>OU744344.1:22830454-28356820 GCA_916610135.2 Macropis europaea
TATCTCGAAGTTCGACTATCGATATCTCGAAGTTCGACAATCGATATCTCGAAGTTCGATTATAGATATCTCGAAGTTCGATTATCGATATCTCGAAGTTCGACTATCGATATCTTGTTACGAGCCAGGGCCGTTAGCAACGCGTGAGGCCGGCGAGGTGTATTTTGCAAGGAATATGGTTTATCAGTTTGTTAGTGTGGTACGCGGACGAACCTGATGCGAAATCAGGGAGCCGCTAGGATTTTGAAAACGAGGACGAACCTGATGCGAAATCAGGGAGCCTCTAGGATGGAGACACGTGCGGACGAACCTGATGCGAAATCAGGAAGCCTGTAGGATGGAGACACGTGTGGACGAACCTGATGCGAAATCAGGGAGCCGCAGGAGGTTGAAACTTCGTGAACGAACCTGATGCGAAATCGGGGAGTCACTAGGATGATACGTGCAGACGAACCTGATGCGAAATCAGGGAGCTGCAGGAGGTTGGAGAAATTACAGACGAACCTGATGCGAAATCAGGGAGCTGTAGGAGGTTGCATGAGTTTACAGACGAACCTGATGCGAAATCAGTGAGCTGTAGGAGGTTGGATGAGTTTACAGACGAACCTGATGCGAAATCAGGGAGCTGTAGGATACGGACGACCCTGGTGCGAAACCAGGGAGCCGCAGGATGGGTTAGATGTCATGGACAAACCCAATGCGAAACTGGGGACCCACTAGGTTAGAGAAAACTCTTTTGGATAAGTGTGTTGTGCGAACGAACCTGATGCGAAATCAGGGAGTCGCAGGAAATGTTAGTTTAGCCTCGTAACTCTAAATTAAAAGTCGATATAACTCGAGTGGTAAAGTTATATCGTGTGGGAACGTTCAATTACTATTATGAGGATTGCTGGTATAATTGATGGGTTTTGAAAGAGATTATGTAATTTATAAATGAACACTAAATGTATATTCAAAAAGTCAGTCTTGTTTACAAGTGTATGTGTGTATCGCGAATAGTTTAATGTTTCTATTACCTATGCGATGGATGCTGGGTGTTGACGCACTGGCAGTGCGGGGACAGAAGAGCGGTTTAAGAAGAATGCCAAATAGATTTTCTACCGAACTCGCGGATTCTATAAGGTTAACTGTTGATTCGAAAGGGTACTTGAGCCCGATCTCACTAGATGCAACCAACTCTTTAACGAACGTAATGCGACGTGACGTTACGAACGACTTTTCAGTTCTGCCCAAGAGGGTTAAAATTTGAGGGTTTATATACACCGAAAAATGGGTGGGGATCCATTAAGATTTCCATATAAGGAGATCTTCATGGATCCTAGATGAATCAGCTTTGGCTTCTGATTGCTATCCGTGGGACTGCTGCTCATGCTCCCCTTCGTTAATCGCGAGATAAACATGAAGGGGTTTTAGGGCGTTTTCTTTTCTCGGGAGCGAGCTTGAGAAATTTAAGGAAAGCGAACGGAAAAAATATTCTTCATATGTAACAATTTCGAAGTTCGATTATCGATATCTCGAAGTTCGATTATCGATATCTCGAAGTTCGATTATCGATATCTCGAAGTTCGACTATCGATATCTCGAAGTTCGACTATCGATGTCTCGAAAGTCGAATGTCGTTATATCGAAATTTCAGTATACACTGGTTGACATTAGCACTGGACTCATGTTTACAAACACTATAATGTGTAGTTTATAATGCGTAACAGTACACGAGCATATCTCTGCGAACATGTGCTCATAAGCGGAAAAGTAATTTAACAAATTTTTAACTGTAATAACTTTTGAACTAACAGGTTTAGGCATAAGGACTTCAGTACTTTTTTGCAGAGATTAAAAAACTGCATAGAATAGTTCAGTCAAAACAGTAGGATTCTATTTAAAAAAAAATATGCAATCGCATTTGCCATGTGCACCAATACATAAACCATTTCCAAATTATGCATCATTGGATTCCATCTAATTTTGACTTATAGCATTTTTGTCCATCTCTAACCGTTTGGAAGATACAGCTTGTTCCAGTTGCGTGGGACACCCTGTGTATTGTCCAAGATTTTCTGAGGTCTTCTATCTGCTAAGCAGCTTATTCATATTTCTCAAAAATTTAGTAACAAAAAATTGATAATATTCGACAGAAGAACCCAGTAGTACCTATGTACTTCCCGATCAAACTAATGATTATAATCATAATATCATAATAAATTAATGATAAAAATTGACATACCTAAATCATACAAATGAAACCTACAATTAATACTCTGTCCCCCATACTGTGTTAACTAAAACTGACAAACTCTGTAACTTTTATACAAAGTGAATGTAAGCTCAAATTATATCACTTTTAATAAATAGTATTATAGACTTTCATAATTTTTTTACTGGACCTTATTACATGTATTTGTTAACACCTTATAAATTCAAATAAATCATGATTGAACTTAAGTATCACCAATAGGGCGATAACATCTGTATATGTATATTTAAATTCGTGTCTTATTTACGTAATTAATACTTTAAATAATAATATCATTCATATGTAAATGACATAGTAGTCAAAGTGTTAAAGGAAAATGTAATTTTTGAAAATTTCACGTTCAATAGGGGGCTGCGTCGTTTCAATTCGTTCAGCTGTAAACGTGAGATTAAGTAAAGATTGTTTGGAGATGTACCGCGTACGTTTTGTAAGTGACGAGCGTTCACAGTGACGATATTGTTGTAGCCGAGAGAATTTTCTTTTAGGTATTGACTGCACGTTCGATGCGATTTGTTAGATTCCTTCACGGAATCGTACAGGTATTACGCGTACCGGAAATCGAAGGAACGCCGTTCGAGATAAATTCCACGCTCGGAAAAGTGTTTGCTGTCTGACGGGTAAAGATTACATTGTACCGTTTGCATCGCTTTCCTTGAATTACATTGCACGGTAACGCGTTCAATGATCCGTGTAATACCATCAGAATATCACCTGTCCGCCATACTTCCTTTCTCAAAAATGCTTTGAAATTGAATTTGGAATTTTTCAGCCCGAGAAGAAGCACTTAGATGTGCAAAAGTAATTATTTAAAAATAAGTCCATAACGCTAGTGTTGAGTAGAAGAAAATCATTTATGTTGCTTTTAAATTATCGTGCATTATTTGTTTATCTGTAATTCGTGTTTTGCAGAATATTCTGGAAAGCATACATGATAAATAAAGACGATTCTCTCGCCATTGAACGATGTAGCGTGCACCGGTATTATGCGTCCCAAATTTGATTTAATTAAAAGATTATACTTCGAAAATTTAAGTTTGCAACAATAAAGTGGTAAGTTTCAAACGTAAGTATGTACTGAATACGGAAGTTCATGTTTCATGTACGATTTATATAAAATACAGCAAATTACAGCATGTCTAGCCAGATCCGGCTGTTTTCACTGAAGCGCTCAACATGCCAAAATTAAGAAATCATGAGAATGAAATAATTAAAATTGTTAGAATTTCAGAAGACAGACAATGTGCGATTAATTTTTCTGTAAAACTCAAGAAAATAGTAACTATCTTCTTATCACGAATATGGTTTTCCTTTTTAAGTTATATATACACAGACATAAAAGTTAAGTCTTTCTTATTCAGTATTCAGAATAATCAGACATTTCTAGTACTATGAACAGTATTTCAAAGTCTAAATGAAGTTGAAATAACTTGAATTTTCTTCGCTCGAGATTTTTGTATTTCGATATTCGTCTGAATGTTTCTTTTATGTATATTTATGGAACCGACGACGGAGTATAAGGCGAGCAGCTGCTCAGAATGCTAAATTTTCATAATAGTTGGACGTGTCGTTCTGGAAACTGCAGAAAATAGTCGTGCCGACGATTCACGGTGGTAACTGCAGTGTTCGCTTCCGTGATATCACAATCTGAAATGAATTGATGCATTTCCACAGTACACGGCAGATGCATTTGCATTGAAATGAAGCACTTACATTGACATTTACATTTTGATGACAAACTTACGGAACGAAGTTTTTCATGATCATGATCATTGCATCAATTGTTTCCGTTACCCTTAACGTCCAATTAAAAGCATTATTTGGTTCAGTGTAATTGTGCCAGGATTACAACTTCCTTCATGAATTTCTGTGACAAGTGTGTTTAAACAATATTTTTAACAGTTGATTAGATTATTTAATTTGAACAGATCTAATAGTAACGTTTGAATTCAATTTTTCTATCGTTTGTATACTTTCACTATAAATACCTTCGTCCGTCTTTTCACTAAGGGATGCAATCAGGCAAAGCCATGATAAACTTCAAATTCCAATCACAAGCTATTTAAAACAATTTCTTTGAAACATAAAATTAATTCAGCACACGAGTACCGATCGATTAGGATAAATTCATCGGTGAAAGGGTTTAATTTTCGAGCGAACGAGCTCGATGAATCAGCTTGAATTTTTCCGGGTATCAGGTCATGAAGCTGATGTCTAGTTCACCGTGAAATTAATTTGAAGGATCACAAGGTAGTATTTGCTAATTACGTATACCAATATCCTTGTAATTAGTCTACGTAGGAGGAAGATTCCTCCAATTTCCAAGGAGACCGGCTACGTGCGTGAACGTGCACACACGCGCACGTGCACGTATTTAAAGGGGTTTGCTGGGGTGTTCTTCGTGGAAAACGCAGCATCCCGACGAATTATGCGCTCTGTGGAGCGTGCACGCGAAACCCTCCACAATTTTCTCCGATGAATTTATACCCATACACGCAAGCCGGCGACGGTGCAGGCGAAAACATGCCGAGATCAATTTTCCGCGGGCTCTCTCTTATTTTCACCTTGCTCGAACTTCCTCCACGAGGCATCGTAAAAATGAAACACTTCGCATCCGGCGCTTTACTACTTTTTTCTATTTTTTTTCCTGTCGATGATCAAAGAAATGAGCATCATCGAATCGAAAAATATTAATCTCTTATCCACTTGAGTGGAGCTACAGGACGTTTCAAAAGCAGTGTAGTCCGGATGAAACACAGATGTCAGGAAAGGTTTTGCGCTGCATATTTTTGTAATTATCGATGGAAAACATTTCGGGCATAGAATGGTATGGCAAGATTCAGCAAGGAAACGAAAATATTACATTAACCCTTTGAACTCCTAACTTTTTTTAATTTTCTTTTCAACAACTCCCTATTATTTTAAGTGTTTTATTTGAATTATATTTCAAAAGACAGTTGGTTGATGGGAACCAATTTAAACAATTTTTGTTTTTACTACTTATATTGAAAATAGCATTGGAACTTTGCTAAGATCTAATATTTGTGGTAAAAAAATATTGCGAAATGTAGTACATATTTAAACCGGTCATTTAAAAATGTTTAGTCTAACTCGACATAGGAGTACCTGTGAATAGAATCGCTGTCGAGTCACACTTGACAAAGGAGCACAAAGGGTTAAAAACATGTGCTAATTGAATATTGTTTTGTTATCATTAACGATGCGTCTAAAAACTCTATGCAGCGTGACTGTTCTTGCCAAAACAAACATCGAAGAATTGACGCACCACTCGCGAGTCGGTCTGTGAGGCAGAGACTGGTACTACCAATTTAATTAAATTGAATGGCAATTCTTTTGAAATTCTGAGCAATATTAATATTGTGAGATTTACATGAAACTGCAATTCGCATATTAAAAATCATTTAGGATAGACATCCATACGCATTACAAGAAGATAGATATTGCTTTCATGGTGTTTATAGGATACTTTGCTCACCTGGCGTATATAAAATTCATGCAAGAAAAATCACACTCGGTTTGATGAAGGTCCATTTTCGTCTTGTTACTGTGCAAAAGCTACTACCATTCGCATACTTTTCTTTTCGGAAAAACTGGAATGAGGAACGAAAACGTCCGATGGTTCGAAAAATTCGTTATCCGCAGATTGCATTGCGGCCAACAATATTGTTACTGAAAAGTCAAGGTCGATCGGTTTTGCCGGCGCGAAAAAGACTTCGCCTCCCTTGTGAGCAGACCTTAATCAGGTCGATGTATTCTGCGAAGGTTGACGCAAACGGAAATTCAATTAACCATTCTCTGGTGACGTCGCACTCATTTTCAGGACACCTCGAGTTGTCAGCGTGTTGGTTTGGTTTCTGGTCCTCTATTACGATCTACTCAACGTAAAAGAAAGAGGTGTCACATCTTCTCGTCGTTACAGCACCTCGCTCGACGAGCAGCCAACGTTCAAAATTTGTTGAATATGATTTCAAAATAACTCTTTATTTTCTAAAATAATATATTCCTCCATCGTGCAAAAATTTATTTTATAGCAATAATAGTATTATTGTGTTTTATATTTTCCGATCCTTTTTCTGTGTAATCATTAAACCCTTTGAACTCCTTTGTCGAGTGTAACTCGACATCGATTTTATTCACAGGTACTCCTATGTTGAGTCATACTCGGCATTTTTAAATTGCCAGCAAATTCCACAAATATCAAGTCTTAGCAATGTTCCAATGCTATTTTCAATATAATTAGTAAAAAAAATTGTTTAAATTGGTTCCTAATAACCAGTGTGAAAAAAAAATTAACAAAAATTAGGAGTTCAAAGGGTTAAAGTAGCAAGTTGTTGACCTGCCTTCTTCAGTTTACTGTACGGAGATGCTGCGAATTCGCCCAATTTCGTTACGAAAAACGTCAAAAAATAAAAAATACGTACAAATCTCTCTGAAATGAGTAACACTTTACATTTTCATTTAAATAAAACAAAGTTTTTTTTACGAGTTCCATCAGAGTTAAAACTGTCTCAAGAAATTGATTTTCCTTGTAACTAGTACTTAACAAATTCATGGCTTACGTACACAGAATTAAGTCAAACGACAATTCCATTTCGAGGGCCTCTATTTGGGTTCCTTATGTAACTTTCAAATTTCCCCTTGGATTTACGACAGTTGGACGACATGGTTCCTTGAGATTAAGTCTGTGGATTTTGGCACTCACGAGTATGGATTAAAGCATTATGTGTAATCTACAAAAATATTCTTTATTGAACAGTTATTAGCATTATCGAAAAAAAGGGTGACTCCATTAGACTGTAATTATTAATGTTATTATTCATTAATGTTCTGTGTTGTAGTACTATCTACTATGATAAACTGTCCGACTGCGCTGATTTTAATTTCATGGCGGGAGGTGGTCTCCTGTCGCAATATGGTCGGTAATAGCCATTTCGCCAGCGGAGCAATTTCACATTTTCTCAGCGGGAACGTTCCCGTTACATTGACAAGAAAATTTCTTTCCGTGATTGCGCAATCAGTCGAAAGAATTTTACCACGGGGGACTGTTTCGCGATATTCCGCTTATAGGATTCAGATCGCTTTTACATTTTACGGAGTTTCGAAGTTTTCAATGAATTTTTATTTGAGTAATTAACAATATTATAAGTGTTACATATCATTCGTATATTGATAGAATAAAATAATTTTTGCATGTATTATATATGCCAGTTAAACCAATTGTAATATACAATGTTTATTTAATAAATATTTTTGAATATTATTTAGTAATTGATTTAAGACAAGAACAACGTAACTCGAATGAATTTTTATTGAATTTCTTTGTACCTATGCGTACATTGACGTTTAACTATTTAATTTTCATTTAACCGTATTTATTATTTAGTGTTAATATTATATCTCTGACATATTCTTCATGTATAGATGAAATACAATTTTTCGTTTAATTTACGTGTAAATTAATGCACGTTACTTAAAAAGTACTCCTTGAACAGGATTCCCCAATTAATATGGAGCACTGGCAAAATATACAATTTTTATATGCATGTAACTAGAAAGAGAATTATGCAATGTCTATCAAAGTGTAAATTCGCAGAATATTCCCAAGTTGTTACAGCCGTGTATCTTGTATGAATAATCATGATATCTCTTTAAGTTTTCGATACGTGGCTCGTTCTTCTATTAATGTCACAGGATAATTACGGAGAATAATTATCTTTGCGGAAAATAATTGCAGAACATAATCGTCCTCGCAGGGATCATTTTGTATGAGTTATTGATTACGACAGACACGTAGAAACAGATAACAAAGAGATTGGTACATTCATATATAGATTTTCTTCAGCTTGCATATTTCTATAGACTGTGTTTAATTAGAACTGCAGTTTTCTTGTTGTGTACAGTGTTAATAATTTTTTCACACATGTGTATTTTTTTGATAAATCTTCTTATTATAAAGCTGTACATTTAAGAAGTGAAATTTCATTTTAAAAGAATGTTTTAGTAATTGAAACACGTATTCTTGTTGTGTACAGCGTTAATAATTTTTTACAGATGTGTATTTTTTTTATTACTCTTTTTATTATAAAATTGTAGATTTAAGAAGTGAAATTTCATTTTAAAAGAATGTTCTAGTAATTGGAACACGTTTTCTGCGGACAGTTTGAATTGTTTCTTTTACATTGCAGCAGATTACATGTAATTCACTGCAGACGAAAATTTACGTCGTAATTTTCAGAAATAATTCCACCGCGTCTGAAAGTTTAATGAACGCGGAAAAATTGGTTCAAAACTTTTCAGTCCCATAATTTCAGTCAGCTCCCGCATACCAATTTCCCCTTTTTATAACTGAAGCGTGACACACTGTGATAAGAGTATTTAATTTTCCGCAAATTTTTTTAGAAACTTTCAAACACGCATACGTCATTTAAACTCGTTCAAAAGAGGGAAATTAAATTCCCTTCACGTTTTTCGTACAAGGCCTTCGTTTATGCATACTAATAATCAAATCGAAGAATTGAATATAAGTCTGATGAACTTAAACCCTTCCTTTATAATTTTATTACTTGTTCACCCGATGAAAAATATTTATCACTACATACGATTCAGCTTGAATCATTTTTAAAAATCGAAAGAAGAAGCATCAACAAATTTTTTGAAATTTCTGCAGAACTGCAACTCGTGTTTATAATACCTGTAAATTACCAGCAGTAAATTTCTATTTACAAACCACAATGTAATCCAAAAGTATCCCAGGAATATGGATCTGGAAGACTATGATATTACCTCAATCTTATCTTACTATCATAATAAAGAGACGGAGTTTGTTGGTATGTTCGCAAAAATCGCAAAAACTACTAAATCGATTGTCATGAAATTTTCACAGTAGCTTCTTTACATTTCCTGGAGTGTCTAGGCTGTATTTTATTACGAAATAAATAATATATAAAGAAAAAAACGTGGGAGTATTTTTTGTCGGCGTGCCGTCGAGCCGTCCACGAGGACATAGTTCGTGCACAGCCGCTAGGTGGCAAAGCTAGGCATTCACGCGCTCGAAAGAGAATTCGCCCAGCAACAAAATACAAGGAAAAAAACTATAATATTTCGAATGCTATACGTAAAACAATCTAGAGCGAAGTCGAATACACGCCATGCTAGTATAAAATAAAATAAAACTCCAAATGAGAACCTGCGTAGTGATACAAGATTTATAAAACTAAGAATTCCATTTTTGATATAATTTTTCTGTAAATGTGAAGGAGTGTTGAAGCGTGTTGCAAATCTGTGAAACATGCAAGGTTCGTAAACCTGTCATTGATAAGTCAGATTTCTGTAACACCGAACGGACAATAATTCAACATATTTGGGGCATCATAACAAATGTCATTAGTCAGCATACGTGGCACAGAGCATGTCCCCGTGAACCGTCGGCTTTATGTAGATTCTGCATTTATCTTGTTGGCTATTATCGGCGAAACCTGTGTCACTGTCGGCTACCGTTAGTCATAGTGCGTCATTTCAATTGTTCTCGCCGATCTATATTATACAGCAAAAGACCGACTCACCCCTATATGTATTTTATCGATATTATCCAGGAACAATTTGTTGAAATTGTATTAACGCGTTCTATGACACGCGTCAAATTCGATACGTTCCCCATTATAGTTTGAACTAAATTGATATTAAAATGCACGAGCATCAGAATTCTTTGGTCGTCCATAGAAATAGTATTCATGACCAGACAGGCTGAATTAGAAGAAAAATCGACTGAATTTTCATGATCAAAATAAATTTTACGTTGAGTTTTTAGGTGAGATTAATAACAGTAAATGGCTGTACTTCGATTTTTGCTACAATAATATTTTTTTTGTGGTGATTATTTTTGTCTTCTGTTTTCTTTTATGTGTATTAGTAGGGTGCAGTGAAGACCTTTTATTATTGTTGCTATTACCATTTACAAATCTTCATTGAAAGCCATGATATATCGGGAGGTTTAGCACTATAAGTAGATAATTTGAATTTTAGTTATGGAACGAAGTATCCCACAATTTGATTAATTATAACGAATTATTAAGTTATATGTTTGTAAAAATTGTTCTTAGAGATTCATTATAGTTTCTTTAACTAGGTTTATTAAACAAATTAACTGAAATGCATAATATAACAAAACAAATAACTTTATTGCACGCATTATTGAGAGGAACACTTGTCTGACTGTACTTTATGTGTTAATAGCAGGAATATCATTTGGCCTGAACGGAAAATTCAGTGTATACTGAAAACGGTACACGTGACAGGGAACGTGTTAAACACCTCTAAATTAGGTTTAATAACACCCTTTATCACCTTCACCCAATCATGTCTCTACATATTTCACTCTATTCTGTACATACAAATATTACATCTCTTTCTTCTCTTCTATAAAATCTTACACATAATACTATATAATAATAAAAACGTTAAGAAAAAAGGAGAAAAAAATCCTGAATGGCTTGACATAACCTCTGCTCTGACTCAGCCACTTAACAGATGCCAGCGTAAACATCAAAGGAGAAATTCATCGGTGACGGAACGAACGAGGAAACGGTGTTGCTCGAATTGCGGCAAATAAAGGGTAAAGTCTAATAGGCTTGGCGGACGGGGTTATGCCATCGAATCATCTCGAATTACTCTCAGTTTCTGCGTAACCACCGTAAGATTTCATTCGTGAAAGTGTCTTTATTCGTGGCAAACAGGAAGGTTCGAAAGGGAACGCAGTGAAGTGGCGGAGGCCGTGAAAAGAGTAAACGAATTCACTTGGAATTAACGGTGAATGGGAAAAGTAGGGTGACGTCTAATGGAAAGTGCTTGTACTCGGTGCCTGGCCACGGGAATGACTCATCGTCGATACCTAAAAATAGATTAGACGTTCGACTTCGTTACGTCCTTTGACTTCCGACGGAACTCCGTCGGAACGCTACGTCGACATTTTTTTTACGATGGAATCTGAACTGTTGATTCACCAATTCGATCTCTATGCTATTGCACGGCCTGTTTTCTAGGCTACTTTGTGTCTGCAGGTTAAAAATATTGTATTTGGAGACTGCTGATGGGAGATCCGCAGAGGTCGAAACAGCAATGAGCGTGTGAAAGCACGAATTGCAAAGAGAAGAAATAAACTTAAACGTTTATTAACAAATATGAAGTACGGTGTGTGGCGTAACGTGGTACAAGGAAGAGGTAGAAGATCAATAGTTATTTCACTTTAATCGATAGAAAAGATATTAATAACTTATCAGCGCCGTATATCGGTAATTAATTTCCTCAGTAAAGAAGTCCTATTTAGGGCAGACATTAAGAGGAAGCAGGAATCTTTTGCTTTATTAATACTGCACTCTTTTGTAGTGTTAGCTTTTTTTCTAAGTTTTACGCAGTATAGACCCTTTAATACAGTTTCAGGGAATATAGCAATGATAGTGGTGCTGAATTTTTATGTCTTCAGGTTAGAATTATTGCATTTCGAGTCAAATTTACGACAGACATTACGGAGGTACAGGAATTGTTTGCCTTACTAATTTTGGACTTCTTTTTATCGTTAGGGAATGTTTTTTTCTAAGTTTTACGTACTGTAAACTTTTAAATAAAATTTTAAGAAATATAGATACAATAGCGATGTTGAACTTTTATCGAGGTGTATAGAAGAAATATTTAGTACAGCATCACGATAATGATAAAATAATTTCCCATTGCTCCGGGTGATACGCAGTATTTTATTTTAACAATACCCTTACCTTAGTCAAGAATTTATCTGATCAGAATTTGAACTGCAACTCTAACTCATCCATTCAGAAGAAAGTTCCCAATTATCATTTCATTATGCTTTAATATTCAGGGTGTTTGCACATCCGTAGCCCAGACTTCAGACACACGCAGGAAAGCCTCTGAATCAACAAGAATAAATGTAGATCAACCGTGTCTAGTTGATCAAACAAAATAACTTGCCTACTCATTAAAATTTCTTTAAACCAGAAACTATTCAATGAAAATTCCAATTTCCACCATGAAATCTTCAGGCAGACGTCAGTGCGTATTATGAAGAGCAACATCTGGAAAATACCCCACGTTCCAGCAGAAAAAGCCAGTTCCAGAAACGCCGCTTCAGCGTGGACCATTTCGTCGTATATTCGACAGAAACTAATTTAAAAGTTAAGCACTCGCTTCTTCGTTCAACTTGTCTGCCTGGAGACAAACAATCGTGGGAGGACGTTAATTCGAGAAAAAAACTGTTTACAGCGTGGAAACGGTTGTGTGATCGGGGGCGAAATTTCGGCGGTCGGTGTGTGTTTTCCACGTTATAATTTCTAGGTTAGGAGGCTCAGCAAAGTAGGCCGAGCCGTGAAACCGGCGGAAAACTTCACTGGTCGAGAGCAAGAGAGAAGCGGAAAAGCCCTCCTCGTCTCTCCCTTTCGACGCTCATCTCCGTCATATCCTTGCCACCAACGCTCTTCTCGTGTCTTTAGTTCCTTTCTCGTAGGCGGGCTTGTCTTTCTTCCACTCTCGCCTCATCGATCTGTGTACCCATCATCGAGTCTACCCACTTTTGCCCGACACTTACGGACTACTTTTCCTGATACGCGCTCCTCCAAGATGGTTACTTAAAAATTGTTCAATCGCTTCCAACGGACCTCGTTACGATTCTCTGCGCCGATTATATGAATTCATTTGAATTCGCTTGAAAAGCTTCCAAATGTAAGAGCATATCAGTTTTGGTATAATATTTTGTGGAGGCATAGACAGATTTTAATCCGTTCATCACTGACAGGACATTAAGTATTAGGACAATTGCAAGTTTGGTTGAATATGTGATATTTTGATTAATTTTTATAGTTCTGCTGTTTCGTGTTAAATTAAGGCCAACTTTTGCTTTAATTCGTCATATAACTGAGTAGATTAATAGTTTAATAAGTTACTGCTGTGGTGGTAACCGGTGTCGGGTGCCTCAAATTTTATTTAATTAAATAACTATTGATTTATGATATATTCTGAGCAATTTCAACATTGCAAAACTAAGATAGATACGTATGCACAATATTGAATGCTTAAACATTTTTTCCTTTACGATTTATGTAGAAAATCGTCTGACTAGCGATGACTGTTTTCACTGTAGCAATCAACGTGTTAATAGATCAAATTAGTGACAGATGTAAACGAAGTCATTTTGTAGGCGTCGATTGTTTCTGATGGTCTAAAACATAGAAAAGAACACTGTGTATTCGAATCTTCTAATAATTTCATAACATTTTCAGGTTTATGTCAAATTTGATAAGTATCCTAATGAGACCAGTAAAAAGCCCTGGAGGAACACAAGTGTCCTAGTCCATTTTTTTGGAAATTACACATTAAACAAAATTGTAACATGAGGAATTCATTTTGTGAGTTTTTGTTACTATTGCAGCAGGAAATAATATTTCACCTGAATATTGCGTGCTAGGGAACAATTTAGAGGGTGACTCAGGAGACAATATAAATGCTTTATCAGTCTATCAGGTTGGTGCTAAATATTTATTATACTTCTAATAAGAGAAAAAAATTACCTAGCATAAAAAACGAAAATACAATAACGGTACGAACGAAATAAATTATATTTCACCCAGAAAAAATTTATATCTCTTCAGCAAATGCAGATGAGTATTTTTAGTTAAATTCGAATCAGTTCATGAAATGGTAAGAAATTTTATGCACCAACTTAATAGAATTTACTTTATCATCCAGGAGTTCAGAGCTACTACCTGATTTCGAGATTTTTACGAATTTCTAGATCAGACTAACAAGAAATTTGTGAGTTCTTGAGGTCACAGATTTCGATCAAATTTTACATAATTATAACAATCTATACATATATAGATTATTGCATTAAATTATTAGACCCATCTTTAAAGCATTTTTGAGAAATTACGTTTCAAAATTCGAATGTTTTCCTCATGTTCATCGAAGTTAATCAATTTTGAAACGTAATTTCTAAAAAAGCTTGCTGAGATAGCTTGATTTGACATTTTTTGTTCCTCTTTACAAGTACTAAATGCTCATCAAATTTGTACTAAATATAGTACAAAGTACAAAGGTACTTAAGCCATAAAGGTACCAAAGCTCCGTTTTTAGGAATATCCTGCACACATCCCCCTTTACGAAGAATGAATTTCAAATATCCGTCTTAAATTAAATACCCATTTTCGACTGCATTATCCTCATTAGAATATTCATTATCTACTTTCGCCCGTACTTTAAATCTCCAAATTCTGTGACATCTTTTAAATCGCCCCGTAGACGTTCCCTTTTCAGCTGCAGTAAAAAATCCAGAGGTGCATTAACTTCGACTTTGTTGCCAGCAAAGTTGAAAATAATTCTTTCTGCCTTCATCTGCTTATCTTTCTCGTCAGATTTAAAATTCTTCCTCGCATAATCTCCCGGCGTCCCTGTCGAAATAATCGTTCGTATTTCTCGTTGAAATTTCCTGCCTTGAAATCTCATCAATCGCTCTGTAAAATTGCTGTCACGGTCGAGCGATGCTGTATTTTTTTATCTTTATTTTCATTTCGACGTGTCGCGATGCGCCTTCGAAACTCGATCGCGCCGCGGCTCGGGATATCAGCTTTAAATTGAGCTACTCTTGAGGATGATTTAACAGAAGGTTAATGCAACGTGTCCGATTAATCTGAAAGTTTTATTTATGCGAAACGGACGAGTAATTAGAGATTTTTCAGGGGGCAACATATTAAATTTGACGCTCTAAAACGGCTATGGTAATCATAAATCGACAGACATTTTAACGCATGCCCCTATAATGCGTAACGATGAAAACTCAATGTATAGAGCCCCGATGGATCATTAAACGAACTATTAGAAAATTCTTGAATGTTCGAAAATTTTCATAATTGAGGGGGTTGTAGCAATAAGGAGGCAGCTCGACTTTTCGGCAATTTGAGTAAATAAGTAAAACCATTTAAAAATCAAATCGTTTTGCAAACACGCTATACATTCATAGGCGACTGATATTATTATTAATAAACTTTTCAATTGAATATTAAACCTATACTTCTTTTTCACTTCCAGTAAATAAAACTTGAATGTTCGATCTGCCTCTTTTTTGGTCCCAAGAGGAAAGACATGGTACTGAATAAAGTGTAACTAAATTTATTATAATTAACACGATTAACGAAAACGTGAACAATGTTTTTAGAAATAATAATATTATAATGATGTAATGAAATAAAACTTTAGAAGGTGAAATCATCTTCAAATTCGCCTTCTGTATTTTCTGGATCGTTTGCTGCGAAGCTGCACACGCATCACCATTTGTTGCTAAACATATTTATATTTTGGTAACTATAACACCGAGTTTGCTTCATCTTGCTCCAAGTGAAAGGTCACTTTTTCTTTACAAGATAGAATATATGACAAAAAATATGCAAAAGGTGGAGCTGCCTCCTTATTGCTGCAAACCCTTAAATATTCCTCTTTATCTAACAGTGTTTATTTTTCGCTGTTTTTTACTGTTTCAGGTGTAGAAGTCATTCGGCGGCGAATTCGTCCAGCAATTAGCGCGCCGTGCTAATTCCACGGGAGCAAATTCAAGGACATCCATGATATTCGATAGTCGATGTTAATACATGGAGATCGTGCAATTACGAACTTCGTGTCGTCTAAGTGTAACGATTCTGGCAAACGATGACGTTTAAGATTAATCTTTCCTAATTAGCGAGCACGGTTAATTCAAATACTCCGAAGCAGCGTCGTTACTCGATTTTTGGAACAGCCTCTGACAACGAGCATTCTACGAATCGATTGGATATCGAACGTTTCGATCGCGTGTGCGTGATGGTTACGATTTTATACGAGTTCTGAACGGGCCTGGAACTTACGCTTATATAAATATTGTGAAGAAATTGTGTACATAAACGCTTGTAAGGTGAAACGAAACAGAAACAAATATGAAATTAAGTGAATAGATTCAATAATTGTGGTTACTAATCTAGGTATAGATACGATCGATTCAACGACTGTGAAAATTGATGCAGAGAATAACTTATTACAATCGAGGGATGTAATTATGAATTTAAGTTATACGTTTGTTGTTGTGTATTTCGAATGAAATTCCTGAAGAATTCGTGGATCGTGGCAGATGAGCCCCTGTCCTTTCCATGGATCGAATTCATGGGAAAACAGCAGATTTCGAAAGTAATTTTCTTTGTGACGTACGAATTTGTTTTCCGGTAGACTCACGTAGGCTTAAGGGTGTAAGTTTTAAGACAATTCGAGACTCCTTGGAAAATTGTCCCAAACTGCAAATTGTAAAGTACGTGTATCAATAAAGATGCTGATGTAATACGATACCTGAAACGCTTTTTAGTACTCGTTTATTTTTGAGAATTAATCAGGAGAATGTGCTAATTAGAAAATTTATATGGACGCAGAAACATAGAATATTTACTTACAATCCAGTATTTTTCGTGAGTTTTAACTTTATGCGATTTTTGTTTAAATGTAGAATTTCTTTTTATTACTGAGGAAAATATTAATTAGTGTAGAAGTGATATTACTGCTCAAATTATATTACTGCACCATAAAACTTCAAAACAATTTTTTCTATAAAAAAAAAATTATTGCGTTGCCTAAAAAGCTGTGTATAAAAATAGAATATTCATTTTAAATAACTATAATGTAATAAATTCAGGGATTTTTAAAGAATGGCACTGTTCAAAGTTGCAGAGACTAAAACAAGTAGAAACATCGAGTTATAGTCAGACACAGCGTCGAGTTCATATTCAATATATTTTACTCTCAAATTATTCCAGTTAGTGCATAGAAATGATTAAATGTCGTTACGAAATGACTTGGCCGCGATTTAACACAGAAAATACATTAAAAATTTCAGGATTTACATATCAAGCCCGTTCGAGGAAAGAGCTGCCTG
The DNA here is from genome assembly GCA_916610135.2 of Macropis europaea. NCBI lineage: Eukaryota > Metazoa > Arthropoda > Insecta > Hymenoptera > Melittidae > Macropis > Macropis europaea. The sequence continues at coordinate 22,847,674 of OU744344.1, forward strand.
GAGCAAAGTGCTGGAAAGGTACGTTTATTACACGTCATCGTTGCGCGAGTGAGGTCAGCTCGATGGAGTTTTTAAGTACGAAAGACAGTTCCATTTCGCGTGGGTCTAAGGTATAACGGTGTCGTTTTAACTTAATATTTCACCAGGACCTCTTTTTACCGCTTTTTAAAACTCATCGTCCTGTAATTTATGCCGTCGAGGGGAAGATTTACGGTTACATTATGATTCCCGTAAAAAAGGAAAGGTTCGCGGGTATATACATTGTGCTCAATGAGGTCCTGGTTCAAATAGAATATTGTAATACTTTGACTGGCACGTGACCCATATATGCGTGACATGTGCATTTTACGACAGGACATTATTTATTCGATCACTAATAGTGTGGATAATATTTCTGATAGGTGTGATAGATATTAATGAGATTGATTAACCCTATCAAGGATATTGCCACGTGGGTATATGTTTATTTTTTTTTAGTAATATAATAACGTCTAGACACCATATATGTGTACTTTATTTTTCTCACAAATTTCTGAATTTTTTTGAATTATTGGTTTTTGTGTAATAGCTTCGAAAACACAGTTCTCTTGGCAGAAAATGAACTACAACTAATTCTTTAATCAAATATTTTTTACAGGCACATTTGTCACCCCGTATATGAAGGTTAATAAAGCTAGTAGTATAAGTCAATAACTGATAATGTCAATCATACGCAAATATAATCACAGTACATCAATATTAAACTTTATTTCAATAGATGTATATTTTGCATGCAATTTATAACGACGACAATTCATACCATTCTTTATTATAAAAAATTTATATAATATTCTTTACGACTTTCTGCGAATTTACAAAATGAAATTTTATTTACATTCACTGATACATGCGTATCAATTTTTTCAAATATCCTTTTAATATTATACGTTTGTTACTTATGGCATTTTACTGTGCTTTCTTATTAAACAAAACTAGATTAACGTTGTCGATCCTAAAATTCTACCGAAAAATGTAAACGTAGTAATATTAACCTTCTGACAAATTAATATTTATGACTTCCGTATTTTCATCGCATTTTATACGCAACAGTAACTTACAAATGATCGTTACACAAATTTAACGAATGCAAAATAATTTACAAATTAAACATGGTATTACATATTACCTAGTAAATTAATATTAATGTCTTCCACGTTCTCCACCCATCTTACATACAAGAATATTTACAAATAACGTTCTCACAATGTTAACAAGTATAACATATAAAAACAAACATAAGAAACTGTTTACAGTAACAGTTACACCATACACCCGTCAACGAAGTAGTACGTAACAAATTCACGCGTCACGCCGTGAATTGAATGCTCCCTTACAATCCGGGGACCGCCGACATCAACGAATTACATCAAACAAGATTTCATTTGCAATCAAAATTCATTTTCCCTGTGATTCGACGAAATTGCCACCCCCCGGCAGTGTCGGTGGATAGATAGACACTCCCAGCGCTGTTTTTGCATAATCCGGAAGGTTGGCCCGTCCCCCGAATTCTGTCCGTCGAAGAAAAAGAAGAAAAAGCCGATAGAACGGTTGAACAGGAATGACAAGCTCCATTTCTCAATATCCCGGGGTGCTCGCGTCGTTAGTCGAAAGTAATATCCATACGGAAGCACCGTGAGACGGGGACAGAGCTTAACGATACGACGTTCAGGAAAGAGACTAATGATCGGTCGGTGAAAAAGGGAATCGAACGATTTCCCTAAGACACCTAATGTGCTGGAAGAGGCCGAGCTCGTCACGTATCCGCCGACAATGCCATCGGAGCTTCGAGGGTCGCTTTAAAAAGCCAACTGCTCCGTGCAGAGGAAAAAACGAACGTCATCGTTCAGTCGATCTTCGAGCTTTCGTTCATTGTTCCGGCTACTTCGATCTCCGCTCGCGTCGGAGCGAAGTTATTGCTGCAGCTGAGATTAGCCGCGTGCAGACGGAAAATATAATGTACGATTGAATATGCATCGAGGCCGCTGAATATTAATGCACCGCCCCCGTTCGCAGGGCAACAGATTTTCAACGGAGTTATAAACAATACCGTATGCATGAGACGCTGCTGTTTCTTCACACTTATTCCCGTGGTGTGCATGCAGTTTTGGATTACTTGCGGTTGTACGGTGGACTGGGGGTTGTAAATTTGCCGATTGCATCGGCCTGACAGTGACGTACGCTGTTGTTCATGGTTATTCAGGGGATAAGCAAGTTTTGAGGCTGTTTCTGCGATACGGATCTGTTCTGAATTGATAATTTTACTGCTGAGGTGTGTGTTGAGCTTTTTGATATCTTTAGTGGGATAGAGTACTGGGTAGTGCAGAATTTATGTATTATTGATGTAGAAGTACTATAATGTAAGACTGATAGTCTGATAGAACTACAATAATATAAAATATAATATAATTTGTTGTATAACAATAAAATAAAACTATAATGTAGAATTTATTTAATTCTATCTATTGGACTGGCAGAAAATTTAATTACATTGTAATTTGGAGAAAATTCTCAACAATATTGACATTTTAACAATGATATAGAGTAACAAGTATATAATAAAATGGTTCAATGTTTTTGTTTCTGAGAGTTATATTTAGTCGGCTACACACACCTGGAATGTGTAAAACAAAGTGTGAACTATACTTGAAAGTCTACAATTTAACGAATATTTTCACATACTATCTTTTCAAAATATTTTTGGAAAATCGATTTTTTCGACTTATCTAGGTGTATGTAGCCCCTCAAAATAAAAGATTGTGCTATGTCTGACTAGATATGACAGTTTTCACTGTGACGTTTAATGTGTTAACTGTTTAGGATAGAAAATTATTTTATTTTTAAGTCTCTTATATAACTGTTTCTAATTTGGTTGCTTCGAACTACTTTATTTGTTTGAAAAGAATTATATTATAATTCTGTTTATTAGACTACTGGTGTAAGTTTTACAAACATTGAAAATACCCTTTTTTTCAAACCCATAAATCTTGGTTTATGTTTGGCTATGTCTCTCATTTTTTTCATTGATATATTTTCATGTGTGAGAAGATTTTTTTTAAAGATCACATTAAAAACAAAACCATTCAATTATTTGAATAATAATTTCCCATATTCTACATCGTTACTATATTAACTGTTTGACTTATTTTTTCTGACAACTCAGTGGAATACTTTTTACACATTTTACAACAATTAAATGGCAAATTATTACAATATAACTTGACGGATCTTTTTGGTTAATTTTTCATCTATCCGTTCGTGGCACATAATTTGCAGTTTTAAACAGATAAGAACGTGACACTTATATCATCGAAACATCGTCGGAATTATGACCATTGGGGAAATTCATGCTCGTATAGGATTGTACTAGCAAAAAGAGCAATATTTCAAGAGAGATAAAACATTTTAATACCAGGAGGAGCGTATAACAAATTACGCGCACGCACAGTTTGTATTATTTACAACTACCAGTGTTCACGTAGTATTTACCTGAACTACTACGCGTTTGTATCAGATAAAACGTTCGGATAAGGTTTATATTCTCTCTGTTAAATTGTTGTGCTATTTTCATTTGTTTCACGAACTTGCGACAGAATTGACAAAAATTGATGACGTTCGCGGAAACCTACAAATGTGCAGAACGTGTTTACATGAAAGGAGTAAATTTTGCTGGTTTTGTGTAATCCCTTTAGCGTTTCAGTGATTTACCCAGAACGTGTCAATTAATAGTGACGTTCTAGGCCGTGAGAAGATTAAAAAGAAGCTTTATAGCTCACATAAAATTAAATGGACTTTACAGTTTATGGACGCAACGTTGACGTCATAAATATTGATGTCTTTATGGTCCCATGTATCAAGAATACACAATAGCTTCTACGATTGAAACGTTTGATTCCTTGTGTACTGACGTCAGCTGATGTGATGGCACCAAGAGAAATAAAAATCGGCTCATAGGAAGAATGTCTTCCATCAATAACAGGTTGATTCAAAATATTCATTCTATCTATTAGTCTTATCTTGCAATTCCACAAAATTCTTTGAGTGACAAAAATGCTTACAAATCATTGTCTTACGCTGCTAGTAATATTTTTATATTTTAGTATCGTCTATTATTTTTTCATCATGAAATGACATCGTATAAATTAAAAAAGGAAGTTGAATCACGAGGTTGTAATTTGAAAATTCTTAAAGCTTAGCAGCCATTATGGAACAGGGTGAAGCGTATAATAACCATTGTAAAATTTACACTATTCGATACATAATTGTACTTTTCTAACAGAACTGATAACGTTACAATCTTATCTAACGTATAAAAATGATAGCGCTAAAATAAATCAAGTGTTTAAATAAAACAAAACACCTAAAGAGTGGTTTTCACTCTTGTAAATAAATCTCCAACAAACTCTAATCTAAACTGTTAAAAATATTTGAAAAATCAAGGTTAAGAGGCGCTACGAATCCAAGAATTAATAATTCGATATTTCCAAAATCGAGAAGAAAAATATAGAAATAAAATAAATAATGAAAAACACACTCACACTACGATCTTCACAATCGAGAAAACTTATCGCATATAAATCAAGTTTTCTAAAAGAAAAAGTATAAACAATAATACAGATTACATAGAACAATGTCTCTACTAAAATAAAACAACATGAAAAAGATAAGATTTTAATTGCTGTCAGACTGCAGTGAACTTCCTACAGCGCATGCGTGAAAAGTAATAAAATAACAGAGAAAAACAATCGAATTTTGAATGCTAATCGGGAAATGTTTTTAACTTGTAAATTGAATCGGTGGTGAAGAGAGGCGACAGACATGATCCTGTCGATATCCAGCATGAGCCCGAGTATTCGAAAACCACAAGTCTGAGTGGAGGATCCCGTCTGATCCATTATAGGGCTATCGCCGTGAGAATTTTGAAGCACTGCGGTAAACTGTACGAGTCGTCCGGAAACACAGGATCAACGATATACTGCTGTCAGAATACTAATGCGGGTCCGTATATTCAGCAACCTCTGCCCCATTATCGATAAGCAAAGACCTTTAAAAGACCCACGCCACGAAGCAACCGTGTAGAATTTCAGTCAAGGTAGAATATTCTTTGTATAATTCGCCAAACACTGTACAGTTGGAAAAATGTTACTGTAAAATATAAACTTACATGAGAGCCTCATATTCATACAATTATAAATTCCGTGGCTACTGTAGAGACAGTCACATTAGCCTCGTTTCCCCGAGTGTAGTATTATGTGTATGATGTATTAATACTTTGACTGTCATGTCACTCATGTATGAGTGAAGTTTAGACAATCGTGTCGTATTCAGCCTACACAGTATGGTAGTCAACGTGTTAAACTGTACAGTGATTGACATGATACAAGTAAGGTATACTGTGATGCGATGAAGACAGATTTTGAATTTAAAAAATATTAAAAACTGGATACCCAATTCATAAGACGACTTATAACCTTGAACAGCCTAATCTAATATAATAGGCAGATAAAAATAAGTCATTAGGAACGTATTAACACGTTGAGCGCGACGTGTTTCATGGGTGGCCCACGTATTAATTTTAATGTCATCAAATAACCGATTACCCCAACGAAATTTTGAATTATATCTATGTTAAAATGATAGTACAACATAGGAAGTACATTATCAAATAAATAAATATTTATATATTTAACAAGACATGTTAATAAAAAGGCATTTTCACGTGTATCACTAGTCGCGGGATGTTTCACTGCGATGCTCAACGTGTTTTGTGAAAATAAATGTGGACTAGCCACACGAGGTCGACACACGTAGCCTTACAGCTGACATAGAAATGAAAAATATTTTCCTTCCAGCAATACGTATTCTTGTATCTTTAAATCACTGCGATGTCTACAGCACGTGGTAGATAGATTTAGTGTAAGCACCCGAAAGTAACATGAACAATATGTTAAGTGTAAGCAACCGAAAGTAATATGACGATTTGATTAGTCGGTGGACTAACCACACAAGGTCCACATACGTTGGTTGACCGTCAACAAATTTTCCTTGCATATGCATACAGAGTTAATACCATTAATCACATTGTCTTCGGGCAATTTTGCTGAGTGACAGTCGAGTTCAGTAGGGCATCTGGAAACCGCATGCATCAACACTGGACAAGCCTACATCCATTACGGTTCAGTCAGGGGTAGGGACAACGAAATACCGGGACAAAGAGCTCCTTCTATTTGAGCGAACAAAAGAAATTTCGTTCGACTATTTGGGGAAGCCAAAGAATTTATATATTGACTTCGGTGAACTATATTTTATAATCGAATAATTGCATTCGGTGTACGTAAAATGAGATTCGATTGTACAGTTGCCTTGAAACCTAACTTCAGAAATCAATTTAAATGTAAACTACAGTAATATAACAGTATTGCTTTGCCGGTAGAATCATGTGACTGTTAATTTCTATAGAGTTCTTAAAATCGTTAAAATTACTATAATAGTATAAAAATACAAGCATACAATCAAATAGTTAATTCCTTTTTCTTTAATTAGTTATAGTAAAAATGCCATTACAGTATGTGAGTGCCAAAGTGATTTTCAATAACAGCCAGAACAAACTTAACCTTAGATCTAATAATTGAACCTACAACTTGTTAGGTACTCCTCTGGGTTAATATAACATTATGTAAAATGTAAATGTTGAAATAATATTAGAATATTAATAAGAGAGGCATTAAATCGTGTTTTCTGATTAGGGAATATTGTATTTTTGACCACGCTTTATGTGGCCTAGAAAAATATAATCACAATAATTTATAATGTAGTATATTAGACTACTAATTCTTTTTACCCTGTCACTCTATTAAATATTTTTTACCTTCATGAGTTACATTGGAAATAGCATACTATCTATGACATGTGACATCTAAAGCTTTCATAGAAAGTGAGTACTTACAATTTTAAATTACACTCTTGTTAGTTAATCGATCTCATAATTTTCAAGCTTCTTTTTATTTCTATTAAAGCTTGTCACTAATATTTACTCACAGTATTCACGACCAAGTAAACAATGAAACTGGTAATATAGTACACATGTCATCGCTACATGGGTGGCATGGCAGACAAAGTATAAAAGACAGAACACTTGACGTTGACAGCCACAGCGTCTTACCTAAAGTGACATAATCTCTAAATTTTTATACGCAATGAATATAACTTCAAATTATACTTTTTTTAGTCAATACTATATTTTACCACTTCTATTAGATATTATTAGATATATTTATCAACTCTTAAGTGGATTATTGGGGTCGTAGCGGCCCTGTGCAACTTCAAACTAATCATTCTTTAATTTTTACCGAATAGACAAAATAGAATTCAATTTTCCTTAAGCATTAGAAGCATAATGAGATATTAGAGGATTACATAAATCTTCAAATAATTATATTAACACACGTTAAACAATTATTACTTTGAAGATGCACAGGTCCGCTACTGCTCCAATAATCCACTTAAGGGTTAATACTGTAAATAATCAAGTAAATAATGATTGAATCTGTCACTCACGTATGGATGGCATGGCAGTCAGAATGTTAAAACGGTTGAAACACTGAAGATCGTAGGAAAAACGTGCTCGGAATTGATGTTAGAATAACAAGAAATCGACGGTTGTATGTTCGTTTAACAAAGCACGAAAGGAACGATCGCAACAATTGATAGCGAATCGCTCGTAGTACAGTGACTGATTCGGCAAACGTAATCCCTTTATCTGACGTTTCACGGGAAAGTTGTTTGCAAACAACGTAAAACATCAGACACTGACAAAACTGTTCCGGCGTTATCGACATTTCTCGTGAGCACCTCTATCGCTTAAAAACGTCCTGAGAAAGACGAAATCTGTACAGGTATGTCTACATTTGCATACAAGCTACACGCGAACTTTAACAGCATAGAATCAAACGTATCCGAAGGTATTTTTGAAATTATCTTTTACTATTTCGCGATTTTTGAAAGCATTCTTAAAATTGGGTTGAGTCGTAAATAACTTCTGATTACATAATAAATATTCCTAAAAAATCGACTTGTTCACCAAGACCAGTGATGGCCATCGAAGCTGCAGCCTTCCCCCACTCTAGGTCCATTCCTCTCATATAGGTTGTGATCTATGATGGCGGTGGTCCGAGGGGGAATGAGGAGGGAACTGAAACGAGGGGAGTGGACCTAGAGTGGGGGAAGGCCGCAGCTCCGGAGGCGATCACTGATTTAGACTATTAATTTGTATTCAGATTAGTAAGTAATTTTCTCCGAAACTCAAATATGTTGCAGAAGCAGTAAAAAATTATTTTCTTTTATAAATTTACTAATAAGTTTAACAAGACAAACCAAAAGTTATTTATGACTTAACCCAATATTTATTTTTTGTTTCAATTTCGTTTGAATAACTAACTTGAAATAAGTAGATTCTCACTCATTTACCTTGAATGTATTTAATAATTTTGTTGAAAATATTGTAAAACGAATGAGTAGAAATATCAAATATTTATTTAGAATGATTTACCGACGTTTGTTACAGCAGAAAGATTAATTAATATGTGGGGATGCAACGTTGTCACTAAGTCGGTAGCAAACAGAAACGGTATCATTGCAAATTGCGAATAAAGAGACAGTTTCATTAAAATTTTCCCTTGCAGACACTTTTCTACGCTTTAATTAACTAGGCTACACAGTGAAATTTGATTTCGCTCAGAGCTGAAATAAAACTGGGCTTCCCATATCACTGATTGCCGAATGCATAAAACACGAAACAGAATTTATTCGAACAGGATCACAGATATCGAACAGTTACCGAATAATGTATCAAGCGGAAACATAAAACCGAAATGATGTTTTTTTGTTTCTTTTTTGTACAACAATGTTATGATACCGAACCCTTCAACAGTAAAACACATACCAGCAGTTTTCGGTTAGGTTACTGAAATTGTTACAGTGCCGAACTTTTTGCTCCCAGAAATCGGAGCGCTAAGTTTCGATTAGATTATCGAAATCGTTCCAATACAGAAATTTTCACAGGAAGGATTCGTTTTTGGATTTTACATAAAATCTTGTAAACAGTGCCGTAACAGTATTTTTTTTATAAATGATGAGTTAAGATTAGGGGTGTACGAGATTCCGAAAATATCGGGAACCCGGTGTTCGGGACGAGCCGGGAAGAAATCGGGTCGGGTTGGCCGACTCTCGAAAGTATCTTGGGAATCGAAAATCTCGGGATTCCCGAGAGTTTCGAGAACCCGAACGACATTTCGGGACTAGTTTTGTTTAATACGACCATGGTTTCGGATATTTTCTTTTTCAGGCTGTTTCGAATCCCATAGTATGAACTACTATAAAGTAATGAAAGGATAAGAGATTTGACATAAGGTCAAAATAATGCACCACATTAGTGGATATAATATATTATTTAAAATTGGCATGTAAAAATGCTAACTTTTCTACGTTTTCTGATAATAACTTTGTTCTATTTTCTAGGACAATATTGCCTACACTAGAAAAAAGTCGTTCACTGATTGTTCACAAAAAAGTTTGAAACTACAGTCAAAACCGATATCACAATATTTGTTAAATACGCGATCGACACTAGTCCCGAAATCTGCTTCGGCTTCTCGGGATTCTCCAGAATCGGGATATTTTCGATCCCCCAAATAGCTTTGGGACCCGACCCGATCCGAGCCCGGAATATCGGGAACCCTAGTTAAGATACACTCCGTTTCATATCTATAAAACCACCCTAAAATTTTCAATTCTGACGTATTGGGGTTAAACTAAAAACAAACCAAGTATGCCGTGTCTGAAGTCGTATTGAGAAAAAATGTTTACCCAAAGAAGGGTAGATTATATTCCATGGGAAAGATAAAAATGGTAGAAAACTGGTTCATTGCTGTTTCATAACTATAGAATCAATATAATAAAACACTTTATTGCACAAAAATTGAACACAAGGTATAATAAAATGAAATTGTAATAATAATTTAGTAACGCGTGGGTCCCCCTTTATTTTCAATAAGTTCAACTATTCGATTTTGCATACTTGTAATCAGATTTTGTCGTGTTGCATCTTGTACCTCGCCCCACGTTGTTGTTATTGCAGTTTTTAATTGAGATATGCTCTGATATTGTGTATTACCAGCATACATTTTTCGGACGATGATACTCCACATGTTTTCCATCGGATTTTTGTCAGGAGAACATGCTGGCCATTTTAACAAATCAATTTCATGGTCTTGCTGGAAAGTCCACTTTATTTCTATATTTCCATTTATAAATGGTAACAAATGATTTTGTAATATGCCAATATATTCTTCACTATTCATTCTCGTTGTCGGAAAAGCTAGAGGTAGCGTATCATTCATACAAAAGGCTCCCCAAACCATAAGACTGCCGCTACCAAAGTTCCGCCTTGAAAAATATTGGAGTTCTTTGCGTAGACCCCTCCAATACGCATGACGACCGTCAGGACCATCCAAATTAAACTTTTTCTCGTCAGAAAATATGACCTACGTTAATGAAGTATCTAAATAAGTATGCAAAGCAAATGTATATAATACGTAAAGGCAATGCGTTTAAAGTTCGTTACCTTACTCCAATCTCGATCAATATTTGTACGTGCAAATTCTCTTCTCCTTTCTTTATGCCGAGGTAAAAGTCGCGGAGCCTTCACTAAATTTTGTCTTGTTATGTGAACACTACGGCTGATAACTCGATGTATTGTAGGTAGAGACACATTTAAGTGAAGCTCCGATTTAATTTCACCAAGGGTCTTACTGGAATTACTCGCCGTATTGAGAATTCGGCGTTCAGACCGGGCAGAAAACTTCATCTTCGTCCCTCCTTTCTTATTTTGCCCGTATTTATTCGGATTTTTCAAAACATTCATCACATCATTATGTGACCGAGTGAGTCTGCGAGCAATTTCACGTATTTTCATGTTGGTTTCATGAAACGCTACAATTTTGCCCTTTTCTTGTTCACTCAGGTAACTTCCACGTGTCCTGATCAACAGAAGAAATGCTTTTACGCTTACAATGCGTTAACAAAAGTAAGACTAATAAAATATCGATGGAAAACAATCGTTATACGCTTGGTTCTGTAGTTATGAAACAACGACGAATCACTTTTCTGCCGTTTTTTGTTTTTCTAAGGAATATAATTTATCCTCCTCTGGGTAAAAATTGTTTCCCAATACGATTTCAGGCGTGGCATATTTGGTTTGTTTTTATTTTAACTACAATACGTGAGAATCGAAAATTTTAGCGTGGTTTTATAGTTATGAAACGGAGTGTATATTAAAAGTTAACTTAACGATCATATTATCGGTGTTTTCAAATTTTGTAATAATTATTCAAACGCAACGGGAGTTCCGGTATTCTCATCTTTCTGTTTCCATAAAAGTTAATTAAACGAAACCCAAAAATATTGGTACTCTGGTACTTCAAATTTTAACATGAATAACCAAACGCGACAGAAAAGTACCGGTGTTCTCATATTTTAGTGTATAACTGAAAAATATTTGTATTCTCATACTTTCCATAAAAATGATTAAAAACAATAAACGGTACCAGTACTCTCATGAATCCGTTTCCATAAGAGTTACCGAAACACATTGAAAAAGTAGTGGTACTCTCAAATTTTAGGAATCGTAAGAGGTATCTACACATAACCAAAAAATATCAGTATTTTCATCCATAAAAATTACCTAGACAAACTCAAATACATCATTATTTTATCATGTTTCAGTTTACATAAGACTAACATATAGCCGGGGAGTACTAGTTCTCTCGTATTTCAGTCTTGCAATAACTATTCGAACGCAAACGAAGAGTACCGGCATCTTCATATTTCACTTTCCATAACAGTTATCATAACGCTCCCAAAATTACCACTGCTATTACATTTCGGTATCCGTTAGAGTTTCCAAAACGTAACCCAAAAATACCGTTACTCTCAAACTTTAAAACACAGAAATATCAACATTCTCCTATACTTCAATTTCTATTCAAATTACCCAAACATACCCTAAAATTCCTCTTTCTTTTTGTTACAATTCCCTAGTATCAGCTCATTAAACATTAACACACTAAGCTACTCGTAATTTTAACAAATTTTCTTACATTAAACGGATTTAACTATTTATGCTCATAGCAAGTATCGTCATTGACGACATTCTGACCTTTACTGAGGATGGTAAGTGGTGTCAAATGCTTCAAACAACTATTTCATATGCTCGCGTGCATGTAGACACCGATGTAAGTCTAAATAAAATATTATCATAATTATTAAATACTCCATCACCCTGCTATATTTTCCGAGTTCAACCACACTCATGAAAAAAATCCTCCCTTATGGAACAGCCTGTAACGCACTGTATCACAATGTTTGCTGAATAACGACTGGCCGCAATGTCGTAAAAAGCACTGCACCATCGAGTGTTACATCATAATGATAGATACCGCCCTATAAAACTGCATCGGCCGATAACCATCTAGGATGGTGTTGCGTCGTAACCTCAATATTGTCGGAATGCATCGATCGGTTCGAATTAATCGAACCCTTTCCCTTTTTCCTGACAAAATAGCGAAGGGGTGAAATAAACTGTGGGCTGGGGAGGAGGTTGGGGTAATAACAACGCGTGTCCCGAAGAAGCATAAAAAGGAGTGGGTAGGGGAGCTCGAAATACCCGGAAGCGTTTTTCTCGTGGAAAAGAAGAATGCCGGCGGCCAGTGGTGTAGGACTTTCCTGCTTCGTCGAAAGATCGATGAACTCTGTCCTTTAGCGGTGACACAAAAGGGGAGAGAAAGAGGGAAGGACACCCCACTGGATGCTGCCACTCCGGGGGTGGAAAGCAACAAGCGAGCCTCTGTAACGGAAGGGGAAAACAACCGCCTCATACCCCAGCCTACCAGCCTGGGATCATGCGTACGTACTGTATTTATGTTGATGCGTTGTACTTTATGCGCGAGTACGATTACAACTTTTGCTGCTGTGAAATTTAAATATTTATCCTGGTCGTGACGATATGATGTACGTGTACAGTAGTCGTGACGGTGAAATATATATACGGGGTGTCGGGGGATGAGTAGAATACCCTGGTTGTTGTTTTTTTTTTGTAAACTTACTCTGGACAACTAAATCAATTGCGTTTTTCAAAAATAATTTCTCGAGATAACCGGATCAAATTCGTTTTGCTTTGCTACAGGTGAGAGGATCTCTCTTCAAGTACAGCAGATTCTACTCAAGGAAATACTGTGAAAAAATTTAGTAGAACCTAGCTGAAGATGAATTTATGAAAAAAAAATCGAAATGTATAATAATTTATTTTCTCTCTAAGGAATATTTATTCTGAACATTGATTATGAAGATTTGTCACGGACGTGTGGATTTAATTTGTTTTTTTTTATATGCAAGCGTCCTTTGTTTGGTTGCACTATTTATTGCAGAGCACTGTAAACAGAGCATTATATTACTCATTATAAAGCGTAATACTTCGCATTATACGCGATTATCGATATCTCGAAGTTCGATTATCGATATCTCGAAGTTCGATTATCGATATCCCGAAGTTCGATTATCGATATCTCGAAGTTCGATTATCGATATCTCGAAGTTCGATTATCGATATCTCGAAGTTCGATTATCGATATCTCGAAATGCGATTATCGATATCTCGAAGTTCGATTATCGATATCTCGAAGTTCGATTATCGATATCTCGAAGTTTGATTATCGATATCCCGAAGTTCGATTATCGATATCTCGAAATTCGATTATTGATATATCGAAGGTCGATTATCGATATCTCGAAGTTTGATTATCGATATCTCGAAGTTCGATTATCGATATCTCGAAATTCGATTGTCGATATCGCGAAAGTCGATTATCGATATCTCGAAATTCGATTATACACTGGTTGATATTAGCAATGGATTCATGTTTACAAACATTGTAATGCGTAGTTCATAATGCGTAATAGTACACGAGAGTATCTCAGCGAAAATGTGCTGATAAGCAGAAATGTAATTTAGCAAAGTTTAACTGTAATAACTATTGTACTAACAGGTGACACACTGATACATTTGAAACAGTAACACAAAATATAAAGGGTGGGCAAGATTCGTTGCTTTCGTCATTAAAAATCTTAATTATCTATTGTGTTATGTATTTTAGATTTTGTAATTTCTGTTCATTGTGATACTTAAATACTTAAGCCGCTTATACAATTAAATTGAACGGAATAATATAAGTATTGGATTATACTAATTTACAAACTCTGCGTCAAAATGTACCTTATAATTAAATGTTCGAGCATATTCTGAAAGTAATATTACCTTGAAAAAATGTTTCATCGTTGATCCTATTAATTCTGAAAATCTGAATCGACTAACGTACAGAATAGCGTGGGGTCTCATTTAAACGGTGGTGTAACTGTACTTTGCAACTGCATGCATTCATATAAATGCATGATAGTGTCCTACTTTCCCTCTGTAGTATGATATTCAGTAGTAGGACACCTTGCGTTGCTTCTTATTTGAGTGAAAGAGAAATATTCTACGAAATTGTAGAAATTTCATTACGTGTCTTCTATGAACAATTTTGATGAAAAATATTAGGTTGGTATACACGAAACTTTGTTCCTTTTATATTATCTATTTAATGGAATCTTCAGTCACCATGTAAAAACTTTTCACTACTTTCGTTATTTAATTTTTCTGAAAAAGCAGATGCTTTTTCGTAGTACACTTAGAAAAATTAATTTTCATTATCATTATTCATTAATATTTTCATTTATTGAGAAAGTATAATATTGTACTTTTGTTACAAGATGTAACAGATAATTCTTGGGCAATATTTAATTTTTATTATTACACCACGAAAGACAATTTTTCTAAAGACATTTCACGTACACCAATCTAATACAACTCAAAATGCAGAACGATAACCAAAAAGTAAATAAATAACATAACATGACAGTTATAGTTATTTGAACACCAACAACGTTTTTTACAACATTTGCAATTTTATAATTATGTACTTAACTCTGTTCTTGTACAGTAGAAATTAAAAAATTCTATCAAACAATTAGTATGGAACTGTTCAAACTCATAAGTATACTTCGTGATGATGGTAATTTTTCTAATAATTATTTTCTTATAATTCATGAATAAATGATCTGATATTCTCGTCTAATTTCCGATATTAACCGTTAGAACGAGGATTAAGGCGGGAACACAAAGGAAACCCTTAATTCGGTAGCTGTCAGTAGTGTAAACACATATTACAGTCGACCTTTCCCGATAGTAACGTCATCGCACGTGACGGGAAGCCGAGTACTTTCGAGAAAAATATTTTGTCGTCGGAACCGTCCAGCGACATTTCTTTATAGAAATAGCACTACAGTCAACCAGCATTTTTTCAACAGCGCCGACAGAATTTTCTTTACAAACATTCCTATGGTCCTGCATCACCCTGAATAAACGAGATTCTTTCTTGAGCACGGAAACGAAAAATATGAAGCTGTTAATTGAAGTTCCATCAAAAGCGAATTTTCCTTTGTCACGACCACAATAGGAACTTTGCAATAATCTGAAAATGAATCAGGTGGTCCGTGCAGTATTTTGTCAACACCACACCACCACGAGCCATTAATTTTTCTTACAGTAATAATTTTCGAATGTTTGCAATTTATCTCAATTTATGTTTCTGTTCAGTTTGTGTGATAAATTATTGCCGAAACGAGCAATCGAAACGGATTTATATGATGAAATATAACTCTCTGATTTATTGGCAATTAAAACTTCGATCTCAATTCGCGGTGATGATGAACGACTGAATTTCTCTTGAATCGTCAGACAGTTCGCAATCGGTCGCTTCACGGACAAGTTATTTGACCGGGAAATTCGTACGGGATGAAATTATAGAAGTAGAATTTGACACGTTTTACGCTTTACTTAGGCAGAGAGCTAATTTTCACCGCTCCATCTATTATGTGTTTAAAACCCCGTCGTATACCTGTTCCACTGCTAGTTAAGTGGAGAATTAGGAAAATTGTCGTCGGGATTACGCGAGAGAGAAAGAGGGAGGAAGGGAGGAAGAGAGAGAGAGAGAGAGAGAGAGAGAGAGAGAGAGAGAGAACGTCAGAATGTACTTCTAAATAATAGTGGTAGTATGCGAGAAGTCGGGGTGAGCGTTTGCGGGATTTGCAATTTCTCAGAAATGCCTCTCGCCGCATAAAAGACATTACACATAAAAGAATTTAAACCACAGGCAGCGCACAGATTTTTGATATTACTTTCGAAATATAAGAAGCGACTGTGTCTGTGAACAAATAATTTTCAACCCGTCAACGTATACTGGAATTCGCCTGAATGACTTTTTTAAATTTATTTATTTAAACTAGAAATCTGCGTAATGATAATACGACAACTGGGTAAAAAATAGTTAATAATTACACAACATGACTTTGCTTTAAAAAATTTTGATTAGAACATGTGAATCTCCGAAAGCAATAGGTAATGATCAGTTAAAGCAGTAATGCACCGGAGCTGCGGCCTTCCCCCACTCTAGGTCCATTCCCCTCGTTTCAGTTCCTGGAGAAGGGCTGCAGCTCAGGTGGTCATCACTGAATTAAAAAGTCTAATCGAAACAGATACACGTCAAACTGTATCAGATATTCACGTAAATTAGATGTGCGCCGTGCAATAGTTCCTAGATATCTACACACCAAAAAGAAGGCAAAATTCAATAAATGAGTTCCTCAAGAGATGACCAGCACTCATAAATAGCGCCACATAAAGAACAATCCAGAAACTTCATTAGTATAATACGAAACTCTTGCAAAGCTACATCATTCTGTAGACCTTCCTTCAACTGACTGCCATGTTCCCAAGTATCTAGATCATTCCTTGGCGAGAAAGAAATGTGACTATAAAGCAGCAGTAAAAGATGCGGTTTAAGTATTCATCTCATCCAAAAAACACAAACGTTTCCCAAGGAAGATATAAATACACCCACTTCTCACGGTTAGGGTGTATTGAAGTTGTTGGAATATATTTTCATTCATGAATATGATCGTTAATCAAATTATAGCTGCTAAAAGTTCGCCAGTTCATCTGTAACAATCTAATATACAGGCTGTCCCAATTTGAATGGTAGAAATAAACCCATTTCTCTCGTTTATGGTATATGGAAACGGTTGGAATATATTTTCATTAATACAAATGACTATTAATCACATTATAGCTATTCAAAGTGTATTGAATAAATCGATAATTTCATCTGCAATCATCCAATATACAGAGTGTTCCACCTAAATATAGCCACCTAAATATCTCCTTCAGTTGTAACGATACAAAAAATATTGTATATGCAATTTGAATGGTAGAAATAAATTTCATATTTAATTTTAATTTTGGGTGTCATCGGGCACTTCCAAGTTACGTCATTATACATCTCGGAACGCATTTTATTATCAGCTACAGTTAGAAGGGAAAAAGGTCCACTTATACGCAAAAAACATCGGTGACCCAGAAAACTCAAAATATTCTTTGCATATAAAATTGAATGTAAAATATTTTCTGTATCATTACAACTGAAGGAGATACTTGGGTGGGACACCCAGTACACCTCACTGTATCGTATCGCAGCATTAATAATATCAATATTATCGAAAATTTAATGAAGATTAATAATTGTTCTGTCGAATCCAGAATGAATGGTATAATAGTGATCAGTTCGTGTGTAGACAGTTATTTCTAAACTTGTCATTGTAAATTGACTGCGGCGGTGAACGCGAACTTTTCAGCTGACTGAATTGTAACGAACCGGGTGTGAAGGTCGAGGAGAGAGAGGATTTGAAAGTTTCATAAGTAATACGACCGGAAGGAACTGCAACGAGACAGTTTCGCCGGGTGCAGGCGAGAAAAATGCAAGAATGGCATCCGTGCGACCCAAAGGGACGCGCCATTTCGTATGCACCGGTAATTGCAAGCTGTAAAAGGAACGGCTGTAAAGCCTTATGGATCAAAGGTGCAGTTTAATATCCGTCACGAGTGGCGAACTTTCAGCGAGGGAGAATATTCACGTGTGTAAATATTCATAATAAGCCTATATTTTCTGCTAACTCAACGCTTCAAGCGACTGCTTCAATTTTGACCCTGTAAAAAACAGTCTTCTCTAACGGAGCATTGCGAATAATCGAAATTAATCCCTAGTGTTACATAGTTGGCTGGAAGAGCATTCATAATTTTGAATCGTAATATTTTTAGGAAGGAGTGGTATGAAATTATGCAACAATAAATTGTATTTACAGTATTTCTTGTTTTTAGGGCACCTTCTCTAGTTGTAAGACGTTTCATTTGTACGATAAATCGATTCTAATGTAAGAATATAGTAATAATTATTTACTGAATCTCAAACATATACATGTATACTATCGAGCATCCTAGGCGATCGTTTGCTCAGAAACAGTATAGGAGAAGAAGCCAATCGCGTGACTGCTGCCATGCGCCGAATTCTCGTGATTGACTCCTTCTCCTATACCGTTTCTGAGCAGATTGTCGCCTAGGATGCTCGACAGTGTATAGTTTGACACATAGTCAGAATACAGATGCTCCAGAAGCACTCATAGTTCCGCTCCCCATTCACGCTTAAAAACTAACGTGTACTTTCTTATAGTATTCTAACAGTTCTAAAATTAACATACTGAAAAAAAACATGTGAAACAAAAGAACCAACAACATAATATAACAATGTAAAATAGAACTTCAGTAAGTAGAAAAGAAGGAATTAAACGTTTCACCACAAAACGTTTCCGTTTTACTCTGCCAACAATTAAGTCTTGCCATCCCAGAACGATGGCGCTTTAAATAGAATTTATTTCACCTCGGTGACATTACGTCCGCAGATCAAACGTCGAACGACAGTTTCATTGCAAGCCTCCGCCGAGGGGAGAAAAAAAGAGGGTCGAAGGACGTCGTAGGGAGCTGTCTGTTGGCGGATAAATCCTGGTGTCATTGGCAAAGTAAATCGAAGGAGAGCAGCGTCGATTTTGACATTCGAGATCGGGTCCGAAATGCGCGTGGAGCCGCTCGGTTATATGAGCCGGCCATTCTGCTGGAGATGAAGAAACGTGGATTGTAAAAAAGAGAGTAAAACGCTTAAAAGCTGAGCGGTGTAGTGAAAGGTTATGGTCGCCGACTGGCATAATACCGCTTTTACCACGGCCTGGTATCATTCAACGAAACGAGACCCACCTGCTTCATATCTGGCGTTTTTCTCGCTGGAGGAGCTGCCGGTCCCCAACCTTACCACGGATTCACCAGGATTTCCCTACCCAGCAGCCAGAATTTTTCCCCTTTCATTATAGTCACACGAGTAATCCTGGTAATCCTGTCAGGGATTCACACGTTTGGACGTACTTTCGTTGGGAAGCTCCTGAACCATGTTATCTCTTGCTCGTCCGTAGACGGAAACAGGCTGAGGATATTAAAGCATAGAAATGTGTTTTTGCATAAACGTCACTGGTCTACTGACTGGAGTAAAGCTCAGCTTACTGTCTGATATGAACTAACCCATGAATCTCGTTGTATTTTGAATAGAATTCATCATACAGTGGTAATATGAAATACGATTTTTCTTATGAAATGATTAACTGTATATTTTTAGCCATGTGTGTTTTTGGAAATTTATTTGGTATGTCTGATCAAGCACGCGGAGTTCTACTGGAACATGGAATGCGTTATTACTTAACTTGAGCGCTGTAGTGAAACCAGCCGTATCTGGGCAGACACGCCATAATGGGCGGTTTTTGATATAGTAGTTTATGAAGGTAAAGAGTAGTTGTCTGTTCGATCATACACTTGTATTTTAGTGGAAGATAATAGAATCTCGATTATTTTAGTTACAATAAATGACAGTTCGACTCATATTGCATGATATTCATAAAAATGGTCGTTTTATTTTAGAATGTAAAGTATATAGACGTATAAAATTAATTATACTGTCACTAACGATAATTTTCACTAGACAGAATGATCAATTTGCAGATAACGAGTGTTCGGATAATCGAGATTCTTTTGCATTCATGAATAGAACATGTAGAGAAATTACAATATGTAAACTTCACTTCTTACAATGTATGTACTCTAAAAAAATTGTAAAAGTTAGCCCTTTGACTGCGAAAAGGTACATATAGGTTGAGTCAATACAAACTACCATCTAAAGAAATTTCAGACTCGAGAATGGTATAAAAAAATTGCTGAGTGAAATATAGTGTGTTTGGAAGGCTTCATAGAATAAGGAAATTTAATTTTGCATGCGATTCGTATTTTGGAAGATCTCAAGATCACCTTGTGATTTTGAAAAATTAAATTCTTCTTTATATGAAACTCTTCAAACGCATGACATTAATCAGACAATTTTTTTTCTAATTTCAGCGAGTCAGTGTTTATTTTAAATAACAGTTTCTATTGGTTCACCCTATACACGCCTTGGAATAGCAATTTTTTATGTGCGAACGGCCAGTACAATGGCTTCAAGAACTGGTTGTCAGTTTCTAATAATGTAAAAAATTCATAACTGAGTTAAAACATACACATAAATAATGCACGATTAAATGACAGGGTATAAATAAATAATAAATGAAGCGTTTGCAATATCGAAAGGACAAAGCGTAAGAAAATAAACATCTACAAAGCATTAAGGCTTGTTGCACAGCTATTATTATCTCGCCCAGAGGGCAGCAACGATTTTCATTAAAGGCGTGTCGCGGTCAAACAGTTTTAATACAATTTTTGTTTCACTCGATCACATATTGCATTCTCATTCTGTTCGTAACAGTCAAAGCAGTTTTTGTTCGAACACGTACAATTGAGCAAGAATACTTGCCCTGTTTCCGTCGTCGCGTGGGCGCGTTATCGACGAACGGAAATGCCACTAAATTAGAAATTATTAATTACATAATGCTGGCAGTTAATTGTGACTGTCACCGTAATTGAAAAATTACTTTGCCCTCGTTATGTAACTTCCTAGAAATCGAATCAGGTTCCACTTTAAGGAAAACTATGCAGCATTAAAATTAGAATTCAAAACTGTATTAAATATAGTAGTCAAATCAACAAGCATGCTTTAAACATTACAAAGTTCATTAAAAAAATTCCATACTTAATATAATATATGAAAAATGATTTTTTCAAGTATATTTTTGCAACATGAAGACTTGCCAATTTATACACAAACTGTTTAATATGCAACGTAGAAAGTATATTTTCAAACTTATCAAAGAACGAAATAAATTGTTACTTACTTTTTATTTGGTTAACTACATAAATTAAAAAACAGTAGCTTCCAAAAATATGATTTTGTAAGAACAATCTACAGTCTCCAATAATAGAGTTCGATGATTACTCGATTTCGACAGCAGTAGCAATAACAATAATAACATAAATTATTATATTTGACAGCAATTAATCGAACTGAATGCATGGGGCAACGAGCATCGTCTAATGAACTTGATCATTCTTTTGTGCAAGTTGTCAGGATCGATTTTATATCCTGCGGAGCAAATTTCAGGGTCGTTTTCGCCTCTCCCCCTCGTGACTTATGGCACGTTAGAGTGCTATAGAATATTTTGAACATGCCACGAGCGTGACATAAATTACGTCTTGCTGAACTGTGCTTGAACGCTTTAGGAGTGCTTTATATTCCAAATGAATAAGGGCTCTTTTACTTCCCTACACTGCTCGAATTATTAACACATGAAAACTTCGTTCGAAAACCTATCGAGCAACTAACTTTTTACCGAATGAACGAGGCGAGACAAAAATTCACCGGCTGAAACAGCATATTTGTTTAAACAAACCCCGGGCGAGTAGCAGCGGCGTAAGCAATAACAGCGGAAGTGAATTGGAATGATATGATGAAAGGATTGATTAACAATGCTCACAATCAGTGAAATATTTAGAAAATATGACACGGTATACAGGGTGTTCGCGTTATTATGAACCAGTGTTTTTGACTGTGTTTTATGACCAATGCAATAGAATATGTTCCTTTTTTATATTTACAATATTTTTCGGAAAACGAAGGTGACCTTTAATTTTTTAACTGGACTGCTATATATATATTTTTGTTTACATGATATGAAAGCGACTGTGAAGACTAGTCTAACCACGTGGTATAGTATAACCTTCAAAGTCATACAAGTTCGAGTATGAAAGAAATAGTTTGAACATTTTGTAATATTGCATATTGTAATATGGCTTGTTGATAAAACTGCATACTGTGTTGAATGTTTCTAGGTCAATTGCTATTGAGTTGGTGTGGCTGAATTTTGACATTTGTCTAAAATATTAAATTTTCCATTATCTCAAAAATGGCTAACATCTGCAATCGTGACGTAAACTCAATGTGCTTGAATCCTTTGATTTAAATTTTGTTCTTGGATTATTAAGCTGTAATATGCTTCAAAAGGTTTGCCGAGAGATGATTGACTGCAGATGTTTATGTATCTCCATCTTTGTACGTAACCCAGCATCAACTGCTATGATCATTTAGCCGGAGAACTTACAGTTTTGGGTCGGTTCTGAACCACCATGTTGTCAACAGCATCACAGAAGATGGTGCAAAATTGGTGCCAAATTCCAAATACAGTACAAGTTGGATAACTGCCCGCAAATTCACCATGGGACCCAAGGTGGGCAGTTATGCAGTAGGAGAACCGATTCTAATTATAGACACAGCTCGAGCCGAGGTTCGGTTTGTTGACAAACGTAGACAAGGACAGCGAGTGAAAGAAAAAAAGGTCCGAGACACAAAAGAATGCGAAAACTACGTATCGGTGAGACAATACTAATGCAAACATAAAGCTTTTTTAATTTTGACTTTTTTTAAATTAAAGTATTACTAATGTATTGATGAGGTTTTTCTGGTTAAAATAAGACCAAACACGATATAAGTTGATGCATATTTGGTCTATAATTTAAACCTACAACGTGGCACACGTAATCAATATCAATAATTAAATATAGTTCAAATTATACCGTGTTTGGCCTTATTTTAACCAGAAGAACCTCACAAATACGTTAGTAAAAATCAAAATTAAAAAAGTTTTATGTTTGCATTAGTATTGCCTCACCGACATTCGAGGTAACATCAGGTTACACTACTCGTCCGGCGAACTTCTATGTGCGTCAAGGGGAACCCGTCCCCTTGTGGTGGGGATGACTAGCGAGCAGTTACGCTGTAGTTCAATGCGGGCAGTTATCCAACTTTTACTGTATCACACTTTACCAGGCCGCCATTTTGTCAAATATTTTCGTATGTTATTTGTTTTAGTAAGAATGATAACCACATTTATTGCGATTAAAATAAGATAAGAATATTTTATTTCACACGACCAAAAGAAGAGCGATCACTGCTGCCATTGAAACCAAATTTCTGAAACACGAAGTACGCGAATATTAATAACTTTTAAAATATTATCAACAGCCTGTTAAAACAATTTATTTAAATAACTAAAATGTTAGTAAACATGCGTGCAATATACCAATATTGTAGCATCATTAGTTTCTTCAAAATAATTTCCTTAAATGGCCTTAAAATTGCCTCTCTGGTCCAGACAACCCCCTTAACTCGATGATGGATCATTGCCCTCAGGTTGGCCACGTGTTCAGTGAAACGAAAGAACATTCGAACCTGAAACATCCGGGTTCTGCGAAAAGTGTTAGTATACGTTCCGTTAAGGGAGACAAACAAGCCCCGGGAAATGAAATTAATAAGGGTAGCTCTGAACGAACATTTCAAACAAACACATTGCATGTATAATGAATATACCGCGGTATCGCTTCGAAGATATTAAGGAGCAATATTTGCGCAGGGCGTTGCTGAAAATTTATTACCTCGTAAATCGCCAGCGGGAAAGATTGCGAAAAGTGGAGCTGTTCGATTTAGTATCCGCCAACTTCAGCTAATGAATAATTATCCGTTATCCATTCGCGTGGCCGGAATCATGTTCATCCGTGTATTATTTGGAGAATACGAAAATACAGGACAACTCAAAAGTTTAGGTACACTCTGTAGAAAGCAAACTTCTTATGAAATAATTATAACTGAGCTATAATTTGTTTTTTTTTTATTTGTAGCATTATAAATTTGCATTACTGGTTTAGAGTAAATAGTATTTATTCTGAAATATTGTTTTCAGTGAAGTATCCACTTTTTATACGATAATTCGACGAGGTTTATAGTTGACGATACTGACCCAGATCAGGCCATTGTTTAACACTTTGACTGATATGTCACCTATATGTGAGTAACGCATGCATTATACCATGGTTTGCAGTAGTTGGATATGATTAATGTTAGTAAATATTTTTGGCGTGGCCTGACAATATCAGTGTGAAGGTAGAAGAAATATAAGTAAGATTGACAACTTACAGTATAGGTTGAAATTATGTTGATTGTCAACGCGGTAAATAAAATTGTTTTCAAAACAATTGAAATTTAAGCCGATGGTATATCGCTTATCAAATGTATCAATAAATATGATGTGAATTGACTATAAACGTTTCAGACATTCATTTTTATAAACAAAAGCAGAGTAAGAAATGGTGGAACAGTACTTGATTAATCAGTCGATAAGAATAATTTTAATTACTTAGAACAGGCGGTGTTTCAGAGGAAAACAATTAAAGGAATGAGCGAGTGAATGGGAATAATGGGATCTGGATATAAATAGTTGAACAGTGTGTTATGAGAAAAGAGAAAGAAAGGACGTATTATTTACTTTATACGTTGTAATGAATTATTTCGCTTGAAAGACTTAAAATATTGAGTTATGTTAAAGACGTCAAATTGCTAATACGAATAAAATAAAGGACACGTTTTCTATTTTAATAAAAAATTGTGATTTTCGTTGTGCTTTACGATTCATATAGTAAGTTATATGATACGTATACCCTACGATTTATACAATAATAATTCATACTTTTAAAATATGCGTTAGTTCGTTAGAACAAATTAATAATTTTTCTGCAAATTATTTTCAATTAAATAACTTTTTATCTTGTTTCGTGTTTAAATTATAGCCTTGTGAAACAATTTCGTAAATACGTTTTGCACACTCTGGAGGATGAACATAAATTTTTGAACGACAGTGTACCCTCCACCCCCTGTACTATGGATTAAGGTTACTGTGGGAAATTTGTTTATCATCCATATAACAATTACCGGCGTCCAAACATTATTAATGCCTGGCTTCGTTGATAACGAAATTCTGTATGAAACCATCAATCGCACATCCTGATGAACTTACACAGCGTATCGTTCCACGGTGAATCGATGATGGAATTCGATTGTTTATAATTTAGCCACTCTTGTCGACGTAAATACTTTTGTTCTGGGAAATTCGTGAAACAGATGGAAATGAAAACGATATTTGACGTACGATGACATTTATAGAACAACAACAAAATATATCGAATGTTACATGGTGCTTTCAGAATGCTCTGTTAGGTTAGTTGAACAATTATATGAAAAAAATAAAATTTGTCTAAGGCTTAAAATTGACAATCACAAAGAATCTATAGGTGATACTCCGAACATTAATGCACATATTATAAAAAGGCATAAGACTTAATGAGCTAGAAGTTTTTAATTAATTAAGGTCAGAAGTTTGTCAAACAGATGATATTCAAGGTGAAAACATTTATTCAAAAATCTTTTGAAGTATTTTTATGACGCAAATAATTCTAAAGTTAATTAGCAGTATGCATTAACATAAAAATACTATTCTTTCTACCCGATTTTCAATCATTTTGAATCACTTTGAGCCACAAGTCATCGTACTCATTTTGAAAAACCTACGTATAGAAAGAAATGTATAGTTTAAAAAACAGTTCGTACATATTATTAGTATATTTACTAGTTACAGTAATAATAGTTAATGTTTTAAGTACATCTTGTTGCAACATTTTTCTCTCTGCCTAAAAACAAAGAAGTTACAAAGAAAATCTATTTTTTTTATGCTTTTTGATTTATAAAAACTAGTATATTTGAATTATACAGTTAATAAATACTATATCACTAAAATTTCGTTTATTAACGTGCAGTGGGGACACGGTTACTATACACACAGTACATTATTAACAATAAGACTTTTCTGCTTGTTTCGACAATTTTGTGTGTCGCAAAAATTTGTGACCCTTTTTCTGATACTCTTTCTATGTCACAGAAGTATAGAATATTTCTTAATACACTGTATAACACACTTTGCTGTGTTGAAATTTCAATATCCTTGTTACGTGTTATATTCCGTAGGAAGAGGATTATTTAGATTCAAGGGGATAGAGGAATGCATGAAACAAGAATATTGTTTCCGACATCATTGTTACGTTCTTTGAAAAATTGATTTCCACTCGGATATCGAATGCACTCGTTGTTTCAATTATAAAATGTTTCAGAGAAACGTTACATGCACTTTGTCCCATTTGTTTGAACTGGAAATGTTTTTTAATTAATTAATTGCAATAGAAACAAATTATTTCTCCATTATAGTCATTTGCAAATAAGTTTATAAAAAGGTTTCGAATAATACGCTTTGGAAAATGAAACATTATAAATTCCGTCGTTAAAATATACTTTACGATAATTCTGAAGGATGCTTTACATGTATAAAATATACTGCAGATAACGAAAGCTTAATA
Source organism: Macropis europaea (assembly GCA_916610135.2). Taxonomy (NCBI): domain Eukaryota; kingdom Metazoa; phylum Arthropoda; class Insecta; order Hymenoptera; family Melittidae; genus Macropis; species Macropis europaea. The sequence continues at coordinate 22,874,450 of OU744344.1, forward strand.
ACAACAGATTTAGATAGATTATTTATAAATCCTATTTTAATAAATTTTTAAAGTTGATTAAAGTTGCTTTTTGCAGAGTTCAAAATAAATGTTACTACTGACTTATAGCACCAAATCAAAGAATTAATTAATCCATTCATCACTGTCAAAATTTAATGGACATATATTTTCTGACAGAAGATATATTCATTATAAGATTATAATACATATTTATTCATTATTCACTCGTATTGTTGAGTAAACGTCATTATAAATTTTTAAATTAATGGAAACATAATTTTTCAGTATTAATTTGTAATTTTGTTTATACGTTATATGCAATGTTACAAAAAAGTTTTGTAACTATATATTTATGCATGAATTTATTATAAATTCTATACATCACAAAATCTGGTTAAGAAATTCTTCAAAATACTTCATAATGGATTTTAGACTTATTACTTACATAATTGCTGGAAACCAGGCATCGTGTAAAATAACGAAGCATAAAGATATACTTTATCGATACTATCGCTTAAAAATCGCCTGCTTCAAGGAGTCAAGAGAAAGACGTGACGAGACTCAATATCATCGGATAGAGGACAACCATATTTCTCCACTCTTGAGTATGCTATCGCTCTCGAAAAGTTGCGGAAACGAGCAGTTGCTGGAAATGGCGAAAGTGATTTTCCGTAGTAACAAGCAAAAATTTTCCGGTCTGTATAATCTTATTTTTCATCACTGATGATGCAAATCCAGTAAGAATCGATGTCCATTCGAAAATCCTCCAATAACTTTCATTAAAATTTGATAATAAAAACATATTTTGCCCCATTGTTAGCTGTAAAATATTCCAGCACACACTATATAGTATACATAAATAGACTTCCGTACTGATTTTACTGAACTATTCTATGCCTAAAAATATCGTAAAAATGCTTCATAAAAATTTGATAATAAAAACATTTCCATCCCATTTTTAACTACAAAATATTCTAGCACACTTTCCTATATATAATAAAATTCTGTACAAATTCCACGGAATTTTTCAGTGTCCAAAAATAAAGTAAAAATATGGTACAATCTGCTATCAACAATTTTGTATGAAAAAGAGATAATAGAAATATTTTACTGCCTGATATTTAGCCTCAGAATATTTCAATGCACCTTGTATGATTTTCGAATTTATCGATCATCCACAGGCATATTTAGAATGTCTCTGTTCATAACGCTCTCCTCTTTAGTGGGAATCTAATAAATGATAACAAATATTAAACGAATCACTGGTAGGTCGTCGTCTGTAGCGGAAGAAGAACGTTTCTTATCGCATCAACATCGCTCGATAAGGTTCTAACGAAGCAAACCGGCGATGTTCTCGAGAACGACAAATAGATGTCGAAGCCGATAACATTACGGCAAAGCTCTCGGGAAGCCCGCGAATTCTTCGAACCAATCTAACTGCTCAAAATTTGCCAGAATTTTGGGTGACCGGATTACGGAAAAAGCGTGACGAATCCAATTTTCCGGGTATTTGAGCCGGAACTTTTAATCGTCTCGAAACGCCTTCAGATAAATTAAAGTCACGTAATTCCCGTCGTTTATCATCGTCCTGATACTCCGAAAAAATCTTTACGCACGATTTGAGAATAAACCTCTGACGGATCATGAATCGTTTTCACAAAATAAGTATATTGAAGTAACTAGAGCGTCACAGATTTAAATGGTTTAGTTTATTCAGGCGTTACATGTTATAAAAAAATACCACCATTGTAAATATTAAACATTCGTACAGGAAGTTGTCGGATTTTAACGAGAAAACGTTTGTTAACACTGTCATTATATTGGCGCTAGATAAAATAGTTCATGGCATGCTGCAGTCGCCTATAGGCGTTCGATAAAACTCCTTATCTTATGCTATCGGCTGTTATCAGCACTCACAATCAGTCTCCGTTTTAAATTTTTAAGAGAGTCTGTTTTCCTAAGTAAATTAATTTTTATTTTCTAGTGCGTGGAAAAGTCCTCTGTGTGTAGTATTGTTCATTGCTATAAACTGTAATGATTTACAAATTATAATATCACTCGTCTCATTTCTTAAATATACGTTTGCTTTCACCGTTGGTCTCTGTTAATCTCTTCTTTTATTTTAACCCTTTGACTACGGGCTATTTGGAACGAGGCGAACACGACGTGCGGCTGAGATGCAGTAGTACACGGTGAGCCATTGCACCGAACGCCCATGGGCGTCGAAAGTACACGGTGAGCAGCTTTGTCAGGCACTTACAAGTGCCGACTGCAGTCAAAAGGTTAAACATTATCATTACGGAGGAACTTCGCCAACATTCAAATACTACAAACTTCATACATTTATCATTCATTCCACCAGTCTGTTATTTTCCCCGCAATATTATATCAGCTACCCGATATTTTATTCATCAATCACACTTGATAAATTGTAAAAATTATGGAAAATCATACGGCCTGTAACGTTTGAACAATGATGGATAGCGGTACGAGCAAAAATACGGAACAAAATTTTCATACGTAAACGTATTTCCCTGAATTGCAAAACGTTTTCCATAAATATGCATCCAATGAATTAACATTTTTATCCCGTTCATCTAACGGTGACTCGTTTTTTTTTCGCAGAAACAGAAATGTGAAACAAAACGTGTGATTAATAAAGAATAGGCACCGCGGGTGTGCTTTTCAGGGTGGAAAAATTCGGCGAGTCGTTGTTAACGGGAAAATCGTTGTTCCGCTTGGAATCGTTGCGTGAATGTGCAACGATGAAGCGATTGCTGATTGTCGCTCGTTATAACCTTCCTGCTGCACCGAGCACCGATTGAATGATTCGGTTAGTGGAAGTGACATCGCGTCTTGATCGTGTAATCGTTAGTGGCTGATTCAATGACTTCGACTCAATTGAGCTTTCTTCGACGCTGCTATTTTCAGACCGCAGCCCCCCGATCGCAAACGAAACGTTCCTTCCATCCTTCAGATTTTATCGTTTGACGAACGCATTGACTGCCGTAGTGAAAAATGTCATATGTCGCATTAAAGTACTTTATTTTTTATGTGGATTATGGGAAGGAATATCCGATTATTCTATGTGTAACGTCGCTCCTTATTTTGTAAGACATGTGTTAAATAAATATAAATGTATTATTTGATTTTGGTTTGTGAACGTTGAACTGTGTCTGTAGTATCAGGGAGTTTTGTTTAGAATTTTTCGATGAAAATTTGGATTACCACAGCAAGATTCTGTAGCTGAGAATTTTGTAAATAACATTATTAACTATAATTATTAACTATAATATTATTAACTACTGCCTCTTTCGGTAGCTCGATAGCATTTTTTGATGAAAAAAGATTCAATGATACTAATTATTCGAGTTTAATAAATTTATTCTTGAAGAGGTTCATGTTAAAGTTATAACAGAATGTAAAAAATGTGTCATTGAGAAATTCAAACGCTGAATTTTGAAAATATGAATTAAATAGAAGTTTATCATGCACCACGATAGGTACAGTGTCTTTTACCTCAACAGGCAATGTATTAAACAATTTAAAAATTGTATAAACCTACTGTTTTTGAACTCTGAACAATTTTTTTTTTAATTAAAATTTTAAGGTTATATAAACTGTAGTGATTATTAACGATTATAAATATTTAGAACTTATACAGTGGCGAGTAAAAGTACCTGGACACTTCACATTTACAGTTGATCTTTAAAGAATTCAGAATAATTTCAGATTTATAGACACTTTTAAAAATAAAGGAAATTATCGTACTTTACGATTTATACTTCTGTCTGACTTATTTTTCGATCTGATATCAGTTAAAGTTCGTTTTATTTAAGCTTTATCAGCCCGTTTTGAGGGTATTTTACGGGATTTCTTGTTAAAATAACGAAATACCATATCTTTATGAAACTTTGCAAATTTATAAATAGCACATTTAAATTCTTCCCATTCATCGAAAACCTTCATTGAAATTCTTTCCGCAATTCGATATTCGCGTTTATTAACCCGGGAGTGCGTAACGAATATTGAAAAAGTAGTTTCATCAACTGCACACGTAGCAATTTCATTGATATGAAACTTTTTTCCGTCACAGAAAGTCGAATGTTATAATGATCGCAACACTGTACATCTAATTGATATGTGGCTAATTGTAAGGTAAATTACTACTGGAAGTTTCAAATTCACTAAACAATGTTCAACGTGTCAGAATATTTTTTTACGTTCTGACACGTGTATGGTTCAGTCTACTAGCGAAACTGTTGATAAAGTTCATAATAAAAGTTTAATGGTAAACCTTTGCACTTATTTTCTGATAAAATTACAAACATTCCTCTCATTCTACGTTCATCAGTACTTATTTCATTCCGCATTTTTCACGTCGATGGTTATTTTTGGCCATTACCATTGAACGCGCTTCTGATTGCACGTTCGTTTCCGCAAAACTCGCATTTACTATAAGAAGCATTCCAAGGACGTGCGTATATGTATAATTCATTTGAACGTATGTCGCCTCGAAGAATATTACCAGAGAATATTTCTAATATGAAATGGTTGACATATTTCGGAAATATCAAACTGTGCTTAAGATACTGAATGCCATAGTGGAAACTGCCATATCTAGTCAGACATATTATAATGTCCTGTTTTAAATATAAATCGAAAAGGGGAAACAACATTTACTATTGAAACGTACAAGCGTTACCTTACATTATTAATACAATATCAGTATTGTCCAAAATCGCATAAGAATTACTAATAAATTAATTGAACAAAATTGCAGTTGCCGGTGATCGGCGACCCTCATGGCAGTCAAGGTGTTAAGATCGAAAATGCAGTAGAACCTTGACTGTCCTAACACAAGTCATACAACAATTAGTCACGTTACATAAGTTACGCCAGAGCTGCTTAACCCATTCTGGTATTACACCGAGTTTGACTCGTGGTACCGATTATGAACCAAACGTGAAAGTCACGAGCCTGACTCGTGGTACCGATTATGGGCCAAACGCGAAAACCACGAGTCTGACTTGTGGTACAAATTACAGGCCAAACGTGAAAACTCTAATTAATGTTTAAATATCTTTGCAAAATGATATTGACTCTCACATGCCCGCTACCTGTCGGAACGGCCCGTGTGACATTCTCGCGTAGCGCGCGCGCGCGCGCGTGTGTGTGTCAGTGAGTGAGTGAGTGAGTGAGTGAGTGAGTGAGTGAGTGAGTGAGAGAGAGAGAGAGAGAGAGAGAGAGAGAGAGAGAGAGAGAGAGAGAGAGAGAGAGAGAATGAACACTGTGCTATGGTGTATCCCGCTCAACCTGAACCCCATAGTGGGGGTAACTCGGAAAGAGAAGTGCGAGCCGCCGTTGCTCGTAAGCAATTGTTACTAACACTGTGTCACTAATTTTGCACTACTCTGCATTTTAAATTGTAAAATAACATAACGACTGTTTGTGCAAAACATAATTGCAATTGTGTCAACCTGTTACTGATTACAGTTCGGAGAATCGAGGTCCTACTACATACATTCCTTTTTCTCTGTTCTCTTTTTATTATGAACTTTTATACTTTTTACATACTTTCATTAGCACACAAGCCTCGTAAATTGTATATCTTGATGTGTTGGAATTCTTGTGTAACGTTATGCATACATTTTCAACAATTTTATAAAACATTGCAAAGCCACAAAAAGCTTGTATAACAGAGGAATGAATGGATTTTACTGCAAAAATTGTGTGAAGGTTGAAACCTGTAAAATGCTCGACATGTTCTGCTTTGCGTAGGCCATCAATGACTCATGCATTGAATTTCATTCAATTGAATAACTGCGAACCTTTGTTATACTTTGAATAACTTTAACACCGGGATGATAGTACAAACTATTAGGTTGCCAATTAAATTCAAGACTGGAGAAACCTTTTACAGAAGAATGTTGATTAAAATCCTTAAACTAACAATCTTTAATTAAATGAATTTCCATTTATTTTATTTTCTGAATTTTTTATCCCGTGTCAATAGAATTGAAAAAATTTTGAAATAAACAAATAGTTAAATCTTCATTTCATAAATATAATATTTTCCAAATTTATCAAATCTCATTTTAATAAGTTTTAAATTCTACTAACATGTTAAAAATTGTTTCAAATATACAACGTTGCTAAAAGTCTTTGCACGTTTAGAAATATTTTAATGTCTCCTAATTTCCACGTATTTGTTACCGGCTGACTTTTATGCTAAATTATTGCGCTGGCGTATCAAGCGCAAGTTGAAGAGCGCGTTAAATCATGCTAACACTAAAATTCCCACCGTTCATAATTAGTGGTCATTAAACTAAGTCACAAGGACGTTCGGGGTCGCCCGTAACGATCTAACTTTGCTGCGTGCACGGTTTAAAGTAATATTTACCCACGAGTAGCTGGAAAATTTCCCAAATATAAAGTGAAAACGTGGAAATGCGCTTGTGAGTCTAGAAACGATTCCCCTGGCAGAAGTGTACAGCACAGTTTGCTTGTTTTCCTGTAAACATTTTAAAAGCAAATCTATTATTTAAATAATTGCTCCAAATGAATAAATTTTACGTATTTATATATACTAAATTTAGAGGCATGTAATACTTGCAAAGAAGTGTATAATATAGTTCCAAAACTTGATCCTGTAACTGTTTATGATCACTTAAAAATGCTTCATATATATGTCTACAGTCCGTGCGAATAACGCCTATAGGCATTCAGACAGCGTACTTATTGATCCTGTTTAACGATCTTCCACATGTGACCTACGGTTATCGTATAAACTGCACTGAAAAGATTATTTTTTTTTTCAAAATTCATTTACAGACTGCACATTTTTTGCTTGCATTAGAATGTACCATGTGATAGTACATTTTTCGATTTTTTTATTAAGCACGCTGTGGAAGAATATTATATTTGTCAAGTCTAATGAATTTCCAGATAGACTTAAATTGTGTCTTCTACTATGGATAGTCAGTATAATGTGCATAAAATAGTAGAACAAATCTTAACTTGATTGAAAGATATTTATCATAATCACAGTATCGAGCAATTTATAAATATATCTGTAACTTTAAAGTAAAACATGCTTCAGGCGCACAGATTGTACGTACCATATTTTATGAACTATTCCATGCAGAACATATTTTAAATGACTCTCTAGGAAGCGCGCTGGGAATCCTACACTTCCATTTTTCTTCATATTTTATTTATTTATGAACCAGATTCGCAGGTGTCAGAAAAGCCAAAGAACAATTCGCGTGAATAAAATTTGCAATGCTGGTGTCAATGATTTTTGGTTACTTTATAGAAATTGTGAAAGATGTTCTAGAACCTTGCTTATCTTCCAGAACGTCAGAATGAAGCTGTTCTTTACGATTTTCAAAGAAACATCCCCCAGACTCAGATGAACCTCTGAATAACAGACTGTATTTATGGTTTAGATGGTGCTCCATACCACTCCGTTGTCGAGGGTTCAAATATTTTTAAACACCGTTCTCGGTGATCGATGGACGAACCCATGGACTGGTCGTCTCGTTTTTCTGACTTAAATCCAGTCGGTTCTTTATTTATGGATACAGCTAAAGTGTACTTGGCGGGCTACACGAATTAATGAAGTTTTTCCCGCGCTAGAAAGGATGCGAAATTACTTTTTCACCAAGTACGGTACTAAAGTACAGTATCAGTATTAAAATATACACTTCAAATACTTCATTAAATCTTTTACAAATGAAGAATCATGGAATTTACAATCCTCGTTTTTGTAATCTTTTTTAAGTGTTCGAGAATATTTCCTTTATTTATTCTAAACGAGATAAGCCTATGTAATGTATGTTAACTAAACAGTTGGTTAGTTTCTTTTTAAAGACCTCACGTACCGCTGGCAAAATATGCTCATTAATATTTCTTCTTTGAAATCTAAAAGTTTTATGCTGTATACGTTACTTGCAAAAAAGTCGTACAAATATACTGAATTATACTGAAAACAGAAGTAGAAACTTGTATGCAGTGTGTCAAGTAGTTTCTTCTGGTACACGTATAATGTTCTAGTAAATTTGTATCTCTCATTTAAATTACATTTCAACTATCACAACGTAGTAATGATTAAATATTCGTAGAAACATATAACACAGAAGTAATTAAGTACAATAAATATTTAACGAACATGCAAAACTATAATTTTATCTTTTATTTATCTTTTATTTGATTCCTACATATTAGGTATAAATTACATGTTTTACATCTATTATAAGAAAGCTGTTTCAGTGATATGATGGACACCAATTTTCAATTATTGTAATAAATTATAAACCGACAATTGTATAAATTTTGTCGTAAAAATAAAATTGCATCCATAAAGGGCAATTCGTGTATACGAATCTAAATGCATATTACTTGAAAACAAAATTCCTGCACATAGTAACGCCACTGAATATTTTCGGCGACCATCAGACTCCCGTGACAGGAACACAGAAAAGCAAAGCAACTCGCTGGAATCGAACTCGAAGAAACAGAAAATTCTATCAATAACTTATTCTATACTCACGTTATATTTGCTGTCTCGGTAACAGGGACACAGAACGATAGCAGAGGTGAACGATCGTTAGAGTAAGAGAGCAACAGAAAGATAGAGGTACTGCAGAGTGACTGTAACTAACTTTATTCATGTTCTCCTGTTCAATTTTCTTCATCAGTACCACGACCATAAAAAAAATAGTAAAGATCCACGTGCATAATGAGCGAGATATAAACAGAGGGATAGAGATATTGCTAAGAAATTTCAGAAACCTTGATCATGCGCTCCTGCTGCGTTTGCTTCGGTTTGAAGAGTAGTGCATATTGATGATGACAGTGATTCGACTGTTAAATAGAGAAAGATGCGTAAGGACGAGAAATATATTATTAACTTTGGTTATAGTCTTTCATAAAATTTGTCTTGATGTTAAGAGGGATGTAGAATGATAACAGAGGTTTGGATAGATAAGGAGAACGAGCGATCGAAGCGAGATCACGAGAGTTTTCACTGATTTTCATCGGTTGCTCTTGCTAAAATGATGCAGCAGCAATAGGAACATAGAATGCTGATGGAATTCGCTGATGTCGCGTCGCAGCAGAGTATAATAAATTTTTGCTTCACGTCAGCTGAGTTATTAGTGTGGTAGCACATTTAGAGAAGTCGACTGTCTAACTGTGTATCTAAAACGAAGTAGAGGTACAATATGAAGCATCGAATCAGTGAATAACTGATAACCTTCACGGATGATTAACACGTTGATTGTCGCGAGTGTCACCAGTGACATCATATTTAATTTAATTAACATGTTGAGTGCCCTGGGGGTCACCGGTGACCGGCACTTCAAATTTTCTTTTATTCAATAAATAATAATTTTCATAAAATTTTGGGATAATGTTAATATTGTAATAATAGTATAAAATGATAAATATGCATTCAAAAAGTAAAATATTCTTTTCCTTCGCGATTTCTGTTTAAAATAGGACATTATATCGTGTCTGACTGGGTATGGCAGTTTCCACTGTGGTATTAAACGTGTTAACTATGTAATTATAAGATAATTTAAAATCACAAGAATAGCATAGAAATACTAAAATACTCTTCTTCTCTGTAATTTATATTAGAAATACCGAATTATAGTGTGTCTGATTGAGTATGGCCATTTTCACTGCGGCATTCCACATGTGAATCGCACACTGAAAACTGCCATACTTGGTCGGACACATTATACTTGGTTACCCGTTGACTGTCGCCTCACGTTTAATTTAACTAAGTAATTATGTACCTCGAGGGAAATTTAAACTCATACAAATAGTGTAGAAGCTCTTCTTCTTTTGAACGTATATTAGAAATACCAAATTATATCGTGTCTGACTAAGTATGGATGTTTTCATTGCGGCATTCCACGCGTGTTGACGCAGTAAAAAACACCATATCTGGTCAGACACATTATACTAGATTGGTAATTTTCTGTCGCAAAAAAATACTGAAGAAGGAAGAAACTATGATATATTCAGTTTCTGTATCAGCACACTATCAAAGAAAGCCAGATATGAGAAACGAGGATTCGGAAAAAGGATATATCTAGGTGAAACCAAAAGGGTGGCGTGCCAATTCGCATGATCCACGGACGCACGTGAATCTCGTCGGTGGTCAATGGGAAATTCATGGGGTGCAGTCGCAAATGGTAAACGAGAAACGTAGAGAGAAAACGAGATGGAGCGTGGAGATGACAAAGGGATTGTAAGATTCAACAAACGCGGGCGTGTGGGCTAGAAAACGAACAGACAGAAAGGGAGAGAGGAAGCTGGCGAGAAGTACATGTTGGAGGGAAAGGGAGAGGAAAGAAAGTTCAAAGAGATAACTTTGCGCGACCGTCGAGAAAACATGCTCGAATACGGAACCGGAAAGTTCCTAAATATCTGAAGGTTCGAATTGTTCGAGATTTCGCGGGGCTTGATGAGAATTTTGATTTCACCGAAGAATCCTGCTACGAGGGGTGGGAGACTGCTGCAACCACTATTACATTGATCTGAGAAAGAAGAACTATTACGGAATATCTGCTTGTGAGTTCAATCAAGCTTTGAACATAACACCTCATTATTGGAAATTGTGCTTGCCTTTCTAAAAACTGTTAATATATTTCATTCAATCTAATACAAAATGGACATAATTACTGTTTAGTTATTAGTAAATAATAGATACAGAGGTGGATGCAATTTTAAAAAGAAAATCTAAGAAATTAGTCAGTGAAGATAAGGATGAATGTACAAGCTTTCAACACCATGTCAACTTATTGTAAATTGTGTTTGCATTTAAAAAAATTATTAATATAATTCATTCAGTGTAACTCGAACTTAGGTAGTTACATTTTGGTTGCTAGAAATTTATGCAGAGATCGATGCAGCTTTAAGAATAAAATATAACAAAATAGTGAAACTGGGGATGTAAGTATGTAATTTTGAATCATAAATGGAACCAGTATTCTCAACTATTCAAATGTATCAAAGCAATTGATTATGTTCTATTACAATTAATTTTTAGTGACTTACAATTATAGTAGAACGTCAGGAAGGAGGCATACAATTACACAAAAATAAGAAGTTAATCAGCAAAACAATTAGTTTATTTCGGCCACACTGATCTGAACGATACGTCATCACCGTCGTGACTGACTCCATTCGTGCAACGCATTAATTAAGAAGAAATACTATGTCAAGTAAGTTTCATCTTAAGAACAGCGATTTTTAAAAAATAATACAAATTCTCTTTATTAATAAAAAGTGCAGTGAACAGAAAGTGACGTATAATACAAAATTTATTCAACGGTTGTAACGTAATCTATTGTTTTTTTATGAACCGAATAAAATTGCAATCGTCTCCGCAAGCTAAGCGGCTTTGCAAATTAAATACCGAACCGTTCGAATACAATTATCAATTCCATTGATGGTTAATCTGATTATCCTAATTCCTTCGATCCCCCCCCCCCCCCCCCCCACAATTTATAACAGTCACTGCCAGCTCCTAACTTATTAATTAAATGGAAATTACCATTTTCAGTTCTGTCCTCAATAATACTTAAATAATCCCCATTTTCAACAAAGGCACTTTTAAAAAATATCCATTTTCAATTTAACGATTTTATAAGAAGCTAACCAAACTCTAATAAACAATTTACCAAATAAATAACCAACTTTTACCAGTACGATGCGATCTTTAACTTGCACCATTTCTAATAATATACACATTTAGGAACAAAGTTAAAATACACTTACAAACACAATGAAAAATGTCCCTAACACATAATTTTTAAAAATCTATTAAAATGTTTTATTAAATACCGTAAAACAAATTTTAAGCTACAGTTTTATATTGATCCCGACGTTACACACCAGATTAAAAAAAAATCCTCTTTCAGTCGCATGAGGATTAGTATTCAAGTATCGCGAGCTGAATGTAACAACAGCATATTTTTTTACGTACCTAGAGAGAATATTCAATTTAGGTCTGTCGAACGTCTGAGTGGAATAACGAAGGTTTTCGAGGGCCTAAGGGCATTCATTAATTTTCTACTGCTAATGTGTTTGAAATTTTTACGAGGCGACCCGCGTGCTCGGACTTCTTAACCAACCGGGTAAAAGTCGTACGATAATAAAGTTCGACCAACGAGTTCTCAATTAATTCATCGAAGTTCGTGGAATACGTTTCAAAGTTGGAGAATTCGTCGATCACGGTGGCTGCGCTTCGCCCGTCCCCGTTGCATTGCTTGAACACCGGAATCGCATCGTGGAAATTCTTCTTGAATAATTACCAACGGGTTCCGCGTGATTTTCGCCTGAATACTTAATGGCCAACTGTTTTCAAACCACGTAAGTACACGGTGTGGCTGACAGCTTCCCCTGCAAACTTCGCACGGAACGTACTAAATCTGAAACTACGGTGAACGGTGCTCCTACAGGGTGCTCTGAAATTAATTGTCTCTATTTTGGATATGTACAGTATTGACTGATGTAAATAAAGAAATGTCAGTGAACGTAGATTGATAAATAAATAGATTTCGACGTATAAAGAAAAATTGTACTATGTATAATTAAATATTTATAATGTATAGAATTGATGGTCACGGTTTCGAGTATGTATAGTAAATGAAATAAACAGAAAAGGGATAATAAAGTTGCGTAGAGAAATTATGAAATATATAAAGTGAGTGGAATCTGCTGTCTGAAATAATTTCTGACTAGTTAATGTTACAACGAAATCGTTGAATGAAATGTGTTGTGTTTCGAGGGCTTTATACGATAAAAAGGTATCATTTGTATTTGAAATTTTTATAGGATAAGTAGTACTGGATATACTGAATAAAAAATGTTTAATAAACATGTACCGAAAAATCAATATTTACTGATTATGAGCTGTAAATAATTTGGTATTGCAAACACTATATACAGAATTGTTTAACTCGTTTAAATAACTCGAATAATATTGATTTTTCGAAGAATGCGAGATATTTGCATTCCGTTTGTTGGTTACTCTCCTGCAATTTATAGTTTCAAGGTTATCTTCAAATTTATTAATCAAAATTAAATTTTTGTATAACAAAACCCCCTCCAAAGCAACATGTTTCATTCAACAATTGTTTCAAACAAAAACGAGTTAGAACATATTTTAGAGGCCAGTGTTTAGTGACTCGCCCTGTATATTATTCACATATTAAATTTAACAAATATTCAGTATATAATTTTGCATTATAAAGTGTAATTACAATGTTCAGAATAAAATAACTAAATTTGTAATCATTAACGCGTTGAGTGTCGCAGTGAAGACTGCCGTACCCAGTCAGACGCCATCTACTTTACTGTTTTTAATATAAATTTTCGAACAAAGACGTTGTAAACCATTCGATTGGATTATTTGTATTTTGTATTATCGTCTCTCTGTTGATGCTGTCTAGAATTTTATAAGACATGATAGTTATTTAATTAAATTAAGTTAGTGAACCCCACGGCATTCAACGTATGAAAAAGAATGTAAGAGCGTAAAATTTGTTGTTAAAGAAAATTAGAATCCTGTGAAGGATATGAAATTCCAGTCACCATTTTTATTAAAAGATTGAAAGCACAGTTTTATACATGTGGTTTGAATGCATTTCATTAATCTGTCTATATTAAAAATTTTTCGGATATATGTTTCTGAAGAATCTTTATGGAGAATCCTAATGGTATTTTATCGAAGTATTTTTTTACCTAAGCGCTTTTTTATGTAAAATGTGGAATCGTGTGTGGAATATTTCTAATTAAAAAGGTACGCGTAGGTATTATAACGGATTTTCCTTGGCGTTTTTCAGTGGAAATGAAATATACGATCACGAAATAGAAGCAGTGTGGAAAATAATTACAGGGATTCCTTCAGTAATGAAATTTCATCTGCATTTGAATATCCGTCTGTCTCTCGCTCATTGAAAAGCAAGAAAGTGCATGCCTGCTCATCAATTAAACACGTGAGCTGAATTACAACTTTTTACTTCGTACACAAGGTCTCAATTATGTTTACAATATTTGTTTTCAGAAATGAGATACAAAATTTCTGTTTCTGGAAGAAGATAATCACGTTTCACGTGAACCTGAGAAGTGAATCTGAGAAAACATTTTCATTTAATTAATGCGGTATTTTACGGTCGCCTCTAGTTACACTTTGCGTATTTTATCATAAAGTACAAATGAAATTACAGTACTTGTTCAGACAAGGTAAATTAAATACATGTTTCTCCGAGAATAAAATGCTAACCACATTTACTATAGGTACAATTATTTTTAAAAGATTATTTTCATTTTGCTGACGTGTAATTTTATTCTTGCATTGAAGTACAATTTCTTATTCAATATTTACAAAGGTCACATGTAATTGTTAAGGCTTATTCTAACCAAAACTTATAAGATACGTTTCTATTTTAAAAAATAATAATAATTGTATTTTATGTAAATGATAAATGTGAGACAGTTATTATCACTATTTTGAAAATTACTTAAAAATGGATGCTACGATGCAATAACGTTTGCTTCAAGTAATGTATCTCGAAATATCGAATTTGCTGACCCCATATTATAGCCCGCGGAAAATAAAAATACCGTCGCACGAGTAAAACAAGAATATAAACGAAATTGCGGAAAAATACATCAGCTGATCGTACCGATAAAAATAAAACCTAAATTGTCGATTGACAGAAGCTGATCGTAAAAAAAAGGAAATCAAGGTAAGGAACCGTAGATAAGAGTCAAAGGTCGCGAATGAAATCCGCCCGTAGGTTCTTCCATAACTTGCTGAAAAAGGTCATAAAATAAAAATCGGTATTACGTTGACTGCTTCGTGAAAACTGATTTTATTATATTAACAGGATGCAGATATTACAAAACGGAAAACAAAAATTTAAATATTGTCTACGCTGTTTTTTCGTTTTTGTAGTATAAATCATTTGGACATAAATGAACTGACGAAAGTCAAATATAAATTTAACAATTTATACACAGTGTTCAGTAATATAAATTAACAAATTTCACATAATTCGCTGTAACCTTTTTAAAATGTATGTTAATGAAGCGTGTATTCTTTATTTTTACGTATCAATTACGTTTGGCATTATAATTTTTGCAACAAATAATAGTTTTGATTGTACCTAACGATTAAACTTTTAGTTATAATTAAACTTTATCAGACTTCGGTATAATTGTACTCGAGTATAACTGCAATTGGATTTATCTACAATCGTGTATAATTGCAATTAATCGAAATTACTTGCATTGAAATTTAAATTAATTTCATATTACACCGAAAAATTCTATAACTAATCAGACTCACGAAAATGAATTTTCATTAATGTAGATATACGTTTGAGGATAGAAATATTAATTTACTTAACGAGACACTTTTTATTTTATATTGTCATTGCAACTGTTACTCAAAATTCTACGGAGGTTAACAGTTGTTTGATAAAGTCAAAATTGTTTCGTGGTTCCCCGATGTCCTACATGATATGAAATGTGTGAAAGGTTGGGTCCGACCAATCAATAAGTTTTCAACGAACTAATTTCCTATTCCAGTTAAGAGGACCTCGGAAAACAATGTTCTCTTTTCTATAACTAATTTTCCTGGTTAGGACGAATTAACAAATAAACCGGATGACCTGAATATCGTCGAGAAATTAATTACCTCCAGAAGAACCCTTATTTAAAAATTCCAATAATATCGCATTATACAACACCTGCTCGATCATTCAGATTTTTATCGGACATAATTCCTCGGCTCTCTTCGAGTGAAAATTCATGGAAACTGTGCAGAGAGCCAGTAGGGCAGGAACCCAAAGACCAAGAAACAAACTGTCAAATGCAGTAAGTTCAGTGAAGTATTAAAAAAGGTGGAAGTACTCTCGATTTCTTATTCCCTTAGTGCATTAAAGTTCTCTGGTTTCAATGCATTAGCATCTGCGTCGTCTTTCGAAGCTTTTTTTAAACATTTTACAGACTCGTTCGAGCGAAGTACCCGAAGCTCCTAAATAAGTTTACAATTCTTATTTAATGGGGCTGTTAATACTTGCCTCGACTTTCGTTGCAAAGAAATTCATAGCTCAATAAATATTATATTGACCAACAGCATTTGTTATAAATTTATAGACTGTGTTTCAGAACTTTTTACTCGAACAAAAAATGTTGAAGTAACGTATCGGGAATTTTTCTTCTCCTTTGGAAATTTAATTTTATACTTTATGACTTCAAGATTTTTTAACTTCAGCCTTGTACTCGTGAAAATTTCTGTTTTCCTCTTGCCCGTTTATACGGCCACGGAGGAAGTTTTTTTTATTGTTTCGTATAAAGTTGAAAATCCGGATCGTTGTAGCCGGATTTTTTCCCCAGTTTTTGATTTGTTTCTTCTGGCGAGTTAAAACTGTTTTATCGTCCGCACTGATACTTCGAGGGCGCGTGTTTTTTTCCCGGTTAGCAGAACGGGATTCCGCGGAACGATGTTTGGACAAACATTTATTTCGGAAACTGCAAATAGAAATTGTAAATACAGCAGGAATTTGTGTTAAATAAACCTGCATAAGAATCCATTTGCAAAATGGTATGCAACGTTGAATCATGATATATAAAAACAGGTTTATTCTATAGAAAACAGTTTTTATCATAGAAAAATTATTACACAAATAATTACACTGTTATGTGCAATTTTATAAATGTAAGTACAATAGAAGAAGATAGAACTTAATTTTGCAATAAAATTCAACAGACGGGGTTGCATTTATTATCGAGTATTTCTAATTATTGCGAATGTTTATAATATACGGTGCCGCCTAGTCGACTGATTTGTTTTAAGTATGCTTTAATCATTTTTACATTTCTCTGTTGTAATATTCAAGAAATAGGTATATTCAATTTACAGGTGGTAATAATTTCGCTTGGTTTCAACCTAATTGTTTATGACATTCTATAAATATCTCAGTCGGCCTGGCGCCACGCTGGATATAGTTTTCTGAGTGTACAGAATATTTATTTTTAAACTAACAAAATGTCGTTTTAAATTACTGATCATACAAATGGAATTAATTTAAACGTAAAGTAGTTCAACCAAGGAAATTAATGGTTCTCCAGGTGTAATCATGAAAATGCAATTAAAGTTTTGGCACAATGGAATAAAAAATAAAGGTAATGACGTTTGTCCCGAGAACAATATGTCGTTTATTACCGTGCGCGAGAGGTTAATCGAAATGCAGTCAGACATTCATAATGGCTTATAATTCGACAATGTTCAATGGTGCCCGAAAACAATTACTAATAACCCCATTGTTCACCTATAAATTGTCCGCGAGAATAGCCATTGAATATTAATGGTTGCACTGTTTGTAACGCGGCCACTTGAGAGAAATCTTCGAGACGTTTAAATGTGTACACCTTTATTTGGCGCCATTAGTTCTATCTCTGAAATTCGGCTCGGTAGCAACAAGTTATAGGTATAGTTCTTCGTGTAATTAAAAAGTACGAAACATTAATTAAACGTGAAACCATACTCATCCCTAAACAGTGAAAAATATTTCATTTAGTTTGTACTACGCTAAATGTGTTGTTTTTATGCCAAAAGAATTATTACCGCAGTTTGTTTGGAAATTTCTGATATTAATATAAGAAGGTAATTTTATTGTTTTCATGTATAAAACTTATTAATAAAATTTAGAAGTATATGTTAAAAAGCGCTTGTAACATAAAAATATTGGTGTATTTAATGTTTATCTGGTGAGGTGATTTTATCATACTAATCGAATCTAAAATAACATTTTGCAATTTAATTGATGAAACGTTCGAACTATAACAGTGCAAGTACTAATAGAATTAATAATGTTTGTTCGATCCAGTATTGTTAAACAATAATTAACCTCAGTGTCTATTAATAATTCGATGCAATCTGGGCTTACATAATATCCGCTCAGTTCTGTTTATTGACTAGCCTCCAACAAGAATCTACTTTCATCATTTTTAAACATTTATTGAAACGTGTTTAAGTGACTTACCATTAGTTACAATATTTATTAATAATAATATTTTACAAACATGTAAAACTAACTTTTTAACATTGCACAGAGCACTGACAATGAGATACAGTGTAATCATCACTTCGTTCAAAATATTAATTCTATAAGTTACTTATCTATCGATAAAATGGAACAGTAATATTCAGTTCTTAATACAATAAGCGAGGAAGTTTGAAAATGTGAGCGAAAAATATTCCTTAATATGGTAGTAAAAGTAACTGCACCTTAAAATGCTGTAACGAAATTTCCTTATTGCCGAAACCATAAATTCCCGAGGCCGCTTGAATTCGACTTGCCTGCTAAAACTGGAGAAACACTTCACCCTTTTAAATTATGGAGCTTTAACTTGAATTTATGCGGGTGAAAATAGTCTCTTCCATCCGGAGCAATTAATGAAGAAAGGTCCAGTATAACCAACGAAATTGGTAGTCGTTGTATGGACGGATTTATTAAAATTGTATTTTTCAAAGAGGATGTCACTGTTTTGGTTGTACTGGAACTACCCCTTTCATGTTTTTTACCCCATATTTTCACTGCTGGCTTTATTTCACCGGCTGCGCTCTGCATAATTTTCGTTGTTACCGTAGACGCGCAGTGAATCTGAAAAAAGAGTATATTTGCAAGATGTGCGGTGACTAAATTAAATCTGTAATGTGTGAATTGTACTGGATGACCGCAAAATTTCTGAATTAATTGTGAAACCAAATTTAACAAAATTAAGATTCTGCAATTTTTCCAATTATGTAATGGTACTTTTTGTATTTTTTACGGTTATGATAACAGTAAAAAGCAATACGCATGAAACTAACATTACTGGTACCAAAAAATTAATACTATAATTGCAAATACAAAACTAATGTCCTCTGTCGTATTATCAATAAGGAATAAATATTGTGTAATAAAATTCGTATTACCTACTAAACACCGTATATATTTATAAAGAATGCATACATCTACCATTGCAGCTTCAGTAATACTCAACATTAATTAAAAGTTAATTGTTATTGGACTAAATCGAGTTTGATGCTATGTACGCGTTCCAAGTAGAAATAGTCAGCAATGGTCAGACAGCGCGCCCGACTAATAATCAATTTTCAAAATTAATTCTTCCGACACGCAAGCGTTGTAGAAAAAATGTTATTTTATATTTTCAGTTTAGTTTTGCCCAAAAAGGATCTGTCTTTTTTATAATTTTTATAATCTATCCAGTATATTATACGGAGTGCATCCAAAATCGTAGTACAATCGAAACAGTGATAGTTCCTTGTCGAAAAATGAATTGAAAAGAAAAAATCAAATTTTTTGCTACAGGGCCTCTTTTTTGAGAACAGTGACTTTGAATATTCGACGATTACGCCTTCTAACTATACTTACAAATACTTACAAAGAGTACAGCAAGTGCCCATAATAATATTAGTTATTTTGGTAATTTATAAGTTGCTGAAAATTGTATCCACGTTGTTAGAAATCCGTATATGTAAAATCAAAGATTTATGCTAACGTGTTTCAAATTTTAATTTCTTCGAGTGCCGATATAATATTATTCTTCAATTGTAGACGATTTCGATTGTCTTTGGAATCTATAATTTTGTTTTAATGTGACACCTCAAGTGATAAATTATATTTAAAGTATATTCAGACACAATTATTTCAAAAAATAAATCTCAGCGTAAAAAATATATTCTTCAATTTCGATTTATTTTTAGGCAACAAATCATCTTCACGGATGTTGCATCACGATTTCGAACACATCCTGTACATTCAGCTGCAATCAAACCATGGTGGGTATTTGGAACGAACATTTTCTCGCTCCATTTGGAAATAAAACACAGTAGACTGTCACGAATTAAAGACATTGCTATAAATGTCGACCGGATATCACAAAGCCACAAAACACACACACCGGAAAATAATGTTCGCATCGGCCTTTCGTTCCCAAAAAAAGGTGCGAAGTCGGGGCCTATCATTATCCTTTTCTCGTCGAAATACGACATGCTGAAGCGGTTTAAATGCAAATGCGTTGTAAAGTTAACACGGTTTCGACCGTTCCGCCATTTGCACGGGAGCGTTGCTCTACTTTCAGTTTCTATCTGGACAAAACATATCCTTCTGTACGTTTACTGTATTTACATAAAACAGGAAGCATATAATAAATCTTTAACAACTAATTTTTCCTCCATTGTTTTTATGAATGAAAATTTTAGAATGCCCCTTAAAAAAAAGCAAAGAAAATGTGAAAACTTTTGAACATGTTAATATAACAGCGGCAAATTGAACCTCTGCAAAAGCAAATTTTTTAGAGTTGAAAATATGTTTTAGTTTACTATCAATTTTACGTGATTTAACACGTTCCCTGCCATGTGCTATTTTATCACATAACTACCGACCCTTGTGAAATTCTGAGTAACATTCACGTTAAAATGATAGTAGGAATAGAAAGTGTAATATTAAACAGATAAATATTTGTACAATCAACCACGGGTATTAATAAATAGCCATTTTCGCGTGTTTGTCTATTTATCGATTTCTCTACTGTGGTAGGGCACGTGTTAATATTCTATTTATTTAATGTGGTATCCTATTACATAAAATGATTAAAATATGCTCTGACTGGAAAAAGATCCAAATAAAGTATAATATTACATTTACAGTTTTATAAGAACCCTGTACAATTATTTAACTAAATAAAATTTGAAAAATTGCTATACATTTATTAAATTAATCTAACTTTTAGGGATTTTCTATATATTCAATTAATTTAATTAATATCGAAACACTACTTTCAGTTACATCCCAGAATCAAATTGGAAAATGTTTCCTGCAGTTATTTACTTCGGTCAAATTTGAAAAATTACTGTAAATATCGTTATTCAACTGAATTAAATTAGTGGAACTGTTGCATAGCTATTCAAGAAATTGCTACAATTAATTAACAAAACTGAATTCAAGGAATTAAAGTTTACTATTCCATTGACTTTGAATTAAAGCAGAGTCTGTTAAACAAACAAAGACTGTCATTAACACTCTTTAATTTTCCAGTCGGCCGAGCTTTCGGTTGACCAGTCGTTCCGCGGCCTTGAAGTGTTTACATTTTCAGATTACACGCACATTTCGTTCTGCGGAGTTGTTGATGGAGGTTGGAAAAGTAGACTTCGATGTCTTTAAGAAAATCTCATTAAAACCGTAATTACAATTTCGTTGGCGGTGGTACTGCAATAATAAAGTACTTGGCTGTGGTGTGAAACACTCGAAGCGAAACGCGGTAATCCGCCTTCTCTGCTTCTGCCATTCGGTTCTGTCCTTTTCGTCCCCGTTGTTCTCGAGCTGCTCCTCCTTCTCCTTCTTTCACCGGCCACGCTTCTCCCCTACGCGTTTTCGTCATTGTGTTTTCTTCCCTACAGTAGTTTTTCCCTCTGGCTCGTCTAAACTCATCGGCGGCGCCTTTGTTGCACGAAATGACTCCTATTGCTACGGATATTTCCAGTTAAATGATCGCGTTCACAGCCGTGGACTAATAGCGAAATAAATAAATTGCAGTCCGAGGAATATTAATGGCATGCTCCGGGCTGCCACCGGAAGAACGGAAAGGATTTAATGCAAGAACGGCGGACAAAGGGTGGAACGGAAAGAGAAGGAAACGACTGTAATTCACAGTGATTTGATTGGTCCGTTTTTAGTATCAGGTCATTGTGTAAGTAATGTCGTTTTTAAATATAACTTTATTAAACGTCAATAAATTAACAATGGCAATGATTTTTAATTATTAAGATATTGAATAGTAATTTTAGTGTTCTTGTTCAACTGCTTCAATGCTTTTTGATTCATTTTCGATAAATTTTTATTATCGTCTATTATCGTTATTAATAAACAGGACTGGCAAAAAATGGTCTTTTCTGGTGGAAAGCGTTTCAATTTATAATTAGGTAGTTCAGATTGTCTTCAACCCTATTTTCAAGACTGGAAATTTTTAAGTTGTGAGCTGTTATAAATTTAACAGGATTATCGACGTCATTAAAAATGAAGGTGGAAGTACACATTGTTAATGCATTACTGAAATCAGTAATTTACAACTCGTTAATATATCTTCTTATTTCTCTGTCTGAATTCAGAGGCTCGTGGCAGATTCTAGAATTCATGTTTCTGACTACCCTGATGATCACCAAGTCACGTGAACCTCAGATTTAACTGATTTCAGAACATTCAATTATGCCAAAGTTCTAAAACAGCTGTACATTGTAATGGTAATATAAACTAAAGTATGCATGACTGAAAATGGAAATATGAGGTTACCCCATACAAATATCATTTTTAAATATAACTTCATCAAACGTAAATAAATTAACAACGGAATGAATGAACATTCGTTTTACTGTCCTTACTCGATTAAATTTTCAACAAATTTCTATTATTTTAAAAGAATTAATTTCAAGTATATTTCAACCAATTAGTATCATTGAACTTTTGGTCAGCTAGAAAGCTGTCGAGCTACCAAAATAGGTAGTAGTAGTTAAAAACAACTAATTTCGAGTGTGACAAACGCCATCATGATATACTTCTTCTTAAATTGCATCCTATTCACACAATTGTTAGCAACAAATATCAAATCTCAATATTGTTGAAACAGGTTTAGAGAAAGGGAAGCCCGTGAACAATACTGATTAGCTACACGTGATACTCCATTAAGAATAGCAAAAAATTCCTCAGTATTGCATTGAGAAGTTATTTGAAAGAATTTCAAACAGTATTTCAAAAGTCACACTAATTATGTACTTTGTGAAATTACAACCACTTTTACATATGAATGTTGAGTTACATTTTAGCAGTTGTTTTTCATACAAGAATAAAAAGAAAAAGTCTGCAATATTTCTGAATTATCATGTAAAATAAAATACTCTGATTGTAAGTAATCCAAGATTTTTTTACATCACTGTATCTCAAAGTATCTATCTTAGTGCGTCTGATTAGATACGGAATGTTTCACTGCGCCCTCGAACTTCCACCGATTCTGTATGATTTCGAAATTGTTTACCACAATAGTTGTATCGAATGACTGAAACATCTTGTCTGTACAAGAACATAGTCTTCAATGCGTTAGAATGAGGTTAATTGGACCCTGTCAAATAATTCTTTGTATCTAGTGACACAAATGATTGCAATGGGCTTTTAATGAAATGAAATACATTTAATGTGCGAGAACCGAACTCGAAGCATAATAAACGAGCAACGTGGTTGGGGTGGTCGATTCGTGAAGAGAAAAGATTTGTGTTCCCGGACACGGGAAATCATTTGGTTCTTTTCTTCTTCGCGTCGATACAAGCAATTCCACGCTTCGGTGAATCACAGTTTGCGTTCACGTAACAGATGAGCTTCGATTCTATCTGATGTTAGTAATTGAAATCATGTTTGACGTTAATCAAATGTAGGAACATTATTGGCTACCGAATCTAATTTCTCTTGTAAAAGAAAACGCGTAAAAGAAAGAATGAAATATTTAAAAATATATAAATTGACTGAAATTCGAAAAAGAACGTGAAAAATTGTTAGAAGCTTGCAAATCAACAAATTTGTATACATGTATGTATTTATAAGAGTTTTAGTGTGTCTTATTAGATGACGAATCTTTCACTAAACCGTTGTTAATTAAATTGTCAATTTTCCATAGTCATACGATGTAATTACGTGCTAAATATTTCTCATTTCAACTTGTCAAACTTGTCGAATAATCTGAGGCCTCCTCTTAATTCTGGGATTTAATTACAGTAGCCAGTTATGAAAGTTTGTGACAGGAAATCGATAGGTTTCGTTTTCTTCTATCTTCCTTGGATGTTCATTGACAGCAGCAATCACGTGTCGAGACTTGGTAATCGATATAAATCGCTCTACAGGAAACTTTGACTGAAAGTACCTCTTCAGTTTGAAATTACATAAAATTAAATTCATTTCAAAGACTTTGTAAATACTGCTCAATTTGAGAAATTAATTGCAAAATTACTTTACTTTCAAGGTCTGGAGAATTTTGGTACAATATTTATTTTGTATCTTCTATAACGGGCACGACAGAAGTTCTGTTGAAGAAAATAATAAGTTTTCAGTCAAGATGCATACTTTCAATGCACCTCTCGCATTTTTTGGACTCTTAAAACATTCTGCGAAATTATGCATTTGTAAATATTCAAACTTGACTCATTGTAAGATTCAAATTACAAAACACTAGTATACGTGCAAACTGAGTCTACACAAACAATGAATAAAAAATTAAATAACACATCTTTTAAAAGCTTTTCAGCAATTATTTTAGGAACTAGATTGCCTTTTAGTCCACTAAATTAATTCTATACTATTGACAGTGCACCATCTAGGTCCAAGTCTAGACCAAGTCTAGCTTCATGTTCAGATCCAAGACACATGCAGAGGCATATTTAAGACATATCTACTTCCATGTATTGCCCAGATTTAGATTGAGGAGGTCTAGTCCAAGTTCAGGTGTAGCACATGTTCAGATTCAAATTTGGTGCACGTCCTGGTCCAGGCTTGGACCAAGTCTAGTCTCAGATAACCTATTTCTCATGACTCGTGAGCCGTTGCTCTCCCATCGTAAATCATATGATAAAATCTTTCTCCATTTCTTTATTTTCTTCATGAATCTGTAATATTCGAACTTTATTCTTGCAATTAAAAATAACTTGTATAAATTAATAGTTCAAATTTTTTCACACCAAAGTGAAGGTATTAGTGATTCTGCTTGCGTGACTTAAAGCACTGTACCCTCTAATAAATGTTCATTTAGGTTTCATTTCTGCTTGATTGCGACACTATTTAGCGTGATTTATTTTATTATACCCTCAGAAAGTTTACGAAGTACAGCTTTTACGTCGCAATTCGTTTGTCATGATAGAGATCCACGATGAGATATAATTTCGTATCTCACATGAGACTCTACATGTATTAGGTTGTTCCAAAAGTTTGTTTTGTTTCCTTACTAGATATTAAGTGCATAAAATTTCATGAACGGTACAATATTACTGAAGTATGTACGATCCATTTTTCCTTTCACTTACTGATCGAGGTGATTTGCAGAGCATGCAAATTACGAAAAGAATTTTCGGTACAACCTGATACGTATTCACATTTAGTTGTTGCTGTCATTTTTCTCTCATGAAATATCTCATCGTGGATCTCCACTCTTACAGTTGCAATGGTACGCAGCTATTTTTTATAACAATAATGCATTATGCATAAAATTTGATTTCTCTATGACTGGTCAATCCAGGAAACGAGTCGCATCGGATGATCTCTTGGGGAACATTTCCAATTAAAGTCGATCTTTCCCTCCTTTTACTGCCGGTCTCTGTGACGATAAATTTAGTTGGCAAACGGCGGACCGCGGAATGCTAGCCACGTACATCGTAAAGTTGCAGTAGCCCAACGAACAACGCCACGAAAGAGAAAGGGTAGAGCAATTTCATGGGTAGGAGTGAGCTTTCGATGATAACATTCTATTGTGATATTTAGTTCTTCTGAAAGAGACACTCGGCTGTGAAAGTGGAACCTTTCTAGCACTTACTGTGTCATGGACAAGTTATCGGACAATTTTTTTAACCATACTTTTTTTAGGAACATCGTCGTTTGTTTGCAATCTGTTAGTATGAACAATGTGCAGCACAGTGAAGAATGAAGTAGATGTTCTGCCTAATTGTTCGTGCTTTTCGGATGGATAAATTGTTTGTTTTGAACAACTTTCAAGGATCAAATTTATAATATAGTTACTGTGCAGTTGAAAACATGTGTATAAATAAATAAGGTGTGATTCTTAAACAATTTTAGTTTTAGATATTTTTACGTGCACATATCAATGTGTTAGAATTGTTCTAAAAATGAGAATTATCAGATTTACATGTATTAACACGTTGGCTTCCATAGTGAAAACTCCTATACCTGGTCGGACATATTATAATATCCCATTGCAACCACAAATCACGAAGACAAGAAATATGTAACTATTCAATCGCATAGTCTCAATTTTCTATACATATTACAGTATTAACTCTATTTAAAATTTTAATAAGATTGGAAATTATTTAATTAAACAAAATTTGATGCGTCGGTCACCGGTGACTCACATGGTATTTTGTACTTGTTTTGCGTTGATTAAAAAATACGTTATTCAGCGACTGGTATAATTTACACCTTTGCGTTAATGAAACGAATGTATCCTACTTCAAATTTCCATTACCAAAAGTTATCATTTCATGAAACGAAAAATAATGGAAATTACAAACCGCAATAAACAAGATAATTTTATTATAAGCAAGTAAAGACGTATTGTTAGAAAGTTATTTATAAATTCCATTTACCTTAATGGTTTGTAATTTCATTCAAAGTTATTCATTGAATGATCGTTTTATAATACAGAAAATGTATACGCATTGTTAAGAAGCTATTTATAGATTTCATTACGTTCAATGGTTTTCAATTTCATTCAAAAGTTATTCAGTGGATAATCATTTTATAATAGAGGAAATATATACGTATTGTTACAAAACTATTTATAGATTTCATTCGCTTTAATGGTTTCTGATTTCATTCAAAGTCGATCATTGAATGAAGAGTTTATCGCATTTCCGGCTATAGTACGAACGTTTTCGTGTAATACACCAGCGGTTAGAGAGTATTGATCCGGCCTCTTTCACGAAATACCAATTACCTGATTAACTCGATCGTCCTTCCTTTCCATTATCATTTCGAAAACTGCTTATGCTACGAATTTACGAAAACAAAACATTCCTTATTGGCTTGTTCCGTAAGCAACAGCGATGCCTGTTTTCGACGCCGTACGTAATGAAATTGGTAATCCATATCCTGTCGGCGTAAGGCATAAATATCGAGGACTTCCAATTTCATTGGAATTATTTCCGTTGGCCTGCTACACTCTGAAATCATTTTTGAAATGTACAACCAATCGAGAAGCCCAAAAAGAAAACAAATGGTTAAAGTTATACAGTGTGTCTTTATTATATATTAATATTTATGGATGCAAGGTATTATATTTATTAGCATCATTAGATATATAAAATGCCTCATAAAATATATGATTCCACTTTTCACAATCTTCGTGTTCTGTTCTAACCAATTATGGATGCCTCATTTTGGTTCCTAACTTTTTATGATCTATAAAGTAATTTGTTTATTTCGTTGTAAATTTATATTCTTTTTTATGAATATAAACGTTATCAGAATTTAACAATCTGGTAGTTATGTTAATTTATTATTATTATTAAGCAGGTTTGTATGTAACAATTGTATCTGCTAGTTCAGATATAGACCAGATGTAAGTGTACTTCAGGTACACGTTTAGATTTAGGTTCGAATTTAGGAATGTCCAAGTCAAACTGTAGACCAGGTTGAGATTTGGACATGTCTGGGTGCAAACTTACAATATGAACAAGTTCAGGCCTATACCAGGTCTAGACCACAACTAGGACATGTCCTGGTCCAGGGGTAGTTCAGGCTTAGATTTGGGACATGTCTGGTTTCAAACTTAGAACATGCACAACTTCAGATCTACACCAGATCTAGACGACATCTGAGACATGTCCAACTCTAAGTCCAGATTCAAGTGTGTAACATAACTAGATCCAGGTGTACTCCAAGTCTCATTAAGGGTTAAATTTGAAAGATGACCAGGTCCAGATCTACTCCAGGCCTCATTCAGCTTTAGAATTGGAAGATATCCAAGTCCAGATCTAGACTAGGTCCACAAAATACCCTGTATTTGTTCATAAATATATCAATGATGTATGCACCATTTTGTTCCATAACTTTTCACAATCTGTGAAATAATTTGTTTATTACATTACTAACTTAATTTCGCTTCAATGGAGGTTATGACAGTTTGTACGAACTTATTACTCGACTTAATAGATACATTATGAATTCAGAGTGACATAGAACCCATTTGAAACTGTAGAACCTTCAGCGAAATGACTATAACAGTCGGTACTAGTTGTATGAAAAGATGAAGTTACATTATTATTATACAGTTACAGTTATGTAGCCATTTAGACCGGAGGGCTGTAAACGTTCGTTTAAAAACGAAAAAAACGGATGATGTTAGATTTTGTTAAATGGGATTTTTAGAAGAGAATTTGATTAGCTCTTACGCTTACGTCGGCGAGACACGTATCTTGAATGTCTGCTCTCCTTTTCATTCTGCTCGTAGCGTTTTCAGTTTGAACATTAAATACATCGCGTTGCGCCGACCCCCGTGCATGTTGAAATTATTAATTAAATTCCAACGAAAGGTTTGGGACACAGGACAAACCGTGCAACGAATAAAAGGGATATTAGACAATGCACCAGGAAGTCCTGTATTCCAGGAACAATTGTTTCCACGTTTTATGATAAGGTTGATAGCATCCTTGTGAAAATACTGAAGGATTCAAGCAGACATTTACTATTCATTATATGCCGACATCATTATCACCTAACAAATACACATAAATAATAACTATAGGTCAGATTTTAATTTAATACGGCTAAAGTTGAGTTAAATTCAATGGAATATGCATTACACAACATTTGACTTATAACAAGTTTATTCATTATGAAATTTCTAGTTTATAATTAGTGTGTCAGAAGTATGAAAAGTATATTTCGAGTTCGTTGAATTTCGAGATATGCACGACATCAATTTCTATTCAGTTCAATCTAAAATAGCGTGTGTATCCCATCAGGGGACAGTGTTAACACGTTGACTGCCATGGGGTTCACCGGAGACCGACGTCGCCACGAATACCATTTCATAAAATAACTATTGATGTTAGCAATATTCTGAGCAAAGTCAACACTGTTACAATAATGTTGCAATAAGGGACACGCGCGCACGATTGAATACTTCTTCCATTACGATTTATATTAAGAATAGCCATTTATGTTGTGTCTGGCTAGGGATGGCTGTTCTCACTGTGGCGGTCAACGCGTTAACGTTTTAGTTCTTGTTCAAATTAATTAAATTTTTCTATGAAAACGGCCTTGATATTTCAGTAGGAATTAAAGAAAATACTTGGGAGAAACTTTTCGTGCATTTCTGCGCGAACAGACTTTTCTGATGTTAGCCAGGAGAGGGATCTTCTCGCGGCATAAAATGTTTGTATCTCACAAGAGAAACGTTTGGCATGCTTTACGCGAAACGGTCAGGCTGAAACAAGGAAAAGAACCCTCGCCCGGTGGCTTTTAAATTTTTTACGCAAACGAGCAACATGAGAACACAGGAGAAAAAATAACTACCGGTGGCGTATGACTTTCTTTGCGAAGGAAACGGTCCACATTCAGCATTACTTGAGTAGCTTTCCTTCCCTTTACCGAAAGCTCTCGTAAAGCTGTATCTTTAAACCGTGAATTACATGTTTTCCAGCCTCACAAATGCTCCCAGCGAGGAAAACAAGAATGTCTAATTTTTTGTTCCGGCGACGGTGAAACGTTCTTTTAACTTTTTATAAGTTAGGTACACAGAGTGCAGAGAGGTCGTCGAGGTTATATTCATGGTCGTTATCTTATTCTTAGCTTTCATGCAACAGTGCTTCTTAATTCTCCGATTACTTGTTGTCTGAAAAATAAGAATTACCTTTTGTAATGAAAGTGGAAAGCTAGATTCGTTGTATAGTGATATTTATAACCATTTTTAGCACATAAGTTCTTAAAGAAAAAACTTAACACTACAATTTTGACGTCTGCGTATAAAAACGTTTGAAGAATTTCAGAAAACAGAATAATTTATGTTGGTATAGTCGCCAGAGACTATTATATCCATTCGAGGATGATGAAAGTATACATGCGTTCCAAAAGTCGTTCACAGTGTGCTACGGGTCCCTGTACTGTCTCAGATGCAGCCGTTTATTATACACTATAAACATATGCATTTGTACAAATTTTATTTAGACTCATACATTTTATTAAATATTTTACATTTTCAGAACAGTAAAATAACATTTTCCGTCACCATAAAAAGTTTCAACTAAAAACAAATGTTTTTCTTCGAAAATTTCAGGGTTTAAAAGACTAAACCCAGTTTCATCTAAGACGCACTCGTCTACCTTATGGTCTACCTCATAAAATTGTTTAAAGTATAAGAGCAGAGATATTCCACACAGCTAAATGTGCTAATAAACTCGTATAATATAGAAATTAAAAATCCTGTCCCACTTAAAACGAAGAAACAGATTCTTTATTTTACGTTCTCGTCTCTGTTGTTCCTTGAAACGCAACTATGGCAGAACTGCATTTTGGAGTTCAATTGTCCAAAAGTACATTTCTTATTCCACTTATTCTATAAAATGAGCATTCTTCGCCAACTTGGATATATTAAATTACATAAACATCCACAATCTAGTCATAGATCCAACACATAACCGCCCTTTTCCTTTCTAAAAATTCAAATAGTTAATTCCAGCTACTTTTGCTCCATATTGGAAGGCAAGAATCCCTAAAACGTAGACATGCTGAGTCAACAATGATCATACTGTAACAGTAGAACGATCGACAAGAGTAAATTGAACATTTCATTATCCGGCTTTTCTCTCATCCGAAGAATCTTGTCTCCCGATTATCTCGACTATCGCAGGTTCCAGGGTGCTTTTAATTCGAACTACCGTGTGTGTGAGAGGATGCGTTCGATCGGTGGTCAGTGAAGTTCGAATTGCTTGACCGCAATCACGAAGGGTAGAAAGGAACGAGAAAAGGGACGGGCGAAAATCGGTCGTTCTCGTTGGAAAAGGTGTGGTTGCGGGGGCACCGGATAAGTGAATACGAAGGAAATAAAAGATCGTGGGAAGGACACAGCGGAGGGATGAACGGATCAATGTCGAACGGACAGGAAAAAGGGAGGAAAAGTCTAATTTTCGCGGACACCGGGTCAAAAGGACTTTCCGTCGCGCCGGTTAACGAGATCAATGGGACGATGACGGGGATCAAAGCAAGTGAAAAAAAGCAATGAAGCGTGGTTAAGAAGAGGAGATAACGAAGTCTCGACAGGGAAGCCGAGCTAAGCAACCGAGACAAATATTTCTCCTACGGTAAAACAAAGATTTATACTTGGGGTTCGATCAGCCGAGGGCTGGGGGAGGTGTAGCTGAGGGTCGTTCGGTGTAGATCGGAGTAGAAAGAACGTACGAAGGCACAAATGAAGTTCTAGAACGAAAAACTAACTGAATTTCGATGCCGGACCGACCGAATTTAATTAAGCGGGAATGAGATTGTACTTTGAATCCGATGATTCGGAATCGATTGGAGTTTCATACATTTTTCAGTGACACGCATTAATGGTCCGGTAATCTAAACGATGAACCGGTTCCGGCTGAAGGAACGCTGCGTCGGTCTTCTTGGATTCAGTTTCGTATATTGTTGTGTACTGAATGGGTTCAGTAGCAATGTTTGCAGGGATTTCTTATTATACAATCACTACTACTTCTTTATTTAAAATTAATATTATATTTAATGTTTATTACAATCTTATAATAATTTGGGATAACACCTTTACTCAATTATATTTAAATTTAGTATAAAGTGTAACCTCGTAATAAAATTAAGAATGGTACTGTTATAAAATAATTAGAATATAAAATAGTAAATAAAATTCTTAATTAAGAACATGGGTATTCAATTAACCGAGCTCCTAGTCATGTTGGTATAATAAATTGTATAACTAGATTTCAAAATATAATTGATTACTAAGGTATAGCAGATTTATTAGACTTTAAAAAATATAAAATTATATAAATGGTATAGTTAATAAACTTGTAATTTATGTAAATGATATTAATATTCCTCCTAATTTATTAGGAATAATTTGTAAAAGTATATAATCGAATGAAAAATATCATTCGCGTTTAATATGATCAGTTATACAAGTTGTAATTAACGCGAGCTTTAAAAGCATTATTATAGATACAATTAATTTTATTCCTGGCATTCACTTGCTTCAGAAATATTCTTATTACGAGTGCAATAATAAATATTAAAATTAGAAAACTCCATTATAGCGATTATGTTTTCTTTAACAATTTCGTAGTGTTTTCAACAATATGTGTATAATAATTAGCAGTGCATATATTTTAAAAATAATTAGTTTTTATGCCGGTGTTTATTAAAGTTTTTTTAATAGCTTTTTAGCTCTCGAGAATGCTTGAAAGCCTTGGTATTGACTAAACGAAAAAAGTTTCATTTTTCATTTTATAAAGAAAAGAATTATGTTCGTATAAATGTAAATGAATGTTTTCATTACATACGTATCATAGCAGTTTAATTTAATACAAATGTCAAACTATATTTCGAGTAAATGCATTTTTTTAAAGCAACCAGTTATGCAATTGCAAGAGAAGTACACAATATTTCCCTAATTTGACACAAGAGTAATTGGCTTAATGTTGTCCAGGTTAGCTCTGAATTAGATCTGGGATAGGTAGCAAACAGAATTCCAATAGGGTAACCTTGCCGAAATGAAATTGTTCATTGCACAATGCACATGTCAATATGGCCCTTGGCATCTATAAATTACACACTGCGTTGTCTGTCAGCAATGGTTATAATGCAACGACTATAAAATACAGTAGACCATAATGAAAATATCAATATCGTCAATATCTAACAGTAATTGTTAAGTGTAACATTAGCAACTATTAAACTACATAATACTATTCAAATAAATTAAAATATGTTTTACTATGAAATCAATATGAAAAAAGGTGTTTAAAGGTGACTCAAACGTGAGTATTC
This sequence comes from Macropis europaea, assembly GCA_916610135.2. Taxonomy (NCBI): domain Eukaryota; kingdom Metazoa; phylum Arthropoda; class Insecta; order Hymenoptera; family Melittidae; genus Macropis; species Macropis europaea. The sequence continues at coordinate 22,907,314 of OU744344.1, forward strand.
AATTAAAACGGCTGGAATATCCGGTGCAGAGTTATTAATGGAGGCTAAGCGTTTTTAATTTATTTCGTTGTTCTTCTCACCTGAAATAATACATGGAACTTTGTTAATTCTGTACATTATTAACGGCACTCCAGGATCTCTTCTGCCGTGTATGCCAGCATATAAAAACTCCTGGGAGCACTAAGCTTGCGGTACTATATTCACAGGGTCATATAATAATTCTTCATATGAAACAAAGGATCGTCCCTGTAGGATCCTTTAGAAAATACTTTTTCAAGTAAATTACATTTATTAATTGAAACGAAACGGAACACGCGTACAATAAATTTATTTTCGAGTACAAAGCAAGACAATAATTTAAAATGTACATATTTTTTACTGTTGGTTATTTAACGTTGTGTGGAGCAGATATAAGAGTTATCAGTAAACTGCGGGTGTTTATGCAATTTAATATACCTAAATCTTTGAAAAAAGCAGACTTAAAACAGGGAGAAAATAAAAGGTATATTTATTAAACATTTGCAGAACGAAAAACACTTTTTTCAGAGTTTCAGTTTTATAACTGCATGAACATAAACAATATTGCACTGTAAAAATATATAATTGCATAAACATCCGCAGTTTAGTTATCACCAACACTATATATGTACATACCGATTACAATTAAAACAATTTGAAATATTTTAGTATATCTAAGAAATGGTAGAAGTTGATGAATTTTTTTTTAATCCTTAAAATTATTAATGCAGAATACAAGTATTGTTTCACCGCATCGAATGATTCATAGCCTCACATCGAAAAATCCAAAAGTCCTAGTAGCAGAAGAAAATTGGACACGATGTATCAGTCGATAAACGATCGTTTGTCAGGGCACGTTTATATATTATATTATTTTATTTCCATGTCAGAAGCATACAGTGGTTCATCGTCTGGTTCCTTTCGTTGATTGCCTTTTCAGTCAATGTCGGTAAAACGAAAGTAAGACGAAATTGGAGACACGTCAGCTCATCGATAGACTGAATCTTATTGGACCACGAGGGAACGAAAAAATCGTGTCGTTTTTCGACGAAACGATTTCAGAATCATAATTCATATTTTTCTAAAAAAAATAAGAATGATTTACCATTTCAACAATTGAAAGAAATGTATTGACAGAAGTTTAAAAATATGTTTAATTACTGTACAATCCTTATATATGGCGCAGCTATCATATCGTGGATCACCGATGACCCACGCGATCTAAATGAAACATAACGTCCACTTGCAGTGAAATGTGGTCAATTCTAAAAAATATTAAATATGTGTGTTATAATTGCATTGTGGCCCCCCTATTTGCGAGAATAAAGAAAATTGAAATACTTCGTAACTGTATGGGTGATGTTTATGAAATCATGTACTTCTGTGCTTAAATATTTTAATAATTTAATACAGAAAGGGAGTCATTGTATATAAAAAATATGTTAAAATTAATCCGTACCATTTTTACCAAAAATTCAGTTATCGAGAAAGATGACTGAATATCCGCACAGTGCACATGGAGAAAAAATAGAACATGTCTCACGACGTTTATCGTAACCTAAAAGGTGGTGGTTTTATTTGAAAAATGAGTTCTCAGAATGCCTCGTTTCCAAGAAAGTCGTGTTTGTAACATTAATTTGTATCTTTAAAGTGAAGCATAATTTAAGATAAGGCCAATTATGATAATACTAAGTAACATTTCTGAAAAGTGGACATATACCATTTTCTTAGAGTCCCAATTTTAGGTATTTTTACATCTAGCTGAAAGATCTTCAAAATCATTTTTCGAAAATGAAACGTCTTATCAAAAAAACATATTCAACGATGCTCGCTCATTTTATAATGTAGAATTCCCACTTTATGGCTATGATGCCCATTTTGAGACACTGTCTGCAGACAAAACAGCTAAATCTCGAGAACATGTCTGCAAAAAATACTTTAAAGTTTAAAACTTTCAAGTTTAGATGAAAATTTAAATGTATGTGTCCGTAAGGTTCTATGAAGCATACTTTGCTACTTTCGTATGGATCAGAGATAAGGAGGATACTGTATCTCGATTTGAAAAATCCCGAAGTCCATCAGTCTGCTATAAAAGGAGAGCGGATCTTTCAAAGGAAACGCGACCCTTCTCAATTAGACGTATTCCCTGGTCGATGATCGATCATATCAAAAGGCATTTCGTACGATGACGGCTTTTTTCAGACGTTTTACCGACCGCGAGGAATCCGACCACAATACACGCGGCCATACTCGCTTTGATCTCACGTCTCTGCTGAAAATAACGCGGTACGCTATACAGGGTGGGCCACGCAATTGGGACAAACCGAATCTGCCTCTTCTGGGTTGCAAATAGACAGAAATAATAGTAGATGAAAATTAACCTCTTTGGGGTTGCTGATATACTTGTGCACGCCTTTTTTTTGGCAGAAGCGTTTATTGTTAAACTTTCCTTTTCATGTGACCGACGAATCTCTGATTATACGGATGCTACGGAGGATTCTGTTGTACAAATTGTTGTAAAAGTATTAAAAGAATTATAGTTTCAAGATGCAATTTCCGTCACTGCGTTTAGTATCAACAGAAAATGAAACGATTATTTTGTTATTTTAATCAATCGTTTTGGATATCGGCCAGCGAAGATTCTGGAGAATTATAAGGGGTAAACATTCAGCACAAAATTTCACACCAAAAAGAAGAACTATAATCACATGATTGTCAGCTGTCTTGCTTTTGTCCTATTAAATAGATGTGTATGAAGATAAGTTCGTATAACATCTTGTGATGATTGTATGTGTGAAATGTCCTACAATTCACAATTTTAGCGCAAAAATCTGCAGGTGCGACATGCTACTTTTGATAAGAGACCCCAAGTTTAGAGATATTAACTTTCAAAAAAATAAAATCCATGAAGATGAAATTCCGAAAACAAAAATAAACCATTGAATTTTTCCTTTTACGATTTTTTTTATTTGCAAGGGAAAATTAAAAGATGCGGTTCGTCCTGTTCGCGTGAGTCACCCTGTAGACACGACGCAGCCAAGAGAGAGAGTCCTTTGAGCACACGCAATATAACGCGGTCATCAATGGTGCCCGAGTCGGAATATTCCTACGACGTCATCCAAAAATGTCGGATTTTCCATTATGTTTGCTTCAAAGAATTCCGAGTACCGCATGAAGGGTCCAGAAATTCGTTTGTGGGAAAGTTTTGTCACCTGAACAAAGGGGTGAAGAATTCTTGGCGGTCACGTGTAAATGGATTGGCCTGCGGTTTTATTTTTTGCTGGAAAATGTTATTACCGGATCACATGGGGTATAATGGATGTCAGAGAGGGCATTAATCACGAGGCTCCATAAAGTGCAACCAACTCTAGTAGCATTTGTACCTTTTGTCTTTTTTATGGAAAGAAGAGTTAGGAGAATTTGGCACAATCTGATTTGTGTTTGAACACCCTGTATAGTTGCATGATTATTATGTTCTGTGAATATTAATATTATTGTGTGTTTGCTTGATTATGAACATTATAAAGGATGTTAGAAAATGTTTTTAGGCTCTATGAGACAGATAAGGTTCATCAAACTGAATCAAAAGTATTTAATATACGTGGGTCGTCATAGGATCATAGTTCTTTGGGCAGAATAAGAGCAAATTCTTGAAACACCACCTCTTGGAGCAAATGCAATGTAAATGTAAAACTAACAAAAATATTGAAAAATGACTATTATGCGAATGTGTAAACCAGTTGGATAGAAAAATTCTTTATAATTTTGTCAATAATGTTTTTTCGATCTACGTTTACGAAACATGTTGTATTCAGTTTGTTTAACAATGTGTACCCTGAAAGTTCTGGATACTCTTTTAACAACACTATCTATGCAGTCACAGTAATTCGGTTTATCATTTCTGTAAGCAGGGAACAAAGTCTTATCAGAAAATTTATGGATGTCTACTGTAAGTAGAAACTAACAAAATGAAATTGTTTTTTAAGTACTGTTGTGAAGGTTTAAGGAATCATATTTAAAAATAGAACAAATATGCAACAGAACAAACCAGAAGAAGGAAATGATACAGTAAAACCTCGATTAACCGAACTGCAATTAGTGTAACAAGATCAGTCACGTTATCTGTATGTTTCACATAAAAATGATAATTTTATTTTGTAGCGATATTATAGCGATATTATACTGCTAATTATAGCTTGTAACTAACATAGGGTGAGCGGTGTTTAAACAATCGATGTTCTACTGTACTCCTACCTGTATCGACGTATATTATATAACTATACTATAATTGAATAGTGGGTTGTGAGAAGAGGGAAAAGAAAAACGTATTGTTATATATACACTGCGAGTCTTTATGCAATTTGACATAGTAAGTGAAACAAAAAATGTATTTTTGAACATATCAACGCCAAAATGCAGCTCTACAATAGTTGCAGTATCAGCTACATGGAAATAAAAAATATTGAAGTCTAAAAATGTATGTTTGCATAAAAATCTGCAGTCTAATTACATGTAACAAACTGATGTCTAATAAATAATACACTGCTCTAATTTATTCTCACAATCAGTTTAGCAGAAAGAGAAACTCAAACTATTTTGTTATTTTAACTCCACACACACACGCACAGAGGGTAGAATATTTAAATGTAAAAATCTAAATATAATTAACACTTTAAATTTAATTAAATTAAGTAACTATTTATTATTACACAATCCTGAGCAATTTTCATGTTGCAACATTAATCCATGTTGCGATTTCGCAGCGAGAAAAGTCGTTCGTCTGCACCGGGCCTAATGTAGAAACATAAAAACACGACTGAATACTCGAATATTTTTTTCCTTTAGGATTTACATTAAAAGTAGTATATTATATCGTGTCTGACCATATGTGGCCGTTTTCACTGTGGGATTCAAAGTGTTAACAGAGGAGTGCACACGTGGGGCTATAATACACCGCCACTCCTAGAAGAAATGACTGGTCTGATGACTAGTTTATAAGTTGTTTGCTTGTTAATATTTTTTGTTGTACAGTATCGTGTAATGTTAACGTTTTTTAGATCTATACTGTTTCAGTTTTAATAAAGAGTCATGAAAGACAGATTTTTATATATCGTAGTTAATAAATGTTACGTTTTTATCGAGGGTACACGAGCACTCCACGTGAATACTTATGTGCATTGCCGGGTTAAGAAAATATACATATTCCCTTTCAGTAACATGTTCAAAGCACTCTGTAAGCTGAAAGCTGATGTACATATTCCCGATGTCCCGAAAACTCTCTCGTAAAACCCCCATTTTTGTGTTAAAGTCAAAGTTAATCTCACAAAGTCCGGGATAAGCGTCAATCTCTGTACAGACCGGTCCCTGTAAAGGATATGCATTATTTAGTAAATACGAAGCATTAGAAGGATAAAAGTGGATCGCGTGGCACAAAGCTAGCTATAAGCAGCTTTCATAAATTTATGCAAATCTCGGTCGAACGTAGCCTAGTGTGGATAATGAAATCAGATGATTAATTCGTGCAATATGCAGGAATCCTTGATGATGGAGGTGCGATAATGCAAACATCCGCCCTTCAGCCGGGCTCCGGACGCTGTCTTCCAGCCGGCGTGATTGTTCGGCTAAGCCTTTGATCGTATCGCGACAAGAAATTGGTGTCCAGAATATGATTATCCGCGTGAAAAGTCAATTGCTACTTTCATTGAACTAGCCTTGTTGAAATACCCGAATAAGTGGCTTTTCTATTTTGAATTATTCGAGATACTTGTTTTGCAATAACTTGACGTAGCATCAACCACAGGGTAAATAGAGACGCAGCAAATGGGGCAAAAGAAGCTTACTGAGCTTTACGGATCATGTACACTTATTAAATCTATTTTCAATATTTTATGCACAATCACTGAATCTTGGGAAGAAACAGCGCTAAATGCTAGATTCTGTTAATTTCTGCTGAAACGCATAAATCCATGCCTGTTTCATGCGAAATCGCAGATATTCCGGTGAAACAGTCCTAAATAACAGTTTCCATCGATTTATGCTGAATACATTAATTCCTGCGTATTTTATGCGAAAACGTTAATATTTCGCTAGAAATAGCTCTAAATAGCAGCGAGTGAGATGGCAGAAAAAGAAAGTTGGCTGAAGCTGGTCAACAAAGGAAAATCGCTGATTACAATCGCTATCGGTGTAGCAGTGAGCACCACAATATTTCGTTAGTTCCAGAATAATTATGCAGAACACATTACATCTTCATCTCCTGAATACGAAATAAGTATACAAATATTTCAGAACAGATACGTGCAATCTAAGTACGTAATACGCGTACCTACACGTTTCAGTTGTTTTACGACCAGAGAGTATGCCCCAGCTTCCGTTTGTTTATTTCAATATCGTTTGCAAAACCCTTTGTTCGGTATCCTTCGTTACCCACCCTCGTGTCGTTAATCCTCTATGCTTTTATTAAAGTTTAGAGTTTAGAGTTCGTTACGAATATTGTTGGTCTAGCAACGTGAAATTTCGGTGTACGCTTAACTTTGTTAACGTGCTTGAAAGCTGTAGAATATTTCCTTTATAATCGTACAACCGCGGCAGTAGAAAATTGTAAATGTAATAAGTTTCTTTCTTTATGTAGAAATGTAGAAAACTCAAATTTTTAGTATCGCAACAAGACAATAAAGTAAAATATTTATGAAAGATAAAAAAAGAAAATTTTGTGACTTGACTAATTAGAAATTCACTTGGGGTTAATTAATAAATAATACAATATTTTGGAATACTGTGTGTGCTGCACAGGGCAGGATGTTTGCGTTTTAACGAAAATATTACTTTTATAGCCAATTGTCGCTTGCTTCATGAAGCTTTGAATGCAACCTAATTTTTATCCAGATCACATCATTCCCATTCACTATATTCCACTTGCACACTATTGTAGACGTTTTCCTTTGAAACGTCGCCTGTCCTGAATAATTAAAATTTCACTGATTGACTGGTTAATCAATAACTATTGTACCATCTTTTACAATATGTAAGCTCGCAAAATTTGTTCAAATATCTCTCTTTCTGTTTTTTTCAAATTCTGTCTAAAAGTCTAATCATTTCATGTCATTTTGTTTGTTCATCTCATCGTAAAAAATATACATATATACAATGTTGGACTCTCCTGCAGTGCAATTTATTTTTTTATTCAAAACATTGTTTGGTTGTTACGCGTGTGAGCTCTCTTCTTGCTTCTCTATCTCTGAAAGCCTAGCAATTCTACGTCGATTTATTGATATTGTTTTCTGGCCTCGTTGAACGGGAAATCGCAATAAACGGTACTGCAATGAAATTTCTCGTATTTATTTTAATAAAAATTATTGAGTCAAGGAATTGAAATATACGATACCAGCAGTCCACTCTGAAATGGAAAACTCATATGAACCGTGTTGCAATATTAAAGTTTGTTTAATCGATCGCGAACATTTTTCTACTAGCAGTCCTTCCATATTTTGTGCTCCGTGCTTAACACGTTCCCTGACATCGTTTTCGGTACATCAATTTTAATTTGGTCACATATCTACCAACCCTTGCGAAATTTTTAGTAACATTAACGTTAAAATAACAGTAGAAATAGAAAGTGTAATATCAAATAGATAAATATTTGTACAATCAACCACGTGTATTAATAAATAGCCATTTTCACGTGTCTGTCTAGTTACGGAATTTTCTACTGTAACAGGAAACGTGTTAAAATGCGTATAAATGAAATTGCAATTAATAGAGTTCGTCATGTATTTCACTGTGTCTCTTTTAAAACGTAATTCTCGCATCGTTACGCTATTCTTTGTACATTTTTCTCGATATTATTCCCGCACAGTTTATTTTCAACAGAATTTATTTTCCGAGTAAGTTGAATTTGCTCTGGGTTGTACACTGTGTCGCAAGGCAAACAACACCGCAATACAGATAGTACACCCGATAACGTTCATTTGTAAACGCGCTTTGAGACCAGTACCGAGGTTTTTAGTAGAGCGAAGCTTTTCGGAAGAATTTATTGTCGTTAATTAAACACGATCTCTTTTCGCGCGAGTATTTGACCAGGATCAGAGGACTAAGAGTGGAAAATTTACTTTCTGCTATAATTTGTGTGTTCTGATAGTTTTCCTTGTTTATATTACCGTTTAAGGTCTCAAAAGAGACATTGTATAGGGTTGTCAATTAATTTTGTATTTGGTTCGAAGGGTAGTATTACTTTTTTGTTATAAATATTTTTGAGAAAGCACGCACATTTTACCGGGATCAGAGAACTAACAATATGAGTTTTTTTCTTTTTTTTTTTATATTACAGTTTTACCTCTCGAAAGGGACATTGTATAGAGTTGTTAATTAATTTCGTATTTGATAGAAAGTATATTACCTTTTTGTTATAAATATTTTTATGAATGCACGAACATATGTTGATAATAATAAATGAGGTTTTACTGTGAGGACTACAGTTATGGTTAGTTAATTATAATTAGCATTTTTCTTCGACGTACTTGACTGGTAATATTCACAAATATGGTTGCTGTAACAAAAATAGTAATCAAGAAAATTTGATTCTTGTATATTGAAACCATTTTTCTTTCAAAGTGGTGTTGAAGGAATAGAATTTTCATGAGCAATCTAAATATTTAAGAAGGAATATTTTTCGTTTCACTTACATTAAAATGTTTCACATATGCCAATGCCGTAAGCTGCATAATTATCCGTAAGATAAGTTCAGTTTAAGGTTATATATGCAGATACTATAGCTGCGTTTGTTACAATTTGTGAATACATATTCAAAATTTTACCGTTAAATATAGAAATGGAATCGGTCAAATGCAATACAATAATTGAATAATCTGATTAATAGTAAGCGTTAAGTGTTCAAAATTTCTTTAAATATTCAAAGCTAATAATTGTGCAAAAGACATTGTCTACAAGCGAAGTACTTGTTAATATTAACAAGTCCCTTTCTATTCGACTAAAGAGCATTGAAAACGGCAAATGTACAAGTGAATCGGAGATGATTAATTGATATATCAATTGATAACGGAGGAGAAAAGTATAAAGGAAAAAGGAGATGAACGAGTCGAGATGAGAACGTCTCGAGAATTATTGAAGGACGTAAAATGTCCGCTATCGTTTAATTAAGATGAAATTTCCACGGATTTTACAAAGAAAAACATTTCATAATTTATAATGAATGTAGGAAAGTTTTAATTACACAAAAAATCGATAGGTTTATCCTTTAAATGATCACATCGGTATTATTGATCTACAGAGTGCAATAGAGTCTTCATTAATTGTTATAAATGTCGTTGGATTCGAAATATTCTTTTTTTTTACTTTCCTTACGTCGCATTAATTACAAATGATTATTAACGACGACAATGTTCAGTTATATTACATTTATAAGTAATTCTGTTACCTTGAGGAGTTAGAGCAACTGACGTATTTTCCTATGGTTTGAAAAGTTCTTTTATAAATTGTAGCTTATATTATTTGTTTGGCCTAATGTCATACATTTACCGCACACTGCTGGTGATTATGAAAATGGTCTAACATATTTGATCAAACGTGTATTTCATCCCCAACTTCGGGGGTTGTTGTCACCCCTTCAAAGTGGATGTCAGCAGATATAAAAAATACGTGCCAAATATACGTTTGAATACTATATCATACTAAAATTTCATCGAAATCGGAATGTCCTGATTGCCTGACGTCCCGTGTAAATCAAAAATACAAAAAAGGACTGAATTTATCACTTATTTTCTGTTACGTCGAAATTAATTAAATTAAACCGAAAAAGCTAAATATTTCGAAACAAAAAATGTGTGTCTTAGGCCACTTTCATAATCACTGGCACATATTAAATGGTTGACAATTATTTGTACGTTTCATTTATCACTAATTGGAGGACTATTTTTCAGGACTAAATACGAATGAGTTATTTTGGTCTATCTAATTTTGATTCGGGAAATCACAAAACGATCTTTTCTTGTTAGGTCTGATACTACATTGCATATTCTACTTACAGTTGTAAAACTGTTGATTGTCTGGATAAATGTTGTTGCTATATTTTTTCATTCCGTTTTCCGTATCATTTCTAATTTTTGTCAGTTGTATTCTTGTAGATCAGTTAGAGTTGGACGGATTTCCTTTTTGTTTCTATTTTTGATTAAAAAATGTATAGTAAAGTTATCGAGCTGAAAATTACGTATTTCTCACAGTAGTTGACCGAAACTATACGTGGTTATGAGTGCATTAGATTCTCATAATCTCTGACAACAACTTGCGCTCGACACATTAGCCGAACCTGCTAACTTTCTAATGCTAGCTTAAGCCTTCATCCCGGCGAACTTTCCCGGTTCAAAGTCAACAGAGCTTTCGTCCATCGAGTGGGTCTTCATTTACCGTTATTAACATTTGCTCATTATTACGCTTGGACACTGATTAATCAATCAGATGCAATTATCGATGATGGAATCTTGTTAAAACTCCCTTATTCTATTTCAGAAACAATTTCTTATATTACACTAAAGATATCGTAAAATATGAAATTCATAATAAGTTAATGAATTTGTGCAATAATTAGAAATGGAAAATTTATGGAATAAATTATGAAAGGAATATTACAGTTATTATAAATTGTTATTACTAGTGTTACGGTATATTGCACTGTAACATCTGGTATAAAATATGGGTAAATTAATAAAAATAGAACTATTCAGTGATATAAAGAATTCCTAATAAAAACAGTGAATAATTAGAAGCAGTTATTAAATTAAGTATTCACAACTGTTCACAGATATTATAATGTACTCATTATAGTTTATAGTATATTATAAAATACAAATGCATCATAAAAAGTGTTCAATAAAACAAAATTAAACTACAGGGAATACAAAATACGATAATCACAATGTATTATTAATGTTTGATAATTACCTTGCTGTTTATATTGACTTTATAACGAGCATACATTACAGAATTGAAATTATGCACCAAATTACAAAATGCATACAAAAATTTTACAATTTAAAATCAACACAGTTGACTGATTAATACAATGCTTAACATGGATATTAATTTTATGAAATTTTCTACTTCATTTGAACTTAGAATTGAGCAGTCAATACAAAGAACCAAGGTATCAGATAGCTCGTCATCGATCGATACGTTTGACTTTAATTTTCATTAGAAAGGTGTACGCTGAAAACGAGAAAATATTAAGGATAGTAGATGGAATGGAAAATCGCTTGTTTTCCTTTCTCCCGAATGCAAACAACAATCAGCAGCGGATGCCGATCTTGGCAAGAGCCCCGCGAAAACAGATCGAACGGAGAACTTTATCAAATTTTCGAAGGATGAATGGCTTTCCGTCGCTGGGAAGGCCGAGACCGATAAATTTCGCGGGAATCGCGTAAAAATGCTTAGCTCGAAGTTTATTGGGACAGAAACTTTCAGCCGCGCGGCTGACCAAATTGTAAATTTCGATCAATTCGAGCAACTCTGTCAAACGCAAAACAAGAAAATTTTGTCCTGAGAAATGTTAAAGCAATGCTCAAATCGGATCTCTCTGATGTTCAACAAAATTTTGGGAAAGTCTCGTGAAAGTTTCCAAAGACATCAGAATGTCATTTCGAAAATTATACACAGTAGTTTCGTCTCTTTATCAATCATGTTTTCCTCGTTTAGGTTGTTTAAAAGTCTTATGGGTACGCAATAGAAATACAATGTAATACATTCAAATAAAGATGATGTTTCAGGTACTATTTTCTATCGAAAAAATGTAGATAGCATTCTGACATTTGGAAAAATAATATAATATACGATTATGCAAGAATATCGATGATTAAAAACGTGTGTTATAAAGGTTCTGCAATGTGGTATTTGGAATGTGGAATATGGGGTGTGGAATGTGTAAATGTGTGAATGTGCAATGTGCAGTGTGCAATTTGTAATGAGCAAAGGAGAATACATGATATGCAGTATACAATATGCAATGCGCACTTGACATTGCACAATATACAATGTACACTAATTAGATAATTAATAGGGTAGTAGTAGGGTATTACTCGTGTCTATTAATCTTAGGTATTAATCCCTTGCCTGGCAATATTGAGTCACACTCGTGACACAGAATATAATTGATATGTTACAAATACGAGTCCCACTTCTGTACCAATTCCTTAAAAATTTGCACTGCCTCACATTTAATTTTCAAAGGATTGTTAAAAACGAATTCTATGCGTTAATAGACAACTTTCAGTTATCAGAGCATTTCAGAACTTGAATAGTGAACTTCTAAAAAATCATAAGGGGTTAAATAGTATACTTTGATCATTTAATTGAAAACGCTCTCCATCTGACAGTATGATCAGAACACTTGCAGCATTATAAAACTAGATTCTTTGCAGTTAACTGTACTACTCAAAAGAACTATAAGATTACACACACTTAAATGATTTATCGTTCATTAAGGTGTCCACTGGTATAAAAGCTGCAAGTACTGTACACAATGGACATCCAATAAAAATATTATTATATCAACTACAAATTATTTTTCATTTGATTACTATTATTTCATGAAATACAGACTCTGCTTGTTGTGATCAGTGCATATTATCAAATCTTAATCCTTCAAGTTTGAAAATTTGCCTAAAAAATGAAGTGAAACCGTGATATCTTGCAGCAGCCAATTCAGAGCGAGATTATTAACGTTTGTTTTCCTGCGTCGGTTTAATCACGGATTCAGCTTCATCGACGAAAAACTCTCGGCTCTGGTGCCGTTTCGCTGGATGTGGGAAAGGCTGGAAAATTCTGATCAAAAGAAAAAGCTCGGGTCGCGATTCGGGCTGAATTCGTGGACCACGGCGGGTCGTGAACTCCAAGGCAAGAGTTTCAACCTTTCGTCGAGCGAAAAACGCGTTTCACGTTAATGGTATCATTCAATCTCGTGCTTCTTAATTCTTCCGTGCTTACTCAGCTGTGCGGATCCCTGTTTGCTGCCGGCAGCTGTTGCCGGCTGCTTCTTTTCTCGTGAAACCAATCTGGTCAACGGTGTCGGCTAGGAAAATACCGAGAGCGGGATGGGGTTGTAGATCGTCCGACGATTTTCTTACGACATCGTTACGAGAAAAAGGAAAGTATAACAGACTGGTCGACTGCACGCGAATCCCTTCTATCCTTTGATTAATCGTCCAGGAAGCAGTAGTCAATTTGTGGGCGAAATATCAGGTCAGCCCGTGAGTTACGTCGATTTTAAATGGGACTCCAAGCATAAATGATTCAATAATTGCAAGACCTCGAACTGAAGTACATAAAGTGTTTCTGGAAGCTATATCAAGAAGTTGCAAATTTATTTGATGGTTTTTGAGTATTTAGAGCACATAAAAACAAATTTTCGATTAATGATAGACGATGGTCTGACCACCAGACTATGATTCTTTATTGATTAATAAAATTCGAACGAACTTATTGTTTTATCTAATATTATAAAGTATGGGGAATATTGTAGAATATTGGGAAATGAATAGTTTTTGAAATAGTGAAGAATTCAAACGACGGATTAAGAATTGAATATCAATAAGTTTTTTGTAGATATACAATGTATGTGCATATACAGTAGAACCACCATTATCCAAACTTTAATTAGTAATGGAATGGATCACATTGAAACTATGTTCCGCACAAAAATAATAATTCTATCTTAGAATGTAAAATACATAGTGGTAGAAAAATAAGAACTCAGTATTATTAATGATAATTTTCACTTGTAACTGACATAGAATGGCCAATTTTCCTATAATCGAGGTTCTACTATACTATATACATCTTATAAGCAGTTTTTTTAAGTGCTACAGATCCAATTTTACAAATAACTAATTAAAGTTAGTTCCAGTTACAAGGTGATATCTTCTTTATACTGTTTATAACATTAAAGTCAAAACATTTCAAAATCTGCGAGAATTAGTCAATATTATTTATATTTTAAAATTACATTTCAGAGTAGCCTATCAAAATTTAAGTCCAAACATAAATTTAGTATAAATTACAATTTCGAAAACTCATTATTTTTTAAAGTAGCGAGGTACATTTACGATGTATAAAAATATTAATTTACTACGACATTGCAAATAATAGTGGTCACATCATATGTCTAAGATTTTAAATAGGTCAAAACTCAACCTCGTAAATAGCATGAAATAAAACAAGGTGGACTTGCACAATTTATCTAAAAAAAATTGCTTATATAACAAAAAGTACTAACGGAAATTGTGCGATTAGCGCAAGCAGCTCGTAACTGGTTTAAACAAAGTTAAAATACATCAAAGTTTGCCGGATTTTTTATCAACAAAAGCAACGTGGCCGAGTGAAGTGCAAGCTCGCGTAATTCACGACGCAAGTTTCAGCTTCGCAGAAGGACAAAGCTATTCGTTCTCGTTATTTTGTCAACGTGAAATGTGTTCGATCCTGCATGGTTCTATGTTCTCTCATCACCATGAGTCTCGATAAACAGATCATGAAGACAGAATCACATAATGAAGACAGAAACGGACTGAAGCCTTTAAGACACTGGATTTCACGTTAAATTCATATAATAAAATATACAGTATGCAAAAAATATGCTCTAGAAAGCTCGAAAAAAAAGAAATTATCGTCCAGAATCATCGTAAAAACAATATACTACAATAACGCGTTTTTGTATTAGGTCATTCCATGAGCAATTTCGTTCCCTATCTTATAAAACATACGTTAAATAAATATAAATATATTCTCCGGTTTTGTTTTACAAAAATTATATTGTACATGTGATGGAATGTGACAGGTCTACTTTGCATAGAACTTTTCGAAGAAAACTTGGATTATCATAGCAAGAACCTGTTGCTAACAATCTCGAAAATAGGGGGCGATTTTTGTGGAAAAATATTATGATGGCATTACGAACTCCAACCTATTTTGGTAGCTCGACAGCTTTTTAACTGGTAAAAAATTCAATTATACTAACTCGTTGAAATCAACCTGAAACGAACTGTTAAATCAAGAAAGTTGAAGATGCAACCAAAGAATTTTTGAAGTAGTTGAACAAGGACACTAAAATTAATATTTAGTTTTCTGATAACTAAAAATAACTGCAGTTGTTAATTTGTTTCGTTTAACGAAGTCATATTTAACACTAGGTTTACGGGACGCGTCATTTTGACGCACTTCGAATTTCACAAATGTGCGGAATAAATGTAATGTTGTGTAACGTTAAATACTATAAATTTTATATAAATATATAATATCACATAGTTTCATTTATAAGTTAATAGTGTATAATATATTGTTTTTAAATCAAATAAGCTTTTTTTAAAGAAAATGTGCACTTTCGTTTATGCTTCAATTTGACGCGTGTCCGCAGAGATAGGTATATAAGAAATGTCCTTAAACCTAGTGTTAAAAAGGACACTAATTATGATTTAATAAAAAAGGAGCGTAGTCTAGTCGTTGCTCAGCCTAATACTTTTAGATTACACGATATTTTCCTCTAAACCTTCAAGAAACCATGTTATCGTCTCCAGCTGGTGTCATTTAAGATATCACATGACATTATCCGACTGAAATGTCCATTAACTTCCTATTTCTGAAAGCGATTGGTGTCCCGGTCCGCCTTCAAACGAATCTCGAACGAAATTGGAGTCTCTCCGCGCGGCATCTCGGGTTGGGCTCCCTCGCAGAGATATTATTATTATTATTGCTGTCATCGCCGGGCAAACTACATTATTACGGGGTAAAGATATGAAAGTGGTAGCCTCTCCGCGTCTGAATTACGCTCACGTAGCGAGACCGTTCGTAAGAAGAAGCTCGGTAATGTAATTTACATTATCCACGAGGAATCTTAACGAGACGTCCCGCGGGACACTTTTATCGCGTTGCATATTTTTAAAATATGAAAGACACGCCGCCCTCTATTGTCAAAGGAGCCGTTCCCAAGGAGTTTTTAACTCTCCACGGTGTTTATCTGCCTATCCACTTTATTCCTCGTTCTTAATCCGCCGTGCCTCATTCTTTTACGCATTTCGCAGAATGTTAAGGAAAAGTATTCGTAATTTGTAGGACAGATAGTACTCATTGCACTGAATACGGAATATCCGATGAACAGAGGTGGAAAATATTTATTGAGATTTATTGTTAATATATTATTAGATTTGCATTGACAGTGTAAACTTACTGTCATCCTATTAACTGTGGCAGTCCTCTGTAAGATCGTTTCGACCTTTCATAGAATTTTCGCTTTTTTAAATTTTAAAAAACTGAAGTATCAGATGAATGCTGGAAATTATATTTTTAACGCAGTCGTCTGTGAAGCAAGTTCATTCTCCATTTTTAACTCGTTCTTGTATTGAAAAGTTGATCGTTTTTTGGTTGTTCCGTGAGTTAGGACACGCCCTGTAGAAAAATTGGCAGACGTTTTCGTGATAACGCGCTGAAAGAGGCAAGAATGCGGATTAGTGGATCGTGCGTATATTTAGGTCAGCCGTAAATTACTGTTTGTGGCAAAAGGGGGCTCAATTTATGGTGTTCGATTACATTTCCCTTCGAGTAGAAGGGTGCAATCTTCGAATAAGCGTGTCCTGAAATTTGTTCACGAGATCGTTCTCTGATCTCCATATTAATCACAAATTAAACTCGTTCGAATCGTATAAATCTAGCTCGTTAGATATAAATGCCGTGTCAGGTTATATTTTATGACTGATACTGCTTATCAGTTTCGGTTACGCTGCTTTAAGTGTGGTACAGGGTATACAATAGAAGACAGCAATAATAATACTGTACACAGTAATTCATTAAATCAACAAAATTTGTTTCATAATTACATTTCGTTTTTAATTGAGGCACTACCTTCTACGAACAAGTTCTGTCGTTTATAAATAACCAAACAATAATGATTAAAGAACGTTGCTTCAAAGAGAAAATGTTGTGCAAGAGATTTAAAAGAAAAGAAGCTGATATAACGGATACGTTTTACTTTCTACAACGACAATGACAACGACAACGACACCGACAGCAACGTCAACAACAGCAACGAACACGACAACGTCAGCGGTAGCAACAGCAACAGCAGCAGCAGCAGCTGCAACGTCAACAGCAAAAGCAACAGCAACAATAGGAAAATGAATACCAAGATATCAATAGGAAGAGATAAATTTACAAGTTTTTAATCATAAGCACCGTAATATTAACCTAAGCTAACTTAATATACTGTATATCGACAAAACGAAAAAAGTGGGCGAAGTTACAATGCCTAGAAGTTCGATTCTTCGGGAACGATGCAAGCATGAAGTTTTTCCTCGCGAACCGAACGAGCTTCGCTGAATACTTATACTTGGGTTCGATAAAAACGCAAAAAACTTCAGCGCATTATTTCAAGCGCTGTAATGTTATCTGGAATGCAGGCTCCGCGTCAGAAGTAGTCGGACACTTAATTAGAAAATATTTCCGTTCATTGCCCGAGGAACAGGGGGGCGAAACGGTTCGTCCGAGAACTCTATTAATATTTCAACGGTTCGAAGACATATTTTTTAGCGTACCTTTCGTATAAAACCCCCTGACTTCATTACGATCTTCCGTCTCGCGCGCCTATGAATATTTTAATTTCAAATTCGTCACAGTGGGTCGTACAGCTCTTCAGATTTCTAATCAGAATTTTCTCCTCTCTCGAAATTTGTATTCGTTACTCACATTCCACAAATTATAATAAAATTTTAAAGTAAATCAGGCTGATTTTTATTAAATTATAAGCTTTCTGCAAAATATACTATTTATATTTAAAACATATCACTAACCGAGTTTCAAATGGAACTAATTAATGAGTCCGTGACGTTTTCAAAAATTTAAATTGCAATTTAATTTGTTAAAAAGGTTGAGCTTTGAATTTTATGAGTTCATGAGTTTTAATAAGTGATTTGTCACTTACAAATATAATATAGAAAGATAATTGATATGAATTGAACACTTCCGCGTACACAGGCCCAAATTTTTGTTATTTTATCTTTTAACAGGCGAAGTACGATACCAGGATTAAAGCGAGCAGTTAAAAAGCTACAGTTACACTCTTAAATCCTTTTAAATGTGCTTTCAACTTTCCACGAGCTTCCCTTTCCGCGGCGCGACGCTGTCCCTTAAGTTCTTAATTCCAAATACGGCGTTAAATTTTTTAGATCTTGTGCAACTTCGAATGCGTCGACAGGACGAACAACGAAAAAGTACTTTAAAAAAGATGTTATCGTAATTTTCATACATTTAATTGCATAAATAATTCACGCGAATATTCACAGAGTCTATAAAACAATTTTGATGAAACAAATTAATTCCTTCTCCAACGGGGATTCACGTGTTTCTCTGTGAAGTGAAATCAAATTTAACTAATGAAAGTTAATTCGAAGCTTTCGTTCGGCCGTGCGAGCTTAATCGAAAAGCAAACATCGACTGGTCGATTTTTATCGCCTCCTTGTTCAGTCGTGCATTTTATGAAACAACCCATACGATTCACTTTTCATCTGAGAACCCCTGCTTCGAATTTATTTGAAAAATGAATTGCGAAGCGAGCATCTTGCTATAAAAAACTGTCTGGAGTGAATATCTATGAGAAATTGCTTTCATTTAGTACCTTGAGTCGTCTCATAAGAAAAATATAATACCCAGGCGGTTTTTTAATATATTCAACGTTTAATCAAAGCCTTGGAAGTGCTTCAAATTAATTTGAATTCATTTAGTGAACAGTGTAATACCTGTTATTGCGGATACAGTAGGGCCTCGATTATCCTCATTCTAATTAGTAACAAGATGATTCATATTCTAACTATATTTCAGAACATACAGTACATACATAGTGGTATTGCATTAAATACATAATGACTAATGATAGTTTCAACTTGTAGTTCGCTTAAGATGAGCAACTGCAATCCAAACAGTGATCTATTCAGCCTTGAAAATACAGGTTGACCCAAAATTAACGGTATATTTTAATGAAATCGAATGAATTAAAAAAAATGACTTAAGTATGCTATTACTGGTTTATTTTTATGCAAGAAGAAATATATTTAACAAAAATCGATGAAAATTTTATGTCACAAAACTATTGAACACTTTCAACGTGTGTCAGGTGGTAATGCAGCCCACAATCCCTGAAATTCATCAATATATGTTTTAAATATGTTTCTTTTTGCATAAAAATTAACTAGTATAAACTAAGTATATTAACACTTAAGTATTTTTTTAAAAATTCAACCGATTTTATTCCAATACGCGGCTAATTTTGGTACATCCTGCACTACGGAAAATAAAATAACTGTGATTTCAATACTGCGGTCGTACAATTCAGTAAACAATTGTACCTTTTCTTTACTTGTATTATATACTTTCTTTGAAAGCTTACAGATAGCACTGACTGATGGATCGGTTTTTATTATCATCATTTTCTATTTTTCAGCGAAATTCGCGAAGATTGCACCGCGAGGAATGAGCGCGTTAATGCTTGAACTCTCCTCGTTTCCAAGCGTGTCGGAAATTATTTCGAACAAGTCAAGCCGTGCAGACGGATGCGATAGTTGAATAGAGTATACAGATGCAAGTTCCATTACTTGCGCTCGCACTTAATGTTCCGAATATGTTACACCGGGATCTTCGTCTCAATTAAAACTTTCAGTGCTCAGGGAAATCCTAAGAATGGATTAAGGGCCGTGTTAATAGTTGCAAGTGTCCCTTCAAATCCTTCGAGCTACGTTTAACGTTACGAATTCCCGCGAAATATCCTCCTACAGAATTTCACTTGTTACTTCCATACGGAGCGTTCTGTAATTGATATTATCAATTTAACGTGTAGCACCCAACGAAGTAAATAAGAAAGTATTTGTAGATGGTACGAGATTAATATTTTTTTTAATAATAAAATAAGATTTAATTTAAACATGACGCTGATTCTATATACAGGGTGTTCTATGTATGTTTAAAAATTTTTATTTTGGGTACGTGCAGCAAGTTGTTGAAATGAAAAGAAAAGTTTTAGTAATCAATAGTTTTCGAGTTATAAGAAAAAATTGTATTTAATCACAATAAGTGGTCACTTGAGTACTTTTAATTATTTCGAAAACTATTGATTGTTCACATTTACTGAAACTCTTTTTATTTATTTTGTCGAGTACTATACACATCCCAAGTTAAGCCCATCAATTCCGGCATACCCTGCGGAATTTTGGTCTCGAATTTTTTATTAAAAATTGGAATTTCCATTTGACTAAAATAATCAAATAAAATTTATTCTGGAAGAAGAATAATATCATATTCCATCGTTTGTAGAAATATGTACGTGGGGAGATCCGAACGAGCGTTTAATTTTTTTTTAATTCCACGCCACCCAAATCAGAGTCGCATCCCACAAATAAAAAGATAAAATTAATCAGACTTTTGGACCTCCCCTCGTATAGTAGTTACAAATATTTCAGTTTCCCCGGTTCGTGAGATTCAGCCATTCTCAGAGTTCAGGCATCGCTAAGGCTCGCACGTGTTTGACATTATTCGGAAACGAGCAATAAATTCTCACTTGAACAAGGAAATCTGCAACCGTGAAGCACAATGAGACTGTCATTTCATTCTGAATGAATGGGTGTCTGAGTGAAACGAGAAGATGGAAATTCTCGTGAAAGTCGAAACTAAAGTTACGTCGGAAATATTGCTGATAAATTCATATTTTCTCATTACCGATAACTTTAATCATTACGCTTAAAAGATGAAAACAAAGATTTTAATAAAAGGGCTGTAAATTACCGTTTTCCTCATCTTCTGTTTTTAAATCCCCGAGCAAGTTTTTTATAGGGCAGCCACTGTCTCTCGTTTTAATCCAATGACGGACCCAACATTTATGACGTCCTTTTATTTTTTGCAAAAGGATTAAGTAATCACATGCTGTTACTTTTCTTCCTTGCATTTTAGATGCCATGTCTCAAACTTAAAATAAGAATAAAAACTTTCAAGATAGGAATTCACGTGAGAAGAATCCATCTTCGGAAGAAGTCATTGTTTGCTACAAGATATGTTGGTGCATCGAGAAAATAATAAAAAATTGAAACCTGTTTCTATCTATTTAAGCGAGAGAATAGTTTCACATGAGATGTGAGTTGGTGGCGGATAACATTAATATTTGTTCTACAATAGAAACGCATCGCAAGATAATTGTCTTGTGAGATTAAAGTTTCACGTAAGACACGAAATAATTCATATGATTTTCCTCTCATGAAACAAAAATCTCAGCAACAACTAAATCTAAATAATCGAAACAGTCGTGATAGATGAGATTTTGGAAAATATATCATGCAACACGTCTTATGAGAGTCTAGTGCAGTGAAAGCCACGGGAGTTCCGGTCTTCCCCCACTCTAGGTCCATTCCCCTCGTGTAGGCTGTGATCTGTGACGACAATGAACCAAGGGGAAACGAGAAACGAACTGCAGGGAACTGAATCGAGGGGAAGGAGCCTAGAGTGGGGGAAAAAAGTCTCGTGGCCATCGCTGGTCTAGTGAGACACGAGATTTATGTCTACTCGTGAGTCTCCACCTTTATAGCATGTGAACAAATTACAATGGGTCGACTCGATTCGTCTCTTTCGAACAGCGAAGGCGATCAGGATGTCTGGCTGTCTCGCGTCTGTCCTCGTATTATCATGCAAATGTCTACTACTTCGAAGAAGCTCTGTGCGTCGAACTTTTGGTGACAACGGACGAAAAGAATCACCTGCAGAATCTCATCGATCGACGGATCCACGGATTCGAAACTAGAGGAAGAATGATCCGGTGGTAGTGCGGAAGGTGCATCGGAATTTTCATTACCGGCTGACGGCTTCTGACTGTCGAATGAATGGAGACGATTGAAGAAGAAACTGCCGCGTTCTTCGCTCATCACTGCTTGATCCCAATCTGTCCGTGGCATTTCGCCCGAGAACCGTACGTGGAATGCAATAAAACCGATTAACGGCCGCGAATTTCTTCGAAACTTGAGAAAACTATCCGCCCGTTCGTCGAAACATCGTTCAGTCACATGAAATTAATCAGGATCAAGAAATTCTTTTACGGCGTATTCTTTATTGAATTCAGAAACATTTGTTTTAACTTAGAACACCGATGCTACACAGCAGTGTACTAGTTTGAAAATGTATCCATTTTGTAGGAAGGTTTAAGAATTGTAGTGTACACGTGACAGTCAATTTGTTGAAGTTAACTGGAATATTGAGTTATTCTGATTTTCTTATTACTGTTTAATTATTATCATCATTATTAATTTCCTTATTGTCAAGCTTTTCATCATTGTCAGCTTTCTGGTCATTAACATCCTATTTGTAAATATCATTGTTATTATTGTCATCAACATCAACTTGTTTATCATCATCAATGTTTTCAATATCATCAGCTTTTTAATTGTTAAGCACTTAATCTTCATCAACTTCCTTGCCATCAACAACCTATTCATAAACGTTTACATTATCAGTGTCATCATTAACCTCTGTATCTGTATCAACGTTTTCAACATCATCAACCTTTTCATCGTCTCTATAAGCATCAATAACCTCATTATCACCTCTAAACTCTTCATCATCTCCATCTCCAGCATCATTTACCTTTTCATCGTCTTTATCATTACATTCTTCAAACTTCGACTCTCTATTATTGTATATGGTGCTTCATACTGAAACGATCGAACTTAGTTTTCTCAGAAAAAAAAAATACTACATGTACGTAGATCCAAAAACGCTATACCAAAGTCTCATAAGAGAAGAGACATATTTCGATTTCTTTTGAACGCTGAAATATTATTTTGTACTCCACAATGCATAGTTTCGTAATCATGAGAAAGCTTCAGCAAGGGCCGTAAAGTATAGCAAGTTTCCATTAGAAAGTTTTTATTAATGTTCTTCTACGGAAGCTTATTTCCATCGTTCAACCCCGGGACACCCTGTATAATGAAGAGGGAAAATGTTGCATCGCAAGCTTTCAGGAATTTTTCTTCGTTACAACCGGCACGGGTCCGTTCTAATTTTCCTCGTTGCATGTGCGTGTGCGTGTGCGGTACACAACTTTGTTATAGTTCTTTCTCCGTTTCATGGTGTAATAATATAGTTTGTTACGTGAAGCCATACGGCTGGTCCGGGTGCAGTATTGTATTTCCTCGAAAAACAGAGACATGAAAGCTACGTGAAATAACAACCATCGAGCTCCGACGGATTTTACGGTTCGCTGTAAAAAATTTGTAACTCTCGTTGCCAGCTTGCAATCGCGGACTGCGATTTTTGCGATAACAATAAGCTAAAATACTGCGTACGTTGACATGAGGTTCCGAAGTTCTTTCGAATCGATTGCAACGTACAAGGTAGTTTAAGGAATTATTTGGAATATATTGCAAATAAAGTAGTTGATCACATTCGGATTAAAAAGTTCTGAAAAGAATATCAAATAGACCCTGTTACTTTTCAGAACTTCAAGGACAAGTCTGTTCTTTTCATAAGCCCGTATAATTTTTAGTCAAATCAATTGTTTTTATTATTCTACGTATAGAACTTAAATTTCAACTTTTTCTGGAAACTTTTTGAAAAGTTTAATCTGCGTATGTTCAACTCCTTTTACAGTTTAAAATATTTATATTGAATTATTTATTTATTCATACATTATACTCTCATTAACCCTTTCACTACTAACGTCGACTACAGTCTCCCTTCACGAAGCTATCTAGAGCAACTACCGTCGACTACAGTCATCTTTGACAAAATCATCTACGATTACTAGCCTCAACCGTAATCTCTCAGAGAAGAACAATTGCTTCTTAAGACTCACGATTTGTTATGTAAATTTTATATTACTTGTTATATTGGAAAAACGTACAGTCTATATGGCTAGTGCGGTAGTGTTGATTTTTTACCATACGCTGCTGTATTGAAACGGTTAAATCAGTGATAGCCACCGGAGCTGTGGACTTCCCCCACTTTAAGTCCATTCCCCTCACATAGGCTGTGATCAGGAACGATAATTGACCGAGGGGGAACGAGGAGCAAACTGGAGGGAACTGAAACGAGGGGACTGGACCTAGAGTGGGGGAAGGCAACAGCTCCGGTGGCCATCACTGGGCTAAGTACAACAAAATGAGTATAATAATAAAAAGGAAAAAAAAGCAATACAATACGGATATATGGAAACACAGGCTCATGACCAGATCTTTTAAAACTTTTTCTAAATTTTAAAATATAAAACAGTGGTTTTGCATTGTAACAATTATCCATCTTTTTTTCTTGTATCCTTTCTGTGCTGTTATGTTTGAAATTTGCTGAAACAGTGTATGGACCGGTGATGTTTGCTTGCAAAATATATTTATCACGGTTACGGGCGGTCGTTCACCAGGATTCAACGCAATAACAAACGACATGGTGAAACGATTCAATTCGTGCAAGACCATCCGCGCGAAAAGTATGCGCATCCCATATCGGGTCTCGTTCAGAACGAACGGGTACGCTTTACAACATCAAGATGAATATTTTCTCGGGGCTTTGCTTGTATCCGTTTCTGCGGTATTGTATGAATTATCGACCTGTAAAAAGCTTTCAATGTACGACGTCATCGAAGGTTGTCCTCGATTTGTGGAAACCTCCCCCGCCCAGAAAAAATTTCTTCGACCCATTATATTTCTATTCAATTTCAACTTGCGAGTGGAAGACAGCCGAATATTTTTGTCTTCTTAATATACTTTTCGATGAGTAAACAACGTCGTACAAAACGTTGTGTTTGTTTCAGTCGAGATAGAGACTGAATTTTGCGTTGTCCCCTTCGGAGACGAATTCATTAAAATTGGGAGAAATTATGCTTATTTTGTATGGATTTTTACCTAATACTTCCATAATAAATTTTAAAACCATCCAGAAATTTTTTATTTCTTTAAAAGGTCATAGATATTTATTTTTTATTTTATTTTTAAGGAGGAATATACGAAGAATCAATTTTCCTCACATATTTCTCCTTAAAATTATTGAATATTATTGAGCTACTACACAAAAAATTACTCGGGCTTAACTTAAGAGAGGGTAGGCTTGAGAGGTGGTTAGGAGGTGGGGACACCCACAGTATTTTTTTTAGGGTGTCGAAGAATATTCATGCCAAATTTGGTGCAGATACGTTGATCGGTATAGAACCCTTTACGGAACATACATACAAATTTTAATTTTTATACGTGTAGAGATGAACTAAATCTCATCGAATAATTAATCAATATACCACATAACACAAATATTTTCTTACAGTATAAATTGAATTTTTCTTACACTTTTTATGAATGATCTATACTGATGTCATGTTCCTCTAAACGACTCCGATTTACTCTTTTTTTTCCGTATAAAACCGTACACGTGTTTTATATTTCGGAGCTGTGGCACGTACTTTTCAGTGTTTTTGTTTATCTGTAATGAACCGGAAACAATAGGCCAAGGCGATACATTAGAGGCAGGCGGTTTGCCAATTCCAGAAACGCTGGCGTTTCGACGTCGAATGCGACGGCGCCATTGTTTGACAGTCGACGGTCGGGCCATATTTTTACCAGTAGTTTTCACTCCTCCCAAATTTCCTACTTTTTACCCATTTTTCTTCCTTTTTCGCCGTCTTTTTGAAACACGAGCGTGAATCACGACTGTGCATTTTCATTCGCCACTTCTTGCTCCTCTGCGACCACCCGACGGTGATTACAATCCTTTTTTTAATTGAGCAAGATTTATTTGCTGTAACGACGATTTATTATTTTCGTGTATAAACGAGGAGCTACTGAAAAGAGAAGTGGGGTTATTAGGTTTCTATCTATGAAATATCGTCCTTTTTTATCAAACATTTAACGAAATCAATTTTTCACTGTTATTGTACCATTATCAATTTAGTTACTACATTTTGATTAAAATGAAGTCTTCTTCTTATTGAGGCGTTTTATTTTATTTTACATTGCCTTAGTTGTATTCAGTCCTCAATTTGCTTACATTTGCACGATTATCTTCAACGTATTCACGGCCAAGACTATTTTAGATATCTACTCATTCACGCTAACCATATTATTTGAAATAAGAATAATGAAACATTGCAATACATTATAACAGTGAATTGTACATAAATATTACCTACATTCAATACTGTCTGCCTTTCTGCTACTACTAAATATAGTCGGAATCTTACAAATATAAGCAATTGCGTGTTATACACATTAAAGGCTCATTCATATCCACAGACACTGAACACGACAGTTTCGATAGTATTCGCACTGACAGACACTTACAATCAGCAAGGCAGACACGACATTTTCGATAATATAAAAACAGAGAAGTCAGCGCAGATCGCATCATGCAGTCAGGACATTTATTTTTAAAAAATATTTCTAATATTTATCTGACGAATATTTATCCGTGGTTGCATTATTACTGGAAGAGGCAGATCAGAAGAGACCAGACAAGAATAAAAAAGATAGAAAGGAACAGAATAATGCTCCGAGAGAGAAATGTAGAAAAAGAACGTAAGTATGCTCTCTAACCACATCTGAAGATATTAATGGACCTTACTAGTGGTCAACAGTGACTGACAAGGCGTAAACGAAACACTCAGTGTCGAACACCAGTGACCCTCATAACAGTGAACATGCCAAATTTAATTCTTTTCATATTTTCTTCATCATAGTCCTTCGATTTGAACTGCAAATGAAGAGTGTAACAACCTTAAAATCGTTTTTAATTATAGCTACCATCATCCTGCGAGCTCCATAAACAATTCTCAATTTATCAGCGAATTTAGCGGTAATACAAAAAGAACGGCTTCCAAGAAGCAACAAGCGGCTGAAATGAATTAAGTTCATTAAGAAGATGAGAATAAAGTGTCCCAACGAGGTTCGAAACGCTGGAGAAACGAAGTAACCCAGAACGATAAAATTCTTCCCGTACAGTTGGCAATTCGCCTTGAATACAATGCACTTCGAACTACTTTCCTCGTTGCATATGGAAAACGAAAGAATGGACGGGGAAGAAAAGGATTCATCCTGCGTGAAGTTTCTTATATATCTCGTTCTTCTGTCGCGAGGTTGCAGCCCCGTGAGAGGTGCCCGGTTATAAGCTCATACAGTATTTACACGAGACTTTATATAGAGTGGTCCACGCAACTAGAACTAGTCATACCTATTTTCTGATTGGAATTAGAAAGAAATGTTAGTGGCAAAAGATAGTGAGTTCAAAAAAGACTACATTTTCAGGACCATATTTTTCTCGCAAATGTAACGCTGCACGTTCATTTTACAGTTGCACCATTTTTTTTAAATAGGAATTCATATTTTGTTTTACATAAATTAAATTCCCTCGTCATTCTGCGTAGAAATGTATTGAGGCAAAGTGGTCGACAAATGATTGGTTCAGGAGATATATTAAATAATGTCTTTATTGATGGGGATGTTCGAAAGCTTCTTCGTTTGATTCTAAACACTCCATATATCGATTTTTCATTGCTTTCATAACTGAATCGGGGCGATCTCGGGTTATAGTTGTGTCATACAAAGACGGATGTGTATACAATTTAACATACAAATATATTTGAAAAATACTTAAAAGCGGGGAAAAATGAAAAGTACGTTCTTTGAAGACTTCCAGAACAAAATGCAGTTTTCTCAAAGTTTCATTTGCATGACTGCATTATCATAAGAAATATTGTATTCTAAAAATGTATATTTGCATAAAAATTCGCAGTCTAGTAATAAATATAACATGTTTATTTCTTTCATGTTTCCATGCAGCGTTTGAGCTTCTTCAATGAAGATATTTATTTATAATATCTCACGAACTAATTATTTGTCGATCACT
Organism: Macropis europaea; assembly: GCA_916610135.2. Lineage (NCBI taxonomy): Eukaryota > Metazoa > Arthropoda > Insecta > Hymenoptera > Melittidae > Macropis > Macropis europaea. Next base: position 22,935,229 of record OU744344.1, read on the forward strand.
TTACTGTAATACTTTTTTACGGAAAGTGACGAATGGATTTGATTTATGTAAAAAAAATGTAATTTCCATTTAAAAAAATGGTGGGCCTGTAAAATACACACTTGCTACACTTACAAAAAAAGTATGGTCCCCTAAATGTAGCCTTCGTTGAACCGTTCACCTTGTTCCTCTAACATTGTTTTCTAATTGCATTCAGAAAAGAGGTATGACTTGTTCCAGTTGCATGGGCCACCCTGTATAGGTTTATAGAGTTGGCAGGCAATACGGAATGGCTTGTATAAAAGAATAACTTATGGTGGTTTCATGCTGGGCTCCTTACTCGAACCAGGATTACGATGTGATACACCTGAAAGGCCCTTCGACAAAACTTTCTCAGCTATCTACCTGGAAGAACCGTGTTCTGTTCGTCGCTCGCGATACTGGTCGAAATTAATAAAAATAAAGAGTAAACTAGCGAAAAATATCCAAAATTTTATACACTTCGACTGCCCCTGTCACGTATTCGTGATTTTATTCATTCGAATAACTCCCGTGTGAAACATATTTTCGTAGAAATAGCGCGATATAGCATTTTTTATTGATTTACTCGTCGATTCGTGCTGAAATATGCAAACTAATACACACTTCGTGCAAAATCGCTTAAATATCGATAGAATTGGCGCGAAATATAAATATTTGAAATAATTTAATAAATATTTCAAGTACTAGTGAAGTAGGGGTTGGAGAATATTCAATAGAATGGTAGCAATGTAAAATGCTTCCAGTTAGTGACTTAAGAATTCTTATATAAATGTTGAAACATAATTAATGTTTATAAAATATTAGCATACGTCAAACTGTTAAGCGAAGAAATATTTGACGACGCATTTGAATTTTTGGTGCTTTTCGATGAAAAGATTTACGGAACGGAGTGACTGAATAGTATACAGGTATTGTACATCTATACTATACCTATAACTGTATAAAATTACTGGCCTATTCTACTAAAAAATTTAGTACATCAATAATAATCACATACTGACGACTCTTACAAAGTTTCAACAAAACCAATGTATTTTTCAGTCAGGTAAACTCATATCATTTTTAAAGACACGTTCTAGAAGAAAGTGTCACTTCACGGTCTGTTAGCCTTGCGAAGGTAGTAGTTTTCAGACACTAAACAGGCAATTTCAGATAAAGCCGAAAATGCGGCTGATAATGTCGTAATAACGGTGAATTAAGGTGTATTTTCTGTCGTTGACGTAACGCCCGTGAAGATGTAAATGTGTCACCTAAAAAAAACTCCCTTCACCGAGAAAAAAGGAGCGATATTTTATCGATAACGATGACACGCGCGTACACTACGAAAGCGCAACGATGTACACGTCACTCTCATAAATCTATATTTTAGCCATATCTTGTCGTATACTCCGCTTAACAATTTAGATCGCTCGATTTTAACACCTTATCGACAAATGACGTACATTACATCAGAAATAAAACGTTTTTCACGTTCTTGGATTTCATACAAAATCCAACGATTTCGATCAAATGTTCTTGAGCGATTGCTAAAATACGGCCATCATTACAAAAAATCGCTGGGTATAATTTCAATGTTAAAAGTTGACAACAGTGTTTATTTTATACTTAATTTAAGCTATTATACATGGGTACAGTAATCAGAGAAGGGCATTGCTTTAGTGAAAATTCTAAATTAATTCAACTGTAACTAAATTTAAGAATTTGTTTATTCATTGTAATTGAGATAACAGGTGCAGACTAATGATTTATATGTACGACAACATTATAAGCAATATCCGTAAGTTTGAAAGAATCGATAATGCGATTCCTACATTCATTTGTAATTCATTTGAGAATTAACATCGACTGCAACTTGCAAATGACTCTGACAATTAAACTATTGAGGAATACCTTGAAGTGTATCATTCAAACAAAAGTATGACTTCTACACGTAGAAAATATATGCATATTGGTGTATAATCATTCAGTATTTTCGTTTATTGTTAAAGAGAATGAAAATATGTCTGTAATTGATTCATGATAGATGTTTAGATGTCTAGAACAATTATGTATGATGTACTCATTCGATCTATATTTGAAATTTAGAATTGCATCGATTATAGAACGATTATACACCGTACTAAAAATATAGTTATGTATACGTAGTAGTAAATATGATAAGCAGTGTGTAGCACTAACAATAAGTATGACAAGTATAGTAGCAAGTATAGTAGCAAGTACAGCAAGTATAATAGTAGTATAATAGTAAACGTAGTAAGTACAGTAGTAGGTGTTGTAAGTATAGTAAGTACAACGGTGGATGTAGCGAGTGTAGAAAGAAAAATACTACGTGTAGTAAGTGTAATATGTACAGCAGAAGGTGTAATCAGTGTAGTAAGTATATTAGTAAATGTAGTAAGTATACTAGTAGGCGTAGTAGGTATACTAGAAAATTCAGCGAGTATCGTAATCAATATAGTTGTAAATGTAGAGATTTCATCTTTCTTTAATCAATTTCTATCATTCAGCGATTCCGTGGTTTATCGATGAGCACAGAATAAATTCACGCCCTTCTGGAAACGAAAGTCTAAACCGACAACTTTATCGCGACGAAAAGAAAACAGTCCGCCAAGGAATTTCTTCGGATGGAAACATTGTTCACGGCGATGCTGTGGTTCTCTTAAGTCGGCACAAGCGGCGAGAAGGCGATACGACGGGTTTCCTGAATTTCCCTGAGACCTTAATCCCGTTGAGTGACAACTCTGAACCGGCGCATTATTGAAACTGGAATCGCACCGTTAAAAATCGTAAATTGATATATTTTCTTCGTCCTTGGGCGGTGCAGTCAGTTGCATCCGCCCCGAGAGGGCTTTCATAATCTCGTCAGGGAGTCTTAATTTCCATTTCGCCTGAGAACGCCTGAAAGCGCCCTGTCGCAAACAGATGTCTCGATCGCATTGTTTCCCTCGTAACGCGGCGCGATTGGTTCCCCTCAGTAAAGTTGGAAAATCTTCTCGTGAAAAGTGCACTCGCGAAACACCGTTTTCCGGGAACAACGTCAAGGACCAACCTGTCAAATTTACTTTCGGTGAAACAGCTCTGAAAAGGACCTTTTCCTCGGCGGATTTTCAAAATCAAATTTGTAAACACGATTCTTCTGGAAGTGTCAGTGCATCTGGTCATGCTATAGCCCAAAGTTGGTGAATAACATGTACTTTAATCATTTTAATAGTTATTAGAAATAGGTTACAAGTGTATTCATCAATGAACAAGTTTAATAATTTAGCACTTCTAATCCTCCAGAACAAATTATTCAAAGTACTCATTGGTAACTAAATCCATCATGGCTATTCGGAGCGCAGTCCTATTCCGGCCTTCCCCCACTCTAGGTCCGTTCTCTTCGTTTCAGTTCCCTCCAGTTCCCCCTCGGTCAATCGTCGTACCAGATCATAGCCTGTATGAGGAGAATGGACGCAGAGTGGGGGTAGGTCGGAGTGGAGCTGCGCTCCAGACGGCCATGACGGAACTAAATGTACATTAAGTAACTAATTTTAAGATATAAATTTGATGTAGAATACGTGTCTACTAATCAGCCAACGCATCCATATATCAGGTAATCTCATAAGTAATGTCGTTTCTTTATTTATGAGATAACCGGATACATGAGCGCGTTGGCAGATCAGTAGATACCCATTCTACTTGAAACGTGTATCTGCATTATTTAATGTATATTTAGTTTATTAACCAGTACTTTCAACACGTTGTTCCGGAGGATCGGAAGTGTTAAATTATTGAACTTGTTCATTAATATAAGTATCCTATAAAACATACTTTAAACAAGTATGAATACATTATACGATTTTATTTAATAAAGAATTAACTCTACACGTGTTGGAATGTTAGAGATGTACATTATGTACATCTATTTATGTAGCCGACATTTTTGTACAATGATCGCAATTTTTTATGAAAAATGTTTCGTTGACGTTTGACTACCCAAAGAACTGTTGCGCGTATCAGTTACTACCTGTTCAGGGGTCTGTAATTTTTTAATTTACAAACAATATAATGATATTAGTCGGTTGTACTAAACTGAAAATGAATTGTTTTAAACCTATACAAATTTGTTGAAAATCCAGTCGAAGAACAAAGATACCAAAATTAATGTTGAATGTGTCAATAATTAAAAATAAGTGCAATTTTGTGAATTATGTACGCTTGAAGTTATATTTAAAAATTACGTTACTTATGGGATGACCTGATATAGTATTATGGCAGTCGTGTAATTTTAAATATGTATGAATTGAAAATATTTCACTTGAATTTATAGAAAGTTTTATTTATGGTTATTTGTACGTATTTGTCAGTTCGATAGGAACATTATTATGACAGTAACTTTTATTACAAGCATTTTCAACACGATCTCGTACAGCGCGCTGAAAGTTTACGACTTGGAAATACAAGTTACTTTGAAAGTGTAAGGCAATATCTTTCAAACATGTGAACCGATAGGTTTGCCCCCTGTTTGAGAGAGACGTAAAGAGCTTAGAGAATTATTAAACTCGAGCTTGATGTTACGTCACGTCACTGTGCCACGTATAACAACGCTCTATAAAGGGAGATGGAACTGAAAATCATAGTGCAACGATTAACTTGACGGGACAACAAGGAACGTTTACTCAAATATTTTAAAAAATTTCCGTATTAATGAATGTACACCAACTAGCCGAATCGATAATATACTCAGAAAATGATTAAATGTTGAAAACCGTAAGAAAGATGATCAGTGAAAATATTTATGAAATTAATTCGACTAATTAAATGTTTAACTTATGATAGCAGTAAAAGTAACCAGAATTAATTGAAACCAATCACTTCCGTAAAACATGTGTGACATAATATTTGAATAAAATATATGAACTGCAGTTGCTCGAGGAAGGCACAGAAAGTTTATAATGCTGTTGAACTTTTTCATTTCACATATCTGTCATGAAAATCGCGAAATCGTTTAACAAAGTTTTAACATGTCAGGGAAAGTTCATCGGGCATTTGAAACGCGTTGTTGGATTCAAGTGGTTTTTGTAACTCGTATATTCCGAGTTACCGTATTGCCGACACAAATTTCAGTAAAATTGTTAGCCGAATTTCAAATTTCCGTCGGAGCGACATTCTGAGCAGAAAATTCGTCAGTTCTATCAATAAACATCAATTAAGTACGAAATATTTTTTAACTGAAGTCATAATTTCTTTAGAAATGCAGGTCCACCAACTCTCAAATTTTTACACTCTGAATTTACAATTTCGATTATATAAATGGTGCAATGACCACAAATATCGAAATACAATCTCTGAACTGAACAAGATATCCAAAATTTCATTATGTAAAGATATGCATTATTTTGATAATGTTTTTCAAGAAGTTGGTCGTTGAATAATGTTAATTGTTACGTTTGGAATGACCTATTGTAGTTTGAATTTCAGTCGAGCTTAACTTCCATTTTGAAACAAAAGTCTAAAACCACCGCACCCATGCTTAACGATTGGTCCCACTTTCGCTAATTGCAAAAGTTTCATACGTCTATAGTCGGTGGATAACTGCACGCTAAATCTACGTTTTGTCCAGCGGAAAATGTAGGAGGGAAAATTTTAATTCATGGAGAGGCAAAAAAGTTCAGCTTAACGAGCCTAAACCAACGAAGCAGCTGTAATGCACTGCTACACGACGTTGTCTAATTTGCATTATCCGCAAACATTACACGCTCACGTGAGATTAAACTGACTGCCCGACCCCACATCAGACAGTTCTATTCTGCTACAAAAGCATGGTTGACGTTCAGAGTAATAATTTATGGGATTACTTCGCGTTCTCGCAATCCGCTACAAATTAATTTCTGCATTGCTGCATTTCTAAGCAACGACACAGACGGAGCAGATGTAAAAGAAAAAAATGTTGTAAATTAAGCACGAACATGAAGGAACATGGACAATAGTTCGTCACTCCTTCATCAGAGATCATTTTGTTAACAGAGAAGATGTATGTGATAATCTACTAATTGTAAGAGAAGCATTCAATCTTATTTTCTTTTGAAGAACAATCACTCGCTACGGAATAGCTGCAGCAATTAAATTTCAATGGATCACCTCCTAGTACAATCTAATAAAATGTTTTACTAACTTGAACAATTTCACTAAAATCCAAGATTGGGCTATTATTATTCCTCAAAGAGGTGCTCTGGAAAGACTAAGTCGTATGATTGCAATTTTCATTGAAGATAGACCGGGAATACTTACTTTCACACGCCAGCTGTGGTCTAAGGGTTAACGAAAAAAATTTTACAAAATATTGTATAATGCTTCCCGGACTCGTTTCAATAACTGCTAAAAGATGAGCGTCAAAAATCATAGAATTACCTATAAAAAACTGAAGGTGACATTGAAAACTTCGGAAAGAAGCGACTAAGAAAAAAATGTAATATAATCAGCTTGAAGACCTCTGTGAGCCATGTTATTTGAGGGAATGAAAATTGCAATTGGTCCAGGAATAAAAGAATAATTTAAGGTGGTGGCATTAAGCAGTTCACCCTATACATGCTTCGAGAGTTATCATAGCAACTCGATTTCCATTGTTTTAACAAATGAATCTTCAATATTCAGAAAGTCGTTTCGTTCGTGCCAGTACACGAAAAAAGTCCTTCTTAAGAATATTTAAGGCATAATAAACCTCAATGCAGATAGCTATTAACCCTTTAACTGTGGAGAACTCAGAAGCAAGATATCCCTGTGTATGGTACAGAGGCGACAACCGTCACGACTTCAATGATTGTGACATCTGTTTTTAGCAAACAAAAAAGCAGCCTAAAGGTGTTGTTCGAGCCTACTGATCACTTATAATCTATACAAACTAACGAGTAGCTTGTATCTGCGTAACTTCACGTTAGCAAAATAATTAGACGTATACTCTGTCTCTAAGGGGAGCTCGACTCAGAGGAACGCTAAGTCGCTCAATGCAATACGAGAAAATGGTTATACAACTGCCGTCAAGCAGCCCGGTACTGATACCCAGGAAGTCAAGGCGGTATGGAGAATCTAGGCTACCCCTTATTGCGCATAAGATTCAAACCGCCGAAACCATGCAGTTGAACTTGCCAGAGGATTCATCTACATCCGCTTTCGGATGGCTGTGTCATACGAGCACGTTACAGACCACAATTTGTCGAATGTACGACCGATGGCCCTTGCAACCGAGATGTCTGTTAATTACTACGGCTTGTCGTATGCTCGTCGGTCTCCGTTTAGTCAGACACTCGGTCTGATTGACGAGAGATCTCATTTTCGAACAGGGACACACCGACGAGGATCCGGCGAGCTTACGGAAAGTAGTTCGCGGTATATGGGAACGTCCGTTCGCTGGAAATCACTTCCATTTTAGGCGAAGGAATTGGATTGGGAGTTTGCATTACAAGCGGTAACGAGCCTCGCCAACCCCGGCCAGCCTTATCTGCATAGACACGAAGTTTCTGCCGTTCACGCCGACCGAACGGAAAATTATTAAACGGAAAAGTTTCCGGCCAAGCTATACGATGCTAAGGGAAATTGTTATTTACCGATTTTCTATTTGGCTTCTTGTTGAAATCGTGTCGATACGTGGATTATTGGAGATTTATTTTCTGCGAAAATTGTTGTTATGCGAATGGAACTCAGAGGGGATTTCGATTATTGTTATTTGATTTTTGGATCGCTTAGAGTGTTCATGTGAGAGAAACTGATTTTTGGGAAATATCAGGAAGAGTATTGATCTTTGAAATGTATGAATATTCGTGGACAGTAGTATATATTTGCATGAAAGTTTAGAGTTTAATCATTACATTTACAGACTTTTCTTAAATTTAGAAAAATTGTATACACATGCTCCAAGTGAGTGACTTAATTATCACACGATGTAAGTATCTTTTTTAAGATACATAAAAAGTACATTCAAGGACGCACAGTTGATTGAAAATCATGCACGAGGGTTTATTACATCAATTTGTCCTAGAAGAAAAAATTAATTTTCTATGGTTAACCATCTTGAGAATTTTTTACGAAAGCATTGACTCACATCACATATAACAGATGTTCTTAAATAATTAATCGACTACTGATAGAAAGAAAAATTTACATTTACTATTTTGGAAAATGTAAAATTTGGAGTACTATAAGTCACTAAAGTTTTAGACCCGTTTTCTGATCACTCTGTATCATAAATTCATATTCTATAATGTTTGATTTCTATATTTTGCCCCATCTGGCAACCAAATCATTGTATAAAAATCAATCATTACAGCCATCACCCCTTATACCTCAATGTAAGTTTCGTTTACTATTATTATTATTTTTAAGGCGTATGTTCATTAAAGAATTTTCTACTCATTTTTATGAACACTATAAGTCATCAAAATTTACAAATCTTTTATCCAATTCCCTGAAAAGTAGAATTAAAATTTGTTGTCAATCTTTCCTCTATATATTATGTGTTGAAGAGTTAATAAGTTAAACGAATATCGCGGGCTTAAATGAAGCGTGGAATTTTTTACATGAATTATTCATTTTCAATTTTCAGTCCGGATATTTTAATTAGCAAAGCTAACGTTTTCAGTTCAGATCGATGCACTTTGCGATCATCGACTCCTCTGTATTGCCACGTCTATTATAATAGGACTTGTCACTCGCATGCCTCTTCAGTTTAATCCGTAAACTGTTTAAATATTGAACGGCTTGTGTAATTTCCACGCTGAACAGCCGCGTTACATCAGCTCTGTGCAAGAGTGTTGCCGAACATCGTACCTGTCTAACGATTCGAAAAATTATCATCCATAAGATCACAATTGTTCAATAAATACATCGACACTTCACAGTGTATTCAAAATTCAAAGTAGTGAAAGGAATTATGCAATTCTCAAAGTTAAAAACTGGAAATTTAGCTTTAGACAATAGATAAAATTCTGACGTTACAGAATAGAAAAAATGATAGGAAATACAAAATTCTTTTAATTTTGCATTTGATAATATGATTTTGAAAACAATTTAACATCAACTTTCAAAATTTACATATGAACAGATATTACTACATGTTACTGAAAATTTTTGCAAAATTTCATATTTAAACAAAGTTGAATAGAATGCCCCGAGTGTCTGACTAAACACAGAATCTTCAAAGTTAATAAAACCGTTAACAAGATTTAAAAAATCAAATTCGATTTAATATATAACACACAAAAAAAGAAGCAAAATTTTGTGAAAAGTAGGCTGAGTCTTTCGCTTAATCAACATGTGAGGATCTACGATGAGATTATCCTCTCATGAGTTAAAAATCTCAGCAACAACTAAATGTAAAAGTATATATCCTCATATACAATGTATATATGTACATGTAAAGATTTTTGTCTCATGAGATGAAAGTCACATTCAGTATCTCATCGTGGATCCTAATGAGAAGCATGAATCATAATTGCAATGAAGCGCACAATTAAATCCGACTAAATATTGAGGCCTTCCGGCCTATTCGAGCTGCTCTGAATTTCGATTTTACCGGAGACGTCACTTCCAGGAGGATGTTCCAAGCCGACTGCAACACTGAACGTCCTCGTCGATTCTGTCACGTCCCTTCAAAGAACACCTTCTATTTCGCAATCGAGAAAGGGCATCGATTACAGCACGAAATCTACATAGTTCGAAGTATTTCCTGGCATTCTGCGCGAGTTGAATCGATATATCGTGTCGATGGCCCCGTCGATTGTTATTCATCGAACGTCATTCCGTATCATGCAACCGGGTTTCATGCATTCATCGGAGAAGCGTCCCCAGGCTCCTACACTTTCAATGGCGATCACTCAATAAAATTTAGAGCACAACGTGGTATTTGTAAAAGAACGATTTGCTGTAGGATTCAATACATAAAGACGATAAATTATTAAGAAACGTGTTAGTTTGAGTGATCCCATTATGGATAAAGACAGGTTTACTAACGGATTGACAGGAAATGTTAAGAAATTAACTAGTTTTATTTGAACACTAAGAAAATGTCATTTCTTGTATATGATATGACAGATACAAGTGTACATTAATTCTGATTAATTACACAAATAATATCAGATCGATAAGAAAATGTCTACTTTGGGCAAATTTGCATGTAATCTATACACGTACGTATATTGCACAAAATGAATAATAATTAATGAACTACGGATCTTTGTAGAATTTAATATATTGAAATATGTGCAAGATGTAGATGTTCTAAAGTAGGTGGAATAAAAAGTACATTTTGGAACATTTAAAGCGTAAAGTACAATGTTGTCGAAGTTCCATTTCGTCAACTACAAATACAATATATTATTTCAACATCCATTTATTCCACACTTTTTCTAGGATTATTTATTTGAAGCAAGGTTGCAATATCTGTAATACATTACATATTAACTACACTTCGAAAATATATGCTTAGGTTGTTGCACTGCAGTTCAGATCGAACAATAATAACGGAAATATTTTGTCAGTCACTATGTGTATTATTCTAATAAATTGTAATGATTCAGAAAATGTTAAAATTTTTCAGGGATACAGGCGTGAAGTCTACGTACATTGCTTGCAACATAAATCCTAACTGTGACAAGAAGAAATGATTTGAAAAATCATAATCGATGAACGATTATGTTCCTACAACGTGAGACGTTAATTGTGTGCCACTGATGATGCGGAATTATATTCATACAATGCTTTGGAAATAAGATATTTATCTTGAATCAGCAAATCAATGACAGTAATTGAATCGACCGCTGGTAATCATCGGAACGTTTAAAATTTTTCTGCGCAATAAATTTCAACAGCATTTTAAACACCACGTGTGTTACTTGTACGCGTGTAATTTACGCGGGATTTATTGAACATCGTAAAATAATTTGATGAAATAAAATTAGACATAGCAACATTTACACAATACGTAGACTTGGCGTTTCTCAGTATACACTGATAATGGAAATATTATTCTGTTTAATATTTAACAGTGGAATAAATGTTAAATATGCAATATTGTAGTATGATTTGATAATGATAAATTGTACAAACACCAAGTATAATTATATTTGGAGAATAAACGTAAATAATAAACTCAGCTTTAACAGTATGCATGACATAATCTGCAATTTAGAATATAGTAATTTGATTGCATATTCTGTTATCCAGTGTGTATTCAAGGTTAATATTGAACGTTTAAATATTTACGGTTTATTTTAACCAATAAATGTTAATAAAAATAATATTATATTCAACGACTACGTTTGTATGATACCCATTACAACATTTGTTATAAATGAAAGAAGGTGTCTCGGATTATTTCTAATTTTTGTCACTGTTATTTTTTGACAATCGAAAACAGATTAAACTGCTGCAAAACTTTTTTATCAAATTACCTCGAATCGATAAAAAAATCTTAGATACCGCCGTGATTAACATCTATTAATGATTCCCATTAGTCGACATTGTAATATTTGTTGCGTTGCCCTTTTAGAAATTTATACATCGACGCAAATTCAATGTTTGTTTTATCGAAACTTTTTGATAAACAATATTATATAATTTATCATAATTGTAATCACACAATATATTACAAAATGATACAACAAAACTTTATACTAAAGCAGATCTTAATTTACATAATAACTCGACCTAACTATACAGCGTGTATGTATACTAAAAATAAATTAATTTCTAAATGCACCCTGTATTTTGTTGAAGCTCACAAATTGCAAAGTCATGTACGCCTTGTAAATAAACCTAAATACAATTTAAAATTTCATTATATTCATATATAACAGTAGGTGCATCCTCAAAATCGTTGAACTTTATTCTAATATATTTTTCGAGGACATCAATGGTTACAATGACATTCACGTGGAAATACTAAATTGGTACACCCTGCATTATACAAAAAGATTGATACCAGTGTATTAACACACTTCACGCCGTCTACGACATTTATGCTTAACCACGGGCAAAAATATTATAACGATATCTAATGAAACTATACAAGAAGAAATACTTTTACGTGACCAGCGGTTAAGTGACAACATGGAAAAGCCGTATTTTACGTGACCGGCACGAAATGTGTTAAAAATAAATTAGAATTGAAAATATAGAACTAATATTGCCATGAAATTTGTACCAGATCGTTTAGCCGATTGTATCGACAAAAATCGATTTTTTCGGACATGATGCATAAAACGCGAGTCAGTATCGCTGGAGTTGCATGAAATCCTTCGAGAATATTTGAAATATATCATTGTGTCGAAGGTCATAACGGTTCGTCTCCTTCAGCGAAATAGAATTTCGTTTTGCAAAGCTCGCGACGCTTTTCCGTTCGCTTATGATAAATGTGAGGCTTCAAAGGAATCGAACCGGTGGGCCGGTGCGCGTTGAATACAAAACGTCTGTTTTTATTGTGCTTGCTAGGAGAAGACATTCTTATACACCACAAGAATCACTTCGATTTCGCCTACGGATGCGACTGAATTCGAGCTCAGCTGTTCGTTCATTCAGTCGTGTGCATGACCTTTGATCGACGGATTCTGACTATGAATAATCCGTGCATTCTTATCAGCGATACCAACGATAGGAATTTATCATCGAAAGATTCGGAGTTGAATACAGGCACTGCCAGCGTGGAAAAAGTTGGATGTTAATTGATTTTCATGTAGTGAGAACTTGATTAATTCCGTAAGACTAACAAGGTGAGCTCCAGACTCGTCTCACAAGGAAACAGCATTTTTTTTTCAAAATTTTGTTAACGCAAGTTTGTACCTTGTTTTCTATTTCTTATACTCAACAAGTTATACGCGAAAAAGTGGGAATGGCTACTTGACTGAAGTTAATTTTCACACCCTTAAAGGGCAATTAAGCACAAATGAGACATACCGTTATTCTTGTCTTGAATCACTCTGTAAACCCATAAAGTTTAATTCCAATCGGTGAGTAAGGATTCGCGGCGTGCCCTTATCACATTTTAATGAGCTCTTGCATATTGATAGATTATGTTATCGCGGATCGCCTTATATGTGGTTTTGAGCGTAGAGGGTCAATAGTTTAACACGTTGATTACAACACTATATGTACAGACTGAAAACGACTCACCTGTTTAGACTGTAATACAATGCATGAGGGATCTCAAATTATTAATTAATTAGCAAGCAATTGGGTGAGTTTGAGTGGGTGGCGCTACCACAACCCGCATATGCTTCTGAAATCTCACCAACAAATTTTCATTTATTTAGGTCATTACAAAACTTTTGAAACGGCCGAACGTTTACGAATGAGGAGCAAGACAAACGCTATAGATGACTTTACAGATCTAGGATCAAGAATTTTTCGCAAGGGGTATTAATAAATTGAAGACAAAATAGGAAAGAATTGTAAAATTAAATCGACAATATATGTATAGACACAGAAAATAAATGAAAATATTAAAAGCAGTTATTATGTCTGTATTACCTAAAACCGACATAGCTTTTGCACTCACCTAACATATAAAACTCGTGCCCCACTGCAATTTTTGCAATCTTTGTCAGTTCCATACTGTTTTTCTTTTTCCTTTCTGAAGCAGCGACGTCACATAAAAAGTAAAATTTCCTATGAAGCATCGAAGGAAGCGTTCCAAGATCTCTGATTTGTAAAATCTCAGCGAACGAACACAGGCTTCCTTTTTTTCTGCATATTTTCTAGCCGTAGATCGAGCCCTGTTGCCGGGAGTTTATGGCACGTTAAAGAGCTTTCGCGATAAACCCTCGTGCAAGTACTTACAAGTTTCCGCTCGGCGGAACGAAATATTCGCGTGCGGAATCACTGGCGGGAAAAAGTTCGCAACTTCTAATGTCCACGTTCGGTCCATACATCCGACCTTTCATTACCGGCTTCATGAAGATCTGATAAGATCGCTGCGGCTCTCATAACCTACGACATGTTTGGGAGACGCTTTTCTTACGTAACGATCCCAGATATCGTTAATAATTTCTGTGAAGATTACAGATATTAATAAGCCAGAAGAAACCCGGACAACCGTGATAAAAACTTTACTTCGAAGATCTTTACTATTTTCTTTCTTAACTTGTTTAGAACAATAATTACAAGTGATTATCACGTTTCGTATTATTAGGTAGAATATCAGATTAACTGGCATATAAATCGTGAGATAATGTATTTTTTAAATGCTACCTATGAATCCATCTGAACATGATTTATATTTTTTCTTTTTTCTGAAAGGAGACAATGCGTTATAAATTATGAATTGTAGAATGAGAATTTTGATCAGCTGGAAATATTGTTCGGTAAATTATTAACTACATGTTTTATCAGGTGTTAAGGTGAAAAATAAGGTTCTTTGAATTATTTCGTTTTTCTTAGACATTTATCTTATCTCTGAGTGATCTCTGTTTGTGTTATTATTAAACCCTAGTATTAGACAATCTGTAGGGTTTGTTTATTATAAATATATTTAAAAATTTGTGTTTTTCGCTAAGTTTGTAATTTCCAAATGCTTGCTCAAAATTGATGAGTGGTCAATAAATCTGCATAATATATTTATTTACATTACATTGTCTGAATTGCTATGAACAATTGTCTGAAAAGACAATCAATACATTTTGTAAATGGTATTTGTTGCACTAAAATTCTTTAGATTAATCTACAGAAAGAAAATATGTGTAGGTAAATAAATGTGTAAAGGGCGTGGTGTAGCGAAGACGCTGTTATCAAACTAAACCCGGTTATCAAGCCTAACCCAGATTTTACCAACTGTCGTGAATTGTTCGGTAATGAATTAATCATCACATCTTTTACAAACAATTATTTTAACAAAATAAACTCCACTTGATCCTGTATACTATTGTCAAGAATTTCACAATTGATAAATCCTATTTTTTAACAAATTTCTAATTTTTAAAACTGACAAACTTTTAGTGAATATTTTTAGTTTTTGTCCATGTATATGGGTAATTTTATATCCAGGAAATCTTCATATTCAATTAGCATAACAATACAGTTGAACCGTTTCATATACCTCAACCCGATACATCATTTTCTAGTGTATCATCTTTCTTGCAGTTAATTTCCACCTTCTTGTTTGAAATCACTTAAAAATATTACATATCCAATAACTAATGTCGAATGTATTATCATATTATAAATTATAACCTAAGATTATAATGGTATGTCATTTGACACGTTGAATAGTATAATATACTATTTTTAATGTAAATTATAAGGGAAAAGAATATTCGGGTATTCAGTCGTGTTTTTATGTTCCTACATTGACGTTACAACGTAAAAATTGTTCAGGATTGTGTAATAATAAATAATTATGTAATCATCCGGAGAACCCCGCGGCATTGAACATGTAAAAGTAACACACATTTGATTATAACAATTATTTTTTCTGACAGACCGATGCCTTCAAGTAACTAAAGCTACAGTGTAACCTCGATTATCCCAACTAAAATTAGTAAAAGCATGACTCACACTGTAATTATGTTCTACATAAAAGTTATAATTTTATTTTAGAATATAAAATACATAGAGGCATAAAATTAAATACATAGTATCACTGGTGATAGTTTTAGTTCTAACCTCGCATATGATAACTAATTTCTGGATGACGGTGTTCTGATAATCAAGGTCCCACTGTTCTTATTTCAAATACTCTCTTCAGTATTGGACATTCTGGTTCGACCTTCATAAAGTAGGATACATTGTCCGTCTAAGAAATCAGTTATTGACATGTTTGAACGATCGTACATCAATTTTCTCAGAATCTTAAATCGAGAATTACATGGTCACCGTCGATGGTATCACCAACAAATGTTTGCCTCACGTCGAAGACTATCGAAGCGACTCAAAGGTGAGGCAAATCTGCGTGTATCTACACGTACAGGAACGCAAAGACGATTGCCTTTACGTAAGAGATTTGAAAAACGTTATTAAGAGCGATTTACCTTACGTAAGATAGGAATTTTAAGTAGCGAACGCATCAGTTCGTATTGAAGGCGCGTTCGCAAATCTTTCAACGTGCTTCTAACATTATAAACTACCAAGAAATTAACTGTTATGTAAGCTTGTGCAATCCGAATTGCAGAAAAATTTGCAATCGGCATGATCGATGAGTACAAGTCTGACGATCATTCGAATTTTTCCATTTGTGTGATTTTTCTTTTATTTCTGATTTTTTAAGGAACAGCAGAATTTCGTTAGGGCAACATAAATTATTCGATTCGTGAGACATAGTAATTCCTTCATGGGTAATTAACGTGTGGTTATATTTCTCAACGACGATTATATCAAATTTTGTTAACACGTTGAATACCATACTGTTGAGGCTGAAAACGACACGACTTTCTGATCTTCCATACAACATGAAAGTTATCTGAATTTATACTCTTCTTTACACTTTGACTGCACGTCACCCATATATGGGTGACACTTAAATTCAATAACTATTTATTTGATCATTTCTTGTATTCATATATTTATTCACTAAAGTTTAAGGGTACCAATAAAGAAATAATGAATATTCCTAATATTCTTGATTAATGAGATTTTAAGTTGCAATTACATTTCCTTCGTGTAGAAATTTAGAAAGTTTGCTATTTTCAAACAATAGAGTGTGGCATTCAAAGTGTTAATTAATAATGTTAGTGATTATTTATAGTTCTTGCTGGGTCTGTTAGATTTTCTTCAATATTTTACTAATAGTATTCGTGTTCAGATAAACGACAACTGATCCCAAACGAACTTTTATTTAAGAACTTCACTTCACTTTGTATCGTTAAACACAGTTACACCGAGCTTTACCTCGTAAACAAATGTAAGTAATCATTTAAAGAAGCTTGCACGTTAATTGCAGTAAGTTCTTTCAATTTGCAACTTTTCTTTACTTTATTATGCTGTTCTATAAAGTAGTTTCAGTTTCATCCCAGTAAACGAGCCAGCAGATTGTTAACGGTGATAAATGGTATTTCCCTTATAATGAATTGCCAGCAATTTTACGTAATGGCGCTAATCCATATTTAAATTATTCCGCGAGAATTCCTGCGGATTGAAAAAATCCGACTAAGGAGTTCCACCTTTTGCAAGGAATTTTTCTGTACGTTCCTGTCGATAATCGTTGCACTCGTATCCACTTATGTAACCGTTTAGGTATCGTATCGATTCTTTCTCGAGTGTTTTCGATTGTACGTTTTTGAGAACTGTAATTTTTTTTATTTATTTAACTGCATGCGCGACTTAAACAGGGCGTGCGACATGCAGAAATATGAATAACCTTTGACTACGATCGGCGCATATATGCACTTGACAAAGACGCTCGTCGTGTACTGTCAACGCCCATGGGCGTTCGGTGCAAAGGATCAGTTCATACCATTGTAGGTCGGCCGCACGCAGCGTACATCTCGTTTTCAAGTAGCCCACAATCAAAAGGTTAAAACATTTATTATTCATTAATGCGTCTAGTGGTATAAAAGCTTCAAATAATGTACACAGTAAACATTCAATAAAAAGATTATTATATTATATTAAAAAATTATTTTCTCTTCTTTGCTGATACTTAATAAATTGCTTGAAATTATTACAAATTATGAACCTCTAATTGTTTTGAGCAGTGTATTAGATTGATCGGAAAATATTCGAGTAGCTCTATCGAAAATGATGAATTATTTTTTTATTAATCTTTCGAGAGATATAAATTAGCTTTCATAATAAACAATTGACCTCTTATTAAAAAATCCAACAGAATTTTCTGATCAACCTAATGATTTACTAGGGCAGACGACACTATGATTTATCATGATGATATGTTGCCGTATAACGCGGTCAACCATAAATATTCGAGGCGATGTCGAAATTAGTGCAATCTATGTAGAAAACGCTTCGGCGTATCTGAAATACGTGAGCTGCTTCGAGTTACCAAACAACACGATAAAAACCTGAAAAGAGCGTTTCTGTAATGTATACGACGGCGAAGGACATCAAACAGTGTCTGTAAAAATTTATTATCCAGTATGAAAAGGTACTGTAACGCTCAGCGTTCGTTAACGAACACTATGAAAAGTAATACGCGCGTGTAAATATGTTTAAGCCCTTCAGGGATATCTATTCAATTTAAAACGAAATGTCTTCATTTTTCTTTTAATTATGTTTATGCATTATGAATTCAGAGATAGAGAATTAGTATGAATATCTATGTGATTTATGAGCGTTGCATTTTTGTCAACTATATTTGCATTTTTTTTAAATTAAGGCGTACGTACGTATCTGTATCCCTAAAGAGGTTAACACATATATCATCTTCAACTTTTATTATGTCGCGTTGTAATATTTAGAGTAAATTTGCATCGAATATTATACACGTTCTTTCAATTTGTTATATAAAGCTTGAGTGTAGTTTCATGTAATAGAAATTAAATAGATTGTAATAGAAAAATGTAAAAATATAATATAAAACATATACTAGGTTTATGTCAGGAAGTGATACCTTATATTGCATTATAGTTTAAACGAATCATTTGTTTAGATTTTTCACAATGATTGACTAGATAGATAAATAGTATGGAGTCATAACTGTTCAGTCGAATAATGAAGTAGCAATTACGTCTTATAACTCTGTAGATTAATTACAAAATTTACGATAAAGAAATTAAAAACTACAAATAACTTACGACTAGCGATGTGAAACAATAAATATATTCAATAATAATTACGCTCGTTCAAATTTAATATTTATGGACAATATTGAATATTTCACATTTTCACTTTTTATGCCAATTATTGTAATATCCGTTTCTTCTTTTAATGTTTTCTCATAACTTGGTATTCTGAATATTATATCTTTTCACTGAAACAGAAAAACTTACACTTTGTTTCTGAATAATTTAGAATAGTTTTTTTAACGACAGTGTCACTGTTCAGAATCATTATCATGTCAAACAACTCAGTTGTGCATATCACGTTTGTCACTACAACACTCCATTTCAAATGTATGAATTTCACAGAAATGTGTTTTGTTCGTACATATTTCTTTCAAAATCACTATTTGGCGATGGATCAATTTTTCTACTTCAGAAGAATTTTCAAAAAGTTTATGTAACTTCACTGTATCAATTAATCTAATGGTTTGTAGATTCTGTTCACGCACGTGAAATATCGAGCATAAAGCGAAAGGGATTGAACGCTGAAAACCGTGGGACCTCACGTTGGAAACGAACCTTTTCAGACACGGTACTTGATATTTATTAAGGAGTGAAAGGAGGAAAGCGAATAAATATTTCCATGACCTTCGCTGCAATATCAGTGCTTCCACGCCGCACATTTTTCATTATCTTATTTTAACCACAGAGAAGCAGCAATTATTATTTGCCTAATTAACTTCTGCCATCACTAAATAAATAAATCTCAAACAAAGAGTTCGGCTTGTTCAAAAGATACCTAACAATTTCCGCATAAACCATTTAGTATGAGTAGACCAAATTGTTTATGCCGATTAAGACAAAGTCGTTTTAATGAGTCGGCAAAATAAAAACATGTAATCTTGAAATTGTTGCAAGACAACAAAATATTTCCTGAGAACCAATTTTTCTATGCAGAATAAAATATAAGAATATATCAGAATAAAAATACATGTTGTACACAGACTGCGATTTTACTTAAATAAAATTATTTTAAAATGATTATGCAAGTCATAAATCATTCTATTAAATTAGAAGTTATGTTCGTATACTTACGTGCTAGTTTATTTGAAAACACAAATAATATTTTTCTGAATTACTTTACTGTTTGATTTCTACTCCATTCATTTGTTATCTTGTTTTATACTTGAATCAATTTTATCCAAGCCTGTTCCTATAAACATTCTCCGCCATATAACTATGAGACAGTACTAGTTCATCAATGACAACTCTGCTTATGATTTACAGTAAAAAACGTCACTCGTTACGTGGTCAAAACATGTTTTCATTTCGATACATTTTAACCCCTCGTTTTACCATAACGAGTCAAACCCCTGACGCAAAGTATGATCTATATATTATAAACACGAGCCTAACTTGGGTGCCAATTTTTTAAACTTACTGTATCTTTGACGTTCGAGGGATAGTTAAAATCGAATTATGCGTGCTGATAGAAGCTTTTCATTCATCAGAGCCCTCGGGGGTTCAAATAGGGTTCGTATTATCCCACGAAATCTTTAGAAAAATCCTACAAGAAGGGGGTTAAAACGTCTCATCGCTGGTGTCGATATTTTTCGATGATCACTCGAATAAATTAAGGGGTTCACAACAAAAACAACCCTTGTCAAAATTTCTGACAACTTCGCAATTTCTTCATTTACTTAGTCACAGTTCAGATAACATTCACAGCAATCATGTAATGTGATGAATACTTTATTAACACGTTGAATTCCGTGGCGGTCACCGGTGACCGACACCTCAAATTCAATTTAATTACTAATTGCCACAAAATTCTGTGCAACTTCATACTGAAACAATAATGTCGGAACAGAAGAATACGACTGAGTACCCAAATCTTTTTTTTCTTCACGATTCATACGAAAAATAGTAAATTATATAGTGTCTGATTAGGTATGGCCGTTTTCACTGTGGCGGTCAACGTGTTACAAAAAATTGAAATCTGTCGAGCAAAAATTAAACATGCTAGAGTACTTTTTTGCTCTCTCGAAATAAAATACAAAAATTTACAAGGGCCGATTTTGTGACAAACTCTTCAATGATACTCGTTAAATAATATGTCACGTAGAATGAACGGGTGCGTACACTTCGAGCTCGCGCGTTGAATCATAATTCATAGACGAGTTACATTTATTCCTCCGGAAATAGCTTTTTTATTTCCATGAATAATTCAAATTATCACGGTGTTCGAATAGAGAAGAACGGCTGGAAATTCACGCGAGCTTTATTTATCTATGGCGACAGAAAGAAGTTTCTTAGAATCCCGCCCATGCGACTGAAGGCTTCCATTATTTGAGGAGCGACTTATTCCACCCACGGAAGAATCGAAACGTCTTGCCGGTGCAACCGAATGGAACCATCTTTATTCGACCCATCTGCAATCCTGATTTTTATTTTGCATCGACTTGCCTGAAGGCGATATCATTCTATTCTCGTATTTCTTTTATTGTACGCAACGTCCCCGTTCTTTTTTTCGATCAAACCGTGTCTGCATGATCCTCAGAATGAAATGAAATGAAAGAGAAAATGTTTAATGCGTTCGTAGTCTCTGAAATCACGTGCAAATTGGGTTTCTTTTAGAGATTTATTCGATGAATATAAGGGTGTAGTAGTTTAGTGCAGAAGATGCTATAGTAAACGTTGCATCATATTGTAATGATCAAAGTGTGGATGTTTGTGCAGTTTAATAGAATCTGGTGCATTTAACGTATGTGTGCTATAAAATATGTCAAATCAAAGGGATGTTTTTGAAAATTTTAGAGAATTTAATAAATTATATTCTAGATTTTGTATGTTTGCCTATGCGTAGTATAAACATTTGTGACCTAGTAATATTATTTAACACGTTCCCTGCCACAGTAGAAAATTCTGTAACTACACAGACACGCGAAAATGGCTATTTATTAATACATGTGGTTGATTGTAGAAATATTTGTCTGTTTAATATTACACTTTCTATTTCTACTATCATTTTAACGTGAATGTTACTCAAAATTTCATAAGGGTGGTAGCTATTTGATTAAATTAAAATTTATGCGTGTATCGAAAACGGTACACGTGGCAGGCAATGTGTTAAAGTTGAGATTTTTTGTCACCAGACACTTTTGAAGCTCCTTTTGTAAATGTGCAATATGAAGAATGATCGTGTTACCAAATTATGTGGTCTGTTCAACATGTAATGATAATTTTATTATAAAATTTTGAATAATTATTTAGAAATATTTATACTGTATTCTCAGATACATGATCCTTCTACGTCTGTACACTTCTTTACTTATAAGTCTTCTAATTTTGTTTTCAATGGATGTGACTGAAGTTTCTTTTATCCACTTTCAGACAATTTGTCTCACTTGCAATGTTTTATAAAAATTACACAACTTTACAACATTCATTTTCTGAGATTTCTCGGGACTTTTACTTCAATATGTAGATGACTGATCTTGTCAATTTATTTTCCCTTTTCCTGTTTTATTCAAAGATATCTGCTGCGATAGAAATAGGTGTATATTGATCGTTGACTGTTCTAGCATTGAGGACACAAAAACGATATCCTTGTCATGTCTTCATAAACGCAAGAAGTGAATGTATAGTTTTTATAAATCATTTGTAAACAGTTCAGTCAAAAAAAGCCGCATATTCGTCGTAAGTGCCCATACCAGTTGCAGGAAGATCTAATTTTGTAATAGTACAATAATACGTTAAACTGGGAAAACTTAATTACAGGTACAATAAATGTATAAACGTAAAAGAATCATAAGTCAACAAATAATGCTGTATAGCATTATCGATGAAGAATAAAAATTACACAATAAGAATTCTTATTATTTATTGAACGTGTTATTACAATACCAATAAGCATACGTATATTAAGTACGTTAACCAATAAGTAGTATTACTTATCAATTGAATGAGTAGCTGATAGCCTTATAGTTGCCACATCAAGTAATAATCGAATAAGAATTAGTACAATCATCGAACAATTAGTATAAAATTCATGAATACAATTTCGCGATTACAGACATTTTTACGTTGCATTCATAATGACAGAGAGTATTATCCACGTCACAGTGACGTAAACGACGTTAAAAACTAGGCTAGTGTCAACTGACTCATCAGGAAAAAGAAGGAAACAGAAATTATTATTATTTTTCCTACAGGTAAAATTAAGAAGTAGACGTATTATAATGTGTTTTAAAGTATGTAAAGTATTTTCCTCGGTCGATAATTACTTACATTTGAACGTTCTCTAGTTTATATACGGTGCTTATCTGTTTTCCTTCCTGTTGGGTATTGTTATTGATAAGTGGCTGAGCAAGAAATTCTATTTCAAACAAACGATTCCATTGCAGCTTTTCATAATAATTAATAAATGCAATTACGTGAAATTAAGTTATGTAAGCAGCGTACGTTCAGCGTAAGCATGTTCTATAGGTTCACGAATTCCCGATTCCTGTTATTAATTAGTATCTCGTTGATGCTGTACACGTACTCGTACCATTGGGATTTTCCTTTGCTAATTTTGACCGTGAAACGCAGTGTTTAACGAGATCGTGCGCATATTACGGAAATTATTATTTATTATTCCACACCTTCTTGTCATCGTGAATTTCGATGGATTTGATATCCGACGCGATGATACATGGTTCGAATGATTAATGCGACAAGGGAGCCAGAATATTGGAAGACACAGAGATAGTGTCATAGTCAATCTCAAGGCCGATAAACCTCGTGTTCCAGACATAAAAGATTCAAACATGTTTGTAAACAGTTTCTCAAATATCAATACCTTTTTAATCTTGTTTGAACGCGCATTCTTCACACTTTTTTTTATTTCTCGTTTTCTGTTACGTTCAAATATTTGGAGAAATTGAATGCACTGCTTGAACAGGTTGATTGCTATGGAATTTGTAATTTGAGTGAGACGAAGTTCAATTCACTTTGATAATTTACTTCATTTTTATATTGCAATGGGAGTATAAATTACCAAGCGTATCATTGAGTAATAAAATTTCAGATTTGAGATCAATTTGTACAGAAAATTATATAGAGAATAGCAGAATGGTTGGTGTAGATAAAAATATGATAAGTTATAAAATTTGAATTTCTCTTATTCGAAGTTATAATATATGAACATATTTATTTATTTAGTGGATCGTTCATCAGTCAAAACAGAAAAAATATATAACTTAAAATCTAATACAGTTAACAACTAATAACTAATAATAAATAAACAAGAGTAGACATAGCGAGTATAATATATAAAAAATAAATATACACATCAAAGTGTATTTTATACCTCAACAAAAATGAAAAAAAGTCACACAAACATAATATCTGAAACGTGTCCTCCACAGCATCATCTCTTTTTATTTACAATGAAATAAATTTATTATACTCCAAGATACTTAATGCTTTCTGTGTTTATAATATTTGCATACTACTTGCTACTGCTAAATATAAATTTCTAAACGTACGTACATATTTTTTAAATATTTCAAAGCTTCATAATAGAATCTGATAGCAGACAAACATCTAACAAGAATTGTCAATAGTTGTATACTAATTTCCATAAAAACAAGATAACATCAAGGAAAACCCTACTGACCTACTCACATCGACATCATATCCAGAAAATGTAATCATAACATCGGAATTCTCAACGTTACATGAAGATTGTATGAATCCCCCTACATTAACACTCTATTGACTCTATTCGCCTAAATTTAGTACATACACAAGTAAATCCAATTCTAAATAAGCAAAAGACGCGATTCAATATACCCAATTAAGGAAACTGTACCTCTAAAATTATCTTTCCCTGCACACTGAACGACTTACATCCTCCCTCTGATCAGTCATTAACCCAAAAACTAGAATGATAATCGTGAAGCTCATTTTGGAATCGATACCACTTAGCCACTCGCCGGATCATGCAGAATTCACACCGATCGAACTCGCTCCATCGTGTCAGCCGATCTCTCGATAAGCGAGTTTAATAATATAAACCGACTTCTGGCCAATATCTTATCAAGCCTGAGCACACAAACTTTCCAATATAAATATTAATGAACAAACATTGCAGCACGGCTGCAATGGAAGTGGTCCGTTCCACGTTCCCTGTTAACCCGCTAAAACGCGCTGTCTATCATCCGATCAGCTCCGCAACCGCGTCCATCAGACCCAGCCATCCCAACTCGGTGCACCGGGGTCCAACGAAACTCCGCGGACAGGTGACGTTGGACACGGGGAAACCTCGAAACGCGTCGGGTGTAGTTATCACGAAGGTTCGGCGATTAGGAATCCCCGTCACGCGTCGCGTCCACAGGAAGACGAACCTGCGAAAACAGTTTCCGCGAGGGTTTCGCGCGCGTCAGATAAGCGGCTAGTTAATCGACAGCCAATCGGGCCAGGGGAGTGTTCCCGTGTCGGACCAATGAACGGCGAGGTGTTATCAAGAAACAGACTCATATAACCGATCGCGAGTCCTGTCCGCTCCGCCAGAGAGACAGAAACGGGCCCGACGGTGCGCTCTTTCTGCGTTTCTTCTTTTTGTTTTTTTCGCTTTTATCGTCACCGTCCGGTCGAAAGAGAAGGCTTTCGGTGGTGCGCGAACGGAAGGCCGTGCAAGCGATCGTAAGCGTTCGCAAACAGCACTACAGCCAGCGAGCACTATCAGTCGGTCGGCTGATCGTCGAGCGATTCGGCCGCGTGCTGTCCGCGTGCGAACACTGACGTCTGAAGTCGTCAGGAACGGCGACGGGAAGGTTCAACGACGCCTGACCCCGGCGACGACGCTCTGACCAGCCTGGAACGACTGTGACCCGTTTCACACCCAGGAAATCATAATGCTCGTGGACGGACTTTTGATCGTTGTTTCGGCCGCGATCGCCTTGACCGATGCCGCGTCGATCGGGCTCGCCAACCTCAAGGCCACGGACTGCGATAGGTGAGTGAAAGGGAAAACGGAGAACGTTCGCTTCCGCGCTTCGAAACCCGGTTTCGCGGCGATTTCGAACGTGCACGGACGATCTTGGCCCAGAAATCTCCTGCGTTTTTTATATGCTCGATAGTCCGTTTTTGGGGGGTTCATCCTTTCACCGTGCTCGATGCCAGAACACAGCGGTGACTGCGATAGCACGGACAGCTGGCTGTTCGTTGCGAATGATAGACGAAAATTCGGGAGGATTGTACGGAGCATTGCGTGAGGGTTTTTCTGACGATCTGACGATTGATAATGGATCAAGTGTTTGTTAAGTGAAATGAACGAGGTATGTTAAAATTGTTGTCTCGTACACAGTAGATGGTTTTCACTAGGAACATGTCGCAGTCGAATGGCTAGAGACTTCAGGGTGTACGGTAATGAGCTGGTTAGACTTGGGATTGGGTTCTGATCTTTGTAGCGTTGTGATCAGCTTCATCATGGTTTAAGAACAAATAATATGTTATTATTGTGTGACAACTTAGTCTTGAAAGCTGAAGACTTAACATGTTGATTTTCATAGTGAAAACTGATGTTCCTAGTCAGACATGTTAGGAAGTGCCTTCTTATGTGAAGATCTTTGAGGATACAATAGAATATTTTCTGTTATTATTTTGACATTTGGCTTTAATCAAATTTTAAGAGAATTAGTAATTATTTAATTTGACAATGTTTTGTGAGTAAGAATATTATAAAATCTTGGGTATAAATGTCTCTTATGAATGTTTGGTTAGTGTGAAACAAGAAAATGCTATCTAGCAATGAGAACCTTTCCATTGTCAGTAATCTATTATCATTTTAGTAAGGCTTGCCTATGCCACGCTGTCAGGTCTTAAAATTAATAGTAAGTTCTCTCAAGACTTGCTGAGTTTATCTGTAGCGCAGTATTCTATTAAAATATGTCACTATTTTATAATCTTGTCAGGTCATGTACTACTCATTCGATTTGTAACAAAGGAATCTCCTAATATCTTTTCCGGTTTCCATTTTCAAATGTATGTAAAGAGTTTAATTGCAGAAAAATAGTAATAGATCTGATCTAAATTTATAATTGACCACTGACGTTTGTAATCAACCGTTTATAAATGACGGTGTATTAACTACCTGGGCTGTCTGAACGTCAGGAATCGGTCACGTGTGAACTGCTGCGTTTGAGACAATGCATGCGACTTGACCACGTGGTGAACGTACCTCTTGCACCTTGTGAACAGAAATCATGTTTCCTGAGGTTTCTAATTTTTTATGCATTTTAAAGGATTCGAAATTCAAATGGATACATATTTCTCTTTCTGAAATAAATTAGAGGTTCACTGTCATGGGTGTCTTTACGTTTAATTGACACCTTATTTACTGTGAGGGTTACTGGTGACTAGTGTCTCACACTTAATTTAACTAATAAACATTGACTCTCACACAATTTTGAGTAAATTTAATATTGCAATAATGATTTAGATATCCAAGCATAAGATTGAATGCTTATATATTCTTTTTCTTTATGTTGTTTAATAGTAACGGCAAATTGAAGCATGTCTGACCGAGTGTGGCTGATTTTACCGTGGGTTTCAATGTATTCATGAATAAAGTTTCAGAAAATTTTGATTCACTTTGACGATACTACAAGAATATAAACAAATGTGCTAAGAAATAAAATATTTTTTTTTTTTAATGATTTGAAGAAAATAATGAATTATAATGTTTCACTGTGAAATATGCTAACTGTTATGACTGACTTTCAAAAACATGCATGTAATTAATTTGCGGAATTCTGGAATTTCATCCGTTTCTATATTTCGCTCCTTTTCGTCCTACATTTACCAAAACTGGGACCAAAAATGTAGTACGTGAACATGGAATGTAAAATTTACAAGCTACAAGGTATTTCTCTGTTACAAATCATGTTTCGAAAATTATTAAATATTCAAAAACAAGTCTCATTTTTACAAACATAACTTGTCCTTTGCTATTTATTAAGATATCCTTTAACAGCGATTCACACATGGGAGGAATTTACAGACTGATGAATAAATATTATTACAAAAAGAATACTTGCAATCTTTGTACCTGTTAAATGGAAACGAAATTGTCGGAAACCGACGACCGCTTCCACGTGCATAGTTTTTAATAACGTTTGAGTAAATTTGAGCGCCATCAGATAAATTCTAAAAAAGCAGTTCCTATCTGTAACTTCAAGGGCTTTGTAGACAATGGATTGTAACTGGGTCAGTAAAACACTTTGTGTATTTTTTTTCTTATCTTTCTCTCGGTGACAATAGCAGCTACAATATTTATATAAACAGTAATATCTCTCAAGAGGCTTTCACATTCTCAAAGAATGTAATATTTAAAAAATTGTAAATGCTCAAGTGTTGTTTGTCAGCAAACAACCATTAAAAGTGAACTTCTGATAATCAAACATTAGTCACTAACCTATGTTGTTTAATATCTTAAAAAATTATGAATCAATAAATCGATTATTATCGAGCATCAGATATACGTTTGATAGATATTGTTTAGTATTTAGAAAACTGAGTAATTGATAACTAACAATCACTATGAAATATCAAGCCTTTATGTGAACATAAAAACATATTGCATAGAGTGTTATGTTCAATCAACAGTTTTATGCAATACTATACTACGTACACGCTGACATTTATGAGCTGTCGATATTCATTAACAACCAGTAAGAATAACGAAATAAAGAATTTGTAGTTCTCTATAGGAAACTTTGATACACTCGTTTATGTACTATGATCGTTTCTTTTTCGCTAGCGAAAATCGTAATTAAAGTAGAACACAGAAACTTGCTCTTCGAGTGGCAATCAAAATTATCTGTGGATTTCACTCTGCATGGTGTATTAGCATATCCATGAAAGAGACTGGTGAGTCAATGCCTCATAAACAGACTGATAATATGTACTTAAGAACCGAGTTAACACTACAATATGTTTATAACAGCTTGCGCTGTCGACAGTTTCTGCGTATGATATTTAAGTTCACTTTTAAAAATTCTTCCAACCTTGCCACGTATGAAGCACTTATTCGTTGCAAAAAATATTAAATTTACTAGTTTATTAATTAGGTCATAAATACTTTTATAAATATATTATATTGGTATAGAGTAAATGTCATTTGTGGAAAAATTGCATTTAATAAAAATTGTTTAATAGTCAACTATTTTGTATTGCAATAAAGGTACAATATTTTGTGGAAATTGAAAAATATTTTCAGGATGTTTTACCTTTTCATTTTGATGAAACTTGTACTATATTTGGTTATATTGCAGAAGAAGTATAATAAAAGAGTACATATATAACTCAAATTTGCAAATATGAAAGTATTTTTATTAACAAGTCATTGAAGCAGTTCAATTATTTATTTCAATCAGTATTGTAGATAACTTTTATCGAAATAGAATAGTGAAATTATTTTAAAAAATCAGTTCCATTGCATACATAGAATAAAATTAATTTAAGACATTTTATCTGAATTAAACTTGTATACAAGTTAAATTTAATTTATATGAATGCAAAATGAAAATGTTTTGAGACAGTGTATAAGTTATGTATTCTTTCAAATGTATAAAAATTGAAGTCTGGCAGTAAATAGCTATTAAAGACAAGATTAATGATTAGAAAATTTCATTTTGCACTCTATGCAATTGTATTATCAGTGACATTGGTATCTACGATACGGAAATCTTCGAAACCCCAGATAAACTCAGTCGGCAAAACTTTGATACGAGGCGTCTTAATAAAAAAAAACTACGATATCGCTGAATTAGTATATTTCGTACTTGATGAAATTATAGTGTATTTACTGAATATTTTTCAGTTTTACTTAGCGACAAATGCGTCGTCTAAATTTGTGTGCGACTAAACTCGCATCTTTGTGTTACGATCAAACTTTTCTGTAAATGTAAAACTTTATTATTGTAAAAACTTTTAGCACCCTACATGTTCGAATTAATTATATTGAAGAAATTTAAGACTCGTTCAAATTAGAAAACTTGTTAACTTAATTTACTATGTGCTAAACTTAAAAATTTAGAAATCACAGGAACTTCTAAATGAGAAACTTAAAAATCAAAAGACTTGAAAATCGTACAAATTAAAAATTTACAACTTTATTAAATCGTAGAAATTGAAAATTTACAAATTTAGTAAATCAAGGACATTAAAATTTTACAAATTTAGTGAATCGCAGAAATTATAACTGTACAAACTTAGCAAATCGTAGGAATTTGACAATTTTTGGACTTGATAAATCACCAAAATTTTCAAGTTTACCAATTAGCGCATTAAATTAATAAATCTAAAGTTGGCAATTTTCTATATTAAAACAGATAAATTAAATAATTTGAATCTTAAAGTCAAGAATACTTCAGGGAATAAGAAACTAGAAATAATATGATTGGTATTGCTTGAGTATCATGGCCCAGGTCACAATTTAGTAAAAATAGAACATTTTATCATGAAGTCTTTCTTCCGGCTGTGATCGTAATCGGGTTTTCGCAATCTATGAAGGAATTTGATGGATTCTAGCTTCCCGTCATACATCATTTACAACTTGTTACATACTGCATCGTGGCAAGGTTGCATTTTGTTCTAACGTTGCATTCATTCCACGTAAATAGAACTTGGTTAAACCATTTATGCAATCGCTTTACGCATCTACGCGTATTATTATACTTCTTCTTTTTGCTTCCATAAAACAAAGCCAGAGTGCCAGCAAAAAAGAACGTTTAGAAAAGGCGGAACTCATGAGAAGTTTAATGGTAATGGGATCCGTAAGACTGCGTTTCTTACGTGCACTTGTTCACAAAGATCTGTGAAAGATACAGAAACTTTAAACTTATATTTGGTGGCACTATAAGGCAGATCAAGATTTTTTTATTTACATTTAGAATTCTTTTCTTTCTAATTAAAAATAATTAAAAAATGGTGTAAAAATTTTAACATACTGTTTGTCCAATTAAAAAAGAAAAATTTGTAAATAATAAATAATAATGCTATAGCATATATAAAAAAATTTAATAGTATTAATTTTTAATTAATTAGCCAGGAACATTTTATGAATATAGATATCATGGTTCAGTAAAAAGAAATTGAAACTTCAATTGAGATTTTAAATAAATTTACAAAATTTACTTATTTATACGTATGGATCTTACAGGTAGTGATATTTTTATACAAAAATAGCAGATACTCATCATACAGTAATTAATGTTAAATATGTCGAAGATTAAATTAAAGCGGAAACTTTTAATGCGATTAGATAAATGGTTGACTAAAAATTGATTCTTATATTTGTATCAATTATTAGACACTAACAATTATCTCGAGACATAATAATAGTAATATCATAAATTTATTATTTTTCTACATCATGCTGTGACCTTATCATGACCATTTGATATTAATATTATTATTTTTAGATCATTTGTATGAAACTGTAAAGAAATTAACCGGATATTAATTATTTCGTTCAAGGATTTTGAAGTCGATTAATTAGTATGAACAGCTGATTTCCGAGCCTGCGTACTTACTCATTTATACTACCATACTCATGCTATCTCATTAACTGTTATCATTCTCTACCAAGAATAAATAATTACTTGCATCCATATATTCCATTTTATCGAAAAACTATACGAACTCGACGAGTTCGCACAATTTTCTGCATAAACAACTATTTTCATCGTTCAATTTAATTTTCACGCATTCAGACACTTCTTATCTTATTTGTAAGTAACAATTACACAAGAAATACTAAAACGGAAGTGCCACGTCAATGTGAATCGATTTCGATGAAGAAAAAACCCTTATCTATCTTCAAAATCCGTGTCCAATTATTTCGATCTTGTGCATCGTGTCATCGTTTCCTGGATGTATCGAATCATCGAAATTATACTTATTCCTTGAAGATTATTCATCTGGTTCCACTTATATCGATATAATTTTGGATGATGCTGATCTTATCTGTATTTTTATCAATATATATCGTTACAGCCTAAATCGATTAAAATATTCTTAAAATATTCGTGTATGAATCACTATTGATACGGAATATAGTCTTTCAGTAACATATACATCTTCCAATAGACAGCGGAAGACATGTGTTTTCCGTACGTATACTACTTCTGACATAGTAAACTGTTCGAATATACAGCATTGTAACAAATACGCATCATATTTATAGCATTTACATAAATTTGTTCAAGTGAAAAACAAACGTCACATGGTGGCCTAAAACATTTGCATATTACTGTACATTATTACTTATTTTTGTTTACCTTTTAGTAGTTCAAGAAAACTGTTTTAAATAATAATTAATGTCTTGATCTTCTATGTTTCTATACATTTAATTTTCTCTTTCCATAGTTGTATTTTTTCTTTACGGGGTGAGTTACGGGAATCAAAACACCTAAACACTTCTGTTAGGTTTAAATGTAGAAAACAGAGTGTCAGAAAAAATGTACCATTCCTGGCACAGACATAATGATTCAAGATTATCAATATTTTTCAAGTTCAAAAATATAGTGGGTTGAGTCATAAGTAACTCCCGACACATAAAAGACTTTTTTCTTTCTATAAATTGAAATTGCTTACCTGGGCTACTGATTATTATTCTAATATTAGAAGGTCAAAAGACTGATTACAATATTTGAAGGTAAAAAGATTGATTATAATATTTGAAGGTAAAGATCTCTAAAACGTAGACATGCTGCAAAAGCAGTAAAAATCATTCTTTAATAAATCATCAATAAATTTGCGAAAGAGGATAAATCGGAAGTTATTTATGATTCAATCCAACATTTTCCTTTCTACAGTATTCCAACTAATAAAAGAAGAATAAATTCATTCATGTGCAATATTTTATCCTTCAAATAAGATACCACCGGGTTCTCATTTCTAATTATATGTCTCTACAAACTAACGTACCGTTCATTTATTATTTATAAATAATACGAATATTCTTATTAACAATAAATTTTTCCATTTTCGTGGTTCACGAAGGTTTTCCTAAAAATTACAACAGTTCTAACCGTTTTAGTCTATCGTCCAATCTCAGACAGCTCGTTTCACGTCGATCGACTCCACGGAATTGAACTTCTCTGCGGAAATGTCTTTCGGTCGATTTAATTCGAGGAGATGCATAAACGACACACACAATGAGCGTACGCGTGAAAGAATTTTGAGCTCGTTCACCGGTGCAGCTTAAAATAGCGAGAGCAATGATGGAGCACTTTCGACGCGATTAAATGTAATTGAACCAGCCTCATTGTTCCAGTATGAATTCAATTCAATGGCTTACCTTCGAGTTCAAGGCTAATTCATTATTCATTGCCGACTCGTGTTTCGTTTCCTTCTTTTTTCCTCTCTTTCGCATTTAATTGATTCTCTGGCCACGCGTTAACAAATCGCCGCGTTTATGTTGATAAGATTCATCGATAATTGAGAAATTCAGGTCTGACAGGCGCACGATGATTTGTCTGATTATGAGAGAATTCGAGTCCGGAAGAACGGAGAATGGCTGCGGGATGAAAAATTGGAGATGTGAAATAACTCACACAACTCGCTATCACTACCACTTGTTAGCACTATAGCGTCTGCAACAACATAACTGTGCATCGCCTCATCCTTAATTGCTCTAAATTGTTGACCAGTCCTCTCTATATAGCGCCAAACATGAAAGATAATTTTAGTGGCGATACAAATAGGCATCAAGTGTGTTATAAATAGATACGAACCTGTCCAAGTGAATTTAAAGTCTCTGAGACCATTTCCACAAATTGGAATTGGCATTTCTACAGTGAATTGAATTTTTATTGATTTTATTGAGTGAATAATCTTTACTTCAGTTTTTCATAAAATTACAAATTTTATGGGTCTTGAGTTTATTTAATTTGTTGTTTGATAAAAATTACTGTAGTAGTAACCAGGATCTCCTTAAAGTTCTGTTTTTTATTTATTATTCTTGATAAATAGGCTTATGAAT
This sequence comes from Macropis europaea, assembly GCA_916610135.2. NCBI lineage: Eukaryota > Metazoa > Arthropoda > Insecta > Hymenoptera > Melittidae > Macropis > Macropis europaea. The sequence goes on from OU744344.1 coordinate 22,968,964, forward strand.
TTTCATAAATACACAAGGAAGCTTTTTAAAATAATGTTTGAAAGAATGTTTTATTTTTAGACATTGCAATTTAACAGATAGCATTATTATTCTTCCACAAGAAATAATTTCGAGGTATTATGTATATTAGTAACAGTAAGTGCTGCTGACGAAGCACTTAGCTCAATTGCTTGAAAAAAGTATAATATTGTAGTTCCTTTCGCTGTTAAATTCTAATGAATTTTCAACGTTAAGTGAAACTATTTCAATAATCGTTTTTTTTTTCATTTGAAGAAAAAATAATAATCGAATTGTTATTTAAAATAGTTGTTATTTCCACAAAATTTGGTATTTTGTACGTATTCCAATAATCCTATTAAAAATAAGGGATGAAACTGTTATTTAAAATTTCTTATTCTTAAAAAATTTATTCAAGGTGCTTATAAGAAGAAGGTACATATTTGATTGCGTAAGAATATTTTCAAAAACTGCATTCACTGTTTTGAATTTAAAATCAGCTCATTTAATATAGATACTTAATCGCATGCACATCAAATGTACTTGGATAATGAAATTAACTCAGATTTGTAAATGAATGTTAAGCTTCATCTCATTCTCAAAAGAATAAAATTTCCAATACATTATCATCTTGGAAAAAAATTTAAAATAATAAAACCAAAAGGTATTATTAGTCCAGTATTATTAATCAATACTATATTAAACCCCTAAAAAATTATTCGTTTCGATGTCTATCTTTAAAACGAATTACCATAATAATTACAGTTAGAGACTTCCGTTTAGTGTTCAAATCCACAAGTATTACACCACCGATACTCAAATTGTAAATGTTGAAACCACGTGGCAAGTACTGACAGGATAAAGTATATCACAAGTAGAAACATGATGAATATTTAAAGCATTATAATTGATTCGGAATGTTCGAATGTGATTTCTAATAGCTCAAATATTTATTACATTTGAAAACTTAAATGTATTGAAACGTAAATATGTATTCACTTATACCTACTCCTAAACTAAGTGTATATATTTATTTCCAATCTCTAGGTGTTATCACTGTAGTTTTCGATACCAGATAACTGATCCCAAATATAATAATAAATATAAGTATCACTGAATTCCAGCTAGATGAACCTTAACCCTCTATAACCGGAACTTGTTTGCGTATGGCGAAAATGATGAAGTTTGTTTTGCGGGATATGACCATAATAATAAACGAACAGACGCCTCGGTGGCAGTAGAGTCGTAGAATGTAACCATACACAGTGATAAATAAATGAAATAAGACATAAAAAATATAGATATATAGATAAGTAACTTCCAAGTTACATGACGTTACAGAGGATTAACTATTAACTTGAACCATGTTTCTACGTACACGCTGAACTCAAACCCATTACTACCACCACCGATTAACCATTCAATCGCCTGAAAACATCCATTATGGAACGATCTCCCGGTTTTCTCGAAGACGTACATCGAGATCCGATCCTCTCGGATTATCAGTTTGACTACGACCTGGAATTGTCTAAGTGAACTGTGTAACTACCGAAACTTGGAGTTACATAGTCTGAAACCTTCGTCGAAAGGGAGCGGAGCGTATGCCGAAACACTTCGATGCGTCGGAACCCTCTGAACTTCGAAAGAAAGGGAAGAACTTCTTTGAAATTCCCTGGGAACCATTTCGTACAGGCATGGACGAAAAAAGGTTTTTTCTTTTTCGTTTGGTGGCGACGCGGGCTCGTTTGTAATGGAGGTACAGCCATTTCGATCTCGCATAATGTCGCCGTAAAGGTGGCTTTACGATCACGATGAAAGCCGGCTCGTCGATGTCCCATAAATTCGCGGCACAGGTTGATGTCGAGGCAAAGTGGCCAATGATAATGCCATAGTGTTCTCGTTAACCATCGGATTATAAATTCAGATTTCATAGAATTTTTCCTTAAATTTATCGGAGCGATTGTGAGAACAAAATTTAAGAAAATGTCACTTGTAACTGGTTCAGCAAGGACGAGTTAATTCGTCAGTTGAAAATATTGTCTGTGATGGACATAGTGATGCTTGGTTTCGTTGTGTGAATACGCTACCTTGCGATTGAAATCAACCCTTCGTCCGTACACATTTTTGGTACCTTTAACCGGAACCGTGGGCCATTTATGTTCGACGCGACCTTTGATGAATATAAGTCTTTGAAAAATCTGAAAAAATTCATATAGCTTCTTTAAACAATAGATTCGAAAAATAATGTGTTTAAATATATTAATATTGCAAATATATAAAGTAAAATACGTGTACCTCTAGAAGTAGTCTGGACAAAATGGGCCCACGTTTACGGAGTAAGTGATAAATCTTTATGGAAGATAAAGAAGGTTTTTTTAATTCTGGTGTCTCATTTTTTTAACACGTTGAATTCCACAGTGGAAATTGCCATATCTAGTCGGACATATTATAATCTATTGTTTTAAATGTAAATCGCGAAGGAAAAAAATATTTTATTATTTGAACGTATAGTACTAACTTCGCATTATTATAATAATAATAATGATGTTGAAAATTATATAAGAATTATTAGTTATTTAATGGAATAAAATTTGAGCCACCGGTCACCAGTGACATCCACGGCAGTTAACGTGTTAATAAATGTTACATCAGAATTTTCATGACGTTCAAATATGCAAAATTGATGGAATGTTTTCTAAAATATTGTATAGACAATATAGAGAGAGTGTTCTAGGGTTTTCTAGTGAAAGGGTCGGACATAAATTCAATAATGTAATAATTGTGCACCATCCATATAAGAATGTTACATGAACATCTAATCATAAATGTTTCATCAATAAAGTGTGACAAAAATGTGTTACCTGCATTAAAGTGTAAAATTATAAAAATGGTTGGTTGGTACTTCAAACCCCTGTTTCTTCAACTGTATCAATTACGTGGTATTACTGAATGTTTAAGCAAAGAATTAATAATCCATCCATTAAAGCAAAACAGAATTAATAGACTTAATTCTCTTTTTCAACGATGTCAGACAATAGCCATGTTGAAATGGAACAGCATTACTAGATAATTAATGAGGGCTGTATTAATGTCTACAACGACTTTAATTGATAGATACCGGCTTATCAGTAGGTTAGATAAATGTTATCAAACCACTCTTACATTATACTAAGTCAATTCAAATTTATACTTCGTATTCTTCTTTAACCCTCATCCGTCCCTTGTGTCAATTTCACACATTTTTCTCATAAAAATATGATAAATGTAAAAAAGCAGTATGTCTCGAACATCGTTTTATTATTTGTAAATGATGCGACCAATCTTATGCTTAAATGTACAAAAATTTCATTTTTTTACTTCCAATAAAACAATATGCAAATTTAACTGTTTATCTTTTCATTATATTCATTTTTTACCATTGTGTCAATTTTACGCCAAGGGACAAATTAAGTTCGGAAAATAAGAGACGGTTAAGGGTTAAACTCCATATGAACTCATACTTTATATTTTTATTATAACTTTCTAACAGATCATTTATAAATAAATGTTGATGCAGCATTGTCTGGTGAAACCTCAAATTATGTGATCGAATAGTAACCAATTTCCTACACGATTTATACAGAGTCACATCAGTAGTCAAGCTTCGGTAGTTGTTTGTGGTAAGAACAAAGTTGTGAGAAGCAGCAACCATCACTCTTTTACTACTGTTAGCTGTATTTACAGAAAGGGGTTAAATGTAACAACCATTTACATCATTCTTCATCTCACAGTCTTGTTCCTCCTACAAACTACCAGAGCTTGACCATTATGACTTAACATGGTTGTACACAGAAAAAAATTCATTACAATCCTGTTATAAAAAAAAACATGTTCCCATTTAAAAAATCAAAGATCGCCTTCAAATCTCCGAAGCGTCTCCACTTTGAAAAATTTCGTTTGATCCATCTTCTGCCCTTCTTGAAACCATGCAACTTTCCTTTAATCCAGTTTTCTCTACAGATAACAATATTGACGTAAATCAAGATAATAATATTAGGTGACACACCCTGTATAGAAACCTGCAGATTATTTTGTGTCTGACCAAGTGTGGAAGTTTCCACTGCGGCACTGAATGTGTTAACGGGTTTACGCGAATGTCACAAAATCGACAGAATCTCGGCACAGCGCCCAAGAAGCGTTTGACGTTCGTTCTACACGGATGAACGAAATGGATTCGCGTTAAAGAACGCGCTGGAAAAAAACAATGAAAGCCCGAAATGAACATTGCTCGAGAGGCGGCGCGTAAACCGTTCAGTTTTATTTGAAAATCAAGGAGGAACTAATAAAAGAGCCGGGAAAACGTGGATTGGAATTCTTATTGCATGACAGGTTTTCCTGTGTATGTACGTATAGTTCAGCACGCGACTGTATTAGAAACGTGTGCAACGGAAAGGTGGCGACACGTCGCTACGAAGAAGAAACGAAAACGTGTTAGGTGGCCAGGATGTGAGAAATAGAACGGAGGGATTTTATTGCTCCGCTACGCTTCAAGATATTGCAGGAAAATTATTTCGCAGATGTTAGAGCTCGTAAAACCGTTCCAATAAGCGAGTACTCGTAATAAAGTTACCCTGCTACCCTTAGAAAGTATCAAATTTCGAAGTTCAACGCGTCCAGGGTGAACGGTGCTTCGATTTTGAATACATTCACCGGCGTGGGATATCGGTGATCACCTGGAAATTCATTTAATTAAATAACTATTAATTTTTATAGAATTTTTCTGCAGTATTTGTATTGCGATAATATCATAAGGCAGCAAGTATGTATACGGTCGAATGGATAATGTTTGTTTTCCTCCGTGATTTATGTCTGATACTTCTGCTGTGATCGAGTCTGCATGGCCCTATCTCCGTCTGTAACATGATGGAACTTTTATGTCTGGAATTAAAGCTGTGAGTTTCAAAACAGCACAAGTCCACTTTCTGACACTGTGTGAGTTATCGGTGTGACCGTTTGCAGTTCACTCAGATCTATCCAATGGCATTCAAGACAACACCAAAATATATGCATAAACAATATATAAATAATATTCTCACGAAAAATGAAAAAGATTCATGGAGAATTAAAGAAGATGAACAAACAGATCCGTTTTTTTCAAAATGTTGGTTAGTGGAACTAATTTCACAACGTCGTAGTCGCAACTTCAATATGAGCTGTTAATTTTTGCATTCAACATAAATATACACTCGATATTTTTTATCTCGCTTCAAATCACTCAACCGAGTTCATCGTAGCGTACACATATGGTTATCAGTTAAACACTTCCATGGACACTAACAATGTTTTAGTAGTGCGCCAGAGTGATAGGAAAAAAGAGCCTTCTACTGTACACAAACATTGCATAAGCTTTAATCTTGTCTTCGATAATTCTGCTTTCGCTAACAAAGTCAATGAACAGATAGCAGCGTTTGCGAAAAATTTATTCAAAATCGAATATAAAATTCGATGAATTCCTACGTCGCTTTATATTAATTATTTTATACCTTCATAGCCAGAAAATTTAATTATATATTATGAACAGAAAATGGCTAAAAGAATACATAAAAATACGAAAGACGCCATTTAATCGAGATATCTCAAATCGAGGATCCATCGAATGGAGCTGTTAGATCAAAATTATTTCAGCTGCAATCGTTATTCTTGACGGCCCGTATTTTACCTCGTAACTACGTTTAATTGCACCTTGCCTTACAATTTATTAATCTCACTACGTAGAATGTGTGTGTCTCCATTTTCATTATCATTCTTGTTGTCTTCTTTATCACCTCCGTCTTTGTATTTATAAATCTACTAAATTGGTGCCAAAGATTTGTCATATTTCTCAATTAATATCGAAATGAAGTTAGAAACTTACGAAATAAAAGGAAATACAATGATAGTCTATAATGATGTTACATCTCTTCATTATTGAAATTCACTAATATTTTTGGTGGTGCCTAATTGAATGTTACTAATATTATTAAAAATAAGCCTTTGTAGGGAAGAGACTGCAAAAATCGCTTTTGCAACGACTTGATAATTTATGTGGTACGGACCTAAAATTCAAAGAGACATTTTTGTTTTGTTAGAATTGTATCGAGATGTATGCAGTGACAGTATGTGAACTCGTGTTTCTTTTTTAATATTATGTAAACGTGGAAAATTATGTGGCAGTGTACTCATGTAGAAGGGGATATTTTTAATGCAAAAAATACAAAGTACGAAGTACGAAACACCAAGAATAAAGTACAAATTACGAACTACGAAACACGAAGTAGGAAATAGGCAACACGAAATACGAAATATAACATACAACATATGACGTACGGCATACGAAATACGAAATACAACATACAACATACGAAATACGAATTATGAAGTACAAAACACGAAAAACGAAGAATTAAGAACATAAAGAATTCTACTCCTATACTCCACGAAATATTTTAGCAAACCTCTCATCTACAGGGTGCGATGTAAGGTCGGCAGCTTTGGTGTAATAAAATATTTCTCATACAAAAACATGTTTTCTAAAAGTATTTGTTATCGTTGGTTTCGCTACTTGATTGTCTATTTAATAGTGTATAGATGATGTGCATTTGTTTTATTTCAAAATGTCCAACAAACGTAAAGAAATTCGTACCCCTATAATTTCCTTGCACGTGCGAGAAAAACGTCCGGTGAACATAGTTCGTTTGCTCAATGTCGAAAAATCTGTGGTTGTAAATGCTATTAAGCGTTTCAAGGAGCAAGGCCTGTGTTAAACCTCACAAGTCTGTGGTGTCGTTAAAGCAAGATTCGATGAAAGCGTGGAACGAATACAATTCCAAAAGCGCCTCAGAGCCTGCATCAAAGCAAATGGCGGTTTCTTGTCTAAATAAAATTTTATGCTTTTTCCAATGTTGTTACTGTTTTTTAGTTTTTGTTGATACAAATTTTATTAGACGATAGTTACCTAAAAAGTTTCCAAACTTTCATCGCACCCTGTATACACAAGAGAAACATCCAATTTACACTTGCAAGAAGTAAATAATTCTCCACGCGTTACTTGTAGAATGTAGACTGGCAGAAAGTCCCACTACAAAGAAGAAAAATGAACTCCGTAACTAGATTCGACGAATGTATCAGCGGCGAGTGTATTTCAAGGGAATCCGGGGTGCTACGTAACAAGAATCTGGCCAAGTATCAGCGCGCTCGGACCGAAATTCGTGGCAATCCGTGGAAATGCCGGCATTCCAAAACGAAGACATTCAACGGGAACGTGATAAGAGTGCACCGAACGCCGGAAAATCACCGGGTCAAAATACAGGCTACGGAAATTGAGTGGAGAACGCGAAGATAAAACAGAAAAAAAAAGGGAGAAAGATCCCGCGTGCTCCGGTAGTTTCTGCTAGCAGTTATCAGTAATCTCGGGCATTCTCCCGCGAATTCCCTTGAATCACTTCGAATATCATCCCCGTACTTTCAACAATTTCAGAAAGCTTTTAATGCGCCGGATGTTTCGAATTTTTCTTAACACTTCGCCTTTTCCGGATTCCACGCGTACACGATCCCCCGCGGCAACGTAATCCTTCGCCCAAGACAATGTGCAAACCGTGGAAACTGTTGATTTTCCTTTCGCTGCATGCAGACTGTCTGGATAGGTTCTCCAGAATATTCTGTGAATACAGATGAGACGGAAATGTTATGTGAGTGATTGTCGAAAAAGTGATCGTTTAAAAGATATAATGAAATACAAATAAAAATGATTGTATAGTAAAAACTCCATGGTTGCTCGAAAATTGAGGGCTAAAAATCCATGCAAGCGTCGAGATTTATGCAAATAGCGAAGTAACCAATCAGCCACATGAGGCATCCTACTTGTAACATGTTCTGACGATGTCGGTACTGCATATACACACTTGAAATATTATGGCATAGTAGGTATAGTCACACATTATTTATAATAAACAAAATATTTAACCATTATTAACACGTGGAGTATCGTGAGGGTCACTGGTGATCGGCACCTCAGATTTAATTTAATTAAATAATTATTGATTTGTAAAAATGAGTCACTGGCCTTGCAGCTTTCACTCTAAAACTTTAGTAACTGTTTTGACATTTTGAGTAAGCAAGTTAGATTCTGCTGATTTTAGAATTGTTTTCTCTTGTAAATGCTTTACAAATTCATAAAAGTGTTGGATTTTATACAATAATATGAAGGAATGAGGACACTTTATCCGAGGTTGAGTTAGGCAAATATCAGAGATAATTCTTTTTAATTAATGGTGTCACTAAAAATTCAAAATTATAACTGACAAACTTTTAAAATTTCTCTTACAATTTGCACGCGCAGTAGACCTAAAAATGTCTGTGCAAAATTCAGCAATATATTTTTTTAAATTAATATATCTACTTACTTTAGTCCAATTACTGAAATTATCAAATTGACAAATATGTACAAATATGTACATTTCTTGCCACACTAATAAAATTTTATAAAAATGACCCACTGCTCTTGCAGTTCGCATTCCCAAACTTTGGTAAATAGTTTGGCATTTTCAGAAAGCAAATTAGATTCTCTCAATTTCGAAAAATGATCGATTTTCCAAAGTTTTACCCTGGAACACGTGGAGTTCATTAAATGTTTCTGCAGCATCCCTTAATGATTAAGAATGTCACAGCTCCCTGTGAGACCAGCGGCTTTTTTATGAACCGAGCACGCTGTAGTAAATCGAATTGATTCTTTGATCGAAGTAATTTGACCTTTCCACCCCTGGCTTATCGTCCGGTTGGTAGCAAGATTGAACTATTCCGAGGTTTCACGGGTCACTTGAAGAGTCGATCGCAGTTGTCTATCTCTCCAGCTTTCTTTCCTCTGACGATTCTCTCTCCACGTATTTATCCTCTCGTCACCATCTCCGTGGCGACTTATAAGCCGCGCCGGAGGAAAGAGATGATTTAAAGATGGAAGACGGAAAATTTTCTCCCATCGCCGGCTCTTTGTGTCGCTTTCGTCTATCTGTGACGGTTCGTCGAGTTGGAAAGACTCGAAACAACTCTGACAGTAAAAGGAGTACTTTTTCTGGGAAATTTTCTCAGGTAACTGTGGGTCTAAAAGTGAGATGAATTTGTCCTTAAAGTATCCCCAACGCTATAATAATAAAACATTTTAAATGAGTTTCTTTATATTGAATATTCTGCAATTTTTACTTTTGTAGTACCTGAATGTTTACTGCATTGTCGGTGATAGATTTATTCATTTACTTATTTGACAAGGGTTTTATTAAAATTAATGAAAATCGCGTGTACGTGACAGCATCATCAAAGTGTTTAAGTTCGTAAAATGTTTCGTTATAATGTTGTATTAGGTAATTAATTGGATATTTGAGTCTAGCCATTTTATCGAATGAACACTAAAAATGTATTAATAATTTTTAATATCGTAGGTAAACTGTGCATTAGAAATATTCAAAAAGGTCATTTGGACCACTAGATAATCAGTAAACATGATTAAGGTGTGACAGAAATTTTCTATATAATAAAAAACTTTTCAATATAATAGAAAATTTTCGATGTAATAGAAAATTTCACTGCTATAACAAAAAATGATACATATTTTATTTATCAACATTGTACTTTCAATGACTGGTGTAAAGTAAATAAATACAATAATTTAGAAAAATATACTGCTGTATTTTGTACAGTCATTTTTAGGTCTACTGCATTTGCAAATTGCAAGAAAAACTTGAAAATCCGGTCAGTTACAATTTTCAGTTTTTAGTGACTCAATTAACTGAAAAAATTATGTCTGAATTTAACCTAACCCAATCTCAAGTAATATGTCTTTATTCCTTCTCTTTGTCGTATTAACTAAACGCTTTTATGGACCTGCAAAATATTTACAGAGAAACGCATTTGTTAGTCGATTAATGCAAATGCAATCTAAACAAATAATAAATCAAATATTATTGAATAATTCAATGATCTGCTGCAAGAGGCGGGTTTAATCAAATAATTGCCCGCGCAATCAATGCATGCCGCTGAATAATTGCGAATCTGTAATATTTACCTCGCGAGAATTACGAAGTTACTTTGTACTTTAATTGATCGATCATTCTTATGAAGCTTTTTGTCAGGTGTACACGCTCGTTCGTATTAAGCGACTCTAAATAGCGTTCCTTTGTCGCCAAAGGAATATTAACGACGCAGGTTAACAAATTTTGCTTCCGCTTTGAAATTCCGAATATTTTACCTGTTGCACGTGGAAACGGGCTAGCCTGTGTTAAAATATAGTCGTGTTACCCCGTATAGCGCTTGAAGGATGCCTGAAACTGGAGCTCTCAGAGCTTTCCAGTAAATCTTATCTCATTTAAACTGACTTTGGTCTTCCTGCTTCCAATAGTATATAAAGTTTATAGCAAAGAAGCGTGAAACGCTTCAAAAATTTATTTAATGATAAAAATATTCACTGTTTCTAGTATAGTCATTAACAGGAAATAAACGACAATTTTTTACTATATTTTCCTGGCATACACAATTTTACTAGTACATAATTATATTTTTCAACATGTTAAATCGTACATTTAATCATGCTTTTAAATGTATTATATCATTTTTAGCTTCTGTACTCTTAAAGCGGAATAACAATTATTTTATTATAAACTTTCAAGCCTTTTAACGCCTTAATATTTTGAAAGAAGTAAATTATTTGTTATTGATACAGTTAGTGTTATTGTAAATTCTGTTGCAATTTTCTTAAGTGCTTTCCTTTGTTATTGTCATGAACGATTGCAAAATGTTAAAATGGCCAGTCATTGATATTACTGATTGAACAAAAGGAAGTGCTTTGTTTATTGTATTATTATTTACACAACCTGACAAAAATATACAGTATGCACAATATTTTATTGCATTATAAAATCATGATAATAGTAACTACAAAAGTGGCAGGCTTAAATTACGTTTCCTAATTATTCTTAGAGCATATAATTTGCTAAATATCTAGTCAGACGGCTTATTTCACTTGACAGGTTCCCACTGGATCGATCCAGGGGAACAACCATTGTATCCACTTAATCTGCTTACAATTAATCTAGCTAGTTACATCGTATGTACATCATAATAGACGCTTACTCAAAAATTAATTATAAATATAATACACGACTAAAATTGAAGCTCAACAATCAAATTAATTAAATGAAAAATAAATTGAGGTTTGAACTTTCAATTTCAGTAAGTAATTACATCCTTAACTGCCCCTGAACGAAATGTATTGTAGTTGATTGAACAGTTCATTAATTTTCTAGTCTCACATGGAAACAAAACAAAATAAGAAGAATGTTTGTATAAATTTATTTTATTGTGTTTTAGTGCAGAATTTGTTTGTGAAACGTTTTTAGACTATGTTGCACACACTGTCACATGCCATCCGAGAAATAGAAATAAAATCATCGGATTCTAGGGGAAATAGGAACGTAGGGAAATTTACAGCCTGCGCTTTTAATCGCTTGATGCTGAGTTACGCGCGTTACACACAGATTTTTCCCGTGACATTATTCCAGATTTACAGCGTGCACGTAGAAATCGTTTCCCTACATTATATTTTTTTATGTGAAGTTACAAGCTTGCCGATGAGTTAGTAACAAAAAAACTCATATCAATTGAATAAATTAAATTATTGTAAAAGGTGTCAGAAGTTTTTTCAGAACATACTGCGTTCAAATTTAAAAAAGTTTATTAGAAAATGTCGGGAAAATTTATTTTTAAAAATTAGAAATGTGAAAAAACGTTGCGATATTAATAGTCGTCATTATGCAAAATGTAATATGACTTTTGCAGTTTATAAGTAACATTTATTTTAAACGATAAAATTCGATAGTTCTGCTACATTATTTGAGTTCGCTACTATAGCTGGTTTAATAATAAATAATATTGTACGACGTCACTGATTATTATAAATAGAATATTCTTTACATAAAATTCAGTAAAATTGTAATTTACATGGAAATTTTTATTTAAATCGATGTAGAAAAAATTTAAATATTTCCTCAATATTAATTGAATTTGCTCCCATTGAATATTTAATAATAAATGAAATTTTTGTAATTTATATGTAAATTTTCATTTTAATCGATAGAGAAGAATTTCGAATAATTTCTCGTATATGTATTACTTAAATTCGATATCCTAGTATATTGAATGATACATAAAATTCTACGATGTAAATATAATAAAATTGTTGCTATTTATATGTGAACTTTCATTTTCATCGACAGAGGAGAATTTCGAATAGTGCTCAGACGTTCCTCAAATTGGACGTCACAGTTTGATCTAATATTTAAACAACGTCGCTCAAATGAGAAGCAAATTTATAACGGTTCCGCTAAAGTGATTATCTTGCAACCTGGTTGTCAAAGAGAACCAGCGTAGCTGAACGCTTAACAGGATTTCCTTTACACGAATGAATGGTTAACGTTCCGGGCGACACCATTTCGAGGATTATTCTATCAACGCTTTAATTCTCTGATTGGAGTCAGCAGAAGGTTTCGAGTCCGGTTTGCCATGAACTAAAATCAGCAAACAATATATAGAACGGTCCCTGATCATAAAGTACGCCGACAGACAAATTTTACGCTGATGTTACCCGAAGTGAATTCTCTGCGTCTATAACATTAGAGGGACGTTTGATCGAATTCATAGATTATCTGATTGAATTTTTGATTAAGAGTCTATTTATTTTTTTATTAAATGAAGAATACATTGTCTTAAATCTATACCAAAGAAATAATATGTAGAATATATCGTCCTGAATGTATTCTAAGCTACTATATGGTACAAGCCTTGTTTATTGTTTCACTTTGGTATTTTCATGTTTAGTTACACAGAATTACTTTATTTTTCTGCAAATTTTTCGAAAAAGGAAATAATTATAGATGACTAGGAACGTTAGGATGATACAGCGTCCATCTAAGGAATGTTCTAGTACGCTAAATAGCATTGTTCGCTGCAAGCTTATAGCAAGTTTCATTGAAATGAAACTATTGGATTGAGTCATAAATAACTTCCGACTTGTCTTCTTCAATTATTGAAGATTTATTAAGGAATGATTATTGTTACTTCCACAGCATGTCTACGTTTTCGGGATTGTTACCTTTAAATATGAAGCAAGAATCAGTAGCCCTAATACTGCACCCAATTGGAAAAAAATCAGTAGCCCAGATACTAGGCCCATTTGGAGAAAGATCAGTAGTTCAGAAATTTGTCATGTGTCGGAAGTTATTTATGACTCAACCAAATACAAAAAAATATCTTGAACACATCTTATCATATGTACTGCATAATATTTATTACTTCAGAAACTTGTTCATAGTATTTTAATACCCTCTGCAGCGCCACTTCATTTTTAGTACAAGATGAAAACTCTTAGATGTATGCCAGTTTATCTCCAAAAACACAATAACTCGAATTATCTTTCGGTATCTACAAAGCTGACAAGCAGAACGTCGCCAGTCCTTGTCCGTGTCATCCTGAACGCGATAATCTCGCGTATAATTCGCTTCGTTTAGCAACTATTTAGTCGGATGCTTTAGAGGATTCCAATTACATGAGCTATCGCTGGCTGAGCCATCTTGCTCAGTCCATTTCACAGTTTATAGTTTCAATCCTTGCCAATAGGTTTACGGGTTCCGGATTTACGCGCAGATCCCCGCAACAGCGATCGAGAAATCAATAACAGGGCCGACAAGCATCTTAGGCGTGTACGTATTATCCCTGGCCGTCCGGCGAATGTTCACTTCGTCCTTTATGCCAAACCGAGCTGCTCATAAGCCACCGTTTTACGATTCATTTTACAATCACGGCTTTACGAAGTGTTTAGAACGACTACTGTTTCGAGATACCGATCCTCAAACGTGAAACGCCTCTCCACGCTCAATAACCGGAAAATTAGGTCCTTCGAAGATTCTTCGCCATTTTACAGCTCAGACAACAAATTTTATTCTACGCTTTCGTTCTACTTTCTTTCCGGAGCGCTCGAGTGCAAAAGAGTACATTCTTTTTTCTGGACTGATTTGTTTAGACTGTTTAGTCAAATTAATTAAGTGCAATTGAGGGGTTCATAACAAAAATAATCCTTGTCAAAATTTAAAATGACAATACAACTTCAGATGTTCATGTTTTATTTGGATACAGTTGTTCTGTGATGTAATTATAAATAACACCCACAACAATCGTGCAATATGGTCAATATTCTGTTAAAAAAAATTTAACTCTGTTGAACAAAAATTGCAAATGCTAGAGTAGACGAAAATTGACAAGGGTCGTCTTTGTTATGAACAATTCAATCCAATATAACATGGCCTGATTAAAAAATGGTAACAGAAAATTCGGACGAGTATTTTACCAATCAAAACTAATAGAAGTGAGTCCTAAAATTAACCCTTTAAGTTCTAGAGACTCAAAGGTATTCCATATGTTGCGAATGCCCGTGCGGAGAACGCCAATGGGCGTTCAAGTACTGTACGTATTGAATGAGTTTATCACTCTTCCGCACGTGAGGTACAGTCATCGTCGACCGATGTTTTTAGTTCTGAGCTATGCAATACACCTGTGAATGTTTCAACGTTACTCTTGAATCACTGTTGTGTAAATGATTGGTCAATTAAACAATGTTAGACCGCCCATTGTTTCGAGACATCGATCCTGAAACGTCTCTTCCCGTTCAGTAACCGGAAAATTAGGTTCTTTGAAAATTTTGCATCGCTTCACGGCAGGACATCGATCATTCGAGTTCAGTCCGATTTTCCTAGCCTGTCTACAGTGAAGAATTTACAACGTGGACGTGTTAACTCACCGCTCGAAAATTCCACTGTGATTGGTGCACAGATTCCAGGTTTCGTGGTTACAATGCTGATAGGTTCTTTCTCGAAAATTTGTATGCTTGAATAAATGTTTGTGATATCGTAAATATTATAGCAATCTTTTTAAAAATAGACCTTTCAAAAAATATGATTTTTTGGGGGGGCTTGATGACGAATTATGTAACTCGTTATTTGAACACGCCTCGGCGGTAGGACGAGTTAACTCGTCACGAGAATAGAACACCACTGGTACAAGAAGAGATATTTTTAAATATTAATGATACATTTCTCTCTGGGAATCATTTTTCTTTTCAAATTTTCAAAGTAATTGAAACAAATATATTTTTATCTATTATTTGACCAAATTTTGTTTATTATGAAAATTAGCGGAAGTGCTTTGTAATAGCAGTATACGATTTTCTTGTGTTCTGGGAAATGAAGAAATTACGCAACCAAAGTGGTTAAAGCATAATAAATCAGAATTTTGCGACACGATCCAGCTATAAACTGGATGACTCAATGTTAGAACTAAATCAAGCCGCAAAACCCAACGGGGTGTCGGGGACCGATGACCAAAATTGATGACCAAAGTCAACACAGTAAATGCTTCCCATGCTAACTACGGCTATTTACTGAAAATTATTATACTTTGAATTCGCTCCGGTTTTCCTGCATAACCATCGATGAACGTAAATTGCATAAAATTATACAGCGACCCGGTAAAAACACGAATTGCACAGGGAAAAAATGGAGGAAGAGGAAAGGGAAATGAATTTTGCTCACAATGAAAGTGTGAAGTAATAGATCGTAAACCGGAAAACGATTTTACGAGACGAATTATTATAATTGACCCTCTAAATACATAACTAAAATTCATAAGGGAAAAACAAGTGTTAGAGTAATCGATTACTCAAGCATCTACTATATCAACATTAATTGTTTAAACGTTTAATTATTCGAACAGTTTGAAAATTCTTTATTGGAAAATATTCGGTATAATTTTTTATTTTACTTGAAGATTCATTCGATTTTTTCTTATTTTCTTATTTGTACTCTTAATTGAGTAGATTTGTAAAGATAAAGATTATAGGGAATCTATAACATGCTCACTTCAGTCTTGTACAATAGAAGGAAATTCTTTATAAATAAATATTTCAAAATATGTCAAACAATTTATGAAAATATTTTGTGTTTAACAACTTTCAAATTGAATAACGATCCAGTTTCACATAAAAATATTTCATTAAATGATTAGAAGATTAAATCCATGATTTCCATATTAAGTATTTATCAAGCAATTAACATTGATTATTAGAAATATTTCAAACTTAATTATTTTCAATACACCATATACTAAAACTATTTCAACAATTTTAAATGTATTTTACATTCTCATACTTTTAATATTAATAAAATTATAATTACTATATCATTAACAAATATTTCATAGTTACTTGTATTCTGTAACCATCAGAAGAATAACACCTTCATCATTTGAAAAAAATTAAACACCCGCTGCTCAAATTTTTGTTAATTTCATGATTTTTGGTTAAACGTAGGAATACTTTGTAACAACATCAGGAACTTGAGAACGATAACAGTAAACCCTGGCCTGGTAGGGAGCCACGAGAATGTCCAAGTCGCTTAATAAACGACCACCTTGGTGCTGTCGACCCTATGAACACGGAAACAGCCGTCATCATACCTCTTGACAGTTTGTTGTATCGTCGTTATGCGGTCGAGTGTCTCGTAAATCCATCTCCCCCGGGTGTTCCCTCATTTACATATTATTCAGGCACGATACATCGTGATAATTCGAAAAAAAGTCACGAGAAAAAAAACGATTTTGATAAATGAATTCTTCGGTAATCAATTAACGAGAAGATGAGCCTGAAATACGCGTGCTGTGAATTTTAAAATAATAAGCAGATCGAAGAACACATATTTATTATACGAAGAATACCATTTTTTTTAATTAACTGATGCAATTAGAATAAAGTGTTATATTTAGTATTCTTTGAACAAGAAATAGTTGAATAATATCTATTACTGTGTTATTGCACTTTTGCCTGGTTTTCATTTTTTTTAATCCTTGCGTGATAATCGTCGACTATAGTCGTCCTCTGCGTAACTATGTACGGATAGTAGCGCTGACTATAATCATTTAGAGAAGAAGAATCACTCAATACGTTCGTTACCAACGTCACATGTATTTGTAACGGGCCGATTTTCTTCTGAGGGCCTGATGTCACACATATATGACAGCAGTAATTTTTCATATTATAGCAGCGCGAGAGCAAGTAGATCAGCTAGTTATTAATATTTACAAGATACAGTATCGAGACAAACACAAGTGTTTCAAAAACTTGATTTTAAAATAATCGTCGTTCGACTGCATTCATCTTCTGGTGCAAATATTTATCCCAGCAGGCAGTCGTGTCACGAACTTTCGCAGATTGGAGAAACATGAATTTTACGATGTCTGCGAGCGCTTCACAAATTTACCCAAACATTACCATTCAAATACGATGTATAATATTATTTACAGAATACAAATTCCAAACTCAAAAATTTTATTTCAGTTTTCCTTTAATTCGTGACAATGAAACACTTTTTGTTTCATGCACACGCTGTTATCGATTTGATTTTCAAAATCGTTCCGTTATTTTTTTTCTTCAAAATAATTATAACTCATCACTACGTTGTTATTTACTAAAAATTTTAATTTTTAAGTACTTCATAATTATTGAAGACAATGTTTATTAACACGTTGGCCGTCTCAGTGAAAGCAGTCATCCCTAGTCACACACAACATAAAGTACTATTTTTAATATAAATCTTAACGGAAAAAATATAGAAGTATTCAGTCATGAGCCTGTGTTTTTACATTATTGTTACAATGTTCAATTTGCTCAAGATATTGCCAAAGTCAATAGTTATTTAATTAAATAATATTCGAGGCAACAATCACCGGTGGCTGGCATGGTAGTCATGTTAAACATATTCCCTGAGGTTAATAAAAATGTTTGAAATTCTTCATTTAAACAATATTCCACCAGCTATAAATTTAATCTCTTCAGCATCAAAAGATATACACGTCGATACTGGTCTTATTTCACGATTTACCTTATCACTGTGATCTCGTTCCGCTTTTCAGTCTTTCTTATATCCTTCGACCTAAAAATTGTTACTATTGACGCAAGTATCTAATAAAGCAAAATATTCGTTTCACGGCGTGTATCCGCGTATTTGGATTTCAAAATCGACTCGTAAAATCCGGAAATGTTGTATATCGTTGCGTAAATTAATGCATAGGTCTGATGATATTAGAAGAACGAACGCAATCACAAACGCTGCCCGTTCAGGTACGCAGACAGCAAATTCGTCACATCTCCCTCAATCTGATGTTTTATTACATCCTAATTAACCTAATTTCACCGAGAAATTTGGTATTCATGTTTCAAACAAACTTTGATCATTGCGCCAACAACTTTAGAGCTATTTACTTGACCTTTCGCTGCGTTCTGCTGTCAGGAAACGTTTAATAAATGTTTAATAATATCCTTGGGCAAGAATTCAGCTATGACAGAAACTATACAAATTGTACGTTATAAACAATTCATAAGTACCATGAATTTAATAAATGGAACCTTGCTATTTCGTCCTTTCAATGCTATAATCAACGACGGAACAAATCGGATGATAACGAATAATTAAGTTGATCTAACAAGTATACTGACAAACATGGGTACATTTTTTTAATTTGTATACTGCTGGTAAAAATGCAGTGAATATTATGAGGTGAAAAATGTATATTTTATATAATTCGTATGCAGTGTTATTACTCAAAAATAAAGAAAAAATATGCAAGTTGAAAAGGAATTAAATTACTACCGTTTTATCGTTAATTAAATTTGATAAAAATATGATTTAAAATCTTAGAAGGTCTTTTGAATTTTTCTTTAACACTTTGACGGCCGCAAAAGTGTCGCAAATACTAATTATCCTCGACAGTTTGTGTAAGAATCCTTAGGTAACAAAATATTTTACATGATTCTTTTTATACTGAATATTTTACTATATCCACTGTATTAATAGCTAAATATTTATTTGTCATCGATGATGGATGCGTTTATTTATTTATTGTACAACTGTGTTTTTCAAATTAATAAAACCACGAGTACGTGACAGCGGCCATCAAAGTGTTAATAGTCACGAATTTATATTCAATGAGTATAATTTAAGTAAAATTAAATTGTTTTCTTCCAACTTTAAGGAATTTTAGCCTAATGAAGTTAAATGCAAAGCGCCGAAATGCGACTATAGCGCAGTAGATCAAGACGACAATGAACAGGCACAGAGTAGCCATGTTTAATATAACTGCAAATGTACATTCTGCATCATGGAAGATTCAAAGTCAAATTTACTACTACTGTTCTATTCAGTCTTGTGTTTAATGTTTCATTTTCCAAACATCCCTATGTCTCGGTCGTGTTTCATCTACTTCCATCGAATCAAATCACGGGTGTGTGAATTTAAAATTAAATTTGCATTTGCAATAACGTTATATCCATTTACTGAATGTATTTGATTACGCTGCACAAACCTATGAATTTAATGTTTTTTCTTTGCAGAAAAGAAGGAATGTATTTATCGTTTGCAAATAAAGCCAATTAATACGTATAAAATGTTCTCTGTTATATTATACAATTTACACAGTGAAAAAGAATTGTTCACGCTTTGCAAAATATCAAAGCAACTGTTTGAGATTTTTCAGTGAAACTCGATGTAGTATCTCTTTGAAAGTTTTTCCTGTCATCCCCATGAATATATTTTCAACATTTTCATTGCATTATATAAACGACGTTATTCATGCCGGCTATTGATTTTAATTTTTATTCAATAAAATGCATCGTACACATACTTCACACAGAATTTTATTACATTTTAATTTTTAATGTAATATCGTACCTTTATGTGAAATATTATCGTTCCAGAATTTCATTCTTTTGCAATCTATCATTTTGACATTAAAATGCAAAATTGTCACATTGCAAAACAAAATAATATTACACATTGTTACTAAATTCATTTTTATACATTCTACAATAATATATGGAAAAATTTTTTAATGAAATACTTGAATAAAGTTTTCATTTTATTTACTTTAGTTTTACTTTTAATTACGTGAATTAATACTTACGGGTAAGTTACATGTTACAAGTACTTCGTTATCGAACCCGCAGCGAGCTCGATTCTGAAAAGAGAATTATACTGAATTATATCCGGCGGATCGAGATAAAACAACGCTAGAGAAAGAGGAGTGTTGATTACGTCGATTGAACGAACCTCGAAGCAACCTTTTCTCAAGGAGATCTCCCTTCGAGCCCGTGGTGCCGATTTTACAAAATAGCCTTAATCAACTTAGGGGAGCTCCAAACATGGTATTGCTACGAAAAGAGCAGGAAGGAAACGTAATACATCGAAACAGTATTATAATAACAAATCTATCATAATAACGATTTTATCAGAAAGCTAGTTACTCGTGTCTTAAGAAGGATCTACTTATACTGACTTTAAACAACAAAATTTATTTGCTAATTTGTCAGAATTTCAGAAACGTCGTACCTAATTGACAGTGTACTAATAATTTTAGTTCTTCAGACTTTTATTCTATTCTGTTCGATCGTGTAGAATAATAATAACAACTTCCATTTTTGAAAAGTATTTAGAAAAGCAGAGTATTCGGTTATAATTATTATAGTTTGAAGTACTAACAACAAATCAGTAAAAAATAACAAACTCTAATTCATTAATTAATTAACAATCGTCAATAAATTTTAACTAAAATCGCTTTTAAGAGAATAGTAGTTAATCTGTGTTATTGAACGAATAATCTAAAATACAAAATATAAATTAATGTACAATAAATAAAAATAATGTACAATAAATGAAGACAATAATCATTACCTAACGCTTTGACTGCCTATATATGGGTGATACCTAAATTCAGTTGTTATTTATTAGAACACAAACACTATTAGTAAAATATTTAAGAAGATCTAACACGACCAGCAACAACTGTAAATAATTACCAATTTTATTAATTAAAATGAGCATAATTTCAGTTTACTTTCATGTTATATCGAAGTCTAAAAAGTCATGTCGCTTTCAACTTATTAAAAAGGTGCTGAACTTGCTAACATTATTATTCACAATCAGTCCAATTCAAAGTTATATTCATTTTCTATCAAACTGTAAGAAGCGGGTCGCTTTCAGCTGATTGCAGCATAGCAAACCGCGTGTCAACCAACAATACTCCTTCAATAATTCCAACCCTTTGATAGGGTATTTTTTCAACAAATTGGAATTGATAAATCATCTTCAGTGACACGCGAAGTGTTTCTTATTATCGCTCGGTAATATCCCAAAATATAGGTTATGCGTCACGGCGTCTGGCGAACGCTTACAGAAAGACGCCATCGATCAGAGGAAAAGGTTTTCCCGATAGCTTTCGGAAAACGTTCCAGATAAACCGCATCCGAAAGAGAGGAAGACTGTAATGGAATGACGAAGGTCGGCAACCTGGACAGGCTCGTTATTTTTTCGGCTTACCGTGACGAGTATCGCGTTCTAGGATAGAATCTCGTGGTTACGATATCGTCGGACCTCCCTTTCATCTTACCGGACAGGAAAAACAGTGCATAGAGAATACCCGGGACAAAAAGGAATTCGAAGGAAACAGGGACACCGGTCGTCTAGTTTCAAACTGGCCACGATAACATCAGAGAAAATCGGAAGTCTCCGACGACCTGGGGCTTTTTATTTGTTATTTTATCTGCCAGGCCACATAGTGTTTGAAATTTTTCTAAAGAACTTATATAACGAAAAATATATACCGATTGCGGGGAAATTCGTGGGGCAGCTCAGAAGGGGTTCATCTCTGGAACAAAAATTAGTGGAAGTTATGGAATAAGTTTTCTCTCTTCAGTGTTTCATTTTTGAGGAGAAGTTTAAAGTTTCATTCAGTACTCATGGACTTAGCGCAATTTTCTGATTAAGAACAGAAAGAACCTGAGTTTCGAAAATTTCATGAATAGTTGAATCTCAGAATATAATTATCTATTCAATAACGAGGTCAACATTTACAACAATTTTTCACGCTTTCCGTAAAATTAAAACTCATGAACAAAAATATAAAAGATCACAACAAAAATTCTTGTGTATTTAATTTCTTGATTGTACTAATTTTCTTAATTAAAAAATCGAATACTCAAGAATTTTTTTGTGATCTTCTATATTTATATTTATGAATCTGAATTTTATGGAAAGTGTGAAAAATGTCTCCAAAACATAATCTTATAATAAGAGTTTGACAGAATATATATCGATGGGGGAGAACAGTATTGTATTAAATAAAAAAATATTTGTATGTTGAGATGAAAATACACGACACATTGTATAAATAAATACTCTATTTCAGTTATCGTTAACGTCAATATTGTCAAACAACGCTTCAATATTTTACCACTGGAACGAAATAATTTTTTAAATCGAGGAGATAAAAATATTAAACGAAGTTTAACAATTTCAAAATAAAGTGCAACATTTTACCTCCAGTTTATTTTAGTATTTTACCTTTTTATTTTCTTTGGGGAGAAAGTATGAATCTTACATCGTTTATCTTTGAATTGCATTTAAACAACATCGGCAAAAATTAATGATAATAATTTTCGTTCGGAATGTTCATCAATCAACATTCAGTAATTCGACAAAAATGTTATTTCTCTGGATGTACCTTTCTTAAGATTGCGCTCATTAAATGGAACCTGATAAGGTAGCACAGATAAGGCAAAAGATCAACTGATAAGCTGGGCGTATTTAAAGAAAATACAAGATTGGTTTATTTTTCCACTGTTATTATGTAATAACGTCGAACTCGACCTACATTCGACGCATCCATTAAGAATACTATTTTAGGAGCATTATCTTATAAATAGACCTATTTTCGTTTCATAATTAGACCACTTGAAATTATACAAACACTCTAGTGTTTAGAAATGTATGTCAACGATCTTTGGAGAGTATCGCCTTTTTAACCTCTTTCTTCAGTATTTTCTAAATGACTTACAACTAACTTGTTAGTTAGTGAGATAAAGTTTACTATCTAAGTCATCGAGTGCTCCGACAAATGAAAAGTATCTGTTCGTTTTTTAAATTTATTTATTGCAAGCTCCCGTTGCAAAACAAAAATAATCATTATGTATAACAAAACAGAACACAAAATTATTCAAATAGTAGACAAAAATACTTGCTACCCTGAACTGCCAATGAAGCAGCCAGCAAGGCGGTAGGTTGCTAAGTAGAGTTTCCTTTTGCATTAAATATCTTTTCAACTATTGGCCATCTTCACCCAAAACCGTATATAGAGAGATTCTTAATAACATGATCTATCAACATGCAGAAGCTCATTAAAATCTGAGACGTCCACTTCGGTGGCTTTCCTTTTAAGTTAAAATCTTATCACAAAATAGGAACATGCTTTACACAAAATATAATAATTCGCTTCATCTATTTTAGAATCGCAACTGATTGTCAGTCTCAGTTCGTTTTAGAAACAATTAAAGTGAGAAGAAAAAAATCCGATGCAAATCCTGAAGAGTATCTGTCAGCACAGACAATTGGTTTTTAACAATTTTCTGAAACTTAACCGTGCTGTGATGCAAGGTTTGAAAGGATTGATACGTAATTGGGACTCGAATTCGTAACATGTGGGTCAGATCCTGTGTCATGAGTGTGATTCGTTATTGGAGTGCAATGGGTTGAGCAGCTTATAATGGTGGGACGTAGGAAAGAAATATCGAAAAGTTCGTTCGCTGACGGACTGAAATCAGTGCCAACGGTTCTTTAACCGGCCGATGCTGGCACGGAATTTCCACTGAACCTCGTTTCCGTTCGTTACATTCGGTGGCACGAAGAAACTAATATGTAATTTATAAGTATAAAATTGGCACGATAATTCTGTAACATGCTAATGAAATTGAGATTATTATATGATTTGGTAAAATGGCGATAAGGAACACCAGAATATTTAATATCACACGTACATTATTAAATTGTTATTAACATAGAAATTTAACAACCCTTGTTTACTTAATACAACACTGTGTATTTTGTAATTATATCGACAAATTTAATAGCAAAGTTTATCTCATTTGTAAGTGAATATTATTGACTTTATTATATCATGAGTTGTACAAGTATTACAGTTAATAGTAGGACAATGGATGAGTCTGATAAGTATAATTATGAATGCTCCAGTCAAACTGATTTGTAGCCTAACTTTTTTATAGGTTTATAATAATTATGAGTTTGTAATGAATTTTGTGAATGATGTTATTGTTCTTAATGAACACATAACTGCTTAATGTGACACACATACACACATGCATTATGGAATTGTGGTTAATATACAGAGATTATGTACCTCGTAATTATATCATCAAATTTAATTATGAACTTACAATTAGTAGGTATTACTTGTAACTGGATTATATTGACCTTATTACAGCATCAGTTGACCCATTATGGTCAACATCATAATGATTCAGGTTGAGAAAACTATTAATTTGAACCTCGATCTTGTAGATTGATCATTTTTAATCCTCTAATCAATTTGAAGCCTATAAGCACTATGAACCCATACAGGGTATTGCTAAATTATAGTTAAACGCTGTATAAGTTGGTAGGAGTCACTGAAATAAATAAAATAAGCTTCCCTAAATGTATGAATCATTTCCTAAATGTGGTATTTTATTTTCTAAAAATAAATACAAATATTTTGTAACATTACATTGAACGCTATCACTAATAAAAACTTCACAGATTAAATTTCAATCCCTTGAATTTGTCTGCAAGGTTGTATAAACATTTCGACTATTTTTGTAACGTAATATTTTAAAAAGAGGATCATGATTACATAAAAAAAATTTGCTGGGAAAAAATAGTGATGAATATTGAAGATATTCGATAAATAAATTAATAATATTGCGCTTGCATATTCGGATATTCACTTTCATTATTACAATTACAATTTTTCTTGTATTATTTTCTGATATTTACTGTACTTATGCAGAAGTTGTTGAACATAATTTATGTTCCTGAGCAGTACACCCTAATTTGGACTTTCGCTGTATGTAGAACAGTAGACGCCGTTATGGCTCTATTTTCTTGATTCCTGTCAGGAGCTTGCCAAACCCGCATAAGCCATAAATTTTACGTCTGTCCCAGCTTTCGTGGTTCACCGTTTACACGCTTACTACGCGATAGAGTCTGTTACGTAAACGCTGTTTAAAATCGTGTCGATCGTAAGCTAATTCGAGGGTGACAGGTCCATTTAATTGACCAAATTGACTGATCTTGAAAATGAAATTTACGTTCATTTCATATCGAACGGAGGGTTATTTACAAAATCTGTTATACCAGAAGTATTCATCATTAGAAAATTTATATACTACAAAAAAATGGGAAGAAATTTATCGAAATAACAGAATAAAATATTTCAGCAAAACGAAAATGCTGGATGAAATTTTTTCACACCTTCGTTTTCGAAATAATCGAATATGTATATTCATCAGGGTATTATATTTTGGTATATTAATGTTGGATATCAATTATTTTGGCTAGCATAAATTTCTTCTCCATTCATTTTTTTTGTGACTACTATTTGGAAGTACAGTATTATGTAACGTTAATTTAAAGTCATCTGCATATAATTGCTTATATTATCAAGATATAGTGATTTTAATGCTATACAGGACACTTTGTGTGAAGTTAGTATGTTATTCAGTCTTTCGATTCAACCGAAACCGGATCATCAAATATTCGGCTGAAAGAGTGGTTCGACAACAATTTGAGCGGATTATTGATTTAAGGCTTTGCCCGCAATCATAATCCGTTATTTCAACACATAACATCAATGAAATGCTACCAAATACATGTATCACTTTTATAAAACACTTTCGATATCAATTTTTTAATTTTGCAAAAATCACAAAACAGTATTGTCGTGACAGTATTTTTGATTTACTGAAAACAAACAGTTATTCGCATCATTGGCAATTAATCACGTGCATTTCGTAGAGACATTATTCAAGATTTATCTAGGCGACGGGTTCTAATATTTCATTTCGTTTTGACTTTCAGCAAAATATACTGCACCGGTGACTTATTGGCGACGATACAGCTAGCTGAAATCTTCCCTGACAGCAAGACCTTCGTTGACCTTCATCAATTACAAGATCCTGATGAAACACTCGCTAAGTAAGTACCAATTGCTTTTAGAACAAATCCTAGGAATCAAACAAAAGAATAAAATACACTAAAAGAGATCGTATATTCGTACAATATCCTAAATTGTACAATACCGCATCCACCACCAATTCACCCTAAATCAAACAAATGACTTTAACAAGGGCAGTCCATTGTCAAAATTTATCTCAATGTTCTATGAAAAACAAAATCAATAAAATACTTCGTATTGTTACATCACTATTATTCCAATGCAACGCCATACGTAAATTGGCAGTTCTCAAGATTAGTCACGGTTCTTCGCGCATTTTCAAATTTCCCACGCTATAACTCTCGCTAAATCACTAGTACCGTCACAGCGTTTACGATTTTCGTTTTACGACACCGGGGTGCGTTCACTTTCGTCTTCACCGGATCGCTCGGTGAATTCACCCCAAATCCACCCCGGTCACTGGATCTACTGATAAGCTGGCCCTCGTAAATATCGAGAGTTGCAGTTTAATGGGTGTTAAGGCTGTATGACAACGAGCGAACTTCCAACGCGTGTGTTTCGTCCTAGAAAGGGAAAAGCAGCGTGATTGCGCTTTTTTCGTCCGGCATCCAATTTGCTTCTACCGCGTTCGTAATGGCGGTCGGTGTAAAGAATAAGCATTGTTTCGTTGAATGTCTCATTCGAAACGTACGACCGGTAGTTTTCATTGTTTCGAATAAAACGTCCGGCGAATTCGAGCGTGTTTTACGGGCGTTGTAAAGGGGATCGAAGGAGAACATCAAATTTCTTGGCCGCGCGGCGGACACGTTAAGTAATATTTAAATTCGCGTTTCGGGTTGGGTTAGTAGCAACAAACTGCTGTATCTCGACTCTAGTTTATACTGACCATTTTAGTCGTTTCCTGCCTCATTTTATGCACACTAACTGGACGCAGTAAGGACATTATGATTGCTAGTATAAATTTGTATAATTAGACATGAATTTTGAGGCAAAATGGTTCGACAAAATCTGCCAATCAATTTCTAAAAATTTTTTATATTTTATTCAGAAGTTAGATGGTCTGTTGGAATATAAGTACATAATTTAAAATCAGTTTTATTAATAAATAATTCAACACCGGTATACAGTAGGGCTCCAGTATCCGAACTGTAAGCAGTGATAAGATGAGTCATTTTCTAACTATATTTCGCATACAAATTTCAATTTTATGTTAGAATGTAAAATACGTAGTGGTATAACATTACCTAAACAGTATCACTAATGATAATTTTAACTTGTAATTAACATAAGATAACCAATGTTATGATGATCAAAATTCGGATTATCGAGATTCTACTGTACTCATTTAAGTTCATAGTTCTTGGTGTATCAGGTAATCGATCTAAACATTTAACGTAGAAAAACCAGATAGAATCATTAACATGTCTTAATTTCGTCCGAAGGAGCCAAGTAATTGACGAACAATAGACAGACGATTCATTTTCGGTTGTTTGAAATTAATTAACAGAGAAATGCACTTCTGGTTGCACACGGACAGCTCCTATATTTATGTTGACATGGTCGAAGGCAAACGATCTGCTCTTTGATGCATTATGATTGATTAACCAGCCGATCGCATCTGTTTGTGCTTGGCCAGCTTCTATAGTCTGATGAACGCAACGAACGACAATCCGACGCGAGCACAGTTGATGCAGTACGTTAATGAAAATTTCGCCATGTCAAACGACCTTTTGAACTGGACGCTGCCGGATTGGAAAGAGAATCCTTCGATCCTGAAACGTATTCGCGATCCGGAGTACCGCGAATGGGCAAAGAAACTCAACGAAATTTGGAAGTTCCTGGCGAGGAAAATGGACGATGACGTGGCGAAATATCCGGACAGATACAGCTTGATCTACGTGAAAAACGGTTTCATTATCCCTGGAGGGCGATTCAAAGGTAAAGGAAATTCAGAATGTAGAAAACTTTTATTGACACGTTTGTTAACACGTGTCACGTATGCGTGACGCGCGAATTCGCAGGAGAGATTACAGTTTAGAGTATAGAGTTTCTCAATACAGAATTAGTAGTAAAAATCCATGTTTAATGGTATGCTTTCGGTTAAACTAATTCTTGAATTTTAGTAATTATATTGAATTTCTCTAATTTTCCAAAAAAGAAAGTATTTTGGACTGTCGGCTTCTTTCTGCATAAAGAATTATTTTTGCACCTGCTACATTACGAATTTGACTAGATCTTGTGTAAAGAAAATTGTTTGAACAAATTGACAAAATATTTTGTATATCTTCTTCATTATGTTAAGTCGTGATTGTGACTCAGCACACTTTATTTTCCTTTCGACAGAGTTTTACTACTGGGACAGTTACTGGGTGATCGAAGGCCTGTTATTGTCGGACATGTATCAAACTGCCAAGGGTATGATAGACAATTTCATATACATGGTGGAGAAATATGGATTTATACCAAACGGTGGTAGAATTTATTATCTTATGAGGAGCCAGCCGCCCATGCTACATCTCATGGTATGTCCTAACCTTTTCTCGCATTAATATTCCTGACACCTCTTTTTCTATTATTTATGCGGTGTAGCCTCTGGAGTATTTTCGAATGAAAAATGTATGCTTTCCATTGTTGTCGACGTCGAAGGGAACAGAGGCAAGCGTAATTTTGGAGAGAGACTTCGATTTTGTGAACGAATTCGGAAGAATAATTGCTAATTTCAATCACTGAGAATTGTTGCAAATATTTAACAAATTCCAAACTTTCTCGTCTCAAATTCTGGAATTGTTCCTATTTAGGGTTTCTGGGTGTAGGCTATGTGCTATAGAAATTATACTCAAACGTCATCATTGCAGGTAACTTCATTAAGGTTTCAGCACTGATACTAATAAGCTTTTTGTGATTGCCAATAATTAATAGTCAATTATCATTAACTATATTATTAATTAGCTGAAGAAGTAAAAAAATGAAAAAATTAAACTAATTTTCAACAACACGGTATTAAAATATATTGCAATGAAAAAAATACAGATGCGATCTACAAACTTTCTCATATTGATAAAAATATTTATAAACGTAGATGCGTCATATGTTTTTCAAATGGAAGTTAAACACTTGAGTGTTCAGAAACTTCTGCACTGTACATGTCAGAATCGTTAAAGACATTTATAGAATTAAAAATACTTTTGCAAGATTCTCCGTCATTTGAGTGTTTTAAATTCATGCTGACTGTTATAAGTGTGTTAAAATAGACAGTTCGAACAATAAATCTTTCGAGTTTCCAAGGTTTTACTATACCAAGGACCGACAAAAGACAGACAGTCGATGATCAAAGAAAATTACAGTGGAGACGATTTGATCAATCCTGAATTTCTAAATAATCAGTTAGTTACAATTCCGTTTGTTTGGCATGTCCTAGAAAGTCCGATAGTAATTTTCAGTGTATTCGACGGAACTAAGTCTCAATTGATCACGACAGAAAGTACATTGAACAGATTCCACGAAATTCCAACAACCATCTATCGATACGTCTGCCATCGTGTGGTCCTCGTAATTCAGGAATCGGCCACGAATTTTAAGCTCCCCTGAAACTGAACTTCCCGAGGTGACCCACCTCGTCCAAAGTTTTCGCATTTCCCTTTCCCTGGACCACGCGCCAGCCCTTGAAGATTTCTAGACGTCTGAATTCACAAAACGGCTATAATTCAAGGCAGAAATCGATGTACATTCCTTCGGAAGAAAACATGTTTAACCTCAGCTTTCGATAAAAAAATTTGGCAAACAAAAACGTGTTCAACATAACCAAGAAATTCAGATTTATTATACTGCATAATTATATGCAATTTATTGTAAAAATTTGTATCTGGGTTACTTAACTTTGACTACGGTTATGTGGAAACGAGGTGAAAGCTGCGTGCGGCTGAGCTGCAGTAATACGTACACAGGATGTCCCACGCATCTGGGACAAGCTGTATTTTCCAAACGGTTAGAGATGGATAAAAATGCTATAAGTCAAAATTAGATGGTATCCAATGATGCATAATCTGTAAATAATGTCATGAATTTTTATGCATTGGTGCACCTGGAAAATGCAATTGCATATTTTTTTTTAAATAGAATCCTGTAGTTTTGATAGAACCATTCGACACAGTTTCTTAATCTCTACAAAAAAGTACTGATATTCTCGTGTATTATTACGCATTATAAACTACGCATTACAATGTTTGTAAACATGAAACCATTGCTAATATCGAATTTTGAGATATCGATAGTCGAATTTCGACATATCGATAATCGAATTTCAAGATATTGATTATCGAATTTCGATATATCGATTATCGAAAATTCGATTATACACTGGTTGATATTAGCAGGGGATTTATATTTACAAACATTGTAATGCCTAGTTTATAATGCGTAATAATTAGACTGCGGATGTTTATGCGATTTAGCATATCCAAATGCGTGTATAATGGACATTTTATAATGTAAGTGAAACAAAAAGTGTACTTTTAAACATTTAAACCACAAAATGCAATTCGGCCATAGTTGCGTCTCATCAGCTGCATGGAAATCACAAATATCGAAGTCTAAAAATGTATGTTTGCATAAAAATCCGCAGTCTAGTAATAATACACGAGAATGTCTCAGCGAAAATGTGCTGATGAGCTGATATGTAATTTATCTAACTTTTAACTGTAGTAGCCTTTGAACTAACAGGTTTAGGGCATAAGCAGTTTAGTACTTCTTTGTAGACATCAAAAAGCTGCATCGAATGGTCCAGTCACAACTATAGAATTCTATTTAAAAAAAATATGCAATTGCATTTTCCAGGGGCGCCATGCCTAAAAGTGCATAAAATTATTTCCAGATTATGCATCAGTGGATACCATCTAATTGTGACTTATAGCGTCTTTATCACTCTCTAACCGTTTGGAAGATATAGCTTGTCTCATTGTCAGTAGCGTGGGACATCCTGTAGAGCCGATTTACTGAACGCGACAGTACATGGTGAAAGGCTTCTCCGATCTTTAAAATTTCTTCAGAATGGAGTGGAAGAACTTTGAAGTAGTCGAACAATGATATTAACATTAATATTCAGTATCTGACTAATTAAAACTAACTGCAGTTGTTAATTTGTTAATATTTTCGATCAAGTAGCTGTCAATTCGCATACATTATTCATTCTTCAACAAAGTCGGGTGAGCAAATTTGTCTCTGCAAGATCGTCTACACATCGATTGAATCGAATAACCATCGTCTCGAAAACGCATGTTTCCATTTGACTAAAATAAGTCAGGATTTCCGTATGACATTTCTTCCGCTCTCATTTGAATAAACCGAACG
Source organism: Macropis europaea (assembly GCA_916610135.2). Classification (NCBI taxonomy): domain Eukaryota; kingdom Metazoa; phylum Arthropoda; class Insecta; order Hymenoptera; family Melittidae; genus Macropis; species Macropis europaea. The sequence continues at coordinate 23,000,470 of OU744344.1, forward strand.
ATGGAACGAATTACGTGCGTCGTTTCCATGCAAATTCTTTTTCACGTGCGCATAAGAGGAGTACGTTTCGCCGGGATGCGAAAATCTCTTACGTGTTTCCCGAATACTCCCGTCAGACTTTTCGTGAATACCGCGTACACTCGCCTGAACGTCTTTGACAAATCAAAGAATAATCTCGAGCCTTACCGCGACTCCGTTGCCATCCACCGCAAATCGCCTTTCAAAAGTTTCCTCTTCTTCTTCTTCTTCTTCGATGTCTAAACCACGATTTTTCTTAATGATCTGATCGAGATAAAAAAGATTTCGGGAGAATCGTTTGCCAGTAATTTATTTCGAGCGACTGGAACAGACTCAGAAAAATCGATTTATTTGAAGGTTTATTTCAAAATTTTTATTTTATTTAAAATTATTAATGTTTAATCATTTCAATTGACTGACAAATTGAGTCCTACTGTCTACACATGATTATACTCACACACGTTTCTTTCTCGTTTGTGTTTGTACTGCAGCATCTGTGCTGATTGTGTAATAAAGGCGTTAATAATAATAATAATTTGCACGTAACGGCGTAATTTTGACGAAATATCGATTTCGTATGTGTATTTTCAACATCAAATGTAATTTTGGCGAGAAATCCTTATTTCGCAAACGAATTCATACGAACAATAGCTATTTTGACGATAATCATTTATTTCGTAAATGAATTCATGGAACAACCGCAATTTTGGTGGGAGCCAATGATTTCGTAAACGAGTTTCGGGTGCAATCACCATTCTGTCCCCACAGTGTTAATATTAAACGATTCCATGCAACCGTCGAACTGTTACGACATTTATAAAACTCTTCGTTAAAAAAAACAAACGAGAAACATTTTGACTACGTGCGATATGCATTTGACACAGTTCTCTGATATTTTCACAATGTTGATAATCGAAGTAAACGTACAAAATTTTCACTGTGCTATTCTCAATTCTCTTTAACGCTTTGAGTGTCATGTCACCCGTACATGGGTGACACTTACATTCAATTAATATTCATTTGATTATGTATAGTATTAAGTTGTTGCATAATTTCGGTTGTACTTTTGGATAAAATTAAAATTGATATAATGTTGGAAAAGAATTTATTTTATAAACAACGTATCAGCAATTATTATCGGCAACTTGCCTCCATTTAATGACAGCTTGACCAAACTGGTTGCAAATAAAATTTTTATCCTTTTGACAGAAGAAGTCAGACAGCGCATTATTGTCGTCTTCATTTTTGAATTTTTTCCCGTTCAAAAATTTTGTAGAGGTAGAAACAAGTGATAGTCTGATGTTGCAATATTCTGCCCTAATGTGCTACACAATTCTTTCGTAGCTACAGCAGTAGTAAGTGCACTACTACCCATTTCAAACGTGTAGAGTATGCAGTGTCTTAGATAAATTGTGTCAACTTCCATGTTCAAACACTGAAGATTTAAAGACAAATGAAAGCATGTGGTCTTTAGAGACAACTCAAAGTAGTATACAGCCAAACTAGTAGCTCACAATCAATTCAAAAACAAATCTAATAATAATTTATTGCACGTCGAATCTAACATTAATAAATGTATCTGGTACAGTTTAATGTAACTAATAGAAAAATGATGAAAATCACTAATAAGACTGATTCAAAAGAGTAAAATTTGAAATTACATTTATTTCACACAACAATTTAGAAACTTTGTTATGTCTAGCTAATACAGCAACACAGTCAAAGTGTCAAATAAAATTAAACTTCAAACTTGCTGCGATTTTATGTATCGAAGTCAAACGTCCAGAAGCATTAGAATCACAATTTACTAATAAATTCTACACACTATCACTATTATCCACAAACCTGTGCAAATAGAAGTAGCTCTAACGAGACAGTTGGGAACAATTTCGAGTTCTCCAGTGGCGAGACCGTTCTTCGAAACTTTCCCCCTGTATTTCTGTCGATACGTTCGATACGAGCCTACTCTCGAATGCAACGAGCACCCTAATGTGTTTTCGGGTTAGATGCTCGGTTGCATTCCGCGTGCCGTTCCACCGCTGGTTTATTCCGCAAGTATCGGAGTTCTCGAGTAACGATCTCGAGTACCACGAAAGTTCTCCACTTTCTGCATTATACACTAGAAATTCTCTTTGTTCTCCACAGGTCCAGAACTACTTGGAGTTCACCGGGGACTATCATTATCTGGCTACGATTATACCGGTGCTGGAGAAAGAATTCGCTTACTGGCAACGGGAGAAAATGATAGAGGTTCAGAAGGACGGGAAGACGTACAAAATGGCGCACTATGTCGTTGACAGTACCAAACCTAGGCCAGAAAGTTACAAGTAATTTCCTATTCACTCGTTTTATTTATTTTTTTATTTATTTCGAAATCACCGAGTATGAAAATGGATTTGATTTACAGGACATCTTATCAAAGTCACGCTCTTATCATCCCACACACTCTTTCGTTCCCTTCATCTTTTCTCTTCTGACTGACAAGGAATGATTTTTATAAAATTTTGATATGATATACATCTCGACAAAATAGTAGAAACGTACTTTTTATATCGGCCATCGTCAACTTCTAAGGGGTGAAAACAGCCCTTGAAGTAGGGGTTGACAAACCTATTTACTAGTACACCTCGAAAACAATTGCAGATAGACATAAAGTTTGAATATAGTATTTGTCTATTTTTGAATTCTGAATACAACTATGCAAACAGTTTTTCAAAAAGTTAATTTGTTCAAAAAATGTATTAAAAATTTACATATTTTTGCAAAACCAAAACTAAAAATACGGATAAATAGAAATTTTTAATTTCAACCTTGCAATAAATATTATTATATGCACAATATAATAGAACTACCCGCTTGTCCTGTCTCCACCTCTCTGCATTCTCTCATCAGGTGTAATAACTTTCGTTGTTTCATCATATAAATCACATATTCTTGCTTTTTCTTCATCCCAGCAGTTGTTCCGTCTTTAATTCACTCGTTTTATTATTTGATACCGCCATCTGACCTTGCAAAAACTGCATGAGTTGCCATATATAGTTCTATCCCATCCATTATACTCATCGAACCTTTTCCCAACCGACTTTCATTTATTCACGAGTTTTGATAACTTTTTGAAAAATAAACGATTCACGAGTGAAGGGGCTGTAAAAAGTGCTGTCGAAATAATCATGTTGTGGAAGAACACTAATTTCTACCATAAAGGCAATAAATGCTTTAGTTAACCGTTGGGAAAGATGTATACATCACCACAGTAATTACCATCGACTTCTATGTATAGAAGTTTAATTTGATTGGTTAAAATATCAAAAAATAAAAAAATTACTTATTTGCAATTTCATACAATCCAGTACTAAGGGACAGAGAGTTCTGCAATAGAACAACGTAAATATTTAAATGCCCTTAACTGAAACATCCCAGGGCCATTAATATGCGGTATAGTAGATTTAATCAAATGCAAATGCACCGGTGTACACGCGTCGCACGTAGGTCTACATTTCGACGGTAAATCTGAATCTATTCGCGGTTAAATGTCATCAGACCGTGTTTGTACTTCATTTCACGATGTTTCAGCGATATTAGAATCTTGTGCAGCTTATCGCGACCACTGTGTAAAATCTGGTCCGCCTGTGCCCTTTTCTTAACTGTTGAAACAGTTAACACATTATAACGTCTCATGAAACATTTTCTGTGCTAATTCTTCAGTTCACTGTAAATTCTGTTAGTGTGCATACTGTTGCCAACTTGCTTTATATTCTGTTTCAATGTTAACTTTATTAAAGCATATTTTATACATTATATTAATACTGCTTTTATTGTACCTTCTTTTATATTCTGTTTTAATATTGATTTAATTTTATCAGGTTTTACAATAACAGAGAGTAAAGGTGAAAGAATAATATCAAACATGATAAATGGATGAGATTCTTTGATATTATCAAACATAAATTTCTGAAAAGTGACTGAAGAAAAATGAGAAAGTACAAAATGATTTCTGAAGGACGTAAATGACAGATTAAAAATAATATATATTCCTATCATACAAGACTTTCCATATTTAACTTACAATTCTTCGAAAACCCTTGAAAACTCCTTTCAATGAGACTAACGATAGTTGAAGTCGTTGAATGATACAGTGAAAACAGTCATATCTAGTCAGACACAATAGAATTTACTGTTTTTTATATAAGTCGTAAAGAAAATAAATATTCGGGTGTTCAGTAGTGTTTTTATGTCCCTACAGTAATGTTACAATGTGAAAATTGCTGAAGATTGTGTAATAAATATTTATTTAATTAAATTAAACTTCAACTGCTGGTCACCGGTGATCAATATGTTCGTGTGTTTACATACAGTCAGATACACGTTCACTAATATTAAAACTATTTTAACAAGTTGAGTGCTGCAGTAGAAAATCCCGCAACTAGTCAGACGCGTAGAAATGGCTTTTCATTAACATACATCGTTGAATATATAAATAAGTATCTGTTTGATCATATATTTCTGATTTCTGATTTTATACTATCATTGTAACATAAATATTACTCAAAATTTCATAGGGGTAATCAGTTACTGGATGAAATTGAAATTGAGACGTGGGTGCACGCGGCACTCAACGTTTTAAAGAAAAAAATATTCCAACAGCATTTCTAAATAGCCACAAAATAAAAGACTGTACACTATTCGTGTCAGTACTCTAAACAACATTATTTATTATTTAGTTACTCACTTGTAAATGATAATTTTTAATGGTCCGTTCCTGTTTAATTTCAGAGAGGATTATCGCATGGCTCAGCAGCTTCCGAAGGAATCGCAAGACTCTTTTTACAACAACATAAAGGCGGGAGCCGAAAGCGGCTGGGACTTTTCCAACAGGTGGTGCATAGGAAATAACGTAAACGGCACGCTCAATTTACTGAACATCTCCACACAGTACATTGTACCTGTCGACCTTAATGCGATTTTACAACAAAACGCACGGCTTCTCAGTCAATTTCATGCGATCCTCGGTAACATTGCGGTAAGCATACATTTATTGTTAAACAAACTCGATGCAGGAAATCGGTCTGTAAATTCGCTACCAGCAGCGCGCGGGTAACCCTCGAATAATATGGTTAATTGGTTCACTGTTATTCGGAATACTAATACTCGAGATTGAGGATTCATAGAATTTTGGGGATCACGTTCTATGCTATTGAAAATAGAGAGACTCAGAACTGTTCATGTAAAATTGGACAATTGGTTATGAGGATTTTATTTAAACAATTTTGTAAATGATTATATATTTTAGGGAATTCAAAATACCGCCTCCATATAAAAGAGGACATTTAGTTTTGAGGATTTTATTTAAAAAATCTTGTAAATGAGAATATATTTAGGTGATTGCATTCGGTATTTATGTTATTATACAGTTACTCAACAAACATGGTAATTTAATAATTTAACTGTTAGAAGACATTCATTTACTAGATTTATTTATTTTGATGAGATGATGCTTTATCATATTTATTATTACAAATTTCTAAGGATAGAAGTATTACATTATTTAATAAATACTTATTTATAATATATGGACATTGTTTGTAAATTTAGTAAGAAGCTAAGATTTTGAAAATTAATCTATAAGGCAAACATTAATGTATGGAATGTTCTGATATTATTCACGTAATCTCCGTTACATCAATTCTAATTAAATTTACTATGTAAATTAGTCTGCAGTATGTTTCAGAATTTCAAAGGCTAATAAAAGTATTAGATTAAACTGGTAATATATGCTAATTAAGAAAAGTGTACGAGAAGTGGCAAGAGCGCGGTGTAGAATGCCAAACAGAAGTGTTAGATAAGAAAAGTTTTCAACGATGGCGCTGCTTCAAATATTAAGGAGTTCAGAATTTGAGTAAAATTTGGGGGGGTAGAAAATTAATAAAGTTTGGTGAAACAACATAATAGAAACGATAAGTTTCAAACTACTTTGTTACATTAATAAAAACTTCATTAAATAATTCGAAGCAGGACTTCATCAAATATTGCACATAAATCAATGAAAATTTATTACCATTTATTAACTAATTCCTACTTATCAATCACATAAAAACTATCACAAATTCTCAAATCGCGGAGCATAGTCCATATTATATAATTTTTTGAAAATAATAAAATTACATTTCAAACATCCGTAAAATAAAATAAAATATTATTTTATCCAGAGTGAATTTATTTATTTATATTTGTAAACGGAAAAATTTTCAAATATTATTATTTAATTATATCGGAGTTAGCCAAGTCTGAAACATGCTGTAAAAATAAAAAGACACAAAATAAAATAATATATTATTTAACAATAATTAGACGGTGTATGTCTATGCAAATACATATTTTGATACAGTAATATTTTATATTTAATTGTACGTACAGAAATCAGACATAAATAATCATCTCTTAACAAAATATTTGTATGTATTAAATTACATAAACGTCCCCAATTTCAAATAATATTTATTTTGAAAGAGCCCGAGTCAGTATAATCGTAATAACCGGTTAACTAAATTAAATATTATCGTTCGTATGATTCAAACAGCTATCGCTTTCGCGTAGCGTAACAGATTTCGTTAAACCGAGAATTCTGTCCGATAGAGAAGGGGCGCGGTGAAAAGTTTGCTTTTATACGACGTTATCAGAATTCCGTTCAGAAATAAAATTCCACCCCCCTTTCGACTAGCATTGAAAGCGACAAAACTAGGCCAACTTTAGCCTCGTCTTTGCTTCATACTCTTCGCTAAGCTTTAATACAACCTTTTCTTATATAAACGATGTCTCGTTTCTCAGAATAAATGGAGGTACGTGAGCACGTGCAACAAATCGAAATGATAATAGATAAGCTTCCCGGCTTGTCGACCTTCACTGACGCAATTATGTTTAACGATCCTATCGCTGTACCGATTTCTTCTGATTTCCATTGACGAATTCGCCTTCTTATGAAACAGCCTTTCGAAAAAGTAGCATAAGGATAATCAAGTCAGACGCGTCGTTTCTACAGTTTTTTGACCAAATGATGTGTCTGCAAAGATGGACGTGGTGTCCATTATTGCCAAAATTAATTAGTTGAGAATTCAGAGTTAGATGAAAACAGTACAGTATTCTTAATGCTCATTAAACTGACGTGTTCAGAAAATACAAGGTCATCAGACTGAATAAAAAATATCTCATTAAAAAATCACCAATTATTGTTAGAATCAATTTTTCGAGTATTTTAAATTACACAAAAATAGTACATGATTTTCTATATTAATTCTGTACACAGTTTATATGCAAGGTGTTAAAACGAAGTGTTCAGAAAATGCAGGGTCATAAAACTGAATAAAAGAAGTCTGATTAAAAAATCATTCATTATTGTGAAAGCCAATTTTCCAAGAATTTAAAGTTACATGAAAACAATGTAGTATTCTTAATATTTATTCAGTTTCACACCCTCTATATACAAGGTGTTAAAAAAAATAATTTAGAACTTGCAGGGTAAATAGTGGGTACTGATCCAACCGAATAAATATTCTTTTATTTTAATAAACGCAAGAGATTGTTCATCCACATTTTTATTGACATGTCTGTGAAAATCTATGTCTTATTCATAACAACAGATTAACTTCTCATTATCTTCAACGCAAAAATATTATTATTAAATAATTGTAAATATTATAAAAGTAGTCAATGGCCATACGAATGCTGACGTGGATATTTAGCAACAAGTTTGAGAAATATTCCATTAGCATTGTTAGTAAACTAACGAATGAAAATCCTAACAATGCGATATTGTATTAACAAAATTGTCATCTTCTTTGTGTTAAATTGCAAAGTGCTATTAATTTTGTGTATTATCATTTTTCAGAAAGCTCAATATTATGCGAAAATAGCCGCGGAACTTCAGCATGGAATAGACAAAGTCTTGTGGAACGAGGAAATGGGAATATGGCTGGACTATGATGCGAAAAACCATGCACCGAGAAATTCATTTTATCCTTCGAACGTAGCGCCACTGTATACTAGAAGTTATAATTTTTCTAAGAGACAGGAGTACGCACTACGAGTAGTGAAATACCTCAAATCACAAAACATCGATAGTTTCTTCGGTAAGTTTGCACAAACTACAAAATAGAAGTTACTTCCAAAAATACAGAAAACTGAAGAAAAGAGGAATTCAAACTTCAGTAAACGTGAATGTAAATTTAACGTTTCAGTTGAAAAAGTCGAACATTCAGATTCTGAAAAAGTGGACTAGTGTACGCAAACAACCACTATAATGTCTTCGAAAACTGATCACTAATTGCAAATAATATATGAAAATTTTAGACTGAATTAATGTTTGGACTAAATAATAATTTTTACGGTTAAATAGCATTATCGATCCGGATAACTGATGCAGTTTTTAATAACCACTAGAATTCGATATAATTTTAAATTCACATAACAAACGAACTATTAAGATTTCACCTGAAATTCATTTTTAAACTCAAAACCACTGGACAATTCTTCCATAATTTCAATTAAATATTTATAGTACCGTGAATGGAGAAATTTGAAGCAACCCTTTAAACAATTTTCAACCAACAGTATATTTTAATTTTGTTTCTCGTGAAACGATTTTCATTCCGACTTTCCTTTGCCACAGACTTGAAGAATTCTTCGGTTAACAGTTATTCTATCGAAAATCGCAGGAGTTGTATACATTCCCCCATAAGAATGAAATCGAATGGAATCGAGATAAGAAACAATTGTTCGCGGCTCTATTCCCGCGGTTATCGGTAAAAAGAGGTGTTTATCAAGCAGGGAATATATAATATTGTTGAAAACCACTCCAGTTTGCCAACTGAATGCTACATACGTTTCATTGCATGTTTGCGTCTGATAAACATTTTAATAAAATACTTAACCCTTTGAGTATTGAAATTTTCGAGAAAAAATGTGCTAAAGCTCTCAGACGGAATACTTCACTATTAAAATATTTATAATATCAGTTGTTAAGTTGTTTTAGTGTCGTCAAAGTGTATATTTAATAAATATTTTAATAAATTTCTGTTTGAGCCAGTACGGTGGTCCGTAGCACACATTTGATGATTTTTCTGTGATCATACATGGCCTCATTATCACCCGAAAGGATTAAATTCTATTTGATTAAAAATATTTAATTAAAATTCTCATTGCAACAGAAACATGATAAACGTCCCCTGAACAATTATTTTAAATATTTACTTACGATAGAAGTTGATTTTTAAGATACCAGAGTTCAAATTGCAGTGTTCGATATGTAAATAAGATGTTTGGTGAGAGTCAAATGTTCCGGAAATATTGTAACCTGATTTTTTTGCGGAAATACGCACGTCGCGACTAGAGGTAGTAAAAAAACGCTGACTCAGCTTCCGGAAGTGTCCAGCGACAGGTACTAAGGTTAGGTTGGGTCAGGGAAGAACGAGAGATCCGATCATGCGAATGAGAAAGTAACATATTCAAAATTATGCTTCAGCTTGAATAACGATATCTCGGCAATCGAAAGTCGCGTCAACATGCACGGGGAATACTATTTTAAAACAACAGTACGGTGGTTTGTATGAACGGAATGTGTATAATTTCAGAATTTTTATCGTAAAATTTTGATAATTCTAACGCTTTTCATTGATTTAGTCATCGATTCAGGCTGAAATACGTAAATTTTTTGTAACTCCTCAAAATCACTGATACATCGGTAGAAGTAACATAAAATAGCAGTTTTCATTGTCGAGTCGACGATTCATGCTAAAACCCTTGCGTAATTCGTGTAGAACCGTAGACACTTCTATAGAAATGGACCTAAATAACAGTACTTGTTGATGCAGTCGTCAGTTTACGTTGAAATACATAAATTCCTGGATATCTCATGGACAAATGTTAATACTGCGATATACATATCGTGAAATAACAGTTTACAACGATTCATGCTGAAATATGTAAATATTTATGTAATTCGCTATTTCCGTCCTCTATGCCTTCAGTTTCCCGTAGTCGTATAACTATAATAATGTGTTATAAATAATGTTTTATAAAGATATAAATTGTTAACGAAATTATTTTTATTTATGAAGAGTCGTTGCTAATTCGATATTCTTTAATCAGCTTGGCGAGTACTACAAGCCTTTAAACTTCTTGACACCCTACATCTGATTTTATTACACATAAATAGAGGAAGATTTGGTACAATGGGCTCTTTAAAATTTTAATAGTGTTTAGTGCTCAGGAAGTAAAGGTTTCATGAAGCAATTTTTAGTATGTTATTACTGCTACGAAAAATAACAACAACCGAAAAAACAAGTTTTTTACATTTAATTTAATGGAATTAAGATGGAGTATAATTCATTAAGACTTCGAACGACATGATACACGGCTTGCCCCTTAGTATTTGAAACTAATCGTGCACTGATTCTACCTCATGCTCAAAATAAACCTAACATTGATCAAATGTAATTTAATTGAAACAATTCTGCCCAATGGAGACCTAATCCAGACTGAACCAAATACTAACCTAAGTGATACCCAAATGTTAGGCAAAAGTAACTGCCAATCCTGAAATGTAAACTGTATAAACTTAATTTAACTGTGTAACTATTGATTCTACCCAATCCAGAACTAACCCAAAGCTAACCTATAACTATCGTAAACATGACCTAAAAACAGCTTAGACTTAATTTGTAACCTGTATATCATGCTTAATTAAGGAAAGGATTGTTCACTGATACAAGTCTAATCGAAACCTAGCAAGAATTCAAGTTACGATTTCGATCAAATATTTGTGAAAAATGGACATTTAAAGCGAAGGGAAGTGATACTTGCACTTATGGAAATTTTCAGAAGACGTAAAAAAAATACGAATAATTCATTATTGCATGAATGCTTCTAGCTAAACACTGACATTGCAGTTTTTACCTCCGCATTTTTGACCATTCAAAATTTTGTCTATTATTGAGGCAAGTCAGTGAAATGGGTCACCACCAGTCAGTAGGACATCAAACTTTAAAACACTTTAAGCCAGTGATGGCCGCAGGAGCTCCGGTCTTTCCCCAGTCTAGGTCCATTTCCCTCATATAGGCTATTATCTGGGACGTTGATGGACCGAGGGGGGACGAGGAGCAAACTACAGAGAACTGAAACGAGGGGAATGGACCTAGAGTGGGGGAAGGCCACAGCTTCTGTCGCCTTCACTGTTTTAAACACTTGTAATGTAATACAAAATTGTCCGATTTGCTTCAAACTAAAACCAAATTAAAGGACGTTCTTCCCTCTATCATATGAGTGCACATACTCATTTTTTCCTACCCATTGACGATAACTTAAATTATCTGAAAACATGATTGTAACTTACGCCCATAATATAATTCAATGTAATTAAAACAAACTGATACTGCGAATTTTTATTATAAATTTAGTGTATTTAGGTTCTGTGTAAGTTAAAATACTATAAAATCTGATGAACATTCAAGCAGATAATATATGAAAATAATAATAATACACTTCCATTGCACTAACCTTGCACAGAAATTACAAGTCAAAAGGAAAGACAGAAATCAATATATAAAATGTGTTTAATAGTCGAGCAGCAATGTGCTGTTACAAACCTAACCTAACATGCCTGCTACAAATTACAATTAACTCGACCCTTTATATTCGAGAATGTAATTTTAATTACGAGTAAACAAAACGGATGTAGTCAGACCAGTTTAATGAGACTCTCTGTTACGATTTTGCTTTTTCTAGGTGGAACACCCACATCCCTAAGTCACACAGGTGAACAATGGGATTTTCCAAATGCATGGCCGCCGCTGCAATCATTTATTGTAATGGGTCTTCACCGTACCGCAGTGAGAGAAGCGATGAACTTTGCCAAAGAATTGGCATCCAGATGGCTGGCCTCTAATTACGCCGGGTACACCGAGTATGGAGAAATGTTCGAGAAAGTAAGTCCTCCTTGACACCAATTAATTCATTAACTATACTTATTAACACACTGACTGTCACTGTGAGAGGTACCGTATTTGTTACAGCACAGTGAACTAATTTTCCGTACAAATAGTTAACCGTTTTCGTACTATTTCGAGTCTGACTGGACGTCATATTTGGTTCTAAAAAAATTATATCGATCACTTCTTGTATATTAATCTTCTACTTCATAAAAATATGTTACTATAAATATGTTGGGTCGTCTAGATCAGTGTTTCCCTAAGTGGGTTCCGCGAGACAAGGTGTCTTTTAAACAAATTTACTACAGTTCAAGAAGCATTAATCTTCCTTTGTTAACACACTAAATTCGTATCACACAGCAAATATAATACTCACAATCAGTAAAGGAGTTAGTAGGTAATACCTGCACCATTGTATTGTAAACGGAAAATGTGTTATCCCAGGAAATTTCACCCAGGATTTGCTGCGTTTCGTCTGAATCAGTTCAAATATTTGGAACATCGATTCTGGAAACGTTTCCTTCTTGCCCAAGGATTTCGCTAGTTTATTCAGCAAATACCTCAACACGTTAGACTGAATTCTTGAAGAATTCTTCACACGGCACCATGATTCTACCAATCTATTTTCTGACCTATTTGTTTGTGTACAATACATTCTCCGCTATACAGATTCTACAAGAAATTTCGACAAATTACTACCAAAAAAAAAACGAAAGAAAAAAACATTGTCATTCCATAACCCAGTAGAAAAATCCGTATGTAGTCAGACACACGAAAATTGCTTCTTATAAATATTGTATATTGATAAGGATGTACGCAGTTACCTGTTCTTTTTATTTAAATATTTACCTATTTGATGACATTTTTGGTTTTGTACCATCACCGTAAGATTGAAGTTACTTAAAAATTCATGGACATTAGAGGCTATTCAAAAAAATTAAAACGTTTCGCGTCGCAGTAGAAAATTCCCTAACTAGTCAGGTACTGCGATAACGCCTCGTTCTAAATATACAAGGTGACTTAAGATATCTCTACTGTTTTGAAAGCAATGAGAAAGTGTTTGAACAAAAAAATATGTTACTCAATGAAGCAAATACTGTGGTAAAATAAAATTCTCTTTAATATCATATTTTTCAAGATTTTCAGGTGATCAATATTTCTTTAAAGAGAGCACCTCATTTTCATTACAACAGTATTATACCTAGAAAAAACAAAAACTGAACTATTTACGATATCCTGAAGAATTCCACTTAAAAACTCATAAGTCTGCACCATTATTATAGAATCCATTCTTCTCAAAATATTCTACAGCTGAATAATTATTTGACTAATCTAAATCCGATGACCCACAGAACATGATATTTCCCACAATTTAGAAGTAGCCAGAATTCATTCGTCTGGAATACGATTTCAAATTACAGTTATCAGTAATCGGGTGATGAAAAATACATTTCGTTTCATAAATTCGTTATTTGTACACCAATAGACAGAAAAAGCTATTCGGTTTTATTTTCGGCCGTAAACGAACACTTTATGGCGTCACTTTGATGACTGACGTATGTCTGGCTTCGCTGGAGGGCCTATCAGAATACAAGCTCGATGCATAAATTCACGTTAAAATATTCTCCCTCGGTAGCAGCCATTGTGGTCGGGTCTACTCGAAATGGAATGAATCACTGTTCGTCATTTCTCACCTGCCTATGAATTTTCACGCAGTCAGAACCTTCGGTCTCCTCCGAATATTTATGTTTCCCTTTTTTTCTCTCTCGCCGTGCCCCTCTTTTACGTGCACGAGAAGACAGTCGTGAGCATGAGCCATTCCAGGTGAAAATCGTGGAGTCTCCATGCTTCATTTCGACCAGCAACCCGTGACGAAAGAGAGAGAAGTTTATGAAGCTTTGTTGATCCGACCGAGCTTACCCTCGAAAATATTTCGGTACGGTTTTTTCGAGCAGTTTTTCTTTTTTCACGTCGGACAAGACAATCTTAGCGACACTGTACCATGCAATTTTTCTCCCGAAAGAGCTCCCCTACTGATTTAATCATTTCTTTTTTTGGATGAAATTAAAAGCTTTCGTATGGGGTTCTAGAGATTTTGAAGGGTATAATAGTTACTAGACCATCTGTACGGTTTTTTTTTAATTTTATTTCTGGCTCGGATTCATGAGAGCATGCAATTTTATCTGTACTGATCTTTTATTAAAGCGTGTTTGAGCTTAGTATAACGAAAACGAATTATCGTTATGATTCCCTGCAGAAATAGTGTGATATTAGAAATTTATAAAGGTTTAAAATAAATGAATTTATTTATACAAAACAAAGAAATATAGAAATATAAAGATAAATGAAAATGTTTTGTTCTGTCTCAAAAAACATCGATATTTGTAAAAATGTACAAGTGCACTGTTTTTCACAACTCACTCAGTATATCCAGAATTACACGCGCATAAATAATATTAACACAAACGCACGAATTTCAATGTTTTAAAATACGAATTCGTTTCGTTCTGGAATTTATTCCAGGTGATATAATAATACATTTTCAATAAAATAACATATTCTCTCGTAGAACGAAATATGATATCCAAAATTACATTCATTAAAACGTCCGACGATATGGTTGAAATTTATTCCGTAGTTGAAGTTTATTCAGTGAAGAGTCTTTTTCTCTACGATTTTATAGGAATATCGAGCGGTATAATTCAATGGAGCAGACGTTATCGGATTGCAAAGTCCGCGAAAGTAATATCGAGAAGTATACAAGCACATGTTAGCGTTCTGAGAGATGAGCGTGCTTTCGAATGCGTCGAAGCAAAATCAACGATGATTTAAAACAATTATCGTGAACGTTAAGAAGGTCGAGTGTACCTCTGGGTATTCTATATTGTCCACGGGGCGAAGCGGGAGAAAAGAGAAGTGAACGGCATTTCACGTGTCGACGATTTATGCGAATCGATACCCCAACTCGATGATACGTATATATAGGGGTTGTGGTTATCGCGTGAGATTTAAACCACCAGGCGGCCAATAGGAAATTAAAAATCGTTTTACCGATACCATTTCTGTGATCTACTGCTAATGACGTTCCAGATACTCGAAATGTGACTTCATTCGAACGTCCTGAAAATTGTGTAAGAAATTAGAACTCCAATTTGGAGAACTTTTAAAACTGTAATTTAAAGAAATTGCTATTTCTACAAATTTGTATAATTAAAAATGAGTACTGTATAAATTTGAAAATTTCAGTGTACCTTAAGTAAAGTTATTGGTTATTTTGAGAGTTAAGGTTTAAAAACATTATTACTTGTAAAAGTATTCGTACTTGAGATTATTTAAAATTACTGGAAATATTGAACATTTTGAAAATTAAAGTTTGAAGATTGCTACTTTCCAAAATATTTATACTAATAAATAATGATTGAGTATTTTCAAGGATCTCGGGGATCACTGAACGAATACATCAGAAAATTATTCGAAATTTCCTAAATTATGTATATTAGATTGGCAAACGCAAGACAATGAATTTTAGAAAATATATTCAGGAAATACCAGACGACAACATCGCTATAAATACGTAACAGGTCATATTATTCTTGTAATCACTGAAATTATATGTAAGCTGTGGTCATTAATACCTTAACAGAGGATGAGATATTAATTAACTAAAAAATTATTAGAAAATATATTCAGTTATTTAAATTATGTTCTCCATAAGGAATATTTTACTTTATTTCCAAAGGGAAACATCGGCTGATAATAACACGAAAAGAATGAATTTTCATACAAAGGTTTCTTGAAATTACTAAAATGACTCTGACACGTATAAACACGTCGAGTAATTAGGATATTCTTAGTACTTGCGCTTTATCATAATATCATGCTTAATCCCCGTACAATCTTAAATAGCAGATTTGCATCTTAATACAGTCTTTCCGTTTCTGGAACATTCTCTCGCAAATTAAGCGCATTCATTTACCTTCAAACGAGAGTTGTAACGCAAAGAAATGCAAATGGCGTCCGAAAGGGTAATGAATTTCTAAGTACCCGCCCTAACGCAAGTCCTCGAACCCTTCGCGAAACCAAAACTTCAAACACCTGTTTTCCCGTAAACTTCGAACTCGAGTCTCGAATTTATGTATTAGGTCGGTGCAAAACGATTTTCATGTTTTTTAATTAAAATTGAAAGACAAATTGCACATTACTAACGTAATTTTTATAACTTAAAATACCAAAAGAAGGAAAAATAACTTTACGTAAAATCGAGTCTTGTGACAAAACGATAAACTTTTTGTATTAAGCTAATATACAAGTACAATATCACCTAACTTAAGCACCCTAAATTTCTCGCTGATTTCTGATGATAAGAAAAATGTGAGCATTTGTTCAAATAAATTTTCTTCACTAATCTGTTTACCATAGTCATTTCATTACTTCCATCTATTTCCATTCATTTTTGGAGTATTCGTACTGAAGGTCACACAAAGGTCATGCTTCTATAATCATTGGATTGGTCTTGACCTCAACTAATATGCCACGATAATAAAAATATGTAGTCCCATTTAAAAAATATCAACGACATCGAAATTTCGAAAAGTATAATCTTGAGAAAAATTGTTTACTTATCATAATATTTATCCCTTCAAATAAATCACATCTCCCCTTATATTTCTAGCTGTCATCAAAAACAAGGAAAATATTTAAGGTGCTCAAGTTGAATAGGCTATATAACCCCTGTATGACTTTGAAGGTCATTGTATAACACATGGTTGAACTCGTCTTGACACTTAAAAAATTAAAGACCATCTTCATTTCTCGACAAATATTGCAAACATAAAAATCTGTATACGATATTACGTTGGTAAAAAAAAACAGTGTAACTTGTCCCTCTTCATATTTTCCGTATACTTACCATTTACGAGAAAAACGCTGGCAAGTAGCTGCGTGGACACCCTCTATAGTAGAACTTCCATTATATCAACAATTTTCACCTGCTGGAAGTTCTGTATTAAATTGTAGCTTATATTGTATTTTAGACGTAACGTCGAATATTCACTGGAGCGTATAATCAAATGGTTGACAATTATATGTACGCTATATTCACGGACAAAGTTCTTTCTTCCTCCAGCTCCGAACTTCGTTAGGAGCACAAGTTAATCCCGCTGTACGATCGACTTTGTAAACTTTAATTAAGCATTGTTCGCGCGACTCGGACGAAATGTTGATTATCATCGTTCGATCATTAGGATTCAAGGGTAAACCCGTCCCAGGGCACTTCGCCGTTTGTTGAATCCTCGCGGAACTCTCTGCTCCCTCTTTCCTCCTCTTTCTTGCGGCGTCGCTGACTTAGGTATCTCTCGCCGCGTCCCACGGCGAAAGTTAACGCGAAGAAGCTGTCGATCGCTGCGTCACTTAATTACTTCGAGGTGGCGGCTGCTTTGAAACAAGAACGCGTGATTACTTACCGTAATTGCTCTTTTAATTGCAGTACGACGCAAGTATTCCCGGCCACGTCGGCGGCGGAGGCGAGTACACCGTTCAGTCTGGTTTCGGCTGGACGAACGGAGTGGTCCTCGAGTTCCTCAGCGTATTTTCGTCCATCGAGATGAGGGATCCATCGAACGAGGCTAACCACTCCATCGAAGCCGAAGAATAGCAGGTGAGATGTCAAACTGAAGGTAAATGAAGGCTAACATTCTAGGAACACCTTCACTTGCAAGGACTACATGGGGTGTAAAGGCTCGTTCAGACGGTGACACTAGTGTCGCGGCACTGACGTCATGACATTAAATGTCACGATAGTGTCATCGTGTGAACAAATTTTGATGCCACTGTCGCTGTGTCGTGGTAGTGGTGTCGTACATGTAGAAATTTTGATATGTGACACTCATGTCACGGCACTACCGTCAACCAACCTTCACAAGGAATGTTGCGCAAATGATATACGCCGATTTTGATGAAATTTCAGTATGATAGTGGTATTTGAAAGAATATTCTATACGTATTTTTTTTATTGGTCATCATCCACTCTGAATGAGTGAGTACAACCCTTGAAATTTGGAGTTAAAAACTATATTTTGACAAATATCTCAGAAAGTATTTGTTGTAGAAGAAAAGTTTCAATGTTCGACTTGTGCATTTTTGAATGACAAATTTGTCTATGTAAACACAGTATTTAGTCCCACGCCACGAAAATCCACTTTTCAGTACCAATCTGACTAGATGTTACGACGCTTCATTACATCAGTGTCACATTTCATGGCATCACTGCCACGATATTTCTTGACATCAGTGCCGCGACACTAGTGTCACCGTGTGAATGAGCCTTTACGCACCGATTTCAACCCCTTGACGTACCATAAATGTTAGCGACACCGAAATTTTAAGGGAGGTCGAAGACAGATAGCCCGACGCTATTTTCCTTTAGCTTTGTTTATGACTGACTTGAGGACTGTTTGGTGTCTGTATGCCGAAAGCATGGATTGATGGGTGGGCACCAGACAATGGCCAACAATTTGAAGTCGTATAGCTATCAGTTGTCATAAGCTGATTGTTTGGAAGAGCCACGAGAGAAAGAGTTTGCGGCCTTCCCCCACTCTACGTCCATTCCCCTCGTTTTAGTTCCTTCCAGTTCGCTCCTCGTTCCCTCTCGATCCTTCTTCGTCCCAGATCACAGCCTACATGAGGGGAATGGACCTAGAGTGGGGGAAGGCTGCAGCTCCGGTGGTCATCACTGACGTATGCTTTTAAATATATTTCCTTATCGAGTACTCTTTAAATATCATACCTCTCGAGCATTATTGATCTGAAACTCTGATAATTTTGAAGCAATTAATTTTGTTGTTTCATTTTTCTATTTAGGTTCCATTGACAACGATATAGCGCATATTTTCCAACGAATCTAGTCTTCACGGAAAAACAGGGCAGGACGTGTTATAAAACCCCACCGTTTGTTCGATGCACGTCAATTAGTACGTATGTATATTAAGGAAGTTTCATTGATATGCGTACAAATTATGATCATTCCTTCGGTGAGCCATAATTCTTGTCCGTGGTAACGATGGGTGCTTGTTCTATCAATTAAACGAACGAAAACATTTCAACTAACACATGCACACGGTTATACGTAATGATAACATCAACGTACAATGCGTACGGATACTAGTTTATCATGTGAAAAGTATCAGTAGTTAATCGAATAATTTACTTAATTTTTTCTGTAACTAGCATTTTTTATTGTTTTTAATCCTTAGATCTTTTTGTTTGTTCATAGTTACCATTATAGCAAGAGCAATTAATAACTATGTATGATTTTAGTAGAATAATTTATAACTAGACTGTGGATGTTTATACAAAAAAATATGTTGTTAAAGTCTCTATAAAATGATAGAAATTTTAACAAAATGTAATTCTTCTACTTACATTAAAAAAGTATAAATATCAAGATACGAAAGTGTCTATTTGCATAAAAATCCACAGACTATATTTAACATTCCACTTTTAATGGGTTTTAAATGTTTCTATAAAATCTGCGGATATTTCTTCAGCACGGCTGAAAACTATTTATTTGTTTCGATTGTAAATTAGAATCGGTTGTTAATGACGTCAGTGATATCTTTATTTTATTGTTAGTCAAATTGAACCGTGTTCGCCAAGCACAAAGCACAAAGTATAGTTGCAAAGTGTAACTCGTCAGTATTGTAATTTAATGATAGTAATAACGATAGATTAGTCTGATTAGAAGACTAGCATAAGTTTTCTGTTCACTTTGTGTGGAGTACGGCGCTGGCGACAACCTCCAATGTTTTATTGTTAAGTTTCCTATAAATAATATCGCTATACCCAAAGGAATGTATCATCGAGTGTTATACAAATTTACCGATAAAGAACACTTTTCAAATTGTTGTACAAAAATATTTTCAAAAAATTGTTATACATATTTTTAATAGATCATGAAATAAGTTATTGGACAGAACAATTAAAAAACTCTGTGTGTACGTGTTAGAGATTTATTCTTCTATGCTGCGTCGCATAGCACGTGGCGCACGCCAATTACGAACTGAAAACAGAAGAAGCGGGGCCGGATATATCACACCACTCCGCCACCTCGTGGGACCTTATGACAATATAAATTTTACACTATTTAACACTTCCCCTTAAAATTTAAAAATAAAGTACATATATAACTAATGCGGTATACCTAACATACTAACGCATCTAGAATGTTTTGAGCCACATAGGGCCTTGGTCAAAACGTCCGCAACCATTTCTGTAGTACTTAAATATTTTAACTTAATTATTTCTTCCTTTAATACCTCTCTTACTATATCTGACTATCTCTCTTCTTATAAAATGATGTTTGATAGAAATATGCTTCGTTCTAGCGTGGTACACTGGGTTTTTGACCAATTTTAAAGCACTGGCATTATCATTAAAAATAATGAGATCTGATTCCACTTGTACACCCAATTCTGAAAGTACGCCTTCTAAATATATTGCCTCTTTTGTTGCCTCAGTGATGGCCATATATTCAGCCTCAGTGGTGGACAGTGCCACGGTGCGCTGTTTCCTTGATTCCCAAGATATCGGTCCACCACCGAAGAAAAATACGTAGCCTGTGTATGAATGACGATCATTCTCACAGCTTCCCCAATCGGCATCGGTATATCCCTTTAACATTTTGTTATTCGATTGATACGTTATGCAATAATTATCCGTTCCCTTTAGATATCTTAAAACTTTCTTAGCCGCCTCCCAGTGTTCCTTATCGTAACAATTATAAAACTGACTTAATACGCTTATACAGTGAGCAATATATCGGGCCTAGTCGTGACCGCAAGGTACATAAGACTTCCAATTAATTCTCTGTAGGGATACTGATTATTTCTTTGTTCTGATTTAGGTTCCGCTTTTGTTAAAGTAATGCCTGGATCCATTGGAATCGTCACCGGATTTGCCTCAGTCATGTTGAACCTTTGCAGTAATTCCTTAATATATCCTTTTTGGTTCAATGTGATTTTCCCCTCTTCTATGGAAAATTCTATTCCTAGACAATAGTTGACAATACCTAACTCCTTTACCGAAAAACGCTTCGATAAGTAACCCTTAAATTGTTTTACTTTACTTAAATCTTTAGTAACAATCAAAATATCGTCAACATAAACCACAACCAAAAACAGGGCTTCCCCTTGATTAACATAGTAAACACAAGGATCGAAATCTGACGATTTTAAACCAAACCCTTTTAATTCCTTATCTAACTTTACATACCATTGCCGACCGGCCTGTTTCAGTACATAAATCGCCTTCTTGAGTTTACAAACCTTATTTCCCGACTTTAATTTTTCGAGCATTTCTGTAGCCTTATCTTTAATCGAAGAATTATCTTTTTCAAGTTCGATTAATTTGACCAGCACATCTTTCAACTTGTCTGGAGTTTCCATATGAATATCTTCATCCAGAAAGCCATGTAAATATGCTGTACTAACATCAACCTGATATATTTTCATCCCATATTGCGCTGCTAAGGCTGAAACAAAACGAATAGAAGTTGATCGTGCAACAGGGGCGAAGGTTTCGCCGAAATCTACCCCTGGCCTTTGACTAAACCCTCTGGCCACAATTCTGGCCTTCCGCTTCTTGATGTTTCCATCTGGCCCGTATTTATTAGTCAAAATTACTCGACTGCTGATCACATTTCTTTCGTTTGGGCGATCAACCAAGTCCCATACATCATTGGTTAACATTGCACGTACTTCCTGTACCATCGCCATTAACCATTCGGTCACGTTTGTTCCGGTTATTGCTTGATTTAAAGGTATTTCTCTTGCATAGGCCACCGAATCTTCAGGTCGATCTTCCGGGACGTATCGATATATTTTTCGTGGCCTACCACGGTTTCCCATCCGTTGTATCCTTGGCCGTCCACAACCTCTTTTCATCCTTGCGGCGTCGTCCTCTTCACCGTTTGTGTCTTCATCTGTATCATCGTATTCTTCATCGCTGTTATCTTCTCTTCGTGCATTAAGATCAAGCATAACCTCATCCGATAGCTGTTCTACAGTTTCTTCCTTATCTGAATCTTTACTATTTACAAAAGTCACATCACGACTGACAGTTATTTTGTCAGTGACAGTATCTAAAAGACGATATCCTTTTGATGTCTCATCGAAACCCATAAATCTCAATTCAGTAGCCTTCACATCCAATTTTCTACGCAGTTCCTTCGGAATATGAGCATAAGCTCTTGATCCGAATATTTGGATATTTTTGAATTTGGGTTTAATATTGCACCACCTTTCCAAAGGAGTGATTTCGGTAGCTTTAGTAAGTAATCTGTTCTGTAGATAATTGGCGAAATTTACTGCTTCTCCCCAGTATCTATGCGGAAGTTCAGCCTCTATCAGTAAACATCTCGCCATTTCGAGTAATGAACGATTTTTCCTCTCAGCTACTCCGTTTTGCTCTGGTGTGTAGCTGGTTGTGTACTGGGCTTATATACCTTTCTTAGAAAATAAATCCTTGAGATCCTTATTTATAAATTCGGTCCCTCTATCCGATCTGAAAACCTTTGGTGTTTTATTAAATTTGGTTTTAGTATGCTGTACATACTCCTGAATCCTTTGAGCAACTTCCGACTTATGTTTCAATAAATATATAACAGTGTATCTGCTATAATCATCTATCAAAGTTAACAGATACCGTTTATGACTAGGCGTCATTGTTTGCATGGGACCGCAAACATCAGTGTGTACCAACTCCAGAACCGACCTAGATTTATTACTGGACTTGCGTGGGAATGGCTTTCTCATCATTTTTCCTTTTAAACAGGTTTCACACACCTCCCTTATTCCACAATCCCTTATAGAAAACCCTTCAATGATGTTTCTAGATACCATGTCCACAATAGCTTCGTGGTCTCTGTGTCCTAACTTTCTGTGCCACACATGTTGGCAATTAGGAAGGTGTTGATTCGCAGTTAATAAAGCCTTATGTATACCCTATAGTCTATATAGGTTACCATTTAAATTAGCTGTTGCAATTATTCGACCATTATGAATTATGAAACATTCTTGACCAACAAAGGTAACCTTAAAGTCCTTATCTGTTAATCTTCTAACTGAGATTAAGTTTCCTTTAAGAGTAGGTACATAGAGAACATCCTTTATAGTAATGATATGAGATTTCCCCTTTGCGTATGTGCATTCAATTTCACCTTCACCTATCCCTTTTAGTCTCAATGTTTGTACCAGTTGCCAGTCTTACTGTTTCATTATCGCACTCCTTAATAACTTTAAAGAAATTTATGTCACCAGACATGTGTCTGGTTGCACCTGAATCGACGTACCAGTTACTGTCTTTGTCGAGGTTACCCATATGTACATGGAAACACATGTTATTATCATGCGTATCTATAACTTGACTGACCTTTTGTTTACTATTCTTTTCCTTCCATTTTTTATACTTGGTGCAATCCCTTTTTAAATGTCCTGACTTATTACAAAAATAGCAAACATACATATTGTTTGTTTTCTCCTTAACTTCTTTAGGTTTTGTGTCACGCATCTGTTTACCTGAAATATGCAGGGCCTTATCATCAAGTTCGAGCGCATTGTTTCTGGAATTTTGCCTTCTTGAAGCTTCATCGACCAATTTCCCCTTTACTAACTCGAGGGTGAGCTCGTGTTCATCCCTTGTTTCTAATGCCATAATGAGTGTATTAAACGAGTCTGGTAAGATACTTAAAAGCATGGCTATCACAAGTTTTTATTTCAAAACATCCCCTAAAGCAGCTAATTGGTCAATAATATTTAACATCTCATTAATATGCTTTTCCATGTTGCCATTTTCTGTTAATTTGGAATTGCATAATTTCTTTAATAAATAGACTTGATTACTTAACGTTGCTTTTTTTGGTGGTATTTCCTGAACGATTCCCATGCTTCCTTTGCACTGATGGTGTCCTTAATGTGCCTTAGTTGGTCGTCTTCTACAAGTAAACCGATGGTTGCCCTTACTTGTCCGTCTGCCTTTATCCATTTCTCGTCAGGTTCTATTGGTCTTTCTTTAATAATTGTGTGCCAAAGATCCTCTTTAATTAGAAATAATTCTACCTTACATTTCCATATGTGGAAATTTGAATTATTTAATTTCGTTATGGTAAAACGTGTTTCTGCCATTATTTCACGCCACGTGGACTGCGCCCATAATCTGTTAGAGATTTATTCTTCTATGCTGCGTCGCATAGCACGTGGCGCACGCCAATTGCGAACTAAACACAAAAGAAAAGGGGCCGGATACATCACACCACTCCGCCACCTCGTGGGACCTTATGACAATATAAATTTTACACTATTTAACAGTACGACAATAAAAGTTATGTAATGTATCACATAAGTATGAGAATAAATGTGTTTTCATTAAATGACGATATCCTATTTTCCATCACAATCCTAATCATGCTAATGAAATGCAGTCTCGTTAACGCGAATTACAACTCAGGAACTTTCGTTTCCAACTCACGTTAACTAACGGTGGTTGCTTTGATGTAATACGGACATAATTATAGCTTCGAAGTTAAGTTTCATAAAGTCAACGTGACTTTCAGATTTGAGTAAATTTTATTAAGGGGGAATTTAAATGAAAGTTCTGACTGATGCGAGGTCATAATCAAATATTTTATTTATTTATTTGTTAAAAGAGATTATATCAAAGTAGAAAATATAATTAGCTGGTAAGGGGCTTGCACATAAAATATTTACAAATACTTTATAAAATTTTAACGGAATAAAAATAAAATATTAAGTAATGAAACATATACTAACAATAAGTTGTGCCGTATAGTAGCATTGCAACTTTTATTTCCTCTTTTTAATTTGTACCTGACTATATTTTATTTTTATTTCAGTACAATTTTATGAATAAAATTGAATTATAAATTAGAAGAACAATTATATAGCTCAAATATTACTTATCCAATATTTTAAATTATTGTTTTATTTTATTATTCCTGTTAAAACATTTTATTGAAAAGATTGCAAATTTTCAACAAAACGGCGATTTAAAGAAATGTTATTATAGACTGCGTATAGAGCTTTCCTTTCATTTAAAAAACATCACGCAGCTTCATGGAACTTCTCGAAACAAATTTTTCGTGATCCCTGAACGACAATACAACGTCAAAAACTCCAATCCCTGGTCTCTCGCTTCATCGGATGAAATGCTGCGTTTTCAAAAGTTTCGCTGCCATTCGAAAAGAGAACTTTCAATTCACGTAGAGAACAGTCGATAACCGTGTAGTCGCAGTGGAATCGAACTTTCTGACTATGCATCGGAATTACATGTACTCTATACGCTTCAACGCAGTCATTCGTGTGTCTACTTGCGAAATATTGCCAATTGTAAGCTTGCACCCGTTTGCACGAACAAAAACTCTCTAAAAGAACACCATAAACATGAAAGATTGTGTATGTTTTGGGCAATCACATTAATTTATATTAGTGATGGCCGCGGGAGCTACAACCTTACCCCACTCTAGATCCATTCCCCTCATACAGGTTGTGATCTGAGACGAGGGGAATGGACTTAGAGTAGGGGATAGCCGGAGCTTCCATGGCCATCACTGGTCTATACAAGTAAACAATTGCCAAGAATCATGTTAAGTGCAATAAATAAGTACACTAAGAGTAACATTGCAAAGATGTTTGCAACATGGATTCTATGTATTATAACAATACAACATTTTATATGATAATATTTTGTTTTTTAATATTCCATTTTTTTTTTAACGAAAAGTCTCAGAAAATATGTTTAAGGTTTAGAGAATCTGAAAATATTCTATTCTAAAACAATAACTTTGGAATATGTCTGTAAATAATTAGCATGATCCTATTAAATTAAGAAAATACGATGTTACTAGTGCTGAAGGTAGTTTTGCAACATGCGGCTTGTGTGTCAAGACAGTAAAACTTTTTGTAAATTTGAACCGACATAACAATATCCAGATACATAACATATAATTTCTTTTTTAAAAATTCTTTGGAAGGGTATCTAAAATTTGAACTGTTTAAAAATGTTCAATTTTAAAATATTAATATTATACTATATGTATAAATATTTACCAGAACTACACTGAAGAAAATATTTCTTAATATTATTTTTTAAAAATATTTTCTATGAAAACAATAACAAATTTTATATGAGTATATTTCTTTTAGCTTGACTGAACGTTGACATATCCAAGTAAACAATAATATAGTTTGTTCAATAAATTTGCTAATTACACGGTAATATCCATCGGTATCTGCAACATATCAGTTTATTTGTACCATGTAGTATTGATAAATTTAATTATCTTATATTAAATATTTAGCTGACGTATCATTACTTGTATTGGGTTATTTAAATTGAAATCGTATCAGGCAATGTATTATTCATCGAAATTCACTGCTGAAGTACATGATACGTAACTCACATTACATGAAACCATACTCATCCGAATTAATAATAATTCTTCGACGAAGCAGACAATCTTCTTACATGTCCATAATTTCTCATTAAATTAATTAAACATTCTTTTGTCATGCACTATGCATAATTCTTCCATTAAATTAAATAAATATTCCCCTGCCATGCACTACGTATACTTAAAATTCTGTTCCTGTTTGTTTCAATGAAAAAGTCATCTATTTTATAAATTGTTAACATTAGACATTTTCCAGAGACAAAAGGTCTGAACAACTTGCCTCATAATAACGAATCACGCTCGTATTGCAGCTAATAGTCTGTACATTGTAAATATGAGTGCCACTTGAATATGCATCGTTATAAATTTTATATCACAGCAATCTTGACTTTCAGAGAACTATTCAAAGCTAATTACACGTGTCCACAAATACTCTCGCTGCAACCGCTATTATAGCAGTTGAATAATAAACTTCAGCACCAGATAGCCAATTTCATGTAATAAAATTGATTTCTATGTAACCTCGTGCCGTTTTACTTCTTATATCACATCGTGACACGGAATAACTGTTAATGGCGCATGTACGCCGCGTATCGTAAAAACGTAATCGCCATTTCCTCGCATGAAATTTTTTATTCACCGTGTTATTAATACTCCAACAAATCTCGGTCGTCCGGTCGAACCGTGCACGTAATACAGGGTGTAAAGTTTCGCGGCAGCGCTATTTCACGTCGCGTGCTTCTACACCGGTAATTTAAAACAATTTACGCCAATAAAGTGAAATTGAAAATTACACAGTGTCTTTCGATTCACTTACCCCGTAACAAGTAGCCCCGTATCGAAGCACACCCCTTTAAGACTTTTCATATCGTTTCCGCTCTGTCGACCGGAAAAATACATTTCGACAACCTCGAAGTACACAACGTCTCAAAATTAGATGCGTGTTCTATTAAAATCAGGAAAATTGAAAAAAAAACGAATATACTATTACTGGTTTATTTTTCTGCAAAAAGAAATGCATCAACGAGTTGGAGAACAGTACAAATCCAAGAAACACATTTTGAGATATTTGAAAAAATAGCTTTACTTTTCGTGTATCATCAACGCCATTGCTTTTATAGTGCTGCTCCAATTTAACCCTTTCGACTGCTAACTGCGCCTATAGGCGCTTGACAAATCTTTTCACCGTGTCCTGCCAATGCCCATAGAACACCCATAAAACACCATAAGAAAGAATTTAAGGGAGTCAAATCCTGAGAACGTGCAGTCTAAAGCCTCCACCGTCCAATTCACCGGTTCAGAAAGCGTCTGTTGAAGCCATGTCGAACAATGAGGGCATAATGACATGGTGACCCATCCTGTTGAAATGCTACACCGTCGAGAATGCCATCATCAAGAAGCTGTGGTTCGAGGAACTGCTGGTGCATATCAAGCCGCGCTTGACCTGTGACCGTTGCTTCTGCAAAAAAAAATGATCCATAAATCTTTGGTCTCGTCGACCCAAGCCACACACGTTCACTTTTGGAGTGCCTCCTCGCCGTGGTATGGACTCATGCGGTTTTTCATCAGACCGGATATCGATTTGGACCGATGATCGATTGGAAATCTGCAGGGAAACAGACGGAGCATATGTCGAAAGTGTTCAATGTTTTTGTGATATGAAGTTTTCACCGATTTTTATTCAATATATTTCTTTTCGACTAAAAATAAACTGGTACTAGTATGCTTGAGTCATTTTTTAAAAATTCACTTAATTACATTATAATACGCAGTTATTTTGGGAACACCAAAATTGAGGAGGGTAATTTGGCAAGAAAATCGACGACACCGTACACTTTTTCGCGTAGATACGTTGGAACGAGTTTTGTAGAAAGTGGAATCGTATTAAACTTCGAAACCTTTCCATACCACATTTCATATAGGGTTTTAAAGACGGCAGTTCTATCGGCACTTTGTAACGTAACGTTCGATGGATTTTATTATACCGTGAGGGAACGGAACGAAATTGTAAAATATACCATTCCTTTCGATTCACTTACCCTGCTGCGTATGATAGCCTGCACGGAAGTGAGACACACGTTTACACGCTCGTGTAATGTTATCGATGTGGACGTTTGCTCGTTCTCTTAGAAGACAATACAGGCTGATTCATAAAGACGGATTAAAAGTCGATCTGTGTGAATGGTAGTTGCCACATAGGAAACGCAGATAG
This sequence comes from Macropis europaea, assembly GCA_916610135.2. NCBI lineage: Eukaryota > Metazoa > Arthropoda > Insecta > Hymenoptera > Melittidae > Macropis > Macropis europaea. The sequence goes on from OU744344.1 coordinate 23,029,139, forward strand.
TTCCTAGTAATACTGTATTCGAACTGTATCTAAAAGTGAACATACTGCCACTTAAGCTACCTAAATTAGGTTTTAAAGGGGAAAGTAGATATACAGGCTGCAGCATGGATCGGTCATCACAATATTTTTATTGCTTCTGACAGTTTAATAAAAAATGTTTTAAACGAATGTTCATTGGTATTAAGTGAAGAATTTATTGCAGTAAAACAGTGAGGCCACTAGAGCGTAATTCCCACACTGTAGATCCATTCCCCTCGTTTCAGTTCCCTCCAGTTCGGTCCTCGTGCTCCCTCGGTCCATCGTCGTCCCAGATCATAGCCTATATGAGGGGAATGGACCTAGAATGGGGGAAGACCGCAGCTCCGGTGGCCATTACTGATGTAAAGGAAACCTATAAAAGTACTTTTAGTCCATAAAAAAGAGAACTCAATTTGTATTTTTTAAACAGCATTATACACTTTTATTTTCATATTCTTAAAGTACATTAAGAAGCCGATTCAGTAACATAGTGTCATGTATTATTTTTATCTAATCTTAAAATAAGTTTATTTATTTGTGAATTACAATCCACGAGTTGATCGCTGATACATAACATCGATGCACTGAATTCAGACGAAATAAATGGTACTATGGTAAATGCCAGGTACTTATGAAGGCTTAATAGCAATATCAATAATATACAAAAGAATTAAAATATATTTACTTTATAAAATTGAAAAATATCCATGGCTAAATATCTTCATGTTTCTTAGAGTTGTACTATATTGTGAACGCTATGAAACGTTTCTAATACCTTAAGCCGCAATTGTCACGATCTCGTTTAACGTTATAATCTTCTACTAAAATATGAAACCGCTCAGTATCCACCATAATCGTGGTAGCCGTGCAGAAAAACGAGGATCGCCGGGAACAGTTGATATAAATGATATCATAAAATCTATAACTTGCACAAAATTTCTGGTACAACGAAATTGAACTCATAACCATAACCGCGATGTAATAACAAAAATGTATAATTTAATATCCTTTATAGCAAACATTTATTCCACCTGAATTCCTTTCTTAAAATGTCGAATTTTCAGAAATTCCTTTTTGTTTTCGTCAGAAAATACAGAAGCGCTCTTCGTGCGTATCGTTGTATCTTAATTAGCATAATTGTGTTCATTTTGCTCGTAATAAGCGCGCGGAACATAATGAAGTTCCATGGGAAGACGCTGAACAATACAAGGTGCGCTCGATTAAATCGTTTTCTGTATTTTTCCTTCCTTTTTCGTATGGAAATCTTATTGAGTCGTGGACCAGAAAAAATTAAACGAACCTTTAAACTCCACGACATCGACAGTTCCATCGACTTTCCCGTTCGGCGGATTCCTCTCTTTCGGCCGACAGCGGAAACTTAAAATGATTTGTTGAAATAATCCGGACAATTTCATTTGCTGGGAACGAGCATCGCAATATCGGCGAATAAATAAAAGAAAACCGACTTGCTGCTATGAAACGGAGGTCCGTTTTATACGGGACGAATGGAATTCCATGGGGGATTTGTACACCTTCCAACGGTTGTTTATTGAAACTGTGCTATATTGTGCACTCACCCAAACTGATGTTAGCAAAATAGTGTTGCTGAAGTAAAATCTGTCTTCGATAATCTGTTAACGATTAACGACTTCATTGTTAATATAAGACGATAATACATATTTTTATAGAGGGTGTCACTAGATAAGTGACAATCGAAAAAACGCCTGAATTATTAAATTTTTCTAATAATTGTAAAAAACAGATTATTTCTGTTTTTAATGTAGAATCTGATGGTATTATAATAAAATTAGTTTAATTGGTTTTTGAAGGTTATTTCAACATCAACTTGTTTTTCTAAATATTGTGCTACTTTTTGTATTATTATTTTGTTGTATTAAAAAAAGACGATTTCAACGAGCCCTTATCATGTGATTTTCATATAATTGAAGGTCAAGTGTCGCGGTACTTATATTGGGACATCCTGCATATATGGGATGTTTAATAATCAATGATAATTGTATTATAAAATTTGTATTAGTCAGCTTTTATCGAATAATTCTATTCATTCTTATCAAACCTAATTTATTTCTTGACAAGCTATATATTGTCTATGGTTTTGTATGACCATCTTGTATCTTTCAAGCAAGTTACTTATATCTCTCGAGAAAGTAATGAAAGACAGCTCGTAATTTTCGACAGGTATTTTCCAATTAACCTAATATTTGCGATGACTCAGAAAATTCATCAAATATTTCCATAACTACAACTTCTCCCTTATTCTGGTGCAACTGATTGACTACTAGTTTTGAGGTCGTGTCAGTGATGTAATTTGATAAGCGGCCTACACATAATCAAACATGTTGCAATGCACTCATCGATTCCTAGGTTTCATGATGCAGGTTGCAATGTGTAGGTTGGTATCAGCGTATCACAGTCAGAAGAGGTTTGCATCGATGCAGGAATCGATAACTGGTGAGCAAGGCTCGATTCTGTTACAGGTTTTAACCTGAGTGTAGAGCGTGGCATCGATGGCGATTATAGTTTGTTTCTACCGAAATCTGTCTGCGTCATGAAACCTAGGAATCGATGCGTGTATCGCAGAATGTTTCACTGTGTGTAGGCCGCTTTAGAGATGTTGCAACTTCGCTTCAAAAAAACAATAGCCTGGAAGGCGCTACATAAAAGAAAGTTGAAATAATGTATACATTTGATCAATTTCATGAGTCACTGTAGCCATTTAATTGTACGCTGAAAGAAAACAAGAAAAGGTATTTTTAATACCTTGACTGGCATGTCACCTACACTGTACAAGTGATTAAAATAGAGATGATTCGTCCAGAAACGAAAATACAGAATAAAATTATTTAAAATAATTGACTTTGAATATCCGTCGATATTGACTCAATTCCATTATTCCCTGCGCTTCTCGCCATTGTTGTAGCCCAGCTTGAAGAAGTCCTTCAGCACGACGTTGAACGTTACAGTAACAGTGCCCTCCACTCTCATGCGCGTGACTGCAATTATAAAGAAAGTTATTACTCGAAGGGCGGGCCCTTCGTGAACCGTCCGCGAAAATATCAGGTGCGCGCAAGCTTTGCTCTTCGGGTTTTATTAACGTCTGGAAATCCCGAGGAAAGTAAACTGTGTTTCCGCGGTTAAGAGCTTCAATTCAAGCCACTTTATTCCGTTATTCTTGAGGACCGCGAGGGCGTAAAAATGTCTGGGCTGTAAATCGTTTTAGTGCTCCCACAATATGCGTATAAATACAGTTTCTAAGCAATTAAAAACCGGCTCGGCTTCCTTGGTGCAGCGTAGAGGAGCTTTGAAAATGTTTCCACTGAACGGCATAATGCAACACTCTGAACCACATGGTGTGAATGAATTTTTGAAAATTCTGCAATCTCGCGGTTTGAGATGGGCGAACTGCTTTTGATTAAATAGATGCAATTGCAATGTGTTCTAAAAAAAAATCGTGTATTTTTAGGGTACACAGGGTATTCGAGACAAGTATAAAGTAATAAAGGAATTTATAGAAGGTGTTAAAGTAAGAGAATTCAGTATTCACGTGATAGATGGTACTCAATTAAATAAATGAAGAATGTTTAAGAGACATAAGTCGAGAAATAAATATTATCTGATTTGTGAACAATTTTGTGTTCAAGAAATTGTACAGATGATTGACAGAATAATTTCTACACGTTGGTAGCAATTGTTCATGTCTCAATTTCTTACTAATTTTATATAATGTATAAATTCCACCATAAACAATTTAAACGAATTTGTCAAGTTGACAACAGAAGGATCAAGATCTTTCACTACCCAGATATAGTATCTATGGATTTACCTACATATATTGATTCTGCCTATATAAATTTAAATATATTCAAAGTCACAAACGTTAAGGCTCAAAGCTCAGAAAAATTTTAAGTTCTACACTTTTAATAAAAAGTAGAATACTAAATTCTGTTTATTGACGCACGTGATCCTTCTAGTATTAAAGAATAATGAAATCAGGTTTTATTCACGTACTGAAAGTTATTCCAAGCTCCCGTATGGTATGTCATTACAACATTTTGCTAAAGTAAATTCACCCCATTATCATGACAATAATAAATAAATTAGGTAACCTTACTACCTATTAATAGTATTTTCTATAGAAAATATATTTCATTTTATACAGTACGTAACATACATATAGTACCTGGGAGTCACTTCAACTACAGCTTCAGCAATTAAAAACTAAAAAGAATTTCATTAAAACATTCACCTTATTCGACCTTTTCCCAGTTTCATTTACTAATGAACTTTAATTATTGTTGAAGTGGTTCTCACATCTTATATTACAGCCTATATAATTCTTAGTAAAATCAATTCATGAGAAATTATATTACATAGTAATATTTAGTCACTAACACACTAGACTGCTACAATTAAATAATAATTAATATAAGAAAAAGTAATGTGAAGAAAACACGATTGTTTCAGAGATTAGCTACAAAATACAGCTCGATTCGCTCACCGATGCATGTTCAACGTATACAATTAACATGGTGGACGTATCGACTGCACTCAATATCGTTGAATCCTTACGAATTCAATTAATTGAATGTCAGCGGTACGTGGCTGGGAACCAACGCAAAATGCTTCAAAATATTGCCTTACGTTCTCTTCCGCCGCCGGAGGCCAATATCGCCGGATCAATTAATTCCGGTCTTCTACCAGTTAACCAGGCTGCAAATCGATGTAATGCTGAAGAAGACTGCGGTACGTACACGGATACCCTGCAGATTTACCGCTCGTTATAACAATCATTGGGACGGAGCCGCGTGCTAATTAATTACTCGATTAAATGTACGATTAACCAAGGAAAATCATTTGTACGGCCTCGCGTGATACACAGGGTGTTAAAAATAAAACGGGTGGTGACAGGTAATACTTGCGAAATGAAGGAAGAAAATCGTTAAATGAATGTTGTCGTACTGAAGTAATTTCGTTTCTTACTTCATAAAAGATATGTAAAATAAATTTAAACATATTATCCGATTTTGTTCCGTAAAAACTGTACTATACATGTGGTGAAATGTGAGGAATTTAATTTGTTTAGGATTTTTCGATGAAAATTTGGGTTACCATAGCAGAGACCCGTTGATGACAATTTTGTAAATAAAATGCAATTTTAGTGGAAAAATATGGTGGTGTCACACTCGAAATTAGTTTTATAACTTCGACAATATTAATTTTTTGATCCATGTTTATTAGGTCCCCTTTCCTCCACTTCGTGAACACGATTAACCCTTAAAGTCCTGAATTCTTTTTCTCTTAACACCCTGTATATACATTATTCTATTCGATATTATAGAGTTAGCTGTAGACACCTTTTCTCGTGGCGACCCGTTTTCAGCGGTAAATGACACATTCCGTAGCCTCTGATGACGTCGTGCCCGAAGATGTCTAGCCCGTAAATCGACATTATTAGCTGAGGCCCTAGGACATAATTCGATGAGTGCTATGGTGACTCAAAAAGGTGCTTCAACGTTTTCTAACTAAACGCTTAGCTTCCTCAAGTGCACTGAGTGATGCACTACAGGCGAGTAGTTTCTGACAACTTTCATATCTTTCGATATGTATACAAAACTTAATCACAATTAAAATTAAATTTTTTAAATTTAAATATTGTTGACAGAGATATGGTGACCCAGGCATGTGTGCATTATTTTACTCAGGGATTTTAAAATTTTTTTCAATTTTTTTTTAATTGCTATGAATGTACATCGAATAAATTTAAGTCTTCTTCAACTTTAATAAATTTTGCCGAGGATAGTGTATAGTTCACGCTAGACAGAACATTTTTCCTTGAACCCGTGCGCATGTTAAAGTTTCCTAATCGTAGTACCACGAAAAGTTCTTCAGACCCCTTTCAGAAGTTTCAGTTACAGTATTTACCGAAAGTTTCAAAGTCCACTTAATCAAGAGATTATGGAACAGTAGCCAGGCTATTTAGTGCGAATGATTTGTTTGAAAGGGTTCTGTACAAGGTGAGTAGTCCTGTCACCCAGTTTGCAGCTAGATCATACGTCTCAAAGCTAACAAAATAATTTTAATAAATACGAGTTTTAAACTTACTTGTTACCGAAATACAGCTACTTTTGGTTAAAGTTTAAATTATTCAGAAATGATATACATACAATCTACCCTCAATATAAATTAATAATCTACAATGTAGATTCTACATGACTACAGTATAGCTCCCATTAGGAGGCACTTCGAAGAGTTTCCATAAAATGAACACAATGTTAGCTAAAAATGATTATATAGAACAAATAACTGCTTTTACACTCCACTAGTAATTTGGACTATGGCTGCAAATTTTTTAAACAGCCAAGAGCCACACAGTATACACGAAGTTTAACACGTTACCAACCATTGGAGTAGATCTACCATTCTATGCTTTGGATACAAGGATACAGCAATAAATGAAATTCGGTACTAGATTCAGATAGACACAATGAGTTTAGTTTCCAAATTTTATGCTCCTGAACACCATGTCACAGAAGCTAAGCCCCTAATCCTAAGTTAGGACACCAGGTGTTCAACATCTACTTAAGCCTAAATCGTGCGGTTGACAGTGTTAAGAAGTTCATAGTTCGTCAACTTACATCCATGGGGATTGGTGCTCTTGAAGGTGATTTCTAGAGGGAAATTCCACACGATGAGGTTTCGCGGATCGTTGCTGCACTTACACATCTGCGTCAGGCCTTCTTCGATGCCCTAACGGAAATTGCATGCGTTAGCAGACCGTCGATCGTACAAAATTCGTTATTTAAACCGGCGTGTGCTCAAAGAGTTCATGACGGCGCCAGGTTGTAAAATAAAATAACTCACGGCAATCACGCTCCATTCCGGTCCAAAGTGAAATCCGTACTTGCAGTACGCGTTATCGACATCATAAAATTCCGCGTGCTCGATGGAACCGGTAACCGATAGGAAAAACTCACCCTCGACCGACATGACGATCGGAAAACGAACTGTCTCGCTGGGTATGTAACATTCGACGAGCAGAATGGAAACCCTTCGAACGGAAAATCATGTGCGTTCGCTTACGCTTCGCGTCACTTTGTGTACGATTATGTGAATTCGTCGTCTTAGTTACGAAGCATGCGCCCCGCTTTTACGGTGCACGCGGTACGTTCAAAGGGGTGTTCGAATGTTTTCGATCGAAGAAATCGATTTTTTTTTCACTGTAAGAATGAACTTTCTAACATATGCGTGTGAAATGTTATAACGAAATTATCCAAGAATTAATAGATTTATAGAGGCATAGAGTAGACTACCTGCAGCTAGAAAAATAACTTACGATGATACTATGAAGGGTTTTTAGAGGTCTTTTAGTGCAATTCTTTCATTATATAGATAACCGTCGAATAATACAGTTAATTAACTGCGTGTTATTTGAAAGTTTGTTATTCGAGACTCCGAATTTGTTGAACTTTAGGGATGAGTGCTGTGCTAATGAAAAACGTGTAATTCGAAGCTCCAGATGTATATAAAATTGGACATTTGGTTACGAGGATTTATTTAAACAACCTTGTGAATAACAAGATATTTTAGAGATCGCGTTCCCTGGTATTTATAACTCTGTGCAATTCAAGTGCTCTATTTAAATTAGAAATACATCAAATTGTTTTTATAGTAGGATTTTGCTTATTTTAATTACACTTCTGTTGATACCAAGTACTATACATAAATAATTTTACCAAATAAATCAGTGATTAAATACAGTTACATAAATACATTTCACTTAATTGAATTATTGAAAGAATATGACTTTTAAAACTAAATTGTGAATCAGGTACTTTTCAAGCTGTTGCCATGGTTACAGCGCATGCGCGTGGAAGTATATCTGGTTTGAATCTTAACGTCTGAGGAACCTCGATTATCGATCGAACTATCGTCATGAATTATTTGTTGTTGTTTGATAATCTTTATCCACACTTGAAGAATATTCATCACAAACCTACATTGTTGCTATGTAATACAAGGTTAGTGTTTGATTCATATTTGTTGAGACAATTGATACCAATAATTTTGAGGTTACATGAACTTAATCTCGTTTAACAAACTCCTTCAAACTCTATAAGAATTTACCTCAAAGCAATTGTGGAAATATGTACCAATTGCTAAAAAATAAGAACGTAAACTGAAATCATTAAATTTGGTATATTTTTGTGGTTTCATAAACTTTATTCATATAAATACTTAACTTATACATATTTCTCAACATTTATTTACTAAGAATTGACTTGACTAAAGACTAGAGTAATATTAATATCCAGTTTTCAGTTTCTCTAATAATACAACATTTGTATAAATCTCTTCCACTAAATGTTTGGATCTCTATATTAACAGCAGTTGATATGAATTACAGAGACCTATTATGATCAACAAATGTGAAAACAGTTTCTAAAATAATTTTACTCTGAACATCACTTACAAATATCTTGTATCGCACAGTAATGAAAATTAAAACTTTTGATCACCTAAACAAAAAATGTCACGATAAAACATCTAAGACTTATCATACTGTACTTCAATTAGTGATACCTTTGAAAGGATGAAACATAAGAGACATATTCATACATATAATTTTCAGTCAATAATACGTAGAGGCAGTACTTTTTTCGCTGTGTAACTTTTTATTTCCTTTTTGAGTAATAACAGCGATCTTACATTTCATTGTATCAGTTGTATCTAAAAAACTGTATATTTCATAATGTCCTACAGCATGAACAGGATATATATACAAGACTCCATATCGAGAAAAGCGGAGCTCTTTCTTGACAGGACTTCCATGCAGTCTTAACGTGTCCCCCATGGGCTGTACACGATTGAAAAATGAACATGTAGGCACGTTAAAGGTTGCACTTCTGCCCTGTTTAACGCACAGATGACTTTTCCTTTACTACTTGCATGAAACTCATGGTGAATTCTCAGTGTGCTGTTTCAAACGCACAATAATCCTAAAAACTTCACTAGATATGAGTGTTACCCGACTTGGTTCATCATGTTTAACAATTAGGATGGTAAATACATTGAGGTAATGTCGCGAGAAAAAACTGTACAGACTGGTGTTTTTGTTCAGCGTGCAGGTCGCACGCCCTTTTTAAGTAACCATCTCGACATCACGGATATCTTTGAAACGCTACGTTGCGTGAACCGCGTAGCACCTTCAGGACGTTCACGATTAGTTTACGTAAGTCTACCTGGAAAATTAGAGTGTTATACCGAATATTCATCATTCGAGTGTTGAAATCGGTATACACACAACTAGCTACGAGATCGTGTACGTCTCTTCGAACGATGACGGTGCTTCGTACTTCCTGGATGCCCCGATGATGTTTATTTTCCACTAGCAATCTCCTTCATGCGATTCAGAGCAGAGCCAGCCTTGAACCAGGCGATTTGTTGTTCGTTCATGGTGTGGTTCAAGGTGATGCTATCGACCTTTCCGTCCTTGTGCTTGATTTCTGCTTTTACAGGCTGAAATAAAAAACAAGAATGAATTTCCTGGTCTTCAGCTTGAAATAACTAGCTGCTGGTGATTCCTGACTTGATTCACTGTAAATGTTTATTAATATATTTTATCGTGAGAGTTCGTTCAGAAAGAGGAATTTCAATCAGAACGTACCTTGCCAGGTGCCAGATCTTTCAATCCCAGGAGACTAATCTTATCAGTCGGCTGAATCTTGTCATAATCACTGGGATTAGCGAAAGTCAGAGGCAACAGTCCTTGCTTCTTCAAGTTGGTCTCGTGGATACGGGCGAAACTCTTCACGATGATGGCACGACCTCCAAGATGTCGTGGTTCAAGGGCAGCGTGTTCGCGAGATGAACCTTCTCCGTAGTTTTCATCGCCAACAGCAACCCATCTTACACTGTTCTTCTTGTAATGACGAGCAACGTCCGGAACTCCACCCCATTCACCAGTCAGTTGGTTCTTGATCTTGTTCACCTCGCTATTCTCAGAGTTGACAGCTCTGCAAGATTCACGTAAATTTTAAAACTTTCATTCAGAAAAATCCAAAAAACGTACTAATGTAAAATATACCCAATGAACATATTGTTGGAAATATTGTCCAAGTGACCACGGTATTTCAGCCATGGACCAGCAGCCGAAATGTGATCGGTTGTGCACTTGCCCTTGACCTTGATTAAGATCGTCATGTCGGTGAGATCTTTGCCGTCCCATTTGTCGAAGGGTTCCAGAAGCTGCAATCTCTGACTCTTGGGGTCCACGTCGACCTTGACTTTGCTACCGTCGGATGGTGGTGCGTCGTAGGTGTCCATGCCAGGGTCGAAACCACGGCTTGGGAGTTCATCGCCTAAGATGAAGACATTTTCAGACTTTAATAAAGGCTCAGCTTCTTTATTTTGTCATTTCTAGTAGCTTCTGCAATACCTTAGGCTTCTAAATTATAAACATTTTCCTTAAAATAACAAAATATACTGTTGAATCTATGATAGTATCTATTGCAGCACTCAGCGTAACTATCTGTTTCATTTTTAACATCGCGGGATGAAGCAAGATCTGATTAATTGCTCGCAAAGTGTCTCTGGCGTTATGAAACAGATATCATGAAACGTGACTCCGACGTAATTATCTACGAACTAGTGCAACGTAACTGGGCACTATTACATGTTCATCAAATTGTTCTACATATACTGTTAGGACACTTGTTGGAGGAAGAAAATATTCTACTTACCATAGGGGTCTTTCAGAAGGAATTCTTTTCCGTCTTTTCCTTTCAGTTTATCGGAAACAGGGTTGAAGTCGAGTCGGCCAGCGATTGAGAGGGCAGTAACGAGTTCGGGGCTAGTGACGAAAGCATGAGTGGCAGGGTTGGCATCGTTACGTCCGGTGAAGTTACGATTGTACGACGTGACGATTGTGTTTTTGTCTCCTTTCTTGATGTCCTGACGATCCCATTGACCGATGCAAGGTCCGCAAGCGTTGGCGAGTACGGTACCTCCGAATTCTCGAAGAGTTTTCGCCTGGAAAACAGATATCGAAGATAGTAGTCGTTCTCCAATTCCTTAATCAAGTTCACTACCGAAAATTTCCTTCTAATATGGTCTGAACTAATTATAATCTCCTCCCGAGATTACTAAATAACTAGTTTCTATTTTTTTGCATTGTTAAAGTATATAGACCCGTCCCAGATTAAGAATTTGACGTGGGTTGCATTCCTGGTTGCTAAGCGACATGTACCAATGCTTGGCACTGTATCAGAAGCTGTGCAACTTCAAATAGCCTATAACTTCTCTAATAATGTAATACTTTTTCCATCGTTGAAACTTACAATTCCGTCACGTTCGATGGTGGCACGGATCTGTTCGGATCCAGGCGTAACATTGAATGCAGATTTCGCCTTCAATCCATGTTCGAGAGCCTGTTTCGCGATGTTAGCGCAACGACCCATATCTTCGTACGAGCTGTTTGTGCAGGAGCCGATTAGACCGACCTTGATCTCGTTAGGCCAGTTATTCTTTTTGGCAGTCTCACCTGGTTTCAATTGTCACGAAACATATTTCTCAGTATTTTTCTCATAAGCAACAGATCATAAGGATCTAAATTAAATAACCATAATCTTCTTACCCAGTTTAGAGATCGGATGAGCGAGGTCAGGAGTAAACGGTCCATTCACATGAGGTTCCAAGGTAGAAAGGTCTAATTCGATGACTTGATCGTATTTGGCATTAGAATCGGCAGTTAGAAGGCTTTCTTTGTGCTGATCAGCCGCTCCAGCGACTTCAGGACGGCCGGTTGCCTTCAGGTAGTCTTGCATGCGGTAGTTGTATGGGAAGACCGAAGTGGTGGCACCGATTTCAGCACCCATGTTGCAAATTGTCGCCATACCGGTACAGCTGATGCTGTCGACACCCGGTCCAAAGTACTCGACGATGGCTCCGGTACCTCCTTTTACCGTAAGGATACCAGCCACCTTCAAGATGATGTCCTTGGGGCTGGTCCATCCTTTCAGGCTTCCAGTTAATTTTACTCCAATGACTTTGGGGCACTTCAATTCCCACGGGATGTTCGCCATCACGTCGACAGCATCGGCACCACCGACACCGATGCAAAGACCGCCCAAACCACCTCCGTTAGGCGTGTGGGAGTCCGTACCGATCATCAGCAATCCTGGGAAGGCATAGTTCTCGAGGATGATCTGGTGAATGATTCCCGATCCTGGATTCCAGAAACCGACTCCGTATTTCGCTCCGGCGGTCTTCAGGAAGTTGTACACCTCTTTGTTGATGTCCTTCGCGCGTTTCAAGTCCTTGTCTCCGCCAACCTGCGCTTCGATCAAGTGATCGCAGTGGATCGTGGAGGGAACGGCAACTTTTGGCAATCCTGGTGGAAAAATTTGGTTTGTAAAATGGGTCCAGTGAGCAGGTTGATTGAAATATCGGCTGAATAGGTACCAGAGCTGATGAACTGCAACATGGCCATCTGAGCCGTTGCATCCTGCATCGCCACGCGATCTGGTCGTAGCCTAAGGTAGCTTGTGCCACGAACAATTTCTTGCTTGTTGGGATCATCCAGGTGAGAGTATAAAACCTTTTCGGACAGAGTCAATGGTCGATTCAACCTGCAATCAGATTCGATCACATTTATTTAGAAAATTGAAGTCATGTCAGTTGGTAGGAGATCGAGCTGATAAGATTAGGTACCTCTTCTTTACCACTTTAAGATTCTCTTCCAATTTATCGTACGGGAGGTAACTGTTTGAGTCGAATTTGGACATGGCTACCTTCGCGGCAGCGAAGCTTAGGGGACTTACACTGAAGCATCTTTGCTGGATGTCAGCCGCAAAGACGGCAAGTCTCTGCAAAAAGAATGGTCCGTATTATATAAAAATTGTACATTAAACTTCTGAGAAATTGATTTAAGAAACTGTGAACTGCCTCATCCAGTAATCACGCTGATGCTCACGCGTGGCGCATATGAAATTATCTTTATCCAGAACATGAAATTTAAAGAAGGGTGTGACAAGACAGAATACTATGTCAAAGACTGGCAGTCTGATTGGCGAATAAATGCAGCAATAAAAATTGCAACGTGTTTAAGAAGTCTTAGGATACACAGCATTATTATCGTGAAGTTTTGCAATTATTTTATCAAATATAAATCGAACGTGATCCAGTTGTACTAACAATGAAAATCTTTCCTCGCAGATAACACAAAATGAACAATAATGGAATTCGATTTTATGAGTGTCGTTACAAAAATGTTTGAGTACATTATGAGGCCGTTAAAAGTGACATTTCGTGAAATAATTACGATAGTAGGAAACTATATACGTTTCTAAATTTTATCACGTGCTCGTCGCGTACGTGTACATATTACGAAATAGTCAAATAGATTCGCCTACATACATACATCGATTGTTACGTAATTCGATTATTCAGATACCCGAAAATTTTGAATGAACTCAGCTTTCCGGTAGAATCATCCGAAGCGAACGGAACAAGGAAAAAGCATGTAGAAAACAATGTGCTGCGTAGTCGCTGTCTTTCAAATAGACACCCGTTATCAGTTCATATTCCAGTTTCTTATCACTCCTTAATTTATAATTCCCCTCTTAACATCGTAACGAATCGAATTGGACATTGTCACGGATTTTCCGTTCGTCTGTACGCGCCACACATCATATCACTGCGCAATGGTTGAAAACATAACCTCGAAGTTCCCTAAAAATGCACCCGATATAACACTCATACGTTTCAAAACGGAGTTATGTAACGTGCAAATAATGTTAGGCATGCTCGCCATTTCTGCATATCTACCACATCGATACAATTACCAGATGTATTTCAGGTATCAGTATTTTTGTATCTTCCATTCAAATAACTCAAAACTGGACTTTATTAACTTTAACCATGGAAATCATTGTTAAACGTGTTTCTCTAATATTCAATCTGTAAAATTCCACCAATTTTTCTCTCTGTCTCTTTGAAAAATAATGAACTTCAATTGGAGCAGCAACAACAATGTACGCTTCAAACGAAGCTACAGCTTTTTACATTACAGAAACGTTTGGGTGCATGGAAGTGAAATGTGTCAGAGAGGAGATTCCTGGAGTTTCTCTGTTAAATGATTATGCGATGATGCTTCAAAAGTGACACGATTGACCTTGATAACGGGGTCGAGCGGTCAAACTCGAATTGGGACCCACCGACCCCGCAACCGGTTCGAAATTTTGCGTTCGTACGAAGGAGCTAACTCGTTCCAATAATCGACAATCGTTATCGTACCTGGCCGCTAAGGATTCGAGTGCAGTACGACATCGTGGATGATGGAAAGGTCCCGTGACGTCGTCCAAACTCGTGAACGGAGGGAAGCGCAGGCGCTAGACGAAAAGACAGAAAAACGGCTTCTCCGGTGGCAGCCCTTCTCAAACCGGCCACTAGAGAACTGAGTGAATTTTGGTCCTCGTTTCTCCTATCAATGCCAGATAGCTACGCATGCGCTTTACCGCCAGCTGAACGATTTGAATGCAAAATTGCTTTGGAACACCCAACCAGCGCCCTCGTGACTTCTGCTCCGCTGGCGTTGAAGAGACCACGTGCAGGCTGATCGATCGTTTTGACGGCAGATGTTCATGAAGACCACGTGGCGCAGCGATCGCTGATAGAGCAGAGCACCAGAGCTCGTTGTAGATAGATAGCGTGACGATCGCCGTTTTATCGTGTGATTAAGCGCAATGATTCGTAATTAAAAGTGTTACTAGAGTTTTCCTTATGTTGAATGAATACTAAAACGATTAATGATGCAGGGAGATACATGTTGGTCATGAAAAGCAGAACTTATGTTCCATGGAACTATTCACTACTTACGTTAATCAGAAGCTCGATGGTGTATGAACTACCAAAATCTGATTGGATGATGAAATGGAGCTATATTTTCGAGGATCCGGTCATCGTGGGTTTAAAAATAATGAATGAGTTTCCCAAAGCTAATGACTTAACAATTTGATAAAGAAGTGGTACACGATATCAAGACTAGAATTCACTGATTAGATATTACAAATTTAAATGAAAGAACCATGTGGTGGAGTACCGATGAAGTTAAAACGAAAATACACTGTGTATTACACAAAATAAGCATGCTTACTGTTAAACATATATTCTGTTACGTATTTTTTTTATTTGTACAATTTTGTAACTATATGTAATGGCTTATAGGAAATAGTGATTCAAAGCTCAATAAATAAAAAGAGAGATAGAGTTGGTTCGCTGGTTTCTGATGAAATTTAAAGTAAGTAGTTGATAAGACTAATTATGCAATACTGTGTAACCTTACGAAACTGTGCCTAATTTTACTCTTAGAGATTTATAGTCTTTTTCTTTTCTATTTCTGTAGTAATTCAAAATAAAATATTACATTATTGAAAAACGATTGAAAACCTCCATGTACTAACCATTTTTTAAAAGATGCTAATTAGAATGCCCTGAAATTAATAGCCAGCTTTTAGGTAAGTATGCATTTAAACTGTAGCTGATATTTGTGTGTTTTACATCTACATACGTGTGTGCTTGAATACGTATATGTCAGAATCACGCTATAAGGCGTTAGGATAGAATTAAGAAACACGTTCCTGGATGGTTCTGGGGAAGTGCCGAGTGGTTCAAAACAGTCCTCTTACCAGAAGGCATCCTCGCCTTCCCCACTCCGTGGCCAGATCCTTTAGAAACAATGTCCCTTTATCCTGGAAAATCTACAGTGCGATGTCGGGTCGCCTGCTACCCTTAATACTCTCTCTCATGCCTCTTTCAAAGAAACAAACCATGACACCCGGTAGCCATTCGACTTCGAGTCAATGGCTAACGTCTGGTGCCCACCCATCAAGCCATTTCTTCAACATACCGACACACAGTCCTCAATGCAGTCATAAATAAGGCTAAAGAAAAATAGCGTGGAGCTATCTGCCTTCGACCCCTCTTAAAATTTGGGTAATGCTAACATATATATGTATATTTCTGTGTTTAGATTCACGTGCACGAAAATTTGTATTATATTCCACTGACTATTTTGTATTTGTACTTCGATCTCTGTATTTCAAATAAAAATAAACGATTTTTTAAAAAGTCACTGTATTAATTTCTTATTTCTTTCTATTACAAATAAAATTTTCTGGCTCCAGACCGCACAATCACTGAAAATTCTAAATATGAAACATTTCGTTGTCTGCAGATAATCTGTGAATTACAATCCGATCTGTGCACTTATCACCTGGTACTAAATAATGTCGAGATAATAAAAACAGATGCAGGTAATCCCCTCTGATTTAATTATAGCATTATAAATTAAACTGCAGATAATTTTAAATGAATGATGGAAGTTCAAAAACATGAGATTGGATTAACAATCAGAATGATATGTTATGTGATACAGTTAAACGTTCCAGAACCGATAAGTAGAAACTCCAATGAAAGATAAGTTTGATCATTACGGAAGAGTACCCCACGCAATGGAATCATTGATGTAATAGGGTTTCTTATACATCAGCTTTATCTACTAAGCTTTGAGTGCACTTCAACAAACATGAGAAATTGATAGAAACGAACTAGACAATGGAGACGGAAACAATCAGTTTCGAGATCCAACAAATTATTTTACTAACCAAAATTGTCTGACACGATCTGCGTGATGTTACTTTTCACCTAGGATAACCCAAGGGTTGTTAGTGATGTCAGTTTCTCCTATATTCTCTATACACGAGAGTACAGGTGTATTTCCTTCATTTGTCAATTTTTAAAAATGTACTGGATCAAACGTTAACAAAAAGAAACTGAACATAGAAAGAAGAAAATGATCATCAACTTAACGGCTGCATAAATTATATTATTAACAAAAATTGATATGATTTTCGTGATACCAGTGCTGTCACACAATGTCCAGATATCTAATACAAGGAGATATGGACCCTTTTGCTTTGACTATAAATTTGTAAAGGTGTACTTGAACAGAATTTTACGGAGACAAACTAGACCAATTGATTTTTAAATCAAATTATTCAATATAATACACATAAGGCTTAAATTATAATATCTAGACATGTAGAAACATATTAAAGCATTTATTTTATTTATCAATTATTAACAGTGTGTTTAAAGAAGAATCAACAGGAATGGATTAAACAAAGAATGAAAACATGATCAACAATTTTTATATCCTATAAATTGTTTTATTAATAAAAATCTTTCGATATAACCCACTTGATGCCTGGCCTAGAATATATAGACATGTATAAATACGTCAAACCATTTATTTCATTTTTCAATTATTAATAGTGTATTTCAGAGGGAAGAAGTGGAATAGAGAAGAGGAGGAGAAGCCAAAAAAGCAGTGCAGAGAAATAAATGATGTACAAAAAGTGATATTAGATAAATAATAGTCTATAGGAATATAGTATGTAAGAATGGAAATGAGAATAAGGAGACGTTACAAAGGTGCAAAGAAATAGGATTTAAGGATATATGTGTATAAGGAGAAATATAAATATATAATAGATTTTAAGAAAATAATATAATAGAAATAAGAAATGTAGTAGACAGGTGTAAACTCGAAGCCATCCTAAGCCGAAAGGCAAGAATTAAGAATAATAAATAAATAATTAACAGTGCATTTAAAGAAGCTTCAACACGCGGTGGATTAAACAAAGAATAAAAACACGATCGACACTTTTCAGACACTCTAAATCCTTTTATTAATCCAAATCGTTCGATAGGATCTACCCGATCTTGACCTACAATCTCCAGTTACGCCTATCAAAAATTCCGCGTCTAATCTGATCAAACAGGAACGCAATGACAACGAGTTCGAAAAAAATAATCGGCTACACTTTTTCCTCGGTGACCTCTGACTCCTTGAGTCACGAAATCCACGGCGACGCGCGTCGTTCGCGACGGAATGTGGAAGCAAAAGGAGCAAAACCGAAAGTCGCGGTCGGAGCGGGAATGACAGATCGCGGAGCGGCAGGAGCTTCGCAATAAGATTTGCAAATCGTCGCCAGAGAATTTGCGCCTGTCGATTCGTATCGATATCGTCGACTATTTGCGGGGAATGTTAAGCCGATTTGCCTTTATCCCAGTCGATGATACTGTAATGCGATTACGCCCGGCACTCGTATCATCGAGCCTCTCTTAATCTTTTATCTGCAACAGTCGAAATCTCTGAACACCGTGACACGGAGCGAACAACGACGTAGAAAGTTCCCCTATGAAATTGTTCGAAAGCATTCGATCATTTCGAACGTGAAACCGGAGGCGAGATGCTCGGTGTCCGTTTGAAACGGAAACGGAGCAAACACGCGGACAAGCGCGTTGGAAATAATTAATTGAATTCCCTTAGTAGCCAATGAGTTAATTACCACACTGAAGCAAGGTTAGTCGTCTTTTTTCCGAGAGATCTGATTCATCCAGTCGGAGGAAACGTTTCTCTAGGAAATTGCTTCACTTTTTCGATAGGAGAGTTATGGTTGAAACGGGACGCGTAGTGCGATCGTCTTAAATCATTGCTAATGTGTTACGAATTACTGTCACGGGTGAAATAGCGTTACGGTTGCGATGAGTTCATCGAACACCGATCACCAATTATTTCTACCCCATTGCGTTATTGTCGTGTCGGATGACATCTCATTGCTACAGTATTTACTGTTCTGTTGGTCTCGATTATAGTCAGTGATCTAAATATCCGTCTGGTAAGTAATAAATGTCTCGGGTTGGAGAAGAGCCGCGTAATCCCTTTCTGGGAATGCGTAGGAACAATAAGGAGTCTGTTTCGTTGAAAAATGAAGTTGATGGTCTTGAACATAAAGTCGTCGTGTCAACAGAAAGTATGTACAATACAGTTATATTTTACGTAATATTAACCGAGTATTCTTTAAGTAATAGTTCGGTATATACTTGTGTGGAGGACACTGTTGCAGGAACGCTGAAACTAGAACCCTCAAGGTCGTCTTTAATAATAATAATAATAATAATATGTCTTTATAGTACCTGATTGAAGTACATGTTAAGAATAAAACAAATAGAGGACATTCAGGATTAATAATAATATTAATGCTGAAAGCAAGACACAGTATAGAGGTGTTGTAACTAACGTAATGTTTGCATCTTAATTTTAACAATACTCATTACTTTTTACTAACATTTCTATTTTGAACGTAACAAGAGATTTAAAATAGGATTTCGTTCTATAAATAAAAAGTAACCTTGAAAAATTGCGGTGTTCCTACTCTAACAACAAATTCGATATTTCTAAACATTCTGCATTACGTTTCTAAGTTTGTGAAATTTTACAACGTTCTACGTACTTCTTTAGTTTCGCAATTATTTCTCCAAGAATACCAAAATATTGTCTTTTTCTAATTCAATCCTACTTAAAAATCACAGAAATTTTGACATAAATATTATCGCTGTAGAATTCAGGTTGGTGTTTTGGTTAAAAAATATAGCGATTTAAATGCAACAAGAGCACCAAAAATTGTACTCTCTAAAACCTTGAGGCAGTCGAATCACTATGACTACTGGTGTTGGCATGCGAGCGAATTCTTTTAGATTGTTTGTCAGCGAACGGATGATCAAGAGCAGAATAAAATTGATACGTGTGCGTACACGTAGGGTTAAGAGGGTATTATACGAATCAGAGAGAAGGCTCGAAGGGTCCTTGACATGATTAACTCAAGTTGTAGGTGGACCATGTTTCGACATGCTCACATTGATCCTGCCTGTTGTTCCGCAGACGTATCCTTTCATTTTCGTATCTATTACAACAAACGGAGTTTCGTCTAACATTAATAAATAATATTCTCCTATTAAGATTGGCAATATGGATCCTGTTATAAGAATTTATAACTCAGCTAATAACAGTTTTTTACTTAATTCTTTTTTCGTCTTTAAACATTCAATCACATTTTATATTAATTATTATAATTAAAGGATGTTCCATTTATAAAATGAAATAATCAGTTTTAAATTGTCTGAAGAATATGAATACCTTCAGAAATTTCGTTTGGTTATTCATTTCTAATTATTTTTTAAAGTAAGTCTCATTACAAAAAAAATTTCTAAATTCATAAGTAGTTATAGAAGGAAGTAATTTTTAAATAAGAGTACATTTTTTGTTGTCTACGAGTTGCTTAATCTTATAAATTATTTGATAAAAAGAGAGATTATTTGAGTGTTCAAGTATTAATCTCTGTATGCTTGATTTTTTTAAACTTATGAAAACGTGAATTCTTATTGGAAAAAATATTAATGACAGCAAAATGGGGTGCATGCTGAACAAGTGTTGGCGATTTTTAATATTTTTTGTCTTGTTCAGTCGATATCGTTTGTAATCGAAATGACATCTCGTTCGTTTCACTCCACAGCGATTAATGGATAGGAAGAATTCTTAACGTTCGAAGGACTTTCGCGCCAGTTGCTTGCAATAGAAAATTACGAAACTCCTTGTTTCAAGGGTGAGAATGAACTTCGTTTGTTCCGCAGAACCGATTTCGTTCATTTAATGATCGTCTGAAAATGGTTCTTATCATGGTCGAACGTAGCATGTTTCACCTTACATTTTTTCCATGACACATAAATTCTTTGTACCTAAATTCAAACTTATTTCTAGATTTATTCACAGTAAAAATTAAAATTCATTTTTCTAAAAAAAATTTGTATACTCTGAATGCATTTACTTAAAATTTTATTACATTTGATCTCAATTAATTTTTTAGCATTATACTAGAAGTTATGTATGAGCAGGATTTTTAATATTTTTAATAACTGCTATGTTAAAAGAAAAAACCCGATAGAAGGTCTCTTGTTGCTACTGCGTTCTTTTTTTAATATATAGAAAATATTGTGCGTAAAACACAGGCGTGTATAGCACATAAATAATTAATTTCCCTCTGTTCAATTAACACATTGACTGCCACGCTATATTAGCTTAAAGCGACAAATTTTGTAAATTTTTATACAAAATTAATATGACCCTCTTGTAATCTTTGTAATCAATAATATTTGTAACTTTTATCATTTTTCTATTAGGCCTTATAACATATATTTATTAACATTACACATGGTCAAATGAATAATAATTGAATTTAAAATTCACCATGGGCAGTGAAAGAGGTAATAATATGAAAACCTAGCCGAATCTAATTAACATTAATTGTAGGAATTTAGCGAAACATTTTAACTAGCAATGAAGTGCCTTGAAATAAAATACTTGATAAGATTTGTAACTTTCCAGCCCATCAACAGTTTTTATTTTAATTAATTTAACACCAATTAATTACAAGAAAAATAGTTCTAGCGAAAAAGGTGCTATTCTCACGCTTCGCCTTGCAATTAGACTTGCAACAAAACGTGTTGTAGACCAAACATGGTTCGATTTATCTTCCGAAGGTCTGGGTTAAGTCGTCGTCAAGAGGTCGGCCTTGCCGATTTGACAATGTCGATTCAATGCAATCAACCCGGTTACAGAAACGAGGGCACATTTCAGAATCAGGCGCCAGTGTACATTGCGCCATCCGTTTTACAGTCATTCCGGCTTTGCATATTGTATCACGGTGAATAGCGAGTACTTTGGTTCCGCGGTACCATAGTTCGTCGTGTTCGAAACACCAATCTAATTTCTTCTGACGTATCATGGACAAAAACTGTCCAACACTGTCGTCTAGAATGAATTATTCACTCTGTAACTCGAAATCTCATTTGACAAGCTAGAAAGTATTAAAATATTAAATTAGATACAGGCTGAATGTTATTTAAAACAGAGTCATAGCTTTAGGCGATGGAAATTGTTTTTATTCTTGTACCTTGGTACGTCTAAAATTATTGCGTTTGAATTTTATGCAACATTCACATAAAAATCAATGCCCTTTCGCTATTACAAGCAAAGTTAGATACTTACCTTCTCAAAAGGCCAACATGTCATGTGTATTACAATAAAACAGTACCAATGTGCTCATTTCCCAAAAAATTGCAAGCTGGACATTGGACCTTTTTTGACCAAGGTACAGATTTTCTATAAATTCTTAAATTTAATTTAATTTATTGATGCTTATAAAATTTTGAATACATTTAATATTATCATAATAATATACGGACGGCCAAATAGGGAGCAATTTCTTTCTTTCATCATTCATGTTAAAAATAGCATATTTCAGTCTTCATATATTAAATTTACGATTGGACTGCGTAAGATCAACCAGCCGAATTAAATGTTGTCATTTATAAACAATAAATAATCCTAATAAGAGACACGCGTTAATTAAAACTTTTTTAATAAATTGTATGTAAAGAGTATCGGTATGATACTTTTCTGTTAAAATCAGTTGATGTAATAAAAGCTTCTATCACTATAAAGCTCTGATTTTTTAATATCCTTGAATAGCTCGTTGATGACCACATAGATGTAGAAATATGCGAAATTTGAAAATAATCCAGTGGTGTAATTTCGTCGATTTTTTTCAGTTAAAGATCAAGTTTCTCATAATACATCTTTTCAGACTAAACCTAATAACCGAAGTAACAATCACCGATCATCTCCCATCTTGCATAGATGCTGATGATAAATTTAAACGCGACACGAACCCGATAATCGCACGATAAATAATCCTGTGTTTTCGTTATTTACGGTAGAGGAAAATAATCATTTCTCGGAAGGAAATCTGCATGCAAACACCTGGAATTCCCCCTATTACGGCAATGTTATATTTACGCGTGATTATTGGAACGAAAGTATAGTTTATGAATTTACGTAGATACGACGGGCGTCAGTGACGCAGTCTTGAAAATGTGGATATTTCCGCGCCTTCGAGCACGGCGGTTTCCTCGGCTATTTCTGCCGGAGAAAGGAGGAATACGCTTGGGCAATAGTCAACGATGATGACTAATAACTCGATTAGACCGGAGAAATTAAGAATCGAATCTGCCTACCAGGTCAATGATAGTGTGTCGACTCCGAGCTGGTGAGTAAGTACCTTGCAAATTTGCTTTTACGCACGGCACAATCTAAAGTACTGTGTAATGTCTTCGTGCATGCATCGTGAAGAGGATGAATCGTTCTTAGACAAACATTTCGCTTAAGAGTAGTATTCGAACAAAATTGCATTATTATAGCTATTTGCGAAAAGAGGATAAAGTATTTTTTTTATATTAACAGTGCCCGAGGTTATATTTAGAGTTTTGTCTTAGAAATTCAACAACCATTCGTAATTTTTATTTTTTAGGATACGATATTTGTATGTTAATAAACAGGTATCCATTTATAATAAGATTTTAGTGTTTACTTTAACGTATTATTGAATTTTTCCAGGGCTTCATTGTTTGGATGATTTTGTTTCTCCTAAACTGACGTTTTAATTAATTTTTAAATATGATGATGGGTGCGAGTAACCAGGTATCTAGATAAGGGTTAAATTGTTACAGAGTGTGCATGTAACGACTCATATTACATTTGAACATTTTTTTCTTATTAGGAATAATAAGAGAGATACTTGAGTGATCGGTTTCTGGCGAGACACCATGTATAGTATAAATGTTATTCATGTTAGAAGTTTCCTTTTTGTGTTGGATATATTTTGTGGTTCTAACAACAAATTTATACATTCTACATTTCTAATGAAATAGAACTATTATTAAGATAAAGAAATTAAATTCAGTTAAATTTTAAACTCACAAGTTATAATAATCTACTGTTCAGAACAATTAGACGATCAGGATTTTCAATCATTTTAAGAAAAAATCAGTCAAATATCACCACTGAAAGAAACATTCTTCACGTACTGTTGTAACATTTTTACTTGTCGGTGCATGGTGTATAATATTTGGAGCTTTTATAGTATGTGATACCATTGTTAATAAACAATAATTTATTTAAGTATGCAATTCTCTAATTAGTTTGACCATTGTATTAATCGTAATAGTAAATCTTGAAACTGCTTTGTCAGTATAGTGGTTCTTAGCACAGGTGTCACTGTATGTACATCTAAGCCAGTATAGTGGTCATCAGCTCCTCGATGATACATTGGTTTATACATCGTATAGTCTAAACAGCCAGAGTAATTTTAAATATAAAATAATTATTCTTAATAAAATCTAACAATAAGATTTCTGTCTTCACATTTTATTGACTTTTACAATATTAATTTTTAAAATGAAAAGCGTGCTGCATAATTTACAGACGAGGCTGTACTTTCATACGCCTTCTCCTTTCAAATGTCAATTCCCTCTATCGGTCCAATTTTTTACTCGACACCGTTCCTCGGGGCTATTTTGTTACATGCGTGCCCCCGGGGCTCATTGCACGACGACAGCAATTAGGGTTTAAAAAATCGGTATCAACGGAACCAATTTACATTGTCATCGCAGCCTAACCTCAAGCGAATATTAATCTCTCACCTGAGCAATTTAAATAATAACCAGTTACACGCGTGCCCTGCAACGAATGAACGTCGAAAATGTTTCGAACGATTGATTTCGGTCGTACTGTTCTAAAGGGACAAATAAGGGACAGAACTTAAAAATGATTGAAACTGTAAAGCATTTTTGTTCTGACTAACATTTCGAAACGTCCGAAAAAAATGTGATTTTATCATTAGAAACCATACGAAAAGCAGTTAGGGCAAATTAAACTGTTTCTGCATCCCTACAAAGCACATAGGACATTC
Organism: Macropis europaea; assembly: GCA_916610135.2. Classification (NCBI taxonomy): domain Eukaryota; kingdom Metazoa; phylum Arthropoda; class Insecta; order Hymenoptera; family Melittidae; genus Macropis; species Macropis europaea. The sequence goes on from OU744344.1 coordinate 23,053,885, forward strand.
TAATTTTGCTTTAAAGGTAGAAAAACATATCGAACTCCTAATATTCAGAAATATCTTGAAAAATGTAAAAATGGCAGATTGGACATTTTAACTAAGGGCAGCAGAATAATTACATGTCGCATAATCGAGGTCCTACTGTACCAGAAACATCAGCAGCCAGGCCGCAGCTTTCGATCGCCTCGATAGTGACTGATTACGACGACAGTCAGCATTTTTCACGAACAGCCGTTCCGGACTGATTTATCCTAGGCTTTTCCAGCGAGGGTGTAATACCGCAAATCGGCCTCGAGCGAACTATTACTTTCGCCACCATGTCCAGGGGCGTTGTTTGGTCGTATCGAAGTAACAGGATAAAAGGAATCGACGGGAACACGCGTCTAAACGTTTCTCCGCTCCTGAGACTAATGGTCGTTTTGTAAGACTAATTTAACGTCCCGACACCCGTAACCGATTTTCCGTGCGTTGGCGAATTATTTTTATGTAACCCGGGGAGAGGCCCGAGTGTTCGAGTGAACGACACGCGAGGTCCGATCGTTTCGATGATCGTTCGACGCGGTGACTTTGGACGAAGGCAACCGGTTGACAGTGGTGCTCTGCAGACCGTGCCAATTGACCGTGGCGATAGTTCGACCATGACGATCAGGTGTTTCTTGGTACACCAGCAACTATAACATTGTTGGCTGCATGAAGAACTTTCATTTGGATAAACGCGACGAATTTTTGGGCAGTTTTTCCAAAGGAATTGAAAATTGTATTCTTTATTTGGAGAATGCCATGAATCACCTTATTGGTATTCTGAGACATCTATGGTTTCGCATTTTAATATTTCTGAAAAGGTAATTTATTACTATGGAGAAATTTATTTCATACTTGTAGCCTCACATTTCACAGGCTCAGTCCTGTAGATAATGCGATTCGTGCATTTATGAATAAATTTAACACAACTGGATGTGATCCCGTCAAGAGCATGACAACGTGAGAAGAGGTCGTGAAAACATCGAATCAGTGCGAGAAATGTTTAACATACCCAAAACTAAAGTTCATCAAATCTTACGTTCAACCCACCCTGAAGAATCATGGAAAAATATTTTTTCTGCGTCTGTTGTAAAGATTTCGATGTCTCAGCAACTAGATAGTATAAGAAGAATGTTTGATACGTCTACCGAATAGAGATCTGCGCCACTCTGATCGCCAAAATCTATTGTAGCGATGACAGTCTAGCCTCTGGCTCACGATTTTAACTCAAGAAGTCGATTAACCCCTTTTCAATTGTACCAAGGAATTTCAACCCAGCCTGAAAAGCTATAGAATATTTTTGACATGAAGTACAAAATTGTCAATTTTTCAGTAGCTAGAAAGTATGAGAAGTATCTTTGATGCGTCCCTCCATCGTCAGAACTTACTTTGGTGATGATAATTCAGCCTCAGGCCACCATTTTAACTTGACCTGTTGATTAAACCCCTTTTTAATTGAGCCAAGGAATTTTATTTTTTAGCTTTCGATTAGAAAGTATAAGGATCTCTGATGCGTCCCTCTGATCATAAAAATTTACTATGTCGATGACAGTTCAGTCTGAGGCTCAACATGTCGCATAATCCCTTTTTAATCGAAACTAGGAATTCCAACCCACCCTGAAGGATTATACAATATTTCTGACGTGTGTTACAAAGCTTTCGATTTCTCAGTAGCTAGAAAGTACAAGAAGGATGTTTGACACGTCAACCGGACAGGGATCTGCGTCACTCCGATCGGTGTCTAACAAGTTCAGTCTCGTTCCAGACCGTCCATTCTTCGTGAGATCTAAACAGACCGATGACTCGAGTCAACTTTCTTTCCTGCCAACGTCTCTCATTGAAAACTCGATTCTTTCCGCGTTGTTTTATTTTCAGTTCTTTTTCTACCGGACACGCTGGATCGATTTGAAGTCAATTAAATTCGCAGCCTGGACACTTCCCATTCGAATGTCTTTCACGTAATCTTCGCCTAATCAGTGACGAAAAAAATAAAAGAAAATTCATGTCAATTGGAGAAAAAGTGCTTTCATGAGGATATGTTCACCTAAATACTATAATAGTATGAAATACTGTAATGTATATCAAGATAAAATTACGGAAAATGCAATTCCCACGAACCTGAAGAGCTTTTATATGTAACTAAAGAAATTTGTCAATGTGTATTTGATTATTAAAATAGATACTTGTGTAAAATCTATACTGTACATAGTTCTGAAGCATACATTAATGTGTAGGATGTTAAAAATGTTAATAGTAATTAGTATTAGCATTCTATTAATTTATCTTGTTCATTTAAGGACACATGTATCAATTTCATTATAAGGTGAGGTTTCTATTGGATTCAGAACGTAGATAACAATTTCTGAAAAATCTATTTTACCAAAAATGACTTCAAACATATAAAATTTCGTTTTTATAAATTGTAGATCCAGTTAAAATAAATAAAACAAAATAATAGCACTACGGGTTCAATAATATAATTTTGTTAGTCATCGTTTATAGATTCCTCATCAGAAAGTATAAAGTACTTAAAGTGTTTTACATCTAAAACACCTAATTTTTATCAAACTGATCTAACAAAGCTGACAGTCATCGTTGGAAAAATTGTGATGAATGAACTCTATTAAATAATATGATATAAAGAATACTACTTTGAGGCACCAACCTCGTACGTCGACAGAATTTGAACAAGTTTAAGGTTTAAAGTGTTACGTATGCGCAGTGCTAATGAATATCACATCAGTGTTAAAGTGTTACGCGGGTGAAGTAATCCCCAGTGACAGTGAAATTGTTCTTTCTCCTCTTTCATTTGCCTATGCTTCTGAAGGATCACCAGATCGCAGACACGGATAAAACTTTACATTGTGCGATTTAAGGCACGATTTCGATCGAATTTCTCGATTAATAATTCTGCAATACTTTAAATCGTGCATTACGCAAGTCTCACGTCAAAAAAAGAAATTACTTTGAAATGACGGCGCAAAAACGAATCTTTTGTTGTGGAGAACGTTATAGGTTAAAATAGCATCGATAGAGAAATATAGGATGAATAGGGTACACTGATTAAAGACTGATCCGCGAAGAATGAAGAAATAGCAGTTTATGGTATTCTAAAGATATGTATGTCATGGGAAAAAAATGTTTATAGATCTCTGATTGAAGAAATTGATTAAAATATTAAAAATCGAATTTTTCGAAAAATATTAGCATCACATTTTCGGTTATTTTTAATTTAACAAATTCTGTAACATTATTACGATAATATGAAAATATTATTGTTGTTACAAAGATGTTAATTCTATAGAGGCATTGTTAATACAACAATTTTCATATAATATTATGAATTTAATAATATTTAAAATTGTAGTTTTCTCAGAATTGAACTTGAAGTGTAGTGCAAATTATGTTAATGTTCATTTATTTTGTAGTGTGTAGGACGTAATTCCATCTTCTTCTTGGAACAAATTTTTCTTATTTTTTTACGGATTCTGATAAAAATTGCACTGTAATTTATGAGTATTTAAGCCTATAAAATTATATATAAATAACGTAGAAAGTAGTGAATATAATTTTAAAATTTGTTTATTTTATACCGTATAGAACATAATTCTTGTTTTTATGCAACAAATTTTTCTTATTTTTGCACAAATTCCTAACCAAAAATTATAAATCGATGAATGACTAAACTTACAAAATTCTGTACAAGTGACTCGAAAAGTAGTAAAAATTAGTTTAAAGCTCATCATATTTTATACAGTGTACTACACACTCTTATGCTTTCATGAAACAAATTTTTCTTACCTTTGCACAAATTCTAAAGAGAAATATGATTAATCTCTGAGTATCTAAAATTACAGAATTTTACACAAGCGACTTCTAAAACAATGAAAATTATTTTTACATTTATTTGTACAGAGTGTAATTCTTTTTCTTTCTAAACATGAAACAAGCGTTTCTTACATTTCTTCGCGTTAAAGTCGCGCGGATTCGTGACACGAAATTTTTTTTCACGCGAAATTTATGCACGTGCCGAAAAGCATCCCGCAGCTGTAGAAATGGGGTGCACAACTGTTACGTAATCCCGGAGAAAGTAAAACCGGAACGTGGTCCTAAGAACGTGGACATCTCGGCTGCTACCAGCACGAATATACACGTATCGAAATCAAAAGAAAAAAAGTACAAGATGCGTCCGAAGGTGTTCCGAACTATTCCAAATGTACGGGGACGATTTTTAATAGGTTCCAGTTGCGCGATAACGAAAATGGATCTGTTAACGCACAATCGAGCAGTCGTGAAGAAGAAATGAAATTGTTTATATGGCACCCGGCAAACTGTTCACTCGACTGAGCTCGTGAATGAAAAAAACATATAATAAAGTTTATTAATAGACTGCGGATGCTGATGTAATTTAGGGTATGCAATTGCATGAAACAGACTCATGTTGAGAATTTGGCGACATTAACAAATTCTGCAATTCTTACCACATGAAGATATAGTTTTCAATCTTAAGAGGCAATTGGAAAAGCGTCTCTAATATATTAATACTTTTAAAAGAAGAAAACATTTATTTGTTTTTAAACAAACAAATCTTTAAAACTATAAATATTTGTATAAGCGCACAAATACCTGCAGTTTAATCACTATAAAATACAAAAAAAAGTAGTCAAACTTATTATTATGGTACAATCTAGATTAGAATATTAATTTAATTTAATATTATATAAATGTGAGATTAATATACAGTGTGTCCGCAGTAACTATTGACAATCTATTACTTCCTAACATATTGGAGATATCAAACTTCTTTACATGAAAATGCATGGTACGAATTGTCACATTTTTTTATGTAGGCAAATTTTTTTATACATTATTATTTTCAGAGATATAAATGTCATGTTCGGTTTTTTAAACGGTACTATATATTTTTTCAGATCACTTGATAGTGACTATTGTCGTGGTCGTGTACTAGTGAGATAGTGTAGACACAACGACGATCTTGAATAATGGCCTTACAAGAGTTTCACTTCAACTACATAAAAATGGTCGTAATTTTAGTCTATTACACAATAAAATTTTTTATTCAGAGATTGACACTTGTTAAAAATACAAACTGCTCGAACGTAACTATAGAGACATTAAAATAAACACAAACGCAACGCTCAACGGGATAGAAGTTTATGTAAGAACAATTTGATTTCATTGAACTTTTGCGCTTTTCCACCTTCACGCGCACCCGGAAAAAATTCGAACGAAGAAATTCCTGACGTTACATGAGGAGGTTCTGCGCGATGATGAGACCCAATAATTTCGCAACTGCTCGTCCTTCGACTCGCAACACCGTTATGAGAAAAAATGACTTATTAAAAAACCTTTGTCCTTCCTTTTCAAATCTAATTGCTTCCTTTTAACTGGCGGCCTTGCACACATGAAACTGCAACGACGCGAACTGTTCGAATTGCGAAACGCGAGATTGCCTTTAATGTATACCTGCCCGTAAATTTTACAATAATTTCTTTCAGCTCGTTCCTCGATGTATCCCCTCAAAGCGTCTGTTAAAAAATTTTGCAAACGCGATTGATTTTCAGGGAAGGTTATTTAATTTCTACATTAATTAATCATTTTTTGAGAATTTTTTGAAAAATTATACCCAAAGACCGTTAGCTTTGTAGTATGAGATTACTTTCAAAGGATTCCACTTCACCTTTCTCTGGTGAATGCAATTAAGGTCTACACACGTTCCTTAAAGTGGTACGTAATGCGTGACATTTCAGAAATTTACGTATAATTTCCCGGGATATGCATCTGCTGAGTATCCCAATGAAAGTAATTAACGAAAGTATTTAATCTGTACTTTACACAAGGATTGTCAAACTATTTAATATATAAGAGTAAATAAATTATTTAGAACTATCTGCTGTATCCGACACTTTTACAGAACTTGATCAGTCACTTAAAATTATAATAAATAAATTGTCAAGGCAGAAAAGGATTTTATTTAATTTTAAGTACAAATAACATTTTACACTAAAGTGTAGGTTAATTAATTTGTTTTTAAAGGTCAGTTTATTTATTCAGTGCATCACTTACTGATCCAATTGAAAATAATTCGTATCTATATCTAGTATTTGTTTACGAGGATTGTATTCTGCCTATTATAGTCCCGTGCATACTAGAATCAAGTGTGCATGATCGTTGCATGTATTATCAGGCACACCATAAATTATCCTGTGAAATTCTTGTCTGATTGCATCATCGAAGGAGCTGTGAGGACCTTGACAATGCGGGATCGTTCAGGGTGCTATAGTATCTATGTACTTGCATAATTCGTAATTGTATACTTATTTAATAATATCTTATCGTATGGAATTAATAGAAGTTGAATAGTTACCTGTTTAACGATAAATCTGCATATTAAATTAGTGATTGAGAATCGCAAGGACACCGAAGTTGAGCCCTTCAAGGTCACTTCTTGTTTGTTCACGTCGGTATCTTTTGATTTTGAAAATTCGAATAAAAGTGAAAAATAGTAGACTAAAAATAGAGATTAATTTCTACAATTGAAAAAAGGAGTGACCTTGAATGACTCTGGTTTCGGGGATATGACCTTGTCTATACATATTCATTTCAATCGTCAAGAATTGTTAGTTAAAAAATTCTAAATGTCTTTGAAATGATCTTACCACCACTTAGAAAAAGTTAACTCTCTCACCTGATACTAGTTCTTCAAGAATAAAAATGTTATGTCGCCTGGGTTTAGAAATACTATACTGTAATACTCTTACAGTTAGTTTTGCACTCTATGTGCTCTAGAAATACTGAACATATTTTTATATTTAACTTTCTATAAAAGAAACGAGGGAGTTATTAGTTTAAACAATCAATGTGTCCTTGAAATTGCCTTGACACATCCACCGCAGAAAAAAAGTATACATTGAACTTGGTTACATGCTACCAGACAGTTCTTCAGAAATAAAAATTTCATATCTTCTCAGAATATAAAAATGTTACCATGTAACATTCTTATTGTTACTTTTACACCCTGTGTGCTCTAGAAATTTCAAACCTACTTTTTTATTTAAGTTATCAGTTTAAAAAGTTAAGGTCCCTTTCACCTGACCTAAATGCTTTCACCAAGAAGTTAACACGTGGGTTACCAGCGTCACGTATGTGTGACAGACTGATTGTCTTCTGAGGGCCCAACTATATGACAGCAATAATTTTTCATGTTACAGCCATATGAACAAATGAAGTCTGCTCTGAAAATTTGCAGTGTATTGTATAAAAATACAAAAAACAAAGCATGGTCTGTGGTGGACGTATTTCCTCCTCGAGCTGTGGTAGCGAACGTGTTAAATAATTTTTTCTCACGATACTGTTCTTCGAAAGTAATAATTATATGTGTCGTATAGATTTGGAAGTATTATCCTCTAACAGGTTTCGATTTTACATATGAATCTTGTTTTTGGCAGTCCGCAGAACGAACGAGGGAGTTGTTACACATTCGGTGAAGGTGCGATCCTGTTTCAGCCGCTTGGTTCAGTTGTTATCGAATGCAAATAAGCTCTCTCCTGTCGAGAACTTTCGTATCACCGTGGAATCGACTCGTCGGGAATCCACTTGCCTGAAACAAGTAGTTCGAAGCCCTGAGGCTTATCTCTGACGAGCCTTTGTCGACATCTCACGACTTATGGCTCCTACGTTTCACATCGAGAAATTATCAATTGGATTTCTTGTTGAATAACCCCGTCACGAAAACGCAAATCCTATGAATTTCTAATGTTTCATTGCGGTAAATTTCGATTCACAATTGTATTCTGTTTTCAAATTTTCTTGTTCTTGTCAAATTGTTCAATTAATTAAAAATATAAGTGTTCACTATTTTTGATTTTATTATATGACATGACTGGCAATTATCCTTCTCAAGGAATCTAGAGAAGGACAATTGTTAAGTTTCAAAAGAAGACTCCTCATTCTTTTTTGCAAATCTCTACAGTTTTGTTTAGAAAACAATAGCGTCTGGAACTCGTGGAAAGAACTTTTTACGGCTTCATTGTTCTGGTAAACGGAAAACCGCAAAAAAGTTACCTCAAGGTCACAGGCAGTAAGTTCATTGATTAATTATACATATTAAATAAATTAAATTTATGTAATAGTGTTGTAAATCATTGTAAATCTTTTTAATCATAATAAATTATTTCGTAATCTTTCTTGTAAACTGTTTTAAATATTATTTCTAGGCTTTGGTAAATTCTTAATACTGTTTTATTTTGTATTTTATTTATTTAAGCATGTTGTTTGATGTCCATACAATGTACATATAAATACATATGTTTTATCCCTTTATCCTATTTATGATCATTCCTCCTAGAATCTGTTTTATTTATTTAAATGTTGAAAATGTACAGCAATATTAAGAATTACAAATTTCTTAGATGTGCATTTATTTAAGCATGCCTTATGATACAAAAAGAATATATAAACACGCAAGTTTAATTCTTTTTATAATTATTCCTCTTAGAATTTATTTTATTTAATTAAGTATTGAACATTTTTGAATTGTGTATTTATTTAAGCATGATCTACGATCCACAAAAAATATACAAATACATAGGTTATATCCTTTTTTCCTTAATAATCATTCCTGTTAGAATTTATTTTACATATTTAAATAATGAAAACGTGTAGCGTCACTGAGAATTGAAAATTATAGAATTATTTATTCATTCTAAACGACATGGTGCTCGTACAAACGTGAGAGAATTATTTTGCAGAAATAAATGAAATCCGGATAACCTTTTACATTATACACGGGCATGGTGTATTTTAAAAGATGGTTTATGGTGGCACCGTGGCTTTTGCCACCCCTTACGTAATCGCCGTAACTTTATACTTGTTTCATGTGGCCCTCAGGTGTATACTTGGGCGTGGTCCTTTTTCCACAGAAGTTTCATTTATCAAACGACCGTTGCAAGATCGATCAATCCGGTACACGCTTTGAAATCTATAGATATATTTCTTTGGACGGCAACGGAACAGGAACAACCACTTGCCGTTTCCTTTCGCGATTTTAATCTATAGACAATACGGTGGATTGAATATTTATGTCCTTTCAATATTTATTACTCACGCCCTATGTGAATATTCGATTTCTTTCGATACGTAACGCTTTCTAGAAATATTCTCGCGTGAATTAAAGAAACGTACGTGCCACTTTTCTCTCGTAACGTTACGAGATAAGAGAAAAATGTTTTATTAAAAAATCTACATGTTTCTAAGTAATATGTAAACTATTCAAAATGATTATAGGATCAGGTAGTTAAATCCCGTGCAATTCGATAAAGTCTGATAACATTGGAAAGCTGTGCATATTTTACGCAACAGACTGTCAATGAAACTGTTGTAATATTTTTTTATTTATTGTATTTGGTGAATTGTAATGCGTTTTATTCAAATCAGTTAAGTCACGTGTATGTGGCAAACAGGGATTTTAATCGCTCCCTAACCCGGTGAAAAATCCCGTCAAACCTGGTTACGGTACGGTAACCCATAGTAACCAGTAACCCGTATTCTCGGTGGATTACAAAGACCGGGTTAATAATGATAAACTGAGATTCTGCTTCAAGATTCAGGATTTCCTCTTGAAGCGCCTGAGTCAAACCAGAAATGATCATATCTCGCGCCTCGTGAAAAATGAACAAACTACAATACTCTAAAAAATATTCAGTATATAACACAGTCGAATAAAGAACACTCTTCTAACAAAATTCAATTGGAGCAGATAGTTCAATAGTTTTTTCGGAGTCACATTGAATGAAAAATGGATAACATTCACCCAGTTCGTCAATATTTTCATTGCGACGCATCTCTTGAAAATTCAAAATGTCTTATTAACACGTTGAACGCCGTGACGGTCACCAGTGACCGACATCTCAAATTTAATTAATTTAAATAATTATTGATTGTCGCAAAATTCTGAACCAACTTCATACTAAAACAATAATGTAGGAACAGAAGAACATGACTGGGTACACAAATCTTTTGTTTCTTCACAATTTATATAAAAAATAGTAAATTATATCGTGTCTGATTAGGTATGGCCGTTTTCACTGTGGCACTGAAGTGTTAACACATTCCCTGCCGCAGTAGAAAATTCCGTAACTAGACTGGCACACGAAAATGACTATTTTTTAATACACATGATTGATTGTACAAATAGGTATCATTACCCTTTCTGTTTCTACTATAATTTTAACGTGAATGTTACTCAAAATTTCATAAGAGTTTGTAGTTATGTGATTAAATTCAAATAAATGCGTACACCGAAAATGGCACATGTGGCAGGGGACGTGGTAAAGAATACAGTGTAATCTCGACGGTAAGTTGTTTTCGAATATGTTAAATTCCTAGAAATGTCTGTCACACACTGACATATAGAATTTCGAAAAAGTTTCATTAGTGTTTCAAAAGATTTTAATGAAATCAACTGCAAGGTTGGCGTACACGTAGTGTCGTGACGTACCTCAGTATGCTGTACAATAGAACCTCGATTATCCGAACTGTAATTAGTCACAAGATGACTAACAATCTAAGTATATTCTGCAAACACATGTAATGTTATATGAGAAAGTAAAATACATAATGGTATACGATTAAGCATAGAATATCGCTAATGACAATTTTAACTAATAAAATTAACAAGAAACGACCGATGTTTGGAGTTTCGAGGTTCTACTGTATTCGTATTTTTCAAAATCACAGTCAGTTTAGGTTTTTATTCTCGTGAAAACGGACTGCAGCATTCATTGGTTGCGCATATTCCTGCAATTCGGCCAGTCATACGTCCGCTTTCCTGACCTTCTGCGTCTCCGTAATCCTTTTATTGTTCTCCGTACGATATTTTGGCAAGTGACCTCCCTCGGTACGCGGAGGTCGATTCGCGTGTAAATTACAGAGACGAGGTTACGAGCACGACACGTTTCCAGTGATTCCATTGTCGAGCTTTTGTATTTGGACAGATCATCGGTAATGATCTTCCCTTCATTTGCAAGTACACGCTCCTAGCACGGAATAAATTTGTTGGCCCCCTTAAACGATTCCCGTGACTCATAAAGTATCTTTAGCAACAAAGTTATTTTTGTGACATTCCTGTGTGAACGTTTCTTTATTTTCAATTTTTAGCAGTTTTACTATTTTACTGAATTTCAAACCAACGTAATGCTTGTATTAGTTGGGATCGCTCTAAATTTATTGCAAAAGAATTTTTAGATAATGATATCGACCTTGTTGTACCATGATTTACAGCGATTTTATAGCAGTATATGAGTCGTTTATTATGAGAGTAATATAAATATTTGTTTGCTATTTTGAGATATTTAAGATTTTGTATTTTGATGTTACTAAAAATCTTATTGATTAACATGGAGAAATTTATTTTGTAATTGTTGTTTGGAATACTTGTAATTAGCTGATTCTAATTATTTTTCTACAATTGTTACCGTAGCAACCCTTCTTCATACCAGTAACGTGACTTGCAATCAGCCATTTTCAAAATTAACATTGTAGTAAAAATAAAGACATGTATCGATTTAAATAACGTATAGTTTATAAATTCAAAAATTGTTGTGTCATGAGAAGAGAATCTCACCCTGCATCTCCACCTTAATGTCTCAAATACGATGGAATAAAATGCATTATGTAGACGCCTAATTATGGGATAACCTGCTTATAACAATAATAATGAGTCGTGAAGATGACAGAAATTTAGTTTAGGGGATATCAGAAGATTAGCCATGAGGCGAGAAAATGGTGGATGGTCCAACAAGCGGAAAAAATATTTTTCCTACGACGTAGTCAGTCGTTTGCAGCGCGGAACATGCTACCAGTGCGTCACGACGAAACCCACGAGACAGGTATAGTTTGTAAAAGGCGGCATGTCCACCTAGAGAGACGCCCACAAACGTGTAAGTGTCTCCTTCTCAAGTGACCGCGGCCTTTTTACGGTCAGTGTGCAATTTTCTAAAAGGTTCCTTTCCCTCGGCGCGTCTATCCGTTGCATTGTTGCAATTGCACCAGATCGCCCGGGGCGTGCGAATGATGGACGCGTCACTCTTGTCATTTTTTTTTTCTTCGTTCCTTGTCACCGTGGTTACTGAAACGATCTTGCCCTCTATAGCGATCGATAGACATCAATCGTCGAGATTTTGTGCGCTCGAAGCGAATGGGTCACTTGCAATCAAGATTTCTGGTGTTTTCCAGAGAATTTTCGCTAGAATTGGAGAGATTATAGATGTTATCATTATTTATAGCAGTGGTCTCGAGAAAGTTATAAAAGAGGATAATGGATGTGCCGAGACAGAAGTATCTCTTATTTTAATATAATCTGTAGTGATAGTATAATTAAATGAAGGAATGCTGAGATAATCTACATGTTATTTAAGTATTAATTATCTATGTGTTGTGTTAATAGAAATAAGTATTGCATATATATGAAGATTATTAATTTTAAATATTTTTTATGAGGATTGTATGTACGAAATTGCTTTTGCAGCAGATGTAGTAGTCATCTCCCATTCAAAATTTGTACGTGCTACTGAAGTAATTGTAGCAAAATAAAATGTATTTGCTCGGCGACGTATTATAGTAATGAAATGAATATATTATTTGTATAAATATGAAAATAAGAAAAAAATTGTTGGGGTTTGTGTAACAGAATTTTTGGAAATATTTTAAAGAATGTATTAAAAACAGTGTTAATGAATTAAATAGGATAAGTCATCAACTTTACTAAACTAAATTTATAACCACACATTCATGAATTACACCTATTCTACTGGTATAATATTCTATACTCATTGTTCCCTTTGTTTCTTTGTAACATGTCTACAAACTTGGTAATGTAATGCTGTATTATTATTGCTAATTTAATGTTGTGTATAATATGCTAAATAAAAAGAATAGTTTGATCATAATTCTCCTTAATCCCAACATCCTTATATTCGAGAACCTCATAATCGACCCAGCACCATAATCACAGTTAGCACGATACGAATAAATTTCTAAACACCGTATCTTAAAAATATATATCAAATTTTTTCAAATTACAATTTATATTCCACACTCTGTACTGTATAAATTCAAACTAACATGCAACTACCAAAAAATACAAAATTCTGAAGGTAGTGAAGCTTTCGTACTCACAAGTGCTAAATCAACAACACATGTGACTGTAATAATTTTTTAAAAATTATCGATCATCGAGTACTCAGCTTAAACATAAATTCGCCTGAAAAAAATCAGAAATTGAAAAAATAAATTGTCAGTATGTATCAGAATACTGTTTCAGCGAAATGCAATGTTTCATTGCAAAGTAGACCACGCCTGAAAAATGTTGATCCTGTACGATGATCATAACTCGCCACGGAAATCATACGGCGACAGGAACGACCGCTTTGTCGTTCTTCTCGAAAGTGACGTAATTCGTAGGAAGGAATTGCTATGGCGTGAAACATGTATGCAGACCTGGATATTCGCAGTCCGACCTTATTGACGATGATTCACCAGATTATCCATCTTGTTTTCAGTGTGGGCCCGTGATATCCATTGGAAATGCAATCGACTCTCATGATCGCAGTAAAAGCATTCAAATCGCTGGAAAATACGCCGATTCAATTTTCGAAGCTTCGAGAACATCAAGCAGTTGAGTACTTCCAGAAGAATTTTGAAGTTCAACTTTTTGGATGCAAATGAAGGATTTCTAACAATAAGTGTTGTTAACAAATTTCAATTATTTAACGACTTCAATGTTTTAAACGAATTTAACGATTTTATGAAGCCTAATTGTTTCACATGTTGTTAGTATTATGTAAAAATTCTATGAAGATTATTTAAAAATTGACGGAAATATTAACTTTATCTTATAAACTATGTACTTCCGTGTACAAAGGTTAAACAATATAGAAGTGAAATAATACGTACTCTAAAATCAACGAAAAATTCTATTACACTATTGCCATAATCAGAATTTAAAAATTATTCGGAAGTACTAAAATTAAATTCATACGTTCAATTTATCATCGATCGTGCCCATATGTGCACTTATTGGAAAATCGAATTGACCATATCCAGACTCGACTACTGTACACCGGCTCTCAGATCGAAGTATTCTCACGATTCAATGCCGATGACGATCTTTTTCCAACGATCGATGTCCAGTCACTCAGATATCCGCTACTATATCTTATCAGTTTGATCAATAAGTTTCTATTCAAGATTTAGTGAATTTCTGAGACATTCCTAGATCCGATCTTTAAAATAATCAGCTGGACTTTTTATCAAACTGCTTTAAATTAAAAACTAGCGTTTGCAGAACGATATCTCTATTACTCATATTATTATTACTTAAATTTTGTTACTATATTATTTTCACTATTCATGTCCGTAAAATAGAATAAATGAAAAGATAGAACAAGCACTGTTTCACATCAACAACAAAATCATTGTTTCCTAAATAATAAATTCAAGTGTCGACGTCTGATTGAACTCAAGAAGCAACGATTAACAGTTTCCAGTCGCACGTGCCGGAAAAAAAGCTGAACATCCATTAATTCGTAATATCTGTGATAATAATACGCGAAACGTTTGATGACGCAACACAGAGGATCGTGCAACGGTGAACATTGTCGATTAACATACATCAATGATTAATCTAACAGCGATCGGGTTTATCGTGGATGCTGGACAAACGGGTAAACACGTGCAGCATCATGAGGATGAAGATTTAAGTTAGCTGTGGTAGTCCGAAGCAAGCGGTCGCGGCGCGTGCTTCTGATCAGCCGCGAGCCAGGTACGATCATCGATTTTTCATCTCGAAACCACCTCGTCGAATCGCTCGAATAAAACACGATCATTATGTGCTCCTTCATCTGCTCTGAATAAAAATTGACAGTGGGGTGTTGAAGTTTCTGGCCGATCAACCTATTGTCACGTTCGCCACCGCGTCACGTATGTGTGACGTGCCCATTCTCAGGAGAAGTCGACGTCACCTATGCGTGACAGAAATCTGTCTGTTAATACCCCCTCAAAATAACCTGTTCCACGTATGTAAACACAATATAAGCGTCATATTACAGGGTGTTCGCTGTAACGATTCGCACGATTTTTCAGCCGTTTGCAACAGTGTAATAAAAAAATGTTATTAACCAAAATGTATCTGTGTTGAGTGGACAACCTATAATGATAATAAACATTTCGAAAATACTTCCTTTTCAAAGTAAACCCAAGGTCACCTTGAGTTCTTTAAATGGAACCATAGAATTTTTTTACATTACATTGTGCAGAACATTGAGTCGAATTCCAGAAGCATAATACATGACACTTTCGTTCATAGTTCATACAGTATCAAGTGTACAGCAGCAGATGTAGTAATACTTGTCTTCTCGGCTCAGTTTACTTTTGAACAGTGTAAGCATAAGCATTATTTTCGAAATGTTTATTATCGTTAGGTGTTATCCACTCAACATAGATAAATCTTGGTTGACCCTTTAACTGCGGCTACTTAGAAACGTGGAGATCGCTGCGTGCGGCCGAGGTACGCTAGTGCACATTCAGCCGTTGAACTGAACGCCCATGGGCGTCATCAGTACACCATGAGTGGCTGTCACGCCTATAGGCGCTGTTAACAAAGGGTAACAAACCTTTTTTTATTACATTGTTGCAAGTGGTGAACACTCTGTATGTAGCATATTCTTTAGAATGCTCTGTTAACTTCAATACATTTTACGTGTGCATAATCGAAAGATATACTGTATTTAATAAAATTACTAAATATGTAGTGTGGTGTCTGGAACGATTTTTTAAGTAAATGGTGGCGAACGTTTTAACTGAAGAAGACGAGTTAACTCGTCTAATGTAAATCGGTCCACAGGAAGGCAGGGAATTTTAATATGTTGTGGAGTGATTTCTAATTAATATCTTTAGCTGCTAACCGAAAAAAATTTAGCTTGTCGTTTAAAAATGTCCCTATGGTGGTAGAGATAAGGTAGCTCGTTTTCTGTCGTCTTTAATGTCAAATACTAAGCTCTTTTAGATGATAAATGGCTCAGTTAACCCCCTGGCTAATGATGATTTTTTTAATTCATGTACTTCGAAAGATGAGAATTGCGTTAAAAAGTTGCTGATATGTCGTACATCTCAGACTAATGGAAAATATTCTACTAGAATTTTTAAACAGTGCTCTTCTTTTAGAGATATAAAGTATAAAAACCATCGATGTAGTAAAAAATTAGTGGATGCAGTGCAATTAGAAAGTAAATACCGAATATTATGACACATGCAGTTATTTTAAACATCTTGTGTAGTTAGACACATATCTTCCTTCATTTTGATATTTAAAACTGGTTTATTTGGAAAAAAGTGCTAGGCCATGATGATTAAACATTTGTCGGAAAAGATTCTGGAGGTATAATGTACTTGAAAATGTTGTGATATTGATTTAGAATCAATCTGTATACTAGAGAGAACTGGAAGGGCTACAACTAAAAATCCTTCTTTAATGTGCAATAATTTTTACGAACGTTAATTTGTTATAAATTTTGTAAAGCTAACTCGATGAGTCGAGTGTCCAGAACCTTCTTCACGCCATTGTATATTTCGTAACATCTTCGATCTTACTCGGTATAAACGATCCCAATTTATGTTCTAAACGATTGATAAATTTTTGTTAACAATAATCATTCTATCTGAGATTTGCG
The DNA here is from genome assembly GCA_916610135.2 of Macropis europaea. Lineage (NCBI taxonomy): Eukaryota > Metazoa > Arthropoda > Insecta > Hymenoptera > Melittidae > Macropis > Macropis europaea. Next base: position 23,070,648 of record OU744344.1, read on the forward strand.
AAACGGATCATTTTTATCGTAAAACGAAAAGTGAATTAAGACGAACGTATACGATGTGCCAGAGAAAGTGCATATTGACAATGATTGCAGAATGATAGTCCTTGTGTAATGTTTGCATCAGTATCAATTTAATCCTTTATATGCAGCAGTTCAATTAATATTTAAATGTACTTAAGCAACACTGTTTATATAGCGCCAAAGACTATTTTCATTGGTAAAGGCCGTAGGCGGTAGGAAATTTTGTATTCGTTGATTTAAGAATACTGCAAATCATCCAATTAGTGAGTTTAGACAATATTACAAAGTGAATCTGCAATCTCCTAAGTGAAGAATAACTAATTAAAGATTCATTCGTGTAACTGTGCAACGTGACAGAGGCTGTGCAGCATCTCTGTACATCATTATTTGTGTAAAATAATATGTTTTTGCGGAAACGTGATTCATTTTCAAACCACAATGAGCTCTAAATATAAAAAGAATAGAGAGCACTCCAGGTTCATTCGATAAGTGTTTTCAAGAGTGAGTTTAATCAACACAGGATTGACCGAAGGATCGTTCACAGTGTGATCTAAAAACAAGTTCGATCATTTTGGTCGTCACCGACCTTCACCCAATTCTTTCATCCGGTGTCTCATTTTTACAAACTCTTTAGTACTAATTAATTCGTTTATCATCCTCACGAGTAACAAGAAACGATCTCGGTATTTTTAATCGTGACTTCAATATTTTAAAAATCTCAGTGATGTATGATCGACTGGGAAATGAATGGAATAGTATAGCAGAAACGAATAATATTGGCTGATCAAAGACAGTGGACAGATTCATTGTTAAATTTTCTGGTTTTTTAAATTTATTTTAACTAGTATATAAAAAGTTATACATGTGGTATATTTGTTTATTCCAGAATTTATAATCGAAGAAGTGACCTTCAACAGGCAGTACTTTTTGTCTGTAATATAGTGTCCTTGCTATTGTAAAGAATCAAACGACAATACTCACAATCAGAGAAAAATTAATTTCTGGAGCCAAAAAGTCATTATCATTATCTATGTGCTTGCATAATACTTGACAATCATTATTTTATACCTTCAGTAAATGTAAATATTTAAAAATTGTCAGTGTCACATAGTTGATCAGAGATATACGCAAAAAATACTAAAAGACCATCTCATATCCATGAGTAGCCAAAAATGGAAGAACGCTATTTTGCAGCTCCAATAGATTTCAATATTTTAATAATCAATGGCGCATGGTCGATCATGAAACATTCTTAAAAATCCCAGAACCCTCCATATTGTTATGAATGCAAAGACAACAGACTAAAACACAAATGAATCCTGAATCTATAAAGACTGGTTCCTATTCGTTTAAGTGTTAAGTCCTGAACTATTATTACTCTACTATATCAAATTCCAATATCTAAAAATGATCAAAGGTGCATGGTGTAGCGGAGGTATACAGAATGATCTAACCAGTCAAGGGACAATCACTCAAGCAAAATATTCCCTGAGCTAAACTACGAGATGTCCTCATATTATGACATAGACAATCCCTATTTTCATCTCAAATGGATGAAGGAACGATCGAATAACCCGTTCAAACCCGGCAACGGTTCACCTTGATCCGTCGCCACGGGACAGCCTACGTGCATCGCGTATGATCGAATCGTTCTGAAAAGAAAACACCCGCAGGAACCCATTAAGTAATCCTAACGTTGCGTTCGACTGCATCAGGCTGATCCGCGAAAGAGCACGAGTCATCCTATTTTTAACCTGGTGGCGTACGTGTAACACGGAAAGTGTCCCGATCTGGGCCAGTCTCCGGGTGCCCCACCAGGGTATCCGGTAATCCGGTGGTGGTCCCACATTGTCCGATCTCTCATTCCCTCTCGATTCACTCTCTGTGTACCCCATCTCCCTCGAACTTTGCTCCTCCGTCGGATCGGTAGGGTTTACTAAGAGAGCACGAATCCTCCGAAGGTTCAGTGCGAAACGCGCTCTCGAACTCGAAGGATCCATCGACTCCTTTGATCCCCCACTCGGATCAAACGTTCAGCGAAAGATAGAGAAAGACGCAGGCTTTCCCTGAGAACGACCAACCGCTCGCCTTCGACTTCTTTTGCTCTTGCAGCAGACACGGGATCGTTCCTTTTGATCTCGATGAGCGCTGATCACGGGCCTCGAGTGTCAATTCTTCGACTTCCAGTGTCGGACCTGCCGCTGATCTAGAGGATCACAGAAGAAACTGAGTGAAAACCACGATCGTCGCCGAGATGATCGACAGGAGCAGCTTGGTGGTCCTTCTTGGACTGCTGGCACTGGGCTACGCTCTACGTAAGTTTTTGTACTTATTTTAGCGATTTTTTTTCATTCGTTCAGCAATTTTAGGGTGATTTTTTAATGTGTTTATAGAGTCAGTTTGAGAATTTGTGCAAGTTTTGAGTTTGTAATTAACACTTTGAGATGGTAAGCGGATTCGGTTTTATACATGGCGCGTGATAGTCGGAAGCAGTTGTGAATTTAGAGGAGTATTAGTGAATTAGCTAGAACTGCGTTGAAGCCGTAAATTATGAGATTTAACTTATGAGAAAACGCAGGTACTACGTCAAAAATCACCAGCTTCAGTTTATGTCAGTATTAACAATTAACTCTTTTCAATCATAGAAATTTTAACATATTTTTCCAAAGTTGAATATTTCTGCAATTCTAGGGTATACTTTTTGATTCTCCTAGGCGTAATTTCATTGCAAACATTAAACTTCTTTCAACTACTCTTTTTATTTAGTACAACTGATAAATCCATTTTTTTTTGTTTTTATATGAAACAGTTCAAGTTAATCTGTAATGGATTACAATTACGTTGTTAGTGTAAAAAAAGAAGACTGAGTTAGGCACGTTTCTTTTACGTTTAAAGCATGGGCAGTCAAGTAGATGAATGATGCTGATGAATGAAGATCGTTCAATGATGTGTACTACACACTATGCAGATAGCGTTAGTTTTACGTGAATCACCGTTACAAATTTACAGGAGACTCCAACACGTTATCAATAGAATCAGTTACTCCAAATAATTACATACGTATTATTTTACACCAGACGTTTGAAATTCCAAAAATTTGTCTCTAATCGTTTTATATTCCAAAAACGTCAGTATCAGTAAAACATCTCCAATTGTTTCAATGGTCAAAAATATAAATTAAAAATTACAAAATTTTAATTATTTTATGAGCAGTAATACATTTGCACTATCCCGTAATTAATAAAAACAAAATAAATAACATATAAATTAAAAATATCCTGCAATTATCCATTCTTGATCATTTTTAATTGCCTTAGTTCGAAGCAATTGCACTTAGTGATAAATGACAAGCAATTTAATATAAGAATTATCACCCTTCGAGTAATTAGGGACTGCATGCATCTCAAAAAACAAAAACGAACAAATAAGTATTGTTCTACATTTTTAATTTATTTCATCATTTATAATCAGCTAGTCACTCAATTAAAAATTATTATAACAAATCAGGTACAGTGCTTTTCAATTTATTAACATATTGACTGCCACAATAAAAATTGCCCTAACTAGGACAGCACATTAATATACATTTTTAACACACATTCTTAACAACAAAAAAGTACATTGTTCTTGTTACTATCAACTGTTTCTTTAACCTGACTGTTAACTAAAATCGACTACAACTTATCAATTATTTAATTTTGTAATCTAAATTCAGTCAGTACGCCAATCATCAAACGTATCAATTATTCATTAAACATCCCAAAGGAAAACAACGTGTCACCCGCGATAAAACGTTCAACCTCCTCAGGGACGAACTTCTCCAACCACAACCAAAATTATATACCCTCAATATTAATTCACACATATCAACCAAAAACGTGGTTCTTAGATTTCACACATTTATCAACAATATCTGTTGTAAAAAAGGAAAGTGCATTTACACACGTGCGCCAGTATTCATGAAGAGGTTAACACCTGCGGAATCGAGTGACGTCACGGCTAATTTCGTAGTTAATTGAAAGGGAAGCCATGTAAGTACCCGAGGAGCTACGCCCATTATCACCGGTCGATCCTCTTCTCGCTTTCGCGATCGTTTTCGCTCTCGGTATCGGGAACGTCCTGTCCTCTAAGGTTAGATTGCGCCATCGACATCTGGAGCAACGTATCCGTACAAGGACGGTACCATTTACGTCATTAAAATCCGGTCGATCTTCACCTCTCGTCGCGCTCAGGCAAAAATTCGACCGGATCGGGCGGGCTCGACACATCGAAAGTGCCATGAGTACCGGACAACAATCGGGGAACAAGTGCACTTTCATTTTCGAATGTAGCCGAGGATCACGCGATTTCTGAAAATAAAAGTGTATCCGGCGCTTTCTCCGTTTGACTTATCGCCCGAATTGCCCACCCACGATAACAACGCGAATTCTGACCTCTCCATTACATACTGATTTTAATGCTTCCACATATTATGATGTTGTTGGAAATTATTCCAATCGAACTGTCTCCTGTTACTTCGATAGGCGTTTTCAGTAGCGTAGAAAGCAGTGGAAAAACGAAATCTCGGTCTGTACGTATATAGGGTGATGCGATTGAGATTATCGCGTCGATTTACATCGATGTTAGCGTATGGTGAATATTAGAATTGCAGGGTTTCGAAGGGGGCGTTAGAAGTTTTAGAAATCTCGCCAGGTGGGTTTTCTGTTTTTTCGAAGGAAATATATGTTTTTATTGCAAGAAGGGAGCTGTGGATAAAATTAAAATCATCACTTTGATTGTAATATAAACTTTTATTTGCTTATTTGGTGTGATAAGAATGATACGGGCTAATAGTATTCTAATCAACCTATTGAATTAAGTTTTATAAATAATGTGTTTCAGTTTTTAATCAGTGGATAAGCATATAATATTAGAATGATTGAATTCACTATAGAATGCACCATAATACCACCAGAAAGCAGTCTTCACCCATTACAAAAAATACATACATTAAAATTTACTTACAAATTTCTGTCATGTTCCTATCTGCTGAAAAATGATATCATATTCATTTAAATCGTGGAGCAAATAACAAACATTTGTATATATACTATTTCCCGAGTCATTGTTTTCCAGAATAATTTATTTTCACAATTTTTCCACAGATATTATCATTAATTCAAGTTACACGAGTGCATAACATCGACAACATAATTTCATACGAGCACTTTTAAATAATGTCTGAATCTACAACTTTTTTACACTCCAATTTGTGATTCCTGGATAATTTGAGGAGTCTACGTTGCGTGTGGATTGACACGATTAGTACACGTTCGATTAGTTCTTCATCCTTGAAATTTCTTTCCTCAATGTTATTTGAAGCTTCCTCCTTCTGTGCCTTTCCACTACTACAAATGATACTTTCCAAAATTTTAAATAACGTCACTGATTGTTATCATATTATAGTATTTTTCAAACTCAATGTTCCATACGAATTTCTGAGCAGCCATGGTAAATTTAAAGAAATTGTCAACTCCTTTCATGAATTTCCATCTACGTTTAAGAAGTCTGTATCAACGTCAATTTACACTAATTCCTCTATTTAACACTAATCTCTATTTCCTAGCTCATGCAGTGACTCACGAAATCAATCAAACAAGTAAATTATTTCGAAATTCTTGTATACAACAATTCTTTAAGGTATTGCTATTACAAGCAAGGCTACGAAATTAGTAAAATAATGGTAGAGAAATAGTTAAACAGTAGCGAGTCACTGTATTTTTCTGCTTTGCTTACTTGTTAACAGATAAATAAATAAATTATATTTCTTCGGACTTACGTTCTGTACAATGCTATACTTCCTTTAACACTTTGATATATGGGTGACACTTCGATTCGATAATTACTTATTTGATCATACGTGGCACTAATAAATGTATCTAAGCAGGTCTAATGGGATTAATAGAAAGATTATGAAATTTACTAATATCGTTAATTAAAAAGTGTATTATCTTGGGGTATATTTATTCCGTACAAAAATGTAGAAAGTTTGTAATTTTCAGCTAGCACAGCATGACAGTCAAAGTGTTAAGTTCGCCTTCCTTAGTAGCATAACAATAATAATAAATAAATGGATCAGGTTCAACTGCTGAATCAAGACCTGACCTTCTAATATTAAACCTGAATCTATGAATACAATAAAATTGAAATTGACAGAGATTGCAGAAAATACGAAAAATCAGTATAATAATAATATTAAGTAACATTTCCGCAGTCTATATTAATTTAATCTTTATTTCATGCAGAGACTCAGGTCTAATATTAGAAGCTTAGGTTCTAAACCACCCACCATCGTGTATGTTATATTTCTTCATTATGCAAAATAGTGTCGATCGCGAGGCTGTGGCGCAATAAAATCGATATATATATTTCTCTACATCCGACAAGCTACGAAACTTATAGTCGATAAAAGTCAACGGTAATCAACGAGTTGTTTTCTTCTTTGCGGTACATCCTCTGCATGATTCTTCTTTTTTCTTCTCGGAGAACGGCAAGGCTGCACGGCTATGTAAACGATTATTATAGCAACGGTTGCATCGCGTACGAAGGATGATGTCAACGGCAACGTTCAATCAATGTACATAACAAACGATTCACCGAACGTACTAATTTTTGGCTTGTTTTTTATTACTACACTTCGAACTCACGGTCGTGTGGAAAATTACACGTCAGTCCCGTTATTTTTCGTCCGCGTCCGAGTAGACAATTTTTTTTTTAAAATGCACCTACAGCATGACAATGCCGTGGAGTGATTGTCTCGAATTTACGATACGCGAGATACTGTTATATCCTCCGTAGTAGGTTAACTAACGTTTTTTCATCGTTTTGGTGAATGAAAAAAAGTATTCGAATGTTTTCGTTTAAAATGTGCAAGAATACGCGATATTTTGGCAGGTAAAATTTAATTTGATTAGATAATTACTGCTGCTTATACAATTCTAGATAAATATAATGCGATCGATTACTTAGGTATTCTTTTTCTTTATTACTTATATTAAGGATAGCGAATAGATATAATGTCTGGTTAGTTATGACTGTTTCCACTGCGTCATTTAACGTGTTAACAATTTAATTTAAGATTCGTTTACCATCGACGTTTTTGTTTAACTTTTGCACATCTTTAGTTGTATTCCTTCACAGACCAGTCTATATTAATTGATTTTGATATTCTTATTAGGTATATTCCTCGATAATTTTAGCACTGAATATTTCATTTACACAAATGTTTACTAATAAAAGAGTTTTCAGTATGTACATTTTTATTACACTTTTCAGAAATACTGACGTGTTCATGTGTGTATATATATTTTTATTTTAAATTCAAATATTGTCGACGAAGGTGTAGCATTTAACGACTACGTGCGCGTACGTTATTTTTCTCTGAGATTTTTCAATTTTTTGTTTTACTCGTATAGCTCTGAGTTTATGTTTAATAAATATAATTTTAATTCAATTTAGACAAGATCATCCCTAAAAAAAGGCCTTAAACAATAGATTAAATTGGATTTTGTTCATTCATGTCATCTGTTATTGCTACTCATTACAAAAAGTCTAACCAGTCGATACACTTTGTAATGAATAAAATTGAAGCTGTTCTACGATCACAAATATAGTTTTCCCCAAAATATGAAACTAGGTAATTAGGAAAAGATCATGAACAGCGGATCACACTTACTTTTTTTAATTTGTTTCATGTATAACTGCAACCACCCAGAGTCTCTAAACAATTGAAATATTACATAATAAATAAAATAGCTGCAGAAATTAAATTCGTACAAACACATACAATTGGTTAGTATAAAAAACACAAATCTAAATAATTGAGAAGAAACAATACATTACACCTGTCTCCTTTGGGTTCAATTTAAGTATTATCTTAAACTTTTTGTGAAGTATATAATGAAAATTTCTACATTTTTCTGAGAATGATTTTCTAATGAACAATATTACTGCAGAAATCAAATTCTTACAAATACATACAAATCATTAATATAAAAATCGCAAACCTACATTGAGAAAAAACAATCTGTCACGTTTAATACTTTTTTGTGTCTAATTCATTTGCATATTGTTTCAAATTCGTTGTGCAATACTTAATGAAATTCTCTGTTTATTCTTTTTCAGAATGCCCGAAACAAAGGACATCTCCAGGAAGAGAAGTCGTCTGTTACACTTCCGCCACCGATGTCGGGCAATTAACGGATGCAGTGTGCAGATGCACCACTCTGGTGCAGCAAGGCTACGACATACGAAATCTCTCGACTTCCGGTAAGTCCAGTCGATAAGTTTCACCCGCATGATCAATAATCGTACGCGCCAAAGCCTAATGGGATAATTCCCCTGCAAAACGTTTGTTATTTAACAGACGAATCCACCGTTTCGCGATAATCGCCACGATCAGAGCCGCGCGTTTCAATTAACAGATTCTTTTTGCTCGTCGAACATTACGAAATAACAATGCACATTCTCGTACCGTGTCTTCGCTAAGTCGAAACGAATTAATCAACATTGTAGATGAATAATTCAGGTATCATCGTTGAAATTACAAGAAGAATATTCATCTTATTGTTAGTCTTTTAGTTTTTATTATTGATGGCTATCTTTGCAATTTGCATAGATATCGATTTATACAGAAAATTGAAATTTACAAACCATAATTACATTGTTCATTATGGTTGTGTAATTTTCGTGTACATGCTCAAGTAATTTGAATTTATACCAAAGGATTAATCAGTGGATGAATAAGAGAACAGAAATTTATATAAAATTAACCGTTTTCTTTCAATCTTTCTAAAATAATAAAAATTTTGTAAAATAATAATTATTATTGAATTATTATAAGATGAAGATGATAATAATAATAATGAATGTCCTGCTAATGTAGTTACATCAATTTTATAATGCACCTTAGAAGTTCAAGAAAAGTATTTTTATAATTGTCGATTAGATTGTTGGGAGCATTAACTCGCTTAATTTCTAAAACGCTATCAGATGTAGGAAATGTTGTCTACTGTTGTCTAATTCAGCGAAATACTGAACATGCAATGTGAATGAAAGCAAGCTTCACTCTGATGGAAAGTAATTACAACTTTGTACATTTCAAAGCGGCAGGGACATGCTTTCGTATATTTGCTGTTAAAAAATATTACACAAATACTTTAAATTTATATTCTCTCCTGTAGAAAATAACAAATAAACCATTCGATATTAAAATTCCAAACTTTATTTTACAAATGGCGCATGTCTTCCTCTTTTGTTCATTCTCTCACAATTCGACTAATATTCTTCCTGTTCAAATTTCACGTTGCATCAACTGTTTGTGCATTAATTGGATCATTTTTTAATATTTCAAAACCTTAAAACATTCAGGAATTTTTATTCCATGTACATTCGTTAAAAATTGATATTTAAATTTTAATTATCTGCATTTGTTTTAAATCTACAATATCCTCACACATTCAGTTTTCTGTCGTATGGTTGAATGATTATTAGAAATCAATTAGTATCATTGCATTTTTGTAATAACTAACTATTTCTTTTTCTCCTACTCGATACGTTATTTGAAGAGTCATCGATCAACAATTTTACTGATTGTGAGTGTGTGGACACTCTGACGCAGTCTATGGATTTCGAGTGACCGTATCGCAGCGTAATATTTGATAATATCGTTAAATGCATAAGATCTTATCTTTCATCGTTGCGCAATGCATTGCATCCATACAGATGCAACCACATCCTTATACTTTCAGTAAGAAATCGAAACCTAACCACACGAACGTATCTTCTTACGTTCAGTGTATCCTTCCTTATTGTTTATAAATCGGCTTTTAATATCAGCATGATTAATAACCGTATTTCTTCGAATACGTGTCATCTCTCTTAAAACTTCATTAAAACTTTGAACAGAAAAAAAGAGAAAAATACGAATTGTTAATAGTCCATTAGTATTTTACTATTTAATTTAAGGATGAACTTTTTCAAGTACACTCGACCTCCAGTAAATTGCTTAAAGTTTGGATAATTTATTATTCGAGTGTTTTTTAACTGACATTTCTCTTTTCAACTGCATTGCTAATTACGTGTACTTAAGTCAATGACACCGACGACAAAAGCATCTTTACCGTCTTCATTAATGATCGACCGGTTGATGTAATTAATGATCTTAAACAATGTACAATGGCATTTCAAGCGTTGATGTCATTAAGTTTGTCAGAGAAAGTTTCATCAGTGTTAACAACTGTTACACGCAACATTTAAGAATGAAACCAATTTTTGGGTAAAATTTGTCACTTCTGTTCGTAACGAACACTACCTCAACACCTGTGTGTCAATTAATATCTTCAGGGATACATAAATATACGTGCAGTTGTCTTCTAATATAAAATATTGTTTCTAAAGAGATGCACATTGTGTGGTCTGATGACTCCTTAGAAATTTCTAAATATTATTAAATTTTTGTTTAATTTCACAAGTGTGAATAAATATAATTCGATAAAGAAATGAATTTTCTGCAATTCTAACAAAATTATACCTGAAGAAGTTAGGCTATTAATCTGGCAAAATGAATTAACGCGTCATGAGAAAAATATCGTTACAAGGAGGAAGACTGTGTAATTTGTTAAGTTACATAAACATTCAGAGTTCGATTATAACAACTTATAATTTGGACTAATCTAATGTAATACAAAAGATGGTTCAACGTTTAAATATTATAAAAAGCAGCATTGCGTATCATGATTTCAGTGCTATAATTAGATAATCCAAATTTCAGGTATCTCACAATTTAATTAATCATAACTAATTAATAAGCTAAACTTCTATACAAATTGGCTGTAGAGACCCATTACGATCTCTTTAACTAGATTTATTAAACAAATAAGCTGTACAATACATTGCTGCCGACAAATTAACTAATTAACGTAGTTATCTCAAAACCATTGATTTTATCTACCTAGTTATAGTACTATGTACCCCGATATGTGATAACTAGACTGCGGAAGTTTATGCAAATATAAATTTACAGCCATCAATATTTTTACATTATAATATAGATAATGAAATGTTGCTTCATCAAAAACATATTAAAAATATATTTTTTATTTCTTTTATTTTATATAATGTACACGTTTCATATATTTCAACATAGTGAATTGCACAAATATCCTCAGTCTGGTAATAACGTTGCACAGAGAAAAATTGTTTTTTAGACTGTACGAGTGAAGTTTGTTAAATCGACAGTGTGTCTGGAATAAATAAAGTCAAGGTGGTGGAATGTTTGACAGAAGAAATCGATGAAAAATATTCATACAACACAATGCTCGATGAATATTCATGGTGGATCGACCGTATTAATCTTTAACAAGTCTCGGACATTCTATACTTTCCATTTTGTATTCAGAACGTTGACCAAATTTCGATGGATCAATGAACTCACGCATGCAGATTAATAAATGGAGAGAAGCTTATATTATGCAATCTCAGGCTACTCTTCTTCTGTCTTCTTAAGATATTTGCATACAGGTTGTTGAAACAGATCGTGTTCAATTATTCAATCTAGAAAATTTTTGAATGTTATCATTAAATACTGTGAGAGAAATTTTGGAGTGACTGTGAAACTATTTTTCTAGGACTACGAGCATGTGTTTCATTTATTTAATTAGAAACATGAAATAAACTTTCATTCAGTAAAGCGTATCGAGAATTGTATAAATGAAAATTAAAGTAGTTTAAATGTGTTAAGCTGCATTAAATATATCTAAACGAAGTTAACCTGATTTTAATATATAAGTATAATTTTAATAAAATCAACTAGTTCAAAGTAACATTTTGTAGACTTTAATGTAGAGTAAACAAAACTAGGCCTTCCAAGATCATTTCTCATGTATTTAAGCAAACTAGAATATAATACAATGACCTATTTAAAATGTTTTACCATCTTAAGCATTGAAAAGAGAGTGTAACACACTGGGCATCATAAGGTAAGACGAAAAGTAAAAAAATCTTGTACAATTTAAGTAAGGAGAGTGACCTTGAATGACCCAGTCTCAGTGTTTTTACCATAGTGTTAAATTTAAACAGAGGACGTGAGGAAAATTCCACTTTGTCGGTTAAATTATTCGAAAAATTTCGATGTATTTTTCTGATAATTCTATATAATCGATATATTCTTTATATACAATTTTATATGTTAATACGTTCCGTGCCGTATAAATTTCAATTTTATCGAATAGCTACTAACCCCTGTGAAGTTTCAGTAGCATTTACATTACAACGATAGAATAAAATAAAAAGTGTATTATCAACTAGATAAATATTTGTAAATTGAAACATTGATGGAAAGGGATCTTCGCGCGTCTGACTAGTCGCGGGATTTTCTACTCAGGTACGGAACATGTTAATTGTATGAGTCCTTTATTTTGGGAACATAAGTTACTCTTTTGCTATTTGTTGTCTCGAGTACTTGTACTTATTTTCTTACGCAAATTAACGAATCAACCTGTATTTAGACAAACTCTTTTTCTAACAGACGCAACTTAAACTTATTTTTCCAAGAGAAGCAACTTATGCCACTTTCAAAATAAAGAACTCACATATTCGTTGCAAAGCTCCAGTTGCATACAGGAGTAAAGTTCTTCTTCTATACGTATTACTTTACTATAGTTGCAGAATATTCCACAATAAAATCGCCACAATATATTCATGTTAAAAACACATCAATCTTTCCGTAAAAAAATTGAAATAAATTTTACATGACACATTTATTCAACCAAAACAGTTCTTAAACATTCGACGTTACCGGAGACGCAATTAAATATACAATTTGCGGGAACAGTTTATGGAAATTGTGTAAGGCGCTCCATAATCGTATGTAAAATTCGTTAAATTTTCAGCGTCCATCGCGACAAGTATAATTGCGATAAGCGTGCGAGAAGGTAACACCGTCTTTGAGATCGTTCGCGTTAAGAGAACGCGGATAAAAAAGATTCTCTCAGTTGAGACGTGCTTTCGAAATTCCGCCGGAATCGATTGGTCACGCACAAGAAAGATGTGCTCGTTCGATGACGGTACGTCACGCATGAAATTCGATATACGAATGCTGCGCTCACCACGAATCACGGGATCGAAAAGGAGACAGAAATTGACGAAACAAAAAGAAGAAGAAAAACGAGCAAAAAATGTGCAACGAGAGAGAGTGAGGGGGAATGAGACGAGGACAGAAGCGTCTGAGTGTGAGTCTCGTTTGTGACATAATCGCGCGAATACGAACTCCACGCTGAACCTTCTTTCTTTTCCACCTTCGATCCTCGCTCTGAATGGCTACGCCCAAACGTCGATTTCAGGAAAAACGAGTTTTTTTCTGAAATTAAAACTGGACCACGAGGATAAATCAAACGGATCCATTGGGCCTTCGCGTCACGAGTTTCTCTCCTTTTGGTGAATGGAACATACACTGGTCAATTAAAGGGTTACCTACAGATTTAATACCTAATCAATTAAATATTAGATTGAGAATTAAACTCGTGAGCTATTGAATTTCTTCGTTTTGAGATTCGATCGATTCTATAGTTATGCAACCGAAAAATTAGAATTAAGGTAGGAGATTATAGATTCGAATGGAAATTATTAGAATTGAAAATTTTTATTTGAAGGATTTTCAGTAAAAATTTAACGAAAATTTGTAACATTTCTGTGTTAAAGACGTACGTTTTATTATTACTCTTCACATATTGATCATTATATCAAATTGAACATGAAAGCTATGTTCTAATTATTTTTAGTAGCGTAGTATAAATTTCCAACAATGTTTCGTAACTCTTAACACTTTGGCTGCCACTTCGATTCAGTCATTACTCACTTGGTCATGAGTAGCATAAATAAACATATCTAAGCAGGTCTAATGGAGCCAATAGAGATATTATAAAATTTACTAATATTATTCATTAAAGACCGTGTTAGTTAAGAGTATATCCATTCTGTATAAAGATGTAGAAAATTTGTAATTTTCAACTAACACAGCGTGACTGTCGATCTGTTAATATATTGTTCAGAGTAAATAAACAATCACAAGTATAAATAGTTACATAATTTATTAAAAGAACCGACATGTTTAATACGTTATCTATAATGTTTCTATATTACAGACACACACTTTTTTTACTTAATTTTCACACATTACTCACCATATAAAGTTTAACATAAAGATTATGTTCTAATTATTTTGAGCAGTATATAAATAAACCGATAGGCACGAGTATTTTCCCCTGAAACTTGCATAACCGTGCAATTAATCTTGTGGACGGTAGCTTATGTGGATTCTGTGGTCCATTAAATAATGCCACGTGCTTGTGCCAAATTCGCGCATGGGTGTGGCTAATGAGACGCCAAACCGCCGCGTCGAAAGTGGTCCTTTCAGATGATCCAGATGTAACAATATCACTTTCCCTCGCACTCACCTAAATCATATTTCGCGTGCAGCTGTCCAATTCTGTGAAAGTGAAAACGATACGCCCGAGATTTAGTCCCTCATATATTTTTTTTTCATAAACGTTTCAAAAAAGACAGACAGGCGACTGTACCTTTCACCGTGACCTCGAAACGTTAAATTTTATATAACAAAATCGCTAGATCAACGGCGGCCAGGATTGTTTCAAATTTGTTTCAATCTTTCATTTTTCATGAGGCGAACGTAAGTTCTTGCGCAAAAACAATTACTCATTACAGAAAAATGAATTTCGTCAAACCAGTTTTCGAGAATAATTTAAAAAATAATGATGATAATAAATAAATTTTGCTTCAGGTACTACTCCGTGCGTGCATAAGTTTCGCAATGAAATTGATTGGAATTTATATTGCACATTACTTTTTCCCGTGTGTATTGGAAATTCCGAGTTCAGTGAAAGAATATTTGAATAATGAAAGTGAAACTGATTTATTTAAATTATAAATGAAAAATGGAATTTCTGAGATTCTGAAGGATTGCACATTTTTTATAATTTATAGTATATGCTTGAGCGTGGAAAAACTGAATATAAATAGCAAAAAAATTCTCCTCGCGTTTCTTTTATTAAACTTCTCAACAAACGAGCATTGTTGTACATACTTTAATAATTTATCAACTTTTCTTTAATAAACTGTGCTGGCTTGTAGAGGATTTTAGTTTAAAAAGTGCTGGATGAATTCTATTGGTACTCGTATTCAGTTTTTGAGGGTGTAACCACTCCTTAAAGTACAGTGAGTGGTTTACTATGTCCGTTCATGTAGTACAAATTACAAAAAATATAAGACAATTGTCTCAACAACAACAACACAAATTTGAAATATTACAATTTAAAAAACTATGCTCTTCTGTAGAGGATTTTAATTTTAGAAGTGTTGGATGAATTATTTTTGCTACTCATGCTCTGCGTTTGTGGGCGAAACCATCCCTTAAAAAACATCAAATGTTCTTGTATATTCATGCATATATTATAAATTGTAAAGAAAATAAAAGACTATTATTCACAAACTCTAACATTTTATTTTTCATTTATAATTTACGACACTACAAAATATCGAAAGAATCAGAATTCTCGAGTTGCCGACTCAGTATCTGCGGGCAGTATTTTGCTCTGACAACGACAATACTGTGCAATCTTTGATAATGATTACTGTCGCAGCCAATTACAAGAATGTGTGAAAGTTCTTGATTAATTATCTGAGGACGGTGATTTCATTTCACCTGACAGTACCGTGTCGAGTTCACTATGCCCTCACGTGCAGAGGAAGCGGAAACTCCACGCAAACACTTTTTTTTGTTCTTATCGTGAAATGTCGGTATCATGAAATCTACTCAACGATTAAGTTAAAAATATAATGTCAAATTGGTGTAACTCGAGGAAATATAAAAACGAAATTCCCGGATGAAATTAAAAAATAAAAAGTTGCAGACGATGCACAAAAAAGACTATGAGAATTACAGAAGAAATTGTGAGGAATATTACGTGTTACGATGAGAATGAGATAGAGTATATTTTGTTTCCTTTTTTCCTTGTTTCCAGCGGAGAATTGAATCACAGTTCCAGACAGTCTTAATTTCCTGTTTACTGTAATAATTGGACGGGTTCTTTGATTGGCGTTTTTCGCTTTCTCCCTTTTTTAGCCGATCGCATTTTTGCGACGATTGAGAGCCTAATTAAAGATGATCGAATAATCTAAGGTACTATGTTCACGTTTATATTTGTACATCGTGTTATCCAAAGAAACTTCATGCTTCAATGAATTCATTCTAAAAAGCAGGGGATACTCACAAAATATCTGAACACTGTTACTTTCATTTCAAGGCAATTTCTATAGAATCTCTCATGAAACTTTCAGATGGAGAAGCAAAAGGGAGACACAAAACCTTCCCTTGTCTTCGATTTCAAAAATCGGAAATTGCTTTGCATTTTCCATTCGTTTTTCTATTCGAACGTTTAATAGAAAGTTATAGAAATTATCTTCCAACACGGATAAAACTATTCAGATATTTTAGTACCTTTTTAAACAAAAAGGATTACTTAAGAACATACTAAACTCGTGCAGAAGTATGTAACAGTTGAAACTGATCCATGAGTTTGCAACATATATTTCAATAATCACTAAACAAATTGCCCTTAATGCAGAATTTTAAGAATATTCAAATTCGATTACTGTTTTTGTTTCTAAATTGTCTGAGCTGGTTAACAAATTACTATTGACGCAAATTTTATAGAAAATTTCAATCCGAATTTTTTATTACAGTAGCTATTTGCCATCATTAGATGATGATGTACACAGAGTAAACAAATAATCTAAATTCTCAAACAATTTGTAAGAATTAAAATTTTTGCGTTTCAGGGTTCGAAAGTTTACGGAAGTCTCTAAAGCAGATCAACTCACCTCTACAATTCATGATTTCTGTAAATGACCCTGAAAAAACGCTGAGAACTTCCGGTATGGTTCGCCAAGAAGCGACCGCGCGACTGATGGGAATTTTGAAAGAGGCTAGTCACATTTTTATTCAATCTGAAATATAGAAAATTTATATCAACTGTAACTGAATAATGTTTCTTTGCTCCTGTAGGTGGACGGAGTTGAATTGAATGTGACTGCAGGGTCAAAGGAACGTATGCTGCACTTCGTGAAGGGGTTGAAGGACGAACTAATAAGGAAATCGATGGACAAGAGGATCTTCGCGGTTTTGCCGACGAGATCGGAGGATTTGGCGAAACAGTTCGATCTGAAGGAACTCTCGAAGTAAGACATTGTTTTGTTACTGATCTGAGTCATAAATAACCTTCAATTCATCCTAACATTGATTTTTATATTGAATATATTTTGCAATGGATTCTATTCTGAAGTATACAGAGTAAAATGCAAGAACAAATACTTCGAGAACTTTGTAAATTTGTATTTTAGCAATAATTGCTCCAGTTAAATATTGTATAGTTCAAACGAGCCGTGTGTTTTTGTTCAGCATCATTCACAGACAATTTTTCATTTACGATTTGAACATGAAGAACGCTGCGAAATAGCTCATCACTTTTTAACCCTTTATAGGATAGTGGTGCAATAATGTACCACTTTATTTAAAAACAAATATAGCCGCCATTGTTCTTGGTATAATATTTTAGCACTGAGTTCGCTCTTGAGCATTGATAACTGTCTTTACTTTCTACCTTATAAATGGTTAACTCAAGCCTGATTTATTTACCTATAATCAGGGGTTGATGACTCACACACAGACCCATGAATATTCTAAAATTGGAACATATCATGAAATGGTTGGATTAGGCCCCCTTCAGTCATTTTGTCATTTATTACTGAAGTTCCACTGATCTACCTAAGACCGTTCAAAGCTACGCATTTATTTCAACTTGTTTTATGGAGAACATACCTAGATAACACCTACATAGACCTACGAATGTGTCAACAATTAAAAAACATCCATAGGGGGTGTTATAGTCGATTAGATCAAATCAGTTTACCACGTCCCAGCTCGAGTTCCATTGACCCACCTCCAGTCGTTCAAACCTACAAATATTTGTCAATTTCCTCCATTGAGAACAGACTTAGATAACACCTTGATTGATTTGAATTTCGGACTCCTCGTGAGTCACTGTATATCACCCAATCTACTATCAATACTAATTGTAAAACGACTTCATCCTCGCTGAAGGAATCTCTGTAGAACGAGTCGGGATTCCAGAGAAACGTCGCGACGCAGCCGGCATAATTATCTCATGAATTATTGACCAAGGGAGCAAGTGAAAACGAATCGAGGAAAAACCGTTCGACCATGTTCGGCGTATCTGCCTATCCTTGTGCCAGTTGTAGAATCAACTACCGCTACAGGAATGTCGTAACAATCAGATGCACCAGTTGATTGAACGATTGTCCACTCATCACGCGTCTCTTACAATTAACGAATCATCCCCGAACAGTCATCGAATCGTTCGGAATCCATCATTGAATATGGATGTTCCTCCTGGAAACGCTGCGCGGAATACGAATCAGATCGATCACGACGAAAGTTGTCATCGAGGAACACGAGTGCACGAAGACAGTCGCGCGTTCAGAGACTGGCTTCCTCAGATACCGTTTTATTACTAATAAAAGTCTCTGATTAAAGGTTCGAAGAAATGCCAAGGTTCCTTTTATTTAATTCTTTCATTGCGCTGATGATCTTTTAGGTACGTCCAAGTCTGCGTGCGTTTAATGTCGTGTCACGCGGAGATGGTACCTGACAGCCTCGTGTGCGTGAAGAATATGTTAGTTGCTTCTCTGTGATTTGAAAGATAGTTTAGGTAGCAGATTTTATGTGGATACTTTCTATGGATTCAGGACTTGGGTTCTCAAGACAATCATCCTGAATCCTGTTGTTTTCTAATTCGAGTATCTTATTTTCTGATTCTAGGGTCAGGTTCGATTATAGCATTTATTCTGAACCTGTCCATTATGCAATTATGTTCTTTTTGAGTGATACGTTCAGTTACCTCTAATTTACAAAATGTTCAACATAAAGAAAGGGTTATAAGTTCTGGAATTTTTAAGCATACTGTAAGTCTTGACTCCTTTTTTAATACTGAATAAAATATAAGAGAAAAAGTGGACCAGAAAAGAAAGAAACATAATTGTATAATGAACTAGGTTTTGCAATAAATAATATTGTCCAACCCAACCTAGTAGGACTGAAGAATATTTATGTGAAGAATAATAGCAGTAGTTGAAAATATAATTAATGTATTTATACGAGTAATTTTTTTTAATTAAAACATGATTAAAAAAGATATATCATCTAGCATCCATACACATATCTACATACGAAAACCTCGTGTAAATTTATTATGTTTCACTTAACAGCGACAAATTCACACAGAACAAACAAAATTTATTTCCTACGTTAACAAACCCACTCCTCTTCAGGGTTGAAAATAATCAGAAGCATAATTGACACTTCCAATTTAGGATCAAGCGTTCAATCTCGTACCAGTTTCTAACTAAGTCAAGTTTAAACCCCAGTGAACGTACGTGATTGGACTCCTGCGACCGTACTTAAAATATTTCATTGACTATGGATGAGTTGGCGTACTCAGGACACTTCTTGAAATATGAATGAGATCGTTTTCAAACGTTACAATCGCTTATGACAAACAACACCTCCCATTACATGATTTCCAACCGTCGCGTTATTTTCAGGTGTGATTCAGAGAATTCTGTAAATCAGACGATTACAGCTTCCACATCCGTAAACGTTCATGCAAATGTCTGTAGCTTTTTCTATTTTTTTCATTCGCCTGAAGGTACGTGGATCTATTTACGGTCGCCACGCATTACTTGGTGGAAGATGATGAGTCCTATCATACTTTTCATCCGTCTCGATTGATGGGCCTCTTCGACATGGCCAACGCGGACAGTCTGATCGACCTGATCAGCGGATTGGGCGCACCGAAAAGAAAAATCCTGGTCTCACTGCCAGCCGGAGCTTATAAATTCACGTTGAAGGATCAGGACGACAATGCTCCAAGGTCAGAGACTCTGGAGATGCAGCCGGATGTGATTGATCAAAAAGAGGTGCGATTACGTTACACGCAACAAAGTATACTGACATCTGACAGATATGTGGAAAATATGAAGATGCTGTTAATCTTGCATATGATTAAGTCAGTAAATTATTCAACTTGAGTCATTATTTTTTTAGTTATGCGATCTGATGGCCAATGGAGTGTGGACTGTCGAAAGAGATGAGGATCTTACCGCGCCTTACGCTTTTAAGAATAAAACCTGGATCGCTTTTGAGGATAAAATTTCTGTCGGCATCAAAGTATGTGATAATTGTAATTTTGTTGCGCGTTTTTGTATTCTTATGATGTTTGAATAATTATAATAATTTTTTCTTTGGAACTTTAGGGAAAATACGCGTTACTTCGGGATCTGCCAGGTTTGGCGATCAATGATATAGAAAACGATTTCAGAACGCAATGTAGCAAACCTCTGACTCATGAAGTTCATCATTCCTTCACTGATTTTAAGAGGAAAACAAGGGCTGCTGTTTTGAATGCTTTGGAAGATGATTTACATGTAAGAACAAATTTTCTTGTTAAATATCATTGGAAACTTAACATCAGTCGTTAAAGTTGGTCTCATTCTTAGTGACCTAAATGTTGGAAAAATAATGACACTATTTACCTAATAATACTTACTTCTTAACTAAATACATTATAGAATTCTAATTTATTGATCTCAATATTTAGAATTTCATGAAAATATTTTTTAGAAAATTGGAAATCTGAAAAACGTGTCGCTACGTTATCTTTCATACCTCTTGTAGAATGCACCAGTAGATGGCGATACCTGCTTAGTCCTACTATTATTTAAACTTTGCTAATGAAAATACAATATGAAGTAGTTTTTACTAAATATTAAAACGTCACGTTTATATTATATTTAAATTAATAATTTTTAGTAACCACTACATCGTAATTACTACATTACTGCAATTAATTTTGAATTGTTTTGAATTTTTAGCAAACTCAAATTAATTACCCGACTAAAGTCAGATCGTCCGAATTTCGAGTTGTTCGTGTAGTAGACACGGAAGGACACATTCAGGCGATTCGCGAAAACACTCAAACCGAATTCATTTGCACAAAGCAAGGCTACTTTGTTCATCCAAAAAGTTGCAACAGGTATAGAATTATTCGCAGCTAACTAAACATTACTTATGTAACATTGTCTGACGTGGAAAAATATTTTCTTTCCCTTCATAGATTCTATCGTTGCGTTAAATTCAACCAAGAGGTAGAAGATTATTCCGTGTTCGAATTCGACTGTCCAGCTGGTTTATCCTTTGATGAACGAACAGAGGTTTGCGTTTGGCCAGGATCATTGCCACAAGGATCACCGTGTCCTGGAAGCAGTGAAATTGCACCTTCAGCTCGAGTTAGGTTCGAATGTCCTTCACAGCCTGGCTACTATGCGGATCCTCAGAATCCTCGCTGGTTCTTCGCCTGTATAGACTTAGGTACGTTACCACAGACAACTCCCGATTTATCACTTTACTTCAAACAGAAAAATTTAATTCGAAATTATAATGACAGGAGGTCCTGAAATAATGGCGTACGAATTCCGTTGTCCATTCGGCCTGATCTTCGATGAACAGAAGTTAGTCTGCGAATGGCCCTGGTTGGTACAAGGTTACTCTGGAAATGGTTACACGAGAACGGAATACGACAGCAGGGGATATGGTGCTGGATCTACTCAAGGATCTGGTGGTTATACTACTGGAGGACTGCCTCATGGATACTCAGGAACACCGGGACACCAAACTGGAGGATACTCTGGAACAGGTGGTGTTGATTATTCCAATGCTGGGTCGAGTGCAGCTGGTGGAGGGTCAGGATACTTTGGAGCAGCTGGTGTTGGATCAGGATTCTCCGGAGCAGCTGGTGTTGGATCAGGATTCTCCGGAGCAGCTGGTGTTGGTTACTCAGGATCTGCTATTGGAAGCCATGGATCTTCATTCGGACAAGGATCCATTGACTACTCTGGTTCTACTGGCAGTGGATATTCCGGGTCAGCAAATGGTGGCCATGGTGCAACAGGAGGCTATGGAGCAGCTGGACATGCATATACTGGATCGGTGACTGGAAGTTACGGAGCAAAAGGAACTGGATCAATAACTGGAGGATATGGAGGTACAGGAGGTGGTTACTCGGGATCAGCAGCTGGAGGTTATGGAGCAGCTGGAAATGGATATACTGGATCAGTGGCTGGAGGTTACGGAGCAAAAGGAACTGGATCACTGACTGGAGGCTACGGATCAGAAGGAACTGGATCAGCAACTGGAGGATATGGAGGTACAGGAAGTGGTTACTCAGGATCAGCTGGTGGAGGCTATGGAGCAGCTGGGAATGGATATACTGGATCAGTGGCTGGAGGCTATGGAGCAAAAGGAACTGGATCAGTGACTGCAGGCTACGGAGCAGAAGGAACTGGATCAGCAACTGGAGCATATGGAGGTACAGGAAGTGGTTACTCAGGATCAACAGCTGGAGGCTATGGAGCAGCTGGAAATGGATATACTGGATCAGTGGCTGGAAGCTACGGAGCAAAAGGAACTGGATCAGCAACTGGAGGCTATGGAGGTAAAGGAAGCGATTACTCGGGATTAGCAACCGGAGGCCATGGAGCAGGTGGAACCGGATATGCTGGATCAACTGTTATTCGAGGTCAAGGAACTGCAGGAAGTGGTTACTCTGGATCAGTAAGTGGAGGCCACGGAGTAGCTGGAACTGGATATTCTGGATCAGCAACAGCGGGTTACGGTGGAACAGAAAGTGGATACTCAGGATCAACTATACCAGGGGGATATGGTGCAGCAGGAGCAGGATATTCTGGATCAGAAAATGGAGCCCACGGGGCAACGGGAACGTATGCTACGACACCTGGTTACACAGGATCTATCGGTGGAATCTATCCTGGACCTGAGAACACCGGATCAATCGATGGACATTTTATACCAAGTGTCGGTTCCACTGGTTCAGGACACACTGGTTACGTTGGAACAACGAGTGGAGTGTATACAGGATCAGGACAAATAGGATCTGACAACTCGGGCTACTCAGGAACAGGCCATGTATCGATTGGCTCTGGATATGCAGGTACAAGAAGCTCTGCACACTTTGGAAACGGTGGGACATACAAAGGAATAGCTGGAACTGACATCACACAATCCACATACTCTGGTGGATCAGGCTCGACTCTCATTGGCCACGATAATGGAGCAGGTTATTCAGGACCGAGTGATGCTCATGCAGGTGCTGGAATAACTTACACAGGATCTACCGCTGGAGGATATGCAGGATCAAGTGGTGCTCATGCAGGAGCCACAGGAATAAGTTATACAGGATCTACGGCTGGAGGATATGCAGGATCAAGTGGTGCTCATGCAGGAGCTACTGGAATAAGTTACGCAGGATCTACTGCTGGGGGATGTGCAGGGTCAGATAGTGGCACTTATTCAGGTCCTTCTCAAACTACTTACACAGAAACTACTGGTGGATGCGCAGGATCTAGTGGAAACAGCATTCCTGTCGCTGGACCAGAATATTCCGGTCCATCAGTTGGACCAGAGTATTCGACAGGTGGTTACGTTGGATCCGGAACAAAAGAAGGTGGTTATACCGGTTCAGGTAGTGTTTACTACTCAGGATCTCAGGGATCAACGGTACATGGATATTCTGGAGGAGTCGGTTATTCAGGACCTAGTACACCAGGCGCTCATGATGGATATTCTGTGCAAACGGGAACTAAACACACGGGATCTGGATTAGAGTATACAGGCTCTCAAGGTGGATTGTCGACATCTGGTCAAACTGTCACGGTTGGTACACAGACACAGGTACCAATTTATGCGACGGCCGGTACAATAGGCAGCGGATACGCAGGCTCTGTTGGTGTAACTGACGTTCACGGACAAGCACGTAAGTGTTGATACAACTCAACTATAACGAAATTTGGATAAGTTTATTCGTGAACATTGTTAAAATCGTAATATTTATTTTATAGCTGGATCAACTTTCATCGAACAACAACCTGATAAGCCAAGTGTGAACTACATCCCTAGTACTCCAGGAGCAGGTGGTTACCATGGTATATCTACCGGCTCTGTAGTACCAGGACAAGTAGGAGTTACAACGACGTACTTTGGAAATGCTGGTGCAGGAGGGTACGGAAAAGGCGCTGTCACTTCCGGAACAAGTATTTACCAAGGTGGTTACAAGGGCGCCGGAGACTCAGGACAATTGAACATCACTTTAGTCGGAAGCAGACCATATTATGAAGGCGTCACACCCTCTGTTGGTTATGGAATTTCAGGAAATGCCGATACAGGTGCAATTGTAACGGGACCCAGTGTTCAGGGATCGATTATCACTGGAGACTCTTCTCCAGGAACTCTTATCACTTACGGAAACACTCCGGGTACAGTGCTTTCTGGATCCGTCGATCAAGGCACCATAATAACAGGAGGCAGTCAACCAGGATATACTAAAACTGGATCTGGTACACCTGGTTACGTGATTAGCAATGGAATCAAGACAGTGTACCCTGATTCGGCTAGTCCTGGAACAGTACTGCATGGAACGCCTTCTCCAGGCGTTGTCTTAACCGGATCACCTGAAGCTGGAACGATTCTACATGGACAGAGCAGTCCTGGAGTAGTCCTTACTGGACAAACAGCCCCTGGAGTGTCTATAGGTGGTGCAATTGATCAAGGAACAGTTGTTGGCTCCACTGGGCATCAATACTTCACTAAAAGTACTAAAGGAGGCTCTGCGTATGGAACAAAAATTGGAACCGTGTCTGGAACTTACGATAATGGTTATAGGACGAACGAATACCATGATAATGGAGGACGTGGTACCATTAAGTTCAATAACGGCGATTTGACGACAAAGTACACTGAAAATGATATACCAGACTACAGGCCAGCTGGAGGTACCATTCCTCCAGATATTCTAATTCCTTCAAGTACTCCCGTTCCGTCGACGCCAAGTGGGTTCACAAAAACAGGACCCACAAGGACAGGAATAACCACAGCCTCTTTGGGTGGACGTGGTAGTTACGTCATCAGTACCGGAAGAACACGGCCTACTCCTAATCCTGAAAAAATAGGCGAAAAAGCATTTGATGGTAACGTGGCAGGCTACACGAAGACGTCTATTCAGAGCACCACTGAAGATTCGAGCTACATAGATAGCTCTAAAATCACATTGGGTCCATCCAAGTCCACTGGTTATTCCTACCCTAGACCAAATATTCCGTTTGAAACTGGTCCTACATCCATTCCAATTGGTCCAACACAGAGCAGTGTCCTTACAGCAACACCTCCGACACCGTTCCTAAACGTTGAAGTGTACAATAGCCCTAAGTTTGGACAGTCTCCACAGGTTACTGGTTCACCTGCAGTCGTGAACACTTATGGCAAGCCTTCAGAAGGTCCATACAGAGGACAAGTGCCTACAGGATTCACGCGTGCACCAGTTCCGACTGGCACGCCAGTACTTTACACGACTGGACCTGTTGAAAACTACAAAACGACTCTCTTCGAAGCTGCCAAGATTCCTGTTGCGATATCCACGGTTCACCCGGTCATTGATAATGGCTACAAGACTATAGTGTCTCCAACATCGATACCAGTCACCGTTACACATGATAAATTGGGTGGAAATATACAGTCTGGATCTGAATCCACTCAATCACAGTTCGATTTTAGAGCAAGAACTTCGCAACAAGCTGGATATAGTCAAGGTTATGTTTCTACTACGACACCGTCTTCAGTGTTTGGAGTATCGTCTCCATACTCTACGACAGCTAGACCATTTGGATATACTTCTTCAGTGACTATACAACCAGCAGTACGAATCGTTTGCAATTCCTTAAAAATGATCGTGCTTAATAAATTTGTTTCATACATGACTATCTTTCAGGTTGATTACGCCACTGTGCCGTCTGGCTATGGTTACACTGGGTCCACTTCGAAGAACGTCTTTGGACAGAACGTGGCTTCTAGTTACTCCGGATCACTGAAACCAGAGGTAAATATAAAAATTGTACTATTTTTGCAGGTATAATTTTAATACATTTATTTATTCAAACTTTAGACTCAGTATCTGCCAAGTGAGTCTCCAGCCATCGGTGTAACCTACAGAAAACCTTTCCCATTGCCTGGTGTCACTTACCAATCGACGTCAATTGCACCAAACGCTGGCGGTTCTCCAACAAACGCGCAAATTTCCAGAGACGAAGTCGGAAAACTGGTCAGCAATTACAACAGAGGCTCGACAAGATACGTCCCGAGCGAATACGATATTTACACGACAGGGTCGGTCGGTGGAAGCGATTTCTCTAGAACTCAATCATCCTCATCATCATTTGGACAAAGCTACAGTACCACCCCGGCGCCATTCGGAAGAACACAGTCTCCCATCGCTGTAACCACTTACACCGGAGGCTATTCGAAACCATCTTCCCTCGTTCCGTATCAAACTACCCCAAAGAGCACAGCGGTAGGCAACGCTAAAGTGATCGTTAAGTGGAGCGACTTGCATCCTCTTCTTTTGGGCAAACTTGGAGCCGAATGCACCTGCAAGGGAGATCCTTTCGGTAATCTTCGTGGTCCAGGTTCGAAATTGATCAACTCGTCCAAGGGCAAGGTGGATCTCGCCAACTATGACGAGTCTGAGATTTACGTGGACCTGGAGAAGACTGATTCCTATGAAGAAAGCGATTATGCAACCAACTATGAATCATCGTCATTGGGACCAATTAAAACTTTGAACAACCAGACACCTTCACTAGTTTTGTCGAAGTCCGGAAATGTCCTGGTCCAGGATCAACCATCATCTGCTTATCTACCAAGCGTTACTCCTTCTGCAGGTCTTCGTGGCAACTTTGGGCCGTCTCAAAACTACGCCACAAGCTCTCCTAATCTTGGATTCAGCGCTAATTACAGATCAGGCAAGAGTTTGAGTGACATAGGCTCCACGATGAATTCTGTTGGAGGCAAAGGTGCGTCTTTCGATCGCTACGGACCTGGAGGACTCAGGGATTCCGAGGAAACTCTTGAAGGTGCTACCAACTGTGCCAGACCAGGTCTCTTCCGGCATCCCAACTTCTGCAACAAGTTCTACGCTTGCCATTGGGACGACTGGAAGAAGAAGTACACGCTTCACGTGTTCAACTGCCCTGTGCACTTGACCTTCGACAACGGTGCAGGCGCCTGTAACTGGCCCAGCATGGGCCCAGCCTGTCAAGACGATAATTTGTTAGTATAGATGTCTCGCTGTGGTGAAGACAGCTGATCGATCTCGGTTATGACGGCACTTTTCGTGACGCCATCTTCTTCTTTGAACTGTTTTATCTTGTATGCATTTATTGATAGAGTTTTTTATTTATTTGTTATTGGTTCTTAGTAGCTGTTATTAATATTGAAGTTTAACAGTTTGATGCATTGAACGAAGAATTGGCTGGAAAATTAGTTCGACCGTCTAATTTGCTATAGGAGATGACTATATATCGAGATTAGAATCATCATGATCACAAATTCGATAAGATCGATAATTTATTTTCTATTCTATTGCATTGTACCTATTATCTTCCACTCTCCATTCAATTGTCAGGATAACTGGACATTCAAAGTGAGACTTTGCTTTATTATGTTTGAGAAATGACCTTGAACGGCCTAGTTTCGGTGTCCCTATAATAATAATTAATCCTGATAGCAAACAAGCCATGACGTCGCATTATAGAGAGTTTCTCCACTGATTTTGAAACTAGGTTTTCTCGATAACAAATATTCAAACACTATTTTCTCATTTTGATTTATTTTAAAGCTATACCGAAGTGTATGAGTTAAAAATGAAAATTTCTGTTTCTATCGATTTTCGAAGTCTTCTATTTCAGTACGGCTGAATTAATTTAATTTTCATAAAAATTTTAATTTTATACAAAGGTGTACAATTTCACCGTGAACATCGTATGACAAAACTATACTGATCTTACAATTAGTTAGTGACGTCAGGAGAAACAAAGATCACCTTTATCCTTTTATATAGTATGGTATATTTTTTTAGTAATCTCGAATTGCAGTCATTAATGCAATTCTAACGACTCCTAATTTGAAACCATTGAAAATCGCTATAGTTCATATATAAACCAACTTATTAACAGTAATCTGACCTACAACCAGAACGCTGAAAATAAAATTTCAGGTCACAAATTTAGGTGAAGCACACCGTACACACAGTCGATTAATTTTCAAAGCCAGTTTCTTCAATCCTTGCAATCAATTTCAAAATCCGCATTTATTTCGTCAGAACAGAAACTGTGACAGTTGTGTCAGGACTCTCCGGTCCACCTCTACGTCCTTTAGAATCTCTTCCAGCCTAACGGCACAGTATTTTGTTAAACAATTTATCCCGTAGAACAGACAACGCGTGAGGTAACGTTTAATAATAACGACGTAACGGTTCATGGTGAATTTCTTTGCATACCTTTGGAAGCCGTGAACGAGCATAACAGATTGCTTTCTCGAGGTAACGATAACCGAGACAAAGAAGAAAGAAGGATCCAAGGCAATCGGGCTGTATACACGGCGGCGCGAAAGCACCGAGTGAAAGTCAAGCTGTGCTCGTTGATCCAAATCGCGAGAAGTCGATGGTGTCCGCGATTCGCGTTGTCGTCGAGGATCATTGTAAATAACGTCCCTTCGAAATTTGTAAATACACACCCGTCGAATCTCCGATTGACAAATGGAACGCGACTAAAATCGATCGACCGGGTCCCAAAGTTGTTAAAAGTATTTTGTACTCTTTTCTTTTTGTTTTTATATATTCGCTCGACTATTTTAGAATTGTAATTCGATCGTCAGCGACGTGTCGTCGTTGATTTTCCATCGAAATTTCGTTCGTCTCTCAGAATTATTGACTTATTCTTGTATATAATTATAGAGCGTGTTGGTATCGATAACGCACGTTTGTATAATCGATATATTCCTCGAGCTCGTTTACTTTCCTTTCCGGGTTTCTTACGCTTCCTCCAGAACAAACGGGAAGCTCATTTTAATATTCTCTGCGCACTACTCTGAAAACCTGCCTTAATTCTGTCTTCATCTCGTTCCTATTCTGTCTTCTCCCCTATCCTCCGCGCTCTCTTCCTCTCTCTCTCTCTTTCTCTCTCTTTCTCGCTTCTTCTCGATGCAATCTATTATTTATTTCGCCCGCTTGTTACTACTTTGTAGCAGTTAAGTGTACGATCGAACATTTAAGCGAAGATGATTATCCCCTAGGTACACAGATTGCGTCGACGAGAATCTTCTTGATGTTATACGTACGTTTCTATTGCACACTTAGGTCAGAGCTTCGATAATCGTGCCATTTCATCGTGGTTACCTAATGTAATGTTACGAATTTAGAATAAATATGATATTGTACGAAAATAATGTCCATGATTCATTTCTTTTAGTTTGATTAACTCCTTGCAGTCCGAGAATTTTTTAATGTTAATGATTAGCTAATCCAAGACATTTTGGCGGTGACTCTTTAAAAATTGAAAATGTCGTTTCTCTAACAAAAATTTGTAAATGCTTATAAATATTTTATTAATTCAGATTATGTTGCATTAAGCATAACTTGAACTCTGAATCTAGATATCCTCCACTTTATGGTATCTGCAGAAATAATGTATGTCGCGATAGTAGCGTCAATGAAGCGGGTTAATACATTTTTTAAATTTGTTCATTGCAATAAGTCGATACATAATAAAAGTAAATTATTACGTGTAAGGAAGCAACGTAACAAATTATACAGTAGTGCAGAAAAAAAAATTCAAAGTAGGAACATGTTTCACGCTCCATCTTTTCTCATATCACAGATGATTATCAGTCACGGTTATTTTAGCAGCAATGTCAGAAACATAACAATGAACATAGTAATAAAAAACCCTGACGTATGAGTTAATAATGTCCATAGAGAGAACTGTATCACATTCGAATGAGAAAAATAGATATGTTTATAGAATTATCGTTTTGTTTCTATAGCTCCAGGCTAAACTTTCGTTTGTTCCATTTTGCAGAGGTGTGGTGACTTTCCATTTAATGGTGAAGACGTTCCGTTGATCACGATGACCTCGTAAGCGAAATCAATGCTAAAATCATTCAAGCGCTCCTAAATTAAAACAAACAATCCCCTGTACAATATTTTTGAATAATTTTAAGCCTTAATAATGTTCAGCTGAACTTTACAGTGAAGCTTCGTTACAATTATTTTCGAACTTTTAATAGAATTATTTAACACTTTGAATGCCATTCTGCACTAGCTGAAAATGACATACTATCTAAATTTTAATACAAAAAGGATATATCCATAAATTCTACCTCTTTAAATCAATAATGTCTATAACTTTAAATATTTTTTACTGCTTTTATTAAACCTTATTAGGTATTAATACTTTACATGATCAAAGAATTAATGATTGAATCTATGTGTAACCCTGATATGGTTGACGTGTATTCAGAGTGTTAAAGTTAATTGGTTTACGGTCTCAGATAATAAATGAAATGGTTTCTAAGATATTTATTTGTAGAACGTATATAATTTGATAGAATGTATTTTAGAAACATGAGAAGAAAAACATAAAAGACACTTTAATTTGATAAAATTTGAGAGTTTGCTACTTAAATTTTTTTCATTTTGCTTCTACTGACAACTGTATCTAATGTGAAATAATAGTTAAATAAAGGTAACGTAGAAGTAATTACAAAGTAATAGCTTATGCAAATAGCTTTAACTAGGTTACTTCTGATTGCTGTTACGATTATCTGTACATCAACTAAAAAATCGTTTCGAATAAATAACATTTGATACAGTCGTGTATGACGAAATGCCGTAAATAATTTACTACTGCAAAACTAGTATATCGTAACCTCGATAAATGGAAAGTTGTAGCAACTATACAACCACAATTCATGTTGCAAAGAAGGCGTTAAATAGAAACGTGAATCGCTTTTTTCCTGACAAGTAGATTCATATCATAAAAATATTTTTTCACGTTTTCTGTTTAATAGTTCTGCATTCTACAATTTCACTAGAAAATTGATAAATTATGAATAAATAATGGGGATATTCTTTTGGTCATTTCTACGGTGTTTTTCGCATATGTAAAAGCAAAAAAGGAAATCGAAGAATGAGGAATCGAAATGTGGGTCACTTGATACCGGTGACCCACTGATACAATTTTCGTCGCATAAACGCAATCGTTCCGTTTTCGTTTCATTCAGGGATTATAATAAATTTATTCCTCGCTCTCTGTTTTCAAATATTTTATTATAGTGTCCAAGAAAAAACACATAAGTAAGTAATATATTATCCTAATAATTATATTTTTCATTTATTCAACAGCTACTTTTCAAGAAATAAAAACTGAAGAAACTTATATTCTTTTTTTGGACCCCATAACGTTTTTAATTTTTGATAGGAACTAAAATTTATCATTAATGTACAATCAATCAACAAGTGGTTCTATACGAAAAAACAATTAAGAAATGTACGGTACAATTTTTTATTTCACCCTTTATTTTCGCGAAAATCGAGTTTGAAAATATTTCGAGCACATGTGCACTGACATAATTCTTGGCTTCGTACACCTCTCTGTAATTAAACATTTTTTTCGTACGAGTTATTCATAAATACTCTCAAGTTCACGAGTAATTACTATAACTACTTTTTTATTTACAAAACACTACGACAATTGAATTGGTTATAATTTGTCTAATTTTGTACAATTTTATTAAGCATGTCATTTATTTCGACTACATAATAAGTACATAGCAATCAACTATAATTAATCCTTTAACATTTGAATGTCTAAAATTAACAATATAAATATCTCAGACCACAGATATTTCTTTTTATTGTTCATTTTTGACTTCTTTACAACGATGACAAAATTAATAAATTAATAGAAACAATAGGAAGGTAATCGTAGGCTTAACTTATTAAAGCATGATTGATCAACTACACATGTGCTTGACAAATGTTCAAAATCGATTTTCCAAGAAACTACGTCTCAAGCACAAAAATTTTACTCCATGTTTTTGACTTACTTTCTCATGTAGAGTTACTTATTACTGAGTTGTACTACTCACCAAGGAACACTCTGTATAATTTACGTAGGTTGGGTTAACAGACACGTGTAGTATGTTACAAAATAAAGGCGCCGCCGTCGAGTACAAAAGGAAGCAATTTTTCGAAAGGAAGAAGGAAGAAATCGGGCGCGGTTTTGATTTATAGAATTTTCATTTAATAGCGGGTTCTTACACGAACCACCGACCGCGCGGTAAGTGCAATTATGAGTTCGTACTTTCATGTGTCGTTTAGGGTCCTTTCTAGTGTAATTCACGGATTGCGCAAAACTTCTACGTTCTCCCGGAGAAAGAGCACTTGTTTGACAAGATAGAGCGAAATAAAATCTCGTCTGATACGAAACCGAATGTTTTTCTGCTCTGTAATACTAATTAATACGTCCCGAGTTCACGTGACAAATTTTTCGTACCCTGCTACCATGAAATTCCATTAAATTAAATTAATTTCTTGACTACTTGCATAGAAGCTTTTCTTTAGAAAAATAAGAAGAATTCTATTTTGGTGTGTCCACACAATAATTTAAATAGATATATGTATGTACTTTTCTAATAAAACATTATTAGAGAATTATTTCAAAAATACGTAACCATACTTCTTCCATTTTAGGAAAGTGAATTACTTTGCAACGAATTTCAATTTTGCCTAAAGAATTGATTGAATGCAGCACGATATATTCGACAGGTTTTTCAAAATCGAAAGTACTTTCGAAATAGCGTGTAACTGGCGAATACGAATCAAATAAATAGCTTGATACTAACTAGATAACGCCGGCGTTCAGAGTGAAAGTTATTGTCGTGCCAGAGGCCAATCAATATTAAAAAAAAAAAAGAAGTAGAACTTTGCCAGGCTGAGGTTTAATCATACGAATTCCGTATATATTTCCATGTGTTTGAACCAAGACGGCATAATGTGCAATTACATAACGCCGCGTTGATCCTTAAATATCGTGCACGTAAGAAAAGGAAAAATCGTACGTTTAGATGATATAACCGATCGTGACGTAATTGGTCCACAGTTTGGTGAACCGGGTACGGAGGAAGCAATTGAATTGGTGAAACAATTCAGAATGTTCGTGGAAAATCGTTGTTGCCAGTCATTCTTTTTAAGAAGCGATCTAATTGGATTATTGACTGTGTGCATAGCTAATTACTCCACACCGTCCTAGTTACCATTGCGCTTAATTCCCTAACAACACCATTGTACAGCAAAAGAGAAAATTCATTTCCATTCGGCCAGTGAGTTTCGACCGTGCGTTTTCTAAATAATCACAAGCCATTCACAGCCTCCTAATGCTACGCATAACAGAGACAATATGCTATTACTACTCACTGCTATCGCGTCCAAATGTCACTTGAAACATTATACGAATGATAGTTCGGTCGGAAGAGATTCATTTCTTTATTACACGCACGACTATACTGCGAAACAAGGCGATTCATCTTCATTAGAATAGACTTAATTAGAAATAAGACTTTCACGACTTTAATAAAGGATTATGAGTGGTGTTAGTGATAAAGTTGAGTGTTGTTGAGATGATACTGCATCATTTGTACTCTTTGAATGTAATTAACGAGGTTACTGTTATAGGATCATTTGTGGGTTAAATTCAATTTAACTATATCGGTACTAATTCTTATGAGGGTTAATCAGGTTACAATGATAGGATAACATGATAAGTTTTTATGGAGCATCATTGTTTTGGTGGTATGATTTTAGTTTTCGCTTTTGGAGATTTATTTTTACATTTGTATTTGCTCCAAAAAATTACATTTCAAGAGTTTACGCTACCTTTGTCCAACAAACTATAGTCCTACATCATTGTTTTGAAAACCGTTGTTGAAGGCAAAGGATACTGTAGTATCCTTGCAGATGGACTGTGTTGATGTTGCTGAGTGGACAGCTAACACCCCAGCAGTGAGTCCCAGCTAACACTGTGGAGCTCACGATTAAAAATTATTATAGTAGTCGGTTGTGAGTTACATACCATGGTGAATTGGGAACTCACACAAAACTGGTGGTTCACGACTAAAAATGACTATAGTTGATGCTGGGTTACATCCAAAGAAGAAGAAGTATCAGAAAGCATGGAGGAAGGTTTTTTAATTTACAGAACAGCTACCTTTCATTGTACCTATGGTTCGAAAAATAAGAATTGAAGGTAACCACTGTTTTATTGAGACTTCCTAATTTTTTTTAGTTTTTAGAAAAGTGCAACCAATTAGTCGGTAGCTCAGATTACTGTAACCATCGATGCTTGGTTATATATACGACTAAAACGTATTATAGCAGCCGATACTGTGTTGTACATAAAAGAGAAGTGTCAAAAATTATGGTGGCTCAAAAGCCACCTGAAACTATAGGTCCAACGACTAAAAATTACTGCGGCAGTCGATACTGATTGTGACTTACACACAAAAAAGAAGTATTGAAAGACATGGCGGTTCAAAATTCATCTAAAACTATAGGCCTCATGATTAAAAAATTGAAGCTACGAATTCCAGCACAGCACAAATCCATTTTTTGACACTATGTGAGTTACTGGTACGACTAGTTCCAGCGTGCATAAACAATATGCACAATAAAACCCAAAAAGATTGATGAAGAATTACAGAAGATAAACAAAAAAAAGTTTTTCTCAAAATTGTTGCATGTTAAACTTGTTCCATTTTGGAATTCACGGCTCCAATCGTTTGCAGATCGGTTAATATTCAATTTTCGACTATTCTCTGCCAGGTATTTTTTATTCAATTCGATAATCACTATCCACCCTAAAATACCCAATTTTTTTGAACATTGTAGATATTTATGTTTAACAACGTTGGTCTGTGAATTCTGGCGTGGTGAATTAACGCCACCTGGTATATACGATCGAATTACAATTAACTAAACAATGGACATATGCATGATTATTAGGATTATTAGTACAAATTGTCGGTTTCAGAATTCGCGTTTTGAGTTACCATAGCGGTCGAAGCTGGGTTACATATGAAAAATTTATCAGAGAGGAGACTTTGAAATCAGAGTTTCCGTTAAACGGGGTATCAGAAAGTTCGTGAGCGTAGGGGCAAGCCAGCAATACGACTGTCACTATCTACTTACATGACTGTCCCTAAGTATAATGGCGAGCAGAGTGGGGACTCATGCGTGGCACTTGACACGAGGAAAGGAAAGGAACGGAGACGAGAGAGCGGCGGCGTCAAGACCAAGTAGTTCGGGCTACAAGGTGATATAAAGGCGTACGCCGACTTCACCTGGTTCAACTTTACCTGGAACATCGGAACAGCTGCTCTGTCCAGCACGGCCAGCAAGTCCGCCACTGCCACACCACTTTCTACCATCATGTGAGTGTTTTGCGAATTCAACATCTCTGAAACACTATGACTGCGCCACATTTCCAATCCTGCTGTACACCAGAGGATAATAGCTGAACTTCGATTGATTGATTTTCCTTGTTTATTCTATTATACTTTGTTCTGTTTGTCTTTGTAACTGCTGTGTCGATTATTTATTTTGTATCTTCTCATTTATAGGATTGTTATTTATTTTTATGTTCGAACTCGGTCCTGTTTTTTTCGTACAGTATTTGGAACTGATAACTTGTTCTCGATGTTATTATAGTGGGTGTTCGTACATAAGAAGTTACTTTTTTGTGGTGAATATATTTTCTACGATTGTTGTTTGGTTTATGGATGTTGTAAAGCAAGAATTAGTACTTGTTTTTGGAACGATTGAGAAGGATGCTTGTATCAAGGGTAATTGATAAAGAATGAGCGCATGTTCTGTTTATTCTTCACAAGCTTTATCAGATAATCGCGTTAATTATGTGAGTTTAACTTATTTACGCCTTGCGAGTTAATTAGGTTTTTTTCTATGGAAATGGAACTGTTTATGGCTTTGAATATTATACAGATTGTTCTTCATTTTCTGTAAAATTTTCCACAGAAAGTTGCGCACGAATTCTATTGTCTGACGTTTCCAATGAATTTGACCTAATTTTTACTTACACGTATTTTTATATGTTCGTTTTATTCTACAATTTTTTTTAAGTCCATCAATTTAGTACATTTAAATTGAGTTTAAATCATTAAAATTTAGTGCACTTTATTTTAATATGAAAAGTAATACAAAAATTATAATGTCTGAATCATTGGAAAAATTATAAATTACATTATGTGAATACTGTATAAATCCACTCGTTTCTAAAATAATTAATTGCTGCTGAATCTGAATCAAAGTCTATGAAACTATCATTAATGACATTTATTTAAAAACGAATTTAACGTACAATTCTCCAAGAATAAAATATTCTAATTTCGTTACCTAACTTTAAATTTTTCTATTATATTTATAGTAATTTTCAGTACGACTCAGACTGGATTATTTTTTAAGTACGAATATTGTAATTCTAATAATCGCATCGAACGTTATAACGCAGTACCATGATAATAATCTTATGAATATTTATCATGTACGCGAGAAACAAGTATAATTAGCATTTCTTTAACACTTTAATCTTGCACAATTTAAATTGCATCTGTTGGAACGATTCCCAAACATGTGCCTCGCTTTGGGAAGCACAATAATCACGCGAACGGTATTCCTTTTTTAAATCGCTGTTTCTGACGACAATGGGATATCTTTTGAGCGCATCAAAAAACGGCTGTAAAACATGCAGAGACGCTTTTATCTCGTTCAATTGTATTCTGCTATAATTGGATCATGTTGCATATCGTGTTATGATGCACCGCGTTACATAAGGTGAAGTCTTACGTTCTAGCATAGTCTTGTGATTTATGTAAATCATTCGAATAATTTCAACCAATTTTATGCAGACAGTAAGTCGAACTAAATATTCACTCACTATACACGAAATGAAATACTTCCTTTTTTAAATATTCATGTGATAAAAAAAAGTAAGAATAAAATTTTTTAGTAAAATGTAAACAATATGTTGATACGTGATTAGGAATGTTACAAATAGAAAACATGTTTTCTAGAAAAAATAGTAAATACTTTAGAAAAAAGTAATTATTATTTAAATAAATATTCTATCAGGTCGGCAACTACATTCGCGATGTTTCGAATTTCTTCACCTCAAAATTCCCTTAACTCGTACTATCACATAGTCAAAAAATTAACAGAACTGTGCCCAGAGAACATTCAAAATTAAAATATGAACATTTACTGTAATAAAGAATTTATTATCTTTTTGAGAATTATTTTATTCCCCAAATAATTCGTCTTCACGAAAAATCCAGTAAGATGAATAATCCATAGTAATTGCTAAATGTTTGAATGACTCATTTGCAGTTACACCGCGTCACTAATTTCCGCAATCTATACACGTAAAAAGTATAATGGTCTCTGTGCAACGGGCAAAAATTATTTCCGTGAAAAACGATAAACCTCACAGGCGTAATTTCAATCTTCCGGGTCGATTTCATCATTCAGCAATGGCCTTGTCGTTTACGCGTAACCAACAAAATCAATCCAGAATACTCGTCGAGCAACAACATACATGGGAAAAGCCATTCTTTATTCATGAATTGAGTAAACGTTTAAATACTTAACACATACAGTTTATGAAGGATCATCTTATACACATGTACAATAAAAACTGATTACTTCATATATACAAAAATAGCTTTAATTTTAAATTATCATATTATTATTATGGATATATTGCGATTAATAAATTATTCGTTAACTGCTGTTGTCAATATCCTTTATACTTAACACATATGATATTCTCTGTCACCACACACTCAACAAATGAATCGTTTATTATTGAAAGGGCGTATGTCCATATTTTGGAAAAAAAATATCAAATGTCTTTTGATATGACCTATCAATTCCGATTGGAAAAACCGAATAAACATTACTTCGAAGAATATTGGATGAAGTTTTTCTTGCCTGGTGCCAAATTATAGAAAACGAACATACGTCCTTTCAATAATAAACGATTCGAATATGGTTTTGATAGTTTAGCACACAGAATGTTCATTTTACATATTCAGTTTATTTTCTCACGTAGAATCGCCATGTGCTCGATTATGTCACCCATTACGAAACAGTCGGTGTGCTCGCCGATGCACCCGTTCGATTGCCAAAATTTATCGTCGAATCACGTATTATCTCGTTCATCGTTGCTATTCCCTGAACGCTTAGGCGACAGAAACGTGTTGTCGCACGTGAGATCCTCGCCTTGAAAGCCGTGTAAAGTGAAAGGATTTCTGATTTTATCTTGACCAAGTAAATGCGAGGGTTGAAAGTACATTACACCGGGTGTCTCTATGATTGCTCTCACTCTACGAACTACTTTTATCCTCTAGCAAAGTACATCACACCGGGTGTCTCTATGATTGCTCTTACTCTACAAGCTACTTTTATCCTTTAGAAAAGTACATTACACTGGCTGTCTCTACGATTGCTCTCACTCTACAAGCTACTACTAGATTTGAAGGTGATGGTTGTGTACTTTGATCTAATGAAGCAAATAAGTTAAGATAGTTAACTGGGTTAGTCTGTACCTTTAGATCCATTTGAATTTAGACTAATCTTACCCACAGAGGATGTTAATTTGTCTAAGTAGAACAATTATTGTCTTACAGAAGAATATTTATCTTTATGTAACCGAGGCATCTTCGGGTTAATCCATCAAAACGAAACTGTAAATAATTTGGAACGTATAGGATTAATATAATTTTGATATATTGTTGGAATTTAAATAAAAAAAAAAATGTGACTAGCTTAAGTTTGAGTTTTTAATGACTCAATGTTATTTAGAGTACTTTTGGTGTGTTTTTGGCACCAATGAATGAACCTGTTGCAAAATTTCGAACATCCAGAGTATCATTCGAATCCGGATATGAGTATGAAACATCATGAGTATTTTAAACAATAAATTTCGGTTGTAGTTATTGTAACCTGGCAGTTGCAAATTACCGAATGTCAAATCATCTTGATGAGTATCTGATAAATTAAGAACTATTGTACTGGACTCTGACTGATGATTAGACTGGGAATGTTTGTACAAATATACATTTTTACACTTCCATATTTCCTATATTAATGCAATTAAATAAATGAAACTTCAAGTAGACTACATTTGTTTCTTTAAATGTTCAAAATATATAATCTTTATTTTGCTACGCTATTAAACGTCCATGATTCACCGCTCCGGATGTATTAAATTGCATAAACATCCGCAGTCTAGTGATGATAAACTAACAGTGTAGAAAAAATTAGATTTGTAGAATTCTTTATCATAGAATGTAGTCCTCTGAGATGATCCTAATCCCTAAAAGATTAGTTTTGTAGAATTTTTTATTAGAAACTATAGTCATAGTGGGAATAATTTAGGATATGTGAAAAAAGCTTAAAAAGAAAATAGTAGATGCAGACAGACATTTTTTAAAAGGTTAAAATAATCATCTTAACGGAAGTCTGATTATCTAACTATACTGTGCCCTACTTAAACCTTGCGCTGCGAACGGCCACTATAGTAGACGTGCATCACAGTTTTCCTGTGTACGAACGAACACTATAGTGGACAAACAAAAGTGCAAATCATACTGTTTCACCGCAGAACTCGATCTCTCAGGTAATATTAATTGTTTTAGGCTACCTTTGTCATAGTAAAAGAACTAATATGATTGATCAAGGAAATTAATAGTGAATTACTCAGTCATACACATGCTACTTCATGTCACTAGTCTCATATTAAATTCGTTGAAAATTTTATAAGGATTAGTAATCTTTTGGAGTGATAGTCATACCATTGCTCGCTATAGCAACCAACGTTTACAGAACGCTGCTATGCGAACCGTGTGGGCAGAAATGAAGAATTAATATTCTAGAGAAAAGGGAAAGGCGTCGAAACCGGACAGCTCCTTAAAAGTCAAACAAAAGACGATGAAATATAAGAAAAATATTAAATGGGATGTGTAACGAAGCCACGAGACGACTTTCTCTTGATATAAAGTAGAAAGTTCAGTTCGATTGGCGTGGTTGATCGTGCTTGACAGAATAAATACTTCTTTTTGCTTTCATCGCGCCAGCTATGCGATTAACAGAGCGAAACGAGCCGCGTTATGTTTTTCACTGGTTTAGGTAAAAAAATTTATGGCAAAGTTTTACAGTCACGACTAATAGACACTAAGTTACAAAATAATAGACAACGCGTTAGATAAAGAATAATACAGATTTTTTTCAGTCTGTTATTATTGAATTCGTAAGGTACACAACGCAGAACGTAATACAATATTTTTTACAATAGTTTAAAGATTTTTAACAGTTAATTAACATTTAATGAACATTTAACAATTTGTAGCAATTGTTAAGATGGAAGGTATTGACAAACTTATAGAAGATATTTCTGATGGTCCAAATATTGAGAAAAATCGATAATAAATTTTATTTTCAGAATATTGACAAAACAAAATACGTTCGTATACTGATAATACGTGTTTATGCTATAATATTCAGTATAGTATGTATTCAAAAATAGCAGAAATGATATAACGTTCAAAATTATTAAGTAAAAGATTGTACACTTCAATGATTGATTGTTCATTAACCTGTGAAATATAAGAATGTACCAAATATTATACAGAGTAAGCATGGGATGAAAATACGATAGCACCCCGATTATTCGAAAATTGCTCATCGTAAATCAGTTACAAGTTAAAATTATCATTCGTTACACTGCATACAGAATTTTAAACCACTATGTGCCTGCGTTCTAATAAAACATTACCATTTTTACTTGTCACTAATTACAGTTCAAAGAACGCAGGTCAATTGCACAATACTTTTTCCTTGCTGATACTTAGCAGAATGTCCAAAATTATTATATGACACCTCGCATTTAATTTAATTAAATAACTATAGATTCTTAGATAATTCTAAAGAAATTCAACATTACACGAATAGTATAGAAATATATGTAGTGGATTAGATATTTAAATACTCCTTTTCTTGGTAATTTCTATTAGAAACACCAAATGTGTGGCGTCTGACTAAGTATGGTTGTTTTCACTACATTCAACGTCTGCCACAGTGAAAACTCCCATACCTGGTCAGATATATTATAAACATAATACATATAATACACAGTCCGGACCTTCTGCTCTTATTATAATATTAATTCTATTCAAAATTTAAAACAAAGTAGTAATTAATTAATTAAATAAAATTCAATGCGTCGGAGATCCCTACAGCAGTCAACATGTGAAACACTCTGATTCTGAGTCTTGCAAAACTCTTTCGAGCGATATATTTCTCGCATTGAACTCTCTTGGTCGAAATCTTCGACTGTATGACTTCAATGAGGAAAGCAAACAGAGAAAAGTATCTTCAAGAACGAAAGTTGCCCGAAATAAAGAAAGATCGAGCAAATAAAGCGGTGAGGGAAAAAGAAAAGACAAACCAGGACGGGAGAAGTAGCCCGAAGCAGTGAAAGTCGCAAACCGGGTTGAACTTTACCGAGAATGGTCACGTTGGCGATTTAATGCGAGTCGAACGCGAGTAAAAAATACAACCAGAAATAAACCAGATGAAATTATAAAAATTCCTCGAACGCCCACTTGAACTCTTGCGTAAGATCGTGTCCCTAGCTTACTGTTCCGTTGTGAACGGGTTAGGCTAGTGTCTGTGCGTCTCAACGTCCGCTTTCAATGAATTACAAAAATCAACACTTCACGCTTTCGTTTTTGCTTTGTTACATTGTACCGATTTAATTTTATTTTTTAAAACGTTTCGTGCCGCATGAGTGACATATAATAAAATTTTCCATTCAGTTCCTTTATTATTCCCCGTATTTAAAAAAGACATTGTTTTCGAATATTGAATAATGTCAGTAATTAATATATAATTTTATCGATTGATGAATTAATTAATATACGATTATTGACAGTCGAGAAAATATCAAATTATCTCGTAGCGTGTCTTCCATATTGTAAAACAAATGTTAAAAGCTAGAAATACGAAAATTATAGTTTGTAATTTGCTCTAATCACGACAATTTACCGCATCGATTCACCGACATGCTGTAACTTGTTAACAATTCCTCCTGAATTGTTCGTGAAAGTGATAAGTACACGGACTATAAGAATATTAATACTCGTCAAATTTCTTGTTCTATTAATAATTCAAGATACACGCAGGACGTGCGATAAACCGAGCGTGAAATGATAAGCGTGAAGCCAAGTAGTTCATCTTGTGAGTCATGAACGATTATCAGTAATTAAACTGCACGAGCGGAGACGCGTAAAATAACTGTTACGACTACTCTGTGTGCAAAATATGTTACAAACTATACCGTGATACTTTAAATACGATTTTATTTTAATGAACGTGTTTTATAAATTTACGATATATTTAATGTCATTTTTTTTGTTTTAGGGTGGTGTGGTCGGTGCTGTTCTTAGCGGCAGCCATTTTGGCGGAGGCAGCGGTACCGGATCCACCAGCTTCCGGTATCACGACCGTTGGTTCTTTAAAATTGGCAACAGCAGCCGATTGCGCTGGTGTTGTCGCTTTTTCCGCGACTGAAGCCACTACCGATGTGAGTTGGTTATTTAAATAATTTCTTTCACAAGACAATTGCAAACACATATTTTTCTATCATGATATTTAACTATACAAAAAATTATTATCTTACGATTTTTCGGTCGGAATGTGCCAATATTAAACAGTTTTTACATGCGTATCATTTGTAAAACTTTCTATTATTTGTTTTACAGTTTATACAGTGTTGTTTTCAAATTCGAACTAGAAATGTTGTTGACTCATTATCAGATGCAGATTTGCAAGAATAAAAATATTCAATTATACGAACATACACTTAGGTATCATTTTCTAATATTACTTTACTATTGACATCAGTGGGAATTTTATGAAAATTAATAATTATTTAATTCGTCAATATTTTATGTGCCATGTCATATAAACTGGCGTGGCAGCCAACCTGTTAATTTTCTCGTATTATAAGAAATTAAATCAGCTCACTGTGAGCTATATTATTGAAGAAATTGACAGTAATTAGAATTGAAGAATAGTAGTAAATAAATTTAAAAAAAAACAGTGGATAAGGATGTTGTAGAAGCCTAAATGATTATTTCTTCATCAGCATGCCAGAGCGGTGTTCTCGGAGACACTGGTCGACAAAGGCGTGGGTTACGTGGCCCAAACAGGAATTTTCATCACCCACTGTCCGGGCCTGTACCAATTCAGCTTCGGTGGATACGGCAGCACCGATCTTCGACTGACCTTGAAAAAGAAATTGAACAACACAGACAGCTGGAGACCAGTGGTCAGCACTGGTCCAGGCGGAGGCTCTAATTTGATCCTGTTGGACGTCGAAGCCGGTGATCAACTTGCTGTTTTCGTCGATTCCGGAAAATTATTCGACAGTGCCACCTTCTCTGGTTATCGAATCGCCAAGAAATAATCGACTCGGTCCGGTATCGAATTCATTCAAACAAATCGACCCGATACCGCAAAACAGACAAAAGTTACCTACACGAAGAACCGGACTCTCTTTGCTGAAACATTAACCGGAAAAGTTGAAAAAGTCACTCCATTTGAAACAGATTAATCGAAATGCAATTGGAATGTGAAGTTAATTCTGATAACCAGCATTCAACTGTTTATCAACATTCACGATCTGCGAAAATCGGTTTTGGAATGATTATTCGATTCTTTGGTAAGACTTCGTGCTTACCTGGATTACCTGAAAATTACCTGATGTTGACAAGTGCAAAATTGAAAGGACTCGAAGTTCTATGAAAGTTTGTTGAAATTATGAATTTTTATCGTCGTTATATGTTTTATATATTTGATCGTAAAG
The DNA here is from genome assembly GCA_916610135.2 of Macropis europaea. Lineage (NCBI taxonomy): Eukaryota > Metazoa > Arthropoda > Insecta > Hymenoptera > Melittidae > Macropis > Macropis europaea. The sequence goes on from OU744344.1 coordinate 23,114,757, forward strand.
ATGGATCGCTCGGAATGATTGTTACCATGTTAAATTATTGGAGTCTTCGATTTGGAACGTTCGATCAGAGCGATTTTAATCTTCTCTGCGAACCTAACGCTTTGTGATAGCCCTTTCCCTTCTTCTTTCTTTGTGTCTCACGATTTCACGGATCTTATTTGTTTTTAAGCACATGCATCGGCACGAATCAGTGAAATTGTGGGACACATTAAAATACTTTCTCTTCCTTGACATTTTATCTTTCTTCTTCTTCTTCACATGACTACGCTATGATACAAATCTTTTCTTAATGCTTTCGACCAAAATTTTCCTTCACTTTGCCTGTAAAAATTATCTTTCCGCTTCTATTTTTCTCTTCCCTCGTTCCTCTCGTCTCTTACGACGTTTTTCTCCTTTCTTCTTCTGTGTCTCTTCTTTGAGTTCTCTTGTTGTAGTTACTTTTATACTTTCTTCAAATACCTATCAGTATTATGATCTCAAAATTTGCTGAACTTGCCATAAAATATTTCTTAAATATACTTAACGAGGTAAATTATAGTCTTTCTTCTTTTCCTATTTTCTGTTATTCTTCTATACTTCCTCTGCCTCGCTTTGTCATACTTTTTTTTTCTTTTAGGATGTTGTAACTATAGCAACGTTGCCTTAACTAGTCTTTCCTTTTCTACTCTACTATTATTCTTCTTGTCTCTTCTTATCTTCAATTGGCTCATATTCTTCTTTATTCGCTGATAGAATCTTTTTTATTGATGAACTTAAACGTACCACAGTACCTGAAGTTTAATGTGTTATATTACTTTATGTTGTTTCCACTTCTGGGTGCTATTTTCTTCTTTTATTCTAAGCTACCTGTTTCTATTCTAATTTCTTCTGTCTTGCTCTCTCTTTTTCTCTTCCTTTTTCATTGTTATTCTTTCCGTCTTTTACTCTTTCTGTTCTTAAACTGTGTATTACGATTCTATCGTCTTTTTCAACATCTTTTCTAAACTGTTCTTGAATCTTAATTTTCTTCTTCTCTTTCTTCTGATTTCTTCTTTCTTGCTATACTCTCCACCTATATTATTCTATTTTCTGACTCTTCTTTGCGTTCTATTGTTTCTTCTTATTTATATTCTTTCTTTAATATAACTTTTACATCTTCTTTTTATCTCTACATAAAATCTATCAAACTATTGTACTTCACAATTTTATTCTGATTCTGTCCTATTCTCTTCTTTTCTTTTGCTCTATTTCATATTTCTTCCTACTCTTTCGTGTAAGCTCAAGCTTTCTTGAATTTCTTCCTTTTTCTCTGCTTCTGTTTTCTTCGCTTCTCGCTTTATTCCTCAAAAGTGAAATTCTCGTCAACTCTTAAAATTCTGTATTCCTTACTTTTCAATTCTGAAATTATTTGTACATATTCTCTTCTTTCTGTCCTTATAGTCTTATTATATTGTCTTTCTACTGACCTTACTTGAGCTTCCTTTTTCTTCTCTAGTCCTCTTATCTTTGTTTCATTTTTCCGTTTCTATTGTCTTAAATTTTGAATTTCTATTGTCTTCTTAAAACTTGATTTTTTATCTCTGTACTCTTTCTCTTGTTTCCTTCTTTATTAGTCTTCTTTCCTTTCTTTCTAGACTGTTCTTACAACTTTCTGTGCTTTTCTTTCTCGAACTGTTAGTGACTGTATATACTTTGTACAATTTCCTCTTCATCTCTAAATTTTCCTATTTCTATACGTGCTTCTTTTTTCTATTTTCATTACTTCTGTACTCATTTCCTTAAACTTTCTTGTATTTCAAGACAGAAATTGCATTACAAAATTCTGTACGTATCTCCAAAATGCGATGCCTCTTCTAGTCTATTCACTCTCTGTATATTGATACGATTATAAAAGTAAATGCTCTGGTAATGCTGTGCAGTTTACTATAAGGTATGTCTTCTTCTTTATTTCTTCACTAAAAAAGCTTTAACTATACTGTGTTCTGACTGTACCTCTGTTTCTCTATACTTCTTTCTTTTATCTCTACTTCTTCTATGCGTCTATTTCTTCTCTATTTCTTCACTTCAACTTCAGTTTAAAACTTTTTCTATAAAGCTTTACTGTCTGCAAATTTTATATATTCTATTCCTCTGAAAATCATTGTTTTCTGACACTTTTCTCAAATTTTTCTTCTACCTTCCTTTATTATTTTCTTATTCAGTTAAAATATTTCTTTTCTGACTTTCAACAAAACTTTCCAGCTTCTCTATTTCAGTATATTCTTATCTTAAAATCTTTGCTGCGAATGTTTCTACAAAACTGTACTGTCACTTTGTTCCAGTATTTTCTTTCTTCTTTTAAACTGTCGTTCTCTATTCTTCTATTTCTAAAATTATTTTCTCTCTCTCCCTCTCTCTCTCTCTCTCTCTCTCTCTCTCTCTCTCTCTCTCTCTCTCTCTCTCTCTCTCTGTATTTAAGATCTGTTTCCCATCTATTTATATTTTCCATCTACTTTCTGTTTTCTATCTTCTGTTTTCTTTTAGAGACTTCTCTATTTTTCTAGAAGCTTTTCTGTTATTCCGTTTCAATATTCATTTTCCTTTTATGATCTCTGTTCTCTCTTCCAATGAAATTACCCTGAACATTTTTGTATACACTCTGCCACACACTGAGACAATTAACCAAATGTTCTCTAAGAATGCGTGCCAACGAGAGCAACTGCAGAAAACCTTGTTTTCTCCTATCTCTTCCCACTTCTAGTCCAACTTTCCCACCTATCGTTGATCCATGCCACGAAAACTTACCATTTACGAAAATCACAATGTGAACACCGCCTGTACAATTCTTCTTCTCGTGCTGTGATTCTCAAGTGCTATAAATACGTAAAAACTACTATAGTCACTATCACTTATCTCTATTCTGCTGTCTCTACTCCATCTTTTGCGATGAAACTAGACAATTACTTTCTGTGACAAAATACAGTTTTACTTGTAGCTTGTTCTCTGTAAAACGTGACGGTTGCTTCATCGATCTCAACCAAAATCTTTACTCTTCCTTCTAAAAAAAATACACAAATTAAAACATACTTTTCTGTAATTTTTTTCTTTCTGTAAAGGAACGGTAAGTTAATTAAAGATGCAGCGACTGTCACTAACTCTTGACTATCTGTTTACAATAAACGATCAGCCTTTATATCTCTGTCTTCCTTTTTATACATTTTATTCTACCTTCTCTCTCTATACCTGATTTTCATATTCTCTTCTCTCATTCCGTCTCTTTTATTTTATTTCTGCGTGTAAATATCGAGATTGATTACTTTCTATGAAAACTAGTTCTGTTTCTTATTCTCTGCTCGCTATCACAGCAGTTACGTTGGCGAGAAGTTCAATGAAATTCAACGAACGAAAATTACTTTGTGGAAGAAGAAACCAATACTATCATAAGTGTGAAACAGCGTACGCGTGACTACGAACAGTGTGCCTTACTTTTCTTCTATTTCATTCAAATCTCGTCTCTGTAATCTTTATTGTAACCTTACATTACTGTTTCTTCGAACGAAACATTTGGAAGTTTAATACAAATATAATAGAAGTTTCATCAATATGTTCCTGAAAAAATTCTCCCTTTTGAATTTCCAAAACAGAGCCTCTAATTTATTGTACAATAATATGTGCGAATATTCGTTACAAATTTCTAAATAAGCGGTCGTTTTTTGAGTAGATTATTGTACGATATCAGGAATGGAATGCTGCATCAAATGTTTAGCTCCACTGGACCGCCTAAAAGTCCTTTGTAATTCTCAAGAACAGGATGAACTTCCTCCTGCAGGAATTCGACGACTTGAGCAGGCGCTCTGCCAACAAACGTCGATGGATCGAGAAGATTATCCAGTTGGCTCAGGATCGGTTTGAAGTATGGATCGTTTTTAATTCGCTCGACTAGATCGTTGTCTAGGCCATGCTGTTTTACTTGAGCACCAGCTTCGTGAGAAAGCACCCTAATTTTTTCGTGACAGACCTGTTGGCAAAAGATACATACTATGTACTACAGTAAACACAGTGATCCGGTAATATGAAGTATCAATCATAATAAGATCGATAATTTTAAGAATATAAGATCCTAGTACTCCAAATGATGTTGACCACGTGCATTGATTTATAAGTGAAAATCAGTGTAAATTCTTCTGTAAGCATATACTCAAAAATACTTCAGTAAAAAGTTACAAGAAGAACATTAAATACATGTTAGGGTAGAAACACTCAAACCAGATACGTCAAAGTAGTTTCACCTGTTTAATTTTAATCCTTCAAGGGCAGTATCGGTCACGAATCTTCGTTAGTGGCCGATGTGTAAAGTAAATTATTCAGATAAAAAAAATAATCATTTGATTTTCCTGTCTATACTAAACGCAGCGATGAAAACTGCATTTCCAAATTATAATTCGTTTAAAAGTTATAATAAACTATACTCTTATGTATACTAATAAACTAATTATGTATAACTAACTGCATTGTATCGTCTGTATGATCAGAAATTCATAGGCCGTATGAAAAGGAAAGCTCAAAATCACGTCGTCCCTGATCAGTCAATTTTATCTTGAAATTTCGTATCAATTCTCAAGAGAGACAGACAATCAAAAGTTGTTCTTACTAATGGAACTATGGTCGATTGTTTAAAATGATTGTAGACCAGGGATAGCCATCCGGAGCAAAGCGTGGCTCCAGCCTACCCCCACTCTGCGTCCATTCCCCTCACGTAAATTGTAGTCTGGGTATGGCGTCGAAAACATCGATGATTGTTGGTCAGTACAGTTTCTCAAGAAACAGTGGCGTAATAAACAAAATTTTTTTTGTATGACGAGTTTTATCTAGAGATTACATCTCTAAGTTCTTATCACGTGAGGGGAATGGACGCAGAGTGGGAGTAGCGCAGAGCCAGACGTCTCTCCGGATGGCCATCTCTATTGTAGACCATAATAGACTTTGAAAGTCATCCTCTATTTCATTCTTGGCAGAAGAATGATATGTAAAACGAGTCTATGATTTATTTTAAGATTTTGGAAAGAAATTGACCTGTCTGTCTCCACCAGCCTTCACCATGGCCATTATCATATTTTCCGTGGCCATAAAAGGAAGTTCTTGAGCCACGTGTCTACTGATGACCTTGGGATAAACGACGAGACCCTCGGTGATGTTCTGAAGGGTCATCAGAATCACATCTGCGGACAGAAATGCTTCTGATAGGGTGATTCTTCTGTTTGCTGAATCGTCGAGAGTCCTTTCCATCCATTGAGTAGCTGCAGTTTGCAAAGCATTGTTCGGCAGCGTCATCAGATGTCTGGCTATGCTGCAGCATCTTTCAGAACGCATTGGATTCCTTTTGTATGGCATGGCACTCGATCCTATTTGGGTTGTTTCGAACGGCTCTTCGATTTCTTTCATGTTCGCCAAAAGTCTAATATCGCTGCATATCTGAAAAAACATAATAAATGGATGGAGTAATTCTTATTAACATTTTTTATTTGCTGCAATGTTCGTTCTACATACATAGAATTTTGTACCCGATCTTCTATAACTCGATAAACTAATCAGTCACCATTGGTAATGATACTATGATAAAGGTGATCTCCTAGGAAAGCTTAATAAGTTTTCATTTGTTTTTTTCTGTATATGTCTTTTAAGATGTAAATTATTTAATTAAACTGCGGATGATTATGCAAATATACATTTTTACACCTCAATACTTTCTATATTAATACAGTCGAAGCACTAGATCTCAAACAAAACTATATTTTGTCATCTAAATACTACAAAAATATACTTTTCGCTATGTTTATTACTTACTTTATGGACAGTCGAACCTAGGGAGCTTAAAGCATTTAAGCATTCCACGTCGACCTTTCTACTGTACGTCTGACCTGTCACCGGATAGTGTTTCTCAAATCCGGCCATTTTGGTGACAAGTCGATCCAATTGTTTCACTTTCTCTCCGTCACCTGACAACATGCATAATTATATTAAATCCCAATATTTAAATATTCTAACATACTGTGATATGAATACTCTTTAATTTAATGCACAGCAGCACCTCGATTATCCGAACTATAATTCGTAATAATTCTAAATCCTCCCCAACCCTATCCTCCCTCTCCTATTCCCGTCCCCTTGTGGATTGTTGCAAGTAGGCAGGTTTAATGTCGTACAACGTGACGTATGTGATTTTCCTAAATAGTCGCAAAAATGTGGTGTCCTATCGTATGGTAACGTGGGTCAACGTTTCTGTTACGTCGGTAAGTGTAAGTTCTACATGATGAATTTGTCCTGCGTTGACCTCCACTGAACGGCCCCTGCCAGACCTGCGATATGCAGGTCAAGTTGCCGTGCGACAGGCGTTCCAGGCCCCATTTTTTAAACAGCGATAACTACAAAATGAAACTTCTACCGCAATTTCGTTATTATTGATTTTCGACTTTCTTTGACTTGTAGAATTTCCCTTTAAAATATTTATCACCTGTACTGAAACATCCTATACATATTTTTTAAGTGTTATTACGTTTATTTATTACTGTGTACAATCATATTCTACGACTATACAGCCATCAAGAGTCTGTACGTTTATTATTATGTTTATATCCTGAGATATAAACTTTATCATTTGCTTGATGCATTACTTTCGTCACACGCAAAAAAGTTCCAGTCATAGAAGGTTAAAATTGTTGAATCGAATGGTCTGTCCAATGAAATGATTAGAGCATTTTTTTCATTGCGTATGGAATATGCTCACCATTGAATAATTGAAGGAACGAGGCCTGAGTGCCGGTGGTGCCCTTTACTCCGCGGAATTTAAGGTCATCCCTGGCCCGACGAAGGGCCCTCTCGTCCATCAGAAGCTCATGGAGCCAGAGAGAAGCTCGTTTGCCAACGGTTGTAAGCTGAGCTGGTTGCAAATGAGTGAATCCGAGTGTCGGTAGATCACGATACTCCATAGCGAATTTTGCCAGGCGCGACAAAACGTTCGCCAATTTTGGCAGGAGGATGTCGAATCCTTGTCGTAGAATTACAAGATCCTTGAAGACGACGAAACAACCATTATTAAATAATAAAACAAGATTTTTTTATTGAATTCTAGATACATAGCTGGAGAATTAGATTTTTACAATTTTGTGTTCTTTGTTCTTTAGCAACTTTTCTGTTCCACCTAATTGGTAAGTGTGTGCTGCCAGTTATGATGCAGCGGAACATTTATCGCTAACTTTGAAATGCTCTCTCCACTTGTCCTCATTTTAATCAATTTGTTCTTTCTACCTCCGCTAACACGTTTATTGTCCTGTCGCATCTGATCATTATACTCAATAGAAATTTTTACACCAAAGGAACCACTGAAAATAATTTTTAAAATATTGGTTTGGCAACTAAATTCACGACCCTAAAAAGTTTTTGTATGAAAACGTTTATTAAAATTCTTGGATCAATTCTTTATTCAAGTTATTCACATTCGAATTTTGAATGTTCTTTTGCCATAGTTCTGGTAATTCTTCTACTCCGTGATGGAGTTGAGGGAATTTTCAGGCGAAGAAATTCGAAATGTCGCGAAGTTAGTTGCCAGCCTAATAATATTTATGTGCTTCAAAACACGAAGACTACTTCCAAAAGGAACGTATTCTTTTGCATAATTCTTATGGATCGCATAGATGACAATTTACCGTGTTGTCACCGACGTAGCAACTGGTTGCACCTAAATGAATTATGGGAGCAGCTTTGGGGCACTGATTGCCGAAAACGTGAACGTGGGCCATAACATCGTGTCTCGTCGCCTTCTCTTCTTTCGCTGCTGCTTCAAAATCGATATCACCGATGTGAGCCTCCATCTCAGCTATTTGTTCTTGAGTGATATCCAAACCGAGTTCCTGAAATATTATAGCTCAAATGAAAATGGGAACCAATATAAAACAAATTAAAAATAATTTAGTAATTCCTGTTTATGGGTATATGCAAAATTGAGTTGTGGATTATTTATATCAAATGGCGTAAAGATTATGTGAGAAATTATTCAAATAATTATTTCTTACTTATGTTCCGATTTCACTGCATTTTTCAGTACTATCTTTTTCTGACCAAATTCTACGGGTTTGCGTAACAAGTTTTCATTAAATTATGGCACAGGTGAATACAGTTGTGTAGCTGTACGCATAGTACATAGTATAGTAGTACCGCTAACATAGCATAGCAGTATAGTAGTATAGTACTATAGGAGTATAGCAGTGTAGCAGTATAGCAGTATAGCAGTATAGCAGTGTAGCAGTGTAGCAGTATAGCAGTGTAGTTATATCATATACAAGTTTCAAAATCTTCACCTATTACTAGCAATAGATGAACAATAATACTTGATTCAAAACTTAGTATTAAAAAATGATGGTTAATAACTAGAAGAAAAATCAATATCAGCTACTAAAAAATATGATACAGGAAGTCTCGTTTAAAAAAATCTGTCATAATTCGACGTGATAGTATGAGTAAGCGTAATTAGGTCAGTAAGGTTTCTGAAAAAGAACATGTGCGTTCATGGTGCTCGAAATTTGAAATGTACAGAGATGATGGAATTTGGATGAACGTTCACTGGGTCATTCAGAATTCAGAAATGGATGTTAGCGAACTGGTTAAAAACAAACGTTATATTTCGATGGCTTCGAGTTGTATTATCGTCGGTGATAATACAATAAATGTGCAGGTGCTTTCTACACTTCTTATCCCTGTTTCAACGTACGCTGTATCATCTGATTAGATAAAGAGGGCTTGGTGCTGGGTCGAAGGCATCCGACACGCCGTGGATTTCATTACGTTCACCTAATATCATCGTGAAAAGTTCGCACCGAGAACGTTAGACATGGTGTCCCTTGAAAGTATCGCGGGGATAGTGATAAAAGTTCTCAAGTTGGTGAGGAAACGTATTCGTCTATTCTGCGTTGATTTATCGAAAACGTGCTGTCGATGATTCACAACTAAAAACGATCATTCCTTGACACACTACGAAAAGTAAACTTGTGCCTTTTATTGTAAAAAAAACCATGAAGTTACAGTTGAGTGAGGAATGTGAATAAATTGATCACATGGAAGATGTCGAAAAAATCTTTTTTATTTCGTCTTTTTAAAATTTACATTGCATTTGTGTCACAATGCTGTCATTTCCTTTAATTGTGAAATAGTTTTAACGGTAACAATTATGTCGTTACAAGCGTGCCATTAGTAAAACTAATAGCTTCTCTTATTCAATTTTCTTTAATTGCAAATATATGTCATTTTGTATTCACTCGTTACCAAAAGTACAAACAATTTTTTTTTCAACGTATCGATATCGAGTACATCAACAATCAGTCGTACGTATCGAAGTTATCTGAAAATGGTGCTGTGAGTTATGAAACATCGAGATTAGTGATCGTGAGCAACGCCAGTGATTCTACAATACAGTTCGACTAATAATCATGTGTTTATTTTACACGAATATATTTTGTTAGACGAAGAAAACTCATGTATTTCAAATTTGTGACGAAATATCCGGTCGATGACGTCAGCCATGGATATTAGTGAAATACTATCGCGCTGATAAGTCATCATAACTAGACTCATTCAAGAGACATTTGTACACGACTTTATGATTCATTTCGGTCCTTATCGACGCACGATAACAAGCCTTGTTTGCAAAGCGATACGACACCCTTTTTAATGTACGGTATCACGATCCAAGTGTACCACTTTTTATTAAAACTAATTTTTTCTAAAAATCAAAAATGTCGACAGAGTAAACGATACGAAACCTATATACATTCACGTTAAATTGCCCTCAATTTTCTAAATTTGATCAGTACATAAGAAATGAATCGCTAACGCTTAATAACATTCTATGTTTTTGAAGCGATAAAGATTAGAAAATTAGAGAAAAATAGTAAAAAAATTTAGAAAACTGGCCCCTCAAACGACGCGAAGTTTATATTTACAGTTCACTTTCCTTTATTTACCAAAATTAAGCATGTAGTACTTTTGTAACAATTCAATGTTTCTTTAGCATATAACATAATTTTCAAAGATTAAACCATACAAAGTCAATATTTAAATCGAATTTTCCTGTGTTTTGAAAAATGTAGGCACTGCTCAAAATACTCAGTTTAAGATATTTTGTTTCAAAGGTATAAAATGAAACTGGTAACAATAAAATTATTTTTCCAGGTTATTAATCTTATAATCCTGATCCTGTATCGAACAGGATACGGGGGAGAATTCCTTGGTGTAGGAGGAACATGGAACTTGAACGAGGAGAAAAACCCTGATGCAGAAATGGTTGCTTCCGGTGTCCTCGTGGGCTTCTTCATATACACCAGTGTTGTTCTCATTACTTACTGTTTTGGGAGCACATATCATAAGAAGACCCTCGTTGTAAGTTCGAAAATCTACATAACAATTTCGTTCAAACATTCTTGCCCATTCTATTAAAATTTTAATACATAATTATTGCGTAAAAAGATATTTTATAAATTACAAAATCCCATTTAAAAAATTAAGGCTCAGATTCATTTAATATACTAAAATTAGTAAATATAGTATATTGTAATAAAGGCATAACTTTTTGTACTAAATATTCTGTTAAAGAATCTTGAAACTACCCTATTATAATATGAAATATTAACTAATTGTTACGTTGACGATAAGGAAATTTTTATTAGTAGTACTAAAAAAAATAAGTACATAAGACATGAAACGCTATTAGTATTACTAAAAAAAATTTTATTTTTCAGGAAGTCATAATGAACTTTGTTGGAACCTTCATGTTCATCGCTGTCGGTGGTACAGCCCTTCACTATTGGCACGGTTATCAGCCAGAACACAAATTCGATACAATTGTTCAAGAGAGACAGGTAACAAGATCATCATTTTTTTTATTTAAAAAATTTCGAGACGAAAATTATTTATCATTTCAGAAAAGGACAATTTCACTATTTTTAAAGCTACGTCGAATTGACGCTTGCAAACTATAAAAAAATGTACTCCAACACATTTACGATTTAATTTAAATTTATTTCATTTTATTTTGTGCTTATACTAATTTGGAATTTGTAAATAAATGTTTTAGGTCGGTTTAGCTGTCGGATCGCTATGCGTTATCGAGGGTGCAGCGTATCTCGTGGATTTGATACTAAGTTTCCTGCATTTTGCGAAACACCGCGATGAGTTTTTAGAATGAAATAATATCAACACGTGTAACTATCACTTTCATCATGTTCGATTTCCAGCAGTGTAATCGTTACCACAAGCAAAGTAATTAATAGCGAAAATTAGTTCTCACTGCAGACAAAAATTCAATATAAATCATTCACATGTACTCGGGCACCTCTTCACGTAGAAGTAATCCTTTTATAAGAGAAAATAAAATGTTAGTTATTAATAGACTGCGGAAGCTTATGCAATTTAACACACTCAAAAATGTGAAAAGTTTAATAACGTAAGAAATGTGCAGGTACGTTTTTAACATTTAAAAAAGGGAATACAGGTTTAACAAAATTTCATTTCTTTAACTGTATTAACTAACAAAATTTTGTACTACAAAAATGTGTATTTGCGTAAACATCCGCGGTCTAGTTCTTAATATTATCTGATAATTAAAAAGAATACTTCGATCGTAACTTTATGAACAAATTTCGATGTATTAATTTATCAGAGGACACGTATGAACAAAGTCACAATTATGACACACAATACATTTTTTACTTGGATTATTGATAAGATGTATTGTCAAATGTAGGAAATAATGTAGGGAATAATAATTATTATATTTGTATTATTTTTTACAACACATGAATGTGTGTATTATTTAAACACACAAATCACAAGAAAATATATAACAGATTAATCCAATAAATTAATCCATTTTTAAAATATTATTCATTTTAATACTGAATATTTAAGATCTGGTCGAAGATCGAATATCGATTGAAACAAACGTAAATCAATATATTTATAACTTCATGTTATATGAAAATTATACTAACAAATATTAACATTAGTAAAAAGTATTCCTTTCAAACTGGAGTACAGAAAAGACAGGAATTTAAAAAAAATAAAAATGAGTCGAGCTTGCGTGGAATTTCCAACGAATGTCCATTGGATGGTGAAGGTTATGGTAGTCGTAAGTTTAAATACATTCTTCTGAATAGTTAATGTAATTATAAAATAATACGATGACGCACAGATTCTTTATTTTAGTTTTTAATGGCGATCGTGGAATTTCTGGTGCTCAATTGGTCCATGAGCGAGCACTGCCAACTTGTACGCCTCGAAGGATATCACTTAATCACTTTATCATACTTAACCATCGTTTTGTACGGTTACACTTGGTTCGATTCCACTATAATTTCGGTAATTTCATATTTTCTAAATATATTCATATTTTTTCGTATTGGGTATAATTAAGCAGGGGACATCTAAGTGAAGAAATCTGAGAAATTGTCTGCTGTATAATTAATAGTGTAAGGAAGTGATGGCCACCGGAGCTGCGGCTTTCCCCCACTCTAGATCGATTTCCCTCGTTTCAGTTTCCTCCTGTTCGCTCTTTGTTCCCCTCAGCTGTCCTATCACAGCCTATGAGAGGAATGGACCTAGAGTGGGGGAACGCCGCAGCTCAGGTGGCCATCACTGGTGTAAGAGAGGTTACAAGAAACTTATATCAAAGTAAAGCTGAAAGAATCTAAGTAATTAGACTGTCATTTAGTCAACGAGACAGCAAATTGCATTGAACATTATTATGTAGTTATTATTAGATAATTCAACACGTTTTCGTAGGAATTTAAATTTAGAACTGTATTAAATTCCTCCTAATTTCAAGAATCGTTAACAACTTTATTTTTAACATAGGAAACTTGCATGGTGATTGCTTCAACGCTTATGTTAATCGTTTCAATTTTTGCATACGTTCATGAGTATAATAACGACGTTCATCGACAAGAATTATATGAATCGAGGTATGCAAAATATAGTAAGTTCATCAAAGTGCGATAAATCCCCTCATTTAAAATATAATAATTTTCAAATATTGAGTGCAATAATTTTTCATTACATAAAATACCTGTTAAACAAAAGATAACAAATTCTATTTTTTTCTATTGACAGTCGCTTGTATTGACGTCATCGATTTGATCAAGTTCTTAACGAAAGATTTAAGAAAACAATTCAAGTATCGTCAAAAGTTCGCAACAACGTGAGGTGCAGCTCACAGCATAGTTCCATACAAATTGTAAATGAAAATAAAATTATTCAAACATACAGAAATAAATGAAACAGAAAATTTATCGTCTGTTTATATTTGTTATTACGACTTAATCGAGCTTTGAAAAAATTATAATCGACCCGTTGTTTTATATTCGAGAAGAACTTAACACGAACATCGATCTTGAATGTGTTCAATCGTTTCTATTGTCAAACTTCAAATCGATTAGGGGACAGATTGATAAATATGTTCGAGCACGTACGTAGGCTGCTGAGGGACTTTAGTTTCCTTTTGAAAGTGCTCGAGCTGGTAAAGTGAAAACAGTATATATTATATTTAAAACGATCTTCAATATGTTTAGATGTTAATGAACATCTGTCGATCATGTAGATTTTAGCCTGCATCGCCTTGCTCGAACTGTCGAAGTATTGTGAATATGCGATACCAAGATGGCTTTGGGTTATTTATTCCATCGATTCCTGCACATACGCTATCATCTATTTCTCGATCGCTATGACCCACGTGTTTGAGAAACCAAGAAAATTACCGGTTAGTTGCAAAAATAACACTTTGTGATACTTAAAAGGCGAACTTTAGAAATAATCGAGGTCCTAATGTATTTTATTTTTCCTGGGATTAATATCGTGATCTATGTATTGTGTAGCATTGTTTTATTTTTCTACGATTAGGTATATTTTTTCTTTCGATTTGATTTGTAGGAATTCACGTACTTTTCACTCGGAGTAATTTTCAACTTGATAGGTGGCATAGCTGGCGTAGCCAGGGCGAGAAATATAATTCCAGAGGACACCGGTACACGTCGAAGTGAATTGAAAATTGGACTACTTCTCCTAGGTGCATATAAATAAATAAATTTTCTCTGCAATTTAATTCCTTACCTAACAAATAATCCAAGCGTCTACTTCCTTGCTTAAAACAATTAGAAAGTAGAAAAAAATTAGAAAGAAAATCAAGTAAACTATTTTAGAAACTATGAAGCCACTTTATTAAAATTTATCATTAAGTAACTGACGCTAATTGATACTTTTCAGCCAATTTCATCGTGTTATTGTGCGAAGCTGCTCACAAGGTCTACATGGAATTTTATAAGAAACGAAACGGCAACTAATAAATAAACAGACCTTATTTGTAAAAATAGTATGTATTTTCCTATAGAATTATACAAATATGTGTTAAGTAACATTTGTTTCTCCTTTCTATTTTCACTAAATAGTATTATATAATAAATTATAAAAGTTATTAAATTATTTAACTTCTTACTTAGCCAGCAAAGTACTTATTACAATAATAAAATACACTTAAAACAGTCCACTGTTTATTTACTAATTTCTCATCACTAACTGCAACTTGTAAATTGCTTATTAGTATAGTGATATACACTACAACTTTGAGCTAGAACTTGACATGGCATTTACAAGTTTATAAAATAATCTGAGGTTATTAAATTATCGTGATCATATATGTTATGCGTGACTATTTATTTTCCTATAAACTAGGTAAAATTACACAAAAAAGCATTTGTTAGTATAATTTACTGTTAGTTCGACAGTGTCAATCATAATGGTTATATAAATCGACTTGTAAAAATCTATATAATTAATTGTACCATACAGTTGAATCGATATAAAATAATCGATTCTTTAAACCTCTAAACTTTCGACACGTTCAATTTTATGAGAAGTCATTTACAAACGAAAAATATTGTCAAGTATTATTATGTTCATTTGAAATGTGTCAAAATACTATTTATTAAAACAGAAATGGGCAATGTACCAATACCTTTTCACAGTCTCATTGGCAGATTAAATACGTGGACTCTTGAGAAAAAATTATTAATATGGAAAATAATATCTCTGGTTCGTTTTGCAAAGCATATGTGTCGCCTAAATTTCTATTTCCTCCATTTTGATCAATTAAAAATATTTTTACAGGCAGCTTGTATAGTAGGATCTGGAGTGTATATGAGCCCATTAGAACCCTACCTTGAAGCTCCATTTTTTGGAATTCTGGTGCCCACGTTTATAATCGGTTACATTATTATACATTCTTCAGATGTCTTCATTCTGGCCATGAAAGAAGAGTATATCTTCCTCGTGAGTACGAAGCACAGAAATAATAAAATACAACGCAGTTTGTCGACGACTCAAAAATATAAAAACACGTGGAAACTAACAAGGAGAGCACACGGCTTTCGAAAGATTTGATCTAAATTTTCTACGATTATAAGAGGCTCCAAAAACAATAATTTCGCAAAGTAATAACGCGTACCTCCTTGAAATAAGGGAAAAATTCACGTCTAAAGCTTTTTTAATGTATACTTAACTAATTGAGTGTGAATTAAATTTATAACCCAGTATGGTCCAGTGGAAAGGAGACAGGCTCACAAAACCAAGGGTTATGGCAGTGATGGCCACAGGAGCTCCGGCCTTTCCCCACTCTAGGTCTAGGAATGGACTTAAAGTGGGGGAAGGCCGGAGCTCCCGTGGCCATCACTGGGTTATGGGTTCGAGCCTCATACTCGGCGTATTTTATTTGTGTAAATACTGAGAATGATCAAATTATTTGGTTGTAATTTACTAAGGAATTATGTCTTTCGGCGATTGGAGTAGTTGGCAGCCTTGCTTGCGGGATTTATCAACTTCAGAAATGGATCGAGTGGATAGTCGATACCTCCCGTGACCCTAATGAAGACTATGGGTAACTCCAGAACAATGTTTGTGATAGATTAATTATTATAACGTTCATGGAACTCTACTTTACCTTTTCAAACAATAATTTCCAATTTTCTTAGTAAATTAACGGAAACCAAAAATGTTTAAAAAAATTATTATTCGAGTTAATTATTACACAATGTACTGTGAAGAATTTACTATTCTGAGACGTTTTTTTTTTAGTTTATTCTATTAGACAAATAGTAATTTCTAACTTCATCACTAAATTGAATAGACGGTAGAAATATTTTTAAAAATTCAGAAAATTTGTTCCGCGAAGTTATTTATTTAATCGTGGGTTATAGAATCCCGGATTTAGTGCTAGCACTCGCCTTCATATTCCATTCCATTTCGTTGATCGCTGTGATGGTTCATCGTATGCTTCAACATTATAAGTCGTCGAATGAGAATCAATAATTTCCAAAACACGATTATCAACAGAAAAGTGAGTACAAAGCACAAGAAGAGTATAATTTTAAAAGAAACAAAAACATGTGGAGCGTCGACCAAATTAATGTTAACAATTCCATACGGAATAAAAAGTTTGCAAAATGATGGAAAGAACGAAGGCGTCAAGCTTTCTTCAATTTACGAGCGAACAAACTTGAGAGGGCTCACAAAAGCGGCCATGATATGCATCAATTAATCTACTTGACCTCGTGATCATAGTGAATGACCTACACGATCGCACACCCACGATCCGGATACATAATCACGTTAATTATGAGCGTTGGGCGGTAATTTAACCTCTGGATGCCTGACTCGAAAAATCGAGTCACTTAGACTAAAAAGAAGAGCAGTTGCGTGCATAACTAAATCTGAGTGCAAGACATGTAGTTGTTGAAAAAAGGTACACTTACACGTATGTATACATTTAGTTTATTTAGTAAATTCATATACTGTTGATAAATGTATAACATTTAATAATCATATAGCTCTGCGTTAATTTTTTGAGATTTCTGAATTGAAAAGAAACATAATTTTTTGTTTAATAACTGTGAGTTTATGCTATAACTGTTATGAAAAGCATGACAAAACACTTTAACAGTTTTTTCTCCTGCAGTCATGTTGTGTTAAAAATTATATTAACTTCTGTAACTACAGTAACTCACGAAATTGATCAAATGAATACATTATTTCAGAATTGCTTTATTTAACATTTTCTCGAAATACTATTATTTGATACAATACCTATACACAGTACGTATAAGAAATTACACGTCAAATACACTGACAAAATTTGTAGTCAGTCAGTTATAATTGAATAAAGATTCAAAATTGATTACTAACTGTATAGAGTAGTTTGTATTAAATTGTATAACTGAACGTTTTGTTTGAATTGTAATAAATTCATTTATTAATGGATTAAAATTGATAAAAATATTGTACTTTAAAACAGTCAATTATCGTATTGCAGCAATTATTTCTACATCCAAAATAAATTGTCAATTTTGTACTATTATAAAAAATCGTACCTTCTGAAAACACGATGGAATTTTAAAAAAAAATGTCCTTCTTAGCACCCGATGTTATTTTTTATCACAATACACTTCTTAAATTTTTTTTTGACAACCCTTTTAGTTCTTTAACAAAAATTTTCCAGTCCAAGAATATAGTTATCACTAACTATATTAACATTCTCCTTTTAGGTCACTTCATGAAATCACGAACGAAATCAAAATTCGAATGATAATTCGTTAGATAATGTTAAAAAATGCGGAACGAATCAAACAATCACCCCTATAATGAGATTAGAGCGGAAATTACTGTACAATTCAAGATCGATGATGGAAGATCGCATGGCGATCGCAATAGTAAAGATCAGGCCGCGCCTACTGACCTAGTGAACACGTAATCTTCCGCATGCGAGTTCTGTGAATGTGGTTACCACACGTAACAGTGCTCGTCGCCTATGTGTGTGTGAATGTGTTTTACCAAGTGCACGTAGTATAGTTTTTCCGTAATAGGAGTACCCACGTGTTAATATCATTACGCAATTAAAAATTAATCTCTGTCGTTTGTACTAGCTATTCCTCGGATTTTCCATTGTATTCTAATATCTTTCATTTCCACAATAATTCAACTTCTTGCTTGTGTTAATTCTTCCAAGCATAGCGTTCATTTTCTTTAAATAATTTGATTTTAACACTAGAACTACCAAGGCAGATAAAAAGGTTGGTTTACAATTGTACTGGGTACGATTTACTTTTTACGACTATTATGTTTGCTTTGAATTGACGCTGAATAAAGCTAAAGAAAAATATAAGTAAACATTGTTTCCTTAAATTACGTATTTTTTCTAAAAGGTGTAATCTTTATTGCTCCGATAAAATAGGTACACGTTAATCATTGGTAGATCTAGTGTTAAGTTAACGTTAGACTTGCAACGTTTTCTTCCAATTGAATTTTTATTGTTAAGTGTATTTTTTTATATGATAATCATATTAAAGGGGATTTTTATGAGAAATTTTTACCAGTTTTTTCTGTAGTTTGTAAGATATATTCGTCATGGTAGTTGTAAATGAACATTATACAAGAAACTATAATACTACAATTTCTTCCATTGTCTATTTTTAGGGAAATGCCCCCATTTGATATAAAATTACTCTCGATTTACGAATTCATGGTCGATACAGGGTATAAGAAGATACTTCGTGTCGAGGTTGGACTGTACTTGTTTCACAATTAGTACACGTCAAATTACCAACCTTTTTTTCGCTCGACTTAACATTTACGCTTGAGCACGTTTACCATGTCATGGCCGAAGAGTTACAACTTTATGTTCACACAATTTTTTATCAGTTATTGTGTAACGAACTTACGAACCTAGAAATCTATTCATAGGCACATTTATGTTCGAGTTGTTATGACACTGTTTTGTCCGGTCGTCATTTTTATTGTACCGTGGTATCAGCTGTAAGTTCCAGACAGATTATAACAAAATAATACAATCTTACAAAGAACCAAAAAACTGCAATGGAAAATTATTAAAATCTTCGCGATCTGATTATTTCCACGTATGTACCCTAACATTCTTGTTAACCCAAGAATTATATTCAATTCCTTCTCTTATGATTTTTCTAACGATTTACACGTGATAAAGTTTACTATTCAAGTCCTTGAATGTTCTGATAAACAAAGAGAATCTGTCAGCATAGACAATTAGTTTTTAACAATCCTCTGAATGTTACAGGTGCTGCAGTACAAGTTTTAAACAATTGATACGCAAATTAGACTCATGATTATAACATATAGATCATATTGCATATCACGAGTGTGACTCGTTATTTTAAGGCAAGGGGTTAATTATCTTTTAATTCATAATTCCTCTCATTGTATGTCTTAACAATTTTTGTGTATTGTACAATTGTAATATTCTTAAATTCTTCAAATGATAGTTCCTTCACACCAGTGATGACGACCGGAACTGCGGCCTTCCCCCACTTTAAGTCCATTCCCCTCATATAGGCTGTGATTTGGGACAACGATGGACTGAGGGGGAACGAGGAGCAAATTGGAGGAAACTGAAACGAAGGAAATGGACCTAGAGTGGGGGAAGGCAGCAGCTCCGGTGGTTATTACTGCTTTATACCAATGAACTACTTATGACCACAATTGCGAGAGGATTTCAGGTGTAAACGGCGACCTTCCAAAGTTATCATCCAACGTTTTGCCAGCATTGCAGCTAGCTTCATCACAGTCTAAAAACGCATTAATAAAGATCAGTGGGCACGGTTTACAGCCGAAAACCTCTCACCCTATCATCCTAGCAACCTGGACCGCGAAAGCCTGAAGGATGTACTTACAATTAGTATCAAAGCAAACTAAAGATTGAATGTACAAATCTCGTGCCAATGTTGTACAAATACTGAACTAGTGGAACTCATAGTGGAATTCGACATAGCATTAAATATTAAACTGTAGCAATAACTGGATTACTCATAGCCACTGCCTAGGTTACGTATCCTGTATTGTTAGAGCCTTTAGACCACTCGTCTATTAACCCTTAGACCAATTGTTTTATTCTCCTGTTACACTATTTACGCGTTTAAGTGTGTAGCACTACTTGAAAATGTTGTTATTCTTATCTTTGACACAATAAACGTTTGAATAAACAAAAGGAAGAAGAATTTTATGCAGCCGAATGATTCAGCGAGGGCTTGGTGACCGACGATTTCGTAAAGACGCGTGATCGACGCCGGAAAAAAGGGCAAGATGAAAAAGCACGGCATTTAATTCACGAGCACGTGTTGTCGGTAGGTCGGGTGGTATGCATCGAAGCATGTTGGACTTCACGTGACTCACGGTGTATAATTTGTCTGGACGTATTGCGGATGTGTACACGTGCAAAAGTGCAGAGAGACCCGGCCAACTGGGCGTTGCGATTAAACATGCATGGACGAAAACTAGAATCGGGAACAATTTTCTTCCGTAACCGGCGTATCGATGGGAGTACGCAGTAATCACTGTATAGTTAGCACTGTGCAATATGGCGAAACTATGTTTTTCTTAGACCTTCCGTGATTCCATGCAGTGAATCGTTTTTCACGGGTAGCGTGTTTTTTTCGAACGAATCACGCTATAATGGAGAGATGAGATTCTTTAAATACGAATTTCCGTTCATTAACAGATTGTCCTTCGAACTGACTAAAATTGAATTAGTAATCATTTTTGTATACAATTTTTGGGGATAATAATATTAGAATAATAAGTAGACTGTAGGTGTTCATGCAAATTTACAGCGTTAGTGTTCATTTATTCTGTTACTAACATCGTTACAAAATCAAATGTCCCGATAAATTTTGTACTGACTCATCGTTAATATACCAGATGTTAACAAGAATATATTTCATTTAAAGGCGCTCATTCTTTTTCCTACAATGATTTTGTTTCTCTTACCGTAGTGATCCCAAACTTCTGACCAGTATATCTTTTGATTATACACACGTGGAATGTCACAGTGACAACAGTCACGCCTAGTCAGACGCGATATAATATACTGCCTTGAACATAAATCGTAAGCGCAACAAAATATTCAGTTGTACATTCGCCATTTCATGTTCCTACATTAATGTCACAATATGAAAATTACTCAGGATTATGTAACAATAAACAGTTATGTAATTTAAACAATTCAACAAGTTGAAAGAGTCAAATGACTATTCCAAAGAACATTTCACACCTATAAAACACTCATCTCATATTTCGGTACCTGTATCAGGATATATTGAAAGAATTGGTAAATTCGTCGCTGTCACACATACGTGACGTCTTAGAATTGTACATCATGCATACATGACACGCGGTAGCGAAAGTGTTAAACTAATCGAAATAAAAGAATCGTTAAAATCTCATTACGGTTTGAAGTATAATTTTAAGCAACTACACCCGGGTGCATTCGCAAAATTACGCGACAGTGACACAATGAAACACAAGTGGCTGCGACACGGTGTACCTCGTTATAGTCGACAGTCCGCCTGCGCAACTTGTGGTACGACGTAGTGTTGTACGACGTCGTGCTTCACGTTCCAGTTTATGTTCGTCCGCGACACAGCGTGGAATCACACGTTTTGCGATTCCACATAGTCCGCAACCGACAACGTGATCGCACCACCCGGTAAAACTAACTTTGTTCTGCTAAATTCTAAAATTTCCTCCGAATTCGCGTGTCGAGTCCAAAAACCACGAGGAGCCTCCAGCGTCACAATTGAAGATCGATTTGATCGGTTTCAATTTTAAGGAAATTCTAGTGAGCAAAAGTGAACAGAACTGAAGAGTTCGAAAATTGATGAAGTGCGAGTGATCGTCTTTTTGACGGCAGAAATTTTGTTTATAATCGTGAGAGGTGTGATTGCGATTTAGACAGGTACGTGCTGCTGATCAATTTTTAGAAATTAGGAAAGAATTGGTTTGGTAAGGATTCAATTCACTTTGTACGTTGATAGTTGAAATTTAAATGTCTTTTTATTTAACCGCAATGAGTTGGCCGCGTTCGATGAATTTCACATTTTTGTGTCATGAAATTTTGACAGAAGCTTGAAATTGTTTCTGAATTTTTTTAATTTCAGTATGGGTGAATGTGAGTTTTATTTAGAAGTTTTATCTTTGAACCGCATGCATATTAATAAATTCTGCGTGCGTTTTTATCGTATTGGAACGAACGCTGTTATGAAGATTAGTTATGGAGTATAATGTTATTCAGTTACGTTTCCAGTGATTGCATAATGTGCATGAGTGAAGAATGTTAATAGTGCTAACTCTCGGAGAAGATATAGTATTCCACGATGGTGATAAAAAAATTTATATATCCATATTGTTGTACTTAACAGAAGCACAATTTATATAAACAAATTGAATTTCCTATAATTTTAAGCTTTCATGAAAATAATGTGAATGAAACGCGTCAGTTTTTCTGAAAGTATAAATACAGATAAATCATAACTTAAAAACTAGAAATAAAATTATGAAAATTAATAGTAACTGAAAAACGGAATGCAAGGGCCAATTTTGAAGTAACGAAATGAATACTGATAAATTCTTGTTTCTAATTTGTAACGTATATACATATCAAAATGTATACAGGGTGATCCATTTATATCAATTCATGCGAATATCTTCGAAACTACTAGAAATATCAAAATGTATTTCAGACAGAAGTTGAATGATTTAAAAAGAGACATAATGTAATGTCTGAGTTTTCTATTGAGCACATTTTGAACTCAGATGGTCCATGGAACACCCATTCATGCACATACATGTATGGTCACAGATACTAATGTATTTAAGTTTGAAACAAAATATTATTATTATTCTGTAATGTGAGTAGTTTTTTTTTCTGTGTGGAGGCGTAGCAGAGACATGAAGGTCACCTTCGTGTCTTTAAGGGATCTATAAACTGATTCAAATGGGTCACGCTGTATAAGGGTGCTTCCCAGTTAAATGACCAAACTGTACCATTGTGTCCATGTAAAAAAAATGTTATGTAAACATTTGTGTTTGTACACTTGTTTTCAAATTTCTTTCTGCTTGGACTTGTCCCTAGTGCAGCAGAACCCTGCTTAACCTGATGTTTATCGTGCTGCGTAGGGTCGATGCGCTCGGTGAGACAACGCTATCATTAGGGGGTGAAAATAATTGATCGGTGACAAAGGGTGAACCCGAAATCCTTCAAACTGGGTGACGGTAAAGGAAAACACCGTAGAGTCAGAATGGCAGACGAAAGTCAGCAGGATCAGCAAGGAACGCACACCAAGGAGCGCAGTATAATTCGGCACTTCCCATTTTTATTAAAAATTCTGGAAGTTGTGAGTACTTAACAACAATTTCAAATTTACCCCGAGAAGGAAGTAGATTAATCAATAAACAATTTTTAATACACCGTTCCCAATGAACTCTGGTTAATTATTAATAATTTTAACGTTCAATGGTCATCAACAGACTGCGAATGTTTATGCAATCTAACATATCCAACTGTCTGCAAAACGCACATTTAAAACCGTGTACAAATAAAAGGTACGTTTTTTAAACATTTACAGAACAAAATACAGTTTTGTCAAAGTTTCATTTCTATAACTGTAACATAAAAAAATATTGAAATATAAAAATGTATATTTGCATAAACATCTGCAATCTGGATATCAATAATAAATACTATGTTGTGAAGTCCGTGTTAAACACTCAAAATAGATAAAGGATTATGTTTGCAAATTATGTGAGATTACAATATAAATTAAGTACAGTGGATTTCAAAAAAATATTAACAGATTGAATAAATGCTTTGAAACTTACAATAGAATTTTGAAAAGTATTAAATGATTCAACAATCTGCTGGGTGATTTTCTGTATAATTACAATGCTTTATTTAATTTTCTTAGATTTATTTTGTATCAATTTCGTTATATTTAATATTTTATTAATATTCTTAATTAGGTGCTGGCTGTGTTCGCGATCGGATTAGTTGTCGATCCGCTAAACTCGTTCCAGCGAATCCTGATCAGGTCGCAATTTAAACTCGACGATGCAGCAATAATTTATATTACTCTTGGCGGTTATGTTATAATCAATTCGCTTTTCATCATCTGTCACTTCCTCGGCGACCGTATACCAAAGAGAACGGTAAGTCTGTGACTCAATCTTCTTATACTTTCCAGTGGAAATTGCAAAATAAAATAAAATATCTTCTGAATTAATAAATAGGATAACAATACAATTCTGTGATCAGTAAAACGTAACATAAATAAGTTACTATAAATTTCCTTATTAGCTTAAGAAAAAAAAAGAGAGTGAAGAGTGATTAGATCAACCTTATCAATTTACAAAATGAAAATTAGTAGAAAACAGTGTTTCAATTATTTAATATGAGTAATCAGATCATCTTATAACCTTATGTTATTTACTGATTAAAAAATTATCGAACGTCAATGAACAACAGTTGATAGGTACAAGAAAATTAAAAGAATGCGCTGAATGTGTCAC
This sequence comes from Macropis europaea, assembly GCA_916610135.2. Classification (NCBI taxonomy): domain Eukaryota; kingdom Metazoa; phylum Arthropoda; class Insecta; order Hymenoptera; family Melittidae; genus Macropis; species Macropis europaea. The sequence continues at coordinate 23,139,174 of OU744344.1, forward strand.
TCAAGTACCATTAACATACGAAAATCATTACGAAATAAACATATTTTCAATTCTGGTTAACATCTAACTTCTATTTACCTAATTACTAGGATTTTTAAAGATATTGACAATAAATTCTCTCCAGATAAAAATTATCATGTCTATTTGTAACTGAAACAGCTTTAACTAATTTTTTTCGTAAAACTGACATACCACTTTCATAAGTTTTCTCCCTCTGACATTCTTCCTCTGCCTCTCCCTTGTGAGACCAGAAGTCAAGCGCCTAACGTGTTTCATGACAGTAAATTGATGAAGTGACACGGCCCAGGGATCGCGTGACGATCACAAAAGGACGTATACTCTCGCTATTCGTTACATTCTCTTCCGACGTACGGAATTTTCGACGTAAATCTTCTCACAAGACAAAATTTCATTTCACTGAAAGAGACCTAACCCATTTGCACAGCTGAATCGTCATCGCAGAAACAGCCTATACGATAATTAACAGACGCGTCATGTCCTTCGTATGTGCACCAACACACTCTTTCCTGTCGTGTCCGTGAACGATTATTTGTTCGTATTTTCTCGATACTTAATGGGTGTCCACAGTAGAGAAGTTCGTGAAGGAAGTTCTCTCTTATGCAGTACAGAAAATTCGAAACATATTAAAAAATACACTGCTGATTTTAGTTAGTCGATTAAAACTAACTCAATTTGTACGGACTGGCAGAAGTAACATTTGTAACATTTTTTATTTAGAGGGAATTGTCTATATTGGAAGTTTGAAATAAGTTAAAAAATACACGGAGGTAATTTTGTTTTTGTTAACACGTTGACTGGTACAATGAAAACTCCCTTACCTGGTCAAACATACTACAATGTCTCATTTCAAACACAAATCACAAAGAAAAAATTATGTAACTATTCAATTGCACAGTCTTGACTTTCTATTCTTGTTATAAGAGTAATGTTATTCAAAATTTTAATAAAAGCAGTAATTACTTAGTTAAATCAATTTTGATGTGCCGGTCACCGGTGACCCCCACGACAGTCAACGTGTTAAGGATAATTAAATCATCGTTCTTGGATCAAAAGAATTAAATATTAATTAAAGATGAGGCTTCTTAATTCATCGATAATCATCTGTTAAGGAAATTCAAGACTTGGAATGAGTTTTGAAAAGTACATTTCAAATACGAATTTTTATTTTGGAGCATTTGTTGTGGAAATAATTTTTACTGAATAATTTTAAATGTTAATTTACTTCGTTTGCTATTTTGTCATTTCCATAGCTCATAGTTGGTCACAAATTAATTAATTAATCAAAACTGTTATGTTAAAAATATTGTAGTGATTAAAATTAATATTATATTAATAATTTCAATATATTAAAATTCTTGGAACGGAACTTTTTTCCTGAAAACATTCTGATGTTTTCTGCTTCGTTTTTTATAACTCATTCTGTTGCAATCTAGAAAAATAGATATACTATGCAGGAGCTCAAGTTACGTGTACCGTTTGATTCATCTGCGATTTCAAGGTCTCCCAACAGAATAAGAAAATCATTCTTCTATAGACTTTGAATTTCCAAACATTTCGGGGCTTGTTGTACGAGAGACGACTGTTTGCATCGTTTACAGAAAAGCGGTACTCTGATGGGCTCATTAAGTATTCAAGGATACTTAATGAAGGTTTGCTTGTTTTTCATACTTCAGAAGCGACAGTGAAATCGCAGGCGACCATTGAACAATCGTATCGATCTATCTCAGTCGATGTTATCAGAGAAAATGTGATTTCATGAGCCTCATTTTCGATCGTTCCACAGAGTTTCGTGAAGCGTTTCAGTCACGAAACTAATTCACTTTTAATGACTATTACACCTTCATTGCAGCGTAAAATTACCCTGTTAAAATATAATTTAAGACTCTGGTAAAATGTATAAACCTAACGTATTTATTCGAACCAAGTGTACGAATTCATAGTTACACTTAATTGAAATTAAAAATTATGAATTTCTATTTATTCATAATGATTATATTCTCTGTAATTCAAGGCAAAATAAGCAAATTTTGTTATGTTACAGAATTACCAAAATTTGTTTCATAACTTAAAGAAATTGTTACAAATGTTTTATCAGACTCATCTCCGGAATATGTAAAAATATAGTAACACGCTCTATAGAGGATATTTTAAGAGCACACGTTCACGATAGTGTGTGTACAAATGTGTTCCGTTACAGTTCGCTAAAATTCTTGGCTTATCAAGCGAGTTCCCATACTACTTATCAATCACCTACTTTGCGACGTTTATGCCTGCTCGACCTGTCGATTATTTCGAAAAACCACAGTAATTATTGGTGCTCGCGTTGCACCGGACTGATAAGACGAAGAATAATTACAGACGTCGTGACCTCCTTTGCGCAGAGCGCAAAATTTTAATCAATTGCACACAGTGTTCGATCATGATTTTATAACCATTTACAAGACTGTTCTGCATGTAAAAATAAATCGAATATATAAAATAATATTTTATTTTGTCAAAGCCTCGTTCTTGAGAAAACGTCTCTTTTATTTTCAAAAGATGTGCGTTTAAAAGGACATGTTCCTAAATGGGCAAAAAAATTGGCATTGATAATAAAAGAACTGATACTGTCTGCCATGTCACTTATAGACGAGTGACGCGTATGTTTTATGATAAATTATTCAATTGATTATTTAGATTATGATTAAGCCATTTACAGATTAGTTCGAACGACAATTGGATCCAGCAGTAAACTCTGTAGTGCTAACAGCCACTATATTGGCTTGAATGTGACGCCTGTGCTAATAACTATTTTAATGATAAAGCCTCCATTTTACTTATAAACATACTTATCTGTTACATATGAATTTAAATTCGGGTAGAATTGAGTTTTTTTCTGTTAATTAATAATTTCACTTCATTAGAATAATTTTGGAATTTCAAAATTCACTGTGCCCAAATTTCTTGTAACATACAATATTGTATTTTTATTCTGAATAGTTTGATTACAAAAATTAGTCCAGGAGAGAATTCGTCGATGAAATTCTGAACTTAATTCTGTACAGGCCTAACGTGATCGATTATGATAAATTCAACTGTGAAAGTGTCAAATATATAAAACAAAATTATGCAAATTGAAAATCGATATGAAGTGTCTATTTAATAATTATATTTATTTTGTATCAGTCTTAAAAGTGGTAGACAATGTGTTAACAAAATCTTAGCAACCTAAGTCAATAATATATTTTATTTGGTAATTAAGCATAACACAAAATGTATTATTTAAAATTGTTTAAATGTTGAATCAATCGTTGCCTATGGTTTGCAGTTGATACTGTTTTCGTCCATGGGTGCACTTTTGCACGTCGTCGCTGGGAGCGTTATTGTTTATAATTGGAGGAAGATTCAAGGGCCTTATTACAGCAACAACGAGCTTTATCCGAGCAAACAGTACATGGACATGTTCATATCGGGGGCTGTGTTCACTTTCGTGAATGCGGTGGTGTTCCTGCTGGAAGTTTTCTTCATCATACGGACCTCGCCGAAGAGCACGCAATGAAGACAACAATGAAGATGATATTTTTTAACAATTCAAAAAATGAACAATGGATCGTTTATACGAATACGTATCACCGTGAAAACTGCCTGAGGAGAAAGAAAATGGAACAAAATATTTTAACACATTTTAAAACTACACTGATCAAAAGAATTGGAGGATCACACTCTGAAATAATTAACTGATCATTAAAGTGTTAAATACTATGAACCATATAATTCTAAATACTATACAAAGTAAACATTGAATGGAAAATGTTGTAAAGTTAGACATTCAATATTCTGCTCATTACTGATTGAAAATAATATACCTCTAATTGTTTTGAGCAGTATATTTTAATACACCTTAAAAACTGATATTTTCATCAAAGTCACAGAGAACTGTAAGATAGAAAGTTCTAATCTTTTCTCATATTTTTTAAAAGAAAAGTGGGAGGCAGTTTTTGAAGACTTGATAAAAACCAAAAAAATTGAAAAATAGCCGAGAAAAAATTCTACCTAATGTGTTCTGGATTATATGCCAAAAGAGAACTGTTGTCTGTAAAACATAATGAAATAAGAATTACGCAACGATATACCGTCCAAAATTAATTCTAAAAAAATTATATAATTAAAGAAAGGTTCGTGAGCCAAATATTTACAGATTAGTTATAAACCACTGTGCCGTCCGATTTTTTAATACTGTTACTGTTTCGTTGACACGCCATGAAATAAAAAATACGACGTGTGGTAGCATTTCAAGAAAATGTACAAATTACATTATATATTGCCTTTCATTGTAGACAATTAGGTTCAAAATATTGTTGCTTTTCACTATTGTAGAAAAGTACGAATAGTTTCTTCGATATGAATCAATAAATAATTCGATGCGTATCTCGAATTTTAGATTTTTTGTACACAATTAGTGACAAAGTAGTAAATATAGTAATTAGTGTACATATTTTCTTAAAACTATAATAATTCCCAAAGATGTTTTTCGTAAACGACATTTTTTGACGTTTTAAGAAAGTATACAAAAAACCACCGAAGGAATATCAATTTTTATTATACTGCGCTATAACCCAAAGTTTACGTAATTAGTACATAATTAGGTGACATGATTTTGTAGTTATTTAGTAGTAATATTTGTTAATTATGAGTGCATCAAACGTTGTATACGTATTGTAAAACTGAACCTCAGAATTGCCATTCATATTATTAGATAATAGAAAGAAGATAGATTGTTTTCTTAATATTAATTGTAGTTATATACAAAAAAGACCAAAAAGTATAATTTGTTGTTATCTATTTTAATGTATGCTTCGTAGTTTTAGCAAATTCTAATGTCTTTATCAAACCATATTCCGTCCATTTTAGTGTTAGTTTAATGTCGTTAATTAGAATATTGTAATAAAATTATATTTATATGATTTTTTGTAATACATGTATCTACTTTAAATTAATATAACATATAAAAGAAATTTAATGTGAATCTTAATTTCTACAATACAGACTGAACAAATACCGAAAACAACATTATGCAATAATATTCCAATCTATAATTGCAACTTTTTATTAATATTTTCACTCTTTCTAAAGGTATACAAAAAATTTTTATAACTTCTCGGTTTGTAAAATTGTAACAACATATAATAATAAACAATCATATCGCTGAATCCTTTTTTTAATTTATTTTAACTTTCTGTTAAATAACTATACAACCCCATTCGACAGTATTGCCATAATTTCCCATAAAACGTTAATTTTGTTCACAAACATCGAAAACATTGAACAAAGTTTGTCTGAACATTGATCAAAATGGAAACACCGTTGCAATATCGATGATCGATATAACATAGCAACGTTCGAGCCGCACGAAACAAAAACAAAATGACGCAAGTCTCTATGAATTATTTAGAGGTTCGTTCGATGATACAAAAAAGATAAAACAAGCCTTGGGAAGAGCAAGTAAAAGCATGCAACAGCAAGGTTAAGTTAATGAACAAAATATCTTTGTCTGCTTCCTGGTTCACATGAACACAGAAATCATGATTCCTGCGCTCTAGGTGGAAGCAACTGGTTACGAAGTCTGTGTCCCTTTACAAATAAATTGGATAAACGAGACGGTGAATCGCAGATTCAAAAAGGCGATATCAACAAGTGCGTTCGGTTGGTCATTAAACCGCTCAGAATATTTCAATTTGTGAGTAATATTTATAACATTTATTCATGAATATCACGAACGTACATGAGAATATTTTTCAGTAAGATTATATTCAATTAAATTGAAAAATTGATAGAGCGTTGTGTTTTTGATTAATTAGCTCGTGGTGCTGCTGATGTTAGTGTTTGTCGTTTACACGATAGCAACTGGCAATGAAAAAGTATCATCTGTGTCATGTATTTTACTCATCGTACTTTCTGGAGTCTACGTTTTCATTCTGGCGATCGATTTAATTAGTCAATTCAGCGGAGGAGAATTGTACGCAATTCCGGTAATCCTTTACATAAAGAAATTTTGAACAATATTTTTTTCAAGGGCAATAAATTTTCTAAAAATCCTTTTACACGCATAGTTAATTTTATAAGTACATTGTTCATTATTAAGACTATTCAATAGTCTGTGTCACACTTTATTAAATTAATTTCAATATTGTCAAATAACAGATTAGTTAAGTTTCATCAGTATCGAATACGAAATTATTTAAATTAATTTTTTATATTTGTCATGCTTCGTCTAATGGTGAAAAATTGTACGCCTAGAGCAGCATGTGGAAATTTTTTATCAGTGTTAAGGATCTTAAATGTTTAATTATTGCATGATATACTGTTTACTTTATAATATAATTTTAAAGTGAATTTTGAATCAATTCAAAATGTAGTGTAGACTAATAGTTCTTTACGGAACATATTAATAAATTATCAATTTGAAAATAATCTATCGAGGAAATTTGTTATTACAGATGTTTCTATTTTCCTTGTTGGGTATCATATTTTTTGGTGTAGCTGGAATTTTATTAATATCAGTCTATTCTGCCAATGGATTGTGGTACATATTAACAATCTTGTGTCTCTGTTTTCTTATAACCATTTTGTTTATAATCGACGTTGCAACGATACTTGCGTAAGTTTCAAATGACCGTAATTTAACTGCATATTATAGATTTTTATACCGTTAACATGACCTGTGTATAATTAATAATAATATTACTTGGCAGGTTTTTGAAGCGAAGCTGCAATCTTTGTAAGCAGTGCTGTTACACGAATCAGGCTGAAATACTGTTTCAGAAAAACGACGTGTGCCATCCTTTGTGCACTGAAGTGAGTTTTACGTCAAAGGGTCAAATAAAGTACAAATCTTCTACAAGAATTTTATCTTGAAGGATTAATTAAATTTCGCTGCAAAGTTTTCAAACAACCCAATATGTTCTTCATTTAACGAAAAATTGGAACATTTAAAAGATTGACTATAGCGCACTTAGCGATCAGTAAAATCGTAAGGCAAGGGGTTAATGCAGCTAGTTGAAAGTAATCTATGTTCCTGGAGTACCAACGTCTCTTTTAAGGTGTCTCTCTGCAATCTAGACGGTCAAATACGACCTGATGACCAGTATCAGCAACCTCAGAATACCTCCCGAAGATGAAGGAGAGGTTCCTGATCACAGTTACCGAAAAATCGGTCATGGACGTAGGCGACAGTATGTCGATTGTCCTACTAGTGCTCGATCGTTGTCAATCATGGGCATTGGGCAGGTTCAAACGGAACGCAACAAGACATCTAACATACAGAGCCAAGTAAATAAAATTATTATTTTCTTGCCCTACGTCTATGCCTAAGATAGACCTGAAGGCCGTTGACGTAGGACTATATGGTTTGAAAAATTCTGATAGCTTCTAAAGCAGTAGTAACTTCTTTCTTAACGTTTAATGTTTATGTATTTTATTTTTTCATGCTAGTTTGCAGACAAACACATTTTTCAATACTTTCATGAGGAGATACCTAACAAGTAATTGATGTACATACAATATGTAGACATATGAATGTAGCTGCTAGGTTGTGTAATATTGACATACTCAGTAGATCGATTTGTACCTGTGTGGCTCCTCTGAGCCGCTATATTCTTTTTTTATTTTATGTAAATGGCTAAAAATGGCTTTCAGTTTCATAAATTCTACAGTATATACATTTTATAAGTATTTCTATTAAAAATACTGCGACAGCGATAGTAAACCAAACCTGGCCAATTTGTACTAAAAAATTTACCATCATGAACACCGTCTATTTTATGTGTATCCACTATTCCAAACAATATAACGCCCTGAAAAATCTATTTTTGTCTCAGCTTTCCACCCAATTATTACAAAATAGTCACAATAGACAGATGCCTAGTTTTCGACACTCTCAACGAATAAAAAGAAATACAATTGAATTTATAGCTTCCACAATTAACAATACAACAAGCAGCAGCAAACCTGGATAATTTTCTCGATTTTAAAAATTTCTTCAGACTCAACAAGAAGTGAAGGAAATTCTTGTGCAAACGGTGAGCAGATGCGAGCTATGCAATCGACAGATGCAATATTTTTCTAATTTTTCTGGTACAATGCAACCGACGACACAACAAGCACAATGCAACCCTTGCCCTGCGCTTGTACAACTTATTCGAGGAGCACCGTGTTGTCCAGGGTCCGTATTTTCTTATAACCCTTTTAGCAGGTATATGTCCATTTTTGGACAAAACTGGACCAGACACCCCTTACCGTCAAGGATTTGTTTATACCCATTAGCGATGGGATTGATACAAAACGTACTAATGATACTCAAACAATTCGATACCTAAGTACTCAGTGGAGAGTATCGATAGGTATCGAAATCTCGGATACTCGGTAATAATTTTCAATACCAGTGTCTCTGGGAACGATACCAATCAACATTAATCCTATGGCGATCAAGTAGGTATCGATATCATGAAGAAATGAATCGAGATTGTCGTGTCGTTAAAGAGTCGGACTCCTCAACGCACTCTGTAAAGATGCGGAGTGACTCAAATTACACTCTGCGATAAGTCTTGACTGAAATCAAAGCAACCGTTGGAATATAAACATCAGTCTCGAAAAGTATGAAATCGCTACCGATATTTTCGTAGGAGTATCAAACAGGTCTTTGATACTTTCGTGTAAGTATCGAAACGGTATCGAGTCTTTATGATATGTATATGTATACGTATTTGATACTACTCGACAGGAGATTGAAATTTGTACAATGGTATCAATAGTATCGATGCGGTATCAGTCCCAAAGCTACTGACTCATTGCAACCTAAATGTTGAACCAAGTTTTGTCCAAAAAGCGTTCATGTGACTCGTGACTAAATGATAGATTGATGGATCACGATACAACGTTTATTAGATCGTCCACGAACAGTTGTAGATGCGTGGCAGGTATAGTACAAGTGCCCCAACAAAGTCAGCAGCAACAGACGCAGCAGCAGGAGCAGCAACCGACGAAGGATCAGGTGCAGTGGATGCAATCTGGCGACGAGAAATCCTACGGAATGTTGACGAGTGAGAAAGCTCGAATCCGTCAGGTCGCGAGTACAGACGTAGCCTTGAAAACAAAAAACTGATTTCGCTTAGTATTCGTCTCACGAACATTTCACAGCGTAGAAGTTTTGCAAGCTCACAGTATCGAAACACTCCAAAAAATTAATTCTCTAGGAGAATTTCTTTTTCATTCCAAGAATCATTCTCTTGGAAGTATCAACGCATGTTGTGACTATAGAAAAGATCCATGACTACGCAATAAAATATAAACAATGTTAATTATTTTTTCACAGTGCTTGTGAGAAATTCGACATTATATGCAATCTGAGAAAATGATAAAAATACATAATTGCAACGATGGACAATGGTTATTTTTTTTAATGCATTGGCCTATGATATCACTCACGGACCCTTAGATATTGAGGCAGTTAATTTAAGTATTATTGTATTTTGCATTCTTCTTTCTTATTTATTGGTTTCTTTGAAGGTGAGTGTCAACGTGAAGATCCAAAGTTGACTGGAGTGTCAGGTACCATCACCAAGCTAACCCTTGCATCATACTGCGTGACACCAAGCAAAAAAGCTGATACATCGAGTCAAACGACTAGTGGCAACGACGGGAAACTCGTGTAAGCGTTGCAAATACGTAATTTGTAAAAATACTCCTACACTGAATTGGAAATAATACTCTGCCATTTAAAAACAGCACGCGTTGTGTTAAGCTATCATATTACTCGTTCACAGCAAGAAAACGCTTGAAGAAGCAAAGAAGTCGAGACTACCGTCCGCTAAAAAGGAAAAGGAACGAGAAAGAGAGTCCACGAAGGAGCAGAAAGAAGTTTTAATACCAGAAAGAGAAAAAACGAAAGTGACCAATAATGCCACCAGAAAGGAGACTCAGGTGTCTCAAAAAAAAATATCAGTGTCTCCTGTACAAAAACCAGTGAAGCTACCAGAAAAGCCTTCGAAAACTCCCACCCAGGAACCAGTGGAATCATTGGAGAAGACATCGAAATCTCCTATTCAGAAATCAGTGGAGACACCAGAAGTGTCATCAGAATCGTCTCCACAGAAACCAGTGGAGCCACCAGAAATGTCATCAGAATCTTCTCTACAGAAACCAGTGGAGCCACCTGAGAAACCATCAGAGTCTCTACAGAAACCAGCAGAGACGGCAGAAAAACCATCAGAATCGCTGTCTGCGACTGCAGAAACACCTTCGGAGAAAACACTTGAAGAAACAAGCAAACCAAAGCCAACGGTGTCTCCGCCCCAGCAAGTGGCAGCCATGATAAATCGTCTTCAGAAGATCGAAGAAACCAAAATGGACGTTCAACCGCTAGAAACATTGAACAAAACTGAGAAAACTTTGAGTCCGATTAAACTGAAGACAAAATTGGTTGCAAAGGAATCTGAAAAGCTAAAGACGGTGAGTAAAGCAGAAAAGACTGAAGAACAGGTGGAGAGGATTGTTGAAGAGGATGGAAGTGTCAAGGAAGAGGCTGATACCGTTGGTAAAATGGCTAACAAAAATTCAAGGAAAAGCAGCTTGGATAGTAATGGAAGTTTGAGCGATACCAGTTCAGATACGTTCAAGGAAATTGTAGAGGCTTCCGGTGTCGCTGATAAGAATGATAGTAGTAAATTGGAGAAACCTGACGAATCGATAGCGAAGCAAGTCGATGTCACAAAGATAGGACGATCGTTGGGAACTGTTTCTGTGATTAAACCTCAGGCGGGAACGCAGGCGTAAGAAATTATCCGATTTATTTATAGTAATAATTACAGCAATTTTGGTCCCTGTCGTGATGAAAAATTTCGATGAAAATTGGTCTAACGTTTTCGAGTTGAATTTAATGCCTGATTTTCTAAAAAAAAAAACACTGAGGAGGATTGAAACACGATTGGTCAATTAATTACAAGTCAAACTAAATTTGATTTCTTATTCTTTTAATAAAGAAAACATCAGATGATTAATTTCAAGTCAAATATAATTTGTCATGTTTCAATTGCATGATAAGGAACATTGATGATTATTACAAGATTAACTGATTCTAAGCTAATAATATTTCTTTTTCTTACTTCCATAATAAAGGATTTTAATTTACTTACCAAATTATTCATAAAATACAATATTTACTTTCTTCCTGTATTAATAATTTTATTATAATTGAATGTTTATCCTACCCACGAGGTTTTCATTACAGAAAAATAATTATGCTTTGAATTTTAATTTATAGATTCTTTTTGCAGTAAGTTAGTCGATTTCTATTGCGTTTTTGAAGTCGAGTTTAATTATTGAAGTAATTGATTAAAAATAATAATTTTAACTTAACTGTTTTTGACTGCAGGAACAAGCAGTAATTTCTAATCACCTCTGACCGCAATACATAGCTGATAATATACTGAGGATTGCTTTATGCACCTATTAGTCCAACAGTTGCAGACTTTAAACCTGTTTTTTATCTAACTTTTTAAATTATCAATGTCTACGATTTGTAAAACACTCGAATGCTACAGTTTTATATACTGGGTGTCTACATTTCTCGAAAAATTATATTATTTTTAGGACTGATACCGAGACACCTAACAACAAAATGAAAAGGACTCACTTTTTGCAGAAAAAGAACAAGATTGGGCCTGCTGAATTAACGTAAGATAACAATATACTATTCTCGCAATTACGATGTCAAAAAGTATTAAAAACTATGTTAGTATTAATAGCAGTAGTTTTCTATCTGTAAATAATAAAAATTGAGTAATTTATTTAGACACACTGACATGAACGTTCAAACTGTGGACCTTGAAGATCCTGCAAAAACAGAGGTAACTATAACAAAATTATTTTTAATTCGTGAAACATCATAGTTCGAAGCCTCTATTTCATTTTATTGAATTTTCTAAAAACAGAAAACCAAAAACAAATAAAGACGCATTTATTTAAGTTTCCAATTGAAATTACATAGTTTAATAAAATACTTATTAGAGATTGAGTATAGAAGAACGGAGGGTCACGGTGGAAAATAAAGGTGTAAATATATGTACAGCTTGTAACAGGATACAGGTAAATGTTCTCCATATACACCTGCAAATACATATTTTTCCAATTAATTATGCCATTTATTGTTACGTTTCGTTAGGGTGTTCTAGTCTCCAGCTCATTCCAGTATTACAGTGTTTACAGAGACAAACGAGGAAGAATGTACTGTGAATTCTGCTGTGCGCCAAATTCCGTAAAAGTACGTCAAACAATGAAAATATTTCATAAATATTATAGCAAAATATATTATATTATGTTGTAGGTATTGCACAGAAGCGACAGTACTGAACAAAGACGTTTGAGATGTGCGGGTTGCGGAAATTTTTTCCGAGTGAAAAGCAGTCAAACCGAGGGAACAGTAAGAATACGAATTAATTGAAAAATATTGTTTATTTTGATAGTTTATTTTGTAAATTGATTCCGGTTTTAGACGAGTCGAAACAATTGTCCAAAATGTGGACAAACGCAACTACGTGTTCGTTCTGCTGTGTCAAAATAACCTAGTATCCAATTAATTAAAAAATAATGTTAAGACATTAAAAAAACACAGTGACTTATGTAAGTAAGTAAATAAAATACTGACGGCACAAAGAAGAATTGCAGAAGAAAGCAACGAGTAAGTAATCAAATATCGATGGACGCTTCTTCAAAAATTATACTTAATTTGTCTTGAAGACTGTGTGTACATATATAGATAAAATTCAGAATTACGCGATTAAAAGGATAATTATATTCTGCGAAGGAAATTCCATTTTACGAAAGTTAATTTTATAAATATGAATGTTTCATAATTTTACATTACATTATCACGTACCTATTGTATAATTAAGGCGTAATTAAGTGACAGACCACTCGTACAAGAAAATAATTTTAAGGGCTGCAAAACTTCATTTATTTCTTCAAAAAGGAAAGAGAGAAGATTCTTGATTACAGTAACCACATCATACATAGTTACAAAAAAAACATGTAATAATGTTGCACAGCTAATGTAATATACAGTAATGTATTATAAAAGTGTAATGTTTCTTCTGTTAAGTGTTTTATAATAATTCGAAATTCGCTCGATATTCTACGTTGCGTTCGCTTAAACATGTTTGATTAGAAAAATACAATACGATCGTAAACGATGTATTAAAAGTTGTACATATAATGTCACAGAAATAAACCGCAAAGAATTGAAACTAGAAAGGGTTTAACAATTGTTCAGGATCAGAATAAAAAAAACTTATTATAATCGACGCTGCAAGTAGGGTTAGAAAATAAACTTATATAAAGATTGATCAACAGCTTGTTATGATTGTAATAATAATTAATAATAATCACTATTTACTATTAGTATGGATTAGTTAATCTTTGGTATAAAACGAGTTTGCTTATTTTCATTCTATAATAATCCTCTAAATGATGCTTGCTAATTATTAGGAACTCTGTTTTATATAATTCACTATAGCTACGTGTATAAACTTAGAAATTATTCATAAATATATATATTCTTAAAGGACAACGCGATAAACCGTTCCGACACTGATTATAAAAAATCTACCACTAATTCTCTTTCCAAATACTGATTACCAAAACTTCTCAATCACAAGATTCACGTTCTTTTAATTACCGTACAATATGATTATCCCAATATTTAAAAATATTATATTGAAAAAACTGTTTTGAAGGAGTTACAGAATCTGAGAATAATTTTCTAGACAGCTAAGATAAACAATTACGTTATTAATTACTTTAAGGTCATTCGAAGGTTAACATAATGCACGAGTGAATTCTTTTTTTATTTAATACAGTGATATACACAGGAGCTGCAGCCTTCCCCCGCTCTGGGTCCATTCCCCTCATTTCACTTCCCTCTCGGTCCATCATCGTCCCAGATCAGCCTGTACGAGGAGAATGGACCTAGAGTGGGGGAAGGTCGCAGCTCCGGTGGCCATCACTGATTTAAGACACATATGTTAACGTCGTTTTTAAAAAAAATGTGGGTGACCTTCTGAAATTCTCAAACTACAACAGCCTCTCCAAAACATTTTCAATTCAATTTAATTCTCAAAATATGTAATATGCATTTGCAGATTAAAATGGAACATCCTATATGTTGCTTCACTGATAATTTTTTTCCACAACATTTCTAAATTTTTTCTATGAAGTGTATACAGGGTGTTTGACAAATTTCTGTAGCAACATAGTCAGATTATTATGTGTATACGAATAAGGTGAACATAATGTATAAATGTGCTTCAAAGTAAGAGAAATACTGTCCTGATTTTGAATTTTTCATAAACAATATGCTACCAAATTTATAGAATCTTATCAAATATAAATCTTCTAGGTGTCTCTAGATTGAATATTTATCCGGGAACCGTTTTCAAATTTCTTATTTGTGGTGCATATGTTAAGCAACCAATTTTAAGTATACCCAACCATTTTACTAAATCAATAAAACATAATAATTTCTCCAAACTTCTTCTTATAGCCTTTTAACAAATCATTTTTTGAAGCACATTTGACATTCTTGTTACCGTAGAATATTCTGAGATTCTGTCAAACACCCTGTATAATAATACAAACAGATAAGCGAAATCTCGTCTGAACGAACTGGTGAAACGTTCACTGAATATTCCTGATTAACTTATCACCAGAAGTGTAACAATCTGTTCCCCTTTGACTACGTCTTACATAATGGCACCCAGCAAAGATCATAAACACACACAGGTTAGACTAAACTCCGCTGACCGGTAATTGACTTTGCTATTACCATATCCCGCTTTTACAATCACCGTTATCATTTCGAATTGCTCTGAAAATTTTCCCCGAAAGACTGATTCGCATGAACGAATCTCCCATCAAAGTTCATTCTACCAGGACTGAATAACTCATGATTTAAAAAAGGACCCTGATTGACTCGACCATCAAAGCCTGCAATTTCTTGGACATTTTCTGAACAGTTCATCTGACGATTTAAGTGTTTCAAATCACTCGAAATCCCATTGGACAATTCTAAACATTTTCGATCGTCACCTTGATTGACAACAGGTTCCGTGAAGCTCCAATGATAATTATTAATTGAATTTTGAGCCCTGAGGATTGGTCTGGAACCGTTTGGCAAGGTTTGCTGCGACACTTCACGGTTCAGGTCCTGATGACACACCTGGTGAGGCCCTTGAACGTTATGCTGACTCTGATCAAACAATTGTCCATAAATCATAGCGTTATTCTGTTCACCGAAGTTCTGGTAATAATTTGCATATCGAAGGCCATTGTACTGACGATTGGCTTCGTTTGTAACGTTTGAAGCTGAGAACAACCCACTATCGACATTTTCCACATATCCTACTTGATCGTTTTTATAAATATTAGCGTGCTCATAGTTCGACTGATTTCTATCGTGTTTTTCATTCGAAATATTTAGAAGTCCAGAAAATTTAGGCACGAGATTGTCTACAGAACCGGAGGCGCCATTTTGAAGGGGATAATCAGTCGACCGTAATTTTGAAGAACTTAAATTATCATCGCGATTTAATCGATACTGACAAGGACAACCTAATATATGCTTATTAAAAACACCATAAGAAGGATCTGGTATACTGTTAGCATAAATTTGAACTTCAACACTTTCGGAGGTGTTATCAGAATTGCTCCATCTCGTACTCCTTGGACGTTTGCCTTTGTTTAAATATGTTCGAATTGATGGTAAAATGACGTTCGATTCATCGTGTTGCGAGTAACTTCGCAAACTTTCGTGAAGTGTGGAGTGACCTATGTTGCTTTTGAGATTCCCGTTGATGTCCCAAGTCTGATAAATATTCTCCTTGGTTCCGCTGTCGTTTCTTGAACAATCGATCACCGAATTGGAGTTCCTAGATTGACATTTTTCGATGGTGCAGTGATTGGAGGGTTGCTCGAAATTTTTTGATAAATTTCCTGACGCTGCTTTTATCGCTCGACCCTTTCCAATCGTTTGACCGATTGGTTTGTAAATTCGGCTGGTCAATCGTTTTTCCATTGTCTTTTGAAACTTCGATCGAGTTATTGGTTTTTTTATTTCCATTGGCGCGATGAATAATTTCGTGATTCGTATCTTCCCTTGTTCGTCGCAGATTCCGCACTCTTCGAACTACAATTTGTTGAAAAGCGAACAATTTATTAAATCTACCAGTGGATGGACAATTTTTATTGAGAATTTCCATCTGACGGAGAGAGATTTCGTGTTTGCAAATTTGATCGGTTGTTTTTCATGTAGATGTTTAATTTTTGATTAACGTAGTGTCACGTATGTGGAATACAATGCTGACGAAATTACAACATCGTATTTGTGAGATAAAGTGAACTTTGTTGACCTTATCAAATGTTTTACATATGTTCCTAATAAGAGCAGTGTTGAAAACAATGTCGCAATTGTGTTTGCGTAGAACTTTGAGAAAATAATACGAATCATGTATGGAGATGAAGAGTTATCTAAATTGATAAGAATGGTTTTAATATCTTGAAGAGAACGTATGCAAACAGTGAGAACCTGATTTCTAAATTTACTTTGAAAAAACATAGTAATATTTAAAAAACTGCACACATTTTCATATTGTTTCTATACGCTTCAAAATTTTTTAAGAGGCAGTATCCCCTTGTTAATGACAAATTTGACAAAATATTTAGAATCGAATTAGCACGTTATCACTCACAAAATATTGAATGTATCAAATGCAAGAAATCATATTTAATATTCCTTTTTAAAACATCGCTATTATTTGATTTAATAAACGTTAATTTAAATTAATACAGAGAAAAATGTAGTGTGTTATTAAAAAAATCATTTCCTGAAAAATGATTATTCCAACTGACTTTTTACATCAACTTAAGCTATAGTAGTATTTTCGTTCGTTTATAAAAGTCCCCAATTATACATAAATACTGCGTACAATTAATTCGAATAAACTATTACAAAGTCTTTGCTGTATGAAAATTATTATTCAACTCCAAGCATATCAACAATGCATTTAAAATTATTAATTTCAATGATCTCACAACACAACTAAAAATAAATTATCCTGTAATCATTTAATTTCAGTTTGTCTCGTAATTCTACAAATAATTTTTACCAAAATTGTCTATATACTTTTCTATTTCTATTGAAACAAATGTACTTAAGCCACACACACTGTGTGATTGAACACACAAGCCAGCAGAGATTAATCAATATTTAAAAAAATTGATTGGCCAATGAAAAATAATAATACTGGTTATGTAAATACGTTCGAGACTCAGGTTTGAAACAATTACGAACCGCTTCTGCCTTGGCCAAGTAAACCCATAGTTTCCGCCACGTGCTGAACTTGTGTTGATCACTGAAATTATAACGCATTTCCTTCGAGGCGTATCGAGTCGCCAAGGGACTGCGATAATCACTGTATTCACTGTTTTCTACCTTGGACGAACTCATTTTCACCGGTTTTAATGAGCTATCGCGGACCGATTAATATTTGAATTTGCTTTCGTATAATACGAGAACGAAAAAGCACGCGATCAGCTGATCAACTCGGCACATCAATCGCTGCACATTCTCTTTAAAGAATACTGACACTAACAGCGCCAACTGCGGCGAAATTTCGAACTAATTCATTCAAACAGCGTTTACTATCAGTATCGCAGAAAATTGTTTTTCCCAGTACAGTTTAAGTCTTAAATTTTATTTTGATTGTTAAAATAAACAGATCATCCTCTACTACGGCGCAGTACGATTGTTTTTTATATACATTATTTGTATTTATATTTTTCGTCATCTTATATTGTTAATGATATTTGAAATTTTATACAATTCGGTAGTCATTCTGTGATTGAATTAAATTTTTATGTTTCTTCTACTTGATAACTTGTTAAAAACGTGATTTTTCTTTTGTTACAGGCACAATAATCGCATGTCATATTTTTCGATCGTCCAACGAGGACATAGTTAAGAAAATGTATAAAAACCATAATTTATAGGCTTGCCAACAAATTTACTCTTCCATTTTTCAGAGAAAGAAATATTGTGCTAATATTTTTAAATGATCAATCCGCTTGCTGCGATATTACTAATGAAATATAATATCCATGAATAGAATAACATCAACTGAATTGACTTGAAGTTAAATTTAAATATTCTACTTGAAATTTCCAAAAATTTCTAACACTACTAATAGCACCGAAGTACTTAAATATTATTAAAAGTGAATTTTGAGGCATTGCAAAGTACCCTAAAACAATTATTGAAACTGGAGAGAAAATATGTATAATTTGCATGTCGAGGACTCTTTACGGCACTAACTATAATTTCATCTAGTGATTTCACAAAATGATTTACGTCCGAGTTCCACACGCGAGGCACTCGATTCTTGCAAATCGCAGTGCCATTTGAGGGGACAAACCAACTGGAGAATGTACCCACGTTCTATTTCCACGTGGGACCATAACTGACCGATGTCATTGTTCTTTAGTCGCGAAAGGAAAATCATAAATTGCCCCCGGTACATATTTGCAAACACCAACCTCTCTTCCTCAGATTCTTATATTCATTTTACATTCATCTACGCATACTAATGCGTGCTCAAATACGACAAAACTTATGAAAAAAAATATATCATTGAAAAACTGAAATTATAAATTATTTCAGTTGTGCAGTTCTCTCTGCACCTCGTAAAACATTATTTCATTATAACTGATATGTAACAATTTTTTTAATGAAAATATAATTATTTTGTGGATATTTATACATGGAAAATATATACCATTTTTTATTTAATTATTCAGGTTCAAATAAATTCTTTAAATAATGTTTTACTCTGTTAACTGGGGAAAACAAGTTAACTCGTTATTTGAAAATATCTATATGATGGATATGAATTAACTCGTCCTTGATAATATTTAACTAAATATACACCGGGCGATTTTATTCAAGAAATAACCCCATTAGCAGATTGAATAGAAAGTTCCATTTTATGAACAAAGAAAATAAGTTTCATAAATTTATTACACGTACCACGTTGGAAGGAGTCATGTTCGGATTGGCCCATTCAACGTTAACCTCGCAATTTTTGAAAAGCGTCGCCGCTTCCGGTACCAATCTTCTCCTTCCCATGGCGGCACCCCGATGAGTATTGTACGAAACTAACACGTAAGTAATGGTCCCGTTGTAATTTCGATAAACGGCTACGCTGTTCACGTCCTCTGTCATTTTATAAATGCGCTGAAAACGGAGAAAATCATTTTTCACTGACAAATTACTTAAAAATAATAATTCTAATCCAACAAAGAAAACGAAGCAACAGCTTTTTAAACATTTTTTTTTAGACCTTTTGGTGATCAATATTTAATATAATTTTAAATGCAGTTATTAATATACATTGAAAATACTGAAGAAAAATACGTCCTTTCAGAAATTTGTATCAAAAGCTTTTAACGCAATTTTAAACACAATTATTAATGTATTAGAAGAGTGTGAACATACTCAATAAAAACACAATTCCTTAAAAATTCTTCGTCATCATAATTTAACACAACTTTAAATTCAATTAACCCTTTGCGGACGACAGACGCATATATGCGTTCAAAAAGATCATGCACCGTGTGCTACAGGTCACCGCACTGGCCTAGGCACACGCGTTTACTGTACGCTTTCAACCTATGTATTTAGACGAATTATCATCTTTGCTTATTTCATTAAAATATATATGTCTTGTTAAATATTTTGCAATTTTAAAGGACTGTGCAATCGACATCAAATATATAATTATAATTAATTATTAAAGTAAACACGTGTTCTACCACGGAGAATTTCAGCACATGGTGCACGATGTTTCCCGAAACTTTCCGGCCTCAAAGGGTTAATAACACATTAAGATACTTTGAAATTACACAATGAAAGCGTGAAATTTATAATTTAAAAAAGTATCCTTCATTTTCCTCATACTCAGTAATTAAGAAATATCGAAGTACCGTCGTACAAAAGTATCTACAAAAAATTACCTTAACAATGGTCTCTGTATCAATGTTTTGAGGCAATTGGTTAATATACAGTCGACAATTATTAATACTGGCGACGACACCGATCCTTTTGCCAGGGTAAATTTCATATTGATCTAGTTCCTTCACAGCTCGTGCAGCCTCTTCGGGGGTGGTGTACATGATGAAACAATATCCCCTGTTCGTTCCAGAAAAGTCCATCATCAGACGAAGCTCGTAGATTTTCCCTACGGAACTGAATATGAGGACGATTTCGGGTTCATAATAGTTCCGGGGAATACTGCCGACGAAGATTTCGCATTTTGGACCAGGCGGTGGGCCCGTCCACCCCGGGGGAGGTCCAAGCTTTCTCTGTCCGTTGATTTGCGTCAAGGTCAGCTGAGAATCGGCCACGAATTTTAACAGCTTCAAACTGTTTTCTATTTGATCCTTCTGGGTTGGGATTTTCTCGATCGCTCGCAACTGCGGCGTAGATTTTCGATTTTCTACGTATTAGAGAACAGATTTATTAATTCAATTATTGAGGTTAATTTTTAATATCTAATTAGTACTATTTCTGAATAGAAGTTTGTATTTGGAGATACAAGAAGAATTCACTATGATTTATGTCTGATGTTTTCATAGTGAAATTTTGGGAATATACTGCACGAAGAAATTTAAATATCTAATGTAAAAAATAATATTAAAATTTTTCAGTTAGGTTTGATTGTGCATAAAATAAATAATCGTGTCGATAGAACGTAATGAAGAACGCTTAAACATTGCAAAAATAAATTCTATGCGCGAATATCTTTCGTTTTTATTTTGGTAGAAAAATAATTTTAATAATTTTGGAATTCTACTACTCTGCATTTCTTCTTCATTATAAAAACCTTTTGATTTTGGACGAACACTATCTATAACGAAACTATCAACTAAAACTCAAAAATGTATTAAATTAAAAATTCACTTAGTTTTTCGAAAGCAACAATTATTAAAATAATCGAAAGAATTTAAATTCATTTGTGTATCTTATTTATATCACACACACTTTTACATTAATATCAGGATATTTGATAGAATAAACGACGGTAGCGCAACAATAATACATACTTTCAACGATAACTTTCCATTCCACGATAATAACATCACAATCATAACCGAACAAACTATAATAAAATTATCTTATTTCGCATTACAACGGATACTAAGAATTTTCTTCGTTTAAAATATTTGTTACTCACTCGATTGTTTGCCATTGTTATCTTCCTGAATTTCATCCGTCTTGATTAATTCCTGGACCACGGAAACTGACGTCATTTTTTCTTCCTGATACTTTGAAACTCTATCGTTCGTAACGTGGACTGACATATTATCTCCTTACGTATCGCGTTACAACATTTTAATATACCAAAAAAAATGAATTTCTAATTCGATTAAACGAGTCGACCAAGCAGAAAGGCAACTTTGATTTCGATCGAGAAATCGATGATCGATAGAAATACACTCCACCAAAGTTTGCATGGGACTGATGCGGTGGACCAAAAGATGAGCACTGGGTCAAGTGTACGGGGTCAGATGTCGCTCATTTCGGGCCGCTGCCATTGGGTAAATTTATTTTTCACCAGCCCTTGGAGGGGAGCCGATGCTCCTGTTTCTCTTCAACCTGCAGCTTCCTCATCCCCCTTTTTCACTCCGCTACTTTCTTCTGTTTTCCATCGTACGATTCCTTCAGCTGTATTCCAGAACATGTGAATCCTTAAAAATACCAAATTTGCCAGAACGAGGCACCAAAATCAGCTGCTTCATAATTTATGAAATTCTATTCTCAATGGATTTTCTCAAAATTTTCTATGGTCGTGGCTCTATCTTTGTGTCGATCATTTTTATTGCCGATTTTTCCTGAGATTATAGGAGCGCAATAGCAAGAATTAGACAAAAGACGATTTTTTGAAAATTTATTTTCTTCGACATGAAGGATAAAACAATGTAATTTGCATTAAAGAAATAACAAAAAATCATGAACGAAAATTTGTATAGTTCAATAATTTATGATTACTTTTTAAAATTCCTGTTATCCCAAGGTATGTTACCGTAAATTGATTGTTACAGCAAGAAACAGTCTTAATTGATGTTTATAAAATTGTCTTATTCTATTCAATTTCAAAATATTTAGGCAAGGTAAAAAACAATACATATTGTACAATTGAATTGACTGTGAATTAAAATAGTGGAATATGGACTACAATTTAGAATAATAAATGTGAAATAATTTTGTATGAATTACTGCAATTTAGAATAAGAAATATGAAATAATATTGAATGAAATAAGTATAATAAATGTGTGACTGTACGTGAAACATCGAGGTAGTTTATTGTTTACGAGATGCACAGTCTAATTTGTTTAACGTTTCAAAATAAAAATGTGACAATAAATCCATTTTTTTACAATAATTAGACTATTATTTTTTCTAAATATATAAATACACTAATTGTTAATTACAATGCTTTAAAATTTATCCCCAGACTGACATTCCTTGTTGTTCATTTAACGTGAAAAGTGCAAATGATTCTTTGTAACCACGTTTTTATTCAATGAATACTTGAGTGAAGAATTTTCAGTTTTAATTTCATAGACCTGTCGAAACGTTTCAGATGAGTTTCTGTTCGTCGACGATGTTACATTGTTGCCCCGGTAACCTGTTACCCACTCGCAAATCAAGATCAACGTCCTCTTCCTTGAATTTCACCATACAATGTTTCTGAATCGCTACGAATTCGTCGAGACGTCTGGCACGTGTATCGAAACGAAACAAAAGACGAGCAGCCTGTTGATCTTCGTGCCTGCTCTCGAATAAAATTCGTTAAACTTAAAATACATAATGACAGAGAAACTTTTCCATACAGCATTAATCCTCGATTTTATCTAAAAATTACTTTTTAAATGCAACATTAAATTAAAAAAGCAATTAACTGTTAAATGAACGGATTCTTGGAACGAGTAATGAAAAGAGACAAAATTAAATGTAGAATATGCTTTCTGAAATTTTTATTCCACGAAAAATCATCCCATTTCCGGTCAAATATACAATTTCATTCTAACCTGCAGATGATTCACGCCGTGACTCACAATCAGTAACGAAACATATCGTAGTCGAATCAAATAAGCAATTTATCTCATCGTTGTGTCTTAGCAATTATTTTATAGTACCAGCTTCATCAAGAACGCTGTCACGTAACGTTGTAATGTATCCATGAATCACTTGCTTCACATATCTTGTTCTCGTACACAGTTAATATTCAACAAATATGATCGATTAATATGCAGTATAAAAATCTATGAGTATATTTATCATGAATATATTTTAAATAGCCTACATTTTCTAGGTCAGATTCATTTGACCCTATATACACTTTAATGAAAACTACAAACTATCCTTTGAAATCTATTAACCACAAGCTTCTATTTTTTCTTTATTTTATTAGTTTAAACTTCAATGGATGGTCGTAGTGGCTGTATAGAATGTTCAGAGATGGTCGCACAGAATCCATGGAATTTATTGATAAAAATGTATTGTATATTTGAGTTTGGCATAATAGAGATCTGTTACAATCATCCACTGATATCACACAATCCAGCCAGCCACTTCGGTCATTCTACCACTTCACTTTCCAGACAGAGTGGCTGGAGTGGCCGGGTGGATCGGCCACCCTGTATCTATGTATGTATATAGCTTACCTTTGACACCCTTCAACCAACGTCAAATAAATATACAGACTCAAGTAAACAAAAACTTTTTTAAAGAAGGGATAAAGAAGTTGTTACAAAAAGAAATAGTCAACATGTCAATGACTAAAAATAACGATAAATATTTATTCTTTGTTTTGAAGATTACCTACAGAAAGGATATTACTAATATGATGACCTGATACACATAAATTCAGTGCACTAAACACGTGTTATTAATATTTTTTATTCCCTATTCAGCAGCTACTCCCAAAAAACTTTGAGAAATGAAATCATACCATAGTTAAATTTAAATAATTGAATGCTATGACAGAGAAACCATTCAGTGACCTCGAACGATTAATATCACTTGTCTCTGCTGTAAAAATAAAATTCCCGAAACGTTTCATTGGATCATACCGAGAAATAGATCAAAAGATCGAGAAGTTATTTGGGGTACACGCCTAATGAAGTGGTGTCGAACGGGTTCAAGGTGGCCGCGGTTCGTCAAGCATTTCCATGGTGTTTATTGTGAAAATTCACACCGTCCTGCGCCAATGTACCGTGCGATAATAGCATTGTTGTTAGCTGCAGTACGCAGACCTTATTACGTGACACGACGTGGCTCGTGCAACTTGAACCGCGATTCTTCCTATCTGTTCAGTTGTCGTTTGAACGCGCCGCGATTCGAGCCTCCTCTTTTTTCGCAACCCTTTAGGTCGACTCTTCCGTTTTCTAATCGCCCCGATAACACGTACGTTTCCATCGTTCTGTACACCGATCGTTCGTTCAATAAACGCTGGAGTGTAGTTTATTTTTTTTTAATTTTCAATTCTGGAGAATTACTTTCAATCTCCAACATTGGATCGAAATGAGAGAAAGTTTGTTATAATTGATTTTTTCACACGTTACATCGTTCGTGTAAGTTTTGTGAGATTGTGAAGTATTTTTTATTTTCGTCGATTTTGTTTATTTATGAATTATTCATTCATTGTGAGTTGAAGTGAATTTTTCTTTTTTTTAAGAATCTTCTGATTTTTCGGTGCGTAGATGTTAAACGGTATTTTATTTAGTCTTTCTGCTGGTCACTTCATTTGTGTAAATTAGACAGTTTTCTGAAGATTGAGTGTGTAGCAGTTTGTTTTGTGGTAGTGGATTATTTTTAATTTCGTTAATGTTGTGCTAAATCGAACTGTGAATTTATATCGTTAATTATAAGTGATAGACAAAAGTGTATGATTTTTAATGAAAAATTAGCGATGGAATAGCATGAAAAATATGAAAAAATAGAAAATCGTTGAAAGTCATTGTATGGAATGCAAATCTGTCGTTTTATTACACAGTATATTAATATTTATCTTTTAATTTCCACTTCTAACTCAACGTAAGACTCCCTTTTGAGAACATGCATCCTGAAAAAGATCTAGCACGCATCCTTTTATAAAAAATCCAAGACCACAGTATAATTCTACCTGTCTGCAGCCGCTGCTTCGTAACTGGATAATTTGTTAATAGCTCGAGGACTTTCGTAATGCAACGAACAAGAGTGAAAATTACGCAAAGGGGTCAGCGTCATTTGTTTCTATAAAATTTTCGTGCGGTGACATCCTGCGTTCGTTTGGAACATGTGGAATCGTAAAGTGTTTATCAGAATCGTCGAAGTGGTACGTAACTTTAAATAACCTTCTATAAAATATAATTATTTTTTCATATTATAAAATCTGTTTAAACATGAAATTTAATTTGTCATATACTATTCAGTGGTCGTTCTTGTTTTCACAACAAAATGCATAACGACTTCTTCGAATGTGGCCATAAATTAATTTCATTCGTTACCTAATTAATTTTAAATTGAATTGAATTAAAGGAATGTTTAATTTGCAGATACTTTGTATTGCTTGTGTGGTAGCACTTAGAGTGACCGATGACGAGAGTCGAAGGGTTTTTCACTATTTACGAAGTCGCAGCAGAGAATGGTCTCTTTTAAACAACGTGACCTGGGGTGCAATAGGTTCGATTAGTTTATTATACTATTTACAATTAATACAAAATTGTATTTCCTCCTGTTACACTCAACAATTTTGACTAACAATGCTCTTTAACTAAAAATAAAAATACTACAGAATTCCCTTTAATATTGATTCTCGGCAAATTATATTAAAGAATCTTTTAACGCATTCTGAACAAAATATCATAAAATAAATGTTAATTTTAAATTCGGCGGTGTACTAAAAAATTGACTATTTATGCAAGATGGAGCCTAGCTACTTCAGTACCCGAGTTTTAATCTTAACACACAATCTAAAAATATTGAGAAAAAGTGAATGTGAGTTGAGAAAGTTTTTTTTTCTTTTATTAATTTAGGAGCCGCTCTTGCGACTGCGACTTGCGGCGGTTACATAATAATAACAACAGGCCTTCTTATAGCTGCTGCGACAGGAGAGCTTAATGGCCGAAAGACGGTAATTCCTTTCTTTTCTATTTTCGTGTATCTATAATACCATTTACAACGCATTGTAAAATTCGTCGTACGCTCTGCGAATTCGTAATTTCTTCTTCCTTAACAATTATGCAAGACCTTGCCGGTTTGCCCCTTAATAGACGTATTGTTTGTTCTCCTCAAGGTATTCTTTCTCCATGGTGTCCTTCGACGACATCGATTTTATCGCGTTTCTTCTACAACGAACCCAGAAATTCATTCACTTAGTACCGCAGAAAGTAATTACAATTAAGATAATTAATTCGAGAAGGAGTTAGTTCAATTATTCACAGGAATTATTACTGAAAAAATTGTGTTATGGAAATTCATAGATGTTGGTACTCTTGAAACAAGTATTTTGAAATATCATTTTAAATAGTGTAGTAATTTATTTCACGATTATTTCATTCATTAAATACACTTCGAACAATAACAAACTATACGTGCAATTACATTAATCATTCCACATAACTAAATACCTGAAATGAAAGAAAAATCAAATCATTTTGTATAACTCATGGTTCTTGTTATTTCAGATTAATCTCACTTTCTAAATTCTTACATACCGCTATTCAATTCACTGATTAGAATGCCTCAACAAATAATAAATAAAGGAATTCCATTGTTAAAAATCAGGAATTCAAGCAACATATCAAACAATTCTCCTTTACGTTATTACAAAGAAAATTCTCTCAAGCAAGATTCACAGGAAAAAAAACTGAAGTCTTCATGCTACCTAACTGATTCAATTATCCAATAATCACTTTCAATGGCTCGCGGTACGCGATATTCCAGCAGAAAAACGCAGATTCGATCTGAAGATTGCTCAATTAAATTCCTTTGCAATTAGAAGCAGAATCATTTTTCCGACGATAAGAGACGACCAGTTCCCACGATATTAATCTCGAGCGTCCTTATATCTTCGATATCCTTCCTGGTGCGAATCTGATTTTCCTCCGACACGCCTCGTTCGCTGTAGGTGCAGCAAAATCAGCATAGCGCTCGAGCTGAATTCTGATGCATCGATGCATGCTGCTAGCCACTTTTTCTCAAGGATTTGCAGCTTTTTTCATTAGTTAATATACATGCAGATCGACGGCTAAATATAGAGCACGGAGTTTAACGATGGCGTGAGAAGATCGGTAACGTAAACGCGTCCAGGTAGCTCGTGTCATTGGGGGAGGGGCAAGGTTAAAGTTGTCCTTAATGCAATCGACTTACGAGATTCGAGCACGTGACTGCATCCTTGGAACATGGTGATGGAGCGACGTAATGCGTAAACTGCTGTGACTTACTTTATGACTCATCTGCGAGGTTGTAGTCTGTCAGAAAAATTTACATGTGCCTGATAAACACCCAATGAGCGTTATTCTCAATTCAGAATAGTTATTAGGATTTAATAATCCATTGATTGTGTGTATTTGTATGTTTGTTAATACAAGGGTAGGTTATGGTAGGGTGAAGATTATCGTTAGCTGAAAATACTGCTACCGACGTGTACAGTGGAACCTCGAGTATGCGAACACGTGCATGGAAAATTAGGACATCCTAAATCATGCACAAGCTAAAATTGCCATTAATGACACTGTGTACATTCTAAAATAAAATTAAATTTTATATGAAACATAGGTACAACGTGAGGCATCCTGTTACTAATTGTTGATAATTGAGGTTCTACAGTATGTACAAATGGTAGAACATTAGCTCTTAACGCTCGGTCAGTGTTATAACAAACTCTGAATGATACCTCGATTCACAAAGAAATCTTTATTTTTAATTTAATATCATCATACACGATATAACAATTCTTGATCTCTTTCAACTTCAGACCACTACAACAATAATGCACAATTAGAATTGCAATACTAAAGATTACATAAACACTCCATCAGAAGTGTCGAAGAACACCATGCTTTGTTAGCTGTTCAATAAATAAATGATTTAATATTTGGTTTCATAAAGAATTGTTTCGTTTTTACCTTGAATTTGGAACACACAAAGTTTGTAATGAATGGAGGAACTCATTAATATTTAATGTAATCATTGTCGCCACGTACATGAAGTTTCATTCTCGATTTAAGGAAATGTTCTTTCTTGGCCTCGGAGTTATTCTTTTCGGAATCGTTGGTGCTTTATCCATGGCGTCCATTGAAAACGTTCCGCAAGATCTAGTAGACAATGCCGCTGTTTTTGGAGCTCTGTGCTTATTGACAGCGTTGGTTTTCATTGCTGATTTGTTAATGAGCACACCGAAGAAGAAGAGCAAGTCGGGCGTGGCAGAACATTTGACTGACAAAAAAGGTAAACTACAGATATTTTTTTTTTATAATTATAAATGTACTAACAAAAAAGTGTTGCATACCAGACATAGAATCAAAGTAATAATTTCTGTAAAAAAAACATTCAGACAAAAAAGACCTCCGATTTGTCTGGTTAAATTTATTAGTTAATTTATTAAAAGATAAGTGTTTTGCTGTTTCTGCAGCATATCTCAATTTCAGAGATGGTTACCTTATAATATGCATACAAATTAATAGTCTAGGGACATCATTTGATTTTTTAGGAAGAATAATAATTTTTATGTATCGAAAGTTATTTATGACTCAACCCAATGAGTTGCAATTTGTAAATTTAATTAAAATATATATATTAAGAATGATTACTTGTAAAAATTACAAATACACACCTCGTCAAGATACAATTACTGTCAGAAAGCATTAGTAGAAAAATAAAAAAGTCTTAGGGGGTCTGGCCATGTTGCAGTCTCATGTTTCACTGTAGAAAGTTTTGCTCGCGAGCGTGTAAAATTTACGATGCGGAGAGGACCAGGAAAATTCTAATGATAATTAGTTTGCTGGCATGTCTGTTTTTTAACATGTTCTGCAAGGCTTCTTTGGGTTCTCTTTAGGGTATTTTAGCTATTGTCTCGCTACGGGGTGTGCAGGCTAACGGTGACAGAGAACAGAACAGACAGACAGAGATTCGGAGGCTCACCCTATCGTAAATCTTGCACGCGGGCCAGATGCTTTAACCCTCGCAACAGGCCAATTGTTTCATGCTTCTTACTCACGTGCCTTATACTTTCTTTTTTTGTATTTCTTAATTAAGCCAATAATATTTTTGTAAAAGAATTTTTACTGCTAAATCACGGTCGCAACGTAAATGAAATTTTTATGTAAATTTTAAATAATCCGAGTTGGAACATTTTTGTAGTGATGAGATCAGTTCAAAGGACTGATTAATACTTTTTAATATTTCACCAGATATTTTAAGTTTTTTAATGTAATGTATGCTTTTTTTGTTTCGTACCAAATTCGAATTATAAATCGTTCCAATTACGTGTCTCACCTTGTATATCATTTTCTGTCTTTTACTTCATAGCAAAGCGACAGATAACAACAATAACCACCGAGAAAGAATCGAAATCCTCGCAAATAAGTAGTCCCAAAGTCTCTAAAAAGGACACTGACGGCAACGTTAACAACGGATTCGACAAAGTCGAGGAGCAACATCAAAAAAGTTCGTTTCAAGAACGATCAGACGATCGAAAATGGGATCAAGATCGTTCATCGAATCGTCAGAAGGATGCTTATAGCGACGAAGAAAATTTTCATCGAAACGAGAGAGAGCCGACGGAGTACACTCAGAACTTCGAGAATGGAAAAGCTCTCAGGGACTCGCAGAAACGTAGAGACTCTGAGACGCATAGAAACGTGCGAAGAGATTCTTATCAAATGGATCATAGAATGGAGATGCCCACGGTGGTTTATAAAAGTCATGATATTTATCAACGACCCGTGGATGAAGTGGATACACCTCGTTTCCCGATCGAAATGGACAGGCCTGAATCCATGTTCGCGAAAATCGTTAATCCTGGGGTGAAAATTATGAAAGTTGAACATGATGTTGATGAAGCTTTTGATGCTTACAGGTAAGTTTAGATTAATACAATTTTGTACGTATTAACGTTTGTTGTTGATAAAGAAGAAATACATAAGTACTTGGTTCAATTATTATAAAATTGTCAGAGGATTTGAGATTTAAATTATTTGTTCTTGCCAAGGTTTTAAATACGTAGAACGTTTCACCTATTACATATGTATTATTATATATAATAGTATGTTCCAACTATTACATACTAATGTAGAATAGAAATTGAATGAAAGTGTGATAGCTATAATGCAAAATGCAGTCCTATCATAGTTTCGTTTCATCAACTATATGGAAATAAAAAATCTTGAAGTCTAAAAATGTATCTTTACATAAATATCCGCAGTCTAGTAATATCACTGAGTACTCCATATTTTCTTTATCACTATTATTTGATGGATTGTTCAAAGTTATTGAAAATTCTGAGCTTCGAATTGGTTTGAGTAGAATATTAAAACAATAGAGATTAAGGATAAAACACAATAATTGTAAAATGTAGTAGGTAATTATTGTATTCCAGAGTTTTACTAATTTTACAAATCTTTTTAAGCTTCCTGAAACAACGTTAGTGTTTAATGTTTTTCGAGATTATGCTTTGAGGTTTCTTGCACTTTGTTCTTATCAGACCTCATTTGTTTCGAAGTACCCGCAGAATTCAGTGTGATAAGAGTTAACATTGCATTTCAGAATTTCGAGCAGGAAATTTAATTTGTAATACAAACTATTGAAAAAATGGTAATTGTTATCGAACAGAAATTTTTCTTGCAATTTTGGTATCTGTAATTTTTTGTTTATCGATGGCAAAAGGTGAACCACAAACAACTTTTTCTAAAATGAAAATGAATATTTATTCCTCTTTAAAAATTTAAAGTCGCGTCGACTACAGTTTACAATTTACAGTATATTCACTAGTTTATTAGCAATCATTTAAGTTTTAGTTAAACAAATTTGGACTTCAAAATAGATCGATTAATTTCTTCACATTACCGTCAGCCGAAGATACTTCTTCTAAACTGTCAGACAAAATTTATAAACAGCTTCAAATGTTATTAAAAACATACTTCTTCTTTGTATATAAATTTATCAACTACATTAAGGATTAATTATACAATTTCTGACGGATTCTTCTGTGTTAAAAAAGATTCTCATTGAACTCTGAAATTATTATCCTCAATTAAATGAATTTAAAATATTTCTGTTTATATATAACCCTCATAAATTGTACAGAAATTTGAAAATAAATAATAAATCCTCGAAACAATTTTTACACTTCTCTCTACAGATTCGTTTCTCTCTTTTGCATGCAAACAGGCGTTCGGACACGAGTCAGTACGACAACGTGCCGATTCGAATGCGAGGAACGTCACCAAGGAGTCAGAAAAAAAATCGTGACGTCTCCTTTAACGTTCCGCCGCCTCCAAAGGGTTATGGAAAAGCTTTCGAAAAGTCCAAAGAAGAAATCGAAATGCTTGAAGAATGTTTCGGTGCTCTTCGAACGTCCAGCACAGGTACGCAGACACCTGGTGTCAGGCTACCTTCATCACCAACTGATCCTGGTTATGTTCGTCACACTGCCAGCAACTGGCCTCATGAGACAAAGACAAAGACACCTGGTTCGAGTCCCAGTCACGTGAAGAATTAACACCACGTGCGCGAAAATTGAAAGAACATTTGACTACTTGAAATAAGATTATACAAATTTGGAAGCGCCGAGAATTAATTCGTCAGGTACGGGGCAATTATACTTCTTCTTATGTCGCTGATGAATGTTTCAAGACTTGTTAGAATTTCATTATAAATTCAAAGATAAAGTGGAGATTCATATATTGCACTGACAATTATTTTTTATTTTCCACTTCTTAATGAAGAATAGTTTTTATTATAGTTAGATATAATGTACTCTCAGTTTCACGAATTTCTTCTAATCATTGAATTCTTTCAGTACCTCGTTTTGGTACTGACAGTTTTAATTAAATCCTTAGTGTTGGTAATTCAATTGCATTTATTATGTTGTTCTATATTTTTCTTTTTGGAGTGAATGGAATAGTATTTATACTCACTGCCTTTGAATATTGATGAACATGTATTGCTCCAAAGAATAAGCACATTTTTTATTATTATAAAAGTAAAGAGTGATTTAAATGAAATTTATATGTATATACAATTAAAGAATAATAAAATTATTAAGCATATGTTTAATTATCTTTGACGCGGCGTAATTAAATGCTCGTAAGATCTATAAATATCACGTACAGGGTGTTAAAAAAAGGTTTGCGGTTTCGAGGATATACACTAATAAAAAAATAGTAAATAAAAATTAATAAACATATACAGATCGAATTGTAGTGAAAAAGTTAATTGTTTCATAATCTTACATTACATTATAATTTCATAAAGTAATAGTAAAATGTAGTTAGAAATAGTTTTTACCTATGTTCATTCCATTTTTTCTTTGCATCCTATCCGTCGTTATCTCAACAAACATCGTCACCTGTAAGTATGTACAAATTGTTGAAAAAATAATATGGATGAGAAAAGGGAATGGAATTTTTAACATCACAAACAATTTCGTATATGTAGAAATTTTAATAGAAAGTTTAACACCTCCGTTCACATCGATACGCATACGTACAATTATTAATAATAATGGTCTCTTTGTGATAACATATAACCGCAGTTTTGTTAGTCCATCAGAACGTATTCATTAAAAATTAGTCTTTAATCGGATTTACATTTAAAAGAAAAACCTTTCGTGTACCGTATCGTTTCTTTTTCTTACACTTTGTATAAATAAACGACACAACGAGACTCCGCTACTTATTTTTATTTCACCCTAATTGAACGTGATCTCTTCGGGGTTGAATAGGTCAGAAGTAACTCGTCGTCAGCGTAGAAAAAGAAATCAACCGGAATTAAAAATTGAGAGTATCGACGTGTCCTGTCATCGAGTCTTTTATTATCTCTGCGATAATCGCTATGTAGACATTTTATATTTCACAGGAACCGTCGTCCTCTTCCTTTTTAAACAATATTATTTTTTTTAACAGTTCTCCCTTTCTCTAAACGTTTCTAAACGCGTATTTACAGAGCCGAGGATAATTTGCTTAGATACTTGAGCATTGGTTTCTCTTCTTCTTCTCCTTTTTCTTCTGTACGTTGATGAAGAAGCATTTTCATCTTGAAGAAGTATGGTGTCAACTAGATCGTCTTTGCATTTCGTGAAACGGTTCAATATTCTACATATTGATCTATTTGATGGTTATTCTTCGCCGCTTATCTTGTATTCACGTCAAGGTATACATTTACAAATTATTTAGTATTGTCTTCACGTACCAGTCGACGTCTATCAAAATACCATTGATCAATTTATCTCTTCATTCTTCGCCACTAGACTTATATTTACAAACGGAAAGTCTTTTAGAACGTCTTCATCCAAATTGTTCTACAGATTCTTTACAATCACCCTCTTCGTTAATAAATAAATAATAAGTGAATAGAACACTCGGGTTTGGCGATTCCAATACACAATCAATCAAATTTGTCTCTTCCTTCGAACGCTCAGAAAATTCTCTTTTTCTCTCCAGTATAATTTTCTCCGCCCAATCAAATTGTTCGATATCGTTGACAAGATGAAGTTCGTTCAAGCACGCAAAGAAAATTGTTAGTTAAAACTTCTCGAGTGTTCGTATTTTACAAAACGTCTGAAGAAACTTCGTTTGTCGAACGAAACCGATTTCTTTGTTTTCTCTATTATAGTTATTCCGTTTAAACATGTATTTACAGTGTGGTCGATTAATCAGTGAAAGGGACTGTTGAATTTTCGCCCACCAGGACGAACAATTGAAAACGAGGCTGAAGGGAACTCTTATCTCATTCCGAATCCAATAGCGGCACCTTGGGCGTTGGTCGCCCTTTGTTCCATGGTGATATACTGTCTAATTAGCCGCGAGATTTCATGGGCTTGCTCGGTTTGTAGCCTTGTAATCCTTTGCTGCATCAAATTGCCGCATTTCATGTCGAGGTACAGCGTACCTTCCTCCGATTTCACTTTTCGAGTGGAGATCACTTCTGAGTATGGGTAATGATACAGCGTCTCCTGAAAATTTTGTAATGACTTTTGTAAATGAATTTACATCTGACGTAAAGAATTAAAAATAAAGTAGCTGGATTATAAGAGGACATAATTTCAATTATCCAAAGAAAGTTTGAGTTGCTTACGTGGGTGACTAAATCTATGAAATGCACTCCGTGTCTATTAAGTGCCAGAATGTGATCGCCGCCCTTTTCTTTTCCTTCAGGCACTCTTTTCACAGCGAAGAAGCTGGACCCAAATAATGGCCACTTCCACAGAATTTCTAAAACACAACCAATTTTGTTCATTTTCCATTTTTTGAAGTTTTAATATTGTATAATACAGTAGTGACCTAACAGAAACAAAAGTAATTCTTTTAACAGTGAAATTAAAAGACTCACCTAGCACTTGCGCTTTACATGCAGCCACAATGGTGTGCTGCACGTTGTTCCAGGCTTGTTGGACCATGTTCGCCCATTGTTGCGGTCGTGGCTCCCTTAAACTAAGCACCGGTTTTGGTAGCAAGTATTTAATTTCCTTGGTGGTTGGTTCGTGAGTCATGTCAGCTGCCCTGTGTAAAAGAGCTGCTATCTGCGCCATATCGTACTGAAACAGAAAAAAGCAATTACTTAGAAAGCTAGAAACTAATTGAAATTAAATGGACTGTATTTGGAAGTTACAAAATACTTACTATGACTTCTTGAGGTAAATGTTCTCCGGGTAAAACTAATAAAAGACCCTCCAAATAGTCTGGTGCGATTTGGTTGAACACAACTTCTATGTACAGTGGTGCATCCAGTCTGAGAGGGTAGTACCAGACAGATCTAAATTTAAACAAATATATATTATCTTTTCATGAATTAGAAGACACATTACGTGAGGAGGAAGATAATATTTCAGTCTTTCCAAAATTATTTCAACACTCATAATTTAATCTATAAAACTATGAAATAGATGTAGAGTAAAAGCAAGACACGTATAATTTTTTAACAATTTCGAAGTATTATTAATTAAGGCAGTGATGGTCACGAGAGCTCCGGCCTTCCCCCACTCTAGATCCATTCTCCTCGATTCAGGTCCCTCCAGTTCGCTCTTCGTTCTCCCCTGATCGATCGTCGGCACAGATCATGGCCTATATTAGGGAAATTGACCTAGACTGGGGGAAGGCCGGAGTTCCCGTGACCATCACTGATTGCGAGTTAAGAAGACAGAGGGTATTGTAATATTTTCTGCAATTATTACACGTCTTATATTTTGAGTGTCCTTAGTTATGCAATATTTAAGTATTATTTAAACATACTGATATAAATACCTGCAGAATATTAAGTAAAATACTTGATGATTCTTATGTAGCTCCGTTGTTACATCTAACACGTATTCGTCTCTAGCTAAAGGCATGGTGAACGCATCACCGTCAACAATACAATATAACGAAAATTCATCCATTTCGTGAGGATTTCTTACAGATATTATATTACACATTTCTTCAATGACATCCTGAAAAAAATACAATTGAACATTACCAAATTAGCATTAAATGTCTCAAACATCCATGGCTAAAAATATCCAATTCCTAGGCTCTTCAATTACTGATAAAAAAGAAAAAACGAATACTCTCGAACCTACCTGCACAACTGTTGTACATTTCGTGTTGATAACCCTCTCGGTACCTCCAGGTAGTCTGTAAATCTGCCTTTTCGCATTTCTTCCCGCGCTGATTGCCATAATTTCATCCACGCTGGGTACATTTTTCCTCCCTCCGTATTTAACAGTCTTCCTAAGGTTCTGCAGGCACACGGTGGCCGTTCCGTGATAAGCTCTTCTCTTATCGTACGCCGCTGTTTCGAGGTATTTAATGAGGTAAGGCCTCAGACCGTCGCTGCAGGTGAAGTATGCAGCCACGATGCTGAAGATCCTCCAACCACGCTGACAGCTATCCGGATTTGGACTCTTATTGTTCGTGGTCTGCTTCATCAGCTGACAATAAACTTCGTCTCGTAGGAGCTCGTACTTGTGACAGTGCTGCAACGTAATTCATTGATGATATGATTATAGTTGCGGATTCAGTGTTTTTTTTATTAATGGTTTTCTCTAAATGGATTTTGACACCTTGGCCGTGGTTTTCGATTTAGGAATTTTATATGCAAAAAAAAAGTTGTGACAAAAGTTCGTATAAAATGTATTAATATTAGGTCTGGGAAAAAATATAGGCTTTGAAAAATTGTGCTCACAAGAGACGCCAATTTTTCTGCATTTTTTGTATATTTTATTCCTTAGTAGTTTTTCTCAGAATTTTGATAGATATAATCTTATTACAGGCACACCGAAGCTGGGCTCTTCAAGGCCATTCCTCTTCTAGAATTCCATTTCAAATTCAAACGACTTGTCAAAATGATGACAAAGAAAATTATGACCCTGAGTGACCCAGTTTCAGTGTCCTTATTATAGTATGTTATTTATTAAATTATTTGCAATTAAAATAACCTGCTTTCCAATGGAACAAAGATTAATTGGTATGCTGTATTGAACTCAATAGTCCATGGTAATTAAATCACAATAGACGAAGAAATAACATAGTAGAAACAGAGTCTTTTAATGAGGGATAGGTATAATTTTAGTAACTCGTGTTTTCATCAGCAAGAAGAAGAGAAAGTTTTCGTTTCACACTCGGCAATTATTTGCAGAATTAACATTGCAGAAGTAATTATGACTGTGACAGCGTTGATTTCGATATGCGGGGTACTAAGGCCTTGAAAATGAATGAAATTTAGGTAGAATGTAATTTTTAACTCTTCCTGCATAAGAAACAAAATTATCTATCTATTATCCTTGAAAAAAATTCTGATCTAAAATTATATCAATTTTTTTTAAATACAGAAATTGTACAGTTGCAACGAGGCTTTCATGCACCATTTATAAAACGACGCAAAAATACTTTCCTTTGTGAAAATATTATTAAGATTAATAGGAGAAGCCAACTGGTACCTCAAAGAAAATTACAAAATTTCTTTACTAAAAATAATGCTCTGAAACTAATGCGTTGACGTATATTTTCATTATCTGGACATGATTCACTAGATTAATAATTAATTCTTTGTGTATAACGATAACATTTTACATGACAGAAAGTGGTTTTAATGCTCCAAAAATAAGCACACTTAATTATAATCGATTTTTGTAATTTGAGTTTAACAGTCACTTACTGATACTCTTTTACTTCAAAATATTGATCATTCTTAACACCTTAATAGTCACAAAATTCTCTACAAGACTGTCATCGTCCATTTTTACAAAACTGCTCGATCAGAGGAGTATTTCTGAACTGTGCACTATTTCGAAACTTGAAAATTTTATATTCCACACATAATTTGTACATTTGCTGATAATAAACAACTATATCCACTTATTCGAGTTAGATCTGTAATGATCAAATAACTGAAGTCACGTATA
Organism: Macropis europaea; assembly: GCA_916610135.2. Taxonomy (NCBI): domain Eukaryota; kingdom Metazoa; phylum Arthropoda; class Insecta; order Hymenoptera; family Melittidae; genus Macropis; species Macropis europaea. Next base: position 23,176,923 of record OU744344.1, read on the forward strand.
CGTGACAGCCACCATCAAAATAAAAACATCGTCAAAGTATTCTAAGTTCACTATTTCCTACTTATATTACTTATAGAACCTGCTGTCCTAGTTTGATTAGTAAAAATCAGAAACACCTTCTATATGTCTTCAGGGACACTCCGATATAGAACCTGCATTTTATATCCCTTTTCCACAACGCGAATCGAAGGTAAACGTTATAGTCAATATAATTCAACGAGAAGTACATAAAATGCAAAGGATAGCTATCAGTGTCAGCATAAAGTTTATCAGTTTATCGAAGTTCTGACTCACCATGAGAATGGTGTAAACACATTTAACTTCGCTGGTGTCCGGTGGCAAAGGTTGATCGCCCATGTACCTCATAAGGCAGAGAAAACATTCAGCAGCCAATGCACTCAAATCCGCGTCAAGCCTCAAAAGACTCTGCTCTATCGGTACAGGCGAGTACTTCACAAGGTCCACCTGCTCCTTCCAAGTCCATTCCGCGCCGTCCTGCTGACCTTTACCCTTCTTGTTTTTCTTTTTGCTCTTCAACGACTCGATGACTTTGAGGGAGCCGCTTATGGAACCGTCCGCAGTCTTCAACATCTCGAATCTGCGGAAAACATTGCAGCATTGAAGTGTTTTGCCTTGAAGAATTTTCTTTTACAGAAGTTCTGTTACGATGGTGAACTGGCTTCTTCAAGGTTGTATATGTACATTTAGTTTTGCTTTCAAATTTAAATATTGTTGATAAAGAGACAACTAAAAGTCTTAGGACACTTGTCATTTCTGTTGAAAATACGATATTTTTACTGGACAAGTGATTTAGAACAGCATAAAATAAATCAACCGACTTGGATTCAATTATAAAAATTTGAGACAACCTGCGTCGAAAAATATGGCACGCCTGTTGAAAATCAAAGTCTGATTTATTCAGCTGCTTGCAACAGGAATGGAATTAATATTATCAGAAACTATTGAGAAACTACCATCCAGAATGGAAAATTGATGAAAATTATAATCAAGAAGCGAGGATGTGATATGAATGAAAAGAAAATTTGATGTTTAATTAATTTTTGTGATGAGTTTTGTGTTAAAATATTGAATTTACATCTTCTTGTCATATAAAATATGAAGCAGGTAAATTTGTCTTCTCCGATGATTTCATAATTTTTTTTCAAATTTATTTCAAAGTTGATAAGTGTTCTAACACTTACAGGGAAAGGTATACTTGCGACTTCTCTCAAATTATTCTTTATCATCGAACTCTAATTGCAAGCTTGTCCTTGAAGAGGTTGATACGAAGTTCTAATTGCACGAGGGGACTGTTAGGTTCGATTTATCGAAGAAACGGGACTCGTAGGTGACGTGGTTAATAGTCTTCCAAAACGGAAAAAGGTCTCGTTGGAGGAGTTAGCTAGCCGTAAGCGGAATCGCCATTGCAGGATGTTGCAGAAGAGAAAAAAGTCCCGTTCAGAGTACTGTCTAGGTGGTCGTCACTTGTCAAACGTCGTGTTTAGGAAGTCTTGTACTCTAGTTAGGAGTCTTCATGATTTTTCTGCTACTCGTCACACTGCGTTGCCATTTTTACATTATTTCTTGTATAAGATATTATTCATGGCACTACCTTGAAGAATTCTATGCGTTGAAATAAGTTGAAGTCATGCTATACATTAGCGTTCTTTGAAGCATTGTTTTAAAATGAAAATTATTTTCATAATTAATAAAATATGAATGCGTTATGTGTTTAATTTCTTCAGGGTCACACACACGTATAAGTTTAGTTTTTTTAACTGAAATATTCTTGACAAATATATAATAAAGATCGTGGTCTGATGATCATTATATTGTCATAAATTGTTGAATATTTAATTGAATAAAACGACAAATTCATTTTCTACAACGTCAATAAATTTATCCCTGAAGAGGTTACAAAGATAAATTTACCAGGCTGTTTTACATTGAATGTTAACTAATATTTATTTTTGACAGGAAACTAGTCACGAAGTGAACTATAAAAAAATTGATTGTATTAAGTTTCAGTTAAGTGCATGAGTACCCGATTTATTTTAAAGTTATTTTCTTCAAAAACAGGGCTCTAGGAGAAAAAAATATATTCTAGGTGTAAAAGCATCTTGTTCAAGGTTGTTCTATGAATTTTCACCCTGTATTTTAACTACCATTGGTGTATAATAATGATTTGCTTATACTAATCAGTACCTTAAATAATTTCCCATTGTTTACCTCTTCGTAGTCTCAAACACCTTCATAGTCTCATATTCCTCCTGGTTTCACACAATCTTTATGCTTCTCTTAAAGAAACTGCACCATTGATTAATTGCAATTAAAGATACACAACATTTTTATTTCAACTTCCACGTACGAAATTTTAGCTTCTACTGCAATTAGCTGTAGATTCAAATTAGAAACGATATTTTTCAGCAGATTGTGAAATTTGTATCCGTTGTGAAACAGTGATTGATGTGACGACTGATTGTCTTCAAGTTCGAAAGGTCGGCTATAAAATGCTTGTTGAATCGATCGCTGACGTTTTGCGAGCACAGTATGAGACGTTTGAGAACGGTAGGTCGCGAAATGAAGAACGATGCCCAAAGAAGACGAAGAGTACTCGTTAGCCGCGCGTTCACCAAGATGGTCGACGTTACTCTGAGAACCGCGGTGCGTTATGCTTTCTCAACACGGTCCGCGCCGTTTTCTTGCGTAAGACAGGCCAATTAGCGTTTAAACATTAATTTCCCTTTAATTACCCTGCCTCGATTCGGTAAAAGTGTTTTTGTCTCGCTGACTTCAATTGTTTCTTAGTAGAACGATAACGTTTTAGTACTTACTGCTTCGGGCCTGAGGAGCACTCTGTGCACCATGTATTAGAAGAAGTGAAGTAAAAGCGTTACTGTTTGTTTTAATAATAAGACACATTAACTATATATTATTGAACGTGACTTCATTCATTTGAATGACACCTGTGCAAAATAAATAACTGGATGCACCTATCACTGACAAAAAATAAATTTTGTAAATAACCAAGTGCTTATGAAATTAAAACGACAACGTAGAATATGTCAGTACTCAACTAGAGACTTGCAAAAATGGCCACCGACAACTAATTTTCGCTAGATATCTGCGGCCATCGAAGTGTTAATGCTTTTGTCAACAAGTACAAACACTGGAAACACTGAAAATAGTTTTGCATTCGTTCAGTTTATCACTATAGACTTCTGTAGTCTACCTCTACCTTACTTACAACACTCGGCCATCTCGCTGCATATATTTCAGGTATGCGAAGGGTGCAGGAGTCTCGGGCCCAATGGTAGATTATACTGATTATTATGTATTAGGATCCCTGACTACGCGTGTATTGCTCAAATTGTGAGTTTACGATACGTCTATTACTATTAAGAATCAAGAAATAAAACATCAAAGTCCCACCTGGACTCCAGAAGCTTAGAGTTCATGGCAATGGTACAGTCTTTAAATTCTGAACTCCTTCAGTGATTCTAAAGACAATTACTTTATTGCCAAATATGTAAATGCTTCTCAAAGGCATCAGAGTCTCGACGAACGTATCATAAACCTAATCCGAAAGAGATTCTTGAGCTATTTTCAACATTTTAGGAACGTGTCCAGCCAAAATGCAAGAAGCAATTTCTTTCAATCACGGCATATTTACTTCAACAATTAGAATTAATTAATGGCAGTTCAATGAAACTAGTTCCATTGAAATTATTGTATAGCTGCGTGGACGAAGAGTGGCTAGATCCTACACTGTTACGCAAGAATAAAAGAGGACAGAACAATGCATACCACCATAGGAGTGAAACTTTCCAAAGAATTTGATTGAAAAATGAAGTGTAGACTAACTTTTCGGTGCTCTGTCTGAAGTTGAGCATGGCGTACTGCAGAAGAGAGTGTTTTCCGTCGTTGACGACCGGTCCGCTCTCGTAGATGCCGTCTTCTTGCAGTCTGCCGTTGTCTTCCGGCTGCCGCCATTCCTGATTGGGACTGAGCCGCTGGTTCTGCTGGTTTTTCTGATGGTTCGTCTGGTTCGTCGTGGACACATGGTTCGGCACCCGACCCCCGGCCACGTGGTTCTCGTGATTCGAGATTACGTGATTAGACTGACCGTGGGATTGGACGTGATTCGACGAGCTGTGATTCGCCTGCGACTGAATGGATTTCGTGATCTGGGACACGTGGTTCTCGTGGTGGTTCGGTTTGTGCAGCGGCTTCTGATCGATCTGCAATTCAGTCAGAAAATTTCTGTCATTAGAACCGTCGTTAGAACGGAAATCCAGTCGATTTTATTCTAATACTCTGGCTACGGCTCATGCAGCTTAAGCTCTACTGATGTGTACGCTATGCTGTATCTGTTACTACAATTTTTGTAGGCTGCATAGGGTTTAGACCGAAGTAATTTCTACTCTAAAGATACCTATCGATTCAAAACTCTAATCCTTGAGAGCTGAAATGAAAGTCAGTAGAACCATTATCTAGTCGCTTTTGCTTTAACACTTTGGCTACGAGTGACCCAGACGTTGGACTCTACTGATGTCCACACAGTTCTGTCGCAGAACACAGTACAAGATATGGACATTCTAATTTTTGTGACTGCATAAGGTTTAGACAAAATTCATTTCTAACTGAAAAATATCTATCGATTCAAAACTCTAATCCCAGAAGGTTAGAATAGAAAATATGATTCTGTCTGGTTTAATGAACTTTTTTTTGTATAAGAGCTGACTGAATGAATTAATTAAAAAAAGTGGATCAGTTACTGTAATTAAGAGATTGACTAGAGAGAATTTTCAGCGATCTTATTCCAATTTTCGAACGAAATCTCTTCAGGAAGATCTGCCAAATAATTTTAAGCACCGACAACAGTGACTGCATGCTAACAGATCGTTCCGTCGATAAAAAAAGAAGAGAATGAACTCTAGGAGAACGAGTTCATTTAAACAGACCATCCATTCATCGGAAGATGCATTATTCAACTTTCACTTCGCCGCTAAGAAAATGTTTCAACTGGAGCAGAGGAAATCGTTTCACTTTTTAGTGAATAACGATTGTAAATCAATTATTACACTTACATGAAGGTCTTCATTATTCTGTGTGAAATATCGACGATTGAACATATCTAAACAGGTGAACAACGACTTTTTGCTTATTGTAGAGCAGCCGAGATGTTAAGTATGAGAAAAAGTTCGAGAAGTTACATCGGTTCGCGTAAATTAGCGGCGTTAAATTCTTTTATGTGGGTGGTACGTCGTCCCGGTTTCGCGAGTGATTTACACGAAGGTTTCTCGACCTTTCTTATTACTCATTTTCTCTTTCTGCTTCCATTTCCTGCTTTTCACCGACGCCGTCACGGATATCTCGCATCCATCGATCGATCTTGCGGACGAGAAAACAGGTTTCCCTGCACGCGATCGAGGAACGTCGTACTTACGTACAGCTGGCTCACGATTTAATAAAACTTGTAAATCAATCATTCAAAGATAACTTCTTCGCTTCAAATTGAAAAAAAACTTAATTTTTGAATAATCTAAACGTTCAATAAAAAATACTGGGTGTTTTATATAGGCTAATTTGCCACAAAAATATTTTTTATAATGATTATGAATAATTACTTTGGACGTACAGTAAAGTACACACGATATTTAATGCAACAGGTGTTTGATAATTTACCTGCGGATAATGTTTTTCTAATTGTATCAGAGAGAGCAAACACTTGTTAAAATAAAAGATCTGTATGAAAACATGAATGGTTCGTATTTGTGGTTAGTTGTTATTAGTCTAATTGTAGGATTTGGTAGACAATTTTTGCAAATAGTAATAACAGTTACAAAACGGAGTATTTCGTGACCCTTAGGTGAAGTGTTAGTAGCTCTTCCATTCAAGATTTCCAAAATATTATTTTGGATTGAAATAGAAAAATGAAAAGATGATTCTAGTATGAATTTTGAGTCGCAATTGCATTTACAGTAATTAAGTATTATAGTGATGCTCCGATTCGGGCACTGAAGGATATTTTACCATCTGTAGTACAATTTCTTCTCTATATAATACAAACTTTAGTATTTCAGTTTTTTTTACAGACATTCAATTATTCAGAAGTTTATAAACCCGTGGTATTGAGCAACAATATCTATTTACACAACAGAATTAGCAATGGCAATTATTTAGCGAATATTTTAAAGAAACATATACATTGGAGTGAACTAATTTTATTACACACACGATTTCGCAACGGCGAATAAATTTTGAAAGTTCATAGCTTCGATGATTGCCATTATTATTACCTCGACTGACATATATTTACTAAATTGTGATTTCTTTCCCCAGTGAACTGTAATTTTTTCTCGTTGTCATTGCTCGAATGATATTGCAATAATGCAGCCTGCAATTTACTGCAATTTGCAAAGTAATAACCAGCCATTATACGGTAAGAAAGAAATATTTAGTACGTTGTCAATTTTTATACGTGTCGGGGCAACTCGTGTTGAATGCAAGGCATTTTTAAAAAGGATCGATTTTTACTGTTTAATTTATTATGAAAAACAACATACAATTTTTTTTAGAAATAATACGTCTTCGAATGGAATCGAATTTTGAAGACGATATAGATAAAATTAATTGGAGTTAGAATTATTAATTTAATTTCCATTTATGTTAAATTCATTACACAGATATTACTGAAACATAACTAACTATGTACATCGTAGAAATTATGACAAAAGTCATGAAAATAATATAAAATTAAATAAAACGTTAGGCTGGTTAAAATGTTCGGCTTGAGAGAAATTCATAAAAAATGAAACAAGAAAGTTGTCTGAGTTTAATATTTTGTTTATGTTCAATGAAATAGGTTTTCAAAAAGTCTACTATGTAACATAATTAGCAAACTTCACTTGTGCCACTTTCAAATAAATATATTTGCAATTCCAGTTAACGTCTAAACTCCTGCTGGCCCAATGGTAAGAATTTCGATAGTATTGCCAATAAATTGTTTTTAGAAAAAATTATTATACTTACTTATAACCGACACAGTTTTAACTCAATTTTTCCAGAAAAGTGACTCACGGATGTTTCAAAATAAAGGGTTCATATATCGATACCTAAGTTCCCGTTGAGAAAACCTGAATGTACCTGAGCGAGCGGGATAAACAGATGTTGACCCTGACCCACATAATCGTTAATGCATCCAGTCACGGCGGGAGACGTGAATATACATGATTACGGTATGATATTAATAAGAACAACAATCCACTTGATTTTCTCCGGCCTGTTTCTAGTAGAAATTGCGCTACAACTGTGTCAAAGTTTATGGATTCATAATATCTACATAATCTCCTCGCTTCGCGTATTAGCGAATGCGTATGTAACTCGCAAATCATTACACAAAATTATCCTACCTATTTCATGTAACCTGCACATTACGTCGGTTTCTTATACCTTCACGATCTTTCACGTTGCATTAAGATCATTTTGGCGTAAAGTGTGTCACGTGTACCTATAATAGTAGTTCAAGAATTTTAATTTCATATAATGTTACTATGAGTGACAAATATGTGTGCTGTACATTATGAAAAATTTTTCTGCAGCATTTTTGGACACGTTCTAACTTTTTTATATTACGACAAATTCCAAGCCTTGTGCATAAAAATTGATTTTTATAAGTGTCTGCCATTGATTATATAAATGTATAATTATTTTGAGGTATACATTTTATTTTGTAGTATCATTCATTTTGCCAAAGTATGAGGGTAGTAATTAGATTGAATTGTAATTAATCTCTAATGACTCTATGATACAATTCACTTCTGAACAATGGATAAATTTTCTAGGATATGTGTGATAGTTTGAGGGACTACCATATGGATATTAAAAGTAAACGAGCCCTTTAAGATGACTCAAAATATAATACACCCAAAGAAGCAGGTTGAATATTTTCTCATATTAAGAATTGGCATGAAAGTGGGAAAAAATACGTCTAATTTGATAGGTCGAAAAATAAACAGTTATCGAAATTGAAAAAGGAAAACAACCTCGTGAAAGCTAGGATTAATAATTGTACTCAACAAATTTAAACATACCAAGTACCGTCTATCACAGTTTGCTAATACTAAGTACAAAGCTTCAGAATTTGTCACGTAGATACCAATAATGTGTATATACTTCTAGGATAGAAAACAGCAGCTCTATACTAAAGGCAGACAGTATTAGCTCTTCAAGGTCATTTCTCCAATCACAAATTATAGTAGACACAACTACTTCATTTATAACCATCTACACATTTTTCAGTTATGGAATGATAGCAAAGTTAAAAAATAACTAAACAATCTGATAGAGAATCTGTTCAGTGGCCTTGAACAGCCAATATCACCTATCCCTACTGTATCAACAAATTTTTATTCATATTTTAAGTTATTGATGAATTCAATAAAAAAGTAAGTACAGGGAAATATATTGTTCAAAAGAATTAGAGGATCAAACTATTTTTTTTTCATATCTGATATTTGATAAACTGCCCCAAATTATTGAAAATCCTGAGCGTCTGATTGTTTGGAGCAGCGTATATGCCATCAAAGATAATCGTTTTATAAAAACAAAATCACCCTGTTCTCACTATGAATCTTGGTATCTGATGATCCTTCGAAGCATCGTGAATACAAGATCTAAAATTAAGACACGAGTTAACGTCTGTCACGTTGAGAATGCACTATTTTAGGCGTCATAAAGCTGTAATCGATTGTTCGTTAACCTTAATTGCCGGACACGGGGATGGCTGGTAAGGTGGCACCATTAATTCCCCTTAAAGTATTTAATCGTTCCGCTCGTTACACACGGCATGGTCTTCAATTACGGTACCTTTGAGCCGCGATTCGCTAATATCTACGCGATGTAAACGGCGATTACTCGAAACGTTGAAAAGCAACGACCGTGCGCGTGTATATAACTATATACATATTTCTTTTTGCTATGTCGTTCGGTTAACGGTAAAAGCTTCTTCACCGGACGATTTCTCGGCGTCAGAAGCCGAGCGTTCCGTCTGAAAATTGATTTTCATGCGACGCAGAACCGTGAAACGTAAAAAGACGAGACGCCAGCGTCATCAAGGGCAACGCGGACGAGGGTCCAGGAGGGAAGAGACTTTTGTCGGTCGCGACGCGTTGAAACGTTGACGACCCTCCTCTTCCACGGTGTTTCGCCGTGGGAATAAATCGTTCGCGAAAGAAATATGCATTCGATGCAACGCGATCATCTTTGTTAGAGATGGCCATCCAGAGGAAGATCTGTCTCCAGCCTACCCCCATTCTGCGTCCATCCCCCTCACGTAGGTTGGGTATGACGTCGAAATCATTGATAATTGTCGATAAGTTCGGTTTCTCAAGAAACAATGGCGCAATAAGAATAACTATTTCTTTATATTATATGACGTCAGTTTTATTTGGAGACTATATCTCAACTTTCTTATTACGTGAGGGGAACGGACGCAGAGTGGGGGTAGGGCGGAGCCAGGTGTCGCTCCGAATGGCCTTCCGTGATCTTTATGATTAATCAAATCGATTGATTTCATTCCACTGTCATTCGTCAGGTATTTTTAAAACTATGTCCATTGTTGATTTCCTGATATTGCTAAATAACTGTGACTGATAATCATTTGTGGTACGAAACAGGATGAAGCGATGTATTGTTACGTAAAACATGTTCCAGTTTTGAAATAAGATTATAACTGATGTGTATATGTATAAGGAATTTTTATAATCAATGCATGGAGGAAATATTTCAGACAATAAATTAAGTGGGACCTCATTATATAACATATTTTCTCTTTTCTGCTTGATTTTATTATACATATTTGTTAATACGAGACTTTTAACATATTTTATTATAATTGTATAGAAAACGAGAATAAGAAACTTAGGCGTCCATTCTTTCGACTTCTTTTTGCAATCAAGTACGTATCCGTAAATTTCGCGATGCTTTTCCAGCAAGTCTGCATACTGTGCATTTACTGCTGCATGAATAATGATTTTTATGATGCCATATAATGAAGCAAGCATGTAAATAAGCATCTCAATTATGTAAGAATATTCATTAGCGAAACGTAGACAGGAATTATTCTAAAATCGATATTCGTATGACCCGCGTGTAACAAGTTCTCCAATTAGTTAGACAAATTTCTGCTACATTATCCCTGGTAAATTGAATTTAAAGTATGCAAAACGCCTTAGTAATTTTAATCACCGACACGCTTGTTAATTTGTTCATTATGCAATCGGTTAGGGTTGCATTCTTCTAAGATTCCACCTTTTTTTGTCGATCGAACAGGCTGATAAAAGTCGACAAGCAGGAGTTACGTAAAACCATACAACCTTGAAGTCTTAAGGACTAGAAGTGGTACAAAAAGCCTAGTTGTGTCTTATATGGCCCTCAAGCTATGTAATATTCATGTGAATGAATTTCTGATAGAATTAATGTTTATGAAATTATCGAAATACAATTTGAAAGAGTATAGTTGCAGTAAAGGAAATATATAAAAATTGTGAAATAAATTTCTTTCATATAAAGCTTTTTTTTAAGAAAAATGACTGAAAATTTAATAGATGCACGTGAAAAAATAAATCGCTAATTCTGGACTGATTTAAAATTCTCTGCGTCCAACCTGAAGTCCTGCATCATTTATGCTGGCTGAATTACAAAAAGTGCAACGATAATTCAGTCGTGCAACCTCTTCAGGGACAAATTTATTTAAATTAAGATAAAGTTATATTTATTCAATACGAATTCTTGCTATTAAACGAAAAAGAGCCAGACATCTACGTCAAAAATATTTAAATTTGAAAGACCGTACACGTGTATGTGTGTCAATGTCCCTGAACAGGTTGAGTAATAATGTCAAATGGGACACCCAGTGTACACGACTGTCCAAGTTCACGCAGGCTTGGACAAGATTTACTGGGTATTTATTAATCGAGGACAAGAATTTTATCAGAATCGTGACCTGGTAGCTCTTGACCTTCTCGTCGAGTTTCTTCAAGGTCTCCTGAATAGTGGTGAGGGTCTTGTCGTTCGACTTCTCCTCGACCTGCGTCTCGTTCTGCGTCCTCAGCTCCTCGAATCTCTTCAGGATCTCCCTGACGCTTAATTTACTCCCATCCGCGTTCTCCTCGGTAATCGTCTCCATCTTAGACATCTTCCTCTCCCCATTCACCTTACCGACGATCTGATCGCTATCATAAAAATCCTGTATCAAATCGTGCACATCCTCAGCATTCTTCATATTCGGTGATTGAGCTCCACACGATTTCGTTTCATAGATCTCGTTGTTCCTAACCGGTCCAGACTGACTGTTTCTCGAGTTCCTCAACAAACAACCCTCTTCGAGTCTCAGTTGCTCTATCGTCGGCTGACCCTGAGGTCTATCAGAGTTGCTCGAGTGCAGAGAATTAATAGTCGAAGCTACAGGGTTCATGAAAGCCTTCGGCTCCAGCTTCGACATGTCGATCCTCGGTATATTCTCGTACTCGAATTTTTGGTGACCAGCCTTCGAGTCTTTTTTCGACTCCAAACCCTTGGAAATCTGCCTAACATTGTTCTTGTTCACGTCCAACTGACTGGAATCTGGAGACACCTTTCTGTCCTCCTTCTTCTTCCTCTTGCAGTCATCCTTGGCGAAGAATTTGATGAACCTGTTCTTCTGCTCGTTCTTCCCCTTTTCAAGGTTGGAAGCCTTCTCGAGGAAGGCTCCGGAGTCGTCTGTCTGCCCGTACTCGTCACTGCTCAGATCAGACTCCGAAGATTTCACCAGGAGACTGTCAGGTGAATTGGTCTTTCGATCTTCGTCGGAGAAATTCTTGGGGTCGAATTTCCCGACGAGATTGCTCAGACTCTTCTTTCGAGGGCCTAACTTCGCTTCATGGTCCTCGTAATGTCTCCTATAGTTCTCATCGACTCGGTAAAACGAGAAATCAGGCGTCGATTTTCTTTCGGTCCTCGCGTCCCTCTGGTACTCCAAGTTCTTCCCATTTTCATGAGTCTCGAATTTTCGAAGGAACTCTGACCTTCGTACGATCCGTTGCACGTTGTTGAAGGGTTTTGGTTCGATTTTTCTCGACTCGTTCTCGGAAGTCTCCGACGGATCGATGAACTGTGACAGAATCTCTGGACGATGCTTCTGTTTCTTTCGCAGAGTGGTCGGCAATTCCGCCCAGTTGCTGGACAGTCTTTTAGAGAAGATTCCTTCGGTGTCTGAAACCTCCCTCTCCATTTTTCTCACTTGGTCGTCGACGCTCGATCGATCGATTCGGGTAAATACATTTAGATTGGACGTACACCGTGGAACACTTTCTTCCGTGAGGTTATGGTCGATCACATTGTAATGTATAATGTCCAGGAACTGATCTGGATGTTAAATAATCATTTTTGAGCAAGGGGTGAAATGATTTAAATGTTTGATTCTTGGACATACCGTGCGCACTGTTTAAAGTTTAATATTTATAGTTTATAGTTGTAGTTAAATATACGCATAGTGTTTCAGAATAAATAAAATAATTCGAAAGACAATCATTAGTATTATTAGAATATACAGACCTAATGCACTCTGTAATGTGTTCAATTTTGTACAATTCTTTAACCCTTTTGCTATTAACAATACGAGCGACTACAGTCGCGTAACGATCTTTGGATACCAAGAGTGACTATAATCGCCCTCCGTGAAATGACCTATAAGTAGGTACTACAGTCGCCCAAAGAACAAAATTGCTTGACCACCTGATTTATCATTAGGCGTTACGGCAAGAAATTGTATAAGTATTAAATCTTTCATCGATTTTTCTTTTAGTTAGTATTGTTATGAGAAAAACAGAAGCTCATGTGAAACAGAGGAGAGCGGTCGCGCAGCATAGCATTGAAACGGTTAACGTTATTGTTAGTCGCCTCTAATGAGAATTAATAATTATCATACTTAATTCCACAGCAATTTTAACTATACAAATTGAATAATTCTCCTTATGAGCGAATAATTAAATATTCAAAATAAGTAGCAACGAATACAAGGCTCCACAAAAGGAACCCTGCGAACAATTTCACAACGATTAGCATACGTCTGCATTCCAATGAACAGTGTAACAATAAAAACTTGTTCGTATTCGGTAGGAATTATCTGTAATTGTTCTTCGAGCGATTCTTTCGATCTCGATGACGCAACGGTCGATTGTCAAGCGAACGGTTGGTCTTTTGTTGAAAAGACAATGCCACGTTTTCGAATGACGACGCAAAAGCTGACAGAACTGGCAAATTATCGTAGTCGATGAAGTGTACCAGGTTGAACGGAAAATATTGTCGGTTTTTTCTGGCGAAAATCATCAATTGTGTATTATTATTTATTTAAGAGGCATGCATAAGCTGCATTGACAGTTGCAAGAGAGCCATAGATAATCATTCACAGTATAAAATAAATTAAAATGTAATTAGTTTTAACCCATTAACTGCGGTACACTTCCAATGAAAATCCTCTGCTGTGTGCTGCGTAATATGTAATAGCTGAGCAGTAACGGTTGATTTCTTGTATTCATTCATTTTATTATGCTTTGTTTTATTTTGTTGTAGTAAACGCTTCATTTATTATTCATGAATGTGCTCTCGATTATTATTTATTATTTATTATTATCTCTTAACGTGACTCCAGATTTTCGGCCATTATTTTAGATTGGCAGCTAATTCTCGAAGTCATTATACTGGTCTTTCGTACATTATACATTATTCTTTTGGGGCGTATACAGGGTACTCGCGCTTATCTGTTACAAACCGATATTTCTTAACATATTGAAGATATAAAAAGTTTTATATGAAAGTTGCGTGGTAGGAGGGAGCAAATTTTTTAGCGAGGTGGAATTTTTTTTCAGTATTATTTTAAGAGGTATGAAAGTCAAGTTTTTTCTTTTAAATGGAACTATAGTGTCTTTCAAGACGAAATCATTAACCTATTATGTATACACCCGATTATGCATATACCTTTCACTATATTCTTCATATATGTACATGCCTTTCGCAGTCACAGGGTTAATAATAACAAATTGACTGTTTATTTCAAAGGTCCGACAAAATTTGTCGATCAACCTGATAGTTTCAAGGTCTCGACTTTGTACGCCATCGAGCACGACGAATGCCCAGGAACTCGGTGGAATATACGGAAATTATATCTCCGGGAATATAATTGACCCTGATTCCTCTGACCGAAGGAGACGATTTAGAGACCGTGAACTTTTCCTCGATTGAAAGACCTTTTAATACTAATTGATAGGAGGAATGGAAACCTTGTGAGCTTGAATATCATATTGAGGGAAGGGAGAAAGTTCGTCGTGGAAAAGAAAAGAAAAATGAAACTCATAGCGAAATTTCAGTGGCAATCGTTTTCACTCATGTGTGTGTAGGGTAATTCTCTAATGGGAATCTAAATTTTAGTGGTATAGTTCAAGCTACAGTTCTGTTGTAACAATAAGCGAGGATAGAAAAAGTGGAAGGCAAAAGTTTTGCATAGTTTTCTCAGGTCGATCTCATATTCTTTTCAGATTCATCGATGCAGCTGCTGAGTACAATTGCACTATTTTTTATTTATTCAAACTCAATACTTTACGAGACAATCTGTATTTTATGAAGCTTCCACCATTACATTCTAAACATTGTCTTATATCTCTTTTCATATCTAGTAAAGTATTGACAGTTTGATGTTCTTACCTAATATGTTTTATACGTCAAATGAGTTGAGGAATCGATATATGTAAAAAAAACTTATGTAATTCTGTTTGAAAAACATTCAGGAGTTAGAGGATATATAGTACTCATCAAACTGATCAACAAGTGTCTAATAAATATCAGTCAAAAATTCAATATTACCCAAGTTGTTAAAAATTGTCTGAAAACCTCGGATATAATACTTATTTTTTACCTCATATTTATTACACATTTTTTATTCAATTTTATAAGCGTCAGCTTACAAATTCTTCATATACTTTGTCATATCCAGTATAATAAAATTTCGACGCAAGAGCAGCAACTGAATATCGCACAGAGAGAGATCTGAATGAGATCGTGAGAATGGACGAATATCCGTTTTAACGGAATCGAACGAATTATGCAGGAACTCGAAAGAGAGAAAAATGTGCGACGTTAAGGAGAAAGCGAAGATTCAACGGAGTTTGCTCCAGGGCGTCCGATATTCTTCTGGACCTGTTCCACGAATATTCAAGCAACCCGTTCGAAAAACCGTAGAACCGTCCCGGTTGGATATGTGGATCACGGAAGAAGGACCTTCTTCAGGGCCCCGTGAGAAGATCCACGAAGAAGCCTCTCGTGAGACCCGAGAACAATGTACACTTTTCATTGCAATTATCTCGCGCTAACAAACTCTCCTTCGTTCCATCCGAGAACTAGACAGGCCTCTGCTTTCGCGGAAATCAGCGAACACAATTAAAAAGGGCCATCTTCGCTTTTAATGAAAACCCGTTTTCCAGGTTTAGTGGAGAAAAGCGCCGAGGAAACAGAGGAGACCATCTGGTACGATTACATTCAAACTATTGCGATTTCAGTGGAGTTTATTATTTAACCCTTATGTGGGCACCCAACTTTTTCTCTTCTCTCTATATTTAAAATATTGTCAATCGATCTCCATTCAGCAAAGGTAAATGGACGGAAGAAGATCCTAATAATAGGGATCTAAAAGGATTTGTCGAAATTTGAACAGAAACTGCTCAAATGTTTTGTCTGAAGATGTACACGCAAGTACATTTGTACCCGGTTAACCACATAAGGGTTAAAACGTCTTCAATTCTGTTTCATTGTTACTTGTAAATAAATTCTGATAGATAGTATTTATTTAAAATTACGCAACATTCAGATTAATGTAAATTGTGAATCATCGTTGCAAGAGATTCATTAGATTGAGGATGTTTACGCAATTTAATGTATTCACATTGGTGCTTAACATTTAATAATTGAGGAAATTAAAAATTACACATACTGAATAGTTCAAGGAGCAAATGCAGTCTTGTTGAAGTCTCATTTGTTCCACTGTATTAAAATGTGTATTTGCAGTCTATTTTGCAGAGTGTCTACAAAGTTCTAGGAGTATTCTGTAACTAACAATGAACGAAAAATTTTTAATAAGCATGGGGCTTGGAATGATTGTTTTTGAGACATGTACAAATGAAGTTCCCTTTATATTCATTATTATACAGCGTGTTTCGTAATTAATGATATAACCAAAAAAGAGGTGATTCTACATGAAAAAGTACATCGAGAATACAGAATGACATTTACTTCAACGCACGTGTACCTAATGAAATTTCAAAACTATTTTGATCCAAAACAGAGCACCGTATAAACAAGCTTTTATCTACATTTCTGATGCCTTTGTTATACAGAGTCATATCCTTCTCCACTATACCGCCAATTACTCTTGATTAATTTTACCAGAGCTTAATAACTTCAACAAATCTCTCCAGGCCTAATGATTGTAAAATTTGGGTTAAGTTTAACGAACGTAACACATTTTTATTTTTCCACACTACTGTGTAACAAAAACACAGTAAAAATCATTTAAGAATAAATCGAGAATTCTAAGGATTATCTTAATTATAAAAAAATCTCGTGTACCGATCTTTCACACCTGTTACGTCCAAAGACGATTTCACATCCGCACACAGAGTCAATTTGTATTCGAAATGACTGGTCTCGTTTAAAATTCCGTTTGAACGTCAAATACTCTCACCAGGAAGATATTCAGACGTTCCAAGGAATTCTAGCTTGTCCTATTTGTTGCTGAAGAACGCACGCTGTTCAGCTCCAGGGTAGGAGAGATTGAAAAGCCATATTCAAAGAGAAGATTCATCGTGAACCCGATCCGAGTGAAAAGTAGGAAGTAGAATCCAGTAAATCCTAGTCACCGTGTCACTATATTAATGGAGTGACTAGGTTCTGACCTACAAATTGCCTCAGGGCTCCGATTTATCTAGCATCGACTCGAAAAACGCGTAAGGAAGAAAATAAACGATACAAACGGAATTAATTCATCCTTACGCCGTGACTTCGTTGTGTACATTTCACCCGGAGGTTCATTTGAAACTATAATTTCGACCTTGAAGAGAATCGATACGTTCATTCTCCCTTTTTGTCGCTGGCTTCGCAGCGATTGCTGTTGGCCGAGTAACAAGTTGACAACAAGGATACTCCATTGCAATAATTTATACGAAACCGATCTTATCGGGATGTTTCTTGAAAGCGATTTTTACCCAGACGAATTTAAATAAATAACCGGTAATAAAGCGTGTTCTTCAAAGATGCCTAATTAATCAGTGTTCCTTTCAGCGTTGGGATAATATTATATTTACGAATGTTTCCACAAAAGGACGGAGAACAATGACAGAGCAGCAGCTAATTAGCATTGTTCAGTTACGTTGCGTGTCTTTAACTTAATGACAAGTACTACTATTCTGTTAAGTAGAATACGTTTCAGTTAACCTGTTTATCAATAATACGTTTTTTAGTTTCAAATGTAAAATCGTTTTTGTTCAATAAATTCTGAATTAACTGTGAAAAGACAGCATAATCGATTGTTTTTTAAATAGAAAAATTAATAAAATATAGACTGTCATATACATACAAATTATGAGTTTAGATTTTAAGTAAAAATTCTTGAATATTTTATCAATTATCAAGAAATTAATTAAATTTCATTGTTTCATTTAATAGGTTAAATTATTTCTGTTTATAACCAAGATTGCGATCTCAATGTTCAATTAAGATGAACAGACCTTGTTGTAGACATAAAACTATGAATTCGCGTTTGAAGAATCTTTTATGCGCTCTGAAAATTATTATGAGCACTTATGAACATTTCAAGGTCAATCAATTAAGCATTAAAGTCTCGTTTCTGACAATCAGTTACAAGGATCGCGAAAAACTGGAACACGTCATCTTCAACGCGTTTAATTAACAATTTTTTCCTTTTGTTTAATTGCAAACAATTTGTCAAGTTGTACACGGTGTTTTCTCTTCGCCAGGAGGCCAATTCGATGATAATGGCGGCTGATCGTCAATTCGTACCGTTCCGTTCGTCGAGACGGCATTAAAACGAATTCATTGATAATTAACGGCTATTATTAATAGCGAGATCGATATCTGCGATCTTGCTTTGGTACGCCGACGATATATCCATGTAAAATTGTCTATTTATCGCTAATGATCTTGCATGAGATCCAGGAGTTTGCGAAAGAATAATTAGGATCGTTTTCTCCTTTCTAAAAGTGACATTCCAGTATCTAGAAAAATTTGAAAAAAATATAGCATTCTACGTATAGGATGGGTCAGGTAAATGGCACTTCGATAATTTGATTAATATTGATTTCGATTAAAATAATGGACTGCTCAATTTTTATCTGTTACTTGTAGTTTTTCAAGATGTCAGGGTCACTTCACCTTTTTAAATAGAACACACTGCATATTACATAGTTCGACAAGGGTGCAGTAAGGAAGTGCTCGATTTTTATGTGATACATTGTCTTATCCGAACTATGTAAGTTTAATTGATAACAATTTTTGACAGAATCAATGTGTATGAAGTTACTGAAGTGTTCTACCCTGGCCTTCTTCGAACCATGTAACTTTAATTGAAAACAATTTCTGACAGAATCAATATTTATGAAGTTACTAAAGTCTTTTCAATACTCAAAAGTGTGTTCTGGCTTTGAAATGTGATAATATAATTAACACATTCACTGTCACAGTGGAAATTACCACGTCTACTGCTTCCACATTATTCTTAAATACACACTGATAGTGGTCAAATTATTTATTGAATAGTGTACCTCGAAGAAAAGAACTTTTGTCATTTTCTATCTTTATAGAGGTTACTAATTATTTAATCGTTCTACAGAATATTTTTTCTTAATTTCGACACTTATTAATAAAAATCTAGTATCACTATACCAAAGATACATAATGTAGACAGCTCTATGTCATTTCCTTCTCTATGGTATACCATTTCCCTTTTCGTGTTTCAAGAATACCACGACAGACATAGCACTAATATATAGCACGTACGATCTAAGGAAAAGTGCAAAACAAATTAAAAATTGCTACACATAAAAGTCAATTTGTAGGTAAAGTTATGACCTTGAACGGTGTATCTGAATATCTATACTATAGTAGCCTGCTAAGGAGCTGATCCTACACAAATATATTTATTTGTTCTCATTATGAAAGATTATAGACTCTGAATATCACTCTAACGAGCTTTGTAACGTATTGACTATGTTTCTCCAACAAGATGAAGCCAAGCTGCCTTGGTGATAATGTATGTTAAGCTAGCAGGATTACGAGAAGACTGTGCTTTCTTAAAATATTGATTACGACTACTAGCAGACATTCCATACCTTCACTTGGCTAGATTGCGAGACGCAAATAAGATGACGTGTTATTTAGAGGTGATAACCATTGTTGCTCGATGATCCTCGACAGACTCTCAAGGAGATCGGGAAGAATGGAATTGTATTAAAATGCAATCACGACTGTCTCGTTGGTGTAAAGAAATCTGGAGATTGTTATGTAAGGATTCAACTTGGGGACATGATGGACTTAATCATCAGTATATAACTCATTTATTATAAATCCTGACAAATGATGTTTGGCAAATGGCAGACACTTTGCTGCGAGTGCATCGATTGAAAACAGAAGAAATTATAATTAAAATTGGAAGGTAGCAAAACTGTGTGATAAATTTCAATCCGCCATAGTTGGCCCGTCATGGAATCGAAAGTTCATTTTAATTGCTGCTGAAATTTTCAGCTACAAATTGCTTCGATTATTCGCTAGTTGAACGGGGAAAGTTGATTTGATTCCAGCCAGAAACTATAAATCAGACGCGATTGCTAATATTCATGATTAAAGTCGAAATATGGATAATTAATGTACGTACTTTAGGAAGATCTGAAAGTCTAAAGCCACGGTCGATAAAACTAATAAAGGATACATTCTGAATTCATATATGAAAGTTATAGGAGTTGTACTGAGATTCATAGATTTTTCAGATATGGTAAGTATCAAAATACTAATGACTATAAAATGTAGGAATAACAGTGAAAAACATTGTCTGAAATTAATTCCAGACAATACCCAAACTTACACTGACTCCATAGCAAAGATTTTGAGTATTATTAATAATAAACTCCCTTTTGATAAAAATTATCCATACTTCTCTGTAACCAAAGGAACTTTAACTGATTTTTTCCGACAGAGTGACTTATGCCACTTTCAAAATGAAGGGCTCGATGATCGAGGCGTGTCGTGCATTCTGGAAACCAAGAGGGAAACGTTTCTCAACGGGCTGGAAGGCATGTTGCAGCAGCGGGTTGTCGAGGTAAACAACGTTGCTGGTTGTAATTGAGCTTCACGACACGAATACCGGGCTTTCGCCATGACACTGGCGCAGAGAAACCGATTTATTGCGACATGATCGAGATCGAGACCATTTTGGCCTCTCGAACGTTTTAACCAACCGAAATGGTGCTCGACGCGTTGACATTGCTCCGGAATGAACGTGTCACCCGCGATCTTTTATTCAGTTTCTGCTGTCCATCGGTAGGTATCGATTTTAAGTAAACGCGATCGTGTCTCGATGTTTATATTTTTTGCTATTTATCTTTGATGAATGCGATTTCTGCATACTGTAAATATTTCAGATTTGACGAGTATGATTTATATTATAATTTTATATCTACATATAGTCAATTTTTCATAATTTTATCTAAGAAACTAAATGTTCACTAAAATGTACAATTTTTACGATAACTTATTAACTGTTTTATAGCTGTACGCAGTTATTATTAACAGAACTATAGTCCAGTCCATTTGTAATGTAAGCTAATAAGAGTGCCTGATGCTATTTTGTAAATAATTATGTTGATTAGAAATACTAGATATTTCGTGGATCCAGATAACTGTTTTACGTAGAAATTTGTAATGGCAATTATTTAATTCTTACTGCCTAAGCAAATTGATTAATTTCTTATTATATAAATTATATAAAATACTATAGCGAGAGGAAGTATTAAATTTATCTTAGTATTTACAATGAATTCAACTCAAATTGTGACGTTTAACGATAGAATTAACAAAATATTACTATTAGAATTACTTTAGTTTTTGAAGTGAATTCGGTCCATAAATAATCACTCCAATATTAATATTAGAATCATCATAATTTTTGTAGTGAACCCAGTCTAAATATTCAACGAGTGATATATCATTTAGTGGTCCCCAAAATCTGTCCTCTAAATAATAAAACACCTGTTTTACAAAGACTCCACAGTGCATTTTTTTCCTCGAGTCATGCACTATTAATTATTTGACCACCTGTTGATTTCACGCTATCGTGCGATTACTGTTACACGACCGCGTGCGTGGCGTTCAGTTTTAAGGATGATACACGCCACCGCGATGATTATCTGCAAATCGAATGAAAGAGGGAGCAGTTTAATGATTCTCCCGTTTCTGAAGGACGGAACACGATTGTCTGAGACAATGCGTTTGTCATTCCCTCGGTACCGTGAGAATCAAACGAATTTAGCGTCTCCCGGTGAAATAATAACGAGTCTCTCGCGTGTGTCTTCATTCTACGAAAGCAGAGTCACGTTTGCTCTTGAAACGTTGTTCTTCTCAAGACACTTCGCTCGAAACCGATTCGAAGAAACGATTTTAATTGGCTGAGATCTTAGATCCGCACCTCTGATGAAAATCCTTTCCATCAACTAGATCGAAACGGTACTGTTGCCAGATATTAACACGCTGAATACCGCAGTGAAAACAGCCATATCTAATCAGACACGACATAACTTACTGTTTTTAACACATTGGCAGCCGCCGACGTAGTTCTACGTCATTTTAAAATCTGTGGTTGGTTGCCGCCGAGTATTACGTCATTTTATATTTACAGTGAGTTATGTGCATTTTATAATTACTAGGATTTTATTACGTGTTTGAATTTTAAACAAGTGGTTGCAAGCATTTTACTATAAGGTAATATTTTTAATTTTGACTCTCATTTTAATACCAGAACCCTACGGCATGCAGATATCAATTTTTGGAAATTGTTCGCGGCATCTAGCTAAGGCTCTTGCGTCAGAACCGCCGGCTGCGAAATAGTTAATATAAATCGTAAAGGAAAAAAAATATTCGGGTATTCCGTCGTCTTTTCATGTTCCTAAATTAATGTTACAATATAAAAGTTGCTTAGAATTATGTAATAATAAATAGTTATTTAATTAAATTGAATTTTAAGTGCCGGTCATCGGTGAGCTCCGCCGCATTCAACGTGTTAACGAACTATGTAACTTTATGTTTGCAACGTACCTTTTACTCTGTTTTAAATGCATGCTTTCACTGATTTCGTTCATTTTTAGGCGCCTTTGTGCAGATATTCAACTGTACGTATGAAAATTATTTGACTGGAGTTAGTAACTGTTAAGCCCCTCAGGTTATCAGGGAAGTATTAATATTAGAAAAATTGTATGTAAATTTTAATACGAGAATAATTTTTAAAATTAAATATGCATGTACGTTCAATTTTTTTACTTCAAATACTATTGAAAAGAATAAACACCTTCCTTAGAGATCTCTGAATTTATTTCAATGTTTCAATCTTTCACCGATCCATAAATTTAAGAAATGGAAAAATTCAGAAATCTTTGTGAAAAAACTGTGACATCCTTATAAAAAATATTTGAATAAAATGAGGAGTTGGATAAGTGCACTTCAATAAAATTAAATTGTTCTTTCGAATGCCAATTTACATTTATAATGTATAATTTGTTGTTATGCAACTCGGTTGTTTACCACGGACAAGAAATTCATTTAAAAGAATTCAAGGAGAAGAGGTCCTCGTGTCTGGACGAAAAAAACCGTGACGCACATCGAAATGAATTTCCATGCAAATAAAAGAGCGATTTTTCTATACTCGTCGAGTAGAAACAACGATTCATTCAATTTCATTAGTTTTTACCGTCACACTTAGGGTAACACATATTCGTAGAATTCTCTTGTTAGTTACGCAATATGCTTCTTCGATACTTTTTCCCTCGGTATTCCGTCGAACAGGTAAAACCAGAAAGCAATACAGGGCTGACTTAACTACGAACGGAACAATCTCCTCGAACTTAATAACCGTTTTGCAATGTAACGCAATTTGCGCGCGAGAGAAATTATCCTGTTGGGGTAGCGGCTTTAAGTGGCGCGTGTTACAAACGACAGAAGTCGACCGCAAGTATTTTAATTGCGTTTCCAATCGAAGATGCAGCTAGTCCCACAAGATCATTCCATATTCAATTTTCCAGTTTTTTTTTCAAGGAAGAAAATTCTTTGATGGAGTCTAGAAACTTACGATTTTGTAGAATAAATTGTGATACTCGAAGTTGATAAAGATTAGATATTTAGAAAATTACAGTTACGGCTTAATGCACTGTTGAATGTAGTTGTAGGATCAAGCCATAAAACCAGTTACTTCTTGTTAAGGTGTAAATATATCGTTTCGATTATACAGGATAAATTATAATATTAGAAATTCTTTAGTCAAGTTTTTGTTCATTAATTACTTTTTCTAAAATTGCAATTTTTAATATTATCCAGGTATTCCAGATGCTGTTTTGATCATTACTTTATCAGAAGTACTCTAATAAATGGCATGATTTTTAAATCTTATCTTGTCAATTTTATAAATTAAAAAATTGAATGTTTGTAATATTCAATAAACTGAGAGAGAGATGATTAATCCCCATCAGTCTGCAAATCAACCGTTTCAAAGTAAACATAATTTTTTATTTTAAAAATATAAATTAACTGTTCATGTATATTATTTATATTATAAAAATACAATTTTCAGAGATTACACGAAATTACCTCGCCGCTGAATTATTTTAATTTCTTGTAGCACATTCTCTTATATTTCCATACTAATCAATTTTACAGACTTTCAAAATTTCCTGGTTCATACTTGATCTTTTATGTGAGTACATTTTAAAATCTTGATGAAGTCATTTTATACTATAAAAAAACTCTTCATTAGAAACATTCAAAGCTTCTGTTTATTCTGAAAGGGTGGTTTGCAGACCTACAACAACGAAACAGATTCCACTCACTTCACTGAACTATCACAAACATACAATTCTGTTAACATTCACTCTATTAAATTCATCAACCACTTCTTTCTAAAAAACAAAAATATTTCCTCTATACTCAAAAGCAAGAACAAGATCTCCTCATAAAATAAAGATTAAGAAATACTATCCAGCACTACAATTAACGATCAATAATATCCAGTACTATCCACAATGTAATAAATAAAAAAATTATCAAATGGTACAGGGCGCACGGTACGTTCAAGACGAAGGGAAAAAAAGAAAAACAAACCCTATAAGAAGCTTCACATGTCACTTTTCATCGAATTCTTATGGGATTCGATCACTGACACTCACTGAACACCGTAATCGTGCACGATCAGGAGGATGTGGTAGCACGTGAAAAGCAGTTTCCCGGTGACTGAAATGTCGTATGCACCGGGAAAGCTGAAGACGGAAGAATACGGTGCACGGTTGCACGTCGGCGCACCGTACGACGACACTCGATGAACTGAAGAGCTGTGAGGCTTCCGATAGACAGCGCTGTTCCCCGTTGGCTGCGCTCTGCTACCTGGTATACCTTCGAAACACCGATATCTGGGTCGAGCCTTTCCACGCTGTGCCGACGTAGACGATCGTCGACCCTCGATCTACGGTTTCGTTCAGCTTTCCGAGTGTATCCGCTGGCGAAAAGTACGAATGAACCGGATGGATTGTCCTTAACACTTTCGTAGACGTTCCCGTAAAAGTACTCTTCGTGAGTTAACCCTTCGCACTCCAAGCAATTAGGAATTAACTACACGTTGGTAGTCACTTCCAAGGAGTTTTTTCTTAGATTTCTCAGTTACACAAAATGACCACGAAAAAATGTTGGCAATTTGTTCGATTATACGACGTTTTTCAAACTTTAAATTTTTAATTCTTCAAGCGTTAAAGTTTATATACTACGAGTTAGGATAAAAGTAGAATAAACATAAAAAAGTGTAAACACCCGATGACATTGATGAACGAACGCATATAAACACTTTTATCTATAAATGATAAAATGTGGGCAGTGACACTGGCCGTAAGAGTATAACGCCTCTAAGTACCTAGGCAGTACAGCTGGCCTTAGAAGTGCAAAGGGTTCATATAGTGTTTCCGTAGGCTACAGCTGATTGTGTCGCGTTTTTTTATAATTATTCGAATCGAGATGATGATACGAAGCGCCCCTGAATTTTCTTTTGTCTTCAAAAATGTAATTAATGAATTTGTAAAGCTCGTTGAATTTTCGTGCTCTGCTCTCTGATACCTAGGACTGGGGAATACTGATACTTGGGTCGAGTCATTCAATGCTGTGCAGAGGTAGACAACCGGTAGCGACTGTTTTTCTTTTTTTTATTAGAGAAATCCCAATGAAGGTTCGTTTTACTTTTGTAATGTTTGGTTTTGTAATTAATGCTTCCATATTAAGGGGTAGTTGCAACTTTATTCTTTGCAGGTTCTTGACTTTTGCTCTTTGAGAATTGTAAAATTTGCATTGCCAAACTACATGGTTTATATCTTCGCTTTCATAGTTACATTTACATTTTGGGTTATTTATAATACTAAGGCGCGCGATAAAGGCAGTTAAATTATAGTGATCGTTTCTAATTCGATTTATTGTGAGAATAAATTCTCTAGTCCATTTTCTGGGTAAGTGCCATGGCTCATGATTCTGACTGGATGGCGAATGTGTGTACCCCTTGTTGTTGGAAGTCAAAGCTCACAAAGGGACGTTGACATATCTCACTAATTACTGGCTTTTGAACCCATACACCTTAATAGTTTTTTAGTCAGTGTTCAATACACTTTCGAACCATGGAGTCAAACGGTACATATTCTATTTAAAAAAACACAAGGTGACCTTCATATCTCGATAAAAAGGCGAAATTACAAAAAATTAATTACTACACTGCATGTCCCCTCTTATATCATACAACTTTCGTTCAAAAACTTTTTTCATATAACAAATAGTTTACGAGTAATTTGACGTGATCGAGTTAGGTGAATCACCCCCTACGTACGTACATGCAAACTTTCTCAATTGCAAAGATCTTGTTATCGATCTGATATTGTACTCGAAACTACAATAATCAAAATTGACGACGTACATTTGTTTCTGCCACGTCACGTGCAAGAAATTACGTTTCCTTAGTGTTCAAATATATCCAATGAATTTATTATCTATTAATTACTGATAATCCCTTAGTAAACTTGTCTTCACCCATAACGGTATCACGGAAACTAACAAAATTGTTATTCATAACTGTCTAAACGAGTGTATGTTACAAGGAACTCACGACGACCACGGTCCTCTTTCACGAGGCCGATCTTCCAGGTCTTCAAGGCCATGAAGCGGCGGGAAACGTATTAAAATGTATTCCGACCGATTCGACAAGCTTGAAAAGCGTTTCATTCCCACCATAGTGATTCCGTGCATCGAGAACATCGGCGTGCCGGCGGCCTGTTCCGTGTCTGCGTTCGCCGCTGTAACTCTCACAGATTCTTTCTTTTCTCCCTTTTCGTTTTTTTCTTTCCTTCTCTTCATTGCACTTCAATCGGAATGCGCATAATGAAACGAGGAATGTAGAGTGAAAAACGTTTCTCCGAGGCTCTCTCTCCTTCTGTCTCGGCGCAGATAACCGAGTGAAATTTCCAAGGCGGCCTTAATAATAAATAGGCACGTCGCATGTATTTGGTTTATATGGAAGCATTACTCGCGGCACGGGAAAACATTGACAGGTAATTTCGTAATAGAAATTCAATCGTCATCGTTTGCTGGACCGTAAAAAACGCTCTAACTGATGTGATCGAACGAATGCATTAAAGTAGAAACGATTTCGATTTACCGCTGTGTTTAACTGGCAGTAAAAGTGTCGATTGGCGTGTACAGCTATTCGTAAAATTGAACGTACGGTTCTGAAAGTATTTCCGATCACCTATTATAAGTTTTGGTGGATAATATTTGCCTTTCCTTGAATGTTCGATATTGTTATAGCTTTTACGCAGTGTATGCCCGATTTTGTGAGTTGCTCAATTACGTACGTTGTGTATGCACATGTTGTGTTATGCTCAATTATGTTCAGATGAAGATGTAAGAAGTTGTTTTAGAATTTATTTCTATAGAGAAAGATAGCTGAGGTTCTATGTAAAGCGATATTGTTGAAATTGATGTCTCAATTTAGATGAAAAACGAAAGGGAATATTCTATATAGTTCTAATTTTACATCAATTTTATTAGACAGAATCTTTCTGCGATAGGTGATCGAACATTAGGAGCTTATTCTACTGATTTTAGCAATGGAATCAGGTCATATAAGCATTTGTCTAGAGTCGTCTCCTTTCCCAGTTATAAATACTCTTTGGTATTGTACAATTTTGCCAGAACGCGCAGTAAAATTTGAGATATTAGTATTATTATTATTTTTTGAGTTACTAATAAACATAATTAGTGCTTCCTTCGATCGCATAAACGAAATTCCAACAATTTCTTAAAAACAAAAGGAAGAACAATATTTACACTATGATTAATTTCTGCGAACTTCGACCCTTGCAAAATTGTGCGAACCACAAAAACATTTATAACTTGAAAACTAAGCATTTTTGGACATTGCTTTTTTTTCATCTTCAAGGTGAATAGAATAAGCTTCTAAAAATTGAATACCCATTTCGGGAACACAATGTACAAAATTTTTGAAAATAATTCATTTTCTTCGTACAAAATCTCAAAAAAAAAGATACTATGGAAAATAATATTCCAGTTGCGATTGTACAGTGAACGAAAAATTTTTAATTATTATTTACTACCATTCTACGTATCTATATTAGTAACGTTTCAAGTTTTTTTAATTTTATTTCGACGTTCAGGGAAGCGTAATTAAAAAAGACTCACGTGAGTCTTCACGTAACGCGAGACGCGATTACACACGGCTGCATTTAATTTCCTGAATTGGTATGACGGAACGGTGTTAAAAGTACAGTTTTCTAGTTAGGAATGCGCAATGCGTGAACTGGTCGAGTGTTTAACAGTCGACGGAAGAACGGGTTCGCTTAAAAGCAAATTATCATAGGTCAGTGAAGTTTACTATAGCTACATTTCAAGCGTCTTAATAGTTTTGTTCCTCTAGAAGGACATGTATCCTAACAAATTTATTTTCAGTTTAAAATTCATGTTTTTAATGATTACTATTATTATATGCACACAATCACCAAGAATAAAATTTTTTATTTCCTGCATTGTTTTGGATCTTCCGAAAAAATGTCTAAATTGTATGTTTTATAGTATGATGTGTTGAAGAAATTCGATAGAGGAACAGACCCGCTTAACAGGAAATTATTATAGGTCAGTGAAGTTTACTATAGCTATATTTCAAGCATTTCACATAATAGTTCTATTTTTCTACAAGAATATATGCAAATTTATTTTAAATTTAAAATTATTATTATATGCACACGATCATCACGAATAAAATTTTATATTTCCTTAGTTTCTTAGACCTTTTGTAATTGAGTTTTTTTATAGCATAACGTGTTAGACAAATTATTTATCTTTACCATAATCTCTTCTTTTTAGTCTGATAAGAATCGTTCCCTCTTCGACTTGAAAAACAAGCTCAGTATACAGTTTACACGATAACAACTACTTGCATAGATTGAATAACACGCTGTTTTCGATTCTGGCAATGTGTGAGTTCCTAGGAGTGAAATTGAATTAGTAACGGAATGAACAAATTGCCAGATAGACGGTGAAAGCTATAGACCAAACTGGTGCATAGATAATTCATTAGAAACCTTTTATCAGCAATCTAATACCTAGCAGTGAACTTTTAAGTTTAAGAGTATTCAATTTTATTGAGTTTGGAGTAAGTTTCAAATTATTTCAATTTTTTACAGTCACGAAAATCCCAAATATACTTTTGTTTATTTGAATTAAGAGCATTTTAATCTAGCACCAATAAAAGATCCTTGCTTGTTTGTTATGAAACAAAGAATGTGGAATAGAAAAGCTACCGCTAGTGGTTGCAGGAATGCTCATTTATTTCATAACTAACAAGTGAAATTCCCTCGACGTCCTGTTTCATTAAACACCGTTGATCGAACTGAATTTTTGCATAAGTAACGTGCGTCCATTTTCGTATTTATTACACGGTTTCGTAATAGACTGTAACTGAACTCATGAATTAAACATTACCCTTATTTAGTTATTCTCAGCCTGATCAATTAAAAGAATACTAAATGCCTTCTGTTGCACTTGTTCAATCGGACGTGTATTGAAAAACGTGCTCCCTAAAGTCACTTTCTGTTATTTTTCAATTTTCTGGAATCGATACCAGCACGTAACGATTTTAGTTTCTTTCGTAAAACGTTAATTACCTTTGGAAAGGTTCGACAAGCAGAAGAAGAGCTAGACGATGAAGTTAGGGACGCAGAAATCGCGGTAAAGGGTTGCCATAAGTTCTCACCCGCGACAGCTGGTTAATAGCTCTTGCCGGTGGTAATGAGCGAACGTTCAGAAGGATATTCCGAGAAGAGAAAAGAGGAAGTAAATTAATCTAGTTGAAGGTAACTCCATTATTTTGATGAATGTCTTCTTCTTGTGATTCATCTGATTACAAAACGTTACGTAACGCGAGTGTATTAATTGTTATTCCAAAACAATAAATATAAATTGTTGCATTTACATAGAGATGTTTATTAAATGTTCCACTTTTAAAAAATGATTCTACAATTACGACGTATTTTTCTATGGAGATTTCGGGACATTTTTAAAGAATCGATGGAACTTGTAAGTTTAATAATCAGGCTAAGGATTTTTATACAATTATAAATTTTTGAAATTCATTTCGATTTCGTGTAAAATTTGTTGTGTCTATTCAAGATTTTAAATGAGTATTTATTGATGAATGTTACGAAATGTCTACATTTTACAAATGTAGATAAGTTAAATGGTTTGAGTTTAAAATCACATCCACTTCTAATTGCAGTTGTTAGTGGCGGTAATAAATTATTCAGACGGATATTGCTGTTGAAGACACGCCACTGTATATAAAAACGTGATATAATCTGTCAACCCTCAGTTAAAAGTAAAGAAATCAACATATTGACTTTTCAAAAATATACCTATCTTGAATATAAATTTATTATCATTTATTATAATTCTGTGACGTGTATAGTTGTGTGTACATTTCACACTATATATAATTTGATATAACTACTACTCATTAATTGATTACATATTATATTAACCAAACAGACCTCTGACAGTTACTATCTAAATGTACATTAAAAATATCTCTTTCAAATTTGCAAAATAATAGTTTGAATTCTGATTCCACAGATTTAAGGGTCATATTAAAATAAGTAATAATTAATTTTTGTGTAATTTGTTGGTGAAGGGAGTGACTGGCGATGCTCTCGAAAAAGAACGCTGATAACGGAAAGGCCGCGATGAAATAGAAATCAGAACCGGAAGTGGCAGGGAAAAGTCGGAAGTGATAGTTGTTTACCACGAATCATTGTAATTTCTTCACCCGATGGATACGCTCGCGATAGAAATAAAAATTTCTGCTTGTGAAAGTAGCCTGCGCTACGTTTTTTGTCATACGTGTTTACGTGACTTATTTGTTCTTACCATATTCGTTCCGAGAAGCGTACTTACTCTTGCAAAAATTACTATAATCATCGCGATACTATCTCACCTGAACGTCTCAATCTCCTGCATTTCGACTTTCCTCAATTTCATTATTATTATTCCAGAGCGTATAGAATTCAAAACTCGTGGTTTAATAATTTGATAATTGATTGCAGAAGATATTATTATTATTGTTAAAGCTTTCTACAAGTTGACTTAAAATAAAAAATTACGGATAGACTTCAAATTTGGTTGTATTGTTATTCGAAGGTCCACAGATTTTAATTCTGCTTTGAAATAATTTGATAATTGACTGTGGATGCTACTATTGTTATTAATAGAGCTATCTGCAAAGTTAATTCGAATAAAAATGATAGAGAATCTCGAAAATTTGTTATTGTATTTGTAGGACCGATAGACATAAAAACTCGAGTCCAACAGAATTCACACAGAGTTATCTGTAAACTTAATTAAAAGAATAATTACAGACAGACATTTTCAGTTCCTCTTATTGTGATTCCAAAATCGACAGACATAAAAAATCATGTTTAATAGCTTGATAATTTGATTTAAACTGACCCTTCTGCAAGATCAGTTTAAATAAAGATTATAAACAGCCGTCAAAATTTCTTCTTATTTTTTGATAGTCAATAAACAACAAAACTCATGTCAAAAAATTTGATAATTAAATTTCGACATAACTTTCTACAAGGTTTATTAGAATAAAAATTACAGACAAGTTTCAAATTTTGTTTATCGATATTCCCCAAAAAATCATACCTAGTATTTTAAAACTGAATTTAGATCTACTTATCTGCAAACTGAGCTACAGTAAAAATTACAGATTCGCATTAAAATATATAATAAACTTCAAAGCTGGAGATATCAATCACAAAACCCTCTATGAGCTCATAATAATCATGTTTACTATTGTAAGAATTCAATGAGAATCATAGTACGATCTTCAAAGAAAATAATTCTTTTCTTCGTGAAGCGTTCGTAACAATTGTCCAACCGGGTACAGGGCCTGTCGTAATTTGAAATTCTCGATCGAGACAACTTGAAAGAAGAAGCTACACAAAAGATGCGTGATTCACGTGTGTCGGTGTAACAGCGGGCGCACCTGTCGTTAACGGAAACGAACGATTACACTTGGAACCCTGAAAAGGGTCCCATAATACACAAACCTCGTCGAGGAGCATCCTGATCGTTAAAGTACAGTCCCGTTCCCGTTTTCCAAAAGCCACCATTCTTTTTCTTCTTTGTTCCCTGTTAGCCTTAATACACTGCTGAATCGCGATTCACGGACTCAGGAGAATTTAGTTAATTTTTGCAACGTTAATAATAACGTTCTAACAGAATTTTTCACTTGAGAATTTGGGGCTTCAGAAAAATTTGTAATAAATTCTTATCGTGTTTAGATAGTTACATTAATTTTTATAAACTGTAAAAAGTTATTTTTGAGAATTGTTGGTACTCTGATTTTGCTAGAATTTATTATCAATCTAAACAGAATAGTTTCATAACCATTAGTGGTATATTTTCTCGTTTTAGTTAAGCGATTGAAAGATTTTATAGAATAAAATGGAAACTCCAGTATAAATAGAGAAGTGATGTAAAATAATGAATGATCTGGAGTGAAAAAGTATATAATAGTGTTGATATGGGTTTAGGTATCGATTATCGTCATTTTCCACCGGAAGGAACGACGATCTCTCGATATACGAAGTTTCAAGACATGTTCCCACGTTTCTACGTACGTAACCTTACGACCTCCATCTTTCTCTTCTGCTCGATGAAATCATTGATGATTTAGCAACCACGGCGGGACAGAGTCCATTGACCGTTCTAACACCTTCTGCATAATATACAACAAATCGATAAATCAGTTGAGAGCGATTAAAGTTCTATTTGCTTCTAAGTTTGCATCTACCTATATCTTAATCGGTAATAATTTGTATTATCCAACCGAAAATTCTAAATTAAATTTTGTCATATGTAAAACTTTATATATGCAAAATGCATTGAACCTTTTAATCAAATCAAACTTCAATCAGTTGTTGAAAAGTTTTAAAACAAAATTTGGTTCCTGAATTTCTCAAATTTTGCGCATGAAGATCAGTTTATTACGGTAAAATCATTGAACCATTCCAAGTAATTATAGTTTCAAAGTTATCACAATCCTTGGTTATTTGTGCTTACACAAAATTCCTACGAAATTTCATTAGAAAATTAAAAAATAGATCGAGCATGAAAGAAACAATGTAACGATGCTATGAGAAATAATATGTATGAAGAGGGAATATAGAAATTCTAAAGTTGCTTACGTGAAAAAGAAACTTCTTTTCTCAGAACAGTAATTTCAGGGTCTTCCGTTTCAGAACAAGTCGATCCCATTTCCGTTCGGTTCTCCGCGAAACGTTTTCAACACTTTCTCGCTCGATGTTCTTCCTGTAATTTTCTTAACGCGTCGCATTTTTCTGTCGACTCGTTTTTTTCCTAATCGCGGCGAAAAGAAGGTGATCGAGGCGAAATCTTAATCGCTGGCTGTAAAAGGCGCGTATCGTGACCGGAAAGACCAGTTGATCTACGACTCCTAGAAAGCTCTCGAGTGATTCGTGTTTGGGAGACACATTTTCCATTTCTGACAGCTCCTCCCTTTCGCAATTCCCTTTTCCACGACGTTACGCGTGTATGTTCTGCGAAAACGAAACCCGGGTCTTCGATGACGGCGTTCCTTCTGTGGCTAACCTGTTTTGATCTTTTTTACGAAGTTTGAGGAGATTTACAGACTCTGGTAATGTTGATGAATGATTGTTTATTTATTTATTTCAAGGAAACATGCTTTGTCATATTTATAATACGTCTTTTATACGTCTTCTGCGTTTTGCAAAATTTGATAACATTCATGGACTTTGTCAGTGTTGATGAAAGTTAACTAAATGAACCTCTTGTCTCTTTTGCTAATTGTAAGTTTGAGGAGGCTTGCAGACTTTGGCAATGTTGATGAATTTGTTTTTGATGTTATCCAAACTCTGACAAGTTTTCTAGATTCTGCCAATGTTCATGAACATCTAATGCATCATCTAAATTAACCGCTTCTATTTTTTTCCAAAGTTTAGAAGATTTACAGATTTTGACAGCATTAAAGCATCTTTACATTCTCTTTTACAAAGTTAGAAAACTTTTATGAATTTATATCAGTTGAAATCATTCAGTGTTTAATACGTCGAGTTGTACAGTAAAAACAGTCACATGTAGTCTCACTATAATTCGTCGTTTTTAATATAAATCATAAAAGAGGAAAAGATTTAAATATTCAATTATATGTTTGTGTTCTACATTATTGTTGCATTGCTCTATTTTTAAAAAATTTTGTAAGAATCACTGCCTATTTAATGAAATGTTTTACATCATCTGTTACAATTTCACAGCAATATTATGTAGCGTGAAAATCGTTTCCATAATCTCATTTTGTATGACATAATGCAATTTTTATTAGGTAAGTCATGCTTGCCAACGATGTTAAATGAGGCACGCATTGCTGAGGTCGTATTTAGCTTTTACGTTCCTCCTTGTAATTATCCTCGTTAAGCTAACCTTATTACGTTATTTTTAGAATAACATTATGCAACGTTACATGTAATTTCGAGAAATTTCAATGCATAAAAAATGGGACAATTCTAGGCTACTCGAATTCAACAAATGCTTCTCTTCACTGTAAGAATATCATGACATTCCATCTTTGACAGTATTAAATCGTTCAAAATATGACAGTTTTTGGATGATATCATGTCACTTGGAATTTGATAAATGTTTTTTGACTGTAGCAAGTTGATGTTACTCAGATTTTGATTTCTAACGATTTTAAATTCTTCATAGTGCGATTATGCTTCTCTCTTATCAGTGCTAAAAGAGACACATTTTACCTACTCAAAATTCTTCTGTCATATTATTTCAAAATTATAATTACATCCTATAGTATTATGCAAATTTAATTCACATGAATGTGAAGCATCTCAGAGACTCTTCTTAGCAGCCAGTAAGACTAAAAGTGAACCAAAATACAGTAACTGCATTTTTACTGTCACGCAAGTTCACAAAGTACACTACATTCCTTCCTAAAAATCAAACTGTCCAGAATTCAAATTACTTCCCCGAAATTTCAGCTGACCAAAAATTCGAGTATGCGAATCAGGCTACCCATTCCACGACCATCCTCTTTCTTCCTTTGTTCTTATGACCGTCTGAGCAGAGAATCAAGAGTGATTCATCAGAAGTTTCAGGACGACTCTGAAAACCGGGAAGGACACCTCGACGAGAATTTAGGCCAGTCGCCGTCTGTCAGAGGAAGATAACGATCTTCTTGCCAGGGTCATTAGCAATTCAAACGGCTTCCGGCCTCCATTGCTGCCCGTGTACACCAGCGAAAGAAGAAGGAAGGTGTTGCCTCCGGTAAACACGAGTTGCTTGAACCCTGAATCGCTTGAAAGAAGCCTAAGTAGCCGCGCGCCTCAACGTTACGTGGCTTCTGTTCTCGAAGAGTATCGAAGAAAAAGGCTGGCACGCATGCAACCGTGTGCATCCGATTCGCAAAACTGCCTCGGTGAAACGAAAAGAGGAAATTAAAAATTTCACCGTAACGTCATACTCGTTCGCTCGAAATTTTTCGTGGCTTAATTGACAAGCTGCTACTAACGAGCTGTCAGATACGCGATCTGCTGCATTCTTTCCAACGAATTCATTTTATCTTGCGCACGATGAGCAGCTTTCGTCAGGTTCTCTTCGTTATCTAGATGATGGACTTGAATAGTTGTATTAGCGTGGTATTATTTTTCTTTGGTGGATATTAGTCGTTCAGGTATGTTCTTTTTCTTTGAATTGACGGTTTGGGGGTGAAATAATATGACGTACTGTTATTATTATTTGGGCTTGAATTTTTAGAAGTAAAAGGAACTTGTATAAGGTGTAACATTTGATCATCACTTAAAAATTTTAATATTTATTAATATTCTAACAGTTGTTTTAATTACAGTATTTATATTTGGCCTGAGATCAAGAAATGTACTGAAACTAAACAATTTTTTTATTTGTTATCTTTGCATTGTGGTTCGTTGATTTTGCAATTTGAAACTGGAACATTAAAGATCACAAGCTGGGTTTTAAATAAATCAAAGTAGACGCAGATTCTGCGGGTGCCATAAAAACAATTTAACAGCATTTTAAACACTATTTGTTATAAGAAAACATTCAACCCTCTCGATGTATAATAAATAAAATGGATGCTAAATTTTAATAAAACATTTGAACACACATAGACTAAAATGCCAGTACATGGAATTTGAAACAAATTTTTTAATAATAATAGGAAGAAATTCAAGTACAGTAGGAATTTGATTATCCGAACTGTAATTAATAACATGACTTACGTTGTAATTATGTCTTGCACATAAATGATAATTTTATTTTAGAATGCAAAATACCCAGTGTCACTAATGATTAGACCGCGGATGCTTATGCAAATATACATTTCTAGGGTGCAATATTTTCTTCTGTTAATGCAGTTATAGAAATGAATGACAAAACGATATTCTATTATGTAAATGTTGAAAAATAGTACTTTTTTTTATATCTACTAGTGATAATTTCAGCTTATAACTGATGAACGATAACCAATTTTCGCATGATCGGTATTGGGATAACCGAGGTTCTACCGTACACCGATCACCGTCGAGCGAAGAAGTACTTTCGCCACAAATTCCCGTCTTCCTGAAAATTTCTAATTTCCACTCCTCAGTTGCATGCACAAAAGGAAGATTTCTCTGTGGCAAACGAAACGTGTTTGCCTGAAACGCGCTTCCTCAAGCAATAAACCTTTCGACATTACGAAATCGCGCATACATAAACTCTCGCGACAATCCTACGCCGGTCGGTGCTAGGGAACAAAAAAACCGCATCTTACGATCGAACAATGAATACGAACGAATTGGAGAGCCTCCGCTGGCATGGGAGGCGATCGTTTGACCCTAACCGGTTCGATTGCACCTCTCCGCGTCGTGTAATTACACCGACGGTACGACGGGCGATTTTTTTTATAGCACAGTGAAACCTACAAACGGAGAGATCGGATTTCTCGTAACGTGTGCGTGCCGAGGACCGTTCACGATGCACCTGTGCACACGGGAATAATAAAGTGTTTACTATCGCTGAGGTCTCCCTGTTACGCGACCATGCACACCAGCTATTTCGTGTACACGAAAATAATACTCCGTTTCGTGTCGCAAATCTTAATTAATTTCACTTACAATCGACTGCTTGTACGGTAGGTACTGTACATGATGTTTCTGATAAGAGAGGCTAGACTGTGAGTATTTATTGTGCTTTAAAATAGGAAGAAACAATATTCAATCAGCGTATGTTCTGTAATTGACCCTTTAGATGTTATGGACGAGTAAGAGTGATCTGTGTGTTGTTAGGGTGTGTTTACATTGGTAAGTTATTTGTACCAATAACTGGCACAAGTAGCTAGCCGGGCTAGTCCACTTACGAGTGACTGGTGCAAATTACTTACCAATGTAAACGCAGCTTTATTTGAGTGACTTTAAGCAAGTTTGGTAATCTTCTGCATGAGACGTAAAAGTTTGTGTGAGATCACTTTTTCCAATGCAGAGGTTTGTATGGTGACCATACAATGTGGGCCTATACAATATGGGTACAACACTCCATCAGGTTTAAAAGGATAATTTTAGGATCTATGTTGATTAGATATTTTTGATTAGTCTTTGAAAATATGTACTATGTGCGCCGAAAGTTTTGCCACTCTTTTTGGAAGCCTGCTGTATACTGTATAGTACAAGGATATTCATAACAACAAGAAATGAAACTCAATGGAGTAGAACATATTGAAGATTAAATAAATAAATTTACATGTAATTCCATATTAAGTAATTGGAATTGTACTAATTAGGTAAAGTTGTGTTGCTCATTTTCAACGAATTTTACTGATGTGTCCAATAAGAACAGTTTTGAAGATATTCGCACAGATCTATTTAAATGGAGCATTCTATACATAATTATTAAATCTGGTAACCAAGTATAGAATTAAATATTAATAAGGGATCAATAGATTACACAGGCCAAGTTTGGTTATTTTCTCAGATCATGCTAACTGTATTCATCATTCAATTGAAATTTAGTTCCAGCTCTAAAATAATATGATCGATGATTCGTTGCTGAGGAAAATCGTGTCGGTAGTAATTTTGTGTATTGCTTGAAAATTTTTCACGGATTCATTGAATTGCTGGTAGATAGTACTGTGTTGATAAATGAACATTGTGATTTGCCATTTAATACTTCTTCTTTGGATGTTGAACCGCAGAAGAGGAAGCGTTGCAATTGAATTCACGGCGACAGTTCAATGGAAGTCGATTGCGGTATTAATCATATATCGTATAATTTTCGTATCGGATATCGAAAACCGATTGCACGTTCGTCGAACAGGGCGCATTAATCATCGGTTATCGAATCATTGTCATCGTTCGACAGCAGCTATTTATAAAATACTCTGTTCAGGATGATCTCTACGAAAACGCTCGGAAATTCAACGAAAATTTTCTTCCAGTCATATATGATTCAGGAGACCCGAAACAAAAGAATTCTTACAGGTAATTTGCTATTCAGAACGCAGATTTGCAGCTATTTAATTTCTAACAACGTAACAATTTACAGACGTTCATTAATCGACTTTGCTTCATTCAGAAAGTATGTGATTAATTTTCTAAAAAAATCGCAATAAAAATTAAAATTCAATTTCCTGGTTTCGTTGTAAGAAACGGCACACTTTTTAGTCTTTGCAAATTAATAGAATTTCTAATTATACTGATTTCAATCGACAACAGTTTTGCTGGCTCCAGTAGACTTTATCAGAAATATTAATTAGGTACCGATGCATATGAAATATCGGATACTGTAGTGTATAATTAAAATGCTACAATTATTACCAGAAATGGTTTATTAAATTCAAATAATTTTCATTAATACTAATACTCTCTTAATGAGTTTCCAATTAACAAATACTATTTCGCAAAAATTCTGGAGGCTGAAATCAGTGAGTTCTTTTCTGGTTACTTTAGTACCCCCTTCAATTCTTAATACCTGCAAAAATAGTATACAACAATATTTGAAATTAAAAAATGGAAGTGTCAGTATCCCTGAAGATGTTAAAAGGTTTACTGTACGCTATAATGAGGGTTAAAGTTGAAGTGCGTCGGGTTGAATTTATTCTGTTACTTGCTATTGCACAGCATTCAAATAAATACATACATGGTGCCATTAAAAAAATTCTAGGTCATTTTAAAAATTTAAGCTTCATAAAAAATGTCGTTTCCAGCATACGAGCTCTTTGTGCACATTCAATTTTGTTATACACATTTTTTTTCGAACATCAACGAATCATAAGTTATTTCAGGTGCTAGTTTCCAGTGACTCAGCCAGCATAATTAAATTCATTATAGCCACCAGTGGAATCGTGCGACGAACGATGAGAATGGAAATGCAATTGATCATTATTATACGAGATTCACGGTGTTTCCGTTTAAAAACGTCATTTAAAACCCTCGAAGACGCCGACTTCTTCCGGCGGCCACATTGTCCGCGACGTCTCGCTTCGTGCACGATGTCGACACTTCACGCGTACGACAAAAGAGCCAACAGTTTCTTACCGGTTTTGCACTGTTCCTTACTGAACAATCGTATTTTTAACTCGCAACGTGCAGAGTCTGAAGCAGCTTACAGAAGTGGAATTAAGAAGGACCGCATGATTCTACAACCCTAATCAAAATCACTTGGTGACGAGGTCGTGCCGATTTTTCTTAAGGTGGGACCACCTTGTAGGCTTAGAAAATGGGTAAACTAAACATTTTTTCTTCAGGTAATTATTAAGTAAAATATTGGGAGTTTTTTAGCAAACGTTAGTCAACATTTGAACTTTATTTTCATATATATATATTATTTAAAGTTACAATATGGCGGAGTTATACAACATTGGCTACTGTCATGTCTGGCAAGACCATGTCAGCTGGCACCCAATATCGATTTCTTCGATTTTTGAAACCGACAAAGTGGTCCATCCTCTTCGCACCATGCCTTACAATGAGTCACACTCATGATGCAGATCATGGTATATACGTTGTAAATATCAGTTTCACTGAAATATGAATTTTGAAAAATTTTGTATTACAACACTCCTGACTTTTAGAAGATTATTTCTTCCTGTATTTCGCGTTTAGAGTGCTTAACTAATAAACTTCAGTGCAGATAGCTATTGAACAACTATTTTTGTAATTCCAGTTTTAGCAACGCACCACAAATATGGAACGGTGTACGAGCAACGTTATGCGATAAAATTTTGCGTTAAACTGCGAAACGGTTCAATAGAAACATTTAACAAATTGTAAGATGTTTACGGTGACGAAGTTCTGTCCGTGGCATGAGTTTTTTTTACCAAAAACGGTATTCCTGTGGCACCGCAGCCTCCTTACTCCTTTCATATGAGTCCGTATGACTATATCATTTGCCAAAAATAAAAACCTACTTCATGGTCGCTGTTTGGGAACTGTAGACAATATTCAGAATTCCGTGACCGACCAACTAAAAGCACTGTCAATTGAAGACTTCCAGTACTGTTTTCAGGAATGTGAAAAATATCCCCGACGGAGTATGGCTTCCCGAAAGAACTACTTCAAAGGGGATAAAGTTGATTTGTAGATACGTTAACAATCAAAATTTCTATGCTGTCAATCTCGTTACTTTTCTGACAGACCTCGTACGTTGAACCCCGTCTCTAATTCCCTTGCCCGGTATAGAGCAGTGTTTTGTCCCCTGAAATCGAGCAAGTTGAAAAGTTGCTAGCGAAAATATGTCACGAAGTGTTGCACCAAGTGGCACGCGTATGATTCTTTCACAGCTGGTCAGGAATAGAATCGGACTTTTTGCATTTCTTCGCTCTTGAAATTGTTCAAGGCAAGCGTTCGAACCGCAAGCGATCACCCAAGACCAATTAGCGACGATCGACTTGGAAATTCTAACGGCACGATGCTTGTGTTGTAATGTAACGAGGCAACCTCGGGCAACGCCTAGTGTAAATTGCGTTTCCAGTGAGTGGTCATATATGCTGGCCAATGCCTCCTTCATCCTCCGTTCCTTCTCCACCTTGAAGAACGTATCGACCACCTATCATCAGCGTAGACTCTGCGATCCACTCTGATAAAGAACTATAGGATAGCGATCGACATTTTCTAAATACGGACTGCCCCAGCTATGTATCGGACATTGCCCGAGGTAATTTTACGTAAAATAGCAAATCGAAAATGTGAAATCAAATTTGAGGGTTCGGTTGTGGGAAAATTGATTTGAAGAATTTGGTACGTTGAAATGATTTGTTCTATACTATGCAGACACCACATAGTATGCAGACTAAATGGTGAATGAAAATTCTGTAATATTATGTACGGAATTTTATTTTTTATTACAGATATTTGATAGACTGTATAATACTAAAAATTCTGAGCCTCTAATAATGATTTATTGTTCATTATGGGGTCGAATAATATAAAAGCTCCAAACACTGAACACAGAAAATGTTGAAAGAAAATTCTATAATATTAGATATGCAATATTATTTTTATATTAGAGATATTTGATAGATTTATTATACTTAAAATTCTGTATTTCTAATTCTTTCGAGCAATATATTTCCTCGAAAACAAAGAGTCTAATAAAAGAATTTCTGTATTCATTTTTTAATTTATTTTTTCATACAGAATTTCTTCGTATACAATTGTAATACGCTCTGCGGAGAAATTTGTAATGATTCATAGCATTTTGAAAAGTGAAGGGAAATTCCTTTAAATTCCTATCGTCGAAGATGATTTTAGCTTCGTCATAGCCTCTTTTTTTTAATTGTATAATGTACTGTAATTTTATAGTCAGAAAGTAACTTTACCTTATGGTAATGTATGCACATAAGAAGGTTTTGATCTCGTGAAAATCGAAAGTGTTAAACTAAAGGGAGAAATTTAAATGTTGCTACGATGGGGTAATAATTCTTATTTTTTGTTATTAATTCAGGAGAAATCTAGTTTTGTATTCTCAATAGTTGTACACTTTGCAAGTGGTGCTACGCCAATGATCGGGGGAGTAAAATGATAGGACTTCGATTGACTGATCTCACGTTCCCAGGGAGCGTAATAAAATTCAATGTAGAGGTTGACGTGTCACACGAATATCGTAGCACGCATGTCAATACTCAATGGCAGAGTATTTTTCTCAAAGAACAGAGAAAGAAACAGATTTTTCTTTACTACGGTATCACGTTTCATGATAAAGCAACGGTGTAACAGAGTCGGAGCAAAGAATTGAACATGCGAATAAATTTTTTTAATGGTTCGATGCATTGACTACTGTTGCGATCACATAATATTCTCCCATACAATTTTTAATTAATTGAATTATAGGAAAAAATACCTTCTTATTGCAGTATGTCGCACTACAGACGTATGTCAATTTTCTCTGTTAAATAGGAGATATTAAATTTAATAACTGAAGTTAATTTATCAACTTTAAGTTAAATAATTCCATGATTGAATGGAAATACATAAAAGTGTAAAAGCAAAAATAACAGAATTAGAAATAGAAGCAATAGACCTGGTTTCAGATATGGCGTATACACTTGGACACATTTTGATTTTGATTTGTTTATAGCATTACCATAAGTCACATGAACTGTCTAGATTATTCTCACTTACGTACATGAACACATCCATAACAAAGTTTCTTCAAAATTTCTTGATATTACATTATAAATAAATAACTCTTCGGGGATACTGACCCGTAATATATTCTTTCAATTTAAATATTAACAATAAAGATATAACAAATATTACATAACCTAATGACAACATATCGATATTTAAATTTAACCACATTATTTTTCCCGGAGATTTCTGAATTTTTCAATGATTACGAACGCATATCAAATAAATGCAATTAAAAAATAAATCATATTCTCCAACTTTAATAAATTCGCCCCTGAACAAGTTAATATATGCACTTTATGTTAAATTTTTTTAAAAG
Source organism: Macropis europaea (assembly GCA_916610135.2). Taxonomy (NCBI): domain Eukaryota; kingdom Metazoa; phylum Arthropoda; class Insecta; order Hymenoptera; family Melittidae; genus Macropis; species Macropis europaea. The sequence continues at coordinate 23,219,877 of OU744344.1, forward strand.
AGAAGAAAATTATATTTTAAATCGAAATTAAAATCCATTAATCGATGATTGGGTATAGACAGGCAGGATCATCTTTCATTTGATCGCAGTCGAATTTTCAAGTATGGATCGGGGTCGAAGGAGATTTCGAAATAACGGTGAAACGAGCCATCATAATACAGCTCTTTATACAGTCGCCGATTGATCTACGAGTCTTTTTAAGTCGCTTTTATGATAATTAATCGGGATTCCATTCATGCCACCTGACAAGATTACAAGCTATTGTTGCGTACAGTCCCGTTCCGCAATTGCCAGTGTTCTTATCGCGAACCGTTTCTTTAACAGCCTTGATAACCTTTATTCAGCCGGGTACAGTGTTTCGCAACGGGAAATTTCGTTTGAATATCGTAGAAGGTGAATACTAAATGTAGAATACCTGAATGATCTGATTTCAATGTTTTAATTACCTAAAGAATATAATATTTTACACGTTGTCTGCCACAGTGAAAACTCCCATGCTTGGTCAGACGTACTATAATATCCCATTTCAAACAGAAATTACGAAAAAAAAGTGTGTATCTATTCAATTGTACAGTTTTGACATTCTGTTCTTATTAGGTACAATACAAATTCTATTCAAAATTTCAATAAATCTAGTAATGATGTAATTAAATAAAATTCAATGCATTGGTCACAAATGATCCCCACGGCAGTCAACGCGTTAATGGCGTAAGAGTACCTGCGATGGATTATAGTAGTTACATGCAAAACTTTCTGGAATCCATATGAATATCATTAACCCTTATTGAATCTTCCTTATCCATCTTGCATTTGGTTATTTATATCTAACACACTTATACGAACAAGTTACACCTTTTAGTCTTCTCTATCCTTTTATTCCTTAAAATAATCACACTTAACGTTTTATCTATACAGAGAAAAAGAATTAGGTGATTTTATTCAACCGAACTTTCAATTTCTTCCCTTCACTATAGATAACTCCTGACACTATAATTTATTTACTGAAATCTGCTCAGAATAGCAAACTCTCACTTGAGAGAAATATTCTAATGACTGACATCGATATATTACACATAACTAATTAAGACAGGCACCATTCATTTGTTTGAGGTCGTAGAATTCTAAAATCTGTACTTAAGCCGTAACTACTACTATCCAAAATTTGTAACTTAAGTACTACTAGCGGGTCTCTGGGCCCTGCTCTTGAAATTTGCAATAAAACTCACATTTTGCATAAACAAAAATTTATTTCTTTTTAATAACATCAAATGAACTGTATTAACAATAAAAGTAAACGAAATATTATTAAAGATATTTTGAATAAATTGTATTTTCTAAGCGCTGGGTTCATGGAACCCGATAGTAGTAGTTACGGGTTAACAAATTCTCATCATATTTTCTTCATATCACACGATGTTTTTTGAAACTCCATTTCCACAGATCAGACTTGAAATAAATTGAGACGAGCAAGCGATCAACGAATAAATCATCTAGCAAATGAATGCAAAACCAAGAGCGCGTAAATTGCATCCGCGACTCCAAATGACAGAATGATAAGAAACCAAGAGCACGGATAACAGGGAGGAACATCCTGCTCTAGCTAGTAACTATTAATCACACTTGTTTCTCTTTACTGAATACGATACTAGAGCGAACCGACGCACAATTTACGTGCTGTTTCTTTTCACCTATCAACCGACACTATATTATGCGTATTAACACATTCTACATAGTTGCTCTTAACTTATCACGTAGCGGGTGTCCCATTCCAGTCTTTCTACACGAATATCTTCGAAACTATTGGTGACATCGAAAAATGTTTTATACAAAAGCTAAATTATTTCAAGGCGGGCATAGTCTGGTGTTAATAGTTTCTTTATGGTTAGAGATATAGCGGAAATGTGAAGATCATCTTCCTTTTTTATAATGGAACCAAGTATTATTTAATATATTGATGGATGCTGTTCTTCATTCTCTATGAAGAAGTATTAGGATACATGTACGAAAAATTGTTAGTTTAGGGAATATTTTGACTTTAGTGTTCCTGTGTTTGAAGCTTCGAGCAGTACTATACAAAATTAAATTTAAAAATGATTTCGAAGATATTCTCGTGGAAAAATTAAAATGAGGCACGCTATATATTCTCACATTCTGTCTAGACATCTAATTGTATTAAGTCACTTCATGTGTGCCTTCTTGTTACTTAAATTTGTTAGAAGTGTTTGGAAAATGTAGAAATCGTGTCGTACGTTCACAATAGTATCTTTTTAATTATGTATAAGGCATTAGCAACAAATATTAATATTTAACGCAGTAACCATATTATCATACAATGTCCTCTTGTCTCTACGATTATTCATGTTATATTGATTTGTTGTAACATACTTATGTCTGCTCCTACATGTCTACAATTTTCACTAATTTAATGCAAACAACTATGTACCTAATAATGAAAATTTCAGATAGTGAAATCTGAAACGTTTGATCAGTAGAAGTTCTCACAGGAAAACGCGTAGTTATTCACGAAACGATCTAATACTGGAATCTAGCCATGCACAAGTTCAATGCACGTGGCGTTGCATAAACTGTCGTGGATTTATTTGCATATCACGTGCTGGTCGAAACAGAGCAGAATGTAAATACAGCTTAATGGAGTCACAACCGGCAATTAGATAACCAACAATTGAAGTCTGCGTACGAATACATAATCTATTACAACATTTAAAATTCCACAATTTCCCATAGCACTCTCTGTCGAATGTTAATTGCAAATACTTTTTATTCAGCTTGTTTTGTACTATCTACTCTGCAAATGCTGAATCTTTTTTTTAATACACTATATATAGATTAATTGCAGATGTAATAATGACCGTCGATGGTCTTCGCTAATAACATTAAAATAATTGATGTAACATTAATTCACCAACGTAAAGAAAGCAATTTTAGGTAAAAAATTTAGATTAATTAACCCTTTGACTGTGCGCTACTTGGATACGAGGCGAACACTGCGTGCGGACGAGCTGCAGTAACATACAGCAAGGCATAGCACCGAACGCCTATGGGCGTCGGCAGTACACGGTGAGTAGTCTCGACAACTGTCTATAGGCGTCGATCACAGTCAAAGGGTTAAATCCTCTGAAACGATTCAATTTTCATTTAATTCATTCTTATGTAGATATAATACCACCAGTGTAGATGCAGTTTATAGCTTCAGACGTCTCATCCTTCTTAAGACCTATTCATATAGTGGCAACAAATAACAATACGCTTCAAACTAAAATACTAGATGCTTTCAGAACATTCAAGATCCTCAAGATTCCAAAAATTGAGCAACATTCTATTCAGTTGAATTGAAATGAAAGAATGTCAGATCAAACGCACACATCCAACCTGATCTCATCTCTAATTACGATCTCCTCTTATATAATCATCATTTTGGGTCGTATTACCATTTCTTTCGATCTGAATGACGCGTCTGGAGACCCTCGGGACATCGTTACCCCTGATTGTCAGGATTCTCGAGGAAATCGTGGGTTTGCTTTCCGCTACCCACGCATTATCGCGCTGGAATGCGTACTCTGTCCTGTTGATGTCGGACGCATACCCCGAGGCTTGCCTCTCCTCTAATACAGTGTGTCTCAAGATAAGTGGCGCTTGAAATAGCGCCTTAACTTATTGATTTTTTTCGAACGGTGGTACAGGACACGACGTTTCTGTTTTCGATATGAATTGGATAAAAGAAAAGTTAAATTTAAATGGAGTTTTATATTTTTTGTTCATGCTTGTTAGGTAAAGATCAGAGGAACTCAGAGACACCTATTACGCGACATTGAGATAACTAAAGGTCAAACAATTGAATTTTGCATGAAAGGACACCGTGACTGCGTCAAATTTGAAAATCAATTGTTTAATCGTGACAACGCATGGTAACATTCTAAGGGGTTGAAAATTGCCTTTATGTTATCCGGAAAACGTTAACAAAGAAGTGTACTATTTCATCGAACAGAAACAAATTGATCTTAAAATGACTGTAAGAAACAATTTCAAAAATTTAATTTGTATTATAATCGATTCTACATTAGAAATAGAAAAGATTATGTCCTGTCTCAGTATTAGAAAAAATCACTATTTTAGGCGCTATTTCGTATCTGGAGACGCCATCGCGCGTGTAACATTCAAAGATTAATTGTTTTACCGTCAGTTATCTCAGAATTACATAATAGGCGTTACTAAATTCGTCTTTTTTAAGGAACTATATTACTGCACTAAAAACCGCAAGCTGATCTTGAAATAAACTTTAAAGAACAATTTAATCAATTTAAATCCTCTAGCATCCTATTTTACGTCAAACACAGAAATAATATGTCTCGAATGCTTTCTTAAAAAAATCGGTAAGCTTAGGAGCTGCCTCGGACGATACTTACTTTGATACACCCTGTATAGCTCCTCGAGTACGCGATTACAGCCGCGTACCGATTTCCACACGTACGATCGTGTTACTTAACCGAGCCGCGATTAATTGCGCAAGATCCTACACGCAGCTGCCGACCTTCGAGGATCCTTGCGATACTCTCGAACGTTAGGATAGTAGCACGAGGAGACCAGTTCCCTGCGAGAAATCGAAACGATCCACCGGTCGATACAGCGAACATTCCCGTGAAAATCGGATCGAATGATCGGCGCGCTGCTTTGGAATCAGTTACACGCGAATCACGGTCATTCATTTATGGGATCGGTTTTCTTTCATTCCATCGACAGCTGATTGGAAATAGTTTGTGAGATGAAACGTAAGGCGAAGGGGTTTAAGAAGTTCATTAGAATGAGAATCGATTGATTAATTCGACGTACCGCCATTTCTGTTAACAGTAGGATGAAAGTCTTGAAAAATTATTTGGAGTAGTGGCAAGAGAACAGTGATATTTAGTTTATGGCCCTTGTAATTATTCGACTAGAATCCAATCGAGAAGATATGAAATGAACTGTTTTGGAAGTATGACAAATCTGTGCAAATTCAAAATTTGACTCGAGGAACCACTTGCAACATGATGACAGGAAACATTTCCAGAAATTAGTGAGAAATTCATAGTTAGAATGTCAGAATTGGTGGAGGCCGTGGTCAAAAAGCGAGGATTTTATCCATAAAAACATTCGATTTTTAATTTATTTCTATTATGGAAACTTTCTATTAAATTGTCCATACATTTTCTTTCTCCGTAAAATGTGGAACAGGATAATGTGTCTTTGAATCCACCAATGATTTCATATTCTTTTTCAGACTCATTTCACATTTGATAAGTGTTCTAACACTTACAGACTAGAGTGTGAGTAACTTAATATGCCTCTAAAAGACTTCATTAGTAATTTTTCAATACACTTACTGGATATAAAACATAATTTTGTAGCTGATATGGAAGATGGAGAACACAGACATAGTAGCACTATGCACGATTATTTTTATTTCCTGGAGCGCTGTATATTTCTTCGACAATAAAAAGTATCTCGACATGGAGCGAAAATATCAATTAGAATAAGAACAGATTGATAATTCGATGTAAATAGATTAATACGCCTCTATCTAGAAGATAATTGGTACTTTTTCAATCCACTAACCGCGTGTAAAATATAATTTTGTAGCCAATTTGGAAAATTGAGATCGCGGTTGTAACATCGTGCACAGTTATTTTTAGCTCGCAGTTTTTGAATTAATTAAGGAAGATCCGTTTCTGCTAGACCTGGCAGAGATATCAACGATTATGGAAACGGATGTTGAAATAAAAATTATCAGAGTGTTGTATAAACGTGTTGATGGGTGTTTTACTATTTACCGTTCTGTGCTATTAAATTATGTTATAGGCGCAACGCGTTATTTGCAAAAACTTCAATAAATGCATTTTACGCACGTCCTGAAACAAACCTCGGTCTAACGGTTACGGAGTATCTTTATATCGAGCGGGTAACGAAAACAACAAGCAGAAGTCGGCCAATCACGGCTCACCGCAGAAATTCGAAATATGTCCGGCTACTTTTTGCGCATTTTCTGCGATACGTTCCACTTTCCAGAAAGAAAAGAATCCTTGCCCAGATGCATGCTAAGAAAAATAAGGAAATACGTAGTCAGCTCCGGTTGATATCGACCACGTTTCTAATCCTGAGCATCTTGAGGATTATAACGATGAAACTGCGGAGGAGTACCAATCTACATAACTTTCTACTTGCATAGAATTGAAACGATTTGTGGCTACTATCCTGGTGCAGCCTGTTACAAAAATTTAGAGCCTCTTGTGTTTCAGAAGAACCATAATACATTTAGAGGATTCACTGGTTGCTTAAAATAAAATACAAATAATAAATAACTTCACTCACCAGTCTGATGTATGTACCAATCATCTCTGTCAATTGGGGGGCTCGGTTCGTGTGCAATGGTAGCCTAACTCCCGATGCGATTTGCATCACGCAGACACCAACCCTTGGAGAACTCACGGAGACGATGTCCTCTAGAGGCAAGCTCTCTAGGATCACCAGATCGCCATTTGGAGTACGTTTGATCAGTCGAAGACCGTGATGGGAGACTGCCACGTGTTGGGTTTCTGGGTGTTGAGGTCCAATCTGAATAAACAAATTCATTGTAATATCATGGACGCTGTTATACTCATCAAGCTACCTACATTCATTTTAGAACAAGGGAAATCGATAATCTATTGTGTAGGAGGCTACTACGGATTTTACAAGATAGCCCACGATCTAAATTGATATAAGGCGGAGATCACGATCCAATTTTGAGGATGAAATTGACCTAAAATATAGGAAATAATGATTATAAATAAATTCTAGAAGATTAGGGGTTCCCTGGTGAAATAAGCTGTTTGATGACCCAATTAATAACTTTTGATTTTAGAGTTGAGAAAATGCGTTAAGATGTTCTATAGATGATTGCTCGATAAAAATGTTCCTCGTTTTTCTAGTAACTGATTGCTTTCACCGATCCAATAAAAACCCAACAGCATTAAGCTATTCACTTCTGCAACTGTTTACACTATATCACTGTGTGTATTGATCAGATATCGATCACCCTAACTCTGATCATAGACGGCCAGTTCAAAATGAAAACCAACAATCAATCCGTCGACACCAGAAAAGCGGAAAAAACTGAAAGACTAATGATTGTATTGTTATGGACTTTATAACCGCGTTGTTCAACGCCACGAAGCCGGACTGGCAATAAAACTTCAGCACCCCGCAAATCGAGTTCCCGATTCCCGTATAACTCGTTTACCATTTTCGTTCGCGACTTTCCTTTCGGGAATGTCACGTATGATTAGCCATGTATAAACTCTATCCACGGTTTAATCATTACAAGCAAGCGTTGGCGTGACTGCAGTTCGCGCAAAAAGCACGAAACGAACTCAAACCGATTTAATTAATCATGAACGCTGCAATTCTCACTCACCGACACAGGGAATATCCTGGCAAAGTAGAGAGGCCATTGTTTGGCCATATCGACGACGTTTTTCTTAATCGTGATCTTGTGCTGAGTGCTCTGTAGATTATCCAAAGTGACACCGTAGTTATCCAGCATCTTCAGCATGTTCTGCCTATCCTCCTTTGTGATCCTGATACTGGAAGTGGCTAAAACATCATAGGCAACCTGGCAGAACACCAGATGGAGGGCCAGAGGACTGTTCAAGGTTTCGTTGGGGGCGAAGACTTCCTTCTTCACCCTCAAGGTCCACGTGACTCGATTGTAAGTAAAATGAGCTGACGAAGTCTGAGGATACAGCTTCGTGTTCACCACTTCTTGGACCTTTTCGATTTCTGGTTTTTCGGCTGGTGGTAACACTGGTCTGAGGAACTCCGGCCACTCTTCTATTTCAATTCTTTCCATTTTGTCCGTACGATGGGTAGACGCCACACTAGACCTCCTGTCATCCAATTTTTTGAAACTCTGACGAGCTGCAGCGAAGGACTCCCTTGTGTTTGGCATCACACCGAAGTCTCTGGACGATGGCATGCCAAAACTGTCTCTAGATTTTGGGGAAACGTCCCTGGTCATTCCGAAAGGATCTCTTTTCGAGCTAGTGTTCTCGAAGATGTCCCTGGCGTACTTCGGGTCGAAGATGTCTGAGTTTAAATCCCGACGAGAGTCGAAGTCGGAGCTTCTGTCTCTGGCAGAACTGGCCATGTCGATGCTGTCCTTTCCGTAGAAGTCTTTCGACTTTTGATCTTGCGAACGTGGCTTGTCGAAGTCATTTCTGTACTCGTGACTTTCTCTCAGGTGCTGCTGAGACGCGAATATGTCACGACTCTGGCTGAACATGTCCCGTTGGTTTTTGGAAAAGTGCTCAAAAGTTTCTGAGTCTGGGGATGCTCTGAAGGAGTCCCGGCTCTTTGGTTCTACTGGGGCTGGTGGCGACCTTGGCTGTGGCACGCCTGATTGACTAAAATAATATTCGAACACAACGTAGGTATGAAAAATTAGAGGCCAACGTGGAGAGATTAGGTTGAAGAGTAGAAGAAAGTAGAGTAGAACCTCTAATATCCGAACGTTCTATTATCTGAATAGCATATTAATTTGCAAATTATAGTATTATTTTATATTTTCTTTCTTACCCTGTTAATTAAATAAGATTTTTTCTCGTCCGAACAAGTATATATCTCCATATTAATTCAAATATTGGAGGTTCTATAGTAATACGTAAAGAAGACAATAGATAATTATACCTATTGCTATACATGCTTCCGCCTCTCGGACTGGGGGGTTGCGGAGGTGTCACCGGAAGAGGAGGAGGAACAGGCCTTTCCATCCTCTCGATTTGAGTTCTGACAACTTGCGCCTGAGTCATCATGTCAGTCGTACCCTTTGAGGTCACGCTTTGTGTGTCATCAGCTGTGGATGCGTAATCATCCCATCGCCCACCTTCGAAGTATCAAAGAACCCCAATCATTATAAACTCTGTCTAACCTAAACTCGTGTTACATGCAGAAAAATAATTTGTATTGACATTACCTAGTTGTTGCTCGAGCAGAAGCTTCCTATTATCCTCCAAACGCTTCACTTTGCCATCCTCTCGTGGAAGAGCAGGTTTCTCAGCAGTTTTCGTTGATCTTACACTATGATTCGCAGTTACTTTTTCTAATCTTTGCCGCATTTCTGAGCTGAGTTTCAACTTTCCTATGCTGCCCGGAGATGGCCTCTGTGCACCCACTTCTAATCCAGATCTAACATAAAAATAAATATTAAATAATTAATCTGTTTTCTAAATAACTTTAGACAGGCTACCGAGTAACAGAGGCGAAGAAGTATTGAGCAACAAATTATTTAATGTTAATACTGTGTAAATAACTTGTGTGATTAGATGTCATACTTGGACTTCTTCTTTTTCTTCTCCCCCTCTTCTTTATACCCATTTTCGTGTTTGGTAACAGGCGTTGGTGCATGGGTGACAACCGTCCTCTCCTCGCTTCCTACAATATTTTCAATTTCGAATTCTTCCCATTCGACACCACCTTCGGTGCTAGGTTCACCGTCACCCTGATTGTATTCTTGATACTGAGGCGTAATTTTACGTTGCTGTTGATGCTGACGCATTTTGAACTCTATGAAGCTGTCTTGGCTTTGATTTTCGTTCGAATCGCTAGGCGGAGGCCATCTGAGGACAATATAAAAAGAAATTCTTGAAATACGAAAATTCGTTTAGTAACGACCAGTTTTTAATTTAAGGTGGTCTCAAAGCAGACACCCTATAAGTTACAAACAGAAAATCGATCATAGACCCATAATTTTAATTGTTAATAAACTATTAGAATATTTTCTTCGTGGTTGAGTTACTCACCTCCATTTGCCAATTCGAACAGTCTTGGCCCTCCCGTAGGGATCAAGAAATGGCCTAGACTCCGATGGATCATGTGATTCCAATGGTGGTGGCATCGGTGGCGGTGGTGGCACCCCCTTATTATTACTTGAATTCGATAAATTGCTATCCACACTGCTCTTGCGATTCTTTAACTCACTCAACACGTTCGTGAAGTTGCTCTGTACATTGTTCTTGTTCGAACTGGACCTCTTAACGTCAGCTGGACCGGCTAACTTTTTGTCCCCTGTTTTTCTTTCAACGCTCACTTTCCTGACAGCGTACTCCACGCTAGTCTTTCTGACTATTTCAGAATTCTTCCTGGGAGGACTCTGTGATCGATGGATCTGAGCTTTAATAGTAACCTCTTGACGTTGATTGCTCGATGAATGACTAGGGGTTCCCTGTTTCTCCGTTGACCAGAGTTCGCCATCTTCTGGCTCTCTAAACGACACCTAACAATGGCCAAGATTTGTGTCACACATACATTCTAGTCAAGTTGAATATTAAGCGATGTTAGAAATCCCTGAAGGCGATTTGCAAATTATTTTACAACGTGGAAAATTATAATCATGCTTCGAGCGATTTTAATTGACCTCTTATGCACAGTGGGGTGAAAAAGTGTAGCTTCATAGGGATGTCAAATATTTTTTGCCAAACTTTCAATATTCACAGAATATTTGAAAATTCGCAGAATTCTAGAAGGGAGTATTTCATGTAAGATTCCTCAAGATTCCAATACGAGTAATACGCAACCGTGACAAATAACAGACTGAGCCAGTCATTAAACAGCAAATTACCATAATTATTTCCACACTTTTACTATACGGCATACCTAAGAAACTCCCTTGAGTATACATTCTTTCACGCCATTGTAAAAATCGATTTCGCAAATGTATCGTTCATTAAAATTCCTCCCATAACCAGTGAATGTCTCGAAATATGTTACAATATACATGTACATAAATACATCAATCTAACATTGACGGTACACCGTTGCGTTATGTCCCGGCCGGCAAAGAATCGATCAGCGGTTGAATTTGTTAGATGAAATCAGTAGATACCTTGGAGTAGCGTCCAATAGAATCATTGGGCCCCATTTGGGCACCGTTTTGGGGGGCTGGGGGGACAAGATTCATACTGGAGGGGCCTGCGGACAACACCGTGCCCTGGAAACACACACCCATGCCGCGATGCGGCTCAGAAGCCCACAGGATCGTCCACAATAATATATGGACACGCAGACACGATCTCTATCGAGACTGATCGCCATCGCTTGAAGCTGCTTCGCGCAGTGTTGCTCAAGAGCGATCGTGTTAGTAAAACCAAGTTATGTGAGAATGGTGAATCGTGAAAGTATACACGCGTGAAGTGTCGTTCCATTCACTGTGATGACATTTCAGCATGCAATTCACCAGACATGGATGTTACCACATCGTCGAGTATTACTGTGCGACAAGGTGATGCCAGTGTTCGGGAGAACACGATTTTATCGATAGTATTACTACGTGTCTTGTTTTTTTACAGTGTCTTGGTCTTTTTGTGCGAGATACGTGTTTCATTTGCCTCCACGATTATTCTCTGAGGCCCTGAATCTCTGTACTCGATGCTGAACAAGTTTAAACATACCATTGTTTTTTTTTGTGTATTACACAGGGCGTCTCGAGGGTGTTATATTCTGAAGTTCAATGTCACTTATCTTCTTTCAAAAAAAATTTAGACTATAAAAATTATATTTAGAATACCTTTAAGTTAGATGTCCTATCTCTGACGAGACACCCCGTGTTTATAGTCTCAGAAAATACTCGAAGATTCATGTCCCAATAGTTCGTGACAAAGAATCGCGACACCTAACGATCATCAGTGAAGTCTTACCGGTTGCTGCGAAGAATTCTGAGGGCTCTGCACGAGCAACTGTTGAAGAGCTTGATTCTGCGCCAACAGTTGCTGCTGTATCTGGATATTTTGCGCCATGGCGCTCTGCAAGAAGGCTCTCTGCAGGTTCTGTTGATAGGCCATCATGTCGTTGTTCTGATTGGGTGGTGAATTAGGATACTGAGGAAGATTCAGTCCCTGCATGCTGTAAATGGGTATTGGCATGAACCCACCGCCCATGTTCATGCTGGAACTCTGAGGAGGGGGCACTTGCTGAGGAGAACTGAACATTGGCATCATCATGGGTGGCGACATCATTCCTGGTGTAATAGCGCCGAAATTAAACGACGCGTTTTGATTAGGTATATCCATGTTGCCTCCTCCTTTGATCATCTTTGACAATTGTTTAGCTGTGATTGCTTCGCTCCTGGAGTTCATCATTGTTTCGATAAAGTCGTTCAGGGAATCTAGCCTTCCAGTTTGTTGATTGTTAGGGTACCTCTCGAGGATTATGCCGTCGCTTTGAGACCTGTCTTCGGTTGTACCTTTGATGCTAGCTGCCAGGCTCCTGGCGTCGGATAGCTCGTCCAAATTTCCGTCTAAAACTGGCATGAACAGTTCGTCCAGAAACTGATCCACGTCTGAAGCCTGACTAGGCACCCTGACTCGTCTCACATGGGAGGCTAGGGATGGAGCTTCGCTCGTGTCAGACATGGCTGATGATTTTACACCGTATTCGCTCTTTTCGATGTAGGCACGACTTGACTGACTACCTGGCAACGCTCGTTTACCTTTGAATGAAAGAAATAATTTACTTTTCTTCCTCTACCAGTCATGTTAGCATTCTTAAGGTAAAAAAATGAAAAGCTGCAACGTAGAGAAGGTAATGAACTAGAGAGGTCTATCTTATGTGTTTCTGCTATAGTTCTAAGTAACGGGCGTATGCTGAAGATTCAGCAGTGTTCATAGAATAACTATGTCAAGGTATGTTGTTAACAACAGTCCATACTAACCAGGATATTGAGATTTGATGAACCTAGTTTGCGATCTGATGTAACTGCTCTTGTCATCCTCCGATCTTCCAGTTTGACTCACTGATTGAATATCAGGATACTCGAAATCGATAGTTAGATCCTCCTCCTCGACGATGTTTGGCTCCGTTGTCCTCGTTATCCTGCTGTACTTCCTCTCCTGCGTAATTTCACCCCTCGTCATGTATTCCACGTTGCTAACAGCGGGTGTTTCTCCGATTCTCTCAAGACTGTGATACCGTTCGTTCAATTTCGACGACGATAGTCCAAGATTCGCCAGTTTCACCGGCGGTGTTACCACTTCCGGTTGAAGTAGGTTGTCTAAACTGCGGCTACGTTGCTTCTCTTTCTCGAAGTATCTGTCGTTTAGAGCGGACTGTCGGGACAAACCGGTCACCGTTGTCGTTTCCAAAATTGTTTCGTGAGATTGTTTCCTCATCTAAAGCAGAGAATCGTTTACAAAAGATTTTAACATTAACAACAAATGTACTGATTGAGACAAAAATAGGCATAAATAGGTCACCAACATTTTCAGTTACTACATTAATCTCTTCAGGTTCGAATTTATAAAAGTTAGGAACAATGATTAAATGACGGATCTGTGGCTATTGAGCAATAGAAAAACAAAAGAAAATGTTACAAAATTCATATACAATTTTGGTCACCTAAAAAATTTTTTTTAAATTCATATGAATGCGAAAACAGGCCCAAGTGTCTTTTCACGTCGACAGGATGTTCTCAGCTGGAGTTGCAAGTAGGAAACATAACTTACGGATGGTTTCGTCACAGGCGGTTGCGGCGGAGGAACAGCCGGTCGTCTAGGTGATTGAATTTCCGGTTCGACAGGTTTATCCACAACCTTCGGTACTGGTTTCCGTTCGAGAGGTTGGAAGGTTTTCAGAACCGGCGGCTCTATTTCCTGCTCCAGCTCTCGAATTATCTGCGTGTGCTAAGAAAACGCAAAAAATCCATTATCGCGTGCAATAGAGCTAATTGCTGTCAATCATTCCTACGGCTTACTTCTCGTTTCTTTATAGGCGGGAAACTGTTCTTTCGCTGTTCCAGGAACATATGTTTAGCTGCAGGGAAAGCAGGTGCAAGCTCCATTTCGGAAATTAAATCGAGAACATAGTCGAAGCCATTCGTTTCCGTCACAATGGCGTCTGGACCGTCGAGTTCGTTCCATAGAGTGATGGTCCAGCCTGAATTATCGACGCCATGATTGTGAACCGCTAGATTCGCCAGCTCCTCACAGGTTGTCCAGGAGTCCACTGCACATGAGACCGTTTCACCTGAAAGGAAAAATCCAGGCTCCATTAGGTTCTTTAGAAAATTACTATTTATAATGACTAAGAGATGTATCTTACCAAAGACACAATGAACTTAATTAGTTAAAGTGGTCTTATTTAGGAAGGAAAAATAATTAATCCTCACCATCATAGAATCCTACACTCAGCGCCATGTTAACTCGATTTCTGTTGGCTCTCCACTCCAACACGCAGGGTGGGTAGTTCCTTGGCACATGATGAACAATTTGCTGATTGTTGTTCAAGATTCTAAACGTGGTCCTCTCCCCTTGCAACAATTTTCTCTGACAGTAAGCTTTGTAGCCGTCGTAAGCATGATCAGACACGTACTTCAGGAGGTACTTCAACAACGTAGGACTAGGCTGGAAGGCAGACAAACAATTGGACAACAACAACCAGCCCCTCTCCTTGTTTGCATCGTTTTCATTCTTCCACGTTTGGTTGGCTAATTGACAGAGAATCTCGTCTCTCAATTTTTCATTAACGATCCCCTTGTTCACTATGTAGTCTCCTAGAGCCTGTTCCCTCTTTCCGCTCAGGTTGTTCTCGTTCATGAAACGGAGAATCATCTTGAAGATCATCAGAGAGTCTGTGTAGTCTTGGTCTCGAGCTTTGGCTAGGAATGGCGTCTTTATTGGCTCGCGTTTCATGCCAAAAATGTGACTTTTGAAGTATATGTTTGTGAATTTTGAGAATTGATGCTGGTCGATGTCTGGCGGTAGATTATAGTTGTGGTGCATGGGAATCATCTGGCCGACCACTTTCAGGAGGTTTCTTTCTGTATGCGTCGGTTGCCAATCTGAAAAATTAATATTGCATCCTAAATGTTAATATTTGCCTAAATGAAACGAAAAATATTGGTCTTGAATTTTTATTAAGATTCTTCTCTAATGGCATTGAAGATTTTAAATATGCATATGAGCTAAACATACTACTTGTTCGACTCTGAATAAAGAACTTACATTCGCACACAGTCTCTCATCTAACTCTATTATCTAAAATATGTATTCTACGTTGATTACATTGACATATGTTTGACTAAGAAGTTATTTGATAACGTGCGTAAAACCATATGGTGATGATTGACAAAATTTCTTGAACACTGAAGCTATTGATAGTGTTTTAAGTAACAAAGTTTGGTAGGATACCTTGTACCTAATAACTTTTTTGCCTTATTATTCTTCAAAATAACGGATTACCAATTTCTATAAAAAATTCATTATGTTTGAAGTTTTGGAATAAATTGATTAATTATGTTCGATACTCTACCATCGAGTTTGCTATAGATAAAGGCCAGTTCAGCAGGAATCTCTAAATGATTGACCCCAGCCACAGCTCTAGATGTCCTCTCCTGTTCCTCCCTCTGTTGCTTGGCTTTGGCCCGTTCCTTGCTGGCTCTCTCGATTTCTGCCCTCTTCGCCATTTCTTCCTTCAATACCTTAAACTTTTCACGCTCCTTCTTCCCCCTGTATATCTTCTGAGCCATCAGCGCGCCCTTCTTCAGCGATTTGAACTTTTTCCGCTCACGGTATCCACGATAAACGGCTTGAATTAACACGGTGCTTCGCGAAATGTTCAGGAACCTTCTCCTGGCGAGGAATCCTCTGGTATATCTGAAATTACGTAATAGCAAACAGTGAAATTAATTGTTATGCGCCTGCAAACATTCCACGCCGAAAGTATTTTAATGAAATTCCATAGAATGCGCGTACAATACGGAATTGTGATATAATACGAAAAATGTGTGCAGTTACATTAGCTTTATGGACATTCTAACAGATTAGTATGTGCATTTCAAGTCGCGAGATACAATAGACACAAAGTTTATGCGTGTGCAGCGGAAACAGAGCAGATCGTGCATATCATTAAAAAAAAATAAAGACTCTTTAAGAGTGTATGTATTATCCAAATATTTTTTGTAAAATACGTGAATATCATGAGAGATTTCCTACGAATAAATTATTCTGGATTTCCGTGCTTTTAAAGAAATAAATTACACTTGCAGTTTCTTTCAAGGTAATTAACAGTGACGCAACTTGGAAATAAATTAAAACAACGAATAGGAATTTGAGGTGTTACAAAAATTACTGTGGCATTAACTATAGGGTCGACTCAAAATTCAAAATATTAAAAAACTGTTTTGATGATTATTATTACACGGAATACAAATCGGAAACAATAAGAGTTATAATATGTAACAAATTTAAAGAAACGAACAAAAATTCGGAAAACCAATAAGAATAACATGTGAAAAGAAAAGCGGGCAGTTTTTAAATTTTCAAATTTTTTATGAATTACATAATGTCTTTAAAAATTGGTAATTTAGTCAGTTACCTTTGAACAGTGATAGCCGCCCTCTCCAATATCAGTGCTCTATTATATTCAAGAGTCCTTTCCAGGGATTCTCTCAGAAAGACTCTGGTGAGTCCTAATTGATATTGAGATTGTGCTTCCTTCGGCGCAGCTTTGTCCAAAATAATACGACAAAGCTCTTTGTTAGGTGCTCCCCTAGGCAGATGCGTAGAAACGAGATATCTATATCGATCCACGAAGTGTCCGAACAAGAGTCGAACAGGGTACCCCGTTTTCCGAATTCGAATGGTCTCGAGCATTCCTGTGTACCGTAATTGCTCCAAGACACAAGGCATGTCGAATTTCATCGGTGCTTTCTCTGTGTTTGGCTTGATGCATCGTACGAACCACGGATTGCACCTAGAACAATTAATAAGCATTGAAAAAATAGTTAAGTAAACAATATTTAGTAATTTAGTATTTTTGAATAATTGTTGTTGAATTTCGTGACAGACACATGGAGATTTGAAGCAGAGACACTGAAAGTTCATTGAATTCAATTTTTATATGAATCATTGTGAAATAGTATATTTAAAAATCTAAAGTATGTATTTTTTGAATGTAATTATCGATGCTTAGAATAAAATTGTAAAGAGTTTGGCTGATTTGTTGTAATTTGGAAGTAAACATTTTTAAGCTCTCAGTGATCGGAAATTTTTTTGAAACTACATTATTATTTCAATAGGTTACCTTCAAGATGACTATTATTTAATAACTATTATTCACTGATTCTGTGCTGTTAGTCTCGTTCATAAATAAATTTTTATGTTGTACAATTTATCATGTCAAACCATGTCAAACTCATAGATGGTGGAGTCTATACCATACAAAGAACGGTTCATCCTATTTACAATGAATAGTATTTTTAAAAAAAAATTGTGTCAATTCTTACTGAGACATAGAGTCCAGAAGTTGCTGCAAACTATCATGAAATCTCGCTGAAACGGTAGGTGTCCTTGGTTTCATGGTCACGAATCTGCCGTTGGGTTTGTTCATAGTTTTGTTAGCCTCGTGAGTGGTTCTCACGTGCTGGAACATTTTACTGACCATCTAAAGGAGAAAATCAGCAATTGATTAGAGAAATTCCAGAGTAACATGGTCCTCCACGAACGAACGTCAACTCACGGATATTTTACTGCTTATTAATAATTCCACCACATCCGGCCTGAGCGTGTCTCTATTCTTGTCCAAGAAACCTTCGACATTGTACCAAACTTGGCCAGCATAGTGTTTAATCGCGAACTCGGCGGAATTCATTCTGGGCCTGGAGTATAATTCACTCAACGCGTGATTGTAGTGACATTTTTCTAGGAACGAGAGGTCTGTTGCCTTGGGAAAGTTGCTCTCGTCGTCCAGTAAATGAAGAATACCGACTGGCTTCTTTGCGATCAGATGTATCACCGGTAGATTATCCTGTGAATATAAGATTGTCATTTTATACCATTCTTTATACAGCAGACGCAACCAAATGAAAATTCATATACATTTTTTTGTGCAAATTAGCTCGAAAAAGTCGAAATGTCTATCATAGAGAGGAAAATATTATTATTCATATGTAAATTTGGAAGAGTGGTATTTGAAAGCTCAAATGTGCTTGCACTACTAAAAAGAAGAAAATATTAAGTTTCATTTAACACTTTGACCGCCATAAGGATCATTGGCACCTCGAATTTTATTTAATTATGTAATTGTTAAGCTTTGAAAGCTTTTGAAATGTAGTACAATGATAATAGAAAATAATTGGCTAATTTATGTAAATAATTGTTAAACTTTAAAAAATTTTGAAACATAGTACAACGATAATAGAAAATAATTAGCTCATAAATGAATAGTTAAATACTTTTTTCTGTAATGATTTGTATGAAAAATATCATCTGCTGGTCTGTATTTCTGCATACGAACGCATATTTAGTCTGTTATTCTTTTGTTATAGTTTGTCGCAAATCTCTGTTATTCTGATAATCTAACAATCGCGCAGAATTATTTAAAATCTTCTAATCAACCTCTAGCAACTACAAATAGTATATACGAGACATCTAGTGATCAATACTCAACATATTAACCTCCTATTAATTATTTAACCCTCATGCCTTAAATTTTCCCTATTGACCATATTTTCAGAAAGATCAATTCATAATAAGTTACCCTATACACTTCTCGAATTCCCTCTTTTTTTGCATATTAATAAATTCTTGCATAACTTATTATACATACACATTTCTCGTAGTCATATTTCGACACACTTTACTGACAGGAACACCCGCACTCTAATCACAATCACTGATTCGTTCTAAATAATATTTATTCGAATAACAATATCAACACCAGGACTAATTCATCTTATGAAAACAAGTGACTCTATTCTATTGAGTTGAGTCATAAATAATTTCCGATTTCACTTCTTAAATTTATTCCTGATTTATTAAAGGATGATTATTGTTGTTTCTGCGATATCTTAAATATGAAGCAAAATTAACTAGCCCAGATAAACTATTTCAATTTTTAGAAAGGAAAACATCTATTATACGTCGGAAGTTATTTATAACTCAACCCAATACCTGTTATCTATTAAGTTTTCTATAAAGACTATTACGTCTGTTTCTACGTACAGTATAGTTGATAGTGGTCCAATCGATCTTCTCCTTTGCGTACTCCTGTTGCTCCAGCTTGAAGATGTGCTTGTTGAAATAGAATTGAAGGTTCTCGTTCGCGTAATTGATGCATAGCTGTTCGATGCTGTTCTCCGTGAAATTCTCGAACCCGAATATATCGAGAATCGAGATGGCTGCCGTCTGTTTAGTACCCTTGTAGACGATATGATTAACACGAGCCACCAGCCAGGAAAACAGGGAACTGTACAGAGCCTTGGCGAAGGCATCTCTGGCATCCAGGGCTTGATCGATATTCAATGCCGTGAAGACTCTCTCATTTCTCGCTTCCTGGAAGTCCAATCAATTATCTTTCGATCGAAAAGACTGAGTGCCTGTTACATTCCTATGCAAACTTAGAAATAAAACGAAAATGTTGTCTTCTTCTTCTTTTGTGCTCATCCCAGCATCAATTACTATGATTATTTAGCCGAGGCACTTACAGTTTTAGGTGGGTTTTGAACCACCAAAAATATTATTTGAACCTGCTTTATAAATATTCTTGTAAAATCTTTTTCAGATCTCACATACCCAACAATGTAAAACTTAATGATCTATGCAGTTAAAGAACTTGTTTTCTTCGAACAATTCAATTTTTCAGTTAACGTTTCACAGAGTGGATAAATTAAAGAAATTACTAGGAATAATAGACTGCTTAAATATGATCGACCTTTTGAACTTAAGACATTTATACATTTGTTGTAATTGTTTACTAAAACGTTCTTCGTCGCTCTATTTTTGGCTACATAATATTTTTAAATTTCTGTAAAGATACTCAACGTCGTTTATGTGAAAGCATTTTTCTAATTATTCTACACGTACCGTTGTTTTGGTGGTTAGTGCTCTGATGATTCCATCGGAATTGACCTGAAGAAGATGAGCGGCCCAACGAATTTCAGCATCCGAACCAACTTCTACACCTTCTTGACCATGCCTCATTTGTTTTCGATGAAAATAGACATTACCCAAATGCAACACACTGGCCAGAATTTTGAATATGGTGTCTTGCTCCTCTGATGTGAACCCTAACACTTGCATAGCCGACAAGAGGGCTTTGAAATCTTGGGTATCGCTTTTTCCATCTATTTCGCAGTTTCCACCCTGAAAATTGAGAGGATTGTTTCAACTATATTGCCCAGTTGTACAGGGTACAATGACTTGAATTGTGGGATTTCAATTAACCTGGTTCAAGTAAAAATATTTGTCCGGAGTTAGCAAACCATATTTGTCCCTGAGATGTTGGTCGAGTCCCGCTAGAAGCTCGTAAAACACGTGGTAATTCCTCTCTTCCGATGCTTGCGTGACTATTCTACTTTTTTCGAGGAGGTACTGTGTTATTCTTCCTCCTACGATCACTCCGCTGAAAAGATTTCAGAGTAGAAGTACAAGAAACTTATAATTAATTGAGTCGAATAGTAAGTATAATAATTCATAATTTGCAGCTCTGCTAATAGGATCACTGATGACACGTAGTTGATTGATCAGTTGACGTGGTACTAACGAATCATCTATCTGTCCAGAGTGATACTTTTTGCTATATTTTTGGAACAGCTAAAGAATTTTCGAATACAAATTTTGTACGTTCAGTAGTTGTAGAATACTTTTTCGTAGCTCTATGAGAATTTTATAAAATTGAAACTGATAGGTTAATACAGTGATGGTCACCGGAGCTGCAGGCTTCCCCCACTCTAGGTCCATTCCCCTCGTTTCAGTTCCCTCCAGTTCGCTCTTTGTTCCCCCGCGGTCCATCGTCTTCCCAAATCGCAGCCTATATGAAGGGAACGGACCTAGAGTGGAGGAAGGCCGCAGCTCTGGTGGCCATCACTGCGTTAATAGATTATAGAAAATGATAGCGAATATACACTACGTAAAATAATTAGAGGATTGCGTAGCGTTAAATAATATGTACATATATTGCTCAAAACTATTAGAAAGTTGTTCTATAACTATTGCTCAGTTGTTTTAGCAGTTCTGAACGATCTGTCAAGTACCAATAATGAAAGATATTATATCTTATGTGTTACCATTATCGTTTCTTGTTTATTGTATGTAATAATTGGAGTGTTTATAGTATCTGAAACTGTAATAAACAATAAGTCATTTAAGTATATGGTCTTCTAATTATTTTGAGCAGTGTATTATAAACTCTCAGTGAAAATATTCTAATATTGTACATATAAAAATTCTCCAATGTTTATACGTAGTAGATAGTTCAAAATCATCCAGAAATCTGATCACCTAATTTTGTTTAGGAAATCAAAATGAGCTTAAAATTGATCAAATTGTCTATTCTTCCTAATAGAAATATTCATAATATTTATAAGATTAGCACAATTTCTGCAATTATACTTTTAATGTATAGTTAAGAATAAGATAGTTATAGTTAAGATAGCTTTATGGAAATTTTTTGGAGGGGAATATGTACTCACTCTCTAAAGTAAACTTCCAAATATTTCCCGAATCGACTGCTGTTATCATTCCTCGGCGTTTTGGCGTTTCCGAAGCTTTCCAGTAATGGAGTCGCCTCGAGAATCTGTTCCGTGACGAGGTTGTTCGGCGCACGATTAACAGCCGCTAAATATTGCATTACAAGTTTCGTGGATTCCGTTTTTCCCGAACCGGATTCACCGGAAATGACAACCACCTGATTTGCACTCGCATTATTTGCCGCCGTAACCTGACTGTACGCCGACGAACCCACGGCGAACAAGTGTCTGGAAATTCCATTGCAAAATTTTGTTCGATGCTGATACGAAACATGATACAGAAGGATATTATAAAAATTATTAATGGTTGTCTCATGTCTCGCATCCTCGCTAATATTTTAATTCAGGCCTCAAGTAAACCAGTTTAAACAAATTATTTTCCAGTTACACAGTGGAAGCATTCTATTTATTTTAAAATAGCTTAGTCGACTTGTTCAAGAAAATAAAAATAATTTATTTGCCTTGAAATGGATGTAATTTCGACTAGATTAAAGTTTTTATTTATTTAATTTGTAGTAGTTTTTCTTATTAAAATTTTTATCTTTTTGGAAATTAATGTAGATTATAGCGAGGATGCAATGCGAAAGACCAGCCATCAGTGCAGTAAATAGTATTTCAGAATAAACAATTTTGTGTAAATCTTTAATCTTACTGGCCTATTTTGCAATTATCTGTACTGTATACATTTTTCTGAAATTTTAAGTAAAATATGCAAAACTTACGGTGGCAGCGTGCCAAGTATTCGTCCTTCATAAAGTTTCACCTGGTCCAGCCCATAAATGTCAAACATTTTATAGGGATTTACTGCCACTAAAATGCTCCCCGTATACGTCTACCATATAAAAAAATATATTCATAAAATTATGCTTGAATACCAATTTGATAACAGTAATTTATACTTTGAAGCAGAAAACGTACGTATATTAATTCCTTGTCGTATCGAATCTTTAGATTCCATAGTAGAGAAGCCTCGTTCAGGTCGCTGGAATTTGAATAGCCATTGAAAGTGATTAATCAATTTTAATTTCCAACTAGTTTATTATGCGTGAAGTGAAACTTACGTTAATTGAATCATGTCCTCAACTCCATTTTGTCCAAGATCTTGTCTTGGTTTCACTCCGCTCAGGTTAGTGAGGGTGAAGATCTGCGGCTGAAACGTAATCATCCTAATTAACTGACTGTCATTTACCACGTAATTTATCTTCTACTTTATTACAGTAAAAAGCTCTTGCTT
Organism: Macropis europaea; assembly: GCA_916610135.2. NCBI lineage: Eukaryota > Metazoa > Arthropoda > Insecta > Hymenoptera > Melittidae > Macropis > Macropis europaea. The sequence continues at coordinate 23,242,658 of OU744344.1, forward strand.
CTCAGAAGAACCTGCTCTAAAGTAATGAAATTAATTTTCATCATTTTCTCAATGTAATTTTACTCTTCAAAAGTTTTAATATTAACGACCACCCATTACAGATCGATCTATTTTATTAATTTACTAATTAAATATCAATTTTCCTACGAAGTTTTCATCTCACAAAATTTTTATTCTTGAAAACTGTGTAGTTACTTTTTAATATTTGCATAGATTGTTTAATTATTTAATTTGAATGTAGATCAGAGTTTATTATGATTCAACTTGTCCCTTGAATAGAATTCTGAATTTTTTATAAATGTTACTATTTTCACAAATTGGAATGTCTCGAAGATATAAAAGTTGCATTATCTTGTACAATTTTTGTTATGAAAAAATTTGAAAATAAATAGAATTATAAATTTTCATGTCTCTTATAATTTTCTTTAAAACGAAATCTCTTACGAAAAATTTTATTTCAAATTTTCCATTCTTTTTTGCACACAGAATGACCGTACTTTTCGACTGTATTACACATTACGCCCATGCCTGCACAGCAAATAAAAACTACTGTTTGCAATTTTAAGTGACAAAGAGTGAAATGTATATGACATAATTAAAACTACCGTACTCATTTTGTAAGATAAAAAATTTATGCCATATACATAGTCACAGCGAGTGTATTTTTCCCACGTAATTTGAAAATATTTAAATTCATTCACACTCCCTTGAAAATTATTTCCTGAGAGACACAGACGTTTCTATTGAAGTTTTAAAATTAATTAAAAGAGAAAAAAGGCAACTAAACAGCAAGTACACATCTGGTCAGCGATATATCAAATTGTTCCATAGAAACATATTTAAATGATTTCAAATCCTCCCTTAGATTCTGACATTTTCTGAAAATTGGAATTCATTGTCGCACCGCATTACATTTTCGGTGATCACGCGAACGCAGAGATAGGTCAACGGTTCGGGTGTCCTCTTCGTCTTCGGTCTCAAGGTCGCGTCGTTCGATCTGCACCTCTTCACTGTCCCCTGTCTTCTGGAATAACCACTCCCGTCGCTTTCGTCATCCTCGAACAGGCGAAAAAACTCGCGGGACAACGTGGACGAAGCCGTCGAGGAATCACTGAGACCGTCGTCGAACTGTCCACGAAAGTTCAAACCAGCGAAGGTCGACTTTAAATTCTTCAACACCGACTTTGTCGTTTTGTAATGCCACTCGACGAAGTTTTGTTGCGGTGAGCACAAACACACAGGCTCGTCCTTGCAGTCGAAGACACTTTCTTTCACGCGTAACCTTGACTTTTGAACAGGAACATCGTAGCTCGGACAGTCCTGACACGCTCCTAAACAGCCGAACTCCGTCATCCGATCATGAAGAAGCTCGTCTGAATCGTCTGAACGAATTGAGGAATGCACGGTGTCGCAACAGAGAGATATGTTGAACTGATGAACCGCTGGGGCATCGTAATGATGATCTGTGTTAGCCATTTGTCAGTGCAAGTCACTTAGAATCTTCAGAAAAATTAAGAGAATATGTTTCGAAGTGTAGTTTCAGGTGGTTGAAGTTCTGATGCACTCAATTGAATCCTGTGTTTTTAGTGTTCCTTTTTAGAGTAGTTGAAAGGAGATCGTATTTGAGAATTAGCTAAATGGATAGAAGACATGGTCATCAGACTGATGATGTCTGATCTTCAGATGCTTTTTGTCTAATTTTTATCATAATGTTTAGTGAGAAGTTTAAATAGTTTTAGTCACACTTCTTCGTGTAACTGTCATGAAATTTTAAAGGAACAGTAGGTTGTTAGGTGTTCCTGTGTCCATGGTGAAGAAGCTACCATTATGTTTTGTTCATGGTTTTCTTGATCTGTCTTTAGAGAAATTACTAACCTAATTTTGTGAAGCATTGTTTGACGACTCCTAGTGTTTTTAGTCTTCCATATTGATTGTCTGTCGTTAATATTCGTTTTTAAATCTGTTTATAGAAGAGAGGCTCAAAAGAAGGATCGTCCAATGTTAACCTTCTCATATAATTTTATTCTTCTTATTTCTTGTGAATCATGGAGTTCAGCAGTTGATGTGAACTATCTTGAAATATTGCAGATACAGTTGGAATCCTTGGTCTTCTAGTTAGAAATCTAGCATTAGCTTCACTGATTTAACCTAACTTCGTAAAAAATGAAATATTAATATAAATAAAAAATGACGTCTGTCATCGTTCAGAGTTTAAGTTTGTTAATCAGTTGATTTCTTTGTTTTTAATATTTATTCTTCGAATAAATCCTTTTATAAACCATAGTCATTAGCATGCACTATTGACACTTGTGCATTTGATCACATAACTTCTTCAGCTTATACTCACAGTATAACTAATTAACTTTGCACCTGTACTTCCAATTTTTTTATTAGTTTAGCCACCACAATAAACATATTTTCACTGTTATTATTTTGATTGCTCGAGAAGATATTTAAAAAATTAACGATACAATATGCTATAGAATTCTTCAAAAAATATTCGGCTCACAGAAAATATTCAGGCTTGAAGTACTCAACACTGAAAGAGTTTGTAGCTCCTTTTGCTTCTCATTCGACTCATTTCTGAATTCTTTAAAAGTCACATACATACGTTTAACCAAAGTCATTACCACAAACCATTATCACCTGTGCAATTCCTTCAGATTATACCCCTGTCACAACCAAACACCATCAATCTCTGCACGTGAATGCCTGTACCTACATCTTCGTAATTCTCTGAGCCACGACATTAAATGAAACTTCATTAATTTCAATTTATGCCCCTTCAAGAAATTGTTGAGAAAATCGAACATACAGTACTCTATGCAATTTTCCAGAGAAATCGTCCGCAGGGAATGGTCAGTCCTGAAGTATTCAGAGACTAATCGTCCCTTTTTAAATCAGTCTGGAGTGGTGTAGACTATAGACACTTTCATATTTAACTAATTACTTTAGCTTATGCTCCTGCTTGACTCTTTGTTTTCAACCCTGTACATGAATTCTTTAAGAGTCGCATACATGCGTTTAACAAAAGTCATTACCACAAACCATTATCAACTGTGCAATTCCTTCAGCTTATACTCCTGTCATAGTCAAAAACCATCAATCTCTGCACGCGAATATCCGTACTCACATCTTCGTAATTCTCTCAGCGACAACAATAAAGAAAACTTGATTAATTTCAATTTATGCCTCTTCAAGAAATTATTATGAAAATCGGATGCAATTTTCCAAAGACATCGTTCACAGGGAATCTTCAGCTCTGAAGTATTCAAAGAATAATTGTAGATCTGTTGGAAGTGGCGTAGACTATACACACTTGCACATATAATTCATTTCTTCAGTTTATATTCCTGATTTTCCCTCTGTTTTTAATCCTTCATTTCTATCTCTGCCTCTTCAAGAAATCGTCCACAGGAAATGCTCAGCCCTGAAGTATTCAAAGAGTGAAGTCCCTTTTTAGATCTCTCTGAAGTGGCGTAGACTATAGACACTTGCACATTTAACTCATTTCTTCAGCTTATATTCCTGCCTGACTCCCTATGTTTAATCCTTAATTTCAATTTTTGCCTCTTCAGGGGATGGTCCACAGGGAATGCTCAGCCCTGAAGTATTCAAAGAGTTAAGTCCCTTTCTATGTCCGTTCGAAGAGGACCGCGGTCTCCGATCGTAGAAAGGACCGAAAGAAATGTTTCTGGATGCGTTGGTCTGTTTAGCCCGCTGCTGGAACTTTCTTAACAGTGCCTTTTCTTCCAGACACTTTTTGCCTGGTTTTCTCAACGGTTGCGACCCGGTCTCCGGAGAGAATGCAACGATAAAAAAGAAGGATTCGCGCGAATTCACATAAGACGCGAGAGCCACTCACGTGAGACTTAACCGGATACCGGCGCTGCCTGAGTTTGCAGTTGCAATTCCATTGGCGTCGCAGCCACGCGAACACCAGGAACCGTGATTTACGAACGGATATTAACGTTCCGGCGACTTAACGCGATATAGTAAACAGAAAGCGATCCCGTTAGCGGGTTCTAATAAACCCGCCAGTCCTCCGAGGAATTATAGAAATTAATCGAGGCTTTTCCGCTGCGAGCCAAATGATTTTTATTATCATCTCTGTCGCGGTTTTTAAAAAGTACTTCCATCCCTATCTGTGTGTAAGGCTATTCGAAGTATTATAATTTATTCTAATATTTTCAATTTAATGTGTAATTTATTGTCGTAGAATATGTACGATTGAATAATTTGAGATTTTGTACGATGAATAATAGTGGTAACATGATTTGTAAAATTGACACAGAACGATTAAGAGGTTACTAGAATTTAGACATTTTTTAAAATCGATTCTTTGTTCTTTTTCTTACTATGAATTAATTGCAGTTGTTTTATAGTTTGGTGTTTGGAGGATACTGGAGGATACTTAAAGGCTAAATGATTCTACATATTTTACAAATGCCAATAATCTATTTTTGCCGCCAATGCAATATACTAGTATCAAACCATTTTTAGCGACCCTTTTGAGTAGCCCAAATTTTGAACACACGATTATTATAATTTTACATCTGAGGAACCAATGACGATGATGATCAAAACTATAATGGTATTCTATCATAACTTATGATGGACAGCTCAGAAAACAGAAGAATTATTTCTAAATGTTTTTTTTTAGAAGTATTTAAGAATGATATTAACAGTAATCCTCTCTTTCATACATTCAATTTGAATGTTCCTTCTGCAAGAGTCAGAAAATTTCTTCTATTCTAATCACGATTCTATTTATCTTCTAAACTCGAACGTTTAGATCTTGTCCAATCTTGCTAATTTATATTGATATAAGGTTGACATTTATTGCAACTCACTGCCATCACTCCGAGCTAAACTACGCCATACAATGCAAAGTCCTAATTCTCACTCACGATTAACTACGTATACACGGTAAATATATTATATTTGTACACTAAAGAACCTATTCCTTTTTAGACCCTCCTAAAGAAGCATGGACGATAGTTTCTGATATTAATAACTAAATAATTTAATCGTAAGCTGGATTTCTTATTTCTACGCCCGTGTGCATCGTCATCTATAATGAGACACCGTTGAACTAGACTCTGCTACCAATGCACGACAATACGAGAAATCGAACACAAGACACTACCACTATCGCCGAGAATAATAATCGATATTCGAGAGGCGCAACAATGAATAAAATTATGAGGCTTGATCATGATTTATCTAATGTTAAGATTCAGAATTGTAATATAATAAACTGAAACTTGATGCAACAAGATGCTGAAGCCTGTCTCCAGACTCTTTTACTTTTGAGAGAAAGCAAATTTTATAACGTGATTGTGAAGGTATGTAAATTTGTCATGATTAATTAAATGTTATTCACACGTTGAATGCCATGGGGGTCACCTGTGACTGGCACCTAATTTAATTACATAATTATTGATTGTCACAAAATTCTGAGCAAACTTCATACTGAAGACATAATGTAGAAACAGAAGAATACGATTGGCTGTTTTCACTCAACGTGTTAATATTCATCTGAATGTATTACTAGCTATAGAAGCCTGTTATGTACTACTGGCACTATTGTTTTAATTAAATTAAATAATTATTAATTCCCATAAAATTCTGATAAATATTAACACTGCGAAGATAATGTAAAATAATAGTTATGTGATAAAATAGTTACAAATTTTTGTACTGCATGATTTATCTTCGAAGTAGCAAATTATAATGTGGCTGACGAGGAATGACAGTTTTCACTGGTTCAGGACATATTAACACGTTGAACGCCACAGTGAAAACAGCCATACCTAATCAGACACGATACAATTTACTATTTTTTATATAAATCATAAAGGAAAAAAAGATTTGAGTACTCAGTTGTGTTCTTCTGTTCCAACATTACTGTTTCAGTATGAAGTTTGCGCAGAATTTTGCAGCAATCAATAATTATTTAGTTAAACTAAATTTGAGGTGTCGGTCACCGGTGACCGCCACGGCATTCAACGTGTTAACCTGACGTAAATAATTAAAGGCTAAGCATTCCATAAATTATTTGGAAAGAGATAATATCTTGACATTTATGACCTGGTCACCACAAGGATTATATGATTACACTTATGCTTGTGTTAACAAAAGGTTAACAATTTCAACACACTTTTTTCTCTATTTCTGCCTCATCTATCTCTATATTTATATAATAAAATGGCAATAATAAAACGCGTAGCCTTGACGAAACCTTGAATAAACAGCAGGAAAAGTGATAAAAGAGACTTGCAATCCAAGGGAATTAAATCCAAAAAAAATAGAAAAGCCAAATATGCTGTTTCCTAATCGTTAAACAGAAATCGACAATTCATTTTAAGAGAAAGAAGAGACGCGAATTCACGAAAGTGAAGGAGTCCGTGTGGACGGCGAAAAAGCCAGGAGACACGGAGGATTGTTGGCAATGCGATGTCCTTGGAGCTTGAAAGTGCAGGAAGGTGTTGCAAGCGAACCGGCACGCAGCCCCTGTTCGATATGCACTTTCACGCTGGGATCGATACATCGCGGTTTCGATATATCCGTGGACGTAATTTTCCAAGGTACTGCAGGCCACTTTCGCGGAAGTATTTCGCGGTATTTCGCGAACTATGCGTGGCATTCGATCCTACGTATCGACTTTCTCGATCCCCAAACGCATTTGACTAATCCGCTAGGACAGAAATCTCGTTTCTCCACTGGTACACTTTTCTTGTCTTCTCTGACACGTTCACGCGAACCTGAGGACCTGAACTTATACTCTCGTGAATTATTGATCATCGTAGCTGGAATTTACTCGACGAGGACGAGGACTAAATAAGGATTAATGAGGATTCAATAAGCTAGTTGAAACTTCTTAAGTGATACTCTGTCTAAAAGTGGTTTCGGTTGTTATATATGGTTGGCAAATATAGTGACCCCGATTCTTTAGAAACAGTATTAACTATTGTAAGATTACTCAAACAGTTCAGGAATTTTGTACTTTTACAGACTTTCAGTGTAATGGAAGCAGCAACAAATTATTGTTATTCTATTAGCTTTCTGGAATGTTTAGAGTTCTGGCGATGGACAGTCCAAATTGAAGTTATGAAATATTGATTAGAGGACAGGAAATGTATGCCATAAAAGAAGTTTGTAGGTCAACGACCTGTGTCAAACATAAAAATTTACGAATCGACCCTGCAAGAAACAATAAGAACATTTTTATTTGAGTAACAATCGTCTTCTCGTTTGGATATCTATTTCTAACAGTTTATTGAAGACACGAATGACAATTCAAGAAACTTGAAACATTCTTGAGCCTGCTAACAAAAATTAGCTAATTCACAGCTGCTAAACAATACTAACCTGCCTTTAAAAATGAACCAAGAAATTAAAAAGTGACTAAAACACCTATCTAAACACTTCCATAGAGCCTCTAACAATTCTTCAAAATAAAAAAACCGCTATTTAGTCTAAAACAGTCCACCTGCAGACCTGTGTTAACGAAGCACTTGTTATTCAGTGAACGAGAACTGAGGGCCTACAAATTCTGGAACAACCTGTTTCTAATACCTTGAACAACGTTAGCAACATTCGAAAAATCTGGGGATGGTCAATGTCCCCGATGGAATAAATTCGAGGAACATCATCGGTCGCCCACGCGATCATCCAGCCAGCCATAACGAGGAACCAAAGTTTCTGTATCGTCACCGTATCAAATGATTCGAACAAAACGCGAATGGAACATAGTAAGAACGTTGACCGACCGCCTCAAGCGAGCCTCGTTTTAAGGAAATGCAGACTAACCGGTTGTTCCTTGGCCTCGAAGTGGACCCGTATTGTTGACTAGCATAAGCCTAACACACTTCTATCCAGTTCCTCTATCCCTTCGAGATAATAACACGGCATAGTTCCATTGTTGACCCACGCTGATACTACAGGGTGTATCACAAGGAAACATTGGGTTGTAAAGTTAGGTAGGTTCTGCTCTGTATCCTGAGACTGGAGAGGAATTGATTATTATGAGCTTCTGTCAATTGATCAACAAGTATCCTTTACAACTGGAATGATTAATCAAAAATTTTCAGGATTGATCAAAATATTATATTTAGTTCTAACATTAGTTAATAACTATATGAAATCTTTTATTCATCATTCCTTGAGCCAATGTTAAAAGATCATGTCCCTATAACCATTGAGAATCAGACCTACATTGATACTATCCTTTGCATATAAAATGAACTCTAGAGTCTACCGATAATGTGTTTATATTTCCTCTAGGAACAGCTTGCATAGGTAGGAATGGTAAATAACCGATTCCTATTCAATTGGAAAAAGAAACAACGCTATACGACGCGAGGAACGCGTTTCTACTTCATGCATCATAATCGAGGTTGTGTCACACTGATCTTGCATAACTTATCCGGTCGATCGTTTGAATCGCGAATAACTTTGCACCTCTGTCTCCTTTCTATTTGTCATCGGGATTGTAAAACGTTCATTGAGACGCTTGTGACTTTTTTCCGCGCGAAGGAGTAACGAGGTTGATTCAAATGTTGATGAAATCCTGGACTCTTTGCAGATTTTACACATTCGTGAATCTGTGTAAATTTATAATTTTTGAAAAATAGTACAAATTTGTATAGTGTATTATCATCTTATACGTTTTAGAAATATTCTTTTAATTTTACTGACCTAAAAAAGTGCATATTCGGTTATTATCGTTAAAGCAAAAAATATTTTTTAATCAAATATAAATTGATTATTTTTAATCATAATTTATCTATGGCTTTCTAAGATTGTCTCTTATCTGGCAAGCAATTTATTTATACCTCCCAAAAAGGAAAATATTATCGATCATTTTCGATAAAAAGATCTGATTTTCTCAATTAAGTTAACAGTATGAACTAGTACCTTGCTAGCAATCACTGCTTGAACGGAAAGAACGTTGGCAGCCCTGTGGTATTCCAAAACTTCACCAGGTAGCACGTGGCCGACTCCCGGGTCGAACCACACCAATTCACCCTGAAAAAATTAAATAAAAATTTATAACCGAACACTTAATCTTCTTTTGCTATAAATCGATTACTATGCATTGCAATAGTTATATAATAATTCCCTGAGATGTTCAATAGTATCGGTGCTAAGAATTTTTCGGTAATTATACGTCGTGTGCGGAAAACCCATAAGCCTATTTATTACACATGCTCAATGAATGCCTATAAGCGTTCTCCGCACAATATATGACCGAATGTTTATAAATATTTAATCACTAAATTTCCAGTGTACTATATTTTGAGAAGTATATGTCGAGAAATTTAATCTTCATAATGTTTGAAAAAGTTTATCATAACAAGACGCAGTAACGGTGAAATTTAACGTTTCATGTGGAATGGCTAACGACGCGAGTATCTAATTAAAAAATTAGTCGAAAGTATGCCCGAATTATGCCCTGACCAAGAAAAAAAGAAGAAACGTAGTTATGCGGAGGAATTGAGACGGAATCATCAATTTTATGTGTAACGGCAGCTTAATGAAGAATAATGTGTATGTCGTTCTAAATTAGCTGAAGAAAGTTGTAAGAGGAGAAGAAAATAGAAAAATGTTCGAGAAATTAAGTCTAGAATGTTTTATTCGAAAAACTAAATATTTTTCAAGATTCTAAGCTTAGAAAATGTCAGAACTTTTAATCCTTCAAATTCATGAAAAATAAATGACAGGAATTTTTAAATCCTTAAGTGAAGAATTCGGCACTACCATCTGTGGCCCACATTTTGGAAAAAATTGAATAACTCTAACAAAACTAAAATTCTTGGGCTCAACTTTCTAAGCATCTATTCCTCAGCATTTTACGACCTGACTATTTCTAGCAGAATTATAAACAAAAAAACTGGTAATTCACTTTGTATGTGATTTTTTTATGAAATTTCATAATTTTATCTCAGGAAGTGCTAGTAGTTGATTTTTGTCCCCCTTAAACTAAAACATCACTGCATTTTATCTAACCGTTTCCAAGTTCCAAGTTGGACAGGACGACACAGTTTCGACCTTGGTAGCACTAGCGGGCTGAACTTTTCGTTTCCCTGTGCAAAATCCAAAAATGGAGGACGGCGTGACAGGTGAATTCGATCTACCGCTGTTAGCGTCGCTGTAAGCCCTGACGTGACTGGTCGCCGACTTCTTTACGTAGTTCGATCTCTCTTTGCTCTGTTTCGACGAGATTCCAGTTTCCTTGGACAGTTTCCTGTGACACTCGATCCCGACCGGGCTTTCAGTCGAACACTTTCTCGAACTTTTCACATAACTGGGAAGAGTGGTCGCCGCACCGATCTCCCGATGAGTCTGGCGAAAGTTTTCGATCAGTCTGCTTTGCGACTTTGATCTGCACTCCGTCTCCTTGGACTTCGTCCAAGTGCCATCGCCTCGCACGTTAGACCTGGTCGAACGAGGATTCTCGTTCGATTCCTTCGATTGATGCACGTCCACCTCACACACATCCTTCTCCCGTTGGGCATCGGAATCCTTGCTTCGACACGACTGACTTTCTGACTGAAATTCCGACTGAATTTCAGCAGAGTCTTCCGTCCTCGAGCTGTCCTCGTAGCTGTTCGCATCCTTCACGCTGTCTATGATCCTTCTCCTCGACATGGTCCTGTGACTTACGTCAGGCTGGAGCCTACCGTCACCACCATTTTTCGAATCAGTCTTGTTATCGCCTCCTTGAGCTCCCTTCGACGTTTTTCGAGATACCTTCGCGTAGATCGCATGTCTCGGAGGGTTCGTTCTCATGTCAACGAGAGGCAATGTAGCCGAGTGATAAGGTGTATCGGGGACCGGATCGCGAAGATGCCTCGTGGTTGTCCTGAACTCCACGTCCACGGCTCTTTCTCTGACATGCGAGTTGCTCGATCTGGAGTACCTGGTCAGAGTGTTCAAAGAAGACAACGAGCCTTTCAGGGTGCCAGTGTTGGCTGGTAAGGATGTTTTCCGTCTTCGTATCCTTCCGTAGACCGGTGGTTCCCTCCTGACCGCGTCCTTGGCCAGCCTAGAGCTGGCCCAATCCTCACTCGACCTGGATGCTCTCGCGTGAATGATCTTGGGCAAGGTCGACGGTCTCGGCACAAGGCCGCGGGTAATGTCTTGCAGCTTGCTGCTGACTACCAAGAAATCGCAGACTGACCTGGACTCTCTCTCATCCTCTCTGCCCCACCCAGCGGTCCTCTGAGCGCTCCTCGAGAAACTGGAGGAGGACTTGCCACCTTTCGCCTCTGAACTTTCTAGCCTATCGCCCGCGTGGCCTCTTCCTCGACCAACTGGGACATCCACGCTGGCTCGCCTGCGGAGTATGTCCTGTCTGGACACTTTTCTGAATCCCTGAGAAGGCTGAGTCACCTTCCCCGTATCCTTGTTCGATCTTTTCGCTATGGAGGGCAAGGTTCTCGGCCGTTCTCGTTGATCCTTCTCGTCCATCGATCTCTTCCAACGATGACGAAGAACTTCGGTGAACTTCGAAGGGCCAGGGCCAGGTTCCTTTTCCTCCTTCTCCTTGCTGCATCTTCGCAGGATTTCCTTCCGTGAAACCGCCAAGTCTCTGGAAATCGTGTAAAAGACTTCTTGGCTGCCCGGTCTGCCGGCTCTCGGCCCGTACTCCGGGATTCCTGGGTCCAAGGTCCTGGAACGGCCGGAAACGTGTTGCCTCCTAGATCGTTCCGTCGATCCGCTGGAATTTGGAGCGGAATTTGTATCTGGGTCTGGGCCGCCGGAATTATGCAATGCGCGTCGAACGGATAACGGTTCCACGCCGGCGTAGAAAGCTTCCGAGCGCGTGTTTCGTGACGAAAACTGATTCTTCGAGGTCGACGATCGCGTAGACTTGCGCTCAGCCCTCTTGCTGCACGTCATCGCAGTCTCCATCTTGTATATATCGGTCAGCGTTCGATTTTAATCGACATTATTGACTTTCCTCGTGCGCTGACCACGCGAATCAAGAAAACGGAGAATCCCAATCGCACTCGACCTTGCCGGGTTCAATTTTCAGACATCATTGATTCCCTTTCATCTTTTCAGAGATTCAACTATGGTCGTCGCATGTTGTTCTGAATTTTTCTACAATTCTTATAAATTCGTCCTTGTTGAGAGTTTTCTGAGCAGAGAATCCTTAGTTTCTCATATCTCGGACGGAAAACGACAACCGTCAGAACGTTTGTAATCGTCCACCCGGTAAGATGTTATGCATGCCATGCAGGAAGACATTTTTAAAAACTGCACTAACGGGAACGTCAATTAAATCACAAACAGACCACGAAGCACATACTTTACCGAAGCTGCCCGCATTTTCAGCGTGTACCGGTTTTATTTATCTATTCCCTACTCGACGAAACACCGATCTAGCGTTCAGCAACGTAACATTCGGAGATTTCGGGGTCAAGCAATTCTTCCTCCCATCTCGAACGATCGAACGTTCGTTTAGGTGGAGTCCTCGGTAGCACTGAAGAATATTTTCTCTATTCCGTATCCGTGCATCGTCGCCTAGGTGCTGAAGGTTAACGAGACTCCTCTCTATTGGTTGACGTTCTTTCTATTTGCAGAAAGCGCAAACATGACCCGTCTCGGTGAAAAGTTCTAGACGAGGCGTCAGTGACCCCAGCTTTCCTTTCGTCATCGATGACTGTTTCTTTCAAACAAAGGCCGTTCGAACGATCCACTAGCGCAATCAGGGGACTTATCTTGATCTTTTCGAATCATATAATCGTTCTACGCTGAATTGCTTAACAACGAACGCGGTTCAGATGTCCGTGTCATCATTCTCAGTACGAACGTGCTCCGTTTCGAGCGTCCGAGCAATTATCGAGGAAGAAAATGGTTCGAGGCTCGGATTCGATTAGCAACCTGAACACGAACGGTCAAGATTTGAGACGATCCTCGGGCACAACACTGTCGCGCATTTTAATCTCGGTTTAAAAGGAGTTAGGAGGCCACTGAGACGGTTTACTATCGGGCACATTGGGTCACCAGTCTCGAAAAATCCGTGCTGCTCACGTAGAATTCGTTAACGGTCTTCCGATCGAACGTTTCGGGAATACGACCACGGCTGTTCGGTCTAGTCCTTCAAATCCTTCGCATACCGTCAATTTAAATGCCTGCCTGTTTGTCTAGACACCTCATGTCCTCCTCCTACGTGGCTTATTGATTTTTACAATCACGAGTATCGTAATTCGCCGGCTGTAACTGTTTATGATAATTGTAGTACGCTCTTAACGAACTCCTCGGAGAATCCTCTCTCTCCTTTTCTCAATCCCGTTGTCCTTCGGCTCAACCAGCCTCCGCAAACTTCCGCTGGCTTCGATAAACACTGTGCAACACAGGGCGTATTGGAAATCGTGGTGGGATACGAAATTAGGCGATTCTTCGTGCGAAAGTAAGTCGAAAGTGTGGAATGAAATTTTTTTTAGAAGGCTTTGGTTTTCAGAAAATTGTGTTTGGGTACCCATTATATATTCCTGCAGATAGCTAATAGTGATAGTATTTTTTTATTATTTTCAGCATAAAATATTCTTTTACTGTAACCAAATAAATGAAAGTAAAATGCTTTATCAGAGTTTCAATACGTATTATTATCAATTCACGTGGTTAATAATTTTGCCATGACAACACGAGGGAGTTTTCGGTAGCTTCTAATTGAATGCAACAAATTCGTAACTGATAGCTGGTGTACTAACCTGACGTATTGTCTTTTTAATTACAAATTTAGTCCATTACTTTCTTATCTATACAGTGTTTACATATTGTTGAGAACTCCCATATTTTTGCAAAAATATTGTACATGTGACGTGGACGTGAGTACATCAGTGATGTTAAATTTCTCCCTTTCATTCTTTAGAACCTCAAACTTTTAATTAATCTTCAAGCATGGAAACTCGATTTTCTCGAACACGAAGTCTCGCACGAAATTTCATTCCACATTTCCGACATACTATCGCTCGAAGAATCGCCTGCTGTTCGGTATGCACCGCGATCTCCTGTACACCCTGTGTTTCCCCTTTCCAGGGAGATTCTCGAAAATCCTGCTTTCGAAGCACCGTTGGATTTCCTCGTGCTACTTCCTCGCGAAAAAGATCTTAGAAACGGGGTCAACAGGAAATTGGAGGAACGAAGGACACGCGGACGACACGGCGCGATGTTCAAGGGCACGCGACACGAGGATTCAGGTGACACGGGCCGAGGGAAAACGTATCAGATCGTTGGACGAGGAGGAATCGAGTTCCGCGATCCGGTCGCGAGGATGTTCGATGCAGCACTGGAAGTTATACGCCTCTTCTCCGCAACAATTGCTACGTATGCACAGTGGCGTATGCATTTTTTAATTAAAGCACCGGCTAATTGGGCTCTGAAGTCCCAGAGAGATCAGTCGTACGATTTCCCTTTCGACCAACGTTTCCGGACGATCCTGAACGATTCCTGACGGATAGGGTCAAACGCTGCGACAGGAACATTCTGGAGAACGGACTGGTGAAGTTTTTTCTGGTGAACGGGTGAAACGAACGGTGCTGGCGCCAGTGGATCGAAGTGCTTTGGGGTGGAACCAAGCGTGCCTCTCTTCTTATATAAATTACGCGCTAAATACGCGTACGCCAACGTGGAGGTAGCTGGATATAGGCTGCAGCTAGAACGGGAAGCGATTCTCTAACTAGCCGCCGTGGCGAGTTGCAGAAGCAGCGCTGTCGATCGCAAAAACCGATTGTGTTCGTAGAACCGTTCGAAACGCACGCCTACGAGTCCAACGCTGACTACACTCATCGTGATCGAGCTGAGGTTTCATTCAAAGATTGTTGTATCTTCTGGATTGATCGGTTTGATTATTTTTCAACGTTAGGAGTCCTGTTGACACTGATTAGGAAGCAAAATGGAGAGCAATATTGTTCAAGTAAGGATAAGTGGACGATACGTTTAACCTCTTCGGGGATGCTGATAGGTGTGTATGTTTTGTTTTATTGGAGAATTTTGTCATTTGGGGTGATCACGTAAAATATTAAGATGTTTTAGTCGTACGTTGAATATTATTCAATTCACTGACCCTGATCATGATTTGAATGAGATTGATATTACTATGATATTAAAATTTAAGTGGTGATAACTAAGACAATCTCTTCAAGGATATTGACGTATACATTACACTAATCGTTTGCTGATTTCTACGAAAATCGAACGCCTAGTACATTTTGTATTGACCGATCATTAACATACCAGATGTTAAGAAGAATTTATTTTATTTTAAAGGTATTCATTTTTTCTGAATCCTAGTGCGTTCCTCCGTTCGACTATACACTCAAGCCTTTAGATAAAAAATGCCGCGAATGTATGGAACTCATGTTTTCAACTTTATAAAATAATGAGAGGACTAAGGAAATCTAGAAATAGCCAGTCGCGTGTATTATAATGTCATCATTGCGAAAGTTTTTCGAATAAACGATGATGCGATGGGTCAAAAAAAACCCAAAGATCGCACTATAGTTAAGACGATCCTGTTTCTCTTAATTCAAAAAGTGATTCCAAACTTTTATCCAGGAATGTATGTGTATATGTTTTTTTTTAATTGAAATACTGCTGATAAAGGCTTAATGGACATTATAGTAAATAAATATTCAGTATGGAATTTTCCAATAAAGAAAGTAAACATCTTGTCATATGATTGTGGGATGTGTTTCGTCATATTTAAAAAGCAGAGGAGAACGAACATTATTCTCTACGAATACCATTAATTCGTTCCTGAAGAATTTAATGGGAATGCAAAAGAATAATTATACTCTGGCAGAGAAGTCTAATGAAATCAAAACACAGAAAATTTATGATAATATTATTAGGTCGGAGAACATGAAATCAACAAAAATAAATACAGTATGTCTCTGAAAAAGTAGTACGACTCTATAAGAGTAATTCTACATGAAAACTTAAGTCAAAATAGTAGAATAAATTCTTTTTTTTTTTATAGAAAGCTTGTTGAGAAAATATGCAATATAAAACATGAAGCTCCTCT
Source organism: Macropis europaea (assembly GCA_916610135.2). Classification (NCBI taxonomy): domain Eukaryota; kingdom Metazoa; phylum Arthropoda; class Insecta; order Hymenoptera; family Melittidae; genus Macropis; species Macropis europaea. The sequence goes on from OU744344.1 coordinate 23,258,700, forward strand.
CACACCGAACCAAAAGATTACATTCAAAATACTCAATTATTTATATCCCAACATTGTAGCTATTATTTTCCTCGAAATGTGATCAAGATTAATATTTACATAAGTCTATAGAATTGCATAGGTCATGGATGATCCACGTGGCACGAAATATCTCAAAATTTCCTCTCAAATTAAATTTGATCCAAACACGTAAATGACAGGATTCTCAATAAAATTAACCACGACTCACGAAAAAATGCGTGCAATTGTTTCACTGATATTCAGTCAAATTCATCGGCGTTCTCACTTTTACTTGAGCCGGTATTATACGGGTCCAATCACGAATAATGAGCTCGGGAATAATTGAGGAAGACATCGTCGTCGTGCAGCGTAACCGACATTATAGGAAATTGAAGTAATGTAACACACATTGCTTCGGCTCCGATAATTAATGTTCCACATTTCCTTTTCTGATAATTGAATATTACACGGTTTAACGCAGATTCCGTTAAGTCGTCTTCCACCACACTATCCACTAATAAATTTCCACTTTAAAACGATACTGTAAAATGTTCAAACAGCTAATGTAGTAATTTTCAAATTGATGTAACATAATGTAATAGTCAATGAAAAACAGTTAAAAATCGTTTGCACTTTCCTGCACTACGTGCATTGTGTTCGATTGCGTTTCCCACGAATGAATGGAACACACGCGTGGGTTCATCGAATAATTCATCTTCGCTCGTTCATTAACTGAAAGATTCGGAAGCTAATGCATAACGTTAAATTGAAGTCTATTTTCATTGTATATCTTGATCGTGAACGTATTACTTTGGTGTTAACCTAGTTCGTATTCTCTAAAAACAACTATTATTTTCTTCAAGTTATTATGAAGGAAACTGGAATACTTTTATTGCATACCTGTATTAATTGTAAATCAGAATTGAATACATGTGAATTATGTCAGATGTGTCGTTGTTATGTAGTCTTCATATTTTGTTAAATGTCATCGGTAAAAATTGTCGAATAAGAAATTTTGTACATTTCTCGTACTTTTTAGTGTGCGTAGTATTCTCAGTGATGTTGCAACTGGTTTGGAATAATTAAGATTTACTATTTTGCCAGGAAAACATTACGCAAATAAAAAAAATAATTGAATGAAAAAATCTGAATATTGAACATAAAATTATAATTGAATAATTTATTAACTTAACAAGTATTGGACAAACGCGGTACAAGTATGCAGACAATTTTCCGTATTTTTTTGTATTTGTTGGATCTAATTTTAGAATAGCTATAGTAAATGAAATAACAGAAGTGACTATATTGGAGCAACTAAAATGAGTAGAAAATTTTGTATAGTATTCTTTTGTATTTTTAATACTAATCCCGGAGTAACCATGTTAACCGAAGTAACCGTGTTAGGGTATCTAAAATTCTGATACTCTGCTCAACATTCGTACAAACAAGCAGAAATTTCAGAATTACTTTAAACGAATCGTAGTAATCAGAGTACTATTTTAGTACCTAAAATACTTATCCTGAAGTACTTAAAATTGTTATATCTTCTCTAATATTTTCTGGAAATAATTTTAGAGTATTTGAAGTACTAAGTCAGTGATAGCCATCGGAGTTGTGGCCTTCCTCCACTATAGGTCCATTCCCCTCGTTTCAGTTCCCCCACTTCGCTGCTCGTTCCCCCTTGGTCCATCGTCGTCACAAATCACAGCTTGTATGAGGGGAATGGACCTACAGTGGAGGAAGGCCGCAGCTCTAGTGGCTATCACTGACCTAAGTCATCATTTTAGAATAATCATAGCAAATAGAATTAGTGAGGTAACTACTCTAGAGCAATGAAAATTTTTTCAGTCGAATGTCTTTGCTACAGACAAACAGAAATTATCCTACATGCTTTTATCTCTTTACCGTTATTTCTACAATAATTCTGGTAAGCAAAGAACCTAACCATCTTGAAGTAATTAAAACTTTTATATTTTATCCGACGTGGTTGGTCGTGGAAGCCGGGAATCTACAATATTTTCTGCATTTCAAGAAGTATTTTTGCAGTGAGCAAACGAGGAAGGTAAAGGAGTAAATGCAGCTTATTCACGAGCATATTCACGGTGAATAGAGTCGCGATTAGGTTGCTGGACGAAGCGCAGAGGCATTCGAAAGTGGCAGGCCTGCACGACGACGCAATTGCGTGTACACAGATCATTGACTCCGACCACGCAACAATCCTCCCTACGATCCTGACCACGTAAATATTGTGCAACGACGCGATAATCCTGAAAATCTGTAATTTTCAACGATACCATCTTTCGGTAATCCATCTTAATCTCAATATTATACGCGAAAATTATTAGATTGAGTCATAAGTAAGTCTCAGTTTGCCTTCTTTAATTTATTGAATAATTCATTTCAGAATAATTTGTGTTCTGATATGTTAAGAATAAAAAATGTATTATATGTCATAAGTTATTTATTAGTCAACTCTATGTTTTTAGTGAACTATATTATTAGAGTACTGTGAGTATTACTTTTCGAAACAAATTATCAAAGTCTCTACGTACAGATCACGGGTTGAGTAGTTAGATTGAGATTGAAATAGTTAAAAGTTGTTTTACGTTTTGATAAGTAGATTAAATAAAGTACGTGAGTATGTATAAAATGGTTGAACTTTATAGATTTCTTCATCATTCTGTTCGTCTGCCACTTATATGCCGCTTTACGAGATTATGACACGTCAATTGCTATTGATTTCGAGAAACTAGTAATGTTCAAGTCTCTCAGTATCAATCAAATTTCATCAATTTCATTCATGTTATAAGCTCTGTGTAATAGTTAGCTAAATCTTTGAGGAGTATTTTGCCTAATTGTGACGCAACAACAAGCAAACAATCAGCAATTGAATTTTTAAAACATGTCATGTGGTCCCATTTTATAACATTATTGAAAGTATGTCTCTTTGTATGTTTATTTACCAGAAAAATTCCAATAAATTAGTAAACAATAAAATTTATTGACTCACCTTTTGCCACTCGGAGTACATCTTGAGATAATGTTAAAGCACTGTCGAAAAAGTGTAAGCTACCCTCATTTTGCACAGATCAAGCGCTTGTTCCTCGCTTCCTGTAAAAAAAAATTCTATCATTATTTTGGAGAAGAAAAATACACCATATTTATTCACTGAGCATAATTATTATCGTCTATTTTATTCCAGTAAAAAGTTAATTAAGAATCGCGTTCGACTGAATAAACACGACTCAATTACCATTTTAAACGAGAAAATAAACTAAATTGTATTAAATAAATAAAATTTAATGAAACACGCTTTGCCTTTTTTGTAGTTGCTTTAAATAGAAAAGAATTTTTTAGCGTGAACCGAAGAAAATGAACTTAACTGTACACTTAATTAACAACATGAAAACTTGGAGCAGTAAGGAAATATATAATAAGAAATTAAAATTTAAATGATCGGGGTTCATCGTTTCTTACATTGATTCCTTTGAAAATTGATACTTCAGTCTTTCAGTTATTCAGTAATATAAAACATACAGACATGAATATAGTTAAAGAGAAACAAGTGTAGAAGAGTAATGATCAATTTAGTTAATTGAAATCTTAATCAATAAAATTCTTCGTTAATGATACCTAAAGTCTATTAAAAAATAAAATCGTACAGTATCTACCAGAAGAGAATTTAAAATTAGTAATTATTGTGTATACATAAATAGTTTCAATATTAAGCTTTAATTTACTATCATCAATGGACTGTGAATATGTATGCAGATATACATTCGCAGAATTTTTTTTATTTTAATCTAATTAATGAAATGGAACTCTGACAAAATTCTATTCTGTTTTGTAAGTATTTATAAAATATACTTCTTGTTTCCTCTAGTTTTTAAAACTTACATCTGTCACTTATCTGAATATATTAAATTCTATAAAGATTCTATCTACTAATCTATTAGGTTGTTTGCAGAATTTCGCAAACTTTTTAACAAAAAGTCAATTTGTTATTTCTACATATAATTTACGGTGTTCTATACAGATTTCATCTATCAGGCACCATATTTATACAAGATAAATAATAATTTTCTATTTTCAATCTAATATTTACCAATATTTAGTCTAATCAATACACTGCTGTTTTAAAATATTCCCAAACTGTTACTAATCATTACTATTTAACTTTATGCACTCCAAGTATGCCTGTCAGGCACTGACAATGTCAAACGTTCCACTCCAAGTATGCCTCTGAGGCACTCCGTTGGTTTGTCAATTTTATCTACTAATTTTTGTGTACCATGTCAAAAATAAAATATTTCTTAGTACATAAAACTAAGTAAAGCGTAAATATCTTATGTGGACGAAGTGTTCTTGGAATATGAATCATTGAAAATTAACATTTGCTTACAGTTGCTCGCAACCATTTGGTTGCATTATCACATTAGTTACATTTGAGTTGCTGGTCTATCTTATCAAAAGATGCTTGGAGTGTAAAGTGTTAAATCTTCTTCTGACGACTGTATCTCGAAATTCTCTCAATCATATCCCAATCAATTGTTCGAATTATCAACGATCGATGAGCAAGATCGTCGTGTAAGTCTTACGGTGAACGATCATCGACCTCGCGATCTTCAGCTTCGTGATCGGAAAGGGTAACTCGGTAACCGGAAGTATCGTGCAACGTCTGATTATCATTCGTCTTCCGGTATCAATGATGACCCGCGTACGAAGAAACAGTTCGAGCAGAAAAGTTCGATCGAACTTCGATTTCGACGTCGTGACGGAAAAACGATTACGTACACCCGTCGTGTTCACGATATTCCAAGACGTGATGCGACTCTAAAAATCCTCGATCGTTTTAACATCGTGTTTACTATCGAACAGAATTGATGAATTCCAGCGTGGCCAGCTCACAGAGATCGTGTCACGTTGACCTTGAGCCTCTTCAGGCTGTCGGAATGCGGATTTTCGAAATCTGCTGAGTGAGATTTTCGGGGACACGACTGACTCAATAACCGTGCCTCATCAGAATCATCAGGTGCACATGATTTTTTTTATTTAAATTATAGTTACGTCAGGTTGGGATATAAATAACTTCTGACAGTGGATAGACTCCCTTTTAGGAAGTTTTAAATTCTAGCTATTCATTTTTTTTATAAATATTCACCCGTTGCACTGTAATATCGTTTGATCCTGTTTTTCGGTCATTTGGACTCCAGAATTTTAGATAGATACTTCACATTGTATGAAAATTGTCCTGAACTCTGAGTCTTTTCTAGAAGAAGTAGTTTGGCTTGAATGATTTGATTCATCATATTCGCATTACCAACTGACATTTATTTTAAGCTTTCAACGTGTGCCCTGTGATGTTACTTACATGTGGATGATACTTAAACTCGATCATCTGAGGACTAAAAGAGACGAGGTCTTTTTTGTATTTTTTAGGTGTCATTTTAGAACAATGATAATAAATGGAATTACTGAAGTGACAATTTTGGAGAACTTTTTTTTAATTCTTTAGAGCTATTTCTGGAGTAATCATAGGAATTTGAGTACCTGTACTAACCATCCTGGAGTAACTCAAATTGTTATATTTTGCTAAACTTCGTTGCCACAAATGAGCAGAAAATCTTGTATAATATTTTGTATATTTTTTATAGATAATTTTGTAGTCACCGTAGTAAGCATATTGTTTGAAGTACCCAATTTGCAGCACCCACAATTTTTGTATGGTAGAAACAAGCAGAAATTCTTGTATATATTTTTATTTCTTTAGAGCTATTCCTGGAATAATTGTGGCAAACAGAGAACCTAATTCAACAATTCTAATGTAACTAAAATTTTAATATTTTATCAGGCACGGTTCTACAGTATTTGTCGTACGTTTAGAAGTGTTTGATGCTGATTAGAACGAGACCAACTGTAAAAAGTATCATACAAAAATACTTGTACAAAGAAAAGTTGATAGTCATTAATAAATTAAAGAAAATGACGGGTAAGGGGAAAGAACAGGGTACGTCCATTTTTATTCTGCGGTGTTCAACTTGAACTAAAGATTAAAATAATGTAAAACAATGATTATTTTTCGATTAATGATTAATTTATGATTAATTTTCGCTCATTCCTTTTCTGTTGCTTAATTAGAATATAACTACATGTCATGAACAATACAGTTACACTGATTGAACCTTGTTTCTTTACCGATGCACTAAAGTATTAAAAATTGATTTTCTCAATAAAGCTGTTTTGTGATATTCCTTGTTTTTTTCCCTTAACCGTTCAAATAAATTGTTAATTGCGCATTCAAGGAGGCCAAACTTTATTCGATGAATTGTTCGGGTTTGTCTAAACTTCACGACGTTTCGCGAAGCCGCGCATTGTTCGCGTGTAAAGTCATTGATACCGATCGCGCAGCGTTTCGGAAACACAGGAAGTGTTGCAAATCGTTTTTGTATTAGCTTGAGGAGAACGATGCCTTAGAAAATTTAGATATCGCGTTACACGTCCGTGTGATTCACGATTTCTGCTGGAAAGCGATAAAAAACAATGGAGAAGTATCGTTTGGAAAGCGATCGCCACTGAAATCGACCGATCCTCGTTCTCGGTATACTGGAACCGTCGCAAGAAACGACAATCGTTGCTCGACTCGATCGGTCGATCGTGAACCAGCTGCTGCCTTCGAGATGCTTGCACTTTATTGTTGAAGAGAAAGTGGAAGAAATGTTTAGTCCGCGATGCGTAAAATTTCTGTACGCTCATAGAATATTCTAAAATTGTCTGCTAGAACGAGTTCTCGTTTTCTCGTCGATTCTACAGGGTGCCTGCACGCGAAAGGAAGCTGGACGAGATCTGATACAGGATACAATTTGTAAAAAAAAACTTGCGTACCACACGATTCACCTGTGAGGCTAAGAAAATTCTAATAAATGAAACTTTGCGCTCATAGTCAATGAACTCAAAGCTGTTAAGGAGTTCTGCTACTGTGAAATTGTGAAAAAATCGACAGTCTTCTTATTGCCAAAAAGTAGCTTGAAATCTTAAAATTAATGTGCAAAAGGTCCCAGGTGGATATTCAAAATATTCTTCGAGATATGGCGTGTAGAGTGGACATGTAGTGTCGAGTAGACGTCTCGAAACAATGAGTGTGTCTAGCGCCTAAGCTACGAAAACGAAAACAAACCGGTTTTTAAGAAAATGGTATCATTTGGAAGAATGAACATCGATTTTTTTGTAATATTTTTACCCTCAAACCACTCTAAAAATCGTAAATATTTCAGACGATTTCAGCGGCAGTTACCGTGCGAGCCAATTTTGTTAGCCTGTCTACTTCTCCGGTGAATAATTACTACAGTTTAGACGATAACACTGTACAAAAATTCATGAATATAGTATAAACATACGCGAATATGCCTGTAAAGTTTCATAACGATATGTTGTTTACATTTTCGAAAAAAAATTCCCGAAGTATATTCTTAACCCTCTGTAGACAAACTGGGTCAATCGTGTCCAAACCGAATTTTTTTACTGTTCTAAGCTTTCAAAAAATCTGAAAAAATTCTGGAATACTTATCAAAGTCTCTGCTACATTATACAATTGTTCACTATATCAAATGTTTGAAACTTGTTTCAATAAAAACAAAAATTCAGAGGAATGTCCGGGAAAAATAAGAATGTTGCTTAGATTGTCCACGGAGGGTTAAAACAGCTTAACAATTTTGTTTAAAAAATAAAATGGGATAGAAAAAGAATATGCGGGCTATGAGACTTGAACCCACGATCCTTGGTTTCGAAAGCCTGTCATCTTGCCACTGATCCATACTAGTTAATAAAAGCCAAGTAGTTAGTAATTAGGCCAAGCTGGTAAAGTTAAAGAACTTTAAACGTGAATTTGTCCCTTATTTCCGCGGAAATGCGCGCTACAACTTTGCAAAACTATTACTTTTGTGTTTCCCTATATGTGCAAAGTTTAGACCAAATCGGTGCTCCTAAGGTGGTGTCCCCTTCTTCTAACAAGGAGAGCTCCCGAATTGGCTGTCCTAGATTTAAATGAACTTTTGCATGTTGATACATCATGTTATTACGAATCTCCCTACATATGGTTTTCAGCGTAGAGGGTCAATAGTTTAACAGATATTTAATACAAAAAAAATTCTACGTAGCAACTCAACGCCTAGCCAACTGCTCCACGGTCTTGTACTTGAAAGTAGCTGTTATAGCAGGGCAGACACACCCTATCGGAAGTTTAACAATACATATCTTTTAAACTATTGACCGCCTAGCCCTAAAACCATGTATAGGGAGATTCGTAGTAACATGATCTATCAATATGCAAAAGCTCATTAAAATCTGAGGCGACCACTTCAGTAGTTTGTCTTGTAAGAAAGGAGAATACCCCCATAATATTAAACTTACCAACAATTTCTATGTACCTATTTCTACCGAACCGGACAAATGACTGGTCATTAAATAAAAATTATATTTTTTGCATTTGAGTGCAGATAATAGTCAATTTAGTAGGGGCAAAAATTGATTATATGTATATTATAAGAAAAGTCGTGAAGTCAAGTGACGAAAGCGATAACAACGTATGTAGAATTTTTATTCAAAGGATTAGAGACGGTCATTTGACCGGCTTTAGTGTTAAAGGTCCATGACAATGTGGGACACCCTGTACAGCCATAAAATCGTTAGAACCGAGTTTGGCACCCAGACCCGCGACACGAATTGTCATAAACATTTCAATGTCAGAGGTGGCGAAACCGGTTAACAATCTTCGCCGTTTCCCGTGCAGTCAATGGGAGTCTGTTCAAAGGATACGAGCGTCCACGAAGGGACAATGAACAATCGATGGTGTCGAAAGGCCAAATTGCCGTCGCCATTGTTCCGCCGTCTCGTTTCCTAGCTACGCCTCTTCTGTTCCGTCGACGAATCTCTCGGTACAGAACACATCGGCCTGGGTGACTAACCAAATTAGCATAAGATTGCGAAATACATTCCATCGTGAGCAACGCAGAAGGACGCCGGGAGGTACTTTTACTCGACGATCTATCCGGCTGATCGATCCTCGTGTCCAGCCTGCTGCATTTCTAGCCGCCTGGCTGTTAGATGCAACCACTATGCCATGAATCATCGACATCGCTGATATTTTGCCATTTTCAGCGTTTGCCAGGCACAGGACTTCGTTGACTGTGGATACTTTAGCGGCACGATTCAGGATATCTGACAATTTCTGCTTCGATTTGCTTGTGAAAATGAAGGTTTTGGTTGTGAACTCTGGTGTTTCTGACAGTTTAGTAAAAATAGGAATTTGATGTAAACTTTAAGAAATACTTGTACTGTAAAGAAGCTTATTGTGATAGAATTTTATAACCTCTTTCGAATTGAAATTAGAGAGAATAAAAAGGAGCGGTAAATTTGTAGTTAAATTGTAATACAGTTAAGTATGTTTTTTCTAACAAAAAACATAGCGTTTTAGATGAGATATTGATCGTAGAGCATAATGTTATGAGTCTCTTTCGAGCCATTTTTCATAAACAAATCGAACCACGAATCCCTAATCTTCGAGAATTTATTTTTACTCATTGTCATTTGTATTTTAAGCCTGGTTTCGTCCAGAAAACTCTCACATGTTTCGTGTCATCCCCTTGCAAAAGGAAACTATGATAGAGGCTAAATGTAGAGGTCAGTTAAGGTCATACGTTTACCTGTAGATTGACTTCTAATATTTCCAATGATGTCTTGATTTTTTATGTGACTTATTAGTATTTCTCATTTACTCATATGTTCTTTTTTGCAATTTTAAATTTAAAAAAGGAGATGTTGTATTGTGCACGAGGAAATGACGGGAGGCCTAATCTTTATAATAATTGGGATGGGATTAAGTTTAGTGTGTTGTCACGAGTCCGACTCATTTTTTATATTAATTTCGGCTCTATAAATAAGGTGGTTTTAATTATTTGAGTGTTATTGATACACTTATGCGTTTAACCCAGTGATGACTACCGGAGTTACGGTCTTCTCCCACTCTAGGTTCATTCCCCTCGTATAGGCTGTGATCTGGGACGGCGATGGATCGAGGGGAACAAGGAGGGAATTGGAGGGAACTGAAACGAGGGAAATGGACATAGGGTGGGGGGAGGCTGCAGCCCCGGTGGCCATCATTGATTTAACCCTTTAGTGATGACTTCCATACATGGTACAAATTTGAAAAGTTATGAGAGATTAAATCAGTCAATCAGCTTTAGAACGTCCATGCCTTGAGCAGTTTTTTACACATGTGATTTTAACATTTAATGCACATTTCTTTTTGGTTTTGACACACTACTGTATTACGTGTTCTTCATTTTTCAGTTTTACCTTTTTTACACATTTGTAACATCTATTACAACTGAAAGGAAGTTCAAGGAACTCAAGGGCTACTATTATATGACACCATTTATCAATTTTCTTGTGTATTGTATTTCTGACTAAAGAAAAGTTTCTCGAGGAATATCATTTTTAGAGGAATATCATTTTTAGAAGTATACACAGCAATGAATAATTTTTTGAGAATTTTTGATACAGAAAAACTGGCATCTCTTTTACCTTTTATAAATTGTTTCCTTACAACATCTGCAACAAAGTATATTTCAAATACACCTGAAGAATCTGTAGTTACCCAGTCGAACCAGAATTAAAATGAAAAATTAATTATCAAAACACACGATCAATTTAGCGTTCCACTGTATTTGATAAAAGAGGAGAGTAATGAACAGCAGAAAATGGAAGAAATAAACTGGAATTAGAAAAAGTTTCATCAATCGTTCCGTTTTGCTCGATACGAATCGTTGCATCATCAGCGCAAGTCTGAAATAGTAGAAGTATGATTTTTTTTCAAGAAATTCGTGATCTCACGGCATTAGAATCGTAGAGTCTTTTCGTAGAACGGTAGGCGCGTCCGAGAAAATGATACGAAATTACAGCGACAAATCGTCATTGCTGCCACGATACGGTGAAATAAGTTTTCAGGGCACCATATAAATTGCCTTCCATTTCGTTGAAAAGGATAATTTGCTTCTGTCAAATCGTTCAGCAAGACAAATTGTGCGTCGCGAAACTTGAACGCCGCTGAATAAGAGTGGAAAGAAAAATGTCCTGCCGTTCGTTAGGAACATTGTTGTTTCGCGGTGGCCCCTCGTTTGCAACTCGTTTCGCGCTTTTTCCTCTTTCTCTCATCGAAAACCTTCAGCCATCGAATATGCATAGATCCTGACAATGAGTTTCAACGTTCTACGCGCGAACCATGAACCTTTTACGGTGTTATGATTTACATACTTTCTCTAACGGGGACTATAAATATTGTCCATTCTTACGCGGGAAGGCCAGACAAGTTGGCTAGAAAGAAAATACATAATTATAGTTAACAGTCTCCTAATTGTAAATTCTTTTGTACTGGATACTCCAAAACGAGTGCCGTTCGAGATAGAGGTGAAAGTATAGATTTCGTTTAATAATGACAGAGGATATGCTCTTTTCTGTTTTTAATTTAGAATTGAATGCTATACAAATTAAATTTTTTATATTTTTTAAAGGTTATTTCAGGGGCAACTTATTTCTGTTCAATGGAATGGTATACTCTTTCGTTACTAATTTATTAGATACAACCTGAATATTCCTCGAAAAATAATTTAAAAAACTTTACTTCTATACCGTCCGATACTACATCAAAAATAAAGAAAACGTGTCCTCTGTAATTATTAGAAAAAGCAACAGTTTAGACTTTATTTTGAACAGCACTCATCTTGAGACATCTTGTATTACAGCGTATTGTGTATTTTATTCTATTTATGTCTGATTGTATTTGTTTAATTTTTTCTCACCACTTGTATATTGTAGTCACTTAATGCCTGAAAAACTTCAACTATTGGTGGAATAATAAATGATATATCATATTTGAAATTTAAACCTGAGTGTGCGACTGAAGTACCTGATGACGTTGAAGTTAAGTATTTGACATGTCCACTTAAAAAATATCGAACTATGTTACAAAAAATATAATCCCTAGCACATAGCTCACAATACAAATTTCACGTAGTCATTGGATTCCATATAACTACTAATTTAATCGAGAAATACTGTCGAATATTGAAAAATACTGGTCTTCCTGTCGAAAATAACAAATTATATGTTACTATAAAAATTACAAACAAAAGCACGTACAATATAGAAGAGCTTACGAGATAATTTAGCTTTAATAATAATAAACTGACTTTGTCCAAAAATTCGAAATAATTTTTCGATCAACTTAACATATTTAATCACAACACGTTATGATTGTTAATGACCTTGCATTCAGTGCAACCTGTAAACAAATACTAGACAAAATAAGTCCACTCTTCTCGACTGAAGGGGTTCAATTATTACAACAATATAAAACAACTTAATTCGTAATCAAATATCAAAAACAACCCAGAAGATCATTCAGAAGATTCACACTTTACACTAACAATATAAATGTTATTTCATACAACTTCTCATTGTATAACACTATTTTATTCTCTTCTGAACATTATTTTCATCCCGCACGAAAGAAGATATTACCTACCATCATCTCTGCTAAACTGATTTCACCATAATAGTTCTTAAATCAAGCTACCGCTACCGTCATTCACTCGCAATTCGTTCACCATTAATATTTTTACTATCGCACCATTGAAACATTGGACATTTACTATCGTATCCATCATGGCGACACGAACGAACCGGAGATCGAGGCACAGATTTAATTACACGAGCAGAGACGAGGTTTACGGGCGATAAATGAGATTTCTCGCGGGATAGGAGCACGAAGCTGAACCGAACGTCGAACACAGGATCAGCGAACGAGAAACTTTTTTTTCTAAGATGGTGGCACGAAGCCGAATCTAACATCGAAGGGAATCGAGGAGTTTCGTCGAGCAAGTATCGAGGTCAGACAGAGAAAGCAGCAGCTCGGCTTGACGGTGATACAAGGATCTTATGTAATTCATAATCGAGCCTCTCCTTTATCGAAATAAAAGTCACGCGAGAGATTAATTATCTCCCTGGTCACCGTTGAAAAATACCCTGTACATTTATCCGACTTTTTTTTAATAAGAAAAAAAAAACACTTTTAATCTTCATGAATAAACATATTCCTGTGCACTTCTTTGCAAGAACGGATTACTCGGGTTTTTAATAGTGATTTAAATGTTGCGTCTGTGCATGAGAAACAGAAAGATTAATATTTATATGTAAAATGTTTTTCTGGTAAATTTTTTAGGACTGTAAGTGGATTTCAATTTTGGGATATTTAGTGGGACATGTGTTGAAAATAATGTGATTATATGTTGAAAAGGATGAGACATGAATGTTATCGACTCGTTTGAGATAATTTTATCCCTCATCCATCCCCCATTTTTCCACCTTAATTTGTTCCTTGGTGTCAATTTAACGGAATGATAAAAAATCAATATAATGAAAAAATAGACAGATAAATTTATAAATTCTTTGATTGAAAATAGAAATCCTACTGCCTTTTTACATTTATCGCATCTTTGTGAGAAAAATATGTCAAATTGACACAAGGGAAGGATGAGAATTAATTCCATTTTTAATGCTTTTATGTGTCATTATTTAGACCGAAATAAAAAAAGTTGTATGCACTGTTATAAGATTGTAAAGATTGTGCAAAATTTATTGGAGTGAATATTAATAAATATTGCAATAAAATTCGCTAAAATTGATACTGGAGTACAGAATTTACTTCTAAGCACTTGAGTACATTAAAACAGCATTCTTACCATTTTATTTTTAATGAAAACGCTCCACCTCTATTCAGTATTTCAACTAAATCAGGTTAGATGAAAATTTCATTCAGGAAATCGAAACAGAGTTTATGAAAAGATATTTTTAATTAAACAAAGCACAAATTTTGGAGTACACAATTCATTTTTTAACCCTATCGCGCTTAAGGTTTTAGAAGGTTTAAGGTCAGCTTAAGAGGGAGGGGTCCATTTTGTGTTCACATAAGGGAAAGTGCTAAAAATTTTATTTTTTCTGACCAAAGTATGTTTATTTATATATTAAAGTAGTATAAAACATCTAGGCACTTCAAGTAGAAAAAATAAAACATCAAAAATATGAAATTAACGGTAAAACAAAAAGACATTTATTTTAAAAATATCTGTCGTACAAAGCTCCTACACAAATTTCTCTTTAAAAGAACTAACATTTCGAATCCTGTGGACATTTTTTGACCCTCCCCTAAGCGTCCTAGGGTTAATTAAAATATTCCACCTCTTTTGAATATTCCATTTAAATCAGGTCAGACGAAAGTCTCATTGGGTAAATCGAAAGAAGGTCTCCGAAATGATATTTTTACTGAAACTAAGTAAAATTTGCCATAATCAGAGGAACGCAGGCACCGTGCAAACGCTTATGACCGCTCGTAATTGCGAGATTCTGTAAAAAAACCGTCGGTTGAAAGTTTGATGGCGGGTGATACGAAACGAGTTAAAATTCACGGTGAAAGTGCTTCCTATAGGCGTTTTTTTATGGATACGCCGATTGATAGCGTCAGAGACAACGAATGAGGCCGGAAGGACAATCGTCCGCGCACATTTTGCAACATAATTTTTTACTATCGCTCCGTAGCATTGAACGCAACCGTCTGGGGGCGTTCTGCAAACAGTAATCGCGAAAATACTCAGATTACAAGGCATTGACGATGCAGGCTTACATGGATTTCTCCGTTTACGTAAACCGTGTATGATCCTGTACATTTCGAGCAAAGAAAATTGACTCTTAACAGAATGTTACACTGTTCAATGGCGCAATGAAATCTTTTTTTTCATTAAGGACTTTAGTGTTTCTATTCGCCGAATATTATTGAAATTGTGTGACTGTTCCAGGTAACACGAGAGTCATATTGTTAAACATTAAGTTATCTCATAAGTAAACTGCGGATGTTTATACAGATACACATTTTTAGAGTTCAATATTTTTGTTGTTAATGCAGTTACAGCAATGAAACTTTGACAACACTGTATTTTGTTCTAAAAATGTTTAAAAAAATGTACTTTTTTAATTTTTTGCGCCGTTTTGCGTGTGCGTTTTTCTGATATTTGGGTATGTTAAATTGCATAAACATCTGCAGTCATCCCACAAGTAATGTCGTTCTTGATTCTTATAAAACATAATCGTGGGTTCAGTACTACAACCACGTATTTGAAAATCTATTGTTTTGAAATAACCACGTTAATTGGTCCATTTGTCAGTGGCAATGTATTGTACAGCTCATGTCTTTATTATCTCGATAAAGAGAGTATAATGGATTTCCAAGAGCAGTTTTTATAAATATTTAACTCATTAATTAGTTATAATTAATTCAATTGTGAGATACTAGTTTTGCACTAAAATTCAAGTTATCTAGTTATAGTACTGCACCCACGAACATGTTAAAGAAGTATAAATATATTATCTGACTTTGTTGTGTAAAAATTGTTCTGTGCAGATGGTAGAATGTGAGAGATCTATGTTTGTTTAGAATTTTTTGATCAAAATTTGGATTGCCATAACAATTTTATAAATAACATGCAATTTTAGTGGAAAATCATTATGATTGTAACTGACTGAACGATACTAATTGATTGAAATCAAGCTCAAATGAATCGTCTTAAAACAATACAAATTTGTTGAAGAAGGAGTCAAAGAACTGTTGAAGCAGTCGATCAAGCTCACTAAAATTAGTATTTGGATAGTTAAAAATAACTGCTGTTCTGAATTTGTTTACGTTTGACGAAATCATATTTAAAAACGAGATTATTTATAGGATGACTCGACAGTATCACAAGGACTCAAAACAATATGCAAATATCAAGTTCCTATTTATTTAATATGTTGCAGACTGGAAGAAGATTAAACTGCATTCTCCAATTAAAAAAATATATAAATAATGAAAAGGAGAATATGAACATGAAACATTGTAATACAGATACTTCAAATTAATGAATATGCCTGTAGCAAGAGGAATTCGCAAACTCAACCTTAAATTAACAGAACCATATGAATAGCCCATGGATAATGTTAAAATAAAATTTTAATGACCACGTGCGTAATATTCCTGACGCCATACGCCTTATCTCTCCCATTCGTATGTAAATTGTTGTTAACCAAAAAAAGAAATGGGATATTTTGAGAAACGATTTGAATATGGTAGGAAATGTATGCGTCGTGTTGCCTCGTTTCGTCTCGCAGCAGTTAATGAAATATGTCATTGCTAATGTCGTATCGAACGCGTTCGAACTTTTGCGTGACATGAATGAACGTTTAATAACGGGACACTATCTTTCTCCAGCAACAGCGGGAGGTCACACGATTCACTGTCCTTGAATACTTTCGCCTAATCGGGCATCCAGATCGAACGATCCTACTGCGAAAAATTTCATTGCAAAATTAAACGTTCGATCAACCTCTATGGCGATGCTGACATGCACGTACGCGTTTAATTTTTAAAAAATTTGATTATTATTGAGAAGGAAGCTTACTAATTGTCATATACCCGGTGGAGAAAAAGTTCTGTTATTTTCTTAAAAATTGTCATTTTTTTGTAAACCTCTTTCGCGTAAAAGTGTTTTATTTTTTCAATTCTCTGTTCTTTTTAGCATCTGTAAAAAAAATAAAATAAAGATTAAGGATTTTTGACTCTCTAGTAATAAAGATTATTAATCGATTTGTTTATCACTTATAATTACGATTAAAGAAAAAGTAACAGAGCATTCTCTTCAGCCTGCACCTCTAAATAATTTCTTTTAAACATTTTTAGCATATTTTTAATCTTTTAGCAGCTATAAATTTGGGTCGAGTAAATATACTGCTCAAAAGAATTAGAGGATCGCAGACTTAAATGATTTATTGTTCATTATGGTGTCTAGTGGTGTAAAAGCTACAAATACTGTACACAGAAAATGTCCAAAAAAAGTATTATTATATTAGATACAAATTACTTTTGTTTCATCGCTAGTATTTATATAATTGTGAGAAAATGTAATATTTTTTTCGAATTTTAATAAGCTCCTTCCTGAAGGTTTTAAACAGACTAGCAACAAAAATTTAATTCATCGTGCCATATTGAAGATTATTGAAAGCACTAAAAAATTACTGATAATTATATGTGAGCAAAACTAAGTTTCAAAGTTTAATCTAATTTAGTCAACTTATTTTGCAATTTATTTGTTGTAGTACTAAAATTAAATCCATAGAATTAAAAATTTCCTTATCTGTGTTTCTGATGAATATTATAAGTTTATCCTGGTCGTGCCAAATAAAGTTAAACAGAAATCAATGATAAACACGTTTATCGTGTTCTTAATTAAAAAGTTGCTCCTTCTAAAAATGCAGGAGGGATATTAATTTTCCAGCCTCCGCGCACCTTTATAAATAAACATGACTTCTCTGTATTACTATGACTCACAAGCTACAGGGGTAAACAATACATACTTGTTAATATACTGTTCCTGATATATTCATTTCTATCATTATCATCTTCAGTATGCTACCTACATGACAATTTTTCCATGTCTTCATTTCACACTTATTAATGAGCTTTCAATCGATCGAACATTCTTTCATGGCCTCAGCAATTTTCTATGGTCGTTTTACGATTTACGTGGGTCGTAAATGTTCTATGACACAAAATCATTGATGGAACACTTATTTTTCAATTGAATACAATGCTTAATTAAAAATATTATTTACAGTGTCACGATTCAGCTAATATTTTCTAATATGTTTCCTTATCGAAAATAGTTAATTTTAAGGGGCTGCGCGGTACAAATCAAAATTTTGTAAGCATGTGACTAATTATGTGATTCATTGTAGATCAAAATGTATTATAATTAGGCGTTCAGAAAATTGTTTATTTTATTGACGACTAAAGATTTGGTGCATTGGTTCACTAGTTGAATTATATGAAATACTTTCGTCAAATTAAAGGAAATCAAACAGTAGATGAAACAACAGACAAAGATATATATTTAAGTATACTGAAAGTATCTAACATGACTATAATAATTACGGGAACGATTTTCTGAATTATTTTATATGATCTACCAAATATAAAAAATGGAAGAAATAGATACTGTATACATTATATTATAATATTTTCACTGAATATATAATGTACATAATATATGAAGCGTTCTCTGTACTTAACATAATTTTATTCGTTCGAATAACATCCATGAAAAGCAAACAAACGTTTCAAGTACCAATAAAGTGGAAATTGTGCAACATTCAATAAAAAGACAGTAATATAAAATGCTCAGTTATGTAAGAATTCTTACTAATAATTAGTATTCGCAAAATACTAGCAGCCATAAAAGTGCTAACAAAAACATCTTGCAATCAGTAAACAGTAAAATAAAACTATTACGAACACCACACCTCGAATCTGTGAAAACCCACTACTTCTCAGCTGAATCCTAAAACATCATTCATAATACTCCAGCTTGTAATAACACTTAAAAAGAAACTGTCTGAAGCAATCCACATCGTCCAGGAGCTTTTTTCAGTCACCGTACGATCGATCGACGCGTGTGCAGGGTCGTTCGCTTGCGATCGTGAGAATTCCATCGTCCGCGGACGAGGAACTGGTCTACCTCGACGAGCAACGTGACACGGGGAGCGTGCTCTAGGCTCCACGCTTATGGCAGCGAAAGGAATACGCGGCACATCCAATGGCATTCAGCCGTTCACACAGCATCCGGACGAACGAATGCCTGCCGTTTCACGGGTGTCACCGCGCCATTTTAAAATCTACCGACCCCCGACCATCCTTGAAGACCTTCTGCACGATCACCGGACCGACTCGACGAACGTGTCCCATGCGAACAGGACATCCAGACACTGTTTGTCGACCGAGCGGTGAAACGCATGCTCGACCGCGCGTTCATGTCTCCGAGACCGTGCACGCCTAAACGGTATTGCACTTACTCGTGAAGCTCCTGCGGTCCTCCGACACCTTGGTCCAGGCTTCCAATGTAGTCTCAGGAACACTGTACCCTGTCACGGAGACAAAATACACGATCGAACGGAGATAAGGCTGGCGATCACTGACTGGCACGCGATCGTGGCCACGAGGATGGAACGGATGAACAAAGGGAAGGTGGAAAGGAGAAGTGAAACGGAGAGGAAAACGGAGTTGAGACACCGGCGTGCTCCGCAGAGTCTAGCTGGAGGGTCTTCGATTGGTGAACACTCGGGTGTCACGTTTGTCACTTGAACTTGCCGCTGGAAGCTCGTACTTCCAGTTCGCGGACCACCTGGTTTTTACCTTCGCAATTCGATCGTACCCGGACACCGACTGCGTTCACGACGCGATTCCGGATCGTGGTATGCGGCCGCTCGACCTCGCCTAAGAGGATTTTAGTTCGCCTCTCCGGCACACGGGCGCCACCGTACACGCTCCGGTGTACCGTTACACGCATTACAGGTGTTGCTCGTGCCTTTGGATCTACGTGGACCTGTGTCGAGGCACACGGATGAGACCCTGTCGCAGGTGTGCGCAGGTGCATACCTTTTCTATCCGAAATGTACAGGTTCGCGAACGGCGACACCCCAAAGAGGTCATCTAATCGGCGGCCATTGTCCCCGTACGGGACTCCTGGGTCCCTGGTGTCAACTTGACCGGCTGAAGGCTTTTCACTTTTCCTGTGACCCGGTCCACGAGCACGTGTCAACGAAACGATGTTCTTCGAAAGAAATTCTTCAGGGATGATCGAGTTGAAATTACTGATTGCATTTGTTTTCTTTTTATGCATTTCATGTAGCATCATCTTCTTGGTTATCAGTAGACCGCGGAAGTTTATGCAATTCAATGAGACCAAATTGCTGAATGATGCACGTTTAATTATTTAACGAAATAAAAAGTACGTGTTCTAAATATTTCAAGGAGCAAATGCTGTCTTGTTGAAGTTTTGTTTATTTAAATGAATTAACATAGGAAATATGGTAGTCTATAAGTGTATATGTGCATAAATATACGCAGTCTCGTTATCAGTGGCTGCGTATTGTTTGATTGAATTGTGCACTCCCGTTCGCATGTTAAATTTGAAATAAATTGGAAAAGAGGATTTACGATGGAAATTACTCAAAATTAAATCCCCTATTCGTTGGTATGGCCCATTCGCTCCTTCATTGGAGCTTCGACTGATCTTAGCATTCTACCTGCAAAATTTTCAACAATTTCTAGTCATATTTGCTTCCATTCCATTTTTTTTACAATTGAATGTTATCTTGAGCTTCTATAATTCGGATATTATATGCATAACGTTTATAGTTTATTTATTATTATTTACTGAGTAAATATATAACCTGTAGGGCAAATAATAGTATGTATCTAAATAACCAAACACAGATATAAATATAGTGTGTCACGCTGTTCAATGTTCAAGGATTCCAATTTTTAAAATACAGTTGGACTTGTTAATTGTACTCGCTAATTAACTGTTTCAAGTATTCAGACGATCACATATATTCGTTAATACATAACGACAGTCTTTTTATAACTTATCTGAATAAATATATTGAGAAGAACGGGGCGAAATTTCGGAGATTTTAATGCCAAACTTCTTGCCACTCCCATGACACATCCTCCACACAAACATCTATTCACAGAAGTAATTTAAAATTGATTATCAACGATTTAGTATCATCAATACCATATTATTCTGTGGACATTATTGCACAACAGTTGACAGCAATGCA
This sequence comes from Macropis europaea, assembly GCA_916610135.2. Lineage (NCBI taxonomy): Eukaryota > Metazoa > Arthropoda > Insecta > Hymenoptera > Melittidae > Macropis > Macropis europaea. Next base: position 23,279,457 of record OU744344.1, read on the forward strand.
CACAACAATTGGAAAAATGGTGAACGGATGATGTTCAATTCACTTTGCTACCTCAAGACCAAACTTTGAATACGTGTTCACTGAAAAAGAAATTAATAATACTTTTAAAAATTTATTTACAATGTTGCGTACATACTCATGCAACTATACATTAGTCGAGAGTAATTATTAGCATACTGTTTACAGGAATAGACCGAAAAATGGGCAATCAATAAACAATGTAAATTCCGTAATCAATTCCTCGAGTTCCAGCCTGTCCAACATGAATATTTAATGTGCCTGTTTCTTCAAACAGGTCAATAATACATGGGTTCATTACACCGCTTATTCTATGTTAATATATCCTTCTGTTCGTAGCTGAGCAATGCGAACACCTGCAATGCCATGACGCTGGCATGCGAGTAATGCACGATAGATTTCCATTCACCGTCCGTGCGATCTCTCCAACGAAAGAAACACCCGATGCACCCGTGCAAAAGAGCAACCATCATTGATTGACTTCAAGAAATTACTATAATACCTCTTAACACTATTACAAAACAGATCATTATCTCATTGCATCGTCAAATGTGATTTATTGCACGTTACCTTCAAGCGAATGCAATTTAATTAATATGAAGTTTCAAAAGAAAAAAAACGCATAGTTAGCTTTCTTCTATACGAGTGACGAGTACTAAGTCCGTTTACTTGATCCAAAGTTGGTTAAGTAGAAACCTGTAGGGAAAACTATTGTAATGACGGTGAATAATTCAGCTTAGTATCGATCGTCGATAAAGAAGTGGTTTTAAATTCTCAGCAGTTGTTAGGAAGGAAGACGTCTGTCATGCAGCTAAAACGTGACCATTAACAAAGTGCAGAATAGACCTATCATTGACAAACTACAGAATAGACCTATCATCATCGACAAACTACAGAATAGACCTATCATATAATGTTTTTTTGTGTCACACCTTCAGAGGGCTCGCGAGCCCTCTTATCATTTTCGTGTCACATCCTACCGTATCGATTGTGACTGGCTTTACACCACGAAATTTATTGTCTTATCGTGGGTCTCCGCCTTAATGGAATTAGAAGGATACAATATTTTAATCCAAGACAAAATGAAATAACAAATGTCTATCAGTATTTTTTATTCTGACTTCTACCACCAATAGTGCTGTGGTGTAAAGCCAATCACAATCGATACGGTAGGATGTGACACGAAAATGATAAGAGGGCTCGCGAGCCCTCTGAACGTGTGACACAAAAATACATTGTATGATAGGTCTATTCTGTAGTTTGTCGATGATGATAGGTCTATTCTGTAGTTTGTCGATGATAGGTCTATTCTATAGTTTGTCGATGTCTATTCTGTAGTTTGTCGATGGAAATGGTTTTGTATGCTCAGCAGCCGTTTGATAGGTAGAAATTTGTCATGCAACTGAAGGTAGAGTTTCGGAATTTCTGGAAAATTAAGTCTGTAGAGTAAACTACTGTATCGGCGGTGAATGATTCGATTTAGTATCGATTGTCGAAAAAGAAGCGGTTTTGACTGCTCATCAACTGTTGGAAAGGTAGAAATTTGTCATGCAGCTAAAAGGGGAGTTGCAAAATTTCTGGAAAATGAAAATTGTTTGATATCGTTTAAATTTTTCCTAGATCGATGCCTTTGATGACGTTCTGGAAAAATTTGAATGGAGAATAATAATTAATTGTGTTTTGTGTTTAGAGGAAGTAATAATTCACGAAGCAAACATAGATGACGCTCATGTGATCTTCTTTAAATTGCACATAATTTTTATCCTACATTTTCTTGTACTGATAATTAATAAATACAAATATTTAGACCTTTATTAACTACATTTTACTTTGAAACATTTGAAATATAACATTGTATCACACTCACTCACGAGGTGGCACAAACTGTTTTAACTATTCCAAAAATTTATAACTAAATAATCATTACAGGTGGCAACAATTGATTAATCACTTACAAATTTATAAATTCATTTAAAATTTGATTGTTCTGGCATGTACTTGTTTATATATCGTTATATACTAATTTGAAACACCTTAAATAAGAACCAATAATTTACGTAATACAAGTAAGTATCAAACGTGCGTCCAGCGAACCGATCCAACTTTTTACAGTCTAAATTCGCAATTTCAATTCTGTAAATTGTAAAGTACAAGCACTCAACTGAACAAGACATCTAACATTTCGTTATATAAAGATATGCATTATTTAGGTAATCTGTGTCAAGCCTATCGAGTTGATATTCTTCAAATTTTTCGAGTCTATCTGATGTAGCCCTGGAAGATAGTTTCGTTTGCAAAATGTTCAGAAACTGGATAGGTCTCTAGGATACATGTATATTTTATTCAGCCCGACAATTTTTCTATAGTTTCGAAGAATTATTGTAATTCAAGGTGCACTGTAGGCGATACCCTTCTTCGATTGATATGTATGAGACGGGGGCGACTTTTGATATACGCTCGATTTGAAATGGAAAATCATGGCTGGATTGGATTCGCACGTGAGCTGAAATAAAGTTACGACGGCAGATTTAAGCCCCTTGCTGTATTTGCCATCCCCGTATCGATACCAGTTTGGCATAATACGTGTGCCAGAATTTATATGGTGCTCGTTACAGCAGACCGTTGTTCAACACGCATAAAATTATTAACCGTGCTACGAATATGCTTACGTACGATTCTTCACTCTGTTCCTTCGTGTCCGGTTGTTCGATTCGATTTGTATGTTTCGTGTTCATTGATTCGGCAATTCGAACGATTAGAACAAGATCGGAAGATCATTTTAATAACTTATTGTACGAGCGTTGGAATTGTTCACCGTAGCGAAAATAAAAAAATTCGAAGTCGATTTCATAGGGGTGATCAAAGAAATCCACACAAGATAAATATGTCACAAACCAACAAGAAATTTCAGATGCTATTGGTGAGTTGAATGTTTTGTATGAGGTACTATCGTATATTCCTTTTTTAAATACAAGTACCCTTTAGTCATAGAAACTGTGAATATCCTTATCCACCCGTTATAAATAATTAATAAAATATTTACATACATACCAATAGCACTTATTGTTTCGTGATCTCTTTATCTCGTGTGGATTTATTTTATGTTCGTATTATTTATATATGTGTATTGTTAATTTAATTATGAGTACCATATTAAGTTGAATATAAGGCGCTATTATTATTAGTAGTGTTATATGGTAGACGAGAATCTACTATTATTAACATATTACTATTATTTGTCTAAAATCATTTTGAGTAAACAATTAAATTAAGTGAATTTTCATGTCAACCATATTATTTTCTTTTTAGAAACATGGAACAAACATGCGAGAACAAAGATTTAAATAGAAAAACTGAGCATTGGTCAAAAATTTAAGTAAGCACAAGCTACTGATTGTCTTCTTTGTTTTTCAAATGCCATGTCTGAAACTTGAATAAGAGCAAATCTTTGAAATTAAGAAACAACTTGAGAGGAAGTCATTCATTATTACAAGATATTTTGATGCATCGTAGAAACAATAAAACATTCAAACCGGTTTAAGCGAGACAAAATTTTCACATGAAATGTGATTTAACACGTTCCATCTCATAGTGAAAAATTCCATAACTATTCAGACGCGTGAAAATAAGTTTCTATAAATACATAACGTTAAAAACACAAACATTGAGTTGTCTTATGATATACCATTCATTTGGTACAATTATTGTGGTGTTCGTTTTAATTGGAATATAAAGAATATTACCATTTATTTGGAATAATCGAATTTGGAGTATGGGGCGCGTGCGACCCACGCAGTACGGAACGTGTTAATGAGAGATGACATCAAAATTTGTCCTATAATGGAATCAGATCGTGAAATAATTGTCTGATGACATTATAGTCTTATGCGAAACATGAAATTTCTGTCTTATCGTGGATTTCCGCTTTAATGTTGTTAAAGGGATTCAATATTTTATTCGAAGTCAAAATGAAAAAACAAATGTATATCAGTGTTTGCGATTCTGATTCCTACCGCCAGTAGCGCTGTGATGTAAAGTCAGTCACAATCGATACGGTAGGATGTGACCGGAAAATGGTAAGAGGGCTCGCGAACCCACCGAACGTGTGACACAAAAATACATTGGATGATAGGTTTATTCTGTAGTTTGTCGATGAAAGAACAAAGTTGCAGTCCACCAGAAGATACATGTCTCGCCATTTCGTATTTAGACGAGGTATCGCCTGTGCTATGACGTCGTTTCACTTCCGCCTTAATCTGCAAGATGGCATGACATGTATCTTCGTCCGCACATTTATGTTTATGAAGAATTCATTATTAGAAAATGTGAAAATTTCATCACCTATTTCCTGGGCGATATTAACATACAGGTGTGCATTTAATCTTTTTTTAATTATATATTGTTAACAGATATTTAGCGATTAGTGGCCAAAGGAACATAGATTATTTGCGTTAACGACTTCTCAATTTTGGCAGCCTTTATTCCGTACCCATAACAAAATACGAAATACAATTGAAGAGAAATTAAACAAATTTTTCCAACTGCAATAAGATCGTACCTGAAAATGTTGCAGCATCTAACGATCAGCATGACATCAGGTTACTAACCACATTATTACGAATACCAAAGTAAAAAACGCTTATGTTGGATAGTTCATAAATTCAATTTTATGAAGATTATTTACAGAACTGTTAATTTGTACATGTTTCGCGGCTTTGTCTTGTGCTTGTAGACGCTGATAGCAGTCAAACGGTGAATTAAATAATTACAAATTTTACTAAAACTGTGTGTATAACTAACGTTGTAACAAGAATAGAAGGTCAAGACTGTGCGATTGAATAATTACAAATTTGTTTCCTTTGTCAATCGTAATTAGAAAGAGACATTATAGTACGTCCGACCAGGTATAGGAGTTTTCACTGTGGCATCATGGCATGTTTCCACGGACGTCGAGAAAATAAAAAAAAAGAAGCGATGGTGTGTCGCGTTGATAACGGCCGTTGGAAAAATTAAAATAACGACTTGATTTATCGTCAAAGTTCCCACGGTCGAGGAGCGAAAAAAGTTTGAAAGCAGGGTTGAAGGAGAGAGATTTCTCTCTCTTCGTCGTCTATCCTCGGCACGGAGAGAAAAGGAACTTCCCTTCTCTTTCTTCGACCGGTTAACACCCCCACCAACCCATTGCTGGTCGGGCGCCGTTCTTTATTCAAAGTTGTAATAACGTTTGGCAGATGTTTCTGATATAGTGGCGAAGCCCAGGGCCGCTTTATTCCGCGAACTTTTATCGAGTCAATTTAAGTTGCTGCCAGGGACTGCTGCCGCTGCACTCTCGCTCCCTTTTCTCCTTCTGCCGCCCACCTCAGCGACTTTCTTTCTTCTTCTGGAACTTTGTATTCATATTCATTGTGCCGCGGCTTCTTTTCGTCGGCCTCCTCGCGATCCGACCGACCCGAAAGAAAAAAGAACAGGAACGCGAACTTTCGGCATCCGTGGATAGATTTTCTTAATTTTATACCCGGCTCCCCGGGGGCGGAGCGCAACTTTGGAATTAGTTCGGCGTAATGCCGGTGAAACGGTGTCTTCGTTGCAAACAAAGTTCGCCGTGCTCGCGTGATGGTATCCACCTCGGTCTCGTCCTGATTTTTTTCAGGTCTCGGTGAATAGAATTCGCCGGGTCGCGCGATACTTGCAGTCGATTGTGTCGAATCGACTCATCGGTGAACGAATTAAAATAAATTTGAAATGTTCTTCAAATTGAATCTTAATTTGTGTTGGTTCCTCAGTGAACGGAGGTTTCCACGTGGTGAATATCAGAACCCGTTAGGGTGTCATCCTGCATATTACGTTAAATTTCAATTGAAGACATAAGCGGTAATAAAGAATTCTTTGGAAATTTTCAAGATGAGGGAAATAACATACTTTTTATATTTTTTAACTAGACAACTCGAGGAGCCCTTTCTTATTCTTTCTAGGGTTCAGTTTCCCAGTACCAACGAAACAATATCATCCATACCATCAGTTCTGAGCAATTTCCTAAATCCCCGAGAATTATTTCGTTTACTTACCCCGCAACAGTGTATCTCATCAAAGAATCGGAGAACAGCAATTTTTGAAACTACCCAGAAATTTCGTCCCAACTCTGAAGACACCGCAGGAATGGTTATAAGGCACAGGAAGATTATCAGGTCGAATCAATTAAAAAATCTCCCGCAACGTGGTATTTGAAACGGATCGTTCAAGCGGAAACAAACAAACAACCGGCTCGGTGTACCTTGTATCACAATTTATAATGCAATCGCTTCTTGTCCGTCGATCTTCTCAATGGACCCGTCGATCTCCTTCGAGCGACCATTTACGACGTGGAACCGTGAGGCGGGCGATTTCACCGTACTGGAAACAGCAAAAGCAAAAGGAGAAAAGGAATGGATAAGAATGCAAGGGAAGAAAAAAAAAGAGAAGCACGTCGTCCATATCTGTACGGGAATCTTTTGTGGTGGCTTCTGGTGTTCGATGCCTCGAACACGAGGCTCCCAACAACGCTCAAACCTGATATCTTTTGATCGGCTGCCTTCCTTTCAGCGCAGACAGACTACCCTGTCCTCCTTTTGCCCCCGTGCCCGTTTACTTCGCTCTTTTTACGTTCCTCGGTCACGTCTTCGCGGTTTTGTTCGGTAAACAAGCCGATGATTGTTCCGGTCGGCTCGCATTCATCCCTGTGGCAACGAGGAGACTCCGCCATTTCGCGGTCTCTGTGAAAAATCCATTATCCCCGTGTTTTGCCCCGCAAAACGTTTCGTTTTGCCACCTAGTGCCTTGCCCGGTTAGTGGTTTTGACATTGATCCGTGTAAATGTTGAAAGACTTCTACGGAGGAACGAATCGGATTGTGGAACTGTTGGTGATCGCCATTAAGAGCTTGGCTTATGATTTTATTAATCGCCAAGTACGCTGTAGTTGAATGTTTGAGCGTGTCAGAGCTCTGAGGAATAAAGGACATACATTGACAGTCAAAGGAGCTTTTCTAATGAATGCAGCCACATTTGCATCACGAGTGTGACTTATTAATATAGTTTTTTAAGAATCTCTTCAGTTTTAGTTAATAAAACTGAAAGGAACTCTTGGTATCATGAAATTATATCGTACATTTCGAACAATTGCCAAAGCAAAATTATTTCTATGATGAATGAGACACTACAAACAAAAAAAACGCTATATATCTAGTTAATGAATGCGGAATAATGAAGATTGAAACATTATTTCGTAGAAATTTCACTTTTTAATTCTAGTAAATATTGTTTTATTCGAAATAAAATTTTGTAAACCCTGGCGTGCTCACCTTCCCTTAACAGTTCATCATTAATTAATCTCTAATTATCCAGAACCACTGGACATTCGATGAATGAATATGGAAACATAAAAAAGCAAAAGCTTATTTAATAAAAATTCACTTTCTCTGTATTAATAATTATTTTTATTATAAGTAAAATTATTAAGACCACGTCGCGACTACCTTCTGTTAATATTCCACCATTATCACGTTGAATGCCGTGCGGGTCACCGGTGTTACTAATTTAATTTTAGTAAACAACTGTTATTTCTTATAAAATTCCGAAAAGCATTCACATCGATACAGTAATATCAAATACAAATTGTACATTTGAATGTTTAAAAACATTTTTATTTCAGGATATACATATATTCAAAACAATTTGTAAGGTGTCTGACCAGGTACGGCAGTTTTCACTGCGGCACTCTGTCTTAAAGAGGGAGTCTTAATTAAGGGAGTATTCTAGTGTAGCTGGAAAAAAAATCGACTTCTTTTTTTAATTTTCTTATAGCTTGCGGTCTGGAAGATGGGTTTACAAAATATTATGGTGAAATTTGTAACATTCTTAAATTTATAAAAGAATAAAGAACGGCACCCATGCTATCGCGTGGCTACAGGAGAAACTGTAAACGCGTTTTTCTCGAAACGATATTTTTCAAATGGGGCGCACATTTTTTTCATAAACTAGTGGGCGAATCAACTTGAAATTTTGCATACACATAAAGTACATTTCCAGCTATCGTTGGAACCAGAATCTTTCTGATATCTTTAAAATTACTATTTTTCCGGCACACAAGAAACAACAAATTTTCAGTAAAAATCGGAACGTCATCTTTAAAGTCTGCCATTTTGTCAATTTTTTTTGTACATAATTTATTCTAGTTCCAATGATAACCACATTCATAGAGAGTAAAACGGCATTTGTTTTCTTTCTGTGAGACGACTCTTTGAGGACGGCCGCTATGAATGCGCTCGATTGGACATGTGTTTCGTGGCACGACCCACGCGCCTGTTTATAACTCTTACAATTTTGAATAAAATGTCTTAAAAAAATTTGTGTTATTACTTTAAACATGTACAAATGTATATGCAAAACGTCAGCTTACTGGATTTGATAGTTTTCTTTAAATTAATTCCCAAAAATCACGTTGAAAACGTGTGTATACAGCAGAATCCCCCTTAATTCATACTTGTACAAGCCTCATTTCAACATTAACCCTAACAAAAATAAATAAAACATCATAAATCAAAGAATATCCGTTTCCTCCAGAAACTTAATATCCCACATGAAACATTTGATATCCCTATAATATTTTGAGTACCACATCGTCTTACCTGAAACTGACACACTCTAATTTTTAAACGAAATGACTATAACTTCGAATCGTACCCTTTTTAACCAATGCACAGTACTAATAACTTTCATAATTTGTTTTACTAGTTCAATTAGACCTTGTTAGATACATTTATTAACACTACACACGTTGAAATAAATAATGATCGAACTCATTACCCATATACGAGTGCCACAGCAGTCAAAACGTTATTATTGTTCATACGCAACGAGTAATAAGCAGAACGGGCTCCAACAAATTACGCTATCGATTCGTGTCAATCACCTGTCAAACACGAGGCAGAGGAAAAAGGAAAACGGTAGTGTGATAAGGTGTAAGCAAACGGCGGCAAGTGTTCTCGATAACAACGTTGAATTTTCGAACGTATCTCAATTACCCAGGGCGGCCATAATTAACAAAAACGTTGGTGCAGGGGGTGGCGGGGGGTTGGAGGGTGGCCGGAAGTTCGCCTATTTTGTTATCTGGCTAGAGAAACGGTCGGTCGGTGGAACCGCACAATTACCCGCCGCAGAATGTACACCGTTCGAAACAGCTCTGCACGCGGAATCGCGTTGCAGATTAATTGTAACTGCATCGTGGCTACCGATTTGCCTAATTAATTCGGTTACTAATGGCCGCCACGGAATCCTCGACTTCCGGCCGATCGAAACGCGTGCCCGTTCGTGAAATACGACGGTCGAATGGAATCGAAGCGAACGGGAGAAATTCCACGGCTGCCACCGTCGACGATGGAACGAAACTCGACTACGGAATTAAATTGTCAGAAATCGAGGCTAACCTGCCGCTCTTCCCCCTGGATTCGATTAATTCCAATCGATTCTACGCCGACTACCGCCTTTCGACCGTCTCGATCTCCGGCTGCGGAATCATTTTCTTCGTGATCCTTTGGGATTGATATCAGTTCGGCTTCACCGATGGCTGACGGTATTTATATTTGTTTTTTAATTTTTATAATTATTTTGACGGGATTACATACTGATACATGGAAACTATAATATGGTTTTTGGGATTGATATCAATTCGGCTTCGCCGATGGCTGGCGTTATTTATATTTGTTTTTTAATTTTTATAATCATTTTGACAACATTATACAGCGCGTTCATAAAGGATTGTACCTTTTACAAAAGTTTATTTTTGCCTCCATGATGTGGCATGAGGATGCTTTCTATCGCAAAAGCAAAAATACTCTCTTCAAGTTTTTAAGCATACCGTTCAAACACTCCATGTGTGCACCCTTCGTTGTGCACACATGGAGTTGTGTGAGTTGTAACTCAGCTACAAGAGTACTACTAACAAGAGTGCTTGTTACATGTTTCTTTAGACACTTCATCACGAGGAAAAAAAGAAATAGGTAACGTTGTTTGTACTTGATTTTTCACTCTTTGCACGCCTAATAGCTTGAACCCAGTATATCAGCCAGCTCGTGATAAGTTTTTTCGACTTGCTCTTTGTGCAGAATATGTGAGGGAAACAGACATAACATTTTAAGATTTTTGCGAGATTTCGTCACGATTTAATTTAATTTTTATTGTCACGTAATGCCACTTCGTGGTAACTGAGACATAGAAGTGTAAGAGACTTTTAACTTCGGCCACTGAGAGTGGACATAGGAGTGCAAAGTGTTAATTTTTACAATTACTCGGTTTAACTGGAATTTATTTTGATAACAGAAGTTCTTCAAGAGAAGATGATCAATTTGTAAAATTAGTCAAGTTCTCAGATTTTAAAGGTGTAAAAGACAGAAATATACACTGCGAAGCAGTGCTCAGATCTTTTTATTTTTCATGAAATCGTGGAATGAAACCGTGATTCGAAAGAATAAGAAAATTAAAGCTGTCCTTCCGGCTGGAACGAGCAGAGACAACCGTTAGTGGTTACAAACGCATCGCTGTGCACATTAAGCGAATATTTATCTCGCGTTGCCATGGACAACGTTTCCGACGTCGTTATTTCATCGTTATTTCCCTGTTATTTCCGGCACATGGTTAAGCGAGAATTATTACGAGCGTTCCCGGTATCGGGCCAGGTACGATCCAGCCTCGCCAACGTCACATCCTTCTTTTTCGCGATAAACCACCGAAAAATTAAGTTATGGACCGGAATTATAGGCACTTCCACGGATATAATGTTACTGTCCGGACTCGAATTGCGCGACAAGAATTTTACGCGTTGCTGATTCCCAAAAGTGTGCTTCAACTTCCATAAAATGAATTTGAAAAGTTGATACTGCTATAAGTGAAACATGCACGAGCGATGGGTCGACAAAATTTTCATTTCGTTTCATTCCAATTTATTTCTGTGCAGTTTGAAAGCTTTATGGTGCTACTGCCATAAAAATGGCATCTCAAATTTAATTTAATTAAATAATTACTGATTATTAGAAAATTCTGAGCAAACTTCACTACTGAAACAATTATGTAGAAACCTGAAGAACAGGATGGAGTACTTTTTTTTTTCTTTACGAATTATGTAAAGAATAATAAATTATATCGTGTCTGGTTAGGTATGGCTGTTTTCACGTTAGTACTCGACGTGTTAAATTTCTAGAAATTAAGAATCTTGAATTAACTTCTTTGACAGACGGTAATAAGTTAAAAGGAAATTCACTTTTTCCCGTTTATCTTTGATCATTGAAGAAGTGTAATTTTTATGGAAATATCAGAAAATTTGTACAGTTAGACTACTTGCTGTTAGTCTAGCTAAATTAGTGTCTGTTGATTGATAGGGGAATTTCAAAATATAATAGTTTGCGACAGGTTTGTATACAGTACCCTGCAATGTTTTCGGACATTTTATGTACAATTGTGTTTTAAAAAACTCATGTTAAGTTCAGATTTATAGATATTCTGAAAATAAAGGATGGGACCGTATGTTACAATTTAATCTGGCCTTAACTCATTTTCCAATCTGATGTCAGTTAACATTCATTTCAATTATAATATTTATTTCCTGGAAAATGTTGCACGCAACTGTACATACATATATTAATATTATAGCTGCATTTAATTTGCCTTTACACATTGTACTGACAGCTCATTGACCACCAAAGTAGATCAAATAATTCAAGTTATTTTCATGTCACACCACGGTCATACATATTTAAAATAATCATAGAATATTCTTCATTATATAGGAAATCATGTTTGGTTGAAGAGACTAAAAATAACTTTATTTCCTTCTTTACAATTGAAGCCATGAGTTTCAAAACGGCACAGTCCCAACAACCAGCATTTTGATAAAAACAGTTATTTTTGGTTTATGTTTTTTAAGTCTCCATTAATCGTTTTTATTTTTCTTGTGAATATTGTTTACACACACGTTTCTATTATAGAATAGATCTGTCAATGAGTGAGTTGGAAACAGACACAGCAATAACTCATAAAGGTGGAGATCCACAATGAAATATTTCATCAGACAAAAATTTCAGCAGCAACTAAATGTAAATATACAGTATGTTCCACCTAATTCTGGCAGTACTAACATTAAAATAATATTAATCATTATTATTAATATTAAAATAATAATGACTCATGTGATTAAGGTGGTTATTCACTTACTACAATTAATTCTTTGTGAGCTTCGACCCCAATCATTTACTACATAAATTTTCAGCTTAGGACCATGTTGTGATACATGTTTGCATGCATTTTGATGTCACCTATATCATAGTAGACAAAAAAAGAGGTCATTCCATTTAAAAAAATGTTACTATTAGTAAAATCTCGGAAGATATTACCTTGGAATAACCTTCACCTCCCATAGTCTATTTTCTCCCTGGAGTACAATAACTTCCTAACGAAACATTTCTTGTTATCTTTACAAATACTAAAATAATTGTGGGTGGCAGAGTTAAGTAGGACACCCTGTATACATATGTATATGTACATATAAAGATTTTTGACTAATGACAGCAAAATCTTACGAAATATCTCATCGTGGATCTCTATGTACAAAGTGTCAAAAAATGGATTCGCGCTATTCTGGAATTTATGACTTCAATTGCACTTCGTGACTCACACTTACTATCTCTTTTCACGCTCAGCATAATATTAACTTTCTCCCTTAACTGTAGAATTTCTCTGAAAATGAATCGAAGCGGCTACGGAGGTACGTTGGATGGAACTGAAAAAGCGCTCGGCCCACGGCGGTAGAAGCGGCAAATGCAGTTCGGACTCTTTAAACACTTTCTGCAGCGTGATTAGAAGCGATCGTAAAACGGATCGCGGCGATTAATTATCGGCTACACAAGAGGCTCCGGACCATAATCCGGCCGAGTTTAAATGTCGAACGGGGGGTTCCCAAATCGCGTCGGGGTGTGATTTGTGGCGAACGCTTAGAGGACGAAATTGCACCGCAGGACCAAGCAGGATCGGTTCTACGTCAGGGTGATTAGACGTTATTGATGCTCGGACGGTGCTACAGCTTCGTCGCAATGAGCATCTGAATCATTTGCTGCAATCGTGTCCTCTCAATTACACTTTAATCTACATTCTTTGAGGCAACGTTCATGGTACCGTGTCACGTGAATGGGCCTCTCGTATGAAAAATTGCAAATGAAGGACTTTCATTCGCAAATAGACAGTTTTGACTACATAGTTTGAAGAACCAGGACATTTTTATTGTGTTTGGAACAGGCTTGAAAAAAATAATTGTTTTATTCCGTACTTTGGTCGAAAAGGGGCCAATGTCCAATTTGCAATTTTATGAGAATTCTTTTGAGAATGTATCTTGGAATGATGTAACTTTGTTTATATTAGTGGAAGGATAGTTGTCCTTTTTGCTATGATAACATTCGTGATTTTAATGTGAATAGTGCATAAAACTCAAATGCAATAATTTTGGACATGGCCGTTTTTCTACCAAGGTATAGAATTGATAAATTGGACGTTTCTTAGAAAAATTAATCGAATATCATGGAGGTAATTCTAAATGTCTTTTTTCGTAGGTTTGATGAATACAATTATTGTTTGATTGATGAAATAATGCGTTTTTTTTTAGGAAAAATTGACTAATGTGGATAATTTTTATAGTGAAAATTAGAGTTGTACTCCATTTTGTACTTAATGGTAGCCACAGTCACTGGTGATTCATTTATCAAATTTATGAAAATATGAAAAAGTAGATTTTTTAGACTGTATAAATGAGAAGTTTACATAGTATCATGAAATATAAAGTGAACTTTGGAAATTCATTTAGAAGATAAGGTTTATAATTGTACCGAATTATGCTTCGCCTTTGTGCTATGTAAAAATTTAGTTATTGTTTTTTTATTAACTCAACTACCACTTTTTATTACTGGTTCAATAAAATTTATGTGTAAATTAAAAAATTCAATAACGACAATCTTTCACATGTTATATGGTATTTTATTAAAAATTTTGAGGGTGCTTTGAACAGCATTAATTTTTTAAATTAACAATTGTTAACGCGTTTACCATCCCTTGGTCTATACCTGAACAAAGTTTAGACTCAAACGTTTTTTATATTAATAAATAAAAAAGAAATGGCACGAGATTGAATAATATGTGAAGTCTGAGAAAATGAAAGTTGTTTACTGCAAAGTTCTTTTATTGTTTCATTGGTGAACATGTCGAGTCAGCATATTTATTTAAGATTTTCAATAATTTCCATATTATGAACTCCCGAAGATGACGACCATAAAGGGAAAGAATTAATTAGGAGGTTCGAGAAGAAAATTGAACGCAAAGGACGGATAATTAATAACGACTTTAATTGAGCAGCGTAATCTCCAACGAGATCGATTTCCGATCTTTAATCTTTTCCCCGAATTGTTAATTGGCGCCCGTATAAAAACCGAAAAGATCTAGATAAAAACGAAAAGGGGCAGCGGTTGTCTTAATTATCGTCTCCTTCGCGTCTGATTCGTTTCAGATAAATATAATTACGGCGTTGCACGTGAAAAAGCGTGCCGCTACGATTCCGAGGCTTTCCATTTTCCTCGTTAACAAATGGCCCAGGTGTACGGGGTGACTCGATAATCCTGATTGAACAGAAGCGGAAGCGATTTCTCGTACAAAAATAAATCAAAGTGACAGTATAAAATCTTTTCACATCATGCTTTCTAGAAAAATAGTTTTAACAATTTGTTATGTTATGTGCTTAACTAATTCGAAGTTTCCATTTTGGATCGTTGTACAGCTACAGTCGCTTGAAAATTTTCTGGACAATACATTTTTGAGTGACACTTTGAAAACAAAAAATAAAAATAATTAAAATAAAATAAGTACTGCAGAATACTTATAATTAGACTGCCGATGTTTACGCAAATATATATATTTAGACTTCCATATTTCCTATGTTAAAGCAATTAAATAAATGGAACTCCAACAAAACCATATTTGCTTTTTGAAATATTTGAAATATGTAACTTTTATTTTGCTAAGTTATTAAATGTCCATCATTCACCAATTTGAATATATTAAATTGCGTAAACATCCGCAATCTACTTATAATACATTTAGAATGTATATAATATGTAGTAAATGTAATATGATAATGTGTTAAAATGAATTTGAATAAAATATGTGAGGCAGTAGATAAAATTGGGATCTATGATTCTATTTCTCATTTTTATACGTATTTGTATACCTGGATGTTTTAGAAACTCTTCAAGGAACAGTTGGAATAGAGAAGTATCTTGTAAATTTTTCTCCGCTGCTGTTTGATTAGGATAGTTTTATATTTTAAAGTGGAAATCCACTTAATTTTGTGCATACAAAATTGACGCCATGATTCTTACCACTCGTTTCAGAATTTTTGTTTATTAATTAACAGTGACATTGACTACAGCTATAAATAAAAACAAAAAGGAAAAACTAGTTTACATAAAGGCGTGCCAAATCAAATTTTGTAACGTCCTTTTTCCAAAAAAAAATTTTCAACTGTATTGAAATTGGCGTACAACTTAAAATATTTGTACTGTACATAATAAATTTCTTTAGTTGATTTACTACACAAAGATTTGGTCAATCTCTGCACACCTTGATATTCCTTTCCTATAAAAATCTTGGCATTAAATACGACTTATCTTCCTCTTAGAAATTAATCGAGTTTCTCTTATTTTTACTTTTGTGCAAGTAGTTACAGATTTCTGGTGGACCCGTAATTAACACGTTGACTGTGACAGTGAAAACAGCCATCACTAGTCGGACACAATATAAATTTTTCTTTTCTATATAAATAGTGTGTGCAGTATTGCACACGGGTTCCTATATTACTGTTGCAATGTTGGAGTTGCTCAGAATATAATAAAAATCAATAGTTATTGAATTGAATAAAATTCGAAGCACTGGCCACCGGTGACCCCCATGGCAGTCAAGGTGTTAATGTACCCCCCTGTACACGTTTCTCATTTTACTT
The DNA here is from genome assembly GCA_916610135.2 of Macropis europaea. Lineage (NCBI taxonomy): Eukaryota > Metazoa > Arthropoda > Insecta > Hymenoptera > Melittidae > Macropis > Macropis europaea. The sequence continues at coordinate 23,295,536 of OU744344.1, forward strand.
TTCTATTCGTTTTACCTTGTAATAAGGATTTTCTGACACCTATCCCTTTCGTTAGCTCCCTTCGAAGCTGCAGGAATCGCTGCTCCCTGATCGGTCGGTCGGGAACGATAAGGGAAACATATTTATTTCCAGGTGAACCGAGGCGAATAGCGGAGACGTGATGCGGAAACGATATCTCGATGTGCGCGAAAATAACACAGCTCTCGTATACAGTCCTCGCAGAAAATCCGCGAACATCCTGAGACAACCGAAGATCTTTTTTCTGTATCCTGTCCTCCGATCAGAACGAACTGTTTCTCGAAATGCATTTTCAAAAATTAGAAAATATATTCGAATAACATGGAAGATATTAACAAATCGCAAAACCGCGAAAATGTACAACATTATACCAGTGTTAATTACTGTTACATTTTTTTAAAGATTGACGTAGTGGCAGATAATCTAAAACCATTTATGTTTTATAATAATTTATATACTTCCTTTAGTGGCATGAACAATTATTACATTTTGCATATTTAATATTTTGATGCTTGGAAATTTATTGAAGTACATACCATCGTGGGGGTGTAGTATAAAGAGTTTAATAATTCTTATGTTTTTGTATAGTCTATACGTTTTGTGCAGTGAAATAGAAATAATCATTTTATGTACATATAGGGGATAGGGATTAATTAGAAGAAGTGAATGTTAAAGAATATATTCTTTTCTAGGCTACCGTAGTATTATCTAACGCTTACTTATTATTTTGTCATTTTTAATAATCTTTAAATACCACTATTGTAAACTAATTTAATATTTATTTCCCCAACAAAGCCGGTTCTTGGGACTGTGAACATGTCAATACTTGTCTGAATGATTCAGAAGGCAAAGTGAATTTCACTATCTAAATTCCTGTAACGATAAAGATTAAGTAACTTAATTGTTGGATAAAATCTATCAATATTGCACAATTTAATGGCTTAATATTTGTCTGACAAATTGCATTCCATTATCGAAAGTCTCATTACGACAGAGACTTTATTAATAGAAAAAATGTAACAATACTTGTAAATATTTTGTGTACAAGTCCCTCACAAATTAATTTCATTTCTTGTCTTAAAGTTACTAAATCGTCACCCCATTAAATAAATAAATAATGAAATTACTTAACACTTGTCTCGGTGATTAAGCAAACAAATTAAATTAAAAAAGCAGACCCATATCACATATTGTTAATTAGTGGTGAATATTTTACATATACATCCGTACCAAACTACATATCCCATCCTGAAGTTACTAAAATGTCACCCAGTGAAATTTACAATATAATTGCTTAACAATTGTCTGATCCATCAAACGAATTGAATTTCCCCATCGAAATCCTTCTGACAATAGAAAGTAAGGTAGTTAATTAATATAAAAAAATGGAATAACATCGCTTAATTCAATTCTTTAGCATTCCTCTGGGCCATCGGCGTGACAGAATGAATTTCATTATCAGGAATCTGGTGTCGGATGAGTTTGCGGCGGAGCTTCATGGGACCACGATTTTTCGATCGGGTGTACGGAATTTTTCATTTCGCTTGTACGTGAAGTTTTATATTCCGAGGAGGCAGTCGCGGAGCCGTACATCTTTCTGATCTCCAATCGAGCCGTCGCTTAGCGGAGCGTGAAACACATTTGCTCGAATCGTGGTACCCTTAACCACGCAAGCTCTTACACACACCATGAACCCCTCTTCATGGATGTGCTAAAGTAAAACTCGAGCGGAATACGTTCCGCCATTCAGCCATCCACGGGAAAACATTCGTGGAATACTTTTTCCCATATTCCGCATGGATCATCGGAAATATCTGGGAGATCCCCCGGTTAATGCTGCGAGCAACGTGCTCTGTTTGGCTGTGAAATATTCATCGGAACGTTTATTTGACAATACTGCTCCTTGCTTTGATACGTATCAGGAATATGACTGATAAAAATGATCCGGCTGTTTGTGACGTTTGTCTACCAAAATTGACAATTATCCAACGAATTTTGCACTGTCTAATATTTTTTAACAACAGGGAGCTATTTAACATTGAAGATAACAAGACGATTTATCAACTTCTAGCATTTTTGAAAGATAGTAAAGTATGTAGTGAGGTCCAAAACTTTCCGACTTGACGAGCTGCAAGTGATGAGTAGCATGTTGCTTTTTAGAAGTATAGACTCATAATATCAGCATCGCCAATTTACTGGGTCCCATTTAGAAATCAGCAATTAAAGTAACTCCAATTGAAGGAGTCCCAGCATCTTCATGGCCAGCTTTGCTAAATGTTGATTCCACGAATGAATAGATAATGGCAATAGACTCAGGTTAAGTACAATAAACAACAACAGTAACGTCGTCTAACCTTTGTGATGAATCACTAGATATATTCCAACTGAAAGTAATTCAGCTCCAGACTCCCAGATCTCAAATATTTTGCTAACCTATATGTAGACCCTAGCCTGTATTTGGACCACTTCCTTAAAAGATACGGAAACGGAGCTTCAAGAACAATACATTCCAAGATTCGATCTTTCTTACATGTTAAGTTGTATAAAAAAAACAAGCTGTCCCTTCCAAACAAACAGACGCACTAAAATTGGGCCTCTCATGGTCGTTTCCTCCTGTCCAACGCAACTACCCCCTTCTTAATTCAAAACTGCAAAAATGGACGCAGGACTAAATGAAGACTAACAAGTCATCAAATAAATCGAGACATCATCAACAAATCGAAAGTCAATTTGCAGAAAAAACAGACGAACTGCCAAATCTTCTCACTTCTCCTACATCATAGTTAGAGTCCCTGAATGTTGACGATGATCAGAAGGATCAGTCGTCAGGGTAAAAATGTTCATTCGGCAGAAAGGATCGTGGAGGACCGAGCGGAGGTGTCTCGGCTAAAGAGACAAACATAGAACTAGGTGCGAGTGGAATTGAGCGTCGGATAATTGTTTCGAACAATCCCGGGCGACGCTTTTCGTCGGTTTCCATGGCGACTTGCGGCAGCCGCGTCGGTTGGCAATCGAAACCAGCCACGGTGGGGAGTTTACCCCTCTCTCTAGGGGAATTCTCGCGGTGGGAGGGGAGAGAACACGAAGGCGTAGGCGGGGCAAAAGTTGAACGAAGAAGTCGTGTTCGTTGGAACACGCCTCTTCCGCCCGCGTGCCGTTCGTTCCCCTCTTCGTATGTGCATGCTGGACGAAGCCACGGCGAAATCGTTTCGTTTTTATTATCGCTCTTAAAACAGTCGGGCCACGACGTCGGCAGGGCACATCGATCCACATTAACTCCTAATTTCACGTTATTACCCCCACCAACGGGACGAGCGCGCGACCCGACCCGCCTGGGACCCCTGATTTTTCAGTTTTACCACCTTCCGTTTACGTACGCTCGTCCTACAAATTAACCGAACCCTCTTTCCTTCGTCTCTTCCTTTCCTGTACCCTAGTTTCACCCTGCGGCCCTTTAACCCTTTAACTGGCTACATGCAGGGTGTAACTTTGTACATGGGAACACTTCAGGGTTGGTTTCAACATAGAAGAGGATTAAATAAATTTTCGAATGATAGGGTAGTTTACATTTTATTTTATTTTTCGGAGACCTGCTGGTGCTGCAGTTGTTGAAGTTTTGTGTGATGTGGTGGAGACATTTAAATTAGTCTGCTCAAGGTAACTTCCTGAGGCGTAGTAAAGTTTCTCCTGTTTTTAGATACAGAAATACACACAGTATGCAAACTACAAAAAAAAAAATTGGGTAAATACTCCCACTTCCAAAAGGACCACATCCACAGCTACCACATTGGGGATCTAGCAAGTATCTGCTCATCCAGAAAAGTATACACCGATGTAGCTGAAAAAAATGTCAGCAAACATCTGAAATAACTTAAGTGGTCTACCAAACTAGACTATGCAGAATTAACATCAAGTGAGCATAAAGTAACCCCAGAACACGAGATGCTATTCGAGGAACACAAGGTGCTAGCCAAGACAAAGGGATACTTCTCTAGAAAGTGTTGAGAATTGATTGACATCATAAAGCGCCCAAATAATCTCAACAGAGACACAAGCTACCACATAAACTCCGTCTGGAACACCCTCTTGTCGTTAAACTTGAGCGAATCAACGGAAAACCTGATGACCGCTGAGCCATAACATGGTCCTCTCGCATAAATAGGCAATGAGTAAAAGACGTCCATTTTCAACGTGTTTGTCTGCATATGAAACTAACTAACATCCTGGCGAAACGTTGGGATGATGAAGCTAGTAAATTATATTTCATTAACAATTTGCAATTTTCGTTTCAGAAACTAGCACCCTAGCTGAATGCATCAGACCGTATTAGAAGCTAAACTTTGTTAATTAAAAGCAATGATACTCAGCATTGCAGAAAGTAATCAGTTTGATGAATAACATCTTCATGAATTGTTATTCCTTGGTGCTTTTACAACAATGCACACTGAATATTCAAAACAGTCCTCTTAATAATAGAGTGATAAGATTTTATCAACTGGTACCTCAATTTATCTCTTATCCTTGTCTCCCTCGTCGAAACTATCTGCCATTTCATTTCCGCTTCCATGATTCTCAGCTGTAGCAATTCTGGTTGTTCATAACACGCACACGTACACATCCGTTAACGTCCGTGTTTATATCAATGCAGAAACATATCAAAAGATAAGGAACAATTCATGCATTGTAACCAGGTGTACTTTAATTCTGACTTAAAATCACGTAAAACCCTGTCTCTCTCATAATTCCATCGCAATCAATTCTTCTTTGTTTTTCCTATCATATACACCTTAACTCTTTTTGCTAGAGTCGATATTTTTTAAAAATTCCTTCACACCTAACTTTCAGGCATATAAGATAAAAAAACGATGAACCCTTCGTGATCCGAATTATTTTCAATTTCTGTTTGGTGGATATTTACAGAAACTTCAACCAAAAATAATTCTTTTTCTAGAAGCTAATAATTGTTTCACTTAAAAAAGGTGACATGATCTGTATCATGACGTTAATCTAAGCTTCAGTGTTCCTGGGTGGTGCACATGTACCTGTGCCTGACAGGTACGCTTGTACCGTAAAAGATTAATCCCGTTAATGGACTAGAATACAATCTTCATACCAAATTCCACTTTTTTATCTCCTGTTTTCATTCTCGGCGTATCAGTTTCTTTTCCCCATCCGATGACTCCTTTCCTTCGGCGTATTATATTCGCAATGACTTCCCGTGTATCGCTATAGAGCTACTGCTTCATCGGATAGCTCAATCTTCAATTCCATTTCCGCGTCTTTCATCGTCTTCGATAACTTCAATCAAACCAGACACGCGATTAGATTACCTTACTAGCGAATCTTAACGGGGACAAAAGAAATCGAGTTCATCGGGATGATTTGCTCGCTTGTGCCTGAATAAGCGACGAACATGCGGGATCTTCTAATTATCTATAAAAAATAGAAGATGCTCGAAGGTTCTACGAATGTCTTCGGTGTTATCAATGATGCCATCGCCCACGGCGGCTCTGATAGGATGAAACATGCGTCGACTCGATTAACACGCGCATGTGCCAATAGGCATATAGCGACATTTATTGCCTACCACGGTGGTCGATAATAGAACACATACTGCTGGGTAATCAGTTTACCTGGAAAAGCTGCTATCGATCCGGTTGAAATGATTGAAACGAATTTCGGTTGATACCCATCTGTTTTAATTCTGTGTATCCAGTGTTCCCTTTTTAATAGGAAACTTAATTTTTAGGAATGAACAAGACACATTTGTGTATGCTTAATGCTTCTTTAATTTTTCTAAATATCTAATGACCACATACCTGTAGGTACATTACTTTTCTGAGATATGTCTGAATTTTTGTTTAATTTTCTGTAATTATTTATCGTTCTTTTTTAATTACTAACACAACACATAAATGAGTGTACATCAGAATATACAAATTAGGTACTTGCAAGCCTCATGTAATTGGCGAGGTGCAGTGCAAAACGTTGTTGATTAAACCAATCAGGGATTTAATAGCTCTGAATTAATATTGAATAGAGAAATTCAATAATTTTTACGAATTTTAATACAGTCGATCTTGAAAAGGCTACCATTATATACAGAATATTCAAAATAAGTGTGTCTAAACTCGTGTGCTTACTGCCACAGTGAAAAATTCCGTCCATAGTCTGACACACGAAGTTTTTATACATATGGTCAAACATTGAATTTCCTTACGATATATTTTAAATTTTGTACTATCGTTGCGACGTTCATGTTAACTGAAACGTCAAGAATAATAACATTTATTTAGAACAATTAAATTTGGTGCGTGGGGCGCATACGACTCACGCGACAAGGAAAGTGTTTATTAACAAACCCTGAAATTTCTGTACCACAAATCGAATTTCCATAAACTCCAAATTTTCATCTACAAATTATTTAACACGTCGAACGCCACAGTGAAAACAGTCATACCAAATCCGGCACGATATAGTTTACTATTTTTTTTATAAATCGTAAAGAAAATAAGATAGGAGTACTCACTCGTGTTACTCCGTTCCTACATTATTGTTTCAGCATGAAGTTTGCTCAGAATTTTGCGATAATCAGTAATTATTTAATTAAATTAAATTTGAAGTGTCAGACACCGGTAACCGTCACGCCGCTCAACGTGTTAACTCCCCGCAATCAAACATAAGATCCTGCCACGCGAATCTTTCGTATTTATGATAATTTTCTGCTTGAAACGAGAGCCAAGAAATTGTTTTCCAATTGCAGGTAGGAATATCGAGGCTCATAAATCATGGAGGTTGGAATACATTAAGAAGCGACGTACTTCGGATTTCCGTACGCCCGTTGTTCTTGTCACTCAGCCTTTCGTCCTTTTTCTTCGCGGGACGTCGTCGATGCGATTCGCGTCGGCGTTTGTTCCCCGCGAAACTGAAGCAAACGGCAGAGGGTAATTAATTTACGTGGACAAAACCAGTAACGAGTTGAACGCATGCAACCGAGGAGAGGGTTCCTCTCACGCGATATCCCGTGTTACTCGTACGAAACGTCGCGTACATGTGGACTCGCCTTTATATTCTTTCCTCCGGCCGTCATGTTTCATCGCAGGTGAAACCTTGATCCTGCCCACGTCGACTACCCGTTAGATCGTTTCCCCGAACACCGATCTGATTTATCAGAATCAAAGACTCGCTTCTTGTTCTCGCGATACTTCATTTTGGTCGATTTTTCGTGATGAATGGACTGCCGATGTTTATGCAATTTAATGCATACAAATTGGCGAATGATGGACGTTTAATAAGTCAGCAAAATAAAAATGGCATATTTTGAACTTTTCAAAGAGCAAGTACAGTCTTGTTGAAGTTTCTTTTATTTAATTGCATTAAGATAGAAAATGTGGGTCTCTGAAAATGTATGTTCCCATTAACATCCGCAGTCTAGTGATGAATTACAATCACATCGAATTATTTTAACAGGTTGAGTGCCGCAGTGAAAACTGTCGTACTCAGGCAGGCACCGCCTAATTTACGGTTTTTAATACAAATTCTGGGACAAAAACGTACTTAATTATTCGATTGGATTATTTATATTTTGTATTATTATTTCGCTGTTATTGCTGGATAGAATTTTATAAGATATGATAGTTATGTAATTAAATTAGGTAAGTGGCGCCGGTAATGACTGTGTTAATGATAGATTATTTGCACCAGGGTCTCATTTAAATTTAGAAGGAACCAGACTTTTGATCGGCTAGATGTGTCTATAGATTTACATGTATAGAGTGTTATAGGATCCAGGTATTCAGGACTTGTCACCAGTCACCGGCACCTTAAATTTAATTTAATTAAATAATTATTGATTGTCAGAAAATTCTGAAGAAACTTCATACTGAAACAATAATGTATAAGGGGTTAAGATATGAAAATATTGAATAGTCATAGTGCGTTTACATATTCATATTATCATTTATTTTGTTAGAGAGTCATTATTAAGTTTGGCACGTTACTCTTCAAGAATTTTGAGATCATAGTATTGAGATGTACCAAATGCTCTCCTGACAAATTGTAAACTTGAATATACAGTGACTCACGAAATCAGTCAAATATTTTCACAATTACTTTTTTGTTTACTTCATACCCCTGAGGTTTAACCCCAACTTGTTTGAACACCCTGTACAAAAAAGAAGTCACTGAAATTATTGGTCTACCTTTGCTTGAAGGTAAGTTTGAAAGCGACTTTGCTCACGGGATGACCTAATATTATTGAGCTGCCCAAACGCAACTGAATAATACTGGCGCTCATCCTTATGAGTCCCCGGTTAAAACTGTCATTGGGAAAGTTCATCAAAGAGGATTGATTGCACGCGGCCGATGCAACGGGGACGCAATTAAAGCGTCGCAGACGATGCGTGTGTCAAACTTGACGGGAAAAGTGGGACGTGTTTCTCGTGTTCCAGCAAGAGAAACAGCTGTCTCTATTCGCAGCGAATCCCTTGGCAGCAGGAAAATTAGGTACGGATTCCTCTAGTCTCGATCGGAGATGCCCGTCACGAATTAGCATTTATATCACCGCGGTACCGTGCAACGAGGTGGAAATGGAATATCCAGAACCACCCGTGATAGAGAGACTCGCCCCGTCTTTCTACCGCGAATTAATACGTCCGTGTTCTTCTCTATGCCCCGAATCGATCGTCTTGTAACTAGTAATTACAACGACGCCGCGTTAATTAACGCCGGCAGCAGAAATGGTATTCTTGCATAGTATTTTTGAATACCTTTCTTTTATTCGATTGATAGTTCTATGCATAGATATCTTTTCACCCTGTTCTCTCGTGTGTCACTTGTATTATAATGATGTGTAGGTTAGTCACGCTTTGCAAACATTTAAGAATTATACTTATAATGTACAGAAAATGGATTAATTAATGTATTATTGGTTAATAGTCTTTTATGTAGTCCGTTTTTCTCTGCTGGTAAAGTTTAATAAAAATTAGAGTGCAGAGGGTTAATATTTCGAGTTCACTAAGTTGGGTCGCTTTGTGGCCGTGATAGTAATTGGTGTGATACGTATTACGTTAGTGCTATATTTTTGATAATAAGTATGTATATGTTTTAAATAAAGGTACCCCTTAATTGATTGTATGTTTTTATTTGAAATTAAAATATGAGTCAATGATTTATGTCCTCACAACGAGCATGTACAGTGTAGCTATAGTAATACTCAGCACTTCACTTAATAAACTCGGATATTTACTAATATTGCAACTTGATTTATTGCACTACCGTGTAAGCATTAAGTAATATATCCTTATCCTCATAATAACTACATAAATCTTTACTTGTTTTTGTTTTCAATGGAACAAATTAGTACACCTTAAATAATTGTGAAGGTTCAGTACTTGTACAGAATGAATCCTCATTGAAGTTAGGGATCGAGTACGACCTCGTGCAATTACGAGTGATCGATTTCTTGTCACCAATAAATGTGTATCATTCTCGTGGGAGTTCGATAATCGAATAACACCGGGTGTTGCGAGTGCTATTCACTATTTGCTTCGCACAGAAGCGAATTCTGTGCAAGAAAAATGAGTTAATCATTTGCACGATTCACATATAGTTCCACAAAAATATTAAAGCATAATATAAAAAAGAGGAGAATTTTTTATTTATATCTTTTTGAATTTTTATAGGTCCAGCTGGAAACATGTATTTTTACCTATCACTTAGTCTTTAACTAAATAATACCGTAATTGTTTTTAAGTATTGTTTATACTATTTTTAGTCTATTCTTTCAATCATAAATGTCAGAATATAATACTTTTTTCACGAGCAAAGAAAATTCTTGAATTATGTACGAATCACAATCTTCTTTATCGCATTTTCTGCGTCCACGCTATCTTCTCCATATAAATATTATAAAAATAACCTCCGAGCAATACAACAATCTTCCTCTATCCTCATTACGCAGCTCACAAAAACCCCTCATACTTTCTTAAAACACTTCATCCTAGAGCATCATCGCGACCGGAGTTCTGCGTTTCCAATCACTTACCGTGATCGAGCTTTCGATCCTATCGTATTATTTCCCTTTCAGCGACAAAGGCGCCAGTGTATCAGGTCCGCCGGCAATTATCGATAATTCCACGTTGGCCGGTTCCGATGCCCGTATCCGTGGTGCGGGTATCATTTCGAGAAATTTTCCTGGTCGCGTTGAAAACGCTTAACGCGTTGCCGGCGAAAAAGCAGCCAGGCCACGCCTGATAATTACCGAAATTCACGGTGCTTCCTCGGCCGGACGTGTAACGACGCGCAAATTACCGTAATTCGGTATGCGAGCGACGTCGTTGCGTAGCTTCGGCCGAAGCTGCACCATCATTTCGCGTGCGTTGCCATTAGGATGTTTACCGTTGACGAGCACGGTTAAATAGGAACAAAAGCGTCGGGACAATGAGTTCGGTGCCGCGAGCTACGAAACGTCCCCGTCGTGGCTCGTCAAAGCGGGACACGTCAGCAGTACACCCACCGGGTCCCCCTTTTTCAGGTCCTGTGGGACGACCGCGAGCAACCACCTCGGAAAGATCGATGGGAGCGATAAGGAGACCGTTTTTGATCGGCCGCCACATCGTGTTACCAGATGATCACCATGATCGGACACGTTAATTACGCCATTCCCCCCATCAGAACGCCATGGCGCGCTGACAGAAGCTTTGTCCCTGATGCCAACCAGCAAATATTGTTCCTTCTTTCTATGTAACCCAGCAGTGACTGTTGTGGTCATTCTGCTGGGACACAGTTTTAGGTGAGTTGTGAAAGGCTAGTGTGTCAACCGCAACACGGAAGCACTGAAGGCATCCATCTTATAAGGAAAGGTCCATCGGTGTAGTGCGAGGTAATCGATGAGCTGCACACTGGTAGATATTGGCATACCGAAACTATTGATACATGATTTTCTAATGAGACGTGTAATATTAAGATTCTTATACGGTTTATCTAGTGTGCTATAACAGCTGCTTTGTGAAAGGGCATAGAATGGTCGAATATGAATTGCTTGCTACGGAGAATTCCTCTTTGTACGGGAGTTAAAATCTCCTGTTAGCGCTGATCGTGATCAACTTGTTGTTAGTTTAAAACATGGCCGGCGGTGTCTGGGTCCGCTTGGACCCTTGCACTAGGGATAGAACGCTGGTTTCTTTCTTCAGCACTTGATAGAGCGCATCACTCGTTTATATTAAAACGATAAAGTAACGAGCAATCTCAGAAAACTATGTCGTATTTATATGGCAGTGGATCATCTGTGCTTAGGAGGCACGCGGGGGTTCTTCAGTGCTCGCGGAGATTTTTCATTCGCTTTTTATTCGTATTATTAAGCAAGTGACCTGAATATATAAGAAAAGTTAATCATTATATTTGAACGGTAGAAATCATTGACAATACAACCATGCGTTAAGAATCCGGAGGGACCCAGGCACTGCCGGCTGCGTAGCCACCGGAACGGTCCGCCATTCGAGTGTCAAGGCTCAGTTTACGCTCGTAGAGTACTTAAATGGGAGAGTGAGTAAGGCTAGTAGCATAAATTCGTTCACTATACTCATGTAACCGATTGGACAAGTGATTTGTCGAGTACTGAAGCTAGTAGTTGGTGTAGCGCATTAGGATAATAGCTACTATAAAAACTACACAAAAGACGAATTTTTATGTGACCTGCGCGAAATGTGTTAACAACAACGAGTGAGAAGTTATACAGATGCAATAGTGACCCGCCGAGCATAGTACGAGCATTCTTGCTCTCGGCTGGAATCTCGTTTCCTTTTTTCCTGTTCTCCGTGGTCCCCTTTCTCTGGAGGACTTCCTCCTGTCCCGGGCGTTCGCTTTTCATTATCACCCAGCACGGGATCGCGGGTTCTCCGGCTTGAGTGAGACATAACCACCCGAGAACGGGCCGGGCACCTAACAAGACGTACAAAATAAATTGAGAGACGCGAGATTAATGAAACGCCCGTAGGCGGCGGCGAGCTCGAAAGGGACGCGGCTAAAAAAGGCCCTCGAAACGAGGGAGACCGAGTATAACACGGAGCGACCGAATCGAAAGAGAACGGAGAACCTTGTTGCAGAACTTTTATGTGGCCACTTGGACACCGCGAGAGTCCAGCCCGCTGGTTAGCCTAATTTACTCGCTTTTAATTAGGTGTCCCTTATCGCCTGAGCTATCATGTTTTTAGACTTGTTTCTTTCTTTCTGTGCTCCGGGTACATCAGACGGAACTCGTGGCTGGATGAATACAAAAATTATATGTCAAGTTTTTTGAAAAATTATTTTGATGTTCACCCCCATCCCCTTGTACAGATGTGTGGAATAGGGTAATTTTTGTATCAGTATAGCAATAATGGAGGACCAAGTAACACTTCAACAAAATCTTACTCTCTCTAACTAATAATTATTATATTGCAACTAAAATTTTTGAAACCCAATCATGCCTGAACAGCTCCTCACAATTTAAATTCACCGCCGTTCGAAAAATTCATTCGAATTTATTATCGATTATTCGACGACTCGAAACTCAATTCCGCTTTGCAATAAACGAAACAGTGTAAAGCACACAACAGCGTGCTCCCTGTAATCCGGGCAGGAAAAAAGGCAAAAAATAGCTGGCGGAACTCAATCTACGAGGCGTCAGAGGCGTAGCGTAGAGAGCTCGTTAAAAAATCATCACCGAATTAAATCGAGTCGCCTTTCCACCATGTAAACAACCCCCTTTCGCGTATAGATTTCGAAGGGACGGATAGCAGGAAGGGGGTCGTGGACTTTCGGGACAGCCTGACCCTCCGATAATAGATGGCACCCCTGGGTACCGCAAATGAACCACGAAATGCTGCCGGTGCCCAGGTCCAACCTGTCACAGGTCCTTGCCGAGACGATGCACCATCTGTCCTTTGCTACGATGCAATGATGCACTGCGAAAGATAACGCGGAATTCGAAGCCTGTACGGGTGCAGCAACCGTCACGATCGTGTTTAACGTCGTTTCGAGCGATCGTTTATGATGGACGAGGCGATGAAGGGTGTCTCGTCGGGGATCGAACGATTAGAAACACGCCAAATGCCACTCGCGTGGCAAATGTCGCTGTTTTCTTGCCATGTTGCTCACTTTTCAGCTTTCTTATATGCACTTTGTCTGCCTGAGGAGTCTGTCTCCTTATCTAGAATTTGAATTGATTTATTGGTCATTTGCCTTAACTTGCTATGTGGTCAGTGTTGCAGCATTTTGGTACTTGATCCGCTGGAGTAGTTTATTCGAAACGTATGACTTTGTTATGTATAATTTTAGTTGGTCTGATTGGTTATTTGGAAATGTTTTTGCAATAGAAAGACGGATTGGGTTATGTTCTTAATAATTCAGGATTATTATAATTGATATAATGAACATTATGCTGTCTAATACGTAAATGTGCAGATATTACTTTTTTCAGAGATTTCTGAATTAAAAAATCGTTTTAGATGGTAGCTATGAATTTATATTACAATCCAATTACTTATTTTCAGCTTTAATAGATTATTATTATTTTGAGAACATGATGTCTATATCAATTTTAATTTTCTATTAATATTTCAAAATGCTACTAAATTATAGTGTAATTACATCTCACAACGTAGTTACCAGAGCTCACATAACATTTCGTACATGTGTTCCTAAAATAGCTGCAGCCTTGTGATAGATCATTAGATATATCCTAACTAAAAGTAATTCAGCACCAGACCCCTAGACCTCGAATATTTTGAGGAAACTAAAGTCTTGCCCATTTTTGAAAGACTTCAGTTGAGTAAGAATACATTCTAAACTATTCGATTATTTGACAATCTTAATTTTACAAGGACAGTAGAACCTCGATTATCCGAACTGATCATATGGAAACTAGTCATCCTATGCTAGTTACAAGCTACAAATATCATTAATGACACTGTGTATACTCAATTTTTCACAACTCTCTATTTTATATTTTAAAATAAAGTTATCATTTTTATGCGAAATATGGTTGCAACCTGTGTCATACTATTACTAATTATAGTTCCGATAATCGAGGTCTTACTGTACTTGTCTATTCATTGTCTTCAGTAATATGCATTATCTTGCCCGAGTAGTATTCAAACGAATTAAATCACGTATACGTGAAGATTTGAAATACATTTGATCAGAGCTACCTTACAGAAAATTTCAAAATTCTGTCGCCGCAGATTAGATCGAGAGGAATGAACAATGAGCGAGGAAACAGCGAAGGGTAAATCGTTCCGAGGGATCGACGATTGTAAATGCGCCAAATGGCGATCGCGCATGCGGGCCCGGCGGATAATCGAGCGTGAAATTTGAAAATTTTCATTATTGCCGGACCTTTCGCCTCGGTGCTCGCGGAATGGAATTTCGAATCTTGCGTAATGCGCTCGTGAAGAGTGGTTAGCGCGTGTGCACGCATCAACGGATTCGTTGTGCTGTTTATGTACGTCGTCCGTGTTCCATCAGTTATTTAACGACTCCGCGTTATTGGTTTCTGAAGTTTTTAACGCGTTCGAGGCATATATGTCTACGCAATTTCGATCTCTAATTATGGCATTGCCGCGGTGAGTGCTAGAATGAAGAGTGCTGGATCGCAGTGAAAAATCTTGTGCCTATTATGACACTTAAATACATATCTTTATTAGTAGACTCTGAACGATTATGTAAATCTGAATTTTTATTCTGCAGTGCAGGTTACGTTTTTAATTAATTTTGTGTTCTGGTATAGGTTAAGGAACGGGACTTCGAAAAGAATGACTTCTGTTTTCAAAAGAGTCCAAGGTTAAATGTTTCAAATTGGGAATTTTTAATATTATCCAAATTTCTAAAGTAATTACATAAGTATTCACAGTCAACGTACAACGTACAATTGATTGTACTGTCTTCACAAAACAGTACTGATTTATCACAACATATAATTTGGTGGAAGCTGTTCAGTTCTTCTAGATGAAGCACACAGGTTATCAAATTACAAAATCATGGAATTATTATACGAAGCACAAAACTCCGTTGATCTCTAAAAAAATCAATTAATACACATGCCTTAAGACTAATTTGCTCCAATTTAATAACAATCGAAAAGAAAAACTGAAGTGAACTTACATTCACTCTTCAAAATAAATTGTTTTAATTAATCAACAACAAAGTTATAAAATCTCTACAGAACATTTCCCCAAAAAACATCTAATACAGTCAAACTTCCACCCCTTCGTTATAACCTCTTTTTAACGTGAGAGAACAACGGAACCGCTTAACTAATCTAATTACAAAATACAAACGAATCAAATATGAATAACGTCACACTTGCAGCGCAGCGTTATTTCGAAACGATTTAGAGATGGCGGAGGGGTGGGTTGGCAACGAAATTTGTCGCTGTAAAAAAATAATTGCAAACGCGTCGCAGGCGAGGGAAGTCGTTTTCGGGGCCATTATGTCACGTCCGCATAATTAACGTTCCTTCCTCGCAATTTTCTGCACGCGCGATTACACGGACAGCGGGGCTAATTACAATTTTCGCCGGGTAATTTAAATTATTTCAACGTGAACGTCTAAACGGCCGGCGTACCCATTGAAAAAGTAGCCGGTGGACCGTTGCTCGGCCAAAAATCCGCATCGTAAATCCTCCGCGGCGCATGCCAATCAACTTGATGGAGAATCGGTGTTTTTTGTTTATTCGTTGTCCCGAAACAGTACATTGTTAGCCCGAATGTGTGCTACAGCACGGGGACAGGGGGACGGGTAACACCTTCCCCCTTTTCCGTCGTTAGCTAGCGTTAAATTAGAACCGTCATGGCGTACCGAAGAGTAACAGGGATGAGGGTTGGACGGACGGAGAGAGAGACCGGACGAGAAAGAGAGACAAACCGAGAGAAAACTGTGCTTTCGAATATTTAAAGCTACCCTCGAAACTGTTTATTACAGTTTCGATGAAAGTTTCCTCGTTAAAGGGTTTTTTGGACAGTTTAGGGGGTGTTCTCTGAGACGTCAGGACTTGATAGACCTAGCAGTTGGGAGTTTCGGACGAAGATTTCCATGAGAAATTGATTTCAAGTTAGGGCGACTTGAATATACTTTGTCAGTTTTTGGAAACATTGCCTAAGTGATTAACCCATTCTGTGCTTTGAGTCTACGTGTATATGTTCTCAAAGATCGTTCACCGTGTGCTATGGATCACTACATTTGTCTGGCTGCAGGTGTTTATCGTACGCCATAAATTCATGTAGTCGACGTGTCTTATAAAAATATATATGAAACACTAAATAGTTTGCAGTTTAACAATATTGAAATAATTTAACAATTGGTATTGTATATGTAATGATAACGAAGTGTTTCAACAGAAGAATTTCATTTAACTGAATATGGATTGAATTCATACAAAATTAGGTTGGGATAGGTATAGAAGCTTCATACAGACTGTATAAAATATTCTGTTTGTTTATTACAGACAGAAGTCCAAGTGTTATATAATCTTCCTTACGTCTACGACTTAGATCAGTGAGGGCCACACGAGCTCCGGCCTTCCCCCACTCTACGTCCATTCCCCTCATATAGGGACTTCGTCCCACATCACAACCTATATAAGGAGAATGGACCTAGAGTGGGGGAAGGCCGGCGCTCGCATGGCCCTCACTGACTTCGGCATTAAATTTATTATACAGCTCTACATTAATTCACAATTCCGGCGTACTCATGATCACTACAAACTATAAAAAAAGTCTCACTTCTAACTAAATAAATAATTTCAAATTTCCTGTCCACAGCACAGAAAACCAATCAAAACGTCACTTTCTCGACACAATCGTCGCAAGCCAAGCTTCTCCAAAGCTGCACTAGATATCCATTTCCTTCGCCGTGGTGTATGGAAATGGCGTTTCGGGTCGTGCGGGAGGTTCATGGAGCGGTGCGCGACAGTTTTCGAAAATTCCGATAAAATATCGGCGCGTCATCGATACCGTGGCGGAAACACGTACACACGGGGACACGTCCTGGCAGATACAGCCGCTGATGCATTTTCGTCATAAATAACGAGCGGCACCGGGCGAATAAATAAATGCCGCCGCGTGATCACCGTAACTCACAATTATGGCGGGCCGGTTTTCACGGCACCGATATGCAACCGTGCACAATACACGCCGCTCGCCCGTCACTTTTAATTTCGCGGCCGGCCCGTTTGACACGTTTTGATTTGCGATTTATGACCGCGTTCGATATCCCGCGGGAGTGACCGCCCCGCCACCCCCTGCAACCACCTCATCGATGATTTGTGCCCGTTTTTTTTCAGACCGTTTTTTTTTTTGTGAGTTATAGATACTTTTATCACTATCCGAACGACACGCTCTCCACCACCCCCTGAGACACGGTAATCACGGGAAACAAATGGTTATCTGTGAGTTTTTAAGGTTCTCGAACGGGCCTGTTTATCGCCACTGACTTATGCTCCTAAGAAGAAATGAATTTTGTTTGGTTATTTACGTGACTATGCTGGAGATAGAAGTTTGAGACTCTGGATGGAAGGAGTTGTCAGTTCTTGTAGAGGATACGGAGTGCTTTTTTAGTTGGAAGCTGCCGACACTAGGGAATTCTAAGTCTTTTTAATTTAGAATTCACTGGGGTGAAAGTGTTGAATAATTTGAAGCATTCAGTAGAGCACGTGGACACCTGTTATTCATGGAAAATTATAGTGGGGGGTAATTTTGTTATTATAGACACGTGTTTGTTTTGAAAATTGTAGTATAATGCCTGATGCAGTTGTTAAAAATATTAACAGAGTATAGTAGGTGTTTCTTGTGTAGAGCCTAGAAATTCAGAAACTATTGTCTTTAACACTCTACACATTTTTATTGTTATTTTTCAAATTTTATTCGGCGCATCAGCGATAATGTCGAAATTCCACTGCGCCTCATATTTTCTCTTAAACTACGAAAATATATTCACATGTTATCGTGAGAAGTATACCTCATTAACCTCTTCAGGGACGAATTTATTGAACGTGAAACAGACGATTTAATTCTGTTTCACTTATATTTGCATTTATATACCTTGTTGGAGAATTTCATGGTGAATATTTATTCATGATAATATTCGTCATACCTCTGTATATTAAACGTACATGTACGCTGCTCAAAATAATTCGAGTATTACACATTTAAATTATTTATCTTTTATTAAATTGCACAATACTATGAAAATTTCAAATATTATGTAGGATAAACATTAAATGAATATTATATAACATTAGACAGTCAATAGTCCTCTACATTATTACTAGTTGGTAAATTGTCCAAAATTATTCCAAATTCTGAGTGTCTAATAGTCAATACCCCTAAGGAGCTCAGACCTACCTCGTGGATTCAAGAAAAAGAATTCCATTGTCTCGTGACTTTCAGAAAGTGCATTAGTCATAATCGTTGAAAATAGACCGTTTCACGATCGTTCCAATTCCGTCGTTTCGTCCTTTTTTCCGCCTTTCTCTGTTTTCCAGTGGACTGTTAACTGCGACTTTATAACAGAACGATTATAGTGGAAAGCTAATTTCCAACTAGCCGAGCTTGTCCTCTCTCTCGCGACTTCTCTCCTCCCACCATTGCGCGGCTAACTTCGTTAATGTATAATCCGGCCTGGCTCCCCGGGGCTGCGTTGCCGTGATATAAAATCAGTAAGCTTTAGTAAATTTCGTTTAAACAATCCAGTAAACAATTTTCCGCCGCTCTGCACGGCAAAGTAACGGCACCCTGGTGGCACCTGTACACCGCCTGCAACACTTTCTACCTCGTGCCGTTTACCCCTATCGTCGACCTCGTAACGCCAACCCCCTCCCCTCCGCCCTACCCCTACTTTTACACTTCGACATCCTACTTCACGGAAGAACCGTGTCCGACATCTTGGGATTAAACCAACTAAGTGTTCGCTCGAAATTATCTGTTCCACGCCATTTTAAATACCTTCTATTGCCAACTTTTTTTACGAGTGGACTACAAAATTTTTATTGACTAATTAGTATGAGTATTTGTATGTATTACAGTATTTTGTAAACAAATTTACTGTCTAAAATATATTTAAGTTATTACAGGTACATTGAATTTCCTGCTACGGCTGTTTCATTAAAATTGTTAATTTACTAATACGAAAAATCGTAAAAGTGGTGCCTATGTCGATCATAATTTAAAATCGCAGAAGTGACGCTAAACCAACACTTTGTGCCTCTGCTGTAGCACCTACTAACGCAACCCTGACGGTCAGCGTATTCATCAAGTTTCTTCAATGAGTTGTAACAAAGTATCGACTAACAAGTTCGAAAAGAGGAGCAAAACGTGCTCGAGCGTTTGAAATCTGGCTGTGTGAGAATCGCAGGGATACTGACCGGTCCAGAGGGAAAGAAAGAGAGAGATCAAAGGTCCAGTGTCGACGAGCAGGAAGCCCTAGAATATTTATGGGGGTCCCATATGCCGCGGCGCGAATCGCCACCGAAAACGGACCGATCGACCCATCTGGCCGAAGTGGCGATCGTAATGTCCCGTTGGTTATCACCTATAATTTGAGGTAATATATTACCTGGTAATTCGTTGCTCATTGGTGTAAGATGCAATTACGAGCGTAACAGGCGCATCCCTTCGCGAGCACGTTTCACGTTCGCCACATGTTCCGTGGATCCGTCGGACAGGCAACCCTCGATCGGCAATTTTTGATTTCGATCTCTGACTAAATCATTTAACGACGCCACCTTACCGGGCCAAATAACTTAATCCGGCAGGTGAACGGTAAATATCTTTCGAACCTTTTGTTTCGTTCGCTGAACCCTCGATAGACTTGCAAATTTTACGATCGGTTTTGATGTATGGCTTTTCTTTAGCCAATATTAGTTTCTCACTGAGTTATGAAAGAAATTTACTTTAGTCTGATAGAGAAAATTGAAAATATTATAATGGTTTGGATGTTCTTGGAAATTAATCCTCTTATTAATTTGATTTAATTGAAAAGGGACAATAACTTCTTACGGCTATTAATTCGACTCTGTATGAGATTCAGGTACAACAATGTCTGATTCCAACTAATTTTAAACTGCATGCAAAACTCAAATACAATAGTATTCCATTCTTATTAATGTTACTTTGTAGGCGGTTCAGGTACAACAATATCTCATATTTATCAATTTGACTATGTGGAAGAATTAGATACAACCTCACATTCATAATTATTTGAGTCTATTCTAAAATTGTTGATTCTCATTAACTTGTTCTTTAATCTAGTTGTATATCGACAAAACAAAGTAATTTCAAGTATCAATTCTCAAAGAGAACTTCATCTGGAGGCCTATTAGGAGGAGTACAAATGATTTATGGCATCAAGAATTTTCAATTGTTTTTTACTTCCACCGGTCTTGACTCGAGGGTAGAAGATCACCGATAGAGATTTCATTCTGGTTCGTTTCCAAAGAAATTTCGAAAGGAGGCAATTAGCTTCGGGGTTAAATAGCAACCCCCTTTGGCCGACCGGTTGCCGCTGCTTTATGCCGAGATAGATTAGACTCGTAATAAAGTGCTGGGGGTGTAGTCACGTTGGAAACGGTCCACGAGGGAGCCACTAAGGCACCGCTCGTTGGAAACTGGTCTGAAACAGATTTAAACTCGTTTCCTCAGGGCTGCCGTGAAAGTTTCTCGCGTTTTAATTAGCCGACTGCTCGCCGTTGGAGAATCCGCATGCTGAGCGTTCGAGGAAATTTTAAATAATCTACCCTCGTCTTCGATCTTTCACGACGCCATGCTGGAATCCAGCGATATAATGAAATATTCCATTCTCTCATTTCTGAACTTACTTAGAATTTATAATAAGTTTGTTCCTTTTTTTAGGAAAGATTTACAAAGGAATTGCAATTTGACCTTATCATTGGAACCCCATTTATCATATCCTTTTCATGCGTTATTTAATTATTATTATTAAGTGTATCTATTACATAATCTATACACAGCTACTTAGATATAGTATCGATAGAAATATAAGTAAATACAAATGGCGGAGTTCTGAAGCCCAACCTTGCATCAGTTGAACAATTAAAAATGAACAGTGATAATTACTGCTGGCAATCATGATTATGCTTGCTGATCAATGACGCGGGATGTAAAGAATAATTATCTTACATACAAATAAACAATCGAACGTATGCAGTTATCAGTACATTTTAGATAATCCAAAAACCAAATACAGAATTGAAAAAGCGTAGCAATACTCTCACCTAGCAGCAATATTAGAAATTTAACTCACTAATCGAGTTACTTTTCAAACTTCAAAACCTGAACACGGAGTTAAAAATGAGTACCTGATGAGAACTCCCCTGTTGACAGGTTACCAAATCCCTGAACAATTTTTCTAGTAAACTTCGTAGCTCTGAAACGATCTATTACGTCCATCGATCGCTGGGTTAAACATCAAAGGAAATCCCTGAAAGCGACTTTCACCCTTCGAAGGGACTTCGTCGAAAGCGTGGGGAGGGTCAGCGAAGGAGGCAGAAGAAGAAGAAATTCGTTCAGTCAGCGGGATGGAGGTAATTCGTGAGGAGAAATTACTTAACTCTCGGATGATACATAAATTAAGTCAGAATCGTAAAGGGGTCCGTGGCACAGTCGCAGCCAGTTAGCGTGAGGGTGCCCCAGGGGGCAGTACACCCCTGCCACCGTAGCCTCTGCTTTCGCCATCTCCCTCCAAGCCAGTCTCCGTCTTCGTCCGTTCGTCTATCTCTCGCTCTCAACCCTTTACGATGCTACGCCGTTGCCTAATAGAATTACCCTCGGAGCTGAAGTTACTCGGGCTGGATTGAAATTGCCATCGCATTTTTAAAATCTCGTTAATTAAGGGAACCGCGGTCTAGCCGAGTCGCCACGGTATTTCCTTTTTGCCTGCCGCTCCCATGGATTAATGCCAACGACTTTTCCTTCGCCCCGCTTTCCACCGTTTCATTTTCGCGCCAGGGCTGATTAACTCGATGCACGGTAATTGTATTATCTTCCGGGAGAATTTTTAGATTGCACCGCTGATTGGCGGCGAGATTGAACGCAACCGGGTGGAAATTGGTTCGTGACTATCCGCGCTGTTGTGTGTCGTTATTATTCCAGACACGGAAGTTCGTTTGCGGGTTGATAGACAAGGGAGGAGTTAGGTGACATCCAAATGTCCTTTAACACTTTACAGTCGAATGATGCCTCTAAGACGCTACAATGTTCATGGTTCACACTGTTTATTTTGCAACAATCGCTCAAAACTGTGTACACATATTACAAGGATTCTGTTACTAGAACAAGTGCATTTGGAATAAAACCCTCTTATTGAAGTCGATTATACTTACGTTTCTCAGTTATGTATATCAGATGTAGAAGATTTCGAGTGCAAAGAGTTAATGAACTTCAGGGTAGAACAAAATGTTTCAGAGAAATATTGCTATATCTGGGCTCCAGAGTGTAACTTCACCTAATTCTCTAGAGTTCAGGAGGTAAATATGATGGCACACAAGAAAATTCTCCTTAAGTAGGGTTACCAATCGATTAATTGAAGGAGATGCTCTTTATTCATTTTAAAAATTCTGAATTGTTCAAAAGGATTGAGTTGACATCCAAAATATCCTCCTACCTAAACTATTGTGGTCGTGCTACGGAAAATCCGGTGCGAAGAGGAGGCACGTAATGCCTGAACCTCGAACGTCCGGGTACAAGTGTAACAAAATAACGAAACTTTTAGACCCGCCTATCCATTCGATACTTTTCTACATGCACACGTTTTTCCAACTTGACAACGCACGCGAGTACAGAAAAATCAGACATCACCTAGTCCCTGATATGGATGACAATAGAGAGTCCACCCGCACAAAACCAGCCGCGTGATAGTGATCCGAATAATTCTTATTTGTTTTTCAATTATATGGTATAAATAAATATTTCGTTGAGTTTATTTGACACACGTTACTCCATCCACGACGCAGATATAACACACTTGTTCCCTGTTTGCAATTTTCATGTGGTACCCCTAAATAACAAACAAATCAGTTTGTAGCTCCATTCTAACTTCTCAACAATCGAATTAAGGGCATTAAAACAGTCCAACCCGCAAAAAGTCATCTCCCACGCCTGGCAGACGGAACCCTGCCATGGAAACCGCCCCCAAAGAACGTTTTATCCCACGTCACCCCGCAATCTCGTTACCGATTCAGCCCGAGCAACGTCAAGCCTACCATCGTCCATAGTTCGTTCTCGTGGTCGCGAAATTACAACGATTTCACGCGTTTCACGTCGCCTCGTCCATCTTTCTCCCTCTTTTCGTGTTCCCTGCGAGGCGAGATAGACGGACAGGGGCCCCGAACAAAAACCACGGAGAAACGGGTCCAGCAGTCCATTAAACCTTAAGTCCCGTGCGAAGCGATGCGTCATTGAGATACATGAGGATCTTCGCGATAATAATTCGTCCGGTTCACCCTCCACCGATGGGGTTGTCGCGTAAGCAGGGGCGGAATATACGCGTATCTATCGCGGATTACGAAATATGTTCCCTAATCCGCGAACGCACGCCCATCGACGCTCCGTGTCCCATGGGAATCGGGATTATTGTCCGCGATAAGCTAATTTTTTTTCTCTTCCTTTGCCGTGGGGCCTCCGGGAAAATTGGAAAACGACGCCGCACCGGCACGGTAATAACGATGGTAATGAGACGAGGCCAGACGATCGAAAGACGGACCATGCTCTGCGTTGGATTCTGCTCTGTTTGGAAATCGTCCGCTCTATTCTGCTTCGCTGTTATTTCTTGCGACGGATCGTTGAATCGGATGGATGGGACGAGACGATCACGTGAACGAGGTTTGTTCGAATACATAAATTGGAGGCTTGTTTAGAGTCTAAACTATAGAGGAAGGATGTCTCTAAATGGGAATTCAGGTTAAAGTTATTCGTCACAGATGTCTGTATTTTAGACTCTGAACTATGGACGATAGTTTGAAATAAAGATTGTGAGATTCAGATCGTGTTGTATTTTAACTTTGTAAAGCATCGAGTGCTCGTTTAGAGTCTAAAGTTTAGACTCTAAACTGTAGAGGAAGGATGCCTCTAAATGGGAGTTCAGGTTAAAGTTATTCGTCACAGATATTTGTATTTCAGACTCTAAACTATGGAGGATGTTTTGAAATAGAAATTGTGAGATTCCAACCGTTCTGTACAAATTGCTGTGTTTTATCTTTGTAAATGATTGAAGGGTTGTTTAGAGTCTAAACTATAAAAAAAGCATTTGAGTTCAGGTTAAAATTATTTCCTGTATAAGGACCCTTGTCTGTATTTTAAATTTACAATAATTTAATAATAATAATTGGAGGCTTCTTTACATTCCAAACTACCTAAGAAGCTTTGAAAAAGGCATTGTGAGATTCAAATGGTTCTGTACAATTTTCTGTACTTACACTTCGAAAGAAGCAAAGTTTGTAGCTATGATCCACTATTTTCATTGACTTAAATAATTCTCTTCTTGAACTTTTCCCGCTTTTTATTCCTCTTTCGTGCTTCGAGATACTCGACTCTTATTAATTTTTAATGAAGTTCGCTGTTCAACCCTTTACTTGCGAAGAAGGACCCCCGTGTTCAATCTCCTGAGAGAAATTTTCACTTTTGAGAGAGTTTAGCCAGAATTACCTCCCGATTTAATAAAAAATACGTAGAAGGACCAATTATCAAACAGATTTTTATAAGAAAAACATACTTTTGAAAATTGCTAAAATTAAATGCAATGCGTGTAACAAATTTTTATTTGTAATTCCAATGAAATTAAATACTATTCAATGTGTATGAATATTTTTACTTTGAAATTCATATTTGACGAGAACATGTGAGATCGATTTTATTTTTCTGTTTAAATGTTATTTTGATAGTTTTACGGTGCCTTTAAACTACGACGATCATACGCGCAAATATGTAGCTGTAAATAGAATAGGTCGCGTTATCGAATTCACCGTCGCGTTGGGAGTTATCGGACCACTAAACCGAAAGCGAGTAATAACGACGCTGCACGCTCGTTTGAGCGATAAATTTTTAATTAACGAACACTCGGTGCTATTGGTCAAGATTCGTGTGGCGTCTCCTCGCGTTTTCCTCGAGGAACTGAGAATCGAGCGACGTCCATGAATATTTATTCCTTCATGCTTCGTGATTCGACTGATAAGAAACCCTCGTGCTACGAATTAAAAAAAAAACAGATTGCATGAAAATTCACGTTGCTTAATCGAATCTATCGACGATGCTGATTATTTTCTGTCGCATCCAGCGCGTGTCGAACTATTTCAATCACAGACATTCACATCGATTTGTTAATGAAAAAGAACGGAGGAATTGTATACAACTCTATGAAGCATGTAGTATTGTAAAAGCAAATAAACGAGAGTCAATGTTTGATATTCATATTTGAAATATATAATATTAGATGTTCCAGAAAGTTAAAAAATTGCGGTTTTCGATGATTAAAAACAAATTCGTTTTTTGTGTACATGCTGCGTATTTTTAGTTAGATAAATAATTACCGTCAGATTCAGATTCTGTATTGTTACTTCACACACAAGAGTTTCTTCGCCAATTTTGAAGTTTCTAAACCACTTTTACGGTGTTCGTTTATTCACAATATTAATGCCGAAAGCTTGGCAAATATTTTTCTCAGCTTCTGTAGCTCTAACTCCTAGTTAATACTTTTATAGCAAGCACGAACGAATCACGGTACTGGATACAGACAAATGTCTGTTGCAAAATTGCAACACTTTTGAAGGAGAAAATCGGATGCACAGAACGAATACTGACTGTAAGCTGATTTATTTCGACTTCTGTCTGCCTTACAAACATAAAAACAGGAGGAACAATAAAAGGATTTGTAGATCAAACAGAAAACTGACCGTGCGGGGAAAACCACACGAACTGTTTCGGGTATCTAATAGTACAATTTAAAAGAATAAATTGCATATAAAAAACTGTAATAAACAAAACTCCAGATCTTCTGAAGAAACAAATAGCAGATCTCTCATACCAATCGCAGAAGAAACCTACTTGGCAGGATCAACTTCTCCGCGTTGGAGCAGCGAAAAAATGGAGGGCCGGCGTCTAAGCAAGTCAGAACGGAGTCGATCGGCCGCGGATGCTCTAACTCCTTATTTATTCCCGTCTAAAATCTCATTCCGTCTGAAATATCTGCTCTATACCCAACGGTACGTGCATTCTCGGTATGATTTTTCATTAAAGTGTCTCCCGCAGCTGAGATATGGCCGGCACATTGAATGTAGCTACTCCCATGAGCGAGAAGGACAGGGATACGGGAAATTCGCGGGATAAAGCGTGTACTCGCCGGAAGAGAAATATAGGAAAAGCAGAGGAGGACAGAAGGTGGGAAGGAGGGAATGAGAGAGAAACGTGTAGCCGCGTTTTGCGCAATATTGCGCCGGTGATCTACGGCCAGCCACGGTGTTCCCACGAGTGCGATAAAGATGGTGGCATGCAAAGTTATGCAGCACGAAGAGAAATGGCGGAATTGCTCTCCGCTTTTCTTGCAAAATTCGTTTCGCCATTACAGGCCTGCCTGGATCCTCTCCTATTTCGAGTTTCGCGTCCCACCAGTATCATACTCCGCTTGAACCGTCCAATTATCATTTCTTTCAACTGCTACCACACCGCCATGATTGTTGCATAAGGTTTTAAAAAACGTATTCAGGATTGGGCGGGTATATAATGTTCACCAAGTTGAAGAAAAAATGTCTGGTATAGGTATGTACACTGAGAAATGAATATTGACCGAGTTATATATGGAATTTGTTAAAGAATTTTTTTAAACGGAATTGCTTATGACTTGGTTAATATTAATTTTCCGACTTATGGTTGCTAGACAGTTTTTATTCAGTTTGATAAGTCCTAAACTCTTTTTTCTTAACACTCTGTAGGATATATTGAAGTGAATCATGGCGCGTGATCAGTTAATAGAAATATTAAATTAGATTTGCATATACAGTACTAACTACTTATTATTTAAAATCGTAATCAATTTACTTGTAAATTGTAATGTTAAAGCAAATACCAATGAAGACGGGAGTCGCGTGGTCAGACATGTCTATATAGTCAAAATGTCATTTTTATGACATCGGCTCACTATAATTATAAAAAGACATAATACTACGTCATCAGCAACCTACTACCGCTTATTGAAAGACATGCCAATGGATGCGACCGTGTTAACTGCTACATTAATTATTTCATATTATCGCTGCAATATAATAGTGTCCGTAGAATTGAGGAGTCGCTGAAAATTTCATAATTATTTAATTCAATTCTATTTGATGTGGCCCACTATGCATTAAGGACTAAATATTCAAATGATCAATTCTAACCAAAGGTATTAAATATCCATACTTTCTCGAACACATAAATTTCTCCCAATCAATTTTTCAACCTCACCATCAGCTAGACCAGGCCCTGGTAGTTTGTGTAGTCGAAATTAACATCGACTGGAATCATCTTGTCATGGTCCTTTTTCGAGCAGGAAATATCGAAAGATCGGCCCTATTCGGGCAACAATGGAGGGTCGAGAGAGCCACTCGACTTTCCCATTTCCTCGACAAGCGAGCGGGATCGCGAGAGAGTCGCTCGCCGCGACAATGGGCTGTCATCGAGGAAGGCCCACTTTGACTGCCACGTCCGACCGGAAGTCGTGGCTAATGTGTTTGATCAGGACGACCCCGGGCACGAGCCCGCCATCTCGTTACCCAGAACTCGATATCCGCTTAGCCATCGTTTCTCAATTTCTCACGTTCCAGCGAAAATATGCCGGTGCAACACACCGACGCGACAATGGGACCTCGTTCACCGTGGAACGTAATCGATACGGTCGTCTCGAACGGGCTGCCAGGTGGCAATTGTGAAACGATGGAACAAACGTTCCTGGCCTAGTTTTCGGTGTAATTGATGGAAAATTGGATCGACGTGGGCGTAAGTGAATCAGGTCCTCGGTGATGTACACCTGATGTTTAATGAAAACCTGCGTGGGTTAACTGTAATTCACGGTTGGCACAGGGTTTTTGTAAATTGAGCATACCTATTGGGCAATTTACTGAGGAATTATTATCAATTTGTACTTTGTTATAATATGTCAAATAAATAGTAAGGTACTTTGGTAGGACGTGTACCAAGTGTCAAGTTCAGGGTTAATGAACAGTCTATTAACAATGAATTAAGACAAGCTTACCGGTTGAAAAAAAAGTATCATTAATATTATAGCGAGCATTAAAGAATACGCAATACTGTCGGGTCAGGTAGCACTAATCAAACTGAGTAAAAAGTATTTAATAAATGTAGGTCGAAAAACGCTGAATACTGACTTATTCTAGGTTACTATAGTTTTACTTTTATGTACCCTGAATTCCAGTAAAAAGTCGATGGAGTTGATAGTCTATTTTAGAACCTTGGTGATTTTTCTGTAAAGAATTTTTTTAAAATTCTGTTTATAAGATATTCTTCTGTTTCATAGAAGACAATTCTATAACACAAGGCTAGATAGTAACATTTTTTAAGCTTCTTTACCAGTAATACTGTATTCTCAGATCATAATAAACTGAACTATAATATTGATGAAACATCAGAACATTTTTCAAACGGACATGGACCAAATTCAGACTGTACTATTTACCTGAAAGTGGAAATGAGAGAACACTTCAAAAACCCTCTAATAAGCACTATAAATTAGAAATAAACATTAAATAAAACTACAAAACCTAATGATCATAAAATTGGAGGATTAATAAAAATTATAATTCCTACAGGAATTGTAATAATTATAGGTGCTGAAGTAACATAAGCTTATGTATCAACATCTAATCCAACTGTTAATAGATGATGAGCTCACACAATAAATCCTAAAACTCTAATTCCTACAATTGCATAAATTATTTCGAAAGTTCCAAATGTTTCTTCTTTATCACTTTCGCTTATAATAATGTATGAAATTAAACCAAATCCAGGTAAAATTAAAATATATACTTCTGGATGTACTAGAAATCAAAACAAATATTGATATGAATCAGGTTCACCATCTGACTCGTGATGCGACAATTCTGACGAGTCAACTCGTCTTCCCCGGTGAACACCTTAAGTCTGGTCGTTCATAAAGTACGATATAAAGTCGTGAAATATCCTGCAGATCATCGACCCGTAACCGCGTCTCCCAGAAGACGAGCGGCATATAGATCGATCATCGAAAATTCCCAGGCATTCTCACGCGTGCGAAAAGGGGCCAGGAAGGGCGGGAGGGCCCTGGAAGTCCATTGATTCGCGTATCATCGTAATTTCACGGCGCGTTACCTACGCGAAATAACTCGGGGGACCGTGGCCTCGTCGACGTCCTATCTGGCTTCGGCTTTAAACAAGCCACGAAATTGGTTTACTTTTGAGCTGGAAGCCACCCCCGTCGTCGTCTGGTTCAGCTACGGGAGTGGAGCGGGGGCTGGCGGGTTTCCTCCGTAAACGAAGAAGGGCGACAAAAGGGAGGTCGGAGGAGGATCCCACGGGCTTCCGTCAGGGAATTAGCCTTTTAAATTGGCTCGCCTACACCCACGTCCTCGTTGCTTTTCGTTGAATCGACCGAACAGCCTCGCGGACACGGAACCACCGATCCCTCTCCGCCCTCTTCAGCTCCCGTTCCGTGACACTGAGAAATTGCTGGAAATTTCATCCGAGTCCGCTGAAACGGATTCGAAAGTGTACTGATTAATTTAGAGAGCGTGGAGGGAGGAATATTGGCTTTCGTGGCGAAGGAAGAATGATACCTGAAGACTGGTCTTTTTGGGGTGCAACTTGGGTCTCGTGAAAGATAACTTTGTGTACTCTAAATGGAAGTTATTATATTTTATTGACAATCTCTGGGTGCGTCTCATTTTGTAATCGAGATTAAATAACAATGTTCATTGGTCGGATTATGATTATAATCACAAGCTTTGATATCGGTACGGTAATAAAGGGTTAGAAGAAATATCTTTCCACTTACAAAGATTTTAGGAATACAATTTTTATTTTACATATATTGCATAATGCATATATTTTGTGCATTTGAATGCCATAAATTGCATAAACGTCTGCAATATAATTACAGCACAGAATTAAATTTATACACGTGGTACAACAATGATATTAGACTGTATAATTACATATATTTTGATTTTAACCCTTTCATTGCTGTTGGCAAAATCAATCATAGCATACAGCAGACGCCTATAGACATTTGACTGCTAATCGTATGCTATCGGCTGCTATAGACACTCAGAATACTTTTTAAAATTTCTTGGAAAGTATATTTTCCTAAATAAATTAATTTTTAGTTTATAATGCGTGGAAGAGTCTTGTGTGTACATCATTGCTTGCTGCTATCAATATTCCGCACATGGTACGGGGTTTATGTTAGGGTCGCAGTAGCGAAAGGTTTAAATATTGATACTAATCTCGAAAAGAATTCGATACTGTGTATTGGCGTCAAAAAACTTTGAGTTGAAGTTTTCATTGTATGAAAAAGAGGCTCAATAATTGAAAGAAAAATAATAATTTAGAACGTTTAACATCATGGAAGCTGCATTATCATTCCACACTAGTTATAATTACAGAAAAATTAACTACATTGCCTATTAACTACTGCCTTCAAAATAATTTCTTTTGAATCCTAATCATCCTACAAAAACGTCTGAATAAAGTCTGACAGACATCGTAACATCCATCATCCTTAATCAAACAGTTTTAACCTCTTGCCTTCTAACAACTCGTCATACTCGTATTAATTTATAAAAATTAAGTCAAATAAGCTCCTTTGGCTGTCAAAGGATTACTAAGGTTCAATTGTACGCGTATATTCTTTTTATATTAGAACACTGATTAAGAAAATCGTGAGAAAAGGGGTTAATTCGACTGAGACCTCGTTTAGTGGGCAATTCGCGAAAATAAGTTTGAACCAGCAGCGATCAAACTTTTCCACAGAATCCCCCAAAAACCCTCAGCTTCTCTCTCCTCAAAAAAGCAATCCCAAAGCGCAGGAGGTCAGCCCGACCATTGGAAAATCGTTCGATCCAGCGTCTCGTAAAGTAGATTCCATGACGTCCCCTCACCCCCCGCCAGCCAGCCGTGTTCAGGAATTGCGTCAGACAGAGAAACGGATCCCAAACATATTTTCGCCAGGTTGGCAAATTCTCTGGCTTTTGGTGTGCGGTATCGGTGGCTGACCGCGATGCTTGCCACCCCCTGGTCAAGGTTCTCCCTCGGGGATGTTATCCTTGCCAGAACTTCGACCCGTAAGTAAACGCATCCACAGCCGAGGAAAAAGGATGGAAAAGCGAGAAAAATCGGCTGATGGAGCGAGATGAGACGAAATGGACCGGGCAGAGAAGAAAGATGGACACAGAGGCAAAAAGATTAGACGAGGGAGGGCGAAAGGGGGTGGTATCGAGGTGGAACTCGAGAGCAAAAGTCCACGTGGAGAATCAGCTCGAAAATCCCGTAATACGTGTATCTACATAGCCATAGAGAGGGTCGAATTCGTTGCGTAGCCCGCGGCCGAACTCCCATGGGTCCCATAACGGGGCGACTCCACCCTCCTGACACCAGGACACTAGGACCACGAGAATAAACGGGTCCCCTTTCCTGTTATCGCGTACGAGCCACCGGGACCATATGGACAAGTGCATACGCGTTAAAGACAATCCCCATCTACGGGGGTGGTTGCTTTTTAAACGATTTTATACAGTATGTTTTGATGTTCTGTAATTCGGTGATCTGAAGGAGAGGAGCAATACAATTATACGATTCGTGTATACAGAGGTATATTTTTAACGTGGATTCACTATAATAAGATTGTAAATATTTTCAGAAGTGTTGCATCTTACCAAGTTTGAAATGTTGGGTACAATCTGTGCGTTCAGAAGGAGAAGAATCATTAGGAGGGCTTTATAGCATAGAGCATCAAGGAGACGTGTAATGGGACCGTTTCATTAAATTAGTATATAATACAATTTTTAGTCTTGACTGCTGTGTGCAGATAAATAAGTTCAGTAAGTTAGATTCAAGTTGACCAAAATCAACTTAGGCTATTGCTATTCTATAAACAGAATTTTTATTTTAAGCAGCAAATACTGTTAGTCTTAGCTCTGACATTTCTTTTAACTTATTAAGCTAATTTGAGCGCAATGTTAGATTCATTGAAAAGCAACTGTATACTTGAACTGTAAAATTTGTCAGTCTCATTGTGCTATATATTTCAACTGCTTTTTAATATAAAATTTATTCTGTTAGTTTGTTTTTAGGAAATTTGCTTTGAGCACAGAGACCTCGGGTAGTAGGTACACCACAATCGGTGAACATTATTATGATGAAGTACATATTGGATAAACTACTAATTAGTGCTGTTACACCAATTATTCTAGATACATAAAATGTCAATTCTGTGAAATTACAAAATATTTAACAAAGTACGTGTATCTATAAAATACAAATTGACATAGCAATTCAAGTTCGAATATGAGTTCATATTGCACAATAATCAGTTCTACCCAAACCCATTCTTAATCCTTCTGTAAATACTGAAAAGAAGAGTTAAACAACAGTTCAGTTCGTCACAACATCCTTCCAACTCGAATTCTGCTTCCTAACGAACACTTAATCTAACAATCCAACTATAACGCCCATCGATCACCATATAAAACGAAAAGCAAGCTTTCGATCAGGAAAGGGTATGCTGCAGAGAACGTGAAACGGATCGCAAGGTGATAGGTATCGCGAAAAATATCTATGAGAAAGGTGAAACGAAGGGAGAAGGTGAAAGAAAGGAAACGCGACGATTCTTTCTGATTTCCAGCAGCAGCGGCAGGGCGAGGAGACACGAAAACGATATCGCGTGTACGTATCCCTGGAGGGGTGCGATGGTTATTTTTATTTATGAGGAAACCACCATGAAAAGGGACCCAGCGGTGGGCGACAAACCCCTTGGCAATCTGTTGGGATTTCCACAAGTTGAATTCGCTTGGTCGGCATGCCCGGGGCGTGTCAAAACTTAACGATAATCGTGTTTCCTTTTTTCCTCTCTTTCTCTCCCGTTGGCCGATGGAAAATGGAATTTCTCGTTGGCTTCGATTTGCAAATTCTATCGGTTCATTAACTTTCATCGACCGTTCCATTGCGGATCGTTCTGCGCGGCGAGCGCGTTTCTGCTCGTAATTGAATGTTCGCCGCGCGTCGGGAAATATTCCTGTTAATTATTATAATGTTCGCGATTTTGTAACACGCGCGAGAAACTATTCGAATGTGGAACAAATTGTAAATTGTACACCGGAGCCGCCGGACGATTTTAATTGCCGCTTCTGATCCCCGACGGAGCTGTATCTCGACGACTACAGGGATGATTTCTTGTTTACAGAAAAAATGATTGATAAAGCAAGTATATTTCGTGTGTCGCTTATCTCCGCTCCTCTCCCACAGAAAAGAAACGGGTCGACAAATATTTCTTGCTCTAATCTCTGAAGAACACTCTGTTGCCCCACAGAGTCTACCCTGTACAGAGATAACAGCCTAATTAATTTCGTCGCTAATTGCTACAGAACACGAACGTGTCGGCATTAATTAGTACGCCTCATTATGTTTCTGGGAACTGTTCGTCTTGAATGATAATGAGTGTACACTTAAAGTTCCTGTACACGGTAATTTTTATTTTGGATAATTAATACCTCTGCAACAATATACAATGTAGACGTTTCTAGCGGTCAGGATAACCATGGCGGGACTAATTGAATCCTTCCGCTGGAAAACACGTTTCAATTTATTTGTACAAACTTTATATACACTCGAAATGAATGAAGTAATTCCGGGCAATTGAATATATTTCTCGAATTATAGACGCCGTCGGAGTGAATCTCACATTTTATTTGATCAACAAAATGATAAATTCAATATCGAGCATACCCTTTCACATAATTAATGAAACAACTCCGACCTGCAATTACGGCTGGACGATTAATTAAATTTCGAAATTAAACGAATTTATTTAATGAAATTAGCTGTTTCGACACATCGACGCCGAACATCGATTTCGTATCAAATCCAATTTTTTATCTTACCAATATTGGGCGTGCCTGGTCAGGTGTAAAACGAGATCGATCGATTCGGGGATCGGGGACGGCGCATGAATCGATCTTGCTCACCGTTTCCCGAAGACTTGCGTTTTCACTGATCCTATCGCATATGAAATATTTGCGGAAACCCCGACGAGAATTCTCGCGCGTCTCTTCGGGATTGCGTGCCCATAATTGGCTGCTCGGCAACCTCTCCTCGAGGTTCGAAACCGGTAACGAGGTGGAACTTTTTCGCGAAAGCGATTCTTCACTCTCGTGCCCGAGAGTGCGGTGATTTTACGTACGTAGAATCGTACGGTCCGCTCTATTTGCGTTTCAGTACACGCCATTATGCGCCGCGTTTACACCGTCGAAGCGGATAATTTAATACCGGGCATCGTCGACCTGGCCCACGAATATGGAAATCGGCTACTTCATCGTCCAAGAATACGGAAAATCGTTCTCCACTCAATATTGGAAACTACCTTCATCATCCCCCCCGAAGGGTTGGGTAATCGCTCTCCACGTTGTTCTCCAGTTCTGTGTTTTTTTGAGTAAATGTACCTCTAGTCGGTTGGTACCAATTGGTGGAATTAATTGATTGCGTTTTAATTCTGATACTTGAGTCTGTTGACCTGATGTAATATAGAGTCATCTTTTAATGTTAAGTAGATCAATTCATAAGTTTATATTCATTATTTTATGAGTACCATTTTCAAGAAACTATCTTCATCATCCAACTGAAGGGTTGGATAATTGTTCTCCACATAGTTCTCTTCTAATTCTGTGTTTTCGAATATAAATGTATGTACCTCTAGTCGATTGGAATTAAGTGCTTGTGCGTTAATTGTGACATTTGAGTCTGTTGACCTGATTTAATGTAGGGTAATTTTTTACAATTAGTCAGATCAATTGATATGTTGATATTCACTAGTTTGATGAGTATAATTTTCATAGAGTAATTTAATATATTTAACGTATTATGTGTAATAAAACAAATAAAGGATTCAACAAAATATGTTGTCTCATATATCATACTAGGAAGATTGGAAAATTCTATTAGATTTTCCTGTGGAAAATTATTAATTTTCTTTTATTGTGTTTTCAAGAGGTATAAATAACCCACATGAAACAGTTGGTGCTTATGGACAACCTATTCCAAAGGCTGTTTTAAGTAACAATTGACATTAAAGCCTTGAAAATTACAATTTTGTTCGAACAACAATTTCGTACTAATGGGCTACGAATTCACTTGTACTGCAGTACTCACTTCTGTTAGAATAGAAATCATTTAGGTTCTATAATAGTAATACTAATAATTTATCTATAAAAGTGAATATTGACACTAACAATTTTTGGTACTATTAATCATTATGTATTCTTACTATAATATCAGAAACTAGCATATCCTGGACATGGCTTCGCCCACGACTTTTCTGCGTATAGCACTCAAATTATTGTTTTTTTTTCTTATATCTCGTCTAGGGGCGAATTCTCTTTCGAGCACGCGGACGCCGATATTTGCCACCTAGCGGCTATGCGTGAACTATGCTTCCGTGGACGGTTCGCCGGTACGTCGACAAAAAATAGTCCGATATCTTTTTATTCCGACATATTATTCATTTCGCGATAAAATATAGCGTATGACACTCCAGAAAATGTAAAGAAGCTATTGTGACAATTTCATAACAATTGGTTTAGTAATTTTTTAGGTTTTTGCGAACATACAAACAAATTCTGTCTCTTTATTATAATAGCAAGATATAAAATCAGTCCTACAGAATTAATCATACTAACAACTGATTTCTGGTGTTCATTACCATTTCCTATGGTAATTTCTAATTGTTCATTCGTATTTAAATACTACTCATCTTCACGAAGACTCCAATGGAACAATTTAATATCACAGTAGATAACAGTACCATAAAATTCCACTGTACTAACTATTCCAGTTGCTCTGGCACCAATAGCCCCTCTCCGAAACCGCAATAAAATCATCGGAATTCCGCTCCAATTCCTTCATCCCAGAGTCATCTTGGGGAGTCATAAGGAGTTAGATCAGTCGATTCAGCATAATGTCATAGTCTACTGTATCGAATCGAAGCTCAAAGTGGCCCTGATCCGCGTGTAATTCGTCGTATCAGCGGGGGTTGCTATGGGTGTTCCGGGGTTGCTGGTGTCTGGCAGGGTTCGAACGCCGCCATCTATCCTTCTATTTGTTAGCGGGCTTAGCAAATCACCCCAACGAGCTTACCACCGCCTCGAACGAGGGTGCTAAGCCGTGCCTTTTGAACGTCTCCTGTCTCTGAGCCGTCTCCTTCGCAATATCAACGCTAATGTCGGCTTATAGGTGATTTCAGATCGAATGCTACGCCATATTCAGTTCAGAAACCAAAGAACCTTGGGGTCACCAGATTGATAACGGCAGTAATATATTAGTATACTACAGCACAAACTCTGAACCTAGACACTTCAAGAGTGCTTCTAATTTAGCCCTGATAAAATATAACACGCTCGAGGTCCCATTTTAAAAGTCTTATCACTTTGAAAATTGTGATATACGTACTCTAGGTACGTTCTCTGCTTTCATAATGCTTTGAATACTCTAGCTTAGGCTACTTGTGACCTACTCTGCCGAAAGTAACTAAACGAAACTAGACAAAACTCTCAGACCCTTACGATTTTACTGAAAGTCACAACTCGATTTAGTTTCTGCATCCTGAAATACATACAAGTTAATGGTATTATTCACAGATACTGTAACAATGGTTATAACAGGGTTCATAGAGATTTATTCAAAGCGATCTCCAAAAATTGCTAAAGATACCAATGTTTCCGGGACCCTTTCACCCTCCACTGGACAACCCACTGTTAATCTTTTTTATTGTCTGTGCCGCTGCAACTCGATATCAAGCGACATTCATATTAATAATCCCCGCGTTCGTCAAGACAACACGGTGCCATAAATCTGTGAAAACCGTTCTCCCTTTCTCCCAGTAAATCAGGCCATAAAAAAACCACGAAATTTCACGGTACGGAAAGCTCTTGGAGGGCGGCCGGTACGTGGCAGCGCGGTGGCGCGAGCCCGCCAATTTAAACTTACAAATTCGGTCATAAAAGGAACGCGTTGGAAACGCTTAGGTCACGGGTACCGTTTAGAAAAAAGGACCAGGGAGAGACAGAGAGAGATAGAAGCTCGTAAAAGAGATGCTTAAAAAACGCGAATCAGGGAGAAAGAGAGGGCTGCGTGAGGGACGGAGATGGAAGAAGAGGCAGAGAAAAGGATAAACCGAATTTCCACCCTCACGCGACAATCGAGCTCGTATTTTCCGATTAGAGGGTGGCATTCACTTATAAGCCATACCATAACACTTGTCCGCCGGCCGTTATGAGCCCTTACAGACCGCGCACAAGGGGTGAACTACGCGTTCTCCTCCATCGTGTTGCCAATGTCGCGACTCTGCTCCAGGGGGACAGATTTACGGCCACCTTGGGTACTGATTTACTCGAGGTTACTTACGAGGTGGCTGCTGTTCCAATGGACCACGTTGCAACCCCCGAAATACATACGCGCGTCGAACTTTGCACCCTGGGCGCCGGCCACATGTTCCTTCGACGCCCTCTACTCTTCTGGACTGAGTACTTCCAATAGAATTTTAATATAAACTGCGTGAACATTAATGGTAAAGTATTCAACTGTATGTATGGATACTTGTAATGGAACCTTGTACTGTGTCATAAAAAAATTGAGGTAGACATGTACTTTAGGGGTTGAAAAATATGTGATCATGTGTCAGATGCTGCATAGCTTCTGAGTTACAGAAGATATCGAAAGAAATGTTTGAGGTCCATACACCTAGGGTATGTATGATGTAGATTGTTTCATAAATGCATTTCAAAAGTTGAGAGAACCAATTGTACTAAAGTAAAATATGGTACATATCTGGAGATTGAGGGTAAAGGGTGGTGCTTGATGGAGCTTTGAAAAACAGATACGCATTTGTAATAAAATTGTGCAAATTGTACGTGCACTGGCAATAGAATATTGTATTACATGTATGGACTTCTACCTTGAAACATTGTTACGTACTATCAATACAGAAAGTAGACGTATTCGATCATTTTGAATGAACCTAATCGTTAAGTGATGTTTAATCAAGTTTTACAGGTGCAGTCTAATAAGAATTTATAGTAAAATATTGTGGAATTTTATACAGAGTTGCAACTCAGTGTTACAATATAGTAATATGGACACCTACATTGGTTCAGTGTTATGTGACATCAAAACATAAGCTAGACAATAGACACGTTTGCTCATGTTGGATGCTGTAATGGTAAAATGACGTCTGATGAGGTTTTACAGGTATACTGTAATACGACTTTATAGTAAGATATTGTGGAATTATATATGTACAGAGTTACCAGTCAGTATTGCAATATAGTATGGACATCTACAATGGATCATTATTATCTGACATCGAAACACAAGGTAGACGTTAGGCACAATTCATCATTTTGAATGCTGTAATGGTAAAATGATGTTTGCTGAAGTTCTACAGGTACAATCTAATATGAAGTTATAGTAAGATGTTGTAGAATCGTATACCCCCAATGATGAAATGACATTTGATGAACTTCTTTGAAACAGATATGGTCAAACACGAACTTGCAGTAAAACATTACAAACTTGTATATACATCTAACTTCTGAGAAATTGGACTTCTCATATAGACACCTGCAATGGATCATTGTCACGCTACATCAAAACCATTGTCATTGAACCACGTTCTAATGTTTAGACAACAAGTTTGAAAAAGCAAACACGAAACAGAAAGAAGACACAGTTAGGCGTAGCAGTGGGCAGGAGCACAGCACCGATCGGAAAGGAAATAATGCATTTGCATGAGAAAGGGGAGGCAGCGTTGCACCATTAGCGTTAATCCGGCTATGAAATAAATCAAGCCGGAATAATGGCCGAGGTGTAAGGACAGTCGATTATGCCCGGAGAATAATTTAGCGGCCTCGGTAGAGACACCTGACGACGAAGAAGACGAAATCCCGCGGTAATATCAATTCGAGTACGTGATTCACTCGGGATTCACGGCGTGAATCTTGGCATCGAGATGAAGATAAAGTCGATTCCCGGTCGGTCGAGATGAAAGCCGTGCGTCCCGGGGCGTCCGACACCTTGTTAGACGAGTTGGAGCATGGCACCCCTCGAGGAAACGACCATTTGTTACGAGCATCCTTTCATTCTACCCTGGTCACCTCTTTTCTTCTCGGCCTACCTCTCCCCCTTCCCCTCTCGTCGGTGAATCTTCCTTAACCTCGGAATAGACGACCGAATTTACAGCGATCATCCCCTCCTGTTCACGCTAAGCGAATCGAATGTCCGGCGGGGGAGGTTATTAATTTATTACGTAGAACGAGGAGTTTTTGACGTTTTTGTTTTAATTTATGTCGTGTCCAGGTTCTGAGGATTTGGTGTCAATTTCTAACGGTTTCAGATTGGTGTACTGTGGACTCTT
The DNA here is from genome assembly GCA_916610135.2 of Macropis europaea. Classification (NCBI taxonomy): domain Eukaryota; kingdom Metazoa; phylum Arthropoda; class Insecta; order Hymenoptera; family Melittidae; genus Macropis; species Macropis europaea. The sequence continues at coordinate 23,335,244 of OU744344.1, forward strand.
TAATTGACAATGAGGTTTACTTTGGTACTGTTTCTACGAGATTGGCGCTGCTGATAGGAAATTAGATGAATTTTTGTTCGATTGGGAGTATTGGAATTTTAATAAATTTTCTGTGAAGTTTGCACTTTGAATCGTTGCTCAAATTGATTTCTGATGAAGTAGTTTAAAAGGAAATTTTAATCTGACGTTCTATAGACTTGCGTATTCTTGTGAAAAATTTTGCGGCTATTAGATTGTTAATAAAGATCTACTGCTCACCTAAGAATTTTCTTGCTGTAACAATACAAACCCAAAATTTAATGAAAGCATATTTGGGTTCCGCTAATTTTCAAGTGCAAGAAAGTAATTGAAACTCCCTTCTGTTACAGTAACTAATATATGTAGAAAGAACACTCTTTCAGGAAAAAAGCTTTATAAAACTTGTGATAAATGTAGCCTCTGAAAACTGTTGATCGATTCCATGAAACCGCTATCTAAGTTTGTATCGCCAGAAACAAAAAAACTGTTAAGCGTATGCAAAGTACGCATAACCAGTGGATTGACATAATTACAAGGAGTGAAGGATGCTGTTATAAACGCATTCGCGTTTCACTGTAATTTGTTTTGTACCATGCACGAATTATTGCATATTAAAGCAGAAGCTGCTGGTTCACGTAATGATGAAACTACAGGCCTGGATATAATGTAAGTCAAAGATCAATAGTTACTTGCGATCCGATAAAAGAAAACACCTTTGCTTCAATTTTGTTTAGAGCATCCTCTTGTTTTTCATTTTCAAATCTAATATCTGCTAAATTTTTTATCAGATTTTCAGCATTCGTAAAATAACGTTTTCTACGTGCTTCAAGTTTCCATATTAATAGCATCACTGTAAAAAGAATATACACATGGTGTGTTCGAAATCATAGTACAACCGAAACAGAGATTATTTATTGTCCAAAAGTTGAAAAAGAAGAATAAAAGTATTCGCTACGAAACATTTTCTACATTTTCCTAGCGTTGCTTCACTTAACCATTATTACTACTAAAGTCAGATTGAAAAAATAGTTCATTCCAAAGGAAATGAAATCTTCTGCAATTAGGGAAGAATATTATACAGGCGCTCAAGGAAATAAAAAATCAAAACACGCTATCGTTGATAAATCTTTGATTCGATGCACCCCAATTTTCATGAATTTATAAATTTACCATATAATTTTTTTTCATTACCGAAATTTATTATATTACTTTTAATTACTTCACACCATCGCACTGTCAATAATGATAGATAATTAAAAAGCATACTGGCTGAATATTTAAATTCAATTTTCTCGGAAAACAATTCTCGCGGCGAAAAATTTTAGCCTTCTTTTACGACTTATTTTTTCACAAGGAATCACCCACATTTTTATTGTACCACAATTTCGTGTACCCTGTTTAATGTCCGGAAATTTGATAGTATACACTTAAAAAGCTCGACAATTACAGAACTCCTTAATACAGGAAAGACTGAGGTAATCTTCCATACAAAGTATACATCTATTCCAATTCACTTTTACCTCAATCTGACCATTTCGAGGAGCGCAGTTAACTCTTTCATAAGCAGTACATCATCAGGACGTAAAAGCAAAAATTACTCCCGAACAGTCAATTACGATCGGCGGTTTCCTGTAAACGCGGCGCATGGACAATTACCGACAGTTTACGGCGTCATAATGGCTCATAAATTGAGGATCAACCCTAAACTCGTGGCATTTCCTTCTTCGACCAGAAGACTGCGCCGCGCGGTCATCTGCGGCCGCGAAAGGGTTTAAATAGCACAATAAAATTCGCGGAGGGCAACTGAAACGGCGAAGGGGGCGAGAGCGGGAGTGCAAGGAGAGGGTAAGAGCGAGCTTTCTTGCGCCGTTTATTTTAATTTCGTGTACGCGGTACCAGACGGCCGTTCCCTTTGTTCTGTCCGCCCGTGCCGCTTTTATTTCTTCTTCTTCCTCATAGTTTTCCTTCTGATCCTTTTTTCTCCGCGTTCGCCGCGCTCCACCGTCTCGATAGCTCCAGCAGATGTTATTTTAAGCCTTGCATCGCTCGACATGCAATTATTCATCGTCAATTCGCTCCGATTCCCGTTAATTCTAATAATAAGTTTCTGTTGAAGTGAATATTATAGGTATTAATTTGAAAAGTGATATTCATTCAAATCGCTGCTATAGAATTTAGAGGGGCACCAGGTTGTTTCGTTAGTAATTATTCTGCCAATTCGTTATGAAAAGTAAGTGATCTAACTCTGTTTAATTTACGGAGGACAGTCACTTCTGTGGTACTTCTTTTCTACTATCTAGCTTCCTTTAGAGAAGCCTGACTATTTTAGAAATTCTTTTTTTTACTGTGGCATTTCCTTTCTGCGTACCAGTTTCCCTCGTAGTTTCAGTTTGATTAAATAATGCAATATAAAATAACGAGCATACAGAAAAAGGGTTATTACAATGCACCATACTAGATCTGGTGTCTTTCTTGCAAGGGACATCACCAAATTGACTGTGTTTTTTTATGCAATTTTAATATGAGACACAACTCGACTAAACTTTCAATCTTATTATTTGAGGGTCGTTTTCAGCCCTTCCACGTGGATGTATACTGACTAAAAAAAACACATACGGAATATTCTTTCTAGTTCTATATAATATTAAAACTGCATGAAAACTGACATGTGTCAATCGGGTGATGTCCCTTGTTAGACTGATAGTCAAGTATTAATTAATTCTCGCCATCGTTTGAACTCGTCTCAGTATACTTTACATAAAAAACTGCTTTTCCATGTGTACATAAATATTTAAAAAATTCAAGCAATAGCCTTCCTCACGAAACAACCCGATATATCAGTCATCACGCCTACAACAGAATGTAGCCTAACAAACAAGAGTTTCATTGATCGATGACTCATTAATTGACAAGTCTTCAATCTCCCTTCGATCTTCATAGCGCCTTAAACTCACCTATTATCAATCCCTTCAACCCCTTCCCTCGTTCATCATTTTAAAAGTTCGATCAATCATCAATGCGTACTCTAACCCCGAAACAGTCTCTCACACTTGAATCCACGCCTCCATATTCGCTGTCGTGCTCAAAGGCATGAAAAAGCAGACACAATCAGTCGCACTGAGTTGACTGTGTTCACTATTTTTAAGATAGTCGAGATTGCAAATTTCAACTAAAATATAAGACCTTGCAAGCTCAAACTTAATAGCAACTGACGTATCATAACCCCATAAACGGCGCGTCCAACTCCTACCTGCATTGACTTGCGTCACCTGAGCAAAAGCCTTCACTGAAAACTGGAACCAAGCAGTAATTGGCTATTGGCGCGGTATAAAAGAAGCAAGAAAATTGTAAATACTGGTCATTTAAAAACCATAGTTCTACGACAAAACTCTGGTCAAACTTCATTCAATGAATCTCAAACAACGTAAAACAACTCCAGCAAGTCTTACAAGGACAGCTGCCGAAGTGGTCGTGTCAGATTTTAATGAGTTCTTGCATGTTGATGGATCATGTTATTACGAATATGGACGTAGACGGTCAATAGTTTAAAAGATATTTAAGATTAAAGTTTTGATAGGCTCTATCTGTTCTACCGTAACACCTGCTTTCAGGTACAAGAGCATAGAGCAGTCGGTTAGACGCTAGGTTACCCAGCAGAATTTCTTTTTGCATTAAATATCGTGTAAACTACTAACCGTATACGCTCTGAACCGTATACATATAGAGAGATTCATAATATTAACATGATTTACCAACATGCAAGAGTTCATTAGAATCTGAGCCGACAACTTCGGTAGCTGTCCTTGTTGGTACACCTTTAATTTAATCCAACCTATAAAACATTTCACACGAGACAGCCGTGATATCTTCCAATCGAAACAAAGATCACAGTACTCAGCATTCGTTGCAAGGGACGAAATCGTTTCAAACATAACCGCATTCGCATGATTACGACTTTCCTGGCAGACAAAAGGTTGTAATTAAAGAGCACGGCCTCGAGACGTTTCCACCTGAAGGAAACGATATTTATAAGTTGTTTCCTGGCATCCGTGAAAAGCGTGGCGGTGCATTGTCGAGGTCCGGCCACACCATGAGAAACGGCGATGGGGGATGTTGCAGGGGGTAAACGGTGAAGAGGGAGAGAACGAGCAGCGCGTTGCCGGGACATAAAAGCTACCGTAGCGGTGCCGGGACGTATAACGTTTAACATTTAAGCCTTTAGAAGGTTGTAAGGTTGGCTCCCTGTAATTATCGCCGAGGCGCGGCGCCTTGAGGTCTTCATTATGGCGAGCATCCTTGTTATTTCTCTGTACGCGCGCCTCTTACCTGTGCGCAAGCCAGAAAAGGGAAGGCCAGAAACTGAAAAAAAGCGTTTCGACTGAACGTCGTAAAGAAGAGGACGAGGAGGATGAAGAACAGCTTTCGATTTTTCAACGTTACTTTTATTTCGTTGCTCCGTAATAAATGTCTCCTTTTGGAAACGTTCCACCTGCGATGGTGTTTGACGGTGGTTGAGAGTCGGAGATGCGGCGGTTATGGTGAAGCTTTGATAGGAGGGAAGTTCTTGCACGACTGACTGGAATATATGAAAAAATGTGTCAATCGCAGTTTTTGTTAATAAGTTGTTAATAAGTCTTTTTTTTAAAAAGAAAAACTGATTGTAGAGCATCTGGTATTTTAGACTTTCCAAGTGAAACGGAAAATTCTTAAAAACTGAATCATTTGGGGCATAAATGGGTCTCATAAACTTACTATCTACTGACTAGCATTTTTTAAGCAGGAAAACCTTTTGAGACCAGAGACTTGTCAAAAGTGTTCTTAAAGGATTCGTTGACTCTGGGAATCCAGATTTCTACCAAGGTAAAATAACGTAAATAATATGTTGTTGAAATCTATTGATACAGAGAGGTTCCTATTTCGATTAACAATTTTTATTTAAACTGAGTTAACGTGATTGAAAATTTGACATCGATATTCGACATCCATTACGGAACAACCTAACACTCGGTCCAGATGGTTTGTGCTTTTCGTAGCTTCTTGATAGAAACTCTAGCACAACCTACAGGAAGTTCCTACAGGGTGATTCTTCATAAAGAAATTCATTGTATATGTAGAATATATTTTTTTTGTACGACTTGTTTTCGAGAATAATGTCCTTGAGTATGGAACATTCACGGAGTGCATCGATTCAGATTTATCTCGAATTTGATAAATATTAACGACAGTTGCCAGTAGGAAACACTGGTTCTCGTCCGATCACGGAAGTTAAGCTATAACGGCAACGGATCAGTGCTAGGATGGGTGATTGGCGTCTTTACTGCTTCTGTGATGCTGTCGACAATATGGTGGTTTAGAAACCACCCAAAACTGTAGGTCCTAGGGGTAAATGGTCCTAGCAGTCAATACTGGGTTACGTACAAAGAAACAAACAATTCGATAAGAGTCCTAATACTTATGAACAACAGCACACATCTCAAACAGCATCCCGAACAATCGCATCCCTTGGATCTGGCTGCGCGTTCAGGCATTTCTGTAACTTGTAAATCACTTGCCGAACACCGTTCCCCATTCGTAACGATCGTGAAGGCGGTACATCCATGGAACATTCACGGGGTGCATCCATTCAGGTTTATTTCAAATTTGATAAGTGTCCTAACACTTATGAACGACAGTGTAGATCTGAAACGGTATAATCTCTAAATTCAAACCCAACAATCGCATCCCTTGGATCTGGCTGCGCGTTCAGGCAGTCCCGGAACTTCTAAATCACTTGTCGAACACCGTTCCCGATTCGTAACGATCGTGAAAGTCGGTACGTCGATGGGACATTCACGGAGTGCATCGGTCCGTGGAACGACGGGGTCGCGGTTTGCAGGAAAATCATGTCCCAGCAGGCAGGAGGAATTCGTACGGGCCGCCATATTTCAGTTAAAGCGTGCGGGGGTGGCGTTCAATGCCTCCGGTCCGCGTTGCCATGGCAATTAATTACCTTCATCCCTTCCCGGGCATAGGTACGCCTATAACGGGTGTACTGATCGCGTTCGAAAGATATCCGAATCTGTCTCGGCGAACAACCACCCCAACCCTCTCCGCCTACCAGCCGTTCCACCCCTCGCAAACACGTTAATTACCGCGGACCAGTTTCCGTGCAAATTACTAATGAGATTTTCGCCGACGCCGCCGTAAGAAAATTCGTAATTTGGACCGGGCTGCTGCCGACTCTTCAAAGCCGTCTTCGGTGATTCGGACGAAATCGTTTAGACGTGGTAAATTATGTCGAAGGCTGTATGGCAGGTAGGATGTGTCTAGAAGCTGTTCTTTATTCAAATGCGAAAAATTGGATGGTGAGAGGGTGTGTGGTAGCAGGCACCATAAGTAGAGAGTTCAAGGTCCTTTCTCAGTTAATTATTCATAATGGAGTAGAATAAGTACATGTGAAGTCGTTTTTTGAAGATTTGATCACTGAAGGTTTGATACTTAGAATGAATGTGAAGATATTGGACGCAGCATGCTAGTATGAAGATTGAATAGCATTTGACAACATCATAAGAGGAACGTGATCTTGAGATGTCTAGTTTCTGAATTTATTTTTCAGTATAATCTTCCTGTATCTCAACGAAAACACAATTTTTGTTTGATAAATACCAGTCCTGCTTCTTTGACAGCAGGGGCAAGGCGCTCCTGATTTAAACATAATTAGGGAAGTCAAAGATATAAAATTAGTTTCTTAGAAAAAAATTTCTTTTGAGTCATTGTAAAAGACTGCCAAACTGTAAAACAATAAATAATAAACTAATATTAATATTAAATACCAGGAATTATTAGTAGAAAGTTGCAAATTCTAACTTCATCATCTTCTTTTATTATCTCTCTTTCTATGAACCTTCTCAAGAATACAGATCAACACGTGTACGTTTAGTATCCTTAGTATCTTTAAACATTCTTGAGAAGGGTGTGAACAATGATCACAATACGTGCACAATAATCCTTCTCAGTGATTTCTGATTTTTTTTCAATTTTTGTTTTCTTTTCAACAGCTTTGGTTTCATCATGGATAAATATAACTATTCTTCAACTAAAATGTATTCGTTCCTGAGGTGGTTAACACTATAACTACCATGTCACCGATACATGGATAATTAAATTCAATTGTTATTTATCTGACTGCGAATAGTACTAGTAAAAATATCTAAATAGGTCTAAGAGAACCGATAAAAAAATATAAAAAATTACTAACATCATTGATTAAAAAGGGCATAATTTGAGATTGACGTAGTTTGAATCAGAGTCTAGAAAGGTGTGTCATTTCAGCCTACACAACGTGACAACCAATGTGTTAAAGCAGCAGTGCATTATCGAAACACCCGGTATAAAGGGAACACAACAAACACGTGGCATTCCCCTATAGTAGCTACTGCGGATAATAGTGTAACTGATAGTAGTGGCTAACTAGAACCCTCCCTCTTGACTTTCCGCATTCCTCTTACCATTTTCGACCTGTCCCCTCTCCTCGAGTAATTTTCGGTTTCCCAGAGCTATCATTATCGACCAAAGGAATCGTCCGCGCTATCCGTCTTAGTGCCTTCTTCAATTTCTTCGGGACCATCTCGTTTAAAATTTATGAATTATCGGACCCATTCAATTAATACCACCTTTTATCTTCGGTAAACTATACCGCACGAACCGATGCTGTAATGGCTAAATTACAAACCGAGAGAAATCGTTTTCCGACCATTCGATTCATTATCGTCCGGAATCATGGGTTACGATTTATTTTCGGACGTTAGAAGAAGTGTAATCACGGTTTTAGGAATCGGTTATTTCGGAAATTATTGAAACGAATGGATATATATTTCGATAAAGCGGTCCTCGATAATAGTGGAATGGTAAGGAAATAGCCATTATTTTAGTTTACCGACCAAATCGACGCTGACTGCTTAACTGAAATCGGGGACTATATCCATCAAGCTTAATTCCGTTAGAAATGTGATGACGTGATACTTAAAAAGGGACATCAAGCTTATTGTAATTGTAAGTTTTAAAATGATTTGGTTAGCATAAAATGAACAATAGAAGTGTTTATCTTACATCCTAACGTTTGTATGGACTGTTCTATATTTTAGGCATTCAATAAAATTAGACATTTTTGTTAACTGTTACGCTATGATACCTTCACACCCTGCCCTACCTCTTGTTGTCTTAGGAAAACGTTAATATTTGGAATTTGCGATGACCATGTTAAGGCGGTCACAAAACAATAATCACAAACAAATTTCCGAATACAAATCGAGTTATACACCCTGGGGGTACTGTCCCATACAGCAACAATAATTAAAAATACATTTAGAAAGACAAGTCTTAAGCTATGCATTACTGAACACATGGAGCCATAATCACGTAATTTAATACAATTCAACACAAAAGTTACATTTATGACTATCTGTAAATCTATAAATATACAACAATTAAACAAATTCATATAATGGAGGAATTCGGCAATTTTAAATCCCATGTTACAATAATCAAAAACAAATATTCGACGACAAGTCGAGTTATTCATATCGAGCGACACTACCACATAGCAATAACAATAATTAAAAATACATTTAGGAAGGCAAGTCGGAAGTTATTTATAACTCAATATTTGCCAGCATCGCTAGAAATCGCTTGTCTCTTTACAGGCAATCGTCTCATCAGCGATCCGCCATAAGGGAGTCTCAATAATCGTTGCGGTGTTTCACGTCATCGCGAGCAAGCGTAAAATCGTAATCCAATTTGTCTGCGGAGGCCGCAATGAATGCGGCGCAGGCCGATGAAGTCGTCGCGTACCTCCAGGCTGGACCGCGGCGTTTAATCATCATAAATTTCGCGAGGAAACCGCAAACCATTGTTCTCCCTTACGTGGAAGCCTGTCCGCTCCTTCGAGAACCTGCGAGTCCGCTTCAAGGAGCGTAATGACCAGACTGCGGATGTTTATGCAAATATACATTTTTACAGTTCAATATTTCGTGTGTTAATACAGTTATAGCAATGAAACATTGACAAGATTATATTCTGCTCCAGAAATCTTTTAATTTCTCACGGTTTTAAATGTGCGTCTTTCAGATGTTTGGGTATATTAAATTGTACAAATATTCGGAGACCAGTAATGACGTTCCTCAGGCGCTTTTTCCTTTTGCAAAATGGTTACCCTATTTAAAATTGACTTCATATTGATTTTATCTAAAAGAAACACTCGAACAAAGAAATTTTGTTCTGTATTTTCTACTTATCTTTCCGCCAAAAATTTCCCATTTTCCGGCTGTATCAAAATTGAGCTCAGACTCCATACAGTTATATAAAAATAATTTGATAATCTAATTATACCTGAGCTTATTATAGTTTTTTCATTCGCTAGTAAATAATCGCAACGAAACTTTAATCGAAGAAAAATTCCTCAATCCTATCATCCCTGTTTATCAATCTTCGACAAACAGCTCTCTATAAATGCTAATAAAACTAGATCTCCCTTGCTGCTTTATTTCGAGTATCTCATAAACTCCAAACCTCTTCGAAAACACTGATCGAACACACACATCACTGTACAACAAAAAATGTGCACGTTGCGGCGCAAGACAGTCTTACGAATAAACCAACAATAATTAACGAGAGTAATTTATAGAAGCATAATTAGAAGAATGATTTATAGAAATTCTAATTTACTGGAGTCGCTCAATGGTAATTTGTAGCGCGGGAAACGTGTAAATCCGGTTCGAAATGTTTCAAACAAACAAAGTAAAAAAAAGAAACTCCTCGAACGTGTAAAAATGGATGTTCCACTTATTTCACGCGTTCGTAGGCATGCTTTATAAACTCGATTCAGCGTACAACAGGTTACGACCCTATCATCCGCACGTACTAATTACTCAGTCGTTGCTGTCTATCATGCGGACTGTATTTTTATTCGCCGACGTTGTGCACCGTAAAAAAATACGCGGCGAAGCATAATGCATCGAGAGTTTCCAACGGGGGACACGTTGATGTGGCTATTCATTAACTTAATACATTGTAAATTGAACGCCACCGAGCGTCGAATTTTAATCTTTGCGTCTTCATCGAACTGTTTTGGCAACAACACGGTGGATGCAAAAAGGATTATTCAGTGCCGCTCCACGTAACACGCTTTTCGTAATATGCACCTCTCCGACTGTTATTAAGTCACGTTCTTTTTTTGTGCTTATTTATTGCAACGGGGTTGGTTTTAATTGAGCCTCCGGGGTGAGAAGTGGCGCAAGTACAAAATTCTTTAAAATGAATTTATTATAACTGTAGAAAGTATTAAGGACGATTCCTTGTACTATAGACAGATTTGTTTAAATAAATTGAATTCTTCATTGTTGTAAAAATATTTATGTTGCTGGTGTAAATAAATTTCTGATTGGGGTGGCATTTGGATAAACCTGTTTGAAACTGAACATTCAAACAATAAATATGTGTGTATGTTACTATGTGAAAAAATAAATTAATGTTTTTAGTGGAATGCTTTTTATTTTACATTGAATTTAATCCATGCCCATTGTAATAATCTTGCAATAAATTATTAATGATTCTGTCTACTACTTTATTTGAATCTGCAGTTAATTTAATCAAACATTTACTTCGGAACCATTCATTAATTATTATTATTATTATTATTCTTAAAATAAAAGTAACAAAATAAACAGTTACTTCTGCCTTGTATTTCTTGTTTGATCCATTTATTAAAACGAGAATCAGTAATATTTAAAAGTATATGAAATGATGATGAACAAGTAACTTATTTCAGACAAAATAATTAAAAAAAATTATGATCGATCATAGAAATAGAATTCAACCGAGCAATGTACGGCAATTTTTCTTAAAACAGCATGCCATTAAACTTTACTGAAACCCAATTGGAGACTTTTGTAATTAAAATCTCCGCTCGAGCCATTCAGCGATCTCACGCGTTACTCTGTTTTTTGTCGGAATGAGTTCATCTATCATTGTAATTAATAAAAGCTAGGAGCGTATCGTTAGCTAACGTCGAACGGAACAGTTAGAAGCGAAATGAAACTTTCGGAGTGGAGTCCGCGGTTCGCGCGAAATAATGTCGGTACTCTTCCTCTGGCCGATGTTAATAACACGTTCGTTACACACTACAGTTAATTACGAGCATTTCGTGTAATTATAGCTTCGGGTAACTTGACCGTCAGTCAATTTCTGGTGCGCCTAAGACTCTCACAGGAGAATATTAATTGTTTTATCCGATCCCTTGCGTCGTCTATGGTAATCGTTAATTTCGACTAGCACGTGATAAATAATCCTTCATTATATAAGTTTCTAAAAAAAGACACTATTGAGCACTCCAGATTGAGTAAAGAGAGAAACATTAATTTAATTTTACAGAAATGTCCATTTCTACTTGTTAGAAAGTAAGCTGGTGGAATATAAATTTCTTTATTTGCAGTATTGCTTATTGCAGAAACGTAAGCATGTTTATGAGCTACAGCAATTAATTGTTTAATGAAAAACAATATTTCGCACGTCGTCTGTTTTTATTTTCTGTTATATACTTGCTTTGTTATATTTATTTGTAATTGCCGTTATTCTTGGTTATTTTCAATTATTTTTATTATTTTGAAATGTTCTTTTTATTTACGTATATTGTAGCTATTTATTTAATATTCACTTATTTTATTGTTTCTTCGAATATTATAGTATGTTTATAATTCTTTAATCGAAAACTCGATAATTTTTTAAAATACTCTTCAGGAGTTCAATTGAACAACAAGAAAAATCTTAGAGAGCATGAACATAATGCAGTCTATTGAATTTATTTGCTTGTTATTTAATTTTTCAGAAAATACGCAAATGCATACGAAATGGACGAATAACGTTTATTTGTAAAATTTCTGTGCATCGCATTATTTGATCTGCATGGTAAATAATAAATAAATAAAAACAATATCCTGCAGAGCACACTGAAACGGAGCTGCAGAAAATAATGTTAAATGTCTCGATATCATTCTAGAATGGCAGCGAACTATAATTATAAGAGAAGATCAGCATGCAAATAGGATTAACGAGACAAGCGTTTTAAAACGTTAATGGTCCATTCAGCGTAGTAAATCACGTTGATTGTCGCGATTAAATTTCAACGAGGCCGGCGAAAAGAATATTATCCTGTTTAGCCGCAGGATGTTGTATAGCAATCGTTGTGTGGTATATGCGACACGGAACGAGCAGGTAGCAAGAACAAGCACTAAAAGTCTTGCACTTTATTCCACGCGCGCCAAAGCAGTAAAGATAATTCCTGAAGCTGATTGGATCATTACTTATCCGCAGTTAGAAGTCGCTCGTAGAATCGTGTTCTTGATATAAAAACGAGAATGCACGCGTACGGAGATAACGCGAACGAAATGATAACTTTTAATTCATGATGAAACGTTTATGACAGTACTTTTCTATTATGATTGTCAGAGGGTTGTAATGTTAATTTAAAGGAAAAATTCTACTCTGTGCAAAGTTTTGTAGGGAAATATAAATTATTGTAATTTCAATGAAAATGTAAATAAGTATTGAAAATAGTTATTTAAAATTATTAAAATTGTGTTTGATGAGGTATATAATTGACTGAATTTAATTTAAATTATTTTAGAGGAGTAAGCATAGTTTACGTTATTTTTAAAAAATAAATAAATTTAAAATAGATGAAATTCTAAGTCCCGTATGGATTTTAGGCATTCAGAAATTATGATAATAATCTGTGATGGAGAATAATTATAATAGTAAAGTGAAGTTCTAGTATAATACTATAACATTTGAAAAAATTCATACAGGTGTAGGATCTGCGTTTTCTATGTTTGAAAGAGTAGAAAATTTGTAAAATTTAGTAGGATTTATTGGGTTACGTACTTTCGAATCGCTGAAGAAATTTTCCTATAATTAAACGCTCCTTCAAACTGCCAGTTTTACACACTTTTGCAGTGACGTTGCATGCAATTTTCTAAACAAATTAGAGTTCGTGGAAAAATGCGAACTTTCCAAAATAGAATTACATTGTAAGAATTCTAATTAAACGTAGTCCTCGTTTCAAATTCGAAAGCGATTACTTCCGACTTCAAGTAAATCATACGATTCTTCCCTATAATCAGACATGCAAAATGTTTAAGCTTCTCCAGTAATAATTACAGAAATTCGAAACGTGGAATTGCGTTCAAAATTTAATTAACCATGGACTCATGAAACTTTCAAAACAAAGTAGGAAAAATTTAAACATAGCATTTCTATTTATAATTTTAAAACAAGTAAGACACACAGGGTCATTCGTATTTAACCATAAATTATTTTATACGTACTATATTTCTTTTCCTGTGTTTATTTTTACATAATTCTGCTGTAAATGTTAAAAATTAATATTTCAAACGTTCGTAGGCAAACAGGCGCCCTTTAAGTTATTTACTGTTGTTTAAAATCAATGTCATGATTATTCATTTTGTATCTTTTTTCATTCTGATTGTATCTTTCTTAAATTTCTTTATCACCTGTGGTCATGTAGAACTTGAAGTGTAACCTGAGAACTTATTTATTATCAGTGAGTCTCTAAACAATGATGAAGTTCTATACAATACTGTCAGAAAATTCAAACAGTCCTGTTTATTAAATTTTCTATAAACTAAACACCTGAAATAAATCATACCTAATAGCTGCCTCACATTCTGGAATATCTGTATCTATATGTAATAATAAAATATATAACTCTATTCAAAGGGTATTTAGCACTGAAGCTTATTATTCAAGCACCCTAAGGGCGAAATACAAGAAATGTGTTTATCAACATGTACAATTTGCCTCAGATAATCTTCTGAATATCGAAATTGCTTTAACACAAAATTTTGAACAAGTCATATTTGAATGAAAGTCATATTCACAACATATAGACCACAATCTGGGTGACACTCAAATTTAGTTATTATTTATATAACTACGAATATCATTAGTAAAGATATTTGAAAAGTTCTAACAGAACCAGTAGACAAGTATAAATGTTAATAACAACATTGATTAAAAACGACATAATTTGAGATTACTCTCATGTCTCAAAGTCTAGAAGAGGTCGTTTTCAAGCTACATAGTGTGGCAGTGAACGCTGCTCAAACTCAAATGTATTATCAATAATTTATATAACACCCATAAACCTGCAAATCTCCGGTCAACGATCATTACAATCAACATCAACTAGATCGTAAAAAGAAATAAAAGTCCAGATCAGTCGGTTATCGCCAAAAATTGCACAGTGGCGTCACCCGTCATCGTCGATCGGCAGATTTCGCATTCATCGACAGCCGAATGTATGATTTCTCGGAAGTTGTCCGCTGTAAACGCGCCGACGAGGTCGGGTGGAAGGAAGAGCAATGGAGGACCGCGGCGTCGTATCAATCTAAATTACAAATTCCGTCGAACAATAGAGCGGTGGGACCAGAGGACCAGGGAGGCGTTAATGCTCGTTGCTGGCAGAGAGATCGTACTGGCCGAGCTTGGAGCGCATTAACTTAATTTATTTGTCCTTTATTTGGCTGTCAGCCACGCCGCCAGACGTCTGCCAGTGGCGTCGACACCGGTGCTCAATGAAATGAAGTTCTTAGGAGAGGCCACGAGCATAATGCACCGGCCGAATGCATTTCGAATCGCCTCGGTGCGTGAATTATGATTTGATGCTTTTGCACGTCGACAGGGGTCTGAATTAATTAGGATCGCAGCGATTGATCGCCCAGTCTTTGGCCCTTGGTCCACCGATGCTCGAGCAAAGCCTTCCCTTCGACACCATTCATGTCCCGTTTGAGGTAATTGAAAGAAAAATTCTGGTAGTTCAGACATACAAATCCGTTTTACGGTTTGGCAATTTTAAAGCTGTCCTTAAAATATTAAATTAGTGCAGAAGAAATTGTTGATTTATTCATGAGACTTTCAGGACCTGTAGTTTGAATTAAAATATACTCTAATGGCTTCGATGCACTTGAACTAATTGTAAGTCACGTACACGTGTTTACATTGCTTCGAAAAAGGATTGTGTTCGTTGGATGTGAATTTTAACAAGTGATTTTTAGTGCTGTCTTATAGTCCGATTTTTGTACATAGTATATATAGGCATTGTAAGTGGACACTTCAACGTCACTTCTTGTCTACTTATTCATAGCAAAATATTACACATGTGAGGTCCAACATTGAAGGTCTTATCATCTTAAAAACTGGAGTCAAAGGGAAGAGCAATGGACGTTAGGGTGCAAAGTGTATTCGACAAAACTTGGAGGGGAAAGTGACCCTGAATATGCTATGAGTCTCTGCAGTTGCTAAGAAATGGTCCAAGATCTAGACTCTAAGATCTAAGTAGCCAAAAACGTGATAGTCAGTTGATAGAAGGTCTGGAGAATAAACTGCGTGTGCAAGATTTTCATATCATAATTGATAAACTTTCAAGATTGTTATTTGTACAACACGAGGAACAGCTACTTATGGAACTCTTCAACTTCTACAAATCCATTTATTGTGTTCTTTTATATTTCTGATGGTCTTTAGGTCCCAGGAAACTGTTGACTGGTGCAACAAACTGGATCAGACTCCTTACCTGATCATTATCTATGCTCCTGTGAATTAGCCAGGCGACTTACCTTAGAGATTTACATCTTCTGATAAAAATTTCTTAAAATAACACCCTGTTGTCCACTCATTAGCTAGACTTCACCCAACTGCTATATTAATATTACGATCATCTTTGTTGCTCAGTCTTCTAATCAAGACCTCCAACAGAGAAGCCCCGGAATTCGACTTTGATCCATTATTTACTTTGTCTAACAACCTACCATTTCATATTAGTATAATCCAAAAAATGTTTGTACAGTCATGTTCAACAGGCTTCAAACTTTCAATTGATGTATCACAAGTCGTGCCCTATAGCACTTTTATGTCATCAAATTGTCCATTTGTCAAATTGACCATTCCATACGCAACGATCTAATATTTGACCAAAGTCATAAACATTGTTCGATTTCAATTACATTCGTACCAGTTGAATTGTCTCTATTTCATATCTCTATCAAGCACCGACGAGGCAAAGTTTTCTAATCAGAAACAACGGGAAACTCGGTATCGTAACGGTGATAAGCGATTGCAAGGGGGGGTTGGCCTAATTTCTTCGTCGTTCTAACGTCGACACCGTGAGCGGAGGGATGAATAAGCGAAAACCCCAAGCAATTTCGCCGCCATAAAAGTCAAGTTCATTCCGGGGCGATAATGCTTGTAATCCAAATATAATTCTTGTCGGAGGGGTGAAACCCGTCGAGTTAGCGCTCTCCACGGGGGTTAAAATCATCCCGGCCGTGGATATATCCATGGCCACCATTTCGCTGGTGGCGGCGGCCTTTGTGCAACCCCCGAAAATCACAGAACCAGCCCTTGCTTACGACCACGAACACGCTCCCTCGAAATGTTAACGCGAAGTCGAACGTTCTGTGGTTCTTATTGTCAGGGACTCCTTTATTGTCGTCAATTGGATTCTTCGTGGATCGAAAGTTTCCTTGAACAAATTTCTTTTTGACTGGATCTGACGAAGTATCTGCAAGAAAATTGCCTGCGTGATTTGTATCATTTTCTAAGACGGCGTAATTGATAAAGACTATAAAGAAAACAAGAACCGTTCGATTCAAAATTGAATTTTAATGTCTACTGATCATTTTTTCTAGAGATCTGGAAGGAGGAAGGCTTCGAGACTGTACCCTGGTGTTAAATTCATGAGCGCTTCAAGTAGAACGAAGTTCTGGTAGAATAATCGGAATACGGTGGAAGTTTCTACGAACTCCGTGTCTTTATGATAATTTTCTAAGTTGACGGGAAAACGGTGGAATCAGTGAACGGTAAAATCGTGTAACGAAGACATTCACTCTTAATGAGGTTATTTATAATTACTTTGTAACAGTGTCTCTGCTATTACTAGAGCTTCTGCTCGTTCTTGATTTAGACTACTGTAGTTAAGTCCGTAGAATGCTTTCTATTCTGCAGAATTATTGTCATTCATTATGAAAAAAAAAATTAAATTTTATAATGAAGAATTTGGGAGAAGTTGAACATACGTATTTGCCAATAATTTAAAAGATGTGGCTTCCGAAAAAACGGGATCAAAGTTCTACGTCCAGTAGAAGAAAACTAATGAAGTTAATCGTTTAACCATTTGACTGCGGGCTACTCGGAAACGAGGTGAACGTTGCGTGCGGCCGAGCTGCAATAGTACGCAGTGATCAATCGCACCGAACGCCTATGGGCGGCGGCAGTACGTGAGAAGCGGCTAGCGCTGCTCGCAGTCAAATGGTTAACACATTGCCTGGCTATACGCTGGCCACCGCGCATATTTCGCATGCGACACGTCGTAACTTTCCTACACCATAAAATTCACAAATACTTCTTTAAATATAAACATAAGAAATGTATCTAAACATATTCATTATGTCTATGTTCTAAGAACGCAATGTGTCGCTAATCAAAATGGCAGATCTCACCGATCGGTCGTGCAGCGACATATCCCAAAACGGGAAGATCTCCCCATTCAGTCGGCAACGCGTTAAAATACTCATCACATCTTTAGCTTTACGAATATCACTGTAAGATTTTCAGGTGATATTCTTCAACGTTAGTATGATTTCGTGGGCAAAAAGAATTTCGAAATTTTAAAAATTTGTACTGCATTCTTCACCCTTAACCCTTTGAGTGCTATGGACACATATATATGTTCTAAAATATCGTTCACCGTGTGCTACGAGTCACCGCAATGGTCCAGGCATAGCCGTTCATTATGTGTTATAAACCTATGTCTTCGGATAAATTATCATCTCAGCTTATATTATTAAAATGTATATGTTTCGTCCCATATTCCGCAGTTTTGGAGCGTTAAAACAATTGAATAATTAATACTAACCGTGTTATTACAACGAAATATTCTCTATAACACGTGTTCTACCGTGGAAAACTTCAGCACATAGTGCACGCTTTTTCTCGAAATTTTCACCACTCGAAGGGTTAATCAGACACTTAATGAACAGTTATTGAAACAGTATCTTCTACGCCTCTCATTTGGACGATGAAGCAGCGAGAGCTCGATCGATCAAAAGCAGAATTGTCGCAACATTTCCAGGGACCAGCTTAGAGTCCATTTAAACACGGACCCGTTCCTTCATCCACGGAGCACGTGACTTCGTCAACGTTTTGACAGCGTTTAGCTGCCTCGTCCATTCAGTTTGTTCGGCATCTTCGAGGCCCTTTAAAGGGATGATAGATGCTTGGCACGCGACCGACACGCCCACGACGCCTGATCCCGCACCCCGAAACCGAGCACCACGCTGGATATTTAGGACAATTTATCCGTCTGCCGGGGTGTTAACAGGCAGCCTGATATCAAACAATTCATATATCTCCTGGTCGACGTCCTGAAATAATAGGGAAATGAATTCGCGAGAAAGATGGAAATCTGTTGGCTGATCTAGGGCTGAGGTAGCCAGGATCATCAGTCATTAGATCAGCCTTCGAGATACGGGGGACGCGACGTCGCGAAATGAATTTCACGGACGCCTTATGTTTTTAATGGAAGTTCGATACTTTTCTTCTGGGATGAATTTATTAATGTTGGAGAACAATGTACAGAGAAACTGAAAAAATTCAGAAATCTTCGAATTGGAGAAAAATAGATGTTCATATACACTACTGGTCACAATTTTGAGCACACTCGACATTTCTGAATGTTAACTAATATTCGACTTGTGTTATTAGAAGAAGACACCTAAATTTTTGAATAGTTTAAGAACTATGTTATTATTGAATAATATACTATAACATTAGCTTTCAATTCTAATTTATTAATAAAAAGCTAACAGCTTAGACGGAGCTTACGAGTTTTTGGGGTTCCCCATTTCAATCAATTTTTGTATAATGTCAATATTTTAGACACAAGTTGTTGTATTAACACTGTTGCAGACGGTAATTTTTTAATTTTTCTAAAACTGGACTAAAATACGATAAATTCGTTGCCATAGAGCTGTATCATTACAATAAGAATAAAAGCTGTAAAATATGTCATAAAATATCATGTTTGTAACTATCTGTAGTCTGAAATTGAAAGAAGTATACCTATTAAAAACACAAACGGAGAAAACGTACAAATTATAAACATAGGGAATGTCAAAATTACAAAAAAAAAAAAAATACAAACCTTAATTGTTTTCATATTCTGAGTCAAAAGTACGTAAACAAATTCATTTGATTTTCAGGATACCATTAATGTCAAACCTGTTGAAACTCAGTTTCATTAATTTACACTTAAAACATATGAAGACGCAGTAACTTAAATTTGTAGGACCTATCTGAATAGGAGCTAAATCCTGCAATAACAAATGTAAAATGAGATCTCTTGATGAAGAACACTTCGGTACTGTTGTATCAACATCGTGTCCCTGTTTCCAGCAATTAATGGAGTCATTTTTAAAGGATTAATTCAGCTAAAAACGGACGTTCAGGCGTTGTCCTCGTTTCCTGGATGTTTTTACAGAGGACCATAAGCACACTCATGAATTCCGTATTTTCCACGTTTATTATTCACTCCGTCGCGTATCTGAAATACAATTTCCCGGCAGAAAGCGCACAGAGTCGAATAAATCCTCGCAGTATTCTATTTTTCCGGAACAAATTACCGTTCCGCGTAGCCGGACAAAAGCTCACAGCTGCATTACAGCCTCATTCAGGCGCCACAGTGGCAAGATACAACCTGGACATCCGTTAGCGGTTGAACGGTGGCTCGTAGAAGAGGAAACGTGCAGGTCCCAGCAATCCCAGAGCTAATAAATTCGCGAAGCTTTGCACTGCCTCGAGTGAACGTTAAACCAATATTCTCAGGGAAATTTCTGGACCGTTTCAATTTATTACTGATGCGCCCACTCTGTTCCTAGTTTTCCGTAATGATGGAATTCTGGTGTCTGTTATTAAATGGACTTTTCTTTGGTGTCACATATCAGTTTTAATGGTGTACAATACAGTAGAAGCTTAAAGAGAATATACAAATTTGGCCTCATTTAAAAATCGTGTAAACCTTTAGAAATGTAACCTGAAAATCTTACGGTGATATTTATGAAATTACATATGTTATGAATGTTTTAAGCGCACATGTGTATTCCACTACTGCAAGTAGTAGTTTGATCGAATTTTTCTGGTTGCCCCGGTTTTCGACCTGGTCGACAGGCTATATAAATTGCGCTATTCAATCGATTGAACTAATTTTCGTTAGACAACAAAACATCTCGAAGCTGAAAGGGTTAAACTGATTCTAATATTCACTGCATTCTCCTCCAATAGTTTCTGATGATTACACTAGGTATTCTAATTGATTAATATTTAACATTTCCACAATCGGTACCAGTAACTTAATCCATTCACTGCCATGTGCCCCATTTGGGCATCTAGCGTATTTAAAATTATTAACTCCACTGAAAGGCAATTAAAATCTGTAGGATTACATACAAATTTTCGAAGAAAAAGTTGGCAGTTAATGGGTTAAACCTGAACAAGGACATAAGAACAAGATCTACACAGTTTGTTCTAAAATATCTACTTTCCGTCTATTATTCGAAATTGCAATACATGCACCCTCTGCAAATTAGGTAGAGAAACAGCTAAATGTATATATTAGAGAAATATTCAAATTCGTAGAGCTTTTAAGATGTATGTATTATAAATTCATCGCGTCATCAGCCTCTAGCAATCTCGAAGAGACATAATACTACGTTATAGACGACCACCTATGTCTCATAGAAAGCTATACTATCATGTCAACTGCTGCGAAACTGATAATTGATAGACACGAACCACTTCATTATAACATCAGAGTATACATACCTACTTGATGCGCTGATTAATATAAAATTAAACCTGCTAAACACAACAATTATTTTAGTGCCTTTATCGTGGCAAATGTTACAGTTACACATGTCAACTGCGTTAGCCACCTAAGAATCAACAGTTCTCTTGTTCATCAGGGTTTTCTTCCAAACCCAAAATGTTCCTTTTCTGACTCTATAAACCTTTCCGTTTATCAACCTCACGATAATACGAAACAAAAAGTGCAATTATGTAAAACATTGTAAAAATGTACAACTTAGTGATGCCTTTGCCCAGGCCATTAAGTTTAATGTATATATTTTTTTATAACTAACTGCTTTGTTTATTTGCGCAAAACAAGTACTTATTTTTGTAAAGAGTAAATAGTATTAACCAAATTAAAAAAAAGACCGAATCCTGTTCGATCACCGAAGTTAAGCTACGATGACCACGGATCAGCGCTAAGATAGGAGACCTCCAAAGTTTGTGTGATGCTGCTGTCATATGGCAGTTCAAAATCCACCTAAAACTATAAATCACCTGGCTAAATGACCGTAACGGTCGATGATAGGTCAAATAGAAGAAAAAAGACGAATTACATGAGATGGCCAATAAATTCATAGCGTGGGTCACCCACAGCGATGATCCACGTGACATCGTGTGAACAAATCCGATCGATCGCAGGCGATGTCACCGCGCAGCGATGGCGATTAAGTGCAATTATTCGCAGACAAACGGGCAGCGATAATTCCGATCTAATTGCATCCGCGAGGCGGCCGACAGATGCAAATTGGGCTTAAGTTGAGGAGGGTGGGGGCGATTCTAGCGGGCGGACCGGAAGAGGAAGCTGCGTTTTCAGTAAGATGAACGACATCCATTCGCGGCTCATTCATCCTCGTAATTAGCGCTCGTCCCCGGCGCGCATTCGCGCCACGTAAATACAACGCACGTGGGAGCTATACAACCCTCAGCTAGTAATTTATTCGAGCCGGCTACCTTCGCCTTATTATTGTATTAAGCCCGGTAGTCGTGGCCGGCGAACAGTTAATTACAGGAGCTGTTAGCTCGAAGAAAGTCCCGCGACGTATCGTGAACACGCTAGCCATTTTGTATTACATCCTAAGTTTGTGAGAGATTTCTTCTACGGTGATCCTGTAGCTTGGATCATTCGCTCAGATTCACGATGTTTGCGTTTTCTGGCCTGCTACTGAAGTGACCAACGAGAAATTATCGAATCTGAATGTTGGAATTAATGTTGCTAATTGTGTGATAATTAGTGGCCTATCAGAATCTTGCGAAGCTAGATGAAGTTTTTGTAAATTTGTCAAAAGGAGTGGAAATAGTTTCTCTTGAACGCTGGGTCTCTATCTAGACCTGAGTGTATCATATTAATCTTCATTTCGCAATTTAGATTAGATATGAAGAAGAAAGATTGTGTAGAGCGCTTTAAAAAAGGTTTATTAAGTTTCATGGTGGAGACACGTATGTTGGTCTCTTCAAGGATGTTTCCTTATTCACGGTACAGCTTCCAGTTTGTGTTACTTTAACAATGGTACGACTAGGTTAATGCACGAGTAAATGAGAAAAACGAAAAACGCTTAGCACGAAACAATAAAAATTGGAAAATACATTACTAAATAGACAGTCACTTTTCTAACGGAGTTAAGTTGTTGAATGGCCTAATCTAGCTGACTCTTATTAATATAGATTTTACAGATCTCATCTAACAGTTGATACTTACTGACATATAAAAATATTTCTGTGCTCCCTATAGTTTTCTCTAATTTCAAAATAGACTTCAAACCTACAGCAATATTTTCTGAACCAATTATAATCTCAGTGGCTCTGGTGTGTTTTATGCTTCACAACCGCAAATACTTATTCATCATCACCTACAGTTCGACAAATATTAATTTTAACGAGGAATTTACGACGCAATTTCATCCGAAAAATTGCGCGTTTGTGTCCGTTTTTCCAGCAAAAAGGTCATTTTGCTAGGACAGGCTAGAAGGGAATTTAATTCGACGATTTCGAGGTTTAGCCAAGGGTTTCGGAAGGCTGGAGGTTGGCCGAAATCAGGGTTGTTCGGCACGCTGGCAGTGATTTAAAATGACAACCGCTCCGGGCCTGTGCAGGGGTTATCCCAAGAGTGCAGTGTCTCACAGCCGACTGCCCCCTGGCAGACGACGCTTTCATGCGTCGCGATTAAAAAACTTCCGCCCCCGGCCACTGCGGAATCTCGCGAATTTATTAGTTCCGAAGTAACCTCGGCCATCTTCATCTTTTTTGATTTACTCCGCCAGCCGGAAATGCGAGTCCTCCGATTTACGTGCTTTGCGAACAAAGTAACCGCACTGAATTTCAGGACTGTTCAGATCTCAGATTCTCAATAGTCTACATACACCTCACTATAGATACCTTTAAAGGTAATCATAAATGACAAAATAAATTATTATTTTAACTCTTGTGTACTGATCAAATAATTGTTACAGTGGAGGGTCTTGATCAGTTTGATCTGTGGTTTCACTTAAATAATAAGAAGATTATAATGAAATTTAATAATATTGAGAGAAAATTTGTTTGTACATATATTTATTGTAGGCAATAACAGACTGTTCTTGATATATGTATATTTGGTATTTGAGCATTATTAAATATTTAATTAACGTTTCGAGTTAATTAGATCCGAAGAGGGCACCAAAGTTAATATAGGTACATAGTGATAATCTTATCAACATCTCATAAACAATATTGCCAACTTAAAAAAACAATATAAACAGAAAGAAGTCAAAAACGACTGACCATATTGGCTATCGATATTAATAGAGACATCGATGGAAAATGAAATCCGACGCGCAATGAGCAGAACGATCATCATCAGCTTATGACTTATGAAAAATTTCATTCACCCGTGAGATGTAGCAGTGTTACCTCAGAACCGGTTGTGTATGATCATTTTAAGCAACAAAACTGGGCGTATTTTCATCATGGCCCCAATCCATGATCATGGAAAGCCCAACCGGCCATTAATGATCTTCGAGGTCGACCTCACTTCCTCTGATAGCGGCGTCTTAAAGTCTGCCACGGTCGAGGCAGCTGCGTTCTTTCCATCTCTTTTCCTCTCGTCGATCCCCTAACCCCTCGTTCACCCCCCGTTCCGCTCCGTATGGGTTATTAATTATGCCGCGTGATAATAACGCTCGACCGTTAATTGGCCGGCGATACGTTTCCGAGCTCGGCTGATCTCTAAACCGAGCGAGCTGTTGATAAAACGGAAATAGAACTGAATGGAATACTTCTATCAAAATTGGTCACTGATTTATATAGCGTCTCAAGTTCTTTTAAACATATCGTGGTAAATTGCACACTAATTTTTCGGTCAACGATAATTCTACCCTATAGAAAGGGTAATTGTTTTTATTGAAATATTGATTGTATAGGAAGATGAGTTTTGTTTGCTTCGCTGATATGTACAGTTTAAAAAGAAAGTACGAAATGTATGCCAGGAGTTGACTTCTAATGTTCTAGGATCTGTCTGTATTCATTGGTAGCAGTATTTTAATCTACGTCTCATTCAAGACGGTTCTGAACAAACAAGAACCTTCCATTACAAGATGCTTTTCCATAGAAGTTTCGAAGCAAACTATGAATAAATAAACGCAATTATAATAATATATTCACTTGATCAATTTCATAAATCATTACATATTCATAGGTCTACTTTCATCTATAAGATGCCTAGAATATGCTCCGACAGTTCATCCACCTATTCAATTCTGTTCATGCAAACTTTTAATATTTTACCTCAAAAACTATTAACCCTTGATGCTCATCTAACCTTCGCCCTTAAATCACTAAGAGATCGATCCAGTTCAAACACCATTTATTCTACCAAACCTGAACGACAGCCACCAGCAAACTGTAGCTCCCGCAATTTAGCTAAACCAGTTCCGAAAATTCCGTCGAACCAGCAAGATAACGTACGATCCCACCTAATTTCGATAATTGCGCCGTCGCTATCTATAATCCAGCAGGATCTTTTCTCTGTACCTGCGATAGGAGGCAGAGAAAATCATATTGGAGCAGAGGGGTGGTTTCGGGGGGTTGAAAGCGTCGGACAGATGCGTCGCACGAGGCGTGTCGAATTCCCCCATGGGCCTCGCATTCCCATATTAACATAGAGATACGGTGTTACCGATGGTGAACGAGGTTCGTTCGGTAGCGCTGTTCTGTATACTTTAGGATGGTCTAATGGAGGCTCGCACGTGGCGCCACGTGGCTCCGGGTTAAGCAAACTATCGATTATGGGATTTCACGCTAAGCACCTATAGGATTACACCGGCGATGGACGATAAAGCCACTGGATTTGTTGCTCTTTTAGAGCCAGAGAGAGAGAAAGATCTCGGTACAACCGGCTAATCTGATCGGCGCGCTGCTCCTTGGCTCCTTCTCTCCACAGTTCCCTAAGGTCTACCCCTCCGAGCTCTGCGAAAATCTTCCTTTCACCCCGGCTGTTTCACCGGGTCGTGTTTGACGATGACCTCGAAACCAGTGTCTGGGTGATGGATTGGCTCCGGTGGGTTTATTGTTGAAGAGGTATCAATTGTAGTAGGTCTTGCAGTAAGTATGAGGTTGGTCTTCGTGAAGGAGTGAATGGACTGAATGGTTGGATAGTGAATATACTCTTTTACAGTTCGTTTAGTAGTTGATATAGTGGATTCTATTGTAGGAGTCTTGGGGAGTTGCATTTTATTGTTTATGTATTTTATTGATAAATGTGTGGGGAGGTGCTGAGAATGTCAGGTGTAACTTGAGCAGCGTTTGGGAAAAGCTTCTAATGATTGTAGTTTAATTGTGGGTTGTATACAGAGCGCAGAGAAGTTTGTTGTACATTTGAGAAACGGGAGACTCATGCATAAATCAATCGAACTTATTTAACAAATTTTTTTCATCTGTGTTCTGTTGTGAAGAACGTAAGTAAGTATTTCAGTTCTTTGATTATGGAAAAATACACTTCTATTTGTGTTTATATTTATAAACCTTGAGTATCGTATTATTTCTTGTTCATTGGTCTTTATGGAATCATATAAAATTTCTAATTTATATTATAAACAGTTTAAATTTTGTTCAAATAAGGGAAATAAATATTGTAGCATTTGAACAACCGAAAGTTAATTCTACGTTAGTAAGAGTTCATGAATCGTTAATTCGAAGAGCACAATTATATACTCAGCAACGGAGTCTATATTTTCAACGAGTACCTATTTAGAACAACGAAAGAATTAAGTACTTGAGAATTTGATTAATTTTCTTGAAATACTTCATTTTATGATATTGTATACCTTCTATTTAATGTAACTAACGTGGTAAGTGCACAGATAGTCAGTAAAACTGTAAAGCCTCAGGTAAAGATAAATTATTCCATTCATGTTTATTCATGTTGATTCATGTTTACACAAGGAATCTCCTCCTTCTAGGTTGTACCACAAATTTTACTACACTCTCTACTTTTCTTACAGAAAATGTAGCACAGTTTATCAGTATAGTATACAATCTATACAGAAAATAGTTTAACAACTCGTTAAGGAACAATAATTTAACATCGACACTTTTATTGAATTTCTATAACAGTATCACAAAACAAAAACAGATACTAAGTGATCCTATGTATCTCAAAAACATTATATTCAAAATTCATAAAAAAAGCCTAATATGCCGATGCAGCAGCTTTTGAAATGACTTGTAGAGAAACCGATTTTTCTCATGGCACTGTTCCTCGCCCAAAATAAGCTGTTAGGTCGCACAATCTGAAATATGCTTTTAATTATCCGTGGCCGATCGGGGACACCGGTCTTGGAGCAATTTTCACGGCGATTAGAATTAGAGCGAACCCGATGCCGGTACGTTCCCATGACGTAGAAACGAGCCATATTTAATCGTGTGTGCCGACGATTCGACGCGGTTAGATCTGGGTTAGGTTCGCAAGATGGCTAAATGATTTGGGAACCACCCACCGCAGCTTGGATTTTCTCATGACACTGCAAACTCTGCCTAAAACAACGCTGATAGTTTCCCGTCCCTTCCAATCTTCCTTGATTTCCGGCTTTTGTGTCTGGCTTTACTTCCCTGTGCGCACCTGATCCAGATGTTGTTGCAGATAGAATTTATTAATAATTGTTCATCGTTACGTGGCTGATAAATAAAACTGACGATCAGATCTGTTACGTCTAATAATTGCGATCTATTTACACTGTCTAGCAGTGTGGTAAATGATGCTATAAATCAGCAATTCTTAAACTATGGTCCGCGGCCCCTGGGGGGTTGAGACTTAATAGTCAAGGGTCCGCAAGTGATTTTTCTTATTATTAACGAAGCTAATTTTTGTAAAATTTATAAACTAAACTTGAGATTGTAATAATATGTACAGTGAAAAATAAATAGCTTATATACATGAAAATATTTTCTTATCTTATACTAAGCAAAAGTATAAAGTTATTGGTTTGGGGTTGGGCAAAATGCATATCATATAAAAGGGGTCCTTGAACTGATAAAGTTTAATAACCGTTGTTATAAATTGTACATAGGTTTATTTTGACAGTACAGTTCGATGTTGGTCAGCTTCAAATCAATGAAAGCTAAGGTTACTTAATTTCTTCGAGATATTGTTAGATATATGCTTGTTAATATTTTTTAATTAGACATTGTTAAGAAAGATTGAATGTTTTATGGGAGCACAAATGTACATTAGATTACGCATAAAATTCTTAATCCTCTGACATGATTTAATTCAACAGCTTGTATGTCTTATAAAATTCAGGATAACATTAATACTGAAATAATAATATGAAATACAAACTATGCAATGAAACAGTTAAAAATTATTTTCTTACAGAATTTATATTAAAACCAGCGAATTATCCGGTGTCTGACTAGGTACGGCTGTTTCCGCTACACCACTCAATGTGTTAATATGAACTAGCTAATTCCCAATTCATAGCGCAAATGCTGCAATAATCATTATTACTTACAACACTATCCGAAGCTTTCATCTGAAACCAGTCTACGAAGAATCTCATTCTCAGAAATCGCGGAACGATTAGAAAAACCAGTGATTCACTTCCACCGATTATCTCCATTTCAGAATGGTAACTGGTTTCCTAGAAATCTGTTCACGTAAGAAGATTCGCGCTCTCAGCATCGAGATCAATCGATTCCACTTCCATTGATGACTCGTCGACCGGGTCGTTGGCCTCCCGCGAAGTCATCGACGGGTCCCGGGGAACGAGGGCTGAAAAAGCTCGCGAACGAAAATAGCGAAGCAGGAAGTAGCCGGTCGGGGCGAAAGAAAAAGGGGGTCGACAAGATACGTCGATTTGCTTTTCTGCTTGTTCACGAGACGTGTATGTCGGCCGAGCCATATCGAAACGTCGTAATCGAGGAAGAAAAGAGGGAGAGAGACAGAGAGAGAGAGAGAGTGAGAGAGAGAGTGAGAGCCGAGGTGGAGAGAGGATCGAGGGACCTCAGCAGGAGATAAGGCCTTTGAATATAGCCGCAAGGTCAGCGTGGAACTGACCCCAGCATCCTGCCCGACTGAATTCGAGTTTAATGAATAACTATTGAATCCCGCCTCTATCGCTGCCAATAAGAACAAACCGAAGGAGCCACGGTCTTCAGCGGTCGCTGGAACTTGCCGAAGGAAATCTCGCCGGCGTCTGTTTATGGAGGATGATTTAAAATAATCGAGAGGATCGATTAAACTTGTGATCCGTCCTCTGCCAATCGTGCTTTTGTTTACGTGTTCCGTGTTGGAGGGGGAACAATGGACATTGTGATTGAGACTAGGTCTTTGGATGCAAGATACTCACTGTGGTTTCGGTTATTGTTGATGAATTGTTTGGTGAACATGATTTAGAAGGGAGGTTAATGTGTTAGCACTGTAGAGCTCTGGCCTTGTTCTGTTAGGGTTCCAGTCAGAACTGAACTAATGTGATTTCAATACCTCTTCCAGGAAATGCAAGCCCTCAAAAATCTAAACAGAATCATGTACTTACGTTCATTAATAATACGTTCGTTGCTACTGAACGCGTTAACTCTTTTATTTTCAAACTAAACACCGAAAGCATCAGTTGCTCAACCCACCTTCCACGGAACATAGCATTTATCCTCTTCGACTCACCAAATGTCTTCTTCACCCGCGAAATTTAATCGTTATTTTCCCCGTCCCTTGAAACCTGCTTACCTGCCATTAACATAGCCCGAAGAACACTCTCCCTCTCCGACGAAGCTCACCTATCATTTGCACACCCTAACTGAAAGCTCGTTCCACCGAATCGATCGACTCTCTTCAATTACAAAACATCTCATCCCGGAGTCATAAAATTACACAAGAATTTCCCATTCAATTCCAATCACGCCCGGTCGCCATCTCCGGGTAGCCGAGACAGAAATTACCGACGTCCAGAAACGATCAGCAGCAAACGGATTCTGCCCTGGCCCGGCTCGGGCAGGTGTGTCACGAAGCGTCGTCGATCCGTGGAAAATGGCGGAGCTCGAATTCGCCGAGGTGTGGTGGGACAAAAATAATAAGTCGAAGAGAAAGGGAAGTGGGGAGAGGAACGAGGGGGTAGGATAATCTCGATGGTGCCGTGGCATCGGTGCTACGAAGACTAAGTATACATTTTATCCGTAACGTGTTCGCCATTACCCTACGACGCCGAAGCCACGGGCTAAGTAACGGCTCGTGAGGGTCGAGAACGGCCTCGTAATGCGATGTGTGTGCAGCATAAGTGGCCATCAGCCAACATAAACAATCGCCATCGTAAGTATATGGTGCGACGATACTTCGCCCTCTCTCTCTTTCGTTCCCGGCCATTTCTGTTCCACCTGTACCGGCCCGATCTGCTCATCTTCGTCTGACCAGGCGGTCCTGGAATCGTACCGGGTCCTCACGGGATACCTGCTACGTATACCGGGCCCCATTGGAGACGGTGCAACGTAATGGAGCCATTATCGCTGGATAACTTCATCATCGGCCATTGGCGTAGGCCGTTCGAGCACGGTACTCCTCTTCCGTTCACGATCAACCGATACAAAACGATTGCCGGGTAGACAGAGGGGGCAGAATCTTATCGATGATGGGAATTGTGCTTCGTCTTCGTCTCTTTGGCATCGTGTACCGATATTATAGCACATATTGAAAATTCTACATAATTTAATGTTCCCCTCGTGGACGGATATGGGCATGGTTCTTGGAACGGAGCCGTTTATAATCTGGCCCGATCGCGTCTTAACGTCCGAGCATTCACGGAAAACGGCCGTTGCTAATTATGGTTAAAAATATCTGCGCCTGGAAAATAATTCGATGGTTCGACGATGTGTACGAACGCGTTGGACAATACAGACAGTTAGCTTGATCAACCGTTACCCGGACGAAATGATAATCTCCCTATTGCAATACTGATCTATCCTAGAAAGAAGCTTGGTAAACGCGTGACTCATCGGACTGACGTTGGATCAAACTCCAAAGACCCAAGCACAGGAAACAGCGTACAAAACATTCTCCCCGATTAGTCAATCGCCCGTTTGCCTTATCAGCCACGTATTCGACGAAATGTCGAAACTGATTCATCCTAGGGTCATCAAGAGAATCTCTCGAATCTTCTGTACTCTCTTTGCCGCTCGATACACAGAAACACGAATTCATCAAAGTCGAAACAGTGTCCGTCCTTCATCAGCAGTTGTTAGATCATAAGACAGGGGATGACCTCTTAATTCGCCGACAGACGCGATTTTATCCAGGACAAGTTTTCGAAATCTATCAGCGATCACTGACAACGATTAGCATAATTTGATAGTTTGCGAGTGGAGCGGCAGGTGTCGGGGACACGGACCCGATGTCAGCAGCCGCTCCTCTTGCCCTGCGCTCTCCAAAAAAGTCTAGCAAAACCGCGCTAAAAGTCGTATAGCCTGGAACAACTCGGTCGTTCCGGCGAACGTCCAGCGGAGAAGATTGACCACCTTCGATGGTAATAGGGGCTTGATTACAAAGCACGCTTCACTCCGGCCCTGCCCCCTGTTTATATCAATATCTCTCTTTTGCGTGCACACACACGGAACGCACCGTGTACCCGAAGCACGTGTGTGCTTGCGGCCGATCACGATCCTCGCCGAACATGTCTGCCCATTCACCGGAAACACTTCATTTCATCGAACAGTGCGAACAGGTATCTAAGAATCATCGGGATTGTTCCTCGTGTACGCTGCAATTTCCCCTGGACGCTCGTGTTGGTGACCGTGAACTGATCGTTTTGGATCATCGGTTGCACGCAGCTTTCGCTCGGATCTAGGAACGCTGAATTGTATAATCTTTCAGATTTCTTGCTCCTTTGGAATTTTCTTTTTGCGGAAAGTATGGAGGTGGTCGGCTTGATCGTCGGGTCATCTAACTTGGGGTTCTATCTAGTGCTGCATATTATTCCAATGCGTCAGACTTCTTTCTATGTCTGAAATGGTCGACATCAGGTGTTAAGAAAGTTTCAAGATGTTGTAGCATCATGCAAGAAGTTTTCTGATTTACTTTCGAGATATCTAACTTGTTGGGGCTGCAATGAAAACTGACAAACCTAATGCAACACATTATTCTGATGTTAATATTAGGATATCAGTTCTGTCTGTTCATGTAGATAGGGAATTAATTGAAACGTTGTCATGGAGTCATTGTAAACAATATTCAAAAAACTACAAAATAGATTGTAAAGGCCTAATGGAAGAAGATTTTCAGAATTGCTGTCAGGAATGGCAGAGTCGTTGGGAGCATTTTTATGTTCTCAAGAAGCTTTGAAGAAGAACATGTTGAACTATGAACATTTTACATTGTTTAATTAATCATCCTGTGGCTTTTGATGAAATTTTTCGTGTATAAGGCGACCTTGGAAAAGTGTTCTGACGCTTCGCGAAATTTATAACTTTAGCATGGATCTTTTATCGCACTGTATGTACAGATGCAATTGTATTCTTATAAAGCTATCTCAATAGATATTGGAAGACTGAGTTGGTAACAATTATGAGAAACCAGACTGTGAAATCCTCAGAACTCCAAACCTCATAGAGCGTCCTCAGTACATTACAGGCTTAAACCCTCTAACAAGAAAAGACTTTGACCAGAACGAATTCTATTTTTATGAAACCAAGCTCAAAACCCGGTAGCTGTTAACCATGAACGAACTCCAGAATACAGTGTTCCACTGTTGGCTGGAAGAGCATTCAGGATCGAGAATTTCCAGCCAACCGAGGTAGGGCAAGTTGTTTCGCCTCCTTGAGCGCAATATTTACGAGCTTAGCTCGAGAAGGCAATGACAATTTGTCCTACCTTGGTTGGCTGGAAATTCTCGGTCCCGAATTCTCTTCCAGCTAACCGTGGAACACTGTATTAAAATTTTTTCGCTGACCATTGTCACAAAAAACACATTTAACTGTTAATGTTTTCTCCCTGAAAAGTTGATAGTGTCCTTCGTAAAAATCCAAACTCTACGCTACGTCTCATTGTCTATCTCAAATTCTAGAAGGTTAAAATTTACAGACGTCGAATGCAATAGTTTGGAATCCAATTGGAAGTACGAGAAGTGGTCCGTTTAACGACGACCAGATATTGAATGTCGAGACACGAGGGTAAGCGATCAGAAGTTTCGGGTTCGATTTGTCCGGGGAACATCGACTCGGCCAATGCGAAGTCGGCGAGTAAAATGGCCGATACATTTTATTTCACCGGTCGTGGTCTCTGGCGAATGGTGGCCCGCTGGTGTGCTGACTCGGTGTTTCCCGTTTGAAACCCTCGTTTTCTGCGCCAGCAGCACCGTCTCCACGACCACCCTCGAAAAAAACCGCCGGAACACGGGGCCAGGGGGTGAAGTTTCAGCTGAAAATACCGGCCGGTCGATTGGAAACGCTTTGGCTCCGGCAAATCCGCTGCGGATTGGATTGTATTTCGAGGTACAAGCCGCCATCAGCCGTCGCCTCGAATCTCTCTTCCGATACTTCGCCTCGTGAGCGACGAGATCCAACCGGAAACTCGATTATGGAGAGAGCTGCACGATCCACGACACACCCTCGATCGATCCAACGATCAGATTATAGCTTTAAGGAATTATTCTGCGATTTTCTTCCGGGATACCGAGACATTTTCACCGATACCTCGTACGATTTTATTTTTTGCAGGATTAGACGGCGGACGTGAACTGTTTTTATTTGGAATTAGTAATAACAAATAGGAGAACATGTACTTAAATAATTTAAGTTAATGTTAAGTATATTATTATTCAAGTAATGTGAACTAGAGTACGATACAGTAGTAATAGGCGAGGTAAAATTTAGTTGTATAACCCTGTTTTAGCGCGGACACCGAAAGTAGGTACCCCACGGTCACTTATCGCTTACACATGCACGCTAAAGTAAGATACATGCGAAATTCTTTTTTGAAGGTCTCATCATTTGGAAAATTAGGACGAAAATGAAAAATAATGAGCGTTTATGGTAGAACGCATAGTAAAGAATAGATGTTTACCAAATTAAGAGGTGGATGTGTCCTGTAAGTCTCTAATCTCTGTATTCCTAGAAGAGTAATATAGGTGACTTATAATATGATTTTCGTATTCAGTTCACAGATAACATCGAGTACTTTGTTTAAATACTTTTTTAGTTGATATACGATTTCGGTATCTTTAACTGTTGCGTACCGTGTTCTTGGCCGCGATTGGGACGAGTACACAAGTACACTCACTTACCGAATTAACGACGCGTGAGTTAGCTGAACGTGGAGAATGGTGAGTATGATGAAAGTTGTTATATGGTGTATGGTTTATTGATGTGTTTGAGACTGCTTGGTGTGGTTACAAATTTGGACAGCATGGAGATCTGCCTCGGTGTGGTGCTGGTGTGAGAATTCTCGTATGTTAAAGCTGCGGGTCTTTATACTATTTTTGGTAGCCTGGAGCGACCAATCAGCATACAGTGCATCGTCGAACGCCTAGGTCGCACTCGCGTATCTGAGGGTGCGGAAACCGGGCGGAAAAACCCAAAGGGTCGCGTCGCGGTGACCACTCGCAATGTATTTGAGGCGCGTTTACCTGAGATTTCTGGACACAGTCGTTGAAATAATAACAATTACACAGCTTGATGTGTCGTCATATTTGACTGTCCAGAAATCTCAGTTTACAGGGTGAAAAGTCACCATTGCGCCTCAACATTAACAGTAAACGTATTTCAGGAAATTACTAAAATTAATACCATCTTTTGTGTTGAACTGATTGAATCACCATAAAATAATACTTTGCTATTCCTGTAATGCACCTAATTTAGGATCTGGTCTGCTATTCTTTATTAGTATCTATATTTTAATAATAATAATAACATCGACTTTGTTCCATCATGTTTTTTGCAGTGGCAATAAATTAATACGTGTAAGAAAAGAAACAAACAAAATACGTACATTAATTGCAAGTATGGTGAATGGGCAAGATTCAGCACAGATTGCAATTGCAAAATTTAACTTTAAATAATCATCCTGTACTTTAAAATGTAGTTACAACTGTAACCTACATCTGGTATCATACTCCCATAGATATTATCAAAGACATGATTCCAAACAGCCTAACAACAGTCTCTCAATTTTCAAATAACATTAAATAGTAAGTATAGTAAACCTGAGCTCAGACCAAAATCAGGTACTAAAACACAAAATTAATCAAACATTTCCATAATCAACGAGTAGCTAAACGTCTTGAGAACGAATCTGAAATATAATTTGTTACAAACACTGTAATCTTGCTTCCAATAACAGTACTCTGCAGAAGTGTTAAGTAAAAAAAAAACTACCACATACGTTTGACCAACTTCCTGAGTCAGTATACACTTAACTCGTAGGCTGGCTCAGTGAAAATAGCTATACCCAGTCAGACACACTATAAAATGCTTTTTCGAATACAGATTACCAGAGTAAAAATATTGACATCAATTGAAATTTTATGAGAATATGTGTACCAGCTCACGTAACCCTGCAGGTCACTCAACGTGTTAATAGAAAAATATGTATATAACAAATGTTTGCTACGATTGTGTCAGATAAAATCGAATCGATGTCCACTGTCTCATGTCGTATTTATCGGCAACAAGAGTTCAACCTGGCCCTATCAAATGTCCCGAGGCAGCTGTCGAGGTCCTATAGGATCGTTCAGAAATCTGGCAGGAGCCAGGGACAAAACATTCCCGGCGATACCGCGGCAGAGAACGTATAATAAGAGTGTGATTAGCATTATTTACGACCGGTTAACTATTAACCCATAAATCAACCGGGAGACTACATTATCCGAGAGGGTGTTGGTGTGTTCGTGCGTGTCCGGTCGCCTCTCGACTTCTCCGCTCGAAGAAAACGGTACCGCACCAAGGTGTGCAGACCTGTAGATCGTCGAGGCGATAAGCAACGAGGATTCGTGAGTCCAAGAACGGAGGAAGATAGAGGCGGAAGAGGAAAAAAGATGGAGAAAAGGAAAGCTCGATGGAAGAACAAGGGAGACGGTACCAACGGCCAGCCATCTTCCTGGTGATTTAGGAGGACGCTGTGCTTTCTTTCCTTTATCAGACGCTCCTTTCTCGCTTGTTTTCTTCAAATCTCTCGCGAGTTTTAAGCGGATTACTAGGCACCCGCTCGACGCCCTTTTGGAACTTCGGTTCGAAAGGATCTGACAGGTTTAGTTTATGCTGGATCACGTGGTCCGGATTGTCACGACGGTGAATTTAGTTTGTTTAGACGCATCAGGGGTTTCATACTCGCAAGGAAGCTTCAGAAGCTACAAAAAATTTAATCTTTTTTGTTTCATCTCGTGAAAGCCACCTTTTGCTATGGGGATGATTTTGTTAGGTTGATGAGGAAGATTTGTCTATATGAAGATTGAATGAAAAATGTAGAATGAAGATTTCAATTTTACAAATTGATCTTCTTGTAAACGCAACCCTAAAGAAAATAATTGTATTCTGCATTTTCGATCTTGTTTTTCATGTGAAATTAGCAAATTCATCCCGTAGACCCTAACACTGCAAAACTAATAATTTACCGAGCAAAAAGGATTTTACTTAGACAGGTTGATCTCTCCGGACAGCTTATACAATTCTTTCGTTTTAACATAAACAAATTTTATAATAATTTAGATTGTAATAATTAACAAAGAAACATGTAAAGAGAAATAAATATATATATAGGCAGAAGAAGATTCGTGAATTCTTTATTAACCATTGAGGTTTTTATTAATACGACGTCCGGTCATTATTTTCAAAATCTGAAAATTTTATATCAGAAAGAGGTGTAAAATTTGCTCCGGCCATGTTTTAAATTTTTTGAGGCCGTTCGCGTGCACACGGACATTATTCGAAGCAAATTGGAAAATAGGAAGCCGATAAATTGCGAAACTGTTTCAAAAACAGGGATACGTGCATATTATTCAATGAAAAACAAAATAATTTGTTCTGCAGTGCTTTTACTGTCTCCCCCGTTGATTGTTAAGTATTATGCTGTACATCCATGTTAAACTCGACCATTTATATCGATTCGGTGCACAATTTAATTGGAACATACTGACAGGAAAATCCGTATGTAGCGTGTTATAAACTTCGACATTGCGTACGCGTAAGTGACTAATTAATTTAATTATAATCCTTGTTGTTCCTGCAGAAAAACCGGTGTTTCGTTATTAAACACGTCGCGATATAATTTCGCTTTCTCATTTGACTTGAAAATTAGCCAGGCTGCTTTCATTCAATGCACAATAGCGGAGGCATTTAACTTAATTACTGAAAATATTTTCAGGGTACAGCAATGAAGCCTTGTCTGAATATTTATGCATCACTGATACACGTGTGTGTATTTCATGTAGTTACAATTTTTTTCCACGTAATCGATAATTATACCATGCAATTTTTTTAAACGATACCAAAAATTAGTCTACATTGTAAATATAATTAATGAATGTTACATATTACGCAATGTGTTTTTATTGCACGAAGATATTAATCACTAGCCTTTCTAAACAATTATTTAAAATTTAGCATAGTATTTTGTAGAATATGTATAGTGTATTCTAGAATGTCCAGAGTAGTGTACACACTCTTGGAATAAGTTTTTGTTTAGATAAATTGATAAATATTCTCAGATTGATAATAGATTGTTATACATTTTCTAAATTCATGTAATTTTACAGAGAAAGTTCTAAATCATTACAACAAACATTGTA
The DNA here is from genome assembly GCA_916610135.2 of Macropis europaea. Lineage (NCBI taxonomy): Eukaryota > Metazoa > Arthropoda > Insecta > Hymenoptera > Melittidae > Macropis > Macropis europaea. The sequence goes on from OU744344.1 coordinate 23,372,449, forward strand.
CAGTTCCCATTGAGACATGATCAAACTTTTGCAGATCCCCATTTTTTGGATAGTTTTAGGTGAATCTACATTTCATGATTGAAAATTGGTAAACAATTCTTAAATACAGTAATAATACGTCCTTATTGCGTCAATATAAACCACACACAAAGAATAAAAAAGGACAGGAAGATCAGATTAATCAATGTAGAAAATTAAATTAGTGCAGTAGGCCAGGTGCACCAGTGTGCTGTTAATAACTCAACTTAACATTTTTAATAATGACCCGTCTTTATTGTACAGAATCTTAAACATATATAAAGAATAGGTAATAAAGAAAAAGCAGACTAATCAATATAGAAGGTCAAATTAATGCAACAGACAAGATACACCAGTGTGCTATTACAAACCTAATTTTCTTTAATAATAACACATTTTCATTGTACTAGCCATAAATACACATTGAAAATACAAAAACGCAGAAGAGATAATTCAACGCAGAAAATAAGCTCAATGCAAATATTAAGGTTTAGAACAGGTACTCAAAAATGAACATAAGAATTAAGTCATCCAATAGATCTATGCACTGCGTAGGTACAAATTAAAAGTCCCTAGCACCTGGAAGCGTGATTCGTGAACATAAGAAACGATCTAGGTCGATTTCCATCGACATCTCGGCTGATTTCCGCACATCGTACGGGGTTGAGAGCACGCTTGTGCAGTCACCGCAGATCCCCCTAAATAAATTCCCATAAAGCAGCTCCGGTGGCTTGGTCACGTTGGCCTCGGTCTTGCATCGTACACCCTCTGCTCCCGTATTCGGGACACGAGATCCTGCCAGTGGTACGTCATTCGCCCTGTCGCTAATCAGAACTAACCGCCGACACGTGACTCGAATCCTCTATTCCACGAAACGAGGCTCCGGCAAGAAGCAACGAGAATCAGCAACACCGACCAAGGTGTAAAAAAAAACGAACGAACGAAGTGAAGGAGGAAGAAGAAGAGGAAGAAGAAGAAGAAGAAGAAGAAGCGTAGACACGTCGTTCCGCCGCAGCCATCTTTGCATCTCCCTTTCACCAGCAACCCCATTTTGCGCTCCTGTTATGGCCGTTCCCTCTGCGAACTAAGTCTCCTCCTTGGTCTGCTCCTCTTTTCTCGGATTCCCGCCTTGAACAGCACCTTCCTTCTCCTTCCTGAAGCTCTTGATCGTGCAGGCAATTAGACTTGCAAAGCGAGTCGCGAATTCGCGGAGATTCCTTCGGTGAACACGAAACGGAGAAAAGATATTCCTTGATACCTCCGGCTGGATGTCGGCGCCTTGAAGCGCCAGGAGGAATTTGTTTGCCTGCTCGAGGATGAAGAGATTGTTTCGTGGAGGAATTATTCATATTTCTTTGGGAAGGACTTCAGATTTAAAGACCAGGCACTTAATGGCTGTTTGGTACATTTTTCAGGGATGTCTTGTATAATGATTTTGTGATTTTACAGGGTGGGGCATAGTTTGATGAACAATCGAAGTGATAATGATTCCTCAGTCTTGGTGAAATTGAATTTAAGTTGTAGCGGTGATACTAATTGTTATTTAGGTGTAGTTCTGGGTTTCGTTATATTTTTTAAGCCTTGTTCTTTTAGATTCGTTTCTGACGTTTCAGAGGTTTGGTATTGTTCTAAACATATTTTTGTTTTCTGCTTTACACGTTCATATTTTTTCTACTCTCCGACGTCTTCCTCTCGCCACGTGCACGTTTTATTTCAAAATAAACCACTGATATTAAAAAATTATGTTCCTTCAAACATTCGAGGTTCAAAATCAAAATTGTTCTAAATCATTTCTGCGATAAGGGATAGCGAATTTTAACTTCAATTCAAATCGATTAGATTTCCTGTAATCGATTCTCCTCAACTTTAATTCGAATTAAACAAACACCGAAGAAGTAGTATTATAAATTTAATCAGTTAACTAATTTTTTAAAAATGACAAAAGTTGGTTGGAGTTTCAAGTAAAAAGAATGGAATAGTTGTAAATGTATAAAGAGTTACTATTGAAACAGTAAATTGACAGAACAAAGTTAATAACGTCATAATGTTCTAATATTACAATTCTTATAAAGTTTCAAAAGTTTTTAACGCGTTGACTGTCGTGGGGCCACCAGTGACCGGCGTCTCGTATTTTATTTCGTTAAATAATTAGTAACTTTTCAAAATATTGAGAAGCATTAATATTATAACAATAATATACGAGCATTACTACACATTCAAATAATAAAATATTTCCCTCCTTCGGGATTTATATTTACAATATTACATTTTATTGCGTCCGACTAGGTATGGCAGTTTCTACTGTGGTGTTCAGCCTGATAATTTTGAAGTACCATAAACAGCATGTCTGGGCCAATGATATTCTGTCAGTTGTGGATGGGTGGTTTAGAGCTATATTATAAATTTATCCAAAAATCGCTATCGTTCTGTTCGTGTTCCACACCGACGCCCGTTCATGAATTATTGTTATGTAAGCGCGATAAATGGTTGCCGATGATTCTCGCGATCAATGGATCATCGTTGCCCCGGCTTCATGAATTGAAATTTCTCAATGCAAGTACGGTCGCGACCCCGTGGCTCGATGAATGACGTCCGACATCTTTATCGCGACTTCATTCCGAACGAAAAAAATCGGGACAGATCGGCAAAATGAAAAACAGGAGCGATTAGATGAGCGCCGGGGTTAAGCAACGGGATACACAAAACTCGTTCATTCAATCGCCGCATTTCTTTGCCTCTCTTTCTATTTCCGTTTCAACATTTTGAGCGCCACGCTGTGTTAGCTGAACGTAACACAGTTTCTACATTTGTATTAACACTAGAACTACCGAGGCAGTGAAAATTACTGGTTTGTAATTGTACTGTGTACAATTTATTTTTGACGATTATTAGTGACGCTGAGTATAACTAAAGAAAAATGTAAATAAATATTGTTTTCTTGAATTACGTATTTTTTCTAAAACGTGTTATTTTGATCGCTTCGATGAAATAGGTGCAGGTGGTTAATCCTTCGCAGATCTAGTGTTAAAAATGAATATGATCTCAATTTAATGAATACAGTCAGTGACTTTCATAATTGTTGTATTGGTTATGCTAGACCTTATTAGATACATTTATTGACACTATACATGTTCAAATAAATATTAACAAATTTAATTTAATTATATAATTATTAATTGTCACAAAATTCTGAGAAAACGTTATACTGAAACAATAATGTAGGAACAGCAGAATACGATTGCGAACTCAAATCTTTTTGTTTTTCTTTACGATTTATACCAAACAGTAAATTATGTCGTGTCTGATTAGTTATGGCTGTTTTCACTGTGGTACTCTACGTGTTAATTGAATGTAAATGTCACCCGTACGTGGATAACATGGCATTGAAAGTGGTAAGCTGTGTCTCGATGTTACTTTCATTTTTTCTTTTATTCTCGATGTTGTTTTGAATCTATCGAGCAGATGAATTGCCATAAAAATTAATGTGAGACTTGCGAGTGATCGTAAGTCAGGAAATAAACTGTACAAGGCATTAAGTCACTTTCAGAGAATTTTATCAATTCAAAAATTAGTACAATTAAAACTATCACTTGGTACAATTCCATGAAGGATTTTAAAAAATTGTTAGCAACAGGATTTTGCTATGGTAATCTAAACATTCATCGAAAAATTCTAAACAAAGTAGAGCCCTCATATTCCATCACACGCATAGTTAAATTTTTACAAAACATAATCACATAATATTTATTGTGCACGTGGTGATATATGAGGGATCTATTTTGTGTACAAACTTTCGATAAAAGTTAGGATCTCCATAGCAAAATCCTGTTGCTAATAATTTTCTAAAATCTATTATCGAATTTTGCCAAGCGGAAATTTTCATTGTACTAATTGTTGAATTAAAACACATGTTAAATAACTACAAATATATGTTTTATAAAATAGAAAACGACATTACTTATGAGATAACCTGATATAATAACAAACAATATGTCAGGTAACAGAAATTCGATGCTTCATAAGTGTCAGCCTAGTAGCTAGCCCTAAGTTCTTACAGTTACTAATAGAAGTAAATCATTTAGAATGTGATATTTAGGTTCCTTCAGAAATTCCTTCAGAAAATTGTGGCGTTTGCGACGCAGTGTTTGGTGTCTATGTGCGGTAATATAACGCGGAGAAATCTTTCCGTTTTCGAGCGAGCTAACAGAGTGGCGGTGCGGCACGATAAAGTCTCGAAGTAATTAGTCCGATGTTTACACAGTTTAACGTTTCCCTCGTATCTTCGGCTTCTCCTCCTACGCGGCTCAATTAACTTACGGCGTACTTAATTAGTCGTCCTGGCACTTGGCAAGCGGCGGGGCGCTTTCGAATCGCGCCCGCTGAATTCTTGCCTCTCTTATCTGCGAAATATTTATCCACCGAGCGCCCGGAGAATTTTTATCGGGCCGAACAACTTGCAAATAGGCCAACCTGCTTAAAGGTTTAACAACGACGCGCCACCCGATTATCTTCAATTTTTGCTTCTTCCTTTTTTTCCCGTTTTCAACCCTTCCGCTGCGGAAGACTTCGACACCCAACTTTTTCTGTGGCGTACTGCGTACTGATTGCATTTTGGACTCTGCGAATGAATTCAAGTAAACAGTAAAATGGAATGGATGGAATCTTGATTGCCGAAGTTATATTGGGAAGTCTGGGGTAATAAGTGCACATATTTAACAGAAAGACTGACGATTTTGATATTGATGAAGAAATGAACTGAAGAAATTTGTCAGACGGATATGTGCATCGATAGACTTTTCGGGTGAATTTAGACAGGCACCTATATGCGTTCATAGCAATTAGGGGGTTAAGATTCAACCGTTGTAAGGATTATTCGCAACTATAGTATGGTTCTGTTTATTTGTATTGAATTGAATGGAATAAAATTAGGTTGCTGCATGTGAAGTGTCCCATTCCTGTCAATCTTGAAGTAGCCTAAGATATCACGTACACCGCTTTGGAAAACGTAGTTTCGAGAAATATGTGTTTGAAGTGTAGCAACGTCTACCAACGCGTAGGTACGTACTACACTATTGGCCAAAAGTTTAGAATCATTTGCAGATTTCTACTAAAATCGAATGTCCTAACAAATTGTGTACTGACCTATCGTTAATGTACCAGATACTAGCAAGAATATATGTATATTCTACAATTGTATTAATATAAAACATATTGAACTCTAAAATTGTACATGTCCACAAACATCCGCAGTCTAGTCATGAAAAAAGCATTAACACGTCCACCACAGTGAAAATTTCCACATCTGGTCAGACATACTATAATATCCCATTTCGAACACAAATCACGAAGAAAAATAATATGTAACTATTCAAATGCCTAGTCTTGATCTTTTATTCCTAAAATAATATTAATTCTATTCAAAATTTTAAGAAAACCGGAAATTATTTAATTAAATAAAACTCCGTGCGTCTACTACGGCAGTTAACGTGTTAAAACGTGATAGCGCTCATTGGACACTTTTCACATATGAAAAAAAGGAGCACGATTAAACTCCTTGTCACTGACACAGATAGATGATGAAGACACAAATAATAATAACAATAAAGTTCTCTCAACGGACAGAGTGACCAAGGCGATTTTAACGTAATAGAAGACGGATGAACCGCGAAGTAAGGAAACCGGGCGAAACGGACCAGAAGACGAGCGACAGAATTAATCGTCGCCCGGTCGCGAGGACAATCATGTAGAGGTAATTTGTAAAATCGCGGGGGGTTCCTGAAATTCGCAGAGATCTCCCGGCGAGCCAGCTGAGCCGAGCACGCCTCGGGGAAGAACTTATTCATAAGATTATTTCCCATTTTCGTCATGACGCCGCGCTGTATCGTTATTTAAGTTTTATATTAAAGCACGGCCCGCAGCCGGCGGCTTTTTTGATGTATGGGCCGCGCGTGTCCTGCTTCCTTTCGCAAGGATCCGCCTAAACGTGAGATATCGTGGCCGATCAATTTTTCATAACCCTCCGCGCTCCGTTCGCCACGGAATTTTTCACGGCGTCATGGAAATTCGCACTCGACGACGCCGTTTTTCTTGATTACCCGCACCCGACGCGGTTCTACTTTCTATCGTTCCCACCGTCACGCGGCGATTTTTCGACGGGTTCATAGAATGTTACTCGTTCGCTGGAATTCGATGAAGAACCTCGAAGAATGAAATTGGGAGCAAGTTGACGCGTGCTTCGATGTTTGAAGTTTCTTTGAGGTTTTTTGCTGCAACTTTTGCCTAGTCCAGTGTACTATGGCATATACAGGGCGTTCTAAAAAGTTGGGGTCAAACTTCAGGGGTATGTAGCTAATTCATCAAAATAAGGGTAAGTCTTAAGAAACATGGGTCTAAGTACAATTAGCTTGGGAACGTCCTATGTAAGGTATACCCGATGTTCTGTCACAGAAGGTGTGCATTGTACATGAACACGTTGAGGGCCACAGTGAAAACAGCCATACCTAACCAGACCCGATATAAGTTACTATTTTTTATATAAATCGTCAAGAAAAAAAGATTCGAGTACTCAATCGTGTTCTGCTGTTCCTACGTTATTGTTTTAGTATGAAGTTTGCTCAGAATTTTGCGACAATCATGAATTATTTAATGAAATTAAAATTGAGGTGTCGGTCACCGGTGACCGATGCGGCATTCAACGTGTTAACATTGTAACGTGTTTTCATTCATTTCTATAGGAGCAATATAAAACAAATAAATTACTATATTACAAATAAAATACCCATATACCTACTTCTAAAATGAAAATCGTGAAATTACATTTGTTATTTAAGCAGTCTCTCAAAATCTGGTCAGTGACAATTAATTTTCTCGAGACATTTACAGCCCCCAACCTATTAAGACTAATAGTTCTAATAAACATGGGTCCCAAAATACAATCATTTTAATTACAGTCCTTATCTGTCTGCTAACATCAGTAATATTTATGTTACATCAGACAAGGTGAAATATCTATTTCAATAAGCTCTTATTTTGATTTCCTTCATTCCAATTATGTTAGCACTTCAAGCTTACCCTAAATATCTACTTCTTCTAAATTAAAACCTTCAAAATCACCATAAATGAATTTATTGCATTTACAGTAGCACCCAACGACCAGTACGCTCTAAAAAAAACAATACCCAAGCTTTCAGAAGATCATTGTAGAAGAAGTCTTAATTTCAACATCGAGAACGAAGATATTCCTTCGAACCGAAGCGGCTGGAAGGGGTTCGCTTTAATCAAGCCGGAATCTTCATTCTCCACGTCCTCGGTCGGGCTATCAAATACAATCACCAAACGTGCGGCATCTTTTCCCTCGGCCTACACACCTCTTTCCACTCAGTCAGTCGATTCGTTCTCGCTTTCACGAATTGAATCTCCGCGGAAGGAACACCGGGTTGGAAGACGAAGGAGCGGAGAGAGAGAAGGTTGCCCGGGCAACCACGTCGAGAAACCCTCTGTCGTTGCCAGGGCAACCTCTCTAACCGGCGATCCCTAAATATGCGGCAGAAGTGGCGAGAAAGAGGGACGGAAAAGAGGGTGAGAAGAAGAGGACGGTCCACGAAGGAAGAGAATCGGGAGGAGGAGGGAGAGAGATCGAGGCGGTTGCCGGAGAAAGAGGAAGGCAGCTGGTGGGTTGGTAACTGTTACCGCGGAAGGTGAGGAGACCCAGTTAATTACTAAAGCGTTTTAATCGTCGGCAAAGTTCCAACGGCACTCTGGAGTCTCGGCCAAAAGGGCTTCGGAGAATGCGGCGGCTGTGTAAATTAGGAACTCGCCAGCTTCCTCCTCGCATTGCTCAGCGTGTACACGACTTTGCCCTCTCTCGACGCCACGAGGGCGTAAAGTTTCCGGAGAAGTTGAAGTTTGGGGGTCTAAGTCCCTGGCAACGATGAACGATTCCTAGGGATAGATGGATTATCGGCGTTATTCTGTTCTCTGGATCCTGAAATTTTGGACTCGACGAGTTTCTTGTTTTGTGGAGACTCTGCTACAGTGTCATCAGCATGGAAGCACTGAAGCATAGGAGGTAGTCTGTCTCAGTACTGACCGTGGCCAACGTAGCTCAACTTCAGATTCGACTAGTTCGAGAGTTATCGTGTCTGTTGCGTTTCTAGTCTTTTGATGTACATGGAAGCTAAAGGAAACTGCCAGATGATCTTATATGTAATGTTGTTACATCGCGGCACGCATTTCTTATCAATTGATTGGGAAAGGAGATTTGTATGAAGACCTGAGATCATCCGCTTGACTGGGTTGACACTAGATTGGAATCTGAGGGCATACATTGGTTTTTTAATATGCATCAGTGTACTGATGAATCCAGATATTATGCATGTTGCAATCAAATCATGAAATCAGTAATTCTATAAGCTTTTCTGAGCATAGTAGAAAAAGTGTTAGGAGTGAAGAGAACTGACACTTTTAAAGTTTCAAAGAATATTAAATATCTTGCAATGTGATCAGTATTTAGTTCAATAATATTAAATAAAGAAGTCGCACATTGCATCAGTTCCAATAATAAACCATTTATTAACAAGCATGCAACGCTTAGCCCAGCCCATGTATACATTTACTGAACGTCATGCCTTCTCTATGACATGTACATACATGACACTTAAGAAGAATGAAACATTCAATCCTAGTCTTAGATAGTTAAGACATTTTTCTATACACTAATTAAAACTACAAAATGTTAAAATAGCAACAATACCCAAAACAGACGGATATCTACAGATTCCAGAAAGTCCCCACGTTAACTGAAAACAATGACGCCAGTTTCTTAATTAGAATTAAATGTCAGGAGATCCAGGCAGCGTGAAAAAAGGATGACACAGTCCAGACTGAACGAATGGAAGGATACTCAGACAGCGCCACTTAGAAAATCGATATTTCTTTGAACCGTAACAGAAACTATCTTTATTAGCAGCATTTATTCGTGAAGAAGGAACGGACGCCCCTGACAGATAATAGAAACGCATCTGTTACTAGGCAAATTGACTGCAAACGTGTTTGTCAGCCGATAGCGTCTCCCTCGACGCGCATGCTCCTCGGGCATAAATTCTGCAAGCTCCAACCGCGTGGCAAGCAGAAGATGCAGTGAATTTTTAATTTGGAAAGCTACGATTCCCTCGACACTCGTATTTAACCGTCCTCCAGACGAAATGATATTGGGGAAAAGTGGAAACAGAGATCAGTGAAACTCTGTCTCGAAATTATCATCTAAATGTAGATGTTATTCAATGACTTAAATACGAGTAACATCACTGACCCGAAACATTAAATTTGTTGACTGACTGAATGGGAACAGGCCATCAGAAAATAGACTACACTAACCTATCATCGACAATCTCAAAATTATCATTCAAATATAGACATAACTCTTGACCGAACTAGACCATGCTATTTCCTGTTTGGTACATCATTGATCAAAGCAATTAAATTTGTTGACTGACTCAATGGGGCCAGACTGTTAGAAAACAGACTATACGTTCTTTGTCACTGTGAACCGTAAGATTGTCCATTTGTCTCAAAATTATCACTCAAACGTAGACATGACTCTAGTCTGATCTAAAGCACGATATATCCTGCTCGGACCATCATTGACCAAAACAATTAAATCTGCTGACTAACTCAGCGGTGCCGGACCATTAGAAAACGGAGTGAACGGTAAGATAGTCCTAGTCATCATGAAACAGAAGATCATCCAAGTCACCGAGACTTTCATTTAGCCGAATAGACGGGGACTAACTCGGCATCGCGTTAAATAACTTTGCCTAACAAGGTGCTGCCGCCACTGTAAAAAGATTACGTAAGCGGTAATGGCCGCCGGCTCCTCCTAAATTCGAGAACGAAGAGTGTCAGCACGGAGGGGCGAAAAGAGAGAAGGAGAGGAACGGTGCGCGAAGAGGAGAAGGAGCAGCGACCGAGTGCTCCGTGGCGGGGGTTAATTTTAATTTCCTAATTTTTCCCACCCCGAGGCGCAGGTAATTTCCTCCCCAGAAGAGAATAGATGTAATTACTTAACGCCTCCGAGCTCTGAGCTCCTCTTATTAAAAGAGGATCGTGCCCTCGGGGGCTGAAGGGGTGGAAGCCGCATTGGTGGGGGTTGTTCGGAGTGGTGGAAACACAACAATCGTCGAATGATCGCGAAGAAAGGGAAACGTCTCCTTCCGTGGAAGACGAACGACTAATCGCGTCGCACCTCTAAAATTTCCTACCTGATATTCCTAAAATATCCACTAGTGCATCTCCAAATTCTGAACTTCTCCACTGGACCGACAGATGAAGCCAGAAAATATGAGCAGCAACTTTTGTTGGTGATAATTTCGACTGGAGACGAGTGTATCTCTCGAATTAGAGGCTAAGGTCGACGGAGACTGTGCAGGGGTGGTTTCGAATGCCGTGGGGTAGGGAGGAGCCATCTTGCGGCCGGTTTCAGGGCAGCCACCAATTGATTCATCCCCTCCACGGTTCCATTACTGGAAGGAAGGGGCGTCGATTCAATTCCGGGGCAAAAAAACCGTCCACGAGGCGGAGTTCCCTCCGTAATCCATCCGCCCTGATTGGCCAGGAATAGAGTGGCACCGGTGAACCCACCGACCGACCGACCAATCCAAAGCCTCTGGGTGGCGACCGAAACCAGTTTCGACTCCGTGGACAGAGGGGAGCCGTTGACTTGACTCTGCAGGCAGATAGTGCTGTGCCGTTGGCTCGTGCCGTAGTGGTCCTAACACTAACAGGTCCTTGCCAGCAAGGAATCTCTGGAATCCGTTCGTTGCGCGACCGAATTCGCCCCACGGAACCACTCGTGTTTCTAATCTCGTCAGCTGATCGGTGTTTCCGTCGCTAAACATTGCGTAACGTCCAGGTGCATCGACGCTCGGTGGTTCAGGAAGTGTCCAGCAGTGTTTAGGACCGGTGTTTTCTGTAATGGTCCATTTTGACTTGGTGACTTTTCGGTGAACCGTTCAAGAACTCGTAAAACGGGTAGCAAAGTTTGGACTGATATTTCCAGTGGGACTGTAATCAGGGAAAATTGTCAGAGTGTTCCAAGTGACATTTTGAGGACTGTTTATGTTTGGAGCAAGTAAAGGAGTCTTGAGACTGATCTGTGTATAAACAATTTAGTAGACTGTTTGTGTCGCTTCATAGGTTTACAGCCTGTAAAACTTGATAAAATTGTTAAAATAGGCAGCACTGGACAGGGAAATTAACAACAGACTGAGACACTGTAGTAAACATAATAAGCAACTGTTTATGTTATTTGGTAACTGTGACAATACTCAGGAAGACTGAGGGGTCGATCATAAACAACAAGAACCTTGAAGTACGCCTTCCGACGGCTACCCGAGTTGCTTCGGCATGTCCTAACAGTATCCTCCTCATTGTCATCGCAGAAAAACATGATCAACATCGTCTTAAGTGCCACCAACACGCTATAACCCCCATGCACAGTTCAGTTACACGTTCAGAAAATGTAAACAAATGACTTGAGACATCGTGTAGGTGTCCTCACACTGTGTCCGCCTCTATCAGGCTTAAGTGACTGGAACCGAGAGGACTGTTTTTCACGGTTGTCAGTTCCAATGAGCATAAAGAAACCGCAGAGGCCGTAGCGTTGATAGAGACCAGGAGAGGGTCCATAAATGCAAAGGAAGTGAGACCTCTCCGACGGAGAGACATCCAGTCATCAAGTTGGTACCAAACATGGTCCTGGAACCAGGAGGTGGTCTGTCCTTTCCACTGCCTCCTGGTAGCGGTTCCGCTGGTTCCGGTGGTTCCCTCCTGACCCCGGCCAGGCTGTTCCAGAGGGCGACACCCGTGTTTCCGTTTCATCTGACAGGATGGCCACCGCATCATCCGGTCCTCGGACAGGTTCAAAGCCAAGTTCAGCAGACTATGCAAGCTCAGCATCAGGCGGCCGCAGCTGCTGTCAGGTTCCTCAGTCATCATCATCCTCATCACCCGCATCCGGCATTAGGGAACCACCCCCTGGTCCCGGCGATAACTGGCCACCATCCGGGTGCCCATCATCTTCATCACGCTGCCGATCACGCCGACGAGGATGACGAGAAGAAAGGTAAGCGATTTTTTCGGGGTACTCTTCACAGTTCAGTCCTCTGGGTGTTTTTAATTAGGGCCGCAGCTGCGCCGGACCGTGGAAAAGAAAACGGTAGCTCTCGTTTTGGTTCGTTTAGGAATTATTTCGTTGGCTCAGGTGTGAAGGTTCGTGAGTGGATTTTTGTGATAGGTGTGACTAGTCTATTTATTTACAGGAAATTCCCGTTGGTTAGGAAATTAGAACACTGTGACAAGAGGTGGGATGTCGTACAGGTTATTCGCTTAAAAGTTAGGGGAAAATAATAGTAGGTTGAAAACTTGACTGTGCAGAGAAATATTTGGAGCATATCGTTTAAATAGATTAACAGAAGATGAAAAGAAATATGATTGTGAGCTGGAGCGTTTTATTAGAATAGGTATAGAGTCTGATGATAAGGCCAGTGTTATGAAAACACTTGTTTTGTTATATTAAGTACGAAATAAGGAAGTGGTCTAGACCAGTCATTGAATCTTAAGATATCTAACATTTTAAAGCTGTTGTTTTGATTGTTCCTGATTTTATACTAGAAATAATTTAATATTGCTGCATAGTTGTGTTCTGTCATGCGTAAATTACACCTGTCTTTATCTAGTTTAAATATTTATTTATAGTATTTAAGTTAACATGAATACCAAATTGTTTAGCTAAATATACACTACAAAATTAGATTAGAATGTTGCCAGTGAAAATAACGTCATTGTGTAACTCCCATCTCGAAATTCAACAAACAAAATAATGTAAGTCATAATCTTAACTTTCTTCGCTATTTCGCTCAGATTAACTCTAGAAAATTATATTTATGATAAACAGAGCAATATCCTAATCCACCTATATTTTGTATTGAAATTCAGCCTTGTATTCTTGCGTTTTCTCTCCGCGATATTTTGCATACTTATCGTCTCACAAGCTGCAATTTTAAGGCAACAACGATAGTGAACCTGCAGATTACCCACTGCTTCGTTTCTTGATTTACAATGCGAATTAATCTCTGCTACCACTCGCATGATTATTTATGTGAATGCAATTAGACCGTTCTCAACATTGTTGCTGCAATATTGTGTTTGCACTGGTAAGCTGATTGAATGATGCAATCCTTAACCAGCCTCTTAATAACGTATCAAAAAAATAAACACACTGTAAAATGTCGAGAAAACTTACGATTCCGTGACAAGAAGTCAAAAAATGAAATTATCTCTTCTTACCATACATATTAAACAACTGCATGGTCAATGTTTAGTCTGTGTGAGTACTGTAAGCTGCACAGCCCCTCGAACGTTCTTTCAAACGCCCTGAAGAGTTCGTATACTGCTAGAAGATAGTCTCAAGCGTGCTTTCTGACACATACGGTGACTCGATCGAATGTACTTTCAGGATACGTTTGGAAAATGGTCTATAGGGAGTGCCATAACACGGTCAATCATAAGATCGTTCTTGACGAGCCCCTGGGATCGCTTACAGGGTTAGCCCCAATCCGCAACGCCCTTTTTCCACCCTTCCTTCAAGGCTGACGGGCTGAAATCGCGTTTCGTGTACGAGATCGAGGGTGGAAATCTGTTTTTTACGTGATCCCATTCATGTCCCTAACGCTTGTTTATGCCTCCGAGGTAGTGCCACTTAACTCTCTCCTCTCTCCCTTTCAACCTCTTCCTGTTTCGCTTTTTTTTCTTGGAAATTCGCGTTAAACCGCGGCGATCATGATCAATTTCACCCCACTCGAACATTGCGCGAGCGTATTTGAGTATAAAGTGAATTCGTCATCGCGCCAGCCCTCGGTGGCACATGACTCGAGTCCTCCAACCTTTCGGGAGCTATATAGGAATTGTTCGCTATAATTGTACCGAAATTTTCTTTAAACTAGAGGCTGATAAGTTATAATTTTTGTCGTAAGTTCAGGTCACCAATAATCCTGCAATTGTTTGCTTTAATCATTGTTAAAGCGCCACTTGTTACAGGCATTCCCATCTGCTTTACTACTGAATTTTCTATTAGTTTAAACGACTGACAGCAGGGAATTATCTGCAGCAATTTTCGTTTCAAAACTCGAAACAGTTTGCAGAGTTACCGTTTGGAGCGTACTTCGTGAAAAGTCTAGTGACATTGTAAATTAGGTGACTTGACAGACTGACACGTGTTATTAGTGTCAGAACAAGCAGCGACAAAAGAGGACCGACAGTTAAAGACCTAGAGCACATACAGGGGCTCACAAGTGGTCCCAATCTTGTGCCAATACCTCTTGACGTTATATGGAATTTACTGCAGAGACTCTAGCAAACCATACTGAATCACATAGTATAAAATTTTCTACTAATATTCTTTTAACTGTACCATGATCGTTTTACTACTTGGACGATGTCCAATGGACACTTTAAGTCCCAAAATCGGTTACATTACATGAGCCCACGGTTTTCTTCTTATAACGATATCAGTAATTGCATCATACTTCATTCCGCCGTACCAGCTAATTCACAATTTTAATATACTTCTTCCAGCATAAATATTTGAATGAAATCCAGCGTGAAATGTTCCAAAAGAGTTGGAACACCAGCAGACAATCCGCGATACTTTTCTGCGCGGTTAAAACACTAGTCCCCTAATTTCGCTAATGGGCCAACTAGCGCGGCCAACCGCACGTAACGCGCACTGCAAGTGAGCAAGTTAACTAATGAGTTCCGCGAGTGTTTAGCGTAACACTGTTTAAGATACACATGTCACGTCTGACAGCCGTGAGAAATCTTCCCCGTGATGCCTTTTTTCTTCGTTTGCAATTAGGCTAGTGTCTCTGAGAATCTAGCGAACTCTCCGCCGTGTCCTGTTTTCGTTCAGCTCATTCTAAACGCGGCTACCGTTGATAGAGCATCGAGATTTTGTTCGATATTTTCTATGAAAGCAGGTAAAAGTACACTAACAGTTAGACACTCACTCATAGCACAAGAACTACATGTACAACTTACTGACTATTAATTTTAGGGGTGTATTTGAAGTACAATTTGTTATAGACAATTGTAACCTTGTTTTACATAGAAATACCTTGAAGAATTGTTGAATAAAACAGAGTTGAAATAACTTTTTTGTTTGGCCAATTCCGTGAGTCACTTTAGGGTTCCATTAAGTACGCTGGGGTTGCGATCTAACTTAGTGTTCAAGGTGTTTTGGGAATTTTAAGAGTGTTCGCGATATGTAGAACCAAGGTACAGTTTTAGGAGATGTTCTTACTCAAAAATAATGTAGAACAGTTTCACTTTTTGAACCTGTATGGCTTAAAATTTGATTATCCTAACTCCGTGATCAGACTGGGTAACTTGATGATCGGTTAGAGCTATATTTTGCATTTCATTGGTGAGTCTTCAGTTTTTTTAAGTATCACCGTATATAAACTCTAAAGGGATTTTTAGTAAGGTAACTTCCTTATTTAATAATAAACGATTATAAAGTACTTATCAATGGTACAGTAATAATCTGTCAGAACTAAATATTAGTTGGAACTGCTGTTTCAGCTTGTAAAGACGTTCATCCACATTTCAATAGATTAAACATGTAATTGATAGTCTAATACTGCTCTGTTAGAGCTGGACACTTCCTGAAACTGTTGCTATTGATCATCCGGATTTGTATGGACTAAATAAACAATCAATGGTCCAGGACTACTCTGTTATTGTTCAATACTACTTATTATTAGAAGTACTATTTTTGTTTTCAAACCCACTCACAGAAAATTCAGAGTCATCCAAATCTGAGTGCATTAAATAAATCAGTGGTCCATTTTGTTCTTGTTTTATTTTATTTTATACCTACTCACATGATGCACATCTAGTTCATTCAAGCCTCAGTGTACCGCATAAGCAATCAACAGTCCAGTTCCACTTTGTTAAAGTCTAATCCTCCTTACAAAGGGTGATTTCAACCTGGACGAACACTCTTTGGATGAAAGCCATCTTAAAGTATAGGAACGAATCACCATAAACAAATCCTACAGTACTAGCCATAAACGTTCGTTAGAACAACTGCTTTTAGCCATCAACATTCGCTAGAACAACTGTTTTCATGTTCGTACCCTCTCATAACGGATTCAGGTCTATCTTATCTATGTTTCAGGGAACTTAAAAGTACTCTCACTATTATTGAAGCTAATTACAAAGAGCCGCAAATTATCTGGTCGTGTTCGACCCTATTTACAATACACTTACATACTCCCATGTCTAGCTCTGACTCGATCAGCTCGGCGTAATTGTTAACGAGATCGCGGGGAACTAGCGCTAATAGACGTGAAAGTAACTGACAAGTATGTAGAATTATCAACAATGCCGGCTCCCGTCGACATTTAATTAGACGCGGGCGTAATTGAAGTCCGTTCATCGACGATCGTTCGCGGTCTTATTGTTGTGGCGCAGTTTTATCGGTTTATCAGCCGGTCACGTGAGATTCCACGTCCTCGTGCAGCTGGACCGTCCGATCGCCTCTGGCCAATTAATTTCCAGCGATTGTTCGATGCCAATTATCATCCTGAATCGATTTTAGACGACGATCAAAGGCGGGGTTGATAAAATTCCGTTACGACGGAGTTCACTTTCAAAAAATTTCCAGTTGAAAAATTTCATTCGATAGTTAATTATTATTTCTTCATTATTGTTGTAATCGGAAGTACTTTCACGTCAAATACTCTGTATTTAATAGTATCAAATAATTATATAAATAATTCTTCGTTTTGGAGACTGAATTTGCTGCTCCTACGTTTGAAAGTAGTTTTGATTCCGATCTTTGAAAAATTGTTTCATTTTTCTTTCGTTAATAGGAAGTTCCAGGTACTTTTTCATGCAAAAGTCTCTTCCATAATGTATTCTTGATTCTTCTATTTTAATGTACTTTCGCTTCCGCAAGCCCGAATTTATTGCAACCATATTTAACACTCTGTTTTCGCTTCAGCGACTCCAGCTTCGAGACCGTATGCTTACAAGATTTTTAACATTTTTGCGGCTATAAATTTATTGTTTTCACATTTGAAGCATGTTTTCGCTTCAGCGATTTCAGATTTCAGATAACAATGGTTCAAAGGAATTCCATTTTATTTTATTGCGTGTATAATCCTCTCTAGAGTATTCTTACGATATT
The DNA here is from genome assembly GCA_916610135.2 of Macropis europaea. Classification (NCBI taxonomy): domain Eukaryota; kingdom Metazoa; phylum Arthropoda; class Insecta; order Hymenoptera; family Melittidae; genus Macropis; species Macropis europaea. The sequence goes on from OU744344.1 coordinate 23,389,715, forward strand.
TTATCGAATTCGTGTTCTCACAAACAGAAGCCACCGTTATCTGAAAAAGGAGAAAACAGACGATGATGTAAATTATAGAAAATTGTTTCCAGCATCTTCGTTTACTTACCCCCGTGACAAGCTGCCGTGCGTGACGTGTATCCGGTGTAATTTTAATTAAACCCAGATCATTAAACCCGCTCGTTAATTAAGCCGGGTCACTCCTAGATAGTTCATAGTTATGTACACGCGTAGAAACTGCCATTTCATTTCAATTTGCCCCCGGCACACGGATTTGATTGTCCGGGGAACGACGTTCTGGTGAACCTGGTGAACGTCGAAAAAAATTATTCTCGTTTGGAGAATTATAGTTGATTATTGTCGAACGGAAGGCACAGATACAGTCTTTGGGATGTTCGGTTTAATGAAGCGATCTTAAACCGTTTATCTCAATCGACCAACGGACTGCAATAATTGTCTCTTTATTAACGATGGTCTGACTGGCGTCCAATTACGGCAAATGCACGATAGAAAATTATGGCGCCGGTTAGAATGTCGAAACATTCGTCAACGACGGGAAATCATTAGTGTAACGGAGAATGGAATCTGGATTAGAGTTATTGAAACGCAGTGTGAACTGTCAAATGTGAGATCAGACCAACTGATTGTGAGCATTCTTGGCGATTTAATTTATTGTTTATTGTACGGATACACACGTTTTGCAAACAATACATCAATACAAGATTAAATGGAGCACAACATAATGGTTAAACCTTTTAAATTTCATTTGAAATTTAAGAAGCTTCTGACTGATAAACATTTTGTCTTACGCTCGGTTTTTTAATGTATTTTACTTTCTTTTTTGTTGAATACATTGCAAATTATTTTTTGAGAAGAAACATAATAGTTCCTTCATTTTATAATGTGAAAAAGATTTTACACTTTTCAAATTTATTTTAGAAGTGAACTGCGTATTTAATATTATTGTTCTTATAAATCGTTCAATTAAATTATACTTTATAATCCAGTTGGTTAGTAACTTCTAAATAATTTCTTTAATCAATACAAAAAATTTTCATTCGAATAAGTCCTTGATTTCGTGTAATTTAATTAATTTTCTTCATAAAATTGCGAGTATTATATGTACATAAATTAATATACAGAAAATTGACATTTTTCAAGTGATGACACTTAATGCAGAAGTTATTACAGCGCCTTTCCTGTTATGGCAATAAACCTGATTTTCTGAAATATGTTGGTGTCATATAATCACATTGTGAGTTGTATTTAGATCACACTGCGGAGGACGAACATTTTGTGTCGGAGCACTGAAATTCTCTGGAAATTGCGACGTTTCTGTTAATGGTGACACCTCGAAGTGCTTGGAAACGTTAAACTGTCCTGAGCTCCCAGGGAACGCTAAAGTTGCGTCGTTATCAACGCTAAAGTCTCTTACACGTTGCATGAAACTCGAGCTTAACACGCAATACAGTGGCAGCTTTCAGTTTTAATTGAATGGATTGCCTTTTTATCAACCAAAGCTGGACATTTTTTAATTTGATCATCGATTACTCTACTGTATTCAATTTAATCACATGATACACCAGATTGTGTTCATTAAAAAATTAATGCAGAGATTATTAGATTTTATCAGTTGTGAAGTCTTGGTAAAGGTGGGCTTGTGATTTCGATTCAAACATAAAAAACTAAGAATTTTAGAACTTACAACAGGAATTTAGAATTTAAATTTGTGAGCAAACTATATTATCAATAATGACAAATTTTAATTACTTATATTGTTCAAAAGACACTTTGTGATTTAAGTGTGTTGCATTCAGACAAATTTCAAAAATTTCTGAAATATTTATATTTTTCTTTTAACACCTACGTATGAAAAAAGTCTCCAACTTTTGTAAAGTTACTAATTTTATCAAATAAAACAGATCGACAAGACATAAAAATTCCCTATTTCAGATGAAACAGTAGCACCCTTTTACATACAATTGATCATTCGACCCCAATAAAAGCCTCATTTACATGATCATCCTAACGCGCTCGTAAAATTATGGTCGTTTTACACTGTCGTTAAACTTTTTCAACGTTTCTTGTCCGCTGGTAAAAAATCGGCGTTCTGCCGTCGCTACACGTCCGTACAACGTTGCTGAAGATTCATTCTGAATCGATTGGGAAAATTACATGATTCAGTTGAATGTGAATCAATTCGGAATAGATTATGACGAAACACTTCAATAATAACCGATTTGTAAGATGGACGCCAGTTCTGGAGATAAGAAAATATTATGCGCCGAAAGAAGAACTTTATGATAATTTAATATTAATTATCATCAATCATCGCCCATTTAGGAACAGCTTTTCTTGCATATCAATCATCCCCAAATTTTTCATACTTCAAAAACTTGAGTAATTCCATTTTTGTAACGTAAAAAATTATGTTTATTTGTTCAGGTACTGTTTAATAATTCTGCGTCATGGAGTCAGATGTTTTGGCAATGATTTTAATTGAAGTCGAAGGTGCAATGGGTTTATTCAAACGCGAGCCACGAAGGAACGTGGAAAATGCGAGTGACCTCGGCTAAGGGTCGTTAGTTCCTAATTTCGTGGTTGAGTTCAGCCGATTCATCTTATGCATTTTGCTCGCTCGACAAAACGGAGGTTTTTCAACAAGCCGCCTAATGCCTGTCCGTTCGGTCTAATCGTAAAATAATGAGGGGATGCCACGATAACGTGACTGTTTCTCAGGGAAGCTGAAATCGTCTGAGACGTTTCGAAATGCCTCTTCACAGAGAACTGCGTTCCTTGAATATCTATCGTCTCTCAAACTCAAAATTTTAAAACTGAACTTGCAAAAAAACTCCCTATCAAGTACTTAGTGATACAAAATATTAAAATCTAAATATATAATTGTTAGGTGTTGATGAACAAATTAAGTGTTTTGGCAGGGAACTATGCAAGTTTAGATTAAATTGTTGATTTTATAGATTATCTTTTAAAAATATTCTACGAATATAATTGGGGGTGTTCTTTTCTGTTTCCATTGCTTTTTATTGGAACTTGTAAAAATTTTCATACATGTTTATTGTATATGTTTTGTATATTTTAGCACAGTTGCAGTGCGACAAAGTGACATACACACCTCTGAACAGACAAGGTCTTCAGTTTCAGCGAGTGGAGAATTAATATTAGAATTAAAATGATGAGGTTGTTGAAAAAACACTATTAGAGTTTTCTGTTGAAAATCGTCGCTTATCTTTCACTTTTTTCTTAAGAGATATAACTAAGCTGGCTGACAGATGGAACACGATTACAGAAAACCACATAAAATATACAGGAAATTGAAAAATACATTAATTTTTAAAATAAGAAATCCAATATCCATACTAAATTAAACAACAGTTTCCAAACAACCTAATACAATTAAATTAAAATTGAATGAACGAATTTAAAATTACTAACATCGGAAAGTGACCAAAGAATTCAAGAATGACTGGAGGTATCAAATTGTTGATCATTTTGTCACTCTCCGTACACGGATGTCTCTTTATATTTCTTTACCATACTCGCTAAAACTTCTTATGCCACTGAAGCTCATTTATGCACAGTTTTAACGCCTCTAAATTATAAGCTTCACCTGTCAGTTCTCATAATTGGAAGTATATACTGTTCTCTTTATAGTATTAAAAATTGCATAATAATTCTTCCTTTTAAAAAATTCTTCGATTTTTGTATTATTAATAACCAGTACTCCATACTATACTTACAACACCAAGTCCCATTTATCCACACCTTTTCCATATTTCCATCGCCCCCAAACTTCAACCTTCACTTCTCAGCCTCCCCAGCTCACAACCAAACGAGCGGTGCTCCGATTGAAAGATCTCAGGCACCGATCTCTGCGACCAGCCTTCAGAGCTAGGAAAACGTATTGAAGAAGCTAGAAATCAGTTTGTTCCGACAGGGGGTGAGACGGTTCGACGGGTCGCAGTCGTGTAGAAAACGGACAAACAAAACAAGACGGCTCCGGGTAATAACTTAATTTAAACTAAACTACAGTTTAATAATTCTCTCGGCCAGGTTGGCCGTGGAAGATACAGCGGGCAACCAGCAATTTCAGAGCCGTCGTTAACTGCCGGTCGTTAGTCCCTTTTCAAAACTTCTTTCTTTCTCTCGCCCTTCTCCTCCGCCTTCTTCTTCTCTCCGTGTTTCCTCGTCCCTTTTCGCCCTTCGCTGCTCCCTTTCCCTGCGTTCGCCGTTCTCTCTCGTATCGCCAGCATCAGCCACGGTGTTACTACTACTAATGCTAACACCGCCGCTCGGTCACGAGCTAATTTTCGAGCGTGGTTTGCGTGCCACGCCGTGAATCTCGCCACGGGCCCCCAGAAACGATCGCACCGCGACCGACAAATTGAATCGTCCTCGGCCTTAGTTCCCTCGGATTCCACCTTCTCTTCTTCCAGCAGGATTTCCAGGATCTCTTCTTCATCAACGAGCGAACGTTCATTGACTTTTTCACAAGATTCTCTTGACCCTTTCGTGGGATTTTTTTTATCGTTGACGGATCTATGAGTTTAGGTACCAGTGAGACTGGAGCTGAAAATGTATAAATAAGATGACAATTATTTTGGGCTCCTTTTTTTATTCAAAATACACTCCTTGGAAGTCAATATAATATTGAAAGTAATTAGCTCTAGGTAACTGAGCTATCTGTGATTAACGTTATTACAAAGCATTCGTGAAAATGACGACGTCAATTAAAAACACGCATATGATGGAATTTTCTTTATTTAACGACAAAAATATTTTGTCTTATAAAGAAACAGGATAAACGAAATTAAAAAATTATATTTGGTATTGAATTTATTAATAAAGAAATAAGAAAATAATAAGCATAATTAGTTTATTTAGTAAGCGGATCATCCGATCGTCATTTTTACGAAAGGTTAGTTATTTAGGGTTAAACAATTTTTCGATGAATTTAGTGTACTCTGTTTTCTGAATCGCCTTTAAAACTGCGGTCTTTAAACTTCTGGAATGCTATCGTAACGCTATCCTTTCATTGTTACCTTGAATTTGAAAATAGTCAGAAGTCACATAAAGCCAAATTTGGCGAATACGGTCTACTCGAGTGCTGTCCTGCCTTTTCTAGCCAAGAAATTTGAAGTTTTATAAAAAAAAAAAAGTTAAAATATAGTATAACTGTTTTAGGAAACTTTAATCACCCTTAGCTCGAAATTTCGCAGTATGTTTTGTGAAAAATCGAGGGCTCTTTAATTTTGAACGTCTTCACCCTCTTCTTCAGGATCTTCTTCAGTTCCACAAAATACTATCCAAATGTTCACTATTCTACCAAACTTTTAATTATTTTCTAGAATCTTTGAATCCTGATCGAATTCTGCGTATAAAATCCATCGAATGGCATCGAAGTTTTCATTCCTGTTGATTATCGTGTGCGACTGAATCCCACTAGACTTAATAATCATTCCAATGATTGCAGGAAATTGTTCCGCATAATTTTCATAATTTCTAGAAATCATTGGGTGGTTTTTACCGAAGACACGATTATTGCAGCGCGTCCTCCTTTTTTAATAATTCTTTCATTACCAGAGACACTTAAAAACCACGCGGCGGAAGAGAAAAGCAGTTCTTCTAGTTCTGAAACTCGCTCGAATCGTTGATCTGTCGAAAATATAAATTTCCATAATTGCAAGATGCGTCTTCTGCATGTCATTTCGTATCAATTGTGAATTATCAGTACACTTTCATTCGGGTGTTTCGGCTCTTGCTTTTGTTGCTCAATTATCCTACAAGATAACCGTATTGTTATTACCGTTAATCTCTTTATTTTCTGCCCCGTCGTACTTTCAGCCGCAATTTCGAGAGCATCGTTAATGAGACGGGACGTCGGAAAATAAGAAATCGTATTTCATCGCAATTACTATGCAAATTGCGTAGTTCCCGAATTTAAGTGTTAATTGTACGCGACATGAAGAAAATTAAAATCCTCTTCAGTGAGATTGATCGAACGATAAAGATATTCCGGGAGAAACATGAATATTAAATTAGCGGAATAGATACAGCGGTTGGAATATGGAAAGCTGTATTTTTATATTCGATAAGATAAAAGCTCACGGTTCCGGATGTTGTTCAAACAACGAAGTCGTAAAATTCGTCGACCATAGCTTTTAACTGTTCGATTAACGATATCAGCGTGTTACGAAAGCCCTTATCGCCGCGTACCGTTACGTTAATAATTGCTAACAAAACGACGACGGGGTTCACCTTTGTTTATATTACAAAAATTGTCTGCCACGTTTATGGCATGGTACGTTCAAATCGAATGTATTTTATTCAAATAAAAGCTAAATGTGCTTTCAGAAACTACGTACCGCCATTTTGTTACAAAAAATAATGTATCTTAAATAATGTTAATTGTTTAAAAACATTATGCTTATATAAAATATAATATAATGGTTAGGTAACATGTTCTAGTTAAATAAGGAGTATGTTCCTATATTTAATATAGATGTGTATAATATTTTATGAAATTCATATTTTATTTTATTTTTGTCATGCTCGTTCTGAAAGTGAAATACAAAGCTTAATATAATTTTTAATTATTTATGTATATTTGAAGTGACTTCAAGTTGTTTTATTACTGGGCATTGTCTGTATACAATTAAATCACAAAGTTAAATATGTAGCATACTCTTATCTTTCCACAGTAGAAATAAATTATAAGTAATAATCTTTTCTCTTATTCAGGTAATATGTAAACAAAATAATATTCACTGGTTACTTCTTGAAAAAGAAAATAGTACTATTACTAGTAGTAGTAGTAATAATAGTAATAGTTGTTATGGTACCCTGCCATTATATATTGGTATTGTGATATACTGTTTCATACTTATCAGGAAAAATTCTATATAATTTGACAGTCAAGGTCTTACTAAAGAAATGCGACTTAAACAATATTATAATAACTAAATATTAACAATACTATATATTAATAATATTTAATCCATAAAACTAAATAATAACAATACTAAAGTACAGAATATTACACGACGCAGCTACTGCCTCCAATAATAAATTGCACAATTTCAACAAATTCTTTTCAGATCCATCAACATTTGACTGTAAATGTCAAATAGCCTTCAACAATGATTCTAAACCTCTCACAAGAAATTCAACAATTCAATAGAAATTTACCATGATATTATCGTCAACTAAATGAAATTCTAATGCCTGAACCCATCGAACGATCGAGTTTTATCTAAGCTACTCGACTAAATAGTCCGAGTAACGATAGAAGCCAAAAGGAGCAGCGGAGGAGCAGCAAGAAAGATACGGCTGACAGACTATAAATAAGTCGTATTTATATGCTCCGCTAATTGTCTTGGACGATAAGGATCTCCCTTTTATTACTTTCCGAGTCAGTTCTCCGTAACATCGTCCTCCGCCCCGTTCGCCGATTAATCTCTCTCGGGTCCCTTTTGCCATGGGACTCGTGTCCCAGATTCGCGTTCCTAAGAAACCACGTTTTCCGTGTAAACGGCAACCTCGAAGCAAAAAGCAAAATTGCACGTAGAACCGGTTCATTCGAAGAAATCGCACGGAAGACACGCAGATTCCGTGGATACGGACATTCGGATAGTTTCTGGTTATTAGACTGATTTCTATTCAGAGCTGTACAGGCTGCTTCACGAAAGGACGTGCAAAACTTTGGAGACACGTAGTACTCGCAGAAAGAAATAAAAAATGTTTAATCAATATGGATACTAATATTAACCCTTTAAGTGTTACGGACATGCATAAGTCATTGATGTGTTACTGCAATCTGTGCGGAGAACGCCCATAGGCGTTTAAATACGGTATTTCTAAAGCAGGCCTACTGAACTCCTGCACGTGATGTGGAGGTGTCGTATAAAATTTGTCATGTCGAAAGTTTTGTAAAATTAAAAATTAGGAATCATCTGAACATGTACATGATCTTCACAGGATCGTTTGAAAATTAACCTTAAAACGTTCATTTTAAGATCAATATGGGTAAAGTATTTTGTATTTGTTTTTGAGAGTAGTATAAGTCTGTAAAGTTTGGCACAACGATTTCTGAGCACCCTGTACATGCGCACACATTGTTTTTAATACGAGCCGTTGGTAAAAAGCGGTTTCGATGAAACGTGTGATTCAGCGAGGCTTGATTATCGCTGAAACCGGAAGAGGTCAATTTTCTTCGGGGAAATTGAGGGTTGCTTTTCACTGGACGAACCTGCAATGACAGCGGTACTCTGATTTATTTTGCAGCTTGATTGCTGAGATGCCTATAGAAACCGTTTTCGGACGGTTAAATGTACATTTCAAGTTTTTTCTAAAATTCATTAATACAAGGGATAATAAATATAAATTTGCTGAGAACTCATGTGTAATTTGTAGATTTATTGGTTTAGAAAAACAGTTTTTAGTGAACGTAGTGTTCCTTAATGTTTTGAAATGGTTTATGTAAAAATTTCTGAATGCCAAGTACTTTCAGGTTGTTTTAAGGGATTGTAGATCATACATTTGTAGATCCGCGCATTGAAAGTTATTAAATCCGTTGAAGGGCAACTGAAATCTATAAAATTATGTAAAACTGTTCGAAAAAAAAGTTGGCAATTAATGGATTAAACTAGATTGAACTATATGCAACGCTAAACAAAGGCTACAGTACTAATGAATAAAAGTTACAGTATATTAAATTCTCAAAATATAAAGCTCCGTTTACACCGAACCAATTCATGATACTATTATATTCTCAAAAATATTATAATCAATTTTTAACAGTATGGCGTAGAAGTATACTGCAATGATAAAATAAAGGTGTTATTCATAACTCTTGTGTCTTCTATTTATAAAAATACTTACAAACAAAAATCTATAACAAATTTTTTAGAATCTAGCTGAAGATTCAGGTACCCAACAGTTTCTTCACACCTCTGCCAGTCATTAAATCTGACTTAAATCTCGATTAAGTATTAACTAAATCTATTGCTACAATGTTTATTAATTTCCTGACTATGAAAGTTTCTACAGGCGAAAATTTTTTTCATTTTAAATTCACCAGTTCTTAAAACAATTTTAAGAGTTTCTGAATCCATTTGACTATCACAAATGTTGATGTAAGAACGTAGATAGCGATAAAACACGTTGAGACCGTTTCCGTAATTGTTCTGTATTTTCCGATCAATTACGAGAAAGTCCACGGTTGCTCGAAAGATGCTTTTTAAAGGCTTGAAACGTTTCTCGATCGTAATTGCGGTATGACGTCTAAATTGCGGTACAGTGGCAAAATCGTAGTACACCGGCATGATTGCAGTGCGCTCGCATGCAACTTAATAGCACGAAATTTATGACGGATCTACCAACTAACTCCTCCAGCTTTGCTCAACCGCCCCGACGTGAACGTGAATTATTGCCGTGCCATTTCACGTTTACAATAAATTGAATTATAGAATTTTCGCGGCAGCGCCGTATGAACATATTTTCCACCGCGAAAATTGGCAATTTAGACGTTGACAGGCGCGATGAAAAACTCTGTATTTAGTAGTACATATTAAATTATAATTTTTTATGGACGCTTTATAAATTTCATTACTGTATAACTTTTCATGGGAAGATTTACGAATGTACATACTTTCCAACAACTTCTTTTATTTAGAAGTGTATTTCAGATGTAATGTAAATATTTTGACATAAATATAGGTATAATAATAATAATAATAATAATTGTTTATTAATCTTAACGGTATACATTTAACAGTTTTACAGCAGTATGATTATAGATGTTCCAGGAGCATTTGTAGGTCCCCTTGACAATCACGCTTAACTCTAACATGTACTTATATTATTTTGACAGTAATTGTTACAATAATCGCAAAATAAGAATACTGGAAAACGTACATACAACACAAAAAAACAGTAAGAACAAATATTAGTATAAATTATTATGGATATATAATATTTAATTATTCAATCGTTGATCTGATCACTTATTGTGTGAATATTTTATATTGGTGTCGTCATATTAAAATGGCTCTTGTTTGTCAATCCCCCGTTATAAATATTTTCTAATTAATCTGTAAATGAACACTGGAGTCTGCAATGTTTTCTACAGCATTTAAATTGTCTTTCAAGTGATGTTTCGTTCAAGCAAATAATCAAATATAATCTACTTAATTGCTAAATAAATTTCTCTCGTACAGTAACATCGTTCTGTGTCATTTAATGCAATTGCCAGTAACCATTAGAAACTGATGCAACTTTAAACTTCAACAATAAATATACAGAACACCATTAATCGTGGTCATAATTCCATAATAACAGAATATAATAACGTCAATTAATTAACAATTAAACAAGAAGCAACACTATCGTGTTTCACACACAACTAAAATAATCACTTACACGTTGATACAAACAAGCAATAACATATAACTAGACTGTGAATTTTTGTGCAATTTAATATATTCGAATGCTTGAAAGATGCACATCTTTTGAAGTGAGTAACCCAAAAAATACACCCTGTTTTTTTATTTTACGTGGAGGAAACCTTCAAGAGGCACCAGGGACGGGGGTCCTGGGTAGTGCGGGATTTTTACCCACTAAAACCTCCACGGTGACCTATCCTCTGGCGTGTAAGGGAGGGCTCCGGGAACCCCATAAGGACACGACTGACTACGTTAAAAGTAGAAAATAATTAACACGTTGAGTGGCACAGTGAAAACAGACATACCTAATCAGACACGACATAGTTTACTATTTTTAATACAAATTGTAAAGAAAAAAAAGGTTCAGTACTCAATCCTGATCTTCTGTTCCTATATTATTGTTTCAGTATGGAGTTCGCTCAGAATTTTCTGACAATCAATAATTATTTAATTAAATTAAATTTGAGGTGCCGGTCACCGATGACCCGCACGGCATTCAACGTACATATTAACATCACCCTGTAATTATTACAAAATAATAAAACAGTTGCACAAACATCCGCAGTTTACATGTAACACACGTAACGTACCAGTTTTCGTGAGTTCTTTCTTATGCACTCGTTGAAATCACTGAAACCAGAGGTACGCGAGTATCGAAGTTCCCCAACAAACACAAAAATCGATTGCAAAGTATCTCCCGAGTTTTCAAGCCGGAAACGTCGGCTTGCTTGTCCGCCAGAATTTATCGCCTGAAATTCGATGTTTGGATCGTTCACCTGCCAGCCTCGAGCATCGAAAAAAAAGCGCATGCACGATCTCGCGCGGAAATCGGGTGCGTTCTGAGACTCGGCCGCTCGGTTTCACGAATATTTCCGCGAGGTTCATAATTTTCGCGCAATTCCGTTGGCAGTTGTGCAACAGAGGGCGGCGTTTATCAGTCGTTATCGTCGGTCGAGCCGATCGACCGGATGTGAATCACCGAACGTTTATCACGGCGCGTCCAAATCGCGCGGCAAAGTAGGCGAAAACGCTGTCCCGCCCTCAGTGCGCGCAATTAGTGATTAAAAGCCGATTTCCCGGGATTTATCGGCCCGATTTCCCGCTATCGCGGCGTTTCCGCGGAATGAATGTTTCGCGGGGTAATTAAATTAAAATGCTCGCGGCGATTAGATTGAACCGGCGGCGGTGCACGCTTAGGAGCGTTTAGAATCGGCGTGATTGCGGAGGACAGTGGCGTTATTGTTGCGAGGTACGACCGAGGGAGGAAAAGAGAAAAATTGGCAGATGATTGAAAGCTTGCGTGATGGGAGAATTAATAAAGAAAGGTTGAGAATTTGTGACTATATTGATAGCGTGTTTTGTTTTGGTTCTCATATTTTGTAATATTTTGTTTATGCATAATAAATGCACGCAGTGTACTTTTTACTGTGAGAAGTGCAATTACGCTTCTCTGTATAAGTCTTGTTGGATAGTTCAAAGTTATTTTTCTTATAGGATAAATGCATTACTTCTTCACTCTCTTTCAAGTAGAATTATATTGAGAAATTGTATAATAATGTATTGGATGTATTTCAAAAGACAGAATATTATAATTATTATTTCAAATTGCATAGGGTTCAGGCAATTGCTTTATTTCTTTATTGAGAGTGTACGGAAATCTTAATTATTTTTGTTATAGGAAAATGCAATACTTCTTTACTCTCTTTCAAGTAGAATTATATTCAAAAATTTTATAATAATGTATTGGGTAAGTTCTAAAAGGGAGAATACTGTAATTATTATTTCAAATCGCATAGGGTTCAGGCAATTGTTTTATTTCTTCATTGTGAGTGTACAGAAAATTTCAATGATTAATTCTCTATAGTACTTTTTATCTTGCTCATAAATCAGTGTCATATTACATGGTAACAAAGGATCGAGATTAAAGCTGAATCAGCGTGATTAAACGTTGTAAAATGCATAATCAAAGTGGTTTATCAGCAGAACTATTCAAATATTTCTCTTCAGATGCTTCACTCCTGAAGATTAATAACATATATTGAGAAAACAATATTTTTATGTCTAAAAGTAGATATTTAGTAAAATTGTAAATTCAATTCAAATGAAACTACGTTGAATTGGAACTACAAATTTAAAATCTTACAGTTCTTTATAACCCTTGCATAGTTAATTAAATTTGAATTTTTTAAAGTTATTTTGATAATATTTATGTCAGCGTGTTTTTATATTTATAAGATAATCAATATTAATTAGCTCTATGCACCATATTATTTCAATTGTTAGTTGAATCTTTCATGATTTCATTACTTCATAGGTGAATATAATAATTCCTGATCGAATTGTCGATAAAAATTGGCATTCTTCCATTCCTTCCTTAATAGTTAAGATTGTTATTTATTGAATCGTTCTTAATTGACGTGGTCGAGTCTTACGTAACGAGCTTTAATTGACCCTTCGTCCGACGAAAGACCTTCCTTACTTGATTATTGTCCTCGAGGACTTTTATTGTCGTCCCTTTTGTTATACGAGCTTCTCTTGTTAAGGTCTCTCGCAAAAAATGATCGACACACCGCAGGGAAGTCCATAAAAATTTCGTACAAAAAGAAGACAGATAAAATTGATTTGAACTATTGGCATAAATTACTAATGTACACAGAAATATAGCTAAATATTCTAAGACCTCGACCATCTTGCTATTAACTATTTAAATACGATATAGTGAATCAATATTTGAGATAACATAAAATGACTCACCAAGGTGTTTAAATAATTAAAATATAACAAAGCTACATCAAATTTGTATTTTCATGTTTGTTTATACTAAAAGTCTATTCAGAATTATTTAAATATAATAAAATCCATTACGTTTAGATTTTAAAATAAATAGTTCCATTACAATAGTATCTTAGGATTTCAATTCGTTTATTGTTTAATATATTCCATATTAATCTTTACTTTAAAGTTGGAATTCAAATTCTCCTTGTTAAGCTTAGAATTTAACTAAAAAATTATAGTTACTAACTTACATTCTAATAAAGAAATATGAGAAATTGTTTATCCATCAAACATCCATTGATCTACTGAATAATAAAATTTCCCTACAACCAAACTTCCATGTTATGATCAATACTTTGCCCTCCGTAACGATAATAAAGAAGGAAATTGTGCAAATACCAGCAGGACAATTTATATGTTAATACTAGCCGGACGAAATGGCCGGAATCCGCAAAAATATGTTAATTAGAGTTCGCTTCCGAGATACGTAATTTGTTCCCCTCCGTTTTCAACGAACAACTTATTAATCCGTCGTTAACTTCACTGTTCCTCATTGATTGTCTAATAGATTGTATCCAGCCGCTGAAAATGTTAATTTCTATGGCAGACCCGTTCGTAAAACCGTGAATTTATTAGGCTGCTTTGGAATATAGGTTCAGCGACATATCTCATCGATAATTACGAATTTCGTCGGTCAGTGATATATAATCTATGGAGATTTATGTTCTATGAAGTCCTTTTAGAGTTTTCAAGCTCATATTTATATGACTCGATGGTCCGAACATGCGATGTGTAATAGGAAAAGTAAAGTTGAAGTAGAATGTTATTTTGCGCAGGTTATATTCTCGAGAAATTATTCTTCATCAATTTTACTCATATTAAAAATTGGGGAGCTATTAACTGGCACCTTGAATTTAATTTAATCAAATAATTACAAATTTTTAATAATATACACTGATATATTTATGACGGAATGATTATAGATTTTTTCTTCACTGATTTATGTTAAAAACAGTATATTATAGTGTGCCATACAGTAAGTGGGAATTTTCATTTACTCCTTTCATATTTGAACTATTATACATATGTGTATATGCTTACAAACAGTGGAGAAGAACGTCACAAGAAGTAATTAAAAAGCTTCTAGAAGTTCAAACTGAAAAAATGAAAGAAATTGTAATATTATACTCTCAATTCCAATTCTGGAGCATTCGACATTAACGTACAATTTAATATTCCTTATAATACAGACTACACAAATTACTATCTCAAATACAAAAGATAAATTTCTACATCACCCAGATAGTGTCAATTAAAAGAAAAACCAGAATATATAGATATTTCCAAAATTATTAAAAAAAAACTCCATCGAATATGACAATATAAACGATAATATTGTAAGGGGTTGCGTTCGATAACGTCGAAGGTAGTAGCGATAAAGGAAAGAGGGTAGAAATAATTTGCGAATTCCTGTCTAATGATTCAACTACTGAACTCTGAACTTCGATGAAGAGATTCGAGAGGGATCGACACTTTAAAACAATCGACTCGGAGATCGCACGCGAAGACGGTGATACGATATTGCCGGGCAAATGACACGCCATGGGGTAACAACCCGTGGTTAGTAATTAGAGTGGTGAGAGGGTGGTAGAAAACGCTAACTCTACTAACGGCACGCAAATTCCCATTTTTCTCTAAAGCTTTTCGCGATCGCTCGCAAACGAGTGTAAGTAGATATTCAACGATAAGCTTCGCTATTGGAATTATTAATTACAACCCCAATAAAGGGATGATAGAACGCTTTTGCACGTAATAAAGTCAACGACATTATCGTTCGGCAATTTAGTGTATTTTGTAAAAACTTACACAGGGTGTCTCGTAAAAAAGATGTTTTGCAGAAAAAAATAAGTCGAAATTTTGAGATGTTTATTTTTTTATAGGAAGACTCATTTTTAAGAAAATGAATTTTATGAATCTGTCAGATGCAAAAGAATAATGTGTACCCGTATTTGGAAAATGTTCATGTAATTAAAAGAAATTTCTAGATTTTACTTGGCCTATCGTAAATTGAATAAGAATTTGATTTTTTACGAAATGAAGCTTTCTGTAAAAGACATAAATATCGCGGCAATTTTAATTTATTTTTTCATGACACAGGAGTGGTTCTTTTCTAATTTTTCCTTTTAATATTTGCTTGGTGAAAAAAATATTTCACTCATCTGTAATGTCAAAAAGATGTGGAGTTAGGTGATGACAGGTTATAATTATTTAAATGTTTTCTTAAATTTTTCGAAAATTAACAGTTTAGTAAGATTCATTTCTTCTTATTTTCTTACAGAAAATTCATACCTAAATTTGTCTTGCCTCTGTATTTTCAAAAACGTTTTCGTAAGATTGTTGGTCGAACATTCGCCATCCCATGCACACGTCGTAAAAACTGTTCTGCTAATTAAAACATCGTCGAATTAATCCCTTATAATTCAGTAGTATCCTTGGGCGATCATTTGTAATTCCACGACCGCTACCTCCGTACAGAAATTATCTGCCTAATTAAAATACGCTCGAATTAATTTCGCATCACTCAATGACATTCTTATTGCTCCTATCTGTTTTTTCCCCGACAAAAAAATCTCGTTCAAATATTCATTATTTCACGAAAACGGTTTGTAAAGGCATTCGATAATTAAAATTCATCGGGGTATTTGTATGATTTATCATTCTCTTCTCCGCCGGAATTTCACAAACGCCATTTATAAATGTTACAATATTAAAACATTTCCTCGCATCTATGCATTCAAACAACGAACAAAATTTCTTTTGCAAATTTTATTACGTCTCAAGGTATGTTTAAACTTCGTACATGAAACATTGTTACAGTTCATAAAATCACGTTCAACCGATTATTATTGCTCGTATGCAACGTTTCTTCGAAACGAATAATTTTCCCTCGTCTGATTTTCCATCGGTGCTAATTACGCGAAAACGGAGCAGCGTCCATTGGAAGAGGCAAATTAAATAAACCAGCCATTGCATGATGTAGGCAATTATAATTACACAGATTTCAGACTGATTAGCAGCGCCTATTTAATATTGAAGAAACGTCGAAAAACCGGACACGGTTTCCGCTTGCCCGAAAACCGGCGAGGTAGTCTGGATCGATAAGGGAAAATTCGATAATCTCCGGAGCCCGGAGAAATTATATCCCGATGCGGCCTTAATAAGCGACGGATAGAGTAACGTTCCGTTCTCGCATAATAATAGTGACGCTCATGTAAACAAATTAAGCACCACCGTCGTTCGCTCTCGAGATCACGATAAGTAAGCTCGATGCGCATGTTAACTTTATCGATGATCGTGATCTCGATCTTTCGCTAATATTGAAATCGTACCCCACTGGGGGGGTGCTCCCTCTTTCTTACTCTCTCTCTCTCTCCCTCTCTTCATCGTTTTACTTCGGATATTCGTTGTTTTTATTTCATATATTTCTTGGTTAGATCATTATGTTTATTCGTTGCCTTTTTTTAGGACATTATGTTTATTCGTTGTCTTTTTTTAGAACATTATGTTTATTCGTTGCCTTTATCATACAGTAGAATCTTGATTATCCGAACACCTGTCAACGAAAAATTGTTCATCATATGTCAGGTAAAAGATGCAATTACCATTAGCAACACTGTGTGTTAAATTTTATACCACTATGTATTTTACATCCTAAAACAGAATTATCATTTTTGTACGAAACACAGTTATATGAGTGACTCTGTTACTAATTATAAATTGAATAATTGTAAGTGCTGCTGTATACACTTTTTGTTAGGTTATTCTGTCTATTTGTTGCCACTATTTTATATATTTTTTTGTTAGAGGGTATAGTTCTTTCTGTTATGTTCTTTCTTACCTTCCTGCTGTGTTATTCTGTGCCATTATTTTATCGTTTTTTAAGAGTGTATGGTAGGGGATGGTTCCAGTTTACTTTTCGTTTACGTCACTCTATATATACAGGATGAAGTATTAAAATAAACGAAGATGTTTAATTGTAGTACATATATTTGTAACTTAATTATAATTTTGGAACGAAGTAATTTTTTTCTGTAGAGATTTACATGATGACCGTACGTCACGTGCGGAAGAGTGTTAAACATGCTTAATAAATATACTAGATGAACGCTCACAGGCGTTCTCTGCACAGGATCTATATAGTATCACGTGCAGTGTTTTTAAGAAGTCAAGAATCTTTAAAGAAGTAATTTTAAGACCTGTACTGAATTTTGTATTCCTCTTTGCAAGTACCCTATGTCCCTAAATTTTTTTACCTTTTTTATTAATCATCAAGAGACGTTTATAGATGCAAATTAAATTGATTATGCATGATTTTATTTTGAAAGAATCATACAAGTCTTAAACCAATTAATGTGTCAGATGACCATAAAGATAGTTCATGATTTTCTGTTCACCAAGCAAAAATTTGTGACAACAGTTTTAACAATTTGTATGTAAACATAAATTCTAGTTATTGGAATCATTAATGAACTAAAAGCCATAAGAAGAAACAGAAATACTTCATCAAGTACAAGATATAAAATAATTTTTTTGTATTAACAAAAATATACATATTTCGCTCATTAAGAGGATGAAAATCCTAAAGGCAAAAATACGTCGCAAATGAGTCGATCTATCATAAAAAATATTAAATTTGCAGAAACTTATACCTGCATACGGTGTAACATATAAATTTAGTTTTCTCGAAAACGAGGCGCCAAGCGAACAAATTTTATTATACATCTTCGATCTGTTTTTTCACGTTGAATAAGCCTTTCTGATTTATTAATTGCACCATTACATAGTTTCGACACACCCTGTATATTTCCTTCCCCATCTGTTTCTGTTTCTTCTCTTCGGTCTCTAATTATCGCTGGCAATCGCGATTTCGCGTTTACACGTTCGCATAATCGTATCGGTCTCGTTTGCCCTGATAATTACAGACGTGTAACGTCAACGAGAGAGGGATGCTGGTAATGAGATATTAACCGGTACCAAAAAAAGAAAACAGAGTGAAAGGGGTGCTTTTCAGTCGCACCATGTTCATTCGCAGCGTTGTTTTAATTAGAGGAGTCATTGTTACATCGCATGGAACTGTAAATGGTTGATATAGGGTTTCGTGAATGATGCAAAAAACTCAAGTAGTTATGGTTTCTCTAATTATAGGGAAACGATTGTTGCAACGCGAGCAATTGCAGAAACGTTGATTGAGGGTTACGCGGAACACGCGGCAGATATCATTGTTTTTAATTGAACGAATGCTTGTTACGATGCGCGGTCTTGTAAAATTAAAGGTTTTGTGAAAGTACGTTGCGTGGAATTGATTTGATTGTGATCTGTCGGTGAGAAATTATTTCGAGATAAATTGATGAAGGAAGAAGTATTATTTATCTTAAGTTGCTTTACTTTTAATAATTTCATCATTATTTTCGACAACTGCTGATTTAATTTTGTTAAGTTTTAATTGACAATTTATGCGGTTACACCCTTTTACTCATTTTGTTTTATTTTTTTTTTTATATGAAGCTTAATAATTGAAAATGTTATGTGATAATAGCAATGAAAAATGATAATATTGTCTAGAATTCAAGCTCTTAAATTCTACTCGAATTTTTACTCACATTTTTTTCTCTGTAAAAATAATTCCAGGAACATCATAAGAATATCCCCGTTAACTTAATCAGTAACATTTTTAAGAAATATTATCTTAGCATGAATTTATAAACTAATGCAGTAATACTGGTACAATATTTTTCGATTGACGTTTGCAAGATATATTTTACTCAACTTGTTAAGTATCTGCCTTGTGAATCATACAAAGTTTGTTTAAATGTCTTGTATAATTCCATAACTCTTTAACATTAATTTCTGTATTTTATTCTCTCGTAGAAAAATTATAATATTCCACTGATCTGAAATGTCAGAAAGTTACAGAGTGGTCATACAACAATTTATAACATAATCCAGAGTTCACGATATAACAATTTGAATTCATTTGTGCTAGTCGTTTTTATTCAGTTCATCGAGTACCTGCCACACGTATCCTAAACAATTTTTGTTAAGGACCCCGCATAATTCCATAATTCTTCAACATAAAATTCTGTATTTTATTCTCTCGTAAAAAAATTATAATATTCCATCGATCTGATATGACAAAAAGTTATGGACTCGTCATGTAACAATTTCTTATAGTATTTTGACTTCTTCACAATAATCTGAATTAGGTTGTACTATTTACAAATCGTTAATTTTTTGTTTACAAGTCATTTTTTATTCAGCTCCGTCTATCTGCCATCGAGTGCATCTTGAAAAATTTGTTTAAGGGCCCCGTATAATTCTATAATACTTCAACATAAAACTCCGTATTTTATCCTCTAAGAAATTACACCTTCCGGCGATTTTGTGCCGGCACCGGAAGCTTCCGGTTCAAACGCTCGATCGGCTCGATGTTCTCGATATCGGCGATCGATCAGCAAACGCGAGTCGGCAATTTAATTGCCGTTAACCGTTACAGTTTACCGGCCAAGGGGGATGCGAATGGACGAAAAATATTTTAATTAGCCGACACCGAGGCGAAGCTTTGTCGAGTTGGACGTTGCGCGTTCGTTATTGATTTATTGCCACGGGCCCGGTTTTTTTTATAAACGTTTCCCTTTTCTCGTCGCAACGATCGACGCCGGTTCCTCAATTTTTGTAAATTATGGCCCACCGACGCTGCGGTCCACCTGATACGTAATTATGATATCGATAAGCTCGTACATGTGCCATCTTCGTCGAATAAATCGTCCCTTTAATTGAAACGCTCGATCGCGTCGCAATTTCTAAAAGTATGGAAATTCGCCGTCAAATTATTGCGTAATAATTGTCGATCGATTACGCGGCCGTAATTGGTACACGTTCCTATAGATGCTGCGTAAATTGAGGAAGTCCTCGTGTGTTTCGTTGCTTTTTCGATTTCACTTTTGTTCAAGAAATTACAGTCCTCTCGCGAGGGATTTTTAATCTACTATATCGACCTCGCTTCCTCCGGCCAATTCGTGCGCTCCGTTTCTTGATACTTTTTTAATTAAAAAACGTTGCAGACATTTGACAATAATACAGGGTATTCGTAATGACCAAACAAATCAAAAATGTAGAATAACATTTTTTCATTCGGGCCTTCGTTTTCGAAGAAATCAATTTTGAATATATGTATGCACTCGATTAAGTAATATTAAATTTCATCAGGATATAATATAAAATTTACCGTTATAAATAATGGTAATGCTTTCAAAAGTTAATCAGAGCAGCCAATTAAAAAATTGAATACAATATTAAGTAAAGAAACATTTTTCTTTGACTGTGGTTCTGAACCATCTACAAAGCAATTTATTTTCCACGTTGCAAAAGCAGAGCTTTGACTACAATTTCGAAGCGGGACTAACGCTGAATCATCATGAAACAAGACCGAATCATACTATTCTTTATATGAACTGCTGTTAATAATCGCTACTATACGATTCGCAATGATATTTCGCGTTTGACACGTATTTTGCACAAAGTATAAATAATTCTCTGCTTCGAAAATACAGATTAGTGCAAAGCAGTGCTTTACGAATGAAAAATTAAGTAATGTCTCAAAACCAACGTAGTTGTTCATGTACCGTTCGTAAGTATTCGAACGCTATTTATTATTTCAAAAGGTTTGTAATTCCGATCTTCAATATTAAATTTTAATTTAATAACACATTTAATATTGCTTGTCAAGTACAATTTCTTAATATTATTCAAAAAGGAATTTCGTGTATATATTTGTTCTTGAATTAGACATATCTTTCGAATAATTATGATCGGTAGTGTACATAAATACAATAATATCCACAATAAATGGTGCAGTTGTGTCGCACAATATTTCTACTATCCAACAAAAACATTCACGATGCTCCTGCAAACCAGCAAAACAAAAAAGAAAAGAGTCGATCTTTAACGAGAACCCAGAGATCGATCCGTTTAACCTCCGATCGATCCTCTATTATGCGGGATCGTTTTATTAATCCCGGTGGAAATTAGATGCTCAGATGAGCGACCGATTAAAAGATCGAAACCGCGCTCCGATCGTGCGTTAATCCGACGAAAATTATAGGAACACGTCGAGATGCATTATGATAGACAAGCTGCTTGAACCGGTGTGCAAGAAGTGCTAATTTAAAAATCATAATTAGCATGTTCGATGCGGTTTTCCATGCGGGACTGTTCGAGAGATTTCGCGATAGACCGGGCCCGTGCATCGACATGGGATCCTTTTAATTACAAGGCTGCATAATCTAATGGAAATAGAATTATCGCGCATACATTTCTCGCTTGTGCTTAATACGTATACGCTCCGCCGCAGATAATTGTTACATTTCTTGTACGGCGGGAAATTGTTTACCAGCTAACGTGACGAAGGGGTTCTTAGTCGTTGTGTTGTTTGCAAATCGTGCATGCGTAATGTCGAAGCATACGGAATCAAGGATACGCCAATTAAGCGGCCCGCGTAATTAAAATTGAATCGTCTTCACTCGTTAATGACTAATCGATGACGTGGTTAATTGACTGGAGCAAATTAAGGAACGGTGTAGTGATTGCTTCATTGGGGCTATTTCTTTGGAGTGTGAAGAAATTTTCTTGGCTTCTAGCTACTTTTGTATTGCTCGATTTTAGTCTTTCTTTGCGCTAATTGTAAGTAAGTATTAAACATAATATAATTATGTGAATTTGAATTGAGAGATACGACGGTAGAGATCGTTAGTGCGATTTTTGATTGAACAATTTTTTGGATAGTGCGATAGTGAAAACTGCCACACCTAGTCAGACATATAACTTGTTAACTTTAATATAAATCACGCTGGAACAAATCTTTGACCATTCGATTGTCTACAGTAGGATCTTGATTATCCCATCTACATACAATTATTAACAGGATAACTCATGTTACAACTATGTGTTGCATAAAAATAATAATTTTACTTTATAGTGTCTCGAACGATCATTTTATCTTGTAACTATCACAAGATGACCAATTTTCGAATGGCCAATATTCGAATAAACGAGGTTCTCATTTGTATTTCATATTATCGTTACAATATTAATAGAATTCACTATGCAACTAAATAATTCATCTAATTACTTGTACATTAATCTCTCTTATTGTGATATCACATTTCTGAAATATCCAATTTATTCCACGTCAGCCTGATACGTAACAGAGCAAACTTTGTATTTCACCAGCAAACAAGTACATAATCACTTAATCCTTGAATACCAGTTCCCAAACACGAAGTGCACACTTCGTGTTGCTCGATTCCGTTGAAATCATTAAATCCTTCCGAGGTACATCAACATTCGCGTCGATCTTCCCTCGACAATCATAATCGAAGCAGGTAACAATGGCTTTGTTGCATCGGTGGAGGTTACGAAAAATGGTTAGAAGAGGACGGTGTCTCGCTAACTAAGACATAGTTCGTTTTTTCTTGGCAAAGTCCGTTGGTGGAAGAGAGCTGCTTCCTCTTCCCATGCATTACGGCGCATAGCCACCCCCGGAGGGGTCTTAATGTCGGCTATACGCAGCCAAGGATTGCACGCGAAGGTATTAATATATAATTAACCGGCCTGGTTGTAGATCGTATCTGAAAACCTCCTTATCGGCCAGCAGGCCGCCGATACCAGGGCTACCCATATTATGCGAAGACCCTTTACGTGGCTTCGTACCTCGTTCGACGAGCCGCTGCACCGACTACTTTATTTTTTTTCTTTCTTCTTCTTTCTTCTCCTCTATCCTTCCTTTCGTGCTCCTTCGTACCCGGCTCATTTTCTTCCTTTTCGCCAGCTTTCGTCGATAGAACACGCTGCCGGTTCGAGGATTCCCGGGAAATTGCTACTACATTGTTGTCGACTGACCTCCGGCTTAACCTCTTCGGGGGTGAATTTATTCAACTTGGAAGAAAATTATATAATTTTGTTGAATTGATACGGATATCTGTCAGTTATACGAGATTTTTACTTTGTTTGCTGGGAAATTTCGTGGTGAATATTTATTTATTACATTTGGCAGGAATATTTGAGTTAAACAAGAAACTGAAGGCCCGTGTATTTGCCAGGATTCATGGAAAGTCACTTTAATGCAATATTATTAACTTTCTGCGTTTACTGTAGAAGCCTGAATATTAATGTTTTAGAGGTAGAATACAACAGAAGAAAGTACTATAATTCTGTTACTACAGTTGTATTATTAATTCTTTTTAGGTGTACCTATACGGTATTCATAATTTTCTGTGTCTAATGAGTGGGTGTGGAAATTCAATTCTTTATTTAACGAGTGTACACTGTTAAATAACAATTTTACTCTCTTGCTAATTTATAGTTTGATAATCTTTAGAAATTCTTTCCCTTTGAGACACTACATTATTTTTAAGGTTATTTCATCACCACTTAAATATACCTATAGATTTTCCTATGTGGATAGGTACATTTTCCTATCAACCATAAATTTTATGGATATATTAAAAGTTGCAAAAGGTAAGACACGGAGACCCAGAAGATTTTATATTTCAGACGCAATAACAAACAGAAATTGCATCAATTGTCACACGTATTCCCTCTAGTGTCAAATGTCTCAAAATTTGAAATTGAATTAGTTATTATGCACTGTGAAAACTGTATTTGAAACCTTTGGAAATATCACCGCATTTCTAAAAATTCCGTATATTGAACGAAATTCACACAGCTATCATTGTTCCATATTTCTATTACAGCTTTAAGCTTCTACTCGATTTTATCAAATCATGTTACACTGACTCATATAGTATTGCACTGCGTTAGATTATCCTAGATTAGATTAGAGTGGAATTTAACTAAGTACACAGTAAAAATTTAAACGGAAATCAATAAAACATCCCGCAGACCAACGAATTGAAGACGCTACAACATTTTTACATCTGCTGATTCCAAGTTCACCAAACTCATATTTTATACTCGCCACGCATCCCCTGTCACCTGAAATGAAGACACATTGACTCTGGTGCATTTTGTATAATCGAGAACGTGTGTAATTATCGTTCCAGTAAATTTTTCAGACACATCGCATACACGGTGTAATTCGAATTAGAATAGCCCGTATCGTGTTTATGGGTATTTAACGGTTAATCGAAGACGGCCATTGCGGCAAACTTAACTGTGGCCGACTGACGTCCATCCGGAGACAACTGGGCTCGCACCTGTCGTCGACATATAACATAGTTATGTTTCTCGCGCCGACCCGCTCCAGTTTTACATTTCTTTTTTAATTAGCTCTTTTCAATGCGTGAAACATCGCCGACGACTTACAAGGTGTTGCGTGTCGCAGTATGCTTCTCACATGTGGATTAGTCGTTCGATCACCGATAAGATTCCGATCGCGATACCGCGTGTCCCTTAAATCACACTGTCCGCTCGAGTAAAAGTGAAATCCCTGAATTTGGAGGTCTCTTTTCATCAGGTACTTAAGAATCTGTATTCAAAATTTTAGATCAGAAAATGTATGTACATAATTAGAAAATAATTTAGTCTTCATTGTACTACAGAGTTTTATGTTGAAGAAATGTTGCCTATTTTGCTAGACTTGCAATCGATTTGTTTAGGACTTCGAGCCTAAAAAATAAAAATAGAAATGTGTATGTATAATATTTGTAACCAGCGACTTTACAAACAGTACGATACCAATCATTCACGTTTTAATTTAAAAAACGACTTAACAAATTTAAAAAGCATAATTTGAATGTAATTGTAAATTTGAACTGTAATATTACTTTTAGTAATTTATTACAGTCGCTAGTAAACGTCATTAGAAGTCGATACAATTTTAAACTTTTGCAACAAACGAAGCGATTAACAAATACTCTATCAATATTTGCACAGGGTTAGCTTGTTAGCTGTCATGGAGTTCTCCGTGTGTCTGACCAGGTCCTCAAATCGATTGCAGTGACAAATTTAATTAATTATTAATTCATACACAATTTTCTCCAACGTCAATACTGTAATAACAATCAACAGCAACGACTATATCATCATAAACATTGAGTTGAGTTATACATAACTTCCAACATACAGTTAAGTTTTTATTTTTAAAAATTCAAATACTTTATATATGCAACTGATCTTAAAATTAGTTTCATATCAGAAAGTAAACAACCCTGAAACTTAGACATTCTGCACAAGTAACACAAATTATTCTTTAATGAATTATTTAATTAATTGAAGGAAACAAACTGAAAGTCATTTATAATGTTTATGCAAATACACATTTTGAAAGTTCAATATGTTTTATTATATTCCTATTATAGCACTGAAACTTTGACAAAATTATATTTTGTTTTGTGAATGCTTCAAAAATATACTTTTTATTTTTCACGGTTTTAACACGTTGACTATCACACTATAGGCTGAAAATGGACACATCTTTCTAGACTTTGATACAACATGAGAGTAATCTCAAATTGTGCCATTCTTAATCAATGATATTAGTAATTATATATGGTTTTTTATTGTTTCGGCTAGACTTTTTTTTAGATATTTTTACTAATACTATTCGTAGTTAGATAAATAACAATTGAATTTAAGTGTCACCCATATGTGGGTTGACATGGCAGTCAAAGTGTTAAATGAGCGTTTCTCAGATATTTGTACATGTCAAATTCCATTAAAATACGCAGTCAATTTATGTCTTAACCTAATAGTAAAATTATTTATTTCTCTGTAATTTATATTCAAAAGGAACTATTATATTGTGTCTGACTATTGCAATTTTCTAGTGTCATTCAGTATGTTAAGAAAAAATGTAGCAATCTAGAAATGACACGATGTCTCGTTGCACACTAGCAGCAATCAATTGAGCCGGGTCTCTTACTACTCTCGATATTTAATTCGAGATCGCACGGTGGTAGGGTCGGGCAGGGAAAGGGCTGGAAGGGTTGGTCGGAGGGGTTCAGGGGGTATAGTAACCGGGCGTCAGGAGGATTGATGGCGTCTAGATGCAAATGCAGTCAGTCTGGCACGCAAGCAACGTATCCACCTACCGACGCCTTATGCCAGTTAACGCCTTACAGCTTAATAATCTTGTTCGTTCTCCTCTGTCTCCCTCTTTTTGTTCGTGTTTGTCCCTGTCTGATTTTCTCATTTTCTCTCTCATCCCTTTAGGTGTCTCTCCCCTTCGTTCTTCTGTTCTCTCTATTTGTCTGCTCCTTGCACCTTGAATTTCTAACAACTTTACCTTATCTTCCTTTGGTGTCTCATTGCTCTGTGTCGGTGGGATTTTTAGTTTGAAATTTTGCTTCTTAATTTGTTTTGTGTGAACGGAAAATATAGTGCCTGAGAGCAACAAATTGTTGTATCTGAAATTCTCCTTTTTATTTAGGTTCGAGGTAGGTATTTTGCGATGTAATTAATTCTGTTCTATAATACATAATGTATTAATTATGTGTACAGAATAAATTAGGGTTCAGAGCACTGACATGGCAAGAGAGATATTGCTGGAGTGTAAATACTTGTTAAGAATTCTGGGTGATTTACATATTTTTTTAAGGTAGAATCTTAGCTACAAATTTTGAAAATTCAATGGTATTTCTTAGTAACTTTGTTCTTCTTTGTATGTTTGTCACTATGCCATAGTGATGTAAATACAGTTTTTATTAAGTCAAAAATATTGATGCCATAATGGATGTAACTACTGTTTCCATAATAAAAAAGCTGGAATCATGAATCTAATGAAGACTGAAAAGAAACAGTAACAAAGTGAATTGAAAATTCCATATACTTTTGTTTTGGATTACCTACTTGAGTATCGGTTTAATTTGTAGAAATAATCACATTGCCACAAGAAACCCTGACTCGTTGAAAGTACCCAAGCATTTAAGTAACACCAGTCAAAGTCAACCTTTATATCCATTAGTCCATTCTTAACCATTTAATTGACCCAAAATTCGAGTAGACCAGAATGACTCTCTTCAGAAAACACAGAGACTGACTTAATGTTTCGCATCTACCATAAATACAAAAAACGAACCCTGAAGCCCAACTGACACATAAAAACGGCCTAATAAACCCGAAAATAACAGGGAAGAGTTTCTCTAACTCGTAATTTATCGTTAGAAATCAGGTTACCGTATACTTTGGGCTGAAACGACGGTAGACACGATAAAAGAAGCTGGTGTATGGGTCACCGTGGATATTTGTGTTGCATCTCTTTTCTGGGTAGAAAGTGGCGGTCTCACGGGTGCCAGAATGTCGTTTCCTAGCGCTAATGACGTCGTTGACTCTCACTTAACAAGAGACTACCCTCTAAATGGGGGGTTGCGTCGTGTAGCGAACCGGTCCGCTGCTGCTCGCCAACCCGGTCATTACGAAACTCGAATTCACTTCTAAATTACATCCGCCGTAAATGCTGTTAAAGTACGTGCAACCGTCCACCTTGCTGCCCATCCGCAGGAGCTGACCGCGAATGTTCGACCAATCGATTTATCCTATTGTCCTGTTAACCCTTGAAACAATACCATGGCGATTTTTCTGGTTCTAGAAATTCTCTTTTTCTATTCAGTACGATGTCATCAGAGTATTGAAACTACTTAACTGTAGGAGGAATAACTGAGGAAATTCATACGTTTCATTAAAAATATTCAATGGGTATTTTGGAGATAATTTATTTTGGAAATTGTTTCAAAAGTATTTTGTTAATTATTGAGTTCTTATTCGATATTATTTCGAAATCCAGACTGATTCAATACTTTAGGATTTTTTTTTAAAAAAAGTGTACAATATATTTTTATGAAACTTTGCAGATGCATTCACATACATTTATATTACATTCGTGAATTTTTGTATATTGCTATCGTCTTAATTGTAGTAATTATTCATCAGGGAAGTAGACTATCGTACGAGCGAGTTTTTGCAACCCCTTCGAATAATTACTACAGTTTAGATGATAATAATGTATAAAAATTCATGAATGTAATATTAACGAACGCAAATAAATCTACAAAGTTCCATAAAGATATGTTATTCAGTTTCTTAAAAAAAAAAATCCTAAAGTGTACCTTCACTGACAAACAACACACCCTAAAATATTTCATAGTCTCAGAGCATCAACAGAATTTTCTAATTGACATTGTACTTATTAAAAATATCAAAATAAATGTCCAGTCATGTATTTATTATTCAAAATCTCAGAACTAAAAGGTACAAACATCTGTACTCTCTATTACAGGCACGTCAATAATAAATTTTCCCGGCTGTCCACTCAGAAAACCGTCTCAGGTCGGCGAGTGTTGACGCGGAGTTCGATTAAAATTTTTTAATTAAGATCTGTCTGGATCGGCGCTTATTGAGCTGGTACAATGTTTCATGGGGCTGGAAAATGGGAGTCGGGCTATTAAGTTTAATGTCATTATAAAGGTGTCAAGGCATGGGCCGCGTCGTAAAACGTGCCGCGGAAAAATATTCTGCGCGCGTGATGTATTCCAGCCTCCGGTTAATTACGGTTTAATTGCACGTTACGTCGGCCGAACGGACAACCGATCGCGTTCTTTCATTAAGAGATAGACCGTGCCGCCGGTACACTTTTATTCCCGATATGAAATCTCAATTTTCTGCCGATCGCCCCGTCCCTCTCCCCCGGTGTCTCGACGATCTTCCTACACGAACGTTTCCCTGGCCAGTTTCGCGAGATTTATTGCTAACATGCCCGCATGTTCGCCAAACTGCCCAATCGTCCCTTAGGTTTCTACGAAAAATTATTCATCTCACAGTGTCTGGGTTGGAGACTTTTTATTTGAAGGAACAATCGCAAATGAAAGCGACTAACGAGTACAGAAATGAAGATAATATATTTTGTGACACGTAAAGGGCGATGATGATAAATTTAGAATTTTGTATGATAGATATATTAGTTTCGACGCAATTTGGGTATATTGTTTTGGGGACAGTTTGCTTCTGAATTACAGTGGGGACTTGTTTATATGAACATTCGTGAATTGAAAGTTGGACACTCTATCTTACAATTGGTTAGAAGTTGAAATTATTATTAGTGACACTGCGTGCTTCATTTTGTACCATTGTGTATTTTATATTTTAAAATAAGGATATCTTTTCTATGAAAAACGTATTTGCAATGCAAGCCATGTTCAAAAGGGAAGTATTCCCAACGTCTGGCAAACATTGCAGCTAACTTCATCAGAGGTCTCAGGATGCAGGGATACTAATACTAGTTGGTCGGCTGATCAATTAAAAGCTGATTGGCTGAATACTGATCTCGAACATGAACATGGGTACTTTAAAACGAGTGAACGTTCTGTCGCACATCGGTGTCAGTGCATCCTCAGATACCTGATGAAGGTAGCTACAATACTGGTAAAACGGTGGGAATATTTTCCTTCTGGACACAGTATTGTGGACAGTATTAACTGTAACAAACCAAGCTGTAAAAGTCTTAGAAGTGTCAGAAACAATGTGAATCCTCTTTTGGATAACGAATGTCCTACGGTACTTATTCAAAGTAAGTCAGTTAGAAAATTAGTAAATGTTTTAGATGTGTCTCTGTTTCTTAATTTAAAACAAATATGTCACACTAGATACAGTTTAAAATTATATACAGTAGACGTTCTAATTTGGAAAGTTCTTATTCGAGCAAGATAAGCGAAGACGCGTTCGCAAACATATAAATCCTTTAATTTCCGATTGTACGATAAAATTGAAGGTTAGACGGGGAAATGATAAGGGTGGCGGTGAATGATATTCGAAGGTGCAAAACCTTTTAACAATTGAACGAAAAGAATCGTGCCATTTGTCAGGATTTCGAGGAAACTGGCAATTTGCGCTTTACATTGAGCAAATTGATCCGTTGATGCATTCAAATGATAGCCTGCACACATAGACGTTTGCATATGTGTATCGGCCGTCGGAAACGGAGGTATTCATTATCATTTCTTCGGACTGCCACTTTCCAATTGAGCAATTTCACGTTTCCCACAATGGAGGGACGAATTTTTATTTCTATAGATTTTACTTCAGGAAGAAACTGATTTTTTTATTAATTAATGTGAAAGTGTACATTCAAGGCGTCCAAATTGAAATTCAACAAAGTTACGGATAACCCAAACAATTTCATTTTTTTAATTTAGCATTTGATAATTTTTGAGAACCGTTCCTAATTTGTACTAATTTTACAAATGTGTATGCTGGATATTGCGTATAGAAAATTCTGTTTTGAACACTGGAATTATTGAAGTTCAAAAAATTGAGTCTGCGTTGTGTACACATTTTCTGTTATTGTATGTATAATTCTCTTAATGTATACTGCGCGAAAATGAATAAAAGTCAGGTTAGAACGCATTTTCTTCTGAAAAATGTAACTTTCTACTTTCTCGTTCATTTGAATAGTGAATTGGCAACAATCGCAGTCACCTCGGGAAGCTAAGAGGCGCATGTCCGCGCGAGCTTTCGTTCCGCGTTAAAATCACCACGGACGTCGATACGCGGGATCGCACATGAATACGCAAAAGTGTACCGCACTCGGGGCAGGTACGGTGTAATTTTAATTTAATTGTCGGTTATTTTCGAATGAATGTACGCTTGTGGGACGCCGACCTTTATTAAACGCCTTCAGCCATCACGGTATTCACCGTCTGCCTCAAACTAACGCAGACCTTCAACCTGCTCTTTTAAAAAACACAATTTCATAAAGAATTAGATTCACAATTATTCGATGATAGACCTGCTGCTCATATATTAGACCATTTTTTTATTATAGTGTCTAATGGTCACAGGGGTGCATATTAATGTTATCGATACATAATTTATAAATTTTTGTCAATTTTTGGTGTTTGTTTAACACTTATGAACTTGTATTGAATACACGGGATGTAAAATTAATGATGTTACTGTATAGTCAGCTGCATTATGTGACGTAGTTAATTTTCATTTAAGTTCAGTCGTGAAGATCGTTTTATTGAAGTTCAGAGATCTTACACCCTGTATTTAATTATTTTCACCTTTAATACGTTGAGTGTTACGTCTGGTTATGCGTGCCACAGTATCCAAATATTCTTGAATCAAACAATCACTAATTCTGATAGAATTCCAAATTGGTGTCAAGCTTAATGTAATACGATCGTACGGTTGTATAGTTCAAGATACTGTTCTCAACATTTCTATTACACTTCGTGTGGATGATACACAATAGTTCATATTTATTGAACTTATTATCTGCACAACAGAATCCAAAACATATACTCAAATAATTGACTACTTCCATGACTCTAACTCGATACTTCTGCTAAATGGATGAAAAATCAGTACCAAAAGAAGTATTGTATAACACGTCAGACTAGGTACGGCATTTATCACTGCGTCAATCAATGTTAACAATTTCATCCTCGAACATGTTAAAAACCAACGAATAATCATACACCTTACTAAAAATTCTTCATTGATCACCAGATTGCGGATGTTTATGCAAATATACATTTTTAAACCTCCATGATCCCTATGTAAGTACAGTGGCATAAATGAAACTTCAACAAGACTGCATCTGCTCCTTGAAATGTTCAAAACATGTAAATGAGGAAGATTCATAAACCAAAGGGTTAACCAACGCAACGGGGTCATGTTAACAAAAACCTTTCATTCCTGCACCACCAAAAGTTCAAAACCATTTCGATTATACCGTGAAAAACCGAAAGGCATCGGTTCCGAAATAATCGGTAACACAAGGTTGTACGTTCGAGACTCTCACGAGTTCTCTGATTTCGGGGCGGCTTCCTGATTGATCCGAATATTGCGCGAGTAATTTCGCGAAATGATCAAAAACCGTTAGAGACCATGCACGGTGGACGTACGTACGCGGTCACGGTCGAGAATTAAAGATCGATCAT
Source organism: Macropis europaea (assembly GCA_916610135.2). Classification (NCBI taxonomy): domain Eukaryota; kingdom Metazoa; phylum Arthropoda; class Insecta; order Hymenoptera; family Melittidae; genus Macropis; species Macropis europaea. The sequence continues at coordinate 23,421,906 of OU744344.1, forward strand.
TACTGTAAGGACGTAGCCGATCAGTGCGTTCGTCGGCCTTTTCGTGCGCGTTTATGGCGGTCCACCCGGTGGATACGCAAGGACCAGCAGCGTTCTTAGTGCCCCATAATTGCATGATGATATGTTTCGGCCATGTTGGGCCCCCTAACGACGCACGCGACCCTACACGGTGCCCCCTTTTCTTTCTTCTTTTCTTTTTTTTATTTCGACGAGTACGTTTTATTTTACCGCGTTGCGTGGAAATGGAAGCCGAACGAATTGACAGAATGTGCAAAAATTGGCACAGTGAAACCTGCATATATAAATCAATTGCGTAGAAATCGTCAGAGATACAATAAACATTCATAATTTAAATTAATACATTATTTATATCTAAACAAAAGCTGTGCGCAGTTCTGAGTAACATCCTGCTATCTTGTGCTATCCCACCGTGACGTTCATATTTTTTGTTATTATAATTGTTATGTTTTATTATTAGTTATTGTTGTTAATCTCATTCTGCCTAATTCGTAAATTAAAGTTTATCACAGATGTGTAGAACATGTACAGTATACGTACAGTGTTCGCTAATATCCGCGGTGGATTTGGAACCTACTCTCTGGGGATATCGGGGCCCTATTGTGCTTACAAGGGACCGTACCCCAGTGACACACTTTGACTTTTATGAAACTTTAATATACTGTAGAACTCTAATAAATACTTGACACGTACTTTTTTTTTATTGGTAATCATCCATATTGAAAGGGTGAAAACAGCCCTCAAAGTTGGAGTTGCAAACCATATTTGGTTGTTTATCTTGGAAACTACTTGTAGTAGAAACATTTAAATATACGACTTGTGTATTCTTGAATGATAAATTCGTCTGTCTAAACAAAAGTTCCAAAAAGTTCATTTGTTTAGAAAATACAGTAAAAATTAGCATTTATTTTACAAAATATTTGTAACATGTTGATTTACTCCCAGGTCAACAAGGTATCCTCAAAAAGCTGCAATTAAACAGAGGCCTGTAGAAGTATTTGTTTTACGTATTTGCATTCAAATATAAAAATATTGAAGCTTGTAAATGGATACTTGCATGAACATCCACAGTTCACCTATAAACAGTTACATATTGATTGGTAAATAAAAGAAATCAAGTTTGATATAAAATTCAGAAAAACGATTAACATTTTAACAGATGTTGTTTCTTTGTATATGAAGATTTTCATCAATTCTATTATTTGTTGGACGGTTTATACTATTATATATGTTTAGCAAGGCGCATTATAAAATGGTGTCTTTTTAACAGCACATTTTTAAGTATAGAAACATTGTACGATTCATTGTTACACTTGCTATTTTGTATTTTTACCTTACCATTCTCCAACAGCTTTCTGTAATATGATGGTCGGGGGATGATAATATGTAAATGGTGCGGGCTATGATAGTACCTGTATCTTACTGGCTTCGATGGAATTATTATTATTTTTCACCGTACACGCAGCTGCATTATCTTGGCAGTATGCAAATTTTACAAGACTACTTTCAAAACTGTGCCTTAATTATTTTAACATTCGTTTCAATGTTCATTCTCCGGTAATGAAGGTATCATCAAGTTTTCCCTAATAACTTACTGTAGCTTTTATCATAATTGTTGTACAGTGCAATGCAAATTCAGCCGTTCATAAATTATGCAAATTATAGCAAGTGTACGTTGGAAGTGAACGATAAATGCAAGCAGTGACAACATTGAATTCAAATGATTCAAAAGTGAATTTTATGAAAAATATACATGATTTTTCAACTCTGAAGAGATTAGACAGTACTGAAACACGTCTAACTTTCAAGTTCTGATCAACTTAAGAAATGATACCGTTATCTCGAATAAATTCATTTACGTGTAATTGTCACTTACATTCATTCTAGCATTAACTATGTAGAAGAAAATAATTCTTCTCCAACTTTTCCCAACTGTAACTAATTTATAGTAGCATCCGCCACATAGTCATGTAATCGATTACATAATTTAAAACAAAGTCCAAGCATTAACAAAACAATATCTTTCATTAGTACATCATAGTTTGAAATTCTGCCTATAAGATGGCTGTTCGATAATGCACAATTACAATTAAATTATAGGGTGCTACACAAATCATAAATTCTTAATAAACAATGTATCCTTCACTTTACACGTCTTGACAGTTTGACACTCTTAACATAATTAACTACTTTTATATACAAAAATCAGTATTTAAAATGTTCATGCACTCACGCAACTCTCATCATACACATCAGAGATGGCCATTCCGAGCCCCCCCCCCCCCCCCCCCCGCCATTCATCTCACCTAATACCTGAAGATGTAACCTGTAGAAGATACTGGTGTCATATATAAAAAAATTCTTCTTCTTACATCACTGTTTCCTGAGAAGCCGTACTTACTAACAATCATCAATGGTTTCAACGTCGTGAGGGGAATGAAGGCAGAGTGGGGATAGGCTGTAGCCAGGCCTTGCTCCGGATGGTCATCTCTGATATACACTGATATATTTGATAATCTATTTGTTACCGCATATCCATTTCCTCCTACAAAATAATTCTCTGATCCACGTAATAACCCTAAAAAATCATTTATGAGGATTCTATAATGCTTTTCCAATCCAACAATTCTGAATAACAGTTACCTGCAACATTCTACACTTCACGAAGTCTGTTTCCATTCATCACGCATTTAAAAGAACATCTCTCGAAACACGCAATCTTCGCGAACGATAAATCGAAACGTCGTTTTCCACTTTCACCGATCTTTTTCGTGGATCTTATCGTTATCTGGCGATCTGAAGACCGGCACGCTATCATCGGGCACAGCGGGGCGAGCCGACCGGCATTCCAGAATTTTCAATTCCTGGAGCGTTCGCGGCGGACGATAACAACGCGTTAATTAAATCGTCCCCGGGGAGAATACGAAATTTCGTCTCCCTCGAAAGGATGTGTCCTCTTCAGAGGAACACGGCCGTTATCTGCGAAAACGATAATCCTTCAAGCTGCCACCCCGTACAGCTGGATCGGCCGCTTATTATGGCGTATAGATTATCAATAATGAGCGAACCGATCGATATCCGTCGAGGTCTCGGTTAAGTCGTCGACTCACGGGGAAGAAGAGGAGACGAGACAAGAGGTAACCGGTGGATAAATAGCGTCTAATTACGCTGATTAATGCGCGGCCAGGATGACTCGTTTTCCTTTCTCTTCCTCTCTCCCCGTCTCTCTTCGTTGATACCCTGGCCCGTACGTCAACGACGATTCTCAAACATTATCGTCGACTGGTAAATCTTAATTGGACAAGATCGGCCCGAAATGAGTAGCGAAAGGGCCCGGAAGAAATCGCGATGACCCTCTGCGCGTGAATAGCAGCTGTAGCCAAAGCAATTTGTACTCGACACACGACTTTGTTGGCGGAGTTGCTTTATCTTCGACGACCTGGCAAATCATTTCGCGTATTGTTTCGGGTATTTCGCAAGGAAATGAATCTTTTGTGTCTCCGTCGGTCGTCTCCCGGGGAACGTCGCGGGAGGAGATTTGGACGGAGTTAGGGTCGTTGCTGATCGTGATTCATACATTTAATTTACATTTTGACGGTTGCTGCTAATTTGAGAATATCAATTATTTTTGGATATTTTTGTAGGAATTATTAAGTAACGAAGTATTTTACATTATTGTCTTTGTATTGAATATTCTGTCATTTCCACTGTTTTAGTATTTGAAATATTTATTATATTGGGTTGAGTCAAAAATAACTTCCAATTTGTTTTCTTAAATTTATTACAGTATTTATTCAAGGACTATTGTTGTCGATTTTGCAGCATGTGTAAGTTACAGAGAATATTAATAAAATATTTTTCCCTGTACCCAATAATATAAAAGCAACCAAAATAAATTCTGGAATCATAAACAAATAAAAATGACGTCGAAAATTTGCAAAGAGATCACCATACAGAGTTTCCAAGACTACATGAACCATGGCGACAATATAACAAATCTTAATCCTCCAACTACGAGAAAATAACAGGCACGAACAAATTATATGGCTCACCCTGTGCATAACAATTTTTTGCAAAACTCAGTATAATTCAGAGTCCTTAGCAAAGTATTATAAACCTGTGGCGATCATCCTTTCACAGGAGGATCGAGAAGCCTGCCATAAACGTCGATCATTTATTTAAGAACTGTGCTTATTAGTTAAGTGTCTCCGCGATTTTCGCTCCGCCATTTTCAAGGAGGTGAGCTCGATACGCTGTGAGCATCGGTTGAAAAACGGCATTACACGGTAATTCGTATTCATGGTTTTATTCATATTGAATCAGCCTTTTTCCATTCTCCGAACTCGCTCCGAATTTTTATACGGTTCCATACGGATGAACACATTTTCGAACGGTTTTTAATGGTTCGACATTGGAAATTGCTTCTCGCGTGCAGGGACAATTAGTTTAAACACCACCTCGGCTGTACGGCGTTTCGACGATGAAACGGAGCTGACGGGATCGTCCTATCGCAAATAAATTGCCCTAGCATTAACATTATGTTGGCGCCGTGAGTCAATTTGTATTCATAATCCGTCATAACGCGGGAGCAAGTCGTCATTACGAACTAGTCGACACTTTGAAAGTTTCCTGCGACAAACACGTGTGTTCCCTGAATTCTCGACCCGTTTATGCGTTTCAGGATCGCCGAGAACTCGCGTCATCCCGCGAACCAGTTCTCCTAAGCTCTAACTATGCCATTATCGTCGCGGGCTGGAATTCTTCGTATAATTGATACAGAGAGTGATTGGATCGGTTACAATCGAGGGAGAATATGCTGTGACGTGTATTTTTAGATCGTGCGTTGATGAATATGTTTGCTGTATCGAGGAAAATGACAGGATGAGCTTTCTATACCGCTGAGAACAATTAGGGGATCGGTTTCTATTCTTGATTAGGTGATTCCCCTTCTACCGGTGATTATGAACATGCACGAGTACTAGCAAGTAGTGAGTATCAAAAATGAGACAAATATTGCATATGCAATATTATAATAATAGACAATATTTTCAGTGTCTATTGTGTGTTGTACAGGTTGGGTTATCTGATACTATCATGTTGATTTTTGTCAATATTTTTATATGTAGAGACAAAAGGATTAAAGTAAAGTTGCAAGGTTTTAAGGGGGACATAAGATGGGACAAACGAAATTTTTCTAGCTGGAGACGCTTCTGAGATTTGAAGATGATCTTTGGTTTCTTAAATGGGAACATACGTCTTTTTATAGCATCATTGTAGTATATTTTTTTCTGGATACAACCATCTCAGGTCTTAATCAAGCTCTAGTACACATCTTTGAGTCGTATATCATTTAATTGTATGATCCTCTAATTATTTTAAGCAGTGTATTTCAGAGGGTGATTTTTTTTATGTTTTAGGGATAATATAGAAATTATTTCAGCAGAGAACGATGATCTTTCGGTAATATTTATGATGAATATTTTATTTAGTAGAGAAATTAGGTTGTTGCACCAATGAAGTAGTTCACTACGGTCCACCTACAAACTTGTAACGAAAATTCTGCAATACTAATCTTCTCACGTTTCTATCATCGTATTTCACAGATTTCTATATATTTTCTAACTTCTGTGCGATCTAAATTCATATTCAATAAATGTACGTACTTACTAAGGTCCAGAAATTTCTGGTCTGACTGCCTTTCAACAATGTATTCACAGAAATAATTGGAACTCTATTTTTGCACAGGGGATAAAAATGTTAATAAAGCGCTCCTTAATTGCGTAACTAAATAAAATTAAATGATTTTCTCCAAATTCAATAAAATCGTTTATGAAGTGATTAATTTATTCCATTTAATTTAACCATAATCAACAGAGCTACACTAGACTTACGATTATTCTACATAGAGATTGATTGAAGATTAATCCTTTGACTGTGGGCTACTTGAGAAAAAGGCGAAAGCTGCATGCTGCCCAGCTGCAGTAATATATAGTGAACCACTGCACTGAACGTCCATAGGATTCGGCAGCACACAATGAGCGATTTTGTCAAGCGCATGTATGCGCCTTTCGCAGTCAAAGGGTTTAAAGTAAAAAATAAAGAACACTAAGAATCGATCGACAATTGGTTACGTGTTTGCTGAAAAATCGAGAGATTATGGAACCTCATGAAAGTACTGATCATTGTCTGTCAGTGTGCAACACTTAGGGATTAAAGGAATAATAATCATCGTGTCAGGTTCATTATGCAGCGAGCGAGTGATCGAAAAATCTTTATGCGTGAAAAGGAAAACACGAATCCACGTTGTCGTGACGAAAACAAATTACGAGGATCGCCGATCAAACCGGACGTGAAAATTATTTAACTCGTTTCCTCATAAATTATTTAACATGCTACCTGCATCATCCATCAAGTTTAATAGTCGCTTCCAATAATGATACCGTGACCACAGAGAAAAATTACTTGCATCGGTGCAGTACTTCTTTTCGGACGAACGCGTTTCGTGAATTTTCAACTGGAAACGCTAGGAAATTTGATAGAGGGCTGTAGCATTTTTTAAAAGTGATAAGATAAATTGTAGCACTATAACAAATACTACTATTTAACGTAGACACGGCATGTGACCTATGCATGTGTATTAAATTATTCTATAAGCATTCTATAAGTAATGTCGTATTTAATGCTAACGTCAGACAGTACGTAAATTAACAATTACAATTAATAATTTAATTATTAGTGGACCACTATTTGAATAATACTTTGACATATCTTTAAAGAAAGTTCTACTGCTTTGAGATGTAGAATTTTTCAAAAAGGATTTTAAGCGACCATTTAATTATCAATTAAAAAATTATTGAAATATGTGGATAAGTAGAGATCGGTAGCTATAAGAAAAATTCAGGGAATATGACACTTAAGGGGTTAAGAAACAACGTCTCTAGCATAGGGCTATTACAATTTCGATAATTTTTATTCAAATTTTTTTATTTTGTCTTATTTATATTTCTAAATTAATACAGTAAGTCCGAAACACAATCTGGCAGAGAATACTCCAATAAATTATTTCATCTACATACAGCGTTTTCGTCTGAAGCATTTAACTCCAAAGGGTTAAAAAGTATCAATTATAGTAATTATAGAGCTTTCAGTGCCTATATAAAATGTAATCAGCTCCCATTTATTTTCTCTTATTTGTGTTTCTAGATTTTGTCAAAAAGTCCAAAACACAATATATTACAGAGCATGCCAAAGAATTACTTCACCTACAGACAGTATTCAGCTCTAAAGTATACATTATTACACAAGGGGTTAAAGAGCACCGATTTTTAGTAATTATAGAGCATCTAGCATCTGTATAAAATATAATCTGCTCCCATGTATTTTCTCTTGTTTGTGTTCTTAAACTAATACAGAAAGTCCAAAACACAATATATTAGAGAATATGCCAATAAATTACGTCATCCATAGACAGTGTTCAGCTCTAAAATATACATTACTGCACAAGGAGTTAAAAGCCACCGATTTCGGTAATTGCAGAGCCGCCACAGTCTGAATAAAAGTGGAAACACGCGAAGATTGGGGGGTTTATCGCGAAATTGTTCGAGCTACGATATCATCCAACCCCCGGGTCGTCTCATCGCGAGATAAGGCCGAGGAGAAACTGAATCCGGGCATATTGAATAAACATGGAATTTCAGTGATTTTACGAGGGCAGTCGTCTACCCTCGTTTCGTATCTGTCGGGAAAATCTGCGGATCCGCGATCGTTTTGGCACAGACTCGTGCGCCGAATACGCGCAGATATGTATGCTAATACGTAGCCGGCGGAATTGAAAAAAGATCGGCAATTATGATTGACTCGGCAATAGAAGGGCCGTTATCTGAATCGTCCGATGAAATAGCACGAGATGAAACGTTCCTGGTGGACAAGATCGAGGAAAACGGATCGTTTCAAAGGGAAACGTTGCTCTCGGACTTACAAGGAGACCACGAGTTCTTCGGGTTTTTCATTTTGATCATATTTTTCAAAATAGTACTGAATAGAAAAATTATTGTTCTAAAGTTATTCGATTCATTTCTCGAATATTTTTAAAAAATTATACAGGGTGTGGTCGCAATGGTGGCACACCCGAACATCAGATGACTACTAGACAGTGGATGTTTATGCAAATATACATTTTTAGACTTCCACATTTCCTGTATTCATGACAATAAATAAATGAACTTTCAACAAGAGTGCATTTGCTCCTTGAAATATTTAAAATATATAATCTCCGTTTTGCTATGTTATTAAATGTCCATCATTCACCAATTTGGATTTATTTAATTACATAAACATCCGCAGTCTACTAATAATTTTTTCGTTAGCTGCACCCTTCTTTTCAAATAAAATTTGAAAAAATAGAAAATTGAATGAAAAGAATTAAAGGAAAATTCTATAAAATTGCTTGAGAAATTGCACAAATTTGCAAATTCAGAATACTTCATCGTGAGATTTTTTAACGAGCAAGCGACATTCCGAAAGGATAACTGAATTTTTTATTTGACAAAAACGGGGATAGCTGTAAAATCGACGCGTTTATTATTTTTCAGGCTGCGACGGGGAATCGGACGAAGGTGGTAGCAAGAGACGAAGGAGCAGGACAAACTTTAATAGCTGGCAGTTGGAGGAATTGGAACGTGCGTTTCTCTCCAGCCATTATCCTGATGTCTTTATGCGAGAAGCTCTGGCTGTGAGACTCGAGCTGAAAGAGAGCCGCGTCGCTGTAAGTAGATTCTTTTATCGCGTTCTTTAAAACTTACAGGATAATCCCCTCGATGTATCGAATAAACAGGGTAACATCATCACCTCGAAAAAGAAAGAAATAAAATATAATATTAAGCAGACTTGTAGATTTTTTTATCAATTTGTAAAAATATTTAGTAGAACGTACTGAGACTTAGAATTTCGGTATCTTAAACAATTAAGTATATTAATTAATGATAAACTAAAATACACGATTATTGGAATGAAATATCTATATTTTATTTTAATGAATATATTTAGAATTGAATAAAGTCACCATAAGCAGTTACAGAATTTGATGGTTAAATAGAGGTTTGAGGAGAACAATTGAGATCGAAAGAATAGCAACATCAATTATACAAGTTTTGTACTTTAAAGAGAAAACCGTATGTAAGTGGCTTCATTTCTGAACATTGTACATTTGTAAAACACGAGTCGCTCTGTGCAGAAATTATTTTCTTCGAGACTGTTTTTTGATCGTAGGAAGTTTTTATCAAGTCTAACTACACAGTGTGCAAGTAAATGTGATGGTAGACGCAAATTTTCGTTTAAATCAATATTAAAGAAAATGTCTACTTTACCTTTATTTCAAACGATAACATACAATATTTTTCTTCAATTCACTGTTTAAAGCTACGACAAATATTAAAATTTATTATTACTCACATAATACGCGCGGAACAGATTTAACTAACAACATCTTATAATTTATAAATTAATTTAGCTTCCTCTCAAGAAACTAATAAATTATTGATACTATTTTTACGTTCAAGTTATGTTTTAAATTTATCATTGCTCTCTTGCACTATAAAAGATTGAATTTAATCTCTAACAGAATTTCTTCCTGACTCTCTTAAAAAGAGAGTTTGACGTTTTTGGTTTGTCCAAAAAATAAAAATGGAATATCAGAAAATCTCGTTAATCGTTTCCAACAAACCGTTTCAAAATATTGTTCAAAAGGGATGCAAGCAGAAAAAAACGCATTTTTATTGGGACCTGATTTCACGTTCCATGCGGTTTTATCTGACGTCCTAGATCGGTAGGTCCGATAGGAGGGAATTTATAGGGAGTTCGTCGTCATTTTTCGAGGGTTGATGCCTGACAGACATCGGGGGTGGTTCCTTTTCGGCCCTTGAGCTACTCTCTCGGGGGTAGTTAGTCCATCTGCTCCATTCTGAATGCGGTTACCTTAGGAGAGGTCGAACTATCCCGGTCAAATGTGTTCGAGGGTAGTAAACTGTGGAAGATCTATCTCGGATCCAGTACCTTCGACTCATCGACCACGTCTATTTGCATAATGGATGGAATTTTACGTGGATATCATTTCTTTCGTCATTGCTTTCTGGGGAATATCAAAATTCATGCTACGGAATTTCAACATGATTTCATTTATGGACTTTCAGAATTTTCAAAATCATATTTCTGATAGAGTAAACTTTTATTCAAGTTTCGTTCACTCAGAACTTTATATTGATCTCACTTATTTGATTAGTGTGTTGTGAATATTTATGCAAATATACATTTTTATAAAATATATATTTAATTTGTTACCAGAGCCTTGAAAATTTCTATGGTTTATTTGGTACATTTTACATAATTCATAGGCACCGTTTAATATTTTTGAGAAAATTGGTAATGATTATTAAACTCTCTACCATTTTGTCACTGATCAAAATATAATTTTCAGCAGCAAAATTGCTAAGAAGAATTAAACAATACTGCATTACTGTCACATATTTTATAATATATATTTAACATACTTGAATATCGAGCTTATTTTCTGTAAATTTTAGGAAAAGTCTTGCACAGAATCTAGATATTTTGCTTGCATAAATTACATGCTTTACTTTCTCTATTTTTATCAACTTACCTTAGTAACTGCATAGACATCCACAGCATCATAATTAAAAATCGTAATTCATAATGGCATTTTAAGTTCATGCTTCTTAATTAAAGAACTTTTCATTCGTCGTTTATTTTTAACTCTTTGATACGTAAAAAGCAATCTTATTTATTCTTAAACGTACAAAAAACATGTTTTTTCTTCCTTGGCTGGATCATTCTCAGAATTGATCAGTTTCACGAATTATCGGTTAAGAGTCGTGCGTTTCATGCGTGAGTGTAATTTGTCAAGTCCAGGAAATCGGTTTCGTGGGAAAACGTCTTAATGTTATCGCAGCAGGAGCTTTTTTCTAACACGTAACATATCCGTCTTGTGTTCCACTGAATGTGATATAAAAAAGTGAATGATATTGTTCATTTAATTTATTCGTCCGGAAGTCGATGCTCGCATAAATTGGTGAACCACGCGAATCTTTTTCCGTGAAAGTCGTAGATCGCACGTAACCTTTGGCATACACGTTATAACGCCGTTTCTATGACCAGTCACCATTTTCCAGGCGATTTGCGTTCATTTGCCTCTAATTTATGGATTACACCCTTAAGAATCATGTATCGGTGATATTTTGTGCTTCCATTTAAGCCTTTGTTATATTAAAAATATATTGAATTACCTTGATTTCAAGTCAATTTTTTTCATTTAGAATAAATACTTTCTGGAACTCGTAAAAAATAATGTGCCACGCGAAAATCGAATGACAGATTATTTATTAAAATTGAAAATTTAAGTCAACATGATTTTCTGACAGAAGTATATGGAGTATCATGCTTTGAGATCATTAGATATGTACTTCCAGCTATAAAAATGTGAAAAGACCCGCGACACCCATTTCGGTGTTTCGAAACGCGATACCAGACACTGGAACATGACATGATGGCGTCCTTCAATAGGTCCAACGAAGGGTGGACCCTCAATTTCACGGCCGATCGGACACAAGGCCACGCTTTTCTCGATAAGATATTTATATTTATGCGCTTAGACACGCTTCGGGTGCCATGTGCTGGCACACATTGTTCTCTTCGCCCTGATACCATCTCAAATCGACCATCTCCTCGATACGAACACTGCCTAAAATACAATCTACTGAGCTGAACTTGAAGACTTTCAGCTTGCCTAAAATTATTTCCTTTAAATTTTGTGAGTCCCCTTCAATGAGACTTAAAGAATCTTCTTATAAATAGAAATGCTTAAAAAAGAAGATTGCGTAATTTCAATAGTTAGTTAAGGGTTAAGATTTATAAGAATGAAGTGTTTTGAGCTTCGATTATTTATCATTTGGAATAATACTATTTTTTATGTAAGTTAAACAGTGTGCAATAAGAAAAAGAAAAAACATAGGCAAGAGATATATGTATTGTTCAATAACTGATTCATTATTGATAAAATATATTCGATTACAATTTTCACTGTTAATTAGAAGATTTGGAGTTTATGCACATTGTATAATTTTTATATTATTTTCAACTTGTGACGATGTATTTATTCATTCACTGATATATATGAGGTTTCTTGTTATTTACAAATAACAAATTTTCAATAAATTAGCTGGCAAGTATCTATAGATAGAAACATTAGTAAACATAGACAGATATACGAGAAACATAATACATACATGTATGTAGTATACAAACAATTAACGAATCATACAAAATAATAATACAGGAAAATTACAAGTTAAAAGATGAGTTAAAGAGTATAAGCTAAAATAATGAAAATTTAAGCCAGTAATTTCTCGTGTAAAATAACAATTAAAGAAATTAAAAATGAAAAGATATCTAATTATAAACTGATATCTATGTATGTAAATTAATATTAGAGGAATATATACTCCTATTCCAATGACAGGACATTATCATAGTAATTATTACTATATTATGTTATCTTTTATTAAACGATACTGAACGAGACACTCGAAAGGGAAGGCGCGATACGCCAAACCACGCATTGAAATCACCGCGAACCGCGGGCATAATTCGCGAATTCAACGGTCGTATTCCTGTTAACACTTAAAAAACTAATACTTTTCACTATCTAGATATAACTACAAATGTATCTACACTAATATATAGATAACCCATGAAATTTTCACTCCCAATATAAATTTCATCGATATATTAAAAGTCAGAAACGAAAAGACTGAAAGGTCCAAAAGACATCAACTTGTAGACATAAGAAAAAATCAGAAATTTTGTCAATTGACTTAAACAGTCATTCTAGCCTCTCTTTTCCGAAGTATGGTCGTTTCAGATTTTCATGATCCATTGCATGTTGATAGATTATGTCATTACGAATCTCCCTATACATGGTTCGGGGCGTAGACGGTCAACAATTTAAATGCTATAATATTAAAATTCTGATAGGATTTATCTACTCTCCAGTAACAGCTGCTTTCAAGTAAAAGACTCTGAAGCAGTCGACTAAGCTCTATATGTATAGGTTGGATTTTATTTTTGCACGTGGGTTCAAATTCCCTCAGAGAAATTTCAAACTGCATTCTTTTTATAATTGTATAATTACGTATATAAGTTGTATATGGTACATTACAGCAAGTTCAAAGTTTATATCCTTTAAGTATAATAAACGAAATCAATTTCAGAAGTTCAGCAGCTGTCACAGTAGAGTAGATAAACCCTATCAGAACTTTAACAGTAAGTATCTTCCAAACTATCAACCATCTACGCCCAAAATTATATTTAGGGAAGCTCATAATAACATGATCTATCAACATACGTAAGAGTTCATTAAAATCTGAGCCGACGAGTTCGGGAGCTCTCCTTCCAGTGTTAATCGTGATTCCGTGCGAGAGAACAGAGGCCATCCCCTTTGTGAGGCCGAAAACCGAGTGACCTTGCTGACAGGGGAGATAACCCGAGCTGGTGGTGACACGATGTCATGCAGCCGGTGCGCGTCTTCTCGAAAGGGACCTGGCCCTCAGATTAGATAGTTGATCCCCATATCAGATAACCTCGTGCGGATGCTAGCAGCGGTTTTTTAAAAAATATTGTCACGCTGAGATAAACCGATGACACGGTTAGGCGACGAACGCCAAAAGGAAGTTGAGACCTATGGCGTTTTACACGTGTGACCAGTCGGCGGGTTCTCGAAAAGGGACACTTTGAAGTCCTTCAGGTTGTCGGTGCTTCTTCAATTTTGGTAGATTTCGTTTGTTTTCGTGCATAGTTTATTGTAGTAAGTTTTACCTTGGCGAATCGAAAGACAAAGTAGTGAAACTTCTCTTCTGTAAATTTCTTAATTTTAATGTGCAAGCATATGATGGTTGTAAAGATGTCGTTTTTTTTTTACTGTTTGAGCGTGAACCGGTTTGAGAAGAAATTTATGTATTAGGTCTACTAGTCGTAAATGATGATTTTTGTATTTTATTACCGTGGTAGTGTTCAGTCTCCTCAAAAACGAATTTATTAAAAGTAGAGAAAATAATTTAATTTTGTCCAATTATATTCATTTTACAATCATTTATATCTGCTAACAAAATTGAGAAATCTCGGACAAAAATATTCATAGAAATAATAAAAAAAACGAACTAAATTTATACATATTTGTCAGTGTTCCTGAGAATGTCAATTTTTATTTAAGCCTATAAGATAATTAATAATTATAAAAATAATATGAAAAAAATTTGTGTATCAAGAAACATGAATTTCTGCTGGTTAAAGGAAAAACCTGAATAATATGACTCGTGAAATTTATAGATTATTTATAAACGTAGAATTTCATGTTATTGATCTTGAACGTGTTTATTTGTTTATAATTATTAGTAGAGCCTCAATTATCTGAATTAATTATCTGATGACACGTTCTCATATACTATGTAGGAGTTTCACAACGGAATCATAGTCCCTGTAATTGAAGGAAACAGGAATATTTGTATACAGATTACATAAATACTCTAATCAAAAGCTACTGCAGTCAAACCTTGACTATCTCAGCTAATTGAGGACAACGCTGAAACTTCAATTTCTTTAAACACTTATGTTATTGTCCACAGTTTCTATTGCTACTGAAAATTTTTAAAATGAACACATTTAAAGAAATAATTGTTACTATTTATACTGTCCAATATTGCCAAGCATATTCTCGTTTTAAAATTCTTGGCATTATTCCAAACAACAAATCATTCAAATATACGCTCTATTATACAGCACACTACGCCTCAGACAATTTTCATAGAAACGAGACTGCAGCGTCGAACATTCATTCCGCTTTCATTTTTATCATGAATATTCCTAGCTGTCATTTACAATAAACAATAAATAACCAGCTGAAGTCGTAGTCGGACGTATCAACCACATCCTCGTGTCGAACAAGCGCCATTTTCTTGTCCACCATGCTCGTCTCTTCCGTTTATATTCAAATGAACCGAGTCTGCTCGGTTAATTGCCGATCGTTGCACGCGTCGTTCGATAATCTTGCGGTGTCATTATCATATTTACACAAAACCGTCGAACAACCTGTCTCCTCGTACACGTCGTTCACGAAACAGAGAAAAAAGGGGAAAAAAGGAAAGTCGTGAGTGAAACGGGCGAAGACGAGGGAAAGAGGGACACAAGGGACGGGGCGCTGCTTAAAAATCAATTGCATCGAAAACGACACGAAGACGCTTTCCTACTGTACCTTTTTTCCGCTTTTTTACAACGTCCTGTCACAGAGCTGGTCCTCTCTCATCCTCTCCGCTCCGCTACCGTTGCCCAATGATTGACGTACATTGAGAAATTCTTCAGCGATGACTCGACGTGTCTCGATGTCACGTTTTAATGCTTCATGCGGCCGTTTCTTCAGGCGGAGGCAAAGAAACGGTGTAATTTTCGTTGGGAAATCGTGTCAATGACGGTGGTAACATCGATACTCGATTGAAATGGCTGATGTTGCTCCAGATATGATTGCTTTTCGGTTGAATTGTTGGGAGTCTCCTACATATGTGACGGTATTTCAATGTTTTGAGATTGTTCATAATTTGACACTGGAATATTGTTTAACAAATAGCTGTATTTAGGTTGAAGTGTATAACTAGTAGACTTGTGTCCTCTTAGTATTATTAGGTTTCGTTATTGTTTACTATTTTGTAGCTGTAAATTGATTTGTGGGGACATGTTATTATTTGATGCATTCGAACTGAAAATGTTTAGTGAATCGAATTGTAAAAAATAAATATTACTGACGCTTGCGATATGATTGTAGAATTATAGTTCTGTGAAATATTTACACGTTATTCTTCAATATCATATTGTGCCGAACACAGAAAGAACTTATAGTGACAATAAGTTGCTGGTCTTCTAGAGGAAAACAAAATTAATTCCTGAATTAGTCAAAACAGTTCCATACATATTCTATCGTCAATATCAAATTTCAATAGTTAATTAGACTTTAGACAACGAATTACGAAAATGTATATTTCCTTCTTTTTATACTATCGAACGTACAGAAATATTTTTAGCTCTCCGGTAAGCCGAAAACTTAAATTACCCAATCAATAAAATGTCACATACAAAAAATATTTCACACGAAAACTGAAACTTTAAACTACACGTCCTTAATATAAAGGATTAAGTGCTCACGATAACGTTCGTAAAAAAAAATTAGTATCGCTGGTAAAAAAGAATACTGACCTCGAGTGACACTCGGTTCTCCGATAAACTCGAATTTGAGGGTCCTCCCAATTCATAATTTACGAGTCACAGAAAATGATCTGACAAGGATTTTAAGCTAATTACTGTGACCGGTGTGTATGGGATATCTATGAGAACAGTTGTCTCATATTTTCCGGGATTTTGAGAAACCAGCCGCTTTTAAAGGGATTTTCTTATCCGAACAGACGTTTTATGGACAGTTTCGTTGACGAATAGCGTGCACGTAAGTTTACGACTAGAAAAAAGATGTTACTCATTTAGTTGAGACGCATGGTAATCGATGGAATAGCTTGTTAGTGGTTATCAGACGGTGATAATTTCTAACGAACAGTGGTAATAATGCTGCAGCGAGCTTTCACGTTTGTCAACTTAATGCAGCGCAGCTGTAAGTCGTTTCAAACATTTTTTTTTCATTCGATGATAGTGAAAATTGTACCGGTTACATCACGTAAAGTATATTAACATCGTTCTCATGAATACCAGAATATGAATTTTTCTTAATATTACATTCTTCGATATTTATTTTGCTATTTAGAAATGTTCAGTAGTACCGTTATGATGTATTCAGTTTGTCAGCGGTTCTTTTAATTACGAAAACATGGCTTGTTCATGCAGTGTATCATATCTATATTTAACATTGTTTTGCACAGAATTCATGTCGAAATGTATTTAAGTTAGGAAAATATTTTATCTCGTTTTACATGGTCGAATGATATTGTTATTTATTGTATTTCCGGTAACAACAAGACATCGACAATGAACTTGTGACTGCACCATATTGAAATTACGCGATAATTTATCGAATGTCAGTGGCTGTCGATAGTTTTCAATTATTCGTAGTTTATATAAATTTTCCATCTTAATTTAATATAAAGACTTGGGTTGGGCGAATGTTATCAAATATATTTTCTCTATTTTTAATGAAATGCAACTTTTATATTTTGTTGATCATCCTTATGCCTTAATATTTTTTAATTTCAACAAAGGAAAGTTCAAACTATATCACAATATTTGGATTTTTTTAAATGAGATACAATTTGCTCTATTTACAATTATTTATATACGTACTGTCAAATTTCATATACAATTTTACGATACATATAATCTCCAAAAAATTGTACGTGTTAAATACTTTCTAGTCTGAACCCATATTTGTAAGCTATACTCAGTGTGTAAAAAGACAAAAGCAAAAAATAGCTTAATTTTCGAAGTCCTGAATTTTGAAAAAAATAAAGTCTGCAAATTATTGTTTAATTTTTATTATCAATACATGTACTACCATTACCATCCTCTAAAAACTTCCTGATCCAAACATCCAAGTCTCTCCATCGATTCAAAAACTAAAACTAGAACAGCATTTCCATTATAATAAAGACGTCTCATCCCGAAAGGTCCGTGGCAAATTTCCCACAGCTCAATTTCACTGAAAAACGAGCAACGGCGTGATGGAGCAATCTAATCTTTTTTAGAATTTCTCCGACTTGATCTCGTTTCGTCTGAAAAGCAAATGGAAAAAAAAGGGGAAACAAGTAGACAAGAAGAGAAGGAAACGGAAGGAATCGACGGGGCACGTGACGTGACGAAGGTGTTATGGGGTCTATTGATCTGTGGCTCGCGTGAGATCAGCGCCACACACCGGTTTCCACCCACAACTAATGTCTTCATCCTTTTCAACCACCTTTTCAACCCCTTTCAGCTTCTCCCTTGTTTCTTTCTTTCACGCGCGCGGTGAAATTCACGCCGGCTACTAAATCGTGCTTCACGCCAACAACGTTCACGCGACCACCGGGGCAAAGGGTTAAAACTTCTCCATGAATCAAGACACCCTCGGGGGTCATTGGTCCTCTCGCGTGGGGCCCACCTTCGTGTTATTT
This sequence comes from Macropis europaea, assembly GCA_916610135.2. Taxonomy (NCBI): domain Eukaryota; kingdom Metazoa; phylum Arthropoda; class Insecta; order Hymenoptera; family Melittidae; genus Macropis; species Macropis europaea. The sequence goes on from OU744344.1 coordinate 23,440,127, forward strand.
CGATACTTAACTTCTGCGACTGTTACCGTCGCCGACTTTTAATTGTTCGAAACAATGGAATTTTAGTAATTGCTACCATTCGAGATCAGCTGGTTCACTTCGGGATTAAGATTAGATTAGATTTGCACGGTAATGGGTGAAGGTAGATATTCAGTGAGGGGTTGGAGTATTTATTGAGAGTAATCAAGCAGCGTCATGTTTGTGGTAAGTTTTGCTTTTTAGGAGAATGATGTAGGATATAAAGGATTTAACATAATGTTGTTTAATTTAGTTGGACTTTACATTGTGTTGTGGAGATTTAAACAAATTTTAAATTTTGTACATATTTGAATGTTTAATGTGTATCTACGACTTTAATAAACAGTGTATTAAAATAGAAGGTTCACGTTATCAATAGAAATAGCTCTGAATAATTCAGATTATTGAATTTTCTATATAATGTATACTGTAAATAAACTAATAAATAATTCCTAACAATGTAGGATAAATTTCCTAATCATCAACAATTCATTTCTCAGAGAAGATCCCAACTCCTGCAGGATTCAAATAAAACCAGAATTATTTTTAGTATGTAAAAATGTTTAAAAGTGAATGAAGTCTTCTTTTACCAAGAGAAAACTATTTTCTTTTTTTTTTTGAGTTCTAAATATATTTTTGAAATCGCGACTTTCTGAATGCTGTTTGTAGGAATAACTGAAAGCGTGGTTCATTTTAAATGTCACTTGAAAACGAGGAATTCGATTTGTTGGTTTCAGGTGTGGTTTCAGAACAGAAGGGCAAAATGGAGGAAGAAGGAGCACACGAAAAAGGGTCCTGGAAGGCCAGCGCATAATGCCCATCCTCAGAGTTGTAGCGGTGAACCGATTCCACCGGAAGAATTGAGAAGGAAGGAGAGAGAAAGGCGGCAGAAGAAATTGTTGAAAGCTCTCGAACGTCAGCAGAGGAAATTAGCTGCAAAAGTAAGTTTCTCAACTCTTTGTCATAAAAATCGCCAACCAAAACATGCTCGAAATAATTAGGAGATCACGCGCTTAAATTATTTATTGTTCATCAAGGTGTCAACTACTACGAAAGCTCCAAATACAAAATATTTGTTTGTCATTATTGATATTTGATAGATTCTCCAGAATTTTTAAAAATACTAAGCCTCTAATTGTTTTTAGCAGTGAATCAGAGACTATTTATAGCGACCTGCTACCCTCATAAATTTCTAATATTTCTATTCAATCGTTTTACTCATTGTCTCACTCGCCTCGCTGTTTGAATTTGCATAAACACAATCCTAAACGTGGTCACATAAATTGACTCTTCTACGCTCGTGTCATATTGAAACTCCATTCAATTACATATTACGTCTAGCACCGTATAATAAATTTCTAGCTAAAAGTATACCCTCTCTGAACAAATGCTCTTTCAATTTTCATACAAACATATACACTGTTCTATTAAAGAAAAAAACACTAAACATTGAAGTCTTAGAAACTGTAAGTAACACAACAAAAATGAACAGTGCATCATATGACCTGTATAGAACTATATAAGATTGATCTAGTTAACCACCCTCTAAATCTGTGTAGAATCTTTACAAAAATGTGTTTCTTACAACAACTTGAAGTTTCTCCGTCATACCCTGAAACCACAGTAGCTAGAAGAATCGAAACTTTGATTTCAGGGCATCACCGTGGACCTCTCAACCCTCCGCGCCGAGTGGGAGTCCCGGAGCGCCGCCGCGTCGAGCGGAAACCCTTTAAACGGTTCCCTAGGAAGTTCCTTTAACCATTTGACCCTGAACAACGAGAGCAGCAGCGTGTCAGGATCGGGTAACGACGCGAACGAGGAGATCGACGTGGTGGGGGGTCTGGACTCCTGCAGCGAGAGCGGCAGCGAGAGGGTCGACTCCGCAGCGGACGGTTCGGTCGACGGAGAATGTTACCCCAGGTTAGCCAGCAACTCGACAGAGCAGACAGACTCCCGCAGAACGGTGAACCAAGTCGCCAGCAACCTTCAGAACCCAAACTCGAGTCTCAGTCTGGACCACCTAAACCATCAGCAGGGTATCCATCACTGGGGTCTGAGTCTGCTGGAGAGAAGAAGGGAGCTCGTGAGCATCAGCAACGCCAGTTCGGCTCGTCAGACAACGAACAACAGCAACAACTCTGGAAGGACGTCGATCAGACAGCAGACCAGCGAAGATGAGGTTCAGAGCAGTAGCATAGACCTGTCTGTGAAAGGCAGGGAGGAGAGGAAGAGGCTGAATCCGTTCTCCATCGACAGTCTTCTGGGGAACAACCGAACCAGCACACCTGGTATCCACGAGTACAGAGCCTCTACGCCGACCCTGCTGAACGGAAGGGAGTCCAGCAGTCCCACGTCACCGATCTCGGTGCCGACTTCACCCTCCACGACGTAGTAGCCTTGGAATTTCTCCGTGAGACGATGAGGGTTCTATGGTCGCGACAGACAACGAAGCTGGGCCAGTCGAGAACAACGAAACGGTTTCTGAGGCTGAGAAGCTCTAACGTAGCGTCGTAGTTTCGCAGAGGATGGACTCTGAAGGTTTTCTCCGATCAACCTGCCGTCGAGGTTGACTTTTTGATAGTTCGAGACCTGCTGATTTTTGCTGTAGAACAGCTGGTAGACCGTCGGGTAGTGGACTCGAGTTGTAGTGAATTCCAGAAGGTCGACGACGAACTCTCGCTGACTGAGTAAAGAAAGGCTTATATCAGTTTCGACATATCTGCATCGAGTGCGTGTGTGTGACTGTTTCCTTCTTTGTCGAGCGTGGCCTGAATAGAGAATGTGCAATAAACACGGTTTTTTTTTTTTCGTTCGTTCGTGATGGATTCGGAACGTTCCGTTCCGGAGGTTGGGTGAAGAGAGGATCGAATGCGTGGGAGCATGAGTGTGCGTGTATTTAATGTAAATAGCTCGAAGTATGGACGATTATCGTTTTATTTAATTCACGTAGCCGATACCCCAGTGTTCGTCGGAGGATATTATTTAAAAGCAATAGAGATGTCGCCTGACACACGCGTTGTATATAGAGAAATAAAGATCTAGCCGGAGCGAGACGCCTAGAGAGCATGGATGCGGTACAAAAGCAGGAAATCGGGATATCTCCTCTTTGTTTTGTGTCACGCGAGCCTGCGTTTTGTCAGATCGATATTGAGATGAGGAATGGAGAGAGAGAGAGAGAGAGAGAGAGAGAGAGAGAGAGAGAGAGAGAGAGAAAGAGAGAGAGGGGATGTTATGAGATGCCATAAAATCTGGGATGCGAGACAGTATCTACCGTAATATTCATTTCAAATATAATTAATTTATTCTCAAGACTACACGGTGTCCTGTGAACGAACCTGGTCCACCGTCCTATCCTTCTGTCCCTTCTGAAGTGTATTTCATAATTGATATTTATAGGGTAAGTGAAATCAATAGTTTGTTTGTTTTAGATGATACTTTAGACCTTGGAATTTTGTAAATTGTTGTATTTCGACTTTACAGGTATTGGATATTTACACAGTTGAACAGTGCAATTTCATGCGAATTTCAGGTGGTAAAAATGAACACAGGCTATCATATAATTTTATGAATTTATTTACTAACTTTTTACGTCCTACTCCATAAATTTTTGAATTTTTTGCAATTTCAGGAGAATACAAATTAATAAAATCAGTTGTACAGTTTCATAATTACTTTTTTTTAGGTAGCTGCTAGTTCAATAATTAATATTTAGATAAACAGTGTAACTTAGTAACTAAATTTGAAATTAATTGTCACGGCCAGAACATAATCAACTTCTAAGTTGTCCGGATAAATCTACTGATGAAGATTCTAAAGAAAAGGATGCACAAGAGCTCTGTTTTCAAGTATCAGAACTCATAATGTTGCTCTTGGAATGTCTGAGCAGGTACCAGGACAAACAGGCCCGAAACATTTTGGGTCTCGGTCAAAACAATAACCGAGGTCACGTTAACCTAGAGAAACGGTCTAGCCGCTGCCTAATTCAGTTGCACGGCGACCGCCGCCATGATTACACCTTGCCGGGCTTTTAGTTCGGTACACTTCGTTCACGGTCAACTATAAATAATTACATTGAATCGAATACGAGGAATCTTATCTCCATTACTATGCGTCGTTAACACTTTGACTTTCATAAGAATTACCAGTGATAGACGCCTATTGAATAACTTCTACTTCTCATAAAATTTTGAGTAGATTTAATATTCCAATAATAACACAAGCTAAGGACTACTCGAAGAAATTGCTAAATAATTTTTGCCTGGATATTGTAAAGTGTCTGACAATAATTGTCATGTTGTTTTAGTCAAATTATCTGCTCCTATTGTTATTATTAACAATTTTTATTTCGATTGAATATTTATGAATGCTAATTAAAAGAAATTGGTACGGTTTTATAAATGTTGAAAATTTTCGTGTGACAGATTTGAAAGTTTCGTTTAGTGATTTTTTTGGTGACGTTCTTCCTCGACTTATTTTTTTTATTGAATATTTTATAAGTTTTCTGAGTGATATAGATAATCGAACGAGTGTTGTTGTTGCAAAATTCACAATTAATGAATAAAACGTTCTAGGAGATATGGGGGATGAATGTATAAGTAAGTACATATTATGCAATACGATCTATGCAGTCGAGGAACAGAAAATATGGACTTTTTAATTCCTTTCATTCCTATAATTAGTTAAAATACTCAAAGTATGTAACATACTACACATTTTATTTTCGTGTTTTCTTGTGATAACTGCTATATTTAATGAAGACATTAATTATCTCCCCGACAGAAATAATATGCCGTATATATCTTTTTCGCAATATGACAAGAAATGTACATGCAAGTATGATATTATTTCTTCCTAAAGTATTCGATTTAAAGAAGAATAAATTTTACGGCAGAATAACGAAAACAACTAATGTCAAATAGTTGTTATAATTGACTTTCTCCTATAACATAGTTCCCTGTAGTATATTTCCAAAGTATAACTCTTCTCTAGACTCGTGATACATTACTAGAGGACAGAAACAACAGCAATCATACATTATTTAAAAAATAATTCTTCTTAAATATAATACATTACGTTACAGTAGGTTGCCACTTGACGCATGTCCTAAAAAATCTGTTGATTTTAAGTATGCGTATAAAGTTTCAGAAAAAATGATGTGGGTAATTAAAATAATCATGAAGCAATTAAAATATCGGTTAGCTCTGACATACTTTATTCTCACGATACGTAACCTTAACCTGTCAATCACGTTATTTCTCAATCATTCAAACTTGGAAATTATAACCTTATGTTTTGTACGCTTTTATTTCATCCAAACTTTAAAAGAGTGACTTAAACATTTTTTAAAAATTTTACTGTTTGAGTATTCCTTATTCTCTTACTAATTCTCATTTATTCATATATTTTTATAACGACGCTACTTAGAACGAAATTCACTTATTAACGACAAAAAATTGAGAACAGTCGAATTCTGAATTCTAGAATTATTTTAATTATGGAAAATTATAATTACGAGAAAATATTTAATTCAGTACAATTATAAATTCACACATAATCGATAGATCTCGTGCTTATTAATATAGCAAAAATTAGCTGGAATATGAACAGAAAAATAGCTTTTTCATTAAAACAAGTCCCATGAATCAAATTGTACGTGCCTCATGTCAATTTTTACTCACAATCATACACTTATCAGGCAAATATAAAGCAAATAAGTATAAACGCAGCATAATATTACTATCGCGTCAAATAAAGTAGAGTGTTTATTATGAGGTGCTTTCACTGTTCTTTCTGTGAGCCCAAGCCAATATAGTGGTTGTTAGCGTCATGGTACTCTCCACTTTACCCGAGAGTCGCTGAGGCTAAACTATGAAACAATTCAAACAAGAATGAGAGTCTTGTATTCACGACGGGATGTCTGATTTATTGTACAATATATTGCGTCGATCGGAGGGCATCGAACGAGTCGCAATAAAATAACATATTTGCGTCGCTCGAGATCAAACGAAATGTCCGTACGGCGTTTCACTTGGCGTAATGATTTAAATAGTCCGCGACACGAGCAGTTAATTATGCGTTTATCGTCGTGCCCGCATGAATCGCGTGTGATTTATGGCCGCGCGATATTGCAGCCGCAGTTTGTCTCCGCTCGTCGCCATGACGGATTTCGCAAACCTTTAAAAGGCGCGATCGGCTCGTTCGTTTTCAAATCCACCCACGATTCCCGCCACTGACCCTCTTTCAATATGTGAAATTTTCTTAAAACCGCGAATATTCCCTATGAGAATTTAATGGACGAAAAATGGACGCTTGAAGTTATGTACAGGGTGCCTGAAAAGGAAAGAAGTACTAGCTTGGTCCCCAGATACATAGAAAAACACATGATGTACAGGATGTTCCAGTAGTTTATGGCAGAATGAAGAAGGAAGTAATTTCAGATAAAAAACTAAATCGAAGTTAGAGAATATCGTTTGTGAACAAGATGATTCATTTTTGAGAAAAGCAACCTTGGATGTTATCGAGTACGTGTGCACTTAAGTCACAGTAAATATGGTTCGTGTATTATATCAAGTACATGTAAGATATTGACTCTTAAATAGAAATGATTTCAGTTTGAGGAATGATATTTGGAAACATGTACGGAAGGAGAGATTAGGAACATTTTATTATCAGTTCACTCTACTTTGCTTCGATAAGTAAAATTTTGTCTCCAACAAGATCGATGTATTTAATAATTTGTAACTGGACAAAAGAAACACTGAATTGAAATTTAATATATTTTTCTGACTTATACCGGATTGTGATAACGTACTCAAACGCCATTTTATTTTTGATTATGTGCACGCGTATCTGAATGATATGTAAGTTTGGTTTTTTAAAAAATGGTGCTTCATGTGAACAAACTTTATTCTACATTTTCGACTTACACATATTTTTCCACAGGGAGTCGCCTCCTGTATAATTTGTTTTCCGTTGGCCTGAGTGGCGACAGCTATTGAAAATTATTTTAATTTCAATTTAAGCGAGTCCATTAATTTCCTATTAATTCTAACTTTAATTTGAAACTTCGCCATGTATTTGAGGGGGGAAAAATGGAACAATTTCCGCCAGTTACATAAAAATAAAGGCCGATCAAAATGACATGTATACAGATACATTTTGAAATCGTCGAAAGTAAATATTTCTAAATGTATCTTAAGATGAGTTTAACAGCGCGTGAAAAGAGCAGCATAGATTCGACGAATATTACCGAGTAGCAAAATAACTTATTTAATAATATTAAACGGACTAAAACGTATTTGTACACCTCACATGATACCATAACACAAAATATATTTAAAATTACATTCAACGGCACATAAAATTCATTAGCAGGAAAGCGTATCGCCACAACATTTATTAAACGAAAAAGCAAGAAATTAATTGGAATGAAACCACAGATTGTGATAACTTCATTAGCGCGGCTCGCACCGAAAACGTATCACGAAATACACGATTTTTTCTGTTTCACGAAGAAACAGAGAAATAAAACGCGGACAAAGACCGTGAAAGCCGAATAGAAAGCTGCTATTGAAATAAATCATAACTCGGTGAAATATTTTTCAAACAGCATGGAAAGTAGATTACGTGATCGGCGAATTTGTACCAGAATAATTTTTAATAAATCTTATAAAATAATGTTAAGACTCTGAAATGAAACGAAATTAGATCGAATGAGCATGAGAGTATAGCTTATGCGTATTACAGGGATTGCAAGCTAAACAGAGCTTTCGAACGTTTACAAATTCGCCGGATAGCGAGAATAATGGAGCCATAGGTATTCTCGTAAAACAAATACTCATGCCGCGTATGAATTCGCGTATGAATATGCATAGGGCATGATATATCAGGTTCGCGTCGTCATATATCAAATTTACATACAAAGCACGATCTGTTAATTTTATATATGCCGCTTCGCTTTAGATTACTCTCGGCCATAATTTTTTCCATCGCGGATTTTTCGCGAATTTTCGTTCGCCGCGCAGCCACGCGAAATCAAAATTTCATGAAACGCGGATCTCTATTATTATTCACGGAAAAAAACAGGTATTTATTTAGCGCTTTCGGGTCGCGGCGTCGATTATAACTGGCTGATTCTTTAATAAATATTTATGAATTTAATTCGCCGCTTTCGATTGAAGTTCCCGCGCTCCGCGATGAAAAATCAAATTGATAACGTTCGTATTATTTTCGAGATGGAAGCAGGGTGTATAGAATATTTAAAATGGGTCGGTATGGAGTTTCGAAAGCTTCAATGTGGAGAAAAGAAAATTATTATAAATAAATAGAAAGTTTAATTACTTGATTCCTTCAGAAAAAATATTACTAGCATTAACGTTAATGGAATAAATTCGAGACTGAACGTAATAAAAATTTGTTATGAATTTTCTAAATGTGCAATTAAGTCATTTCGCTGGTTTATGTTTGAAGAAAAAGTGATCCACTGCTTAAGGAATATCTTGAATTAAATTATTATTACAATTCTAAAGTTTTGAGGTACAATAACTCATATAATTGATCAATTATTTTCTCGTATGCTTCTTTACAGAATCCATATCGTGGGTTCAGTACTATAACTAGTTAACCCGAATTTTAGTGATAAAACTTGGTGTCATAATTTAATTAATTATAACTAATTATGAGTAAGTTAAATTTGTATAAAAATCGTTCTTAGGTATCTATTATAGTCTTCTAAATTAGATTTATTAAACAAATGAGCTGTAGAATAAATTGCTGCTGAGAAATTAACCAATTAACGTGGTTATCTTAAAACAATAGATGTTCAATTACCTAGTTATAGCACTGAACCCACGGTATAGTTTCAGCATATTCATTTTATTTAGGGGAACTTAAAAAGAAATAACACTTGAATTTGATCAAATTTGAGATCTTACTAATATTCGATTTGTTTTAAACATATTGTCAATTGTTTGAAAGTGTACTACAAATTTATTGTTTTCTCTGATAGCACGAGCACAAATGAAGTGTGTTTTACTCGAATGATAAAAATTGTAGAATAAAAAGCAGCATATCAGCAGCGCCGTGATAGATGCTTCATTAATTATTTCATAGTCAGTGAACAGAAAGAGATAAATTGTATTCAAAGACTTGCATGATCAGAATACATTACACTCCTTTGCTCTATTAACCGCGCGCTCCGCGATCGTTTCATTAATTCTTTCATAGCCCGTGACCAGCCGTAGTCAGATTTTATTTTGAAATTCACACGATCGCGAGAACTCGGTATTCCATGGCACATTAATCGGGGAGCAATTATTGTTTCTCCAATTATTTCATAGTCCCGTGGGCAGAAATCATTACCTTTCATTTAGAGAAGGAAGCATGTGCATTAGGATCGTGCATTATCACAATAAATTATAAACTGTTCCTGATTATTAAACTGCTGATGTTCACGTAAATATACATTTTTACACTTCCCTATTTTCTATGTTAATGCAGTTAAATAAATGAGATTTCAACAAGACTGCATTTGCTCCTTGAAATATTCAAAATATGTCATTTCTATTTCATTAAATTATTAAATGACCATCATTCACCAATTTGGATATATTTACTATGCATAAACATCCATAGTCTACTGATCATACTTTGAAATCGTATGAATGAATCTTCGTAGTTTCTGTTATGAAAAATTGTGTTTTAGATGGAGTTGATTCAAAATCGATAACTTTACCCGTTCAACGATGAATTTTCAAATTTTGCACATTTAGGATATCTAATTTTCATATTCGGTGTTTTTGAAAAGCTTTCCGCACTCGATTTTTATAAAATTTTGCAGATTCAGCTTTTTAAACTTTTGCACACTCAACCTTTTTAAATTTTGCACAATGCATTCATTTGTAATACAGAACACTCGATTTTCTTAAATTTTGCACACTCCATTCATTTGTAAATAACGGCGCGACTACATGTTCACCCAACAACTAACATTTATTACACAAAATTACTTTCAAAATGAAACGACGATTACTATAACGCTAAAAAATATCGTCAATTTAATTTCCAGACTAAAGATACACAGCAAATCAATGTACTAAAAACAATTCTAATTACGCAACTCCTTAAGAATATATTAGGTTGAGTCATAAATAAATTTCCGATATATAATAGATCCTTTATTCATCAAAACTTTAACAGTTTTTCTGTACAACTGATCTTGCAATTAGTTTCATATCAGACAGTAAGCAACGCAGAAACTTACAATTAGACATGCTGCAGAAGTAATAGAAATTATTATTTAATGAATTATTTAAGAAATTGCAGAAAGAATTCCGTGGGGTCACTGGTGATCGGCACCTCAAAGTAAAAGTAATTAAATAATTATTGATTGTCACAAACTTCATAGTGAACCAATAATGTAGGAACAGAAGAACATGATCAAGTACTCAAATGTTTTTTCTTCTTATGATTTATATAAAATATAGTAAATTATATCGTATCTGATCAGGTATGGCCGTTTTCACTGTGGCGTTCAACGTGTCAAATAATTGATTGTCATAAAATTCTGAGCAAACTTTATACTCAAACAATAATTTAGGAACAGAAAAATGCAATTGAGTACTCAAATCTCTTTTTTCTTTCAAATTTATATAAAAAAATAGTAAATTATATCGTGCCTGATTAGGCATGGCTGTTTTCACTGTGTCACTCAACGTGTTAAAAATAACCCTTCCACATTATCTGGAATTATTTCACTCAAAACACAAGCGGATTTAAATTTTCCATAAGAGACAATTTAAAAAATTGCGATTTCTCTTCCGTGAAGGAAGGCGTGAAACTTTAACACGGCAGGAATAAAAAACAAAACGCAAGCTTTAAAAACATGGTTCGCGGCGGGTCACATGAAAACGCGTGGACACTTGTTGAAGGCGGGATTCATTCTTTGTTAATATCGCGGGCAAAAGAGCGGTAGAATAATAATGATATAGTCTTGACTCACGCGCTGTCGTCGTCGCGTGGCGAACAATGACTCGGGTTATAAATCATAGACGATGTGCGCGATTGCGTGTGTCGTTATTATTATCGTTCGAGAATAATTTGTATACAACGGTGCTGTTTGGAAAAATATGCTCGCTGATGGGTCCGTTCTCTCGGAATTAATACGAACTCATTAATTTCGAGCGTGCGAGGGCGAGTTCAAGGAAGCATTGTATAAACTCGAATAATTGTATCAGATTCGAGCAAAGAAAGGATGCGGGAGATCTAAACATGACGTAATTAATTGTGGTTTAAATTGGAATAATCTTGGGAAAAGCTAGAATTTTTTAGATGAACTTTAATAATTCTTTTATTAAGAGAATCTCGAGACTTTTGATCTGTCAGTATTTGAATGTTTATAAATAATTATAGTATTTGTGATAATTTTACTGTTGTTAGAGTCTGGCTTCTTGTGTGAATATTATGATATTCTTTGTTACTGTTCATTTAAATATTTTTTTGGTGGGAAATGTTGTGGAAATACTCAATATTTCACTTGCCTTTTTGATTGAAAACTCAGTTCTTAAAAATTTTGTTCGAGTCTTTTTATATAATAGAGTCATAATATATCAAAATTGCCAAATCAAATCACTATCGCTATTTGTAATACATAACTCTTTGTTACGTATATTTCAATTATTACATAGTTTATAAATAATACATTCAGTATAAATATTTATACTACTAAATAATGAACTGGTTCAGATCTGTAACAGTATGTATAAAAAACAGTAATACACTGTGTCGCACCAGATACAAAATTTTTCATTTTACCTGTCAACTTGTTAATAATATCTCATAGGCTTAGAAATCAGACATTCGATAGAAATATCAATATCCTTCGTGCATATCACAGTAGGACTTCCATTATGCACACTACAATTAGTAAAGGAATGACTCAAATTGTAACTATGTTCTAAATATAAATTCAAAATTTACATAATAATTCTATTTGAGAGTATAAAATTCGCACTAGTGTAAAATTAGGTACACAATGTCACTAATAATAATTTTACCCTGTAGCTGACACATTTTAACCAATTTTGAATCGCCAGTGTATTACCAAGTAATCTACCAAGAAATTAACATATTTCGATTTAATCAACATTGTAGATAGATAAGGAAGAATGGAAGAGAAGAAAATCGGGGATAAATTGCAAGGTGGGCGAAATGGCTGCGAGCATGGGACAATAAGTCGCTTCTTCGGTAATTTACGTGCGGCGGATTGTCCACGCACACTTTCGCGTTGCATCGAGCAACAAAAGGCTATTGTGTGCCACGCCGAGACATAGTTAATATTATTAGCCATCAGGGGAACGATACTTAACGGACCGATGGTTTCTGCCCTCGGCCGGCTGAGGACTCAATTACCGGTCAATCCTCGAATCGGCTACCTCCTCCTTCCTCGTCTTTTTCCTCTTCTTCTTTCTCCTCTTACTCCTTATACAGGGTGATCTGACAGAATATGTTCTACCAGTCGATTCTGGAGGAATTTTCAAATGCCAAATATAATATCAAAGTGTGTTTTGTTAATTATTGTCAAGGTTGAAGCGTACTGTTATTATTATTGTTGCGACAAATTGGGCAGACATCTTTAAATGTCGGCAATATGTTCAACAAAGTGTGTTTTTTTTAATAATTATCGAGATTCAGGTGCATTGTTATTATTATTATTGTTGAGATTAAATGAGCAAGGGTCTTTAAATTTTCTCGATACGTTTAACAGGTAGACATGAGAAGAAAATGTTATCAAAATGTATGCATAAAAAGGTTTATTTTAGAGTCACAGCAAAAGTAAGTAATTTTTTAAATACTTTCAGTGACTGGATTAATTTTTCATTTTAAAATCCACAATTTTGTAAATTAAATATTGTAATAAAGCGTTTTTTAACATGTGTAGATTTCCCGAAATTTTTTAAATCTCTACAGCAATTGCGAAGTGCAAAATATCATATCACCGTGTTTTTTAATCATTGTTAAGGTTTAGGTGTTTTATTAATATTATTAAAGAAAAGAGAAAATCTTTCTGATGTACATATATTATGTATCTATTAACTACAATGTAAGCATAGTAAAATTCAACATTAAATGATAGAAGGGACGAATATAAATGGGGAGAATATATTTTGATACTACTTATCCATGAATTGTTTGTAAAACTTATCCCTTGCACGTTATATATCATAGTAAAGACTGCCATACTGTATTAGGTAAGGTATAATTTGTTCTTTTTTTTAATACGAATCATGAATCAAAGAATGTATAACTATTTACTTTATTGTATATTTGTTCTTCTATTTTGTCGGTACAATCTGATAATATTTCTCAGAATTCTGTGAGAGTACAGAATCATTTAATATAATTAAATTTGTGGCACGGCTCATTGGTGACTTCCATGGCAGTCGACGTGTTAAACGATGTAATAATTGAATTATAAATTTAATCATTATTAATTCGTGCTCCTGGAATTACTAATTCTGTTCGAATTAATAATTTTAATGATGCTGCATCTATTCCTGATCATATAACAAAAATAAAATAGAGTGTACTAATATTTTTATGATTAGTTGAATACATATAATCATTCCTATAATTTACTTTAAAAATTAAAAACTTAAAGTGTATCGATTTGATAAAAACTGTTTTTATTATATTTTCATATTATTCTTAATAGTTTAAATACTAAACATAAGTTTTGATTTATATAATTTGTAACCAATTCTATGAATAATTCAATGTTGCTAAACAAAGGATTAATTTCCTTCATACTTCTATTTACTTTAATGCACTGTCTTCCAATGACAGAAACCACCATTAGCCATTATTATTTCCAAAAGCTGTCTAACAATTCCCATTCAATCACAAGAACACACGAATATAATTAGATTAATAACAAATATGAATATAAAACATTCTAGAAGTCATTATTAAAATTTTAGATTCTACAGAGAGTTTAATTTCTCTGGCACTGGTAAAAAAAACATGTGCTCTTAAAATTCTTTAAGTATGTCTGCCCTAGATATGTATGTTTCTGAAGCCTTTGTTCTGCGATTTAGCTCTAAAGTCAGCTGACACGGTATTTCCTTCAGGATCACCCTGTATTGAGGGAGTCGTTTGCCTGCCATAAACGTTGCAACGTTATATTAGGTATCTTGGATCTCGAATCGAGGATACCTTCTTTTTCTGCCGCGGAATGTTGCGGATGAAGGGTTGAAGATTGGAAATTACTGGATGCAACACTCTTTTAGATACCCTTAATCAATTGTTTTTTATGCGTAGCGGTGATAAGGATCGACTGAGCCATAGTTCCTGGTTCTCTGTAGGTACACCAAGGATTTTAGTTGCATTTCTGCTTTTCTGTAGAAGATATCAGTATTTACCAATTCTTTTGCATCCTGCTCTGACTTACAAACTCGCGAACAAATTATAATTCCATGGATATTATTTTCTGAGTGTTTAACCAGCTGAGGTTTTGTGTAGAACTTCTGGATAATTTAAATGATTCAAAAAGGGAGCTTGTTGCGTCAAATTATATATATATATATATATGATAGTACGGCTGTTGATTATAAATTAATTCTACAGTAGCATACACTTCTATTGAGTCATTTTGCTTAAACATAATAATTTAAAAATTTAACAGAAGACTTTGAACAATGTTATAAATACTTAACTGAATAAAATGTTCTACCGTTTTTAACTCAGTTGTTAGTCATAGAAAATAAGTTTTTTTTATGAATAAAAATTCTCGTTTCATTTTGGGCCATTTGTTATTAAATTTATGAATGTTTACTTGGTCCAGGCATGAAACGGATATAAAGAATAGAAATCGAGTGCTAAAATTGAGAATGAAGTTGTATCTATTCCAATTGTTACAAATTGTAACCTAGTTTTTCTGTCTAGAAGAGTTTTATGGAGGTAATGGAGCCAGAATATGAAGAATCCTTGTTCCACCACATGAAAATGTTTCTTCGGTTCCAGCTACCTGTACCTTAGGCTTCCCAGTAAATATCTTTTATTCATTAACCCTGTTCTCTATTAACGTTGGATACGAACGTAGTCATTTCGAGCTGCTCTCTTTCATCTTCCGACTGTGTAATTACAAACATGCTTCGTTTGATATTGTTAATTTATGCATGTACTTCATCCGATTGTACACGCCGTTAATACCTATAAACCACGTATTCTTCAGTCACTTCAATGTATTAAAAATTAACTAAAATGTATAATATAATATTCATTCAAAAAATTCTTGAAACCTTCAAATTGCATTTATTATCTGAACTTACAGGAAATATATTTACTACTAGATCATGGATGTTTATGTGATTTAATATATTCACATTTGTTGAGAAATAAAAACTGGGACTTGCAATCACTAAACGACAGAACAAAGCTTTGTTGCAGTTCCATTTGTTTATTTACAGTAAAATATAAAATTACTGCTACATAAAAACGTATAATTATTATAAATGACTTGTTTTGGAGAAGGTACATGTATCGGTACAATTTTTAAATAGAATAATTCTGTTTCCTATTAAATATAACGCTACAGTGACTACAAACATTCCTTAATTATTATTGCCCCCAACATTTTCTTTCAAGCAAAATTCATTCACTACATGCTCGAAGATGGTAGCTGAACAACAATTGATATGTTATATTATTATTTTTATGTTCTAACTCAGCCCTGAAGTGTCATACATGAATTAGAATTGACAAACCTGCCCTCTGAGCCATTTTAGTGGCAGTTAGCATATAGGAAGTTACATCTTCAGGCCATCTATGCTCCAATGTCGGCCAAAGGATTAATAGACTCCTTAATGAGCACAATATTATCTTCCATTAGGTCCTCACTCCTCTGTCAAAAATTAAAATAGTTGAATACCAACCTTGTCTTCTTAATTTCAAACCATACTAATCATCAGAACGGAATTATTTCCTTCGAACGATAAAAACCGTGGAATCATCAATCAACATGCGCTTTCGTTGCAATTCATCGCAAATTTGAATTGATTCAAGGTTTTTCAGCGGAGGAGCGAATTTCAGCGAAGTTCAGGCAACTTCGATCAAAGTCTGCAATTTCAGAATTTAATAGGGTGTTGAGAGACCGCGATCTCTTAATTAACCATAGTCCCTCGAAGCTGAAATTCCATGAGAGAAAAAGAAGGGGAAAAAAAGTGAAACTTCCTCGCTGTTGAGGAGTTACCTCTTCACCGGCGATCACTCGAAGATATGATATCATAAATATGCATGGCAGCGCGGACAACGAAACAATTAGAAATTGTTACAGCTTATGACGCGCACCTGGAAGGTCATCGTGTTAACTAATTACCAGTTAATCTTCCAGCGAACTACTAGACTTACCCTTCTTCTTTTTCGTTTTTTACGTTCCGCGTTACGTCGCGTTCCGCTATTGTCCACAGTCACGAACGTAATTAACTCTGGTAAAAACAGTCGTTCTCAAAATTTTACGTCTTCTTTGAAAACGCGCACGGAACATTAAGCAGAACGCATCGCTGGCCGGCCGGGATCGTGACGTGCAAAGTGACCATCATTTCCGGAATTAAACGATATCATCAACCGCAGCCGCGTAATGCGCGTGTACGTGTGAATATTAAAATAGTTTGAAGTAGAAGTTGAATTTAAATTCGTACCGACGAGGTACGAATTGATGCGATCTGAATGCTTGAAAGGGGTGTAGATGAAATTGATAAGCTATTCAATTAGGTTTAATAGTAGATTGTTCTTGTGTTCTATTGTTTTATGGGATGGATATGTATGATTTTAAAAAGACGAGAATTTTGTTCTGTTGATGTAAAAAGTTGTAGATTAATACTTCAATAATCATTTGAGTGTATTTATTATAGATTCAGTTAGCTCTCTGCTCAGTGTTGAATTTCTTTGAGATGGAAGAAAATTGTGGCTACACAATTAGCAGCCAACCAAAAAATTAAGGATTTTAAAGAATTTAGAAGTCACTGAGATAAAATAGCGTACACACACGTGACCATAATAAAATATATCTTTGTCAATAGTTTGAATTTAAAAAAAGGTTGAACGTATCTGTGTATCAATATTCCTAAGGAGGTTAAATTTTATATCAATTAAAGAAAAGTTTATATATTTTTTAGAGATACTAATCACAGAGTAAATTTGTCAACTGCGGATCTCATTGCATTTAGTCAAGTTTTATTATTCAATATACTATCGAAAGTAAGTAGTCTATCATAGATAAACGAAATAAAAAAACGTTGCTAACTCAGAGGAGCTGATTTACTGATCTGTGTTAACTCAGCAGTTTTTATTCATGCCTGGCTAGTGAATCCCACAAGTTTGCACCTTTTTGAACCACCTCCTTTTAACACCTCGCATAAAGCGATGACTTTTCAAATATCACGGTGTTGTAACTTTAATACGAGCCACTATAACTGACTCCATTATATCTGCGACAGCAAGACCTTCCCATTAGAAAAATAAAAATTCTCAGGAACTACTTTCTCGAAACAACATGTAATTACATTACAAACATTGCAAATTTGGCAAAAATTGGCAACCTGTAGTTAGTATAGTAGGGACGTCCAGATTAGGTTCGTTTGAAAATTGACTTCCTATTTTTTAACATGACTTTCAATTATTGAGAATCAATTATTTGTTTTTCTTCTTAAGAAACTTAATCATCAACATTTAAATACTTCGAGAACAGTAACAATCAAACAGTTCAGTGACCTTGAAAAATCAAAACTACTTCTCTCTGCTATAGAATCTCTATAGTTCAGAACACCCTACATAATTCTATATAAAAATCATCAAACATTCCAACGTGCTAATATCTAGACTGCGAATGTTTATTCAATTTAACATATTCAAATATACATATGGAACATCCATATTTTATGAAAACAGTAACATAAAAAATACACTCGGTGTCATTAAAAGCACAAAATACAGTATTGTTGACGTATCATTCCTTGAACTATGGTACATTAAATCTAAAATTATTAAACTGTAAAAGTGCATATTTGCATGAACATCCACAGTCTGCTAATAACCAGGCCTACTAAACGAGACATACAGCGACACCCGGCCAATAGTCGATTATTAAAGCAAATAAAATGTTATGGTTGTTCTTCGAGTGAGTTCCTGAGAAGGTAATCCGAGACAGTGAAACGGTTTGTGCTATTGGTCACTGGAAATAATGACGAGGCGAATGGAAGACCGATACGTATTATTTGCTCGACAATGACGGCGTCTTCTTAACGAAGCGATCGCAGATCTCATAAATCGTCGGATTATTAATACCTGGCAGTCTCCGTGCGTGAATCCGGCAGGTGGCTGGCCTCTAATCGCTATCCGAGAATAATTTACATTTGTACTACTCGGATGCAATCGGCATTTTTAACATATTCACTATCATTGTGAAAAGTATAGTTCTAATGCACCGTGGAACACCCCCTTTCCCATGCAGGGTGTCCCCTAACGAAAAAACAGTAGCTTAGGATCTGAGAAGAGATCCAATTCTGAGTGAAACAGTCCTAGCAAGCATGTGTTTGTAAATTATACCACAACACATTGACTGCCAACTTGTATTAACAAAAGCGACACATAGTTTTAGGCTATGATGTGAAATGAATACAACTACGAATTATGACTCTTTTAGTATATAATAGTAGGAATTTTCATAGTTTATGCAATTTAATATAACTAAATTGGTGCATCATGGGTATTTGATAATTTACAATTAGCAAAATAAAAATTACATATTTTTCAGATTTCAGGGAGCAAATGCAGTCTTGTTGAAGTTTTGTTTATGTAACTGCATTAATGTAGGAAATATGGAAATCTAAAAGTGTATATTTGCATAAACATCCGCAGTCTAATCATAAATATTCACACATGATTTTCCTGGTCAGGTAAATAGTGATTAGATCTACGTGTCATCCATGCATGGGTGACATGACAGTCAAAGAGTTAAAAAGTTATTCTTAATAAATGAGACTCATGAATGTTCTTTTACTTACAAGCATGGCGATTTATTGCAAAGGTTGTCCAATATTTATTATAAAAGTTGAACAGTATAAATATTTGTAGCTATCCATTGAGGATTACCGAAATTTAAATAATACTAATTTTTGGCGCTTGAATGAAGTGTTGAAGGAGACATTGAATTTAATAAATGTGATGAAGACACGTTAATAATTATTAATAAAGCAAAGTTTACAGAATTAATTAGTTTTATCAGTAAATCCTTATCTGTTTCTAGTAAAAAACTAATTTTCTTCTAAACTCTGTATAAATAGTATCACTCTGATCATATTGGCTACTACTCTATCAGTAGAAGAGAGATCAAAGCGCCAACTGCGTCATACGACGACATTCCCCTAACGAAAGGACAGCAGCTTGGAATCCAGCAGAAAATTCAATTATGAATGAAACTGGTTCAATAAACATACATCCATAAATACTTCTTTAGAAATGTGTTTTAAAAAAGCTTCTGTACCAAATGTTTTACAAAGTTGGCTTGGAATATTGTTTGCTTACAACGATGATGCTTACTAAAAATGTTCCCTATATTTCTGTAGACATTTCTGATACTTTGTTAATACCAAATTATCGATATTTTATAGACCGATGTAAATATTTTTAGCTATCCACTTATGGTTTCAACCTATTTCTTGTCAACGTTGCGTATACGCAACATCTAATTGTAAGAAAATATTTGAGTAATATTAAAAAAATAATGAAACAAATAGCAAGAATGGAAATATGACGAAAAGAATATTGATGTATAGTACAGTACATTCTCTAATAAGGCTCAGAGGATAATTTGTATTGGTGAAGAAACTTGGTGGGAAAAAAATATTTCCTTAAATGTTGCGTATACGCAACGTTGGAAAGAAATGGGTTAACAAAATATAAATATTAATAATTTTTTACGGTTGCATGAACTACCAGGTTTCACATATCACTGAAGAAAACCTCCAGTTTAATAATTTATATTTTTGCAAAACCTATAGAAGCTTTCCCATATCAGCCATTATTAATAAATCAAAGTGTAGCGGTGGTGCTGCGGAAGGAATTTTGGAAAGAAAGGAAGGAGGAAAGAGGATAGAGCGTTTCGTCCGGGGCCTGCTAGTGGATTCATCAGTAAGGCCACCTAGCAGGCCCGTGCCTTAGACGCGGGATACTGAGGGTCAGGTCGTAGGTGTATATTGTATACACAGCGCAGGATGGTCATGGACTTGCGGGAAAGTCTGTGCGCTGCTGATCCCTCTGCTGGCGAGGTAGGGAAATGCCGTTACAGAAGTTTAAAAAATTAACGAATTTCATCACTAAATCCGCATCTGTATCGATTCAAAAAGTCATTTCCTTTCAAATTTCGCATAAATAGTATCTCTACTGACCACCCTAGCTACGACTCTATCAGTAAAACGGGCAACAAAACGTCAACTGGGTCATCCGACGAGAATAAAAAGAAAATCATAGACTCCTGAATGGCAGCATCAATTAATACCGTGATCGTTTAGAATACAGACAGCAATAAATCACTGTAAAGCGGAACTTTCTGGCCATGATTCCGACTGTCCAACTGCTTGGACTCGGTCGGACATTAGCATCGCGGTCAGATTAATGAGGCTGATTAGTTACAATCAACAAGCACTTCCGCCGACCATTACAAATACCCGCAATACGTTTAAACCTCTCTGAAAGCGCATCGACACCGGTTCAGCGTCAGGCTTAAAGCTCGATAATCTTATTCTTCGCTGAAAACTGCGGCTTGATGTTATAATTCAATCGTCGCGACAGTCTAATCCTCCTTTGGCTCGTTCCGGTTCGCGGTTCCAGACGCGCGATCATCGATCCTTGTGAAACAGAGGAAAACAGACGTACAGGGTGTCCCAGAGAGAACTACAAATGTTTCATCTGTAGATTCTGGAGATAATTTTCTGAATGAAACGTTCTACCAAAGTCTGATTCTTAGTTGTTATCGAGATATTAGTGTCTAATATGCATCAGTATTACAATTTTCAAAAATTACAATTGATAATAACTTGTCAGAATTCAAATAATTAAATTACAATTTAAAATAGTTTATATATAATCTAAATAATTCAATTGCACCTTAAAATAGTTGGTTACAATTTAAATAATTAAATTACAGTTTAAAACAGTTCCTTATAAATTCAGTATTTAAATTAGAATTTCTGCCAATTTATCAGAATTTACATAATTATATTTTAAGTTGGAACAATTTGTTTTTGTTATGAAGCGGAATAATTTCCTTACATACTTTCAGTAGTTATTACAGGGACATAAAGTAGACTCTTCAAGATCACATACATGTGTGCAATAAAAATCCTTTATTTCATCTTCAATGTGTGTAAATGAATAAGTAAATGAGAGCAAATGGCGAAAGACTACAAAATGAAAAAAAAAATAAAAAGTTGAATCGTAGACAAGGAAATAATCTTGAGGGGCCAATTTTTGAGTTTTCTCCGCAATTAAATTTCCTTATACAGAAAGACAAAGCTTACAGTTCTACAAAATTACACATGCTACAGATTAATAGTTGCATGTCCTCCTGGAACACCCTGTACAGGAAGAGAGCAAAGCAGAGAACGAACGACCGACCACACCGAATCTCTACGGAGGGACTCGATTCAAGTCTCGTTATCTGGCGTGGTATCCGCGAGCGGAAAGGCCGCGCGGAGAACACGGATGAATCCTCGCGGACAAGGTGTAAGTCGATCGAGTTCGATCCAATAGATCAGGCGGCAGATTCCTTGCCAGTTATTACAAAAGGTCGTAGGTCGATCGCTCGCATAAACCATTTAGCCCTCGATCGACTATCGATACCGATATTTCCCAGAGGTATCGGCTATCTCCTCGCTTCGATCTTCGCCCGACAAGGCCCAGCTTTCTTTTCTTCTCTGTCTCTCCTTCCCTTTCTCCTTCTCCTTCCTTCGTTCTCGAAAGGGCCCCACCCACGCCGGACCAGATTAAATGCTTGGGCCTGGCCCTCTGTTTTCTGTCCCTCTCCACCTTCCGTTTCTTTCAACTTCTTCACTCGTTTCGTTCTTTATAGACGCTCTGTCGTACGAAGAGAGGGCAACTAGCAATTTCGGAGAAATTAATATTGCTTCGACGTAGATCGCGCTGATAGATAAGCTTGCGACCTCAGTGACCGTGACTCCTCCGGTATAACTGGTGTGAAGTCTGTTTCGAGCTATCGAACGCGTCGGTGGGTCCGTCTTATGGTGTGCAGGGTAAAGGTAGGTGTTTGAAGAAATACAAATTGTAAAAGTATTGTGGAATTAAATAGTTATAAATTTGTTAAAAGTCTGAGGGTTGCCAATCTGTACCACTTTAGGGGTGAATTCGCTTAAATTAGAAATGGAGATGTTAGATGTGACTGCGAGAAAATGAGAAATTTCTGAGAAGAATAATTCAGCCATTTTAGGTCACACAGTGTTCCTTATATCCTTATTAACATTAGAATAAAATTACTGTGCATCTTTGAGGAGATTGAAATAGTATTACAAAATGATGAATATAGTCCATACAGTTTGATAATTCAGTTTTTAACACGTTCCCTGCTACAGTGGAAAATTCCGTAACTATACAGGCACGTGAAAATGGCTATATATTAATGGACGTGGTTGATTGTACAAATATTTATTTATTTGATGTAGCACTTTCTATTACTACTATCATTTTAACGTAAATATTACTCAAAATTTCATGAGTGTTGGTAGTTATGTGATCAAATTAAAATTGATGAGTGTACTGAGAACGGTGCACGTGGCAGGGAACGTGTTAAGAACTTGTACAGAAATAAATATTTTCTACTGTGTCTGGCCAGATACGGAAATTTTTACTGACACTCAACGTGTTACAATTTAACATTTTGCACTTCAGTGGCACCTTCGAGGCGCCATAATAGTTATGTTCCAAATTTTCTAGTTCATACAAATGGCTAAAAATAGTCTAATTCATCAATTGTGTAATCTACAAATTGCATAAGCATTTGACCAGTGAAATAACTGAATACAGAATAATGTAAATCCTCTAATTAAAATCTGTTTCATTTGCGTTTCTAGATTATGCATATTAGATGTAAAAGACGCCGAGAGCAAAGGGTTAATATGGGATGGTTACCAATAACCTCCTTGACAATCAACGTGTTAACCCCTTGCCTTACGATTTTTTCAAACGCTGTAAGGGCGAAGTACACAATCCTATGAAAATGAACGTTACTGTAACATAACATTTTTAAGAAATCATATTTGAGTGATACTCATATTTATAACACAGAGGCCAGTGTTTTCTAAAATAAGTTCCGCGAAAAAATTCTTCATAAAATTTATTGGAGTCCAATAAACAGCAACATTTTTCGCATTAATTTTCCTCTTATTCATCTTATTCCATAACAATTACAAACTGACGACGATTAAAAACAAAGTTGTTTTTTATTTTAATGTTTCATTTGTTATATCAATAAATTTTCTCTCTGAAACAATTTTTGCTTCATTTACAGTTTTATTAAGAATTTGGTGGCAGGTGTTGCCCGTAAAATATAAGTATGGGTTCTACAATTTTTAAAGAATCGTATCAGAGTGCCACGACGAAATAACTTTGCGAACCACTGACGCAGACCATAATCTGCATCACGAGTATGACTCGTTGTTACAAGGCAAGGGGTCAATGCTCATAAACGACGTTATGCGAAGGTAGAACTTTTTAATTATGTTTTCACGGTATCAAGTTGCAAATTTCGTTTAGAATTTGCAAGTCCAGATGACCGGTTCGCGTGAAGGGAATATCTCGTATTGAATTAGCAGCGGTATACGGCACCTTTTCCTGTCGAGATCGCCGGGTCGAATTAAGTTTCTGCGTAATGATGCTATAAACAGGAGCTGTTCCTGGAAATTGCGATTCCTGCGTATCAGCAGGTGCCGGGTGTAATTGAGTGATAGCCGTCTCTCATGCACGCCTCTTTTTGCCGTGATCATGCAAACGAGAAAAATGGTAACTGTGTACGCTCCATGACTTTATTTTTCCAGATGAATCGCCCCGCAGGAAATGCGGCGACTTGAACGCCGTCGTATCCTTACGGCAAAATGATTTAATAGATTCGCCATTTGCATAATGAATGTGCTTTCGGTTTTAGTTTGTACCGTGTCCATTTGTAAGTGTCGCCTGTAACACGCGGCGAGTCTGATGTATGTATAATGATCTCCCGGATGAGTGTCAAATGTTCCTCGAGCGTATTTTTTAAACGATCATTAGAGCTGATTTAGTTTTTATATTAATTATAATTTAATGGATTCTTGGATGACTTTTAGTTTTCCGAATGAATAGACAATAATTTATTGGTGTCTTTATTGCACAATCTATTGCAACTGGGTGCAGTATATTTATAATTTATTGACAAATTAGTTCCAGGTTTTTGTTCAGATTTATTCTATAGTTTGTTCTCTGTTCAAGCAGATCATAAAGAACTGATTCTGCATTGCAAAATTAGAATACAGACCTCCGAAAAATTAAAAGAATACTCATTATAATTTATATAGTAATCTCGACATCTACCCCGAGCACTTGATGGAAGCGATTAATTAATAATAAGTGCTTAAAAATTATATGCAACGTATGAAATCTAGTAACAGAAAATTCTTTCTATCATGAACTGAAAGGATCATTAAGCGACTCTCAGAAATTAGTACAACCTAATGAAGCATCGATAAAAAAAATCGTTCAACCCCTTCAGGGACAAATTTATAAAACTTCAAAAGAAATGATCTAATTCCTTAAAATTATATTAATTCATAGCAAATCATCAAAAAACTTAAAAAAGTTAAAAAATCTCTGAGAAAAATAATGTATAGTATAAGCACATGTGACCATTAGACAGCATAATGTTCAATGTACCCATGACAATACTTCAATTTTTAAGCAGTAAAACGCAACGCTTGAGCAAGCCGACTGTTGAACATGGTAATTCCGCTTGGTAATAAGAAATCAGCAAGAATGTTGGCAGCAACCCGCTATTTCGCAGGGTGGATCATTAACGATCGGCGAATCGGCGGATGTGTATCGTTTAGTCCGCAGCCATTAACGTCGTCTCGCGAAGGGCGGTAGCCATTCCGAGAAACCGAAACACTTAGGAATTAGCAGGTGTCGGGTGAAATTAGGCGATCTTGAGGGATCCACGCCGATGGAGGAGCATGTGTTCCGTTCGTGGAAAGATCGGTCGAAGGGGCGAGAAGTTATCTCGCGAGCAACGACTTAATACGCGGGTTCAGGGAGCTTTCTTGAACTCGATACGGGAGCGTCGATTTATGTACGCGCGTAATGGGAACGCGTCGGGCCAACTCCCCGGCCATTTTATGCCCGCCGTCACATATTGAAAAGCATAAGTCAGAGGGAGCGGGCTGGCAGAAGCGAAGATTCGAGATAAAAAATTAATAGGCGCTTTTGGCAACAGGCTAACTGGCGGGAAGAAATTTTATTAGGAAATTTTCGGAATAGATGCCAGATACCCGTGCCAGCCGAGGAGGATTCCGCCGGAACGTGTGTACACACCCACGTGTCTGAGAGATGGGCCACAGACGGGCTCGTTGGAATTCACTTTTCTGCCAAAATCGATTTCCGATCGACTCTCGTTGCCTATGCATGACCACGATATAGATCGAACACTGTTACGCCATATGCGCGAGGATCTCGACACTTTTGTTGGATTATGTCGAGCGAAATGGTATACTTCGTTTCGTGGTTAGCGGTGTCTTTAATGTACTGAGTCATTCCATGATTAATGCCTTTCTTATATCGAAAGGTTGGACAATTTTTTGGATAATGACTCAATTTTATTATTAACATGAATTGTTAAGGTTGTGATTCTGTTGCGTTTCTCTCTAGATGGAGGTTAGGGGTTAAGTGTGTTTAGGTTGATCCAGGTTGAGATAACAGTAATACATTCATGAGGACTTATAGTAAATGTTGTTATTAACATGGAACCTTAAGGTTTTATTGGGTGTTGGGCTTTCTTCTAGAAGTGGGTTCGGTTAAGTTGGTCTTCGGTTAGGTTAGGCTAGGCCTCAAGCTTTTAACTTAATATTGAAATTTAGTGAACAAATGAATCTGTTATACCAACTTGCGTACGCTTGACATTATTACAGATAATTATTACTTGACCCAGTGTTACAATAATTGTAACAAATTATGTTTCAAACTTGCAATCGATCAATTGCTCCAGAACCAAGGCAGAACAGTAATTATGTAAAATATTTAATCAGTTTTATGAATTACTGTGTATTGTATTAATAGTTGGATCAGCCTCTAAGAATTTAGTTGAATAATTAAAATTTGATGGTACAAATCTTGGCGTGTTAGAGGAATGCATCGACGAAACCCATGAGGTTTCCGGTAAATACGTTTTAGCAAACCTAACTGCATCAAGTTGTAGCACACTGACGCAGAAGAACCGGCTAGTGTCAATGGATACCACCAAATATCTGGTTTACCCACACAGGTCATCGACACGCGGGATGAATTGATTTTTCTGCGAAAACCGATACTTGTCTGCCGGTTCTTGTACCAATCAACGATACAGATCTCTCGCTGATAGTCACGCAAATCTCGTCCCCGATACGACGGAAACTGATTTATTTCAGCAGTCGATCTCGAAAGCGACTTGACACGAGGCTGTCGAGGACGATTTACTCGATTTTGTCATAATATTAGTTAATCACCTTTAAGATCGAAGGTTTACCATAATAGACATCTTAAAAATCACTACTTTTGATGATAAGGACGTCTTTTATGATCTGCAAGGATCCTCAGTGATATGATAAGAATTTTTATTACGAAAATAATATTAAATGCAAAGTATATTCTTCTTGATAATTTCCCCGTTTTTCATTTCACCCACTACTAGCACTTATCAACGAAATTAAGCTGCTGTGATGTCTTTTAACATCTTGCGAGGATTCTCAGCGATACAATGGAGACTTTTTACTAAAAAAAAGTATCAAAAACAAAACACGTTCTTCTTGATATTTTCACGAGTTTCGTTCCATCCAGTAGAATCACGAATCACCGAAATTAAGTTTTTGTGACGTCTTTTATGATCCTACAAGGAATCTCAGTGAGACAATGAAGATTTTTTACTACAAAAGTAATATCAGAAACAAAGCACCCTCTTGATCATTTCACGAGTTTCGTTCCACCCAGTGCAATCACTGATCACCGAAATCAACGTACACGCTGTTTTAGTTTTCTCATCGACCCCAGAGCGGCGTGTATTCAAGTTATGGTTTCTCAACAACGATTGTTTCGCGATCAGCGTAGTTGGAGATCTGTTAGACTCGATCCTCCTTTCGGTCGGTGATCCCTTTGTATGTGGATCGGGCGTCAGTTGTTCGGGACGATTTATTATGAGAATTATGAGCGGTCGAAGCAACGAGCACTCTCTCTCGGAACTTTGGGGAGTGCTCGAGGAGGTGCTAGTAAGAGGCGGTACTGCCTCGTAAACCTTAGATTTACTTCTGGCTGGCCGCCATCAAAGTACCACATACCACTACGTAGATCGTAGCTCATGCCTCGGAGAACCGTCTTGAGATACTTATCGACGATATTGCCGCGAACCGAGCCGATTGTTTAAGAACGTTGACCGAGAAAGAAAGGGACAACCTGCTTCTCCTATTCCGTTCCAAAGATTTCTGTTTTTCATTTGGATACTGGAGGGTAGCCGCCAGTGATCGGAGTGGTAACTTATTCTACATTGAGAAATAAATTGAAAATGTAGGAGGCAGTTTTTCTGCTCGTTGCTTCGTTTCTGAGAAAATCCCAGATGAAGCTATTTGCAATGCTACCGAAAGTATTGAGTAGTAGCAAGAACTTTGGTTAGATTTTTGGTAGTTCGGTTATGAAGAATTGAGCTTGGAAACATAGCCAACTATCTTAACATCCTGGTGAATTATCTATCTTCATTTTTTTAGCAATCTCTTTTGTTCGTATTCATGGATTTGTTTCCAATAATTTACTAATCAAGTCATCATCAATTTCACTTGGTCAGACAGATGGTGGCTTGTCGGATGGATCAAATTCACTTCGTCTAAATTTTGCAAACTATCGTTTTACAGCAATTTCAGGTGGACCTAGTTCTCCATATGCATCTGGTATACCTTTTACGGTGGTCGAAATATTAGAACCTCTCCGAAACTGATATAACATAATATGCCGGAACTGTACCTCTTCCACACTGATTTTCAATAATTATTTTTGCGACGAAAACACACTTGAAACAACTTGATTCTGTTGTTAAGAAACAACTGGAGGTGTACTCCTTCCTAAATATTTTTAACAATATTATCCCGCTGTTACAAAGGCAACGCTGTCTGTAAGAAACGAATCAAAAATTTTGTAATCTCCCAATAATTCTAAATCTGAAACGGACTCCTAATTAGAGTCTGATAGAATGAATGAAACAGTAGAAACATGACAAAACTTTTGCAGTCATTCAATACAACCATATTTTTTCAGAAAAATGTGTTAAAATTATGATTCACTTGGGTTAAGGTTCAGAAGATGTTATTTATCAGAAGCCATGTCTGAGCACATCTTAAACAAAATACCTGAAAACATATTCTCCCTGTTACAGTCAATGTACCATCGGTTTACCAGACCCATCAAACTCGTCTCTCAAATTACTCCCAACATGTTTTCCTATTTCAATGGATAAACACCTCCATCCTTAGAACTGGAAAGAAAATTAAACGATACCGATTATATTCCGAAGCGTAATTGTTTATCAAGGATCACGGTAATTTAGATGGCGGATGAAGTCGCAAAGGTCCGTTGCTGAAATTATACACCCACAGTTTTGCGCGATACACAATGTAACACCCTCTCCGGCGATCATCCGGACTCAGCTCCCATAAACAGCTATAGCGAATGCGAGACGTGTATGGTGGTGAAGCGCGTGGTCATAGGGTTCGATAATATAGTTATTACCGACAGGGGGCCCCTCCGGGTAGAAGAAAGCGACGAACCCCGCATTAAAAACCAATTTTTGGTCCCGAAAAAACCTCCACTCTTGCCCGTAATAACAGGCCTGGTAATCTATAGTAGGTTTTCTGTCCCGGACCGTGGACCGACCCGCCAGGGCCACCTTCCCCTACCTTCTTTCCCCTCCATCCGTCTTCGTCGCTCTCGTGAGTCGGTTCTCGAGATAATCGAACAAATTGGTGCCCCAGCCTCCGTCAGAGATGACTTTTTTTCAATTAAAAAGGCCCCGCGATGCGTCCAACAGCTGTCGACTATGTTCTACGACGTGTATCTTACTTTCGAGAAATCGGGGGGTTCTGAAAATTGGCCGGTACAATGGGACGATACAATGTATCGTGGAACGATATCCGAGCTTCCGTTGCGTTCACATAAAGGGGAATATTCGAGAGTTTCTCCTTCGGGGTCGTTCACCTTCTTCTGGATGCTTCAACCCGGTATTCGGTGTGCCTCGAGGTTTTAGGTTTTTGGGTTCGAGACGGTATTTTGCGTACGGCAGTGGTCTAAAGAAAGATTGAAGCTTAGATGATTCGTAGGTGTTTGAAAGGGCATGTTTAATAGTGCACTTTAAATGCTGGTGATGATATGGTTAAAAAATAGGTTTAAAAAACTGAGTGACCTTGATTCGTGAGTAGAAATAAAGAGTCAACGGTTTCTTTTCGAAGTATCTGGCTCCTAATAATTATAACACTTTAGTAGAGACACTAAGTATTGTTCAAGGTTACTTTCTTGGATGTACATTAATTTAGACACAGTCACCAGGTATATAACTGTGTAGGTTTTCGTGGATGTGGTAAGTTGTTTAAATAGTTTCGAGAAATGGACTGTTCATAAAATGAAATTTAAGTAATCAAACGATGTAACAGAGAAATGTGAACGATCAATGCTACTTATTTCTACTATAGTGTCTAACAAGCTGGTATAAACTACTGTTCTAGTATGTCCCATAAAATTAGATCTACATTTAATTCCATTATACAAATTATATTTTTGGTTACTTGATAACTTAAAGATAAAGGATAGTATTTTTGTGTCTTCGTTTATTTGTGAAATGTGAAGGCATTACTTGTCGTTTCGAAGAATTTGCTACTGCACGCTAGTAAATCAAGTCAGTAAAAGTAGCCGAAAGGCAGGTCTAATAGAATTCTGTCCAATTATACCGTGTGGATCACGGATAACCCGTTACCTATTTCTATTAGCCGCATTATTATAAGTATTCCACAGAAGGAAGACCAATTACGTGGAGGGCTATTGTAAAAAATGGGCCTGCCTCGTTATTACAGGCCTACCGACTTTCAAGCCACGATCTTCTGCCCGTGTTTCTTGAAAACCGAAATTATTTCAGTGAACCGAGAGAAGCCGAATCGAATCATGTTTACGTCGAGACAGATTAAGACAATTTTTGGAATATTTAAACTAAAGAATTAGTCGAACTACTTTCTCAATATTTTGACTTTTCTGCAACACAAAAGTGGTAATATATTGAAAATAAAACTTGAAGCTTGCTCGAAAAAAAAAGAAAACTTATGCAGATATGTTTTGTGGAAATAAACAATTAAATGGAATTTAAATAATCATGGTAATTTTAAGTTAGATTGAAATTTCTAATTGCAAGTAGAATTCGCCAGTATCGATCGGACATTCATTTTCGATTTATTAATCGTTCCTAACGATTTAAATCACGGCTAAATTACTGATAGATTATACTTGCCACTAATATTGTAGTTACAAGTAGATCATGACTGTATTGTCCAGACAATCTGTTAAAAATATCAAACATTTCAAAATTTTCAAATTTTTATTACATTCAATCAGAATATATTATATCGTGTCTTACTACATATATTATCGATACTGGTAAAGCAATGGGTTCAATAAACTGGAGTTTCTATTTATACAGTAGCTCAACCTCGGTGCATAGCACGTGCTTCAATCATTTCAATAATCACTATAACTAGTGTATTGCTCAATGAACAATTTCAATAATGCAACACTTTTAATCCTCCAGAACAACATATTCAAACCAGTGATTGATAAACTAAATCTTCATTAAACAACATAACATTCGAGTCTTAAGTAGAATACATACATTCTGTAGAAAATATTTCATAATTTCACAATTGCCCAACTTTGGTGCATAACACGTACGTCAATAATAAATACAATTAGAGCATTGCTCAATGAACAAGTTCAATAATGCACCACTTCAAATCCTTCAGGATGACATATTGAAGCTACTGATTGATACACAAAATCTTGATTAAACAGCTGACATAACATACAAATCTTAAGTAGAATGTGCCTCCAGTTATCAGGAAACATGTCTGTACAGATTTTATACAGAATATTTCATAATTTCATTAGGATGTACAGCCTGTTATAGTATCAATGTGTGGGGGGTGTAGATGCTTGAAATAAGGCCCCACATCTTTCCGTGTAGCCTCTGGATCGAATGTACGTAAACATATCCCTAGATCTAGTCGCGTTCGCGTGATCTCCTAGTGGAAGAGGAGTCGGTCGGTCGGGCACCAGTAAATTTCTATTAACGGCGCGGCGTTCGAAACAATTGGCCATTAAATCGAACGGTCCCGCGGTAGATAATAACTGGCAATAATCGGCCGGGGCCACCGGTTTAGCATCGACGCTGCTGGGACCCTCGGTGTTCGGTACACCGAAACAAGCCGAGCATCGGTAATGAGAGGCCAATTAGAACACCCCGCCGATGGAATTATCCCCCGACGGTTCGAAATTCAAACTGGCTGCCGTGAGCGTTCCTCCTAATGCCCCCGAGACACGCGAGACAGCCGAACCTGAGGAAAAGAGAAAGACCTCGAACCAGAAACATTTCCAACGGGCTTCCTTTTCCCCTGCATCAGCTTCTCTCTTATGCAGCTGTACGCCACGAAATTCTTTTCATACTGACAAGTCGGATTTGCATCGTGTGCAACGCCATTTTCTTCGTCTACCACATCAAGGTCGCGTTAAGTTTTGTTCAGGATGGTATGAGTGTGCGGACGAGGTATTTTTAAGGAGGAAAAGGATTTAGAATTGTTTGAGATACGTTTTGGTAGTAATGTGAGCTAGAATTTGTCTATTCTTTATACTTGTGATTATTGTATATACAGAGTGTACCGAAAAGATTGTAGAATTCGAAAAATATTATAACAATTTTCAATCTCTTATAACTCGAAAACGAAGCTGAAGATTGCAAAGTGGTAAATGACTTCTGAATTTGTTTTCGCATAAAGTATTTACAGTTTTTGGATTTGCAGTTTTTAGAGCATTGTTATTCGAAGTAGGTTAGAATATTCGTGAGAAATTATATTTCAAGTTCGACTTCAATTTGTCTTGTTTGTTAGTTACAACAGAGAAAATGTTATTATGGAAACATTTTAATTATTTCCTGTATCAGTGTATGTATTCATCTATTATCGCTGTAAACAATACGGTACAAGGATGTCCATATTATAATTTTAAACAGTGTTAAACTTCATATTGCTGAAAACTAACCGAAATATGAATTTCAACCACAAATTAACGTCGTCGTTCTACAAGCAGTGTCATTTAAAAAATCAAAGTGGTAGGATTTCGAACAATTGTGCAAAACTTCGTAGCAAGTGTCTATGCAATTATACCTAATTTAATGTAAATTGTACACGTTTTGCAACATGAAATTTTACGTACGAGATTCTACGAATTCCATGCAGTTTAACACGAATCGGTGTCAGACGCCTGATTATGGAAATTGATGTGGGAACCCGCGAAACGGCAATTACCACGGCTGAACGACATTATCGAGGAGAAAGGTCAACCGCCATATATCTGTCAATCGATATTAAAACCGGTGTAACCGATATTGTTTCGAGATAGTTGCGACAGGGCCCGGTAAACGCCGGTAGCGAAAAGAACGGGAAATCGAAGGCCGTGTCGGTCCGAAGGAAAAAGAGTGGTCCGTTCGGTCAATTTGCAGCCGTGTATAATTAAACGGAGCATGAAAAACGGCCAGCCACGTGCTATCTCGCTCGAGACACGGGAGATTTATAATTATTAATTTTATAATAGACTCATCAAGCCAGGCCGTGAGCGATGCGCGATCTTTCGGTGACGTCACCATCGTGCGGACGAGCTAACGCGTTTAACAGACAATAAATTTCAATTTTCTGTGAACAATTTGTAGGTTTTATAAAACTTACTTGGTTTTCGTATAATTTGTTTTATTTTTTACAGTAGACGAGAGACAGTTAATTTTTGTGAAAGTCTTGTGTAATGTCGTCATGAGGATCAGCAGAAGCGTGTAACAGACAATGAATTTTAATTTTTAGAAAACCTTTATTCTAGTTGCATTTAAATATTTTGGGTTACGTAAAATTTAATCGGTTTCTGTGTAAATTGTTTCATTCTTTACATTAGATGAGAGAAAGTTAATTTTTGTGAAAATCTTGCGTAATGTCGCCATCACGCGAACCAGCAAATGCGTGTAACAGATAATAAATTTCAATTTTCTGTGAACAAATTTGGAAGACTGCTCAAACATTTTGAGTGTCGTAAAATTTAGTCGGTCTGTATGTGAATTATTTTATTCTTAACATCAAATCAAATTATTACGATAATTTGGTGACATTACCATTCTACAAATGAGAATGATTTTCACATGTTTGAAGAGAAATTAAAGGAAATTTATTTAGTATGAACATGTAATTACTTACTAACAAAGACAGTTCAATTAAATATAACTGAACGTGAACACATACGTGTCAAGATTCTAGATGAAGATTGATAAACTTCGTCTATGTGTAACCTTTTTTTATTCCTTGTATCGTTGATTTTCCTTTCAGCTTCCTCAGTTAACTTCGCGAAGAGAAAGAATTATTTTTCATTTTATTGGTCTACATATTCATGAAGTCATTCTTTGAAAAGAGTTAATGCAAGGAACCTGTTACCGCAAGGAATAATCAGGAATAAGTGTACAATATATAATGGACGCTTTAAAATGCAGAATTAAGTGGCTTTTATTAATGTCGCTGATTTTGAATGGTTCTGCTGCACGTGAACGATGCAGATGATGATGTGAAATGTATGTAAGTGGAAATTTCAATCGATCGAGAATGGTTTCTCTGGTACAATAGCCTGCAGGTCAATCTCCCTGTGCGGTAATCATTTATAATTCCACAATTATAAATTGATAATTAAAATTTATGATGAGTTAAACAATTTTGATTACTTTTGCATTTTTTATTTATCAAGTCGCATGAATTAAAATCTGTATAATTTACAAAATAACACTTAAAATGTTGAAGAAAATTTTTGAATATTGAAATCGCGGAGTTAAGAAATAATTTTAAACAACGGTTTGTAATTTAAGTTAGTAATGTTTGATTGTATTTTTATTTGAAAATGATTTCTTTCCTATGAATTTGTATTTGTATGTATGTGTAATAACATGCCCATATAAACCTGCAAATTTCCATCGAAGATTGAAAATTTTGTAAACGATTCCGTGGTAATTAATAATCATAATATTCCGTTATTAAATGCCACTATAATTAGTGTTTAATGGCGGAATTATAATGAGCCCGTAATCTGATACACAGAGATGTGTCTAATTGAAAATATAGTTCGTAATTTAATATAAAATTAATTGGGAAAATTATTACAACTTCTCTTACTGAACGTTGCGCATCCGTTATGATTCGCATATAATATGAAGTTTAGTATCTGATAGAAGGTAGATCCTATGCTTCATTCTCCAATAATATATGAGTATCTAAAAATTAAAAACACTTAAAAAAAATAATATTCTCAATTTAAGGTATAAAAATGTTCACTCCTCAAAACTAAGATTATTTTGTCGTTTCGTACCATTTAAAAGTAGGAGACTAATAAAAGAATATTTAATGAAAATGAAAATCTGAATGATAAGATTCGAAAGTTAAATTTAGATACTTCCCGTTCCCGAAATAAATTGATGATTGATTTCGATCTCGCTCTGTTAAATGTACCGAGACCAGCAGATTTTGCAACGAGTCGGTGAAACGGAATTTACAGTATCGTTGGTTCTTGTGTTGGTTATAGAATAGACGAGTAATCGTTTGATTAATTCGTTTCGAGCGAAAGAACATGACTGCCACTGCGATCGTTCCATTGATTAATGGGGTAATGAAATCTCGTCCAACCTTTTAATGGAATCAGGAGTCTCGCCCATACGTAATCAGACAACGTAATAACATGGCTGCTACGAGTGTGTATACGCATTGTACGTAAACAGACGAGACTACTTGCTGTTCAATTACAAAATGTCATTAAATTTTTTCGAAAGCGCCGATGAAACGAGGGAAAAATGTTTTCTGTCCCGTGGAGTCATCGATAGACCTGTCATGCTCGCTTCCAAGAAGAATCGACTGCAGAGAGTAATATGAACCCGTGAACATTTTTAATTTGAAATGAAAATGAGAAATAACTATTTTAAATGTCATTTCGTTAGTCGATTTGTTAGTCAGCGACCGTTAAATTCTTTCAGTTCTATTCAAAACATTGATAAAAAATTTGCAAAAATATACTTTTATTTCCAGCCATGAATTGAGTTGCTTTACCGTGTGTAATTGAATGCAGTTCAGTATAGAAAACTGAGAGAGCACGAACAGTGTTCGAGTAATTGTTTCAGACACGAGCCGCGATTATTATAATTTATTTAGCGTTAATCCGGCTACTATGCGGCACTATCGTATAAAGTAATAGGTCGATTTATAACGTGATGATAATTACTTGCAGCTTCGGTTTCAGTGGAATGGACTATGAGTAATGAGAAGTCGGAGAACCATCGAACGCGTAATGAATGCAACGGAACCTACTGTAAACATAAATTATTTTACAAAGACGATAGAGGGACTATAATTCATTGATTTTTCGAAAAGCGTGCACCGGGCAAGCATAGCCCTCTCGCTCGAGTCGGTAATCATCGAGCAATTACTCGTCAGTTAGGTTTCACACAAATCATGCGAGACTAACGACAAAACCCCTGCCTTTAATAAACATCAAACGTCGCGCAAATTGCCGCGAATAATTTAGCAACAATGAACTGTACTCGAGTGAACAGCGTTGGGAACCATTCAGACTATTTGTTCTTTTCCTTGCAAAAAATTGATTTGAGTATGAATGCTTTACATATTCTCCAGAGGAGTAAGTTCTTAAAATAATAAAGTCTTTGTCAAACACTCTGATGCATAAATATGTTTAAAAACTAGTTTTCATATTCTTCGCATCGATCATTTACAAAAATTTAATATTCATCTCTCAATCATTTAAAGAAATTTAATTTTAATAATTGATTCAAATGTTCATGGTGAAGAATAATGTTTATCTGGATGTTTATTTCTGTAGATGCAAATAATGGTCCATTTATAATTGGTTGGAATTTACAGAATAAATAAATAATAATTTTAACATGTTGACTTCAATGTGGATGTCTGGCGCTTCAAATTTTATTTAATTTAATAACTATTGATTTTTACTATATTCAGAAAAATTTAACACAGCAACGTTAAAGTAGATACACATATGCAATACTGAATATTTAAACATTTGTTCCTTCACGAATTATATAACAAGGAGAAATTTCTAGCGCGGCTGACTAACGAGGGCTGTTTTCACTGCGGCGGTCAACGTATTAATTACTACATACATATAATAACTATAACTGTGATTGAAAGTAGATCGTGACTGTACTGGTCAGTCAGGATATTCGAATCATCAGGAATTTCTGACTTTTCAAACTTGTATTGCATTCAGTCAACTTATTTATTTAACATCTTATTTCAATATCTTATTGGTGCTTCAACAGCTTATTGCCGGTTATCAATTACTTTGACATATCTAATTATAATTGCAAATAAATGGCAACTGTATCGATGAATAGATATAGCTAAATTACTTATTGGCAAATAAACTCTTTAAAAATTAAAATATCTGAACAATAACGGTTACGTTCCTTTGTCTTCATTATTTTATGCATTCATTTCTTATTCTTAAGACCTAACTCAGTTTTCGATTTTTCAATACTATTCGGAACTGACGACCATTTCTCGAAGCTATTATAGCGGTCGTTCGCACATAAGAAACCATTTTTGCAGAACGTATACACATATACACTCTTCATAGCCAAACAAATAACTATAATACATATGTGAATGTCTCCTCATTTTACGAACTACAAAGAACATGCAGAACAATCGCCACGAGAAGCAGGGTCGCTGCAGGGTCCAGTTTGGCTGTCCCTACGATAGCTCATTGTCAGTTTAGCGTGGTCGGTTTTGATAATTCGCGAGCAATCGATTCACGTTTCGACGACGGTCTAACGAGGCCGCGGGCAAGACAAATGATAAGGGCGAGTTCGATCGAATTTATCAAAGAAATAATAAAGAGGAGCGTATCCTTGACGCTCGCCATTCCGGACAGGCACACGGAAAAGGTGTGAACTCTTTAAAGGCGAGAGGTGTCGGCTCGTCAGCAGTCAGGAAGGTGTTGGGCCACGATCATTTATTATCCCGAGATTGAATTTCTCCTCGGCTCGACCAGCGCCTCGGTTTAATTAAAATATCGTTATGGGTAGGCGTGGATTCGTGCCGCCGTATAGCGTTCCGTCTCGTCTCCTTCTCTTTTTCGAATGGCCATCGACGAGCAACGGAGACGGCGCGAGGCCGGGGCAAAACGAGACGATGGAAAAGCACGAGCTTCCGTTAGCGGATCGACCAATCAGCACACGCTATGCCGCCTGTATCGCTTTCGATCCGAACGGAATCGTAAAAAGTAGCGGGAATTCCGGGATTCACGTTCTTCTCGAACACGTGCAGCCCGCGGAGAATTTATTGTCCCTTTTCATTTAGGAATCTCGGACTCCAGTGATTTAAATCATATTTTATACCATCGTAGTATTTTGTATACAGATTATTGTGGGAAAGTGGTGGAGTCTGATTTTATAGCATTTTTTGGGGGGAATTATGAGTCGTAAGTGTTCACTAAGGTTCAAACTCTTTCTATTGAACTTTTTTTTTAAGATAGAATTTTATGATTTATGGATTGAAAGTAATTACAACTACAAATGACATTTGGGATGTGATTTTTATGAAATGCTTAACATGTGGGTTTATTTGTTTGCACATAATGATCTACGTATGGAGTACTATTATTGTTTTAAATTTAGTTGAAATGCGGTGATTTTGAGAATTCATGGTATTCTTGAAAATTTTGTTGGTCTATTCTTCAACAATTAACTTAACTCGGAGTAAATAAAATTACAGAATATAAAACATCTAGGTGTTTAAATTGTAATTATGTGTTTACCGAATAAATACAATTTGGTTGGAGCATTGGGGTATGTTTTAGAATTTAATTTCTACTTTCTGTTATTATTTCCAAAAATATTTCTGAACATCGATACAAATATTCCTACCCTACACAAAGTCAGTACACTAAGAAATCGTTGAATTTTTAAATAGGTTTACGTCTGTTAAAATTGTACAGAAAATGGAAGAAATCTGGCAAACCAACTCTAAAGAAAAAACAGGCACTCTATGAAAATTGCAAAAAACTTCATTTAAATATTTTCATACTTGAAAGATATCATATGCATTATTTTATGAATTAAATAATTTTCTAAATGCAGACCTACAAAAATATCAAAATATACACGGAACTCCACAAATTTTACAGCAACACCCAGTAAAAAAATTCT
The DNA here is from genome assembly GCA_916610135.2 of Macropis europaea. Classification (NCBI taxonomy): domain Eukaryota; kingdom Metazoa; phylum Arthropoda; class Insecta; order Hymenoptera; family Melittidae; genus Macropis; species Macropis europaea. The sequence goes on from OU744344.1 coordinate 23,478,972, forward strand.
AAAAATCCATCCTTAAAAAATTATTCAGAATTATAAACCATCTAATGGAAACTTTTTGATCGAAGGAAGCTGGAAACTATTAGATCCATCGAAAAAAACTCTGCAATTTTTCTGTTGAAAATGATCCATTACCTTTTATTATAATCTCGAAATCTCTAAGTAAGCTGTCTGATAAATTTAACCCGTAACTACTACTACCCCAGTCCCAGCGCTTCAGAAATTATGGATAATGTAAAATTCCCGTATGTTTGAAATGTGGCTCTACAATTTCTCCAAAATGTCTTTAACGTTCTCTACCACCGTCACATATGTGTGATGCGTCGATTCTGCTTTGAGAGCTCGACGTCCGACATGCGTGACAGAGATAATTGATAAAAATAAAGCGTGGTCTGTGGTGGACGTCTTTCTCGAATTGCCCATGGTAGCGAACGTGTTAATGAGAGTTTTGACATTTTATTCACATATTATATGGTGTCTGACCAGGCATGGGAGTTTCTATTCTGGTAGTAAACGTCTTAATAACATTTCGTTTACTTTTATTGTCAATATAGTTCATTTAATATTATTAAGAAGAAATAAATTTTTGTTTAGCAAAATGTGATTTTTATTGCAAATATCAGGAATCGGTCCCAGGGACCCGCTAGTAGTACTCAAGTTACAAACTTTGGATAGTAGTAGTTATCGATTAAGACACTCTGAGAAATCAATCACCAATACGTGCCAAACTAAAAAACAATTAATTCGAATAATAACGAATTAAGGCTTCATCAAAAAATGTGACAGGATTTTCCCGATGAACCTAGCATTTTCCATGACCACCGATGACGGAAATTACGCGGCGAAATGGTGACGTTCTATTTATCCCCACGCGATAAGATTGTTCGCGTCGATTCAAAACGAGAGCACTTCTTGGTCCTTTTCTTCGTGTATCTGAATTCATAATCGTAGATGGTCGATTTCACGGGACGCAGGCATTCTCGCGTACTACGTTTCGTGTCGTGATCGTTCCCAGAAGGATTCGTAATTAAACGAGGAGATCGCATTTCGATACACGGGGCCGTTTCTCTTGGTGCACATACAATCAGCATAACCAATCGTCTGCGTGCGAATTCGGATCGAGAGTATCGGTTGCGTCGGCTCCGGCAGAAAAAAATATTATTACCGGCCAAGAGAACGTCCCTCGTAAATATTATACCGTTAAACGCATCTCCGTTCGCCCCTTAATGCCTCGATTATTAAATAAATCATGCTCGACGAACTTCCGAGCCTGGAACGACTCTATGACGCGATCTGCATTGGAAATGGCATCTTCTTCATCGTTTCACTTTCATATTTCGTGCATGAACCTGTAAACATTTTTATTCGGAGAAAAATGATACTCTTTTATTATTTGCAAGTTTCGTTCAGTTTAACGCGTCGTATGGTACAGTGAAAACTGACATACCTAGTCAGACAAAATATTAAGTTGAGTAGTAAATTCGTTCTCATTTTAAAATTGTATATATTCATAGAAGCGAAATTAAAACAGTAATGAAATCAACAGATTTTCTAAAAAATCGTGAAAAGTGACGAAATAAATAGGTAGACACATCGTTAATTAAATATTGATGTCCTGATAAACAAATACGAAAGCTTGCTAAAGTATCGAACAGTATTTATTACTCAACCGAATATAATGTCCTGTTTTAAATATAAATTCTAGAGGAAATTAATATTTTATTCTTTGAACGCATAGGTATCGCCATATACTATTATAACAACGTCAATATTATCCCAAAATTGTATAAGAATTATTAGTTATTTAATGAAATAAAATTGGACACACCTATGGCACCCACGTCAAGGTGTTAATTTGGGTTGCTGGAATACAGTTTCATGATACACGTTAATTATCACAGTGAAAACTGACGTATCTGATCAGACACACTATAGTTTGCACTTAATGTTGAACCTTTGCATTGTGATTTATTTTCAAGTAAGTATGCTTGTTTGGAGTGTTTAATTTTAAGGCAACCTTGTGCACGCAGTCATAAGAGAGATTAACATATTTATTGCGCTATTTTAAGCATGCAGATAAATTGGACAATGAGTTGAAAAATACTCGAATATACTTGTTTTGTAAAACAGTACGCTTAATACCAAATCCATGATAAGCGAATAAGTTGCAAAATACTTGAAATATTCTGGTAGACCTAACCAAGAAAGCTCATGCAGTCGAGACATCAGGAAAAACAGTATTTAACACATTGACAGTGGAGCTATGGTGGTCACAGATGACCGGCTTATAATAATGAAAATTCTACTGCGGCATGTAGTGTAAAACGTAAAAATTTCTTTGACAGTCAATATGTTAACTATTCGATTGTACAGTTGCAAATTTTTATATTATTAGTACAATACTGATGTTGCTAAAAATTATGTAAGGACAGAATTTGATCCATGGGGGTCAAATATTACACTTAACGCTAATTGCTTAAATCAGCAAAACCAGGTGACCTTGTAACGTGATCGAACCACGGTATCACCCAGCAAATCAATTCTTTCGAGCAAGATTGGGCGTAAGAATGCATGCCAATAAAAAGACAGACCGGGTACCCTGTTTTTCAATCTTGCGGTCACGAAGCAGGCCCATTTGGGAACCCGTCGAAAAACGTGGGCCTAATATATTATCCAGGTCCCTGAAAAAATCTGGAGCATCATTCAGGGGCCCCGGATTCCCATTAGAGGGAAGCAGGCTTCGATCGTTCGACCGGCGCGTTTGCCGAAAGCATTTCGCGCCTACCGAGCGTCCCGGCGTGGCTTTAATTAAAAATTAATCGGCGCAAATTAATTTAAATGCAAAAAGTGGGCCCGTCTCGGCGAGGCCCCGAGGGGGTGGAGCACCGTGGCCTCGAGGGGCGGAGCCACTGAGTTAGGCGATCGTTACGGTGCCCGGCGAACGATAATCGAAAAGGCCCGAGCGATTCGAAACAAAAGAATCGAGATCGGGGCCCGGTGGTGGGGTGAAACGGGGCCTCACCCGTACGGAGCCTCCTCCTCGAACTGGTTCGGTTCCGATCGTTAATACCTCGTTATCGCTTGGGTCAGGGATCGAGGTATATCGATCACTTTTCGATCACGAAACCGATAATGCGGATCCACTTGGGCTGGGAAACGGTGAGTCGATTATCTGTCAACCGGTCGTTTAACGAAATTGGAAAATTTCAGCGAACCAGCGTGTCAGGGCTAAGTGCGATCGGTGTATCGTCGATCGGAAACAAAATGGAAGCACGAGTTATCACTCTTTAGCCGTGCCCATGAGAATGAGACACATAGAGTCTCACCGCTTTCCTCGGTTGTCACTAGACTGTGGATCTTTGTGCAATTTCATATATTCAAATACGATAAAGATGCACATTCTACACAGTAAGTAAAATAAAAAATAAATTTTGTAAAATTTAAGGCAGAAAATATAGTTTTACCACAGCTTCATTTCGGCAACTATATTAATATAAATAGTATTTTAGTCTCAAAGTGCGTATTTTCCATAAAGATCCGCAGTCTAGTCATGACCATGTCTACTAGAAGGCTTTGACACCAAAGAGCTTTAACAGATGCTATGTATGAATCTACTAATCATCTTCATGCCTTATAATAAGACTACTACAACAGTAGGGACATTATACTAGATGTAAGCAGTACGTAGACTAAGCAAAGTGAATGTTATAGTTTGAAAAATGATGAGCCATTCACCAGGTGAATTTTATTTTCGAACAAACATTTTTATTTATGAAAGTATAAACTTCTATTAACAACTTAAATCTTTGTTTATTAAAAGTCGTAATCCAACGGCTGGAATATTGGTTTAGATTTAAAACACTATGTGCAATAAAAATATAGTTTACTGTATCTATTTAATCTCCAGTTGCAACGAAGGCTTTCTAAAAGAAAATGAGAAGTTACCTAAATAGTTATTCTAGTTATTTTATAAGTTTAAGAATTATTGCCATTTTTTGCTGACGATCTATTCAATTTTTCTGTCACGGCAGCTCTTAATCAATCCTATTCTTTTGCTTGTATTTATTATTACCGGTACCACTGTAAATTTTATCCTTACAACTATTGTACAGATAGATCAAAGCAGTAACTATGAAATTCTGAAAAGACGTATAAGTAATTCGTCACCACAGCTACAACAGATTTCGACAATTTTAATTCGGTCATTCTCAAAAGATAAACCTTCCTGTGCATCTAAGTAAACATGAGTGCAGGCAGGTTAACTTTTCCTGTCAATCACAGAGATCTCAACTCCTTCGTCAACTGTCCCAGTTCACTCCATCTTTTATTCAACACCCGGATCCAAGCCTGAGCCCAAAGAATTGCGCTGCATCTTCACACCGTTCATCTATGCGCTCTAGCAACCCCATAGATCCATCACTCTAAACGTCCATCAGCGATCACGAGAGCGCTCTGTAATGACCAGAACCGTTACGCGAGTCTCGCAACACTCCGCTCGTCAAATTAATAATCGACAAACATAAACACGCGGCTTTTTGTCGCGAAGTTGAAATCGCCGAGATTTACGATTGCTCGGTGATACCCGGCCGGTCCCGAGACTCTTTCCCGCCATGATTGCCCGACTATCTGCGCGCGCGCGTTAACTTTGATGACTCCGTGATAAACGTGGAGTCGTAAAATTATCGAGAGGAAATTACAAGAGGCTGCTCGGACGGAACAGGTCGAATCTGCGAGCGACCGACTCTGTCGGAAGTCGTCGCGTAATTAGATACTCGTTATCCGGCTGGAATTTAATCTCGCGGATCGATGGGATCGACGATGATCGACAGCGATTTGCATCGTTTCCATCGCGGATTAAGATTCAATATCGCGTACCAGCTACGTGTTTATCGAGGTTGTATCGCCGTGGCCAGGGCAGACGATGAAGTTCTTCTGGTTTCTGCCGGTTCGATTGCTCGCGATCATTCCAGCGGAGGAACATGTCCGGCGCCGACGTATGATTAAGGTAATTCGAACTGCGTGATGTTACGTCTTTTTCAGGTAGCGGCCATTCGATTTCGTCCGACCATGATGCGTAATGCTTAATAATAGCGTGATAAATTACCGTCGAACGCCAGTAGGAGGATTCTTTACACTTGATCAGCCGTTTGGTGAGTCGTCGGTACGCCTGCTTGATTGTCTGAGACGTGATCGAGGGAGTTTCCGGTAGCGCAGTGTTTGATGGGAATCTTTTGTTAGGAATTCAGAGTGGAGTGACTACATTTTTGGACAGTTCCTTCTTTAAAAAGCATAATTAGAAGGTCGGTTCCAATTGCAGCTTCTAACGCTGAAGGTTTCGTGTATACAATGCACTCCTGTCTAATCTTTCCTCTATACATATGTAGGGCTTGGTTATAACCAAATGCGGACCGATGCGTGCGACGGATACATCAAAGTGTTCTTAGGCCATAGAGAGTGTATGCGTGTTATCTGTATGAATGTTTGTGTGTCAAGAGTTAGTTTCGGATGTCGAGTGGATGGCAGAGCGAGAGTTTTACGTGAGACATTGTGAGAGAAAGACATTGAGAGAGCGTGCAGACTGTATAGAGCAAATTGACATTTTTATTAAATATTATTGTTTTCCTAAAGCGAAATATCTCTATTCACTGAAAATCCCCTACAGATATGTATGCCATTTTCTATTTTTCTGAGCATTTTTTTATACCGTATAATGAAGATGAAAGTGAACTTTCTACTATTTTAATTCCAACGTTTAGCTTATAACATTCTAACAAATCTTACAGAATACATCATTAAGAAGGAAAAAACAATGGTGTATATAATAAAATATACTTCTCTTTACGTACTGTCTTACGATGTCCTTGTAAGTTAAATCAACATCTTATGTACCTGCTATCCGCTTATTGTTACTTCTCGATACAAATTATTATATACATAGTAATATTATTAACTATACATTTACATGCAGCAATCGCGTATTTTGCATGATTCTAGCTTCAATGTTAAACTTCTTCTGAATCAAATGAACATCAGAAGACATTGAATCAAATGGACGACATCTCAAGACCATAATTAACATCTAGATCTCATAAATTTCACTATCATCCACACCAAAGGATTCTCGCTCAATCTATATTCTAAATCGATCACAAAAGTCGTTATCGAAGCACTTAAACAGACCCTACCCTCTAACTCTCTCAACGAGAAGAAACAATCTCGAGTTGTCGCTAGGTGTTTTAACCCATGGACACCGGATGCCCGAGCAAAGACTCGGGCTCCGAATGCCGGGTCATCTTGACCCATGGTAAAAGTTTAGTTACACTTGCATATTCTGACGGAACGTTTTGTAGTCAATTTAGCTGTTATTATTGTTTTATGATTACATTATCTTTTTCAATCTTTCATTGAATAATAATGAAAAGATACATACATGTACATAGGCTCTCAAAATGATCCGGCATTTGGTGTGCGAGTGTTAAAATCGTAATTTATTCGCGGAGTCTTATAGTGTCGTCGTTGCAAGGTCAAAAGAATTTCCGTGGAGCGGTAAAAGTCAGCGGCAGATGTTCGCGGCCCTGTATCAGCCGGTAAAAGTTGTCTGAGTATCTAAAAGTCGAGCGTCGAGCAAGCAACGCGGTTCTTCTCTCACGAAAGGCAACGCGGCGTTCATAAAACGGCCGTAAAACACTAAACGGCTGTAAAGCTGCCGCCCCAAAACGCGCGAGCTCTGTTGTTTAGGCCTGTTGTTGCTGTTGCCGTGGCATCGCCTTCGTTCCTTTGCGGTCCAGCCGAATAGAGACACGGACCTTCGACGTTAAATCATTCCTCGACCACGCCCTCCGTGTCCTTCCTCATCTTCGAGCCTCTTACAGCCACCTTTAGAATCCTCCAACACAAAAGTCTTGATCCTGAACCTCCTCTATAGCTGTGTCTTCGCGAATTTAATTATATCTATAAAAAGAGGTACTGTACGATCATTTAGTCTTAAAACGTGGAAGCCGGACTTCTCTTACCCTGATGAATTTTTGACTGGGGTCAAGCAAAGAGTATTATGGTAAAGATCACCAGAGTTCAAGGGAATAAAGTTGACCTTTTCCATAAATGGAGCATCCTTAAGGATACTTGTGTTTACTGACCAGTGCTCCGCTCAAGTCTTGGGAGTGATTGCAGAAACTAATTGTAATTATTGTTACAAGTGTCATATTAAAGACATAATGAAATATTAAGACGAAATTAATCTTTTTTTAAATCCATAAATTGACTTTTGTCAATTTACAACAAATCAGCTAGTGACCTTGATAGATTTAACTCGAGCATCTCCACTAAAAAAAAAAAAAACAAGAACATTTATCTCCACAAAAGATACACCAGGACCTGTATGAAATTATCCAAAAGAACCCAGTTCAGCCCATTAGAACCAGCGAAAGTAATGGCAGTATTCGACTCGTGCGATTCACTCTGATCCCCTCGATCCTCGGACATCGAAGCAGCAAACACATCAAGGATCCTCGTTAACGGATCGTGTGGCAGAAACACCTAAACAACAGGACCGGTCCTGGATCTAGGAACAAACGGCGAGTGAATTCCAATCAACGCGCTAAATTACACCAGGCCATTAGCTACCAAAACTTCCACCCACTGCTGAGAATGACTTGTCAAGTATCGGTCATTGGTTCCGATGCAACGCGGGGGCTCTCTTTTACCTGTCCAGATGCGTTCCGTTCGACCGTCCAGGCCGGCGAGGAGAAAGGGAGGAAAGGAGACAGGTTGCGGGCCGATGAAGACGTTGTAAAACGACTGTACGCTTCGTGTCTCGGTTCTCACACCTTGAAGACGAAGCGGCGCACGGTCAAAGGCCCGCGGGGGGTAAGCCCCTCGGTCCGTGAGGCTAATTGATACGTAAGATTACGTTCCTGGCCTCCTTCGCCTCCCTCTCATCCCTCGGCCGGATGATTGGTTGTCGGCCCTGCAGACTAGTCACTAAATTCCTCGTTCGGCTTGGAAACCAGCGATTCCAACCACGTACTTGCGCTACGTGAAATACTGAAACTGTTCTGTTGGTACCATCGCTGACTTACTTCATTTATTACTACGATTGGTAGAGGTGGATTTTGAAGTGGTTAAATTAACAGTGGTCATTACTTGTCTGAATGAAATTGAATTTTTATGTTTGTGAATTTAGACACGTTTGTGTCGTATTATGAAGACTTGTACAGGGAAAATTACAGAATGTAGTTATTTTTTGTAGGCTGTTGCTTTAGTGCATGTCTACGTGATTGAGAATCAATACTAAGTTTCATTGATTCATTATTAAGAATTAATTCGTAAGTTTGTGTGAAAACATCAGTTGCCAGTACTGTATCTTAAGTATCACAGTTTTACAGTACATTTACACAGTTTGTAAAAGTCTGTCTACAGTTAATGACTTCTCACGTATTGTAAAATACCTCAACGAATATGCTGCTCAAAACTATTAGAGAAATTAGATCTTAAATTTTATCCTTGTGATTCCATGTTTACTGTATGCAATACTTGGAGCATTTATAGTATCCAATACTTTAATAAACAATCATTCAAGAATACGATCCTCTAATTATTTTGATCACTGTATATAAACCATAATAACTAGCCCAAAGAAAATACGTTACAGTACTTCTTTCTGACCAATATTGTCTGACAACTTAGTCTTGAGACCTGAATGCATAATACAAAGGTCAAGGTACAAAGCTTAACACATTGAGCGCCCCGTGTATCACCAATGACCCGCGTACAAATTTTAATGCCGTCAAATAACTGATTACCCCAACGAGATTTTGAGTTACTTCTATGTTACAATGATTCTACAAAATAAGAAGTATATTATCAAATAAAAAAATATTTATATATTCAACGATACACGTTAGTAAAAAGGTATTTTCGCCTGTCTGACTAGTTATGGTATTTTTCACTGTGGCGCTAGATGTATCAATGGGTGGTTGCATGTTTTGATCCATTTACTTACTATGAACTTACAAATTCTCGAAACAAAGCTAACCCGTTTGATTAGGAATTTACGGCAGCCAAATTTTTTTGAACCACCCTTTTCTGACATCTCAGACATGGTTTCAGAATATATTTAACCAAATCTCTTTAATTTCATTTTATAGTAAATAAAACATAGAACAGAAGATTCTAGAGTTGAGCTCTGAATGGTGTTAGGGATCAGCAGAATTCTGTCGGTTGAGAACGCAGCATCGATCGACGGCGACGAACGAAGCAGAACGTTTTATTGAAAGGAACTGGATAATTTTCGATCCGTTTCCATTGGGAAATTGAACGGTGCGCATTGAAAAAGTGGACGCGCTGCTCCGGGCATAGAATAATCCTAGTCGCAGGCGTTTCAACCGCGGTCAAGTCTCGACCACGAAATTACCGGTTTCGGTGGAGCGAGTCTCCAGTTTACTCCACCAAAGGCGAGTTAATCTAAGGGGCGTAGTTCGGTCAGGTGTTCGATTCTCGGGATGCAAATCTCCCCTCGAAATTTCTGTTTGTCGCTTGATAGTTTGGAGGCTGTTCGCGAATTAACTCATTATTTGTCACGCTGTCAAACTGACCCGTTCAACGGGGTATCTTCGTACATATCCAGCTCCTTGCACGAATAGATTGAATATTGTACTGTTAATCAATTAATCGTCATCTACAATATTGGATCTTATAATTTATAACCTGGTCCATTGTTTTTAAGGATGCTGAAGCATTATGCTTCAAATATTATTGAAAGAAATGTAAGGTATAGTCATGTGGCGAGTAGGATTAAAATGGGAATTAGGGTACGAAAGATTTTTTTTGCGTATGGATAAATTGTTTATAGGAATATTAAATAAAGCCGTGACCTATTACCCATAAGGAAAATAATAAAACTTCTATCTACCTATCTATTAGGTTTGCGCGGAAGGATTACCGAATTTCTCCATTATAATCGAAGATATATATACACAGTTTCGAAGGAATTTATATTAATAAAACATAATAAAAATTCTCGATCAATTAAAAGTAAAAGTCGATAATATTATGTGAAATAGAGCTTCCCATTAAAACGACAAATCTTTGCACTAACCTAATACATAATATCCAGTAGCCAAATACATATAAATAATTTTTCCTTCCTCTGGAGGTTATCTCGTTTTAGATCACAATAATATTCGTCCCAAGAAAAGGCATCTCAAATGACGAATCGACTCGTCCAACGATGATCTGAACATTCTTGCAAAATCTTTAAATTGCTTAGTAACGTTCAGTCCAGTTTTGGTTCTTCTACAAATCATTTCGGGGTAGGCGATACTCCCCAACGTATCTTCTGGAACGGTGTGGCGAAGAATACCCGGCTGGAAGACGATTCAGCCGGATGGATTAGGCCCCCCGTGGCTACACGTGGGTCCTTTTTGGTGGGTGTTAAGTAATACATTATGTGGCCAACACCTGGCGCGGACGGCCACATAAAGCTCTCATCCTTTCGGCCGAGAGAAAACGATCGGGACTTGTTAACACTCCCGGAAACACCGTGGTCAGCCACTGGACAAACATCTCATTCAACCGAAAGATTCAGCTTCGAGATTATCGGATCTTCATGTTCCTTTTTCACTGTTTTTAACCGCTCAACGAACACGATGCGTAATACTCTTTTTAAATTCATTTGGTTTGTAAACCTTGCCACTTATTTGGTGGTAGTTTACGCTAATTGTAAGGGGTGTTTAGTGTAATGTCGTCGATGCTTGTAAATGAATAATGAGGATTGCAATGGATCCCATGGTGGTGTTTTCAAGTAAACGCAGTAGCTTTCTAGAGGACATTTTTCAAAGAAGTGTACTGCTGATTTGTGTGTGCTAGTTGATTTTAAAAAATATTCTACTCGAGCTTGATTGCATTTCACTAATGAATGTTGATATTCATATAATTCATAAGTGTAATTATTTTTATCTTCACACACAATTAAGAAAAGCGAATAAGAGTCAGTCAAAACTCTGTGACCTAGAACCAAGGTCAAATTGGGCATATGTTTGCAGAAACTTATTTCACTTTCTTCTCATGTGAAATATAATATTTTTCCAAATAATAAACCAAAAATGATATTTTTTCTTACTTTAAGAAACGTTTTTCTCTTCTAATGTAAAGAATTACATATTACAGGAGAATTTGATATAGTATGGTCAATGAAATGCATAAAATATTTTCTATACCATTTGATACTTTTACGTATATACTGAGACTAATCTACGCCACCTATGTATGTACGTTTCCTCCTTCTATCAATTATAAAATATCCTATGTATAGTATCGATAAATGTTACAATGATGAGCGAGATATCTCGTCCAAAACGTCGAATAAACGCCATCGAGTCGCAAGATACCTCGTTCAAAGAATGGGGTGGATGAAAATCAGTTCACAAACTCCTACATGAACCCATCGAACGAGTTAAGAAACTATTTTGCTGTGTCTGACCAGTTGCCGGATTTTCCACTGAACCGGTTAACGAATTCAGATTGATCACGTTCACACCTCCGGCTGATTAGCCTGAACATAATTTTCTGTGTCCAGTCGGTGTGTTCGGATAGCAGGGCCGTAGGTCGTTCGAGTCGGACCCCATTCAGCGTCTTGGCGCGTGGTAGGGGAACCGGGTGGTGGCGGAGTGGGGGTAAGGGGTGGAGCGGTGGGGACAGTTGGAGGGGAGAGGCTAGAAGTGGCGTAGAAGGTGTCGGGCAATACTTTCCAGGTCGTCCGTCGCCGCTTGACGTCTTAATGCACGTCGAGAATAATCTCACCGCCAATTTATTACACTCTTTCTCATTTCTCCCCGGCTCACCCCTCTGCACGACGTGCTTGCCACCCCTTCCACGTCGGCCTCACCTACCGGACCCTTCCTTTTGTACCGTCGACCCGGAGGAGTTGCCTCGTCCTTTCTTCGTTCTTGCGTTGCCCTTTTTCTATCCTCCGAGCGACCGCGTCTGCCTCCACGGCCAGTCGTTTCTCTCCGTTTCAGCCTGTGGCCGGCCTCACACCTAATAGAATATGTAATTTGAATTTTTGAATTACACCGCGGTCCGGGACCCAGTCGAAAATAGCGAACGCGACAGACCCGACCCGCGCGATAAATTTTGGAAGTTTATGGGGATTTCGAGAGGCTGCCGGCGGATCCCTTGGCGGCTTACGCCGTCTGCTTCGATTCTCGGGAAATCTCGGGACGGCGAACAGTCGATGCTGGTGAATCGAACTCCTTCATGCTTTCAATTTGAGTTAAATTGGAATGGTCCTTTTTTATGGTGGATTCTGAGCGGAACTTAATTGGACGAGAATTTCGGTGAATAGAATCGGGAATGAGGTTTTGGATTGATGGTAAATAGCGGGTGTACCATTCTGATGGTTAATTCGTTTTAATAAATGTTAGAGAGTGGTGAGTGGAATAGTGTTCGTTAGATCGATAGCATACAAGAATATGGATGAAGAAACTTTGTGGAAGAGATTAATTTCTTGATTTACAATGACCAGTCACACTCTTGACGTAGAATATTGTCCTTATCTTGCAAATACGAGGTTCGCTTGAGTATCAGTTCTTTAAAAGTTTGCACTATGGGATGCTTGACTTTCAGAGGGTTGTTAAAAGCTAATTGTTTGTGCTGATAGGCGTTCTTCATTTATTACAGCACTCTAAAATCGTAAATCAAGGGGATTGTGTTTCTATCGTGAATAGACTGCAGCATAAATTCTACAAAATTATTTTTTTTATGTTCTAGAAGATTCAATACACATATTAATATCATTTAACAGTAAATAATCCTGATCTTATAATATTGCAGTAGTGTTAATTACATTGTGGTATATTGAATAGATTCAAAATAAATTTTTTTATTATCACAAATAAATCCTGAATACTGGTTGTCACTGTTTGTTATTCGATTTGTGGTGCAAACAAACTGTAACGTATCGATGAGATAAATTTCGAATGCTTTCCTTTCATTTTGTAACATATTCAACATCACTTTCTCTTATGTTTTTTATCATCTTTTGCACAGACATATCGCAGCAATATTTTAGTAACACTTTAAATGGAATTGAAAGTATATAAATTGAAATTGTTCAGAAGGGTATTGAAACAATTTTTCAGAAACTTCAAACAACGTGTTCAGAATTATTTACGTTGTATAATTAAAGACTACACATGAATTATTTCAGTAAACGGAATGCATAATATTTTATTTGATGTACAGCTTCGATTATGAATCAAAGTTTCGGTTGTTTGTCTCTTCCAATACTATCTAGGTTTGTCTCACATAAATTACGTTATTCGCTATTCCAATTTACATTATTTCACCGTAAATTCTAGGTTTTGAGTTTTGTTTGTTTTGTTGGGCTTAGTATCCTCTCGATCAACACCTCTAATCAACATATTTTTGCAAAATTTAATCAACGGTTTTTCCTAGTGATCTCTTCATGCATCATTAATAACACTACAATTTATATTCTTTGTTCGAAACAATTTTAAATCAAAAACATAGCTGTCTGGCTATTCTTGCTATGCTTCGTATTTGTTTTCCACTGATCTTTTTTCACCTACTATCAATAACAATACAATTCATACATCTTGTTTAGAAGAATCTGACATTAATAGATTATCATAGTTATTTAAATAAACAAATGCTTTAGGATCCAAATAACACAAATTATTCCTCAAGAATATTATTCCAAGTTAACATGCCTTTTTCACAAAAATAATTTCTAGAATACATGCTTCAAGTTTGAAAAGTTGATACTTCCTCACTTTCGTCAACGTGCTCTTATATTTTTACAGTATCAAACAACAACTTCGTTGCAGCAGTTCAAACTTCAAACAATTACATGATTTAACACTGTCCAATAAATATATAACAACTCGTATTTTGTTGGTCAGTGTACACTGTTCTAAATAATCAAGAGGTCAAATATGTATGTGTTAAAGTTGTCTGTTCTAAAATATAGCAATAGAGGTTATTTGCTACCTAAAACAGTTAAACAGCAACATATTGATACCAGAAATTGCACAATTAATTACAGCTCAGATGCAAACTGCATCTGTAGGCTGTTTCAAATATCATCAATAACTTTCTTCCCAGACGTAATTATTACTAATTCATCCTGAAATATAACATGAAACTATGTAATAACTGAACAAATATACCAAAGGCTCACTATCATGACAATCGAAAAATGTTTATTCCTGATAAAGAAACGTAGGAAGTAGTTCCATTCAATTTCGAGGAGCACTTCATTCGCAACTTTTTCAACTTCGCCAATAACTTCATTACTCAAACGCTATTACCACTAATTTATCATGGCGCATATTGAAATATTGCAGCAGTTGAATAAATAAACCAATAAATTTGATCAAATGTTCACTATCATGCCAAATTTAAAAATATTTATTTCTGATAAGGAAACGCAGGAAGCAGCTTCGTTCAATTTCGAACGACACATCGCTCACGACTTCTTCAATTTCGTCAATAACTTCTTTACCCAGATGCAATTATCACTAATTTATCATGACGTACAAACTGAAATAATGTTACGGTTGAACGAATAAACCAACAAATTTCAACGTCGGTTCGCTATCGCGGCGATCGAGGAACATTTATTCACGATAGAGAGACGCAGGAAGTAGATCGGACCAATTTCGAAGGGTACACCTGGTATCTCCAACGAACCGTGAAGAAATTAAACCGAAGGCCGTTGATCTTCGATGACGAAAATGACCGTAAATCTCCCGCTCGTATAATAATTTAATAACGGATTCGGTATAGGTATGCGAGACCGACACCTTATTTAGGCGACGGTTAGGGTCCTCGGCTGTCCTCTTACCTCCATAAATAATCATTCCTGGATTAAAAAGAACCGGCACACTCGTGGAATCTCGTGTATTAGCCGGGCCGGGGCATCCGGAAATTTGGCTTTCGGCTGCCACTTTGAGAACCCGCCTTAAAGTCCACGGAGAAACGCGTAATAGACTCTTAATTTCGCCTGGTCCTCTCCTCGTTCGGTGATTTATGCTCGCGCCGATGGCTCTGTTTTGAATGCCAGCTGATTATAACTACGCTACGATTCCACTATCGATTTTTAACGTCCAGAAAAATATTCCGCTACGTCTGACGCGGTTACACACGTTAACTAACTTCGACAAGTTCATTTCGGGGAAATGACGAATCTACAGTCAGTTCCAACTTTTATGTTGTTGTGAATTTTAATTAAATATATCTGCACCTTGATAGAAAAGGGTTCAATGTCCAAAATTCTCGCGTGCATGATCCAAAATCATGAATGTTATTATACAAAAAAGGCCCACTGTTCTTCCACTCCTATAAACAAAGTTAGACGCATTTTTAAAAGGACAATGTATTATGCGTATTGCAATAAAAAGTGACAATGTGCATCCTTTCCCAAAAATTGCAAATTGGACATTTGTTTTTTTTCTACCAAGGTACAGATGTAATGAATAAACAACATTTCTAACGATGTGTTATAATACACTTTCTAGTAAACAGAAATGAACAGATTTTTTAATGAGTTTATATAATTGTGTTAATATTAGATTCGTGGAACAATAGCCGATAACTACAAATTTTATTAATAGAAATATAATAATCTTAAACTTGATAGTACATGTGATTGAATGAATGAAAATTCCTAGTAATAATATAAATTAAATAATACTTCTTACTGTATTATTAATTGAAGGTAATGATATATGTCTATTATACACTGTGTATACTTTTTTAGCTTGCGCAAGTATTCTGATGAATAACTACAAGTATTCTCAATTAATAAAAATCATGAATGAGTCAGGAAATAAAAATGAACGAACCGCTCCAATTTATGAACTCATCTGATGGTTTGGGTACCTCGGTGTTAAATTCTGGAATTTCTCTTAGAAAGTTGTAACACAATGAATAAGCTTACACTGTCCAGTAATGCAATTAGAAGAGAACTTCATTATAAATTGTATTTATGAATTGATTAGTAATGCAGAAGTTGTTACGTCTGAAACTTTAAACAAATAATGGTAATGAACGTAGATGAACGGATAGCGTTCTAAATGCGCATTCACTGCACTGTAAGATTATTAATTCCAGAACTCAAAGATTTTATGAAAATGATACAAAAATTCAAAGGATAGACTAACGTAACCATGTGTCTGTGCTTCATTTAATTATCTAAGTATAACTAGCATAATTTTTTCGAAATCAGCATGCAAAGTACGCATTACTGTTCATGGTTCCGGGAAACTATAAGTCTCCTAAGAAGGTAAACAATCTTTTAAATAAACAATGAGTTTCAGACTTTTTCAACAAGTACTAAATTCATCAAATTTTAATTATTCTCAATTAAGTATTAATACTTTTCTTAAAGTCAACGAATGAACCATAAACGCGAACCTACAGTCTTATAACAAAGTGGACGCCTTATTGGAATTTTAATATTCTATTTGAAATGCTCAGATTCAGTATAATTAGCAAAGATTTAAATCTTTTAAATCTTCTTGAAGTAAACGAACTTTAACAACTTAGGAATTGCTGAATCTTCCATCCAAAGAAGGACAGCATAGTTACTCTCCCTATAAAATAGGCATGTCTGGATTCATCACAGTTGCTATAGCTTTCAGTCTGAACCTGTCTTACAGAAAACGTCTGTTAGCAACTCGTAAATTCTTCAATCATCCTCTCGAACGGTTGCAAACGTTTCTTTAAAACAAAAGATCCTCAGCAACATAGTTCTCACGAAATCAACACGCAAACTTCCACTCAACACTTTAAACTCACGCAAACAGTCTTGCAACAAAGTGGAGATCTTTTTAGGATTCACCTGCTCTGTCTGAGATGTCTGAATTCATCATAGTTAGTACTTGAAAGTTATTCAATCTTTTTCTTAAGTGAACACGCAAACCATTTATCAATGTTCACCATCTAAAAGAATCAACAATCTTGCAGACATCTGCTTCAGATCATGAGTTCCCGAACTCATCTGTATTTTGGGTTCTTGTCATCAATCAAGATCAGGTCTTGACAGAACGAAAGCAAAGAAGGTACCAAGAAAATATGAGGAAACAGAAAAAAGAAGACGCTTTTCACCATATCCTACATTCTTCAGCCTTCACAAACGGCTTCAAACATACTTTAAAGCAAACTCTTCTCTACAACACAGCTGTTTAAATCGACATTCAAACTATAGATGCTCGCAGAACAATTATCAACAACAAAGTGGACATCAACAGTCTGCTCTCATCTGTAGTTTGATTCTTCTTCATGAACTGAGACCAGTTTATACAGGACTAAAGTAATGAGGCCACGAAGGAAACACGAGAGAGGAAAATGACCAACAATAGACACCATAATCTATTTAATAAACACTTTCAAACATTCTTCCACGCGAATCAGGAGTCCCTGAACCAAACGGACATCTCTTGGGCCTACAAGTATCCTCTTCAAACCGTATGTACTTACTCTTCATGCACTGAGCTTGAAGTCAGTATCAGGTTATACAGGAACTCGAAGAGCACAAGGAAGAGGATACAGAGGATGATCAACAATAGGACACCTTAATCTAACTCATAAACACTTTTAAACATTCTTCCACGCGAATCAGGAGTCCCTGAACCAAACGGTCATCTCTTGGGCCTACAAGTGTCCTCTTCAGACCGTATGTACTCTACATACACTTAGCTTGAAGTCGGGACCAGGTTATAAAGGGACTCGAAGGAACGAGTGTACGAAGAGCACAAGGAAGAAGAGGCAGAGGATGAGAAACGAGATTAAGAAGAAGAAGAAGAAGAAGAAGAAGGAAGAGGACGCGGCAGCTGTTGGCCAAATTAAGTGATCATCTCGTCATCATCAGTGAAGCCGCCACAACGGGGGGAAGGAGGCTCGTAGTTGTGCTACGAGTTTCCAACGTTGATGCCACGTTGCCGCCGCCACGTTGCTGCTGAAGCGATATAGGCCCGTAAAATTAGCATCGGCGGATCGTAAAGGATGCCTCGAAGAGGAAAAAGATAACACGTACCAACCACCACGGATTGGACGTTGTCAGGAGCGAGAGAAAGGAGCCTGAGAAACGGCGGACCCTGTGGAAGGGAGGAAGAGCACATTCAGAGAAGAGATCTTGGGTCACGTTGGATGAGTCCAACGGACACAATCTGGACACGGTCAGAGAAAGAGAAAAAGAGGGGGGGAAAGAGAGAGAGAGAGAGAACGTGTCCCTGGACGGATTTAATAAGCGCGACCGATAATCGCCGTATTTACGAGCGGCCCCAGAAGTCCCTGGCTCGAAATTAAATTATTGTCATAATAAAGATGGCCGTACGCGACGATACCTTGCTTGAATCATGTTGCCACTTTGTGAATGACCTGCCTTTTCGACGGACCCTGCCGCGTCTCCGGGGTATCAGGCTTCTTGTTCTTCTTCTTCTCTGAATATGGAAGATGAGATTTCGCTTGGGTATTTGTTTGGACGTTTTCAGCGTTCCGTGGTGAGGGGGATTCTTGTGGTTGAAATGAGCCCTTTTGTGTGACGCAGTTAGATCAGGTTTATTAAAGCACCACTGTAGTCGTCTTTGTACTGATTTTGGCTTATGTATTGATCGATCTCTTACGCCTCTCCTCTTTTTTATTTTTGACATGTACTCCAAGGATGGTTCAACAAAAGGTGTTATTATTTTTATTATCAGTTATTAACATTAATTATTTGATGCTTATTACTGGAAGCTTCATCCTACAATTATCATCCTTTCATCCTTAAAATAGTTTCCTCGATATTTTATGATTTAAAGTATCGACGATACTTATATTTAAAGTCAGTTACTCTTGTCAGTAGTTAGAGTTTGTATACCCAGCATGCATTTCAATAGTTTATTGAATACTTGAACCACTATGGTACCAATCGTTGTAAATTAATAGTTTGCGCATTAGCATAGAACATGGTTAGTGAACCATGATCACTTTCTGAATATTTATTCACCTATCGTCAGCCCATTCATTATCGTGGCTGAACGGATCGTTACCAAAGATGAATTCTAATGCAACTCGCAATAAATATTCTGCAACATAGGTGTGAATTCAGTGAAGCGGACGAAATTAGTTAACACTAACGAGCAAGTTGTGCTGGACAATTTGTTATTATCATAATCGGATTAAACAATTATACCGTGCCGTTGTTTTGAAATACAATCTTACAATTCCTGTGAGATTCTATGTCGGCTATTTTCTAGTATTCTTTTATATACAGGGCGGCGACAAAAATAAATCGAAAGAAGGGAATAAATATTTTGTTTTCGAGAAAACTGTTTATAATTATGTGTAGCGCTTACTTATATTTACTAACCATTAACAAATGATTAACTTCAATAGTTATTAATGTAAATATTGCCCGGAAAATACTGTATCTAATACAGCATATTGCCATACCCTTATTTTTATATAAATTGTTAAACATCCTAAACAATTAATTATTCAATGGCGCACTGAAGAGTGGTTACTTTACACTGTTATTGTAATATAATACATTAAGTAGAGTTTTATAATTGTACAAAATTTCAGTTATTTAGATAAATTCCATGTGATACATTAATCGTTACATAATTGACATTGTCGTAAATGTGTTAATGTTCCCCTACATTTCAATCCTTCAAATGCTTCAAGAACTTTTTGTGAAGATAATTGCGACAGACTGATAAATAACATCAACAAATAAAACTATAGACCTGAAAGTAAACATAGTCCATATTTTAAAAGCTCATCTAGGGATTGACAAGTCATGTCTGAACTAAACACACAATGTAATTATTAAACTCCGTTTCCTCGAAAGCACTCTCAAACAAAAAAAACCGTACACCCTACTTTTGATTTGCTTTTTACAAGTCGCTCTCTACTCAATGGGACCATAATTTTGCCCCCATATTGAACAGACGCAACACAGGTAGTTTATGCTAATTGTAAATTGAATAAAAATATAATATATTGAAGCTGTTACGTTTCATTTACTATGTTTCTGAACAGCAAAATAGAGCTACATCTTTCTGTTCTTTGCAATTATACTACTCGCTATCTTCTTTACACAATTTTTTAAATTATCACGTGGGGTCTGGGACCTAAAACTGTACGCATCTAATTAATAAACACACCACTCAAACCCATCCAAATTCCAAAAGAAAATAAACCATCCACAAATCTCATTCATGAACTGCAAAGCGAAAATTCGAAGGGACATCAAACGTAAAATATTTCAAACAGAATCGATGAATATTTCAACGGATCAGACACTCAAGAAACGCATCCACGGTACGTTAAAGTCACAACAAGTAATCATAGAGCACTTCCACGTGGAAATCGCCATTTATCTCTCCGATCGGCGATTCTCAAGTGGCCGCGATTCCATTTGCAGCGTATAACCGTGCGGCTGTATCGGAATAAACTGGACAATTTGTCCATCGTTCAGGGTTGCTTCTTTCCCGTTCCAGATGACTTACTCCACCCCGTATGGGAACATTTATCCCCCATAAATCCCGATATTACGACTCGCGCACGGTTTCTGCGAGATTCGGCTCGAAAACTTGAATTCCATCCCATGAGGATGAAGAAATCAAGCATTAGGACGGCCGCGGCAGCAAGTGGATTACCGTCATAAATATCGTTTATACCTCGTAAAAGAGACCGGCGAACGACAAACCGTACCGAATCTAATTCCTATTATCCGCGAAACGATTAATAGCCGTGTTTACCATAAGTCGGATACAAAGTGAAAGCCACGTAGAAACCACGCTGCAAACCTTGTTCGCCAGTTATCAATGGATCCGCGGTTGAAACAGGTGAACTGCATTTAGTATTGCCATGCTCTGAAACTTTGTGCAGTTCGACACAATAGGTATATTAAAAATGACGGTCGCTAGTTAAGTTGATGCATATGACATGTCCTGTTCGTATGGTGATGATTAAGCAACCGAATTTTTTAGAAAGAATTATTTAACACAGCAATGTCACGGAATACTTCCTCAGAAATCGTATCGACAATCATCCCGAAATACTCTTTAGAGACGTAAAGGTAAAAATTAATATTAGGTTGTTCGAAAAGTTTGTACTAAAATTTCATGAAAACTCCAACGTAAAATTTTTGTATAAAATTCGTACTTTATTAACACGTTGAAAACCGTGGGGCTCACCGGTGATCAACACCTCAAATTTAATTTGATTAAACAGTTATTGAATATCGCAAAATTCTGAGCAATTTTCATACTGAAACAGTAATGTAGGAACAGAAGAATATGACTGAGTGCTCAAATCTTTTATTTTCTATACAATTCATATAAAAATAGTAAATTATATCGTGCCTGATTAGGTATGGCCGTTTTCACTGTGGCACTCAACGTATCAATCAAAATAGGATACACAAATTCCGTGCATTTTTAATAATAATTTTCCGGCTGAGGAATCGCGTTTCTTAAAAATTCCTGATTTCTGGAATTGATAAAGTCTTAAATGGATGTTTTCACTTCTTGCTCATTGTGAAAGATTATTCTGTTTAAAGAATGCTTTTAATGTTACAAAATAATATTAATTGGTAGACAGTAAATCCGTTGAATTTCGTGATAAAAATCATTTAATCTTGAAAACGACGTAAAATTTTTCTATGAATGTCAAATATGAATACGATTTGAAAATTGAAAAAATGTTTAAACAAAAATTTCTAAGCAAGATGTAATGATAATGGTGATGTTTTGTACAATTTACTAACATTCAAGTGACATAAAAATACAGCTGAAATATTCCCACCAATCTTCAAGATTGATAAGAATCAAACGTCTCATATGCTAATTCATTTTTCGATAAATCTTTACTGTACATTTTTTTATTCATTTTGTCTAGTACTATTTATCCTCTAATGTACAGTACATAGGGCAATTTAAAAATTTCAAGAATGCCTGGAATTTGTTTTATGGTGCTTCGGAATCCACCTAAAACTGTAGCTCCCTCGGTTACATGATCGTACCAGTTGATGTTGGTTTACGTACACGAGAAGAAGAAGAATTTGTTTTATCGCATGTAGCTCTCCAAACACGATATATTTTCTTCTACAATTGTTTGGTATAGTATTACTGGTACTTTCATTTCAGAAGTAACTCATCCTCTATACCAAGGCAAGCAACGAGTGAAAAATAATTCTAGGGCATCATCCGATAACATTCCGGCATTGTTACGAAAAATAGTTATAAACATTAAAATTTCGAAGTTGTTACAGCGATTTCGTTTTCCTGCGAGCAGTAGATCACGCAATCAAATCAAAATCAACAGAAATTCAGAAGAGTAGCGTGGAATCGTCGCGGACGAAGTCGATCGATCGAAATCTTCACTGACTTGAACACAGCGAGCACGAAAAAAGGAAAGCGAGAAACCGATACTCGTATCGCAGCCCCTAATGAAGTGGTCATTAAATTAATAGCGGTCGATTTAATTCAAGGGCATTTTTCTCGGCCGAAAGTGGTTTCCACGGCGCGGCGACGCGATTTATATTCAACCGGGCCGACGCTCGTTCGTCTCTGCCTAAGTTTCACGACTTTTTTCTCAGCTTTCTGGAGGGAGGGTTTCGGGAGAAGAGAACGAAATAGAGAAAGAGAGAGTCGAAGAGAGAGTCAGAGAGAAGGAGAGAGAGAGAGAGAGTGAGAGTCAGAGGTGATACGTTTCCCGACAGAGAGCTGGCGTTGAAACAATGAACCGACCAACCGGCGTGGTCCCTGCAAATCTCCAGGCTTAGCGCCCCCATTGTCACCCCTCGTGCCACCCACCCTCTCCACCGGAAGGGTGCTTCGCGGATTTAGACGGCCCTGTCGCCATGGAAACTGCAGCCACCGCGCCAATCTCTCGAACTTGTTCTCCATACATGAACACGCGTACATACATCGAATCCGACCTCTGCCACGGTTATTTTGATCTATCGTCTATCGTTCCCTTGTTTTCGCCTCTCCTTCGTCTTTCGATTCGTATGCAATTCGAATAGGAGACCGATTGACTCGCGGAGTTCGCGATCGTGGAGATCGACCGATAAACGCTCGCGGAAAGTTTCCGCGGCGTGAACGAGAACGTTTGCTCCGGCAGAACTGTAGTTGATCGTTCGAGGAAAGATTTTAGGAATAATTGTCACGCCGATGCGGGTAGCGCCATGCTCTGTTTTGATGAATCACGACAGCACGGACCCGAATGTAGAGTTTATGCGAAAGAATGATACTTTAACTTTGTTGAGAAAGTAGCTACCATTGGTAACAGAAATGCAAGACAAAGGATCAGGAAAAGGAAACAGTGATCATTTATGATGTATTTAGGAATACTAGGCCTCAAAGTGGTCACATACAACGAAATCAAGAAAGCCATAATTATGAAAACATACAGAGTACACCATCTTCGTTATTGCATTCTGTATAATATCATTGGCTAAATGATTTCAGTGTTGTGACACCATAAAATATTTGATGAAACATATTTGTTTTAGTAAGTCATGTGGATGTAAATAATTCATCCGAATGAGAAATATAGTAGAATGAACAGTTATGCAGGATCGATACGGTGGTCTGTACCACAAAATGACTGATTTTTCAGAACTCGTACATGGATTCATCGAGCTAAAAGGGTCAATAATAAATGTTTGGTGTAAACTTTGAATGATAGAAAATGAGTAACGAAGAATTGGAATTGGAACTGACACGAATATGTATTCTGACCTTGAAACGATCTTGGATTCTAAAATTCTAACCTGAACATGAAATTTATTTTCTTCGATGCCTCAGGTTTCTCAAGAGAAAATGGATGTCCTTGAAAGGCTCCATAAAGATGATATCGAAACGAAAATTTTCCTTCCAGTGTGTTGTATTGTTGAAACGATTCAAATCGCTTATTAAACATTTTTCATGTCACCAAAGCTGAAGAAGAAAATTGCACACTTCATAAATTCTATTTCAAAGATGTACTGTACAGTTCATAAGTGTTACAGTCCAAAAAAAATTGTACAGTAAGTATACTGATAATTGGTGACCTCTTTCAGGTGGGACACCCGGAATAGCGTAAGAATTTGGTAACTCCAAACTGAAGCAGGTACTTTAGTCCAGAATGGGGGAACTTGACGAAAAACCTTTGAATGGAAGTAACCTTCCTGTCGAAATCAAATCACCGTAGGTTCCGAGGCGGCTGGGCCGAAGGGAGGCCGCTGAAAGCCGCCATTACAAGTTCACCAACCCCATAAGAAGGTCAGAGGAGCGTGCGAGGAGGGGTGAAGGACCTTGGAGGATAAAGCGTGGAAGATGGACTCCGAAAAAGTCGAACTGTTTGTCTCGTAAATGGAGACGTTTCCACGCCATTCTCTTGTCCGTCGAGCAATCTTTCCCGCAAGGGGAGAAACCGGACCTTATTTTTTCCTGCAACCCTCCGATCTGACCCCTGGTCTCCTTCACCCTTCGTCCAGCTACACCTTTGGAAGTTTATCACGTCGGTGAAAGCGGTCGTAAGCTCCTGTTCGTCTTCGACTCTGATTCTGTCACGGAGGAATCACGAATCTGCGAAAGATCAGGCACGAGTTTCCACGGGAATCGAAGGGACACCAAATCGAATTACGTGGATTTACGCCTGTTCCAGTGTGCATGGGAAGCCTCTCTTAAGCCCTCACAACGATTTCTCCTTTCCAGAGAAATTTCGTTGACTAAGGAGATGGAGGGATGATTCTGAGGGTAGGAATTTTGAGGCTGGAATTTACATTTACGCTTTTGGTATTGATCTTGAATAGTTTGGATAGCTTCAGGTGATTGAGAACTGAGGATTTTTGTCGAGAGGTGCTTAATTAATTTGTTTGAAATTATTGGGTTGTCCAGGGAAATTTCGTTGACTAAGGAGACGGAGGAATGATTCGGAGGATACGAATTTTAATGCTGGAATTTATGTTCAGGCTTCTGGCATCGATTTTCAGTAGCTTGGACAGCTTCAGGTGATTTGGAAACTAAGGATTTCTTTTGTGACGTGAATTAATTAGCTTAAAATAATTGAATCGTAGACAGTTCAGAAAAATAATCTTAAATGTGTTTGACGTAAAAGATGTTGTCAGTTACAGAATTTATGCTGGTACAAAGTTTGTTTAAATATTTTATTTAAACAGAAGGGAGTAGCATTTTTCTGATGAGTATGACAGGGATAGAAATACATTTATGTTATTTTATTAGTAGTGCTATGACTTGTTTAGTCATAGATTGTCTGAAATAATGAACAATCCTCCTGAAGAACAGTTCCTTGGACAATTAATTCATGGAATCTGAGAGATACAAATTTATTTTTTAAAAAGAATGTAATTGGAACTAGGATTTGTGATTAAGGCAATGAAATAATGGTAAGAAGGTTAGAAACATTTCTGTTACTTCTTATATGTTTATTATTATTTATAAACAAGTGACAAATACTCTAATAAACATCTGTTAAATAACACATCAGTAATAGGTACTCAAATGTATCGTAAACATAGTCAAACACATTCACACAGCGACGTTTCAAACAATTCAATCAATGATACATTACAAACATCTGAAGGAAAAATTGCAATAACGAAAATCGGAGTATTTCTTACTCCAGTTCAGTAACTATAATAATTCCTTCTATTAATTGTAGACATTTTAAGAGCGATTCACAAGATCAGCACAGGCTAAAAAATCGAGGGATATGTGAAAGAGTATTTCAATGCGAGATTAGGGAGCATGCTCCTTAATGATTGTGAATTGTGGCGAGGGGTGGTCGGCTTCGTAAAGGTTTTAGCGATAAGAGGCGACGGGGGAATGCAACAATAGTGAAAACAAAACGAGAGAAGATGGTAAAAATGTTTCATAGATAGAAAGTGCCCGCGGCTGGCGGCGGTTAGAGTACGGTTCGTTCGGTGGAGATTGGGCCAAATGAAATTACCCCTCGAAAACCACCAGCGACAATCTCCGAATAAAAGCCGCGTAGTTTAGCCTTTTAATACATGCAGTTTTACCGGAGATAAGCTTTTTCTGTCGTTATTTACGTGTTCGCGGGATTGATGTAATTACGTCGTCCTGCGATCGAAATTGTTCCACGACCATCCACATTGACCAGATCATCTGTTTTCTACGAAAAAACTTTAAATGTATTCTCTGAAATTAATAATATGTACCGGTTTTGTATGTACTGTCTGAAATTAATAATATATAACAGTTTTATATGCACTCTTTGAAAATAATAATATATATTGTTCAGTATAATCAGGAAGTCTGGTTTCTAAATAATTCTTTATCATTTGTGATTTTTCAGGAATTACAAGAATTATCGTGTAGCTGCTACAGTTAAATGTTTACTGTGCCTACAACATTGCCAACTGTAAAATTTACATTTGATTAGATGTTAGACACCTAATCTCTTAAACTACCACAACATCTGTAATATGATGATGGATAATATAAAGTGTAGAAATTAAACTGATTGTGTCTGTTTAAATGTATTAACAAATTTAATTTATTGCAATTTATTGTGATGTGTTTACATCAAGAACATAAGATGGTATTCAACAAAATGGTAGACCTACTCCAATGGTTGGCAATGTGCTAATATATGTAGCATATGACACTTCCAAGGTCATCAAGATTTTACTGAAAATAAGTGAAAATTGATTCAGTTCGATGATGCTCTAATTTCGTTGAGTAATGTTCTTTGTAATTGCATTGTAATTTTATAAGTGACTCAGAATTACTTTAGCCCCAAGTATGCAAAGAATGTATAAAAATGAATTTGAGTACCATAGGTTTCTTAAAGTACTAAGTTTATCCCCTCTATTGTATTCGTAAAAACTTACGCCAATCGTGTTTAAATCACACAAACCGAATACCGAAGAGTACACATATTATAAAGTTGCAAGATAATACACTGATTTAATGGATGTATTCTCAATAGAATTATAACCATAAAAGTATCATCTCAAACTTCGTAAAGAATTCACAGAAATTTAAATTTAATACAAAATCTTAAAAAGACCGCCCTCAATTGTACATAATTAAACAAACCAACTACATCTACACCTCCACATAAAATCATAAAATAAAAAAAAATATTGTCTCAAGACTCAAAGGATTTTCTATTTTCAATTATAATCAATACAAACATAGAAGTATCATCTTAAAACTTATAAAAGGTTCACACAGTCTAAAATTTAACAAAAGATTAAAAAAGGACCGTCCTCAATTGTATAATTAAACAAACCAGTGCTATCTACACTTCCACGCAGAATCACCGAGTAAAAAAAATATCGCCGCGAAACTCGAAGGATTTTCCATTCTCAATTACATCCGAGTCTCTTAATTCCCCTAATTCCGTGGACCGAAATATTTTCTGTTCGCCGAGCAATTTCCATTCGGGCCGGTATAAACTCGTTTTCCAAACGGTCCGGCCGAGTGCCGCCATAAGAAGAGCACGCTGGAAATTGCGTATCTTGACAAAAAATTACCCCGAAGATAGAAAAAGGGTGGCGA
Source organism: Macropis europaea (assembly GCA_916610135.2). Taxonomy (NCBI): domain Eukaryota; kingdom Metazoa; phylum Arthropoda; class Insecta; order Hymenoptera; family Melittidae; genus Macropis; species Macropis europaea. The sequence continues at coordinate 23,506,520 of OU744344.1, forward strand.
GGGGGACGAGAGAAAATCGGAAGCCAGACAGCCTGCGGCTAGAATGGACCGTGTTAGCCAGGAGCCGCTGCCAAATGAAATTATCCCTCGAAAGCACCGACGATCTCCAGGGTTAATTCCGCGAAGGGGGTGGCGCTGTTTGTTACACCCCCAGCATCGGTATCACTGCTCTCTCCCGGTGCCTTGGGCTGACCATAATTTAATACCGGCCGCTAATACATCCCTACCCAACGTTTGCTCAACCCTCGGTTAGATAAGAGTCAACCATCCCCCGACACACCTGCACCAGAGGGAAAAGAACTGTGGTTGGTTGCAGCGAGAATTTCTCGACGAAGATGTGAACCGGTTTTAGGGGGTGCGATTTACATGATAAATGGCGTCACGTGAAATCGTGGCGTGATTTGTCACTGAACGGGGTAAGGGAGTTTTTGGAAACGATGTGCGGTATAACCCTCGGCGGAACATTGTTTAGAAATTGATTTTTGCTATTTTAGATGCAAAATGATTTAGATAACCTTCAGAAGACAATAAAATATTTTATTATTGATTAATTTGTACGTTGTATAATTTTGTAACTCGATTAGGGGTAGTATGTTTTGACAAAAGTATAAAGTCTGGAGACCGTACATGTGTGTATTATTTTCGTTTGACATTTCTGAACTCTTTTCGATTTCTTTTTGTCTCATGGAAATCAATTCATTAGGTAAATGTAATGGAACAAAGAATTGAATTTATTTTATTTCGTCTTCGGTGAATTTGTCCTTGAAGGGATCAATGCATTGCACAAGGAAGGAAATACGATTTGGAAGTAAAATACACACTTCACAGAATATTATCTTTTTTAATAAGTCTCAGTAAACACTTCTTACATGAAATGCAATCCTCTAGAACAATTTTTGTCAGTATTCAAACAGAGTCCACAAATCTGTTCTTCATTTCACATACTGCATCAATATTTTTTGTTTTATTTACACCATGTCATGAATTTTGTATTTTCTGAAACTGAAGAGCAAGTCAATTTTATTTTCTCTATAGAAAAATATTTCTTTCATAATGAATGTGCCGGTGTGTTAAACATATCGACAATGTTAATACCAATCATTAACGACTGAGCCGCTTGTTTCCCGTCGAGTGAAGAACTTATTAATTGAAAGCGATTGAATCTCTTCTCGCTCTACTAAGCCCTAACGCGCAACAATCCAATTTTGAGTCTGCATTTTAAAATCGACTGATTATATAGAATTTTTCTGAAGCAAGTACCTTTAGTACAGTTTTAATAATTTTAAAGTAAAGTCACAGCGGATGCTATGTCTGTCTGGCTAACTCAATGATCTGTCGTTTTTAATGCACTCGTAATGTGAAATTCATTTATTCATTTTGTAATTCAGCGAAGAATCTATTAATAACACGTTATGTTTGCAATTAAGTGACTTCATTGTTCAGATTACATATCGTGATCATTCCAGTATTCTGCTAACTGTAATTATTCTACAAATTGAATCTTGAAAATGGTAATTATATTTTCGAAGAAATTGAGTACCTACGTAAGTATTTACTAGATTCTACAGGATTACAGATTCTATTATAATATATAGATATACATTTTCGAATCACAAATTGGCCCACTTTCTATTAATATGTTAAAATAATTAAATTAAATAATTAAAATTCATCTTGTTAACAATTTCCGTATTAACACATTCACAGTACCATGGACCACATGTGGGTCAGGCTAATTTTTACTCTGACGTTCGTTCAGTAAATAAACAATAAATGACTACAGCCTAATACTACAATAATCTATAGTATTATAAATAAGAACATAATACATGAACTTTCCACAGTATCACAATAAATTATAAAAGCAGCTTCATCAACCCCTTCGTACCCATACCAAGTGACCACTGAAACTATCAAGAATCTTCCATACACATCAAACCCAAAAGCAGCTTAAGCTAAATGCACACAAATGCTCAGATACAGCATCAGTACCAGCAGATACGAAGAAATTCAGTTTCTTCGCGAAATCAGAGTGTATTTTTCACAAGGACCGCAGAGTCCTACGAGGATTTATCGTTTTAATTTCTGACGGGTCGGAAGCGAGCAGAAAAGAGGATATCTCGGGGGATCCGCTTCCTCGGCGGACGAACTGGAAGCGAGGGTACATTCATCACGAGTTATTAAACAAGCCAACAAAAGGCGACGGTGACTGGAGGGGAGTTGAAAAAAAGCTGGAAGATAGAATCGCCTAACCAGTACGCTCCGCGATGATAGATGAGCACAGGGATTAAGGCACGCCGGTTCCTTTTCTTGCGAGAATGGTAGCAAGAACGCGGACAAGAAAGGAGAAGAGCCGCGGAAAACACGCGATAAACATGGCGGACCGTCCACAGTCAACGCGGGGAAATATTAATGAAAAAGTAACGTTAATTAGCCCCTTCAGCTTGATTAAAATGGCGCGCGACTGTTTCGCCGGACGACTGGCACGAGTGAAACATAAAAGATCGTTGAAGAACATTGGAAGACATTGCTCGACCGATGACTGCGATCGGAAATACTTATTTAATTTGTAGCAGCGGCTGGTGATGTTGGAAACCAGTGAAATTGTTTTAAGTAGCATGCAATATGCAGATTAAGAAACAGACTGTTGCGAATTAGAGATTAGTAGAGCAGAGCGAGATCGGATTGCTTTCAATTAATCGTTTCCTTGGCTATCGAGACAGAAATTATGAAGCTATTAATATTGATAATTAGACCCGTTGTCGACTTATTAGCAACGAATGTATTTGCCGTGGCTAATAAACTCGACAACTTATTAGACGCGGTAGCAATTAAGCAACGCGCGGGAGAAACTAACTTTTTGATTTATGACACGATTTTAACTAACTTTTACTGACTCTGCTCTCTTGTACAAATCATCTGATCCAGGAAACACGTTGGATTTTCTGTCAGACTCTAATTGGGAGTCCATTTCAGGTAGAGAATTATTTAAAAGAAGATTCTAAGTTCCCTGAAGTGAGGAAATCGAACTGGACATAAACCCTACAGAAAAAAAAGATTTAATCACTCAATCGTATTCTCCTGTTCCTACAATATTGTTTCAGTATGAAGTTTGCTCATAATTTTGTGACAATCAATAATTATTTAATTAGATTAAATTTGAGGTGCCAGTCACCGGTGACCCCACGGCATTCAACGTGTTAATACCTTTCTCGTGTTTCTTTTTGGTTTCCAAATCACTCATACCCATGCATTTTTCGTGTACACCCATCTCGCTGCCAAACAAATGATTCATCAGCAAACATTGCATATATTTCGTACATTTTGCTACGTTATAATTGCATAAACATCCGCAGTCTAGTGATCACATCCAATTCGACTTACAACTTGATCTAAACTCTACATTCGCAGGAAACTCGACCAAGAAGACGTCGCCGAGGAAACTTACACCCTCATAGGATTCCATTGTCTCTCGCATAAACATAACGGCGTAGCTGATGGCTAACACGATCCTCCGCGACACGTTGAAGAGGTGGATTCGTGTTCGCCAGAACTTTCTGTCAGTGCGGAACGTGCCTCGCTGACAGACCGTCATCCCTCCGGCAACGGTTCCCACCCCCGTTCCAGAGGAACCCACCCCTTTCTCGATCCTCCAGACCGGCCACCCTCTCGTACCTGTAACATCAATTAAAATTCCCGTGGTCGATGAGCCGCTGTTTCGTGCGATCGTCCGCCGTTTTTAATTGGATTAGAGCGAGACAGGCTGCGTCGAGGGGGAGGAACGTCGAGGGTTACAGGAAGGGGTTGGCTCGAATATTCGGAAAGGAGAAAGGGAACGGGAGGTGGAAGGCGCAGGTAAATGACAGAGACAATCTCACTCACACCGACACCCTTCTCCGACTCACCCCACCCTCCGATGCTCCCCGCCGCTCTTCTGGTTCCCATTTGGTGGCGCGATCCGCGTGGAGGGAGAATATCGATTCAGCCGGTTTCGTTAGAAAGGAAAAGCCTAGGGAAATTAGAGAATCGAGTTGTCCATCTTTCTTTTTTCTTTTTCAATTAGACTTCATGGAGTGATGGAATTGAAAGTTCCTCGATCGAGTCTGTTTTTGAAAGGGTGTTTTGATATCGTTTATTTGGATGCGGAGGGTGTTTATACAAGGTATCGTTTTTATCCTCCGAATTTGGAATACATTCATGCGTTTAAAGGAGAATTTTAGTTGACAGTATTTGATTTAGGGGACATGTCTGACTGGGAGAGTGAAAACAACATGCATTTTTGGGATTTTTTCGTGGAAAGAAATGTAAATTTGGTTTGATGAATGTTTTTTTATTTTAAAGAGTACATCGTTTAGAACTACTAAGATTTTTTTTGTCGAAAAATAATATAAATTATGAAAGATATAGGTAAGTTTGCTCGAATACTTTTTTTAGAACCATTTTGCGGTAGCCACTGCTGTATGAAGCTGAATTATCTAAAATCAAAAAGGAGATGACTTTTAGAAAATCTAATCTTTGTCATAGAAGTTTCTGAAAAGACTGATTTTTAACGAAATGGCGCCAGCGAGAACTTTAAGTAACGCTTTTGAGCTGCAAAATTGTTCGTGTTTCATGTTTAAAAAAATAAATAGGCAAGGGGTAAAAAAATTCTACGAGAAAGACTAGATTTTTGTATGTAAAATAAGCAAAGTTAAATTCTAAACAAATCGATGGACTGGTTTTCGAGATATTGTTGTCATGCGTTTGATAAACGTGGTTTCGAGAAAGACGTATTCAAAATTTGCTTTGATCTTATTGTCAATGATGCGCTACCGAGTATTATATTTTATTCTCGTATACAATACTTCCGCTAATTTTACTAGGACCAAATAAAATTTTGGAAAAATAATGTCGAGACAACATATTGTACGAAAAATGAAATACCCATAAAACGAAAATTTTTAACTAACTTTTACTGCCTTTGATCTCTTGTACAAATCATCTAATTCAGGAAACACATATGATTTTCTGTATACGAAAATTTAAAAACCCAAAAATCGACAATTTTGAAATTTCTAGTTAGGGTTGCTCGCTTAATGTTTCATGTGTATAACTGAGGAAATTTTATATGAGGGCAGTTCATGTAGAGACGAGTGTGTAGAATTGAAATAATTTTTGGAATAATTTGAAATTCATGAGACAAGAAATTGTTATTCCACGATTGAATATTTAAAATCGAAACCAACGTAAACAATCCTGTAGCACACTTCCTATAAAGCAAATTATAGTGTAATAGAAACCGCCAAATCAAGACTAAAGCATATATCCTTAAACATTTCCAAAAATCGTTACACCGTGAATATGTAGCCAGCAATCTGCAACTTGTGAAAGTATCTTGCACAGTTAACAACCAGAACTTATTCGCAATAAATTCCTCAGTCGTCGTCTGTTGGTTTTTCCAAAGAAGCGTGTCTTCGGAAAACGTAAATCACGCTCATGAAGCGTGAAACGACGGAAATAGGCTAGGTTCATTAATTAAAAACGAACTTTTTAGGAGCGTCGCGCGTTTCTTTTTTGCACGTAGAACGGTTACGAGAACGATGAACTATTTTTTGCGGAATTTTTCGGCCTGAAGTTGCAGAACTGTCCGGCATAAATCACTCGGAAAGCGTGCAAACCGCCGGGGGCGGCTCGTGCATCGTATCTGCATTCGCAACACGCGGCATTAATTATGTATTCAATAAATTTTAAACGCATCAAAATGAATTCAAATTGCAGATTAATATTAAAACGGTGTTGGCTAATTGGGCGGGCAATTATGCGGCGTTAATTAAACATTAGACGCGAAGTCTCGCGACATAAGCATCGCCGCCTGACGAAAGCTTCCCTGCTGAAGAATGTCGAAAGCTTCTTACAAACAGGATGTTATGTGAAAGGAAGATTCACGGTGTCCGTATAAAATCGATAGGTTTGCAATAAGGATTTTATACTGATCTGTTTTATTGTCAAAAAATGGTTTACATGTCCTTGCATGCGTTTCAGGGGTCGGGGTAATTTTCGTTTTAATAGAGTACAATCACTGGCAAGAAATTTTCGATTGCATCAGTTAACAGGACAATATATAATTGTGTTAATAAATAAAATAAATTTTGGGAGTACAAGACACCGAAGACAGAGGGAATAATTTCGTATTTTTATAATACCTAAAGAGGGTGTGTACAAACATGCACCATTATTGTAAAATTAAGAAAAACGTTTTTAATCTTTAAATTTCTCAGATGTTTAAAAATTTTAAAAGGTAATATAGCATGAAATTTATAAATTTGTTTGAACGCATATGTTTATGATAAAAAATGTTTTGCCAGTGATAGTACTTTGAGTCTGTATCAATGAAACACTGTTGAGCGATTTTATTAACGAAGGGTGGGCAAGGAAATTCCATTTTTTAGAAAAGAAACGATTTATTACATTCACCTACGATCTTTATATGTTATTATACGCGAATGGCAAAGTTACATACACAACAACGTACGAGCCAGTTTTGCAAGTGAAACCTCTTCCTTGGGATTGGCTTGGGCTCTTTTCGCGAGATCGTAAAATATTCTCAAACCCTTCCACTGCACCCAAACGGGAAAAATGGACGCGAGCGAGCAAGAAAATTGTGTGATTCCAACGATTCCGTGACAGTTGTGTTAAAAACGCTTTTGTTCTTGATATGTCCAATATTGACGAACGCAATGAAAAATTGTATCATAGATAAACAATAAAGTAGGCTAAGATCCTCAACAAGTATTATGTTTTTAATTTTTTAAATAAATGAAGACAAAAAATTCGAAACTATGTGATTAATTATTTAAAATTAAGGAAATTTTGTCTATCAAAGAAAGGCTACAATTTATGTAAAACTAGACAAAAACAGACTACAAATTTAAGTTTTTGTGTCTTGTTATTCGTTACAGAGAGTGTTTGTGACAAGTTCTCCTTTTTTTACTTCAAGAATGCAAAACAGAAAATTGATTAACGGTCATGTCAACCGATCTAAAAATTAAATGTCACATCAAAAGTGAGAAGTAACTTTTTGGAGAAATGCAAATTCAACCTTGAACAGCTCACTCATGATGTGTTTAGAATAGTAATTGTTTAGTTGTACCACACTATATAAAATTTCCTTTTGATCTTTTAAATTTCCCTTTGTAACAGTGACGATGGAATAGATTATTAGGTGTCACCTTTCAAATGGACCATTTCGTAATAGCCATAGTGAAAAAAATAGTGATTGAGTTGTAGCTTTAATTTGCTATGGTAATGAATAATAGCTTTAATTATTTATGGTAAAATTTTTCATGTAACTCGTCGAACACGGTGGTTGTTCGAAATTCTCTTTCGTGGCTCGCGGCATTCCTTCTTTCCCGAAAATGGTCAGACGAGTTTACGGCCCACTGAATATTCGTCACTATACCGACCACCGACTATATTACAGCATATCGACTACATTAATATTCCTCTTCGGCTTATAATTCCGTTCGATTGGTTATGCAGTTCAAACGTGATTACGAGATTAGTTGAGGTTAAATTTAACAGCGAGTTGTGAGTTTCGTTTGTCGGTCGATCCACTTTCCATTGAACTATACGCGTCCATTTACACTCCCATGTATTTCATATTTCATATCCTGATATAAAGGGCGTCACATAGTATGTAGGACACTATAATGACGATTGTAAAGTCCAAAATAACAAAATATATTTATTTGAGCATCTACGCAATATGTTTTTGTCTTCAATTTTTATTACAGATGATTGTAATAGATTTCTTTGCATATATTTAAACAATTACATTATAACTCGAAATAGCAACTTTTAGTCTTTTTAGAAAATAAAAACGAGTGTACCATGTATTTATATAAATTTCCCTTATTATTCTTAATTACAGAGTTTACATTCGAAATTAATCGAACTTATTATAAAGCTGAAGTTCAATTATGTCTGATGCCCTCCTAACCACCGAGCTTCATTGTTTAACAGTGGATCAACCGAGACTTACTCTAGATCCTTGTCTCCATCATAATCATTCCTGTATCGACATTCGAAGAACAATCGACTAAATGCAGAGGCAAGGTGATTACGGCTTCACACGCAAGAGGTATAAATTCTCCGGTAAAATCGACCCTATATTTTAACCCTTTTAAGATACGTTACCTATGTCACTTAACGCTACGCCTAGTATAAGCATGCTACCACGAATCCTTTTGCTCTTATTTTATTGATTAACACGTTATGACTGTCCGACAGGAAACGTTAGAAAAAGTTCGTTTCGATCATGTCCCTTAAACAAACTCCATTCTCCATACCATTAATTTATGTACAAGTTCTTGCCTAAACTTCCGAGCGTTCCTATAATCACTGACATGTGTCCTGTGATAAAAAAACTTTCAGTCTATTTTCACGTAAGAAAGATTGAGCTCCGTGCACAGACTCCGGCAGTAGAATCACAGGGAATTACTTGTTCGATGGTAGGTACGGATTATCTGGTCGCAAGGTAACACAGAATCCGGCAGTGTTCACTTTACCGACCGCGGCTACGGTAGAATGTTACGTTCGCAACGTCCGATAATGCAGATTCCTTCGTTCGCGACAGTTGGATGAGTGGATTCCTCCGACGTTTCGAGTTCCACGCCGCCAAGTTTCTTGGCCTTTTCGAAAAATTCGAATTACAGCGGCGTTTCTTCCTCTTGCAGTTACCTGGGCGTCGGAGGAGGTGGTGGTGGTCATACTGCGCTGCCAGTGTAGAATCCTGTTTTACCGGCCAGGCCAGGACCTCGTTTCCTTTTTTCACACTCCATCGTGCTGAAGGTGTTCTGCGCGATCTGCGATTTTCGTTTTGGATTCTGAAGAGTCATGCTCCTCTGACTCGAGTTCGAGCTGGAACTCGTGCCAGGCTCCGACACCCTCAAGATACCGGAGTGTATCGTCCCGAAGTTCTGATAGATGTACTGTGACTGAATCGCGGAAACAGACGTGTTCTGATTTTTCAGGGTGATTGGAACCGTCTGTCCTGCCAAACTATTGTACCTCGTGTCGTAACCGAAGGGAGTATCCAACAGTGACTCATTCTTGTCGCCGTATCCACTGAGTCTCGAGTCCAGGAGACCTTCCTTCTCCGTGAAGCCACTTAACCTTGAGTCTACCACGTTCTGTTCCGTTGGTCGAGGAGAAAATTCGGTGTACCGAGGTTCCTGGCCAACCGGATGCTCTTTGCTCTCGGTGAACGCGATCATGTTCTGTCTGGAATCAGACAGAATCCTGGAGTCTATGAGACCTTCCTTATCAGCGAAACCACTTAACCGTGAGTCGATAACACCAGCCTCAGACTTGTCTCCAAACGTGTACCGTGGGTCGACAGTTTTCGTATCCGGATATGCCGGTAAAACGTGCGAGAGGTCTGCCTTATCGACGTAGCTGATGGCCTGAGGATTCGAGGCACAGATATCCGGCGCGGATTTGCATAAAAGGGACGTGCCTTCCTCAGCCACTCTTTGAGGCGCTGGAACATTGACAAATTTGTTTTTATTGCTGTTTCATTCCGATACACAAGTATATTGATAACATAATTATATATGGTTACTTTTTGCGGGTTGTCCAAAATCTCTAGCCTGTGGAGGTCCAGGTGACTTCTGATGGGCTCTCACGAGGTACTCCGAACTCAGACCTCTCTGTTCTCTCAGCTTCCTTTCGGCTCCTGGTACCATGACTCTCACCTAAAATAATGAAAGTAGTAGCTATTTTCCTCTATCTAAGAAATCACAACCAAGAGTCTTCTATTAGGTTAGTCGACCAAACAGTCTTTGTACAGTTTACTTAATTGACCGTACCATTTCTTCAACGGTGGAGAAGCGAGCCATGTACCCGGACATGGTCAGAACAGCCGCCATTTCCGCCAGAATCAGAGCCAGTCCGGACAGTTGAAGACACCATCCGTATTGATACTGTGGCAGACTGTTGTCATCCGTCTGCATGTTCGACGTGGATGGCAAACTATACTTTCCTGGCAGCTCCAGCGATGCGTCTGATAACGCTGACGCCAGGACTATCAGACCGCCGCCCAACGAGAGTCCTGAAGCACAAATGAAATTATTACTTGGCTTACTTCCTGATCTTCGACATCGACGCTGACTTCCTGGCCTCTGGTATTTATGGTTTTCGAACGGAATCGATTCGCCTAGTGACTTATCGCTAGATTTCGCTCGGATACGATTCACGATCAGAACGTGGTAACTTAGTGAACTCGATAGGATAAACTATAGGGTCTGTAACCGGCGAAGCTCGTGGGTAATTCATCGAGCAGAATGCTGAACCACGAAGTCTGATCGGAATCAGGGGGCGAACTCCTCTTCGCCTGTTGTTCAGAGTTCCCATAGATAACTTAATGTTTCTTCGAGTGTGCCACAATTCTCCGCGGAGAAAAATCGAAGCATCGACTTTATTGCCTCGGGGGAAGTTGCCGCGGATTAAGGCGAAGGTGGAAACTTGAAGAACGTTCCCGAGTCGCTCGCTGGCTAGCCTCCGAAGCTTCGATTGTATTTTTATTATGGCCCGATCGGTCGTATCACTTTAAGCCGAGGCGGAAGTACCATCGCGTTCTCGTAAATGCAGCAGCGTTACAGCGGTAATGCGAGACGAATGGTACCCTTAAAATTGATCCCACTATAAAATTTGTCGCAGCGACTGTGTCTTAACTGCGCAACGTTCATGTGAATTATCTCCATTAGCAGCGTCGTTTCGCAGTATTCATTGGACTAACTGTTTGAGGCTAACTAAGCAGTATTGTTAAAATATTGTCAGCCTAAAGAGTCTGCAGCGCCTATTTCTGCTGAACAAAGCTCATCCGCTCTCACGTTTATCTATACAGGGTGTTAAAAAAAACATTCAATATTTATATGGTACATAGGACACATCATACTGAGTCAAAAAACCTTAGTAAACATAGGTTGAAAGCTCAACCGTTTCCCAGATATAAACATTTTTTTATGTTAACATCATGATTGACTTACTGGCTTCTACGTGTTAAAACTTGAACCGGTGTTCGGTCAAAGGTGGATTGGACGTGGTGGACCAGTTGCATGGCCTCCTCGATCCCCTGATTTAAATCCCTTAGACCTTTTTTATGGAGTTATTTGAAAAGCAAAGTGTATTCTTCGTCGATGAATGACTTAGAAGAATTACGTGACCGAATCGAGCATGTTTGTCAAATAATTCAACTGAAATCTGGTATTTTCGAGAAAGTTCGCGACTCTGTAAGAAGAAGATGCGAAGCGTGTATGAAAATGGAAGGAGGCCATGTGGAACACCTTCTGTAAATATCGAGAAGCCAGTAGTAAGTCAATCATGATGCTGACATACAAAAAACTTTATATCTCAGAAACGGAGCTTTCAACCTATGTTTACTAAGGTTTTTTGACTCAGTATGGCGTGTCCTATGTACCATATAAATATTGAATGGTTTCTTTTAACACCCTGTATAGTTAGAAAATCGAAATTATGTTCAATCACAGATGATCCAGTGCATCAGAGAATTTCTGTAAGTTACAGAGCAAGGAACGCCATAATTCCTGGTCGTAGAACTTTCATCTCATGGAATTGAAAGATAGATAAAAATTCCAACTGAAAATGACCGAGTCCACTTACGTCTGCTAACTTCCACCTTGCTGAATCAGAAACGCAAAGTTCGCACTTTCACGCGTCTCCCTCGAGCCTGAAAGCTCTCGGTAATGGCTGCGACGAAAACGAGCTTCCTCTTTATCTACGATGTGTTCTTCCGGGACGTAAAGCGCGTGCGACATAAAAATTTGCATACAGGCGAAACGAACGAGCTGGGGCTGGCTCTCTATAGTCGATTCAGTTCCACTCGGCCATGACCTACGGGACACTGTTATGAGAGGGTAAGCTGCCATGTTATTGCATTCTTAATGGCAGATATTCGGGACCGAGTTACAGCAACCTGGATCATTGTTGAACGGAGACCGACGCTTGCGAGCTTCGACGATATTTTAACATCTCTGCCATAGACTGCACTGCATTGTATTGAAATCCTCTGGTTTTTCAGTTCGTACGATGGAAAAGATGGAGCCAGACTGGTAGCAAATAGTATAAAAGTAATCCTCGAATAACACGGTTGATTAATTCCGTGTTATTTAATAATTAATAAAATTAATTTTAGAGATTGCGTTCAGTGCTGTTAGAAATGGTGGAGTTCAAGATTCTAGATCCATATGAAATTGAGCATTTGGTTCTGAGATTTTATTAGAAAAATTTTCTAAATCAGTATACATTCTGAGGATTGCGTTCCATGCTATTGAAAACCGTGAGGTTCAAGATTCTAGATTCATTCGGTTCCAAGGATTTCTTAAAATAAGCCTTGTAAATAAGAACATTAAATTTTGACGTTAGTCACCTGCCTCCCGTAGAATTTCATGCTTTATACGCTGACGTTTGAAGGAATTTTGTAGCGGCGCCAGTGTCGCCAAAAAACTGACATTTATGTAAGAACATGAGCTTCTTAAAAATGAATAATACTAGAATTAATTCTTTGTAAGTATATGATGTCCACTGAAGCTGTATACCTATGGCAAATTATGACAAATGATGTATTTAAAGTCCGAATATAACCTCTGGATAAAACTGATGCCATATAAAAAATAATGATTCTTATTAAGTAGCTGTATGTTAAGAAATCGTTCTTACGGACGTTTTCGACGTTGTACCTAACCTAACCCAACCTGTGTGAGGGGAATGACAAGGCGGGGGGAATCACTTGACCCGCCGAAGCCAAGTTTGGGCATCTCTGATATAATTGTAAGTTCTTTCTCATCATTTGTAGTTTTTGGGATTTTAAGGCCAATTTTCATCCTACAAATTCACCATACTATATTTATTTTATAAGAATTGAAAAAACATCGAAACAGTATGAGAAGTATCTGCGTAAGTGTGTATGTACTTACATTGGTGGTGGTTTAAATTAAATTCATGTTTTGTTACAGTAAATTTATCTCTAGAATGATCAAAACGGGATTTATCGTAAGCTTTTCGCGATTATTAGAAAACAGCAGATAATACATGATGCGTTCCTTGTTCGTGGGTGATTAATCTCAATAATTGATTGCTACTTTGGTTTGTTAGATCACAGCCAGGATAAAAAACATGCATATTTCATTTGCGAGCGCCCCTTGAATGTCGACAACATGTCGAACGGATTTAAATCTTAATTAACGCTGTCACGCGTTTTACAATAGGACACGCGTGACTTTGATACGAAGTTTATGCTTCGCTTCAATTCGGCACACGTATTCGCGCTTCCACTGTGGAAATCAAATGTGCATACCTCAAATTGCAAATTAATTATACCTGAATTCCTGAACCTATCATTTTCAAATCAAATTTGTACTTCAATGTTCAATAACTAATTTTATCATTAAATTTCTAATCACCAAGCAGAACACTATAATAAACATTAATTCTAACAGCCATAAACAGTTTCAGCATCCCAATAAATAATGAGTGTGAAATTAACCAATAATTTTGAGAGCTACGTACATTCCATTACATTGTGAAGCACATTACTCTAACTGCAAACCATCACACAAATAAATTATAATAATTATCATAACGATAATATCTTTTAGGATTTTATAAAAATAAACGATGACTTGATTAAACCACATAAGGGACGTTGCGTTAAAAGCGACAGTATTTATAATAAATACTTCTTTTATATAATTATTCGAGGTGACGCTCTCATGAAATTTCTCGTTCCGTCTAGTCCAGGCGAAAAAATGCAGCAAAAATTGGTGAAGCTCGACGTGTCGCGGAGCAGGTGAGCCAGAATTTTGCATATATTTCGCCGCAGGGCGAACAAAAGCTCCCCGTATCGGCGAATCGAATTTCTATATGCGGAGAGAGAGAGAGAGAGAGAGAGAGAGAGAGAGAGAGAGAGAGAGAGAGAGAGAGAGGAAGGTTTAATTAGCGCGCGGCGTGTCAAGACCACGTTCCCTCATTCAACGATTTCGTTTCATCCGAGTTACCGCAGCCGAGTCGAACGGTGTTTATCAATTAGCCCTAGTTAGCAGGCGCGACCTAATTTCACGCGTCTTCAGAAACAAGACCCCGGCGACAGAAGTGGTATAATTATGCGCGAAAGAACGTGGCGGGAATGAAGGGTCGAAGAAGCAGCGCGAAAAAAAGGGAAGTCGTCCATGAATTGAATTTTGACCTCGCGAGCACACTCGAAAACCGAGGTTAAACGTGTTCCGTGGTGCAACTTCATTTTCGAGGAGCGACGACCAATTTGGAGGATTTACTAGGTCGATGAACATGAAAAGCTTCAGTTTTGGTAATAGCGTAGAGATTTTGTTCGCAAAAGCGTATCAGCTTTTTTTGACGACCAAAAAATGAAGTAACGATGTTGTACAGACGTTCATAGATGCGCGTTCAGATTAATTAATTAGTTACGCGTTATTCCACGAGTACTGATGAATCTCCGCGGACCTCTGCAAATCTCTGCAAAATTCTGCAGACCTCCTCGAGTGTCTAGCTGTATATTTACAGTGTTATAGTTGCTGCTTATTGCAAAGCATTATAGGAGTTTGAAACTCATTGGGTTACTATGACGAGTCAGACACGTCGTTTAATTCGAAGAGATTAAATTACCTCCAATGAATAAATATACAGATAATTAAAATGGCGCAGCAGGGGAGTTTTGCTTTTCAAATTGCTTTTCAATGACAACGGTTGTTAACTTCAGAACAACCGGTACGGAGGGGAATGGGGGAGTAAATAAAGCGAAGCTCGTAAATTCCGCGGGCAAATGAAAGTTGGCGAACAACCGTCATCAGAACGACGACAAGTTTGGAATATTCAATCGAGAGTCGTCTTCAATTTCTCCGTTAATTCGATTGTGCTTCACTTTGTTCCCGGACGACTACTCGACCCATTGCTCAATTAATTAGCTGTAATTGCAATTTAGTCATGGTACGGGGGCTTCAGAATTCGGAACTCGAAGTTTCCATCGCCGGTGATACGTACGTACCGTCACGATTCGATTCGAGAGTAAACGCACGTAGTGCATGATCCTCATGCTTATCACGGGCTGTCTCAAACTGTTCGAAATTATCGCGTGCAATCAATTTGATGAATACAGAGATCCAACACAGAAATTCTGTCACCGAATTTCCAAACGTATTCAGCAGCTCGAAAATAATAAAAAATATTTTATCAGGGTGATTTATAAAATTCTTATTCAGAGTAAACGTTTTGAAAAAATGTGCTTTGCTTATAATTCTGAAGAAATTTTATGTAAATTTATCTTAGAGGGTGTTGCTGAATTATAAATATGAATTGTACAGGCTGGTAGAAGTAATAAGAGCAACAAATTTTAATGAGATGTAACCATTTCTGTAGAATTACATACAGGGTATCCGAACATGAGTGCCGTTTAAAATAGTGCCAGAAGTATTAATTTTTGAAAAAGAATTTTTGCAATTTTAAATCCGATTCTACGTCAAAACCAAAAATAACGTGCGAGCATGCAATATTCGAGAAAACCTTGGATACTGTACGTGACACAATAACCAGAGTTTTTATAGTAAATAATTTAAATGTCGGCCATTTATTTGAAAGTACGCTTCTGCACAGCTTGTCAGTGAATGTTGTACTAATTTGAAAATACGTGACACTTCTTTTATTGTAGATTATTAAATATACTTAAATGTGCCAAATATTTGAGAATTACGTTATAAAAAGATATTCAGAAAATGTCTGATTGTCTGAAGGAACGTATTAATAATAACGTCTAATGGTAACCGAATAAGCTACACGTAATATTGCAAATTATTTACTTATTTCTGAGAAATAAAATTCATTATTTATGAAACGACCAATTTCTAAATATACATATTTATATACGCTATAACTTTTTAGTCTTTTATTCATTTTAATGAGTTCCAGTGCGTACAATTATGCAATATTCGACATAGTTTATTGTTTATTTTGTTTTGTTCATAATGTGACGAGAGTAAAATATGAAATTTGCAATATTTGTAACAGAATACAGGTTCGAACGTGCATGTATTGTGCAGCCCCATCACGTTTCGTACAGCAGCTGAACAAGTCTGACAGTCAATAAATGTCAATAAAAATGATGTGGACATCCAATCGACAGCCATGTCTGTCCTCGTTGTTATTCATTGCCTTACACGTACTAAAATATTCTTAAGAGGATAAAGAAGAAAAAAGGCTAACCGAGCCATTAACAATTATTTTATAACATTTTTTTAAACAGTTTAATTTTCAGCTCGTAACACAGAAATAATTATTTTCGTACGCACACAAGAATACAAAGACAGGTATATAGATATCTTTCAAAATTTTCTAGTTAAATGTTAAAGTATCGAATGAAGATAATGTAGTTAAATTTGTGTACACTCATCGACAAACTACAGAATAGACTTATCATCTTATGGGACTGTGTGTCACATGGTCTCAGATACCGACTTCTCGAAAAACCACAGGTTTTCTTGCGCCTTCTGCGTCCAGGAGTGGTGATTTTGAGAATCAAATACAATCCAACCACCAAAGACGGTAACGTCACTAAATTCGTACTCGGATCCTAAACAAGGAAAAGGATTTAACCCTATATTATAATGAAATATATGCTAAATACTGAAAGACATCTTATTACGTTGGTAACTTTAATGAAGATGAAGGAGTTTGGGAACTCTTTCACATTCATCGATCTAATAATTTTTCTTTTAAGAATTATTGAACTTGCAATGAGTTAGTTTATACTTTTTTTCGTTTTTTGACCTTATGCACGTATAGTGTAACAAAAATTATAACAAAAGAGGTTAAAAGTTAAATACATATGTGATTACTTCTTGAATACATAAATAGTAAGGTCAAAACGATAGACCCGATGGCACGTTTTTCATTATTCCAAGATATAAGAAAGCAATTACTTTAATTTTGGAAGCACGAGTGAAAAAAGTTTTTGCCGTACGTAAGTCGTGAGTTTGATAAAATTAGGAGAGTGAGAAGGAAGGAAAGCACATGTAAGATAAACCTGAAATACAAAATATGTAATTAATGCCAAATTTAAATACAAAAAGTATATTTATTCCCTTGCAACGCTCGTTACATTTTGGAGGCTTTTCCTCGTGAAAAATCCTCTTGCTAAGGAGTTGTGGGACATGCACGCTTGGCCCCTTCCTAATTTATGGCAGGGTCCCCGCCAAGTGGCACGCGACACAAGGCCCTGATCTCGTGTACCCCGATTCTCGACTTTTCTGACACAAACGAGAAACGGCACGAGATCCTTTACGCAAAAATCATTCTGACGGAGACGACAAATTATGATACTTTGTCGATGGATAGACACTTGTTATTTCATTTTGACTTCGAATAAAATTTTTAATCCTTTTAATTCCATTACGGCGGAGATCCACGATAAAACAGAAATTTCGTGTCTCGTATGAGTCTTTAATGTCATCACACAATTATTTCACGACGTCATTCCACTATAGGACAAATTTTGATGTCATCTGTCGTTTATTAAAAAATATCTTGTAGTAATGAATGATTTCGTCTCAAGTTGGTTCTCATTTTGAAAGATTTGTTCTTATTTAAGTTTGAGACATGGCATTTAAAAAACAAAGCAGACAAACAGTAGCCTGTGTTTACTTAAATTTCTTATCCAATGTACAGCTTTTCTATTTAAATCTTTGTGCTCACAAGTTTGTTCCATATTTCTAAAAAGGAAATAAGATGATTGATATGAAAATTCGTTTAATTTAATTATTTATTCAAAATAATTTCAAACAAATAATAGTAATATATTTTATTTGTATATTTTATTAATAATAGTAGATTCTGGTCTGCCATATGAAAATAATTATAATTATAGCATCTTATATTCGAGTTAATATGGTACTTATAATTAAATTAACAATACACATACATGTATATTAATACTACGAACCATAAAGTTAATCCTGTAGGCCGACAACCGCGCCGAAACGGCTTGCGTTGCTCGGTGCATCGTCTTTTGTTTCGTCTCGACTCGCGGGACCGCCAGCAACTTCAGTCGAAAAAGTGTTCGTAGCTCCGAACCAATAGGATTCAATCAGTAGCCCCGAACAAATAAGATTTTAGAGAATCGTCGGCCGTGCAGTCGAAAAACTGTACATAAGCGGCCGACCAACAAAACAGCGAAGAATTATAACTGTAACCTCCGAAGGAACAATAAAACAAAAAGGAAAAATTCTCGTCTCCGGCTCTCATTATTTCTCCTATAATCCACACGAGATAAATAAATTACGAAACAACAAGAAAACTCACGTACTATGGGTGAGCTGAAAAACGAAGTGGTGGCGCACGTAGGCACTGCGCGTATACAGCTGAACCCACCAATGCGCGAGGCCGAATTTCCACTCAGCGTTTACTCCAGGCAAACAACTCTGATTGGATTTCGAGTTCCTCCGCTACGCGACAGAACCGCCAAGCTCCCATATAAATATGATACAACGCAATGTCCAGAGTCAGTCTTCCGTCGGCTGCCTCCTGATCCTGATCCTCCTCTTCCTTCTCCTGACCATCCTGCTCCTACTCCTCCACTACCTCCTCCTCCAGTACCTCTTCCCGAACCTTATCCTCATCCCTATCCCCATCCTTACCCACATCGTACCGATCCCTATCCTCGTTCTCCCCCTCCTGATCCACATCCTCAGCCTCATTCTCCCCATCTTTATCCTCATCTTACCGATCCTTCCCTCTTCCTTATCCTTCAGGTCCCCATCCTAACCCTTATCCTACCAATCCCCACCCTTACCCTTGTCCTCCCGATCGCCATGCTTATCCTGATCCCCCCGGTTACCATCCTCGTCCTTATCCTTCCGATCCCCATATTATCCTTGTCGTCTTCCTAACAATCCTCATCCGTACCCTCTAGATCCTGATCGTCATCCTCATACTCTTCTCTCCCTCACCACAGCAACACTGTCTCGCCGCCACCCACCGACTATTTAAGTCTCCTCTGCCAGCAGGGTCTTCGCGGTCTCTTGGAATCCTCGGTTTCTCTATCGCTCACAATTAGATTTCGATCTCTATCAATCTCTATCGGTGTCTATCGCTCATGTTTCTGTCCCCATTGGTCTCTATCGCTCTGCATCAGTTATATTTCGACCACTGTCGCTCTCTATCGCTAAGACTTCAGTTCTTAATGTTCCCTATCGCTCCTTATCGTTCCCTATCGTTCCGTATCGTACCCAACGTTCGCTATCGTTCGCTGTCGTTCCCTATTGGTCTCTACCGATCTCAATCGCTCATATTTCGACTCCTCTCGATCCCTGTCGATGTCTAGCACATGTGTCAGTAGCTATCGTTCCCAAACAAATTCTGTCGTATATATTTCGGCCTCTATCGTTCTGTACAGTACTCTGTCGATATATAGCGGTATCTACGGCACACATTTCGGTTTCTATCGTTTTCAAACAGTTTCTGTCACACATATTTCGGTCTCAATCGTCCTCAAACAATTTCTGTTGCACATATTTCGGTCTCAATCGTTCTGTACAGTACTCTGTCGATCTCTAGCTGCATCTGTGGCACATATTTCGGTTTCTATCGTTCCCAAACAGTTTCTGTCGCACATATTGCGGTCTCAATCGTTCTCAAACAGCTTCTGCCGCACATATTTCGGTCTCAATCGTTCTGTACAGTGCTCTGTCGATCTGTAGCCGTATATACGGCACATATTTCGGTTTCTATTGTTCCCAAACAGTTTCTGTCGCACATATTTCGGTCTCTATTGATCTCTATCGCAAATATATCAATCTCTATCGTTTTGTACAGTACTTTGACGATCCCTGGCGGTATCTGTGGCACATATTTCGGTTTTGTCGTTCCCAAACACTTCCTGCCGCTTAAATTCCGGTCTATTCATCCTTCTCAATACTGTTTTGGCCTCCATCGTTCCATATTGTCCTCTAACGGTTTCTATCGACTCCTATTACCAATATTTCGGTCTCTAGGCACGTCTGAGATATCTATCGATATCCATCGGGATCAGGTACTACCGAAAATAATTTTTTCCACTCAGGTACTGCGAAAACTCATATTTTTAAAAATCAGGTACTTACAAAAGTGACTTTTCTCATTCAGGTAAACCGATAACTCATATTTTTAAAAATCAGGTACTTCCAAAACTGACTTTTCTCATCCAGGCACTCCGAATACGCACATATTCAAAATTCAGGTACCTCCAAAAGGGATTTTTAAATTTAGGCACTCCGAAATATGATGTATTAAAAAATCAGGTACTTAAAAAACCTGTTTTTTAATTAGGTACTCCGAAAATTGGTATATGAAAATCAGGTACATCCGAAAATGACTTTTCATTCATGTACTCCGAAAAATAACATGTCCGTATGTTACGGAATGGGCCGTAACGATTCGAGATTGTCAAAGTCTCGGGTTTCAAAATGAATATTTAAGAGTGTTTGCTGTTGCTTTTTATTTCTAGGCGGTTTAGTTGCTCGAGTAGAAGTGTTGATTTTTCGGGAAGCATTAATTATGAAAGCTCGGAGTGGAAGGGTGGGGTAGCTATGATCGCATGGTGGGAGAAAAGGGTCTTAGGACTGACCTGGGTCCTTCTGACGCGCGTAATGCCAACGGTGATGATGATGTGCGTAATTACAATAATTTCCATGATAACAATTCTTATGGTGATAACAATAACGGTTGGAATAATGATAATAATATTGAGTATGATAATACTAATAATAATAATGGGTATCATAATAATAATAATAATAATAATGAGTGTGATAATAACAATAACAATTATAATGGTAATGGTAGTTATCAGAACGGAAATGTTGGTAATAGTAGCATAGGTGGTAATTGTAGTAGTAATGGTGATAATCTTATACAACAATACTATCGTATTATAATTACTGTACAGATTCATCTGCGTGGAAAGTGGCAGTGAGTTCGTAACACCGTAATTCAGGTACTTCGAAAATTTAATTTCCGCTGTACCTGATTGAAAAAAACAGACGTTTTAATGACCTGATTTTTAAATATATCAAATTTCGGAGTACCTGATTGAAAAACAGACTTTTGGAAGTACCTGATTTTTAAATATGTGAATTTTCGGTATACCTGAAGGAAAAATACTGCTTTTGGAAGTACCTGATTTTTAAAAATATGAGTTTTCGAAGTATCTGAATGAAAAAATTCATTTTCGGAACTACCTGATTTTTTAAATAGACCAATTATCGGAGTACCTGATTGTAAATGCAGCCTTTTTTGAGTACCTGATTTTTAAATATATCGAATTTCAGAGTACCTGATTGAAAAAAGTGGTGGATAAGGATACGTTTGGGGATTGCGAGGGGGAGGATGAGGATACGTAGAGGGATAGGTCTAGGAAGGATAATGATGGCGATCGGGAACATAAGGATGTGGATCGGCAAGGTTAGGATAAGGATGATGAACGGAAGGATGTGTTGGAAGAGGAGGTTTTGGAGTAAGAGAAGGAAGACGTAGAAGATCAGGAGAAGGAAGACGAGGCAGAGGAGGATCAGGAGAAGGAAGACAAGGGTTAGGAGGATCAGGATCAGGAGGCAGCCGGCGGAAGACTGACTCTGGACATTGCGCTGTGCCGTATTTATATGCGAGCTTAGCAGTTTTGTCGTGTAGTGGGGAAACTTGAAAGCCAATCAGAGCTGTTTTCCTGGAGTGAACGCTGAGCGGAAATTCGGTCTTGCGCATTGGAGGGTTCAGAGGTATACGGAAAAGAATAGCGTAATCCTCTTACGATCCTTTGTGTTATGATTCGTTTTTCAACTCACCAATAGCACGTGACTTTTCTTGTGTTTCGTGATATATTGTATATCTCGTGTGATTTTATTTTATGTTTGTAGTATTTATATACGTGTATTGTTAATTTAATTATACGTACCATATTAAGTCGAATACAAGACGCTATTATTATTAGTATTTTTATATGGTACAACAAACTCTACTATTATCAATATATTACTATTATTTGTTTGAGATCATTTTGAGTAAACAATTAAATTAAATGAATTTTTATATCAATCATATTATTTGCTTTTTAGAAACATGAAACAAACATGTGAGAACAAGAAATTTAAGTAAGCACAAGCTACTGATTGTCTTCTTTGTTTTTTAAATGCCATCACTACAAGATATTTTGATGCATCGTGGAAACAATAAAAAATTCAAACCTGTTTAACCGTCCGGCGGGTGCGCTTTGTCAAATCTCATGGGCGGGCGCGTTGCGGCATTTTATGCCGCAAACACAAACGCGAATATAGTTCAATACTCAGGGGGTTGCAAGCAATTATTGCAATGAACTGTCTTATTACTATGCTTGTTGCATACAAATTGGTGACGTCAATCATACACAACTGTTGTTCTATTATTTTTATGCGAAGTGCATATGTGACACCGTCCAATAAGATATCGGTTGATTAACGCCTCAACCGGTGGTCGATATTGTGACAGAAACTGTGTAACATCTTCGTCAATTACTACTGATATAGCACTTAAATAGCCATGACTTTTGTATTACGTGTTTCCTATAATAGTCTATCAAACATATCTCTATGGACACTGGTGTACCACTAAGAATATCTATGAAATCTGTAAACAAGTAAAAATGCGGCATAAAATACCGCTACGCACCCGCCGACGGTTTAAGCGAGACAAAATGTGATGATATGAGTGTGAGATATGAGTTTGAGATATGAGTTAATGAGGGATAACATCAAACTTTGTCCTATAGTGGAATCACATCGTAAAATAATTGTCTGATGACATTAAAATCTCATGCGAGACACGAAATTTCTGTCTTATCGCGGGTCTCCGCCTTAATGGAATTAAAGGGATTCAAAATCTTATTTGAAGACAAAATGAAATACTAAATGTGTATCAGTGTTTTTGATTTTGATTCCTACCACGAATAGCGCTGTGATGTAAAGTCAGTCACGATCGATATGGTAGGATGTGACACGAAAATGGTAAGAGGGCTCGCGAGCCCTCCGAACGTGTGACACAAAAATACATTGAATGATAGGTCTATTCTATAGTTTGTCGATCGTACACTACATGTAGCTTTATGAATATTATAAGTAGACTGTGGATGTTTATGCAAATATATAATTTCATTTTTATTTGTTCCTATGTATTAATATTGTGAACAAAATGTAATCTCGAGAACAAATTTTTCTACCTATAACAATTGTAATGTAATAGTTTTTGGTTTTTCAAAACGAGTCCGTTCCATATACTTGAGTACGCTAAACTGCATAAACATCTACAGTGTAATTGTAACAGTTTCCAATTCTACTTTTATTCACAGTCTCTGCATTTAACAATCAATTTCAATTGTACAGACACTTTCATGAATGTTTTTATTTCTGCAATTCCCAACCCTGCTATGGATAACTACGTTTTCAAGTTTCTGATAGACGTGCCTTTTCGTTCTTTGGTCCAGAAGAAAATATTGAAACGAAGATCGAGTTGACACCACAGTAGTAATATGTTTTTCAGTAATGTGATACTTAAAAAATATTACAATTATAGTGTATGAAACTCATCTGATTATTTATTAATTTTCCTACAGCAAACATTGTTGAAAATTCTTTACCTTTCTCAGATTAACACCATGTAACAGTATACCTAATTCAATAATACCTTCTTACGTTTCTGCAGAGTGTACACATCAGAAATAATTTCAATGTTTCCAAGAATACGGTATCTCAAAAATAAAAAATATTCTGTCGCAAAAAGTGCATTACACTTTAGTTTTTTTTCAGACAGTTTAAGTTTCAAACAAATTTACATTCGACGCAATAGTCTTAAACAAAAAACAATACTTCTCATTTACTGAACTGAACACTATAAAAAAGTCTTCTGAAATATAAGATTCCTATTCTATTTGCAAACAAATGAAATGTCCATAGAAAATTCAATTCGTTCCCTTGCAAATTGATCAGATTCTCGAAGAATCATGTCAAGGGCTGCACATTTCATCCGCAGATTCTCCAAAATTCTCCTCGCAAAGGTGGATCGAGGTCAATCGAGGTTTAGTGTAAATGCAGCTTACTAATATTCTGAGAGAGGATTTCGAAAATAATGGACTCTGATCCGCAGAGTTTTTGGAATACATCGTGCAACGATTCCACGGTTTCACGAGCCTCTCGGATGCTGGCGAATATTTTGGCCAGCCCCGTCGAGTATTCTACTACGGTTCCAAGCGCATAAATTTCGAGCATGCTCGGCCATGGTTTATGCTGGCAGGATTAAATAACTTGACCCAGTCGCAACATATCATGCCCACGGAGCACCTCACCTGCCCCCATGTCCCACTCACTCATGCTTCTCCGACTTCTTTCTGTTTCTTTTAACCCTTTTCTTTCTATACCAACCGTTTCTTCTTTCTCTCGCTTCGGGCGCTGCTTAACTTTTTGCCTGCTCCAGTTTTTTTTCTGTTAAATATTTAATTTATGAAGCGGGCTTTCCTATACTGAAGGGCATAAAATATTCTGTCTGCTGAGGTTTCTTTATGTGACTTGATAATAAAGATACGACTTTTTTGTGTAGGTCCTCTTTAAAGTGGCTACATAATTGAACTCATTATTTTATGAGGACGAAAAATAAGAATTCATTTTGTAGGTACTGAAACTGTTATATACGTTATAATAAATCACATTTAAAGAGTTTAACAATTTTAAATAGAAATTATTGATTAAATTCAGTAAATTTAATAGTTCTAAATTTAAACATTCTGAACAGGGTCCTAAATTCTTTTTAATTGTCCTCTTGGAGTTAGCAGGTTACAGAAACCTTTATTTTTTATTTTATTAGTAAATGTGAAGGAGCGAGGGGGCTGTATTAATTAATTTAATCATTAAATTTTTAACCCTTTGACAGCTGGTTACTTAGATATGAGAACGAGAACGCCCATTGGCGTCGACAGTACACGGTGAGTGGCTTTGAAAAGCGTCTGTACGCGCCGGTCGCAGTAAAAGGGTTAATTAATTAAAGGAGATATAGTATTGAATATAGATTTCCTTTGAGATACAGAGTATGACATAGAGCAATGTCTGTTCCAATCCTCCATTGATTTCATAGCCTTATTCAGATTTATTTAAAATTTTATAACTATCCTAAAACTTATGGACGGGGGTGTTCGTTACAGTTTCTAAACACTTCACAAAGGGAACCCCATATTTTATAATCCCACGAAAACGCGAGTTATTCCTCTCTGTTCTCTCTTCCATCGTATCAGCACATTTTATGCAATCTTGTACGTGTTCACGCGAACCATTCATGGTTATTTATCAACGTGGAGTGGTTACAGAGCCGATGTGTTCACGCGTTCTCGCCCCCCTTTCACCGAACCACACCCCAGGTGCTGGTGAATCTCACAGCAGTATGAAAGCAGCTTGCATTCCTCCATGATGCAGTGAGCTTGCAGGAGGTTCTCGCGGTGGCTAACAGCAGAAGTCAAGGTTCCCGGGACTAGCGAAGTCAGGCGGTCGTCGTTGTCGTTGAAATTGGATCGGTCACTCGATATCGCAGACGGTATTCTCGAAATTCGAGCGAGCTTGCGATCCACGCAACTCCACCCCAACCCACCCCCTCGATGCCGCACCGTATTAATATTAAATTCCACTTGCTCCTGCTGCAGCCATGGTTAGATGGCCTCCACGTCAGGCTGCATGATGCGGCTGGATGCTTGCTTCCCAGGCAAGAATTATACGAGCGAGTGCCTCGCAAGCGTCCACTTCGAGATTGATCGTTGGCAATGTTCAACGTTTCGTTCGTGACGGATTGGATGATTCTTTGGTCACATCCATGGATTAGGATTAGATTTGCAAGGATTAACTAAATAATTTGGGATTAACGTAGATTCGAATGCTAAGGAGTTTATTAATTAGTTGCTGAAGCAGAAGATGCTTTCCAGTACTTGTGATACTTAAAGTATTGAGTTTGAGTTACAGAGCAACGACCTGACCATGATCATGTTGAATGGTTGGACAGTACAAGATGTAGTATCGGTTCTACCTCAGACTCTGACGAAGGTACCTGATAAGTAAGATTGATCGTTAGGAATGTTGAATGTTGCATTCGTGACTACTTGGATGATGCTTTGGTCACGTCCATGGATCAGGATTAGATTTTGAATCATTTGTACAAATACTTTGGAATTAATGTAGATTCGAATAGAAACAAGAGTATTGATTAATTGTTGAAGCAAGGGGTGCTTCCCAGTACTTATGATATTTAAAGTATAGAGTATGTTGGAGCATTAGCTTGCTTAAATCTGTATATGTATGTGTATAGAGGACTATGTTGTTTAAGGTAATGCGATGGTGTCAGGCGTTTGTGTTCAAGTATATGTAAGAGGATCTGCAAGAGTGTATAGGAGCAGAAGGAATAAAATTGCGAAAATCGTCCTGAAATCATGGGGAAGATTTTTTAAATATTCTTGTGGAATTTATGAGATTAATGTGATACAGTGAAACCTCGATTAATCGACGTGTTTGACATTAACTGGGTAATCCAGATGGGGGCAGAAATCATTCGAATTTTATTATTTTGCAAATAATTATATCATATACAATGCAGATGCAAGTTTGAACCACTTGAAATATTTTATAACGTGTAGTTATAAATATTAAGTGTTTTTAGGATAATACAATTTAATTCGTATTTAAAATGTAATAAATTGTTTCTCGTAGCCAGCTCCTGGTACACTATATTTGCAGATATTCATATAAAGATAGCGCACATGCGTGGCACTCAAAATTATATCCGAAAGTAATTCAGAAACGTAGCTGCAGGCATTAATATTCTGGGGTAGCGGTGAATAAGTAAATCAATTAATTTTGAAATTAAATTTGTTATCGTTATCGGTGCTTACGCAAAGGGAATACACTCGCGATATATTCCGATTAATTACACAAGTTAGCAGTTAAAATTGTTCCACGTATATTTAAAGCCTTTTAAACGAAATATACCGGGTGAACTATTAATATAGCAGCTCGACTAATTGCTTTCGTTTCAATATTACAGAATAATTTTTCGAAAAAAGTATATTTCGTCAATAAGACGTATTAAGCAATTGAAACAAGTTGTATTTTAAGCACTGTATTTCTGTTTGAGTGGTAAAACCACCTTAATTTTCTCAGATGCACTATACTTTTTTACACACAGTCAGTCTTTAACTGATTAATCAACAATTTCAAGACTCATCCTGTATGACATAGTTAAACCTGTATAGTGACTCATCTGGAATACCAGAATGTTTATTGTAAACATATAGCGAATAATTAAATTTGCAAAATAATGTCAATCAATCATACACACGTCTGTGCTGAATTTATTTCATATCTGCACGGACGAATTTTCTTACTTAGACATTCTACAATTATAACTTCTTAAGTTCTTTTATGCTCTTTTTACGTCCAAATTCCGAAAGAGCAATTTTGAAACCTCTGAAATTTTACCGTGTTAACATTTCTTACTTCCTTTCTGTTATTTATTATTAATAATACGCTTGTTTTATTCATTATTACTTTCATTATGAAACATTACAACAAAACTGTGTAGAATGGAATTAAATTGAAAGTGATACAGAAATTGTGTGCAGTAAAATCCTATATTGTAAAATGACAGTAAAAAAATAAAACAATAATTAAGAAAAAAAATTCAATTCTGGGAAGGAAAACAAGAGAATACTGCTCGGGCTGATTACGAAAATCGGTAGAAAAAGCAGCTGTATTATTAAAATTACTCCTAGCAACAGCGACACGTCCACGCCAATATAGTGGTTATTAGCAATACAATACGAATAAAATATAAAATACAAACAATAAAATGATTAAAGAAGGATACTAAACATGTTTAATTTAGAAAAGTTTAACTTCGATACCTATTTGAAACGAACAAATGTCGTGTCTTATGAGAACTTATGAATCTATCGACGATAGACCCAAGAAAACGGTGCAAGCGAGAAAGAAACATTTTAATTTTCTTCCCTTGTATGCTTCGCACGTCACAAGATTTTCGCGAACGAGCAGTTTCGCGGTCTCGAACAGCGCTTTATTCGCAGATATCAGCGTGTACGCGAGGATCTCCGTTATTAGATCGCGTTATACACCGCGAATAAAAAGCAACTGCACGATTCGCAGATTGCGGGGGGCGGAGTAGTAAAACGTTAGTTGGGTCGGACGTTATCTGGAACACCTTTGAGCAGGCGGTTGCGCCGTTTACTATTACTACTATCGTCAGCGTTGCCTCCGCCGCTGCTCGAATACAAATTATACAAGCAAGCACGGCGATGCACTGGCCAGCCATCATACAAATCTACCCGTCGATACCGCGATCCTATCTCGAATTAATTCCTGCGAACCCATGATAAATTGGGACACGCTCGAGATGCCGAATGAAACATGCTTCTCGTGCTCTGAGCGATTCCAATAGTTTCCACGTTGATTTCTTTCCTGTTCCATACGATCCTCCTTCGATTTTTTAAGTGTATTACTTGAGTAGGAAACATTTTTAACCCATTTGTATCACCAGACTGTATGTACACTATAATTATTCGAACGATACCAATTGTAAGTTTGTGTACAATTTAAGGGCAAATATATGTTACCTACACGAAATTCGTTTAGGATAATTTTGAAAATTTTTTCTTGATTAGAAATGTTGAATATGTTATTATTCGATTACGAATGTTTATGCAATTTAATACATCCAAATTGGTGCATGATGGACATTTAACAACTTAACAAAATAAAAATGACATAGTTTGAACATTTCAAGGAGCGACTGTAGTCTTGCTTAAGTTTCATTTATTTAACTGCATTAACACAGGAAATATGGAAGTATAAAATTGTATATTCGCATAAACATCCGTAGTCTAGTAACTATATTATAATTGAATAATGAAATGTTGAAAATAGAATGAATGAACTCTTTGACACGTTGACTGCCACAATGAAAACCGTCATCGGTAGTCAGACACAACATAAATTTCTCTTTTCTGTATAAATCGCAAAGAAAAAAATGGTTACGTATTCAATAATGTACATGCGTACGTATATTAGCGTTGCAATGTTAAATTTGGTCAGAATATAGTTACAATCAATAGATGAGAAGTTAAATAGAATTTGCGGCATGGGTGACCAGCATGGCAGTCAACGTGTTAAGTAGTAGAACAAGGACATGAAAATGAATACATGTATGTACAATATTATGAGAATTTAAAATATTATGTTGACAACTAAATAAGCGACCTTTTGAATCTCTTCGCCTCAAAATTCACTCAATTCAATCGTCACGAAATCGACAAATTTCCAGAATTATAACAAAAGATCGATTCGAATGAAAATTACTTGAATAAGAAATTATCAGTTGCAAGATTTCAATAAATGTTTCTATGTACAATATTTCGAAGGTCATAAGTTTAGCTGCTGACCTAACAATATCAATTGTTAGATTATCATAGCGTCATAATTCAATTATAAAGAAACATTTATTTTCTGAAGAAATATTTTTTGTCTACTTCATGTTAGTACGTCGGTCGTCAAGCGACTGCGGTGCATTCCAAATGAAAACTTCGTTGGCGGGATTTCAATTAATTACGAAGCAAGTGTTCCATTGACAAATGAGTCTCGTGAAATGAGCCGTGTTCAACGTGATCCCATCGAACAACCTCGTGGCAACAGAATTCTCCCTTGCCGATCGGGAGATCATAGTTCCGCGTCGCTGACTGACAATCTTCGTTCACGTGTCCTCATTAATTCGCGCAGCATTGTTCGACACTGCAGACGGCTCGTTCAATGACACGCGTTAATCATGCTGATTGCACATTCTGCTCGAAAGCTCGAAGGACTTCTCAGCTACCATTAACGTCGACTGTAAAACGCTGCACTTTGAATTCTTTAGAACCATCCCCGTAAACTTTTTATCGTACGCGGAATCTACGCAGCATTACAAAATCAAGATTCACACAACTGTTATCGAACAATTGTACTATCTCTGATAAAAATTAACCCTTTGGCTTCCACTGGCGTTGCTATGACATGTATTGCTTTCACAGGTACCATGAAGGACCTGAGGATTTAAAATTCAAGTTTTATTTATTGTAACATAAATTGAGCTAGAGAAGCAAATGAATAAAATTATAGTTTTAAGCATTCATCTTTTTTTTAAATGAAACAACATTTCAAATTTTCAGAAAGGGCACCACAAAAATATGTTGGAATTGTTAGTCGCTCGTATTAAAAAATTTTCGGACAGCAAAGGGTTGATGAGTTAGTAGGCTACCTAGGGAAAGAATATTATTTGAATTGTGATAGACTGTTTTTATTTAACTAGCAAAACTATGGAGAATATACATAAGTAATTATGTAGTAGTGTGATTAAGTCCACAGAGTTAATTCCCAGTTTGTAGCGAACGTAAATTTATTTACTTGACGCGAATTAGTGTTCGCTTGAGACGCTTGATCGTATCTGGTTAAAGCAGTTTCATAATGAACTTTAAATCGATATAATCGATCTATAGTTACTCACGAAGGTGTTTGAAAAACTTAGAAGAACAGTCAATATATCATATAATTACATACAATAATTGTGTCTAGATATTAAAATACTAGAACATGGATAAGAATTTAGAATAACGAATGGTGACAGCAAAGGTATAAGTACAATAACAATATAATTTATTGCACTACTAAAGCTTCTCATTACCAGACTGCGGAAGATTATACCAACATACATTTTAAAACTTAAATATTATTTATTTCAATGTAGTTACCGAAATGAGACTACGATAAAAATATATTTTCCACTCCAAATGTTACAACATTTACTTTTTATTTTACTTACTATGTAGAATGTGTATCTTTCACATATTTAACGCATTCCATGCCACGTGTACACTTTTCGGTACACGCATCAATTTTAGTTTGATCAGGTAACTACCAACCCTTATGAAATTTTGAATAACATTCACGTTAAAATGATAATATAAATAGAAAGTGTAATATCAAGTAGATAAATATTTGTACAATTAACCACGTGTATTAATAAATAGCTATTTTCGCGCGTCTGTCTAGGAAAGGGATTTTCTACTGTGCCAGGAAACGTGTTAAATTGCATAAAGATCCACAGTCTACGCATCACATACCCTCAGAAATGATTCCACATCTGCTTATGATATCTCTGAATATCAGTACTACTTTTGAGAGAAATCGCGTGGCTGAATTCAAATAGGACACCCTGTGTGTATTTGTGGCGCAGTGTAGAAGACCACGTCGGTTTTCACGTGAGTATGTGTTAATTAGAGGTATCGCGTGTTTGCGGTGACGGACAAAGAGAAAGAGTACGGGACAGTGATCGAAAAGGGTGCAAAGCGGGGTAGTTTGTTGTCCTCGAGTTGGCCTGAAACAACATCCCTCAAACACCATTACCCCAAGGTACAGAATAACCGGGACTTCGATCGCAAATCTCGCTGATTTCATTCTGAACCACGTTCAATGCTTCCATCCCGTTTCCAGGGATGCACGGTTTATCAAACCGAACTACCATCTGTCCATTTGACGATTCATCTGCCTTCCATGAGCAGAGCATTCGATTTCCGGTTCACCATGGTGCACCATTCTTTTTCGCGTTAATCGTCGACTGAATATCTGACATGTTCTTCGTGAAATATAATTTAATCGTAACTTAAACATGATACGTAATTAGTATACCGGGGGTGTTTAGGCAAGTTTGCAATGGTGCTCCAAAGAGAATTAAAAATTCATAGTGTTTATGCAGGCAGAAATAATTAAACTGTATAGCATGTGAAACGAAAGGTACAGAATGCAAAACAAATTTTTGTTGCCGTCGTATGGCTTCATTTACGTTCAAATATAAAAACATTTCAATACTAAATGTATATTTCTATGAAAATTCGTAGTCTATGTTAATATAGTATTTCCAATATGTTATTGTACTTATTTCATATTATTACACTCATTTTTAGTATATTTAGGGAATATTGTATATAGTATTATCATCATGTAATAAATATCAATTGAACGTTAGATATTATGTATAATACTTATTTCCTTTCCTTGTACAATCGTAATAAATTATTTCCACTTTGAGACTCTTGAGGCTTTCTCAATTTCCAAATTATCTAGCAATTTATTTATTTATTACCATACACGGCATCATGTCCTATAACACATACAATTTCAAACTAATTAGTTTAAACAAACCACCGTCTATATAATCTATATTATATTCAAGCGCAAGTTATAAGTTTAAGGTCTAAATAATTTCCCAAAATTAACATATTCATTTCCTCAACCAGAAGAATATTGCTGCAGGATTTTCCACAGCAATAGAATCAAGTCGAAATTGCACATGGAAAATTGCAGGAAAAAGGGCGCTGGATAGGATGGATTTGCATTAATCGCGGACGAAATTGGAGCCAAAATGGAAATTAAAGTTAAAGTGGAATTCGAACGGAAATCGTAGGAAGTTCGACTCTAGAAGTCGAACCGTTGGTACTGTTGGCCGGTTTCCGGTAACTGGGGGGCTGAAATAGCGGGAATTGTTTCCGATTCAGTTAAGAGTGCATCCTGATTTATGAAAATTATGCCACGGCGGTTGGTTGCGCCGAAGTTTCCGAATTAGTATGTAACTGCGCTAATGAAGTGCAAATTTAAAGTGCCTGCGGGACAAACAGGCGGACACGCTCGCTAATTAATGCTAATAATTAATGTCGGAGAATTATCATGCGAATTAGCTCTCCGCGAAATTTTACCCCCGCGATGTGTCGCCAATTGAAGAAATTATTATTAATATAGATATACAACCTAATTTTCGAATTCGCTCAAATGATTCTTTTTGTCTCAGTAAATACAATGATTTATGATTTAATTAATTAATTCGAAGATAATTTGTAAATAAGTAAGGGCCACACTCTGCAATGCTGTGCTTTACTTAGTTATGATGTTAAAAATATAGTAGTGGATAAAAGATAATTTAACTAACTATGATACTAATTTTCACATTATCATATTGGTATAACAGATCTATTTTAAGGGATGAACTGCTATTAGAAAATATTCGTTGTGACACATTCTGATATTGTTTCTTACTGTTCATATATTATAGTAGTACTTTCTTTTGACAATCACTGTACGTTGCAATTTATATTTACCTACATTCTTGACAAAACTAAATTAAAAGGTTTTCAATTTTTTTATTTCTTCATTTAACTGACGATTCTGTTAAATAAGAGCAAAAGATTATCTGCAAACTTTCTTCGAACAGAAAACACCATTTGTAAAAATTTATAATACACATTACACTCGTACAAAAATAATAATTATTCTTTATAAACTCGTAACATTTACAAATTCTTTACATTCCAATTAAATTCCAAACAAGAAGTTTCTATTCCAGGTAATTTAATCAGAAATAAATGATACAGAAAGTATGAAAATAACTTGTTATTCGTTACTTCACAATACATTTTCCATGGAACCTGCTGGATGCTCAGAATTTACACTGCAACTTTCCTCGTTACAGTTTTACAATAGATGAACACTCTGTTTACAGAAAGAGAACAAATATTGTATATTTGCGAACGATCGTGTTATAGTTCCACGCTGGATTCTTCAGTCAATTAGAAGGCTGAGTTAACGTTGCAACGTTAATTAACAAACGCAACCTACCATACGCAAATTTACTTCATGATATTTGGTTTCTCTGCAGCATTAATCTGCCTGCTCCTCTCTATTTTTTCTGTACTTCATTTTTTGTTCACTCTCTTTCGTCGTGCCTCGTTTACTCCGTTCTAATCCGCAGTGTTTCGTATTTTCACTGCAACTACTTCAGCCTCACTCGCTTCCTGCTATACCGTGTGAAATTACATTAAGGAATAATTAAACAGGTTAACGTCGAAAGCAACGCTGCCATTTTTTCCGCAAGTACATAGTTAATATCAACTCGAGTGTTAGTATAGTCGTACGAAAATTTTGCATTAACCAACATGTTCACCATGCTTCTCTTTATGCTTGTTATACACCTACATTTATCTTTTTTTTTTAACACAGAACGCCTATTTTTTATGTTTTTCTTTTCTAGTTTCATTTAATGTATTCGTTTGTTTAGAGATGAAAAAATCACATGAGTCCAGATACAGGTAGCTAGTATAATTATAGATAAGAATGCAGGGAAGATGTAATACTACGCGAAAAATGTCTAATTACACAGATCATTTCACATTCCACGTTTAAAGGAAGGAATTTCAATGAATTTTCGAGGCATCGTGAGAATATTTGTGACATTATAGTCTCCAAAATTTTAAAGAATATTTATAAAATAATAATTTTTAACACATTTCTTTTAAACATACATTTAGTATGAACATCTTTATAAAATTATAATTTGCATCACTTTTAAAATATTTAATGTTAGAATACTTATTCAAGTCATTTCTACCATACATAAAGATAATTCACATGGAAATATTTATAAACTTTAATTTGTTTTTGATAATGTATTTTTCTGTATTGTATTCTGCGACGACAGTTCAACATGAAATACAACATTTTCAACATTTATAAGAATATTTAACATGAACCTGTTTATGAAATTACAATTTTCAGCAATTTTAAAAATATACGGTATTAGAATGTTTATTCAGTTGGAATTTCTATCACACACAAAGAAAATTGTAACAATATTTTTAGAACTATAATTTTTAATCTTTTTGTAAATTATTCTGAAGATAGTTCGAAACGAAATTCGATTATATTGAACTCGTTTGTTATTCCCCTTCACTTCACGGACGAAATAAAGCACAATGGCGATTTTAATAAAAATTCCGAAATTATTTGAAATTTCAACGCGATATACGTCCCTTTATCCCCCTCGAGTTTAGTTCTTATTACATGCAAAATTCATTACGGGATTTTCTTCACTGAATGCTGTATATTCGTTCTCCTTTTGTTATTTATATCCAAGCTGCAAAGGGATTCACCCCTTCCTGCGATAATATCTCCGTCCTTTTCTACGCTCCTTTTTCTTATTACATCCGGCAAAGTTTGCTCGCGCGCCGTTGTTTACGCTCGACGCTAAAAAATTAATCCTTAACCGGTTTAACTCGTTAAATCGTGCCGTTAAGTGGAAATTAAATTTCATCTGTCACTCGAATTAAATCTTCAAGATCCTCTTTCTCGAATCGAAGCTTTCTTCCAACTTTCTCACTTAAAAAGAACACAAAAATATGGCGACAGAATTTTCGCAGAATGAAACAAATTAAATAATACAATTTGATACGGATAAAAATTTCTCGAAGATCCAAAAATAGAATGTCACTTTTCTGCATTCGAACACAAAAATAATTTATTTAACCAGAAAGGGTTCGACGTTAAAAATTGGTAAATTCAGTTTTACAAGAATATTCACGTTTATTTTGAGGAGTTGTCAATTTTTTAATCAACCGTGCGGCGCTGTTTAGCACAGCAGCAGTATAGAAATTAATTAATCGGTTATACAGTCGGCAACTGAAAATTATTAGCACGGTGTACTAACCACCGACGGCTACGAAAATTACCGATACAACGTATTAAAATTACTTTTCCGGGCTGTAACTACGTTCATTAGTTAGTTGCACGCTGCATGGAAACGATGGAATTCGCTGGACCGTAAGTTTGTGTCCGTTTCCTCCCCATGTTCAAGCGTCACACACCCCCGACCCCCATACCAACCCTGTTTCTTTCTCTACAATTTTCATTCAACTTCCTGTTTCCATTTTAAATATACAGTCTCTCCCGCTTTTTCTTTCCAAAGGGTGTCTGCTTCACTTGATTATTTTTCATGAAAATTTTGTTATTGAATTTTTTACATATTCAGAATATTTAAAAAAATATAGAAATTTTTTGCGATCGCCGTGTCTGTTTTTTTTCGAAAGGATGTCTGCGGTATTCAATTATTTTTATAAACATTTTCTAGTAGAATCTGAAAAATTTTTAACTCATGTTTTGAATCCTCTACATATTCAGAATATTTCAAGAATTATAGAAATTTAACTCTTATGTTCTCTTTATATCCAACACAGATGTTTCACGCCAATTTGCAGTTAGAACGTGTGTGGTAAAATGGCAAAACGTGACGATGGAATTCACAGTGGATTGTTTGGTCAGCGTAATTATCGTGTCAGTCGACGAGCGTGTTAATTAGTTGCAGTTTGAAAATTAACGTTCCAGTGATATTTATTGCGTTAATTAAAATCGGCCAACTAAAATCGGAAACTCGTGCGCGGATATTCGTTTCTTCGTTTCGTTGTTGCTGCAGATTGTTCCGTTCGTTGAATCACGAATTTTCGAACATCGATCGACAAATATTTTCAATTTTATTTATTTTGGTTCTTTCTTTAACTGTTTGTACCCTTACTTCGTTTTGTAATCAAATAAAAATTGTCAATTGAACTTGAAAGTAAAATTACACAATATTCAAGTAATTTTTACCATCGAAAAGAATACTTTAACAATTGAAAGGGAAATAGGTTAAACCTCTTTAATCAACCCTTTAGACTCAAATAAAAAGTCTGGCTCGTCACAGTAGCCTAATGCTAAAGTATACAATAACGAGCTGCACTCTGTATAATGTTTGAGGTACTAGATAACAGTTACAGAAATTTTATAATAATTATTAACAACGTGTACTTCTGTTGCGATACGTAAGTGGAAGCAGTATTTCTAGTGTATTTTATTGAGAACTATAGTACCGTAATCTGATTAAATAGTACGTTAAGGAGTTAATTAAGATCGATAATTTTTCTTGACACAGAGTTACAAATTGTTAACACCTTTTCAATATTTATAAAACATCATTTCAGCGCACTGTTTTGAATACGGAATTTTTATTGCGTACGTACACACATACTGTATCAATTTTACCTTCAAAACACTTAGTAACTATTAAGTGTAAAAAATCAAGTGTATATGTTAAACAATAGGAGCATAAAAAAACAAAGGCATCAATAAGTCGGTATATATTTGCAACCTCTGCGCTACATAACAATAATATAATTTCACGCGTCTGACTAATCGCTGGATTTTCTACTGCGGCACGACCAGAATGCTAGCAATGCAAGATTACTCCTTTCTGTTTTTAAAGGCATGTACGCCAAATTTCGCGCATAAATTGCAAAAGAATCTTAAAACAAGACAAATTTAAGAACCAAGAAAAGTAGCTTCGAAAACCAATAAATAATACTATAAACAAACAGAAAATTTAAACGCGTATTTAGTATAGTGTTTAAGTAGAAATGCGGAGAACGCTAGCGATACATTGCTACGCGGAGAATGAATTGAATTCCCGTAGGAAACTGTTAGAGGACATAAAACGTTTTTTTTTATTTTCGCTCAGCGCGAACACGTGAATTCAATTGAGCTCCGTTGTGCCGCCGGTTTTTTTAAGGCCTGTCACAGCGAATCCTGTCAAATGTGTGAATTGCAAGCTTCATTTCGACCGCGTCAATATTTGACGAAGATTTCGATACTTCATTACACGCCGGTCCGCTTGTTTTCACTTGTTATTTCGTAATCGAAATATCCGGTCGCGGTGAATTTAATCCCCCCCCCGCTGCGTTAGCGATTTATTTTCCTTCGACGCGTGTACGTTGAAATTACAAGTGTGTTCGTATCATTTCGCTCGATTTTACCCTGGACATGAATGAAAATAAAAATAAAAATTGCAGCGTCGAGCTGGTGCAAATCATTTTGCCGCGATTGATCGTGATGAAAGGATTCAAATTTATCGGTATGTTATTATTGTAGCAATTTTGATAAGGTTATATTCTTTAATAATAAATAGTACGATAGTACGTGTAATACATGAAATTATAATAATTTTGTAAGGGAGAATTTTCTTGTAATTGTTGCACATAAATTGTGTCTTCACTATTTGTATTTTTTGAGCCATATTTTTGTATTTTTTATTTAAATGCTGTTATAGAAATTAAACTTTGACGAAACTGTATTTTGTTCTGTGAATGATTAAAATATGTACTTCTTATTTTTACAGAATTTTAAATGTGTGATTTTCATATATTTGGTTATGTTAAATTGCATAAATATTCGCAGTCCAGTTATGTATTGTTTTATTGCACGGAAGGGTTGATACACGTATACCGAAATAAATTAAAATTGAATGGTAATAATAGTAAACATACTGGCAGGATCACAAGTTTCAAGTTGAACAATTTAACTTCATCGGTATCTTATTATTATATCAACTTTGTGACGCCGTATTCTTTAATAATAAATAGTACAATAGTACGCATCGGGGAAAAATTATAATAATTTGATGAGTAATGATTTTCTCTTATTTGTTGAATATAATTTGTGTCTCTGCTATTTGTATTTGTTATATATAGTTGTATCACACAAAAGGATTAATGCACGATTATTGAAATGATTTAAAATTGCATCGAAGTATTAGTAAATGTAGTGGATGCATGAGATTCAGTACACATTATTGTTTTCAAACCTAACCTTCTTTAACTACCCTAAAAAATGTGTGAGCAATATTGACTCGAATCAGAAAGTATAGAATGCGAAACACGCGGCTACGAATTGCCCAAAATATTTATAGCAATTTAGTGAATCTATCAGGATTTAATGAACGCAATTGGCTGGGTTGAACGTGCTTCTCCAGCAATTTTGGACGCACTTCAGTAACATGATTACTTTCATAATCACGAGCCCGCACGATGTTGCGTTCACGCGAAGAATTTTAATTGAAATTGCTCGGTCGTTTTGTGTAATTTCCAAAAATTTCCGCACAGTGTTTACACTGCCAGCGATCGATTCGCTGACAAGCTGTTTAGTTGGCGAAATATTTAAAATTTGGAATTTCTGGCAAACTTCATTTTTTTTCATAAATACAATCAAGTTTTCAATATTAAATAACTGTACAGTATTGATGAATACATTTTTTTTTTAATAAAATCCTACGGAATTATAGTTTTATAACAGGAAATATTTTTATACTCGTATTCCTGAAATTATTATTGAACTAACTATATTTCGATTTTAGCGTCACTCGAATTAAAGTAGCTTAAAATTTGAGTAATATTTCATCGAGATCAATTTATTCTCGCCTCAAAAGGCAAATAAAAGTTCGCCCCCTCCATCACAAACATGAGATATTAAAAATTCCTCGCATGCCACGAAAGTCGTGGAAAGAATTCGATCAAGTCACTTCACCGGCATGAGTTTTACTGATTTCAGCCAACCGAGTACTATCAGAAACTTTAATAAAAAATTCTAGTAAAAAGAGGCATATACAGCAGGGCAAGCAAGAATTAAAAACAAATAAAAGTACTCCTAGTTACACAAGACGAGACAGCCTTCATTATTCTAAAATGACTGTTTAAAATTAACTAATTGCAAGCTTGTTGTAAATATAACCACCTATAAAATTTCAAATAGACATCCAAAAATGTTTCACAATATTTATTGTAAATACGATTTACACAGTATTGCATATACAAGGTGGAAAATTAAAATTTCCACAGCTTAATATCTTTAAAATTTTTCAGGATACAACATTTTCGTTTTTCAATTATTTGATATCAAAAGTAGCTTCGTGTGATGTAAATAATATTTTTTCTAGATGTACTTATTGCGCCATTTCAAGTATCTACACCTTAATTTCTTTCAGAGACAAATATTTTCAAAATATAACGTAAAGTATAATAACAATTGTGAAAGATTATTTTCTTATCATTTAATATTCAGTTTTTTGAAAAGAGCTCTACGATGATCTAATCTAAACCTCTCGACCAGAATATTCAGAAATTTGGCCAGCACAGACAAACGCCGCTAAACGACGTCCTTTGCCGGGATTGGTCCGTGCAAAGGGTTCGCGAGGACGAAGGTTTCTCACCCTCGAACCCCGAAAAGTGCAATGAACGTGTCTTGTACCGGTCCTCACAGCCGAAGGCTAACACGTCAGCCCTAAGGGCAGCTTGCACCGCTATAACCACTCTAAGCTGACCCAGGACGAACGGGTGAAGCCTGTCAGAAGTAAATAAAGGAACGATTCCACCCCTGAAGGGTTCGACAAAGTGCTCCCGTCTCACAGAGGAATGGACCTTTGATGGACCTTCGCTTCTTCTAATGGTCTGAGTCATTTTACAGAGATGAAGTTCGATGGACGATGAAAGGAGTCTAGATAATGATAGCATGAGTAAAAAAGCGGAATTTTTTGTTGTGGCTTGTAGAAGAATTATGGTGCGTAAGTAGATAAATATGTATAGGGTGCTTCAATAATAATCAAGAAAATTTTTGTCAGAACGTAGACTGGGTAGATTTGAATAATTAATATTTATTCTTATTAACTTCATGTTGTATTTATCCATAATTGGTTCATTGTTATTGTTTTTGAAGTCACATAATTAGATTAGTCAAAAAGATTTAATTATTCCTAAAATATCTGAAGATTACATTATTTACTTCCTTCAGAATCATTTTTTGTACATTTACATATAACGTTGAGCAGTAGATTTGAGAAATTATTATTAATTGTGCTCTTACGTATAGTTGCTCAATTTGCATTACTTCTGTGGTCATGCGATTAGAACAATTTAAGGCTTTATTACTGTCATTACAATATTTAGAGACCGGACTATTTATTTCCCTCAGAGTCCTTTTTTACCATATATTTATAATTCGAAGAAAATTACCCATGAGTGAAATAAGTAATAATAAAATAACTTTATTTAACACCGAAGCGTATATTTCTACATTAACCAAAATAAAAGCATTGCCATATTATTTCCATTAATTATCAGATAAAAGCACCCTCCTAGAACTAGAATTTTACAAATAATCCACTGAAACACCATATATAAAATTTAAAAGCTTGGAAAATATGTACATTTCCATCTTTGAATAAATATGAAACGATGTTATGTACATGAAAAGGTAAATCTCATTTCATGTTCGTTCCGCATAACACGTGGTAATTATTAACAGTTTATCTGAATAAATAACGACGTATATACATTAAAAGACAGAAACATTATCACGGTTCACATTACATCATTCAACGAAGAATACAATAGAACACCTCACGCAGGGGGTTAAACCCCCACGAGCTCCAGAGAATCCCTTGACCGAAGTCAGTGAACACCAAACCGTATTTTTCTATTCAATAAAATAACAATGGGACCACCGAACATTGTATCGTTGAACCCTCGCTTTGAGGGCGGACCTCATGAAGGAGACATCTCACTCTCCCAACAAACAACCCTGTGAAAGCGATCCCCATCGAATAAAACTCGAAAACGACGGTCAAAGAGTCTTCCAAATGATTACACAACCATTAGGAACTTTTATCCCGACAGGAAAGGAGCCAGCGGGCTAACGAAATAAAAAGAGACGCACAGTGCCAAGAAGAGGGAGCGGACACGTTCGAAGAAAACCGTGTGGAAAAAGAGAAGTCTTCATGGCGGGTCTGCAAGAAACTCTGGACAAAGGGGAAACAGAGAACAGACACGAGGAAATGGGAGTGGGATGTATGAAGCTAGCATTATTTGAATAAAGTTCGAAGAAGTGGCAACTTGGCCTCAGGTTTCTCTTCAGGGCAGGAAGATGGTTTATTCAAATTGAACGTGACGGAGGCAGAATGCCAGGCACCATCGCCTGCCCGCAGGTTAGGCCAACCTTTTATTTTCACCTGAATAAGTTGCCTACTTTCTGTTTTTCACTTCCTCGGCGCTGTCAATCGGGAAGTTGTCTTCAGGCCTGCTTCCTCCGAGGAAGTTCTGAATGGTTTATTTAAGTGAAGTTGCATTGAAAATTAATTCTATGAAGTTTATCGTTGAATCGGCGTAATAGAATTCTGTAGATTTAATTATTGAACAATTAGAAATTTCTGAAGAAGTATGGTGGCATTTTATGTCAACACGTTTCGAGCCACAGTGGAAAATCCTGTAATTAGTCAGACGCGAGAGAATACTTTTCTATTAATATGTATGGGTCAACATACAGATATTTATCTATTTGATTATCCTCTTGTTGTTTTATACTATCATTTTAAGGAGAATGTTACTCGTAATTTCATAGGAATTTGTAGTTGTTTCGTGAAATTGAAATTGTTACATGGCAGTCGACTAGTTAACACTTTGAATACCGCAGTGGAAACTGCCATATCTAGTCAGATACAATATAAATTACTGTTTTTAATATAAATCGTAAAGAAAAAAAATGTTCGAGTATTCTGTCGCGTTTTTGTGTTACTGGATTAATGTTACAATCTGAAAATTGCTCAGAATTGTGTAATAATAAATTGTTATTGAATCAAATTAAATTTGAAGTGTCGGTCATCGGTGACCCCTAGGATTCAATTTGTTGAAGACTGGTTTAATCTGGGTACTTGTTTTAACGAATTCAGAAATTATTATTTAACACAAGAAGAACCAGAACCACAAGTAATCAGAAGTTGACACAACAAAACTTGGAATCTTCTGCCGGCAGTAATTTGACTTCATATTTCTCAATCCCCTTATTTCACTTTGCAGAAAGTATCTGCAAAAATTTCTCGACCTATCCTCACTCGGTGCAATGCATTACAGAGGAACGAAGACGCGCGGATAAATAAATCATTTGTTCGGCCATCGAGATTGAACCGGGTGACATCAACAAAAGCAAAACCCATGTATCACAAGAAAATTAAATTAATAATGAAAACCGTTACAGAGTTGATTTTCTCACAAAAAGTCCAATAGAATATTCCTTTTTCAGTCAATTACAATTAATATACAATAAAAGCAGAAATGTGTTTTGAGTACTAAATTAAACTTATCATGCAGCTGTGATTGCAGGTCTTAATTACATACATAAAACGGAAACTTTCTTTGTGTGTTTTAAAAGGAAACACGCTTTAAATGATAATTTCTTAATTAATTCAGGTTGAGTAGAATTATATTACGCGAAGAATAGAAAAAGGTCTAGAATGTACACATAATTTAAAAACTATAATATTACCTACTTAACACGTTAAGCACCGCAGTAGAAAGTCTCGCAACTAATCAGACACGCGAAAATACTCTTTTATTAACATATATCGTTGTATATATAAACATTTATTTATTTAATAATATACTTCTTATTTTGTACTGTCATTGTAACATAAATGTAACTCAAAATTTCATTGGGGTAATCTGTCATTTTTCCTTAATCTAATTAGCTTAACAATGTTCCTTAATAACAAGAACTAACGAAAGCTACAATTCAAATACTTCAAGTACTACCATTTGGTAAAAGTATAAAAAGGTAT
This sequence comes from Macropis europaea, assembly GCA_916610135.2. NCBI lineage: Eukaryota > Metazoa > Arthropoda > Insecta > Hymenoptera > Melittidae > Macropis > Macropis europaea. The sequence continues at coordinate 23,549,945 of OU744344.1, forward strand.
TTTATTGACACAAATATTTTATCAAGGAGTCGAAACTATTGTGAATTTTCATTGTTCTTGAATTGTACTTGTATTTTTCAACAATATTATGTAACATCGGCGAGTGTACACGGAAGCATTCTGGGCATCTTAGCAAAAAATGCCGCGTGCTACGCGAGGATCATAAATGTCTGACAAGGGTTGGAAAAATTTACGCGTATTACTTGGCATCGGGGGTGGTTTTGAATATCGAACGCACCAGCGGCGGGATATCTACACACCCCCAGCCTATTCCATAGTTGCCTGAATATACTGTTTCCCTTCCGCCCCTCTGCCTACATCGAACCGAAGCATTTTCAACCCTAAATCACGATATCTCGACACTTGTACCTAACCGCAACTTCTCGTGCTGAATACGATTCTTTCTTTTTCTCTTAAATCAAAATTGACCCGAAGAAAAAAAAATTATCTCGACCTTTCCTCGGGGAGCTCGACAAATTTGTACTAAGAGACCAATCTGCGTTTTATTTATAAAAATTGTTTATTGTCTCTCAAATGAATTTTGTCTTAATTACATAAAATTGTGAATTTTATGGGGAACTAAAAAGAGAATAAGAAATCGATATTTTATTTCTGTGTGTTTATATAATAGCAATATTTATATTAATGAATTAATTGAAGTAACGAATAAAAGTTCTGCTACATGGGGAAGTCACGTAGATGGGGTGCATGCAGAGTATAACTGAAACAGTTAGCCAAACTAGGAAGCTTTAAACTGCACAAACACAGTTTTCTAATAACTAGATTGTGAATGTTTATACAAATACAAATTTGTAGAGTTCAATATTTTTTATCTTACTACTGTTATGGAAACAAAACTTGGACAAACCTGTATTCTGTTCTGTGAATGTTTAACAAATGTACTTTGTATTTTTGCACGGTTTTAAATGTGCGTTTTCCAAATATTTGTGTATGTTAAATTGCATAAACATCTGCAGTATATCAATAACGCTAGCGTAGGCAGAAAATATCATACAACTTGAAAAGGATGAGTTTCAGTACTGTAGTTCATATAAAATCTGGACACCTTTTATACGTTAAACGCCACGTGTACCACCGGTGACCCACGTACCGATTTTAATTTCGTCAAATAACTAATTACCCCGAAGGAATTTTGAGATATATCTATGTTACAATGATACTACGAAATAAGAAGTATATTATCAAACAAAAGAATATTTATAGATTCAACGGTACATGTTAATAAAATGGTAGTTTCGCGTGTCTGACTAGTTACAGGATTTGTTAGTAACAGGCTGAGTTAACATATTGTACTAGTTTATATTATAATTTACAACCCCTTTTTTAAGATTTAATTAAGATTTAATTTAAATTTTTTTGCCCGCACAGAATCGTTGAACCTGTGTCGCGATTTTAGTAGAAAAGAATCACTAATGCAATAATGCCACGAATTGCCGTTGCAATGGTTTCACAGAACACAAAGAACAAAATTGTTGTTCCGATTCTTCTTTTTGCGTGCACTGGTTGAAGCTAGGTCATTCTCGTCTCCGTACTGAACCCGAGGTATTTTATGTGTCTCCTCGTTTCCAGTGGAAGTAATAAGAATAAATCTCGCCACCCCGTAGCAGCTTCTCGTGCGTGTTCAGGTGTGTGAAAGTATTTTTTCTACCGGCGGCAAGATTATTTTTGCTTGTGACACGGTCCGATATACTGCAAATCATTTTTATTCCTTCATAGTCGTGATACGAGACGTGGCTGAGCGCGTCAAGAAGATTTAGGACTATTTAATATACGGATAACATAAATTACAGTAAACGAATTGCAGTAATAATTTAGTCGTTGAAAATATTTTGTATCGTTCGTGTTAACTTTGACAGGGTGAAAATTTCTGTGATTCATCAAAAATATTATAGTGAGATATAAGAAAAGATCTTCAATTATAGGTGTTTAGAAAAATTGATCTTCATCTGTCTGGCCGATGGCAGATTTTCCTACTGTGTCATACAAATCATTGAAAAGTATTTCTGTGTCAGGCAGCAAACTATTTCACATGAAAATAGAATGTAAAAAGAAGACAATAAAATAAAGCAACCTTCCTTTTCTAATTATAAAATACATCAAGATATGTCTAATTGTTTAACTCTACATATTAGGTTGAGTTATAAATAACTTCCAATACACAATACACATTTTTTCTTTCTAAAAAATCAAATGAAGGGGCAACAAAAAATTATTTTTTAATAAATTAACTAATATATTTAACTTTATTTAAATGGAATAAATTCCCATTTATGATTCCACCCAATACTTTGGTGTATACATATTTCCAAATAATTTCATCGTTGCTACACAGTAATAGCTGATAACATTGCATAGTTTCAGTTATAATTGTTGTTCAGTTGTAACTGTTTGCAACTCGATAGTACCTACTGGCGAGGCGTGCGATCAAAAAACGCTGAAATTTCGTTTCACGTCCGTTTCCTCTCCGGTTGCTCGTAAAACGGCAAGTTTCGTGTTATTAGCGAAGTTCGTGCTCTTGAATATTTTACCGGCTCCGGAAACAGGGACGAAAAAAAAAAGAAAATGCTTTCGTCTGTTCGTAAGCAAACCGCGGGATACGAGAATATGTGGTCCCCGGGCACCGTGAAATATGACGCGCCTCGAAAAGTTACTTTGTGCGGATATTTCTCGAGTGTTAACTGAATAACTTCATTCCGAGAGGACTCTACGATCCGTTCGTACGCGGTGCTCCATTTTAGATTAACGAACCCACGCGCGTTTATATTATCTTCTTCACTTAATTCGGACTAACGAAAGTACTTACTGCCGACCGGATGACAATTACAAGAAAGTGCGAAATGAGCTCCTCTGGAGGAATGAAACTCGAATTGAAGACGATACTTCGTGAAAATCATTATGAAATTGATTTATTATATTATGTATTTCAAATTATTTCAAATGACAAGTACACAATTAATTTTTTGAATTATTTGTTTCAATAATAGGAAGTAATATGTATTTAAACTATTTATTTAAAATGGATCCAGTTACATAGTGCACTGTTAATCATATATTTAAAATCTTATAAGAATCACTGGCTATTTTCGCACATGTGTGAATAACATACACTTATTCTTCTTCTTCATTCAATTACTCTTGGAGAAAGTATAATTGTCACGTACGAGTATGCAGGCTGATGCACGTAATTATTTTCTGTAGCTGTGAGTGTACAAGAAAATTTTCATACATAATTTAAATTGTTTCAAAGGGTGAATGATATAGAAGACAATTTTTCTTTGGTTGCCATTGTGTTCGTTTTTTTTTAGAAGGTTACACATGCTTCTTTACATGGATATACATATTGCTTTCTACTGTATGTTGTAACTGGCACGAATATGCATTTAAACATGCATTATAGTGTCACTAAGATGGCCCGGAACGCTAAAATTTTAAATCAAATGTGAAAGTTTCTTTCATGGCATACCCTATATTATTTATCCGAAAAAATTACAAACTCTTTTCGGTTTTGTATTTCTCCTTCAAAAGCTGTGAAATCACGCAGAAAAAATATAATTTATTACAGCCTTTATAAATTCCACTTAGAGCAGGTTAGTTAAATAAAATTTATCGCAACTCGCAGACTGGTCAACGAGTTGATATAAGATAGTAAATGAACAAGCGACTCTGCTTCGTCAGTGATAAGATTGATTAAACTTTCGCGTGAAAATTCAGGGGTGTGGAATCACGACGGAATTTACGCCGAACGGAATCAGTTTTCTAGAAAGCCTAGCGGTTGCTAAACCGCAACCGCGGATCGTAAATCGTGAGTTCTGTGTCGCGGGTTATTAGACCGAAAGTTTCAGAGTTAATCAAAACTCCTACGTGTCGCGACGCATTTTCAAAAAGGGCTCCCAGGGTGGCGAGCAACTAATAACGAGGCCCCAGACCTTAACAACTTAAACGACTTCTCCGATCGCGTTGCTTTTCGATTTATTCTCGCCAAAACGTTTGGCACCCCCCAATGAGTAATTAAGCAATAAAGGGATTGATTACCTGGTGACCGCTCTAATTTAATTTAACTAAATAACTACTGACGTTTAGATCATTCTGAACAGTATTCTGAATAGTATTAATATTCTAATAATTAGACTGCAGATGTTTATGCGGATATACATCTTAAGACTTAAATATTGAGATGAGAAATGAAATGATGACAAAACTAGTTTCAGTTTAAATAGTACAAAATTTATTTTTTATTTTACTTACTGCATAGAATGTTCACCTTTCACGTTTTTAAATATGTTAAATTGCATAAAGACCCGCAGTCTATTACTAATAATATAGGACTGCAACTATACGATCAAATAGTTATATATTTTTTTTATAATTTATATTTCAAGTGGGGTATTATTAGGTGTCTGACTAGGTGTGACAGTTTTCACTGACGCGATGTCATAAATATTAAATTCTAAAAATATTGGTTCAGGTAAATTTTATGCAGTTTAAGAAGGACCGTATAATACATTAGTCAATTTTTTGTTACTTGTCCTTTTCAAAATATCAAAGTAAAGGTCAGTTTTTTATATGAAGCATCTGATATGTTTTTATGAAAATCAAAAGAACGTTGATTACTCATGAATAACCTGCTCATTATTAACGGAAGTAACGCCAATGCGAAAACTGCTACACATACTCAGGCACACAATTATAACCTCTTTTAAATATAAACTGGGAATGAAAAAAATATTTAATTATTTATTCGTACAATTGCTACCTTATATTATCATAACAATATTAATAACAGAATTTCGTAAGAATAAATAATTATTTATTTACTCTAATCTTAAAACGGCAGACTATGTAACAAACAGAAATATAAAATAAGTAGCTTATAACCCGTTGAAAAATCAACGATGCAACATATCCTATGTGATTGTGTCAATTCTTTCGGGTATTGTTAGCTTCCTATGCCTTATGGTATCTGAGATATTTTTGGCCGGACAGAGGATCCCAACTGACAATTATGTATGTACATTAAGGACTAGATCATATATCACAGAACATAAATAATTTCTTTCAGATACATAACAAACATTTTTTTAACAATGTATACTTCAATAATAAATAAATAATTCACAGAAATAATCTCAACAATCCCAATGAAACATAATGAAGAAGTACATGTTATTTACACCACAGTTGACACTGAACAATGTACCTAAAATAATTTTCAGCGGGGGTACTGAGCAGAGTGACGCGTATTAAAAACAATTCAGACATCACAGGACATTTCGCGAGCAAGAAACTATGAAAAATAGTCTGGCGATATAATTTGACCCGGGGAACAACCCGATACGCCCCGAGAGTTTTATTTCTCTTCTCGTTTCCTAGGTGCCGTCGACGATGGCCAACCGACAGAACACTGTCAGCCTCGATCCTTTTTCCGGGGTATCATCTTTCCGCGATGCGGAAACGCGTCGAAAAAAGATGTCGCTGGACGATCACGGCCGTCGGACATGGGGAATGGAACACGAAACGCGTTCTCCTGCGAAGCCAGGACATCCCACGGGATCCTTTTTACCGTCTCGGGCGGGTATCCTGCCAGACAGCTTGTCGGGCGAAACTGATCGAGCAACGTGTCGATAAATCAAAATTCTTTACACGCTGCCGAAAAAATTGCAATCTTCCGAAACGAAAAAAGGTACAGCTGAGGTGTCCAACCATCAAGACTGTAGAATTTTATTTATTTCGTACGAGCTTATTTTGTATTCATTATGTAACTCCTTTTTTACCATTCCTTTAATAGCTATCTACCCTGATGTTTATTGATCAGCAGCTCTAAGCCTGCCATATATCATAGATAATCATCTGAAAGTCAAGGGTGCTGTATATAAAATTTTTAAAAATCCAGATTTGAGTGAAACTCATATTTATAATATACAGGATGATAAAAAAAGGAGACCATGCCTTTAGAGGCGTATAGTACTCACCCAGAGCAGTAGAAAAATGCTTTATCAACGTACGAAAATCCTAAAATCAATCCTTTCGATGAAAAACACAAAAGTTTGTTTTCACATTTGTGGACAGATGTTCGATGTGTCTTCCTTTTATTTCAATTAGGGCAACTACTGACTACCCGGGTACCTCGGTAATCCGGTTATAATATTTTAAGGAGCAAATGAAGTCTCGTTGAAGTTTCATTTATTTACCTGCATTGATATAAGAAACATGGAAGTCTAGAAATGTATATTTGCATAAACATCCGCAGTCTATTTACGACACAACCTAATAACTTCAAACTCGTGGTCGTTAGAAAAGATATTGCTAAATGAAATATATTGTATTCTGGGTGGTTCATACACGAATACAGTGTTCTGAAGAACAGCTCTTTCACTATCGCGTCGGGAACCTCGATGTATTGTTAATGTTATAAAAATTACCTTGCGCGACGGAATTCAGAAACAAGAGGCTGGCGTTAGCGAAGTATCGGTGATACGCAAAAGCACGAACGATGGACCACGAGATGAGGTTTCTATGCTAACCAGCATAGTTTCCAGCGGGCCACTCGTATCGATCACTCGAGACTAGTTTTCCCAGTTTCCGGTGGGCGAAGCTTTATGAAAACGAGCAGACAGCAGAAAAACCACCAGCGAAAGCCAGCCAGCTTCTTCTGGCAGTTTGTCAAGGTCTCCTTTTTGACGCGATTCACTCGAAAAAGTTCAACGTTTCATATGTATGTCTTTATTAATCATTCCTGAGTAATGGTCGATGAGAAGCGCTGGACGAAATGTACAGGGTGCCCCTGAAGATACTGGTCACCATGTGGTTGACAATACGAAGAATAAAATGATTAAAAATGTTCTATTTCATAAAAATAGAAATCGAGTGGTCAACTAAGGTAAATTTTAAAAAGATAAGCTGGTAGTCCTATCTGTGAGCTCCGCGAAGTTTGTGAAAGTTTAGATCACGTTACTGAAGCTAGAAATTTAGTAATTTCTTAATTAACTTTATTATTTAGATTGAGGACATTTATAAGTCGATTAGCCAATTTTAATTACAGTTTGTATTTCGAGGACACCGTATTTTTAAAGCACACCCGATATGTTCGATGAAAGAGTATGATGTAGGGGTCTTCAGGCATAACTGGAGGGACTAATGAAATGTTATTAAGCACAGGGACTTTAATATTCGACCACGAACATTCATTCATCGTCCAACGCACCGGTTGATTTATTATCCAGCGATTAGAATATTAGATTAGCGTATTAAAATGGCGTAGAGAACGTAATAAAGGGGTAGGGGCTTTTAGGAATCTCGGGACTTTAATCCAAGGTTAATTAAAAGGAATAAAGTATGAGAACAACGGAGTCGCCATTACCATACCATTATTAATTCTAATCATTTCATTATGACTGTATTTCAGGACGGTTTTGGGCAGTCACACATTATCCCTATTTTATTAAAATTCTCTAATAGCCGACAATATTCACAATAAATGTCTTTTCAGCAGAATGTATGCCTGAATCTTAAATCTGATATTTTTATTCAAATTTTAATATGATAAATATGTGTAAAAGTAATGGCCGTCTTTGTGTTAGAAATCTTTAAAAATATCGAGTGTAGCATTTCATTATTTGATAAGATTATGTTCTTTACTTTGTTTTGCTGTATTTTTAATAAAAGGTATCGATGCACAAGAATTATTGAACTTGAAATAGAAATATATCAAGACTTTGAAACCACCATTAACGAGTACATTTTAATTAACTATACTACAGATTTAATAAACTCTGAGTGCTTCTACACCGATTCTTTTTCGTTTAAACAGAATCGAAGTATAATTTATCGCGTGTCATTCTTCATCAATTCAAAAACTTGTTTTCAGCAATCATAAATGGCGCTGTGCCACTGTTAACAAAACCTAATCCGCCTGCCAACAATAGAAAATGAATATTTAAAAACAATCCTTCAATGCACTCGTAATACCATGTTCATTCTTTGTAGCCAGATTTTTTTACTCATGAGAAAAATTTTAATATAAGAATATAAATATAATAATAAACAAAGCTAAAGTATGGTGGTAATTTGGTGGAGTAAGGGTAGAATACGCAGTAGAAAATAAATGAACTAAAATTTTAGAAATGTAAATATTTAAATGTATATGAAATTTCCAAGTTACATGGCCTCAATCATAACGGCCATACTTATATGTAAACATAATAAATAGTCTATCAGATGAACTATTTTTTGGTATTATATTTTTTACCTTACAGGTTCAATGGCACAATCAACCTGATTGTCAATAATCTTCAGTAATTTATTTTTTCTAAAGAATAATCAAACTTGAATGAGAAGACTCGCAGAGGTCCTCGTTTTTCTACAATTTCTGGCGTTTCTGTTACTGTTGCATCTTTCTCATTCGCTCGGGCATTTATATTCTCGCACTTGAAAGAAATTAATTCGAGCATTTAAATTCGTCTGTTTCACTAACAGTATTAAAGTCATTAATACACAGACAAAAGAAACGCGTTTAATTAATACCCCTTTCATTTTCTGCGAGAACGCACAATTATGTCGTTTACACGTCGACTGCCGCAGTGAAAACGTCCATTTATAATCAGACACAATAAATATTGTTGTTTGCAGTACGAAGTATAAATTCAACAAAACATTTCAGTTTTTGATCGTATGTAGCGATTTCCTGAATCAGATGTGGATATATTAAAATAACTCATTCATATTTACTGTCGAAAAGTAGTCCTCCAATTTGTGACAAATTGAATGCACAAATAATTGTCAAGCATGTAATTATACACTGCGGCAAATATTCTACATCACGTCAAAAAAGCAATATATGGTGCAACATAAAAGAGAACTTTTCCAACCATAAAAAAAATACGTCAATTGCTCCAATTTCTCAAAGAAACTGAATTATTTACCAATACAACCATTTGTAGTTAATGTGACGCAAAGAAAGGAGAAAAAATACATACTCCTATAGTATTATCGAGATGTTCAATTAGTTCAGAATATTGCCAAAATCACTATTTGTCCCTTTGACGTACAATTTAATTCAGATTATGTTTGCACATGCATACAGTTAGATACTGGCTGAAAAGAGAACAGCACTTTTCAGTCTTCAAATTAAACATTTTAGTAAAATAAAAAGTACGTTTTGCACATAGCTCCAGTTTGTTACAAAGCCTTACAAGAGACTGAAATTCATTAGATTACTGTGACGAGGCAGACTCGTCATTTGAGCCGAAGGGGTTAATAAAACAAAATTTGAGGTGCCGGCCAGCGATGGCTCTCATCGACGCGTTCAAAAAATATTTACTCCAAAAACCACTCTGCCCCCGAAGAGTGCGGTGACCTCTCTTCGCCGTCTGTTACCCTTAGCCACCCCTGGCAGCGCATCGTTTCGACCCTCGAAAAGTTCATCGTCGTAACGAAAAGACCGGCGACAAAACCGCAGAGGGTGGTGGCTTTTATTAAAATGTTGAATCCAGACACTCGCTCGGTCTCCGTCCGTCGCTCGTAACTCACCCCGCGGGGTGAAATCAATTTGGCTGCTCTAGACGCGATATTACCACCGTCACCCCGTGTCTCCCTTTCTCTCTTCACAGGTGCTCGGTCCCCTTTTTCTCCGCTGGATTTTGATTTCGTTCGAATTCTACGGCCCCCGTATATCGACTTATCGTCAGATTATGTAGGAACGAAAGTTAGGGCAACCTGGAAGGAGGACGAAAATTTTCCGTCGCTTCAGGAACTTGTTCTTAACCCTTTCGTTATTAAAGGTGACTATAGTCACCCAACATTGAATGCTCGCTGTATCCTAAAGGTGACTATAGTCACAGCAAGCTTGATATCCGCCAGGCTAACAGATATTCTTCTGTTCAATTGTATTTAATATGCATTTGTTTCTAATTCGTTTTATATTAATTTGGAATAACTTAAACAAAAAGCAATAGTTTGTATAATACGACAAATTAGCAAATGTTACTGAAAAATCAGTATTTAACCCTTTAACTGCGAACAGCACTTTTAGGTGCCCAGCGCTAAGTCATCAGTACGTGCGAACAGCGCCTTCAGGCGTTCTTCATTCGCTAAAAACAAACGTCACGAAATGATCAACATTATCGTTAACAGATTATAGTATTTTAACACGTTGGCTACTGCAGTGGAAACAGCCATTCTTAACTAGACACGATATAAATTGCTGTTTTGATTGTAAATCACAGAGAAAGAAAATGTTTAAGTACTCAATCGTATACATGCCTTTCTATACTAATCTTGCAATGTAAAACTCGCTGAGAATATTGCCAAAATCAATAATTATTTAATTATGATAAGTAGAAAATAATCAACAGAAAATTAATTTGGGCGATTTACTGTTATTAATACGGAACGTGTGGTGATGGTTACTGTCGCCTCTGCACCACACACAGGGAATACCTTGCTTTCGAGGAGGATTAAAAACAATCCTCCAGATGTGTTTACTCGTGAAATAAGACAATATTAACATAAGAATGTAAATGTAGTAACAAACTGTTACCGCCCGTGGTAGATTTTTCAATCTTTCGGGTCTTGTTGCGTTTGCACGTAGTGCACCGACTAATTACCTACATTTCATTAACCCTCATAGAACCGTGCGGAGTACCGGTGTACCCCATAACATATTTTTTAAAACACTCAAAGCAAAATTATTTGTAGTAAGTTTAATGAATAAAATTTGCTTTTCAGTGTTGTGATTTGTCTATTTCTTTTAATAAATTTACATATATATTGTCAGCTGACAAATGCACAAACAAGTGGGATAATTTTGTACCTCGTACGGTCTTTAACGTAACTTTTAGAGCACGGTTCTATAAGGGATAATACTCGAAAGACCACTTTTAATAGTTAACACAGTTTGCTTGTAGCGTTCTTTACTAATATTTTAAAATGCTATTGTAAGTCAAGATCACATTTGCTAGAGCGAGTACAAGTGTCCATAACTGCGATTGAACTACGTAGCTATGGAAGTGCAGTGTGAGTCGGTAAAATTCCTCCAACCTAATATTTTACAAAATAATGCGTCGTCGAGATCAATTTGGCTGCTCTAGACGCGGTATTGCCACCGTCACCACGTGTCTCCCTGTCTCTTTTCACAGGTGCTCGACCCCCTTTTTCTCCGTCGGGTTTCGATTTCGCTCGAATTCTACGGCCCCCGTATATCGACTTACCCGTCGGATTATCTAAGAACGAAAGCTAGGTGAGTCTGGAGGGGGTGGACGCGGAAAAGAGAGAGAGGGGGGGGGGGCAGGAAACAGGAGAACGAGGAGAATCGTAACAAGAGTGGAAGGAGAAGCCGGAAAATGGAAAGATATCGTACTCCTTGGGTTCCTGTGCTCGAGAATCGAGGCTGAAGTGGTAATCCACCACGTCCCGTGGCTTGCCTCAGGATCATACTCGCTCTTTCTTCGCGGCACTTCGAGATGTATTCGTAAATTGACTCCCATTCTACCGGTTTTACACTTCACGCCGTATTGCCAGCCGATATTCCGAACGGAAATCGCGGCCCGCCGCGATGAGACCCTTTTGATAGGGCTCGAAGCAGCGCCGTGGAAATGGTAGTTTTATTTTACGGTTTTATTTTCCGCCTGGAAACGTCGTAATTGAATGCGAACCTCTAGACAGGCTTTCGCTCGAAGGAGAAATTTTCTTACCATACATACTCTCGGTTACGAAAGTAGTCAAGTACTAGTATACTCTTGGATTTAAATGAATACACTAGGTGAGCATATTAAGGGGTGGTTCTACTGTGAACAATCTGAAAAGTGGATGTTCTTTAGGATTAAAATGTGGAAAAAGTACAAGTGCGATTCCTTTGATATTTGGTAGTTTGTTGGTGTGTATCGTAAGCTTTCTGTGTGTGAAACTGTATAAAAAATATCGATATTTGAACGAGATACAGGGATTGCTGTAAAATGTGTTTATCCGTGAATGGGTGGATGCTATACACGATTCCGTCAATTTGATTTTGGTAAAACAGAAAAAGAATTTTTCTTATAATCTTTTTTATATTGTCTCCCATTTGATATTGGTTTATTTTGTACTTTTAGAGGCTAATGATAAAAAAGTTTTTCACAGTTTTTCACTACAAATTTCTATTGCAGTTTTACATATTGTCTAAGCCGAAAATGTATTAATAAAATCGTACGCTTCATCGTATAATTCATCGCGAAAGGATCCAAGGAATTATGAATGAAAATTTAATACTGTTTCTACTAATTGCAATATTTTGAGACCAGTTGATAACAAGAGCGCATTATTCAGCTCGTTGGCTACAATAAATCGACACAGTTCCATTTAAAAAGGAGAGCAGGGACATGTAATCTGAAAGAATAATAATTTAAACAAATATTTAAACAAGCAATTTTTATATAATTAACTTTCCTGTACCTTCAACAATTCTGGAAATAACCAGTTGTTTCACTCTTTTATTTTCCCAACATCAAAAATAAATCTTGTGTACTTTGCACGTCGTAAAAGTAACAAATAATGCAACAGTACACTAAAATTTCAGTAATTACGTGAGTTGCAAATTACATGAATATTATAAAAATGATGTTCAAACACGGATGCCCGGACGCATCCGGCGCAGCCCCGACCCTAACGAAGGCAGTTCGAGTAAGACGTAATTTCCGGCGCGGATGGAGAACAACAAACAGAACCAACAACCCGGAACCATAGACCCTGATTTACAACACTTGCCGGCGAATATTAATTTAAATTCACCAAGGGGTGCGCGCCCCTGGTAACCGGCCCGCTCGACACGCGGAAGTTTCGCCGTTGCATAATTGAACATTCTGTTCGTTTCTTTTTTTGGCCAGAAAGAAGTTCGATGGGACGAAAATCGGGAAGGGAAAAAGAAGTCAAGGGGTTGCCAGTGAAATTCTCGCTTGGGTTTTCGTACGATTCCATCGTCCCTATGCTACCATCTTTTCCGATTCTTTTTTCATTTTCCGTTCTTTCTTCCGGCCTTCAAAGCTCCACTGATTTCGGGGTGAATTTTTTTTTTGAAGAGCTGCCAGAAAAGGCTGAATCGTTTTAGAGGAAGTCGCCGTTGCTGTAATGGTTTCGAAGGATGTAGCGAATAATTCTTTTTACGGACCTCACAGGGTGGATTAGATTACGGAAAATGGAGGTAAGGGAGAAATCGAGGGTTCAGAGGGGTGAATTCCTGAGATTCCAGATTAATTTTTTATCAAGACGCTTCGTTCGGAGCTTCTGGACATTTATTATGTAGACTTTGAACGCGTTCATTTGAATTCGTTGGGGATTTTAAACCGGGGGTGATTGTTCGTGAAATTGATACGTTCTCGTGTATATAAATGAAAAAATTTACCTTTAAACATTCACGGGTTTTAAAGACTCTCTGTTGTATTGAGGACTTCTTTCAGATCGTTTTTTAAGTAATACTTAAATTATATACATTAATATCACCACGAACAGCGCTGTGATGTAAAACGTATCACAATCAATACAGTAGGATGTGACATGAAAACAGTTAGAGGGCTCGCAAGCCCTCCGAATGTGTGGCACAAAAATACATTGGATGATAGGTATATTCTGTAGCATTTGGTAGTTCAAGCAATGATTTTTCATTTTGTCTTCGCATAAAATATTCAGTCCCTCTAATTCCATTAAGATGGGGATCCACGATGAGATGCTTCGTAAAATTCTGTACGACATGAATAAAAGTCAGTGTAGCACCAAAAACAGTAGAATGTACAAATTGTGCTTGCAATTCAACATTGTCTTTTAAATAAAAACGAAAAATATTTATCAAAAAATGACGATAATCGTGTCTTCTAAAAGAGGTATGTAAAGGAAATGCCCAAGATTACTATACAACTTAAGTGCAATTCCATAAATATTACAATCATAAGGTGTTGGTATAAAAAGACCCGGCAACGGCCGTGCGAATGTTAATTGTCGTAAAGTTCTAAGCTTTTCTAAGAAGAATTTTTCAATGATTCCGCAATCTTCGAGGGTTGCGGAACGTCTGCGGCGAAGACGCGTGTAGGAGTCGAGGAACGTGAAACGAAAGCGGATGTCGCCCATCGCGGCCACGGCTGCGGATGGGGTTGAAATCGCTAAAAGGAATGCGCAGTCGAGCGAAAGAAGCCTCAGGGGGCGGTAAAAGGGGGATAAAATAATGTAGGAAAAGCTTTAAAATGCTCCGCCCGAAATGGCTAGAAAACTCGAGGGGCCACGCTCCTCTATTTTCTTGTTTTTTTTTATTCTATCTTTTGGCCTTTTCCATTCGGTTTCGTATCGATCCGCGCGAATCGCAAAGCTTTTCGCGGTCTCGGTAAACGCCGAAGACACTGTTCCTTTCGCGATTTACATTCGCGGCTCGTTATCTCTTCGTTATACATTATGCATGGCGAAAGTTTCGTTTGTTTCGACCGCTGTTTCCACTTTTCCGGCGACAGGTTTACAGCAAACGCTCGAGTTCCGCGATTTAGACTCGAGATTTAGATGATTGACTTGTGATACTGCGGAATATCGATCATTCGAACTAATTAGTGATAGAATGATCACGCAATCAAATTTTTCGGGTATTCAAATGACTCGTATTAAGACTGCTTCACATGAGGAATAATAATTTATTATTGAATATTATATACATACGTTTCATTTACTCTTTTCATCTTCACATATGTACAGTTTCTCAGTTTCTATTGGAGTTGTTACATTTTACATATTTTCTAAAGTTTCTGTTTCTATGGAATTATTTTCTTCTTATATTTCACACCACTGTTCGTCATGTCTTAATTAGTTGGCTGTTTCTGGGATTGTCTGCGGCGTTAATACGAATTTAGAATGATAAGCTAATTACAATTCTAGCTTTAATTAATATGAAATATCATTAGCGAGAATATTTGTCTCCTCAAACCACGTGGCTTGTACAATCGAGCTTTTACTGCATCTAGAGCCACGTTTCCAGCAACATTACACAGTCCATGTATTTGTTTGTAGGTCGTCGTCTGAATAAAATATAAAGCTAAACTTTGTTTTTAGTACCATTAACACTGTGATCCAGGAATATTAAAATAAAAATATTTTTGAAGCTAATAAGCAAACACTCCAATGCTTTCTTTTGTCATAGAATCATTGAATGACTCACGTGGAACCTAGGACATTATCCTACTAGATAAATTGTCTGCCTAAATCAATTATTTTGAAAAAATTATATGCAACCAGAAACGGCCTGTGCTGGAACTAGATTAGCTAGTCTGCTAATTATTTTCGGCAAACGAGATGCTAGCAGTAATGATTAACTTATACAAACTTTAAAACTCACACATAGAAAGGTCCATCTTGCATTTTTAATGTCATTGACGCAAGAGTTCTTTAATAATTAGCTATTTTGCACAATAATGATCGATTATATACATATATATAATAATTTACAAAACAAGAAGGAAATAGCAAATCGGATGCATTAAAAATTGTTAATACCATGTGAAATATTCAAGCCCAAATATTTGTTTCGAACTTTTAAAGGTTGCACGCGACATCTTCAGCGCATCTCGAAAATCGAGGGGTTTGGCCATTATTGTAATGAGATGCATCGATTCTTTTGTTTCACCAAACAGAGCATCGTGAACAACTTGCTCTTTCTTTCAGGCGCTGGGAATCGAAAGTTGTTTGACTTCGCAGGAAAAGCTTTGGTCGTCTACCAGAGAATGTTTAATCGTGAATTTACATCGCCTTCTCGGTCACGAGGGCTCCGACCAATGGCAAATTGTCGAAGAGCTCGAGAAGCATATGTAAGCAGCAACTTGTTGCGTCTTGTTTATTTTAAATGTTCGACAACGTTCGACAATGTCGAGAATCGTTAGACGGCCGTTCCTTTAAACAGAAATGGCACCATTATACATTTACACACCTTATATTTTTAAAAGTACGAGGGTAATCCAGATAGTAAAGACCGTTTAGCTTTAACACGTTGAACGTGTTACTACTTTTATATAAACCGCAAAGAAAAAAAGGACTTGAGTACTCAGTCGTGTTCTTCTGTTCCTGCATTATTGTTTCAGTATGAAGTTTGCTCAGAATTTTGCGACAATCAATAATTATTTAATAAAATTAAATTTGAGGTGTCGGTCCCCGGTGACCGTCACGGCCTTCAACATGTTAAAAAATTAAAAAAACATTTTATTATTTACTTTTATACTTTTTTAAACACACAGTACCTTAATCTAGGTACTTAATCTGCTTAAAGAATTCCTGGGTGGAAAACATTTTAGAGATGATGACGAATTGCAGCTAGCAGTCAACAATTGGTTGAATGGCCATGGCGATGGACGACTACAACAACGGGATTTTGAAGCTCGTGAACAGATATGACAAATGCTTAAATGTAGGAGGTGATTATGTGGAGAAATAGATTAAGGTACTGTGTGTTTAAAGGAATATAAAATTGAAACATAATATGTTTTCTTAATTTTTTAAAGCTAGTCTTTACTTACCGGATTACTCTCGTAAATGACACCCAACTTGGGTGTCATTCGAATTCTGCTACATCAATTCAAGGTCTATTAATAAATTAGTAGGAAATTTCAAATATCAGAGAAAGTTATGTTGAGTCAAATTTCAATAGCTTTCACAATAGCGTCCACAACCCAACCAGCGGGAACAAAGTTAAGTCGGATTGCGACACAACACTAATTGTAAGGAGAAAACATGCCACATTTATGCCATGATTTTTATATGAAAGAAATATCAAGGTATGTAGAGTTAGACTAAACCTTTGTTTAGCAAATCAAATAAAGAAATTTATTACAATACAAATATTATGTTAAGTCATAAATAATTTCCAGTTTGTATTCTTCAATTTATAGAATGATTTATTCAAGAATAATTTCTGTTACTTTTGCAGCATGTCTATGTTTTAGGGCTGTCTACCTTCTAATATGAAACAAATTGTAAAATCAGTTGCATAATTAAACTATTTGAATGGTTATAAATAAAAAGTCTACTATAGAGTCAATCCAATGTTTAAATTTGTACATTCATTACAGTTAGAAAGGAACAACTTGGATAAAAATCATATAGGCACTGCTACATAATTAGCTGAGTTTCTCCTAAATCAAGTTCCAATCAGCAGCATCTTATTACTTCAGTGAACGAGATAGGAATTTATTGCGATTGAGATATCAGCTCAGAAAGATATTTCTCCGACTAATTTTTCTTGTATCGCGATACTCGGTTGTTTGCCAGCCTCAGAAAAGGGAAACGATGACTGTTGCGGTTGATCAGCAGCTGCTATCGACCGCTCAGACTCTTAAGTAGAGTTTCGAGGCATTCTCGAGAGGGTAGTCGTTGGTTTATTAACGTCGTCTTGGATCTCGAACAGGTCGAACCTCGCTTATTACATTGGTCTGGGCTTCTCAAGGATGTGTGAACCCGCAACACCGGTATTGCACCTTAATTGAAACATTCTCTAAAACATGCACGATCATTACGTGTACATTGTTACACAGATAATTAGAAACTCATTTATTTTTTGTACTTCCTTTCAATGTAGATTATGGCTAAATTTTCGACTTATGTATATAAAAAATTGACAATGCTGACGATAGGTGATCTGAACTACTTTGCAAAGAAGCTTTTGAGGTATGAGTTATTCAGTTTTGAATTGGAATTATTTATTCACGTACATCAGAATAGATACTTTCCTGTGAGATAGTAATTGTTTTATTTAGACAACGTTAATATAAACTTTGATACGTTTGGAAGCTTTTGATGCCTGAATTATTCAGTTTTCAATTGGTTATTTACTCAGGTATATAAGAATGGATATTTGTTTGTAAGGTAGCAATGAATATTTTATTTAGATAACGTTAGTATAAATTTCAATACGCCTGGCAGATTTACGTGCTCTATGTCTGTATGCATGTCATTGGATAGTTCTAATTGTAAATGAGCTGGAAACACTAATTGTAAAAGATTCTTCGTACCAAGAACTCACATAGTTACAAAAAGTAGACTAGTGCTATCTTGGAATACATTGCTTCTACTTGCTTTTAAAGCGTGTCCATATTACAAATTCATTATATTAACACAATTTCAGCTACTGACGTAACAACATTTTCATCGAATTTCAACATTCATCGAGTTCATAAATTTACTATTTCCTCCCTACAATTTCTCATAGTTTTCATTTCAATATCAAATCACAATTGAGTACAAACATTCCACCTATTGTCCTTGTTGCACCGACAAAACCAGTCGCGAAAGTGTCAAAGACCAAGCCGCAGCACTTATCAGCGAATTAACCGCATCTCATTTCGCGATTCCGGCGCCGAGAACGCCGGCTCTAACGGTTCGAATTAATCTCAGCCTCATCAGGGCTGAACACCGTCGAATTGTACTCCCCGACGGTGGAATTGTTTTTTTCCAGCTCGTTGTAAAGCGTCATTAAATTGTTGCGAGCTCGTGTCCAGGGGTTATGGGGGCGTGAAGCAACGAAAAAACGGCTGGTGTTTCCGTGGTTCGCGCCGCGAAATGAGGAGAGAACTCGTCGGAGGGGTTTTAGTGCCCCAGAACGAAAAGAAAAAGCGACTCGTTAAGGTGACTGTTTCCGCCCTTGAACATTCTGCCCGACGGAGAAGAGGCCGGAAGAGCATGGACGAGAAAAAACGCGTCGACGTTCGACCTGCTCGTTCTCCTGAAAAATGCACGCACTCATACTTTCGTATTTTCTTTTTGTTGTAGACACGATTTATCGTTTGAATATCTCAGTGAACATAAATCAGGGAAACCTTTATTGTTTATAAGTCATATAAGGATTATGAGACTTGATAAAATAGTTATTCATTGAAGTATAATTTTAAGTATGAGAGGTAAATGATAATACATAATTAAACGAGTGCACGAGTGGAGTCGTTGTAAATGGGAATGATTGAAAGTGACATAAATATTTATAAATAAACAATGTCTATTAAGAAATGAGACAGTAAAACTATTATTTATTTTAAACGTTGACATTGATTATTTCATTCGCAAGACTTAAAAAATTTCAATTCATTGTGTATCAGGTACATTGGAATAGGGTAAATGTACCAGTAGTTGAGACTGTAAGACTCATGTCCTATTGTAATTATTATCACAGAGTTTTATTTTTAGTAAGAATTTTTGTAGATGGATAACTTGATTCGTCAGCTGTTTTTAAATGAATTGGATTCATTAGTATTGGCAAATAATGCTACAATAAAGTTTTATTAAAAAAAAATTGTACTCTCTGAACTGCACCAATAGTTGACACATAAAATTTCTAAATATTTCTTTGCAAAATAGTAATTGTTTTATTCAGGTAACATTAGTCTGAATGTTAATATGCCTGCAAAGTCCACCTGGTTCACGTTTGCATGCATATTATTTGGTTTGGTTCCCTCAACTTCACTGATAGAATATATTGGCACAGGTGGTGACGATTTTTAATTTTATTATAGCACTCACGATAAACAAATTTATTATGCATAAAAAAACTTCAACTAAAAGCATTTGTAGACACCCCAGATGCTTACAAATTTCAGGAAAGGACATCAAGTCTACTCTTTATTTAAAAAAACAGCATACCATAACGTGTCATGGAAACGCCACACTTCCCTGCGTGCGGTATTCAAAGCCTCAAAAATTTTCGTAGAAAAGTAGCGTACAAAAGTGGTAGTTTCCGAAATTAATTTCCCGTCCTCGAGAATGCCTAATGGTTTTAATTAACATGCGCATCGACGAGGAAGATGTTCCGTTTCCGTGGGAGTTCAACTTGAACCCACCGGGGCCCGAGTTAAACACAAAGCTTTATTGTGCTCGCCCGTATGTGACGCGACGTGTACGTGCGGCTGATTTCGTGTGTGTGCCTGTGCAAGTCGGGGTTAATGTACCAAGAAGCGCATTACCGGCGGTGCTTACCATGAGGGAACGGTGAAGAACGAGTACAGCAAAACCGGTGGTTGCTTAGTGTATACAAAGCAACGAAGGTTGCTTCTTTGCAATGGATCGAACCGAGAGCCTGCACTTTCCTTATTCTCGACACTTTTAACGCTGGTCTTTTCTTACGATTTACGTTTACATTAATCTTACGGAATATTAGAGATCATCTGGATAACTTCATTCATCTTGATATTTGTTTTAACTTACTGCGATAGGAGTTTATTATGCACAGTGTTAAAACTGGGTTTCAAGACTTATTGTTAGGCAGGGTTGTGAAACTTATGAAGAGGAATAAAAGGTGTTTAATTTAAGGCAGGTTTTGTGATTAAACCTTTAAATGTTATATGGTAGTTAAAAGTGGTCCTGTTTTAAAAGAAGTATTTTTCAGTATAAAAATTTGTGCGACAGTTGTACGTCACGTGCAGATGGTTGCTAAACTTATTTAATAAGTATACGAACTTAACGCTGATAGGCGTTTCCCGTACGGACTGTAGCAGTATGTCGTGGTCCTGTGTCGATTGAATATTTTTTTATCCTACTTGCGAGTATTATATGCTCACAAAGCCTTCAACACGTTTTTCATTATTATTGTATGAAATTGTGCAGCAATACAGAATTTCATTTACAGTATTTGGATTCTTTTCCACACTTAAATGTTGCTGGGCTTCTCTAAAACATTTCATGTTTATTTTAGAGCGATATTTTTGAAAACTTTTTCAATTGTTCTGCGTTGTAGAATGCACATAGAACTTTTCTAACAGGCCTGCAGACTCACAATATATAAATTCTTAACACATTGAATGCGACAGTGAAAACAGCAATATCTGGTCAGACACGCTATAATAGTCTATTTTTAATGTGAGTAGTAAAGGAAAAAAATATTTGGGTATTCAGTCGTGTTTTTATGTTCCCACATTAATATTACAACGTGAAAATTGCCCAGGATTGTGTAATAATAAATAGTTATTTAATTAAATTAAATTTGAGGTGCCGTATACTGGTGACACCCACGGCATTCAACGTGTTAAGGACATTAATATTTTACGTATTCACGGCTTTGCGTGAACTAAATTTGATTCAGGCGTTTGTTGAGTACATTCTATAAAACATTTTGCATAAGAATTGCACAATATTACAACAATCTTAAATAGACTAGATGGTTTATTGTGATATAGTTGTACGGCTTTCTTGTAAATATCTGAAATGCAATTGCAGCATCGTAATTATTGCTGTTGATTAGATTAAAATCAAATACAAAATCGTGCACCCACAATGAACGTAGTACAAATTCCTCAAGCGAGCTACTCCAAAAATGAGTGTATTCATCGTCTGACAACACGTCCAAGAAATAGATTCCAAAATCATTCAAAGAATTCTTCAAACAGGCATAGAGTCTTCCATTCAGTCTGCAAATCAATTCAGCCATGAAGTATCGATTGAAAAGTGCTCGAGTGCTGGTATAAATACAAAAAAAATTTCGCGTGCAAAAAATCGAAGGTCCGCGAACATTCGAACGAGCTTGCAGGAGCCACAAATATTTTCAGGCGAATCGACAACTCGACGGTTTCCGTCAAACATTTTCACGAGATTTAATGTTCAACAATGTTCGAGCCAGTATTTGCTTTCACGGAGGATTCATGGCCTTCCTGGCTGCCCATTCCCAACCTATAATTTCTCGTGTCGACTGACTAAGCATTTCCAGCCGACCATGGACATTCAGCATGGCGTTCTCGGACACTGCTGGACCACTTAACCGACTGTTCCGTTCCGTTCACCGACAATCTGCTTCCGATTATCGCTAGAAACCACCAACACGATTGTTTTCTGCCATACACATGAATTCATTCAACTTAAAAACTCGTTCGTCTAACTGCTCATTTATTTTTGGGTAGAAAAATCCTGATTAAGGGGTTCGAAACAGAAATTCACCTGCAAATTGATTTGCTATTGTAAAGACAACGAGCATCGCAAGTTTTACATATGCATCCAAGCATGTCTGGCAACGTCCAAAGAAAAATAATAAAAGGAATTGATAAATTGTCGATCAGCCGTTGACGACAGACAAGGAATACATTAACAGTGAATGTATAAGAAATACTAAAATAATCTGTGCTACTTTTCAAAACGATTTTCAATTTTTACCACATCTTACTATGTCTTATTTGTTTTCTCATTATGTTGTATGTTTATTGTAGCATTCTTGAAATGAAAAGATGTTTCATGCAGACAAAGACCTTGAGAGGCCCAATTCGTATGTTTGTACTACAACTAATACTGTGTTTGAAACTTAGGTTAAACTTTTAGGCACATAGTATTGATAAACAAAATAAGAAAAGTACGTACATACTTCGTGAGTAATCCGAGGCAAAAGATTATATCTCAGTAGGTACTGGTTTTAGAACACACGTTTAATAAGACTTTTTTGTGCGTTTTTTTATACACTCATCCCTCCATTTACGCGGATGAAAATTGCGTAAATAGAGTCTGCTGGCACGAAAAAAACATTGATAAGAGAAACCGGTATAAGTTATACAAATATTTATTTCGTATAGGTTAACAAAAACATGATGATATTTCAGAAAACCAAAATAAGTTTTATTCGGTGTCAGAATCTGTACTATAATTCAAAGCAATCAACCTTCTCAAGGTCAGAGTTATGTAATTGGTACGTTCAAGTAAGAATTTGCGTCTCTTTGATATGTAATAAATTCAATGAAAGATTATAGCAAAAAATATTTTCTAACTGCGTTAAATGAGATCGAGTAAATTAATACCGCGTATAAAAAGTACCGCGCAAATAGAGGTATAATTTACCGCGTAAAAAGAAACTCGCGTAAAAAAGTATCGCGTAAATGGAGGGATGGGTGTACATTATAAGCACAAAATGTTTATGATAACTTTTTTAAAATACCCTCCATACACGTATTTAATTCATAATTAATAGGCGTGTAATTTTTTCATTATAAACAGAGTTTACATTACATACTGAATAACAAAATTTTTTGGAGTAAATATAAGGTTATAAATTGCTGTCACACAGTACACTGCTAATATGTTTGCAAGCTACTGATCAGCAATAGAAAATTTCTTTGTTAAGCAACCTCGGTACCAACGAATAGCAGCAGAGACTCATTTGAATTTTGAATACGAAGTCCAGATAATGCATACCATTTTTCACAGAAAACAGGTATTGTCTTCAATCATGTGCATCTATTTGCTGTCTTTCATCCCATATTTCTCGTGTTTCGTATTCGTTGAAAGCATTTAATATCATCGGAATGTAAAATTGAATTTCCAATAAGTACCCTTTGTTCCCCCTTTCAGTTATAATTTTTTCAGCACATATTTTCACGAATAATTAAATTTCCTTTTGGTCGTGGTTTTCATAAAAATTGAAGAATCATTGATCGATCATATCGAAACTCGTGTCACGATATGAAAGTTCCAGTACGTCGGAATATTCATTTCGAGAAATTTTCATGGTCGAACTTCTTGCAATATTTCGTTTATTTGAACGCACTCCTGAATGCTCCAATATCGCCGATCGAATAATGGCAGTGTAGAGATGGGCCGTCAATGCAAATTGAAATTTAATTTTCACTCGCGAAATACTTGAACTTCTCAAAAATTAAAAAAATGGAAATACTAATCACACTAGAATCACTGATACTGTAACACTAAATTTCTGTGATGATTTGAAGACTCACTGACCCCGTATTGTTTATTATTTCAAAATTTCAAGATACCTTATTTATTATTTTAAATAGAACAAATCAAGTCAACTCTTCATATAGCATTAAAGGGTTGAAGATACATTAAAAATACTTTTTAACAGCTAGGCTCTAGTTATTATTAGATAAAAATCTAAACATTGAGAAAGAAAATAATTTTCAATACATTCTATAATATTTCTCACAAGAGCTCAGCAGTTTCGCAATTACTACGAATTCGTTACTGGATATATACAGAGGAGCGTTAGAACGTGGAAAGGAAATAATAGTGTGCCGGGTTTCTGTATCGCAGCTGTTCCTCATTTTTCACGTTTAAAACAATTACACGATGATTACGGAGATCATTTGCGTCGAACAGGAACGCGGAGGAATACAGTTGAGAAATTACGGAAGTACGTTCGGGATAATTACCAGTGTTCGGAGTGCGCAGAAGATGCTTCCAGAATGTAGCACATTCCATAAATCTTTATTCCCCTACGAGTTGCACAATATCCAAATAAAAAGTCGCAGGCCGTAATTGTGAATTAATTGGAAGCTGACAGAAAAAGAAACGAAGGAAAAGTTCATTTCCTCGCTGCATTCGGGAATTCAATTTGATCGGTTTCCAAACATCGATGTTTCATGTCCGATTCATTACGGGCTTCGTCTTGTATTCAAACATACGCGGAATTGAATCCAGAGGGAAAGCACAGTTGTAAACAACTATTTCCCGATGCGGTTGGATCGAGAAACTGCGTTTGAAATATGATAGTGACGATGTAAAGGCAAAGAGACAGAACACGGTACAAGCTTAAAAAAATAAGGAAATTTCTTATTTTGCCAAATATCATAAAATGTTCGAAACTATCATCTGAAAATCTCACTAAAATGAAATTATTATTTTCGTGCAAAACATAGTCACAACGTGATATATCCTTTTGCTCTTTATAGTTCGGATAATCGATGCTCTATTGTAGTACAAAAGTTTAGAAAATTTAAACTTAGGAAGAGAAAAATATATAGCCACCGGTGCTGCAGCCTTTCCCCACTCTAGGTCCACTCCCCTCGTTTCAGTTTTCTCCAGTTCGCTGCTCGATCCTCCCGGTCCATCGTCATCTTAGATCACAGCCTATATGAGGGGAATTGACTTAGAGTGAGGTAAGACCGCAGCTTCCGTGGCCATCACTGACTTAATGGCAGGCGATCTGCCACATAATAACAATATCTCAACCTACCGTGTACTGCAAGTCGTTGCACTGAGTTTCTTTTGAAATTTCTGCACGCATTCGCAGTCGTGTGACATGAATTCATTGTTGAGGGTCCAGCAATTCCCCATGGAAGGGCAAAGGTTAGCATAGAGAATAATCGCCAGTCTAGCAGTCGTGCGTACTTTTGCGGCTGTTTAAAGCGTATTCACACAGGAGCGAAAGGAGTGCATCGGGAACGACACTTGCCAGCCGACCTCACACCCCCCCAGCAGACGAAACAATTACAACTATGCCCCAACAATTTATAATTCCACGCTCTCCGACCCTTTCCACGCACCTCCTTTTCCGGGGGCGCAGTTAAACGTTATTACTTTAGTCGTCGCAGATAATTTCCCTCGTTTGTTCGCCGAGGCGTTTCAGACCTCCGCGGCAGGGGTTGCCTTGACGAATTCGCGCCACGAGAAACAGGCGAGGGGTAAACCGGCGAGAGGAACAACGGGGTGAATATAATTTGCTGTTAATTCCACGGATACTGCGGAAAGCTATCGTGAAATTAGGCTGACTTGCTAACGGTTCTGAGGCGTAAGGTTAGGGTTCGTTCTGACAGCAGTCGAGTGAAAAAAGGGTGCCCAGATTTTTGAAGAATTAGAGGGTGTAAAGAGAACAAGGTCTATGAGAGTAAATTTTTAACATATGCTCAGAAAAGTAAAGGTGTTGTGAAGTGAAATTTTTTAGGTGGTTCAAAGAGTTTGAGCCAGGCAGTGGAGTGAAAAGATTTCGATTGACGAAGATAACCTTCAGGGTAAATTTCATAGTGATACAATTAATTCGAACATATTTGTAAATGTATACGTTCGGTTTTTGCACTTAAATATTTTCATGCTTTTCTAAATTTTATTTCAGTAATTATCCAATTTACAATTTAGAAAACTCTATAATGTTTACTGTAATTATTTATTACACATGCATAAACATTCAGAATAATTATAATATATTAAATATTGTGCCAGCATTAGGAACAACAATATGTTGAATGTTCTTAATTTAAATTTCTTACTTTACTGTCTTACATTGTATGATAATGGCGGTTGCTTTTGTGATCATAAATATAAAAGCAGACAAAAGGGATCATATGCAGCTTATTATTTATACCTTTAAGGCCTTCAAGTACATTACTAAAGTATGAAAGACAGCACTTAGGCAAAGGAAAAATGTGTCTGAATATTCAAGAACTTTAAATTTTTGTATTACATTAATATTTCATCTGTGGACTAAATAATTTCAGCAAATTTTTACAATTTAACAATATTATTAAACTTTTCAATTTAACAATATTAAATAATTTACTATTCGATCCGTGTGTGAATATTAACAAATATATGTTCGTTAATATGTAACAACTGAATTCTGACCAAGGACCCAACAAAATGCACGAATAATTCACATTAAATACACGTAATCATAATTAATGTAGCCAAAAAGCATCCATTATAGTGAAAATAACACATAATTGTCACGCTTGTGGTAACTGCCATGAGGGCTGAAGCTCATTTCGCATCATTATTTTCAAGGACCATTTTTCAACCTTTACTTCATGGAAGCAGATATAATTTATAACACTCATGTCCTGTTATTCTGTTAGTCTCAAATGTTTAAATTGTATATGTAATTCTCAAAGATATTTTTTCTTCAATAAAATGGAAGTATCTATAATATAAAATAAAAATATATCAAATGTGGTGTACATCTTAAGGTATATTTAGGATTATTGTGAAGCACAAGAATTTTTATATAAATATTACAAAATCAAATGGAAGACTAGACAACTGTACATTGACTGTCATACTGTACTTTTCGAGAACAGTTAACGATTAGTCGACTTTATTCATAATTCCATAGCTTTCTTCAGAGTTAACACGTTGAATGCCTCAGTAGAAACTGTCACATCTAATCAGACAGAATATAACGTCCCGTTTTGAATATAAATCTAGAAGAAAAAAACCTTGAACTATTTAAACATATAGATATTACCTTACATTATTATTACAATAGTAGTATTGTCCAGAATTTTATAAAAATTGCTAATTATTTAATTAAGCAAAATTTGAAATACCCGTCGCCAGTGGCTCCTACCGCAGTCAACGTATTAAAAAGTAATGTTCAACATATACTACACAGTAGAAGATAATATTATTATTCTTTAAATTAACGAAGTATACAACGAAATTACGGAAGTGGATAAGCAACATGAACCAAGGCAACCATTCCGATAAATTCGTTACCGTGTCTTGTGTCTTTGCCAGCGACGTGTCCCGCGATATATTACACACATAGGGTTCTTTCTAGCTAGCCGAAAGCGATTGGTTCCTGCATCGTATTATTGAGGTCGAGAAAATCGACCTCGTATTGCATTTCACCCGTTCGTTTTCTCTCTCTCTCTCTCTTTCTCCACCCCTCTGTTTCCCTCTGTTTCTCCCTTTTTCAGTGGCCTTTGATGTTCGCGGCGAAAAACTTTTTCGACACTGCAAAGCGTAAGGGAGTTTCGCGATATTGTATCGCTATCAATTCTGGCTATAAAACGTCGCATCTAGTTTGATAGTCTCGAAAATGTCAACAGGGAAACATTTCGAGTGCCCGTACCGAGGTTCGTGACTTTGTATCACGATTTAAATTCAATAAATTATATGAGTAATTATTTGACGCGTTGACTGCCACAGCGAAAACTCTCATATCTGATCAGACACATTGTAATATTCCAATTTAACCACAAATCATGAAGACAAAAATATTTAACTACTCTGTTGCACAGCCTTGGCCTTCTATTCTAATTACAGTATTAATTCTATTCAAGATTGTATTAAAATTAGTAAATATTTTATTAAATAAAATTTAATGCGCGAGTTACTGGGGACCTCTACAACAGTCAACGCATTAAGCACCTAGAAGAAGCTTTGATGGTACTCAAAGAATGAAATTAAATTTTTTCATATTTTAGAATAGGAGAGAAAGTGACTACAGTAGTGAAGGGACGAAGGTAAACGTGAAATGTTTAAAGTATATTTATTAGAATTCATTAGACCTGTAAGATTTTAATATGTGCACTATTCTGCAACTGTGCGTACGTGTAACACACATATAGGCACTGTGTCAAAAGATATAGAAAGACGTTTTTAATATTTTCAATTTGGAGATATCAGTGTTACACTGTAGGAGTTATAGTGTACGTTATGTTACATTAACTTCGTAGGATTGTAAAATATTTATCTGATCATATATGTCTTCATAATACATGTCAATGTAATAATCCAAATGCCTATGTAAACAGTGTGACCCAAAGCATATGTTGGTTCATAGCCTGCAGTGCACATACCAAGTTATAGGGGATAACGTAATTAACAATTACTTCGATTTGATACCGGATTAGATACAGACACTGACACACTAGGGGAACAAAGCAACAAAATATATATTTAATAAATATTTATATATTTTTCACTAGTCTTGGTATCGAAAAATAAACTAATACTTTCGAATGCTACAGTGAAAACTACCACAACTGGTCACACATTATAATATTCTGCTTTAAATATAATTCATGGAGGAAAAAAATATTTTACTATTTGATTGTGCAGAAGTTGTCTTATATTATTAATACAATATTAACTTCTTTGGGATATCCCCACATTTGCGTACATTTAATTCTTGATTGGATTGAAGTATTGTTGACAAAGGCATAACGATCACTACAGTGAATAACTATTTAAATGAAAATACAGATTTTCGAATTTTCAAATTTTCTTGTTTAAAACCCATTCTTTTCTAATTTTAAAAATTTGTCATTGATGAGTTTAAAGCCGTTGAGAATATTGTGAAAATTAGTAGTTATTTAAACTGAATGAAAAGTCTGCGTCAGTGGCGACCGCCACAGTAAACAGCGAGTTAACAAATTAATTATTATTAAGTAACACAATGAATAGTAAACTAAAAATAGATGTTTCTAAATTTCCATACTTTTTTCTGTAGCACTCATTCTTTCCCAAATTTCATAAATTCGTCTTGAAACAGATTAACGCCACTCAAAGTGCTTTAAAAATTATTAGTTCATTAACTAAATTCTAGATTCCTATCACTGTTCATATTAACGAGTTCAAACAAATTCTCGTCAAGACCAAGCAAGCGTGAAATTCATAAACGAAATTTTAGCAACAATCCGGCGATAGTGCGAAGAAATGAAACGACCCATAGAAGATGTGAATCACAATCTTCTTCACGGAA
Organism: Macropis europaea; assembly: GCA_916610135.2. NCBI lineage: Eukaryota > Metazoa > Arthropoda > Insecta > Hymenoptera > Melittidae > Macropis > Macropis europaea. The sequence continues at coordinate 23,579,130 of OU744344.1, forward strand.
TAAGGGCCATCGATCAAGCAGAGAATCCGCGAGGATTCCAAAGAAATTCCTGATCCAGATTCCAGACGCCGTGAGAGCAGTAGTAGTGCAGCCACGAAAACCGAGAGACGAGATCGGGTCCAGTAGTAAAGCTCGATATAAATCAGACCGATCTTTCGCTCGAGTTTTAGCTGCACACTCTATTCTCTTCCTTCGGGTATCTTTCATGTCCATCTTTTTCCCTTTCCCTTTTTTCTCTGTAACGGTGGCCGACACGTAATTACGAGCCTTCGGCAAGGAACTTCCGGGTTCCGGTGCTTTTACCCTGAGCGTGATTACCCGGCGATCCTTGAGGAAAGGAACGCACGAAATGAAAACGGGACGATCGGCTGAAAGTATTGCGTCTTTGTAACTCCCTGGAACTTTGTTCTCGACGACGGATAAAGGATACAAAGCTCTGTTATGTACAAGTATTTTTCCCTTTTTTTAAAAGTAGGTTTCGAAGTTTGGAAGCGTATAGCAGTGTCCCAGTGACAGAAGTTCAATAAATGTTCCAGATTTAATCTTATTTTTATACATAATTTTTCTTTGAGTAGGGTCTAATGTTCCTAGGGAAGAATCTTTTTAGATGCTCAAATGTGAAGACGAGTTAGAGATGATTAATTTGTGAGGTTAGATTTTTGTGAAAAGCAGAGTGGTTTAGTTTTCTTCAGGGAAAATTAAAAAACCCTGATATTCAGGAGATAACTTTATGAGTGTAAAGTAATTTAATAATTATTTAATCCGCAATATTCGATGCACAGGCTCATATAACACTGCGTAACAGTTAACGTGCTAAATTATAGCAGTGATGGCCACGGGAGCTCCGGCTTTTCCCCACTCTAAGTCCATTTTTCCCGTTTCAATTCCCTCCTCGTTCCCCCTCGGCCCATTGTCGACCCAGATTACAGTCTATATGAGGGGAATGGACCTAGAGTGGGGGAAGTCCGGAGCTCCCGTGGCCATCACTGAGTTATAGCTTTGAATATCTTGAAAACACTGCCACTTGTAAACCTAAATATGACGCACCCGATTATTGTCGTTATGGCACTGATGAATTTCCTTCTGATTATTTAATTTATTCATCTTCGATTTTTCAGAATTTCCGAAACTTACAACCACAAATTGCAAAGCGTCTCAGAACTCCCTGTGTTTCCATCGCACTCGCCGGTGTTATTCTTCGTCAATTCGAAAGCATGAAACGAAAGTTTATGCGTAACTTTTGGAATTCTACCCCCGGAACGATCTTTTCCATTCCATTTAGAATTTCCCTGCGAGAATACCGTTTGCTTTCAACGAAATTTATATTCCTGGATGCCGGTGTGTAAAATTGGCGAGCTTTTGCGTGCCTATATCTTCGAATTCACGACGCGAGACGTATCGGTTTTTCGCGAAATCCGGCCACGCACGGCCGGATGGGGAGGTGTGGTGTGTGTGTGTGTGTGTGTGGGGGGGGGGGGGGGGTGTAAAAGAAAGAAACCGAGGAAAATGGAGGAAATGTATCCACTGCTGCGTTCTGCATGACTTCATCGTCGCAGCGGCGTGTGTCCCTCTGTCGCTGCGAAACAGGGGAAAATGTTCCGCCATCGATACCCTTCTGACAAATTCTCGCAGCGTCGTTGACAATGTAAAATCGTACGATTCCTGACATTTTGCCTTCTATCGACACAAATACGCGATCGCATTATTCTTCTTGTCAGGCCAGCCCGTTCACGGTTAACGCTCCGTTTCTACTCACTATTGCTTGTATCAATGATAGTACAAAATTGAAGAAATATTATCTAAAACAGAAAAGTGATACAAAATAAATATACAGGGTGCATTCAAAGGAACTCCGTACAATAAATTTCGATTTTGTAACTGAAGACTGAGGAAATAGTCCATACACATGGATAAATCAGCTGCTTCTTGTTTAGATACAGACACTTTTAATTGGGCACCACTTTATACTACATCGAAAGGATCGAATGTCGATAGTAGAATGAAGGTCTATCGTGAAGTAAATACGGCAACCGATACTCCATTTTTTTTTTCAAAATTAAACACTCTTGAACGTCGATGGTGCAAAAATAGTCTTTCATCGATTCAATATTGAAGTAATCAGAATTGAATCTACGTGACTAAGAAAACAGTATTCTACGCCATCGGTGAAAGGAAAGATCTCATCAAAAATATACGATAGCTGTAACTCAAGGGTTCCTCTTAATCGAACATACATCACACTCAATAACTGTTGAACGTCAATGGTGCGAAGAAACTCTTTCGTCGATTAAGTCCCACTCTATGATCAAAGTGGAACGACCATCGCTGAAAAAGACATTGGTCGGTAATCAGATATCGCGCGGGAACAGTGAAAACGCGATCGAGTGCGAGAAAAAAAAAGATCGACGCGTATCGCGAGGTGATTTTCCAGCTGGAATGAAATTCAAGTGCACGAAGGTGCGGAAACGGAGCAGCGGCGAGCGGAATGAAAATCGATCGAAAAGGATTTCCTGGGGAACACCGACGATTCTGGCTGCGCGACAGTTGATCCGGGGATGAAGTGGCTCGATTAAAAATCACTTGGACCGGATAGTCGCTCAACCGGAAGGATGAAACGCGAACCCACCCCCGGCAACCCGTCCGCCCACCCTCCGCGCTGTCTCCGACTTCCGACCAAATAATTCGACGATCGTCTAGCCGTGTGTAATTAGTGACCGATTTAGTGAAGTTCAAGCTGTTTGCAGTTTCACCTCGGCGCTGTCCCGTTCGATGGGAAATTCGACAGGGATTTTTAATTAATTCCCCTTCCAGCGAACGTTTTTCGTTTCACGTGGACACTCTTTCGTTCCTTTTTTGATCTCTTTTTTTTCACTGAATTTTTCGAGCTGCAGACAGTTACGAAATTCCGAAGCTTAGTTTTGGATTTTACAAGGTGTGCCTGACAGAGATGGTTTCTCTCGTAAAATAATTTTTTACTACTGTGATATAGTAATACTACCTACAGTAACTACTGATAATTTTTTAACACTTTGAATGTTACAGTGGAAACTGCCATATTTAGTCAGACACGATGTAATGTCCTATTTTAAACAGAAATCGTGAAGGAAAAGAATATTTTACTTTCTGAACGCATTGGTGTCACCTTATACTGGTATTACAATATTAATATTATCCCAAAATTTTATGAAAATTATTAGTTATTTGACAAAAGAAAATTTGAGGGGCCGATCACCGATAATTTCCACGGCACTCAACGTGTTAATTACTATACCGATTTATACGTTATTTCGTTTACTTCGTAAATGAATCGCTGCAGTACTTAATATCATTTCAGTGATTTATTTCGATCGTCTGAGTTATTCTGGTATTAACAAAACAATTTAATATTATTTATAATAATATGTCAATGCTTGAAACGCAGGTTGATTATATTTTAAATATTTTCATAAGACTTCAATTCCAATTCTGGGGGCTATCAATTGAGTAATTTAAATTAAAACCAGATACCTTCAGTTTGCTCGTTCCTTATCAAGCATTGGAACAACTTCACCAAGAACAACTTTATAAATTAGTCTTCTCTTGGGAATTTTTTCCACGGTGTTCCAGGGGAAGGAATAATACTCCCTTGTAATTGCTAAAGTTCTTTCAAACGGACGGAGAACGAAAAAATTGCAAAGCTTTCATTTATAGACCTGAATGGATAACAACAGTTAAAGTACAAAGGAAATGCTCATGAACGGCACGATGCGTTTTCTTTTGTCAGCTAACCATTTTCTTATCATATCCGCGACTATGGGTAATAAAACGATGAATAAAGCGCATGAACAGCGAAAGAAGGATATGAAGCGAAAGTAATATGTGAAAGAAGAGAATTGCTAAAGAAGATGGCCACAGGCATACAGAAATTCTTTATTCTCTTCAGTTAAAGAATAATTATCATTAAAAAATTTTGGTGGTCGGCAACTTCGATTTTCTAAAATTTTCAAGATCTGCAATTACAAATTATAAAACGTCTGAAGACTTCTTTATTATTAGTAAATATTAAACCAGAAAGCTTCACATTAAGACGTTAATACTCACTCAATTGCTTGGAAATGAATTTTAATGTATCTGACTGTTCCATAATGTTTACAAACGTAGACAAATCTACACACGTACCAACAGATAAATACTAATTAATACGAAAAATATGTGTCTGAAGCGTTAAATAAGACTAGAATCAACAAAGGCATAAAGTATATTTACGACGCAAGCCTACATGCAAAAAGATACTGTTTTATTTAAGAAAATTAGTGTTATTAAAATTTGGAAAAAATATGAGTATTGCAAAAAGATAGCAAAACTAAGCATCCATTTAAGGTGTTACGTTATTGTGACCCAATCAGTAAATCTACCATTAACTACTGTCATAAAATAAGTAATAAATTTTAGCGAATAAAATGGAAAAAGAATCCGAAATGTGGATCAGTGGGAAAATATCTACACGCTAAATTCTCTATGATGCAAAAATTTACCGGACAAGAAAACAAACTGAAAAATGGAAGACAGTCACAGAAAACCATCGACAACGCGTTAAACAACATATTTTCTACAATAACGAAACTGTCTGTTAATTAATAATCCTACAAGACATCCCGATCAACCAAATATAGCGTGTACATCGAATCAACAAAAATAAAAGAAATTATGAAAAAAGTCGTCGACATCATATCAAGATTCGCCGTTGTCCGTCAGCGGGGTGTGTACCTTAAAGGCTTAACAAAACAATATGTTTCCCCGAAGAAACAGCGCCGAATATTAAGAGAGCGCCGTCAGGAATACGAATCCCCTCGGGACAAAGAAACAACGTCCGTATCCGCGATTCCGAGTGATCTATGAACTGTTCACGTGCGAACCAGCCGAGGCAGGAAAGTTCAACGGAGGACCGAGGATCACACTGTTAGCTTTTCAGCAAGGGGAAAAGTGCGGTTGATACACCGGCGCTGGTCCAGGGGGCACAAAAAGAGAGAGGGAGAGAGAGAGAAAGAGGCTGGACTCGATACGTGACCAGCGAGCAAATGATGACACGCTCTCAAAAATCGTCTCCCGTTCTTCCTCCAGCCTCTTTATCGTTTCTTCTCGCCGGCTTTTGACGCGCTGAAAGCGTCCAGCGTGTTAATCACCGCGTTTCCTGCAACCACCGTCCACAACGGACGATTTTTTGCCGGATCATCGCTGATTAGAGCCGCGCCAGTCTTTATGAGACTTTATGGTGCCCCGTTGCCGGCACCGCTGAGATTTTTCTTTATAAAGCGACCTCCCGCGAATCTTGTTAAGAAAAAATGTACTTTTCCGGCCGAGCAGATTGCGTTGCATGACCCGGTTTTCAACCAGCCGGCCGAGTTCCGAAACAAATGTCCTGCCTTCTGTCAGCCAGGTGATACGAGATTAGACTGACGCAGGATTTGTCACTTTCTGCTTTTTTTTAAACTGTTTATTCTGGCTTTGAATGAGAAAAAACATGACGTTTTACAAAATAAACTTTGAACGAACAAACGGTACACTTATGTTATAATAATTTGATTAATATGATAAACAAGGCATCTTTTCAGTTTTGAGTGTTACAGTCTCTGGTCTCAAGACTGGCAAGGAGGGCTTATCCTTGGTGTTATAGTTGTAGTTGTTAATGCACCTTGTTGATTCATGGATCAAGTGAGTGCTACGAATTGAGAAGAGGATGGAAGGACCACCTCCAACATGGAGGAAAGAGTTCGGAGAGATTAAAACCAACAACAGACAATTATATTTATAAAGTGCCATGTACACTGGTGGTACAGATTGAACTGACAGAGTTCGTGACTATGTACACTGTCGAGCACCATAGGCGATCGCCTGCTCAAAAACGGTATAGGAGAAGGAGCCAATCACCTGACGGCTGCCGTGCACCGAATGTTGATGATTGGCTGCTCCTTCTATACTGTTTTTAAGCAGACGGTTGCCTAGGATGTTGAACCACGTACACAAGTTACAGAAATAGTAATTTAAAATATTCCCTTTGGTTTCGTTTAAATACAGAATGTCTCTGAGCAGGCGTATTTGCCACAACGAATCAGAGATCGAAAATGCAAGGGGGTTGAACCTTAGCTGATCACCAATGATCCTGTCTTGTTTATAAAAATATAAATTAAGAGCGTGATGCCATCTCTTCTAACTGAACAAGCTTATTTTAATTATAGCAAGTAAGTTCAACGCCTAGACTGCAGTAGAACGAGTGCAGTCAATTTCGTTAAGTCCATGGTGTAATTGAATGCTTACCACTGAGAAGAAATAATCCACAGGCAACGAGAGTTCTATGGTCCGAGTAACAATGTCCAATTAAGGCTGAAATTGTGGCAGCGAGGACCAATGCTGCAGCGGCTACTTGAAATGGCGCCGAAATCCTGAAACAGATCATTATCATTACAATTACGACCTCTTTGTACCGGCAAATCGCGACAACCGATTCCCACTGGATTTACATAAGCCGCCGCTAAACCTCAAATCATTTACACTTAACGCGTTGACCAGCCAGGTTCAATAATATAATAAAGTTAAATAATCATTAGACTGACGATGTTTATGCAAACATACATTTTTATGTTTTAATGTACACCTTAAGCGCCACACTGTATCAGCTGAAAATGACAAACTTTCTCAATTCTTATGGAAAATAAATATAAGTTTAAATTATAACGTCTTTAATTAATAATATTAGTAACTTTCCTAATTTTGTACTGGTTCTATTAGTATTTATCAAATATATTTCTTAACATTTTGTGCGATCTAATAAATAGTGATTGAATTTAATTGTTATCCAAATATGGGTGACGCGGCAGTCAAAGTCTTATTGGAGTTACAAAAATGAAACTTTGACAAAACTGTCGTTTATTTTATAAATTTGAATTTCTCGCTCTTAACTGTGCGTTTTTCAAATATTTGTGTATGTTAAATTGCATAAACATCCGCAATCTAATAATCACTAATTCTCACGAAACATCGACGGCAACGTTCGATCGAATACTTTAACATTTTTATTCATAACAATGTTCATTCCAAAAAACAGTCTGTATTTGACTGGATATATCGACTTTCAACAATACTATGCAGCCACTGTCGAATCCATAATTAACCTTCACTACTTCCTCCGTAACACGTGGCACACGACCACCTTAACGACTCCGTTAAATCGTTAATCACCTTCCAGCAGTAAACTAAATCTATCTCACTGAAATACAATTTTCTGCCGACATTACACCGTTAAAACATTCCATTAAACTATATCACGATCCATTTAAAAGAATTAAGGCAATTTCTTCGGCGACTTCGTCGTAGACGCGCACGAAATCGCCGGTACCTTTTCACGCGGGGAATCAACATTAATTCCGCAGCAGGCGAAACGTTCGACGGACTTTTTATTCGAGATGCGGTCGCCGATTTCAAACAATTCCTGGGTGTAAACAGCACTGCGCACAATGGATATCGAGCCATCGTGTAAAACGGGAAACGACAATGGATCTTTGCGAATACCTTCGTAAACGTGCGATCGGCCGACAGCGGACCGCGTGCCGTTTGAACCTCCGAATATCGTTCGTACCGCCGACAGATTTGACACGGTTTACACCTGCAAGTGAAAACCGACGCCAGCAGGAACTTCGTTTACAGGATCGTGTAAAAATAACGAGAATTTTTCGCTCGATGTAACTGCAGTTGAAAAAAATCGCGAAAATAAAGATTCTATATTTTGGTTGTTAATGGATCTCACAATCTGAAGAATGTGAAAAAAATTAATTCTTTTATTCTCAATTCTGATAATATAGATCTTCCTGCGTAGTTTGGTAAGGTTTTGTTTAATTCTGAACACTAAAAGTGTATAAAGTCTGATTTCGAAAGTTGAATGCCATCACCGAAGTAAGTAAGCCAGTGATGACCGCCGGAGCTGTGGCCTTCTTCCACTCTAGATCCATTCCTCTCGTTTCAGTTTCCTCCTCGTTCTCCCTCGCTCGATCATCGTCCCAGATCATAGCCTATACGAGGGGAATGGACCAACAATGAGGAAAGGCCGCAGTTCCGGTGACCAACACTGAAGTAAGCAGTTATCAATGGAATTCCTGCTCCATAAGCAGGGTCATCTCCTTGTTGTTCTTGGAATATATCTTTCAAGTTAGTTGCATGTTTTCTTGGAGGGTTCACAAAATCGACATCATTACAGTATCAAGTACATGTTACTGATTAGGGGTTTCGAATATTCTGGAATTACTCAAATTTGTCAGCACTACAGCTTCATTAGGAAACTTCTAACAAACTGATAAAACTATTGTAACATATCATAATACCCACTCATAAATGACCAAAACACTTAACACTCTTCTCAATGACAATTGTAATTTGAATTGTCCCTAAACTAATATAAAAATTACAATATATTTTAGAATGACATAAAATTTGAAACTTTTTCAGTTGCATTAAATTAAACACACTGAGCGCCGCAGTGAAAAATTCCGCCTCTAGTCAGGCACACGAAAATACCATTTTATTAATATGCACCGTTGAATATATAAATATTTATTTATTTGATATTATATTTCTTATTTTGTACTATCATTGTCACATACATGTAATTCCAAATTTCGTTGGGGTAATCAGTTACTTGTCAAAATTAAAATTGGTACGTGGGTCACCGGTGGTACACATGGTGCTCAACGTGCAAATGTACCAGTGACCGAAGAGCTCGTGGCAGTAAAGTGTTACATATTACCCTTAAAAGTTTCCTGGGGGAAAATTGAACGCGTTGCACCATCTAACGAGCGACCGGCGTTCCGAACAAGACGCACGTCGTTGAGGGACGAAAATGGATGTTACCAGGACCTGTCACAGCGCTCTGGGACTCAGGAACTTCCCGGAGACGAGGAGCAGGTTAATCAAGATTTGCGGTGCAGCTGGAATTCTCGTGACGGGACAGCACGAATATACCCCCTAAATTTTGATTGATCTGCCGGCCAACTTCCGAAGTCCTTTCGAATACCGTGCTCCCACCTCATCACCCTTAAAAAGCTGCTCGAATTTATCGCTTTTTTACGTGACCGCTTCACGTGACCGTCGAACAGCTAATTCTCTGAAGCCTACACTTGGTAGCCGATCGTGGAAAATTCGAGAAAAATTTTAACGCTGCAGAAAGTTTGGTGTATTTTTGAAAGCGCAGAAATTGAGGTATTATGCCACGGTCAATTTAAACTTTTCGGCATGCATACACGGAGTAAAAATGAAATTTTTATTATGTTTGCGAAATGAAGTGTTCCATCTGAAGGTATCAATCTTACTGTGCAGTTATTGAAGAATAATGTCGAATTGTTAGCAGATATTCCCGTTGAAGGTTTCAAGGGTCTTTTCACGTTTAGATGACCGAAGCATAGTTGTTTTAGGAAAATTTTTTGCGAGAAAGCTACCAGAGCTGTTGAAATGAAATCCAGAACGTTTATTATTTGTACTTTGAACTATACGTACAATTTTTCGAATTTCAAAAAATCCTTTTAGGGGTTTATTCTCAAGGTTTCGAGTTATCTGCAAAAATATATAAAAAACAAATATTACCGAATTCATCATTTTCTTATATGCAAGGTCACTTGACCCGTTAGATTATAACCCTTTCCAATACTTTGGACCAGAGATGGCCATCCGGAGTAAGGCCTGGCGCTAGCCTATCCCCACTCTGCGCCCATTCCGTCACGTTGCTTATGGTCTTGGTGTGACGTCGAAAACATCAGTAATTGTCGGTAAGTATGGTTTTCCAAGAAACAGTGGCACAATAAGAATAATTATTGTTTTATATTTGACATCAATTTTATCTAGAGATTACATCTCTGCTTTTTTATTACGTGAGGGGAGTAGACGAAGAGTAGGGGTAGGGTGGAGCCAGGCATCGCTCCAGATGGTCATCCCTGCTTTGGACGAAATACGTCGCTTGTCTTTTCATTACAATACTTAACGATGCTATACATAGGACATTTTATATACAATGAAAATATACGTGAGATACCTCATAAAAACAGTCGGGCGGGTAAAAATCGGTCCACGAGGTGTCTCGTCCAAAGAATCGAATGGGTTAAGTGGGACACCCAGTGTAAAATCGAATAACGTTTCCGTGTGAAACAATGGAGGCGCAGTTCCGCGTTCATTAACCGGAATCTTTTCATTTCGACGGAAAACATTTCGAACGGGGGCTTTCGCTCGCGTAGATTAAGGTCGAGGACAAAAGATTGACGCGTGAAAAGGCGAACGGGCCGATGATCGTCGTGTTGCTTTAATGATCCCGTGAATTGTGCAAATGATTAGCGAGGCGTAAACACGTCGCTTCACCGTGGGAAATATTGGCGTTGAATCGCGTCATCCGCGCGATTATCGTCGAGCCGTGACAGGTATTACGAATCGCGAAGAATGAGGCGTATAAGCGCCGTTTATGAGACATCGAATTGATTAAAACGTAATCACAGGGCCGTGTGCTTGAACGAAAATTAATGTTGTCAGCCGTGTAAACGTCAGCGGGATTTGCGCCTCTTGAATATTGACGCCTATGTTTTAATTATATTCTGTCCGTTTTATTGGAAAACTGGTAATCAATCGATGCTGCTTTTATACATTTCAATGTATAATTTTATTCATTTATTTTCCCGGGTAAATGTGATAAATATTATAGAAATAATTAATTAAATGAGCACGCTCATCTGAATGAATGATCGGTGCCTTTTCCATAAATGATTTCTAGAGTGTTTCCGTTAGACAGGATGCATTCGCTGAGTGGATTCATAATAATTATATAATGTGTTCGAGATGTAATGTGAAATATTCATTGATATGAATATGATATATTCGTTATATATGATGAATCTGTTATAAAATTCATTTGAACGTTCTCAATCCCTTGACGTACAATTTATTAACACGTGGAATGCTACAGTGAAAACAGCCATGCTTGATCAGACACGATATAATCTACTACTTTTTTATATAAATCGTAAAGAAAAAAAAGATTAGTGTACTCACTCGTGTTCTTCTGTTCCTGCATTATTGTTTGAGTATGAACTCTGCTCAGAATTTTGTGACAATCAATAATTATTTAATTAAATTAAAGTTGAGGTGCCGGTCACCGTGACCGCCACAACATTCAACGTGTTGATAATTCAGATTACGGTACTATATTTTAAAATACAGTACATTGAAAATGCTGCTTCCATTTACGTATCACCACAGAAACTGACCCTGTTTATAATTATTATACAATTTCAGCAAGTGACATCTAGTACCTGAAACATTATAACACAGCGTCACCATTGGACACTTTGACATTAGATTACAATGACGCGCCAGACTCGTCATTTGAATTCAAGAGGTTAAACATGAAACCTATTTAAGAAGGCGTAACTGAATCAGTGACCATAATGTTGTGGGTTGGAAGCTTCTTATTTTGCAATTTACGTTTGTCCTACTTACAACTCATGGCCATCTTGTGGAGTACATTTCAAGTATGCAAAGGGTGTCCTGTACTCAAGGCTGGCCGCTACATTAGGGTCACTGAATACACGTGCCTTGATCTAGGTTTACGACACGTCTATTACTGTAAGACATCAACGGCGCACGTAGACTCCAAAAACTCAGAGTACACAACAACTGAACATCTCCTGAAGTCTTATTTCGTTGCTTGCGAGTGATTCTACAGACAATTACTTTAACTGCCGACCTATAAATGCTTCTCAAGAATAGCAATGTATCCCAAACCCAATCCAAAACAGATTTCTGTGATTGGAAGAGGATTCGGTGATACCACCATAAATTTCCCCACGTTTAGGATGAAGCAGCACTGAAGATGCACGTGGACTCCAAAAATTTAGAATACACAACGACTGAACGTCTCCTAAGTCTTATTACCTTGCTTACGAGTGATTCTAAAGACAATTACAGTGAGACCTCGATTAATCAGCTTCATCGAGAGATAGTCAGATCAGATAAATCGAGGCCCGAAGGGAAATAACTAAAAACGTATTTTCTATACCAAAATAAGCTCTGTATTCTTAGAAAATGTATTTCGTATTATAATATAATCATAAGCAAATGTATATCTGCTTAAATTTTATCAATTTTTTTAATTTTGCAATTCTGAGTGCTTTATTACGCCAACTAGTCACCATCTGTAAATTTCCTGTTAGGTTAGGTATAAACAGAGGAGAATCGTAAGATATGTACAAGCGTTTGTAGTTAGTAAACAGGAGACCCTGGATAACCGAGACCTCGGTTGATCAAGACTACGGAGAGTCCATGCCAACCTACAAAAGCTTCTCAAGAACACCAGCGTCTTGGGGAACGTATCGTAAATCCAATTCCAAACAGATATCTGAATTGAACAGTGTTCATTAGCTGTGTCATGGAATCAGCTTCATGGGATTCAAACGCTGAAGGAAAAATTAGAGAGACCGAAGGTAAAAGCACCCGACCAGCGTGTTAAGATGATCAACGTGGTTCGCGTGAAATTGTCGCGGCTTCGAGACTCGAGAAGGTCGATCCGGGGAACGTCGAGTCGGATCGGGTCGGGGTAACAGCACCCCTTAGCGAGACGCGCCGTTACCCAGCATGCTCCATTTACCCCAATAGCTACGAATACGTGTATTACACGCCGGTATCGAAATTCTCCTTCACGGTACCCCCTCCTCCAGCTCCGTTCAGCAGCCATTTCACCTGGAACGACAACCACCATCCCGCGACATAACGATCCGATGTTTCGTCGGAGAAAATTTCGTGGAAATTTCCGGGGTCTGCAGATGAGAGCCGTCTGTCAGTAAGTTTCTGGCCATGAAATTTACGCGATACGCCCATACGCCGGTTTTCACTGCCGCACAAAAATTTTCCACCGAATTTTTCCTCGATTTTTCCGCCCGCTCTCGCTCCCAGCTTTCTACGCGTTTTTCTTCTCTGCCAACCTCTCTCTCGCTCCATCATTCCTTGCGCGGTGAGCTAGATAGGGACTTTCGAGGTGTGAAATTCTGTTCGGGGATTTTCGCGGTTGCAGATGGTATTTTGTGAACGACCTTTGGACGCGACCGGGGTATTTGAACGCAGCAAATGCGCGTGAAATCGAGCTACCCGGAAGCTTTTTCTTTTTTGAGAGTCTGGAGTGTGGGAATGATGATATTTGCGAGTTGGTGGTAGAAATGATGTTATTCTACCACTGTGAGTTTGATATGATATATTGGAATGATACTGTTTGTGGAAATGTTTGTGCATCGACAAACTTCTTTTGTTTGCTGCTTTTGTGTTTGTTGGGTTCGTTGTAATTTATAAATAAATTATATTCTTTCCTCTGTAATAGATAGGTGCATGGATTGTAATTTAATATATTTTGTACTAATTCAATTTTAAATTATAAAATAGAATTTGTATTGTAAAATAGTTAAATGTTCGTGTCTGTAACAATATATGTATGTTTCTTTTGTATGGAATAATTTTTTCTTTAAGATACAATCTAAAGAATTTGAAGCAGTTTCCAAAAGAGGAATTAAAAAGGATCGCATATTCCACGGTGTTTGTAAAAACTACATGGTTTTTAATTTAATTGTTTTAAAATAAAAATTTTTTACAATAACAACTACTAAATGAACAGTCAGCATAAATTCTAATAACTAAATAAGAACTTTATAATTTAACAAAGTAATATATTACCCCTTAATGGTTACAACCATATCTTTACAATTATTTCTCATCTTTTATTCTTAGTCATTAAAATCGTATAAAATATGCAATTTTTCATCATCAGAGTGAAACAATCCTATTCCTTTTCTTTAAATATAAAAATTTCTGACTTTGAAAATCATTCTTTTAATTGCCATGTTTCGCAACGTTATATAGGAAACAATTATTTCGCGAGTGTATAGACAACACGCGAGAACATGTCTGCAATAATCAAATTTCCGAAGGAAGCTTCTCATTCGGTGCATCGTATCAAATGCAATAAGTGCATCGCCTTATCAAATCAGATGGAAGTAATGCAGCTGGTGCAGCGTGCAGTGAATTTAAGGGTGGCAGCGGTGCATAAGGGAGAGGGCCAATTAAGGATTGGAAGTTGGGAAACGTTGATCGCTGTTCCTTGTTCCGTTTTCAGCCACTCGTTCACTCTCCATAAACAGCCAAATGAAATGGAATTGGGAGGAAGAAAAGCGTCAAGCTTCGATGCAAAGCCCATAGGTTCGAGAGCAGTCTCGAATCGACTGTTTGAATGGTTTAAAAATGTTCTTTTAGCTTAACTTTTATAAATAAGAACAAGACTCAGTCATGTTTTTTTAACACATAGAGCATAATACTCCCAATATTTCACTAGCACTGTACCTAGCTTCATCAGGGGTCTGATGATACACTGATACTCATGTGTGTCCGGATATTTACTCTTTTCACACTAGAACTTCCAAGGCAGTCAAAATTACTGCCCACCTGGTTAGCAATTTTACTATGTACGATTTATTTTTGACAACTATTATGTTTACTTTGGATTGACGCTGAATAAAGCTAAACAAAAATGTAAATAAACATTGTTTCCTTGAATTACATATTTCTTCTAAAGCGTGCCATATTGATAGCTTCGATGAAATAGGTGAACGTTACTCGTCGGTAGATTTAGTATTCAGTATCCATGTTCATATTCCAGATCATTGAATTAATCAATCAGTTTTTAATTGGTCGATCAATTAAAAACGGGAGGACGGTGCTCCAGATGAGGTTGAGATAGTAATCTATATCCCTACTGATGTTATTAGGGTTTCCCTGGCACACATCAGTATCAGTGTGTCTTCAGATACCTGATGAAGCTAGTTACAATGCTCGCGAAACGTTAGAACATTTCCCTACTGGACACGGCTCACAACCAGAAGCCTCAAACGGTATTATCCGCACTGCACCAGGCCGGGAAAGCCTCAAAGCTCTCACACAGAGCCAGAAGTCTTCAATCGAGTTCTACTTTCATTTGTCGACCACGCTGCTCGAATGTAACAGGAAAAATATCGGAAAATTCGTGAAACGTTCGAATTGTTCTCGATGCGATTTGCATGACATTTCTTAAAAAATTGTCGAATATCTTATAAAATTATCGTGCATAAACGAGCGGACGATTGATAACGACGCCAGCACGGTTTATTAAAGGACCCGCGGTTTAATGCTGGCCGATAACGTCGCGTTCTATTTTACCGCGAAAAAGGCGGCGATACGCGGCCATTAAACGGAGACGAAAGAAAAAGAGGGACAGTGGCGGGTGTATGCGCGCACAAAAGTGCGCGTTTTTAACGAACAACGCGCCCGGTGCTTTTTTAATTAACAACGCGTGAAATGACCCCGTTCCGCCGTGATTATTACGCTTGTGTTTCTTCATCATGTTTATTATGACGCTCTTTTCCAGTTGCTTTACAGCGATCTTCTTTTCTCCTCGATGCATCGACGAGTAATGTTTCTTTTATGGTCTTATTGATTTTTAAACTGTCAGTGAATGATTATTAATTATATAGTGAATTGGCAACGTGTTTTTGAAAAGAGTGATCAAACTCTAGGGATATATTGTACCTTCTAAGAGGAGCAAGAAATGTCTAATCAATATAGTTCCCACAATTAAGCTTTCAAATTTTAATAGTGTAATTATTAATCATGCTTAGTTATAGTTAGCATCTTTCGAAACATTGCGTATCGTAAAGAAGGTCGCAAAATGTTCTGTATTTACAAATAGAGTCCCTTCCAGTGTGTATAATATTTGAATTTAAAATTTTAAGATCTACGTTGATCGGATATCTTTTTCAAAACACCCTGTATATAAAGTGGTGCATTTGCCTATTTCTCAGATAAGAATGGCCCTTGTTTGTACGCAAAAATGAGTAAATACAAATTAATTCGGAAGGTCACTTATAAATAACAAATGTATTTGTTTTCCTTGATTAACAAAATAATTTTGCAACATCACTTACGGAGAGTATAGAAAGTTCAATAGAAACCATTCACCTAAGTTAACTGTTTTCTCCAAAATAAAATTCCTGAAGTGATGAAGTTAAACACAACGACTACATACGGTGGAAAAATTGTACACAGTACAGTGGAACCTATGTCAGTTACAATCTGAAAATATCATTACTGATACTGTGTATTTAATTTTGTACTGCTCTGTATTTTACATTCTAAAATAAACTCATCGTTTTTTGCAAAATTTAGTTGCAATGTGACTGATACTGTTACAAATTCTACTTCGTATAATCGAGGCTCTACTGTATTTCAAACCACGACAAACACTCCTTTTAACAGCCTTAGTGCAAACCTTACAATTTCAGCGCAATAAACAAATTTTACCGCATTGACTACAACCTTACAACCCAATTGAGCTCGAAAAATAAGTCGTACAGCTGGTGGTGGTTAGGCAAGTCACGAGACGAAGGTTAGTTTATCATCACAGAAAACAAAATTCCATTTCTCAGTGATGCAACAGCGGATGAGGATCGATTTCCGCAAATTCATGAGCGCCTTGCGCATCTTGCGACCGGTCGATCCCAAGGGAGACCATTCCACTGTGTAATACTGCATAACCGTGTGCATTACATACGGCCAGTGAGGTATGCGAGAGCTGGTAGCAACAACAGCAGCTGGATCCGAGGGTGGCACAACCCGTTCACCACGGGGTGAATAGCCCTGCTGGTATGTTCCTGGCCAACAGCCAGACCTGGTAACTAGTCCTAGCCACCGCATTAATAGAGTTTTATTGTTATTTACTGTGACAACGGCCCGTTATTAACGGGACCCAAACCGGTGGACACTGACGGATTGTTGATCTCGTTCGACGACTTGGTCCAACATTCCATCCGTTCACCCTTGGCTGATTGGTCTAAACACGATTGAACAGCCGTACACCATGATTTCGTTTCGATTATAAACGAACAATTATCCTTCATTACCTTTCTATCGTGCGCTTGTAAATGATGATGTTGATGTTTGATGAGGTCTCCGCTTGTTTTTGACTCCGATCGACGGCCAACTGACGCTCGATTGGATCAAACGAGAGTTTGTGGAGGCATTGTTAACAGAAATGATGGAGGTTTTGATTGGATGTTGGAGAGAGTATCAGAGATTTCGCTGGGAGCTTTGAAGTACTAAAAATTTGTATAAATCCTGAATATTGATTTTCGTCTTCATGTATATGAAAAATTGTCTATGTGATTGTTTATGAGTTATTTTCTGTAGAAAATATTGTCTATTTCATTTGCACTTGTTCAATGTTTAAATTACACACCTCTAAAGAGAAGTTTTTCATTGCTATTGAGAATGTACTAAATTTAATTGAACTACAAAAATCGAGGTGGTCTGTATATTTGTATTTTTAGCCGAAACAGGGATTTACTGAATCTCAGCTATGATTTTGATCGAAACATGAATCTTAGTTAGCGATACAGGGACTGAGGACGCCCCTGTTTGACCACGATGCGTCACTAATGCTTTTAGTGTATCAGTTCGTTGTGCAATCAACCGAATCGACTGAAACTTGACTTTGAGCTCAAAGAAGCGAAGATGCAAAATTGAACGCATTACATGCCCTTAGCAAGTCTTCACTCAAGAATTCTGTTTGCCGTGTGAAAGGCGGAGATCGCTGTTTCGACTAGGAAATGAATTTCGCTTGACTCTGCACGCTCGAACACTTTCCCGAAGCTTTCGATGTTCTGTTTAATTCTCAAACTTGCCGACGCAGTCACAGATTTTGCTTAATATCCACTTAACAACTTCGAGATCTTACAAATTGTCTTAGTTCTTGCCAGACGTGTTCATCAGTAATAATTCTGACATATTGAGGATAAACTGTAATAGTTTAAGTGCAGTTAAAATATCTGTTAAATGTAGTGTAATTTCTAACAATAGAGTTCTTGAAAAATTGTTTTTATGTAGTCCAGGTTGCAATGTAAAATTAAATACCACATAAGAATTTTCAATCAACACGTTGCTCGCCACAGTGGTATCAGTAATTTATAATCAGGCACAATGTAAATTGCAGTTTTTATTATGAATCACACAGGAAAAATATCTATAAGTATTCGATCGTGTACGTGTGTCTCTATGTTAGTGTTGCAATATAAAATTCGCTTAGAATATTGACAAAATCAATAATTATTTAATTAAATAACATTTAACCGATGAACCTCATGGTAGTCAATGCATTAATGTTGATAAATATGCTAAAAAATAAGAGATTATGGATCGTACCACTATTCTTTTTCTGAATTATACTATATTGCCTTAACTGCACTAAGTTTTACGTATATAGATAATTTTATAGAGTCTAAAACGTGAACAAACATGGTTCAGTCACGTAGCTCTCTGGAACCTCAGCCTTAATTAGCTCAAAGCAATCTAAACATTTCAAGTTTATATTAATAAAAATTCTTTGAGTTTTCATGCTTCGGAAACAATGACAAAAAAATGTCCTAAAAATTTTGCACTTCACTGCAATCTCTGAAGTCCGAACTCAAAAGAAATAGGATGAAACGACGCAGAAGTCAACCCCAAAGAAACAACTATTAGAACGCCCTGACAAGAGTAATAATATTTAATAGCACAGTTGTCTCTGGGAAGAAATCTCGCGGCAAAGAAAAAGAGTCAGCTCGATCTACAAAAATAGTATGGCCTCGAGCAGCGAACCAGTAAAAAAGGACGAAATCCTGACGTCTGGATAATCCGTTCTTAAGAAGAACCAAAAGGTTCGTCGTAGGACTGCTCGAACAGGCGTTTGTTTTCCCTCGATTGCTATCGAATCGAGGTGGAAACGGTATTTGTCGTCGTCGCCACCCAGCAGAAAAGAACCAACCCTTCTCTCGTCCCTTGGAATCCTTTTCGAGAAGAGTCTCGCTTCGACGAACCGTAAGGAAAATGGAGGACCACCTGACGTGTCGTTTGGTCCTCCTTTCATGTCGCAAAATCGCATAAAACATTCTCGACACCGACCACAGCGATTTCGGGCGAAAAAGAAAAAATTATGAAGCTCGATACCTCGAAGGGACAGTTTTATATAGAGTGTTTCGTGATGTATGGACGTAAACTTCGGAGTGTATTCTGTTCATGTGGACGTCTCCTGTATGTTTGATTATTGTTTTAGTTTGTTTACATAATATGAAGAATTTGACAAATTGGAAGATTTATTAATATTAATTAATTTTGAAAATGACAAAAGATTTATAAAGGGTCGTGTATTAATATTTTGTACTGTACAAGACAAAGGAAAAGGTACAGTTGAATGTCAGTTCCATGTTTCATACAGAACAAGTAAATTCTCTTTCTTTTGTAAATAGGTATCAAGTTCAGCAATGTAGAATTCCTGAAGAGAAACTAAAACACAAAGTTGAGAAGCCCTTACCATAAAATGAGGAACAAGAATATTCTCTGCAAACATCGATATTAAAGAACTTGTACCTATCCCACAGATTACAAGCAAAGTTTTCAAATTATTTAATAAACTCTAATGAACTTAAAGAAGTCGTTAACAACTTATTACTATAATCATTGCTGCGATTACAAATAAGAAGAATCATTATTAACACGTTGACTGCCGTGGGGGTCACCGATGACCGGTACCTCAATTTTTCTTTCATTGAATATTTAATAATTCTTGTGAAATTATGGGACAACATTAAGGTGGCAATAATAGTACTAGGTGGTGCTTATGTATTCAAAGAGTAAAATATTCTTTTCGTCCATGATTTATATTTAAAGTACGACATTGTATTGTGTCTGACTAGGTTTAGCAGTTTCCACTGTGGCATTCAGCGTGTTAAAAGCGTTTAGGGTGATGAGTTGTTTCTTTTTCTTTCTTTATTTAACCTAGTTATATCAGACTGTGAAAACGTCAACGCGTATGTATGTCAGCATGAAAAGTTCGTTGCAGCATTTCAAAGAATTCGTCGTGGAAAAGGGAACACGTAAAGTTTCTGTAATTTTCATCCATATTAGTGCCACCGCGAGTCCCTTCATTAAATTTTACAATTTTGCAGACAACGTACGCGGCTGTGAAAAGAACAGAATAATCGGTCGCGAAACTCCAATTTCGAGCGGCTCAGAGGGAAAAAAGAAGACCGTAGCTTTTCTTAAAACGTGTTATGCTTGAACGTGCTCTTATTTTCGCCCGAACAATGCTTTAACGTGCGGGACGGTCTGCTTTTTCAAGTCAGCACATATTCACCGACGTTTATCCTTTAACAACGAGAGAAAAGCCTTTTCATCCTTTTCGACCGAGGCAACGCTTTTCATTTTGCCAAGAAATACGCTTTTTCTTTTTTTTTTTTTCAGAATACGAAATGCAACGAATTCAAGGAAATTCCATAAGGCAGAAGAAGCCTGGGTAGATTCTGTGTTTTGTTAAAGAAACTTTATAATCTAAAAAGATCTATCGATAGTTGAAAAATTGTTAACAGGCAGTATGATGTAACTTATTTTGTGCGACACCTAACTGTTGATTATTGATACGTTTAATGGCACAGTGAAAACTGCCATACCTAATCAGACATGGAATAATGTCCTTCATTAAGTATAAATCCTGGAATAGAAGAATATTTTACTCTTTGATCGCATAGGTATCATCGTATACTATTATTGCAATATTAATGTTATTCCAATATTTGGTAAGAATTATTAGTTATTTAGTGAAACGAAATTTGTGGTGCCGGTCACGGGTGACCCCCACGCCAGTAAATGTGTTACAAACATTTCGTGTGCCCTTAATATTCCAATAAACATGCACTGAATAAGTGTATTTTTTAATGTTGAAGTAATTTATTTTTTAGTAGTGTATGCGAAAAAACATATTTTAATGTGTTGTATTAAATATAGAATTTTTCAACGTGACAGTCAATTTGTTAACGAAGGAGAGGCACATGTATAAACCTTGTCAATTACAGGAATATAAAAGCACTTTCTGTTGTTTATAAATTTGTATTAAACCTCAACAGTAATTGTCTATATTTTTAGAATAATATTGCCCCAAAGTATGTAATAATAAAAACGTTATTAAAAATGTTATCTTCAACGCTTTTAATGCTTTTTATTCGCCTCTTCCAACGATCAGAAACGGTCTGAATGTTTTTCAGAATCCTGTAGCTAAGCAGAAAGTCTTCATTTATATTCTTTCTTATTAATATGCATAGCAGAAAGCTTGCAAGCGCTGGAGAACGTCCCTCTTTCATGGCAGATGAACGATCTACTATCGGAAAAATGTTACAGTCATTACCCACGTTCCTCGATATTACTTTATATATTGTGCACGGCTTGTACATTCATTCGAACTGTTAAAACTACAGGCACGAAGGAAGCAGGAAGATCAATGACTCTATTTTAGCCCATTCGCTATGTAGTTTACATTTTTAAATCGTGACTTAAAATTTTAAATCGCAATTCGAAGATATGAGTAAATTGACAACTAAAAAACCAGAAAACTATTTTCCTAGGAAATATAGTGAAAGAATAGATATAGGTTAGCTGTAAAATGGCGCTGGTATCTCACCTTTGCATACTTACTTTAAATTTTGGATAATTCTTTATCGTATCTACAATTTATTAAACATTGGATAGAACTATTACATTTTTAGACACCGACGTCTAAGATCATTAGTCCGTAAGTGAACGCAACAATTAAATCGTGATACAATATTTTAATTCTGCTCCACATTCGTAATATACAGAGTATTCCATTTATCTTAAATATCTCCGTTGTTGTTAAGTACACAGAAAAATTTCTCAAGAACAAGCTGTTCATATGAATATTCACAAATATATCTTCAAAAACACTTGCAAATTAATCTGAACACATATTCTTTCTTAAGGTCATTCGAAGATCACATTGTTACAGATCAGTAGGAATGGACTTCTTCAAGTTTGATCAAGAACATCAAAGGATCCGAAGAGTGAGTATTCACAAACATATGTACATCCGATAAAACTCGTCTCTATGACAACTGTATAATTATATCAGAAAAATATACACCGATACTAAAAAAGCATGAATGAACTTGAAATTTTGGAAAGTATAAGCTTCAGAAAAAGTTTTACGGATCATTATATTTATTCTCTTCAATCAAACAACTTGTTACTCACTCAGTTATTTTTACCTTTAAAAACAATAAAAACAATCAAGTGAAATGGCACACTCTGCATATTAAATGATCATGGTTTATAATATTATTTTATTTCAAACTTAACTACATCAGTATCTCAACACACATATCTATACATAAATGGATGTTCCTTCTATCAGTCGACACCACGTACCATCCTCACGAAACTTCAAAATGTACTCAATGTTTCACTTCCTACGAGTGCACGTACTTAAATAATTAAATCCGTTCACTATCAAAAATTTGTTGAAAAAAAACCAGTACCTTAGATTGTGGTTTGTTACACTTTTCGATACAATGTATTCGAGTACCCTTCGTATATGAATACCCACACCTGAAGATTCAGCAAGATCAATGACTCAATCTTAGCCAGGCCGCGAAGGAGCTTGCATTTTTAAATCATGTAATCCCGTGTTCCCGCCGCTTCGTCGTGGAAAAGCACGAATAAGAAACGGGCGGGGAGCAAGAAGATGGAGGGTAATTGATACAGCTTTGGTCATGAGATTAAATCGAGCGTAACGCGCGGCCCGTCGAGTTTCCACGGCGAATAAAAGGTCCTCCAGATTAATTTCCCGTTACCCGGGAATCTCCTCCCGTTCGAGGGACGAAAGAAACAGTTTCGCGTCGACAGGACAGAAATTGCAATCCGTGTGGACCCTGCGTGGCCTGCACACAGAAATTCTCGAGGGCATTCATAAAGGTTTCATTCCGGCAGCCAGGAAGTCTCGCAACGGTGTCCGCGCCGTTTGAAGCGTTGCGAATTTTTAGAGGGCACGTCTACCGAGCACAGAAATTAAGAAAGTTATTTAGCGGTGCAAAGAAATTGAAATGAAAATTTCACTGTGGAACCGCCGTGAAGTCGTAAACTGCAGCATTTTATTAAATGTACCGAATTTGTTTGGGCGTAACGAATAATTGGACTGTGGAATTTTGAGTACACGAAAAACGAAAAGGAGCCACCATAATGAGGTCACCGATTTTAACGAAATTTTATTCAATGAAAGTACGAAGGAAATGAGTGGATACGTGTTTGAGCGTTTTCGCCAATACACGTTATTTAAAAAGATATTTAATATTGAATGCCTAGCAGGTTTCTGGTAAAACATGATCAGAATGTGTTAAAAAAACGCTTCTATGCCGTAAAGTGAACCTAAATGACAAAATACAGGAATTTACACGAATTGACTCCCACGGTAATTGCAGCTGAAATCAAGAACTCAAAAAACTGTTAACTAGTATAAGTATGGTTAACGCCTGAATTACAGAATAGGAAAAGAAGTGATTTTTTACTTCAAACCACTATAAAAATCGTATATATCGATATATTTAGTTTCCTCAATTAAGGTGCTAGCTATACTCATACTAATTGAGAGTATTTTTTAATTTCTAATTTCAGATGATTTCAGCAGCAGTTATCAAACGAGCCAACTTTTTAAACATATCTACTTCCCTGGTGTATAATTACTACAGTTTAGACAATAACAACGTACAAAAATTCATAAATATAGTATAAGCATACATGAATAAATCTCCAAACTTTGACAAAGCTACGTCGTTTAATTTTTTGAACAAAAATTCCCAAAGTATATACTCAAAACGGGCTGAGAAAAGATAAACCTCCCTGAAGCCGTAAGACGGAGCATTCGAAAAATTCATGAAGAGCCCCTCGTTCGGAATGAAGATCGTCAGAAGCTGAAGATCGCCTTTAGCTTGAGACCGGATGAACTTTCAGCTCGATAGAAATTTATCGAGCTGTTGAATATTCCAACGGGAGGTTACGGAAAGAAAGGGGACAGGAAGGGTGTTTGGATCGAGTCGAACGTTTTCCACGAGGTCGAGGGCTCGAAGAAGCGGAGCGAGCGTCTTCGGGTCGAAAGACAAGCTTTTCCATTAAGTCGCGCGAACGCTTTCTCCGCGCTGCCGGCAGGAGAAGGATGCCGGCAATAGAATTGCTAATCCGACGATAAACACTTCCAAACGGCGCTTTACGTGGCTCGTGTAACCTGCATCCGGAGCCATTAATGCACTCCCCGAGAAAAAGCAGCGCGAGTGCGGTGCAGCGTGAAATAAAGCCGGAGCTGCGCGATGATGAGGCTATATTTTGAAGCCTGCCGCAGATAGGAAGCTCCGCTGTTCGCCGACATTCGTCCGGACGAATGGCGAACGTTTGTTCGAGGACTTCTGAGTGTGGTAACACTGGAAAGACTACAGAGGCTGTCCTAGCTAAATGTGGCCACCTAAATACAGGGTTCCACGGTTCATTGGAAGAGCATTTAGGACCGAGAACTTCCAGCCAAACGTGGAACACTGTATCTCCTTCAGTTGTAACGGTACAAGAAATATTTTATATGCTATTTGAATTTTTTTGCGCATGTGTGAACATTTTTTTCTTTTGCCTATTGTAGCTGACATTAAAATGCACCCAGGGTTGTGTAATAACATGACTTTGAAGTGACCTTTAACTCCCAAAATTAAAATTCAATATGAAGTTTATTAAGTTTATAACAAGACACTTAGGTGGCTACATTTAGATGGAACACCCTGGATACGTCAATTGATGGAATTTATGCTTTTAACTGTGATATGTCCAGAACAGCGGTTCTCAACTGATTTTAAGAGTTTAACTGCCGTGGCGGTCGAACCGATGCCGCTTTATTTTATTCAACACTTATCTTAATACGATTTTGAATAGAATTAATATTGTGATAAAAATAGAAGATGGAGGCTCTGAAATTTAATAGTTACGTAATTATTACCTTCGTCATTTTTGTTTGGAATTGGATATTATAGTATGTCTGACCAGGCATGGGAGTGTTCCCTGCAGCTATTATCGGGTTAATCGTCGAAGCCTTTTCATTTATCAAGCTGTTTTGTTTGTTCAACAATTTTTATTCAATTTGTTAAGGGCTATCCATCCTGAAATTCATAGTATACAGTGAAGTTTGTAAATTTTAAAGTCATACTCATTCGGTTATGACAGACATGATAAAGTCGCTGAGAATTTAATTAAGAAAAGTATATCTTTCCGCGGGGGATGTTTAATCTCAAAGTATAACTTGAAAGATTTACATTCGACCCGACATTTTTTTAAACAATGAAACGTTGCGATTTCATTAACAGAAAATATATTCTGTTCAGTTCAATTAGAAAATAGAAGTCGTCCGAAAAAGAAGCTCCCGTTACAATATTGAAAAAGTATGGAGTTTGTACAACCTCCAATATTAGTCTTTTCTTTCCATTCAGGAAATGAGAAAGAACTTTAAAGAGTATAAGTGTACATCCTGTTCCATTAACAATATGAATAAAATTCAACAGAGTACACTTTTCCAATTTCGTTTAATTGTCCAGAGTCCGAATGTTCAATATTATATGATCTTTATTACCTACCACGAACATCATAATTCATATTTTGAAAATTCTTTTCAAACTTGTCAGACTAAAAACATGAAAATTCTGATTGACCCTCCATTTCCAAATATGACACAACTCCTTTAACACTTTGATTGCCATGTCACCCATATGTGAGTGACACTTAAATTCAGTAGTTATTTATCTGTCTACGAATAGTACTAGTAAAAATATTTAAAAGGATCTAACAGAACCAGTAAAAAACTATGAAAAATTGCTAACATCATTGATTAAACTGGGCATAATTTGAGATTTCTCTAATGTTACATAAAAGTCTAGAGAGATGTGTCGTTTACAATCTACATATTGTGGCAGTCGACGTGTTAATCAGTCTATTAAACAACGTACAAATTATCCCTAGATACAACTTGAATCTCTGCCTCAGAAAAGCAACCAAAGAATCATTTCATCTTGAAGAGAAATCTTGAAGAAACTTTCCGTAGAAATAAACTTGACGTCCCGTTTCTTTTTTTCGATAAGTCGAACGAATGTAGAATTCAGACGTGGTTGCCAAGATCCAAGCGCCGGTTGCTCGTCGCGGAGAGCAATGCGCTTTATTACTACTAAACAAGCCAGACTAGGCAGTATATTACTAGCGGACGGGTCTGATATATTACTAGACAGGTCTGCCAACCCACTGGCCAATATCCATACCGAGGTCCCATCGGTGGCCAGCCTCGTTTCACCCCTTCCTCGTCTCCCCCAACACGTCGCTTTTCCTTGCAGGCCAAAACTATTAATTTTGGTTTCCGCGCGCACTGTTCAACGGGTAATTCAATTTGCGGCTCGGTCCTATGGATCACTGGATTATATTGAAACCGTCATTGTCTGGGCGTTGTCCATCGATGAAAATGTACTCCCTAAAAAAATGTTGCAATTGAAATTCGGTAGCTGGAAAAATGAGTGACACCGTTTTCAGGAAATAGTTTACCAGGTCGTACGAGTTGCGACATGTGCCTGTGACCACTCCGATAACTTTATAAATATTGATTTTAGGAACAATTGGTTCAGATCAAATTGAAAGGACAGTGTATGGCGGGAAGAAAAGTATTACGCCATTGTAGTTGCAAAGTTTATGGTTATTGAGATATTTGAAATAGAAATGTTCTGGTTGGAGTTATTTAAGTCGACATCAGCGGTTCTCAAGTCTAGTTCTGATTACTCTTTTGTTAAGTTACTGATAACAATGATCATCAGGTAATAATATAATATCTAATGAGTAACTGTAATTAAGTTCATTTGATATTTTGTTGCGTATAAAAGAATTTTTTTAATGCTGAAATTCAATAAATAAAATATTTTGATACATATGTATTTAGTGACCCCACAGATCTGTCTTGGTGGTCATATTTGACAACAGTGGCTGGATGTGAGAACCACTGATTAATCGTTGTTTCATAATAAGAAATTTTTCTCATCACCAGCTAATCTTCTTGCGATTTTATAAAAAAAAAACATGGGGTGCTTCAATTAACACTTTGACCGCCATGTTGCCTACATAGTTTGATTCAATCATTGCTTATTTGATCATGCATAGCTTTGATAAGTATATCTAAGCAGGCATAATGATCTAAACAATTTTTTCCTGAAATGAATATTTATGGAGACGTTTATATATTCATTTTGATAGGCGAGGACAAAGCTCATTCACATTGAGCTGTTTTAAAATTCAACACGAACTTTTCATTTTTCCACCAGCTTCACCAGATCTCGTAATTGAAGGTCTTAAAGGAATTCCATCGAAGAAACGTCCTTTCATCCATTTACATTCTCAATTTTTCCGCGATGCGAAATTCTCGAGTGTGCGGCATCTTAATTACCGACAAGTGGCCGGGGCATAATTTAAACGCTTCAAAATTAGAGTCCACTCCTCGAGCTTGCGCCACCGTTCCCCTTTTCTTTTATTCTAGCTTTTTTTCGTTGCCTCGGTGTGCCAGCGGTTCTGTCCTCGCGACAGGACTCCATTCACTTCACCGTGAGCAAGGCGTTTAAGAGCGTCTTCGAAACGCCATAAAAAATGTGGTTTGACACAAGCGCGTTGCCTTCCACGAATTCAAGAAAAATCTGGGAGTCGTTTAAGAAAACGCGGGCGGAAAATTGTCCCTCAAACGCGCCAATTGAAATGAGCGTTCACAAATGCTCGACGCTCTTTCTGCTACTGCGTGTCAAAGCAATGAAACCCCGTGAACTTTCAAAAGGTGTCTTCAAAGAGTGGTTTAAGACTTTCTGATCTTGTAATTATTATTAAAGTAATGAGAACACATTTTCTTGAGACAGATTCGCAATGTTTTAGTTAAACTTTTAGTAAGTAAACTTTTCGTTGTATGTACAGGATGTTTTAAAATTGATTTTAATTTTCAGTACGCATAGTACTGAACAAAAAAAAATTCAGTATACAATCACTCACAAAATTGATAAAATATTTTCATAATTATTTTTCTTCTTTCATCTAACAACTAGTTGACTAAAAATATCCGAGATGTGTTTAGAATGTAATTTGTTACAGACATCGTAAAGTTGCATCGAATAAAGTATATATAATAAATATAATAAAATACCCCGAAGAAGTATCAAATAAAGTAATCTTGAAATAACGCAGTCATTTGATAAATTTCGGGAGTGACTATACACAGGTTCGAAAATCAATATTTTCCGGAATACAGTGACTTGAGGGATTGATTAAATGCAGACATTATTTTAATTTTTTTTTACTTGACAATTTTGTCGGGAAATTCTTGTTTAACAGGGGATTACAATATCTATGACATGTTATATTTCAAATACGCCGTTAAAACTTATAACAAGTCAATTTTTCCAGAATTGTGGCAGAACAGTAGTTTTGAAAATATTCAATCAATTTCGTAAGTCAATGTATAAAAACAAATTTATTTAACACGTGTTACCCTGAAATGAACTTTTTCAATTCAGCATCTTTTATCCAGAAGTGTCAGTTTCCATTTTTTGAACACACTCTATATAAAAAATCGTTTCTTAATTTTCTTCAATAGGCCCCTACAAAATAGTATAAAAAACTTAACCAAAAACACATAAATCTAAATATGCTGAATAATAACCTAACACCATCTCTGAATTCATTTGCAATTAAACCACGCCCAAAAACAATGAAAACATAAATCTTCTCCAAGAAACAAAATTTCCTGAAAAAGGGATACAGGAAAAATAATTGAAATCGACTGAAATTGCAATTTCACGTCTTTGTACCGAGTGCGTTTCATTTCTGGAACGAAGTTTCCATTGGAAATTGGAATCAATACCGTTTGCTGTGGAAACAAGGTTTCGTGCAATGCGTAATTCGCGGTTTAACCAATAATTAATAACGGTATCTTAACTCGGCAGGTATTCGATCAAATATAGTCCAGCCGGCGGGATGTCGGAATAATGCAACGAATCCCGTAGGATACGTTTATTCACGCACGGGGAGAGTCGTAAACGAATTGTATTCCATTTACTTAAAATTGCGAGCCCCTGAGTGAATGGCCAAGCTTACCCGCTGTAAACCGTTTTGTATTAATTACTCCCTGTAATCTAGTTCTGCTTGCTACGATTCTAGCCGGAAATTGCCGTACAAATTTTTATTGCAACGACAAATGCGAGTCGTTTTTCTCTGATGAATGTGTGCGTTGCACAGTCGAGGTAAATACTTGAAGTCATTAAAAAGTTTTTTAACAAGAACGATAAATCACTGACAATTCATTGTTCCTCATTTAAGTGTGTTCTAGCTAATGTTTCTTTTTTTCCTTTTGGAATGTTTTAATTAACCATTCAGAGTGGAGTTCATGTTGTAAACTGTTTCGCATATTTTTCAAGGAAATTCAAGCTAGAAACAGATTTATATTGGGACGCGGGTTTTCAGTCTGTGCACAAATATTTTTGTCAAATATTTTCCACGAGTTCCGCAAATGAACGTTTTTTCTGTGCGCTTTTAATTATCAAAATAGTACCGCAAAGGAATTAAAATTTACCTTGTGAAATGTTTTTCTTGAAAACGGTATTTTGTGATTGTTTAAACTTTGTGGCACTGTGCGGGCTGCAGCGGATCTAAGGGTGCATTATTTATTAATATTTTGGGTTTCGCATACTTTCAATCCTGCTGATGTTCATTAAATTCTTTATTTTGCAGCGCTTAGTATATCATTTTTATTTGTTGATTGAAATACCAGAATAATTAGCATAAAAAATAAAATAAACTTCATTGTTGAGGTTGCTAAGTTGCAAGACATTAAAAATTAATTTTCTTGAAAAGCCAGCATTATATGAGAATTTTTTATACGTTCAACTTCTTTTTGCAGATCAAATTACCTTCTTCCTGCTATAACAAAAATTTTATTACACTCTGGGCACTACAAATATTTTCTTCAATCCACGATAATGAATTTTCTAAATTTTTATGCATCACGAATAGAAGGATGTTTGAAGAGTTTCATGAAATTTTTATCGACTACACCGCCTCGTAAAGTGTACACCGAAGTAAAAGATGCATTTACGTAGATTCATGGAGAAGTTACGCCTTTTTCAACTACTCAAGCTCGCTTGCTATTCCGGTTTGTACGCAATCCGGACGCCGCTATGCATTTCTATTGGCTACTTGCTGTAAAGCGTTCATCTTGGCTAGCTCGAGATGCGCGAGGCCTTCTACGAGCTTTATTTTCGATTAAACAGCGCTGCGGAACTTTCTGGGCGAACGCAGTCCACGCTTATGAGCTTTCTGACATTGCAATTACATCGTCGATACACGTCAAAGTGATTTCCATGTGATCGGATGTTCGAAATTCACCTTTGTCGCCTAAAACGGCACTAAACTGAAGCTCTGATGTCCTGAAACGAGATTGAGTCATGACATCTTTGTCTTGAAAGAAGCCTGGAATTCAAAACTTTGTCCTGAAACGGGCCTTGCACTCTGAGCATCATTCTGAAACAAACCTCAATTCGGAAGTTCTGTCCTGAAACAAGTCAGAGAGCTAAGATAATTAGCCAGAAAGCAACATCGAATTTAAAACGTCAGCCTAGAACATCCTGAAACTGACATCAAATTCAACAGACTATTCTGAAATTGGACCTCATATTCGGAACTCTGCTCTGAAACAACCTCAATTCTGTTGTACTGTCCTGAAAAAGGCCAGAGAGATAATAACATTAGCCTGAGATCAACATCAAATTTAAAACGTTACCATAAAACTGAGCTCAAACTCAACAGCTCCTATGCAAATAGGCCTGAAACAGACGCTCACATACAGAAACCCGCCTTGAAACAAACCTCGCATTTAAAGTGCTGCTCTGAAAGAGACATGAAACACAACATCACTAACCTGAAACCGGTATCAAAGTTAAAAAGCAGTCCTGAAATAGACATTAAATTCAATGGTCTTGCTGGAAACAGACCTCAAATATATTTCTCTTTCAGAAACAGGACTGAAGCTTGTCTTTCTGAACACTGAGTTTATGTTTCAGGACAGTGCTAAGAATTCCAAACCTGTTTCACGACAATGATGTTGCGTTTTAGGCCTGTTTCAGAACTGAGTTCTGTTTAAGAACAACGATGCTCAATTACAGATGTATTTTGGAAAGGTATGAATATTATTAGGTATGATCTCATAATTTATTCATTACTGACATCGTATAGGACAGAATCAATGAGCTTAGATTAATTTACTTGCACGCAAATTTCCTTCTAACGATTGAATTTAATCGTCGATCATCGTAAAAAGCTTCACGAGCTCGCTTTTCCCGACCGTAAATGAAGAATCCGCTTAGCGCGAGAGATGAGGAATTACAGGGATCCAGCTTGCAATTATTCTTAAAGTTGAACGACTAAATGAATCCGCAAAGATAAACGTTTCGACATTGTTGGTCGTGCAAACACGTGTCCGCGGCGAGACTACGAGCTTTTTCTTTTTATACTCTTTCACGTCGGCCATTTCGCGAATCGTAAAGCAACTACGCGTTTTAATGACACACGCTACCGTGCGACACTTAAAAGCCCAAAGCTCCACGCCGCTTCGCCGGGGATATGGAAGTTTCAGAACGTTTATGGCATTTCAGACAGCTCAGCGACAAACTGTCCACCATTAATAATAGCTGTGACCTCTATAGAGGCCATTAGTGACCGTTGAAAGGGTACATCAAATAATTTACGCGTTTGGTCTGCTGAAACTGCTCGCGATCCTCTGACGGGCGAACCTTTCGACCTCTTCGCAGTTAGTTAAAAAAAATGGACCGCCGAAAAACCTCGAAATAAATCATTTTCGGCGAGATGGGTGAGATATTATATTACTCTGTGCAAAAAAGGTTATTGCGATATTCTATTGCCAGTACGGATTAAAACATCATCCTCTCGCTGCATTATATTTCAATTTCATATTGCTGAAAAAAAGCAAAAAGAGGCGCTCCATTAACTCTGGAGCGGACGCGACCAATTCTAATTGTAAGACACGAGTGGTCGCATGTATAATGACCGTCATCCATTGTAATTTTTGCAATTAAATTTACAATAATCATATTTTATTTACTTCTAATATTACTCCGGTACTTCCAAAGGTCTTCACAAAAGAAACATAATAAAAAACGTTTAATTTTTAAATAAAAGGTTAATAAAGAAGAGGAATATGTGGTACCACATTTTTAGTTCCAGACTCCTGGGTTTCTAGTTTAACTATTTCACTGTAGCATTTGTCAATTTGGTAACATAGGGGTTAAGAATTTCAGGTTAAAATATTATTTATGCATGATGTTGGAAAAGAATGTTGGAAGAACATGTTCGTTTGATCAGTATCGTGAGTCACTGTATACCTGTTGGTATTGATTGAAATATTATACGATGTTTGTCGATTTGTTTTGTCTTTATTATGATTGCATATTGAGTATGTATTTTAAGTGTTATCGTTAACCCTTATTGTGTAACGTGGGTAAATTTTGTCCGAGCTATTTCCAAAGGTAGATGCACGTGTTTCACTTTGTATGTTTACAATAATAATGCATTTGAACAAAGTATTTTGCGAATGTGTTATTATAGTCTTCATTTAGAATGTTTAAAGAAGCTATATGAATTTTTTTAGATTATTTTTATGACGTATCCATTGATGACGTGTCGTATATATGCGGAAATAAGCCAAGTTTACGGTTTCAAGGTTCCAGAAGTACGTTTACGAAGTAAGGGTTAATTTTTTTATTTCAGCTGAATGTTGATTAATACACAGACTAACCAACAATTGAACTGAGAGTCACATTCAACTAGCAAGAGTAAACATTCATCAGGACTTGCAACGTTTCAAGTCACAAAGGCAGAATCATGACTGTGGCAATTTTGCAATGAAAATTTGCGCTGATATTTCACTACAAAATTTTCTTTAATTGTGACCTTAAATAATTTTAAAGGTTCTAGAATTATGAGAAAGAATTATAGAATTGAAAAAAATTTGTTACATGATTTACAGCAAGGTGTTTAAAAATGTTAAAAAACAACTGTTAATGGTACTGAAACAAATAAAATATATACCCACTGGAAAGAGGAAAGAATGCCCTTTAATTTGGTTTTTGTTTGAACCAAATCGGACCATTTTTCAGCGAGTTACAGTGGTTTAAAGTTTCACGTTTCTTGGACCGACGGTAACCTACATTTAAAGAATCGCTGACCTACCTCAATATTAGAAAAGTTGGGAATCGACAAGAATGCGAAAGTAAACACTAGCGACAATACGCGGCGCTTAGGGGAGCCGGCGCCGGCGCTAAGACAGAATCATAGGCGTAATTACCAATTATTCAGTGTTTCTTTTAAATTTCCATAGGCGTAATATCAATTTTTTTCTCAATCATTTTTACTTTTTAACGATCAACTTGATTCACCTAAATTTGATGTTCTGGTTACAAATTAGGTTTGAGTTACGTTCTGGGGTTACTTTAGCATGACCAATTATTCCACAATACATACCTAATTGACAGGGACAGATATTTGTTTGTAATATCATATTTTGAAAACAATAAATTTGTACAGTACGCCCCGTAACATATGGCAACTACTTCAGATATGAATCCAATACTCGAACAGAATATAGGAATTTTTAGTTTAAAAGAACTTATATATATTCATGTACATATTTAGTTACTTCTCTTTATAGATGTCCAAAATAACCAGTTTGTATCTCAATACAATAAAACTATATTATAAATATGTGGGAATTCTATAGAAAGATGCATAATAATTATGCCAATATTACAATTATGTAGATTCTTCCCTATTCCACCAAAATAGATGCTTACTTTAGGGACATCCTGTAGATACATTTTATTTAAATATGTAGTAATAACATGTCATGATGTTTTTTATAATTCTTTTTATTTTTCAAAATAGATGGTGACTTTAGAGACAACATCTATTTTGCAATAATCTATTATTCGTTAACAAATGTAAAGTACTTAGAGGCTGAAATGAGGTAGAAATTTGAAGTATTCGGAGCGGACGGTTTCGGAATGTCAGGGAGTATTTTGGAAATTCGAGATTTATAGACGCATTGGTTAATCCCGTAGGGTTCCCTGTAACAGACAGCGGACAGTCGCAGGAGCATACAGCGACAGTAGTAACGGATTGTAAGGATCAGACAGGGAACAGCAGTAAACCACGCAGACAATTGAAACATTCCGGTGGATTTTAAGCGTTTAGCAGGAATCGCGGTATCCCAAGCGTGCATATCAACGTGCCTTTCACCCAGCTGAAAATCTCCTGCGCCGACAGCGACTACATTTTAACAATATTACATTTCTTTTTATCCGAAAAGACCGGCTATTAAAGCTACCGGGAATAATTAAAATACTCCTCGCTCCACCCTGATGAAACTGCCGCGTTAATGCAACGTCCCTGAAAAAAGTTCTGGCCATTTTTTCACGCTGAAGCTCCTCCGCGGTGAGTGGACGGAACTTTCGTGCGAACGAAATATTTACGGCGGCTTGTTTGTATCACTTACAATTAGAGCGGCATGGAAATCACTGAAAAATCAACACGCATTTGGCTTTGTTCGTTGCTTTTATTCGTATGGACATTTACAAACGTTGTGACTTTTTAGAATTTTTTTTTAAACAGGTTTACTAGGATGCTGTATTTGTGAATGGTTAATAGATGGGACCATTTTCGAAGTAACAGTATTTTAAATATTTCTAATAATGTAATATTATCTATTTGATGGTTACTTCTGAATCTATTTTTGGATAATTTCTTCGAAGGTACAGTACGTACGTATTTTCAAAATTCCTGTCTGAAGGTGAATTGAACATACTATTAAAATTTGGTCACTCAGTTTGGACACACCCCGTACGAATGAAATGAAATTAAAGGTAATTTATTTTCGTCTGAAATCTTTCTATCCCCAAAAACAACTGTGCACTTCGATTTTTCTTTCTTCGTATAGCAAAGGGTATAATACCCAAGAACGATGAAAATCCTATGAAACAATTTCAAACAGAAGTGAGTAATTCAGTTAAGTTCCTAATTATATCTTCATGAAAGTCAAACTCGATTTCACGTCGCGAAATATACAAAGAAGTTACACATTCTAAGGTGTTTGTACGGCAGAATTTTTAATATTTTCAACATTTGATGTCACGAGGATTCTGTTTGATAAACGCAGCAATGGCGGATGAATGACTAAGAGATTTCCAAACATCAAACAATCTCTCTAATGAGACTTCATGGCGTTCGCGTGGGAAAAGCTTCAAAGAGATACTATAAGTTCTCCGTTAATCGCTTATACCAGCGAAAGTCATTATCCTTATTATTTGCTGCAACGTCTGTGTTCCGGAAATAGGATTTCAGGATGCTTCGTTACAGAGATCTAAGAAGATTCTTGTAATGAAGGTGGAGATGACTTCGTTGTTTTCTTCAATTGAATAATATTCATATAACCAAATTTCGCAAATAAAAAAATCGGGAATTTAATGATCATCTATTCTGTGCCTTTTCTTTTTAATAAGCTTTGACAAACAAATGGGAACGTAATGGTCTTTATATTCACGAAAATTCATAAATCATTGAATTTCTGTTTCAGGAGTTTAAACTATTATTATATATTATATAGAATAGGATTCTGAATTTGAAGTTTATTTCAAGGCAATGCTATTGAATTTTGAGTTTGTTTCGAGGCTGTGAGTTTGACACTCGTTTTAAGGCAGTGATGCTGTCGTTTAAGGCCAGTTCAGGACAGTAGCGCCCTCTCTCAAGTCTGTTCCAGGATAAGGGTGTCCAGTTTCAGGCCTGTTTCAGGACAAATGTGTTCAGTTGTAGGACTGTTTCAGGACAAAGCAGCTAAGTATCAGGCCTCTTTCAAGGCAAATATGTCGAATTTCAGGTCTGTTTCGGGACAAACGTGCCAAGTTTTCGGTCTGTCCAGGGCAGAGCTGTCAGGTTTTAAATTTCCTTCAGAATAGAGTTTCGAAATTGAGGCCCATTTCAAGAGATAGATCATGAGCTTCAGGTCTATTTCAGGATGAAGGTGTCGAGTTTCATGCCTAATTCAGAATACAGCTTTGAATTTACTGTCCAGTTCGGTACACACCCACTATATTACAGATGAACCGCAAGGCAGTATTGTACAAGCTGAGATCTGTTTCAGTTTATGTTTTAAGCTTGTGGCAGGTTAACAGTTCGAATATGAACTCTGTTTCAGGTCAATGCTACAGACTGTGGTACTAAGTTTCAGGCTCATTTCAGGGTACAGGTTCGCGTTGCAGTCCTGTTCCAGGCTAACGATGATAAGTTTGAGGCCAGAGCTCTGAACTTCAGGTCTGTTTCAGAATTGATGTAATATTTCAGTCCTCTTTTCGCTTTTATACTTCTACTAGCACAGAATTATATTTTCTATAACCATCTAAACGTAATCCCATCATTACACACATTTGTTCAGCTCACACGCGTTCTTCATCCGCGGAGGCCGCACGCACGGTCACAAAACTCGCTCCCATAATAACACACTTCAGCGTAATAACGGTAAAACGTATCGTCGCAGCGTCCAAACTGAAACTTTCTCGTCGTCGGCGAAGTTAATGAAAGCGGCGGGTTCCCCGCGGATTTCTCGTTAATTTCCGCATAAACCGCGACTTATTTCATGCGGATTACAGCGAAACTCGTTCATCAAAGTGTGCAAAAACTGTGCGAGCCGGGGGGGGGGGGGGGGGGGGGGGGGCAATACGCGAACAAATAAAAGCATCGCGGTGGTTGAATGTCGCGAGGCTTTTCTCGCACGGCTGGGAGAAAATGCTTTAATTTTCCGTCCGCGTTTCCCAGCCGTGCGTTTTCCAATCCGTCGCGTCATCAACGGTCCCGCGCACGCCGTTCCTGAAAATACGCGAGTCGAGCATCACGGCACGCTCTTTCAAAACCGATGCGTGAAGTTCGGAAACACCTGTCTGACGCTCTTTCCCTCGCCAACTTTTCCTCTCTTTTCCCCGTCGTTTCGCGCAAACCGACAACGCCGTTCGAATGGGAAACGAGAAGAACGTTCCTTTGTTCGCGACAGCTGTTTCGTCCGACGAGACACCGATAAAACCGCGTTAACACCGCAAATCGGATCCGTTATTACGGACACAACTGAACTCACTCGTGCATGAATATTCGAGTGTTCTTGGGAAAATTCACTGTTTTTCCGGATACACAACGGCTGACTCATGGTAGGTCTGACAAGAGCTGTGTAAGAGTAGTTCTCCTGGGAATAAGTCCTCGCTACGCTATGACTCCTGATAGCTAATTTTATTGAATAGACTCATTTATTATTAATATAATATTATTTATTTTCTTTTGTTTTCTTACTATTCAGATGGATAATATAGACCAGGTTTATTCGTTCTGCGTAATAAACATTACAAATTTTCTAGAGAAATTATTAAGGCTAATAGTAGAGTTATTATTATTATGTAGTTTATATAGAAATAAAATGTGAACCGTAAATCATCTAAAAAAAATCGAGTAATACTGCTAATAAATCAATTTTACAAAATTCCATAATATACAAACTGTGCCTTAAATTCTGTTCTGTTTTATTCTTCACCCCTTCTAATTTTTGACAATTCTATAGGAAATGTTGAAACGTGATAATTTCAGTACTTAGAAAATTACTACTATCAATACAAACACTTACTCATATTTTTTAGAAAAACTTGGAAATCGTCAAAATTTGTGAATAAAGAAAAAGTGGTTGTAATAATACTTTCGACGCGTTCTCCCGTGGATAGAATGTTACCTAAATTATGTCATACAGGCGACCGTGGTCAAGCATTTGGAAGAAGCTGCATTTGATACTGTGCGACACTAACCTAAGTAGCACCGACACGAAATCGGAGCTGCATTTTCTCGTGACACTCGAGCGACGATACTCGTCCGTCGAAATTCCACGCTAAAGTACAAGGAGCTGGAAGCTAAAGTGTACAAGCTGATATTCTCCAAGAGGACATGCTCCAAACATGTACATATACGCGAGCTTCCCCGAAGCAGCTTTTGGGTCGTTTATAAACAAATTTAATTTAATTTTCTCGATTGACCGGAATATTAATGAACATCGAAATTTGTTCGTAATGATTTACTGATCTCAACAAATTTGTTACTTTGAACGCAAATATTGTGATACGTCGTTCATTAGTAATTTAAACAATTTAGCGATGTAATGTGTTCAGAGAAGTGTATTCGGAACCAAAATAAGTTTGTCAATTAAAAATTTCAGTAATTTCGTATTTCTATCGTAGTCTTATTTTTCATGAGTTGTAAACAGTGGAGAGTTACAATTTTATTCATGGGGTTAATTAAAAAAATGTACCTGTCAATTATTAAACAGAAATTCAGAATAAGTATTACGTATATAAATACGACCTGGAACAAGCTACTCTGTATAACTGTACTGATAATTTGATGGTGCATGTGTGGGTTTGAAAATAAATCATTTAATAATGTAGCAAATTGTATTATAGCCTATTGATACAGGTGACTCAATATTTCAATAACAAGTTTACTCACACAGAAAATCAATAATTCAATAGTCGAGGCAACATTGAATTTCCAGAATATCTAATTTTGTATACCCATCTCACGTTCCATAATCATTTTGCAATAATAGAAAATCTCAACTACCAGTAACTTAATAATTATATTAATTCCCTGAACATGTTTCTCTGAAGTCGTCTAATAGCAGTGTAATTTGTTTTTCGACAAAAGGACTGATTTAGTAACTCGCCGCTTGACTGTATTATTAGTGATAGGATTTTGCAAGTAGCAGGTCACGTGCTCAGTGACTTCCGCGAAATTTATTCGTTCTTCGTGCATCAGTTACCGCAGTCGCTTTGCACATTCAAATCAGCGTCTTTGCATACCCACTTGTGAAATGCCGCATGCGTAAATTGCGCTCGGCGAGTTAAATGTTTCGGAATTCGCATTTATCACTTACGAACTATGCGACGTCCCGCACTACGTCTATGAATTGAATGAGGCCGAATGTGACTATTCTGAGCACGAGCATTTGTCAGCCCGTGAATGTCGCGTATCTTCTTTTACGACCTACATTTGCGCACTACACAACCGTCATTATCACGCTTTTTCGTTGAAAATTTGCGAGTGTTGTAACATTGACTAAAACCGCAAGCGTTAGAACGTTTGCTAAAAAATATCCTTTTATTTTTTGATAGTCTGTTTGCTTCGAAAAATAGTGCAGATTCATAATGTTCGTTGAAAGTTTTATTCCGATTATTTCTATTTCAATATTTAAAATTATAAATACTGAAATGGTTTATGAATTAAAATTACTGTTATTATAAATTCTACATTTTTAAATAATGCTATGAACGTTTTAATTACAAATACATTCGATGGGCGTGGGAAAAAATAGTTGAGCAACAACTATTGTTTTCTTTTATTCATTGGTTTTATTATAATTTGCTGTCTGTCTTCATAAACGTTTCATTTATTATTTCATTTATCCTCCCATTTATTGATTTATTATTTACTTTTCTGTTTAGCTCGACTCTCGATTTCGTGTATTGTTCGAAACGGACCACTATAATACTTCTCGAAACCATTATAGTGTCCGTTTGCATATAAGAAGTAACTTTTTCAGGCTGCACATGCGCACGTTTCACTAGAAAAGCATTGAATGTGATATACTTAAACAGCACATCAAGAAACAATTTTCCATTTTCATTTAAAAAAAAATGTTCCACCACTATCACAGACGCTGTCATGTACACATGACATCATTCATTGGAACATCACTTACGTAAACAAATAACTGCTACCTACTAACGGTAAAAAGCAAATAACCACATACTTAACAAAACAAAATAACTATGATAATCGATGCTAGAGGATGCATTGCAGGTAGTTTCATTAGGTATCTCACGACGCACTGATAATGGCATGTGTATACAGAATTTCTCTATTTAAATGAACCCTGTTCACGGTCCAGTTCATTAATCGCCAACCACAGGTTTTAATTGGCCAGCAGATCAATTAAAAAAATGAGAGGAGGATGCTCCAGATAGCGTTGGGCTGATATCCAGTATCTCTGCTGATGATATTAGGGTGTTTTGTATCTCAATGGTATTTTCTTGGGAAATAACCTTTGGGTCTTCTATGACATTTGATTGTTCGAACAGTATTACGTATCCTACAGTCATTTAAGGTTCGGCTACAGTTGACTATACACAGCCTAGGCTGGTGCATCTGTCACGTTCTTTGAGACGTGTGCCCACGCTCCTCCGAATTTCTCTGATATAAATTATACCGCACGGGCGTGGTATCTTATAGACACCTGAGGAATACAGTAGAACCTCGATGGTTGCAGGAAAACGAGGCTGAAAATTCGTGCAAGTGAAGAGGTTTGTGCAATTATCGCGGTGACCAAACAGGTGCAAGGTACCTCCAATATAACCGGGAGTATTGCTCCCCCTTTCAAATATTTCG
Organism: Macropis europaea; assembly: GCA_916610135.2. Classification (NCBI taxonomy): domain Eukaryota; kingdom Metazoa; phylum Arthropoda; class Insecta; order Hymenoptera; family Melittidae; genus Macropis; species Macropis europaea. Next base: position 23,619,651 of record OU744344.1, read on the forward strand.
CAATTTTCATTTGTCATATTGTTCCTGCTGGTTGTCCATAAAATGAAACACACGAGGTTCACGCACATATATCGAGATTGCATCTATCGAGTTTCTACTGCAATTGTCAGAAAAATAATAATGTAACACTTTGATGGCCGTTGTCACACACACGCGATTTCATTCATTTGAATATCACTTGTGTGGTACAAATAACCGGGCATACCTATCACAGATGAAAGGTAAAAAAAGTAGTAGTTCTAAAATTCAAATGGAAAAATAATTCTCATAAAAAGAACAACGCGTAGAATATGTTACTATTCAACTAGAGTCTTGCAAAAATGGCTGACAACAACGAATTTTCGCTAGACATTTGTTACCATCAAAGTGGCAAGAATGGCCTGCGGTATCTAACTTTCGGAAAACATTGTTAGCATCACAGCGTCAGTTCTCGCGGACCAACGTCGCACCGGTGAATTACTTTCGCTACTTTCCACCCTCGGCCATTAGCAGAATTCCATTCTACGGTTTTTTTCAATCGACGGCCAACGTCTCCTCCCGTCCAATCTCCGTTATTCTCAGCCAGCGCTAATCTGCCACCTTTCGTTTCCCATTCATTCGGCCGTTGAATGAACGAACCGCCAACGGAGGGTGAATATAAGCGCGCGCATGCTCGCGCGACTAGGTCAGAGACACGTTTCCGATCTTCCAGCGAACGAACGATGACGCAGTGGAGACAATGAAGGCCGGCCAACAATAGCCCTACGGGGTGGTGGCAAGATGGCTGCGAGCTTCAGTGAAAAGAGAACGCGATGGCTGGAACGGGACAAATGACGAATTCCCCCTCTCCGCCAACTAGACAGACCTGTACACCCAGCTACCATTTAACATGTAGCTGAATAGGTAACCGAAGAATGGCGAAAAGGTCGTGGAACCTGCACGAGATTTCGAGATTCTCACCACTTGGAACGGCTCTTGTCTGACCATTCCAGTGGATTGATGAATGCCCCCTGATCTGGAACGGACCTGGGATGACTATTCAGGGGTGTCCGGTTTGAGAATCGTAGTGTTTGGATGTATTGGCTTCATGCAGCTAATGTTTCTGCGCTTTTTCTCATAGTACTAATCGGCCAATTTGGTGTTCTCTGATTTTCTTAGTAGCTGGGGACATTGTATCAGTCTATGAAAACTCAGATCTGTCTGAGTTTATTGGAGTTTATTGGAGATTTCTAATGATGATTCTCTGGAGCAGACCCGGGTTCTCAATTCAAAGGTGTTAAGTTTGAGAATCGTCCAGAATGGGTGTTATAATGCAGGTTTTATCGTATTGGCTTCAAGAAGCACATTAGAGGATGCAAGTTTGTCGTTGCACTTTTTTCTAAGAATTCTCATTCACGACTTTGTTGTTCTTTGATTTTGTTAATAGTTGGGAACATCGCACCAGTGCGTGAAGACTCGAATGTTTATTTGGAGGCTGTAACTTTGAAAAAACGTGAAATAAAGAATAATAGATGAAGGAGTGGTAGAATGAAAACGTAAAAAACTCTTGTCAAAATTATGATAGAATATGATATACTCTATACGTAAGTCTCTAGGTAAATTGATTATCTGTCTACAGAATACTATAACAGAGCACAGTATAAAATTATAACTTACTAGTACATACACCAACATTTTTCGACTGTACTCGCGAAATATTCCCCGTACAATATAAAGGAAAGTGCCAAACGAACTATTCATACTAACTTTGCAAATCATACAACAAACGAGCCACCATAGTAGCACTTCGTCTCAAATGACAAATCGCCATAGCAGCACGTAGCCAAATAATTAAATCATGTACATATCTCACTGTTCCTTGAGAAAAAGCGAATAATATAAAATTGCAAGATTAATGCTCTAAATCTCCGATGTGCGACGACACGAAGAGGCGAGCACATCGCTCAGAGTTCTGTGTCGATTAACGAGGATCAGTAATTTCCCACGGAATCGACATTTCGTCGGCGTTGAAAATTGAAGCGGCACGAATTAATTGCTGAAACCGACGTTCATTACGCGACTACGCCGGTGAAAATCAACGCTTGCATCTTTAAACGTTTCCTCGGAACACCGGTCTTACGCGAGTTTCTCGGGTTCCCGAGGTTCGCACAATGGGGCTGGCTGCTAACACGCCGCGCCTAAGCCTTCTGACTTCTTCCGGTCGATAAAGGATATCTTCTGCTTCGATGGTCCGCCTTCTAAGATGCATTCAACGTGCCAACGTCCCTGCAACAATGCTCGCACTGTCGCAAGATAAGTGTTTGCGAAACGGTATCAACTGTAATTAGTACAGTGATTTTCTTACTGTTCTTTTTTATACGAAATGGTTAGCTGGAGAAGCTATTGAAATTTTTTCTTTTATATCAAAATTAATGAGAAAGAATTCTTCGAAAAAAACGATTTTAAAACAAAAATTTGATGGTTAATTGAAAGAGGAAAAGGAACACTATTTTTGTGGCCATGCTGTTGTCACATGTCTTCATTCTCTGAAATGAATACAACCACTTGAATCTACTCAGTCCTTGATTAGATGCATGATTCGCAGTCATTCTTCTCGCGTTTCATTTATACTTTTGTACAGTCCACATCTTTACACGCTTCACTTTCTACATTACTGTTCTTACGAAATTCTTTTCCAGAAATCGTTAGGATTATTCTGCCTGTGAAACATGTTGAGACAGTCTAATATTGTTCTGGTAATCATTTAATTCTCAAATGTTTGTTTCTTTTTATTTGCATTGTATTCACAAGATTAATGTATTAACAGTTTATAATAGGTCACCTTGTACATAGCCCCACTATTGTAGATACATTTAAATTAGATCAGTGAAGATCAGTTACTCTTTGATGGCACAAGTTCTTCATATTTTGCATCAAGAATGCGAAAAAGGATTTCTCTGAAGTTTAGGGGTGAGTACGAAGACACTGTATTTAATTAACAGAAATAAAAATATGTACACAAAACTTTAATTTAAATGAGGCATACATCAGCAACAGAAGACTGATAGACATGTACAATTATGTTTTCAAAAACTCGATTATATGAATTTCTTTCATTTTTAATAGAGAACGCAGAAGTCATGTTCTGTGTTCATACATTATGATGTATTTCCAACACGAAGAAATGAATGAAAGGGACTATAGTTCGTTGGGCAATACAGCGTGAGGCACTTAATTTGACGGCATCAAATTACTCGTAAATTACTTGCTGTATGAAAAAATGTTTCAGACAAAAGTTGCAGAGTATCAAGGGGAACACATAAGACAATAGTTCGTTTCTTACTACCTTACACTTTTATCGAGATGCAAAGGTCACCTTTAGTTTTTTATATGGGATCCCAATATTTCTTCCCGAATTTCGACAGCCATCGTTTGAAGTAACTCCAATAAAAAACTAGTACAGACTGACTGAACGAAAATGAAAGACAGTGCTAAAAGTGTCTAATCGTTCTGAAGGAGGAGCTGTGACCTTGAGCAGTGTAGTGTGGATGTTCCCAAAGTAAACACAGAGAAGCGTTCCATCGAAAGTTTCATTTCGAACGGGGTTGTTATTGAAAACAGACAACCGAAGGAGTATTATTCAGAAACTTGCACACCCGTTTGTGTGGAGAATTTCCTCCACAGCGCAATGTTTCCACTTTTAGCCGTAAAAATGCATAGCTCGCACAACTATCGGCTTTTTATTTGCCTGGATATTACCGAAGTTTCCGGGGAGATGATGGAGGCAGCGGGATACGCGGGAAAGATGAATCGTAAAGTTGAATCACCGGCATCGATGTTTCGTTCTATGCAGTTCGAGTATGCGGGCCATGTAAAAAATTTGTGTAAATTATCGGGCGAAACGAGGGTTTTAAAATTTAAGAGAGCGGCCCACCGCTGGCGCAGATAACTGCGAAAACCATTTTTCTGATGGATAATATTTATGCGCACAGCTTAAGCCGTGCAGTTATTGACCATTTATCGGCTAGTGCCTTTGCGATAAAATGCGAGAGTTTTAAAACACCGCCTCGAACGGGTAATCGATACTTATTGTTAATGGGATTTCGGGATAGTTCAGTTCCACTGAAAGTGACCGGAAAACTTATATATGCATGTGAAAAGAATGAACGAATATCTCTGAAATATCATTTGTATATAAATTCAGAAATACTGGATCAAGATATTAATTTTGGTGACAGAACAAAAACGTCATTTCGCAGTTAAAGTCACCGAGGATGAAGTCAAGCAAGAGTGTTTTATACTGAAATTGAGATCAAAAGTTATGCAATTTATTGCAAATTGTGGTCCATGCATATTAACAGATGAAACGAGCGGAAGGCAAGAAGGCTTTTTTCACTTTATTGCGAAAGGCGTCACGTCTTTCCACGCGGATCATATAAAGATCAACAACATAAATTTATGTATAAAGGGTGATTCTGGCAACTGGGTCAGGCTATAGCTTTCTTCTAATTCTAAGTGAAGTTGAGAAAAAGACCTGGAGGAAAATATTGTACTGTTCAACAATTTCGGAAAGTATTGTGTTTTTAATGTTTTTACCTTATATTTTTTTTATTCCCAGAATGACACCAGGAATTAATTTATGCAAAAAATCGTTGTGCTCCATTTAAAAAAAAAGCAATTGCATTTTTCAAGTACACCGATGCAATTGTAAAAGCAAATCATACAGTTGGATTACAGAGCTTGTTAAACAGTGCAAAATTTTCCTCTATGATCTTTTTTTTACCTTGAGGTATCATTGACCTTAAGAATTCATTTTTAACATGACTCGCAACTCATGATTCATTAGTGTACCATCTGACACTGTAAAAATCAGTGAAACAGATTCCACACAATACTTACGTAAGATAAAACGATATTAATTCGTCGAAAATTCTCAAGAGACACAAATTGGAGAACATAAGCGAAAGAATACGTTAAAGATACTGCCCTAACTTCTGAAATCCTACATCAGACATTCACCGTCTCGCGGTTCATTTAAAACAGTGATAGCCACGGAAGCTCCGATCTTCCCCCACTCTCTCGTTCCATTCCCCTCGTTTCAGTTCCCTTCAGTTCGCTACTCGCGCCCCCTCGGTCCATTGTCGTTCCAGACCACAGCCTACATGAGGGGAATAGACCTAGAGGGGGGAAGACCAGAGCTCTCGTGGCCATTACTGGTTTAAATGGACATCAACGCGGGGCTAAGTTAATTACTCTTGATTTGCAAAATCTATTACAAGTCGGTGCTTCTGGTCGCTAAAGGACAGGGAAACAAAATGGATACTAGGTATGCCTAATTGGCATCAGGCGCATTCGTCGAGTAACAACGAATCGTAGAATTTTCTGGCATCGCTAATTAAAGTCACACGAACGAGAGGTGGTGCAGTGTGGGCGCAAACATTGGAGAAATATCGAACAGTGTTCTTCTTGTTATCCCGCGTCTATTTGCACACGGTCAACGAGATTTTTGGCTTTCGAACGCTGTCCCCCCTGTTTGTCCATCGGTATCGATTTTCCTCCGCGTTTTTCGATCTCTCCCGTATAATTCCGCTATAGTTTCAGAATAGCCAACCGCGCCCGACTGTCAACATTTGCCCTACTATAATCAATTTTCCTCTGGGCGTCGTGTGACAATTTGAACTGCGTGTGTATAGTCGCTCCACTGCAAACAGTTTAGCCGCGAACCCTACGGAATTTTCTGTGCTTTTCGCTGATGGAGGCAAACATGTTCGTTTAATTTGTCAAAGTTAATATTCATTAATTCATCGTCCACTCTATATATACATAAACTTGAGTGATTAAATTTACACGCCTGAAAACAGATTAAGTTTCTTTTGGATGATTGCAATGTTGTATGAAGCAGATTTATTGAGCTCTTTTCTATAATGCAATGTTGTATAATTCGTTTGTAGTCGTTTGTTACTTATTTGGTCAGTGGAAGTTTGAATAAGAATCATCATGACTCGCGTACGGCTCGTGTTAATTTGTTTCTTTGATTAAATTGAATATTTAAAATTGGCTAATGTTAAGAAATATTTAGTAGTAGAAGTTAATAATTCTTATTTAGATTTAGAAATGCACAAAGGTGGACAAAAGTAAATTCGGAGTACTTTTAGTTGATTTTAAAGATAGTTCTTCGCCTTGGTTGCTCAATTTTTTAAGTGCTTAATGTCTGAAGAAGAATTTTGACATTTCCTATATCTACGCAATGCTGTATATTTATTGTATATCTATCAAATGTTCAGTGATGACTTAGTGAATTTAATACAGAATTCACGGTTCCTTGAGTACGATGTCACAGAGCGTAACGGAGAAAGACAGCGTGTCTTAAAAGTTGTAAAACATGTCCGAAATATCAGAAACGTCGCGATGTTTGTGACACGCGCAGGGACGGGAAATTCGCGACTGAATTCAAAACGAAGGAACAATTAAAGTTCGATTCACACTGTACATATCACCACTAGAATTTTAATGCATTACCAAATTTGACATAATAGAATAGGTTCATACTATACACACCGCCACTGTTGCGTCACTTATATTCATTCTTCATATAAGAGAATTCTGTCATCAAATTGAGAATTCTGATATTATAAAATTGAGTATTAAAATACTCGTAGCATTTTTAACCCTACAGTGAATACATCAGGCCAGTTACATTATGTTATCAGCTTTCACGTGAAAAATAATCATCAACATTCGGAGATATATTTTTTTATTAATATTAATCGTTCAAAGTAGTTAAGTGAAAATGAAGACGTGCAAGTGTAATTATCATATAACATGTTTAGAAGTCAAACTGTTTTTAATAGCATAGCCCTCTCAGGCCAACGTGTACTCTGTTGGGTTAGTTCAGTCATAGCCACCGGAGCTGCGGTTTTCCCCTATTCTAGATTCATTCCACTCGTATAGGCTGTGATCTGTGACGAGGATGGACCGAAGGGAACGAGGAGCGAACTGGAGGGAACTGAAACGAGGAGAATGGAGCTGGGGTGGGAGAAGGCTATAGCTCCGGTGGCCATCACTGAGTTAATTAACCAACTATCACCAAAAAAAATCTCACATAATATTCGGATACGTTTTTGTGATTTTTTTAGTAGAGACTTTTTTTACTTTTTTCAAATTTTCACTGTGTTCTCCTCATTAACTCTACTCTCGCCCATTTCACCACATCTAAAAACAAATTAAACGAAATTAATTTAACCTGCAGTGACCTCAGAAACTATATAAAAAATTGCGGTAGAAATTCATTCGAGAAACATTGCATACGAAATCGCGTACGATGTGAATGGAGTTTAAAGCCATCGAATCGTCGAATTCGCTGACAGAATTTTTTTTCGTCCCCCCACGACCACGGGGATTCGTTTAATGGTAGCGACGATTTTTTCTCCATTGAATTTATAGCTCGCGGATAATCCGATAGCGGCCAATTGCGGGGATATTTTGTCAGCGATTAGACGGCGATTCGGTAAATTTTTCCGGTCGACGGCGTCGCCGATGAAAATGGAAATTCCGCCGCGGCGCATTTGCATAAATAACGGAGAAAAGGCGAACCGGTCGAACGAGACTGAGAACCGTTTGCACGAATTTATGTTTTCGATTGTTTTATTATCGGCGGATCGCTATCGTTTTCGAACGAAATGGAAGGTGGCCGCGGTCCCTTGAATCGCGGCCTATCATATTCCATTAATTCTTCTCCCGATTCCGAGCGAGTGTCTGCGCGCGACCGGTAATTGCACGTTGAATTGCAAATGGGATAAGTTAATTGAATTTCGAGAAAGCTGATTCACCGACAAGCTGCGCTTCTATTGCCCCCCCCCCCCCCCCCCCCCCCCCCGCGCCGCGTTGCTCACGCGATTTTCCAGCTACCTTGCAATGAAATCGCAAGACAACTTCGAACCCAATGATCTCAGATAGTCAGATTCTAGCAGACTCGCGGTGGTAATTATGGAATTGGCCTCAGTAAAATATTTGGAAAAATTCAATATATCGCCTACTTTACATTAGATCGATGGAACAGTCGAAATGTATCAAAACGACAACTATTTTGTTTAATTGGGTAAACCTTTTGGAGTGAGCTGTTCATTGGACAATATCTGGAGAGTGGACATCAAAGAGGCATGGTATCGATAATGACCAAACTACTATTCAAAATATAAAACTCTATTTAATAAAGATAGAATTTCTGTCAAAATGTCCTTAGTGCCCTCAGGTGCAAACTTTTCAACTTCCCAAGAGAACGTTTTTCACTCAGCGCTTTTCCACTCTCCGGAAATTTTACACAAAATTTTCCAGGATCCTGTATGTCCACGTCGAACTGCAGCAACTTTTCTCCCGAAAATATATAAATTCGAAATTATCGGATCTGATCAGGCTACGTGGTCGGCTGCACGTAACCGCGATCAGGTAACGGTTTCTAGCGTTATCGTTAACACATAATCCGATCGGGCCGGGTCTTAATTAAAATGCTAGGTGGTCAAGGGGCGGCGAGGGCGTAGGAGGGTGACCAAAATTAGCAACGGTTGAAAATCGAACGCGACGCCGTGGGGGTTGGACTCGCGGCTAATTTGTGTCTGCCCTTTAATTATGGTTCTGCAGGCCGCAGGCGCATCAGCAGGTCCCTGGCCTAATTAGATCAAACGCTCACGACAATTTCATTTGCTCGTGATTCGCCAATTAACGTGGTACGCGCGATCGTTCCCTCTACGTGCTTGCATCCGCTGCGCGTTTCCGGTCACCTTCGCGAACCCTTTTCCCTTTGAGGAAGCAACACTCCACCGATCCGCCGCAGGTTTCGTGATTTACCTCCCTTTCCGGCTGCCAGCTTTCATGGAAAATTGAGTATCCGATTTCGAGCGCGCCGATGAGTAGTGCGAACCCTTTTGACGCACCTTGAACAGGTTTGAAGAGCCTCACGGAGACGAAACCCGGTGGAACGTTGAATATTGGGGGTGTGTGGGGAAATTGGAGAAATGATCTAGAGGAAATTTGTGTTGAAAAATTAGTACTCAGCCTGGTGGAATTTCTTGAATTCCAAATTGTGTTGATGCAAAGAGGAATTAGTATGTTTCGTGCTATAGTAGAAAAACCTGTCGCTAGTCAGATGTATGAATATAGCTTTTTATTAATGTATATGTTTGAATGTATAAATGTACATCTGTTTGATAACGCGCTTTTTATTTTTATATTATATTTTAGAATGATCAATATATTCTAATGCGGACTTTGAAGTTCTATCTTATTTTCTTTTGTCCTGATGGAAAAAAATAGAAAAATTTGTTTAACTAGAAATAATAGTACTAATTCAGTATATGTCTCTGAAAGTGGAACATAGTTAAGATTAGGCGTCGTTTAAGTAATTTAAACTCATAAATATATTATGAAAATTACTTAAATATTTCTTCTATAGTACCTGCGGCTAGTTTGAAGTGACAGACTCCCAATGTAATGAAATCGCAATTCGTCAAAGCTGGCAAACTAATTTAAGTTTCACGAGCAATATACAGCGTACAACGCTTCCAATTCGATATCTCGAACGTCACACGCGTTCTTTTACATCGAACATTCTGGCGTCATTATTCACACATCAACTTCAGCAAGATGAATTTGATTTGCACTAGCACAGGTGCCTTTTCGGAAAGGTTTATGTATAGCTAACAACCGTCGAAACTCCCTTTACGAAATTTCTACCATTTATACAGAAAAAAAACTTAATATATTAAAAATACTTTCAGAATGGATTCAGCATTTAAAACAAACAAAATAAGTGAATAATATGAATATCCCCCATTTGATTGATACAGTACTATTGACTCTAATTTATTATAACCAATTCCAAGTATACTTGAATTTTTTTATAAAACATAAGGTTACTATGGTAAGACGTTTGTAAAGTTACATTGATGTATAAACGATAATTTTACAATAAAGTATTTCATGAATGGCAGAAGAGACAAAATTCATAGAAAACGAAACTCTTTCTATTCCAAAATCAAGATCACCTCCGACATATGTTTACAAGAAATTATGTTAGTTATTTTAATTATTGTTCAGTTTCCTAGAATGCTTTCCCGACACTTCATTTAATAAACTTTGCTAAAGAAATTTGTTTACAAAATTATTCTTTCTTAATCCTTTTTTCTCCAACTTCAGTCTCGATTCATATTTTATTTTAGTTACATTTACATATTTTTTATGTAATGCAAGTATAGTCCCTGTATAAATAAATAAATGCACAAATTAAGTGGACAATATTTTATAATTGGTTCCTAAATATATTTTATTGATAAATAATATTTGACTCTCTTGTCTCGTCAAACTTTCCCTACTCACCGTTAGAGACAGAATTGGCCATATTGTATCAACAAACACGAAGCAGCGAGGCAACTGCGAAAGAAAAATACCTTCAAAGCTTTCGAAAAATCGTCGATTCGAATCATCTCGTTTTTTATTCCCTTCACTCGACAGCTTTCACTGGAAAACACTTTCCCCTCGGGAAATTCAACGATAATCTTCGTGGACCCTGTGTACAATAAAAACCGCGACGAAAAAAAAACAGTGCTACGACGGGAAAAGCTTGTAACGCCGAGCTTGGACTTTCTGGCTTTCCTTTAGCCGAAAATCGCATTGTTTCACTGCCTCGATATTTGCGTTAAACGCAATTGAAACTTAACGGCGCCCGCGGGTATAAAAAAGCAATCGAACAAATTGAAACCCGGACTTCGAACCAATTCGACGAGTTAGTGTAGCCTGTTTGTTTTGCAACCTTGAATATCCTCGCGCGTCAACGAAATTCGATTTGTCAGATACGATCTGACGTCATTGTCCTGTTGACGTTCGATTCTCTTTATCGGTTTTGTTGAGAAGAAAAAATTCATTTCAAGGGAAGTGACCTTGATGTGATGGAACCCCGAAGATGAATATATCTGAGTCAATAATTATTTTTAAGGAACATGAGTATTAAAGACAGTGACAGGGACCGGGTTTAACACATTGAGGGCCACGTGCACCATTGGTGACCCACTAATTACCCCAACGAAATTTTGAGTTATATCTAGATTACAAAAATAGTATAAAATAAGAAGTATATTATCAAATAAATAAATATTTATATACTCAACGATACATGCTAATAAAAAGGTATTTCCGCGTGTCTGGCTAGTTGCAGGATGTTCCACTGAGGCATTAAACGTGTTAAGATAAGTACATGGCTTCTAAAAATTTTTGAGATTATGAAAAACAGTGATATACAGATTGTAAATTTTAGAAGGAACATCACCCAATTGATGCACATTGAGTTTTATGCAATCTTGATGTGATATAGAACTCGAAAATATATTCGATTCCTTTTCTTCTTTAGCGGTGAACATCCATCTTAAAGGGGTGAAAACAGCCCTCTTTTTTATTGAATATCTCGAAGACTATTAGATGTAGGGAGTGTTCACAGACTTCTGGAATAACCTCTCCAACTCCTTATTGGTATTTCTACACCCTTTTACGCCTTTGGTACGCTGCCTTCCAAAGAACATTTTGTTTGGTTAGCGTCTATGTTTATTGCTTAAGGACAGTATAGTTAGAGCATTTTTTAGAACCACTGAAAATACCAATCAGACCTACTAAAAGAATTGCACTGAGGACTCTGAATCTTGAACTAAGCACTTATTATTAATGAATAAACTTTATATGTGTGTTGCAAGTATCAAAATTATTATCTGCGAATTCTAACAGTGAGGCATGAATCTACAGTCACTCAGAAAAGTATGTGAACAGATAAACTCGAGTAATTGTACGAGTTGAATTCATCACTAAATAATTCGACAGGGGACATCGTTGCAGAATTTGTCTCTTTAATGAGGAATGACGTAGGGCGAAGTATTAATATAGCTGAGTGTTTGAAGTATGTTAGAGAATCCTGGGAACAGATGGTATGTGATCTAATCGATGTTCTTCGGAGTTCGAATATCGAGTAACTGTACGTCTGTGGTATTGAGTCATCCTGGTTTCGTGCTAAATGAGATAGAAAGTTAGACGAGTCTGCAGAAGTTTGGTAACCGTCGAGGAATTCAAGTTCAAAGGGCCCTCTCACGATTATTACCGGAGGGGGAGCTTAGGAGAATCGATTCTAGGCGTTTGTCGGGTTACTCTATCCTATGGTTGTAGTAAACACGTTCCTAACGAACGAACCAAAACGCTCGTCAGATATTCAGTGATCACGCGTTGGAAAATTAGCTTAATCCTCATTTTTTAACTCTAGATGTTGCTACTTCATTTGTCAACTGGGGAAAACGGGTTAACCCGTCATTTAAAAATACATTTGGAGTGGGCCTAACAAGTTAACTCGACGCGAGATTTTAACACGTGATGGCCGCTGATACTTTGCAAACACTAATTATTTTTCTACATGTTCGCAAGAATTCTTAAGTAACTAAGCATTTTAGATTATTATCTTTGCGCCGAATATTCTACGATTTCCAAGTAATTCAAACAAACATAAACAATTCCACCGATAAATCCATTATCGTTTTGTCAACAATTGCATGAAAATTATGAAACGAAACTCTAGTAATCTGTTATGGAAACAGTTTACACAATTTTTAACATGAATATTAGGTAAAAGGAATACAGTACAGTGGAACCTCGATCATCTGAATTCCAATCATCCTAAAATTGGCCATCTTATGTTAATTACAAGATAAATTACCATTAGTGATACTATGTACTTAATATTATACCATATGCGTTTACGATCTAACATAAAATTATAATTTGTACACGAAATATAGTTAGAATGAGAATCACTTCGTTACTAATTACAGTTGAGATAATCGAGGTCCTACTGTATTTAAGAAATGAACTCCCACATGCAACCACGACACTGAGACTTTTTCTTAATCCTTACCTTCCGATTTTTGTAACAATTTTGTGTGATAAATTTTACGATTCACCCTTCGAATGGCCTCATAAATAAAAGACGTCTGTCAGAACAGATAATTCGCTTTTAACAACCCACTGATAGTCAAAAGTCCCACCGAGCAAAGTTTTAAAGACTTGGTACTCCAATGAGACTCGTATTTACATTTTAATATTATTGTAATTTATTTAATAATGCTTAAAAGCAACTGAAGTCAGTTATCCTCTTCAGCAATAAATTCATTCAGGTAGAAACAAAAATTATGTTTATGGACCATGAATAAATAGCTATTCAAGGAAAAGAAATTCAAAAATCTCTTTAAAAGTGAAAGTAAACACACGTAAGTATTTCTAAAAAGATTAATACTTGTTACAACGTTGATCAAAGTCTCCTCAATCAATCCCAGACCTAACTGAACCAAAATTGCCTAATTCATCCTCCATTCTCAAGGAAATAGCTTTATTCTTCAATCTGTTTTCCTCCACTCGCCTTGTCTCGACGTCAAGCTAATTGAAACGAATAGCGTACACTAAACCACCGACACAAGTTCAGAAATTTCCGAGAACAAATTATTCTACGATCTCCGTGACAATGGAAAGTTGCCCGAATAGTTTGAAGATAGTTTGAGTTATTGCGACGATAATTAGGCCCGTGGAACTCATCGACCTGTCCACGTTCTCGATTACGTTGGCGAGCCAGCAGCATTTACCTTGCCCGTCTGAAGCCCGCATCTGGAGAAATCGAGTAACAAACTTTGATGAAGCCGTGAAAGCTCCGGGGAAACAGGCAGCTTCGCAGCTTGTATCTGGCCAACTTTCCCTGGCAAGAAGGTCGGAAGATGACTCGTGGTCCTTCGGAAGTTCTGCCACGGTGTCCTTCGTATTGAAACTACTGCATCCTGATCCAGGCTACTTAGTCCGAGAAATTTATTGGAAGATCATACATCGTTCAATGCAGTTATTGGGTTTGTATGGCTACAATAACTTATTAACTAGTTTATTGCTCACGGAAGTGTTTCAAATTGATGACAGGGATGTCAATTTATGGTTCTGAAAATATGGTACTTCTTATTTAAATATTTGTTTAACTATAGCTGTTTGTCTCTTTATTTATTGAGTGGCCCTCATACAATAAACAACCTATATTTTCTAAAGTTATTGTAATATTATGATTCCGATAATTTATTCATTTATGCAACATTGATTAATTATGTGTTTATTTATAATCTATTGTTACACTTATTTGCATTACTTAAAAGACCATTCGTCGATCAATGAAGTTATTGTAATCAATAATTGATTAACTTGTTCATTGTCCACTGAACGTATTCAGGTTAGGAAAGTTATGCTACAATAAATAATCTACATTTTTAATATTATTATAATAGTATGTAACAACGGCTCATTTCATTTTTATTTACAATTGGCTGCTCGTTTATTAACTGTTTCATCAACTAAGGCTTGAGTTGTAACTAGCCTGATTAGCATGTATTAAACCTGAATTATAGAATTAATACGTTGAATGCCACAGTGGAAACTGCCATATTTAGTCAGACACGAAATTATGTTCAACTTTAATTACAAATCACGAATAAGAAAAATATTTGGCTGTTTCATTATTAGTAGCTACCTTACATTATTGTTAAAATATTAATACTACCCAAAATTGTTCAAGAATTTGTAGTTATTTAGCTATTTACCTGATTAAATCAAATTACAATCAATACATTTAATATCTTATATTATTTTCCAATAACAAAGTCACTCAGAACCTAATGAAAGTTGGTAAACATGAGCCTAAAATTAAATTTCGCATCCGATAAAAAGCTCAGATTGTACAGAAGCATTTTTACAATTTGCAACAATTATATTTTCGCCAGAACTCATCTTCCTTATGGAATTATTAATTTCGCTTAATTGAGCTGCTCATGCAAAAATTCATTTAACGTTGCTGTCTTTTTTTTTATAACACTCCGGGGAGGTGCTTGTAAAATTCAATAAACGAGGTGTTTCTTGGAAAAACTCTTGTAAAACTGAATCGCCGTGCTCTTAATTACTTCGAATCCGGCTTCGGAATTGTTTCAAGTTCTGTGAAGTTCCACGAAGTTTTCGAGTATCCCTTAAGCGTTTTGAAACGTTGCGGAAATTAAACCGATGAAACTGGAAGTGGAAACACGGCACTGTAACCTATTAAAGTATTAATTATTATTATCCTCTTTCGTATACTTTTGCAGCTACATAATCATTTTACGTCGCATTGAGATCCTTCGGGACGTTCAACGACAAACTTCCGCCGCCCTCGGAAGTTTTCAGCACATCCTTTGATTTTAAATGACTTTCGACACTTTCCGTCCCGCCGGACATTTCAACACTTCATCTGACACGAAATTTTTAAACCCTTTTCTCTTCATTTTCAAATACTTTTGATTTTATAAAGCAGAATAAACGATACAATAGATTATATATCCAATAGGTAGGCGTTAAAAATAAATAAAACTGACAATATACAACTTTTCCAAAAATTCGAAACGAAAGAGAAGGTAGTAAATTGTACTAAAAGTACTTTCAATTTTATTCAGACCGTAAACAAAGTTTTCTGTATTAGGTGTATTAACACTCTGAATACCACGCTGTATTTACTGAAAATGGCGGACTTTCGAAAGTTTTGCACAGAATGAAAGAAACCTCAAACTGTACCCTTTTATAAACAGGAACATTAGTAGCATTCATGATTTTTTTGCTAGTTCTATTAGATTTTATTAGATGTGTTTTTAATGCGAATACATATTCAAGTAAATAATGATTGAATCTAAGTGTCACCCATATACAGATGACATCGCAGTTGAGTTGTTAATAGATTACGCGCTGCAGCAAAAAATTCAAATACAGTAAAATGTGTATTTATAAATATACACTGATAAGCATGTAAGCGTAATTACTTTATGGAACACTATTTATTGCATAGTACCCGTCTAGCATTAAACACATATATTTTTATTTTTTACATCTATCAACAGATTAACTCTGCTAAAAATTTAATCCGAGTAGTTATTCGTCTAAATTGAATCTAATGTTGCAGTTATTCGTGACCTACAGGACAAATGTTCTAAAAACCGAAGTAACATTGTCTTTGAAGTTTCTCCAAAAGTTTGACAGTGAAGGACGTTATCTACCAAACCTGTCGATCCAAAAACAAGGTGCCGTCTTTACTTAACGCTACAACATCCTGCCGATGATGGTGTTGTTATAAATCACGTAAAAGTAGAGAAATCGGTTTGACGGAGTTAACGGGGTTTGAATCCAGGCCAGACGAAGGGGTTGGACGAGCCGAAGGGACCAAGTTAAATCGTGTATCACTAATGTTGAATAAATGTACTGTAAGCAAAACAGAGGACAGCCCAGCGAACGTCAACTTGACTCGATGGCTGAAATTACTTGGCTCTCGGGATATCGTCATTAATCTTGATCAACCGATGTCCTCCGCCGGACTCTCTGTGTGCACCGTTCCCGCATTCGCGCTGAACTTTGTTCATAAATCTCACTCCTGTCTGATATTTTTTGTATTTCCTCTTTGCCGGCAACTTAGAATTTTTGAACTTCTACACGGAAACTTTCTTACGTGATTTTGGGACATTGTCATGCAAACAATTGCCTGTAATGATATTATTTGGGTTTAAAAATGACAAATTTTCGAAATTTTTGTACAAAATTAACATAATCTCGAATTATACTTTTAATCAATAATATTCGTAACATTCAGGATTTTTCTAATGGTTCTGTTACACCTTATTAGATGTATGCTTTGTGATACTATAAATTAACAAATAAATAATGATTGAATTTAAGGTTTACATACGTATGGATAGACGTTAGCGAAAGAGTTCACCTTATCGGTACAGGGAGATTCAGATAAAAAGTATCAGATACGTGCACACTTTTTTCTATTTTTTAACTATCTTGCGTTCAGCTTTATTTAATTGCCAAATTGTGTGCAATATATTTGAAAGTAAGCACGCGTGTAGAGATATATCTAAGAAATAGATCCTTATTTTTAAAGGAAACAATATTTTACTGGCCAATTGATATTTGCTGAATATACGTTGGGTGATTTTAGTAGCTCTTAGCACACGTGCCAGGAGTGTGTAGGATAAATCATAATTTTTTTCTCAACAGTAAGAGAAAATTTGTAAAAGTCTAACTGATAAGCTTGAACGTTAAAAATTGTTCAAATACAATTTGTATAGTAAACCTGTTAGTTTGACTGTTAATTGTTTTGTATCACTTTTTTTGCGTACAGAGGGACTTGGAACCGATACTACAGTGTGTTTCGATTTATCGAAGGCGACAGGACGATTACCATAAAATCACTCTCCAAGTTACGGTACCGAGTGTAATTCCAGGTTGGTTTCCCCCAGGTCGCGTTCTCCACCTCTTTAAAGTAGATAGAGAAGGAATACAGCAAGACTGGAACTACTTTTTGGTCGTCGTTTGGCACCTAACTTGGAAGTTTCTACTTACACTCGGTAGAAAACAGTTTCAACTAACAATAAGTGTGTGTAGATCGTGAAAACGTGCGAGTTTGCTGAGTCTCCGGCTAACTTTCCGTTTACGAGGTTGTTTTGATGAAACAAAGGGCTGAGTAAATTGCTCGTTCGAATTTCGTCGTATTCTTACAATAGTGCGGAACTTCCTTCAGAATTAAATCAGTTTTTAAGAAAAGAAATTAATTACTTCAACATTGGTTCATTAACCTTAGGACGTTTACGGGTGGGTCAGAAAATATCCACAGAATTCGATACATTAGTTTTTTTAAACAGAAATTTTTGTAGGAGGCCAATAGTCTGGCTTTGTATCAGAAAGATATTGTCTTCAGTGATTGTAAACAAACATTTTTGATATCTAAAACCTTAAGTGTCCTAAGGTTAATTATAATATACATTGAAGCTCTCAAGCGTCAGAAAATATAAAAAGAAATTATTAAATAGAAACTGCAATTTGTAGTTGTAATGTAACTTAATTTTTGCAGAATTAGTTAATCCTAGAAGAACTTCTGTATCTCAACGTAATGATGCAAAATGTTGGGTCCCGGCAAAAGTTAGATTGCTTCGTGTCGATGTAAGATAAACGAGTATAGTTGCCGGTATCACGAGCTTTCGTTGTCCATCGTACATCGTGAATCGATAAGTTGTCACGTAAAGCAATTACCGTGAAACCTTTCGACGGACCGCAGTTGTCAACTGGAATTTCAACCGGCACCACGGTTTCTCATAGGTAGCATTCTGTGTTCCCTGGTTGGATCAACTTTATCAAAGCCACTACCAACACTGACGTCGCGTATTCGAGTGCAAGCTTCGATTGAAATGTCAACGGAGTTTCGAGATTGTTTCGAGCGTCAACTAACTTTTACGCGATAATTATTGAGTGGCAACGGATAAAAAGTTAGAACAATTCCGCTTCAATATAAAATTTCGCTTACTTAAAAGATTCATGTTAGCTGTTTGTTAATGGTGTAGTATTCAACAGTGAGTTACTGCAACATTACAAATTTTTTATTAGTACATTCTGAGATGCGTGGGAAGCCTGTGACCCACGTATCAATGTTTATTCCATCAATACTAAAGTACAAAACTAAAAGTGAATTAAACAGAGGATTATGCATTTTGCAGACATGTTCACAGTGACACAGGCCCATAAAGAGGTATGCTATGTGTCTGCCCAGTGAAGGAGTTTTCTACTGTGACAGAGAAAGTGTTGAAATTATCATTCGTTTTCCTAATATTTTTTTATTTTATAAATATATGTCAAGTATTCATGAACCTCAAAACGCTCAATAAAAATTTAATGTGACATTATTAATTTTCTATTAACATACTCTAAGGCGCAAGGGTCGTCGGTGGCCCCTAAATCAATTGTGATTTAATCAAATGACTACGAATCACTATATATTTTTAGTAACATTGACGTTACAATGACAGTATACACCATAACGTGCATCGTCAAATAATTAAAAATACCTACATACATTTAATAATATAGAATTCTGAAATACTATTTGAGCATGTTTGAACAGTGACAGAATTTTCTACTGTGACAGGATACATGTTAAAATTATCACCTGTTCCTAAGATTTTGTATAACATTTTTATTAGACAGATGAAAATTATATTAAAATTTGTATGTATTATAGCACTGGGCACCAATTCAATCTAAAATGATAGATATTTACAAATAACTTGTATAATCGGTCAGGGAATAATAACAAAATGTACAAAAGTATTAACATATAGACGCAGTCACATGATATAAGAACAATGTATTCCTGCTGTAAGCAAATGATACAATTATAAATAATTTGAGGTTTAATAATTCGATTTTAATAATTTATATTCCAGACACTGTGCCTCCTCCTTTAATATCCAAAAATGTAAGCTTCTCAAAATTACTTTATTCGTAGTGTTACAAACTAACAATACATATTAAAATCATAATCATAATGTTTCAATTAATTACGTACAAAAATTAGCAATTTTCTCTCATTCAACTAGAAATTTTGCGAATAATCCGTTCAGTTATTAAACGAAGCACTAAAAATAGAATAGAAGGATGCTTAGCCCACAAAATGGTTAACAATTCAGACGAGAAAGGTGTTGAAGAAGTCTGACGCGGGTCGCTTGTTCGCGGAGTCGTTTCAAGCTCACTTTTCACGGTTTACGAACTGCCGTAAACGACAGAGACTTTCTTAGCGCCAATTTATAGCAGTTCCGAGCTTTCTAAACGACAATCACATTAGTATAGCGCGGTTGATCACACCGAGCTCTTGGATTTCCGTGGCCTGACAGCTTCGCAATATGTTTGAGTCCAGTTTCGCGGCCTTTAAGTTTTCACGAGGAAAGTTCGTCAAAGCCGGCGAAACTTAAACGCGGACCCATTCAACACGAAACTCTTGCCACCGTGCTGTTATTTTGAATACTTCGGACAAAAGACGAACTTTCCTGAATGTACAATTAATGGAAATTCAGTGTGGAATTCATGAGCTTCAGGTAGAATCAAATGATAACTTTGACTCGTTAGGGAATTTAATTTAGTAAGTTCGAATCAGAATTTTAAACGAACTGGAATATTTTATATTATCAGAATTTCATATATAAAAAGTCAAATTAATTTCGCATGAATCGTTTTACATGAATTACAGTGCACAGAATATTTAATCAACAATATTGCTTAATCCTATGATAATAAATTAAAGAATGAAAGAACTCCGCTTTTGAAGACTTGTGGTGTTGAGCGTTTTCAATAATGACCAGCAGCAGGAAATGTTTTCATTGTTAAAGAATATTTCGCAACGTTCATTACTAATTGCGACTAATTGAACTGCTGCAATTTTTTAACGAGAAATGCTTCCTAATGCGATTACTCCGTAATACGGTTCAGCAATTTTACGTCCAAACGCATTGGCAATTAAGTAATAACCTTGCGAGCAAGTAGTTCCTACATTGAACCAATGAAAACAAAGAGCCCCGGGAACTCTGCAGACATAATGGAGGAAAACGACCACAGGGAATAAGGCCGTTATATGATGAGGACTGTATCGATTAATTAGGTCATTTCACATCGAACTTACCGTGGATTAAGACAGTTACATTAAGTCGATTGTCAAATGGAATCCATTTACCATATTGAGGAACTTCTAAGCAGTTCTATGCTCACGACAAATTCGTTCAAAATTCTTTTTACGAACTTGCAAATATTTTTGTTTTACAATATTATACAATTAATCACGGTAGTATTTTTACTCCATTATATTTAATTTTTGAAGAAAATCAGTGCCCTAATTACAGGACAATATTTAAAGCACTGACTTTTAAAGAGATATTACTATAAAATTAAACATATTTTGAAACAATTTAAGTATCTACAGAACCAGAAACTACACCTACAATTTCACAAAAATTGCCAACTCGTGCACACATGAACTCGTTAAAATTCTTGCTCCAAAGCTTCCCTATGGAAACAGTTGACTTTATACCAAAAACATTCAAACATCATCTCAATCGAAAAAATCCCAGATCAACTCCCACACGAAAGGACGATCTACAACAATCCCGTGATCAACCCTGCTAACCCGCGAAATTTAAACTCCCTGCGGACTTTCGGAAAGAACGCAACGCGGAAACGTTCCGGCCGAACCGAGCCGCACAATAAAACAGTGTCTCGATCGTTCCCGCTGCACTATCGATAATGATTTTCCCCTAGAGCTCTCGAGAAGGAACAAAAGTCCGCGCGCACGGTGACGAAGAAAATGGAAAGCCGTTCGTCGGTGTTTCCGCGCGGAGGGAAGAGAAGGAGGGCGAGACAAAAGTTGGAGAAAGGGCGAAAAATGGTGGAAGGAGAGGGTGGCAGGAGACACGGTTTATTCGAGCGTTCCGAGTGGTTAGGGCGCACGTTTCGACGAACACATCGAGACATCGGGAATTACGTGCAAAGCCAGCTCGTTCCAGCGATGAAGAGAGAGAATGTACGTGGTTGGTATTGCCGTGGTTCGCCGTGAATGGGCTGATACAAAGGGATCGACCATATGACGTGTAGCCGAGTGGTAACGCGCAACCGCCCCATTCGTGTATCGGCCAGCAATAACTCAGTTATTGGGCGGAGAGTCCGGGGGACTCTCCTAATACCGGCTTCATCAACGAAAATTCTCCTGTAGACGCGACTACTCTTTCTAGTCTAACTTTGGAAGTGGTGAAATTGCCTGTATCTGGGTTACTCTTGGCATACAGGGGTGTTTCTAGCAACTGTGGCGGGCTATAACTCTGTTCCAAGTGAAGTTAGAAAAGAATTGTAGACGAAAATGTTGCACTGCTTAACACGCTCTATCATACTACTGTACAACTTTTTTCATAGATGCACCGGTGCAGTTGCAAAGTGCAAAGTGCAACTGCACTTTTTTTAAATTGAATTCTAGAATTTTTTTGCATAAATTGATGCCCCGTGTTATTTTACGTATAAAAGGTATAAAGGAAGGTGATTGGAAACTCAACACCTTTCGAGATATTTTACTTTCTTTGAAAATACGAGAGGTATGATAAACTGTAAGTACGATGTTAGTAAACATGATAGCAATGTAGCGATTCCAATTTAACATAGTATTTCACATAACAATGAATTTTCAAAGAAAGTAGGCACAGCACAGCCCCCACACATGCGAATTCCATATAAAAAGAGAAACCTCGGTATACCGCGTCTAAGGCAGGATCCTGCTAGGTAGCCTTACAGACGATTTCACTAACAGGGCCCCGACGAAACACTCTTCCCTCTTTCCTGCTTCCATTCTTTTCTCAATTTCCTCCACAGCGCGCCCTCCACAGGAGTTTTAGAGTTTTACTTGGTAAGTTTCATTCTTAATTTTTTGTTGTTAAATAAACTGTTTATGTCACAATTCATGTCTCAGCCTGCAACTACAATATCCTTTTCATCCCTCATATCGAGTAGCTTGTTATAAATGCCCCAGACAGCCTGATCCTCCAGTTCTCTCGAACAATGTAACAATTAAACGTCCGCAAATTTGCCCCTCTTCAAAGCAGCCTACTCGGAAATATCAATTTCTCCACGCATGAAATCGAAAGATTAATCGATAAATGCGAATAGCAACGGTGTCACTCGCTCGAGTTATTAGCGGTGCGTCACAATGTTGCAGCACACACTAAACGCACGCAGACTCGCGGAGCATCATTTATGGGTATCAATACGCCGGAAGCCATAGCAGGTCCGCATTGTAACTTCATCATCATTCGATTCAGGCAGATGTTTACCATGCGACGCCGGCTCGATAAATTAGCGCGCCCCGCCGTTCTTGCTGAATTTTCTTCCGGAGGCTGCGGCACGGATTAATTTCTGGTTGGCCGCAAAGGAACGGGACAACGGAGAACAGTCTCCCTGATCTAATTTCGAAGGAAGCCACTTAATTTAAATGTCTGCCTCCTAACGTCCCCGCCGACCCTCCGCCGTCCTTTATCGTTCCTTCGGGGACGGAATTAATTGCTTCTTAAGGAACTGGAATTATGTTTTCACGAGCCACACCTTGCTCCCGTGGAATTTCCTGGCTACGTACCTGGCCTTCTCCGCGTTTCAGCCGAAACGGATGCTAAATAAGTTGCCGCGCTTTCATTTAGCGAAGGAGTAATTAATTAGAGAATAGAATTGTAGTCTGAGAAAGGATCAAATGCACTTACAGAGGACACTGTCCGCTTTTATGTTTCATTTGTTTCAACTGTAATAGGTTAGGCATCATAGGTCATACTTTGAGAAGGTACAAATTAGATCCTTCTTTAAGAAAATAATTAGGAGTGTATCGTTGATACAGTTTGAAAAAGGATTGAGGAAAGTTGTAAAAGTGGTTCACTGAAATGCAATCATAATGGAAAAATTAAAATTATTGTTTAAGTTGTGTATGATAGTTTAAAATACTATATTTTGAGAAGTCAGTGAAATGTATAAAATATTTGGATAGACTGTAACAGAACATATGAATCGATCAGGGAGAATAAGTAATTTTGTAGGCACTCATATACTGGAACAAATAAATAATATTAAAACAATGTAAATAAAAGTATAAAATAAGAAAGAAAGAACAGGGAAATTGTGATTAAATTATAAAATATTATTACTTGAATATCCATATGTTAATTTACTCTAATACAGTGAGACACAAAATAGGACTGTTTAACGCGTTGAGTGCCGCAGTGGAAAATCCAGCAACTATACAGACACCTGAAAATATCTTTTTATTAACATATAACGTTGAATATATAAACATTTATCCATTTGATAATGTACTTCTTATTTTGCACTATCATAATAATTTAGTAACATAAATATTACTAAAAATTTTATAGGGGTATCTAGTTATTTAATGAAATTAAAATTGACAGTTGCGAATATTTATGATGCACACGCACTGATTGTCAGTGTGTTAAGCACACGATTCTACTAGTTCTCTCTAAAACTCCTCAGTAACCTAACAAGACTTTATATTCAGTCAAACACAAAATTCCAGTAATCTGAGCACTACAACAAACATCACATTGCAAAAACTGAATATTACTACGAAATTATACAACTTCTTCAAGAATTCACGAAGAAAAGTAATAAAGAAACAGAAACTGCCAGACGTGTGCATCGACGTGGAATGATAGTTTCGTTAAAAAAGAATCTGAAATCCATTCGAAAGAATCGAGAGAGAAGATGAGCGGCAAGGTGGGACCAGAACGCGCGAATTTCGCATGGGAATTGCAAATGCAATCACTGGGATAAAAATTGCCTGTCATCTGACTTGAAGCGGACGGGAAAAGGGGAGAGAAAATAGGAGAAACAGTGCAAGAAAATCGAGGGAAAAAATATATACGTAGCCGTTAGATGAATCGACCGGAAATCGATTTCGGCTACCGTGACGGTTCGACTGGATTGCAAATACGAATTCGCATATGTGTATCGCGCGAATAAAGTTTATCGGGTTCCTGCGACCCCGTCGACGTTTCGTTCCTTCGTAGTCGATCGGATGCTTTTGAATGAAATGTAGTGAAGTTTATACTGTGCTACCACCACTAAAGAACTTTTTGCGCTTTTTAATCAAATATTTATCAGTTCTCAGTGCTACAAAATTATTTTCAATTACTTATTTCTAAGCTGCAGATGTTTATGCATTTTAATATGTCGAAATTCGTGCATGATGCATATTTAATAACTTAGCGAAATCAAAATTATGTATTTTAAACATTTCAAAGGGCAAATACAGTCTTGTTGGAGTTTCATTTATTTAAATGCATTAAGTTGGGAAATATGGAAGTCTAAAAATATATATTTGCATAAACATCCGGAGTCCAATTATTTCATTTAAAATTAACGAAGTTGATATTGGTTAGTATTTATACAGGATATTTTTAGACGTTAAGTGTTACGATTATATCAGTTTGCAGGTACATTAATTTCTCATGTAACACCTTGAATAATACAGTGGAAACAGACGCACATAGTCAGACACGCTATAATATGCTGCTCCTTTAAATTAGTTGAATTAGACAGTTTTTAGTAGAACAAACATTTCTATTATGTATTATTAAAATAAAAGATGTATCAATTATAAAACATGTTTAAGTGACAACAATTATTAACATTTTTATATAATCAATGAAGATGGAAATTGACGCAACATGAGAAACGAGACTTTCGGGATGTTTAACAGATGATTGTTCAGAAATTTTACATATTCATTGAGAATAAAAAATATTCAGTTAAAAAACATAATTTTGGAACAGATCAACTTTCTTTGTACATTTAGCTCAAATTTACATACTCTTGAACACCTTCCACACACTTCCATGTCACCCGCCGATGGGTGACACATAGATTTAATCATTATTTATTTGATCATATGTAACATAATAAATATATCAAATAGAACCTAACAGAATCATTGAACAATGATGAAAGTTACTAATATTATTTATGAAAGCGGGTAGAGTTTAAAAGTATATTCAGTGTGCATACAAATTTTGAAAGTTTGCCATTTCCAGCTATTAAAGCATGGCAGTCAAGGTGTTAATACTAACAATATAAAGTCCATCTGAACTCTCTGGACACGTTTATAGAACCCAAAATCTCGATAGGATTTTCATTCTCGCATGAAACTGTATATTTCCTAAACTATATCGATGTTTAACTTAAGAATTTCCAGATCTCCAGCACGTTTTCGTTGGAAAGCGATGTAGAAAAAATGGACGATGGAAACAGAACGATGACCCGCAGGATTCGGAGCTATCCGAAAATCCGATGTCAGATAAATCGTTGCGGGAAGGCCGTGCTGCTGGAAGCTTCCACGTGTTAGGCACACGTGGATCGTTTTTTTTTTCTCTCGACGGTCCTCGACCGATGAATCTTCGAAGGTTCCTTGGGAACCGATAAGGTCCCGACTGCGCCAGCGAAAATGAGGGCCTGAACGAGCCTTCGATAAATTTCCGAAAATCTTATCTTCCGGGACGAGAAGGGGATGCGACTTGTAAAATGGATGAACTGCGAGAAATCTCGCGTGTATGACCTCGTTCAATAAACTTCTCGAGGATCTCATCGAAGTATAATAAAGACGAATCGTTCCTCGTCGACAAAAGTTGCTATAAGTGAAAATCTCTAGGCCATTCTTTCTGCGTCGAGGTAACTGGAGTTTGTATCATAATTAATTCTTTTATCAGGAAAATTATTTACAGGGTGAAGCACCTGACATGCTCAGTTTGCATAACTTTTAAATTAGAGGTGGTATGAAAAATTGTTGTATAGAGAAGTTGCAAAGTTTCAAGAAAGACATTACGTGAGGTATCAACTGTTTTGTAGGTGGAGTCGTTTGAAAGTTTTGAAAGACAACTTCGTTTCTTTTGATGGAATGTAAAAATTTGAAAGGGTATCAGATTTTGTGCAAAAATGTATTAACCTTTATTCATCATGAATCTAATAGTTAACGAGATGTTTTATTAAATCTCTCGAAAATTTGTTTCGCTTAACGAGAAGTGTGAAATTGAATAATATTGCCATAACTAAGAGGAATTTAAGTAAACAATTTTACAAAGAATCACTAGTTGATTAAACAGTAAGCTCCTTTTTTTAAAAAAAATAACTGATTCATGTTTCGTGAATCCATCGAGTCCGATAAATTGAAAACTGTCGAAGAAGAATTACGTTCTTAACGAAGCATTATTAGTCGAAGCTTGATTACGTTGAGCTGGGTTTTAACGTAAAATATGCTCGGATTAATATCGAATAATTAAATTTGCAACGCACGGTATTAATTTAATCATCCCTGTACTGATGCTGGCTGACTGATCAGTTATTCATGAAAATATTTAACAAATCTGCAAGCTCGATCGGTCACGGTTGTAATTGCAAACGAATATTAATTGATTGATAAACTAAAATCACTAGTATTATAAAATTTTTCAAAACTAGAAAATACTTAAAATTTGATATTAAATTAATTCAACAACGAAAATAAGTATAGCGCTTACTGGCTGTATTTACCGGCAGTAAACCAGTAATTGCAGTATCATAATTTTATAACAGCAGTTACGAGGCAACATCATTCTTCCAGATGGTTCAAGTTCGATCTATTTCGGTTCACGTTACAACGTTTAATGTCGCATTTATAACACACTATATACTACTTACAGTTACACAGTTACATCCCAAAAATTAGAAGAAACATCCAGAAGAAAATTGAAAATCATCAACAATAATATACTAGACAAAAGGTAATATTCAGATTATTAAAAAATATTAAAATATTATACTTTAACAACTTGGCTGTCAGATTATAATTCAAATTTTGTTATCATTTTGTTTATAAAAATTATGAGCAACATTTTGTAGAATTCATGAAATATATTTAGTAATATTAACCGTAATTAAATGAATAATACTACCTGCGTTTGACACAGTGTTAAAAAATTATATAATTACTCACTAGCATTCTAATGTATTGCACGAAAAGTTGAAATAAATGAATTGCTTTAAAAGAATCAGTATAAAAGTTTTGTTACGAGAAGAGTCCTAAGAGCTTTCATTGAATTTCCTCGACCTATCCAAGTCGAGTGCAATCGCTCGACATTCTCGACTGTTTGCATTTTAATATCGCAGCCGAGGAGGCGCGTCGTGTCAATGCAACAGGTGAAGCAATTTGACATTGTCAACATTTCGTCTGACGATAAAATCGGATCATAGTTCACGCGTTAGGAGGATCCTCAGACAATTTCTCGAATCGCGTATGCGACAATCGCGCGGGTTTCAACGCTGACACGCATCAGACACGCATTTGCATAACTCGACGGCGCGTCAAACATCTTCTTTTCATTATGGCAACACTGATGCATTGTCCCGTGACATTAAAACCCGACAAAAGCTCGCTGACATTCTGAAAGAAATGTGTATCTGACGTATGGTTTGTAAAAATTATTATTCAGTAGCTTACATCTCCTGAATTTTCTAAAGTTTAAACGAAATTGAATAATTTTCTATAAAAATAGTTTTATTCAGTCATTTTACGTTTGTCTTCAGTTCTTTAACTTGTAAACGTGACACTGCAAACTGAGCAAAATATTTTCAATAAATTCAATAAAACCACTTCATTATACTTTAGTACTCTGGATCACAACTTACGCATTCTAACTGATTAATGCTTCCTCTTAATTACATTTTGCTATTTATATACATTCTATTGCTTGCCTACTACATAAATATTATGTAACGTATGTGTCCAGACAAGTAGAAAAATGAATGTATGGTCAGACGTGTGAAGAAATCCATTACTCAAACAAGATGATTAATCCTTATATGGCTAAACAAATAGAACATGTTTGTGCATGAATACGCAAGTAGAACACAAGTTTATGCGACCAAACAAATAGAAAGATTCAATACACGGTCAGAAAAGTACAGCAAGTTGGTCTAGGGTCGGACAAGTAGTATAACCCAGTACACGATCCGAAAAGTAGTATAACTCAGTATATAACTGGACAAGCAGTATAACACAGTGTATATCGCGACCTGTAGCATAACCCAGTGTATTGTTAGACAAGCAGAATGCGTGTTGTATGTAAAGACAAGTAAAATATGCCCATATGTGACCAGACAAGTTAAATTACTCAGTGTATGTTAGAGAAACATAATGACCTAGTCGTAGACCTGAAAGTAGAATAGTGTAGTCTCGGGTCAAACAGACAGTAGTAAACGGTACTAGACAAACTGAAACAGTGTCTAATAAACCTGGGTCGAATCTTCAATATATTAAGACTTATGAACAACTTCTGTTCCCATTTTTTACCAGTCTGACACATTTGCACGACTATTATATTACATTATAGCACAACTATACATACCAGAGGCAACAGAATCGAAAAATTGTTATACACTTACAAAGTACAAATTTCAAATGTGGTAAAACGTAATTAAAAGTTAGCAAAAGGCGCGAAACCAACGTTCTAAAATGCGTTTTCACGGTGTAACAACAGTGAGGAATAACGAAATGCTTTACGAGCCATTGAGAAGCAACATCCAGTCGCTGTAACCACTCATCTGTACATGTAGCTCGCATAAAGAGTGGTTAACAGAAAAGGGGAAAAAATGGTGGCCGAGCTGGGAGAGGGTGAGAGGGTAAATGAAACTGACTCTGAAATATGTGCCTTCGCTGTTACAAAGACATATACTTCAGCAAGGAACCTACCTTTACCTCGTCAACGACTCGTATCGCGCCAGGGACGTTTAAGCCCTTGTATTTAACTTAGAAGAATGGTGTAAAGTGTTCCCGTTCCTAAATTTCTAAGAAGTTTTATACATTTCTGCGAATTTAGGGAATGAAATTGCTTAGCAAGATATGTAGAACAAAATTTGTGTCACTTCTAGACAATATTGTTTTTTCAAATATTTAGAGTTCAAAAAGAAAGCATAAACGTGCAGCCACATTCTTGCTTTTTCTAAGTAAGTGAAATATATACCTCATCGTCCATGCAATATGTACAAATTTCACGAACTATGAATATTTAAATTATACTTTCAACACTGACGTACTCATGAAGAACTGTAAACAAAATAGCCTGTAAACATTTTTTTAAAATTCGTAACAAACACTCCAGTTTGCAGTATATTTGTCTCCATTTTTACTACTCTGTCCTGTTTTAGTAATCATCATCTAGATTGAAATTTTTAACCGCGGAAAATCTGTGAAATTTCGCATATTTCCTGCAAAATGTTTTTTTAAAAAGTTTTTAAGGACTACGGTAAAAATTTCGGGCTGCCATGGCGGTTTTGTTGGTTTCCCAATAAATTAAATATTTTTCCAGACTGCAGGTGTAACGTATAGGCCTCTCCCGTCTACGTGAAAGGACTTTCGGTGGAAATGGGTCCGCGATGAATTATTGACGGGTCTGTGGTCGACTTCGTCTCGTTGGAAAAGTAATTTATAACCCGACGCAAACCCTTAGTGAGGCTTTTAATAACAACTGGTGCCTCGATCGAATATTCTTGTGTAAAATGTCACCGACAGCAGAAAAATATCATGAGTATTCGACGCGGAATCGTGGCCGGTCAATTATTCAGCGAGAAGCCTTTCAAAAGCTGAAAACGTGCGGCACAGGCGTCGGTTCAGGGTGTGTTAGGGGGGCACGCCTATGAAGGCACAAATCCTTTAAATCCCTCACGACTGAATAATAATGGACCCTAAAATTATATAGTGGAATATTTTTCAGAACAATGTCTTTTTATAGCACTTTACATTTATTTTAAATAATTTCTTAAATTATTCTTTAAAATCCAACAGGTCCGCTTTAAATCGAGTTTGAATGGTTCACAAACATCATCTAAAAGACGTACCGCCAAGTGCTCATAAATATAAAACTTTCATGTCGTCGACTGAATTCTATCTCCATTTATGCAGACCTTTTACATATCAAAATTTTATTGCACCGTAATGCCATAAATTTTACAACGAATAAGTAAACCCGACGATAAATTTTTATTTCAAGCACTCAACGAACAGTATTCCTCCCTCTGCATCAAGTAACCGAAAACATTTAACTTTTTTCAAATATTCATCCCAATCCACCGTCGAAAGTCCATTTAAATAATAACTGCATGTCATCTTAGGTTGTCAACTAAATTCAGGACCTTCGAAATATTTTACGTAATAAAGTTTATTAAAATCTTTTAAACAATAATTTTTTATTAAAGTAATTTCCATTCGAATCTCCGCTCTTATGCTGTGGTTCTGTTTTTCGATTCCGTGACGATCGAGTTGAATTTTGAGGCAAAGAGATTGAAAAGGTCACGAATTTAGTTGCGAAGTTACAGTAGAACTAATACAGGTTCATTGTGATTCCATCGAGACGAAGCATAATAGCGAAAGAAGAAAAGTATCTACTGTTCGGTCGATCCGATAATATCCGGTGTTCATTCGACCCAGAAATATCCAACTTCAGTAGAAAAAGGGGCTAGCCTGGCCAGGACGAGGGTGGGATATCTTATTCCGCGACCGCACAATGGTCACGGGGGTGGGTCCATTCACAGGGAGAAATAACGAGTATGTGCGATTTCCGATCTTTGTGCCCTAAAATCGTGCTTGATCCCTCTGCGGGAACAGTGCAAGCTTCCAGGAACTTGAAAACCTCTTGGCTTTCATTCTTGCAGGAGGTAGGAAGAAGTTGAAGGGAGAGCCCTTTGGATTACAGGCAAAATACGTCCCTTTCGAAATCCTACCATTCTTCGATGTCGACTTTCCAAGCCAAGTGACTGGACTTTCTAACTCAGAGTCTGAGATTGGCCTACATCATAACATTGTTTTAGATATTTTTATATTTGATGATCAAGAAGCATTAATCATTTCACAGCCTGTGGTCGAAGTAGTAATTTGGAAATTGTTCAACTATAACAAGCTATTGGAGTATAAATGAAGCATCTTGTTTTCGATTCGCTTCCATTTCTGATTGTTCTTTCAAAGCAGAGGAAAGGATGAATCAACTTTTCTACAACAAATGTAAATTTTTATACGAAATGTAAATATAGTCTGCCAACAGATTGGGACATGCTCACTGAATATATGGAAGGTTACTTTGACGAACATAATTCATTACAAAGAGATGTACCAAGTGGGTCGCAAATCGCGGTATTATCGCAGAGAAGCAGGCAAGTCATGTAAAAGGAAAAAAAAATGTCAAATATTGGCACATTTTTAATACAGGCCACGTGTTGAGAAAAAAGTAATTTAAGATATTCAGGGCAAACTGTCTCACTTGTCTGATCACGACAGGGCAGTACGGTCAGACAAATAATATGACCACGTACGTGGCCAGACAAGTAGAATAATCACATGTACGTCTTGACAAATGGTATAGCTATGTACATGTTCAATCAGACAAGTGGTACCACCACGTATCAGGTCAAACAAGTAGTATAGTCACACATGAGGTTATTCCAGTTGTATAGTCACACAAGGGGCAATTCAAATAGTATAGTCACACATGTGATCGGACAAGTGGTATAAGACTGAATGTGGTTGGGCGAATATAATAACATTGTACATGGCCTGTCATGCGGAAACATCTACTTTCATAATTTTGCTTGATGGAACAGACAACATCGAAAAGTTCCAGCGGATCGTCAGATATTTCACGGTCTCCAGCAGCAACACTTTCTCGGCCATTATTTCAGCTGGCATTATTTTCCAGGTTTTACTCTCCGCAGTGTAAACCTCCCTCGAGAGGATAAAGACGGCGGTTCGGTCACGAAGAAGTCGGAAAACGGGTCGGATGAAGGAAAGAGATGAGGGATGCACCGGGGAAATAGATTATGACCCGGGGGTGGGTGGAAACTCCGTTTATTCCTGCAGGGAAAGAGATTACGAGATGTATCATCGCCGGGGCTTGTTAACACTTTATAGACCTGTAACCGTTGCGATAATCGACTCCGTAATGTAACGCAATAACAACGAGACTTTGAACTCGGTGTATTTTGTGTCCTTTTGAGAGAATCACTGTTTATCCGCCATATATTGTCGAAATATTTCAGAATGGTTCTGATAAATGTAAAGGTTTGAGTTTTAAGATGTTTGTTTATTGTAAAGTTACATCTGTATATATTTCTTCAATAAATTAGCTGATTTCGTGAAAACTAAATGTACATTTGTGTCGATTTACAAATTTTAAACAAAATTTACTGAAAGAAGTCATACATTTTCAAAATTTGTACTATTACTAAACGTAGTTGTGCATAAGATTTGTATGTCCTCTCATTCGTTTGCTTTTCAACTTTATTTTAAATAGCCTTTTTTCACAGTGTGCATCTAGAATTCTTTCAAATATAATTCAAAAATTTGTATAAGAAACTCTTATTACCTCAATACAGTCATTAAAATTAACCCCTCTAGGCCGTTCCTCATTTTTATTTACCCCTTGCCTTATAACAACGAGTCACACACTTCATAAAAATTTTGCCCTATGTATTAAAAAATAGAAGATGATGTAGTCTTTTACTAATTTATAAAAATTCAGCTAACAAATGCTTCTTTGGCTGTCACAGGATTATTAAAGGCAAATTGTACGTTTAAATGTGTCTCCATTATTTATGAGAATACTGGTATACTTAAACAGTTAACTATTACGCACTCAGTGGTTAATAAAATTGTAAGGCAAGCAGTTAATAGGAAATAATATTTATTATCTAATTAAGGCTTCGCTCGTGTGATTGTGATACAGTAAGATATCGTTCCAGCCTTTCTCAATGGAAAAATAGATTCGTAACGCGGTTTTCGAGGAGGTTTCGCGATAATTAAGTGAAAATAGTCAAGCGGTTCAAGCTATTCCGAATTTCGTTTCATCGACACGCTCGCTGCGCGTCCATTTCGTCCCGGGGAAAATGGGATTTTCGTTCGAATTCTATTTTCCCTGCCGATCTGACCCATGTGTACGGGGGAAAACGAGAGATTCGAAAAACTGATCGCGTTTTCGAATAACGATTTACGGTATGTAATATGAGCCGTTTCGTCCAACGAGTTTTGTAACGCCGCGGCCGCGATTGATCGGATGTCTCTGAAAATCGTTTGTGGCTTTGCGCTAGGCTATTTTTCGGATTCTCGCCGGCTCCGTATGTTTTTTCGGTCCGCGTAAACTAAACATCCAGCGCAAATATCCGAGAACTCCATGCCTGGAATGGCAAGAGATCAAAAAAATTTGCCTACAAAAGATACGCGGTCTGTGAAGAGCTTGGTATTTTTTTAGATTGTTTTTGTTTTTAATTTGAATCTCTGAAATTAAGTCTACCATATTTTTCACTGTGCTTCAGTTTAATTTTTCAGAATAGTAAAATGTTACATGATAACACAATTATATTATTGCACATATACGTCAACATGGATACACTCGAAATACTACGAAGCTTCGCATAAGGAAAGGAAGCTCGAAATATTGGAATGCTGTACGCAAAAATTTTTAGTATCCTTAACATACCATGCTGTAGTATCCAATCATTATACACTTTTTAGAATTGAATCAAAAATCCATTAAATTTCAAATTATACCGTTTTAAATCAATTATATTAATAATTTTCATAATTCTTCAACTCATTCCATTAGACTTTATCAGAGACAGTTACCAACACTGTTAACGTTCAAAGAAATAGTAGTTGAATATACGTGAGACCCAGATATGGACGACATCATAATCATAACACAAAGAATAAGATGTGATAAGAACAACAACGGTAATAATAACAGTCAGTTGTCAACTCCAGTCGGCGCGCCGAAACAAAGATCGTAGCAAAGTTGGCAGCTGGTTTCGTTGGCTGCGCGAAGTGACTTTTAATAACCGACTGGCTGAACGACTTAGTTAAGACTTAATTTCAAGATGGATGGAGGGGTTGAGAAGAGAAAGACACGGTTTCTCGGCAAGGTTGTTGCCAACGAATCGAGAGAGTTGGTCGCACCAGGCGGAAAGTGGAAACCGAGGGGCGGCGACAGGGATGCAGAGAGACAGGGGTGGGACCCTTTTGTTCTTGGCGGGCGTTTTGTTTCAGGATTACGAGCTTATGAAGTATTCGCGTTTATCTGTGGCAACTACACAACCGAGAGAAGGTGTGCGAGTGTGCGCGAGACCGTTGCCATACGCGTGTGTTGTACGTGTGTATGCGTGGGATTGTGGGTGTAGTAGAGTGGGACGGACAAACTGGAGCGAGACAACTAAAAGCGAGGCTGCTGTCTGTTAATCTGCGAGCCGTACTGCTGATTTCGAATTAATTATCGCGTTAAACTGCTGCTCACGTTTAATTCCCCGACCACGATTCTGCTCTGTCCACCGTAAATAACGTATGGCGATTCGATAACTTTTTCTCGTCAGCCCGACACACCATATTGGGCAAGATGAGCTTAAATTACGTGAATGCGCGTGGCGAGGTACCGAATAATGAAAATTGAAACTCGTCAGCCCGTTATAAATGGTGTAATTTCATGAGAAGAGTGAGATTTATTAATGAGTACAGCAGGAAATATAAGAACTCTTAAATGTGATTGTGTCATTTATTGAAGAGTAATTCTCACAAGCACAAACGTTTAGTGAAATAAAATTCTGCGTGTTGCAATTAATACGCTCCGTGCATGCAATAACTATTAATGTTTATTAAACTGGAAACAGAAATAATTTTACAACCATCAGATGCAATAAGACGTGTTGCATAAAGTAATGCATAATGTATGTCATGAGGGGTATATATATATATAAAGGAACCCATGTTTCTGATTGACACTATACGGAATTTTTCATTTGTCAGATCATGCACGAACAATTTCAAAAAGTTTGACCACACACTTACTGGATTCTACTATTTCTCTGACTATACTTGAGGTTGTACTACTTGCCTGACCATGCTGAGGTTATACTAAATTGCCTGGCCATGCTTTGGGCTATACTATCTGCACGACCATGTATTGAGGTGTACTATTTCTATGACCATGTACTGGTTATACTACTTGATTCTACATGCATTGGTTCGTACTCCTTGCCTGGCCATACACCCAGTTATACTACTTGCCTGAAAACGTACCGGGTATACTACTCGCCTGACTATACGTTGAGATTTGCTACTTAGCTGATCACCTGTTGGATTATACTATTTGCGTGGTCATGTACGGAGTTAATACTTCTCACACGGTCTTATGCGATGTTATTCTAATTATCCGATCATGCACGAGGGTATGCACCACTTGTCTGATGACATAATAGGTTATTCTACCGGTACGGTCATGAGGTGTATTTGCTTGACCACGCAACGATTTCTCTACTTGCCTGTCTATATAGGGATTTTTCCACTGTGTTTGATCATGTACGATATTGTTCCCTCTGACACGGAAGAGTTAATCGATAATGCCCTGACAGTCCTTATTTCATTAATAGTAGGGGTTGTATTAAAGTTCCCTGTTAAATTTATTGCATCATTAACATGGAAGAGCATGTTATAAATAAAGATTGTTATTTTTCAAAGCATTTCAACCATAAGGAGGCTTCCCCTTCATCAGAAATTTTTCCATCTTACTAGCGTGTGAAACGATGCTGTTACGCAGAGTGCGAAAATAGAACCTGATAGCAGCGAAAGGGTTAATTTATCACCGATAAAAAGGCAGGATGCCTGCAAGGAAGTTAATAATACGTTCGGATACTAATACGCCTTAGTAGGTCAGTAAACTTTTACCTTATTTTCGATACCACGGTGGGTGTGAACTCCAGCTGAAGAAATCCTAGCTCCTGAGGTCTGACGTCCTCCAGACTACTGTATCTTACGTAAGTACAGGGCGGTGTAGAAATATCTGAAACAGAGAAAATATTGATTCTATTATTTTGGCGCATTAATCAGTGTTTGATACTGAGTTTTTGTTTCATGAACATGGTACACATCAATCTGTATTATTACAAATGACATGTTCGAATACGTAATAATAGCGACTAATGGACGGATAACATCATTGATAATTAACATCGTAGACCATTAACGCTAACTGGAGTAATAGTACACATTAAAAATACACACCAGTGAGGAGGGATTAATTAATGTAGCAGAATGGAGATTATTCGATATAATGGGAAGGTAATCGATGAGCGCAGAGAAAAATGAGGTAAATGACACTCAAAGGGTATACAAAGAATCTAATGATACTATTAACGTTACCTTTTACTGTTTATTTATGTTTTGCAGCTCTGATTGCGAGACAATTAACTGAATATTATACAAAATGGGTAAATGAAAACAGTTTCATATGATCAAATTACTTTTGTTTATTGTTCTTGCAAAAAAATTCTCCGTATCGAGGGGTTCACCGAACAGACACATTCTATTGTTTACATTTTACATACTTTTTAACATATTGTGGAATGATGAAAATGTCAAGATGAATGAGTGTGAATGTATGTGCGAGAGAGAACGGATGAGTGCATGCGTGCGAATGATTTGTTAATTGATGCGTGATTGGTACGTGAGAGGTCATGCCACTTAGCGACAGAGACGATCGACAAATAAAAAAGACGTTAGACGCTGGACGACAAAAGACAAAGGACCCTGGATAACAGTCGAATTTAGACGGTCGGAGTGGACGCATAGACGAGAGAATAGAAGAAGAGGCGAAGAAGTGGACGCAAAGGAAGGTAGACGCGACGAACAGACGATTAGACGAACGCGAAAGACGATCGAGGACGAGTTGACTGTTACTTTCCCTGCTACTGCCAATGTTGTCTTTATATACATATAGAGATACATAGATATATACATATACATATCACAATATTGCAGGGCTATTTCATTTTCTATAAGTTTGAATGTCTATTTCATGAATTTTACACTAACAATAAGTGTCTAGAGTTCTATTTCAGTACATATTTAGAATTCTTTTAAATATCTTTAACAACATTCCTTTTTCGACTCCATACAGTTACATTTCTAAAATTACTCAAATTATGAATCTCAAGATTATTAAGGAACATTCCTCCTTCCTATGTGTAACAACTGATCTTGATTGTTTCTCTCAACTATTAGTTTAGAATATACCCATGATCACATTCATACGAATTTTCAAAATGACATGGTATTCGAAGAGAGGCTTTGCCTGTGATGTAATCTGACCTGCACAACTAAAGGAACAGCTACCTTGAAGAGCATAATTTCCATGCCTCTACAATACTTGTCAGTTACCCCGAAGACTGTATATTCTCTAAACATGTTGCCAAGACGTATAATTTGAGCCATGTCTGTCCTCATGAGTGGAATCAGTCACAAATATATAATACATCTAACTGAATCAGAAATGACCCCGAAAAGCCTAGCTTCAATATCCTCACAGAAGTCAAAACATGAGTGACAACTTTTCTTATCGATATCAAAACCTCCATAACTTCGATTTTAATTTTCATCTTCTCTCTGAAGACCTCAATTTCCTCTCCAACTCAACAGATCTCTCGACAGGTCAAAATGCACGTCGCCACGTTCACAGAACCAAACAGAAAACTTTTTTCTCACCGTGTTACGGGTCCAGGTAGAAAATGTCACGGACTAATTTCGTATTTGAACGGTGTTCCGTGGTGTTAAATCGATCATCGACGTTTTGGAGTTCTGCCGTTCGAGCGGCTTTGTTCGTTCGAAAGGGTGCAGGGGGTGAATAACGAGCCGACGGCTTTAACGTCCAAAAATCAATAGGTTCGCCTACATTCCTCATAAATAAATATGAATATCGCGTATCGTGGCCCTGCACCGACGAAGCCGGAATGTAAAATTATAACAACGAGTGCGTGGAACGGTGTGATCCCCGGATCCGTGTCCAACGTGTCAATTTGATTCTTTTTATCTGATAATACGTCAACGAACATTCGCACCAAGGATAATTTCTTTGGGACTCTTTTTTGTTAGGGGCAGAGGAACTTATGCATTTTTAACCTTCAGTTGGTATCGTTGGATCACAGATGACTCATAATTTTTTCAGCTCCTTGCTTTCTGGTTGCTAGACATTTTTGTTTTCTTCAGAATTAATAGTAATATTAAAGTTTTTGGAAAAATTTCATTGTTTCTCCTTTATGGGTATCCCATATAATTGGTAATGTTAGTTATAGCAAAAATACTCATCACTACTACTACAAAAGTCAAACGGAACGTCTATGACCCCATGCTTCCAGTTACGTAGCCAATATGTCACCATACGAACTGAGGGTTAAAAATGTAGAAATGTCATTTAGGAGGATCCTTTATAGATAAACTCACATTGCTCAGTTGTAATGTATCGCTGGTAACAACTCCAAGTTGTAAAATGGTTAATTAAGTCGTTGTTTGAGTTTGTACTAGCCACAGTTAGAGTATACGGCGCGTACAGAGAAACGAGTTGAGGAGAGGAATGTTTCGAGGATATATTTGTAAAAGGTGGTCTACGACTCATAAACCACTTGATTGACGTTTAATAATGGTCAGATCATTTTAATGTCTGCTTCATACAGTAGCTCACGATGTGACTTAGATACTTTCATAAATATATTTTCTCGTTAAATCTGTTGCACTTGACAAACTAAACATTTTTGGGGTGAGTGTGAAATGTAATTTGTGGACTGCGGATGTTTATGCAATTTAACATTTACAAATTGATGCTTAATTAACATTTAATAAGTTAGCAAAATAAAAATTATGTATTTTGAACATTACACGGAGCAAATGCAGTCGTGTTGAATTTTATTTATTTAACTACATTGACATAGGAAATATAGAAGTGTAAAAATATATATTTGTATATATGTAAATATACATTCTAACCATAATTATCAATATTATTAAATAATAATGAACGAAGAGGTGTCGAATAAAGAAAATTGTGAAAAAATCTCGCGAGCCCTGTATCTTGATCACAATGCTATAATTTCATCTAAATTTTATTCTAGAACTACCGAATATATTTCACTTAAAATTTGTGATTCAATTTTAGATATAAAATCTCTTTGTTCTTTGTATATGCATAACGCACCATGTCTCGAGTTATAATTTTTACAACGATATTAACTTTTTCGTTCGCGAAAGGTATTGAAAATATTGATATATTTCGGAAAAATACTATATATTCAGAATCTAAACACAAAGGACTAGGAAAAATTCTATATATATGTACATAATAGTTTTGCACTCTCACAGTGGGTAGCACTCGTATGTGTGGCGTGGAGACTGTAGCACCTTTTATGAATATTTGTTGTAGCTAACAAGAAGTGGAAGATCGTGTGACGCAATATTCTATCGTGTATCCGCCACACGCGTGCCGAGCAAGCAACGCGTCCATATCAATCGTTTCACTATTTTTTATTCTCTAATAAATATGTTATTAATTTGAATAGACTCATTACAACAAAAATGTTTATATCTATTAAATGCAGTTAATTCTTATATAACGAAAAGAGGAGTCAATTTTTCTTAACTGTGTGAATAAATATTGTTCAATTCATCAGGTTTAAAAATTAGGGAAAGCTGATTTGGCTACAAAATTATTATACAGTAATGAAAACACTATTCTTATAAAAACCGTGTGATCTACAAGCATTGCGTTAAAAGACCTTAAAGATGTTCTTTCTCCCCAATTCCACATAAAAGTGTAACTATTCCTCCGAAGGCAGAGAGAGGAAGACCACCCTCGCTGACCTCATATCACTTCGTCAGCTTCATCTTTCAAAAGAATAAAGACGACAATTCCGATTCTACTTTGTAGCCGCGACTACACTTTGCTTTTCTCTGCCTTCCCTGAAACTTAGGGAATTTTCTCTTTTTCTTTCCGCGCAGTAACTCTTTATATTGTGCTCGTTCTCGCGCGAAAAGAGACGTTCTCACGACAACAGAAGAAATGGAGCTCCGTGTACAAAAATTTTGTTCTTCTCTTCAATTTCTCTGTTTCGTGTGCTACTTTCTTCCTCTCAGATTCTTCTGAAAATTACTGTTGCTTCAACTACTGTTTCTGCAAGTGATCTCGATCAATAAACAATTGCCGGGCATTTAATTTTGAAAATATTATTTTTTCGCAAATTTTTTCCTACAGTTACACAAGACTTCAAAAACGATATAACTTTTATTTAAATGTTTTTTCGGTATCTTTTGTAATTAACGAGTTATAAGCGCATAAATAAAAGGGGCGACTCGAATAAAAGGGGTGATTTCTCCCTTAAAGTATAAAAGTAGCACCAACCGACTCCGGTAAAATTGTTAGATTGGTCCAATGAATAGTCCTGTGAAGTAACATAAAAATCGGCGTATGCCAATTGTCGAACATCCCCTGTTAGTCAAACACGCTGTAACTTACTGTTAATATAAATTACGTAGGAGAAGACTATTCAAGTATCTAATTGTATACACGCTCTTCTATACTATTCGTATAGCGTGCAATTCTGTTAGAATTATGTAATGATCCATAGTAATTTAATTAAATTAAATATGAGTCGGTCACCTGCGTCCCTCGCGGTAGTCAACGTGTTAACATTACAACCTCTCTAACATTTAAGACAACATTCTAACATGCCCAAAAACTTTAGCAAAATAAACAAAACGCTACAATGATCAGTTAGCAAAACAGCACAAAAAGCTGTTAAAAAACGATACAATCTCAGGTGAATCTCAAAAATCCCGCCCAAAAATAGTATATACATTGATTCTTTTCGAAGGAAAAGTCATCACCAATCCCAGGTCTTTCATGAATTTTTTTTTAACAATTTCCAAGCGCGGTAGGTTTATCTAACCCAGTCTGAGCCCGTTCTCGACTCATTAACTGCGAATCAGCGGAACATAATACGCCCCAAAAAAAAGCTGGCTGTTGAAAAAAAGTCAGGACAGGGGAGACAGGAAAGAGTGAAAGGGATGCGGAGTGAGGAAGAGAGAGATAGAGGGAGGGGACTAGAGGGAAAATTTCGGAGTTATCAGGTAGAGGCACGGAAGGGGTAATAGTCTGTGAAGGTAAGAGGGGAGGAGACGAGGAGATTGTAAAATCGATGAGGTTCTTTCACGCCCGGTGCTCGCCAGGTTCATCGGGAATCTGACGTTTTCTGTTTTTCGAACTCCACACCCCCTTCGATCGTCCATTTTTTCGGTTCAGCTTAAAACACCTCCGCCACCACCTTGCAGAACCCCACCGTCGGGAATCCAGGACCCGAGGAAGCTATTTGGAGCTTTAAAGCGACCTGTCTGCACTGAGTATAAACTCCGGAAGTGCTCGAAGCGCCTTCATCTAGAACTTGCACCCCGTTTTCCACCCCTCTCGCGCCAACAATCCCTCTGCAGGGATGTTTTCGTTTCTTCGTCGTGCCCCTTGTTTTGTCCTCCACGTCGCTCTCGCGACGCAGTTTTCGTTGTTTTGCGGAATATTTCGATGCCGCTGAACAATTTAGGGTAATGCTGCGATAAATTCGCCGGAATAGAGCGGCCATGAATTGCTCGTACTACTACTTATCGATGTTTTCTGTTGGAAGAATTATTTTTCTGTTCGAAGGTGGGTTTTTAAAAAACGGTTTCATGAAAATGTTTTGGAAAATCCACCACGCCAGAGACACCATTAATTTTTTTGTTAAGAATTTATCCTTTTGTTTTAGAAATTAAATAAAATTCTCTGCTTGTCACTGCGTTCTTTTTTTGTACGACAGTAGAAAATATGTCAGCTAGTCAGACACACAGAAAGAGTATTTTATAAATATATTTCAGGACTATAGGTGAAGATTTGAGTAACGAACACGTTGAGGGCCACAGAGAAAACAGTCATCGGTAGTCACAGTTAATATGTAAAAGTTTCTCTTTTTTATATTATGTAGTTAAGAAAACAATTGTTTATGTGATGCATCAAATTTTATTTAGTCAAACAATTACTAATTTTATTAGAATTTTGCGTAGAATTAATATTGTAACAGGAATAGAAGGCCAAGACTCTGTAACAGTTATGTGCATGTGTTTGAAATGGGATATTATATTATGCCTAACCAGGTGTGGGTGCGTTCATTGTGGTAGTCAACGTACTCAGAATGTTTCCGGCCTTCATTTTAACACCTCTTCCGTGGCAAATTTATCATATTTAGAAAAAGTAATATTTATTCAATATGAATTCACAGCTGCTAAACGAAACACAAAATACTGAAACGAGTTAAACGTCTCTGAAAAAAAACAATATAACAATAGGTGGTCATTAGACGTACTACATTTACCAATGACCCTAAAATTAAAAAGAAATGAATATACATATGAGTGTTAATAACCTTCAAGAAACCATGATCATATATCTGTTCTCAAAGAACAAAATACAGTTGCACTTAGTACACGAGAGCTTCATTTCGAATGTAATTAAATCCCATTGAAAACTTTAATCCTCTCGCACAAAACACGATTATTTGTTTTCTCAGGTGCAATAATTACAATCGAATGAAACAGTTGGTCATGAAAAATGCATTCGATGCATCGTGGAAGAACTTTCGATCAGTTTGCGCTGGGAAGAACACGACCACATGCTTCGTAAATACGCGAAAGCTGTATTTTTGCAAGTAGAACTTGACGACGGACTACTTTCGGGCGAAACGGGGATAAAATTTAATATGTATGTCGCTTTTCCGAGTGCTCGCAGAAATTCGATAGACTCCTCCGTCTCTGTTGATTCAAGTTCCTGGCATCCAGCTGAGACTGTGTTTGTACGTACATCTATCTATTTATTCATCAATCCACCTCCATCTGTGTCTTTACGTATTTACACCTCGTTAATGTTTCACACCCAACCCTGGTATTATATTTGTCCTCAGCGGCTGCTCATCTTCCGCCTCGAGTCCGGGAAAATCACCATGCACTTGATTATTTGCACGAATGAGTGGAGGCTGGGCCGAAGAACGTGTTATCATACTGAGCAGGATCAGTTTACACCCCGAAAGTAGAACAAATTGTGTAATGTATTTTTTTTAAGCAAAGGTTGCTTCTGAAAATCAAATTTAGAGATACAGTGATCTCTACGCAACTGGAAATACTTTTTTTGAAAAATTATTTCGTTGGAGATTACAGTCATATTTTTAATGGAGTAAATATGGAGTAAAATTAAAAATATCGTAGTAAAGTGAATATTAAAAGCTATTAAAGAAATAATTGAATATGGTGAATTTGAAGTACTGTCACATAATTTTCTGGCATGTTCTACACTCTGAAACTAACCAAATACTTCGTACCTAATTGACACGTACGCTTAAATGATATATTTTTAGATATAGTTACAACTGTTTATAATGTGAATGATTTACGAGGATTCAAAATTGATGAAGATAAAACTGTATTTAAAGGAATTTTGACAGAATGACTTCATAACTCTTCTATATGTCATAAGAAATGATCGATGAAATTGTAATTTACTTTTTTATACCTATTATAAAAGATAGGTAGGCAAAGTTAGGTGTACCTACACAGAAACAAAAAAATGTCCAGTATACAAGTCCGAAAATGATGTACTTCATTAAAAAATATAATTTGTTTGTGTTTAACATGTTTTGTACATCAAAATTACTGTACATAAAACCCAAACTATTTTCAAATGTATGTACATTAATTAACTTTAACTAACTTTATTAACTCTTTATTAACTTTGATCTATAGAATATTTCTCCAAATTTTGTAACACGACTTCAGATTCACCCTCTCTATACTTCTTCAATAAGAAAATCATTTGCCAAAAAAAGATTAAAACGGTCGCAAGTTTTAACGAAATGTCAGGAAAAATATTAATATAAAACACAGTTTGCAAAATGGCTAATCACTCTGAAATGCATTTAACTGTCACGGTATTTCTAATTTGGTACGATAACTGATCCATTTAATAATTGATGGAATACGTCTCGAGCGAGGAGTGAATATCATATGCGACGTTCTCGCGAACATTTGGAACATGTTACATCCCCTATCTCCATAAACGTTGTGACGAGAGGCTGGATTCCCGGGAAAGCTTTTGAAAATCCAAATTAGCGAATCGTGTGACAGGCGTGTCATCGTAATTTAAAGCATGCTATTCCATAGTGCAATCGGTGATCCAATGAAAATGCCGAATGTCACGGCGAAAGATAGAAACGGTGTAAGGATAAGTAAACCGTGATCACGTCGATCGGAATGTCCGATCCAATTAATATCTTCGATCGGATTTCGCAAGAAATATTTGCCTGCCTGTTTTCGAGACTTCAGATACGTCGAAAAATTTCAATTTGCTTATTTGATTGAAGCAGGGAGATGGAAGTTGCCTCGAACGTATTTCAAATTCCGTTAGGATATTTTCTGAAGGAATTTTCCGAGCACATGTGCCAACATGATTTCTTTTTCAAACATAGGATCCCTGACAATTTGCGTGCACCCAGTTCTGGGAAGCGAAAAGTAAATATTTTCGTTGGGACTGTATCGTTCGATGCTGAGATACAGGAAATTTGAGTTTAACATTCGCCTGTTTGACAAAGTGTGTGTCTGACTGGATACGGAATTTTTTACT
This sequence comes from Macropis europaea, assembly GCA_916610135.2. Classification (NCBI taxonomy): domain Eukaryota; kingdom Metazoa; phylum Arthropoda; class Insecta; order Hymenoptera; family Melittidae; genus Macropis; species Macropis europaea. The sequence continues at coordinate 23,664,611 of OU744344.1, forward strand.
GCGACATGGAACGCGTTAAATGCTTCTTCTGTCTAAGCAGTTTAAACTGGAGAATAGATAAAGTACACTCAGCGCAATATTCAAAACTAACGTAAAAAGTGAACAATTCAATTATTGAAATTTGCCAAGAGAAAAAAAGTAATTAAGCCCATTTAAGTGAAGCAGAGTTCTACTATATTAGTAAAATATAAAGCTGAATGAAATAAAAAGTGTACCGCCAAAATTGAAAAATTTATTGTTGCGACGTCCTTGCGAAGTTTTGTGCTTTATCCTTTCGTTACAGACACCGACTACAGTAGACGTCCAGGGAACGAACGCTATAGTGGTCGTCTGTAGACTTCTGGACGCCATAGGTCGCTGTGCACGAACAGCCACTACAGTCAACGAAGTGTCTTCGAAAAAGTTAGTACAAAAAATAAGTTTAATTCACTTTGCCCCAGCAAAGTGTCCTCAGTCTTTCTAGTCCGCTCTGCCACAACAAGAGGGTTAAAATTTGGCATGAAAACAAGGAAAACATTCCGTTTTCGAAAGTTAGCCGCAGCTGAAGCGATCAAGCGCAGCGTGTGAACAGACAGAAAGGCAAACGTCGAAATCCCAATACTCATCGTGGCGTCCAACATTAACATGAAAGCTGGCTCTTTAAGCCAAGTTCCGGCAATCTGGCATCAAAGAGAGCCGACAGCCCTTTCAGCAGCGACGTTTGGAAAAGGCGCAACACCACGGAAACACCGAAAAGGTGGGCGCATCAACGATACCGTCGAGACTACCTAGCCAGGAGGCCAGCCAATTTTTGTGAGTGCACCTTGAAATAATCATAGCTTTCCAACGTAAGTGGAGTCCCTGCTACGTATCACGAACGCACTTTACATGTACGCTTACCGGTCTGGCTGTTTTCCATCGTGGAACATACTGGGTGGCTCACGCGTGGTGTTTAATTTTACGATGTTGTGCTTCTGGGAAGAATTGAAGGCTCATGAGGTACGTGTGTGACTCGGTCACAGTGTGGATGGTATCTGTTGTCTTTCTGAAGATTGTGAATTACAGAACATGGAAAATGGAGTGTGCGGAGACGTGAATAGTCGGTTTGTTGGGTATTGTAATAATTAGCAGCGTGAAAATGTTAGCACCACTCATATCTAGTAAATAGTCAATATTTTTTGCCAACTTAGCTTTGAGACCCGAAGGTGGTACTTATTAAATGTAAAACTCTTCCTTCGCCTATGTTCCAAGTTCTGATGAATTCTTAACTGGATAAAAACAGTACTCCCTGTGAGCTCACTTTATCCACATCGAATCTTCAGGTCTCAAGACTAAGTGGCCAGACAGTACATGCAGTCATGTGTTAGGATGATTTCAATTGGAATATTCAGTAAACACAACTTGATTTTATAATAATTAGCTCTCTGCGAAGGGTTAAAGTCTGTTGGATCTAAGCCAGCAATCAGGTCTATACATACACTCTCTGATATCCCTGAAAATTCACATTGACAATAATATATCAGACATGAACCAAGTCTTAACATCAACAATCTTCACAAACTTCAGCAAGACTGATCTCCAGCTAGATCTGTTAGATATAAATATGGATTTAACCCAGAAGCTACCATATTCACTTTAGTGACTTCCACCTACGCTGCCGTTTAAGATGGAATGCCATTATACTGGCTCACTAGTCAAACCTATCAATAAGTCGTGCTAACCACAAGCTTGTCCTTTTTACGTAATGTAATATCAATGTCAGATTTTACTATCACCAACTAGGTCCACCGTAGCCACAGGATCCACGGATCTTGGAACTATTTTCTCCAGAAACTGAAGCTTCGTATGAAAATATTCTCTTTCAGCTTTCTTATTTATTCTTCCACGTTGGATTATTTTATTCACGTTTCGAGTGCATCGGTTATGGAGCATCCTGTATGCTCGCCCGCAGGGCGCGGCCACCGACCGCCGCGACGATACGGCGAGTCTAAGGTGGCTGTAAAGACGCGAGTATCTGGCAGATGGTGGTCGTGTGGATGCTATATAATATTCATGCAGCGATATTGCATCTTGAGTGGTGCCATTAGAGCTGAACGTCAGCCATCGCGGTCTCGTGGCGGTTTGTTGTTCTCCTGGCGCCTTCCGCCCTATTCAACCACACCCGCGAGTCTCTCCTTTTCAACTTGTCATCAGTGTTCCGCCAGACTTTGCCATTCCCTTGTCCCATGTACACGACGGCGAAATTGAAGTTATCGCTGAAAACCTTCCACGCGTACCGTCCTGTTACACGCTAACCATTAGTGTTAACAAGCATTGCAGCTACATAAGGGGTACAGGCATTCTGAAGTATCCTTAATTCACTGCACGATTGACAAAGAATTCAAAGTACTTTACTACTATCACGCTGAGGCTGTGAATGATTGATCAAATCATTGTTAAGGGGCACTGTTGTAGGAGATCTGAGCTGGGTCTATCAGAATCGATCCGCGCTTTTAATTTTGGTGAGTGGTTTTCAATTCTCAAGGTAAGAAGACAATACAAATGGATCTCTGTCTGGATTATGCATAGTCTGTTTTATAAAACTTAAATTACTTTAGTATTATCACGCTAAAGATATGACTGATTGATTTTGGCATTGCTAATGAGCAGTATTGTAGGACACCCGAGCTAGGTCCATCAGATCGATTCGCGGTTTTAATTTGAATGAGTGGTCCTCAGTTTTCAATGTAAGACGACAATCAAAGTGTCTGTGTCATGAGTGTATGTGAAGCCTCGTTTTCGAGATGTAAACAAATAAATCTCAGTACTGTGGTACATCCACCCACACACATACAGAAGAATACTCTAACCCAGACTGTAGGTTATACGTGAGAATATCTAACATCACGTTACTGTGTGTTTGAGCATGTGCCCACATGTGTGCTTCTGTGTGCCATCACGGTCAGAGAAGACCTTTTTTAGATGGAACAGCCTGTACAACACAATAGTCATTTTTCGTCGAACGGTAGTTCATAATCGAAGTTGTTACTCAACGTGACGGCAAACGTTCAACTTTTAGGGAACTACGTTCATACACCTCGTGACCGAATGGTGTCCGAAGGTTAACAACGAAAAATGGCTTCTTATTTTGTGTCTCGAAGCGGCTGGAGAGATCAAAAGCATTTCACCGGGCGGTTCTGTAGGGGCATCGAAGAGAATGTTAAGTATTCAGCGGGCGTTTTCGCGTGTTCGTGCCTTCTCGTCACTCTGCGTGTCGTGTCTTCGAAAGTGGGATCTCAGAGGCGTCCCACCCCCTAACCGCCATTATCGCTTGCTCTCCACCCTCGATTCTCTGCGCCTCGCCCTTCGACTTAATGTCTCGCCCGCTTTCAACCCCGTTTCCACCTCGAAATTACACGCGGGAACTTGGAAAATATTAATTCTGAACGCTGTAAATCCACGAGACATCAAAGATATCTAGACGTTTGAACATTTTTATCGACTTCTACTTGTTTTTTTTTCATTTATGCTACTGTGCACTAGACAAAGGTATAGAGATGTTCCTACACTAACTACGACGTTTTAGGAGTAATATTCAGAAGATGTTTTATCCTGAATGTTAGACAATTGCTAAACGTGTGATAATTGGAAGTTAGACCTAGATACTATGGAAGGAAAATTATTTTTTAATAATGATATAAGGGATATTCAATTTAAATGCAATTTACTGAGGACTGCGTTCAGAAAAAATAAATTTTTCTGTATTGTGAAATTATGTTTCGAGGAATAATTTTATTCTGTTTTTGGAAAATACTTTTATTAACACATAGGATGTTGAAAGAGTAATGTTACGTTTATAACAAAACGTATTTTATATGTTTGTTTCAAAACTATTTATTCAAAATGGAATAAATTTATCTGTACTCATAGTGTGTTAAAATTACTTAGAAGTAGGAAGTCTGAATACTATATCTTCCCAAAAATAAGACAAAATATATTGGAAATGTTAAACAATCTATCTCATTGATATCTCCACAATAAAATGATTTTGCTCGAAAGTAAAATAGCAACCTAAACGGAAACAAGAAATCTACAGAACGTTTCACAGATACATTATTTGCTGTCATTATATTGCTAAATTGACACGTGTCAGCAGACTTTTTCCACAGCAACTACAGTTTCTCGGGCGCAAGCTCGGCGAAACTTTTTCCGCCCCAACTTTCACAGATAAGTATCGCGACAAATAATTGCGTTTCGCTTGATTGCAAGCCCCTCTTAAATTGTCAGACTCCATTCCCCATCCGACAGGGAAGCCAGATTCTAACAGACGCCGACATGCTAAGAGCTTTCGTTCTGCAACCTACTCTTTCGAGCTTTATAGGATTCCGTGGCTTTTTACATCGGCTCGCAGGTACGGAAGGAAGGTGGTGGCAGTGGAAAGCTTCCACAACGAAATGGATTGTAGGACGAAATCGCGAGTCTGCCAAGTAGAGGCTGAAGAAGCCTCGTCTGTCAAGTCCAAATACTATCTCTTCGAGCTGGGGCGCTCTTGGACCATGAAGTCCTTGGAAATCCTTCAGGGCTCCGAATAAAAGGAACCGGTGAAAGTCGACGACGTTCTAAAGACGCTGTTCGATGATACTAATCGTATATCGGGGCTATACAAATTTTTACTTCGTTTCAACTGCATTACTAGGACCAGTTTCGCATTTTTAGTCGGCAAACGTTTTTCGAAGTTTGCAAGTTTTGCAAGTTTATAGAATTCACGTACTTGAGTGATAAATGTTTACTTGACAGACATACGTAATTTCGATGAGGAACATTATTTGCTGATATATTTATGTTCATGCTTTAACACTTTTGTAATTGTTGGCCTAGATATACATCTATACAGCAGAAAATAGTTTAAAGTAATAATGAATAAATTTATTATAGTAATGCGCGACTATGGAAGATGAAAAAAAGGGTGAATGAAACACATGAAGCTGTCCAAAAAATTCATTTTGCCTTTTACAGATACAGAAAGCATACATTTTATTCTACTATTTTAGAAGACGTGGATCTTCGACAAATGTGACATTTTAAATTGTATGAACATCCACAGTCTAGTAATCAATGTCTTTCCATAAAACGTGCCGTGAAACACCTTTAACACTTTCAGTACTTACGTCGAATATAGTCTCCCTTCACAAAACTATCTAGGAGTGCCAGCGCACACTAAAGTCGTCTTTGACAACATGATCCACGGCTACTGAGCCAGCTTTAATCGCTCATGGATAAAAAATCGCTGAATCACCTAATTGCATCTCTCTTAATTTCATTAAGTGTTACTATTTCTTAAATTAAATTCGCTGTGTAAATTCTATTTTATAGTTTATATTGGAGCAACATACGGCTATGCAGTATGTTTGTCGATGTTTGATCAGACGCTACCGTAATGAAAGGGTTAAACTCGAAAGACGAAATGGTTTCTCGAAACGCGTCGAACCAAAATGGTGGCGTCGAAGGAAACAAAAGAGGAGGAGAAAACAGTTCCTCGCGTACGGGGAGAGGTCGATTCGAAGCGGCGCTCGGTAAAAAAAATAATCGTCGACGAGGAGAGAGGCGAGTTCCGTCATACTCTCTCTCCTCGAAGCGGCAAGATGGCCGGCCCGAAACAAAGAGCTGGGAATGACGTTGTTTACGAGGCTCGATTGTTTTAAAAAGAGACGAGAGGTCGAGCGTCGCTGGCAGCGATGCAGCCGCTGAAGCGACGATCGAAAGAACCGGCGAGGGTCGAGCTGAAGAGGGAAACAAAGAGAAACGACGAAGAGGGACGGAGACCGTCGAAAGAAAAGTCGAGACGACTTGGCTCGACTGTTTTATTGGGCCAGATTAAAAAGCATACTTTCGGCCGATTGTTTGTGATTCAGATGAAAAAGAGGGGTGACAAGGGGATCGTTGCGCGAATGCCCAGAGGATACTCGCATCGAGTGTGTTCTATACAGGGTGGCTTATCCACGCCAGGCTAACTAATTATCTTCCCCCGTGTTAAAGATACTAACAATGTTTCATGGATAATTTGAATCGTTTCGACGTGTGAATATGTTGCAAGAAAAATTTATTTTCAATATAATTTTAATTTTATATTTTTGAAGGTGATGTATGATTTTTTTAAGTGGAAGAACGTGTCACACCAGAGTGTGAAAGAGTTTGGTAGGAATTTAATTATCAATATTGTTTTGTATAATAAGTTAGTACATAGACTGAGCTTCAGATTCGTACGATAATCTTTCAAAATAATTGTATATGGCACATCTGAGAAGTCCGAACAACATTTTTAGAAACATTTAGTTTTGTTTTATATGCCTTTTGATCTCATATACCTGTGTAAGTTTCTTTTTTATTCAAACAGACATACGACATGTCATCTTTCTGATACCACAAAGTAACTCAACCTAATCTAACCTAATTCAATGTAACTTTAATTATAACAATCTTTTCTAAGAGAAATGTTGACAGTTCATAATAGTATTTCCGTACAGTTCATCGACCACCGCAAATACATAAATACACTGTTTGAGCTTGAATAATATTTACTGCAAATATAGAAAATTGAAGTAATTATTACATTGAAAAGCTGCTTCAGTCATTAAGTTCGCACTAAAGTTTGAAATCATGACTAGACTGGTTGAACTCGTGTTAAAATTTTACGCTTAACATTAAATGTAGTGACAACAGTTAATTAGTTAGTTGTTGAAGTACTCGATAGTAGATAGCTGCGAGCTGCCTCCGGCGCTTGACAAATTCAATCTCGTTCCCGTTCGATTAACAGGTTCGAGATGATACAAGCAACAGATAATTAATACTGACATTTAATAAGCACAACTGCCTGTTCAGAGTGCCTCTACTTTTAAAGCACCAGCTTCCTTTTGGAAGACAATATAAATCGATACCAATACTCGAAGGTGAAAGCAACGAGATTAATCGAATCAATAAATACATATAAACGAAGAACCGTCACAGAACAATGTAAATAATTCACTATCTAAACAAATATATAGATACGCATTTTGTTTATATATGAACTCAATAAACTATTAGTAGGAGCCTGATATTTCAAAAGAATTATTGCAATTATAGGGGTGAGTCATAAATATTGTGTTGGCAACTAAATTCGCAACCCTTGAAAATTTTTGTATGAAAACGTCTATTAAAATTCTTGGAATAATTTTGTATTCAAGTAATTTACATTAGAATTTTGAATGTTCTTTTGTCATATTTATAATTTATTGGAATTTAGTTGCCAACCTAATAACTACCGACACATAATACTTTTTTCTCTCTAAAAATGCAAATAGTTTATCTAAGCCACTGATTTTACTTCATATTTTAAAGTAAGAGACCCTAAAACGAAGATATGCTATAAAAACAGCAATAATCATACTGTAATAAATCATCAATTAATTTAAGGAGACAAATCGAAAATTATTTATGACTATTTAATATTATTCTTTATATAATAATATTTATTATGCATACGCACAAAGTGTTGGAAATTATTTTTCAAAATACTCGGTTGCATGGAAAGGAACGGTTATTGAAGAAAACGAACGTTCGCTGCGCGATTTATCGGCGAGTAACAGAATAAACGTCACTCGTTTCAATCACTTTTAAAACAATAATTCCACGTTATCGCGCACGGGAAATATTCACCGGCGTTTATTCATTTCGCTAACGAAGCGTCCTATATTGCACACGGAATTATTAACGAATTAAGAGAGAACTTTTCGTTCATCCCCGTCACCATTGTTTTCACAAAATCATGCATCATTTACACATTTAATACCCCGACGATTCTAACTAATTTTCATGAACAAATATTTTTATTTCAATATCTTTCATTGAAATACTTCAAGACTGTCAAATGAAATAATTATTTACGTATAAATTAAACGATACGTCTTTACTGTTTCACTTCTTATTCCACACTGTTCAACTATTCATATTGAAAGCGCAATCAGTCCCACTCACAACGATATCACTCACACACTCATTTAACCCTTTCATTGTTAACCACGTACATCATATTTGCTCACCACATCCTGTCGACGCCTATGAGCGTTCGAAGCAATGGGTCACTGTGTACTACTGCTGCTTGGCCGCACGCAGCGTCCGCCTCGTTTTTAAGTATCTCGCCATCAAAGGATTAACTGTTTTTCTTTCAAACGCTGCCTGTCATAAATAATTGTAATTATTCTGCAATGAATACCTGTTTCATCTCATTGAATATTTTTATATAATAATCAATTTTGTTACCTCCATATGTGAGTTACGCGAGCATGCTCGAACAAATAGGTGTAATTAAGTCAATTTCCTCGGAGTGCCTATTAATGGAAACCCGCATGAGCGAATAGCAATTACGCATCAATTAAACGAATTCGATTTAATCGCGAAAACAGGGTCGGTGAAGTTTCGCCAACAGGGCAACGTTGTTTTTAACCACAACAATCTCGGCTAATTATATTAATTGGACGTAAATTATCGCGTTTCCTCGTTCTGTCTCGCGCAAATTCATTAGTTGCTAGCAAGTCGGGGCTCAAAACATTCCAAATTAACGTTCCCAGTGCGCAACTCGTGTCAGTCTGTCAGGCTGTTTCTGCCACCATATTGGACCTGTCGTTGATAATTTGTTCCGAACACATTGCTGCGTGAATGTGTTCGAAATTTCAACGAGCGACGGTCGAGAGAAAAAAGAATCAATTATTGTAAAAAAAAACAGCTAGATCCGCGTTGAACGCCCTGAAATTGTTCAACTTACGAATTCCAATTCTCAATCGGTATAATCGAATTGAAAATATCGATTCATGGGCTCCGAGTGAACGTAATTACATCGTTGAATAGAATCAATAATATACAGCCGAAATGTTTGAGAAAATTTGTCGATGCAAATACTAAGTAAAAGAGTTGAATGAAAGTCGATAAGATATTCAATTTTTGTAAAGGAATTTTTTTAAAAGCAAAGCTTCCTGAAATTCTTAAATTTGCTAATGAGAATTTGAGGCACTGAAGGTTTCTAAAGTTCTTGAATTTACAAATGATAATTTTAAGCACTCAAGGATGGCGAAATTCTCAAACAAATAGTACAAAATACTACACAGCGCATTAACTACTATCAATTTTACTTATTGCTGCAAAAATTGCTAGAGAAATAGTTCGTTGCTTTGGGGTAATACACAATAAAAATTGAAAACAAATTTTCCAAAGAATAGTACGAATTAACATGATTCGTGCCACAGTGAAAAAGTCCGTATATGACCAGACACCTCAAAAAATGAACGTCTGCAAATATACAGACTTTTAGAAGAAGAATATCCGTACAATAGAAGCTGAATAGTATTCAATGAACTATATAAAAATGTCAAATAATCATACGTCAAAAGTTCAATATTGTCCAAGTCATAAATAATGTTCTGTACAATTTTATTAACACTCTCTATTTCTGTCAAGATATAAAGTATTTTAATAATAGTCCTGCTCAAAATGAAATTATTACACACCGGATGTTTATACAAAGTTACATTTTTAAAGTTCAATATTTTCTCTGTTAATATAGTGGACGAAACGAAACATTAATCAAGCTATGGTACGTCCTATATATGTTAAAAAATATGCTTCTTATTTTCCTTGCGTTAGTGAATGAATTTTTTACGTGTTTCGATATGTTGAATTGCACAAATATCAGCACTCTAACAATGGCACCAGTTACTTAATTCAATTGAATTTGGTATGTGAATGATCGGTGCACGGAATTTTTTAATAATTTATTATCCTTCCGGGTGAACTATATTCGCGGGAAGCGAATTTCCAACCCGATGTTTCTATACGTCGGCAAACAAAATAGTCCATCCTGGTTACATCGTGTTTGCACGTGGAAGGTAATCCTCTATCAGTGTCTGCGAAATTATACCGGAGAGCAAACCTTTATCTACCCGGACGCAGTCTGTAAATCGTCCCACGAAAACCCGCCAGCCGACTATTTGCCAGGCTCGTACCGCGAATATTCTTTTTTTGCCATGGAAAAGGGTTTCAGGGACCAGTCCGACCTGCTCGTAAATCAGCGTCGTGAATTTCGCGATTGCTGCTCTTTGTCCACCAGGCTTATCATAATACGGCAGTTTTATCAAAAGAATTCGTCATCAGACGTATTTCCAATTAGATGACCCTCCATCATCTGGTTTTCTCTTAAATAATATTATACGAGTGCAGTAGGACCTCGATTATTCGAAGTGTAATTAGTAATAATGTGATTCACATTCCAACTATATTTCGCACACAAATTTTAATTTTATGTTAGAATGTAAAATACAGGGTGCTATAAAATTAAGTATACAGTATCACAGATGATAATTTGAACTTATAATTAACATGAGATGATCGGTGTTCGGATAATCGAGGTTCTACTGTAAGCCTCAAAATGAAATGTTTTTATTGTAGAGGTTGCCAGAAAAACCTGGTTACGAAGTCGAAGAGTTTCTACTACTTTCTAAATATATACAGTTTCATATGGGCTATCTTATGAGTACAACAAATTTCACAATCTTATCACCAGCATGGAAAATGGAGCAATATGGAAGGAATAAAGAACACTTACTATCAAATTCGTTCCTTCCAAAGTTCAGACCCTGGAAACTTTGCGCTCGTACGAGGCTGCATGTCGCCACTAACACGAAATAACGTTCAGTATACATTGAAAACAAGTCTCGCGATAAGAACCTTCAAATCCCAGGTGAGAACAGATTATTACAAATTTGTTCTGATATTTACGCACACGATAAAACTTGCTTAAAAAATTTTACTGTAAAATCAATAATAATCTTGTGCCAATATTTATTAGTGAAAAACTTCTGAAACGATAGAACAAATATACACAAATTTAGTTTCAATTAGATGAAACTTATGCATCTGAACATAATGTGTTTAAAAATTCAACCGCAACCCCTTGCAGTAACCCTTTACTTTAGAGTTACACCTCTGGGGCGCCGTGGTATTTATATTTCACATTTTTATTTGATACAAATGCAGTAAAATGTTGCTCAGTTTCACAAATTCTACAACGTACACATGTTGTAAGCACTGAGCTACTGAAACAAGTGCACTTAGAGTAAAATAAACCCTTTTACTGAAGGCATATATGGTTTCGCTTCCTGAGTATGCATATTAGGTATGAAAGACCGAGTATAAAGGGATGAAATATATTTCCTACAATTTGATCACTTTTTTTAACAACCAAAAGAAGAATTTTACAACGATGTAATAAACAAAACAAATAGCTACTGCCGTTGCAGTAATTTGTTTACAGAGATTCAGCTTTGACTAGAGGGAAGGAGTTTCGGCTAGCACGCTAGTTGAAGGCATCGTGTTATCTCACCACCCTTTAGCACCCCTTCACCAACCCCCTCGGGCCATGGATACCGGGGGTAATTTCAATTTACCCGCATTTTCCCTTCAGTTCCACGACGGCGACGATGTCGAGGACGACGACGCCCCGTGAGACATTTATTGCCGCAATGAAGCATCGTTCGGGATTATTATGCGCCAGCCTGCATTTTTATGCAACGCGTAATCGCCTCTGTTCTACACTCCCACAGTCATTAATTCCTGCAGACGCTTGTTAAGGACAACTGGATTCGAAAAAAAATTCTGACCGAACGCTAGAGTTCGAAAGCAATTTGAGATAGATGCACCTACGTCAATCTATTGTCATTTTTGAGGAATTTCGTGAAACTGGTTTTCGATATTCAATTAAAAAAAAGTGTGCCTCAAAAAGACAATTAGTATCCATATAGTTCTCATTGCAAATAAAACATCATGAGTAGACCTCGGATCATTACACAATTTTACATATTCAGATATGTGCAAGACGTACATGTTATAATATAAGAGAAATAAAAAATACATTTTGTAACATTGAAAGCATAAATTCGATTATGTCGAAGTTTTATGTCTTCAACCATATTTAAACAAAAAATATTGTTTAATCGTAACTCTAATCATAACAGACATGACTTGACTGCTCAACCCACAACTATTCAAACTACATTATATTGTCAAAATTATCTCTCAAAATCGACTGAACAAAAAAATTAAAAAAACTGCCACATCCATAGCATACAATAATCCGTCTCGTTCAGCATCACGGGTAGGATTTCCAATTCTAAAAAAAAGCAGTGAATCTCGTCAGACGTCATCGTAAAACCGCAGGACACCATACTCGACCGTAGAAACATTTGGAACTCCGCGTTTTCTCCGGATTAAGTCTTCCGTTTCGGCGATTCGTTCGAGTAGCATTAAAATCGGCGCTCGGAGAAAGGCATAGCCAACCTCTGAGAAGAGGTTTCAGCAAAGCGTAAAATTTCCAGTAATTTCATCCGGACAATGAATAATAATTCAGGAGTCATCCACTTGTCGAACAATTTGGGACGAGCGCATGGCGCCAGCGTTCCACCCGCTAATACATCGCCGCTTTTGATAAAAAGCTCCGTTCGTTCTACTTGTATCTGCAATGGCATACCATTCCGCAATCACGCACACGCGGAATTAAGCTCCCATTGAACCAGCCAGTCATTATTCACTGCGTGCGCCCCGTGTCTCCCCGTGTGTTGCGCCCGGTCCGCCATTAAGGACAGAAAATTCAGCCGACGCACGGCTGGAACGCATTTTTCTCTCCAGGCTCAGGAATTATTTGCGTTAGAAATGGAGCGTGTCCGCTATAGCGGACATCGGCACTAACGATTCGCGGGCTGATTGACGAGACGGAAAGCATTAATTAAATTTAATTAACCGGCCGATCGATACGGTAACTTCCACGGAACACACCGGATTCAGTTTCGATTCATTATTTTTTCACTCGTTAATTACAGCAACGCGTCAGTCTTTCTTAAGCTTTAATTTCATTCGGAGCTCGTCGTGTTTTTAATTAGCACTCTGAACGATCTAGAATATACTGTGCGGATTTTCGTTTACTGTGATTTAGCGCGCGAAATACTGTTTTGTGATATGGCTTTTGTACATGAAGCATCTAATTCTGGAACTTAATTGGAGGAATATTGTTAATTAATAATAACGTCATGAACCAGCTCGACAAACCCTTGTAGCTCTATAATTATAAATAAGTGGAATTAAGGCCTCATTGAACCAGGTCATTATCCAACGTTCCATCCCTCCGTGCAATACGTTCTCAGCCTTTGTTAAAAGCACATTTGTTACAAGTTAAATTATGCCGTACTTCAGCTGCGGTAACTTGGATTAATGGAAAGGCTTCTTTGTCGTGGTGCACGCTGATAAAGGTTTATCGAATGAAGCTCGTATACTTTGTATTAATTATGAAACACCATCAGAACTCCTGTGTGTAGTTTTATTATAAACATAAATGTTGAACGAAATAACTTGGTGCGTTTTTGTGTACAAAACTGAATAGAAACAAATTTTGTTTTACAATCTCCAATGCAAGCTTCGATCTGTTCTACATTCCTACTAATTCATCTTCTACTCAAATTCTTCCAATTCTCCCAACCTCTTCAATTTTAAATCGCTCCGTTCGAACCAAAAACACTAATGTACCATTGCACACAGTGACCATAATTATTGGGTTGAGTTATAAATACCTTACAACATATATAAGATCCTTTATTATTAAAAGTTCAAATAGTTTATTTATGCAACTGATAACAGAAATTATTCAATGAATTGAAGATGACAAACTGGAAGTTATTTACGACTCAACGTAACATATCCTCGAGAAAAATAATTCACCTAAATATTCTAGAAGATCTACCAAACTCACTTGTCCACTGTATCTAAAGTAAAAGCATAAAAAGAAATTAAAATTCAAGAACGTCTGCTGATGAACGGAACGTCAGTTTCAAATTAAAGCAAGAACGTGTGCGTCTGCCTGTGGTTGCCCTAAACTCAGGTCTGCGGGATGAAATGACAAATGCAGTGGATAGCCAGGAGAAGCCAGCCAGCTGCCGTATCTGTGACTGGTTCAGGACATTTTCGAAATGGAGAATCAGATGCGTGCACTCGTATCGATGCGTTTTTGAAGCTATCCCTGATAGGGTTGACCCGATTCAGGAAAGTCAATAACTCAATAACCGGACGGGCCTGGCAAACAAGTAGTGGATCGATGTGTTTGCTCGTCATCCGTGTGATTGATGATGACCAGCGTTCGAAGGATGGAGACACCGAATCTGCTGGCTCGCGTGTGACAAACCGATAAATTTTCAACCTTTCGCTAATTCGACTTTTCCGCCACACTTCCGACGTTTTTCCCCCGACACCATGAAACAACCGAACTTTTCAACCAGTTGAATATATTCACTCATAAACTGCGAACGATAAGCGTATAGTATCTATTTGTCAAACTCTGAAGAATGTCTGATAGGTAGACCGGGGATTTTTATGCAAATACACATTTTGGACTTCAATATTTTTTACTTTCATGTAATCTATAAAACGCAACTATGGCAGACCTGCAATTTGCGGTTCAAATTTTTAAATGTACATTTTCTGTTTCTATTACTCTATAAAGTGTGCATTCTTCACTAACTTGAATATGTTAAATTGCATAAAAATTTGCCGTCTACTGACAGGTTTCTGTGTATAGTCTATTGACTGTCTAAAAGTAAATAACAGATTTACTGAAAAGTTGTAATAGATTTGTAAGAAGCGAAGGGAAGATTGTTCTAATTTTGTATTTTAACCTTTTGGCGCTCTGAAACCATATATTACTTTGGAGAAGATATTGTATATGAGTCTAAATAAAATGTTTTGTGTGATATGAGGCTGTATGGACTGAGGGGATCGAGGATTGAATTGGAACGAGAAGAATGGACCTAGAGTGGGGGAAGGCCTCAGCTCCGGTGGCCATCTCTGACAATGAGTATAGGATCTAAATTTGTCGCTTTACACGTTATGGACGCATGAATGTTCAAATAGTGTACGTACTAAGTAGGTTTTGAAAATGTAACTTTTTCAGTGGTGAAGGTTGTACTAGACTCGGTGCTGAGGGCCACTGTACTGGTCCGGGGACACATTTATTATAAACCATTAATGTGTTGCAGTTCTAAAACATTGCAACAACTTAACAATTATCATCATATATGTCAGTAGAATAAAATATCCAATTCAACCTGAGTTCTACTGAGAATTTTTTACAAAAGTTTTAGAGGTCACAGGTTTAACTCGATCAGCATGATGATCACTGGTACCATGCGGACCAAAGTTCATTTAATTAACTGATAATTTTTATGAAATTTCATGTACTTCTAACATTATTCATTTATTTATCTGTTATACTGTATTAAGTTATACGAAATAATACAATAATATACATAGCAGAGGACTCATTGTCAGATTTATTGCAAATATCTTAAACGAGTTGTCGAGACATTAACAATCTATGTGTATCACATTTCAATGAGCTCAGCTTATCTGAACAAGCCAGAAAATGGATCACAAGAACACAAATCCTGTTGTACTGCATCTCAAACAATGTCGACAATAATATGATGCGACGTGGCTCGAAGAAGTTACGGAATTTTTCAACGTGTCAGTCAACAGGTCAATTATCTCACTGTGTAGACGTCGGACGAATTGGTCGAGGAAAATCGACCGATACTCGACTTCCGATCGTTGTTACGGGAGTTGACGCTGAAACGACAGCTCGAAGCTCGACGCCGTGTCGCTAAGAAGAGTTAATCCAAAACGAATCAATGTCAGCGTCAGATTAACGAAACGCTGGTTGGATGTAACGGTGACGGGAGGAGATAGCCGAAGGTAGACAACGTAATCCTCTTCCCTCTCCCGATCGGCTAACCTACAGACGTTTCCCGTCTGATTTCCCCCGACTCAGCAATCTATCTCCGATCTACGCGTACTTTGAATTTACTGCGGACTTTTACGAGCGAAGCAAGATGTTCCCTGGCACGCGAGACGAACTTTCCATCCGCACGCGCGTGTTCCTGATTGGATCACATCCTGATCCGGCCTCCGATGACCGCTCGGCACATGCCTCTGAATGTTCCATAGGGGATTTATAGGTTGATGACAGTCCTACTTCGATTAAGAGGCAATCCCAATGGCTGCTGACGCTTGAATCCGAATCTCGGACGATCCTTGTGCTCCAGCACGATTAATTCGTGCGTCCAGCTGCGACGGATAATCGAGATTTTCGATGGTTCAGAAATTTGCAAATTGATTACCAAATTGGTCGAAATTTTCCGTGGATAGATTATTATTTGGTTGTTTTAATAGTAACAGTATTTAGGTGTTCGATTATATAGTTGTGGTTTTTGCTATTTATTGTGACGTTAAATTTGCTTAAAATTTTCAACAGCGCTCTAAACAATTAGAGGCTCGGGATTTTCAATAATTTTAGACAATCTGTCAAATATCAGCAGCGAAACAAATTAATTTGTGTATAATGTAATTATATTTTTATTGGACATTTATTGTATACAGTATTTGGTGCGTTTATACAACTAGATACCTTAATGTACAATAGATCATTTAAGTGTGCGATCCTCTAATTCTTTTGAGCAGTATGTAATGAGAAGGAGTAGGTTAATTGAATTGCCCTACCACCTAGATTATAAAGGCTATGTTTTTGAGAATTACTTTGCATATTTCTGGAGAGAATTCGTCTGATCGAACATGCTTGATTCTGGTAGACCTTATATTATGTAAATATAGAAAAGTTTTATAAATTGTACAGTATGTGATAATTAGTTCGTTTTACTCGAACTTGTTAACAAAAAAAAAAAACTGATCTGTATTCGAATCAGTAAGTATATATTACGCGGAAGATAATCCTGAATAAACGAACTTAAATTTAATTAAGATTTAGGGAGAGGACAATTAGAAACTTTACTGACTTCGTAACTGATTGTGTGTATAAATAAATAAATTGTTAATGTCGATAAAAATGTAATGAAGTTACAGCTGAGTTACATTGGCGTTTTTGGTCAGAAATAAAGAAATAAAGCGACTGTAGTAATTTGGTGTTAGAAATGATAGATAATTGCAAGTTTAAGGTTTCGAGAATAAAGTAGAGAATTTTACTAAAGATTTATGAGGACGAACGATGACCTCTGACACGATATAAATTATGAACGGTGTTATTGATTTTAAACGAGCAGATAAGGCGCCAGCTTGGTGAAAACAGTTCATCATGTGCGTTTGTATAGAGACGCGGGAATCTGTGAGATTCATTGGAAAATATACCACAAACCGGAAGATAAGTTCTCGAGTAATCATTAATTATGTACGTCAAGAGGGAAAACCGATATAACACAAATTCCGCATAGCACTCTGAAAGCGCCTGCACCTTGGTAAAATATCGTGGAAAAATTTGTGCAAACATTAAGAGCAGAAATATCCATAATTTAAAAACTCAAACTTTCAAAAAAATTTCGAATATATGTATAAGACTAATATTGTTATGAAACTACTGCAAAAGACAGTGTTATTAACAATAAAACCTGGCATGGTACTCGGTATTTTTTGATAAATATGTATCGGGTAAAGCCACAATGTTTATTATAATAATATTTTCTTAGAATGACCAATCAAAGTTTATCCTGATGTTTTTAACATTATACCATTGAAACAGCTTGGTGGCTATTAATTCTGAATGTACATCACATTGTGACGATGAAAAATTTCGCGGAGGTAATTAATCCTTGTAGTACTCATAGGAGTACCTCGAATCAATTTTAAGGACTTTTAAATATTTTAAAACTGCTGTAGCATGCGTTACTTTACATATAAATTTTAATGTATCATCAAAGATTTGAGAAGTAACAGAAGATAGCCCTGGACAATATTTAAGTGAACCAAATAAAATTACTGAAGAATAAACGTCACTGCGCGATCACGAACAAAACTACGATACACTAATGTTTGAAATGAATAATTTTCGTCTAATCTTAATATAAATGCGCTTATCAAATTTTTCCGCAGAGATTATTCAAGAATTTTAAACAAGTTTTCACCTAAAATGATGTTCTTCCACTAATTACTACTACTTACACGCGTAACTTTAATTACAATCTCGGAACTATTATGTGCAGACTACAGTTGTTTATTGTAGATATCAATATTTTTTGTTTTAATGTAGTTGAAAAAGTAGAACTTTCACAGGATTGTATCTTATGCCTTGAATATTAAAAAAAGTATATTTTATTTCACTTACTTTATAACATCTACATTTTGCACATATTTGAACATATTAAATTGCATAAAGATCTACAGCCTACTTACGTGTAATGAGGCGCGATGTAGGACAAATCACGATACCGAAGTAACGCGAACTCATTTCACGCGTAAGATTGCTTTATTAATAGGTGAAAATCCCGATGGAGAAGCCGATTAAAGTAAACCAGGCTAGCACAGCGCAGAGAATCGAGGAGTTACACGAGTACGGAGTACGAGAAGCGATGAATCGTGAAGGCATCCAACCGGAAGCGCTGGATGAGCGCCAAAGATTGAATACGCGTGTCTCGGCAGGGTTGTTGATGCCTTCTGATGCCCGACAAAAGGATTACACCCGAGTTATCCCAAAAAGAAGCATCGGGACGATATTCGCAATTTATATTCTCTCCTTTCCTCTCCTCTCCCCTATCGACGTTGCCATTTCCAATCGATGCGAACAGATGGTCCGACGATCATCGAATTCGAATCCCGTGGATTTGCAGGATTTTATGCAGATTTAGCAAATAAATAGACCGCAGCTTGAACGCTGTCGATTGTTCGCGTCCTCGTGCGAACGTGACTCGAGTTTTTGCGAGACAATCGAAATTTGTATTGTTCAAAATATCAGATTTTCCTATATTTTGTTAAGTTTCAAATTGCAGCGAAAAAATTCGTATGTAGTCCGATGCACTTAAAGATTCTGCACCGGGTCAGACAGAACAAGAATGTCTACCCGGTCAGACAGTAAAAAATTCTGTACCTAGTCAGACTGGCAAAATGTGTTGTTAATCAGACAGTGACAAATTCTGTAACTGGTTAGACAGTGGATAATTCTGTACCTGGTCAGACAATGACAAATTCTGTACCAAGTTAGACAAAATGAAAAATTCTGTACCCAGTCAAACGATGAAAAGTTTTGTAACGAAATTTGCAAAAGAACGTTTCGTAACGAAAGTTTTGACTTTGTTAACGAAAAACATTAGATTGATTAACATCTCTCCTGCCGTGAACACGGCTGTGCCTAACCTCGAAATCCTGTTTAATTGAGCAAGCAACATACTCTTCGATGTTTTTGATAATACTAACATCGCAAGAATAATACGCGGCAACGCGTGTACGTACAAATAACAAAATATGTTTTTCTTTACGATTTACATTTAAAACAGTACATTATACTGTGTTTGACTAGGTGTGACAAATTCTACTATACCGTTGAACGTGTTTAGGAAACGAAACTTCATCATGTGTCTTTTGGTTGCGCAAATTAACAGGAGGAATTTGCAGTGGCCATTTCGCAGACTCCATAAAAATGTAAATTCTTTTTGAGTGAGCGAAGACAGCGCTCTGAAAGCTCTTTGTGTTTTAAAATATGCGTTCCAAAGCATCGCCCGTAATACAAGATTAATATACGCTCGTGGGGTCGCGAACGAGACCAAAGAAGCCAAACAATTTTGCGTGCGTCATTTTTTTTTTCGAGAACTTAATAGGGATGCATTCATCAAGGGCTCCGCGAGATTGTCAATACATTCTAACCGAAAGCGGATAACGAAGCCAGTAGTACGCTTAAGCTCCATTAAAACGATCGATCGATTCGGCAAATATTTGCCCCAAGGAATTTTTTCATTATGCTCTCAGGTAATGCAGAATTTATCCATTAAGACAATAGTAAAGTCTTCTTTCGCGATATTAATAATAGCCCGGGGATATCCACGTCAGTCTCATTTATCATGGCGTAATTTATTATTAATATTATGAAGAAATGAATTCACTTTTTCATAAAGTCCATGAGAATCCCGTGTGATTGGATTTCAGAAACTAAAAATGTATCAATCAAATATCTATCAACTTTCGGCAAATTTTAAGTAAAATTAATGTAGAAATATGGTACATGCATTAAATATTAACATATGCAATAACAAACACGTACTTTGTATCATACTAAGCACAGAGTTTTTCAGTTGTCTGGTTAGATGAACTTTTTTTTTAGAAAGCTGACTATATATAAATTGTCGCTACTTGTCAGACCACATATAGATTATACTACTTCTGGCACATGTCAAACTTGAACTTTTCCGACCCCACTCGATGTAATACTAATCGTCTGATCATATGTTGAGTTATACTACTTCTCCGGATATGTATATATATATATAACTCATGTAAATTGTCTGACCACGTACTTGATATTATTTGTCTGGCCATGTGTTGTTTTATGTCAAATGTCTTGCCATACACTGAGCTAAACTACTGGTGTGATCATAATTATAATTTTTACTGGTCTGAACATATTGCATTTTTTATATTAAGTTTCTCACTGGTCAGGCAGGATCTAAGAATTTTCTGTGTGTCTTACTAGCTTCGAGAGTCTCCCCTGGCTAATTAGAATCGAATTAAAAAAAAGTACGCTGAAGCGTTT
Organism: Macropis europaea; assembly: GCA_916610135.2. Taxonomy (NCBI): domain Eukaryota; kingdom Metazoa; phylum Arthropoda; class Insecta; order Hymenoptera; family Melittidae; genus Macropis; species Macropis europaea. The sequence goes on from OU744344.1 coordinate 23,685,219, forward strand.
AAGTACTGTTGTACATATCTAAAAGAATGTTCGACATTGCCTTGTTCATTTTTCCTTCATTTTACATCAGTACAGTATATTGTGATTAATAACATATTTAATGCATATAAATAAGAATTTAGTAAAGAATACAAAAATAAATCCTCGAACATGAAGAAACATAACCATGTAAAGTAATCTTCAGGAACTTATGGAAACTGATTTGTTAGACTACCGAACATATTTCCCCACGTACATCAAATTTCCTAACCGATTCTTGATTTACAGCAACCGGTTCGCAAAATAAAACGTCCATATCACCTTACACAGCAGTTCTTCCCAAACTACATACACCAAAAAATTCAACTAACTATTATACGAAAATATCTAAATTACAACCGTTACACCCCAAAGGGTCTCATCTTATCCAGCAGTCCCCCCCCCCCCCCGTCGCGCGTTGCCGTTTCACATGGGCTCTCAAAATCAGAGCTGCAGAATCTCTGTAAGGATCAAAGGACGAAGATGATCCAACAACGTTCCTCACCAGAGATCCGCCTCTGATCTATCCGGGGGAGAATCAGCGGAGGATGAACGCGAAACTTGACGTAGTTGCCAGCCGGTAGACTAAACTGCCGGAAACGGAAGGAGACAGAAACGGCGTCGACGACGACGACGCCGTGGATAATGATCAGAAGGTTCATTAAGAGCAGATCGATGGATAGGCAAGCAGACATTAACCAACGGAATACACAGAGTGTTGCAGCGAGGACACACAACAGCTCGATCGATTTCCGGATTTGCCCAACGGTCAGGACTCAAAGCTCACCGATCCGCCATCTCTATCGCTCATAAATTCTTGCGTACTGCTCTCGTCCAAGGACCATCGAGATCCGGCGCCTGATATTACGATGATCAAAGGACATCGAACGAGACTCGCAGCGTTGAATAACGCAAAGAGTCCGCGCTACATTCGCCATTAGGCCACGTGTCCGCGGAACAAAGGGCCAGCGAAATAATTGACTATGGGGAGAGCAGCGATAAAGTCGCGGAACGGTAGTCAGTTTCTACTTTTGATCAAATAAGCCACACTTCTACCGTGGCTGCTGTTCACTGGGCCGTTTAAATGAAAATGAAGGAAGTTATGGTCCGAGTAACTATGGGAAGTGCGATGTTTCTGTTATTACATCGTCGACGGGTTTCACAGTGTCTGTAGGGCAGCGTTTCCCCAGGTGGGTTCCGCAGGATGAATTTCAACAAAATTGACTGGAGTCCAAGAAGCAGCAACGCTCTTCGCATTGATCTTTTTCTTATTAACTTTTTTTACAATAATTACAACTTTATAACAATTAAACAAAGAGTTGTTTTAATAAAGTCCCTGTAAAATCACTTTTGTTTTGTTTAATGTTTTATTAAAATTAAGGTGCTGGGGGTTCTCCGCACAGTATCGGTTTGAGTTCCGCGATTTTTCGAAAATCGTATAAGGGTTCTGCAAAAAAATAAGTTTGAGAACCACTGCTTCAGGCGGTGCTCGTTGTGTTTTTCTTCAAATGCAACCTTGTGTGACGAATTAGTTCGTACGGAGAAAATGATTTAAGTTTTATGAATGATATTTATTTAAATATGAACTTCCTGCTATTAATCAGGGAACAAGGAATTGCAATAATTTGTATTGAAATAAATTTAATTTGATTCGAAAATTAATGGCGTCGTCCCCGAGAAAGCTAAATGAATTCTTTAATAATGGACACAGTTTTATAATAATAATATTTCACAAGGCAAACAGTACTATGGAAATAAAGTAGATAATATACAGAACTGCTTAATATTGCAAGAATATTTTTTCAACAAACCATTTTTTCTACCATGCCGGTGAAAATGGACTATTACTACGATTGAAACTACACGAGTACAATCCCGAAAGGGAGACGCATTGAGCAAAAATATTTCCTTTCCCCTGGCGTATCCATTATTTCGACACAGAATGCAGCTATCCATTAGTTTGAAAATGGATTGCATAAAATGCTTTTATGCTATCAGCTAGGTGATATTAACAAAATTGACGTCTGCACTGGGACTCCACAGTAATGGAGATTCAAATCTAACTAGGCCTCCATTCTGCTCTCTGAACTTCTAAAAGACATCAACGTAATAGACCATTATTTCATTTTGTTTCGCGTAGCGTTTTTAACGAGAGTCGTGTCGAGTTAAACTTCGAGTAATATACATTTTCTGGCCTCTATTTAAACGTGAAATAGTTTTTCATTTCTTTTATAAAGTATCGTTTTCTACCTGTTTCAAATAATATCTGAATGTGATAAAATTTTAACTGTTTATCAGGAATACAAATAATGTAGTAATTTGAACATAAAAATATAAGTCTGTTTATTATAGTAGATTCCGTTGCATACTGTTAACAGTGCATAATTTTCTCTCAACATCATTAGGACTGAAATCACTTTATGATTCGATCCAATTAGAGCTATATCAGGATCGAAGGAATTCTCAGCAAAGATGTAAAATCGGCTTGCCGTTCGAAGAGCCGCTAAATCACAGAGCAGTTAATCCGGCTAGACGTTCCGTATTAATGCTAATAATTTCGGTATTTGACTCGGAAATCTCCCTTTATGTAATCTCTGTATTAGCCTACCCATCCTGATCTCACCCCTATCGGATCTCGACCCTCGTTTCAGGAAATGTTCGACTGCATTTTTCCTACACGCTATGCTAACATGACTGGACTGATTTAAAAATATCTAACACTGCAACCTTGTTACGTTAAACTGTGTAAAGTATTGACAGTATATTAAATATTCTAAGCGACCAGTGTCCTGATCAAAACGACGTTAATAAGTTCCAAAAGTGGAATTTCTCACATACATGGTTATATATGGAATGTCTTACTGTGTCAGATCATACACATAAAGTTTCATTCGTTTAACCATATAGACCACACATGGCTTTTTTCTTCGTCTGATCAGATACGCCCATATTCTACTATCCTTACTATATGCGGCCATATTCTACTTATCTAACCACAGACAGGTATGTTATACTTGAATCGTCCACCTGCCTGATCACATACATGCATATTGCATTTATCTAACCATATATAGTGTGGGTGGAAATCCCACTTCTGAATTGTAAGGGAGAAAAAATTGGGTGGACTAGACCGGGAATCAAACCCGGGACCTTCCGCTTTCCGGGCGGGTGCTACCCCACTAAGCTATCCAACCCACTACCAATTCAATCTTCCTAAACTCAACACACTGAACGGCTGCCGCCTACAATAGGTATATTCTATTGCCAGGTTATATACAAACCTTTTCTACTCACCTAATCGCACACGGATCTTACTACTTGTTTGACCAAACCTGGAATCTTCACTGTCTGACCACGTACAAAACTTTTTCTAAAACTATTTCAGAAACATCTAGTAACAAAACTGTACTGGTCTAACTTCTGTAATGGAAATGACACCTTAAATACTTCCAATGAATAAATGTTCTAGTAGATATCTAATTAGTTCTACTCCACAAAGTCCACATCCCTTCGTGAAAGGAAATTAGCAGTGTACCAACGCATTAAAAGTGTTTCAGAATATCCTGTGAATACAGATTAGCCGACCTCACTTCATTAACACGTTCACTGCCATAGTAAAAAAAAATAGACATACCTGACCAGACACAATATAATAACCCGCTTTAAAGACAATATATAATGCAACAAAATAATTCAATATTCGATTGTACGATTACAACTTCTATTATTGTTACAATGTTAATTCTATTCAAAATTTCGTCAGTATTAATAGTTATTTAAATAAATAAAATTTGTAATGCCAGTCTCTGATAACCACCATGGCAGTCAACGTGTTAAAATATAGATTGTACTTTAATTACCTTGTATATTTGATTTTCTAGTAATTGATTGTTCTTGATTGTTTTAAAAGGAAAAGTACATTGTAACGAGAATTGCACTTTACTCTCTCTTGTTAATTCTTTTGTTTTAGGTGGTCAGTTGGAATTTAAGAGCACAAGCTGCAAGAACGTCGATGGATGCGATTCAATTGGACCGGTGGTTCACAATACCAGCTACATGTGTTCCCGAGAAGACCTTACGATATCCAGTGCGACCTCTGGTTCCTCGAGTATAAACTATACTGAAGCACGGAAAAACGCTCAAATATTTTTAATCGTGTGGAAATGCTTGGCTACGTGGACCTCGTATTCGACGACCTGTAAAGTTCGATAAGGCCTCGCGAGTGATAAAGTCGATATTAAGGTTGCTGGTTCCACGACGTGGTTTATCATTTCGACCTTAAATCGTATCTGTGGATGCAGGTTCATTTAAAACACATTTTCTGTCGAAATCGAGATCTCTTGAATATTTCCTGATCCTAATTTTTTGAATATGGAAGCAAAAATTACAATTATTCACACAGTTCTTCTCATTATTGGTCGTTTTAAATATTTCAGTTTTTGAAATAACCTACAGAATCTACACTGTATCAAAATTCATTCAAAATGTTTAAATTTAAATACTTTTACGTATTACGAGGTCTGACGCATTCACATTGACGCGGAAATTTTTCCGCACAAAATTAAAATATTTTTTATAACTTCACCGGTTATATATAATATTGTTTATAACTTTAACCGGAAAGCATTTCGACAGAAATCGCTTATAAAACTTTCAAACTAAAAAATTCAGATTTTCTCTTTAGCGGTAGTGACACGAGGAACAAAGTAAGTTTCTAACAATTCCGCTTCGTTGATTGCTGATTTTTATATGAAGTATCTTTCTGTGAATGCACTTTTTGGAAATGTAATTGAATATTCCACTGTGAGAGGAAATTCCAGCGTACTGAATTCGTGATGAACGAAACCGACGAACTATTAGAGTAACAACTTTCAGCAAGAATAATCGGTATGCTTACCTGGTGGGTAAACGATAATTAGATATAATTCCTCCGAAATTCAAAAGCTTTTAACACTATTCCTACCGACACTTCACGTATACCTATTCCTACCGCGGCTGGTCAAATGACCGGTCTTTCACAACTTATATTTTTCAATATTGAATGCAGACCAATAGCCAGCTTACCAGTATAAAAATATATTTTCTTTTATTCAAGAGTACATAATCTACATTTTATTCGTTTTCGTCGCATTTTTTACAAATGGGCTTCTCAACTGTACATTTTCCGCATACGTACTTTTTACATTTTAGACAGATTTTGTTCGTCTTATTATCTTTACAATACTTTATCTGACATGTTTTCCGTTCACGAGAACCTGTACTTGTACTTGCGATGGGTATTGGTTGATTTTTTTTGCCGAGCTCTTGTTGGTATTCGATGGCAAGTTCTTCTGCCAATTGAAATAGAAATTCCTGTCTTGTAATTTCTCCTCCCGTAGTTTCTTTATATAACACCCATGCATTTATCCCGGCTAAATCCAAGATATTAAAAAATACTTGCAAAGGCCATCTCCGAGATTTAGATTTTACCGAATAATTTCTGGCCATTTGGTCGGTCACATCTACGCCAAACTTGGTGCTATTATATAATTGAATTGTCTCCGGTATTCGGGTGTCATTTTTTTCAATTTGTACGGAGTTGTGCATTGAACTGAGAATTAGAACTTTCTTTCTTGGTTTGGCTTTGTAAACTGTCAACATACAATTATTTGAGCGATAGAGTTTGGTTGAAAAAAGTGCCATGTCGTCATTTTTCAGTTTTGCCAGTCTTGGAAGCTCTTTTCTATTTGCTCTAATTGTCCCAACAATCGTAGTTTTTTTTGCTAAAAGTTTTGTTGCTAAAGGTAGGCTTGTAAAAAAGTTGTCCGTGGTTATATTTCTTCCACATCCTACATACGGTTTTGCTAATTTCATAGTGACAAACTCTCCAAGAGGAACTGAGGATTCTCTACTTTCATCTTTTCCCAAATATGGAAAGCCGTTTATTATATATTTGCTACGCACATCGGATGCTAACCAGAATTTTATACCAAATTTGTCCGGTTTATTGGGCATGTATTGAGTAAATCTACACCTTGCTTTCGTTGGAAACAATTGTTCGTCAATAGTAATATATGGTCCTGGCTTATAACAATTTTGACTGTTGTCAATAAACTTGTACCAAACTTCGGAAATCATAGCAAATTTATCGGTTTGTAACCGTTGGCTTCGTTGATTTCTGTTGTCAAATCGAATAAATCTCATAATCTCCGTAAAGTCATGTCTACTCATAGTATTTGAGAAAAAAGGCGGCCCCCACTTTTTATTCCATAGAAGTGCTATATCTATATTCTTAGCCTCATATGCGCCGCGTGCATACAGAATTGCAAAAAATGCATATAACTTTGCAGTAGACAGTTCCCATTTATATCCCAACACTCTGAATGCCTCTGCCTCTGTGCACTTTCTTATAAGTTCGATTATATTCTTATCAATTATCACAGAAAATGCCGTCCTAACTTCGCCTTTCATAATATTACGTTTACTGTACCCAGTCGGGCCTGATGTTTCCCTAAAAATATTATGACCAGGTGCTCTTCCAGGATTAGACCCTATTTTTACTTCCTGCCAAACAGTTCCGTCCATCGCAATTTCGCTTACTTCTTCCTCATTCTCACTATCGGAACTAACTAAAAATCTCCTTCTCTTTCGTCGTCTACGTACGTTCGAAATATTCTCTTCGTTCTCATCGGTGTTCGAATCTGTTTCAAGTGGATCATAATTTTCCGTATTGTTATTTTCCATATCCAGAATTTCCTGATCATCTTCAGAACATTCTGCATCGATATCATTTATTCTCTCTAATAATACATTCGCACTCCTCAAACGTCTTGACATTTTGGGGACAAATATTCTACAAAAATAAAAACTAAAATATGAAAATGTAAATCAAAATAGATAAAAAAAGGAATAAAAGATAAAATGTGAAACTTACTGCGACGTATTGTTAGTCTTGTTCACTATTTTGGAAAAGGGCCCTTATAACACGTAATACGATATAAAATATTACAAAATAATAATAAAAGACTGCCAAGTATGCTCTTTGTGACTTTCACGTTCGATGCACTCTGTTCGTGTCGCAAGACTATACTGATTTGAATTCGTGAGAAGACGTCTATACATTTCCTTCAGTTACAAGTTTATTTATTTTACGTCATAGTAGATGAGATGGCGTAGAACATTCGAGGATCTTGACCGTATCGGATATCAATCAAGCAAATAAACACCGCTAGCCCGATAGTCGAGCGAGAACTGTAAACACTTGGAAGTGCCGTAAACCATTTTCTGGAAGGCACTTATCGGATAAAATCGTGTCATAACTACATTACCTTTCGTTTGTAACGACTTTATAGTTTTGGCATTGAGTCTTAGAGAGAAACTCTTACAAAAATGTATAAATCGTACTACCGGTCAAATGACCGGTCGTGGTAGGTAAGACAGACTAAAAATTTTTCTCGGAAAATAAACAATAGAAAAATAAGTGAATATTGAAAAATATATCATACATATATATGAGGAAAAGTGGTAAAGTTTAAAGGCGATTCACATACGTTGTATGTATGAAATTCCAAATGAAAATTTAAAAACGGTCATTTGACCGGTCCTGGTAGGAATAGTGTTAAAAACATGCTTCAGCATAGTATAAAATTGTTCAAATTTTCGCTGTATAATCATTATGCATATTGCTAAATATAGTACAACAAACAAATAATGAAACAGTACAAAAATTACTAATATTATTAATTTAAAAAAGTGCAAATTGACATTATGTTCGTTTCATAACAGAATTTATAAACTATATCTGTGATGGGTGACCCACGTGGCGTTGAACGCATCAACACGTCTGCCGCAGTGAAAATTGCCATACCCGGTCAGACACATCATGAAACACTTTCTCATCTACAAATGATCAAGAATAAAAACGCTGAATGATAGAATTATATACTTGCCATTTTCTACGATTATTTCGACATTGATATCAGTCAGAATGTAGTGAAAATTAACAATTATGTAATTCAATAACATTTCACGAGCCGTCTCACATACCCGTGCGTGACAGTCACCGTATTACTCCATTTCTACAGCATTTTCAACGCAGAAGGAACGTAAGACCTCGTTTCTAGCAAACGAAAATCATGAAACAATTAATAACCAGCAGCAGCAACAAACGACCCTCGCAGCAGCGGAGAATAAATCGATTAAGGGAAAAAGAAAATAGCAGTGACGGCTGGTTTGTGTGTTTTATGGTCGATAACCGGTTTACTGAGCGCAGCTGGTATCATTGCATTTATCACGAAAATTCGGAAGTTTCCGCTAACTTCTGCTGTTTTTCGCGAGTCCGTCGAGCAACGCACGGTTTTAGGGTGTATGATGAAATGCGGCCGCCGGTTTGTTGCTGCAAAATCAATATCACCGAGCCATCCCTTTGCCTGATTCTCCCTTTCTCTCTATCACCTTTCCCTGTTATTCAACCGACTTCCTTCCATCCTTCCTTCTTGTCTTGTCGCGGCCTGTCGTCCCGTGCACTTTCTTTCCCGGTCAAGCTCTTATCAAAATAGCGGAGCTACGGGTCGCAATTAAACCTTAACGAGACCGTGCCACAGAAAATGGAAAAGCCTCTGAAGTTAATGTAATCAGAAGTGGCGAGCATCCTCTTCCTCCGGCCAGTTTCTTACTTTTTTTATTTTTTTTTTGTAATCTAATTCTCGGTTGAAACGCAACGAGGCGTCAGAGTTGATACTGTAATCGTCCTGATGGAAATTCTGTGGTATCGATGTCGATGGGTAATGGTTGGATGTTATTTGGCTCAGTCGTGAGATTGGGTTGATTTTTGGTATGGTTGAGTTGCAAGGTATCGTTGGTTGAACATGTCTGCGCATGTTTCTGTAAATTTTTTATATTGGAGAGGGCAGGGGAGTTGGGAGGATATGGAATTGTTGGGTTTTAGTGTAATTGAAAATATATGCAGTGAGAGAAAAGTCAGGGAGTTGAGAAAGTGCTTTCGAAGGTATGTAGAGTAAAGTGACCTTCGATGAGACGAAGAAAGTTTTTTATCAATTCCTGAAACTTCGGACAATGTTAATCGAAAATTAATTTACGAGGAAAAAGAATTAACATAAGAATAGATAAACCTGACTATAATAGTAATTCTTTGTATCTTATTGCTAGCAGTATATGTACTAATATTTTTCATATTTGTTATTAAGCTCAATAATGCTTCTTGATTTGTATCAGAATAGTTTTCTTTAACAGTTAAGATTGCTGGTGCTCCTCCGTTTTCTCCAGATAATGTAGAAGAATTTTCTAATTGACATCACGTTGGGTTTAAATTAAATTCTGATGAAATTTTAATTACTACAGGAATCGAGAAATTTTGTGTTAGATTAGAGGACGTATTTTAATAATGAAGGGGAAAAATTAATTCCAGCTACGTCATTCAGAATCGTTGCCTGGGAACGTACTTAAATTAATTATGAAGACGCGACGATTTAATTTGATGACACAGCTTGCTTGATTAAAATGTCTGATAAAAAACGCGTTAGCTTCAGGACTCGCACCTGATGCCTCGGATATAATCTTATACTTTATCTTGCGTCTCAAAAATGTAACTGTCGCATAAGTATACTGCTATGATTCCATGTTATACGAAAACAAAAAATTATTGGAGAACAAATGCAATTATTCAATTAATTTAGATCCTTACAATGAATATCTTACGTGTTATCCTTCTAATGCAAAAATGCAATTTTTTATTTCAAACGTCATAACACACTTAAAAAATTAATTTTTTAATCGAAACATCAAATTATTATTATCTCTATGAGAACTGTTTCTTAGTCTCACAATTTTTTGCAGAAATATTTTACTCACTTTTGATAATGTATTAAGCCCTAAATATTTAAATAAGATAGCTTAAATCTTTTTATACGAAAAAGACAAGCATTCTTGGAATTTTTCGAAGGTCAGCACTTTCAATTTACATAAATTTTTGAAAGGAGACCATAACGCAGGAATTTTCCTCTATAACAGTTACAGACAGGCGGACAAATTGGCAATGACAAAAAAAGCAGAGTATCCTAAGTAATTGAAAAGGGGAAATAGATTGAAGAAATAAATTGAACACGGTCTATGCAAATCTTAAACATCGGTGTTCATGTACACAGGCGCGTCCGTTCGCCAGGATATTTTCCTTTCACTGGCTTTTACTGTCTGACAAATGACGCCGAAGGAACAGCGCGGCGAATCAGATAGGGGAATAAAAAATGAGACTTTTAAGAATTCAGAGCAGCGAAGAAAACTGTGCTGATGGGTATCTATGATTTGTTTCGCCTCTAGAAATTGTCCAGCAAGAGATTGCGTTGTTAAAAAAATTAACCGACATGGCGAAAAATGCATTCAACAGGGTCATTTGTCCGACCATGCATGTCATCATTATACTGCGCAAAAAGAATTTAAGAGAAAATATTTGGAAATTTTAAAATCTACGATTATTAAGAGTTTAATTGCCACATCGCGCATATACGAGTGGCGCGTAGATTTAATCATTATTTATATGATCACAAATAGTATTAGTAAATATTTTAAATAACATTTAATCGAATCAGTAAAATATCTATGCAAATTGCTGATACTGTTAATTAAAAGCGGCATGATTTGAAGTAAAATATTGGTTTTGAATTAAATTCTAAAAAGTAGGTTATTTGTAGCTTATGCGACATGACAGCCAATCCGTTAATTGTTCTAATATTGTCATACAGGCATCCAAACTGCTTAAAAATCATTCTTCTATTTGGAACACAACCTTCTATTATAAATACGACCCTTAATATTTAAATTTAAGTTTAACTTAATTAATTAACTGTTAATCGTATAAAATTTATGGCAAATTTAGCATCACTACGATAATACAGAAACACAAGTATATGATGAAATACTTAAATATTTGTTTCTTCATTGTTCATACTAATTGTAAGAACCATAAATTATAATAAGGCTGGCTAGGTATTGCTGTTTTCACTGAATACTATAATATTTTTCCTTATGATTCAAACTAATAATGAGAACAGTGATCTATACTGCGGCCGACTATGTATGGCTGTTTTCACTGTAGCAGTCAACGTACTAATTAATAAAAAATACATCTAAAATGTCAGAAATTCTAATACCTATTTTTCTATGCCAATTGTTAAAAATACACTACCAGTCTCTATTGAAGGATTCACTTGTCAGTTCACATTCTTATTCTAGCACAGAAATTCTTTAAAATCGGATGAACTAAAAAACGTGTTGAACGGAACAACGCAATGTGCATGAACCACAAAGTTACATAATTGAAACGTTCGAGAATTTACACAGTAAACCCAGAAAAATCCTGAAGCAAACCGCTAATATTTGAAGAGAGCCAAAAAATCAATCCGTTCAGTGTACTGTGATAATATTTTCTTCAAAAAATTCAAATTATCTGCCCCGCGCGCAAACAACGCGCTCGCGAGCCCGTGAAATCGAGCGACCGTCCCGAAGAAGACGTCCCGATCTCGTCTGTAAACTTTTCGGGTGCCATGCCGAAAACCCGCAGACAAATCCGTGAAGCATCGCCGGGAATATAGTAGGTCTAGAAGTTTTCGATGAAGGAAAAAAATCAAGCGTAACCATCGGTCCCTCGTTGACAAGAAAACTGCATTAGGAGAAGCCCCGAAGTGGCTGCTATCAGTCTCGTAAAAAGTTTCGGTTAGACAAAGCTTTCCAGAACGTGGAGATCGTCTCCAGCCAATTCGTCGCTGGTTCTCCGTCATCCCCTTCTTTCTTCCTCCCACCTTGCCTTTTTTTTATCTCCAGTTTCCTCCGTTCGTTTTCTATCGTCCGCCTTTTCGATCGCACACCCGATTGGATTTCACGGATAAAACGAATTACTAATAAACGTCCGTCGGTCCATTCTATCCTACCCTGGTCACTCAATATACTATGTTGTGTATCGGTCAGATAAATCCGGTGCACGACCAGTGGACAATCGTGTTACAAACGGCGGAACCTTTTTTTCCCAGCTAACCAGATCGTTCGTTTTTTTTAAAGGAATCCTCTTCCTTTTTGGTTGGTCTTTACTTTCTTTTTTAAACTGTTTCTAAACATAGGTTGGAATCTCTGTCAGAATTTCTTTATTAGTGTATGAATGTTCGTATGAAGCATGGTGCAAATATACATTTTTGGATTTCAACATTTTTTATGCTAATGCAGTTATACTAAACTGTATTTTGTTCTGTAAATGTTTAAAAAATGTTCTTTTTATTTCTTCACGATTTTAAATGTGCGTTTTTGAGATATTTGATTATATTAAATTGTATACACATCCGCAGATTAGTTACAGTAGTGAGCGGCATCAATTTTCCTTTGGCATGCGAGGGGTAGCTTAAGAAAGGGTAAAAGTGTCGATCGACACGAAAATCGAAATAAATTCACTTTTACCGCAGGTTTTTAGAATTTAAGCTTGGTAATACTTTTCTAGTTGCTTAAGTGTGTATATTAATTAGGAACAAGATATTTCTTGATGTGTATATTGGAAAATCTGTTGCAGAGTTGTAGCACGATTATCCGAAATATAATTAATAACAAGATGAAGTACATTGTAACTAATTGTCAATTTCGGATCACAATCATCATTTTTCTCTGGAATGTAGAGTACATAGTGGTATAAAATTGGGTACACGGTGTTGCCAATGATAAGTTTAGCTTGTAATTAATATAGAAGGACCAATGTTCGGATGACCGGTGTTTGAAAAATCGAGGTTCCACTGTAATATTTAATCATTTACATATAATACTGTCTACTGAAGCGAAAGTAAACGAAATCTACATATTCTATAATATATTAAGTCTATCGAATTATTAACAGAAACATATTACTTTCCCTGTGACATCTCTATATATTTGACAATTCAAATCAAAATTAAATAATTTAAGCATGAAAAATTATTTACAAATAAATTATTTACAAATAAATTATTGAGTTGTGAAAAACACAAATTATTACTATTTCTTTTAATTTTGAAAATTCTGTTCCCCTATTAGGAACTCTTCAGAATTGACACTTGGATCATTATAACTAAAAATAATTTATTGTTTATTGGTCCGTATATGATGATACAGAGAATCGAGGCAAATCTAGGCGTATACGGCAGGTTTTTCGGTAACCGCAGAAGGCCTTTTTATGGCCACGCTGCTTTTTTCCTTGCCCCTGTTGGCCCGCATACCGCCTCGTTTTCCCATTTCAAATGTTGACCGGTTTTAGCGCCGAGTTCGTTAACCCGTTCGCTGAAATCCGTTGAATGGGAGACGCGAGCAGCTATTTTTTTTTATGTGGAACTGGAAGCGACAGTGGAATCGGCAGCGGATCATCGAAACTTTCTCGAAAAACAGTCAACAAGCGAACCTGCTGCACGTGAATGCCGGAATCTTAGTGACACAGACGAATGTTAACAATAGTTATACTATTTTCATGAAAAACATCGAATACTGCCATTGAACTAACAAAAAACACTCCATGGGCAATATTGATACGGTACGGGCCATTTTAGAAAATTTGACAACATTAAAACTGTCTTTAAGTTGCAATAAATAAAGAATACGTAAACTCAGAAATTCTGAAATCAAAATTTAGGTACATATTATCATTAATAATTTCATACAAATTCAGAGAACGTGAGTTCACATTTGTTCGATCAATAATATTTTAAAAAGTTATATTGGGATTAAAATATAATTATTCTGAAAGCTTATTAAATTCTACTACTGAAGCTGATAAATGGACTGTCAATGTTCATACAATTGAATGTACTGTATCGTAGAAGATACATTTACAGTAAGTCGCACAATACATCAAATGTTTTCAAAAATATTTAACCATAGAAAGTACATACTTTTAAAAATTTACAAGGTACAAAATACTTGAACATCGCGCTAATTTTATTACGAAGAATGTAGAATAACCGATACTTCAATTTGATAAAATATAATACTCCGCGAATATCTAAATTTTTTTTAGTAAAGGATCGATTGTGTGAGTCAGTATACGTATCAGAGAACATAATTAAAATAAATATTACATTTTTTAAACCCGTATGGGTTCAAACATAATTTCATTGAATACGCACGTTCCCATCCGTCTGAAAATAGAAAAATATTAAAGCTTGCACGTAAATATTTGAAAACCAGACGCAGCGAAGAGGGAAACTTATGAATTGAAGGAAAAGCTCCTTTATTTCTAGTTAAAGTTCAACATAATTTCACAGCCTTCCTATCTGGCAAACGATTTCAATTCCGCGTTCGTTAGTCCGTTCATCAGAATTTCGTCGAATAAAACAGAAGCAGTGAAAATATTTTAAATGGAATCCGTCGAAACTGAGATGATTATGTGTATACCGCTAAGGGTACCAGACACATTCAATCGCCAGAGGGAGAGCCGGGTATCGAGCTTAGCACCCTTTTATGCGTCTCGTTAATTAGCGCGCCGGATAACGAAAGCTGCGCCAGCTTCTACAACCAGTCATTACGCGATCGCCGGAATCTTAGGCTTCCACAGGATGAAAAACATTCGACAGCAATCGCGTGTCTTGAATATCATAAATTAGTCCTTTGTGCTTCTTGTAAGAGGCGACTAAAAGGGAAATTCGTTCAAAAAATGGAGAAAGGATCAAAGAGGAAGAATAATAATACAAAAAAAGGAAAAGCGAAAACAGACCAGCGGATAATAAAATAAACTCACAATCTAATATCACAAACTCGACGGAAAACGCTTTGCAGAAGAATTCTATAACCACGAAAGCCGGAGCACAAAGAAAATGAACGGGCATACAACATGAATCGCCCAGTCATCAGTGTTTTATTTAATCTGAAAAGAAACTTTCAATAGAGAGTTATACAAGAATTTTTATACAAGTTTGTTGCGATGTTGTAGTATTCAGGAGGTTTTGAACATTTGAAGTTGTTTATACATGATTACGTTTGTAGATTACCTGTCTCTAAAAAGCAGTATACGTGGGTACTGGTTTTGATACTTGGTTGATTAAGTAGATCTTTTATATTCCTTGAGGGGCTTAGTTAACATTACTTTAATTTTTTTATTAAATTGACGCTTTAAGTATTGAATAAGGGGCATTGCCATGTTATGTGGTATAAATCTCGTATAGCATAATTACAATTGCATGTTGCTTCATTTATAATGCCTATAGGCAATAAAAACGCTGCGATATTATACTGATCGGATCTACAGCGATTAATAGTGACAATAATTTCTCATGTGAGATCTTCATTTGCAAACAATGGTTTACCGTTGTTTTTGTAGCTATCATCAGTTGCTGCTACACAACAACGAAACTAGAAAGAATTAAAAACTGGCTACAGAAATTAACTACAGACAGCAGTCATATTAAAAACATGTAACAGAGTCTGATTATTCCTAATACAATGAAAACACTGAGAATGAGTAAGACTTGACCAAAACTCGTCCTGCTAAGCTAATACCTCCAGAGATGACAGAACCGAAATAATAATAACAATAATAATAATAATAATAAACGTGACCATCCACCCAGAAAAGACCATTAAATACAATAGACCAGACATCAAACTTAAACATAAGCCAAAACAGATAACATACTTAATAGACATATCGATCTCCACTGACCCCAATGTGCAAGCGAAATAAAATGAAATAATAAAAAATACAAATGAACAATAAAAGCTTACAAAAAGTAACAAACAGTCTATGTAATACGGATTGTAATTTGAGTCACAGGAATCACACCAAACTCGTTCAATACACATCTCAAACAACTCAATTTCAACTCAGACATACATCAAGGTACACAGAAAGCATGCTTAAGACAATAAACCCTCTGATTAATTCCAAGACTTGGCTAAAACCCAACTCCTGTCTTATAGAACCAACACCTCAGACGATATATAATAATACCGCACCAATAATAATTAGAATAAACATCCAGACGATCCACTATAACGGTCTTTCATCTCAGACGACCACCTTGTCACCTAGAAATCACTACAGCGATCCGTAAACCTGATAGGATTAATAACGATTTGAGAGGTTCGAAGATTAAAGCTCTTCGTGTTCGTTTTCAGAGGCAACAGCTTCTGGCGATCTTCTGTGATCGAAGTGGCGGGCGATTTGCAAAACAAATTCGGCAGTCGACAAAAGGTTCATTGTCACTCACGCACCGGAACTCGACTCCGCTTATTCAATCCGGTTGTCACTTAACCCGGTTCTTCGTTTCAAACACATTACCTCTTAACCCGGTGGCCGGCATCATCTCAAAGAAACCACGGAAGCCCATTGAATTGCAGAATCACGCGGCGCTTTCTACTCGACTTGATGAAATTTCGCTCTGCATTCCCCCTTTGCTGTTTTCCCGCCGAATGATTTCGAAATGAACGCCCGCACCATGCCGCATCGTTAATCAGTTGTCGCGCGATTCGAACGCTTTATTGGCTATTCATTTCGCCAACCGGTTCGAGCGCGTTCCAATAATTTGCCGCGCGATTCATTCGCACGCAAAAATACTCAATCGCGCTTTAGAATTACGATCAATTACGGGGAGTGTTTAAAAAGAATGAGGAGAGCTATTCGTCAGACTAATATAAATCTAACTGAATATGAATTTTTGAATAATTCTTTTGAGAGCTTTCAGGTAGAGGTACAGAACAGGGTGACAAACAGCCTTGAACTGTAGTTTGCTTGTGCATCGTGCTTTTATATGTTTGGATATTTTGTATTATGTTTACAATGTATTGCTACTACTCCTCTTTCGTGTGGTTAATTTATCACTATTTTTAAGGTACTATTCGTCAAAATCAGAAAATGTGAATAAACGTGATTCCGAGAACAATTTCTTTAGGATTTTTTATATATCACTTATTCGTGAGTAGAGTAGGTTGAAAAACTGTGCTCAATTGAACTTTCATCCACCCTGACTTTGTATTTTTAACAATTTTTTTAAGTGGCGTATAATAAACATATACTGCTACTACATATTATTAGTCTTATTATCAATGCACTTACTGACTCGTGACCGATATGCGTTTCAAAACAATTCTGATTCAAATTTCTGAACGATTTAAAATATTCAAGTCTACATACAATAATTTAAAGATATTACTATAAATTTAAAATGACGAAAGAAGAAAATGTTATACAGCATTATGTTACAAATTTTGATGAACGATGGTCAGTGAATATGAAAAAATCCATACCTGTTCTCGCAGACATAAATGAATTTTCTTATCTATATACAGTAGGGCCTCGAGTTAACATAAAAATGATAAGTTTATTTTAAAATATAAAATACAGAGTAGTGCAAAATACAGTACACAGCGTCATTAATAATATTTCTCGCTTCTAACTGCCGTAGGATGACTAACTTCCGGATGGTCGGTGTTCACATAATCGAGGTTCTACTGCATAATATTAAAAATACAAATATTTAATTACCTCGAGCTTTAGTTCTTATTCTATACTATCGGTTGATTTGTTTGATTCAGTTGAATTTGTTACGTAGTGGATCGTGTTAAAGTTAAAAAATAATTTTTAACTCACAATAAAAATATAATTTTTTCTGTACCTTTCTCCCTTCACAAACTTTCGTTACCGATATTCGCTTTTCCTTAAATTATCACGCTGTACTGTTTTTAATTTTTACTTTATACATTCAAACAACTTCAGTGGGAATTTACTAGGTTAATGAACCGATTAGAATGAGTTGCATTCGCGGATGTTGTGTCAGGTGCGTGTCTCCTGTCCCTATGATGATATAACGACCGAGTGTAGTACCTTGTTAAGGTATAACAATGGCCCGTGTTACCGTAGACGTCTTGTGTAGCAGATGATAACATTATCCGTGTTCTAAACTTTCCGCGTGGTACCATCCCACGCTTTCTGGATAATCTTATTTTCATGTTTTGTTGAATGTTTTACAGACTCTTCAGCGATGAAACTATCGTAACATTCACATTTCTTTTTACAAATATAATTTTATTATCTCCTAAATCGTATTAAAGATATTACAAATAGTTGTTACATAAATGTCGAATGGCTTCAATAATTGAATTGAATATTTAAATATTTAAATTTATTTTAGAATTCTCTAAATCATAGCTAAAATTTAGAAAATCTTTTTGCACTACACAACACTGAAATCATTTAACTAAAACTGTTTTCGGACTTCACAGGTATAGATGTGATAAATAAGAATTAGAAGAAGTATGCCAAGATTGCATAATTCCATTAAATTAAATTGAAAGCTGGGTCTCGTTCAGAACAAATCGCAGATCATTCGACAGTGATCAATTAAAGTTTACAGGACCACGGATTTAAGTGAACGTAATCTCAGGAAACGCAATTCATCAGCACAGCCACGACCAAGGAATCCAGCGTCTAGACAGTTCTTTCACTGAAAGCGTCCCAGGTGCAATGAAAGCAACCATAGTCTTCAAAGGATACAAACAGAATTATTCTCCAGAAATTACTAAAATCGATATGAAGGAGTAGCCTCAACTCAGAATGTTGTGGGCAATCTCATTTTTCTGGACAACGTTGTACTAATACTATAATTAACATCATTGCCGGGCGTATGCTGAAAGTATCACAGTACAGTCTCAATTATCCGAGATAGTATAGACTAAGGCTGACTCGCATGGTACAGAACGATCGTTCAGAGTTCATAAATCATGCAATAAAAGCGACATTTTGGTGTCGTAACACTGTACAAGTTTCAGGTTAATTTTTCACTCGATCAATAGTTTAATTAACTACTTTAACGCTACATAACCACATCTTCACACTGTTCATGTTAATCTTACGAAAAAAATCCAATATAAAGTTCAAAGCACTTCGGATAATCCAGACTGTACTGTATTTCCTCAACATTTCAAATTTTATTTTCATTAATTATTCTAGAATAAATTAATTCGATGAATTACTGAATTAGAGTTGCATTCGAAAGAAATGAATACTGAAAGTTAGTTCTAGGAAATGAAGCTTTAAAAAAGTCTCACGTTTAAGCAGACGAACATATTTGATTTCCGAATGCTTACTTACACTTCGATATTTGCTCTCGTCATGATTGCACTACTTTTTTATTCCATCTGCCCATGACGCTTTTCCCTATCGACGTTCGACCGATTCGATTTTACTTTCGCTCTCTGCACGTGGCTCAAGGAAAGTTTAGCAAATAGTGAAGGCGAAGGCGATAAGGGAGGATAGAGAAACGGAAAAATCTCCCCTGGCATCGAGGGAGATTCCGATCAGGTAGCCATCATGTTATGCTCTCCTGTCAATCGATCCGACGGATCTTTGAAAAAGTCAAAAGAATCTTTGAAGTCGCTCCGAAACGTATGCAAAGTTAATTTTCAGTGCGCAGAAGGTCCACTGGCATCATCTCTCGCTAGTTTATCGAATCCGAGTACTTCAACGCAAATAAAATCGAATGTTGAAACTCCAAAAGGAATTGTTACTTATATTTATTATCGAACCATAGATTTAGATAATTCCTACAAACGGCAGTTCTTTGTGGCATCATTTTTGATTTGGTGATTTTTATACTACCTTCCAAAAGTTTGGAATCACTTGCTGATTTCTGCAAAACTCGAATATCCTGATAAATTTTGTACTGACCCATCGTTAATATCCCAGATGTTAACAAGAGTATGTTCTACTTAAGAGAGTTTATTTTAAAGGCCTTCATTTTTCCTTAAAAAGATCCTGCTTTTCTTAATGCACGTAGTGATTCCAAATTTCTGGCCGGTAGTGTAAATGTTTCTCGTCTATACTTGATACGTTGAGTACCGAAGTGAAAACAGACACGCCTATCCAGACATTATATAATTTACTGTTATTAATATAAATTATAAAAGGCAAAATGTTCGAGTATACAATCATGTTCTTGTCTTCTAAAATTATTACTACAGAGTGAAGATTGTTTAAAATTGTCCAATAGTAAAAAGTTATTTAATTGAATTAAATTTGAGGTGTCGGTGACCGGTGAACCCTTTGGTCTTTAAGGTGTTAAAGTGATGTAAAATATAACATACATGCTATTTGTTTAAAATTTTTACCAGAGCTTATTTAAGGTATTATGCAGTCCTTATTGGTACAATATTAATAGTACAATAGCACAATAAACAAATTTTAGACCATTCCTTCTGGCCAATCCGAGCGGGCAGTCCAGCTAATCCGAGTGGCCACTCCGGCAAATCTGTCCGGCCAATCCATCTGGCCATTCTGACCGATCCGAGCGGTCATTTCTGCCAATCCTAGCGGCCAGTTCGACTAATCTGAGCGGACACTCCAGTAAATCTGTCCAGCCATTCCTTTCGACCAATCTCTTCCGCCATTTTTGCTAATCTGAGCCGGCCATTCCGGCCGAACCGAACGACATCTTTTTCATGTTTTTGAAACACTGTACCAGCAAGTTTGTTGTAATAAATATATGGCAGTATTATTTATTATTTATTTCTCTTCTGCATTGTTGGCGAGTTCGGTCGGTTACTTTCTTTTCCTGGCCGTCGTCAGTTGTCTTTTTCTTTTCTCTTTTTACGAATCCATCATGCTTTGCTCGTCAGCCTCGTGTTATAACTTCAAATGTATCTTTTAGATACAAGGAAGGTGCTACAATACTAAACAATTTAATTTTCCAAAACGTGGAGCACAATTAGCTTCACAAATCCGACTCATTATAAAGCAACAGGTTAAACTTGCATTACGAGTTAAATCACACTGGCCACCGTGGACACGTTTATAAACGACGAATTAACTCGTCTTCCCTATCAACTTCCATTTAAACTTGGATCATCGAATTTTCTCAATTTTCGTCGCTCGCTGTTTAGGCGCACAGTGAATGGCGTTGATTAATTTAAATCGAACTGTTTCAAGCGCATTTCCGGGAGCGTGCCGGCAAGTGGTCCGCCGCAGATCCTAGCTAACTTAACGAGCATAATACGTGTCAAAGTTCTCTCAAAGCGGTCGCACCTGCAGCCACGGTTTCTACTATACGAGGCCGTGAGATTTGGCCACGCTCGAACTCGCCTTCAACTTCCCTCCAACTTGCTGAAGAAGTGCGTGCTCCTACCCTGCAAGCTACACGAAGAAAGAGACTGTTCTCCTTCCCTTCCGCTAGCTTACTTCGAAATTTTCGCGTACAATCGTTTATTAACCCCTCACACCCCGAAGACTTCCCTGTTACTCTGGCAATTTATGATACTTCTGCATTCTGTAGTTATTAGTGTTTACAGATAACGTGTTCAGTTCCACTTAACAAGGAAAAATAGCCAGACTGTAATGCAGAAGTAAACTCATTAAGTTAATGGATGTAGCGTTCTCGAAATCCTTTTTCTAAGAATCGAAAAATTTGTTTGTTGTTCGGTTGGCAATTAAGTTGACGAGCTTCGAAACATTTTATATAAGAACGTTTATTAAAATTTTTCAACTAATAATTTTTTAACAAAGTAATTTCTGTTGAAATTGATGATTATCGCTATAGTTCTGGTCATTTTTCGATCCTGTGACAATCGAATTGTGTGAATTTTGAGACATAGAGCTCACCTGCCTGGAACACGCGGAATTAATTAAACGCGTTTACTTAATTTCGTAAAGAAGTTACAAGAAACATAAAGCGTAGTCAAAAGTGAGTACGTGTATTTAGGTATTGACTGTATTCATCCATTGTGTTGTGTTTCAGGATACAATAGTGTAGGTAAATACCCAGGTTATGCAGACAAGTAACAAAATAGTAAATATTTATTTTTACACTACCTTATTTTTGTAATCGATAATATGTAGTTTTCTGCTTAAATTTCCCTGTAAGTCTGAATACGATATAACTCAATGTGAATTGATATCTTGCTTCTAATTTTTCATGATCTAAGTTACTCATTTATGTACCTGCAACTTGTAAATCTGACATAGGATATTTTTCTTGGTTATTTTTAATTAAACAACAATCAGTAGTGGTCTGCATTGACAATAACTTCCACTTTAACAAATTATAACTTCGTACACCTTCTGTTAAAATCACTCACATTACATTAAGAATAATTCATTGTCATTTAATATACACCAGGTACGTAACGCTGCCAAATTATTAATTCCAACTCACTTGTTCAGCAATTTAAATCGCAAAATTGTATGATTTATTCCACGACACACTGTTGAAGGATTGTGCTCGTAACAACCAATTTAATATACCAAGAACAGCCACCCGAGTCTCGAGATTTCAAGTAACAAGAGAACTCTACACAACTAAAAGAATATTGAGGAACATTTTCCATCGAAAGCCACCGAATATTCCAGCATCCTCCCAATCCACAGAATTTCAAGCAAATATACCCACATAACCAAACGAACGAAACACGTAAAAGCTAAATTCCACGGAATTGTTAATTCATAAATTTATATTTGCGTTCAGAGTTGCACAGCGTCGTTTCCATTGAGTCTTTAATTTCGAAGTAAAATTTCTTGCGGGAAAGACGTGCTGCGTCGACGTCGAGATGTCTGACAATCGGAACACGATATCGAAGAAAAGGAACGGAGCAATGGTCGGTGTAATCAGCACGGCTTAAAAAAGTTTCTCAGAAAAATAGCGTGTCACGGTTTCTACGATGAAAATGTTTACAGGCCAGGGA
The DNA here is from genome assembly GCA_916610135.2 of Macropis europaea. Classification (NCBI taxonomy): domain Eukaryota; kingdom Metazoa; phylum Arthropoda; class Insecta; order Hymenoptera; family Melittidae; genus Macropis; species Macropis europaea. Next base: position 23,707,899 of record OU744344.1, read on the forward strand.
TTCGGTAGGAGTGAATAGCGTGCTCGAACGAACTTCATGGTAATACATTGTGCCGGGAAGCTTTCGACCAGATGAGTGAATACGAGTCTTGGCATTTTCTAGCACCGCCATTTAATCCTCGACCTCCACCGATAAGTCTCGAAGGCTCCGTTCGATTTATCGTCGCACAATACGTCGTCGTAGCTGCGAGCTCCGTGAGTGCTACCATTCCTATAGGAGAGCGGGGAAGATCGATCGTCGAAGCGGACCGGTGAAATTTGTTGGCATAATTCAGGCAACGAGGTCAGCCCTCCACGGTTGCAAATGCTCGCCAATGATCACGACGATATAATTACTAGAGTGCGGATTTTTGTGCAAATACACGTTTTTAAACTTGAATGTTTTGAATTTAAATATAGCTGATGAAACGGAAGTATGGCGGAACTGCATTTACGGGGGAAATGTTTAAAAGCACAATTCCTGTTCTGATCACTGGATAAAATGTGCATTCTTCACGAACTTGAGTATGTTAAATTGCATGAAGATCAGAAGTCTAATAATTATGAAACTTATCGATCTTAAATTTAAACTTTTATTTTATTTGTAGTATTTCTTGTAAATCAGTAATTGCTTCACTTTGAAAATGTAACACAGAAGAGCTGATAAAATGCAGTCGCTCTGAAAAGTGCACATGGACTACACAAGGCGTGCCAAAAGTTGTTACAAAGTATTAAAGCATGCAGTAGTTGCAAAATGAAATAAGAAACGTTTAATCAATGTGGATCCTAAAATTAAACTTATGAGTGCTATGGAGCCTCTGAAGGCTGTGACTCACAATTAGGGTTATCATACACAATCATGTCGAAACATTTTTATAAAACTGAATCACTATTCAACGATGTATAAGAAAATTTAGAATCATCTTCGAAAGAATAAATGCCTGTATTTAGGATAGGAAATAAATATTTGAAAACAATTCATTATTCTTTAACAAATTTGAATACGTTCAATCGATCATTAGTATCCGCATTACAATTCATAATGTTTCCTACACTATACATGTGATATCCATTTGTAGCAAAGGATTTCGAATACACAAAATCTAATATTTCACGTGATTCCATAAATCCCTTGAACTGTCAACTCATCTTCTAAATTATTTATGTTTTATCAACTGTATGTTCCAATATATTTTATACAAACGACTTTCCAATTTGTACGTAAACAAATAAACGAATCAGTTAATAGAACAATTAAAATAAACATCTACATAGAGTGTCTCTACATGAAGATGTTCTAGTATCAGACCTAATAATAGCTGTAATATTTATTAAAGATACTGTGAATGTGAATTATTAACATGTTTAACGCCACAGTGAAAACAGCCATACATAATCAGACACGATATAATTTACTATTTCTTATATAAATCATAAAGAAAATGAAGATTTGAGTATTTAATCGTATTCTTCTGTTTCTATATTATTGTTTCACTGTGAAGTTTGCTCAAAATTGTGTGTTAAATTGTATAAATAGTGTAAAATTTAATGAAAAATTGCATAAACGTTGTCGTGAGTAGGATGGTTGTTTCGTAATCATCGCGGAAACCACTATAGTATTATGAATGCGTTGAACCTCTCGGGCGAATATAATTTATGGGAGCGACGCTAAGCGATCTCGCATTTAGACATCATTTCACAAGGAATTCGCATTCTTCTCGAAAAGTTTCCTCCTTAGGATGTCGATGTGCATAGCTTTATCGCGTTCAGGCATTAGGTAAGTTTTAAAGTGTCGTTACGAAAACTCTGACAGTTGTGACCGTGTATTTGCTATCCCCAATTCATGTGTTTGCGGTGGCAGCAAAAATAGAATGATTCATTGTATAGAAACAAATAGAAAAAAATCTGAAAGAAAGTTTATTTAGAAAATTGAGGATGCCTATGTTGTTCTGTCTGATCTTTACTTGTTATTTCTACTTGTATTTAATATTTAATGCCATTAATGCTTCGACTTTGTTTATTAGCGTTAAATTGATTTGGAAAATGAAGTATAATTATACTGATATGTCTGATCATGTACTTGCTCGATCCACTTAATTCTTTATCAGTATTTATGTCTTCCATGACACGGTAGAAAATTCCGTACCAAGTCAGACACAAAAGTATTTATGATTTATAAATGTACATATATATTACCAGAAACGTAAATATTTAGTTATTTGAGACTATACTTATAATTTTATATTTTTCTTCTAACATTAAGTTTATTTAAAATTTAATCGGTGAAACAAAATCAGTTTTTTTACAATTAACGATCTTTCCAGTAAATTTTATCTTACGTGATCGAATCATTTTTGTACGAAAAATCACTATCGTTTTGGTTCTATATGTCCCATTTTATTTCTGAATCTCCTTCAGTGCACAATTTTCTCAATAATTTCCCTCTGAATAATTCTTTCGATATTCACGGTTCTCGCTTCCATATTGCAAAGTTTTAAATATTCGATATCGCTGTAATATACGAAGAAGTTTCTCTTCATGTTATCTTTCTGGTAGTTCAGATACTTTCATTTTCTTCTGATTGTTTCCCAAGAGAGTATAACCCGAGACTGTAAAGGTTCAATCGTCCCAGCATCGAATCCCCGAGTAGAGAATTATTAAACTTTATCAGTCTGCAGCAATATTTAATAATTTCTTACGGACCTTTAAATTGATTAGAATTTCTATTTATAAAATTTCATTTGTACGTAGAAGTTGCTGATTATAGATCAAAGCCGCTGACGGTAGCAGAAGCGAAACATAAATTAAAATATTTGGTATCGCAAAGTTTCGCTAATGAAATTCAGGACACCTTCTATTCTCGTTTCAAACGCAATTAAAACGGCCTCGTTCGAACTTTGTGTAAGAAACTTAAGTAATTTATATGAGAATTATTAATGGCACTTTCGAAAAAGGCTGAAACTAACGCTCCATAATTCATTTCTCACGATACTGTTATCGCAGCCGTTTCATCAAGAATGATTTATCACTAGCGAACTTTCAAAATTAATATCATTGCTAACAACTCAACAAACTTAAAATTTCATATCAGACGATTAAGAGAAACGAATCTAAAATTCAAGAGGGTATGCGAGCGATCAGTCGGTCTACAACGGACGAGAAACATTGCAAATATTCTGCTAATCCATGCGAAACGATTTTCATCTTTTCACGGTACAATATTTCGCTACAACTATGCAAATCTGCGGCTTGAATCGAAATTTATTCATAAGTCGGAAAACATGTTTCGACCAGCGAGCTTTCAAAGGAAATTCGAATTCTGCGCCTCTAGAAATTGTTCATTTACCAGATAAAAGGGTACGTAAGAATTGTTTAGGCTTTTGATATGCTGGATACTTCATGGAGTATTAGCAACAAGCGAGAATCCCGCTGGCTAATGAAAAACTCCGTAAAAAATTTCAAGAAGTATCATAGGCTGGATTTTGAACTTTCAGTAATTTATCTAAGTCAATATAATGTCCTTCATGGCTCATCTGGTAGCTTGAAAATTCTGTTCACTGATGTGTCTAATAATTTTCAGACGAAGTCTTTTACACCTAGCATTCATAACCTGGAAGTGCAAGTGCAATTGATTTTAACCTGTTGATTAAGGCTCACCTAGACGTACAGCTGTAATGCTCTACACACAGCTATGTCGCAAAACAGTACATAAAATAGCAATATAGAATACTTTATCAAAAGTAATCAAGCAAGTTTCATCCATATTAAACAAATATTCTTTGGACTTTATTAAACAAATTTTTAAAGAAACTGGTGGTTAGCACAAGCTATTCAAAATAAATTAAATGATCTCTCGATGCGTGGTACCAAAAAGGTTGGCACGATTTAAGTTCATCATAGAATTTATGAAACCATACCCCAATTTCTGCAATTCATACTGTTTGTTGAAATCCGGTGGAATCCGGCTCGAAGAACCAAGTTGTATAATTTTTGTTTTCCCTTACGATGAATTTTATCACCTGTCGCTAAATTCGGCTTGGGCGTGAAATAACTTCACTGTTTCCTTTTTTTACTTTTATAATTAATCACAAATAATAAGACTTCTGTACAGGTTTAGTTTAATTGTTTATAATCAATGCGAGCCTCACGTGGTTGACGATGGACGCCTGTTGCGTAATAGAAAGAAAAAACTGTAATGGACCCCGCTGGATGGGCCTGGTTGGCGGCAGCGGCAGCCAAATTACGGAGGAGACGCACGATCGCGCCCGAATAGTTTGCGAACCGCACATCAATGCCGATCGACACTTGAAACATACAGTAGGACAGTCATGGCCATCAGCAGCGCAGCCACACTCCGGCCTATCCCCACTCCGCGTCCATTCTCCTCATACAGGCTGTGACCTGTGACGAGGATAAACCGAGAGGGAACAGGAGGGAACTGAAACGCAGGAAACGCACCTAGAGTGGGGGAAGACTGGAGCAGAGCTGCGCTCCGGATGACCATGACGGCAGTAGGACCTCGATTAACCGGCTTAATCGGGAGATGGACAGCTCGGAGAAATCGAGGACCAATGGATAATCGAGCCCCGGCGGGAAATACCTAAAAACGTATTTTGTGTACCAAAATAAGCTCTTCATTCTTAGAAACTGTATTTCCTTTTATAATATAATCATAACCAAATGTATATCTGCTTTATCTATTTGTTTAATTATGCACTTATATGTGCTGTATTACGTCAACTTTTCACCGTCACTAAACTTTCTGTTAGGTTAGATATAAACAGAAAAGAATCGTAAGACATGTTCGGGCGTTTGTTGTTAGTAAACAGAAGACCCTGGATAACCGAGACTACGTATAATCGTGATCCGGTTAATCGAAGTCCTACTATCCAATAAATTGTATACGTAGAAAATAGAAGATTCATAAGAGGCAATACGGCTTGAACGTAATTTGCCTAAAGCGAATACTCCATATTGAACGGATAGGAGGATATTTGTATCCGAAGCAGCGAGTTTCGTCTGGCGCATATTTACTCGCAACGCGCAGCGTAGCCAACTGCAGCGTTGCTGTAGCAGTGTTGCCTGACCATAGACAGCGTCTTACTACCAGCTGCAGACGTCGTAGCGTAGTCCATCACCGTTGGTCGAGCATGCCGTATAGCTATTTAGCGAGGGTTAACCGCAGTTCTGTTTGCCTCCACTGTCTGCAGTATTCTCTGGCAGCTTTTACTTTGTGTACTCTGCTGATTCCATGCCGGACATGTTTGACCCACAAACCCTGGTCCGCATACAAACTTCTGGAATATGTAATACGGATTCCGCACGATTTTCGCCCACGAAAACCACCGGTCGCGTACACACGCGAAATGAGAACTCGCCAAGAAAATGGAGAAAAGTTGAACGTCGTTCCTTGAGAAGATCTGGGTTCTTTGGTATTTGGGTGTCTTGGTGTCTACGAGGAGCTGGATTGTTCGGTTGTTGGGGTACATTATTTTAAGTTACTGGACGCGAGGAATGTTGGTTGGTTGAGGATAAAGTAGCTAACTGCTGGGTATTTGAGAATGCCACTTGTATGTAAACTTAAGAAAGTTGTTATTATCATTAGAATAGTCAAGTTAGAACGATCAATCCTGCACTGATAAGACCTAGTTGCGTTGCATTCTTGGCAATTCATTCTTACGTAATCGATAAAACTGTTAAATTACTTATTTTTATAGACATTTTCAATCATTGTTAGAAGACTACACTGGCGATTTATCTAACAGACATAAAGTGTTAGATTTTGTTAAGTCTTCGATACAGACCAACTGATTTCGGATCAGTATAAAGGCTTGGATATTGCACAACGTGTTGTTTTCATTAGAACGACCACCTTCGATGTTGGAAATGGTTTCGTCTCATGTCGCCCAGGCGGATGATCCTCAGACCCTTCCTGAGAGGCCTTATTGTTTGGGACGTCCAAACAGCAACCCCGTGATAAAGTTCACTGTTGCACTTCCTAACAATCTTTATCTTTCAGTCTTAAGAACGCCTCCATGAAGAAATTCTTCAGCAAACACATGCAGCAAAGGGAGACGGGCGAGTCAACAATAAGAAACGCTTCAGCGAATCATCTCTGAAGGGACAGAGCAAGCGTGGCAGGGATTTCTCGAGGATCGCTTACGTGGAACGTCTAGCCAGATTTCCATTTGCTTCTTACTTTTCCACTTTCTCGTCGCGCGACGCGTGGAAGTTTCACGGGTTCGCGCTCGTAAAGCTGAATTTGCCGGCAGGCAGGGATAAAAAGCGGCGGCGCGAGAAGGCGAGAAGGTGAACGGAGGGGAAAAGAACGAGAAGTCGGCCGAAGGGAACACAAAAGTTCACCCTCGTCCTTCTGGTAACCGCGAAAAGAAGAAGCAGTCGGATTCCAACGGGGCGGCGACGGGCCAGAGACGAACGAGCCGACAAAAAGGAAAAGGAGAAAAACGACGAGCAGAAACGGCGAGAGGAACGAGGGTAGGAAATTTTCCTCTTAGACCCGCGGTGAGTAGCGATCCGTGTCGGTAACATTAGGGCGGTTGTCAGTCTTTTTCGTGCCGGAGATTCACAAAGAGCCCACCAGCAATGCACGAATATTAATATTTGTTTTGGGGAAACAACCCCGCGGCGCTCGGGATTCTTTGTGTAACCAGACTGGCGATTCCACTCGTGAATGTTTTTCCTTGCAGGGTATTGGAGCTTTTTCGTCCGTTCGTGATTCTGCTATTAGGAGTCCAACGCCTAAAATTTCACTGGATGTCTACATAGTTTTGTATCAATTCTATAAGACAAGGGAACGATTAGATGATTACATATTTTTCTCTAACTTTTTGCTGTTGAAATTTGTCTGCGAATGTACTATGGATTTGAAAGGATTTTCTGAAGGAACTGTTGTATAGGGATGACTCAAACTGGTTCAGGAATAGAAATCAAAGATATATTTACAGTGGGCTATCAAACTAATAGAGCCATCTGCATAAATTGACGATTTGACATTAAAACGTTAATTTTTAAATGAAAACTTAGTTACACTGAATACTTAATATTTTTTTATGAAGTATTAATGTTTGTAAGTTGAAAATACACATTTGGCAGCACTATAGGCAAGAGTGTCTGTTACAGGCAACTCTCTATATTTCAGATAATCACTGACAACTTTCTATATCTGAGATCATCACAGATAACTCTCTGTAAAGCAGATCAGCACAGACAACTCTCTATATCTGAAATCATTACAGGCAACTACTTGACTAAAACCAAAGAAAATGCCTTTGATTTTCGTTTGTGAGAACGCATCGACGATGCTTTGACGGAGAACATTTGCCGAGGTAGCGGGTTACGAGGAAATCGATCGCTGGATCAACAAAGAAGATCACACAGTCGGCTCGTTGCGAAACGCGAATAGCGTTGCGCACGTGCATGAAATCTAAGTTTGATGAAATTCGGTTGCATTTGGCTGAAATCCGAGGCAGACGCAGGTGAGCATGAACGCTCATCGAATCAATCGACGCTCGTTTCCCCCGCGTAAGCCGTTCGTTCTCGCTTAATTACTGTGAAACATAAATTCTTAGTGGACCGTTTCTGTTGCGGCGATTCACTCCGAAACGCCATATTAATTCGACCCGTGCCCAGGCCAAATGACCATAGCCCCATACCCGTGCCCGCTAATAGGGTGAATCGGCACCGGATATTGCCACCGTGGCGAAAAAGCTGCATATTGTGATCGAAAGACTCGTCAAACGTCATCGTTGTTTTTTCTTTTTAATCATTACGACCATGTATCTTCTATTTCGTAGCCATGATGCATGTACTGCTTCATTTTAATTTCTTCAGAATTTAATATATTTGGAGAACAATTGCATTTAGATAATATGGAATCAGAGTTATTAACCCCTTACCATAATATATGCTTCAAATACGACTGCCTCAAAAAAGTGTTAAATACAAGAATGTTGAAATAAAATAATCCTGTGATAAATATCGTGAGCCACTGTATATCAAAATTTAATTTCTTCGACTATGTTAACACGTTGAATGCCGTGGGGGTCACCGATGACCAGTGCCTCAAATGTAATTTAACTAAATAATTATTGATTGTCGCAAAATCCTGAGAAAACTTCATACTGAAACAATAACGCAGGAACGGAAGAACGCGATTGAGTACTAAAATTTCTTTTTCTTTACGATTTATACAAGAAATAGTAAAGTATATCGCGTCTGATTAGATATGGCTGTTTTCACTGTGTCACTCAACGCGTCAATATAAAAATTGTTCAACTCTAAAAATGTATATTTGCATAAACATCCGCAGTTCAGTCATAAATAATTCGACGTCTATTGCGTGAGAAATTCCGTGTCTGATCATATTATTTTTGACGTGTTAGAATATTGTTCGAGGGCGATATCTCGAAACTTCCGCAAATTGCTCGGTGAAGAATTGCCATCAGTCTTGTTACTGCTCATCTAAAGTCACTTTGTATGTAACGAGGGACTTCAGTTCCATGGAACTACTTTGAAACTTCGTGCTCCTCGTGTTTTTATTCACGCAGCGGCAAAACAGGTCGATATTTCTTTCGAAAGTGCATCTTCGGAGCATATAATGGAAACCGTTTTAATAACAGCATTTACTCCTGGCGATGGTAACAATGCGTTGTTAAAATTCACCGTGAGGTAACTTTGAACGTGAAAGCTTATGCGTTTCGGTGATCCAAGCTATCTGAAGGTTGATCTGAGCTTGCAATCATTGAAGTCACGCAAACTGAATCACAAATTCAGCGACTTTGTAATAAAAGCTTTGCGGTGCTAGTTTACTTTGATTACTAATAATAATATCTTTAACGAATAACATTTCAAGTGCGCTTCAAGAATTTTCAGTTGGTTGGCTGCACTAGAATTAGAGATGAAAGGTAGTTATGAAAATATTTGACAATTGTCACTAACTATATTTGAGCTTCATATGTTTAAAAAATGTACTATTTAGTTATCTGATGCAATTGAGTGTCCATATTCCAAGTATATGAATATATTAAATTGCATAAACATGCGCAGTCTATTTATGATATTTAATTTATTCTTCTGAATCCATCACTTACATTTTTTCTTAACATGAAAAGTATTAAAAACTCTAAATTTTTCGAATTACATGTTCAGGTCTGGTTGTTCATATCGTTTTTGTCAAACTTTAGCCTCGCGTCAGTAAAGATATGGAACACGAATGTAGTGTGCAGAGCAAAAGGTACTGTAATTTTCCACATGATAATTTTAGAATATTTTCTCTCGGATGCAGCGTGCCGGCGTCGAATTCCATTTTATGAAAGATTAAACTTTACAGAAGGTCTGGGCCTGTGTGTACTGTTACAAACGCTGGAAATATTTCATTCAGAACGATACCAACGCTCCGCGTATTATTACAATTAAAATCTCGCGTCAAAGAGCTGCAACTGCGTTCAATTATCCATTTTTCGAATTTTGTGATATTTGCACACTACTTCGACCACTTGTATTTTTAAAAAACGATTCAGAAAATAACGGGAGGATATTATAATCATTTACTAATTTTTATTATTTAAATTAACCTATATTCATAAAAAACTTTATACTGACTACCACTTTAGTACCATGAGCAACGTAACATTTCATTTAATATAATTTATTCCACGTTCCACAATCTATAGTCTGCGGTCGGCACTCTACAATTCATATTTAATAGAATAGAAAACTTTCCTCCAATATAATTCACTGCAATGCAACAAATGTCCAACCACGTATCGTCTGTCATATAAAATAATATCAATTGTAAAATTAAGTAATATTAACTTGCTGAATGAATTCTATCCATCAATTCCTTAAGATCATGTCTTTAATGTATCACTTATCTCATCACTAAGCACCATGAAATTAACAAACATTTCACTCTGCTCCCTAACACATGTACCATAGTAGGAAAAAAGCCAAAGTCCAATTTGCAATTTTTTGGAAAAGGTGCACTCTGGCCTTCGTATTGTAATACACATTCCATATTGTCCTCTTCAAAATGTATCTAACTTTGCTTATAATAGTGCAAGGATAGTGGCCCTTTTTTTATGATAACATTCACGCTTTTGCAATACATTTGGATATTTGTCCTTTTTCTACCAAGGTGCAGACACGTAGCTACCAATTTATCTCCGCAGCATCCGCAGAAAACTTTCTCAAACAACAATCACCTTTTTTCTTCGGTAGTTTCGCGATTGATCTCGTGGAGGAGCTTTTTGCGACCTAACGACGTCGCGAGTCGCATCGGAGGTCGATTCGATGACTATACTCCCATCGACTGTTTCCCGGTTCCACTGCACAACAGGAAATGTCTTTCGGCGTCGACGAGCTAACGAAAGCGCATTCCCGGCGCGTATCTCGAATCGAACTCAATTCGTGGCATCGGCTGCTTTTGAATGAGGTTAACTAACCGGAAGTGACGTGCAGATAGGCGCGTTGAATGCGCGGCCAGGCCGAATCGAATGGTGAAAGAGCGCCCTTCGATCTTTCGATTGTACATGGCCAGACGGAAATGACGCGACGCCAGCTTTAATCGGATGTGAGACGCTTTTCACCGGTGACCCGGACCTGTCATCCGTCGAACCTGTTGACCCTTTTAGCTGTGGACCCACCTCGCAAATTGAGGAAATGGCACGAAAGCTTCCCCTCGTGTCTCTGCCGACATTCGGATTCAGAACTCTATTGGTTACGTTCTACGTACCTATTATCTGCCATTATCGAGACCACGCTCTGATACGAACGATATGCCCTGTCGATAAATCCCTGCGTGGAATTGGTTAAAAGATCGTCGTTGTCTACAAGGTAGCGTTTAGGGAGGTTTGATTCATTATACTCTGGCGTGGCACTGTAGGCTTAGACTTCAATTGTTGGCGTGACCTTTTATAATCTACTTCTCGAAACAATTTGTCCATTACACGGCCATCTCTTATTGCACTCATTTCTTGAATTTTTTAAGTCGAATTCACGGCATGAAAAACGGGCAAAACACCTAATACTTTGTTGAATATAATGTACCAGTTGCAATAGAATAATATATGAAAATACACTTTATATATTTATGTATACAAATTATTAGCAATAATTTTGGAGTTTCATGTTAAAATGACTTATTGTTCATTGGAATGTTAAGTATATAGGGTGTCCCACGCAACTGGGACAAACTGTATCTTCCAAACGATTAGAGATGGATAAAAATTCAGTAAGTCAAAATTAGATGGTATCCAACGATGCATAATCTGGAAATAATTCTATGCATTTCTATGCATTGGTGCACCCGCAAAATGCAATTGCATATTTTTTTTAAATAGAGTCCTATAGTTTTTACTGGACTATTCGATGTAGTTTTTTAATCTCTACAAAAAAGTGCTAAGGTAAACCTGTCAGGTCAAAAGTTATTACAGTTAAAAGTTTGCCAAATTACATTTCTGCTTATCAGCACATTTTCGCTGAGATATTCTCGTGTGCTATTACGCATTATAAACTACGCATTAGAATGTTTGTAAATATCAATGATGATTAGAAAAAAGAGAAAGTTGCATTGTAATTGTTAATTTGCTCCAGAAATTAAAATATTCTCTCAAAAAAATAATAGTCACGAACAAAATATATGATATAAACGTGTATCTAATTTAAGATCTGCGTTTGAATTATTAATCTTAGATTAACAGTAAAGTTTCACCATCATCTCCAGCACGATTAAAAAGATGTGGAAGATTATGATCCAGGCAGTTCATTCGAATTGTTTCCACTGACGACTCCCTTGGCCCGGCTCCAAAGATTCCCTGTCCCCCGCCAGAAAATCGCCAGCGAACATTGTTTCTCCGAGATCATGTAAATTGGGAAGAAGTGGACCGCTGCCAAACCAAAGTGAAAAGAGAACTCGTGCAATGAAAAAAGGAACCCAGGGAACAATGTGAATAGTGGTTTCCTTAGTTGCTCGGCTTCATAAATAAATCACTGATTTTTCTGAATGCAAATACCAGACCAATAGCAAAAAATTCTTTGTGCCGCACGACGATAGAGCTTCCCACAATATGACAGAGGAAAATCAATTTTTAATTTCCCTAGTGATGGAGGAGACGTTAAACTTTTCACAACAGAAACGTATTTCAAAGTGTTGGACCAGGGGAATATTTATAAGGTATGTGCGGGTGCCCGAAAATTTCGAGTCTCGTCGAGATCACGAACATTGGTAAAATGTGTAAAAATATATTTTTTATAGTACAAAACATATTTACTACATTATATAGGTAACTTAACAAAGCCGTTATTAGAATTTTACAGATCATGTTTCTAAGAACACGTTTAGTATGATGGCATCGTGTTGATACATACAACGTATTATATTATCCTATCCAGTTGTCTGAAACGAGTTGTAGAAAGCATACGTTTGTATAAACTGTCGTTCAAATTAACTAAAAAGTCACTAATTCATTAAAATTTCTGATGCCAGTGGAGATGATGTTAAAAACAGAATTCAAGATGATAGTAAAAATGGGGTACAGACAACAACTTTTACAGCTGATTACAGTATAGACAATTCAATTGCAAGGCCCATCTAACCTCGGGTACCTGCATACCCCCAATATTTGTACTATTCCAAAAAGCAACAGTAAAAGAATCACGCGTCAAACTTTTCCTTAAACGAACTTTCCCCTTCGAATCGCCTTCATTCGAGTAATTCAGAAAATCCTTTCTCGGATTTTCCTCCACCGACAACAATCTTCCTAATTGAGGTCGAAAGGGCAGCAAATGGAGCCTTTCGAGCAAACAAACGACACGCGTTACCTCTGACAAATCACTCGGATGACCGACAAACCGACAAGAAACTGCAGAAATCAATTTTCCCCGGTGCGCCCGCCGCGGAGGGCGACGGAAACGTGAAAAATTATCGTGCAGCACGTGGGACCGTTGCTAAAGCAGAAATAGAGGGCGCGGAGACCCGGGGCTACCAAAAAAGCGGTGAAAGCAGCGGAATGAGGTGGCGTCAGGGATAGCCGGGTATAAGGTGAAATTGATCGTCCCGGCTGGGTCGAAAGTTTTCCAACCATGCGTCATCTTAATTGGCTTAATGCCGACAAGTTACAGCGCTACACGGCCATGGTCAGCCCTAACATTTCTCTCTCGCTCGTTTCGCTCTGTGTTCATCCCCTATTACCGGCCATCCGCTGCAACTCCTCGCCTCCGACCCGCGTTTTTCACCGTTACTCCTCTAACCAACCCATGGGAGAACATCTGGAAGTTTTCACGTACGTGCTGCATCGCCTGCGGCGAATTTTTCCGCCGTTCGATCCTCTTCTGTGCCGCGAAAACGATCTCTGGTCGCGCGTAAACGCTTGCCAGGAAAGGAGAAGACCAGCACGAGCTACCAGCTCGATGGATACGTGCACTCGCGTCAGGATGTCTGTTTAGAACCTTCCAACGTTCGGACAAATGCTGCGTTTTGTCAAGGGACATCATGTAATCGATGCCCATCGATTTCGATGAAATTCCGATGTGATATAGTACTTGAAGAAATATTTGACACGTGTTTTTTCTTATTGGCCATTGTTCACACTGAAGCGATGAAAAGAGGCTTCAAAGTTATAGTTGATAAACCTATTTTATTAAATATTTCAGAAACTATTGGGTGTAGAAGGGAAGTTGACATGTCAACGTTGTACACTTTTTATTAAAAAAACTGGACTATGGATGCACATTTCTAAAAAATCTATTTGTGTAAAAAATATATTAACGCGTTGACTGCTACAGTGAAAATTGCCGTACCTAGTCAGACACATTATAAAATGCTTTTTCGAATATAGATCGTTAAGAATAAAATTATTGAACTATGCGATTGTATATTGATAATTTTCTACTATTATTTTGACAACGACATTGAAGTCGAAATTGTATGAGAATTAATCATTATCTCATTCGGGAATATTTGAAGTGTTGATTCGCATAACCCGGCATAGCTGTCATCGTGATAAAAATTTATATATCTTGTAAAATATTCAATCAATTTCGTAAAAATTTGTGTATGTCATGTGCTAAACGCCCAATGGTGTGGAAAGAGTATGATTTGAGTGAGGGCTCTGAAATGAGTCGTAATATAACGTTGTAAGCGTTACACTATCTCTAAGACAATTTAGTATGGTGTAGCCACTTTGCAAGATGACTCACGTTAGACTGTTGTAACTTGGTACAGAACTGCCTGATTGATAATATATTAGTGACAATACGATAATGTGTGCAGAAAATCGCTAACAAATGAGTTCTTCGATTTTAGGCTGGCCATAAAGTTTACGGTAGCGTTTGATCTGTAGATCAAGACCAAAGGACCAATATGATCTGCAGATCAAGATAAAAAATACCTACAAACCAATTCCCTAATTTTTTACCTCTTCCTTGAAGATCCTTTATCATCGAATTCCTGTAGCCAGTAATTATTCGAACGAAAAACGATCTGGATGACGACATGGCCGTTCTTACCGTATCGCGCGTCAATAAAACCAATCTTCGAGCTCGTTGTAATGGATCCCCTCCTCTTCTGGAAAAGGGAAGATCGAGTTGCCCTTTGACGCGCGAAAGTCCACCGAAGGCATGGAAGCTGGTGAGGGTGGCAAGGTGAGAAAAAGGTATCAGAAGCTCGGCTTCTGCAAGTTGTCTGAGCGTGTTCGTCGGCTGAAGATCAAAGGAGCCATGTAATTTACTCGCAGGGCCGTGTCCCATCAGCGCGATGACTGCCACGCACACGCGTGCTCCATTTCATGTATCTCATTCCCAGAGGAAAAGTGTTTCATAGACGTTCATTAGAACCGAAGCAGCCGGCGGATGTACCGAAACGGAGGCTGCTGGTTTATTTAACGTTCCAAATGACTGGGTGTCGCTGAAAGAGAACATTTTGCAGCGGAACGGTTCCGTTCCAACTCAGAGTGTCTGCAGAATTCTTCTAAATTTAAAAATACACGTACTGCTGTCTTTTGAATGACGTACACCTACTGCTCTGAAGTTTGGGTGTATCAGATTCTTTGATAGAGGTAGAATCGTTTTTATGTGGAGATTTTCTTTGTTGGGCTGGCGATATAATGATTACACAGTGGATGTTAATGCAAATATATTTTTAGAATATAACAATGTTCATATTAATATTGTCGAAAAAAATTTAATTTTGATGTAATTGTGTTTTGTGCTTTGTATGCTTAAAAAATGTACTTTTTAGTTATCTTATGCAATTGAATGTTCATATTCCGAGTATATGAATATGCTAAATTGCATAAACATCTACTGTCTATCAATTATATTTTTATGAATATTTAAATCATTTTTTAAACGGAAAGATCTTCCAAGAATTTATCAACCGCATAAATTAGAGAATTGTTAAGGAATGGAATTCATCAGCCACAGAATGGTTAAGAAAAATACGTAGAATCAAGTAGAGCTCATCTTGACTGAATAATTCTTTCTAAACAATATGGCAGTTTAATCATTACCATTCGGAACTAATATTTCATACATACCAATCTAATAATTTAATATAAACTTTTGATAATTTTCTTAATAGAAAAAAATTCTTTTATATTGATTTCAGTAATGTGTCCGAGAAATCTATATCCGTGCCTTAGTTCATAATAAAAAGCAAACAACGGCAAGTCTGAGAGAAGGTGTAATATATTTCGAGGATTTATAGGTTGCCGCGATAAAGAATTTCCCCCGGCTAAAGTTATTGCCGTAACAGCCACTCACATATAGCCGTTCACGTATCACGATTTATGTTACCATCAATAACATATAAAAATTTAATTATCGAAACAATGGTGCTCTGTGAAGGATGTTGGCTTCATCCATCATTTCATTTCTTTTACTTTGTCCTTCTACCTGGATATTACGTCAAATGTTTTGTTGTTCCACGTTTGCTCGAAAATTTGATTATCTTATGATTTTCATTGTTCATGCAACATTAATAAAAATTATACAATAGAATCATTGTACAACTGCTACTAATAAACTGCAAAGTATAATTTACCACACTTTTCAATTTATATCGTTTGTGGAAACAGTATTAATGAATTATTTATCCCAGGAGTTAATTATAATTGTTTTAGAAACTAATTGCTTCGTTCCATGAACTACGAATGAATAATTTATTCGACCGATTCGCCTTCGAACGGCAAAAAAGCAGTAAAGAATTAATTATCACAGAAAACAATTACAAGTGTTTTAGAAAGCAACTGCTGGGTTACATGAACTACGAATGCATAATTTATTCAGCTGATTCGCATTCAAACAACAGCGGGTATTCAAGAATTGCCTGCTGTTTCGTGTTTACAGTGAACACAACACGGCTGATTATAACGCTTCGTTTCGATCTTGACAAATTAATTATGCATGCATCCAATCAATGGTTGCCATTACACGTGGCTGCTCCTAATACGTCAAAAAGACAAACTACGCGATCAATTATAAAAAGCGTCATACACATTGGCATTTCAAACTCAATTTTATTCAACTCCAATAAACGTAGACAAACAATTTTTATCTAAATTCAATCTTTGAAAAAAAAACTCTGACGCATCATTGTTAAAATTAGAATATTGATTATTAATTCGTTTGAAGGAACTGCAAATATATTCGTACCAAAAGTGGCAAAAATCGACATTGCAGAAATTTTATTTTAAGCAGATTGTGTTATACAATAATACAACTTTTGTATATGCAATATGCAACCAAGTTAGCAATGCTAAAAGTAGAACCAGTAATTATTTAAGAAATTTGAAACAAACTGACATATTTGATGATGAATAACTTTGAATATTAATTATGTTACATTAATTATTTATACTTATGCTGTATGATTCACTAATGAATATATGAAGTATACGTTATTCGTACCGGTATAATTTTTTAGTTTTAATAATATGTTAATTTTAAAAGTATCTTAAATCACTTCGCTGATATGAAAGGAAAATTGTGATTGATTCATTAACATTAGTAGAAAAATAATTATAAGTACTTGAGGTAACAAATACAAAATAAATTTCTTCATAGGAAGTACTACCATTTTTAGAAACATTAAATATCTCAAAATACAAAAATGTGACTTGTACCGCTCTCAAAATAAACGGCTCAATTGAGGATAAAAATAGTTGATATCTTTCTTACATATTACAGTGTTTAAAACGTAATCCAGGTTACTAATTATTAGTAATCCCCAAACCACGTGACGCCTTAATTCTAGGTACACCGAGTTATCGGTATCACGATATTAGTATCCTACAGGGGGACATCGGCGGAGAATTACAGTTGACGAGCTCATTATGGTGCTAACGAAGCCGGAAAATTAATTTATCGGGCCAGTGGAATCGCGGATTGCGTTGTTTAATAGCCGCAATGCAAGGGAAACTAGCAAGCCGGAAGCGCGGTGCAACCGGAAGCTTGAAACTTGATTACCGCTTCGAGTAAAGATATCGTTCCTGATAACGAACCCGCTTTATCGCCCTCCGCTTGAATTCATCTACAAATCGACAAGAATGAAAATTATAATTTTAGTGGTGTTACTTTATTCAACAGATTGCGATCTTGTGAACGAAGGAACAAAATTGTTTACCTAAAAAAAGAACGAGTGATTAAAACTGAAAACTGTAGCAGAATTACAAAAGAATTCAATTTCTTTAACGACTTGCATTGGATACCCTTTTTATCTTATTTGTAGCTGTTACAGTAAAATTGTGTTTATTGCAAGAAAGACTAAAGTGAATACAAATAATGAGACGACTCGTGGTAATGAACAACTGAACAACTACGTCGTTCTCCTGTAGACTACAAGACGTGCGAAAACTACTTGGACAACAGCGCACTCATATTGACATATATGACATCTATACGTAAGCGATAAAGTAATAGAAATCAAGGATATAATCATATCGATAAATATTAACAGCATATCTTAACACTAGCTAATTTGAACTGTATTTTGAACCAAATATAGTGTCGCGTCAAAAGTGACTCCACAGTCTGAAGATTAAAACGTTTTATGCACCAGTAGAATATCCGGTCACCAGTCAGACACGCGACAATGTCTGCGTAAAAATAGAATATCATTGTAA
Source organism: Macropis europaea (assembly GCA_916610135.2). Taxonomy (NCBI): domain Eukaryota; kingdom Metazoa; phylum Arthropoda; class Insecta; order Hymenoptera; family Melittidae; genus Macropis; species Macropis europaea. The sequence goes on from OU744344.1 coordinate 23,726,017, forward strand.
CATCAAGTTTACTCAAAATTTCAATATACTTAGGACTTGTTGATGAAATTAAAATTTATATGTTGGTCACCGGTGACTCAATCAGCACGAAACGTATTTATTTATCTCTTTGTTAATTTGAAATGATACATAATGTACATTATTATTAACTCTTTACACTTGATTGGAGTATTTCAAGCGTCATAATATACACGATTCGTATTTCCTATTTTTTTACAAAAATAGTAATTTTATTGTTGAGTGTGAAATACAGTGTGGCACAGAATTAAGGACAGTACCATTAATGAGAATTTTAACTTGAAACTGACATAGGATGGTCAATTTTCAGATGACCATTGTCTGGATAATCGAGGTTCTACTGTAGCTACAAGTGATACTCAATTTCATATATTCTACAATGCACACTTTATATAAGTATTTAGCTACTGAAACAACTGCAATGAAAGTAAATTAAATTCTCTTGTTAAGATTAGTTTCACTTGTATTTCGATGTTATGTATATTAGATGTAAAAGACTTCCAGTACAAAGGGTTAATGTCAATAAGTATAATAATATACCTCTCGATAGAATAACATTACTCTACTATCTCACTGTAAAAAACACAATAATATTCTCAAAACTCTGTATTTTGCAAAATAATGTTTACTCAAGCGAGAGGGTTGAAAAATCGTTGAATTTTTAGAATGTAAAGGATGATAACCTTCGTCGCAGACTATCGAGATTTCTGAAACGATTCAGTGAGGAGTATAAAAAGGTGCGGGGATGGTGTTTTCCGCGCAACCCTCCTCGAAACAAATAACTGTCGAGGGTGCCGACTGTCGAACGGTCAAAGCGCAATAAACGCTCGAAACTTTGGCATTCGATAGCTTCGTATCCGCGGAACGATGCGATTCGCTTCGACAAGAAGTGTATGCTGCCTCTCTGCTCGTCTATACAGGGTGAGTTCGTTGAAAGTAACGTTTGAAATAACGTCTGACTTGTTGATCTCTACAGAAAGTTCTTAGAAAACAGTGTATACAATTAACTATATTGACTTTCGAGGGGCTGACTGATCGTGAGCTAAAAATTCGTTCATTTCTTACTTTGTCTGTTTGATTTTATTTATTTTGATTGATCGGTTTATTCTTTTTCTTTGTGAAATAAACATTGTTTTTTGCTTGTTTCATTTATTTATGTATTTATTATTTTTCTGTGAGTGAAACTACAATTGTCCAGTATGCGTGGCCTGTAAAATATGTTTAATTGTACTCATTTCAAGTAAATATGTTTGTCAGACATGCCCTTTCAAATGTAAAATATTTTGTTACGTATATTACTTGTCGTAACATTAGCCGATAGATGTTAGATGACAATTCATATCGAGTCACCCTGTATATGTGTATACGCGTATAACGCGGATGGTTCGAGAAATCGGCCAATAAGAGTTGAATTCCGATAACGGAGGGCGTTGATTACGAACTACAACGTCGAAATTCAGCTCTCAGATTAAACACTATAATGAAAATCCTTCTATCTTCTTTAAGTGCTATTCCATAAACTCTTGCCTCTGTTTTGTCTCGTTTTTAATTTTGAGACTTCGAGATACAAATTTCTGATGGAGTGAATTGTACCGTATACGAAAAACTACACTACTCATGAATTTTCTAAATATTTTGTATGTTTACTTCCCTCGAAAAGAAATATGAAATATTTATACTGAATGTCCACAGTCAAAAGAATAAAAAACATAGTACTGATCTGTATTCTGAATATTTTGGACATTTATTTTCCTCGAAATAAAGTAGATGAAATATTTATAACCAAAGGCTCCTGTTGGAAGAAGCACTTCATGGTATGTTTGCTAAAATAAATGAAGTGTAAGAGGAAAAAATTATGAATGTCCATTTTGAATGATTTTACGGTATATAACGTATTTAGTTTCCTGGCAACTGTAACTACAAAATATAAATACTTTTTAAAAAAAATTAAAAGTACAAAATAATGTAAAACTACGCTAATTACGGTAGATATAAACTTCATGTTATGAACAATACAGGTAAATTCATTGAACTTTGTTTCTTTACAGGTGGACTAAAGTATTAAAAAATTATTTTCTCAATAAAACTACTTTGTGACATTTCCTGGTTTTTCCCATCACCTTTCAAATATAAAGGAAATATTTTCAGTGTACAAACATTGGTCCCTGCTTTTCTCTTGTATATAAATTATTATTTTTTAGACACTTGAGGGTTGCTGATTTTCCCGCAGATCAGGAAAATGTAAATGCAGTATCACACCGTGCGGAAATATTTCCAGTCTAATAAACGCGGCTCGTTTCATTCACAAATAGGCAATCCCGTTCACGAATAGACGAAAGCTTATGATCTCATTACAGTCCCGTAAACGCTGACTCGCTGCGCCAATATTTGAACGAAAATACATATTTTCGGCGGGGAAATTTCCCGTGGACCATTTCGGATTCATGGATACACGTATTGCGAGAATTCGGCCGCGCGCAGATACCGCGCCCGCCTACCAAACAGCCAGTCGGAAAATGCTTATGGAAAATCTATACGCTGCACTGTTACGCGCCTAATCCTCCGTTCCACCGATCTCTATGACGCAACGTATTTTTGCGACACACATCCTATGAATAACATTTATAGCACCATTTTTTTAGTGCTGCAGAAATGTGCGAAAAACGTACTGTCGATTTAAGTGCTTGATTTTTGTGTTTCAGTCGCCTTTTTTTTATTTTAATAACTCTCTCGTTCGCATACAAAGAATTTTTTGTTCAGATCGATTTATTAGAATATTGTGGAAATTAAAAGTCGGAAATTATTTCATAGGCACATTGAAAAATGTGCAAACAGCGTACTGTCGATTCAAGAGCTTGCTTTTTTAAGTTTAATTAGTTTTATTTATTTTTTATGACCCTCTCGTTCACATATAGAGAATGTTCCATTCACTAGAGTATTATAAAAATTTAAAATTGAAAAGTAGATTATACTTTTAAATGACATTTTTATTTTAAATGGTGCCTTTGGATATACAGAACGTCCTGTTTCATCACATTCACTCGAGTATTATAGTAATTACTAACCAAAAAATATTTTGTTTAAAACTTGAGTGTTTTCAAAGAGAATCGCTGCGTGTGTTTAATCTATTCATTATCCATTAGAAACTGAAAAGTCATAACTTTACGTAAACGTATCTTACTGAAGAATAATTTTCAAACGATTAAAAGAAGAATATACCCATCAATATGAGAAGTTTTAACAATGACCTGTTGACAAATTGAAAAAGAAGTTCTAATAAAAACATTGTGCAAACAGTAATACAGTAGGAAGTGCCAAGCTCTTCTAATTTATGAAGACGCATCAGAATAACGTAATTTAAAAATCGACAGTGCAGTACTCGGTCGAAAATAGGAAAAATTTCAGTGCGATTTCTCCGCAGTAGGCTAAGACGTAAAGTTCGAAGTGGATGTAAAATGTAAGGCCAAGTGCAAACTCTTGTAAAGCATTACTCGGGAACTGCGCAACTTTTGGCTGGGAAGATACGGACAACATGAATCACACTGTTTATTGCCGGTATGAATATTGCGGATTCGAGAAGTTTCGTCGTTAATTTACCGGTTCGGAGCTCCTATTCCTTCGGCGTCGTTGATCACTATAGCCGAAAATACTTTTCATTCTTTCTTCAGAATGCACGCGCGATATAAATAATCAGACATGGCGTAATGGACCATAATTCATCATTCCACTAGACATAGAATGATTTTTTAGATGAAAGTCGATAGAAAACATAAACTAAAATTTCTTCGGGCGAGGCGTCGTTTTAGAAAAAATTAATTATGAAAATTAATGGAATACATGTACAATTTGCCTAACTTGTATAATTATTATTCACTATTTTTAGGCGTGCTACTATTTCCAAACTATTTACGGTGTCGTAATTCAAAGCGTGTATTTACATAAGAATGACTAATTTAAGATATATATTTATACTTAATTTTGCAAAATAATATTTTCATATTAATAGTTCCCCTATACAAAATTTCTATAGAGTGATAAATTAAAAAATATGCGATTTCGTTTGTAAGAGGAACACGAAATAAACAATACATAAACAGTAATATAATTTCATAGAAGTATACAACAACCAAAAACATTTAAAAAACATACCAAATAAAATAAGAAACTCTACAAGTGGCCACTCATGAAACAAAATTAATTTAGTCTTTAGACGTTCCTATTAGTGGAACAAAATTAATGTAGCCCTTGAAGTAGAATAATTGTCACTTAGAAGAAATTTATTTAAGATTTTCCTGAAGAAACACTCATACTAGAGACGAGCTCTAGAAAATATAGAATTGTACACTGACATTCGGCGTGTAGCATTACAACGCATGTGTCTCTGTGTACACATGCCATTGATTTTACAAATGCAATTAAGAGGATCAAAGGAAGCATTACATCTGGAATCTCAATGATTTTCATATGGTCGTGATACGTGTTCACTCCATGAAATATTTCGATCCTCATTTAAGGAGATTATCATATTGATACATAGCTTAATACATCGTAAATTGGATCCGCCGTAGTTCGTATTTTATGCAGCTGAGTATGTCTACTTTATCAACACAGAACCCGTAACTTAACAGATTAACCGGAACGCATATAGCACGATTATTCAACGTTTACAACTTTTCACTTTGCGAAACTCGAACGACAACGTAGTTACGGCAAGAAAAACATAGAGAGACAGATAGAGACAGGAAGTGAGCAATAGGGAAATAGATAGAGGGAGACAGGGATACACGGATAGAGAGATAGAGAGATGGAGAAATAGAGAAACTTTTCCAAATTTAATAAGAATTAGTCGTTAGTGAAACTAACTGTAAGTTTATGGCATTGGTGGCTCCCTCAGCATTTGACATGTTAAAAATCGTCTCGAAAAATGAGGAAATTGTTTTGGATGAGGGGATGTTACCTTAAACAGCCTACTTTGGACGCTTCTACACTAGTATCAGAATCTACTAAATTATACCTCTTCACAATAATCAAAAACACCCCGGTATATCTCTATCGATCTCAACACACTTATCAAAAACAAATTGCGTGTACTGATAGACATTTTTCACCTATAAAACCCGGGTGCCCAATGATTAATAAACTCGAAAGGTATATTGTCAAGAATAAAATTATTTTTTATCCGAAACGGTATTAAAAGTCGATAAATATCGGAAAGATTTAAATTACAGTGTGCACCTTTTGAAGATGACTCAACAAATGAAATGTTAATGGCAGCGAAAAAAAGATTGGCGGAACGGGGCTACACCATTACAGTAAAAGCTTCTCTAAATAGTAAGTCAAGTAAAAATAGGCGAGGGATCAGGTGGTAAATCGAAAAAAGTTTCAGCCGGTGGCTGTCGATTCCAGAATCCATGGCATGGAGAGGCCAGAGAACATCTGGTACATGGCACCAGCCCATCAGCTAGTCGATCCGAGTTTCTTGCTGCTTACCGCACCCTCTAACCACCCCTCTACCCTATCCCCGTGCAACGCCACAACATTCTTTCCCTTTTTACCCCCTCCGTCTGCGACAACGCCGCGAGAAAATCCCGGAGATTTTCTTGGATTTCTCGAAACCACGAACCGAAAGGTCTGGGACTTCTGGAGCACGTCGATCGTGAACCGTCAAGTGTGTTAAGCGGGATAAAGGAATACCCCATGGGCTAGACCTCGGATTCGATTCTCTGTTCAATTGTATTAAGTCGGACATTTTGTTCATTGTCTAACAATGAGTTTATAGTTTGATTTCAATGTGGGTAATATGCTGATTTTTCTGTTGACACCTTAGGTAAACTCAGGTTTTCTGTTTCATTTGCAGTTAATCATTCGTTTAACTAATAGCATTGTAAGTTCGTGTTAGAGGTCGCTCAAACGATACATGCGTTCTAAAAAATCGTGTAACGGGTGCTACGTATCATTTTACTGGTCTGGAGAAGGTTATTTATTGTTCGTTACGAACCTAGACCTAGAGCAGGGGCAAACCAGGAGGAGAAGCAGACAAGGAGCAGAACAGAACCTGGAGAGGAAACGAGAGGAGATGAGTAGGATATTTTTGCCTAAACAATTATATTTTTATCACCCTCAACTCTTCCCACCATCCTTATACTAAACTTCAACACCAATTCCAACTCCAACTTTAACTTCTGCCAAATGTGGTCCAAAGATCACTATTAGAGGGGTATTCTCCTTTCTGGGCCTGTTGCAGAATATATTTTACGAAATCACTTTTGTTTTCGATCTGCGTGTGTCAGAGACTAGCCACACCCATACAAATTAAGAGTTTCCTTGAGTTATTGATTTCAGATGATTTCAGTGGCAGTTATCGTGCGAGTCAAATTTTCTACCTGTATACCTCCCCGGTGAATAACTATTATAGTTTAGAAAATAGCAATGTACAAAAATTTGTGATTGTAGTATAAACGCACGTGAATAAATCTGCAAAGTTTCATAAAGATATGTTGTATAGTATTTTCAAAAAAAGTTCCCATAATAAAGCCTTAAAACAGCTTAAAAAAGGTGAATACCTCCTCAAAATGAAACCCAGAAATTGTAAATGTATTTTAAATGAAATTCCGAAAATATCACATAATGAGAAATAAAAGTTTCAATATGAGACCAAACATTGTGCTCTCAATATTAACAAACTGCAGAGTCCCAACAATGTTCACCACAACCACCGTCTAGTATCTAAACGATCCTTTCCATCAAATTCTCCCCATCAATCATCGGTACGCAATTCTTCTGAGTTACCAAATTTTGAGTAACCGAACAATCTGCATCCGCAAACAGCTGCATTCGCATAATTGCGTGACAAACGCGGTGTGGCTCGCGGGCCGTGGTCGCGCGATCAACATCAAATTTCATTGGCTGGCATTTAACGAGGCTTACCGGCGGGATTATTCAAATTTCCGTTTGTCCAGGATAGTAACTACCTCTGGAGGGAGGGTTAGCACCGCAAGCTCGAGTGCAAATAAAAGAAAAGCTCACCCCGGGCGGCGGGTAGGGTAGGGTGGCTGGTGAGACCGATAGGACGGAAGGAACAAAACGGGATGGACTTTGATTAAATTGCTTCGGTGTAAGGGCGAGGGTGAGAAGGATCTTGATGTAGAGAGGGAGAGAGGGAGAGAGGGAAAGAAGAAGACGGAGACGCAGAACGAAAAGCACCGGCAAAGAAACGAAAAAGGTAGGATAAGAATCAAGAAAGGGAGGAAGACAATGGAGAAAGGGAGAAGAGAAACACTTTTTCCTCAATTTAAGAAGAAAACGAGAGGGTATCATCCCATTGTGAAAAGGATAGCGCCGGGGTGAAACAAAATACTCGCTGGAACAAAGAGTTTCGAGAAAGTTCAGCATCTGTGAAGCAATTTAATTTCCTGCGCGACGGGGTAATGTTGTTCAAGTCATTAATGGCCGAGACAGGAATTGCTGCGAAACAAGGAATTCATTGAAAATGTAATTCGTTCGTTGCTTCTACGTTTTGAAACACACGCGTGCGCGCACCGCGCCGCAACGCGGCAATTTGTCAGGGCGGACCGAGCGGAATTATCTATTCGGAAGATTAAACACTTCCGAGCAAGTTTTTCGTGTTAAATGGTTCTCCTGACAAAGTAAAAACAGACGTTCATTAATATTCCAGATGGCGTGCTCGAAACATCGTAACCTCTCACCGAGTGTAAAATTACGAGATTATTCCGGTCATAATTTAGCGTCCGCGGCATTTGTTGTGCAAAGGATGGCCACGCTTCGTTTTCTGGTGAGATAACTGCTTCACGTTTGCGTTTCCGTGAACGTCATGATCATACCTTTCGTGCTTCTGTCAAAAGTTGCTCCCATAATTAAATTTAATTAACAATACTACCTGGATGTTCGCCTGTACTTTTTTACGTTCTTTGAAGGAATAAATGGCATGTACATTTGAAGAAAAAAGAATGAGCACTGTGGCATAAATAATTTATTATTTGTGAAACACTGATTTTTTGTTCAGTGTTTCGACACAATAAGTAACATAAACAATTGAAAAAGAAAGCAGTTAATAATTATATCTGCTTCATTCCTGCATTCTGTTAAAATTAAATTCCTTATTTCCTTTTGTGAAAGATTAAATAATATATATAATTATTTTCGTACTTTGAAAATGTTTATACATTTTGTACATATATTTCTGTCCAGAATATTCGAAATTTAATTCGAGCACGACGAAGCTGAAACTTGTCATTGAATATACTAAGCTTCGGCTCAGCGTATGATCTCTCTCTGTTGGTTTCCGATAAACAAACAAATTACTAAACGAACCATTGACCAGCATGACAGGCTTCAAACAACAGCCAGCTTAATCGATCGATACATGTAACTTCAATCAACCGGTGATTACAGTAAATTATATCACCATTATTATAGGATTGGTCAATATCAAAAGCGTGCATTACGTGCTATTGTTATTCGCTTGTAATTTACGTACATGGTCGATTCACTACTATCCTCTAACAGTATAATAGACTTATAGAAAATACACGTACACTGTAATAAATTTGGGTCTGCACCTATCAGTAACATTTAATAGAACGTTCGATAATGAGCTTTCAATAATTAACTTAATTGGAGCCCAATAAATGCATGACACTTCACAAGTGAATGATGCAAAATTCAAACAACAGAATATGCGTAATGATTGATATAGTAATTAACGAAGCATTGTAATTGAATTAAAGAAATGTGTGTGTCAATCATATTAGAGTATAGCGTACTAATTCGTAATTTAGTTATTACCATTGATATTTTCACATTAAACTTATTATGTACTCAGAAGTCACGAGTATACAATGTTCATGGACAAGTAATATTAGAAAATTTCACCACCTGAACCGCGATAGCATGATGAAAAATTAAATCCGTACTTAACGAATCGTTAAAATTGATTTTCTCAAAAACAAAGCTTCAAAGGAAAAAAATTTATTCTATATATTCGATTCGTTTTTCATGTAAAACTATGTAAGATCTTTATACTTCCTCATTATATTATCATTATATTTATATTTCCTTAATCGTTTATTTGTATTTTCTTATTTGTGTTTGTAATGTGAGTACGAACGTGTATGAAGTACGCGTGTGCTGCGCGTGTGACTTGAGCATGGAGGCAATGGAAGGCGACATTGTTTTAAATGACTAGGGCAGTAATTGCCACAGAAGCTCCGGCCTTTCCCCACACTAGGTCCATTCCCCTTATATAGGCTGTGATCTGGAACGACAGCGTGCCGAGGGGGAACGTGGAGAGAACTGGAGGGATCTGAAATGAAGGGAACGGTCCTAGAGTGGGGGAAGACCGGAGCTCTCGTGGTCATCACAGGACTAGGCAGACGAGCGTGTTGAAGGAGACAATTGCCTTTGAAAAATGTAACGGGCAGAAACATATTTTTTATCATGTAGAAACGTTGTGGAATTAATAGTTGCGTCTGTTATATTATTGTAAATAAATAATTGGTTAAAAAAAGATTCTGACAAAAGGTGTTTTCTTACAATTACTATCTGTTCAGCTGTACTACTCAATGCGGGACACGCTGTGCACCAACCATCCTCACAGACGCATTTCCATTAAAACAAAAGAGAAAACTCCACGCGGCCGCGGTTCAATTTCATTCGTTTCCGCCGGTTCTCAACTTCTCAACGATTTCATTCAGACAGCATTCAAGAATGTTCGTTGGAAGTTAATACGACGACGTTAGAGTCGCGTCCTGCCCTTTTATTTTCAATCTTTCTCCCTTAAGCTCTGTCTTCTCTCCATTTCTTTCCGGCTCCGAGAAGCGAAGCTTTCCGCAACAGTTCCACGGTTACGGAGGCCGGGGGTTGAGGAGGTTTCAGCTGGGTGAAAGGCGGACCGAGCAGCGTTCTGCGAGCGGAATTTTAAGCGAGCAGATCCAGGAAATTAGGAAGATTTGATCAGCCTGCCCTGGAATTACAAATAACCTTATTATCGTGGCAAAGGCTCACGCCGGTGTCGAGACAGTTGCGATTTATACCGCCGAATTTCCTTTTTACCTATCGCGAGCTCCGCACGTGCGACGAGGAGGTCGTTAGGTGATTCAAATTGAGCTCTGACAACTCGAAATCTTCTTTTTCGACGCTGAAAAATGTCAACCAGAGAAACTGTTAACTATCCAGCAAATATGCTTTTCAGGGACGAACTAGAAGGTCGTGGGTTTTTTTTTACTGGCACTAGTATGTGTCATTGAAGTACCTTCATTAATTTATTGTTTTTGGATGTTGAGGTTCCATATGTATGTCATGTAGAGTTTGAAAGTTCAATTGTTGAAATATCGACCTCTCTGTCTTTACCAACTGTTTTAGATATTGATTGATTATACAGGCTGAGGAGAGTGATTGGGCCAGACTATAGCTCTCTTCTGGCAATGTTTAATTTTAATATTGAATATTTTATAAATTATTACTCATCTACACCTAGCACTATACAGAATGTCCAGAAATGAGTGCCGTCTGAAATAGCGCTTTAAGAATTGAATTTTTCCAAGGTCAACTTCTTGATTTAACAGCTACAAAAACTGAATGGCTACGGTGGAAACGAGAGGATCCAAACAAAATAATTTTTATTTATTCCAAACTAAATTAAATTATGAATAAATAAACTATGTTCCAACGTAATATACCATCCAAAATTTATAATTCATATTGTGAGAGATGGTAAAGCAGTGATTTCCACTGGAGCTCCGGCCTTCCCCCATTCTAGGTCTGTTCCCCCCGTTTCAGTTCCATCCAGTTGGCTCCTCGTTCCCGCTGGGTCCATCGTCGACCCAGATCATAGTCTATATGAGGGGAATGGACCTAGAGTGGGGGGGGGGGGGGGGGGGGCACAGTCTCGGCTGCCATGACTGGATTAAAGTATCATCTTAATTGCTTAGGACAGACGGCGTTTGAGAAGAGTGTGCTAGTGCACTCGTGAATGAACATGACTAAATTTGTATATAAATAGTTGAACAGTGTGTTATGAAAAGAGAACAGTAAAGACGTATTATTTATTTTAAACCTTGTAATTAATTATTTAATTTGACAGCCTTAAAGCATAATCTTTTGTTTCAAGAATTTTCTACTCTGCCTAACAATACGAGAAATTTCATCCCCACAGAATATTCGATGACAATTCGCTACATTTTCGTTTCAACGTTTTCCACCTTGCTGATCCTTTCTCCATGGCCACCCGAATTCATCTTTCATTGTCTCAAGTTTTTCAACTTCCGCCTCCGTTCGCCTTTCATCCTTCTAGCCGAAAGTTTCACCGGTGTTGCAGCGTCTGGATGCATTCCGAATTAATACAAACGGCTAATGTTATGTTAATGTTCGTTGCTTTGGTATTAGTGGTCTTCGTGGTCGCGGATACCGTAAATGCGCCGTAGAATAATCCTCGTGTTAACTCGTGCTTCTACTTCGAGACACCGCGACCCAGAAGACGCGAATTGCAACCTTCTTTCTAACTTGTCCGCTTCACTCGAACAACGTGAACGAGTTCATCAGCAAACACGGCGAACATGGAGCGCAAGATAATAGAAGCCACGAAATTGAACCAGAAACTTTGTCAGAGTTTCAGAATAATTTGCACCAGTAAATATATCGCACCCTTGCTTCAAAAGTGACATAATGCAACAAATAAAACTCCTCGAAGAAAAGGTAAAACTGTTTTCAAACAATACATACAAATATGTATCGATCGAATTATACATAATTCAAAAGAATAAATTCTTAGCAACGTTATCAAATATAATTTATTCTCACATTTGGGTTACAACCCTAATGTTTATCCTACTAATTCATAGCAGTAACTCGAAAATCACGTTTTTTGATCTGTGTCACTTTTGAAACGACGCTGTCATATGATACTCTACTTGAAATTAATTAACGATTAAAGGTCTAGAACTTCCTATCAAATTGATCCAGCAAATGTGGAAATAAAATTGAAATAACAGAAATTTATACGGAGAATTTTATAAATGTTTACCGGGGATAATGGTCTCTTACATAGGGTACTTAAAAAATATACGAAAGCTTAATCCGGGTAATGAGTATGCTTAAAGCACGAGAGGAAGCTAGAGAAGAAGAAAAGGATTAAGCAATCCGGATGGGAGTTAACAATATTCACAACAATCGGCACAGCGAAGTCGTTCAGCGAACTATGATAACAATGAATTGAAGACAAAAGGCGACATCGTATTGTCCGCTCAAGCAGTTAATGTAATCTTAATTTACGTGACAGTACCGTTAATTACTTGCAGCAGGCATAACCCGTTCTGCCGTGAACGTAACAGAATGTAAATTGTCTGCTGTAATTAACGAGACGTTTCAAATATTTATAACGAGTCAAGGATATTAATTATGAAAGACACTCGTCTGGGTTTAGAATAAATCCGGAAATTTCGAATATCGTGGATCCAGAACACTGTTCTTGTTGTCAGAAATCATTTAGCAATTTTTTAAAATTATTGTTCCTTATTACTTTGTGTCAGAAAGTGTTTTATTTATTTTAAATGGAAGGGGAATGTTTGCAGCTTTTAATCAGATACATCCTTAATTGCATTGTTTTTTATGGAACTATCTGATTCTTTTATATAAATTGATCCGAAGTTATTTTGTGGAAGCAGTCTTATAACAGAAAATCTTCTTTGCCTAATTTAATACAAAAATCTATCTAATTCTGATTATTCAAACTGAAAGACATAAATTAGCCTACATAACTTATTTTTAACTTATTGTAAGTTATGACAGAAGATGAAAATATTAATCATGATCCGTAAATTGACTGATTCCTTTATATTATTTATTTGAATACACTGTATCTGTTTATGGTAATAAATTATTTTATTTCTCATTAACTTTTAATGATTTAATTCTAATTTTTCACTGAATTTACTTATGCTATTCAAAACATAATTACTACGTCTCCAAGTCACGATAGTGGCCGTTCCATTCAACTGTTCTATGTTCTTCGAGTTAAAATAAGTAAAAAATATAAAATATGAAACATTACTGTACAATATGAAAGTATTTCGATAATATAATCAGTAAAATAGCTATACGTAATCCATGTACTGATGTACGTGTATCAATGTATCTTCCGTTAATCTATCCTGTGTATATTTACACAAAACCACATTTTTCAATGCAATATAAGAAATAAAACTTTAACAAACATCTATTTATTTCCTGAAACAATTAAATCAATAAATAAAGCACACTGAATCGTTTATGCGACTGGTAGCAACTTCGAAACAAACAGGATCGATGTCGTCTGGTACGCATTGATCGTGCATCTGGACCTCGTATATCGGTACTCGTAGATCGTTACCTCCGGGACAATTAATTACCTTTCGCAAAACCGCGTGGCGATTTGTCTTCATTCAAGGGGCGACTTATCAGGCTGCACCGGTTACGATAAGGGAGCAACCGATAAAGGAAGGACCTACGTACGAAAAATAAAGGGAAACGGGTTCAAAAGACTTTGCTGGGAGTGATATAAGGGGAGTAAATTTGCGACGACGTGAAAGGAACACGCGCCACTTTGCCGCCATCTTTCGTCTATCGAACGATCCATCAATTGTTTTATAATATCGCGGCGTCGTTTGTCAATCTTTTTTGCAGCGGCGGAGCGACCGATATCATATATACGTTCTGAAGGATGTAGTCGATAGCGGTTCGTGGCGTTAGCGCAGGAACAGCTGCCAGGGAAACCACATATCCTTCAGGAACTAATCGTTAACCGTTCACGTAGAAAATTGCGCGATCCCTTCTGTTGTTTTTCGCTGCCTCGGCGGCCTTACACGCAATTGTGTTTGGCCCGAGAGCCTGGCCAGTCTTTCTACATTTCATTATTGATTACTCAGTAATTTTCTTCGTGACTTCCGTCTGCTTCGTTTTTTAACAAACGGACGAACAGAGGGTACTTAGTATAATTTTTAAAATGTTAATTGGGTCATTCATTGTCTAAGAGTACTTATTGTTTGCAGATAAAAATGGGGTATGTTGTATCGTGCGTCAGAGATATTTTTAAAACGTTAACAATACCCAATAAATGGGTAAATATTTATATCTTTAATGCAGTGATGGCCACCAGAGCTGCGGCCTTCCCCTACTCTAGGTCCATTCCCCTCGTTTCAGTTCCCTCCAGTTCGCCCCTCGTTCCCTTTCGGTCCATCATTGTCCCAGATCACAGTCTACATGAGGGGAATGGACCTGGAGTGGGGGAAGACCGCAGCTCCGATGGCCATCACAGCATTAATGCAATGGATGGAAATTCAATTTTTGAAATTCTGTGCTGCAACAAGTAACGTGTTAATAAAGTTATATACTGTGACAGTGCGGTAAAAATATGCAAAAATAAATTTAACAGAACCAACTGAGATTAGGTGATGAGTCATCGTTATATAAACTATTAACATAACTACTAGCACAGTAGAAACAGCCATAAATCGCAAAAATAAAAAATCTTTAACTATCTGATCGTGCTGTTCTTGCCTCATATTTTTATTGCAACATTAAAGCAGGGCTCAACATGTTATCAGAATTAGTAGTTATTTAATTAAATTACAAATCGTCATGTTTCGTCAAGAGTGGTGCTTTTGAAGCACTATTAAACTACCGTAATATTCGATATTTCGTCTAGACGTGCTTTAGTTACTGTAAATATCACCACATCAAATTATTATGATATGAATACGCGATAAACAATGAATTAGCGGTTTAATTATTTGCAGGCCCACCAATCAACGAACGGTTATAGCCAATTAAAATCAATACGGCGGTGAGTTGAATGTCATATTGTTTACGATACATCTGAATGTAATATTGACTGTTAACAACAATACTGTCGCACAGGATGAAAGCCATTAAATTCGTAAATATTCTGATGGCGAGCTACTAATGTCCAACGATTTTCTCATAAATATCACGTTACCACCAGAAAGGGACTAGAAAGGGCACGTATTTCACTCTTTTATTTAAAAAGAGTCATGGAATCATAAATTAATTCTCAAAAATTGCAGTAAATTTCGTAATACAATGGCAACTTTCATTGCTTAATTTTAGAAGTTAGTTTATCCAGAAAAAAGAGGAAATTTGTTGTTTATTTCCACGATTATCCAGGATTTAAAAAAGACATTAACGTGTAGAAAATATGCAAAAATTTATTGCGATTCATGCAAAATCTATAAATTTAAAGATTCTAAAAATACTGTAAATCTATAAATGAAGTTTCTGTTTCTGCGCCTTGAATAAAACTCTGTCGTCGGTACAAAAATTTATCTGATCCCGTCTAATAATAATAATTACATACTCTTTTACAGTAACTTTCACAATCACAATTTTTATGAAAAAAAAATGTCACTGTATTCCGCGATTACACATACACCACTATGTCATTCCAAAATTATACCCATAGCATCATATTACAATTAATTAAACACATCATTGAACTGTCCTAGACAACCTCTAAAATTACAAAAATCCGAAACAACGTAGATGTAACTGTTTAGTTAAAACAAAAAGTAGTAAAAAATAACATAACTACAAGTTCCGTGTCAAATAAATCATTTTCCGTCAGTCTGAATCACGATGCCACAGTTTCGGAGCGATCAGTAGTATCAGCCCGATCGTGGTCAGACAGAAAAGTGGTAATATCGAGCGTA
This sequence comes from Macropis europaea, assembly GCA_916610135.2. NCBI lineage: Eukaryota > Metazoa > Arthropoda > Insecta > Hymenoptera > Melittidae > Macropis > Macropis europaea. The sequence continues at coordinate 23,741,754 of OU744344.1, forward strand.
TCGGTTCCCAGCGATTTCGGCGCGATCTCGATCGTTTTATTTAATGTCGATCGTTAGTCACGGTGCCGCTGGAAGTCACAGGAACCGTTTTGTGGATTTCAGCGATGTATCTTCGTTCAGAGGAAGGATCTGTGCCGTTGCCGAAACGAAAAGCCGGCCGATGACGAGGATAATAAGGACTCGTTATCCCGGTTAGATTCCGTGGAATCGAGTTCGTTTTTCCCGGCCAAATTCCACGAACTTTTTCCAGGCCGATTGCGCTCGTTTCCGTGGCGCCCTGCGAGATCAGCTTTTTAAAATGCCGGTAATTTCCATTTTTAACGAGCCACGATGGAATCCCAGGCCGGCTCGGCTACGTCAGATTTATCTTCGCCGGTCTAACGGTCTGCTCGTAGAACCGGAATTAATTGTGTGAAACTGCAGAAAAAGCGGCGGAAAATTTTTCACGCTTGTTCGGGAGAAATCATGAATCCGTGGATGAAACTTTCTATTATTAATACGTTGTCGATTCGGCATGCTGTTACTCAGAGTCGCTGTTATTCTGCATCTTCATCGTATCATTACTATTGTAATTATTATTATTCGTAGTATTATTCATGCTGTTGTGTATTTTGTTTTGTAGTGTTAGTGTTGCTATTGTACTGCTGTACTATTCTCAAAAATTATTAATTAATTTTATATTTCTTCGTGCCGTTTTAGACACTTTTTCTTTTTGTCAATGTGTATAATAAACAGGTTGTATGTATATGTGTATGATATATTTGGGAAGCAATAAAACAGCGATACTTTTTAAAAAATTTTTAAGAAATTGAACATCATGAAGACATTTATATGATTTGTGCTTGTTGATTAACCGTCATTATTATTAACTACGCAACGAATTATAAATAATGTTACAAAAAAATAATTTTGCTTCCATGCAAATTAATGAGAGTTTAAAATGGATAATAAATTTGAAAATACGTGAGATAGCCATTGACTTGTATTTATAAAGTTAATGTATAAATTAAATCATCGTTAAAAGTAAATGCGCCATTTACTTTATCGGTGTATGGCTTTTATGTGTACGTACAAGCACCTGTTAAGTGTAAAGTATGAAACTTAAGAAACTTTCGCAGTAAAGCATCTAGTTAAATTATGAACTTATAAATTAGTAAGCCAACGACTATCGCAGGGCAATTTTCTTTTAATTATGGCACGTAAAGTGATTCTTACTGTCACGCGTCTTAATCAATGGGGACCTGAGGGAAATATATTGACGACGTACTGTAAAATTATTCCACTGTTACGTAAGAAATATCATTCAAATAATTTTTCCTATAACTTCAATAAATTAGTTATTTCATTCAATGAAAATATTTGTTATCTCTGTATGTAATTTCTGATAGTAATGGAAGAAATAAAAATGTCACGCAGAGTAGCAACTTTTGAAATAAAGTAGATACTGTGATAATTTCATTTGTAAGATGACAAGAAAAATTAGTTCACATGAAACATTGATAATATGTTCAAAACTGAATATCTGGATTCATTTTCCTGGCACTTTGATTAAGAAAAGATTGAAATTTAAAGAAAATGTAATTTTGATACTATTCAACTACTTTGTGTAATACTAATATATATAAAAACTAATTCTTGTAACCTGAATATAATACTAACAAGAAAATCGATGAAATATCTTGCTAAATAAAGTAAACAATATATTAAATAGCCATCCGATAACTGACTAAATTCTGAAATTCCAATGCACTTCGACTAACGCTTTAACTGCTAGGTGGACATCTCTGATCTCAAATTTTGTTTAATTCATTAACTATTACTTATTAAATAATTCTGAGCAAACATCACATTGCGATAGAAACATAGGAACACAAAAATAGATCTGACTAATTATATATGACTCCTTCAAGATTTACATTACGATCATCGAATTATATTGTGTCTGGCCAGGCATGGCTGCATTCACTGTGATATTCAACGTGTTATTATAGAACCACTTAAACTAAGTCTCTCAAGGCCATTTTCTAGAATACAATACAACATCTCCTTTTTTCATTCAAGAGTGCAGAAATGACTGTATTGCTGTATAAAAAATAAGAAATCAATGTACTGGTAAACCCATAACCCTGATCTCTTCAGTTGGCCTCTACCAAAACGCAGCATAAAACTGAACTCCCCCAACGACATTCGAATTATTTAGAAGAATACAAGAAAACTATTCCCGACTAATCTTCAAGAAATTGTTACGAGGCTGCGTTTAATCGTACGTGCGCGTTCGTTGGCTTTTTTCGTGGAGTCGCTTCGAGGATTCCATCCGTGCCGGTATGTCAGACAGTCGAAACAAACGGGAAAAGAAGAAACCAAAAAAAAAAAGGGAAATAAAGGAGAAGGACAGAGACAATACCGAAGCGGACAAGGCCCAGATCCTGAGGGAATACTGGAGGAAAGGATAACGGCGCGTCCGTCGTCTCATTCGCAACTTTTGCGAACTGATCCTCTCTGTTCTCCGTCCATTCATCGAAACTGGATCCCAGCTCCAAAGACCACCGGAGAAGATAACAGCGGAGTGAAATACGAAACTTCAGCCTCCAGCCGAAAACATTAGCTAAAGTTTTCAGTTTGACGCGGAAGATTCTGGATGCGGGATATCCTCGGATGCCGATCGACCAAATTTTCCGTCGAAGAAGTGATATCGTGTCTAACTTCGGAATGGGACATCAAGAAGTTCCTTTAACATGTTTACCACCAAAGTCCGTTAACCGAAAACGGTATACTTAGAAAACTTGAATACGAAATCAATATAACCTCAACTTGCGGCTGTTTTGATAAACAATATTATAGGATAGAGGAAATCCTTGAAGATTTATCAGACCGTTTTTAAACCCAGTTGACGCTAGCTGCAATGCTAGCGGAACGCCGGAACATAACTCTGTAAGGACATAGATTACATCCAAAAACCTCTCGCAACTACCATTATTAGATGGACGTCCAAATTAGACTTTTCAAGGTTGTAAATAAATTTGAAAATTCACTTTCGATTTTTTTAGTGTAATTGTCAGTTTTCATCAGGTCGTGCTACGCATCAAATAAGAAAACTAAGAAGCTGTTCAGTAAGTAAAGAAAAAACCTTCAGAGGCCCAAGTTTTGTGTCTGCATTATAGTAAGATTTGATCAGAAGTGGACACTAGTACTCGAGGTGGACGCGAGACACGAGTGTTTTTGGGTTTTATAGCGTTGATCCGAAAGAGATGAAGCTAGAGAGGGAACGAGAGCTATAGAGTAGAAAGTCGAAGATCGAACGATGAAAGTGAAAGTGATCGTAAGTGCACGTGTTCGTACAAGCCTGGATATCAAATTTTACACATGATGTTAACCAGGCCTGCACGAAACCCTGAGAAACAAAATGCAGATGCAAGAATAGACACGAAGTACTTAGAAAGCTTGAAAAATACAAAGTTGATGATGTAAAACTCTGAAAAGAAATATATAACTGTATGTTTGACAGGCACACAGTGACAAGCAAATTACTACACCTCTAATACCGCCTCACACAATCACGTAGACCAATATAAAAACGCTACACCCAGTATACAACCTCCTCACCTTGCTTCAATACCCACAACTCAGCTCCAAACTTCAAAACCAGACTTCCTGAAACACCCTATACATTACTTTCGAAGGCCACCCTGTACTCACCCAAACGTCTCTGTCCACGCAAGCAGCTGAAAAATCTCGAGCTGCGGGAGGCCGGTCGGAAAAAGCAAAACAACGTGAAAGAAGAAGAAGAAGACACAGATGAGGATGGGTGGATACAGGAGAAGAAATAAAAGTCGGAAGCTTCGGTCGAGCGAGCGAGACGAGACGGCGAGGGAAAAAAAAGAAATTGTCATCGTCCGGGTGGTCGCGAGCAGCCTTGTAACCGTGGCCCCTATCCACCCGTGAGCTTTCCTCGGTCCCGCTTTACAGCCACTGTCATTTGTTTTTACGTTCGTTCCACGCCGTTCTTGAAAATCCTTCGCCTGTCGCAAACGCCATTCACCCCCAGTCCCACCCCGGCCGACTTGTCCTGCGAGATTTCTTCCGTAGAGTACAGGGTGAGTCACGCAACTTGGTCGGGCTGTGGCTCTTTTTCAGTTGATGATGGTGGAAAAAAACACATCTCATCACACTCTTTTCTTGACAAATTATTTATTTATAATAATATCCCGGATACGGCTCTTAATACAACTGTAGGAAGATGGTGGAAAATATTGTTGCGAGCACCGTATACAACGTCAAGTTGTAAGATCAAGCTGAATTGAGCGCTCGATCTGGTGATCGTTAAAGAATAGCAGTTATTCATTTAACAGTCTGTTTGGACTTCCAAAAAATGTAGAAACCAATGAGTTTCAAGGATTGACACATTCTTCACCCTCACGAAGTATCTGAGGTCTAGGAAAGGGAAATACTGAAACAATAAAAAGTTGTCACCCGGAGGAGACCGGACAGAATCTTTCAAAGACTCAATGAGAATCTTACAAATTCTCTGTGAGAACATTGTCACCTTTTGTATTTTTGTCACATAGTCACTTCTCACTTGTGTGACGATAATAAGTGTGATTAAAATAATAAAATTGCGGAGACGAAGGAATATACAATCCCTTACTTGGCACCTTACAAATCGTCTCACAGTCTCCGATTAACAGCTGTCGAGAACAAACGCATCTTTATTGGCCTGTTCGAATCATGTTAACATTTGTATTATCTTGTAAGTAAACAACAGTTAACTTAGTATGTCTTGTAGCGGCACTCCCCGGCACAATGATGGAAAGACTTCTTAAAAAAAAGCGATTTACTTGAACGAAACACAAATTCGAATATCAATTGAAAAAGAAAGGGAACACTGCTCCTCAATCTTTCGATTCTTACACACGACTCTCCTATAATTTTCTTCGTCGTTCCTCACCGTTCTCCTTGTTTATTCCATTCACAACCATTCGATTCCACTCATTCAATGATCAAATACAAGCTTCACACTCATTCTGTCTGCGCTTTATTCGTACTTCTGCACATTTCTCATCTCTGCATACTTCACTTTTACCTCTATCATTTTTTTCTATTAAGTAAGATCTTTGTGTTTTCTTATTACATTTTCAGTATATTTATCTTTCCTTGTGGAATGTGTGAGGTGAGCATGAAGGCGATGACCGTCGATTTAGTTTTGAACCTCTAAGGAAACGAGTGAGTTGAAAAAGAGGGTCGCCTTTGAGAACGGAACGGACAGAAACGTATTCTTTATCAGAGTGATGGCCACCGGAGCTGCGGCCTACCCCCACTCTAGGTCCATTCCCCTCCAGTTCGCTCCTCCTTCCCGTTCAGTCCATCGTCGTCCCAGATAACAGCCTATATGCGGGGAATGGGCCCAGAGTGGGGGAAGGCCACAGCTCCGGTGGCTATCACAGCTTTATCATGTAGAAACGTTGTGAAATTAGCAGTTAATAATTGTGTAGGGATTTTAAGTGAATAGAGATAGTTTCACTCGCTCTCTTAATACATGTTGCTCCCACAAAGTCTCATGGAAAACTCACGCTTTATTATCCACTCGACATGCGAAACTGATTTTTGACACGCACACATTCACACAGATAACATCCATGCACTCTTTAGTACCTACACAGAATTCGACGAACTCGCTGCCTGCATCGAACCGCATTCGTTTAAGACAAAGACCCAAAGTTGTGTCTGAGATATTGTCATAAATAAGTAATTTATTTTAAGAAAAATGTGTGACGAGAAGTGTTTTCTTACACGAGATTGCATCTGTCAATTAAAACCGAGCTGCAAGCCGGCCCGATCGCGTGACTCACCCTGTAGAGAGACAGGGTTGCTCGTCGGGAGAAGTTCAAACGCGGTGGCAATCTCCGGGATACCTTCCCTCGCTCCTTGCGGAATAAGAAGGACCGCGAGAAGCTGTGACAGAAAATTTCGAAGTCTCTGGATAAAGGTGTTCCCGCTGCACCCTCGCCACCTCGCGCCGGCCGTTCTGTTGGAGTTTCATGAAGATGGGGTGAGCGTTCGCACTGTTTTCTATATTCGTCGATGTTGAAGTTACGGAGAAAGTTTTCGGATGAAATTCCGTTCGACTGCAAGATCAACCGAGGATCTCGAACGGGATTAACTCCGTCGGATATTGACTTTGGGAAATACCGGAGAGCGCGAGACGTCCGGAATCCTGGACGCTGTTGGATCATTTACAGGGAAAGATTAATATCGACTTCTTCCTCCGTTGAGTTTTCGCCCAGAGTCGGACGATTCAACCTTCAAGCGTTAATCTGTTTCTTCTAGCCTGATCGAGTGCTCCGATATCAGATTGAGCAAATCTTTGCTGCGAGTTCGTCGAGGATGGTGATTTTCTACAGACTTTAGTATACTTTTTTTTAAATAACACGCACTTTAATTTAGAAACTTTCTGGTTTCTTTATTTCAGTATCAACTTTGATCGATTGCAATTGTATGTGGAAGACAATATAGGCCTCCACGGTTCTTTGTGCATTTTTAAAAAAACAATCCAACGACGATAAATCGCACGATCTTGGATGCCAATTTCATTTTTCTTTTTCTTGTGGGACATTGCTGTTTTGTGAGATAATTTTGCTTCTGAACTCCGATTGCAATACATCGATTCTGGCGCGTGATACCGTCTTTGACGCTCAAGAAAGTGCGATTTAACGCCGTTGGACTATTTTCTTTGAGGCTAAGTGAAAGGTAAGATGTTCACTGCCAATTCGCAAACCATCCACTAATTTAAAGAAGAGATTCGGCGTGTTATTCGCGAGATTGAACCGTAATTATGCGTACATGTCCCCAGAAAATTTGAGAACATTGTGGCTTCTCGCCAAAAGAATCGCGGTGATGAAATGGCCGATGATGTTGTTCACATATAATTCTAACGGATCAAAGTTTATGACAAAATAAGGAAATATGAAATTTTTTATATTTAAGTGCGTTCTATTAAAAAAACATTCTGAAGCCCTTATTGGAGAACTCTATGGAACGACTGATGGCTGACTGCCGATGTTTATGCAAGTTAATATAACCAAATTGGTGAATAATGGACATTTTAGCAAAATAAAAATTACATATTTTGTATATTTCAAGCAGCAAATGCTGTCTCGTTGAAGTTTTATTAATTTAACTGCATTAACATAGGAAATATGGAACTCTGAAAATGTATATTTGCATAAACATCCGCAGTCTACGGATGAATTTTGAGACTTGAACGAAGTTGTTCGAGGTGAATTTTGTTAAACAGTTTCGAAGAAGATAAAGAAGAAAGTTGGAGGTCATTCTCAAGGAAATGGAAAGAGGTGAAGAAGATAAAGACAATGACGTGTATTAATTCTGTCGGACTATTTAATTAACAAGGCCTAAGTAGAGGAGATAAGAGTTTAATGAATACAGATAGCCTTGTAATTCTGACAGTTTTCCTCCTCCTTATCTTCTGCTCTCTTCCTTACACTTTCTCCGGGCTGTTTGTTCTTCAAGTGGAACAATGAAACGAACTCGGAATTTCTCGACGAAAATAATTCTGTTACTTGGTATTGACGAATCTCTTGCGCTCGTCAGTTTCGAGTTGATGAAAAATATAAACGAAATTATTCTGATAACATTTTTCCCGCAGGAAAAAACACTTAGAGGGGCACAAAAAGTTATAAAATAAAAATCAAAATTCGATGGAGTATATTTAAATTGCAAATAAGTCTTTTGAAATAATAGAAAACGATGGATCATCAGAATCGATTTTATACGATTATTCTATGGTTTCTTTTTTTATTTTCTCATGTAGAATCAGCTCCTGTAAAGAGTACATCGACTTATGGGACTTCGGTAATAAAAAAAGAAGGTACTCACGGACTGTTAGGTTGGCAGGTTTCACGATTCTCGGGCAGACCCTGAAGAGGCCTAGCTTGAACCGTACACTCACAACGTTCGCGAAACTTCGCGGCAAATACGGAAGATGCAATTTTTCCTCAGTGTGGAGCCAAGCAGGGCCTAAAAGCGCTGTGCTGAGAGCTGCGAGCGCCGCGAGGCCGCACACCACACCGCACCTGGTTAATCTTATGCCACCAGGCCCACCTGAGCAGCACATCTTCGTCTTTTCGATTCCACTATCTCTTCAGGAAGACATTATTCGGTGCACGATCACCTCGCCGATAGAAAGAATCCTCTCCTTTCGTTTCGACTTACAATTTTTCTGGAACTACGACACATTCTTTCGTTCACGAGTTCCGGTACACTGCCCTTCTGATTTCGATGCACTGATGGCTTACACTTTCAGTTTCGAGCGGTCACGAGTTCTTGGAACTGGATACACGACGCTGAGAAGCTCCATTGCACGGATTGGTCATTCTGGAGAAAATGGAAAATTGATGTGTATAAGTATTAGATATGTTTTTGATTAGTACGTTTTGTAAGAGAAAAATGTGAAATTGCTTCTCTAACACGTTTGCATAATTTGATTTCCCTTGCGTTGAATTTGATCATATGTCGCTAAATCCGGCTCGGGCGTGAAATAACTTCACTGTTTCCGTTCTTTTTGCTTTTATATTTAACCACAAATAACAAGACTTTTGTACAGCTTTAGCTGAATTGTTTATAATCAATGTGAGCTTCGCATGGGTGACAATGGACGCCTGTTGCGTAATAAAAAGAAAAAAGTATAATGGTCCCAGCTTCATGGGCCCGGTTGACCACAGTGGAAAATGCGGTGTACAGTTAGACACGGAAACATGAGTGAAGTGATTAATAATTCTTGTATTATTCCAAGTATTGTCTGTGTTTAAATAAACGTAGAAAATTATTAACGTATGATCGAGTGGCTTAATGGTTTTATTCATATGAATATACGTACATATGGAAAATCATTTTATAGTGTGCCTGGCTGGTATGACAATTTACGTAGCAACAGTCAGATCATTATTAATTAATATATACCCATAAGCACTTGATTCTTTTTGGAACTTGTTTATTAATTATATTGTTCGAATGGTTGGAACTTCAAGAGAGGTTTGTATCCGTAGGTTGAAAGTAAACGTGCAAACTGCTATAGGTATACTGTCTTATCGTGGACTGGTACATTCTATTGGCGCCCCTAAAATGAAATTATTCAAATAAGCTAAGTAGATCTTTCAATTTTACGATTCTTGTTTAGTCTACGGGTTGCTATACAAGGTGTCTTATTTAATACTTCCATGGGAATATCTTCCAGAGTATTGGTGATATCGAAACATATTTCAAACACAAGTTGAATGATTTTGTGGAGAACATAATATATTGATAGTTTTTTTTAGGTGTAGCCGTAGCGGAAATGGGAAGGTCAGCTCCTTTTTTTTTAAAGGGGACCACACATTTTTTGACGTACTAAACGATGCAATTCCTCGTTCTTTACAAAGAAGAATTTCTATCGATAAGCAGTTTGTTAAGGAGATATGTTAATTTAAATACGTCTGAAGCCACGAGTAGCGTTTGCCAAAATTAAATCGGAAATATTTACTAAACTACTAGTTTCTCTGCGGACGTACCAAAATACTCATCCATAGATAACGAACAAAAATTATAAAATGCTTAAAAAATATATAGTTCCGTTTAAAAAGACAAATGTCTTCTTCATACATGTCCTTCTCAAAATCATTCAGCGTGAATCAAAAACAAATTTCCAATATCACTAGTGACATCGAAGATATTTGCAACGGAACATCAGAATGGGATACTCTGCATGCAATAATTCACATACTCTGTTTCGTTCATCGTACACATAATAATAACACGTAAAAATGCTTTCTATTGCGACAGTCGACGCGTCCAACAGTTTTCTACAGCTTTTAGGTCTGAACCTCCGTGCACAATACATCATAATAACACATCAATAGACGTGGAGCAGTATCGGAGCATCTATCGATCGCTGACTCTCGATTTTCACGGAAAGTCTAGACGTCGAGTGGGTATCAGGCCCGTAGCGATTTGTCGGTCGACTAGCGATACTGTCGTCCTCGTCCGATGAAAGCGAATAATCCGACCTCGATAAGCGAGTTATCGAGGTACCATCGAGTTTGACTTTATCGAGCTTCTCCTGGGGGTTGTCGTGTCCGTCGCGTGCCACAACGGTTTAATTTGCAATGAGAATTCTCACGGTGCTCTAGGCTTGCACGGATTCTCACGCCGAAACAAAACTTCTACTAGAAGATAAATAATCGATGGGGAACGATTTGACATCGAAACGACAGCTTCGCCACCGAAACTTTGGTTTCTGACAGATACCATGTTCATGACAACCGTTGTCAATACTTCTTTAGGCCTTTCAGAACGATAAACGCATGTATGCGTTCAAATAAATTGTTTGCCATGTGCTACAGACCACTGTGCTGGTCTAGGCGCAATTGTTTATTGTACGCCACAAAATTATGTATTTAATTGAATTGTCACCTCAAAGTGCCTAAGTACAATATATTGGCTTTGTTGCATATTTTGCTGTTTTATAACATTGAAACAACTGAACAATTAACGTCATATATATTGTTAAAGTTAAATATTCAGTTTAACGCGTGCTCAACCGTAGAATAACACATTAAGTGCTGCAGTGAAAACTGCCATACCTTGTCAGACACCGAAGTATAATTGTTGCGAATGAATTGAATATACTGAGAGGATTCGTCAACAGGCAGAACTTATCGTTGAAATTAAGCAAGTTCTCCGCATTATTAAAAGTTGCACTGAAGTTTTTAACAATCGGTATATAAAAGTTTCATAATGAATCCAAAAGTACAGTCGGAATTTGTGATTTAAAGTTTTGTAGGATTTTGGTGCATTTTATTTTGGTTTGACACAAAATCCACTGATTGCCGTAAATTTAAAATTGAACGAAAAGAATGAATTTTTATTTCGAATGTAATATTCAGTTTAACGAGCGAGGTTTATAGGCAATTATTTTCTAAGGCGCTAATCATAAGCAAGTATCGTCATTTAATTACTAATTTGCATTAAATAATTGTGATAATAATGAGCTGTAACAGTTACTTTTTATAACGATGTGATTATATGATAACTATACATAATTTGTGAAAATTTATCCTACTTAATGAATTACTGTAGTGTTTAAACAGCTGAAAATTAAAGTTATATCGAAACCAGTTGACGTTTTATTATTTAGAACATCGACACTTTGTGTAAGAAGTAACACATTAAGAGTATCGTTTTCTTTATATTAAACAACTTTTGTTTTTAAATAAAATAACAGAAGCACTTACATACTTTACTTTACTATTATACCGTAAGTAGTAGTATATCTGTCCATGGCCAGACCTGACAAACAGAGTTAATTTCTATATACTTCCATCACTGTCTATAAATAATCCCAAATAATCAAACAATAAATATGTACAATAGAAAATTAGATGTATATAGCTTGAAGTTCTTTATACTCAAAATTTATTCAGATCTACAAACAATTAAATAATTTGCCTGGAACACAATCCCATAATCTCAAACATCATCGGTACTAACGAAACGATCCGTTATCACAAATGATCCTGGATGATCGAACGACACAATCGGAAATTAGATAGAGTCAGCCTGGACTACAATTTTAATGAAACGCCATTCATCGTGTTCGAAACCGACGTCCGGTCAGACAAAAGCACGGTGCCGGTTGTTTACCGGTTCAGAAACGTCAGTGAACCAGTTTTATCGATGCTGGGTGTCGGGACAACGGATGTTCCAACACCAACGCATACGGAATCCGTCGACCAGCAGCGGGAAACGGATCAGGCCAACAACAACAGGCGGGTAGATGAAAAAGGGATGGAAAACCGCCGCGTGAATTTGTTTTAAACGGCCAGCTGCACTAACGATCGCGGCCGACCACTTCATGACTGACATATGTGCGCCACATTCCACGTGATTCTTACATTCCACCCAGAAATACGATCCCCTTTCGAATATTCGTCTTTTCCTCTACAGGGTGTCCCGGATGCTACGGAGTGCAACAGGGAAACTGTGACACGGTCGGAGTACACTGACATTTTTAATTTAGTTTCAACTGATCATCAACTCATGTTTTAGGACAGAGATGCCCATCCGGAACAAGGTCTGTCTCAAACCTACCTCCACTCTACGTCCATTCCTTTCACGTACGTTGTGGCCTAGGTATGAAGAAAACATCGGTAATTGTTGGCAAGTATGGCTTCACAGGAGACAGTGACGTAATAAGAGCAATTCTTTTTATAGATGACATCAGTTTTATCTAGAGATTTCATCTCTACTTTCTTAGTACGTGAGGGGACTGGGTGCAGAGTGGGGGTGGGACGGACCCAAGCGTTGCTCCGGATGGCCATCTCTGTTCTACCCCATCTCTATTATGCAACTGTTGTTATTCCGCACACAGCGAAAGATATTCATTGGAAGTGTGCCGCATTCAAAAGATTAATGAATGTTGCCACTGCAACAATACAGACTGAGCGTCATAAACAGTCTGTATCTTTATGAATGGGTTGCACCTCATGCGACATTTGACATACAAAGTAAACAACGCTCGTCCCGAAAACGAATGACCCAAGACCCATAGTATATTATACATGACTTTCTGATTCGAGATGACCTACCAAACATGCTGGAAAACCTGTTCGGTTAACTCCTGGGACACGTTGTACATACATACACTTTTTTTGAACGCTACAAATAAAACTCGCGATCGGCTTTGTCAATGGTGTCGCTCCGGCTTCCTATCGCGAGGACAAATCGTTCGATACGATGAAATCGTTATCGCGAGCGGGAAAAATGTATCTGACAGCGATTCAAGGATTTGTCACGGGGAAAATTGTTGGGACAGAAACCGACGTGTACGCGAGACGTGTTAATGGAGTTTAAAATCGTGCTGAAATGTTATGTTCGGGTTAGCAAACGAATCGTGGATTTGGTATTCCTGTGCAGTGGCAAATAAAATTGGCCAAATGAACGCATTTCAAGGGTTTTTTATTCAAGGCTGTTTCATAATTTGTAATTTGACATAAGAGTATTATATTCATGCAAAATTACGTTTGCAATGTAGGCTTCAAGAGATTGTTGTCAGGTGCACCTGAGGTGAGAAAGAAAAATAATAATGGAAATGTTTGTGGTATTTAAGATTTGCAGAAGGATTGTCAGAACAATCAATGATATTTACAGAGAATATATAAAAATATGATGAGGATTATAGAAATATAATGCACACGCGTAATACAATTCGAATGACCGCAATTAGCATGCTCCTTTTCCTAAAAACGGTTGCACTCATACCCTCACACACACATACGTACTCTTACAAATTCCTTAAGACTAACCAGATTACTTGCACCCTAAACACTTAGCTAAAAGCTTCATAAAGTATACTATTGGGAGGAAGGTGACGTTTGAATAATTAAATTTCTGTTCTAGATCACCCACGTCACCCTTAAACGCGATACTACATAACTGTTATTTGTATTCTTTTAAACGCATTATTATTAAAATACAGCTGACTTTACCGTATAAGCCTCGCTCATATCTCATTCAGGAATATTAAAATTATATTGCATAATTATTTTTGTATTTCTAGTGTCTATATCAAATACTGAAATAAATAAATAGATTGCGAGGAATTACTCAATTTTTTTGGGTCTAAAACTTTTAAGAAACGTATACTGTTCATTTAAAGAAAATTCTTTCAGGAAATGAGTGCTCCACTTTGAAGTGTATTGCTCCTTCTGAAAAAAAAGTATTATTCCGCAAAGTCTCGTAAATTTTCAAAGTCAGCGTCTCGTTACGTAATCTACGTTAAGTCCTTAATCTAGTGGCTTGTTTTCTAAAACGCTGAAATAAATTAGCATCCTATTCAGATTTAAAACCGTAACCGGCTGAGCGCAAGCTGCACGATTTGAATATGGAAACAGTGGACGTTTTTGTTTCGCCGTGCTTCTTTGTGCCCTTTTGCTTGTGTGAGAAAGGAACATTTACACAGGAAATATAAAATATTGTATTGCGTTTTTCAGAAATTTTAGAGAATATTCAATACACGAAGTAACAACCTGGGAGTTCAATTTTTATTTAATTTCCTAACTAAACTCAAGATTTTCTCGAATTCAGGGAGACTAGAGAAGTGTCTGAAACCAACTGGAGATTATTTAAAACCACGATTATTTAAGGACAGAAAATAGCTGAAATACTGAGTTCTGATTAAAAAGATATCGTTTCATTTATCAAGCCACTCTTCTACACATTTTTAGTACAATTTCGTACATTTTTAAAATTTTTCTTCATAACTGATTAAACAGAAGTGTTTCAATTTACTCGATTAAAAATACCACAAGAATTTAAACAATATCTCACTTCAGCTGTGTTCTTCCTTGTTACTTAGGTATTCAAATTTTTTATTATAATACCTAATTAAGAAGAATATAATATTAGTCAAACATCGTGTTACTCTTGCGTATGAAACATTTTAGGATTTTTCAGTGGTCAGCAGTATCTCCATATATATATTCTACCTTTCACGTTGTGACCATTTCTCATTCACTATACACCAGGGTACTCAAAGTTCCGTACCCTTTCCACGAACATTTCCCTTCAAAACCAAACACCGTACCGGAGAAAATTCACTGCTTTTATAGGGATAAAACAGCGACGAAGAAAGTATAATATTTTCATTCGTCTCCAACATTGGACATCCCTCTTTTAACAGTACCCATAATTCTCGATGAAACTCTTAAAAGCACTAAATTCATTCTACAGAAGCACCAAATAGGTTAAAATATATAACCAATGCAAATACAAATTCTATAAATATAAAGGTATCTCTTTCAGAAGCTTCTATTCATATAGGCTGTTAAGAAAGTCAGAGTCAAACTTCTGGGATATGTAGCACTTATAAAAAAAAAATGTCTTAATGAACATGGGCCCAAATATCATTAGTATCGGGGTTACGAAAAGAAAAAGAAGATTGACTGTATCTAAAAGGTCAAACTGTTCACGAAAATATTTGTTAGACCTCTGCTTCCTAACTTGAGGTGTAGAATAAATTTCTAAATTTCCTGTCACTCCTTCAGCTACAGCCTGTGCAATTCACGCCACAAACACTAAACTTTACGAATCACCCGAAATTTCCCATAATTTCGGGTTCATTTTTCTTTCAGAATTCTTTCGATACTTCGTATTTATTGATATAGGATGGAAAATTTGATCTGTAACGTTATGTAAGAAAATGCTTGACGAGTGAACAATGTAAAATGTTCTTAATATATAAGATATACGTACTGACCAATTATACAATGTTGTCCAATTTATTTGTGTATTTATTTAGTCGTAGAAAGCAGTGATTGCCACCGGAGCAGTGGCATTCTCCCACTAACTCCATTTCGTCCATATCAGCTGTGATCTGGGACTACGGGGGACCAAGGGGAAACGAAGAGAATGGACCTAGAGTGGGGGAAGACCGCAGCTTTAATGGCCATCACTGGTGCAGAGACTATAGTTTCATTACATAAAAACTATACAAATGTAAATATTGGATTGAATCAGAAATACCTTCTAATTAGTCTTCATATAATTGGAGTATTTATTCCAGAATTATTCTTGTTGCATTTGCAGCATGTACAAGTTACAGACACGCTTACCTTCTATCATGACGCGAGGACAAAATATTTCAATGTGCAGAAACTAAAAAATCTATTCTACGTCGAAACTAATTTACAACACGACCCAGTAGAAAAAGAATCGCTTTTACGCGCAAGTAATTAACGCAATATCGCGGAAACAATCCCGTCCCTTTAATCATCTCAATTTTCACGTACGTTTCACTCATTTCACGCATGAGAGTGCGGAACAACCGACCAAGAAATCCGTGCTGGAAGCTGAAGCGAAACGGGGAACACGGCTGCATGGGGGAAAAATCAAAGTGGAATGGCACGCGGCAAGAGAAAAGGAACGCGAAACTACGACAGGTAGGGGGGAAGAAGGGGGGTGGACGGCATAATTGAAACGAAGGTTAGAGGGGTTGCAGCGAGAGCGAGGGAACGCATGGAGCGTTTGAAGTGAGCGCATTTTGGAGAGCAGTTTGAAAAACGCGTAATTCCTCGGCGGAACGATGTGCCGCGATCAGCGGGGACGGTTAATGGGTTTCTAGTTATGTGGAAAAAACCATTAAAACGTTTGCCCGCACTCGGAGAAATTAATTCTGATTGCCGTTATCGCCAGCATGAAAAGGAAGGCTAGGTTGGCGATCCCGCGGTACGCGGAAACGTACAGAGGGATACCATTATCGCCACCGCATTTCCCGCTGCGGCTGTTTTCGTCTGGCCTCCTAGAAAACGAGAGTTTTCTTTTTGCCGCACTCCAGCAGCACGGGCACAGAGGCCGGGACGATGAGTTGCTTCCTAGACCGCGCGCGAGTGTACAATAGCCGATAATAGGCGCGAGAGAAGCAGGAAAAATGGAATAGCTAACGCCGGGACCATGATACCCGAGAACACCTTCGGAATAACGTGATTTATCTGGCAGTATGTTCTGATAGTGTGTGTAGGTGCAATTTCAGAGGTTGAAGACACGTGAGCTGAGAGAGTACACTGAGTTACATTTTGGATGACTGAGAGGAGTGTGATTGCGTTCTTGCGTGTTTTATGAGAGTCTGGATTCTTGCTTTGATTGTTGACTGTTTAATAGAACTGAGCGGAGTAGTAGATTGAAAATGACAGTGTGTAGTCTGTGACTGGTTCGATGATTGTTTGGCCAGGTCCATGGACTTGCTTATATCCCGTACTGCGAAAGGCTGGAAAAAAGTCCAAAGAAACAGCACAGGAACAAGAGGGGTACTCCGCTCGCGCCGTCTTGTCTCACGGTGCTGTGATCCGATTAGTAGATGTGACTGTTTCGACTCATAAGGAAAATGCGTGTGCACTGTTTTTATGTTTGTGTCCGACTAGGTGGGCCTATTCCACTATTGACCGATTAGAACCGCAGTCCTTTTGTTGGACCTCTTTCGAGGTCGGCACAGTACACCGGCGAGCATCCTAGACGGCCGTCTGCTCGGAAACGGTATAGGAGAAGGAGCCAATCGCCTGACTGCTGTCGCGTGCCGAATTCTTAAGACCGAAAACGGGTGGTCAGAAGACGATTGGTGGGCGGTCTAGTATGATGTGATTGGCTACTTCTATACTGTTTCTGAGCAGATGGTCATCTAGGATGTTTGACAGTGTATATATGCACTGACAAAAAGAACTCTTGAAGTAGTCGTCTCAGATTTTAACCAGCTCCCGCATGATGATCATGTTATTACGAATTTCCCTATGCATGGTTTTAGGCGTAGACAGTCAATAGTTTAAAAGATATTTAATGCAGAAAGAAACTGTGCGGAGCAATGTACTGCCTAGCCGACTGCTCCAAATTCTTCTACTGAAAGGATCTCTTATGGTAGAGTAAATATACCCTATTGTAACTTTAAATATCTGTTAAACTATTCACTATCTGCGCCCAAAACCGTGATCTACCAATATGCGAAAGCTCATTAAAATCTGAGGCAACCATTTCGGTAAGTTTCAGATTGTACATTCACCTGATGACGAAATATGTGATCCTGTAATTTTTCTGAACAGTGTGTACGCAATATCGTCCATAATTAACGGAATAACTCAACGTACTACGAAGCACATTTATCACGCATTCCCGTACAATAATACTTCGTCACAAAGGTGCACCAGCCATCAAAGGATTATTTATAAGCTCAGGTAAAAATATCAGACGATCCAGAGCAGAAACTCCGATATAATAAGGGTTAATCAGCGAACGTCTCTTTGTGCCACGCGAGAATGACTTTCATGTACCAGTTACATCACAATCGATCTAATAACGATACTCCATCCCTTCGATGCTCTGCGATAAAAAAGAAACCCTCCGAAGCATTTCTTGGTGATCTGTTCTCCTCGAATAAAAATCTTTTATTCTCCTCGTCCTCTTTGTTTTGTGACCCAGTTGCAATTAAGTTGTCCGCCGTGAAAGGCTCATTAAAACGCCTCTGAATGAAGTTTACGTGGCTCTCCTAACGACACTTCCGTAATCTTTGGCGATTCCGCGAATTGTCCAGAAAAATCTCGGCCTCGAAGTAGGTTAACGCGATCGAGGAGCGGAGGACCGCCGGTACCGGAAGCTGGGTCGGCCGTTCGCGAGCGGTAACTTCCGAAAATTCGCGGATTTCAATGAGTGTCGGTGGCACAGCTGCTGGGAACGAGCGCAACCCTGTAAACTTCTCGACGAGAAATTTCCTAGAAGTCAACCACCGTAGAAGCAGGAAGGGCGGGAGCGTTGCGAGGGGATATATTTACGAAGACGGAAATATTCTCGCGGAAGTAAATTCCCGTTTACGAGGCTACCCGCTGCCCGGTTTCGAAAAAGCTTTATTCCCACCCTCCGCGCGCGTTGTTCCACCGGTAGGTCAGCACGCGTGCAAGCTGCGGTTTCATTGTATCGTAAAATTACGCCGAGTGTGAAAAATACGAGCTTCGAACGCGGACTATTCTCAGATCGCTCGAAACGCGACGAGGAACGGACGCTGTTTATGGAACGATTTATTTTTACGGTATAAGGGTCTAGGAAGATTGTGATGGCTCTTTGATTTATTGCAGATGCATCGTCAGGCACGAATGATGGAAATATCTACAGGATGTTGTTGAATTTTAGGTACAAATTGTACAAAAGCTTTATTCCCGCCCTCTGCGCAGGTTGCTCCAGCGTCAGGTCAGCTAGCGTGTAAGCTGCGGTTTCATTGTACCGTAAAATTATGCCAAGTGTGAAAAATACGAGCTTCGAACGCAGACTATTTTCAGATAGCTCGAAACGCGACGAGAACGAATGCTGTTTATGGGGTGATTTATTTTTGTGGTATAGCAACTAGGAAGATTGTGATAAGAGAATTTCAGAAGTTTCGGAGGTGCCGTTAGATTGTTCTTTGATTTATTGCAGACGCATCGTCGGAAACGGCTGAGAGAAGTATCTACAGGATGTTGTTAAATCTGATAAAAATTATTAAGTGACGTTTCCGGGGAAATTCTGGCAAGTGTAGAGGGTATGATACTTTTAGGGAGTTTAAGAGGGTTTTAGGAATATCGTGATGTGTCAAGAAAAATTGTGGAAGTGTAATGAAACTGTGAGAGTCTCGGGAAATTGTGACAAGTTTAAAGGGGTAGTGATACTTGCAGGGAAATCCTGGCAAGTTTTGAAACATCTTGACGCGTTTAAAAAAATTCTGATCTGTTTAAGAAAACCGTGCCACGATTAGAAATATCGAAAGACGCCTAGGGAGAAACGCCTTTCAACATTTATCTAATGCGTTGAATCCAAAAACGTAGTGCCAAAAAGAGAATAATTATTATTGTTTCTACTTTGAGGGGGGGGGGGGGGGGGGGTATCAGTCTGTAATATTTTTAGAATATTTTCTGAAACACTCTTTTGACTTCCTTCGAGTGATCTCAATATTTGATGCTGTACACGTATTTTTCATTTGCCTACCAGAAAGCTTGCATTTATGTAGCCTTCCATTTCAACCCCCACAGTTTACAGAAATGCAAAAATACACCGTTCAGACTTCGTCAAGGGAGTGTATATTATATTACACAACACGCAACCGTTCAAAAATCTGAGTTTCTCTATTTACGCGTTGACTGCAATGGAGGTCACCGACGAGCGGTACTTCAAATTTCATTTCATTAAATTACTGCTAATTCTCACAGAATTAAAAGAAACATTAATATTGCGATGATATAAAGTACCAACTATACGATGAAATAATTATACATTTTTTTCTTCCGAAATTTGCGTATAAAATAAGATATTACAGCATGTCTAACCATGCATGTCAATCGTCACTGTATCATTCACCCTGTTAACACGTTGAGTGCCACAGTGAAACAGCCATACCTAACCAGACACGATATAGTTTAGTACTTTTTATATAAATCGTAACACAAAACAAGATTTGAGTACTCATTCCTGTTCTTCTGTTCCTACATTAAGGTTTCAGTATCAAGTTCGCTCAGAATTTTGTGAGAATCAATAATTATTTAATTAAATTAAGTTTGAGACATCTGTCACCGGTGACTACCGCGGCATTCAACGTTCTCAAGTCATTTTTTCATAAAAAATAATAGTGATTTCATGCAACTCCCGAAGAAGAAGCAAAAAATCACACTCTCATTGTTTACTAACTAATTTATACTTAATATCCTGCAGCACTGACTTCTACACCGTAATCAATTAACGGACAAACATTAATTACCCGGGTCGAGCCCGGTCTATCCCGCTATATAATGCTCATTAAAAGAATCTTAACGAGAGAGCTCGGTTAAAAAAAGTAATTAAAAGCTCCGCCATGTTAGCGCGACTCTTTCATCTTCTCGGTCGAAATTCATCGTCCGAGGGGCAGAGAAAGTTTCTCGTTTGAAAAAACGGGCGAATACGCCACGCAGTTTTTCCAGTTCCGGTTCAAGAGCATTCGAAGAAGGCGAGAGGACATCAAAGAGCGTTAGAATAACCGCCGCTATCCACGCAGAAACCACCGTCTACGCCAGCCGTGAATTCTTCAACTTTTCCACGTCGATCTTGTCGCGAGACCGGTTCGAAAGTTTACCACGAAAAAAGCTGATCGAAAAGAGAAGAAAAAGTTGAGGTGTGCGAGAGAAAAGGAGGAAAACGGAGCAGTGGAAAGGTGGACAAGGACGGAGGAAGCTTGGTGGTGATCCTTCCAGGCGTGAATCGTGGTTCGTTCGAACTTTTAATTACCTGGTACTTAAGAAACGGTCTGCGAAGGAACAGGGGCAAAGAGAAGAGGCGAAAGAAGAGGCGGCGAATAGAAAAATAAAAGGAAACCGAGAAGAAGGGTGAAATGGCCGTGCGGAGAACGTGCAAAGCTCGCGTTTGTGGAACGGACTTAAGCAACCACTCGAAACTGCTTCCTAACAAGAACGGAAATCTTTCAAGTATCGTTTCGAACAGGCCTGCACAGTTCGAAGTTCCAACAAGCTCGTTTTTTCAATTAATTAAACCGGAACAGCCTGGGCCCGTTTGTGTAAGATCAACGAGCGCGAATGATCGTGTAATTGGAACTCGTATTTTCACCGAATGCAAACATTCCCTCGCCAAAAGTCAAATATTCTGCTACAGGATTTCTCAACACGAGTTACACGCACTCACGAGGCTAATGAAAATAATAAATCGAATTTTGGTTGTATGAAATTGAAAAAAGCAAATACATTTGAAACATTAATGTTGGAGAAGATGCAGATTGGAACTGAATTAAATTTAAATAAAATAGGAGCAAATATGATAAAACCAGTAAGCGTTAAACAAACTGAAATGTCAAATTACATCAATAATTCTCATTAAGTATTTGTTCTTCTTTCTGATGCTTTGTTTTTTAATCCCATTAATTAGAATCAAGTCATCGAGACAATTGAAACATTATTACTTCTCTTATTCTTCTCTCAATTTTTTAAATTGAAAGTAATATCAAAATGTGTGCAATTTATAATTTATGTGCTAGACGATATTTATAGAATTTGACACGCCTAAATATGTAAAAAATTAGCAACAGCTTATTAAACATTTTTCCAGAGACGAATTTAATTTCGATAAAGTTCCAGTTCTCCAAATTATATTAGAAAATGAAAAGACAGTTTAAAATGAGTATTTGTATAAGAATACAGTTTGTTAAACGCAATATGAAGTGTTGATTTTTCGTTTTATTGCATCGAAATTTTTATTGTAATGAGTGATTCAGGAGGTTTTTATATTTTAGTTTCAGTGGTACAAGTTTTCAAAAGGCTGAGAACCGCTGGCCTATAACAAAACTTTCAGACACGGAAGCAAGAGAATTAATTAAAAGATTTGCTTTCAATTAGTGGAAATTGACGAATGAGAATAACCCTGTAATTGGAATTCGTTTTTGACGAAAAAAAACGTTTCCAACCCCCCTCCCTCCAAACGAAAATTCTATTACAAAATTTCCAATGTGAAACGTAAAAGAATTAATTAAGAGATTTGCTGCATCTGGATGAATTTCCAAATACTTTATGTTTAATGTACGAAATTTACATAAATTGTTTAACACCGAAGCTTATTTAAACTTTAAAACAGTATGGCCTGTAGCAAACAAAAGTACAGCAATATCATGAAGAAATTGTTCTAATATAAAACTAAATAAAAGATTAATTATTAGACTTGGACGTTTATGTAAATATAAATTTTTCGACATTAATATTTTTCATTTTAATACAGTTGAAGAAATGGTACTTCATACATACATGCATTTTCTATGTATTTGAACGTATTAAATTACAGAAAGCTCCCAGTATTTTAATTACGAACAAAACTGAATAATGTCGAATAAAATCGGCTATGAATACTTAAAACATAATTCATAAATTAAAAAATTCTATTATCGCTCTCTTTGTTCTGATAAAATGCCAGCTGAAATACATCTGAATGAATATAACAATGATTTTTATTTGAACTCGGAGCGCAATATTCACGAGATCGACGTCGAGCGTTGCGAAATTATTTATTACTTTTTCGTTTGACAGAACTTGCGGAATTCTGCATTTTTCCGTCTGAGTTTATTACGTTTGTGTGCAAAACTCTACCTCGGTAAATTTAATTAAACCCATGAAATATTCCTGAAGTTTCTTTCTGAACACCGTGGACAATTTCAAAGGCGACGAAATATTTCGTTCGGTTTTACTGTAGCTGGCCGTCCTCGTGAGCAATGGAATCGCGATTTGCTGCTGGACAAATTCAATAAAGGCCAGTGATCAATCATGCTGCGATGCTCATTGCGAAATCATTTGTATCGTTTCATCATTGGAAATAATCTATTGAAAAATCGGACTTTACGAGTGAGTTCAGTATTCACGATATAAACGTGGACGGTTATCAATAAACATTGTAGATAATCTTCGAACGTGGAAATCAATAGCCTTTGTTTCAAGGTACATTATTGTTTCAGTTGACTGCGATGCTGCAGCAAATACGAATAATTAATTTGAACAATGTCATTTGGAAAACGGTAGATAAACGTACAAATTCTTGTTATAAAATTTATTCTAAAACGCTTTTAACATGTTTCCTGTCACAGTGAAAAATTCCAAAACTAGTCAAATACGCGAAAATGGCTATTTATTAATACACGTGGTTGATTGTATAAATATTTATCTAATTGGTATTACACGTTTTATTTCAACTATCATTTTAACGTGAATGTTACCCAAAATTTCATAAGGATTGGTAGTTATGTGATCAAATTAAAATTGATGCGTATACCAAAACCGGCAGACGTGGCCGGGAACGTGTTAATAAGGTTTTCTTTAGAAAAAGTTAATATTAAGAAAATACGTTTTGTGGCATGTACTTTGAAATATACGCGAATAAACAAATTTTGATACAAGCAGATGTAAATATTTGAATGGATGAATCTACAATAAACATTTACTTCGTCTCTTCAAGAATTAAACAATGCACCTTCTTATCATAGGTACTTATAAAACTCTCCTGTAAATAAGTAAATAAATCCATGAACATTTATAAATTACTCATAATTAAATTTTAATTTCAAGTATCTGTTTAATAACCACAACTACTCTTTTCTTTAAACGATGACTCACAACAATATAAACAAACTCTATTCTATCAATATAGTTTTGAGACTTGTTTTAATCAGAATTACTTTTTTTTAGCATTGGTACATTACATTTCAATCCATCCTGCAAAATGTAGCATCACAATAATAAAGAGAATCATATCTATCAACGTAATCTATATCAAGACTTGTATCGATTTTAATCTCTCTCTTAGCATTAGTAGTTTAAATTGCAACCCACATTTGCACATACAAAATTATTTTCGAAACATTAATCAGTCTACCATGAAATCTGAAATCCTTAACATGTTGAATGCCACAGTGAAAACAGCCATACCTAGTCAGATACGATATAGTTTACTATTTTCTATATAAATCGTAAAGAAGAAAAAGATTTGAGTACTCAATCGTATTCTTCTGTTCCTACATTATTGAGCATGAAGTTTGCTCAGAATTTTGTGACAATCAACAATTATTTAATTACATTAAATTTGAGGTGCTGGGCACCGGTCACCCACACGGCATTTAACGTGATGATATTAATATTCCATCGTTAAATAAACTGGAGAATCACAGATTCATAGAACTCGATTAATGTTCATAATAAATCATATAACCTGGCGAGCACGTAACGTGTGCAACCGTTTACCTGAGAGATGCTAGACTCACGACTGATTTTTCGACACCGGTGTCACACCACGAGTTGCCGTTGTATTTCCCGCAGGGCCGGTCTCGGTATATTTAATTGAAAAACGTGTAATTCGTAATTTCCTGTGGGAGAGGTTGGCACGTCTTCTTGATCGTTAAATTTCACGACAGAAAATCCACGGGACAACCCTGGAATTACGTTTCCTCTCTCGTTCTATCCTTCTCTGCTTTGAAACGTTTCGATCGCTATGGATTCCAGTTTAAATAAATTAACATGCACACTGACCGCTTCTGTTCCCTCGATTTCTCGTTAAAACGTCGATCGACATCCGTTTACTTTGATTCCGTCGATTATGGATTATTTTAATTCTCTTTGAATTAATCTTCAATTAGAGAATTCATTTGAGACATTCGAGAGAGTTGTATTAAACGTGATTTAATTATTTCATTCTCCACAAGGTCCATTACTATATAAAATTATTGACGATAATAATATTTCTAAGCTTCAAACATTCAAAGAATTCCGCCCACTCTACGAAGAAGTTAATATAATAAACATATAAAAACTTCGAGAGCCCTTAGGCCATTTTCAAAGCTCAGTTACATATAATAAAAATTGTCTATCCATATTAACGAGTAAATAAGGGTTTTAGCACTTTAATGGCCGCACGTCTACCCAGTTAAACTTCGCCAAGGGCCGGCAATATAAATTTATGGCTTACAAATTATATTATATGTATTATGTTATCCGTCTATAACGATTAGAGAAATCATTACACAGAGATTGTGTTACTGGCCAATAACCGTCGGCGGTAGCATCACACACGTGTTGTGTGATCGGCCACTAACAGTTGTTCCGGCTATCACACACATGTTGTGTGAGCGGCATTAAAGTGTTAATATCAATGGCCAGTGTCCCTGCGCCGTAGTATGTAAACACGTTGAAAACGATCTTCAAACGGGAAAATCATTCGAAAAATATTCAAGCTACACGTGCGTCGTTTAAACACGAAAAATCGCGTGCAATGTTGAAACATGATATTACACGAAATATTTCGAAATGAGATACACGTTGGAAATATGTTCGTGTAAAAAGCAAAATTCCAAAATGTATCAGTGAATTGTAATGTCGAATTAAAGATATTCTTAAAAAGCATATGTTTTAACGAGCACGAACGGAGGAGTGGTATGAAGCGGCGCGATACGTATTGCAATTAACATGGAAATAGTCGAGTGTGCGCGCAATTTTTTAATCAGACTCTTGCGAAAGCGTTGCCGGTTTTTGTGTTATCAATTATTTCACCGCTGTCGTTCTTCATCCACTTTGCGATCGCACCAACAGGATCGCGGTAAATGGTGAAACAGCGTAGCTCACTCGCCGGAAATAAAAAGACGTAAACAATTTGCGGGGAAAATGTGGCGTGGCCATACTCGTGAACGCACAAGGGAATATCGAGTCGTTTGTTTCTCCGGCCTGTGAATCATCTAGACAAAGATAATAGTTCACTGACCGCGAATAACAATTTATCTGAGCGTTGTTCCTTTTTCGAGATCACGACATTGAAAGTGATATTACCTGGTAATTACTGAGTCCTGGATATCTAAAACCTCTTGTCAGTATTATTGAAAAGTGTTTGGAAGGCTTTGGGAGTTATAAATTATTTTTGGTGTAGTGTGATCATTAAATGCTTGAACAAATTTTTAGTTGCGTGTTCTACTTTGTTATAGAGGGGGGAAAATATTGTTTATAAGTTGGACTGTAACTGCTTTGTGTTGGAGTTTTTAGTGTTAAAAAAGTGGATAGTGAGAATATTATCAATCTAACAGGAAGTGTAAAGTAATATTATTTTTTCTTCTTGTTTATTTTTATGACATTATTTATTCAATGTCACACCCCCTGTTAAGGTATTTCCTTAAACATTCAATTACTCGGAGTGCTAGAAATATTATAAACCAATTATTTAATTAAAAACCAACTAACTTATTTAATAAATTAATATGAATGTAAATTAGAATAATAATATTCACGCGAATAATTTAGTATAGCCGCAAATAAACATTGGTTGTAACTTTAGTAACAAACAAACGACTCGTATGAAATTCCAAAAAAAAAATACTTTTCATATTACAAAATGTTTATTGATACATTTTGTATATTACTTTATTGTATCGCAGTTAGTTTCTGCTTCGATATTGAATATCTTGTTCATGTTTAATTAATGTTCTGTTTTTACCTGCGTCACATTTGTAACGAATGCAGAAAAATAATTGAAACATCAGGAAATAAAATGTAAACGGACCGAAATATCAGCGCAATGTATGCAAAATGCCCAAGATAAAAATATCAGCCGACAGGGAATTTATTCATATACGCGCCACTTTTTATTACGATTTATAAAAAGAGGAAAGCAAGCCCTCCGCCATTGTTAAATTAATGACGGAAACGACCAGCCGCACGTATTTCCACGCATATTGCAAAATTTTTCACAACAGACTCCCTATCGATTTCCACGAAATTAACAACAGGTTCATTCGAACAATTCTCTAATAGACAATTCGAGTAATAACAACCATTTCAAAGTGACTGCACAATATTACAACCTGACATTACATCTCTCTGTGTCACGAACAAATCGATTCACGCTGCACGCGTGACACAAATTTCCAAAATTATAAGAAATACTATTCTCGACAGAATTTACAATTACAGCTGAACCTGTATCACCGATTCTCGCCACACATGTGCACCAGTGCGCTAAAACCTTCTACCAACCCCCTTCAAATTTACCAGAATCATTCTAACTAAACCTCTTACTAACCCTCACACTTCATATAGAAATGTCATACCTGAGCTTCGAATAATTCCTTAAAACCCCGAAGAAACGATGACGACTGTTCAAAGACTCGAAGACTGCACTATGTAATCACAGGTTACCACAAGGTAAGTCCGTCAAATGTCGTATGGGATGTACGACCGATGGAGGAGGGAAGGGTAAAGGGCAAAGACACATTTAAACACAAAAACATTCATGAGAATACGGTGCACAGACGGTATCGGAGAGAGTCGCATCAGCACATGCAGACTCCACGGCGGCCGGAGGCCAACTGGCCTTCATAACGCGCGCGCCACCCTGTTCAACCACGCCGGCGAACTTACCCGAACCGCCGCACGAACTTGTACGATTGTCCTTTGGCAGGCACCCTTCGGCGTAAACGTACACAGACGTCAGCATAAACGATTTGAAATACAAAATATTTATGGTGACTCCAGAAAAATAATCAAGTAATATATAATTATCAGTTGGGATCCTCTGTCCGTTCAAAAATATCTCGAAAGCCATAAGGCCTAGAAGGCTGAAATTTGGTAGGTAATCAGCTCCTACTCCAACAGGGTGCATGAGTACCTTAGCAACCGGAAGTTTTCCCGAGGGGGTATGCTATCCCCCCACTTTACTTTTGTTTCGTATACGAAAGATGTTTTGAGGATTCTCTTTTTTCCACTAGTTTACAGCAGTGTTTGGTTGTCGAATTGATCAATCCAACACTAAACATTACTTTTAAATTTCACAGAGTTGTCAAAAACTCCATGTATATAATCGTTGAACGACCTCAGATGGCTTTATGCCCTCTTTCCATTGAAAGAAAATAATGGCTCTTTTAGATTTCACAGCGTATTCCATAGTCGCAGAGTTAAAAGCTCAGAAACACATTTGTACTCACCCCTCAGTTCTCGAACAATATTGGCCGGCATTGACTGGTGTTGATCTCATCTAATTTGACTATCATGTTATATAAAGTTCAGTCTATTTGTTTTAGAGTATCAGGAGGCATCTACTCCAGGTGGGTCTACAAGAGTTTTAAGTTAAGGCCAGGCTCTGCCTGCTCAAAAAAAAAACGGACTATCATTCATTCTACATTGCTGCAACTGTACCATTACTCTGATACTTTGGAACAACACTCGCTATTAAAACATACATTTCATCGGAGTAATTCGTCAGTTTTTTATATTTTGAACTACTCACAGAAATTTAAGTAGGCCTGTGAGGTACCGCTGCTATCTTGTTCAAAAGCGAACGAATCACGGTTCGCAACAATATTGTTGCCATTTCATGCATACATGGGTGACACTTACCCTCTGACATTTCACCCCTTAAACTTGAGTATCCGCAGCTAAAAAGAATACGTGTCGCTCATTTTTGGCTATTCTATAAACCTGTTAAGTTTCAACAACATCGGGAGAAGACGATCCAATACCCTTCCTTGTTAGAGTCGATCACTACGAGGGAGGTCAGGAAGTCTGTTTAATTTTTTTTGTTAATTTTATGCTACCAAAATTAAAATTGCATAGCTAAAACGAAAAGAGAAACTTAAATGGACTTGTGCACCTCCCCTATTTATTTAATCATGTATAGTATTAACAAATAGAAAAGTTAGGGAGCTTACTATTAATACTGATTAGAAAGAATATAATTTGAGATTATCTTCATTTTGTATAACAGTTCAGAAAGTCAGCTTTATGTGCTGACAATAAACAACAAGTTTATGTTCAGCTAATACAGCATGGCAGGCCCCGGCGACCGGCACCCTAAATTTTTTATCCTGCAAATATAGGAAATAAGAAGAATATAATTGCATAATGTTCTCATATTTTTATTCGATGTATTGTGTGCATAATAAATGAGCGCTTTAAAATGTCTAACGTTAGACTGGACAATAAATTATCATATTTATATATGCGATCCCCTGAGTCTTCTGAACGGTGTATTTTTGACGTCAAGAAATTGAGTTAGCAGTTTTTAATATGTTTTTCTTGCTTCCACAACAGGAACTTCCCTTCACAAGCCGTTAAACTTTCACCGCAAAGTAATTAACTGCATATATTATAACTTCCGAAGTACAACATGTAGCCACGCCAGGGTTACAGAAATTCCTTCCAAATGCGTACGGCAATCCATTGCAAATTTAATACTGCGGTACACCTGCGATAACTATTACAACATGATTACGTAGCGTCTAGAAGCAGCCGTACATAGTTCCACGACCAACTAAAGCATTCCTCTAATACAAAACCAAATGTTCGTAGATTGTTGCTACGATGTTAATAATTTTCAATGCACGTTATGACGTGTCTTTAACATTTACTGCAAGTCTACTGCAGGAACACTTTATTATTAACAATCATAGTAGTCTGAGGGAAATCGACGTTAAACGAACCGTATTTATTAAAACAACATAGAATTAATAGTTTACAGAATATTTCGTAATATATGAATACATTCATTGAAATATTTTAGTACGTGGATTTTCCTCTCGCTTATTCTCAAAAGGATATTTCTGACAAAAATTTAATTATCTGCATGGCACACAGGAAATTCGCAATATGAAGACATATTCTACGAGATCATATTCGTTTATTGCCCCAGGCTTTGCCCTTTATACGCTCCTACGCATTCGCTGCAGAATACCGTTGTTTTTGTTGCAATATGTAACAACAAAATGCGGGCGAATTCCACTTGAACTCTCATGCATTCTAATATATAAAACATTCAACGTAACATTCAATAAAAAATTATATATCAAATCTTCTGGTATACCTGTTTACATGTAGAAGTCATTAAAATATTCTACATATGCCGAACGAATTTTCTGTATTACAGAAAATACGGTAATTGTGATATTTTATGGATATTGTGTCATTTGACGGTAAAAGTTAGAAATATTCTGAAAATATACATAGCAGAAGTGACAAAATTTATTTAGAAGAATTCAAGTGTGAATAAAAATTTCATTTCAAGAGAAAGTGTACAGGGTGTCGTACTTGAATAGATCCGCGCGTATATGTTCGAAACTATTCGAAAAGGCGGAAGTTGAATGAACATCATAGGGACATACAGAGGTGTAATAATTTCTTTATATTTTCTATACACCAATACATGCAGCTTTTCATTCTCTATTAAGAAGTGTTAAACAGCTCGAGTCGAAAAGCTATTAATGTAGTAAATATTTACAATCTACAACTTTTCGACATAAATACTTCTACACTTTTTATACAGAACGAAGAGCTGCACTGAAGAATGCATTAAGAAATATACCGTTTTATTAAAAAAAACATGAATTTGACTCTCATATATCCGCTACGCCTCCACCCAAAGGAAAACTATTGCCATGAAAATATATTCCCTTCAAAACCATTCAACTTATTTCTCAAACATTTCGCAATATATCACTAACAGTTTTAAAGATAATCGTGTAGAACCATTCTAATGTACACCCTGTGTATAGCATACATATAGCGCACGTAAATAATAATTTTACACAAGCTATTATCCGACGCCACGGCGTGCTGTGTTTTGCCGGACAGACACTCAATAAACTTTGGCAAGAAAGGGAATAATGGCAGAATTTATGCTGGCATCTATGAGCTGAAGCAGTTCGTGGTGCATCCTCGGATGCAGTCTGCTGCACGAATTCGCGATACACGCATACGGTTTCGCGCGGAACCGCGCTGTATATAATTGTGTTATAATAGCTATCGCAGGTGTTGGCTCGTTAAATTGTTAATACATTGCAGCACGAGCCCTCGCGGAAATTCCGCCGATTAATTCTGTAGCATCGTGCCCGGTATTAAACCTTCTGCGTGACACTTTCATTCTCATGGACGACGTTCAACAACTTCAAACTACCACCGCTACTGACTCTTCAAAAAATTCGTTATTTATCACTTGTGTCTGCTGGCTGTATAAATGCAACATTTATTAAAATACATTTTTAATTGCGGATGATTGGTATAGAGGGTTACTCGCTATAATTTGGCACCTCAAACAATTGCTTATGCTTGCTATAACAAAAGAGAGTTGAAAACAATATATTTTCTGTTCAATGGAGTATATCGAATAATAGAAGTTACTCTTTTTTATCTTTTGAATTTGTATAGGGTCATTTTAAAGTCACTGTGCTTATAGATAACTGAATTTTGTTATGGCATTAGGTACAAGATTACGAACAGAGTACTTAGGTTAAAATTTAAAAAAAATATATGATATTTAAAATTGCTTTTATTGTGCCTGATATATACAATTGAAGAAAGCATTGAAACGGTTGGTGCTGAGCGGGGATTTCAGAAAAGAAAGAAAGGAGGAAAGAGGATAGAGCGTTTCGTCCGGGGCCTGCTAGTGGACTCGTCAGTAAGGCTACCTAGCAGGCCCGTGCCTTAGACGCGGGATAGTGAGGATCAGGTCGTAGGAGTATATATACAAAACGCAGGATGGTCGTGGACTTGCGGGAAAGTCTGTGCGCCGCTGAACCCTCTGCTGGCGAGGTCGGGAAGTGCCGCTACAGCATGTTCTTCTGATAACGATAAACATGTCTGTTATCCCGAAACTAAAGCAATTATCCGAGGTTGATGTATTTGAAATTTCTTACCATAAGTATATTTAAATTTCCTGACTAATTATGTGCGCAGCTTAAGTATTTTAAGACCATAATAGTAGGAGTATTTATTAGAAAATTTACAATTTCAGAAAATTTCGTGACGGTTCTCTTTAATAGTTTGCGTAATAGTAAAGATAATACTGCTCACGAAGCACGGTCAATATTATCCCAGCCGCTGCAGCGCCAGTCGCTGGGATCTAATGATAATTAATTGCCGAGAAATGTTGAGAATAATTAATCGCCAGGAAATAATTAATCGTGCAGAACGATAAAACAAACATGATTGAACCGTAATTTATAATCTGCACGCGATGGACGGGAAAATCCTCCAATAAGCCCGGGGAAAACTTCTTAGAGTTATTAAGCACGGGGCTCCAATGGAACAGAATAAAGTGAACAGGGAAATTGAAAGAAAAATTAAAAAAAATGATAATCGCTATATCCTTCAAAATTCACACTAAATTAGTATTAACATTCTCAATATTCGATAATTAACCATTTTGGCGCTATGAGATCATATACATGAGATCAAATGAAATGTTAAGTATGTACCTACATACTTTCCGATTAAACTGTTCATCATACACGATGAGGCCATATAAGTACCTAAATTATTACATAAGCGTACCTTTTATTAACAATCGTGCTTGTTTAAGTACACAGCGAAAAACACCGGAGCCTATACTTTAATGACTTGTTGTTTATTAAAGTGACAGATGCTATAAACGCTGCAAATATTACACACAATAAATATGGAATAACAATGGTGAAACATAAGATATAGAATATAGCTTTTATTACCGATGCTTGACAGATCGTTAAAAATGACTAAAAACCCTTAGTGTCTTATAGTTTTGTGCAGTATATTTTGCTTACCAATTTGTCTGTATTTGGAAGAATAAAACACTTTGAATGATCTGACACGTCACAGCAGAAAATGTTAAATGGGAAACCACAAACAAACTTACACGAGAGCCAGGACCAGCGGCAGAAATACGCTTCAGACAGTTGAAACTCGTGCCACATCGATCGATCAGGCTGAAGAAAGCGATGGAAGCTCGCACCACGTGTTATCGTCGCCCTCGATATGCAAAAGCTCATTACAAAACGTGTAAGGTAATAAAAGCTGGCGGTGATTTATAGAGGAGTGCTCGTAATGGGAAATTCGCAGGCATCGAAGCAGGCTGGTCGAGCGTGAAGATACCGTTGTCGACGACCCATTCTTCTGGATCGCGATAAATCAAAACTCTCCTAGTTGAACGACCATGTTACACACGGAGCGGCAGAATTTCGCGATGAATTGCCCGCCTACGAAATTGCAGCGACGGATGAAACACCTTTGCGGTCGAGGGGCCCGACCAGGCCGGATGTCGCATGCCGTGGACCGAGGTCGAAGGTCCCGACAGATACGGATACACAGGTGAAGATATACGCGTCAGAGACATCCACGCCCCAGGAAGCGGCTAAACTCTCTGACTGATAACAGACCGACCGTTCTGTGTCTCTTACTTGGATCATCGGTCAAATTGTTTTGAGTACAGCGTCCCTCGAATCATTGTAACGACGTGCAACATCGAGAAATAACACTAATTGTGAATCGAGGTAAGGGAAGTTGCTACCACCTTCTCGAGCACAATATTTATCAGCGTAACTTGAGTAGCGATACCCTGTGAGGCAGCGAGATACATACAATGAAACGGGCAGTTAGACCTCTTAGAAAGTCTACATTTTTTGGCTTCCCTGTTGGAGTAGACCAAGTTTGCAGTAGACCGCTGGAAAGCCCGTGAAATTCTGCGTAAGACAAGTATACTGGTATAGAGGTCTATCCACTTCCCGAAACAAGAATCGAAGAATTGTCGAACCGGTGGCAACTTGGAAGGTCAGACAGGTATTCGTTTTACTTATATGTCTTACTAAAAAATGTAAGTATATGATTACGTTTCCTTCCTTTTAAAATTCTGTATGTTTATAACTGTATGTTTATGACATCTTTTCTGTTTAGATTTGTAACAAGTAAATCTTTTTCAATTTCGAACAAGTTCTTATTTTAATGATAGAACTCTGCCCAACCTGTGAAGGTGTTAAATGGCTTTTCCAACAATGTTTACTTATACTTCCACGCATTGACACAGTTTTTTCAAAGGTGATCCAGTCGCGACAGTCTGTTCCTACTCAATTAGGCGAGCGTACCTGCGTGTACCTGGTTTTTCAGCTTACGCACCTGTAATGCAGTCCTCGAGTAATTAAGCTCGAGCTCGTCTGTTGGACACGCTTTTGTCCTCCACTAAAAAGCGCCACTGCTGACCACGGCGCTGCCATGTGTTCTAGCCCACGTCATAACGTAGTCAGAGATCCGGGCGAGATACATACTGTACAACCAGAAACGGAATACGTGAAAATATTTTTAAAAACCACAACATCGGAATACAGCATCGTTTAATTAAAAAGAATTTTCATACTGTACCTACATTTCCATGGTTATAAGTGACGTTACATATATGTTGTCTCAGATATTTGTCAAGATGGAGAATATTGGCTTCAAATTATAGCAATAAAGAAATTTTATAATATTGATATTGTGAGGGAATCTAGACTTAGCTGGATTATTGTAAAGCAAAATTTGGAAATTCTTGGAAGACACGTCCGCATATGCAGTGATTCACGATATTGATCACATGATTATATTATTTCAACATTCTTCTATTTAACACTTTTTTAATGTGCGGATATTTCATACAGGGATATGGTGTCTCTAATAAATAACATTTTAAATGAGTTTGAAATATGTGCATTTGGTTGGTTGCTTTAGAATTAAGTAAGAAAAGTAATTATGAAAATATTTGACAGTTTCGTGTGTCACTGCAGGTTACAGTAAGCCATCTCATGCATGGAGACTGATGCAGATTTTTATAAATTATTCAGTTTGTCAAGCTTCTAAACGTTATCGCAGCATCGAGCTTGTGGAAAGATTGCATTCTAGCATGATGAAAACATGTCTAGCGGCCGTTAAGCGGCACCGAAACATTCTACACATCGATGTTAATTCTCGAATGCCATATTTCATGGGACAGTTACGCGGTAACTGCATCCACGGAGAACGGAGTGCTTTTCAGTGAAACTGGCTTTACGCGCTCCTCTTATTTCCCACTCCAGTCTCAGGAGTGTGTTATTCGCATTGTCTCACAATAGCGAGTCATTATGAAAATCATGCCCTACCCGTACAGGGTATTGCGTGGGTAAATCTTACACGTGCATGTCGCAAGCCAAATTAATCTTGCGCGACAAGTGACATTGGCTTATTTAAGCGCAAAAAATTATCATTCGAATTTGCCCAGTAGTCGAAATAGTCGCTTGAGAGTTGAACAAGAATTCAGCGTTAAGAGACGGAGTACACAGTATAGGCTCAGATCCATAGTCGACTGCAGAGCCATTCAGAGTAATTATTATTATAGTTTAACATCCGTAGTTTGATTGAATCTAAAATGTCACTAACCAATCACTCTATGCTCTATACTCTCCATATGCTTTCCTCAAAATACACAATCCCACTACTGTTAGGTTTACATTAAATAAATCCTGCAAAATGAATATGCAAACCATAAGTGTCTCCCGTCTAACACTATAAAGATCTCTCGATCGCTCCAACAAAGAATGTTCTGAAGACAATAAGAACTGTCTTCTCGAGAGGTGACTTATATATCGCTCACGCCTCAGTGGCCTGGTGCTTAGATATTATTATGCGAAGAATAGTCGATGGCACAGAAAGGACGGGCTTTACGTACGGAGTTTCCGAAGCTCTCTCGGTAAACTCAGGGCTTTCCTTTCGACGAGCTTTCGGCATTGTGCCGGCTAGTACGCGAAGGCCAGCCCCGCGCACGTAAATACCATGATTGATGGGCTAGAAACAGCCTCTCCCTTCTCTCTCTCACCCTGTCCCTATTGCTCTTCCCCGGCAGCCCTTCGTTCGACGTCGTAGTTCGACCTATTCGGTACGAGGAGCGAAGTTTACAAGGAACACACAATGGAACCTGATTTTCCGTACACACACACTCTCGTCCTTGCCCACTTAACACATCATCCACTGTGAGTATTGTCTGACTGTCGAATGCCACGCGTTGCTATCACCTTGAACCATCCAACAGTTTCTTCTGTCGATTCAGTGGGAAGCTGTTGCGTCGGAACGCAATCGTTAACAGCATCCCAGAAGAAACTCCATTAAACGTGATTAGGTTTGATGGGAGTATTCTTGGAAATGTATGATTTATGGTAAATTTAAAATGGATGCTTTGCCTTTGGAATAATTTTTTTTATAGAGTCTTATGGTACTGATGAATCGTTAACCCTTTTGAGCCCTGAATCTTTTAAGATCGTGCACCGTGTGCTGAAATTTTCCGCATTAAAATTGCTTTGATTTTATGTTAAAAATCTTTGATATTGTATGTTGGTTTCCATTGAAAAATTTAAAATGAAGCACTCTTACACTTCAACGCATGCGTGGGATGAAATTAAATGATATATTCGCGGTTTGTTGGAAATATATTGTCAAAATAAAAAACGACATTATGTATGCAATATAACTTAATCGCTTCATTCCTTTTCGTCTCTCTATTATTTATTGATCTGTATGTACAGTTTTTCGTACTTACATCTGTTAATCCTATCAGCTGTGCATATATTTTCTTCATTTATGTCCGATTATCCGTTCATTGTAAATAAATTATAATCTAACAATTGAAAGGTTCATAACAAAATCGACCGTTGCCAAGTTTTGTCTTTTTTCAGAAGATCAAAAAAATACTCTAGCATTTTTAATTTTTTTTCATGAGATTTTTTTTTACCAAATGTTCATCATATTGTACAATTTCTGTGGTCGTTATCTGTAATTATATCGCAGAAGAACTGTATTCAATTAAATCATGAAGTGGTGAAGTTGCGTTGTCATCGCCAACTTTGACAAGGGTGATTTTTATTATGAACTCCTCAATTGCTGTCGTGTTAATAATTAATATGAAGTGTTTGCTGTCCTTTCTAATATAAACCAGCAAAAGTAAGTGTTAAATGAATTGAAAATTATTTGGGAGTACACACACCATGTTTTCGGTCGTTGTAGTCGATTCTGTCCAAGAGCATAAATCTATCTAGCTCCTTTCAATATTAAAGCAGTTTGTCGAGGATATCCTCTCCTCATATATAATTTTCAAACCATTTCATTTTAACCGTGGTATACAAACAACGTGTTAGTTAACAGGGCTCGCGGAATTCGGTTTATCTGGTACATTGAAATTTGCACATATTATAAGCTTTGTTTTGAATAAAAAATTGTGCAAAAATATCCAGTGTTCGCGTTCAATAAGTCATAATAATGTTTTTCTATGTTTCGTTGCATTTGGAAACTATTTCTTTTAAAACCAAAGGCTTATATTTCTAGGGTTCTATATAGAAATAAATTGAAATCGACGATTTTTAAATTCATGGTAGCTGGTATAGTGGTTCACTATGGTATGAAAATTTCAGTACATGGAAGCCACAGTGAAAATTTCGAAGGTAAATACCAAGGTAAATTGTAGGCTACCGCGAATCGTTATGCCGGCTGCGCCAGTAACTGCATCGAATTAGGGCGAACCGAAATCAAACCGAATCAAGCCAAATCAAATCGAGCACAAATTGTAAAGAGCAGCTTCCGCCGCAACACTCGCATACGGATAATGAGTCAACATGATTGTTCCTCCGGGAGAACATTCCTTTTTCAGAGCCAGTTGATTGAATCGTGATCCGACTCTTTCGTCGATTTTAATTAATTTTTCAGGCTCCACAGATCAGAGAGGATTATCCAAAGTTTCCAATTTTCAATGTTCAAATGCAGAGAAACTTCGAAAGTCTAAACCATCGTCTCACGAAGCTTCAAATATACACCCCCGCTCAAAAGTCTGAGGACAGTTGTCATATTTATATTCAAGTCTGGAAAAACCGAGGTATTCGTTGAAAAATATGAAGGAATTTTATCTCATTTGAAACTTGATACGTCAACTCTCATCTGTTCCTTGTGCCAATTTGACACATTTCTCTCACAAAAATGCGAGAAATGTAAAAAAACAGTATGCATTGCACATTGCTTTATTCTTTTTGAGCGATTCGATAAATTTTATGCCCGAATCTACTGAATGTAAAGACATTTAATTTTCTTATTTTCAATAGAAGAATTCGCAGATTTATCTATTTATCTTTTCAGTATACTGATTCCTTACAATTATGTCAGCTTGACACCAGGAGAATATTTTACATAACCGCCACACTTTCAGCAGTCGACAACATCTCGACGGATCACCCGAGAGATAGGATTTTTCACTTGCCTGAATTATGCAGATAAAAACGTAACGGAATACCAATGAAACGTGCGCACTTCACTGCTTGAATTCCACGTTCCGTTAATTAAATATCGAGCATGTAAATATTTCCCGGCACGTTTTAGTGTCTCTAGGAGAGCTTCCCGGCGTTTCAGGAACTCGTAAAAGCTTCTCGAACCGGTTAGAGTCCGGTGTAGTTTGCATCCTGGATCGCCACGTACACACGATCGTGTTTTAACTTAAAAGGACTCATTTTGCCTCGGGCTACTTTCTCGACACCCAAACACTGGCTATTTCGCTCCAAATGATGCTCGAGCTCCTTCGTACGGAGATATTGATAATCAAACTTCCTCCCGAACTTGTTTTTAATAATCTTCATTCACACGTAGCATATTTAATAAGGTTCCAC
The DNA here is from genome assembly GCA_916610135.2 of Macropis europaea. Lineage (NCBI taxonomy): Eukaryota > Metazoa > Arthropoda > Insecta > Hymenoptera > Melittidae > Macropis > Macropis europaea. The sequence continues at coordinate 23,780,248 of OU744344.1, forward strand.
AGCAGAATTTGGTTTGTGAAGAAATATTCAAAAATATATTTAGGCAACGTTACATCGTTACATAATGCACATTGGGTTTTAGATATTGTGTATATTAAAAATATTAAGGCAGTTGTTTATATTTATTTTCAGCTAAATATGGAATACTGATCACTGGCTTCGGATTAAGTAGAATACATATGTGTGTGGCCAGGCGCCATACAGTGGAGAACGTGAACAATAAGTAGTATAAGTCTGTGATATTTCAATCATTTCAGGGAAGAATGTTTTATCTACAGTGGTTAAAAAAATTAGAGGATCACTCATTTAAATGATTTATTGTTTATGAAGGTGCCTAGTGATACAAAAGCTACAATTATTATACACAATAAATATCTAGAAAAAACATTATTATTGGGGTGAGTCACAAATAGCTTCCGACATATAACAGATTTTTTCTTACCAAGAAATAACATGTTTTGTCTAGGCTACTGATTTTTCCTTCACATTAGAAGGTAAGCATCCCTAAACCATAGATATGCTGCAGAAGCACCAATAATTATGCTTTAATAAATCATCAATAAATTTAAGAAGACGAATCGGAAGTTAATGATTATGCCTGAACCCAATATTATTTTTGTTTCAGTGTTGATATTTAATAAATTGTCCAAAATTACCGAAAATTCTGAGCCTCTAATTGTTTTAAGCAGTATATATTACAGAATTGTGAAACATACATATGATTATCACAAGTATTAAAACAAATGTTACTTATTATAAGAATGTTTTCGATGCCTTTTAGAATATTATACCCAATTGATAAGAGATTGATACTAAGCTTGGCTATGTTTTTTAGAGTTTACAATACGTTTACAAAGCGAATGCATTCTGTCAGATTCTATTGTACTCCAAAGCACTTCGTGTAGATTTAAATCAAACTGCAGCGGTTTTGATTCGTGAAGCTGTACGCAGCAAAATGTGTTTATAATTTCAATATTCATCGAGTTACATCATCGTGCATACTCAGCGAAAGAATTTCAATCTCCAATGTTTACCCAAATCGTTCAACCCACCGATGAAAGTTAAACAACCGTAATTAAAAACAACGAATTCGTCTATAGAAACGCCAAACATGACCACGTGTTCGATTCCCAGTATACAGCTCCAAAAAAGAAACTTAATATTTTCTCGTCAGACGTCGAAATAAAACGGCCGAGGGGGCGACGACAATGCGATTGAAGCCGGGGCGTCGCAATAAAGAAACGTACGTTCCTGAAAAACACGTTGAAATTTTTTGTCAGACGCGTTCGCAGCTTCAATATAAATCGACCATCGTATCCAAGCACACATAAAACGATACCTCAATTTACCCCGGGTGCTTTCAGCCGTTCCTTTTTGAACGGGGGCCAGAAGAAAATCTATCGGTGGAAAAGATCAAAGGTCAGCGATCGAGAGGGTGCAGCTGCGGGTGACGTCGGCGTGCTTCTAGTGCCATTACAGCGCGAAATTCTGCGTGGAAAGCGTCGCGACGCCTCGAAACAGGGGACTTTTATTCAAAGAGTCATCCGCCGAACGTGAGATCAAATTAGTTCGGCGTGTCGGATAAAAATAAACTGGCTTTTCCTTTCGCAGCGGCCCGGGTTGAAAGGAAGAACGACGACCCGATCGGATGAACAGAGAAAAGAAAGCGTGCATCGTGCTTCTTTCATTCCACTTTGCCGTTATTCCACCGTGGAGGAGCGAGGATCCAATAGGATGAGGTAAGAAAAAAAGCTCGTGGAAAATGGTGGACAAGGACAGGGGTGCAGCGAAGGAATCGCACGTGACGTGGAAATTCGTTTACACCCTGACTGTTTGGGTATTCTTGTAATGTGTACAGACACCTCGCGTTCCATTCTGCTTCGGCGACTCACAGATTCGGAAACTTTATTCTCTAAGTACTCTCCGGGTTGCTTTTTTATGAACGAACGCGCAGGATCGCGAGAAATCGCGCGTGATGCTTGTAAATTGTGCCGGGTGTCTATTGTCAGGGTCTACGCGATTTTTTAGATACTTGGAGTAATTTTAGAAAATTTATTGCAAATGATATGCTATTTGTTTTATGTGAACTATAAGTTGGATAGAAATCTGGTGAAACTGTGTGACTTTGTGATTTTGTTGGATTCATCTGGTATAAAGCCAACGTTAGTGGGTTGTGATAGCGAGGAAAGTAGATCGGCGGAATGGAGCACCAGGTGACTGAGTACAGACACTTTAACTAAACTATATATATTTTTGTAGTACTTTTTATATTTTTTGAGTTATTTAGTAACTGACTTAAGAATTTTAGTCACTTCTGACACGACTTCAATACATTCTACGTTTAATGTATGCATTTATTACAAATCGATCGCCAAAATGTTCATAACCAGTTTATGTTATAAGTAGACTGCGGATATTTATGCAATTTAATATGTAATTAAATATCTGAAAAACATAAATTTAAAACCGTGAACAAATAAAATATACACTTTTTTTACACATTTACAGAATTAAATACAGTTTTGTCAAAGTTCCATTTCTATAACTGCATTAACATAAAAAACATTGATCCCTAAAAATGTATATTTGCATAAACATCCACAATCTAGGTCTAAGATACCCGTATTTGTTTAATATACATAGAAAGATTTGTCTAGTATTCCTAGAGTCTGTAAAGCTTCTGAGTATAAGCTAAATCCCTCATTATATTACCTTCATCAGAGTATGACTCCACACTGATAAAGCCAAGTGTTGTATAACTGTCGGTTGAACTATTTTCATCAACCAAGTTATTAATCGATCAACTGAAAATTTCAAAATATCTGAATAGTATATTAATGGAAAAATATGCTACCTAGACAATTCTAAAATCACTGATCCTCGATTCAGGGTACCCTAAATAAGCGAAAAGTCGAAGTATTAATCTCCAGAAGAAATTAGGGGATCTTCCATTGAGACAGATCTCTTTTACCGCATTTACAGAATAATCCGTTAAGGACAGAGCAAGAGGGAAGCTTGATATTTTTTTATTTCCAAGAAGCTTCCCTTCCTGTTGTTTCAGGAAGCGAGTTGGTTCTCTTATTGGAAGTAAGGACGTTCAGAAGTTTTAAAAAATCTTGTCCGACTTACGCTGTTTACGTTGAAGATACTATCTCGTTTTATTTGCACCGTAATCCGCGGTGAACTTAACGTCAACCTCCGGGTTTCTTTCTAAGCTGGTCTGTTACAAAGCAAGCTGCAAGAGCATTATGTTTTGCGTACAGCGAACCTATTACAGCCGGATAAAGTTATTTTACGAGGGACATAAAGGACACAATTTTATAAAATGGTCCAAATCCCCTCTTGGATGTTCCAAGAGTAAATGGTTGGAATTTTGAAAAATTCAACATCTCCTGTATCATTAAAATAAAGTGTCTCCGAATTGCACGACTGTTGGTGGTATAATAATATTAAAAAAGCACACATACATTCCCAAAAATTCAGTATCGTTTCTACGTTGCAATTTTATATATTCTCAGACACTAATCAACAGTGAAAATATTTATTAATCTAGTTATTATTCCTAAAATTTCAACAGCTGGCAGCAGCACATTGTACACAGTTACATTGTTATTACATTCATGCGTGCTCCCGTTGAATTAATGTCTGTTTCGTCGTAGTCCTGAATATATTATCAAATTAAAGTCTCACCTACTTCGCAGCATTTCTTTTAATAAAAGAGAAGCGCTTGACGCCTTTTGAATATGCAATGGCACAGGCTGCCATGAATAATCGCCTCATTTTACATTCCCGCGGAGAACCGGTTTTATTATGTCATGAGTACGTGAGAATTTATTAATCGAACGTCGCCGTGGTCGGGTGATCATCGTGCCATCGGTGAATAAATTGCAAGTTGCCCAAATGCCGTCGATACTCGACTAATTACCATAATACGTGCTTTAGAATATAAATTGCTTGTGTACATTATTTTTCCAACAAAATCTACGTAAAAACGTGTTACCGTCATTGTGATGCACTTTAAAAAAACGTTAACCAAACATAAACACGGCGGAGTACATTTCTGTGAAGCATTAAATAATTTTCAGTGCAATTTAGCAAATTAGATGTATCGATATATTAAAAGCAACAAAACGAAAGGTTCACAGATCGAAAATATCTCAAGTGAGTGTGAACGTAATGAAGTACAGGTATTGGGGCAATTAACGAATGTGGTCCGTCTGTTGTTAACAGGACGTAAATTACATTGTACACCGTCTACAGAAATTCATAATGACAAAGACTAATTGGACTTATAACATGCAACTGAAACCGAAGACCAGTGTTGTGCTGTTTGCTAACAGAGCGAAGGTAGGATGCAAATAGGCGAGCATGTTGTACCTGTTGGTAAGCAGAAGCATCCAGCAATATGGAATATTGAATGCACTGACTTGGCTGTTCTGGACAGACGGCCACCTAGACACGAACCTAGCGGATGCATCAAATGCACCAAATGCACCAAATGCACCGTGATAACGTCACTCACAGGATGTAGGGTTGGTAATTCAGCCCTCCGAAGCCACGGAATGGGCGATTCGGATTCTGTCCCCTTCGTGTCTGTCTGTGCACGGCAACGAGTCATTTTCGAAATTGCCCTTCCAACGTCAATTTCACTCCACCCGTATATCTATGAATTCCGAGGAGTTCGTCTTGGAAGTATTCAGACCGCCCAATTGTCGAAACGTATTGATTTTTCTATCAGGAAAGCATTTCCAAGGAATGGTGTTTCCAGGGAATAATTTATGCTGCTCTAGGGGCACTCAGATTGGGCTGATTGAGATTGTTTTTCTTGTGTGAGATTGGAGTAAATAAGAATACGTTGATTTAGGTACAGATTGGGCTATTTAGGCCATGCCCACATTTAGCGTTAGATTAGGTTAGGTAGAAATTAGACTGTCGCGGTCATTTTCTCATCTGAAGCCAGATAGAGTCAGATTAAGTAGGGCTAAGCGAACAATACCGTTTGTTCGTCTGAGCTCAAGTTTGATTAGGTACAGATGTGGCTTCCAGTATCATTTATGTCGTGTCATGTATAGATCATACGATCAAGGTTATTTCTTCATCTGAGGTTAGATTTAGTTAGGTACAGATTACCCGCTCCAGATCATTTCTTCACCTGAAGCTAGATAGAGTTAGATTAGGTTGGATTAAACGATCAATACTAGATCTTCATCTAACAACTTAGGTTGAGTTAGGTACAGATTAGGTTGTCAGGGCCATTTAGATCGAGTTATGCATAGGTTAGATGGTCAAAAGCATTTCTTCATCTTAGGTCATTTCCTCATCTGAAGTTCTATTATGTTCAGTAAATTCTGGTCTCCTTGTTGAGGAATGTCATAGTGAATATTCGCCATAACATCCTTCATACCTTTATTAACAATATATGAACTTAAATACACAATTAAACGTACTCAAACTGATACCCTTAAAGGAGTTGACAGAAGAAGTTGGACGAGTCCGCATTCAAAATCAGAACTCAATTTTGAATTCTAGACATGATTCTGAAAGACCTAGTTTCACTAAACTATCATACAATGCGTTTGAGTTTCTCTAATTAAGACGCAGCGTTATGTCTGTGATGTACAATGCAAGCATACCAGCCAGCGAGTCGAAAGACAATGTTCGTTCAACGTAACCTCGAAGACAAGCGCATCCCATATTTGTATACCCCCGAAGATAGAAGCTCGTAGAGGGACCGTTGCATTCTCCGGTACCCAACGACTAATTCCCTGCAGTCCTAGTCTCGAGTAGAAACGTGAGACACAGGAGCTATAGTATCGTGGAGGTCGTGTGTCGTAATGGCGATAACCTTTATGGCTCCTGAACCAGAGATACCAACTACTTCGACCCGGTAGCTGGCTCTCAAAATTGTAGCTGCAACTATAGTCACTACGGATGCTACGTGATTTCATCTCGTTCCTACAATTTCTGCGGCGCGACCATCCCGAGTGCTACATACTCTCGTTACTTACGAGCATCGGAATTTTAAGCGGTTCTTTTGATTGTCTTCTCGTTAAAGACCGCCAGAGAACCTATGTTTTGTAACATGGAGCATCAAATGCAACGAATTTTGAATTCCAGTGCAACATTTGGTGAGAATCTTTTTATTTTCGACTCTTAATACGTTAAATGCCACAGTGAAAACAACCATACCTAATCAGACACGATATCATTTATAATTTTTTATATAAATCGTAAAGAAAAAATAGATTTGAGTACTCAGTCGTGTTCTTCTGTTCCTACATTATTGTTTCAGTATGAAGTTTACTCAGAGTTTTGCAATAATCAACAATTATTTAATTAAATTAAATTAGAGGTATCGATCACTGGTGACCACGACGGCGTTCAACGTGTTAACATTTTGTTAAATGTAAGTAGAGGCAGTCTGAAAGATTATTATACTGTGGGTGTAAATAATGTTACGTTCATGTAGACTAATCATCAGGCTTTGTTATAAACCATAAGTTTTGCATTTTATTTTTATTTATTTATCTTCTTTACAAATGGATGGTAAGCTTGATGCATAAGGAAGTGCAAGGAAGTGATAACGGAAGGAAGAAAAAAAGGTTATTTAATGTAATGTGGGCAGGTCAGTCACTATATTTATAATTCTATAGAACTGTTTAAACTCATCTGGACGGAAATATTAAACACAATCTAAAATGAAAAACATAGCTGCGGAATGTTTTACAAGATGCGTCGAAGAATATTCGTCCATATGTAATGCAATAATTAATTAAAAAAATATATTTTGTTTGGCAAAAAAAGTAAAATATGTTAGGAGACATCTTTTTCCACAAAAACTCACTCTAGTCGCATTTTCATGTACATAGGTGTAATTAATAAAAGCCTAACGCAGTATTCTTAACCAATTTTCTTCCTGAAATAAATATACACATAATTAGAGATTGGTAATAGTACATAGTAGGCACAATTGGAGAATACTATAATTAGATATATTCTTTCTTTCTATACTCATAATTACAGACTGAAAACCTTTAATATTTAATTCCTAATTTTCATTAATTTACATTTGCCTTTTGAAAGATATCAAAGTGGTCGCACACTCTCAACGACAGTGTGTCTACAAATTATTTGTTTGTCAAGAAAATTATATTGCATATTGATTCGAATGAACCTATGGTACAAGTGAATGGAAAATTCGTTGTCAGGAATCGTCGAAGCAGCTGGTCGAGCATTATTCTGGAACAACGCATTGCGGAAAATATTCATTGTGTGCGATGTTAAAGTGTCGACGAATAAATGCATGAAAATTGGTGCAGCACATATGGTACGCCGTATAAAATTCACAGCGACCTACGGAACACCGATTTACATTCTGGCAACGCTACCATTACGCTTTTCAAGGAAATTCTTCTGTATGAACACCAGGCATTTAAAAAGGCATTTCGAGTCTCAATTTAATTTGTTTCACCTCTTTCAATTGCCAATTTCATATACTTTTTGTTACGCAAATTATGCTGAAAATTGTCTCATAGTATACTTAAAAATTCGCACGAAAATAAATTGAATACTAGTTTATACATTCTATACAAGCTAAAGATGGTTCATATGGCACTAAATATTGTTTTAAGTTATTTAATTGCATAAAGTGGTCGGTAATCGCTTTGCAGTTGGTACATAAAAATCCATTGAAAGTTGCTTCATAAAAGATAAAAAAAGTAATTAATTTCAACTTCTGGTTGTAAAGGAGAAATTGTTTAATCGGCTTATACATGAGCATCTAATAACAAATTTTTAGAGTGTTATATTATTTTTTAATCCTCCTTACTACTACGCGCCACTGTAATGGCTCTCTGGCTGGTCGTTTTTGACGTCACGCCAATGTAATGACTCCTCTGTTTCATGACTTATGTTAGTGTACGTTTAGGAACTACAGACAACTCATGCTAACCAGAAGTTTCTTTACCACTTTATAAAATAAAAATTTTATTTTCACCACAATGTTTCATATTATTATTTCAATGTATCTACTCTTTGCCTAAGCGCTCCATAGTCAAAGGATTAAAAAAACCGAATTAAAGAATATCCCCTGCATAGACAAATTCTGTCTCATAAAAATACTGTCAAATTTTATTCATACCGTTCAAGAGGACACTACAATTCGAGTGAGATCCTTCACCGTCCGATTTTGAGGGGAAAATTGCTCGTCGAAATTTCGTCGGTCTCGAGACGACGGGAAAAGTAACGAATCGTGTTTCAGAATAGCCTTGTTACGGAAGAATAGAGGGAATCTTATTAGAATTCGGTGAACGAGGAGAACGCGACGTGGTATATCGAATCGATCGAATCTCAATTTGGATGGACCCATCATACAAGACGAATATTTCGCTTCGTCGAGCAGCCTCTCCAGTCGAAGATGTTCCAGATACGAAATAAGAGCTGTTGGGTGTTAGGTTGCAACACTGGTCTTGCATCTTCCTTCAACCATACCCCTCCGCGGTCTTATCGTGCACACGACTCACCTACACGCCATGGTCGCTGGCTAGACTGCTATGGAACGCGGGTAACGAATTTCAACGGAATGTTTTCACGACGAAATCTACGGCGGAAAATTACGTCCGTCACAGGTGACGCGGTGCGGCTCCATGAACCCCTGAAATTTTTCTACTGACATTCTAATTCTGGAATTATCGCGTAACGCGGCACGGAAATGAGAAGGCTCTCGTGAACGTCAAAAATTTCTACATTTAGGAAGAAGCAGCTTAAATATTCCTGCTCTTCCATGCTTTCCGACGTTAGTCCAATGTGGCGTTGTCAGTTCCTACTGGGTTGCTAGAAATAGTGTTTTCAGAGTTTCGAATTCGTTTTTGGTTGGCGAATTGTAGCAAAAAATGGCGCATTGTGTTGTGACGTCAGTATGATAATTAACTGTTCAGTATTAATGTTATTTATGCATCGTGTGTAACAGAATAGACTTTCACATGTACGTATGTATTTTAGAATATTCTGTAGAACATAATAAATGTATACTGTAATGAAATTCACTGCTATGTGTCAGTATAATCAATTGGAGAATTTTTTAATTACTTTATATTCGTTGTATAACAGTTGTACGCATAGAGTAAAATTTTTTTAAATGACTGGATGATATAGTCTTCGCGTTTAAATATCCTCCGTTAATGAAATTAATTTAAGAATAATGTAACTGTAATTGAAAATAATTTTTAAATTTGTTTGCTTTCTGAATGAGCATTTCGTTGAGGAACAAACAAAATTGCGTAAAGTATTATAGACAATCTATTATGAAATTCTACGCTATGTCACGTATTCATTATTAAAACATTATTATTATTATGTGTATATATAAACACCATACAATTACACTATTTTATATTATTAATTTTAGAATTCATCTTAGACGCTGTTTCGAAATGTACCTTGCAATTTATTATACTTTAAATTTTACTTGCAGTCGATAACCTACCCTCTTCTGGAGGGAATACAAATATTTCGCGAGAGTACTTGTAAACGACGGAAAACAGTACATTCGAAACGGCGCAATTCTTTCGAAATCGCCTCGAAATCTGTGAGACCATTACGAGGGTAGAGTGTTTGAGCAGTTGCAGTCGAAACGACCGGTTATGATCAGACACCGCGGGCTATCGTGGAAACAATATAGCCCATTTCACGGCGTGGCAGGGAAGCAACCGTTGGTCGACAGCACCATATCACCCCGTAAAAATAGTTGTTCACGCGTAGTTAGAGGTATTATTGAGGTGCAACCTACAAAGATATCACGTTGTCAGACACCTCGAAGCAACGGCGGTTGTTACGTACAACGGCGCAACCGATACGTCTATAAATTCTATCTCGGCCTATTTTTGTGCACACAACTGCGCTGACGATCACGTTTATACGTATAGTGTTCGAAAGGGTTGTCAGTACATATATACAGCATATTCTTAAAGTGAAGTGCAAACACAATTGAAAGTATTCAAATGAACTGTCGATAACAAATATTTTATTAATACTGGGACCCTTAGATAAAATTCTGTTTAATAAGATAAGTATTATTTTCCATTAAATTTTCAGACAATCAGTGTCATGGAATGTTTAAATATTTCTTTGATTAACGTTATGTATACTGCTTTTCATTAGAATCGAGCCATGCGAACATGTTAGAAACTATCAGTGATATCGAGAAGCGTCTCAAATCAAATTTGCATGATTTCGAGAGGAAATAATATGGTATGTATATTTTTTAAAGGGTGGAGGCGTAGCAGAGATATAAAAATCGCCTTAGTTTTTTAAATGGAACTATATATTTTCGTTCTGTATAAAAAGAAGGTGAAGAGTTTGTACCGAAATGTTATTAGTATACTAAACATTATGATTTTAATAATGTAAAATACTACTCGTGGCTCCTAACGTTGAGGAAGACTTTTGTAATAGGACTATCATCCTTCTAAAGCGCTAATTCATACATGATTTGATTGAGCGTGGTTCGATGTAAATAGAAGAACCTGTATATTCATAAATATCCACTTCGTTGTGTCTGACTGCGTATAGAATTTTTCATTGCGACACAGAAAGTGTTAAAAATTTGCAAGAGATAAATAATGCGTTTATTTGAAAAGAAGTGTGCGTGAGGAATGCTATAATTTCGATAGAATTGGTTAAAGTATAGGAACATCTTTGTTTCAACCGTAAATTTCCTAGGAATTTAACTGTAGATTTGTTCAGCAACTATCGAGTTTTTTGGACACCCTGTATCTACTTCCCTGAGTGTATCGAATTTACTTGATACGTTTTCGTCGCTGGACACGAGAAACGAAATTGAAACACGTGTGACCAGCACGTGACAATTCTTTCCCCTTTTCTCCTCTGCTCCGTGTTCTCATTTTCGTTTCATTCTAGTTTGAGCCCGTGTGCAATCCTACACTCGCCGTCATTTCTACCTCCAATTTTATTTCTTATTTTTTTTATAATTCTGTACCACTATGCCTCACTGTTCCGGAAAATTTTTATTTCAAATGACGAGTTGTCAGCACAGAAACAACTATACAAAGCTGTATTGAGTTGCACTATTTTAAAAATAACATGTTTTCTTTACCACAATTCACAAGTGACCCACGCACCGATTTTAGTTTGATCAAATAACTATTAACCCTGATGTTTAGTAGCATTGAAATTGCAATGATACTGAAATAATAACAATGAAAAGATATTTTCCTGTGTCTGAGTAGTCGCAGGATTTTCTACTGTGAGACGTGCCAATTATTTAATACTATATTAAAATGTTGAACGACACAGTGAAAACAACCCTATCTAGTCAGGCATTCTATAATGTACTGCTTTTAATATAAATCATAAAAAAAAATATTCGTGTGCCCTGTCGTGCTTTTATATTCCTGTATTAACGTTACAATGTGAAAATTGTTCAACATTGTGTAATAATAAATATTTATTTAATTGAAATAAATGTGCCAGACTGGTGACCCACGGGACATTCACCATATTAATCGCAACAGACCGTCGAAATTTTTTGCATAAAAACAAACGCTTCTAAGTGCTGAAATAATTTTTTCTAAATGTCTCCAATATATTCTACTTTAATTATATGTTAACACAATTTTTCACAATAAAACAGACACACGTCCATTTACAGTGCATTAAGACAGGTGCATTGCAATTCGTGGCGACTAACGTCCTTGTAATTTCTTTTCCTTTGGATTTCTACCATATGTACGTGCTTCGTCTGCACGAGGTCTTGCAAGCTCGAAAGCTCGGTATCGCTATGCTTGTACGACGTGCCGTACAGCGGAATCGAACGTGCGTCCCGCAGGGCGATAATTTTGGCGGTACATTGCTGGAAAACGGATAACATTCTAAACACCTCCTGAGCTTTTTATCAAGTAATAAAACGTAAAGAAATTTACACTTCTATCTGCTTTGCAAACTACTCTTTAAAATTTATCTCACATTATATTACCATTATAAATTTTTTGTTTGGAATCAATTTTGATAAACCGAAATTGTACACTATGTTCTAAAAAAAAACGTATTATTGTAATGTGTTTGATTAAGTATATCTACTTTCAGAACCTTGTATCGATTGAAATAAACGACCAATAAAAAGCAAGGGCAGCTCTAAACGTAGCAGCGCAAGGGCTCAGAATCCTAGTTTCGAAACTGTCGTAAAGAGAAGGAAAAGAGGAAGAAGAAAAGTGCTCTTGTATCTTGAAAACGTTCCACCATTTACATAATCGTACGTACCAATTATCGTTCATCGCAATACCGAAACTACTGCACGACTGAATAAACATTTCAACGATTTGCATATAGACGACAGAGTCGAACGGGTTTCGCAACACTGTCTGTCAAAGAGTATCCACAAACGTAGTTCCATTGGGCAAAAAATCACATTTGTTTCATCGTCAAATCCGCCAGTAGAGTTAACGATTCAGAGCATAAATCACGTTCATAGTGTTCACAGTTGTTCTTCTTCAACAAATCGTGTTCTCCAGGCACACTTTCAATACTATTCGATTTTTTTTGTAAATGAAACGTAAAATTCTGTTCGCCATGTTTAGTCGAGCAACGAATAATAGGTTCGTGAGTGTTTGGATATTTTATTGTTTATCTCATAAACGAGATAAGCCGTTAACAACAAAAAAGAATTAGAGTGCACTACAAGCGCCAGAAATGTACCGTATTAGTCGATAAGCAAATTACATGGGACAGATCTATAAGAATTGAATGTTTAAAAGAAGATACAGGTTAAAGAAAACATCTAGTGTTGTAGATAAACTGTCCACCAAACTGCAAATCACAATAATGCAATTAAGGCTAAAGAGATTTTTTGAAACATATGTACGTGAAATAGTGGAACTCTACAAAGGACCAACTTTAGAATTGAAGAACTACATTAATAGGGACGTTTGAAATATTACGTAAGAACGTATGTTCAGCAATCTTCCCGTGATTTTCAAGTTGCAGTGTTTAATATAAACTATTATATAATAAAAAATATTAATTACATCACAGATACAATCATCAAATACCTTACCATGTCTCTACGCTCTTCTCCTTTTCTCATCAACAACGAAATCCTCCAGGGTCAACCGATTACTTGAAGACCAGAGGCTCCCGGACACACGGAGCAGCGGAAGAGTAACGTAAGAGGGTCAAAAGATACGGAGCAACGTTGCTGGCAGCGCAGATCGAGCAACGGTGGTTGTAAAAACTAGTAATTCGCGTGGGGTCCATAAAAATGTTTATCACCGTCAATAAAAAGGCTCCCTGCTGCTGGCGGGCTTCTAGCCGCTCGCGTTCGATGCTTAACGCGAAGCTAAAAAGGAGGCCGAAAAAGGTACGGCCAAGGGGAATAAGCTGAAGGCGGAACTCTAATCTTAACGACGAACCACCCGATAAACTTCACTGCCCATTGTTTAACTTTTAAGGAAGGATTTTTAGTCTTGAGATCGAGTCGCGCGCCTTTCCAGTCCGACGGAAAATCGTTTCTGGATGCATGCACTCCCAGCTCCGCGGCTTTACGAGCCGGAAATATTCGAGGAAATGCAGCGAATGCGGTCAGATAAAAAAATGATGAACGAGTTCTGGCTAGTCGGACGTAACACGAGAACGTTTTTAGTTGAAAAGGTTCGTCGCGCTACCCTAGGGCGAGTCGGGCACTCGACATCGGCCAGAAACAGATGCCCTCGAGATGTACGCGAAATGGAAGTGGACGCTGTTTACGTAGCTCACCGCTAGATGGCTTGAGGCGTGACTGTCTTCTCGTAAGTGACGGGACTTCTGGTCGATCTTATACTTGCTAGAACTTTTTCATGGAGTTTCTGTATATAACAAACACATAGTTTGGAGTTTCATAATGTTCAGATTGAACCCCTAGCAACGTGCACAGGCTATGGAAATTTATTTTGAAGGAAATGGGACAGTTATGAATATTCAGAGTGAAGAATGTTTTCAGGTTAATTGGACATTGAGAGTCCCAGTGCAAACTATCATGCCGGACAGAACGCAGAATACAGTAAAGAATTATTTTTTCACCTTAATGATGTAAGAACATATATTGAACTATTTAATCGTGTGCTGAGTATTTCCGGATTTTGATAATATTATTCTAATATTACTGTCTTTTGATAGCCATAACAAGTGACATGTTAATTTTCTCTTGAGCTCTACAGTTTTTAAAACATTCAGTTTAAAATACACAGTTTCGGAAAACAACCCTTTCTTTAATTTTTATAATTTCAGAAATTAGAAATTTAATACTGTAAACGCAGCGGACACATGCTACGTGTATGCTACGATCGTAGAGCGATATTTTGATGCGCCCGGACGTTCCGTCGACGTCAATAGACTATCTACTAACGTTAATTACTGTTAAATTACACGTTGGTTCTAGTTATTGTAATGTTGCCCAGTTGTCTAATGGTTATCGACTGCTACTTCAATGCAAACGTTAATCGCGGTGCCCATGTTTACTAATGAGATGTACGCTGGATGAGTGGTTGGTTTGAGCGATCATAGAACGGCTTTCCCATCGGCGTTGCATTAACAATCGCCATTCACGGACCATGTTGCAAATCGTCTCGTAATTACAGAAAACGTTTGACACTGCGCCGACTAATCGCGATAATATTTGGTCTATCGATTATCAGTCGCTTTTGAGTGTCGGTAAGCGAACAACAATTATTCTATCTCTGATAAATTAAGAGTACCATGGAAGAATAAATAAACCTTATCGTTATTAATAATTATATAATTAATAAAATGCAGGAAAATATTTTTAATGTTACCTTTCTCAGAACTGGAAAAGTTATTATTTATGTAAATTTGTGAAATTAAAGGAATTAAGAGCTTTGAAAGGATTTATAATTTTACTATTAAGAATTATAATATGTTGAAAATTCTTCTGCATACATTACTACTGTATCTAAATAATTAATTAATTGTTACTAGAAAGATGTAACTGATTAGAGTATGCAAATAAAAATTTCTACAACAGTAACTGTGGATGCATATTGGTTACTGAAGCTTACTTTCGTCCTATTTACACAATTATACTGAAGCTTATGAATTTTAGGTCAAACTTCAATTTACAACAGGTTTCTAGTGTTATATGCTGTACTCTGATTCCCGAAACTCTAGCTTCGATAAAACTTCACGGATGCTTGGAATAACTCGCCGGTAGGAATTTAATAAACATCGAATTTCGATACAAGCATTTGCTATGAATTAGAAACTAAATGTGGTATTTAGATACTATACTCAGCACTTGATGTTTCCATGATTAACGTAGCTCTTAGCAAACAATATAAAATAAATTTCAGAGATTTAAATGATTCTAACCATAAGAGGTAACTATAATATTTGCATTTATTAAATATTACGCATAACTAATTTTAGTCTGAAACATTCTTCTGCAATACCTAAATATTATAGAGTTACTTAGATGTCCTATTTCTGACGGGACAGCCTATGTACTGCCCCTCTGACACTCAGACTACCATGTCACCACTTGGATTTAACGATTATCTATTTAATCATCTCTAGTAGTGTCTAATAGAACCAATAAAAAAGTTGTGAAAGTTCCTAACATCACTGATCGAGAAAATGAAGAAAATTCAGGAAACCTGTCATTTTCAGCTAACACGACCGAGTAAAACGTACGTACAAAATACACTATTCGTTTTCCTAAGTATCAAACTTTTACAAGTCAACCAGCGTACCCCGACGGACAAGGTTAAACTGCCGTTTAATTGCTGGAAGTATTCCACAATATAACAAAATCTTGTTCTCGTTAACCTCGCCACATGTGGAACAGACAAATGGTTAGACCCAACAGAGGCAGCTTAACGTTCCACTCGCGTGCCGGTCGTTCAGCTAAATCTCGAAAGAGATTTTGACGATCCTCGTCTGGACACGGCAACACTAAAACGTCGGCTGACGATGAGCCAGGATGGATTAAAGAGGACAAGATACGTCTGCGTATCGGCGTGCATTCGGTTAGCTGACTTGTCGCCGGGAATTTGAGCTTCAGCATGATAAACCGTGATTTCGAAGCAGAGCTTCGATCAGGCTGGAAATTTGAACGGCGTTCAGTAGTCTCGTTGCGAGGCTGAGACTTTCGATAGCTCTATAAAAGTTTATACACTGCCAACACGAAATTGCCGTTCCGCGGCCCGTATAGTACGTGACACACTAAAAGCTAAACACAATGCTATTGTGCGAATAATGGCGCTATTTATTAGCGCCGGAACGATGCTTGCTTTATCACCGGCAACCGAGATTGCGCTACCGTGTTGCATCTCGAATCTTCGAAATTCTGTTGCTTTAATAGTAATCAGCTACAGTTGGAGGAAATTTGTTCGCTGCGGAGATTTAAAACTTTGCTGTGGGTCAGAGATGGCCATCCGGAGCGACGCCAGACTCCGCCCTACCCCTCCTCTGCGTCCATGCCCCTCACTTAATGAGGAAGTTGAAATGTAGTCTCTAACTGAAACTGGTGTCATACACAACAAAATAATTATTCCTATTACGTCACTGTCTCTTGAGAAACCGTATTTACCAACAGTTACCGATGTTTTCGATGCTGTGCCCAGATCACAACCTACGTGAAGGGAATTGACGCAGAGTGGGGGTAGGCTAGAGCCAGACTTTGCTCCGGATGACCATCTCTGCTGTGGGTTATTGAACACAGTTTGCAAGTATAGTGATTCACATGTTCTTTGAAGCAGCAGACTATCGTAGAGACAGTTAACTTAAAACGTTCAAGGTCATTTTGATTTTGTTATGGTGAATATTGAAGACTATTTTGAAAATGAGAAATCATTCTGTAGTTGAAGATATGAATTTGAATATCTAAAATCGTGTACGGTGGTATATTTTAATATAGAAACTCGTATCTGTCATATTCTGAGTGGAACAAAAGAATACATTTTGAGTATTCAGAAAATTCTGTGACTACATACCTGTAGTTTATTCTACAAAAATATCATAATAGGTAACATCCTTAACATCTTTCAATCCTTATATGATGTTTAAAAAAATCACCTGGAATTCAGTTAAAGGCCTAATGCCTTCAAACATTAGTACAGTTGGCAAATTCTTTCACAGATCGATTGAGACACCCTATACACTAAGTAGCACGAATAAAATAACTGAAATACTGTGTCCCTTATCACTTTTGACACCAAACAATGTAATACAAAGGAACTCATCCACTGACAGAAGCACCGAGTTTAATCGCACCGATATCATTGCAAAATTCACGACGCAACGAAATTAAAATCATTAGAGAGGTAAAGGGACTGATGAAGGGTCGCTTAATTTTTTTAAAATTCACCTCACATTCAGTAAAAGTTCTAATACCTTTAAACATTAGTACAATTTGCAAATTTCTTTCACAGATCAAACGAGACACCCTATACAAGTTCAAATAAAATCACTGAAATACTACATCCCTTAACAATTTATACATGAAACAATGTAACACAAAGGAACTGGTTCGCTGGCAGAAGCGTCGAGTCTAATCGCGCCGATATCATTGCAAAATTCACGAAGCAACGAAATTAAATTCGTTAGAAAAGGGAAGAAGGGTCGAGAGCAACACAGAACGGAATTTCTTTGGCTCGCGTATGAAGATCGTACTCGCATTTGTACGCAAATTTATCCGACCCGGCTAGAAAAGACGACGCTGTACGAACGTATTAAAATTCAGAGCTCCTCCACGGGTTCGGTGCAGGAACTCGGAACTCCGGGAGACAATGAAACGTGAAATTATGTTAAAAAGCGAGTCGCGCAGATACGCTCCGCTTGAGTCCAGACAGAGGGAGAGGGGCTGTAGGGGCTGGACGGGGGTGTACTCGGATAAAAGTTACCTTGCTTATCGCTTTTCTCGATGGAAATTCTCCGTTTCGCGTGTACCGGCCTGCCCTCGCCACGTGGAACAATTTAAATCTTGTCTCCGATGAGAGAATCCCTTCCGGTGACGGTACACTTCACTGAAAGAATCACTTTGAAATTTGTATCTATGTAGAAAGACTGTTCCATGTAATATTTACCGTATAAAATATGAGTTTCACCAATAATAATAGTGAAATAAAAATTGGAGATGATTCTTTGTGGAAAAACAAGACAAAAATGTGGAATTAAATTTTGATCTCCTCCGAATGCTCAGATATTTAGAGTAGAGGACTATAGTTCTCGAAATATTAATGTTACAAAATTGATTCTTTATGGAATGAAATCTTTTTATAGGAGATTTCTTAGAGTGCTCAGATATTTAAGGCAAAGGACTGTACTTTTCGAAATATTAATGTTACAAATTGATTCTTTGTGAAATAAAATTTTGTTCGTTAGAGATTTCTCAGAGTGCTCAGATAATTAGAGCAGGGGACTACATATCTCGAAATGTTAATATTACGTCCGACGTTGTGAAAACTTCACACTTGTAACCATTATTGTTTGTTGTATTTATAAATGAAATAGCTGAAATTATTACAAGCATTAAATTTTTATTATCAGCCTACACTGATAGTGTTCGTGTTCAGATAAATAACAACTTAAATTAAGTGTCACCCACAAATGAATGACCTAGCAGTCAAAGTGTTAAATGAATCTCGTCCGATACAGATTTTCTGTTTTGTTTTTTCTTGTAAGAAATGATTGAAATCTCACCTGTATTCTAATCAGTCCTCTTGATAAATTATCCCGAAATTTATTGATATGAATCTCGTCTAATTGATGTTCTACTACATAATCGGTCTCGTCTAATTTACGTTCTACCGTATAGTCAGCGGTAGAAGTACACTGCGGTCGTAAACCAGTCAAGATGTCAAATAGAACCTAAGGACATTAGTTCTGGCCAAGGGACGCACTGAGTGTCCCAATTCTGAATCTCATCTTCCTGTCCTAATTGCAAGATATATTTAAAACACATTCTATGGCATTTAAAAAACGTAATACGTGAACTGTAAAAATATTTTTACACGCCTTTGGAACTTGTCGTTCTGAAGATATAAAAAATTCTACCATGTTTGACATCCTACCCTTCTTCCTCCGACTATGCCTCAGTTAAAATTTGAACATTTCGTCCATTCAAGGTCAGCCTCGTTTTACACGATTTTTTTTTTAAATTCACGCGTTTCTATTTTTTGTTGGCCAGTGTACCGACTCGATTCACGTTCCATCAAACTTTTTCACGGTTCCTGTATTGCAGCCGAGCTAAAACCAAAAGCTGGTATCGATGGAATTGCTGGGCGAAGTGGCGCAACCTCGCAATGGTACAAGTTAAAGGGGGGCGTTCTGTTGTTCGGAATTTAACTCAAATAGTATCCGGGGAGGCACCGCATTCGATATAATTTCATATTTCATTGTCTCCTGAGTTTCGAAACTCCGGACGGAAGTTTGTACAGAGTCCTGAATTTTAATACACCCGCGCGGCCAAAAGTTTCTGTCGTCTTTTCTACCCTCGGCTTACGAGTTTCCACGGGGAGCAGCATTTTCTTGCAAACTGATTTTCGGCTAAGATTGTCGCCTTCTTTGTCGTCGATCCAAAAATAGGCCCGTGTGTTCGATAGACGAAATTCATACTGAACGTTGAGTACTCAACATTAACACTTTTAGTATCATGCTGCATTAGTTGAAAATGTAAAACTCTCTAAATTTTTATACAGATTGCGTACAACTACAAATTCTACCTTTTTTAATTAATGATATTAGAAACTTTCATAATTTGTTTACTGCCTCTATTATACCTAATGTTTATTAATGCTGTGTATGATCAAATAAATAATGATTGGATCTATGCGTTAGCCAAATTGTAGGCGATGCGCTCAGAGTGTTAATCCTTTCAGGTCTTGATAAGTTTATACAAAAATTCGTATACCTACTCTAGTCTTTTAAGAAACGCAATTTAAGTAGCAAATTATTATTCTAGAACAAATTTTTTTATTCTGCAGTCCTTAATCTTTTATATTATTAATATAAAATGGTCAAACTTACTGTATTTCTGTCAGTTATGTGGCAATTATAGATCACAATACGTGTCCAAATAAAAAATATATATTCCTATTCTAGAATCTTAATTAATAAATACGTTACAGTTAGTGAAAGCATTAAATAAAATGTGCTGCAAAAGTAAAGGGCGCAGCAAGAAACACGAACATACTCAGCTGAAGGCTACACGCGTCATGTTAGGTAACAAATAGAAATTTAAGAAGCTTGATCATCGATCTCGAATCACTCAAGCGACGAGAAACGTATAATTCAGCGATCAATTTCAAAGTTTGCGATGAATTATGTAAGTTTCTGCATTTATTCGGTGCACTCTGAAACGGTCAGTCCGTGAGACTGCAAGCTCAGGGAATCAACAGAGGCAGGGTGCGAAGGGTTGAGAAAACAGCGGACGAAGCGACTCATTATTTCTGAAGCTTGACTTCCCTTAAGCTCTGCTGCAAGTTCCATGGCACGTTCTCTCAGCAAACAAGCCTCCTCGCTTGCCAGATATAAACTCACCGATGATATCCGAGGGAATTGACCGCATTGTTCAAGAAATATGTCAAGCCATCGAGGAATCCTTGAAATAATAAATGAACCATGGATGGAGACCCTATCGAGTCTTCCTCGTCCAGGACGTTCTAGGAAAAATTTATTAGTTTATGACAAAGATAGGTCTTCTGGATTTTGTTTATAGAAATTGATAGCATTTGAACGATAGAATAACATGTTTTACACAATGAATATAAAAAACTGATATTTCCAGCACAGTGGTAGGTTTGTTCACACAACAAATACAAGAATTGTACCGCACAATAAATACACAGAAATTAAAATTAGTACGTAAAGCAATGTTTACGTGTGGCATCGATGTGCCACGTGGATCTTTAGGAAATTTTAATTTCTGTCAAATGCAAATATCTCGAGATTAAATGATCAAAATGGTAGAAATAGAAAAAAATATAGGGTTCCATTGAAAAAAATAAAGGTGACCTTGATAACTTCGAAAAAAACAATCTACAAAAAGTATACTGCAATCAGCCTGTATGCCTGTCTGAACCAAGGTACTTTAAAAAAAGAATTTGCATTGGTCCAGTAGTAACGGAAATAATTAAGATGATCAAGTTACGTTGCCCACCTCGTATAGGTATGTAACTTCTAAGTCACATGGCGTAATAGAGAGTTAGGTAAACTGAAATACTTCATCCTGTATTGTCCAATAAATTCAGCTACAAGGCGGCCTGATTGATTCGTTCCTTACGAGACGGGAAAGTAAAGTTTCAATTCCTGACGGCCACGTGTCGAGCAACAGAATCAATTTGAACCCCCTGATTAACACCCCTCGTCGTTTCCGTGTACGCCGGGTGAAAAACGGCGGCACGTATCGACGACATCATTTCTCTCCCGATTCATCGGTAATCTTTCACCGTAAATCGTAGAAAGGAAAGTTTCCCAGGGTGTATCCCGGGACGTGGGAGTTCGGTCGACCAGCGGGCGCCGTGACGAGCGCTCGTGAACGAACGGGTCGGGAACAAACGAGCACATTTTCCTGGAGGCCAGCGAAGGGCCGGTTGAAGGGCTTTTATCGCCCCGGGACGACTGCTCCGTGTGTAAATACGTATTTCTTTTGTTCTATCCACGGACCCTCATCAAATTTCCTGTCGCAAAGAGGTACCGGCTGTTTAACCGGGAACAACCAATCCCAGCGGGTTTTGTTTACGTGCCAGACGTGCCAGATCATTCTCACCTGGACTGGGAGATTTCATTCATCCGCCTCGTTCCGGGATTTCGGCCACCAGTTTAGCTGCTGCAGGAACAACACGTGTGTGTATACGTACAGGATGGTTCACTGTAAATTACCACGTACAGCGAATTCGGGTTAGTTGGTGTTTCAGAAAAATTGTTGAATGGTGTAGATTGTCTTTAAGGAACTTCGTAGAATAAGGAAATTTAATTTTTCATACACCCCATTTTTGTGGATATGAATGTACTGTACGTATGTTATATGAATTATTATTTATAGTTTACATCCATCGAGTTTCAGGAATTGTTATTGTTAATAATACGTAACATTATTACTAAAGGGCTTGTCCCGTATATAAACAAATAAATAAAAGCATTAGTTTAAAAAATGGTGCTCAGCCCTTATGGGTGAAATAGTACTCAACAAAATGAAGAAAAGATATCTAATGAACAGGGGTTGGAAAATGATATTGTCTGTACAATAAGCAACTTCCTGAATAATATATTTAACATGGAATTATTTTCATCTGGTTTAATATTGATTCATCTATTCAGCTTCATGTTGCTGCGTTAACATATTGATTGTCAAATTAAACAAATTCATCCAATAGTATGTTTATTAACCCTTCAAAAATGAGTACATCTACGATATTTAATAAATATTGCATAAGTAACATTTAAACCAGTAATGGCCACCGGAGCTGCAGCTTTCCCCCACTCTAGGTCCACACCCCTCATATATGCTGTGATCAGTGACAACGATTGGCTGAGAGAGAACAAGGAGCGAACTGGAGGCACCTGAAACGAGGGGAATGGACTAGTGTGGGGGAAGGCCGTAGCTTCGGTGGCCATCACTGATCTAAACACTGATGTCATAGCTATGCCAAATCAAACTCACTGTTTACTCTGTTCTATATAGCACACACGTTTTCAGTGAACGTTATTGAAACAAAAAATCCTTGAAATTTTATCAAAATTATCTCCTATCTAATATCATCTGTGCTCGAACGTGTTAAGCTGCTTTCGAGGCTTGTTATTGTCTTTATTACTGAAAATGGAAAAATGAGAATAGCTGTACACAAATATAGGGCAAAACAGTAAACATCCTGCAGATATGCGTATGGCTGAGCGTTCCCGAACAGGAAGGAAACGAGATTCTTTACGATCGACTTTTTCGCTTCTAGAAGGCTTCCGGATTTCTTCCACGAAATCTCCCGGCAGCGCCGCGCCACCTGAAGATTTAAAGCCCCCTCTCCCGCTGGATGGAAACACGCTGTTATCAAAAAAGTCGTTTTAGGGCGATTGTACGATAGAGGGATAATACGGAAACCCGTAAGTACTGTAACATTTTACGATACAAGTATTCATCGAGTTTCATGCCGTCCGGTATTAACATCCGCGAATCGATCGACCATGAGAAAAATGAAAACGTACGTTTTATACAGGCTACCCTGGGTTGCTCCTGACAAACTGCAGAAGCATATACTACAGGTGAAAATATGAAAAAGCGTTACGCTTTGTGACATAGTTGTGCATAAATATTGAAGGTAAAATGATTTTTACTTTTTTATTAGTGTAAGGGAATCGTTTACTAACTCAATTAGTGAGACTTTAGTAAAATTTTCAAGATATCGTAGTGTAATGGAGAATATTTTGAAATGAGAACTTCGCTATAGGAAGTAATTATGAATTGTGTCAACGTTATTAATGATATTAAATATCATTCACACTGAATTGTTTCAAGACAGTTAATATGAAGGGTGTACGCACACCATACAAAATCGATCTTCCATGTTCTGAAGTGGATAATCCATTGTCTTCTAACTTGACTGTCTTCAGTATTTATTTATAACTGTTTATGAGACAGTTATATCCAACATTCATATATTTTATTTAAATCGACTTGAAGAATATTTTCTCGAAGTTTGTCGCAAAAATTTCGGGATACCCTACATAGCAACCGCTACGAAACTCATTAACCTATTCAGGGAAAAATTGATTGTTCGTAAAAACAATTATTTAATTTAGCTTATTTACATTCGCTGAATTTGAATTCGTAGATATCATCAAAAGAATTAACAAGTATCTGACAAAATACTGTACACCTATATAGCTATTTAGCGGCAGAGTTTCAATTAATAAAATTAATGTAAAAATACGTATCAGCATCCTTGAAGAGTTTAATAAAATTCAACCATATTTGTATTAAACTTCGTAATGTAAGTTGAAAGGCTTGGACAAATTTTACGTGTACTCAAGCAAAGCAATAAATATTTAAACAAGTTTATTGAAATATGCGGAAGGAATTTTTTGTTTTCTGGATTGAAGGTCTCTGCGAATACAGTTCCAACGGTTTAATAAACACAGTAATTGATCCAGACGAACGAAAAGAAACAATGAGACGGAGAAAATAATGGGAATGAGAAAAGGACAATTCTGAGTGATCCGAGTTGGCTTCGTTGAGATGCAAGGATAACAATTTGCTGGAGACAGAGTCGATGCTCGGGGAATTAGTTCTATAGTGCAGCAGAGAGAAAATCGATGTACCATGATGTCCTGGGGACAATGATAGTTTCAAGGGTATTGGAGGTCGAGTTCCTCTTGTGTCATAGTTGCAGAAGACACTAAACTTTCACGCAGTTACTTTCACCTGTTCCTATCGTTACATCGCTTCTGAGACTTTGATCCTTTACGTACTCGTTTCATGCCCTATATTATTATAGTAACCAAATTTTTAAAAGAAATTAAATAGCTTGATGCACAGTATCATAAACACAACACACTATTGTTGTCTTTGTAGGAAATCTAGAGACTCAGAACAATTTTCTGTAAGCACTTTTATAATAACTTCTATCTACTTTATACCTTTCTAACAAATGAATTTGTCAAAATTCTACTGAAGAAATTACATAGCCTGAAGTATAATAACACAAATACATTATTATCTTTAATTATAGAATATTGAGTATCTCAATACAAGTTTCTGTGGCAAATTGTACAATAGCTTCTAAAATTTTGGATTTCTGTGTACACATTGTAATAAATAAATTTTTTAAAAAGTCTACTATAAAAATTGAATATTCTGCAGCACAGAAACATAAACACGATGTACTATCATTTTTTATAAATTAAAAATCTGGTGTCCCAGAAAGATTGTCTATGAAGAATTAAAAGAAAAATTAATAATCCCTGTTGTGAGGTTCTTGAGGCAAATAAAAATGATTAAAAAGACACAAAAAGTAGAGGAAGAACTGCGAAATTTTGACAAGTAATACGTTCGAATTTGAAAAACATCAGCGAGCCATAAGCGATGCCTATTGCTGAAGTTAGTAAAAATTTATTTTTTAAATTGTGTGTGGTTTGAAATTCAGTTTCGACTTCGCCTCATTTTTTATTCAGCGTCGATCCGAGCACGGGCGAATAAATTTTACTAAAATTCGCAGCAGCGGAGGAAATTTTACGAAAATCCGTGTCGATCGGTATCGTATTTGTCCATAAAGGCGAACAAATAGATGCAATAAAAGCAGCGTGAGGTCATCGTGAAATATGTTATGGTGATGTGTTTATCGACGATGTAACTCACGTTGTCATTGTATAATAAATTTAATGACGCTGCGCTTTTAATACAGTTATTGTGAAAATATTATCCTCTGACAGTCGCTTACAATATCACTTTGCGATATTTTACAGCATGTCGTATATAATTTTACGTCCGTAAAAATTAATATTCTTGAAATACTTCAGAATTTTCACGTTATATTATGCATTTTAAATTTCTTATGCAGTTCAATGGAATCTTTAGGCTTCACATTTTTCAAAGAGGTGAAATATATAAAAATTTATTGTTCTGGTCTTTAAAATTTATTCGTCTTTTAGATATGTTCAATATACAACGCATGTTTATGTGGAAATGTTTAATTATGCGCTAAAAAGCTTTATTAATTCAATTACAATTTTTAAAGAAGTCCTTGTATTGCAAGCTTTAAAAATCTTTACCACAGCTCTTTGATATTCAAAAGATTCCCTGCAATATGAACGGATTGACAGACATTTTTTATCCAGCACAAGCCTCGAGTACGTAAACAGTCAACTCTGTTACACAGAGTCATTAAAAAATCGTACAGCAAGAGACCAGAGCATCACAAAGCAGCTAACGATAGGAATTTATGTATACAGACAACCATCCATTTATAATTGTTTTCCATGTAAACAGTAGGCTAGCCTGAGGTCAGACAGATTCAAAAATCACAATAAACAAACTGAACTATAACTATTAAAATATAGTATACAACACATAAAATTCAGTTGTCTGTGTGCCTTCCAACTAGTAATCACTGTTTTCTCCAACAACAGACCAGCCGTAGATGAGACAATGACAGCAAATCCTAGTGAAGTAGCCAGCAAGTAAATTCATTCCCACTATGATGTCCCGATTTGCAAGTGGACCCCGATAATCCCAAGGGAGTAGGTTTAAGGTTCAGTCGAGAGGAAATCGATCGTCTATAGAGTTTCCAGGATGGAGGACACCCTGAGGATCCCCGAGGTTAGCACCCACCACTGTAATAGTGCTTAACAATGAAATATCATTGTCTAAAACGGCCCTGGTAGTCCCGACAGCTGAAATGGGACTAAATGGATGTAAAGCCCTTACTCGAACGAGCTGTTCAACGCAATAATTTAATGTCCTTCGAGAAGCTGGCTATACCGCGCGATGTCAACGACACCGCGATTTTGATAATTGTTAGGGGAGTAATTAATCGTTGTTTGGGAACAACCATCCGAAGAGATTAATGGATCTCCAGACCTTGTTTTGTCGGAAATAAATGAATTTGCGTGTTAATTAACGTGCCGGCGTTAAATGACCGATCGATTGGAGTTGTTCGAAGGTTCCACTGATGAACAACTTTTTGGAAACTTGTTCTGGCGCTCTGTAGGTAAATAAAGGCAATTGTTTTCGTTCATGTTTATAACAGACATTAACACATTAAACATAAATAAATTTCTTGCTTTTGAGTAAGAGTGTAGCGGTAATAACAAGTATTATATAGTTTGAGTAAATGTTAGAGTGTTTGGAATGTCTTTAACTAATCTTCTACATAATTTAATGTAGCCTTGGAACTTTCTAAATATTCCTAAAGCAGTTACTCTTCCTGAATGTACTTCTTTGTATTGTGTTTGTAATTTGTAAGTGTTTACAATCAACCTGACGGTTCTTCGATTCACTCTAGAACTAATTTGGGACATTTATGCTGTTGCGGTGTATTGTACACTTAAATGAGGCACCTGGTATGTTCATAAATCCACGGTGACTGAAATCAATCACAGTTGTCTTTCGTCCTCAGTACTTCATCAAGCAATTCCGAACTCAAAGCGACGTAATGCGGTGGCGGTGCGGCGTGAAAGACGCTAGACACCGTGGAGATCGATATACCCATATTCCATCAGGATTCGAAAGGAATTCCGCGATCGTATCGGCTGAATCGAACATGGGCGCAATAGCGCCGCAGGACGAAACATTCCCGAAGGACTCCTAACGCGGTATATTCATACGAGAACGTATATCAAGGCCTATAGGTATGCTGGCACGCAAACGCGTGCAGACTTAGACGACGCTAAACCGATGCAGCCAGACACGTAATCCACAAGGACGAATGTATAGCGCTGTGCAAAAATGGTAACCCTAAAGTAAGTATACCTCGTGTATCTCTTTACTACAAATTATTACTTCATCAATAAATGTTATTTGACAATTTTTGTGGAGGTCATTGATAGATTGAAGTTGTTCAAAGTTGCACGTTGTATTCTTGTTTGTATGTTCTGTGAGTTGGAAAGCACATGTGTAGTTTAATTAAGGTTTTCAGGGATATTCATGTATAAGTGAACGAATGTATTGGTACACCTACAGCGTTGTGAGAAAATTGTGTATACATCTGAGGAAAGTAAACTTGAATATTCCGTTTTTTTGTCAATTTTCTTCAATTTAGTTAAGTACTTACATTTATTCGTAAGGAATGAAACGCAAACGATTATATGGTTTAAACATAATGAGATTGTACATTATGAGGTTTTTTATCTAAACAAATATATTGGTACAGGTAGAAACTTTATTTTTATTAAATTTGAGAAAAGTGAACTTAAACTCTGTTCTTTTGTAAATTGTTTCTCCTTAGTATAGTATTTAAATTAACTCATAAAACATGAATACTAGTTGAATACATGGTTTAGAAATAATACAATCATGCATTAAGAGCTCTTTTTAGACACACAAAAGTATTGATACAGTTAGAATTTTTATTTTGTATTAACTTTAAAGAAAGGGAAACTTCAATACTCAGCTATTTAGATATTCAAAATTATGCAGTAGCCTTGATCGTTACAATATTTAATAACATTTCTGAGAGACTATGCAATACACAAGAAACCATACACTGAACATAAAATTTATCGCTTAGGCTCTTTGTATAAATTATAGCTACTTTTTTTCATACTTTGCAATATCCTTTTCCTCCGTTCACTCTGCAAATGAAAATAAACAACATCGGGAAATTGTCCTGCCGAATTGAATTAACCACAAATGGATTTATTAGTGAGAAAATATGAATTGTAAAAGTAAATGTTAAAGAAGACAAGTAGATGCATTATAAATACCTGCAGATAAATGGATACCTACTTCCAAGCAAGTGACAGGGAAAATGGTTATAGAGTATGATAAAACAGTCTGCAATTTAAGTCAGCCTTCAAGAATACCTTTCTGTGCTGAGTAAAACAAGATATGCGAAGAAATAAGGTTGTAGATAGCTTTTACTTTGTCAGTATTATTTCTTACATTGCAGGATACAGGTCTGAGCATTTTCAAAATAACCCCATTTCAAATATTAAAGTATTCAAGGAACTTTGACTAGATTCAATTTAAAAGACGTTGGCTGCTGTGGGGGTAGCTGATGATCGACACATTAAATTTTATGTAATAGAGTAATTACTAATTTTAATGTAATTCCGAATGAAACTAATATTGTAACAAGGATAGAAGGATAGAGCTGTGCAATTTAAGAATTATATAATTATTTTTTTTTGTTATTTGTGTTTGAAATAGAATATTACACTGCGTCTGACCAAGTATGGGAGTTTGCACTGCGCCAGTCAACGCGCTAGAACAGCGAATCGTGTCTAATTGGGTACGGCAGTTTTCACTGCGACACTCTTATTAACCTCTACAAAAACATTGAAACGTACTTCAAATATTATATACTCAATATACACCTAAACATTTATTGTAGACATGAGCTAACCAGCCATTTTCTATGGATTTATCTCAACTCTTTTTTCTGAAAGAGACATGGCTATTTTTCTGTTGAACCGTGTTTGTATGAAGCTGTACACGAAATCTCCAGAAAAGATAGCAGTCTGCTTACAGGTAGATCTAACGTCGCTACTTGCATAATTCACCAGACGACACGTAAAAGATATCGAGGTTGGGTCTCTGCTCGGCCAGAAACGGGAGTTACTCAGGAATCCTGGGCATTTTTATGGTGCTCCCTTCCCTAGGGGGTCGAAGAGGGGACATGTGGGATGTGTACCGTCTAGAACTGAAAAGAAAGGTAAAAAGATGTTCGTAAGTTTCCTGGTACTGTATTGTCATCGAAAGAGGTCACGTTTTTGTTAATTTCTCTTTGGAAGATTCATGTACGGATGGCTTGGTTCCAAGAGAAGTATATTATCCTCAAGAATAACCCTGGTGAACATTCGTGAAATGCAATAAGCTGCGGAATAGACTTCGATGCATTACTTTTAACTAAATCATTTTTTATCAGCGACAGAACATAGATCGAATCAAATTCCTAAAAAATTATTTCAATTTTTGCTACTTCGTTCAGACTAGTGGATTCTGTAAGAAGAAAATAAAAATAAAAATAACAGCTGGTTAAAAATGACGTAGGCCTCTTTCAACATAACATTAATAATTAAAATCTTCCATAAAAACACTTCATTATCTCAAACTCAATTAAACAAGTCTCTCAATAACGTTACATAGACTGACCGAAGTTTCTTGAAAAAGATGTCTGAATCCTGACTACTTCATTCATCTCAGAGACTTGCTCGGAAGAAACGATAAAAATATCAGCGAGCTAAAGGTTACGTAATGCAATTTTAAAAATGTGCAGGTAACCCTTTTCGCGGCAAATCCTGGTATTTTTTACGAGGCTGTTCACAAGTCTGCGAGATAGATAACAAGCCGGAAACCCTGTCTGTTCCTCACGGCGGTGTCTGCGGCTCCCAGACAATTTTACGTATTCCACGAGATTTATTCAGTGGAGCGGGTACGCGCTCGATGGACCAGGTGAATCCGTGAATATGAAAAATAAGAAGGTAAAAAAGACGACGCGTTTAAATAAGGATGGACTGGTTCCCTTATGGGCACCCCCGGATTGTGCTGACCAGCCTTTGACCGGTGAAAACATGGTTTCTATATTATTTTCTCGGTCTCACGCCGTTTCCCATTGGCTTTACCTTCGCGTCTGCAAACTTTCCCAAGTCATTTTCACAATCTGCTCAAAGCAGCTTCGGATAGAATTTCACATGGCAAAGTTTCGGCGTAAAACTTTTCCGCTATCGACTATTGTTCGAATGTACAATTTACTTGAATCCGGAAAGGAGAAAATTGAATCGCGATTAAAGTAATATTTATCTTATAATGTATGGAGTTTTGATAGTAAACGCTCAGTTGAAGTGTTTGGGGAGTTCCGAAGCGGATCGAAGTGAATCACAATTATTTCAGTTATTGTAGTAATTATTGAAATAAGAGAGATTGGAAGATTGGAAAGTTCTCCAAGGAAATCGGATTTTATGTTGCGAAACTGAACACCGAGAAGAAAAGTTTCATCGTTAAAGAATCGAGTTCTGCAGTTTTCTGAAACGGTTATTTTCTTATAAAGGGTAATTCCCCGCCCAAAGAGGATCGGAATTAAAGGTCAAACTCAAGCACTTCGATCTACGTTCTTTTTGATCTTACAGCCTGCTAGATTTTGCAATTCGATCGTTCTTTGTGCAGTCGGACGTTTGATTCTCCTTCAAACAAACTATTTGTGAAATTGAAGAAACGTCTATGTTACAATCTGAAGAGAAAAGTATTATTAATGATATTTTTAATTAGAAAGGTATCATATCGTACATTTCATTCAAAAATAAAACAAATCAAATTTGGACAAAATTGTTCTGCACAATATTTACTCCTTCAAATTATACAAATTTTGTATATCTTTAAAATTTTATGGTCGCAAGCCTAAAATATTACAAATAATTACTAACTTTATAGAGATTATTTTCACAGCACATAATAAGGAAATAAATCAAAGCTAAGTGTAAATTAGCTTATTTCAAAAGTCAACTAAACGGAAATGTGCGTCATAATTTCATTTATTTAACAATTAGCTTGCTAAAAAAGGGTTGAATTTTACTATAAATCATCTAGCATACTCTTACTACTATATTTTAATCTTTGCATGGGTTACGAAAGATTATTTTTTATCACAGTAAGTAGGGAATAAATCAACGGAATTTAAGTACGATTCAGCTAATTTCAAAATTCAACTAAATGAGGCATGTGCGCCAGAATTTCATTTATTCGCTAATTAACTTGCTCAAAAAGGGTTGAATTTTAGTTTGGACCATCCCGCATACCCTTACAACTATATCTCAATGTTTGCACACGATGTAGCTTTCCCAACGACAAAAAAAACATTAAAGGGAAAGCTGGGTTCGTCTTAAATAAATCATGCACGGTACGAAGTTTTTTCTGTCAAGCAAGTAAGTGGATAGGTAGCCAGCGTGGACCGTAATAACTTGCAGCATTTCCCCGTGCAAAATTATTTATTATCCCGCCACGATGCAGGATTCCCTTGGGCGGGCACGAATAACCAAGGAAGGAAGATATTATACGTCAACAATGCTCTCAGAGCCGTGTATCAACATTTCGCGTCACACGGAACCTCTTTTCGTCTGGATTACAAAATCCGTGATATCGTTTTCCTTTTCGCCTTCAAATTTGTTTCGCGCGTGTCACTCCGCGAAAGAGATACGTTCGTTTTATTCCTCTGTTGGGGGCGAAACCGCGAAAAGTTTCTTCCGCTCCGATTAGAGCTGGAGTCGAAATTGAAACGATAATTCTGGGGCTGAACGTGGTCCGTTCGGTTAATCCAATTTTTTCGAAAATATGCGACTAGACTTGAGCAGATTAAAAATTCGTCGATGAATTTCGAAAATGTAATTTCGGTAGCAATAATTTCTTACGTTCCGCGGAAATTTGTTTTTAGATCTGCGAGTGCAGTGAATTTTTAATATTTTCACGGTAAAACATCCAATCGTTTTCAGAAAATAAATCGAAGATTAAAGTCTGATTTGTGGGTGTAAAAACATGATTGCAATAGAATTTATCCAGTTTACTCAAACAAAAAAATTAAAATAGTAAGCACTTGTTAGGAATGATGGAAATGCACAGTATATGCTCAGAAATATTTCATAAAGAATTTTTGTTTTTTATTATACGGCAGTTTATTTAATTTATATTAAAATTTGATGTCTCCTTGAGATATGAGAAATATTCTAAACTTATATTTACAGAAACAAAGTTCATTCTGAAATGCTCATAACAACTGTATTTACGTTAGAAACAAATTTACCACTCTTCTCTTAATTTGATAGATATTAACCTTCTGATTGAACAACAATAGCTGAACTACAGCGACTGATTCTTCTTTTTCTTCTTTTTAATATGATTTGCTCTTTCTCCTCGGAAATTAGCAACTAATATGTATTTATATACTCTCAATTATTATTTATTATTTATTTTCATCTTCTAACGCGATCCTGAGTTTCTATGCCTCGTTCCAAACTGACAGCTGGTTCTCGAAACCACTATACTGGTCGTTCACACAATGGCCATATCTTTTCAATCGTACATGTTTCCCTTTAACAGGGTTAGTTCTTAACCCTCACAATTTTATACGCCGTACACTCAGACCAGCAGAAGAATACGAAGCTCGAGAAAACAAGCAATGTATCTTAAATAACAGGAGCAGAAAGCAAAACAACATTCGTATACGTGACTCAAAAGTGATAATTAGTTCTGGCAGCCACTATAGTGGCCGTTCGCACGTAAAACGCTACTTTTCCAGCGTACATGTACAACTTTCGCAGTTACAGTACTCACAATTTTATACACTATAGACCCTGACCAGAAGAAAAATAAGAAACTCGAGAACACAGACGACGTATCTGAAGTAAAAAGACTAGAAAGCCAGACGTAGTGGTTTTGATTGGTTGTCAGATGATTTACGAAGCAGTACAAACACTTCAGACGTCTGCAACGCTGTACCGCAGGAGCACCGAGACGAGATGCCGAATCGTAGGGGTGGATTTCTCGATTCACCCGAACTCACTGACTTTTATTGCTACTCAGGCCCGCCATTCGAGCGAAGAAGATGTCCTTTTGTCTCCTCGTTTTACGTCCGCGAGAAAGGTCAATCGTACAATCCGTTTCACCTGGAACCTCTTTATTTTTCTTCTCGAATTCGTTTTTTCCTTTAGAATTCACACAGAGCCAAAGAATGGTCCCGCGAAAATTACTCCGCGGAGGGGCGTGAATATCCCCGGGGATGAATTCGAGGCGCACAGACACACGCGTGCATGACAGCAGATATCGGAGAACCATTCCGAACGACCGGAGGCAGACGTAGAAAGATTTCGACGCTTGTCAAGATATTGCTCTTGAGTTCGAATTTTTGGCGAGAGGAGCAAAAACAGTTCCGTCGACATTGAACTCCGATATGTAGGTGTTCAACGTTGCTCTGTGGATCATTTAACACGTTGAATGCCGTGCAAAATTTAAATTAAATAATTCTCAAGTCATATAAAATTGTGAGAAACATTAAGATTCCACTAATAATACAAGAACACAGGCATACGATGAAGCAAGTAAATACTGTTTAGCTTGATGATTAATATTACAAACAACAATTTATAATGTATCAGTTGTAACACGTTATCACAGTGAAAACAGTCGTGCTTAATCAGATACGGTATGAGTATCGTTTTTAATATAGATTACAGGAGAAGAGAGTATGTAAATAGTTAATCGTATACATGTGTTTCTATACTATGCGAGTAATTTTCGATGACCTTGGAATTACGTAAGAATGTATAGTTATTTAATTAAATTAAACGTGAGGTGCCAGTCACCGGTGAGCCTCAAGGCAGTCAACGTGTTAAGAGGTCTTTCACCGAAAAAAATTTTGAATTTGGTCAAATCTGAATTTTTACATTTTTCAGACACTTTGAACTCTTCAAAATATATCCCTGAAATGATTTTATAAAATTCGAAATTTTGGCAACGCTATGAGCGTTTGAATAGTTAATGGTATTTGGAAGAAAGATTAAATGATGCAAGAGTACAAGCAGAAACACCCAGAAGCATTCTTGGTAGTAAAACTGTTCTAATGCACGACAGATGCGCATTGACACATATCGTGCATCCAGTACGTGGGAATGCATGCAATAAATCACATCTGCTGCAAGTAGGATCTCCAGTTAGCGTTATAATGCGGGAATAACCTTCCTGGATTTTCGTAAAATCCTCTCGGCTTCCTCGTGATGCTACGTAAATAATAAATTAATTCCAAATGTGATTAAAATTTATTAAAATCTTCCATAGCCGTGTAATACGTACGTTACGCGGAAAAATTAATCAATATTCGCTGTTGCATTTGTAATAATTATTCTTAACCTGTTAATTAGGGAAGACGAGTTAACCCGTCCTGTAAATAAAAAAAATCTCGTAGTATGTTCGGGCATTCAAAAATATCTCTGCAATGGACAACGTAATTTACATAATTTCTACTAATGTTTAATTACAAATAATAGGTGTTCATAGACGAAGAGTACCACAATTAACAGGTTAATATTGCACTGCATCCAAAATAATGTTGTACAGATATCCAATGAAGACACAGATGTCAAATGAAATTTCAGTAGTCCAACAATAATGTCATTGGCTATTTTTCTACAAAGAAAAAGAGGAAGCAAAAATGACACATCTAGCTAACAGTCTGTATACACTTTAGATGTAGGATCGGATGTTTCTGATCACTTCCTGATGGCTCTTCACGGTCCTAGAACACTCTATGCGACCTCTGATTCCAGTTCACTTCAGCTTCAATCCTAAATCAAGCTGCAAATCACTTAAATCGACATTCAATCACTTCTAATCCGCCGAAACTCTAAATCATTACAGACTCTAATTCCTAGCTCAATCTTGAAGCCCTCTTGGCCAAATCGAAACTTCGGTATCATTATTCCCGCCTAAATAATATTCTAAATAAATATTATTTATTATTATTATTATCTAATATTCTCTATTAACGTGTATATTCGTCAGTCCATTAACAATGCCACAGCCTCACCGAGATAGTCAGAAAGAATTGGTGTAAGAACATGTCTGTTAGAGGAAGGTACGAACGAATTTACAGGACCCTGTATCTCGGGGATATAATTTTTCCGGTGCGGTCCATTCGGGTGCATGTTGACCGGCGTTTTCCGCGCAAATTTCCCAAGCTTAGCGGGGATAATCCGCGGAGGCCAGGAGCATGAGCGCGATGTCCGGATTTCAGACTAAATATATTTATGGAGAAGCCAGTTGGATGGTTGCACCGCGCCCCTTTCGTGTACGAGTATCCGTAGCGCGGCTTGATTTACATTTACGATCACTCATCTCGGGCCTCGACCCGACTCATGCTACAGCTTATTAACTCATTCGTCCCGTTCATGAATAATTTATCGCCTTAACACACCATTGAGCCTCCTCCTGTTGTCTGTTTGCCCGCGTTAGGCCTCCGCCCTGTTCAGAGTGGATGAAACAACGTCGAGCACTTCGAACGCGAACGACGCGGAAGAGTAAACCCTTGAACGTCTTGAGAGTTTTCTGATTCTGAATTATTGATTGTAACTGAGAATCCGGACAACCCCGAAGCCATTCAAGCTCTCACGGATCGTCGTTGAAACGCCGTTGAGACACTAATAAATCGTTTGAAGCCCTGAATTTTGTATGGGATGACCTGGACATCGCTGTTTGCTAATGTACTCCGAATTAGAACACAACATAGATATAAAGTTAGCATCCCCACCGAGTACGAGGAAGTAGGACCAAGTGAGGACTTATTCCTACAAACCCGAATGTGCTCGTAGGATTCTCTTCTTCCAGTCTCAATAATAATTGACGCATAATAACCGTATGTTAAGGCAACGTCAGCGACTCTGACGATTGGCAACCGAGGTCCTTGTCATATCTCTGGGGTGCAGATTTTTCAGATTATAGCTTTGAAAGTGAACAGGAGTTGTAAAATGAAAGTTCCGAACTGGTCCAGTATACGTCATCTTTGCTACTGATGCGCCTAACTAGTGACGCCCTGTCTAATTGTAAGTTGTTAAGTATTTAAGGCACTCTGCTAGACACTCTGTCAACATCCCAAGTATGAATCGTAATTGTAGTAGATTCAAGTAAACATAAACTATTGAAGGCAACTTTGTGCAAATTATCAAACGCTAACCGAACAATCAAAAACAGATCTCGAGTTACAAAATAGCATTGTTTCGACCCAAACAGGCGAAACAATCCTCAAGGATTTATCAAATTATTATGTATAGGTTATGATGTCGACCTAATTGATTTACTAATACTGCGAGAGAGAGAGAGAGAGAGAGAGAGAGAGACAAAATGAAGAATTTAAATTTCGAAAGTACCTGAATGGCAAACAGTCAATTTTCGAAGTACCTGAATTTAGAAATCCGTATTGCAGAAGTGCCTATATGGCGAGTACTTAATTTCCTAGGTACCCGAATGCGAATTTTCATTTTTCGTGAGAACATGGACAGCAAATACGCAATTTTCGACGTATCTGCCTTCAGAAATCTACGTATCCGAAGTGCCTGAATGCTGAGGACTTGTGTTTCGAAGTGTCTGCATGCTACATTCTTTTTCTCGAAATACCTCAACCAGACAGATGCCAATAGCGAGCGTAAAATGAGCAACAGGTACCGATAGAGGTCGAAAACTAAGCGACAGATAACGACACCGACTGATGGAATCATAAATATGAGCAATAGAGACCAGAACATGAGCGCTAGATACCGCTAGAGTTCCAGAGAGAACGACAGGGACCGATAGAGATTGAAATATAAGGGAAAGAGACCGACAGAGACCGAAAGAGATTGAAATATAAGTGAAAGGGACCGATGGAGACCGAGAGGGTCTGATGTTTCCGTCTCATCGACGATGTCCGCTTTAATGGAATTAAAGGGATTTAAAACTTTTTCGAAGACAAAATGAAAAATCATTGCTTGAGACAACAAATATCTGTCAGTGTTTTTGATATTGATTCCTACCACCAATAGCGCTGTGATGTAAAGCCAGTCACAATCGATACAGTAGAATGTGACACGAAAATGGTAAGAGGACTCGCGAGTCCTCCGGATATGTGACACAAAAATACATTGGATGGTAAGTCTGTTTTGTAGTTTGTCGACGTCTCCTCTGTTCTACCACGAGGTATAGAATAGACCAATCGTCTTATGGGACTTCGTGTCACATGGTCTGATATACCCACGGCGCCAAAAACCACTGGCTTTTAGCGCACTCTACAATACAGAACGGTGACTTTAGGAATTACGTCGGACAAAAGGATAGGGGTTGGTTAGGTAGTAAGTGCGGAAAATTAGCATCATTTGTACATAGCACACATAGCAAACAAATGAAGACGAATATCCAATTTTTAAGCGGAGAAGAATATCTTACATATTATTGTTTCTAACACATATATTGTTTAAAACATTACTGATCTGGTACAGTTTTATATTATGATTTTTTTCGTTGGTTTATTCCTCATTGCTAACATAAATTTCATAAAAGTCAACTAAGACTTATTTTATACAGTCGTTACATGACTATAAATTCTCACGGACGCGAAATTTCACCAGCTTCAAGATGGTATGCCTCAAATCTTCGTAGCTGCAACAGGAACGCCAGAAATTGAGGAGAACTGAGCAGGTACCATCACCGAACACATTTCCAAAATCGACACTTGTCCAGAAAGTTCGAGGCATGTCTCTGGAGTGGAACAGAGACCGGTACCAGGGTACCTATCTGACGCGGAATTTCGCCAGCTTCAAGATGGTATACCTCACATCTTCGTAGCTGCAACAGGAACGCCAGGAATTGAGGAAAACTGAGGGGGTATACCCGTCTCTGTCCCCTTCCAGAGACAAGCAACAACGAGTTGTTGGACAAGTGGCGGATTCGAAAACCTACCTTGTTAGTTGACCACGCAATGCCAACGTTAGATGACCATGCTGCAAGCACGGTACTAGCCTTCCTTACCCGCGAGCATATTCCAGTGCTTCCGTGGCCGGCTCGTTCGCCAGATCTTAACCCAATCGAACATGTGTAGGACATGATCGGTCGGTGTCTTCGGCATTATCCGCACCCTCCGGCTAATGCTGAAGAGCTCTGGCGACGAGTCAATGCAGCATGGATGACAATCCCCCAAGCTATCATCCAGCACTTGATCAACTCCCTCCCCCACC
This sequence comes from Macropis europaea, assembly GCA_916610135.2. Taxonomy (NCBI): domain Eukaryota; kingdom Metazoa; phylum Arthropoda; class Insecta; order Hymenoptera; family Melittidae; genus Macropis; species Macropis europaea. The sequence goes on from OU744344.1 coordinate 23,818,645, forward strand.
GTGTAACCCCTGTACCCCAAGCTGCCGTTGACTACACGCGGTACTAAGGGTGCTCATATGCCTACGCATTGAGGGCTTTCCTAGTAAGTTCAGTATCCTTTGTGCATTACCTACTTGTATACAAACTTTTGTTGCAATATCATTTTGCGTTTCTGTGATTTAGGAGAGAGAGGGGAAACTTTTGGCCAGCAGTGCACATTTAATTCCAAGTACCATATTAAGTCGAATATAAGATGCTATTATTATTAGTAGTTCTATATGGTAGACTAGAATTTACTATTATTAATATATTACTATTATTTGTTTAAAATTATTTCGAGTAAACAATTAAATTAAATGAATTTTTATATGAAGCATATTATTTTGCTTTTAGAAACATGTAACGAACACGTGAGAGCAAAGGTTTAAATAGAAAAGCTGAGCATTGGATAAGAAATTTAAGTAAGCACAAGCTACTGATTGTCTTCTTTGTTTTTTAAATGCCATTATTACAAGATATTTTGATGCATCGTGGCAACAAGAAAAAATTCGACCCTGTTTAACAGTTCGGCGGGCGCGCTTTGTCAAATCTCATGGGCGGGCGCGCTGCGGCATTTTATGCCGCAAACACAGACACTAATATATTTCAATAATTAGGGGGTTTCAAGCAGTTATTGCAATGAACTGTGTTATTACTATGCCTTTTGCATACAAATTGGCGACATCAATCATAAACAACTGTTGTTCTATTATTTTTATGCGAAGTGCATATGTGACACCGTCCAATAAGATGTCGGTTGGTTAATGCCTCAGCCGGTGGTCGATATTGTGACAGAAACTGTATAAAATCTTCTTCAATTACTACTGATACAATACTTAAATAGCCACGATTTTTGTATTACGTGTTTCCTATAATAGTCTATCAAACATATCTCTATGGACACTGGTGTACAACTAAGAATATCAATGAAATCTGTAAACAAGTAAAAATGCGACATAAAATATCGCTACGTGCCCGCCGAAGGGTTAAGCGAGACAAAATTCTCATGTGAAATGCGAGTTAATGAGATGACATCAAAATTTGTCCTATAGTGGAATCACATCGTGAAATAATTGTCTGATGACATTTAAGTCTCATGCGAGACACGATATTTCTGTCTTATCGCGGGTCTCCGCCTTAATGGAATTGAAGGGATTCAAAATTTTATTTGATGGCAAAATGAAATAATAAATATCTATCAGTATTTTTTATTTTAATTCCTACCACCAATAGCGTTCTGATGTAAAGTCAGTCAAGGTCGATATGGTAGGATGTGACGCGAAAATGGTAAGAGGGCTCGCGAGCCCTCCAAACGTGTGACACAAAAATACATTGGATGATAGGTATTCTGTAGTTTGTCGATGATGATAGGTCTACTCTGTAGTTTGTCGATGGTGGTAGCATATTACCGGAACAAGGTAAAATTTTATTTACAGAAGACTACATTCTCAGGATATGATAACGTGTTTCAAGAACTGGAAAAGCGGATTTCTTTTTCAAAATCTTTAATTCGTACATAATTTCATCTCTTGAACTTATTATGAATGTTGAAAGAAATGTTATAGGTAGATATTATTCAATTATTCTGTAAAATTATATTATTATTTCTGTATAGAAACTGATTTAGAAGTCACTAAGCCAGCTCTCTGTGAACCCACGCCTCAGATTCGTGATGTGTTCATGGATCAATACACTTTGCTGTCGATAACATAGCTGTCGTATTTATCGTTGAAAAACTAATTTCATTCATTACAACAAATCTGTTCTATTCAAAATAAACCTCACAATTTAAACATTATTTAATTTCAACAGTCATGAAGTTTGTTCTTGCTGATATTACTGATGACAAGTAATAAAGAATAATAACGAAGACATATTTTTTTACAGTGTGTAGAGTGCAAGATTTTCATTCCTCTACTTTCATAGAATTGTTAATAAATTATTGAATTCTTGTAATTTTAAATCCTGTTTTCTTTTAGTCGGATGGTTTCAAGTTTCTCGAACTCCTTTAAAACTCCTTAAAGCATCCCGAAAACTCTGCTGCGTTCTGTTTGAAGCATTTCTTCTTACGATCAATTAGATCGAAGCCTCAAGAAATCCTTCATTCCAAGCTGTGTAGCAAGAAACCAATTTCACCTAAGAGCGAAACTTCCTATCAACCCCTGTGGCATCCCTTATTGGACCTATCTCTATTCCCTACCACTTGCAACAAAAGTTTTCTGTCTTATCGCTATATCATTCTTTGTCTTCAAGTTGTCTTCAAGTTTCAATAACAAGGGAAACAATTCTGTTCCAGAAATAACTGACATTTTGTCATTACAATCTCAACAATTTCTCATAAAATCTGTTTAGACGTGCAAAATCAGACTGAAATTTCATTACAAAATTTATCGGCTTATTTTATGACCGAATACTTAAATATTTCTTCTTTCGCGATTATTAGTCTTCACAACAGTCGGCTTTTTATGTATCAACTTATGTATTAACTCAACCCGTAAAAAGAAACAAGTAAAGAAGTTTAACTCGTTCCATGCGTCAGTGGAAGATTTAATAACTGGTCAGACACACTTGACAAATATTTTAATTTAATATATTAACAATTATTTTAAATCCTAGAAAACGTAAATGATCATTTGTTTAAAGATATATTTATTACTCTACGCTATTCATCTTACCTTAAGGTTTTATTAACACGTTGACTGCTATGGCGGTCACCGGTACCTCAAATTTTATTCGATTAAATAACTATCAATTTTTACCATGTTCCAAGCAAATGTTTACAGGCGTATAATACTGAATTCTTAAACACTTTTTCCTTTAAGATTTATATACAAAAGAAAAATTTATATTGTGTCTGGCTAATGATCTTCTATACTGTGGCAGTCGATGTCCTAAATTGAATTTGATTATAATATGTCTGGCTAGACCTGTCTGTTTCCACTGCAACGCTCACAAGAAATGTTACCTAATTGACACCCGCCCAGTTCAATGAAACTTTAACATAATTTAATACCTTCCCGTTTGTATATAATCGACACCGTTACAGTTAATTAGCCGGTGGATCTGCAATTTTATGTATCTTGTAATATGCCATAATATAGTACTCCAAAAATATTCGACAAGCATTATTTCATCCTGAAACGTCTACATTGGAGGATTGAAAACAACCCCTAAGTTCAAGTCTGGAAAACATATTGAGTCGACTATCTCGAGGTATAATCTCAAACGTATAATTTCTGCATCTTTGAACAACAAATTCAATTACATAAGCAGATTTCCAAAAAGATTGTCAATATATTATACGTCGTGATACAACGTAGCAGTACGTCAACTTAAACCAAAACAAAGCCAGATAATGTTCAAGCTCCGATAGGCTTTATCTACTCTAAGGTACTCCGATGATCAGGTGGTACTCACGCACACAGATACTCGGGTACTTAGGCCTCAGTACTCTAAACAAATGTCTAGATACTCCAACACTTGAATAATCCACGTCCAAACTTCTTCAATCGTTGCTCACGGCACTATTCAAGTAAAAATCGTCCGCCCTGGCTTGCAGATCATCATAAAGATCATACAACCCATGACAGGGTTGATCTACTCTGTTAGCTGGGCGCTAGGCTGCCACGCAGACTTTCTTTTTGCATTAAATACCTTTAAGTTATTGACCGTCTACGTGCAGAATCATGTATAGAGGTACACCTAATAACATGATGTATCAACACGCTAGTGTTCATTAAAATCGGAGACACCCACTTCGAGAGCTTTCCTCTGAAGAAAAAATTCGAAGCGGACGCAGTACCCACTCACGAAGTTAAGTTCGAGGGTCCTTATAAATATTTATAAGTAAATAATTCGATGCCTGTTGTTTTGCCGTCGATAGAGCGTGCTAGAGCACGTTTTCTCCACGCATGTTGGTTGGTAACACAGATAGCATCGTAATGCCCTATTTTAACCAGCAACCGGCTGCAGGAAGATCTGAACGTTTCCGGAATAATCCTCTGCTCCGAACACACCACGCAATCCTCCGTGTCGATCGTCTCTGTTCAACGTTTTTCTGAACTACCATGTCCGTCTCTTTCCTGCCCACGTGCCTGCCGTACGGTTACGCTCGTACGTCTACTATGCTCGGAAACCCGCCTTGAAGGATCACGTTCCGCAATCGGGCGAACGGATGAAATTTTTAGCAGAGCCGCAATGTTAATAAAAAATGGAGGCTACAGCTGCGATGCTCCTCCACGCGCGATGCCTGCTGATCGCGATATTATACTGATGAGATTTTGGAGAACAGCGGGGTAGCTACAGTATGATGCGACCTTCGAGGTCTTGTTTATGATGAATAATATTTTTCTTTTAGCAACTTGAAAGTGAAATTTGAGGGTTGTTGGATTCTTTGTTACTGATGTGAGAAGTAAGGAGCATTAAGGACGATTATTTTTGTGCTTGAGGTAGTATAAGCTGTTTGAGTCGTCCGTGGATCACTCCTGTTGTAGAGCGTCTATTATTTAATTAATTAGACAGTCTCAAGACATGGTAATGGAGAATTTTTGGACAATATTCATGTTATAGCCAGAAATAGATTGTGTAACTCAAAATAAGTGGAAATGATTGTGTCCGAACGGAACTTTGTTTTCGAATATGAAAGCTTGGTACAGAAAATGCAGTCTGGAGTGCACTATAGAGTAAATAGGATTGTTTCATAACAGCGCAGTATGTTGAATTCTTCTATTATTTTTGCTACAACTATTTTGTGTGTATTAGTGTGTTTACATGTCATAAGATTTGGTAGAATAGTGTGAATAAAAGTAAATACATATGGCATGAATTACAAATAATTTAAAGTGAAATGACACTACTTAGGCAACAGAATGCACAGGTGATGATAAATATTCTTTTCTGAAAAATTCAACAATTTTTGCTAACTAAATTGTTGAAACTACTTCAACGCTACAGTTTCTAAATAATTTTCAAATACAAGTGATTTAACTATTTTTCTATAACATCCGTGCAAATAAAGAAAATGCAATTAATAAACATCGATTTTTTATACACATTCAGATTTTGCCTCTTTATTTGTGTTTTTTTTTGTATCTTGCCTTTATTCGAACAAAAGCAATTGATCAGCGCATGTGCATAATAAAACTCCATAATTTGCAAATATCTGGTGATCCAGTGTGCCGCACGGGTCACAAATTTCGTCGCACGGAGAATTATTTTCCGGCGTCCGGTGTAGAATCTATGTAGAATGAACGCTGTGTAAAATATGTGCAAAACAGTTTCAATTTATTACGCAGCACTGCCTGTATCTGCGCAACTTTTATTTGCGCGTTCGGACTGCTTTATACTTCTACTATCACGCACGTCGTCAATTCAGCCGTTTCAGATAGTTATTGTTAATTTACGAAATTCTTCGCATTCATGGCTGTGATTCAATATGACAGATTCTTAAATATTCCGTTTATTAAATTTATTAATATCAAATGACGAAAATTGCGTTTTGTTCGGGCGATATTAAATATAAATGACTTTTGTCGGTGTTACATACTGACAAGTGAGCAGCATTTCTTTGGGCATTCATTATCATTCTGAAATGTTTATAGCATTGCAAATGAATGTATGGAAGATAGAACAAATCTTGTATATCAGATTTCACCTAATCCTCGATTCTCTCGATTTTTATTGACTTATGCACTGCTCTCACCATGGATCTCGATGTAAAATTAGCACAATCACAAAATTTCTATATTTTCAGTTCAAATTAATTAAAATAAGTTATAACAGAGTTGAAATCAATCTTAACCCGTAAATGATACGAATTCGGAAAAATGAATGTTTAAATTTGATTTCCTTAATTTTCACGTTCCCTACGTTTATAATTTGATATTTTCTCTGCTTCGACTTCTAACTGTAGTGTAATTTTCCTTCAATTTCGATTAACAAGTAGGTATAAACATAATCTTTTAAAGCAAGGTTTATAGTTCCTAATCTTATTTTAGTGGCAGAACTCCGTGGGTTCCACCTATAGATTTAACCTTTTGCACTCTAGTGTTGCCTGTGAGGCACCATACTATATGCTTCGAATTTTTTATTTTGTATCAATTGCTTAAAGTTGTGTTCAGTTGCATAAATTCTAAAACGTACACCCTCGTTCATAAGTCATGGGATACCTTACCATTTTCTTAATACATCTGAATTATGATACAGATTTGGATACTTATTTCGATATAAACGGTTCTTTTAAAAACATTTATGTTCATACAATATATTTTTAATCATACCGTTAGTATTTTGTTATAATTAATTTTAAAAATCCTGAAATAATTATAGTATGCTGCAAGACCCGTTTTTCGAAGCATTAAATTTAGGCGACTTTTGTTTCGACATTTTGATTTGTGAACATAACTGTAGCGATCCTGGACAGAAACCCGGGAAGTAACATTAAAAAAATCACTACAAGACTGTCAAAGTTAGTTCGAGCTATCATCTCTATAGAAACAGAGGGCTGCATGAATATATACAATGTTTCGGAAGTCATGGTACAACCGAAATGGAGGTGACTCTTGAGGTAACAGTATGTCGAAAATATAGAATAAAATTTGTTCATATGAGGCTTCGTTTTCGAGACATTTAAGTTTAAAAGTTGACGGAACACTTCCTTATATCCCTTGCGAGGAATCGACAAGTGCATTTATTGAATATGATGCATGGACGCCCATGTATAGTTCTCAATATAGTTTAACCTTTAAAAATTGTATTCAGTGTAAATAATCAGTATATAATCGTACGCTTTAATATTGCAGGTATTTGTCAGTTCTAATCTAAATATAAAACTGAAATTAGTAAGTGTCTCCTGACTTATCGACGGGGGGGGGGGGGGGGGGGGTACATATTTTGCAAGCATTCTACTACTGAAGCAAGCGCATTTGTCATACAATAAACCCTCTTGTTGCAGTGAATGCTGTTGTTTCTCAGGTATGTGTAGCAGATGTGAAAGGTTTCGAGCGCAGGGGGTTAAGTTTATCAATTTCCAGTTTTAGGTGAATGAATTACCATACGCGATACTGTTAGTTAGTCGTATGCACGCGCGGGGGGTTGCAAAGACTGCTGACACCGTTCACTATAAATCATCGAACGGAACGGCTTTGCGAACGAGCAGATGCCGAAATATTCGCGGCCGTCATAATAGCCGGCTTCGCGTTTAATTGCCGCCGTCGAATAAACACCGGCTCACAGATTCGCTATCGTTTTCACGGCTGCCTCGGTTAATTGCCGGCATTACATTTGTTCCGCTGAAAATATTCCACCGTTCGCGCATCGAAACGTTCGACGATACGAAATTTCTGTGTGTGTATCTATGTACATGCATACATGAGCGTGTCCGTATATACGTTTGGCAGGCACACGTTCGTTTGGCGACGCGGATCCGCACGGTCATTAACTATCACCGAATGCTCATCTAAATGCCGTCAGTTACGCCCTCGTTTAATGATACTTACATTAACGAATGCGTGTTTATCACCGTTGGACAGGGACGCCGTGCTGCTTTTAGCACGTGCCACGAGATTCGACTGATTATCATATGCTGCACGAATTTGTCATTACTATATCCTGTATACATTATTGTGTAGATATTATATATCAAAATAGATGTTTGGAGAAAAAATCAGTCACGTGTGGAACTGCATTAGCAGCACTTTCAGAAAGTTTTATAGTATGGGGCGTCGAGTCAGACAAATTATTAGTGCTAAAGGTGGTCCAATCTTATGTACAATGATTAAAGTAATAATAAGAGTAGTAGTAGTAGTAGTAGTAGTAGCGTTGCTGGTGATAGTGGTAACAGTCGTAGTAGGAGCCATAACAATAACAATAATAGTAGTAGAAGCGGCGGTGGTGATAGCGGTAATAGTTGTAGGAGCAATAACAATAATAATAATAATAACAACAACAACAATAATAGTAATCCCTTGTGTTTGTGGAGATTATTTGGATGCTTTGTGATCCCAATCGATTCTCAATGTTTTCTGGGGAAGTATGTCTTTGCTCTGGCTAGCACCTTGTGTCCGCTGATTACATTGTTCTATTTGGTATGCTTTAGCTTTTAATTCCACCTGAATTTCTTTACAGTGCAGTGGATAATTATAGTATCATATCTATGTTTATATGTAACAATTTTATGTACAGATTTACTGAAGACTTTAGAGCGAAATTTTTCTGACGAATTTTTATAATATGTGAAGGGTATGGAATTTTTTTGCATATGTGAATCAGAGGACAGATAATGTGTTAATGTCAACATCACCCGTAAAGAGCACAAATTTGTAGGACTCAGAGTGTTAATCCATAGTAGTGAAGTAGTTTTAACGATCATGTGTCCTGAAGTACCTAATACTTATTAAAACATAAGAGGTTTTCTCAATTGCGTATATAGCAAATTCTGTTCAGGATTTCGTGCTACTTCAAAACAAACTTCAACTGTTAAAATTGCTACCATTAATAGCAATATTATGATATAAAGACATATTCACATTCATCGTACATTCCTGAACATTTCTGTACGCCAATTAAGGCACGTAATTACTCATAGTTTGAAACTTTCCTCGCAATGTAGCACAAATTAGTAGACACGGATTATGGCCCGCCCTATGAATTATTACTGTTACTGTAGTCAATTCAATTACTACAGTTGATCAAGGGGCAATTAGTTGGTAAATGGTATGCTAGGTTAGGGAGTAGCATTCTCGTAAATAAACAAAGAGGAAATGTTCGGTAATATACCGTCATGGATTTATGTGATTAACATCGTTTTGAAGCATCAATAATATCATAACTTCAATTGTCTTCAATGAGTTATAATTTTCTTATGTTTCAAATGAAGCAAATGGAAATCGTATCTACGATGCGTTCATCGCAATAATGGATAACAATGTATGACTTTACTTAAAAAACTCAAGCTGTGCTTAAATTTTGTATGTAAAATGACTTTCGATTCTTTCTACGTTAACTATTAGCTTGCAAATATTAAAATCGTCGAATACTCGTGTAGTCAGGCACTGAAGTACTCAGTCACTTGTGTACACATGTACTGAATACTATACTACTCGAATAATTCAATGTTAAAGTACTCAGATGTACGTGCAGTCAAGTATTTAATAAGAGGTGCTTACATGATCAAATAGTCAAATATACGAATACTCAGGTACTAACTTACCTTTTAAATACTTAAATGAATACGTAAATAATTAAATACTCAGATACTCCAATTCCAGATTCTCAATTATTCAAGTACCCTGGTACTTAGATACCTAAACACTCAGGTACTTTGGTAATCAGGCACCTAAATACTTAAGTACTCTTCTGCTCCGATACTTAAACGCTCAGGTACTCTAGAACTTCGACACTTACATCCTGAGGTACTCTGGTATTCTGGCGTCCGTGTGTCCAGGTACTCGAGGTACTTCGACATTCAGGTACTCGAAATACTGAGGCACTCTGACCTTCTGGCTCTCAAAATACTTAAATACTGTGACGGTCAAGCTTAACATCCTCCAATTCCCTGCTGCTCGGACACTCAAAATGCTCAGGCACTTGTGCGCTCTAACTACTCGGACAACATAGCACTTCGACACTCAAAATACTCGGACACCATTGCACGTGGGTACTCAAAATACTCGGATACCATAGCACTTGGGTACTCCAAATATTTAGGTACTTCGGTGATTGGGCACTCCTACACATAAATACTCCAACATTTGGGCGTTCAAATTTTTAAATACGGAAACACTTCAATGCTCCGCATCCAAACTCTTCAATCCTTACCCACGACATAGTTAGAGTGAAAATTGTCGATCCTGGCTTGCACGATATCACAAAGATCATGCAACGTCCTTGTACATGTCGATTGTAGACGAAAGATTACTCTTTCATGTCCATTTCCTTCAACGAAACAGCTACGATTTGAGGTTGATGTTCGCGGCGACGCAACGTCAGGCGCATTTCTCGAAACGCGTTCGAATGTCGTAAATTAATCGAGGCATTCGCGTCGGTTTTCAATTAATTTTCCCGCGTTATCGGGCGACGTCGTCAGTGTCGATTGCTACAAAGCCGACGTTCTCGGGGCAGGACGCGGTGCATGCGTTTGACAGGATGTCGGCTAATCGGTTTCCTCGGAATCTCGCCTTTAGTCTGCCGTGCCACTCACCTGTCTTCTCCGCGATTCTGCGTGTTTCACGCGTAAACTGAGTTTCGTGGGGGCTGAGAACACCCGTACCCCAACACTCCCCGCATAAACACTTTGATTTTCTGTTAATAGTTATTCGCTGCCGTGCAGAACCAACGGGAACTCGGAAATCCACGCTCGAGACCAACTTTCAGAGTTTGATGCGGTACAAAATCCGTGGAAGTTCGTATAAAATAATTTTAAGGATAAATTGTTATAATTGAAATAGGAACGTGATTCATGAAATTATCTCACTTTTACAGTGAGAACCTGAAGATAGAGCTGTTAATAACTGGATAACTCGGATACCCGAGTACCCAGGAAATACTCCGAAGGACAGGAATTATTCGGGTATGCTGTACCCGGGTATTTTTAACACGGTATTTTTTCAATTTTTATTAAAAATTAATACTAAAATTGAGTTTGCGAGAATACTTGAGAGAAGACTCTTTTGTTGTCAGAATGTGAAAGAAAATGAGTAACTCTATATTTAAGAAGTCCAGCTTTCTAAAACCCCCTTCTGTATCTCAATGTTCAAATCTTGATCTTCTCCTACTGTTTCTGAGTTAGAGAATAGTCCAATTTCTGCCAAGATCATACTCATACTGTCCTCTAAACACAAATGTTGTCTTCTTCGAGGTCCTTACACATATACGCTTGATTTTCCTGAACTGACAAGGGAATGAATGCACACGGAACAAAAATACAGGGACAGAGTGCAAGACAGATCGAGGAAGCGGGTACACCGCTGAAAACCAGAGACACAGATCAAGGAAGGGACCAATTGTTCCGCCAGTAACAATTGATTAAACATGCTGCCGGCTCACCCCCCGCCGATCGAATTTCCTATTCGACACCGAATTGAAAGTGGCCCTCGTGGTGGTCAGCATGCTGGTACAATCGTGTCTCAGCGGATCTGGTTAGCCGGGATGGGATGGTCCGATACGCTGCTGGGAACTCGAGCCGTGGAGGTGAGCCAAAAGGCGCAGTCGAAATTCAATACCCCTAATGGAATGGTCAGGTATCGACGAGAGCGATTTGGGAGTCCGAAAGATTCGTCAAAAGTGGATTCGTTCGCCGACGAAATTAATTAAATTAATTAAGTGGCATCTGCGAGGTATTCCTCTCCCTCCCTTTCCGTCTCTCACCTGGGTGAATGTGCGGGGTATTGAAAATACGAGGGAGCACAGAGAGATGCGTTCCGACATGTCGACGAATTAATCAGCCTTTAGCTTAATGACACGGTATTTTTGGACATTTTATTGTCTGTAGCCGTTGAGATTGTTTTATTTGTTTATTCTACTGGAAATTGGTTTCTAATTGATTTTGTTAGGTGGCTTTGTTTCATTGAAAGTGTATTGGATATTTGATGAGTTACTTTCAGCAATTGCTATATGTGTATATTTGCAGGATTGACTTTTTTTTAACATTAAAGGAACAACGTATACATTCATACATGCAATATGTGTGTAACTATAAGTTGAAATATACTTAATATACAATGAAATACATGCAAAGTTGTTAATACGATTTGCTCATTAATGTCTGATGTTTTTAATATTTATTTAACTCGCGTGACACTAAAAACTATTTTACTTAATATCGAATGTATGTCTAAATAATTTATGTCTGTTAATTCCGGACTATATAATTGTTTCTTGTGAACATACCTGAAAAATTTACCAGTACCTTAGGACCTAGATTATCCGAACTGTAAGTAGCAACCAGGTGATTCACATTGTAATGATGTTTTGCATAAAGAGAATAATTATATTTTAGAATATAGAATATATAGTGATGTAGAATTAAGTATAAAGTGACACTAGTGATAATTGTAGTTTGTACGTGATATAGGAAGATCAATTTTCAGGTAACAGGTGTTCGGATAATCGAGGTTCTACAGCATATCCAATTGTGTTAAAACTAATTTTTAAATAAAACAATATTACAGAGTATGCTTAAAATATTACGTTATATGATATATAAAATTGTTAAGAGGAAATGAATAATTATTTTATCACCGTTCTTTTCTTGTATTATTTCAATGCATTATGTTTTAGTTGTTATACGTGTAAGAAGTCAGCAGAAATTTTATTTTAACAATTAAACCATCTTATTCCAAAGAATCAAAATTACTACCCTTCCTGTCTACTGCAATCACAACAGGACGATTAGGAGAATATAATGGAAGCCAGTAAACCTGTCAAGTGTTCTCCTACTGTACTCGTTTCTTAACAATTCAGAAATCTCCACTAGTATTTTGTACTCTTATCACCAAAGAAGCAGATTTAACAACGTAATATAACAAAAGTTAGTAAACTGTTAACAATATTACGTCCCAGCCCTAAGGTGGATGCACAACATAGGGATTCTTGTCCTGTCACCATGGTACGACACGGGATAGGTGGCATACCGAGGAAGGAGCGGAAGTGAGATGGAAAAAAGAAGGAAAGGACATTTCATTTGAGGATCACCAGCTAGATTCATCAGTAGTGCTGATACTAGCGACCCCTGCCATAGACACTTGGGATGCAAAAGTTTGGAACTTGTATATGCAGAAGTGACATTGGGATCGAGCGCTTGCGAGAAGAATTAAGAAAATTGAAACACTGTGAGACATCTGGTGACCTAAGTCCAGACCAGATGATGTAGGAGGCGCTCGACCCGGACCCAAGACACCAGAGGACGTCACACAATATCTCTCTACCTCTGTTATTCTCCTTATCTAGAGTCCAAACACCTCTTCTGGTCTTCTATGTTCCTGCTAGCAGCGAAGCTAATGTAAAAGGCGAACACAATCAAAGTCAACAAAAGAGTACATTGTTCCTTTCCGTAATTCATCTGTTTTTTTGTTACTATCTGCGTCTTATTCTGTGAATCCATTATTCGACAAGTTTTCAAATAGGAAATTATAACTGTGGTGGGTGTCAGGGTCTTCTACCTCCCTCTGTAAGTTGAACACCCTCCACTATCATTCTGTGTTCCTGTTACAAAAATCAGATTCCCGTCGAGAATGTTCACGTTCAAGATGAAGACAAAGCATGGAATGCTTACTTGTTAAGACCAGGTGCATTATAATTATAGAAATACCTTCAAGATGATTTTATTCAAACTATATTATCCTTTTTCATTCTTTTGTAAGACTTATGATGCACCTATATGTAATTTGTAATATTAAAACAATAAATTTGTGCCATTGAATTTGTTTTCAAGAAAAATTAATATGCTTTAAATAAAAAATTGTTGTGTAGGTTTCTGGACACACTTGTCCCGTATTGTTGTATTCTTTGAGATTGATTGCGGTCTCGATAAAAATTCTACGTAGAAACCTCTGTAAGGTATGATGCACATAGTATTATAGCGAAAAAGAAATTTTCAATATCCGTAATACCAGGACAAGAAGTCTAAAATGTTAATGAACAGATTAGAGTAAAAAACAATTGAGTTCATATACACGATATACTAAAAATAAGTATGCTAACTGAGCAAGATTTAAATCACAAAGGCGAAAATACGAAATAAGACTAGACACTGCTCTCACATCAGAGGACCACAAAAGAAATACACTAAATTCAGGGTTCAGAACAAAGACAACTTTTGTCAATATTTACGATGATAAGACAATATCACAACTTCATGATTTAATTAGATACAGTTCTCCTGTGATATAATTACAGATAACATGCATAGAAATTGTGTAATATGATGAATGTTTTGTCAAAAAAAATTGAAAACTATAGAACAAAAGTTAAAAATGCTAGAGTTTATTCTTGCACTTCTGAAAAAAGACGCCAATTGATAAGGATGGTTGTTATTATGAGCCCTTCAATTCCTAAAAGGAAAAAACCTGTACTTTAATCCTGTGCACTCGGGAGCCTACTTGTGCTGGGCTTAAATATATATATATAAAAAATATAATATTCGAGAAATTTTGCGAATAAATAATAATAGCAACTAATGTTTCATTTTCTCATAAATCATACTTGAAAAGATTATGATATAAAATTCGATAAATTGTGCAAAAAAATTGATGTAAACACGATAAAAACGGTAATTCTTCCGTAAAAAATTATGTCTGTAATCACCGAGTTGGTGGACGATTATGTTGAAATATTGACCGAGTGCAAACGGTTAAAACCTAACCGTATCAACACAACTGAAATTCAGATCAGACATCCTCGTTAAGGAGCCAGCAGTCGATGCCACGTTAAAAACCACAAAAAAAATTGAATTTGTATGCGTACTTAATACGTTGAACGTCACAGTGAAAATGGGCATACCTAATCAGACGCGATATAATTTACTACCTTTTATAAAAATCGTAAAATAAACAAAGATTTGAGTACTCATTGTCAGTCATGTCCTTCTGTTTCTACATTATTGTTCCAGTATGAAGTTTGCTCAGAATTTTGCGACAATCAATAATTATTTAATTTCATTAAATTTCAGGTGCAGTCACCGGTGACTGCCACGGCGTCTAACGAGTAAAATTACGACTCGATGTTAGCTTTGAAAGTCTCTCTAAAGACTCCCGTTAGGGGTTGACTTAAGCACCGTCTGATGTTCACCAAACTATAACCATCATATTTACCATTAACTCCATCGTCTTCTCAGGTGGACCAGTATCGTCGACGAAAAGTGTGAAAAGCTCGAGCTTATCCCTTTCATACGTTGCCACGGCTACTTTCTTACACTTCGCCTAATTATTTCGCGCGAGCGGAGCGAACGTAGCCGGATTTCTGTCCATTTTTTTTTTCATGAGCCGCGGAGGAGTGCATTACGTGCGTCTGAGCTTCTTAAGTTGCAGCGAGCTTCCGCCGTCATAAGCTGTCGGGAGAAAGGGATTTCCACGAAAAAAGCTGGCAGCTTTTAATTCTGTTTTGCGCTCTCTAATGAGTACACTGTTAAAGAAGCACCGTTTCCTTTTCGCACTTTCTGCAACGAGGAAAACTCGACGTTATCGTTGCCAGGCGCGAAGCTGCACTCGCAACGTCCCCGCTCCAATGGAAATCCGAAAATTTCTGCGAAACCAAAGAACCGTGTGCGAGAGAAAGATTCACACGGTTGGCTGAACATGGAAAAATTTTAATTAAAGTCGAGGAAAACGCAAGTCGCGAAAATTTCGCCTGTTCTGCGGCCTGAGCGGAATTTCATTATGACCCACCGTACGACCCTGAATTTACACCGCAACGTTATGAAAAACTGATATCGCGCGAGTCTGGGGTGCATTTCGAATGCTACGGCCACGAAAATTTTAATTTCATTCGGACAGGCTAGATAATGGTGTTTTGCGGTATTTATGCAGCCTGAACAGCTTCCATGAAAGACAGAAAATATAGAAATACAGGGTGTCCGATGAAGTACTCAATAAACTTCGCCTATGTGTTCACCAGGTGATCCTGAACAAGGAATGTCATGTACACTGTAGGCCTTTTGTCGTTTCGTTGTCGAGATGTGCATTATGCTGGCTTCAAGAGCAGGGATAAGTGGTTTCGAATGATGAAAGCAAAGGTTGTGCATGGCATTCGATCTACGTTTTCGACTTGGTTTGGTTAGTTATAGAGAGTGCACAGTAGAATTTAAATATATATCTGAATATATTTGATATGTTCATGGTCAACTCGCATTATATACAATGATACATTTGATAATCGATATGCCATCGCATATCGAGTACAGTAAAAGACTTATATGGCTGCAGAATGAGTGTACATATGTAGAAGGATCATTTGTCAAAATATATAACATCATGGATCATGAACTATTTAAAAGTCATCTGAAAATGGCTATTACCACGTTGAATGACACAGTGGAAACTGCCATACCTAGTCAGACATATTATAATGCCCTATCTTAACACGTTGAACGCCATGGTGGTCACCAGTGACCGACACCTCAAATTTAATTTCATTAAATAATCATTGGTTGTCGCAAAATTCTGAGCATACTTCATACTGAAACAATAATGTAGGAACAGATGAACACGACTGAGTACTCAAATCTTTTTTTTCTTTACGATTTATATAAAAAATAGTAATTTATATCGTGTCTGATTAAGTATGGCCGTTTTCACTGTGGCGTTCAACGTGTTAAATATAAATCTCGGAGGAAGAGAATATTTTTCTGTCTGGACGCATAAGCACCACCTTATACCATAATTACAACATTAATATTTTCCCACAATTGTATAAAAATTATTAATTATTTAAGGCAATAAAATTTGAGGCACCGATCACTGGGGATCTCCAATCAACGTGTTCAGGCCACGTGTATACCTACAAACTAACTTCTCCATTATTTATTCCGATCTTCAACTTTTAATTAATTAATCAGTCTTCCTCTTTTATTCATATGTTCATGTTTGCAGTCTTGAAATGAAAAAAGAAGAAACTCTACTATAGACGATGATCTTGAAACACCTAATATTAAATTTACATTACTCATTGAACACCGAGTATGGGAAAACCATGAACAAGAAGATATTTAAATGTTCGAGAGTCTGGTGTGAGATCTTAGGCATGAAAGATCCGTAGAAAAACGTTTAGGCGGGCCCATTTAATATTTCACCGCATTAGCCGGCTCTCGCAGATTACTCATGGGACCTCTCATGACGGTAGGAGAGAATGGCTGGCTTCGCCTCCAGAGTGGCAGTCGTCGATAAAACGGAATTACCGACGTTAATAATCGAGGTTGACTCACGGGACACTCGCTCGTCCAGCCACGCGTGTACCTGATTTATACACGCGACTCTGTGTTGACCCTTTTTCAATGCCCCCGTGAATTCTTCACTGTCAGTACCAATTCCCCCCTATGTACTGTCAATCCAAAGATTTCGACTTATTCTATTCTAGAGGCGTTTTTCGTTATTTTGCAATTTATAGACTCTATCTATGCACGACTGTTCTATCAGTGTTCGGAAGTCCATGATTTAACAGATGGTACCTCTTTAATGCTCCGACTGCCAACCTAGCTATACATGGGTGACATTTACAATCACATTCAATCATTATTTGTTTGATCATTTGTAGTATTAACCCTTTGACTGCGGAGCATTCGGAAGGAAGATATTGTCAGTGTTTGGCACACAGGCGATAGCAATTATCATGATTGCAACTGTTGTGATATTTGTTTTTAACAAATGCAGACTGCTCGCACCTACTGTTCATTTAGCGTTGCGTGCCTATAGGCGTTATTCGCATGTACTGGTCACTTAGCGTTGGACGCCTAGAGGCGCTATTCGCACCTACTGATCGCTCAGTGTTGGATGCCTAAGGGCGCTGTTCGCATTCAAAGGGTTAATAAATACATTTAACAAGTTCTAATAGAATCAATAGTTTAACTATGAAAGTTGCTAATGTTATTGATTAAACAGGATGTGATTTGAAGTTATATTCATTTTGAGTCCAAATTTAGAATGTTTTATATTTTCAGCTAATACAGAGTCGAAAAGACTACCACCTGTCAACTGAATCTTAGGTAACGAGATTTACATATGCATCGGTCAACGCTTGCACAGATCCACAGGCAAGCTTTCAGAAGTTCCTTTCCTAGTCACCAATGCCAAAGGCTCCTACAATCTAATTATGGCGGTACTTCCCGCGCTTGCCACCAGAGGGATCCATTCACAATACTTTCCCACAAGTCCTGACCTAACTTTCTATTCGTATACATGCAACATGTAGTATATCCTCCGACCTGAATCCAACTATTCCGCGTCTAAGCGCTTGCTGCGCTCATAACCGAGAATGATGTTGTCTCTGGGGTAACCCTTCAGAGTCCAGAATATTATAACACTGCTAAAGGGAACGGCGTCATTCCACCGGAAGCGTTCTCGTATCTTGATCGTAAAGGATTCATGCAAAACAATCTAAATATATCTACCTCTCATACACTACACAAAAAGAAAAACAATCTGGTACGTTTAAAATACCTTTATGACCCCGAAAGTTACACAAATAGTAATAATCCATCCGATATACATCATACTGTATTCATTCTGTAAATGTTGTATATAGTATTGTTAAGTACAAAGACTAAGGAATATTACAAAGTGTATTTTTGATAATCTTATTTTTATAATTTGTTACAATTATTATTCTATACTGTTAGATAAAGTACATCAGGTTCTTATACCTTTGGAGTTCTTTACCTGATGGATAACAAGACTGAAATAGTGAATTCACACCACGTCTGTGATCTCCAACAAAGCAATAAATAGTATATGTAAAACATGTTAGCAATTGTACAAACCAAGGTACCTGACTTGGAGAAGCCTGTAAGCAGGCCATTAAGTTGAAGAAACAGTATTTCCAAACTCTATTGTTTTATTTTATTGCCCATAATTGTAGCAATAAACAAATTTAAAAAAAAAGATTCGAGCCTGCTGAGTAGCCTTACTGACAATGAGTCCACTGGCATTTCTTTCAGCAGGATAACCACGACAAAATAATTATCCAAAACAATCGTACGCCTGAAACCATAATCTTATCCCCTAATGATCTGAGCAGCAATTTCACGCCACTATACGCCGAACGATTACATTCTACGAGTTTTTTAATTAAATTCTAGGTCCAACAGTTGTCGGGAGTCGTACGGAGAATCCGCGAAACCATCGGTAAATTCAGTCCTCCAACTCGAGGAGGCACTGAGCCAAGAAAGTGTAGTTTGCAAAAACTTCAGGGCCAGCCATTATGAAGGTAATTATCGGAAAAAACGGGATTATCATAAGAATGGCGTCGCATTATCGCGAGGAAGCGCCCGCGTATTACCGGCCCCGATTAGCTTCCTTCTTTTCTTCGTGATGAGGAATTTCATTTTTCGCGATGATGGTCGCAACATCTCGTCACGTTCGCAGTGATATACAGGGTGTCTCGAACAACGAAGTACAACCAGCTAGGGGGTGATTCTACGTACAAAAGTAACTTGAAGATGAACAATAAAGTTGTTTGTCCAAGGCTTGTTAGGGACGCATGCACTCAACTGCCTGTTGACTTCACGTATCTCGGTATATCCCCTTGTTTCTATTCGTCTTTGCATGTATAAACATGGTAATAATTAGCAGACTGCGGGTGTTTATGCAGTTTAACATATCCAGGTATATTAAATATATTGTCTAAAACAAATTATAGAAATAAAATGTGTAAGTCTGATATCTGCTCAAGACAGACACAATTATTCTCCATATCTCATTCGTTTTTCTGTCTCAAATGGAAAAATATTAAGGAATAAAAAATTATGTTTGCATAAACTTCCGCAGTCTAATGATCAGGGTTGACTAATTAAAGCGTGCTGCTGCTCCATCGTGCTGAAATATTAACTTCACTAACGGTTCTTTAATTTACTGAGCAAGAAGCTATCAGGAACACTAACAGCGACATTTTCTGCGATTTGCAAATAATTAAAATAAATAAGTTAGTGAAGCTAGCTGCATTATTTAAAATTATACGAAATCCTGACTGATATTGTTTATAGACACAACAGAAGTACCGGTGGCTAGCCAGATTGGATGAACTAATTGTAAGCAGATTGCGGTTAATTAAGGGCGCGCATACTTAACACGTTCACTGCCACAGTGAAAACTTCCACACCTGATCAGACATCCTATAATTTCTCATTTCAAACGTAAGTCACGAAGAAAAAGAATATGTAACTATTCAAATGTACAGTCTTGACTTTCTATTCCTATTCCAATATTCATTCTATTCGTAACTTTAGTAAAATTAGTAATTATTAGACTGCGGATGTTTATACAAATTTAAACTTTTAGATTTCAATATTTTTTCTGTTGACGTAGCTGATGAAACAAAACATTGACCAAACTGCTTTATGGTCTTTAAATGTTCAAAAAATATGTTTTTTATTTGCTTTGTGTTATTAAGTGTGCATTATTTACGTGCTCCAATATGTTAAATTGCATAAACATCCGCAGTTTAATTGTTTAATTAAATGAAATTTGATGCATCGTTCGTCGGTGACAACCACGACAGTCAACGTGTTAACGAATATTCAAACTAGATTTTCTCGAAAACTAAGCCCCGGACCAAAACATTTTATTCTATATTGTCGACTTATTTTTGCACGTAGAATCACCCTCTTGTCTGTAGTACTACATTATACGGGACACTCTGTATATCGTGGCGGGCTGACAGGGAAAATAATGAAGTCGCTGCCGCGAAAAACCAGTCCCGGACCGTCCGTTTCCGCGGGAAAGTGGCCGTTTTTCCGAACCGATCCCGTGCATCTGCATATTTAAATCGCAGCGCGTTATCGACGCCTACTATCCGCTTTTTCGAAAACGTCCATTACGGTACGTTTACACCACGAATAAATTTTCTTCCAGCGATCGATTATTTCAACGCGCGCGGGGACTGTTTTTGATTGCTTTTCGAACGCTGACGATGATTCCTGAATGGTGTTTCATTTTGATGCGCGCTGCTTTCTATTATTTATTCATCTGTAAATGTTTTATTGGTGAACCTTCAGTACAAGGATTTATCGGGTTCGAGGCTATCGAATAATGCTAGTAAAACAAATAATAATAAATAATATCGAATAATAGTAGTAGATCAAACAATAATTAAATACTATTGAATAACGCTAGTAATTCAATAATAATAAATAATGTTGAATAATAGTTGACGAACCGAATGACTGCTGCAATTGATCAACCATTGTTTAAAATAATGACTTTAGGCAGTTGCATCATTTTAACAGTTTAGGTGGTGAATATATTTTAAAAAGTAGAATCGTGTTATTTACGAAAATATAAAGAGATATTTGAACTTTTATGAATACATGATCAATTATTTGATTTATTGTAATTATTACATAGAAATATTAGAATTGGATGTCTTTGAACAATTTATAATTCCTATTTAACTTCAACTGGAAAATCATGTGTCGAAAAATCTTTAAAAAACTGGATACTCTGCAATGTACAGAAATTGATAACATTTTATTTCTCAAATTTATAATATATTAGGTTGATTCGTAAATAACTTTCAGTTTATCTTGTTAAATTTAACAAAAGATACTTTTTCTGCTGTTTCAGCAGCACATCTATGTTTCTGGGATGTCAAGGACCTACTATAAATACAAGTTAATAGTCTACGAGAACCATTCAATTTTGTAGAAAGTATAATATCTATTACGCATCGAAAGTTGTTTATAACTCAACTTAATATTACATCTCCGCGATCTCGTCATGATTGCAGCTTAATCTTTCACCGTCAGAACGTTTTCGCCGCTTTTTTTAAAACGAAAATAATTGAAGCAAATTAAATGTGCGGGCAAAGTTAATTTATTCAGTAAACGAAATGGTTTATTTTCGACCCATAAAAAATTACAGAGCACGTTGAATATATTTACAGGATTGAAATTGCGTAGAGAAAATTCATGGTGGAAAATAAATCAACCCGTCCAAAACATAAATTTAATTCTGCCGCCGGGACGAGAATTAACACTGCTTTTATTAAATTTACAGCAACTTCCGTGAAGCGAATTTAATGCCGCCACACACGGATGCCATGTCGGTCGATCGTTCAGTTTCCCTCGAAGGAAGTTTCGCCGTTTTCCGTCGACGTTGACCAAACTCTCGATGTCCTTCGAATTTCACGTACACACGTATATGTACGTTCTGGTTGCATTCGCGAAAAACAGTTTCGCGTTTGCAACACGACGATGAACCGACGCCAGTGCGGGGACCGTGAAAAAATTCAAACCAAATTTCGATACGCACGAGCGGACGAATGCCTGTAATTAAAGCCGTGCTGTTTTGTTTAAATGAACGTTCGTCAGAGACCCTTTCCATCGAATTAAACTTTTAAATGATTCCACCTAGGATTGTGCATTTAATTAGAAGAAGTAGGTTAAGCGTTGGTACAAACGTTTTGGAAATACGAAAAGTGGTTGAAATTGAATTCTAGGACTTTATGAGTAGAGCGGTTCATGAATATGTTTATATTATGGTAAAATATTCATGCATGCCGGTACTTTTTGAACGTGTGTTAATTTCTTAGGATGTGAATGTAAAGCTGTAAACGACAAAAAAATGGTATATCCATGTAGGGCGAGGTGGCTTTATTTTTTATGTTAATAACAAATTAAAGTGAATTGAAAATGTTCGGGTGAGATCATGTTTCTTTTTTTTTGGACTTACATGGACTCCTTGAAGTATCGGTATATGTATATATAGGAATTACCGTATACAGATAATACAATTGCATTTACTTTTTGTAATTATAAAAATTAACTAATTAGAAAATCTTAGGAATGCAAGTTAGAACACATTTTGACTTTTTCAGACGAGTTCAAGTTTGTCATTGAAGAAACAAATAGAATTCATATAAGGATTTTAAACAATTTTGTAAATTTAATAAATTTACTAGTAACATATAATGCACTGTTCCCTTAAATTTAATTTTAAAACTTGTTCCGGGAATATTACAACATTTTCTGCATTTAACTCAAAGCTTTATTAAATCTGTACCAAATTATAAACTTGTATCAGTACGAGACAGATATTGTCCAATCTTTTGATTACTTTTAAATTATTATTAATACTGACTGGTATGTGTATATACGTTTAGTATTTATTTTAACTCAAATAATGTTAATAAAAATACAATAAACATTATGTGGACTAATGGCCACAGGGAGATTCCTGAATTTTTTAATAAAAATCAATGCAAGTAATATAAATATAATTAAAACAGAAATAGTTTCCTGCAGCGTGAATAAATTCATGCCTGAGGAAATTAATTTCAGTTTGAGCCCTAGAGTAAAACAGAATTGCTTTTTTACTGTAATTATTACAATTACTGTTATCAGTGTCATTATGCTCGCACGTGCCATCCTCGAAACTAACATGAGTCTACTTACTTAAATAACTTCAATAACATTGACGTGACTAACTGTCAATTTCTACCTTTTAAATCACTATCAATAAATCTTCTAACATATAGAATTAGCAGAATAATAAACAAAAGACTATCACACAACTCACTATCAACAGCACGAGGCTTCACAAACTTCGCACTGTCACCTCGAAGACTTTGACGTTACTGATGAACGTCCCCTGTAATAATGCATAATAGGAATTGCAAACCAAACACCACATATGTACATACCAAAAGTATACCTTCTCTAAGTTCATAAAACGGACAGACAACACAATAATTCCCAAAGTGAGAAAGACGTGAATGAGCCGTCGCAACTTCTAGCCCGTCCATCTAACGAGCAATAAACCCCTAGCAATTTCAAGCTTTTTTTACGCGAGGAAGCGACTCGATATTTTCACGGGAATGCGAAAGAAAGCACGTTTTACGAGGCAATATATTTAGAACCGATACTCGGGACGCGTGTCGCGGTATTTTCATTTTCCACAGACCGCATCGTAAAAGGATCAACTTTTCGGTAACACGTCCCGCCGTAAGAAACTACCCTTCTTCCTCGACCTCGTCTTCCTCCGCGAGCTTTTTACAGCGCCGATGCCGCACACCTTTGAGCTTTTTTATTTAAAATTTTCCGGCTACACCGGTTGTTTGCGCGAACGTGCACTATCTCGAGCCGCCTGCACATTTTACAACCCCCTAGCGGAGAAAAAACGCAAGCTCGACGCTTTCGACACGGCTATGCCTGTCTAGGCCAATAAAAGGCCTCCTGGGCATCTTTTTTTACGAGCCACCCACTCGAGGACGACACGTGCGACGAGATTTTTCTAACCCCCCCCCCGCAGCCGCGTTCTTAAGGGACCGCAATAAATCGTGATATTGAATATGTTAGCAGAAACACCGGCACCGATGATGCGTTCCTTGAATCCTTTATGAGCTTGTTGCAGAAGCTCCTGCTTCGGATTTGACGACAGCGTTTGAAGACCTGTTTCGAAATATGTTTCGATGTTTTATGGTAGATTTTGAATTTTTTACAGATATTCTACAGTTAAGAGGGGGAGAATTTTTATACATAAGGGGGTATAATATGAGCCGCTCAGAAGCCATACTGATCAGCTACACTTTCTGTAAATTTCTGAATTGTATTACTCGAGTATATGAACGTATCATTATTTTTATTTACTTTTCATATTGTAGGAGGTGAGCATTTAACTTCTGAGCGGCACATGTATTGATCAAAATAATTAGAATTTTCTGAGGATTTCAAGTATTTTTAACAACCAAATGTCAGTACTCAAGAATACTGCGTAGTTGATATTGTAACTCTTGCAATCGATGTTTACTGCTTAGATCTATTTTTATATTTATAACATCCCATTTGAGACAGAGAAATTATTGTAACCATTAAGATTCTTGCTGTTATTGTAAGTTGTTAGCATTTCGGTCCTTATGGGATCTGATCAATAAATCTAATCTATATACACTGTTTCAAGCTTTCACACGTATTAGACTCCTTATTAAACATTAAATCTGAGTAGAGTAGAATCTTCATTATCTGCGCACTGGTGATCTAAGAGTTGCTCATTCTAAGTCATTGCGAACTAAAATTATCGTTAGTAACACTGTGTGTCTAATTTTATAAAATTATGTATTTTAGATTCTAAAATAAAATTATCATTTTCATGCGAAGCATACTTATAACGTGAGTTATTCTGTTAGTAATTGTAGTTTGGATAACCGAGATCCTACTGTACTTATTGTTATATCTTTGAATGATACGAGTAGATACTGTCCACCGTACTTTTTGAAACGATGGACCGTATTTACGACATGTCGATTGAAAAAGTATTGCTCGGGCAAATTGATGTCGGAGGTCGGTTAGCATATTCAAAAGCGCATTGACTATTATATGCATTACCGTCGACAGGGCTGTGCATCAAAACTGTTTGCATTGCTGTCGGAACAATTTTCAGATTCGGACCGTGCAAGTAAATGTACCTATTCGCGAGCACTGAATTGAAATCAATCGATTATTTTTTATTCAATCACGAAACGACATACATAAAAGACACTTTCAATAATAGAAAAGGTTTCAGCAATTTATTGGAGTTTTTGATGGAATCAAAACTAACGTACGTATTGTGAAACGCAGTTGATTAAAAAAACGTCATATGTATTACATCGTTGATAAACAATTTTTAGTTGATGCGACATTAAACAATGTATTTAAAAGAGAACAATGGACAAACGAATGTAGAACTGATTAACTTCTAGATTATTAGACATACAAAGTAATAGAGACACAATCTACACTTTATTTGATTTGGGTCAGTTGCTGTTGCATTTTGAAGTATTTCTGAAATACGCTAAAAGTGATGGTGTGTTACTAATTTTCTTTTACAATGGGAGGCCAACCTACTAAATAAAAACTGGCGAAGTATCTACTAAAACATTAAACATGCAAGATACTATTTTCGTTGTGAAGATTTTAGACCGGCAGAGATTTATTGTTAGATGTCTCTCCAATATGATAAAAAAGGGTTAAATGTCTGGTCAGACAAATAGTCCAATGCACGCATGGTCAGACAGACAAGAAAACTCTGCAGATAATCAAGTAGAATGACTCGTATGTGGCAGGACATGCATACTACCGACGTATGTTATGAGGCAAGTAGAATGACTCCCTATCATAAGGCAAGTATAATGGCATCACGTATGATCAGACAGGTAGAAAAGCACACTGTACGGTCAGATACGTAGAATAGGTAAATCTATACTCAGCCAAGTAGAATAACCTATATATGAACTTTAAGTGCAATAGTGCAGTCTGTGATCAGATAAATATATTAACAATGTACATGCTGAGATAAATCGAGTGACTCAGTCTATGCTTGGACAACTAGGATAACCCAGCATATACCCAAATAAGTAGAGTGTCATAGCGAATGGTCGGGTAATCCAAATATGACAACGAAGGGGCAGGTAAATAAAGCGATACAACAAATACTCAGATAAGTAAAATATCACAACGAATGTCCAGGCAAATAGAATAGACCAATGCATAGTCAGGCATGTAGAATATGCCAGTGTATGGTCAGGTAAATAGAATACACCAGTACATGACCAGGCAAATAGAACACACCAGCACATGGTCCAACAACTAGAACACGTAAGTATATACTCAGCAAAGTAGAATGTACCAGTACATAGTTCGACAAGCAGTACAATAGACCAGTGTATGTCCAAGCAAGTAGAACGTTTCCATTTCATCGATAAATCAGAGAAGCTGCCAATGGATCAGCAAAGCAGAATCGTCCAACAGTTTAATATCATCAGCCTCTCTTTAATAACGCAAAATCGTTCCAATTATTATATTGAATCCTATCGATTAAAATCCCTAAGCGACACACGAAACGCCGGACAGCTGATTAAATCAGCAGGAACAATGGAATAGCGGTTGATCGTGTTTCAAGCAGTTAACATTTAATCGCCGCCGAAATCAAATCCCGTAATAATAACGTAAGCGAATTTTGATCATGCCGCGCGCCGCGGGCGATCCGCTTTATTTCCTGGCCGAGCTTCTGCCGGAAGTAAGGTGCGCTCGAGAAAAAAATCGGCGAACTAATTAAGCGGCGAGTAATAGCGAGCGGGGTGAGGCTGATCGATTGCTGGCCCGTGTGTCCGCCCCCTGACCAACCCCCACGCCGTTCTCCACCCATGAAGAGCAGAGAGAACGCGAATGATAATTAACCGCTGTGCAAATACGCTCAGCTTTCGGCGCATTCTATAAGCCAAAAACCTGCTATACGGAATTCCGTGGTTCAAAGTAAAGCAAACAACGGGCCACGGCAAGGGTAGTCGCGTGTGCAACGCGTAATGAACATTGCAGGGAGGTTAGGTTACCGAGACGATAAATTTATGTCGATTTGTACGACTGTGAAGGGCCAATCGCTGATTTTCATCTTGCGTCAATGATCGTTGATTTTCTTTGTCTTCTTTTTGTGGACTTTTACACTGATTTGGTAAAGAAATCTGTGTGACGCTTAGGCTGAGGTATATTTGAGAATAATTCACTATGTGAGGGATATAATAATAGATAGGAAAGAATGGTTGATTTTTCCTATTATGCTTTTCATTCATTATTTATTTTTATCACAATAATTCAACTCTGGATATTTTTATATTATCTGAAGCTGACTACAAGGTTTCTAAGCCATTACAGTGGCTGTTCGCATACAAGGAGTTACTTTTTCAGGTCGTATATGTACGTTTTTGGAGTCAAAGGATTATGGATTATTTCAAGTCTCTACTCCACGCTGTTTTAGTTAAAAGTTGTAGTTATAATATAGTAAACAAATACCTTCGAAACCTTAAAATTAAATAATGTAATACGTCACTTTTTGCCCGATGTTACTAATACAATCCTAACAAAATATATTTAAATATTGACAAACATCAAATCGATGTTATCCGTGGCCTTGGAGACCTCATTTTCGATTTCGTACACTGTACATTGCCGAATAATTGTCAGCAAAGGTGCTGATGCCTTTTATGCTCTTCCAAAAATGTCTTCAGATTTCGAAACATAAATCTGGGCCCTAAAGATGAAATAATGTTCATTTATTTACCTGGCTAGTATGACTATATTTTTTCCTTACAGTGGTACGTTATTTTCAAAAGTAACTATTACTTTTTATACTTTTAAACGCTGCCCGGAATTGCATAACAAACCGTCATTTAGTATTTTTCTTTTAAATTAAATTTGTCTGGATTTGATTTCAAGGTTCTGGTTCGAGCGACACGGCTGTCGTTCAAAGCGTGTAACATTTTCGAGCGAAATGTAACAGGGCATTTTCGTTCGCCAAACAAAAGGAACCGAATAATTTGTCGTCGTTGATTATCGTTGTTCGCGACAACCCGTAATTAGAATTTCACGTGACGGAATTAACGGTGAAAATTGGAGGGACTCGATAACACGTGTTCCCTCACGTAATTCTTTTCCATGCGAGGTATTTTTTATTACATTTCTATCCCGGCCTGAACACGCTCCAAATAATTACCACGCTTATGTAATTTTGTATTCAAACGATTCAAATTGAAATTTTATACTTTGATGTTGTTTTCACGCCATTGCATGCCATTTATACGGAAGCTTCATATAAAAGTGTTTAATTGTCACTATTCTAAACAATACACAACTGTTTAAATCTGCATGCTTTCAAACTTACGGTTAGGAGAAGTGAAATAATTTGATCAAAAATTTTGAACTCAAAGTTTCATTACCTTGATTATATTAGAAAATAGAAGTATCGATTTATTAAAATCTGCATTTGCATAGGAGTCTCCAGTCTAATAGTGTAGGGTGCTTGTGTAATACTTAAAGTTTTGGAAGAAGTAACATTTCAGTGGAGTTTTGTACGATGACCGTAGCTCCCATGCGAGACACTACACTAACTTATATAGTAAATCTTCCCACATTGACCCTCAGCTCGGAATCGAAAACGGTCAGTTTGGGCATACCGAGACTACATTTCCAGCCTCGCAGCGCGCCTTTGAAGTTCACCGAACAAAGAAAAGGACAGCGAATAAAAGAGAAGGATGGAACGAGAGTCGAGGCAACCGAGAGATTTAAATACCCGCGTACCAAATGTTATAATAAAGACGACACTTGAACTTTTTTATTTTTAACTTTTTCTGTATGAAAGTTATGGTTGGGTAGGTTTGAAACTCGACAAATTTTTCAGCAACGTTAAATGATTCAAAACTTTTTGTGTGTGAAGTCTATTACATATTTATATACGTATCATGTCATTGTAAATATAATTTAATGTAGAATATTTTACTACTTTATACTTCTGTAATTTATAGTGTTTAGAAATATTATACTATTATAATTTCAAACGTAACAACCCATTTTTGTAGTGTAATCAAGGCGATAATGGAGTAAAATGAGTTATACAATAAGTATGAAATAAGTAAATGTGGTCCAAAATATATCGTGTTTGATGTCATTTTAATCGGAAAAATCTCACCAATATGTTAAACAAATTTTCACATTAAAAAAAATAAAATTAAAAAAGTTATGTTCTGTATTATGAACTGCCAAGCGTGAACCGTCGTCAAAAGAATCGCCGCCGCGCATCGCATTACACGAATCACACGCTTGACTAACTGTGCCATAGGCGTATGAATAGCACTAGGGTCAGTGTGAGCGTAGTGCCCATTGGGTCAATGTGGGAGGATTCACTGTAATACATAATTACACTACCTGACCATCCATAGGCGTCCTCCGCAAAAATATTTTGGCCCCCTGAGATTTATATTTAAAATATGACACTTTGCTGTGTCTGGCTACACATGGAATTTTCTATTGTGGAATTCAACGCGTTTTACAATATATAAGTCACTTTAGAACTGAAACATTGTTTTTTTTTATTAACTCCACTTTATATTTACATGTGGATGCCACACGTCCATATTGGTTCGACCATTGTTTTATACAAAGAAGTTTATTTTGGGTGTGAAGTTTCGAGTTTCTGTTGAGTAGCCAGTTCATGGATTCTTTAACTATTTTAATGTGTTGAAACATTTACTACTTCAAAAAGCTTCGTTACAGCTCCCATCTAAAGCTTCAGATTTTCACGTGCGACGATGCATATTACACAAATCTGAATATCGTCAGCGACAATGCAAACAGGCCTCCGAAAGAATCACAAAGAACCGAGGGCCGGTTTTTCTGGAGATTCGATTTGCAGGTTCGTCCATCGCTGTCGGTTCATAACGAAATTTTTCGCGATGGTGGAATCAATCAGACCGGGCTGCCGGTGCTGAATTTCGCGTATTTGCCGATTCCTCCGGGCGAAAGCGAAACAAACGTATCCCCTGTGTTTAATCATCTGGCCCGGTCGTCTCCCTGTTCTCGATGGCCGCACCGACGCCGAGCGGCGTCCATCCAGTTACCGGCTTAATCGTTACAACTCCCCAGGGGAACGAGAAAATAAAAGTAAATTAGGCTACTCTGATAGGCCAGATTTTTCGGCACCACCCGTTGCACGCATGCGGCGTACACGACAACAATGGGGACCCGTTTAACCTTTGCACTATTGAACAGCGCCGGTTGACATGAACGACTGTCGCAGGGAAAAATCATTGTGAGACCGATGTTTGCTTATTATTTATTTAGAGGATATAAGAAGAGGTCTTCTTGCGTATTTGTCGTGTAAGTTTAAAGTCAAGCATGGACTGCTAGTAGTTATTAATGTTATTAGCGATTTTATTAAATTATTTGAACGTTTGTTAGTGTTCATGATTATAGTAATATCAGTTTGTTGAATGAGTTAGTCGGTTAATACGTTAACTGCCATAGCGGTCACCGGTGATCGGAGCATCGAATTTGATTTTATTAAAGATTAATAATTTTAATAAAATCTTGAGTAGAATTAATATTTTAATAGCTGTAGAAGGTCAAAACTGTGGAACTGAATAGTTACGAATTTTTTTTTTAGTTTTGCATTTGAAATGGAATATTATGGTACGTCTGGCCAAGTATGGGAGTTTTCACTGTAGCAGCCAACATTGGAAGCTTTTAGTTTTTGAGAATTGTGAACTTGTCACTCGATTTTTTGTACGTGCCGGTTACGTCTTATCTCTTGGAAACTATGCCAATTTGAGAACAAATCTGCTTAACAGTTTTGTTATTTCAATTGAATATTTCGTAATTGAAGCCGAACTTCACCTCATTAAGTTCGTTATCTTCAATCTAATTTTTCCAGTTGTAACATCGTCAATGTTCATTAGTGGATAGTAGGTGATAGTAAATTGATAAACTACCTACCTGCCTGCAGCGAGATCGTACCTGTGAGATTACCACGTCCACAGGATAAGCTTCTTTCGTGATTGGAAAACTGGATGATACTATATTTCATCCAATAATGTCGCTGATATGTTGGATCAATGTATAGTCATTAAATAATAGAAATCCCGTTTCAAACGACAGCAACAAGAAATCTAATAATTTCAGTAACTCCACAATTATAGAACAATTTTTCCTAGTTTGTTGTTAATGTTAAAAATAACACTTTAAAACATTTATAACGTCTACAGTTTCAAAACAGAAGAAACAATAAAGTTTCTACATAAAAATGATTAAACTTCGACTTGTTTGCAATAATTAGATTTATGAATATTTTGTATGTATTTTATGTAACAAACTACAGAAAATAATATAAGTTATAATTTCCTTTAAATTTATCACGACAAAAACATTCTACATTCCTTGTCCACTTTTAAAACAATATCGTAAATCACATTTTTGCAATAATTCACGGAAGCTGAAAATTATAAACATTACAAACCGTAACTCATCAATATATTCAGCGATCCATTGAACGAAATATTTTGCGAACGCATTTGAAAAATGTATACGTTGCAGCTGAAAGAACAGTGGCAGGTTTTCAAATAAATAATCGTGTCAGCGGGGATGCACAAAAAACGTTAATATAATAACAATAATATATATAACGTATATGCATGTATACATGGTTCTTATTACAACAATTTCATCAAATTTCGTTTTGCCCTAGACTACCCAAAAAAGTCACCGGAAGTGGTCGTCGAATCCGTCTCGTTCCTCTCGCCAGGGGCTGCGAAAATTGTCGAATTTTCACGCGCGAAAACGAGCCGGCTTTGTTGCTCTCCCTTTAACCTTCCGGCTCACCGATATAATATGTATATTTATAATATATTAACATCTTCTTTCTGGACTCGCTCATAATTGCGCACCGCTTATCTAACGCAGTTACAAAAAAAGTTGCCCTAAACCGTTTTTATCCATTTTTCTTAATTATCATATACTCATGGTTTCATTCCGAAGCTATGTAATTTACATCGGGGATCTCCAGAAGCGAACGAGGAATTATGCAACCCCATTCTAGACGAATTCTTAATAATGTTTAAGTAGGTTCTACGTTATACGTCAGGAAAAATTCATTATTTCAAAATTAATTAAATTATTTTCCTCGTTATTTTTGCTTTCAGTAACTTCCTGAAGGGTTGACTGGCAAATAAAGAATGGGGGTTGCTTTCTCAAAAATTCTTTTGGAGATCTCTGCCCTACGTGTACATTTTTTTCCGTGTCCACGCATCGATGTTTATAATAATACGTGTACAAGTGGAAGAACGGTAATTACGTGTGTCTGTGTATACGTATGTGTGTTCGAAGGAATGTGGATTAATATTTACAATTACGTGTTCGCGTGAAATTGGAGAATGACCGTGGTACAGTCATTTTCACGTTTCCCATTGTTCGAGCATTTTGTCGATAGTATTACGATTGGTTACGTGGTTGATCGATGTTTCACAAGTATCGTATTTCGCTGATCGAGGCTTCTCGATTTCTCGAAAACTCCTCGGAGATCGAAAACCTGGAATGTCTGGCAATGATCGTAATGTATATTATTTTTTGGAATGAACATTTGCTTATTACTAGGGAATTACTTTTTAATCCCAGTCCAAATGTTGCTAGAAGTACGTTCTACATTTTGTAAGGGAAAATACTAAAAAACGTATTAAGATTTGGCAGTTTGACAATGTGAGTGAGGTTGATAAGAAAATGATTAAATATTTTATTAGAGTTTCTACACGTTTTGTATCCAGTGAAATATAATGTACTGATATCCATAACATTTTGTAGAAGGCTATTTTTGCGCGTCTGGATACTTATCGAATTTACTACTGTGACACAAAACGTGATTTTAAGGAGCATACAGTATACTTTTCTCAAAAGGATGTTTGACCGCTTTTATCGAGATTTTGTTAATATCTAGACTGCTGTTATTCATGAAAATGTTTATTCTTACTATCTAACATTTTATACTTTAGTACAAAGAATTCGATTATTCAGTAAAAATTGTTTTTTTTTGCAAAGAGTTTAAAAATGTATTCTTTTTACATGAGTCGTGTACATGGATATGTCAAGTTGCATAAACAACCACAGTCTAATTTCTGTATGACAAGACAGATTTTCTTATCAACCTTCTATAAACAATACTTAAAAATTATGAATAATTCTTACATTATAGTGTAATAAACTCCTCGAATCAGCTGAAAAATGTCTCCTTAACAATCTAGAAAATAATCTTCCAAAACTTGCTCTTTGATAATCGACAATATGGCAGTGAAGCTGTACGTGTTGTCAGAAACAGATGGAATGTCAATTTAACAAGGAAAAAAAAGGAGAAAACAAATGTGAATAGAAATATTCTGAAATAAAACGAAATTTACACGATCAACAACCCTAAAATTTAACAATTTAAAACGAATCGATCGTCTCGTATAAATTAAAAACATTTCCAACGATCCACTACCAGTTATCAAAGCTTTCCATAAGTCCAAAAGGAAACAAGTCTAAAACGAAACGGAAGAGCCCAACAAAAAACCTTCATAAAAATCATGTCTTTCTGAAATACGTTAGCGACGAAGTAAGAAGGGTCAGTAAACGGGAAGTAGCCGAAGAACCGGAAGAGGAGTTAACAAAAGTCTCGAACTCGAAAGCAACGCGTTCTCCCCGGAGACAACGCACGATGCTCGCGTTCAGAAAAGGCAGAAAGAAAAAACGAAAAAGGAAGAAGAACGAAAGCACGCTCGCTTTGCGTTGCTACATCGAGGTTTATTTTCACGGGCGAACGAGCTGAAGAAGCCAACGAGGTAAAAGGCGACGCGACACGGAAGCGCGAAAGACTCGAACGTACAAGACGAAAGGGAAAAGAAAAAACAGGGAAAGAGAGAGAGAGAGAGAGAGGGGTGGAGGGAAAAAGAAGAAAGAAAAATCACAAGTGAAATTTTACGAGCCCTGCTCCCTCGCGAAAACGTAAAGCAGCTTTTACGACATCTAGAATGAAGGTTTCATTCTCGTGACGGCGCCGTCGAAGAAGAGGAAACGCCGTCGGGGATTAACTCGGCCGGAAATCGATTGCGCGACGGTATGGAGGGCTCGATGAGAATAAATAATGGCCTCGATGCGGTGGCAACCGATCGAGAATAAGATCGTATAGCAACAAGGTGAATGGAACTCGTCGATGCGAGCTCATTGGGTCTCCAGCGTTTTTGCGATGTAAATCGGAATCGCACGGCTGAAAGCCGAGAGCTTTATTGCGGAACGTTACAGCCACTTTGGATGGAGGCTGCGCGCGGGAAAGCTGCAAGAAAATGCCCTCGAGTTTCCATTATCCGAACGCTGCGTCACCTGAACGTTCTGTTGTCCGAATGCCGCGTCTTCGTGAGATTAAAATGTATAAGTACTGCTGAAAATGATTAGAGACTCGTTTGTACGATTTGTCGAGTGTCAGTAATGAAAGATATCTTCCATATCTTATATTTGACCACTTTAATAAACAACAAGTTATTTAAGTACGTGATCGTCGAATTATTTTGAACACTGTACACAGAGCCGTGTGAAACGTTCTGGATGATGAATTTGTTGGTGTAACAGCTGATTATCTTATTTGTTCTTGACAGTGTCAAAAAATGTTTCATGTCTTTCAAGTAGTTGTAAAAGGATGGTCAAGGTCACAATGTTATACAGAGTCGAAAGTAAACTTTTGATAAAATTTGCTAAACACACAGATACATCTTGCATTGTTGTTGTGTCTATCTGTTTCTTCTGAATTCGACATGTAAAGAATGGTAATGTTGGAAACACATCTTTTTATTGCACATCACGAAATGAAACATTTTTTCTTGTCAGACAAAATAAGGTATTTAGGTGTTTGATTTTCGGTGGGACACCTTATGTATTGAAGGCTGAAAACTGAAAATAGGTTTTAACAATATAAGATTGTAATATACAATGTTTGTCTGACATAGGTGGTCAAAATTTAAGAATTTCGAAACAGGAAATGCTTTCTATTCGAACTTCGAGTTTGTGACGACATTTTGGAAGGATCCTAAAAATAAGACCATTAACCTGTATTAATAATTAAATTATTTACTACAAGCATTCATTATAATGTCCAGTTGTTTGACTTGGTCACTAGTACTATTATTATTCACTTCAAACAAAGCGAAAATGATTATAATTTTATAAAAATTCTATACTCCAATTCTGAATAGCACGTTCTAAATTAGTCAGGCATTTCTATTAAACACTTTCACATGATCATACGAATTTGATTTTTATTTTTATGCTAAGTAGATTGCACCCTTAATGTCTGGCCATGTATGTCAGACCCATTTTACAATACAAAAGATACTTCTATAACCTACCAATAAAGGACATAATATAATTGCAACGACACTAAAATTAGGCTTCTCAAGATCACTTCTCTTTCTCACTTCTGACAAGTGATCTTTATTTGTTCTCTTATCAGACGAAGGTCATTATTTTTCAATGCCATTTCAACTAAAAAATGACACGATATTCGAAGTAGAGCTTCGACTGTTATACCTTGACTTGTTTAAACAAATAAAACACAATCTTGAAGAGTCTAGTTTTAGGGCACCTGCAACAGTGCAGAAGACGAGATACGATAGCGTGTCGTAAACCTAACTTAAGTTCGAACAATGCTTCTGTGGGAGGTCTAAACAAATTTGAAATCTCGTTATATTAGTATACAATATGAAATATATAAAATAAAATCATTCTAGAAAGTTGTCCTCGTAATTACTGTGCAGAATTTTGTGCAAAAAATATTGCAAGCAATTGGCTACAAAGACTAACTTCTGGTACAATTTAAAAGGTGTTAGTAAAAAATAAACCGATTTTAAAAAACAAAAACTAACTGAAAAGTAGATTTTTCTATACAAGGATACGAACAATAAAACCTGCAAGAAATTTTTTTAGAAACTCCTTACCTGAACCAAACGAGTTTTAAACGTTTGTTTTCGATATTTCGGGACGAAAATTATTCTTTAATCCTTCATGACGGGCAAAGTATCAAAATCGTGAGAATTCCGTAAACATTTCACCCAGTATAAAAGCGTATATCGTTGTTACTCGCAAAATGGTCCCTAAAAATTGCACACTCATCAGTCTATCGTTAAATTACTCGTGAAATTGACGGATCGAATCGCAGCTAAAATCTTCGATCATCCCAAAAGTGGACAGGCTGTTCTCCAATACGTAGAAATTTCGCAGTGACAAATTCAGGACACAAAAATAACGAAAATATTTTTTGTTACCTTCTTCACAACTCACAGTTTCTCAGAAATACATATATGAATAAGAATTTCCATGCATTCTAAGATAATCCTTGACAATGATTTTACAATTACAGTGACTCACAAAATTGAACAATTATTTGCATAATTACTGTTCTTCTTCCATTCTGCCGTAGCTGACTAACTAGAATTTTTGGGGGCCGATTTTGAAATGCAATTTGCTACAGGTATTGTAACATTGCTTCAAATAACAATGCCCTATAAAGTGTTAAATAAAAGAAGTCAAAACAGCGTATGCATTTGATAAATTTCGTGAGTCACTGTATAATTATCCACCATGTTTGTGCAAAAAATTGCAACAGAATACCTCTCTCCAAAATTCTAAATTTTTACAATCATGTGTTCCTTTTTTCTTGTTTTTTTTACTTCAATAATGCGAACAGAGCAAAAAATACTGTATAGTGCAATAGACCAAAAATTCAAAATCTTCTCAAGAGTGGAAAATCATTTTATAGGTCGGGATATGACCTTGACTGGTCCATTGCAGGTACCCGTACTATACCAAAATAAAAAATTCCTTGAACTTGTCATGCTAACACATGTACATGAATTTTATTGTATTACTATAACCGGAATTCACTGCTGTGGTACGTTTGATATTAAATATTAGAACACAGCCTGTACAATATCGTGCGGCAAAGAATTTTCGAAAAAAATCTAGCAACGAATATTGCTCGCACGAAAATCGACGACTCATCGTGGAGAGAATAGTCATAGAGGATTAAAGTGAGACGTGTTCGTTGACGGACATCCACGTCGTGAAAGAAGATCTCTGAAGCGAGAACTTCGAGTGTCTCTCTCCGTTTTCTCGTTTTTTTCTTTTCTGTCTGTTTTTCATGAAAGGAACTGTTGTCTCTCGAACGAGGAGACGGCCCTCTTTGTATTTCGCTACATCTAACATCACACGAGGAGAGTGATCTAGATGAAGAGCTTATCTCATGACAACGCCGGCGCCGAGCGATCGTTCGTCTTCGTTTTGCGAAGCTTTACCGTTGCGAATATATTCGTCCTGCAAGCACGGAACGTTTGATGCAATTTAGTAAACAGTCTGAAAATTCTCGACTGCTTTCTGAAAAAAATTCTAACCGTTCGAGAGAAATTGAAGTTTGTATAATAATAATTCAAGTGGCCGGTATAATTAAGTTGAAAACTAGGTCCCTTTTTTTAAAATTACATAGAAAACGTGTAATTTATTTGGAAATTTTATAAACTGAAATTTAGGGATTTATAATAGTTAATACAAAATTGTATTGCGATTAATCTCTATATAAGAATTTGTGTACGAAGTGTGCAATTTATGAAAAATTCGTCAATGCCTGAATAATAGAAAAATAATTTCGATTTGGAATCTTAAGACAACCCCTTGAATTATTCTGAATTTCTTCACAAATTCTATATTAAATATTTACCTACACTATTACATAATACTACTCGAACTCGAAAATTGTGAAATATTTAGAAAATTTCTATATTTAAATTTAATACACGAATGTAAGCTCACGTCAGGCTATCATAAAAAGAGTCAATAAATCATGCCAAATCGAAGATATAAATTAAACATTCCTTCACCTACCTTGCATATACAAAACGCTGAACATTAAAAACTGACGAAACGACAGCAAATAAAATTTAAAGAGCATCACGAACAAATACGACAAACAGGACATCGAGTAGTTGAACAAACAATTCAGCATCGTAACAAAAGCTCAAACGCTTTGAGGTACGGTAATACGGGGGCCATGGCATAACATTTAGCGGAAAGCGCTGTCAGCTGTAAAATCAACACCCGATAAACAACGTTCGTACGTCGAAACCAAATACCGTGGGAATGGAATTGATTTTTTTTTTGCGACACGTACATGCGATATTGAAATAAACGATAAGAGCGTGCCGGGTGTTCAGTCATTGCAACAAATAACGCCGGAAACCAATTTGCACGTGTAATAAGTGAATGCTCGGCCATAAAATCGCACGTTTGAATGTTATTAACACGGGAGCCGGTTTACATACTTGCTTTTAATTATTTATGCGTGCATTAATTGTCGATAACGGCATTCCTGCGAAATGATTCGTAGGAGCATTAATTCCTGACAGTTCTCACGTTTCAAAAATCATTAAAGCGTAACAAAATGAAAATATTCATTTCGACTTAAACTGAAGTATTTTTAGCATTTTTAGAATACTGCAGAGATCATTACAGACTAATTTTAATTTACCTTCTTTTTGCAGAAACATTAGAAATTCACAATTTTCTATATTCCTATGACTAATTAAATAAACAATAATAAGAAAAATAGAATTTTCCTTACTTCTTGAGCACCTTGAATACAATTGTTTATAATTAGATCATCTTGCATCCAAGTACTATGCAAATTGATCACCATAGTGCAACGAAAAGTCCGTCAAGGAGGTGCTACGCTACTCTACTAATTTTACAGGAGCAATCTAAGCGTCAACGAGTCACTGTCGAACTCTTCGACAACAGATCCAACAAGAGTTACGGTTGAACCATCATCCGTAACGTTGTTTTTCAACTCTTCATGTTCACCGTCAACGCGCCTCGATTCGCCGCGCGCGCACGCTTAACGTCAACACGTCGATTTGTTCGCGAACAAAGCGTCGACGAAAGCGCAAACACTGTCAAACATACAATACTTGCAAACAGACCAAGCTCGAACGCTTCATGAAGCAATGGGAAACTATGGAAGACTCGGTCAATCGATGATAAATAATAATTGGAATGGTAAACTTAAAACAGAAAGAAAAATCTTATGGATCATCCTGAGATTCGGAGCCTGAAGTCATCCGAAACCCTTCTACTGTCAAACGCACGCGTCTTCCTGACTCTGTTCAACGAAATAATATTAATAAACATTGAAATAAACTCTGTTAATGGGCCAGAGGGACCCAAACAATCATACTGCTATAGCTTAACAGATTTATTGCTGCTTCTTCTTCTTCTTCTTGTTCACCGAGGCGTCCACCCCCCAAAGGTCGTACCAAGGTCCACAGGTGTTCTTGTCCCTTTCTCGATCAGAATCCCTTCGAAGTTTCGTCCTTGGCAGAAGAGTCTTCTCGGCTACCGTCTGATCTTTGACCACGATGCAGCTGTAGGTGGATTCTTCGTCAGAGGCTTCCGTTTCGCTGAAATTCTGAGTCATCCCGTCCTCATCGTCGGTGTACTTCTTCCTCCTCTCGTTCCTTTTCGCCTCGTTGTTTTCCTTCAGCTCCGCCACGATCATGTTTCTCTTAGCTTCCAAACTGCGTTTTCGTTCCTTCTCGATGATAGCCTTCCTCGAAACGTTCCCAACGAAATAGGACCTTTCATCCTGGTGCATTCTGTACTCGGATCGTTCGACCGCTTTCGGTCTCTCAGCGGGAGTTGGAAAGTCCTCGAAGTAGTCAGACTTCTCAGGCACGTGGATTCTCTCGGCAGGCTTGGGCTCATCCTGACGGGAGTCGTTTGTTATCGTCACGTCGCTGTTTCGTTTCTCGAGACTCTGTCTAGAGTTGGGGCTACCCTCTGGACTTTGCTTCTGAGTTTCATCAGAGTTGATACTGTCTTCCTTCACTTCTTTCTTGATCATCTTCGGGATGTCTACCAGAGACCTATGCTGCCAGAGCGCCATGCCTTCAAGGACATCGGAGTCTCTCCTGAACCTCCAGAATGACTTTGTCCTCTTCACCAGTTTAGGACTCTTGGAGTCGTCGAAAGCTCTGCCGGTTTGAATCAGATGTCCCATGGCAGTGGCCTGTCTAGGTAACAAAGGCTTCCTGCTTTCCTCCTTCAAGGTGTTATTGTTGGTGTCATTCTTCTCGAGACTCGGAGACCCGTTCCTCTGAAACTTCTGGAGGTTCCCTTGGCCAAGAACATGCCTCTCGATCACCTTGGTCCTCTCCAGCTTGGTCTCGAAGTTCGACTCGTAGCCGCGCTCCTTGTCTATGGACACAGTGTCCCTGACAATCCTGGTCTCTCCATAAATCGCTTCCTCCTTGTCGGAGTACCTGCGTTCCCTGTAGAAGCTTCTGTTGTCAGTCGGTCTCTCGGGCGCCTCCTCAGAGGGAGGTCTGGGTCTCTCGAACCTTCTGCTGGACGCTCTTTCGATGTTTCTGTTTCTGTCCGGATTCTTCTCGAAGGTCCTCTCTCTCTCGTAGGTAGACGTATTCTGGGTTGACGTTTTCTCGAAGTAACGGTCTCTCTCGCGCTCAAATCTCTGTGGATGGTTTCTGTCGCAATCGTTGTACCTCTCGTAGGGCGGAGGAGCCACTTTCTCCTCCCTACGATCTAGGCTTCTGTAATCGCTTCTCCGGTCGATGAATTTCGGCGGGCTGTGTTCTCTGGCGTATTTCTGCGCGGTCTGCTCGAGTTTCTGCGCAATGTGCTCGACCTTTCTGCCAGTTTCCGGGATAGTTATAGTGCTCTCGTCGTCCGTGCCCGATGACGAGGCAGACGAGGTCTTCTCGTTCTCGTATTTCGGCTCCTCTTGCTCGACAGAGCGATACGCTCGTCGAGGATGATCCTGTCCGTCTGTCTCGTAATACTTTTTCCCGTCGAACTTCTGGTAATCGATCCTGGTGCTATAAGTGTCGTCCTCCTCTTCGTCTAATTCCAGTTCATCTTCCTCGGTCTCCTCTTGCTCCTTGGATCGTTTAGCCTCGCGACGATCCTCTGTCTGCTCGTTCGTCCTTCTCGAGGAATTTCTAGACTGTTCCTCGTTGCTCGATCCTTTGCCCTTGTGATTCGAGTTGATCCTGCCGCGGCTCTCATATTCCTTCTTTGACCGTTCCTGAGTCTTCTTTCCGGACTTTCTGGACTGTCCGTTCTCCAGAGTGCCGCGATCAGAAAAGTCTCTGCCGTTCTTGCGTTCTTGAGTGTCGTAGTGACGATTAGATTGATATCTGTCGTTCTCGTTGGCCTGGTTCGCGTTATTCTCTGCCCAAAGGTCCATCGCGGTTCTGTACAGGTGCCAGCTCTTCTCGTCCCTCGGTATTGTTTTCCATGAATCGTTCTCCCAATCCTTGCTACCGGATTTCTCGTCCTTCTGCTGCTGCTGCTGCTGCTGTTGCTGCTTGACCGCCTCCGCGATTCTGTCGGCGCGTGGCTTTCTTCGTCGTTGTCTGCGTTTTTCGTTTGGGCTCGGGATGAGTTACAATAGAGAGAGCGAGAGAGAGAGAGAGAGAGAGAGAGAGAGAGAGAGAGAAAGAGAAATAAGAGAAAGAAGAAAAAGAAGAGAAGAGACGAGGAGAGAAGAGAAGAGAAAAATGAATAGAAGAGAGCGGAATAGTGCAGCGTACGGAGAAAGAGAACCAAGAGCCAAATACGTGGATAGGATTAGTTATGCGGCTGTCGAGCTTTGTGGTCGCGGACTTTGCGAAATGCTGGGATAGGGTAGGTATGTTTATATGTATATGGCTGCTGGCATCGCAGGAGCCTGGAGAGGTGAATGAGCCACCACCAACGTCGTATTTTATTTCCATCGACCACGATAACGCATGCGGAATCTACAAATCAGGAGAGAAAACAACATCGTGACTCTGGAAACAAGCCTACTCGGTCGGGTATCAGCGGATATCGATCGGTTGAAGTGGAGGAGAGATATTGGATTGTCCCGATTGTTCTCCATGATTTTTGTTTACGTCCCAGCGCGTGGAATATCATATTTTGCGACAGACCTCGCTAACTGTTAGGTTGCCACGCATGAAATGTATGATTTAATGAAAATCAGTTTCACTTGATTCTATAGTTTCTCGTCGACAAGTTTTCAGTTGATCAATCCCATTCAAATATCAATTTCTGGAACTTCTATTGATGTTACATGTTTCCAACAACGTTTACTTATGTCAGATGAACCGAACCTGTCAGAAAAACTATTAGGACAATCCAAAAAAGAGACAGGTTGACATGTTTGTTAAATAAACTCTACTTTACCCCTTCTTCAGTGGGAATACCAGGGACCACAATTTCTCTTTAATACTTGCGAGAAAATTGATGAACTTCAATAAAAGTCTGAGCAAAATGAACAAATAAAAAGTGTCAACAATAGCATTCAAACTATAATTCTGAACTGCTTGCAGCACAAGAAGTCAATCAACTGAAGAAATTCATCAACTACACGCATGCAATATAATGAAATATTAATAAAGAATCGATGAAAAAAAGATACAGTTAGCCTAAAAACTATACCCGCTACGATTCTAGGCTGTAATTTTTGTTCTGTACATTCGTTAGACACCGAGAGACCAATAGAGCGAAATTACTGAGAGCAGGAATAAAATACAAAGCCCGGACTTCAGACAGGCGAAAGCGTTTCTACAGGGTTTGCCAAACCATAAACTACCTCCTTCGAAATTGACTCAGAGCTTCCAAAGTACCTTCGATTTCATGGCGGAAGCTTACCTCATGGCCTCGTCGTCGCTGTAGTCGATGTCAGGCTGAACCGGTGGTTCGTTTGAGAAGCCACTGTCGTTGCTGCTGTGAAGTGACGTCACTTGAGGCGGCGGGACTGGCGGGGCAGGTGGATGTATCCTGCGGCCACCGGCTAGAACTGTGGGCAACGTGCCCGATGGACGGATCTGAAGAAAACATCACATAACAATCCATGAAGACTGCATTACACACTCTCTATCAAGTTTATTCTTTCTGAATTGTTTATCGTATAACTACTATATATTAGGTGAGGGCACAAGTTATCTCAGTTTCTGTATTACCTACTAATAGCTTTGTTTTATTAAATTTATTATGATATGCAGAAATTTGCCTACTTCGTCCTATTTTAAATTAAATGGCTCAGTTCAGTGAATAGAAAGAGGAGTATTGTTTCATCGTGATAACGGTAGGCCTTATACTGCAATGATCACCTAGCAAGCGATTAGAGAGTTTGGATGGGAGGTGCTCCACAACCTTTATATTGTTTTGATGTCAGCCCAACAGATTTTAATTTATTTAGGTCACTGCAAATCTTTGCAAATGACCGAACATTTGCGAATGTGGGGCAAGCCAAACGCTATTGACGACTTTATAGACTCTGAGGATCAAGAACTTTTGGCAAGGGGTATTAATAAACTGAAGAAAGGATGGGAAAGAGTCGTAGAATTAAATTGGTAATATATAGACACGTAGAAAAAAAGTCAAAGCACTAAAAACAGTTGTTATGTCTTTATTACGTAAAACTGACAGAACTTTTGGGCTCTTTTGTAGTATTGTGACAACCTGTGGGTTAAATTCTTTTGTAGAATTTGGTACAATTAATTCACATAGTATACACATAGCATGTTGGGGAAAAAAATAGAAAAATTAAGGTCTGTTGAACTTCTAGCAGGCCAATCCCTGTGTCTTATAAAATAATCTTTTCGAGAATCTATTTTTTGATTATATTTTATATTATATTGCAAAGCCGAATTCCTGGCGCCCTAAACTTTGTATTATATTACAATTTTTTTTATATTGAAGTAATTATACCTTATACATTTTTCTCAGTGTAATAGTTACAGGAGGAACATTCCTTTTTATAGGTACACTTGGCAACACTAGGGCGTTATTCTGCACGACATAAAATTTCAACTTGACTACTCTGTCCGCAATAATTTCAAAGTCTTCAAGTTTCCTGTTACTTTGCTCGTACCACCTGACAGACTTATCGGTTTGCTATTACTCTGGGAATTGGACTTTGTAAACTTCCTGTATGCGGTCTACTTCGCCACGTGTACGTAGAATTAATTCT
Source organism: Macropis europaea (assembly GCA_916610135.2). Taxonomy (NCBI): domain Eukaryota; kingdom Metazoa; phylum Arthropoda; class Insecta; order Hymenoptera; family Melittidae; genus Macropis; species Macropis europaea. The sequence continues at coordinate 23,862,706 of OU744344.1, forward strand.
GGAAAGTGGCTTCGAAAGCAACTAAACCTGTTTGCGGTACACAATTTTCTATGAAAGAACATAAATACGAAACAGCTATCACTGTTTCAAATATCTATAAATCAAACTAAAACTTTCAAATTCATGTTAAAAACCACAAAAAAAAACATTCTTGTCTTACTGTTAGCGTGGACAATATTTATAGTACTGTTGGGAGCTGGAAACTTGGCAGTCGAGACGGTCCACGCGGTGCTCTATGATCTCTATTAGTAGATGTGACCATTTGGCCAATTAGGGAAATTCGTGTGTGGCGTCTTTATTTGTGCTGAACTAGAGCCAATCAGAGCCTTACCATCTTTCCAGCTCCTAACAGTACCTGCGTAGACCACCCATAAAAGAAAATTAATGTAATTTTTAAAACTAATGTGAATTTTATAACTACTATCCGCATTATATATTTTGAACACCCTATATATGTATCCCTAATGTAAGTACTTTTTTAAGATTGTATGAGCGTTGTCCATGTGATTTATGATCGTTCTTACCGGTTTCGATTGACGTGCGGTTGGCGTCGCCAGATTGTGAGAACTGTTACTATTCGGCACGTTGGTAGGGGTGCCGGTGCTGCTGTTATTGTTGTTACTGTGGTGGATGTTGTTTGTTCCCATCCCGTGGAAACCACTCGACACTTCATCCATGCTGCTCGGTGTCACTGGCGGACGTGAGGGTGGAGGTTTACACGGTGGAACTGCTTGTGGCTCCGATGCTCGGCCATTGTTCGTTCCATGACTCGGCGATCTTCGAATATTATTGTAAGATTGATTTTAACGACAAACATAACTGGCCGTATCGATCGAATCAACCGACTGTAACTCGTCGTAAATGTCACAGCCTGATTTGGCGTTTTAAACAAATAGTGGAGGATTAATAAGTGTACTACGATTAATACTTGTGGACATAGAATCCTTTAAAAATTAGCTACATAAATGCTAATGAGATACGGTGGATAATCTATCAGTATTATTAAAATTTCAATACTGCAAATGATTCATTGAAACTTCTACAATAAGTTCGCTTTGAAATATTAATTTTAGGCCACGTATTTGTTATAATTTTTTTAACTCTACGAGTCCTGAAAATTTGTAATCTTTGATCTAACATACTCTGTATAATTTAGTCAAAATATAATTCATGAAATTCACTTATGTAAAACCTGAACTTTGCCTCCAAATATTAATTTTAAGTTACGTATATATTAGAACTTTTCGAACCCTACAAACTCTGAAAATTTCAAATCCTTCTCTTAAAATATTCCGTACAGTTCAACAAAGATACAATCGATCAAAATCGCGATGAAGTTTTCTCAAACAATTCACCAAAAGTTCTCTAATTGCTCTAGAACAAAACGATTCCTTCGCACAGTGAATTACGCAAATTGCCCGGAATAAAGTCTCATAGCGGAGCAATAATTTCCAACGGACGGCTCGTTAAAATGATTGAAAATCGAATTAACATTTTTATACGATCGTAATTCGGAACGACCTGCCATTCGACGCGACAAATCACGCTTAAGGGGCTGCCGATAGAAATTTTCTATCGCGATATCGTAAATCGGCCATCGGGAATAATAGGATTTAGGAGAGGGCAGATGCAACAATAACACCAAGACGAGTACGTTTAATGGGAATGGCCGCGTCGATGCCGGCCATTGCCCGTTATCGTTCTAGATTAGCGTAATTGCATTCGACCCATGCAATTGTTAGCAACGAAACACGGCGCGTAACAAGATTCTGTTCCGATATCGTTTCAGGGCCGACCCGAACACGCTGCAGACTTTCGGTGAAACTTACCCTAGAGTATCGTCGATAATAATTTCTGTGTACGCCAGCGGGAACCACCCGGAACTGTGTGTGCGCAGATTCTCTCCGAATTGCCAGCCTTTCTGACGATCTCCTAATAAGGCAATTTCATGAAACAGAAATAACGTTTATAGCGCCTGTTCGCCCCCGGGAGAACGGCTTTGTTGACTGATAAGGAGTTAGGCTTTCAGGGGACTCTGTGGACTGACGCACGCGGTTCATCTTAATATGCGGGAGATATTTCAGGGGTAAATTCAACGGTTCAGAACAATCAGATGTATCCATAGAAAGGTGTGTTCTGTTTGATGATCGAACAAGGTCTTCAGGAAATTCGAGTTAGAAAAGACTGATGATTGGAAAATTGCTAGATTGCATTGGGATTTATGACAGTCACTTTCGACACTTTGCGTAAAGATGAAGAAGTAGAAGGAGACACAAGACGAATATGGATGTGCAGTTTTGTTGACTGATAAGGAGTTAGGCTTCCAGAGGCTTAGACTGTCACAGAGTATACTTCAATATGGGGGAGTACTGCAGGTGTGAATTCAACACTTCAGAATCATTGGATGAGTTCGTAGAAAGGTTAGGTTAGGTGGACTATAGAGGTAAATTCAACATTTCAAAAGCATCAGATGTGTTCATAGAAAGGTTGGGTCAGATGGACCATACTCTAGGGGTAAATTCAACACTTTAGAATAATTAGATAGGTACAAGGAGACCAATGTCCTACTTGATAATTGAACTATCTATGTTCTTATGAAATTCGGGTTTAAAGAGATTAATTATAAGATACTACGGGAGTTGCATTAAAATTCATACGAGTCATTTCGGACACCTCATGTTAAGCTAGAAAATTAAAATCGTTGTACAGCCGACAACTTAAACAAGAAGGTAATGATTACGTTATGAAACTATAGTTAGAAGTTAGGTTAAATCGCGTATATATTTATTGAAACCTATTTGCATATGTGCTGAAGTTGTGTTGTTGTTTATGTTTGAAGGAAATGATTACAACAAAGAAATAAATCTAGTAAAAGATTCTAATGAAAATAAATGAGAATTTTCTACAGGACCAAGCTCAACGCTCCAAAAATCAGTCCTTCAAGCTCTGCAATCAATGTTCCCAATGAAACTTCACATTTACGGCGACTCCTAATTAGGCGCGCCAATCAGAGCATAGAAAATGGATATGGAATCACAAACGCCCGAGACCGCATCGAATATCTCTCGGTTGGTTCCATTACGTACCCCATTAAGATACTATCTAGTAATAACGCGACAGCACATTATTAGAACACGTCGTTGCAAATGAATTCCAGGTGCACTGATACCATATAGAAAGTACGATGCGTTCCGGTCAGGTCGGATTATAATTTCTCGAGGAAATGAGAGGACCGAGTTGGAATCGGTCGTTCAAACAGCTAGTGCTCACCCATCAGTGCGATGAGGTCACCCTCGAGGAAGCTCAGCTGATTCTCCCCGGAGCTCAAATAGGCAAAGAGAGCCCTCGCGAGGGGTGCATCACCCCACCCACCGGAACTCATACCCGTTCCACTGCCACCACCACCCCCGCTACCGCTGTTGCGTGATGCCGGAGGCGCCATGGACCTTGGTCTTGGTGGGGTTTCTGGAACCTCTGCGAAAACACGAACGGGATACGATTAAATCCGGCTCAGTCGTAACTTGCAGGTGGTGTGAGAACATTAGGATCCTGGACGGCTTCGAGCAGAGGGATGTTAATGTTTTGGGGTTTCGGACCAGCTCTGGTTTATTCAAGGTCCGAGGTTGGTATTGTAAGAGATGGTAAAACAGTTATTGATTGGAGTACAATTTTAATTACTTAGGACACTTGGGAGGGAAGCAATTAAAGGAGTGTAAGAGTGGAATCGTTGCGAATAGGAATGATTGGATTTGGGTAAATAGTTGAACACTGCAATACGAAGTAAGAAAGTAAAGATGTATTACTTTTTATATATTATTGTAAATATAGTAATTAATTATTTCGTTTGAAAGACTTAAGGTATGAAGGGAATTATTTTACCTCTTCTGAGGTACTGGTACACGTGTGTACGTTTAGTTTCTTCACACGATCAATTTTTGTTTCATTTGTATTCACACAATGTGAATTCATAGATATTAAATTGATGCAATTGGAAAATTTTAGAAATCAATCGATGTAGTGTACTTCATATCGAAAAGGTAAATTGTGCATGTCTGTGCAAGTATTGTGAAAGAGGTTAACGCGTTGACTGCCGTGGGGGTCACCGGTAACCGCCACCTCAAGTTTTGTTTAATTAAATAACTAACAATTCTTATAAAAATCAGATAATGTTAATGTTGAAAAAATAATATAATGTAACATCTGCATGTTTAATTAGTAAAGTATGTTTCCTTCCTCGATTCATATTTAAAATGGCACGTTATAATATGTCTGGTTAGATATGGCAGTTTCTACTCTGGCATTCAACGTGCTAATTGAAATATTAGTGAGAAAGATATAACAAACACATTACGGTGAATATGTTCATACGTTGCACAACAGATTTCTGAGATCTTCAACTTTCTTGTTTAATAAGCGTAACTTCATATTGAATAAATATAATTAAAAGTTAGATCACTTTTCTTCAATTTCAATAAACTCTACCTTGAAGAGATTAAAATATCTTAAGGTTTACTGATTTGTACCATTCTTTCAGATTACTGAAAATTCGTAGTCTTGATTGGAGTTTTAAAACTGGGTGAACCAATTTTTTAAAACGGAAGATAAATACATGTACTAAAAACAACGTTGAAGATCTATCAGGTGCACTTGACTTGGCTGTTTTTGCCTCGCTACCCTTCACATATTTTCCTGATATTAAATGTAATTCCTGGCAAGGATGATCAAAGTAGAAGGAGACAGTTAATTTTTAATAATTTCATGTAATTTCGCTGGGGCATAGCCGCGTGTAGGTATGCACTTGACAGACTCTCAAAGGCGTCTCCGCAGGTTAATGTCGATGTAATTTTTGCTGGTTATTCCGCAGGTAACGTAGTTGCTCATTATGTTCAAATATTGAACGATCTTTTAAGATAGATCGAGACCAGACTCAATGCACAACTATAATGAAATTTGAAAATGAGAATAATTGTAAAAAGCTTCATCCATTATTGCTGTAGTTCGTCATTATTTGTAGCAGCAGATTCGGCTTGAATAGGAGGCTACATTTATACCGAGAGAAAAAAATCATTTACTCATTTATAATACAGACCATCTGTCACGAATTCTGCAGTGACTTGGACAAACGAAAAATACTTACACTGTCTTCCATAAGTATTAGAACACTTGCAACTTTTGTTGACTATGTGTTATTTTACCTAATTTTTGTATTACATTAAGCACACGGTTAGCTTCAATATGTCGTTACGTACATGCATATTATTATTATTTTAAAGCTCTAAACGAAGCAATCTTATAGGCTTCAAATGTGTCAGAACGAATACCTTTGAGTGCTTGATTTTTTTAATACACCAACTGTCTCAATTTCTGTTTGTCAGAAACTCTAATAATTAAAATGCCAAATTAGTGAAAGCAGTAATCATAAACTGAGGAGGGTGTATTGACAAAAATAGGATATGATTTATGATTTACTTCCATAGAGAACATATGATATAATAATGTAAATACATGTCCCTGCTGGTCTAGAAAATATAAGAAAACATCCTGTATTCGAGACCTACAATAATTTCATAATATTTCCAAGTTTATCTGAAATTTATGAAGTGTTCTGATACTTATGGACAAGAATATACATTACTTCTGAAATCACCTAACAGAATGCCATTTTTCTATCCCGTTCATTTGTTCTCTCCAAAATAGCACGATAATCTACGAGTAGGTTTTCCTTCAGAACAAGAGAAAAGTTGAATGTATCCGAGAGAAATCCCGGAATACTCGAAACGAGCGCGGTGGACCTCGGTGGCGTAGAGGTATAATGCGATTCGAAATGTACAAACAGTTTGTTCCACATAAATTGTTGCGTTTCCAGCGTGCTCGCGCTGATCCGAGTTGCCCACATTTCCATTTTCTCGGCCACGCTCGTTCGGCGAGTTCGCCCGCACCTGGCGCGGGTTCCGCGCGGGTATTTCTCTTTTACCGCACTCTGTTCCGGTCAGAAGAATGGCTTTCAGCCAAAAACCGCAGCGTTCGAAACCGGCACACTTACTTGAATATTTTTACGAGCTGCCCTCCACCCCCTCTTTTTCTTCCCCTTCCGCTAGATCCATTTTTACCCTCTCGCATTATTACAGGCGGGTTTATGTAGTTGGCCGGCGCACAGTAGCATCTCTTTCGAGAAACTTTTACACCGTGGAAACGGAAAGTTTTGTATTATTTACGGAGCCTCCTCCGCGGAAATGAATCGACTTTCCGGAAGACCGACGAAGAAAAAACTCGGTTACGTGGTAATGTAAAATTAATATGAACGAGGAGTTTCCTTCTGTTCTCGCTGCACTTGGTGCTTCGATTTTGTTTATAAATGAATGTAAGGTGAGCTGTGTAAGGGTACGATTGCTAGCTTGCAAAGGCTTCATCTTTTTTTACGTGCAACGATGATGCGGGAGGTTCAATTGTTCTTGCGTTTCTGGGCTTCAGTTTTTATATTCAGAGCTACGTGGAATAAAACAAATGCTTTGGGATGACGTCGAAGATTTTTAAACACACGTGAGAACATGCACTTGACGCGTAGAGGTGGACAAGGCCATCTCAAAATTATTTCAAAATTACATAGAGAATAATATTTAATCGTAAAATTTTTTCCAAATAGTTGGGAAACATTAAGATGGACAATAAAATATTTAGTTGATGCATAGAGGTGGACAAGATCATTAGACTTCACAGTATTGCCAATAATTAATTAATTAAAAAACGATAAACAAACATATACAGTGGCCTGTAAATATTTCCGGACACTTTATTCTACAATCATATGACGAAAAATTTGTGATAAACTGAGATTTAAAAAAATCCTCCAAAATGATATGCAGGATCGTAAATCTCGGTTTGAACTTCTGAGTGAGTCATTTTTTCATTTTATATCACATAAAATTCGAAATAATTATTATTATACAAAATAACACTGACAGCTATCCGGAAATTTCTGTTCGCTATTGATTAACAACAAGCTCTAGTGTCACAACTTCCTCGCGAAAATCAGTGACTATTACCGTGTTCAGAAGGATCGCGTTGCGTGCAGCGATGTTCGAAATTTTGAATTAGCGTTATGCGTCGATCGATAAGGATCTCGATTAATGCGATTCGTTCCGCCGATGGTAATGGTAAAAATCGCGAATTTGTCGGCCACGCGAAACGGTCGACAAGTGGAATTCGATATTCGATACAACGAACTCTCTCTCGATGCTCTCGAACTGTTTTGCGAACACTTCTCCGGCCGATCGTGTTGCAACCGTCTGTTACGTGTTCAACCCCGACCAACTCGAAACACACTCGATCGTTCGGTTTGGCTACAATAAAAACGACCCCGGTGTCGAGTTTCTCTGTTCTGCACGGTGGCCAATCCGTTCGCATCGCTACAAGAGTGAAACGCGAAACAAAGTCGCGAATTTTTGATGGCTGGAACCCGCCGGAAAAATTGTAACGATGTTACCGCGCCGCCGAGAATGCAAAAATCATACAACAGTTTGGTTATCGGACTATGCTTCCAGTGATCGTTATTTTCCGAAAACATTTCAATAAAAATATTGCACACGCCCGATAAAAAAATCTGAACATTGCGGATACCATTTTTTTTTTGCAAACTTTATTTGTTTCATTTAGTAGAATATTTTGTAAATAACGATAGTTTTCAATCAGCGGAAGGAAAAAATAAATTTGATTAATTGGAAAGTACCCTAGCAGATTGATTTCGTTTAATAATTCGAATGCTTTCAGTGGATGGAACTCAATACTCAATGAGTAGTTCTTTTAATTGATTTCTATCGTCGAATTGTGACTCCTAGATGTATTAAATTACTGATGGCCACCAGAGCTGCGGCCTTTCTCCCACTCTAGGTCCATTCCCCTCGTTCCAGTTCCCACCGGTTCACTCATCGTTCTCCCTCGGCCAATCATCGTCCCAGATCGTAACCTATATGAGGAGAATGGACCTAGAGCGGGGGGAGGCAGCAGCTCTGGTGGTCATCACTGTATTAAATTTATTAAATGTGTCTGAGGGTTTTTCTTTAGAATTTTTATGAAAAATTTTGTGAAGAAAGCTTACCAGGGTTTAGAGACAGCGTTGAAGCATGGAGGTTCGCCTCTGACCTAGCTCTTGATAGAGCGGTTGAAACGTGCGAGGATGGACCATGATGAGTAGTATTCTGAATGTTCCCGGAAGTCGGTCCGGGTCGAAGTTCCAAGCACGAGCTATCCATGCTTCTGGTCTTCCTCAATTGCGAGCTCATCGTCAGCTCTGATCCGCCGTTTTCTTCGTCCTCGGGCCAAAATGAAACTTGCTATGAGTGAAAAAAGAACATAGATAAATTTAACAGGGGGTCACTTATCCAGAAATGAAAAAGAAGATCACTTGATCTGTTACAAAATTGAAATTAACACTTTCGCAGCTGTTGACGTCATAGTATGTCTTTCCATGAGTTATGGTTGGTTTTTGATGACGGAGTATTGCGTCTGTTTATAAGTGGTAAGGGCTGATGAAGTGAAACGCCGTTTTAGATGTCTGATCTATGCTGCACGATTTTTTTCTATTACAAATACAATTGATAGATTGTAAAAGCTCTTCGTATTTTAATATCCCCACAGTGTATAAATATAGTATTTTCTGTATAATTAGTGCAGGGTCAGTTTATTGCAGTTTCAAACGACAAGCAGTTACAGATTTTGGTTTCCGGTACCGGCTGCGAAAGTGTTAATAAATAAAAAAGCTTAACAGTAGCATTAGTGTCAATGTATGAAGAAAAATAATATAAGAAAGATCTTCTGATTCTTCAAAAGGTTATTAACGAAGAATAAAAATTAACAGTAGCTTCAGAGTATATATACAGGGTGTCCCACCTTATCTGTTACAAGCTCATATTTCCTGACTTATTCAAAATACAAAAAATATTTTATATGGAATTTGCATGGTACGAGGGGGCACATCTTTTGACGAAGACAAATTTTGTTTAACATTATTATTTTAAGATATAAGGAACGGCAGGCCCAAATCTGGAGAATTATTTTCCGCCACAGATGTAGCATTTGCAGTGTCGAGAAAGGTATCGTTGATACGTTACAATGGAAAACTATTGTCCAGAGTTTGGGTCTGCCGTTTTTGGTGCAGACCCTTCGTATTTGTTTCAAGAGGTAATGTCTAACACGTGGAACTTAAGGCGCGAACAAAACCACTATTGGTATTTCCTATTCGGCTGAATTTCTTCCGTTGAAAATCAATAAATTTCAAAGCGCAATATCTCGAAAACCACTAAAAATCGGGTGTGTACATTAAGGGTCAGTGAATTCGTCTTGGGAAGCACTATTAGATGACCTGATGAAAAATATGTAGTTCCATTTAAAAGAATGAACTCGACCTTCATATCTCTTAAAATAATAATGTTAAAAAAAATTTGTCTTCGCCAAAAGATGTGCCGCCTCGTACCATGCAAATTCCATATAAAACATTTTTTGTATTTTCAATAAGTTAGGAAATATGAACTTGTAACAGATAAGGTGAGACACCCTGTATATGAAAACAAAGGAGAATCTTTGTAGTATTGCTCACCCTAAGTCGTGATGCGAACATGTCTTCCACAGATTGGGGTAAGTATTCTCTGGTAGCAGCCACTTCGCGCCACTTATCAACCGAGGGATGAAGAGCAGCTAACGCGACCTCATGAAAACTCGCATAATGTTTCGCTAAGGAGCATTGCCGCTCCAGTACGAAGCCGTACCGCCTTCTCTCTTGAGTCATCGCCTGGAAAAAGAAGGACAAAGACCCTCGACACCTCTGTCACGTTCACACATTAACCCCATTCTCTCGCCTGTAATTAATCTATTTAAATCAGACCATATCTAATAATCTAGAATACACTCAAATGCACTTTGTACTACAAATATCTCTTTGCTATTCCCCTCGCTTGTTAACGGCGCCCAATTATTAGAATATTACATTGCCGAAATATGTCTAAGTCGAATACTTCTTAAAATTTCAAGGTCGCCCTTGATGGTCTCATAAGGAATATTATGTTTCTTGCATGTTATCCTGTAGCTGATGCAAAGAGGAATTCAAGAATTTAAACCTTGAGATGACCTTGAAATTGAATATTTTAATCTTTTGTTTAAGGAGAATTATCTTCAATGTTGACATCGTATACTTTGATTACTCAAGTTGAAGATAGTTTCAAGGTCACGAACTTACAGCTTATTAAATTCCTCTTCGCATTCGCTTTATAGCTAATACAGTATTATACTGCACGCATTATATTGAAACATCATAATACTCGTCTAAAACTTTTAGTCAAGAATTATAACACTCTTAAAACAGAACATATTTTTGCAAACATATTTTATGCTTATTAACATAAGGCATACTATCGATCAGTCAGTACAAAATTTATCTGGATATTCGATTTTGGTAGAAATAGTTAAGTGATTCCAAACTTTTGGCTCGTGGTGTAAATTTCTTTCCAAGACACACCCGGTGTGCCGTCGTCTTTTTGGATAGTTATTGAATAAGCCACCTGGTGAATCATCAGCTTCGAATGCGTGAATTAACCCTGCCCTATGACATACTGCACGCGATTTATGCGACACGATAAGCCGAACGTTGCAGCCGACGCTGAAGAGCTAGTCCATCGTACTCACGTTCTTCAAGCTCTGCTCACAAAAGGCGTCCAGCTTAGACTTCTCCTCCTCAAGGATCTGCATGTTCTTCAGCTCTTTGTCCATGGCCAGTCCACTCTTGCTTGCGCCCCTCGACTTTTTCCTCTGCTTCTTCATCGTGGCCGCCGCTTTGCTGTAAGTTTCGGACCTGGTCTTGTGCTGCTGAAGAAACTTCTTCTGTTCGCTCTGCAACAGCACGGGCGTATTCATTATTCAGCGTCTGATATCCGCGACGGTGGAGGATTCTGATAATGCTCACCTGAACGACCTTGGTGTCCTTCTCCAGGTTCGTCTCGAGGGGGACCAGCAGGTCGACGTAGAACGCCTTCAGCTGAAAAGCGAGCAGAGCACGATGCAGAGAGGAGGGTAGCTGCTTAAGATACTGGAAGATTTTACTGCACGGAAACGCGGAGAGGGAATTCGAAACGACCTTAGGTAATGAGGGACTTTTAACGTTTCCTCAGCAACTGCGGAAGAGTCGACGCTTATTTTCCGCCGGGTTTACGAGCTGTTGTCCGACCCGTTTCTCAAAAACCGTGTTTAAACGCGCATCGACGCTGTGCAAACCGTTCCGCTCGCTCGATGTTACTCTCGTAAAATTCTGCCGGAATTCTCATGGTTAGACCATTCTACCTTGACGCCCTGAAGACGATTAACTGCGATTTAATGAGGTAGATTATATGTAATTTTGAAGAACTGCTCGTGAACTGCGCACTAATCTTGATGAATGGGAGGAAACAGGAACATAGGACTCCGGCTGTCTATCCGAACGCTAACATCTAATAATATCTTTCCTACTGTCGAAAATTACGCGTTACACTTTTACATTCTGTCGGACTTTTGTACCAGAATTTGAAATAAATCGGTATCTATGTTAACAAAATAGTTTATTTATCCACATATTCAGACCCTAACCAATCAAGCGCCTACAACAGTTCGTTACGAATTCAGTAAAATTCTTCCAAATCGTGCCATCCAATTACTGACAGGTTCAGTTAATCAAACAGCTAAGTCTAACTTGCAAGTAGCTCACTCCAACGACTGTCTAATCAAAATTCCTTTATGCAACACAATAATGTGCTGCTCCTCCGTATCTAAACTGGACAGTTTGACCAAAAGGATCGTAAATGCATGAATAAAACTGCTCGAGGCAGCAATCGGGATTCCAGGTATACGTTTCTGGGTAGCGAAAGGGGCGGGTGGCAATCTGTCGGGATGCACGTCAAAATAAAAATCAGAGAATCCATCCGCTGGAACTGCTGGTCGAAAACGAAATCCGCGGGACTGCTGTCAGTCCGGAGACAAGCAGGTTGATCGGAATTTTTTTCCACTGCCCTCCTCTAGGGCTTAATGGACATTGATTAGAGACAGCATTTCGATCTAAAATACGTTTCCACGAGTGGGCAACCTTCTAGCCAGTGGTCGTTCGAGCTGGTGAAAAGCTTGCGTCGAAAGGGTAGAGAAAATACGAGTTCGAGTGGCACCGTGTTCTGTTGATGCGGTGAAAAAAGCTCGATGCATCCTCCGTGCACTTTGCGCGCTTCGAGAATTTACCTTCTCATTCTGAAAACCGCAAGATCCACGGAGAAACTTCTGCTTCTTTTTCGGTTGGCTATCCGACTTCGCTTGTGCTTGTTGGGAGTGTTTTTAAAGGACTAGTGGAATGTTTGTGATTTTGACCAGTCATTTTCAAACAGTTCTATGATGCCTAATAGGTGAAGGAGTGGAAGTTGATAGCCATTGTTTGATGTTTATTCATTGAATATGATCGATATACAGCTTTAATTTTGTTTTGAACAAAATCTAGAGTAATTAATTGAAAGCAAAATAGCGTCAAGCGTCTGAGTACACTTGGTGAGCTTTAACATGGCCGTTTTAATTTTAAATTGTTTTCCAGGTACTTCAAGTTCAATCGGTGCTATAATGATAGTCAACCAAAGATCTCAAGTGTGATTGATGGAGGATATTATTATGTTTTAAGTAGGAATTGTATTTTATGGAAATAGTTAGTTAAAATTTATTTTCTACGACTGAAGAAATATTTATAAAAAACGCAGGAAGCATGGATTTCATTCATACAACATTTCTACGTATGCTTGTTTTTGGTTACCACTGTTTACAGCTTTCAGGTGCAATTGTGGTTAAAGGGAAAAACCTAACTCATAAGTTATGAGGAAAAACTGGAAATGGTTCCTCTTTATATTGAATGCAACTGAAGGTACAGCAAAACAGAATGGAGAGCAAGGATAAGAGTGTCCTATAAAATGAGAAGCTACTTTGCATCGTCTCAGTGACTTCCAGTGCTCGTAAAAGGCGTAGAAATCTTCTATTTGATGGACTCGTTCCAACACACACGACTATAAGCTCATGTACGTATGAGTTCAGAGAAAAATAGGGTACATCTATTACTGAAAGTTTCAAAGGCTCCTACTGTCTGAGTGACTTCAAGTATCATTCAATGATCTTGAGTAGTAGGCTGTTGAATTCGTCGCAACACTTTCAACTATGAACCATCGCGTGAGTCCACAAAATAGTAGAAAGCTTCAACGCTTACTATTCTCTCAGAGACTAAAAGTCTTCTTAAATGTCTTTGGTCTGTAGTTTGCTGAATTTGTCTTACCACTTTCAACTATGAACCCACATATAAGTTTACAAATTAATCCCACGTTTATTTTTAATAATTTTAAAGCTTCTTATTGTCTCAGTGACTTCAAGCTCCTTTAATGATCCTGAACAGTATGTTGCTGAACACACCTTACCATTTTCAACCATTAACCCACCTACGAGCTCACAAAAAAATAACGTACGCCTATTTTAGGAAGTTCCAAAACTGAAATCCCTTAACCACAGCTGCAACATAACAAATCAAAATCACTTTGACCTCAATTTGTTCTATACACGTTCAGTAAAAATTTATGTATTTCCATCCACACCAAAAATCACAGGAAACATTCTGGTACTGCAGTCAAACCACCCGGTGCCATCGCTCGAACCATGAAACTTGAAGAATGTTCAGCGGTGGTTTACAAAATTTACAGCGAAACGGGGGGAAGAGATTTAAAAAATTCCTGGCTGGCAGGGGAACGCGGCTCGCGTATAAAATATCACGAAAGGGCATTATTTTCGCACGCGAAACAAATCACGGATATTTCGCGAGTTCCGCGACTCCCTCGGTTCTTGAAGCGCCGGGACGCACGCACGATTTTTATTTAGCCGTTTGACAGTTTTACGTTCCGCTTTCTCGTCGCGACGGGCAAGTGCATCGCGTTATTTATTTGTTCCGAAACGACCTTCCCTTTTCTCTTTCGTTTCGCCCTTTTTTCCCGCTGCTACAACGGCGATTCGATCGAAACTCCCGCAGAAAGTTTTCCTTTTCCTCGCGGAAACCTTCGCCCGGCGAACGCTCGAAATTCCGTTCCCATTTACGTGCTTCGATCTACAAAGTCTCGGATTTAATTAAGCAGTTTCGGGAACAACCGGCTGCGAAAAGGCCGCGTGCAATTTTAATACCGCGCCCGAAACTTTTACAGCCGACTTTACGATCCGTTTCCGGGTTTCGCGTCGAGTTGCTTATTTCATTGTTTCAACCCCCCCCTTTTCAAACGTTCCCTGCGACCAGTGAAACAGGAATCCGGGTTTACGCTTTTGTTCCCGGTAATCACATGTCAGAATGCACTGATTCGTCCGCGGTAAAGTTCGCCGAGTTTATTCTACCACTCAATAATATTCCGCGATTGAAATACGGTACGCCGCAATTCACGTTAACCTCTTCAGATATACTGACGGATGTGTGTACGTTCAGTACTTTCTTTTCAATCAAATATTCGTGTTATGGTGAATAAATATTCATGGGTTCAAATAGTAGTGAGATAGAATTTTGTATATTAATACAGTAGAGCCTCGATTATCCGTACATCAGTTATACAAAAATTGGTCATCTTGTGGTGGTTACAAGCTGAAATTATCGTTAATCGTTTTGTGTACCTGATTTTATATTACTGCGTATTTTATATTCTAAAATAAAATTAGTAATTTTATGCGAAGCATAAGTAGAATGTGAGTCCTCCTATTAGTATAATCGCCGAATAATCGAGGTGCTATTGTATTAAAATAGAAAATTTAACACATAATAGATAACTGTTATATTCAGTAAATACCTGTGTACTTCCTCGGTGAATAATTACTATAATTTAGACGATAACAACGTAAACAAATTCATGAATGTAGTATAAACGTGCATGAATAAATGTACAAAGTTTCATACTGATATGTTATTTAATTGTTTAAAAAAAGAATCCCTAAATAAAACCTGAAAAGAAGTCGAGAAAGGAAAATACTCTCATAAAGACTCATTACCAATTATCAACCCTAAAAATATTGCATAGCGTGTCCCACAGAAGCTTTTAAAATTCCATTACACCCTTAGAAAAAAATCGATCTCCATCGTGGAGGTAAAAAAGCACGTTCCAGTTAATAGGTTCATGGTATCCGGTTTCCTTAAGAAAGAAAAAAAACACCCTTCCTCGAACCATTCACCCTTGCGTGTGCCAGGATTTCGTGAAGGGAAGAAGGCTTCTCCCGTATCACCCCTCTTTCTTTTTCTCCCTCGCGTGAAGGAGAGGATGGATCCGGGAAAGCGGGCTTTTCAAGACGGATGTGAAAATCCAGTGTAAAAAGCCGACGAAGTCACGGACCTTGCGATTCGACGGAACGCTGCTGCAAACGTTGCAAACACGTCTCTCTCTCTCTCTCTCTCTCTCTCTCTCTCTCTCTCTCTCTCTCTCTCTCTCTCTCTCTCTCTCTCTCGTTCCAACAGCTCCCGTTGTCTATGTGCAAATTTGAACGGCTGAGAACTCGCGTCAGCGCCCTCTGGAGCCGCCCTTCTTCATCCCCTACTCGACGTCTAAAACCGGATGGTTCGCTTTCATCCGAAACCTGGCCACTTCCGGCCGCCGTGCGTCAATGGATCGTCTAACTGCCGAGTGGATGTTCCACGTTCGCGTTTTGACGTTTCAATATTCACTAGGGGGCTCGGAGTGAATTTTACACCGTGTCCTTCACTGTGCACTTTTTTTGCATTTCGCTGCACGAACGGTATGGAGTTTGTGGAGAGTTAGGGTGGTATGATCATCTGAGAGGTTGGGATTCTTCGTTTGTTAAGCAGGTGTCTTTGGTGATCTGAGACATACAGAGATGCTTGGAGGACCTGGCTTCTTTATTTTCTGATACATAATAATTATTTGAGACAAACGTATTGAACAGAAACTACTAAGAATCAAAATTTTTAAAAATCTGAAACTTGTAGACTGAGGACCTGACAATAGTTACTGATGAATTGATATACAGTTGAGAGATTAAAGATGTCTGATAGGAATTATCTGTTGATTTATAAATAATTGATTAATTATTGAGAATAACTATGCATAAATATATACTTATGTGTATATAAGTGAACATAAAATAAATACATTTTTGCAACAAATTTTATCCAGGTTAAATTTGTAAAACTGTTGAATTTATGTACTTTAAAAATTAATTTTATAGAATAATTTATTAATAAACAGTATTTCATATTAATTGATTAATCAGTAATGAGATTAATGCCAACGATTTCAACTGGGTAATTTTCGAGAAAGGTTTAGAAACTGTTTGAGGCTTGTAGGTGTTTATCTAATTTGATTACGGTCTAACAATAAGAACTGAATGATAATTCCCACTTTATAATCACTTGATTTTTATGTAATCATACAGTTTTGTACATTGATACTTCTATATTTTACAGTTTTCCTATGAAAAGATTTAAAAAATACATTTCTGTTGTCTGGCCAAATACGGAATATTTCACTGTGGTACGAGTTAAATGAAAATTGTGAATGAGAGCAGTATCATAAGCGGTCAACGCACGGAAATGTTCAATTATTCGTTAATTTGATTCAATTTCCCAGTAAATATTATTCTACTGAACAAGGAATTATTGTTAAGACTTTCACATTAATTCCTCCAGCAAATCCGACACAATGCAGTTCGCATTATGCGAATGACACGGCTAAGCGAACACAACAAAAGGCCTTGGCCGTTTTCGTTTTCACAGTATATTCAACACGGTATTGAATGGAACAGAGAATACGGTGCCCGTTCATTAGAACTCTCATAAAAAAAACAGTACACGGTAATTAATATTCCGCTTTATCAATATTTCTGATTTTATTTCGGTTCTCTTTTATGACACATAGGGCGGACTTCATAAAAGTGCGACAGCGGTATTATTGTGGAAACGTTGACGTGGTGTTCGTCACTTCAAAGTTGTTGTAAAATGCTGCATTTTATTTTGAAATATTTCATACAATCACACAGGAATTATGGGAGAGTCAGTTTTAAAAACACGGCTAGGAACTTCGTTGTCTCTCAAACGACCAACTGATTTAATCACATTATTAAATTCCATTGAATTACATTTTATACAACGCTTTAATCAATCTACAGAAGATTCGTCCGATGGTTTCAAATGAAATTCACTTCTTGACACTATTCAACAAAATACATGAAACACTTGGATTTTCCAAAACCATTAAAATTGAACCTAATGTTATATACAAATCATGGTACGTTCTCAAAGTGAAGCAATTATTGTCTGAAAAAAATAAATAACTGTTTTGTTCTTCTGAAACAGATTGTCAAGGTTTTATCTCTTCGCCTATAGTATTATATAAAAATATTTAAGTATAATACTGTAGAGATAGTTTATTAAAATGTGCACGGAGTTTTGAACAGCAACGTCCCGTCAACACTTTCGATTCGATTGCGCATCTCGAGGAGCTCGCGATAAAAAGGGAACACAACTCGTGCCGATTGGCTTCCTTCCAGCCAGAGAGATCCTTCTGCAACCAGGAGAACAAAAAGCCCGACGTATCATACTTTTTCCTTGGCAAAAAAGCCAAGGCCCTCTAATATATCGACGCACTCTTTCCGCTGATTCATATCTCCCGGCAACCCGTGCTCTCTGTTCCGGAGAAAAACGATTAACGAGGCCATGAAAATTCATAGTAGCCTCTTCTTGCTGCCGGTTCTCAAGGGATCTCCTAACGTCTATGCGGTATCAATCACCAAAATGGACGACGAAAGTGCGATGTTTATAATGAAGTTCCAGCCACTTTGGAAACTTCTACTCTCCGCAGTTTGCAAACTCGCGAAACTTCCGGACACCGTAAGCGAGTTTCAAGATTCTTCGGGACCTTCTCGAACTGATGATTAAATATCAGAACGTCTTTCCGAAGAAGTCGAATTATGTCTCGTTGAATTCTTTCGACGGTGAATGTGATAAAAATTGATTTTTTTCCAACGTGGAACAGAGGGGGCTGCCTTTCGAATCGAGTGAAAAATTTGCAAAGGGTCGCGTTGAATAACGATCATTGAACACCGTAAAAGACCCCATGTATCGCGACCTTTCACCATAGCCCATTGGATTCTCCTCTAATCTGCGCGAAAGGGTCCATCGGCCCCTCCCCTGTTTCGCAGACGATCGTTTCAGCGCAGCGGCTTCAAAAGGTTCAAAAGCGAATGCAAGCTGCTCGAATTTGAGCCAGACCACTCGAAGGATTCATCTTCCGACTCCCCATTTTTCACCTTTCTATGATACCCTTTCTCTGAACCCTTCGGCAATCCACTTAAGAACAGAAAGCTGCGGGTGGATGTTTTCTTTCTCACGACTCCAGGAATTGTGCCTTGCAACCTGGTAGGCCTCGCGTTTGATGGATGAAAGCACCTAGGCTGTGTCATCGATCCGATTCTGGTCAGCTCTCGTCAATAACGTTTGTCCCTTTCTTCCTTCTTTTTGTTTTTCTGATTGGTTTTATATTTGGGAGTGTTCAATGAATAAAGAGAATTTTATTATAAAATTTATATTTTTTATCGATGATTCTACGTTTGTTAACAAATGTACTTTAGCACTTATTTCGTTTGTAAATAGGTTTTTTACTTCCATCCACAAAGTACTAAAGTAAATTTTCAGACATTTCGATCCCATCATTATTTATTTGGTTAAGTTTAGTATGAATAAATGTATCTAATAAGGTCTAATGTAGCCAGTAATGAAAGTTACTAATATTATTGATGAAAAAACGTAGAGTTTGAGGTTAGGTCCATTTCGTATACAAATGTAAAAAGTTTGTCATTTTCAGGTAACGCAGCGTGGCAGTCAACACGTTGAATGCCGCAGTGAAAACAGTCACATATAGCCAGACATAATAAAATTTACTGTTTTTAATATAAATCGTAAAGGAAAAAAATATTCGGGCATTTAATCGCGTGTTTATGTTCCTGAATTAATGTGACAATATGAAAATTGCTCAGAATTGTGTAATAATAAATACTTATTTAATTAAATTTGAATGTCGATTCAGAAGTCGATGTGTGCATCGTAATATACTTCACTCTGTGTTGGCTGCGTAAGACACGTCAGCCACAATTGAGTTGGGAGTAACTAAGCTTTGAACTATTAAGTAGTCAGAGAATTCCAAGATCTCAGAAATAGCATACAGGTGTGAGCATGTCGCAAAGCTGCAGTCATAAACTCTACGAATTCTTAATTATGCTAGTTATTCTCTAGGAATAACTAAAAATGGGGCATCCCGCGTTGTCCATAAAGTCCAGTTATGTTTCAAAAAGGGAATTCGGTATCAAGTGTCAAGAAACAGGAAAAATGCTCGTCAGGTAGGAGCAACTTCTAACTAATCCACTAACCTCTCTGTCATCGGTCCACGGGAAAACTATGCCGACAGGCGGACCAGGTGAAAGTTTTCATCGACTTTTCCCTAGGGAAGTCGCTCGTCCGTTGTGACAGTAACTACATATCAAGCTGGGTTTCCATTCTTTTTCCTCTCATCCTTTTTTTTCTCACGATGGCTCGCAGACCGATCGCGGCTACGAATTACACGTCACGAGGATCATATCTCAAAAGTTTCTCTATCCCCGGAGAAACAAACGCAGCCATTCCCCGATCAATCGACGACGGCTACTCTTTTGTAACGGCGAAGCCAAGCACGCGGTGAACACGATCAAATGGAACTTTCATAAATTTTTCTACTCTTCCTTTGGTTCAACAAACCAGTTGGTCTTGTAATCCATGGAATTAATGAGGACGATGTGGGGATTTGAAAGACCATTTGTGTCTGACGTATCTGTTAAGTTGGAAGGGTCGATGATGTGAAGTATTTGAGATGTCCTGGCTTTGATAGTGACCCCTAGACTGGGAATGTTTGTGCAAATTGTAAGTTTAAATAATTAAAAGCTTATTATTAACCCTTACTCCGTAAACGTGGGTCCATTTTGCCCGGGCTAGTTCCAAAGATTGGGTTAGATGACTTCATATATTTGCAATAATATATTCAAACAAACTATTTTTCGAACGTACTATTATAAACTTTATTGAGAATGTTTAAAGAAGCTATGATTTTTTTTTAGATTTTTTTAAGACTTTTACCCATTGAAAGACGCGTCGCAAAATATGATTCTAGAGAGATTTTTTGTCAATTACAATATCTGCTTCTTTGAATCAAACAACTTGTCCCTTATACATTTCACTTCAAAAGCAACAAGATATTCAAGGTAGTTAAGTCAAATGACATGAATATACTTTACACACTTTGAAGATACAGAATGCATAAATATTTGCACGTAGGGTTTTATAGAAATGAAATACAGAGCAGGAGCTTTTTAAAATTAAATGTTAGTTACATTGTATTTTTGTAGCTCACGTGAATGTGCGATGAATATAATTCTCGTACTAATAAAATTCCCAGGTGCAAAAGAAGCCATTTGTTCCTTGATTTTATGCATTCAGCAACACCGAGTCCGAATGAATTATTTTCAGGCAAATTGAGGTGGTTCCGCGTAATAATCGATAAAAATAATAAAAATGCAAATGAAACTTTTAAAGCTGAAACTCAATTTGCTTTTTCTAGCATTTCCCTTTACGTGGCCGCGTATTCGAAATACCGTCAACCGTGAAAAAATTTGTTTATTGTGCCCATCCCGCGGGAACTTCCAGAAAAGCATTCAATTCGTTATGCCAAAAATTAATTTAAAATTATACGAATAGAAAGCAAACACTAAATGTCCCGGCCACAATCTCTCTTCGTTAACGAACAGCTTCATAATTTGAATGTTTAAATACAATTGTGACACTAAAAAAAACTAATACCACCTAATTCGGTCTCATAAAAGCCGTCTCATAAAAAACATGCAAACTAGAAAACTTGTTTCATTATCGGCACTCTACAATTTTGATGGAATTGTAGCGGCACTTCCCGACCTCGCCAGCAGAGGGATCAGCGGCGCACAGACTTTCCCGCAAGTCCCCACGACCATCCTGCGCTCTGTATATATACACCTACGACCTGACCCTCACTATCCCGCGTCTAAGGCACGGGCCTGCTAGGTAGCCTTACTGACGAGTCCACTAGCAGGCCCCGGACGAAACGCTCTATCCTCTTTCCTCCTTCCTTTCTTTTCCGAAATCCCTGCGCAGCTCCACCGCTTCAGAATGATATAGTTTATAAAGCGAAGGATAATTATTATACATAGACAGTGTCACGAAGAGAAAAATATTTCTTCTTATTGTAATTCAATTATTGTGAGAAATTGAATTGTTAATAATTCAATATCTTCTTATTGTAAGAAGAAATCGATGTGCAATAACGTATCGATTATTAAACATATCAGTGTATATGATGTGAGCTGGACATGAATGATTCAGATATTGATTTTTGCAAACAAAGGTACTTATGTTAAACTGTGAACACGTGTAAAATTTATTTCACAATAAAACGTCTTTTTTAAATAAAAACTTGTTATTTTTGTTGTACTATACATTATAAAATATTCAACAGTATTTTTCCTCGGATGTCGGAGCGTTCAATCCAGCGTGATCTTGAAGATCGAGAGCCAAATCGATCTCGTTCGATCCTCAACCCCCGGTGCTCGAAGTTTTGTCTCCTTTCGCTGCGGGTCTTACGCCGTAGTCGATTTTCAGTCTCCAAGAAAAATGAGATAATGCGTCTGATGCTTTCCAGGTATTACCCTTCCAAATTGAATTAGTCCCCTCGACCAAGAAGAAGGAATCGGCGTCGTTTATCTTGTTAGTCGGATGGCCGAGTGCACCAGCGGATAATATTGATGATAAGAAAAATGGCGAGCGTCCACGATAAGCGACAGACTAAACAACCTTCGATTCGATTGGTAATTCTCTGATATTTATTGAGATGACTCATAAATAACTTTCGACACATAACAAATTTCTTCTTTCTGAAAATTCAAATAGTTTATCTGAGCTGCTGATGCTTGCTTCATATTTGAAGGTAGATGCAAGAAAAATCATCCTTCAGTAAATCATCAGTAAATTTAAGAAGACAAATTGGACGTTATTTATAATTGAACCCAATACTTTTAATACAAATGGCACAGTATTCTGTATAAAGAGGGCGGCTCTATGTCTTAATACAGACAAATAATATGTAAAATTAAAAACAAGTAAAAAAACTTCGTGAATTAAACATGCAGAGATGCATTTAACTGTTAAAAAAATTAATTTATTCGTCTATTATACTTGCAACATCAATGGTTAATCCTGATACAGAATAATCGATACTATTACATGACAACAAATATATAATAGCGATCTATAATAAACATTTATAGATCTAAATTTCTAATGGAAGGTATGTCAACGTCACTGATTTTAAAAATTCTTTTTTTGTTCAATAACATAGCTCCATCGGATAAAACTGTGGTCCATCAATTTGATTTATTTTGAGGCATCGAAACATCCTCCTTTTACGTGTATTATATATTTTGTCCGACCCTTCGAAAAATATTTTTCTTTTCTATTTTACTTGCATAGCTTGATTTTCAAACATCAACTGAAATTTGAGTACCCAGGAAAAAATTCATTTGTTTGGAAGAGTGACTGAAAAAACGAAAGAGAAAGTCGAACTGGAAAAAGCAGAAATAACAGAAAATAAAGAGGGGGATATAGATTTCAGGCTGTGCTTCAATTACAAATGGCTTTGTGTAACGGTCGGATATCGAATACCGCGTGGGAGCTTTGCGTTTCACGGTGTCGATTTTATAAAACGTGCGACAGGGATTTTCAAAAATTTACGCAAATTCTGTCAATCAGTGTCCCCGGCTGCACGCTTAGTTACAGATAAATTACGATATTGTTTCTCGGTGACAGAATATTTCATGTGTACCTCTGCCGTGTTTCAAGAATCGACAAATTGAAGGGAAATTTGTTCGCCTATTACACCGAGATACCTGTAAATATGAAAGCCTCGGAGCTATGCAAAATTGTAATATACAGTGCGTTTAAAAAGAAAAAGTATTCAAGTCTTAACAAGGTAGCTAGCACTTATTAAATTGAAGAGAAGCGCAAAATAATGTACACAATATACAAAATAATTAATGTATATTATATAATAATAATAATTAAAATATGTAAAATGAATCATGTCGTTCCCAGAAATTGCAGTTTCCCTTTCATTGAAAGTAGAAACAAAATGTTAAAGGGAGAAATTGAACGGCACAAAATACCTTTGTATTATCTTAGTCGTCCAGTAAGTGCAACGATGCTACAAAAGTGCAATTGCACTTTCTTTTTCAATTGAATCATGTGTACTAAAATTCTCATTAACGACACTGTGTTCTTAATCCTGCAACACCACATATTTTACATTCTAAAATAATATTATTATTTTTATGGGAAATATAGTTACAATGTGATCAATCTTGTTACTATAATAATTACAGTTCGGATAATCGAGGTCCTACTGCATAAAATTTTACGGTCATGTAATATAAAAGTTAATATTACGCAAGATATTCGAAATTTTCCATTAGCATATTCTTTATTCCAGTTGTATACAATAATTTGTATCTCTGTTATAACTTTTTAATAAAGGTTCAATTATTTATATTTATGCAACGTATTTCTTATTTCTATCCACAGAACGTACAGGCGTAATGTAGCAGTTGCAACCTCGAGCACCATGTATAAATTCAGAATAAAACACACGGTGACTATAAGCACGTCAGACAATCTGTGATTCAACAGTTCCCGATTATTTGCCGTCTACCGCAAGCCTAATCTCATTACTTTAAGCGCATCCCAGTCGTTCGTCTTTAAAGCCATAAAACTGATTCAACGGCTGGACCAAATTGTTCCTCCACTGTATACTTCCGCGCGATTAGGCTTGGCAGGGGAGACGCGAAAGGGGCGTGAGGTGCGAAAGGACATCTTTACGCATGTTGCCAGACGAGACCGAGGTCTGACGTAATCTCCGGGAATGGAAACCGAAGGGATAGAAGAAACAGGGGGTGGAGAGTTGCGTGTTGCCCTGTAACAACGACCTTTCGTGCGTGAATGGATCCAGACTTACGTTTCTCATTAAAATTAGCGTCAAAAGGAACATTCTCTCTAGATTTATTAAATTTGTTAAGGTCGTAAAAAAGTTCTATGTATTCATTATCAGTTCGAAAGTTTAAAATAAAAAATAAAAAATTGAAATTGAAAAAATTTAATAATCTTTGGGAAGAATAATGTAGTATATACATGTTAAACCATATGCTTTTGTCAACAGTATCTGAATTTAAAAAAAAATATACAGGGCGTCCCGAGATAAGTGTCGTTTGAAGAAAAGGTTGGGTTAAACTATACATTTTATCGAATAATGGTAGAGAACATTTTTTCTATACTTTAGAATCGAATGCTATAGACTCAAAATCAATCAGATAGAGGTTCGAGACTCAAGTACAATTGTAGGATTAGCTAAAATGTCCATAGCAGTCGATGGTGGACTACACACAAAGCAAAAGAATAAGAAACTACTCAGACATAGCAATACTCTACCACTTCTAAACTCAACTTCCACTTTCAAATTAATCGTCATATTCCTTCACATCAAATTCCCACTCCCAAAACCACTTTGATACCACTTCGAAACTACCGATTACACAACTCGTTCGCCGTGCATCACCCAACATCCTTCTCCGAGCAATATACTTCCAGAACGTATAAAAAGATTAAAAACTGCTGGAGATAAAGGAATACAGGCTATTGGCCGCCATCGCGCAAGAAACAATTAATTCCGTTGAATCCAGGGGACCGCGTTCGGTGATTTCTGGATCCAGCGGGCTGTTATACATTGTCGGACAAAGTATAAGTTCAGTTTCGATGCGGTGGCCGCAATTCCGCGAGATCTCTCGTGCAATAACGGCTGCTCGTTATTGCCGGAAACATTGTTCTTCGTTCGCTTCGAAAGACTTGCTGGTGGAAACTGCGAGGCTGCAGGGGATCAAAGGGGCTCAATCTGCGAGACTTTAACGTGCGCCTGGAAACGATTCCGGCGACGACTGGTGCAACGGAGGATCGTTCATAATGGCCCGAGGATCATTGTTGGGAATATTCCCCGTGAACGAGGACAGGATCACGCGACCGGTATATATTTTGATGGGACTACCGGAGAGATTGGATCGATTTTAAACGGTGCACCGAGGTGAACAAAGTACCGGTTGGTTGAAAGCATGATCTTCCGCTTGTGTGTTCCTCCGTTCTACTTTCCACATACAGGGTGTAACATTTGCAGTATGGACGGGTAGCGTCTCCGAAGTAAAGTTGGCGATTTTTATTTTGCTATGGGATGTTTGATATCGATAGGGCGGATGTAATGGGTTAAAAAGGTAAATGTTGACTTGCTATGGTTGAGCCTGATGGTCATATCAATTGGTCGACTCTTTTGGCGTGTGTTCAGTTGTATGTGTTGACTGAAGACATTAGAAGCAGGCAGATTTTTAAACTTATAGGTAATCCACCGAATCGCATTGTTTTGTGCAAATCTTTACATAGGCTAGAGCGACTTCTTTTCTAGTTGTTTGGAGACATTCAAAATTAATTTATGTACACGATGATAATACTTGAAACATGTCTTATAAAAGTTTACTTTATACTTGTAATTAATGATGCAATAATGATTATAATAACAATCTGGTTACGGTAAATTACACGATCTTTCGCGGAAAAATAAATCTCATTGCAAATATGTGATCCAAGTGGTCAGCCCACTAAGAAGTCTAGGTCCTAGAAGCTAATTGTTAGGAAAGTAATTTATATCTTTGTTGTCCATGTATTCTTCTAGTATCTAGTACATCTCACTTCTATAATGATTCATGTTTCTCTGATATTTACGTGGATATGTTACAGAAGCAGCAGGCAAGGCTGGTGTGCAACCTAAATATTGTTGCAACTATCCTACAGAGTACATATCCCATCGTGACCCGACCTACTCCAATGTATCTTACTCATATGAATCTAATTGAACTTGGCCATCTTAAAGTGTACACCACCTGAGGTTCAGGTATTCTGATCATCCTTCTACAGGTCACCTAAGTCAGCCTAACTTATTCTATTCCAATCCAGTCCTGCCTAATGTACATAGAATTTGTACCTAACCTAACTTAGGTTACAAGTTGTTACTTTAACTCAATCTAATCAAACCAAATCCTTATGCAACCTGCACCTAACCCATTGTTAGTCTACTCCGATCTGATCCTCTCAACTGTCCTAGTGGGTACCTAGCTCAGCCTAATGAAACAGAGGATACATAGGCCATATTAATAACCACGACATAACTATATTGATTAGAATTAAATAAATCATCCAATAGTAACATTTTTCACTGAAAATGGTTACCATATTTACTGAAAAATAATTCTCCAATTACAATTCAAATATCCATTATAATTCAAAGCAATCTGCCAGTCTATGGAGAAGGGCGATTAAGCGGAGCAGCAGCTGTAGAAGCCACGTCACGCCATAAAATTCCTCGATCAAGGATTTTTCTTTCAAGCTGCCGATGTCTATTACCGGACTCACCTCTTAAATCTCTGATCCTCCTAGACGGAGGTTCCCCTGGCGGGATAGGATTTCCAAAACACCCAGCTCTGCGGTATCACCGTTCGCAGAGCGGTGGAATCGTAATAACATGTCGTTACGACCGGAACGAATTTTCACCCTCAAAAGAGACGTCTGCAGGTGTGTAATCTCACCCCTAAGGCAACCGAGGGGTCGCGGCCGGGATCAAAGAGATTTTCATGTGTTCACGGGCAGAACGGAGACCTTGCGGAGCCGAAGAACGACGGGCATGCGACGGCGAAAGATAAGCGGACAGGGATGATGTGGGCAACGGATAAAGCGAAAACGAGAGTTCGTGATTAAAGAAAAACGGCAAGGAGAAAGGAGACGAGGTAAATGACCAAAACTCGGTTTTAACTTTCCAATTAATATTCCGGCGGAAGTTGGAAGTTCGCCACCGTCACGGGAACTCACGGGCCCGTGCATTTTCGGTTACTCGCTCGTCCCGCATAAATCTTCCCCTTACTTTTAATTGCGTCAGCCGCGGTCGTTTATTTAAATAATTCGAACGCTGCCCGGCCCGTCCGACACGATTTATTCCGTTGCTTTCTCCGACGTGATATCTTCCTGCAGATCCTCGCCGACCTAAGCTCGTTACAAATGCCTACCCTCCGCCGGATCGTTCTTATAAACTATTCAAGCTTTGATTTTCAGGGGTTACTCGATGCAATTTATCGAGGGAAATCTACATGGGCTCCTGCCCGAGATACTGCGGGATACGGATGTACTGTATTACAAGACGAATTAGAGGATTTATTGCGTCCGGTGTGGACTGGGATGACAGAGCTGTCTGAATAATTGAAACGCTGTGGCACAGTGATCTTCTAAACGGTGTTTTGAAAACCTGGGTGTTTTTATTTTTTATTGGTTGAAGGAGCGGTCATCGATGAGTATGAATATCTTTGCGTGTCTGATTGTATAGTGCAGACGCAGAAAGTAGGCTACTCAAGGTCACTCTTCATTTACTTAAGGGGCCTTTCACGTTTACATGACCGGAAAATAGCTGTTCTTTGTGAAGTTTTTTCAAGAAAACTAAGAGAGCTATCGAAATGACACTTCGGACTTTTATTATTCGTACTTTGAGCTATGTGTAGAATTTTTTTATCTGTCAAAATATTGCATTCTATTTGTATTAAGTGCACCGTATGTAACCCTTGCATGGAAACAGGGGTTTTCGTGTGCATAATTTTGTTCCCTTAAACCGTTCACAGGGACGCCAATTTTTCGAATTTCAAAGTATCCTTTCTGCAGTATATTCCCAAGGGTTCAAAGTGATCGAATGTGTAAAAAACAAATATGACCAAATTCATCATTTTCTTAGGTGAAAGGCTCCTTAATCTATTTTGAAAGTCACACCATTCTGAAAATTATAATAAATGTGAAACGTAATAGTCATCGTGTACTGGAACGGAAAGTACAGAAAACAATAGGTACTAGTGACTTTGAAATACCTAATTTCTTTGTGACTATAAATGTTACAAAATTTTCTACCGTGGAACGAAACGTGTCAGCCCCTTGCAGACATGCGGAATTTGCTTTTCATATTAATTTAAAGCTACAACAAAAATTTTTTAAGAATCCATATCACAATGAAATTTGTCTTTGTCACATACAGACATTCGTGTCACGAGTATGCCTCGTTATCACAAAACAGGGGGTAACGAACACAAATTTTTTATTCTGTAACAGATGTACCTCGTGTCTGCGCATCACATAAATGTGCAATCAAAATTATATACTCTAAAGTATACTCACAATGTTCATCTCCTGCTCGTGGATCTCCTTGTAGACCTCGACGATCCTCATCAGGGCGAATCCTGCAACACAAAAGCAAATTTCGATCGTTTTGAGCGAGTGTCTGGCAGGTTGGTGTATGAAGGGCGGGACGGGGATTCGCGTCGAAGCCCGTGGAGCTTTCGCGGTTAAAACTTTCGTGCTGAATTATTCAGACGTGGCTGGTGTCGTCGATACTTTAATCCACGCTTCAGGGGTGGCGAGAAAGAGAGACGGGGCGAGAGCGAAAGAGAAATAGACAGAAAGCAGGGAGAAACCGCGAGAGTTCGCAGCGAACGCGGTTTGCCGCTGATTTTCGAGTGACTTTGCCCGGGCGAAAGCTCCCGAAAGCCCTCGCTCGGCGACAAAGTAAGGAAAAAAAAGAGGAAAGAGAGAGCCGCGATCGCGACGCTTTCGTGGAAAGTCGTTTGGAGCCGTTGGGTTCGACGAAAACTTCCAGAGACTCGACCGGCCGACACGAAAACTTTCTGTTTCCTGGCCGCTTCTTCTGGCGATACTTCCAGACCCCGAAGTGGTCCCTCGGTACTCGAAGAAACGTACCGTGGCCACGCTTTTTCCCCGCGTTACGTATGCATGCGTTCCGGAGAAGCAACGCGATTAGGAGTTTCCGGGCGAGAATAATTTCGCAGACGCTTTTAAGCTCGGCAAAGAAAGTTGCGTTTACGCGCCGCGGCTCGGACCAGAATCCAGCGAATTTTCCGGGGAGAACAGTACGAATCAGAGAATATTCAGTTATTTATATAAAGCGCTTAGTAATTTTGAGGTGAATGAATAAACATATTTTTCTTGGTCAAATTCAACCATTGTGTTCCAGTGTGCATTATTCGCATTTTGTGAAATTCATGGCATAACGGAAACGGTTTAATTTTACATCACAAATTAAGTCGAAATCACAGAATACGTTTGTTTTGTTTGCACAGCGTGGCTGGACCCATACCCAGCAAATTTTTCAGGGAAAACAGTATGACAGGGAGAACATTCAGTTATTTATATAATGCACGTGGTAATTTTGCGGAGAATGGATGATAATATTTTTTGTTGGTAAAATCGAATCATTCTGTTCCAGTGAGGATTATGTAGAAAGATATTAAATATTAAAAATTGAATGCATGTGTAGCATATATAGTGTGGCCAGAAATACGTGGAGTAAGGGAAAAAGTTTGAAAAGAGAAAGAGAGTAAAGAAAATTAATTATTTCACAATATTTGTTTCAGAATGCAGTGAGCATAAGACTCTAATTTTTAATCCTTTAGCTACAATTAAAATTAGTGATGTAAAACATTTTGTTACAACTAACAGAACATTTCCCTGCAACATAACGTTGTCTGCCGCAGTGAAAACTGCCGCACCTGGTCAGACACATCGTGAAATGCTTTTCTGAACACAGATGCTTAAGAATAAAAACACTGAATGATACGAGTGTTCATTTATCATTTTCTACTAACATTTTGACACTGACATCAGTAGGAGTTTGATGATAATTAATAAGTATTTAACTCTGCAATATTTGAAGCGCCAACTAATGTAATCCTGCATGGTATCAGCGTGTAAAAAACAATTAACCCTCCAGCGTTATACAATATTTCACTTTGAAGCTTCTTCAATGTACATAAAAAGAAAATTGAAACAGAATGATAACAAAAATTTCTTTCATTCTGCGATTTGCTACATAAGCATAATATGATTACTTAAATTTTAGCACGAGCTATCCAGTGATCTCCCAATGCAAGAAGTGAAAGAGATCAGCCACTATGTTGACACGTAATCGATAAATAATTAAAATAGTGATATGAATTTTTGTTACAAAGTACCCAGTTCATCGTTATAAGACGCCTTAATATTAAGCCTGTCAATTATTTCCGTGAAACCTTTCGCTTCGGAGATTACAGGAAAGTTAACCAGACATATTCGTTACACGAGCGAAGCCCTCTATGATTCATGTGGGGTTAAGTATAACGAGAGAAGGAAATCCCATATGTCGAGAAGTCCCACCACGTTACCCTCGTTCCACATACATTAACTCTGGAATCGAAAGGGGGCGACCGAGGAGACAAGTCCTTGACAAGATTTTGAGCTTCCTGATCCTCTCTATTGTGCTTTCATAGATCCATCACAAACGATTTATTTCTGACATCTTTCATCCCGCTCAATCGGTACTCATTTCCCCGGAAGCTGTCGCGAATAAGAAATATAAGAATTTATTCAAACTCCAGGTCACTTTATCTGAAATTCTAAGCAAAGTCAAACATCTAGAGAGTGAATAACGATATACATATGTGGATGTCAAGAGCCTTTTAGTGATGAACATGCAATTTCTACTTACACCAAATTATTTACACTCTAAATCGCTTCATTTGAAATTGTGGATGGAGTCAAATTTCTGAAGACTCTAACGATGCATGCGCAATTTTTAAATGTAAAATATTATTTAATCTCTAAATTGTTTTATTTAAGATTCAGAATGGAGTCAAACTTACGAAGACTAAATAATAGAATTCTCAGATGTCAAGGATACTTTAGTGATGCACATTAAATATAAAAAATCATATGAACTCAAAAATGCTTTGCGCCTATTTGAAATTCTGAATGGAGTCAAATTTCTGAAGGCTGAGTAATAGAATTTTCCATTGTTAAGGATACTGTAACAATGGACGTTCAATAAATTCTCTTCTAAATTATCAATTAATTCATTTTAAGTCATATTAAATATTGTTAGGATTTTGTAAGTATTGAGAGGTGCCAGCAGTCTTGGATAAAACTCGAAATATTTGTTAAAGAAAATTAAACATAGATCAATACATATATAAATAATTAACGGACTTTTATGTGATTTTGGGTATACGTAGGGTAAGTATTAAGACAGTGATGGCCAGTACAGCTGCGGTCTTCCCCCACTCTCGGTCCATTCCCCTCGTTTCAGTTCTCTTCCTGCTTCCACTCGGCTCATCGTCGTCCGAGATCACAGCCTATATGAAGGGAATGGATCTAGAGTGGGAGAAGGCCGCAGCTCAGATGGCCATCACTGTATGAAGGCATCATTTTAGGGAAATGGCTTTGTTTAATGTCGGCACGAGACAACTGTCTATTCCTCCTATATTCTTGAGAATGTTTTCAATTATTCGTTAGATCGACAGACACATGAATACTAAACAGACTTTTATGTGATTCTGGGGGTACGTGAAGCAGGATTTAATGGATCGGTTTAGGGGAATGGCTTTGTTTAACGTCGCTAGACAATCGTCTGCTCCTTCTATGTTCTTGAGAATGTTTTCAATTTTTCGTTAGATCGATAGATTCATGAATGCTAAACGGATTTTTATATGATTCCGGGTGTACACGGAACAGGATTTAACGGATCGTTTTAGGGAAATGGCTTTGTTTAACGACGCCACGCGGTCGATTCAGCCGCTGTACGTCAGCAATTTTCTCTGGACCGACACAACAGTTTTACGATACACCGTCGGTATATACTTAATACAGGGCGTAATATAGCGAAACGTCGCAACGTTTCATCGTGGTATCTGAAATATTAGCCATTGTATGGGTTTAGCCGAGTCACGCTAAAGTATTTATGCGCGGCGAGAAGAAAAAAAAATGAGAGGGATGTACCGTTGCCTGTGTATTAAAGTTGACGCGACGCGCGCCCGGAAGAATGAGGGCTGTAGAAAAAGGAAAGAAAGAAATCGCGACATTAGCGAAACGGTGCGTAATGTGAAACAAGACGCGAGGAAAACGAGGAAATTTAATGCTCCTTGAGTTAAATGAAAATGTTCAAATAGCAGCGGGACGTTAGCTAAATTGTTGACTTAATTTTTATGCAACAGAAAATTGGATGTGATTTACAGTTACTTGTTTTAATGAAATTGTAGTTACACAAATTATTTGTGTATTTAATATTGTACAGTGGAAGTTTTCGTGGACCAAAGAACAGAGAGAAAAGTTCTTCAACCTTCTTACAGATACCTTAATGATCTAATTTAAACTTAGAGTCGATTGACGTTCACCTAACTTAATTACAACTTTAATTAGTCGATCAAACTTAAGGATAGTCTGCTTCGTTTCATTTTTCTCCCTTGTAAGAATTTTTCGTTCGAACAAAAACTAACTCTTAGAAAGTTTTTGAGATCAAATTTAAATATACCTTATCATCGCCGTCAGTTACACTATAGTATGTATAGTAGCTGCTACATTTTTTCTCGCCTGCAAATATCATTATCATTCGATTCAGAATGTAGGTTACATACCCCGTTGTTTATAAAAGACAAACTTAATTTTAGAAAAATAGGCAATGTTATGGCAAACGAGCAATTCAAATACAATTTATGGTAGCTCCCACAAATCTTAGGGTCTTAAAATGTTCATGAACCATCCTCTAAGAACATAATCCATGTCGACCTCTTCTTTAAAATTATATTTATACGATGTAAACTCAAACGAAATTGGAAAACCTTGAGAAATATGTGTGCCACTTCAAAGTAATTTTTGCAATTTTAATTGTCTACAGTTTGGAAACACGTCACCGATAAACTGCCAAACTCTTAAGAACAAAGGTTCTCGAAGCAGCAAGATCTTAGCGTCTCGATGTATTATCATACTCAACGACAGCTAATTACGATTTCCTGTGTCGACACGCCAAAATTAACTGTCGACACGAAGACTAAGGGAAAGCCCGGAAGTAGGGAATCGAGTCGAAGGCGAGAAGAACAGCTAAACGCTGGAAGCGGCGTCTTGCTGAAAGGTGCACCGAAATCGAAAGGATCGAAAGAAAGGGGGTGGAGAGTACAAAGCTGGGGGTGCAACGCGCAGATAAAGCGAAGAGGTAAGCTATCTAAGCGTTCCGCCATCGCATCTCAGCTGTACAATATCGTAATCCCTCACCATACGTAAAGCTTCGCATGGCGGATCTCGTTTACATGTACATCTGCATATACAGGGTATAACGCTTAAAACTGCCATCTGGAATAACTTCTAACTTACTGTTGTTGAAACGAAAATTGTTGTGTTTAGAGGGCTTCGCATGAGAAGAAAGTTTAATTTCCCATGAGGGTTATATTTTGGAAGATTTTAGGGAGACATTGAAATTTGCAAATTGCACTGCGTACCTTATAAATTGCATGATAAAAAGTGTCTAATAAACATGTGTTAAAAAATCAATATTACTCGAGTTACATACATAAATAATTTTCTGAATAACTTTTTCAACGCCAAATTGTTTATAGTTTGGTTAATATTGATTTTTCGACCAATATTTATTTGATCATTATTTATTCAATTTGTCCAGAACTGTATATCCTATAATTTATGATCCATATTGCAGTTTGAAAAAGTTAATGTCACCTTCAAATTTTCGAAAATATCCTCTGCATAAAAGTTTAAATATTTTGATCACATGAAACCCTCCAAAATACATATTTCATTAAACAATTTTTTCGAACATCAAAGAGTCCGAAGTTATTTTAGATAGCAGTTTCTAGTGATTCACCCTGTATATTTCACCTGGATATGCCTGTATACGCGTTTCTGCATGCAGATTCGTACGGAACAGCAGCAAAACACTCGGAGAGAAGGTTATGCGAGTATACTAAGCGGTTGCTTGATGCTGAAGATTCCTTTAAGGAGATGTGACTTGCGTCGTTTAATTCTCCAAAGTGTTTTCAGAGATGCTGCAGGCGGTAGCTACATTTCTGAAAGGCATGATGAGTGGAAGTATGAACGCCATAAGTTTGAAATTTTATACTAATATGAAATTCTACACTGTTTTTCAGTGGAAGTAGATTGTTATAACTTGCTACATTTCTTACAGATTTTCCATTTATAAATAAAAAGACTCCAGTAACTGTTTAACTTCCATCAGGTACCCTATGGTTGCTTCAAGGTGTAGGAGTAATTCTCTGCACATTAAAAGGACTGCAAAAGACCACACAACACCTGGTTCAACATCTTCAACCATACTGTTCAAAGTTTGGTTCTAAATTAAGATTAGATAAGAACTGACAAAGGGAGGACACAGTAATATAGTCACCGATTTCAATAAATTCTTATTTGATGAATTTAAAAAAAAATTGATTAGACACGTGTCTGAGTGTCTGTGTTATTTAGAAAAATATTTAACATTTTACGGACAAATTTTTTTAAAAGCGACTGTTAATCTAAATTGAATTTTCATCCACTCATTTTCAGACATACTTTTAACTTCCTTAGCCATAATCTGACTAATAAAGAAAGTATTAAAACATCACGTTAAAAACATACATTTTTCCAAATTCAACGAGGATCAGTCTGTTTTAAAGCCTAACCTCACATATCACCGCATATCCCCAACACGGCAACCATATATCAGCGCTTCCTACCGTTTCACGTTACTCCGCATCTAAATAATTCGTAATATTGTAAACACCACTTAGTTCACATGAACACGGAAATTCTCGTAAAACCATACAGCCTAGGGAAAAGTTGCCCCGCAGAAGGGAAAGGTCGTCGAGCAAAGTTTCTTGGGGAATTCCTCGGCGACGGAAGTTCGGGCCGGATGTCCTGGACCATCCGGTTGTCCAGCCGGTGGATCGACGCGGATGCTCCCGGGACATCAAATATGCAGCTGCGTCTCTCCCTTTTATAGGCTCGGCCGTTCTTCCATTTACGACCTCTTAAATTCCTTTTGCTGTTTCTTTTTATTTTTTTTCATGGTTCGCCAAGTCACGTGCAACGCCGTGCTTTACGTGGCCGTTCCGCGGAGTCGCGACAGAACGGACGTGGGGCTTAAACGTTGGCTTCGCGGATGAATATGTTTATGATCTTGGCTCGCGGAATAGGGTGAAACGGAAGGTACCAACAAAACACAGCCGTTTACCCTTGACTCGTTACTCTCTCATATTTATTCTCTGTCTCTCGCGTCGGACAAGGGCTTTTGGGGGTGTCATTCGGGGGGAAAAAAACGGCGAAACGGTCCGCGGAGTAGCGAATTTTACAGACGCGGCTGCGAGCTCGAATCCGGGAATTGAGTGGAGTAATTAAGTGTTGCAGTCGCTTTTGCTGTCTACCGTCCAGACAGAAACGAGTGGGTTTTGTGCCAGTGCAAAAGTATCGGGTTTTTCAAACGCGTAGGAACATTGATTTTATATTCCACGCAGTAATTCCTTTGATGTAGATGAAATTTATGTGGTTGGGGTTCTTTTTAAGACATTTTTATGTGTAATCTATCATTGGTTAACGTGTTTAATGGACACATCAGTTTGCCTTCTTTTGGAAATGTTTCATTCTTATACGACACTTATATTTCAGAAATTAATTTGAGGATTTATTTTTGCAAACTTTCCTTATTCCCCAATATTCCTAAAGTTTGGTTGCTTATTTTGGACGCCAATTTATTTCAGGTTCAAATTGTTGTTGGCTTATGCCTACCTGCCCGATAATTAGATGCCCTTGCAGGCCTTTCAAAGTCTCCGGTCTGCATCTAAGGGTCATTCAAACTTATTCAGAGAATATCTGAAGCATTCTTTTGCATTTTCAGTATCGCAGGACACGTAGCCTGACAACAGAAGCATAAAACCTAAATGCAGAAGTCAATAAACTGATCATTTTCTCTTTGCTGTACATTTCTCCTCGCTGTAATCGATACTTAAAAAATTCCACTGAAACACACACGACTATCCTGCGAATTGGGTGTCCTGACGGACAATCCGTTGCAATGTTTCCAAAGTCTCCGTGCTGCATATGCATTCTATACAGCACACCTAATCCAATGAACCATGTACCGATGGCAATGCCATCGTATTTTCCCAGCAAGTGTCCCCGTGCGACGAGGACCCTTCTTTGTGCCGATAGTACGGGACCGGAAGTGCGGTCGACGTAACGCCGGTACCCCGTCGTCGCGAGCTTTTCGCAAGCTGAGTCGCTGGCTGTCTGGTTGGCCGCCATAGATCCGATGTTGCTGTTTACGTACGCGTTAACCCCCCCTTCGCATCGAGCATTAAACCCGAACCCCACCGAAGCCGCACATCGGGAACTAAAGCCCCATAAGCATCGTTACGCCGCGTTACATCCCCCGACCACCAAAATTACTGACACCAATATACGGGTTTCACCTCCCAATTGGAAATTTATCTGTATCCCGACCCGACGAAACACTCGTTTCCGGTCCAAGGGAACCACGTAAATTGACCCGTTGAGGACCACCGGGCTAGACTGATGGCAAGTCGCTTTTGACTTTTAATTCTCTGATGGATGCTTTGGCAGTACTTATCGTGATGTTCAGTGTTTTTGGGAGCTGTTATTAATAGTTTGACTGTCTCGTCACACGTGCATGGCCGACGCTTGGATTTTATCATTGCTTATTTGATTATATTGAGTATTCATAAATCTATGTAGGGCTTGATAGAGTGTGGTGGGATTAGATTTGGTAAGTGATTTCAGGGTAGATGATTGAATACAAGGAAGCAAGTAATTTATTATAACAAATATGTAAAAAAAGCTATAAATTGTAGAGATACTGCAAGTGCTTCGAACAGTGTCTGTTGCATAATTTGTTAACAAAAGCTAATTAACGGTTATTATGGCGTATTTTGGCCCCACGTAGAATCCGTGTAAGAATTGATTACAAACGGTAGAATTTGAGGCTATATATGCTAACACAGACCTAAGCTATAGCTATTAGCGAGGTAGATTGATAATATCCTGTTCTACAATTTTCTAAAGTTCGATTCTTTCGTTCAAGTTCCCTGGAAGAGCACGTGCACGTGATTTACAAAATGGAAGAATTTAAAGTGCCGTAAACGAGAGAACGCAGGTGCCTCTAAAGCCGAGGACGTTATTAAGCACTTGATGTCTCAGGTACACCATGTTTCACCGGAATAGACAAGTAACTTGCCATTGAACGTGCCACATAAATTTTTACACCGAAGGAACCACTAGACGATTCAACGACCCATCAATTCCCTCTTCCATCGTTCTACAACCGAATTTCCCTCTTTTCTAGTGAATTTGTCACGAGATATAACCGCATTTATTTTCCTTTATGGCAAATTGTATGCAGACAATTTAAGTCTGAGACAAATAGGTCTGTGTACACAGAAATTAAAGTAGCATCTGTATGAAGTACCAAAATTAAAGTACTACAGTTATTTTCTATTTCCAATTAGATACAATGTTCCACGGTTAGCTGAAAGAGCATATGGGGACCGAGTACTTCCAGCAAACCGTGGAATACTGTACGTACTATTTACAGGTATTCAGCAAGCACACATGGACTTTTTGTTATATGACATTCCAGTCTTATTTGTAACTGTAGAACGCACTGGAAAAATTTGTATAAAAATCTATGTGACACCTTATATACTTGATTGTTTGAATTTCCATGTTGTCAATAAGTAAATGCAGTAGAACCTCGATTATTCGAACACTGATCATTTGAAAATTGGTCATCTTGTGTCAATTACGAACTACATAATCGCTAGTGACATTATGTACATAAGTATATATTTTAAATTCTAAAATAAAATTATTAATATTATGCGAAACATACCTATAACATATGTCATCCTGTTACTAATTACAGGTCAGATAATCGAGCTCCTACTGTATACTTCTGTTCATAGTTTCCCTGTGACAGGTCCGACAAAAAAAAAGTTCAAGAGGTTGACGAAAAATTCGATCAAGCTTAAGTTTTCTTGCAGTGTGCAGGAAAACTTCAATCTCGACGACTTGTTTGCCCTCATTGGCCGCTATCCCGTGTTACCGTATTACGGACATCCTGTTTATCGGCAAACGGTGGCGTAGCCAGTACGGAAAAATCGAGAAGAAAATTCTATTTATTCACAGTGGTTCAATATTGGTTCCTTGCGACCACCTTCGCTTCGGCATCGTTTAGTTCTGCTCGCCTTGATCCGAGAAATCGCCCTTCCGTTTGTCTCGTGTTCCGACGTCCACCGTCCCCGCCGTCCTTCATTTTCTTTCGAGTCGAACGGTCCTGTGTTCCCGATCGGAAAAGATCCCGAACGTATTCAAAATTGAAGGTTCCCGAAATCGTTGGTGGTCTATCCCCCTGAGAATTTCTTCCTTTCCCTCTCTCAAACGATTTTTGTACCATTTTTCTACATTAATATATCTCTGGTTTAATCAGAGGAAACGTTGACGTACCAAATTCATTTCTAAAACATTCAAAAGAGATGACGTACTAGTAGGTGGTTTTAAAATTTATGTTTGTTCGTTACTGATGTAGAGTTACGTAGTTTTATATTTAGAATTTAGATTAATTAACGCGTTGACTGCTGTGGCGGTCCCCGGTGACCAGAGCATCAAATTTCATTTAAGTAAGTAATTACAATTTTTACTACAAATTTTAATAGATTTAATATTGTAATAAGAGTAGAATGTCAAGACTGTGGAATCGAATAGATACATATTTTTTTCTTCGTGATTTGAGTTTGAAATGAAATATTGTAGTATATCTGACCAGGTAAGGGAGTTTTCACTGTGGTAGTCAACGTGTTAAAATTCATTTTAAAATAGTTGAAATTAGTTTTAACCTGAAAACGGAACGAATTCGTTTGCGTATTTTTGGCGTAGAATATGAAAAAATTAAAGATTAAATGTTTAAAGGCTGCTAAAGTGTCAAGTGAGTTATTGAAACGTAATTTAAGAAAATATCTTTTCAACTATTCTACATAAATGTTTCTCGCTGTTCCATACTGACAGTGGTACCTATACCGAATGATAATTAGCAGAACTGTAATTCCTAGGCGAAGTACCAATGTTTTACATGCAAGACGGTACTCAACGATGGCTGCTCGTAGTTCAGAAGCTGTTTAAGAGGATTAGTCATTAATCTTGAAAGGCGTCTGCATTCAGTATCCTCTTAGCATGTTCGAATTTAATTAATATAATCCCGCGTAAATTAGAGCATGAACAGGTAGACAGAAGCTACGAAATAGCTGAGTACTGAATATTAAATTCCATAAATAATTTGAACCTTGGAGTGCAAGGTATCCGGAAGGAAAACAGGCAATATCTACCCTCTTACCTATTAAACGAACATTTAACTATTTAATAACACACAAAAAATTGATACAAAAATCAATACTAAAATAAAACAAGGAGCTGAGGATGCTACAGCTAATTATATTGCTAATTTGTTATATCAGAAGGTTATCGATTTCCGAGTGGTATCGCTTTAACTTCGAGTCCCTTGGGGAACTTCCTAACGAGGAAATTTCTGCAAGCGCATCTGATGGAACCATCGGGGAAAAAATTGTCAGTCGTCTGCAACTCAAACACAGTTCTTCTGAAGCGATTCGGTTCCGTTTGATATGGTCTACCGTACTGATTAAGATCGAATTCGCGAGGAGACACGGTCGCCTCGAAAACTCAACACGAAGACAAACAAAATTACTGCGACTGTCTGATGACGGTGGGGAGATGAGGCAAGCAAAATACGGGAACGAAATGCAACGTGGGGGTGGGGCCGTCTGTGGCACGTAAACACGAAACGTCTCCGGGAACACTTAATTAATGAATCAGCCCCAGAATGTACGTTTTCGCCGGCTGCGAAGTGGCGATAGTCGAAAACGTTTTAATTGACTCGAAGAACGGTGAAACGAGGGAGAGACACGCGAAACTTCGATATCGAGGGCAAAAGAGAAAACTCCACCAGGTGGATGGAACGTTTTACGGGACAAATTTTTGTAACAGGAAAATCAACGATGTCGATCAGTTTTTCATTTTTTGGAAAACTGTTAGATTGTGTTCGATACTAATTAAAATTACTACCAATCGATTTGTTTGAAATTTTGCTACCCTGTGGTATATTTAAATTAAGGGAATTCCATAGCAATGAAAATTACTTTCGATCGATTTATTTAAAATTGTCATGGACTGTTACATTTGAATCGACTGTATTTAAGAGCAATAAAAATGACGTTCCATTAATTGTTTAAAATTATGCCAGCTTCTGATACTGTAAGTAAAAGATAACACTTGATAGCAATAAAACTTTCATTTAAATGATTAATTACAATTTTTCCTTGTTTGTATCGGTTTAATTAAAGGACTAGACCTGACAGCATAAAAAATTTCTTCCAAATGGTTTATTTAAAATTTTGTTCCTCTCTCACATGTTTTTTCTCTAGGTTTTAGAAAATTATACGAAAAGTGTCTGGAATACAATTTTGTATGTGCTTCTTGAACTACGTAGTTCCCAAAAATTAAAGAAAATTAAAATTTGCAAATGAGACATGGATTACATGACCTTGACATTAGAGATTGTATTAATGTTATTATATAACCTATCAGATGGTACAGACCGCAAAATATATTTATGTATAGGTATATACATGGTTGTTAATTTTAGGTGTAATCTGAGACAAGTTTCCAGCTTGTTACTGGGTGTAACCGCGGATGCGCGTCGGACTTCCTCAAACAAGGTTGTTTAACCATCTAGGAGGTTGTTTACTATTCTAAACCAAATTCAACAATAAACTTTAATAAGCGAAATACACAGTTATATTCGACGTGCTATCTGAATAATTATAATAGTTATTCATTTATACACGATGCAATAAAACAAAATGAATTGCTCATTTACGATTACAGGTGGTCTGCCATTTACTATTATTTATTTAGTGTACGCGAAGGATCAGTGAACAGAAGAGCCATTCGCCCCATTACTAATTGATTCCAGCTTAAATCGGATTGACGTAGCAGCTGACCTATGAAAAGCGCAGGGATTTCTCGATCCCTTCATTGCACCATTAAGGGAAGAAATTACCGGTCTCGTGGCATTATAGGACCCTAACTGGATTTCTGAAAGAATTAAAATAGCTTTCGATACGTGTGTACAGTGATTACACTGTCATTAATTAAAGTCACTGCCCCTACCGTTATTAGAATTAAATTAAAAAAGGCTAATTGTAACAGTCATAGAGAATAAATTGATTACACAAACAGTAGATTTAGTACCTGAAATAGATCTTTACTAAACTCTTTAGGAATTTTATGTGTTTCTTAAAAAATACTTGGTTTTCAATTAATTAGATAGTCACAAAAATAATTAGTTTACTGTTCCACAATATTTATACAAATCAAACGAAACTCCTCAAAACATGGCACACACTTTGGCCTCTTCATTGTACACACACACCTACAAGAAGAGTAACAAAGAAAATCGATCACCTTCTGAAACAGTCTCTTAGACCACGATCAAAATAAATCCTCTCAAATCCGATTACCAAACATCGCTAAGCATCAATCAATAGACGAAACCAAGAAGCGACAACAATCTACCCCGCAGCTATTTGATTCCTGCTCAAATCACCGTGATATCCCTCTTCATCCCTCGATTAGAACGGGTTAGCCTGGGCGGAGCAACCCTTACTCACGGATGGGAAGGAGAGAAAATGACCGGTTCCCCGAAACTTGCCCTTCCGCAGAAGCTGGAGCGGCGGATAGTTTTCCGCATCTGTGGCCACGGATCCAGACGGGAACGCTGCTAGCAACCCCTACGGTTTTTGCACCGACAGATCGTGAAAAGAGGGAAATGAGAGTGGATTGGAGGGCAGATGGAGGAAGGATGAAACAACAATCGCGCGAGTTATCCCTCGACGGTTAGCCAGTGGTACGCGGAGGAAGAAGGGCAAGGCAAACAGTTTTCACCCGGCTCGACCATCTCGAACTAATTAACGTGGGACAGGAGCACCCAGTTTCACGTGGTCGAATAAAAGCGGCGCCGCGAAAACTGGAGGGATTACCTCGTGAACAGACCGCCGCCGATCGTCTGGGGAGCCTCTGAACCCCTTCGAATGGAGACGAGTGGATGATGTAATCTTCGTAATGGAATTGCCTGATAACGCTATCCTGTACTCCCTATGTTTTCTTGATACTTGCAATTACTGATGGCCGTTTTAATAAGGGCAGACTTGAGTACCGCCCTGCCCTGCTGAGTCAACTCCTGACGGGAAGGAAACTGTTTTCATGCCCTGACTGTTTGGCCACGATGGTACGTTAATTTTGTTTACACAGGGTGAACCCTCCCTACCATAACCGCTTTAAATTATTCTCTCGTTACCAGACCGATTGAAATTTTTTTTCCCTCGAATAACATGGCTCAGAGAGGTCTTCAAGATGATTATAATCTCGACTAAAGAAAGAGAAAATGCAGGAAGAACACGTGCAATTACATTAGATTCGTATAAACGGACAGAGCCTACGCAAGGATTGAGGGAGTTGGTGAAAAACAGAGTCTGTTACAGTCCCAGCATTTCAATAACAATACGGCTGGAAAAGTCAGTTAGACGAGTCTCTAATAGTGCAAGAACTCTTTTTTTCCACGCCCATCAAGATTCACTCTTTTTTACCAGAATCCTTTCATCACTATCCCAGGCTCCGCATAATCCAAGACGTTTACATCTCCCGTCATGACGAGGAAACCCAATCTCCGTCGCTCAAATTGGCAGGCTAGCCTCAAGTAGTCCTTGGTTCAAGGAACTCTCCATTAAATGCTCTCGGTGGACA
The DNA here is from genome assembly GCA_916610135.2 of Macropis europaea. NCBI lineage: Eukaryota > Metazoa > Arthropoda > Insecta > Hymenoptera > Melittidae > Macropis > Macropis europaea. The sequence goes on from OU744344.1 coordinate 23,905,655, forward strand.
CTCAATGAAGTATCGACCCCGTGATAGCCCTTCAGCTCGATTATTCGCGGTAATTGGGAACCGGGAGAATACCTGTTCGCTTCCCCGTCCTCTAGACCAGTTCCGTTTTCGTATTCCTTGACATGTTGGCGGAGGTAACGTGATACTTTCGGCTTTCTAGGAGCCCCGGCTCTTTCGCTGGGATTCCATGACAAAGGGGAGAACGCGTCCGTACGTGTTCCTCGAAGGGATTAGAAGAGGGTAGAGTAGGTGAAAGCCAAGATGGCGCCATCGAGACGTGTCGCAGCGAGTTATGAAACAAAAGGGTGGCGCTCGAACGAGGCTGCCGCTGCCAGCGGAGATACCGGAGGCGTCGTCGACGACAGAATCTTAAGGTGCATTTCCATTTCAAATGCGCTGATACGAGAACAGCCCGCGGAACACCCACTCGTGTTACTATTTACTCGCGCGAGCTGAAATCTTGCCGCTCCGCTTGCTCGATACACACACCCTCCGCTACCACCCTACACCTTCCCCACCAGCTCCTTCGCGTCATGGCTTCCCTTTCGTTGACTCACGTTTCTCCTTCGATGCAACGGAAGAAAATGCAATTCGGCGTAATGAAATGCTTCGGCTTTACCCAATGGAACAACTTGACTCGGACACGCTCGCCAGACTAGACGGTTATCTTGCGAGCCTGAATCGATCAGAAAGAACTGGTTAATGCTTTGGATAGCTGGAAATATTATTATGAAAATTGGTCGCCTTGGTCATTTTTGTCAGGTTTTATCGAAACCTTCAGATCTGAAATTGGAGGGTGTAACGTCGTTGTGTGCTGAACTTTTGTAGAGTAAATCACGCACTCGATCGTGTATGTTTATCTGTCAAATTTTCCATGTCTCAAAGATACCTAAAAATCAGTTATACGCGCGTCTCTGGGTTGGATACATTGCATGTGAAATTCTTCAAGTTGCAGAGGGTGCCTAATGTGATCAGCTTAAATTGTTCTGTTGTTACTGGACCGACAGGAATTTCTTTTTTCCTCGAATTACGTGGTTCAGACTTTTCAAGGTTATCTTCGATTTTTTTATAGATAAACCTATACCTTTGTTGACGCCCACCTTTTAGCTGATACTGAAAGGAGTTCGATATGGAATGGAGTAATATTCGAACTATGTATTGGCTGACAACCCCAGAGGGAAGAAAATGAGAAAATCAGAATTTACTTTTTTGTTTTCCTTCTTTGTTTTCTTTTATTCGCAGTAGAACTTTCGTAAACAGTGTTCGGCTGGGACGAAACAGCAACGTTGCTATTTACGCGTGTTGCGGTTGCATCGTAAGTGCATCCCGCTGTTCCGTCATACGTGGCAAAATATTTGCGACCAGGGGAACGAGAATTTGCTTAGCCGAGCGTTGCGAGCTTTTTCCAATTTTCGAACACACCCCTACACGTTTCCGCACTTTATCGATCCACCTTATCAAACTTTTTCCCGTGTGTACTCGGTGTTTTGAACAGATGGGTCAGAACTTGCAGGGTTGTAATACTGATTCAACTGAAGAAAAAGTACTTAGCCATTGTGGGTCTGGAAATTGGTTCCGTGATAAACATCACCAGAATAGTCAGATCAATGTTACAGAATCAACCTGTAAAACGGCTTGCAACTTTTAAAACGATTTTTAATTTGACTCCTGACATATTATTACAAGGGTCATTCAATAAGTAAAAAGACAAATGGCTGATTGGTATACTGTTTTGGTGGTCAGATTGACCTAATTTTCGACATAATCCCGTGCTACAATTATACACATGTTCAATCGATCTACTAGTTCTTTTATGCCAGCAGCAAAGAATTCTTTGGGTTGAAGTCTCGGCAAGTTTTGGACATTTATTTTCACTTCTTCGTTGCTCTAAATCCTGACTGCATGTAATAACTCATTGAGTGGACCAAGCAAACAGGAGTCTGATGGAGCAAGGTCTGAACTATTTTTAAGTATTTTAATTGTTGTCAAACAGCTGTTTTAAATTGGTGACAGGGATGGCAAGTTATGGTGTTCAAACTGTCCTACTTTTCATTTAGATATTTTGTTAACCACAGCCATTTGTATAATTACTTATCGAATTGCCCTTGTCTTGATATGTCTCCTTTCTTCTTCATCTACACATTCGGTTAAGCACACATGAAGTGAAGAAACGAGAAGCTGCCCCACAGATTAAGAAACAATCTTCAGCGAACTAACTCGAATGTCTCTACCGTAACAAGATGAAATATTTTTGGTTACGACAATCAAGCATGAAACAATCGATTAAAGGATCACCATATATGTGGGTAATCCCACTTGCAGACAAGAATGTCGTAGATAGAGAGGATCTTATGAATTTAATCGGGATGAAATTGTATTCTAAGACTGGGGGGCAGGGAATTTCAATTTTACAGGAAACACTGCCAGGCTCGGCGCGTCTTATCTTTTCGCAATTCGAGCTTATCGAGAAACGAGAATGGAACGTGGCTTGATTCAAAGTGTAATCGTCAGGTTACTTTGCCTCCGGAAACGCATTCGCTCGCAGGCATTTGCCAATTAGGAAAGGCAACTTTCCTACTGTCTCTCGTTTATCGCTGGAATCTTATCTGCACGCAATAAAACGGAAAAGCACCGAGTCTTTTGAATCGAGACCAAAGCCCCCCCCCCCCCCCCCCCCCCCCCCCGACGATCCGATAACGAGATATGGAATTTACCGCAATTGTGTACTGCGAAATTGTTTCTCCGAAGACTGTAGAATGCTTTATCGCCTAGACAGTCTCCTCGTTCGACTGGAATAATTTGATCCGACAGAGAACGTATTTCTGAAATTTTTAATATTTTGCATATCGATTCGGATGAATTGTGTACGGGGGATGGGGTACCAGATATTGACACCTCGAGAGTTTTAGTGGAAATGGTTGTTTGTCTAGTGGATGTAAAATGATGAGTTTTGAGACTCGAAGAGGTGAGGTCACATATGTGTTTCTGTGGTAGAGTGTGAAGATGTGATAGGTCTCTTTTTCTGTCCTGGAGATATGGGATATGATTCTAAAGAAGGGTGGTAGAAAATGTCGAATTGTTATAGTCATCAAAAATGAAAAATTTGTTCACGGCGTAATCCTTGATTTTCTAACAGGAGAAGCTGCCCAACTGATACATGTCAATCTCTAAGAATATCCTAAACTAGTTCAAAACTACTTCTTTTCACGCTCCAACATGCCTTCAAAAAATTTTTCTACAAATTTTCACCATCTCTAGAATTATCTAGGACACCGTCAACCTCATTCCCAAAGGCGCAACTTTTTATTTTTATTCCGTGAAGCAATCTTTTCCATTTAGTCGGGCTGTACTCAATTACAAGTGACGCCTGGCTATCAATGTTCCAGCGAGCTATCGTTCGAATCGCGTTCCGAAACAATAGAACAGCCGCTGGAGAATCGTTGAACAGCGCGAAACTCGTTCTACGGTAATCCTGCATCGAAAAATATCAATTTATCGGTACATTTGTCGGGCGTTTGTTATCCAATCCAGAACGGTCGTCCGGTGGGCGCAGGCGGATCCGTTAATTGCATGGAAACCGTACACGTTTCTATGAGTTTTTAAATTAAACAACACCAGCGTTCAAACTCGACCGCGTACGCGCTTGATATTGATAGCTGGTATCGTTTTGAAGCAATTTTTACGAAAAAAATAAATATGCACGCGACCAGTACGGTTGCGTCTACGCAAACAAAAAATATGCGCGGCGATGGGAGAATCGGCGTGTGCGTCGACACGTTGAACAAACACGCACTCCTGGAGACACAAACACGGAACCGGAAGTTTCGGGACAAATGGATACGCAGACGAAGAGAGTGAACACGTTACACGGCGTTGAATAACGAAACACCACGAGGGAGGCGGCACGTGCGTCCTCCATCCTTCTTTCTGACAGCTCTATCTCGCGTTTATCCAACGAATCCACCTTCCGTCTTCCACCGGGATGCATCCCCGACCTCCTGCCTTATGAACCATTACTCCCACGGAATACCGAAATCTTTCGCGAGCTCAGTTTCAAACGGGTGCGCCTCCGCGGAATCCTCCTGGCAGGCCCAAAAGAAAAATTACGGCGCGCTGAATTTTTGAGGATACGTGAACGTGACCGGGGAATGAAAGAGTAATTCCAATTTGAAACGTCAGACTGATCCATAAGTAACGCGAGATTCTTCAAGCTTTCGCTAAGGCTTCACGTTGGGAGTAGTGGTAACAGTTGTTGCCTTAGGGGTACACCTGCTGGATTTTTCCTAGTAGCTCTAATAGTTGAAATAGTAATGAAAGCAGAAGTGTTGGAGTTATTAGTGATATCTTGTCAGTGATATTGAATACAATACTTCTTTGTCAGCAACATCTAATTGCACGTCCAAATCGCAGGTTTTATTTGTAGTATTTGTTATACATCGTCAGTACTTGTCTGTTGAAGAGGCAAGCTGGGGATGGTCCCAAAACTATTTAGCTTTCCTGTAATGTATGATCAGGGCGACGTTTCCTTAAGGATAGTGACAGTGGATACTTGGACGAATCTTTAGTGTGAAGACTATAGCTAGTGACTCGATGTCACGTAGCTATTGGGTGTTGATGGCCTGCTTGTTTAAAAGAGGTGTAAGGGAGTTTAGAGATGATGACCAACCCCACGTTGCATTGTTTTTCTGTAGATTATTCCACAGGATTGGACCCTCTAAACTATTCCTCTCATTATCTACTTTCTCTGTATATACAGGACAAGTTTGAAACAGGCGACTAATCCCTATGACCACAACCTAGTCACCTTAGTAATTAAAACAGGTTGTATGAACATGGCTTCAAAAACACATCCCTTCAGAGATACTTTCAGTGAATGCACAATTTTAAACACCTACTTCAATTCTCAATTAAACGATCGTACATTATCTAACACAGTCTCGCATTTAAAGACCCATTGTTTACTACAGCGAAGAGCGAAGCGATGCGTGGATGCTGTGCTACCTGAACGGTCTAATTGCACCGAATGAAAATGCGTAGGGAAGCCTGTCTCTTTCGTGGCTCTGTGAAACCGTCCCGCTTCAAAATCTCTCAATGTTAAGCTATTACGGGCCATCAAGTCGCGAAATGGCCGTGACAACGTTCACTTAGCCGGCGCGGAAGGTGTAACACGGTGTACGATCGCGAACACCAACAAGCGGAATCGTGCTGCTGGCGGCTGGATATTATACAGAGAAACTACGATTCCGGGCACGCAAAAAGGTATAAAGCGAAATAAAATAAAGTGTAAGCGAGCTTTTCCCGGGGGAGTGCGATTCTACTTTAGATTAAATTCCGAAGCAACCATCCCCGGTGTACACCACCCCCGCGGCCCGACCCCTCTGTTCCGAGCCCCAGTCGCGTTCTGCTCGCTATCTCGTTTCGGAAAGCAACGTTTTCTCGCCTCTCCAGACGATTCCACGGCAAGGGGAACGTTTTTGTCGATGAAGCAGACGGTTTTGCTGTAATTATCGGTCTACGCCCTGTTGTTTTTCCAGCCTGGCGATATTTTTGTACGATTGCGTTTCGCGCGGGACGCGACCAAGAAGAATCCGTCGATTACATCCTCGGCGCGCGTGTTATGGGATCGAATCTAAATCGAACAAGTCGGGTGAGAATGTCGTCTCGAGGATTCGTTTCTGAAGTTGGCAGAATTGTAAAGTCAGGTTTTAGTAAAGTCAGAGTTCGTAAAGCTGCGAAATATTGTTGTGGTCGTTCTGAGTTTTTGGTCTCCGCTGGGTTTTGCCTTATCTTTATGATGGTATGATTAATATGTAACTGCAAAAAAAATTATTTCAAGATTTGAGTTTATCAGACGTCACGAAAATTTTGTGACAGGATTTAAAGCCACCTGGGTATATGAAAATTGATTGCTGTCACTAATAATAGGAACTCCTGACATAGACTGTTCTGAGATAAATAATATAAGATAATGATTATTATCATAATAATAATCCCATCGTTATTTCTAATTACATTGTATCTACATTACAGTCATTATATTTCCTTGTGTCTTTATTTATACGTAATTTTCAGTCGATTTTTCATAAAGGGTGAGCCATGCGAAACAGATCCTGAATACCTGCGTTAAATTTAAAGGCAGAAAAAAGAGTGGGAACAATACTATGACAATGACTCGACGATCCATGCTGAAATTTTCGGTACAAATAGCGTTAAGTATTAATATTCATTGTGTTTGTGGTGGATTCATACTGAAATACACAAATTCTTACGTACTTCTACAAAATCGCTGAAATTTCAGTAGAAATAGCTGGAAATAGTAACTTTTATAGGTTTCATCGTCGATGCGTGCTGAAGCATATAAGTTCTCATGTATTTCACACAAAATCGCTGACATTTCAGTAGAAACAGCGCGGATTAGCACTTTTTATCGATTTTGTCGTCGGTTCATGCCGAAATACTCAATTTGCATATGCTCTGCACAGTCTTAATACAGAAAATATATGTTTGCATAATTCTTTGTCTTCGCGCACCGCGTGTAGGCTCGATTCCGAGTCGAATTAACCGACCTGCCCTCGGAACAAAAGCCGCACACGCGAAGACGAGACGTCCGGTTCGAAAAGAGGAGAGCTCGGTGCACGGAAGTACATTTACGGTGTCCCGACTTGCGCATAATTAATCCAGAATAATTTCTTTCTTTGCCAGCGTTTCCCTTTTCCATCGTGGAGTGCCTTTGATCCCACGGCTGGACGGGTTCGTCGTTCCGGTTTGTTCAGGGGGATTGTTGCCCAGGACAACGAGGAGAAAATCCGTGAACCAGCCTCCCTGGTGCATTCAGGCTCGTCTTCAGTGCGTGAACATTCCATTCGAATTTTCGTCTAGTTGCGTGCACGCAAACACGTTGGTACGTTTATCGTGGCCGCATAAATTCTAGGGGTCGAAAGATACTACTACGGTCTCTTATTCTCTCCCTTCGCCGCGGAGAACCCACACCCATTGTCCTGGAGAGATTTCTATCGGCCGTGCTTGCGGAAGGAGCTCCGCTGCACGGAAAACAGGAAGCTCCGAGGGTCAGGGTTGTCGAAACGTCGCGACGGGGGTAAGTGTCTCATAAATTTCACTTCTTGTTTCGCATGACACGGTGATACTGCTCTTTGTTGCGGTTCAATAGCTTCTTTTTTGGGGTGACTAAACTTTTTTACAGAGCTTGGTGATTTTTATGCAGATTGATGATAAGGATAGTGACTCACGAATGCGATATTTCGACTTTCTTGTATTGAATATATTTTCGGGGCATTGTTATTTGAAGCACGGGTCTGTATCTGTAACAAATTGTACTTTAAGTATGCATTTAAAATTTGTACATACTCAGCTATACCAGCATTAATAAAAAAAAATCAATTTCGTGAGTCAGTGTAGATACGAGGACATACAAGTGATGACATGTTTCAGAAAATTCAAATATTACTGGAATTTCGCATTTAGACGAATTGAAGTGTTATCTCTTGTTATAGTTCCCTGCATGATATATGCATGGTCTACAAATATTGTGTACTTTACACACAATCACACACGTACAGAAAATCTGTGAAGTTCTCACTCAATAAAAGTCACACACATCTGTTAAATATTTAAAGTCAGTTTTTTCAAACCAGAAGTTGTAAACAAAAAAATATTATTCCACAATATTAAATGTATATTAATCAAAATCACACATAACTGTAAAATATTCAGTCACTTTTCTTAAACCAGAAGCTTCAAACAAATAAATATTATTCCACATTGTTAATCCGTGTTTTTATCCACAATAATCAACTGTTGAGTCATACTACTCACACTACAAACACACCGTATAGTTTAAAATAAACTCCATCGGTGTCATAAAAATAATTCCCCTAAAATATCATGAAAGGCATACAGTATAATTACACTACAAAAACGTTAGAGCGAAATGAAAATTGGGATGTGCAGGAATTTTTGTCCCGAGAGGCATTTCGATGTCAATCAACACGCTGCTGGAACAAGGTTAAAACAATTTCCGAGAGAGTGAGCCTCGATTTTATAATTAAATAAGCCGAACGTAACAATGCCGGCAATCCCGATCCGCGAGAGTTATCCTTTTTTTTCGCGTGTTCCCTCTGAATAACTGCGTGCGCACAGTTTTCCGTCATAACTCGATTGCGTCAAATGTCCTGTGCAATAATTCCGAATCAATTAAGCTTTCGGACGAACGGTCTCGCCGCCCCCGATGTCGAGCTTGCAATGGACGACGTTCCATCCACATTCCGCCGTGCTGCGAGCGGTTTCGAAAGTATCATCGCAAAACGCTGCTTTTAACCCCCATCCGTCCCTCGTGTCAATTTGACACATTTTTCTCGCAAAAAATGCGGTAAACGTAAAAAAGCAGTATGCCTTACATGTCACTTTATTATTTGTGAACGATGCGAACAATATTGTGCCTGAATGTACTGAATGTAAAGAAATTTCAAGTTTATATTTTGAATAAAAGAGTTTTGCAAGTTTAACTGTTTATTTTTTCATTGTATTAATTTTTACCATTGTGTCAATTTGACACCAAGGGACAAAATCAGTTGCGAAAATGAGGAACAGATGAGGGTTAATACGCTGTATTTTTTGTACAGCTTGTACCTTTTGTTATTTGTTATTGTTCAGGAATGAAGATTGAATTAAAAGGATTTTTTAACACGTACCCCGTCTGAACTTTGTGTTTAGGCAACGTGCTATTCTTGCCATTATCAGATAAAGTACAGTATGCGTAAAATAAACTTATTTATTTTGGTATGTTATACATTGTATAGTCTGAATATTCACTCAACTAATTAATAAATTCTCATCTCATGAAAACCACGAAATAGATCACTTTTACACATTTATTAAACTGTATAAGGTGCGCTGAAAATAGTGCACGTAGGTTGAAAAAGACAGTCACTCAAAAACGGCTTGGCAGGGAACGTGTTAAATTGTATTCAGACAATGAAGAGAATTATTAAATCATTTATGCCACGTTGGATGTGCTTTGGCTCATACAAGTAGAAATTCTGGCGGTGCATGAAATTCTGTAACTATATAGAAAAATAAATACACTATTTTATAAAGTATAATCTAGAAATGTAGAAGAAAATGTCTTGAAAAAAATTATGTGATAATTTCAATATTTTTCCTTTAGATCAAGCAATTGCAGTTATAAAATACAGTGAAGATATTTTGACTGGTGATTTAATATATTCCACTCTACATAATTCTTGTATTTACATTTTTTTATAATCGTTAATAATGAAATATACTAATTTAAAATATAAAATATACCATGTCTGAATATCTTCACTCCATTTCGATTTTCGTAAAATTTATTTAAATCGTAAAACGAGAGACAGTAATTATAATTGTAAGTATGAATGGAATTAGAAACAGTTTTCTGTTCAAGTTAATTATAAATGATTTTATTCATTCGAACAACATCCATGTAAAAGAAATATTGCAAGTAATATGATAAATATTTCAAATATTAATACAATGGAAATTATAGAATATTCAATACAAAGACAATAATGAAAACCGCTTAGTTACTTCAGAATTCTTGCAAAAATGTCTACAAATAATTAGAACTCGTAGAATATTAGCTGCCGCGAAAGTGTTAAAAGCAGACTGTTTCGACAATTCGATTCGATTAGACGCGAATAGGGAAATATACAGGAAGCCCCCATTCAAATTACAATAGTGTCGTTTCAATTTCACCGACTCCACTTCACCAAAAGCCCCATAGCTATGCGCCGTTTATAACGCGGCCATATTCTATTAACCTCGCCATTAAACGCTTGCTAATCTACGTTTCATGCTTCCCGCGATCCCGTGGTTTTCGCGCAAACACCTAATTTGCGATAACGAAGACGGGCGAGATACGGCGGAAACATCGAAGTCAAAAAAACGAAGAAATACATTCAAGCGGAAAAACCAACCATTAATTTTACATTGTTCTGCACAGAAAGTTTCTGAAAAATTCAATTTAATATTCAAAATCTTCAGTTTACTTCCACAAGAATCATATAAAATTTTGGAGAACAGTGTTCAGAAATTTTAATTAATATTCTGGAGCGGGTGGTTTCATAGAATAAAACCACCAAAATTTTCTTCCGTAAAAAAATAGAAAATTTTGGAGAATAGGGGTTAGAAATTTTAATTAATAATTTGCAGAAGATGGTTTTATAGAATGGTATGTCCAAACATTTTCATATTTTTCTTTTTAACATTTTGAGAAACTCAGTTGCTGCTGTTCATTTTTGGAAGGTTTTAATTAAGGAACACAACTTTCTACGTTATTCCGTTTGTATCGATTACTTTACAATTAGTATTTAATCAGAACCTGTTATTAATTTAATATAACTTGGTTACTTATTTTTTATCAATGATATTTGTTTTACACACGTGCTGGTCGTATGAATGCAGTCATGTACACTACCGGTTACCAGTTTTATTTTACACAATTATGTCGGAAAAATATACGAACAGAAGAGTTACAAAAATTACTTTCAAGAATGCCAAAATTGTATAAAGAAAAAAGCTGGTTACTCTGGCAAACGAGCGTGTAATAATATATAACATTTTTATAGAAAATATTCCTATTATTGTAATTTATTTTACCATTTTTTGTCTACGTATGTAAACCAAGAGAAATATAGCATTAACTTTACACCAAGAGTCAAACTTTAAAAATAGTTTTCTCACTAGCGAAATATTAGAACCTGCAGTTTGTATTTAAGCCAGTGATGGCCACGAGAGGCCTTCCCCTACTCTAAGTCCATTCCTCTTGCTTCAGTTCCCTCCAGTTCGCACCTCGTTCCTCCTTGATCAATCCTCGTCGAAGATCATAGCCTATATGAGGGAAATGGACCTAGTGTGGGGGAAGGCTGGAGCTCTCGTGGCCATCACTGATTTAACTATACATATGTGTGACAACAATCATGACAGTGTTAATTTGTCACTACATTGCTTCGATATTTTTCCACGTAGAAATTTGTCGGTAAAACACGTCAAAACGCGTAATGATATTGCGGAGTCCTTACGAATTATTCATCGAAATTCGTTTGAAACCAACCCTTTGATCGAATATCATACAAATGCTACCATTATCCGCCAACTTCAATGCATGCCCATCAATGAATGCAACAAACACATCGACAACGAATTTCTGCAACATTCCATTAAAGGGCCTACGAACTTACGGTTTGAATGAATGATTGAAAGATTACAGTACACTATCGCGAGTTTGATGAGCCTGCAATGATCAATCGGGACAAAGCATCCCCCTTTTCAATGGCGAATTCAAAAACCGCGACAGTGAATGCCCGACGGCACACTAAATTATTTTGTATTGAAAAGAGAAAAATTATAAAAATGATTCAAAAGATTTCATACGATTTATTTGATTTTGGTGTGCCAACCGAACGTCTGTTTATATATCAACTCGCCAGAACGACGGGTATAAACAAATGCTAGCAAACAAAGGGTTTCTAGTGAATTTTGTTTACGAAAAATCACTTCAAACAAACGAAAACGAATTTTGGTAAACGTACATGATGTTTGAATATTTTACATATATACTGGAATAAACACTGTACGTGGACCTGCATATAACAGATAAAATTAATATACAGTTGGATCCACGGTATTCACCGTTCAATGCTGATGAAAATTGATTAAAATTCATGATTCTCACACGATATTATTGTATGATTATTTACACCATGGAACAACTGCTGATTCAACCGTCCTATCCTTTAAAACAAACAGAGGAGTTCAAGCACGAGGCAGAATTGTCGAAATTCATTGTCCATGAGGCAGTCGCTTGAATCGACAATCGTGTGTCGAAATGGGAGGGGCAAATATTTATTTCATGCGCTCGGTAACATGTACAAGATGTTTCACATTTTGGTAGCCAGGTGACGGAAAGATAAACACAGTCGGATCAGCGGGGAACGAGAAGCAAATTACTCGAGAATGGCAATTAATAAAACTCGTCATAGCTTCTGCGGTGATACCAGGCTGCGTGCAGTCTCTTGCTCGTTACTCGCCTTAACGAGTGCTTTTGTGAACGATACACCCTGGCTTACGGTGATTTAACAGCGGCTAAAGAATCAGGAGCAAAGATGGTCGTAATTCGCCTGCGGCCGTTCGCCAACCTTTGACCTCGTGGCCACATCGCACCCTAACGCGCGATACCACTTTGCTCTTTCGTTCTTGAAGCTAATTTTGTCGTTTGAGGTGATCTGCAGGGTACAGTAGAACCTAGATTATCCGAACTCCGATCATCCTAAAATTAATCATCTTATGCTAATTGCTAGTTAAAATTATCATTAGTGATACTATGTACTTTATTTTATAGCACCTTATATTTTACATGTACATTCCAAGATAAAATTAAAATTCGTATTTGTGTTCTTCAGTTGACATTATAATAAAATTCAAGAATTTTGCAACTTATAAACATCACAAATATTATTGCTACAACATAGAATAAGTTTTTAATCTTTACAGTTGCAATAATAGCAACAGTTTATTGTACAGAAAAATCTACATACGGACCATTTGTTTATCAAAAATACCTTTAGCAAAATTACCATACAATAATGTAACATTCAATAAGCACAATATTCAAGTATTCAAGAATAATTATTTCCAAGATCCTTTATATTTCATGTTTAAAATTACAGTTGGTATCCTTCTTTAGAGACACCCCTTACACAATAAACTATAATCTAGATTTCTATCTACCTTTTATAAACCTGAATGTACAGAAACAAAGCCCAGAAAAAATGACAGAATTTGTTCTATCAGCATGGACAACGACAGGAAATAAATTAGCATTAAAAAAGAGCACTCCTGATCGAATGCCTGTCACTCTCGGTGCGCAGGGGATCGATAAATAACACGAGACACAGGATCAAAAGGCGATCAACAATAGCGGCGCGACGAATGAAAGAGAAGGCCGGTAATAAACAATTCATCCGCCGGAAACATTAATTAAAGTTCATGAAATAGGCAGGAGGAGCGGTTGCACGCCATATTCGTCTATTACCCTGTCAATGAATCTTTCATCTGCCGCTTCGAAAACCTGAAAACTAGAAACGGCTAGAAGTATAGACGAATCAATTGGACTATTAATTGCTAGCACGCTAGGTGAACGAAGAAAAATGCTCTTTTTTCGAGAGAATGCGAGTGAATGAGAACGGAGAAGCACTAAATCGAGGTTTTAAACGATGTCCACACTATGTGGGTAGGAGCGAGTCATTTACGTGGTTTAAAAGCGCGAGGGAGGCTTGCAGCGCTCTGAGGGATGGTTTTGGGGGCTTTGGCCACAATCCGGTCACACGCTTGACCAGTTCCTACGCCCTCTTCCTATCCGCGTGTTGTACACAGAAAACGTGAATGATAAACCATAACGGATGTTCGTCCCTTCTGAACAATCTGTAATCTGTACAACAGAAGTCGGATAATGCGAGCTGGAATAACAGATAATGGGAACTGTTCAGTCGCGATTCGTTTTTATTGTTCGAACAGCGTGGATGATGCATGTCACAACCTATTACAGCAGACAAAGCGAATTGTATGTAATGTATTATATAGATACAAAGATTAGAGTCAATGATTAAAAGATAATAGTTATGCTTATTTGCAACGCGTATACCAGTCAGAAGATTCTGTTTCAGCTAGGGCTGGAGATAGAATTGTAGTTTCTAGCAGTACAAAAACAAGCTGCTAGTTTTCTGGTAATTTGATATCGTCAGAGTGAGTTTTATTATGGAGGATGATCGGTGATGAAATAGAACTCCTGGTATTGGGTTATACCTTGTATTGAGAAAATGATATAATCGGTGTTTTTGAAGGTGTTCAAGTCTCAGCACGCGTTGGTGTCCTGACTGTCCGGCGTGCATATGCAGAGTTTGTCAGATTTTTCGACAAAAAGGTAGTCTACTAGGTGTATCAACCGCAGATGAGACAATGTGAAAGGGTTTCTTTCCATGTACAAGACAAACAGATGCAGTCAGCTGTCTATTTCCCATGAAACATCCTCTGTAAATGATCCTGAACTTCCAAGACATTCGGACACCAAGAAACAGAAAGAGCTACCCGGATCAAGAAGATACGGAACGGGATCAAGAGCCTAATCCATAAGATCAGGTTAGATCTCAAGTGATCGTACAATTCACGCTGAACGATACTAAGGCACAACGAAGTGGACAGGGTTCAGAATGAACGAACTAAGCAACCTGGTCTCATCCCTTCGCATGGTTGGTCATTCTGGAAGCCTTATCTGCCAAGGCAGCCGACCATCCCTGGTACGGTTGGCCCATTATACGTGCAATGCTGGCCAGACGCAATTAAGTGGGCCTCGCGCTACCACCAGATAGCATTCTCGTCGTGTTCCAGAGAAGGATCCTGCTAGAGGAACGTGCCAGGAGCAAGGACACGGATATCCTTTACGCTCCGTCTACGTTTCTCCCTATTGCGTGGAAGCTTCTCTGTTCCTGACGTGTGAAGCGGATCCTCTGCTGTCTAACCGAATGCTACCATCATTCGTCCCTTACCCCCGGCTACCTCAACACCGAGAATGAACATATGTCCTTGAACGCGACCCCACATCTGGGCTTTTTGTTGACCGTTCTTGGATGTTTCTATTCAAACACCGTGCCAGACATTACTGACAGTTTATTGGTTGATTTAGGTTTCACTGGTATTTTGTTAATTAGGAATTTTTGCCTAAAAATATCGCACTAGTATAATTTAGTATATATTCCGAATGCCTGAATCTCAGTCGACCTGCTGACTCAAATTGTTGGATCTCAATCGGTTATAACTACTCGTTGTCTGACCATACAATGTATATACTACTGAAGTTTCTAAAAACTTGATTTATCTGCTGTAAGGGTTACTATGTACTGTCTAAAAGTTCATATCTTTGATTTTTACTAAAAAAAATGTTTTTCTTCCATTTCAACATTATTAATTTTTTTAACAAAAATTACTTTCCTTAAAACGTCAAATATGACACCATTTTCAAACTACTAAAGTACAATTGTACTTGATTTGTAATATATCATACGGCATTCCTATTTTCAACGAAGTTTTCAGAACATTGAATAACTCTAAATTATTAAAATATAATCTTATAAATTAAAAAAATTTAATCCCTGTGAGCCTACATTTCGAACGAACTGGGGCCTGTTTATTTTCGACAAAAATTCGAAATAATTTATTCTTCCTTTGCTACAGAGGTATTTGGATAAAATAATTTTTATCATGTGGGCTAAGTATGAATTTGAAGTATGTTCGCGCTGAATGTACTGAATTTTTACGCGAATTCTGTCGCCGGGAATAACGCCCACATTGAAATTCCTTGAAAAGGGAGGTTCGATTACGACATAAAATACCAATCATCGGTTATCAAGCTCGACGACGAAAGATTAATATAATATTCCAGCGTATGAATCGCGCAGAGTATTACCGCTAATACCGTGGCACGATATTAAATTCGAAAACGTGGCAGATTACGAAGCAATAACTGGCATTTGTATATTTAATAAACTTAGCTTAACAAATATTGCTACACCGTTGTATAGTTCGCAAACGATACAAATTACATTAATGACGATATGACAAAGATTATTGGATTCGTCGTCAGTTTTAATTATTCAATTTAATATTTAATTTATTTTACTCCATACATTTAGACTCATTTTAATATGTAATAAAGCATTTGCAACGCCTGAAGGTATAAATATTAAAACAGAGTATAAACAAGAAAATAATTAACATGTTGAATGCCGCAATGACAACTACCACACCTAATCAGATACCTTATATAATAATTAGCATTTATTAATGTAAATACTGAAACAAAAAAATTTTTAAGTGTTCGATCGTGTAATTTGTATTTTATATTATTATTTCTATGTTAATACTATTCCAAATTTTATAAGCAGTAATAATTATTTGATGAAATTAAATCGGCGACGCCGGTCAGCGGTTACCCTCACGGCATTCAACGTGTTAATGTTGAATAAAAACAATGCTACTAAATTAGAGGAATATCGTAAAAATACAGATCTGAAAAAATCAACTTTGTCGTATGTAATTATAGGCTCCAATTAATTTTGAAGCAACGTCAGTACGATATTTTAAACGGTTGTAACTGATGTCATCGCGACAGTGTCGCAGACTGCAATAAACAGACTCATAAACGAACGTTTCAGAATGCACAGTTCAGAAAGTTGTCGGTGAAGTGAAACTTGACGGAAGTTCCCTGGCGATAAGCATCGTCAAAGGACTTCCAATTATTCTTTGAAGAAGTTGCCTCGCAGCCGAACCCTTTGAAACGCTACTATTATTAAAAGTTTCCTCAATGTTTACTAGAAACGACAAAAGGGAACAGAGCTATTCTCCAGGCAAATATTTGCTCTTTGTAGATCAATAAGAACAAATGTCGTTGAAACTATCGAAGGATGAAATTATTTTGCAAATCGCTTTCAAAGTTCAGGCTTCAGAGAATTTTAATTATTATTTTAAGACACAATCTGTTTTGGGGGTGATGGCAGAGGATATGACTAATTAAGAAAATAAAGGAGGGTCGTGAAAGGATGATATTATGAACGGTTATAAAGCTTGCACTTTGAGTGCGGCTGTTTCAATGCGACCGATGCACACAGAGTGCACTCGTACTTCAGCTTGTCGCGCCGAGCTACTTGACTCGACAGTATTTTTTCCACGGTTCGATAGACGACAATGGAGTCGTTAGGATCGTCCCTCGTTACGAGAGTCTAAACCGACGAATAAAATGATGTTCGACCGAGTACCTTTCGTTTGTTGCATATTTCATATGTCGAAAAGAGGGTGCAGTTCACTCGACGGAATCTGACGAAGTGTCATGCGATTTCTGACAGCCACTTCATTCGAAGATCATGTTTACACGATTCGTCATATCATGGAATTTACAATTTCTAAAATTTATCACGTTCAGTATTTTCTTGTCTGCATGTTAGAAGAATTTTCGTTTCCTTTTCGAGTCAAGCTAGTGTCTTTAAATTATAATATATTGTTGTGTTATTGTATGTAGAATTGTGGTTACTTTGGAGTATATATATAGTGAAATAATGATTGCCTCTGTATAAATAGTGGAACAAGATTATTTGCTTTTGTACGGGATCCCTTTTCTACAAATACATTCTGAAAATCTGCTAACAATGAGTGCGTATACACTGCTACACTAGAGTTTGCTTCTTTCTAATCTTGATTTTTGTTTCTGCAGCTAAATTAAAATTGTCATGCACAATAAAGTATTACAAATTTTTAATAATGAATGCACATGACAATTATCACGTTTATAGAATTGAATAATGATGAAACATCAGCAAATGTCCACCTACCTATAGTTCATGGAAATCGCTGTATGCGCCTAAAAAGAAATTATTTCAAAATACCATCAATTTATTTGAAAAAGAACGAGGTGTAACTTCGAAAATTGTGCGAGCTGCCTGGATAAATATATTACACCACATATAGACTTACACGTAACAAGTACATGTCTGAAGTCACTCAATATTCTGCATGAAAATTACTGTTAACCACACGTGGATCAGAGGACCAGCGCACGTGTTCAGCCTACAAGACAGGCTGCTGAAAGCACATCTACTTTCCAATAACTTAACTTCCAAATCGTCAGTATATTCCCAGTAAAAACAAAACCCTAAAAATTCCCCATTCGTGGCTGTGCAACGTTCTCAAAATCTTGCTACAAACTCCCCAACGCAGCAGCTGTTCTCATTTATCTAATGAATCTCCGTCGACGTCAATCTCTTTCATGAACGTTACGCGACATAAAGAAGTAGCCAGGTCCGATCAATCGAAGCTATCGATCGATCTCGAGCACAAAGCGTCGAAGTTTCCCTCCGCGGGCAGCATGGTCTGCGCCAGTTTTAGCGATACTGCTCAGCTTTTACGCGTAGCTGAATAGTTATGCCGCAATTAACTCGCTTTCAGTACTTTGATGTTGCCAGCCGGCATTATGCGAGCCGTCTAAATTGGTAGCCAGTGATCTGAGCCGATGAAACGATGCCAGTCAGGCTGCAGACATGTCGATGTTTATCGAATGCACCGCCGCCGCTATCCCTGCGCCTCGATTGCGTATTGGCTTTCCAGGCCGCGAAATCGATGCACAGTTGCACGTTGCATCGGCACTCGAGTGCATTGTCAGTCGGCTAATTTGGTTCTTCCTATTTGGTAGTCAATGCGGGCCAGTCGAGTCGCGTGACGCTTACGGGAACAGATTTCGTAAGACGAACTTCGATTTCACGCGATTGATTTAAGCGGATGCGGAACACTTCGAATTCGAACGGAAAATGCAATGGAGTGCATGAATACTCGAATGATACCGGGATTATCTATGTACCTTTTTGTATATTAAAGTAATTTAATATTTAATACTGTAATTTAATATTTCTTCGTTCTAAGACTGTTTTGAGGGTATACTGCGGGAAGTTTTTTTTTTTAAGAAAGTAAGGCATACACCTTTATAAAACTTTGCAGGTGTATTCATATGTATTTATGTTATATCCAGGAATTTTTGTACATTGTTATCGTGAAAAGTATAGTAATTACTCATTGGAGAAGTAGACAGGTGGAAAGGCGCCTCAACTACGGAAAATGAAATACAATATACCAATATTTAAGATTTTCAGAGTAGTTTGAAGGTCGACGTATTAATAAAAAATCGATGTTCATTCTTCAGATTGATGTCATTTTGAAAAAAAATACTTTTCCCGTAGTCCAGACGCTATCTGCACTCATACTAATTAAGAGTTTTTGATTTCAGATGACTTCAGCGACAGTTATCGTGCGATTCAATTTTTTTCAACGTGTCTACTTCTTCAGTGAATAATTACTATAGTTTACATGATAACAATACTCCAAAATTTATAAATGCAGCATAAATTTATATAAATAAATCTGCAGTTTCACAAGGATATGCCGTTTAGTTTTCTAAACAAAAAATTCCCAAAATACACCCTGAAAACAGGCAGAGAAAGGTGGATACCCTTTCAATTGACATAAGTCTCTATTCACTGTATGTAAGTACCAAATTGTTTGTATGGAAAAGTTGTTAATGTTTGAAATTAGATGAGGTTCAGTTAGCTAGAATCAGATTTGGACTGAATTAGCTTAATAAGGATACTATTTGTAAGTGATAGTGTACTACAGAAAACTTATATTCCATCGATTCTATTATTCTTGAATAACTATCAGTATTTTAACAGTGTCCAATGACAAATTTAAACCATAAGTCAGCATCTTAAAAGTTTCCTAATTTAATTATTAACTCGTCGTTACAACAAGGACACAAAATTATCTGCCAGAAATTGATGAATACACACTGTTGTCGACGTGAAGGTACGCAAGCATCTGGATAATACTTGTAACATTCTATTTACCGACTACTTAAGGACGGCTGTTCTTCAGAGATACCCCCTCGAATTAAAATTGTATAAAGCTCTCGCACTTCGTTCCGTGTAAATCCTCTTGGAAGATAATGCGAACGCGTAACAAATGCAAGCGTCTTCGTGCTCCTATTTTGAGGAAGAAAACGAGATAATACATTCCCTAATAAATGTTTCATAACAGAGCTACACTATTAAAAACACCTATTCCACTGCAAGGGCATTCAGAATAGTTACTTCAAAAATTCGTCCATGTTCTTCAGAAAAATGTTGTCCTTTAGATCTTAATGCGGTTAATCATTTCTGTACCATGGTGGAAGAAAAGCTACTGTCCAAAATTATTGCATTAGAGTTTCGTGCACCATTCACATCAAAATCATGAACGTTATTACATTATTACAAGCAATGTTACATTATTGAATAGGATTACAGTATTAGCAAATCTATGTGCAAACAATGTTGATTTTTTTCTCACGAGACTTATCCTCATTTAAAAATAATCTCTGTAACTCCTTGCGTAATCAAAAGAGAAACACGCCTTGACAAATTTTTATAATCATCACTGTATCTTATTATATAATAATAATAATAATTATTACAAGATACATTCTCAAGCGGCACATGTGTTATGTGCATTACAATAAAAACGGTAAACGTGCAGCTTTTTCCAAAAAATTGCAAACTGGACATTGACCCGTTTTCTACCAACGTGCAGATCTAATTCCTGTAATTTAAAACTGTAACTTCTTATTTTTCATTGAATTTGGATATTCCAGTACGATCGTTTATCGATTCTGTGTGTTACATTATGCAGGATCTAATGCTGTTCAAATCACGTGCTCGTATTTACAGCGACATTTCTAACTGATTAAATCGGATTCGGTGAACACGGGATTCTGTGGAATGCACGCAAGCAACCAAATGAAATTCCTCGTTCGCGCGAGCGCAACAGCAAAATAAGTAAATTAGAAAGAAGAAAATTAACGACACGGTTTTCCCGTGGCACGATTAAAACGCCGCTGGTTGCTCTTGGCGTTTTCTGATCAACGCATAAACATTTGGTTTGGTCGACGTTCAACTCGATATTTGCCAAACGCTGGCCAACTGATAAATGAATGGTTTACGCGGCTAGAAAACAAACGACACTACAGAGGAATACAAATTCCGCGGGAATTCGAGCTGTCGTTTGATAAAATTTATGGTCGCTCTACGTCATACGTTTCACGAAATTAGGACACATCAACAATCCCCGTGAATATCTGTGACGTTTTTCACGTTCTTCTTTAAGAAAAAGTACGAAATAATTTTATTTATTGAGCGGGTTAATTTAGTTAGAAGATAACGTTAAAAACTTTTACGAAAGCGGACACATAAGAGGTCTCGCTAAATCATGTCATTCGGAGTAATAAAATTTATACAAATTTATTCGTATAAATTTACAAATAACAGGAGTGGGTGAATTATGTGGTTCACTTCGTATACTCAAAATTAAAAATGCAGGATTTTCGTAAACGTACAGTCAACCTCTTCAGGGACACCCACACGCGTACACTCACAGCCAGTTCCCTTTAACGCATCAAACATACACTCTCCAACAAAAAAAATGAAAAGTCACATAATAAAATTGACAGATATCACTTCTACACATATCAATAACTATCGACTCAAGTGGTTTACAATTAGCTCGATGTTTGTGAGTCGAAGACAATCTCCTTAATGTTTCAGTCGCACTTCGGTTGGTTTGGTACCATGATTTTATTAAAAAAAAAACTCTTTCATCAGTTGAATACATCATTTTTGTAAACAACACTATAATATTCAAAATAGCTTCAAAAAGTTTCCGTTTTAATGACAAAGAATTTTTTAAAATTACCAATACTGAAAATTATCTTGTTACATAGATATTTCAATTTAAATTGTTCAGCTCTTTTATTCCTCCTTATAAATAATGAAACAGTTAAATCCGTTTGATCAAAAAAAAGAACCAGTAGCTTAACCTTGAACATATTAATCAGTACAGTCCCCATGAAGCTCTACAAGTGATCCAAACGTCGAAACGCAAAAACGAACCCTCGTGAACCGCTGCGGACTGACGAAAATTACGGCAGGTTTTCCAGTAAAATAGCATGGCGACCTTTAATCCCGTCCGGACCGAAGATAAGCGTAGGTGGATAGGAAACGCGGTCCTGCGGGCTTGGAAATTAAAATTCCACGAGGCGCTCACGCCAACGGCCCTGTAAATGCGCTTTAATAATAATGTAAACGCGTAACGAATGGGAGTTAACGCGCGGTCACTTTACCGTGAAACGAGGCGACGCGGTATTTCCAAGCGTCAAGGGCGTCGGGACGGAGGGGCCGGAGGACGAGGGAGAGGATGGTGAACACGTGGACACCGAAAATCCGCCCCCAGGATTCCAGCTGCGTTTCAACCCTTCGCGTCTGTCCGCGGACAAACGTACAAACCCGCGGTAATACGCATAATTGCATAAAATTACGGGGGCGAAATTATCAGGCCGGCGGTTTAAACGAGGACCGATTACGTCGCGACCTTCCTCACCTCGTCGACTTCGCCGCGAATAATCACGGTCTGGCTCTAGAATTTTCGTCAAACCTTGTGTTTGTCAGTGTTCTTGTTGTTTTAGTTTGCTGGCAAGGTCGTCTGAACCTCTATGTTGGTTATTAGGAAGTTTAGCTTTATTATCTTCAAGCTAATTGTAAGTCAGCTTCGTTAACTTCTACAGTGAGGAATTTGTTAAAGTTGGTAAGTAATGGTTTGATATTTTTCAACTGTGTTTAGCCAGTATGAATTTCTAGGTGTTATAAGGGGAGTTGAGAATATTCAAAAGTCTGTGGGAGAAGTTATGTGGACGTATGTGACCATTACGAAACAAAATATTCAGTATCATATATATCAATATTTGATTTTTTAAAAATTAAATGTACATATGTGTTTGTGTTTGTTTGTTTTGTGTATTTAGGGAAGTTCGGTGTATGTTGAACAAGTTGATACTGATGTAAAAGTTAAGACTGTGTTGAACAAGTTGTTTAATATTCTTTTAAGTCTGTTTTTATGTCGGCACATGGTTTATTTTATTAGCATGAACTTTTGTCTGCCGTATGTGTTAAAAGTTTTAGACATTGACGCTGAGAGTTTTTTTTTAATACGTTCACTGTCTCCTGATTCCACACACGTTTCGTGACAATTTTTGTATAAAACTCTCAATGCTACTGTTTTGTTTAGTCTGCTTGTTAGCATATGTTAACACGTTGAGCGGCGCAGTACATACTACCATATCTGCACTTACACATTACAATTTACAGATTCAATATAAATCTTGAAGCAAAAGCGTTTTCAACTTTGGGATCGTACAGTTTGCATTTTTTATTATTATTTCGGTATTAACGCTAATTAGAAATTGATAAGAAGTATTGGGTTGGCAGCTAAATTCGTTACCCTAGAAAGTTTTTGTATGAAACCATTTATTAAAATTCTTGGAATAATTTTTTATTCAAGTTTTTCACATTTTAACCTTGAATGTTCTTTCGGTAAAATTCTGGTATTCTTTCGTCTGAGTGATAGTAATTTATTGAAGCGAATTTAATTGCCAAGCTAATAATAATTACTTCATTAAATTAAATCACTAGCGGCTACCGGTGACACCCACAGCATTCAACATGTTCTTGTCTTTAAATTATTATACATAATAATTTTGGGTAATATTTTCTAGTGTTTACTCCGGTCGATTGCATGAGATTTCTACTATAAGAAAAACCTGCTTTTTCCAGTCTAGGAACAGTATTTAACTTCTTTTGAACACGTTAATGTTCTAAACCTCCTAATGTTCCTCAATGTCCTAACTCCGTCGCATTTATATATTCCTTCCCTCAATTTGACTGTGTTACTTTTTAAATTGTGGACCGAAGTATATAGCCTCGTTGTGTTACATTAAATAAACTTCTCCAATGTGTTTCGCCATTTGTAAATAGCTTAATACCCTCAGCGAACTCGTACTTATGGACAACCCTAGAAACAAATACTTCACGGATGCCACCCTGAATGATCAGATTAAAAACAACCGGCTTGACTGTAAACCTATTAACAAACCGACAGTAAGTCGACATCCATTATCCCTCGTCCACGTAAATACTAGACCGTGTAACGTGTATTGTGTCGATCTCAAATACATCTGAAATCCTATTTCTCTTGTATAGAAAGGGTTCTGATCGGATTGTCGCAGCTATGCTTCAATTTACCCTATTAAGACCGCTCGCGTTCACTGGTCATACCTATCAGCGTTACTACGTTTGTGTATTCTATTCGATCGGATTAACACGTCTGTGTATTTATTTTACACCGTATCACTTCTTAAGCTTCCACACCAACCTCATGCATTCGATTATCTATTATTATCTAAAACATCAGTAGAGCTACTTCAATGAACAACAGAACACTCGTCAGCGGAGTAAAATAAATATTTCAACCATCCCTAACTGGTGTACAAGAATACACCTTCAAAACACTAATCATAATATGAGAAACGGAATGGAAAAATAGAACATGACCACATATCCAGGCAACCAGCAGCAGTTTCGGAACCCAGGAGAACATATCACCAGACCTAACAAGCAAAGAACAAATTGCGATTTTCTCAATTGAAATTGGATACACGAAAATAACCTATTCGTATGCAGTCTTGAAAAATAGTCCTGCAATTTATGACAAATGTAACGTACGAGTAACTGTTAACCACTTAATTGTAACTAGACTGCGGATCTTTATGCAAGATAACATTTAAATACTTGAAAGATGCACATTATACACAATATGTAAAATATAAAATAAATTTTGTAACATTTGAAGCAGAAAATATAGTTTTGCCAGTTTCATTTTGGCAACTACATAAAAATATGTAATATTTAAGTCTTAAAATATACATTTTGCATAAATATCCACAATATAATTATAACATTAAAAAATAACGGTACAAGATACAAATTTTCCAATCATACAAAAATACAATTGCTCAGATTCTTCAAAGAAACAGAACTACAGTGGGACATCGATTATCTGAACTGTAATTAGTAACAAGTTGGATTTCGTTGCAACTACGTTTCGTATAAAAATAATAATTGCATTTTAAAGTGTAAAATACACAGTGGTGTAGAATTAAGTACATAGTGTCATTAATGAGAATTTTAGCTTGCAACTGTCATAAGATGACCAATGTTCGAATAATCGAGGTTCTACTGTTCCCACAAATGTAATCTAACTGAACATTGTTGCCATTGATAACCATTTATATTTAATGCGGCGAAAAGACAGAGAAAAAAATATATCAAAATTTATTGTCAGTAAAATGATAGATGAGTGTCAGACTGATTATAACAGACTCTCAAATGGGTTCATTTAATTACAGTTAAAACGACGTTCACGCGATCGTTTTGATTTTTTCTGAATGCAAATTGAAACAACAGGCCGATATTAATTTGCACTCGATTTTAATAACATGGGACGTATTTTTCACGGGTCGGATCATGGTCGCGGGTTGGCCAGGTTTTTAGCGATATTCCGGGAGAGCTCGTTAAGCGTATCACAGTGGACGAATTTTCAATAATTTCCTGTTAATGAAATTACGCGGCGTGCGTCGATTGTTTGCCCTCTCGTTACACGCCGATCTGCGTTCAACTAATTGTAAAGAAAAACAACGGGCTTCCTGGTCGCTGTAAATGAATATTATCGACGAGTAAACAAACGAGCGTCGGGAACGAAATGAATGGAAGAAGAGGCACAGCGACCGGAAAGTAAAATTGAAGGGCCCGCTAAATGTGGCCGGCCGTTTCAGTGGGCGAACCAAATTTATGAGAACAAAATTCATAAAGAAATTTCAGCCGTGAAGGACCTGGACGTCCATGCAATAATAAAACCCATCCAGAAAGCGGTACAGAAATTTTCCAAATGGCTTATTTAACACGTTGAGCGCCGTGTGCACCACCGGTAGCCCACGTATCAATTTTGCAATCAATTTTCGCCTATGAAATTTCGAGTGACATTTATCTTACAATGATAGTATAAAATGAGAAATATATTATCAAACAGACAAATATTTATATATGCAACGATATATGTTAATGAAAAGTCACGTGTCTGACTAGTTGTTGGATTTTCCACTGCGGCGCGCAACGTCTTAAGGGAAGGTTATGGTTTAGCAGTATAAAAAAATCGATGGTTTTTTTATACTTCTAATCTTCAACCTTCTAATAATGAATGTTTAAATGGGTTTTTTGAAATAAGTAAAATTCTCGAAGTTACAGGAATTCGAGTTGTGGAGTAGAAATTGTATTTTTCAAACTGGTGGGAAAGGTATCTCGAAAAGTTATTAATTGATTCAAATGCGATATTTTTATTTTAAAGAATATACTTTTTACTAGAGCGACTACCTCTAACATTTAGAAATTTTCGAAAATTTGTATTTTTTAAAAGCGTTGGAGAGAAAGAAATGATTTTAAACTTGCAGTGTCGCCATTTTGTCAAAAAGTTTTTGGCACTTTTTAATGATTAGCAGCTTTAGAAATTTTATATCTTTAGTTTTTTTATATCAGATCAATTGTTTAGGGGCTACACACCCCACCGTTTCGGAGGATTTTTCTCAGGCCATCTAAAATGTTAAATTAAAACAAACATATTCGAATTTCTATATTTTAAAACACCCTTAATAAAATGCCAAAACTCTCTGAGGATTCTAAACAAGAACTACCCTTTAAGACACCGAGCGCCACGTGTACGACCGGTGACCGACGTACCAATTTTAATTTCATCAAATAATGATAGTATAAAGTAAGAAGTATATTATAAAATAAATAAACATTTACATATTCACCGATACATGTTAATAGCAAGGTATTTTCGAGTGTCTGACTAGTTGCGGGATTTTCGACTGCGGCGCACAACGTGTACAAAATGGTGTCAAAGCAGAGAATACCCACACAGAATTTCACAAAATTGTTCAGGGCTACAGTCGTCGCATAAAACTGATGACAATCCATCGTTTCGTCGACAGAGGGTCCCCCGGCTTCTTAAACATGAATATTGAATCTCCGAAGACAATCAGGTTACCCCGGCTTCGAGGGGCGGCGCGCGAATTTTCAGCAGAAGGAAACTCGCTGTCGAAAAAGAGGAACGGTCGATCGATTTCAAGGAGAAGGAAGATAGAATGAGAGAGTTAGAGAGAGCAATGGAAGGAAAAGGTCGTGATATTGCCAATTTCGCTATCACGCTTTCATTTCGGCACCGCCCCGCGCTAACACCGTGAGCATCGAATTTTCGCTTCACGCCCGGCCCGGATGGAAGGGGGTGGAAAACGAATTTTCCTCGCCGTCGTCGTCTCTCTCTCTCTCACTATGCTTGCTACACGCGTCCTTGAATGCGTTATGTTATGGTAATAGCGCGTAAGACGTTCCCTTCGATTCGACGTATGCTACTCGCGGGAATTATGGGGAAACCCTGACCCGTTTCATAAAGATTTTCCACGTGTCTGGGAAAACATTAATAATTCGGAGCACGTTACCATAACACGGCGTTACTCTGGAATCTTAACGGAACATTTTTAACCCATTCAAAATAAAATTTCATTCAGATTATGGTCTTATATTTCACAGTAAAGTACACGAAAAATACTGATTCCACTTACAGAAAATTTTTGTTGAGTATTTGTTTAGAACAAATTCGACTTGGAACATACAAACTATGATTGATATACACCCCCATCCACAAGTGTTGGACACTTAACAACTAGGAGATGTATCTGAAAATGTTATGAAATCATTGGAGAATTTCAATACACACTGTTCTTTTCTATATTTTAGGCTATCATGGTGGTGTACGTATACTTCTATATCATAATATTGACTAAGGGAATCAATTAAAAATTATATCCTATCTTGTCTATAATTACTGCGTTCAGTAATTTTGGCAATCTGACTATCAACGTTTCCATAGTTAAATAAAATATCTATTTAAGCCTAACAAACAGAAATCGACAACAGCTATAGTACATTCAATAAATCAAGCATTGAAAAGCGCAGAAAACTGTTAATTGTTTATTATAAGAAATATATTAGCTTCAAACGATCAGAGTAAAAAATACAAAAAATCATTGCTTTCAATTTTAATCGTAATTCACTGTTAATCGCTGTAGGAAAAACCAAAAGCAATCAATTCTGATAAAGACCTATCGCAATTACAACGTCTTAAATATATTGTTTCAAATGCCTTCATCATCTGTCTTTGAGTAATTGTTGACATAAATTAAGATAAACCTGTTGTTTATAAATACCGCAAAATATTTTCTACATTTGAAATTTTTATTCAGCTATAAATTGAGTAAATCTAATGACGTGTATTTATAAAGTACAGAAAAATTTATATCGCTATTCATTGTATTATATTTATTCGTATCGCTAATGACTTTAATGTGGGAACATTAAAACGTGTTTAATGTACTTTTTAATTGGTTAATTCGTTCGGATGAGAATGCATGAAAAGGTACGGCCATATTAAGGTAAAATTGCAATATTTGTTAGAGCATTCCGTGCAAATTATATGTCACGCTGTTTTGCAAATAATGCACGGGATAATAAATATTTGCACAGGCAAATAATTCGATGCAGCCCGGTCATAATTAAGTAAAATTAGGACAAATGCAGCGGACTAGTGTATTTTGCAAGTAAATGAGCAAACAACAGTATCACGGATAAATGCGGCAGACGTAATTTATGCCATAAATGCGCGGATGTAAACTGTGAAATCGCAGATACATTTGTATAAATCTTAATATTATAGATAAACCGGAATTTTCAATGCAATTACGAACCGCACGTTTACGATAAAATACAAATTAATTCATAACTATAATCATATGATTCATATAATGTTTCTTTTTGTACGCATTAACGTTTGAATAATTATTCAATAATACATGAATCTTCGTTTGGTAATTTGTGGTTCGAAAATTTTTATTCTTTTTTGGCAGGTTTGGACTAGAACACGAATGAAAGAAAAATAAAGACATAATTGAAAGAAAGGTTTGTTAAGAAGAAACAAAAACAACATACAACAATTATACTATTATATAGATGATTATCTTTGCAATAAAAATGTATTAAAATCAGAATTAAAATTTTATCTTGTGCTACTACCATTATTTAAATATTTCAACGGAAATTACATTTTCTATTATGAAATATTAATTCTAATAAAATGTATTATTTTAAGAGTGTCTTCATTTTCTGAAAGTCTGCACTTTTGTTATAATTTTATCAAAATTTAAATAAATTCACTCTTTCTAGCCACTCTGAAATTTCAAGATTTAAAAAATTCTCTCATTTTTAAACCGTCCATAGATACATTTACACAGGCAAATTTTTTACAAATAAACCACAGAGTTCTCGAACCTCGTTCACTACCATTGACGTCACTCATCTCTGAACTTTTTGTCCGGCAGAATTCCCTTCTCCGCTTCAAACAGGGGCTCGCATTCAAAAAGGCCCTTTAAGAGGCGTAATAAAGTGCCCTAAGCAGGTTGGCGAACCGTTACGAATAATCGAGGTCAAAAGAGGGATATTCAAAGTGGGCTGAACTCGAGAGATCGATGACTTCTCGATCAATCTGTCGAACACGACTTTCCAATTTCCCTGACGAATCGGGGTTAGACGAGGGAATCGACCCTGAAGAAGCCGTTGCAAGGGAAAATCCGACCGCTGACTCGGAGTTAGAATTAGAAGGGATTATCAGATCAAACGATAGATGCTGACTGCAGCCCGCATCGATAAATCTCGCTGATGTGCATTCGGACAGACAGAGGGCCGCTGATTGAATCGAGTGACCCACTAAGGAAATCATTAATCCGTTCGCAAATTACATAAATTGTTTTAATCGCTTCAGAGTTTTCCGTTGTTTCAGCAAGTGAACGGTTTTCCTTAAAAGCTATGTGAGCCCAATTTTTAGAAGAATTAGTTACAGACTGATGTCTTCTTTTTGTTAATTAAGTATTGAAGTCCAGAATTTGGAATATTTCTATTAATTAGTCAAAATAGGTGATACATATTTTCTTAAGGCGATGTGCGTCCATATGTAGACAGCAAAAATGATTTTATTTGGGTGTTGCATATATAAGTAGTTATAAAATAAAACAACAAGTGTGTGAGAAGTATAAACCAAATGTATCAGAATTTCACGGTATTTTGAAATTTGTTGAAACATGAACCAATACGTTTATTTTCATATAAATGTATTAGAGTTCCACAGTGTTTTGAAATTTGTTGAAATATAAATCCTGAAATATTTCTAAACAAGATAAATTGGACTTGTGTCAAGTATGGAAGGGCAAAGGAACTGTACAGCTTGTAAATAAATATTTTATTGTGGACAATTGTTCATAAATGCGTGTGGTCATGTAATTTTCACATAGGATTCCTTGGAGACTCTGTGACAGTCTTAGGTAAGTATGTTTTGAAATTTCATGAAATACCTACTTTTTATCTTCCTTGAACCCATATTAAAAATAAAATTATAAGAGAAAAGAGAATGATCAACACAGATGATAAAATTATTGCAATATTCCAGATAAAGTAGCATAAATAAAATACTGTGTACCCTTAATAATTTATGTAAAAAACAAAGTATCATAGAGTGCTGTATAAGATGCGATACTTTTCATTATAGCAAGTGTAGTAAAATAAATCTTAATTTTCATTGATTATTTTTTCAATATTTGAAAGCGACTGCTTCCAACAGAGTAAATAATGTAGATTAACCCCTTGCCTTATAATAACGAATCACACTCGTGATGCAGATTATGGTCTACATATTATAAATACGAGCTTCGCTCAAATATGAATTTTTAAAAACTTTGTATTACAGCATCCTCAACTTTAAAAGGATTATCTAAAGCAAATTGTACTTGTTGATAAATATTCTTCCTGTATTTCGCCTTTAGAGCACTTGAATAATAAATTCCAGTACAGATAGCTGTTGGGAAAATCGAAAGGCAAGAGGTTAAGGATATTTTTATGTTTTAATGAACAAAGCTTGGTACATAAAACATTAATCAGTATTTTCATATGATTTTCCAACAGATTACCGTTCTACCGGTTGAACTGAAAATAAGTTACACTTTTGCATGGTCACGTATGTTTAACAAACGCTATTAAAATATGCCGAGTCCAGAAGAACACGTTCGAGCAGGCCGTGTCAGCCAAATTGCAAATTCGAGTGATCGATATTGATTGCAAGCCACAACGGAGACTCCGATACGTGAATTTGAGGACTCTCGGAATCGAACCACGTGTTATTAGTAATTTAATGAAAAGCACAGTCCGGTTTCTGGGCAACGCTCAACCTTTCGATCTGCGTAGCCACTAACTAACTCATTCAGTTGTGACAGTCGAATTCGTCGATACAACACGATAGTTCTGATATGTTTATCAAAGTAATAAATAAACTGTGGAAGTCAATGCAAATATACATTTCCTGAGTCCAACAAGTTTTATGTGAATGTAGTTGAAGAATTTAAATTATGACATAACTATGTTTCGTGCTTCGTATGTTTAAAAATGTATTTTTTAGTCCTCTTACGCAATTGAATCTACATATTTTAAGTATATGAACATGTTAAATTACATAAACATCCGCAGTCTAGTAATAAAGCTTTCCAGAAATATTATCTACTTTAACTGTTCGTCAAAAATGATACAGAAATTCCTAGACATGAAAAAAATTCTGAATGTGCTATCACAAATTTTAGTGCGATGGAAAACAATATAATGTAATAAAACTGTGAATATTTAATAACTAGGAATATTTGAACAGTAATATTTTTGCTCGAGAAAAAGAACAGTTTTCTAACTTAAAAAATGTTTAAAATATTATAAAAGAACGATGGCGACAATTTGTTATAAATAGATTGCCGATGTTTATGCAAGTATACAATTTTAAATCTCAATATTTCTTGTTTAATATGCTTGAAGAAATAGAACTTCGACAAAATTGTATTTTAAGCTTCAAGTGTTACAAAATGTATTTTTTATTTCTTTTACTTTATACCATGTACATCTTGCACATATTTGAATACATATATAAAATTGCATAAAGATCCTCAGATTAGTTATACATTTTTTAATTAAATCACCAGAAGTATTGAAATACAAAATTGAAAGCTCTGAAAGAACAAAATTTTAGTAAACTGATACCAAGATGTCTGTCGAAATTCATCTAATTGATCCCAAGATGTAGTCGTTTTTAATGTAGTTCAATTTCAAAGACGCGTATTCTACGAAGCACCTCCTAATATCACAAACTGGTTTATTGGCCCTGTATGCTGGGAGGAATCGTGGATGATAATTTGATGGTAAACACGGAATAATGTTAGCTCGGAGCGTGCAGTTTGCTTCGTATTAGGCAAATATATCATATCGTGAGATTCTAGTATTGAACGTAGTTAGCTTGCTTCCACTATATACACACAACTTCCTAATACCTCTACGAACATACACATCCACCTTCACAATTTCAGACAATTTTAAAGGATAACGTAACATATATACTCCAAATTTCTCTCATGAGAGAAAAATACCTTTTCTAAAAAAAAAACAGAAGACAGAATTTTCATTCAGAGTTATCACAAAATTGATTTAACATACATTTTCTAACTTCCATTTCATGAACTACACAAACGTTTGGATTACAAATTAATCCCTTCACTTGTGATTTTTATAATAATTTTGTTCGATAGAATTTACTATTTGAACTTTCGAGTGAACTGACGAATGAGAAGATTCTATCAGCACACATAATTAATTTTTAACAGCCTTCTGAAAGTCAACAGTGCTGTACTGCAAAATGTTAAAGAATTGATACGCGAGTGAGTCATGCAATAAAACATGTAGCTCATATACTGTGTCATAAGTGAGATTCGATATCGTAAGGCAAGGGGTTAAAACGATACTTCTTTTCATTATTTAAAATATCAGTAATCACTCATTTACTAATAATAGAATATCAGTAAGAATAATGTACATATGTAATCAATAATAACAGAATATCAATGAATAAAATCAATAAATATCAATAAATTTCCTTATACTGTTCTGTCCACTTTTTATCATTTTCTATTATGAACTCACCTCTCTGTTTATTTTTATTTATTATAATACCTTGCAACAACACACAGAATGAACCCTATCTTCGTCGTACCACAAATTTCGAAAAATCGAGATCGTACAAAAATGTACGATTCTACATCAACAGAACAGGGACGGCAATAAAAGTGTCGCAGTTACAACAGCATCCTCTAACCCCGGAACAAACAAACAAAAATCGTTGGTTCTTATTCAGGCTCCATTGAAATAATTAAAAGTTTAATTTAGTTTCACCGAGGCCCGGAGACCAGAGGCTCCCGTGTCCAAATTGAACGAGTTTGCTTGTCTAGCGGCGTGTGTCGTTTCGTAGTTGACAAAAGTCCATCGATTTAAACTCGAGTTGCCCGGATTCCACAGCGAGGAAGTTTGAAAGGTCCCAGGCAAAGGGAATCCCTGTTCTATTCAGGAAACGGTAAACCGTCGATGTAATCTGAAACGAAAAGCTCGAGGATCCGAGCGACAACAACAAAACGTAACTTCTAACGTTCGATTAATCAATTCTCGAACGGAGTCGAAGGGACGGCCCTTTGCATTGAACACCGTGAAACATCGTCCTGACCATTTGTCGAAAGTGTTCTAAATTCAAACGACGGATATCATCCAATTAACACATGCTGATTTTTATGTAATTTTGATATGGTGTAGAAGTCGAAAAAATATTTCAGAGGTCCTTCTTTTTATCGGTGAACAGTCATGTTGGAGGGGTGAAAAACGCCCTCAAAGTGGCGATCGAAAAAGCTATTTTATCGAATATTTCTAATAAATTAAATTAATTATACACATTGTTAATGGTCTCTAGAATGATGAAAATTAATTTTTATTCTGTGTCTACATCTAATAGTGTTTGAGATATTCGATAGACGGGGTGTCCTATTTATTATGTCACTTGGAGAGAAAGTTGCGTGGTTCAAAGTGGCAAATAATATGGTAGCAAGAAAGTCCTTCCCAAGGTAATTTTAAAGATTGTTTTAAGGTTACCGACATTTTTTAAATAAGATCATACATTTTTCGTTTAATCTGTGCATAGCAGATGACAATATCATGACCTTCGGATGATCTTCAACTTAGAAATTTAAAGTAAAAGAATGAAAATCTTGATATGAAATTTCTGCATTTGAATTAACAGATTGATTGCTATACTGTGTAGGCTGGAAGTGACATGACTTTCTAGACTTCGATACAACATTTTACTATTAAGTTGTTGCATATGAAATGGCGAATTTTCACATACGCGTAAAGCTTTTTAAAATTGAATGGTGAAAAAATGCCACCTGATGGCACGTATGATTAGATTGTAGGTGTTTATGCAATTTAACATAGCTAATATTTGAAAGAGGCGCATTTAAAACCGGGAGAAAATAAAAAGTATATATATTAAACATTTACAGAACGAAATACAGTTCTGTCAGAGTTTCATTTCTATAACTGCATGAACGTAAACAATATTGAACTCTAAAAATGTATAATTGCAGAAACATCCGCAGACTATTTATGATACATCAATTTAAAGTTTGAAGTTCGTCCAAACCACTGTTAGAATAATAGTATTCGTGTTCAGATAAATAACGAATGAATTCAAGTGTCCACCAAATATGGATGACATGGTAGTCAAAGTGTTAATGTAAATATACATTTAATTTATACATATTTAATAAATATTGCAAGAGGAAGTATCTTCTGAAGATACCTAAGAAAAAGGGAATGAATAAATCGCAGCAGACTTGTGCTACTTTAACACGACCCGTGTTGCAGTAGAATGCACCGTAACAAGCCAGCCATGTGTAAATACCTGTTTCTGAAATATACGTCATTCACAGTAACATTTAATCATTTATTTGTAAATTTCCTACTTTAGATTCCCATTTCAATATTAATGTTACTTTGACTTTCATGAAGATTTACGAAACCGTATGAATTGAATAATTAAATAAAATATTACTTTTACAAAATTGAGACTCAAGAACTTACAACATAATATAAAACAGAGAATCCAATAGAGTATATTAAAAGAAATAGAATATTGATTCTGTACATGTAAATTAAAAATATCATATTTAAGAACGATTTATTTATTAGTTTGTCAAACTATCGTCGACATCCCGTTGAATGTAAAACACTCGCGACAACACTTCTTGTTAGCCCGAATCAGCAATTATCACTCCGAAATTTTCTCCTACTGCCCTTTTTTCTCTATTGTGCCTGACTATTTTTGCTGTCCGTTGTTCGAAACAACCCCTTCGAATTGGACGGTTTCCCAACGCGGCTGCACTCGTCAATCGAGTAGAACAAACTTTCGGCGTGTTGTAACTCGACGGATCGACCAATAACAGATGATATTTTCGTTTTCGATCGATTTCCCACGCGTGTTCGATCTCTCGTCGATGCTCGCGTCTGACGCGCGGACTGCTAAAATCGAAACAGATGATAACAAGGACGAATAACATTTCCGCCGGATTTATCAATTTGTTTCGAATATTAACGTTCGATTCGATTCTCCCTGGTCTCTCTTCCTGCGTATTAATACGCAAAATTAATACACGGAAATGGTGGATATTGCTGAATGAGATCAAAAGCGCTTGGTAATCATATTTTACTAAAACGGCTGATTTTATGCGGTTGCTTCATATTCTTTATCAATTCTACGATTTTATTTGATCTGAATTCTAGGATTTGTAGTATAGCAATGGCGACAGTCGAGGTATTACCGAATACTCTCCTTTAAATTAAACAAATTTTAACAACTAAGCATAGTCTTTAATAATGTCACAGATTTACATATAAAACTGTTGTCCCGTGATGTTCAAATCATAGTTTGGTCTATCTCTACATACATATGTACCTTAGTATTCTTTCGTATAAAAATTTTGGAATAAATATGACATATTTTTTTCTTAATACTGTAGTATTGGCCGAGTTTTCCCCACATGGCAACAAACAGTTACATGAAACCAACTTAATCAAGATCATTAATATTTCTTCAAGATCTGCCCATCAATAGGTACTATGTGGTACTATGTATTCACTAATGGGCACTATGAGGTATTCTGTACTCACTAATGGGGACTCTGTGGTACTATGTGCTCACTAATGGGTACTATGTAGTACCCAGTACTCACTAAAAGGTACCATGTAATACCAAGTACTGACTAAAAGGTAACATGTAATATCAAGTACTCACTAATGAGCACTTCTTCAAAATCGATAACCGATTTTCTCCAAAACGGAGTACGAAATTATACAATTTTCTTCACGTAGAACCTCCTACTAGGATACCCTGTATATTCATTGAAAGACATAGCCAGCAACATGCAATTCACCCAAAATAAATTTCCAAATAAATTAACAATCTTTCGGTGAGCTAATTTCGTCTTGCCAGCCGAACCTGAAGACTCTAAACGTGCGACAGACACTTTTCTGATCGGTTTTCAGGAAACTTTGTCCCATCGTTGGTGGAAACGTTGAACGACCACTCTCATGGCTTCCAAAGCCAATAAAGGGTCTCTCTTTCTTCGGCGTCTGTCATATATACAGGAGGGCAGTTCGAAGGAGGGTCGGTGGAAAAAGTTGCTAACAGGATCATTGCAGCGTGATAAGTGTACGTATTAAGTCCGGGTCGGTGGCCGGCGCGGTCGAGCTTCCGCGAGCTTTCGTATAAGAACGGAACATGAGGCGAAGGCGGGAGTCTTAGGAAGCTGCCCAAGTGCGACGGGGAAGTTTTATTTGTTTTTCAAGCGGAAAAAGAAATCCCATTCGATTCACGAACGAATTGTTCGTCTTGCTCTCCTTCCCCCGCGAAGAACGATCGCTCCTCGTGCCAGAGGAATCTTTAACGCGGGACTCTGTCCATTGAATTCCTGCTATTCCTCTCTCGTTCGAGGCTGTGACAGTTTTTTAATGTTTCTATTCGAACTGAATCGGTTGTACGATGTAAAGCACTAAAAAATAACTAAAATAGCTGCTGCGCCTCGTCACGAGAGTACTTGACTTACTACTGCAATTGTAAAGCTTCTATTAATACTAATTCATTTATTTCTATATATTAATCTTCTATTGATCTCTATTAAAACATACAAATGTGCAGGATCGAAGCTGTATATCTGCAAGAACATTTCAGCAATCTATTGATTATATCAAATAAACAAAAAGAGTTTGCAGTTCACAAGAAACATGAACTCATATGTTACATTAACGAACCCCTAACTACAAACAATCATTAAACAAGATAAACATAATTTATAATATTACAAACTGTATCACCAACCCCCAAGAAAATTATAAAAAATTCGGTGTGCAATTCTACAAATTCTACAATGTGTTTCATAAGTACACACAAATATTTCAGCATCTGAACATAATATAACAGAAACGAATGGTATTAAAAGCAATCAGCCGACTGAGAAGACCAATCTCGAGATAAGATAAGTTGAATCGAAAAGGAACAAATCCGTGTCCAAGGGGTGATGAACTAATTACACGAGAAACGGTAACGAAGCCTGCCGGAACAATAATTTACCCCCTTTATTCTTCGCTGGAGCCGGTCGAAACGACAAATAATAATACGGTAACCCTATTTCGAGGTAGCACACAGGGCAGAGTTTAAATTGGAAGGTGCCCCAGGGCGTCTCGTATGCAGTTAGCAGGGGTTATATCCGAGCCTCGGATATTCTACCCAACCACCGATTGCAGTTAACTTCGGCCACTATCCACGATGGCGGAGGGTATGATGCAGTGCGGCCGTGTTCGAGAACTCGTTTTGTATTATCTTTCAAAATACCGCTACACCTCTGGAATCGTTTAATTACTCTGTATTAACCCTTTGCGCTCGCAACGATTCAAACCGAGTGCATTGGACAGCTTGAAATAAATTTTGTTCACCTGTTCCTCAGCGTGGAAAGTGCGTGTATAGGAATGCAATGATCGCAATTTTTACGTTTTTCTTAATATTAGATAATTAACACTAGGTTTACGGGCATTTCTTATATACCGATCTCTACGGACACGCATCAAATTGACGCGTAAACGACACCGCACATTTTCTTTAAAAACAACTTATTTTATTTAAAAACAATATATTATACACTATTAACTTATACATGAACCTATGTGATATTATAAATTTTCTATAAATTTATAATGTTTAACATTATACAACATTACATTTATTCCGCACATTTGTGAAATTCGAAATGCGTCAAAATGACGCGTCCCGTAAACCTAGTGTTAAAAGGATTGTAATTGTATGTTGCCAATATTCGAAATGTATGTTTGAATTGTATTTGTATTTGATCGATTATCGATATGCATATCGAAATCCTTTTATCTCAATTACGCTAATTATGTACTCGATACGTAAATAAATTAGCGTTCATAAGATACTCGAAGCCAGCCGATCATTTATATGTTTTCCTATCTCAAGATACTAATTCACAATGTTGAACTTTTTTTTAATTCATAATATTTAGTAATTCAAATGTTATTTTGAAAAGTGAAGATATTAAAGAACACATGTTACTTTGAAATTAAAGTTAGTTTAGTTTACACTGATTAATGTAAAGTAAGTAATTAGTTTAGCTTGCTCTGATTAATGTAAAGTAGGTGAGGATGTACAAAATGTTATTTTATACAAAAATTTGAAAACAGTCAACTATGTGTAGTGTAAGGTTTCGGTTGCGTGTGGTACAGACAAAATTTTACTGCCACCCATCCCCCTCCATTTTCTTACTGGAACAAACCAGATAATCTATATTAGTTCTGACAAACAAAGATGTTGTGTTGCTATTTAATGGAGAGTGGATTTATGAATGAAATTGAGTTTCAGTTCTAGCAATTAAAAACAGACACACGGGTATAAATGATTGAACAGGGTGTCTCATAAACGTTATTGCTTCAGGGATTAAACCTACACAATAAAATGAATAGAAAATTTTATATGAATATATACCTTATTTTTAATTGCAGACTACGCTGACAAAACAGAGCATTAAACATGTTTTATGAAACGTCCAAAATTTTCATTGAACAGAAGTCGCTAAAAATTCATTACAGAATTTAAATAATACAGAGAAAATCAAGATAATGTCACAATTTTTCAAACCATTCGACTATTTAACTCTTCATAATTCGATAGAAATGTTTCGAAATTAAATTACATTTAATGTCACTATCACTGCAACGACTTTAAAATCTTGCACCGTACGTCAGACACCCTGTACATAATTAAAAACAGAATATTGAAACACGCCAGCTATGTTGCACTCGGTGAATGCACTTCCCCTAAACATCAATTACTAATTTCATTTTTATTAAATTCATCCAACCACTGTTCGTTCTCGAATTTTCATTTAACTGCAAAAATGCCGCGATGGAACGAACAAACAGGAAAATTTTATTGATGCATCGATGGAGGCCATCGAATGCAGTTTTGGTTTTATCGTACGTTCTCCAGCGAACGATAGATGTTTACGTTGGAGCGTCGAAGGAAATTCAAGGAAAATTGACTCTCATCAGGGAACTGTTACACTTGGAGGACACTTGGAGGCTCGTAGAACAATCGATGGGTAGCGGACTGGAATATCTTATTACCTCAATTTGGTCGTTTGGCAGTTTTCCAGTGTACAGTAATTTGCACTCGTTAAAGAGACGCCTTCGAAAGTTTCCGCGCTGCCGGTGTTGACTAAATGCCTCCCTCGCACTTTGCGCAACTTCATTTTCATTAAAGACACGTCATTTTATGGCAGAATTTCCCGACACATTCCACGGAGCACTCCCAAAATGGTCCAACTTTATCAACATCCACTGCTAATGTCGTACGAAAACACATTTAAAAACTTTTTTTATCCAGTGATATAATTTTTTGAAAAATGCAAGGCCCTCCCCCAAGTTATAAAACATTCTTTAAATAAGTATGAATGTATTATTCGATTTTATCTGACAAAGATTTGATTGTGCATGTGATGGAATGTCAGAGATGTATATTGTTTTAAATTTTTCAATAAAAATTTGAACTATCACGGCAAAGACTGGAAATATGTCACGTTGGCTCGACAATTTTTTAGTTGACAAACAATTCAATGATACTAATCGGATGCAATGGAGTTACAATTCATTGTTTTAAAACTATAGAAATTTATTGTCAATCCAGTTAACAATCAAGCAGTGGAATAAGAGTACCAAAATTAATGTTCAATGTATCGATAATTAAAAAAGAGTGAAATTGTTGAATTATACACGCTTAAAATCAGATTTAAAAACAACATTACTTTTGAGATGCAGCTACCAGATCTTATTCTATTTATATTTTATTTATTTCAATTTTTCGAAATGAAAGAAACAAAAATACTCTTTGTACTGATTCTTATAAAGATTAAATTGGAACATACCACAATGGAAACAATACTTATCAACTAATTTCACAGAATAATCACTGTACCCATTAAATTATAATATACATAAAACTCAATTATCATATGTAATACTCGATTATTGTTCAATTATTTTAGAGAGACAATGTACCATGAATTGTTTAAATAATTGGCAGAAGTCTATTATGTTAAAATTATTAATACACAACTGTAACTCTGCAGTCTAATTACTGACGAATATTACCCTTGAATATATTTTAATAACAAAATTAAACTCCCTTTTCTTAATCCCCTTCACCATACCCAAAACAATTACTTTATTTTTCATCGCTCTATAAAGTCAACAGAAATTATTGCTTCTCCTATAATGTAGCCAGAGTATTAATCACTGGGGAAAAAACGATGAAGCTCGTACCTCTGTCTATAAATATGGATCGATCGATTTGAAATTAAATTTCCATTAGCATCAAAGCGTCGACGACGCGTGGCAATATTCCGTAACCGGTGAAATTACCGAAAACAATTTTGAAACGCGCACGGCCGTGCAATTCCTCAATCGCGATCGGTCGATTTTAATTACGCCCGGGTGTCTCTATTAATTCGCAATAAATATTACTGCCGCGTCAGCGCCGCAATTCAAATAATTACCTCGCGACCCGGTAATTAGACGCCGCGCGAGAAAACAAATCGGCCGTCGAACAAAGTCCAAAGATTCCGTTGTCAAAAGCCGGCTGATCGAGCCGAGGGAATTTCACCGTGCAACGATTCGCTCACATGTCTAATGACGCGTGGCAACGCTAATTAATTAACCCGCGCGGCGCATCTGCCGTCCAAGAATCGAACGCCGTTTAATCCCCGATAATTACGTGACAAATTTTAATTAATTCACCGTAATTACTGTGACGAGTCGCGGGTAGCGTTGTCCATTCTACGCGAACTTTTTCGCGGTCGCCCCTTTAGTCTTTCCTTATTTTCTTTTCTCGTGTCTCTGCAGAAGGACATACGTGCACACAGAGAGAGATAAGGCGGGAAGAAAGGAAGATCTGCAGGCGATAATAAGAAAATTGCGAAACTTACCGACATCCTTGGAGCCGCCCCATGTACCCAGTTGCGCCTGCCGCGCTAATCGAGACAATGCGTCCACGTAAACTCGTGATGCGGCTGCGGCTCCTGGAAAAAACAATGGAACCCGAGATAAATACGAGCTCCGTCGTGCTACGGGTGAAAATAAAGTTCTTTATGCAGAAACAGATGGATATTTTAGGATACGCGCAGCTCAAAAGAAACTCTGCACCGCCTGGATTCATCCGGCTAAAGCATTAGGTACACATGAAATTCTCTGCGATGAAATTTCAGGAACGTGTACTTTAATTGATAACGTTATATACAGGGGGGAATATCTAAAACAGGCCAGCTGAATAACTCGCTTCTTTCTGAAGATAGCGAAAAGTAGATAAGACCAACCTTATGTGGTTTCGAGGAGGACATGGTCTGATCTTAATTGTTTTTTGTAGGTGGAAGCGCTGCTGAGATATGAAGGTCAACTTTGTTTTTTTAAATAAATAATATGTTTTCTACTTGCCTTCTAATTTAGAAGAATTAATCCTCGTTAATGTAGAAAATTTCAGTGCTACGAATGTTTGAATCTGTTTGATTAATACAATGTACTACATTTTTTATGATTACGTGAATACAAATATTTCTGGTATTCTAATCGTGTCAATGAACGTTTACAAATTTTTTAAAATTAGTAATAATTAGATTCTGGGAATGCCAGATTCTCTGTGATATAAAGAATTGAACAGCTGCGCCACGAATTTCTGCAGCCTTTTTCTTTCTCTTCGGCGACAATTCACGATAACGCGCAACCCACTTTCTTTTTAATTAAAGGGATTCGCGCATTAAGATCCACGGAATCTGAAGCGAATGGAAATTTTATCGATTCGCGTGAGAAACGACTGTTTTCATTTCTGTTGGGAATATCTAACAATCGCCGACTTTCCCCTTTAACATTCAATTATACGTTCATCCGAATACATTAACATTAATGCTTTCCAAGTGAACAACAGATACTCGAAAGCCTTCTGAACCTTGCATTTCCCTCCAGTAAACAATTTAAGACTAAATTGTGCTTGGAATTTAAATGCTGAGTTAAATAAAAAGTGCACTGCTACACAGTGCATTTGTAAATATGTTATTATAGTAAATTTTCATTAACGAACTCCCACAGGAATTTTTCATTCTATACTATGCAATTAAAAAACATTTCGTTCCTCTTCACGTTGGAGACATTCGTATCCATTTTTTTGTCACTGCAAAGTCAACGGTAAGAATTTAATTTAACGAATATGAAACTCCATGATTTAATTCAGATTCGGATAAAGTTCATTTTAAAATATAACAGACGGAACGTACAGTTTCCCTTTCAAACCGTATCGCAGTGTTAATTAAACTAGTATTTCCTCCCGAAGTAACGAGCAAACAAGAAGAACAAGCATCAGATAACAGGAAAGTTCGTTAACTTTTTCTACGCGTTACTTCGTACTGTGTCGAACAAAAAGAACAGAAACCCGGGATGGAAAAAAGGTTTCAGCAAAGGGGTTGCCCAATAAAAACGTGCTCGTAGGACAGTGGTTATCAATAAAGAACGATCATTTTCCAGGAGAGCTGCTCGTTAAACGCTATGAGGCAGAAAAATTGGGACGGTCCTGCGGAGAACATGAAATATCCAGTGTGTAAGTAGCGTTCGAGGGTGGATCGGTGGAAATTGGCGGTGTGTACCCTGTTTCCTCCATCGGGGAATCCCTCATAAATACAAGGGGTAGTATGCCTCGTAACTGGTTGCCACGGAGGAAAAAAAAGAGCACACGTGAAAGGAAGAAAAGCTCGAACAGGAGTGGCAGGGTAGGAAACGTGCTGTATCTCGAAAGGAAGAAACTTGTATGAAAGCGTGTAAGGGCGGGAGGGGGGAGGGGGTAGTTTTATGGGAAACGACGAGCGGATCGTTCTCGTACTCTCCTCTGAAGATCGGTCCACGTTCATCCGGGGGAAAAGTGGACACTTCGGATTTAACTGTAACGACGCGAACGTGGAACAGACCAGAGACAAAAAGCATCGAGAGCTTTTTTTCGGGCAAACACCAGAATCGGAGACGACTTTCATCTTAGCAAAGGTCGTCGATTCGGTTTCAAATTTTCACGATCTGGACACGCCGACTTTCGTGGAGGTTTTTATCTGTTTGCAATGTGTTTGAAAAAGCCAATGAGGTGAATAACTAGAAGATCGTGATAATCTTTCACTGTTTGAAAGACTGCATCGTGTACTCCGTAATTGTAGTTGTACTCTGTGATAACTGTCATTCTACTGTGTACAGTATGCAGATTATATTAGGAACATACACAGATCCGGGGAAGAGACACTTCTCGAAATAAAAATCAAAGAATTGTCGGACCGGACGCGAGTAGGGCAGTGAGACGAGCAGTCGAACCACCTCGCAAATCTGCACTTTTGGGCTTCCCTGTTGGAGTAGGCCAACTTTGCAGTAGACTGTTGGAAAGCCTATGAAATTCTGCGTAAGATAGGTACACTGGTATCGAGTTCTATCCACTTCCCAAGACAGGAATTGAAAAATTGTCGGACGGGGGCGAATCTGGCATTGAGCCGGGCAGTCAGACTTCTTCGCAAATCTATATTTTTTGACTTCCCTGTTGCAGCAGGCCAACTTTGCAGTAGACCATTGAAAAGCTCGTGAAATTCCCCGTATGATAGGTATACGGATATTGAGGTTTATCCACTTCCAGAGACAAGAATTGAAGGATTGTCGGACCTGGCGCGAGTCTGACATTGATTGTGAGACAAGCAGTTGGACCTCCACGGAAATCTGCATTTGGCGTATCAAATTAGGAGTATTAATAAATTTGATTGATAATTGTTCGGTACCTGATGCTATACAAATTCGAAATATATAATTTTCGAACGAATAAAAATCGAAAATGAATAACAATTTCCAAGTGAACAAGTAACATCATACATTTGACGAGTTCTTAATCGTTCAAAACGTGAAGTTGGAGCGAATAATACATAAAGGAGGTACAAAGTGATAAAACGAAGGATTTTCGGAGCAAGACTAACGCCGTTTGCACAGCTTAGCGCAAACTAATATTGACTGAAAAGCAGAGAAACGCTTTTCCCGGTGTTCCTGTTTGCAGGCTTGTTCACACGTACTGTTT
This sequence comes from Macropis europaea, assembly GCA_916610135.2. NCBI lineage: Eukaryota > Metazoa > Arthropoda > Insecta > Hymenoptera > Melittidae > Macropis > Macropis europaea. The sequence goes on from OU744344.1 coordinate 23,949,941, forward strand.
CTTCGCGTTCTTTTTCGATGCCGGAAACTCTCTGACTACGAAGAAAAGCTATAAATATTGCAGAATATCCGAAACGTGATCGTGAAGCAGACTCGGATGAAAGGAGTCTGTTTTAGGGGAGATTTTCAACACAACAGTATATTTCGCCCTCGAACATCAGTATCTTCTGTCCGTTTAGCTAATGTAAGTATGCTATAAATAATTTTATGTAAGCGTGAATTACTTTCGTTTTATAAAGTATTCTTATTTCTATCGTTTTTTAAATACGACATCTGGTGTCCTAGTTTTTTGAAAGACACCCTTTGCTTCGGATATTTTATTAGAACGTTTTATCTAGAAATAAATCGAGCACCCAGTCTAATGTATTCCATTCTTCTCGATCATAAATATTACTTGCATTCTGGAGTAATTTTGACCGAAGAACGAGAAACCACGCAGGACAAGAGAAGTATCAAAAGTTGTACATCACTCGGCATCGCTGGCGAGACAACTTTCCAATACGTAAGATTTCCATTAATCTTTATTAATCCCGCGGATAGACAACGAAACGCCGTTCTAACGGGTGAGCAAGCTGAACGGTTCGGGAGGGGCCAGGATAAACACACGGATAAATAATTAAGTCGCTTAGAAGCTCCTTAGGGGTTTTCTTGCTCGCTTGTTATCCAAGATTTCTAATCAACGAACAACCACCGCGCGAGAGATGATAAACGACGTTCTCCAAAGAAATTATCCTCCGCTTTTTCTCCTAAGTAATCCGAAAAGTAGAGAAAAATAGTCTGAGCGAACTTGAGAGCGTACGAAACTCGAGGAGGTACGAGTATTATTTTTTATATTGAATTATGGAGCTTCGACAGTGCTCCCGCGTGATAATCCTCCGCAGCCGGTCCGCCAGAAGTATTAAACTGGAAAAAGTTAGCCCGTAGAGCGATGATGAATGTTTTTTTGAGAATTCGAGCGGAAATTGTGGAGCTTATAAGAGGCAGGATTATTGTCTGTGACAGGGCTGCCGTGAATGAAAAACGGTGGCGAGAAATAATCGTTAACTTCGATTACGAAAAAACTGTACGGTGAATAAATTTTGCTTGTTTTTTATGATTTAGTAAATTGCTATATCTCCATTTTATGTTACATAAAATACAGAAGGATTCGAGTTTTTCAATTTCTATTTCGTAGACTGAGAACGAATTCTAATTAGAATTATTTTTCTCTTTCCAGAGATATTTTTATAAATAAAATCCTTTTGTTTATGTATGCAATAGTAAATCACGAAAAACAGGATACCCAAACATCTCTTCTCTCGACTTGGACAATATACAGAGAGTGTCTAAGAACAGAGTTCATCGTTCAAGGTCATAAACATACTTTCCCACCAATATAACGCTGTCAACAAAATATATGGCGCACCATGACCATAACCTTGAAGGTGACTTTCTGAAAAATGTATCAAATGTATCAATACACGCATGACCTTGAATAATACCAGATTCCATCCCTTCCTCAAACCTACCAGAGATACTTTCAGGTATCCTGTTCCTCAGCCTCATCCTGTGCACCTAATTATTTATCATAATCTCCCACAGCTACAGTTTCATTACATACTTCACGTTTTAACGTTCAATGAACTGCTTTCACTTTACAGCCAATGAAAATGTCCAGAGGCAACCACCCTTCGCTTTAACCACCATTTTCACAGTGAAGACCCGCGGATCATTTCTAAAGAAATTTCCTTTCTTAACAGAACGGAAAAAATGAAGTAACTTCACTGCAGTTCATTCAGCGCTGTTATTTTATATCCGTGCTCGCGCGTTTTATAGGCTTCGCGTCGTTTATTATTTTTCCAACGCGGGAGTAAAATTTATGGAGTTCCGTGGCTGCGTGCGCGCCGCGTCGCCGAGCTTCCGACGAACCGCCCTACGACCCGCGAGCTTACGCGTTTCATACCCGAACTTTACGATTCCGGATTTTCCGGCGGCATTCGAATCTCGGCAGATGTTACGAGGACCTTCGGCGCCCCCAGAACGCCCGACGTGCCTCCATTAAATCGTGAAAAATGGCGCCTCTGATCGTACACGTTCGACAGGTCGTTCGACGAAGGTCCGCTGATTTATGGGATTCGCATATCGAGTATATTACACGAGGAACAATATTACATTTCCGCATGACTCGCGTCGCGCGTCAGGGAACAGAAATTCGAAGGAGTAACTGTTTTCAAATAAAACGAATCCTGTAGTTCTTAAGGAGATTCACGGTGAACCATATTGGGTATCCTTTCGCTAGGATACTATGCGGAACGATACACTCTATTTGTAATTTTCTTGGAATGGAACGACATTCATACTAATTGAAGGGCAAGGGATAAAACAAGGAATGTCATAAAACAGCTTTATTGAGAAAATCAATTTTTAATACTTTAGTGCATCGATGAAGAAACGAGGTCCAATTAATTGTAACTGTATTGTACATGACATGAAGTTATACTTTAATTAGGCGACAGAAAAAAAATGCGCGAAAATGTAATTGTTTTACATTACTTTAATTTTTCTGTCAAGTTGAACTCTGCAGAATAAAAATGGACATACCCTATTCTTCTCATTTACCCTTCAATTGTAAGATACATATGAGGGGGTAAAAATCATAGTGGTGTAAGTCACCTAATACTCATTTTGAGAAACAAAAGGTTTCATTAGACTGATTGAACTAAATTCAGCACTCACGTGTTAACGATCGTAACGTATTGAATATTGCTATGATGCCTTATCAGAAGTAATTGGAACCACTTTTCTTTTACTTAACAGACATGTGTAAATTGTACCTATGCACACAAGTCAATATATTAAAAAACTTGACTTACATCACTATGGCTTCCACCCCCTCATACGTCATACACACAGTCAGTGAGTTTTTTCTGAGACTTTTCCCCAATTTTTTCGTAGAACCGTGACAAATTGTAATTTTGTGGTATGAAGATATGAAGATCATGCGGAAATGAGAGAAGGACATGTAGGAAACATTCTGTAATCACGAAAAGAAAATGTGGGAAGATAATTAATTGTTTTGAAGCAATACGATAGCTCTCGAAGCGAGGAAGCCACTCGCTTTACCCGATCCAACAATTGGTTATAACTTTGAAAATATTAATTTTTTGACTAATGTTTATGAGGACCTTTTTCCCCCATTTTCTGCGTACTATCTACTCTTAAACTTCTGAACCCTTTTATTACCACCCTGTACATTCAGACATTGACAGTTTATGTATATGCGGCTCATTTGCAGTTCATACAGATTTTTTCACAATGCAATATTACTTCATTAACCACCAGCTACGCGTGAAATCCACTGCATTAATTTCGTTTGAATGAACAGTATTATTTAAATAATGTGTAACAATTGTTTTTTTTTAAATCGTGCAGCTTCCAAAGACAGAGTGTTGTAGAGATACATCAAAACCTGTTAGTATGTTCTGCGAGTAGAAATAGAATGAATGTACCCATTGCAAATATTTTCAAATAAGCAAAAAGCAATTTAGGCCAGATTCTAGCGTTCCTTTGTGTCTAAAAATCCTGCAAAGGGGTTCAGCATTAGCTATAAGTTTGACCAGATAACAGCAGAGTTCAGCCTACATTTCATCTACTTTTCTTTATTTTAAAATCATCATAAAATTAATAAAAACGTCTGCAGGAAATTGATATATATGCTTAAGACAGTTCCTCAACAAACAGACTACAGCAAAGTTAGCTGCACATCCAACAGAAACTTCTCTCGAACTCTCGCTTTCATTCTCTCCCCGTGAAGGAATCATCGAGTCTATGTACCTGTTCTCCAACGAGAATCGTCCGTAATTTTCCAAAGTTTCTCCGTATGTTTTAGCTCTTTCACTGTTTCGACTTCTCTGCGGAAGATCGATATTTCTATCGGCGAGTATCGGCAGAGTTTCGGCGCGCTGTCACTGAAACGAAATCGAGAAAGGACGGCGAATGAAACGGCGAGGAAAAAAGGAAGACCAGCGACGCCATTTATTTCTCGGGAAAAGTTTCGTGCTTGAGGAATGGCTCTCGTTATGCAGCCATCGAACACGTCAACGTTTTCAATTGTACCTTTCGTCGGTTCCCGCGGCTTTTTATTTCGCCTGCGAGCGTTCACCCGTGAAATTGCTGTGTTAAAACCGCGTCCCGATCCGATCGACGAATTTCTCCCTGCTGCAGCGTGAACGTATCGGCCTCTACCGACCGTATAATCGATCGTGCATGGAGCTTTTCTTCGGAGTTTGCAATTTTTAGAGTGTCACTCTGAATTTAAATAAATTCTACAGAGTCAACGTGTAAATGAAACTGCTTCAATAAGTTTAGGAATACAGTAGAGCCTCGATTCTCCGGACAACAGTCATTGGAAACTTGGTCATCTCGGGTCAGTTATACAATAAAATTACGCTACAAAACTACTATAGATTTTATACTCTAAAATAAATTTATCAGTTTTATGCGAAAGAGTCACTGTAGTGCAGTGGTGTTAGCTGGGGTACCTTTGCTCGCTTTGACCACGAACTCGTTAACTTGTTGGTTTAAATGATCGAAATATAGTCGGTTCAATATAACATAGTTAATATTTGAGGCTTTCAGGTGTATGCCGTGTTCAGAAGGAAGATATTTTCAACGTTTCATCGGCATTGTAGATAGATTCATCAGGCGACTGAGGATGCACTGATACTGATGTGCGTTAGCATATTCACTCTTTGTATTAATATTTGTGTTCTAGATCATTGCTCAGCCAATCAATTTTTAATTGTTCAGCTGATCAGTGAAATAAAGACAAGAACGAACACATGAATAAGGAAACTATTCCTAACATATGACAATAGCTTCGTATATTCAATTTATCACTGAAAGACGTATTAGGACATCTGAAGTTTTTGCCTAAGAATTTGTAATTGAGTCTAAGTGTCCTCTATAAATACTGTAAATCCGTCCGTGTCTCCGGGTTAAGAGTTGCCTAAGGCTTATAAATATGTCGCATCAAATTGATCTGTCGGTGGAGAAGAACGTTCGTGGCATTGATAAATCGGCGTGAAGAGAGGAGAATACCGAAGTGAGCCGAGGACATCGCGTATGCGAGATATGCAACGATTCTGACAGAACTGTCCATGGAACTACGCTCCTTTTTCTTACAACAGTGAGAACAGCACTGAGAGAATGTATAGAATCTAGAATTCTATCTTTCATGCAACCGCTAGACAATCCACTTATTGTGATTTCATTTAAATATTCTATAGAAATAGAAATACTCACTGATTTTTCTTCGTTTGTTTAATTAGGGTAATATCCTAAGGACTGGGCTATTTGACAACTCGCTGAACCTGATCTGTTGAACATTTACACATTCAACTACTTATTTACGCAACTGTATATTTTATATAACTTGTGTAATAGAGAAAATTTATAAAACACTATTCCCACTGTATTAAAAGAAATTTTTATTGTTTCCACATATGATCAAGTGGCAGAAATATTCATAGTACTGCCTGACTCATTTGTACGAAGCTTCTCCAAGGAAAGCAGACACGTAACCTTACAAATATCAGCTACAAATCTTCTCTGTATAAAATGGAGCTTTAATTAAAAACAACACTCTGAAGACTTCTAGTGTCTACTGATACACAGAATATTCACGAGCATAACCTCACCATGTCTCCCGAAGAACAATAGAAAACTTCACGGAACACCCTGGATCCGAGCAGACTCGAGTGTAACGTCAAGTATGCCGGCGGCGATGCGCGTAAGATTTTCGCATAGCAGCGAGTCACCAGCCGAATTCTCGAGCTCGATATCGAAATGTCCGTTCGAAAGATTGGTGGTCGCGATTGGAGGTTGATCCATCAGACCAGGACACGTCCATTCCAGCGGGCGAAAGTTTACCGATAGTTGAAGACAGACGAACGAAGACGAAGGATGATTGGTTGGCTTTCGGGAACAAGTCGGAGACAGCTCGAAGACACTGTCCACGGCCATATACAGTTCACCCTTAGCTGGAAGGGCGGAATTGCTCGCATTCGGGACTGATTCCAATTCCTGATGCCTTCGCGTCGTCCTACCAACCATCAACCTCTCGAGCTTCTGACTCCTTCCACACTTTGTGAGACCACCTCGAAGCTGGCCTGCCCACAAACAAGGAGGTGGACGATTTCAGGGTTGCTCAGCATTTCTACCCCTAAGCTCGACCATTTCTGACCACCACTTTCTCTCTTAGCTTCTCTTCTGTGTATCTTTCTGCCTCCCTCTGGTCGTCAAACGCCGTGCTTCGAACTAGATTACTGCGTTGCATTCGCTGAAGAGGAGATCTCGCTGATTTGGGAATCTGATTAGGACGATTCGTTGGATCCCTTATGATGTTAGGAACGTGCTATAAGGACTACAGTTTTCAATTCCTTTTACTGTATGTCAGAACATTATACTTCATTAGGTTAAAAGGCGAAGCTAAAAGTACAAAAGCATGTGGACCCAGAGAAGTTCACCGCAATGAGCCATTAAGATCAAGTTGCTCAATTATTTACGTGATTCTATTGTTAATTCAATAGAACATTATAAAACTATGATTGTAAGACATACATCAATAAACACTGTTAAATCTACAAAAATCGTTTAACACTTTGACTACCACAGTGAAAACTCCTATACCTGGTCAGACATACTACAATAACCTATTTCAAACACCAACGACAAAAGGAATAATTCTATAACTATCCAATTGCACAGCCTTGGTTTTCTATTTTCATTACAACATGAATTCTGCTCAAAATTGTATTAAAATTAGTAAACATTTAATTAAATGAAATTTGATACCAACCACAGTTTAACTAATGTAGCTGATCAGTTGAATCTCTTGAAGCCAAGAAATTTCAAACTGGCCCCTGAAAAAAACCCACTGCAGCAAACCCGGGGAGAGAGAAAGAAAATGAAATTACGTTGACAAAGTGACCGGTTGAGGTCGCATATAACTCGAAACGGTTGCAGCCGCTTTTCACAAGGCATGTTCACATCGGACTGTCCACGCTTGAACGTCTGTGGATTATTCCATGGCTGCAAGTGTACCGGAAACGGCCGCGCTGTTGTACGTGTACCGGACCTTAACGTTTATTGTTATCCAGGTTAATACCCTGGCTCTATGTTGTGGAAACTCAGGAAATCCCATGGGATGCGGCGGCAAGCTTTGTTGCTTCCGGTGTCCCTGTTCTCCTTCTGCTCGGTTTTATATTCTGTGGCCTCTTTTCCGCCGTTTCGCTCGGCCGACACGCTTTTCACGCCGCTGTTCCGTCTCGGGAAAAACGAGAGAACGAAAAGGCCGATGTTACGACTCGTTTATCGAAGCGCCGCTTCGAGTTAATCCCGTGAAAGCTCCCTAAGAGTCTTAACAATGTCGAGCACCCGGCCAGAGGTCGCGATAAGTGGAATATATTATGTGCTCCGACCGTGGAATGCGGCGGAGCTCGCACGGAAACATCACCATGCACTTTTTTTTTAGAGGACTATATTTCACTGGGTCAAGGGGAATTTTTCGTTCAAATTCTTTGATACTGCTTTGCGAGTAAATGTGAGCGTGTGGGAACAGCGAAAAGTTTGGAAGACTTTGATACTGTTTTATAACTAAATGTCTTTATTAACTCCACCGTTGTACTCAAAAAACATAAATTTTATACTCTGTCGCGGATCCATATTTTCAAAAATGCACCACCATGCCTTAGTCAGTTTTAAACTTCTTGAGTTTCTCTTAGAAAGCTGAAGTGTGCTTAACCCTTGATGCCGATATATACTACTATGAACAATTCATATTGTATGTCTACCACAAACTAGGAAAACATTGCACTAATACGTCAGGCAATTTCATATGCATCAACCCAATGAAACTAAATTTATTTATTTCAAATGAACTGATATGAAGTTGAGAGTTTATTTATAAGTTATTCAAGGTACTAGATGCCTCTTATCGTATGTCCTGTCCTGATGGTTATCTGAAAGTCAACATGTCATAGATAGTTCAAACAGTATTTTCTGTCAGAGAAAACAGTATAACACTTGAGTAATAAGAATAAGTGTTGTTCTGTTAAAAAGAAATAAACAAGACCTTGATATTTTTATGAATATAATCTTACATAAAAAATATTTTTTACTACAACATTTGGAGCTTCGAAACAAATACATTTTCCTTTAGACAGTTCCTATTATCCTTAAGAGAAATTGTGTTGTTTTATTTTGAAGTGTTAACACGTTGAACGCTATGGTGGCCACCGGTGATCGACATCTCAAATTTAATTTAATTAAATAATTACTGATTGTCGGAAAATTCTGAGCAAACTTCATACTGGCACAATAATGTAGGAACAGAAGAACACGGCTGAGTACTCAAATCTTTTTATCTTTACGACTTATAATAAAAAATAGTAAATTATATCGCGTCTGATTAGGTATGGCTGTTTTCACTGTGGCGTTCAACGTGTTAAGTAACTCACGCTGTATGATAAAACACGGTATAATAATTTGGATTTTATTTAAAAAATTGGTTTGTTGTTAAATAAAGTACACAAAAGAATCTAAAAGAGTGTTTTCATCTATGAATTTCGTATTTGAAGCGTTTTTATATTTTTTCGTTGCGATATTTTCATTACATGGATTAAATATAATTAAATTTATGTGTACGGTATCTGCTACGCTTCCTGCTTTTTCTCTCGCAGCTTTTCCGCGAGAAATCGTAGAATTTTGTATTTTATATTCAGTTAAAAAACTGGTGTTGTTTATTTCATAATTCTATAAAGTAAGGCGAGCTCTTAAACGCGGAAACTACGATGCCACGTTTTAGTTCTTGTTGCCTTAAACCTCGGTGTTTATCGTTCTTCATTTTAACCCCGCGAAAAATATAACGTGGAAATATCACACTTTTTATTTTCTTCGTTCCACTTTTTCCGGGCGAAGAAAAACACGTTGATAAATATACGGAAACGTAGTGTAAGGAATAATCTTACAATCAAAATAATATTGTAAGTACTGTAAATTATTCTACACTTTCTGAACATGGAAATAGATGATAAAATATTTATTCAAACTTAGTTGAATAACTGTACGGAGCAACAGTAATCATCCTTTGATAAATCATCGATAAATTTAAAAAGACAAATGGGAAGTTATTTATACTTGATCCGAATAATTTTAGCTTGCAATACACGCATCAATTATACTTGAATAGACACCACAAAATAGACTGCGCTTCTTTATGTAATTTAACACATTCAAGTTCATGAAGAATGTACATTTTACAGAATAAGTGAATCAAAAAATGTACTGTGAAACATTTCAACCCCCAAATGTAGTTCTGACACGCTTATGTTTCATCAGCTATACGAAAATCAAAAATACCGAAGTCCACGCATGTATATTTATATAAAAATCCGCAGTCTACCACGAGGAAACAACACGTCGTTTCGACTCGTCGACGAAGGGTAGCTACGTCTCCTCCATTTCCCTCTCGCCGTCTCTTTCTTCAGCAATCCTTTCTCCTTGTTCCCTTTCTCTCTCGCCTCATCCACGGCTGTTCGCGCTGCTAAACGTTAAGTTCCCCGTTCGCGGCGGAGAAGAAAAAAAGCGGAGACAGAAAAAGAGGGAAAGGCGCGGCTGAATTTATGCTTCATTCGTACACGTTAGGTATACACGAGAAGGAAACGAGTGGAGCGTAAATTATGGTACTCTTGAACGCGAACTCGCTCCGACCTTCCGCGCTTGAACCTCAAACCGGGCGTTCCCGTGGAGGGCCGGTTGTTGCCAAGGGATGGAGCCGTGTCTTTTTATTTATTGTTCCAGACCGACGCTATTCCGCGAGTAATTTAATTTGCAAAAACAAAAAAAAAGAAGAAAAAGTGCCATCTTTCTCCGCCATTTCTATTTCGCTATCCGTCTTCTTCTCTACCCAACGAACACTCACTCGTTCATAAGAGAAAAGCTCACCAGCGGCAGTCCTCTCGCGAACGAACAGAGACCTTTTTTCTCCCTGCGGGCTCCACTTTCGAGTCTCTTAAAACCGTCGTTTTGGAGCATCCTACCGAGCTGTTAATAGACAAACGAGCCGACTGTGAATTGGAACGCTCGAGGAAGGCGTTCGCGCGAACCTCCAGCCTTTTGTATTCAATTAACGGCTGCTGCTTTTTCTCTCCAAGCTACACGGTCCTCCGGCCTTCGGCTTCGAGGACTTTTTAGACGGTCAGTTTCAGTGTATGTTTCAGATCTTTTGCTTCAGTCTGGTGGTAACAATGATTTAGATAGAATGTACAGGGTGTTTTGAGACATATTAGCGTATTTTAGAGAGATGTTGGTAAATGAAAGAGATGGGTTTCGAAATTGAAGAGGTTCATGATCTACAGACTGATAGTACAAAGTAACATTTTCTAAACTGTTGGGTTGAATCATGACTAGTTTCCGACACAGAACAGTTTTTGCTTCGTATTTGAAAGTCAGAATCCCTAAAACGCAGACGTGCTGTAGATGCAACATAAATCATCCTTTAATAAATCATCAACGAATTGAAGAAGATAAACCGAAAGGTATTTATGGTTCATCCCAATATTTTGTGAAAGTCAGGTGACTGGATGATTTTTAAATGCAAGAAGCAGTACATGTATAATAGGAGAGGCCTCTAGTATCAGAATTGATAGGGAGACTTGATTGTTCGGATAATAAAGTGTTTATATTGGTTATTTTATATTTTAAGAAAAACACAAGACTATCGATAACAAACATTAACATCTGTTATGTAGTATCGCGTCTAAAAGTATCGTAAGTGGTAGAGAAGATAGAGTTTACTTGTTCAAACGTGTCCATTCAACTTAGCTTACAAATCCTTCAGTTAAGTGTTGTAATTAGGAATCTGTTTAGCTTTAAGCAACTGTGACAATGTATGTGCGTGTGCAAGAGTATGAATCCCTCCACTTTTTGTGAAAAGAACATTTCATCAAATATCAATCATCCCAATACTAATTACACTTAAGATAATTGAAGTTCTGCTACAGCTAATGCTGCTAAAACTTTATAGAACCGTGTATAATTTAAGTTTGTGGCCCTCAAATTCTCTTAAGCACTGCATACAAGTTCCTCTAGTAATCATACTTAACTTTCGTTACCAAAGGTGACTATAGCCACCCAACGTTGAGCTCTTGCTGTGTACTGCAGCTGACTGTAGTCACCCACCGCTGAGTGCCTCTTCTACTCTAAAGATGACAATAATTTGCATAGTACTACAAAGTAGCAGATGCTACACTCTATAGTAGAGTGTAGACTCGCGGCTCAACTATCCCGTGCAGCGAAAGGGTTAAAGAAAACTACTGTAAAAATGTAGACAGCCCCTGAAAGATATTGAAATTCATCCGAAAAACTACCCTTCAGATTCTCCAGTTTTCTACAATAATAACACAACAGAAAAGGGTAAGCCAATGAACACTCCTGTTTCCAATTTCCCATCAGACATCTGGACCAAGTTTTCGCGTCTTCAGAGCCCATGATATCGAGAGTATTCAGAGCTCTACGGCTCTGAGCGGGAAATCACCGTAGTCGTGATCATGATCGGCGTTAAATAGCTCGGTGGAAAGCTCAGGTACACCCATAGGAAAGAGTAGAATGGCGAAGGGAGTTCCTCTCGAGAGAATAGCGAGCGGAAAGCACTAATTGACTGGCTCCGTCGTCTCCGGGTTTTTCAAACGAATTAGTTGACGACGAATCCGATTCAGTCGCATCCTTTCAGACCCCCGGTGCCTGTTCTGCCCCTTTTGCTTTCATGGCGACGAAGCTGCGTTTTTTTTCAGACCTACATCTCGTTACGGTGTTCATGGACAGAGGAGAATGAGAATGGTCGGAGGGTTTGTTAAGCCATCGAGAATTCGAGTTAATTCGCCCGACGTTCCCGGCGAACGTATTACACACACCATGGGGTATGCTTAATTAGCCTGCCATCGAGCGAAAAAATTAATGCGACGGCCCTATCAGAATGCTTTCGATTGCGTGTCCTCTGTTCCTTTCACCCGCCCTATGTTATACGTCTGTAATTATCAGAAGTGTCAGTTCTATTGTCAAATCTATTGTCTGTTTCTGTATTTCTCAAAAAATTCTGTTTTCGATCTGCAAGATAAGGTGCCATTTAATCAAATTTACTGCAGTCCAAAAAGCAGCAACATTCTTCGCATTAACCTTCTTTATATTAATTTTTCTTCGAAAAAATTACAAATTTTTGACAATTAAAAACAGAGTTGTTGTTTATTTTAATGTGTCATTTATTATACGTTTTCTTGTATAAATAAATTCTTTCTCTAAAACAATTTTTGTTTCATTTAATGTCTTACTAACAATAGGGTGGCGGAGGTTGTTCGTAAAATACAGGTATGGGTTCCACAATTTTTGGATAATTGTATATGGGTTCTATGATAAAATAAGTTTGAGAACCACTGGTCTATTCTATCTATTCTTATATATAAATTAGTACCTCGATGACGATTTTCAGAATGTGATTTAATTGACAGGGATATTTAGACTGCTGATCTTTATGCAAATAAACATTTTTAGAGTTCAACAAATTTTATATTAATGTAGTCGATGGAATTAAATTTTGGCACGATTATATTTTGTGCTCCATATGCTTAAATATGTACCTTTTAGTTATTTTATGTAATTGAATGTACATATTTCAAGTATATGGATATGTTACATTGTCTACTGATAGCACATCTTTGTCTTTTGTCCTAATGTTCTGATAAAAATTAAACAAGCTCGATATGTTGTATAAAATGCTAAATATTCACTGTAAAATGAAATTGATTAATTAAGAAAATTAAACATTAATTAAAAACTACACAAAATTATTGCAACAAAAGAAATACAATAGTATATGTACAGGAATGAGTAACTAATTATAAGCTTATTATTATCACTTATCCAAATAAAATTATGGAGATACTAAAGATTTAAGCTCTTTGGGAAATTTAAAACTGATAATCTCCAAGTTTGAGTGGTCTAAAAAAATAGAAGTTCAGTTTTTATCAATAATCGGATTATCGGAACGAAGAGATAAATTGAGTCTCGGTTTAAAGAAATGATTTACATTATATTTCTCTCTGAACGGTTTGATGGATATTTTCAAGAGGAACGTGTAAAGTCTGATACCGAACCGTCGTATTTACATTCGCTGAAACGAATTTCGATCGAAGGATTTTATTCGACGAAAGTTCGTCGCGAAGCTTAATTCCCAATTATCGATACCTGATAGAGAACGAGATTAAACGAAATAACAAGAATCGAATTTTCTACCCACCAATAATCTAATCTTAGTCGATGATGAAATGTATACGTAATAATCATACTCTTAAGTGGAAGAATCCTTTCAATCAAACTTACTCATTTGTTGCTCTTCATTAAATACTCGAAAGCTTTTAATCTTCGTACAAGTCCATCCTCTGCTAATAAAATGTAATAATTCTTTACAATTAAAAACCTGGAAAATTCTGTTCACTGAAGAGTTAACGACGGGTGCAGTAATTGATAAAAAAATAATTTACATAATTTCAAAGTTATATAATATTTGGTGTAATTAATAATATAGAAGAAACATACATTATACAGAATTCAACAGTTACTGCAGAAATTTTACTACAATAATATTTCTTTGTAAGTACAGAGCTTGTGTCCTACGTATTGAATAAATAAAAAGAATAAACAATTAATTCCTTCTTGTTACCTAATTACCTAGAATAAATTATCATTGAATTTTTTAAATAAAAGGAAGCTTAGGATGCATAAAAAGTAACGTTCTGTATTCTCTCCCTTTCTAACAATTTGGAAATTATTTTTCAATCTCTCAGAAACAGTGAAAAATTATATTATGCTAGTATAAATCACCATTCAATTTTTTGAATACTATATATTGAAACTTGATAAAACGATTGCGTACTCCATCCCCATCCCTTCAAAAAATCATCCTTCAATTTTTAAAGGACGGTAAAAAGTTATATTACGTTAAAATAAAGCATCATTCAATTTTTCCACTACCAGAATCCAAAGCTTGTCTGAAAAATTACATTCTCCAACCCCTCCACCGTAAAAATCATACTCCAATTTCTGAAAAAATGAGTGCGCCAATATTTGAAATCGCAGGGACGATCCCACAGTACAATTGTCGCGTGATAAATGTAATTATCGGGGAATCTGATTACCGGACCAGTCAGACGCGTTTTCACGGTGAAAAGTGCGGAAAGGGAAACCGGGTGGCTGTCAGAGAGGAGGAGAAAGTGCAAAAAGAAGAGAACTCGCAGAACCACCGCTTCCCCTCCATCCCATTCGGTCGGAAGCTTTCACGCAACGACCCCGCGGTGTAAGGTCAGAATCCTCTCGCAAGCTCCGCCGTCATAAAAGACGCGTGCTGGCTCGCCCCGGAGGGGTTGCTAATACTCTGAGAATCTGCTCCCTTCGCGTCATATTCGAAAAGCTCGGCTGGTATCGGGAACCCTCTTCGAAATTCCGCGTCGACATCCGCTTGATTACATGCGTCTCTCTTCCGCTTCATTTCCGCGCCACCGTACGACCGGCTGTCGCTGAAAATTTCTTTCTTCAGACCCTTCCCTCTCACCCCTTCGCCGTCTAAACCACTCTCCGTGGGTCTCCTCGAGCTTTTCCGGAACGGATTCCGTGTACGATCTTGCTTAAACGATCCCTCTTCATGGAGAACCGATTTCGCGATGCAAATTGGATGCGAACCTTTTCAGCGGTAACGTGATCATTATAATTGCCTTCCGTTCGGTCTGCTTGTGTTCTGGCAACGTACTCCGAGTCGAAATGACCTTGGAGAACACACACATGACGAGGAGTATGTTTTATACAGGGTGAGTGACGAGAAACAAGACATCTATGTATCTCTGTTAGAATTGAAGATAGGAGGAAATGTCAAAAAGGAAAGTTGTACTGTTCAAGGGAACAAATATGGTGATACGAATAGATCAAATTGACGTTATCCTCAGGGCTATTTGAAGGTTATCGATGCTTTTCTAATGGCACCATGTATTTTTAACTCTACAGCGTAGTAGCTGATGCCAAGGCGAGTTCAGCGACATAGGATACCATGACTTTGCAACTCTTCTCTTTGACATTTCCTGCTATATTAGATTCTAACAGAGATGTTTAGGTGCCCTCGTCCTCGTGACTTACCGTGTATATTTTACAAGCGATACAAAGTTGAAGGAATTATTTCCTAGAGATACCAAAGGTTCCTGGAATGTACTGATATGTTTCATGATTATGTCAAGATCAAAGATATTTTTCTCACACTTCGTCTATAGAAAGTTCTCTATTGCTGTACAACAGAAATTCTGAAAAACTAATTAGTTTTTTCATTAGCTTATTAACACGTTGAGCCCCGCAGTCGAAAATCCTGCAACTAGTCAGACGTGCGAGAAAACCTTTTTATTAACATGTATCGTCCAATATATAAATATTTATGTACTTGACAACATATTTCTTATTTTGTACTATCATTGAAACATAGATGTCGAGAATAAAAATCTACATAAAATCTAACCATTCAGATTATCTTACTATTCTTCTCTCTTCACATGTTCTAAAATTTACAAACATCAGATCACTCACAAAAAAGATGTACAGCTGCAGCTTTTCCTAATTTCAAGTAACATTTCCCTCATTTTCCCTGACGCGTGTTAAAGTTTACGCAATTTAAATCCCAGAGGCAACAATTAAAATTAGGTTACCGGTAACAGGCGGCGGTGAACGTTGCAAACCAATCGATAATTAATTTCGTATCACTGATTTCTTACCCGAAATCCCGATTCACCGGTGCGACTCTCGGTGTTCCACACTCGAACGAGGCCTTTGCTCTAACGTAATTACCGTGAACAAGCGAGAATAACAATTAACAGGATAACGGGCTAGGCGAAGCCCCTCGACGAACAAAGTGTTTCGGTCGAGAACCAGGAAACGGGACACAGCTTGATTCTGCAATAAATGTTATAAGCTCGAAGCTCGTTTGAACTTCGAGCCGTGATTTTCCAAACGTATCTAATTAGTTTCGTCGACCTTTCGCGAGGGTATACCGCCGTTAACAATGCTTCTGTCGAGTGTTTACGTTGCCTGCTAACGAACTGGGTCAATTACACGCGAAACCGTGGAAAGAAATACTACTTGAATGTAACATGCTAACATGATTGCACAATGTAACCATAAAATCCTGTTATTACTCATTTCCTGATGGGCGAGAAATTTGCAAGGTTATTTCATGTGTATTTGTAGCTTAATTTAGCGGTTGGTGAGACTACAGGATTTCATGATGTTATTGTTTGAGTCTTTTTTGTGGAGTGAATTGCTTTTTGAATTTTTTAAATATTTTTTAAGTAGCGTTTACTAGCTCGAGATGATCTGAAAGTCAACATGTTTATATTAAGTACATTAAATTCCGATGACTAGGAAAATATGATACTACTACTAAAATTTGCTGACAATGAAATTTTGGAAAGAATGACTTTCGATTAAAATAAAAGTGGATTACTTTACAAGTACTATTTCTTGTAACTGTCAAAAGCAATAAAAGTATTGTAGATGCCAAAATTAAGTAGAACCCCCTGAACATCTGACATGTGTAAATTTCATAAAGTAGCTGAAAGGAAAAATAAGTTTCTTAATTATTTAAAGGATAAAGTACAATGTTATTTCCTTAACAACATAAAAACAAAAAAATATCGACAGTTAAATATGTGTATGTCCATAAACGCACGCAGTCCAAGATTGGCAACAGTGACATTTGAATGAATAAAAATAGTATTATAAAAAAAAAATTAAATAAACATCATAGAACTATCCTCACGTTGTACCATACTATTATTATGTATATTTCACATTTGTGTTACAGCTTTTTAACACGTTGAAAGCCATGGGTCACCGTTGACCATCACTTCAAATTTAATTTCATTAAATAACTATTTATTATTACTCAATCCTGAGGAATTTTCAGGTTATAACATTAATGTAAGAATATCAACACACGACTGAATTCCCGAATATTTTTTTCCTTCAGGATTCATATTAAAAAAAATATATTACATTATGTCTGACCAGGTATGTCTATTTTCACTGTTGCATTCGTGTTAATGAAGTATTTATAGACATGTGTCTGTATAACATTTTTTGTTTGTGTTTATTCGTAAAATATACTTATATACTACATATAAAAGTTTGATAAAAAAAACTTGGGACACCTTGTATATCACAACTGAAACATATGACTGACATAATTTCCAGTTTCTTACTTCATAAAATTCTTCATATCATTGTAGCTCGATTGTGCTCTTTATGAATCACATAATAGTTTGAAAAAGTTATTAAAAATGAAGCATGCGTCTGAAAAAATGCATACATATTACAAAAAAACAGCCAGGAAGATGAAGGGGGATGTACACTTTGAGATCGACCGATAATTCGGTCGCAATGGGTTCGTTTTCATAATATGGAGGAACTCGGCCCGGATTCTGCTTGCAAAGCAACAAGAAAGTAGGAAACGTACATGGGAACAATAATTTTCCACCAACGTTCGCATTTCTGTGAAAAGTTGTAAAAGCAAACTCGGTATTCCGAACCCCATATCCATCTGCTGTTAGATGCACGAGAAACGTCTGACGCGACGAAACGAATTCAGAGAATATCATTACGTATAGTTAAAACAAACTCTTCGAACCGCTACTATCTTTTATCAAAATCGCCAAACTGACGATGCTCATAAATAGACAGTGGATGTCCATACAATTTAACACACCTAATTATCTGAAAAACGCGCATTTAACACGTTGAGTGCCGCAGTAGAAAATCCCGGAATTTCCGAATTTTCCATGGGAAACGCCAAGGAAATTCTGGCGAAGTGACTCACGTACTTCCGTTAAACTTGTTCGGGACTTTTCTGGGGGGAACGAATCCTCCGTTTTGTCTTATCCTTTCGCATTTTCGCAACTCTTTTCCGAAGGACTTTCCGCTAGGGTGGAGAATAAAAAAAAGGGGGACGTGGAGACTGATCCTGTCTACCCATTACGTTCTTCTTGAAGAAAATCGTCTGCCCTTCCTGTTCAGCCTGTTGAGACAAAAGCAGGGCATTAGATGACCACCTCCGACGAATACCAATGCCCTGGACAACCGTGAAACTCCCCTGCTAAATCGCACCCTCTACTTCAATCCTTTCGTCAGTGGCATCAATCGTAAAAATAGGAAATTCAACGATGACAACAGACCAAAAAATCGTCTCTTTTAACGCTATAAATTCATATGGAGTTTTAAGAAGAAATTCTTTTATTTAATACTCTGTTAGGGTATTTTTATTTGAAGCAAGGCTATATCTGTAACAAATTACATTTCAAATTCGACGCCAAAAGTTGTAGATAGTCAGCTACACGAGAATTGAAGAAGAGTAATTATGGGAATATTTTACCGACTTCGTGAGTCATTGTCCATCTAGACAAATGCCTTGTACATGTTTCAATGCGGTTTATCGTCAGCCACGACAGTATGACAATAAAAATATGTTTCTTGTAAAAAATATATATGACCTTGGAGATCTCAGGAAATTGACCTTGAAGAAAAAAGTCGTGAAAATCAAAATATTTTTCTTTCTGAACCAAATAAGTTCTTTCTGATACATTCTTCGTAACATATAGAATACCAAGATGTTCATACAAAACGCACAAGACAAAATACACATTGTGTATACTACCCTCTTCAGAGATTAGATTTCTTCCTTAATTCTATTGCAATTGACTAATTAGTAGTTTTGTAACTTTACTTTACTAAACATAACCTAAAGAAACGTAAGACAAACAAAAGTTAAAATAACGCATTCATCTAATAAGTTTCATGTTGCCGACAAACACATTTTACATTTGTGGTCCAATAACTACAACTTCATACCGAATAAATATAATATTATTCTAACTGTGATACAGTAAATTCTTGCCACAAAATATTAAACCAAAAAACTATTAAATCCAGCACCCAGACCTACCGCAACACTCTACAAAAGTTCCACACTCAACAAACTTCAAAAAATCATTCCCTATGCAACAAAATTTATAGTTGTGCTCCAATAACTATAACTTCATACTGAATAAATATAACATTACTCCAACTGTAATACCATAAATTCGTAACTGAAAATATCAAACAAACGAACTATAGTATTAAATTCAGCATCAGATCTACCGTAAAACGCCTCAAAACTTCCACGCCCAACAAACTTCAAAAATGCATTCCGCGTCCAACAAAGTCAGAGACGACAAAAACTTTTCTCGAACGAGGACAGAAACTCTTCCGGAGCTGATATTAAATTCAAACCGAATCCTTTCTCGCCCCTCGGAATATTCTACAATATTTACAGGCGGCCCCGTCTCAAAATAAGACGTCTCGAATAACAGCAGTAAAAACGACGAACGAGCGGGCACGCAGCGAAATCGCGGGAGAAGATTCTCGTCGTCGAAGGAAAAGCCTTGGAACGATCACGATAAGTCACATGATCGCACGTAGTCGCGGAGTTGGACACGGTGGGTGGTTCGTGTTCGTCAGGAAGGGTGGCTTTAATATAGGGGTCGCGATACCACGGCAGAAGGACAACGACGAAGGACGAAGACCTCGAGATGTCGGGGTGGTTTGAGGCCGGATGCCGCCACGTCGGGAAATGCTATGCGACGTTCAAGGGTGGGACCGAGTTACCCACGAATTCCAGCAACCCTCCTTCGACAAACTACCCTACTACTACCGTTGTGCTTCCACGTATCATACGCAATAACGCAGTCGATGACGTATTTCGCTCTTCTCTGACTCAATATGGAGGACAGAAGATTTCCGGCGGAGAAATGTAACGACGAGGATCATCGGAGCCGTATGCCTACTGCGATAATATTAAATGGAGAACGTGATTTGTGATACTGCAGGCAATTTGTCTGATATTTGAAGAGACAGTATATTTTAAGAAACATGACAAAGCCTTGCAGTGTTTAATAAATACTATACAGTAGACTTAAGGAAACGGAACCTTTACTTTGAGTATATGAATTGTTGAATAAAATACCCCGTGAGATTTATGTTGCTCTAGAATTTATCTCGCTTTATTTAGTCACCCTTACTAATTTATTAAAATTAGAAAGACACGATTAGAAATCGATTCCAATTACATCCGTAACTATTACACAAAAAAACTAAAAAAATGACAAAAAAACAAACATTCACATATGTAAATTCTAACTGGATATTATACAAGTGTCATGGTCCACAATATTTGAATAAAAAAAAGAAATTAAAAATACATAATGTGTCCATTATCCTTGACGAAGTTAAATTTGTTACGTCTGTTGGAAGCAATGACAAAAGTTTACTTTGAACAGAGGACATTGTCGGCCGAAGTGTCGAGTTTTCATGGAGGAAAATACTTGTTCCAAGTGGAAGGGTCACGAGTTAAGAGATGCTGGTTAATTGACATCCTCTCCCGGACTGCTTCTGTCATTTATTCTTCTTCGATAAAACACCTTCCACCCTTTGTCGCGGCGTGATTGTCTCCGGTGATTACGGTTTCGGGGGTTGTTTGCATTTAGGAAGCCATCAACGCTTAATCGCATTCCTTCTCGCCTCGGGAGATTGGAACTTTCGGGGAAAGCCACTCCCATAACTTGCCGCATTTACATCGCGTCCGCGTGCAAGCTAAATAGGCTTTTCCACGAGGAAAAAAGCCACCTGCGAGCTATGAAAATTCCACCGCCTAACCTCTAAAAATAAAGGGGGTTCACCGCGAAATTAGCTGGGGAAACAAGTTATCGACTTTACAGGCCACGGGATAGCTGCACCTATCGATTCATTAAACGATACTTTTTTATGAGAGTCAGAATTTTCTATGAATATTCTGAATAAATATCATGTGAATGTTACTAACAGGTATCGTGTGAATCTTACTAACAGTTATTGTATGAATATTGTTACAAATATTTTGTGTATTTTTTAGCAAATAGTTTTTTAATATTCTTAATAAATATTGTAGTGAACATTGTTAATAAATATTCTATGAATATTCTCAAGAAATTTTCTGTGAATATGTCTAGGAAATTTTCTGTGAATATTCTTAAGACATTTTCTGCATGAATTCTCAAGAAATATATTTAGCATATTCATGAGAAATATTTTTCAAATATTCTTGAGAAATATTCTATGAATTTTTCTAATAAATAGTTTGCGAAAATTCCTGAGAAATATCCTGTGAGCATTCCTAACAAATGTACTGTGAATGTTCTGAAATGTGTAACTCCTTTACCAAATGCCTGAATTAGGCTTTTCACAATAGTACATGTGATACCTATAAAAATTATTATACGTTCTTATTTAAGTATTGTACATTTTTACTGATATATAATAATTCTATACAGATATTTGATTTCTCATTGAATTGTATAGGATTTATGAGAGCATAACTCGTTTACTAGAATTAAAAAACGGCACTGTCACTACTAAATAGCACTTTTCATTCATTTAGCCACGAATTTATGGGATTTTACGTAAAACCGCTAATAATAAAAAACAGAAATCGCGCAAAATACCAGGTATCCCCGATTCATAACAAAATACACAGATCATCGACCAGCCAGACAATTAACGATAAAAACATCTGCACGAAGTATCACCATGAAATCAAACGAATCGAGCAGACCCGCCATCTTAGTTTCCACCGATCCGGATGATCATTTATTGATCGATGGATCGCGAAGTTAAATGAGGGATTTCTAAAGGAACCGGACATTAATTGAAATTTGTCCGTGGCTAGCGGTAACCGCAGCACTCGAAAACTTCTTGCGGAAGAAGAGAGAAAATTCGATAAACCACAATGGCGAAACTCGTCAAGGGACCATTTTCGTTCCGCGCCACGCAACTTCCTTCAAAGCCTCCGTGTACCCTTGCATCAACCGGGGGTTCATAAAAGACGGAAAAAGGGGTGAAAGAGGGCGGATGGCGGCGGTGGTGGTCGGAGGTACGTGAAAAACTTTGCTCGTGTTAAAGCGAGCCCTCCGCCGCGCATAATTAAGACCAATTAATATTCGGCCCTCGTGCCGCCTCGTTCTACGAACACTTCCGGAAGTTGCATTCCCGGCGAGAACGTTACTTGTTCTTCTCGTCAATGGCCGGGGGATCGAGTATGAATAAATTGCGCTACATACATTCTCACCGGCCATTCAGGCGAATTGGGGACTCTTAGAATGTATGGGACAAAAGAGGCTCGCCGCTATGATGAATTTAATGAGAAGAAAAATTATTCTTACGCGGTGATCATAATTTAACCCATTCGCCGTTGTCGTTATCCTGATCGACCACGTCTGTGCTGAATTCAGTTCACGTTTCCAACGGCGCATTCTTTTAGATTTTCTATAATTACAATTTTAACACGTTGAGTGCCACACTGAAAACAGACATAACTAATCAGATGCGATATAATGTACTTTTTTTCTATAAATCGTGAAAAAGAAAAGATTTGATTACTCAATCGTGTTTTTCTGTTCCTCCATTATTGTTTCAGTATGAAGTGTGCTCAGCATTTTGTGGCAATCAATAATTGTTTAGTCAAATTAAACTTGAGGTGCTGATTATCGGTGACCCCCGCGGTAGTCAACGTGTTAAGTATGTCATGCATCTAGTTGATCCTAAATTTAAAATAGCAAGTAGAATACCCTTCTCCAAATTCTATTGTTTATAGTATTTCGTATTTTCTTACTGGTTTCAATATTGTTCACCTGTTCCCAAAAAATGTTGAGTTTGATTAAATTCTACATTCATTCGTATTGGCAGAGTGTAGATAAACAGCAGAAATTACAAACAGATTTATCGTTTATACGGTTTTTAGTACAAGCGACATGCCACATCGACGCCAATATAGTGGCTATTAGCGCTTCAGTGTCTTCCGCCTTGCCGTAGAACGAAATGGTTAATGAGAAGAAACATTATTCTTTCGTAGTGATAATATGTTAAAGGTTTAATGCCGCATGGAGTGTGGAATAACGTGTAGCATTCTATTTAAAAAATGAATGGTCACCTTCGTCTCTCGAAAAATATTGCAAACATAAAAAATTTACTTACACTATTATATTGATTACAAAGAACAGTAAAACCTTTTCCTGTTTCATTTTCTCCGTATACTTATCATTTGCTAGAAAAACGCTTGGTAGTAACTGCGAGAACACACTGTATACTAAGTCTCTAATTCCAGGAAATACTAAGCTCTGATGATCATTAACCCTGGCCGGTTATTGCTGGTTAATTTTTCACGAAGATTGGTAATTTGCTGACGCGGCATGTTGTGTGCGAACGAACGCGGTGCTTTGTACGCACGAAAAGGAATCTGAAGGGTAGTAAATGGATATCCTAAATCATCCCCCATTTCAGCCCTTCCCCTTCGTGGTTTTCTGGTTCTTATTCGCTTACTCAACATGTACACAATTTACCACGAGCCAATTCGCTCTTTTCAACATATCTGAAACTTTGATGCACTTATTTGCTTGTCTTATCGCCGGTCAAATCTATTTCTCTCTCGTCCCGAATTGCAAAATGCAATTTACCCCGAGCACTTCGTATCGATGCTGAAACATTTGTCGTGTCGCAACGTTACGGTTCAATTTCGCGAGAGCTCGCGAAATAAACGCGGAACAATTTGCCTCGCGAGAAGCCGCGTAATCGCGCGAGAATGTGACACGCCTGTTTTGCCGGAAAATGGAGACGGCCATTGCAAGAGGAATTGAAATTTTCTGTTCACTGCTTCCGGAGATTGAACTGGTTATGAAAACGCTATAACAGGCGGACAATATTTTTTTACGACTGCAGACGCAGGACTTTGGCCGAAATTCGGACCACGCCCACTCTCATATGAAATTTCTTCTAATTTTGCGTTCCCATGAATTTATATGATGGCTATTCTATTTATGTTTCAATTTCTTCTGAGGGTGTATTTTATTTTCCATGATACTCGATGTAAATTAAACAAAAATTTAAGTAAGTTATATGATAAATGTACATTTATATGAATATATAAATTTAAAGAAATAAGGTACTTTGTATCTGTAATTTTATTAACGTTTTCAAAGACGATTTGATTATTCAACATTAAGCATAAATTGTACAAATTCTACAAACACAGCACTCACAGAACTGCTCACTGAAGAATAAACGTTCATATATCAATATGGCAATGTCCATGAAGAGACGAAGTAATTTAACAGCCGCTACATTTAATCTGCTGTAACTATAATATAATTTGTAAAACAGAAATGGGATAAGAAAGAGAATGGTTTGTCTGCTATTTGGTACATCTCTGATGGTCTGATACAAAATAAATTGTTGTTACAACACACTTTATGTAAAAGACTTAAAGCACCCTAAATCTACACTCTTCCTAACAAACATATTTAACATCCTGTACATCGAATCTACTCTAACCATTCTAAATGTGAGTATCAGACAATTTGAAAAAACTATAGAATATTGGAACATTTCTGTCAGTTTGACACGAAACAATCAGAACAATATACTGTATGTCAAATAAATATATTACCCTCAGTCTAAAAATTTCTGTACCACCTTATTTAACCCTTTACAGGATAGTGGTACGAGATAGTATCATTTTATTTAAAGAGAATGTAGCCAATTTAATTAATTATATCTAATGAATAAGTCGAATTTTTATAAAAATTGTTCTCCGAGATCCATTACGGTCTCTTTAACTCGATGTATTAAACAAATGCGCTGTACGATATATTACTGCTGACAAGTTAACCAATTAATGTGACTATCTCAAAACAATAGATTTGCAATTACCTAGTTATAATACTGGACCCACGATATGACATTTTTCGTTCAGGATGACCTGAACACTTCACCGGACAACCTGTTACAGTTCAGTTTGAAAGGCATATAATAATAAATTGAATAATGTATCTACAAGTTGTTTAAGAGTCAGATACAAAACGAACCATCAGCGTCCGCATTATCAAAGCTAACGTTCTCCAATGTCACGAGCAAAATCAATTTCTTCACTGCGATTCATGCAAACTCCCCCTGTGCACGTGTCCCGGCTAAAGCCTGAGCAAAAAGCCTCGTCCAACGGCATCAGCATCACGAGCCTCGAAATGTCTGCCATTCTTTCTCCATTTCGAATCACTTTGCACCCCCTGACCTTCCATCACGGTGTCGGGTGTCTGGTGTTCAAAGATATACGACGAAATCGTACTTTCCCACCCTCCTCTGGATTTCTATGGGTCCCCGTGCGCGCAGACCAACTTTCCACCCCTATTATTTGCGCGTCTACTCATTCGACGCCCCCCTAGGCTCAACAATACCGCAATTGTGGCGCTCGCGTGTAATATCGTTACATTCGCATTTGCACAGAGTGTGTCAGGCACTTTCGATGAATCTTCCACCCTCGATTTCTCATTTTTTTTTCCTGTACGTTCGTCGGCCGCTGACTTTTTGATCTTGTTAATGATTTACTGTCTGTGTGTGCGTTTGGGGTGACCATCGACGCCGGAACGTAGTTTGTTTTTCCTACCCCTTGATGAAGGTGCGCGAGAGGGGTAGACATTCTAGTAGCATGTAATTTGGAATACGGTTTTGAAGTTTGGTATATTTTTATGAGTATAGTATTGTTTTCGAAAGGGTGCGGTATGATTTTTGCGAGGAGCAACGTATTTATGTTTTTTGAAGACAGATGGTTAAGCTTTTGTTTGTTGGTTGTATTTAAAGTTTGTAATGGTTAAATTGTTTGTTTCGAGTTATTTGATTTGTTTAAATTATGTACCGCGGTTAAATGTTTCAGGTACGCTTTGTTATTCTGTGAAGCAAGACATTGTTGTTCATGTGATCGTTTCAATTGTGTTCGTAGAACTTGTACATCTAATCACAAGTTTCCAAAATTCTTCTCATGAAAATGTTAACAATTCTAGAGCTTCTGTAAAATGATTATTGATGATATATATAAATATAAAGTGTTTAAATAAATAATTAAGTAACATGTAGTTTGAATCACATAATATATAATATATTATTAGATAGCTGCTCCGTCTTACAGATTCCTAAGAATGAACTTAAATGAATTTACATGACTTTTTTCATACTTAAATATAGTGAACAAAATCTACACCATGTTTTAGAGCATAATAACTTATTCATGATACAAATATAATTTGACTGTGATTCGAAGCTAGACCGCTCAAATAAATAAGCGCAATCCGTCAACCTCCATTCTTATCACAAACCTGTCACTTTACACAAACATACTTAATTGATCACATCCAACAATAAACCGACCAATTGGTTTTGAGGACGCGCAAGGTATTTTCTTCGTGCTTGATCATAAAATTCCTTTTACAGAATATCGTCTTCACTGTCTTTCCACAAAGTAGCTATTAACTTGTCGGATGAACATGAAAGGTGCTTTATCGTCAGACATTTAAATGCTTGCTTGACAGGTTGTAACGGTGCTTGATTAAAATTCTTGCAGCAGTGTTAGGTAATTTTTTTATTTTACTCCATCAAAAATTGCAGTTCGAGTTTCAATGAATTTTTTTTAGTCTTTCCCTAACAAATTATGAACGCCCTATACATATATAATTTTTTTATATATTTTAATTAACAAAAATAATTATACATGTATATATTAAATTAGAATGTTAGAATAATATACACATTTTAATTAATTCTGTGTAAGAGAAAAGTTTATACATATAAATACAATATATTACTTTCAAATTGTAATTGAACTTATATACAATTATTTTTGTTAATAAAATTATTAATAACTAAAATACTAACAAAAATTTATACATATAATTATAGGGTATTTCATATTGACTATTCTTATAAACGGAGATTACCAAAAAAGCTACAATTTCACTTCAGGCCTTGAGAGCGTTATTATTTATAAAGTAGTATTACAATGTCGAACATTACAGAAACTTCAACGCAAGTGCGAAAAGGCGTTGAATAAATATTCGTAAAACGCCGCCTTCAATTTACACGGCCCTGAAATTGCTCAGGATAAATTCATCGGCTCGCATAATCGCGTCTACGAAGGGCGACAGCCTCTGAAGCAGGGCATTGAAGGTCCCTTGAAATTCTCGAAGCGGACGAAGAATCAAAATCGTTTTCGCGTCAAATTCCCCAAGATATTCGACGTTTAACCACTTGACTCCTCTGCCGAGCGTTTCTTAATCGTTCGAGAGACTGGGTAATAAAAAAAAAAAGAGAAGGAAAGAGGAGGGAAGACGGTTATTTCGTGATGGAAGGGGAGAATCGAAAGAGAAGTCTCGAAACCGTCAAGGATAATATTTAAGGATTATTCCGTCTCGAATGAGAAAGAAGTGGGTATCGTTTCGAACCATTAATATCGTTCAGCCAGCAAATTGGATTAAAGAGAATCGATTTAAACGGATATTAGAGTATAAACTACCCCGTGTCTTCTCGTGCCTTCGAACCGTGATGGAATGTTAAATAAAAGCTCAAGAATGAACATTGAAATATGTACAAACATAATATATGTATATACGATGTTAACAAGAAAACGTTCATTAAACAGAAAAATAGGAACATTTATAAATTTCATTTCTTTGCCGTGGTGGCCACCGGAAGCCGTCGCACGATATATTTAATTAAATAATAACTGGTTTTATTAGACTTTTGAATAGAATTAATATCGCAATAAGAATAGATGGTCAAGACTGTGCAATTGAATAGTTACATATTTTGTTTCTCGTGATTTGTGTTTGAGATAGAATATTATAACATGTCTGACAAGGGAGGGGAGTTTTCACTGTAGCCGACAGCATTCCAATTTAAATTTTCAATCTCGTCCTTAAACTGTTACACAATTATTTGAACGTTTAGTAATATAACACTATTATTTCAATTATTACTGAAGGAATAGATGGAAGGATTAATAAATTTAAATAACATAAATATACATACACTGTAGATAAATACACACTACCCCTCAAAAGTATTTGCATATTGACATATGTTCTATAAGATAAGAAACGGCATAACTTATGAGATAACCTGACATCTTAAAAATCCAAGAAAATGTCCGGCTAGTCGAGGCTGATCCTCGATAGACGTCTCCGTGAGAAAGAAGAGGCTATCAAAGCTCGAGAGGTTATACCAGAAGACGGCCGGTAATCCGTCGAACCGATTAAACTGATTTGTCGATCGCGATTGGCTCGTAGAGGCGGCGGAACAGCCGCAAAAGGAACAAATTGCACGCCTGGAAAAAAGACGACGGCATCGGCGACGGGAATAATGAAATTAAAAGCGTCTGGTGTCGCGGGGTTGCCCGGGGCTACGAAGTCTGACGACCCGCTTCACTGGAAACAATAGAATAGCACAGCTGCCATTGTCTAGAATAAAGCTTGCCTTCTTCTGACTGTTCCGCAGCTTCCAGTCAGCCGCCACTGACACGTTATCATATTTGTCACTGGTGACTGACAGATCAATTTGAATTGAACTATACAGGGCGAGGCAGCTGTAATCTTATGAATTGCTCGTACGGCATCAAGTGAGACACAGAACATACGAATTACTTCCATTCTAATTTGTTTATATATCGAGCTATGAAGAGCTCCTTCAGTTTTTTACATGGAATATTGTTCGATGATTATTACACTAATGATAAGAGAGCGTCTGAAACACCCGGTTCCTGTCAAGATCGCCTATCCACGGAGTCTGCTGAAAAGATAACAGGTAAAATCATCCACAACTCAGTAAGCATTGAGTTTAGGACATTTGTTTAATTGTTGAGTGCAGCTGCTGGCTGCGACACCAGATTCCAAAAGCACTGCGCTGTATTGTCCGTGTAAGCACGATAAAGTTTCACTGAAATTTTAAGGATGTATCAGTGGCACAAAATTAATTCTTGGCTACAAAGTAGATGAAGAAACTGTGTAATATTAAGTCGCTCGGAGTGCGATCGTGTTTCCTGCTAATAAGGCTTACTTGCTGAGTTTGGAGACGTGTCCTAACAATTAGTGATCCCCAAAAATACCCTATACACACGACACACACAGTGAAGATGTTAATTTGAAGATACT
Source organism: Macropis europaea (assembly GCA_916610135.2). Lineage (NCBI taxonomy): Eukaryota > Metazoa > Arthropoda > Insecta > Hymenoptera > Melittidae > Macropis > Macropis europaea. Next base: position 23,979,096 of record OU744344.1, read on the forward strand.
ATTTCGACCGACGTACAGCGTGGTGGCGACATAAATACAATTTCTTCTTTCTATGTAACCTAGTATCGAGTGTTACGTCATTTAACCAGGGGATCAAAAGTTTTAGCTGGGTGCAACAAGACAGAACCACTGAAGATGGTTACCTCCATTAAAGTTGCCTGTGGCCAGGATAGCTTAACTTTAACGATTGGAGAACTGGCGGAGAAACTATTCAACAATGTTACTCTAGAATTTTTAGAATTTTTCCAAAACACTGTAATTGTCAACAGCAACGAAGAACCAATGAAGACGATCACCCATCTCAGCACTAACTATGCCCAGCATACCTTAACTTCGACGATCGGACAGTAGCCAGTGTTTTCTACGTGACAACGTTGACAATAATCAATAAAACTTCCCAAAGCAGAGTAACGAGATTTCCTACGGAACCTTCAAGGAAACCAATATGTCCGGAAAATCCCGCGGTATAAAACATAGTGTTCGAAGGACGTTTATCTGCGAAACGCTATGAATTCCAGAGTCACCACAACAGCTTCAGAAGCAAGCTCATGGGATTCCATAATTCAACCTGCAAATCCAATAGCACCCATAAGCCAGCGTTTCCCCGTAGCGAAGACATTTTGCGGCCAGATTCCACGGCAGGCTAAAACCGTGCCAGGAAAAACAGGTACTCGTTCGAACAGACGTTCTGCGCGGAATTCGGTCGATTCGGAGTTTCAGCCTCAGCCTCATCTGCTTTAAAGTCGTTCCATTCCTTTATTATTCCCGTGAAACAGCATTCCCGTGGGAGATTCGTGAATTCGCGTCAGTGTTAAGGGTGGAAAGGGGGTTGACGACGTCGCGAGGAAAATGGAAATATAAGACGCGGCCCTTTTTGAAAGGTGAAAAGGAAAATGTCCTGGACACCGGTTGGTTTGATGAACGATACTACGCCTGGGACAGTGGTGTGACTATTTTTTGATAATTATACTCTGCTTGGAGTGAATGACCTGGAGTTATGTTGAGATGCTTGTAACACGCGAAGAATGAATTATGGTTGGAGTTCACCCAGTTGTTCTTTTTTTAAAAATAAGCACATACATACTGTTTGTATGTGTGCATGTCATTTAGTATTTGAAGAAGGTACATGTGTTATTATTCGCTTAACCCTCTATAACCGGAATTTTTTTTCAGTATGACGAAAATGATATATCAGGTAAATGATAAAAGTAAATTATAAAGTTTGTATCGAGGGATATAAACATAATAATAAACGAACAGACTCCTTGGTGGCTGTATAGTCGTGGCATATGATTGTATACAGTGATAAATAAACGAAATCACACTGAAAAGATATAGTTATATAGGTAAGTAACTTTCAAGTCATATAGCGTTATAGAGGGTCAAATATCAATCTTCAGTCAATGTAAAACAGGTACTATTACACTGTGTGGCTAGGAAAGTATTAATCTTTTCAGGAGCCGTTTTATTAACCTTTAAAAATAATGTATAGTTATCCCTTAGAAATTTATAGCTGTTAAACAAGAAAAGGGAGAAATTGTACAATTCTTCAGGAATTTCTGAAGAAATTAATGCATATACATGTGTTATTCAAGAATACTTGGATTTAAAAAATATTAAATGTGCTTATGGGGTGACTGCCAAAAGTTTTCACTCAGCTGAAATTGTATTGTATGTCAAAATATATACAAGGTATCCCAAGGTAAATGCCGTTTGGAATAGCATCTCCACTCTTGATGTTTTAGAATAACAGTGGAGAACTTTTCCTATATTTTTCTGTTTCTTCTGTTTTTTATGTAGAATCTGATTGTATATAAACTGTATTTTCCAATTTTTTTTTTAATAGTTACTTCAATCCAAGATCAACTTGTTTTTTCTTAATAAAGAACGCTGTCTTCCTATGAAATTAATTTTATTTATAAATTGTAGCAATGTACACAGAAAAAGTATATTACATTTTAGTCCACTGAAGTTCGACAATCCATAATGTTTACGATTTTTTTCCATAGCGTTGAACTCTCTGGTGCCTCAAAATGTATAACGTTTCTATTTCATAACTTCTTAATAAACTCTAGTTTTTCTGTGATAAATTACAGTGTCACTCGAACGTTCTGCTATTTCCTTAATCTGTTCATCAATATATAAATTCTTTCCAAAAATAGATCCCCTTGATCGTCAGATAAAACTAAGAAGGTAGAATGACGGAGTAAATAGCAAAACAACGGACAGCAGAGGTACGAGAATGGAAGTTTCCGTGAAAATAAAATCACAGTTAGCTAAACGACCCTCCGTCGACGTTCAATTTGCTTAACGTCATTTCGGTAGCACGTGACAAAGGACATCGTGTCGACGGAACGGATTTAACAAGAGACAGAAGAGACAGAAAAGAGAGAGGGGGGGGGGGGGAGTAGAACAACAACAATTACTCGAGTTAAACAAATTTTCGTGTCATTGAACGAACAAAGGACCGGAGATACCTTTCGTCGCTTTATCATAATGCAGCCGAGGCTCTCTAAGCGGTTGAAAGGGAAACAGCGCAAAGCCTCCCGGAAAATAAAAGGAACTCTCGCATTTAATAAACACAAGCGGTGGAAGAAGTCGGGAATGAATGAACAAAGGAGCTTTTTCGCCATTTTCAGCGTCACCCGACCGAGTTATTATACGGCACTGCCTCGTTTCGACAGCTTTCGACAAATCGCAACGATATAAATGAATGAAACGTGGAATAGAAAGAGAGGGGTGGGGGTGTACATTCAATAAGTTTGTCCGTCCTGATTGAAATGAACCCTTTGTCCTTACGATTTAATTTTGAACAAATGTACACACTCCGACTGCGTAATTTTCTTGAGATTTTACGTGTAACATATTTCACTTTTGTTAGTTGGGAAATTCTAATGTATCTACGACATTCTCCCGACTCATCTCTAATGGACTATCATTTATTTTTATCATTGTAAAATTATTTGACTGCTAAATACTTTCAAAACGATTAAATGTGGAAACTGCCATCACATAGTATTTCGAATCAAAAGATGCGATTTGTTAAAAAAGTGAGATTTGCAGCGTCCATCGCGTTGGAGAAAAGTTATTGAATCAAACGGAAATTATTTATTAAATTAAAAATATGAAACAATTTAAAAAATGTATCCGTTTCTGATCTTCAAAAATTGCATGAACTTGCTAGAGCACCTAATACATAAATGTTATTCCACTCTAACTTGCAGACGTGCCTAACTCTTTGATGTCTATTTTGGTTCACATTTATTTTAGACCAGTTACTTTAATTGAAAGGGTCAGTAACTATTCAATTCATTAAAAATTGAGCTTTAATTTAGAGGAGCAATTTAACCCTTCCAACCCGACGGCGTTTCAAGTATTCTCTCCTTACGGCGATGGCTAAGAACGAATTAAAAGCACATGGTCGTCGAAAACCAAAAACTGTGTCTGTAGAAATAAAGAAGGTATTCTGCTGCGATATCGTGTTTAGAAAACATTGACGCATTCTATGTACGAATCGGTTACGGCGTACCAATATCAACCAGATACGATTGCTGATGGGTCGGTACGGCGTACCGATGTCGGGTCGGAAGGGTTAACACGTTGACTGGCATGGAGGTCAGCGATGACCGGCACGTTAAATTCTATTTAATTAAATAAATATTGATTCTGACAATATTCTGAGCGAATTTTACACTGCAATACTAACACAGAGAGGCATGTACTTACACGGTTGAAGTACTTAAACATTCTGTCCTCTGTGATGTATAATAAAAAAAGCAATTTATATTTTGTCTGATCAGGCATGGATGTTTCCACTGTGGCAGTAAAAGTGTTCAAATTACTCTGACAGATATGTGGTTGATTTAGTCACAGAATGCTTAGATTACATTTTTCATTTTGTCTATCGCTCATCATGATATTTTTTATACTTGTCCATACACCACCAATTTTTGTCGATCTCATAGTATAATAAATTCAATATATAAAATAAATCAATGATTACAGTTACTATTATACGTTCCCACAGTTACACATAAATAAAATTTCTCACAGATGAAGATGCTGAAATGAGCGGATTCAGAAAAAGTCTTCGCTGTACGGGAATAAAAGTCTAAAGGAAAATTAACTGAAATCGAATTACACGGTACACCTTTTGATCGATCAAGTAGTAGAAAAAGAAGCACTGAGGGGAAAAGAGCAGTGAAATAGCTGAATCCAGTAATTAAATTTTAATTCGCTACACGCTTGATTGTTCCTTCGTTCAATTAAACGATCTGGCGTTCTCAATGTATCAATTAACAGCAACGGCGTACTGCAAATACAAGCGAACGAAATCGATCGATGCGATAGAACCGACAGAAAATGGGTCTCTTTCTTCTCGAGGACACGTGTAATCCGAATTGGAAAGCAACGTGGTGTTCAACGATCCGAATCATAGAGGAGCCGCTTTGAAAGAAGACTTGAAACGTTTAAATAATTAAGGATTGTTGTGAGAGAAAGAAGTGCACAACATGACCTCGAATAATTAAATTAATAATTATTATATTGAGGATCTACGTGAAATTTAGAATTCCCGAATATATAAAACAGAAATATTTAGACAAATTAGAAAAATATAATTAATAATCTTGGTGGTCTGCAGACTAAAAAAACATCCCTGTGTTCCCCGTTTTTTTCTAAGTTAAAATATGAAAATATTTCAAAGCAGAAACACGTACTCACATATTTGCATACATATACGAAGTCTCACAATAATGTGACTCGTTTAAATAATCAGTTCTATATTCTCAAAAATAGAAACTGATATACCACGGTAACCATTTTTTATAATTAATAATAATTAACGAAAAACAATTTTCCCTCTTTTTTTTATAAACTGAAATTTAAGGAGATAAAAATAAGAAAAGAAATTTAAATATAAAAAGAATTAGAGTTTATATTATTCTTTTAAAAGTGCTAAAACTGCACCAAAAGTGCTTCACATATGTTTAGTCGAACCCTGAACAGTATTGATAATTTTCGTCACCACGTCTATTAACAATCAGACAAAAAGCATGAACAGAAAGGTATAACGTGCGCACCAAATAGAAATAACTCATTGTATCAAGGGAGGACTGTGGTACTGAATGAAAAGCTGAAAGTTCTTTCAAGGATACGAGGGATGAAACCCCGAAATCATACGGATTCTTCCTCGTATCCGCGCGATGAAAAAGGCTACTGCGAAGTGTTCATCGAGCGAAAATAATTGAATCTTCACTACTTATTGGTTAGCTTGAAACCCTTTGTGTATACGTGCTTCCGTTCCGGGTTTCCACCCCTGTGCATTCGATTCCCTCAGACAGCGGACAAACACTCGAATCACTATATAACAGATAAGCGTTGAGTATTGCCGCATGAAAGAGACAGAAAGGACAGGTTTTCGCTGTTAAACGAACCAAAATTATTCTTTTAGAGTGCACCATTCACTCATCGACGAACGTAAAAAAGAATTCTTCAGCCGATGAATCAATGTTATCGGAAATTCGGCGCGCTTCGATGACAGAACTCTTTATCCGGGGTTCGTCTGGCGATAAAAATTTTCTATATGAAGTTGGTATGGCTACAAAAATTGTTTATACGAAATTTGTTTGGCTAAAGAATTCTCTGTACGAAGTTCGACTAGCCAAAAAAACTTTGTATACGCAGTTCGACAGGCCAAAAATAATCGCTAAACGAAGTTCTATAGGTAAAAACAATTCTTTACTCGAAGTTCGACCGGTCAACAAAATTCTGTATGCGAAATTCAAGTGGCCAAAAGAATTTTTTTTACGAAATTCAACTGGCCATGAAAAAACTGCATTCTGCAACATTTGGCTGGTTTCGAAAACCCACTTCTTTTCTTGAAAAAAATTTTGTTTGAAATTCGGTTGACGTCGATAAAAAATTCAATGTTTGAAAAATTTGTTTTACATTAATTTCGACTGGTATTAAAAAAATAATATTTTGAAAAATAATGCTTTTTCCGAGGAATCAATTTTATTAAAAATATTTAGTTTTCTGTGTTATACATATTCCCCTCTGGTACAATTAATTTCAGAGAAAATGCAGAAGAAAGGTGCAGTTTTAGTTATCTCATGCGAAGCAGTTACATAATTAAAAAGTCACGAACTATTTTAATTACGCAATACACCTTATTGCATCGATATCATATAAACTGTTCATTTTCATTTGATTAAAACAGAACAATTATGCAACAAGTGAAATAACTCTTTTGTACAAAATAACAATATGTATACTAATATAATTTACACTAGGATTGCAAAATTTATTTTATCTTCACATGACAATGAAACCGATTCAGTCATTTTGCAAAGGCGAATCTTCCTCTGCACTGAATTTTCAGAAGAAAATTGTCGGCGGAGGTGGCGCAGATGGAGCTGAGAGAAAAAGAGAAAAAAAATCGATAATGGAAAATGGTACTAAACATTTTCCTCGCCTACATGACCGAAAAAGCTGGAATTATGCAAGCTCTTTAACTCTCTTCAGGACGGGCCATAATAGAATCTATAATGGTGCATCTCAGCATCCCTTTGGACGTTCTTGAATCTTTTAAAGCGACTGATTGCTTTTACATTTCACCCTCGCACGCTCGTCGCTCTCCCACCTCCATTCGGATAAATACTACGTCGAAAACGGTAGTCGACGCTCTGCCCCTTTTTTCCACGGGAAATGTCACGAAGGAATCCGTGAAAATTCGAACGTTCGACGGCTTCCGAAAAAAAAATAAAAGCGTTTAGGATATCCATCGCTCGCTGTACAGACTTCAACAGCGTTTGGATGAAGGGAAATTTTTATTTTAATTCTGTAAAAAGGGGAAACAGACGAATATGCAAGTACTTGGGCAAAAGGAGTTCGTAACTTGAAAATTAAACTGATTATATTCTCATCAGATAGTCCTAACTGTGATTAAATTTTGAAGATTATTAATGTTATCAGGACATATAATGACATAATTAGATCATATAATGATATAAAAGGTAATAATGACATAAACTATCAAATAATTAAATATTCATGCCCTTAGCAGTATATCAATTTATTTGACCGCGTCTGACTAGGCACGGATGTTTTCACGCCTTTCAGTGTTCTTATTTTAGCTATTTAATTTACTTTCGCTACTAGCGAGTAATCTCATAATTGTAAAACTTATAAATAAAATTGCAGACTGTTTACAGTGCTATAAATGCAACAACGATAATAAAAATGTTGCTTGGGTTGATTGCGAATTTTGTTGATACTTCCAAGAAATTCTGATTGAATATTTTAAGAATTTGAAACAAGGTTAGGAATGAACCTCATTAATTTATGCTATTCCTTTCTTAACTAAATTATTTTGTTGTCAGTGATTTAATACTAGCTTCTATGGGGTTCTGAGATTTTCAGGCTCTTTTAACATGCTATCTGGGTTAAGTATACTGTTTAATTACTAAGATCTTTTATTGTAGCGTGTAACGCATTCTGTTTCATGCAATGTCATAATAAAATAATGAAATGCACATAAATGAACTGTTTACTATCAAGGAAGTAGTGCAACAGGTTGCAGAGCTTTGCCTCTTACAAATGTACTTTCCAAACAGACTTTCCTACACGTGGTTTTTATTGTACTGTGAGTGTTTAATTAGCATTTAATGTAGTAATTAGCGAACAGCGATAATTGTATCAGCTTCTGACTCTAACGAGAGTAAAATCTCGACGACTATAAAACAAGGTATCTTTGAATGAAATCGTTCCACGTTTTACTGTACAAAACGTACTCATATTTTATATTTAATATTTCTTTTATTTAATCTTTCTTGGTTCCACCATATCATTTTATTACCAAAGAAGTCTAATTAAGGGTTTCATTTGCCGAAAACTTTGTGGAAGTGTCACTGAATCTATTCAAACTAAAGTTACGCAAATTTCTTTAACAATCTTTTACAAATCTTGATAAGTTGTTAATTATATTAGTTTCGAAGTTCCCCTATAGAAATTGTGAGGAACCAAGCACACTTTCATCCAGGTTTGAAAACTTTCAATGAAACACAGAACACAGGTTATTATCCATGATACTAATTGCAAATTAAAATTAAGGATCTCTGTAACTATAATAAAATTACAGAAACTAAAGGATCAACAGAGATCGAAATGTAAAATAGGAAAGTTTTGTAAATTTCATACACTTTGGCCTTGAAAAGATTTTTTAAATATCTCACAAATAAAAATTTTCAAATTTACAAAATCGGAAAGACTATCAATCTACTAAATTTTAGATTAAAGGCAATAAAGTTATGTACACTTTTATAAATTAACGACACTATTTTAATTTATACGATAATTTTGTTCCCGACATCAGCTAATCAGAAGTTATTTTAAATATCACTTTCTAGTAATACACTCTGAATATATCAAACGTATTTCTATAAGTTGAAAGTCTTAAACACATACGTATTTTTTTATTAGTTTCCACAACTTCACAGGCAAAAGAAGCTGCTTCCATTCTACTTCTCAGTCATAATTTTTTTTTGGTATGTGAGTAACATTTTATTGAAAAAATTCTTTCGAGAGAAAATAGAGGACGGTAAATGCAACGCCATCAGAGACTCAATTCGCCGAACGATTTAGGAATCTGCTTCAATTTCGATCCATCACGAATACCTTACATATTCGGAGCCACATATATCGTCCGTCGCGCATACCGGGTGTGCTAATGGAACCATTACGGAAGCCGATTCCACGCACGTCCGTAGATCGATCACTTCCGACTAATCAGAGCACCTCAGTCTGGCGACGATTCTAATTAACCCCGCGAGTGTTGCACGACTCCATCATCGTCATCATCATCATCATCGTTCAAAGCGTCCATCTCGATGAACCCAACGTGCAATTTCTTTGTAACTTCCACCGACGACGTTCCAACTTTTTTTTTTGTAATAAAATTAAACATTCAGAAAATGCCACGTTTCAGTTGAAACCCGAGTTCTATCACTGTCACGTTTTAAGTTTTGCAAGAAATTCGTGACGTGTACGAGCGAAATTTGAAGACGAAGTTTGTCCGAATTTATATTTGAATTTGAGTGTGGTTAAACTTGATAGTTCATTGTAATGGAATGTCTTATAGGAACTTGTAAAAATTGTCGACAAAATGCATTATTCTAGTCTCTTGTGATTTCTTATTAATATAATAAGATAAATTACAGGTGAAGTGTGTTAAACAGAATTGAAGAAAATGTTTGATTAATTTTGTGAACTCCTGTAGCTGTAGATCGATGTGACAAGATTTTGAAGAGGTTCTTCGTGAGGTTCTAATGTAAAAAATAATATTCTTATCTAGCAATGATTAGGAATAATTAACAGTAAAATTACTGCCAAGTAAAATTTTGGATACACCTTATAGTCCACATTCTGTTAAACTTTTATTTTTTAAAGTAATTTTTCACAGCAATGGCCGAAGGTTAGAGGCTAATATTTTAGAATTTGTTTATACTCTGTATAAATTATACTATGTAAAATTCTTAATAATACTAATTTCTCTATAGAGAGTTTAATATTATTTCTTTACAGAGAATTTAGTACTATTTCCCTATACAGAATTTAGTATAATTTATGCAGAACATAAGCAAATCCTATAACATTAGGTATTAGCCCTAAGTAGAATTTAGAATACTCAAATTCCTACTCTGTTTATACTCCATAAAAGTCTGATCTGTATCGATTTGCTAAGCAAAATTTCATCCAGTGATCGCTAGTTCCACTCGTAATTTCCCCTTGTTAGCCGCCAGGGGTTCGTACACTACACCCCGAACAGTGACAAACTATCTACAACGATCCAAACAAGATATCTCAACAAGCGATTATGATCAGGCAGACCCTCTGCGGACCGATCGATTCACCCTGGCGTCCAGGGATCTCTTATTCACCCTTCAAGCAGAAAATTTTCGAAGAAACTCGAAAAACACTTACCAACGCCCATGGGATTTCCCTTATTACACCTCTGTACCGGAAGAACGAGCGGGATTCATCTTAACCTGGCAACTTCGCAGATAAATCTTGACTCGAAGTGAGAAAGAAAATAAGCAACGAGACGGATGTGACGTCGACAAAGGAAGCTGAAGAAGGAGCAAAACGGGGAAAGAAAGGAAGAAAGTGGACAGGCGAGTTTGGATGTGAAGACTGGCAGCCGGAGAATGTAATTTGGAAAGTTCTCTTGTTAAATTTCCGCGAAACGCGTGTGCTACGTCTTCGGAAGTCGAGGGCCGGCTTTGGGGACAGCGACAGGCGTACAAACTGATTTTAATTATGGAATCCGCGCAGGTGAAACGCTCAATTTTCCCATCGTTCGGTTGTCTTTGTCCCCCTCTTTTTTTGACCCAAAGTGGTCCTGCAATTTCAATTGAACCCGCCCCTTGCCATCGTTATGCAGCCACCCTTTGCCACTCTGCAGGATTGATTTTCAACTAGACTCTGGGAAAAATATCGAGCGTCGAATCGACGTTCGTTGACGGTGAAAGGATAAACGGTGACGATTATTGCCACTATTGTGGGTTCCCGGTTTGAAACACGACACTATGGTGGCTCACGTGTGGCTTGTATTGGGAAACACTGTGGATGAGTCGGGCTGAGAAGTATTGTAACTGATTTAGTATGCTCTGAAGAATATTTTGATGACGTTATGTGGAATTGTATGTATAACAGAGAAGTCCATCCGGAGCGAGACCTGGTTCTAGGCTATCCCCACTCTGCGTCCATTCCCCTCGCATAATTCATATTATATCTGTGTAGAATATTGTTAGCACTGTTGCAGATAGTGAAAAATCTATCGCAAAAATATCTTACTTTTTAACAAAAATAATATTTCAAATATGCCCAGATCGATCTTACATGAACCCATTCTCTGATGCATTTGTTTAAACAGTTGAATTTTGACCATTTCTGTATTTCACTGACAATGAGTTTGATGAAAGCTTATAATAAACCAGAAGAAAGTACAAACATCCTCCAATTATCTCTGAAATTGTTGAAGAATAGAAAAAATGGAACCACTCGTCGCGATGGTCCACCGCTCAAAGCGCGAAAACATTTAGCCCGTAGTTCCCTCTGAACCGCCGTGAATTACTAGTATACAATTTTTTCGCCGCTGGAAAAAGTGTGTACAACGCGTGAAACTGCGGCCGGAAAATCGTGATGCAGAGGGAAAGCAGGCTGCAGAACGTATACAGAAACGAGACTAACCAGGCCGGACGAAAGTGAGCGGAAAAGGAGGGTGAGAAGCAGGGTCGAGCGAGAAGGGTGGAAGATGGAGGACAGAAAAGTCGGTCTCGCTGTTTTACGGGCCGCAGTAATTACGGTTTCGGTGTTTTCCGGTGTGAACAGTTGTATCTGGTCTTGACATCCGACTGACCCCTCTGCTTTCCACCCTCCTTCGCAGACGTAATTTTCCAATTCGAGAGTAACGCTTAGTGTCCTTGCCGCGTATTGTCTTCCGCCAATCTCCTTCTGTTTCGAAGGATAAATACGTTCCAGACGGTCCTGGTATCGATATAATTGCCCTACACGGGGCTAACTGTACACTATCAACGATAATTGTGGGTCGAAATGACAGCCTCCTGATGGAAATAAAAATAATGACGAAAACTTGTCAGGGCGTATATTAACAGGTTTACTAACACAGTGGAATCAGTCATTCCTGGTCAGACACCACATAAATTACTGTTTTTCTTATAAATCGCAGAGGAACAGAACGTTTAAGTATTCGATGGTATACATGTGTCTTGAGGATAGCGTTGCAATGTGAAATTCTCTGCGAATGGTAACCCCCAATACAGTCGACGTGTTAATACAGGTTTTTCAAGATGAATGCTATCTTAGGCGAAATAGCGCCTAAACTATGGATTTTTAAAATTAATGATATATAAGATATTTATTTTCCTACTTTTGATATAGAATTGGACATTATACAAATGGAATATTTTAATTGATTGTTAAAGGTTAGTTATTTCAAGATCATCCTGTTTTGCTTCAATTGAGCTACATCTTTTGAGTATCTAATTAGATAAAAAAAAGGAACGCAAAAGCGTTTTATTGTATGATTTTAAGATAACTGAAGATCAAACAATTGACCTCTGAAGTTTACGTCTGGGGATATCCTAAAAAACGGTTAGTCCATGTTGGACAACTTCTTACTCTTTAATGTTAGAACAACATTATCAGATGGAATATAATTTCTTTGGGGGATTTTACACGATAGGAACATTTAAAATTGCACAGACCTCATATTTCTGACGATTTTATGGTGAATTTGAAATATTTAAATACCACACTGTGGTAGCAAACAAGTGGCTTAGAGGTCATAGAAATGGTTCCCTTGAACAATCCACATTTGAAGATAACATTCACTCAAGTGACTCCTATTATATCAAACATTATGTGGTGCACAGTCAATGAACTGCATCCGATCATCCTGCCCATAAACTAGCAATCAAAATTCTCGAAAAACACTACAGAAAGATGACGAGGAAGAACATGACCAAACTCCTGACACTCTGTACCCGACTGTTAGCAAGTCTCCCATCACCTCAAATTTTAGCACAACTCTTCAATTACTCATTTTCTCAGCTACATGATGACATGCTCCCGTCCTATTTTTACTACAGAACATCCTGAGGAACATTCTACTCTACCACTAGTCGATCAGAGAATTTAATTAGCTCGTTAAACGAAATTCCCTGACCGTGCACGCAGATCGTCTGAATCGTAGACGGAAAAAGGAAAGAAGAATCAGTGGCAATAAGTAGTATCGCAGGGAAAACAGATCACAGGGATCATCCAAGTTCGAGGAGGTTCGAGTGGGAACGGAGGGCCCTCGGAGTAGCTTAACGACTCGTTATAAATTGTCGTCAGACTGCTCCACCTTGGATTCTGCCCGAAACGCCACGTAATGGCGAAGATGGTCGCACGGGGGTTGGGTCCCTCTATCGAGAAGTTCCTTCCGACTGCTAAAGGAACGAACGGAACGAATTAATTCCGTAAGGACGAAAACTCGAGCACAAAGACGAGACGCAGGATTCAAAGGACGCAATTGGATTCGAGAGGCCCGGGCTACGGAGGCTCACACACAGGGCTATCCTCAGCTACTCTGCTGATACAGTGGCGAACTTCACCCTCTGTCTTCCCCTTTTTCGCCACCCTGTCGCCCGGGCGCGACAACAAAATTCCTGACAACATCACCGCTGATGCTGCTGAAAATCGTGCAACCGTGAACAACGCCCTATTTAGGCTACTTGTATCGTATGTAGCCTTAAATAGGGAAAAAGGCTTTTGCTTTATAGCCCTGCTACCAGTTTAATTATTGTCGAGTGAGAATGAGACTTTGGAGCATGGAGACTCAGTATGATTACTACCAAATGAAGAGTAGAGTTTGACGTATATGTTCGTGGATCCATATGTTAGGATACTGTCAACTTAGAGAAGTATTATGGTTCCTTCAAATGGCAATGGGAAGGATTTTTACTTTTTTGTTTTTTCTTTTTTCTTGAGAGTACGATTCGAGTATTTAAATCTTACATATAGCGACGGAATAGTAAATGCATGTGTCAAGTACCCTGGACTGATTCGAAATTATTTTTACTTGTCCATTGCTCTATGTGTGTCTAGTATACTCTGGATTTTTCTTATACATATATTCCTTGTGGATTGCTTAATAGACTGCTCAATTACAAATTTGCATTAGTAAATAATGCTCGGAAATGAACAATATATATTAAGAATGCAACTTGAGTAGTATTGATATTTTATATTGAAGAAAGATATTGTGAAACAGTGAATTTTTTACTGAATGAAGAAATTACACAAATATATAATCCTCTTTGTATATGACTCAGCATCGATTGTTATGGTTACTTAGCTGGGGGCCTACAGTTCTAGGCTGGTTCCAAATTTCCAAATGTGTCATCCCCTAATTTTTAAATCGTTATATAAATAGAGAAATCGGATTCTCTTACAATTCACTTCGTATTATAAATGCCTTAGAAATGTCGACAAGATTCCATATGTATTGATATACATTGTTTTATTTCTCGAATTGCTGGAAGTAGACATTGCTCAGACCAGTTCATATTTATGTTTTTTTGCGACGCTAATTATCATTCGAATGCACCAATTTGTCAGTCGTTTTATATCCTCGATTCTAAATAGCAGGCAAGCTATTTACAACTTGTCAATCGTTTCTTGCCAGTCCGCGAGAATCAGAGTCTGCATAAACCGCTTCCGACAAAATGCTCCCTAATTAATGCCTTCCGTTGAAATATCGCCGAGCGCAAGAAGTACCCGATGATTTCCTCTCGACTGAAGAACCGGTGGGGAAAAAACCCGGCGAATCGAATTCACTTCGAAAGGACGAAAAAGGTTTATGGTGTGGAGAACTTAATTGGATTCGAGAAGCGACTAGTGCACCGAAGACGTCTAGAATTATAGCCACCGCGTTCATTATTACAGCTATATCATCGGCGTCCGCGCAAACTCATGCTGACTTTCCATTTCTTCTTGTCACTGATGAATTTAGAAATCGTCTACAGATCTTGAAGTGGTCACTGAGAAAAATTACTTTGAATAATCGCTGCTTGTACTTTGTTCGTCTCTTCAAGGATACTGACACGTCAGTTTTTTAAATATTTTTAAGGATACTGACACGTCAGTTTTTTAAATATTTTTAAGGATACTGACACGTTTGGTTTTCTACAAATCCAGACATTGTTGCCATAGATATCACGAGTATATGTAAATTGAAAAATTCAGAAGGGTGTAGAAAAATCTGAAAAATTATTGGACTTGTTTAAACGAAATTTAACACGTTAACTGCTGGAGTGAAGACCTCATACCTGGTCAGATATACTATAATATTCTATTTCAAACGAAAGTAATGAAGGAAATAATTACATAACTATTAAATGAAGAACTATATTTTCCGTATCACCATATGGCAGCTGATATACTATTATTTACTTCAACATATCTCTGTATGTATGGTATACCAATTTCGAAAAATTCACAAAATATAATTATCTTGTTTCTACGAGATAGAAAGTTGTTTTCGAATTTCCACTTCTGTGATGAATCATAAGATTGTCTCTTAAATAACCATCTGCAGTATGATTGTTATTAATAAAAAAATGAATAAATTTCGCGGGAACGTAGTCTAATACTAAGAATAATTTACATGCTTCCATGCATCTCAAATTCCACGTTTCAAGGGAATTTCGTGAATTAGGATTAATAGGTTGCGAAATGAGCTGCCAACCATCTAACATACGTACGTTTTGCATAATTCATCGCGTTTTCGCAATACCGCATTCGCGGACCAATTAACCGGAGACATAATTCGCGTTAGAATTACACTATTATTTCAACATTTTTGCCACTTCTGCGTAACCTTGCACTCTAACTCCAACCTACAAAATTTCACTCATTTAACCTTCTACAAATTTAATAGTTCAGGCTTTTAGTGGTCCAGAAAGGGTAATCAAAAGTTATGTACTTCTTTAAGGGATGTTGAGATCCTTCTGGGATAGTTAAATCTAAGATCTATGAAGTTAATTGTTAATATTTAAAACAAACGTTTCCTACAAATTAATTTTTAAAATAAACAATTGTATAAAATGATATTGAAATATTTTTTTATAAATTGTACACCGAATTTCTTATCTGAAAGAAGGGACACGATAAAGGGTAGAAATTATGAAGAAAGGGTGACAAAGTTTGCAAAGTCCCTCCAAAGGAGGCATATAACTTTCGTAACGAGTTCCGGCCGTTGGTATCACTGCAACGAAAGTTAACACGATTTGGAATTAATTTTTCAGCGACCAATAGGAAGGGACAGGTTTTTCATCAGCGCGAAAAGGCTTTTTCACCTTGAAGGGAACTTTAATAGAGGAAACCAGAAATTCTCTAAACCTGAATTCATCACGTATTAAACAGCAATTTTTTAATATTATTTATGGTGTCCTCCATTTCTGAATGAAAATTAAAAAAAAAATTTAATGTGTAATTTGGTAACACAGTAATACAGAAGTTCCTTGAATAACTCAGTTATAAACAAATAAAGTAAGAATAATTCAGCAATGTGAAAATACTTCATTACAGTAGCTAATAACTATTTAAATTTAAATAAATAATACACTACATTAAGGCTGAAAAGTATTTCACGATTTAAAATATTTTCCCTTCCTTCTCCCTAATTGGCATAATATTGAACCTCGTTCCTACGGGCGATATAAAATTAAGAAAAAAGGAGTTTCCACGGTGGAACGTACATTTGCAGAGGGATGACGAGTGTAACGAAAATTTATTAGGTGTGTTTGCAGAGTAAATACAAGGAAACAGAGGAAAGGAAGCGTTTAAGAAGGATATTTACGAGCGTGCGACTAAGAAAGACAGAAAGTGTCGTAGATTAGTTCCAGAGGCCAGAAATACGAAAGCTCGCACTTCATTGTTACGAATGCACCATACTGAAAATATCAAAAGAACGAACACGCAAAAAATAATAAAAATATATAAAAAAAATCCTATGATCAAATCACCGAATCATGAAATGAATTAACTTTGAAATAATTACTAGGTACAGAAAACATTATAAAAAGCTTTAGACAAAGTTTCCCTATTAAACTCGTCCAGGAGGCTACGATGTATTGAATTAACTTTTTAAAGAGAAATCCCTTGCTTTCATTACAAAAATTGCGTGCGAATTTTTTAGTTGAATTCGCCCCATAGAGCTCCATGACATTCAAAGGCCTCCTGTGAAATAGATCTGTCGTTTTCATTCGAACAGTCTGCTTGTAAATCGCAGAAAGCAAACCGAGCTGTTCGTCGAAATAGTACGGATCCGTTTTATTCGAAACAGAAACAATAGAAATGAGACTTTAATCAGAGATTTTTCAGAGAAACAATTCTCGTACGGCTAAATCTATTGTGAAACGATAGAACAATAATAAAGTTGAACAATGCACGTGCTGCAAAAAACGTTGTTAATGCGAAATAGTCATTTTTACAATCAGTTTCACTGTTTTATTCAAACTCTCAGGCATGAGGCAGCCCCTGTTTCGCAGACATTTTAAACCGGTCGTATATTTTCCGAAACACGTCGATATTTTCGGCTGATGTCAGCTGGATCTTGTGTCCCCGTGTTTCCACCATTTCACGCCCTTCTGCACGTTTTTCAACCCTTTCTTCCACCCTCGAACTTCTAATCCGTGTTCCACAACACCGTGAACATTTTTTCTTCCATTTTCTGCCTTTTGTCTCATCAGCACCCCTTTTAAACTCTTTTGTCCCTCCCACCGCATTTTCTTTTTGTCCACGCACTCCGTCTTTCTTTAATCTTTAACCCCTCTCATCTCATTTTCCCGGAACATTACCGTCCTCTGGGCTTCTTTATCATCACCCCCGTGTGTCTGCAAGGGTGAAGTTCACTTTTTAGATGTAATGTAGTCGTCTGTATATTTCCATTTTTTGAAATGTCATGGTTGTGTGGCTGTTCGTAAATTTCCTACTGTCACGTGTGTGTTATGTTTGTTTTTCCTTGTATCGCTTCTTGTTACTGCCCCCTCGAGTACCGACGACAGCACATAAATGTTCTCTTATTGTTTTTTTCTGTCGTTTCGCCGAGCTGGCTTGTTTCTAGGTTATCTCAATTCTTGCTTACTTTTTCATTTTGTTCTTTGTTTGTTTAGTTTCGTTATTTCATATTCTAAATGTTTCACGATATTTTTATATTGATTCTATATGTTAATCATTCATCATCTGTTTGGTAACACGTTGACTGCTGTGGGGATCACTACTCACCAGCGAAACAAATTTTATTTATTTAAATATTTAGTGAGTTTTATAAAATGTCGAGCAGAATTAATATTGTAACAATAACAGAAGATACTTACTCTATACTGAAATAATAAAATATTTTTCTCTTTCGCGGATTAGATTTAAAATATTACATTATATCGTGTCTGGCTAGGTGTGGCAGTCTCTACTGTGGTATTAAACGCAAGAAGGATGCTATATTTCAAATCCCTGTATATTCCTGTACCTGATTTCTTTCTACCCTCACCTGGTCCACATGACGACCGATCAGTTAAGTAGGCCATTTTTCAGACACCATGTATACGCCTGTACCAGTGTTTCTTCTACAGTTTGCGTTCTCCAGATACTTTCGCTAATCCTAACATATAGCCTCCCAGTGTCTTCCCTTCTCCCATAGTGGCGTATCGTCCTGAACTATTACTTAGCAGTAACCTACCAGAGTGGTACATGGTAGCCACAGGCTGACAACACCCCTAGTGTGTATACTAATACCATTCATACTCTAACAAATCACAATTGAATCAATCTGTCACCCACGCCTGGCTCACATGACCACGGATCAGTTTAGGAGACAACTTTTCAATCAAACTGTATATTCCTGTACCTAATTTCCCCCTACCCTCACCTGGTTCACAAGACGATCCATCAGTTAAGTACGCTACTTTTGAGACACCCTGTATAATCCTGCACCTGTTTTCCTTCTACAGCCTGCGTGCTCTAGATGCTTCCGTTAATCCTAACACAGAGTCTGCCACTGTCTCCCGTTCTCCCTCTGCCTGTATCACTTTCTCTGTCGCAGTTTCTCCCTTTTCGTTCGCGATCGCAAAACGCCATAGACAATCCCATCGAGCGTTCGGACAGGGTGCAAGCATCACCTCGACGAATCCACGTGTGCGCGCTTTCACCGTGACAAAGCCAGATTTAAGCTCCGCTTACGAGCTGGAGCCTTCCAGCTGGCTCGAATTCGCAGGGGTCGCTACACGCTGCTTCATAACGATTTTCCAACCCCCACACTGACGTTTTGTTATCAGCCGTAATAGACTGCGTTTCGCGGATACGAAACGAACGCCGAGATTTAGAGAGAAGGCCAACCCCGCGACCCTTCGTCTCTCCCTCCGTCGTATGATGCGCTCGCGAAACGTCGAATAAAAAAACAATGGCCGGTCCTTTGTGTTGCGTAATGCCCGGATCGTTTGTTCGCCAAATATTTCGCCGTAAATGTGCGCGTTGAGTTATGAATTATTGAAATTTTCGTTTGTCGTTTGAGACGGGTAAGAATTTCGGAAAGATGTGTTAACGGGTGGACTGGTATGGGGGTGATCGGTTATACGGAATGTTAAATTTATTTTAGTTGGAAGAAATCATTTAATTTTCTGTTAATTGTATTTATACAATATACGGCTGTTCAGTGGAGAATAAAAGTTGAAAAAATTGAGAGATATTTATTTGTTAAATTACTGTTCTTTGTATCGTCGTCAAGAATAGGTTAATGTAAAAATATTGAATGTATGTGTGTCGGTATTCTTTTATTGTTAATTAAATAACTATTAATTCTTATACAAAGAGAAGTAGATTTGTATTGCAATAATAATGTACAATAGCAACAATATAATTGAAGGATCAAATATTCTTTTTCTTTGAGAATTTTTATTTGGATCACTAGATTATGTGTCTGACCAAGTGTGACTGGTTTTACTGTGGCAATCGATGTCTTAAGTGACAAACAATATAAATATTTGGTTGTTTTTCTATTTTGTCAGAAATACGATGTAAAATTTGCAGAAAAACATGTTGAACTTCAGTCACCACACGAGTGACGATCTGAAAGTTTTCAACAACCTTTGGCAGGACAGTATACTGTATTAATCAAACTGAACACTTAAAAGAATAAACAATCAATACAAAGGATTGATATTTCAATACAAGAAAGGAAATAATATTCTACAAATATTAAGACGAGTTAACTCGTCATGAGAATTTAAGAATCATTGTCTTCTATGGAAAGAGCCCACATATCATTCCTTGTACTTTCTTCTGGCATTTCGGTCGTTTTTAATAACACATAATGTACAGGGTGTCTCTACAGTCCTATCTACAGAATTAATTAATGTATTCGACAAATGAAAAACTCTGGTTTCCACAATTAAAAGACGAATGAGAATTCATCGTACAATCAGCTAAAAGTTCTGAAAGTATTAAATTGCATCGAGTCACCCAGAATAAATGATACCGCCAGAGTAAAAAATACTGTCGTCATTAAACCAGTCAACGAACGAGAATAAATGCTTAGCCACTCGTGTTAACAATTTCGAGTTCCGTTACATTTCCTTGTAAGTGGCACTCGACATCACTCACGATAATGCGAAAATCGAGTTCGACCGATGAAAGTCGCACACTTTTTCCTTTATCGCGCACAGGGAAACAGGATTGATTTCAAGGCTAGTAGGTTAGCACCCGAAAACGGTTGATCATCTCCAGGATGGAAAATAAGAAAGATCGAGGTCCTCTGACGAAGGAAACTCGACCGTCAAATATTGCATAAATTAGTAAATTAATAAAAAAAATTAATCACTGATATGTATACAAATTTTAAAATCAACGCTTCATTACACGAGGAAACTTTGATTTTTGTGTTCTGGGTGCAAACTACAATAAAGGAGATACATTTACGTCATTCCAATACCCAAATTAGGTCGCTCAAGGTCATAGTTACCTTTGGAAAACTGCTCTCCACTTCTAATACGATCATCTTCTTTCAGTCATAGAATATTATTTATTGTTATTTGAACGATTGCATTTACTATGAAATATGTTTATTGCTTTAACACGTTGGATGACACAGTGAAAACTGCCATACCCAGTCAGACACATTATAATATCCTGTTTTAAATATAATTCATGAATAGACTGCGGATATTTATGCACTTTAACACAGTGAAATATTTGGAAACAACACATTTAATAATCTAAAAGAAATAAAAAGTACATTTATAATTCTTTAATTCGATTGTACCGCTAAAAGCTCGTATCTATTAAAAACGAGGTCAGTAATATTCAAATAATTAAAATAAAATCCCCAAAGTCATAATGCAGGTGAAAAAATAACCTTGAGGGGCCCAATTTCAGTGTCTCCATATTCATCAAGTATTCTAAATAAAAAATTCAACAGGCGCATAAAATCGCAATGTCTCATCAGTGAAAGAATCGAGAGTTGATCGACAGGTCGACTCAAGAGCCTCCGAATAAAATTTAATAAATTTACAAGGTCTGCAGCAGGAGTAGAAGGGACTTTAAAAGGGCAGCTGGGCTGATTGAATGAGCAATGGGGGGACCGGCCAGATAAACCCTGTTTACGCATCCCGTGGAAAGAGACAGGCAGAATCCAATAGAAAAAACGAAAGGGAAACCAATCGATTGTAACTGGAAAGACGAAAAAAAAGGAGAGCACACACGGTGACAGACGCACGGCGAACAAAGGAGAAAGAATGAAATGGAAGCCTGACACCCCTCCAGCGTGCAATTCTGACGAGCTGGCAATTCGATCCTGAAACAGGACCCAAGAGACGGCATAAAGCTCCCACCCAGCTCGTTTCTCCTTTCTTTCTTCATTTGAACCCACCCCTCCAACCCTTCGACGCTCTTCAGGATCGTCCGTCCGTCGCTATTTGTCTCGCGAACCTTCCGCTCCTTTCTCACCACCCCCTTTGTCTATTCCTCTTAAAGATTCAATTTAATTCACTTACCATGAAGAGCCTTCAAATATGCTTTCCCGGCATTGATCAGCTGCCTTGCCCCTGGGTTGAACTTGTCCAGGATATTCTGTAATCAGGAAGGAGAAAGATTGCTTATAACTTCGTTCGACTTGTCTGTGATTCTTTTGGCTATGTTGGGGTACAGACTAGGATTTTATTATTTTTAAATGTGGAAGGTGAATACAGTAGGACCTTAAACATACAAACACCCGTTATTCAAAAATTGGTCATTCTATTTCAACTAAAAGCTAGAATTATTATTGATGGCACAGTGTACTTACTTTTATACCACTATGTATCTTATATTCTAAAATAAAATGATTATTTCTATGCTAAACATAGGTATAACGTGAGTCATTCTGATATTTAGTAGAATTTTTATTAGGAATGAGATGTAACGATACGTCTCAGTAGGTACGACTGTTTTTACTGCGGGACTCTTCGTGTTAATAATTGTTAACCATAAAAAATCTACACTGCGTTTGACATTTGGGTCGCCACATCACCTATGCAGGAGTGAGACTTTGCTTCAATTATTATTTTTTTAATCATGTATACTATTAAGAAGTGTATCTAATAAGGTTTAATAGAACTAGTAAAACGTGTTTTCAAGTAACCAATATTATTGATTAAAAAGAGTAGACTCTAGTTAAATTTATTGTACATACACGTTTACAATTTTTTTTTATCATTTTCAGATAATACAGTGGTAGTCAAAGTGTTAAGAGTACTTCATGAGGCAAAAATCTGAAAACATAGACTCTGTAAATCTGAGTCTCAGAAATGTTTGATCCCTTTTTAATAAAATATAATTTATGACAGAATTTATCTTGGAAATACTATTTCAATTTTTTAAAATATATAATGTTAAGCACCCGTTTCATAACTTTTGATGCATTCGTCCATTTTGATTTATCTTCCGTTAAGTGTCTATCATTCGTATTAGCGAATCGCAGAATTAAATCACGTGATGAATTACGTGTGAAGTATATCCATACGCTATTTTTATGACGGTGTCACATTAATAAAGAAAAAAATAGTTGTGTGCGCAGTTGCAACTGCGTATCTTGAAATGCAAACCCATTAGGCACGTCTTCATCAGTCCTTGATCGATACCTCACCTTATTGGCAAGTGCTAACGAGCATGAGCTAATCAGATTACGTCAGTATAACGAATTAGCTCATCGACATGTGAGCAGAAGTCAGCCTTCGGTCTTGGAATGCAACCGACCCTATTATACATTCTAAATAAGAAGATCGCAGTCACTATTTATGTAGCATCGGAAAAATATATGATCCAAAACCAGCAGTTTATTTCAGGCCCAGAATTTTATCAAAATTGTTTGCATCAACGACTCCAAATTCATCAGGGACAGCAGTCGTGATTGTGACGATGAGAAAAGTATATTACTTATTTTATTTAAACTCATGTAATTTGTTCAGAACTCCATATACCAAGGATCTGAAATTGATCAAAAACAACAATCAATCTATAAACTTGAATTTTCAAAATCAAGCATCTTAATTTCAGCATTGAGACAATTAGTTTCGAGAAACTCACTTCTCTACTATATTCCAGCATATACAAGTTTTTAAAAATTCTAAATACCGACAATTTTATATACAGCAAGGACAATGGTTCTGACTTCCACAATAAGAACACTCCATTATTTATTCCATTTCCCCACAATTTCTTCCACACTCCAAATACCACCGATCTGGAACTTATCAAGGACAATAGCCGGTATTTGGACTCGTACTTCAAACACCAAACGTCGTGACTTCGACAACTCGGCCCCGGAGACCAGCAGACCGTTCTCAACTATCAAAACTCGAGTGGGAGAGAAGGCGAGCAAACGGACCTGAAAAGTAAACTGAAACAATGTCACCGGAAACTTGCGGCTAGCTGATGGCGGGCAGATAGTCGGATAAACAGGATTCAGCTCGAAGGACACCGGAGGACGAATAACGAGAGCCACCGGGCGCACGGTTGCATGCTATCAAGAGAGCGTATACGAACGCCTGTGGCATTCCAGCTTTGAGAGGACGAACCTTGCCGTCTTCCTGCGTCTATCTCTTCCTGAAACTTCCCTCCTCTCTCTTTCCACCATCTCCTTTCACCTGGCGTTCAAGGCGGCGCCTTTAGCTGCCTATGGTCTCCTAGAAATTCCTTGCTATCCCAGAACTCTCAGACAACCGGAAAGGGCGGCGAATGAACGCCAAACCCATGAAAATTTTGTTTAATTTTCGTAACTTGGTTCCAAGTCTGTAGATTACTCGTGAGAATTTTGGGTGATTTATTGTTTAGCGTGGTGTTAGGTATTTTTAGGATGCAATATAATAGAAGTCTTAGAGATTTAGGTAAAATATAGTAAAACCTTGATTATCTACAAGTAGTCAGAGGATGACTAATCTAGAGGATTCATTTTAAAATGTACAATGGTGTGGTATAAAATTAGGTGCATGGTGTCAGTTGTGACGATTTTGGTTTGTGACTGATGTAGGATGACCAGTGTTAGGATAATCGAGGTTCCACTATATATTTGACAAATTATGAGAGATCGTTCAGAAACTAGATGCCCCAATAGTTTTGAGCAAGACATTTTAAGAATCTAGAGCCTGTCACTGATTAGATTTTCTGAATTAATTTTCATAGCACAGCTTTTTAATAAGCAATAAAAATCAGTCGTTCTCGATTAAAATCTTTTCCATTATGCAGAAAACAAATATTATTTTACTCATATTTCTCAAGACTTCAATTCTTTTAATGAATAGTACATGTCTAACTTTTCTTAAAACCTTCCATTTCTGTTGAATATTTATAATGTTTTCTACACTTCTGTTTTTTTTTTTTAATAAATAGTGAATCCTGTACTATTGTTGTAAATGGCAAATGTTGTCAGTTTCGCAAGATCGACACCGATAACACCGAAATTCTAGAGACAGCAAATAGAAGCAATTTTCCAGGGTGTCGCAGCGGGACATACATCATCCGTTGTCTCTACGGTTCTTCTCGTTCAACGGAAACAAATTGGGCCTTGGAGAATGTTAATAACCGGGTTCACTGTCCCGTACCCGTGAGTAATGATCCGTGCACTCGAAAAGTGGAGCGAATCGTGCCGACAACAAACAGGTTCGCGGAATTTCGGTTCTTCCTGGGAAGAAAATGTAAGTGGAAAGGTAATGACAGTCTTTGTTGATCGTTTCGCTTGAAGAAACGATTTTCGGAACAGTCTTCCGTGAATCATTCAGCAAGAATTTTTCAGAAGTAGCTTTAACGTGAATGTACAAGTAGAGAAAGTTAATTGTTTAACCCTGTCGGCAGTGAAAACTATTGCGGTACGGCAATAGCTAGAGCAAGACGTTATTTAGACGTGAAATGAGTAAATTATAGTATTGTCTAAGAATTAATAAGTGTTCAGGAAAGGACGTAAGTCTTTGCAAAATATTTTCATGTAAGAAAGTTGTCCTAAACTCATACATATGTTCACAGTTCGCCATCAACATTTTTCTCCCAAATTTATATGTGGGCCCATAATATCGAACAAGTTGGATTATATTGACTTAATGTTGGATTAGGTTAGGTTGATCGAACATTTTTTCCAAATTCATACGTCAATCCATAGAACAGTAAAGTTTACGTTAGGTTAGGTCAGGTGAGCTTTAAATTGCGTTACGGTTAGTTAGGTTCCTTCAGTGTTGGACTAATATTGAGTTAAATTGGATAGGGTGATCAGTTTTCTTGAAACTCGTTTGTATCACTGAGAACGTTAAGCCTGCTTAAATCAGAGTAGGTGAATATTGTTCTAAATTAAATCCAATTGGATTAATGTTGGATTAGATTGAGACAGATGAGATTGACTGGACACTTGTCTACAAACGCATATCTATGTTCATGACGCTGAAAATATTCAGTTACATTGGATTCGGTTGAACCAATTGCAAGTTCAATTACGTTGAGTTATACTGGGTTGGGTGTACGGTTTCTGCAGACTCATACATGTATTCACAGCTCTGAAAGGATACAGTTAGGTAGAACTAACTTGAATCACCGTTACATCAAATTGAGTTAGGTTAGATCATCTCAAATTTTCCGCAGCCTCCCACCGAAGTTCAGAGCACCGAAGGAGTTACCACGTACCGTATCACAATGGAAACTTCCACGATTAACGCAGCACATAAATATTTGCTGCAATTTAACTTTGGTATTACAGAAATTACCCATTCAGCGAATAACAAGACTCGAAATGGAGGCAGTTCGTCGAAAAACAACACTGAGGAAGCTGACACTTATCGTAAAGACAACCAGCGGAAACTCCGGCGATCCATTTAAACTTGAAATCAGATTCCGGAACCGGAGGTGTCTCGACAGAGTTGGAAGAACGAGACGAGTGCAGTTCGCGCACGAGATGGATATAATAGCATCCTGTCCAAGTGAAATAACGATCCAACGTTGGATCATAGGACAGGAAGCGTCTTCCCTTGCTGCCATTATGTAATTTTCCCGGATACACGGTAACGCGACCGATGGTCAAAGGGCTAACTAAATTCGGTCCCTGCGGTGCATCGATGCTGACTCGCATTTGAAATTCCTGCTCTGCCAATGACCATCATACCGGAAGCACAGTGTCTGGATCTACTATCGAACTTCCCAAATTATATCCATTGCATCATGCTACTGTATTCCATGGAGGATTTTACTTATGAGGCACATACAGATTCTCTAGGATAAAGTTAGGAACTTAGAGCGTATGGCGGTTTCTATCGGTTCAAAGCTCGGTTTTTTATTCAGAATTATTGCTCACGCTCTGTAATCAGTTAGGTGGAAACCTCTGGTAGTTCAGAGTTGCAGGTGTTGTATTAATTGGTCTTTTTTGGAATAGATTAGATGGGGAACATTTCTACAATAGAAAAATTGTATCATTCATCTACTTATCATATTCTGCAATTGTATAAAATTCATATTAGTGCATCTGTGAGTTGTATGACTGTTAATAATTTAAAAATGTTTTTTTTCAAAATTTTTACTAAAATAGAATACTATAATGTGTCTGTATAGGTATGGCTGTTTTCGCCGGTCCATTCAACGTGTTAAACGGATGTTCATCGTATAATACTTGATCACTTAAAATAACAGGGACTAATAGGATGTTCCTATTACTTGAAATAGTTCGTATAATGTCTGAAAGCAATATAGATTACAAGTCACACAATATAGATGAACTTGATTAACACTGCTCCATGAACCGTATGTGGGTCAGGCCACTTTTGTCTCTGGCAATCATTAAATAAATACAACAATATAATAAAATTGTTTATTATAAACAATAACATGCCAAATAATTCTGTTACACAATACTACAATAATATTAACAAAAGTTACACTATTTACCACGCCGACTGTCACAGTGAAAACTACCATATTTAATCAGACACATTATAACATCCTGTTTTAAATACATATCACGAAGAAACAAAATACTTAACTATTCAATCTTATTATCGCTAAAACATTAATTCTGTTACAAATTTTACAAGAACTAGAAGGCAATTATGTAATTAAATAAAACTTCAAATGCTGGGTATCACGGTCAGGAATCTTCTTCGAATGTATTTCAACTGCTACATTGTTACGTTATTGCACAATAACTCAGGCTTGGAATTAGCACTGAGATTAATTAATCGATAACAAACTTTCAATATAGATGATACATTTCCTTAATAAATTTCTAAGTGCCGGGGAACAAAATAATAGTAGATCGTTTTCATCTTTGTTATCACACCTTCAGATCCCAAGCTGTAGTTATTATACAATACTTGTCTTTACTTTAATTTTCACCATGACTATATTTCTTCCGTCACGTACGCCCAATTCTCTGACCAGCTGCACATCTCTAACTCGTTGGCCGGTCAGCAAACGCTCACGCAAACCGAAATAAGCTCAACAGAAAAAATTCAGAAAACGTAGATCGATGATCTGAATCTCCAGCAATACGATGATCGACGAAGATATCTACGCAACGCGGTCAAATCGTCAGGGACACCGACGAACATTCACCGTGGGGGATCCCCTTAATTCACGCGGAGTCCGATAAATCGTTCAAACGTCAAACACGATTCCCCGGCACGGAATCGTTAAAGCCTCGAGAATTTCGACCGGCCCGTTAATCCGTAGGATCGTCGTATCCAGAGGGATCGGCCGACGTGTGGCAATTGTTGAAACAATCGCGAAAACGTTAGCTGGTTTCGCAGTCGGCCGAGGTGATTCGTTCGAATCGTCGGCCGGGTGTCGGAAAAGAAAGCACCCGGGGTGAACGAACCATGCGAAATCGACCGGCTGCTTCCGCTGTTCGAGAAAAGACTTGTTTGCTCATCGATATCGGTCTGTATTAACCGAACGAAACGTGAAAGACCGGCTTTCGAACGAAATACTGTTTGTTACCAGCAGTAGGTAGCCTTTGGCAATTTTGAAGTGATGACAATGGTCTCTGGTTGGGACTGGAACCTCGGGAGTGGAGTCCACATGTCGTTAGACTGAGAATGTTCATGCAAATATTCTTATACAGGGTGTTAAAAAAGGGTTCAGGTCTGTAATAGTAAATAGTACTCAAGAAATGGAAGAAATAAGTCTTGACACGTTGAATGTCAAAGTGGAAATCAACATACCTAGTCAGACATAATATAATGTCCTATTTTAAATAAAAATCTTGAAGAGACAGAATATTTTGTTTCGACTTCAGTGGAAATCGACATACCCAGTCAAATACATTATAATGTCCTATTTTAAATATAAATCGTGAGGAAAAAGAATATGTTAATATTTGAACGTACAGGTATCAGCTAACGAATAGTATCCAAACGTATAGGTATCAGCTAATGAATACTATCCAAACGTATAGGTGTCAGCTAATGAATACTACCCAAACATATAGCTATCACCTAATGAATACCAATCCAAAGATCCAAAAATATTATAAAAACTATTAGTTATTTAATGAAGGAAAATTTGAAGTGCCGGCCATCGGTGACCCCCACGACACGGAACCTGTTCATAAATATGGTTCGAAAAATTAATATTGTCAGGTATGTAAATAGTTCTCCGTTTAGGTTAATACGTCCCTTGGCAAGCCGGTTTTGAGTGACTGTCATTTTCAGGCCACGTGTACCGTTTTCGGTATATAGTTTGATAAATGTGCAAAAATTGTCAATTGCATGGTTTGCTTTGAGGTGGATATTTATTTGTTAGTAGAGTGAATATGCAAAGTATAAATATAGAAGCAGAACGAAAAAGATATAATAGAATATTGACAAGAATATCACTTGGCCTGAACGGAAAGGTCTGTGTGTACATACTGTAGAAAACGGTACACGTGGCGGGGAACGTGTTAAAGCAGCAAGTTCGTGGTACGAAGATATAAACGTGTGTGCAAATGGGAGGAGGAGCTGTAGAAAACTTTCTGTAAACCTTGAAGTTTACTGAATTCTTTTTTTCCGTTCTTTTGGAAGACGATAGCTAAGATAATCCGCTCTTTTCATGCTGCGTGAGAGCACCAGGAGCGAGCAAGCCATTTGCTTCAAAGAAAACTGTGAACTGTGCCTTCGTCAATATTAATTTTTCAACCCATGTGTAACAGGACTCGTTTTCCTCCATTTTGCGAATAGTACCTGTCCTCAAAATTTTGAATCCTTTTTTAACATCCTGTACTTTGGTGAAGGTAAAAAAAATTGAATTTCGTTCTTAAAGAATTGTTGGTATATAATATTAGGAAAAATTTGACACATTATCTGGAATAAGAATAATGAAATATGACATTGAATTGTAGATAAATATTGTAAGTAATATTACATGCAATATTATATGCCTTTCTACTACTACTAATGTAGCCGTAATCTTACAAATGTAAGCAACTGCGTGTTATACACATTAATAGTGGTCAACAGTGATGGTCACCGGTGAATGTGTTGATCGATGTGAATATTACAGGTGATTCATTACCTTCGTGAACTTTTGTCTATCAATAATATCTTATTAGCAATGTAGTCTGATAAGTGTACCATCGAATAATAGAATATTTAGTGTGCCTCACAGTCTGTACGAATATAAATTTTAGAATTTGCCCTACTAGATATGGAAGTTTTCACTGTGCCAGTCAATATGTTACGATTCAAGTCCTGTTGGATAAGAACTAATTTTGGCAAATAAACAAACAATCATACAAATACAAATTATGATCCACGTATACAAGATTTCTATTTGAGGCGCTCAGAAGTCAAACAGATCAACTTCATAAAATGAAAAGTTGCGAAAAGTGATGATGTAACAAACATTCATGTACTCGCGTAATGAAATTGAGAAACTTACTAAAACTAGAGTCGATCAGTTTGGCTTATGAGCGGCTCATTTAATGTTTAAAGCTCAAAATGAAAGAATAAATTTAACTTCTGGTCCAGTGGTTTCCATTGTAATGAAAATTTTTAAGGTGCAGCATAGTTTAAAGTTTCGTTCGTCCTCTTCGTAAAAAAATGAATTCTGAACACACGGAACAGGAGAATACAATTTGCAAGCCGGGGTATTTGATAAATTCCTTATTTTATGCGCGGGCAATTATAATCCATCGTTTCATTTTAAAGCGAGAATTGTTGAAATTATTAAAGAAAACTCTCATTAAGGAATACCACGGTATTCGAACGCTATTACAGTGCATTCCATGTACAAACAGTGAATTTTACGAGCGACCACTTGCGAAAAATATTCGAGGAAATTCACTGTGAAAAGAATTCGCTTCTTTCGTTCCTAAGATTACATACTAAACACAGCTCTGACGTGGTCAGTAATTTTGTCAGTCTCTTCTCATTCAGAAATAAAATTCCTCACTTTTTCTTATGAATAATTTGCCAATAAAACAAATGAGAAATTGATACACGAATTTTTTTCAGAATATACATGAAATTATACCATATAACCTTTTCTAATTAACACGTTGATTGGTGTAGGGCAACTGGTGATCAGCATCTCACATTTAATTTAATTAAATAAGTATGGATTCTTACAGAATTCTACAGAATATTAACATTATGCAAATAATATAGAACAGAGACGGCTATCCCTGGCATAGAAACACATATGTACGATTAGATATTTAAATAATCTTTTCCTCTGTAATTTATATTAAAAATAGAAAACTATATCGCGTCTGACCCAGTATGATTGTTTTCGCTGTAGTATTCAACGTGTCAAATACATTCAATTCTTCACATTGTAATCACACGAACTTAATTATTTAACGTACGGCAACAATAATAGTAAGATGATGATGATAATATGCAGTAATAATAAGAATAAATATTTGTTAATATATCTCTAAAAAATAAATATGACGCTACTCTAAGGAGAATAATATTAATATGGAGTGAAAATACGAGCACGTTATTCTTCCTTTTCTCACGCGAACGCCGCGCACAATATGGCGCAACCGTCATAATACGAAATTTCGTCTAATGTTCATATTCTACAGGTAAAAAATAATTCTACGGTCCGACTAGCTCGTGAGATATTGCGCCATTACTTCCGCGTTTCGTTTACTACGGGTATGTAATATAAGACGACGTAAAACAGGGTTTACGCATTTTCCGTCAGGAATCGCATCTCATGCGCACTTCCACGTTTAACATTCACACACAGAAACATTCTGGAAGAGCTTAATACCTTCAAGAAATTTCTACAACATCTTATTCATAAGTCGTAAGGAAATTAATAACAATTACAGGGGCACCGATTAAAATAATTAATCAAGGGAAACAAAATCTGATTACGTCGAATTAATTTTGCATTTTGTTTTACATTGTGCAAACGGGTTTCGTAAAGAGCAATTCACTCGATCGAATAATTCAGAATGGAATTTATCATACAAAAAAAATATTATTTCAACTCGTATGTGGAGAGAAATTACCAGCCGGAATGTTTTCAAACGGTTGCCGCAACTTTGCTGCTTTTTAAATTCAAATAAATTCGTTATCATGAATACCACGATTTCTAAGCCTCGTAAAAACTGTACTATCGATTCCCGGTGAAAAATGGCGCTATAAATTAATATTGCCAAACGATACGGGAGCCGATGGCTCGGGCGATGCGTAAAATTGACGTACGGTACTTCGAGATATTTTTTCAACGCTCGGGAGGTCAAGGATGATAATGTTTCCGAGGAAACCGGTTTCACGAAAGGATTGCAAGTAAATTTGCCAACTCGCGTGGCAATCGAGCTCTCGGACAGTTCAGCGTCTTGCGATTCACCCTCTGATGTCAGCCATTTTGTCACATTATCGTCAGGTTGATGGAGCTGTTCAACTATGCTGACGTTCGCGTGTCTACGGAAAATTGCACAAAATTCGCCTTTATTGCTATAGATTCTCTTAATGTGCTTGGAACTACTGCTGTGTATTTGTTTCGTATTTTTTTACAAACGTATGTATATTTTTTTTTATTTACAGTCAGTGAGTTGTTATGATTTTATTTAGTAATTAAATATGTCAGAAAGCTTGAGGATTATTCAGTAGTTTTTTAATATTTATGTTTCGTTCGAATAAAGAATTCTTTGTGCTGTATGTTTTTGATAGTTCATTTATGTGTAATCTATTATCAGTTGAGTATGATCATAAAGAGGGTGGCTTAAGTTTAACTTTGTGTTTCTTTTATAATGTATCGATAGTTACTCAGAAAAATACTTTATTTTATATACAGCATTTAAAAATACCAATTTATAATCTCGTCATGGGAACCTTCAACTTGAAGCAAAATATTTTATTTATGCATTTACTTATTAACGAGTAATTAGAACCTCCATTCTATATAATAACACCAAAATTTAGTGCCAAACTTGTAAAATGAATAACAAGTAGATTAACAGTTACAATAAAAGTGAATGCATGTGAAACAAAGGATTACATTAATAAATAAAAACTTTGTAAATCTTATTGTACAATACGATATCTATCAAACTATTATTTCTGTACGAACGTTAACTTATTTTCAAACTATCATGTAATAAAAATATTGTGAAGTGACTTA
The DNA here is from genome assembly GCA_916610135.2 of Macropis europaea. Lineage (NCBI taxonomy): Eukaryota > Metazoa > Arthropoda > Insecta > Hymenoptera > Melittidae > Macropis > Macropis europaea. Next base: position 24,011,781 of record OU744344.1, read on the forward strand.
TTAAATATGTATTAAAAACACATTTTCGATTACTATTACTTTCTGAACTTATAATTTAACATAAACTTTACTTAATACAGACAGTCGAATAATTTTTTGAAAACTGAAATTTAATCTGACGTCATTCGTTCTGAGTTTCAATAGCATTGTTTATCGAATACACGTATTTTATGCTTACATTTTAACATTTATCAGCTAAAGTTTGTAACTGGTTAAAAGTGTTCACTTCAGGCACACGAGGTTTATGAAGAGAAAAGTGTGAGAATTTGTTAAACAACCAGTTTTATACGGAAAATTCTGTTTGTAAAAATAATTGTTAACTTTCTGTCGAAGTTAATTACACATGAATCAGAATGCCCGTTCAATGATAATCCCGTTAGATGTTATTTTTCCCGTTGGCGGTAATGCGATGCAAACGATCGAGCAAGAATTTCTGATAATCGCGGTCTCATTAACGCGGTCTCACAGGTGTGAACAGGTGGTAATCAATCGAAATCCGTTGATCTGAAATTTCGTCTTAAGATATTCATGAGATTCAATATACATCCTCGAACATCTCGGTTTCTCTGAAACTGTTTCCCCGCGACGTTGGCCAATTTATATGATCCCATCCGAAAGTTAAACATACAGGGTGACCCTAAAGTCCTGTCACAAAGTTTCCAGACATATTTCACAGATGAAAATGAACGAAAAGTTTCTAATAAACATGGACCTTAAAATTATTTGTTTCTGATCGTGAGACACTTAAATGAAGTTTTTGACGAGGTTTCTTTATATTAGTCATTATTCAGTGTTCTATGATTGATGGTACAGCCGAGAGAGAGGTGATTTTATATGAAAAAATACATCGAAAATGTGGAATAAAATTTTTGCATACGATGTTTTTTGTTCCACGAAAGACTACTTCAAAAATTCATCTATTAATCTAAATACAATCAACTGTATATGCACACAGTGAATTTTAAAATTAATTTGTCTTGAAACGGAAGCATTGTATGAGAAAAAATGTATGCTATAATTTTTACGTATTTTTTCATGTAGAATCGTCTATCCATTGGTTGTACCACCAATTACGAAACATCCTGTACAATAACGAATATATATATATATATATATATATTAAATCTTTTCTGTTCATATATATATCTATATTAAATCTTTTCTGTTCATATATATATCTATATTAAATCTTTTCTGTTCATTTTCACATGTAGAATACACTTAGAAATTTTATAACTGGACCTTGGGGGCATCCTGTACAATAAATTTCATTCCTGTACCCTTCAATTTTTATTTCCGGAACGCTCCTGTGCTATCGATTCGACGACGTTCGAATCTACGGACTGCCACGTTTTGTTTCTTTTTATTATAAATCATCCTTTTGTCTTTTCGGGGGGACTTCGAACGTGATAGAATACGTGATCTGTTTACCCGGAATCGAGAGAGTCAGCAAAGAAAGAAACACTATATAGGAAGTGGCAGTTTTATCGCGAACAAAACGTTTTCAATGGAGGCCATTGTGCAGAGAATCGTACTTGTAACGGCGTTGCTTGAAATCGAAGTCTACCATTCGGTTCTGTTCCATTTGATTTCATAACGACCATCTTTTGTTTGGAAACAAGTAGCTTGACAGGCAATTTCTGTCCGAGCTTTCATCGATATTTCGAACGCTTGAAATACAATGTCCACGCGACTCGCTGAAAACGCGTTCAAAAATTGAATTTTACAATAATTCAGTGCTGGAAAAATTATTCTGAGAGATGTATATTGGGAATAAAAAATTGTCAAGCAAATATGTCTAATCTTCCTGTTTGATGTGGAAATACTTGAGTTGTAAATAATTTTGAGAAATTTTCCACTGGAATTTTTATTAAAATGTGATTGTTAGTATTAAATACAAAATTCAAGATCGAGCATGTGTAAAGAAAAATTATTATCTATATTTTAAAATCATCATGTGAACACAGAATACTTATTCTGTATTGTTATTTATTTCTGCATAAAAAATTATCACCTTTTTGTACTACTAATTTCAGACGTTTATATATTATTATAACAATCAGAAAAATTATTTAATTATATAAACATCCGCCATTGCTGAGTGCCTAATTAATATTATGAATTTTACAGAAAATATTAACGTCAAATATTTCTGAAAATATAGCCATAAATTAAATTTCCATGACTATATTAATTTCTTACACACATTCTATAAAATTAAGCTTTTTCATGAACACTATCCACTTTATAAAAAAAATTAGCGTGAAATATTTGTTAAAAATGCAACAATTTAATTTCCATAAACGTCACAGTTTCTTCCAAACATTCCATAAGAACATGCTTCTGCATATTTATTACCAATTTTACAAAAAACAACTTGGAATGTATATCAAGAATATAACACCTCTATAATCCTCTAAAAATGAATTTAAAATCTCCATCAGAGTCTCAATTTCTCACACGCATTCCACAGAATCAGGCTGGTGCAAAAACATTATTAATTGCCAGAAAAAATACCTTTACATATTTGCCAAGTATAGAACACTTTAATAGTTCACTGAAAACGAATTTAATTTCCGGCAAACAAGCTTCTGCATTAACACCATATCAATTTTACAAAAACAAAAATTCCTTCAAATAATTGCAAATATACAACACCTCTACAGTCTTTTGAAAACGAATGCAATTTCCTCCAAATAAGCTTCTGCATAAACAGTACCAATTGTACTCAAACATTCAATTGTATTTCAAACATTCACCAAGAATACAACACCTCTATAGTCCACTAAAAAGAAATTTAATTTCCATGATCGTCCCAATTTCACCCAAACATTCCACAAAGTCAAGCTTCTGCATAAAACCCAGCCTGCTAATTGCCGCGTCAGGAAATAGTATTTCTTCAGCGACGCCTATCTTAGGAATCTTCAGTGACCGGCATATTCTGGGTCTAATTAAAAATTCCCCGCGTGGCGAAGGATATCGAGGAGGGATGCAGGACGAAACAGGGTCAATATACCGGGCGCAACAAGGTTAAATTTAACCCGGTACCGATTCCGTTATAGTCCACATAACTGGAGAACGCCGGGTAACCGGTGCTCACCAACAAAATGGAAGCAGCAAGAGCAGCAGAAAGGTTTCTCTTATTGGCAACCAGTTGGTCTCCGCTGCGAATAAAAAGCACACGGATGGAGACAGAGACGACACGCGTACGTGGCGAGGATGATGAGGAAGGAGAAGAAGGGGAGGAAGATAAGAGAGACAGCGAGGCAGAAGCTGGCTGGAAGGCGGAGATGAAGAAGAAGCCAATGAATGTCGACTAACGGTACGCGAATTTTAGTGTGCACCGATGTATCGGTGAACCGTACGTTTGCGTTCACTTGTAAATGCCGTTCGACACGTGTAAAAGTGTACATACAGGGACGTGGCGAGGATTCTGGGTACCCTGGGTAATATCTGAAATTTCTTTTGATTTTTTGTGAGATTATTTTCCTGTGTCTTGCAGTATTTTGTTGTCATTTGTATTACATCGACATACACTCCCGTCCATAAGTCACCGGACACTTGCTCATTTTGAGCAAAATGATTATTAGAACATGGATACAATTTTTTGCCTTGACGTTATTATTTTATGTTGTCATATTTATATATTTTACGTTGACATATTATATATGAGTATGATATCAATAATGCGCACGTATAATTTAAATAAATATTCAAAGAAGAAGACTGCACGTAGTAGTGTGTTTCCAATACAACTCCAACTCTATCAGATGATAATTTATACAAACTTTTCGTTTGCTTCAGAAGGTTTGCCCAAAGACAAACAAAGATTTGTGGATGAAATTAGAAGGTTGGAAAACAATTAGTTTCGAAATACAAAAACCTTTAATTGAAAGAATGCCAATATTAGTTCAAGCGGCCATATCCGCACGAGGTGAATACATTGATGAGAAGAAAATATAAGATCAATTACATATTTTTGGTAAGGTCTTTAACATATGATTTGAATTACATATTCTGTACGTTATAAACAATCAATAAGTCGTCACTTTATTTCCTAATGTAGGTCATTTCATACTATAAAATCGTTCACCTATAATTTAAGTGTCCGGTGACTTATGGACAGGAGTGTATTTAGTTTGATGTAATATGAAGTCGTTTAGGAGGTTAGTTTTGGAGATCTTTAAAGCCAGCTCTTGGGAATGTGATTCATCAGTCCTCTAGTTCATTGGCTTCTTTAAAACAATGTAAGATTCGTTTTTATTTGTAATAAATTTTCGGTAGAAATTTATGAACACGCGTGTACAAGATGAACCTGGTAACTGGGCCAGACTATAGCTCTATTCTAAATGAAGATAAGAAAAAATGATAGAGGACAATTTTGTATGCTTTCAACATGTAAACAGGCAAAATGCAATTGCAATTTTTATTAAATGAATGTCTATAATTTTTTTAAGCTAAATTGATAGCTTAAGCTGTTTTGTGCATGAATGATATCAGGTACGGTCAAGAAAAATTCAATACTTCAAAAAACATTAACACCGTGAAAGAGAATGTTTAGAATGTGATCTTGGAAGGTTAGAATACTTGCTGTATTCATAATTCTTCAATGTAAAATATAAGATAACAGTACCTAATATATCTTTTCCGCAAAATGACTTGAATAATCTATTTATGTATAAAGAATGCATATAATTCTATAAAAGGAAGTGTAATTGCATCTTTCACGTCCATCTGCCGAAAAAATGATATCATAGGACAGAGTTTATTAAACGATGAAAAATTTTACATATCATTTTCTTCTCTCTTCGCTTAGAACAGAGCTATCTATAACCTGTCCCAGTTACTAAATTATCCTTCATTATCGTTAAGAAAATTTTAAAAATACATAAACAGAAGAAGTAGTGCTATTTAAGAAAAATCGCGATAGCGTGGCAATAATTACTAATCATAACTTGCAACTCATTAGAGGAAGATATAACAGCACGTCGATGGTTATCAATTTCATTCGACAAAAAGATGCAGCAAGAAATAGCAACGTAATTGGTAGCAAAAGGTTTGATACGTCTAACTTTCATGAACACTTAAATTTCATTATGCCAGTACAAAGGCAAGTCTAATGAAGCAAACTGATATCGTAAGAGTATAAAATGTCTCTTTCACATAATTTATGAAGCACGTCGAGAGTTTATGCTTAATGTAATGACAAAAGTGAAAGGATTCGCAGGAGAGAAAAGTACTAAATTACAGATAATAATTTCTGTACACATATAAATCAGTCCTATAAATCGAGGTTGAAACTTCAGAGCATGCAAACACTTCTGCAAACATTTAGACAACAAAAGTTACGAAACCGAGGGGTGTAGAAAAGCCATTCGAGAAAGGAAAATGGTAACAAATGGTCAACTTTCTACCTCGCAGGCAAAGTTTTATTTTTACACGCATGTTTCTATAAGTTCCAAAGAAGGTGAAACGTATAGTTACGTATCCGTAGTCTCATGCGAAATTAATTAAAAACAGGCGCAAAGATAGAAATATCGTAGTCTCTGTTTTCCACCTAGCTCGCGTATTTTATACTGATTTTCATTGACTGATGGTGTATTTGCAAAATGAACATTCTGAAAGTGCATGTACATATATACAACTGTTGCTATTTGGAAGCAACAAATGTCAGACTGTTCGTGGACTTCACAAACTTCTGCAATAATAACAATAATACATCTGCTATTGACTTCTGAGTACCAGTCAAACAATTCCACCCATTTGTCCAGAACCTTATTGCAACCCAACCTAGAACGACGTGCTAACAAGTTACAGTTCTGTATGGACCTGGAATGATTTAGATAAAATTTGGAATTTTAAAACTTCATATTTGAATTGATCTGTTTTAATTTTGCCTTTGGACATTGAAGATTATACAGGGTGACACATTTAAATCGACCCACTCGAATATTTTCAAAACTGTTACAGACAAAAGTTAAATGCAACGCTACGCGCCCACATAGGAATACTTTACTCACCTCAGATAATGTGCCTCCTGAAACCATTTAACTTTTGTCTGAAACATTTTTTTAGTATCATCAACAGTTTCGAAGATATTCGAGTGGGTCGATTTAAATGGGCACCCTGTATATGCATAATAAGTGCGATCTTCTGGACAATTCTGTATGTCAAGAATTGGTACACTCTCGCAATATCATAGGTATGTCTACAACAACGCAGTTATTCCTGAATGTTATCCGTTTCGTGATTTTCAAGCTTCAAGGGCTGGATCATCCAACCGATCCTGAGTACACGAATCACAGATACATCGTTTCCTCTTTCTCTTCCTATTCATCTCTCTCTCTCTCTCTCTCTCTCTCTCTCTCTCTCTCTCTCTCTCTCTCTCTCTCTCTCTCTCTCTCTCTCTCTCTCCCTCTGCCTCTGCCTCTCCTTCACCGTTGGCTCTTCGATTCTCTGTTTGTCTATCCGTGAATTCATCCTGACTATCGGGGAACGCCATCGGCTGATCTGAATTTCAGATTCCAGCATGGCCGGGGTCCGGGTAAGTAATGCTCGCAGCTCGAAACGTATGATCTGTCAACATGGGGACTTGTAACGAATGTAATTTTTCGAGTGTCGCGCTCACCGCTCGCCGGGTATAATAACGATGATATATGCGATCCGCCGATTCGAGCCTTTGTGGCTTCGTGTTTCTCAATAAACTGGGAATGAATTACGAGCCTGTTAAAGGGACTTTCGGTTGATTAATTCGCCCTGCGATCGACAGGATCGCTGCTGTAATTCGGACCGCTGAAAGCACTATCTCCCTCTTCACTCCGTGTCCAAACACCGCAAGCAGTTTTCTTCTGAATCATTGGAGTCTTTGTATGCATTCGTTGCTATATTATTTTTGTAAAGACCGTGTAATGTACTATTTAAGTTTCTTTATGGAGGAATGTATGAAGAAGGTTTGATCGTATGTAGAACTGCTTTTTAAGAGTCTCCTGAAAGAGCAAGGAGTTATAACCCGGCGTGTGTTAGGTGGGGCGTCCAAGCACCGCAAGCAGTTTTCTTCTGAATCATTGGAACCAGTCTTTACATACATTCGTTGCTACATTATTTTTGTAAAGACTGTGTAATGTACTAGTTAAGTTTCTCTATGGAGGGATGTATGGAAAGGTTTGGTAGTATGTAGAACTTCTTTTTAAGAGTCTCCTGAAAGATCAAGACATTTTAACCCAGCTGACTGCGTCTGTCAGATGGAATGTCATGTATGTACTTCAATGAAATTGAATTGCATGCCGTTTACTATAATACCGACACCTTTGCATTTACTGAGTAATTTTTTAACAACTTCCAATGCCACATTGCAAAATTCTAATTTATCATTATTAATATAATTATATCTTGAATATACAACTATTTTTCGTTACTATAATAGTCTACCCAGTTTGAATAGCAAAAGACATTATGCAAGATTATTAGTCCGCTTTTTAAAATTTCCCATGTCCATAATTATTTACAAAACAGTTTTTCATCTTCCACAGTCAGAATACGTCTCTACTGATAATTTGTCAAGCTTACACAAATTGTGACGCTTAAACCGACAACCGATAAATAGAAATGTGACTATAAATCAGTACTAAACTACTCAATCACGTGTAATACCATTATGTAATGTTTTTAATGGTAACAACTGTCAACTCCACTACCCGACAAACTACATATCATTACGTAAATGAATCTGTCAATACTCGATGTTGTCTTTTTCATCACTAAGTGACGAGATAACTAGTGGCATATTCCGTACGGAAGACTTTCTAACTATCAATGAAAACAAGCTGACAAAATAATTACACAAAACGCACTTACGTATTCAGAGTAAAATAGAAGAAAATTATAATTACCAATAAAGTATCTCTACCTCGTAATTAAATTACACCAAATTTTTAAGCCGACATTAAACGAAAATTTTTACTTCATATATATTATTCATTTTAATTTTATTGGGTTGACAACTACATTCGCGATCCTCGAATGTTTTTGTATGAAAAAATTTATTAAAATTCCTGGAATAGGTTTTTATTCAAATTATTCACATTTCAATCTTTAATGTCCCTTGGACATAGTTTTGGCATTTGTTTACTACACGATAGTAGAGTTAAGGGAATTTTGAGGCGAAGAAATTCCAACGGTTGCGAATTTATTTGCCAACCTAACAGTTTTTAGATTGTGAATGGAATGATATCTAACTTTTATTAAAGGACAATATAAAAAAAACGGTATCATTCATTACTTTTTCAGATTTTTTTAGTGTTAAGAGAGTTCAAACAGTTGCAATAAATCTCTGGAAAAGTACGACGTGTCGAACGCAATCATTTAATATTCAATTCATCGGACCATTTGCGTTTCAATTCATCGTCAAGGGAGCCGCCATAAAGAAATCCGTAAACTCTGGTTCCCAGTCATTTACCAGACTGTCGAATAAATTTTTCACTCTGAATTCATGCGTTACCGTAACTCCTGACTTGGTCGAGGCGATATCGCTTGTTTTCGAACGAGGTGTAATCACAAATGAGGCAGAAACGTCCGGAAAGTATTATACATTCCTCACGGTGGAGATGCGAGATGTTGTAGCCGTCTAAGCAAACAAAAGTTAGGGCGGTTTCGCATGGACTCTTAGCATACGCTTGGCGAATATTCCAGATGGAAAAGAAACGAAAAAAGAACATGAATGAAATAGAAGAGACTAGAACTAAATACAAATTTTCAGCCAAGTGGCCAAGTAATTATTTAACACGTTCACTCCTACAGTGGAAACTGCCATACTTAGTCAGGCAAATTGTAATGTCCTATTTTAAATATAAATCGAAAAAGAGAAAAAGAATTTAACCCTCTATAACGCCATGTGACTTGCAAGTTACATACCTACATATCTGCATTTTTTAAGTTTCATTTCCTTTATTTATCGCTGTGTGCAATTATATTCTACAATCATGCTGTCACCAAGGAGTCCATTCGTTTATTATTATATTTATTTATGTTTGTATACCGCGATACAAATTTTATCATTTGTCTTTATCATTTACCTGATATATCATTTTCGTCATACGTAAGAAAATTCTGGTTACACAGGGTTAATATTGAAACGTATAGGCGGTACCTTATATTATTATTACAATGTTACTATTATCCAAAATTACACTACTATTGCTAGTTATTTCACTAAACAAAATTTCAGTCGCTAGACACCGGTGATCTCCACGACGGCCAACGTGTTAATAAATAATATTAAGTAGATTCTACTTACGACTAGCGAGCATTAAATGACTAAGGATAAAAGCTATCAACCGAATCATTGGATTCTCCTATAATAATCTCGGTTGTATCGATTCATACACACGCAAATGAAACATGTTTGGTGTTTTTCCGTCATTGCAATACTTCGGCGCAAACAAATATTCCGCGTGTTCTCCGTAACTCTGTGAAAATAACTCCTGTAACGATTAAATTAATTTACGGCCGAACACGGTGTAATATTACGCATCGTTAAATTAAAATTATTTTCTGCCCGCGTTCGCCGGCGCGAAAATCACGACCGGAATTACAGAAGCCGCATTATCTAACGAACGACGAATATTAAAAGCTATCCAAGACGATCCCGCGAATCCGGTTGCAATTTTTCGTTTATCCCTGCTCGTTTCCACGCGAAACCGCAAAAGTCTCGCGTTACGATTTTCAGCTCGGTAACGCGCGAAAGCTTTCAGCTGGAGAAGAGAACCGAATAAAAGAAAAGTCCTACGTTATCTCCGTGTTTTCATATTCACCGCAGAAAGGAACAATGTACTTATTCATTGTACTACATTGTGATTTATCGAGGAAATTAATTCACCGATATGCGGCGCTGATAAATTGTTAATACCTGTTTTATCCATTACAGCGAATAACTATTGTTCTTCTGTTTATGTACTTCTATCTGGATTACCTCTTCATTGTACCAAGTAACCCTACACATCGCTCTTTATACTTGTTAATATACCTTTAAATTTATATCTTCTGCAATTTGTGCTTTCAGTCGCTTACTGTTGCTTCTACATCGAAATAATTTATTGGGTCGAGTTATAAATAACTTCAAATTTGTTTTGTTGAATTTATTAAAAGATAATACAGTAGGACCTCGATTATCCGAACTGTAAATAATAAGAGAATGACTCGCGCTGTAACTAGTTTTCGGATGAAAATAATAATTTTATTTAAGAATGTAAAACATATAATGGTGCAAAATGGAGTACATATTGTTATTAGTGATAATTTTAGCTCGTTGCTAATATAGGATGACCAATTTTTAGCTGACCCGAGTTCGGATAATAGATGTTCTACTGTACTTTCCTTCTTCCGCAGTACACAGAGTTTCAGGGATGATTACCTTGTAATATGAATACAAATTAATAGAATACAATTGTAGGCATTTATACGGACACAGGTGCGTCGTAGGCCGGCGACAGCCAACGGTTGCCGATTGCGCGACGAGAGATGACAATGTATGTAGCCGTTGAAGCTGTTCGTCGAAGATGTCGACGATTCTCGATCCCCTGCGAGTCTTTTGTTTTGACATCACGTGTTTAACGAAAACCGTTGCAGGGCTCGAGGAACAGTTTTGGCGGCAGTCGATCTCGAGCTAGGATATTGAGAGGTTGACTCAAAGATCCGCTCCCGTTTTCTTTTTGTATATGCACTGTTCTTTTTATTTCTTTTAAATTAAAATATATATTTATATCGCCATCCACAAATTCAGAAGTGGGATAAAGAACGGAAAACGAATTTGATCACGGGACGCGCTATTGTGAATTTTGTGCAAAGAAAAAATTTTGAACGGTCCAGTTTGTTGTAGCAGATATTGTTGAAAATTTGCATTGTGTTTTGTGTTGTGGTCGACGTAAATTGTGTGAAGAGGAAAAGGACGACGCGTAATTGGCGCGAATTGATTCAGAATTTGACTCTCGTTACGTTGAAAGAAAACAAAAATTTTCAACATGTCGAAAGAATACACCGTGACCGAATTGAAGGAATTTCTGCGAGTGCGGAATTTACCTTCGGCTGGCAATAAGGCCGAATTGATTTTCCGGCTAGAGCAGTACGATACAAACATTTGGGAAGTCGTAGCCGAAGAGAAATTGCGGGAAGCCGAGCAAGCCGCTCGCGACGAGGAAAGGCTGAGAAGAGAAGCTGAAAGATTGGAGGCTCCTCAACATCGGGCAGATGACCGAGACACGCTGAATACCGAGTTGCAGCAGCCGAGTGACATTGTGCAACGAGAACTCGATTTATTGAGAAGGGAACGAGACATGATGCAGAGGGAAGTGGAACTTCTTCGGCGAGAGCAGGCGTTTCTAAGAAATTCATCCGCTAGTCCGGCAAGAACGGAAAGTGCAGCGAGTTTTGGTGTGCGAAGCATTGCATCCGCTAACCTAAGCATACGGGCGATTGGTGACCTGCTGAGCGAGTTCGACGGTCAGGACAATTCGTTTTGGAAGTGGGAGCAGCAGGTGGAACTCCTTCGCGCTACCTATCAGCTGGACGATAACGCGGCGCGAGTACTGATCAGCTCGAAGCTGAAGGGGCGTGCGGCCGGCTGGTTCCATTCCAAATCTCAGCATCTTACGCTCAGAATCGAAGACTTATTAAAAGAAATGAGAGTGATGTTCGATCATCGACCGAGCAAATTATCGCTGCGTAAAGACTTTGAGAATAGAATGTGGAAATCCGGTGAAAAATTCACAGATTATTTCCACGATAAAGTGATTTTGGGTAATCGAGTGCCAATCGCGGAAGACGAATTAATTGATTATGTGATCGACGGAGTAACCGAGCCGCAGCTTCGGGATCAAGCGCGAATCATGCGTTTTAAAACAACAGCGGACCTATTGGCAGCATTCGAAAAAATCTCATTGGACCCGAAAAAAGTAATTGATCGAGAAAATCGAGAATTGAAGGAAAGGAAGGAGACGAAGGGGCACAGTGGCTATCAGAAAGAAGCTTTGTCGTCGAGACCACAGAAAAAACCGGTGAGGTGTTTCAACTGCCAGGAGGCCGGACATGTCTCCACGAGGTGTCCGAAACCTAAGAGGCAGTATGGGGCTTGTTTCGAGTGTGGTTCAGCATCGCATCGGTTGGCCGATTGTCCGCGGCGAGCAGAGAATCGACGAAGGGGAAGCGGCGCAGCGACGGAGCCCAGCGCGACGGCGTCGACGAACGTGGTGCAACCGACGACACTTCAAACGCCGTACATGGTCTCCTTATGCTATTCTTTTTATGATAAAAACGGACACGAATGTAAGTATGGATTGAGTGCCATGTTAGATTCCGGATCGCCTATTAGTATAATCAAAAATAGTTTTGTACCCTATGACGCGCGATCACCTGTGTCCGAATACGAACACGAATTCTGCGGAATCAACGGTTCGCGTTTGAAAATTTTATGTCATTTTTATCACGAAGTTGAAATAGAAGGTATATTGATAAAATTAAAATTTTATGTCGTACCTGATGATACGATGGCGTTCATGGCTATTCTCGGACGAGATTTTTCATCGCATCCATCGATCAAAGTTACATTGGATGAGAAACCCGTAATCACAAAGAGAATAAAAGAATGGCCAACAAATGAACTAGATTGCGCGATAAATCAAATAATGAACATTGAATGTGTCAATGAGCCGAGTAAAGCTCGGGAAAATTTACAAATCAATTCGAAAATCGGTGCCGAAGCTATTGAAAAAATTAAAAATTTGTACGATTCCGATTATATTGAGATTAAAGAATCTAGTTTATGTGAAAGTGATTTTGAAATGAAGGTGGTATTAAAGCATGACCAACTAATTAGCTTCCGACCGAGACGACTTTCTTTCGCAGATAAAGAAAAATTGCAAACTATTCTGGATGATTTGGTAAATAGAAAAATTATTCGTCCGAGCGAGTCACCGTATGCCAGCCCAATAGTCTAGTGAGGAAAAAGAATGGTGAGATGCGACTTTGTGTTGATTTTCGCGAACTGAACAAAATAACCGTAAAAGATAACTTCCCGAGTCAGTTAATAGACGATAATATTGATCAATTAAAAAATAAAAAAATTTTCACAACTCTTGATTTAAAGGACGGATATTATAACGTAAAAATGGCTCAAGATTCAGTAAAATATACATCTTTTGTGACTCCCCTTGGCCAATTTGAATTTTTGTACTGTCCTTTCGGGTTAACAAATGCGCCGAAAGTATTTCATAGATTCATCCGAAAAGTTTTTTCAAGTTTGATCAGAGAAAATAAAATGTTACCGTTTTTTGACGATTTTTTCATTGCAACTGAGACTCTGGAAGAGCATCTCCAAATTTTGCGCAAAGTGTTTCAAGCGGCGGGACAGTACCGTTTAACGTTCCGATTGGACAAATGTTTTTTCGCCCAAAATGAGATAGATTATTTGGGATATCACGTTAATGTTGACGGGATTCGTCCGAGCGACGATAATATTGCATCAGTAATTAATTATCCGGTTCCTCGCAACGCGAAAGAAGTACTTCGATTTGTATCTCTCGCAAGCTATTTTCGACGCTTTATTCCTGGATTTTCGGTAATAGCAAAACCATTGTACAACCTTATAAAGAAAAATGTTAAATTTGAGTTTGCAGAAAAAGAAAATGAAGCATTTGAGGCTTTGAAAACACATTTGTCTAACAAACCGATTTTAACCATATATTCACCAAAAGCGGAGACGGAATTGCATTGTGACGCAAGTTCTTCGGGTTTTGGTGCAATTCTTTTACAAAAGCAAACCGAGGGTGTTTTTAAACCGGTATCATATTTTAGTCAGCGCACATCGCCTACTGAATCGAAGTATCATAGCTTCGAATTAGAGTGCCTTGCGGTCGTGAATGCGATAAAGCGATTTCATGTTTATCTTAGCGGAATGCCCTTTAAAGTAATCACTGATTGTGATAGTTTCCGTTTAACGTTAAGTAGGCAAAACATAAATCCTCGAATTGCTCGTTGGGCAATGTTTTTACAAGACTATGATTATGAAATACAACATCGACCGGGCAAAAGAATGAGTCACGTTGATGCACTCAGTAGATGTCACAGCGTATTGGTGATCGAGGGAAATAATTTTGAGCTGACTCTTTCAATATGTCAGGATAGGGATAATGAAATTCGTAAAATACGCGAAAAATTGGAGAAGACGGAAATGAAGCATTTTGAATTGCGCGACGGACTTGTATATCGGAAAGATAAGATGAAAAAGTTACTTTTTTATGTACCGCGTTCAATGGAAGACAAGGTTATTCGAACATGTCACGACGACCTTGGTCATGTTGGTCTTGACAAGGTTGTTAACAATATAACGAAAGTGTATTGGTTTCCGAAAGTGCGAGAAAAGGTTAAAGAGTACATTTCAAACTGCTTGCGTTGTATTGAATTTTCTCCACCGAGTGGAAAACAAGAAGGATATTTACACAGCATTCCGAAAGAAAATTTGCCATTTCGGACAATTCATATAGATCATCTAGGACCTCTGGAAAAAAACGGGGAAAGGGTATAAGCACCTATTAGCTATCATTGATGCTTTCACGAAATTTATAAAATTGTTTCCGTGCAAATCGACTAAATCTGAAGAATCAATTAAACATTTAAAAGAATATTTTAGAATGTACAGTAAGCCGAGGCGGATAATTTCGGATCGAGGAACGGCTTTTACGTCAAAGGCGTTTAAAGATTTTGTGGAAACAGGAAAAACTGAACATGTTTTAATTGCTGTCGGTACTCCTCGCGCTAACGGTCAAATTGAACGGTACAATAGAATAATAACACCTATGATCGCCAAATTGTGCGAAGTTCCAAAAAAGTGGGATCGAGTACTCGATCAGGTAGAATTTGCTCTTAACAACACAGTCTGCCGAGCAACAAAAGAAACGCCGAGCCAATTATTATTTGGAATAGACCAATCGGGGGAAATAAATGATTGTTTGCGGCTATTATTAGAAGTAGATTCAGAAAAGGAAAGGGATTTAGAAGCACTGCGTGAAAAGGCGTCAATGAATATCGGAAAAAATCAGTTGAGTAACGAAAAACAATACAATGATAAACGGAAAGAGGCGTTTGTATATAATGAGGGCGATTACGTAATGATTCGAAACATCGACACAACCGTAGGTGTTAATAAAAAATTATTACCGAAATTCAAAGGGCCGTATCAAGTGAAAAAGGTACTGGATTGCGATCGTTACGTAATTGGCGACATTGACGGATTCCAAATAACCCAAATGCCGTACAATGGGGTTGTAGCGCCCGATAATATGAAACCTTATATTGCGGCGTAATTGAAATTAAGAAAAAGATTTTTTTTTGTTATGTAAAATAAGAAATTTTGTGTGCTTAGTTTTAAGATTATAGTGTCCGAATTGTATTAATATTATGCTTATATTTGTATTTTGTGTATATTTAGTATAATTTTCTTTAAGATTTTAATAACATTGTATTTGGGTTTAGCCGGGACGGCTAAAAGGTCAGGATGGCCGAACTGTAGGCATTTATACGGACACAGGTGCGTCGTAGGCCGGCGACAGCCAACGGTTGCCGATTGCGCGACGAGAGATGACAATGTATGTAGCCGTTGAAGCTGTTCGTCGAAGATGTCGACGATTCTCGATCCCCTGCGAGTCTTTTGTTTTGACATCACGTGTTTAACGAAAACCGTTGCAGGGCTCGAGGAACAGTTTTGGCGGCAGTCGATCTCGAGCTAGGATATTGAGAGGTTGACTCAAAGATCCGCTCCCGTTTTCTTTTTGTATATGCACTGTTCTTTTTATTTCTTTTAAATTAAAATATATATTTATATCGCCATCCACACAATGAATGAATACAAATTCTAAAGAATTTTAACACTGTAATAAAAATACTAGTTACACGATGGAGTAGTCAACAGTTTCTTTACTTCATTTATATAAAACCTAGCAAATTATGGTATGTCTGGTGAGGTATGGCAGTTTCCACTTATTCAGGGCATTGACCCAATGCGAGTAATTAAAAGTTAAAAATTGCTTAAATGATTTAGAACTGGATAATGTCTTGTCCAAACCTAAATATGTAATATTGAAAAATTCAGGATTGTTTAGAAAGCACCAGAAAAACAAAGGAAATCAATAATACTTGCTGTGTGATGCAGTTAATGAACAATGGTAAAAAAATTCTCAAAATTTCATTAAGCAGGCATTTCAAAGTGACAAAGTCTCAATTGATATAAGATTTTTGTGCAACATCGTACATTGCTAAACATTGTACTATATTACATACTACATTAGTTTTCATCATTCCTCAGAAACTTGGACTATCTAAAATCCAAGGCTGCATAAAAACAAAACCTCCCAATTACTTTAACCCTTTAAGTCCTGAATTATGTTATCGTTATTTTTTACCGTAATTATTATTGTAAATATTTGAAAACTGTTCAAGTAACACATGTTCTAAGTATAAATATTTTTACAGTATTTTTTTCTTATTTTGGCTTCTACAATCACCTCGTAAAATATTTATCACCAGTTGTGAAGCATCCTGTATAGAACGTATACAAAAATTGCTATCCTGCAAAAATTACTTACAACAGTAAATGCCCTCAAAAACACAACAATGTGTAACAATGTGGAACCTCGATTATCCGAATTCGAGTTATGCAAAAATTGGTCTGTCTACACCAGTAAAGAGTAGAAATTATCATTAATAACAATATGTACTTAATTTTGTACCATTACATAATTTACATTCGAAACTAATATTATCATTATTATGCAAAATCTAGTTACAGTGTCTGTCATTCTGTTATTAATTACAGTTCGGATAATCGAAGTGTTACTGTATTTATAAGTTCTAGCCGAGCTTTAAGCATGTTTGGTTCATGGCAGCAGTTTCATATACATAAATCATACTATAAAGTACCGTCAGGGCATAAAGGGTTAAACAGTATGTTCATTATTCGGATTCTAAAATAATACCATAAATTGAACCAAATAATAAATCTACAATAACGAAGTAATTTTGCACAAAATGGTCGTTTATCAACAATTCATGAGGGAGGAACGGTGTTCTATGAAGAGACCTTTCCGTCCGTCCGCTTAAAAAGCGTGTCTCGCATTCAGATCGCGCGAGCACGCACATTTACACGAGCGGAGCTTACGGAAAATAGGGGTAAATGGCGTCACGTGTCCACGGGATGATGCGGGGTAGAAAGTTTCGTTTCGACGGCTGCGAATTACACGTTTTTCCGTGCGGAGTATTCGATTCGCCGCGCGGAAAGCAAATTCTACCGAAAGCGCGGCAATTTGCAAGGGTCAGAGAGGAAAAAGCCGTAAGCGCCTAATTATCCTCTTCAATTTCACCGATCCGCCGTGTCGGTCCGCATGAAATAGCACGGTTTTCCAGGAGAGCACGATGAGTCGTTTATGAAATTTCTCGACGTACGGTTCAGCTCGACTCCACCGACCGGCTCCAATTGAGGATTAAATTAAATAATAACAAGGACGCGTCTGCCCTGCACCCGTTTTATGGCTTTTGCATAAATCGTTGAAAGGATTTCGGATTACGACGTGGAATTTCGAATAACTCTCGCATGATTTCATGCGGGATGCCGTGAAGATGATATTGGGTAGAGCTGGGAGTATTTGGTTCTTGTATAGACTAGCAAGTAGGTTGTTAATTAGGATGATAAGGGAATAGAAATCGTAGGACAATTTAGGTTCTTGAGTATATGATGATAGTTGTAGCTTACTGGGTACAGAAGTTTTAATCCCTTGTCTTATAATTTATCTTCGAGATGTTTGACTATTCAGACTATTTAGTTATGAAGCAACTCTGTACTTAATGTTGGTGTATCAGGGACTGATATATTTATTGTACCACTATAAGCCTGATGGCAAACTGTTGCGCGTTGAAGCATGTTAATACGTTGGCGGCTACAGTGAAAACTCCCATGCCTGGTCAGATATACTACAAGATAACATTTCAAACACAAATCAGGAAGGAAAAAATATGTCGCTTCTGAATTCTACAGTTTTTACCTCCTATTCTTATTACAATATTAATTCTATTCACAATTTTAGTAAAATTAGTAGTTATTTAATTAAACAAAATTTTTTCTAATTTTACACATTTATATTTGAACTGGACTGTTTTAATTCCACTTTTGGGCATTAAAGATTATGTATATATAATAAATGCAATTTTCTGGCGAATTCTACATGTCAAGAATCTTCTTATAATCCAATGTAATCCTACTCAAAACAACTTAGAGCTCTTACGAAACTGGATCAATTCACAAAAAAAATTATTGAATCTCTCAAACTTTTATATTACACATATATCATGCTCGGTTTTTGCATATGAGTACTCAAGACCATCTGGATAAAATAATTACAAATTTAAAAATATCACGAATATTCTCCTCGTTCTTGAAGCACTCCAGACCCATCCACATATATCAGTACAACACGTCATCAAATTATATACAACACTTCTATTTCTGAACATTCAACGTTAACCCATTGCCTCAAATGACGGCCATAACTGTCAAATTTTTGTTGATGTGCTGGCAAATGACGGCTATAGCAGTCATCTTGTAGCAACAAAGGAACATTTAAAAAAAAGTGTGTTTCTGAGGCCGATCTAGAAAAAAAAGTGTGTGTCTATGGATTAAGTACAATTATAGTACTCCAATATTGACCAATCCTTCTGCACTAATTGTAAATGAACCCACAATATTTACATTCTAAAAGTTGAGAGCACTATTGTTTTAGAAACCTTTAAAGCATTGTTGATCTTTGATCTGTCGTTACAAGAGTAACAACCTTTGAAGATCTGTTGAAACGTTCACAAAAAATCGTGTGCACACGTCATTTACCATGTAAGTATCACGCTGCATAATGCAGCACCATAGTCGCCTGCACAGACAGTTCACAAGCTTTTATAATGGCGCTCCGTTGTGTCAGTGACCGCAGGGTAGTAAATTATCGGGCCGGGGAACTTTCAAAGATTTATTTCCCGTTGAAGGTGCGCATGGCAATCGCCTCCTCTCAAGTTCCGAAGGGTCAGGAGGTCGTGCCCAAGAGACCCACATTTTCTCTCCTCGCCTCTTTACCGGTTCCTTTACCTCCTTTTTTCCTTATCGCCGTATACAGAGTCTCTTTCAGTCTCTGCATCGTACGCATCTTCGAATCCACTTAGCTTATCTCTTACTCCATGTTTTTGACACGCGAACAGAAAGTTGCCTGGAGCTTATCGAGACCCAGAGGTGTTCGAGGAAAAATTTGGCGATCCACAGCCTTGAAAATAATCTGACTTCCCTAATGATCAATTAGATAATACAAAAATTCGTATAAAATAGTCAAATGAGGTAGGAATTATTAACACGTTGAGTGCCGAGGGGGTCACCGGTAACAGATGTCTCATGTTTTATTTAGTCAATTAATTAGTTAGTTTCACAAAATGTTGGAAAGCATTAATGTCGTAACAATAATATAAGGTCATTATTATACGTTCACATAATCAAATATTGCTCTTCTTTGCGATTTATATTTAAAATATTACATTCTACTGTGCCTGACTAGGTATGGAAGTTTCTACTGTTACGTTTAACGTGTTAAAAATCAAAAGTATGTCGTATAATGATTCTCCAAGCTCTAAATATTGAGTAGGTTTTGTTTAAAATTGTGATAGAAGCTTTGGTATTGTGTTTGGAAAGGTTAGAGTACATATACTACCAGCCAAAAGTATGGGACATTGCAGGATATTGCATAAAACAATTAAATTATTTCAGTACTCCTTTTAAGAAATATTAAAAAAATCAATCTTTACACCTTAATCGAGAGGTGGTCCTGTACTTTTAGCCGGTAATGTAGATACACTCCTTACATCAAAACAGAAAAAACTACTATTCAAATTCGGTACTTAGAAAAATCTAAAGATTT
This sequence comes from Macropis europaea, assembly GCA_916610135.2. Lineage (NCBI taxonomy): Eukaryota > Metazoa > Arthropoda > Insecta > Hymenoptera > Melittidae > Macropis > Macropis europaea. The sequence continues at coordinate 24,031,766 of OU744344.1, forward strand.
TGTACATACTCTAAACAGTATATTACAAACAAAAGAGATTACAAATGATATTTAAATTAACAATAGAAGAGAAGAACATCCTGCAGAATATGCAAACTGTCTAATCTAGAGCACCCAGGCGGAGGTGTCACGCGATAGCGCTTCTGCAAGTACAACAGGAGCAGCGGAGGCGCGAATTTCGAGCACGTTGAAGAGGAGACTCGCGAAGACAAATATTAAAACATTATAAATATGAACGCGACGATTGTCACGCGTACGTTGTTTGTCGGTGGAAATTAGAAATGTAGCAGCAACTTCTTCGTGTCGAGCAGAATTTAATTAAAACTTTGATCAATTCGAAACCATCTAATTCGATAGAAATGTCTCGAGCGTGGCTAACCACCGACCGACACAGGACAATCAATTGTCCTCGAGATGTGCTGGTCCAACGAATAATAATTTGCTGGTGCTGAGGGTTAGGTATATTCATGTGATGTAAATTGGAGAAGCGATCTCTGGATGGTGTTGAAGCGTGCGAGCTTTCGCCTCCGCAATTTCCGAATCGCACGATCACTATGAAACTGAAGGATTGGCCTAGCTAGGTTGGTCCTGAACATCTGCCATTTATATAAAAATCGTTCGCTTGTGAATTCGTTAGGTTTCGTCCCAAAATTTAATACCTATCCAGCTGAAGATTCCTTATAATTTAATTTGAGAATTGATGAATAACATTGGGGCCCTGTAGTACATTATTTTAATATTATCGTCAGTATCTGAACAAGATCCAACATACATAAATTCAGTCGAACCAAAACCTGAATTAGCTCAATTTAAATAGACAGTATTTAGTCTGTTATGTAGATTTTTTTGTGTAGTTGTATATTTGTTATTATTTTTGTACAGGGTGTCTTTTAAAGCTTCATCCAAGTAACATAATGTAAGCCAATCGAATTCAACTCAATCTAGACAGACAATGTTTAGTTTCTCGTACATACACTTACTTGTATATGTACTTGTTGATTATTATTTCTATATGAGGTGTCTTTTAAAAACCTAATTCAACCTAAACAGACAATCTTTAGGTTCTGATGTACGCACTTTTTTATACAGAGTGTACTTCAAAACCTAATCCAATTCAACACAATTAAACAACTCATCCAACTCAATCTAAAATCAATGTTTAATTTCTTATGCGTACACGTACATTTATTGTTACTTCTATACATGGTGCCTTTTAAACACCTAATTTAACTCAACTTAAACAGTTAATGTTTAGTTTCTCATGTATATACTTTTATATACAGGGTGTCCTTGACGTACCTGATCCAACCCACCCTGGCCAGACAATTTTTAATTCCTTACGTACACTCCTTAAAATCTTTGCAAGACAAAAGAATTGATCTCAAAATCAGTCTCATCTATCAATATTAAAACATAAGCATAATTAAGTCCAGTGATTACGGTACATTCATCACATATTGACCCAAGATTCTCTGTTATCAGATAAAACTGAATCATGCTTGTATTAATTTCAAGACAAATCTTTGTACTTCCAAAGTATATCTTTTTGTTTTCAAGCAATTTTCATCGACTTTTAGCAGATGGTCAAGGATCGATCGTATCGATCCACCGTTTGAACGGAATCATCAGCTCGTGAATGTATCGGGCGCACGAAGTATTTGATTATCGAATATTAAACGCGTAAGCCATTGTTTATGGACCCATCGATAATTAATGCCAAATTTGTCGGTTCAATGCCCATGTCTAATTAAGCTTCGTACACAGCGCGCTGGTCGTTCGATTGGAATTTTATGCTAGCTCCTAGGATCAATTCTGTTTTCTGGGAACACGCTGTATTCATTTACAGCTTCTCAACTGTGTAACTGCCTGTTTGCTGAAATATGCACGAAAATGTTCATTCCGGAATTATGGAAATAGACAACCGTAAACTGAACTGTATACAACAGTAATAACAATATCATTTTCATTTCATGACCAACGATAACACTCAATACCAAGACTGGTTTATGGAATAAATTAATTTTTGCCTACATTCAAAACATTGCAATTTAATTCATTTTATTTCGTTTTAGTTTCAACGCCATGAATTTGTCAGTGAACAAAATAAATTACAGTTGATAAAAATTAAGATTTGTGGGATAGTTTTCAATTTTTTTCCATGTAAAATAGTAAGATTTGTTTGATTTTTCTTGTCAGATTCCATGTTCATCGAATAGCCAGAACTCACAGAATGGTCTATCCGGCGATTTCCATAATTATTCATAAGCAACGTCTCACAGGAATAATCAGACGGAGCAGAATCGGTTTTTCGCCTAGTGCTTTGTAATTCTAATCAGACGACGGTGTAGAAGAAATTTGCTATTTGTATTTATGGAACACGGACTACGGAACGGTACAACAATGAGTGAATAAATTAACTTATTTCTACATGGATCTCAACTTCCAATAATTTCTGAATCGACAAAATTTCTGAATAATTTATTTTGAAAAATTTGTAGTTATCAATTTTCAAGGTACATAAACTGTAAATTGAAACTACTTGTCCAGAATTTTAATCAGCTCTGACTCTTGTGTCTAAGCAGAATCTTAGCTTCCAATAATTTCTCAATTGAGAATAGAATTACTCTTAAATAATTTATTTTAAAAAATTCAAGGTTTTTAACTTGTTAACTGAGTCGTTCTTTAATTAGGAGTGCCTACTGTTTGTAGTTAAAACCGAATAAACACGAGGTAAATTGTCTTGTCCATCATAGAGACACTTTCAAATGACATGTGAAATCGTCTTCTTCGATCGACAGGTTTAAATATTTGTCAGTAAATACTGTGAGAACAATTAACAGGTGCCTTGTTTATGGCGGAGCAACTTTCACAGGACGAGTTAACATTTTTCCTAGTTAACTGGTTAATTTTCAAGATATATAAACTGTAAACTGATATTTCATTTTCAAGGTACATAAATTGTACACTGAGACAACTTGTCTAGAGTTCGAATTGGTTCTGACTCTGTCACTTCCGCGTTTAATACGTCACATTGTTCAGCGTTATCGGGTTCGTCCAATTACCGCAATCTAGTCCCCCAAAAATTCGACCAGTTTGGCCAGTTCGTTCTCCTTCTTTCTAACGGTATATCGACTCCTATCGCTTCTGTTTTCTTCCTTTTTCCACGACGGACCGTTCCAACCGAGTACACGGGAAAACGTGGTACTTCCTTCTCTTTGATGTAATCGACTTCTTTCATCGGTATGTCGTGTCTCGTTCCGCGCGTTTCTCTTTTAACACTTTGCTCAAAATGAAACCGTAGCCGATGACCGTGTCACGTGTTCAAACGCTTTCGAAGCCGCGTACAATTTACAAAAATTGAAACTAGCACAAGAAATGTTGAAATTTTGAGAATCGTGCAAATCTTAATAGCTTTTGAAGATTCTGGAAGGACTGCAGACACTTTAGTATCGTAAATTTTCATATTGTTATTATAACGAAACTTTTTGGAACTTTTCAAGGTTTTTTTAGATTTTTAAGAATTCAAAAATTCGAATAACATTCAAGTTGAATCTGATTTTAGAATGAACGAGTTGATTGAAAATTTATGCGACAGAAATATAATTGATAGACGGATTGAGACATAGTAGCAAAATTTTAGTGTGCATCTAGTTAGGATAAAATCAAATTTTGTTCATATCTTGGAAACTATTGTTTCTTGGAACTGTGTTTATTAACATTGTTTTGTTTATTCGTTAGAGGGCTATATGTATCCCAAGTTAAGACTATCCATTTTAGAACATCTTGTATGTATTATTCAATAGGATTTTGGGCTATTAGTTATTACACTTATTCAATACGGTATTAGGTTATTAGGTAATACTGTTAGGAAAAGATAATGCAGTTAAAAAAACTCATACTGTTAACATCGACTAGTTAGAGTAATACTGAACACCTCATTATATTTACGTAAAGAGATTTGAATTTCCTTGAAATTGTCTGAAAAATATTCTACACCATTAAAGTACAATTTTAATACTTTTAAATGTTCTCGTTATTTTATTAATATTAACTAGTTAGAATAATGTATAATTAACATCTCATTACATCTACATAAGAAGATATTTATCTCCATAAGATCGTCTAAAAACTGTTCTACGCCATTAAAGTACAATTTTAATATTTCTAAATATTCTCGTTACCTCATTAACATCTATTATCTAGACTATAGTGAACACCTCATTATATCTACCTAAGAACGTTTCAATCTCTTTAAAGTCGCCTGAAAACAGTACTACTCCGTTAAAGTACAATTTTAATATTTTTAAATATTCTCATTACCTCATTAATATTCACTGATTAGAGCAAGATGTAGTGAACGCTTCATTATACATACGTAAGAAGATATGAATCTGCTTAAGATCGTGTAAAACTGTTCTGCTCCATAAAATTCGATATTCATGAAATTTTAACTTCGATATTAAAATTAATACACTAAATGCCACAGCAAAGACAACCATACCTAGTCGGACAAATTACAACTTACTGTTTTTAACATAAATCGTAAAGTAACAAAATTTGCAATTATTTAGTCTTATAATTTTTAGTTAATATTATTATTGCAATATTGATATGTTTTATAATTTTGTAAAGATTAATAGTTATTTAGTTGAATTAAATGTATAGCGCCGGTCACCGGTAACCGCTACGGCAGTCAAAGTGTAAAAATCGAATTTTAAGATTCTTAAACATTCCCCTTGCCCACCAGCTGCGAATAATAATAATTGTAACACGACCCACGTTTTCCTTCCTCAAAGATACTATTGCACCATTCTGAAAGCGCCTAACGAACAGGGTTTGTTCTCCAAAGAGAGAACCAGAGCACGCATTAGTATCACGGCAGATATTTGCGTTAAACGGTTGACGCAATAACTAATTTCGAGAGAATTGCGGAAAGTTGATTCAAGTTCGCGTGGACCCGAGACAGATGTTTGAAAATCTAAACAGGGTCGACTGTGTGCACGGATGTGTATGTTTCTCGGGGTAACTAAGTCCTTCAGCTTAGTTTAAGCGGCGAACGGGAGTTCAGCCCGTAAAGTCTTCGGCGCTAAACGAAGTTTAACTGCAAGCTCCTTGGAACCGATTGGCTGAACTGTCAGTTAAACTCCATTTAATACTTTAACCAAAGTACGCTAACTGACACTGAACACGGATTTAATGGTAACGCGTAACTGATTCGTATCTGCTATCGAAATTGATGAGACACCCGAATGGTCCTCTCCTAAACAGCGATAACCTCAGCAGACAGAGAATTTCTATTTAGAAACTTAATAGAAAATTTACTGTTACAAAAAGTAACACAGCACGATCTCAGTTAGTCGAATTGTAATTAGTAGACTGCGAATTTTTATGAAAATATGCAATTTTACACTTAAATATTTTTTATGTCTGTGTAGCTGACGAAACGTAACTATGGCAGACCTACATTATGAGACTGAAATTGTGAAAACGTTGAATGCCACAGTGAAAACAGCCATACCTCGCCAGACGCGATATGATATATCACTTTTAATATAAATCATAATGGAAAAAAATATTCGGGTAGTCAGACGTTTTTACGTTTCTACACTAATGTTGGAATGTGAAAATTGCTCCGGAATACATAATAATTAATAGTTATTTAAATAAGTTAAGTTAAATTAAATAATTTAAATGTACAAAAATATCAATGACCTTGAATTTTGAAAATTTATACGCATTGAGCAAAATTTATTTACCAGTCATGAAATTTATTCCCTCAAACTCAAATAAAAAAACTGATTACTTTATATCAAACTTCATTCAAACCCATTCAAAGGTCACCACGACACATATACCTAAATTTATCTACTTATAAATTACAATCGAATGATTATGACACTATTTCATTGAAAAAAAATATTAATCTACAAAAATTACGAAATATAAAAACTTTCAGAATGTAACACAGAAAGAATGAAAGATTTTTCGGATGTTAATTACAAATGTTCCGACGAATTAAACCAGCTCGTGTCCCTTAATCGTTCAATGTTCATTTCCACGAACGGGCGCAAGATTTTAATTAATTACGCCCGAAAATTACATTGTGCACGGCGCTTATTGTTGCCGTTTTCGTGCCAGTCGCGAGAGAGATTGCGTTAAGCAGTTTATCAACGGAATTCCTTAATACCCGCTTGTAATTCCCATGCCGTCTCGTAATTAATGATTTTGAACGAAAACAAGCGAGATTAAATGAAAGACGAGATTCGAAACGAGAATCACCGTGCAGAATGGCGGTCTTGTGCAGAAATACACAGAAAGATTCACCAGTGATGATCTGAGCAATGACTTCAACTGACAATGAATGTTGATGCTCCTTTTATTGCCACATTCTTTTTCAACGCATATTCATTGGACCGGCACCTCAAATTTTATTTAATTAACCCAGTAATGACCACCGGAGCTGCGGCCTACCCCGACTCTAGGTCCATTCCCCTCGTTTCAGCTCCCTCCTTGACCCCCCTCGGTCCATCATCGTTCCAGATCACAGCCTGTATGAGGGGAATGGACCTAGAATGGGGGAGGGCCTTAGCTCCGGTGGCCATCACTGAATTAACCCTTTGACTTACACATATCATTCTCATTAGGCGAACAGTTTATATTTAGGGTGTTTCAGAAAAGTGTTAACACTTATATGGAAGTAACATTTTTATGGAAACAGAAATGGTAACACAAGATATCATAGTAACAAATTTATTGTGTCTTCAAAGTGTCTCCACTCGTTCACTATCATTTTTAACACATTTAAAATGCAACGAAAAGAAAATATATACATCTGCAAATTCTCTATAACTGTATTACGATTTCTTGAAGCACCCTATAATTCCTGTATGCTTTTTGAATCTTTCATAGTATTTGTCAGATGTATTTTACTTAGAATTATGTTCTTTATTAAGTTTTATTTATTTATATACAGGACCAAAGTCTCATTACCTCTTTGAACGGCATACTGTATCAGCTGAAAATGACAAGCTTTCTAAATTTTAATAACAAAAAAAAGATAGTTTCAAATTATAGCGGTTTTAACTAATAATATTAGTAACTTTCATAATTTTTGTACTGGTTTTATTACACTTTATTAGACATATTTATTAATACTTTGTATAGTCTAATAAATAATGATTGAATATAATAGTCACCCACAAATGGGTGACATGGCAGTCAAAGTGTTAACGCGAAAGATACCAGTAAAAAAAAATAAATTACGTATGGAGATGAGAGTTGGAGAAAAAAAATCTATAAAATTTACAATTAAAAGAAGACACCCATCTGGACGAGTTGACTAAATAAAGCTCTTGAAGCAGTAAAAAATATTAAACGAAATGAAAATGAGAAATAATGATTTTCAGGTACCATTTTAATTCGGCATTTTTAGTAATGTCGTTTGCAAACATAGAAACTTTGTTTGAAATACCAACAATATTAAATAGCGTATTATTGTGTATAGTAGAAATAATCTTAAAACTAATTTTAATATCATGCATTTGCTTTACGGATGAATGATTTTGTCGCACGAATTTTACCATTCAAATCTGACACGAGCCGTTCAGACGGTTCGGTTGAACTTTACGCGTATCTGACGCACTCGGCTTAATTACCAACAAAACTCATTAAAGTCTTTCCGCGTCGCGGCAAAGAAGCTGCACCGCTTTCTGAATTGCGAAATTCAAATCGCAAAGAGGCACTTCAGGCGTGCTGAAAGTTGCGCTGATTTTAGAGACCCGCGAATCTAAACGCGATTTCTCATGCGCCGTGTGAATATTCCGCGGGAAAATCGTGTCAAGCTTCACGATTCTACCTGCGTGCGAAGTACTCGAAGTTCTGCCAAAATTCGGGTCGATTATGCGAAAGCTCCGCAGCAAAAAGTGCACCTCTGACGGTACGACGGCTTTTAAAATTGTCCTTATGCACAAACTTGAGTGAACTCTTCTCCTTTCAAATTTTTGTTTATTGCTCATTTCAGGTGATACTTATTAATAGACTACGGATGTTTATGCAAACATATATTTTTATTCTTAAATATTGTTGTATTCCAATGTACATATAAAAAAGCAAGCCCTTATAAAAATGCTCTTACCTTCAAAGGATTTAAAGATTACATCTTTTATTACATTAACTTCTTACAACAAATGTTTCATATATCCTTGGATATGCTAAAATGCATAAACGTCCGCGGCTTATTTATTATAAGGTTAAAAAGTGAAATGAAATTTTCAGTTATATTAATCTTGTTATTTTTAATGAATATTGGAAGCATCTCGTGGCACTGGAATTATCGAATTACCTCGCGAAATTAATTTATATCCCGCGCGTAATAGTCAACACTTGTGTTCAAAACTATCGAGTATAATAATATTCATTGGAACGGACGAGCCATGAGCGAATATCAAATTCGAAAGGACTGTAACAGAGTTAATGAATTATATGGGAAATCCTGTGGTTGGTTAACTTGAAAATTATACGCAACATCGAATATTGTTTACAATAATATCAACATAATTTTGTTGTGTTATTTACGTACCGACATCAGTGAAATTAGATATTATGTATTTCAATAAACCTCGCGAAAACAGTTTCGTAATATCGCGATGAAAATTTCGGTGACACGGAAAATCTGTTATGAAAAAATTTATTTCGTCGTTCCAATAGTAAAACAGAAACCCTTTGATCCGAAAGCCCGCGAATTCTTCTATACATTTATTCAACGGCGTCTTTGATGTGTCTGCGACAACGTTTTCAACGATGCTATAGAAAATACATTGGAAAGAATTCCTTCTGTGTCAAAGAACTTGGAAATTATCGCAGAAAGAAAATGAAATTTTTTGACATTACAGTACGCTCTGTACGGATATATTTCCAGATATTTTTAATGATCATTAAAGTTAAACATTAAATATTCATACCTCACTGGTTTTCTACCGAAAATTCAGAAAATTCTGGGAACAATTCAAGAGCTGGGACAAATATAATTAAAATGCTGTAGAAAATTAATACAGCAAAAGAAAAAGGAAAGTATAATGTTGCATCCTTGTTGCAGCAGCCTTACAGATACAGTGTTTCTTAAAGAAGAACAGAGTATAAGTGGCGTGCCGAGTGGCCATTTCGTCCGGGCGAACTGGCCGGACGTTCCAATTGTTTTAGACGGACATACCGGTCGCTGCGCGCGGCCATTTCGGCCAGCATATGGACAATATTCTTATTCACAACCGTTTGAGTATCAAGGAGCGCTCTTCTATGGCACATTATATTCCTACAAATATTATAATTAACGAAAAGTCGATGAAAGATTTAACATTTATCTGCACAACTTCTTCGTCTACTTTGTATGCAATTTTGAATACAATCGTTGATTTTGCGTGATAGTTAACAGAAACCCCAAAAATGTAGTAAGAACTATGGGAATCTACACTCAGAACACAAGGTTAGGCACTTTCGTTGAGTGCCACTCACCTTTTTCCTGTAGACGGCGTATATATATACACCTTCGAAGAATATGTTCTTGTGTGCGAACGGCCACAGTGACCTCGAGAACTAGTTGCCAGTTCTGAATAACTTCTGAATGAAAATGTAGGACTGAGTTCGAACATAGAAACAAATATTAAATGAATAAGTGGAAAGATGAAAATAAACAATAAACGAAGCATTTACAAAATCAAATGAACAAAGCATAATAAAATAAATGAGCAAAAGAAAACGACCATTGTCACTCACAATCAGCTATTATTATCCTGCACATAGTGAACCTATCTCATTTGAAGTATGCCGTAATGAAATGGTTAAAAAATAGATTAGTATTACAAGTAACAAATATTTGATTAAAAAATCCAGTAAAATTGTCCGATGGTCGTAACATTTTACACGCAGCAGGTATCTTTGAGAGAAATTCAACAGCGAAAGAATGTAGAGGATGCGCGCACGTCCTTCTGCGGGGTTTCTTCTATTTTATCCTGAACGGAGGATTGAAAGGTATTGAAAGCTATAAAGAGGATACGCGTTTACACAAGCAGCAGGGGGAAAGGAAAAAGCGAAAGCGCAAATGGAAGAAATTTTCGCGTAGTCTGAAATCCGTCGAAAAAGAGAACAGATTGTTATTTCTACGTGTCCGCTATCTGTTGCATCCTCATCGTTTTCCTTTTGCTGCCTTTGACAAGGCCGGCAAGAAACCTTTGAAAGCTTCCGACTTCGCCGGTTGGACCTTTTCCTGCGTATTTCTTTCGTTTCTCTTTTATTTAACGACAAACTGTACCCTGCGATGGTTGTGTAGTAATTTTTCGCGAGTTTCGCATTGAAAGAAACGGATACATTTTGGGAAAATTGTGTGGAAATATTGCTTGTATATGTGTATATTTTGGAATGGACCGAATGGAGTTGATGGCTAGAGGGGGTGACGGTTGGATGGAAGAGCACTAGTGCCGAAGAACTTCCAGGCAGCCGGGGTAGGGCAAGTTGTCAAGGATGTATGGCCGTTTGAAGTACAAAATAATTTAGACAATCTTAAACAAATTATACCTAAACAATTTTTTAAAATCACTTGATATGAGATCTGTCGATGAAAGGAATATTTAATTTCTGGTATAAAATTATTTAATTTTCACAGAACACTGTTTGAGTTTGTCCCATTCATCAATGCACGTCAGAAGTAGCTCACGACCCTTGGTTCGTGTTTTCGGAAGTTAGTGACGTTACGAAAGTTCGTTAACAGGGTGCCAACTTGGTAATTAATATCATAAACCACTGAAGGAATGTCGGTGGGTGTTTGCAACCCTCAACATCGAGCCGTGGGGTGTTACGATCATGTAAGCGGAAAATTATAGAACGTACAAGGTTCCTTTTCATGAGTGAACGTTACACAGCGCTGTTAAGAAGTCGTGTACGGTATGCAGAATTTCTGAGCAGAAATTAATTATATGATAGAGATGGTTCACCTAACTTACGTCAGAAATACCTACAATAATTGATTGTTTCAAATAAACACATATGTATAGTTACAGACATTTTCAGTTACAATATTACAATAAACAGTATTGTATAATTCTATGGATTATATTCGAAATTTAAAATTATACATCTCACATTCAACAGTCGTGGTGGCGATATTAAGAGTGCATTTTACGTTTGCATGAATACACGCACGTCCAATATGTCCACGTTTCGCGAAAAATTAAACGGTCAGAGGAGATAATAATATTTCATCTCCGAAGAAGGTTGCCCGCCAGATAATTCTACGAGAAGTATGAAACTGGATATTTTTCAGCTGGCTCGGGGAAAAAACTCCACCCTGCTCATATTTTGCGCTTCTAAGGAAGCCATACATTTCAACGCGAGAAATTATGTTGCCAAGAAAGATTGTGTTACTATTTCCAGCATTCTACGGTTTAATATTGCTCTGGGTAAAAAATTTGTTAACGTATCCCTGTCTCGAAAATGTGAAAAAATTAATGCTTCTCGAGTCTCTGCATAACGTAACTATTTTTTTATTTAAATGTTTAATGTACTTTCTGTTAATGTATTCTATATCACTGTTCGATCGTTAAACATATTTTAAACATTACACAGGGTGCGTTACCAGTACAAACAGTACTTGGCAGACTGAATAAAAAATATGCGGAAAACATTGGTCGAGAAATCAACATTAACCTAGGTTTAAACAATTTAGTGCTGAAACAATTATTTAGAAAATATTGTATAACTTGAATAACATTTATTTTTCGATACTATTGATTGTCAAGTACTATCTATCCTGCAATTCATAGTACACTGGAACCTCGATTATCCGAACTATAATTAATAAAAGAATGATCAATGTTGTAACTATGTTTTGCACAAAAGTTATAATTTAATTTTTGAATGTAAAATATACATTGGTAGAAAATTAGATAGATAGTATCACTAACGATTATTTTATTTTCTAACTCACATATGACGACTATAGTTTCAAAATCTCAGAGTCAGCTCGAAACCTACCAAAATATGACCCATATAAAAAAATTAAACTTTTCTACCCTATGAAGCTCTCCAAAGACAGCATATTTCTTTCAACAATTTCTTTTCGTAAAGTCAACGAGACAGAAGTTATTTTACGCGGTACTTTCTAGTGGCTCACCGTGTGAGCTATGTTAAATAAAAAAACGCGTTTACAATAAGGGAGTCGTTTCATGGTTCGCAACATAAATTTCCGCTACGATATGAAAAAGCGGCTATTTCGCCAGCCGGTTCTCAAGAAATTACATTTCCACGGCGAGTCCGACTGCAAAATGCGTGACAATTTTAAGTCGCCGAAACAAATTGCGGCTGCGGTAACAAGTTCTTACGAAACTGTTCCTCGAAGCTCGCTCGCACGGTTACTTTGTTCTTACGTGGATCCTGCGGCTAAGGGGTCTCAGAATATTCTCGAAACTGTGGCAAAAATACGTAGGACTGTATGTTTAAAGTAATCGAAAGGAACCTCAGATGGTTTAAAATTGTGTTCTACTGTTTGGTCACGTACAATCGTTCGTAATTATTTGAACTAGAGCAAATTTTAATTTTGTTTTAAATATTAGTCTTTCTTTTGATGTTTATCTAAGATGGTTTATTTATTTAAGAAACATACGAAAATGTGGCGAAGTCCTCGGAAAATATGAATATGATGATGTTTTCTTGTGACACCGGGTTTCGCATTAAAGAGCAATATCACGTACTTATGTGTGACAGAAGCGAAGCTACTAATTTCTTAAGGGTAGTCAGACGTGCATAAATATGATATCAGAGTGACATGTTTGATGTTATTTAAAATGATCACATGAAATCTTGAACTGTTTTATTTTTAAAAAATTGAGATATGATCATAGACACAAACAGTATTAAAAAAATGGAGATATTGTCATAGATACAAAGAGTATTAAAAAAATTGCGATGTAGCCAGAGATACAAAGAGTATTAAAAATAATAAATTTAATATATTCAAAAACCTAATTGTTAGCCATGCTTATTCTCGCATGCAAAACATATGGGTCCAAAGACAACACTTTATCACAAAAATTGATGAATACATTTATACGTATATTCTTTGCAAATTATCGTGGCGTTCAGTTGTTTCATTTTTAATAACTCAGAGATGTCTGCATTTTTTCAATTTTTTGGTAATGCCCAAGAATTCAAATTGAATAAGTATAATTTAAATAAATGAAGTAATTTATTTCTACATCTAATGAATTCATGCCTGAAGAAGTTAGTAAAAAGGTACTTTATATCGAACAAAACTTTAGAAGCAAAACTTAAAAAATTAAGAAATAAATTCTAAAATTAAATTAAGTTTGTCACGAGTTAAAACGTTGTGAGATTGATCGAGCTCTCGAATTAAATTCCAAGGAATGTTGTCGGATGGACTTCAACCGCGGTAAACTGCGTTTCGATACGTAGATTAACGACTGGAACCGCAATGAGGAGTTTTGCACTTAAGTTCGCACGCTGACCGCGCAAATTTCGTCCAGACGACCGCCACTCGACCGGTACGCTAATTATGGTGAACTTCTTGTGGACCCTGAAGTGGCTGCTTAATTAACCCGAGAGCGAGCATCAAAACGAGCACGAAATCGCGATGTTTCGGCTACAACCAGCATCTCGTTGGATTTCTCCGTTCAACTTCATCTCTTTCGCTTTCTGCCGCGAAAGGGTTCGGTTGCCTGACGGAGTCGGAAAGGGTGAATCGAGCGGTGCAATTATCAGTGACGCGTGAATCAATTAGCAAATTGACGAGGAATATATACAAACCAGTAATTTTGAATGAATTTCTAATCAGTTACATTTGAATTTGAAGTTGGTAATATGTAACCGATACTAGGTAATTATTTTATAAAAATCATTTGAATATGGTAGGTTTCTGAATAATTGTTTAGTACTAGGAGATTTTTGAAAATGATTTGCTTACGTCCATGAATTTCAAGTGAACAGTTTTCGATGAGTTTTTAATTAGAGGCACTTGGATTTGAAGATGGTAATATTCAATTGATACTAGGTAATTATTTTATAAAAATTATTTGAATATGGGAAGTTTCTGAAAAATTATTTTAAATAGATGAGATGCTTCTAAATATCATTTGCCTACATTCATGAGTTTCAAATGAAAAATTGGGAATGAATTTTTAATTGCTGACTCTTCGATTGAAAATTGTAAATATTCAAGTGATATTAAGCAGAGAGTTCCCAGAAATTATTTAATTATAGGAAATCTCTTATGAATTATTTGTATGCAAGAAATTAAAAGAATGTTATTTTTCACTTAAAGTAAAGAGGGCACTGCAATGGTGTCAATTTTTTAAAATATGAAAGATTTTTTTATACTTACATGGATGCAAGTTAAGGTATTTCCAGATTATATAAATTAAAATAAGAAATAGGTTGGCTGGAATCTATAAGATCAGATGCAGGTAATATTAAAAATGAAGGAGAAACAGGTCGTAATGAGCAGGCATGTTCAATTTTCTAATCACTCTTTAATGCGGAATTAAAAAAGTATGTATATATTATTTCACTAGACAGAAGGATGTCAACCTTGAAGTATCCTTGGTGATACTAATCGAAACGAAAATTCTTTTTTTTATCCTTGAAACTACAAAAATTATTCAACTCGCCTGGATTAAATTTAGGTTAGGTCTGTTGAAGGTAAATGACTTTAAAACGGAGTATTTAAAAAGGAGAAAAATATTTTATGTTTCAGCTTAACAGACAAACATAATAATGAACTTATCTCCTTCTATGTGAAAATTAAAATTCTTTTCGAATATCATCTCTGCCAACACGGTTTCTTTTCTATAATTTTATTATACTTGTCCGATACCAATATCATCGCTCTTTTTTGTCAAATTGAATAATATTTTCCGCGCAAAAGCGAATGTAAATTTGAATTAAATATTATAATAAAACAAAACAGTCTCGAATTTATTTCTTCGGCCCTGTTATTCTTCCTTCTTATTTTCCTCCGACAGCCTTCTTATCGAGCCATGCATTATTCAAACACTTGTGCGTGCGCTCTCTATTTTGTTGATACACTCCGACGTGTTCCGCAAACACAGGAACGCAATTTTCAGTCTAATGGAAAACATGCGAATAAAAGGTATAAAAGTGTAACAAGAGGAATATTCAATTGCGCGAGAACCGGTGCTTTTTCCGCATGTAAAACATCCATACCGGCGATATCGCGTCAATTTCAACAGCTGAAAAAGAATATCGCTGCCGATTCGCGTGTTTACTCACGTTTCAAACGCGTCGGCGATTCGAAAGAGCCGCGTTTCGATATAACTACATTTTCAAATTTAATGGATTCTTCCGATCGAAAAAATTCACAAATCAACCCCTTTATACGAGGTAAAAAACCTGTTACGCTTTCAACGACCTTGTATATTTGCATTTCACTGCTCACTTATTAAAAAGATCGTATTAAACTTCTAAAATAAAGAGTTAACACGTTGAATGCCGGCGGGGGTCACCAGCGCTTCAAATTGAATTTACTTCAATAACAATTTATTATTACACAAGTCTGAACAATTTTCATATTGTACCATTAATTTAGGGACGTAATAACGCGACTGAACAGCCGAATACATTTTTCCTTTACGGTTTGTATTAAGAACAGTAAATTATACTATGTCTGAATGTATGTGGCTGTTTTCACTGCGGCTTCAATCTGTTACTACACAGCATGAATCACTTTAAAGATAAAACATTTGCAAATCATCCTTTCTCACAAACTAGTAAACAACACAAAAACTATAAAAATATTATACTATAACAAGAAGCACTACAGTGCTCTATACGCTACCACCCATCAAGGTTACAGAAGACAGCAAAAAACATAGAAACGCCTAATTGATCACAAAAGTATTAATAACCCTTGTTATCCGCATTTTACTGTTCATTGAAAAAATCATAACTCACTTTCAAGATATAGAGCTAATCATCTTTGCTCACAAATTAATAAACAACATACACGCTACAAAAATATTATACTATAACAAAAGCTGCTACAGTACTCCAAAGGATACCATTTATCAAAGTTACCTCACCAGAAGACATAGAGACACATAAATGATCATAAAAGTATTAGTAAACACACTTCCATATATGCCTACAGCGGATCGGTAGCGTGCATTGCTTTCATACAAAATACTCGCACACCTTGTATCGGTTTGTATTTGACTCTCGGTCTATCAGTTACTTCAACAGAGGAGTCTTTAGAAGATTCGTAGGGACAAAGTGAATAGTAGCCGGTGTCTATTGAGTTTGCCAATCGGTCAATCGTGATCCGGATAGTCAGACAGATTGCGAACACAGTGGACCAGTGTGGAATGTTCTAGCAGAATTGCGCAACCGACTAAGTGCCCCGAGGCAACTAGACTTTACTATCGCTGGAGAAAGGGAATATACCCTTCTCTTTCGACCCACCGTCTCTTTCCTTCATCCAGCCTCCTATCTCCCTGTCTTTCTCAGGCTAGCTCCACAAGTCCTTCTCTTCGACGGCAGTTTGAATAACCGTGGTTAACAACCGCCAACAATACCTCTGATCCGTTCTGACTCGACTGGAGAATATTATCCGACAGCCCGTCGATTTTCTGTCATAATAAAGCGGATTTTAGGACACTGTGTAGCGGTCGTTTTGATGTCTACTCAGTGGTCAGGTATTTGCTTGGCGGATTTCTATGAACTTAGTCACCTGTTACTTCGGGTTGAATACTTTAAAGTGACATGGGGATTGAGTTATCGTGACTATACAGAAGACAAGGAATATTGGCTGTTCAGGGTCATCGGATAGTTTCTTTGTTATATTATTTAAATTTTATTTAAAAGTATTCAGATCATTTTTGGTGTTAAGAAGGATATGGGACGTTGTAAAAGTGATTATTCTGTCCATCATAATTTATGATTGAAGAAATGTCCTTGAAAAGATAGTATACCGTGTCCCAACTATAATTATTGTTTAATAATAAGCATTTTAGAGTGATAATGAAAACAGCAGTAGTCTCGTGAGGTAACTCAAGAATTATTATAGCAAACACAGATACTCTGACAACATGATTTATTGGAAATGGAAAAAGATCCACTTTGAAACTGTAAGACTAAGCAAAATATTTGTTTATAAAACGCTAGGTAGCCTTGAACGAATTATTGAGAGTTAACATATAGAGGGCTCTATAAATTACTGAAAAATAAACAGGAATCATTATTTAACACCTTGACTGCAATGTATTATTCACCTGATCATCATTACTATTATTTAGTATTGCCTGCAGTAGCATTAGTATAGCAGGACAAAAGTACAAAATGTTAAGATTCAGTAGAATCAGAAAAACGCAATGATGAGATTCAGCAACTATTTTAACACCTAACCTATATCACGTCTAATATTACTAAATAGATCGCTCAAAATATTTTTCGATCATTACAGTTTCAATAAAATCCAACAACACCAGCAGGAAACAAATGAACAGTAGGGTGCGTCGAAGTTCCACGGATCTGCATGAGAATATGAGAGCTGCACTTGGCAAACACGATATGGCGGCAGTGTGTCAGAGTAGTAACTGGACAAACATTTCCCTAGGAATGTTTCACTCGATCAAACATTCAGCCGGGTCCTTTCTAAATCAGCTTTTAAAGGATCAACGGATACAAAGCGCGTTATAAAATAGCTCCCACCGTGCAGCCCCCCTCCACTCCCGTTTCCCTGTTTCATTCAACCTTTACCTTTATCTCTCGATTTAGTATCGCGCCGGATACAATGGTACAATAGCCGTGATAATATCACGAGTAAAAGTCCGACATTGTTCGAACGATTACGCGGCCGAGCGTAATCCTTAATTGCATTCGCCCGTACCGAGAGACCGCGATCTATAGATCCTTTGGATTCATGGCGTTCCCTGGCCAAACTACGACATTGTCCTGCGAGTCTGTCACGCTAGAGATACACTCTGCTTCCCTGGAGATATACTCACCTTTGTAGATAGGATACGCATGGAATATATAATACATAGGGTGTCCCGTAAAACAAGGGCAATCCGATATGAAGCAGACAAGAATATTGAACAATAATTCTATAGAATGTTCAGAGAGGTTGTACCAAACCGTAAAGGTATACAGTACTCTCATGAATAAATGAAAAATTTGGAATCAATGTGGGTACCAAAATTAACCCTTTCAGTCTTACGAGAATTTATGAGTATACCTTCCATTAGTTTACTCCGTGCGGAGAACGCCCCTAGGCATTAGACCAGCCTGCTCAGGAAATAGGCTTAGCAATCCTCCGCGCGTGATGTATGGATGTTGTATAAATTGATGTAGGTGTCTAGGCGATTCGAGGAACCACGGTGGAGGATCTTAATTAAACTGCAGGTAATTCTAAGTAACATAATTGAATACAGACGTCGAAACAGAATGCGTATACACAGTACAAAATGAAATGCAACCGACCATGTGCTAAATTAGAAATTGCATCTGGCTGAAGGCTACAGATGGATCCCATTAGACACTGTGGAACCATAGAACGAAGCGGAGGTAGGAAACAAAATATCTACCGATAAATAATCGCAGCGATAAATATTCAGCCGCGCCGCCAGTTTTCTCGTAAGTTAACATAATTGGTTAACGAAGCAAGTATCGGCGCATTTAATCTTAATTGGATGTAGCAGCCCTTTCGTGTCTGCTTTATGTCTAGTCGTTTGTAAAAGAGGCTTCTACCACTGTAGCCGCTGCGAGGAGACCGGTGATACTTTATAAGGACCGGTTTCCTACGTCGCCGGAGACATCATTTGATATCCCGAAGACGGTAGTTTACGCGCACCAGATAATTTTGAAGTTTCCCCTGCGTCAGGTATGTATCAAGGTCTCAAGAAACTTCCACGCTGAGATATATGTAGTACGTGCGATACTGCGTGCACGGTGTAAATCTTACTTCACGCCTGGCTACTCTCTACTATATCAATCCACTTGAATTCTGACCTATTGGGTTTGATTTATTTTGCTACACTGTGCTACCATCCGGAAGCAGAACGGCATACTGGACACTGGCTACTAGTTGTAGATTAGATTAGTAAAATGTAGTGGAATATTAAAATCAGAACCAATGGTATGATTATTGAAATTTTATTAATATGGGAATGTAGTGAGGAGAATTGAAATATCGTTTATGCATTAGTTAGGTAAAGTTGGTAGGATTTATATTACAATGGTAAATATTTAAAAATTTGTAAATTCATTTGAAGTGATATTTTTTAATGTTCTAATGTACATACCTCATGCTTCATTGGACACTGGATATTAGTTATTATATATTAGATTAATAAAATCTAGTAAAATGTTAAAAGCAATGAGAGTGTAAGGATTGGCATGGCCTATATGCAAGTCAGGTTAGTTTGATAATATTTATATTTTCATGTACATACTTACTAATGTATAAATTCATTTAAAGTTGTGTGTTCAAATATTGCAATCTACGTACTGAAGATACATTGGACACTGGCTATTAATTGTTATACCTTAGATGATTAAAATCTAGTAAAATAGTCACAATAAAATTTATGGTACAATTATTCAGATTGTAGTGTTATGTAAATATAGTAAGAGAAATTGAAATATTGTCTATGTGCCAGCTAGATTAATTTGAAAATATTTGTACTGAAAAGATATATTTAATAATAATCCAAACTCACTTTTTTAAGAACTATACATTTTAAATGTTCTTGGTAGAGTTCTTTTACAATACCATTTACATCCAAGTGTTTTAGAGTATCAGTTTCTGTCATCTTGAAGTGGTAATTGTTGTTTGATGATAGAAAGAAGCCATTCGTGTCACTTCCGTGAAAATTGGTGTGCTAGAAACCCGTCAGTCCACTGACCCACCTGAAAGCACCTTCGACCTTTCTCTAGGCGCTGCAACTATGATTGCACAACGCTAATCGACAACCATCGAGTAGACCCTTGTCTGTTCTATTTCTGTCGTTAAAATTTATGCAGATTGTAAAACATTGGAACAGCGTTCACCGCAAAAAATCACATTTGCATAAGAATTTCTAATAAAATTACGTTGAATGTCCCTTCATTATATGTAAACCTACACCTTCTCGTTACTTGCCTGATCGAAACTACACAAATACCTATTTACGCTTTATAATTATCTGTTTAAAGTATTTCATCTTCGAAGTTTTTGAAATAAATAAAATGAATAAATTTGAAAATTGAGACTGTAAACAAATTCTGTATGCTTCTGTGTAGATAGCACATGTTAGTTATCCACCAAATAGAGATGAGTAATTTCTTTTAATGAATATGCTAAAAATATGATGATACTGATATATTAAATATTTTACATGAAAATAAAATTACAGAGAAGGAACAAAGGATACTTACGACTGAACTCAATAATACCTTCATATTTTGCTAAGTAAGATTTAGATTAGGTTTAAATTAAATCTTGCTGAAGTCAGAACTCAGTTCGAATAATGTCTGAGAAGTAGCTGAATTAACTTTTATTTAATTTTAAATTCGTTCGAAATTACGTTCGAATCAAGTACATATTGGATCTGAATTGAATTTATATTAAGACTGAATTACGTATTAATTAAATCTACCTTAGATCTCCTTTAAATGATGCCTATGTTAAGTCTGAATGAAGTCTAGATTTCGTCTAAAGACAATTAGAAATAAATCTAGATTAAATCTGAATTAAATCTAGCTTCCATGATCGTTCTAATAAAATGATTCAATAAAATTGAAAATCTCAAGATAATAATCATATTAATGAACGGAAGGTAATTAGAATTTATCGTAAAACCCCCTCGAAGGGAAACACACACGGGACCACTCGAGTGAGTAATGAATGTAAATCTATGCCAGGTCGTCTTTTCCGGAAGACATTCTTGCGTATCCTCGAATGGCAAGTGGAGGACTTTCCACGTTGCTTCCAGGAGACCGTTGGTTACGATGGAAACCTGTTGGGCGACTAACCTACCTCGGAACACCTACGACCTTCCAGTGCACCTACAGTTGCACAACCGTACCGGTGCAACGTACCCACGAACTCATAATCGAACGGGCTGCAGCTTCTGCTGTTTACGACCGTTCCATTCAGTCTCACAGAACGAAAATTTCGAGCACGATAGAGCTATTTCTTCAATTTACGACTCAAACGTTTCGTTCGAGACGTACCCTTTCTTTAAAGGAAACGATGAACTGTTTACAGCGGCTGCTTTAAAATGATTCTTCGAGGTGAGAGAACTGGCTAAAGGGGCTGCGCGATGGTTGCTGGAAGGTGGTCTGATTATTGTGGGGAAGAATAATTTGTATTAAATAAAGGGAATTTTTAGAATGGTCAGAGTTTCTGGAAATTTTATGAATTCTCAGTATTTTTAGAATTTATAGGATTTTCAGAATCTTCAGAATCCTTAGAACTTTCAGAATCTTCAGTATTTTTAGGATTTTCAGATTCTTCAGAAATTTATGAATTTTTAAAACTCTCAGAATCTTCAAAATTTTCTTCAGAAATGTCAGAATCTTTAGAACTCTCAGATTTTACAGAATTTTTAAAATTTTCAAAATCTTGAGAATCCCTAGGATTTTTAAAATTAGCATTAAAATAATTTTATAGTACCACTGCAATATTAATATTCCTCAAAACATCAAAAAAATTCATAAAATCATTTCATTATTAAAATTCAAGACATCAGTCGCCAAGACTCCCATATCACAAAACACATTAATCACGTTTCTCAAAAGAACTAAAAAATCACAGACAAAATTAATTGACCATTCAACACGACATCACATACTTCAAATCATCCATATACTGCATAGCCCGGGCACACTGAAAAACAATCCTCCCCCATTAACACGTTGACTGTCAGGGTGATCACAGCTGATCAGCGACAGGGCCTCAAATTTTATTTAATTAAATAACTACTAATTTTTATTACATTCTGAGCAAATTTAACACTGCAACACTAATATAGGTGCACATGTGCGATACTGAATACTTGCACATGTTTTCCCTTTACAATTTGTATAGGAAAGAAAAATGTACATCGTGTCTGACTATGAGTGGCTGTTTCCACTGTTGCCAGTAAATGTGTCAAAAATAAATTTAATCGTTTACAGTTGAAGGACCTGATACGGTCCTCGAGAAGCTACCCTAACTATTTCAAGCAGTATCCCCCAACAAGAAGACCAACGACAAAAGTAACAAACGGACGGAAGCGGTAGAAACGGTGTCAGCGTGCAGGTTTCCTTGAAAATACGTGCTCGTCGAATGGAAAATCGCGTACGATTGTCGCTAGCTGGAAGAGAAGCCGCGAAGCGAAAGATCACGGCGAGAAAGTTGCTTTCGCTCGTCGAGAGATCGGCCACTTCTCGTGGGCATTAAAACGCGCGGCACCGTAAGTCCAGGGCCGTAATCGAAACCCAGAACCACGCTGTCCACCAGGAAACGTCACCCTCCGTCCGACATATCCGCGAACATGGTCAAATTTTCAATTTTTACGAGAGAAATGCTCTGGTTATCAGTCGAGCAGATTTTACGGTGCAGTAAACGGAATCAGAGGCGAGGATTTCGCTGGAGGTAGCACTCATAGCAGTCGTTCGGCGCTATAAAAAATTCACCGGGCACGATAGATCGCCGGGGAATTTATGAGGCGATTACGACCGATGAGATTCTATTAGAGAATTGGACAGAAACTGGGACAGTGTTCCAACATAAACTTTACTAGGCGAATAGTAAAATTTTATATTGAAGCTTGTTAGAGGAATGGCAGAGTACTGTTGGGGTTTGAATAAAACATTGTAATTCTTTAGATTGAATCATGAATTGGAATTGCAGTAGGACCTAGGTTACTCGAACTGTAATTAGTAATACGATGACTCATGCTATAGCTATGTTTGGCATAAAAATAATAATGTTATTTTAGAATGTAAAATACACAGCGATATGAAATGAGGTACCTACGTAATGCCACTAACAATAATTTTAGCTTGCAACTGATACAAGGTGATCAATTTCCGAATGACCGGTGTTCGGATGAGCGAAGTTCTACTACATGTTTAAGTGAGCATTTTTTATAGTAGCGTAATTACAAGGATATTCATTGAATGGTACGTTACACCAGAAATTCTCAGGGCTCTGAGAGACGCATTTATGATATACTGTAGATTTAAATAGACACACACGATCGGTACAGTCTATTTAGTTTAGAGTTGGCAAATGTTTAACAAGATCATCGGGTACACCAAAGTCAAACTCTAATCAAATCTGAGTGAACATAGACCACAGAAGTCGGTAGAGTCTAACTTTGACGATAATCTTAGCACGTAGTTATTGGATAAATAACTTCGGTTACATAAGGAGTTTAAGCTTTGAGATAGAAAATATAAGAAAGTGTGATAAGATAAAATTAAATTGACTGGAACCTTATCCTTTACATTTTGCATAATGTTACTTCATTAAATAAAATTCGAGACCCCATGCCACAAAACGTACTAATTACTATTTCTAAAAAAACTTCTCAGAGTTCTGACAATGAGAGAAGAAATTTCTCAAACGCACATTTATGCTAAACTAAAGATTTAAATAAACACACACGGTCCATCGGGTCTATTTATTTATAAACTATTTTTAAAAAGACTCCAACTATCTCAAACTAATAATAAATAGATGAAACAAATCAGAAAGGAGGAAACTCTATGAATACACTGATCTTGATTTGAATTTTAAGTATGAATTCATAAGAGAATCTGTAAGTAACTGCTGTTAGTAGCATCAAATGAACAAGGTCTTCTAAATTTAATTACATACAGGATGAAACTTGCTAAATTATTAGAAAGGTTCTGTAATACTCTCAGAGTTGAATACAGAGCACCAGCTTACGTTTAAAAGTACTCCAGCGATATGGATGAAGGATGGTCGAATTAAGTGAACATGCAATGTCGTAAAATTCAGGGTGAAAGGACGGGTGCATACGGCCCTGCTCGTATCTCTGTTAAAGTACTCGCTATCGAGCGCAAGACCACGTTCCTTATTATTTCCCATTAAAGCTGGATGTTCCTCTTGCCCTCGAAAGAGTTCTTCGCCCGACGACCCGCGGCATTTAATGGCGGACGGTGGTATAAAATTTCACGGCACTCGTGATAAGCCCAATTGTACCCCTTTCCCTGTACAATTTTCCGGCCAGCGAATTCGAAACGCTTCAGACACTTTTGATATCATGAACAAGTCGTTTCACATCGAGCACCTTCATTTTCTGTAACTCTGATAGCTTAAGACACGGAAAATTCTTATGTGAATGAAAGTAGGTAAGGAATGAAATAGGTGTAGAGTGATAGAATTTGCAATGTACCTTAGATTTCAAATTGTCTTGACTGTTTTTTAGTGTAAACGAATTTAAATGGAGAGCCATGATATGACATTATTTTTAAGAAATTATATAATTGGATGCAAATTGTAACCTTACGCAGACTTAAGCTAGACTTTGTTGTTTTTATGAATAGGTTACTTGGAAACAAACAGTTTAATTTTACACAAATATTACACGATTAAAACTGAGATATATAGTACACGTATTGTTAAAATTTAAGAAACAAAACAATTTTATGTAATTTGCAACCTAACCCACAACTAACTCAGACTGGACTCAAACTCAGTTGTTCTCATAGATAGGTCACTTGACATCACACAATTTAATTTTACAGAATTAATTCGGAGATAAAAGTAAGAAATACGTAATCGTACATACATCTTATAGTATCAAGTCATTCTTTTGACAAACAAATCTCTTCACTCTGAGGTCACTAATTTTGCATAACATTCAGTGCTTTTAAGAAACAAAACAGTTTTGTGTAATATTGATGAATATAAAACTGGGTTAACACAGCGTTGAATATTTTCCATTTATTCTATGTATATCATCATGATTAAATTACATATCGAGGTTTAAAACTGAAGATTTAATTATATACCGTGTGTTCCATACGGTTTTGAGAGAACTAACTTTCTGATCGTACGTCACGGTCGGATGACCGCTAAACCTGCTCAATAACTACACCATCTGAACACACATAGGCGTTTTCCGCACGGACGATATTAATATACATATCACCAACTACCACATTCAAAGAGTTAATTTTGGAACTCATGTTAATTAGACATTTTCTTTTCCTCTAGTTAAAGTGTGACTCAATTTCTAAAACATTCCTACATATTTGTTCTTTCTTCTCTTATGTGTACCAGTTTATTATCATTGTAAAATATGGTGCAATATAATCGACATCATTAATACTGTTTCCAGATTTTCCATAGTTTGCTGGAACAAAAGTACGAAGCTCATTTAGAGTGATAAGCGGCTCTCCGTAGAATACAGAATCGAACAGAAAGTTTCAATAAACAAGCAACATTGTCGATATAGTTCGTTCCGTAATGAGAATCAGCTAACTTTTATCGAGTACTTAGAAAATGGGGAACTCGGTGAAACAAGCAACATCGCTGAGTCAAGTGCACTTTCGACGCGTTTTATTCGCGTTCCGGAAGTATTCACGATAAGCGCATTGGTAGAAGCATTGACTAATTTGCAATTTGAACTTCATCGATGCTGCTGTGCTTGAATAAGCAATACACAACTGCCTAACGACGGCAACGCGAACAAACTTCTATAAAATTCGCGAAACTCTGACTGTAAACCACGGATGACCGATCTAGGTCAGGAATATCGAACTTTAAAATGTTTAATTAAAAAGTTCAATTTACAAGCTGGAAAAACGATTTAGTAATATTAATTTACGAATTAATCTTATACAAAATTTTATACAGACTTTCTACTGATAAAGAAATTTCTAAAATTCGGTGTATGTCGTAAAATATTCATTTGATATTTCCAATGCTACCCTTATTTCACCGGAAAAATTTGATGCATAGAAAGTATGTAATTACTTTCATACTGAGTGCATGTAAAATCTGCTTTCACGTTGCAATATTTTTACGAGCCCGTAAATATTCTGCCAGAGAATAGAATAAAGCTGAGTAATCATACCAGTCTATGTGAAACACGAATAATATTTACTGACATACCTGAATTTTTTAATTCCTCTGCAACGATAAAATTTTATTTCATTCGCCAATTTTAGCTTCGAAATGATCGAACTGAAATTTATTTGATTTTCCTGGAACGATAATATTTTATTCGCCGAACCTAGCTTGCAAATAGCGAAACGAAATTGGAGTGAACATTATTCAGATGCTTTTCGTTGTAAATTCGGTGGAAAAAATTCGATTATCGCGAAAAGTAATAGCGTTGGAATTCTCTTGGCGAGTCTTATCTGCGAAAACAGTTGTAAATCGAAGGGAATTTACTCCGACAGGAATAATCGACGAGTTTTGGAACGGTCTTTTCCCGTGGAAATAAAATTAGACCAATCAAATTCCCACTCACGATTTAAGGGCGGACGCAGTATGCGATCCTCTTAAATTTTCGGATATTCGCTGCTCCCGAGGAGCAAGTCAAACGGAACGAACATTTTCCGGCAGAGCGAACATCTAGTTTTAAGTGGAATAAGAAATAGACTTTAAAGCAAATGTGAACGGAAGCGGGCAGGAAAATTGATTCGAAGAGCACCGCGTGCATCTGGAAGCTCTCAGGATTCTTTTAAAAATAGATAGAAATATTATGAAAAAAGCTTCAATCTTCTGGACTAATTGAAACGCACGAGATTGGAAAGTAATTGGGGAATGCGGAGAAATTCAAAATTGAAAAAGAATAATTCAAGATTAAGTTCATACATATTCTATATATTTTTATACTTATTAACAGACACATTAGTTCACTTGTATTTATTATTTATTCACCTTGTTTTTTTTGTATGTAAATGAGAGAATTTTGAGTGTTAAATTAAATGCATGTTTTTTAGATTAATGAATATATGTGTATAAGTAAAATAAAATAGAGTATAATGAAATGTGCAAATGTATCATTTGAACAGTTTCAAGGAACAAATTTTTGTCAAGAATATATAAATTTGAAGGGTGGTTTTACTTAAGACAGTCAAAAATTGAACTCTTCAATATTTTAAAAGAATATGAAACTTAATATGTGTACTATTAAAATATTATCGAACTGTATTATTATAGTGTATTAAATTAATTATTTGTGGTTGGAATGTTTGGTTCTGAACAATATGGTGCGTGGACATATTTAAATGCATGAGAATTGAAAATTAACTGTAGTACCATTAGGAGAATGAGAAAAATTTCGAAATTGATCAAGAAAAATTTAAAATTAAGTTTGGTAACAGAATTTAGTGCTGAATTATACCTTTCATATATTTTTACATTTATTACTGGACTCTGATTCACCCTGTTCTACAATACAAGTCAGAAAATCTTCTGTGTGCTAAATTACGAGCTTACGTTTCAGATTTATAAATACAGATAATATAATAATTAAAATAAAATAAAATAAAGCATAATGAAACGTGCAGATGTACATTTTTTACAGTTTTAAACAAAATTTTTGCCCACAACATTCTCTTTCTAATTTAAAAGTTCGACAGAAAATATTTGGTCCTTTACTTTTTAATAAACAAGTATATTAGTCGTCTCCTGTATATTGTGAATTAATACACATTCAACAAAGTACAATATTGTAACCTACAAACATTCTCTGAAATCACTTAATTTACACGTAAAACATTACTTAATCTCATTAAAAATAAAATACACAATTAAAGGACCTCACGCATATTACCTTCACTATAAAAATGTCCAAAAACTTTATATACAATCTCCTATTCACTTCGAAACTGAATTGAAGTTTCACTTTAAAGTCTAGCAGAAGATTTGGAGAGCATCGAGTAAAAATGATCGTCTAAGATCCGTCGAAAGAAAGGAAACGTGGAAACGCCTGTAAATCTACGTCGGGAACGATACTTGAAGAGGAAATCAGCCGAAACGGACGTTTTTCATAGAAGTTGCATAAAAACCGAATCCGCGCCGACAGTTCCGTTAAAATCGAACTGCGCCCGGTAAGAAAGTATCGCGCAAAAAGGCACGGTGAAATTTCGATCGATATCGGGAAAACAAGTTTCAGAGAGGAGGCAGGGAAAAAAGATGATGGTTCAAAGTTTTTCCACGACGGGAACAAAGCTCCGATGTTTCAGTTTCGAACTGCCTGCGAGCGGTTTATGCTTGTTCCCGGTTATAACTCAGCGGATGGATTTCATACGAGAAAAATGAGGAAATTCTGTCATGTGTTGCAACCAGAGTAGCCTGAAATAGATACGGCGGTTAAATTAAATAATTAATAATCAAATTGTTTCTCAAACACTGCTATAACGTGGACCGAACTTTTCTTCCATGCACGAAACCTGAATATTTCTGTATAATAATGATAATAAATTATGTTTTCACTATACCGACTGTATATGAATACTACATATATAAAAAAGAAAACGATGTCGAAGGATACCAGATGTGAATGTGTTTAAGGTATCATTCAGGTTTAAATTAATGACGAGTTAAAATTTTTTTAATTCTGAATTTATTGAGTATGGGACACATTATTAAATAGTAGCTACAATAGAAGCATGGCTCAAAGAAAGAACTATACTACTAAAAATAAAAAATAAAGTAAAAGGTGAGAAACAGGTGTGCATTGCTGTAATACTAACCTAAATTATTTTCTAATCTGAAGGATAAGATTAGATGGACGTTTTTTTATCTAATGTGTTTACTCGAGTAATATTTGCTTTAGATTGTTGAAAGTTGTCACTATAATTTTTATGAATCATTCAGTATTGATTTTATATTTTTAAATATCGACCATTTGTGTTGGCACCAGGCTAACACCCTGAGAAACTGAATTTATTAATCATAGTTAATATTGTTGATATCATTAGAAATTAAATTGTTACGACGTTCAAAAAAGTTTAATATAAATTCCTACGTTTTGTTTGTTGCGACTTTGACACAGAACTTACGTACAAAAATTTTAGAATCTCCTCCACCTTGCTGTGAAGTTTGATAAAAAAAAAAAGAACACTAAAAATCGACGAATCTTGCAGGAGTGTACAAATAAACAAATTATTCAATAATTTAATTGGATCGATTAAAATAGTTCAAATTAAATTATAGAGTAACTTTTGTTGTTTTTGAAGGTATCACTAGTGACCAACCCGCCACAGAATGCTTCAATAAAACACGTTCAGTGCCACAGTGACAACTGCCATACCTAGTCAGACACAACATAATGCCCTGATTTAAATATAAATCTTGAAGGAAAAGATTATGTTACTCTTTGAAATAATAGATATCACTTTATATTACTACTACAATATTAATATTATCTAAAATTGTAAAGAATTATTAGATATTGAACCCTTTGACTGCTATTGGCACCTATAAGTGGCTTACGAAGTCGCTCACCGTGTACTATTGATGCCCATAGGCGTTCTGTGCAATGGCACACTGTGTACTATTGCAGCTCAGCCGCACGCAGTGTTCGCCACATTACCGAGTAGCCCACAGTTAAAGGGTTAATGAAATAAAGTTTGATGTGTCGGTCATCGGTGACCGACACGGCAGTGAATGTGTTAACAGAATGTAAGACGTGAGGAGTTTAAGCGACATTAGTTCGCGTCAATGAACAAAATTAAAAAGAACAATGAAATCAAGAAGAAAATCGAGTTTTTCTTGTCAGACTCGATTCTACAAAAGTAGTATGAAAATTCTCGATTGAGTTTACTGGAGGAGCAGCGGAAGCGATTCTGGCAGACTCCATTCTGGTTCAGTAGAAACGGGAAATCGAAGACCTATTATTCGGCCAATCTACCGTATAAACAAGAGTTCGTTGTAGAACAATCACGGTCTATTCAGAAACGGACAAAGAGTAGATTTACTGTTATTCCTAAAAACTACGTTCAAATCTCGCTGCAAGAGGAGCGCAAATCGAAGGAAAAGCTTTGATTAGATGCTTTTAGGTTTTAAGCTGGTCGATACGAAACGTCCTGACACTATGTTCCATTCAACAGCGTGCAGGTCAAAAACAAATTAACAGAAAAATAGAAAGCGGAAAACGCGGAACCGGGCAAATGAAAGCTAATGGGCATATTTTCTGATAATTATCCAGATACATTTTACAAGCTAATTAAAAGAACGCTCACGCTCATTTATCGCCTGTTTCCGCTCGGAAATTACAATTTAATGTCTGTTACACAGTGAACTGCTTCCTCCTTCACAAGCAAAGTTACAATATATTGTTAACTAGTGAATTCCCGATGTTTATTCAAATATATATTTCTATTCTTAACACGTTGAATGCCGCGGGGGGCACCGGTGACCGGCACCACAAATTTAATTCAATTAAATAATTATTGATTGTCGCAAAATTCTGAGCAAACTTCATACTAAAGCAATAATGTAGGAACAGAAGAACACGACTGAGTACTTCAATCGTTTTCTTCTTTACGATTTATATGAAAAATAGTAAAGTATATCGTGTCTGATTAGGTATGGCTGCTTTCACTGTGGCACTGAACGTGTTAAATATTGCGTATATATATTTCGCCATGTTTTTAATCATCGACATTTTTCTTTCATTCTGCTGCCTGCTATAGCCAAACTCATCTTAACTAAAAATCTGTTTTGCATTTTTATTTCAGATGAGCAGAATGGCTGAAATCATGGATGCCAGTGGAAGACTTTCCTGTTAAACGAGTGCGTTCGAGGGTACACGCTGGCGCCAATTTTGATTATTTGGCCTTAGAAAAATTAGTGAATGTTACTGAAACATGAATAAATTTATGTAAAAAATGCCGACGCAAAAAGTTGTATAGTTTCCTTGCAAAGAAATGCGAAGAAAACTTAAAAAACGCGACAGTAGAATGCCCCCTTAAATTTAAAGGTACACGGAGAATGAATGTTTATGTAAATATACATTCTTTGTTCCAATGTAGTTGACGAAAATTGTACGTTCATTTTTCATTTTATTTATTACGTATTTGGGAATATTAACTTTCATAAATATACATAGTCTACGTTTCAATATAGGTAAAAAAGAACGTCGAAAGCAATTGTTTTTGTCTTGCATGCATTTATAAATTATATGAATATTTTACATAATCGAATATGGTAAATCGCATCCACAACTACGGTCTATTAATTAATACGAATAATTAGTGAGACGTACACTCGTTTTTATATAACGTTCAATCGCTGACTCGGGCGAACGAACTTTCATGTTCTTCCTCCTGAAAAAATATGATAATTTTCGAAACACGTCAAATCGACGCAATCGAATTACGCATAATTATATCGAGTCAAACGTAATGCGCTGCATTTAAAATTCACGGGGGTGCACGCGAGTGCGGCACGTTTCGCTTCGTGCAATCGAATAAGAATAACAAAAGAAATTAACGCTTTTTCGAGCGAGCGTGTCCGGTTAATTTCGAACGGGAAGAAAGGGAATTAGGTGTCTCGTAAAAACGTGAATTCGCCATGTTGCGGCGCTGATAAAAAGAAGATAATAAAATTCTGCTCGCAGACCATGCGTCACCTGTGATTCTGTTGTACTTAATTGCAAAAGTTATTTAGAGACAGGAATCGATAAAATTCGACTTAGAGAGTTAATCGGCGTCCCTGATACGTGCTTCAGAAGCGTGCAATTTTTTAATCATCATTCAAAGAAAGAATTCAGAAAACAAATTGCGATAAGTCTGTCTTTTGTACTGTTTGTTTAATGCATTAGTTATTATATTTTACATATATTAGCCTGATGCAATGAACATGTATTATTGCTACTATTTCTTCGATTCACAATTTGTATTTTAATATTTAATATATACAGTGACTCAAGACATTCATCACATGATTACGTTGTTTCAATATTCTTCTATTTAGCACTTGTTAAGGCAGTCTTATTTTAAATAACGTTTCAAACACGATCGAAAAATTTATAGCTGGTTGATTGCACTAGAATTAAAGGAGAAAAGCAATTATGGAAATATTTGAACAATTTTGTGAGACACCGTATCTGTGTTCATTAGAAATGTTTCAAAAAACGTTTCTTCAGTCCTGAACAGTAGAATGCGAATTTTCAATAATCTCACCCTATACATAAGACCTACCAAATATACGACAATAAGTAAAAACACAACTAACCTCACCATCCATGACCAATTTCTCAAAATCAGCAACGCTATACGATCGATCTCACGTATAAGAAACCCTAAAATCCTTGATACTACTATTACGCAAAATGGAAGAAATAATCCAAAAAAGTTAATTCCTGAATTCAAAAAGAAACCACACCCGATCATTTGACCCTGAAGAACATTCCCAACCTTGCTTACGGTATCGATAATTACCAATAGCCAAACAACGCGAAGAACCATCCATCTCTGATACGCAAGGCAGATCAAGCGAGATGAACGAAAAAAAATCTCATAAGTCACGTCGAGCAAGCGGATTCGAGCCTCTCGAACCATTCTACCGTTAATTTCATCGCTGCAGCGCTTCGATCTCAGCTTTAACGATGTTTAGAGAAGCGTACTATGATTTTATAACGATAAAACGGGAGACAGGGAGGTGAGAGAAGAGGGTAGGGACAGAAAAGACACGAAGGGAGGAGAGAAAACGAGACGGAGGTTCGAGAGAGGCAGTCACAGATGAACAAGAGATTCCATCCACCGCGCCCAGGTCGAGATGGTCGCTCATAAATATTCATACGGAATTCCTGAAGCCAGGAAAACATCCATTGCTGCCCGAGCGCACGTGTGCATTCGGCAATTTTGCCAACGACAAATGAAAAAAGAGCACCGCGGATCTAGCTCCGCCGTCCCGGCATCATTCCAACGATGAAGAGAAACGGGGGAAATTAGCATAGGCCAATTTCTGATCGGTCGTTCGTACCGACGAAAAACCACCACTGATACGATTTAAGAACGTCCGTGGAATCTGTGGGGAGTTCATGGTGCACGTTTCACCATGTTGCAGGAGTGTAGAAAG
The DNA here is from genome assembly GCA_916610135.2 of Macropis europaea. NCBI lineage: Eukaryota > Metazoa > Arthropoda > Insecta > Hymenoptera > Melittidae > Macropis > Macropis europaea. Next base: position 24,064,824 of record OU744344.1, read on the forward strand.
TTTGGCACTGTTAGGGTTCGTACTCGGGTGATACGTCACAGTGAAAACAGCCATTCACAATCAGACGCGACATTAATTGGCGTTTTAATATAAATCATACAGGAAAATAATGTGTCAGTGTTTAATTGTGCACATCATTGAGGACATCAGTGTTGCAATGTTGAAGTTGCTCAGAATATTGTCAAAATTAATTGTTATTTAATTAAATGAAATTTCAGTCATAGGTCACCACTGACCCTTATGGCAGTCATTATGTTGATCTGTTTAGGGAATTGATTGGAGTCTGCGAGAAATTTAATTAAATTAGAAAGGTAATTAAAAATTGACAATAAGTTGGAAATTTTTTAGAAATATTGCAGCTATGAATTCCAAAACAGCACGAATTCATTTTTTGAAACTATATGAGTTATTGGTATGACTGCTTCCAGTTCATTTGGACCTATTGAATTCGAAACAACACAAAATGCTATATGTAAATAATGTTCACAAAAGAATTTCTAAAATTACAATATAAAATAATGTAAAATTAAAAAAGATATTAATGTTTGTTCGTGGACTTTTGCCGTTTTGTAAGTCATGGCTTCCATTGTGTACACACGTCTCGTTCTCTCTTTTAGGATTTACACCAAAAGTAGCAAATTTTGTTGTCTGGCTAGGTACGGCTGTTTCCACTACTGTATTCGATGCGTTCCGATGACAGTGATCTTGCAGCGTTCAAGAGTATGTAACTAACAGAAAAATAAGTATTTTATAATAATATCAAAATTATTAAAAGTTATGTATAAATACACCGGCGATTTGTTCGACGCTTTCGCATCTATTTTTACATTTTTCTTCTCCGTATCGACAACGCGGTATCTAAAATGCGCAGGCGACTTGTATGACATTTTTGCAACTGATTTGATATTTTTCTTCTCCGTATCGATAACACTAGTATCATTAAGCTTCTCAGAAGAGAAGCTCGTCGCGCGAAAGCAATAAAGGGATTCGAGTGACGACAATCGACCGTGTTCATCTTATTTGCCAAACACCGAGCGCAATCGCGCGTCGTAAAACTTATCGTATTACCTGAATGCAAAAGGAAGCAACGTTCCCGGGGGAAGCTTGCGACAAATCACGTACAAACCGTTCTTCCAACTGTATTTTCGCGAAAGAACAATTCACGGCCAGTGACTTGTGAAAATATTCCGCGTTCTTGCCCGATTCCAACTGCTCCTTTCAGAATGCGGACGTTTCGGTAGACGAAACGCTCGAAGCATGTCTGACGGCAAAAACAATTTACACATATTTTCTTTTGATACTAAAATGTGATTCGTGTATTAAATCAGTTCACTTGTCCATATTTTTTATGACCGTTTGATTACAGTATAAAACAGAAAGTTTATATATAATTGCGGTGTCTTATTATGTCATGAAATTCAAATTTATTAAAATTTATTTTCTCTCCAGATAAATTTTGATTGTAAGTTGTATTAAATAACCCAGGCGTTGGTTGACTGTCTGAGCATAACTTCATAGACTGCATAAATTTTGCAAGCCACTTTTTCAGTATTATTAAAGTAATACAATTTTAATAATAAACAACGCTCGATTTAGGCAACAATAGAAAGGAATCATAGAACGTGGACCTTATGCTTATTATTGCTATCTATATTTTAAATTTTCTGTTTTAGTGTGAACTTTACTCAAATTGCACAAAACTGACCAATGAGTTTATATTGAGTGTCTCAATAATATGTACTTAAACAGGTATTTTTTAAATTATGATACTGTGTTACAAATTTCGAGAATTCTGGATCTCATCATGTTTCTTTGTTCAGAAAGTAGTCAAACATACAAGATTGTAAATTAGAATACGCTTAAGAAACAAAACGTATTTCTTATTTAAATTTCTAAGAATTTAAATGAGTAACCAGCGTGCCATAAACGCAACGAATACTTCGAATTAAGACGATACTTCTTTCTTTATACTTTACTATAAAATTTGCTAACATTTCGTTCGATACGTATAAATAAATTCTCATTCTGTTAACTGAGCGTAGGAGTTTTAGTCTTTCGTTTGAATCTCGTATGAATACGGAAACGCAATAACAAAAGAGGATATCGCAGCGCACAAAACAAACTAAATACTATATCTTTCGTATTTACACATTCGTATAGAAACTCTTTTGTTTGCACTCCAAAAGATCCTCCATTCGTTCGGAAATTTCATAGAACCTACCACACCACCGACGCGACGAAAAATCCGGGAACCTCACAGAAAAATGAAAGTGAATAAAGTAGGAATTTAAATAAATTATATACGTCCAATACAGGGGCTGCTTTGAACAAATATTCAAGACTTACGGGGTAGATAGTGCTCAACAAACTGCATAAAAAATGTCTAATAAATATATGTAGAAAAATGAATATTACTCGAGGAGTTAAGAATTTTATATTTTTTATAACTTGTGGAATAGTAAGTTTTCTTCTGTCTATGTTTACTAGATATATTTTGCAATTTTTCTGTAAGTTCTGAGATAGAATAGAAAATTCTTTATAACTCACGCAATATTGAGTATTCGATGTATTTATCAGACATTTTTTAGCAAGCTTACTGATCACAAGTTACTGTGTAATACCTGAATACTTTACATTAACAACTGTAACACCTATTCAGAAAATTGTTTCTAACACAAACAATATTTATTGTTCGACCCACACATGCTAGACATTTTTTTCTTAAACTTTTAGATCAGAATTTACCCTATAAGTCCTGAATACTGTATTTTAAATACCGTAATAACTTTTCAGAAAATTATTCATAACGCAAACAATATTCTAACAATACACTAGACATTTTGAAAATTCAACCTGTAAAGTCTGCATACTTTTTTCAAACGTTTTCTATAATAAAAATAATACAGAGTCAACTTCTATAGTCTCCCCAGCATGACCATTACATTTCAGTTAGAAAATCGCATACGACAATGCAAAATATCACAGACACATAAATAAACAAACGCACTACGAAAGAAAATGTTTCGGTTCGATAGTCATCGTGAAACCGGGACGCTCCTGCTTTCATTCGTGTCCGATGAACTTTTTATTTTTCGTTACACCAGGGTCGGACAACAATTTCCCTGTCAGGGTTTGGCATTGCACGGGGAAATTTGCATGAAGAGCCGCGCACGCAGCGGCCCATCTTTTGCATAAAGGCAAATTTATAATTGGCGGCGGGCCAGGCAACGTCTGCGACGTTTGCCTCCCGTTCGATCGCGTAATGCCGCGACGAATTTTGATTTCAATCGGCCGCGTCTCGCGTAACCATTCCTGCTCGAGAGTCCTCCGAATCCGGTCATTTGAAAAACCGTTACCACCGTGCCGGGAATCCGAATGCATTTTGCAAAATGTTCCAGCGAAAACACCTGAACAATAGGGATGGGGTCGAGTTCAATATGCGCCCACGAATTCGAGTCAATTTCAATGCGAAAGTTTCGCTTCATGGAGCTGATGTTTTATTCCGCGCATTTGCAAAGTACTCGGATTATACAGGGTGAGACCGAAATAGCTGGTCGAACTTTGGTATCGTAATCTATTCTTCCTAAGGATTAAAAAAAATTGTGGCGGTGCTTCCCGATCTCGCCAGCAGAGGGCTCAGTGGCGCACGACTTTCCCGCAAATACTTGACCTTCCTGCAATTCTTGTACACATACCTACGACTTGAACCTCAGTATTCCGCGTCTAAGGATTTATTTATGACGCAGTTATGTAAGCATGCTTCAAACTTACGCAAAGAAATTGCTGAAAATGATTTCCTTCTACAGCAATACACGCTTCGTATCAATGTTTCAGAGACTGTCGTAGACGTTCAAAAATTCCTGATATATTCCGAATTTTGTCACATGAATATCAGTGGTGTTATTATCATAAATTAAATTTTTAACGTGTCCCCACAATGAAAAATCTGAAGAAGTTAAGTCAGGAGAGCGTGCAGGTCATGCAATTGGTCCTCCTCTGGTCCAATCCACCGATTGGTGTAATACGTGTGACAGCTATTCACGTGAAATTTCGATGTAAAGAAAAACTGGAATAGTTTCTGGACTTATGTCTGTGTTACTTTTTTCGTCTGTAGAAAGAGTAGAATACGATACCAAAGTTCGATTACCTATTTCGGTGACACCCTGCACAATTTGTTTTAGAACCCTAGAACTAGTACATGTAGGGTTCGAAAATGTGCTTGTAAGTATTTTGTAGTTCGAAAGAACTGAATCTCTTAAAAGTAGTAATCGAACCCTGAAAGACAAGAGACTTGTCCAACTACAAATATACAGGGTGCACAAAAAGAATCGAACACTTTAAATTGAAATATCTCTTGAACAAAATAGTTTCCAGTCCTAGCAATTTTAAAAAGTATTACCACTGAAAAGAATATTTTTTGGCGCTACTTAGAATAAAATAAAAATAAAATAAATTGCCCGCCAAATGTCGATGAGCTAAAAGATGAAAATTTGATAAATCAATTTCCTTCGGATAGTTGAATGCAATTCCGTTTTTACTGTTTCAATATTCAAAGTAAAAAACAGTTATTTGATTTCTAAGTGTTCCTTCCATTATTGTCATATGGTGAGCAAGCCATTATACTAATCCTTTTCGGTGATCCCCTCCAGTTATACGACGATTGTAATCAATAAATGTGTCACAGAATTTCTCAAAAGTTTTATCAAACCATCAGCTATCGTTTACAAAACAGAATTCGACCGTAAATTGCACTGATAAAAAATCGTTTCGGCATCGACACAAAGATCCACGACAGCCAGCTGATCTGACCGGATATAGATAAGATACACGTTTTCTGTTTCATCGTGAATTTAGTCGCATAATCTAAATTCAGCAGAAGTATCGATAAAGCTCCTTAATTGTTTCGGCTAAAATCGAATGTCTAGGGATCAATATCACTTAACACTGTCATTGTTGTTTTGAGCACCGAAGCACATCTCAAATTTAATTTAACCAAATAATTAATTATAAGATTCTGAAGATTCGATCAAAATTCATTTAATGTTCTGTCCGTGTAGTATCTCAAGCTTAATTTAATCAAGTAACTAGTCATTCTCATACAATTTCAAGTAACATTAATACTGGGCCTGTCCTAAGATGCTAGCCCAAATTTAATTTAAAATTGAGTGTAATAAATTAAATTTTTTGAGAGTAATTACCATAAAATTCAGAGTAACGTATGATTACAATAATTCTCGTCCTGGTCTAGAATACAGAGTTTCCATTTTTTACTTCAAAAATGCTATGGAAAACTAATGGAAAGAAACAAATAAGACATAGAACGATATAATAAAAATTGAGGATCTAATTAAAAAATTGTACGTCAATTTGTGGACGGAGTTGTAACCTTCAACAACCTAATTCGGATGTCTCTACTGTAATAGTTAATAGTGCTCATTTATACTGCGGCATATAAGCTTCTTATTGCACTGATATCACAGAATTCCAAACCGAGAATCAAATTTAAATTTTAACAATCTTTAACGCAAGCAACTCGGAGATTTTTACTATCATCAGTAAATCGAAAATCTTGTGAAATTTCATTCATGAATATTTCAAAAAGTACTTCATCAGTCCTGAACTGTACAATACCAATTTTAAATACTCTTTTTCACTCTGTCAATTATAATTACAAAACATAAGTATTATAATACTCATTACAACAAATTCTAATAATAAATGAATAATAAATAAGTACATAATCAATCTTATCATCTGTGATGCATATTTTAAAAATATCAATAGTGCATTATCGTCAAATATTTCGAATGTCTTCACTACAATAATTAATAGTAATCCATATACTGTAACACAGACTTCTGACAAACTGATATCAGAAAATTTCAAACGAATAATAATTATAATAATATTTCAATTTTAACAAGCTCCAAGTTGGAGCCTCCAACACAGTCTAAATAAAAAATATCTACAGTCGGTGAAATAAATAGAGAAACGGGCATATTCTCAATGCGATCCATGACAGAAACGATCGCAAGAATTTGTCAGCGGATCTGTACCCGGTGGCTAAAGTATGCAGCAGGTGAACTCGCCCCTAATTGGCCGTTTCTAGTACCCAGTGCCATATCTATATCCTTCTCGAATGACGACAATGTGCTTCGGTACGATAACGCGTATCACGCGGTATGCACATCGATTTCAAACCATCTCCTTCTCCATCACCTGTGAAACAAGCATTACCTGTGGAATATCACGTTTTGGATTGCGATTTGGAGACATCGCGACAAGGATTTATGCAATTCGCACGACCCGCGCCATTTTTCGGGCCCTGTTTTTTATCTGTCGTTCAGATGGATGGTACGAATGAAATACTCTAATATCGAGTTGCGTGGTATTCAAGTTTAAGGTTGTGACAATTTCTAATGGTAATTGATAAATTATTTGGATTGATGTTACAGTTTTTTTTTATTATTTACTTTTGTATATTCTCTAATAGTTTGAGCAAGTAATTTGATTTTAAGGAATTGAGTGTTCGGTAATGTTAACAGTAATAAGGTGTTAAGTGAATAAATTTCAGATGTCTCAAAATGGATGATCAGATTTAACTATTAAGTGGTTCCTATTAGTGATTCTATTAGAATTTTCTTTAATCTTAGAGAAAATCAATTTCTTATTATATAGTAATGTTCAAAATATGTTATTACGCATAATTAGTTTTTAGTCAAATTGATTTTGCTCCATAAATGCTCTACCATGTCACCTATACGCAGGTAACATGTAAGTTCAATCATTATATATTTAATCACAAAAAGTGTTAGTACACAAGATTAATAAGATCTTACAAAACCAGCGAACAACTATGAAACTTACGCATAGTGTTAATTAAAAATTATATAATTTGAAATTATATTGATTTTTTGTTAAACTCTAAATTGTGTCATTTTTTGCTAATACAACAATGACAGTCAACATGTTAAATTGCATACAAAATTACAACATTGAAATGTATCCTACGTTAAGTATGAAGCATAATTTCTTAATTTTATCATACATTTTCAAGTACAATTGGTGTTTCAATCAGAAAAATAGTGAAAAAGCTTGAGATCATTTAAATAATTATCATATTTAAAATACCGTACGCGAAGCTTCATATATTACAACGTAATTAAATTAAATTTCAAATATTAATTACCGTTGCGTGCCTGGGACAATTATTTACAATCGGATGATTAATTGACGACAGGTGATGCAGCATGCAATTGTAGTAGAACTCGTTAATGAGGTTGCACATTCAAATTGAAATTAACATAGCTGAATGGACAAATGTTATGTTTTCCGAATTCAACATCAGCTGGATTACGAAGGATTTATTTTCATGATTGTTACGTTATTAAGCTCGTTAATCACTGATCCTTGCATCGCCTACAGATTATACAAATTCTCGCGACACCTACATTTGTTTCCATTTATTGCAAATTTCAGCTCCAGTTTAATCAACGTTACAGGAAACTTTTATGAAATATAAATCATAAATACAACTGTCGTTCACAATGAAAGTTTTGTGCAACATGAATAACATAATAAACATAACGGTTGTTAATGAATGGAAAACTTCAACTGGAAATACTCTTATGGTTTATTAGTTATCGATAGGTGAAACTTTCATGAAACTTCAATACAAAATTTAACTATACAATATTACTAATATAGAGAATTTAAAACTTCGACACTTCTAAATTTCAAGTTAAAAGTAAGAAATTTCAATAGCTTATAATTAAAATAACAAGACTAATAGCAATTTTTGCTTAATGAATACTTCCTTGGAAATAATATAATTTCTGTCTGCATAATAATTTCTATACAGTTCCATTCAGAATAAAACCTTCACATGTATGGAAGTTCTATTTCAAATGCATATTTTTAAGCAACATTTCTTTCAGACAGTCCGAACGTCATAACTAACGGTCACACAAAGAATCAGTGGAGTGAAAAAGCTGCATAAGTACCGCAGAAAAAAATTGAAAGGAGAGAGCATATTCACCATAGACTCATACCGCTTCGTTACTACTTTTCTACGTGTCTATCTCATTAACAATAATAAAATATTGAGGAACGGGTGTGGTGGTGGTGTTCTTTCAAACCTACGCGTCTCTCGTTAATTTGAATTCGTGTAATCGCCTCCTCGGAGTCGTATAAAAAGCGAGTATAACGAAGAAACAAAATTCACCATGATATTAGGCAGAAATGGCACCGGTTCCTCGAAACCGGCACGGCAAGGACGACATTTTATCGAAATTGCATCGAGATTTCATTATTAACTATTCCCCAGGTGGGAGCGAACACGCGCACCCTCCTCCTTCGTTTCAAGGTTTTACGAAACGAGACTTGTTTTTCTACCAGACAGATTCACCATACTCATTTTTACCTATTTCATGTTCGTTTCTTCTCCTGGGCTCGACACAAATTTTTGTTATCGTACCAGAGCATGCAAACTCTAATTTTTTTTACTGTAATTTGATTTCAGTGATAAACATGGGCTACAAGCATCTTCAGAATTATTTATAGCATTAAATATATACAATTGAAAACAAAAACTTTGTGAGACAATAAATTTCTCAATTGTGGTAGGAGAGAGAAATTAATATGAATTGTGCAAGGGAATGTAAACTTTAAAGATAAGTATAGAATCTGTAGCCCCTTTCTCTTTTTGGGGGATAATTATAATTGTATGCTGGAGTGCCTGAAAACTGTTGTACAGTTTAATAATTGATAAATACGCTTTTTCTGGAAATAGGGCCCATAAGACAAAATGGTGAATTGAGTCAATTGCATTGGAAATTTTAGTTTTAGTTTTGTTAATTTGAAGCTACACCTGAAATCATAATTAAATGGCTCTTATGAAACTTTGTTATATCCGCAAAATATTAAATATAAATTTATTGCTTACAACAATGCCATCTTGAAAATAAACTAATATGTTGTAACAGCCGTATGGGCCCCCTTTTACATATATCAGGAAAAAAGGAGTGTTTCAATAATTTTAACTATCACAGTAATGCGCTATACATTTACAAAATAAATAAAAATACTATATTTCTAGACATATAGGCATTAATTAAAAACGAATTACCAAAAAAGGCCAATAGGTATCTTTTCCAGAAAGCTCCTCATATAGAGAATCATATATTTAAATGACTTATTATTCATTAAAGCGGCAGATACTATGAACGCTCCAAACGATACATACAAGAAACATGGAATGATGGATGCCTCATACAATCCTCTACAGCATCAGTAAAATCAATATCACTTTAATACACCCTAACTCCACTTTCCAAAGACAAACTCCCAGTGGAATCATCAAAACGTTTCTTAACACCAGCCAAGCCGTGAACAATTAAATCGAAAAGGGAGGACGATATTAAAAAGGGAGAGAAATGGAAAATCCCTCGATATAAAACGGAAGACCAACGAACTTGGTCCCCTGCTGAATTACACCATTTGCCTTTATTGTGCCGTTGGCCAGAAATTTTCCCTTCCCATAGTCTGGTCGTGCCATATTGCGACATGGTAATGAATTTTTTTCCGAGGGAGATACGAGAAGCAAAGAAAAAATGAATTTATCGGCTGAAGAGATACACAGAGTCGCGGGTGAACAAGGAGACTTCCTTTCAAATGGCGACACCACGAAGAATATTAAAAGTGAATCCCTTCGACCGTTCAAGGGGAAGGGTTGTCGTCGGGCGACAAGTGGTCGTAACGAACGTTCTAATGAATATGCACAATGAACAGACACTCGTTAGGGCACGTGCTGCACTCACTTGGCCACCTAAACCCCGTTAGTCGCGGCTTACCGACCTGTTCAACTTTTTTTAAGAGATTAGTAATGGTGTTGCAGCGGGTGGCTTCGAGAACATAGTAGCAATGGGTTTGAGTTCATCGTGAGCAGCACCACAATAGGATTAACGCTATCTAGTTTCACATAGATACGTCGTACTTCTTACAAGGACTCTATACAGTGTCCTATCAAAAACAGTGGAGGACTACATACAGTGTACTATCAAAAAGAGTGGAGGACTCTATATAGTGTCCTATCAAAAACAGAATTATCTATGAACGAATCTAGTGCAAGAAAAGAACTTCTATCCAAATCTACCCTACGTTAGTCATGGCTTACTATCGTGCTCAACTTTTTTAAGGAGATTAGTAATGATGTCACTGCGGGCAGTTCGAAATCTTAGTAGCAATGGGTTTAAGCTCGTCATGAGTCGCACTAAAATGGGATAAGAATGGTTCGAATTCTACATGGGTAAATTGTACTGCCCACTTGTGAAGTAGTGTATACAGGGTTTCTAGTTAGAAACAGAATATCCTAAGAATGAATGGAGTGCAAGAAAAAAAGGTCATTATGCGTAATAAACTGACTTTGAATTACACAGTTTAAATACAGACATCACATTCACTCTCTTTGAGACTGTAGCTTTCAATGTTGATAGTGATTCTGTTCGTCATATGTAAACCTGTTTATAAACCTGATAACTATCAGTGAAAACATTTTTCCGTATCGTCAAAAATAAAGAGGTTAGATGTTATGCATGAAGAAAAGGACACCCCGTATGTTACTGAAGATAAAATATTCGACCAATTCGTCAATTGTAATTTCTCTTAAATATATCAGAAAATTTATCCCAAAAAGATATTTAGATATTCAAACGAATTACACTCGTGAGTACAGACTGAACTCAAACACATCACTAGAAACCATGGACCAACTAATCGTAGCAACTTCTCAATCGAAGTGGTCAGGTGCACAGGCTTCAGCGTAATACATCGCTACGATACCCACAGTGACGAAAACGTAAAACAAGCAGAACGTACAGGGTGACCTGAAACTCCGCATGTACACGGTACCGCATGTTAAACAGCAACATAAATAGAAGCCTTCTCGGTCTTGTTTCGCGGTGCACCCTTTGAATAAAGAATCCCAGCTAATAAATTCCATAAGCCATCCTCGCGACACTCTATGCATCGGAATCGCGCCGATAAGACGAAATAAGCGAGGCGAGCCTCCTCTGGCGCTAATAAATTTCCCTGGAAAATCGCCGCGATAAATCAGGCCGAGGTAAATCACACGAGAGATTCGAGAAAAGAAACGAAGAGCACACCGGAAGAGGAAAAGAAGATGAAAGACGGGAACGGAAAGGGTGGAACAGGGAAAGAAGGAACGTCTAGTCTTGTTACGATCTCGATTTCCTCGAGACGAAGGCCGTTTGAAAATAACGAGGTAACTACAGGTTAACGCCGTTATCGCATGACGGGGTTTATGGGGTCCCGTCGCCGACAACCGAGCCCCATGGCGCAAGTATATCACGAGCAGCGCAGTTATGTTTCAACGGGGTATATTCCGGTGGCTCGCCATACCGGGACACGAGGGGAGGATTTGGCAGTGGATATTAATTGGCTTCCGATCTACATCGAGACCACCATCGAGACACCCCACGGAACAGGTGCCCGGGAGGCGCCACAAACTCTGCTAATGTGTGCTGGTCTCTGCGTGCCCACGTGTGTGCGTGTTTGGCTGAGCGTCAATGCGGTCAAATACGTAAGTAATTTATCTCGAAAATGTAATAATCCAATCGGAAGAGAATGAACAGGCTGTGCTGCATAGGTTTGGCAAGGGCCTAGGGTCGTGTATAGGTAACAGATGAGTACATAGCTTTGGATGTTTTTCTAAAGTGTCTAGGTGCAATCTTGAAATTTGTATGTTACCGTTCTGACATGTCCTGACCGCTTCAAATTGTATCTAATTAAGCAAGTATTGACTTTGGTAATATTCTGAACAAGTTTAACATTGTAACAATAATATAGGAACATATGTACAGGATTCAGTACTTAAAAATTGTTTTTCTTTATGACTTATACTAGTAACAGTGATTTCTATTAGGTCTGACTACGAATGGTTCCTTTCACCGTGGCAGTTTAGGTTGTATGGTAATGAAACTGGCTGTACCTGGTCAGGTACACTATAAAGCAATAAAGCAACGAAATTTTGAAATATTCGATTTTATTATTTGTGTGGCAATGTTAATCATTTTTAGGATTCTATACAAATTATTTAAAGTAGAAGGTTCGGGTCATCCGTGGTCCCAACGTGGTCACTTAAATCGGGTACGCCTCAGTGCTTCTCAAGTGTAAGCTTAATTTGTTACTATAAGGTTAAACTACGTAAATGAAATCAAATATGCCATTATCATACTTGAAATAATCGGGAATAATAAATCAGTCCAGAATCTAGATCGTTTGTGTCAACAATATAGGTCTGACCTGGACTTGTTACTATAATGCGTGTGTTAGCTGACTGTGTCTGAGTTAGGTCAAACTGAAAATGAGCAGGGGTCTATAACGCTTTGCTTAATTAACTAAATCGATTATTTACTATAAAATTATCTTATACTACACAAATCTCTACTAGACCCAAATAGATCAGGGTTAGCTCACTATAGTCTAAAGTCTGAATAATTAAATTGAACAGCGCAATAGTCAAATTGAATGCTAATAATCCGTGATGTCTTCATTTTATCAAGCACTAGATCAAACACAGTTACAAGCTAAGCTATCTACAATACACATCTATGTACGGTTTATGTTAGGCCACTCTGGTCAGAGAGGTAAGTAATTCATCCTGGCAACATAAAATTCAATCGAATGCAGACGAGCGAGGCACTGTGACCCATAGGTTTATCAAGATCCTGGATCTTTGCAACAGTACAGTTACATGCTGAGCTACTTACTATGTACGTATAGGTTAAGTCAGTGTCTTGAAATATGTAATTTATTTCGAAAACGTAATAATCGAGTCGAATGCAAAGGAACTTCTGTGACACTTTACTTAATCAAGCAGGTGGATCAGTTACGGCAACGGTGTCGAATGTACTGACAAGTGCAGCTTCTTGTTACACAAGTTACCTTCAAACGAAACATGACCTTGGCGTTTCATGGGAAACGCAATTTTTAATAAAAATGTTTTAGCAAGTTTACAAGGTGCTGCATTTTAATAGATCCACGTGAATATATTTTATGCTATTAGTGACGTTAAAAACATTTCGATATGGAGACGTAATGTGACACAATTTCACCAATATCTTTCCATGAAAGCAACTTATTATCAAACACACATTTAAATCCTAATACTGTAACACTCTCGTATAAGTATACTGTACATGCTGCACATGTATGTGATAAAGTTTAGGTAGAATAAAACGCTGACAACAATAACTAATAATAAAATAGAAGAATCACAATAATAAAAAATATGTGAAGGTTTGAGATTACAAAGAGTATGGATCAGATTACTCAGATCTGCGCACAATTTTTAATTATGTATAAATTATGCACCATAAATAATGAATTATGTACATACAAATTATCCATTCATTTAAATTATGATTGTTTACTGTATTTCTGGAATTTTCCATACAATTTCTTCAAACCGCGGAAACGGGGGTTTAAGTGTATCCTTCTTGGATAGTGTCTCCTTCTTCTGAGACACCCAGTATACCTATATTCCAACAGACTTAAAAGACTAAATAAAACCCTCCCTTCAAGCTGCAATACTACCAATATTAATCGAAAAATCGTTAACCAATTATTCCAGTATTAATACGAATCCCATTAAACCCTCCGTAATCCCGTTGCGTCGGCATTAATTAACAAAACTCATTTATTATCATCGGTGCGGCGTAGTCTTGGCTATCCGCGTAAACGGCGCGTAAATAAATCGATAAGCAGGTAAGTACACTTGTAAATATCGATGGCCACGAACAGAAGGAGCGACACTCGTGCCGGCGACACGGTGGAACGATCGATACATGTGTGTCCGCCGACACGGTGGCTATCGATGGACGATCCACGGTAACGATACACGTGCACGATACACAAACAGCGTATGATTAATATATGCGCTGGCGGGTACAAATAGCAGTCTTCGTATGTACGGCCACGCAGACTGCCTGTAAAATCGAATCCGCAAAAATTAAGGGATTATCCGAGATTACGTGGCGGGAACACAGCGTCCGGACCATCGAGGTGATCATCCGGCCGACGGTTTAATTTGAACGCGTCGAAATACCCCGGAAAACCGATTTGTATCCTTTATTTCGTACGACCTGGTTAGATCGATTATCGAGGGGTGCGAAAAAGGGGGAGTCCGTGGCGTCGACCACCCCTTAAGCTTTTCGCCAGTAATTACGTTAATAACTTTAGCCGGCCGCAGAATTTATGGGACGGCCTCCGCTTTCGTCCCGGCGCGAGCGAAGAGGAAGAAGGGAAAAAAGAAAACGCGGTGAGGCCGACGCGCTACTAATTTGAGAGGGATGGTGTCTTAACGAACCCATTCGCGGTAATATTAATTTGGTCGTTCATATTTAATTGGATGGCCTTGAACCCTGTTTTTTTTCACGGTTTGACTGATCGAAGTGTTCTTTACGCCGTACTGCGACGGCACCAACTCGATCATGAAATTTATTTATGTTTATTACCTGTAATTATGTACTTAAACTTACAGGTGACATATATACAATCAGTATATTCGTTGTTTTATTACTTTTTTTTAGTTTACAGCAAGATCAGTATTTTTCTGCTATCAGAAAATTTAAGTAAAATTAGAATGCTTTAAAATTCGAAAAAATTATACCTGTTCAGCATTGATTCATAAATATTGAACAAAAACATAGAGATCTAAAAAGCATCCACAAATGAATAAGAAAAATAATATGCAGTTATGTGACCATCAGGCATTGCATTTGTATTAATAATATTTAAATTGAAATAAAAATTAACGTACACGTACAACGACTGATGAAATCGATTAATTATTTCCATAATTATCATTTAATTCAGGCGCAGCTGATTAAGTCGGAATTTTTAAAATCTGTTACAAATGCAATTTCTCACAGACAAAAAGTTCTTCTCTTTTTTAATTAAAAAATTCATTCACAGTTGATTTTCAAATGGTCACAATTATTGAAGGTTGTACCGGTTAAAAAATTTTGTAATGGTCGAAATAAATGGTAATCGGTTAGTACAAGGTCAATAGAGTATGAAGGGTATGATACTGATTTTTAATTGTAATAGTTAATTTACTTGTTAATGGACCTGATATTCCCAAATTTGTTCAAAATTAGTTCTTAAATATTTATGACGAATGGTTACTTTGTAAAAGAAATGTATGTTATAATAATAAATTCCGTATAATGAGACATGTAGGTAAGTAAGTAGTGCATTTAATGCAGCTGGTAATGATCAAACGATAATTTTAATACTTTATCTACCATGTCAACGATATACAGCGTTCCACGGTTGGTTCGAAGAGCATTCAGGACCGAGAAATTCCAGCCAACCGTGGAACAGTGTATGTAAATGCCACTAGAAGTAACATCATTTACTCATCATCATGATGAATCGTACAATACAATTGATAAATATCTTTGTTGTGGTCTGATAAAATCAACTAGAAATGACTACTATAAATAGGATCGATGAGTAACGACATAATTCAAAATTGTGTATTATTTCAATTATATTCATCTTGCTTGAAAATATGAGAAGTATAATGACCAAAAAGAATTATAATGAACTTCTTCAATTTCAAAAATAAAAAATTCGAAGAAACATTCTTCAGACAACCTAACGTCTAGATGTACAATAATTAAAATTGTACATTATTATTACATTTCCTACTTGTCAAGAATAAACGAAATCTTCGATCGTTCCCAATAGTTTCTTCAACCTCCGTTTTCGGCGATTCCGCCAGCTCGGAAGGCAGCGTTTGTCCCGCGACGCAGACGCCGCCACACAGCGGCGCATCCTAACTGCGAAACTTCGTTAAGGAAGACGTTAATTACTTTAAACAATTCTATTTCCCGCATTAAATGCCCCATGAGAATTATTCAGAGGCACAGAAAGAGGCTTTCTTCGGGCCGGCGGCTTTATCCGCCTCGCCCGCTCCGCGAACTCGAACAGTTTATTATGTTAGACAATATAATAAGCTCCATGTAAATCTTGTTTCTGACGAAGCGACGACTAAAAGGTTTTGACGTTATTTCACTACGGATTTTCTTTTTCCCCTGACAAGCGAAGGAACGTCTTTGTGTCTGAAAAGCGGCGCTCCAACCTCGTCTTTATGAAATTATTTGTATTCCGCACCGATTATATCGTGAACCTTAACAATATCTTTTCTATCTTGCAGAATTTACGGGCTCAAATATTGTAAGAACATAATGAATTATTATACCGTGCGTTGTTGCAAGGAATATTGTACACTGCTTAGATACAATGTTGTAAATCCTGAGTTTCAGTCCTGTCTATTGAGAAAAATTCCGGAATAACTGCCAGAGTTCGCTGTAGCAATCTATTGAAAGAAGAGGACAATTAACCGAGGAAGTTAACAATCTATCGGAGAGCAAATGATTTCACGTTTGAGAACTTCACGGAATATTCAAGCGCCTCGATAACTTCGTTACAGAATTTATTGCGGTAGCGTTTAGTGGAAAAAGTAGCCGAGAGAAGTACGAACGGCTACTTCGATATCGATTTATGGCACAAGAAATGCCACTGTATGTCAAAAAGTCTTACAAGAATTTTAGAGGTTCGAAACGAAATATCTGTTGGAATGAGATGATAAAATCATTTAGGTTATAGTCAGTTCTTCAACGAGAATAAATTAAGAATACTGGTAGATAATTGGTGATAGCTGATAGTTTACTTAATTTAAAAATTAAAGCGATGAACTTTTTAAGGAGATCGTATAGAAGTTATTATTTTTAATGAAGTGCTTTGTGCATATTATTATTTTGGACTGACTTCTGCTATCAGTTCAAGTGAAATAATGAATAAGTACCCTAACAAGTAAGTTTCGTAAGGAGTTTTCTACATTCACGATCGGAAAAAAATGGAGTTTCTTTTAATAATAAAAAGCTATCTCTGCAAGATTTTACATACTTTCTTATTGATGTTATAAAAAGCTTTTGTGATTCTTGAAATAGATTTTACAATCCTTGTTTTTATAAACCACATTCATACTAATTAAGAGTTTCTTTGAGTGTCAGCTATTCGAGTCTATCAACCTACCTATTTCCCGGTGAGTAATTACTATACTGTAAACGATAACTATGTATACAAATTCATAAATATAGTACGAATATATATGAACAAATCTGTTAAATTTCATAACGATATATTGCTCAGTTTTTTAAAAAAAAAATTCCTACAGTATAGCCTCAAGAGGAACCAAGAAAAAAGAATAGTCTTAAGAAAATGCTAAAAAATCAAATTCTTTTAAACTTCAAGAATAAAAAGCCGCTTGAACATCTTAAGAAGATCCACATTCAAAAATTAAAAAAAACTACCCCTCGGGATCCCTCTCCATCTCTGTTGAAAAGCTTGCAAAAAGGGGAGTGAAGCTACAATTAATTATTCACAGCATCGTGTCTGTCGTTAGTAGGCATAACTGCGTCTCGCCGAATAATGGGGTGGATTCGCAAGTGTGGATGTGCGAAGTCTCGCGACAGGGGCGAAGAGAAGGGTGTATGAGTTTGAAGGAAAGCTTGACTGCCGAACGACTAATAAGATTACCTTCCGCCTAATCATTCTCGCTCCCGTGAGCTCCATCCACCGCTTACGACTCTCTCTCTCTGTCTCTCTATCACCCTCACACTCCAGTCAACCTCCTCTACCCCCGCTTGTATTCGCGACGGATAATTTTCCGAAGCGACACCTAATTATCGGGAAATTCTGCGGTAAGCGTGTCTACCGGCTTCCGCGTAAACTCGTGTTTTCGAGACAGCCAAATAGATCAGCTGACGGACAAACAGATGGATTAACTGCATCCACAACAATGGAAGTATTGCTGCTTTATCGTGTATCCTGCACACAGGGTGCCCTGGAGCTAAATTGTCGGAGTTTTCAGATGTTGGGATAGGTTAAATTCTGTCCTGGGTTTTTTTAATCTCGGTACGTTTACTGATACGTTTGTCTCTAAATGATAGATTTCTAAATCTTTCAATGGTAGATGTCTAAATCTCTTAATGTTAGAAGTCTAGATCTCTGAATGTTAGACGTCTCAGAGAATTAGGAAGCCAGGACATCTAGGCATCTGTCTGTACCTCAGATCATCACAGGCACCTGTCTGACAAAAACAGATGCTCAGACAGGTAAAATTAGGTATAATTTAATGTAGACTCTAAGATCAAAAATAATTGTTGATGATAGTAATATGTGTTGACTGTATTCTGGTGATGTATCAAAAATGAGACAGAAAACGATTGAAACGTTCAGTGTAGAATATTTTACTGTTGCAAAAGACGAGATTATTAACCTAATCTGTGCGGCTTAGCTTGATTAACGAAAATGCGATTATACACTGGTTGACATTAGCAGTGGATTCATGTTTACCAACATTGTAATGCGTAGTTTATAATGCGTAATAGTACATGAGAATATCTCAGCGAAAATGTGCTGATAAGCAGAAATGTAATTTAGCAAAAGTTTAACTGTAATAACTTTTGAACTAACAGGTTTAGGGCATAAGTACCTTAGTACTTTTTTGTAGGGGTTACAAAGCTGCATCGAATAGTCCAGTCAAAACTATAGGATTCTATTTACAAAAAATATGCAGTTGCATTTTCCAGGTGCACTAATACATAAAAATACATAAGATTATTTCCAGATTATGCATCATCGGATACCACCTAATTTTGACTTATAGCAGTTTTATCCATTTCTAACCGTTTGGAAGATACAGCTAATCCCAGTTGCGTGGGACACCCTGTATATTTATTCTGCATGGAATTTATCATATCGGTAAAAAATTTTGACTACAACGTATCTTTTTAGACAGATATGATATGATTATAGTTTGGTCGGAAGCTTTTGGTAGCCACTGCACATTTTTTAGAGGCATCAGTTTGTCCCACCAACAGTAGAATGTGAATGCATGTGCAGACAATTTTATCAATTGTACTAGGTCAAGCTAAACTACTGATAAACCAATCAGCTTAGACCAATAACAGTATACAGTTGTTGCAGCAATAATATTTTCTATTCTGATTACCTCAGTCGTTTATTTATTTTATTAATTCTAAAATAATAGTACAAACTGTCTAAGCTGCACAGAAATCCTTGTTAAGTGATTGAAATAAATAGCATAGCTATACCTTTTGAAACTATTCTATTACAGCTATGCTACACTTAGAGTGGATGTCATTTTCAACCTGACATGACTGTATGAATAATAAATATTTTGCACGGAACATACTTCTTTCCTACGAAGCTACAAATTTTGAATACCCTCTATATAAGCAAACCAAACCTAATATCAATACAATCAATAAAAGACATCTATTTATCGTCTAACGTGTACGTGTCCATTAGACATCATATTTTCATCTATACACTGAGAAAAGCAATCATATAGAACTCATTCTGTTAATAGAAATATTTTATCAATTTGGTCCAATGATCTAATAAATCAACGCTAAAAACAGAAAATAATAAATAATATTTAGCCTGTCTTTTTTCATTATGTTTACTCTGTAGTGACTTTTGAGACACCCCTTACGAGACCTCTGAGATGTTTCTCGCGTCAAGTATGTGCCACGATCGAGATACGCGTTTTTAATAGGATGCGTGACGATGATGCTTGGTCGTAGCTCATAGCGGCCCATTTTCTGCCTACGTATAGAGAAAATTGACTGTCTCGAGCGGAGGATAAATTTCGCGTAAAATTGCTTCTGAGATAGAAACGAGCGTACCAGCACGGGAATTTTAATTCATACTGTTGCCAATTTCTGTTTATTTCCAATTTATTTAGCTCAGAACAAGAGGAAAACGTTTTTTCAAACAGTTAACGAAAAATAAGGTAGCCGCACCCAGCAACCTCGGCAATGAAAATATTTTATTATAATAAGGAACGAGAGTTTACTTTTCATAGTTAAACTCACTGGACGCAAGGCTAAAAATACTTTGAAGCACGATGATTTTTCATGTCTCGCAACTTCGTAGAAAATGATTAATAACGAGATAGCAGTTTAGATAGCCCGTCCCGCGGGATGTGTGCACCGAAGAAAAAGTTAATTAACCATCAGGAAGAAAGGGATTACGATGCAAATTTCGTACGTAAGAAAGTGTGTACAAAAGCGACCTTGCGTCTCCACAAAAGCGTATGTGCGGAAAATCGCTTTTCATTATTCCGTGTAAAACGTTTAGTGACATGTGAGCGAGGCACGTCGGCGTGCATGAATGTAGGGAATTTTTTGGCGCCGCTGCGTTGAAATGCATGCAAACAATTCGTCAAGATAAGATGTTTTTGCTTGTTCGTTAAAGCAAAAGGTATTTGCAGACCTTAAGCGTGCCGTGGAAAGAAAATTGATGTACTTTCTAATACATGCAAATTACTGATAAATCCTAGTAATCTACGTAATTTTTATTTAAACTTCTAAAGAAGTGTTTTAAAAAAGATTTAATTTCGGGCTGTGTTATAAAGTTATAATATAATACAAAAAAACATTTTTTCTAAATTTAGATAAAAATTTATGATTTATTAAGGGGGTAAAAGTATCTCAAATTAATTGAATTCTTTCTAATTCTTTACTGTGAATATAACACGTAGTTTAAAACCAAAACACCTCCAAAATATTAAAAATTAAATAAACTACGGAGCGCCAAAGTGGACACTGCACAATGCGAAAGTAAAGGTGGTAAACGCAATTACAGTTGAATGATTAATCAAAAAGCAAAATCGTTGGAAATAAGAATTCCTTGACTCAAAATCTACGAGGTGGAACTTTATTGAAAAATTTTAATAAAAATTCGCGAGGTTTAATTGTCAGTTTAAATCTTATAATTACAATTGAATGGTACGTCATGGGTTTGACTCGCCAACTTGCAATTAGTTCCATTTACCGAATTCATTCGATCGAAAGTATAATAAAACACAGGTGTTTTTCTGCGCGCGGTTTCTATCGAGGAGAAACCAGCCATGTCGTGAGCAGTTCCAGCGATCTCGGAATCGATAGGATCGAAACGCTTACCTTGTAGATCTCATCTACGAGCCTAGTGAGTTCTTCGGTCTCCATGATAATACCCCTTCGGTGTCTAAGAGCTGCACTTTAACCGATTTCACGAGATGCTCATATTTTTCCGTCCTTCCGAAACCGGATCCCACGTGACCGCTCCACTTTCGCGATGTCGACCGTTTCGAGAACGAAAGCCTGCTCTTCCTGTTTCGACCGGACCTGAAATTTCAGAAATGCACATTCGTTTAATAATGTATGTGCTGGATTTTATAAGCAACGGTGGTTCACGAAAATCGGCGACAACTGCAGAAAAAATAGAGAAAATTGTTCATTTGTTTAGTTATTTCCAGATGAGACATTTTTGTCTATTTATGTGTTACTGTATATTTTCTACTGGCTATTACACTTCTGATAAAATGAAAAACTGAACGTGTTCAGTGAAATTGAATTTCATTATCAGGCGCATACCAAAGTAATGGCCTGCTCTAACTATTATAATAAAGGGACAGAGTTTGTTTGTATGTTCACAAAAATCTCAGAAACTACCAAACCGACTGTTATAAAATTTTTACAATAGCTTCTTTACATTTTCCGCTATATTTTATCGCAAAGTAAATAATGTATCGAGATAAAAAGCAAACAATTTTTTGTCGCCGTGCCGGCGATATGTCCACAGGGGCATAGTTCATGCACAGCCGCTAGGTGGCAAACCTCGGCACCCGTGGGCTCGAAAGAGAATTCGCCCGGTTACAAGATGTGCGGAAAAATCGCGGGCGAAACCGCACCCAGAGCATGCTAGATACTCATAAATAGACTGCGGAAATTTATTCAAATACATATTTTACAGAAATGGATTAAACAAGTTGTCTTTGGCAAAATATGTTTCATCATTAGATGATTCTAAAAATATATTTTTTAATTTGCACATTCTGCATATTTGTTGCATACACAGAATTTGTTTACCAATTAGCTCGAATAATTATTAGAACTTGCTCAACCTTGCCATTGTAGACTATAACTACCAGAATCTCGCTTTGCTGTGCCGACTGGTTATGGCCGCGACATCAGAAATCGGTATCTTTTCTGTTTGAGCGGCGGCCATCACCACGAAATATCATGTGATGTTGAACGGTAATTTTTGGCGTTTAACACGTTGAGCGCCACAGTGAAAATAGCCATACCTACTCAGACACGATATAATTTACTATTTCTCATATAAACCATAAAGGAAAAAAAGATTTGAGTATTGAATTGTGTGCTTCTGTTCCTACATTATTCTTTCAGCATGAAGTTCACTCAATATTCTGCGACAATCAATAATTATTTAATTTAATTAAATTGGAGGTGTCGGTCACTGGTGACCGAAGCGGCATTCACCGTGTTAAACTGATTTTTACGTATAAACGGTACTAATTTTTAATTGATAATTTGGAGAAAACTATTGTTGCTTATTGTAATTTGAATTGTATCTGAAATCTGATTAGATGTAGCATAATAGTTTAATAGTAATAGTAATTTAATAGTACAATATGTTAAGAAATTTAATAGTTTGATAGTTTCATATGTTAAAACGTTGAATAATTTCATGTATTAAAAAGTATAATATTTTAATAGTACAATATCTTGATATGCATAATATAATTATTTCTTATAATAGTTTATATAAGACCCATATAATGTAAATGTACTAATACATATAGTGATTAAACAGAATTATATGAGTTTTCTACTCCCTACAGAAGTGCGTATTCACTATATTTATCCTGTACATATTTCGCATACATCTTGTATATACTTTGCATATTCGCTCCACATCATGTCTGCATAAACTTCCGCAGTCTACTCATAAAACAACTTATCGCTCGATTTCCAGGATCATATAACCGAACCAGGTTATCAATCGCCTTGTTTATGTTTAACTATCTTGAAATCAAGGTTGAATACGTGCTCAAAGACCGTGAACTTTCGACGTCGTTGCAGAATTCTATCGGATTAAAGAAGTCCCGACGCATCTGAGGAAATCGAATAACGATATGGAAATACGGTGATTCAAGGCGAGCAGCCAGCGACCGAATTAATATAAAGAGGCTTAACAAAGTGGAAACAGTTGCCAACCGGGCTACTGCATCAACTTGATACAGCATTAAGTGAATTTAACTGCTCCATGGCGGAGAAGTTGGTGCAAGGGCAACGCGAAATTCTAGGGAATTATCTGTGCAACGATTGCCGAGAGTAACGCAATAATTCACCAGCAACCGGCCGCATTTGGAATAACAATTTACAAAATCTTGAACAGACGACTCCACGACGGTTTTATGTTAATGCTCGACCATTGAGATTCTCATCGCGCTATGCGAAGGACTTCTAGCATCTCGATGTGCCTGCTTAATGAAAATGAGTGCCAACGACACGATCGTTGCGAATTTTGTTCTTTTATTTCTGTTTCTATGGTTCAGGTGAAGTTCATTCGAGTTGCGTGCGTAGTCGTTTGTAACTTAACACTCTAAGATGGCGGCTGTTACGTGATTTTATTCATTGGAATAACACACGTGTATTTGCACAGAAAATACTGTCGTGTCATTCTATCGAATTTGTTTAATTATTTTTTATTAGGTTATCTGACACGTGGAAAATTGTTATGGGAAACCTTGGCCGGCTGGAGATTACGAAAGAAATTAATTTGAATAATAAGGAATTTCCCTTTTTCTAAAATATTTGATAAATTTTTCTATAGAAGTCTGAGGTGTCGACCTCGCAGGGAATGGTTAAAAAAGGAAATAAAATGTCTCACTGTATACGAATGAATACATTGCGATAGAAAACTTGAAATGACAATTGCATTCAG
This sequence comes from Macropis europaea, assembly GCA_916610135.2. Classification (NCBI taxonomy): domain Eukaryota; kingdom Metazoa; phylum Arthropoda; class Insecta; order Hymenoptera; family Melittidae; genus Macropis; species Macropis europaea. The sequence continues at coordinate 24,088,737 of OU744344.1, forward strand.
AACTGTGAAGTTAGTAGCAAACCAAAATGGGACCTCACCCCCCGAAACTACAAGGGGGGCGTTGCAGTTTCAAACTTCAACATTATCCGATTAGTCTAATGGAATAAACACAAGAGCATAATTGTGACTGGTGACAAGTAAGTATTCAAATACTAATAAAGCAGAAACTGTGCAATATTCAGTGTAAAGAAAGAGTTGTAAAATATTTCGTTGTTTAAGGATTTTTGCATAAATAGACGAAGACAATTAATATTTGCGAAATATTTGCGATCGTTAAAGTATTAATTAGTTTTTCAATAGACGACATCGAATGAATTATAATTTCAAAACTGATTTATATTTTTTATGTAAAATATGTTGCATATAATTATCAAAAACAGTTCATGTTTGAAATATTAATAACATTTTTTGCTTTAACATTCTGTGCTGCTGTGAAACTGTTTGTGGATATAGTAGAAATAGGTAATACTGGCCGTTCAAGGTCATTGAACAGTTTCTCTGTCATACCGTCTGGTTGCTTAAATTTATTCCAGTAGTACATACTTGCTCTATTAACACTTTGACGACTAGTATTTCACGAACACTAATTACTTTTCGACATTTCTGCAAGAATTCTTAAGTAACTATGCACTCTACATCATTGTCTTTGCATTGGATATTCTACTATTTCCACGTTGCACTATTTGACATACTTGTTTGTGATATTTATACGTGACAGACGTCATCAGACTGTTAATAACATTTTTTAACAAGTTCTATGCTACAGTAACCATTTTTATGGCTATAGTGATGACAAGTACTTGCCGTTCAAGGTCACTGAACAGTCTGTCTGTCATACTGATTGGTTACTTTATTCCAATAGCACATACTTGAGCTATTGATAATAATTTGGTTAATGCATTCTTCGCTACGATGAAAAATTCTGTGATTAAAGAAATAGTATTGGTCATTTTAGGTCACTGAGGAGTTTTCCTGTAACATTGTTAAGTTAATTGAGTTCATTCAATTTCTTACAGGTGTTTCTGCAGCTAACTGATGAAACAGTTATCATCCACGACAAACTTCACGTAATTTATCCTGATTTCACGTTTGCAAGTGAAATACCTGTTACAAGCAATAAATTTTCATAACGCCGTAAAAAGAAATTTCTCTTTAAAACTTTTACGCATTAGCAATTCATCGCAAAGAAAGTATTCGAGTTTAATAACCGTCTAAAGGAAAGGAGCGCTAAAAGGCATCGCGCTGCGGACAACGAAAAAATAATGCAAAACTTTTCCTAGTCGAGAGAGCAGCGAACGCGTATCAGCTACGTGTGATATAATTTTGATAAATTTTCATGTGGTAGAACATAAATATTTCTTAGGGATTCTCAGAGCTGGATTTCGTGCAAAATGATGAACTTTTTTGAAATATTTATGGAACGACATCCCCCCTTTATTATTATTTAGAATAAAAAATATTCTATAGCAAATACTACTAAAAATTGTCTAAAAGTAGAAAGAGGGAAGTAAAAAAAGACACCTTGGCCATGGAAACGTCACAAAAAAGAATTATATTCTCCTGTAATTTCATTTTAAAACGTATGAATTTCTTTGAACAATTTCAGAAAATGAGCCTTACTCGATTTTCGATTGTTAGAAATTTACATTGAATCCACAAAAATGCCCCACTGTAATTACATCTGAATTAAATTATTGTAGGAAATTCAGAAATTATTTATCAAATATGAATTTCATGAAGAATACTTGTTTATAGAATAGAGTCGACATCAAAGAATCATTGTCATTGTTACAATATACCAAAGCACTGTATGTCTGAAATAATATGTGTTACTAATACATTCTTTTTGTTAAATTTTATTCAAGACCTCCTAAAAATTCATAAAAAAAAACTGTTGCCGATACAGAAAGTTTCTTATCATTCAATCAATCACAATGAACACTGTACACACCCTGTCATTTGAAAACTGCTACCACACCGCTATCTCCTGGTCAGGCCTGCTGCATTACACGTGGAACGAGAGGTCACGTTTTCCAGGGTACTTTCATTCCGCAAGGACACCCGGTATGTTCGCTCTAAACGTTAGTAGAGGGAGATCAGCGCGGAAAAAGCGGCATAACTTCACCGTTTTATTTCTCGACACGGATGTACACACGTGTGTGTCTGTGTATGTGTGTGTGGTGAACGTGTGTTTCTAGGCACGGGCACGCTTAAGGTGTCACGGATCGACGATCGAGAGTCAGCTCGCTCGGTTTTCAACCTGATTCGAGAGCGGCTCCAGATCAAGAAATCGTGAAAGCACACCGGACCTACACGACGAAGAAGATTTAATGATCTCTTTCCTTTTTTTTCCTCCCCCCTCGCCGCTCGTCCCTTTTTTTTATTCCGGCTCGGTTCATCGCCGCGTGACTTCTCGCGCCAGCGAAGACGAAGAAACGATTATCCGCGGAAAACTCCCGGATTAAGCCGGATAGATCGGCGAATATGACGGATTGGCGGAAATGTAACGAATCGCTGATCGTGCGATAAAAAAAGCATATCTAGATTCCAATAGAATCGTCTCTAAGATTCGGGGCGACTTTTCTTTAACACGTTCATTGCGGAATTTCAATGCCCATTTTCAGCCCCAAAAGGCTGATTGTTATTATTCTTTTATTTTTATATAATTCTTTGTTAGATGTGTTTGAGCCATATACGGTTTTAACGCATTGAACAGCACAGTAGAATTTGCCATACCTAGTCAGACACTGTAAAATGTAATATTTTAAATATAAATCGCGGATGAGAGAAATATTTTGTTATTTGAACATATAGTAGTTACCTTAAAGTGTTATTATAATATTAATCCTTTTCAACATCTTGTAAAACTTACTAATTATTTGACTAAATAAAATATGAGGCACCGGTCATTGGTAACCCCCACGGCAGTCAACGTGTTAATAAACGTTTAGTGATTTTAAACATTTTTAACCCTTATATCAATACCCAATCGTTCAAAACCCTGGTACCCGGGTACTTATTCGGTGAATTCATGCATTAAAGGTACTTTATAAGTGAGGACTTTTCCTAATAACGACGATCTGGCTGGATTTGAAAATCTTTTAATAAGAAGATAAATAATTTTAAGTGAGAATTCACAAAAGGGTACCCGGGTATTGATATAAGAGTTAAACAGGGGGGCAGATCTGCCCGTTTAGATAGGCGTGTAGACTATTTCAGCGATCCGGCAATGAAGTCAGAGGGGTTGGATCTATCTGGTTCGTAAGGGCCGTGTTAACACGTTAACTGCCGTAGGGGTCACTGGTGACTTTTATTTAATTGTATAATTGCTAATTTTATGCAAATTTTAATACAATTAATATTGTAGTAATAATAGAAGCTCAAAACTGTGCAATCGAATAGTTACATATTTTATTCTTCGCGTTAAAAAAAATAATTATAATGTACTTAGCAAAAATATCAGGACATTACATAAGTGATGCCCCTTCCTATCTTATAAAAGATACATTAAATAAGTATTAATATATCTTTCGGTTTTGTCTTGTACAAACTGTGCTGTGAATGTGATGGAATGCGAGAGATTTACTTTGTTCAGAATTTTTTGGCGAAAATTTGGGTTACCGTAGAAAAACCAGTTGCCACCAATTTTATAAATATCACGCAAGTTTGTCACACCCGAAATTAATTTTAAGTACTTTCCAACTAGTACCTGCGTTGGTAGTTCGAAAATTTTCCAGCTGATAAAAAATTCAATGATACTAATTGGTCGAACTATATCTAAAATTAATTATCTTAAAACAATACAAAATTTTTGAAGCTGGAATCGAAGAACTGTTGAAATAGTTGACGATCGATACTAAAAATAATATTCCGAATCTTGATAATTAAAAATAACTGAACTTGTTAATTTGTTTACGTTTATTGAAGTTATATAATATTTCAAAATGAAATTACTCACGGAATGACCTGATGAAATCCTAAGGAATAGAGTATAGCTTAAAATTTAACAAAAATAACTAATTATTTGTTTAAATAAAAATTCTGGTGCCAATCATCGTGTTACTGCGATCTGCACGAAGCAACAATCTGTCGCCGAAAGAAGCAACTGGTGATACGGTGTCCCGTTGAAAAATAACCGCGACGCTGCGAATTTTCGATAATTTAATTGTCTTCGGAAAAACGAAACGAAGGATTCGGTTATGCGCGCACGGTGGAGGCACGCGAGACCCGATCATCCCTATCGAAAATATTGTGATTGCACCGAGTCACCCCGTGGCAAAGTGAATTTTACAGTAACTTTCGAAACGCTGCGATACCCCTCTAAAAGCTTTCAGGTGAATTAAATTCTCTCGAAACGTTTACCATAAAATGTTTCCCTTTAATCTCTCTAATCACATGTGCTAGGCTTGTTCCACGCATGCCGCGAGCTTTCGTAATTTCATTCGACATACGCGTCGTTCTGATGTTTCCTTCATATCCGATTCTCAATCAGCTGAAAACATTTCGTTTGCCGTGGATCAAACGTTTCCAATCCTTGAAGGAACATTTACTTTGCAACAAACTTCAGGTTGCAATTTCATCATCGTACAGTGATTTATAAATTGAGTGTAGTATATTTTTACACACATGATAATAAAATGCTCAAGGGTAAAATAGGAAATTGATTATGGATTGAGGGTTACTGAGTTTTTTATCTGTATTTATAAACCCCAGTACACGCCTACATACTTTTTCAAGCGAACATTATACCAAATGTAGAAAAACTGTTTATAACTATTCGTTTAAAACCGTTTAAATAAATGCCTCGTATTTTTCGTTTCACATTGAAGATGGAAAACATGTCTTTAATACAAAAAAAAACACTCATAAAGTAACAAGTGTGAATAGAGAAAAAGTGTGTGAACTATTGTATGTAGGTGTGGACTGGGCTTAAGAATATTTGATAACTCTATAGGTAGAAATTTTGAATACTTTTGTCGGTACCATTTTACCAGTACTAGGATTCATTGAATCACTCGTTAATACGTTGAGTGCAACAGTGAAAACAGTCATACCCTATCAGACACGATACAATTTACTATTTTTTATATAAATCGTAAAGAAAAAAAAGACTTGAGTATTCAATCGTATTATGGTGTTCCTACATTATTGTTTCAGTATGAAGTTTACTCAGAATTTAGTGACAATCAATAATTATTTAATTCAATTAAATTTGAAGTGCCGATAACCGATGACCCCCACGGCATTCAACGTGTTAAGGTTGACTCAAATGAAAGTATTAGGTTTCATGTAAACGGTGAACCTTTACTGCCTGGCAGTGAAGTTTCTGTGGTTTTATCGTTTTTCCGAGCGATAAATTTACGAAGAAGAGTGGCGTCACGTTTATAGTTGCGTAAGTTGCATTGCACCTGACCGGAGAACGGGAATTGAAAGTATAAACGAACGCGAAACAAAAATTCAAAAAGTTCTCTCGGAGGAGGAGTAGAAGTTTATCGATTAAGCAGAATGAAACGAAGTCACGCGCCGGGAGAAGACAAAAGTTAAAAATGCACATAGCAGAACAAATTTCATAGATTTCCAAGTTAGAAAACTTTAACTACTTCACGTTGTTCGCGATGGAAGTTAGGTTAAGTTTGTTTGAACTGGGCTGGATTTAGTATACTAAGCTAGGTTCGATTCAGATGGTTAAGCTAGGTTTACGTAAGTTTAATTAGGTCGATTCAGCCATCTCTAGCACGTTACATTAGTTTGTTTAAAATTGGTCGACCTGAGTCAAGTAAGGCTGGTCAAGCTGGCTGGAACTAGGTCAGGTTAGGCTGCTTGAATGAAGTCACGTTTGGTAGGGCTTGGTAGGGTTAGGTTGGTCAAGGTAGACTAACAGGGAACATCCCCCAATTAACACACGCCGATTTTTATGAAATATTGCAGATAGGTACAGCCTTCGAAAATATTTCACATGCATTTTTTTTATCGGTGGATATTCATGTTTACGGGGTGAAATTTCCCTTCAATGTTGGCGAATGAGAACCTTTTGAGCCGAATAGCTGAAAGACTAACAAACATAGAAAAACAATGATACGGACATAAATTACTCGAATTTTTATGAGGCATAGTATTACGTAAAATAATCTGATAAGTTACTAGTAGATTGCGGATGTTTATGTAAAGTTATACTTTTCAAATTCAGTATTTTTTCCGTCAATATATCTGATGGAACTAAACACTGACCAAATTGTATTATGACCTTTAAATGTTCAGAAAACATGCTTTTTACTGTCGTTGCGTTGTTACGTGTGTCGGTACGTTGAATTGCACAAACTTCCACAGACTAGTTATTAGATACAAATTATTTTCGTTGCTGATATTTGATAAACTGTCTAAAATTACTGAAAATCCCGAGTCTCTAATTTGAGCAATGTGTATCGCCCGTACCGTATTGTCTGCCTCTACCCAGCCGCTGCCATAGCGAAAGGGTTAATAACATCACAAAACAATATGACGTGCTCCTATTGAACAGTGTTCGTGCACCTCGCCATTTACTTTCTTTATGACGAAACGAATGATTGTTGCGCGACCACCGTTGTATATATTTATCGCGGCGGTCGATAACCCGTATCTTCTGAAATGAACGCGTTGCTCTCACTTTTCTAGAAGCTGTGCACGCACCCCGCCTTTCTCCGCGCCGGATGAATTTCTCTTCTCGTTGTTTCATAACGTTAAATAACCAATATCTTTCTCCGTGCAGCCTACTCTCGCGCATAGGCGAGCTGCATGGCTGCAAGAATGCAGTCGCGAAAGTGCAGCCGAACGGAGTAAGCCTCGACACGATTGCTATCCGCTTGATCGAACAAAACAGCTGCGCGCGGAGAGGAATATTAAATCGCAAAGCGCACGGAATTTTATGGAAATTAATGAATCGAAATGTTGCTGTCCTCTACTGTGGCTGCTTTGTCGCTCGCTCTTTCACTTTCCAGCTAATTATCCCTGACGAAAATCCTGTCGTTCGTGGGTTATTAGTCATTCGATATTATCCGCTACTGCGATTTTATTCATTTATAAATTATCAACGGCGCGAAGCACAACGCCGGATAATGACGATTGTTGCTATTCTGATAAATAGATAGGTATGAACCATATATTCAGGAGATACAGGGTAGATCTTTGAATAAAAATGTTTAACACTGAGTGCCGCTGAGTTAGCGATGACCGACATTTCAAATTTAATATAATTAAATAACTGTTTACTATTACATAATTCTGAGCAATTTTCGTATTGAAACATTAATTTAGGAACATAAAAATGCGATTGAATACCCGAATATATTTTCGTTTACGATTTATATTAAAAACAGTACATTATATCATGTCTGTCTAGATATGGCTGCGTTCACTGCGGTATTCAACGTAATAAACAATTGGTCGTCAGATAAATATTGTATGAGTTTTTAATAATGTATCAGATCACTAAGTACAAATGTTTAACAAACAATTGAATGACAAATGGATATTACATGAGTTATAAGCAATTTTCTGAACCATTTGTTTAGCACAGAATTGTTTACATCTCGGATAATATTAATTTTCTGACCTGTATTTATTTGACATTTTTTGCCTGTAAATTTGTATGACTATTATTTTCCATGATTATCAGTATTATACAAGATAAGAAAACGAGTATTCAAGATTTATGGAAAAGTTAATGTTCATCAAACTTCATACCAAAATTTTAATAGAGATAGGTAGAAACGAATTTTATATGAGTTTTAAATAATTTTCTCAACCATTTTTTTACCACAAAATTGTTTACACCTTCAATACTAATTTTATGAACTGTATGTATTGGATAATTTTTGCATGTAAATACCACACAGGATAAAAAAAACAAGTATTTAGTATTTATGGAGTAATTAATGTTTATAAAACTTCATAAAAAATATCTGCTAGATCTGGGTAGAAATAAATACTGCCGTTCGTAGATTACTATTCATTCAACATTACCCACTATCACCAACATTTCATTCATTCATTATCAACAAAATAAAGCACAGCAATACTGAATTCCATGAACAAATAACAAGATATTAAAGAACCGTATTCAGGAATTAGATGGTAGATCATACACGACTACTTGAATAAATAATATCTAACAAATACAGATCCAAAAATGCATATTGTCCAATCCGTCAATGATTTCGTGCGGGAAAAATTGTACAGAAATTTTTATTACGCACTCCGTATTAAGTTTTATTTCACAGTTTCGATTCATTTTTACCCGACTGTTTTTTTTTCATTTCTGTACATTGTGAGGAAAGTCCGTAAAGCAGTTGGCTAGCAGCGCGCGATCAGGAATTTGTCCTGAATTCCAGTAGGTACGCCTTTCTCACGGAAAAGAAGTGTTTTATCGGGTTTCTAGCAAAAGTATCACCTAGCTTGCGCGCACTGATACGGAAATCGCTTTTTCCTGCTTGAAAATTTATTGGACGTTCCTCTTTCTCTCTCCGTCTCTCTGTGCGATCCGGTTCTCCTCTTTCTTCTCAAATTGCTATTGGTATTTATTAATGCCGCCGTTTCTCTTCCAGACTACACGAAAATTTGCTGGCATTCATTAGGAATGTTTAATTCACGTGTAATCATTCACCACGTCTTCCCCGTTGTTTCATTCAATCCACCATAAATTACAAATGTTTATCGACCACTTCGTTTTGACTAATTCATTCAATGATAAAATCTTTCGTGCGTTCGTTAACTGCTTGTCTTACAATAACGAGTCACACTCGTGTTACAGAATATGATTGATGTGTTAGAAATACGAGTCTCACTTGTATACCAATTTGTTAAAGTTTTGCACTACAGTACATTTAACTTTCAGAAGGTTGTTAACACATATCGCGCCACATCTGCCATCTCCGGAACTTACGCTTAACCACCGGCTATAATTCTAGTGTTTCAATTTAAAATTACGCTTTAGAAAAATTGGTATAACTGAAAAGGTACTCAATATTTTGGTACGAAATTTTGCAAAAAATATACGTTATGAAGTACTATGAATCACTTTTTTTTAAAATACAGGTACACACCCTTAATGAGTTATTTTTAAATGAAATCAAGTAAAATGTGTCTATTATCAAAAACGGTCATAAGGCATACAGAGAAGAGAAAATTTAAACGATTGCAAATTATACTGAAAGACCAATATGTCAGGTCAATGAATTCGTCATAGAATAGGCTATATTCCTAGCTAAACGAAAATACATACTTCCATTGATAAAAACAAAGGTCATCTTGAACCCTCCGAAGCACCTCTACTTAGTTAGACAAGACCTGTATCCATTATAAAATGCCCTCCTCGAAACAGAATAAGTTCTATTTGAAATATTTTTTTAAATAACGAATAGTTCAGGACATAATTGGGTGGTTTGATTAAAATGAGACCCAGTATTCATGGTACAACCCGGAAGGTGGTTACACTCCGGTAATATTACTGCAGTCCGTGCGGAAAATGCTCATGGACGTTCAAACATCATACTAAATAAATAAGCTCAGCGATTCCCCGCACGGGACGTACGAAAATGTTCAGTAAATTTTGAAACTTACTTTCCTAGAAAACAAAGCCTCGCGTGAAAAAATTGCATTCTATATTCTCGACTCATTTTTTCGCGTAGAATCACCCCCTTCCCGCTTGCACCATGAATACTGGGACACCCTGTATATACAGAGTCTCATGTCGGACACGAAATTTCTGTCTCATCGAGGATCTTCACCTTGAGGCAAGGAATTAAAATTCGAAACGCGACCTCGGATTAAACGTTACCTTCGATTCGCAACATTTAATCTTTCTTCCTCGCACTGTATTACATATTTCGGAGCGGATGAAAAATTCAAGCAAACAATTCGAAAGCGTATTTTCCCAGAGATCCTTATAATTGCATTTTTGCCGGAAACTTTTCGCTCCGATTTAATTTAGTTCCATGGTCATTGCACGGGCGTTTCCGCTTGTAACCGCTGGACGGTGGAATTTTCGATTCTTTTTTTTTTCGTTGGAGTTCAGAATTTTTGCGCACCTCTGTGCACATGCACGTTCACTTCGAGGTCATAGGTACGTGTGCGTGTAAACACGCAGGCAATAGACGCGCGCACGCGCGTACGGTGCTCAACCGGCAGCTTTGCATTCTATAAATGCCGCAGGAATTACAAGCTCACGGAATGTAACGGGCACAGACGAAATTGACGGCCTTTCGATCCTACGATGAGGGGAGTACATGCAAAATAGTAGCCTGATCCACTGTCTTTGCGTGGATTACGTTTGTGTACGTCCCTCGATGTTGTGTATATAGTTATTTACTGTTGCGTAACACTACTTAGTTATTGAATGTTTGAAGAAAAGCATTAGTGATTTTTTGGTAATAAATGTATTTTATTCATATACAGTAGACCTGATCTGAACTCAAGGTTGAATGAATGTAACCTGAGTTGGGGGATTATAAATTTTGGTGTCTTGAAAACAAGGCCTCTAAGAGAGGAATGTTACTGTGAGACATTGTTGTTATTCTTCATTAACACGTTGAATGCCGCGGGGGTCACCGGTGACCGGAACTTCAAATTTAATGTAACTAAGTAACTATTTATTATTACACAATCCTGAGCAGTTTTTACGATGTAACATGAGTGTAGGGATATAAAAACGCGACTAAATGCCTGAATATTGTTTTCCTCTGGGATTTACATTAAAAATAGTATATTATATCGTGTCTAGTAGGTGTGGCTGTTTTCACTGTGGTATGCAACGTGTTAACCTGTTAACCGAGTCGCTCTTTGTTTAGAGACGCCTATTGTTTGTAGTTGAAAGTGAATAAATATGAGGTAAATTGTCTTGTCCATCATAGAGACATTTTCGAATGACACGTTAAATCGTCTTCTTATGAACTGGTTTAAATATTTGTCAGCAAATATTGTGAAAACAACTAACAGATGCCTTGTTTATGGCGAGGCAATTTTCACAGAACAAGATAACTCGTCTTCCCTAGTTAACAGGTTAAGTATGTAAGTCACAACTTAATTTTAACGTTCAGTAACCCAGACTTATTAGTAACTTACTTAATCGCGATGTACCCTGGTAATAGTAATATTAGTCAGTTACAGGGTGTTCCAGGAAAAAGATTGGACATTTTTAGAACGTTCTCATGAAAACGAAGCAGGAGATTTTAACAAATATTTTATTAATATACCAACGCGAGCTCAAACCTAATCTGGACCTGAGTCTGAGTTAATTCAGAAAAAAAAACAAATAAAAAACTCAACCCCCAAATTATTTTTACACATGGAACCACATTAAAAAATAATTACAATCGTTTCTAACTTTAAAGTTACTAATTCAACATCAATCACCAGCGTACTCAATAAACACTTCAATTCAATGCTTACGAAAAATAAGATCAGCACATATTTTCCATAATTTTCATCTTTTCGTCTAAATCGAAAATCTGCTAGGATGACCGGTGACTTTTTTACTTTCTGCAACACAGTGGGAGAAAAATAGAGAAAAATGAGAAAAAATCCGGGAGAAAAAATGTGGAAGGTGCGCCCGCGGAGAATTATCGGGATTTGTTCGTGAGGTCGCATTCAAATCGGGCCGACGATGGAATGTCGTCCTGCCTCATCTGTCGTAACAGTTATAAAACGGTCCTGATATCCTGCAGGCAGTAACGCACACTCGCCTCTATCTGTGTGTACGTGTGTATGTATGTGCGTGACTTCACCGACATTCCTGCACCTGCAACACGAACCCCTTTTTCGTGTGGGCGTTCCCTTCGGCGCGTTATACCCACAAAACTTTCGGGTCGTGTCGATAGATCGTTGATTGAGAGACGCTACGAATGTCGATAACAGTTTTCAACCATAAACGGAAGTCAACGCTTTGACAGCGGCGAATATCTTGCATGAACTACTCGCTGTTAGCCCTGTTCGTGAAATGCCTTTAATAACAGAACATTCTTATATTATTCTTTGTCAGGTATATTGAAAGTGTTATAATTTTTATTTTGAAAGTACTTGAATTTTTTGATTGATGGTGCATGTATGATTGCTTATTTGTTTTACGTTTCGTTACTGACATGCTGCATTAACTGAAAGTGATAAAATTTCTCAATTTTTGTATAAAGTGAATATAACTTGAAATTATACTGTTTTTAATCAATAATATTAGTAACTTTCATGATTTTTTTACTAATGTTTTTTATTAATGCTACACACGATCAAATAAATAATTACTGAATCTTGTAAGTGTCGAAGACTGTCGAATGGGAGTCGAAGTGTTAAATTATTTAAATTACGTATACCTGACGGCAGCAGTCAAAGTGTTAAGTTATTGAACTTTACAGGAATTCAAAAATTTAAATGCTTCACGCGTTTCAATGTATCTAATTAAACCTTTTGCTCTCTGGAGTAACCACTAGCGTGACACTGTTTTTCCTAGAATTCTACAGCCGTGCTGGACGTGACATTATACTTGATTATCTAAACGAGATAATAGTAAGCAGTTTAATATTAAATCATGTCATAAGTAATGTCTGCAGATGTAACTTCCAATTATCATACTATTGACTTGTTAAATAGTTTTCTGATTTCATCACACATAAATTCCTACTATCTTCACAACAAAAATACATTGTGAGATGATGTCACATGATCAGTATTATTTTTTCAGAATTATTAGTCAATGAAACAGTTTACTTAATACTTAAACAAATACTATTTGATAGGTGAACAGTGTTTAAAAATGCTGTCATTACGTTGATCAAACTTTATCGTAATACTTTTCCACCAACATTCTGTTTAATTAACCAAATTATTGACTTCGGGTCTTCACTGCTGTCGTTAAATTTGAACTCGATTTAAAAGTTACAAAATTCGTCTGAACAAATGTCTCCAAGCAGAATGTAATGATTAGACTGCGGTTATTTATACAAGTAGCAATACCCAAATATCTACAAAACGCACATTTAAAGCCGTGAAAAAATAAGAAGTACCGTTTTTAAACATTTACAGAACAATATACAGATTTGACAATGTTTTATTTCTAGAACTGCTCTAACATAAAAAATATTCAACACTGAAAATGTATATTTCTAAAAACATCTATAACCAAATGGAAATAACTGCATGAAACATTTCTACTAAACATGAAGATTTATTAGTAGATACTTCTTATGCACCACCCTAATAATTGTCAAGTTCACTACAGCGTATTATGTTCATGCAAGGGGATGAAAAGCAGTATCGTGTCTGTGCGATATCGCGACAATAGTCGTGCTTTTTCATTTTCCTTTTCCTCTGAAATTGAAACAAACACAATAAACGAGGAACTCCGTCGCAAAGAATCGTGTAATTTTATTGCTTTAACGTGGACTCTCCTCTCCGTTACCGTTTGCTTTTTTCCCCTCGGCTTTCCCGTACGAGCTATTTTCCGTCGATTTCCCTCTCGTTTCTCTTAATCTTCTCCGACCGCTCGCTGCAGGAATATTTCTGACACTTTTACGCGATGCAGACCGAATGATAATGCACCGTTCCAAACGAAACCGTATCATCGATCTCGTTCGATCGAGACGCGTTGATTTCGCTGGACAACATCCTTTCTCTACCGCGTGTCACGAACTTTTGTTCCGTGGAAACTATTTCTGACGCGTCACAACTTTCAGATTTATCGTACAGCCAAAGCTCGTTTTTCTTACTCGGTTTATTGTCGAGCGGAAGTTCGATTGATCGCGAGAGTTTCGACAAGTTTCGGGCCACTTTATGGTTGCAGCATGTATAGTGATTCTGACGCGTGCAAACTCTTCGATTGTCTGAATGGGGATTTACAATTTGTTCTGAATAAGATTCGGGGAGTGTTACTAGTTTGATGTATGTAATTTTATAGCATTATTTAATAATGCAATATTTGGAACGTCCTGAATATTAATATATTGTACAGTAAGATATGTTTCTGTTTGTTTCCTGATACAGACGATATTTTTGTTATTTTTTCGTCAAATAAAAGGGCATTTCAAGTGACAATAAAATAAAATAATACAGTTTGAAAAAATAGCTTAAAAGTGGTGGAGTTTGCAATGGACTTTGAAAATAAAATAACAGTGAAACAATACATTTGAATTCACGATATTTTTAAACTGTCCAGGTCTTTTTCATAATAACAAAATTCTTCAAGCATTAGTTAACATCAGACCTGAATAAATATTATTATTGAGTTGAATCATAAATAATCTTCAGTTTGTCTTCTTAAATGTATCAATGATTTATCACAGGATGATTATTGTTGCTTCTACAGCATGTCTACGCTTTGGAAAATTTTACTTTGAAATATGAAGCATAAATTGGTAGTCCAGCTAAACTATTTAAATTTTTAAAAAGAGAACAGTCTCTTGCGTGTCAGTAGTTATTCATGACTCAACCTAAAAGAAATGAAAATGTAATACAATTCTTACAAGAAAATCTACAAACAAATCAACATTCTATTCTCTTACTCTACACACATATAATTGCAAGAATATAAATTGAAACACATCTTCCTCACAGTATTCTGTGTACGAAATTTTTATCCTCATTCAAACGTCCTACCAATCAATGTTTTTAATTAACACCGACTTATCTCCTTGTCAGGCTCGCATAAATTGTGTCCTGGCATCTGTAGATTTTACATCGAACGCGACGCATAAAGTTAACAAAAAAACGTTTGATACCGGGAGGAGGATAACAGTAAACATGATTTGATTTACGTTCGTGGACGTATGAAATAAATTCGCGACTGATCCCCGGTGCTCGAGCGCGAAAACGTCCGGTTGAATATCGGCTTAAAAGAGAAAACGTTTTCGATTAACGTTGCTTTGGATCCTCTCATCGGCTGTTTTTTCCGCGGCTGTAAAATGGCCGTCGTTTAATGCGTCGCAAACGAACGATCCTCTCCGTTTTCGAACGAACGCGATCGAGGGCACTCAAGCTCGCAAAGGGCCGCGAAATTCGTCTCGCGTTTCAACTTTCATTCCATTCGACGACACGATATCGCGCTTATTATATTTCCTGCCGCGCCAAATCTATGCAGATCAAACGGTTGGGCGACTTTTCGATCAGAGATGAAACATGAAAGGAATTTTTTATTATGAACTGAAATTTTCGCTGTGAAGCCATTTTTAGTGCACTCGAAATTGTAATTAAATAGTAATTGTTATTGTTAATCGAGTTATTTCAGTATCTGGTTTATGGAATTTTCGATTTTTTAATATTTGAAGAATTAATACATAATCCTTTACTAGTATCCAATTTTTGAACATCGATAACTAAAAAATGAAGCTTCTAAGCAATTTCGCCATTCTTGGTTTTCGACTTATTTTGGCTTGTAGAATCACCCCTTAAAATATTTAACACCTGTAGTGATACATCCTGTATACAACGACTCACGAAATTGATCGAATGAATATGTTATTCCAAAATTATTTTACACAACACTTCTCCAGGTTATTGTTGTTTTAAACAAGATTACAATATTTATAACAAATTACACTATGAAGACGTCTCCAAAACTTGTAGGCAGTATGTTGTACTTGCAGGAAGGAAAGTAAGTATAGAAATATTTAAACTATTTCGTGAGTCTTGTATAATAAGCTTTTACTGTTAATCCTTCCACTGTTTCCTGGGTACGACATACGGTCAAGATCGAAAGTACCGTACGCTAAGAGCCATTATATTGGCTCAGACGTGTCACCTGTGTTAACATTTCTTCAATGAAAGACTGTCTTTTGCTGATATTCTCGCTTATTTTCACTACACTAATTACGTTAAAACATGCTTACAGCTTACGTGAGAATTTGGCATTGAAGCGAATTGAATTTATTGTGTTAGTTATAGCTTCATGTTATTAAAATAATTTAAGGATTTAATACTGATTTAGTGCTAATAAACTCCCTGTAAGTTAAATATGGGATTATTGGAGTATCTGAGACATCTAAATGGGAAATAAATTAAAACATTTGCATAAGTAATTTTAATTTTGACAAAAAAATGCTAGTATCCTCATGAATGTCCTCTTTCTCATGTATCGGCGCGTGCATCAGCGTTCGTTGAAGGAAATAAATGGTGTATGAAAAAGATCATCGAGGCTGGTAAACAAGATGAAACATAGCTCGCTATTAATATTCCCTGTTATTATTCGACGATTAGAAACAAAGCAATAGTACCTTAAGCAGGGAAATTACGATCTCGGGACGATAAAACAGCTTGCAATGAGAACGAATATTCTCTCTGATTAAGGAAGGAAATTACGATCGCGAGAGGATAAAATGGTCGAGAGATGAGAACGAATGCGACTTCGAAGGAAATTGTTCTTTAGCTCCTTGAAATACAACGTCCGCCGTCGCGTTACGCGAAAACTACCGACACTGCTCTCCTGTAAATACTAAATTAATATTCACCTGCTCTTTCCTGAGCAATTAATCAAATTCACGGAACAATGTAGTAATTTATGATCCAAACATGAAATGTTAAATGAGAAAACGTTGGATTCCTTTAAAGAAGATATAATAAAATCTCTTGAACAACTACTAAAAAAATAAGCAATAGAAAAACTAAAACGGTACCTTTAACCCTTTGAACTCCTTTGTTGAGTGTGACAGGACATCGCACTCGATATTTTTAAATTTCCAGGTTACATATGTGTTATATTTTGCAATATTCTTTTTTTACCTGGATAAGCAATATTACATGTATGTATATGACCCCTTTTTGTAACAAAAGAAGTCCTTGAAGTGTTCAGGTACATGATTCTTTGTACCTAATTGGTTCCTGCCAACCAACTATCTTTTGAAGTACATTTCAAAGAAAACACTCAAAATAATAGGGTGTTATTGAAAAGAAAATTAAAAAAAATTAGGAGTTGAAAGTGTTAAGTCGACCCAAGCTTCATGGGTCTCCGGCGATCCTATGTGTCAATGTTAGTTTTATTAAATAACTGACAATCTTTAGAAAATTTTCAATAACATTAATATTACAGTGATAATATAAAATAAGAAGCGTATCCACAAATACATACATAAGGTGTTTCTCAAATCGTGCTACAACCGGAAAGGAGATGATTCTTTGTGTAAAAGTAAGTCAAAAATATAAAATAAAATTTGTTCATGTGGGGCTCCGATTTCAAGAAAATCGAATTTGAATATTGAAGTATAAAGAAGCGTGAAGTGATAATAATTTGTTTAAATTCTTCACTTCAGAATTTGTAGCCTACACGATGCACATTTGTAGAAAGATGTGATGTGTGTCCGACCAGCGATGGAATTTTCTACTGTCACAGAACGTGTTAAATAAAATACTCTTTCTAAAATTCATTATTTGTGCGATCTACAAAATCTTGTAAGGTGTTTTTAATTATTTTTGCTTCAATAAAATCTCATGCTGAATCTACATAAATTTACATACCAACTAAATTAAATTTATATACCAGTTCGACTCTTTCGTACGTATATTATAGAAGACAGAGAGCGTTCGTTTATTTATGCGCGCGTGACTAATTAATTCTAAAAGAATATGAAGAGAGAGGGAAAGGATGAAACGATCTCGATGATCGTTCATCCGAACGCTCGTTTGAAAGCGCAGAAAACTAAACAAAAGCAAGTCGTTTCCTATCGTATTATCGTTCTGACATCCGTTCTTCCTTCTGCTAATTAAAGCTTTCTAATTGCCGACAAGTGTCTACAGGAGTACCACGCTTGTTTCTAGATCTCTTCAGTGAAGTTCATTTTTCGTATTTTCCGAGCACCGGCAAATTGACCCGTTTCGCTCGACGGGATGGAAATATCGTAAAAAAATTTCAAAGAAACATTTCTTTTCTATTTTTCATGGTTGCATTAGCTTTGCACTAACTTGGTGCGCTCGCCTCGTCGAAATCAGGTAGAGTACATTCGTTTCTACCGTTTAATTCACGATAATTCACGGGAATGAATTTTTTTATAATTGGAACAGGTTAATAACGGAGAATTTAATTTAATTGAGTAAAACGTAGTATAGGTTAAGTTGATGCAATAATTATAATACATCGGACTCTATTTATATTCAGATCTAAATAAAATATAACACTACATTATATTACAAATACAAATTTATATTTATATTAAATATTCTTGTAGAATAAAATTATATATTAATTTCTTATAATTATTCTACTTTTATTTTCTTACTTGGTGCACTTATTTATGTAATACGTGTTTTACTGGATTGTTTATCTCACATCGATTATAATTCAAACTAAAAAATATAAGATCGTGTATAATATAAATTTCTGTAACAATGATATAATATTTTAAAGTAACATGATGTAAGAATCATTTTATTTTCTTATTTGTAGTTCAATCATTATAACACACAAGACTAGTTCCTCCAAATATTGCTGTTCTGTAAATGTTTACTTTTTTAAAAAACTAACAAATTTAATGAAAAACAATTCGTTATCAACTGTTTAATAATGCAACCGAACCGTAACAAGTAAAATAATTAACTGCAAATCATTTGCATCATGTGTTGTGTTGTGTTGCAAATATTTCCGAATTAAATAATTATTAATTGTAACAAAATTTTGTGTGATGTCAATATCAAAACAATAGTTGATAATAACTATATGATCATGTAGATCAATATTTGTATTGCCAGTAATCTGCATTTAAAAGAGCATATTATAATGTGTTTGACCAGGCGCGGCACTTTTCACTGTGCCGGCCAACGTATTAGAAGTAGAAAAGAACCAAACTAACTTTCCACAACAGCAAATAAAAATTTCCTCCACAATAAAAATTCAATCCTCAACACCAAACATACAATATTCCTTGTAAAAATTCAGACCAGCCCCAATTTCATGTTACAAATTTTTTATCTGCCATCATATTCCGTCCAAGCAACGAAATCATGCAAATTATCTGAAAGAAATGGACGTTTAAATAAAACCGGGAATATTAGGTTTAAAAAGGAAGCTCCCGGTGTACGTGATAATTCCCATTTAAGCGATCGGTTCAAAAAGCTGGTGCACGTTTAAAAGGAGCCGTAATCTTCGTGCAGCGGTTTATTTGCATAATCAACAGAGAAAAAGACGGGACGGGGCGGGGAAAAAAAGTGTTCAAAAGACGTCCCCTAAACAGGAAAAGCAATCTCCCGCGGGTCGCCTCGAATGCTACGTTATTAACGCACCGTCTTACCGCCAGCTATATCACATTCTTCAGATTTAAAGATACTCTGGGACGTCCCTTCATAACCGGACTTCGAATTTCCAATTGCGGGCTAAAGACGTCCGTCACGAGTCAAATTACGTTCTTTAGCGCGGCTGAATGTGAGAAACGAGTGGCCACGTTGCCGGCAAATTTTTTAATAAAGAACCCCGCATTATCACCTCGTAAATTTTAATTAAAGCCACTCGCTCTTTTCGCTGTTTTCTTCAGCAGCGTGTACGGTTTCATCAATCGTTTCACGAGAAATGAAATAATCACCGGATTCACTCAGAATCGTTAATTCATAGAAATAAAAGATAGCTCATTAGATGGGAAACGAGGTTATTCGAGACTCAGGATCAGTCATACCAAATACATTCAGACTGGGTTAAAAAGGAGATACGTTAATTTAAAAATCTTGTGATACTAATAATTTTCTAAAGAGCACAGACCTAAACGAAATATTAAATAACTCGAGCTTATCAAAAGAGCACTGGGATTTCAGAAGAACCTCAATATTTTCCATTTAATTCAATACACATTAAAAGACCTACACCGTGGTTGCTGATAACATTTATAGGGTGATTCCAAAGTCCTTTCACAAAAATTTTAAACATAACATCTACTGGTGAAGATAAACCAGGAAGTACTAATAAACATGGGTTTTAAAATTATTTATTTTTGAGATGTATAAAATAGAAGTTTTGGACTACATTCCTTCATATCCATTATTGTAACAGGTGATTCGTAATTGACAGTACGACTGAAAAAAAAGTGCTACTACATAAACAAAATACATCGAAAATGTAGAATAAAGTCTGTTCATACTGATTAAATGTGAATATAACCAAGTGCGCTTTTAGCTAATGAATTTTCAAAGATACTTTTCTCAAAAACAAAGCATAATATGAACAAGCTTTATTTTATAATTTTCAAGGTAAATTTTTGTGTAGAACTACCTCTTTCGATAACGAATACAAAGACATCTCATCAGAAACCGAATTTGCATACATCTAAAGAAAATAATAAATTTAAGGCCAAAATTTTGTAACAGCACTTCAAGGATGACCTATATAACAGTCCATCAAAACATGAAATAAACAAAGTTTCATTTTGTCTCATTAATAAAGACAAGAATAATTATTCTACGAAATATGCAAACACTCAAGTCTGTAATTTCTCTGCAACAATAAACTAGCTCGTAGACTTCAATCAAAAGCGTGTTGTGTTTTTAATAATATCCATGTGCATAGGAACGTAATTCATCGGTCATTGATTATGCAATATTTCAAATTGATCGCACCTGTACGTTCCCCAAGCTCATTTCTTCCGATCCTACGATTTCATGAGCGATATTACTTTTTCAGTCGAACATTTTAATCTCTCAACGTCAGTTCGCTGTTCCATTGTTTCCTTTTTTCCGTCGCGAAGATCGATAGACTCGTAAAAGAATACCCATATCCTGCTCAAGAGAAATCGAGTTTCGACTTCTGCGTCTTGCGATAAGAAGTTGTTCGATTAGCGCGAAAACTTTTCCCCCGCGGGAGGCTGCTGCGAGTTGTTTCGCTTTATCCGATGTTATCAATCATCTTAGCGAACTCGCGTGTCCCGTGTTTGCTCGCCCTGGACACACCCGGGAAAAGATGAAAACTAAACATTTGCTTTCAAGACACGGGAGCTTGGTCTTAACTTCATGGACTACACCCGTGGCAGAGAAATCCAGAAGTTTTGGATGTGTTGTTCGTTGAGAGGTTCGTTCGTCATTAATCCCTAGACACTTTCATTTCATGACAAATACTTATTTGTTATACAATTAAATATTGTACAAACTGACCAAAATAGTGGCGTGTCGTTGAGAGGCTCGTTATTCTAATACTTGTTTGTTATACAATTAAATGTTATACGTAACTGAGAAGTCGTTTAGATTGATACAATTCTACCACAGAATGCAGTATAAAATACTAACATTATATACTTTGTTAAAAATAATAAACAATTCCTTCTCCACATCGTTAAAATATTCTTTAGTGAATGTACAAAAAAATAAATAAACTGTTAGTTAGCATGAGTTATCTATAATCTCTCAAGACAAGATGCGAAACAGATAAGCAGCTATAGTGGCGGGTGATCTGAAATGATCATTTAGCGAAAATCCACTATTCTGGCACACAGCATCCGAAAGATCAAATGTAGTACGCATTAAGCAGTTCTATAAGCATCTAAGTTAGACTGTATATGTTTAGGTAATTCAACGTACCCAGGAATGTACAATATACATGTTTTGAAAAATTATTAAAATAAAAGCTCTAATTGCAAGCTTCAAATGTTTACATAAGAAAAGAATTATTCTGACCTGTTTGTACCTGCTTGGAAATATAATAATATCAGAGAATAAAATGTATATTAGCATAAACAGCTGACATGTAGTAATAACAAAAATTGGTACACTATTTTGTAACATACTACATTAATATGAAACAAATAAATTCATTATTTACTTTGCAGGAATATATCCAGTGGTATTTAAATGAATTTAAATGTTACTGTTAGTCTCGATTTTCACTGAATGTAATATTATTACACGACAACATTGAATTGTTTAATAAACTCAGTGACTATGTATAATTCTGTTTTCAATGCTGACAAGTTATGAAATAACCTAATGTATGCCGTGATAAATATTTTGCAAGTCTCAAAACCAAACAATAAATTAATGAAATCACACACAACGAAACTATCGTGGAGGTTTCTAGACTAGACCTTTCAAGGTCATATTGCCGTCTGACAATAGATCCCTGTGTGACACAGGGATACGTTCCGTGTTTTACGAATCACGTAGGTTATATAAATATGAATTTTGTGGCTTCGTCATAACCAAATCCTCTCATACGTGCTTTGTTTACTTTTTTCCACTGTACATACACTTTTGCGCCATGTTGTACGAATCCGTGTTAAACGGGACATCCCCTTTTAAGACGATCCTTACGTAGCAGTATATTCCTACCAATCTAATTTCTGTTTCTCTACAATTCCCATACTATATTACGTGAATACCGATTATTCTTTTTTCTCTCTGAATTTTCAGTGCGAGGGTTTTTAGAGGTTATTCGCAGTGATACCTATCGGAAAAATCCGTGTACGGGTATCCTGACGAAAATGTCCGTTCTGCTTTATTTTTTTTTCGCGAACACGTCGCGTAGCCGGAAATTATTGGAGCGAGGAGAAAACTAACTGACCGAACGCATATTGAACGCAACCGAACGTCAGCTCGAAAACAGAATTTATGTCCCTACGAGATGACAAATAATTCACGGCCGTGCAACTCCGGCGTGAAAAACCGGATTCGCATTTAGATCGTAATACGTCGTTAAACGCGAAAGACGAATGTTCCAGGTGATACATGAGGAAATGCAAATATTAGTCGATCGGAAAATTTTGTCATAATTTCTAATTAAATGTGAATTTGTTATGATTAAAACAAATTTATGTTTTAATTTCTTAAGACTCTCTTCTATGTGTCATGCAGTTATTTATACCTCCCGAAAAAATAATAAAAGATTATCAATCGTTTTTAACCCTGTATAACCAGTATTGTTTTGCGTATGACGAAAATGATACATCTGGTAAATGATAAAGTTTGTATTGCGGGATATAAACAAAAATAAATATATTAATAAACGAACAGACTCCTTGGTGACAATACAGACGTAGACTATAATTGTATACAGTGGTAAATAAACGAAATAAGACTTAAAAAGTATAGATGTATAGCTATGTAACTTCCAAGTCATATGGCGTTATAGAGGGTTAACAACTTGTCCGTTTTTTTCGGATGCACCTAATACTTAATCAGTGGATTCGAGAATGAATTTTACGTTCAAATTATAAGGAAAATTAAAAATTTAGAATTCTTTCCTCAATATTCTGTTATTTTCAAACTCAGAAACATAAGTGTTATTAATATTTATTGCTGTCGTAACAAATAGAACTTGTATTCGCATTAACTACTCTCGTGTATTAAGATTCTTTAAATAATACCGGAGAAAGTTTGCATGTTTTAATAATTATCTGTTCCATAACAAATTTTCACACGCGTCACGGTATTCAATTCAATTTGCACTTGCAAATACTGACAGTAATGAGTCAGTATCATTGAAAAGGATGATGATACGTAATTCGCGAATCGGTCGCGTGTCACTGTCGGAAAGTTAGAAAACAAAGCAATAAAGTAACGAGGACGATGTTTTGTCCTGTCGTTTGAACAGTCGATCGTAGAATTTCATAAAATGCCTGTCAAATATCTCCGTGACGTTTGACTGCTTGAAAGGGTAATATCCAAAAATAGTATACAATATTAGAACCTCTTACACCATCTGTTTTCATTTATTTTTTATTTATATCAACGTCAATATATTATAATTAATCGTATCAGTACATTATTTGTTTAATACGTTAGACATATGTAAGGGTATCATAAATTTAAAGGGGAAGAGATTGAACACGTTTCAATACATTTTCGTGTTTAGAGCGTTACTTTGATATCGATAGTTGGTGGCACTGAATACAAACGGCAGGATTATAGGAGTGCAATTAGGTATTCGCGATCTTCTGAACGGAATCGACCTTAAAAAGAAATTACTGCTTTCATCCGAGTGGCGTTAGTACCTAGTTTGAAGCTCGTATTCAAAATGCGCTGTTCGATATGCAAGCAATTTTCCCGTCGACTCTTTAACGTTGAAATTATGCTGGGAACGTGGTCTCAAAAGCGAAATCCTTTCTGTCTCGCCCGCGAGAATGCTTGGCAACGACGTTAATGTGCTCCTATGAAGTGGATCGTTGAATATTTAACAGAACATTTCATAAAAAATTTTTATAACATCTACGGCGTTCAGTGTTGACTTAACGGCGACAGGGTTTTTGAGCCAGGATCTATGCAAACACAAATGTGCAAGGTTAATTCTAGGCGTTTTAAATTTTTTTACATAGGTGTCCCCTTTTTCTGTCAGTTAATTTTTTCTCTGTCGGTTACCCGTGCTCTGATAAATTAATAAATTATTTAAGTTCACTAGCGCATGTCATTTTTGCCAAATTTATTGCAATTTATTGTAACTGTATAGGTACTCCAAAAAGTAAACTAAAAAAATTCACATGATACACACTTTGGAGTATTTTAGAATAAACGAAGCAAACTGTGACATAAGTGTCAGAATAATATTGCACAACCTTTGAATATATTTACAATCTATTACACAATAATTATTTTATAAAATCTACATTCCAAGCGTATGCAATATAATTTTGATCACATTGAAAAATTTCATCACGATGTGCAAATTTTTACACGTACATGCCAACATTGCGCTATACAGTAAAAAAACACTATACACAAAAATCTCAAGCGCAAATACAAAATTCGCGAGGTTTCGTACTCACCTCAGCCGGCAGGCCGAGCCGAAACTCTGCAGAAACTTGTTGAAAATTAAAAAAAAAACTTCGGTACACCAGTAGACGAACGATTCTTCGACGTGAAATGTCGTTTGAACTGAACACTGGAACGGTGAAATGTCAAATTGCACGACGAACGCGCGAAATGATCGCGGGTGTCGCTAATATTTCGCGATCGCAAACCGTTGGAACAGAGAAACGAACGGGAAACATACAACGCAAACGTGACGACGCGCGCGAAGCGACTGAGCCCGTTGAAGTGGTGCGGTGGCGCCGGAGGCCGAACGCGGCCGAATCGCTTGAAGGGCCTCGCTCGGGCGAGTTCGTAAGGACTCGGCTCGTCCACGTTGCTCGAGCACGTTGCCTCACTGGCCCGCGAAATAATCGCGCGAACGACGTCGTATAGTCAACATCGGTGACCTGTCACTCCGCTACGATCCTCCATGTGTATGTCAACAGATATTTTTTGATAATCGATATACATCGTCAGTTTGCTTCTTTGGAGATCAAAGTGACACTACTAGGATCGATAGTTTTAATTTTAAGTAGGTTGTGAAGTACGGATCATTACGTCGTGTAGTCAACATCGATGACCTGTCACTTCGCTACAATCCTCCATATGCGTGAATGTTAGTTGTGCAGGAGGCGTGGCGGAGGTCTTAAGCGTTAGTCTGGTCCTTGACTTATCTCTGATGGATTTTTTTATGGGGATACATCAAAAGCGGAATCTACATTAATAATCCTGGATCCATACTGGAGTTAAAAGAAAATATCCGGCAAGAAATTGACGCAACCACGGAAACAACTGTCGCAGCGTGATGAATAACTTGATGGATCGGTTAGAAAAGTGCCGTGCACGTAATGATTTACATTTAGACGATGTTATTTTTCAGAACTAATTTTCCATGTTCTGAACAAAATTGCACAATAAATATTTTTTTCATAGAATAATTTTTTTTTATTATTCAAATTTTAAAACTGAACTTATTTATGGACCATCCTGTATATCGTCAATTTGCTTCTTTGGGGATTCAGGTGAGACTGCTAGGATAAATAGGTTTAGTTTTAAGTGGGTTATGAAGGACCGGCAATTACGTGGTATACTGAACATTGGTGACCCGTCAAGTGACACTGCTAGAACTAATAGTTTTAGTTTTAAGTATGTTGTGAAGTACCATTCATTATCCAGAGCATTCGGATATTTTAAAGTTCGAGTGCTACAAGAGGTCGATGAGAACATGTCAAAAGTGCTACGCAAAAATTATTCTCAGTGCCAATTGGTTTTTATTTAAATTTTGAAAATCGTTGTCGCACAAAGTCAGTGATGTCTACGTGAGAAGAAAGTAGCTGATGATATTCGTATATGTAGAAGTCATAAATATAATAAGTTGACATATTTGAATGCAAGGAAAAGGTTTCATAATAATTTTTTATTCCTGTATTGCTTCGTACTGCTTCGTTTAATCACTCAAGTATAGTGTCACACTATAGGTGCATCCGGAGTGCAAACAATTGTATAATACATTAGTGCTTTTTTATAAATACTGATTTTTTCATAACGAACGGTAAAAAATTGTCAGCAAAGTTTTCATTGTACTGCAAAGTAGAACTCATGTAATAATTTTATTAAATCCCAAAAATATATCGAATTACTCAGTTAAACTAAAACAGATTACACGAACATTTCCACGGTAAACATACAACATGCAACACAAAAGTATATTCCCCGGTGTAAACAGTTTGAAAGCAAAACATTAGTTTGTATCCATTTTGTATTGATCGGAGTGGTAATTAACAATCACCTTCAATATTTCTCTGTATACAGTCTGTGTATCATATTGTATTCTTTAAAGAATTCTATTCATGGAAATTTTCAAGGAGAACAACAATCAAATGTTCGTTGAAAGCTTCAATAAAGAATGCATTGTAAACGTTTGAATACGATTCTTATAAGCGACGATAATTTACGAGCTTCCTCAACGATCTTATTGATAATAAATCGAGATCGTTAATCTTGGAGTTCGAGATACTATTGACCAAAAACATCGTCGGGTTTATGGGGTCACGTCGAAAGGAGGACTCGACGGAATTCATCGGCTCTCATTGGAATGTGGTAAAGGCCGGAATGAAGGTCGATTAAGCCTCTCGACCGGTTGTCACAATCTCGTGGCCGTGTTTCCAACCATAATCGACTCTGCGTCGATACACACCGAATCTCTAAATTTTCAATCGACCGTGACAAAACCTAGAAGCGCAAGACTCGCTATTTTCTCTTTTAACGTAATTTATCCCAGAAAAATAATCTATAACGATTATTTCTTCATTTTGATATAACGTTCTGTTTAAAAAAATAGAAAGCATCGAGACAACCGAATGACTTTGGTCGAAACTTGGGATATTTCTCGCACGTTGGCTGATTGTTCAGTGTCCCAATTGTTTAAAAAAAAAATTATAGAAGGAAAGATTGTGAGGTATAATATTTCACTAAAATCAGTGAGGGATATGTTTCTTTATAAGTAGTCAAAAGTTCATGAAGATAAACTAAAATGGATCTATTTTGCTGGAAAATCTCGGACATTTTAATAAAAATTATTGCCCAGACAATGGTCTCAATTTGTGGATACTAAACAATTTATTCCACATTTATAAAATTCAGTTTAAACTTCTGTTAGGTTGAGTCATAAATAACTTACGATTTGCCTTCTTAAATGAATTGATGATTTATTATAGGATAATTATTGTTGCATTTGCAGCAGTTTTAAAATTTAGGGATTCTCGCCCTCAAATATTAAGCAAAAATCAGTCATCTATATAACCTATTTAAATTTTAAAAAAGAAAAAGGTCTGCTATGTGTCGGAAGTTATTTACGACTGAACCCAAAAAAATTTGCTTGAGAAGTGTAAAATGCATGAATCTCCGATTTCTAACAATTCAACAAATTTTTTCGTTTGAAGATGGAAGTATTTTCTTCCCCAGTAAAATTCTTAGAAGTTGGCTCAGAGTTCTTACGCGGCTGATGCAAATGATAAATGAAATTACTGAGAGATAAAAAGTGGAGAATTCTAACTTTAGTTTATTTCTCCAGGCAGAAGTTTCTTAAAAAATTAATTTCGATCAATTCGTCGACGCAATCGATTGGAAATTCTGTAGGGTTAGGTCGAATTGGAAACCTCCCTTGCGTGTTGGACTGAAAACACTTGGTCGAACAGAACGAACTGTCAGGCGAGGCACGTATGTTCCCTAATTACACGCGCGGGACGTGTGCGTACACCATTTCGAACAAGTCCGAGGCTAGTACATCGGTTCGTTACGCATCGGTTCGGACTGCAATTTACGCAGTCGTTCCGCGTGTCGTGGCACGCCTGCACGCGTTAATCGCGACTTATTCTAATTTTTCGATTGTACCCCGCATCAACGCTCTCGCAATTCCCTTTGTACCTCTGTTATCTGTTTAATTCGTTCAGATGACCGGAGAATAAAAAGACATTACGGTAGAAGTTTCATTAACTGAACTAACGGGAAGATTTGATCGTTCAAAGTGACGATTTATTTTTGTTTCAGGTCAATTATTCTGGTTTGCAAGAAAAATAATATGGGCTGTGTTAGAAAAAATAGTAATATGTGCTAAAAAACAATTAAGAAGAATATAGTATGTGTTATTTAAGAAAAAATTAAGAGTAATATAGTGTGTGTTGTTTAAGAAAAAATGAAAAAATAATATAGTATATGCGTTATTTCAGAAAAAAATGAAAAAATAATATAGTGTATGTGTTATTTAAAAAAAAATTAAAAGTAGTATAGTATGTTATTTGACAAAAAAAATAAAAAATATGAAAAATCTATTATGTTGGCCTATTTAAGTATTATACATATTTTGAGGTCATAACTAGTACAAGTTCATTATAGTTGTACTATCATTTCTTTGGTAGAATTTAAAGTACTCTAAAATCTGTGTTAGTTAGTCGTTTGTATGAGAACGGAAGTTCGCTTATACAGTGCACTATGTTGTGAGAACGTTCTATTTTTGAACTATAATATATTTTACTGCGACTCACAGGATAATAAAAATGTAATAATTGAAATTAACATTCGAATTTTCAGTGTACGCTGTGAATTTCACACGTTTGAATATAGCAGGTCTGCACAATGTTAATAATGATTCGAGAGATTATAATTTCCAGCATGTAGCTAAAACAACCGTTTCTAATCGATGATCGTTACGTGTTACATTAAACAGAAGAAAGTAATATTAAATGAAAGAAAGTGGTTATGGCAGAAGTGTGTTTTCTAGTGCATCAAGACCTGCTCTTTTCACCGTGACCACTTTCTTCTACTAAATCCAGCTCGTGACTGTATATTTGTGGAAAATGTTTGTTATTTATGTAACAGCAAACATAGGAAACTATACAGTTACCACACGAGCAAATGTATTTTCTAACCGTTGGAAAAGTGATGTATAAATTGAGGGTTCCGTAAACTGCTTTGCGAGACATTTTGAGTAATTGTGCGTCACGTCGCATTAGGAGAATTTGTGTAGTCGTCCGACGCGATGAGACGAATTGATGCTTCAGGCAACGATGTGAGTTAATCGTGATTTCATCTGATCAAGCTTGATTAAACTTGCTTGTATTTGCTTGTGCTTAACTACGCCAGTTCATGATAAATTGGCCACGCAGCGTCTCTGAACTTGCCTAGCTTTCCAGGCCGGTAAATCTTGATTTATTATTTCCTCACGGCGACTCAATAAATGTCACAATAATATTAAATGTTCGCAAAGGTTCGTGTCTGATATACCGGACGTCGTTGAGCTGTAAATACAAATTTTACAGACTAGTATAATTTATCGAAAGTAATAAATGTCTGGCACTGACTTCCCCAATTATTGAACTTTATTTTTTAGAATCAGAAAAATAATTTTCAGTACTAAGATAGTGAAGGTTAACGAAGTTAATTCATGAAAGTATTAAAATTAATACACTGTAATAATGGCGTTAAGAATAATACATTTACAATGGAAAGGAACATATTCTCAACAAATCAGAAATTGTCACACTGAAACTAAATTTTACATAAAAATGACAAGATTATTTTAGAATATAAAATACAGAGTAGTGCGAAATTAAATACATAGTATCGTTAATAATATTTACAACTAGGCGTACAAGTGGCGTAGGATGACTAATTTCCGGACGATTAGTATTCGGATAATCGAGGTTCTACCGTATCGACACAATTTCGACTTTTCCTGGCGCGGCGTGTGTTTAAGTGAACGTAATTTGCCCCTGAGCAGTCATTGCTAAATTTAATGAAGCATAAGCATGCCTAATCAGACCTAGTCAAGAGTAACTCGTGTCGTCGCCTACAGCGTTAACTCGTTGAAATGCGCCAAACGACTCCGTAAATTGCAACTAGACGCAGCTCGCGACGATCTTGCCGTGTCGTGAAATCATACTGCAGCATCTCATAAACGCGACCCTTATAATTAAGAAACATCCCTGCGAAACGCGTCTGCGAACCCGTGGAATATTTTTATGAATCATTTTTGAACGCCAAGCGGAAGTACAACTTACATTTCGAACACTACTATTCATAAAGTTAGAATTTTCTTGAACTATGCAGAGCTGTGAGAATTCGGCGTGACAAGTGAAAGAGAACTGATAAAGTGACCATGAGTCTTTCAGGTCTCCGATTTTGTTGAAATTTTCTGCAGTGTTAGTACTTTGTGTACGGAATATTGTATTTAAATTGAAGAACCCAGTTTTGAAGGATTTGTGAGAAATTATGATTCAAATGTTTGATGGCTCAGAGAACTGTATGGTTGATGCTCTTTTTCGGATACAGTTAGCTCCTTATTTTGCTTTTTAGCGTCTTAAATTTTTAAAATTTGTTTTCGATACCTTAAACGTCTTGTACACATTATTCACCGATAATATTGTATATAAAATACAATATATGATGTAACATATACATAAATACATAATTTATAAAATATATCATGTAACATGAAGTAATATACAGGTTTTGCTCAAATAACACAGTAGGTGAATTTCACGAAGTGGCGAATAGAACTAAAAATAATCCGTAAAATATATTGCCGTTTATGGGGGTTTTTCAATAAATTTTTGAAACTGAATATGCGATTTTGTATTGATCTAGATTCTTCAATTGCCCGGTTTTCAGCATGGAACGCAATCTTCAAAACGACATGAGTTCTAAGTCTCGAATAACACTATTCTGAATAACATGAACCAATTAATCGTGTCATTCGAGGGTAATTTTATTAAAATATTATGAAAAGATTACAAAAAAATCAAAACACGTAAATGAAAAAAATTAGGTGTATGTCGTATGAATTTTTTAATTTCGATAAAAATTATACATTGAACAACCTACTGTACATACATTCAAGTAAGTACATACAAATCATTTCGATATTTTTCGTACTTTCTTCAGAAAAACTTTTAAAAATCTAACTCGTTTCCTCTTTCAAGAAAATTTTTGTGTTTTCTAAGAGATAGTTCATCGAGCTGGTACGCAAGGGAACTCAAGCAATACGTCTTGTTCCTTAAGTTAGTTCGCGATGTCGAGTCTTAAGTGCCCTCGTGTTTCTTGGTTACACTGCAACGATGACTCACAGGTGCAGCGTTGTTGTACAGGTACAGGCATCTCTTAACAACAATCCAGACCTTTCCCTATCCCCTCTAATTTCACCTATCTCCATGAAACCGAGTTTCTATGAATATAGATGTATCCTAAACTTTCCAAGCTCGCTGAGATCTTGATTCAAGTTACAAACAAGCCAGGAATACTAACAATCGCATAAATATGGCTGAACGTTTGTCTCTCACCCGAGAAAGTTGCAAAATTTTTTGGAAAATTCATTACAGTTCTTTCTACTTGTTTCTATCGTTCGATGCATCATAAATGACTCCTATATCACTTAATAAATTGTTCCAATTATTGTTACAAGCAGTTCAAGTACAGACCTATATCAATCTGTTGATTCTTTTCAGCACTCGAAAGTCAGTTTCTAGAAAATTCATAAAATCGAAGAAAGAATAAATTTAACACGTTGTGTGCCACAGTGAAAAGAGCTATATATAGTCAGACAGAACATGATTTACTGTTCTTAACATCGATCGTGAGGAAAAGAAAGATTTGAGTATTCAGTCGTAGTCTCCTGTTCCTATATTATTGTTACAATATTAAATTTGATCATAATTGTGCAATAATCAATAATTATTTAATTAAATTAAATTTGAGGTGCCGGCCACCGGTGACCTCCACGTTATTCAACGTGTCAATGTTATTAAACGAGGAAATAAATTGACATATTATAAGAAAATTCAATGTTATCTTTACTTTTCGAATTTTAATATTTCAGTGCAAGGGGTTAATGCTGTCACAGTTCCATGAGCCTCGAGTGGCTTAGGATAGTTTTGCCTGAGACGTTGAGTAAATAAATCACAATGAGTAAGCACTGCATAATATTATAATAATCACTAAAGGGATCTTTAAATATTAAAGCCTTGAGCTCTAGTTATTAATCCCTTGGACTCAAGAACCTCAATTTTTAAATGCCCACCCCTTGAACTCAAAATCCTCAATGGGCTCTAAACATCCCCCCCATGGACTCAGAAACCTCAATGGGCCCTAAATGCCCACCCCTTAGACACTGACTCGTTATAGTAACCTAATTGAAAGTATACAATGATATGATGCACTCTTCATAACGTTTGAGGAACTAGATTTCACTTATTCAAATTTTATAATAATTATAAACAGTCTAAATGCATTTTATTGTGGCGTCTAGTACCGTAATTTGAATTAAATTTTACGTCAAAGGGTAAAAGAAAAATATTGTCAAGAAAAAAATGTTAGACAGAACGTAACCGGGGAAATGTCTTAGTTACGCAATTCACGTTTCAAGAACTCAAGAGAAAAATCCACGGGGTTTCTTTTTAATAACAATGCTCATTCGATTCGCTTACGTAACGAACATTGAACTTATTTATCGTTCCATCGAGGCCATAAATTGCCAACATTTTTCTTGCGAGCGCATTTTCCGCGATCCATCCGCAGAGAAATGCGCGATGCGGTGGTTCGCGTTGCTAAACAGCTGCGCGCAAACAATCGCCGCATCGACAGGCTGCAGAGAAATTATCCAAGGGAGGAGAAAAGAATTCAAATGTCAAGTGGAATGATCGATCCGTGTAAATCCCTGCTTCGTACCTCATGATAGTACAGCACAAATGCCCGGCCGTGCAGCCGGACGAGTTATTATGCAGTTCCGAGTGCATTAATGAAAACTCGTGCGAGAGATCGATAAGCTAATATCGCGTATTGACACGGCTCCGCGTTTTTGTCGTGTGCAGTTCGCGATTAAGCAGCTGCACACGGTTGCTATCGTAACCGTATAAGAGGTTCGTACTCTTTCAGAAATTTTGCTTAGAAGAGTAACATTAAAAAATTGTTACTTCGATGTATAATGAAATTTATGGTTAATATTGTAAACTATATTTTTTCCAGTACACTTGTTCGTGTTTAATCTATACGATTTTGGTGAAATGTTTATATGCAGCCACTCGATGTATGATTCATTTTTGTCGTAAGCAATTTGCTTGGTACGCTCATGTTTCTACTGATCGAATTTTGTAATATCTATTTATTTATAGAATGTTACGGGAGGAAAACAAAAAGGTATGCAATAAAATAATAAAATATACAGCGATAGAATATTAAAATAAAAATAGGAATAAAGAGTAAGTTAAACTAACTATTTAATATTGCTTTATGAACAGAGAGTCTAAGTGAATGTACTGTAGAGTAACGTACAGAATTTTCAAAATAATAACTTCCTGGGGTAATTAAAAATTTAACAAGGTAGCTAGAATGCAGAATAATTTACCAACATAATTAATTATTGGCTTTTGAGTTTCCTTTATGTCGATAACGTCACGGTTCAGCCAATTCTCGTGAATTCGAGAACACCACATGCTCACATACATTAAAACTGAATTAGAGATAGTTTTCCAGCTGTATCAAGCGAACTATTTTAATATTCTGGACATCAATGAGCTACAACCTGAACGAACTTGCGCACTTGATCAGACGCGTCGAAATATTTCACACTAGATATGCAAACTCAAAACACATGCTATAGGAACGAAAACTAAGCTGCGTGAATATTTTTTCACGAGAAAGAAATAACAAGAGATATTTTAAAATAAACTAGACAACCCATCGTGGAGATCGATATTTTTGTTGCGCTTCGTTCGAGTGTAAACTCAATATAAACGGGTATTTTGATTAACTTATAAAAATACAATGTTGACTAAAATAATAAAAAACAATTATACAATTAATTACATCATGAAGTAATGATATTAATACGTTCCATGTCACAGTGAAAATTCCGTAACTAGTCAGACGCAAGAGTAGAACACTGTCACAATACACAGTGTGCACAAAGTGACAAAAATAAAATACTTTCATAATACACACGGTGTGCACAAAGTGACAAAAATGAAACACTTTATTAATATACACGGTGTCCATAAAGTGACAAAAGTAAAATACGTTAATAATACACTACCGGTGTCCATAAAGTGACAAGAATAAAATACTTTAATAATACACACGGTGTCCATAAAGTACTAGACAACTTTTTAAAGTTTATTATACACAAATTGAAATTGTCCAGGATATTATTGTTACCCTGTGTATTGGTCAATACACAAATATGTATTCATTTGATAATACAAATGCTATTATTACATAGTAGTACGCTATATTATACTATTATATAATTATTATATTACACTATTCCTAGAGCATCAATCTTACTCAAAACGTTATAAAAACGAATATTCATTTAATTATACTGAATTTATTCCATGGGTCGTCGATCACCCACGCGATGGAGAACACTCTAATACTGTCACATATCTATTTTCTAAACTTCATAAGCTTCCACAGAGGAGCAGACTGAGAGGATAGTAAGTTAAAATTACAGTGTTTATTAGCGAGAACAAAAGCTATGGAAAAAGGATGTTTCGAAGCAGGTTGAGCGGAGACTCTCGTCTCGACATTAGGGGAAAACAGTTTCCCGTTACGCTGCTGGAAGCTCGCACGCGCTCAAATTTGCATAATATGTGGCCAGGCTGTCACGAGGTAATAACCACGCCTAACGGTGACGAAGTTGCGACAACTCGCTCGCGGCTATAGCTTTTGCTTCGACGAGAAGCGTTTACATGCTTCGCAAGACGATGGAAATTGCTCGCATCGATTACAATGTGTCGCTTGATTTTAGTCGACGTGAAAATTCAGCTCCCTTTATTCGCCATCGAATGAACAATTTTATGTACAGACGCGTGTAGCTGATTATAGACAATTTTAATGTAATTTGGCGTGATACTTTTTTTTTTACACAAGTGAATGTAAAAATGTCTGACGTCCATTGGAATATGTAGCTTCATTTTAGTGTACGCGAAAATTCAGCTCCTTTTATTCACCATTGAATGAACAATTTTATGTAGATACACGTGTAGTTGATTATGAACAATTTTTCTGTAATTCGTAGTAGTATTGTTCTCACAGAAATGAATGTGAAAAATTTTTCACATCGATTGGAAAGTACTTCTTTATTTCAATCTACACGAAAATTCAACTCTCTTTATTGGCAAAAGAAGAAACAAACAGTACAATAGGCAAACTTAATGTAATTCGAAGTGCTACTTTTTTTTAACAAAAGTGAATGTGGAAATTTTTAACGTCAATTAGAATGCTAAACTAATTTTTACGTAACCGTGTACATCATTAGTTACAATGCATTTAGATACAATTGAAAAGTTGTAGGTTATTGTATAGTAAATGTCTGTTCTCCATCACACTTTCTCTGCGGCTGCAGAGTTATAATCAAAATCATGAAGTTATGAAATCGTGAAAAATATTGTACGTAATTTTAATTTTTCAGGATGGAAATTTTTTATAAAAGTTTTCCACTAAATTCACAGAACAATAGAGTAAAGGTTGCGGAATAAGGTACTACGGTAAGTAGAATAATTGTATCAAATAAATTATAGAGGTTGAAAAAATAATGGATATTATGCCACTTCATAATGTGACAGAGATTCTCGATATTTTTGCAGTAACTTCGTTGTTGAGGTACTACTTGACAAATTTGCAGAGTGATAGTATAGTATTAAGTGTATTATAGTATAATATAGTATAAAGTATAGAGCAAGTGAAAACAACTTACTTATTTTCTTTGTTTGAGTTTCGTTTTTTAAAATAAGATACTCGAATGAGTCTGTGTACTATTATCTTAAAGAACATAAAAAGTAGATCGCCCTGATTTTCAAAACATCAAAAATAAATTATGCAAGAGCGTGGCAAATTTAATTTTCTACTCTAATAATGATTCGGCATGTATCTAATTTATTTATGACCTCCAGTAGGATGTTAATGTGCTAATCATACGAGTTAGGACAATTTTCATGGAAAACAAGTTATAATTTATGGCCGGTGAAAATAAAATATTCACCCACGCAAACGCTCGCTCGCTGAATGTTCCAGTAATTAAATTTACAAAAACTCGTGTACGCGCAGGTCGTATTAATTAAAGAACACTCTGTATAACTAGCAGTTTCTCGTGTTTCATTCATTAGCGCGTCTAATTACTAGTATACAAAATAACATTTGCGCTTTCGATTGTTTGAAAACGGGAACTCAACTTCGTTAAGGTAATACGTGCTTGTGGATAATTTTTTTCTAAAGAAATATTTTTTCATGCAGTAGTTTGGTACGTGAATTTTAATATAGTTTCATTTGAAATTTATGTACGTTTGATTTATGAAAGGCGCGTGCAATTAAACGAGATTTATATTGTGAAATATATTTAGTTGCATGCTGTGAAATACTGGATATTTCATTTAAAAAATGATTGAATCGTACAATAAATTTGTCAGATATAAATAAAAACACGGTTAAATCATTTTTATTTGTATAATTTTCTAAGTCACGAAAATCCAAGCATGTAATCTGACTTAACCCTTGAATTTAATTCCACCTAAACTTCATTATATGAGGCCCAGTTACATAATACTGAACAGATACTACATACTGAATTCATTAGGAATAAAATTTTGAAGAAACATTTAAAAACATGCCCAAACACCATTTTCTCTAATCCTGAAGAACCAGAATTTATCAATTCTATCCCTACGTCAATCTACCGTTAATAGCCATACAAATTTACATATCACCATGAGAAATCCACTGATCCCATACAAGTTGCTACATAACCCTGAACATTTCAAAATCCTCAAACGATCAAGCAATCAATTCCTCAGTGTCATCAACAACCTTCCAAAAGTCAACGACAGTACCACGTACGGTACACCAGTACCCATTCCGGTAAAGAAAAAACAGAAAGTTTATGTAAATCATTATTATAATAGTACAAATTAAGGTACACAAGTTACAGAAGCCTGTACACAGGGTAGCAAGTTTAACAGTATTATTCTCTCAGAGTTTATTGGTTTGTTCATTGCGCATAATATAAATTTAGTTACAGTAAAGATTTTTGCAAGAAGCAAATTTGCAAAAAGTACACAGGCTTTCGTTCAATAGACAAAGTTAAGCTGTGCTGGTCACGGTCAACCCTGAGATGGGTGACCGTCTTCAGTGCTTGTTTCTTGCTGTCGACAGTTTATTGTTCCAAAACACACCTAAAACTGTAGGTTCTTTAGCTAAAAATGACCATAGCAGATGTTGGGTTATATTATAAGATAATTATGTTAGATGCAGGTACTAATCGATGCTGAGTTGCACTACACGATAACTATACTAGATATGGGTTATATTATGATGTCACTATACTAGATGTGGATTGTATTATGAGGTCACTATACTAGAGATAAGTTATATTATGATGTCACTGTACTACATATGGGTAATATGATGGGGTCACTATACTAGGTATGGACAATGCGGTACGATAACAATACTAAAATGAGAAGAGATCTTCTAAAAGCAGAATATTAGACGGTCATCTCAGAAGTCCAGCCATAAATAAGATCCACGCGTCGTTAACGCTAATCACGAGGACAGTGTCGAACAGACCCCAGTCTGCGGCGTCGGGACGCCGTAGCACCTTACGCTTCCATTCCTCCCACATGGGATTGACAGGTCGCGTGATGGATACCGTTGCAACCCCTCTTCGAGCTCGATTCTCGAAGAAAATTTAGTCAGCCCCGGGTTTTCCGTCGCCCTGTATTATACTACGCCCAGCGTCCCGGTGCTGCAATATTTTACGGCTTATTTACTTTTCGACGACGTCAGAGGGCCCGCGAACGGTCACGTGCCGCGTTCTTTCACGGTGCAGGAACACGCGTCGATAAGAGGAAAGTAATGGATACAGTAGTTTGGCCGGGAAATTTATTCGTGCCGAGACGAGCCCCAGGGCAAACGGAGGTCGAACGTTTTATTGAAACCTTCCTTCCGATCTCCAACCCCTGAACAAAGGCATCCGAGCCAGCCGATAAACGAATATCGAGCTTTGGAAATAAGTATCTTGTCAACGGTGTTGTCACATAGGAGATCGGATCTGATTCGATCGTCGAAATTTGTTATTCGTAATCGCAATACAGTAGTGTTAATATTGACAGAAGTGAGGTATTCGTGGCAGCAATGCAAATCATTGCAAACTTTCTGACTATAGGTTTAGAAATTATAGGATTCAGAATTGCGAGAAGGATTAACACTTTATGTGTCATGTCACCCGTATCCAGGTGATACTTCAATTTAATCATGATTCATTTGATCCTATATGGTGTTAACAAATATATATAATAATGTCTAATAGAATCAACACACAAATTATGAGAGCATGTAATATTATTTGGTGCGTACCGTGATCTGCTCGCTCTTGAAGAAGATGTCAGCAGTACCTCGCATGCCTAATTAAATTTGTGTCAGTAGTTCAAAGGAGAAGAATGATGTTGTTACTCTGTTTAAAATATATGTTTATTGAAAAATGTTTGAGGTTGACGAGAGAGTTTGTCAGTTTTAGCTAACAGTGTGGCAATAAAAGTGTTAAAAGAAGTTGAAGAAGTGAGATGCATTCGAACAGACACTCGATTCATTACTAAATAATAAAATAATTACCCCTATAGCAAGTGTAACAAAAACAAAGGAACAACAGAATATAAAATACAAGTATGATTATGTACAGTGAAGTCTTACAAACCACTCGAGTGAACACTGGCTGGGAAAGTCTAACAGACTGCAAACAATGGTATACTATTTTTGGGTTTTTATAACGTTTTTCCGTAAGAAATGAATCTACGCGAGAAAGAAAGGCGTAGAGTTAGCATACGAGTAGGTTGCTAAATGTGCTGATGTTGACCAGGCTAGCACAAAACCCTGAGAAAAGAAAAGAAAAGAAAACTTGAAAAGGGTAAAGTTGGGAAAGTGAAACTTTGGGAGAGAAAAATATAACTATGTGGTTGACAAGGATGTGATAGCAGGCGAACTGTCACAAGTTTATCGGTAAAGGGGGAGAATTTTATAGACTGATTTAGAACTGTGTTTATAAGGTGTCAACGTACATTTTGCTGCAACTATATAATAAACTAATAATTACGTAATAGAATAAACTATTTTGTATTCGTCCGGTGTCGAGTAAACGCCGCAGCTGTATTGCAGAGATAAAGCGTGTAAAACGGAGCGAAGATGACGGAGATGTTAGACTGTTCTCGCAGCTGAAGAACAATCTAAGTAGGACGTAGATTGTATGTTTCCATAACCGCGGGAGATAGATAGGCTTTCGTACGTCGAGAAGGAACCGAGATGAGAACCCTGCTGGTTGGGTCGAAAGCTTTTTCACGGTGATGCACCGACCGTGCAACGTGTGAAAGTTGCGACAGGCATTCAAACCGTTCAAACTTTTTAAACGAACAATTCCTCATCAGTAGGCAACGGCTGTTTATGCAAATCTACAGTTTTCGACTTCTACAACCCCTGGCAAAATGTTTCCGATCAGACGTATTAATATGAAATTTACTAAAAGCATTAATCAAAAAAATAATTAAACATTAATAAAAAAATGAAATCGCATTAATTCAATGCTACAACGTATTAAAGCAGTAGTACGTACACGTGGGAACATAACAAAATGTTAATACCTAAAATAATTTAAATGAACAGATCGGATCGGAAACTTTTTCCAGGATTTCTACCAATCGGAAACGTTTTTCCGTGTAACATTGTGTTTCTGCACCTGCTTCTTTTCATAATAAATGGAAGTTCAGGTTATTTTGTTGTTATTTATTTCATACTAAGCCCCCCTTAATTTCCCATCACCATTAACTACATACAATAATATTTTATAGTTCTAAAACATGAATATTTTTACTAAATTTCGTATTAATGCGTCTGATCGGGAAACTTTTTGCCAGGGATTGTATATTTGCTATGTTAATACAGTTAAATAAATAAAACCTCAAAAAAACTGAATTTGCTCTTTGAAATGTTTATAATATGTAATTTTTATTTTGCGAAGTTATTAAATGTCCATTGCGCACTAATTTGGATACATTCACACGTTGACTGCTATGGGGTTCACTGATACATCCGGTACCCTAAATTTTATTTAATGAAATAACTATTCTCTTTTACTATATTTTGAACAAATTCAACATTGCGATACTGATTTGGGTTCGTACGTAAAATACGGAATATTTAAACAATTTATTCCTTCCCGATTTATGTAACAAGAAAGATATTTGTGTTGTGTATCTTTAGCGATGGCTGCTTTCATTGTGGTAGTCAACGTGTTAAATTGTATAAACATCCGCAGCGGATTTATGAAACATAGAATTTAACGATCATGAGTTGAAATATTTGATGGTAGATTTGAGGAATTTCATTTTTGCGAGTATTCAGTTTGGAATATTTCATTAGTTTGAGGAATCATATAGAAGGGTTACCACAGGTTAGAAGTTAATATAATAAAATTTACATACGGGTTAAATTTAATTATTTATATAATTACTTAATTTAGTTTAAATGTTTCAAAATGTCGAGAAGTCAATCAGTTGTTCAGAAAAATAGTGAAGCGCCTCGTTCCCATCGCTAGCGAATCCCTTCGGTTTTTCGACTCTCTCATTTCGTTTTTTCCCTGTACCATTAAATTCATGTATGTGTCTTGCCAGCTCCATTAGAAACATAGTATTCAGAGCTTGTTAGTGTAGCTGTTACCAGACGGCAAAACATCAGTGTAAGTGTGCGATTTGAATACTGAATGATCTGAAATGACCAGATCAGACCTTGGAATTCTGTAACTCGAGGGCTTAAAAAGTAACCATAGTTTTATAATTTCAAACATCTTTTGATTCTAGCGTTTAAAGACATACATTTTCCAGTTTATTGATTTTCACAAATTTTTCGTATATTCAGGATTATTTGATATATCGTCATTGTATAATGTCAGATAAACAAAAACATAAGGTCGATCACATGTTGAAGACATTATTGCAACTCGAATATAAGAGATAGACAAAGCATTTTCTCAAGATCATTTGTTAAACTGTAAATTGTAGCCAGAATGACAACCATATTCATAATCTTTCATGGGCTTGTTTATGTAATAAATCATCCAATTAGAATAATAATAAAGTTAAATTGAAATGAATAAATAATATGGTAAGAAAATTGTGCAGTAACGTTGAAGTGACAATACTACTTATCTTTACTATATGTAGATAACATGTTATGAACCCTATTACAATGTAATTCGAACCATAGACAGCCAAACCAGAACGTATTTCAGTGCTAAGGGTCAGTATGTTGGCTCAGATGTATCCATTAATTCCTTCTGAATTTTCATTGAAACATTCTTCGTCTCCTGCTTCATACCAACGTCCAAATATTTATTTTAAATTATTCGTGCGAACGTAGCCTGAACTAATCCATTCATTCTCCATATAAAACTACTTCGACGCTAGCATAGTAAATAACACTTGACATTAACTACATTCCAGAAAATTCGACACCTATCCCAGCCACTAAAGTACAGAAAATTTTGCACATCTTGCAATTGAACAATTTCCAGCCTGATATAATACATTCGGTTGCCATACAAAATCACTTCGAAGTTAACATAATAAATAGAATTTGACATTAATTAAATATCCAGAAAAATCTGAACCTAGATCCACCTTTAAATTACAAGACAATTAAGAAAACTTGACATTAACTAAATTCCAGAAAATTCCAAACCCAGACCAACCTCTAAATTACACGACAATTAATAGAAATTGACATTAACTAAATTCTAGAAAATTTGAAACCTAGCCCAAAGTTACAAAACTCTAAGTTACACAAATTTCTACACGTCCTGTAATTGAACAAAAATTCGGCAACGTGAGGTAGTTCCCCAGGGATTTGTCGTCTGTACCCACGTGACGTATCACGCATGAAACATTAAGAGGCAGGCCAAATGTCGTGGCCGATTAGCATACGCTTTAAAATCCGCTCGGTAGCCGCAACGTTATTAATACGTTATTTTGCATAATGCATGATGGAAGAGTACCTCGTCCTCTCTTCCTTGTTCACGGTGATCTAGCCCGTTCGTCTTTGTCGTGCTAGCGAATCGTGAATGGAATTTGGAGGTCCTTTCGATGAGCCGGCGAACGTTTAAAAGGTAGAACCGCGGATGGGACGTGCTTGTGCAACAATCTCAGAGATGGAAGGACGACCGGATTCCTTGGCAAGTTGTTAAGTAATGACCGTGTCTTTTGTCTCTGTCGCACATGCAGTACTATCGATTCTGTCATTCCGTCTCTTTTTTTTTTAACGTGGCATGCATCTCTCACTTCGTTTGCGCCTCTGTGGCTTTTATTTTGTTCTCTCTTCTGTGATTTAATGTTTGTTATTCTATGTAAGCGTAATTTTTTCTAGTTCTGTTTCAAAAGAAATTTTGTGTAGAATTAAATCACTGATTCTGTGTAATATTAAGTATATTTCATGTTTTATCATAGCTGTATCTAATTCTGATTCTATGTCTAATTTTTTCTAATTTTGTTTACATCTAATACTATCGAATTCTAATTCTGACTACTGTAAGTCTACTTAAGGCAAAACCTCTCTAATTCTATTTAAATGTACGGCTGTATAATTCTGTCTAATTCTAACTAATTATATTTCCGTTTAATTCCGTGTAACTCCACTTAATTGAAATTTTATCCAAATTTACATCATTGTAATTCTATATAAACAACACTTATTTGTAACTTTGCTAGTGGAACATTAATTTAAAGAATAATAATTACTGGCGAAACTATGTAACATAGAATAATAGTAAAAATATATGGCAGTGATTATAACAAGAGGTAGTAGTTTAATAACAATTTAGAATAATAGTTCAGCGAATACCAGAAGCTGAGGCATCGACAAACTGCAGAATAGACCTATCATTCAATGTATTTTTGTGTCACACGTCCGGAGGGTTCGTGAGCCCTCTTACCATTTTCGTATCATATCCTACTGTATCGATTATGACTGGTTTTACATCACAGCGGTATTGGTGGTAGGAATCGAAATAAAAAAAACTGATAGACGTTCGTTATTTCATTTTGTCTTCGAATAAAATATTGAATCCCTTTCATTCCATTCAGGCGGAGATCCACGATTCGACAATTGTTTCACGATGTGATTCCACTATAGGACAAATTTTGATGTCATCTCATTAACTCGCATCTCATGTGAAAATTTTGTCTCGCTTAAATAGGTTTGAATTTTTTATTGTTTCCACGATGCATCAAAATATCGCCATCAACAGCGCTGTGGTGTAAAGCGAGTCACAATCGATGCAGTAGGATGTGACTCGAAAATAGTAGGAGTCCTCGCGAGCCCTCGGAACGTGTGATACAAAAATACATTGGATGATCGGTCTATTCTGTAGTTTGTCGATGGGTGAAATAAGTGACATAGCATAAGATTTCCAGTATCATATCTTTATGATCAACTATAATTCAATAGCTTCTGCTTAATATAAATATTTTTAATATGCTGAAGGTTAAATGAAAATGGTACATGTAAAGTATTTGGCAACACGCAAACGTCCACGGTAATCCAGAAGAGAATGAACACGAGGGAGCTTTGCCCGCGTAAACACAACTTTATGGAAACTTACAAAGAGAATAAACGTGAACGTTAAAGCATGAAAAGCGTAATGGAGACATTTCGCGTAGAATGTCCTGATTCAGGTGTCCCT
This sequence comes from Macropis europaea, assembly GCA_916610135.2. NCBI lineage: Eukaryota > Metazoa > Arthropoda > Insecta > Hymenoptera > Melittidae > Macropis > Macropis europaea. The sequence continues at coordinate 24,132,700 of OU744344.1, forward strand.
AATGTGCCTTATATTCCCTTGAACATTTCAATGAATGCTTCTATCGCCTGCGCCCACGAAGCTATACTTGGAACATAATGGAGAAGCTTCATTCGACGAATCTTACACACTGGAAATATTATTTTCTATCATTACATTCCAGAGACTGTAAACGGATAAAAAATCATGATTTCATTTCTGTGACGTTTTGAATGTTTTACCTTCTTCGTGTTCAAGATGAAATTATTCTTATTAATTATACCAATTGACTGCATAGACAAAGAGCTATTTATTCAGAAGTAAGATACTTATAGTTGGACTTATTTTTCATGGAATCGTCTCAATTCAGCTATTAAATTTTTGTAAGAAGAATTCATTTTATAATATTATATAATTTAATGGTATATCGAGTTTTACGTCGAAAAAATTGTTGAACAATGTTTTATTCCATTATTATGCCATGAAATTGTCGATATTCCGCATAAAACAATTATGTAAGTATTATTAAAAAATAAGATATTTATAGGCAAATTAAATTTTCATAGATTTATTACAATTCAGCTATACAATTTTTAAAGAAGAATTAAATTCACATGAAAAATTACAATATTGTAGAATGTAATGGTATATCCAGCTTTAATGTAAGAAAATAACTAAACCGTGGTTCATTCAATTATTGGACCTCAGTCTTCACCAATAATCGTCATTTAGACGTCGTATTCATAAGTTATTAAGGCGAACTTTCTAGAGACAAATATCACCTGCGAAGTCTTACTAGGCACGTCGTGAGTCTAATGCTCCGAATACACGCACTCGGGCGTCTTTAATGTAGCGTGCGCACTGCTGTCACTTTATCTGCCACCTACTTTGCGTTAAGTACAAAGATATTTGCAAGGTAATGGGGAAAGTTCGAGGAATATCTACCACATTGTGTCTTCCTTTTCATTACGGCCACACTGCTTACGAAACTGTTGTTTCTTGGAAGTTCTGCTTTTCGCCTCAATTTCGTCTAGCACGTAGTACATTTTCTTGCAATCTTATTTTATTTCTATCACATCAATTACATTAGGCGTATGCAATTAATTTCTATTGTAAAGTGTAACTTCAGTGTTTCAGGAGCAGTTCAGTGTTTTCTTCTTGTGGTTATTTCAATAAATTAGAATTTTGTGAGCATCCAACATTTTTTATAGGACTTTTCACGATTGCGTGATTGTTTTTTCTTCTCGTTGAAAATGTGTGTAAATATTACTAAAATTTTATGTAATTGCCTTGGCATTCATTATTTCGAACGTGACTTTAAATCGTTGTATTTTTAATTTAAGTAAACCAAAATTTTCAGAAACTTGAATATCCCCGGATTGATTGAGATTGCTGATAAACTTCCGTGGGTTTGTGTTCTTTTCGTGAAATTTGTTCTCTGGAAATTCGGCTTTTAGGGAAGTTGAAGTGCACTGGAGCATTTGTAAAAGTGGGGATCATCGACGTTAACTTCCGTGTGTTGGGCGAAATCCTCCTGAACTATTGAATTCGTCTAAGTGGAACTATAGAATAATAAATCTTCTTGAAGCGTAGGGTTCAGAACGAGGATTTGCTTCAGACAGAACACTAAATCGTTTTAAAAATTCAAGGCTTTCAAAAAATTGGTTTCCGTGCCATACGTGCTTCCGCTCTGGAATTACATGCGTTTCATTACAAAGCTTTACGTTAATTTTCATCATCATAACCCTTCGAAATTATTTACAAATAATTTTCAAAACGGTGAAAAAAAAGAATTTTTGAAAACTGCATGGTTAAAAAGTCACAACGAAAATTCTTTGTTTTAAGAAAATTGTCTTCAGAGAGTTTTAATCTGATGTTACTAATAATATTCGTGTTAAATTTATTAATAATGTAACCGTTACTTTCGAGAATTCAATGGCTATACGAGTACTATATAATTTTAGAAAGTGCAATAAATTGCATTTATTCGAAATTTAAAACTTCAGAAAAATGTATATATCCTAAAGTCCCTGAGATCAAGAGAGCTTTTCATGCACAGCCACACGGAAATGTAAATGTAAAAATTTTAATTTCCGAGAGAATTTAATTCTAATTTCTAACAGCATTTTCCAACACAATTGCGCACAATAGTCTTCTAAAGGATATCAGATAAAAGATTGCAAAGAAACAAATACGGTCGCTTTGTTCGTACACCTTAATGAAACAACATCGTATCTGATATCACAGACGTATCAAGCTGAGACTAGCATCTATTGATTATACCCAACAAACAGATATTTATCCCTTGGTGGATTAAATTTCTCCGTAACTATATATGTGCAATAACTCCTGAAATTAGTTTAAAATTAAAAATTGCAAGTATGTCCTAGAATATTAATTCTTCAGGTATCCCAACCTACAGAATTATCTACAAGAATACGATAAGAATAATATAAAATAAGATAGCACTATTTAAACAAAATTCTGCAGTTATATTTTATAGGAAAACAGATATTCTTATACTACCCAATTTCTATAATCTTCTTACCATCTATAATGGAAGAAAAACTATACTTTGATGTATCCAGTTGACAGGCTCAACCCTTATATAAGGGTGTCAGAGCATACAGGCAAATTCGTCTTTCCATTTTCTGAGAAATTGAATTACCCAACAGCTTGCTCCCAGCCAGAATAACCAAGGTTCTCCTGTAATACATTTTAATATACGCAAATTGAGAAAAATCTATATATCTGTGTTTGAGGATAGGGGATGCATTTTAGGATCGACACGCAGCGGTGCATACATGCATAAACATAGAGAGCGACAAGGAGATCACGTTACGTAAGGTTTAGCAGACATATTGTCGGCTCAATGTTCCATCTACACGATCTCAGTTCGCACAAAGCCCGACTGCATGATGTTCCACGTTCTCTCTCTCTCCCCATCTCTCTCTCTTTCTCTCTGACTTCGTCGGTACCGTGGTTTGGGTGAATCTGTATTGTTCATGCACCAGGGTGCACCTAAGCGTTATCTGCCCACACACGTATCGGTCCAAACACGCACAAAGAAGATAACGTATTGGTACGTGCACCAGGGGCCAGTGGCGTAGTCAAAGAAAGAGGTTTTAGGCGATCGTACCGCAAGCAGTGAACAAATGCTTTTATTGTGATGAGGGAGACTTGTTAACAATAAATTTAATCAGAAACGAGGAAAATGGGAAAAAATTTGGAAGCCCTGAATTTTTCTTTTAGAAGATTTTAGAAGACAGGTGTCCTAAGAGTTGTGTTGCTGGTGTCATTTTAGGGGTTGCACCACAGGAACTGAAAAAATGTCGTTTTTGTTTTGGTATGGTACATTTTCTGAATTTAATTAGAAGCAGAAAAAATGTGAAGATGTTGGTAGTCTTGAATTTTTCTGTTTTGAAGTTTTTAGAGAACAGTTTAGGTGAATTTAGGGGTTGTTCCACAGGAACTGGAGGAACGTCGTTTTTGCTACGGTAAGGAATATTTTCTGAATTCAATGATGTCGGTAGTCTTGAATTTTCTCTTTTCAGAGATTTTAGAGAACACTACTGAGGTTACGTGTGATGTTAGGGGTTTGTGTAATAAGAACTCAGCAAGTATTTCTTCTACTTGTTTAACAATAAGGAATTTTGAAAATTAAATCTGGGATAAGAGACCTTAGACAACGTTAGTAGCCTTGAATTTTCCTTTTTGAAGATACAGAGAGTAATATTATGGTGTTCCATAAGTAGTATCGTTTATATGATTTTATGGAGTGTGTCTGACACAAGACAGACGTAATCTCCTTTCGGTTCATACAAGACCTACGTTCATATAAAGTGTCCTAGAGTTAAACGAACAAACTCTGCTAATTCATTGAGTAAAATATATATTTTGAATGCACAATGGAATTTAAGTTACATTTAGTTGTAACTACTGAATTTTTTAATTTAATAAAAAAATATTTGTATACGTAATGATTTTATATATTCAGTAAGAAGAAATGATAAAAGAAATTCTATATAGATACACATAGAAGACATTGGCATATTCTGATCATTTAATTTCGAGACATCTCGTATATTTACACTTGTTCATTTGAATTTTGTAATAGAAATTAGAATGAATTATATTTTCTTTACGAGTGATATTCAGATTTCAATCACTGCAACATTATCGTTTATATTATTTTCTAAAACAATCCCTTGTCTTCATCTGTGCAATTCATCATATCGTGAGCCCAGTACCATAACTAACAATAAGTAACTGAAAGTCTATTGTTTTAGATAACCACATTAATTGTTTAATTTGTCAGCAGCATTGTGTTTTACAGCTCATTTCTTTAATAAATTTAGTTAAACAGACCATTTTGGATGTCTAAGAACAATTTTTATGAAAATTTAACTTATTAATTATTATAATGAAATGAATTGTGAGGTACCTAGTTTTACCACTAAAATTCGAGTTATCCAATTATAGTACTAAACACTCGATTATAATAAACTACAATAGTCTCATCTCAATATTCGTGAAGTGCAATAATAAAATTGTTAATGTTTCATGTTCTTTTTCCACCTGTATTTAATGTTACTAGTACATTTTCAAGATTTCAAGTCCGACCGGTGGCGCGCTGTGAAATCTATTGAAATTTAGTACTCGTTTTAAGACTGACACTGATAAATTTTTGTCGGGCTTCGAATGGAACAGCATTTCGTTTCCACGGAGGACATAACTTTTCATTTAAGCCGATAGCTCTTCGGAAACGATCGCGAAATCTCTTCAACTTGACACGTTCGTTTTTCCACCTCGATGATATTTTATACCGGGAATGTTCGCTAGTAAATTGATATGCAAACGATGTTTATGTGACAAAAAATATTGCTGCTACCAGCGTGTATCTTCATTTCTCAACATGGAACTGATATTAAAATTAATATTAATTTTACGTTGCACGTTTCACTGTTAATTAATGTTGAACGTTCGATACTAACGTATTTAGTGGGAAAGTGAAAACAGACATAAATGGTCGGACACGCCATAAGTATTTTCTTAACAGGACGAATGTCACAGAGGAAATTGCCATAACTGACCAGACATGTTAGAATGCCTCGTTTTAAATATAAATCACGAAGGGAAAAAATATTTAACTGGTCGAACATGTAGTCGTTATTTTATATTACTACAAAATTGATGTTGACCAAATTTGATAAGAATTAGTAGCTGTCTCAATAAATTAAATTTGGGGATGCTACGGCAGTCAACAAGTTAACATGTTGACTGCCATGGCAGCCCCAAATTTAATTTATTCAGATATTTATTGTGACACATTTGTTTATGTTGTATAAGCTAATACGACCCCATTTTTAGAATTTAATGCAAAACCGATGTAACTTCAAATTATACTGCTTTTAATTAACAATATTAGTAATTTGCATAGAATTTGTACTGGTTCTATTAAGCGTTATTCGAAATATTTATTAATACTATTTGTGATCAAATAAATGAAGATTAAATGAACTTGTCACCCGTATATGTTTTTAAGAATAAAAGTATTGATCTTTTCGACGATACAGATGTCATTTTTTACTATTACTTTAAGATTAACAGCAGTCGCTGACAAGACGTAATAATTATTCAATTCATCATATTAAACAATTCTTAACTTTGTACAATTCTGTGAATTATTAACATTGCAATAATAATTTAAAATACACAGTATACATTGCAATAGCAAAATAATTTTCCCTATATAATTTATATTAACGAGTTGACTGCCGTAGCAGTCACCTGCGACCGACGAATCAAATTTTATTTAATTAAATAATTACTGATTTTAATACAATTTGGATAGAATTAATAATGTAACAAAAATAGAAGGCCAAGACTGTGCAAGTGAATACTTACATATTCTCTTCCCTCGTGATTTGTAGTTGAAATGGGATATTAAGGTATGTCTGACCAGGTGTGGCAGATTTCACTGTGGCAGTTACCGCGTTAAAAAGAGTGAATCGTGTCCGCCTAGGTATGGCAGTTTTCACTGTGGCACTCTTAATAACCTCTTCACGGACACTGAAACGTATACATACGTTTAATTTTATAAAATTCAGATATTATATACAATAAAACCTCGATTATCCGAACACCGAGTATCCAGAAAACGATCGTCTCATGTCAGTTACAAGGTAAAATTATTATTAATGACAGTGCGTACTTCATTTTATGCTACTACATATATTATATTCTGAAATAAAATTATCATTTTTATACAAAACATAGTAACAATATGAGTCAACTTGTTACTAATTGCAGTTCGAATAATCGAGGTCCTACTGTACTAAAAAATTTACAATGTACCTAGTGCTCACACACGTAACGTTATTTTCCTCATCGAAATTTTCTACTCGATATAGAATTTCAAATATCAGATATCCGAATTTCCTCAGTTCTGTATATTTTTTATTTAACATCCACGAATCTGTATGGAACGAATATATTTTTTTTTCGTGTTTGCAGAGTGTTCGGTACATCGAAAAAATTTCCTTTCTCTGCGCCAGTGTGGACGCGTTTGTCAGGACATTCGCATATATCTCGTCGGACTCGCACGTGTTGGAAAACGCGCACACATGTGTAATATGCCGCCCACGCTAAGAAATGCCAAGAAAACGTGCTGGGTTCTCTCGATGGGAAAACCGCAGGAAGAAAAGGGATTCGTCGGTGGAAGGTATGAGTCACCGCAGATTTATGAAGTTTTCACGGCAATCGTATTCGTTTCACACAGCCCTGCCAGACTTTCAGCCCCCGCATCACACCCCTCCGGTTGTCGAAATTTTTTCACCGTTCGTGCTCGAACGATTCCCTTTATAAGTTTGGACATTTCAGGGTGAAACGTGATTCAAGCAACTGAAAACACGCTAAACAGATTTTTATTATATCTTAACACGATCGAAGTTTCATATGGTGATAGTTGCTGGGTGAGTTTAGTCTTGATTTAGAGGTTCTCTGAATAAATAAATAAGAAATTAGTATTTAGTAATCTGTTATAAATAAAGACATTATGAATAAGTATTATATAATAATAATTTCTAAAGAATTAGATTGTTTATTATAAGATATTTTATTGATTTAATTTTCAATACACAGGGTTGGTGCTATATTTTCAAAAGTTAATATTGATTTTTTTATACAAATACTATGTCCTTTCAACTACAGAACTTGGTATAATTTTTAACAAGTTTAAAATCTTAATAATTGCTCGAAACAGGAGAAGCTGTAATATATGTACTTTTAATACATAAATTCTATACACTTTGTGAATGTTGGGCCACCCAACTTATGATTTTAATTTCTGTGAGAAAAAATATACCTCAGAAAAGGTGCTTGGTTTCGAGGCTGAAATTATAGTGTAATTGCTATGATTGTGTATCTGAAAGTCAAGGTCATTTTATGGTTATCAGCAATTCTTTTGAATAGAATGGTACATTTACTTTCCTGTTTTGTAACAGAGTGTCTTAAGACAAAAACGATGATAATGGTACAAGGTTATTCGACGTAATACAAGGTCAGTTATGAGGAAAAACTTATGATAGAGTTGTGTAAGTGATGTTTACTCTATCATGAAAATTAGAAAAGTTATTCACCTCTTTTAAACACCTCTGAATCTAGTGCAACAATTTGAATTTAGCGTAGCAATTTTAGTTCAAGGAGCTCCACATTTTGCTTCTTTCCTTAAAAATTGGTCAAGTATGCGTGCTTGCTCATCTTTAATGCATGATTTTCCTAGCGAAGGCTGTGTCAACAAGCTGGACTCCAACTATAAATTATACTAAGCGTGAAATAAATCTTTCGGAGCTTCTGGGACGATATGTTGCAGCTATTGTATTACAGAACACGTCGACTGACTTTGTTTTCGAAAAAATATTGGAGAATGAAATGAGGTCGAAGGGTATGAATTACTTTTGCAAATAAATGTGACCCTTATGATTGCACTTACAATTACAATTGCTGTATATTTCACAATAAAGGGTTATTAACACGTTCAATACTATGGGGGTCGCTGGTGATCAGTACCTCAAATTTAATTTAATTAAATAATTATTGATGGCCACAAAATTTTGTGCAAACTTCATACTGAAACAGTAATTAGGGAACGGAAGAACATGAGTGAGTACTCAAATCTCTTCTGCTTTGTGATTTCTATCGTAAATCATGTCGTATCTGATTAGGTATGGCTGTTGTGACTGTAGCACTCAAACGCTTCTACTACTCGTAAAAAACACGAAATTAATCATGCAACTTCAAGTGTGATGTTTTATGTACATGTGTGGAATTTATTCAATAACGTTTTAGTAAACAATAAACTGCTTTCACAATAAATTAACATTAATGTTATAATCACCAACCACAACTATAGTTCTTATAGAAATTTGCAGGTATAATTTCAAGGATTTTCAAGTGATGCGATTAATACTGCACTCGACGGAATTTTGTTATTATTTTAATCCTAAGCTTTCTTTAAACAACCAGGTCTCCTATATTATTTTGCAACCGTAATGCAAGCGAGGAAAAATTCCTAGGGGAATATAACCGAAGATTGCACTCTTTCACAGAGCTCAGAAAGCTCCACTGATAGTCTGAGTACCTTATAAGTACGGAGCTCCCGGAATAGGGGAACATAACCTCTATTACTAACTATTGCTGTCTCTCTCTCTCTCGTATTCCTCCTTTCTTTGCAATCTCCGGCGTCATTCTGCGATCCTACTACTCGGGAAGTTTTTCCAATAGGAAACTGTAATAAAAGTAAACAATAGCATCGTCTGTCTTTGTTGTATCTTTCGTTCGATTTCCAACACCTCCAGCGTACCTTGTGCTTCTACTACAAGAAGCCGATTTTCACCGAGAATACTCGGGTTCGATGTGAAATTCACCAAGAAGCAATGGATGAAGGATTAGAAATTTTCATAACTTTTTAAGTAAATAAGTTGGAGTACAGTGCAAGCTCCAATTTTCTTTAATGATTAATTTGTACTGATTGCAGGGGTCACTGTAGTTGGAGAATTGTAATTTTAGGAACATAAAGGGTGTTAATCTGTCTAGGTTAGGTCTACGTTCAGTCTAGGTTGGGTAGAGACCTAGAGAATTGGAAAAGCTTTCTTCTTACTAAAAATTTGTAGGTAAAAATTGTGAATTTAAATTAATTATACTTCACATTTGAATTGTGAACCTATAGATAATTATAGGTTTATTTGTAAATTTGCTATTTTTAAAATGGAGCCGTGGTAACTATAATTAAAAACAGAAGATCGATATTGGACAGGTAAAGGTTTATCACAGGTGTGTGATGACTATTCTTCATATGTTATTTGTTTATGCCATGAAATGGTGATTAAATTTACTTATTGTCAGACAAGGCTAATTTTATTTCATAATGAAGAAGCTAGTGCTCGATTATGAATTATTTAATTTCATATACTTCTGCATTAAGTATTGAGTTACTGAGAACTGAAAATTATTTTGACTGGATGTTATCTTCATCCGCATGAAGTTTTTAAGCATCGTCGTGTTCACTTATTCGGGTCAGATTTAACATTCAAAAGAGTCTCAAAAAAAAATCTGAAAAATTAATTAAAATAATTATGTGTGACTTTCCACGATTTCCGAAATATGAGTGTTTAATTCCCTAACAGAAATTCGGAAAGAGCTTACAAACATTGTATGAAACTTATTTAAACAGAAACATAAAATATTCCTACACCAAACAGAAATAAAAAATTCTAATTGGAAGTATGGTTACTTCTAACAACAGCAAGAAAACTGTAATTAAAAACTATAAATAATAATGTAACCAACATCAATTTCATTTTATGAAAATATTGATATTAACGCAACAAATGGGACGTTACAAAAAATAACACACAAAAATTAACAAAATACTTAGTTGAATGTTAGTAGATACAGGGCATAGGAGAGAATTCAACCAAGCAAATGAGTTTCACGTTTTCTTTATTGTTATTAAATTAATATGTTGTTCAAGACTTATATACACATACATATGTGCACGGGCGTAAGCGTGCGCGCGCGCGCGTTTTTTGCACAACGTGCACATATCATATGTCTATACGCACGTATGTATGTATTGTATATAACAGCGACAATTACAATGCATCGTTTATGATCAGTAATAATAATTCGTAATCGAAAAACCTTACCCGATTACTAGATGGAAACAAAAGAACCTTGGCGAAGTAATCATCATAATAATCGTTTAAATAGTACAGTCGTATTACTCGTAACCCTTAAGTCCATCGTTTAATGCTTATGTATATCACTCGTTATAGATACAGGGATACAGAAAAATAATACCGCGCGGCTGTGGTGGAATCTTCTTAAAGTATATATATATTTTTTTATGTATATATATAAAAGGGGATCGAGGACTGTCATTAGAATAAATTTTCTCTCGCACTGGATTCGCTCTGTCTCCGGTTTCTTCTTTTTTTTTACAGTTTCGACAACGATACAGGATCTCCGCTAATGGATTCGTCGGGAAGAACATTTCCCTCGATTTTGTAATTTTTTATAGCTTATGCAATGTTTTTAAGAATGCACTGCTTTGATGAACTTTTCGCAGTTGATCAGAATTTTTGAAAATGGTTGTAAAATGATGGCCAACATATTTGAAACGGACTGTAACGCGTTGCTGATTGAGTAATTATTATATTGACATTTGAAAATGTTTTTGATATTTTGTATGCTTCTACAGAACGAGATAAATTTTGATCACTCTTACTACAATAACTTTCTCTTTGTTCATACTTGAGAACTGTATGTAACAAACTTTCATTTATTAATATATCCATTGAAGATAATTTATGGGATACTCGTGTTTTACAAATAAAACTATCTTGTTTCTGTTCATTTTTAACCACAAACGGGTAGAGTTTTTGGACAGACCGACTTAGAGCAGTGATGAGCACGCGGTGCCCAGCGGAGCTATTCACTAGCCAGTTAGCCACGCCTACTGCGAAACTTGAGCCGAATCGCTGCTCCGCTGGCCAACATATGCCCACTCGAACAAATACTCCAAAATCTCTTTCTTGGTCTCTGAAAAACACCCAAGGAGATGAATTTCTAAATCATTCAATTTCATACAACCTATTTCTCATATTCTCTACGTTGACAACAAAAGGATCGTTAATCGAGGAAGAATCGATCTTTCTGACGACATCGACGCATCGGTACATCCTGTTCTCGTTTGTTCGCCACTCGAAACAACAACGTTAGGATAAATTGTAGCTTTACTTAACGATCCTACCAGCCGAGCTCGTCTACGTGATAGCGAGATCGGGATAATCAATTTTACACGAGCTGCACTATTTATGTCCTTGGTCCATTTTCGACGCATACGTTTATTTACAAGACGTTATTACTCTTTTTTCTTGGTAATATTCATTGGTGCGTGTTTCACCGCGATTTTTGTGAAATTATTCTTTTTTTTTGTATGCTCAGTTGTCCTCCTCCTTGTGAACGGATCGAGAGCGAATCGTCGAGAGGACCTTCCGTGTATACAAATCGTTCCACACGTCGACAAGTAGATTGGGAAACTCGCGCGTTTTATCGGCCTCGCTGTTTATCGAGGGACTGTTCATTTTCTTGTTCTCTTGTTGTTTGCTTAGTCGTGTGGCTGAAACGAGCACGTCGAACGATTACGATTCTCTACGTCGGATGGTTCTCCTTATTCGGATTGAAACGTTTGTTAAGCACTTTCGAACGATGCCCAGCCTCGAATGAGAGGAGCTTGCGGCGAATTGGGCTATGAGGACCTTTCTCCTGCTATTTCACTCTGTTGAGGTTGAGAAAAGGATTACAAGTAGAATAGAACATACTTGAATTTTCACAGGTTTCTAAAAGGATTGAATATTAACTTTGTACCCACGGTGGTATTGAATGTGTCATGATTTGTTCGTTTTTTATAATTTCTTGAGAGTTGAAGTGTGAATCGAATTGAACTGATGAACATGAATTTAATGCGGCAGTTTCTATGTGGTAGGTAAAATTAAGATGGTGTAGATGAATATCTCTTTTTGCGGGGATAATCATAGAATTGAACACACAACTTAGGAGCTTCAGTTTTAAAGATACTTTTAAACGTATTACACAATAATGTAGAATAAAAAATAATAAATATAGAATTTTTTCTCTACAAATTTTTCTAAATTATACAGTCCTGTACGTAGGAACAATGTCATGTCTCTTTCCACATGAGCGTTTATCTCAAATAATTGCTAGTCATCAATGTATTTCAAATAAAATTAAGTTTATAGTGGTAAAATAAAAGTATGTTTAAAATCATGAAATATTTGCATTCTTAATCATGCTTTTTTTTTATTCACAAGAAGTTGCGCTCAGTTGGCGTACTGCATATAGAATTTTTCACTGTGGCAGGGACTTAATACGAGTGTCACAGTGAAATCAGCCATGTATAGTCAGACACGCTATAATTATATTATGCTTTTATTATAAGTCGTAAAGAAAGGAGAGCTTAATTATTCAATTGTATACTTGGCTTTCTACATTATTATTGCTATGTTATATTTGTTCAGGATTTTGCAGAAATCAAATATTATTTAATCAAACTTAATCTGAAACGCTAGTAACTCCTGCAATGGTGTGTTGATGTGTTAATACACAGTACCGTCAATAATTATTGGAATGAGTTTTCAAGTACATAGTAAAATTAAATAAACAATTTTTATTTGAATTTACTCGAAAAGATGGAGCTTTGACAAACCTGTAAAAGCTCCTCAATATTATCCTCGATATTTCACATACCTAAATATTTCAAATGCCATTGAACATCCGCAGTTTATTAATTATCATTGTTCGACTAATTAAGAACGGTTCTGTGTCTTAAACATTTTTTTTAACTACACAATCAATTAAGGAACCTTCCTACCTATGAATTAAACTAAAAAAAAAATTAAAAATGACTAGGTAGTAACGTGATACCTTCGCATCATTGATCTCAGTTACTTATATTTTTCTTTTGACCCTCGTAGCCCTTTTTACACCCTCTTTGTGCTCACGTCCTCCCTCTCATTCGAGAAGAGCCAACGATAACACGGTTTTGAAATTCTGATCGTCCCCGCGGCGAAAGACGACATTCCACCTCGCCGTGATCGGTATGGAAATATCGAAGGTATTCTCAAAATTTCACTCGTTCCCACCCTCGCACTCGGTTTTTCCCGTCATTTTTTTTTCTTCTGTTATGGCATGCTATTACCTGTATATGACACATTTACAATAATAACAATATGTTGCTCGTCGACAATCGCCACGGTCCACATAATCTCGCTCCTTATAATTCGTACTTTTTTTTTCTTTATGTATACGTGTATATTTATATATACGTCATATTTATATATTTATATATTTATATAATCCGAAAAGTTCAGTGTGTCGGTGGTGTGTGTTCGAAGGTCCTGGACCCCCTCCCCCTTCTCATGTTAACTCCCACCCTTCTCGCCGTCTACGTTTCATCAATCGTTCTCACCTCTTCCAGTCGTTTATCACATTAAAATTTCGAATGCGTCGTTGCAGATTTCTCTATTACACGATTTCTTTCTGCGTCCGTCACGTCGCGGTCTTATCACGATGCAGGCGGCTATCACTGTCCAATCACGATGGAACGGTTCACTGTGTGATGATGAGAATGATAATAATACAATGAAATGCACGCGATTTCTTCCGTGCGATAGAGATCGATTTCTGCGTGATTTCTCGATTGCTGTTATTTTGTATAAAGTGGAAATCAACCCTATCGCTACATAATTAAAAATTGAAATCACGATTGTTCTTTTCTGTTGTGAATCAGATTGCACAATGTTGATTAATTTTTGTTGTAAATGTGATTGTAAACTTGATTTTAGGTGTCCTGAAACGTGCAGGATATCTATTAGTTATTTTTATGCTTTTAATATTTTTGTATGACTTTATTTGCAAGTATAAAATAAAAAGTCTGCGATTCGATTTAAGTTGATTACAGTATTGTATTATATTAATATAATATATGTTATAATACTGACAAATAAAGCAGAGACTGCTAATAATTCAGAAACAGTGTCCCACCCACGAAATAATTAAATAAAAAATTTAGAACGTTTGTAAAATTTAATTAAGGTCTGTTTTCTGAGAACGTATATGTACGTCCTTTGTAGCGAAAGGGTTAACATTTCGAATTAGAATTTATCGAGAAATTAGAGTAATTTTATGGCCAAATGTGCTGAGAAAATTAAAAATAAATAGATTACTGATTGCCCACTTTTTTACTCTAAAGATAGTTATTATTTTAGTTTAAAACTTCCCTCAATATTGTGAAAATAATCGAACGACACACAAAATAAAATTTGTGTCCTCTTTTAATTAATTCACGAGAGTGAAAGATGATAGAAATAGATGATAAAAATGATTTTATACGATGAATACCGCTTTGTTTTTGAGTGTATCATGCGTGTGCTTATTGATGCGTTTACATGGAATTTTTGTCTGTGTCATTCACGCGTTATCGATCTAAATTTTATGAAATATCGTGTGCGTGGTCAGATTCAATTCTTCCTATTGTTCCAGTCTCGCGGAATCTTTCACTGCGAGAATTTCAAAAAATCATTATCCTCAACGTAATAATTAATCTTTCGTAAAAATTGTGATGTAGAATCAAGAATGATAGAATATTATTTGAGTTGAATGATAAGCTATAATAAAATGAATTTAAAATAACAGGTCTTAACATATTTGATAATAATATTTATCGAATTTCAATTTCAGAATTTTCCAAATATATCTGATGTACTATATTTCAAATAATGAAGAATAAAGGAAAATAAAATTTTATTTATTGACAATTTTTACGAAAGAGAATATTATCCTTTCCATCACGCCCATTGTTTAATTCTCTACAGTATCAATTCTCCTGGTTTCATGTAGAAATACATAAATTAGAGCTTGACAGAAACTTGTGCGCAGTCGAACGGTAAAAAAGTATTCAATAAAAGGAAGCATGAAAGTCCTCGTTCGAAATATAAAATGCAAGACTATCGTATTCGTGAATTGGTCAGAACTCGAGCAGCTCCTTCATCGAGCACGGTTTTCGATTATCGTAAAAGCGATCGACTTGTTTAACCCTTTGAGCCCTACAAGTTTCGAAAAATAATGTGCACCAACTTTTGAAATATTTTGTGGCGAGACACTCGTTGAACTGAATAATTCATTACATTAACACATGCGATTTGAATTGTTCAGTTGTTTTAGTGTTCTAAGAGGACTAAATATGCAATAGAAAATATGTGGGGTGTCCCGTAATATGTGCGACACATTTCAGAGATGGATTCAACACTTGAATAGAATACAAAAGTTCGTACAAACATGTATCGAATTGCGTTTCATTTAGGAGTTTTTAGTTTATAGAAGTTTATATTTATATATCTTTATTGATGGTCAAGATAACCAGCTTGTAAACACCTCCACATCGCTGTTATCCTTCCGATAAATTTAGATGTTAGTCGGATTTACCGAGATAAGCTTCTCCTTTCTGACAAATTTTTGCTTATTCTTTGTTCTCTTAAATTAAAATAATTTATAGAATGTTATGAAATAATGTTTATAGAATAGAATAGTTCGGTTAGTCGAATAGTCAAAGTAAAAATAGAATTAGTCAAATCGATTCAATTTATCAAACGAATTATTCAAACAGAAAATTTGCTGTACTTTGGAAACAAAGTATTTTGAGTTGGACATATGTTTATGTGAATATTTTGTTTCTTTTTTTGCAAAGTCTGGAACCATCTCGAAAATGATTTCAATACATTACGGAACACCCTGTGTATTTTCGTAAGAAACGGTGAAATAATTGCACGAATACGCAGGTTGATAGCGTGCAGTAGTTATATCCAGACCACTCCGGTGACCCGTAGCACACGGTGAACGATTTTTCCGAACGCACGTATGGATCCACCAACCTCAAAGGGTTAACCTGCAGATAGTTTGAAAAATTCCTTGCGCTTTTCTAATACTGTAACATTTTATTTTCTGTGATGCAGCAGTGTGCTTGAACATGAAACAAACGCTTTAAGGTCTTGCAACGATTGCTGTAACAAAAGCTATATAATCTTTCTAACAGAAACAAGTAATTCAGTAATAGTAACTTAGATACCAAAAGAATACGATTAACAATCACTACAGTCGATTCTCTGCATATTTCGATACTCTATCTAGATCAACAGATTGGTCACTAAAAACAAGTTAATCACATAACAAGTACTTAAGTAACACTAGTTATCAAAAAATAATCTAGGTCTTTTCTAAATTCAATCTTCACCCCCTGAAGGCATCGCAAAACCTTAAAGCTCTCTGCCTTTCTGTCAAGATATTTGAGTCAGTATTAACTTAATGAAACAACCATTTACTCTAAGAAAATAAATCCATTTCTATGCACCAAAGAAATCTATGAAATTTCTCGCAAATTATAATACTTTGTTATAGCGACTGGATCTCAAAGCTAGGTCTCTCAAGGTCATTCCTTTAGCCACACTCTCTAATCTCACGCACAAACTCTCAACTGGATTGTTTTATTAGTTGAAACAAAATAACAATATCACAATAGGCAAAAAGTTCAAAAAATCTCTGTGAGAAAAATAGATACCAAAAGGGAAGAAAAACAGAGTCCAAAGATGAAAATTGCTTGTCAGAGCACCGAGAGCAAAGCAGTCAGAATATTTCAGTGGGGGTGACCTTGAAGTGCCTAGTTTGATTGTCGCGGCTCTATTTAGAAGAAGAATAATTGTACGCGCGACGAGACAATAGAAAGTTAGCTCGAATCACTTTCGCATCTCCACGTTACATCTTCATGATCGCCATTGTTGTTTCCATTGTGAATGTTGTTACACGCGACAAGACGCAGACGAATTTTCGTTTCACTCCTTCTCCTTGTCATCCGAACGTTCCCTTACATTTACATACCCGTTAATAATAAAATACACATTCACGAATGTCACAGTGCTGTCTTTGTTCTCTGTTCGCCTGAACGGAATGAAATTACCGCTCGTGTGCACAGCTCTCGTCCATCCTCGTCAGCCCTACTGATGATACTCTCTTGTCTACGATTTTTGTTTTCATTTTTTTTGTTTGTTCGTTTATATACAAGGTGGAAATTGGATAAAGTGTTCTGATAATCGCTCCCCTAACACTTGCTCTCGCTCTTACTCTCACATGCGTTCAACCTTTCTCTCTCTCTCTCACGTCGTTATAAAAAATTGATTCGTTTCACCGGAGACTTAATCGTTCTAACACTTTCCTCCCTCACTCCCTTACTCTCTGTGTGCCAGCTAGGTGTCCCGCTGTCCTCCGCCTTAGCCCCGACCTTAAAATTAAGCTCATCCGATTCACGTGATCTCTCCCATGGATGTTCGCACGATCGTTATGAAAAATATTCTCGAACCGCGGTGGCCCAATCACAGATACTTCCGTCGTCGGGGTATACACTTTCAACATTTGCCTCTTCCCGTTTTTTTTGTTTCACTCTTCTATCTCCCTTAAGCTTAAACTTATTAAGGTCGTCCTTACACCGTACGCATAATGTATATGTATATGTAACAAGAGTGTCCCTTCGTTCTATGTACACGTGTTCTCCGTCGTCGTCTTCATCGTGTTCGTTCAAATGCGTTTGAAGGTGCGCAGCCTGTCGTCCCCGCGATCGGAACACTTCGAGACACCCGGTGGTTCAGACTGTCCCGTTCAGACGATTGTTGCGGCGAACCTGAAGCACGATCGCTGGGAACGATGATTGCTTACGTGAAGGCGTTTTTCTAATATGTACACACCCACCGGGAGGACCGCGAAGTCCGTTTGGCTGTCGACGGGGGCCTCGAGGGATCCCTCCGTGGGATTTATTTAACTTTAAGGCAGTATCGTTCGTCAGGGACGAACCAGTTCTTCCGGATTCGTTGGCAGTAACGAGAGACGTGTCCCGCGGGCCGTGAA
Organism: Macropis europaea; assembly: GCA_916610135.2. Taxonomy (NCBI): domain Eukaryota; kingdom Metazoa; phylum Arthropoda; class Insecta; order Hymenoptera; family Melittidae; genus Macropis; species Macropis europaea. The sequence goes on from OU744344.1 coordinate 24,150,691, forward strand.
GCATTCTTCTTTTCACGACCTCGACATCTGTAGCTTGCGTCCAGGATACCAGAGCAGCGCCAGGAGGATCAGCTGACGCAGGGGCTCCCGTTCATCTCGCGGAATGTTCAAGGATGTTTCGAATTGGACTTCGAAGCATGGCCCCGTGTGTCATACGGGCTCCTCTCGCTTGAAGTTGATGTTCTGCGAGGCGCAAAAGTCGCGGGTGAACGGGATGCAGTTGAACAGCTTGCAGACCTCGCACTCGTACACGGGCACGTTGTAGAACAGGGCCAGCAGCAGGGTGAACAGGACCACGATGAGAATCAGGCAGATCCAGATCAGCCAGACCTTTCGACGACGATCGTAGTGGCCGAACGAGATGAAAGGCATCAGAGCGTAAGCGGCCAGGAAGCCGAAGATAAAGCCGAACAGATGGGCGTAGTTGTCGACCCAGGGCAACACGCCCAGGATTAGTAGGCCCAGCAGGATGAAGATCAGTTTTGATAGAGCCCGACGCGGGTGCTTCAACATTGGCCAACAGTGTAGAACCTCGACTATCAGCGTTGCTAGGAGGGCAAAGTGGGCTCCTGCTGGTCCAACCTGTAACGAATGATATTATTTATTGACACTTTCACTGTAACGTTATGTTGTCTGCGAATAACAACCATTCTGAATTTTTATACAAGTTGAACCTGATAACTCTAAATTAGACCCTTTTAAACGATAATATTAATAATGTTTATAAGGTTCTATTAGATCTTATGGGAGTATATATGGCCTGAAACTACAACAGTTGGGAGAAAAACACTCCTTCATATAATGGATGATTTAACAGTTGTTTCAAGTGGTTAAATTAGGTTGCTCGTCCTGCATATATGGAATATGAATCTGTTCGAGTCATTAACGTGGAATATTAATTGAACCCAGCCGCAGATACACTGAGAGACACATCAAACTCCTATCTTGTACAATTTTATCTTCTGAGGCGTATTTTCTCCAAAATACATCAGTCGTAGGTTCCACAAATTTAATCCAACGCAGACACATTGCCTACCACTATTCTAGAAAACTGTATCGAAATCGGTGACCTCAGAGACTCCTAACATCCTCGCAAAACCTATTTCCACATCTGCACATTTACGAATCCATTCTGAACATTCACGACACAATAATCACTGAACTGTAACACTAAAAAAGACAATTGCAGAGTTTTAATCGCCCGACTGAACTAAACACTGCGAATTATCAATAAACCGTGCCCCGCGGGACCGGTTAACGTGTAAGGCTAACCCTGCAGAACGCGGGCGAGTATAATGAACGGTGCACCGTTGGCAGAGCGTTAGAACGGGGGTACGTTTAACCGAGCAATTAGAACAAATTGGACGGTATTAGTTCTCCGTTGAAACGGTGCCTTCCATTCGCTTTATTCTCCGGCGAACATCTGTGAAGTTGAACCGTGTACAGGCGCTGATAGAAACGGAGCAACGGGCCTGGAGACGAGAGAATGGAAATGACGTATAACTCCGGAGTTCAGCGAGGTGTTAAGGGGGTAAACTATCGAGCGATAAGACGCTGGCAGACCGGCTGAACGACGCCATAAAGGAAACGATTGTAATACTGTTACCCTTTCCGTAGTGTATGAGTGACGGTGCAACGTGGTCTCCGGAGCAATTACTCTAGCCTGGCGGGTCAAAGCGCCGATTAAATCGACGATACACAATGAAATGCCTCGTTAAATGTCCCGTGAGATTATTCAATTAAAAGTTCCGCCGCTGATAAAACGCTGGTAGCCAGCCGGATAATTGGCAGCTTCATTATAATTTCTGATGAAGTCTGACACTTCTTTTTCGTGTCCGCTCTTGGACGAACGGTCTTTCGTTTTATTCAGTGGAATCTTATTGGGATACACGATGATAGTGTTTGTAGGATGACGAACGTAATTGATGGAGTTGCAAGCACATGGTGAGACGAGTTGAGCTTTGATGATAGACAATCTCTGTTCTAACCTAATCTACTAGAGCCCAATTGATAGGATTGTGAGACAATGAATTGACTGTATTTTAGTAACTGTTACAAATGAAGTGGAAAGTAGTGAAATGGTTTCGCTAGTAATACTAAGATGTAGCTGTCTACTTTTGATTTGGTACACGGCAGTCAAAGTGTTAATTAAGCTAGCCCCCAGAGATTGAACAGAAACTCTTCTCAAGAAATCAGCTCTTACCTCTGCCCTATAAGGAACGAATATGGCGCTAGCCAGGTTCCCAGACAAAGCTCCAATGAAATAGATCAAAGCGATACGCAGCGAACCTGTCAGCTTCTCCAAGTCTCTCATCAGGAAATACTGAACCAACAGCGTGATGGATAAGTGAAGAACTCTGCAAATCAAAAATAAGATTGATTATCAGTAAAAATGCCCAATAAATAACTATCTTAAGTTTATCATGACCTAGGATCACACAGTTGTTATTGACAGAGCCTTCAGGTGACATCTGTGTGTAGACCTCTGATGGAGGACAATGCTTACAGCCTGATGTCTGTATCAATAACAATTGTCCAATTAATTTTCAATGAAAATTTCAACTTGGATCTTACCCAGCATGAAGAAAAATGGTGGTGAAGAGCCTGTAGAACTGATCCGGCCACTCAGGATGAAGAAATGGTATCATACCGCAAACGTCGTGCAAACATTCGACCTGGGAACACAGGGACGCCTCCTCGTGGAAGTAGCCATGAACGAAATCACAGTATTCTTTAGTGGTGATCCGACACATCCCATGAATGCCTATGCAACAGGGATGACCGATCACTTCGCAGACCATGTGCTCCGCCATTTTATCCTTATATCGCCCCACTGGGAAGTTTTCGTTGCCCCGTTGACTCCCGTTTCTACTGTTGATCAGCACAAAGGATTTTCCTAATTATTTTCTGTTCACACGTTATGAATATCGAAAAGACTCTCTCTAAATCAGGTCACTCGTTTCACGAGAAGTTTACAGTAGCTCATAGTTCTTTGTTTTAACCTAGAGGATTATTGGTATTATATACAGGGTGTTATACAGTGAATGGTACCACCGAGTAGAAAGTCATTTTATGTAAAACAATAAATCCAAATTGTAGAATGAAATTTGTTTGTTTAAAGGTTTGCTTCTAAGGAAATTGTGTCTGAAAATTCGTTTTTCAACAGGCTTTTGCATTTTAGGTGCTTAAATGTTAAAACATTACTCGTTCCTGAGAATTATAATCATGATTACTCCTTACACCTCTGGATCCAGTGCAAGTTTCGTATGAGTTTGTAAATAAAACTGCAAATAGTTATTATACTCAGAGTCAAAGTGTCCTACACCAACAAATCAGTTTTGAAATTCTAACGCTCGAATACTTTTAACATATTCTGGTCTGAACCTAGCTCGTCAAAATGCAGTATGGCTGAGTGACCCTGCGCCGCTGGACTCGCCGTTTCAACCGAAGGGGTTAATAGCACGTGCTTGTTTAACTGAATAGTAAATAGATGAACGCGGAATGAAGTGACGAGAAGGACTGTAACGTTCGAAAAATAAACGAATTTACCTGAAACGTTGGTTGAACGGATTAGTCTTTCGACAAATGGGCCATTTAGTGATGTCGTCCGGCCACTCGTACGGTGCTATGCTAGCCGGGGCATCGCAGAACTTTGGATCCAATCCGCAAACTGATCCGCTTATGCGTCCGCCTGGTCCACTGTCCCCAGGACCCCACTTTTTCCAGGTCGATATGGTGTTCTAAAGTGTTTTGCAAACGTTATTCGCTGTTTCAACCGATTCGCTTCTACTAACGAAGTGTATCATGCCACAGAACTACTTTAGCAAATAATAATGATGACAAAAGACTCGACAAGTAAATTAAAAGGATGGTGGGTCATGAGGTATAGAAATGAACGTATTAATTTCTTCATGGACGAATTTACTAAAGTTAAACGAATTATTTCTATATATACAATATGAACTAGAAATTATTAAATAAAAAAAACAAAAATTGGGAAGGTTGAGAAATGTTTTATAAAAATACAGCATTAGTATCAAACTGAAAATTAAAATGAAAAAAATAAACGTATGTATCGGTATCCTTAACACTTTGACTGTCACACTGTATTGGTTCAGAATGACAAACTTTCTAAATTTCTATACAAAGGAAATGTAATCGCAAGTTAAAATCTTATTAATCAAGAATTTTGGGAATGCTCATATTTTTTTTATTGGTACCATTAAACCTTAGTAAATAAATTTATAAATACTGGAAATGATTAAATAAATAACGGTTCAATTGAAGTGCCACTCATATATGGGTTATGCGGAAGTCAAAGTGTTAAAAAGCTTAAAATAATTTTGTAAAATTTTGAATGGGGCGTGCTATGACGTTATTTAACCGACATTTTTCTACGATGTATTCAACTGAAAACAGACCTAGTATCATAACTACTTTGTAACCAAATAAAATAATACAGTACGATTTATTAGTTTCAATTTACCGTAGCAGTCGATCTCAGTCCCCGGACCAGTTGGTTCGCAAAGGAGAAGATTATATTATAAACAGGAACGAGAAAACTCGCCAGAAGTTAAATAGATTTTTCTGTGAATTTTAGAGGAGGAAAAAAGAGCTAGTACTCACAGAGCAATCCGCTTTGCTGGATTGCACGCATCCGGAATCGTCGTTTCGGATGCAGCATGCAGTGTCTCGCTCCCTTTCCCGCCACACGTCGATCTCCTTCAGGATTTTAATATCTCGACGCATGCACGGTGCAAACTTTGCACCGAGATGAATTAAATCCGCCGCTCTCGGACCAAACCAGAAATTCGCTGGTTCCTGGTAGTCCACTTGCTGCAACGACAAGCTCGTCACGAGAACCTGGAAAGCAATTTTTTCCGTGGATCTCAATTTTTCAGAAACTCCTTCCTCTCGCTTCGTCGCACTTTTATTAACCCCCTGCTTCGTAGACATTTTAATAAAATTATTTTGTACTTGCGTTTTGTAATCAAATTGGTGATTCTATGAATTACTATTTTTGGTGAAGGAGTTAATATATTATAATAAAAAATGTTTCGTTGCATTTATGTCTCTGTCAAGAAATTAATAATTTTGTGTACAGATTTTTTTGTGGACAATCGAATTGTTATTTTATATTTGTTTTCTCATAAAATTTATGATTTGTTGCATTACTAATTTATCGTATTTGTGTCTTTGGCAGAAAATTGATAGTTGTTTGGACATCCATTTTTGTGGGCTAAGAAAATTATTTTCTGTCATTCGACAACAGTACTACATTTTTTTTTGCAAGAAGCTCTAGTATGTTATATTGAACTGGAAATTGTAAACCGTTAAAAAAAGCGTTAAAAAATTAATTAGAAATTGAATTTTATTGAGTTTGGAAACACTGACTTACCAATCCCGATCTGTGAGTAAGATCCATGCCAACGGGCCCAAAACCATAACACGCTAACGATATTATTAAAATAAGAACTTGAACAGTGGTGATCCAATAAGTGAAATACGGCCGATTATCTTCGAAATCGTCCAACTGTTTCCTGACGTCTGGCTTCTGTGATACGCTTTTTCGAAATGATCTCCTAAAACCACAGAAAAACAATAATTTATTAAATGGAACTGTACAATAATGATCGATGAGTTTAGGTAACCACTTAAAGAGAATTTTTCACGTTTCGTGTTGCAGTAGGAAAACCCATCAGTGGTCAGACATACGAAACTAGTTTCTTGTTTATTAATACGCTCCGTATTTTCTTCTATTATTACAACGTCGATAATGCCTGAAATTTCAAAATCAAGCCTTGGGTCATCAGTAACCCGCAAGACGCGATGCGGGTTAAATTTCAAATGTATTTTCAGACGTAATTTGAAAAGTAAATTAATATATTCCAGACTCGTATTATTTAAACATTTTTGCATACGAATTACGCGTATATTATTTACACATTGCTTATATTTTTAGTTAAATAAAATCTATCGTATTTCATTCTTAATCACCCAAAACGTGGAATCAGGTCATAGCCTCATTATCACGATATTTATTCTCATTCTTAATTAAAATATAATATGCTTCCAAAATTATAGCCAAATATTTTACCAACGGTGCCCAGTAACAAAGTTCAGTCGATTGTGGATGTGCGTAAACGTAACTGATCATTTCGATCGTTCAAACTGTCCTGTCATAAATTGCTGTCGAAATAACACATTTTTATGTCAACCATTAATGATTTATCCGCGGTTGAATACACTCGAAAATTGTAGTATTTGTAGAAGTCTGCAAAGCTTCATTAGTGCAAAACGTAAATAATAACTGCGGCCATATTCGCCTACAGCGTATTTCATCATCATTAGTTCCTAAATACTTTATCTCTACCGGACTAATGAACCAAAAAATACGAGAGGACAAAAAAAAGAACTATTGAATGGGAACTTCGCAGGCAACATTAAAATAATGAGACCAAACGCGGACATATTAACCCGTTTATATACTTTGGTAGTTTCTACAAAATTTTACCCAGCAATGTTTTATGGAAAACTGTGGTGATGCACTGCGCTATGTCAATCAAAATCTGCAATTAACATTAGCTTATCCTTCTGAATTTTTATTCTACTCTACTTACTTCGATTATTCAGTCTGTCGTTATAGTATAAGCATAAAACATCGGCTGTTCAAGGTCACTTCATGGATTACAAATTACCCTAAACACAGCCAATACACTTACAATTTTTCATATGCTATTTAAAATAATCAGTAATCTAAAATAATCCGAGAAATATTTTAAAATGATACAACAGTCGCGCTAAATCTAATTATTTAAACAATATATATCAAAGAAACTGTTCAGTGGCCTTGAGGGACCAACATTACTCGACTCTACTATACCTGATCCATTATCTTATTAAAGTCCTATTATAGTAAAATCAGTAGAGTAACGATATTATGCGATAAACCGCAGTTATAGCCACGGAAAATAACAGTAATGATTTTCGTTAATAAATGGAGAAGCTTCCGTTACACAAGGTGTATCGAGTAATCGATATCTGTGGCCCAATGACATTTTTTAAATATCGCGGCGCCCCGTGGAGACGTTTTCCGCGTTTCCTGACATTTCCCGCTTGTCCACATTTGTCATTTCTGTTTTATGCGTGACTGTCTCTAACTGGGTCGTAGCCGACACGATACACAACCATCGGGGCCGCGATCGTTAAAACGAAATGTACGGAGCTTGCGAGAAAGTTGTTTTAATAAAGCCGTATTATCATCTGGTTGGCGCATCCTGGAAATTGCCGAGTAAACCGGCCGTGAAAAAGACGAATTTGTACGCTGCAATTTTCTCGCGAGTTCCAACGTTCTCATGCTATTTGACGAAATCTCAAATTATGGCGCCACATGCGCATAGACCGCTCAAAAATGTAAATTTGATTTTTTCTGAGATTTTTGGAAAGCTGCAGATTTTCAGAATATTTTTAATTATTTTTTGGAGTAAATTATACGTCATACACTTTTTAGTATGTAGAATTTTATTAAAAATCATATGTTAATAATACGTAGAAATTTTTTTTAAAAAGTCTGGAAACATTTTAAACTTATTCGATTATATGGAAGCTTTTGTATCGTTACGATTCACGGTTTTTAGTGTAATATTAATTGTTACATGTTGCGATCACGATAGTAACATTATAAATATTACAACACAAATCCACAGTATAAATTGTTGAATACTTAATATGTTCATTGATTCTTAACATTGAATTGACTTATATTATGTTTTAAGTATGAACTGTATAAAATTAAAATAAAATTATTTAAATTAACAATTTAAACAACAGCCACGTATCCTCAATTCATTTACTGCTGTACTGCATAAAATACTACAAAAATTTAATACTGAGCAATCACAGAACACTGCCACAAGATAAGAATTGATGTGCATATAGAACAAAACAAATTAGGCGTGCAATTTAACTACCTCAAAACTATCATACAAATTGTTTTCAAATGCAGTGATTGTAATTTTAATCAACATCATAAATATTTTATAAAAATTCGATAAATTGTGTGCACGAGTTGTTCGCGACACGCGTGACGTAATTAATGATTTTACGGTGGAAAACATGTATCCAGGAAATTTTGAAACAATGCGCCACCGAATGTACGCGCAATACGGACGTTCTAATAATATCGGACGATTAAAAATTAGTTTCGTCGGCAGGATGAAAAATCACGGACTTTCTATCAGTTTGTTTCGGCGTTTATCAGATACCGGACGATCATTGTATATTGATGCGGCTGTTGTTCCGCATCGAAAAAAAAATTGATTTCCGGAACGGCGAGTAAATATATTTCCATATGAATAATTCTGACACCTGATTTTTTTTAGCGTCGCGATAAAAAATTTACCGATGACCACATGTCATCGAGATTTCGAATCGTGAAACAATTCAAACTATTAAAAAACGATGTTCAAATAAAGAGACATCAAAGTATCAATAATAATAAACCCTGAAATTACTACTTCTGCATGAAAGAATTTTTTTTAACGAAAAATTACCAAAATCTAATTCACTGGACCAGAAATTATTGTAGCATTCTGTAGACTGAAAATTAATTTTTTATAAATTGAATGTGCAAGTTTAATGGCATCTCAAGGATATAAACTTCTAGATCATTTCTCCTTACATCGATTACTGTATGCAAAACATATGGAACGAATCGAAATGACCTTGAAATGTCCCATTAAACTTACACGTAATGTCAAAACTGAGGTAGTTAGGAAAAGTGCTACATTGTTGACCTTCTTACTCAGCGTATTCCTATAATAATTAATAATGACAATAGGCATTTATTCGGACTTTGTATATACATTCTAAGACAAGAGAGACTCCCGATGCGTCCTGGACTGTGCCATAAGCTCTGTGCTCGCGTTAACAATATACAGGGTGAGACATGTCAAACACCCAAATAACTTTGACATTTTCATCATGGAAACAAATGTTTTAGACTCAAGTTGCCTGCTTCCAAAATTCTTTAAAGTTTGGCACTACAGCACAGTTGACTTTCAGAGTATTGTTAAAAGCGAATTGTAGGTGCCGATAGACGTTCTTACTTTATCAGAGCGTTCTAGGTACTTGAATAAGGAACTTTATCTCACGAAAACTTTGGAAAAAACGTAAGAGAAGGGATTAAAGTTCAATTCAGTTCAAATTAATATATAACGAATTATACACAAATACACGTCAGAATATTCAAATTTCAAAAATTGTTTAATAATACAGTTTTCTGTGGAAAATTTCGTAACAAGGATATCCGCTCAGGGTTACATGACGAATTGGACAATTACGTTAATATGCAGTCGTCAACCTGATTGAACGAAACGATGGCAAGTTAGCCTATGGATAGCAAGCTATGCTATACTCAACCAGAGTTGCTAATTAATGTGAAATGTTGATAGGTGACAATAGTCACTTTTAATATACAGAGAGCGCCCGACGTTGAGCAACTATGGTCATCTGTAGATTAACGTTGGGCGACTATAGTGATCTTTAGGTCGACGTTGGGCGACTACAGCCATCTTTATATCGACGCCATTTGACTATAGTCATATTTAGCAACTCAAGGGTTAAAGGTACTCCCGAAGACTTACCCAAAGAATCTGCCAACGATTCCCATGCCATACTGTCGCCTATTACTGTTGTCGAATATCCGGTCGATTGTGCTCGGAGAAATCCTCGTGGCACTGGTTAAGTCTCTCCTGAGTGTCACCCCCTCGTCCTGCTGCACCCTCGTTCCCTCCGCCAACGGAGTATCGTACCTCGACCTGCTCCAACTCGTTTTTCTGTAATTCTCTGTCTCGTTGTAGATCATGATACTTGGTGCTCGACGTCGGATTCCGTTGGTGCGACAGAATTCACCCCTTTTTCGTTCGTGTATTCATCCGACATCGAGCTTCGTCAAGAGTTCGAATCGATTTCGATTTCACAACGCCTAATCTAGTTAACACGTTGGCTGACACAGTGAAAACTCCCATAGCTTATCAGATACACTGTGATGTCCAATTTCAAACAGAAATGACAAAGAAAATAATTATGGAACTATTAAATTGCAGAACCTTCTATTACTATTGCAATATTAATTTTATTCAGAATTGTATTAAAATCGATAAGTACTTAATTAAATGAAATTTGTTTTGACTAGCTCCTGAAATTCTTTTCTTCGAGTATAGTTTTGAATTCGAGTGTCATTTCATTCAGATACATTTTGAGAGTGTAGAATTTCAGTGGAGAGTCGTTTTGAAATGATATGGGAAATTATTTTTAGACAGAGTGCATAGTTATTGTTGTAAAGAAGATTGATATTTGAGGTTAAGGATTGGGGTGTAGAAAAAGATTTTTACCTTGAAATATAATGGTCCCTCGAGATGTGACGAGGTCTTCTGACCTGTCCATCAATCGTCGTCCTCTCATCTTTCTGCGGGGCAAACCTATAAATGTCATCATAAAATTCGATTACGCTCCTAATTAGGATATTCATCATTCAAACTGCACACGAGGATAATCTCTAGAATTTTTTCGTGTCAGAAAATATGGAAATATGAAGATAAATCATGATTATAACTTTAATATGAAATTTCTAATTTCATGGTAACTATACTTCATTTTCGAAGCTTCTTTGAAGTGGTTTCAAGAAAATATGATATTAATTAGGAGTCTCACTTATTCGATGAGAACACAGCCATGTGATTTAAAATTCTTGGGGCATTAGTTTCTTGTTTATTGAAGATTCTTGAGAACTTATTGTAAACAAATTATGTGATGTTTGAAATTGTTTCCATTCTCCTAATTGAACGCCTCTTAAAATGCATTTGCAGCACAGTGAATTTTTTCGAAATGCATTTTCAGATTTTTATACTTCTCTCCACTCTCAAATTTTTATACAACTTTCTGATAAGACAAATGAATAACTACTATTACCTACAGATCATCCTGACTCCACATTCAAATAACTTATATTCCACACTATATTCCCTTAAAGTTTGATTATCTATTACAGAAACACCCTCTATTAACCTTTTGACACTGTTAAATTACTCTACATTGTCCCGAGGAATGACATACAGGAAAACATAGTCAGGTGGAATTTTTCAATAAAACCAATAAGGAACGCCTTCCGTTATAAACAATCAAGAGCTCATGAGGGTTCACCAAGTTTTATAAATCTTACAGAACAGTCTTCTGAAGATCCCCACGTCACGTTGCTAGAGATCAAACTTTCTGATCAGAAGTGCTTAAAATAGGATAATATACGATGTCTGACCAGACACGACTGTTTCTACTGCAAACGCGACAGCGAATACTTGAGACAAGTATAAACGTTTATTGATGTCTACTGTGCGGATGTTTATGCAAATATACATTTTTACAGTTCAGCCATTTTTATATTAATATAGTCGAAGAAATTAATCTTTAACAAAGCTATTAGGTTAGTGAAAAAGACTTTTTGCTTTTTTATAAAGTTTTATTGTAAATGAAATGATAAATCCTCCGTTATTGAACAAATATACCACAACTTCCCTGTATAAATTATAACTTATTTCATTCTAAATTGCCATTACATCTTCTTTCTTTTACTAATAAGTTTCTCACAATTCTCTCACAACAACTTTGGGTCTCAATTAAAAAATACGAAAAACCTTATACACAGACCTAATACATTCTCTGTTTCACATGCTTAAAAAGTATACATTTTAGTTATCCTCTGTTATTGAATATAGACCGAGGTATATTACGTACTGTGTTACTATAGAACACAGAAATACATGCTACTTAGGACAGATCTTGAGAGGAAAAAGATGTGAAATGTTGTGCCTAATCACAAAAGGCAAAAATACAAGGAAAAAGATCCGTTGGAAGACAACAGTATGCATGGCTAAAAGACATACGCAGATAGTTCGGCTGACATTTTCCGGATTGTAATCTCTAGAACTATAATAGCCACATGGATCGCCAACCTCCGCCAGGAGACGGCACGTTAAAAAGAAGGAGAATGTTATTGAATGCACGTATTTTAAGTATATGAATAAGCTAAATTGCATAAACATCCGCAGTTTAATCCCTTGAACTCCTAATTTTTTTTTAATTTTCTTCTCAATAACTCCCTATTATTTTAAGTGTTTTATTTGAAATGTATTTCAAAAGCCAGTTGGTTGGTAGAAACCAATTAGGTACAAACAATCATGTACCTGAATACTTCAAGGACTTTTCTTATTACAAAGAAGGGTCATATACATGTAATATTGCTTATCTAGGTAAAACAAAATATTGCGAAATATAATACATGTTTAAACTGGCAATTTAAAAATGTGGAATATGACTCGACATAGAAGTACCTGTGAATAAAATCGATGTGGAGGCACCCTCGACAAAGGAGTTCAAAAGGTTAATGACGACCGAACACGATTGATGACGACTTAATTTGTATAACTACCTTAACACGTTCACTCACCTGACCAGTTCCTCGGACGTCTCTCGATCGCCCGCAGAATCGAGCAGGTCCGCCACCTTCGAGCTGCCCTCTTCGTCCTTGACCAGTCCACAGATGCTCTGATCGATTTGAGCTTGCGATTGTTGCGATGGCGGCGGCGGAAGCGGTGGCGGAGGCGGTGGAGGCCTGTCGAAGAAGGAGTCTTCCTCGTCCTGACCACTTTCTGGTGATGTTGCCGTCTCTGACCTGGACATTTGCACCATCACGCTCGGTGGGAAGCTTCGCGACTCTGGTCTGGTCTGTGATCTTTCTCTGGGCCTTTGTCTCGTCAACGACTGCAACAATACGTCAATTCTTGAATAACATGTGTTTAGTGTCTGTAGTAACAATTAGCTCAACATAGAGGTAATAACAGGAGTCTCCAGATTTAGGTTTATGATACACATGGATGACAACTGGTATCTTCAAGAGACATGTCATATTGCAAAGCAATTCACTCAGTACCACTGCAAGTAGGAGATGAAACTTAGAAGTTTACAGTTACGAAGTGTTCACATCTTTTTTAAAAAGCACATGGACCTAACATCTTGGTACTTGACTCTAAATGGCGATAGAGGTATTGTAATAAATACGTGGTGGAATAAGTGCAGTCAGTGACCCTGATGACCATTGTTAAGGCCACTGACAGAGATTTATGGTGCGAATGTGACTACTTGCTATTTTTGAGATTTTTCAAGATTTGTTCGCATCATGTCTATACTCTATCAAGTTGAGTAATCTATGATGTTTCTCCAAATTCTTCAAAATTACGGCACAGAGTTTCAAGGATTAAAGCTTCCTGAGCTTTTCAATAGTAATTTACATACCATAAACCATCTACATATCGTCTCCTAAGGGTGTACAGGATTTTTTGAAAAACTCCTCATTGGACGTTTTAAGGTACCGTCCACTACTTTATATTATATTTAAGGAATCCTACGCCTAGAACAGGTGGATTCGTGATTGATTGTTTACTGGATTCTTTACTTGTTCCTTACTTGTTTGTTAATTCTGTTTTGTTGAATGTATTCTTTTTTTTTTAACTGTACCTATTTGACGGAACTTGGACTCTTCGTTTAAATAAAGTAGCCTCTGGAATGTTCGAACCGTGAGAACTACCAATGTTGACAACAAATAAGTTTTATTTGCCACAAATTCGAGCCTCTGAACAACGTGAGACTCAGCAACCATTCTCAGACAACCCAGGGTTCCCACATCATCTTCCCCTTGCGAATCCATTACACTAAAGTGGAAGAAACTATTGACACCGCATTATGCCTTCCTCTAAATCATCCAACTTTAGCTTGCAACACTGATGAACATCGCCAACAGCTTGGAAGATATTCGCGTAGATAATTAAACTAGACACCCCAGGTAACTTTCATGCATAGTGATCAAATGATTACTGAATTCTGCTGCATTAAAAACACTGAAGGGGCGGAAACAAAGGTTCCCTTTGTCGCTAGCATACTGTTCATCCGTAGAGGACACCGAATACTCCCAACAGATGCAACTGCGGCAAATATGCGGACAGCATTAGCAACGTATTGTCAGTACCGATTGCCACGTGTATTATTGCATTCATCGATGTTTATTAATCGCGACGGTAAATCCCCTCCAGCGGCAAATAGAAACGCGTTTTCGCGGCCGTCCATTAGAAACAGCGGGGTGTATCCGTGACGCTATTATGGCGGCGGTCGGTAATTTCGGGAAGCGTAACGTCATTCATTAATATTAAAGTACGGGTTGCCGGCGCGTCTGTTAACAATGCTGTGCCGGCCAATTGATTGGAACCGGCGTAATGCTATTTTACGGCGACCGATAACGACCTCGGGAATTATTTTATGCAATTAACCGTGCAATTATTCATACGAGAAAACGCGTGTACGTGTAACTAATGTTATATCTCGTACGTTAATTCGCGCACCGATGAGCCGTAATGCCCCGTAATAGCCGCATGCTGATTACGTTGCCTGCAAATTTCAGCCAGCCCGTGTGCGTGCGACTGCGCTCCTGGCTCTTTCAGCTCTGTACCTTCATTATATCCGTTAGACGAGAAGCATCTCAGGACTGCGTTGCGTTCGAGCTAACAGCCTGTCGTGACGGGCTACCGTTTCCTCTCCGCTCCAATCCAGCCTGCTTTTCAACCCTTCTAACCTGCCGTGATTTTCGGTTAAACCTCGGCTGCTGGTACACAGGGATCGAAACCCTTTGCCAACGAAATATCGAACAGCTCTAGCGCCAAAAAGGTAAACGCGCTACGCAAAGTCTCCATAGAGATGACAATGGGCTAGATGATATCTAGACAATAACCTCTGGTCCTTATGATTGTTAGGATAACGAATTATACAGGTTGTTGAAACGAGTTGCAAGCAAATTTCATAGGTGTCGGCTATTTGTTCAGGTAAATAAATAAATCTGAATCGTTCAACCACTTGATGCTGAGGTATGCCAAGGGTCTATGTAACTCATCGATTACGCTACCCCTGTGATTATAGCAGGTGCGTTGGAATTCGTGGTACAATCGTGAAAATGGTGAATTTTGAGATATTTCCTTTTTAATGTTCGCTAAGTAGCTGTCTGCTTTAACAAACTTTTAGTCGTCCAGGGTCTTCTAGGATCAGTAAATCAGGTTAGAATAGGCTCCAAATCATTACATATGATCCAGAAAGTATTTTGTATAATAGTATCATTTATCATGTACTCTTTCCAGAATTAGATTGTCTTTCTACAGATGTAGGTGTTATAATCACACAGAGATTGGGCTGCTAATGATCACTTCCCTTTATTAACTTAGACATTTTCTTACATCCATTTCAATATTCACAGTGAGAAGATCTTGAAAGTGAAACGTCACACATGTTGTACTTTAATGCAACTAAATAAATTAGAAGACCATGAAATGTCTACTTTTGGTGTCTGTAGTACAGTAGATCGTAAAGTACTGTAAATGTTGTTTAACTAACACACAGAGTAGGATGTTTAACCGTCGCACTACCAAGGAGGGAATACCTTGTGTCCACCATTCGCAATTCGTTTCACATAGACCACGAATTAAACAATTCTTAAACCTTCATATTCTTTCTACTGACAACCTCTAGTGAGCAGAACCCATCGATAGCCTAAGTTGTCAAGGATACACTCCCAAAAACCACACCTACCAGCGGTGCTAAAAACCCGAAATTCAAAGAGCAGAAAAATGAATTTTGCGTCGCGCAATCGCGACCACGGAACCCGTTCGAGCATCGATCAAAAATTTCCAACGACAGCCATGTTTTTTCTGCTACCACCCCAGCCCTGTCACACTGGACACGTGGGGTCGCGCAGCGATGATTTCTACAGGATTATGCAGATCCCCGTTTAATTACGTGATCACGAAACAACGAACGCTTCCTACGCGAACACTCATTAAGCGTGTCGCTGGGAGAGTGATCGATATTAATGACGAACCAATGGTGTAATCCAATATCATCAGTTCGGCAGGCTGGCCAACGAACGGTCCTGTCGGTTATTAAGGTCCCGGAATTAATATGAATTACTGCCGACCGAGCGGCGTTGTTCCAATTAAAATCCGGCCCGACCTCAAAAATTAAATCCCCCGCCACTTCCCAATAATTGATACATTTCCTCTCTCTTCTCTCTTTTTTTTTATTTATTCCCGCCTCGTGCCGATAATCCGAACGAAGCAAACGCGATTTACAATGCGGAAAAGTCAAACGGGATTTCGAATGTTAGCTACTCGAGCGAACGGTAAAATAACAAGTTATTCCTACCAGCTTTTTTGTGTGGTTTTTTCTCGTCTTTTTCTCTGGCTCGTCGGATTAATCAGAGCTGTTATATAACGGACGCGATTAAATCGTCCCTGGTTACCTTCTGTTAGGTATTTTCTGTTTTATCGGGAGAAAGAGGAGCACGGAGATGCTGGAGGGTAATTTGGATGGATTTTATCGAGTCATAAGGTTCCTAATGCGACGTGTTTTAAGTTTGTAATTGGTTGAGCTGATTGATTTCTTTGTTTGTGTGTGCCAATTGGCGTCTTTATGGGTACTTAGGTTATAGATAAGGAATTATTATATCTGGATAAGGTGTGGCGTAATTTCTCCAAGGAAATCTCTTTTTATTTTGGTGTTAGAGCAATAGTGCAGGTAATGAAGTCTAAATTATCAACTCTAAGGAGTTGGACATCCCCTTTTTTTACTTCAAACAACAAAAACGTCAATTGTTGCGATCCAAGTAAGTAGGTTAATTCTCGACGATTTACAAATTGTTATTATAAATTGTTTTATTGATATGGAAACACTTCGTTAGTTTTATCAAGTAAATAGAGCTCAACGTCCCCAATTCTCGTGAACTCAGATCATCATGACTTGGCTATTGTATGTATTCTGTAGTTCTCTTACTGCAGATAAGTAGCTAAGTCCACAGGGTTTTTCCAAATAACCCTAAGCTGTGATTGGCTATAATACAGCAACCTATTCACGCATAACTGTTTTTCTCAATCGTCCACACACACTCAATTTATTCAATACACATGTTTTTCTAATGGCAAACTGAAGTCAATCTACACGTGGATACTTCAATAATTTATTTCGACCTGTACCCAACCACAAAAAAAAACAACAAAACAAAAAGCAACAAACAAAATAAGAGATTTACGTAACACCGCAAAACCGGACACGCGGGACGGGGTTGAATCTGCCGGAGCGAAAAGGTTGTAAAATCGAATGGAATTTAATTTCGTGTCGGACATGCCGGAATTAACATTCACCATGTTTATCGTGCCGTATCGAGCGGATCTGATGGGATTTTATATTGCCGCGACCGGGTACGCGATCGTTAATTGCCCTATTCTCCCCGTTCGCAATTAAGCAGTGCCGTGTATCCAAAGGGTACGCGCGGCACCCCCGCCTGATCAACCAAAAAAAAAACCATCGTTCGTTTATTAGTCCCGTCCGACAGGTGGAATAAATATCTGAAATCACGGGAACAGGTCGATGGGAAACGATAACAAATTCCAGCGACAGAGAGACGAAATGAATGAAAAAAAAAGAACGGAAAGATAAAAAGAGACGAGTAACAACGATCGCTGGGAGAGCCATTATTTCATATAACAATATACAGGAGGGTGAGAGGGTTGTTCGACGAATTGCTCGATGAACCGTTTATACGCTGCGGGGAACGAGAATTTTTTAACCACGAATTTAAACAAGCGGCCGGAATAATAAATTGCATTCCTGCGAAATGCAAAGAGCGGTCGACGGTCGCGAGGAAACGCTGCCAGCAGGCTTTTTAATAAATTTTAAACAGCCTCGAGAGGCCGGCCGTTTTCTCTCGCGGCGGATTATCGATTCGCCCCTCGATTGTTCCACCGACGTGTACGGTGTGTGTTACATCGTTGATATTATGTCGTACATGCTACTCGTTTCATATACTTTCACAGCAAATTGCAGTCGTTTGTTCGTTGAACCGATGGGTGAAACATCGATTATAAAACACGGGACTTATTAATTGATTGTAATTGTGGATATAGATAGAATAGAAAAGGGACGTGAGTTGCAGTCTGTAACACAAGAGCGTGTGCGCTATGTCTAAGAAAGGAAACAGTATTTTGTGTGAATAGGCACAAGGTGCCAAACCCATACAGATTATAGCAACTCTAAACGTGCACCTTTATGGGGCGTTTAACAGTGCATTAACAGCGCATGGACCAGGCTTTTCGTATAGGAAGCAGCGCCCAAAAAGAGCGAGAAGTTCTTAGAAATTGTTAGACGATTCATCAATTCTTGTTGCATGATCCAACACAAGGACGAACGTTCAAAAATAAATTCTATAAAAATTAATAGAAGCGCAAAACGTTTCTGAAGTGTCCAATGAAATAGCACATTCTTCATTAACTCCGTTCGAAACAATTAGTCTGCTTTTTACGAGTTCCGAGGTATCTGCGTCAGAGACCGTAACACAGAGCGGAGCTAATTATTCATTTCAGAGTTTAATTACTCTATTGATCGTTCGGGAGTGTTTGTTTTCAATTATACAATACCGTTTGCGGAGCACTGGCTGGGCCTATTGTGAAACTCCGTTCAACCTACGTGTTCCGAGTATCTACATGAGAAAATATTTGTTTTATAACTCTGCCGCTCTGCCGTCGCTATTTCTGAAACATTGTACACAGTACAGCAACGTTTTATCGAACGACGTCGTCCATAAACCAATCGTCAATGCTTTTAATTAATTACTTTTTAGAAAAAGGAGAACGTCGATCGAGAAACGCTTCGCGTCAGAAACAGTTCCCGATTTATATCAACTGAAGATCACAGCAGTAGTATAAAACACTTGGTCAGACAGCAAACAAATAATCATGAGTACAATATATTTGTGAGGGTTAAAACCTTACATACACTCGTACACCCACACATATACTCTCATGGTACATTTACAGTGGGTGAGCAAATTATTAGAGCCACCTGCATACATTGACAGTTTTACATTAAGACAATTAATTGTGAAGTAAAAGCCTAGTTACACTGAATTCTTATTATTTTTTTATGAAGTATTGATGTTTGTAAATTGCAAATATGCACTGGAGAACTCTGTAAGAAACATTATCTGTCATATAGACGTCATTTTGTATCAATACAACCGCGTGTTGTGGCTCTAATAATTTGATCACTTACTGTATACATAACACGTGTCATTTTCTGTGGAAAAAGGAAAGTACACTTTTTTTTATGTTTTAGCTGAAAAACAGAATGCGCGATTTTCTTTGACAGTTAAAAAATTGTACACAACCTGGTTCATATCATTAAGAAATAGTTAAATAAAAAATCTTGTTACTGTTTAATTTTGAAGAAAGCAACGATTATTTTCAATCATAGTTTACATACTTCTATATATTGCAGAGTTATTTTTTTTACAAACGCGTTGAGTGTTTTGGGGGTCACCGCTGACCGACGTCTCAAATTTTATTTAATTAAATGATTATTAAGTTTTCCTATATTCTGATTAAATCTAACGTTGCACCAGTAATATAAGTACGTATTTACAATGCTGAATATTTAAACGCGTTTTCCTTCAGGATTTATATAGAGGAGAGATATTTATACTGTGTCTAATCAGTGATGGCTGTTTTCACTGTGAAGGTCAACGTGCTCGTAAAAAATTCAACGCGTGCGTCCGGGAAAATAAGTTCATATTAGCTGAAGGAGAAATGTGAGAAACAAAAACACAGGGTTATTCGAATAAGTTATTATTCTTAGTTTGAATAGAGAGGGCTGTTTTAACTGTAGTGGTCAACGTGTAAGTAAAAAATTCGACGTGTGCGTCAGGGAAAAATAAATTTATATTGCCTGCAGGAAAAATGTGAAAAACAAACACGCAGGGTTATTCTAATAACTGACTGTTCCGTGTCTCATTTTATGAAGCATGTCTGGTATAGTACAGACCTAATCTCCTTTCAATACATAACGAACCAGTGCTTCTGTATGAACCTTTTTTTGAAGTATTGTAACGACACTTCCAAATCGTTTCTTATTCAGTTACACGAACTGTAATGCACGATAAGTTGTGTAATACATCAGTGTCTGTGTAAGCAAGCAGGGTAGCATCTTTTGAACACGTTCGTAATCAACGTTTGCAATTCTCCACGTTGACAAATTGAAGTCGGGTAAATTGCGCGTTATAAAACAAGTCGGCTGGGAGGAAGAGGAGGAAGAAAAAAATATTTTTCAAGAACTTCGGAATAAACTTGGTTGAAGTTGAAGCGAGCGGAGCGTCCCATTGCGCCCGACGGTGCCATAAATTTATTTCTTAAGCCAGCATCTTTCACAACTTTTGCGGGAATAAATCTGCGATGTTAGGGCGACACGGGGGATAGGTCGAAAAATTAGCGTAACCTACCGTAATCCTGCAATATCGGCGAATTTTTTCAGACTTAATAGACACTGCAGACTTGGCGAAAATTCAGGATTGCATCATTTAGAAATATATGAGGAATTAACAAATAAATGAGATAAGAACATACGATAAATTTGATTCATCTGATTGATAAAATTCAGGACGCCCTAAGTTTGATAACGACTATGAAGAAATTGTTATTTCAGCATTGAGGATACCAAATATTTTTTTACATTTCTTCTCTAATTCTTTGAATCCCCTGTTAATATTCTTGCATACTTTTTCAATATTTTTAAAGACTCTTTTAACATTCTCTAAAATTTTGTAAATTCAGTATAAGAATTACTGCAAATAGTAATTCGTTTTTATTGCACACAAAAAAATGTTATTTCTAATTTTCGGTTTATTGGTCCACATACAATCATCTCTTACCTGATTGTACTACTGATTTATTAATTACAGAGTCAATAAAAAATTTCCAAGAATACTGTATTAACTTTACAGCTACTATAAAATACTTTATAGCTATTATAAAAACCCTCGACAAAACATGACCTAGACTATATTTATTTTATATAGTATAAGAACTAGAATAGTCTAATTCCCCATAATAAATAAAACAACTTCAGATTTCCCTCAACTCATGTCTGTAAGTTTACACTTCCAAAAAATTCTTCAAATCGTAGCATCGACAAAAATTCACCGCGTATCGAGACATCGAAACAGCATTTCGATCGGCAGCATTAAAAGCGAGATCAGCGCGCTCGGTTCCGCGGTTATCAGAAAAATCGCTGGCGTTTTCGGTGTGTCGCGGGTCGGCAATAAATCAACATTAACCGGAATAAAAATACCCGACGATCTCCCGTTGGCCGTTTCGTCGGCAAAATTTCCGAGAGGGCGTGTCCAACAGCGGATAGAACGAGAGCGAAACAGTCGGAAAAAAGCGGGGAAATTTCTCTCATAACGTTGCGTTCTGATTAAGGTAACGCCGATGTTAGTTAATAACGGGTTTATTAGGTTTCCGCTAATAAATGGTCCCGCGGTCTCCTTATTACGTCGCAGCGTACCGGCGTACGATGTAAATTTTAATAAAAACTCGAGCGGACCCCGTTTGCTCTGCTTCCACGTCCTCGTGTGTGTATACACGACTGCGTGTGCTGGTGTATGTATTTCGCATAACCCGTTGCAAACACGCGCACGATACAATACGCGCGGAGTGCCATTAATTTCCGTACCTTCAGGAAAACGCGTAAAGAACGGCCAGCACCGGTTACGAGGCTAATTCGTTCCGAGATTTAGGGCCCCTAATTGAACCCGTCAGACCAGGAGCCACCGAGGCGTTTCCATGGAAACACTGTATTCTTTTTTTGGATAAAAAAGAAAGACTCATTAGGTAAATTGTCTGGATATTTAAATATATATATATATATATATATATATATATATATATATAGAATGACTCTTTATGAAAATATACATCGAAAATGTAGAATCATATTTTTCGAGGAAAGTGAGTTTGAATATGCAGCATAGGTCATGATGCTGATTCGTTTTAAGACTTAGGGCTTTTAACACGTTGAGTGCCGCAGTGGAAAATCCCGCAACTAGTCAGACACGCGAAAATAAATTTTATTTACCTATCTTGCTGAATATACAAATCTGTATCTGTTTGATAATATACTTCTTATTTTACACTGTCACTGCAACATAAGTGTTTCTCAAAATTTCATAAGGATAATTAGTTGTTTGATGAAATTAAAATCGATACGTGGGCCATCGGTGGCGTACGCGTCACTCAACGTATTAATTGAACCTGTCAGACTAGGAGCCACTAATGAATCGTTTCCATGGATACACTGTATTCTTTTTCGGATAAAATAACGAAAGACTCACTAAGTAAATTATCTGAATATTTGAATATACAGCGCTTCCTATAACTGGTGGTGGAACAGAGATGGAGGAGGTTCTATATAAAAATATACATGGAAAATGTAGAACCATATTTTTTTGTACAATCCTGTGTTTCGAGGAAAGTGATTTCGAAGATTCAACACCGGTTAAGAGTCTAATTCATTTCCAGATTGAAGACTTTGAATGCCGTAGGGGTCACCGATGCTATTAATTTAATTTTACTAAATAACTCTTATTTCTATAACAACAACACAATAATATACAGTACAATTTGCACGTTTGAATGATTAAAAACTTCTTTACTTTTGGATTTATTTTCAAAGCATCAAATTATATGGATGTTTCATTAGGTGTGGCTGTTTTCACGACGGCGTTAAACGTGTTAGTTCACCCCGTCAGACCAGAAGATAATCATTTCTATGGAAACACTGTCTTCTTTTTTTTTGGATAAAAATGAAAAAGACTCAGCAGGTAAATTATTTTTATATGATTTTATATGAAAACATACATTGAAAATATAGAATAATATTTTTTTTGTACGATGCTTTGTTTTCGAGGAAAGTGGCTTTGAAGATTCACTAAATACGCGTGTGCTTGATTATTAATAGTTGACAAATTAAAAAAAGGAAATAGTTCAGCGTTAGATAGGCTGAAAAGCGTTCCTACAAATTTAATATAAAAAGCACAGTCGTGTATGCAACGAAGAACATTTTTACCAATTTTTCGGTCACTATATTTTTCTCGCTTACATCTTCCACCGTGATTTCACCGATATCCAATCCAGGACCATAACAGGACACTCACGCGTCCTTTGAAACTGAAACTCGATCCGTATCTATGTTCCTATCGTCAAAAATAAAACAAAAAGTATGTATTCAATTTTTAGTAGGACACTCTCTATAAACAATTCTTCAGTATACATAACATTCAATTAACCTAGTTAGTCTTCAATAAAAAATACAAAATGTGTAACAAAGAGAGAATAAATTGCAGTGGAGTTAGAAATGTCACCTGATCGTTACTTCGAAACGTTGAAGTTGATAAAATATTCATTGAAACATTCCTCAAGAAATTCTTTCTCCGTACCCCGTTAAAATTGAAATGTAACAGAGATTAGTCATGATCGAATCGATCCTATTAGACGGTTCGATTTACGTGCTCCGGTTCGTTACGAACGCGTAATCGACTTCTATGGGCCAGCATAATGAATGTATAAATATTCAGACACGACTGGACCGTTACAGAGTCGAATCGATACAATTCATTACGATATCTCACGTTGATCCCGTGGAACGTTCGATGCCACGCACGTAAATGCGTGTAGACGCGAGAGTCGAGATATCGAGCGTGTGTCTATCGAGTCGCATGCACATGCATTTAAATTGCCGAAATTATAGCATCGGGCCGGAAGCGGAATGGAAGCGGACCTTGCGCGAATCCAACGAGACGTCTAAACGTTTGGAAACGATGCAATGAACGATACATCCTTTTATACTTCGAAAACATACTGCACAAACTTAAAATTGTTTGGTAATAATGATTCGCTTGTTGCAGACACTAGATGCAATTTTGTATTCATTTTTTAACTTTTGTTATGGTTTTGTCTGGAGACCGACACCTCAAATTTAATTTAATTAAATAGCTACTCATTCGAATATAATTTTAAAAATGGATTATAAGTACTATTGATACTTTGACTGCAACATCGTCCACATATGGGCACTTAAATTCAGCTGTCGTTTATCTGAACGCGAATACTATTGTAGAACCTCGATTATCCGCACTGTAATTGGTAACATTGTGACTCACATTACAACTATGTTTGTAAAACTACACGGTGGAATGAAATTAAGTACACAGTGTCATAAGTGATAATTTTAATTTGTTATTAACCTGGAAGAGGAATTTTTGGACGACCGGTGTTCGGATAATCGAGATTCCATCGTATTAGTAAAATATTTAAGAAGATCCAACGGAACTGGAAAGGTTTATAAATAATTTCTAACATTATTAATTAAAAGGAGTATAACTTCAGATTGTTTTCACATTGTATCGCAATGTAGATAGTCGTGTCGTTTTCAGCCTACACAGTATCAACGTTATTTTGTAATAACTAGACTGCAGGTGCGTATGTAATTCAAGAAATCGTAACACGTGAACAAGCACATTTTTTTAACTGTTCCATACAGTTCAAAATTATTAATATTCTTCATTTGCATTATTATTTTTATTAGCAAATAAAATATAAAATAAATACATTAAATTCGTGTCTTGTGTTTTACTAATACGCCTTAAAAATTTGAATTGAATTGAACAAGTAGTTTTCCTTTCATGAAACTTTAATGTCACTGCGAAACTTCCTGAATTTACCCAAATAAATTACCACCTGTGCGACGTAATGATCAGTGCATAATTACTGGCTGGAGGGGTAAAAAGGTTTGCAAAGGTTATTTTCACCTGCTATACGTAGCAAAAACAGCCACATCACCTATGGGATGACCAAAAATTTTTGAAATTAGAAATGCGCGAAAAAAAGTCGGCGAAAATTCAAACATGAGCGAAAGAAACAACACGCAAATTTCTCCGTTGGAAACAGAGGAAAGGCTATGAGGTTGTTACGCAGGCGACGTGGTCCAGCGGAAGCTTCGGCCACCGGAAGTTGGCCAGGGCACATGGTATCGAGCGTATCTCAAAACTTGCCACTCAGCTCTCACGGTGGCTCGAAACAAGCCGGACAGGGCCCGTGTCATTCAAGCTCGAGAAAAGTGTGCTTTGGTGCACACAAACGCCCATTAGAATATTTTACGCGTGACCCAGAAAAAGAATAACGCTCCGCCGTGTGTCTGTGCGCGTTTAAACGCCTTGAGAACAGCATGGATTCGTTTGCAGGTTTTCCCATTCGGAGCAGCGAGACGACAGCTTCCTGCCAGCTTGCTACGAGCCTCCGTACAGTTTCTAACACATTTAGAATTTTTTAACTCGTCACCATTTAACGAACCCTTTTCAATTTACCACTCACCACCCTTTCGCCAACCTTTCAATTTTTTCGTTTCTCCACTTCTCAGGAAAACCTCCTTGTTCCATGGAAATTTGCTCCGAGAGCTCTTTGTTTAACGTGTTTCTGGGTTTGGAGAAGAAGGTTGTTCCTTTAGGAGATTCAGATCTGATTTTTTGTTTTGTTAACCCCTTGTCTTATGGTGACGAACCAGATTTGTGATTATTAAACTGACGATGTTCATGCAACTTAATATAGTTAAATATTTGGCAAAGACATTTAAAACCGAGAAAAAATGAAAGGTACATTTTTGAAGTTTTGTCAAAGTTTCATTTCTATAAAAATGTATATTTGTATAAACATCCGCAGTCTACTGATCATGATCTATCGAGTTTCGTTTAGACATCAATTTTTAATAGTTTTCTATTACGACGTCCTTGACTATCAATGATTGTCCAACGCAAATTGCACGTGTCGATAAATACACTTCTTGTGTCTCTACATTAAAGCACCTGAATAATAAACTTCAGCGCGGGTAGCCATTAACACGCTGACTGCCGTGGTGGTCATCGGTGATCGGCGCCTCAAATTTTACATAATTAAATAAGTATTGAGTTTTACTATATTCTGAGCGAATTAACATTCTAATTTTCTAAAGCATTTTTATGAGTTTAACCCTTTGGCTGCGATAGACGCATATACATACTAAAGAATAGGTTCCTACCTGCGAACAGCCAGTATAATGGCTTCGAGAACTCGTCAGTTCCGAATTATTTCATGTACTCCAAAACTATGTTAGAACATAAGAGTGACTAATGAATGAATAAATATGAAGGTGAAAAGGAGTAACGAGTGAAACGTTCATGAAGACAAAAGAACAAAACGCAGTAAAATGAATGAATAAAGAAATTGTTCAACTATTATTACTCCGCACACAAAACACAGTTTTCATTAGCAGCGGGTTACAGTCAAAGGGTTAATGCTTCATATGTTCGATCGAGAAATGTTCAGGAATTAACTAAAGTGATATTATTGAAAAATGACTTAAGCTACATGAAGGAAATTCTAGCTTTGGTGTAATAGGTACATTCTTTAGGAGCCTGAAATGTGATTTCTGGCTTTGTTAACACATTCACTGCCACGTGTACCGTTTTCGGTATACGCATAAATTTTAATTCGATTACATAACTATTGCATCAATCCTTATAAAATTTTGAGTATCATTCACGTTTTGATAAGTGATAGTATCTATAAAAAAATGTAGTAGAATGATAAATTTTAAAATGATAGTAGAAAAGAAAGTGTAATGTCAAATAAATAAATATTTGTACAATCAACCACGTGTATTAACACGATCCCTGCCACAGTAGAAAATTCCGCAACTAAACAGACATGCGAAAATGGCTGCTTATTAATACACGTGGTTGATTGTACAAATATTTATCTATTTGGTATTACACTTTCGTGTATGCGTGTACTGAATACGGTATACGTGGCAGGGGACAGGTTAATAAATAGCCATTTTCGGGTGTCTGTCTAGTTATGGAATTTTCCACTGTGTCAGAGAACGTGATAAACTGTGTTTGTTTCATAAACAAATTTCTATCACTCCAGTTGGCAAAAGTACTTTTATGATTTTAATGCTTTGTACGTTCGATCGAGAAATGTCCAAAAATGAAGAACTGACACACAATTACTGATGAATTACTTAAGCCACACGAAGACAGAAATTTCGCGGCGAGGCACGCATATACATTCGTGCACGTCGAGTTTTCGATTAATTACGAGATTATTGTTCGCTCGGGCCCATCCTCGGCCAGTGGAACTAAATAAATGTAGATTCGCCGTTGCAATTTCGACAACCAGGGAGGAAATTGATTCCCGACAGGATTCACCTATTGTTCCTGTATTCGAATGGCCTATTGTGTTCCATTCCCCTCGATCTCTCGTACCTTCGCATCGCTCTTTATTACCTGTTCTTTGTCCCTGCCGCTTCTCCGCTTATAACGCGTAAATACTGAAGCCTTGCACGAATACGTTGCGAAAGAATTTCAACGCAAATATGATTGATAGAGGGGAAATTTGTGGTACAAGCGAGAATGGGATGATTTTTCATACAAAAACGAGTCGAAATTGTAGGATCAATTTCTGTCGCGTTTTCGAGAAAAACGACTTTGAAACTATTTGCTTGTACTAAGATTTTCACCTAACTGTGAGATTAGAAATTTATGTATCTCTGCTGTTTTTGATGCAATTAGAAAATGTTTTGAATAACAGAAACTTCAACGCGCGACTTTACACTTGCTATATCACAGTCTGAATTAATAAATGAAGAGTGACCGTGCATTCTAGTTTGTACATGAAATTATGATTTTCTAAGAATAACCCCACTTATGTAGTTCTATCCATTGTTTTAAAAAATCTTTACAGAGGGCACTACGTACTATTTATTATAGATAGTGCTTAATTATAAATTCTTTGTAACTGCATTTATGTTTAATTTTTATTTTTCTTTATCTCATATTATGTTGCTGCGAATGCTTTTTTATTTTTCTATTTTGTTTTCAATTAAATTAATTTATCTAAATTGTCTAAATTGTACGTAGTGCCCTGTATAAAGATTTTTTAAAACAATGAATAAAACCACTGTTTACTATAATAAAACCAGACGTTATTTCACTCATTTCAATGTTCTCCTAAAATAGTCAGCTTCCAAATTCAGTAAGAATTAATTGGACTCTCCTTATTAACCCCCCGATCAAATACATAGCCGGCTGATCAACAAACGGCACCAACCCCTGGAAACGTTATCCATTCCTTGGATCTCTCGTCAGCCTGCCGTTTCCACAATCTCAATTTCCGAATTATAATGAAAATAAAACAAATGCATCGGACCGATATTAATTCGCCCACACATTTCGATAATCATGCTGCACCGTTTTATCGGCAGGTTTCGACGAAGTTCAAACACACACGGTTCATCAGAGAACGAGAAAGGGCGAAAGACACTCGAAACGAGAAATCGCGTACCGAGCGAACAAATGGCAGGGCCGGCTATTATTGTTCCCTGGCGGGATCCAATTATAATTCCAATTTTCGCGATATTTGCGGTTAAACACGAAAGATCCGCGTAGACGCCTCCGGCTGTCGTCCGCATCGAACTGTAAGCCTGTGACGCTCGGAAAACTCGCGAAAAATCGACGAAAATTTTGGTCGAACGTGGTCGCCCCGCGGGCGACTCGCGATAAAACGGCACCGTGTAAATTCGCCGAGATAAAAGAAAAAAGACAAAACATTCTGAATTTCGCGGATGGGTACAGCGGCGCGCAAATGTGTCCGGACACTTCGAAACTGTGCTGTGAACATTTTTTTGGCGAATTTAGATCTATAAATGTCCTCTAAAAAGAGAGGAAGCATTATACGTTTCTGCTTAGATCTCTCAGTGAATAATTTTTCAATTTTATGTCGTTTACGATTTATATAGTTAACAAATTTATTGTCCAGAGATTTTAGTGCCTCATTGGTCAAAGAACGAGACCCTGTCTCTTGAAGATATAGTTAAGCTCTTTCAGACAAATTATTACGTCAGAGTGTCAGAAGTTTTTCAGTTGTGTTCTGAATAACCGTGGATCGTGGAAACTCATACTACTTTTCATGAACTCGCTAACGAGCGGTATGGTGTACGTAACGCCTACTTTGCATTCGATCTGGCAGTGCCTGGACATTAATGCTGGTGCCGTGTATGTAGTACTCCAACCATAGTCACATAATTACGAGCCTGATCTCTGGAAATAGAATCTGCAGGGTCTGGAATTTTCCAGAAACAAAGAATTCAATCCACAGATATTTCAATCCCCAATGAACGCAGGTGACCAATGATTAATGCATACTCGGAGTCGGAGGGAGTTAAGTTGGGAGTTCGCAGAATATCAGAGCCCCAAGATAGATATAATTATAACTTTCATCACTGGAAACAGAATCTGAAGGACTTGGTACTTTCCAAAAACAAAGAATTGGACACACAAAGGTTTGAATCCTCAATGAACGCAGATGATCAGGGTTTAACGCATCTTCAGACTCGGTGGGAGTTAAGTTCGGAGTTGACGGGGCAGCTTTATCAAAGCCTGAGGATACGTATAATCACGATCCTGATCGCTGAAAGCGGAATATGAAGGGTTTGGAATTCCCCAGAAACAAATAATTCAATCCACAGATACTTGGATCCTCAATGAACGCAGGTGATCGGTGATTAATCTTTTGACTACGGCTGATTTAGATGTAGAGCTCTATCACACAGCTCTGTCGTAGAATCCAATAAAAAAATAATAACATAAACTATTCTGTGAAAACTAATGAAACAGTTCTCCTTTATATCATACAAATATTCGTTAAACGATATTATAAAGTTAAAGAGACTGTAGGTTAGCACAGTCAGTACACAATCTTCCAACCGCCCCACTAGAGTGACGTTTCGTTCTAACCGATCCGTTAGCAGGAAGCCACTATACTGGCGCGTAGTAGCCAAAGGGTTAACGCCTCTTCGGAGTCGGAGTGAGTTAGGCTGAGCGTTGGCGGGATATCAGAGCCCGAGGTTGATGCGAGACGATACCCGGAAACCGGAAAGGGGTTACCGCTGCCTCGTTAGCTTAATGATCGCAACGGACTTCCGTGGAGATGTACAAGTTAACTTGAAGGAAACTTAGCAAGGCTTCGCGAGGGAACAGCGCTCATCGGTGGACGATAACGAAACGCTGATTAACCGGCTACTCGTTCGCCTTGACTCCCGACAGTAATAACCGGAAATGAAGCGCACGAAATGCTCGATATGTCGTTTCCTGCGACGGAAATGGAGGATGCTTCGTAACAGTTGGCACGATCGGAATGCTGGCGACTTTGTACGCGAAAAAAGTAAGGGGAAGAATAGGGTGTCCAGCGATCAACGCCACGATAAGGCGTAGTTATCACTGCTGGGGTTACGGGGGGGGGGGGGGGGGAGTAAGGCTAGTAGCATAAATCAGTTTACTAGACTTATGTATACAATTGGACAAATAGTTGGTTCATTACTAAAGGTAGTAGTCGATAGAGCATAGTGGGGTAGCACTGTTATACGACAAGGATTAGTTAACATTGGTGGGGTAAATGGGAGAGTAAGTAAGGCTGGTAGCATAAATTCATTTATTAACCACTTGTCCAATCTACTGCATGAGTGTAGTAGAGTACTAAAGCTAGTAGTTGGTATAGTATAGTGGAATAGCAATATGATATAATGGGGCTTTGTTAACGTTGCTGGAGTGAGCGACAGCCTAAGTAGGGCTAGTAGCATAAATCCGCTTACTGTACTTACGCACACGATTGAACAAGTGGTTGGTATAGTACTAAAGTTAGTAGTTGGTATAATATAGAGAAGTAGCACTGTGATATGGTAAATTTTCTGTACTGTCCTGTGTACTATTCAATTTTCAATTTGCACGTAAACTGTCATAAGTAAAATAATCTGATAGGTGGCGGATTTAGGCAATTTACTTCTGCTGGTATACTATCAGTATCATGTAGTTAGTATACATTTGATCGCATCGCGTAGGCATTGCAATAAATATTTTAGAGAGACCACATTCACATAATTTTTATTATTCCAACTGTTCTATTTAATTATTAGCTATTCTTGCTAATGTCTCATTATGCATACTTCATAATCTAAATTTTATCATAGTTATATACAGCTTCTACACTCTATAGTCTTCGCTGCTACCGTGGTTACAGATATCCGTCGGAAGACTCAAAACTGTACATCCAAAGACTCAAACTATAGTGCTTCAAGAAAATTAATGAAATTCCCGGGATAAATAAAATATTTCGAATCAACCAGAATGGAATTCGATCGAAAGTTCGCCGAACTCGGCCTGCGAATCATGGAACTGCCAGTGGCGTAGCAACGAACGTTTCGCTCGGCGGAAAATAATATTTCGTTCGAACGTTTCGCAAACACCGCGCCGCTCGAAGTTTTTTAATTAATACAAAATGAGGGGAAAGTTAACGGTTTGTTCGAACGAAAGACGGCAACGAAATATTTTGTGGCTGTACAGGTTTCTTCGCAGATTTTTCTTAAGCGGAAGCGCTCGACTTTCATTACGACTTCCACTGAAAGCGCCCAGCGGCTCTTCGTCGAGTAAAATAATCTCGTTTGCTATAACTTCTCGCGGGATTCACGTGAATTTTCATCTCTTGCTACCGAACTTTATCTCCTGCCTCCTTGCTTAATTAGTTTTTTGACTTTGTTTCGAATTCCATCCTGGATGCTCCGGCGGAGATATGAAAAGGCGCGCCGCCGGGACTCGAATAAATGAAACCCTTCGAATTAATAGAGCCGCTGGTTTTCCTCCATATATCCTATTTTTTCCTTTTCAAAAGTTCTTTTTAAAAGACACAGAATTATTTCATTGAATTCCTGGAAACTAGAAACTCATAATCTTTTAATTTGTCTTCGTATTATTCAATGAGACTGAAGTTTCGCGAAGCTACAAGATACCTGAGTTCTTCGTAATGAAATTAAAATTCTCTACTGTATTTCTAGTACGATTTAAATACTTGTAGGAGTTCATTGATTTTTGACCGCTTTTTGAAACCCATAACCAGTTTCTGTGATTAAATCAAATTAAACTCACTGTTCTATTCAATGTTCGTTAATTAATAGGCTGCATTACTGCAAGTGTATCAGCTAGTAAACCAAGCAATTTTCCAATAATTAGAAATGTTTTTCATATTATGAACTCAGTATAACCGTTTATAGTTTTCACCAATTTTATACAAGCAATATGGTGAAGAAATCATATGTTCATTTATCAAATAAAAATTTACACCCTCGTTCGATTTAATACATTCAACATTAAAAAGTTTATAACTTGGAGGAATCAAATTTAATTTGTAATCTATAAAATCTTAATATGTAATGCTCGCTGTTAATATTATTTAGTCTTCAGAATTCACAGTTTTGATAAATTGTGCAGAAGAAGGAACCGAGTACGGTCGAGTTACAAGCGTCAGCGTCGGTACATTCATTACAGAGCGTGAAAAAAAAGTTTTAATTCTGCTCTTGTCTTAATTAAAATCAAGACGTTTGCGTGCATGTTAGTTATGCGGCACGGAAATTAGTGACATCGTGAGAAAATGAAAATGCTCACCTCAACGACGTAGTGAAGACCCGAAAGCGTCATTCTTGCCACGGAATCTTTCCGTCTAACTGGTTGCTGCCATCTTCTCAATGTTACACCCTGAAGAAACGATTATTTTCAATTTACAAGGTCCACAAATTTCCTTTAAATAATGCAAAAATAAAGTCTAATAAATAATTTATTCACTAAATTCTTCTGCAATGAATAAACTAAAATTTCGCTTTTAATCAAAGTGATTAGATTTAAATATGATGTTAATTATATATTAGTTAATTATCTATATCTGATGTTAATTCTGCTGGTAATCTGTTAATTAAAGAGTTCAATATCGAATGGCTGTGAAAATATTTGAAATATAATATCAATTTTTTATTATTATGATATTTTCGAGAATGTTTTGACAATTTTTAACGTTTTCAATTAACTATTTCAATCACGAGGTAGACACGCTGTGACACAGTTTCCCGTAAGATTACAGTACGAACTTCCCTATCTATGCTCGAAGTATCGAAAGATACATCGCAAAAAGTAAACGAAGGTACACGAAGTATCGATTATGAAACTTCCGTAGAATATGTCGTGTTTCTTGTGTTCCAGAAAGTTCTTAATCGAAGTTCGAGCTGATATTATTTTAAACTGTCCACGATGATAAACAGCGTTGGGTCTAAATAATCATAGATCAAGATTTTATCAATTATATTAAATCATTTTCACTTCATTAATTTATTTGTGTACTTAGAATAGCATCGAAACCATTGAACAAATAAGAAAAAAATATTAACTCAAGATTAAATTTTGATAAAAAGTTTAATTTTAACTCAAATTTTTAAAAATTTGAGGAAATGGGAAGCAAAATATATATTAAATTTATTTAATAAAAATGGTAAAGAAACTGTATTTCTCCCATTTATAATTATATTTCCTAACACTTATGGCCTAATTCTTGGCACTTGTAAATTTTTCTCTTCCTTTAGGGAAGCAAAGGGATATTCTAGCAGCTTTAATTTTAGTTCAATAAATTTCAAATTTTGTTAACAAAATATTCATCACATTACACAGTTGTTGTGGGCGTTATGTGTAATTATATCCAATTAAGTGTAAGTGCAACCAATTAAATCATGAAGTTGTCTTGTCATCCTAAACTTTGACAAGAATTGTTTTTTTCATGAACCCCTCAATTTCTAAATTGTTACTATTTCATGTTAATATATATTTTCTCGTTAAAATCCTATATTGTTTCTTTAACCTCTTTAGGGACACTGACATATATGTGTACGCTTTTTTTTAAATTAAAATTATTCTGTGAAAAGAAAACTTAAATTTGGTGGAGAAATAGTCACTACAGAATCTCTCAACAATAAAAACAAAGAACCTGCCGTATGGCAGCATTGATAATAGTTTATTCTACGTGACAATCACTGATTTGAAAATATTGTAAAAAATTCGTTCCTGAAGAGGTTAAATGTATTTGAAGAATTATATCTAATTAGATCAGTGATGGCCACCAGAGCTGCGGTCTTCCTCCATTGTAGGTCCATTCCCCTAATATAGGCTGTGGTCTGGGACGATGATCGACGAGGGGGGACGAGGAGGGAACTGAAACGAGGGGAATGGACCCAGTGTGGGGGGAGGCCGTAGCTCAGTTGGCCATCACTGAATTAAATCCTGAAGTTGTGAAGCTATCTTGTCATCATAAGCTTTGACATGGGTTGTTTTTGTTATGAATCCCTCGATTTCTTATTTATTACCGTTCCATGTTAAGAAATTTGTTCTCATTAAAATTCTACATTATTTTTAAATGTATTTGAAATGTTCAGACTGTGGTCAAGAAAGGTTAGTAACGGTTGAACTTGCCTCGGGTACATCGCTGGTATCTGGTACATCCCTTGTGATATCGGGATCCGGTGGTCTGTGTTCCGGAACAAGGGCACCGTATTTTCTCGAAGCCATCCTCCGTCTTCGATCCAGCCATCTTTGTCTCTCCGCCGCCTCGGACTCCTCGTCCACGCCGAAGAATTGTGCTGTTTCCCGTCTGATGTAGCTGAAAACAGAAAATAAAGCACCGTTCGAGTTATTCGCCCGGTTGAAATTCTCGCAAGCCGCGTTTCCATCACATTCCTTCATCGGGGAACAGAAATCGAAGAGGAAACCCAGTTGGCATTGAAATTAATTCACCGCCTGAGATGCTCTCCGATGGAATTACTATCAGAAGGATATTTGTATTGAAATTGAAACTCGTGAACCAATAACGCGGAACCTACCCAGGATTTCTGACCTAATTTTTAAGTATAAAGTATAATGTATGAGTATAAAGTATCTCGAAGATGATAGACAAATGGATTTTAATTTTATTAACTCTGTGCAATAGAAGGTTGGGGTTGTCCCTAGCACGCTGAATGGCACTGTTCACAGTTTCTGTAGATTATTTTGAAAAATGTTGTACAGGGAGAAATTGTAAGGTGCAATTTTTCAGTACAGCCAGTAAACTATGCCTTCCTTCGTATGTATTTAAAAATTCATGAGGATAGAATAAAATTTATACGGTTTACAGAGCAATTCAGTACGTCCACACAACATTCGACATCAAACTTTTCGACTGTGAAGATATAGTTGATGCACTTATCATAAAAATGCTATGTATGTAGTGACCATATGCAAATAAGTACTGTACGATTATAAGCAAAGAGGGAGAAATAAATATTTTATTGACTGAAAAGATAAGCAGGAGCTTATATTTTTTAATTAGTTTGGAAGTGGAAGAAATAATGCAGAGTCCACCATAGGGGATGTCCCATTTAAATTGATATAGGAGAATATTTTCGATACTATTAGTGATATCGAAAAATATTTCAGGAAAAAGTTGAACGTTTTGGAAGAGGATACAATATAGTGACGATAGTTGATTTATGAATAGAAGTGTAGCGGACATATGAAGGTCATCCTCATTTTTGTCTTGGTGTAATAATCAATGCAATTTTTTGCATTTTTGGATTTCTATACCTTCATAATTAATTTTATTAGATACTTTGATTCATGAACGAAATATATCATATTTCTCATTATTTCAACAAATTATTATTTCACTATTATCTAAATTATATCACATGAAGAATAATAAGTAACGAATAGACTCACTTCCGTATAGCTTCGGTACGACTCATGTTCCTCCTTAGTCTGGGTCTCTGGGACCCAGGTGTGCTGGCAGAACTGGTCACCTGAACGAGTGGCCTGGGTGCAGTTGGTGCTGACACGCTCCTGGTGATACTAGGTCCTGCTCCTGTTCCAGCAACGGTGCCAGGAGTAACCAAAGACATCGTTGCTGTCGTGGTGATAGGAGTCGTCGTTGCTGGATCAGCTGTTGATGGACCAGCAGTTCCCACAGGGTACAAACTGATACTTTGGCCATTTTCTCCGTCGGGGCCACTCGAGGACACTGTTGACGTGCCGGTTGTGTTGGATCCTGGTGATGGTTGCCTGTAAAATTCATAATTTATTGGTTATTGGCTAAACAAATCCATGACATCTGTTAAATGGGTGGAAGATTGTTAATTTTTGTTCTAGAGTGAGTACAGACTTGAAGCTATTATAAAATTGTAAATCTTGGTATTTTTTAATTAGTTCGACTCTGTGGATGTTCTCTTCTTTAATTAGAGTAGTATTTCTTGTTCTAACGAGGTTAACGGTAAGTTTGATTAGACCATTTTTCCTGTCTCTGTTCAGTAAGGCACTTTTAATAAATCGAACGGGTATTGCACGCCTCGAAAAAACAACTTTTTTTACATAAGTGAATTGTGGGGGTGGATTTTTTCATAGGTCTGTCACTTGACACTTTCGAGGCTGTTGTCACGTATGCGTAATTTCATCTGTTGGGCCATTACAGACGCAAGGAGTAAATAAGTAAATAAACGTATTTCTGAGTGAAAGTTGATCTTCATCTAACCTCTACCCCTCTACTAATAAAAATACCTGCCACTACCAAGGTATGTTCCTCTAGCAACCATATAGCTTGCGCTACTGTTCAACTAAAACAAACCTCTAACTAAACACGAACTACAAACCCTGACCCACGCAAAAGACTTTCCTATCTGTGTACATGCAGTACGAATCCTAAATCCTTCTTTCAACACCTGCATGCGAAAATCAGAATGCCCCGAAATCATTCGCACCGCGGTTACTCAAAAAACCAGGTGGAAAGACCAAATTTCAGCGCAACCGGTGCACGCCATCGGGGCTATCTCGGTTCTTTCAGCAAGGATCGCTGCGGGAACGTTGGAAAATTCCGTCGACACGGGGTCACGTACCCCGAAGTGCATAAGGCGAGGGTGCTAAAGAGGGTCTTTCTTCGTGGTCAGATCGGAAATCACGGTTAGAGTGCTTGAATGTACCCGTGGTTATGAATACAGCGACGGTAATCCCGGCGAAAGAAGAAGAAGAGGAACCGGCCAGGCCTGTCCGCCGCAGCGCAGGTTTCCACCGGAGCAGCCGAAAGTGGGGACTTGCAAGCACAGTGTGTACAGGATGTCCCTATGGAACACACGGGCAAACTTTTCAATTTTATCTGGCTCTCATCTATTCATGACTCGGTGGTTTCGTGTCCCGGCATTCTTTTACGGGATTCTCCTGGAACCGGTGGAGGGAGGGGGTGCGTGATTCCCGGCAAAGCTCGACAACAATCGAGGACACCGCTTCCGGAAGTCCAGTGAGCGTAATTCTGTGGGAGAACCGGCAGAATGGGAGGACAACCCCTTTGGAAGAAACACGGAGTCGGTAGCCGCTTTTGTTCGCGAGATGTTTCGTTCCAAGATAGGGTGGCCAGGTAATATTATGCAATTTCCTTTGTAAACATATTTCAGTCTCAATTTTGTATTGCTAGTTGTAAAGTGAGCATTGTGATGGAGACGTTCTTTTTCTTTCAATATTTCTTTTCATACACTATTTTATTTAATGGTTTTGTTTCGTCAGGGTTAGTGACTGCTATGTGAACGTTTACTTCTTATTTTTTAAAATTTAAATATTGTTATTGGAGAATGCATTTCTTTTCTGAAAGATCTGTGCTTTGTGAAGAATTTTTAAAATTGTTTTGATATCAATATGTTCACGTTTGAATAAATATAACTGAGAACAAATAAATAATTTCCTTTCAATTTAAATAGGTTCCTCCCTGACTAGATTAAAAATTACATAATACTAAAATTTCTAACAGAATGTATTCATAAAATTTATTTAGTATTTAATACGAAGCTCCTTTTAATTACCAGGCAAAATTAGCAGAAACTAATTTAATTATTATACAAATTGAAGAACTGTCTAAAATCGAGAAGATTCCGAAGTGAATGCAAAAATAATCGAACCAGAGGGAGATCGATGCGGAACGATAAGCAGTCTCGTCCCGGCGGAGTTATTAATTATTTCTAATTGCTCGACATTGGCTTCCCAGCCTGAGCAAGAGAAGGAACGTGTTTTAAATTTCAATGTTAATTTTTCGCGTCTTGCGAATTTCCTGAGAGATATTTAATTTCTCGCGGACGCGGCAGATGGAATTTAAGTGATGTACGTGACCACGTTGTCGGACGATTTTTTTATTAAAGCAGAAACGTTGATCATGCATCTCGAATATATTGAGTTCGTAAAATATTTGCAGACTGAAATAATTATCTAATAGAAAATTCAAAGGATAAGTAATCCGTAGATGTTTTCAAATAATTTATGTCCGAATGAGAACGGAATATATGTAGATTAGCATTTTAATTATTGTTCCTTCTGAATAATAGCTTTTTCAAAAAAAATATGTACAGCCAGAAAAATAAATAATTAAGGATTTAAAAATTTTCTGACGCTTCTAAAGGAAGTATTAAAGTAAGTATCCGAGTAATTGAATAATTATTAACCCCTGTAAAAGAATTTCGATTAATAGTAACGTCACAATGGCAGTATAAAATAAACAAAATCTATTTTCTCGTGTCTGAACAGCAACGGAATTTTCTACTGCGACAGAGAGCCTCTTATAACAAAATGAAATATACAACAAAGCTGCAAAATCATTAATAAAAAAGGATATAATTTTCTAACCGATTTTCATGTATTATTTTAATCTGTGAATTTTCATATTTATTTCTCTTCAGATTCTCCCGTGTTACTTTCCACTTGTTCGTGCAAAAATATATCTTTTGAATTTTTGTTTTCACGTGATAACAGTGAAGTCGAGGAACACGTCTAATTAACAATATAATAGCTCCAAGACTGTGCGATAGGTACGATGTAATCATTAATTTTGCACGATTCAACGGACTTAGTAAAATCACGAACCTTTGATTTCGCTCGTTATCAGGTTAAACATTTGCACAGAATTTATAGGGACTTCTGTGTGACTTCTGTCGTTTCTCGTGTGGATTTTACGCCCATACGCACACACACGTACGCTAGTTTAAACTTGTTAACAAACACCGAGAGCTTTACAACGCAATTATACGGAGCTGCGTCCGTAACGATGCATACTGGATCAGAAATTATTCGATGAACCGAAAACACGTTTGCACTTTTCAATTTCCGATTAATATACGGACTTATTAATTGTCGCCGTATATTGTTCGTTAGTCGTTTCGATAGAAATGGCAATAAATACTTTGTTGTATTTGTAGCGCGAGTAGAAATAGCCAGTAATGGTCAGACAAGTTTAGACGATTTTGAGATCAGACGATTTATGAAAATTTTATGAGCCTTTTGTATTTGTTCTTACACGAAGAATCAGTTTATTTTATTTGTTCTTTCTGTTCATCGTTAATTTACCGCTTTAAATTAAACATTTGGATGTTGTGGCTTGCTGTGGATATTCATTACTTAATTTTGTCAATTTAATTTTAATTTTAGAGAGTTTTAGTGATTCTTTTCGGCTGAAATTATCTGTAGACTTTGTCTATTTAATTGAAATTATCTGAAAATTAATCATCAAGTTATCATACTATTCTGATATATTAAAATCTCTTTAATTGATACCATAAACGAAAAATGGAATAATACGTACAGAACATCCGATGTATATGAAACAGTCAATTACTTTTATGTCGTACCATAAATTATGGTTTACCCTGAATGTGTGCAAAAATATGGGTTTCCACACTGAATCCAAGTTTAAACTAATATTACCAAACATACAATCTTCATTTAACGTTTAATCGTTAACATTTAAAACATCAAAAAATTTCTAAAAAAATACGCTGCTATCTTTTCACGCCTCCAACAAAAGATTTGAAATTCGTATGAAGTGAACGAAATTACTTCTTCCATTTCTATTGACCGAATTTCGTTCTCGCCCGTTCCGATCGCTCTTGACAATTTCCAAACAACTTTTTTAACGTCAGAAACATGGACTCGGTCGAGAAGCAATTTTCATTCAAATTTTAAACAAGAGATTTCGAGCGCGGTTCGAGTCCATCGCCAGCAGCGGTGAAATTTCTTTATTCGCAAAGCGTTCCCCTCGGCTTCGACTTTCCCGTAAATTAATATGCAAAATACGCGGGGAAACGGCGCCAAACGTACATTTCCGTTTTATTTCATTTTCGGACGCCCGCGCGGAATCTCGCGAAGACATTTTCGACGTCGCGTTATTTCAACCCGAGCTCCTCGCCCGTCCAACGAATTATTCAATGAATCCTGTCGAGTTTCATTTAACCGGCGACTAATCGAACGGAACAATATGAATTTACGGCGAAGGAACGCGTTGGACGGCAATATTTCATCGTTCCTTCGTGTATCGGTCGCATGGAACGCTCGTTCGATATTCCCGCGTCGGACGCAATAAATACCTCAGACAGAAAACGATACTAAAGAAAGTAGAAACGAACTTTTCTCGCTTGCAGAGAGTCTGTAGGGAACTCGAAAAACAGCCTGGCTGTTCCATGTTTCGAAATCACCAACTACGGAGGGTTTAAAACAGGCTTACGTCTTCGCTCCCGTCAATTACAGGGCTGTTTCGTTTTTCCGCATTGAAAACGTGCCGCATAAATCGCTCAGCAAAATTTTACAACAGAGCTGCGAAGCTTTTGAATATACGCTAGTGAACTGTATAATAGAGACACATTCTTTGATGTTAATAAAATATAGTTGACCTCAGGAATAAATGATGAAATATCCAATTCGATTGAAACCAGTTCAACCCTTATTATGTAGGATAGATTCCAATTTATGATAAAATTGAAAAGAAGGTGAGTGTTCATGTAAAAATAAATCGAAAATGTAGAATAAAGTTTGTTCATATGGTGCTTTACTTTTGAGGAAATTAGTTCTGAAAATTCGTCGAATACAAATTTATACTGCTTCATTGTTTATTATATACTATTTCTGTTTGAATTAATATTCACAGGCATTACAACGGCAAATTTATAGACACTTTAATTAACCTTGTACCGATTAAAAGCTCGAAATTACGCATTCACAGTAGTAAGTAATTACTTCCATCAAAATTGTAAAATTTTTCGAATATACACGAATATTTCCTCCCAAGTAACCAAATGAAAATATTATAATACCTCGAATGCCACAGTGGAAATTGTCATACCTAGCCAGACACGACATAATCTACTCTTTTAACACGTTCTCTACCACAGTAGAAAAATCCGTAACTAGGCAGACACGCGAAAATGACTATTTATTAATACACGTGGTTGATTGTACAATTATTTATTTATTTAATATTAGACTTTCTATTTCCACTATCATGTTAACGTGAATGTTACTCAAAATCTCATAAGGGTTGGTAGTGATATGATCAAATTAAAATTTATGCGTGTACCAAAAACAGCAGACGTAGCAGGGAATGTGTTAAGTGAAAATCGCGAAAGGAAAGAATATTTTATTTTTTGAATGTAAACGGCGGATGTTTATGGTATTTAACATATTCATGTACTTGAAATATATACATTCAATGATACGAAAGAATTAAAAAGTAAGTTTCCTAAACATACACAGCACAATATATAGTCATGTCAAAATTGAATTTCTTCGACTATATTAACATAAAAATGGTTGAACTCTTAAAATGTACAATTGCACAAACAACCACAGTCTAATTATTATTATAATAATAACGATGTTGAAAATTGTATAAAAATCACTAGTTATTTAATTCAATACAATTTGAGACGCCGGACCCACGGCAGTCAACGTGTTAACAATTATAATACAAGATCGTGCATTTAAGGGAGCAAATAATGAGAACGAAGGTCCGATTTTTACGCGTTTCGAACAGCTGAAATATCGCAGAGAAAAATCGACGGTTCACATAGATCGAGTGCTCACACTTGACGGGCTCTTTGATAAAGTAGTTGTTAACCGGCGAAACTGGAAATGAGCATCGAGGTATCTACATTTAATTTCCGGCCCGTACGAGCGTAACGAAACGAGACACGTGGCTTCCTGTTTGCATCGCCGTGCCACCGACGTGTTTATGTCGAAACTTAAGCAGACAGTTGCGGTTCAAGTCGAACCATTCGACACTGCGATGTTCATGCTAGAATTATTACATGCCCCGATCTCTCTGTAACGCGTTTTCCTCTTCCAGACAAGTTACAATCAGCCACAACTTACAAAATTGCAACTGCAACTGATCTGCAAGTTTCTGGAGCGGTAACAATGACGGTAAGGAAGTTTCATGATTCTCTGCTGCTGAAGGCAGTTTCATCAGGCTGTTTTGCGAAATTGCAACGCAACTATAGTATGGGTATGTGTAGATTTTTTTCGTTATTAGTTTTGCCTGATCGTTGTTCCCATTATATTTCCGTTGACCGTGTTATATTCTGGTTTTAGTGTTTCTTACAAATCGAATGTATATTTATATTCAAAAATGTGCCTGCATAAATAACGGGGAATAGTGTGGAATACCGCTGCGGAATTTTGATTGGAATAAAATTTATGATTGGATTCATTTACAGAATTTATGTAGTTGAATTACTCCTGAGTTCAGTGAGCACCAGTCGGTAACAAGTGTATAAGAAATATTCTACTCTTCAATGTAAATATTTCCAAATATTTATAATTACCATCCTCGTAACAAATTGGATCTATTTCGTGCCACTTATTACATCAGCATCGCACAAAGAAAAACTACTACCATATATATTCTATCTTCTGGAGGTCGTCTCGGCTTAATTGCAATTCACTTTCAGCGGCCTACGGCTGAAAAATCATCGAGCGAGTCCGTGCGTCGTTAGTGTTCCAGGGTCGAATAAAACGGTTCTCGCTGACAAAAAAAAATGGAAAAAAGGAAAAAAGTGCTCGCAAAGGCCGTGTGCTTCTTCTCCCGCGGCATGTGTCAATTGTGTCGCGCGCGCGCACACACGTGTCTCTCGCCCCTCCGCGCCTTCCACGTACAGTGGAACGTTAAAAAATAAACAGGGGAGAAAAAGGCGGGAAAGTGGGTCAAGTTGCCGCGCGCAAAGTGCAGTCATTGTTACACGAAGGAGCGCCGAAAGCTCACGAAATAAGTGTCTTTAGAATTCTCTGGCAGCCGGAACCGTGGAAAAAAATGTAACTGGAACGCGACGAACAACTGCCAGGGGGGCGTTCGCGTATTATCCACCCGAGCAATTTCTATTTCGACCAGGATTAAAGGCAATTCGACTCCCTTGACTCGGAGACCTTCGATAAGAGGCCTGGGACGTTCGTGGGGCACTTTGCGTGGAAGGTCACGATAGACATTAGTCTCTTCAGGGATACCGATGTATACAGCGTTAAGGAGTTTGAAGGTCTGGGTTCATGATTTGC
Organism: Macropis europaea; assembly: GCA_916610135.2. Classification (NCBI taxonomy): domain Eukaryota; kingdom Metazoa; phylum Arthropoda; class Insecta; order Hymenoptera; family Melittidae; genus Macropis; species Macropis europaea. The sequence continues at coordinate 24,193,937 of OU744344.1, forward strand.
GAGCCAGGACGACGAATTTGAAAATAGTCTGGTAATCGATGATTATACATGAGATTTGGCACAATCGAGAAGTTGATCTGTTGTTTCAAATTCTCCCATATTTCTGGGGATCATATGAGAATATTCTAGAGTTCACTGTTCCTCAATAGGAATTGTAACGTCATAAAGAATCACTGTCCTTAATGCACGAATGAACTTATTTTCCGTATACAGGTGAACCCACCAATACGCGAGGCCAGATTTCCGCTCAGTGTTTATTCTAAGAAACAAAATTCTGAGTGGTTTTCAGGGATCCCCATTCCAACGATAGGAAACGATACAAACCAAAATATTAACGATAGGAAGCGATAAAGATCGATAGGGACTGATAGAAAACGAAATTTAAGCTATAAATACGGATAGAGTTCGCCGGGGACTGATAGAGTCGAACTGTACATCAAAGGGACCGATACCGTTCGAAATCTAAATGATAGAGACCGTGGAGAACGAAGAGTGAAAGAAGGAGTAAGATTGGCAGAATGGAAAGAGAAGTAGAGTTACAGAGGAAGGACGAGGAAGATGAATTTCGAATGGATGAGGAGCATAAGGACGAGGACCAGGACGAGGACCAGGACGAGGACCAGGATGGGATTCAGTAGGTTGAGGAGGTGAAGAGGAATGAGATGGAAAAGGAGGAAGAGGTGGTGTTAGAGAAGTCCAGGTGCCTTCCGGCGGAAGACTGATTCTGCACATTAGGTGGTGGCCTATTTATAAGAGAGGTTGGCGGTTTTGTCGTGGGGTGGGGATCCCTGAAAACCAATCAGAGTCGTTTTTACTGGAATAAACGTTGAGCGGAAATTCGACCTCGCGTATTGGTGGGTATACCTCGTCTCTGACAGGACGTCGTGTTGCTCGCCATCTCGCGACGTGCCAGGGAACCAAACCGCGAGATATTTTGTGTATTTACGAAATATTCCAATAAACAAGAAAATCATTTATTAAATAAGAAAATGTCTTTGTAAATTGCATAGTGTTTTAATGCCTTGAATGTTCGAGAATATCGAAAGATTTCTCGCTTCAGGCGAATCTAAGAAAAGGCAGGGCTGAATTATCTTCATAAACGAATTACCACGGTATTTATTCATTGAAAATGAAATTCATTGTATAAGAACAGAGTAGTACTCGTGAAAATTTACAGTATATTATCGCTGAAACTTCGAACATTCGAGGCGTTAGCCAGAAAGTTGAGCGAGGGGAGAATTCCCCTCTACAGAGGCGAAAGCGCAAAATTATTATTCACCCTCCATGCCTTGTGGGATCCAGTTGCAATAGGGTGTGACGGCGCAGGCCACCGCGCATTATTAGCCCACTTTTTCACCTAATATTTTCCGGTGAAATCGGCATTTTTCACAGGATGACCCTTGAAACCACCCTCCGCGGCGTTATCGAGGGTGAGTGGAAAATCTCGCGCGCTGCCATTCTCGAAAAAATCCTTTTAATTATTGTACCCGGCTCCGTGAACTTGCCAGCGCATTTTCAGAACCCACTCGCCGCCGTAATTATAAATTTCATGCTTATACTATTTCTGCGCGCCACACTTTGCTGGGGGATGAAAGCTGGTACCTGTAGCCCGAGAGTATTAAACCGGAAATACGATGCACTCACGTCGCCTTAGAGACATTTTTATTGAAACTGGTTAACATATTCGTAACACAGGGTAATACTACTTTAGATGTGAACGTGTTAAACAAATTCATCCTTCATGGCAGCTTCAAATTTATCACGTCAAGATCATTAATGCTTTTTTAACGATACCAAAGACGCGCATTTTTAATTACATAGCGTCACACAAGGCATCAAGACGAGCTAAATGAATTCAATCATGGTAGATAAATTCGCATACAGAGAAAAATTTTTCAACAGGAGGATGTCAGAAAAATTTACCATCAATATGAACTTCAAGATTATATTATTCTGTAATATGCCACTGTACTATTATACAACTAAAATTCAACATGATCGTGACTCTCGAATGCACCATAGGTTTAGGTTACGTTTACGTCTACACTAACATATTAGCTTTTCTACTCTATTTCGAACTAAATATCCCTTCTTCACTGTATACTTCAGCCACCCGCTCTGTACATGCTATATAACTTAAAAATACCAAATAATTCATATTTCAATGTGTTAAAAAAATCCTCGTAAAAGCTGATACAACGTTTTTTTCCTTCTTGTGATCACAGAACCCTTGAACGTAAACGAACTCTGTCCACTTTTTCCGACATTCTCATACGTTGTTTGCGCACAGTTTTCCACCGAAAAAAACGTTAAAAGGAAGCACGAACAGACCCGGCTCCTCTTTTTTTAACAAAGATACTCTGACTGGTATTTTTATTACGCAACAGCGTTCGAGGGCCGGGATTTCCGCGGACACGGAAATGTATTTTTCCGTTCTCGCCCGGAAAAGTTAAAAAGAAATAAAAATGTATTTCCCCGTTTGCATGGGGAACTTAAAGGGAGGTAAAAAAAAACGTACAATTTTTACAGGCGCTTTGTTCGCGAGTATTGAAAAAAATGAAATGTTCTCCGGCGAACGCGGCAAGACGAACGTTCGTCGGAGCGCGGTTACAGCCCTGTAACGTTGCAACCGTTTGTCAAACGAACGTTGATACACTTATGTTAGTGCCGTTGAACGCCGTGAAAACGGCAACACACCTCGCCAGACTGTCGGAATTTCAACAGAAATTCCGGCGCATTATACGTTCCTCACTGAAAGGGCTTTCGAAAGTTTTCTTTTTAAGCTGATTTCAAAAGCTGGAGAATTGGAAAAATTCGAAGTACATTCTTCAACGTGCTATTGAAGGTGGTAATTAAACAATTCCATTTTAGTTAAATTTTACAATCGATTATTTTCATCCTCCGTAGGCAAACACATTTTTTCGCATTCCTTTGGCAAACTGGGTCGTTTGTATACAACCCTAATTTTGTTACTGTTCTAGGCTTTCAAAAAATCTTTTGACATGTATACAGTGAATTGTGGAAAGAAGACGAGCGGAAGGAATGCGGGTCTGATTGGTTACAGCAGGCCTAGTCGAACACAATCATAAAAACAAAACACACTCATTTTATTTATTGGCTAAACGGTCACATCCACTAATCGGATCATATAGCACCGTGTGACAAAGGCGGAGCGTGCGGAGTACCCCTCTTGCCCCTGTGCCGCCCCGCTAGTCTTCTTTCCAGCAACTCACTATACACAGAAGAGTTTCTGCAAATTAACAGAATTTGAAGCACCTTATGCAGAATAGAAGATTCGAAACATAAATATTGTGGTACGTCGAAGGCGCCATTCGAGTGCAAAGGGTTAAAGTAAAAGGGAGTAATGTCGACTGCCTAACCCTTTGACTGCTATCAGCGCCTATAGGTGCTTGACAAAGCCGTAGCTGTGTGCTGTCGACGCCCATGGGCGTTCGTTATAATGTTTCCTTGTGCACTATTGCAGCTGGACCGCACGCACCGTTCGTCTCGTTTCCAAGTAGCCCGCAGATAAATGGTTAAGCAATAATTGTAATAAAGCCAAAGCATGAGATGAAATACTTATTGCAAGTTACTGTTTACAAACTTAAACTGTTAAACTATTAACTGAATAACAAACTAATCAATCTGATATTAATTTTGTTTTCTAATAATAATACTGATCGCCATTATCCCATTCCAGCCCTAATACTTTTTTCCTGCTCAATATAGCAACATTCTGTTCAACATTTTTCCCTGACTGTTGAAATGAACATATTATGCACGATACAGTTACTTGAAAACGTTTTTGTAATCATTTTCAAGCTATAGGAGTGCAATTATCGCGGATTAACGTGTGTGACATTTTTTTCCGCCCTCTGATTCGACGAAACCGTTGCATTTGTATCATGCGATTGCAGTAACGTCCTACGCAATGCGGCCATTACTGCAGATGTTTGCAGTATTATTTTTACTGCGCGCGAGAAGACAAATTTCAAGGATCGTTCAGAATAATGAAACGCCGCTCGATTGCACGCCGCTCCTCCTGTTCGAAGAAAATCCATCCTAAGATAGAGCAGAACAACGAAACAGCTCCTGCTCTATCGATATTACTCGGTCTTCATGAAATATTCATTCCGACGTTCTGCCGAAACGAAAAACAAGACGCAAACTGCAAATTTATATGTACGTAGAAGTTGATCGAAATGTATTTCGCTAGCGATTGCCGCTTGAAATTTCTTTTAATCGACTTACATATATGTTTAATATATTCTTTAAACAAATTAATTTTTTGAAAAATTGTTTACATAGCTAGATTTGGCATTAAAAAATAAACGAACTCCACATTTACACTTTCTTTCTATCTACAATAGTTTTCGAGATATACTGCTAAATAGATTTTTCACCTCCCACTACGAGAGCTGTTTTCACCCCTTGAAAGTGGACGATGACCAATATAAGAAAACACGTGTCTAATATTGTATCGATATCTATGCCATATCAAAATTTCATCGTAATCGGCGTATTTCAACTCCGTAACATTTCTTGTGAGTAGAATTACAAAATATAATCTAGTGAAATTCTGCAACGCGCTAATGTCAACCCTTTCACTGTTGAAATTACCATGATCGACCGGTACATCTGCGATAAATTCAATAAAGGTTTCCAACGGCGAATTATTTTAGATATTCTACAATTAGAATTTCAAGTCTGTCATGCAGTTTCTCGATTCAAAATTTGCAATAGCAGGTAGGAAACTCTTCTTTAACACTTTCTACAATTTAACACTAAATTCTTACATAAAATAAATATAACATCAAATTATGTCGGTCTTAATTAATAACATTACTAACTTTCATCATTTTTGTACTGGTTCTATTAGGCTCTATTAGATATATTTGTTGATACTTTGTATGGCCTAATAAATAATGATTGAATTTAATCGTTACCCACATACGGGTGACATGACAGTATCATATACTCTGAAGTATCTCTTATTCAAAGACAAACAACCTACAACTTCATATTCTTTCTCATAGATAGGAAACATATCGTCCCTTCTGAGAAGATAATCGAATAATTTAATTTCTAAAAATCATATAATGTATACTTTCGAATTAATTTAAAAACTCCACAATACGATACGGTATGCAGTATAATAACTAAGACTGTGGATGTTTATGCAATGTAATATACTCAAATATCTGAAGAACGTACATTTAAAACTGTGAGAAAATAAAACGTACACGTGAGTGAACCATGCGTCAATTTTAATTTTATTAAATAAATAGAGAAGTTATTATATAAGTGAAAGGTGTATTGTTGAATAAATAAATATTTGTTTTCTTAACGATTCGAGTTCGTAGAAGGAGATACTTACACGTCTGACTGGTTACGGGAGTTTCTACTTCGGTCAGGAATTTGTTAAGACGCAGTATACTAAAAAAATTATAGGTTTTTTTGTAATCGATGCATGAAAACGAATATAGGGATACTTGAGAAAATTTCTAACATTCACAGAATAAAATACAGCTTTGACAAAGTTTCATTTCTATAACTGCATTACCATAAACAATATTGAACTCTGAAAATGTATATTTGCTTAAATATCCGCTGTCTAATAGTAACAAATACTTCCTCCACAGAAAGTGTTTAGCTGCGAAGTATCCGACACTCAAATGATTAAGTTCAATATTTACTGACTGTTGTGTTTGTGATACCTAGGAGTTCCCCTTACGACTTAACGTAGGCGGCGTCGTGTTCGCAAAATAGTGTTGATTAAGTGGCACCGTTAGTGGGTGGTACTTGAGTAACGAACATAATCATTAGTAACGGAAGTAGTTTCCGGTACTCGTGCTAATAACCGGTTCACACGCGATCGTAATTATTATTTGCGGGTTCCGGACGCTCGTGTTAAGGTGCACCGCAGGCAGCCGCGCTATCAGTCGCCTCGGTGATAACGAGGAAACGATAGTTGCAGGGTATCGAAATGCCTGGAAATGTCTGGAAAAATCGATGTTGCGTACACATACTCTCCGAAACAAATGATCGAAGTGAGTATGGTAGGACCTCAATTCTACGAACTGTAATTAGAAGACTGCGGATGTTTATGCAAATATACATTTTCAGACTTCTATATTTCCTATGTAAATGCAATTAAATAAGTGAAACTTCAACAAAACAGCATTTGCTTCTTGAAATGTATAAAATATGTCATTTTCATGTTTCTAAGTTACTAAATGGCCATCATTCACCAACTTGGATGTATTAAATTGCATAATCATCCACAGTCTGGTAATTAGTAATAGGATGACACACCCAGTAACTATGTTTAGAATTAAAACGATAATTTCATTTTAAAATTTAAAATGTATAGTACTGCTGGGGTTTGAATAGAGGATTGTAATGGATTAGTTTGAATCACGGTTTAAAATTACAGTAGGGCCTGATTACGTGAACTATAATTACTAACTGGATGACGCATATTATAGCTATATTTCACATAAAAATGATAATATCATTGTAAAATGTAGAATGTTCTGATATTCTGGCTGATGCTCGGATAATCGAGGTTCTACTGTAGTTCAGATTGAGGGTAGGAGACCCAACAATTGTTCACGACTTTTAAAAATTTATTCACACGTTACGTTTATGTCATCATTTCAATTGAAAACGAGGTCAATTGTGTATTTAAAATTGTTTTGTATTTAATAATCAACGCCACGCAGTTTGAAAAACAGATGGATAAACAGCAAACAGACGAAATTTTTAACATGATAAAGTTTGAAGAACTTCTGCCAGTGAAGGGAGACAAAGTTTTCAATCATTCTGATTGAACGTCAGAGTTTCTGAAAATAATTATTATAGGAATTTCTGATTGAAACGCTGCAAAATACAATCTAGGCCAGCAAGAGACGAATAATTCGAAATGTAACTCACGTCCGATTCTTATGCGTAATGAAGTTAATTAACGCACAAAGCCGCTTGTCTATCGAGAAAACAAGGAAACATTGAAAATTAAATATTTTTTGAATTTATAAAGGGAGATAATTAACGTTAGACACGCAATTTCATAAATCCACTATATAAAGAATTACGAGAATTTAGAAATGATAACTAACAAATTATTCGGATATTCAAATTGTGCTACTTGGATTAAGTATATAATTCTTAAAATTTCTAATGAAACAGAGGTAATTATTTGGTTCATTATGATTGACTTTATCTACTTGAAATTTCTATTCAGCCTGAATGGACTAAAAAGCTTAATAGATCACAGAAAAAGAAATACTTAAAGCCAGTTGCGAGAGTAACCCTCGAAAGTTGTCACGTCCCGGATCATTTTTCATTATGTTGATCATTAATATTCAAGATGACAAGGTTCATTAATATTCCATAACGGAGCCTTCTATTTTTTGAAAGAAAAGAGAACGCTTTTTAGCCATCAGCATGCACCAAGTTTATTCTGAGCGCTAAAGTTCGTCAAAAATAACGGTTAATTATTAATCGATACTCTATAACCATGATAAAAATAATGCTGATTAGCGCATTTCAGAATCTGTACCAATTTTCAAATCAACTACAATCAGATAAAATTAAGATTCAATTGCGTGCTATAAAAATTACAATCATGAAAGTAGAAAACTTTATTTTAAATATAAATATTAGGAATATAAACACTTGGTACCTTCTATTATTAATTAAGAATGAAGTTAATTTGATGAAACATTGAAAAGTTAAATTAGAAAATTTTTCCTCGAATGATGCAATTTAATATTCTTTTTATTACTGAATAATAAAATATATTATTAAAATACTATAGTCAGTATTAAATATTAAATTTTAATAGTCAATGTATTTAATGTTCAGAATATTCATTATCCAAAGTATTCACTTTAGTATTCAGAGTATTGATTATACCAGATACATATGATCCAGAGTATTAAGCATCCAAAGTATTGATTCTTCATAGTATTTAGTAATTAGGCTATTTAATATCCAAAATATCTAGTACCCTGTGTACTTAGCATTTGATAATACTCTATCCTCATACAAGTATTCATACTACAATACATACAAAATCAGTTTACCCCATTTTCATTATCTTACACTTTTCTCAAGTATCCCTATTTTCGTTCTCATGCATCGATTACATAAAAACCTAGATTCTATAATATTTAAAGTAACTATACAAATGTTTTGAGTACAGTACGTCCACTGTCTTAACAAATTCCTTGCCGAAGTAGAGAATCCCGTAGCTAGTCAGACATGCAAAAATCTTGTACAGATTCGTATCGTTGAGAACACAAATTATTTATTCAACAGTACATCTTTTACTTGTATAATATAACCTTTTCTATTCATTGAATACAATTAAAATTGGTGCATGTGTCATCCAAGCAATTGACCCACGCGACGTGGAGCGCGTTAGAAATCGATTTAACCCGATTCGCAAATAGCTTCTTCAATCGTTCCGAGCACTCCGTCTCGCAAGAATAAAAAACGCTCTGGCAGAGTCACAGATTATAATACCGAATTTAATTCAAATAATATCGAACGACAGAATACTTTCGTCGTAGTGGCGGCCGTTACGTAAAATGACAATCTTACCAGCTCACAGACACGAAAGAAATGCAATTCCGGATGAATTACGGCCGCCACTTTGTCATCGGCCCGAAGCGGGGGTAGACGAGGGGCAGAGGTGCAAGAAAGCAACATAATGCATAGGTCTAGCCCGAAAATTGAAATTGAAAATTAACGCAATTGGAACCTTTGAGAAGACGCAAAAACTGTAGCCGCTTCCTGATTTAATCGAATTTAATCAGCCACTCCTTGGATACAAGAGAGAATAGTCATCGAGAAAGAATTCTATGGACAGAAAGAGATAGACATCGAGACAAAGTATTGTTCTTTACAAAGAAAAATCCATTTTATGGGTTAGTATACGTAAGAAAGCAAAAACTAAAATTAAATCTGTTAATGCATGTCTATATCCGACTTCCTTTTAAATTAATTGTAATTGGACTGTGAATGTTTATGTAAATCTGTAAAAAGATGATATTACAGTTATCGATAGAAAAAAAATAAAACTTGAAGACTGAGGAGCATTTCTAAATTTCGTAGAATCTGCAGCAATAAAGAAAATTAATTGACATGTTGAATGCCACACTAAAAACAGCCACGCCTAGTCAGACATAATAGAATTTGCTGTTTTGTCTCCTTTCAAATTAATAATAGCTAGACTGTTGAATCAAGAAATTCCACGTGGTGATAACAAAATGTAGAAATTGTGTACTAAAGTGCTCTCACTTCTACATTTCTTAGAGTCTGTAGTCATTACAAAAATTAAATAAAACGTTGAGCACCACAGTGAAAACAGCCACACCTGGTCAGACACGAACAATTTACTATTTTTTATAGAAATTGTAAGGGAAAAGAATGATTTGAGAACTCAGTCATGTTCTCGTGTTCCTACATTATTGTTACAATGTGAAGTTTGCTCAGATAATCAATAATTTAATTATTTAATGAAATTAAATCTGAAGCATTCAACGTGTTAATTATTGGAGAAGTCAGCCGAATGCTCCATTACTCAAAAACGAAACCTCACAAAGAAAGTAATCCGAAATTACAAAATTGATTTTTACCTGAACAATCAAAATCGCTCGTTCCAGAAATTTTGATTTAAAAATTCCTGCAGGTTTGCTTGCGTTCGCGATTCCTATGTGTCGGATAGTTTCTCAGTGGGAAATGGAAAAAGGAAAATAGGGACATGATCGAATCGAATCATGACACACGTGTCGCAGCGCGATCCTTGTGTAATGCCCGGTTTCGTCCTACGAAAGGTCTCGTGCTGACTTTCTATTGGCTCGATAATAAAGACAGATCACGGCGCACGAAAGGGACTCACGCGTGACGAAAATTTCAAACGTGCCGTTTAAACAAGTCGCTTTTCTCCTCTATGCATTTCAAATTCGTCTTGGTGCTTGCTGCCTTTCTGTGCCGTCGCTATCAACGACGAATTTCAATGAAAATCTCTTGAATATCCGAAATGTGAAAATTTAGACAGATTTTAACAATAGCTACGTGATACGAAGAATTTTCTGAAGACATGTATGAGACGAATTTAATTTATACGTACACGAACAGAGAGAGAAACAGAGCTTATCTACACTCGGACATTGTTACCAGTAATTTTGTATCTCTAAGTCAGTGATGACCACCGGAGTTGCGGCCTTTCTCCACTGTAGGTCCATTCCCCACGTTTCAATTCCCTCCTCATCCCCCGTCCGGCCATCCTCGCCACAGATCACAGCCTATATAAGGGAAATGGACCTACAATGGGGGAGGCCGCAACTCCGGTGACCATCACTGCCCTAAGTTGTAGCGTTAAGACACACAAATGCACATACACAAGCTCTTCCACTCGAAAACAGAAGCGCATCTTGGACTACACAGTCCAATTGAGTTGAGTCATAAATAAGTTCCAGTTTGTCTTCTTCAATTTATTACATAATTCATGAAAGAATAATTTCTGATACTTCTGTAGCATATCTAAGTTTTAGGGCTGTTTAGTTTCTGATATGAAACTAACAATAATATCAGTTGCACAGATAAACTATTTGAATTTTTATGAATAAAGAATCTATTGTACGTCGAAAGTTATTTATGACAACCCAATAAAACTGTAGTTCCCTGACTATATGACTACATTAATTGATGTTGAATTACAAACAAAGAATAAGCAGAAACAATGTTTTACCTTACGAGTTTGTGTCGTCTAACAAGAAGCAACGAAGAGACAAAGGAACAGATAAGACACTAATTTCATTTTCTATTCTGAGTATTGATTAAATACGTCGAGGAAGCCTGTCCTCTATCAAGGTGATAGCTTAACTCTCCTGTCCCTATCTTTAGGTAAGGTTCAATCAGTCTGGAGGAAGCGTGTTTACACGGATGGTACTCTGATAAAGTGGCAGCAGATGGAAGAGATCATGCAGGATGGAGCTTAGTGGCTCATAAATCATTGGCGGTATCATTCGAGGAAGTGGATCAGGCCATAAGACATTGTCAAGGAAGCGAGGTGTTCCGTTCCGCCATGATAGTTCATTTCCCACCGTAGGATATTAATCGCGATACTCCCGACTACTCCTAACGCGAAATTTCGATTTCCTTGATAGAAACGTCATCTCGCACCACCTTCTGGAATATATGACTCCATTTGTTACCAATTGTAATATCGATCTTTCATGGAATATCATTTTATATGGATGCCGAGCTATGGGTGAATATAGACTCAAACTTCTAGAATGATACTAAATTAGTAAGATATTTTTATTTAATTCAGTGTGCTGGAATTTAAACGTGGCGTGAGATAATTGATTAAGATGGTGTCTGTTTTGCAATATTCAGAGAGAGTAATGAGAAACTGGACGTCTGAATAAGTGAATTCAATTCAAAATTTAAAATGCCTAACGGAAGAGTTGTACTATTTATGAGGTCAAATATGTGGAAACAATATCACTATGAAGGTCACATCAGGATTATCAATGATTTCTTTTTAAATGGTATGATACATACGTTACTTATAATTCTATTCTCATAATAATATTAATTTTCTTATAATTCTGTATGGTCCATCTTCAAATCTTCGAAAGATACTTGGATGTCCTGTTTCGCAAGGGGAGGTTCTGGTCTAAAGGTGAAAACCGATTTTTTTGTTTTTTTTTCGAATCTTCAGACTGATATGAATACGTGTTTAAATGGATTTTTTGAAATCCGAAAAATTCACGAAGTTGTAGGCATTTGAATACTGATGGATGCATGGGTGTTTTTTAAACTGACGGATAAATGTATCAAAAAATTATTTACCAATTCAACTGCGACTTTCTTTATGTTAAAGTTATAGAATATACTTTTTACTAGACAGCTAACTTGTAACATTTTGAAATTTTCGAAAATTTGTATTTTTTAAAAGCATTGAAATTCCTAAAAATGACCAATCTTTGAGAGCTTTAGACGCCTCCTAGAAAGCTCTACATTAGAAACTTACCCTTGAAACGTATCCTGTGTAGTGCAGTTTTTTTAGATTACTATCCACGAGGACGAGATATCTGTTAATTCCAGTGTTCACTATAATTGTGTATATTCTATAGAAATCAACACTTTAAAATTCATGTCAGAAACAATATGCAAGGCGTGTCACGTAAAGCAGGCTACCTAGCTATCTTCCGTAACTATGGCGGAATGAGAAAATTTTCATACATAATTTCAATGATTTCAAAGGGTGAATAATATAGAAGAACAATATTTTTATAAATGCCATTTTCTCTAGTTTTGATTTCAAAGACACCCTTGAAGAAGTAGAGGTTATTAGGTGGCCCGTTTTACGTGACACACCCTGTATCTATGATCCCGACGTTCTACTGTGATCCATTATTATCTCTCCTTAACACGATGACTACCGCGAGGTTCACGTGATAAATAGCATCCCAAATTCAATTTAATTGACCCTGCAAAAGCCTGAAAATTTCAGGGAAGGGCATATGACGTGTGCTGGAATTTTCTGCAGTAGAATACGTATTAAATTGAGTATTTCATTACTACAGTACATATGTAACGGATCATTCAATTGTATCACTGTTCCAAAGCTGCAAAATATATAACGGATGATATATATTTTAATAAGATAAACCGAGGTGGTAATTCATCCAACTACACAAATTTATAGTGTACAATAAACAGCTGTGTGTGGACCAGTATGGTGGCCAGTAGCACATGGTCAATAACTTTCCAAAACGCAGATACGTGTACATTATCCTCAAAGGGTTAATTAACTATTTATTCCTGCACGAATCGGAATAAATTTACCATTAAAAAAATATCATAAACCCAGAAGCGCAGGACAGGCAACCCGGACATAAACTGGCTGCGTTATTAATCTGTCTAGCGAAAATATTTTCGGTTTATTAATCGCAGCGGGGATGCGAAAGTTCACGGGCGTTTAAACTGTCCGTAGCTTCCCTTTAATTTTATTAGCCCGACACGTGGGTCACTTCGAAAATTTCGCGCGTCCGTTTAGCCGGTCCCAACATTATCGTGCAAATATTGGAAAGCCTGTTAACCGGGCTGGTTTTCGATAACGACGAGGGTGCTTCATCGATTAAACTTCCATCGATTCGTGAATTATCCCCGCGAATGTTTGCCTGCCGAGGTTTGTTTGGTTTTTATTTAAATTCGCGTTATATTCGCCAGAGCTAACCGGTTGTTTCATTTGTTTTTCATCCCGCGGTCCAACGAACGGGGAAAATGTTGCTGATATACCTCTGGCTTCTCGGGGAAGAAAAATTGAGCAACTGATTCGATTATCGGTCAATGTTTTCGTCGACGAAAATTCGATTACTGTCAATCTGAAGAGAAAAATAGTAGGATTCACTGAGGTCTCCTTTATTTTAATTCGATCGTAATGTTTGAAAGTTCGATATTTAACCCTTTGACTGCAAAGGGCACCCATAGGTGCATGACAAAGCCGCTCACAGCGTACTGTCGACGCCCATAGGCGTTAGGTGCAATGACTCAGTACTGTGCAGTGATGACAAGTTAGCTAGCGGGATAGCACAGGGAGTGTGGTGTTAGTACCCAAGAAAGGTACTCGCTCCGCGTTTGATGCTTCCGAAACACGGTGCTACATGATCCGATTAGTAGATGTGACCGTCTTGGCTAATAAGAAAAATATGTGTGCTCTGTTTTATGACTGTGTAAGAGAAGGTGGGCCTATTCCACTATTAACCAATTAGACCCACATTCCTTAGGCTAGCCAACTTGTCATCTCTGCACAGTACCACTGCAGCTGGGCCGAACGCAGCGTTCGCCTCGCTTCCAAGTAGTCTGCACTCAAAGGGTTCACTATAATTCATTTTGTATTTTAACACACTAATGATAGTGCACTGTAGGTCTGGTTCTCAGCAGATATGTCACATGGAGATGCAGCTTGCGTGTGAAGCATATATCGCGTGACAACGAAGTCACGCTCCTTTTTATACGAGTTAAAGCGGCCTGAAAACAGTTTCTCTGCCTGTGTTACGTGTTTCCTGTGATGGCATCTGTTAAAAAAAAACGCACGGCGAACCGCGGAACACGTAGCCATTAATATTTAATCCCTGTGCTATCGCTTGGTACTTACGCGAGTGATAAATGGACCTCGATAAACGAAGTCGATTGTCCCGTTGGTCGGGCTTTCGATCATCGAACGACCCGTTAAATATCATTAACGTGGCATTGTGCTTGAATTAACTGGAGGAAAGATTCAATGGGGGAGTAATTTGAATGGATGATCGATCATCAGCGTGAAAAGAATGTTTCTGGTAGGGGATGTTTGTTTTAAACAGATCGAATGCTCATAGTACACCAAAAATATATCGAGTCGGACAAATATGGTTTTGTATGTGGAATTTTCGAATTATATAACTGCAATAGAGTAGGACCTCGATTATCCGAACTGTAGTTAGCGATAGGGTGGCTCGCGTTATAACTATGTTTCACATAAAAATTACAATTTTATTTTAAAATGTAAAATACATAATGGTATTTATACCTCACTTAATTAATTTTAATTAAGTACACAGTATGTTGTGTACTGTGCACTGACAATAATTTTAACGTGTTATCTGATATAATATGGTCAGTATTCATAATCGTAGATCTACTGTATTCTGTTTAAGGAACTTTATATAATTATTGCAAACATGAATGTAGAATTTAATTCGTAGATTATGCATTAACTTGGAGCAGATTATGCAATATTTCGCGAAAATGAGTTACAAAGCTTGCACATATATGACGCTGCTACAATATTAGCTTATCATGAATAAATAAAATAAATTGTAATAAGATAGAAATACAGTAATACTGAACAATTTGACTCGGAAAGTTAGAACAAAATGTGGGGATATTTAATGACGATATTTATGCAATGCAATTGTTTGTAATATACAGTATCGAGATTAAAAAATAAAAGAAATTATTGCAGAGAAGGTCTTGGAAACTTACAGTCTAAATTTCGAAAATGTCATGTTTAACACATCGAGCGCCGCAGTGGAACGCCCCGCAACTAATCAGACACGTGAAAATACCTTCTTATTAATATGTATCGTTCAGTATGCAAACATTTATGTACATGATAATATACTTCTTATTCTGTACTATCATTCTAACATAGATTTAAGTAAACATTTCGTTGAGATAATAAATTATTTGACGAAATTAAAATTGATACGTTGGTCACCGGTAGTACACGTGGCGCTCAACGTGTTAAAAAACAGTCTGGATAATTGATCTGCCTTTATATTACAATGTATGAAATTATTCAACAATTGACACCATTTCGAACATAATTCTTTGTAAGCTTTCAAATTGTTACTTGTTCAAATTAAAATATGATAATACTCGGTATAAACAGATTCTACAATATTAGAAAGTTCTAAAAAATCATTTTCATAAAAAAAATAGCTCTGTGTGTAAATTATTCAAATATAATATTTCCAGTAAATATATTAACTAATCTAACTAATTAATCTCTACCTTATTTCCTTCCTTACTTCGCAGAAAATTACGAGCTATAATTAAATTTTCAAAAAATGAACTTAACGTATCGAAGTTTCATGACACGATAACGCAGTACAATTACAAAAATACAAAACACAGATAAGATGTACTACAGAGGAACGCCTGTCCACGTAACGCGTGAAAGTACGAGATCCGTTACAGGCAGTAATAACAAAATAATTGAAATTCTTGTAAATGTTATTACATGCGACGTGTAACAAGTTCCATTGGCAAAAGTTGCATAAAAGTTGAAGAATTCCGAGGTAGAACGCGGGGGTGGGTGGTTTCCGTCGAATAAATTCCGTAGAAAGCTCTTTGAGGTAGCTCCTAGAAGAATTTTCATATCCGCGGCTGTTACTCTTCTCTTAGTTTCTACCAGACCGTACACGTTCCCGTCGAAACGAGAAAGTATTTCGTTTTATCAGACTTATCGGTTTTCTGAATCAGGATGAAATGTTCCGCAGCAATAATGAATTTATTTTTGCACGGAAATTCGTTCACTCGCAATAAGATGAACATGTTCGATCGGATTATATTTTGTTGCTCTAAAACTGTAAACATTATTCGACTAGCAGATGTTAGGATTGTAAATTAATTCATACTTTTATAGAACACAACGAAAGTCACAATTTCTTAATAAAAACCGTATCCTTTGTTTTACACGTCTTGACAGTTTAAGGTCCTTGAAATAATTAATTACTTTCGATTATAAAAATCAATATCTGAAACATTCATGGTCAACTCGTATCACATACAATAATACATTTGATACTCCCTTTTATATTTCGATAGATCGAATCAGCCATTACAAAATACGTAGAACTTTTTCAAAGCTTATTTTGTAAAAATAAGATAAGATTGTAACTGGTCATTTTTTCTACGTTTGTATATACAGATTTTTACACTTTTGTATATTTCTTTATATTAAAAATGAAATGCTGGCATCTATTCAAATAATAGACTGTCTACACAATGGAAGCTCCATTGTGAACATTACTACTTGATTGCATTGTTAAGCTGACACTACATAACACAGGAAGCTGCAAAATTAATTAAATGTTGCGTGAACCTTTATTAAATCCATTTACCGCAGACTTACTGATGTTTACAATGTAAAATATTCGATATCTGCATTAATCAATCAGCTTCACAAATTTCTATTGAAGAATTAAGATCGTCAGGGCCTTCAAAAAATAATAACCACGAATCCCAAGGACCAGGTTCTCGATTCAAGAGATTGAAGAAAGACTTCAGACATTGAAAATATGCATAATGTCTCCCATTCGCTTGAAAGAACTCTTGTATAAGGTTTTTCAATTTTTCAGCAAGACGTCTCCGGCGAATAATAAAATACAAGAAACAAAAAACAGTAACGAATTGCAGGATGCGGGCAGAAGGAAAGAGGGAGACGGTAGTACAATAATAGTCGGCGAAACTCGTGAAAATATGACAAACTAACGTAGTCGTTGGAACGTTGTAGCGAGCAACGCGGTATGAAATATACAAAGTTAGAAAATTGGGTTGTAAGGGAAGTTAATCCCTCGGCGTGCTTAACTTTCGTACGCGCACGAAATATGAAATTCTCGCGCCCAGGGGAATTCAGCTTTAATGCCACGTTAATGGTAAATCACTTTCGATAATAATACGAAACAGAGACTCCAGCGAATTAGTTTTGGAACGTCAAAATCTTTTCGCAATACACCGCTCTCCAGATATCGAACACGTCGTTGGTATCGATACGAATTCGACGAATTTCTAATTATTTGTTTATAACTTCTACTTTCTCACACGTTTACAAGTAGAAAGTCATAGGTAGCTTCAAGTTTAATTGAATGAAATACTTCCTAGAAAATTCTAACACACTAAACCTTTGGAAGAGTGATAGAATTTTTTATTTCACACCATCATTGATATTATGTAATACATGAATATTATCAGATCATTCCAGAAGTTGTGTCATTGTATGGAATACAACGTAAAACAATCCAGACTATGTTTTTTAATTTATTCAAGATAGAAATTTCTATATTACGGTCTATTGTATTCAATTCTTCCACTAAAGTCTGATTTTATATTACGGCTCTTCGTAGTTTAACATAATGGATCTGTACGAGGATTCTGCATAATGGTTCAATATGGTAATACAATATTATGGTTCCGTATGTCCGATATGATAATTCAATATGATGATTTACTATGATAACTTAAATATGATTATTCAATATGGTTGCTGAAATACATTGATTCAACATGATAGTTCGTATAATGAGTCACTATAACGATTCAAGTATGATGAATCCATGTGATGATTCAAAATGAGAGTTGAATATGATGATTTTATATGACGATTCACTATGATGGTTTGTTGGTTGGTCTGATATCTATTCATCCAAAACTTCGTTGAATATTTAAACAAAATGAGGAACGATATAACTTACAGATTGACCTAATAGAAGAGTCTAATGATAAACATACAACAGTTTTAAGAATTACAGTGAGGAAAGAAGAAAATTCTTTAGAAATATTAATTCGATTTATAACTGCAGTAACCAGATATAGAAACGAAAATCTGTTACAGCGAAAGGAAGAGTAATATCATACGTTGCAGTAAAATGCGAAATATGGGATAAAAGGAATGTACATATAATAGTGGACGACAGGTGTAAACGGCTACTGCAGGCATTTAAGTCCCTTCATAGTGATCTCTAGGCCAATAAACGATATCAAGGATTATGGAAACGTCCCTTCCGGCTGGGTCTCCGCTACCATTCCGGAAATCCATGTGACGCTACATCAGCACGTGCTAAAAACGATAACCTTCCGGCAATTCGCTATAATGAATATGGAAGTTGTATTTTTCCGGAATAACCTTTGAATCTAACGAGAAAAGGTCACGACCCGCAGAGCTCATTGGATGAAACCGTACTCAAAATAGAGGAGACCGTGTGCGCAAAGAGATCCCAGAAAATTGGGGATTTCTGGTGATTTCTGCTCATAAAAGATGGCTCTCAATAAAAGAAAGCTTGATGACCAATTTTGAAACAGAACATACAGCGTTGATACGAACTATAGGTAGAAAAATAATTGTATTTGTATCTTTAACAATTATATATTTTGGAGGATTTCTGGTGATGTATGATCATAAAAAATTCCTTTGATGGCGTCCAACTGATGTTACTATTTTTTCGATTGTAGATCTGATTGAAACAGATAAAAAATCCATAACTATTTACTCTAGGACCAATAGTTTGAACAATATAAAATATACACTGTGTTCCATTTTGTTTGGCCCTCTATATATTGCATGTGAACAAAATATATTTACAGAGAGATTATTCAAATTTTAAAACAGATCATGTAGTATTTTGCGTTGATATGAACTATAGGTAGAAAAAGAATTGTATTTATATATTTAACAATTATATATTTATGAAAATTCATCCTCCTGCTGCCAGAGGGTACGTTAAATAGTTAAATTTTATTTTATCATATGAAGTACGTGGTTAAATGAAAACATTTGATGCCTTCTGTGCAGATTCATACGAGATACAGTTTAGAAACTTGGCGTCGCTTTATCAAATTACAATTATACGCTATATCAGTGCACGTTCATTCGTCTCTATTATCAGTTCCCATGCGATCAAACAAACATAAGCGATTTGAAGTATAAAGCAGTCCACGAACGGGCAGTGGTCATTGTTTCAACTGCTATATGAAATAACATGATAGTCAAACATTAGCTCCGTATTTACGATTGTGCTACTGAAAATAAATTATACGTGACGATTTTGCTGATAAAATCATATGCATTTGAAAAAAGAAGTATACTTTATGTTTTAGTTAAAGTTTAATTGATTTTAATTTGTGGATAAATGTAAATTGAGAACGCAAGATTATCAGCTGCATCCCTTGATTTAATTTTACTTTATTTATTAGTACAGATGATTATTACATAATGTAAAATGTTGTTTATAGCTTTCGGAAAATGAAGATAGAGAACCGCAATGGAGAATTTCAATTGGATACTGCATCGATAATGGGTATATAAATTTTAATGGATCAAACGTAGACTAATTTGCATAACGTTAAATATTAATTGCCATGAACTTTATGCTAAATTGTTGTGCGTTTATTTTACAAACAGACGACTTACTGTAGTTAAAATAACAGAACAAACGGTATTAATGACTTGTAATACTTCGAAATCAGTTGACAACACAGTTTGTTTTTTATTAACCTTAGCAGAGATAAAGTCATCGATTAATCAAATTTATTTATCAGTATAATCAAAATTTGATCAAATGTAAATTGACCTGCATTTTCCATGATATTATCAAAAGTCTGAATGGAAAGTTACTAAGTTATTAATATGAGAAATCAGAGATTTACAATTGTCTTGACCTTTTAATAATATCGATAATTAAACTATTTTTACTCAATCTGCGATGCATGTCCAGTTAAGTATGCTGGTACAAAAAAGTTTGCCATGTTCGCCAATTACAATGCAAAATTGAGCTACACAGTTTCCATACAATTTTTACCAATAAATTTACAACGAAGCGTGTTGTGCAGAAGATCCACGGAAAATGTCATAAAAGCGAGAATCGATAATTACATCTAAATCAGAACTTTGCAAAAAACCGACGAACTTTCTGCACCAATACAATACGGTTTCACCAGGCAGCCTCCGTGATGAGTGTATTATCAATCCTATTGTAATTAAAGAAATGAGGAGTCAAGTACCACCAAAAAATTCGAAGCGGACATAAAGAAAAGTTTCAAGTAGGACACAGAAGTTTCTGCTCGATTTCTCATCAGTTGATGCTCGTTCGTCGACAGTTCAATAAGTACTACTGGCGCGTCCGCGAAAATATCGAGCGACACCACTTGCCGTCATCGCAAGGGGGCGGGGCCAGCTGAGCGAGCGAGCGCGGCCGAACGGCGACGATTCCGGCCGATCTCGAGGGCAACTCTGACCGAAGCTACTCTGGGTCAGGTCAGGCAGGTCAATCGCCTCGGTTCGTGTCGCGAGAGACCTCGAATCGTTGTGCTTTCGATGTCGTTGCACGAGCTTGCAGCGAACCTGGCCCTTAGAGACAGGCAGACGTTCAACGCGTCCTACGGACCGAACCTGCTTTTCATTGGATATTATACACAGATTACTGCATCAACACGTTGCGAATGGATGACATCTTGTTTTCACTTTCTTTCAGGGTCTTTTCATTTTCTTTTACATATCTGTGTATCGACATGAATTTCTTTCGCTATTGTTTTATTATACCTTCTTCTAAGTCTTTGTTATCTTAATGACGAGTTAGGAAAAACTGCTCATTATTTTTCGGATAATCGTTAGATAATTATGAAATGTAAAACCGAGATATCTCGTGACCAGCATGCATTGTGTAAAGATTAGAGAGCCAACAAAAGAGTTTTCTTGAATTTACGTCTCGCAGTAAATGACAAGTTCTCAGTTTTAATTGAGATCGCATGGGGTAGATGCTTGTTTAATATACAGATGCGACAAAATTATGTAGGCGTGTACTTACTTTGTTGATTATATTACATATATATACAGAATCATGAAATGCGATATTTCAAGAAAATTAATCAAATTCCTAAGTAATTTTCCATTTACTGTACTAATAGAGACCTTGTTGTCCAAGTTTAGCTATACTAGACACAATCAGCATTAAATTCGCTGACTGTTGTCAGTGATTCTGTGTTGTTGCTCACAATTACAATGTTTAGAACCCACCTAAAACTGTAAATCTCTCGACTAAATGATCACAGTAGTTGATGCTGGGTTCCTTGCAAAGAAGAACAACAGACCCAGTGTCTTCTACGTGGTAGCGCCGTTGACACTAAAATAGTGATTTCAAAGAATCCAACAGCGTTATCTAAGTAGCATTATTATCTATGCATTTGCCTCCACCTCCCGGTAATAGCTTTCCACAAAACCGACTGTACTCGCGCAGGATGTCATCGTTTCGATTATAGGGAATCAAGCAACAGCAGCCGGTGTTGCACGGGTCTAACAAGTGCACGATTTCGCACGCGGTCACTCACGGCTGCACTTTATTGCATACCCGCTGCAGTCTATCGCGGAGCTCCTGGTGCACGTTGGCCGACTGGCTTATTCATGCAGTTTTGCATAAATCACAAGCCATCGAGCAGTATAAGGCAGCCATAACGAGACGCGGACCTCTTATTTCGCAATTTATGCCCGCGACGTAATGGCCGATATTAAAGGACCGTAGAATGCCGGCTCGAGATTAAAATCTTCCCTATAACACCGAAGTTCTCGTAAAGCCAACGAGTGACTCCCTTATCAATGAACCGGCTCGTTTCTACGCGAAATCGAGTGTATCACTCGGTTATACGCTCATTTCGTGATCCCTGATGAGAAAATGGTAGTTCCTTGGCAAATGCTCGATTTTGCGTGAAATCAAGCCTGGCTGCTGTTTCGTATTGCTTGAATCACTGAAATATTTCATAACGCGATTTTAGAAGTACGAAGTTATTTTGTTCGGAGTCTTGAACAGACTAGTCTGCTGGCCAGTACTGTGTTTATGGTGATTGCCTTAAAATACAGCCTGTCCTAACAAGATTTAGTATAAGTGTATCATCAGACTTCTGATAAAGCTACCTGCAATAGTGACGAAACGTTGATTGTATTTTCCTTCTGGACACGGCTCATACCCGAGAGCCTCAAGCAGTATTAACTGTAACAGACTGAGTTGCGAAAGTCTCAGTAGTCTTGTGACAGTTCAACATGACAATTCAATATGATAGTTCGATATGACATCCCCATGTGATGGTTCTATATGATAGTTTGATATAATATCCTCATATAACAGTCCAATACAATAGTTTGATATGATATTCTCGTATGGTGATTCAGTACGATAATTCGATATAATAATTCCAAATGATAGTTTAATGTAATGATTCAATATGGAAGTGCGATATAATAATTCGATGCGATGGTTCAGTATGATAATACAATGTGAAAATTCAATACAATGACTCGATGCGACGATTGAATATGAAAACTCGGTGTGAAAATTGAATATGATAATTCGATATGATAGTTCGATATGATTATTCAACATGATGATTCACTCTTGTGATTCAATATGATAGTTCAAAGTGGCAATCTTGTATGATAGTTCGATATGATAATCTCATATGACGGTACAATATGACAGCTTTATACGATAATTCCATATGATGGTTCAATGTAATGATTCAATATAATAGTTCGACGTGATAATCGAATGTAACGGTTCGATAAGAAGCTTCAAAATGATAACTCGATATGCGATGATTGAATATGATGGTTCCATAACATGATTCAATATGATAGTTCCATAAGATGGTTCAATGTGATGGTTTCATAAGATGATTCAGTATGATGGCTCCATAAGATGATTCAGTATGACATCTCCAAAATAACGATTCCATATCATAGTTCGATATGATGATTCAATATAACAGTTCAAATGCGATGAGTCCATACGATGATTCGATGCGATGAACTTACGTGAAGGTTTAATATAACGATTCTACACGATGATGTGATATCATAATGCAATACGATGGTTCCTTATGATGATTAAAACTTTCAAAGACACATCGAGTCTCATAGAGTCGTGAAGTTTAATGGATTGAGACACGGTTGAGGGAAGTTGCCTGAGCGCGCGAAGTTCCACACGAAGAAGACTAACCGAAGATAACCGAATACAGGAAACTTGCTGGAGTCTGTTGTTCGTGAAGTAAAAATTTCCCACCGCGCGAGAAACGACGTGGATGAAAACGAAGCTCGACGAAGCGAGCGCCCTGAGTTTCCCTCCAATGGAAACCAGCCAATCGCGGCATAAGAAAAGCTCGATCGAATTTATAAGCTGCTCACGGCGTTCGACGATTTCGTCGGGCGGCGAAACACGTCAATTAAAGTACGCTCGCGAACGTAATCCGAGGACGAAAGCTTTTATTGACTTGGAAGTTAAAGCTGTGCTCCGTGTTACACGGCATGCGAGCCCCGGCTCCGTCGGAATTTTTCCTCTTCCCTTTTGTTTCCGCGGGAATCGAGCGGAAGCTTCACCGTCTCGGGAATTAAGCTTGATTTAAAGCGCCTCCCGTTGTCTTTCTCTTGCCGTGTTTACGAAACGCGGGAGTTAAGGAATAATACGGTGAAGTCTGATCAAACGGTGCAAAACGTTACTTGAACGAGTTCGTTTGCTTGGTAATTATCGTATAGCATACGATTTCCTGGTATAGGATTTAATACATTTACAAACAATTAACCCTTTGCACTCCAAGCATCTTTTGATACTATAGACCAGCAACTCCCACATAAGTAATTTGATGATGCAACCGATATGGTTGCGAGCTACAGCAAACAAATGTTAATTTTCAATGATTCGTACTCCAAGAAAACTTCATCGAGACAAGATACTTACGCTTTACTTAGTTTTACGTATTAAGAAATATTTCATTTTTGACATGGTATACAAACATTAGTAGATAAAATTTGCAAACCAACGGAGTGGCTGAGAGGCATACTTGGAGTGGAACGTCTTGACATTGTCAGTGCCTGACAGGCATACTTGGAGTGCAAAGGGTTAATAAGAGTGTGCGTCTAGAGTAGAAAGTAGGAAAATTTGTATAAAAATTTAACTTAATTGTGAAACTTATTATATTTAGTTCTTATTAACAGCATCATGATGTTCAAATAACCGTCAAACTTCTTATCCCATAATGTTTTAAAACCCAGGACCTCATTGCACATATTTGCGTTGACCTGGAGAGCAACACTATAACAATAAACCTTTAATAAATAATTTTTCTACTTAAAAAAAGCACTGATGACTTTGAAATGTGGGGAAATAATGACTTGATCAAGAACACCTTATCAGCCACGATATGGAAGTCACAATTATTTAAACAATACGACAATTTCATCCAATTCTCTGTATTCAAAAAAATGGACATCTTTAAAAACAAAATTACAAGCAGAAAAGCAAACACTCTCATCTTACCAGATAACGTGCAATATTCTCCAGCACAAAATTCGTCGTTGAACTCCACACGAGGCTTCGATATTCTCCCGCGGCATAAATATTCCATTCAAAGTCAAAGGCATCCTTAATCCAACAGTTTTGTCGCTAAATTTATCCTCGGTATAAAGAGCTTATCCCGCCGGCTATCTATCTCGGCTATCGACGTCGCCACGGGCTTTTCCATCCCCTTCCAACCCACCTGCGCCGCCTCTCTTCACCCCTTTTGATGCCGTTGGATCGTTCTTTCATCTTTTAGCCGAAGGATGAAACGTCGGAGTCCTAAACCTCTCCCAACCATCCTCGATCATCCGCACGATCGATATTTATCCCGTGGACGAGGTTAACCAGCCTTCTGGAAACGCGATAATCAGCTTCCGACACGTCTTCCCGCGTAATGCACAAAGAGGGTCCAAGTGCATTCCCTTTTATCGTTCACCCTTCCCTTTCAATCCCCCTCTAAACACTGGCTTTCCTTTCTGATCCTGAAACGATCGAACGTAGATCACCCTATCGAGACCCCGGATAGAATCTGGATTAACAAGCACCGGAAGAATTCTGCTGAGGTTCTCGGGCCCGCGATTGAACTGTACGAAAGGCTCGCCACGTTTCTGCTAACTTGATACCGTCTGAGTTTGGTTTTTGTGCAAAATGATCGGTGATCATTGAATAATTACACTGATTTGTTATAGTCAGTGTAAATTAATATACTAGAGTCAAGTTGATTGTGTGAGTTACACGTAGGCAAACGGATCACCTGAATTACGAAGACTAGTTTTCTTTAACCATTAAAACTATGGAGAATCCAAGTAGAAGTGTTGGTAGTTCGAACTTGACTGGAGATTCTCGACATATGGAGACAATCTTCAGCTTCGTGGTGTTGTCATAGAAAATGTAAAATTAGTACACTTTTCGCTGGATAGTAGGGTGTAACCATATTCGAGCAGAGCGGTACATAAGATATCAAGAAAGGAAATCATCGCTAGGCTATACTTAACGATAGTGACTGGACCTTCTAGAAGGTTCTCGATTGTTAGGGGCATGCTTTTCAGATATGCAGCAAATGCCTTGAAAACTAATTTCTATATAATAACAGTGTTAAAGATTAATGGGTAATCTTGACAACATGAGAATGAAGGTGAAGAATTTCTTGAAGATGTTCGAATCTCAAGAGAAGATGGTGTTCAAACTCTTTAGTGTGTGCGTGGGTCTGCTCTTCTCCATTCCTTTTACCAACTGACTGTCGCATTTTTAAGTATCTAGACAACTTCTTAACGAAACAAAGGTACGTCTATAAGACAGCAGGAAAAAACACTTTTGATGAATTTATCGTATTGCGTCACGACTGAGGACTTGCATATAGCATGCAAACCTAGAGTGAGTATTTCTGATAAAAAACCAGGCGATCAAATGCTGCTAATAAATTAAATTCTGATTCCTCCTAGAACAGCCAATGCATCCTTCACTGTGCAAAACATCAGTCCACGTGCTCGCGTTAATATATCCCTCGTAGACAAGACAAACCTTTTTCAAAAAGGGTTAAATACCCTACTTTACTTAGTTCAAGTGTATTGAACCCGTTGGAGTATATTTTCATATGCAAGTACAAGTTCTAATAAAACTCTAGCTGTTCAAGGTTTCACTATTGAATCAACCATTTGGTCTGCAGCGTCGCAACAGAAAGCAGACGTGTGTCGGGCTTCAAATTAATTTCTGGCCGCTTATCGGGAGCCTGCGTGCTGGCGTGGTCGTAAGACCATGAAGCTAGAACGTCGAACGATCCCTAAAAGCTCGACTTCCGCTCGATACTACGTGTATAATCTGTTGGCCATCGGCCAGCCTCGGCCATTCGACAGATTCTGTTTTTCCTGCGTTTCGTCGATTCGCCGGCTAGCATGGAGATTACAGCCGGGCCCCATGATGGATCTCGTGTTTCCGAGTTTCTCCTAGCTCGTTAAAAGTTTCCGCCTGCAGGGAAAAATTCGATAGGGGCGGCGACACGCGTGGCAAAAGCCCGACGAACCTTTGTCAGCCGAACAGAAGTCCATTTCGAACGGTATCCGACGAAGTTGGGGAAAAAATTGTTCCATGCTGGAAAATCGAGGTTGCTGAGAGACCCGGCTGTACAGGATATCTGCGAACGAAAGCACACTGCGGTGGGAATGCTACAAACGGTCGCACAAGGACATTTTGTTCGACAAGTGTCTGAGAAGCTGGTAGATTGCTAGGAAATAATTTAGAATTACAAATCAGGTTGACACAAGAAGTAAAGAAAAAATTAATTCTGAATTTTAGCAGTGTTTTTGATCTCCTGTCACAGATCAATCTCATGAAATGATCAATGGTCACGAATAGGTGTCTTCCAATTCGAATAAAAGGGTCGTTATTATCGACAGCGCTAAGCGCTATCATTCGTACCATTAAAACCCGATTGTTCCTCAAAACAATCGATCCAATTGAGCCCGGGCAAAATTTCCAACGTATCCCGCAAGTGAAACCAAACTTTCAACGGGGAAATCCGTGAGAGACATGTGACCCGTGGTCATCTGGCAGAGTTATTACAAAATTTCGATGAAGCGGCTCGCCGTGGACAATTAACGAGTTCCCGATGCAATTAACACGATACGAGCAACTTCGTCGATTGTCCAACGGTATCGGCGATAAGTTATGGGACCTCCAGGCAATGCACCGAACTGTTTCTCTATGAACGATAAACTACCGTTTATTGTTGGTCACCTGAACGAAAATCATAGTACCTCAGCTAATTATGAAAAGAATCTGTTAGGTCATCTCACAAGTAATGTCGCAATTAACCTTGTTAGCTCTAAAAACTCATATGTAAGTTCAGAAAGATCATGCATGGTATGCTACGAGCCACTATGCTGGTCAGAGGACTAATTCTTGTTGAACACTATGAACCTCCGTACTTGGACAAATTATTACACCAGGGTATCTGAATAAAATATATGTGTTTTGTTAAGTATTATACAGTTCCATGATATTGATATAATTTAATAATTGACATTGTACACGGTATAGTAATAAAATATTCAGTTCAACGTGTGTTCTACGTGACAGCTACTGTCAAAGTGTCAAATATTAAAACTATAGGGAATGTAAGTAGAAATAGTAATTGGGACTTAACTGGAATTTTTCGGTACATTCGAGACAATGTTCCCCTTCCTGGCGTTTTTATACAAAATTCAGAATTAGTACACTTTTCGTTCGATAAAGGAACCTAAGAAAATTGAACAAGAGTTACACAGGACATCAAGGAAGAGAGAATCGCAACGCTACACTTAAAAATAGTCTATGAATCTTCTTGGATTGCGAGGGGATGTCCCTTGTTCGTCACAGGACTGTCCGAGCTATTGTCCAAGGAATATTTCTTAATATTAACAGTAGAAAACTAAATTTTCCATAATAAGCGGTGTCAAAAACGAATGGGCAATTTTGACAGGTCTGGAAGCTTCTCTTTGGCCTGGACCAGCAACAATATGAGAATACAAGTGACTTTCTCGAAGATGTTCATATCTCAAGAGACGATACTGTGCAGACTCTTTGGCGTGTGTGTGTTAACACTAACACTTCTTCTCCAGACTTTTCACCAACCGACTGTCGCATTTCCAAATACCTAGACCATTTCTTAGCAACATAAAGATCTAAAAAATCAGCAAGTAATTTTCGCGGTTCTAAAAGCCTCCCTATCGATCTGCATGGACCATCAATAGACAACCCTGACAGTTTCAGAGATGACTCTGGAGAATCGCCACACACGGGACACTTTGTAGTGTCCTTATGTTTGGAAACACCCTATGGAGAGCCAGAAGGAGAGAAGGTGAACTAATTTGTCGATGTGCTGGTGGTACAGGCTCCGCTTGACAAGAAGTTTATTTATGACTGTCGGGACGTCGACGATGCACATGAAACAGATTTGTATATGAATTTTATTTGTCGGCGGCGTATCAACGCGCGCGCATCCGCGGTATACATTATTTTCATTGATATTAATTTTGCATTGTCAGCTCGCAGACACGACCGTTATTAATGTAACGTGACAGGCTGATATACCGCGGCACTGACAGTAATACGAATATCGTATTGAGTGCTCGAATAGTTGGCAATGTATTATCGTCTGCGCCGAAATTTCGCTGCTAATAATGCATAGGGGACGAACAATTTGAACGTCGATACGGAATTCCCCGCTGTTGAAATAAATAATGCACGGCGGCAGAGAGATCAAGTGTTATTAAAAATTGTGCTGCCGCAGTTGAATGGGTAAAATGATAATTTAACTGTCACAGGTCACTGTACCTTTTGTTGGCTTCGTGGAAAAGCTTTATTGCATTTGACGAGCAGCATGAAGCGAAATTGCAGAATTTCGATGCAGTGTTTGCTAAGAAAATAATACAATGATTATTCTTTCGTAATCATTTCTGGCAGATTCATCTGTTTGATGAGTGAAGAATTTTATGTGGAATATTCTATAATTTCATTGTGGAAATATATTTAGTTCGAGAGCACACAGAGTATAGACTGTGACAGAGAATTGATATAAAGAATGGTAAAGCTTGTATTCCATGAGTAATGCAGACAATTTTTAATTTCTTCATGGCGTTTTGAAGCTCAGAGTTTGACAATTTTTGTCGCGACGACAATAGCGCAGAAAATAAGAATGAATACCCTCCATGATCTGTAGATCCCATTCATTAGGGATTTTCTGCATAGGGTACTGGAAAAATCATGCAAGTATTCAAGAACATATGAATAATAATAAATTAGGAAGAGAAGAAAACCTGGCTGATGTGTTTTAGTTTGCGGACCAGTTGCTGAATTAAACTAAGAATAAGTAAAACTACCAGTTAAACTAAATTTATTTTATTGTAAAGAAGTAGTCTATCCCTTAGCTTTAAACGGTGATAAAGGAAAGTAAAATTGTGTGTATTACTTATTGAATATAAATTTTACATGTCTGCACATATCATTTTGAAGTGTCCTAAACTGAACATATTTTAGAACCAGTTCAACTTCTCGTCATGTTGCTTTCATCCTGGTCGAGTTATTGCTGGGTGCACGAGTGCTTTGAACATTATCCGAAGGAGGGCAAAGTGAAAAGCTGACAGGAGCTGCGGCTTTTCAGCGGTATCGTCGAAAAAGTGTAAACTACTGTCGAGGAGTCTAAGTCTCGAAGTCTCGACGGTTTCGACGTTGTCGGAAGCTTTGGAGGGAATTAAAATCGTCCAAGTCCTAAAGACCGTCGGAAGCCCCAAAAGTCTCGAAATCCCTTCAGTTTTTAAGAAGTTGAAAAGTACAGAATCATTTCGTGATCGTCGTTCGTTACTCTTCCGTACTTTGTTTTTCATTTCACGAAATCGTTGAAACCTGACTTAACAACGATGCCGAATTATCTTCGAACAGAGGTAATTGCAGCGTTTTTCCATGATACGTTCAACGCACGTGCCCCTCGTTCGAATCCGCTTAAAGAAGCTTTGTGCTTTTCACAATCGAAACATATTTATGGCTCTAATTGCCCCTTTGTGTTCGACCATATAACGCTTTCTAATAGAATTTAAATTTAAAAAATCAACTTCTTATGTCAAGCGGCTGGCAGATGGAAAATGTACCGTGAGACTCTATCAGAAAAAGACCTAGCGAGACACAACATATAGACACTGTATTAATCATTATTATTAAACTTTATTATAACTTAAAAATACAACCCCTCTATTCACGCAAGAACCCCTACAACATTCCTGTTTCATTCCGCGATAAAGCTGTGCATGGAGTGACAGAGCTACCGAGGTCTAGGTCACCGGTAGACAAAGGGTTGAGCAATGAAGCAACGGCAGGCAACATTTCAATCGCGTGGGCTGATCGAAATCGAATTCACGTGGATATCAGTCAAAGCGACGGTAACGGGACTTTAATGCCGGCTTTACGATGCCATAACGATTAACAACAATCGAGGAGAAGCGGAGGTGGGTGCAGCCGGCTACAGGCGAAACCGAGAACCGTAAAGAGGGCCTTAACCTGACCGGCCAAGCCGTGGATTTATCGGCGCTGCTTTGCATAATATCGATTTCGCATTCGAGCCGAGATTAAGATTTCCAAGGAGATTAACGAGCCACGCTTTTGCACCCACACCATCCTGTCGACTGTTCCTAGACGATTTAACCTTCGCCCCTCCGTCCGCCACACCCTAACGGGCTCAGGTAGATTCGACGGAAGACGCACGTACGTCGGACAATATGACAGATTCGCGTGTCCAGCTGATAATGCGCAACGCAAACTGATAAACGCGGCATATAATTAATCGATAGCTCGTATCGGCTGAAAGCAGAATTCCGAACGGGTAATCGAGTTAATCCACGACGAGGATTTCAATTTCGACTAATTTCCTTGCCACTGTCGCGATACCATTTTCGATACGTCTGCCCGGCTGAATTAGATCACCGATCGATCAGCGAAGAAAGGAATTGACAGATTAATGGATCTCGATGGTGTTCGACCGTTTTGTTTATTCATTAGGCAACGGGGTTGGGGGACGGTGTCTGGTTGTGCTAAAAGTGGCTTAATTTAGATGGAAAGTAAATTGGGTTTGGATTAAGAAGATTGATGTTTGGGAGTGCTTGAGATTAGAAAAATATAATCGTATGGGAATATTGAGAAAAATAATTTAATCAACGAACTGAGATCATTTTGAATAATTGAAGGTGCGAATTGTTCAAAGTGTGTGAACTTTGCGAAGAAAATATTTACAAAGGGTGCGCGCCAATGTTAGTCTAAACTTTGCACAATTTTAGGGGACCCCAAAAGTAATAATTCTGCAAAAGCATAGCGCGAAACTCTCTGAAATAAGGGAGAAATTCACATTTAAAGTTTTTGGACACTCTCTACTTGTCCGTAGAAAATATTCTAGAAATTATTTTTTGTTTTCTTGAAAATTATTCAGAGAGAGTAATGGGGATGGATGATCTCCCGGAAGAAACTGGCGCGACTAAAACAACAAACCTATATAGATAAGGGTACACGCGAGTGCCTAACTCATGGTTGAACGATTGTAACCGGATGTGGAAGGCTTGCTTCCTCGTGGCTCTGCCTAGCAACCTGTACACCTGAATTTACGACTCGAGAATACCTTCACTCTATAAATCCAACACGACACCATCGGCCATGAAAGCCTTTATCTGGATATCCGACTATCTGGTTATCGGTACTTCTAACTCCTCCTTTCCGTCTGAGCACCGCTAATTGGCCAGTAAACGAAATCCACCTTCAAGGCATCGCCTGAAACGATTACTGTACGTCCAATCAAGCTCGGTGCGACTCGAATTCATTTTTAACCTATTCTCCAGGTTGCTTCTTCAGCAAAAAATCCATGCGTTTGACTAAAAAATAGGTAGACGCCAGATAACATTTTGGTTGTCCCCTGTGAGGCACTCATGGTTCAGGACAATTTTTTTTATTTTACTTTATAATTCATACAGGGATTGGACAAAATAATGGAAACACCTCGTACATTAAGAAAATTCTTTATTAATATCGTGTAGGACCATTATTGGCGTCTAATACAGTCTAAATTCTCCTGGGAATGGAATACAAATCCTGAATAATGTTTAATCTGATATTATACCATTCTTCAAATACGATCGCAATGTGTACAACTTCAGGGCTACTAATCTCAAATTAATACACAACTTATAAGCAATGTTTCCATTATTTCGTCCTACCCCTATATTAGTGAGTTTAAGTTATTATACAGGATAGAACACGTAATTGGAATCATTTTAATAATTTCACGGATATTGATCTTATCAGACGTTAGTTTAGATGAATGTTATACGTATATTTCGAATGGAACCAAGTAATGCAATACTCAAGTGTTTTGTATTGCTTATAGTTGTCAAGGAAGCAAAGTCATTTTCGGTTTTTTGAATGAACTATAGTCTGTTATATTTACAATTTCATCACAATTTGATAGGAATCCCTACTCGTGCTAGAAAGTTTGGGGGATGTAGTATACCGCACCGGATGTGTCTAACCTAGCCTAACTCGACATATTTCTCTAACCTTACGAATATTAAATCAACTTAATAATTTCATAACACTTCGAAAAAAATCCCTGTTTGTGGCAGAGTGTTTGGGCAATGCATCCCATTCTGACAAATGTGTGTAATCTAACCTAATCCAACATATTTCTGCATACTTATGAATCATTGTGTATTAATTCGACTAGACTGCGTCGAACGTTTAGTAAATTCATAATTGTGTAACAATTAACAGAAAAAACATTTCTAATCGTGCTAGACAGCATGGAAATTCTTCCAACGAATTCATCTAACCTAACCCATCATAACTCTATCTAAAAAGTAAACAGAGTCTCTCTAAAAGAATCCCTGTTTGTGCTACAGAGTTTAGACTATGCAGTGTATTACAATGAATGCATCCATTTCTCTAGCCTCACGAATTATAGTGCATTCATCTATAGTGCCCTGAACACGTGTAAAATCAATAATTTCATAAAATTTCAAAAATGGCATGCCTATTCCTTCTTGGAACAGTTTGGTCGGACACGGTCTGCAGCGGCGGGTGCGTCCATTTCGTCGTCTCGCCATGAAACAACATCGTCTTGCGCATAATTATGGGGAAAACATCGTTGTCGCCCGTCCCCGTGTTCACCAGACCCCGTAACGCTAATCCCGAAGTTTAGTTTTCGGGAAGTTTGGGAAGGATGGCCGCGTTACGAGGGAACTTTCAACGTTTCCGCGCCGGTCATAATAAGTGCGCATTAGCGGGAAGAACGACGAGCACCGGCTTCGAATCCGAGGAACCGCTCGCTTCGGAGACCGGATGCCGGATGACTTCCGGAATCGCTTTGAATTTACGCTGAAGAATTTTCGAGCGAAGACTGTCGGGCGACTATCGATCCGCGCCATGTTTCGAGATCTCGCTCCGGCGATGCCACGGATTCGAGCCGGCGGAATTTCAGATTCGAGGATTATGGGACGGGGCACGATATACCACGAAGTTTTCACAAGTTTCTAATTGCTCCAACTTTGATTCTTAAACGATTACGCCGAGCTGCTCACGCTGGAGTTCTGTTGGTCGCCAGCATCTCGCGTCGTCGAGTCTGGTGGTTTATTCAATTTCTTATAATGTATGGCTTGTGATTATAATACTTTTAAAACTGTATTCTTAATCGTTTGACTGCCAGCTACTTCGAAACGAGGCGCACGTGCGGCTGACTTGCACTGGAACATAGTGAGTTATTGCACCGACCGCCTATGGGCGTCGACAGTACACCGTGAGAGGCTTTGTCAAACGCCTATAGGCGCTGATAGTAGTCAAAGGGTTAAGCGATTACGCCGAGCTGCTCATGTTGGAGTTTTATTGATCGCCAGCGCTTTGTATCGTGGACTCCGATGGTTTATTTAATTTCATATAATATTCACAAGATTGTAAAAATTATTGCAGCAGTGATAAGGATCTGATACAATGCGACACGAAGCACATTAAATATTTTGAACACATTACTAATGTTTTACGATAATTCTTTGTTTAATAGAGAAAACATCAAACAGTTTGGATGGAAAGTACAGGGTGGGTCTCATACAACCCACACAACAAGGAGGATATTTTATTAGGTTGGTGATTAAATTTGCGACGTTTGAAACGTTTTACAGAAAAAGAAGTTCATTAAAATCCTTGCAGTTAATTATACGCTGTTATTTTAAGAATTAAAATTAATTATATTAATTAAACACTGTTCTCATTAATTCAAGCAACTTCCACTCGAATCAATAATATGTTGTCATAGTTCTGGTAAGTGTTTGATTTTCCGACTGTAGCATCAAGTGAATTTTTAAACAAAGAAATTCGAAAGGTCGCAAATTTAGTTACCAGCCTAATAAGACAATAGTGTGTAATACTTCAGAAAACGTACATTATCGTAACAAAAATAGTACTCATTGAAAACTGTATTTGACACTAGTATTTATTTATTACAATTGCAAAAGTACGCTAATATACACAGATGATTACTTTAATTTTTTTCTCTGAAGCTGATTGAAATGACAGTCTTTAGCTGTCAGTAGACAATGCAGGGAAAGACATTTCATTAATCTCTTCAGGGACGCTGGCACATATGTGCACGTTTAGTTTTTCTTTAAATGAAAATTATTCTCAGTGAAAAAAATTAAAATCTGGTGGAGAACTACTCACAACAGGATCTCTCAACAATGAAAACAAAAAACTTGTCGTATGGCAACGTTGATAATATTTTATTCTACTTAACAATCACTGATTTAAAAATATTGTAAAAAATTCATCCCTGAAAAGGTTAAAACGGTAGTAACACTACAAAAAATGTCATTTCTATGCTACAATTTGTTATAGAAGTACAATACTGTTTCTTAAAATTTCATTATAAAAACTAAAGGGTCAAAAACATATTATTAAGGTGAGGCATGTAACTAGAATCACTTTAAGAACTCCATAAACATTAATTTTATTAAAAATCCTTGTAACGCTACAAATAGTGCCATTTTACACTACAATTTCGTACAGAAACGTAATACTACAATTTAATTTGGAATTATAAAAACTGAGGAGTCCCAAAGCTCCCAACCCAATACTGCAAATAAAATTTCACAAATCTGAAGACATACCTAACAAAACCTACCACTCGATGCAACTCAAAATTTCGAAGAAATTCTAAAATAAACATTTGGTGCTCAAAATTATTTTTCTGCGTTGAATGTCATAAAAAGTAAGGAAGTGTGAAGACTGTACAATAATACAGAGACACTAAGAAGACAAAACGCTGGATCACAGAATTACCCTCGAAGAAACAAGGCGCCCCGAAAAATGGCCAGAGACGGATGCGCAATATTTTCACGGTCGAAAAATATGCGCATACTGTCTGTAAAAACGTGTTTCACGCGAGCGTCCGCTTTGAAAATAAGGGTGGAGAAGAAAAAGAAGGATTAAGGATGATGATATGCCAGGCTTTCTCCTGTATCCTGGGAGAAATTCTCGGAACCGGGGGTGGAGGATTATTCTTTTCCTCGAGGGTCCGCTAGAAAAGCGTATAAAACGACATGTGAAAAATATTGGTGTTTTCCACGGAACTTCCGGCTGGAACAAAGACACGACTTGAAAACTCATTTGCCGATTCCCGCAACTTTCCCACCAACCGACACGCCCCGGCTGTCGTTAATAAACTGTCAATTCGAACGAGCTTTCTCGCCGTTTGGGAACTTTTTATCTTTCCTTATCGTCGGATTTTTCCCCCTTCGAGCTTTTAATTATGAAAAACCTCCGTCGAAGCAGTTTGAAAGTTTCAAAATGCGAATCCTTTGAAATATTTTGTATGGATAATTTTTGTCTACCACAGTGACCAAAACGACAAACATATTAATGAATGATAATTTATTGAATTTTATTTCGGTGTCTTTGAGTTTTTAAATTGTATAATTAAAGTGTACTATGTGCCTGTTTGCATTTTTATTTTCTTTATCCCCGGATTTGTATCGTTTTGAGCTTCTAATTATGAAAATCCTCCGTGGAAGCAGTTTGAAAGTTTTAAAACATGAATCCTTTGAAATATTTCGCGTGAGCCATTTTTGTATTCGACAGCGATCGGAATGTCAAATATGGTATCGAATGATTATTTATTGCATTTCATTTTCGTGTGTCTGAATTTCTAAATTAAGTAATTAAAGTGCAGCGTATGCTTGTTTGTCTTTTTTAATTTAATCGGTTACGTACAGTTATTGAAATTGGAAATTCGATAATGTGAAGCTGATTGAGTGTTCAATTTTTCCGCGATTCGTTTAACAGTTTTTTAATGCTCATTTAATTTTCAGAGGGAGAATGGCGGAATTACGCATTCCTTTGATCTTCGATTTGCTTTGTATGGTTTTAAATAAATTGAAGGAGTCCTTGGATTTACCGTGTGATCAATTTTTTAATTTAAATAGAATAAATCTATCGTATCCGATTAAAATGGTATGCAGGTATTATATATGTCGAAGAGCTGCACCTATTTTACGACTATATTACTAACGAATGCATAAATTGTTGATTCGCGCTGAAAGATTAATCGATGAGTTTGAAATTTTTGATATTTATACTTCAAATAATATTTGGCTTAAATCAGGTTAATAGATCGATTTATAAACTCCAACATTTTTATTTTGAGTGTCTAAATTGTTCGAAATTTCAAATCACTATTACATCTGTTACATGTAGTAATATACAAAAATGTTTTGTTTCATTTCTTTTCGAGTTTTCAATGTATGAACAATTTTTCGGTACATAAAAATTTAATGATACAACGTAAATATATATCATCACAATACATGTTGTCTCAAGCAACAATTAAAAGTACAACAAATTTCATAAGGCACAATTAAATAGTTTTAGTGCATCGCTACACTTGAAATGTAGAGTTATATTTTGTAGAAAGAGCACAGCATACTTCTGGGTCCATTTATATTTGATTGAGTATTTATTAATATTTTATTGCATTAAATTGACTTTGTCTTTTACCCTCTACAGCAAACTATTAAGCAGTTATATCTACAAATTGTCAGTCAACAAATTATTTTATCTTTATTACTTTATAGAACAATCTGGTTACAAGGAAATAGAATTTTTTACACTATAACATCGCTTCAAGTACTTCGTAGTTCCTCAGAATCGATTCTATAGCGACGATAGATCGATGTTTCAACAAGGGTACACCTTTTGTAAGCGTCGATAATTGACTGTTTGTACTGGCCTAGCACGGAACAAGCCACGTGTTGAATTTCCCTGTAGGTTTGCTTCAACAACCCCCTGCAAATCTATCCTCCCGTACATACTCCAGCTTTGAAATCAGGTACACGCAGACATTGTCCACAAACATTAGAAATTCACTGTTAAATAAATACAGATGCCTACAAGTCGTTAGATCGATTACTTGGCTACTATTAAACAATTAAATCGATATTTATGTGAAAATTAGAGAATATAGTTATAAAAGATGCTTCGAGAATAAAATTACATATTTGATAATAATATTTCTTTCAATAGTTATTTATTATATTGTGTCAACTCTCGAAAGCTTTTGTATGAAATTGTTTATTAAATTCTTGGAAACATTTTTTATTGAAGTTACAATTAGTCACATTTGAATTTTGAACATTCTATCGTCATAGTTCTTATAACTCTTCGACTAACAGTGAGTGTTAGTAGAGTTGAGGGAATTTTGAGATGAAAAAATTCGGAATATCACAAATTAAGTTGCCAACCTAATAATCAGAAGGTGCCTGTCATGTTGCTATGCAAAGTTTCATAGAATATTTCCTCGTTATTTATAGTCATGGAATATGCTCACAGTACAAAGTTCCTAAGTTCCTAGAAAAACGTGTCAATATGAATACATTAATTAACCCTTTAACTGCTATCAGTTAATTTGCTAATTAAATTTCACTCTAAAACATATAGTTCTTCCTGAACCCCAGAGGAATTTTTCTAAAAATTCTATTTCACTGTAAAATACTTTAGAGTTCAACATTATTATGGGGGATTCAAGTTAAATATGGACTTGCCTATGTTCGAAGTGATCGTACGTCTCTCTAAGGAGGAAGCACATGCTCGTTCCCATAACAATAGAACACACGGTTTAGGTTAGACAGCATGATCAGATAATGGAGCACCAAGAGTGCATTACACTGTATAGTCAAATTATGCATTTCTGAAGGGCTGCTGCACTTGCTTGTCTCTTGCAAATCTATGCATTCGGGTAAATGTTAATAGAAAACATACAAGCACTTAAATCCGATTAACAAAATTGGTGAATAATAATTTTAGTTCTCATTGGAACTCTAATTAGTTGTAACAAAAATTTTGCCTTAGAGTAATCAGTAGACTGCGGATGTTTATGCAATTATGGATGCACATTTAATAATTTAACAAAATAAAAATTACATATTTTAAACATTTCAAGGAGAAAACCCTGTCTTGTTGAAATTTCATTTATGCAACTGCATTGACTGAGGAAATATGGAAATCTAACAGTATGTTTATATTTGCATAAACATCCGCAATTTATTAATCAGAAATTAAGTAGGTAACATAATATTCATCGATATTACATTTTTGCATATCTATCTTGAAAATATGAATATAACCCCAAGAATTAAATGCACATAATTTTCTTTATTACTAATATTATTGAAAAAATATATAAATAATTTCATAGTTAGAAATACTGAATCAGTCGTTAAAAACCAACATTTTGATATGACCTTACACATTTATAACAAATTGAGTTACTTTTTAATAGTACAACAATTTCGAATTTATGTATAATAATATGAGATAATACTGATTACATCGTGTTAACAATAGTATTTTGTTTGCCGACAATGAGAACAATGTAAATTGTTATTTAGAGAAAATACGTTTTGCAACGATATTAATCGAAGAAATTGAAGCTCGTGTAATTTTATCCAGCGCGTTGTTTGCACTGCGATATTTCAGTGATGTATGCGTTGTCCGGTTTATTGTAAAATAACGCGACGATTTTCTACCATTTATTTCATACTCTACGCCATCAATTAAAATTGATCTGTACTCACTCGTGCGTGTCGTTTAATTGGAAACAGAGTCACGAAATATTCGATACTCACCTGAAACAAACAAATATTAGGTTATTAGCACACTTATTGCGTTGCGATATCGTTAAATAATACATAAAAACATTCGCGAATTAAAAAAAATGTTGTATATTATTTGTCAACGAGAAACTGGATATACAAATTGTAATGATATATTTAAGACCTACTTAACACATGTTTACATTAATAAATTAATAAAATTAGATTAGAATATTAAAATTAAGCTGGAATCTATTTAATTGGAAAATTAAAAATAAAATACTGGTTGAAAAATTACATAATTATTCTCGAGTAAGAATAACGCCTGACATAATTTCTAATAAACAGACTGGGGATGTTTATGCAATTTAACATATCGAAATACACAAAGAATGCTCACTTAGTAACGTAAGGAAAATAAAAAGCATATGTTTTCAGAGTACATAATGCAGGTTGGTTAATATTCCATGTCATCAGCTATATTAACAATTGAAATCTAAAAGTGTAAATTTGCATAAACATCCGCAGTCTAGTAATAAATATTATAGCCTTAATTTGCTATATTTCCTGTTTTTCTGCCACCCAGTTTAATGAAAAGCCTACTTCTTAGTTTTCAATGATGATTAAACCCTGTAGCTACTTCGTTCATGTCTTTAATCGATTAAGCATAATTTTCTATTAGGAATCCAACTTTTTTATTCCACGTTCGTCGGGTCAGATTCAATTTTTGTGGTAATATTGAATTATGAAACACGCGTTATTTACTTTCCTTGGAGCAACGCAAGGTTAAAAAAAACGCGTGAAAAGCTCGCGTATGATTGACGTCGTACGTGAAACTGACGGTTGCGGTATTTCCCACGGAAAATGCGATGGGTGGAATTTTCAGCCGTGTCCACGAACGTTTTCCAGTTTGTTAAAACATCAGATCGTTTCTTCGTCCGCGTCACTCGCAGTTCAATTAAAAATAAGCATAACACTTTCGTAGTCGGTAATTTTATTTCAATTTAAAATTAACTCCGTGAGACACCGGTGACAAATCAAATTTTATTTTATAAAATAATTTGCTAACTACAATTTTAGATAGCTGAAATTTCTTTATAATGCTGAACATAGTCTTACAAATTTTTAGACATAAAAATAAAATTTTTGAAACAACAAAATAGACGTAAGTGTTCATGTGAAAATTCATATTAAATTCTTGCGTTATGTTGCACTTTTAAATAATAAATTTTAAGCAACACTCACGTTATAATGATGGTAGCAAACGTGTGGTACCAGATAGAATTTTTAAACAATCAACTTCATACGTTTATTATCAATATTTACACAGCGATTATTTCATTGGCAAAATTATCGCTAAAATGCTAATAATGATATTTACGTATACTTAATACACCAATATAATTTGCACATCAAATTTCCATTTGACTGCTGTATGATCAATGTAATGCCACAATTATTTAAACAATAAACAAATTGGTACAGTGAAATTGATGGAATGTTTGTTTCGTCGAGTGAACAATTTTTAAATGAAAAGTGGCACTAGATTGCAGCATAAATGTGCAACAATTTGCGAACACTCGGACCGATTCAGTTTGATTCACTTTTCTTTACCTTTTCTTGAAACAACATCATTTTCGCTCGAATCGAATCGTAAAGTGCTTTCTTCGTTGCGTCGAGAAAACAAGTTGGCACAGACAGACATTTCAGAAAGGAAAATGTACTCCAGTAACGACAAGCGAAACTTTCAGCAAACCGAACAATACGTGTGAATCGTCAGTCAAGGATACAAGGTGAATCATCGTAAGTTTAATATATAAACAAATAACTAATTCTACACTAAAATGCAATTCAAATGACAATCTTTAAAAAAAAGATTCATTGTTAAACAATTTAAAAAACGAATATCAGTAAGAAACTTTTTGCTGTAAGACAAGGGTGATTCTTAGCAATTGTAAATTAACACGTTGACTCCCACGCTTTATTACCTGAAAATGGCAAACTTTCTAAAAGTTTACCCAAAATGAATACAACTTCTAATTCTATTCGTTTTCATCAATAATATTAGTAATTTCCAACATTTTTCACTGATTCTGTTAGATTTTAAATCAAACAGATGGAGTGACCATAGTTCATTAGGCAGTAGAAGACTCTAATTCTTGAGACGGCATATTTTGGAGTTCAATAGAAATCAAATCATAAAAAGCACTGTGCTTCTAATGTTCCAAAGGAAAATGATAAACTTTTGCAAGGCTTCAGTTAACTTGTTAACTGGGTCATTCTTGGTGTAGGAGTACCTATTGTTCATAGTTAAAAATGAATAACAATAAGGTACATTTTCTTGCCAATCGCAGAGACATTCGGATAGGACCAAAGTGTTAATATCTATAAAAGCATGGTTCAAGCACAATTATCGAACGTTTTACTCCCCATGAACAATCTGGAGCATTGTTTTTCACACGGGTGGAAGGACAAGGATGAAAGCTTTCAGAAACGGATGAACCCGGCGAAAGAAAGTGTTTCTCGGTAGGGAAACGCAGGAAAGCCGGTTTTCGGAAGAAAGATCTGGTTTCTGGAGCATGCAGGCACGAGAAGCACGACGCTCCGATGGCACTGGGCTAATTACTAAATACCATCGTCCGAAACTATGCCAGCCGTTCATGGAATTCTCGGATAGAGCCGCAGTCTCGCCACTGAAACCATATTCTCGCGAGATTGCGGCTTAGATTAGAGATTAGGACCGATCGATTTGATTTTCCCTGCCTTGACGCCCACCACTTTCCTGTTCATCCGCTTTTTGCGGCGATTGTTGCACAGAACCGATCGCTGCAGAAGTTTTGTAGAAGATATTCCAGTTATTGTACTTTGTTTTGCCATTTTTTGTATCTACGTATATACATACAAACTCCCCTGTCCATAAGTCACCGGTCACTTGCTCATTTTTAGCAAAATGATTATTAGAAAGTGGATACAATTTCTTGGCTTGATTTCATTATTTTATGTTGTTATATTTATCTATTTTCCGTTAATATAATATCTGAATATGATATTAATAATATGCTCATACAATTCAAATAAATATTTAAAAAACGAAACTGTACGCTTAAGTATGTTTCTAATGCATCTCCAACTCGGTCAAACGATAGTCTGTACACACTTTTCGTTTGCTTTGAAAGTTTCGCCAAAAGTCAAAGAAAGACTTATGGAAAAAATTATAAGGTTGGAAAGAAATTAGTTCCGAACTATTAAAAGGTTTAATGTTTTAATTTAAAACATTTAATCAAAAGATGACCGCTATTAGATTGAACGGTTACATCATACATAGATACATTGATAAGAAGAAAATGTAAGATTAATTACTCATTTTTGCTACGGTCTTTAACATATGATTTGAATCACATATTCTCTATATTATAAACAATTAATAAATACTAACTTTGTTTCATAATGAAAGTCATTTGATACTGTAAAATCGGGCACCTCCTAATTTTACTAACTGTAAATGTCCGATGACTTATGGACGGGAGTGCGTGTGAAACAAGAGAAATAAAGCATTAAGATTACAACAAGAGAATTTAGAAATACGTTTCTTGGTAGTGTTGACATTTTTGCATTCCGCTATAGGTAAAATACGTGAACTGTATCGAAAAATCATGTCTATTTACAATTTAACGCGTTGAGTACCAAAGTGAAAACAGCCATACCTAATCAGACACGATATAATTCACTATTTCTTATATAAACCGTAAAGAAAACAAAAAAGATCTGAGTACTCAATCGTGTTCTTCTGTTTTTACATTATTGTTTCAGTATCACGTTTGCTGAGAATTTTGTAACAGTCAGTAATTATATAATTAAATTAAATTTGAGGTGTCGATCAACCGGTGACCGCCGCGGCATTTAACGTGTTAAATAACATATTTTTTTATTTCTCTCATTTCACAAGATTTTTATATTCTATACAAACGAATATATATACGTTAAATTATTTAAAGAAAACTCACAACTCCATTAAAATCTGTATTAAATTGACGTTCCCATTGTAACATACAAAAACTCTACCTCAACATAATTAGATTTATATTGCATTTCACAACACCTTCCTCGTAGAACCTCATTGTTTAAACAATCACACGCTTACTATCCGCGTTAAACAAACAAAATTCCACAATCCTAAAAGCCATCGATTTTCCGTCGCGAGAATTAGTAAAACGAGAAAATATCTTACTTATTCGCTCGGGGACCAGAGAGCAAAGTCAAAAAAGGCGGAATGCTTTCAAAACAAAGAAGAGAAAAAGTGGATCGTCGTTAATAAACAAACTTACAGCGGAGGAGGTATTTATGCGCAGCCAGTTGGAAAATGTTCGTGTAATTTTCCGAGTTGTACAAGGTTTTCCCTTTCCACTAGCAAACCGTGTATATATACACACATATATATATATATATTTACTCGGAGGTGGTTTTTATCGAATTTTTCCACTGCTCGGTCGCCGGTTTCTAACACTCAGCAGACGTGATCTGAGATCAAGCAGAAGCTTCCGGTGAATTAGA
The DNA here is from genome assembly GCA_916610135.2 of Macropis europaea. Classification (NCBI taxonomy): domain Eukaryota; kingdom Metazoa; phylum Arthropoda; class Insecta; order Hymenoptera; family Melittidae; genus Macropis; species Macropis europaea. The sequence goes on from OU744344.1 coordinate 24,237,792, forward strand.
GATAGCGCGGTAAATTTTTTAATCTATAGTGTTCGTGGGGAAGTGCAGAGTCAGGGAAACGTCGCGATTTTTATGGTCCCTTTTACGGCTCCATTCTGATTATTTCGTCCCCTCATAAAATCTTCAAAGCTTTCACGTTTTCTCTCCTCTTCCATCTCCGCGTTTTTTTTTCCTTTTATTTCAGCGTTTTTATCTTTCGGGATTTTCGAACGCATAAAACGTTCGATTTCGCTTCACTCTACGAAAAAAGGAAAATATTTGACCTCTTGAAATTGAACTTTTGTTATTTTCTCTTTGTTCAGAGAGCTCAAGAAAGTTTCCCGAAATTTGAATTCGATTGGCGGCACCTTCAACACTCGAGAAACATTGAAGTATTTTGTCAGAAATTTTTACTTCACGTCTCAGACTGCTGTTCGAGATACGATTGTGTCTGTGGAAGTTTCTGTACGAATTTTCGTGTCACGATCAATTTAGAAATGCATTCTGTGCATGAGGCACGTTTTAGTCGAATAGGAAAGTTTTGTTATACTTTAAAATCTTGTTTGGAGTGAAAAGAAATAAGAAAAACCCCAGGAGGGTTAATAGAGTCCAATTTGATCTGTAGTCAATTATGCTAGGGAAATTTAAATCTGTAGTAATTCATTGAGTAGTTCAGCTGACGTGAAAAAAAGTAATACGTTCATGATATTCTTTTCATTTTTGCATTTTGTATACAAGGCATGAAATAATTAATTTTGGATCAGCAGAATTAGAATTTAAACATTTGGTGTGCTCTGTGTCAAGTGGGTCACTGGTGACCCACGTATAAAATTGCTTCTGACAGTGGTAGTGTAAAATTTTATTTATTCATTATACATGTATTTACCTACAGGTATTCATGCAGTTTTTTTTCTGTGAAAGTAATGTTTCTGAGCTTGTGTGTAATAAAGAAGATAAAAAAGTAAGAAGTACACCATGAAACTATTAAACCTTTATGTCCTTAAGAATACACATTTAAAACTGTCATTTTATGTGCCTAACTAGATACAGAATTTTTCAGTGTCAATAATTCCGGACAAAAAATTATAAAAAAGTCATTTACGTCAAATATCCAAACATAGAGTTCTCTTTCAATAAATGAACAAATGTTAATTATTATTTATAGTGATTCAAAAAGTAAAGACTACATTAACTACTTGATGTCCTTCATAATATACATTTATAGAGACTCATTCTAATGTGTCTGACTAGGTACAGAAATTTTCACTCTGAACAATTTCAGACAGAAATCTAAAAAAATTCAATCACGAAAAGCAATCAAACAATACAGTTCTCTTCAAATAAATAACAAACCGTCATTTTTTGTGTAAAAATCGAGAAGCTTCGAAACGTTTGAAAGCCACTGACGCGCCTTTCAGCCGGTTCACCGTTTTCAGCACCATTTTCTTTTTGAACTCGATCGCTGCAATCGCGGGCGAGCAAGGAGTAAAATAAAAAGCTTCGAAAATGAACGAGCGATCTTTGAAGCAGATCGAACGTGAGAGAAGAAGAGTACACACTCGAATTCATGCGCGTCACTTCAAAGAAGTCCTCGAAGAATATCCCTGTGAAGAAATTTGCATTCGAAAAACATCCTTCTCGCTTTATCGCGCCATCCGCCATTTTCAGAAACGTTACTCTGTACGTTCCTCCGAATTTTCCAAATTTGTCCGCAGCATAGACGATCATCTTACTCAGAGCACTCTATTGGGAAAAAAATCAGAAAAATTTTTCTGCAACTCGGGAAACGCGTCGCTGAAAATATTTCACGCGATTTTCGTGGCTTCAGAGGACGTGCTGTTTCTACGCACGAGCTTCGCGGATTTTTTTACCTATTTTCCGTTTCGCAGAACTCGCTTGCAATTTTCAGGTGGCTCGAAGAGCAAACAGGCGATCGATACACAGTTTTTCGAGCCGGCTAAGCGGAAGCGTTTTTACGGAAAACTGGCTGGATCGTAATTTCGGCTATTTCTTTGAGTGTACTCTCGGTCGGATGAAAATTTTATGTGGTTGCCTCGACGTGGGCTTGATTAAATCTTCTTGCGCCGGACCCTCGTTTGTTTGCAGACGGTTCTGCGTTATTTACGCACGCTTTCGTATTTTACCGCTATACATTACCCGGCGTACGGGTTTTTTCGCTCACGGAAACGCGTCCGAGTTTTCCCGGTGATCATGATTAAGAGTATCAATCGCAGGTCCCGTAACTTTACGTTAAAACGTCAACTCGTGCGCTGGTAAAAACGCGACTTGAGAGAACATAAATCACCTAATAAGTAGAATGATAATTGTTATAATTTAGCTTATCAGCTTGTTGAGCTCTGAAGAAAGCCTATTGTTGGTCGTTTTTCGTAGTAGAACGAGTTTAGAGATTAAATTATAACAAATAATTGTCGTGTGAACTGTTCATGATATCAGAGTCATTGTAGTATAATCTGGTTTCGCGACTATACTACGAGAGTCGTTCAGTAAATAGAGCAGGCATGGCCACCAGAGTTGCGGCCTTCCCCCACTCTAGGCCCATTCCCCTCGTTTCATTTCCCTCCCCATTCTCCCTCGATCCATCGTTCTCCCAGATCACAGCCTATTTGAGGGGAATGGGCATAGAGTGCGGGAAGGCTGCAGCTCCGCTGGCCATCACTGATATACTGACAGGTGGACCTCGGTAGACTGTCTGAATTCGACTTAGCTTTTATTTTAACTATTACAAAACCGAGTGGAAAATAGAGAAGTATTTTCGATACGAGAACTGAGGCGTGATTGTCTGTTTTTTAATTTAGAGAAACTGTATCGTAAGATTGCGGATGTTTATGCAAATATACATTTTTAAACTTCCATATTTCCTATATTATGCAGTGAAATAAATGAAACTTCAACAAGACTGCATTTGCTGGCTAAAATTATTTTGCGAAGTCATTAAATGTCCAACATTCACCTATTTGTATATATTAAATTGCATAAACGTCTGCAATCTAGTCAATCACAATACCTGAGTGCAACCATTTACCTTGTCTAAATATTTCTCTAATATTTGTGACATCCTGTCCAGTCGCCCTAAATTAAATTGTCCTTTTGGTTACACGATAACATAATTTACGTAGATTGAGTCAGCGACAAGAGAGGTCAACAATATTCTAGTGCAAAGGTAACGAGTGTTTTTAACAATTCGATCGATGATTTAAAATTCATCCCGGAGAATGTCATTACACGAGCAATTCGTGCACAGCGCCCTAGCTGACACATCTTTTGATGAACTTCAATGGCCTTCACAGAGGCAAGTAAATGACTAGAGCGTTAATATTCATTGCGTCATCGTGGCGATCCCATTAACGAGAAACGCCAAGAACTCCGCCGGAAGCCGAGAATTAACTGGGTTATCCGTGTTTCAACCCTTTGCCTAATGGTTTACGAGAGAGGCTAAAGCCTGCACCGAGGGTTCGCAACGGTGGAACAAGAAAAAGTTTCAATAAAAATTCTCGAAAATACTGCACGCTACACCTGGATAATTTTTTATACATTTTCGTCAGAACGAAATTGAAGTTGAACGAAATAACAACGGAACAATGTCGCAAGTTAGCGGGCAGTATGCCAGCAAAAATTGCGGCAATCATCGGGGCAAAGGGTGGCCCAACAAAATATTAATGAAATTAATAAAAAATGATTGTGTTCACATTTCTCCTAATACAAAAATATTTTTAAGTAATTCATATTTTGTGGGGTGCTTAATACTTTTGGCTAAGCCTGTAGGTTCATAAGCTCTCGTTTAGGGTCTCCAACACTTTCCAGAGTTTCTATTTCCCCAAATAAAAAATTCACGCAATTATACAATTTTATACGTCCATCTCGAACACTTCTCGTGATTTTCGTTTCGCCAGAGGGCAGTTTCCACTCGGTTCGTCGCGGTCGAGTAATTTGTCGGACGGCTGTCTATCTATTCGCAGATTTCGTCGTGTAATTAGCCGGTGTCACGGCAGCCGCTCTTGCCAAGTCGTGTGACTCGTTCCAAGGCTGTTTGACCCTTCTTGTCCTCCTTTTAACCCCCGCCGACGCCTTTCGCGCGCCGCTGCCTTCCGACGCTCGCGACAGAAGCTTTCGTTGGTGTTTGCGACTTTTCCTCTTTCCTCCCATTTGTCACGAGTGTCTTATCGTGTACGGAGTACATTATCGAGCGACGTCGCCCTCGAAAATTCTCCCCCTCTACCCCTCTCGGACGTCACGCGGCCCGTTTTCCACCGGAGGATCACGCGAGCACGGAATTCTTTTGTCCGTGAATTCGGGGCTCCCTGGGAATTCCTGCAACTGCTTTCAATGGAAACAAGATTACTAGATATAACTCTGCGTAACATTTGTCTCAATGTTTCCCCGTTTTCTTCGAATTATCGAGTCCTCGAGAACCGTGGAAAATAGATACAATCGTCTGAAATAATTGAAGGGTGGAGGGTCGTTGAAGGTCATTGGTGCCAGTGATGAAACACTTTGACCGCCACGCTTTATCAGCTGAAAGTGGCAAATTTTCTAAATTTTTGTACACACTGAATATAGCTTGAGATTCTTGGAATATTACTTTCATCATTTTTCACTGCTTCTATCAGATTTTATTAGGTATATTTGTTATGTTATGCACGATTAAATAAATAATAATTCAATCTATGTGTCCCATACATACGGCTAACATGGCAGTTAAGGAGTTGATTTAACAAAAGGTGTTAATTTTTATAGAAAATTAGCACATCATTCACCGACTATTTGATGCAAAAGCAACGGTATTTTTATAATTAAAGATTAAAGTGCACAAATCTAAATTAACACAATCTGCAATACTATAATGAAAGCTAACACGATTTTGCACTTTAATAGTCGCAGAAGTTGCAATATGTGCAAACACGAGTACACTCGTTGCCAGTCGACAGTGTGTTAATATAATCTCAAATTACACACTTTTTAATCTGCGGTTATAGTAACTTTCTCAGTTTTTATACTGGCTTTATTAGACCTTAATACTGTGCATTACCAAAGAAATAATGAGTGAATCTAATTGTACGTGGCACCCATGTATTGATGACGATAAAATTGTCAACTATTAATTCTTATAAAATTCGATTTTAATTATACGAACGAATAATTAAACATTTTGTCACTTTATGGTTTATATTAAAAGTAGGGAATATACACATACAGTGACTCACGAAATTGTTCAAATATTTTCATAATTACTTTTTTCCCTTAATGCTTATGCAACTAGCCAACTGCAAATTTTTCAAAAATTTTAAAGAAGAGTTAAATAGAAAAAAGTTGAGATAACATGATCATGCGATCAATTTCATAAGTCACTTCAGTATGTCTCACTGGATATGGCAGTTTTCACTGTGACGTGCAATGTGTTGACATGTTAACTTCTTCTCCCATAGCAATCTAGTGACAAATGATTTTTTTCTTGTTCTATTTACATCATTTCCGAAGATGCAATTTTATTTTCAACAGAACGAAAGAAATAATTAGGATAGACCGAACGATTAGGTCATCATAATTCTTAAAATCGAAAACAAAGAATTTGAAATAGTATACTTCAAGCATTTCAAAACAAAAAACCAGAAAATTGTGAAAAACCCTGAATACTCGCGCTGCGGATGTTTGTTTTAGGAAGTAATTGAGTTCTTATTTGTCGAGTACACATACAGTTCTTTTTTTAATAAAATAAAAACTGATATTTCAGGAACTTATCAAGGCATTTGCAGGCCAGGAAAACGCCAGATGTTTCCAGTATCGAATTTTCGTTATTTCCATAAAATATCCGGTACAGTTTCAGCTTTCCCTGGGAATATACTGAATGCATTTTTCTATGGCAAAAAAAATGATTCATGTTAAAAAACCGTTAGCAAAATTAAACGATGATCGTTCGAAACGACACGTCACTATAGTGGCTCATCTGATTTGCAGCTTGCTTCAAGATTGTGGATATTCCAAGCTAACTAGCAGTTTCAATAACTTTTTTATATCTTCCAAAGAATATTCTAAATAAAGTGTTATGTATTGAGTTGAGTCATAAATAACTTCCGGCACGTAACAGAATTGTTTTCTGTCTAAAAATTCAAATAGTTTATCTCGACTAGTGATTCTTGCTTCATAATTAAAAGTAAGGATCCCTAAAACATGGACGTGCTACAGAAGCAACAATAATCATCCTTTAAGAAATCATGAATAAATTTATCGGTCAACCCAATATTTATATTTTTTTTTTCTGTTCTATGGAGAAGCTGTGTTATGCCTTCGATCAGGTTAGCCGCAGCCGCCGAATCAAAGGCGTTTTTTAACGGGGAGTTGTTCACGAAATGGTGGATATCGTTTGACATTTTTTTAAGAAATGAACTTCCCAACTTTTTTCTTTATTCCTCTCTGTTCCGTGCGCATGTGACCATGCACGGTCGAGCGAGCATCGCCAAAGGCATAGTACGTTTAATATTCCCTTGGAAATGGATGATGGTTGCTAGGGTCCCCATGTGCATCCGTTCCATTTATTTGCTCCTTTTCAGCCCAACGAACGGGGCATTAGTTTCGTCGATAAGTCACGAACAGTCATTTGCGAGCTGAATGCGTTTATCGAATATGGCCCCGGCAAAATGTCCCAGGCATACTAATGCCATTGTCGGAGTGCGACTGTTTATGCGCCTGGACCGTGTCAAAATCTATGAGTTACTCGAAACGTGCAAGTTCAATACGTTCGCATATATTAAAAGATTAACGTAGAACACTTGCAGTCTGAGCGAAAGAAACAAATTCGATACTTTGTCTTAATAATTAAGAAAAATATAGGAACTGAAAGAAGAGGACAGATTGGTCCATTGTGCAGTTCTTGAGCTCTCTACCAACTTTTATTATAACCACCGTCTGTTATTAAATAAGTAGAACTTTTCCGTTTTCGGGTCGCAAAACTTGTAATACAGTTTTAGACGTCTTCTCAACTTCATTGAAGATTTTTCCAGTAAAGTTATTCTGTAGACATTGAAAAAGGCGGTGGTCAGTAGGTGCTAGGTTTGAGGAATTCAGTGGGTGATGTAACACTTCCCATCCGACATCCACTAATTTTTTCTGGGTGCCAAAAGCTGTATGGGATCTTGCATCGTCAAAATGAAAGATGACGCCATTGCGATTAACCAATGCTGAACGCTCAGATTTCAATATTTCTTTAAGCCTTTTCCATTGTTGGCCATTGAACAGCACCTACATCCTCTACTCCTTGCAGCGCTTTAATCATCACATCGCCATCTGTTATTGCGCTTATTACTCAAATCTTTTGCCTTGAATTCGCATCATGAAAGACGGATAGAACTTTTGCACGCACCTAATTTTCGATGTACCCTCTGACAATCATTCAGTCTCTATTTGATACCAACGGAGGGGAACACTCCATTAGGAATAGCTGATCTCATCAGGGGTTACGAAACGCGGATGTCTCCAACTATAACGCGAGGCAAAAGGAGCTCTGGGCCTCCCAGCCAAAATCTGGGCACCTATTTCAATAATACCAGAAAGGCAGGGCTCAGTGGTGGAAAGGAACCCAGACAGCAGATGGTTCTTAAAGATTCATCGTTCCTGCCATATTTAAGCTCGATCCAAGTCGGAGAAGACCCTTGAGACAGCCTTACCCGGCCGTACCGTCTTAGCAAATCCCTCTTTGGGACCCCATAGGACTCCGCACAAAGCTCTCCCTTTGTCCGTTGTTGGAATTCTGAACTTCATAATTCACACTCACCGGTACACCGGCTCCTACACTCCCGAGCGGAGGGCTTCCTAGGGTAGCTCGTCGAAATGGAGCTTCTGCCAGGGTGAAAGTGTTTGAATAACGCGACTTGAAAACGGTCCGAAGGGTTTCTCGCGCGTCTACCACAAAAGTAAGTGCGGTTCCGCGACGAGGCCGTTTTTTACTCTTTTTAGAGAAAGCCTCGTTTCAGTATCGGTGGAGCAGCTTCTTGAATAAATTTCAAAGGTATGAAGGGAATGTTATTGATCAGAAGATTTGCATAGTCTTACTGTTTTCTAAAGGATTTAGGTTTTGTGAATTGTTATGCGTGAGCTTTCTGGGAGGAGCCCATGTTTTGCAAGAGACATTATTTAGGACAGTTTTGCTTAATGTAACAGAAGAATTGTGTAGTGATTCTTTGTTTTAATATAAATAATAATTATAAGTGTTAGTAGATTCTTCGGAAAAATTTCTGTCAAAACTTATTGTTAGAGGAATGTGACTCATGATGAACACAAAAACTATAATGACTATGATCCGGAAAATAATTTATTTTTTAACCTATCACAATTTAGACTCAACTTAACTTAATGTAAACGTAACTTGTGCTTACTTTAGACCTAACATATCCGAATCTAGACTCAACTTTATCTATGTTCAACTCAACGTAACACAAGTTATTCCAATATAGACTTAACTAAGGTTCCATTTTGATTTTCGACTTAACAAGCTTAAAGTCAGTCCAGATCTAATATAACCTAACTTAGACTCAACCTAGATCCATAGTGAACCCAATCCAAATCAACCTAGGTTCAATCTACGTTCAATCGGACCCAACCTAATCCAACAAAGACCGAATGTAAGGCCAATCAAACTCAACCTGGATTCAATCTTGAACTAATCTAAAATAAAACTTTGCAGTATTAAAATACGGAGTTGGATAGATCCAACCTAACTCAATTTAATAGAAATATCCATAGTATTTGTGGCAACAGTGGCACTATTAACAGCGGTAGTAGTAAAGCTGCTGCTCTATGTTACACTCAATCAAACCTAAACTAGAGCCAATTTAGCCTCAACCTAACCAAACATAGAGCCAGTCTAACCTCAGCTCAACCCAGAGCCAGTCTAACCTCAGCTCAACCTAGAGCCAGTCTAACCTCAATCCAACCTAGCACGAAGCCAATACAGCCCATATTAATCCAACCTAAAGTCAAAGAAACCCTGACGTAGCTCAATCTAAATCCAATCTAGCCACAACCAAGCCCAATTTTTTTGATTAATTTTATCTATATGCGATATTAGAACCGCATATAAACTGTGCATTTATTTTTGTATTAATTCATATCGTCCACCACCGAACCATCGCCGCGTGTGCAGGCAATCTTGTAACTAATTGTGAAAACTTGGTCCTAGTAGCGTCGTACAGTCGTAACCGTTCTCCATTTTAAGCTTCGTTAATTCCATTCGTATAATTTTCGCCAATTTATACACTCAATGATCGCGCGAGCAATTCTGCGAGATGCTCGCTCAAGAAACTACCAAGATAAAATACGGGAGCAATAAACAGAAGAAGATTGCACTCGAAATGGCGTCGTTACACGTTGCAGCGCGCTTTGAACATGAGCTCGGTTTAACAACACCGTCTCTGCGTGCAAAAAACTTACGTCGAAATTCCAAATAATTGTATCGCGGTGTATTCCGGCTTGGATACGTTCAAATCACATTTTCAACGTAATCCTACGCGTTGTTTCGTTTGCGTACACGCACGCTGTTTTACGGTGACTGCGTTGATATTCAACCCTGTCTATTTATATGCAACAATCCGATGATTTTTCTGTTGATTTCACGGCGGGAGATAAACAAATATTACATTTCTCGTGGAAACAGATATTCGTAAATTATTTTCGGCAAAAACACTTTTAATAAATATTCCCGAGCGCACGAGTTTGTAAAACAATGTTTCCATGATTTTACAAACAATTGTATCAGTGAACGTACGGATTAAAGTATACAACAGATGCTCCTCGAAAAAAAACTATACAAAAGTTTACTGTAAATACATGCACATGAAAATTTCATTAGGAGTTTGTGTAAAATGTACTGTGTCAGCTTTATGGTTGATAAGTATCACCGAATTCTTCGCTATATGCTACATAGCACTCAAATATTTCTGCAAATGGAATTGCAAAATTTTATACTCACGAGACTTGTCAATTTTTCGTTACAAATTATTTTAGAAAAGAGTATCCACTTGCGTTAGATAAATTATAAATAATTTCCCTTAAGGATACTTTACAATTTATTTAATAGAAAATGAATCTTTTCTCCTAAATATTTTCTTTCTAGACGATTAACAAATCTCACCAATAAAAAATGTTTAAATTGCAGGGATGTTTGAGATTTTCTTCCATGCAGTATGTTGAACAAGCAATAACAGGTTGTTTTATTTATTTTACAAGCAATAAAAACTGCTTATAGCACCCCCATTTTCATGCGACTGTTGTGTACGTGTAACATTTTTTTTTCTCCTGTAACAATACTCCATTTATGGTGGTCGTTTCTCGTGTAAGTTTATTATATTTGTACCTTGGCAGAAAAAGGGCCAATGTCTAAGTTGCATATTTTGGGAAAATGTAGACACTGGTCCTTTTTATTGTAATATATATTATATATAATAACACATTGGCCTCTTCAGAATGTGTTTAACTTTGGTTGTCATGGTGGAAGGGCAGTGGCCCTCTTCTCTACCAACGTAGAGATATAAATTCCGTAATTATATAGTAGTAAAGTTAACCCGAGTGTGTCTGATTTTAAAAAACAAAATGTGCTGTTCCAATTTAGCCCTTAACTGTCGGAGCCTCTCTGGGACAGATTTACGCCTACTCAAAGCTTGCCCCGTAAAATTAATAAATTGACGAATTCAATAAATTAAAGAATGATACAAAGGGACATAGTTCCTAAACATAAACTAGCGCTGATAAATTTCCAGTTTGATGCCTAGTGCCGGGTATAACCCAGCTTTCGACCCCTCAGGGTTAAATTATAATACAGTGATGTAGATCAACCATAGTAGTCCTTTCTTGTGTACCTGTATTATACATATTCGCCAATGAAATTCTAATAAAGTTAACTCGAGTGTGTCCAAAATTTAAAACATACAATAAGCTGTACCAATTTAAATTAGAATACAGTGATACAGATCAAGCATAACGCTGGCATTCTTAAACAGGAAGCAGGGAATCCAGTCGTTCCTTCGCGGTTCGTACACATTCATGTGACACGTATGCATGTTATTTGCATGCCCATCAGCCGGCACCGTGTGTAAACATTGCTGTAATTTTGCAAATTCGTGCGTCCTGAAAGGATTCTGCGGAACGTCGCGGCGAGAGACTGCATTCAAACAATCCCGATTTTCGTTCTCCATGTTTGTCATCCTTTGTTCTTCACTAATTATACGATGAACCCTTCCATCTCTGCACCGACGATATTTTCTTCGACCGAAATTTACCGAAGTAACCGAAATTTCAACGTATCGAACAGGTCGATTATGTTTAATAAAAAAAAAAATAAAATTAAAGATTACTGTAGATGAATAGGCTTCGATGTTGATATCTTTGCATGGCAGGACACGCTCGATGGAGTTAACAAATCCATTTATATACGCTGTGGTGTAGTAGATGCTCCTGCATTTGAACAACACAGAAACTCAGAACAATTGCGTCACTATGGAACAACAGAATATTTATCCCGTTGATAGAGCTTGGTAAAATTAAATACACTGAGTGAGCTAATAAAACGATGCATCGATATTGTCTATTAGCTTAGCAGAATGTTTCAACAAATACATTTTAGTTACTTGTGAAGTCTGGTGACATTGCATGATTTTTTTCAGTTTTCAATGAAGTACTAATGTAAGTATTCTGTGTTAATCCTTAACTGGTGATGTAGTTTTCAATGAAGTACTAATGTAAGTATTCTGTGGTAATCCTTAACTGGTGATGTCAATATGACGATAACAATATGCGATCTGAGAAATCGCACGTGTTTATTGTTTTATGGTTTTCGATTTATTCGCATTGAAAGTTTTTACAGGGTCATATTGACCCTACGTCATGCGATAAGACTCAGGGCTAGATTTATACTTTTCACGTTGATTGAGTTACTAGACGGTGTGTCACCTGAGAGATTCCTAAACTGTGAAAATTCCCAGAGCACCGTTATATTTAAAAAATCCTCGAACCTTGGTGGCATCGCTCCACCTGATACATAGATACAATAAATGAATTTTGATAGTCTGTTAGATACAGTGAGCAGACCAAGGTGTGCTGTTTGTTGGACCTACTTTGACCTGAGTACCAGTCTTCAGGCCGCAACACTAACAAAGGACATCACCCAATTGGCATACGTCAATCTTGATGCAATTTTAATATGATATAAAACTCGAAAAAATTGTTCTGTATGAGTTCTTTCTATCGATAAACATCTATATTGAAGGAGTGAAAACAGCCCACAGAGTTGGAGCTGAAAAAGCTATTTGATCGAGTATCCCAGAAACTATTAGACGTTGACGAAAAAATTCAAAATGTAAGTAGTGTCTTGTTAAATGACATTTTTGTATTTTATATCATATCAAAATTGCATCAAAGTTGGCGCGTGTCAATTGGATGATGTTCCTAAACCCGGCTTCAAAACAATTTCCAAATTTTCTCAATAAAAGCACCTCCGGAAACGTTTTGTTTAAACAACTCCGTGATCTGAATGATCGAACGAATTTCTTTGTTCGACGACTCAAACAAGATGCACAGATATCGGTGAATACATCCGACACGTCCAAAACATAAAGAAGGTGGATATATGCGATGCTCGGGTTATCCTCGATTTAAAATAAACAAACGTCCGCGTGGCAACGTGCCGAAATTTCCAGCGTCAGGAACAGTGGACAGTGACGTTTATCCCGGAAGAAAATGGATCCTCGAAGCGGATTTCCGCGACGGAGTCCGTGCAGCCATTTCGGTGCGGAAGGAACCGCGAAGTCGAGAGGATCGATGGTATCGACAGCCTGTCCTCTCCCGATACAATCCCGACCGGACGTTCGCTCTGAAAACCCGATTCCTGCTGATCCGTGCTCCGATCGAACCGACCTTGTTCCCTCTGCAACTACATCCTCATCCCTTTTGCGTTCAGACATCCGTCTGAATATCGTGCGAATAGTTCTGCTCGAAATTAGTTAGCACCGACTGGGACTGGGTTGAAACTGGTTCGACCTGATCCTCATTTTACTCTGACCTGACACGTTTGGTGAATTTAGCAAACAACGAATTTGTTACAGAGTACATAAAACTGTAGCAAGTAATAACAAGTCCATATTTTGAATATAATAGTGTTTAAGTTCAATTAGTGAAATTAATTTCAAAGTCCAAGTTTAACAGTTCACTCCAATTGTTATTCGGTTCTATTCTTTGCTTTTAATCGTTCTAAAGAATTCGAGAATCCTGATAGTCTTAAATAACTACTGTATGTTCCTTTAAGAATGTCGTTTGAAGGTAGCGCACGAGGGTGGGGTTGTGAAAATGCCAATAAGGACTCAGAATAAGAATCCTGAACAATTTTTTTGTGAATGAATTGTTTCTAACCATAGTAAATTACACCAGTTTCAGAATAATAAGCTAAATTATACTGAGTGCCCTAAAAAGGCTGTACAATCCGAAAGCTGCAGTTTCTCTCTTTAAAAACTAAACGAAAATAATTTTTCGATTTCTTAGATCTCGAAAACGGAGCCGCAGATTGCAAAACAGTACAGGGTATTTCGATTTGTTTTGACATGGACAATCTACGGTTTTCGAGTTGCACAACCTTTTTGATGCACCCTGTATAGTAGGATGCCAGCGTTAAGTAGAAACTGTTCTGTACACACCGAGTGTTTTTCATTTCGAGTGCATCATAGTAAAAGAAATAGAATACGACATAATTTCTGATAGATTTACCAGGAATGTTCTCACACCCTGTATAATCAGGCAAATAAATTTCTGTGTGTGTCGATCACCTGCGGTACGCGGCGATGCACGCGGCTCGACGTCATTTAAATTTCACCGCGTTCGTGCCGCTTCGAGAGCAGCGATCATAATTCTCAGAAAATAGGTCGCACACTGAATCCAGAGCGTGTCACTGATATCGTGTGACAGGCAAATGATTCGCCGTCATTTCGCTGGTAATAGATGCTTGAGATTTTCACCGAAGGATCTAATTGCAGAGTCGGAATATTCTGATGAATTCGTCTTCTCCCCTGTGACACGAACGCCCAACCATTAGGCTGACGCTTTCTTTATGAACCAAAATTCCAAGTCATATTGCACATCTTTGAAATCGTATTTATTCAATGATACAGTTAAAAAATATACAGAACAGTTTGTAGCAGCTTAGATAATGATGAGCACCGGAGCAGCGATCTACCCCCACTCTAGGTCCATTCCCCTCATATAAGCTGTGATCTGAGACAAGAATAGACCAAGGGGGAATGAGACGCCAACTAGAGGGAACTGAAACGAAGGGAACGGACCTATAGAGGGGGGAGGGCATAGCTCCTACGGCCATGACTGAGCTTAGGTTACATTTCATACGGGTAACTTACGTCGTGTCTTTTTAACATAGACAATTTTATTTAAAACAGAATTTAACAGGAAATTTGGAAATTTTCAGAAGAATTTTCTATCGTGTCAATTGTTCTGCAGACTATTTTTTGTACGTGTATGAAAGAAATCATCAACGCAAGAAATTCAGTACGTTGAATGGAATTAAATTTTCAGTATCGAACAGAATTAAAATGTCAATAACTGTTAATTATAATCGTACGAACTATCCAGTTGTCTGGTAGCTGGAAGCTGTTGATTAATGTGAGAACTCATGTTTGAGAAGTTGAGGAAGTATCAGGTTGTTCAATAAGTAATGTCGATTTTGGTTGCATATAATGTAGGTTAAATAGAGATTAACTGAACACGAATGTATTATTCGATTTAATTCGATAGAGATTTGACTGTGCTTACGGTAGCATATACGATATGTATACTATTTATGAATTTTCAGTGAAAATCGAGCTATAATGGTAATCTACAGCCAGTAATTTTGTCAATATGACGAAACTTTGGCGAACAAAAATCATAATAATCAAATATAATCGAATCTTATTCCACCTATGAAAGATAGTTAAAAAAATTTATAAATGAAGTTTAGAATTTATTTCATATGCAATATTCCGAAAACATTTAGCAGAAAGGGTGAAAGAATTGTTTCAACGGTGAAACGAGACTATAACTATGAAAACAACGTCCAACATATCCAGATTTAAAAACAATTGTATCTTTGAATGTATGCTTGAGGTCAGTTTTAAAAATGACACAGTCTACTGAATGACCTAATAAAATTCAGTGATCTCAGACTCTGAACTCTATTACTCCCAATTTTTCTCGGAGTGCATTCTAGCTAAAACTTCCGAGTTGCATCGGACGCGTCTGCGAGGCAATTCAACGATTGGAAGAAACGGGGAGTGCAGGCCCATAAAACTCCCGAATTTGTGGCTCGCCAGGAAGAAAGGGAGCAGAAGAATGGAGAACAAGCGTTTTCGGTGCAACGTAAAACCAGCAACGTCGATCCATTAAGGTTCTAGCCGGTGAAGCGAGATACAAAAGATTGCTCGTACGGAGGGATTAAGCTTCTCCCATGGGGATTTTTGCACTTCTCCAGCTCGTCTTTCGCCTCCATCTTTGATGCTGCTTTTTCTCGAAATGTTCGCGCGAGGAACACCTTGAAAAGCCGTCCCTTACATTCAAGTTCTTATATGAAGTTTGCACGTCCTCCAAATGAAAATTAAATAAACGTTTTTTGGTATATTTTGCTGGCGTTACATTTAATTACTGCTTGACACCTTTTCCATTTGCCCAACCAGACAGAAACATAAAAATTAAAGGGTCAGAGTTCTGTGGTTTTGTGACAGTCCCTGGAGAATGCAATTTTTCGAAAGTGAAGCGTTCAACCCCTTTAATTACCACGCACGTACATTTTCATTTATAACTGTGAATATTTAATTGGTGTAGAATCCATCTCGATCTGGAAGGAGATGTACTGCGAAATGGCGGATGGGGTACGCGCCTTAGGCTCCATTCGCATTATACAACCGATGCAGTACGTGATTCTTGTAATCAGGGTTGGCTGGCTAGCAAGGATATTTAGTGGAAAATGGAGACTGTCTGATAATAAATAATACTATCAAAAGGGAAGCAATTGTACGTTTAAGAGAAAATGTAGACTTAAAAACTGAAATTTAAGTCACAGGCAACACAGATTCTAGATCCAAGGAAGACTTAAGTTAGACTGAACTATAATCAACACACAGCAAATTCAAACTTACATCAAACGTCATGCATCAGTCTGACATAACCCAATTCAGACTTCAATTAGATATAAGTCAGATCTGAGTTAGACTGTAACTAGATTTCAGGACGACAATTTTGTTGTTAGATTATACTCAAAGGAGACTAAAGTCACAGTTAAATTAAACCTCAAACTTCAATCTGATGTAAATCAGACCTAAGTTAGACGTCCGCCAGATCCAAGACGTAATTCAAATTTAAATGATAATTAACGCAGACTTAACTCGAACTTAAATTAATCCGCAGAGTTCAATCTACTATACACCAGATCTGACTGAGACTCCACTTAGATCTACTGGAAACGAAACAGTAGAAGAACACTTTTTCTTTGGAGTTTCTTTTTTGACAAAATTAATTTTGAAAACTGGCTGATTCGAAATTGAGAAAATTTTCGCTGTGAAACAAATTTTGTTGGAATTTTGCTGATTTGTATATTTAGATGTCCCTCATCGAGTTTCGTTGGCAGTTTTAACCTAAATCAACAGAGGGTGTATCATTCTATAAATATAAATAAAAATTTTGTTTTATATAACTTTTGCATGGCTAGAAATAAATAAATGTGTTCTGCACCGGAAAATAGTAAAAAAGTAGAGCTTCAAGTAGCATAAATCTTTGCACTCAACTTTTAGCCATGTTTTCAATTTTGTTAATCTAAACAATCAACCACTGTCAAGTACAAGTGGCTATGCAACAAATTAAGTTAATTTACAACAATATTTTGGAGATTTCGTCAGATTCTACTGATTCTACAATATGAACGCTGATAGATTGATTGTACTCGCATAATTGAACAGATTTTCTTCCACCATGGTGGACAGGCAACATTACTAGAAACCGGTGCCTTCGAAATTTGATGAGGATCAGCATGACAGAGTTCCCCTCAGGGAAATGCCTACTGTAATTTGCAACATGACGCTTCAAGGATGAATTCTGACACGTTACGGGTCAGACACTCCGGACAGTATGAAATTCGGTTGTCATATATTTTTATCGTCTCCCTCAAAGGGTCCCATAAGAATATCCTTCAACATCAATTCAAGGAAATAAAAAATTGTTTCCATGTGTCTTCTTCGACAATAGCTGCGAAAGTTCCATTTCGTCGAAAAATCGGTAAACCATACCACCGCACCTAACAAGAAAAGAAAAAATTTCTGACATTTATTGAATCAAAATTGGATATACAAAAATAACCTATTCGTAATTATTCTTGAAAAATAGTCCACCGATTTGTGACAAACGTAGCGTACAAAGAACTATCAACTATTATACTTAATTATACACTGTGGTAAATTTTCAACATTAGGTCAGAAAAGAAAACTATATAACTTACAACTTAAAGGTGAGCTCTCCCAACCATAAAAAAATACGCTGATTCCTCCAATTGCTCAAAAGAACACAACTAGTTGCAAATGTAATATAACTAAATATTGTCGTCGCTAATAACCATTCGTAGTTGATACGACGTAAAGAAAGACAGAAAACGAAACACTTCTAAATTTGTTCACTGTTCTATCTTTCATTTAAGCCTTTGACTGTGGGCTACTTAGAACGGAAGCGAACGCTGCGTGCGGCTGAGTTGCAGTCGTACACAATGACCCATCACACGTAACACCTATGGACGTCGACAACACACGGTGAACGACTTCATCTCGCGCCTATAAGCGGTGATAGCAGCCAAAGGGTTAATGACCACGGATCTGTATTGTACAGATATAACTGTAAGAAAAATTAAATAATTTGGTTCAAATTTTAGCGAGCTCGAGCCTCAAGGCGGTTTTTGCTAATGGAAAAGCCGCGAAGGGCGTCGAATCTCGGCGTCAATCGACGCTACGCATTAATTACTTCTCGTTTATAAATTGTTCCCGCCGACGGTGTGTTCCGTTAATTAATCCACGGAGGGAAAGTTCCAGGTGTATTTCCACGATGCAAAGATCGTCGTCCTAATTGATCGAATTGTTCAATTAAGGCTCGGTCACCGAGCAAACAAGAACTGGGCGGCCCTTCGGACGCTTATGCAAATTCCCTGCAAATCCGCGGAAAAAACACACTAAGTCGTGGAAAAGGAACCCATTAACCATCCGTGCCCTCGGGAAATTTTAGCAGGATTTTCTTATCGATCCAACGGTTGGAAAATTTACTTTCATCTTCCACGTGCTGGTCCTGGTCTTCAGGAGCGAACCATCGAAGCACACTTTCTGTTAACTGAAATAGCAGATGTTTCTGTTAAAGAGTTCGGTCACCATATGCGAATTTAATCAGGCCTTATGTGCACTGTACTGTCTGTTTAAAACATATGTTGGAATGTTCTAAGTTATTTTTAATTGAGTGAGGTTAAACTGATGTTCGAGTGACGTAAGACACATATTTATGTTTTATACAAGCTGACTTCGAAGACTTAACACAAAGTTTTTGGGTATACTGTTATTATTTGTAGACGAATATTTTAAGAAAAAATCGTAAAATCCATTGCGCTTCATAAATAGAGCTTATAGAGTACAGAGCACTCAGCAAGTTGTATAAAAAATGTTTGGCGAACATAAAAAAAATCAATATAAAAAGTAATTCTAAGATAACTGTTACTCGTTGATAATAGAAGAAAATATATGTACATGATGAAAGTTGTTGTTGCTGGAAAAATTCTTTTCCACAGGAATCAAGCCTTTCTGATTTTTTAAAGTTGAGATAAAATTCCCAAAAGTTGCTCGTTCGATAGTAAAATCATTTGTCGCGATTCGATTTTCTCTGGGAAGCTAGAGCAGAAGGTATATCATATAGTTGGAGCCAGCTACTTCGTCGGTAGCAGACAATCGATCGGACCGTTGTTCGATGAGAGAAAGGTAGGTACGTGAAAAGAAGAAAGAAAAGAAAGAAAAGGATAGGGAGGAGCATGAAGAGAACGTTCCTACCGGTGATTCTTCGGATCGGTGTAACTTGCAAGTAGAGTAGCGAGATTTTCGAGGGAACAGGAAGAAATGGTCTGTAATACCGTTCGGCTGTCTATACATTATCGACTACGAAATTGGAATCATCGATTTCTCCTCCCTGTCGAAGAGAAATTGATTTCACCGGCGTGCAACTGAGGATGCAACGATTATTTTTCTGTTGCTGTTCCTTCAGATGCGAATAAAAAATTTCTAATCTGTTCCAGCTTGAAAGAACCAATCTTAGAGTCTCGTTTATACTTATTTTAATTGTTATCAATTCCTTGGGGGCTAATTTTAACTGTTCAATTTGAGTACACTGTTCAAACAGCGTTAAACAACATGTAGAGGCATAATTTGTTTAATTTGTTCAGTTCTGAAACCTTGGGTAAGAGTTGATATTATTTCCAGTTGTTGATCATTAATGTTTTTAAGAGTTTGGAATGTATAGCTTGACTACCATGTTCAAACAACGTCAAACAATTTGCAGATACATGATTGTTTATTTAATCTTTTCAGATTTCAAACAACGTCAAACACTATATACAATCGTGATTGTTTCTGTAACTTGTTTAGCATCGATATTTTGGACAGAGGTTGATACTACTTTTCATTTTCAATAATTAATATTTTCCCTCCAATTTGGAATGTCATAATCAAACAATGTCAAACGCGTCCATTCAATCCTTTCAGCTTTTAGATGTTAGATATCAAGCATATCCTGTAAATCACACGTTAGACCAAGTGTTTTATTATTTTAAACACGAAAAATATCAGAAGATAAGCAATCTCAATTTTGCTGGACTGTAAAATATTTAACGAAGCATATTTATTTTTATAACATACATTTGTATAAAATTTCAAGTGTCTGTATCGACTTAGGGTACCGAATATTTCTCTATAACCCTGAAATCTCCAGAATTTACAATTAGTACCTAATTTTAAGTATCTAATTTAACTATCGTTATCAAACAACGTCAAACAATATTAAAAATGATGTCTGCTGATCCTACTGGTCGAATTTTTCTATTAGTAACAAAATTTCAAAACCTACATCTTGTAAATCAATCTTTTCTGTTCTCATATTTGCACAATACTTAATTATGAATATAATAAACAAAATACGCCAGAGAAACTACGTCAAACATGTTCAAAACAGAACCGTTTTTTAACATAATCTTCTTTTCCTCAATTTATAGGAAGGAAGGATGGATTTCGGAGCAATAACATTAAATTACGCGCCATCGAAAAATGAAACAACTTAATTCTCCACGATCATCTTCAGCTGCAATTTTTCCCCGACTGAACTTCGCGAGTGCTTCATAAAAATTCTACAGCCACTTCGGGAACAGGAACTTCACGACATTGTGGCTAACATTTTTATAGCCTCTAGCGAAACTTTCCCAGAAGATAATGCGACGATGGGTTCCAGGGAAAGTACGGAGAAAAAGTAAAAGTGGAAATCGATGATCGGACCGATCATGTTTTTCATTCTAGATCGCCAAGAAATTACCTGTTTATGGAACACGTAGACTGGAATCACTCTAATAAAACCTTGTGTTCAGAACTGGCGGATGGACGAACGAATTTCGTGTACATACAGGGTGGTCCATCAGGAAGAAAACACATTTTATACATTTAACCGTACAAACAAGTTTTGGAAACGTCATTTGCAAAATTTTATGAGAGTAAGTATATAAGAATGAGAGTAAGTAATACCCGATACTATTCAAAAAGTCACAATTAGAACGTCAAGGTTGATGAAAATCGTATCGAAGAAACGAAAGAGCTGCATTAATAGAATCAAGATTTGACTGTTAAGTAATTTCCGTGGTAAAAATTACGATATAATATTGAATATATAATACATTTCCTTGTGGTACAAAGTATGGTGTGCAGGAATGTCTGTTGGATGCTCTAATGATGTCATAACCCTTTTGATACTTATGTATGAATATACAGTAGCGTGCAAAAGTGTTCGGACAGTAAATTTTACAGTCTGCCCTTGGAAGAGTATAGTCAAAACGAATTTGAAACGGAACCAAATGGAAAAATAAGTCAGAGAGAAGACATCTCTCTTATCATTTTTAAGAATATTCATAAATCTGAATTTATTATGAATTGTTTAAAACGCAATTGAAAGTTGAGTGTCCGAAAATTTCTGCACGCCACTGTATACGATACTGATGTACATATTTAACTTTGATATAAAATATTGTTATTATTATACTTGTGTATAGAAAGGAAGTAGTATTGTTTTTACGAGAAGACGGGTGTCTGTCGGTCGAAAAAAAAGAAAGTATTCAGCACTGTGGTAGAGCAATGAAAACGTAACGGTGCTCGACACCCTCGTCATAGGAGGCTCGTAAAAGCCGGATAAAACAGCGAGCCGTTGCAGATCGTGGTAAAGACGTACATAAAGTTACCCGAAGCGTCTTTAAGGGAGCCTATAGCGTAGCCTGAAACGTGCCACGGCTCGGAAAACTTCCCTATGATCCGTACAAAAGCCGGCTACGTCGTCCAGATGCACTTTAAGGATCGTAATAAACGGCCACAGAGAGACTTTTCCTCTTTATGGTACCGGAAATTCGAATAGAGGCGGTTAACTAACTTTATAGAGTCGTCGAACTTACGTTAATACGGTGAGGACTAATAAGCTCGACATTTTTCGAGGCAAGCACATCGATAGGTCGTATAACAAACTTTGGCGTTCGAGGAATTTTATTAATGAGACTTTTGGAATATTGTATTAAAATTTGTATACAGTTATGCACTTAGTTTATTTAAAAAACAGACTTTTATAGGCACATAAAAAATAAAATAAGATATTTGCTTTAAAGAAGTTGTTTATCGAATCAAATAAAACGGATAACAGTTTTGAAAAACGAACAAGCACGTTCGTAGGTAGAATAATATACTTCAGTAATTAAGACATTGTATAAATGAGTGTCTTGGAAAATTGTATAATTTTGAAATGATGATATTTCAATGTTTTGTTCGAGTCAGCACGTTTTTTTAAAAATAACAGATTTTTAGTTTAGCAAAATTATTTATCGACTTAATTAAGATGGATAATAATTTAGAAAAACGAACGAGCACATCGACAGGTAGAATAATAGCCTTTGTTAATTGAAAATTGATGGTGCAACAGAATAGAATATGATTTTTTATTAAAAAATATATCGAAAATATGGAATAAAATTCATTTTTTAGGTTTGATGATGATGAAGTATAGCTGTTGAATTTCGAAAGTTATTTTTCCCGGAGACAAAGCATCGTGTCAACAAATTATTTCCAATGCTTTCGATATATTCTTTTTAGTATAATCATCTTTTTTATCGATTGTATCATCAATTTTGAAGCATTCTGTACAATAATTGTGATAGAACGCTCGACACATCATATGTAACAGTATTATGATTATTATAAATACAGTAATCATACACATTTACAATACATAACAAATACAGTAAAATAAAATAAATGTACTGAAATTCTGTTTAAACATTAAATCCACGACCTAAGAAATGCACATCAGCGACTAATAACCTTATAATATTAATATAAATTCCATACAACCAGTATCTCCTTTCATTAGAAGACAAACAAATTTCATGATACAAAAAAAAAACTCTTTAAAAACACAATTAACTGGCATGGGGCTCACCTGTGACCGCTGCCTCAAATTTTATTTAATTAAACATTTATTAATTTTTACACTATTCTGAACAAATTGTAAATTGAAACGCCAATACAGGAACGCATGTACAATAGTAATCACTTAAACATTTTTTTCCTTCATGATGTACATACAAAAGAAAAATTTATATCGTGTCTGACCAGTGATAGCTAGTTTCACTGTGGCGTGTTCAACGCATTAAGCTCCCCGTACGATCCGCAAAGGAATATTTAATTGTTAAACACGATTGAACAAAGGATTCTCTAGAACGGAACAAAAAGGGGACGATACAGATCGGCGAGTTGGCGGAGAAACGAAAGGTTCGTCCGGACATTATACTTTTTTAATCCGTGGAATCTCGGGGACTACGTATCCCCGCAACGCGGGCTCCTCGAACATCCACGGCGGACTATTATTTCGTAATCCAACATGAAAGTCCGGGCCAGGCAGGTTCGTGGCAGGAAAGTTCGAGGGAAAGGAAAACTGCACGAGTGTCCCGTCGATGAAATTTTAATCCAATTAGAGCTCATCGTCGTTTCCGACCTCGCTCCTCTCCTCGGCGCCTCGCTGCCTCTCTCTTTCTCGCGTGTCTGCTCTTTAAAGCTAAAATCAATAAGCGCTGACTATGAAAACGAGCGCTCGAGATAGCCCGAAGATAATGACGCACAGCCGCATGAATAACAGCGACGCCGATCCTTTCACGGGCAACCACCTACGAATTTGTTAGGCAAAATTCCCGCCGATCGATTGGCGAACGGTTTTTTTCGTCATCCGTTCGGATGATCGTTTTTCTTTGTGTGTGTGTGTTTTCCCTCTCTCTCTCTCTCTTCGTTGCGATAACTATTCTTGCCGGAGCTCGAGTTGGAAAGTAACGAGTGTCCCGAATATATTTGCACTTTATCGGGAACTTGGGACAAAACGAGCGAACGCGTGCCGGGTGAATTAAATTCAAAGTTTCGCGGGGTTTTGCTGCCCCCGCGTTGCATATTGTGCACTCGATAAATTTCGTATACAGTGCTGTAGGTTTTTTCTTTTTAATTTAGTCGTGGAGCTCCGAGGTATTCTACATTTTCATTCGTGATCTGTGAACTGCGGATGTTTATGCAATTTAACATACACGAATATTTGAAAAACGCACTTTTAAAGCTGTGAAAAAATTAAAAGTAGATTTTTGGAATGTTTATCGGACAAAATACAGTTTTGTCAGAAACTTCGATACATGATAATTTGAAGTTATTACAAAATACTGTATCTCTTAGAAGAATAATAATAATATCGATTTAACACTGCAAACCAATAAAACTAGTTAATCTAAAATGCTACGCCTTTTGGACTTGCAATCATATAACACTGCAAATTATCAAATGTAAGCTAAAAGATTGAATCTCTTAGAATAATAATACAATATGCAGTTTATTACCCCGGTGGTTTTTAGCTAATCAATTCTTCTAGAATGTTGGGGAAAATTAATATTGTAATATTATTGTAAAGTAACAACTTTATTGTCAGATAATTAAATATACTTCTCGTTCTTGTCTTGTACTTCAAACGAGATATTAAAACGTGAACGTGAAACTAAATATCAAAAACGTTTAAATTAACAAAGGACAAGAGATCCTCCAGACATAACCTAATCTAAATACCGTACCTCGTAGAATAATAATAATAACCATATATTAGAAACTATTAATATCATTCTGTATATTTATTGGACTGATCAAACTTGAAGTACTAAATAAAAAAATGCAATAAATTTTTTTTTTAAATCTAACAAAACATTTATCGATACAGATACAACGGATAACTATTTAGAGAAACAGACACGAGTTTCGGAAAACAAGAAGTGTCTCATGATAAAAACTACTACAATAAATACAAAATTCTCGTTTTGAGAGAACGTCGATCTCGTAAACTATTTTAATTATTTGCCCACGGTTTCGAAAAAAAGTTTTGGCATTACGTTTTTACTGCCTGTACACGTTTTACATGGAACAGATAAATTTTTTCAAGCCGTGTTATACAGTTCTGGTCCAAATTTGCCGATCCGATTGTGCGCGTGTATCTATTAAACAAACATATTGTGAGATATTTGTTTAATTTCCGGTGAAATATAATTTTGTTACTCACTTTCGTTCGGTACGGTCTGACGTGTTTCACAAGAAATCTGATACTCACCTGAAAGAAAAAAAAATAACAACATTAGTACATTTGCATAAAATATGAAATTTGTTGTATATTGCAAAATTTTACACGGCCTTGAAACATAAAATTTTTATTTCATTCACACTGCGTGCAATTGTTCAATTTTTAATTTTAAATTTAATTTAAAAAAAAATTTACAGCATGATTTTTATAATATGTTATATATGTGTTGTAATCACACTGCGTTGAATTGCATACTTTCTAATTTGTAGTGGAGTTTCCTTTTCAGATTGTTCTTATTTTCTGCATTAATTTGGAACGAAGCAGGGTGAAAATATAATTAATTTGGAGAAGTTTAAACATAACATGCAAAAAGGGGCTATAAAAGAACTTTACTTCCACAATTAGGGGTTAATGGTGGTTGTGAGTTAACCCATTGGGACTAACGACCAACACTCATGCTGCGTGACTTCGCCCATGTATGAAAATTACCGTTTCCACTGATTACAAATAACCTCGTGCATAAATACAATTTTCCTTGCTTTCGGTATACTTGCAAAATTTTTTAAAATTATTTTTATCTGGCAATTTCATAAAAAAATATAAATTTCTAATAAACAACTCAACACACCAACTATTAATTTGGAATCTATGTGAATTAAATATTTGTTAACCAATTTACTAAGTCCTGCAGGGTATTAAATCTTTTTAAACAATATTTTTGACACACTATTTAATGCTAGCATATCAAAATAGAATATAAGTACTCGAGACAACCTGAAATAAAAGTCTGTATAGCAAACGATAATATTCATAGAAACATTAAAACGTGAAACTTAAAATATAATAGAAACTATCTATTTTCGTGAAATAGGGAAGAATCTAAATCAGAGATGGCCATCCGGAGCGACGCCTAGCCCCGCCCTACCCCCAAACTGCATCCATTCCCGTCACGTAATAAGAAAGTTGAGATGTAATTTCTGGATGAAACTAGTGTCGTATGTAAAAAAAATAATTATTCTTATTACGTCACGGTTTATTGAGAAACCGTAGTTACCGATGTTTTCGACGTCATACGACGAAATGTATGTAGAGTGCGGGGTAGAGTGGAGCCAGGTGTTGCTCCGGATGGTCATCTCTGATCTAAATAATTCTTACATTGACGTAATTGTATACCCATTTCTATACAATACCCACATATTTATAATTTTTCAAAAACTTCCCATATTTTCCTGTTAATATTTTATATTTTCTATTCAGGTCTATATGATTGGCAATTACATTTTCTCCGACATTTATTTGTAAATAGATATATTTTGTTTAACACGTTAACTGCCACGTCACCCATATATAGGTGACACTTCGATTCAATAATTACATATCTGATCATGTGTATCACTCACAAATATATCTACGCAGGTTTAATGGAACCAATAGAAAGATTATGAAATTTACTAATATTATTGATGAAAAAGTGTATTACTTTGGGATACGTTTATACTGTAAAAAAATGTAGAAAATTTGTAATTTTCGGTTAACAAGCACATGACAGTAAACGAGTTAAACATATAGTAATATCATGTCAGGAAGGTGTTTTTATAATTCCTCTTATTTTGTAAAATAGGTGGATCTTATAGGGACACCCTGTATAACGATCCACTTCCCACAGTTCCAATTCGTGGAACCAAATTTAAGTTTCGTCGCTGTCTGACGTTTCGTTGGCTCGTTGGTAGATCGGGTCGTTGAAAAATTAACCCGTCCCCGTGTTGGTCCAGCGAAAATATCGAAGTGACCAAACGGAGCGTGCTTCTGAAGCGAGTCGGGAAGCCTGGAGCTGGTTCGCCGTGGAGAGTTCTCCGGTAAATAATTCAGTCGCCGGAGAATCCGTGGTATCGATTGAAAGTGCAATCACGAAGTGTTCGTCGAACGTGTGACAATGGCGGGCGCAGCGTCGCCGTTCCGACGGGATAAAAATCCTTAATGGAGTCGGGGCTACGTAGCGAATTAACGAAAAGTAAAATAGATGGATCCAAGCGGAAAATGGCCAATTTCGCAAATACAGGATTGAACTTTCCACCCGTCCCCCGTCCTTCTCCTTCCCTTTAAATCCTTTCAGATGCAGACAGCAGAGGTCAAAGAATCCTATGAAAAGGTCGTGCTCTCTTCCGCCTCTCCTCTCGTCTCGTTTTAATACTTCAACGGTCCATTCCGCCTCTAAGAATGTTGCTAAGGTCCGTGGAATCCGTGGATGCGGCGCTTCCATGTTTGGGGAACGAGGATGGTGGAGAGCGAGTAAGAAAGTAGGAGAATGGGTGCAGGTATGCGAGCTGGGCACACGTCGGTGCATTATCGATTTACTAGACCCCCGCCGTGACATTTTCCGCGATAAAACAGCCCTCGAACGTTGGACGTTTACGTATGCCGGAGAATTCGATCATTCGATTCGTCTTATGCGATTTTGATCGTTCAGGGATACGTAACCGAGTTGCATGGACCTATAAATATGGACGAGACATGAAGATGAAAGTGCTCTGAATGAACCGCTATGAACCAGGGCTAGGTTTTCAAATGAATTAGCTCACGAATTGTCGACTTCTTTAACATTGTAAAGGAATAATTGTTTACGCAGAATGTTCCGAAGAATCGATCTAAGTAAACAAAATATGCAGTTCCATTTAAAAAACATCATTAGCATCTTTTAGGTGCATCGTTGCACTTATGAAACGAGTGAAGTCGTAAGAAAGTAGACCTTCCTATACTATTCCACTTTTTTCTATCGCCAAACTCGAGATATAATCCGCCCCAATTGCGTGACTCACCCTATATAGTAAGATTCAAAATATGAATATAAATCGTACAACCCAATCATTTTTTCCACGTATCAAATTCAATGCACACATAGAAAATCCCAATTTTTCTATTCGTTCAATTTTCTAGTACGCTCGAAGAAAAACTTAAATGCCGGAAAAAGCGTTTAGGGCAGTTCGATCGCAGAACTCTAAATTCTATTATTTCTCTAATGCGATCGAACTATAAATTCACAAGTAAGGGATATATGTGTCTGGTATTTTTTAACACGAATGCCGTGGGATTAACCGGTGATCAGCACCTCAGATTTAATTTAATTAAATAATTATTGATTCTCACAATATTTTGAGCAAACTAGGTATTGAAACAATAATGTAGAAATAGAAGAACACGATTGAGTACTCATATCATTTTTTTCTTTACGATTTATATACAAAATACTAAAGTTTATCGTGTCTGATTAGGTATGGCTGTTTTCACTGTGGCACTTAGCGTGTTAATAAAATCGAGATGAAGAGAGAAATCCTAGAGTATAGTGCCTTTTAGCCATTTGGTACCTCATCCATACAAGATACAATTCAAATAGCCAAATAATTTCGTTAAGGCTAAATCAATCCTAAATTATTAGTTTCAACAGAGGAAATGTGCCTAACAATGCATCCTTTTATCGAAGTCACTGTATCCCAAATTTCACGATCACTGGAAGGTCACGTTGCAATGCTGCAAAAATATAAAATCTTCAAAAATCTGACGTGCGTAAAACTGAATATAAAACAGACTAAAAAAAATTCTTCCAGGAGCAAACTCAATGTACCGCCAGACAATTCCAATGTTTCCATCCCCCCGGTTCTCCAGTATGCGGGAATAAAAATTTCCCGGTGGATTTTCATTTGCACCGATCCCGTGATGCCTCGTTCATCCGAGGTTTCAGCGAACGGTGCAGAAAAAAAAGCGTTTAGGGCAGTTCGATCGCGACGCGAGTAATTACACGCGTCAGCTGTCTGCGCGAGCGACGCGCGCAACAAAGCGTGCGACTCTTTTTTTGTCGTTCGCCAAAGAAATCCCGGACTCATTTCCTCCGAGATTACCGTCGGAAACGTTCATTGTCTCGCGGCCCGAGTCCACATTTATACGCCGGGGTCACCGGGCATTCTGTCATTTATCCCACCACTCCCAACGCTTATGGGGGTTTTACCTCGTTCATCCCCCGTGCACTCGAGGTGAACCACATTTTTCAGCGTGTAACGATGAAACGCCTCCGCTCCGCGCTGACGATAATTAATTAACGCTCCCCTAGTCGCTGGAAAAAGTTGTCTCTCGCTGATTTTCTTCTGTTCCACGATAGAAGGATGAGAAACTCGTTTCCAGATAGACTGAAGACGATTATGCTTTGATAAATAAATAAATGTGTGGAGTAATTTCTGTGTAATTGTTTTTAGATCCAGTTGTTGCAGGATTCATGTTGTGTTTTTAAAGCGACGTATTAGAAATGGTACTAATAGACTGTTATCTGTTAATTTTAAATTGTTGATCAAAAATCTGTTATCAAAAATTGTTTAACTTTTTGTGTCAGATTCTGCCATTTTTCAAAAAATTGTTATAACTTAATTTTTGTACGCTTAACTAGACAAGCTACATTAACACTTTATCGACCGGGCGCTTTTGCTATGAACAATGACCCGTTCCCGAGGGCGTTTTCAGAAAATGGGAAAAAACATTGAGCGATAGCGCTTTCAATGATTGCACATCGTAATATAAATATTTCACATAGGATGCCAATTGACGTTCCCGGTAGATAACGTTAGTTTTAGTTAGGACGCCAATTGGTGTGCCCGATCGTTAAAGTGTTAATATAGATTAGGGAAGTGTTTGAATTTTTGTTCTCAGATGAGCAGAACGTGAATAAAGCTAGATACATTCTACAGCGACCTCTATAATGTGATTAAATATGTATGTATCTTTAGTAATACATACATGCACATTCAGCACGTTGACTCCCACACAAAATTATGTGAATCGGTGCATTAAATATCACCAAATTAAATAATTATTAACTTTCATAAAAAAAACGATTCCTGCCAGTGCTAATGTAACAGTATAAAATGATAAATATACGATCGTATAGTCCAATATTTCTGTTCTGAAAAATCTCTATTTGAAAAAGTATTTCATAATGTGTCTGACCACGTATGGCAATTTTCACTGTGGTAGTCAACCTTCGAGGATTTACGCTGCCACCAATTTGGATTATTGCGCGTTAGAAAAATTTGTGAATGATAGTGAAATATGGATGAATAGGTGTAAAAAATACCGACACAAAAAATCGTATAATTTCCTTGCAAAAAATTCCAAAAGAGGCCTAAAAAACACAAGCTATAGTAGAATACTCCCTATAACCCCAATCAATAACACTTCAACAAAGTATGTGTATCTAAAAATAATTCACAAAAAACACGCTGTTTTGAATTTTAGAGTGTTGTTCTCCCTTAACACGTAGAATGCTGTGAGGTCACGTGTGACCCACGCTATTAGGTGTAAGTAATTGTTATTTCTTAAGAAACTTCGAAATGCAGCAACATTGATAGAATAATACGAATTACAAATTATACCTTCGAGTATTTAAGAACTTTTTTATTTCAGAATTTATAATCAAAATAAATAACAAAGAATCTGACTAGGTATGGTAGTTTTCACTGCAGCATTCAACGGGTTACATTTCTGAACTCTTTATTCCATTTTCGCATGTTGGTTGTATTCGTGATTTTTTATTTCTTTGTGAGGCGTACGTTTAACAACAATCGTTGCCACGTAATTTTTAACAAGCTGTTTTCTTCAGTCCGTATACCTTCTTTTCATGTGACCGAGGCACGAAGTTTGCTCATTGTTCCCAAAGACCGTACCCTCGCTCTCATGGGCGACTTTCGAGCCTTATATCGGCATTGTACACTTGAAACGTGTTTGCACAAGCTGTCCCGAATATACAAACACGTCTTCATTTGCATACGGGATGGCTTTTCCACCTGTGACGTCAATGTTTTCCTGTTGAAAAACACCATTTTCAACCGGAAATAAGTTGTCACAGGAAGATGCTGGCATTTATTCTTATGTGACAATTTTCAGAATTTAAACGGACATTACATAATTAATCGTGTCAAATACCGTGATAGTGAAGATATCATCGGTACCTCACGCACTTAACCCTTGAACTCCTTTGTCGAGTGTGACTCGACATCGATTTTATTCAAAGGTACTCCTGTGACCAGTCACACTCGACATTTTTAAATTGCCAGTTTAACTGTGTATTATATTTCGCAATATTTTTTTTACCACAAATATCAGATCTTAGCAAAGTTCCAATGCTGTTTTCAATATAATTACTAAAAAAAGTGGTTTAAATTGGTTCCTATCAACTGTATTTTGAAGTACATTTCAAATAAAACACTTAAAATAATAGCGAGTTATTGAAAAGAAAATTAAAAAATAATTAGGAGTTCAAAGGGTTAATTAAATTTGTGTGATTAGGTGATTTGTTTGACAGGAGAGTTGTTGAAACAAAAAGTCGAGGTCTACTCTGAGTCTATTTAATGCTACTTATTATTTCCGGTCAAGATTTACAGTAATTATAATTTTGCTGAGAAATCCTGCATTAATTTCTGTTGCACATAGCGCTGCAGAATTTAAAAAAATTACTTATTCAAACTTCCCCATTAAAAACAGCAATTTCATGTGCACCAACCTAATAGAAAGATAAACACAATACTACACAAGAAGTGACGTATACGAGTAATGATGATCGCGATCGAATTAGCGACGTCGAGGTGTCGCGCCCGACTCTAAACAGGACCAGTTTCACCCCAACAGTACTATTACTCATGTCTCGTGTCAAATGGAACAAGAAAAAGTCTTCCAAGAGTTCATAATATTTTTATATTCAGCAAATACTCGGTTTTAAAATTTCTACGGAGAATGCAGAAACGGCGCGGCCTTGCAAAACAGTTTCATGAATATTTCATGCGCGTCTAGTATCGGGAAGCAGCGCGTCGGGTGCTTTTCTCTCTCTCCCCTTTTGTTTGTATCATCCTGGCTCGGATGAAAAATAAAAACTTAGCTGCGTGCGCGTCCCATGATTTCCGTGGTTCATTCCCGTGCCTCGCAATACCTCTTATATTCTCCTTAACAGAAGAAGGAATGCTTCTTTCTTCTGTTCGCGGACATACGTATTTTTCTTGCATCGTAATCACCGACAAAGCCACTGCTCCCGGCATCTCGCGAATATTCTCGTGCTTCTTTCCGTTTCTCTCCCTCCCTCTCTCTTTTCTCCGTATTTTTTTTTGTTTACGATGGAAATAAACGGGGTGTAATGTAAATCCTCCTCCTTCAACGTGTTGTGTTTCTCTTGCGCGTTGTAACGCGGATCACGCCGTGCCGTGTAATTAGCGTGGTAAATATGTATAAAACGCAGACCGACTTTCCGCGATAACAATCTCCCTGTAGCCGGCTGAAACAACGGGGAGTTTTTGTTTAATAATTCCGTTTAGAACGCGTCGCGGCGACCCGATTCGAGGAATCAGGCCGCGAAAGGGCAAATGGCCAGCCGTAAAGGGAAATATAATTGCGAAATTCCTGACTGTCGACCCTTTATTGTCTCTCGGGGTTATCTTGAACTCGTTGCTCGCAACTTCTGTAAAGGGTTACGAGGAGAGATTTGTATTTGCTGAGAGGAAGTCCTTCTTGGTGTTCAACTGATAAAAATAGCTAAAGGAATTCGATGCAGGGAATAATTTCTGTTCACTTTCTCGTTGTTGAAGTCACTGAAGTTTGTTAATACGTTGAATGCCACAGTGGAAACTGTCATACCTTGCCAGACACGATGCGATCTCCTATTTGAAATAAAAATCCTGAAGGAAAAGAATATTTCACTTTTTGAACGCAAAGGTATCACATTATGCTATTATTACAATATTAATATTATCCCAAAATTATATGAAAATTTAGTTATTAAATTTTATGAATTATTTAATACAAGAAAATTTCATGTGCCGATCACCGCTGACTCCTACGACACCCAACGTGTTGAATTCAGAATTCTCAAATCATAGTTATAAAAATTAAATACAGTTGAATTTTCAGTTTACAAGTAATAGTGCGTCTGGTATTTTTTAAGAAACTGGAGATGAACAGAGAAATTCTAAAGCAGCGTTGTTACTAAGGTGATTCTGAGATAGTATAGTGGCTGTTAGCAGAGTATTTCCACCTTATCCATACGTAATTCAATCTAAACTGCTAAAAGGCTTAGATGAAGACACTAAATCCTGAACTGTTGGTTTGAAAGGGGCATAGATATTTAATAGTATATTTTTTGTCGACGTATATAAAAAGCAAGACTCCTCAATGCCATGTCGCAACATATGATAAAAATAATTATACAGGGTAATTTGAAAATATTACGGTCACTGTGAAATATTCAAAAATATAACGTGCATCATAGTTAAAACATTTTTTTTTTTTAAATAAAATCATTAAGACAGACCACATTAGATTCAACAAGTATTTCCCGGTGCCAGCGACTGAGAAGTTGTTTTAGATCCCGTACAGTAATATATTTTACGTGAATACATTTTCAGAACGTAATAAATCAATAGTGTGACAAACCGCAATTTTCTAATTTTACTGAAAAAATCATTTCATTTTTTATTGTCACAGTGTAGTTTATTTCTGAAGTGGTCTACAATACATGTTTAGTCTTTAATCTTGTTTTTAATATCTTTGAGTACTATATCTCACTATAGTGGCTTCTTCCTAAGTGACTTCATAAGACGAAACTCCACTATACTGGTTTCCCTCTGAGCGACTTTTTGGAACCAAACGCCACCATAGTGGCTTACCTCTAACCAATATTTCAGGACGAAACACCACCTTAGTCGCTTCCCCCTAAGAAATATTTTCGGACGAGACGTCACTATACTGGCTTCCGTCTAAATAATATTTCACATCAAAACGTCACTATAATGACTCTCATTTTTATGTCTCTCCCTCTTGCAAACCAGTTTACTATATATTTCAATCCACCTTTGTTTCATCCAAAGAATACCCCACAACGTTAGTAGACACGCATTTGTATTATTAAATATTAAAATATTTCTATCATATCGACCCAATTATTCTAAGCTTACCACATGTAAATACGTAAAAAATATTATAACTCAACCAGCTATTACTATATTCTGATGTAGATACATTGAATCACAAAACATCGATCGTTCTACCGATATCTCCAACTCTGTCCAAAAACCGTTCGATTGTTCTTAGAAAAATTCTTGAATGAAGCATGAAATTGCTAAAAATTTTCTGATCGTTCGAAGGGAAGCCAAAATGATTCTACGATCGTTAATCGTTACTTTTCCGCGAAATTTCCGTGCAAACAGGATCCCATGAATAGTGCACGAGTTTACCGAGTGGATTCGAACCGTCTAACAAGTCCGCGGGAACTCCGACGGCATAAATAAATCGTGGAATCGGCAACGAGAAAGTTTGAAATTCTACTTCGCGGATTACGAGGGAGGACGGTATCGCGTATAAGGTCGACGGAGGAGCAACCGACGACATTATACAGTCGACGTTCAAGTTACCAAGTGTTTGGCTGAATGAGGGCTGAAAAACGGGGGCGAGGGGTCGCAAGACATTTCCGGTAGCTTTATTCAAATCGTCGGAATAAATAATGAGAGGCAACCGCGCCAATACGCCGCCATCGATCGACGGCTAAAACTTCCGTCGTTAAAAAATCATCGAGCCGAGAGTAAGAACCGGGTAGACAATCTAAGCGTCGCTATAGCATGAACGGAAAGTCTGAGACAGAACTTGAGGTTCGCCTAAGTGACGTCAATCTTAACCATTAATTTTGTAACTGCTGTTACGTAGCCAGTCCAGGTAGTAATGTTAAAAAATGAAGAAGGATGCACTTAGGGT
Source organism: Macropis europaea (assembly GCA_916610135.2). Classification (NCBI taxonomy): domain Eukaryota; kingdom Metazoa; phylum Arthropoda; class Insecta; order Hymenoptera; family Melittidae; genus Macropis; species Macropis europaea. Next base: position 24,272,487 of record OU744344.1, read on the forward strand.
GCCTTATACTCGATCATGATACGACTGAGGTATCATGATCTCGACTGCATTAAGCAAAGCCATAACCTTTGGACGGGTAGTCTAGAAACACTCGAATATATTCTTAGAATTTATTTTTCTACAATTCTAGGTGAACCGCTAATTGGAAAATAAAGATTTTTTCAAGCAATCAGCGTCTCACTAATCACCGTCCATCTCGCGTGCATCAGATGCAACAAGGAATTTTCTTGATGTTTCTCGAATCAGTTACATAATCCAGCGTGACAGTCAATGCGTTAATAAATGTGGAAACGGCAGAACTTCATATCGATTGTAAAAATTATTAATGCTTCAAGTTCTCCGTGATGGTAGCTATAAATATGTTTGTCGATGTTAACAACACTTTCGAAGGATGCACCTGAAGCTATACGTCTAATTCCCAGGCCAGTCGTTCACACCGCAATAACTGTTCCCCCTTTCCTTATAGAATGAATCGTCTTACGTCGAATCTGAACTTTGATATGCTTGAACATGTAATCATAGGGGCAGGATACAGTAACCTAAATGACCACGTTGTCTTCGTGAATAAATCTCAATGCAAAAGAATATATTATACCAAATTGTTTTGGAGAAAAGGCCACAAAATTTTAGTACATACAGTACTAGTTGAAATGAACAACAAATTCTTCGAAACAAACTATGAAATCGACTGTGTCTCAATCAATATTAATTTTAAAATGTGCACTGGCACACGTTTTTTTGACTTATTGTTAGTTTCATGAGTCCATGAGAGATCATAGAATCCTTGAGGAGGTTACCCTCACAAAAATTGAATTCTTAAGGGGTTAACATCACAAAACTCGAATTCTTGAGAGGTTAACGGAACAAAAATTGGATTATTTACGGGTTAGCATCACAAATGTTGAATTCCCAGCGGGTTACCATCACAAGAATTGAATTCTTAACGAGTTAACATCACAAAAATTCAATTCTTAAGGGGTTAACATCATAGAAGTTGATTCCTCAAAGGGTTAGCACCATACAAACTGTAATTCTGAAAGGTGAACATCACATAAATTGAATTCTTAAGAGCTTAACACCATAGAACTTGAATACTTATGAAGTTAAGATCCTAGACACTGAATCCATAAGAGGCAATATGAATCCATAACATCATGAGCATTATTAATTTCATAGAAATTCAACCCTGCAAGCGTCCAACGTTAAACTTGAACCCTGCTACTAAAAGAGACAATATCTCAACAACCACAACTTCATAATTCATGTATTTTAAATTCCTCTCAACCGTTTAGACCTTACAGTGAGCCCGCGAACGTTCCAAGAGTCTGTACATGAAAACTCGTGAAATTTCACAAGTGAAATAGATTCGACAGCGACTTCGGGAACGACCTTTCAGCCGTGCAGTTAATTTCGAGATCTGATTCGCCGTGCAGTCGAAATATAACTTACTTCAAGTTTACCGCGAGAGAATATCACAGCTCCTTGAGCTCGTCTCGCCGTGAACTATCGCGAATCGTACGGAGAAGAGGAAAGGATAAAATCTGGCTGCAGAATGACGCGCTTAAAATTGCGGAACCGTACATACTCGAATACATGTCCATGTACGTGCGTATACGTTTATAAATATGTAGCTAAATTAAGTGGAAACGGAGTAGCTTCTTAATGTACCAAGTGGAACTTTAATTCACGGAATCCGCTTGTAATATTCGTGAATTGGATTCCAGAGGCCCTGCAGCAATTCTCTTGGTCATTTTTGAACCCTTCAATTTCCCTATGTCTGTGCCTTTTAATCCTCTTATGAATTACTCTCTTCAGGAACGAATTTAATTAAAGGGAATGAAATTATTTCATTTATTTTGTTCTATATGAGTTCATGGCTATTACACAAAGGAATACAAAATTTGTATATGTATTCTAGAGAACGACAATATTCCTTATATCTTTGTCAAAATTATTTTAAGAGTATGAGAAACTGAAGTATACACACATGTTGAAGTTTCTGAAGAGATTAGCTACCAAAACTTTGATTCGTGCAGTTATTAAATTAAAGAATAAAAAATTGGAAAAATTCAGAATTTCACAGATTGATCTTTCTTAGAAATATTTGGATTTATAAAAGACTGAAGTCTACATACATGTCTGTGTCTCTGAAGGAGTCAATCAGCAGAAAATTACATTTACCTTACATACAATTCATTAAATAATATAAATAAATATGTCTAAGTATTATATCTCAAATATAAATAAATATGTTAAATAATACAAATAAATAATAAATACCTCATTCCCTGTTTTGTTATACAGTTAGGGTATCCACAACGATACGCAAATTTTTGGATTTTAATACTGTTCCCGTGAACGTATATCGCTGAAGTCAGTAAAATTCAATTACAGATGAACAAACATTAGGGCGAAATTTCAACCTCAGACACGAATATCACGAATGAGGCTGCCAAGTAACAATCCTAGCGGAGCTTCGAGAATCAATTCAACCCGAAAACAAACGCGTCATCAACAGCATTGTTTAATGCGATCCGCGGGCTCAGGGCTCGGTATACCGACTTGTCCACCCGCGTATAGCAAATAACATGATTACCGCTGCTGTGACATGCCACAGACCATACAACACCATAGCTGGAACTAGCTAATCAGAACGTGTACAGAGAAAAAGAGACTATATAGAATTCTACTAGCGGTATGTTGCAATGTTCGATATCAGTCGCCATAATGTCTGCAAACAGTCTTAATGTAACCTCCAAACAAAATAAACTTATTCTGAAGTATAATCGCGTGACAGAATTTCCCAAACCTACTAACTGTATTTGTATGGCGATATTCAATGATAAGTTTAGATAAACTCATAAAAATTGTATCTAATATCATCCTCTCATCTGCAGCTTGATCTTTCAGGTGCAGAATACTTCAGATCTAAACACTTTCTGTGAATGAGATACTTTCACTGCACATCATGCTGTGTTTTCAAAATGTTGAATGAATTAGAACGAAAAACAAGACGAAATAAATGGAACCTTGATTATTGGAGTTGTAGTAAGAATTATAGGATCATAAGAACACATTTTTAGTAGAAAGACTGACGATTTTGTTGGTATCGAAAATATAAGCCGAAGAAATTTGTCAATCGCACATGTAAGTCCATAATCCATGCTGATAACTTCCGACACACACATATATGCGTCCATAATACTCAAAAGCTTGAAGACGATCAGCTGGAAAGGTTGCATTATTTTTTTTAAATGTTTTTATATATCTTTTGTTATTCAATTCACTGTGCTGATAATCCTCGTGCAATTCTTAAATTCCACATTATTTATATGACGTATCAGCTTAACTACTACATAAAAAATTCCAAATATAGTGTTTGTGTTTACTACGACATCGAACAGTGATTTATTGTACACACTTTCTTATGTATCCCCTGGTATTCAATTCCTAGTGTTTATAATCTTTCTGCATTTCCTAAATCCCACACTCTTTGAATAACTGACCAGCTTAACTATTATAAAATATAGTGTTTGTATTTACTACGACCTTGAACACTGATTTAATTTCAACCCATTTTTACGTATCTTGTATCGTTCAATTTCCTGTGTTTATAATCCTTCTGAAGTTCCTAAATCCCACGCTGCTTTGTAAACAACGTCTAAGTGTGTGTGAATAGTTGTCGTCCTCGGAAGAAAAATGCTGACGCCGCGAGGAAATACAGCATAACTCGATACGGCTAGACGTGATTTAACAGAATTCTCCGTGGTGTCTGCGAGGAGACCGAGTAAATCAAATGCACGTGACTCATGGCGGCGTTAACCGCTCTCACGACCGGAAATGGGATCAACACCTGCATGCATCAGCGTCTGCGACGATGTTCGCTGCCGTCAGATGTACTGGACGATCGTGGGTACAACGTTAACCATTTCGTACGACAGTTGCTATATGTTGTTTAAGCATTAAGGACTCCTCGGTGTTGATTTATGTATTAAGCTCCTTGTTGTTTGATCATCGACAACCTTAGTTTAGGAAACTAAATTCCTGGCTCCGTATTTCATTCACTCCGACTTGACTTAATCATTGCTGCATCATTCGTTGACTTTCGAAGAACATTTAAGTGTCTTTTCTTAAATGTTACAGTCTTGAATACTAGTTGAATGCTACACTCTTGAAAGTAGTTGAATACTACACTCTTAAATACTAGTTGCACACTACACTCTTGAATACTAGTTGAATGTTACAATCTTGAATACCAGTTAAATACTACACTCTTGAATGCTATTTGAATACTAAATTCTTGAAGACCACTTGAATACTACTCGAATACAACTTAAATACAACATGAACAGAACTTGAATATAACTTAAATACTACTTGAATACTACACTCTCAAATATTACGTGAATACGCCTTGAATTCTACACTTCTGACTACTACTTGAATACTATATTCTTGAATACTACTTGAATACTCCACACTTGCCAAGATTCTTCGGGGAGGAAACTCAGATATTTCAGACACCTGTGCATTTTTATGATACGCAATATTTTTAAAAATTTCACGGTACAAGAACGGCGTCACGACGGAAAAACACGGAAGACGGAACAATGACATTATCCTGTTTCTTTTACTCACATCTTGTTGTTGGAGGAACAAAGTGGAACTAGAGACGCATGATCGGCTGCAGCAGAGGTAATCGTTTTGCAGATCTCGTTTCGTAAAACACTCAACGCAATTTCACTTCCACTTCACTTCGAGTCCGTAATAAATTATATTTCTAGAAATCGATGGTAGAAATTGTGATTTTTAGTACCGAGAGTAAAACAGTGCAATGTAACGATGCAGAAACAAAATGAAATTTTGTTTGTATTTACAGACAAGATAGATTTAAATTTAAAAATATAGCTCCTACTGAAAACCGTTGAAAATGCGAATGTTTATAGAATTTGCAAGTCTGTTGAATAGTGTATGCTGCCATAAATAATTTATACGTAACATCTTTTAAAAGTCTGTACTGAATGTTCCAGTTTATTATTATTTATAATAGTTTTAAAAAATTGACAGAATCACAAACACTGTATTTTATTATCCATTAAACGATATTCGAACGTATGTTTTTTCTTATGTATACTACAAATTATTTAACATAAACCAATAATGATTGAACGTAGTTTTCTTCTGAAGGAAAAAGTGAGACTCTTTCTATATTTACTCGCTCCTTAAAATATTTATAAGAAAACCGGTCTAGAGAACAGTATATCCAAATACAAGAATGGACATTCGTGAATGTATTTGCTATACTGTACAATCGAACATGTCAGAGGTGTGAATTTACGTCTGAGTCATAGTTATCTCGAGTGCAAAAAAAAAAGATTGCGTTCTATTTTCGTAAGACCGTCATATCGATTTTCTCCTCGCATCATTCAGTACTATCTACCTGCAGGAGATAACAGTAAACTTTACGATAAGATTACTTTACCTTCGGTATGAATCTAGACAACATTTAAACCTTTTTTAATGAAACAATGAATATTTAATATTCAATAAACACTTCATATAATTTTAAGTCTAAAACAAACATTAACAAATGTTTCAACTTTTTTACGTCAGTTCTGCAAATATTTATGTATGTTGTTCAAAATTTATGAAATATTCTATCGTCTAAAATATAAATCACTAAAATCATTATATCTACATTATAAAAATGAAATTCTTCCTTGAACAGTTTAACGAAACACAATGTCCAGGGCGTTTGAAAAAAAATGGTACTTTCCTTACACACAATTTCCTACTTCAAAATCAAACACATACAGCAACAAAAATAAAAGAATATCAGTTCCAAAATATTTGCTCATTACATCTGTACTCTCAGATAACAGTGTTTCAATTTGTGAAACTAGTTCTCACATTTACTTGCACTGCTTTGGCTCCAGTGTTGACAATCTCGGAGACGCGAACTCTATCGCTCGATTCTCCCACAATTATTCGTTTCTATGAATAAAAACAAATGCTTATCGAACTATTACGCGTTGCTCGAACGTTCACCAACTATCTGCGCAAGAATTTCACTGTTTATCATGCGGAATAACCACCGAAACGATTGAAGAAAACGTGTTACTAATATCGAGAGGCTGAGTCAGTGACCATGGCTCGTAGTAAACTGCGCGTACTCGGGTGCGCACTCGAACAGCACGTGTTGCGGCACCATGCTCGGGGCAACACAGTCTCTTTCAAAAGTCAGCCTTTTTCAACTGCGACTGACTCATAAATAACATTGTCTGGTATCCCTTTCACGCAAAAACCCACGTGACCTTGACTTTATTCCTTCGTACGAACTCAACCTCTTCGAGAACACCGACACAGGCGGTGACCCCAAAATGTTAGGGCTATGCGTCACTTCAGTACTTGAAGTAATGTTTGGGGCATATGGTGAGGTGAAAACACGTGCATTTGGCGACGGAATACGCAAAATGGTTGTTTTTTTAGAATATGAAATTGTAGAAATATTTTATGGATGGACTTACGTGTAGTTGAGTATCCAATGTTGAATACTGTGTAATAATTATAATCGTTCAAACAACAATGTACAAAATATTATCAATTTTTGTTTCAACAAGTTACTGGTATGGTATACTTATACCAGCAGAATTTTGATCACTCTTTGAATAATTTGAAATGACTATTTATTTACAACTAACCCAAGATATTTTTCTTCGTAATTCTAGTTAATTTTTGAAGACTACTTATCGGAATAAATATCTGAAAATTTTATAAACAACACCTTAAGTCATGCTAATTAATTTTATATTAAACAAATACTTTAAGACACCAGATTTTTACAATTTACAATTCCTTGTTCGCTGTTGCAACTAGTTATTCTGTTTCCCATAGTTATATTACTAGCATGATAAGGATAAGAAACAAAAGAGAGAAGAATGAATAAATTTGTCCATGAAAATAATAATGAGTAAGTAGAAAAGGAACTGTACAGGCATTATGGCATTGGCGGTACACGAGAGAGGAAAAGAGAAAGGAGAGAGAGAATATTGAGGACAGTGATAGTTGTCACGAACGCCAGTCCAACGAAGACAGTTCGCACATGTATTCAGTGAGCAAAAGAAGGAAAAAACATAAACGCTGGTCAAAGCAAAACGACGGGAATCTTACACAACTTCCACGTAAAAAACAGCAACATGTGCGACAGAGTGCGTGAAGAGGCGCACAAATATAAACAGTATCATCTGAATACAGTATTATTTGTTATGAAACGACTACAGGAATTTAATCTATAGGAAATTATATTTCCAATTTAAAAAAGTTCCCTGATTTTACCAATAAAAATATTTAAACATTATAAAAGAATCAAAGCCATGTAAAATATTAGAATTTGAATAATATTTTTGCTTATCATACATAAGCACAGAATATTATAATTATTGTTTATTTATAATAGAGAATGTTATACTATTTATTTATAACAGAGGCTATTATACTACTTATTTGTAACAGAGAAATGAAAAAAATACTAGAAACAATAGAACTAAATTTATTATTAAAATTTGGAGAACAAATTCTATTCTGCAGACAGAATGTTTAATCAGAAAAATTAATTTGCTCGTCACCATGTGAGGAATGTAACTTTTGAGCAAATTATAAGTGAAAATACAGATTGTTGTATTATAAACAATTTTTGTAACACGACGTGAAACTGTTAGGGGCACCAATATTGCATTTAGGAGGCAACGCATGTAACCTAATTTAATTGTATGGTCGATCGAAGCTATGGACAATTAATTAGCCATGTGCTGGAATTTCGCGAGGAAATCCGACAGGTGGACAGTGCGATCGGTTCTGGATACTGATTAGATGCTCCAAACGCTTCGGACACTACAAATTAGTCCCAAAATCCTTTCAACTTTAACAGTTAATCAATTCCAATCAATCTAAAATATTTTCAATAGACGATAAATAGTATAACGATCTAAAAGTATTTTCGTGAAAATTCGATAGGGTTCCCAAAGTATCAAGGACCAAAACACTCGATCGTTATTTAAAAGATCGACGTTAAAGGGACGTGTATCGACCTGAAAGGAATCGAGCGCACGATTTTCCTATGAATTTAAATTTCAAAAGCGTCTTTGGCTTCTTGTTGCTTGAATATTTCCCTCTCGTGCATACGAAATAGCACACACTCCGGAAATTCACGCAGCCCAGCCTCGAAACCGTCGTGTATGCATAAAACGTGTGCCTCGGCTTCTTGAAGAATTCCTTTGTACATACTCTGACATGATACATGTACGTGCATACCTTCTGTTGCACCTGATCGATCATAACTATTGTTATCAAAATCCACATTGGGTGAAATAGAGAAACTTTTTGCCGTACAGAAAAATTGTACCGTTCCTTAAATGTTACTGTTGGTCTCAAGACAGTTACAAAAAATATATAATCTGTTGGAAGAACGAATATGTATAGTTATAATCGATATAGAAACTGAAGAATACATTGGGAGACCAAGGAAGTACATTTAGAAATACTGAAGAATATATTTGGAATGCTACAGTGAAAACTGCCATACCCAGTCAGACATACTGTAACTTGTTATTTTTAAATAGAACCATTCTAGGGGGTGAGAGCAAAGAAATTCGAGAAAATAAATGTCGAGAGGTATAAACAAGATCCACCCTAGTGTGTATATGTGTATTCTCATTATTAGATCACCTAAATATAGAAATAAACTCAGAATAAGCCCACTCCTTATGGTTAACTCGGCTAATCCTGGCAAAGTTAATACGCTGAATTCTACAATAAAAACTACCATACACAGTCAGACATACTATAACTTGTCATTTTTAAGTTTTGTCCGTGCCATAAACCAAGCCCGCTACGTGCCCAAACACTAATTATTTAACTAAATAAAATTTGAGGCGCCGTTCACTGATGACTTCCGCGTCAACGTGTTAATATTCCAAATCCTAGATCAGTCTTAACATTTTGACGACCGTTGTCGCGTACACATGATTTCATTCACTCCAACAATACCCACGTATGCAAAACAAATAAATAATTCAAGCATCAATGTTGAAATTATAGGATATTGAAAACAAAGACAATAATGTAAAGTGCTTAGTTACTCTAGAATTCTTATAAGAATATCTAAAAATAATTAGTGTTCGTAAAACATTAGCAGTCATGAAAGTGTTAAAATACTTCACGCCCAGCTGTCAAACCTCTGTAATTATAATTCCAAGCTGAATATGAATTTTTACCACTTGGTGGTGTCAGTTTGTTAGACAATCGTCTTATTTCTGGCAATTGATTCAGAATTTCCTGTATGAGCGTACAATAGATTGTTCCCGACGATATGACACGTTACCGGTGTACGATCAACGCATGGAATCGTAGGTACGGTTGTTTTGCGGACAATGTTACCGTTCAGGCATGCTCCTATAATCGTTATCGAACGGCTGATTTGCACGTTAGGTTGCAAATGCTAAATTCAGCCTATCCATACGGGCGCATTTAGCACATAACGCCGGTACGCACGACTTATTTATACTGAATGCAAATTGATATGTGTACGTCGGAGCACATCGACGTTATGTACACATGCCTGACATCGGTGATTGGCGTGCGATGCGTTCTCTTGCGGATACTCGGTTCAATCGACCGATCAAAATCCTCCACGATTATGACTGTTCCACGAATACCTTTGGCAAATCGCGAAATCATGCAAAACACAACCGTCAAAACGGACAATGGAAATTTTCACGGGTTTGATACGAACGGAAATATTTTTAGGAATTATTGGTGAGATGATGAATCTGTAGTGGTCACTGATGAAAGCAGACTCTTCAAGGCCACTCTTTATTTACTTACAATTAGCCACGGTAAACTAGTAAGTTGGTGCATATGAAATGTTCCTTTCGTGTGATAATGATTAATCCTTTGACAGCGGTCTATTTGGAAACGGGACGAACGCTGCGTGCGGCCGAACTGCAGTAATGTGTAGTGAGCCGTTGCACCGAACGCCCATGGGCGTCAACAGTGCACGGTGAGTGACTTTGTCAAGCGCCTATAGGTGCCGATAGCAGTCAAAGGATTAAACCGGCATATTTTATTTAGAAAATGTTTAATTAAAATATGTTCCACTTGATTCTACTCATTTCTCTCAAAATTTCTGATTCCTGGAATTGATAAACTCATCAATGGATGTTGTAACTATTCATTACGCGTTCTTATTGTTAATTAAAAGGTCATATTTTCAACAGAAAGTTTTGCTAATCCAAAAAGTAAAATATTTGTCAAACTGATTTCGAAGGATCATTGCATTATTTTTTACTTAAACAATTTTCAAAGTGATGGAACAAATAACAATTCATAGTTGAGGAACATTATAATGACGTAATGCTGCCAGACGTGCACTCTCAACAATTTATGCATACTAAATACCGTCAATCTATTTTCACATTGTATAAAAATAATGTATATTTCATATTTATATTACAAATGTTTATGATATAATATAGTTATAACGTTTGATCGATTAATTGAAAATATTTCGTTTTTTGCAATTTTGTGAAAGCATTTAAACATAGTATTATTTTAGCATGATTCAATACAAAAGTGGATTATGGATTATTTATATATTCTGTTGAAGAGTAAATAAGTTCTGCTGCAGGTAACAATTTGTCCTTTCTGAGTCCCTATATTTTACTTTAAAAATTGTAAACGTACTTACAGCTACATAAGCAAGGTGATTTTGTTATACATATATTTACAAAGATTCTTATAGCTGTCCATAACAAGTGTTCATGAAGACACTTCATCTTGTGTAACAAAGCCAGCGAAGAATGATTTATCTCCAGTTCACCGTGATAGATGGGCAGCTTGTCAAACTTTATTACCACCGAATATGTGGACGACGAGATTTCGGATTATCGACATAAATTAGATAAGATGAACGATTTATCCTGAATCGTCGAAGGGGATTTATGCACCGTGATTTGATCGACGCAATTCCTAGGTAACGAACTGCGTTCTAACATCGGGAAACCATAAATAAATTCTCACTAATTTTGTTTCCAAATTTCCTACATAACTAATACCCTAAAATATGTATCTACCTAATCACAATCTAATTATTTGTGGAATAGTATTTTCAAATAAAAATAGGTTTACAAGTTTCCTATAAAATGAGGCCCTTAAAGTATTTAACTAACAATCGAATTATTTGTAGAATAATATTTTCAAACAAATATAGCTTCTGGATACAAAGTTTGTTTCTCTTACTAGCTATTTGTAACTATCAAATATTTTGTAGGTTTTATTCGCAATCAGTAACTAGAAATTAAGTGAATAATTTATATACTGTATGTAAGTCCTGAAATTTAATTTTTCATTTACATTAATAAAATGGAAGTTTCACACGAGCGTCTGAGCTTTAAAAAAATTTTTACACGCCACTGAAGGGAACAGTAAAATCTTCTCGGCCACCGAGAAGTTTCAGGGCATTAAGTTTCTATTTGAATAATCGTCCTGGAACTTTTTTACGTTACATCTGTTCGGGGTCATTTCACGGGAAGAATGTTTTATACGTAAAAATTCATAGTTTGCGGGGATCCGACGTTCCAGAGGTCGACGTGTAACGAACATGGAGAAGTTCAAAAAGGAAGAAGAAGGAGAAGAAAGTTGGAGAACCAATCGAGCGAGCACAGAGAGAGGAGATAAACTCTAAATTTCCAAAAGGAAATTTGTAGAAGTCCTTAAGAGGTTTTAGGATGGTAATAACATGAAAAAAGTGGAAAATTTATGGGGCACTTTATAACCCCCAAGACAGAGCTTAATGCGAGTAAACATACATTTAGAGCACCCTCAACTCGGGGACTGTTTTTATAATACTAAATTTCCACGGTAACATTTGCAGTTTGCACTTTTAATTGAAAAATCTTTGCTGCACTGCAGTCGTAAAAAATAATGCAACTTTCTATAAAGAAGGTGTAATATTTCTTTTCACAAAGAAAATATATGATTTAAAATGAAAAACGTAATAATTACTTGTTGATGAATGCGGAAAATTCGTTTTTTTTTTAGTTCAAACATTTTCATTAATTTGTAATTTTTCATTCCGTAATTAAGGTTACTTAATATTATTTATTCCGTCGACGCTTTTTATGGTCTTGCAAGGAAATTCAATTTTTTCTGTATTTTTAGTTAAGAGTCTTACGAGCTTTTAATTCAAATGCGAATACTAAACGAGCTTTCATAATTAACTTCGTCGCTTGACTGCCGAACAAATACAGATTACTTCTGCTAAGAAACCAATTCCCTGTAAACGGGTAAAGCAGAATAATATTTCTTCAAACTGTTATACTTTGAGATTAATTAGAAGTGAAAAATAAAATGGTAAACGCAAACAGAATTTTTGTAATTGTGTAAAAGTGAAGTTTTACACAAAAGTGATATAATGTGATAGATACGTGACAAAGAAAATAACTCGACAGTTGTCTACATATAAAAATATTACATCGAACTAGCAACATACATTTTTGTAATAGAAAGCTACACAGAAACTTTTCATAATTTTATTTTAAGCCAAAAGCTACTGAACCAATGTTAACGAAACTTACACAGTTTGTAGACATTTCCACTCACATTCTGCTTTTTGTTTCATCTCGATATCTCAAACGGTTCTGAAGTTACAAGATAAAACCTACTCGAGAATAACGCGCTTGCAGCGACTGTAAATATAGTTTTTCAAGAGCATTCGGGAACGAGAACTTCTAGCCAACCGAGGAACACTATAGATAAGTATGAAACCTGAGAACTATGCGTTGCGATATTGTCGGGTGTGGTGCGAGGCGATCGCTAGTATTTAACACATTGAACGCCACAGTGGAAACGGCCATATCTAATCAGACACGATATAATTTACTATATTTTATATAAATCACAAAGAAAAAAAACATTTGAGTATTTAATCGTGTTCTTCTATTCCTACATTATTGCTTCAGTATAAGGCTTGTTCAAAATTTTGCGACAATCAATAATTATTTAATTAAATTAAATTTGAGGTGTCAGTCACCGGTGCCTGGCGCGCCGTTCAACGTGTTAAATAAAAACAACTCCATTCATTTGTGTGTGCATGTGTGTAGATTTGTTTGCATCAAGTATGTCTTACAAAACAAAAAGCAATGTGTCGAATCAGACGTGTATAAGAAAAATATGTTCTTTCGCAGGTAATTTATTCTGTAATTATTTCTGCTGTATTAATACATTCTTATTTATATATACACGTGGCTGCATGTAATTACTAGACTGTGGATGTTTATGCTAAATATACAGTTTGTTAACATACGATGCGTGTTTAACAATGTTAGAGACAGGGACATGTGTCCCCCCTCCGGGTATTCTTATAACAGTCTTCGTACTTTTTGCACTTCCAATGTAAACACTGTACGCGACGGATCGTTCGTATTGTATCATTGAATATCTTTCCATTATATTAAATACAGTTATTACACTTAACCGTTTTTATCTACTCGCATCCCAACTCCTGCCAATACATTTCTTAGAGCTCAATGTTTCTGACGAAAACTGTATTTTGTTCTGTGAATGTTTAAAAAATGTACTTGTTAGTTGTTGCAGTTTTAAATGTACATTTTTCAAATATTCGGGTATGTTAAATTGCATAAGCATCCGCAGTCTAGTGATTACCTTTGTCCGCATGTATAACAAAAAGGGAAATAAATCCGTGTGATTTGACGAGTCAATCGGGCGTGCCATAAGACGATGTCGATTCCCAGGTGCATCGTCTTCCAACGAGAGAAGAATCCAGGAACGAATGCAATTTCACCGTGCGAAAATGCAACGCGATGCGACAGTACCGTAAGTCACGATCGACTCTCGAGAAGAATCGATTGCACGGAGAAATCGAAACGTCGGGGATGCGGTGGCATGTACCAGCGGGCGACGCGACGCCAAGGAAAATTTCTCCTCTTCCGATGGAATTTTTAACGTCGCTGACCTATTCCATCGTCTACACCTCGATCCTTCATTCCCTTCTTTGTTCCACGCCGCGGTGTTCCAATTTCGAGCAACGATTTCAACAGCGGGAGAAAAAGGACTTCATTGAACGTGGATTCAAAGGTACTGTGAAAGTTTAAACAGGCTCTGAAATTTTGGAAAATATATACGTGGTCGCTAGATGCTGCATTTTTATTAATACAGCAAAAGATCGATTATCTAAACTGTAATTAGTGACAAGATGGCTCATGTTGTAATTCTGTTTCGCGTAAAAATAATACCTACATTAGTGACTCTGTATACTTAATTTTATTCCACCGTGTATTTTGATATTCTAAACCGAAAGTAAATATACAGTGTCAGTAATAAATATTTTAGTTCGTAATTAATATGAAAGAGGAAGTGTCGGGTGACCAGTTTCCGGGTAATCGAGGTTCCACTGTTGCATTTGAATTTAACCTTGCATTATAACCTCCATTTGTCGTTGCTTTATGTTAAACTACATTAATTTATGTTTCTTTCTTGTTAAATAGTTTAAACTTTGGTGGAAATATAGTAAAATAGCAGTTTTCATTGACTTATGCATCGATTTATGCGAATTTCATGGAAAAACGCTTGGATATTGGCAGAAATATTTGATTTCATTGATTTCGTTGCTGATTCCTGTTAAAATACACTAATTTATATTTATTTCTTGTAAAATACAAGGAGTAAGTGTTATTACAGGGGCACAAGGATTCAAGTATAACCTTTAAAAACGAAGGAGCTGAATTACTGTCTTCTAGTTTCTAATTTCTGCTCTAATTGTATTAATTGATTATCTGTTTATTTTGTTTTCATTTTTTTCAAGCTTATGTTTGTATTATATGTCACTGGTCCATCGTGTATACATGTTAATAGTCACTCGTTCATCATGTATATCTGCTAATAGTTACTAGTCCACCCTGTACATCTGTTAATAGTTAATAGTCCACCCTGTATATCTGTTAATGGTTACTGGTTCACCATGTATATTTGCTAACGATTACTAATCCACCCTGTATCTCCGCTAATGATTACTGGTCCACCCTGTACATTAAAACTACCAACAACTATCCTAACGTCGGACGCAATAAAAGCAACCCGTCCGAAAGAGAAATCCGCACGACCCAAGTGAGAGACACTGTTGTCGCCTGATAGTTTCGCACGTATTCATCAGGTTTTGAGGTTATGTTCACGCGATTCGTGTAACACGATATCGCGATATGCATCTGCAGCCGGTGTGGAAGTTCGTAGCAGCAAGTGCAATGATCCTGGAACGATGTCTCCGTGTAGAGATCCATTCAGGATAATACGAGGATCCCCTTAGCCGGAAGCTGCGGGTTTCCTCATAGTTATAGCAGAATATTCGCGTTCATCCAAACAGACACACGTGTACGCAAACACACAGAGGCGTGCCCCTATACCGTGGCATTTTCAACTGACGATCCTGCCATTATCCTGTCCATAAACGTGTCCAGAACGACCGTAACGGGTCAGAATTCCCAGAGAACCGGGTGATGCAGTTACTTCCGTTTGTATAAACTCGAATGCTCGCGTTTCAACGTTGTCACCTAAGCTCGATTACCAGGAAGCTTAATAACGTTATCAAATGAAATTATCGGGACGTTTAGCCGGTCTGTACCTCGCACATTGAACTTCGCGGAGGTCGCTGGTTGCGGAAACGTCGCCGAAGAACTTGCGGAGATTCTTTTGTCTTTCGATTCTGCGGCTGGAAAAACGACAGATGCGACCGGCAGCAATATTTGCTGTACCTTTAATTTCTCTGGCGGTCGATAACCAACGGAAGTTGGATAAATTGAATCGTCGCGTCTGAAATCGAGGAAAATTGAAACGTCTGAAGGGAATAAAGATCGAAGGTTGTCATTTTCTGTTACTTTTCTTCTTCTTTTTGACGATGTCTTTTAAATAAATGAGTAACCGGTGACTGCAGACGGACTGAAAGCTGAAAATTTAACCAACGAGGCTGCGATCGAAGGAAATGAAAATTGTGGTGTCAGTTTTCATATTTTTTTTTATCAGGAGAAAGAGTTTTTGTCGTCGTGGATGATGAACGGTCAAATGTCGCGACTAAAATAAAAAAAAATTAAATCACCCTGTCGGAGGGGCGTAAAATTTCAAGTCGTCGTTAAAATTCAAGCATGACGCCGATATGTGGGACGATTTCAATTTATTCCCATCATGCCTTCATCCCCGAGGAACGAATCATTTTGTCCGGGGGATCAGTAACTAATTAAAAGTTTCGTCCGTTGCCGAGCAGCTCGCTCAATCAACGACAAACTAGCAAGGGACGTCAGTCTCCTTTATCTTAGACTCAGTTCGCTCGGAAGGGACGTATTAGTATTCATTATACGAGTCTACCCTCTCTAAACGGCAACCGGGACACCCGAATCCTCTGGAAACGTCCTGAATCGCTAAACAATTCCACGGTATTGTTACTCGATAAACCGCGATTCGAACATAGTGAACTCGCCGAATCCTGATGAGGACCCTTCGCCTAAGCACGCAGTGCATTCAGTGACTAAAGCAGTTAAACATAGATAATTCAACAGAATTATCAACATTTTTCTGTTGGTAGGATAATTCAAGTTTGACACTTTCACTGCTAACGTGTGTATGTGTATTCCTCTACTCATAAAACTTCTCATAAGTCAGTCTACTCATAAAACTACTTATGAGTTCTCCCACTCATAAAATTACTGATGAGTTCTTCTACTCATAAAACATACTGGTGATGTTTGATTGTTTAACTATGGAACGCCCTGCATAATATTGCATCATACCCGTCAAAAAATCCAGTTACTTTTAATAATCATCATTCAATCATCAATTCGCATCAATTGCGATCGCAGAGTATACAGTGTAGGAGTATATAGGATACTACACGTACAGCAGCGTGGCTCATGCTGTCGTCCCGGTATAACTTCACGAAACTCTGTCAGTCTTTGGTGTTCTTGCGTGAGATCCTAGTAAATCGAGGCGAAAACATTTCAGATTCCGAGCCCTGTTTGGATTTGCATCGCTGTACGGGTCGCTTTGAACGCGTGGGAACTAAACGAGGTGTTTAACCAAACAGCAACCTATTTGCAGTGTTTGTCCTAGCCCGGCCTGATTAGGTCGATTTCTTTCCACCAAGGACGCAATTCTATTCACGTTTCGACGATGGAACTATTTTTCGGTTCGATCGAATCGATTTAATTAGTTCATGGCGTGTACGAAGCAAGAGAATCGAATTCTTTGCGATTTTTCATTTTGATTATAAAACTGTGCGAGGTGATTCGAAGTTTGATTAAAGAGAAACTTCTCGTGCCGTATAACATTAACATTATTGTAGGTACAAAGGTTGTGAGGAATAACGTTTGTTGCTGGCGTTACACTAAACTTTTAATAAACAGTTACAAACTAGAAAAAGGAACAAAACAGTTGACACTCTACACTTATTATGTTCTATACTTATGTCCAGCGAAATCTGTCTTCCTCTGAGGCTATCTCGCTCACGTCGATCAGCGAGAATGTACAAAATCGTGAGACTTGTTCGTGTCAATGAATAAATTTTTGTCAGGGAAACATTCTCAATTTTCAGAAACAGCGCCGAGAAGATACCTTGGTATACCCTATTCGCTCATATTCAAAGATTCTCGGAGTCCAAGGAGTTAAAGGGCACTGTTAAAACAAAAATGATCAAAAAATACTAATATAAGGTTTCTAAGGCGAAGAATTAGGTAACGCAGCGTTTTCAATGAAACGAACGGATTTCGAAAAGGTCTCGTCTGAAAAGAAAGTAAAAGCCGATCTGTGAATCACGTTCACCCTTCTTTTTCGCCCCACATATAGATCACGCCCTTTCAAAAGAGCAATCGAGTTAATCGTTCCTTGAATTCCAGGGTCCTAATTATGCGTTCTTGGATTGGCAATCCAGTCAGGGAGAGTTTAATTACGCCCGATAATCGAGTAGATCCTTCCTAGCCTCCTCAAAGGACCTTCGGAACAGATTGCACTGACTTCGGTCGCGCGATCCCCGACATTGAGCTGGGAATCAGAGAATATAAATGAGAGACATCCTTCGACCTATCGGGTTCGCTCGTTCATCTTCTGATCCCAAATCCCAGACGATGTCAAACTTCTTATTCACAGAAAATTAAACAGCCCACGATATCAATTTTAACACCTCACCTTACGATTTGATCAATCGCTAGCTGCGCTATAGACAATTGTTTAATACTTTGACTGCCATGTCACCCATATGTGACATGTGAAATTTCATAACCCTGGCTCTATTAAATTATATTATATATGTTTATTAATACTGTACACGATCAAACAAATAATGATTGAATCTAAGTGCCACCCATATATGGGTGTATGGCAGTCAAAGTGTTAATGACCCTTTGTCAGGTAAAGGAGTTTCTGAATTATTATTACGGAAATTCTGGGTACGCCCGCGGAAACTAATGAAGCTGAATATCTTACAGCATTAGTGATTTAGCTACCTCTGTGGCCCACATGTTTGTTCTCAGATTAATCAGATTGTTACAATAATAATACATTTTTACAATATCGACCGTAGGAACATATTAAGGAAAACAAAATTGAACAAAATTTTGGTCAATAGAAACGATAAAATTAGTGTAGTAAGCGAGGTATATCAATGTTATAAATCTGATGTAAAATAAAATAATAATGAAAGAGGCATAAGGAGATGAAGAACGGTGAAGAAGAAAAAGTGTTTTATTGTTTATTGTGTACAGTAAAGTCACGATGAAACGCTTTAATGTTCATGGTCGTATGGGGAGCATAGATAGGCAATTCGGCGATTCTCCAGTGCCATCATTTTCGGCAGTAAATGCATTGCGTTTCGAGCATAATGCAATGCGAGAAATCACGTGCAACATCGAGGCATTGTCATAGCGACGGTGTCGGTTCCTCTGCGGCTACTACATAAACTAAACTACGAGGATCCTAGGGGTGCAAACACTGTCCAGGGGGTGGCTTTACTACTCCATAAATCGCAAGACATCGGGACACCCTTGTTTGTGACAGCCGCTAACGATATTGCCGAATTCACTGGGATTTACTGCCCGCAGAATAATTTGCAATAACAGAATCAACTTAAAGCCTCCAATTTCCCATTCCCATCGCAAATATCTCGATAACTATCGATTGTGAATACAATATATCGAGTACTGTTTTTATTCGTCCTTTCATGCGCTGATAATTTCTGTAAAAATACACAGGATGTTTCATGTAAAAAACCAGTAGTATGAGAGATAGTAAAACAGTTATTGATTAAAGTAAAATTTTAATTAATTAAATGGGACATTCAACTCTACGTACAAATTTTTAGATGTTGTCATAGAAACGCTATAGTATTAGTACATTCAAAATAATGAACAATATAGCGAATTGGTAAAGCTAAAGGTGTGTCTACGCTAACATAGAGTAGTAAAAGTTTACAGGGTGTTTTGTTTATCTGGTCCACTTTATCCCCTCACTTTAATATTTATTTCGAAGAGTACATCTACGCATCAATATCTCATTTCATTTAAAAGACATTAACTTGTAACACATCATGTGACTCACCCAATACCTTGATCTTCAAAAGACCTTCAATGAAAAAAGTCACGATCACATTTATATTATGCAATCCAGGTAAAACATATTTTCAACGGCATGCAAACATTCTAAAGCCTACATCAGTGTACACTAAAACGCCATAGTATTGGGTATCGTTCATAGGAGTCTTGGTAATCCCGAATCAGTCCGGATGACTACAGCTAACCCAATCTTCAATGAGAAAATTCAAGATCACATATAAATTATGCAGTCCAGATGAAACATATTTTCAATAGTGTTCAAACATTTTTAGGCCTACAGCAGTGTACGATTAGAACGCCATACTGTTTGGCATCGTTCATGGGGTTCTGGCAAATCCCAAATTAATCCAGACGACTATAGCCGGGTCGTGATAGGACGAGGGTGGATGTTAGAGGTCGAAACGAGGCGGAAGTCGTAAGGAGCTCCTGTATTGTCTTCCATGGTTCCACGTGCTGTTGGCAAGTTCGGCAATTATGTCGTGTGGCCGGGAGTATAACTAGCCCCTTCAGGCGAAATTGCAACCTGACACCGGTTCTTCCCATACGCTCGTTGCCTTCAATTAAGCCTTTTATTCCACCCCCGCCCCCGGGAATCGCAGACTCGTGAGCCGCCTACGAACGTTCTCTGTTTTGAAAACATCACGATTATGGTTATTAAACAACTCCTCCATTCTAGACGGTTCCAGGCGTTATTAAAAGCTTGTCCCGGGGAATCGAGACTTTGCTGCGTGAAATGGTGGTCGATGAAGGGAATTGGACAGCAATGATTGCAGGTGCTGTTAACGGGCAACCACCCGGATAGGTAACACCCGAATGTTAACGTCAAATATGTAGTTATGATGTATCGTAAACTCAATTGAAACGTCACCGTGAGTAGTTGCAATTACGTGCGGATTGCGACTACGAAATGGATCTGATACGATAGCATGGCAAATGATTCTGGTAATGATTATTGATCATTAAGCAGTTCAATGGAATGAGTACCTCGTAACGATCCTTCTCAAAGATTTTAGGGCAATATATTAATGCAGTATTAGAAAAAATCTGGAGTTAAGTATTCAGAAAAAATCTACGAGAATGATGTATCTAATATCAACGAGAAGAGTATGGAGACAATTTAAGATTATATTTATGTTGCATGAAAACCTAGACAATATGTCGGCGTATATTATAGTACAGGTGTCCAGATTAGGCCGTCCAAAATCACATCATTCACAAAATGATTCCCCACTTTTTAATACGATTTTGAATTTTCTGTATCATAGAATTTATACTCAAAAATAGAGCACCCTTTTTCTGAATTCTTTTTATGTTATTACCTCAGTCTTTGTTCTATGTTAAGTATTTTACCACAAATATAATATGTATACACTAACACAATAAACTATTTCGCACGGATAGTAGAGCGTTTAATCGCTTTGGAATGTCAGTGAATTTCAATAATTCCGTCGTAGGATTCGCGAGATTTTGCCGCGCAATTAACGTACAGGGTGGTACTTAAATGCACAGCTCTTTAGACGTTGATAAATTGTTCGCGCTTTGTAATATTCAAGGGGTTGAATCTGCAGAAACGCCGTGGCAACCACGCATAACTCCGTTCACGTGCGTTTAATTTTCAATTCGCCTGTTCCATCAAAGGTTCCGCCCTGTTGCGAGTGTTCCATTAATTCTATGGAACCGCGCTGATGTTCTTTTACGCGTTCCTTTGTGTGTGCTCCGCCACGTTAAAGCAACGGTATTAGAGAAGACTCAGTGAAAGGGTAAAAACAATATTTTTCTCTGAAGCAATGAATCTTATTAAATATTATCCTACGAGATTGAAAAGCTAATATTATTACATCAAATAGAGAGCTTTCGAGAAAGATTTTATGTAGTAAAAATGGTACTTCCAGAATACTTTTAGCCTGTTTAACTAAATTTTCTATAAGAGGAAGTCGATATGCGGTGGCGTATGAATTATCAAGTGCATCACTGTGTACAGTATGTTCCAGACATTGGTAGTACAACCAGGCAAGGGATGATTCTACGTGAAATAGTGAGACGAAAATATAGAACAAAATTTTGTCGTATGAGACTTTGTTTTCGAGAAAATTAAGTGTAAAAGTTTATTAAGTACTGCCTTACGTCCTGTGCGGATGATCGACAAGATTATCTATTGAGTGCAATGTTTGAGCGCCCCTGGGTGTTCTCCGCACGAACCCCAGTAATATTACGGGAGTGTGCTAAACTGTATTCATATTACATTTCACTTTTTCATTTCCGGAGGCCGTTAGCTTCCAGCTAGACACAAAGACTGATAAGGGATCATCATTACATATGATATGAATACCATATCATCATTACATATGATACTACCCGGCGAATATTCAAAGACGATTTTCTCGGAAACAAAACCTCACATGAAAAAATTTTATTCTTTATTTTCGACTAACTTTTTTAAGTAGAATCACCCCCTGCCCGGTTGTATCACGATGGCTGGGACATCCTGTATAATCTGAGTTGGCCATGAACGTACAAAATCTTGATTTTTGTAAACAAAGTTATGTTAAGGACATTAAACTGTGAAGGCGTATAAAATAAAATATACGGTTTTATTACGATATAGTAATTTTCGTTGTGCTCTACATTTCTATGGAAAGCCGATTAGATGAAAATTGTTAAATGTAATAAACCTCGACATTTTTATTTCACGAATTTTTCGGTGTCTTCTTCTTGTTGAAGGGGTGCTTTCATCGCCGAGAATCGAATGTGAACTTCCGAGTAACCGAAGTTTTCCACTGAATATACCACAGTGGCTTATTAGAAATTCATTTTGAAAGAACAAATAGTCCCGAACTTCCACAATAAAGTGGGCGTTTCCCCAAACGATGCATTGTTACCGGCAACAATTATGCTGGCGGAGGCCGAACTCCGGCAATCTCGAAAATACTTACATCGTTCTATAATCGTCTCGTTAATCTTGCTATATTGCAGCCGTGGAATCGAAGTTTCCGCTGTTGGTCTTTCGTACTACCAGCGGGGAAGCGAACTTATCCGAAACTGGGCTGAGAACGAAAATTCTCATGCATGAAAGATGAAACATAATAATGAAGTCTCCGGGAGTTTAGCAAAGCCTGCGCTCCGTGATCGATCGCTCGAAACGTTCTCCGCTTCGTATCGAAAATTTAATCGAAATGAAATCTATTAACCGCTTTTTAAATTTATGAATTTAACATCCACAGATCAAAATTGTAAGTTCGTGGTATTTCTCTTGGTTGTCAGGGTTTTTTTGTACATTTAGAAGAGTTCAGAAAGCTTAATCTATCGCTTTTCCAAAAATAATCTCTGAAGTTTATCAGAAGAAATTCGTTTTACATTTCTGTAGATGAAGAGATTTTTTCCTACGAACAGTAGACTCAACTCAAGGAAAACCAGAATCGAAATTTATATCGCAAATTTCAACTCAATGAAATACTTTAACTGGCATTTAAGTTTAGAGATTTAACATCCACAGATCACAGATAATAAGTCCTTGATGCATCTCTTCCTGGTTATCAGAATTTTTTATAAATCCACCTCAGAAAGCTTAATCTATCCACAAGCACATCAGACTCTACTCAAAGAAAATCTTTGAAAAAGAAAACATCCGAAACCAGAATTTTCCACTGAAAATACAGTTACGGCGACTTCACACGAACTTGATGTTTCGACGCGGAAATAATTACTGACGCGAACAAACCATTAAAATTACTTCTATTTACAAGGAAAATCTGTGTGAAAAATACGAAATCCGAATACGTAATTAAATTTTCCACTGAAAACACAATTGCGTCGAGTTCACGCGAATTTGTTGTTTCGACGCGGAATTAATGAGTTGAACAGATAATTAAAATTGTGTGTTACTTCTGTGTACAATTAAGAAGATTTTCTTCATTCTCCGTTAAATTTCCAGAGATCCGAGCGCACGGATAATCGGGAGACCGTAAAACTCGGCTACGGTTAATCGAGATCGTCCTGTAACGCGGACATGTTTACCGGTGGCGGGTTAGCGAATTTAAAATTCACGGAAGCGGAAAGTACTGGCAGCAGAGGGGAAACAGGTTTCATTCCGCGAAACACTTCAGCTCGTGGCCAAGGAAATGGAAGCAGATGCTGGAGTAAACAAGAAATAACTCACGGAAACGTCCCGAGAATAAGTTAACATGTTTTTCGTGAAACTGGCGTACTAAGAACCTGGCCAACCCGAGAGGATTTTTCTTTTGATATAGAACTCGCTGTATGGTGGTTGGTTGGAAGTTCCGTGCACGTTCGAGCACATGGTTGTTATTTTTATCAGACAATAGGATCATCATAAACTTTGCACTTAGGGAGCTGGCACGCTGTATTAAAATAAGTATGGGAGGGTGCGTCACTGGGAACTGTCATCTAAAATAAGTTCGGACACGCTGATATTAGACAAAAATTGGTGACAAAATTTTATTTTTTATACAGTTAATGTTTCTCGAGGTTTCAAGGTGTTCTTGAAATTTTCAAACTGCACCACGTGAACTGAAGGAAAACTATCCAACAGACATGGGTTCAAAAATTAATATTAAGCTAGCTATTACAGAAGAAATTATTCAGAAAATTATTTACAACTAGACTGCGGATGTTTATGCGAATTTACACATTTAGAGTTCAATATTTTTTTCGTCGATGTAGCTGATGAAGAGCAACATTGACCAAACTGCATTATATTCTTTAAATGTCTGATAAACATCCACAGTTTATTTATAACTAGTATTGATTTTTCGATCCATGTTTATTAGACATTTTTTATTCAGTATGTTCAGTATTGTCTCTCTCGTATATCCTGAATACCTTTTTCAAGATTGCTCAACAAACTGAATAAAAAGAGTCGAAAATTCGATAGTCTTCTTATCTGTCCTGTAATTCATAGTACATAGTGCAGTTGAAAAATTCGAAGGTGACCTTGAAATCTTCCAAAATATGAGCCACGACAAAAATTAAATTTTTAATTATATGTAACCCTCTAAATGACCTTGCATAATACAACTGAAATATTTCAAGGTCATCATCATATATTTAAAATAAATCATACAACTCAAACAAACAGATACTCGTCGAAGATGAGATCAAAGGAATATTCAACTGGTGGAAGAAAGTTATTAAAAATAATGGTCCATATCTGAATGATTAAAAATACCTATAATCATTCGTTTATTTATATCGACAATTAACATTAAAAACGACCTCTTATGTTAGATGCTGATAAAGATGTCAAATCGTGGCTAACTGAACAAAAACTACGTAACTGAAAATCTATTGTTTTTTCTTCTTGTCCAGTTTTGAAAACGGCCAATAAGTGTCTCTAGAATCGTTCTCTATTTATCCACTTCCATCATTCAAAGGCTTGCTACTCGAATGATCTACCGGTGCAGATAGTTCAAAACCACTACAGTAAAACCTCAATTATTCGAACTCTGGTCATCCAAAAATTGGTCATCCTATATCAGTAACGAGTTAAAATTATCACTAATAACAGTATGTACTTAATTTTGTACCATGATATATTTTACGTTCTAAAATAAAACTATTATTATTTTACGAAATCTAGGTACAGGTTGAGTCATTCTGCTCTTAACTACAGTTCGGATAATCGAGGTCCTACTGTACTTACAATTAGTTACAGCACTGAACCTACGAAATGATTTGACGACACGAGATCGTAGACTTTTCCGCTTCGATGGTGAAAACATGGCGGCCAGCCGGAGGAACGTCACAATCGGCTTGACCAGCGCAAAGCTTTCGGCAAACTCGCGTGGAGAATTCGCGAGGGTAAAGCCGATATTCTAAAGCAAACTGAACACTCAGCGGAACGACCGTGCCGACGTAATCTCTTCTACCCTTTCAGACCGAAAGGAATCCCCCCTCCCAATCCCGCGTTCAGTTTTCAGGAACTCCCGAACCATTGTACCAGCAACTTTTGCTACAGGAGGGATTCTGTCTTGCGTTTCCCAGCGTGCAAATTTGCTGAACTCGTGTCTAGATTTTAATGAAACACCATGTGGCCTGGACGGTAGGCACTTAACTGCTAACGGCCACTATAATGGCTCAGACTGGGTGAGGAAGACAGAGATAGTCTGGTGATGAAACTGATTTAGGAGATCGTTGCTTGTCTTCAGTTTATTGATAGCCCTGTTCACGAGTGTTAATACACTTATCTAATTTGGAAGATTTGTAAATTTTGAAAAATTCAGTAATCTTGGAAATTATTAGTAGATTCTAAGATATGTTACCATATTTCATGTTTTGTATCAGAAGAAAAATTGTACATTTTACATTGGAGTAGGACCTCGATTATTCGAAATTTAATTCGTAACAACTCATATAGTAACTAAATTTGGCATGAATTTGACAAATTTATTTTAGAATATGAAATGCAGAGTAGTGCAACATTAAGTACACAGTGTTATTAACGATAGTCTCAGCTTGCAACTGACGTAGAATTGAGGTTTTACTGTATATCCAAATCTCAACATGAAAATTAATTATGAATCAAATCTTTTGTGACTACCTTCAATCTGCAATCTAATTTCTGACAATAGTTTGTTCCATTTCTGCTGCAAATGGTTATAAGAGTCTAATGTTGACTTCGAGTAGGTCTGACATTTTTTTGTCCAGTTCGTCCCCTTATTTTCTCAATTCGCTTGACCTTGGGTGATCAGGATGGGAGAATGCATGATTTTGATTATATTAAGCTCTTGCAACTGTTTTACATAATTTGTCCACTTTTGCAGTAGTCTGGAGGAAATAGTGTATTTTAGAAAGGTAAGTGTCTTAAAATTCGAAGTCCACTTAAACACATTCATAAATAATTTCTGATTTGTCTTCTCAAGTTTATTTATGATTGTTTAAAGGATCGTTGTTGTTTGTTCTGCAGTATACCTAAGGTCTAGGGGTGCTTACTCTCTAATAAGAAGCAACAACCCATAGCCTAGACAAACTATTTCATTTTTTGAGAAAAAGAAATCTGTTACGTGTGAGAAGTTACTTATGACTCAACCCAATATTTATGTGATATTTAATTTACTATACTGATAATTCTCGCGCAATTCCTAAATCCCACACTATTTAGATACCAGCTTGACGAATACATGAAAAATTCAAAATGTGGTGATTGCGTCTATCTTGATCGAGAGCAATCCCTAATTTATTTCTAATATAAATCTTCGTTTGTAGATCTATAAACGGAGTCTTCAGGTGTTTGAATCATAAGTTTTGAATATAAATAGAAATATAGTTGATGACAGACGTGGGTGTAACGGTGCCTGCAAAATATATCGGGGAATTTTTCAAAAAATCTTCCAGATTCGGAGGCAAGAGAATGCTTTGGATAATAATCGCATGATCGGTGTTGAAACTCGGTGGAAGTTGATGGCGAAGTTAGGGAGATGTGCGAGCCGATGAAGATGAAAAAAATAAAGTGGGCCACGATACTCCATTAACCTGATTACTACGACGAAAGTAACGACCCTTTCTGTGCTCGCGGCTTCCGCGCGACTGCTAAATGTGGACACGGCCTACATTCCAGTTCATTTTTAGATAACGTTTTAAACAGCTATCGTCAGCTGTGAAACAAAACGTTATCAGGCGCTTCGCGGAATATTCTGTCTTACTTTCTTCCCTTCGATTTAGAAATACTGATCCATCCACTAATTACGTTCCTTGGAAACCTCTTCGGGATACAGCGAAGTAGAACTTTTCTAAAAATCATTATCAATCCTCTTACGGTGACTCATTAAACATTTCTCCGGATGATACAATAGATTTTAATTCTTCGATACGTAACACGCTGTGTGACCCACTGGTGATCCATCAGTTTTAAAATCACTTCTTTGTATGAGGTTAGCAACTAAATTTGCAATCTTTCGAAATTCTTTGCCTCAAAATATCCTGAACTCTACTATCACGTAGTCAACAAATTACCAGAACTATGTCGGAAAAAAATTCAGAATTAAATTGTAAATAACTTGAATCCAAAATAATCGATGAATTTTAACAAACTTTTTTCATACAAAAACTTTCGAAAGTCGCGAATTTGGTTGTAAACGTAATATATACAACCATACACAGGGTGAAGTGTCTTAAGATACCCTATTATAATAAACAAAAAATATATATATATAATTCCATTTAAAAAAATGCTGACGATCTTCCAAATTTTTTTCTTCCAAACCAAGTATCTTCCATCTGAACTATTTTTTTTATCGCGAAAATTAAATATGTTATTGCTAAATAAAAATGCACATTCGCGTGTCTGTCTAGTTACATATGTTCCCCCCGTTCCACTGAACGTGTAAAAACCACGAAACATCCAGTGACTGGCAAATATATAACAAATCGCCTTTGACTGACTGGAATGCAATTGAACGAATCCGCAGTGAATGTTAAACGGAATTTCGATGAAACTACACATCCCTGCAGAAATGAATAAATTCCAATAGGAACTCGACTTGGTCAATTAATCAATTTCATCCGCGGTTCCAATGTGGCGAAAACTTTCACGTTAACGATCAAACATCCACCGGCTGGTCAGTACTGGAATATTAAGGCCACTATAAATTCACGCAGTATATAGTTCGGTGTACCGTTGAAACTGAAACCGCGTGTTACCGAATGTAATCTCGCCGGGAGCTTTAATATCGAAGGAAACTGAATTTGAGCCACGAACGTGCTAAAACCTGCCGCACGGTGAAAGTAGTTATCTCGATCTGTCCCTCTCTCTCCGTCTCCTTTGAACGTAAATAATATTCATCCCACAATTAAGGCTCTTCTATTCTAATTCGCGGGCTTTACCATAAAGGCGTATGATTACGAGGACACGTACGTATATTATCCGGATCCTCTATGCATTCGTTAATCCCTGCTACACGGCTAAAGCTCTTCGCGCGTGCAGTTCCTTTTATCTGCACTCGCTGACTTTCGCCTGGTTTGCAGTAAATTATCCCTCGAAATTCTTCGCAGATTTAACGTAATACGCGTTATACAATGAGGACGGCGTAAAGCTTCTCTAAAAAAAAAATTGCCAAACAATTGCTTGACAACTCCAGCTGGAGACCCGGGGATGGACTCATTGGGCGGTGGCAACATTTTTGGACGTGTTAATAATGGATTAGCGAACTCTTGTAATTAGATTGCAAATTTTTGCTAGGATACACTCTGTGTACCTCTACTAATACTCCCACTCTAACTTGCTCTCTGTATCTGTACTAATACTCCCGCTCTAATTCTCTCTCTCTCTCTTTGTATCTCTACCAATACTCCCACTCTAACTCTGACTACTCTGGCTCTCCAAGCCTTAAGTTCGAGTTGCAAGGCAATATCTACGCTTCCAGGCGCTTAATAGAAGTGAAACATGACTCTACTGATCATCTTCATCACTAATAATAAGACTACTTCAACGTTAGAGATATTACACTAGATGTAAGCAGTACGTAGACTAAGCAAAGTGAATGTTACATTTTGACAAATCACGGGCTATCCACTCGTAGAATTTGATTTTCGAACAAACTATTCTACTTATGAAAGTACAAATTTCTATTAACAACTAAAATCTTTGTGTATTAAGAATCATGTAATCCCATGGCTGAAATATTGAATGCATTGTAAAAAAGAACTCACCAGGAAGACTGAGTAGGTATCGATGGCAGGGCCCCCGGTGGCAGCGACCTCCTGATAGCTTGACAACAGGACCTCGCACTCGCAGGGACCTCATTGCAACAAGATGGCGGATTGTTGCACACATGACGCCCAACGACTCCGGTAGACGTCGTCGGGAACTCAACAGCTGAGGCTCTCACTTTGGGCCTGAGTAACGGGGACATCGAAAAACCGTCCCTCTGATTAGACGCGGAGCTGCTGGAGCTACTGGACCCGGGACTGCCACCCAGACGACCCGGTGAAGCGTATGCTAGACCTCTGAGTCTGAAGTGCGACTGATGGTACGGATATCCAGCGGGTGGTGGTAGCCGATAATGATGATGGAATCCAAGATCTCGTCTCATGTATGGGTCACCAGGGTCATTGGTAGGCACGTAACGATCCGTGGGCGTGTGTGCAGCAGGCGTTACGTACCTGTCCACGTACCTATCCGGGTACAGGACCTGTGGAGGTGGTTGAGGCACGTATCTTTCGACAGGTGTGTGTGCGGTCGGAGGAACGTAGCTTCCGGTCGCGTTCGACGTGCCGTAGGTTCGATCGGTCGACGTGGCGGCCACAGAAGTACCGCAAGAGGATATCGGAGTTATGCGACCGGTATAGCGATCCTTAGGCTTCGGTAGAGACAGGTACTTGTCCGCGGTGCGAGCCGGAGAGTATCGATCAGGAGTAGAATGAAAGCGATCAGGAGTGGCGGCGGAGGATGAGAATCGATCGGTGGTGGTGACGTTGGAAAATCGATCGTATCGATCCTGGGTGAGCCTGTCGAACTGGTCCCCAGGATTCCCGACCGTGTAACGATCGTTGCTGTAACTCTGCACGGACTTCGACACCTGGAGATACTTGTCCACCCCGGTTTTCGTCGCGCTCTGATAGCTGCCCGTTCCAGAGGAGCTCCCTGTCCCCGATCTGAGGTTGCTGTTCGCTGCCTCCGGGGTGGGCGAGATGGAGGTGAAGCGATCGTTCGATGTCGATGACTGCGTGGCGGTTGTGTTCGTGTACGAGGAGTGATATCGAGCGACGGTGTCGGTGGATGAAGAAGACGAGGAGGATGTAGCGGATAATAATCGTTCCGTGGACGATCCAGACACGGTGTACCTGGATGCGTCGCTGTTGGAAAGCCTTCCGTCGTGTCCGGGTGAAGAATTAGACAGGTATCTATCTGTGGAGACGCAGAACCTATCGTTGGGTCGCGTCTGACCGCACCGTTGTATCGCGAGATCGTTGAATCTATCTCCGGTGCTGACATATCTCGTCTGACCGTTTCCCACATCCTGGAAACTGGAGTATCTGTTAAAATCCGTGGGCGCTGGCGATCCGCTGGATCTATCAGTATACTTCTGGCAAACCGTCTCGACGCCACGATCGGTATACAAACGTCTCTGTTCGTTCGTATTAGCCGACACCTGCAGAGACCTCTCCGTCGGCGTGTATCTCTGATGACCTGTCTCGGGGTTAGGCGAGTTCGCCAGAAATCTCTCTGCGCTCGACGATATCGTCGTGTAACGATCGTGATGAACGTTTGCCGTCGTTTCCTGTCGATGGTATCGTTCGTGAACGGGCGATTCCCCGATGTACCTGTCCGTCGACTTGCTCGCGAACCTCTCTGGCACCGGAGCGTGTATAGGCGATGAGGAGAGCAATCTGTCCGTAGAAATGGTTCCATACCTTGCAGAGGATGTGTCCTTGCCGTATACCCCGCTCCTGTCGCCTTGTAGACTGACTTGAAGTGTTCCCAGCACCGGCGACGAGCCGGACAACAGGCGATCGCTGGCTCCAGCGTATCGTTGCTGATCCTTGGGCTCGTGCACGGAGGTCGACGACTGCTGACTGGCCAGTAATCGTTCCGCCGAAGAGAATCGTTCCTTAGCTGGCATCGGGGAGGTTGGTGCGGTGCCCCCGCCGTATCTGGTGCTTGGAGAACCTGGGGGCAGAATCCTATCAGCAGCAGGATAACCAGCCAGACTCTGGGTCGAGGCATACTTCTCGCTTGGGCTGGGCGACAGGGGCGGTGGTGGTACGAAACGATCGTTCGCGGGTGCCGGCGACGGTGGAGACGGGAATGTCTCTGATGAGAACGGACTCGTCGACACCAGGATGTTCGTGTTCGCGTATTCGTTTCCCGTAGACACCAACTCGTTTCCAGCGTGATGGAAGCGCAGCTCCGTGCTCGTGGTCGGTTGAAACCTTTCGCTGGGTGCCAGGGACAGTCTCTGTTCGCCGTGCAGCCCACCCAGCTCGTTGAACCGTGGAAAACGATCGGCCAGAACGTTCTGGGACAATGTTTGACCGGCCGAGCTCGTTCTACCCGACGCGTACTGATGGTGCGTCTGCAACGAGGACTGACCGTATCTCTCTTGGTTCTGATAGTGACCGAATCGCTCGCAAGTCGACTGTATGGATCGTGTTTCCGCGCAGGACTTCGAGAAATCGTCGATCGTTGGCTTGTCGGTGGATTTGTCGTGCCGATCGATTCGTTCCCGGCCGCCATAGTCGATGCGTTCGTTCGACTGGCTCTGCTGATCCGATTGGTAACGATCTTGACCGTTCGACGCGCTTCCGCTGTTTCGTAACTCCGTCTGTAGGGGCTGCTGTTGCTTATAACAGTCCGAGGAATTGCTGGAACCGATCTGAGAGCCGGCGCTTCCGGATGTCCCGCCGTTCGATCCTGGAATCGGAGATGACGAGGGCCCGTACTGTGTGATCGGGTGCTGGTGCAGTAGGAGACGTTCTCTTCGGCCATAGTCGTCGTCCGTCGGCATCCTGGTGGCCCGGGGCCCGCTGTCAGGACATCTGGAACACCATACCTCTTATTAGCAACTCCGATACAATCCCATACGCTTACAAACTCTACTGTGCTTCAACTACTCGAAGCAGGTAAACAGAATCTTGAGTATCAATTGTGAATTATTCTGAAAAATTCATTCTACCACTTTTTTTGTATGAGGATGGGACCTCATTGTTGCGTGGGTCGTCTACGCCCCACATATTAATGATTACTTTACAGAACTACTAATATGCTTCATATTTCAATTAAAGTGAACTCCACAATAGTACTACAAAATAAAAAGCATGTCATAAGATAACTCAATATGAAGCTATGTATTTATAAAGACTTATTCTCAAGTGTCTGACTAGTCGCGGAATTTTCTACTGCAACGAAATGTGTCAAAACCTTGATTCCTAGCTTACGAGTGATCCAAGGGCAATTATTTGACAGCCAACTATACAAATGCTTCTCAAAAATAGCAGAGTCTCAGCAAATATAGTATAGACCTAACACGAAACAGATTTCGATATCGATGTTATATCGACAGCGATACAACAATAAGTTGACTGACGTCGAGAACAGAGTAATTACTTTTTTAGGCTCCCTGTGTCGCTCCATCCCCCAATATCGATGGTAAAACGTAACATAGAAATATGATGGAGGACAGATACGAATTGGTTGTAACGTGACGTTAAAACGCGATGCCGTATAATCGATTGCAAATTAATTGGGGCCACGGTTGCTCGCGTTTCGCTATAGTTCGGAACGTGTCCGAACGAGTGACGCGTGCGGTCGTTCGTAACCACTGTCGGGCCTGCAGCGAATTGCTCCGAAATGCAACGATTTCATCGATCACTGCTTAAATCCCCAGAAGAGTATCAGGATGGTACGAGTATGTCCGGCCCATGAAACTTTTACTATATGCTCGCTGCGAGCCCGCGTAAAAGCTAAATTGACGGCACCGCCTCCCTTTAATTCTCAATCCTGCTTTACTGCGTGTCGCTTTTTTACGTGGAGCACTATTGTTACAGCTCGATCGTCAATTGTCAAACGCATACCGACGAGCGACGTAATTTATTTATTTACTGAGTAAATCACTGTAGCTTTGCGCATTAAATAACTGCATCGATTTTTATATGCTACGGAAGAATGTCCGAGGAAAAAATATTCAGTTCATAGGGATACGTTGAACAATTTATCGGAACTTTTTTACTGAGCCTCATATTTTGTAAGATTTAATGGTTTATATTATTTTTTTTGTGAGGCGTGGAATTTTTTAAACATATATAAAAACGCAGAGTAATTTTCTTTGTATAAGGGCTTTTTACGGAGATAATTGAGTTTTATTCGCAGAGTTATGTTTGGGTATCTTGCACAGCGAAGCACTGAAAATTTTTGTTTATCAAGGGAATGTAATTGTAGTATATGTTTCAGAATTTTTGGAAAATCTTAAATCTTAATAATAATCAAAGTATAAAACCTGAATTGCGATTGTAAGTAGAATATCTGTGTGTTTGATCAGACCAAGGTTCTACTTACAATTAACTATGATATAGCACATCTTTTAGAATGATTATAAAATAAATACATACTCACTATTCCTGCGAAAGTGTATTATAATCGTTCAGATTAATTTGAAATTTCATCTCACGTAATGTAATCCTCTTTTTGTTGAACAATCACCGTGATATAGTAAATTTTCAAATACGACATCAATGAATTTATCTCTATTACTAAGACTAGTTATGGATAAAATTAATATTTTGAAATGCATACGTTGAAAATTTATTTGGTATTGAATGCGTTATTAAATAGTATATAAGTATCGGGCGTCCTGTTTGTACGAGCACATTTTTATACGAGCTCTAATGAAATGGAATTTATTTCTACCAATAAAAGAGATTATCTATAAATTTATTATTTTAACCTGAAACGCATTCATAAATTTATTAAACAAAAAAATTGAATATTTTCTTGAACGTGATAGCAAATAGTATGTAATTATCGAGCGTCCCATTTTATCCGAACGTTAATTAAAAATTTAATCAAACAGTCGAACTTCCTCGTTTCTCACAGCGGGAAAATAACGTTACCTTTATAATGATAGAAAATTCCGGCGCAGAAGTTGGAATGTTAGCAGACTTCAGTCGGTAATTCAGTCATACTGCAGTGACAAAGGATGTAAGTAGAGAACGAACGTAATTGGCCGTACATTACAAGGGAAGATAGAACCTGCAATCACTTGCGAGTAGAATGAACCGTGTAATTGATCAGACGTTTCCACGGGGAAGATGATGACCCCGGTGAAATATTGAACCGCCGCGTTCCTGTTATTTGCAATCTCACCAGTTACCCGTAGAAACACATTTCACCTTTCTTTTCTCCCACGTAACACGCAACAGATTAAGTATGAGCACTCACTTGGGTTCTACGATTTATTTTTGCGGAAAAATGAAATTTAACAAACTTGTAATCTATGACTTGTGAGAATTTAATTGGATTTCTAAGAAACACGATATACTTGGCAATATTGCATGAATCTGACTTTTCAAAAGACTTTTTTAGGGATCTTTTAGTACTTTATTTGAATGAGATTTCATGATATTTAGTCAATTCTGGTTTGAATGGTATAAATAACTTTGAGGGGTGTACAGTTTTAAATTTTTAGTGATCCAATACTTTGCATAGTTCGTCTCAAATATAAATTATTAGTGAGTGTAGTGAACTGTATAAAATGTAAAAAATGTTTCCTATTTTATAAAAATTATCACAGTTATCGAATGCGACTGATACTGATTAGTGAAAATTGAAATTAGAGCTCCGTAAATAATTTTGAGGTGTGTACTTAACACAATTCTGAATTTCCAGTGACCTAATAATTTTCACAGTTCGTCTCAAATATGAACTGTTATTAAATATGATGAACTATATATAATATACAAAGTGTTTCCTATTTTATTGTATAAAAATTATCATATCGATTGTAGCTGACGATCTTTACTAATACTACTTAAAAGTAACCAAAAAATGCCATCAATTGCTTTGTTCCCAATGTCATCAAGCATTTGTTCATTGTTTAATTACAAATACGGTTATTACGATTCGTTTCCTTCAACTCCTCAAAAATGATCTACAATTGGCTATTAAACAGTGTTTACTGCATAAAACCATCCTTCAAACTTCCAACTTCGAAAACCGACATTTCATATGCACCAGCCTAATGAAATTCTCATTCTCACTGACAAATTTGACGAAAAGTAACGCAGGGGTGATTCTCACGGCGGTCGAGAGGAAGAGGTACGTAAAAGCGGTGGAAAAAGCGAAAAAGTTAGGGAATCGTTTGGAGAACGATTGAAACACTCCATTGGCAGTTCACGGGGTTTGAATCGATCGTAACGAGTCGGGTTTCCAACGTTTATTCGATTTCGAAAACCGCCTGACGACGGATTAATAAAACGTTTTTACAACTTGCCGAATCAACGCGCAACCCCGTTAAGAATCTGTCGCTCTATGCGGATTTTTATCCTCGACGTTGCTTGTTCACCAGCTCGAGCTTGCAATCGAAAATCGAGCTGGCCGCCAGAGGAACGGCGTGCAAATAACATTTATCTCGAAACGATATTGCTGATGGTAGAAAAAGGGACGGTGTTCTGCAATGCGTCTATCACGGGGCTAGAAAAAGTTTGCGGAAGGTAAAAATGGCACGCGTTCGCAGGTGTCGTAAAGATAAAACGCAGCTGGCGTTTTCACGAAACAGCAGACCATTCGCGGCGACACGTAAAATATATTCTTTTTTACATTTGCAGACGGACGATACAATATCGCGCGAACGGCCACGGTTCCGAGGTTTTTCATTTTCTTCGGGAAAACGTGGAATCTCTATTAGCGCTTCGATTGGCCATACTGTACCGCTCGAACATCGGAACCATTCTAAATTTTTATACGAATTGTGTATAACTGTTTCATTAATAATATTGGGAAGTTTCATAATTTTTTTACTGGTTCCATGAGAGTTTCTTAAATGTTTGTTAATACATGTTGTACGTATAATCAAATAAAGAATGAATCGAACAATAAGTGTTACACAGTGTAGTGTAAATAAGTCAAAGAGGCAAATATCAATCTATTAAGAATTTAAGACGAGCACGGTAGAAAGATTATTTGGTATTAGCTATTAAAATTTGTGAATTATAATACAATAATAGTCTGTTATTACAGACATAAGTCATAGATAACAGACACAGATTGTTTAAATAGAAATGTTGCTCTGATTGGAGAACACGATGGAATCTGACAGATGTTTATACAAAATTAAGTATATGACCCCGTTCAACTTCTGAGTCACATGACACATTAAAAAATACATTACTTATAAAAATGAAGAAACAGAAGTGACAGAACTAAAATAATTTAATGATATACAAAACCGAAAGAGATGTGTAACTCTTAATAAAAATTTATAAGCTAGAGTAAACATTAAAATAAACTAGAAGAAAGCCAATCAAGGATTACAATGAAAGTATGTACAAACTAGAAGAGATACGAGATTAATACAAATTTACAGGATGTAGAAGACAACTATTCAAATAGATAATGAAATCGTGATAGCAGCAAAGTAATCGAATTATAGCAAACTACGTATTAAAGATTAACAGTGTATTAAAAATGCTCTGTAACTCTGGGTTCACATCTGTAGGCGAAGATACGTTAGAAATTCGTTCCAATAGGTAAAAAGAAAGTAGAACAATAATATTAACAACAATTGGTAGATACTACGTGGTACGCCGTCAAGGCCACAAGATTCGAGAGAAAATCTTGTATATATTACTGACAATGAGTCCTGAACTTTGTGTTTACATTTGTTGTAGGCGAAGTTTCGATAAAAATGCGTTCTAGGAAAAACGATAACACTAACGGACACGTTTGGGTGGCAGTTAGGAAAACTTTGGAGGGAATATGTAAAGTAAGAGTGCATTACTGATAGGACCTGTAAGTCCTTGACGCGGTCCAATCAGGTGTCAGGCCCCCACTTAGGAGTTCCGCACGCCTAACGCCGTGATAGCGTTTACCTGCAGCGCGGGGCCTCATTTGCATCGTGACTTTCGAACCGATCGGACTCGTTGATAGATTCGCGTATAATAACATATCCCTTAACCTCTAAACATCTTCTGATCGTATTCTAATACTTCTTCATCGCGCTTAAACTTTTCTGTCGCTCTCGTTTAATATCACAACGCTATTATTTTTGATTAAATATAATTTATTTATTATCAATTAATTTGATACTTTTGGACATTTTCTATCGGGTTTCGCGACTTTAGTTCTAATCATTCTTCATCGAGTTTAAACTCTTCTATCGCTTTCATTTAACATTACAACGCTATTATTTATTATTCATTACAATTTACTTTTTTAAATTAGTTTGATATTTGTGGATACTTTCTATCGGGTTTCGCGACTTTTATTTTAATATTTCATCATCGTGCTTACACTCTACTATCGCTTTCGTTTACCATTATTCATTAATATTTATAATTAAATACATTTTATCTGCTATCAATCAATTTGATATTTCTGGACGTTATTCATCGGGTTTCGTGATTTTTATTCTAATACTTTACCATCGTGTTTAAACTCAGCTATCGCTTTCGCCTAACATTATTACAGTATTATTTACTATACATTACAATTTGTTAATTATTAATTAATTCGATATTTCGGGATGTTGCCTAACTGTTTATGCAATCTTGACCGGTACACTTAATTCTCCGATTTTTTAATTTTATACATTGATTTCCGGTACGTTTAAACAATTTCGGGACAACTTCTCATTTGTTATTAAATTTTTTATTAATATTTCGGGTTCATTTATTCGATATCTCGAAACCTAATGCATCAGTTTTCGCGTTTTGATTGGAGCATGTACGATTTCGATTTTTTCATTTATTTCATAGTCATCCAGTACTAAGATTAAACTAGAAAAAATAAATTCGCGTTTTCTATTCGGTATTTAAAATTATTCGAACTATTATTTAAATATTCTGAATTCATTCAGTTGAATTTTAATTGCATTTAGATGTTAATGAAAAATTGGAATTAATTGCATTTTGCTGCATCGTAGTCACGTACTTACATATCTTTTAACAATTCAATTATAAATAATATTTACACCTTTACCATCTGTATTGAACTATCGAAAACCGGCTACAATTCGAGATTCGATACAGTAAATACAATAATACTTGCAACTCTAACAACGAAACTCCTTACTATTAAATTTTAACACATTATTCATCACTATTTATAATTATTAACCATAATACTTCACTGTGTCAATTTATTTCAGCTATTCAATTATTAATCAATTATTTCGAAGGTACAAATCAAGCAGTATTTTCTTTAACAAACTCTCGTTAGGAAAAATGATAAGAGGAGAGAATTTGTTGTTTCATTTTATTCTACCCTTCCCTTAGTCTAATAAATTTTCCTTTCAGCAAAATTTTGTAACCGCGCGCAATGCAGTCATAGAGTCAGTGTTTATTTCGCGAAAGTTTTTGTTTTGTTTACGGAGCTAACTGCTTCTATACATAATCCTCTAATTGTGTTAGACACGCGCGAGTAGAGTCAGTGTTGCTTCAAACTATAATGTTCATGCAACCTCAATTATCCGAACAAATACGGAAATTATCAATTTTTACTGTGTCGTAATTTTATGTTTCAAGAAATTAAAAAATAAATATACTTGGTTGCGAGTTTCGAATTATTAAATTATTGTGACAACGCGAGTTTTTCAAAATGAAATTTTTCTAAAAATCAACGATGTTTTTATTGCGTTACTTTCTATTCGGTGTTGATTATTCAAATTCGGATAATGGAGGTTCCACGACAGCGAAACTAGAGTCACTTGTTCGTCGTTCAGAAATTTCGGTCGTGATTAGTCTTTTATTTTTTTCTTAATTGCTCAAACTCAATCGTTCGCGAAATTAACGTCAGTGCAGTGAAGAGTTGATGGCGATCTCCCAGGGAGATTGATGTAAGTATCAACATCACAGAAACTTACAACAAATTTTCATATTTTCTGCTCAACTATAAATTCTTTGCTCCTTTCCTGTACAGAACCAGTCTGGCGTCCACCCCAATGTCTGAGAGGATGATTGGTTTCAGGCAGTAATCAGTGTAGGAGAATGTAAGTATCAATATAATTACATAAATTTTTCCATTAAAATCATTGAAATTTTCGAAAACATATTGTAATGTTTCCTGTTCCTTTTCTGTTCAGGACTACCATCCAGCCAGCCTAATAACTTCAGCAGCACGGTAGTGATTTCTTCTATCGGTGAGTCATAATTCTTTTGATTTCCTCCGGTCTCCATCATGTCGTAGGATGAAATGTCCGAAACGACACGGAAACTGGTTGTATAATATTTTTTGGCAAGCATAGTGACCTCGGGTATGATAATAGATCATACTCGTGGTAGTAACCTTCATCTATGATTTATTAGAATAGGCTAGGGTCTTCTTGTACGTCGCGCTCGTCGATTTACATTCATTTCGCGAGAGTATGACTAAATGAATATTGTCAAATGAGATAAAAGTAGAGTTGTTTTAATACAAATTAATTGTCGAATTTTATTCGATAGTTAATTTGTATTTTATGATGAAGTACCCCTTGTCTTCATTATTTTGATTTTTAAAAAATGTCAGAGACACGTTAACGGTATCGAAAGATGATTGTCGCGATTTTTATATTCTTTTTCGTTTATACTATATTAGTCTTTCAATTTTTTGCGGTTCGATGTTAGAATTTCTGTACAAGAAGGACGCTTTGCGACGGGTTTTCGGTGTCAAAGTAACAAACCTGAATACTATTTTTGCATTCTTGAAATTTACTTTGATGTCGAAACATCCGAGAGTTTTCTATGCCAAATAATTTTCATTCAATTTTCAGATTAAATTTTTTTATTGCATACAGTCAATTTTTCATATAAATTATTGAACAGTCGAGTCATTTTGCTTAGTTTTTCAATTTTACGTATAAATTTTTCAATAGTAGAGCCATTTTGTTAACTCTTTGAATTTTATACATCAATTTTTGAACAGTAGAGTCATTTTTCATAAACAAAAGTCGAGTCATTTTGCATATACAATTAAAATGAAACAATATTAGCCCGTTCAGATATTCTAGTAACTAATCATCAATTTTAGATCAGGATTTTCAGGTGCATAATTCCGTGTTCATTACCTAATCCCACTCACGTGCCCAGGTGCTACTTGTGTGGGTGAAGGCAATGGGCACGATGATCTAGTTTATAAGATTTAATCAAATTTTCAAGCGATTGGCAAGCGTT
Organism: Macropis europaea; assembly: GCA_916610135.2. NCBI lineage: Eukaryota > Metazoa > Arthropoda > Insecta > Hymenoptera > Melittidae > Macropis > Macropis europaea. The sequence goes on from OU744344.1 coordinate 24,312,965, forward strand.
AGTGTATCATGCACCACGTAAGTCTCACATGTGTGTGTGTGTGTGGATAGGCTGTGAGGTATACGTGGTTTTAAAAAAATCTATTTTTTCTATTCTATATATACTATTATTAATTACAACATTTATACTGCCTCGGTGAACAAATATCAGACAAAACGCGTTGTTCCGTGTGAGCGCCATGCATTTTAATTCTCAGTCATTGTTAGTAAGAAGTTTTTATAAATAATACAAGTTACTATTTATACAAAATTTCTATGAATAAACCCAAATGGTCACTGCGCTTGTCAGTCGATTTCAGGAAATGGCACGTACATATCTTAGAGTGTGAATGTTGTTGCACAAGCTCGGGTGTCGGAGAACGTCCCGCGTGACGTTCTCCCTAGGTTAGCCTCTTGCACCCGAGCTGATGAATGAGAACCGTGGAGCGATTTGTGTTGGCGCGATTGAGTTTTGCCAATTTTTTAAATATAGGGTTAGGTAGGTAGGTAACTTCTTTCTGGTATGTATGTTAGATGTAAGTAGGTAGGGCCAGGGCAGGTTATCACATTCTCTGATTCGGGCGGGCTCCTTTTCGCACGTGATAAACCTGCACCTGGGACAAAGTGTTCACGATGAATCTGTCGCGATTTGAACATGCTCTAGCATGGTCAAATCGCTCAGATTTTCGAGTGAACTCTTCAAACTAAATTTTAAGTCGCGTACGCGGTCGGGAGGATAGCTTCGAAACGCTCGTTCCTTGTACGAGATGCTTTTGCATGTGCGACGATCAGAGATCTTCAGGATCGTGTTGATCGTCCACAAAGCATCTCTCTAGTTCCGTGAGTTTTTGTTTTCGTTGAGGTTTCAGGGGGCAGGAGCCCGAAGAAAGAAAAGGCTAAGGAGCCGAAGAGGCCCGGCAAACTGCCACGAAAAGGGCTGCAACGAATGATTGTGCATCTTTGAGAGTACCCAATGCTCTCAACGATGTATGGTCATTATTTTTGTTACTACTTTGTCACTATGCTCGCCTGTAGTAGCAGTAGCAGTAGCAGTAGCAGTAGCAGTAGCAGTAGCAGTAGCAGTAGCAGTAGCAGTAGCAGTAGCAGTAGCAGTAGCAGTAGCAGTAGCAGTAGCAGTAGCAGTAGCAGTAGCAGTAGCAGTAGCAGTAGCAGTAGCAGTAGCAGTAGCAGTAGCAGTAGCAGTAGCAGTAGCAGTAGCAGTAGCAGTAGCAGTAGCAGTAGCAGTAGCAGTAGCAGTAGCAGTAGCAGTAGCAGTAGCAGTAGCAGTAGCAGTAGCAGTAGCAGTAGCAGTAGCAGTAGCAGTAGCAGTAGCAGTAGCAGTAGCAGTAGCAGTAGCAGTAGCAGTAGCAGTAGCAGTAGCAGTAGCAGTAGCAGTAGCAGTAGCAGTAGCAGTAGCAGTAGCAGTAGCAGTAGCAGTAGCAGTAGCAGTAGCAGTAGCAGTAGCAGTAGCAGTAGCAGTAGCAGTAGCAGTAGCAGTAGCAGTAGCAGTAGCAGTAGCAGTAGCAGTAGCAGTAGCAGTAGCAGTAGCAGTAGCAGTAGCAGTAGCAGTAGCAGTAGCAGTAGCAGTAGCAGTAGCAGTAGCAGTAGCAGTAGCAGTAGTAGTAGTAGTAGTAGTTTGTTTCTGTGGCCATTGCACCATGTGGCTCATCACCCAATGCCTTGGGCGAAATCGCGTATGACCGATCACGTTTGCTTTAGCGTTGCGAAAAATACTGATCGCGTTGGTTTTTTGTTTTGCAAATGAATAATATAGGTAACGTTAGATGTAGAGTTGCGAAAAATTTTGATCGCGCTTGTTGCAACGTTTCGAACAGATCTGATCGCGATTATCTTAGTGTTGCGAACAATTCTGATCGTGTTTGCTTTTTGATAGCGATTACTTCAATTAACTTTTCATTACATAAAAATTAGAGTCTATTCAGTTAGAGTTGCGAAATTGATTTATCGCGTTTTGAATTAGAGTTGCGTTTCATGAAATGCCCAAATATACTACTAGGACCTGTTGGACCATTTCGTTATGGTCCCTTTTGGGCCATTTTTATATGGTCCTTGTTGGACCATTTTATTATGGTCCCTTTTAGACCATTTTTATATGGTCCCACGCAGCTGAACTAGCTGCTTATTTATTTGTCACAGTCTGGTAAACTGCGACAGATTTGGTAGAGTTAGTGTTGCGAATTATAAAACACAAGAGTGCCCGCGTTTGCTTTTCTAATTCGAGTTACGAATATTAATGAGCAGCCTTTTTTAGGTCTGCTCTCGGGAGACTTCATTTCATATTAAATAAATTAGAGTTGCGAAATAGAGAATACACCACTCACGCGTTATTTGCTTAAAATGAGTGGAATACATGCCCTTTTGGTTTATGAATATTTTTTGTAAGGAGCCCTTTTCAGTGCTTCCTTTTAGGTTGAGAGTTTGTTAAGGAAATACTGCTTAAAAGTATATATGTTTACTTATTGTAAGGGAGTCATATATTTTCCATAATATTATTAATGTTCAACAGATTGCACTTTTATGGTTTCATACAAATATAACTTTGTAAAAAAAAAATTGAATTAAAAATAGTAATGGATTTCCTTATTGGAGTTGAAAAATTGCTCGTGAGATCTTGTCCCTTTTAATTTTGCAAGTTTGCAAAACTACTTCGTTGAAATCAAAGTTTGATCGCGGGATTTTTTAATGTTTGATTAATATGAAATACGAGGTGCTTGCGTTGATATTATATTAAAATTAACTAGAATTCGATAGTTACATGTCGATGGTAAGGGTATTTTTATTTATTAAAATCATATGCGTTCATCTTTCCTAATTTTATAATAAAATGACAATTTTTCGCTTGCCTAAGTAATTATCATAAGTACATTGCAGCAAAATGTAATTACTCTAATTTCTCATTAAATGCGGCGAAATCATCAGATATTAAGATGCATATAAGTTTAATTTGGTAACGGGAAAAAAACGTTTGAAAGTTGAAGAACATTGAATAGTCGGAAAAAGGGATAAAATAGTCCAATAAATAAATAATATATCGAGTATGATACATACGATTATAAATACATTTTTTTTAATTCAAGATATTTTTACTTTTCCATTTAAATAATCCGTGGTTTTTTCTTTTTTCATCTGAGTACTGAGATGAGATTTCAATTCATTTCATTTCACTTTTTCATTTCAGTTTCATGTGTTTAATAAATATTTTCTTTTTAGCATATTAACCATACGAGTATATTTCTGTTATTTGATTTTTCACAGGATTTCGCGGGATTTTAAGATTCCGAATACATAAGATATAATACCTTCTGCATATTTACTTAATTTATGTTAGTTTATGTTCCAGAATCACCGTGGGTCCAATTCCTGAAATGAGAAGGGTATTTCATTAGTACGTTTTTTAAATAGGGAAACTAATCAATAGAGAAAGTGTTTCAGAGATCGTCGTGGGACTAAGAAACTGAAGAAAGAAGAATCTCAAGATTTGTGTAATTATTAACTAATCAGTATAGAGAATGTTTCAGATAGCAACATAGGTCTAGGAGGAAAAAAGAAGAACTTGGACTGCAGACAGAAGTAGCTTAAGATTTGCTTAATTATTAACTAATGAGTATAGAGAATGTTTCAGATAACAACATAGGTCTAAGAGGAAGAAAGAAGAATCTCAAGATTTGTTTAATTATTAACTAAACGGTATAGAGAATGTTTCAGATAGCAACGCACGCCCACCTTCTGGAGAAAGAAGAAATACTTCTGATACATCCTTGGATTTCTTAACGGAGATAAAAGAGAAACTATGTACTCCATCAGATTCTTAGACTTGTTACTTGGTTAGGTAGGCTCCTCGTTTTGTATTTAAAAATCTGATTAAGTAGGCATCCACCTGTAAAATTAGATACAGAGTTAGGCAGGCTTTCCATTTTTCGCTTAAATATGTAGTTAGGGAGGTTCTCAAGTTCTGAATTTTCAGAAAAATAAATCTAATAAGTAATCACTATACAGAATATTTATTTCAGAAAACATCGTAGGATTTTGTATAAGCAGAAAGGAGGCAATGAATCTTCATTCTGTATCAAATTTTCACTTAGAGACGTTTTAGATAGGCCTCCACCTTATTACTTAGAAATTTCATTAGGTAGGCATACCCATTTTTACTTAGAAAATTCGTTAGGTAGGTATGCTCCTTTTTAAGCAGATACATAATTAGGTAGGTTTTCGGATTCTTTATATGAACCGAAAGAATCTGAACAAACTAATTGAAGTCACATACATTTCCTTCAGAAAGCATCGTGGGATTTTTAAAACGAAAATAAGCAGATAGAAAACATCAGAAGAGAAGAGGCTCCATGTATTGTTAAAAATGGTTACTTTTATATGTTGTAAGGCAGGGCTCCCTTTTTTACTATGTTGTTATTTAATAATCTGGTTAGGTAGGCGCACACCTTTCTATTTAAAAATCTAGTTAGGTAGGCATACCCTGTTTTAATTACATATATAGTTAGGTAGGTTTACCCCTTTTGAATTGGACATATGGTTAGGCAGGTTTACCCTTTTTCAATTAGACATATAATTATGTAGGCTTACCGCTTTTGAATTAGACATATGCTTAGGTAGGCTCCACGATTCTTAATTTGAAATTAATGTATCTGAACAATCAAATAATAAATGTAAAGAATATTTCTTCCAGCAAGCATCGCAGGAGATTTTTACAGATGAGAAGGAAAGAAGAGAAGAAGGACTTTTCATAGTATATTAAATTGTTATTCCACATTCGTTACTTACAAATGTTGTTGTTAGATAGGCTTTTTCGGAGTCAATATTTAAACACTGCCTTTATCAATAATAAGGGCAGGCTATTTATTATTTATCATATACGTATGAATAATTAACATTTAATTCGGTGGAAATTATATCAATATGTAAGTGTACTTATATTTATTTACTGTGTAAATCTTCGATCACTGTTTATCAACATGAATTGTAATAATGTTCTGAATAATTCGGAACGTTAAACAAATCTTCGAAAATAAATTAGAATTAAGTTATTACTTTTACAGGTTGACTTATATTGTTTGTATAGGCAGGATAATTTATTCTTTATACATAATTTTTATTAATATGGCATATGTACTTAATTTAGTCCGGGTAGGCTACTACAAAAATGTCTTTTGTATTGTGCTTGAAAATCGATCGATTATCGAACGTTTTGCAAACGCATAGCAAAAGGATATCTTGCTAAATAAAATAAGTAAATAAAAGTTTGCATAAAAGGAGGGTGGTTGGGACGAGGTTAGGGTGGGTCTCTATTCGTAGCAACCTCCTCGTGGTGAGACCTGGGCAATCGATATTATTTATGATATAAATTGACTTTATTATTCCACTAACTATTTCGATTATTTACTCAGATAATATACTGAATATTTATACCATAAATAATATCGAGCTAATGGCTACGTGGTCATTAAATTCATTTTGACTTTATTCATTTCGAATGCTATAATAATATAAGTTGAACTAAATTTTCAAACTTTAAATAATTTTAACTTTTCAAATGGAATACTACGTTTCAAAAAAGGATAGTAATCAAAATTGATCAAATTCAATAAACAACAGACGTTTCCTCGAAACAAAATAATTTTCGCCCCAACCATTTTTCTCCTGAAATATTAATGTTTTAGCCACTATAGTGACTCATTGAGCAATCGTTTCAGACGAAAGGCCATAGTGGAGTCCAAGTTTTTAAACAATTTACGTGAATTCACATTAAATCGTCCAAAGAATAATTCGACACTTCAATTTTTGTTTCAATTGTTATTATAACGTCCAAACAATAGTTGAATTGCTTCGAGAAGAGCTTTATTAATTTTAATAACTATAGTGTTGTAAAAAGGAACCTGGTGCACCTGTCTGAAAACGTAGACCGTACCCCAATCGAAAAACCGTGGAAGAAATTCCACGAAAGGGTGGATATATCAAGGAAAAATTAATTAAAGAAGTTCCCAGTGGCACGTGGGCGAAGAATGTGGAAAGTTCCCAGCCAGGGCTCACCGAATGCCATGTTTAACGCCTCTTTTCGCTTCTTTCCTTCTGTAAGAACATCGTGGACGAACGCTGCAGGCAGTTTTTGCAATTAGCGAGTTCAGCATGTTCCTCGGCCGTTCTATCCACAGCCTCGTTCCCGATCGCTTCTGATTGTTCATTCATTCTGATTCTTCCGAAATGTTTCTAGAAAACGCTCGTACTGTACTCTCGAAGTGGACATTATTAATCTTTTTTGATTACAGACTCGATAAAATACTTTTATCAGTCTTATACTGCGTGTCAGAGAAAGGTTTCACGAGTTTAAGAGATATTACTAATTGTAAGATGGTACTAGCCTTTCTAGAGTACTAACACTAAGTAATAAAATAATAAAGTACTAGGTAATAATAATAGAGTATGAACAGTAGTAATAAAAAGTACGTGGAGTATCAGACTCTAACCCATAACCCTCAGTTTTGAAAACCTATGATGTTTGCAATGGACTGTACTGGACTGTCAATTTACTTCATATACAATTAGTTAGGTACACATTAAAATACTTTCGGCGTAAGTTTCTTTCTTATTTCGGAAAAGTGTACGCTATAACTGCAAAATTATTACTTTTAGAGTCCCCTATAATTGTATAAAGTTTAGAGTAACTAAAACTAAATCTTCCGGTTCTCCGGAAGTCGTGCGCTTCTTTTGTAAGATGGTACTCGCGAAATGAAGGAACAAAGTCTTATTAAACATGAGTCGAAAATGGGCATTTCTTCTTCCAAAAACAGAATTCTGTAAACTCTAAAATTTACAGAAGGGTTTCTACATGCCTTGCTCTCATTTCCACACATTCTTCACAGATTCTTACCACAGAATAGTATATTTTAACCAAAACGAAGAATTGTTTATAACTCCAATAATATTAAGTTTTCGATCTATGTTTATACGGATATTTTTCCTCCATTTCGCAACTACTATCTACCCTCAAATTCTTGAACACCTTTTTTTAACATCCTGTATATTCAAGACAAATTGTGCGTGTTCTATTCAAAATCCTTTCTCCACAATGAAATGTCATAATTTCCACTGACGTTTACATAAGGAATCACAAATTTCACCTCACTGTGTATATTTCTCTGAACATCGACGGTGTAGTAGTTTTCGATAAAAGAAAGATACGATTCGAGATGAGATATCGAGGATTCAATTTCTAATCGAGCCTGTCAGAATGTTGTTTCTGTAGCAGAGGCTGAGAAAAACACGAGAGTACGCTGAAATCGGCAACTCGATCAGCTCATTCCTCCGAAATTCCAACGTTACGGGGGTGCACACCATCCATTTCACGAACGTCAAGGAATGACATATTCTCAGGTTCCCATTGGGACCGAGGTCACATGAGGCGACACACGCGACACGTGTCACCTGCACGTACACACGTCAACCGAAGCGTCAACTGCCGGATAAAACCATTTGTCAAAATCTCCTTCCATGGAGAGAGGAGAGAGAGACCCTCCACCGACATACTCGACCGTGGATTCCATGAATCCCTTCCGAAATCTTTGAAGTTATTGTCGAATCGAACGTAAATATCGGACAGAGAATGTTTCGTCACTTGAACACTACAACCAGAGCATAATTAATATATATTTGTTTTGAGACTTGCACATCTCGTTAACAATTAATTGGTTTGGTTAGGTGCGTCACTTGAACACTTCGGTCAGAGCATAATTAATATACATTTCTTTGTGAATTGCATATCTCGTTAACAATTGATTGGTTGAGTTAGCTTCGTCACTTGGACACTACAGTCAGGCTACAATTAATATAATTTTTTTTGGTAATTGCATGTCTTGTAAATAATTGACTGGCTGGTTAAATAGAATAGTTAGTTCCAATAAAGAAATATTAATTGTCTTTTAAGCAGTTTATCTAATCATTGTAACCCAATGAAACATAAAATTCTCACAGAAGTATCAATTAGGATGCTTTTATAAAAGTGTTTGCTGACTGTAAACATTTAATAGGGAGTGTACATGTTCACTAGGAATTTTGACTTATATTTTATAATTTTTCCAAAATTGAAAGTAAATGTATACATTTACTGAAGTGTATGATTTTACTGTCACGTATTGTATACAGGGTGGCGCCGAGTGGACTAACATGTTTTAAATTTGAACTGGATCATCCCTCTGATGTAATTTTCAAGAAATAGGTTAGTGAGTATTTGAGAATAAACTGCACGTTTTATTCTATTTATAGGTGGTAGTTTAGGCTTTATTTATAGGTGAATCGTTTCATTATTTCTGCCAGAAGAATCGTATGTACTCATCTGGTAAAATTAACCCTTTATAATACCTTGTAACTTGAAAGTTACTTACATACATATCTATATTTCTTAAATCTCATTTCGTTCATCTATTACCATTTACAATTATATTCTACGACTACACTGTCACCAAGAAATCTGTTCCTTTATTATTACCTTTACATCCCGCGATACAAACTTTATCATTTATCTTTATCAGTTATCTTTATCATTTTCATCATACGCCAAAAAGTTCCGGTTGCAGAGGGTTAAAGCTGCTCGTTTGGTCGTCGTTTTCGACGACGCAGTTACCCGGAAAATTTGCATGTTTTTCTGCCGCTCTTTTCCGGTCGTGGTCCTCGTCATCATCAAGAAGAAACGACTCGGACGAAGATAGCGCACCGTGGCGAATTTCCTGGGTACTCTTATCAGCGAGCAGAGGGGCTGGGGGGTTGTTCGTTCGTCGTTCGAAGACGACGTCGTTTTCTCAACTTCGTTCTCGTGCCTTTCGACGGAGACAAATGCTTTTTTGTTGTTCTCCACGGTTTTTCGGCCTTCCAGCAACTTTCCCACAAGCTGCGGCGAAATTCTCTCCGCGTCGCCGGATGTCCTCGTGTAATTACTCGTTCGCCAATTGCCCGAGTCCTTTCGTCCGTTTGCTGCATCAGGAAGCGTTTTTCTCATATACTGCGGCAGACGATTAGGCAAGCAGGTTTCCCGATTTTTTTTAATTAAAAACGAAATTGCGTTTGCATAAGATGATTCAATATAATTCGATAAGGTATTTGCTTTGTTCTGTTATAAATTATTGAATACGTCGACCTCGTCGTCTACAAATTTTTACTTGACGAAAGAAAGCAGAGTGATAATAAAGTGTTTTATTTTTTTATTGCAAAATCTTGTTACATATCAAGAATAATTGCTTTTTTAATTTAAAACGAAATAGCGTTTGCGTAAGATGATTCAATATACGTAATTCGAAATAGTACATGAAGTTTCAACAAGATATTTCCTTTGGTTAGTTTTAAATTTATTATTGAATACGTGGATCTCGTCGTTTGCAAATTTTTGCCAACGAGATTTCGTAGACGAGATTCAGTGATATTGATGTTTTGAAATCTCACCATAAACCTAAATGTATGGTACAGCAAAGTCAGTCTACGTTGAAACTTAATCATCTAAATGTTAAAATTCCTTAAAAAAATAAATGAAACCATGAATTCTAAAACGGCACAAGTTCACCACTGAACATTTTAAGGAAAACAATGTTTCTTATTTATCTTCTTTAATTTTCCATTAATCCTTTTGATTTTTCTTGAGAATATTATTTATACACACATTTTTGTGTTGTTATGAATGTCATTGGATATATTTCAGTGAGTTGGATGCAGTAGTACCAGTAAATAAATTTGATACTTATACAGTGTAAAAAAGTGGACTTGTGCTGTTTCGGGATTCGTGGCTTCAAATACGTTCATCTTCAATACAAAATGAAGTTTATTATTTTATATTTGATTTATTTCGAAATTACTATGTCAAAAATAATTGAATACGCTTCTCCATGAAAACTAATTAATAACTACACTGCGGATGTTCATGCAATTTAACATATCGAAGCATGTAAAAAATATTTTGGAACGATTTAAGGACATCAAGTATATTAACAGAAAAAACACTGAACTCTAAATTTGCAAATTTGCATAAACATCCACAGTTTATTAATAATCCATAATTATCATTTTGAGATTAGAAACTCAATGATGTATACATATATGAATATAATGTTTCTCGAAGATTGATGTAAGCGGAGAAACGTCAAAACCACGTGTTCCCTCGATAGCAATCGTTTCATCCATCTTTCGTAGCTCAGGGAGCGTTCTTTTTCGTGCCACTCACGCTCGATTGCGAATTAATTAAGCAGCACGCACGAAAATGGCCGCAGCGCGAGTGAATCAAAACGCATGTAACTCAAGCATCATCCAATAACGAAAGCTGATGTCGCCCCATTAAACCGTTCGCCGGTAAATCTGTTTACGTAATCGCCGATCGAACAATTGCACACGAATTTCTGTGTGATCCTTCAATCGTCGTTGAACCAGTTAATGGTTTTACATCGGTAATCCCGACGAAAAATCTTCGTAATCACTGCCACTGCAATTACGGTTTAAACGTTCGTAATTATCGCCGGGGGTTAATGAAGTAGAATTCGAGTGATCTGCACGATTTCTGGCGTGTTCTATATTCACTGATTTCATCGTCGATCCCACTCAAAACGCAGAAATTTCGATAAAATTATGTAGAATAATTTCTTCGACTAATTGGGGATTTTTGAAAATTATTTAATCTGTCGACTGAGGGATCTAGTTTTTCGTATTTATCACAGTTAGGTGTATATTATTGAGTGTTATTTATAGAACGAGAGCTTCAGTTTTGTGTTTGACAAATTTAAAAGATTACCAAAGATTTGAAATAATTAAAATAATTATAGGGAATATAGTTAAAAAATTGGAATTCCTTGCGCCAAGATTAAAATTATGTCACGAATTCACGTATGCATCCATTTCGAGTTAATTTTTGATAGAACATTAGTTAGAGGTTCTGCCTTTTCGATATCAAGTCTAAAAAGTTATTGAAAATCCAAAAATTGCAAATGCGACATTGGCTCTTTTTCTACCAAGGAATAGATTCGTTTCTTGCTATATTTGTTACAGCTAGACTGCAGATCTTTATGCAAATATACATTTTTAGAATTCGACAATTCTTATATGAATATAGTCGAAAAAATTAAATTCTGAATAAACATATTTTCTGTTTGATATGCTTAAAAAATGTACTTTTTAATTATCAGGTAACTGAAGTGTACGTATTTCAAGTGTATGAAAACGTTAAATTGTATAAATATCCACAGTCCAGCCATAATTAATAGTGGTTCCGTCTATAAACAAATTATTCTCGAATATCTGAATATATTTAACTCTTGTGAGTTCATAGATTTAGGATTGTGCATGTAATTTTCTTCAAAGCAGCGACTGCAATCAGAGAAACAAAATATTATAAACTGGTCATTGGCCTGATTTCTACCAAGGTACAAAAATAGGAAAATTCTACAAACAAAGTCAAAACGAACTATCGCACTGTGAAAGTCTATCATCGTCATTATTTATTAGAAAACAAAAGCTGCGAATAAAAATCGAATGGCTTAAACAGAAACCAGAAAAATCGTGAAACATCATGGGAGATCCTATTTTCGAAAATCCGGACTCTCGAACGGATAAGAAAAATGGAAAGGAATCGAATACCCTCATTTCCGTCGGATCTCTCGGATTTCTCGACGGAGGCGGGAATACGAAAACCGTGGACCGGCGGCACGTTGGGCCCCGTTTCTGCACATGACGGTGAAAACGGACGAGAGATTTCGCGTTGACGTGACGAAAGTAAATGGCTCCGATTTTGCTGTCAACGCCGCGCGGAGCGAAGAAATAAGGGAAAAAAGCGACGGCGGTTCAGACACCGGAAAACTTTCCCCTCATAAGTTCCGGATAAAGCTTTGACGTAACGTTATCGATCACTCGAAGTCGGTGAGAAAATCGTATGACGTGTTATAAACTACTGCGTTAACTCGTTTGCATATAATTATTATGTTGTGGATCTTTATGCAATTTCACATACTTTACACGTAGAGCGCCACGTGTACCCATATATCGATTTTAATTTCGTCAAATAACTGATTACTCCGACGAAACTTTGAGACACGTCTATGTTACAATGGTAGTACGAAATGAGGAGTACATTATCAAATAAATAAATATTTATATATTCAACGATACATGTTAACACTTTGATGGCCGCTGTCATACATACGTGACTTCATTCGTTTTAACCCTTTCACTGTTTTATTTATCATGATCGAGAGGTACGCCTGTGCTGAATTTGTTTCACGTTCTCAACGACAATTTCTGTGTAAAAATCACAATTGCAATGTTAATTCTTCAAGTTGAATTCAGTTTGCCTTTGCAAATTCTATTGTCTACTAGCTGCTTGAGCTCGGCGTTGCTCGGGCTTTTGAGAGGATGGGCTTTAGGTGAATATTAGGGAGTGGGGACTCACACAGTACTTTTTTAAGGATGTCGAAGAATATTTATGCCAAATTTAGGGCGGATACGTTGAACTGTATAAAACCCTTTGGGTACTTAAGTTAAGTGGTGGTGGTTGGGGGGGTGGGCTTCGGGGGTTTGTAGGGGGGTGGGTACCCACACAGTATTTTTTCTAGGAAGTCGAAGAATATTCATGCCAAATTTGGTGCGGATACGTTGAAGGGTATAGAATCCTTTAGGTTCTTAAGTTAATAAGGAGTGACCTGCAGGGGTGTTAGGGGGATGGGAACCCCCACAGTATTTTTTCTAGGGTGTCGAAGAATATTCATAGCAATACATACATTTATTGTTGTTAATTTATACATGTAGAGATAATATGTACTAATAGATAAACAGTCCAATAGAATTTGACGATCGACCTGATAGATTTTTCAACTCTATGTAAGCTTCTTCTAGAACTTTCTAATGTTATATAAAAAGAATACATTATGCATGGTCCTACGAGGGTGAAACTAATGTAAATCCAAACATAGCTCCCAATAAGAGTGTACAACCGGAGAACGAATGAAACAACTAACTAAAAAATGTTGGTGACTTCCGGTAGCCCTGGAGCGTATCTTTACAAGCATCATTCGGATCTCGTTACAACGAGATTTCGACGGGCCCGTTAGAAAGGAACAGTCTACTTTTTATTTTCCCATCGAGCTCGTTACCGAGAACGGGTGGGAAACCCGTGAACCATGACAACAAAACCGGGAAAGGGAAGCCGACCTCGGACGGGGTTGTTGGTATCGGCCGTACACACAATCGATACGTGCCAATGGCCAGAACGACGACGCCCTCTCGTAATTTGCCGTCTCTTATTTCCGGCCTCATTAACCGTCTAGCTAGCCCGAGGTATATTGTCGGTGAGATTTTCAGAAAATTGGACCGATGTTTTCACCCGTTTCTCTCTCTCTCTCTCCCCCCCTTCCTCCATATTTCTCTCTCTCTCTCTCTCTCTCTCTCTCTCTCTCTCTCTCTCTCTCTCTCTCTCTCCCTCCCCCTTCCTCCATCTCTCCTCTCTCCCTCTCTCGCTCGGTCCGTGATGCTGGATAGGTTTCAATGGGAGCGAAGTAGTATAACCCGATGAATAGGCCGACACCGCGTACACCGTGTGTCTATACAATGCCTTTTCTCCTGGTTGGTTGCTTGTCGAGCTCGTACCTCGAAACACCGATGTTTGCCGACGAAATAAGTCGACAAATCATCGGTTAATTTTTCCTATGGAAATTGCGTCGGCTGATGATGAAGCCTACTGGCGTTAGAATTCTAGGTTAGGCGTTCGTGATTATTATTTGGATTAATGAAGTAGACATCAATTAATAGAGAAGATGTGCATATATACAATGGCGTTTCTGGTGCTACAAAATTGAAATGATAGAACACTCGCTTTATTTTTATTGTTAACTCCCTGCGGTTATTAGACCACCAGTTAAAGATGAAATAATTAGATTCACGGTCAGATATACAAATAGAATCACAACCCATCTGGATCAACTGGCAGAAGAAGTACATTCATCGTCATTTCTAGAAAACTGCAGAGGATATATCCCAAGGATGTTCAACAAAGCCACTAAAAAACAATTTTACAAACTGCGAGGATTCTTTCAATGAGAACTGCCTCCACACGCTAATAAAACCGTTTAAAAATTCACCGATTGTATTTAGATACAGGTAGTAGATAATACAGAAGTTATTTAAAAAATCTGGTTATTTGCTGTTGATAATTCTTTGAACGTCAAGGGTGCTGTAATATAACATTTTTAACAACTCATATTCAAGTGAATCTTATATTTTTGCAACGTACTGTCTGCAACACGAGTGCGACTCGTTATTATAAAGCAAGGGGCTAACAAACGCGTAAAACAATATTTTTAATCATTTCTCTTACTAAACTACACTTATTTGTCATTTGAAATTAAAAACCGTAGAGTTTTAATTCCTAATTTTGACCAATTCTCGTGTACACGTCCGAAGGAATTCAAATGATCCCAAAGTCTAAAAACTATCAATATAAACTTAGAAGAATAGAAATCTAACCTTCCAACCTCTAGTACAATATTTTAACACTTAGTACACGTTAACAGTAAAAAAGAGAAAGAAGAAGTTCAATTAACAGGAACATTAATGAGACGAAAAACAAAACGAGATTTGTCAAGCGAAAACGCAGGACGTGCGTTAATAGGTTTTCAGCCAGGCTTTTAACGATCGAAAGGATTCTCATAAAATGGAGAATTAAAAGGTGCCAGAGGGCAAGAAGGCCAAGTATTTAAATGGATTCAATTTGGAACGTAGCCAACCGGTCGTGCCAACCGACGAAGGATAGATGCTCGTAAAAGGATGCAACTCGGTTCGTTGAACGAATTAATAGCAATCTCGAGGAATCGTCCGGCTATTAGAATGTTCGAATACGATTTCCTTGAAACGATCAGGCAAGAGAGCAGCCTGATTCCAACGACGTTCTTCCCTTTCGATTCTCGAACGCGTCTGAGCTCTATTCAAAACCGTACAGATCATATTCCAGAATTTTTATAAATTAGTATTAAAAAATTTATGAATGTAAACGTTATTCCTCGTAACAAGAAACCCTACTGCATAAAATTAATTAACATAAAAAAAATAATTCTCAGTTTACTAGATAATATTTCTTTATTTTGTTCGCGCGTTCGTATTCTTTTTCAAAAGGAAATTTTGCATATACAATCCAGGAGAACTTTAACTTGTGTTATAAAAAGAATTTTAGAAATTACACTGTCGGTTGAATAGCAGCAATCTTATTTAGAAAATTTTCAATGTAAAATAAACTTACTAACAATAAGAGTGCTCATTTTGTAGAGCAAATGAAACAAAAATTCTGTTTTTAAACATTTAACTCTTTGAGTGCCACGCTGCATTAGCTGAAAATGGCAAACCAAAATTCAGGAGACACAAAACGACTTCAAAAGAAAATTCAGGAGAAACAAAACAATTTTAAAACAAGATTCAGGAGAAACAAAACAATTTTAAAATAAAATTCAGGAGAAACGAAACAATTTCACAGCCACACGGAGAAAAATACCTACGTCAGTAAGAAAAACAGAATTGAAAGAAAGTCGAATAAAAATTGTACCTTCAGGAAAGATCCTCGGGTATTCATCACCCCGAAACGCGCGCGTCTCTTTTATCAGCGTTTCCGCGTAGACAACTGGAGGAACGCGGAAGTGGCGACTCGAGAATATAGGACGAAGGGAGAGGACCCGATGGAGGGTCGGGCGAAGGTAAACCTTGGAAAGAAAGGAAGAGATAGAGGAATAGGACAGCGATTGTGAAGAAATAGGGCCGTTTTAGCCATCGTCCACCGAGCGTCCTCGTTCCATGCATAACAAAGGAACGTCGTATGGCCCAAGGATAATCTTTCCAGAAGGACCAACGGAGAGGACACTTCAACTTTCTATCGTTGCGAACCGAGGGATTCACGTGAAATTTTCTGTCTGATAGAGCGACTCTGGCGACGCAACAGGATCCATCATCGTATTTCAACAGGGAAATTTCATAGAACCTCTATTTGATTAAAGTTATAAGCATGATTGTTGAAATTATTAGCACAGGATAATGTGAAATCGCAAACGCTATTCTCGTTCGATTTTTTGGGGAATTTTTCCGAGAAAGT
Source organism: Macropis europaea (assembly GCA_916610135.2). Taxonomy (NCBI): domain Eukaryota; kingdom Metazoa; phylum Arthropoda; class Insecta; order Hymenoptera; family Melittidae; genus Macropis; species Macropis europaea. The sequence goes on from OU744344.1 coordinate 24,329,066, forward strand.
GCATACGTAATATTAGATGCACGAAGGAATTCTGTGCTTTTGGTTTTGCAGTTAATAATATCATTTCAAACTGAGATATCTTCCCACTTTTTAAGACGTCTCATTCACATGTCAAAAGAAATATTATATTATTATTGAGGGAATAAATGTAATAATAAATGAAAATTCTTTATTATATGATAATAACACAATCTGCAATGAATGTATAAACAAAGCGAACCGAAAAAGGATAAAAACAACGTGATCGCTTCGTATGCTGGCTACTTCTAGACTGCCATTTGATTTTTATACCACGTAGGTTGACAACTTCGGAAACAAAGCATTTTTACGCATACAAGTGGAGAGCTACGATTCTTTTCATGAAATAAAAATCTCAGCAACAACTGTATGTAAATATACAGTGGGTGATCAAATTATTAGAGCCACAATGCGTGGTTTTCAAGTAGCAACTGATAATACTGATACAAAATAATATCCATGTGACGAATAATGTTGCCTACAGTGTTGCCAAATATGTATTTACAATTTATATAAACTATTAATCTAACCATTTATATAACGAACTATCAAAGTGTGCTTAACCCATTTCCTCCCAACGTTGCGTATACGCAACATCTAAGAAAACATTTTTTTCCCACCAGGTTTCTTCACCAATAGTAATTATTCTGACAACCTTATTAGAGAATGTATTATACTATACATCAATATTTTCTTCGCTGTATTTCCACTCTTGCTATTTCTTTTATCATTTTTTGAATATTACTCAAATATTTCCTTAGATGTTGCGTGTACGCAACGTTGGGAAGAAATGGGTTAATGTAATATGAAACAGCAGAAGTATAAAAATTAGCTAAAATATCAAATGTTCGTCAAAATTTGCAAGTGTCCTAATACTTATAGACGGACGGTAGTGTAGGAACGGTACTATACGTATCAGTAACCCTGAAGAGATTAAGAAACTTCGAATTTCTGTCCTTGGACGCCCCCTTTCATCGAAAACTTCCGAAAATTAGATCACCGGCGCGCTTTTGAATAATCGGAGACAATTCGCGATGAGCTCGTGGGTTGGGCGGACGAGCATGAAACTCGTTCGCGACAGCGTCGATAAAAGGAAAAATCGCATTTCCATGATCGTTGATGGAGTATCGTTTTCCAGGCCGTAGACGTTCCGGCGAGTCAAGTATTTCCGCGTGTCGCGATCGGAAACACGTTCAGCGGATTTATTGCCGGAAAGTCACGTCAAACGGATTTTCTCGTCGGTGTCGTCGTTGTGGCCTTGAAGCTCTGCAACCGTGGATCCCGCGGGACCTCTGAACGATAGGACGGGAATGAACTTTGTATCGGGAGCAGCATGAATTGAGGCCGCGTTGAAAGCTTTCCATAACGGGAAAGGCTATTCTACGATCTGAAGTCGAAATTTCGTGTGTAGCGTGGAATTGAAAAATCTTCTGGATTAAGCCCGTGCGCGTCATCTGCTTTCTCCGAGGAATTTCTTGACTCCAGCTACTCTAATCCACTTGGGATCATTTGGGCGTATAGGGAATATAAGGTGTTGAATGTACAGTGTTCCACTGTTGGCTGGAAGAGCATTTGGGACCGAGAACTTCCAGCCAACCGTGGAACACTGTATTCAGAATTTATAGAGTTGAGGATAGCACTCGACATATTAAATAAAAAATGTTAAGACAGCGTAAGTTAAAATGTTAATATTGGGCAAGGGTGGGTCGGTTGGGTTTTGGTCGGGGCCGTTTGAATTAGGTCTCAGATCGATGAGATATATTTAAACTAGATTCGGTATCCAGGATTTATAGGGTAGATAGCACTCGACAAACTAAGCAAAAAATGTTAAGTAAACGTGAGTTAAAAGTTAATATTGGGCAAGTATGATTGTGTTACTTAGATTGGTTATCATTCCCTGAGAGACAACTAAGAATAGTGGTTCAGAAGAAAGAGTTAGGTTAGATCTGAGGTACATGAAGTATATTCTGATGAAATTGAGATAGATCTGAAGTCAATTGGGTTCATTTAAACTAGGTTAGGGTAGAGCTAAAGTGGAATTCATCAAATGTGATGTGTTATATTAACATTGCCTAACTTCGGTCGAGTTAGTTTGGCTGACCAGCACTTCCTGATGGAGAACTGAAAATAGTTAAATCTAAGGTAGATTGGATTAGATCTGATTTACATTTTGATAGATCCGAGATAAGTAGTGCACACCTGAATTAGGTTGTGTTAAATCTGAGGTACATGGGATACGCTTGAATTTTATTGGGATAAGTCTGAGATCGACGAGGAGCATCTGAATTACGTTGGGTTAAACCTAGGATGAATGTGATACCTCTGAATGAGGCTGTGTTAGATCTGAGATAGACGAGGTACACCTCAATTACGTCGGGTTAGATCTATAAAAAAAAGGTTAGGTCAGATCTGAACAGTGTTAAATTAGATTTGATTTGAAGTGGATTATATTTGAGATAAAAAGGGTACACCTGAATTGGGTTTGGTTAGATCCGACGTAGATGGGATACACCTGAATTAGATTGGGCTAGATCTGAGATTGATGGATACATCTGAAGTAGCTTGTGTAAGATGTGAGACAAATGGAGCACCCTTAAATGAAGTTACCTTAGATCTAAGATCAATGAGATAAATCTGAATGCGGTTGTATTAAATCTAATATAAAAAAGGTACATCATGATCAGGTTAAATTAGGTCCAAATTACACCAGGCTAGGTCCAACACACGTCACCTTAGCTGCAAGGTACATCAATCCAATGCAACTTACGTCGACGTAGTTCCAAGTTAGGTCTACATTAAATCCGACTAAACTTTAGTTAGGAGGTTAGGTAGCGCATCGAACGAGATAGCAAAGAAGAAACACTGTTTGCTAGATACGTAAACGCAGCAGTGACTCAAAGAGACGTTGACGACGAGAATTCAATTAAGCGGAGCAACAAAACGATACAAAGATGGGGCGAAACTTCCGAAAGAAAGAACAAAGCTATAAAAATGTCTTCTCTTTACAAGCAAACGGATTGCGACTTTCCGGGAGGAAGGTGGAAGCAGTAGAGTACTTTGATCGCTAACGGCACGTCGTAAATGCAAACCACTGTGCATAGATCCGTTTGCTCGAAGGAGTAACCGCGGTTAATGGCGACAGTCGAGCGATACTTCGAAGACGGCCACGTTCGCAGTTTTATGGAATTGTCGTTGGCACACGCACGTCCGTAATTGCGGACTAACTTCGCGAACGATCAGCGATTTCGTACGCTCCAGCTGCCACGAAGTTTCTTTCCTTCGTAACTTCAGCGAATGCCAGAATCGTTTCTCTGGTGCCTCAGACATACACTATTGCTCAAAAGTATTTGCTCACACACTGTTACAGCGAATATTGTGAAAGAGACATAAGTATTAGAACACTTGCAACGTTCGTCGAGTATGTAACATTCCACCAGATTTTTATAGTTCTGTTGTTGTATATTATAGTAACCCTTTCGCTGTTTAGTCTGTACGACGTACGGACAAAGTGGAAGGTAGTAAGATGCTAATAGCCGCTATACTAGCTCAGATATTCCATGTAGCCTATTTTATAATAAAAACCGCATTAATGACTGTTTTTCTCAGGTTTTCGCTGTTTGTTCCATTTTATTAATATATGTGAATTTAAAATTTCACCGATCTCAATTTCCTTTGCCTAAAATGTAGTTTATTTCATTACTCTCTTATAAATAACTTCGATCAATGTCTCATTAGAAGACTAAAATCAGTAAAGTAAACAAAAAACAATAGTACTAAAAGCAGATAGAAAATATGGAGTATTATAGACAATAAAATTTGCAAAGGCAAACTAAATTTAACCTGAAGAATTAATATTGCAATTGTGAATTTCACACAGAAATTGTCGTTGAGAACGTGAAACAAATTCAGCACGGGCGTACCTCTCGATCATGACAAATAAAACAGTGAAAGGGTTAAGCCAGTAATGGCCACAGGAGCTGCTGCCTTCCCCCACTCTAGGTCCATTCTCCTCGCATAGGCTGTGATCTGGGACGACGGTGGACTGAGGGGAATGGACCTAGAGTGGGGGAAGGCCGCAACTCCGGTAGTCATCACTGGATTAAGCATATCCTCAGCTTTATAATTCGTCATACAAATGGGTATATTAATTGTTTAATAGATCAAATTAATCAAAGATGCAAACGAAGTCATTTTGCAGGCTTCGAGTGTGTCGATACGAATACTTTTCAGTGTTTGAGTTTTTGAATACGGTAAAGCTGTAGAGTCTTTGACTCAATTTCTGTTTGTTAGGCTCATGTAAGTATTTTATCTATCTATAGAAACGCTAATAACTAGAATGCAGGAATCATAGACCCAGTGGAAGTGTATCAACAAGAATGGGGTACGATTTTTAATTCATTTCCATAGCGAATATTATGATATATATAGTAATAGATGCACATGACCCTGGTGGTCTAAAATATAGAAGAGAACAGTGTGCATGCGAATCTGGGTTCAATCGAGGGTTCCCCAACCCCATCTGACGAAGTTCTCTCCAAGATTCCTAAGTATTCCAGAGTTCCAATCAAACCAGGAGGACATCCTATAAAATGACCTCCTGCGAGTAGACTGCGTGAAAATTCGAAAACAACGGTGGAAAATCGCATGGACGGGGGATCGATTGGGCTGATATGGTGTAAGGGTGTGGAAAAGCGTGCAGGGGTCGGAAAAGTCGGATCGAGCAGATTTTCTTCACGTCGTGGACACTCGGGCACGGCCGCAGACTGCTGGAACGGCGGCGCGATAAAACCGGAACGAGCTTTGTATTGGAAATCGCGTAAATTCGCTCGTAAAATCGCGGAAGAGCGGCGGCGGCTGGCTGGAGCAGAAGTAACGGCGAATCCGGGGACAGAAACGGCAGGTAAAAGACTGCGGGGACAGTTTTTACAAGAACAAACGTCGACACGCTGTAAATTCTCGGCCGTATCGAGAACATCCGCGGGCTATCCTGTACCCCCGTCCGTTCGACGATATTCTTGTTATCGTCTTGTCTGCATGTTTGAGTAAAAAGAAATTTGAGTTTCATATACCAGTAAGATGAATTGAAGTGGACAAATTGAACGACAAACGCCGTTTAAGAGTTCTTTTTTATGGTTATCACATTGAGCGTCATACGAATTTTATTAGTTGGAATGTAAATAAAATATGTATATTGAACTATGATATTATTAATTGTAGGATATAACAAAAATCGGCTGTTTTATGCAGAAAGTAACACGTCGCCCTGGCTGTTTTTATGATTGAATATTAAATTGCGCAAATCTAAATGAACACGATCAACAACACTATAATGACAACTTACAAAATTTTGTACTTTAGTAATTCCATAAGTTGCTGCACGTGCGAACACGAGTGCACTCGTTGCTAGTCAACAATGTTTTTCACGAAAACATGAGTACACTCGTGACCGGTCAACAATATGTTAATAAAAACTGGATCCTTTATTTTATACGATTTGTCAGTTTGTTGTCTTTAACATGACTAACTGCAAACTTTCGTTTACAAAAATCAAAATCTGAAACGTTCATGGATAACTCACATTATACACAGTGATACAATTTGATGAACAATATGCTATCGCATATAGCATGGGGTGTATTGGATTAGAGTGATGCAGTGAGTCGTGAAAAAATCAATTTTACTTATGGACGAAAGAATGTTTCAATACATCTATTCAAAGATATGTGTATATTTTTTTTAATATCATTGTTTCTGACACGGACGATTTTTTAAATTTGAAATTTACCGTGCAGTCTGTAAATGAAATGATGATCGTCGGACGCAGATAGTAATATATAATAATAATTACAGAATTCATTGTTGTTTTAGGACTCAAGATAATTTTTATGCTAACTCCTTGTCTTTCCTTTTGTATCTTTTTTTTAACTTTTTTACTCAGATAAATGTCTAAACTCTTGCACATAATCATATTATTAGATTCAGAGTATTAAAGGAAATATTCAGAGCTCACAGGTAGATAGTATTCAATCAAATCAAGAAAGTATGTTTGGTATACATAGTTTGTAAGATCAATATCGCCCAAGTTATAAACAATTTTCTGAACAATTTTTTCAACACAGAATTGTTTACAATTCAGATAATATCGATTTTTCGACCGATATTTATTACGTATTTTTTATTCACTTTAATGAGTACTATCTACCGTATAAATTATAAACCCTCTTTTTAACTCTTATAAGACCGTGAGGGGTACAGGTGTACTTCACAATATATATTTTTGACATAACTTCATAACATTCGCAAAATAAAATTATTTGTAATAAGTGTAATCAATAAAATTTGTCTTACAGTGTTGTAATTATTTAATACTGATTTAAGTCTAAATTTATTTATTTAAATAAATTTATAAACATACTCTTTAGCCCAGAAATACACAAAGAAGAAATGGTGTAACTCTGTTCTAGAGCACGGTCCTGTGAGGGTAAAACGCTGTATAAACCTTGCATTAATTAGATTAAATACAAATTCTACGAAATGAAGACGTCATCCATTATTGAAAATTGTATTTCTCATTGCCATAATTAACGCGAATTCTCGGCTGAGTCCCTGTATATCAGAGCTTTCTGACAGCGTAATTATTAAAGGTCACATTCGAAGGTGATGTAAGGCGTCTCCGGCTATCATATTTCATCTCTGGAAAATAACAGCGAATTCAAATTCGAGCGAGGATAATTCCCGCTGATAGATTTACTCCCGACTTCCTCCTTGGCCTGTGCACATAATAGCCGGCCCGTATTAAATCAATGCTGCAGGCGCCATTTATTCCAGCTTCGCGGAATGACCTAAGTTTCACGAGCAACCGTAGATTCCACCGCGCGCTAAATGGCAATCGTGACCGATCTCTGAAGCTTCAAAAATAATCGGCCATTCAGACCGAGGAGATTGAATCTCGAAAAACAAACGGAGGAGAATAGGAACCGCATAGAAACCATCGATTCTTTGTAAGCAGCCATTTTATTACAGGTTCGATTGCGAAGATGTCGAGTGGATTTTTGGAGAAGACAAGTTTCAATGTAGACTTTTAATATTACGTTCTACGTTATTCATCTGTAGATTTTTATGCTTCTTATACAATGGGATTAATGAAAGCAGATTTCAATATTCAGAATGATATTTTATATGATGCATCGATGTTTCTTTGGAAGTCTGGAATATTGAGGCTCGAGCTTTTGAATGTTAAATGCAATATGAATAATTCTGGGATCTCTTATCCGCTTTTTTAATTAGGATTTGTTTGGATTGCAGGCAACTGCAAAATTAATCGCAGAAAAAACTTCTGAAGGTTAGAAAGCATTTGAACTCCAAATTTTCAATGTTAGATCCAGTGAGATTGATTTAGAACATGTTCATGCAAGTATACAATTTTAGAGTTCTATATTTCTGAATAAATGAAACTATGTCAAGACTGCATTTGCTCTCTGAAATCTTCAAAATATGTAATTTTTATTTTGCTGACAATGAGTTGTCAAATGTCCATCATTCACCAATTTAGATGTACAGTTGGACCTCGATTAATCGAACTGTAATTAGTAACAAAATGACTCACATTCTAACTATACCATGCATACAAACTTTAATTTCATGTTACACTGTAAAATACGCAGTGATATAAAATTGAGTATGTAGTATTACTAATGATAATTTTAATTTGCAATTATCATAAGATGACAAATATTACGATGGTCAGTACACTGCGAATGTTAATGCAAATTTATATTTTTAGAGTTCAATATTTTTTTTATTAATATAGTAAACATTCGTCAAGCTGTATTATGTCTTTAAATGTTCAAAAACTAACTTTTTCATTTTCCTTTTGTTATGAAGTGTATATTGGTTAGTGTTTCCATATGTTAAATTGCATAAACATCCACAGTCTAATGAACAGTGTTCGGATAATCGAGGATCTACTATATTAAACTGCATAAACATCCGCAGTCTAGAAATTATGTTCAGAATTTAATTCAATGAGTGTATTATCGTAATAATCACAGAAACAATGTAGAAAAATGATTGCATTAATTTTCAGGCTGATATTTATCGTAGATATTACTACTGTTGAGTCACGGGAACTCCATTACGCCCTTTTTTGCTTCATTAGACACTGTCGTACCAGGAAGAATTATTTCGTTCTCGCTCCATTCTCACGCGAACGGACACCTAAAATCGAATTTAAGTAAACGTTCTTGAACATCCAATTTATTCCATAATCACGATCCCATTGACTCGTCGTTAAAGTAAATTGAATCTCTGCTTGAATCTTATTCATGCTTGACGTCAATATTTTAATACAGTTTTCGAAATTGGAATGAAAGGGCTGAAATCTGTATTTCATAGTTGGACGTCTTTTTTTTACTCCTTAGGAATACAGATGAGTCAAATCTTCACTGTAGCCAATTAAAAATATCTCATATTCATTTTTGCAACAGCACTATCAACTTTAGAAACGTAGTTTTTTTCAGAAATTGTGAAAATGTCAAATAAGTCGGTCTGTAAATCGCATTGAATATGTAAAAAAGATTATTTGTCAAGCGAAGTTTGTTTCAATGATTGGTTTATGAGGAAGCCATTTTGTTTCCAATAGAAGACTACTATCCTAAGATTAGACATTTCCATACATTTTTCTCCATCATACCATTTGATTCATATTACTCTGCAGAACATTAATAATAATATTTGATAACTAAACTGCGGTTTGTTATGCAATATACCGTATTCAAGTTTGCGACGAACGCACATTTTATGGAGCAACCGAAACAGAAAATGTATTCTCCAACATTTAAACCGCATAATGCACTTCTGTTGTAGTTTCATTTCATTCGCTACATGGAAATTAAAAATGTTGTAGTTTCAAAATGTATATTTGCATAAAAATCTGCAATGTATTGATAAAATGTGATTGATTTAAACCCTTTTGGAATGGCTATGCTGGACATAGGACCTTATACCATACATTGCATTACGTCAACTCTGAAATAAAATAATAATTATGATAATACATTTATGTCAGTATTTCTAAACCACATCGATGAACCAGAAGCACTTAAATAAATTAAAAATGGCTCTCATTGCAATCTCCAAAGGAGACAAGCCACCATAGTGTTGTTCCATCTCAAACGCTCCCTTTCTTATAAACAATCCAGTATAATGGTCAACACCAGCCACCGTATCAATACAATAAAACATTTTTTAATAGAACATCTCCGAGTTTCACCAACAATTTCACAGCAGAACGACCCGGATCGTGTCATCGACCCCTTTTACAAATCTTCTCTGTTAAAATATGCTGTTAACATTTATCGATATGTTTATATCCTTGATTTCTATTACTTTGTCGCTTACGTATAGATGTCACATATGTCAATATGAGTGCGCTGTTGTCCAAGTAGTTTTCGCACGTCTTTTAGTCTAATGGAGAACGACGTAGTTCGGTTGCTCATTACCACGAGTCATCTCATTGTTTGTATTCACTTCAGTTTTTCTTGTAATAAACACAATTTTATTGTATCATTCTCCAACCAGCGTCATCGTAATCTCGAACAGCGGGCCAGTTATCATCGTTGAAAACCGTGCTATAAAAGCCACGGCTGATTAGCCTCCTCCTTTCGCGTTATTTCACCGTTTTACCCGTTCGGAATCTTATCCGCGGAAGCGATCGTCGCTAATGGATTCCCGGGGGTTAGCAACATCCCCTTTCGAACGATGCGCCAGGACATTGGAACGGCGTAAGCGTATCCGTATTAATATGCCGATGAAAAATACCGCGTTGGATGACACTAATTCGAGACCCGCATAAATCTCGCCTCCGCCTGCATGCCTCCATCCGACTCGCTATTTATGAGGGTCGATAAATAATAAGAAAGTATAATAAGCGAGACACACCGACACGCCCATGGCCACCCCTCGTTCGAACTAGCTTCCGTAGCCGATTGCTTTCCTGATTCACGTCTCCTCCGTTCGCAATAAATTCACGTCCTCTTTCGACAGAGGACATTCGACTATTCTATTCAACCTTCCAACCCCTTCTTCCACCCCCAAAGCCGGCAACGTCCGACCAGGGCAAGCTAGATTCTACATGTACGCTTCGAATCCCTTTCTCGGAACTTTTTGTGTGCTTCCGATCGCTCCGAGGCCATCGTCTGTGGAAAATATGCAAGAGCATTACGAACGGAGTGAATAAAAGTGTCGATAGGAATTTTTGCCTGTTTGCTGGACAGAGGTTTGTTAGATGTGGAGGAGACGGGTTTAGGGTGTTTGTGTGTCTTCTTATAACTTGTCGATAGTACTTTAATATGTGTAGGAATACTATGTGCATTTCTTGGTTGCTTCTTCTGTTATTCTACCGAACGTTAATATTAGTTAAACTATGGATTATATGCAGGAGACTACGAAATAAATTAGTTTTAATAATAGCGAAGGGAATTTCATTATAAAAGCCGACAGAACTTTCCAATCACCCTAATTGTAATATCGGATAATAATTTACTCTTTTGAATCCCTTCATCATGGCTCTGAAGGACGTAGAAGTCTACAGTGTACCTTATACTGTGTTAACACTAATATAAAGTAATAAGTGTAACAAAAAATGAATGTCATTGTGTACGGAAAACGGTTAATGAAAGAAACAAACCTCACAGAAAAAAAACACAGAAATCCAAACGTCCACAAGGTAATAGCAATTTTCAGTTAAAACAAAAAACATGTTGCAAAATATTCTGCAAATTCTTTTCAAACAACTGTGGTACTCTTGGAATTATTAATGCGCTCAAATACGATTACAGAGAGGGTGAAAAATCATTCTAACCCTTAATACTCATCACACGTTGCATAAAATTAAATTCACTTGAAATAACCTCATGTCCTCAACAAAAGATTCACTATCTATCTTCTACAATGCTAAAACAAATGAACCTCCTAAAAAAAATTATAAAAATCCAAACGACCACAAAACAATAGCAATTTCCCAGTTACTTTTACCGGCCGCAATGTCGAGGTCGTTAGAAGGCAATGAACAGGGAAGATCTCGTAAAAATATTCTCCAGATTTCGTTCGAATCGCCCTGGTACGCGTGCAATTATTAATGCGCGCAGGAAGCGGTCGCGGGGGGTGAGGAAAAAGCATTTCGCGTCGCGATGGAAGAAAAATGATATATTTATGAGATACGGGCTGCTCGTTTCCGTTTCATGCAAACGAGAAGGCAGCAGCAAGGGAGAGAAGAGAGAGGAAAAGAGAAAGAGCGAATTTTTTTGAGAACGGCTAGGTTAGGTAGCGGCCGTTCGAGGAGCAATAACTGGCAGGCTGAAAAGTGGGTCGTTCAGAGACGCGAAAAGGCCATAACATTTTATTTGTTGGTCGTGTTACGTCTATACTAAGACGTCCGTCTGAGTATATCGTGTATTCCCACCCCGACTGGACTTACATTCTCGAAAAGTGGGTCGACCGCCATTGTGTTCGATATTATTTATCGCGTTCATTAATTCTTCTCCCTCTTTCGCAGAACACCCCCTCCGACCACCCTGATATTTCTGAACTGACCTCCAGCTTTTCATGGAATCTCGATCAATTAAGTTTTAAGAGAGCGCCGCGCAAGCGGCAACCCCTATTGAGGCGAAACTTCCGACCGAGAACTGCTCCTCCTTGTTCCCGTCGAGCCGGAAGACCAACTTTCCCTCACGATTTCTGTTTTTATACCTTTCTTTTCGATTCATCTCGCGAGGCTGTTTGTCTTGGACTTTGTCAGGGAAATATGATGGAGAATGCACAGAGGGATGGTTCGAAGGAATTTTTTTAACCCTTACAGTACGGATATGTACACTCAGCAAGAATTGTCGCTGTGGTCCAAAGGCGCATTTATCAACTCAGAATGATTCATTTCGTATGGCCTAATATTGAGATACGTCATACGAAAAAAGATTTTAATTTGAATGAACATTCGGTGGACATTAACTTTCTACGCATTTTTATTTGATTACGAAATAATCAACTTTTGTAAGTAAATCATGTCACATAACAACGCTTGTTACAAGTGATATAAACTCTAAGTGATTTAATGGGTATGTACAAAGTTAGATGTAATAATACAACAATATATGGTAATCTGGAGCAAAAGACAGTCAACGTGTTAAAGTTTGGTCTGATTATTATAAATGGAATAAAATTTGTTGAAAAGGTGGCCCCAAAGCGTCCATAAGTCAGTAATTAATTTTAGGACGTATATTTATTAGGACTTATAAAAAGGATCAATACTTCCAGACTGAAGGTAAAAGGATAAAGAGAGAACAAGTCGAAACTAGTGAGGAAAATCTGAAATTCTTACAGCTGTAATACTCGCTGATTTTATCAAAATTAAATGCAGATAATTTATCTGAATAAAACACCGAATTGGTTCGATTATAATTTATTATTGTGATATATACTTCAAAATTGGTTTATTAGACTGAATTGCATAATAACCTTACAGGATACAAGAATACTTAATTTTTTAACGTACGTTTAATAGCACCTTGAGGTCTACAGTGAAAACTGCCATACCCAGCCAGACACAACAAAATTCCCCATATATAATATAAAATATACGGAGAACAAGTAATTAAATATTCGACAGTATTCTGATGTCCCTACACTGTGGTTGCAATGTGAAGTTTGTAAAAAATTGTATAATCATCAGTAATTATTCAATTAAATTGAAGGCATCAGTCACTGATGACCCACGTGGCAGTCAACGCGACAGCCTTCTTTATTATTTTAATGAACACTATGTATTTTCAAATTCTCCATTTCTGAAACACTTTACAGGTGATATAAAATTGATGGTTCCAGATTGAGTCTACAACAAATTAATAAATATTACCACTTCTAAATAATTCATGAAACTTCAAGTAACACTTCCACTATAATAATTGTATAAAATAAGAAGTGTATTATGAAATAGATCAATATTTGTATATTCAACTGTATATACGTTGACTGCCGTGGGGATTACCGGTGATCGGCACCTAAAAATTTGCTTTCATTAAATAACTAATAGTTCTTATAAAATTTTGGAATAATATTAGTATTGTAATAATAGTATTAGGTGGTACCTATACGTTCAAAGAGTAAAATATTCTTTTCCTTCACGATTTATGTTTAAAACAGGACATTAGACTACGTCTGACTAGGTATGTCGATTTCCACTGCGGCATTGTTAACCCGTTGCACTCCCACAAGTTTTCAGTACGATCGACTAGCAGCTCTAAGGCATTCTGACAGTTCCCTTTTGAAAATTCAAAGTGTTGGTTTTTCCAACGAAAACTTATAAATTGATTCAGTCTCTGTGGCAATAAATAAAGCTAGAATTTTAAATCTCCATGCCCTCCATTCTATGGTATGTACAGAAACAACATACGTCGCGGTGGTAGCGTCAGTGGAGCGGTAAACTTCAACACGAAGGCTTTTTCACGTGTCTGGATAGTCACTGGACTTTCTACTGAGATTCGGAGCGTGTCAGCGAGGAAAATCTCACGGACGTGGCTGTTAATTGTTCGATAAACAGCGTTCGGGTATTTAGGACGACTATTAATATCGTTTCTGCCCGTTGCCTCGAGACTAAACGTGGCATTGATAGATCGACCGCGATCCTTATCGTCGAAAGAAACACGGCTCTAAAACGTGCAACTCACACAGTCAACCAACGGCTATGACCTACTATTCCTTGCACACCCCTCGCGATCCTCATTCTTTTCTCTCCGGTTTATCTGCTCTTTTGTTTTTTAATATTCAACAGGCCGAACGAGGAGAATCGCAAGTGAAAATCGCGGTACAGTTTTTTCCTTGGTTCGCCTGCTCGCAATCACTAAAACCGAGGATTTCCGAGTCCTCTGGGCTAACCTCCTCTGCAAGTATAATCGTAGACGTTCCGTGCGGTATTATGTTTTGTTTTTTTTTCCGCTCAGGGCCATGGAAACGCGTTCGAAATCTTGCGAGCTTCAGACAGTCCCGTAAGTACGCTGTGAATTTGTTTCACGGATGAGAGAAACGATCTGAAGGATTCAGGGTTTTATTAATGGATTGGTGAACACCGTTTAATTCGTTTCTCTTTTGGACTGTTGAAAATATTTTTTTAGTGAATCGTATGACGTTAATAGGATGAGCCAGACTGATATTATGTTGTTGAACTGCTTTATAAGTATTGGAGAAAGTGTGGGTGGTTCTAATAAATGAAACGGAGACGCCAAATGTGGATGCTACCTTGAGGGTAATGAGTTCGAGCCCCTGACTTTGAATAAATGTATAAATAAAATACAGTAGAACCTTGGTCATTCTAAAATTGATCATTTTATGTTAATCACGCGTTAACATTATCATTACTGATACTGTGTACCTCATTTTGTACCACTATATATTTTACATTCCAACATGAAATTAAAATGTGTATGCGAAGTATAGTTAGAATGTGAATCATCTTCTTACTAAGATTATAGTCTACATCTTATAAGTACGAGTTTCACTCACGTATGAGTTCTAAAAATTTAATACTGCAGTACTCTTTACTTTCTGAGAGTTATCTAAAGCAAATTGCACATGTCGACAAACATTCTTATCATACGTGTCTCTCTCTCTTACAACATTTAAATAATAAACTTCATTGCAAATGGCTATTGAAAAAAATTGCACTGCAAGGAATTAATTACCAAAACAATCTCAATCAAACATCAACATTTTGTTTCATACGTTCATTTTGAATTTTTCTTCGAGTATCTCGCGTGTAAAGAATTCCCCGTTAATTACTCTACGAACCGAGGAAAAAAAATCCACATGGTACGATCGACTTTCGAGCGTACAGACGGAAGAAATAAACTTCCAGCCGACAAATAGCAGCCGCGGCCCCGTTAATGAAGCGTTAATAAAGATCTGTCAGCATCCAGTGGCCTGCTTTTCCGCGGAATAAAATCCGAACACACGAGCCCGCTTAAAATCCCGCTTTTATGCAGGCAAATGCACCGCCGATGAATGATCCCCGGCTGCAGCCTATGCAGTTGCATCGGGATACGCACACGCGGCTGTATCATGCTGGAACTTTCCTGATAACGTGCTCGTAACGAAGGTGTAACTTTCAGCGTAGTTGCTCCCGTTCGTTATGTACCTGCTGATTACCCTACAGCACACGTATACGACTGTATAGAGGGTGACTCGTTTCAAACGGACCACTCAATGAATTTGGTTTCTATCAGATCAACGTACAAATAACTTCGTTTTTAAATGTGACTACATATGGAAGTAATTGTACAATTGCACTCGTTTTTAATTATCGATACATTGAGCATTAATTTTGGTATCCTTGTTGCACTACTTTAATAGTACTTCAGCTCGATTTTTAAGAAATTTCTGTAGTTTGAATCCTCATCCTCTATTGTGTCAATTTGACACATTTTCTCACATAATTGCGATAAATGTAAAAGAGCAGTAAGCCTTGCACATCGCTTTATTATTTGTGAACGATGCGAACAATCTTATGCCTGAATGTACACATATTTCATCTTTTTTTATATTCGATAAAAGAATTTATAAACTGAACTATTTATGTTTTTATTATATTGATTTTTTACCATTGTGTCAATTTGACACGAAGGAACAAATTAAGTTGAGAAAATGAGAAACGGATGAAGGTTAAAATAGTTAACTTTGAGTCTGTTGTAACTAATTAGTATTATTGAAATTATTTGTCAATTTGAAAAATTATCGAAATACCTGAATAGGTAGTAGTTCGTACGTATAAGAAGTTTTTAGTTAATCTAACGCCAGCGTGATATTTTGTTCGCCAAAAACAGCGTCTAAATTATAAAATTGTTAACTACAGGTCTTTGCTGCGATAGTCCAAGTTTTTCTTGAAAAATTCAAAAGAATATGCATCTCTGACATTCCATCACGTGCATAGTCAAATCTTTATTAGACAAAATGTAATAGTATATTTGTACTACATAAGGAATGAGATAACTCATGAGATGGCCTGATACCTTTTACTGTTCTACATCTACAGAACTTACTATTTATTAATTTTCACTTAAATTAATATTAAGCGCAAAGAGCACTTTGCATTGTACATATTGTATTACCGGTTTCGAACGACTGAAAGAAAGAAAAATAAAAAGCTGTGTTATAGATAAGAAAATGATCATCTGACGTTGTCCTGACGTTGAGATTCATTTGCCTATCTGCTGTTGTACAGTTTGTGTTGAAGCGTAAGCTCGCTTGAATCTATACGTGTATGTGTATGTTGGACTTGCTGTCCAAGACGATACAATGGAGTCAGGCGTTTTGTGTTCGACTGTGTGTAAGTGCATGTACATGAGTGTATAGGAACATCTGTAAACAACATTAGAGGTGCACGTGGACTCCAAAAACTTAGAGTTCAGGACAACTGAACTGCTTGTAGAGTGCTAATTCCTTGCTTCTAAGTAATTATAAAGATAATTGCTATCCTGCTGGACATAGCAATGCTTCTCAAAAATAACAAAGCCTCGGTGAACGCATCATAAACCTTACTTTGCCCATGGAGGACGGTTAAGCGATGTAACAATAAATTTTCCAACTTTGAGGACAAAACAACATTGAAGGCGCAGTGGACCCCAGACACTTAGAATTCACAACCACTTAACATTTTCTAAAGTCTTAATTCCTTACTCCCAAGTGATTTCAAAAACAGCTACTATACTGACAAACCTAAAAATAGCTAGACTTCTGTGAATGGATCATAAACCTAATCATGCTCATGGAGGACAGCTCAACGATATAACAATCGATTTTCTAACCCTGAAGACGGAACAGTTCGCATAGAAACCTGTGGCACACCCTCTATACTAGCTGGTACATAAGAGAGCGTTCGTATGTGCAGTCGATGCATATAGGAAACAATATCACGTGGCAAACGGCTAACGAGGCTGCTGCGGCTACAGGAAGCACGATCTTACCGACAGAATGCAGCTTCCGTTTTGTAATTAGAAGCAGCACGACGTGGTATTCCGAAAGATATGTTCGCGTGTGCTTCTGCTACCCGAACTATACGGCACCGATTAATCCCGAAGATAATTAAAACGGAAGCGGCTTACGCGTTATATTTTCATTTTTTTTAACCCTCCTCCTCGCTTTTTTTCCTCTTTTATCGTCGCTTTGATTTACGGGGACGCGCTCATACGACGCGGAGGCTAGAGATTTTACGTGCTTTTTACCGGCGTGCTGCACGCCCGTTCAAAGCTGTTCCACGCTCGTGCTGGAAATTTAGGATGCCCAGCCACTTCACGGTTTTTCCAGCTTTTCCAACCACCTCCACTTCCACGCCTCTCTTCTTTTTCCGCGAGCGTTTGTTGCAAACCCGCTCCGCGCACGGACTTAGGGAACGTCGAGATATAAGGGCTTTGAAGGTTTTATTCTGGGATCTTGTAACTGGGTGCATGCTCGTCACATATGTTTTAATTGTTATTTGTCGATTTGCTTGCAATTGTTTTGTGTGCCAGGTGTTCGTTGAAGACCGTTGAAATTTAGGGGGATATAGTAGTCGCGCAAAGGTATAAAGAATTATTAATCGATATGAGTCTTAAAGTTAACCCTTCAACATGTTCCCTGCTACTTGTATCGTGTTCGGTGTATCAGTAAAACAATTGTTCCTCTTACTAATGCATTTTATGCTTTGAATATTTACTCTGTTAATAAATAAATTTCTACTTGACAAAGAACCACAAAATAGATCATTTTTACACATTTATTCAACTGTACAACGTGCACCGAAAACGGTACACGTGCCCTGAAAATGACAGTCACTCAAGCACGGTTTGACAGGGAACGTGTTAAGTGTTATTGGCTCTCGTATCTAATTTGTATGTTAGAGGAGTCCGTGCGGAAAACGCCCATGCACTTTCGAGTAACTTATGTACTTAACACTTAAATTCTAATAATATTTATTTGATCATGTATAGGATTAATAAATATACCTAATGAGGTCTAATAGAAGCAGTCAAAAATTGATGAAAGTTACTAATATTATTAATTAAAAAAGGTAGAATTTATGACTTTATGCAGTTTGTTATTTTTAACTAGTGCTGCGTGGCATTTATAGTGTTTTAAACGACTTATCGATTACACATGCGCGATTTATAGTTGCCGTGTTATCCTGTCGATAATACTGGCACCCTTATTGGAAAATAGTGTGCTTGCTGAGATTTAGATAAAATTTTCTTTTAATGATGAATCTGCATAAAGTAATAGAAATTACATAGATAGAATAAATTATATAGATTATTAGACTTGTTAATAACAAACAAATTATCGAGATTGTTAGATTAATTAATAACTGGCACAGCTATGTTATGAATAGAGCCCATAGAAAAAAGCGCTAAAGCTGAAGAAATAACCCAATACTTGTACAAAAGCTTCATAACATAATTTTTGGCTTTCACAAAATAAAAAAAGTCTATAAAAACTTGTTAATCCCACAGCTGCAAAACTACGTATAGTATAGTATAAAAATTATAAAATCTAAAAGAAGATTATAGATGGTGATACACACCTAACATGACTATAGAAGTAGATACTAAGTGACACACAAAAAGAAAAGATGAAGAAAATCATATCGTGAGCTTTTCCATGTCGATTTATTCTGTCTCATGACACAAACGTTTTCTGCACAAAATTAAACATACTTTCCAGCTTGCACGTCGATATTGTATTCGCTGGTTTCAATCAGTCTCCTTAATTGACGCACGGCATATTTTGTAAAGTTTCTGGAGTACGGCAATAACAAAGCACCATTGATAAAACGTCGACGTTGATCGTTCCGCTCGTATCAGCAAACAAGATATTCGAAATTTCGCAGGTAAGCTGTCGTTGGTGAAGTTCTCTCTGTCTGTCGAAAGCCACGAGGAACGAGCTTTCGACCTACAAATGGAAACGCAATCACTTCGGTCGCTCGGTTAATTACCGATCAAGCGATACATCATTCGAACATTATTCTAAACCACATCGATCGAGAGGTTATTCATTGACGCCGTTATCTTCCATTTGCAAACGATACTAATTACTACATCATTATATTTTTGCAAAAACACTGTTACATTGATTGAATGTTCTTTTGGAATTTTCTCTTTTAGATGTTCTATCTTCATTTCAGAATTAATAGATTTTTATTTCATCTTCTTGGACTTCTTTCGTAGGCTTGGAACTGTTTTAGGTGATGTGAAAGATATTGTTACATGTACAGGGTCTTCAGAATTGTAGGTCAAAGCTTCATCATCTGGCCGATAAATATTCTAAAGGAAACGAAAAAATGAATAAATGAATTAAATTCTTTTCAAGATACTCAACTTCTTTTCAATATGAGTAGAAAGTCGTGAGCAAGTTTGTAATATACAGGATTTAATTATCCTATCCCTAATTATGTTCTCTAGCTATGGCGGTGCGAGAAATGTTTCATAAGTAATTTAAATGGTTTTAAAGGGTGGTTATAAATCCAATTTTGTCCTGTATTTTTTTTCAAGGCCTTCCATGTCTTTTTATGTGAATGTACACATTGTTTGCCACTGTATGTTGTAACTGGTATGAACGTGCATTTAGATATGCATAATAGAATGACTTTAAAATTAACTACAGCTCTAAAATTTTAAATCAAATATGAAACTTTCTTTACATCAATTTGAGAAGTCAATTCTCATTGTTTTTAAAATTCAGATCCTTGTAGTGTATCAGTTCTTTTTCCATTTTCTATAGAATCTTGATTTAATTCAAATTATTCCATTTTTAAACTCCAGTGGCTTCACCATCTACTTTTTTGAATTCTAAAAGTTATATACATTTTGTCCTACAGATCTGAAACATACTGTAGAAGCCACAGAAAACATCTTATTACATTTTACATAATTTAATTAACGCGTTGACTGCCGTGGGGATCACCCGTGACCGGCGCCTCAAATTTTATTGATGATCACTATTATTATAATAATAATATAAAGTAAGTACTACACATTCAAATAATAAAGTATTTTTTCCTTCGCGATTTATATTGAAAACAGTAGATTATACTGTGTCTGACTAGGTATGGCAGTTTCGACTATGCCATTCAATGTGATAAAGAAATGTCCATAGAACTGCTCCACAGTTCTCCAATTCGAAATTGTTGCCAATGACATTATGTTTCATGCCACTTTTGAAAATAATTAACGCTAGAACTACCAAGGCAGTCAAAATGACTGGTTTGCAACTTTACTATGTACGATTTATTTTTAATGACTATTATGTTTACTTTGAATTGACGCTGAATAAAGCTAAAGGAAAGTATAAACTAACATTGTTTCTAAAACGTTTTTTGTTTTTTCTAAAACGTGCCATTTGAATCCCTTCGATGAAATAGGTGCATGTTCATCGGCGGTAGATCTAGTGATAATAATAATAATAATAATAATAATAAGGAACCTGTATTTTTTTCAGTTGTACACTTTAGTGGTACGATTTTTGCTCAAGTTGTATGATGTGATTGAGCCATGAGAAAGAAAAAAAAGGTGTAGAGGGAATGCTAACACGCATCAAGGTTCGTGGCAGCGTGAGATCGCGATCAAATTGATATGCCGAATGCACGCGAGCCAATACCATTTTACGAAAATTGAACCGGAAGTCAATTTCCGAAAAATCAATCTATCCATCCCCCTACCGAGTCTCTTTCACTGGATGCCAGCCGAAAAATAAAAAAAAAAAGAACGACCGCGCAACCTTTTGTGCAACGCACCCTCTGTCCGATCACTCGTTAAATTTTTAATGAAAACCAAACTATGTTGCTCTTGCAGTCCACGGGCGAGTTAAAAGAACGAAACTGAAATCAGAATTTTCTCCTTTCATCCGGCACATTGGTTTCGAAGATTAATTGGAAATTTTGTCGACCGTGGCGGCTTTGATAATGTTAGATCACCGACGAAAAATTTAGGAAATATTTTCACTGAGATTTTTTAGAGTTTAAATTTTAAATTGTTGATTAGTTGTGTAGAGTATGTTATCTACAGACATTGAAAGAGATAAAACAACGAACAGCAATTTTCTATGGTGATGTAGAAGACCTAAATTTAATCCTTTACAGTCGAAATCTTTTAAACCTAACATACATTATAGCCTAGAAATGCAAGTGTAACTAAGTTTAGCAACATGACTCATTTTAGTGTCAGTAGTTGTTTCTGTACTTGAATACTTATACAATGTGTATGTACATACATGGAATTTATAAAACTGGACACCATTTTTAGATGTTTATACAAGAATTCAAACTATAAATATTATGGCACCTTGAAGACACTATTCGAGTGCAAAGGGTTAATCTTCTTACAGGGAATAACTGTTTCTCTTCACCAAAATTATTCTTCTGTACCAAAACTTGTAAACGTGTGAGATTATATATTCTATTATTCATTTACATTTAAGAAGTAGTTTCCATACATAAAGTATTAAATGTGTTTAATTTTCCAGTTGAAATTGCGTGAATTTGACACGCTTGTTTACTCACAGTATAGTTGAAGGTTTGCTTGTCAGATCGAGTTTGATAACAACAGAAGACACTGCAATAACAGTCAGAACTATGTCGGTATTTGCACGGTCGAGTTAACAACCAAAGTTTCGTTTGTTGCAATTCTCATCGGCAATTCCGTTTACTTCGGTTATGCATTGGACACAATTTAACTAACAATCCCCTCAATGGACTCGCACAGGGTTTCACAACTATGCTCTGCTGCTACCAAATCCATTCCAAGACAATTAATTTCCTCTCGTGCAATTTATTAATGATGAAGATTACATTCCCGCGGTCCTTCCATAATTAAATTCTGAATTCTGTAACGTAACTAAAAATAATTGAATTTGAAATATGTGATGTAATTTAGATTGGTAACCAGACACTGATTATTCAAAAATATTCATTTCAATATCGATGAACGTTTCGATGTCAAAGCACATCAATTTATCTCTTTTAACCCTTTGACTGCGGGCTACTTGGAAACGTGTCGAACGCTGTGTGCGGCCGGGCGCAGTAGTATATAGTAAGTAATTGCGTCGAACGCCTATGGGCGTCGACAGCACACGGCGAGCGGCTTTGTCAAGCGCCTGTAGGCGTCGATAGCAGTCAAAGAGTTAATCATATAATTTTCCATCTGAATTGCTATACAGAGGAAATTGTCAATATTCGCTCATTTAGTTATTTAACTTCCTACGCGCGAAAGTCTAATAAAAACAGAAGTCATCATTTTAATTGATATTTTTCCGTCAAATACATGAATAGAAATTGAAAAACATTCTGGAAAATTTTATGCGACAAAAAAAAGTTTGCAACATACCGGTGGAACGTTAATTAAAAATTCCATTGTTCTGTTATTGGTTGCGATGTATCGATTCTATATTTATTTTAGAACTCGTTATAGTGTTTCGACGTTGTGAAGCAAGCCACCCGCAGTGTTATTTCATTGTTTAACAAGCCCATGCGGCATGAAAATCTCCGCGCTAAAACATGATTTTGAAAAAAGTGTGCAAGAATAACGCGTGCACGGAACGAAAAAACAACGTACACACGCGATGGTTAACGAAACAACGATTGTAAAAAAAAAGTCGAAACGTAGAGCGTCGCGAAATGCTAACAAAATTTGGTTGTCTGGTATACACGGCCAAAATAAAAGCTGGCTTGAAAGCGAAGCGTAATTTGGAGTTTCGATGATGTGACAAGAATAAAAAAATTCATACGATCATATTTTTGTTTAAAAAAGAAGAGAAGATCGAGCTTAAATTCTGATTGTACTTGGAACTGCTTGAAAATCATTTTTGAAAATTTGTAGCCTATTTTCTGTTGAGATTTATTGAAAATTTAATAATTGAAATTGGGTAGAAATCTTCATTTTGAATGTTAAAATTCAGATTGAAATCTGTGGGTCAGTCTGAGGTTGTTTGAATAATATTTCTGTAAAACTGTGGTATTATTACGTTTGTATATTCAAACGTATTGGAAATTTAAAAAATTAATACATTGTTTACGATTATAATAAAATAAAATTTGAACGAAGCATGAAATTTCAATCCTAAAAATAATAGCTCTGTAGACATTTGTTATATTTTTGATATTGTTTGCAAGTAATAAAACAGAGAAGAATTATATGACAAACGAAGAGGGGTTCACTTCACCCTCTTCGAATAATTTCTAACACAAAACATATTATATAATTAGATTGCGGGTGTTTATGCAATTTAACATAAGTACCCACACATCTGAAAAATGTGCATTTAAAGCTAAGAAAAAGTTAAAAAGTACGTTGTTTAAATATTTACAAACAAAATACAATTATATCAAAGTGTCATTTCTATAGCAGCATTAACATAAAAATATCGAACTCTAATAACGTATATTTGCATTAACGTCCACAGTGTATAATGTTATATTTATCAAGCGTAAAGTATCATGACATGTACAATTAGCATTTTGAATGCGACGCAATTGCAAGAACAATAAATTTACAATTTAACAAATCTGCAGGATGGTCGAGAGGACGCGTGATTTATGAGAACAGAGTTAGCGGAATTTCGCGAAGACTGTCAGCGAGTGCATACATCAAGCGATCGTTAAAAGCAATGACAAAGAGTGACAGTGGCTTCCTGGTCGGCAGAACCACCCCCTTGCTATATCTGCGGGGGTTGAAAACACTAGTCACGCATACGGGGACAACAAATTTCTCGGTAACCATTTCCAATGATATCTACTTTTATCAACGCCGTGCAACACGTTTCGTGCAAGCGAAGCTTTCATTTCGCCTAACGGAATCATTAATTTTGATGAATCATGGCCGAACGGTCTAACACAAGTCCCTCCACAATCACAGCACGAATTTTATCTTAAAAAAAGAAAAACTGTTATAATATTTTCGCCAGTAAAATTGGGAAAAATTCAGCGAGCTCGGTCATGCGGGTAAATTGTTAGATATTTCATATTTTTTCCTCTAATTTCACGTTTTTTGGGCCAAACTACACGCGCGCTATTATTCAGCTCTTAATGAGATAATTCTGATTTTTTAACAGCAGCGAATTTTGTGAAAATATTGTATTCCAGCCTGATGGTTTAGAAATATGAGGATATCGAATAAAATTATTCGTCGCTGTTGAGGCGATCGACGCGTGAGGTGCAGTGAAATCAGACATAAGTGACCAGGCATGCTATAATTTGGAACTTTTAACCCTTTCGGTACGGTAAAGTCGACGCGCGGCTTTTGGACGGCGTCTATAGACGGGTCTAAAGGGTTAATACAGTACATAACAGAAATATGTTTAGCTATTCGACCACATTAGTATTTCTATATTATTATTGAAATGTTAAGTTTTCTTCAAATTTTATTAGAAACTATATTTATGTAGCACATTAACTACCATACACATTGAAAATTACGGTATATAGCCAAACACATATGTAAATACACGTATAAATTCTTTTTAATCACACTAAAATGCTTTTTTTAGAAACATGTTTGATTAAATGCTGTTATTTTAACATCAGTAAAAATTATACGAAAATTAATTATTTAATTTAGAAATATATTCAACGATACATGTTAATAAAAAGGTATTTTCGCGCGTCTAACTAGTTGCAGGATTTTCTATTGCGGCGCTTAACGTGTCGACGTAAGTTATAGAGCACGGTCCTATAAGGGTTAAAGAGCTGTTTGTCATTTAATTATGCAACCCTCCAATTAATTTACTCAGTACATTAACAAGTCACCCAAGAAGCATAAAAACCTATTCCACAAAAAACAGAGAGTAATTTCTGCTTAAAAATACTACATAGATAGCTGGCGCTAAAGTGTGCCACGGTAATTCATTTTCAAGCTAATCGACCGAATAGACGAATGTTCAATTTAAAACTCAACAAATTGGTATCTACGATGCGCTGTTATATCATATTAATGGACTGGCATGATCCACGGCCATCTAGTGAATTCTTCGTCGGCGAAAGATTAATTCCGCAGCAGCCGGTTGTTTGTTGAACGCACCGCGACCGGAAGGTCGATCACAAATTTCTCGTAGCACGATGTTATTAGCCATAACAATATCGTCACGTACACCTAGGTCCATACGTTATTTCGATAAAATCGTCGCATTAGTAACCAGTTGATAGTAAAGAGGGGGGTTGGGTTCGGTGGCGTGGGGTGTGCGGGGGTGGATAGAGAAGGATGGACTCGTGCGAGAGTTGTTATCGCGACTTTTCGCGATTTATAGTACAGCCGTGAGGTATACGCAAAAAGCACGGGCCCGTAAATTTCGCGGGTTGGCAAGGGAGAGAAAAAAATGGCGCACTATCGCGCGGAACGCACGCGCGCGCGCACTCGCGATCTTCTGCTGCGTTTTAATGTCTTTTTAAATCGTCCCCCGTCGTTAGGCTGAACGCAATTAACGGAGAATAATTAGCGGAAATCGCGAGTGTGCAATTAGTTTCGCAGTTTTACGTTTGTTCGCCAGCGCAAACACGATTTAATGAACCACGTGAATTTTACGCGCGCGCAAACATCACGGGAGAGGGAGACGATCGCGCTAGGCAAATTGGCGGTCGGTAGAATTATTTCGTGAATTGTAGACTGTCTCTTTTAGTTTGGGGTGGTATTAATTAGTAAATGGTTATTAGGGACTTCTTCGGTTTCTTTCATTTTTGGTAGAACATTGTCGTTGCCGAAGAATTTTGTGGATTTTGTTTGGGATCGTTAGTCGTTCGTATGTACCTACCTAAAGCTAAAACTATTATTTTTAAAGCACCCGATATTTAAGTTTCTTGACATGATTATTATATTTAAACTCTTCACTCTGGATATTAAAGAGGATTTTCTAAAACTGACGATTTGAAAACAAATTCATCGAAACATATGTTCAAAGTGTCTTGATATTACAATTTTCTGATTGAAACTCCCATTAGCGTAACAATACTAACTTCTCTTATACACTTTCACAAAAATTATAAGTTCATTATTTTCAGTGTTACATGATTATTAAATGTCTCCAAAAAAGAATAATTTAGTAGATAAAATTTGTCTTCATATGCCATAAACTATAGATGCCAGAAATTACTCTGTAGTTAATATTACACTCTGAATATTATATTTTTTACCTTTCCTGTACATTCCACCTAAGTGTCTCATTCCCTACATTATGATGTTTCCAGAAAACCTGCCCTCAGAGATCTGTGAGTGCACAGAAAATTAAGCTGACATTCGTTCGAGTAGGAAAAACTACAGGGTTCGTTAAGTCTCGATGGCTTTGTCTGCTGGCTGTGTGAAAGGGTGATTCGCGTGACCATGTCGGCAACCCCCAATTTCAACCATTTTTCTTCCTCTCTCGCGTCTTATCCTCCTTCTGTCTACGAAGCTTGCAACGGCAGATATCAGCTTCTAATCGGGCAGCTTGAATCTTGGACATTACGAATTTTCCAACGGCAATAGCTCACGGTTCAGACCTCAATTACAACGACTTCGCCGTGGCGGGAGCAAGATAAACGAATCTCGAGGACGAAGGTTAAGCGACGCTAATCATTTTACACCTTCATTAATAAGAGGCTAGATAATGCTGACAACTACTCGCGTTATACCCCTTAACATACTTCCCAAAGCGCATTACGCCGTTAACCCCTCTATGATCCCAACAGTCTCGCGAACATGCTCTGAAATCTGAGTTGAACAAATTTGGACAAGGACGAATAGTGGAATCGGTAGAGCTCCAATGGAGATTTGGAGAGCTCGAATAGTGAAACTGATAGAGCTTGAATAGTGAAACTGATAGAGTTCGAATAATGAAACTCATAGAGCTCGTATAGTGAAACTCATTGAGCTCGAATAGTGAAGCTGGTAGTATTTCAACAGCGAATGTGATAGAGCTCAAATAGTGAAAGTGGTAGAACTCCAACAGTGAAAGTGATAGAGCTCAAATAGTGAAAGTGGTAAAATCGCTGAACATGCAATAGATTTTTCATCTTTGAGAGTTTTCAAGCTTTCAGAAGCTGGTTTACAGCTAATACTGTTTGAGGTTGCCTTGAATGAAAATACTCTCGACATATCCCCAGCATTCCAGTCATCTTCATCAGCAGTCTGAGGACGTTCTAATACTCATGTACGTCTAGATGTTCATTCTTTCTAAAGTACCCGTGTTCAGGGTCTAAATCATTGATCAGCTAGTCAACTTTTAATTGGGCAGCTAATCAATGTGTACATCTTGGCACATAAATATTAGCGCGTCGTCAGACCCCCAATGCAATGCTTTCGCAACGTTTTCCGATCTGTTCATAAGGACCCCATTACAAAGACTCCAACTTGTATGATCTACAATGTACTAATTCATCAGTGCGTCCACAGACTCCTGATGAAGCTAGCCGCAGTGCTGGCGAAACGTTTGCTGATATGTTCGTAAGGTATTCATCACAAAGGCTCCTAAATTATGGTCTATCATGCGCTAATTCATCAGTGCATACCAGTGAGGCCTCTAATGCTAGATCGTGCCTAAATTGATGTGCTTCATCTCATCGCTCCACTAAGTTTCAAGCTTCATTTGCATGTATGTCTAGCTACCATTATGGCTCCGTCTCTTCTAACATTCATCTAACAATTATTATTTTTCTGCGAATCATAGTTACAATATGATCCACTCTGAATTACAGTTCGAATAATCGAGGTACTACTGTACTATATATAATTACATCAAAACGTTTGACAAAAATTTAGCAACCCAACCCAATTCAATTCAGCATATGCTCACGTAAACCAACCCCAAAGAGGGTGTTCTTTTTTCAGAATTTACTCTTTCTCTGAAATCAGAGTGAACGTTCTCGTTGATTCATACGAGCTCGAGGTTGAAAGTATGAAAACGTATTATCGTTTAGCACGTTCCGATCGGCAGAATATCTGGCGAGACCGTAATTGGGAACGTCACAAATCGAGAAACGTCCGACCGCATTTGCATACCGAATTCCCATTTTCAGTAGCGCGTTCGACACAGCCCCAACGACCTTCTTCCGTCGACACCTGCGCAATTCGAACTCGCTTCCCGAGCGAGCACAACAACTTCGAAAACGCGATGAACAAAACCGATGTGACCGAAACTTCCAACAGCGAAAAATTTCACTATACAAACTTTGCCTGAACGTCGAAACTTTCGAGCACGACACTTCAGCCTTCGTGAAATATCTTCTCTCGTCTGGTAACTGACGAGGGATTTTTATCGATTCGCCACAATCGGAGATATCGATGTTCGATAGAAAACTGGGACGACTTTCAACGTTGAAATGACTAATTTCGTTTCTGCTCTGTTGTTCAAACTTAACAAAATTCGAATTTACGATGGAATATAAGAATAAATAATAAATGAATGTATAAGACGCTAAAAATAACAAGGAATAATCTGAATCAGCGATTCCATCATCAGAATGCTTAAAAGTGTCCCATCGACGGCTTTTATCGTCGTCAAACGTGTTAGTTGCCGAACGTTTTTGTTGCCGTCATAAAAGCGACGTCATCACCGCGTCGAAGAAAGAATGACGAATACGAACGAATTTTATGTAGACGGAAGAAGGTAATAAAAGCACGAATATTAAAGTCGTCGCTGTTTTAACACGGGCCATCATTTCACCATAATACAAAGCTGCAAATTTTAATGAAACGAGCCCGGTGGATGGATCCAGACATTATTCTTCGCAAAAGAACCATTACGCAAAACGGAAACAATGAATCGAAAGACTAAATGACAGACACCAATTTAAATATCAATATAATTTCTGACTGATTGCAGAGACACCAAACTTGGACTTGCCTTAATTTCTTAGAGCTATCTAATAATATTTTATTTTCTTTCGAATTAAAATAAATAAAAACATGAGTAAGTCTGTGAAATAGATTTACCTATCCTCCTGTCCCTGTGCTAAAGTTCAATTTTTTCTATTATTAAAGCAAAAGTTACTGAAGACATCTAGAAATACTAGAAATTATTAGAAATAATGGAATAGAAGTGATAATAAAATTTTCGAAGCAGCACGTAGTTCGAACAGAGGTAGAACTGAACAAAGGTGTATAAACATAGAGACATATAACAGTCGACTTGCTCGTAATTGAAGAATTAAGTCAGCGATGGCCACCGGAGCTGCAACTTTCCCTCACTCTAGGTCTGTTCCCCTCGTTTCAGTTCTCCCTCGATTAATCGTCGTCCCAGATCACAGCCTGTATGAGGGGAATCGACCTGGAGTGGGGGAAGGCCGCAGATCCGGTGGCCATCACTGATTGTGAGTTAATTACATGCGTACTGTATCAAATTTCTAAATTATTACATAAATTACACTTATTCTATAACTTTGACTGATTTTTGCAATGAGAAATCAACCCCTTCTCGGTTTCACCACGCATTTTGCAACCGGGGGGTTAGCACGTTGACTGCCACAGTGAAAAATACTGTAACTGACATAGCTCTCAGCAAGACCCTCTTCTTCTCTATAAATTCTTCAAAACCTTATACCTTCTCTTACAGAATTATATAACTTCTACTTTTTATTGTCACTACAGCATAAAAATTCACGTAGAAATAAGTGAAAATGCACAGTTTTATAAAGTAAATAAAACCAAAGATATATTGTATACATTTACAGTACAAAATACCGTTCAGACGAAGTTCCATTTCACCGACACCAATGAAACAGGAAAAAAAACACTGATGTTGAAAGATGTTTACATACAAATCCACAGTCTAGTTAGAACCGTTCTAGTCAACCTCTTAACAGCTTAGAAGAAGAAATTGGCCCAATCCGTTCGTGACGATCGAACTGCGGTAGGAAACCGCCGATAGACACTAAGGCAACCCGTTTGCTAGCGCAAACATCCCCAAACTCGCCTAAACACGAGGCAACGCGTATGGGCGCACAGAAATGCACACGAACTCGAGAAAGATGTCCGTGACAAGGTGGACGTGAATTCAGGAGGAAACTGCATACTCTCTGTTGTCCCTTGAGAATTCTAAACAGCTCAGAAGAGGAGGCAGAGAGAACGAGAGAGAGAGAGAGAGAGAGAGAGAGAGAGAGAGAGAGAGAGAGAGAGAGGGGCAGAGATAGGTGGACGTGAAACCACACCGAAGCTTCGCGGCACTCGAGCACGTTTGTTAATTAACGTTAATTAATTAAGGAGCCTCGGTGTCCGACTGCAGGCACTTCCTCTCGCAATGTATAACCGCCAACGGGATTACAACGGCCTTGCGTAACCACTAAATCGTTTCTGAAGTTTCCGGACTTCCTGAAGCATCGGAGACCACCACCGTGTGTATACTTTGCGAAATAACTTTGCATTTTACCCGACATCCTTGCAACGTTGGCGAAACCTTAACGCCTGCTTTAACTACTGCCTCGTTCGAGCTTGACTTTTATTGGCGAAGTTTGCGTTGATCGAACGCCAGTTTTTAAGCGCTGATAAACTCTGGTTTGATGAGGCGTTGTGTCTGGGGGATGGTGTGGAGCTTGAGGAATGGAAGGAATCATGGAATTTTTTATAGTGTTTATTCGTGTATCAACAAATATTGGATTCATGCTAGACTGTTTAGGGGGAGGTTCAATAATTTAACAAACATTTAATAGTATACATTGTAAGTCGTGATATTATGATAATAATATTATCCCAATATTTTATAAGAATTATTTGTTATTTAATGAAACAGAATTTGAGGTGCCAGTCACGGGTGACCCCTACTGCAGTCAACGTATTAAAGTATCATCAGTGATTTTCGGTGGAACAATTTCACACCATCTTTTAGAATTAATAATGAAACTTTTGACGTAGCATTAATTCGTGAATTAAAAAATACACTACAATCCGTGGCGCTATGATAAATTATGGTATACATATTTATGCAAAATTTGGAATCATGTGTACGTACAATCGGTATTAGAGTGCTTCAACAACAGTGTTATAATTTTCAGCGTTTCTTTTAAGGCATGAAATCTATAAGAAATTATTGAGTATGTTGCCACGCGGTTTTCTGTGTGAATGCGCCCTAAACCGTCTTTAAGTATCTGCATCGGTCTTCGGAGGAACGATTTAACTCCATCTTTTTCTCGAAATCCCCTCGAGAACACTGGAATTGCTCCTCGTCGAGTTTTTCGTCGTTCTCCCCGTCTTCGAGAGATTTGAGAGGAATTTGATGCCCCTTCTTCTAATGCAAAAAAAATGGAAAGCAGTCGTCAGGGTATTGTACTTTTTATCGAAACCAAGAACAGAGGGACACCTAGAAGTTACCGAACGTCGAAATGATGAGACAGGTTTGATAACCCGCGAGCGAATTCAATTATTCTTCCAGCTCCGTCAACTTTAATTTTTGGACGGTTGTAAAATCAACAAAAAAAAATTAATACAGTGATTTTTAAAAAAAAATAAACAGCTAAAGTTACTCTCAGCTATCGCTCCCCTAAGTTCCGACAATCCTTCGGCGTTCCACCGACGTTCAGAACGCTGAGGTTTCACAGATTCTTCGGAGCATCGAAAGAACGTTGAATTCCAACGCTGAGAATTGCGCTTGGAATTCCTGGAGGAACTTTAAGGAAGAACGTTCGCGGAATATTCAAGCAAACGAGTGAAAAGTTAATCGAAACCATTGCAATACACTCTTAATCCGCCCCTTCAGCAGAAATCTTCATTTCTATTATTTTATTTCTATGAGTTTTAATTAGCAAGGAGCTTAAAATTGCAAGAAAGCTACAATACACTTCCTGAAATGTTTTTTGCACGCTCAACAAAAACACTAAAATTAATGTTCACCATCTTGATAATTAGAATAACTGCAGGTGTTAATTTGGTTTTGTTTAAAGTCATATTTAAAAACGATATTAATTTTAAAATAACCTAATTCTTCAACATGCACACTTCAGCTCATAAGTCATAGGACACCTTCTAAAATTTTATAAAGATCTGAAACAATGATTGGAATTGTTAAAGTATTTAAAAATAACCAGTCTTTTTTTCATATTTTACACAACTAGCTAATTGTATAATAACAAATGTATGCAATAATTTATTCAAAACTTCAAAATCATTAATAATAATTAAAACTTCTTATCGTCTACATATCCTCCGTGTGCCTAAGTACAGTTTCTACAAATTTTGGCATCTTTGCAATTAGTTTTTTCATAATGTCTGCCTTAATATTTTTCCGTTCCTCTTGTAGAATATTCCATTGCTCTACTTATAACCTTGGACTGCCATCGTGGTTTCAAAGAATGAAGAAGAAAATTCCGTCCGTATTGATCATAACTAGACTGCAGATGTTTATGCAAATATGCAATTCAAAATTTCAATACTCTTCATGTTACTACTGTTATAAAAATGAAACTTTGATAAGAGTGTACTTTGTTCCATACATGTTTTAAAACTGTACTTCTTATTTTTCACAGTTTTAAATGTACGTTTTACAGATACTTGGATATATTAAATTGCATAAAACTACGCAGTCTAATCATAACGGAACGTGTTTTCAACCCTTGAAATATGTTTTTCATTCTTTAAAACATTTTATTTTCTTGTACTCGGCTAATATTGAGCATGTATCCCTAAATACACTCAGCAATAAAGCTATATGAATTAAATAATTTACATTTATATAATTAAAGTTCATCAAAGGGGGTAAGTGTCGTAAGACTTTGGAGCGGGGTTGTACACTACCGGACGACTACAAATTCTTGAATTCTGATTTTATAGTTCCGCATTTCTAGATGACCTTTATAGGAGTAAATATACATATATATGGGGAAAATATAAAACGAACTTTAAATTAAATATTATGTAACTTTAATTCGTATTTGTAGTATTATCACAACGTATAGTAAGAAATACAGGTACGATAGGTTTAAAAAAATTACGTGTAATTTTTTAAAATATGTAATTTACTGGAAAGAAACAGTCGTCGCCATATATATGGGCAGTAGTGTACATATAAAAATATAACTCGTTCGTATTAACATTCTGCGACCGCACGCTGCATTATCACAGATCGTGTTTCCCGTTTGAGCGAGCTTTTCTTATTCGAAAAACGCAAGCGACTGGAAAACGTAACGAAGTAACATCGAGAACAGACTTCTCCCCGATGCTCGCGGCGCTCCCTTTCCCTTTTTCCCGGGGACCGCAATTCTAAACTTCCGTCTAACAAAGCCGAAAACTCGGTCCGGCAGCTCTGGGGTTGGCGCGTCACATAAATTTCCCTCCGATCATCCAATATGTTCGTAGCAACAGAATCGAATTACTTTCGCCCTCGGTTTCCAATCATTCCCCGCCCTTTGCGTTTCAACCAAAGAACCCGATAACCGGTCCCTTCATTTCTGATCCCGGCGGGATCGAATTTCGATTACTTCGATTCCGACGGAAACGAACACAGGACCGTCCAGAGGAGAGAAAGAGGGCTACGGCGAACCAGTGAAATTTTCCACGGACAGAGAGAGAACCCGTCCACCTCTCGTAGAAAATTAATTTTCCTTGCCGACGTCAGACGGTGTGTACCGTCGAACAGGGCGATGGAAAATTAAGCGTGCAAACAGACGGTTTTCCGCTGCCAACCGACGGCCAACGAACCCTTCGATGAGGTTGGAGAAGTATTTTTTACGGGAATTTCCATTTGGTCAGTTACAATGTTCTTCGACCGGCAGAGATTGAGTCCTCTTTGTTCGACGTCCGTCTCTGACTGACGAGGAGAAAAGATTTGGTGGGAGCACAACTGGAGATTCTCAGGGGCAAATATTAAGTAGAATGTTAGGATAAAATGCTTTTCGTGGTGTGGGTTTCATATGAGATTATTTGTTTAGGAAGAAACAAAAACGATAGAATTAATACATATTAACATGAAACTAATACGGGATGTCAAAGAAAATTCAATGCGATACAACTAGCGGAGCAACTTACAATTAGAGCAACTTAAATATTAGGTCGAGGACGATCAAACTGTTGACTTCGCACATCGCCACAACTGTACTAGTCCTTCCAAAAACATTCCTTATTGATAAACTGCGAATATTTATGCAATTTAGCATATCCAGGTACCTAAAAAATGGACATTTAAAATCGCGAAAAAAATGAAAAGTACATTGTTTAAACATTTATAGAGAAAATACGGTTTTGTCAAAGTTCTATTTCTATAACTGCATTAACATCAAAATTATTGAACACTAAACACGTATATTTGCATCAACAACCAGTCTATTTATCGTAGCGTCGCTTTGCTCTCGCCACACGCACTTTTTCGGCACATACTCATGATCATGTTTGACAATATACACAGTAGAGATAAGTCCGGATACATCTAAAACTGAGAGGCTTTTTAACACGACTGAGATGAAAATTCAAGTACGGTGGTACGGTACCCACCTAAAACTATAGGCTCCCCGACTAAACGACCACAGGAGTCGATGCTGG
This sequence comes from Macropis europaea, assembly GCA_916610135.2. NCBI lineage: Eukaryota > Metazoa > Arthropoda > Insecta > Hymenoptera > Melittidae > Macropis > Macropis europaea. The sequence continues at coordinate 24,363,577 of OU744344.1, forward strand.
GTTATATAGAAGAAGAAGAAGGAGGGAGGAAAGAAAACTGTATTGGACAGAGAGGGAACAGAAAATAGAAGAGAATGCATTGTAGAAGATATTAACGAATAGGTGTACCGACAGAAACAGGCAGAATGGAGGAAGAAAGAGTTCTACCAATTGCCAGAGATAAGTTATCAGCTGGAAGAGCAGTGCTGGTAGACCACGAAAAAGATGAAGGAACAGGTCTTGTTAGATGTGGAATATACCGAAGATGTTACTGAAGGAAACAGGCTCCAGCCTAGGAAGAAGAAAGAAGAAAGAAGAATTTAAATATTCTTAATAAAAATAATACGTAGCCGAAAGATTACAGCAGAAGCTCGATAGTTACGCAAAACGTAGCAAAAAATGCATGCAAACATTGAGATTCATGCAATTAACGTGGTAACCAATCACTTGCGAGAATAGGTACTAAAATCCACGTTTCTCCTATCGCTCTTCATTTTCTTGATTCGTAACTAAGGGGCCAACCCCACCATGTGTTGACGGGATGCAACAGACGAGCTTCGCTTGCAGGTATCGAAATATTTTACTGTATTTTTGTCATTGTCAGACATTCTCTGAAATCTAAACGAAACCACTTTCTGCGCCTAAAATCAGAAAACTAAAGACCACACAGAAATTCTGCATCGTTTGGAGCATTTCCTTCGAACTTCATTTTTCCAGTCGAGCGACCAGAAGTCGCTCCAAGCCCCACAGGACGAACCTGACCAGAAGTAATTGATTTTCGCAAACACGAAACACAGCGTCGTGGACGAAGAAGGTAACACGGTGGAACGTACGAGGGGGACACGTCGTTTTTCCCGGATGGTAAAAACATAAAGCCGGATATAAATTACAAGGGAAAAAGAAGACAAGAGAGGGTGAGTCGGACGCATGCGCGCCGCGACGTTCCTCGTCGCTGGCTGGATATCCCGCGTTCGGAACACGGTAGCGATGTTTCTGGTTTATCTACAGCAACATGCTAACGCCTCCATAATAATTGCCGGTATTAATAATTATTAACGTCGTGGAAACGACGAACGTAACCGACGGCCGCGATACGGCCCGTTAATCTCGGAACCGGCACACGGATAAGCGACCCAGTTTTCCCCCAGGCTGTGCAACGACGCCTTGGAAACTGCGAAAGTATGGATTCGGATTTTGACGCGCACTCGCAATGCGTTTTTGATGCATTGCTGCTGTGGACGCAACGTTAATTGATGAACCACCTCTTGTTTCGCACGTACCAGCGCTTTCACAGCTAGCTGAAGGGTGGCTCGATAGAAAATATTCTGGGAGCAGGTTAAGGGACATCAAGAAAAATGTATCCTTCGCGAGTAGAATACATTTATTCGAAAATAATGAATAATAGTTTTATTCATTGAAGAGTAAACAAAGAATTATTATTAAATGATGTGAAGCTTCAATAGGTAATGACGGGTTTTGATTTATTTTTAGAAGACGTGTTCTATGTCAGAATTTATTGAGAATATTGATTGTGGCCAAGTTCTGTGTCAGGATCGATTGAGAATGTTTTCGGTGCTAGTCAGGCGAAATTGAGAAAAATGAATGGTTAACAATAATCGTTTTCATCATTGAAGGGTTAATAAAGAGTGATTATTGAATGATGTGAATCTTCAAGAGATAACAAAGGATTTCTGGTTTATTTTTAGAGTTCATATGACCAAGCTATGTATGAGGCTTGAATGAAATGTCTTGGAAAACAGGTTGGTGAAATCGAGAAAACCGAATATCTTCAAGAGTAGAGAATAATAATAATTTTATTTTTTTAGAAAGAAGTAAACAATAATTATTGTATATGATGAAACTTAAAAAGTTCACAAGCATTTTTCTTCTGTTTTTAGAAAGCTCACGACCGGTTCTGTTCAATATTTATCTAAATTATATAAATTAACTATCCAAAGAGAATTCATTAAAAAATCAAAAGAAGAACAAGCAATACTGGTTTAAATAACTTTAATTCGATAAATTTGTCGTACAAATTCATTATGCTAAGTAAGTTATACTTAACTTCAATATACACTACTTAGTTTCTTCCTAAAAATTTAAACGATTCATATTCGTATCTAATTTTTACTCCGTATTAAAATTTTAAGTATCTTTGAATTTCAGAAATACATTAAAGCAAAAATTAACCATTAATAAATCACCCAATAAATTTCACAAAACAAATGTAAAGCTATTTATGACTCGACCGAATAATTTACCGTACTCATACATTAAATAATGAACCACTTTTTATAATACCAGTCGACCTGCTCCAAATTCGACAAAAAGGAAGATACACGATATTACTTTACAGGGCAGAGTATGTATAAATTGGACGCAATTTTGACAAGCAATTTGTCCTCTCTGTATCGACTTTTCGTCCAATTGGTCAAATTTCAAGGAAATTTAATTCCAGAAATATTCCAGTTGCACGAATTCTAGCGAAAGACCAAGCAGAAATAATTCATTAAGCACTGCCCTGGAAACAGACAATACAACGAGATGTTTCATTTCGACCTTGTCCTCCTCGTCGCGGACTCGTATCTTTTTCTTCCCCTAGCCCCGGGGGAGCTTTCTAGGAACTTTGTATTTGCCAAGCGTACGTATGTGCATGCATCTGGGATATACGATCAAGAAGAAAACTGGACGAGCATAGCTGAAACGGTGAAATTGAAACTACGAATAGCGAATGCCTTCAAGTATTTCAAATTCGTAAAATCGCCCAACCAGTCTCGATTAATGCATCTTCGTCTCATTGGGGTAGTTTTCTCTTTTATTATGGATTAGCAACTAGCAGCAGAGTAACTATAGTCCGAGAAACGAAAATTTGTTTATAACTGTGAAAGTATTAATTGTTCGAACATGTTTATTAGGACTTTTTTTCTCCATTTGATGGGTATTATCTACCTTTAAAATTTTAACTCCCCTTTTTTACCACGCTGGTGTAGCGTATGTAATAACATTTACTACGAAGGTGAAATGAAAAATTCTAATTGATCCGTATCTTTTGTATTAGTCCATAGTTCACGTATATAAATTTTTATGAAAATACATCAACATTTTACAACAAAAAATTGCAAAAAAATATTAATTTTTAATATATTCTTTAAACAAATGAATTTTTTAGAAATCTGTTCATATATACGAATTTAACGTTAACAAATACACAAGTCGTACATTTAAATGTTTCCTCTGCAACGAATACTTTCCCAGATAAACGACAAAATATGTTTTTCAATCCCAACATTGAGGATAGTTTTCACCTTTTCATTAGGGATGATTACAGATAAGAAAAGGGGAAATATTTGTCTAAAAACTCATGTAAATTTCATTAAAATCGGCGTCTTACATTTAAATGATGTCCCTTGTCAGTGTCATAAAATAATTCAGAAACTAGAAGATTTAAACGCTAGAGTGATTGACCGATTAATAGCAAGGAAAAAGTCGATGTGACAACACACCATAAAGGATTAGTCGACTATGGAATGTTCCATCAGCATGGACCAGTTGAATTTACAGCACTATAATCTGTGTAATCCCAGAGGACCAACTAGAGACGATTGCAACACGCAACAGAGCCAGCCATCGCTCGAGAGAACAGAAAAAAGGTAAATAGAGGCACTTTCTTCCGGCTGCGCTGAAAAATTCTATGCATCCGTGAGTGCATTCAGGTGCACATTCTCAACACCTGGTGGGGGAAGGTTGCGTGAAAGAAAATTGTTCTTCCATCCAGTTACACGAATAAAAGCAGGATCCCGCTAAAAAACACCGGAAGAAAGGAAAATTTCGCATTTTCTTTCATTCCGCCACGACACGCGAACGGCCGACGATGCAGCGCATCAAAAGTTGATGAGAATGCAGAGAACGTTTTCAGGGAGAAAATATCAAACTATAATGCGCCATTGGAAGAAGTAATGCATTCAAAATGGTTGAGTTACAGAACACGTATCCGCCACAGCAAAAAATCGTCCGTGTCCCGTGAAGAAGGCAGCTTCTTCGAACAGATCGATCGATCGTGGAAACTCAATTTCCTCGAATCAAGACGTTTACTGGCAGCCCGGCTACCAATTGTCCAATCTGATTTAAAGCGACCTAACGAAACGTCGTTGGATCGTACTTAACCCTGGGACTCCTGAGCCCTGAGCCGTCACGCGGTAGCCTAACTTGGGGTTCCTCGAATCCATGCTTCATACGCATTCATCCTGAAAACAATTGTTTCTTCAAGAAAGTTCTATAACATTTGAGCGTGTTATACTTTCTAGAAAAAATAGCATACTTTTTTGCATTGAATTTATTTTTATTTGTATGCATTTGTTAAGAGGTACTACGGAGAAGCTACAAGTTACGGTCGCAGAACATTGGCATTTTTTAATTTATTGGATTGCCAACTAAATTCACGACCCTGGAAAAATTTTGTACGAAAAAGTTGATTAATGTTCTTGGAATAATTTTGGATTCAAGTTATTCACATAACGCGACATACCATAAAAATAAACTGTAAAATCATCCGAATGTACTCTAATCAACAACCTGTCAGGACCAAGGCGATTAAGCAGAACAAAACCCTTAAATCTACATGTGTGTCAAATAAATTAAACGTAATATACTTCTAAAGAATCACATGAGTGATACCTTCACGCACAATCTACTAACGCAGAACACATTTGCTAACTGACCTGATAAAGGTCAGTCGCAGATTTATAATAATAAATATAAAAAAAACGAAGTTATTTTCATTTCAATTTCGATTGTTCTTTTAATTTAGTTCTGGTAACCTTTTAACAGCGTGATAGTAGGATTGACGGTATTTTGAGTCGAAGAAATTCGAAAGACCGCGAATTTAGTTTTAGTTGGCCACCAGACCAAGTTTTAGGCTGAAATAAGTCGCTCGGAGTAGGTCAATTTATGGTTTCTCCAACTTTCGTTTCTTTAGAGCTTAATAGCTACCAACCGTGTCATATGGTTATACTTCCCAAGGGTCAAAGAGAAACCAGGTGACGATTCATAGGTCGCCAGCACTCTGACCTGAAGGAAATTCCACCTGGTTGCCAAATTTCCGTACACCAGTGACTGCAGGATAGGTTTCATCGCCATCGCTCCAAGGACATAGGTGTGATCATTTTTTTAGACATCGATCAGGCAGAAACAGTTCAGCAGTCAATCAGATCAGAACATTCAATAGTAAATAATTTTTTGAGAAATTTTTACCGAAAGGAAATAGTTCTAATTTAAAATTGGTCGACTTGTAGGTTCAATGGTCCCTTGAGATTAATCGAGGTTAGTCCATTACGAAAGACGCAATTTTCTAGAGTGAAATATCGCTGAACGATCGGAAACAGGAAATTTTGCTGATCCAAACGTTTCGTGTGCCTCTGTCACGAAATTCTCCCGTTGCAAACGCATCCTCGAAAATTCGACGACGAAAATCAGCAACCGGGGACACAGAGACGTTCGACTCGAGCTAACGAAGCAACTGTTCCGCAAAACGTGTTTCGGATTGTTAGTCTCGGATCGCGCGGTTGATACCGGAGAACGCACCGGTCCGTCGACGCTACGAACGTCCACGAATTTCACGGCATGGTGGAAAATTCGCGAGGAAATAGATTTCTCGAGGGCCCATAATTTCGCAATAAACGTTCCCCGAAAAATGTGCACCAACGAGCCGCGAAATCGGTTTCACGCGAATGCAGACGACATCCTTTTCGGCCTCGTCCCTTTTTAACTCGGTTCGAAAAATGTCCTTGTTAAAGGGACATCCCGGTTCTGTTCGCGTCGAAGAGTATTTCAGATTTAACTATTTAACTGTTTCTGTACCTTGGTAGAAAAGTGTCCAATTCGCAATTTTTGAGGAATAGGTGTACACTGGCCCTTTTTATTGTAATACACATAATACATTAGCCTCTTGACAATGTATCTAACTTTGTTTATAATAGTGGAAGGACAACGTTCATGATTTTGATAGGAATAATGCATAAAGCTTAAATGCAATAATTTTGGACATTGGCAATTTTCTATGAAGGTACAGATTTATACATATCTGTACTAGGTATACCCATTGAACATATTTAAAAGTTTATTGAAGATGATGAGAGGTGTCAAATGCTCGTTGAAACATCCATTCGTGTTCAGATATGTAGTACTTCTGAAGGTCATCATTTTGAATGTTTAATTTAATTCAAATAAAATAATTGCACATTTCAAAGTTCTCATTGCTTGATCATAAATTTCTCAGTCCAAGATCATCTCAAGATCATAGTATCATGTGTCTTTGAACTCGTCTTGATATCAGATACTAATTGTAAGCTACAAAGTTAAGAATATATGGTGCCATTTAAAAAGCCATCGACGTCCTTGTTAGTTTACTACGGACTTTGAAAATCAATTTTTCCCCTCAAACAGTAGACTTTTCTTATTGTTTTATTTTTATATTATGTAATATATTATTATTATTATATGGATTTCCAGCCTTAACCAGATCATTAATTTTAAACATTTTTAAGCAGGGGGTGGATCTACCTGTTCAAGTAGCACGAGTAGATCAGTTAGGCAAGCCGGCAATGAAGCCAAGGTGGGGTAGAGTCTACCTGGTTCGCAAGGAACATGTTAAATAACCTTCAAGATCTGTTTGTATCGCCATATTTACAACTTTCCTCTGTGACATTTTCTCCTATCTTCAATTCTAACAGAGATACTTAGGTGTCCAATAGGAAGTAGAGAAATATCTCGTGAATCATCCTGTATAGATACTATGTATTTACGTTTGAAATAAAATAATAATTAGTGCTGGCCAAGAGAAAATTTGAAATTGATTTTATGTATAGGATGTTTCACTTAATCTGGCCACTTCAAATATCTGAGGAAAAAATTACACTATTTGAGAAAACAAACATGGTAGTAAAAGAAATAACCCTCGAGGTCCATTTCAAAGCGTTTTAAACTCACCGATATTTTTTTAATGCGGTCATATATTATACTTCTAACAACACAGCATTGTAGCTTATACTCGAAATGAATATTTAGTAGAAAAGTCTTTGTTTGTACGTTTTAGATGTTTTATTCTTGGGTATACCATAGGGTATATCTTGCAATCGAGTGGAGCTTACACCTTTAGGACTTCCATAAATTATTTTCCATAGTTTAATGACGTTTATAAATTCTAAAGCGAGATTTATGAATAGGTAGCAGAAAAATTACACTGGAATTCCTTCCGGTAAGTTTAATGGAGCCTGTTTACGATGTATACGCGTAGACATTGCACGCAACGCGTTTAGTACACACGCAACGTTTGCCAACGATAGAGTACACAATTAGGTGCTGACAAATTATTGACTAATCAATTATACCGACGAAATTGTTTGCAACCGTACCATTCTGTGTCACGCAATTCGATAACCATACTGTGAATTACACGACGCACGTCCATGAATTATGGACTGCGAGATCTCCGGCCTGTTCAAAACTTTTCAACGTTCATAGATCAAGTCGAATTCCTGTAGTTCCCGAGTGAGCTGCCAGATTAAAGGATTAAAGTTAAAGATAAAAAACGTCGAGTTGGCAAGAAGCTTAAGCGCTTCCATATTTCAAGCTTCCGTGTTTCTCTTTTGTCTTAGATAAAAGATCAAGGGGCCGTTGTGTGAGAGCGTGGGTGCTCGATGAATATTTATTGACCTCTGCAGTGCTGCTAGTGAAAATAAATATTCAGGGAAGAAACAGTTTTTCCAGAACGACGAAAGAAAAATGTATTATGTGCTTTCACGTTCTCGAACTGTATATTATTTTTTTTTTAAATTGAACACATGTATTCTGGATTGTTGTTACTTTGCAGTTATAGTAACTCACGAGATTGATCATACGAATGAGTTATTTCAACTTTCTTGTATTTAATACGTTGAGCGCCGCAGTGGAAAATCCTGCAACTACTCAGGCACGAGAAAATACCTTTTTATTCACATGTAGGTCAATATCCTATCATCAGGATTGTCCGTGGGCGCCAGTTCATTCAGTTTCATTCGAAAACAAGTCATAAATATCTGAAAGACCGTTGTTAGGGAGGCACCATCAGTGGACACTCAGATTTCAGACTCTGAACGTCTGAGCAGAGGCAGAATTTGCATAGCGTGCAGGACCATGGAGATTGGCGATACGGTGCATTCTTATAGAAATCCAGGGACATTATAAGATAGGAAGAAACTAATGAATGATACGCCGATCAATTGACAACTTTCAATGGCAGTTACAACGTTGGAGATACAGGTTCTCACCCTATCACCTAAGTTCAGCTACGATAGCCACGGATCAGCACTAGGATGGATGACTATTTTTGGTGCTTTTGAAATGTTGACACAAGGTGATTCAGAATCTACCTAAAAATGTAGTTCCCGTGACTAAATTGTCGTAGTAGTCCATTTTGGATTGTACAGAAAAAGAGGAACAAGAATTGACAACTGCTGATCTACACATGTATTCTTGCTAACGCAGAATTCAACCTATTCAAACCTTGATCTCTAATTTGCAAAACACAAAGTACTAATGACACCCATGAGGATTTTAGGACACCGTCAGTACACTGCCACCTCACTTTCATTCTAATACAAGTCAGGAATACCAAAGTATACCCTTATCAACAAGATTGTCCGTGGATACCAGTTCATTCAGTATCATTTGAAAACAATTCATCAATACCTGAAAGTACCCCGCTAAAGAGGGCTATCAGCGGACAATGAGGTCCCAGATACTTTTGACGATCGTCTCAGCAGAGGCAGAATTTGCACAACATGCAGAACAATGGAGATTGGTAATACGATGCATTCTCTCAGGTGTACTAGAAGATTCTGGAGTACATGGAAACTAATGATTGTCACACTGATTAATTGGCAACTGCCGATCTACACGTGTATTCTTTCTAATGCAAAATTTAATTTTTTCATACCTTGATCTCCAATGTGTAAAAAATAAGGTACTGATGACAATCATCAGGGCTTCATTCGAAAACAAATGAAGTGTCCCTATAAGCAGGATTACTGATGGATACCTGTTCATTCAGTTTCAATCAAAAACAATTCATCAATAGCTAAAAGTATCGCGTTAAGAAGGACTGTCAGTGGACACTGAGATCCCAGATACTTTCGGCGACTGTCTGAGCAGAGATAGAATTTGCATGGCGTGCAGAACCGTGGCAATCGGCGATACGGTGCATTCTCGTAGGAATATGCATTCTCGTAGGTATACAGGGACATTATAGGGCAGAGGGAAACTAATGGCTGGCACGCCGATTAATTGACAACTGTCCCGTACACGTCAGTAGGAGCTTTCGAGGCCGGTGATTCCGATACACATAGCAACCGAGTAACTCGGTGTGTCGAGTATCGAAATCAATTCGACCGGCGGCAAATTAATTGGCAACGGAGCGTGTCGCGGCTGCGTTGCAAGTAGAGAGATTGCCTTGCCCAGAATTGACGTATCGCTCTCTCTCCTCTCCCCTCCTCTCCTCTCCTCTCCTCTCCACTCCTCTCCTCTCCTCTCCTCTCCTCTCCTCTCCACCCTCTCCTCTCTCCCTCTGTCACCGTATCTCCACCCCCCTCCCCCGTTTGGTGTACCTGCAATTTCCGGATTACTTAGAATCGCCGATCAGACTGCGGAAATTTCGTTTCGCGCCGATTAAGGGCCACCCGTTCTATCAGGAATCAGACTTCTAGAGATCTTTCCTGAGTGATCAGTAGAATGCGGATATTTATGCAAGTATATATTTTTACACTGCAATATGTGTTCTGTTGGTGTAGTTAACAAAACGAAACGTTGACGAAACTGTGTGATGTCCTTTAAATGGTGCAGAAATGTGCATTTCATTTTCCTTGCGTTAGTGAAAGTGCATCTTTCACATGTCAGATTGTATAAACATCCGCAGTGTAATAATTACTATCCACCATAGAATTTTAATAACATCGATGTCAGAATGATAATATAAAATAAGGAATGTATCACGACATAGGTAAACATTAGGATCTTTAACTATTCACGTTTATAAAAAAGCTATTCGCAATTGTCTGACCAATCACGGGATTTTCTACTTTCGCGCTCTAGTGATCACAGAGTGATAATTATGTAAACACTGGAAGAGTGTGCTCGAAGCGTTCGTGGTTTAATTAGTTTTTTATTTGTTTTGCTTTGGATTTGTCTGAGGGAGACTTGGATACACTACTTCTCCGGAGTGTGTATACCTGTCGCAGTCAAAGGGTTAATAGAATTGCTGAGTATTATTTTCTTTCTATTGTAATGCATTCCTGATATCAACGTGTTAGAATTTCTCAGAAATGTTAAACAATCTCTGTGAGGTATCAAATTTGCTCACATCAATTCGTATGCATCGAAAACACTTCAGTTACATACATCCAAACCACCAAGTAGTGGTTGGACTATACCTACCTTCTCCATACTTCTAACAATTACATAAAACCAGTCAAAAACAATTCAAGTGATATCTTCGCCTGCGTAACTTAACCCTCTATAATGCCATCTGACTTGGAAGTTACATACCTATATATCTATATATCTATAATTTTTAAGTCTTACTTCGTTTATTTAACACTGTGTACAATTATACTTTACGACTATAGTGCCACGAAGGAGTGTGTACGTTTATTATTATGTTTATATCCCGCGATACGAACTTTAACATTTATTTGAGGTATCACTTTCGTAATACACAAAAAAATTCCGGTTATAGAGAGTAAATTTCAACGTAGCTCTAAAGCGGTCTGCACACGGTGTAACATGTTGCGGTGCACGCATCGACTCCTAAGTTTCATGATGCAGGTTGCTATGTGTGTAGATTGGTATCGGTGTATTGGAGTCGGAAGCGACTTGCATCGATGCAGGAATCGATAGTTGGAGAGCTAGGCCTGATTGTGATGCAGGTTTCGACGTGTAGAGCCTGGTATCTATGTTGATTATAGTTTGTTTCTGCCGAAACCTATGTGTCGTTGCGTACATCGCCACATGTTTCATCGTGTGCAGGCCGCTTTATACATTAATTTGTGTTAACCGTTCGACAACAATTGATAAGCGCTCTACTGAGACCGTCGTAATTTTATTCCGTTACACTGGCGTCAAATCGTTTCGTGTTAGCTTTTCATACGACGTTAGCAGTCCAAAAGGTATTCTTAAATATGCACCACATCTTCCAGACAGCAAAAATCTCCTGGGACGAATGCAACGACTGTGTCAGCTTTGTACCGGGGAGATAAAGTGATTTAAAATTTATCAGACTGAACTTACAGCCCCTCTGCAACAAGGAAATACTTAAACATTTTTCCCGGTTTTCGTAGGACCCTGTCCCCCAGAGAAATACCCTCATCGACGAAACTCCAATGTACCTTGTCTCCTTCGACTTATCCGCTGAAGGTACAGTAAATACAGGACGTTCCACGCAACTGGGACAAGCTACAGCTTTATAACGGTAGAAGATGAAAACAAATTTTATTAAGCAAAATTAAGTGGTTTCGAATGGTGTGTCGCGTGGTGTAGTGTCTGCTCCGGAAATGGAGGCGTTTCAAAGATTTTAAGGTCACCTCTATTTTTTTAAATGTAACTATATATTTTTTACACCAATTGATGTGTGATTTTTGTTCTCTGTGTAAAAGTATTAAGGTGCTCTTCTCGAAAATTGAGTTTAAAAGATATTTTAACTTCAGTTTTTCAAGATTGTATTTGGAGCTATGTAATTGACTAATTTCCTTATGTAATGTAATTGTGTAATATAATTCATGTAATGTACTTCACTAACGTCCCTAAGAACATTCTCACCTTGCAGCTAGATAGGAATCTATTTTATAACCAATTCCAATAACAGGAAATTATAGGATCATAAACAATTGTATTCACAGTATGTATCATAGTTTCAGTGCTCGGTTCACTGACTATAGAGAAACCTCTCAAAAACATTTCATCCTACTCTCAAATTAATTTTATTATAACAATGGACAATATAATATTTGAACAGTGAGATGTACACAATGAGCAATATAATTTTCGAAAAGGGAGATATGTACAATGGACTACATCATTTTAAAGAAACGGGATGTGGAGAATGGACAATATAATTTTTAAAAAACTGAATGTGAACAATGGACGATATAATTTTAAAAAACACTAGACTAATTTGCTAATTAAACTTACTTGTTGCTAATTAACTTACCAATTACTAATTTTTAAAAAAATAGTATTTTCTTAACAGGTTACAAAATCCAAATCTCAGGCATGCATTTACCCCAGAAATGACTCATCCAACTGTTATTCAATGTGATCCTCACCTATGTACAACCTCAAATATGTACAACAATGCGAAAATCGTCAAAATAATTATCGAAGATCACTCGAGGTTTCAACGACGATACTGTTTCGAAAGAAGGAAGGCTATAATTGATTCGATCGGAATAATGGCGTGGAAGCATTGGCACAGGCCGTATGAAAAATGGAGTGAAATAACTGGGACGAAAGATTGGCAATTCGTTTCGTCGAGTGCATCCAAGAGCTCTCGAAACTCTACCGGTGCATCCTTATTAATATGTTCTACAAACAAGCGAACGGGTTCTTCGAAATTGCTGTTCTTCTTATGACCGGAAACTACTAAACTCCGCTGAATTTATTCTATCCCCCCCCCCCCCTCCCGCCTGTCTCCCTCTCTCTTCTTAGGTTCGTGCTCGTGAATCGTTTCAAGAGAACACGATGCACCCCGAATAATTGTCTGCATCGCACAACGTTGCGTGCGTGTGGAGAACGTCAGTATAAAGTTTCGAGAGCAGGGAAAGTTAAATTCGATTGAATACACAGCTGCTCTCCGCCTTTTCCACTTCTCGATACGCCTAAACGAATCGTTTCTGCGAACCTCGCCGAACGTTAACGTTAACGCTTTGTCTGCCACAGTGAAAGCAGTCGTCCATGAACAGATACGACACAAACTCCCATTTTTCCCGGACTTTCTCTCGAATTTTTATTTTTATTGAAAAAGATTTAAACATTTGACGTAACGAATGATTGTATAATGTGGTAGAGACTTTGGTAAGTATCCCAGAATTTTTTCAGATTTTTTTAAAGCATAGAACAGTGAATAAATTAGGCTCAGGCATAAACGGCCCAGTCTGCCTACAGAGTGTGAAAAATGTGTTTGCCTAGGGAAGGTTAACATAAATCATACGGAAGAGTAATGTTTTTCACTGCCATACTGTGCAGTCTGAAAACGACACTACTTTCCAGATATTGATACAATGTGAAAGGAATCTGAAATTATGTTTTTTTTACTTAATAATGTTAGTAATTACTTATAGTTCTTGCTGGTTCTGTTAGATCTTTTTAACACATACTGTTTTCGGTAAAGGCATCAATTTCAATTTGATCACGTAACTCCCAACCCTTATGAAATTTTGAGTATACATTCACGGTAAAATGATAGTAAAAATAGTAAGTGTAATATCAAATAGATAAATAATTGTACAATCAACCAGGTGCATTAATAAATAGCCATTTTCGCGTGTCTGTCTAGTTACGGAATTTTCTACTGTGGCAGGAGTCTAAGTGTTAAAGAAGTAGACTGTATTTATGCTTATAATTTTCTTGTGGAATTTAATTCTCAACCACGTGTGGTTATGACTGCATATTAACACGAAGAGCGCCGCAATGGAAAATCCCTCAACTAGTCAGACACGCCAAAATACCTTTTTATTAACATGTATCGCTGAATATATAAATATTTATTTATTTGATAATATACTTCTTATTTTGAACTATCATTGTAACATAGATGTAGCTCAAAGTTTCGTTCGGGTAATCAGTTATTCGGCAAAATTAAAATTAGTACATGGGTCACCGGTGGTACACGTAGCGCTTAACGTATCACGGCCCTATGTCTATTACTTGGAATAAAATATTGGAATTATCATACTGAAGTTAACTAAGCATCTTGAGAAAATTCTGAATATTTGAATTACATTTAAACAATATACATCGTTCATCAAAATTCTATTATAATCACTCACACACGGTGAATTCTTCGTGTGAAGTACACCTTTTTTTATACATAAGTTTAATGTCGCATCAACTGCATATGGTTATTAGCGACAACTGTTGGGGATTGGCTTAAATTTTAGATGCTGTTATGATACAGTCCACCATCTTTTAAAAATTGCAATGTCTAAAGAAATTTTTGGTGACAGCTAAGGTTCTCCTTTAAGGAGTGACGTAAATAATGCTTTGCTCGATGCTGTGACTATACACCTTTTGTTTTCGAATGCAGCGGATACAAATTTACTACAAATTGATATTTCTATGAAATCATCCTGCACAGTATGTTTTGCGGAAGATGAATTACGTGCAGCCGAAATGTGCGGTTCGATCGATTTCACGCTGTAAACACAGCTTAAAAGCTTTTCGAAGAGTCCGCTCGCGCCACGCCGCGAACAATGTCCTTAATGGAGCGAGAAAAAAATGGTCGTTAAACGGTCCGTTCATCGAGAAAGGGGGAGCCACGTTTCGGGGTATTCCAGCGGCGATTTCTCGCGGGACATTAACGACACGCTGGTGAATCCTGCGGAACCGAAGGAAACGCGGACGGGAAATAAATCGCACGTGTATTATGATTCCTGGCACACGCCTGGTAGAGCAAGGAAATCGTTTCTCCGTCAGTCTTTCTTCTTCTCACTTTCGCTGTTCCTTTCCTGGCGTTGCTAAAAAGAAACGGGATTGATAATCAGCTGCGATCCGAAAAAAAAATAAAGCGAATTGTTTCATGCAAAATATGTTCCCTTTTCACGATAAGAAAAAACTGTAACTTATACAGAATGATCAAAGATAGGGTCTTAGACTTTCAAGGCTTGTAATACTCACCGAGAGTAGTGCAAAATGCCTAAACAACGTATGTCGTAGAATCGATCCTCTTTCGATGTCAAATCAACTTTTATATTTACGTGCGTTCGATATCGTGAGTCTAAAAAAAATAGAAAATCCGAAATGAATAATGTGATGGACTTACGACAACGAATAAAAAAGGGGCACTTAGCCCCCTTTTTTTATCACGCTGTAGATGCCTGCATGTCAAGACAGTAAGATTTTGTTTTGTTTTGCAGTACATAATAATTATTTTGTTATATCTAACGGTTTATTGCAATGTACAAATTTAAAAAACAAAAAGAAAAGAAATCGTTTTTGTGGAGAACTTTCGACCCCCCGAACAGGCGACAAGCCATGTAATTTGGAAAGTTCGAAGTCACGATTGAAGTTGCCAGGTGATCGATGAAGTTCCCTGTAGTAAACATCTCGAATTTACGATGTTTGAAAATGTGGTTCCGAGAAAATTCTGGGTAATTGTTTCCTGCGTCGAAATTCATTACAGCGCTTGTGTTGGAAGTCAAATATTCTAGATATAAGTATAAAATATTATTAAATATTAATAACACATATTATTATGGGGGATAGAATCGATACACTTCAAAAATAATTTCTAACTCTGATTATCGTGTTGACTGGCACAGTGAAAACAATCATTCATAGTCAGGCGCGATATACATTATCATTTTTAATATAAATCAATCAGGAAAATCATGTTTACGTATTCAGTCGTTTACATCAGTTTATACGTTAGTGTTGCAGTGTGAAATTTACTGAAAATATTGTTAAAATCCATAGTCATTCGATTGTATAAAATTTGAGGCGCCACGGTGATCACCATAGTAGTCAACGTGTTAAACACTTGCCTTAAGAATTTTCTACTGAATTTCGTGCGACAAAGTTCACGATTCAAGTCTTGGAGTGCCCAGATAAATCATAATCACCCATCGGCACACAAAGTATGTTATTAACAATATTCTGATAGTGAAATTGTTTCGGAAGTGTTACACTTCTTTGTAACAGTTGGATCAGAGTTTGTGTCATGAGTGTCTCTCATTGTTGTAAGCCAAGTAGTATTAACCCTTTAAGCCCTGAAAATTTCAGAAAAATCGTGCGCCATGTGCTGTAATTTTCCACCGCGGAACAACGTGTTAAACTGAATATTTCATTATAATAATCTGTATGGTGTCCATTGTTCAGTTTTAAAATTGCAAAATTTGTAACGAAACATACATATTTTAATCAAATGAACTGAAGTAATAATTCATCCAAATAGCGGACAATAAACAGGCAAACCTGGGCCAGTACGGTGACTCGTAGCACATGGTGAACGATTTTTGGGACGCAATATGCGCTCATTGTCCTCATAAGGTTAAACAAGTCAACCACCTTGACCCTACCTTCACGGAAAAAGCTGAAAATACTCTGAACTTTCAAACGAAAGGACCATAAAAATTACATTAACCAATTAATATCGGTAGATTGACTTCTATAAGTGGCTACAAAACGTTTCGAATACACAGAGTGGAAAATTAATGTCAAAGACGTCAGCGTTAATTTAAAATTACATTAACCAATTAGTATCAGAAATTTAACTTCTATAAATGGTTACAAAACATTTCGAATGCATCCAGTAGAAAAATGACCTCAGGGACGTAAATAGACGAAAATAACGTCAGCGTCATTTTCGGTTTGGTTTCGTTGGACGTCGTTGCAACATATTTTGAAATATGCAAATGGCGGCGGCTGCGGTAGCACAATATCCGCCCGAGGAGGATCGTGACATTAAATTATTACGTCGAGTTGTTTGCAAGAAACCGATAGTGGCACGTCACGCCGTGGCGGAAGGATATTGAAGCGATTCCTGTGCTATCTGTCGAATAAAGGCGGGGTCTCGCAGGTTCGTGAATAAAGAGAAAGGATGCAAAAGCAGCTGCACAGTTCCAAAGGAAAAAGTCCGCTGGACGACATGTTATAAAACTGTAGCAAGCGGTACATGTATGTACACGTGTGTACGTGATATAAGGAAGCAATTTTTCAGCTCTGACATGTTTCGGTGGTCGAAAAGATGAAACGAGTTCGAGTATTTCCAGGATAGGTCTCTAGAGATTACTGTGGGTGGGAGCTATTAGCAAAATTGATACAGGAGCACTAAGCGACGTTAAAGTGATTCGTGCAAGAGCGCTGATGTTCAAATTTATTGGGTTGGAGTACGTGAAATTGCTGGTCGCTGGTAGTGCAATGTTTTCCTGGTTTATGGTAGCTGCAAAATATGAATTGGTATGAAAGTGGCATGTGTTAGCATTAAGGAACGCGCATTCTTCAGTTTGTAACCCATTCAGGACAGGTGGAGACCATGTACGTTTGTATCCAGCTGCCTGACATTGGCGTGTGACATACTATTACATAAATGTTATTAATTCTAAATTGTGATGTTAGAACAATATCCTATTTATTATCACATCATAAACCTTCATACTGTTACCAACCCAGCTCTTAAATGATCCCTACAGAATGATCTACTCCAAACAATCATAAAAATTCACATTCAAACACCAAGCGAGATCAGAAAGACATCAATCTCTTTAAAATCATTATCATTTTACCTACTTATGCGAACAACACTATCTCATTTAATATAAGCCAATGTACCTTTTCATACTGTTACTACCTCTGCTCTTACATGATCCTCCACTCTAAACGATCACAAAAATTCACGCTCACACTTAAAGCTAGATCAGAAAGACATCAAATTCTCCAATGATGGTCGTTCCAAACTCGTCGGCAGACCTCTTCGAAATCGGACAAAAGAAACGCACGAACTCTCTGTTTGTCAAACCGTGATCGGTGCAACGATCGAAAAGCATATTTCTCGTTAGGAGAGCGTTTGGGAAAGATGAGAGGGCGGGAAAAGAAGAAGCAACGGTGATCGACGTAAATGGAGCAGCCTGTAGGTGGCCGGGAAAGTGGAAAAGAGAGCGGACGAGGAAGCGTGGAAAAGGGTGAGGCGGGATTGGAGGGAGAAGGTCGATCAATATCAAGCTAAGCGTTCTCCACCTAGACCTCCCACCCTCCAGCGTCTCGGTCAGAACGACCCATAGCGATCCTAGACGAAAGAACGAAAAAATAGCACGTTCTGCTCACGTGTGCCATTGATCAATTTCTGATCATTCGCACGGTTCCCTAAACATTTCGAGTCGAGCGCAGTTGTGGTCAACGGAACTATCAACCTGTTAACCAGGTCATTCGTCGAGCAGAAACGCCCCCTGTGCGTGTAGTTCGGTTAACCCTTCGACTATGATTGACCTACACGCGGAGCTCCACTACTGTACACGCACTTCTGCCATGGAATACTGATATACGGCGTTTTATTAAAATTAATGAAGCATTTCTCGTTCATATACAGTGGCTGATCAAGTTGTTAGAGCCACCTGCATCAACCGACGATTTTACATTAAAACGATTGATTTGGAAATGAAAGCCTAATTACATTCAATTCTTATTATTTTGTTAAGGAGTATTGATGTTTGTAAATTGAAAATATACAGTTGGTAAGTCTGTTGGCAACATTATCTGCCACACGGGCGTTATTTTGTATCAGTACTGTCAGTTGCCACCTGACAACCGTATGGTATGGCTCTAATAACTTAGTCACCCACTGTAATTGTAGGATTTATTTAATATAAATCCAATAACGGTGGGATGTGTATTGTGAGGAAAGCAGATTGGGAGCATAGTCAGTAACACTTCACTTATAATCGAACTACGTGTATTTAACTATAACTATGATTCCAGCTAACTCTCTTTCCATTCGCTGTCACATTATGTAAATTCATAATGAATCGATATAATTGAAAGAAAGCCCGGTCTTGAAGAGATCACACTTTGTTTCTATATCTTATAATTGACATTCTACAACGTGTAATTGCAAAGTTAACGACAGCACGTGCGCGCCGCTATCGTTTCGTTTGCTATCGCGGACGAATTTTCACCGGGTACCGCTGCGCAAGAACTTCCTCTAATTCCGTGTAATCAAGAAAACTTCACTGGCGGAACGTTGAGGAGAACAGAAGTTTAGAAAAGTTTGATGAAACTCGACGGTCCCCTATCGCTTTTATCTTTGTGCGTCCAGGAAATTTCACTGCGTCATCCTCGTCGCCGGAGACTTCCGTCGACCTAATGACTATTATGGTTTCTCTGGATGCACGAGGATGCGTTGCCTCTGTGTGCGCGTCCACGGAGAATTACTTTTCCGACGACAACCTGGCTCTCTGGTGGAAGAACA
This sequence comes from Macropis europaea, assembly GCA_916610135.2. Taxonomy (NCBI): domain Eukaryota; kingdom Metazoa; phylum Arthropoda; class Insecta; order Hymenoptera; family Melittidae; genus Macropis; species Macropis europaea. The sequence goes on from OU744344.1 coordinate 24,382,760, forward strand.
CTTTCCACGAAACTCTTCTATGTTTCTTCATTTATTTTCATTTTTCATTTCAGAGATTCGTGATTCTACTAACAATAAGTACCAAGGTTCGAGTCACATTTAAGCCTAACGCAAATTCTGCTTACTGTAGTAGAGGAAGTTAAAACATACACGACAAAGTACAGCATGAAAATGACAAACCACCAAAATAAGTCAATTCGAACACTGTACAGGGTGACCCATTTAAATCGACCCACTCGAAGATCTTGAAAACTGTTGATGATACTAAAAAATGTTTCAGACAAAAGTTAAATGGTTTCAGGGGGCACATTATCTGATGTGAGTAAGTTTTTCCTATGTAGACGCGTAGAGGACATATTCAGGTCTTTGAAAAACTTTGTTCTTTTTTTAAATAGACTCATATATTTTTTAATGCATCCCTCCTCTATGTCCTCCACGCGTCCACATAGAAAAAACTTACTCACATCAGATAATGTGCCCCCTGAAACCATTTAACTTTTGCCTGAAACATTGTTTAGTATCATCAACAGTTTCGAAGATGTTCGAGTGGATCGATTTAAAGGGGTCACCCTGTACGCAACTGAAATACCAAGGCGACTCAAAAACAAAAAACATTCTATGAACCTAACACGTACGCCCGATCAACAATAAGCCAAAAACAACTGACCAACAATAAACAAATACCATAACACACAGTAACTCCCACTGGAGAATTACTTGTACCATTAATACTAAAGCTGCGGTATATCTAATGTTAAACGCTCAAAACAATGAAATTATGTGCCTAATGCTCTCGTGGCAAATTGTACACTTGCATATATATTAATAAAAAAAAATTGTGCTTAACCCTCATTCGTCCCTTATGTCAATATGACACATTTTTGTCAGGAAACATTATGCTATTCTTTTATGTGGAAGTAAATTTACCAGAGGCTCCTTGAGTTTTCTTTTTCTTTTAAATAAAGCATATATTTTTATGCATGAACGTATAGAAACTTCATTTTTTTATTTTCAGTAAAAAAGTTGATTATATTCATTTTTCACCACTGTGTCAATTTAACATCAAGGGACAAATTAGTTAAGGGTTAAAATTATAGCTTCGTCCAGTTTGTGAATTTTTAAAAATTTCACTGTAAATAATTCCTTTTACTTGGTAAATTGAAGCAAAATAATAATTAAAAATTCAATTTATCCAGCATTCTTCTGATGTCTATTTTTAACAAAGGTTTTATAATGCAATTTATATTCCTTGTCTATTCTGAATCTAAAATCGCCGAAGATTGAATACTTAAACATTTTTTTCCTCAATGATTTATAATAAAAACAGCAATTTATGTCGTGTCTGATCAAGAACGGATGTTCAACGCGGTCGTCAACGCGTTAAGAGGGCATTTAGGAATGATAAATTTATTTACATTTTTATTTTTCATTACATTTTTCATCAGAGAAGGTAAAAATTTGTTGTTCAACAGGACATTTTCAATCCAACCTTTCTCGTCTCTCTTTGATCAATCTTTACGAAATTATTATACAGTATGAAATTCATTCAGCCGATATTATTTTTCGTGTAATCCAACGTCAAAGCAAATATTTGCCGTGCTAATAGATTTCATTGGAAAATCCCGTTAATCGCGTACGTTAGTCAACGAAGGTTTGCATTAACCAAAGCTAATCTTCGGCTTTTGTTCAATAATTACCGCTACGCTGCAATTTAATGTTTAATCATTGTTGACAGAATACGGGCGCGTACTTTCGTATGCCTCCGCAAAAGCGTTTTAATACGAACATACCAGGAAGTGGAAGAGAGCAAAATGCAAATGTTGGGTAACAAAATATGGTGAAATGTAATCTCGTCGCACGTTCCTATCCTACGCCACGTGCTTTTATCCGTGTTTAACAAAACCATTTCGTAAATCTGAATACAACCTGGAATTGCTGATAAAAAATTTACGCAAATATTTCCAGTTCACACGTACCTTAACACAGTGAAAATTTTGAGTTCAAACACGTACGTTAGAATTTGTTGCAAATTCAAAAGAATGGTAAAACTGTAGCAACATGTAGTACTTTCAAAGTGGAAAGTGACTTAGTGCCTAGTCAACATAGGCACCAAAAGTAACTCTTTAACAATTTGATCGCTACAAGTGAAGTTTCTGAATTGCTATAGAAAATGAATATAACCGGAAATTATGTTTTTTTTAATCAATATTTTTAGAGACTTTCATAATCTTTCTGTTGGTTATATTAAAGCCTATTAGATACATTAATTAACACTATACACAATCAAATAAATAATAATTGAATGTAACCCTTTGACTGCAGGTTGCTTGGAAACGACTCAAGTTGGCACAACGGTAAAAAATCACTTTAATAGAAAGATAAATAGTTAAATTTTCAAATTCTTCTATTGAAAATAAAAGAATGAAATTTCTGTACATTCAGTACATTCAAGCATAAGAGTGGTCACATCGTTTAGAAATAGTAAATGGATGTGCAAGGCATACTGCTTTTTCAAATTTATCGCAATTTTTGTGTGAAATATGTGTCAAACTGACACGAGAGATCGATGAGGGTTAAATGTTATGAGCACTTAAAAATGCTGGGTGTACTGCTACTGTCCCTGCGAAGAACGCCTATGGGCGTTCAGATACTATATTCATTAAGTGAGTCTAGCGACCTTCCGCACGATTCAATAAGCTCTGAGAGAAGTCGCTTCTTTTAATATTTTTTTTGGATTTTACATCTTCCATATCTTATTTACTATAATAATGACGGTGCAAATGAGAATTATTTATGGACCCAACGTAGAATTATGGATGCTGGTCGTTTCGTTGCAAGGGTTTGACGTCAAGCACAGCCGAAAGCATCCGCCGTTTCGAAGCGTGCTAATTCGGCGGAGAGTGCTTTCAATCGTACACTCGGCGAATAGAGACGAGGACGAATTAATTTCCATGGCTAACCGAAATTAGAGCCATTGATTTCGCGATCCACTGGATGAAACGTGCTAAGCAATCGATCGATACGTAATTTCCACCGTGAACGTATTAAAAAAACTCTGATTGCCACTGGCGGTATCTACAAATGTATAATATTTATTTTGATATAGAAAACACTGGACAGTTAAAATAATTGTAAACGATGGTGTATGGGGAACATGAAATTATGTTTTAGTTGTAGAGTAAAGCAAGAGATTTATACAACAGAGAAATCAGTAGAATTATGTAGAAGCGAAACAAGTAGTAAGTCAAGAATATAGTCAGACTGGTCTAGAATCAACAGTTTTCTTTTGTTTATTCAATTACGTGGTTTATTTACAATTAATAGTTTTCCAAATTTGTCAGAAATTGCAACGATTACCCCCAAAACAAAAATAAACGTATCTTCTATCAATAAAAATGTCCCTAGGGTGCAGAAAACCAAACAAGTCGTTTATGGCTTGTCCGTGGCCAGACAAATCTAAAATTGCAAGTTTTGGAATGTTAACTGAATCTCTTGTCCTATTGACAAAAGATACTGGTTATGAATATGTCTAAGATTATACTAACTTAATATGAAAGTAAATAAACAATATTTTACTACTTTCTCCAATTAAAACGATTATATAAAATTTTCTATAAATTAGAAGAACCAGTGCAAAGTAGAACTGGCATTCCCTATAAGCACTAGGAAGTCTCTACCAAATATAAACTACAAAATTATAATATTTATTTAAACTGCAGACGTATGACGCCGTTTGAATAATTAAAAATGATACCCTGTATAAAATTTCAAAATGTACCTAATTCAAGAAGCAAAATAGTACATCTTAAAAGATAGAGAAGCTCTTAGAATTTCATAAAATCAGACCAAGTAGTACATGAGCAGAGTGTAACCAGACATGCATAAAATCGAACATTTTCCTACACTGATTTAATTTAGTGTACTGATAATCCTAAATTAATCTAAAACTGTATTAATTAATTTAAAAAATTCTCAGTTCTCCCATACTTTCCATAAATGTAACCTTTTCCACAAAATTCCCACTCATTCGCAAAAATCAGCGCAAAATACAAATACACGTTCCACATACAGACGAGAACGTCCATATCAAACATAAATGCGGAGGGCACGAACAAAATTAAACGTTACAAGGGATCGCATTTCGTTTATGCGGCCGAATCAGATTACTAAAACGGCACGAGCTGCATTATTAATCAAATCGTTAACGTGCATCGCGAGGAATTTCGCGCGAAACGAAATCAATTAACAAGGAAATCGAGCCGTGACGCATAAATCTGCCGTCGAAAGAATGGAACCTCCCTCGTTGTCCAGAAATTACACAGACAGACGCATAGGCGCGCCTGTGCACACAGAAAAAAGAAACTATTTGTCGTACGAGCGTCACAGGTATCTGTAATAATTAATTCTGCTGCATTGAACGTTGCGACGTTAATTATCCTTTTAATTTCCGGTCAATGGACCGCGCCTCCGGCTCCGATGCTCTGTTAATTGAAATAAATAAACTGAAGGGTGACAAGGGGTGACAGGGGTGCGGTCATTCAACGAAAATTCTTTGCACAGCCGCGGTGTGGGGGTAAGGGGTGCAGAGATGGAACAGCAAGCGTCGATTGAGGGAATATAATAAACGGTGGAGACAAAAGGGAGCCAGACGCTGTTGAGATGTCAATGCTCGGAGCGGCCACGAAAAAGTCTTTCGTCCTGGCATATAATTAGAAAATTAATGGCGAGGAAAGCCGTTTCGGGGTTCACCGCTAAGGAACCAACTTTACACGCGGACCGTCTGGAGAATTCGTCGGCAAAAGTATGATAAAGATAGGAGAACGGACTTTCCGGACTGTCGGTGTCATTATTGAAAGTCTTGAAATCATGAACGATAGAATTTTGCGGAATTCATGCGGAGCGAGTCGGAATAATTTTTTGAAGAAAAGTGTATTCTATACTAATACAACTATAAGTGTATTCTGCACTAAAAATGGAAGACTTTCAAAATTTTTGTAGAAAATGAATGTAATATCGTTTTTAATTGATAATATTAGTCACTTTTATAATTGATTCACTGATTCGGTTGGACACTATTAGGTATGTTTCATACTGTACAGAGTCTAATACATAATGATTGAATCTGATGAGCGTCATCCATACATGACAGACAAAGTTTAACACATTGAGCGCCACAATGAAAGATGCCATAATTGGTCAGACAGAAGCGAAAGAAATACTGAGATTTATAATCCTGATGATGCTCCAATTATTCCTGATCATATTACCAATAAAAAATAAACTATTCCAGTATTGTAATAATTAGTAGAATGCAAATATTTTTTAAAATTAAATATAAAAAATACTAAAGTCTACACAATAATTTATATAATTTTAACTTTGGAAATAAATAGTTTTATGAACCGAAAACTTTAATAATTTATATACATAATTTAAATTAAAATTTTAGTATTATGTCTGATAAAAAGTAATAAATTGTAAATTTATCTTATACTGTTATTGAAATATTAACGTCGCCTTGGAGAATCATCAGTGCCCTAATCATGGTCAACATATCACTCAATGTGTCTTATCAAGCAGAAAATCATTTTCTTGGCACATTCTCTTGTAATATGCAAAATTATAGCGACTCACTGTATATATTGTATTGTAATATAATTAAAAATTAAATGAACTCTCTAATTGGAACGTTTAAATTACATTTCGCGCAATTATTAATTCATTATATTTCTGACTCTTTCTAAAAAATTAGCATAATTGGATTCACAGAACAACGATGGCAAAAACAATTATACAAAGATTCTGTTCACCATAAACGCCGATTGTTTTACTTACGTTCCGAGCTACTCCAACGCGAGATTTATCGGGGTCGCATACCTGCAAGAAAAATAAGGAAGACTTTGAAACACGTGACGAAAATACGATACGGTATCCGGATCGAATTCAAGAGGAGGGCTATGATAACATAAAAATCTGTTTGAAAAGAAGGTAGCGATTAGACGGAGGGAAGCGGTCGGTGAAAAAGTTCTTTCCACGGGAAAGTATGTTAATAGAAAGTTTCGCAAAGTGTGCCGGTTGTCGAGAATACGAGCAGGCAGGCACGTCGTGTCAAGTATAATAGAATGTAAACATCATGACATCGCTGAAATGGCATGTGAGCGGCATATGCAAACCAACAGCCATGCACAATCTACCTGGAGTATGTACGAACGAGAAGAAGAGAAAACTGAGAGCAAAGAGAAACGGGAAGATGGCTTTCCAATACCGGAGTACTCTCTATTGATCCGGGGTGAAACGACTGTCAAATGGCGCGGAGTTTGTTTAAAAACTCTCTGCTTCCCCGTACGGCTGAATAAAATTGTAAACAACGTAATTCAAACCGTTTCCATCAGCTTTAAATATTCTCTCGATTTGTCGAAGGCTTTCGAGTCTTCTTCAGAAATTTGAAACGAATCCCTTGAAGTGACATCAGGAAAAAATTTGTAATTTCTACAGAGTTATAGAAATTTTAAAATTGTTAAAATATTATTTCATATTTAACGTTTATCGGGTGTGAATATAAAAACGAGTGAACGCTTTATTTATTTCCTTGTTCCAGTGATTTTCGAGTGCTTCCCCGTGCGCTTGAATAAATTATAAACAACGTTGTTCGAACCGTTTGCTTCGGTTTTAAATATTCTCTCGAGTTACCGAAGGTTGTCGAAACATTTTCTTCAGTAATTTGAAATAACGCCAGGAAAACTGCAGATATCATTTTTAAACATTTCTAGAAATTTTAAAATTTAATATTGAATGTTTGTTACATACTCATATGAAAGTGAATGTTTCTAAAAATGATTTTCTTGTTCCAGTGACGTTTAATATTCAAAAATATAATGGAAGGTCCTCATGAAATTCGCCAGCGCATTCTCCCTTATAAATTCTTCATTTTCCTTCGTCCGTGATACATATTTTTCGAAAAGCATAAAGCTGCTACTATTGAAGCGCCAGCGCCGCATTCTAGACTGTACATTCTATTTTTTATCGGCCGATAAAATTTTTAATAGCACCTAGTCAACGGAATTCATTCTTTCTTGACTTTGCCGGGCACGCATAAAAACAAGAGTTACGAGCTGACCCACAGTGTAGGAATTTTCATGCAACAGTAGCAAAAAGGTAACAATAAGTGTTATCGATTACGTAGCCTTTTAGTAAATGGTCATTGCAAAATAAAAGAACAATAAGGAAATTTACAGTTTGAAAATTTTCCTTACGATTTTTCTGATAATTTCCCAGTAATAATATTCCAAAGTTTATTCTATTTAAGACGTCGACTATTCTGATTATTTTTAATAAATTTTGTACATCTTTGATAAACGTGTATTATCTTCCAATTATTGTAGAGTCTCGATTATGCGAACAGTCTACAAATACAGAAGATGACAAGTTTTATATAACATTCAGTTTCAAATACGGACTCAGAAAATCAATTTAATAGTAAAAGTTGATAAATAAAATTATAAACTTCAGAAAAACTTCATTGACCTGCTGAATGAAAAGCATGAAATCAACGAATACACACTACTCAATACAATTAGAAAATCACACTGTTAAATGATTTACTGTTCACCAAGATAAAAATACTATACACACGAAATTTTGAATGAAATTATAATATAAGCTGCACGATATTTTCGTTCATTACTGACATTTGACATAATCCAAAATTACTAAAAATCCTGATACTTTAATTGCTCTGCCCGGTATTATAAAAAATTCATCCAAACGACTGATAAAAGAGAATTTGTGTCTCAACTTATTCTATAAAACATACTGTCGTTTTTATTATACAAAGAATCTTCAAAAACGATTTCTAATTTATCGATCTATACCTAAAATAATAACATTCCACTGACAAGAATACTATTGTACAGATCTTTTCTCACGTGAAAGAATACTCATCCGACTCCAACAGGGTGTACCCGGACCACTTCGTATAATCAAGGATTCACTGTGCCACCTAAATGTCCGGATATTTGAAATACTTCCGTTCGAACCGTGTCGAGGATATCCGTTTACTCTGATCGTCACCCGCAGAATCCGGATATTTGCATATGCTATCACCTGGATACTCTGAAGTCCAATTATCAACCCCTAAAGCAAACACCACCTACGGATCCCATCAGACATCGATCTCTCGAAAATTTCTACACTCGGATAACACGAAACTAAACAGCGACAGATAAGAGGAGAAAAAGAGGTTGAACGCGTGGAAAGAAAATCCTGGACTCCCATTAAAAGGGCCAAGGAAAGCAGATTTCCTTATGGAGTCTACCAGTAGTTAGGCGACCGGCATATCGCGGAGGGTAGATACGGAAACGAGAATTTACGATCGAAAAACTGCGGGATTTCCTTACTTGTTCGAGATGTATAGTTGGAGTGGCGCGATTTCGTGGAGCAGCCCCCGGGCGATCCTGCTGAGAGGGTAGTTTTCGAAGGGTAGACGGATATTTACGAGTCACCGTGTAGTATGTTTCGTGGCTGATTGGTGGAATACGTTTTCCCTCGATCGAAGTGCTCGAGGATGCCTGTTCTTTGTCCGGACGTCCTTTCAACCCCCTATTTTTAAGATGCTGACATCCCTTTGTTAGATTCCAGTCTGCAGATGTTATTCTATCTCCAACGTTTTTTATTTATTTTGACTTCCACTGTGAAGCTTGTTGGGAGTTTTGTGCAATTCTGTGTAATTACAGAAGATGTATTATTATTGTTATATTTTGTACAGAGTGTACAGATTGTTGGTTAGGGTGTCTCAGGGGAAATATGTTTTTCGTGATAATTGTATAAGTCAAATCTATAGTCGGACAAGGACACTACCAAAATTTTTCCTACGGTTATTCAATTTCGTGGTCTGTTTGCTGTTCGTGGTTCCTCAAATTTGATAAAAATTGTAAGAACTACCATAAAATGGAAATAGACGTTTAATTTGTAATATTCGTTTCGACAGTAAATATGTAGAACTGTTTGCATAATTACAAATGATACTGTATGTAAAACTGAATAAAATAATATATCTTGATCGAGTAGTACATGGCCGGTGTGTAGCCAAACGGGAACAAAACAGACAATTTTCTTATATTAAGTCGATTTCGTTTTCTATTTACAATTGACAGTTTCTGAAATAACTTTAAACTATACCAAATAAATATAAGAATATACAAATGTAGTATTTCATATAAAATTTGTTACAAATTTCATGAAAAAAATATAAATAAATGTTACCTGTGTAATCCAGAGGATCCATACTTACTATTTATTTTAACTTTCGCTGTGAGATTTTCTGAAAAATTTTATGCAATTCTATGTATCTCCAGAAACTCTATTATTATTATTATAGAGTATATAAGGTGTAACAATTATGTTTTATCAGAATATCCCCCAAAACATGATGTCTTGTTTGTTCGTTCTGTTCTATTGTATATTCTTTATGTGTTTGCATCTTCATTTTTCAATATATGCCTTTTTTCCTTTATTTACAACATTGTCTACGTAACGTATGTATTTTTTTCACCCCAGCAGCTTCGGTGTGAAACCTTTTTTTCAAGCGATGCGTTCCATACACTTGTGAAGACTCGTAACAAAGTTAACCAGCTACTTGGCGCCCGTGTTCTGTTTTAAACAAAAGGTGAAGTTTCTAGTGAAGGGAACGTAATGACGTCTTACATCTGGTAGAAAAGAAGCCTGTCGTTAAAAGCTTTGCTTTTAACAGAGGCGTGAGTGAAAAGCTTGGCACACGACAGGTACGAAGGCAGTTAGCAGCATCTTATACGCACCCTTGGACTCGATTTCTTTTTCTTCTGAAATTTTCTTTGTCTTTCGAGGCAAACGAGGCTATTACATCAATTACAGAGTACACCCCTTCATTCAATTAACTGTTAATTTTGTGCAATTTTTAGAACCATGAAATAATTGAACTAGGACATTAGAGGGTTATTATGAAATGCCTAGAATTATAGCGAACATAGTACTCACCAGAACAAACAATGTTCAGTTCACAAATTAGCTTCAATTTTTCAAAGAACTTTCAGTGCGCGTCACGTGCGGAAAGTTGTTGAGCTAATTAAATAAGTACAGTGCCTAAACGCCCATAGGCGTTTCCCCCACGAACCATAGAAACATATGGAGCACCTTCAAGTATCCACAGCATTTAAAGGATCAGGTCTAGTACCTATGTTGATCAGATACTTATTCCTCTTCTCAAGTGCTATAGGCCCCTAAATTCTTCAACATTTATTATAAATCACCTGTATACATGTCTGGCATTTTCTACTGTGCTATTCAACGTGTTAAAATTACATTTACATCCTTCTATGTATTTTAAAATTCTAAACCACTACTGAAATACAATCTAGAATTTACCACATAAACAATAAAATAAACTCTGAAAATAATCAAACAATCAAATTTCCTTGTATTATATATTTTACACATTTCCTAACCATAATTCACATATTTCCCTCACTGATGCTCATAATCTTTCTTGAACCACACGACGATCGATCTATCCGTTCTGGGCTGTAAAGTAATTTTCGTCTACGTGTGATGCTCACTCCGGATCCGTTCCGCTCAATTACATTCAATTAGGCGAATTCACTGGTTCTTTGTCGGACGCGGGGAGTTCAAGCAAATAATTACACGGAGCAGACACAATAAGCATTCACGGGCGTTCGTTATGAAATATCGCGTTACGATGCCGGTGAAGGTTGCTTTAATTTCAGCCGAGAATTTGACAGAGACAGGGACTGGCTGCATTGTTGTTTTCGTGTGCGCGGTGCTCCGTCCCGGCAGCTAGCCGGAATAATACCGGAAACGAGCGCAAGACAAAAGGCTAGGCAGAAGGCACTGGATGAAAGTGTTTCGCAAATGTGCATTACGTCGTGGCTGCTGACGGAAGTGCAGGAAAACGAGAAGCCTTGTTCCTTTCTCTGAACCTGACGTATCAGTTATTTGCTTATTTTCTTCATACGAATAACCTTGCGTAAAGCGGACAGACTATTGAGGATACATAAATGTGTTTTTATTTTTATTAATTACTTAAGGTTTCGGTTTCTAAATTAACCCTTATGTCAATACACGGGTACACTTTTGTGCATTACCACTTGAAATTGTGTATCTTCCTATCGAAAGATTTTCAAACCTGACCAGATCGTCGTTATTTGGAAAAATCCCAACATTTAAAGTACAGTAGAACCTCGATTATCCGAACACTGGTCATCCGAAGATTAGTCATCTTACTTCAGCTATCAAGTAACATTTTTATTAGTGGCACTATGTACTTAATTTGATACTACTGTGTATCTTATATTCTAAAATAAAATGATCATTTTTATGCAAAATATAGTTACAGCGTGCCTCATTCTATTACTTATTATAGTTCGGATAATCGAGGTACTACAGTACCTTTAATACATGAATTCACCGAATGGGTACCCGAATAACCCGGAGTATTGAACGATGTTGAGAATTTTGAGTACTGACGTAAAGGTTAAATGAATTTTAATTTGTGTTGTTTTTTATTAACATGTTGTTTGCACAAGTAAGAACATGTATAGTTGGACCTCGATTATCTGAACTGCAAATACTAACAGGATGATCCATATTATAACTATGTTTCGCATGAAATGATAATTTTATTTTGAAATGTAAAATACGCAGTGGTGGAAAGTTAGGTCCTCACAAATTATAATGTTTGCTTGTATCTGATATATGTGACAATTTTTATTGTTGTAGGGTTAAGTTTTCTCAAAATATTGACAAGATTAATATTTGTTCAAATAAATAAAATCTGAAGCAACTAATGATCTGTATAGCATAAAATATATCAAATAAAAATAATACATCATACATGATTCTTTCATGTTCCAGTGTTAGCACTTTTTTAAATCGAATATTATTTGATTTTTCATTTATTCACAACCAGTACAGTTCAGCCCATACACGCATTATCAAATCCAAAAAAACACACAACTTCAACGATCGAAGTTCCACGCAAGTGGCCATAAACTTTAATTACAAAACCAATCCATTCAATCATACAATTCTCACATCTCCTACATCGAATTAAAAACCGATCAACGAGCGTTCGAAAGCAATCAACCGTTTTCCAAATGATCCAAACTCGTCGATGGAACGTCGCCAAACAAAAAATGAATTACCAATTTTCGGTTGCGACACGACGGTGCCGCTGGACGATTTTCGATGTTCCGCTGAAATTCCGCGGAGCGAAGGGATGAAAAACGGGTCTCCGGCTATTATGTTATCAAAACGAGAAATTCCTGTTGGTTGTCGGGACGAAGAACCGGAGCTCGTAATAACGGCGTAAAATAAGGGTCCTCATAGGCGGCATACCTGACGAGAGAATGCAATTAAATGCAACGTCCGAACCGGGAAATGCAAAAGGCACTTCCTGCCGGCACTACGGCAGACTCTTCGCGAAACACAACGCGAGACCGTCCTGTAATAAATAATATCGCGGAAAAGGGCGGGTGCAGAAGGGTGGCCGGGTGGTGGTGGCGGTGTGTTATTAATTCTAGCGGATTAATTGCACCCGTTAATGCGCGACGTCACGACTTCGGTTTGCACGAAACAATCGTCGCTATAATCAGGCCGAGAACGATGGCCCTAGAAAGTGTTTGTACCACTAATTTAAATTGAAGCACCATAGAATTTTGCTAGCTCACCCTTTCAGCGATGGAACTTGAAAAAACGCTGGATTGAATAGTTTGTGGGTGTAATATAAAGTTTGACAGCAGTTTTCATTGATTTAGTTGTCGATTCACGCTGAAATACGCAAACTCATGGGTATTTCAGGCAAAATCTCTGATATATTATACCATTTTCCAAAAATATTAATATTGGGTTGAGTCATAAATAATTTTTGACATATTACAGATTTCTTTCTTTCTAAAAATTGAAATAGTTTATTTAGACTACTAATGTTTGCTTCATTAGAGTCCCTAAAACGTAGACATCCTGCAAAAGCAACAATAATCACCCTGTTACAAATGACTCAACCCAACTATGATCATTTTGTCTGTGGAGCTTTCGATTTAATCCTGCATCATTATATTGAAACAGTCAATATAAAACTGAAAAAAGAACTCCATACTGTAGGTGTTGAATTATTAATTATTTACTGTATAGTACGGTGGTATTGATATTTTTATATGTGACAATATTGTTGGTGAAAAGAATTTTTAAAATTCACAGTCTCTGCCCAATTATTTTATACAGAAGTATCCTGATGTATAAACTATTGTAACTGGATCCAATTTAATAACTTCATAAATATGGATTTGATAAAAAATTTCACTGTTCAAATATGTAGTATTCAATTTGTTTCTATTACTCAGAGCCTTCCAAGCTTCAAGGTCACCTTCAGTTTTTTAAACGAAGCACCATGTATATTTAAAGATAAATCGAAAGAACTTTGGATGTAGGATAAAACAATATTATACCGTGTGGAACATGAAGTGTGCAGTTATCAAAACATTTGCACTGGAATTCATAATTTATCTTTGCTAATTATTAAACATATAAGACATGGTATTGAAAATATTTGTTAGTGTAAATATCTCGAAAAATGTCACACAATTATTTGATGTGTATAGAGGTACACAGCGAATTCGTCAGACAATGTTGTAACATTATTGGAATATACTGACATTTTTTCGTTGATTCTACGTCGAATTGTTCATACACGAGTACATTTGATTTCCCGCACGAGTTATAATTAATTTAACAAACGAACCGCGCTGATTTTGCTTTACGCGGCTAATTTGCAGCAGTAATTAACATTCATGTCCTGTAAGGTATAATTTCATTTCCAGTTCCACGCTAATTACGATGCTTCCAGTATTTCGGAAATATTAAACAATTCTTTTCTGGTCGAATGGTGGTACATAAATTTACAAGACTCGAAACTACGACATTTCATGTATGAAATTAATTAAACACTCCTATACAGTTTTAAAAAATATACATATTTTCAAAATATGTAAAAATCGAATGCCTACAAATATTATTGGTCTTATATTTTATTTTGTTATTCCCAAATAATTTTTTAAAATTCCTTTAAAAAACGGAAATGCGGGTGTATTAAAATCGTAACCAATAAAAAAAACTTCCTTTGAAACTAATGGAACAGTCAACTCGGAAGAAATTTTCGAAAAAATCGCTACATGTCACAGGCTGTGATGTATCGATCCCTCGATGTCTAGATATTCTGAGTTTACCACGCTCGATTAGTCTCGCCGATTGAAACAACTTTCCAAACGATTCTGTGTCTCGGCCTACATATCAGAAACCAAGAATTGATCACCTTAAAAATAATATTTCGAACGTGGAAAGAAAACTCGAAGAACGGACAATAAGTATAATGTGGCTCTGATCCTGGTGGTTCGAGTCACGTTAATATAAATTATTACTAATTAATAATTATCGAATTATTACGATAGGGTTATTACTCTAGAATTATTACTATAGAGTTATTACTATAGAATTATTTCTATGGAGTTATTACAATAGAATTATTTCTATCGAGTTATTACTATAAAATTATCACTATATTTTATTAACTGTATTAAAAAAATCTTAAAAATTTAGAAATAAAATTTTATATCATTGTTTTTCCTTTCACCACCGATTCCACTGAAAAACCTTTTTTCGTACATTATACTCCCCTTGCAGTGATCTAAAAATAACTGAATCAAGATCAGAACAATCAGTAACGTTCAAAAACCAGTTATCTCGTTTTTCGGCGTCCCCAAATCGGTGAAACCCGAATTTACTACTCGCTCAAGGGAGCAAAATTATAAATAATTCATCATCGTGAAACAGAGGCGTCTTTAGCAACGAGTGCGGATTATTTTCGCGATCTCTCGAATTACTTCGGACAATAAAAAAGTAGTCACCCTTGAACCACGGAAAATCAAAATTAACTTCATCCCCTTTCCCCTTGTTCCACGGTATTCCTGTCCCGTGTAGAATTTCAATCGAGTCACGTACAATTTCCACCGACTCATCCGGTTTTTACCTTCGCCCCTCACGCGATTACCCTGGCCTACTAATACACACCCTCAGTCAGTCACCGTGTACAGGGTCAGTCTGAAGTCCTGACACAAAATTTTCAGTCGTATTCCATAGATCAAACTGAACAGAAAGGATTTAATACACGTGGCTCTTAAAGTCTTCATTTATGTCGGAAATGTAGTAACTATTGGTTGTAGCATCGATTATACAGGGTGCCAAGAAAGTACTGAACAGCATTTAGAAGTTTACTATAATATATAGAATATGTTATGTCACTTGCTCAAAGTAAGTATACATTTTATGTCCAGGAGTTTATAAACACCCCGTATATGAGACTTCTTTTATCAAGAAAGGTTTTACATGAAAGCTACTGTATTTCGAAAGTAAATGGTATTAGAACCCATGTTTATTGGAAGTTTGTCTGTTTTACACACTATAGGGTGTCCAATTTGTAATCCATATAATTATCTTGCATACTTGTGACAATTTTAAAAATATATCATACGTAGTTTAAGTGGTTTCAGATGGTGATATAACCTAAAAATGGCCCTGATTATATTATCAGATATGATTGATTACTCGATTGATGACATGAACACTTCTTTATAGCATAATGGCATCTCAAAATCGTTCAACTTATATATTCAATATATCTCATGATGTTACAATTGGAGAAAATGTTTATATGGCCTCTTTCATGTGGAACACCTTGTATACTAGAAATGGAAACAGTACAGAGAATTTAATTTAATAATAATTATACTTTAATGAATATGTAACCTCAATGCTATAAACGTCATATACTAGAGAACAATATTATAAAATATTGAATTTCTTATCAAATAATGGATCTGTTTAATCACACGATCTAATTATTTTAAATAAAACAATACACCTACAAATTTAATCCTTTGAGCCCTGAATATTTCGGAAGGAACATTGCGCCGTGTGCTGAAACTTTTTACGGCAGAAAATAAAAATAAAACTCCGAAGTATGTATCGAAACACATATATTTGAATAAAAACAAGCTGAGTCGATAATACATCCGAATACATAAGTTTATACCGTACAATAAAAAGCTGTGCCTGGAGCAATACCGTGACTCATAGCACACGGTGAACTATCCTCAAAGAGTTCAACTCAACCCTTTTCCTGCCATGAAAGAAGCCAGCCTCCTCATTCAGAAATATCATTTCAGAACTCCTACCTACAGCAAACTTTTCATTAACTTTAAAACACAAAGAAGCCAGAAGATTTCTCGTCGGAACTTCGGACACACCCTGTACACCTGCTCACGTCATCGCTCGAACCCTTCAAATTCGCCCGAGCACGGAGGTAAACAATTATCGCATTGTTCGTGAAAATGTATCGATCGACTTGCATCAGATTCCGCGGCACGAGAACACGCAATACAATCGTCTCCGTTCGAGGGTCGGGGCGCGAGGGGTGGCTCGTTAATTACAGAAAATAATTGGCCGGCGGGGTAGACCAGACAGTAGGGGTTGTCTGGTCCCGAGATAAGGATTCCACCGGCAGGAGAGAGGGAAGATCGTGAAGGGGTGGCTACGAGCGAAGTTTTTCTTAAGTCCGTGAGGTGGATGATCGGAAGCAGCGGCGAGGGGGTGAAATTCATTTCCCTAATGGAGGAAGGAATATCGCGTCTAACGACGCCGGCAACTAAACAACCCTCATCCACTCCTGCGGAACTCACCCTCCCTGGACTTCTTCTTCCTCCCCTAACCCTCTTTTACGATGCACAGCGGCACGGGAATCAACTTTTAGGCAGGCAATTTCCAGGCTGTTTCGGAATTTGTCAGAGACTCTCTCGTGAAGTACAATTAATGGGTAAATAGGCAATTTGAAGTTCAGGCGATGAAACATGGAGCGAAGTACATGTTTCTTAAAGATAATAGTGATTTAACACGTTGGATGCTACAGTGGAAACTGCCACACCTAGTCGGACGTTTTATGATACTCTGTTTCAGAAATAAATCACGAATGAAATTGTTGTTTAGCTACACTGCGCAAAAGAATTGGAGGATTATACACTTGAATGACTTATTATTTGTTAAAGCGTCAGATACTATAGGCGTTCCAAATATTATATACAAGAAAGCTGATATTATATGTAGATTATACAAAATGTTGATGATTCTCGAATTTCATGCAAGTTATATCATTAGATCGATTGTTCTTGTATCATATTAAAAAATTATAAGCACTTGTTAAGAGTGTCTAGAAAAACCAAAAAATCGAAAATATATGCTCACAAAAATGTATGTACGACTGCCAAGAATACAACATTTATTTTCATATTGGTAGATTAAATTTCACAAAATTGTATGACTTTTCTATTGGAGCAAAAAAGGAATACTTTGCGATTAAACAAATAGGATATCAAAAATTAATAAAAATGCTAATCTTTTTGAAAGTGCATATTCACCATAAAAATGATGTAAATTTGCAGAAATAAAAGCCTGGTGCGATTGTTCTCATCAAGAAATTAATTCAACGCCATTGTGAGTCGATTCTAATCAACTTCGTTTTTTTCCGAACCATTCCATATCGAACAATATTCGAATGACCGATTGGCGCGGTGGACTCATTAAAATTTATGGAATTCATTAGGAATTCAAGAGCCAGGCCGACACAACTTGAATTCTTTTGACGAGGTCACATTGGTACACTCGCTAAAATAACCAAGAAATTTCAATACGACTGAATAATTCGAAGAGACGCCAGAAGCTGCGGAATTTCAAATTTTATTTGGGACTAATCAATTCAGCACACAGATCGATTTTTCTATGCGTACGATATTTACATAGAATTTATCGAATATTCAGAAATTTTCACTGTCAGTTTTCCAATTATTATAACGTGGAAAGGATCAGATAAACAAATAATGAGATAGTTAAATTAATAATTCTATGATATGTTTAGTACAAAATCTTAACAACAGTCACATGTAGCTCTCTATTCATCATTTCACATTTGATTAAAATATTCTCTTACTCTTATCATCCTTTTATCATAAACATACAAATAAAAATCAAACAGACTTCGCCTTGTCATAAAAAAAAATAAAAGAAATTACCTGCGATTTCAATACTCGTACAACTTCGGGAGAGATACATAAAAATTCCACAAAAGAAAAAACTAAATATTCTGTGTGAATCGTTTCAGTCTAGAAATTGATAGAACACGAAATCTAACAATCCTGATGTTCATGTAATGTGTAGTCTGTAATATCAATTTATCTATCATTTAACATTTAACTCAACTATTCGCTAACGCTTGTCATTCGTTTACATCAAACATTATGCAAATATAAACCGAACAGATCTCACCTTATGACAACAAAAACATATTTATATTAAATACACGTACAATTTAAGGAGAGACATTTAAAACTTCTCCAAAACTGGGTGAATATATATCAATCTACAAACTGGCAGAAAACGAAATCTAAAAATCCAGAAGCTCACATAATGCATAGTTTGCAACGTAGAAAAATATTTCGACAACCGAGGGAGGTTACATTCACGGAATAAGCAAAAATATCTGTAAAAAGACGTCATGGCGAGTCTGCGGGTGTGCTTTCAAACATGGCGACCCGGAGATTCGAACGCAAGGCAGCCAGAAACGGTGCGGCAAAAATATTGCTTTCGGAACGCGGACGACCGCCATTCTCCGCAGGATGATACCGAAGTGGTATCACTGTAAGAACCCAGGAGAACAGGAGAGGGTGAAAGCCGGTTATCTCTCGGGAAGAAATTGCTTTCGATTTTATCACGCGGTTGCGATTGATATAGATTGATCGCTCAGCCTCTCGCAGGGCGGATGAATCATTCTCGAGCAAACATGGAAACCGAACGATGCACTTTCGTTCCAGTGAAAACCGAAACAGTTGCAGGAACGAAGAACAAACAATTCTTCCTTTCATCCGTATTCTGTAAAATTTGTGAAATCTGGAGATACGACTTTAATGGTTTTATTCTGAAAAGAATTACTCTTTTATTGTGCCATCGAGGAACTTTGATTAATTTAGGTCCAGTTCTTAGAATCGTACGATGTAGTAAAAATTTATAACGTGTATTTAATGTATATGATTCAAACGAATTCTGTTATTATTATTATTCTTTATTGTATGGGTAAACACCCTTCATAACAATATATTATCGAGATCTACAGATGATATTCGACTATATTAGACTATATAGACGGTATATTAGTTTGTTCAGAAAGTTCGTAGCGTTAGGACTGGAACACGATTATTTATTATGAGCTTTTCTGAAATTGGAACAATTCAGTACAGCAATTAAACAAAAGCGTTGGTAATTATTCTGTGGGGAAAAAAATCGTATTCTTACACGACAAAGTTAGACCACGTTTTTTGGTAAACAGATAAAAATTGTTGGAACTTAGCCTGAACGTCCTAGCTGATGAGAATGAGGGTGATGATTAGACTTTTCGGACGATCGATTCATTATTCCTATACGCAAAATGATCTGAAGAATCTCAAATAAA
This sequence comes from Macropis europaea, assembly GCA_916610135.2. Taxonomy (NCBI): domain Eukaryota; kingdom Metazoa; phylum Arthropoda; class Insecta; order Hymenoptera; family Melittidae; genus Macropis; species Macropis europaea. Next base: position 24,402,357 of record OU744344.1, read on the forward strand.
AAGGAACATATGCATGCATTTAATTTTTTTTTCAATATTAATACGTTGGACGCCACAATGAAAACGCCATAGCTAATCAGACACGATATAATTTACTATTGAGTACTCAGTTGCGTTCTTCTGTTCCTACATTATTATTTCAGTGTGAAGTTCGCTCAAAATTTTACGACAATCGGTAATTATTTAATTAAATTAAATTTAAGGTGTCGGTCACCAGTGACAGCCACACCGTTCAACGTGTTAGTAAATTCCCTAACGAAGTTAACGAAGCTACAGTTTTATACGTAAACAAATAAATAAATAAAATATTCGACAATAAATCGAGTGGAGCTTCTGAAGCGTAAATATGCGTGGAGCAACGGTGAAGTTATCAAATTCGATCAGAATGACCTGTGACCCCGGGGAAACGCTTGATAGCGGTGTCTTTGTCGAGCTGGACGCTTCAACGAGTTTTTCAAGTCGTCGGTGAACACCAGCTGATCCAGTTTCGAAACTTTCTGTTTCTCATTCCTGCCGACTCGAGTTCCCCGAGTGCGAAGCAGCAAAAATGTTTCACAGCGTCTAATCGGTTTAAAGTGCCGAAAGACAAAGAAGATTTCCGCTCGAAGTTTCGTTGGACGTTACTTTCACGGAAACTTTGAACGCTGCGATTTTTACTAAACTACTTACTATCTCGATGCTCTGGATATCGTTGTTTCGAGTAGATGGGTAATTAAAACGATATTAGTTGGTAACAAAAATACTCAAAATTGCAGTTATTGTGGCTTAATTAATTGATTCTGATTCTGAGTATAAGTTTGTCATTTTTTATTCTTCTGAGTTTCTTAATGTTACTGTAATTATTTTTTACTCGTTTAAGAAAATAGTTTGAAAGAACTAATTAGTTATAGTGCCAATATATGCGCATGTAATATATTGTTTTTATAAATTAAACATTCTCAAGCTTCGCTTACAACTCTCCATAAAGTAAATATTGATGATTAAGTATAAACTGTCTTGTGATAAAGTGAACATTTAATTATCTTTTACTGTATCAATTATGCAAAAAATATTTTGTTGCGTCACAGATAATGGATACACTAAATAAAAGAGATACTCAAGTGTTTCTGATGAGACATTCTATGAATATATGAACCGCCTTCCATGTAACAACACAAAATCACAAGTCAACCAGTGAATAGCGACAGTTTTTTATAGAAAAAGAACACTCTCTATAACATGCTCTACTAAACAGTGTATGTACATTTCTCAGTCTGACACTCGACGTATGAAAGAATACATAAAAAATCTGGTACAACTTATCACCACGCAACGCAACGAACAAAACCAACAAAATTCGTCGCGCATCGAGAAACTTAGCTCCAAACCTGGAATAGCATTTAAACAAAGAGAAGACACTCAACCGTTTCCACTTGGCAGCCTTTTACGTTCGTTTCGCTGGCCCCGCTAACGATCGGTTTTATTTCAGAAATTATTACTCGAACGTGCCCGGTCGATTGTTAACGAATCAGAACGACTCTTCGATCGATATCCAATAGCGAATCTTCAATAGCAATTAAAGGCCTGAAAGACAAGTGGACTCCTCCATGGGATCTCGAAACAAACAGTGGCAGAAGGGGAAAAAAAGGAACTTCCTGTGCAATGAGAGGGTTGCGATGGAAAGGAGGAAGGAATGAAAAAAAGAAAGAACAAAGAGGACAGGGGTGGAGGGACGGGGAAAGTTTCTGTTCATTTGAAAAGGGGGTCGATAAGAAGCTGCTGCTAAATCGAGCGGCTTCAGATAACCGAAAGCTTAGCACGTAGCCACGAAAGATTCGCATTTACTTCGGGCCGGGTATAATAAACAAGGACGGAGGTTAAATTCGGAGGCAGTCTTCCGCGAAATAGCCTGTATGCCAGCAGATACACAAAGACTACGGAAGTTTTCGAGAAAATCCTCGTGGTTCCGCAGTTCATTTATCATGTGGCACCCGCGCTCGACGGAAGCTGCGATGGAGAGAGAGAGGGAGAGAGAGAGAGGGAAAGAGAGAGAGAGGGAGAGAGAGAGAGGGAAAGAGAGAGAGAGGGAGAGAGAGGAATAATATCGACTGTAAAATAAACGATCCGGTAAAAGCATCTGCAGTCATTGATAATGTTCGCGAAATCGTCGAGAAAACGATGTTACGTTTTTCACCGTTGACGCGTTAAATCTATATTTAATGCCCGGTGCAATTTTCTTCGAGTCCGTTCCGTTTTTTTTTATGATCCATCGAGAACGCGTTGGAATGCATCGATCGTCGTAAAATATTTTCACTGTTTTTCAATATTTCTTGAGAGAATGAAAAGACTGTTCGGTTGTCTTCATTGGTGTTTCCTTATTGTTCTGCCTTACAATTCAAACAGTTAAGTAGGCACGATAGTAAAGTTGAGAAACATTAACCCTTATATGGGCACTCAACTTTTCCTCCTCTTTCTATATTTGAAAATTGCATGTATATTTAAAAAATTTTCAATCGATTTGCGTAGAACAAAGATAAATCGACCTAGAACGATCCCAATAATGTGAATCTGAAACAGTGATTGCCATCGCAGCGGCGACCTTCCCCCACCCTAGGTCAATTCCCCTCAAATAGGTTGTGATTTGGGACAACGATGGAAAAAGGGGAAACAAGGAGGGAACTGAAACAAGGGGAATGGACCTAGTGGGGGAAAGCCACAGCTCCCGTGGCCATCACTGATCTAAAAGGACTCGCCGAGATTTTAAGAAGAATCACTCAAATTTCTTGTTCGAAGATGCATGCCCTAACTGAAAGACTACTTTAGTTCTTACAAAATCAATGAAATGGTTATTCTAAATTTCATATTCTTCTTTTGAGTAATTCAAATATTTTGACCGGCTTACGTAGTAATTGAAACAGAATTAGGAAGTATATAGCTTGTCTTATAAAGAAAAGGATCCTCGTATGTCCTAATTGAAAGATTAGTCTTATGCCTAAAATCCACAAACGTTTGTTTAGAATTTCATATGCTTCTTCATATTTTTGAAGAATTTTTAGTAATTATTAGGCCATAATTGTGACATAATCAGGCATTTTTGTTCCTTTCAGAAAGATAGCAATGAAAGAACAAATATTTCAATCCCTAAAAAACACTCCTAATAATTTATTAAAAATTCTACATTCTTCCCTTGAATATTTCAAATATTTGTACCAACTCAACCCAATAATATTAGCATTTCACTATATAGCAGACATTAATTAATTTGTCCCGCTAAATATCGATTCCATTCAGCGAGGTCGTGACTGAAATAGTCCAGAGAGAAATAAAAAGAGCAGCATGGGGTGTGCCGATTGAATATCCTAGGCCTTGAAATACCTCGTACGCTCCGGAAGACATCGATTTTTATCGAAAGCGACACTCTGCAAGGCACGATATTTATTAATCGAACCCGCCAAGGGACGGCATCGAGGATTTTAATCGACCGATACGGATTTTATCTTCCGCTAGTTTTATTAACCCATCAATCTTGGAAGCTTCCCAACAGCTAATATGTTTTCCTCATCAGCTCTACAGGAAACTACTGGAGACTAATGGTGAAATCGAGCGAGTCCAAAAGGGGAGACTTTTCTTAGGGTCCGAGAAAGAATTACCCTCCGTCCCTCTGCCATAAGAGAAAGTTGCCTTTTTTTTGCGCTACCGTTACGCCGTTCCTTACGACGATCATTTTTGTCCTCCAGTTCCGTCTGTAGCTAATGCTCTGGTTTTTCCAAAAACCCAACTCATCTTTTGAAGTATATTTTAATAATAATGAACTGGGAATTACTGGAGGAAATAGAGATCGCCATATACTGTCTGTTCGTTTATTCATGGAGCAGTCTAGTTAGAATAATGACACGGAGGATTTAGGGGAGCAAAAATGAAGTATTGTTCATCAAGTTGGACACAATGAAAGCTTTAGAAACTCAATTTTATTCAATAACTTTGAATTCTTACAAAATTTTTTACAGTATTAATATAGGATAATATTCATTTGATAAAATAGTTCAATAATTTTTTCTTCCATGACTAAAATGGGATATTATAGTGTGTCTGGTTAGGCACCACAGTTTCCACTGTGATAGTCAACGTATTAACTCAAAGAATTAAACGCCATGAATGTTGATAAATACTCCATGCAAGTGAAAACAGTCAGCGATGGTCAGACACTATGTACTCGACTTTCTGAACAGTTTTGCACAAAAGAAAACTTCGGAGATTTATTCGGCTTCATTTTCAACTAATTTTCACACGAAGAATCACTTTTTTATTACACTAAGAATTACAGCCCACCCTATATAACTCTGACCATACCATTAATCCCATAACTAGACTGTGGAAGTTTATGCAAATATACATTTTTAGAGTTCAAGTCATAACTATATTTTGTGCTTCATATGTTTAAAAAATGTACTTTTTAGACCTCTTATGCTATTGAATATACATATTTCAACTATACACCTCTGTTAAACGCGTAAACATCCTCAGTCTATCTAAACTCCAAAAGATATGATCCGTCATTCAAGCTTCTACATTAGACAGTTACCACAAATCATTTCTCTAAAACATCCTCTCTAGACTCTGCAGCGCCCTATCGACTCTAAAAACAACTTCCTCAAATAAGAATTCTTTCACTCGCAACAAACTGTAAACCCCCCATCCTTTCAACATACCCAAAAAAGCCCTCTACCAAGCATCCACACCGATTGATTCCCCTTCCGTGTAATAATTCGAGGCGTAAAACGGAGGAGCGTATCGGCGAGGCGGAAATTTATTAGACAACTCGAAGCAGCAACAATGGCCGCGACGTTAAGCCTCCTTCACACACGGCGTCCCGACAATAGACACGTTTTCGGAAAAGCATTGTGCTTACATCTTGCGGAGTATTGTTCGAGAGGTTCATCCCGGCGACACAACCGATGGACCAAGTTCGTTGACGTACGGTCCGGCACGAGGGGGCGGTGGCTGGTCGGGGGGCAGGTCGAAGAGAAGGGTTGCCTAGCAGCTGACAAATGGCTCTGTTTACAATGGGGTCTAACCGGGCTGCGAGCATCAGCGATTGTGCAGCCACGGTTTCGAAACATATAACAGAGAAAATCTCTGACGCAGATAAGGCTCCGGTGACTGGACGTCGGGGTGTGTTCGATACTCGAAAACGACGACCCGTTTCCGTTCAATTCCAGACGCAAACATCCAGCACCCCTCGACTGCGATCACGACCCCTCGTGAAAGCCTCTCAGGCTATCCACGCCTCGAGAAAACTTCTCTTCGCCGCGTATTCTACGTCGTTTCGTACAGTGTTTGCCGGGTTATAACCCTCGATACGTTTTACGAATCTAAAAGCTAAAAGGGTAAGAGTGCTCTCTCCATTATGGGGAACGATCCCGATGAAACGACCCCGTTCCTGGAACAACGTCGGACTCGTTCCTGTGATCATGAAACCGTTGGCTCGTTCCAAATGTTTCGACTCGTCGATTTCGACTGTGATACGTTCCATCGAACCGTCGAATGAACCTTATCGAGACGTATAATGTACTGCTCGAAACAATTAGAGGTTTTAGATTTTTAATCATTTTGTATGATCTGTCAAAGGTCAGTAATGAACGAAATGTTGAATGCCTAACTTTACAACAGGTTCATTCAGTGTTTACTCTGATCAGTATTGTAGAAAACTGGGTGCCACGCCCTATTCCGCAGTTGCAACTGATGCAGACTGTTCAGACGTAAATGGATAATTAAATGATGGTGATTTTTTATCCGTTGGCTCGCTCGAAATGTTTCGATTTGTGAACTTCTATATTGTTGCGTTAGATTGGACGAACCTTATTAATACGTATAATATACTGCTCGAAACAATTAGAAGTTCATTATTTAAGACTTTCTAATAATATAATTAATTATGACACCCAGAGGTAATGTTACGTCTTCACTTTTACACGTCCAATAACATGATGAACAACTAATCACAACACCCTCACTTATTCCTATTTACAATGATTCCACTCGCAGACTCCTTCAGTCGTTTTTCCTTCTAATACCGCCTGTCAGGATGTTTATACAAATATACATTTTAGACTTCCATATTTCCTATGTTAATATAAATAAATAAATGAACTTCAACAAGACTGCATATGCTCCTTGAAATGTTCAGGGTATGTAATTTTTAATTTGCTGAGTTATTAAATATCCATCATGCACCAATTTGGATCTATAAAATTGCAGAAACATCCACAGTCCGATTATTGTGTTCCTCAGCATTTGAAGGATGAATTCGTGATTTCTTAGAACATGCAGAATCAAGCTACAAATATTTCTGTTTCCACAACAACAAAAATTCGCTAATTTCAACGATTATCTTCTGTTAGAGACATCTAACTTCCCCATCGAGGACAGAGCAGTTGCCATAACCTCTAAACCCACCAATCAATTCTTTCAAGCCGATACATTTTAAAATTTCAAGACTTTTTCATAATTCTGCACAGTGTGGCAGCGGTTACATAATACGTTACACGTTCGTTGAAGGGCACGCAATTTCGTCGGCGATGCGGTGTTCGAATAAATTCGGCGGATAACAAATCACAGGGAAAACAAAATGTATGCCTTTTGAATTTTGAACGAGCATCGCGCGATCGCGCCTCCGTCGTTCCAATTTTGCAGGATCGGTTTCGCTCGTGAATCTGTCGTTTCACTGACGATGGCGAATTCACGCTCATTAAACCGAAATGATACAGCCGAACAACATGGAATTTCACACCTTACACGTAGGAGGCTGTTCCGCGTGACTCGCGTTTCGTTTTTCACTGTGGCATATCGAGGAATTTTTAATTAACCCTTCTACTCGTTTACGTGCACGAACGGAAATGATCAAGGAAGTGGAAACTCATGAAATATATTTAATTGCCGTTAAAGTCACCGACGACCGGCTCCTCCACTTTAATTTAATCAATAGAAAATTTTTATGAAATTCTGAATAATTTGCAAAGGGAAGTGTACGGTTGAATGGTTAAATATTTTTTATATTTTGCGACTTGTAGTAGAAACTGAAAATTCTGGAATGTCTGGCTAGGTATGGCTGCTTCCACTGCAGTACTCTATTAACACATTTACTGCGGTGGATGTCATCAGTACATCAAATTTTATTAATCATATATGGGTGATACTTACATTCAATCATTATCCATTTGATCATGCGTAGCATTATCCCCTTACCTCATGATTTTATTAATCGCTAAGTGCGCTACAGTTAACTATTCACGTGTTCAAGTTCTTTAATGTACAAAGAACATACACCAAAACGTACAACTAGGCGTTGACTATCCTTTGACAGCCAAAAAACCTTCCTATATCATAATTTTCATAAATCAGTAATATTCTGCGTCGTATTTTTCTAATACATGGAGCATAATCTGCGTCACGAGTGTGGCTCGTTGTTATAAATGAAGGGTTAATAAATATATCTCAGCATATCTAATGGAACCAATAGATAGATTATGAAATTTACTAATATTATTGATTAAAAAGCGTACTATTTAGGGGTGTGTTCATTCTGTAGAAAAATGTAAAAAGTTTGCAATTGACAACTAACACAGCATGGCAGTCAATCTGTTAATTAACTAAGTTGGAATTTTGAGAAATTTTTGACTATATTAATGCTATAACAATAATATAAGGTTACTACTTTACGTTTAAATAATGGTAAACTGTTTTTCTACTCGATTTATATTGAAAACATAACATTATAGTCTGTCTGGCTATGTATGGCTGTTTCCACTGCGATAGTGGCTCTACTAATGGCTTAAGTTTGCTTCAATTCATTAAAATAAAAAGTTGTTTACATAATTCGTAAGTATAATACTCAGATTCTTGTAATAACAATCAACAATTTTTGGTGAAGAATTACTTAAAATTTAACACCATGTTCGTGTAAATTATGCTTGTTTGCAACTTTATCTATGGCAGGATGTACGAAAGTTTAATAGCCATTATTAATTTTGCATCATTCATATGCATGAAGTATGTAGCTGATTCTCGTAAACGTTCTTAAAAAAATATTCCAGAACATGAATACAAATTTCGTAACACTATGAACACGGTCACTATGCTATTATATTGCAAAAACACTTAGACTAGAATTATTAACGCCAGCGGCGGGCTTGGTTTATGGCACGGCCAAATCTTTTTATGTGCTTCAGGACATCCGTGAAGTCCACATCTGGTCGCCAAAGGCTAGGCAAAATTAATTTGCAAGGCGGCCAGGAAAAACTAATTTTCGGTGCATTTGAATGCCGAAGTGCCGTGTCATAAATGCAACCACCCGAAGGGTAACGGTAGGTCCGCTCGGGACAGTTCAACGGGACTCGCGAGCGAGCCCGCGCTCAGGGGAAAACCCCGCTGTTGCCAAACTTCCGTCCACCGACGACAACCCCTCCCACGCTCTACGGTCCCCTCCACTCCATGAAAATGTTACTGGAAGGGAGGGAAGAGCCTTCGTCGTTGATTTTTGTAAATCTAAAAATATAGTTGTTTAGAAAGCTCCGAGGAGCACACATAGTTGATTAGAACGATCCGAGGAGCACATTAGTTGTTTAGCACGCTCCGAGGAGCACATTAGTTAGTAACATAGAACGCTCTCAGCAGCACTTAGAACGCTCTCAGCAGCACACTAGACTTTGTGTAACCGTAGCTTCCACACAAGCTCTAGAACATAGTTTGAACGAGCACCCCGCTCACATCTTTGTAAAGTACAATACACGTTTCTTTAGTAAAAACTTCACATTTTGTCCTTCCGCCACAAGGAAGGTGGTCCTTCGAGTTAGTTGAAAATAATACTTAGTCTGCACACCACGTGCAAACGCCAACAAGGTCCGAACGATTCTTTAATCGGCCACGGGCGTTAACAAGAATGTTCAAGATCATCCTCTTAATTTCTGCAATTCTCACTTCATCGAGGAGGTATCACACAACTAAAACAAAACGACAAATAGTGCAATAAGACCTGAATAAAAAATTATTAACCCTAAACACTCTAATCTGAGTACTCCACAACTCCTCAAAACAAAATGTAAACGAACATGACTACAAAAACAATTTCCTTCTGGACTTATTAAATATCTTCACTCAAAAATAAGTACCGAACTATGACTCAAAAAATGCAAATCACTTTCTCCTAATACTACCAACAATAGTAACAAAATAAATATCTACATAGATCCCAAGATTTCATACAAATTCTCTAATAACAGTATATTCCGAATAATTCTGTACTTAGAGCCCAGGACTTCATCCATAAATTCATGGAGACTCGGCAAATTTTTTCCGAAGGATGTAACGAACGCACGTTTCGCGAGTTTGTTATTCAAAATGCGTGTCACGGTTTCATCTTATAGTTCTGCTCGGATCTGACAATCCCATCCCCTCCCTCCCTTCAGAACCCCCGAAACACGGGGCGAACGTCACGGAATAGCAGGTTCAAGAAGATTGAATGAGCCATGCAGAATGTTCGTGCAATTTACCGCACGGAGTAATTCTACTACGGATTTCAGACAATTTAAATTGTCCTCTGCGGATGAAAGAACATTATGGCGAGGGTGGAAGCGGGCCGGGACACAGGGACCTACTTTTCCCAGTAAATTACTATCGTGGATCGCGGACTTCACCTTTAGGATGCAATTTACCGGGAATATAAGTCTTCCTGGTATCGACGTATAATGCGCTCCCATCCGAAGAATACGATTCGATCCATCGAATCTCGAAGGGACCAGCTTTCAGCACCCCCTGTTTTTTTCTCTGACTGCGCCCGGTTCGATCAACAGTTTCCACGTTTCTGGAGAAACTCTGTGAGGGTGATGATAAAACGATCGTTCCTGATCCTTGTAAAACTTTCGAGCAACATAAAAAGTAACTTGGTTCAATGTTCAGTTTTGTAAAATGTTTGAGAGGAGAGTGCAACTTCTGAAAGTTTGAAACAAGAATACTGTGGATCACTGATTGTGAGTAGTAATTTTGGTGAATAAAGATGGAAATTCATGGAATTCCTAGTAACATTGTTGTTGCAGAGATAGGTAAATGTTTTTATTTTAAACGATAGATGTTTATGAATATATGTTTTTGCATGTCTGGCTAGTTATAGAGTTTTCTACTGTGGCTCGGAATATTCAGCTAATTGTACGTTTAACTAATTACATATTTACGAGTGATATGATTTCTTTGTTGAACGATTGATCTACATATTTATATATTCTTTCATGATAGAAAAATATTCAACATAAAGGTTTATCTATTTATACTGCAATTCAGATTAAAAAAAATCTCATTATGTATTCGATTCATCGGTTGAAAGTTAATTGCCTGCAAAATAAATTGATTGCATAAAACTAATCTGTTTAAAATATTAGAAATATATAGAATTGGTTTCTGATAATAATACTAAATATTCCAGAAATAATCAGCGTATGGATGATCAGTACTATTGTCGAAATATTCCTATTGTTAAATTTAACCAAATGAATACATAATATTATACAATTGAATTTCGACACGTATTTATATATGCTATACGTATGGCACGGAAGAATATATAATAACATAATTCCCCTTTATCTTCCCAGTTTAAAGCGTCGCGAAATTAAAGAATTAAGATTCAATTTTAATTCCCAATAAGTATTCATCTAAAAATATTGATTCTCATAACAACAGTAATAATTATAATTACAGAAAAAATGTCAACTCGAGATCAGTTGGGAAAAAAATTCTTCATATTTTAAAAACAATCCTACGTCTAAGTTTCTACAGTATACAAACAATGTATCAACGTTAACTTTAATTTTAACGTTAATTTAATTAACAGCATTAACGTGAATTCACCAGACATTTGAGAAATATGTACACGAATGATCTTAGCCGCTGCAAGACATCGAATTATGGTATTCAATATACATTATAAACAATAAAAATACTTAACTATTTGATAACATGTCTGTTATGTTTTACTAATATTTGAAAATCGACATTAGTCTGAACTTTATGAGCGATTAATTCAATTTCATTTATTCATTAAACAGGAGAAGGTTCCTTATCGTATAAATAAGAAAAGAAATACATCAGAATTTGTAATTAGTATATAATTCCATAACATTCAAAGTGACAGTTCACATAACACTGAGGGATGGTCAACGTGTCAAAAAGAAGGTAAAGAGAAGAAGAAGAAAATTTGTGAAGAAGAAAGTGCATCTCAATGTTTAGACATTTCTTCCTTCACCATTTATATACAAGGTGGCCACGTAATTATCATCTTAATTTTAAATAAAAAATGAAATAAATTTTCACACACAATTTAAATAGTTTCAAAAGGAAAGCACGATATAAGAACAATTTTTTTCAGTTTCTTTACAGGAACACCCATGCCTCTTTACATGAATGTACATAGTTTATTATACTGCCTGTTGTAGCTAAAGTAAATATGCATTTAGACATACATAATAACATGTTTTTAAAATTACCTTAAATTCTAAAATTTTAAATCAAGTGTGAAATCATGTGTGACTGTTTTCACTGCGGCAGCAAACGTATTAATTCGATAGCCAGCTGATGGGAGAAAATTTTCGGAATAAAATTTCCAGCTCGGTAAGAGAAAACTCGTTGCTCGACGCCGTTGGAAATTCACGTAACGCGAATAAAAATGTAAATGTTCCGCGTGAGGAGCGATACGGAGGCACGTCGAATAAATCTAGGGAAACTGGGGAAAACGGAACGGTAGAATTCCCCTTTTCTTCGGGCGAACGCGATGTAATTTCCAGGAACGGCGGTTGGGTCGAGGTGCTTCACTTACGGGACCTTCGCTATGCAATTTACCGAGGTTATAAGTCGCCCCGGTATCGAGTATCGGCGTACCCATAATGCGCTCTGATCCGAAAAATACGATTGAATCCATCGAATTCGAACAACACGGTCCGCTATTAAATTTCCCTGTCTTGATCCATCATTTCACTGCGCCCGACAACTCGCATTTACCGCGACGGAACAGATTTCCCGTCGAATGCGATTTATCGGCGAATTTCATTTCATCGCTCGAGAAGTCGTGTATCGAGGGATCGAACGTCGACGTGTTGTTACCAACGCGTTCGCTGGCCATTTCAGAAATTCGAAAAAGAAATGATAAAAGTCTCGAATTAAATTGTCTACATTTTCGAAATTCTTATAACTAAACTGCGGATGTTTAAATGAATTTACTGTTATACGAATTTCACGCCAAGCGTGTTTCATGTCACTGAATGTATTATTAATATTGTACTGTTGTTGTTGTAATATTGTATTGTTGTTAGTATTTGTATTATAATATTGTACTGTTATATTATTATGTTAGATTTGTTTTTAATTTAGTTACTGTGTGGGGGTTTGTGTACTGGTCTAGCTTACAGGTTTGTGATATTGTAAATGGATTAAAAAATGTAAGTGATATATACAGGATAATCGAATGAAACAGTGATAGCCACAGAAGCTCCAGCCTTCTCCCACTCTAGGTCCATTCCCCTCATTTCAATTTCCTCCAGCTTGCTCCAGGCCTCCCGCCCCTACCAGATCACAGCCTATATGAGTGGAATGGATCTAGAGTGGGGGAAAGTCGGAGCTCCTATAGCCACCATTGGTATAAATAATCGTCGTGGGTTTCAGGGTAAGTATCATGAAGTGACTGTAAATAGCATTTGACTATAAAATTAAATTTCAAATGTATTTTAAAGTTGTATTTAGCTTAGAAATATGTATCTGTCATACTTTTTCCAAATAATCCTCCAGAATTTTTAGTTTTTAAATTCTGAAGTTAATTAATTTTGAGAGTTATCCTTGGAAGCTATAATAATTATATTGTTTTACACTGTGTGGATAGTGTAAATTATTTGCAAGAAAAGCTGCTAAAATATTTCAATTTTAACCTTGTCGAAATACATAAAAATTCATTGAATACCGGTTCGAAGGTTGGATAATCGCGCAGAAATTCCGACAATTAGAATGAACTTCGTCGTCACGGTGCCATTCCCCTTTATATCCAGACAGAGGCGAACTATCGAAACTTTGCCTCTAGAAAGTATTCCAACTTTCCCGGGCATTCATCCTATCTCGAACCCTCTATTCTATCCCCTTTTTCACTCGGGGTAAACCTCACACATCTTCAACGACACACTTTGTTCCTCTGGACGGAGTTCGAAAGAATTTCAAGGCTAATTTTCAGTGATTCATCTCTGAAATGAACTTTCACGGTTTGAATTCATTTCTTCCGTTTCAGAGATAGTAAGATTAAAAACCAAATTCATTATGAATTTTTTGTGCCTTTACGTATGTACATTATCAAACAAATTATTGTGTAATGAAAAAAGTTAGAGAATTTTAAAAACAATTCTTTTATTATTATTAATGTTCTAAGTTAAAATGTTAAATATTCATTGAAGTCGTCCAAATTACTTTGATCCTTTAGATATAGGTTGAAAAAAGATCGAGGCTAATTTTGAGTGACTCTAATTAAGAAATAACGTTTTTAGTTTAAATTCACTTGTTGTATTTGACAAATATAATTCTTCATAAATATCGTATGTTTGTTTTCATCACTCTCTTAATTAATCAAAATTCATTAACAACGAACATTGTCAATAAAAAATTAGTAAAACCAAGTAACTAACAAAATACTTTTTGTATATTATCTGTCTCCTATCTCGCATCAAGACGTTCTATTATTATTTTGCATATATTTTACGTTGTTTGAAATATACTGAAGTTTATTCTTTTTTCTTATTTTCTGTAAAACATCTGGAGCCTTGTAAACTGCGAATTGAAAGTTGAAGAGTAAGCGGGTATTTAGCAGATAATAAAATTCTCCTCCGCTTCATATATCCCTAGCCTTTATCCTTTCCAGAGCCTCTTCTTTCATACTCTTCTACCGGGGGTTGATCCCTTTACAAATTATGTAAAATCTCTTGCTTCCGAGAAAGAAAGAAAGAGAGAGAGAAGGAGAAGGGGAGGGGGAGTTTAAACGCACATGATGGTCGACATTTAACCTCGTTTTAACTTCGAGCGAATTAAGTCTCCCTGCCTGCTACCTGTTAATTGCGATGCTATCGGACTTTTCTTAAAACACTGTACTCTGAAGTGTTCCTTAAAAAGTTAAATCACCCTAAATATCTCATTTAAAATAAAAAGAAGCGTCGGGGAAAATTTAGTCGAACTCAAGAAGTATTTAAACAGAAATATATGTATTTTCATGTAACATTTATCAAGATTTTAAAAACATACTACAAATTACAGTTATATTCAAAAAAAATCGGTGATCTTGGTATTTTTTTGTAGAATTGAATTTACAAAGAAATTATTATTCTATGTCGGTATTATTATTGTATATATTATTACATATTCGAAATTTTTATTCTATAAATTAATGCTCTTCGAATCATTCAACCTTAGACTACAAAATATTTGTATACCTTTTAGAAATTAAATAAAATTGTTTACGTGGCCATATTTACGCATCTTACCTTGTCTATTATTATTATAGTTATTAAATAGTATATAATAACTGAACGTTTGACGATAAGTACATATATAGAATGAAACATACATAACTCGTCCACCCTTTTTATAGTAAGATTATTATGTGTGAACTAATAACTATTTCTAATTCAGGGTCCTCAGTGAGGAAACATTAGATTTTTTATGTCGACTTTTTAAAATTTCAGGGTCATTTTTTTTAATAATTCTAGAATTTTGAATATCTGCCTCTTCCTCTTGGTCACAATTTCCACCATTATTTGCTTCAGATAATCTCATTTATTCATACGAAACTATAGCATGGTACCCGAAAAAATTGAAGACAACCTCAAAAAGCTACAACATAGAAGAATATAAAGTATCTAATGTCAGTATGTTCAAGAAATTTCTGATCCATGACAACCACGATAATAAAATTTACTATATCACTTTACTAACAATAAGAGCGTGCAGAAAATTCAGCCTATAAATAATATCGAGAACGCAGACACTTTGAAATGCAATTGAAAAGTCTTTAGTTTGAATAAAATATTAATTCTAAAAATGGCTCAAATCACTTTACTAGTATGGAAAAAGCTTGATTCTTTAACGTCAGTAGTAAAACAATTACAATGACTTTAACACAATTATAAGTAATTCAGCCAACGAACATGAAATACATTTCTTCATAATAAACAATCATATTTTTAGAAACACTGAAACCTTAAATATTCCATAATAGCAAAAAGTGGCTTACAGCCTGTCAAAACAAAGGTCTGAATTCTACAGGACATTCGCGATTCTGCACAATGCTCTCAAGGGTAAAGAAAAAATTCATTTGTCCGTTCGCATTATACGGTTCTCTAACGAACAGAGAGTAAACGGGCATTCGGTTGGTCGGTAAAAGCGTTCGTCCTGGAGGGAACGGGAAAAAAACAGAGGGCGCAGGGAGATGCAGAGCGTTGAAAAACCCTGGCGGCCGGTTTTTGACGGTTCTTTCGCGACGAACGGCGCGCAGAAAGAGGAGAAAAGAATCAATCTCACCGCAAGCTGGAAGTCCACGCAATTAACCATCGAATGCGAATTTTACGGCTCGCTCGTGGGAAGCAACCGGCAGAAATCGAGATTTTTTTCCGCCGCGTCGAGAGCCGGAATATCGGCGCACAAAAAAAGAGAGAGACGGGGTGAACAAGGAGGGTCGAGGGTGAAAAGGAGAGAAAAAAATAGGGGAGAAGAGGGTGAAATGCGCTCGGTGGAGCGCAGTTCACTTTAAGCGTGCTGATTGATGAACGAACCTGCAACCAATGGCTTCCAACCCCCTGGACACGTCTATCCGACAAACCTCGCTTCCCTTAAATTGCACGGCTCCCGGATCTCTTTCGGGAGATCTGTATTCTTTCCACTGGAATGCGTGACTCTGAACGGTGCAAGGAAATCACTTTACTTTTTGAGAAATTAGTTGGAAAATCTGGCGCGTCTGTCGGCGGCACAGAGTTTAAAAAATTACAGTAAAAAAGTGGAATATCAGAATTAACAGGGAGATATAGAATTCTTTGGATGTGAGAAAATTTGAATAATGGAATGTTCACGTCGGTGGTTTTATATGATAATTGTGCCCTTTATTTTGAAAGTGGCGTAGACCGTCTTATTAAGTTTATTGAGTTATTTTATTCTAGTTTATTGAGTTATTGAGTTCGTAGACTTGGTTTAATTTATAAACAAATTTTATTTTATGTAGGTGATATATAGGTACGTTAAAACGTATGTGGCATAAGGACATGATGGATTTACTTCCATAGATACTCCCAGTTTATCACAATCATTTAAAAGATTTTAAGCTGATTGTAATATTCCAAGATTTAATAACTCGTACTTCCGATGACAATGGATAATTTTGAATATTAAATATATTACATAAATTACTTATCTTATATGATTCATTTATGAATTTAGGAAATCTACATCCTTTCGATTGATATAAATCTTTGGTTAGAACAAAATCGCTTGTGTCACTTTACTAATGAAAAGAAAAAGATTAATTCGTTAACATGTGTAGGAAAAAAATTACAATGAGGATAATTATAAGTACTCCAGACAACAAATATAAAATAAATTTCGTCCTAACAGAAGATTATATTTTTAAAAACATTGAAACCTTAAATATCTCAAAATAGGAAAGAAGTGACTTATGCCATATAGCTCGATTCTACAAGATGTTCATGAAAGGGTGTATGAAACTTTACAAGCATACGTTACAGCATAAGTCTTAAAATTAACCCTTCAATCGTTATAAGTGTTCATAGGAGTTCCACATGTTACAAGATTTCGTGCGAAAAATGCCTATAGGCATTTAAACATCGTGTTCAGTTAATACTAGCCTTGATCTTCCGCGCCTGACATGAGGATATCGTACAAACTTGTCGGTACGAATATTAATAGGAATACTGATAAAAAGGTTTGGAAAGATAAGACAAGAAATGAAAAATACGAACAAAGGATCGACTATTAAATTGAAAGAACTGAAGGAACAGGGTGAGTATGTAGAAAGAAAACATCCTTGAAGAAAGAACTGAAGTAATGGAGACTCAAATGGAAGATCTCAGAGATTAAAAGAAGGGTTAGTGAATATTAAAATATCGAAAGAAAGGTAAAGGAGAGAATATACAAGTTACAATTTAAACAAAAAAGACAAAAGAGATAGAAGTACTATAAAAATTCGTCTAGTACAAGACTTCAATATAAAAACTGCATAAACCTGAAAATGTATAATTAAAACATCCCGGAATGCTTAAAGGCTAATATTTCCGAGGCAAAGGGTTCGAATAGAATCGAAGTCTCGAAACAATCGAGAAGCAGTAAAAGCATGGAAATTTACTCTCCGCCATCGGCGACAACACAAAAGCAGAATGCTTCAATAAATCCTCCCTGCTTTCGAACGCGAATCATCGCGCTTCACCAGCTGCGGTTCATTTTCCGTGTTGATTAATGGAAGAACTTGCAACTTACGGCCACCCCCGAACTCTCCTTCCAGCGACAGTTACCCCCTTGCGCCTCGACTTCGACCCCTCGAACCACTTTCATTTTCACCATCTATTCGAATCGGAAGTCAGACGAACGACCCCCATCCACTTTCTTTTCGTTTCATTTAAGTTCTGATGCAATTCCACTGTCCCGAAAGACCCTACCGCAAAAACAACCCTCGACAGGTATACAGTTGGCCTCAAAAGTCTCCGATCACCATGATTGTCAAACAAATGATCTGTTAAATTGCAAGTTCGAAAAGTGTTTACAAGAAATTTTTATTAACCCTCTTCGCAATATTATGTAACCATTTGAGACTAAATCAACATTTATATAAACCAAAAATATTTTGTTTGTATAGGTATTGCAAAATAAGTTTTACACAAGCATCTGGCTACTTATTAATATATTTGAGGTTAATGTACAAAAATGTATTTAATACTTTGTTACATGTGTGCTAGCTTTCATTATAGCTTCTAAACCGGCTGATATTAGTTTTAAAAGTTTTGTTATAATTTTTGGGCATATCATTTCACGCAAAGGATTTTATTACTCATTAATAAACTGCAGATTTTTATACAATTTAACATGTCCAAATATATGAAAAACGCACATTTAAAATCGTTCTAAACTAAAAAAACATATTTTTTAAACATTCACAGAATAAAATATAGTTTTATCAAAGTTTCATTTCTATAATAACAATAAGACAAAACATATTGAATTTTAAACATGTATATTTGCAAAACTTCCGCGGTCTACTCATTAATAAATATATAAAGATACATTTGTGCTTCAAATTAAAGAATATTATGACTAGATTATGAAATGGAATGTTCCATTGATCAATATAAAAATTAGGAATAAATAACTGGAATTTAGCATTTGGAACTTTTATGCCACTAGGGACCTTAATCAACAATAAGTCATTTAACTGTGTGTTCCTCTAATTCTTTTAAACCGTACATTTTTGAAAAACGTATGATGATTAAAACTAAATTCGGGACAGCCAGAGTTGATATACAAATTTGCCACCTCTCTATTCGGTGGTGTCTAAGGGTGGAATTTGGTTCACACCTTCTTCTCCTTCCATGCATTAACGGAACCAAACGAAAACGCATTGATTGATAGGAGCAGTGACATTTCCTCACTTAAACAAAGGATGAGCGATGCAAGAAGAAGAATTGCCGTGGGAGCAGGCCAGCTCCCCACCACTCGCGTATCGACTCTGGCCGTCCCGACTTTAATTAACACGTTGATCGCCACAGTGAAAACAGCCACACATAGTCAGCCGTACTATAATTTTCTGTTTTTAACACGTTGACTGCCACAGTAAAAACAGCTATTCCTGGTCAGCCGCGATATACATAGTTGTTTCTAATACAAATCACACAGAAAAATAATATTTACGTATTCAATCGAACACATCAGCTTCTGCATCACTGTAGCAATATTAAATTTGCTTAGAGTATTATCATAATCAGTAGTTATTTAAGTAAATACAATTCGTTGCGTCGTTCACCGGTGACCCCCATGGCAGTCAAAGTGTTAACATAAATTGGAAACTAACAATATTTGTAATCACTTAATCGTATAATTTGTAGTTTATATTATAATTGCGATATCAATATATTTTAAAATAGTTATTCGATTGAATTAAATCTGTAACAAACTCTGAAACAATAAAATCAGCAAGAAATTCGATTATCCTCCGCGAATGCTTTGAAACTTTCGAGCCCGCCGGCGTGTGTTAAATCGATTATTCAATAATATACGAAAATAATCGTGTCGGCCTTCGGTTTTAGCGAAACTCCGTCGATAATTTATTCGGGCGTGATCAGTTAATACACGCTCCCGGGATCATCGATGGGAAACTTTGAAACCAAATTGAAGGGTTCGAATTAAAAAAAAAAGTATCTGGGTCCGACCTTTTCAACCCCTTTTTTTTCCCGGCGACAATGGATCCAGAGTGTCTTCTTTGCATGCTACGATTCTATTAAAACCCGCCAGCGACGATCTTTTGTCGTGCAATAACGAATAGGAGACGCCGGGTGGATGGGGAGGATTAATCTCTGGTGATTGCACCCTCGTCGCGTTAACGTCCGCTGACTTTCAGCCCGCTCGGTAACATATAAGGGGTGTGAAACGAATACGCATCCGGAATAAGCGACAATGAGCGCCGCGTTTTCGAGCACACCGTTTCCAGCTGCCTCTGAATGGGATGACTGATACGGAAACATCCGTTGGCTGGTTCTGTGGCCGGAAAACGCGTCGCGAGGACAGCAGGCAATTTCAGGAACCTGCTTTCGCGAGAACACTTAGACTCAGAGACTACGATTAATTATTGCAATTGTTACATTAATATTTTGTTGTATCGTAGTATTTGGTTGAATTGGGTTTTGGGACTTCTTGTTGCTTGCAAGGAAGCTACGAAGTGGTCGTCTCAGATTTTAAAATGAATAAGAATATTAATGCGAAAAATGTTGCTGCCTCTTGGACTCCTGGAAATTTGATTGACTGTGACAAACACTGTTCTAGTCAATTCTTTGTTTAGAATGAACATTTTGGACGTTTGCATTGAATAATTAGATGTTTTTAAGAATTTTGTTCAATGATGTTCGACACATGAAGAGCGTCTATGAACACATGCGATTTACATTTAACTGTTCTCTGAAAGATAAATGTACTATAGTGCAAAACATCAAAAAATTTATACATAAATGGTACTCATACTTTTTAACACATCAATCATATTTTATATCACCACTGTGAGTTGGTCTTGTTAACAGCTCGTCGATTGGCTTCGATCAAAAGACCCCGTTGTATCGATTGCTCTGATGAATACATTATACCAGCTTGAAGAGCGTTAAATAAACATTTGAATAGTGAATTTTATGTATATAATTTTTTTTACAGCTGTTCTAATGGAGAGAAGAAAGGGTCATTGATTAAAGATGAAAAGTGTTTTGCATACATTCTTCAGGAAAAGATGAAATGCCATTCGCGGTCAATTACGCTAAGTGGCGTCGTTCATAAGCTCTTTTATTCATTAGTTCAATTCAGAAAGTCGACAGACATTAGCATGATGAACGCATAATCCCCTGGGATTAATTCTATCCCGTCTGGTGTCTTTGCAGGTCCATCTGCTGCTATTACGCGGCATAAATCAAAGCTCCTAAAAAAGAAATTTATGTCTCTGATCTTTTTTAGTACAAATAAATTCTAATTGGAGTAGAGCCTTGATTATTCAACTGTAATGCGTAACAGCATGACATAAAAATGATAATTGGATTTTAGAACGTAAATTGAATAAAAATACGATGTCACTAATGATGATTTTACCTTGCAACTAACTAAAGATGAGCAATTTTTATATGACCGGTGTTCGAACAATCAAGGGTTTCTTCTATACGATGTTTAAACAAATCAACTCATTGAACCTCAAATAATTATCGGTTACATATTAATATTCTCCAAGAAATTTTCAATATTGTATTTCATGCCGCGTTTAATTGGATTCCCTGTCGAATATTTACACGTCATTAATAATTGAACATTTTTATACACATCATTTATATCGACAGTATTAAATTCAATGATAATTAACGGGAAATACACGTCATTTATTAGAGTATGACGGGTAACATGTTTAATCAATTTAAATTGCATTTCAGTGGTCTCCTGAAAATATTTAAAGACTGACAAAAATAGGACACGCGGAAATTAGTACAAGGGTTATAGTCATAAAACTAATTCAGCGGGTAGGAGATTTAAAAATTTAATTAACAGGCCGCGATCTTATATCTATGAACCAAATTACTCATATATAACGACCAATTACGACTACCCATTATGTTGCTCTATTTATTATGTAATGTTTATCGCTCTCTAGAGCG
Organism: Macropis europaea; assembly: GCA_916610135.2. Lineage (NCBI taxonomy): Eukaryota > Metazoa > Arthropoda > Insecta > Hymenoptera > Melittidae > Macropis > Macropis europaea. The sequence continues at coordinate 24,423,800 of OU744344.1, forward strand.
CAATCCAGCCCATGCACATTATAAATGCAAATGAATCGCCCGTTCTGTTCTCCGAATACACACACACACACGAGCGCGCGCGCGCACACACAATCCTCCAATACATACAATTAAATCGCATTTCGCTGCATGAGATTAAAGGAACGCCGAAGAAGAAACAAGCTGTTTATGAAACAACGAATTTATTAATATAATTTGCAAAACGCTGTTTCACGTTCAATTGGAACTGTTGTTTTAACAAAAACAGTGTTACTTTGGGAGATAATTTTCAGAGTTTGAGTCGTTTGGAAAGTCATATTAATTTTAGGAAGATAAGCAGAATTTTCAGAGTTTGTCTGCATGTATCGGTTTATAATAATCGATTTGTAATTTGTTCTGTGGTAATGTGAAAAGTTATTCATTTTATATAAATAAAAAAAGGATATTGTTCAGTTTCATGATTGTTAAGAATTGTTTCTTTGCTTCGATGAGTGACAGAGTATTGCAACCTGTATTAGTAGACGAGCTTTAATTTTTCATTAATATACTTGATTTTTGCACAATTGAAGTAAAAATGATGGATGCTGTAGCTCATTGTCAGTGGAAGAAATAACACTGAACAACCCCATATAAGTATCTGTACAAATAGCATACATAATAGAAATAACCCTTCAATGTGTACAGAATTATTTGAGCAAATAAGTACACTATAGTTCGACTAAGTTAGATTCAACTGCATTTTTATTAAGCTGTAATCACTTAGGTTCAGTTTAGTCACGATATGATCTTAAATAGCCGAATTTAGGTGTCTCTACAATAGTATAATCAATGCATATAACTCTTGAACATATACAGAGGTGTTTAAGCAGATATACACAATTACAGTTGGGTTATATTAGGTTCAGCTGGATTATTATTAAGCTGTAATCAGTTAGATTTAGGTTTAATAACAAAATACCTAATTCAGATGTTTGTACAATGATATATGTACAACTCTTGCATACAGATATACACATGTTTGAGCAAACACATAAACTCTATTACACCAAGTCAGGATTAGTTTCACCTAATTTGGTCTAACTAAAGTCGATTAGGTTGTTTCATAACGAAATAACCCGGAATACTCTAACTCAGGTGTCTCTGCAATAATATAATTCATACAGATCACTCGTCAACGTATACATAGGCATCCGAGCAAAGACATCGATTGTTAGTTAAGGTTAGGTTCAGCTACATTTGAACAAACTTATCGTCTCTCAAATTAGGTTCAACCGTCGAATGAACCTGAATGACACTCGTGAAAGCAACCTTTCCTGCATTATTAAGTATTCTCCTGTCATTACTGAAGGGTTCGTCAGAATGCTTTCAAAAATACCCTAAATTGGGAGCTTAAGAGGTCCTCCTGTTCCCGGGGGAGCAGGATCAGAAGCGAAAATGTGTACAGTCGCCGCGGTGGTGGATTCTTCAGCAGCTGCACGGTGTTCCGAGGATTGACCCACGGATTTTAGGGAAGAAGTGGTTTCCGGGGTTGAAATACGCAGATCTCGAGGGGCATTACATTTTAAACGAGCCGCTTAATGAAATCTGCACTCGAGAATTAGCGACTACGTAACGATCCGCTCTGAACTATGCCCGGCATCATTTTCTTTCTCTCTTTTCCTTCGAATCCGCGCCATCTCGTTTGCATACTTCCCCAATTACCATATTAATGATCCCCATTACCGAAAATATTCATATTTTCCGCATGGAACCGGCGCCATTGTGCGTTCCACCCGGGGAATCGCCGTGCCTATCGATTTTCCGCCTATCCGATTCTATAATTAGTGTGCCCGTCTAATTACAGTCGAACGTCGATTACGCCGATTATCTAAACTCCGATTACCCGGACTTTTGATTACATCGATATCGACTACTTGGATCTCCATTGTCCGAACCGCCAGATCGGAGATTCTTAAACTCGAATATCCTCACGAATAATGGATTATCGTCGATCTATCTAACTGAACTGTCCTGTGAAATTTGATTGGATACTTAAAAAAAAGTGTCCTTGTTTTTAACATATTTTACTGGGTTCAGTAAACATAAATAATTGTCGTAAATAGCTACTATCATAAACAACTTTCAGTTTGTCTTGTTAATCCTAGTACGGTCATCGGGTCTTTTCTGACCCACCGCTCTTCATTAATTTAAAAAACTTTCACAATGATGACATTATAATATGTACATGCGACTGGTTATTTCTAGGTTCATTAATCTTCTTATTATATTATGAAGTTGAAAATATGAGTTTCATACATTCGGGGCATTTTTAACGTTAGTGTATAGTCTAATGGAAAAACGCACTAGGGTTAAATTTATCGATGATTTATTAAAGGATAATTGTTGATACTTTTGCAGCATGTCTACGTTTTAAGGATTCTTGCTTTCAAATATGAAGCAAAAATCAGTAGCCCGTACAAACTATTTGAATTTTTAGAAGGAGAAAAATCTGTGATGCGTTGGAAATTATTTATGACTCGCTCCAATGAATATTATGATTTGTGTCCAAGGTCTACAATGATGAATCATGTGAGACTCGATTTTGCTGCTGTGTAGAAAAATTTGTCACAGTATGAAACCCGATATAGACTCCCGAAAAAAAAACAGAAAATTAATTCTCTTCGCTCGGCCTTTACAAGTGGAACGCCATCATTCTTGCGCTGTATCGATCGCCTCCGTATACCATCAACCGTCTCTCACGTGTTTTCCAATATTTTACCACTTTTTCGCATGAAAACTTCCGAAAAGTACTTCAGCTTTACAATTTACAAATGAACAGGGCTAGAAGTGTGCACGAATTTCTGAATTTCTGAATTTCTTAGAGACTAATAATAAGTTTCGTCGTCTATAGCATTTAACAGGAAACAAAGCACATTGTTACTTGACTGAATCCTTGTTGGTCTATCAACTTCTTAGTCTTCAAATTTTCAAGTAAAATTAACTTTTTGGAATTACTGAACATTCTACATGCACTGTCATAATATAATTCAATTATACTGTATAGTATAATTATTTATAACTTTTATAGTTTCTTATTGGTTCCACCAGACCTTTTCAAATATATTTTTTCATACTATTCAGGATTAACACGTTCCCTGCCATTTTCGGTACACGCATCAATTTTAATTTGATCACATTACTACCAACCTTTATCAAATTTTGAGTAACATTCACGTTAAAATGATAGTAGAAATAGAAAGTGTAATATCAAATAGATAAATATTTATACGATCCACCATGTATATTAATAGCCATTTTCGCGTGTCCCCCGAGTAACGTAATTTTTTACTGTGACAAGGAACGTGTTAAATAAATAGCATAATTCACTGCAGAATACACGTGTCATTTGTATGTGAGTAAAAGAGCAGTCAGAGTGTTAATATTAACAGACTCAGAGTCCCTGAGCCATATGTTGCTCAAACCAAATTTAACGATAATTCTTTATTTCTTAACTTAGGTCTCTGCATTAAAATTATTTGGAACCACAACTGTATCAAAGGACAGTGAACGTGTTAATTTATGTTTTTACGGAGCATTTAATTTTGTGGGTAGTGTATTTTGTTCATTTGGCAACAATTTGGTGGACAGCTGTGTGTTTCCGGCTGATGACACCAGTATTCTTATTACCGCATAGATAACATGGCTTTTACCGAAGGTGTTAGAACGACACAGCCGCAATTGCGGTCTCCACGTCGGCAAACGTTTCATGGCGGTATGTCAGGTCGGCATGTTAAACCACGAAATTCACTCTCTAAACCACGATCCCTGTACTTGAGGCCATGCCATTACAATGGCGACCAGGACGCACGAATTCTTTATAACCCCGCAAAATAACGCTCCCGCCTGTTTAAATCTACAAAGAAAATCTAGCGTAAACGGAATAGCTAACAAATCATCGATACCATAAGAGAAACGATAAGAAAATTGAAATCAAGTGAAAAGGTAACATGTACAGGGTGAGAGGCCCAAAACAATTCATTTTCGTGATAAACAAAAATATTTTAGGCCAAATTTACTTCATTGCATATCTGAAGGTCAAGGTCATTTTGAGATTGTCAGTATCTTCTTAAATGGAATTGTATGTTTTTTTCTATATTATAATGTTAAGGGAATAATACGATCTGCTTGATCTATATAGATCCAGGGTCATTTGACGTGATACAATGCCAGTTAAAAAGGAGAACGTACGATAAGCATAACATTGTTCGTACTTTTTTTTATAGAGAATGTAAATTGCATCAAATGGTGCACCCAACAGTACCTAGTTCTATTTACAAACAAAAGTGCAATTGTACCTTTCACCTATGCACAGAAGTGTAATAAAGTGAACAGTAACTGGTTGTTTTTAAACCAAACTACAATTGCACATTTCACCTATGCACAGAAAAGTAAAGCAGAAATAAATATTATTAAAAATAATATGTACGAAAGGTATTGTTAATACCTTTTTATAGAGAGTGTAAAACTACACCGAAGCGCACTCAACAGTAACTAGTTCTATTTAAAAACAAAAGTGCAATTGTACTTTTGACCTGTGTCTGTCGATTCTGTTTTATGATATTTTTGTCTATTTCTGACCATTTCAAAGGTACAACCTGTATTCAGTGAAGAATAAACCTCTCTGTCACTAATCGGGTCGCACAAATCATGCTTTGTTGAAAATATATCGCGGCCGGAAATTCGCGAATGCGACGGATTAAACCTGAAGCGATATAAACTAGGTATATTACTATATCAACACAATGAAGTCACACGAGCATTGCGTATCGATCGCGAGAAGTAAACACCGTCCACTGGCATGTTCTAACAAATATATCAAACTCGTTTATTGACTTCCATCTGCGTTCAACGAATCGTTCGAGCAGCCGAACCTCTCAAGATCTCGTGAAACGCTTCGATTCGATATGAATAATTACGTATTTCATGCGAAATGCTATGAACTTTCAGGCTACAGATCGAAAACTGAGAAACAAGTCACTGTATGTACACGTTACACGCCTATGTTCGAGTCTGCGACACTTTCCTGTCTTTTCACAAATAAAGAAGCATGATTTTTCCATGTTTCTACTCAAGAAGAGTCTTTCAACAATCTCTCAGACTTTCATAAAAGGTCAGCTTTCGAACAGCATGTAACTATTATATTTTTGAAGTTGGTAACAAATTGAATTTGTAACGCCAAACTGCTTCACAAATGTGAACATCTGCATTAATCCAATACGTAGAACTGCTAAATTATCTTACATCACTTGCTCATGGTACAGTATCCTAAAACTGTCCAGACTTCATTGACACCTTGTATATCGATTTCATAGATTCACAACTACAACTTGCAAAATGAATAGCTGAATAGTTCAGAAACGCAAAGATCGCAGATCCATATTCATTAAACCCTTTCGTTCATGTGCCTTCTATTAGCTATTAAGTCTTGATCAGTACTTCTGAAGCATCCAGTACAGACTTTATGGACACCTTCTATATCAATTAGTTACATTCACAGTTTCAACTTGCAAATTGAATATTTCTGAAATTCTAAAACTGCAAATCCATACTCATTAATCCCTTTGTTCTTGCATATTCCATCAGGCATTAACATATTGACTGCCATGGATGGCACTTTGATTCAGTTATTATTTATTTGACTTTCTGCAGTATTAAGAAACATATCTAATAAAATCTACTGTAACCAGTAAGAGAGATGTGATAGTTACTAACATTATTGATTTAAAAGCGTATAATTTGAAGTTACACTAATTCTGTATGGCTTGTCAGTTTCAATTAACGCACTGTGGCAGTCAGAGTGTAATGTTTTGACCAACACTTCTGAACCACCCTGTGCGCATGGAATAGCACTTCCCGGGCGTCGTCAGTTAAACGCAACGGGTTAACTGTAGCTCGTCATTACTCAGGATCCCCCGTGTCTGTGCGTTTCATTTATCCGCGAAGGGTTAATGCGGCGAACGAGAGGAAATTCCTTTTGAAGGAAATAGGAAGAGAGATCCCTACCTGTTCTGTTGTTCGTCGACGGTGACAGACGGGAGGGTTGTTAGACGTTGGCCGAGGCAACGGGGTTGCTCGCCCCGTCGCGATGCTCACCGGCCCTCGAATCGCTCGAGACCCTCTTTCTCGTCCTTTGATCTGCCAGCAACCCCCGAATCGAGCGCTACGCCATGCTCCTCGGTCCTGTTCAGCTCACCCCCTGCCTTCTCCCTCGGCCTACGCATGCCAAGAATTCTGAAAGCAGAAGAGACCCGTGGAAACGTGAAACGCCGCCATCAAACGGAAGATCAGACGAATCTGCTGATCTACACTTCGGGCAAATTGCTTTATTTAACGTACAGGGCGCACCGTAATGCGTGGGCACAACTGTAGTGGTGGATTCAGCACACATGAATTTCGAGTTACATCCGTTTCTGTCTTCCAGTCATTCTTTTGACAATCTTAGCAGTAGATAACGTTAACATACTCCGACAACGAATTAAAAAGGGTTGTCAGCAACAGCTAACAATTTTGAACGGGTCAGAAGATCAATGATAAGACGCCTAGAGGCTTGTATTTGTGCTGAAAGTGGTCACTTCGAGTAATTTCTCTGGACACAGGTGAATAACTGGTACGACACAAAAATGACTGTAACTTGGAAACAAGATCAAATAGGACAAACGTTTATATAAACTTTTTTTTATACTTATGTGTGCTGAATCCACCACTGAAGTTATGCCTACAGATTATGGTACACCCTGTATAGCATTGCTCAGATTTAAGGTACTAGATGCCATGGAACTTGAAATACGTTCGGTCCAGGAATGTCAAGAGTTCTGGAAGCATAAGAGATCCGTGGAAGCGTGAAACGTCGCAATCAGACAAAACTTCAGGTTATACGGAGCTAGGTGGCCAAGGAAGCGAGCACATAAATTTTTTAAATATTCCTGAACGCTGATTGGATCCCTCAATCGATAGATATTATAGGGAAAACTTAACCTGTTAACACAGTCAGCCCGGATGATGTCAGAAGACCTCATACCCGCCGGAGGGCTGATGTCTTAAGACATATGCCTCATTAACGACGTTTCGCCAAAAATGTATAGGTCCTCCGAGGTAACGTTCAGAAATATCGCGGGTTGAATGTGTTAACTGGATCATCTTTATCTAGAAATGCCAGTTTAAAAAATTAAAAAATAAGTTAGCCTGTTTGGTTCCTCACAGAAACACTCTGATTTGACGATTTGTATGTTCTTCGATTAGCATGTTGAGGTATTCGGAAGCAAACACTGTATGAGCAATTAGAATTTGTTTTAGTTATCTTAGATAACTATTTAGAAAGGACGAGTTAACTTGTCTTCCACAGTTAACAGGTTAAACTAGTCTTTCAAAGTCAGAATTTCTCTATCCAGAGATGCTGAAGTACGTCACCTGGACAATTTCCACTTCTGTGTATCGTTTCAGTTGCCGATACTTTGACGAGCGGTACCTCGCTACGCCCATTTATTTTTATAGTCTTTCTATAGAACAATAAACGCGAGAGAGCAATACCTATGGAAGAGAAAAAGTAACGAGGCACAAGTCGGAGAGAAGTGAGAGGGTAACAGCAATAAAAAAGGAAGACAAAATGAGCAAAGGGAGGCTCGTTAAGGGATCGACAAGGTGAATAGCTAGCATACTGTGCTTCAGTGTGTGCGAGCGGAGAAACTTTGACCTTGAGAGGCTAAGACATATTATGTTTTCCTAACGGTAGCTTCCAGAAATTTGGTAAGCACCTCACCAACAAATTCCTTGTTTTCCATTCTGATTTATCTACGAGCAAAAAATTGGCATTTTAATTGTTGAAGCTTTGTTATATTTCATGTATGCAATGTAAGCTTGTCGGATAATAACGATCATTAAACCCTCCTTTGTCCTCCATTTCATCATTCCGTTAATATATCCAGCTCGTTAATATCCTGCACGTGGATCCACCACGCAAGACATCGGCGCAAGGTCGTAATAACTGTCGGCTGCTGGGACGTAATTACCAGAACCCTGAGAAAGCAACACCCGTCGCTTGTTCCGAGATGAGGATTCGTTTTGTTACGAATCATGCCGGGTGAAATGACAGGTCGAATGAAATGCGTGAGCGGATATACGATCTGGGATCTTGAAAGCTACGTGACGCCGTCAGAATCCCGAATATTAAAGCTTAAAGCGCAGATACAGCTCTTCAGTTATTTCAGACCCGTCGCCCACTTAGACGATTCTTAATTTTTAAGGTAGCAGTGCTGGAACGAGACATTCCATGTCAAATCATACTTTGCCTGTGTAGGAATTCTGTTGGAACTTATGGAATTTAGTAATTTAGTTAGTACATGTTCTGCAGAGTACAACGTCTGTAGAAGTCAATCTATAGCACTGCAGGCAGTCTACCCGTTAATCTATAAGTCTGGAAACACTACTAGTTGCTTCGTAGGTTTATAGTCATTCGAGCGGTCACTGTGTTGGTCTATAGACAATACCGTCATTCTGTAGGTCTATAGTCAGTCTACAGGTCTGTGAACAGTCTATCAGTCACTGGATATGCCTCTACTGGTGACTCTGTATATCTACAAGCACTACCACTTAATCTACAGATGTACAGACACTGTAACAACTACTCTATAGCTCTAACTAATCTTACATAGTTACCCTCCTAGTTACTTTTTCTTTCTACTTTATGGATCTATAGCCACTCAACCAATTGCACATAATCATAAACATGGACCTATAGTCGCTCTATACATCCTTAATCCCTCTACCTGTGAAACATAGTCACGAATATAGGTTTATAGTCGCTCTATAAGTCTACAACCACTCTACCAGTTAAATATAGTCATGAATATAGGTCTATAGTATTCTCTACAGGTTTCTGGCCACTGCACTAGCCATTCTACCATCTGTTTAAGAAAATATATAATTTAATTCCAAGCACCATAATTAGTATAAAGTACAAGAACATGATACTGCTTTATTGACCATTCATGGGTACTCTTATTGTTCGACGCTGGTCTATATTTCACCCGTATAGTGACCGTTGCGGTGCCGTTAAATATTTCTACAAACACGCCCTTCTCCCATCTTCGCTGAAAGCAAGCTCAGAAAATGTTTAATCGATTTTATCGCGGCAGTTTCATTAATCTTGCATGCTGTCTAGGTACGGCGTTGTTACAGGTACATTCTCGAAGTATACGTAGATTAATATTTCGGTAAAATCGTAGTTCGCTATCGACTTGAAGTATCGAGAAGCCGGGGTCGGAATTAGCATAAATTCACGCAAGACTATGGCGTCGCATGTTTCCAGTATCACGCGACCCCTTTGCTACTTATTAGGCTCTACTCTATGCTTCACGCGAATTCAACACAGCTCTCTGTGCTCCCTACACGCATGTAACGTAATCTAAAAGAATTAATAAGTGTATCATTACCGCGTTTCCACAGCAGTTTTTATTACGGAACTTCCTTCCTTTGAAGGAGATTGTGACACCTCGAATAAGGTTATCGAGAAAATGAAATGTATTTTCGTAATACAGGCTATTTTTTAATTCGTGTAAGTTACTGTTTCAAAAGATTCAGAACTTCAGATATGAACTTGTTTTCGAAGTATAGATTAATTTAGCTTATAATAGCAATTACTTGGACATGCTGTAATGATGGACGTCACATGAAATCATTCCAGCTGGCTAATGGATATAATAGTAGTTACTAATATAATAGAATTTTCGGCTGCCTCTCTTGACTGCAATTTGATAGAATCTCTGAACTTACTAGACAGATTAACAGAAGTACCAAGTTACAATCTTTAAATAAGCAGCTTAATAATCGTGTTGAACAGAGTAACCGAGAAATTTCAGCACTAAGTAGATTTTTTGAACATGTCAGCATATGTCTGGGGAGTCATGTTCGACCCTACACTGTAGCTAGAGGTAATCATTTGAATATTTTATTAAAGAGAACCTAATTCAGTACAAAACAGGCTATAACTCATAAATAAAGTATCAATTCTTAAAAAGCACCCTGTACATCATACAAATCTCTGAATAATATTTATAGCCTCAATGTTTCAACAAAAAGTAATTCAAATCCAAAAGACAGTCCAGTTGTTCCAACCACAGTTGCAAGCAACACCTGTCAATCTGGCAGCCTAGGAACTCTTCAATCCCGTTTTAACGATTAACAGTGAACAACAGAGAAGAACATGCAAGAATTGTACGATTGATGTCCAGCGGTAGCATAACTTCTTATTACTGTGTAACGTGTATTCTCCACTGGGATCCGAAACTATAAGGCAACGTATAAAAATTTATCTCGTGCAAGGCGTCCAAGGAAAGGAGAAGAAGGGCAAAGAGTGAGAGAGAAGGGTGAGGGCTATCCGTCTCAATTTCTTGTCTGGGATGCAGAAGCTTTAGGGGAAAAGCTGGCGTCGGACAATCCGACGCCCCTCGCCGCCTCGGTGCCAAGGACTTTCTTTCGGCTGAGAATGTCGTCGCTAAACGACGTAACTTTTATCGGCGAGCATCTCTCTCTCTGTCTCTCTCTCTCTCTCTCTCTCTCTCTCTCTCTCTCTCTCTCTCTCTCTCTCTCTCTCTCTCTCTCTCTCTCTCTCTCTCTCTCTCTCTCTCTCTCGACTTGCAAACTGAGTTGTTACAAGGAGGACGGCGTCGGCTGTCGCCGATGGGTACAAGGTTCAGCGAGGTTCGAAGTCATTTAAAGTTCTGCAAGGGTTTGATGCCCGGCAACTCTTCCTTCAAACTGCACAGGTCACAGTTAGTGAAGAAAATGCAGCCTGGAGAAGCAGAAGGATGATGCACGCTCAGTTACCATACTAATCTCACGCTTTGGACTGATTATTAAGAGATGTCCATGACTCAAGGAGAATTTGTTTAAATTTCCTATTAATTGTTTTGAAATATCTTCTGGCGCAAGGAGGACCTAGATTTTTCACCAGTCACATGTATCTGAAGATTTACTTATCTAGATGTACTGGGTGGATGACTCAAAAGTAACGCCACAAAGTTCCTACGACAACACTGGAGCTTGGAATTGAGAAAAATGTCCTAACAGAGAAGGACAACAATCATTTTTCTAATTGTAAGTGTTACTACATGTGTAGTTATTCCAGTAGCAAGTAGTTAGGCCTATAGAGTGAGTGTGAACCTGTGTTGATGGCAATGATCAACTGGTAGAATGCCTGTATACCTATGTTCATAACTCTGCGTGACTAATAGAGTGTCTACAGATTTCAAGAGGGACAATAAACCTCTCTACCGTTCACTCAGCCTCATTAACACAGGTCTATAGTACCTGTAAAGGTCTGTAGGCATTCTGCCAGTCACTCAATCTCATAGGTTTATAATTACTGAATAGATTCTTGATCATTCTACCAGTTGCTCATAATCATTAGCATAAGCATCTAGCAGACATTCATAGTCACGAATACAGATCGATAGTCACTTTGTAGGGCTATGAACACTGTAGCAGTAGCTCATAGTCATGAACGTTAGATGGAAGTTAGATGTCCTCAGCAATATCAAGTTAATTAACATAGTCACAATAAGTAGTATTAAAACGAGATAAATTACAACAATACTCGAATCACGATTTTTCATATATTTATAACAAGGATAGAAAGCATTTCTAGACTTACATTCACGTGTCCTATTTTCATCCTTAAGCCAACAGGAATACTCATCTAAAATTTGGACATTGTCATACTATTAGATTTTAAGAAAACTTGAATCAAAATCATCCACCCTTGAATTTCAACTTAATCACAATTCTTCCATTAAAAATACTGCGTCAATTTTAATTGATCATTCGGAAGCAGAAGCGTCCGCCCATGCAAGAGACCACTTTTCAGACGGCTGAACAAAGCGGAACGTCAGCGTTCGACCTACAATAAATCACGAAATTCATCGGCAGGGAGCGCGCTTCTGTATCGCACGGTTGTTTCATTATTTTCGTCGCAAGATTCTATGAAAACAATAACGATAAAGCATACGATTCGCATCGAGCTCGCAATTAACGATCCCGGCAAATTACGTAAGCAATTTTATTCAACGGGTTCGATGCGGACAGCATCGATCCATCGAGCCTCGAATTGGCTATTTGCTTGCATTCAACCGTGGGACCGATAAATAATGGTACAAATATTATTCGAATATCGCAATGAACCCAACATATGCGGCTGTTTCCAAACTGCCATAAAAATCGCCGGTAGAGAAATGCAAAAAACCAAAATAGAACGATAAAGTGCAGCGTGCAATTCGGGTGAAATCGGGAATACGATGCATCGGAGGACGCGTTGTCATTAATATGCAATTTGTTCGGCTGTATAGGACATCCAAAAATAGCAATCGATTCCAAACGATCTCGGTTTAATCAACAAATCTGCATGGTCGACGTTACAGTGCGATTCAATCGAATTCCGTGGCATATTTCAAAATCGATTGAATTTCCGAACGAGATCCCTGCCACGTGTGTTGTTCTCTTCAAAACTATTAAATTGTTACTGTACCTGTGAAAGAGTGTCGACGAGAACTATGCGACGAATTTTGTGTAACGATGACATGGCATTCCTGTATATGGGATATTCTGAATATTCTAAGTTTCTTCTAAAAGTATACAGTTCAATATATATATTATTGTAGAGTTAAGGTTGTTTCTTAGTTTTTATAATTGATCTCTGTTTTTCCACCTAGTGCACCATGTTCATTGTCTATTAATTTTCATTCAGATTCTGAAAATGTCGTTGTCTGTTCATTATCTATGCATTGTCTATGCATTGTGTATGCATTGTCGATTCAGCTATACACCTCTAAATAAAGTGGTACATTATTATACCACTATTCTATACAGGATTATCGCACTTGAACACTTAAATCAGTGATGCTCACCGGAGCTGCGGCCTTCCCCCATTCTAGGTCCATTCCCCTCGTTTCAGGTCCCTCCAGTTCGCTCCTCGTCACCCCTCGGTTCATCGTCGCCACAAATCATAGCCTATGCGAGGGGAGTGGACCTAAAGTGGGGGAAGGCCGCAACTACGGTGGCCATCACAGATTTAAATAGTTAACTGTAGCGACTTGGCGATTAATAAAACCAGAGAACAACGTTTTAATATTATCACTGCACAAGAACAGTATCATTACTAACGCTATCAATCTTCATTGATGCGGAGCTGCTAGTTTTCTTCAAAGAAGTATCCAGAATGAACTCACCCAAGCGACAGAGGAGCGATTGAAACAAACGGGGAATTCCAGGCGACCGTTTTACATGCAACGGGTTTAGGCACGTGTGTGTGTGTGTGATACTTTGGAAAGTCGTAGGGTTCCTCGGAGGAGAAAGGATAAGGGACAGGGCATGGCGGTAATCCCACGGGAATGCAGAAGACCTTATCTGCGGATTCAGGGCCGAGGGTAAGAAAGAATTTTCGGAAGCGGTTTCGCAGTTACAATAGATTCACCCTCCGGCCAACGAAACTGCCGGAGAAATAGCCAAAGGGAATATTATAATCGTGGCGATAAAGATAAGCGTTACAGCGTCTTTGTTCCATGAGAAACGAACGGGTGAATTATGAACAGCCCCTGTATGCACCTCTGTGCGCCTTTGAATCGATAAATTGATACTCCGCTTTTGAATTTCAATAGTATAACAATACTCATTCAAATGGGGAGTGCAATACGTTTTGACAGAATTCTGTTAACTTCACGGTGTTGTGAGTAAGTATTTATCTTCGTGTGATCACCATTCTATATTTTCAGTTTACCTTTTGGTCCCCTTGAAACACAAATTCTAGATTTTCAGAACAAAGTGATTAAACGCGTTAGATTTTTAGCAATACGAATCCTGTAAATAATAATGATATAATTAGAGCGCAGTTAACAGCTTGATCACTGCATAAAATACTACTGCGCATGCGCGTTGCCACGCTCGTTTTTACGTGTGCGGTATATAGATTAGGAGCTGCATACTTTTTTGTATAAATATTGACGAATTGTTCTGCAATTTCATTTGTAGTTAATTTGTATTTACAACGTAAAAGGGTAATACATTATTAAAAGAAATATTATATCATAAGCAAGAACGTAATGTTAATGATGTGTCAAGGATAATACTGTCTGACAACTTGGTCTTGAGACGCGAAAGCGTGACTAATTAGAAATTTTCACTATAAGTTTCAATAAAAGTAAAATTCACTATCCAGTGTCTTGACGAATTTTTAGCTGACATGAAACAAAGGAATATTATTTATCAACAACAATGTATTAATGATTTTTTGTCACTCAATGCCACGCCCTCAAGTTTGAAGATTATGTTGTCGAAGTGTACATAGAATAAGTAGTTTAAATTTACGAATCAATTGCAGAAGTGTCAATGTATTCACTTTCCTTTGAATGACAAGTGTTTCAGAATAATTTTACGTCAATCTCGTCTAACATTCTCCCATTTTCAAAAAATTCTAACACACAATAGAGTGAAAAAGTTTCAGGACAGATAATTTTCTGGGTCTACCTTGACAGATGAAAATTCTATAATATTACATACACATTCGCATACAGCCTGAACCGTTCCACGTTAAAATCACTTTCAACACGCCAAAACACACTCATCTCAATTAAAGTCACAAATTCATAACCGTGCAAGATGAAAAGCATCGTCTCGTTGATGAAAAATATTTCCTCAGCTTAATTCAAGCAACTCGACCCGTACAGAGAAATTTCTAATGGCATTAACGTCTTACGGGCATGTCCTAGACCTGTCTGGAGATATTTCACGAGGCTCGGGATAATTCATGACCACATCCTGCAGAACCGGTAATATTCCTGGTTTTCCCGTGACACCTTCCACGATGTAAATCACCCCTCCCCAAACCCACCCTAGTTTCCCGTGTGACCGGGGTCAAGTAAAGTGGATGGGAAAGTCCGGATGTCGACCCTCCTCCTCTTCTTTTTTCTCCCGAAAAATAATTCTCAGCCACGATGGCGACCACGAAGACGACGTCTTTTCCATTAAAAAGTTTGATTCGCGGATTCGAGATCCATCGAACGGAATGAAAGTTTGTCATTCTCTCTGAAGACGGGGGGAAGGAATTCCACGGTGTTGGAATGTTAGATGAGCGGGGACACCCCCTGCAACACCGAAAGCCTCGCCTGACGGAGTATAAAGCACGACCACGTACCCCGTTTCAAATCTTTCGGCGATAATTTATCACCGCCTTCTTTCGCCTGGCTTTTATTCGGATTACGGTGCGCCGCGACAGCTATTCGACCATTCATTCGAATACGGTAATTGCTAGAGCACCTACCGGAGCTCCTCTATCTCTGGTAACACTGCAAATCTTCCACGACTCATGAACGTTTTATAAAATATCACTAGGCGTATGAACGTCTTTTTGTCAGAAAAAGGTGGAACATTCTGGAGTCTTAAGGGGGTAGAAGATAGTAAAAGCTTGAAAAATCAATGTTTATTGATTAAAAATTCGTGCGAACGTTCAAGAATATCATTTGGGAATTTTATAGTGATATTTATAAAATTGAAAATGTGAGTATTTTGAGCATAGAAGTTTTTTTTATAACTTATACTGTTCTAACGATTAAAATGGTTTTTTAGACATGATAGCTGAAAGTACTCTTTATGCCTGGACGTGGTGTTTCTTCCATGCTTTTTAATTTAAATATTTGTTTTCTCCATAATAATTCAGAATTTTTAAATATTGCTACGTCAAACGATAACAGTAAGCTTCTGATTTATAAATATATAAATTTTTATCGTGCCAGAGTAGCAAGTTAATTCAATTTTGTTTATGTGGAAATATTAATAATTTTTGTTATTTAATTATGTGTTTACCTATGTATCTTATACTGAAATAATATAGAATGGAAATCTTTGTAGTGAAATGTTGATTAAGTGATCTTCGATTCGTCATTATCGCTGTAAAAAATAACAAAACTTTATGAGCTATCAGCTACAATCGTTTTTTTATGGTCGCTATCTCACCCCTTCCTCTATTATCACAAAAGTATCATAATAATCCTTATATTACGAAAGAAAGGACCTGAGACTACGAGAATATATAATACTCGCAGAGACGAATAAAAAATTATTAACAACCTCGAGTATTAAAACCAACCATACATTCCGTGCGGAAAACGCCTAAGAGCATTCAGCAACCGTACTCATGAAGTGTTTCAATAAATTTCCCGCATGGACGGTTCTCCTAAACTTCTAAATCAGCAAAATCATTCTTTTTCTCGTACAAAAAGTATAAAACAATTACAGAATAAAAATTAAAACATGCTACCTCCGATGTGCCAAAGGATATATTTTGTTCCAGCAAGAAATATTCGTCTTTCAAGTAAGTTCAATACGGATAGAAGAAGAATCGGGATCGTCGAAGAAAAACGATGGAAGGCAAAGCAAAATGGCACAGCGTTGTTGAAAATGTAAAGCAACCCCCATCTGGGCACATACACACGTCAATACACAGGCGTGGTGCACACGTATTCTACACACCTGTGTGAAACGGTCGGTGTGTAGCGAAACGTGTATCGATTTCACGAAAAGGGGGCAGTGATACCACTTTGGCACACACATCAAATCCATTCTCGCTTTGAGCGATCTCATACTTACCTAACCGAACGCTCATGAAATGCATATTCACTCGAAGAAAATGATTTATGTGGAGATTCAAAAATCTAATTAATATCACTGAACATTCGAATTCAACATCCATCACAAGATGGCTCACTTTATTTTAAAAATCGTGGACTGAATAAGAAATAGATCTTAATTTATTTATCTTGTCAAAAATTCTGTTTGACCCTTGGAGTGCACAGTACTTCAAAGCTCAACACTTTCTCCGAACGAAATCTGGTTTTTATACTGCACACCATACTGTGTTTTGGACTTTTTAAGTAAATTCGAAAATCAATGGAATCTCGATTATTGAAATTACAATTGGAATTGTAGGATCATAAGTGCATATATTAGACACAAAGACGATGTTACTAATGTCGAAAATATTAGACAAAGGAGATTATAATTTATAAATTTATTTATCTGTACAGATAACTCAAAGGGCTAATAGTGATTTTAAATAAGGAAGCATAAAATTGTTCAACTGTAAGCTCGTAGATGTGCTCGGGGAGAATTTACAGTTAAATTCGTATTCGCGTAACTGTCCGCTGAACGTGATTCCGTAATTGCACGTAAAAATTGTTTACGGTACCGGCGGCGGAGAATTCATTAACGGCGAACCACCGAACATTTTATAAAATCCGTAATTTCCGTTTAGAATATTCAATTAAGTTTCCTGAGGAAACGTAAACGTGGCGAACAATGGAGGGAAGCCCGTGTCACGGAAACCGCATAGCTAGCTGCGTTGTTGCAAGCGAACCCGCCACAAATTGCGCGGCCGTTGCGAAAATCTTTTCCTCGAATTAATTAACCGATTGAGGGAGACGCGAACGAAATTTTGCGATCCCGTTCCAGCGACGGTGTTTCATCTAAACTCGCCGGAAGTGCTTCCCGCGCGCGGATTGTCAATATTGTCTGGACGAGTTTGGAAACTATTTCAACATAATTTCATATATTAATCAATGCAACGTGAGGCTGCCAAAGGATATACTAGTTTACCTTCGCGACTATCAAACTTCAGAATTCTCTGTATCGATTATCGAATTTTTTGAAATTATAGAAACTGAAGTTACAGAATAGGGTTAATTTGAAAGATTGATCAATATGTGACTTGTTGTTGCATTGTCTGGAACTAATCATATTAATTAATGCAAGCAAAAGTTGCCAAAGGATATATTAATTTAGCGACTTTCAAACTTTAGAATTCTCTGTATCATCAATTATTGTATTTTTTGAAATTACAGAAACTGAAGTTAATATAAGTTAAAATAGGATGAATTTGAAAGATTGATACGTATATTAATTCTTGTTGAATTATATGAAGTTGATTTAGATACAGATTGTTGCTAAGCTTTTATTTTCTAATTTTCTAGTATCATTAAAAATTACAAAGATTGAAGTTGGAGAACAGATTCAATTTGGAATATTAATAAATATATATAAATTATACTTCAATTGTATAGCGCTGATTTGGGTAGATTTTTGCTAAGCTTCGGTTTTTTAATTTTCTTGTATTTTTAAAAATTGCAAAGACTGAAGTTAGATGATGGAATTAGTTTTAAAAATGAATAATATAGTATGTTTATGCTAATTATGCGATTGCTAATTTAGGTATGGATTGTTGCTATGCGGAGCGTTTATTTTATTCCCGTGCTTATTGATTTTCAGCGAAGGAAAAGTAACGGGGAGGAAAAACGTACTACTTTGGTCCGCTGGCCCAGAAAGCGGCGAAACCTTTCCGTGTCTTGAAAAATGGAGCATTGAAAAGTTTCCCTTTGCCGTGCAATTTCTTATTTTCAGATTTATTCGCGCCAACCGCACGGTGAAAAAGTATTCTCATAAGGAAATAGCATAAATTCGTAGCCAGCACTAAATCAGACGAAATAAAGACCGTCTGTTTGTCAAGCACTCAGCATCCGGCGAAAAAGTTTCCTGGTTACCATTAAAACCGGCCTATGTTATCGAACAGCGAATACCTGACCTGCTACCGGGCTTTTTTCGTCAGTTCTTCATACAGCTGTGTTTTCAAATTTCTATAAAATATTCACTCGATAGTTTTCCAACTTCTAAGAGATATTCACTTGACATTGATAGGGATTAAATTCCTAAACAATGTTCACTTACACATTGATGAATTTCAAATGTCTAAAAAATATTCACTCAACATTGATAGATTTCAGTTGTCTAAGAAATATTCACTTAACACTCACAGGTTTCAGATGTCAAAAAAATTCAGTTAACATTGAGAGATTTGTAATGTCAAAAAAATTCAGTTAACATTGAGAGATTTGTAATGTCAAAAAAATATTCACTTAACATTGTGAGATTTCAGACATTCAAAAAATATTCACGTAACGTTACCTAATACCTAGGTACGTACCTAATATGTACCTACCTAATACCTAATCCAATGCATCTGACCTAAAATTACAAGATAAAATTTAATCACTCATGAACTTCATTACATGTACATAAAAGAACACAACAATTTTTTAAAGAAATATTTACAAACACACATCAATTCTTTGAAACATTTTTATTCTCAGAACGTTACTTTCTATCGTACTCCAACTATCCTGTCGATTAAGACGATGACCGCCTCAGTGAAAACAGTCACACCTAATCAAACACGATATAATTTACTATTTTGTATATAAATCGTAGAAAGAAAATGGTTTGAATACTCAGACGTGTTCTTCTATTCCTACGTTATTGTTTCAGTATGAAGTTCGCTCAGCATTTTGTAACACTCAATAATTATTTAATTAAAATAAATTTGAGGTGTCGGCCATCGGTGGCTGCTATGGCGTTCAACGTGTTAAAAACATCCCACGCACCATCTATCCCGCGCTTGATCCATAAAACCAGTTCGATCGAGCATAAGATTAAAAATCAATGCGATCGATGTTCGAACGCAGCGAATGCAATTTTCAAAGAATCTCGCGAATGACTAACATTCGAAGAACGTTCAGTATCGAAGATTCATCGAACACTGGTTCCATTGAAGACAGAGTCGTTCAGTTTGATCCCGGCATCTCGGCATCATACAGCTATTATACGCTTTCGATATGAATTATAGGAACGAGCGGTATGAGAAAGGTCGCATAGATGCAGCCGGCTTCGATTTGCCGTTGAATAACGGCGCGGCTCGTTCGTTCGCAATATCCTAATGTCCTATCGAGTTCACGCAGCCGAGGCTGTTGGATAAAACCTGGCCAGCAGGATCCATGGATCGCATGAATGCTAACTCCCCTGGAACTATGCGTCCTACATCCGTTCCGCTGACCGATGAATGCGCCTGAATGACGTCATTTCAAGAAGCGATAAACGCATTAGCACACTAATTCATGGAGCAGAGCGACCATGGAACATCGCGGAAGAAGTGCGAGATTTAATTAATCAGCTTGTAATCGTGTCCTTTTTCTACGCTTCGTTAGACTCTGGTATAATCTGACATACTGACTTTCATTTGAGAAGAACATCATTTTTGGGAATGGTAGAGCTGTCTGGGTATGGGAGAATTAATCTCTAGGAGTCGTATGTCAGTCTGTCTACCAGAGGGTTAATTTCTAAGGAGACTGTGATAGAATTAATTTCTAAGAAGACTATGGCAGTCAGAGAATTGTAAAATTAATTTTTGAAGAAGACTACTGCAATCTGAGCGCGATAGAATTAATTTTTGAGAAGACTATAGCAGTCTGAAAACGTTGAAATTAATTTTTAAGAAGACTATAATAACCTGACTATGGCGAAATTAATTTTGCAAGAGACCACAGCAGCCTGAGTAAGGCCGAATTAATTTTTGAAAAAACGACAGTCTGATTATGGTAGAATTCATTTTTAAATATTAGAGCAATCTGATTATGACAGAAGTAATTTTGAAGGAGCCTGTAGCTGTCTGACTATGGAAGAATGAATTTTGAAGGAAGCAGTGCAGTCTGTCTACGGTAGAATTAATGTCTAAGGAGATACAGTTTTATGACTATATCAGAATTAATTATTATACCAAAGATGACACCAGCACGAAACAGCGCACATTTAAAATAAGCAAATCCTAAACATATTGCAACTTAACGAATTTGCATAAAAAACTCAGTTCAGAAATCCTGGCTACTGTAAAACTGTCACATTAAACATTTACAAAACAAATATTTGTTACCTCGACCCAGCCAGCAGGCGTCCAAATTCTCTTTCACACTTGGCAGTAATTACAGCGCAATAAAAATTAAAGTTTGTCTTCCAGCAGTTTCGCTTGTCAAACGTACATACGTATGAAAGTCTCGAGAAAACCATATGATCTTAAAAAAGAAATCGTTGCAACTTCTCCGATCGAAAGGCTTTGATTTCTCCCTCCTTGTTCCTTCCATAATCTCCGTACAGCTTGGAACTTTCGACAGAAGGATCGGAGACTGTCGAAAAAATTGATAATAAACGAAAGGAACGCTCCGTCGAAGAGAAGAAAGTTTTCTAATTACGTCTAAATCTTCCAGTTAGCCGGCGAACGGTTCGGTTTGCAACGATGGACGTGCCGTGAATTGTAAACCGAATTTTCAAGCTGCTTTCGAACGAAACATTATATGTATATTTGCAGATACGATTAAGGTACTATTTGCAGCTAGAGTAAACGACAAACAGTTCGAGAAATGTGTTTTGTTTAATAACACTCACCACTGTAAACCTTCATGTATGACATCATTTCATACAAACAATAATTTATTAGAAACTAATAATTTATTAGGAATTGTAATATCAACTCAGCTTCTGTTAAAGCTGATGAAGTATTTTAAGTTTTAATATTTCAAAAAATCGTCGAGTAACTGTATGACAATAAAGAAGGTATCTATACGGAGGTTCCTTCGGATTTTCACCGAGGCAAACATGAACTTCTGACCCGAATCGTTCCTGTAACTCCTGCCTCGTACTCAAGTATATTTGCGAAGGTAAATCGGGCGTTTTCGGCGACCGACTTATCGAAATACAGCTGAATCGCGTTACCGAAGCTTTAACGATACGAATATTTGTCGACGGCTAGGCTTATTTCGAATTTCGAAATGAAAACCCCACTGTCCAAATATCCATGCAGTAACTTTACCCCAACAATCTTAATAAATACCATATTATCCCCATAATTGTAATAATAGCAAAAATTTGCGAAAAGATGAAAAATTGTCTCGCTTGTCTGGCCGTCATTGGCAGTTTCTACTTACATCGGGTCCTTCCTAAAAAATGGTGACAAAATAGAGCTTAATGAAATAAATTTGCCAGACATAATGGTAAAAAGAAATTCACAATGAGTGCCATACATGTGACAGCTATTACTTTTTAAATTTTATTTTCCAGGTTGCATCAAATTTTATATAAGTTATTATTAGACTGCGAATATTCATGCAAATGTACGTTTTTAATCCAGATTGACGCTGTAATGTAAATTGGCGATTATTTCGCATATCGAATAAATATAAATACATATAGAATAATTTCTTTCGACTTCAAAAGTTCATAAAACATGGTTGACAAAAATATATCGGACAAACAATTCCTTTCGATTTTAAAAAATTCCTCTCCGACAGGGATTAATCCTGATCGATCCTCGCTCAGCTAGTTTGCTCAGCGAAGAAAAGAAGTCGGTTTACATTCCAGTACGACCCACGCTTGGATAATTTCGTTCCTACGTCAAATTGTTAATTATTCCGCGATAATGAAGCGTTCGCTAATGCCAGGATCGAGTGCGGGTTTCGATCGGGAGCGCGAACATGATTACATAAAGCTAACGAGAGACCGAGACACGTTTCGGTGGAGGAACGACACTCATTGCCGTGGGTAGGTACCGTCGATGCATCGATGCGTTAGATTCGGCTGATAATAGTATTTGAACCGTACAATAATCTGTGCCCGACGTGCGTCAATCAACTCGTGACTCAAGCATAAGCAAATGTTTGAACTGGAAATCATCCAAGCGGACGCTCTCATTGGAATCACCACCCCTTTCAGATATAACATTTTCTCCTACCATTCTTCACCTAACGTGTTCACTGCCACGCTATACAGGATGATTGAAGGCAACTGGTCCAGGTTACAGCTCTGTTCCAAGTGGGGTTAGGAGGAAATCGTAGAGGAAAATTTTGCACTGTTTATCAAGCTCTATAATCAGACTGTATAATTCTTTTTCACGAGTGCATTGGTGCACTTGCAAAATGCAACTGCACTTTTTTTTTAAATGGAACATTACCAATTTGTTTACATGAATTGATTCGTTATACCATTCTGCGTATGAAAGGTGTAAATTAAGGTCAGTGAAAACGCAACACCATACGAGATATTTCATTTGCTTTCAGCAACGTAAATAGTATATAAAAACACGAGAATTATGGAGGACTGTATGTGTATAAGTACGATGATAGTAAATACGAAAATGGCGTAGTGATTCAATGCTAACATAGTAACTGTGTAAAATGTAAACAGTACTTAATTTTGTACCATTATATGTATATTTCACATTGTAAAATAACATTATCATTTACAGTGTGAGTCATTCTATTATAACTTACAGTCCGAATAATTGAGATGATACCGTATCTGTAATCAAAAAAATGTGGCAGACATGTGTTAAACACACATTCTTAATTGTAACAGTATTAAATTATTCTTATTTCTATTATTTTGAATGAAGTATTACTATTGAACTGTTACTTAATAAAAATTACTATTTATAAAGTAGAACAGCTGGAGCTCAAACTTGACGTCAACTTGAAACAATAGAGTGAATTAAAAGAACATTTACTTCGAAAGTTCGACGATCCGATCGAATTTCCAGAGAACGTACGCGACAGATCGTTAGAAAGAAAGTTGCCGGAGACGCACGGGCGGAATTCGAAAGCAAAAAATTCGCTGTGAGAATTCTGAGGGTGGCGCACGTCTCTCGGAACAAACTGGTAACAAGTAACTTCCGTTAGAAACGAATTTGAAGACGCGAGTTGATAGTCGGCACTCGTTCAACGACGTTCACGAGAAACCACGCTCGGCTACGATAACTGTCCAAAATAGTTTCATGTTGTTTCGTTGCATCCCCGCGAACATTCTTCGCGTTACTGTTTCAGCTGAAAATGCAAGCTGCTCGGACAAACGCTTCGAGAATGCAACGACCGTGGATTAAAGAATAACTCTTTAGTTATCCGCGATAACTTGTTCCCGAGTTTCTTAATGAATTTCTCAAGCGTTCGCTAACCGTAAATTCACTTACTAACATTCTCCTGCTCAGCGTTTTCACCCTTCGTTTTCCTATTTTTTTTAGTGATTATTTGCGCTACAGTTTACTATTAATTATTTTGAGTGATAGAAAAATAAAATTCAAGTTAAGAGAATAATTACTGAGCAATGTTTAATGTTTTAAGCAAGATTAATAATATAGAATATAAAGTGCCTCTTTAAATAATTGAAAGTTCGTATATTCAAGATTATGTGTTTATGAAAACTGTTTTGGGGTGTCTGACAAGTTAGCGTATTTTTCACTGTAGCATGGAGCGTGTTAAAGAATCTCTGGGAGTTCAGCAAATTGAATTAAAGTGTTTTTAAACATTTATAGCACGACTGAATTTATATCAAATGTTTTTCTAAAAAACTGAGCAATAATTGTTCTATAAGAATTTATTGCACGAGCTGTCATTCCTGATTGTAAGTTATAGAAAATATTAAGACCTTGAGTGACACAGTAGAAACTGCCATGCCTAGCCAGACACACGATAACTTGCTGTTTATGATATAAATTATGAAGCAAAAAATGTTTAACTATTTGCACGTGTTTTATATAATCTTTACAATATTAATGTTTTCAGAATTTTATAGAACTAAAAATGATTAGAATTAATAACAAATAATAATCAATAAGGATTTATTAGAAATAATGAATACTTTTAGCATATACAGAATAAGAACATATGATACCGTAATTTTCTTCCATCTAAAAGTAAAGAGAAACATGCAATGAACACTGATTAAAAAATGCATGGTACATACATCCAATCGGCAATACAATGAATATGTTTATTTATTACTCATTGTGTTTACGGTGTTACTATTTATGAACATTGACAGTAATATCATTCAGGTAGTTCACCAGAATTGTACACATTACTGCTGTTTCACTTTAAGCATTAAAAGCTTCCAATAATATTGCACATATTAAAAATATACAAATCTAAACAGATTATAGAACAAATTGAAAGTCAACCACATTATCACAATGTGTATTAACAAACACTAAAAAAATAGAACCAATGTTCAGACAAGCTAGCCAATGTCTACTGAATATCTTAAAAGATTTTTGAAAACAAAATTTTGTATACAAACTTTCCTCTTTTCCAGTTATTGTTGTATGCAGAGTCACTAAAATGTACCTTAAATTAGGCAACTCTCTATATAACCGTATAACACACCCCAGAACGCAAACTATTTTTTTAAGTTCTCCAGCATCGACTAAAACTCGCTCGCTTAAGGAACACACAGTTTCTTCGGCGTTCAATTTGCATTAACGGCGTTTATTCTCATGAACCGAGTGAATAGTGGATACCAGCAGGCACGGGGACGTTATCCAATTTCAAAAATAATCTCTCATCGTAAAAAGGGAGTAATGAAACAAGTTCGTCCCGGGCCGAGGAAGTTGGTCCGGCGTCATAAAGCACGCGGAATTTTAATGAACAAGTTGGGGAAATTTCCGCGAGAAATAAAGTACGGCCAAAGAAAGTCTCTCGAGTGTTCGTAGATGCTCTCAAATTATACTGGGAGTCCCGCGAGTGAAACCCGAGAAAGCGATGCCAGAAGGGAGACCGTATTTTACTTTATTACGAACATGCAGAGACGACGAGCTTCTTCCTTGTCTCCTGCGTCTCGAACAACAGTTTTCTCTGTCATCCTCTTTCTTCAATTTTTCTTTAATATACCTCCTAGAGTGGTCCCCGCTTGGCTTTTCTTGATTTCACTTGAGCAATTTTGACTGAGATCTTGCAGTTCTGGTACTCTGAAGATTCTTGCTTGCCCTTTTCGAAATATGTTATCTCTTTGGATTAGAGGAATCATTGTACACCGAAAATTGCAAGCATTTAAGTTATCTTCTTAGCAATTGTGTAAAATCTTGTTGTTCAAGTGATAAATATTTTTTTAATCATTCTACCGTCTTCCATCGTTCTTAACCCTTAGCGGTCGAGAACTGGGATATTCCCGGCACAGCAGTTCTGTCGTTCTGATCGAAAACGTAGAAATATGTTTAGTGTAGGCGTCAAAGTGAGGCCTTATCAGCGTTAGTTTATGTTTAGGGACAATATCTCTTTGTATGATTCTTCAATTTATTGAATCCGAAAATTTATTCATTTTACAAGACAAATCTCTGAGTAGGCGTAAATCTGTCCCTGAGAGGCTCCGACTGCTAAAGGTTAATACTCGTTCTAGATTAGTTACGCCCTCCAGAGGCTTTACTTGGCTTTTCTTGATCTCGCTTGAGCAACTTTGACTGAGAACTCGCCAGTCTAGTAGTCTGAAGATTCTTCCTTGTTCTCCTGGGAATATCTTCTTAGTAATACTGTAAAATCTCGTTGTTCATGTGATAAATACTTTATGAATCGTTCTGCCATCTTCCTTTGTTCTTTAATGCTCCCCTTAGAATAGTTACGACCACCTGAGACTTTATTTGGCTTTTCTTGATCTCTCTTGAGTAATTTTGACTTAGAACTTGCAGCTCTGATGGTCTGAGGATTCTTTCTCGTCCCTGTGGGAGTATCTTACCGACTTGAATTAAAGGAATCATCGTACACCTAGACTTGCAACCATATAAGGTGTATTTTCTTAACAATTCTGTAAAATCTCGTTATTTGTGCGATAAATATTTTTTGAATCGTTTTTTTGGATCTTCATAGGTTCTTCATTGTAAAGGGTTTCATCAAAAGAATTCATGATGATGCTACTGTTGTGTCACAAATACGAAAACTTATAAACCACTAATGTAACCACCTTCTCTGATAATTCCATAGCTGCTGAAACACGTATCGATCAGGAGAGTATTCTACCAGAAATTCGTAACGTTATTCTACTACCATCGGCACAACAGGCGTAATTAGAGTTAGACCTAATTAGAGTTCCCTACTAATCAGAAACCGTCTCAAGAAACTTTGATGTCACTTGGACAATGTCTTGACCAGCTCAGGTCAAGGATCTCAGCCAACCTAACCCACCCTGACCAGCACTACACTACTTAAAGGTAGAAGACAGAAGGTAGATTTCTGTACGTTGATGGTAACCAATCAGAAGTACTGATGTTCCCGACTCGTCATTGTTAGAAACGCAACATACTCCCTAGTGTAATCAAAAAGATAGCTCCATTGAACTTTGTATGACTAAAAAAGCAATCTTGAATCCCCAACCGGTTCGAATCGATGGATAGCAAGCACTGTCTCATTTATATACACAAATAATCACGGTTGTATTGTTTCATTAATTTATTTCACAAAATTAATCTGGCGTGTAAAAGACTTATCTAAGCAAAACAGCTACTAGAATACTAATTTCAATTAAAAAGATACACAGATTCCTGTCGAAATTCTTGCCTCAGTCTGATAGTTTTCGAAAGATGCAAAATTTCTAGTTTGTGTAATTAGAAAAACAATGGGACGGGATAAGAATAGAGAGAGGAAAGGATGAAGGATGATCCACTGCGTATCGGCATAGGTATGGTCGGTAAACATTTAAATGCAACACCAACGTAGAGTCTCCGAGGACACGGGAATTATTAATCTCTAGACAAACATTGCTAACGAAGGACGATCCGGGTTATGTACATAAATGTATGGACCGCGTAAAGTCGAGATTGTCTCGGCAAGTAATCAATCTCTCGAAAGCATTGCATTTCTAGCTATCTTCGATGCGACGGAAAATGTAGATCCTACTTCCTGACAATTTTGCATAAACTACTTTTCAGTGCCTTAGGAATTGAAGACTGAATGAGGTTTGGACATTAAATGGACCCAGGTGAGATGCACTGATTGCAAGTCACAAAAGTAGCCTACAATGAATTTAGGGAAATGAAATTTCTAGTTTTACCATATTTCATTGCGATTTTTTAATAGTTATTACAATATTTGTTCAGTTAATACATTTCTGGCGATAAGTATTTTGTACATTTATTTTTAATCTCTTCGACGGTACTAATTTCTAAAATGAAATATTGAATAAATATTCACCATGAAATGCTGAAATAATATTTTTAAATAATTTTAATTAATGTATTGTGTATATTTTGAATGAATGTTGAATAAATATTCAACATAAAATTGTCCAATAGGAAAAGCGTCTCGTGTGTCCCTCTTCTGATCCTAATCTTTGATGAGACGGTAAATTTTAATTGTAAAAACATTAATATTTCAAGATGAATATAATTTAAAAGGTTTAAATACTTTTGTGATGCATAGGTTTTCTAAGAAACTTAATGTCAAATTGCCTTGAACAGATAATTTAACGTATAATTAGTTGACTTAAAAAATATAGTATAATATTTTACTAAAAATATAGAATAATATTTTATTAAAAAATATAGAATAATGTTTCATTACAAAAATATAGAATAATATTTTTTAATAAAGCTTGTCTGTATATTTTATTACATATTCTACATTAATTAATACGTAATAACAATACAAATAACTATGTTCGTGTAACTGATAGTAATTAATCGATAATATTGTTTTTAATCTTATATATTTCATAACCGATGCCAGTTAAAATTCAGGAAAAAGCTTGGTATTTTTCTTTATGGTACTTTCATATATTTACGTAACAAAATTAAAAACTCTGTTCGGTTATTTAAGTTCGTAGATTGAGTTAAAGAAAGAGGAGAAGTGGTTGAGAAAATCAAGGTAGAAACCTTCCCGGGAACTCCATTTGCTATGAATCTAATTCACAAGGCTTAAAAAAAAGAGTAGCTCAATTGCTTTTCCAATTAATTCAATCGCTTTACAAGATCACTACAAAATAAAACAAGCAACTATCACTCGAAAAAAAATTTCAACTAGTGTGCAAATATAAACAACAATTTTACTTTTTACACTGGAAATCACGATTTAATTAACGTACAGGAAACCTCGATTAGCCAAACTCCGATCATCAAAAAATTGGCCGTCTTATGTTAATTACAAGTTAAAATTATCATTAACGGTACGGTGTACTTAATATTATACTACTACATATTTTACATTCTAATGGAAAATTAAAATTTCTATACGAACTATAGTCAGACTGCGAATGTTTATGCAAACATATATTCTAAGACTTAAATATTATTCATTTGAATGTAGTTGCTGAAATGCGACCATAATAAAACTGAAAATATATTTTCTATTTTAAATATTGCAAAATTTATTTTTTATTTCACTTATTGTGTAGAATGTACATCATTCACGTATTTAAATGTGTTAAATTGCAAAAAGATCCGCAGTGTACTAATGACAGTTCAGATAATCGAGATCCTACTGTGCTCTAATCAAAGTTGATCAATTCTGTGCTTGGTATTATTCAAAACAAACTTTTCTCGTTCAATCCAAACTTAAAAAGTTTACGTAATTTTTTATTATTCCCACCTTCAATATTCCTTGATGAATTTATTTTCGTACGACAGCGAATGCATTCTCTAAATGAATTTCTTTAAAAGTAGCAAACAAAGGGGTTAGAAATCGCAAGCCCGAAATCGTAAAAGTCTGACCGGTTGTTCGGGTTTGAAGGTTCAATTAAAAGAAAAGGGTTGCCTCTCGGAAAATGGATAGGAAGTACTTGCGTACGAAAGGCCGAGGAGAAGAGGAACGGAAAAAGTGGAGAAGCGAAGAAGAGAGGGCATTCAATTTGCTGCAATCGCGTTCGTACTCGCGTGCAAAAGCAAAGGCTAACCGAAACGGGAAGAAAGACGTGAAAAGCAAGAGCTGGACTATTTGTTAATTAAATTTCGAACGAATGGACGAAAATGAAGCCGGGCAATTGTTGAGAAATAATAGACAAGCGGCAGGTGCTTCAACTGAAGAGTTGAGAAAATTAGGCTGTACAGTCAATTTTTTATTTAATATTTCTATGATCTACCTTCTACAGTCTATTTTATATGTACTTTGAAACACGTTGAACAACTTTCTGTTTGCATTGGAACTTGTTGGACAATTTTCTTTGGGAATATTCAAGATTGAAAGGCTTCAGAATCTTAAATTCTGAAAATAGAAAGAAAGAAGTAGTCTGTAGGAATCAAATCTCTAAACTGAAAATTTTCCACTGTATTAAATTCTACAACTGTATACCAAACAGAAGAAATAACAACATTTAATTCTTTTTCTAAGTGAAATAATTACGGTTTTATAGAAGTGCAACTGTTTTCAGATAACTCAGACTTCTATAGGTAAATCCATCAAAATCCAGTCGAAAACAATTTGGACCACAAAGGGTGAAATCCTTTTCCATGAAAAACGCTCAACGATACTAACAACCCCCTCATCAGACAGCAAGCAACATCACTACGTTTCATAAAAACTAAACTTCCAATCCTCAAAACCTTCACTATCCCAAATTCTACAATATGATTTCAAAGATAAGGAACTTTGGCAACACTTGAACCACTCAACTTTGTCCCTTGAACCCTTTCTCAGACCATTCAACCCTTTTTTCACATACGCGAGTTCTCCGAAAAGTTCCGGGTCTAACACAGAGACGCCGCAGATATCCCCAAACTTTTGGCATCTTTCTCTATATTCATCATATCAAAGGTTAAGCCATGCATGCATATAAATTATGCATTGTTTAAATAGTAAGAGTATGAGAGCGTGAATGTCAACGCACATTGGAACTGCCTCAGTATAAAGCAGGACAATTAGCTATCGATGCTGGTAATTGCCGTAGCTTGGTGATAACCAGACAATCAGTGTCAAATCTTCAAACAGTCATGTCGTGAACCGAGGCTCAGTCCCCAACATTTGGCGCCGGAACTAATGATACTTGGACCCATGTTCATTAAGACTTTTTTGTTTCTTTTGCTGAGTTCTACACACCGCTGGAGTTTAACGCCAACTTGTTTGATCATCCTGTATAAAATTCTAGAAAAAAATGTGCAGGAGATTGCTATAATAACCGTGCAACTGAAAACGTATCCGGAGGAAGGAGTTAGTCGGTCGAAATATAACCGTCTGACACTCAGTGTCAAAGATTCTTGCATTCCTAACTACTTCTTACAAAATTATGAATGTTTACTATACAGTGACGAGCAAAAGTGTAAACACACACTGCTTGTTTCATAAAAATGAAGATAATACTACCAATTCTTTAATTGATCGATCGGGATTAGGCGATTGTAATTACAAAGTGAATGTAATTAACAATATGCAACAGTTTATTTCCATTTATGTTTACAACATACAGTATATTTTACAAAAATAGGAACGTAACTCAACGTTTACAGTTTTGCACTCTAACATTGTTTCTCGAACTATGGTTTCAAATTAATATTTTGTCCATTTTCCTTCATTTTTTTTTAATGCTTCTAGTCTGCGTGGCATACTGGCTATTAAATTTTGTATAATTTCTGGTTCGGTGTTATACCATTCCTGTTGTGTTTTTCTCCATAGCTCATGAATACCCGAAGGTGGGGTATCATATTTTGCCAGTCTTCTTTTCACAATTGACCACAAATTCTCTTTTGGGTTTATATCCGGGTTTTGTAGTGGCCACTTCATCACAGAAACTTTTGATTCCCGAGCCAGGTTTTTACTATCTTTGCGGTATGTTTGGGATCCCCGTCTTGTTGAAATATGATTTCTTCTTCATCGTATCCAATAGAGCTAACAACTGACGGTAAATTGGTTTGTAAAATGTTTAAATAATGTTCCTTGTACATGATACCTTCGATCCTAACTAAGGGACCAACATCCTTATGTGTAAAACAACCCCAACACATTATAGAACCTCCCCCGAACTTCATAGTATGTGTTACACCGGTTTTTTGACGATATATAGTGTCGGATGTCCAGTGCCAGGACCTTCCATCAGATTCAAATCTGTTTATCTTTGTCTCATCAGACCAAATGACTCTTTTCCAATCCTCTATGGTCCATGCTTTGTATGTATCAACGAATTTCTTTCGTAATTTAATATTTTTATTCGAAAGAGCTGGTTTGCGTACCTTCTCTTTTGCTTTTAGGCCAATTCTGTTCAAAGATCGGCGAATGGTTCATTCACTAGCATCCACACCAACTTCTTTTGCTGCGACCTTCGGCGTTTTGTTATCTTCAGTCCGAATACGACGTGCAATTTCACGTGCGTCTCTATCAGAAATCATTCGCGACCTACCATTTCTTGCAGAATTTGACGCAAGACCATAAGTTTTTTTTATTTTTGCAACTACCGTATGGCTTACATCACATTTCAACGCGATTTGTCGCAGTGAAAAACCTTCATCACATAAAGAAATAATACTGCGTTTCTTGTCTTCATTAAGCGGCTTCATTGTAGACTACTCGGCTGAACCAACTAATAAACTGAGAAATAATTGTGCAAGCGTGCCCTGCGATAGTAAACAATCGGTATTTGTTTACAGTTGCATTCTCCGACCACCTCTTTGATTTTTTGTCGGTGTCTGATGAAACGTGCAAAACTGTAAACATTGCTTCGAGTCCCTGTTCTTGTAAAATATTCCGTATATTGTGAACACATGAAAATGAACTGTTACATACTGTTTATTAGATTCACCTCGTAATTATAATTACCTAATAATTATGGATCGATTGAATAACTAGTAAAATTATCGCTTCTTTTCTCAGGCAAGCAGATTGTGTTTACACTTTTGCTCGTCACTGTATTTCTGAAATCTTCTGTGTAATTTTTCAGACCGAAGTCAACCGCGGATACTGACAAAGCGTATCCTGATCAGACCCAGAACTTTTCGCATAACTCTCGTAGTGCACCAAGGGATTCCTGGTCGTCAGGCAGGAGTCAGCGACACTTTATTCCCCAGGAATCGCGGTTTCGTTGATAACCGTCGAAGACAGGGAAAGAAGGTCGCAAGCCCGGCTGATGCGACCTCCCTCCTCGACGAGACCACTCCACCGGTGTATAATGCTTTACAGCACGTAGCTGGAAGCACGAAAGCGCTAACCTACATACCCATCCGTACGGCAAATCATATTCAGTTGGCAAAATGAAAACGGTCCGTGATACACCTCTGCCGCACCGCACGGTTCCCCTACAACATTTCCGCGCGCGCCTAACCGGATGAATACCGTGCTAACTCCCGTCTACGCTCCTCACCGTCGTTATTGATAAAACGCTGTTCCAAGTGCGGTTTTCGAGATAGGGATAGGTCTATGGAGGATAACCGGACGAAAAAAGAATCACTCTTCCCTCTCGTGCTTGCGTCAGAGGAAATTCGCGAGCATTTGTTCGTGAAAACGTTCTCCCGCTATCTCCAGCTTCTGCCCGGTCTGTCTCCGTTGCTCCTGATAAATCGTGGCTGACCACGATAGAACTGTGGAACGAACGTGGGAAGGAGATTCGTTGCAGTTGATCGGTTCCACGGCATCGATGACGAATGTGGATGCCAGAGACGAATTACTTTGCTCGTGAGTGGAAATTGCGGAGAGGCAAAAGAGAGATTGATCGGGAGGTTGTCTAAAGAAGAATGTCGAGTGGTTCCGTTTTTTTAAAGATGATGAATCTGGGGCTGGCAGCGGCTGGGAGGCGTCGTTCACCTTCTGCGCATTTTCTACAAATCGCTTTTCTGAATATTTGATTGACTGAATATTTCGGGAAGAATATAAAGAAGAGTGTGGAAAGTTCGTTTTATATCAGGATCTATAAAAGAGTTGATAAGAGTTTGAATACTCTGTTAACGCGTTTTTTAGAGATCAGGTAAATCTACACCCCCCAATGCTATATTCTCAGATTGCCTACCTTGTCTACTCGCCCTACCTGAAATTTGTATCCTTTAAGGAGTTTAGTATTTCATGCAGGTTCAATTCGTGTTAATGGAGTTTATTCCATGAACTGAGAGAGTAATTAGAAGAAAATTAATTTTGTAAGAATTTTGACATACTGTCAAAATAATAGTGCTTAAGAAATGAAATTTTAAGCTCAGAGATTTTAATTTTGCGTTTATTGTTTCGTATCGGTCTAGAATCCTGCAGAATAATGTTATTTGCAGTGTTTTCTTGAAAAAATTCTTCAATTACGTATAATATTCACAAAATAAGCAGTGGGTGCTTTTCACAATTTTTAACTGTTACAAATTTTATGGAGCACAGTATAGAATTCTCAGTAGTAAATAAAAATGTTCTGACTAGGTATACGTTTACAAATATACCATATCTCTTCTAGTCATTGAATAAATCATGTTTCAGTTTGGTAACTTTGCAGCTGAAAGTAACCAACAATAGAACATACAGACCACAATAGTTAATAATATAGAAGATTACAATTAATTGAATAATTAGCTGTATATTGTAATACATATAATTTAATTATAACCAAATCATATTGAACTCATTTTTGTGAAACGAGACACTGATAAAGGTCTGAATTCAAAACGGAAATAATTATACCGCAGTTCGAAGCTCGGATATGTAAATCAATACACTTCTTAATTCTATACAGAAGTATGAACATGAGCACATTGACCAAGCACACAGTACCAATTGATATTTAGATTGGAAAAATTAAAACACACGAGAATGTGTACAAATTAAACAGTTACAAGTGCTTTTTATTAACACGAAAACTCGTCAGCGATAAAATGCTTCGAATTCCATTTCACTTCATTTGTCACAATTATCGATTATTTCCATCAGTACGATCAATCACATCGTTTTCTTTCTAGCACATAGTTTCGTTACAGCAGATGCTCTTTTGTGTTTGAACGAAACAAAAATTATAATTTTAGTGACTCGAATTTTTATTGAAACAAATTATAATCTTCTTTCATTTTTAAAAAATATAATATTAGTCTGCAGTGCTTCGTAGTTAAATTCTGTTAACGGCACTGTTATTAATGATAAGGCGTGCATGAAAAAATTCACTGCACTTAATATTTTGCTATTTTTGAACCGAAATGAATTCTAGATTATTTGCTAATTTTCTACTCAAATTTCAAAGTTCCGCGAGATAAATTTCTCTTGTTTAATGGCTCACAACCGGGTGATATAACATTCACTAAATTACATTAGATGTTATTACAAAGAGTTACTTTCAGTGAAAGTACGACAGAATTCTGGAAATTAAACTAGAAGGAAATTAAAAGTGAAGCGAGTCATAAAAAATATTAATAACGCTAAATAAACTTTCAAACGTTGAAATTTACATTTCAGAAATTGATTCTAAGTTAACAGGATAGAAAAACTATAATTAAACCAAACTTAATTCTGTCCCTATTACATTTAAAAATAAAATTAAAAATACACAACATTATACAGAACATTAAAACATCATCCCTATAAAGAGTGTACCAAAGAGAGTTTATTAAAATATAAAACAATTGTATTGTTTTTCTAATATGAATACGTGCATGAGACGTGCAAGAAATACCGATATTACTCGTGATAAAGATCTATCTCTCGATCTGCAGTCAACAACAGTCGAATTGAAAATCCACCAAAAATGATGAACGAGCGAAACAATAAATCACGAAAAGTCTGAATATCTATGATTCGAACGAATAATAAAAACGACCATGTACTTTTTATACAAATTTGTATCTTTTTCCTGAAAGTTAAATCGATGATAGTTCAATAAATTAAAAATATGAGGGTTCAGACATTTGTCCAGTAGTAGATGCAGTACGAATATGGCCAGACAAAGTGTTCGAACACAATTAAGTCCGTAAATAGTGATGGATTATCCTCTCCTTGTAAACCGAGCTCGAAAAATCCCTAAAAAGCGTTATTATAAAATCGAGGAAGCTGCTAATATGTACCTCGGTGAAATTATTGAAACGCGCTATCTTTATAATTGGCTTGCAATTATTTCCTACAATTAACTCCATTGTTAATTAAAGAGACGTTCGTTCTGCAGGAGGATTCGAAATGAAAGGGTAGGATGTCAGGGATTGTCAGAAATGACTTAATCATAAATAACGTGCTTTTAATGAGCGTAATTAATCGACGATTTCCAGACTTTGACGGCATTTTGAATGCGCCCCTCGCATTGCGATTGCTTTGAACCACTTTGCATTTAGAACAGTCTACATAATAAAAATATGAATGTACTGTTTAAAACCAGTGGCAATATTAGAGACGCAGGAGTTTTAATAATTTTTAACGATCTGGCAGGTATCAGTAATGAAAGATATATTCTATATTTCATATTTTACCATTCTTATTCAAAATTTATTGCATATAATATTTGGAGCGTTTATAGTATCTGACACTTTAATAAACAATAAGTCATTTAAATATACAATCTTCTGATCATTTGCCGCAGTGTATAATATTATTTTATGCAGTATCTGTACAAACTTGTTAATTCTATTAACAAGCCACGTTCAAAATTGATAAGTTTCTCTGATTCTTTTCTTTGAAGCTTCCGCTTAAGAAAGGAAGTAGGATGATACTGTCCTGAAGCTTTTACAGAGCTCCGGGCAGTGAATGATAGCAATTTTAAAACAATCTTAAATGAGTTTCACGAAGGAATTTACTTTGACAAAGAACTTCTCCTTTACTAATTATTCCACCAGGTTAACGATCTCGAGTCTCCTATGTTTTAAATGGTACTAAAGTTAGATAACAAAGTTACATCACTTGACTGAATTAATCCCTACAGAGAGAAGCGACTTCCCTTCTCACGCTCAGAAAATGGAATATCGACACAAAACTAGACAAATTTTCCTGTTATATACGTCAGGTATCTATATTCACTTCTTCAGGAACGAACTCATTAAAGTTAAAAAAATAAACAATATTCTTTTAATTCAGAGAACTCTGAGTAAAATAATCTACAGTTACGTCGTTGTTAGCCCTGACACCTTCATCAATGATATCCAAATTAAAAAACAAATAAACCAGCTGTACAAACATGTGCTATTATTCCTGAAGAGGTTGGAACACAGTTGAAGGGTACAGGAGAAGGCAGAATATCGGTTTGTTTTTTTGAAAATGAGACTACAGTGCCAACTGGTACAGTAAAGTACACAGAGCTCCTTAGCATGAAAACGCAGGATCAGTGAAAAAAAGTGGTTCAATAATTTTTATATGAACTGCAGCAATTATTTATATCTTTGTAAAATGTTGGTCTGTGGAAACAAAACAACCACCACTTGAATGGTGTCACTTAATTGACACTTTGACTGTCAGCTCACCCATATGTGAGTGACACTAAGGTTGAATTATTATTTATTTGATCATGTATAACACAATAAATATGTCGAATAAAATCTAACAGAATCAGTGAGTAATAGTGTGTGGTCAGTGGCCTCGTCTGATTCTTCTCTCATAGAGTTGATCTTGGGAATTATGGTTATAATATATACTTGATAATCTCACTGAAATTTCTGTTGTGTTGCTTAGGATGCATTGCAGCATTGTGTGTATTTATATTATGGACAACATTCCATGATGGTATACTTATATTTCTTATCAGTTGGTATAATATTCATATTCTATTGGTCGAATGTTAGTACAATGAAAGCTGTCATAGCATACATGAGCACATAGGACACCACGACTAGTACATATACTGGATGATCTATTGAGTCTGAATATAAAACACATTCTAACTGACAGATCTGGCCTACTACTAATATCTAACAGAATTAGTGAAAAATGATAAAAGTTAGTAATATTATTAATAAAAGTGGGTAGAATTTGAAGTTATACTCAGTGTGGATAAAAATTTAGAAAGTTTGCCATTTTCAGCTCACAAAGCGTGGCAGTCAGTGTTCACTATGTCTGATAAAAAAAAATTTATCTCCCGTAAAATTATCTAAAACAACAATTTTTGTCCTCTTACTCCTGTGCCCTTCATTCACAGACAAAGAAAACATTTCGGTTACACTAACAGGTTGAAAAAACGATCGTATCTTCGTTAAGTCCTCCCGCCGGTGTGCCCTGCTGTCCGCAGGTACCTGAATAACGTTGACTTTCAATTTACATTTCCAATATTTCAGTTGTGTGCGGTGTTATGGAGGTACCTGTGCCCGCAACGTATGTCACGTACACAGTCAAACACGTGTTACGTGAACTGGTACTGTATAAAGGGTTGTAGGAGAACGGGTTCGGGAGACGGCAGGAGGAACTGGAATCACGCCAGCTTTCCATGTTCGATGATTTCACATTAAACTCCCAATGTACGGGCGCGCAGCGGACGGACCGCTGGATGTTGCAAGAAAAACGACGGACGAAGGTTCCCTGGTAAAGTGGCCAAGAGGTAGGGGCATTTCATTAAACAGCCTTTTCAACCGGGGCATTATGAAGAACGGAGTGTGCGGAAGTTCTTCTATAAAAGGTGTTCCACGTTCATAAAGGAGCGCTTCAACTTTCCTGATAGACAAAGATCCTCTGCGGAAGAAGCAGCCACTCTGTTTCCATACGGACAAATTCACAAACACGTGGAACCTCCACGATTTTCACGGCGACTGCGAAGATCATGGGATGCTCCAGATATTCGACGGAGAAAGAGATTCTGAGCTCTGAACAGGTTTTAGAGGGACATTTCGTGGTGGAGGCATCCACGAGTAAGTCAGAGACATTCAGAGAGATCATATTATTGGGTGAAAATAATTGTGTATTAACCCTGACTGTTGCTTTTTAGTTACAGTAAAGAGCATATTAACTGTTCAAGGTTACTGAAAAGTTTCACTGCTATGTTATTCGATTACCTCTCAGCTTGTATACCACAGTGAAAACTCCCATACCTAGTCAGACACTATAATATTCTGTTTTAAATAGGAATCAGGTAGGATAGAAATGTTTAACTTATATTATTATTACAATATTCATAAGGATCAGTAGTTATTTAATTAAATTAAATTTGGCGTGTCAGTCAACACATCAAATTTGACTATCATTTCATTTCTCGAAACTGCATGGATGTCTCATCAGATTGATAAGCAGATGAAACATTCTAAATATGATTCTGTCCACTGTGATTGGACAAGTGACCTTGAACACCCAATTCTTCCTTCTTCTACCACAGTTCGACTGCCTGTGTTCATAAGATTCACTCATCCTAATCCACTTGATGCGAGTACAGCAAAAGTCTATACTACTTGCTTATTTGCCTCAAAGAGTAAGGTCATTGAACTATTTATCTGTTGTTGTTTCTACATGAAAACAAATAATTACGTTTATCAGTTTAGTAGCATCGCGTGTACAGGTGCATTGTCCACCAAAACAATACTCAAGGTGAGTGAAAAATTTGACAAGGGTACTCACGTCTCGTTGTGGTTCGAGAAACGTGTACAGCACACGTAATCCTTGGCAAAACGACGTTAAAAACTGCACACACACGGAGCACTGATCGACACACCAAACCAGTTCACTTAGTCGACTAATCGCACGAAACATCTAGAACTACTCGACGATCCAAAAAAAACGGTAGAAGTCACTCGGTTCCCATGGTATTCTCTCATCCGCGCCGCTCAATCCTCCAGACCACCATTCCGTCTGTTCATCCCCTAGGAGACAGTCCGCTCGGTGACATTACACCGTGTCGCGTGTATACAGCATCGTGAAGCACCGTACAACGAGACACCACCACTCCGTCCAGAGTTCCACTGACCAGCCAGTTCGATCCGCGAAAGTCTTTTCTCATCGTTTTCCCGCGTTTCGTGACTAACTCACTGTGAAGATCGCACGACGGTTTCGTGGGGTCCGGGTCATGAAACGCGCCGCCCATCTCCCATCGCGTTGACGCGGGGTCCGTGGAAAATCCTGAAGAAAACTCCTCCACCGCGAGGTGGCCTCGAAACGAGGTTAATGGCACCCTTCGATGCTCCAGCCTCCCTCGACCAAGTCCTGCCCGATCCACACCAAATAAGAACTCACGGACACCCAAGAATCCTCATGGAAGTGCATGGAAACCATCGACACGGCGACACGACGTCCCTAGCCGATCAGCCAGTCACTTATGGTAACCCAGTTTCCAGCAACATCGTTCATCCATCCGCGACACCGCTGGACGTCGATCCCGTGTCGCCAAGTGCTCACCCAGCACCACCACAGTGAAATATCGAAGAGCTTCACACGGTGGCGACCAGCTGACAACGTCGGGGTTGCGAGCAGGAAAACAGGCCTTGCTCCATTTAGCCCTGTCCGTCAACCGATCATCTTACCTCATCACATCTCGCGTCGCAATCGTCGTTCATGCTCGGCCCACGGGTCGCATGCATCTTAAACGATCCTTCTCGTATCCGGTTACGAAAGCACGGCGAACGTGTCGAGAGAATGGTGCACGCATCGAATAACCTCGCGCACCCAAAATGGTGGACGACACTCCCGTGTTCCGCTTTAACTCGGTCGCCGCGTCCTGGTCCGTCCCTTCGAGACGGATCCCTTGCTT
Source organism: Macropis europaea (assembly GCA_916610135.2). Lineage (NCBI taxonomy): Eukaryota > Metazoa > Arthropoda > Insecta > Hymenoptera > Melittidae > Macropis > Macropis europaea. The sequence goes on from OU744344.1 coordinate 24,464,000, forward strand.
TCCAGCATGTCTCGGCTGGTACACCCTCTGCTAAAGGATCGGCCACTGTATCGCGACTATCGAACGATGGATCGGCGGAATCGAACGGGGCAGAGTGCACTGGAACCGCTTTCTGGTGCACAACACAACACAGCACACCTCCGTGGACGCAAAGTGGACCAACCGCCTGGCGCGCTCTCGTATCCGTTTCCTGTTTCGCAGGCCTGCCGTTCACAGGTCCTCAGGCCTGTAGGATCGGTTGGTGACACTCGCGAACGGTCTCGACCCGGTCACCTGATCGTGGCGTGGAAAAAAGCTCCACGAAAGACGGCAGCGTCGGCAGGCTCCTCGCTGAGGGCATTCCAGCAGGGTGGACCGTGACGAACGACGCGCCATCTGACGACGAAGACACTTATCCGACGACTGCCATGGCCGTGCGACCAACCCTCGCGTCAATAACAATCGAATCGCGCACAACGCGTGTATTCCATCGCTGAATCCCTGTCCGCGGCATACTGGCGTCATCCTTGTCAACCCTGTCGCGTCATCCCTGCAAGAGACATCCGGTGGATCGAGACGGATCTCCTCGCGGATTCTCCGGACTATTTTTTTTTCCTCGGGGGTTCGTTTTGGTCTTTTTCGATGAACCGCGCAACGAGCTGTTGGGGCGGCTGCGCGATTCGAACTGAGCGCAGCTTCGCATGGGAACCGTGGACGGTCGACGGAAACGCACGAGGATGGACGAAGGTCTCCCTGTATACTTTTGTCGATCTTAGAGACACCCGGCAGCCAGCCGCGAAAGCTTTCAGGGGGTTGCGCCGTGTTTTGGGGTGAATGGTATCCCATGGTCAGACAGAGATCTGTTTGGGTGTTAGACTGGAATAAAATATGAGGCCTGTTTGAAAAGGTTGCGGTGTGTCTGTCAGAGAACCTGCGTTCTAGATGCTGCTACAGCTGGATAACGAAGTTATGTCGGTTGACTAATTCGCTCTCTACAGAGAGACAGAAGTTCCTTTCTCGCATTTACTCAATGAAATTTTTATGCTGAAACAGGGTAACACGAAAGTTTGTGTACAGTATGGTTCAAGTGTCAGGTACGAACTAATTGACGTAAGAAAAAATAAGAAAGACTATTTCATTCAGAAATCTTTGAGAAAAGTAATGTACATACATATAGGTAGCTGTTGGCTGGACATAGTCAGACAGAGATCTGTTTGCATGGTGTAGTAAAATAAAATATGAGATCTATTTAAAGAGGTTGCGGTATATTTGACAAAGAACTTTTCTTTTACGAATAATTGCTACAAGTTGATGACCTTGAATCCCTATGTGTTCTATGACAGTAAGTTAGGTAACAAAGTTACGTCACTTGACTAAACTGATCTCTACAGAGAGAAGTAAGTTCCTTTCTCACACTCTAAACATGAAATGTTGACACAGAAACAGAGTAACATAGAAGTTTTTCTGCTGTATATGTCTGGTATCTGTACTAACCTCTTCAGGGACAAACTTACTGAAGTTAGACAAAAATAAAAAAAATTCACTCAGAAATCTGGAAAACAGTGTAAACGTACGTGGCTGCCCATGTTAATCGTTATAATTATGCAAGTACTAATTTTTTAAGTCACCTAAATAACTTTGTTTTTTTTTTAGTAACAGTAACTTTAAGCAGACCCTTTAACAATAACACTGTCGTGAATGTTACTTGTATCAAGGAAGTTTCAAGGTCACACACATTTTGTTTCATTTCACCACCAATAACTTTATGAAAATTCTAACACAGGTGAACAATGTGCATGATTGAATGAGTAAAAATTTTTTCATAATTATTTATATTAATTATGGAGTATTTTAATGTGCCGCACTACGTCCGGCATTTCCTACTGTGACAACATTATAAACTAAATAGTTAGGTCTTCCTTCATTCCTCATACATTCTTTAGAAACTTGATCCCTTTTTTCTTTTGAGCAGTGTGTTTCAAATAATACATTTCATAAAGTTATAGATCTTGCAGTAAGTTATAGATCTCTCGTATTCATTTAATCAACTTTTAATTTGACCGAAAACAGTTTTCACAAAAGTGAATGTATCAAAGTAAACAATCAGATGGAGCAAAGTATTGCTAAAGTGCAAGAGAAAGGACCAATAGGAGTAAGACAGGCGCAAGTGATAACGGATTGTCCACTGTCAGACGAGTAAACGCCATTTAAATTAATATGAATGTCGCAGAATGGACTAATTTAATAGGAATTGAATAAAATTATCGCGAACGTATAATTAAAAATCTAATGACAGTACTTCACAAAAATTGATTGTTATAGTTATTAAAAGTTCGGCTCCAGCGCTATCGATTATCGGAGAAATGATTTTCAGCTGAAGTTTAAGTGGAAAGTTTTAAGTATAATAAATGGCACTCCAACGTTCAATAAATACTCTGCAATAATTTTTATCTCGGGAGTATACGCATTGGTCGTAAAAATCGTTTTAAATATTGACGTAATTAAGCGACATTTCTTTCCTTAATTTAGAACGTTTGTCAACCCGCAGAATCGTCGTAAGTGAAATATCATTATTGTTATCGCAGATATGAAAAGTAATGGATGGTTTTGCTGAAAATTTACATCGGAGTGTGCCAGGATTCGTAATATTTAAAATTCCAGTCTCGTGTTTCCTCCTCTTCTTCTCCCCTACCTACTGAAACATGTTCCTCGTCTACACATATCTGCAACATTATTTTAAATTACTTTTATTCTGCCTAAAACTGCGAAAGTTCGTGCTTTGTGCCAGCTATGTTTCTGACTTTCGTAAAAATGCAGGAGAAAATATATTATTTGGTTAATTATTAGCACATACGTAATAAGATTGTGTCTTCTGCTTTATAAATAAGAAAATGACAGTCCATTAAAAATACATACTGGTTCCTGAATCAAAGATCGAATATAATGAAGCTCCTGTTGCTTCTGTAATTGCCACTGAGTATTTTCTTGGAATTTTTTATAATTTAATAACCAGAAACCGAGATAACTGACAGGATCATAAGGCTTTTTTGCTATAATTTCTTTCATTGCCATTTTGAGTGGCAACTCCAAATATTTTCTCAACCATTCACCATCAAAAGATAATTCTAGTTGATCCATTAGGCTACACAAACATCGTATTTCTTCTTTGCCTCTTTCTACTGTATTCTCCTCATCATCTTTCAAAATAACATTGATTTATTAGTTTTGTCTTACTGAATTACCCAATTCTGTGTTTCTAAAATTAATTAATACCTACAGTATATCTACATACATTTTTCTTTTAACTTGCATGTTTCTTCTGATTGATAAGTGTTAAAAAATATAAAAGAAAACTTGCTCATGTATTTGTACATTTATCATATAACTTACTATACTCTTTTTTTAGAGTTTCTGTGTCATTTTTACTGTGATCCTCAGAACATTTTTTTATTTTGTCATCCGCATCCTGGGTACGATCAGATTTATTTAAATTTGTAAATGGTGGATAAAATTCTGGTTGACACTGTTGTTGCATCAGAGGTGCCATTAATAATTCTTTCAAAGCTTCCATGCTGTTGGCAATATTTTATAATGCAATAGTATAAGTATTAAATATTGTATACACAGAATGTAGAATACAAGACACTTCTCGCAAAAATCGGTAGTTGATTATTGTAATTTCTATTTGAGAAAAAATCTTCAACTGAATGTATTTCACCTTGTGTCTCCATTTCCATTTCCAATTCTCTTGGCGAAAAAGTTCAAAGGCTCCGGAAGTCTCGTATTGTGCGGCGGTGGTCGTTGCTTTCTCATTTTAACATTCATTCTAAAACAAATGAAACTTTCCAATTAATAAAACGGCAAAAGCTTCGTGCCATTTAAATGTAACAGATTTTACAGCGCATTGTAACATTCACATCAGACACAGAAAACCTATAATCACAATTTTTATTTAACCGATTCAACGACTCGATACAGCAAAGCACTTCTGATGAAATGTTCAAAGCAGACCATGCGTTGGTAGAATTTCACAGGTTAAGTACAAATTTCAATTATGTACAATGTCTGTTCTTGAAACATAAGCTGTGTTCACAGTGATTCCATCATCGTCACGCTTCATCTTATAAATGTAATAAATACTTCAGCCAGGATGTAACTGTCCACGCTGTCGTTAGCGGCTCGTGCCTGCGATTCCCTGATAACGATGCATAACTGCCAATCACTATCAAACCGATGTTTATGCAGCCAGATGCCTTTAGAAAATTCGCTCCGTGCTCTTACTATGCGTAGAAAAGGATAGTCAGAGATAAAAAAAATTGTACACGCAACAGTTCCTGAGATAACGCCTCCTTGTGGACCGTTCGGCAGTGCAAACACGCGCGGCTCGAAGAATTAAATGTTCCACACTGAGCATAAATACATCAGAGATCACAAAGATATATACATCTCTTATCGGGACGCAAATTTTCCGATGTCTTCCTGGTGTAAGACTCGCAAAGCGCGTGAGTTAGATAGGAAAACCTTCATCAGGTTGGAAGGACGTGCAGTGGGTCCTGGTGCGTCCCATAAAAATTCAGGATGGATATGCCCAGCAAGGATCCGGAGGGTGGCAGGAAGAAGAGCACCATCTGGCCTCAGTGGATGGCTGCGTGCACGCGTATGTATAAATGAATCCTGCAAATTAAGTGTACATGTAGACAAACATACAGCAATTGCAAGTTACAAATGTGGAATAAAAAAGACTGGTAGAAGACGACATCTTTTTGTACAGTCTGAGAAAGAAACAATCTGACAAGACATAGAGGATGGTGATGCGTGAAGGAGTCTATATTATTCTACATTAATAGAAAAAATATTGAACTCTGAAAGCATAAATTTGCATAAACATCTACAGTCTAATTATTGGTACTAAGAAAGTCTATTCTTTGAGTCCTTTTTAACATTGAAATTAATGTAAAGGAGCATTCAATTTGTCCTGGTCTATCCTAGTGGAATAAGATGGAGTTCATTAAAGTTTAGAATGAGGATATAAGTTTGCCGTCTTCTACTACCCTCCTTTATTTTGACACTACTCGGCGAATTGTTGTAAAACATTGCCAATACAATGGCTAATGCATCGAAGGTACATCGTGCATCGAAACGCCTGTAGGCCTATGTCTATGAATGAGCTAATGAAATTACTCTCGCATCCGTTGACACAACTGTTTCATGGCCGTTTGTGACAGTCAGCTTAGCTGTTATCGGAAGTGGTCTCGCGAATGGCTGGGCATCGCCGTACTTGGCTCAACTGACATCAACGGAAGCGGATGTGCCTTTGAGACTGACAGATACCGAAGCGTCCTGGGTAGCGTCCCTTTTAAATCTTGGACGCCTCGTCGGTGCTTTGCTCAGTGCACTGTGTCAAGGTAAGGTCGTTTCTTCGCTGACAGAAAGAAAATTCGTCTGGTCGACCACGTCATCTCATCTTCCTCCTCGAACATGGTACCGATTCACGTGAACCTGGAAAACATTTCCCGTATATGTCGTGCAGATCCAACTTCCAAACACCTCCGAAGGTTAGATTCAATCTTTTCACGTGTACCTTTCACATTTTCCCTCTAAATGTTCTAATGTACGTGCCTGCAGTTGATACGATCGATCCTCTCTTGCAGCGTGCAAACAGGTGACCAAGCAAGGCAAACAATGGTAAACAGCATTGGTAGCGAATTCGATAAGAACAAGGCACAACACGACTCAGCACTGGTACAATAGCGTGACACGAAATTGTGGTACGTAGAAAAGCAACGCAGAGTGTCCATACTCGTGAAAGAAATAATTAACTGACTACCCTATAATTCAGTGAGGATTTAAGTAACTCCTTGTACCACTATCAAAAATAGTAATCATAAAATTTGCTGAATCCACGACGTTATAATGACCAAGAATCCCCAGAGAAACAGAAACCAAAAGTCTCGATAATCGAAAAATCATCAGTTCTGAGTTGTGGTGATCTTGCTCTTAGGCAAATGAATTCTAACGTGTCCACTCGTTTACAGCATACATTGGACGAAAGAAGGTGCTGTTGCTTGGTAGTCTACCGTTGGCGATGAGCTGGGTATTCAGCATTTGCGCCACATCGGTCACATGGCTATACATGTCCAGGTTCTGTTCAGGAATCGGGTCTGGAATACTATGGGCTGCTACGTCCTTGTATTTGAGCGAGATCGCTGATCCGAGAATTCGTGGATCTCTGGTAAATTCTTAACAACTTCATTCCTTAAGATTCTAAAAGATAGTAAGTCCTATATTACTGTGTTTGGACGAAATCGATGTGCCTAAATTAGTTTCCAGAATCGTTCTCGTAAAGCATACCCCTTTTTTTTATCGACACGGACGACCCCAATCAGATCTCTCATTCGATAAAGCCATACCTGTGGTCACGTCTTTAGATATCCATGAACGTGAATGCATCTTCCGTTGGTATGTTCTTGGGCAACGCAATGGGTCCTTATCTGTCCATGGAGATGTTCGGGTACGTGAGCCTCGTGCCGAATATCCTCTTCATGATCCTCTTCAGCCTGATACCCGAATCACCCTACCATTACCTCCTGCACGGGGATATCGACAAGGCCGAGGCATCCTTGAAATGGTTCAGGCGAGAAGCTGACGTCAAAGCGGAGATACAGGACCTCCATGAGCTAGTCGACGGAGCTGGAACGAATATTTTTCTAAAACTGAAGGAGTTCCTGACGCCAAGTATCCATGATTTCTCTACTCAAATATTCTGCCGCGTTTCGCTAACGATCGCATCAACCCGTCGTCGAAGTTCTTCCAAGCGAAATTTCAAGTTTCACCGTTAAACGGAGCACTCCAACGAAATATTCGAAATTGTTTTCATAAGAATCGATATCGTTGAGGACCCACAGCTATTAAACACGACATTCCGCGGTTCAGTTTCGAGATGATCTCACAGGCAACTTTACGTGTAGCTATACTCTGTGATTTCATCGTGACGACAATTTTTAGCAAGATTTAATGTTGCACGGATGATAAAGGACAATGGCAGAAAATGGACGATGCAGGCAACGTTTCAACAATTTTAAGTGATACAATTTTATTGCTTTATTCTGCAAATTCACAGACTATTTCTAACTTTACGCCCATTTTTAGTAACTCTCCCATCAGATTACGATAATAAATGTCCATGCGTTTTTGATTCCTACGTAAAGATAAAACGTTGCCTGCCAAGTCCAAGATTGTCCATTTTCCACCGTAGCTCTTTATAACTTCTTCTGATCGTTCCTTTCAGGTAACCTGAAGAAGGTTTTCCTGATCCTCGGTCTGTACAACTTCACGTACTTGAGTGGATACAACGCCTTGACCTCGTACGCTGAAATAATCGTGACGAGGAGCGAGATTAGCATAACACCGAGCTTAGTGGTGACGATCATCGGGTTCTCGATGATAGTGGCCGGTGCAACGGTCACCTTTCTGGTCGACAAATTCGGTAGAAGGTTCCTACTGTTCGTCTCTGGTGCAGGAGCCTCCGTAGCCATGGCGCTGTTAGGCCTCCACTTTCATCTATTGTCGCTGGACTTCGATGGCAATAGTCTGACGTGGTTACCAGTCACTGCACTGATAACGTTCAACTTTTTCATATCTTCCGGACTAATGCCGATCCCCAGCACTCTGCTCGGCGAAACGTTTACGGCGAACCTGAAGAACATGGCCTCCCTGTGCGTTGGCTCCAACAACGCTCTGATGTCTTTCGTGAGTGCAAGGACTTATCAACCGTTTTTAGACTTGGTCGATGAGAAGTTCGTGTACTGGACTTACAGTTTCTGTGTACTGCTCTCGGTGCCCTATGTCTATTTTCTGATCCCCGAAACGAGGGGCAAGAGTCTGTTAGAGATTCAACGATCATCGACCAAGAAAATAGCACATTGAGTTTGTACACACGGAGAAACATGTTCATCATTATCTAGTCTGATGTCTGATTGTTAATGCTTGTGGTTGACCCGTGGATCTTTCGAGCTTCGACATTGTTTGTACGTTGAATGCCACGAATTGAGGAAAAGATCGACAAACAGCCACCAACTTGGAAGAAAGAGTTATGAGTGATTAGAACCGTAAGAAACAATTATATTTGTAGACTGGTATGTACACTGTTGACAGAGTTCCTGATTATGTACAGACGTTGCAAAATAATAATCTGAAATATCCACTTTGCTTTCGTTTAAATACAATCTGCTTCTGAAAAGTCGTATCTGCCACAGCCAATCAGTGGTCAAACATGCAGAAGATTGGTCCGAATATAGTGTCCAATATTTTGGTCAATTCCCGCCTAACTTGACTTGTACTTGCAGGCTTGGCCCTGCAAAGGGTGATCGGGAACTGTAACCGCAACTGACCCTAAATTATGGTCACTTAGCGCCGTACCATGAGCTTGTGATACGCTAATTGCTGTTCAGAGGTGAAAAGTCAATCGCTAGGAAAAAAAATAGTTTTGAAGGGTAGTGCGGATGATTGAATTTGATGGTTACTTTCTGACGCCCTAATCTCCGGCCTGCAACAAAATACACATGCATTTTCTTTACAATTGTAGGACAGGCTTTCACAAAAATAGCTGTGTCTTGCATGAGCGCATTATCACTTTACCTCTGATGTATATACATATGTATTTGTACGAAAATTATAATAAAGTGCACAGACACCGTTTATATAAATAGTAAACTCACACACTAGGATTGCTTTAGAGAAATTAAAAAAGAGGAGCTAACCAGGTAGACTAGTTTCGTAGTCTCTTTTGTGTTCACTTTGAATGATCCATCAATATGCAAAAGCTCATCAAATTCTGAGCCGACCACTTTGGCAGCTTTCCTTGTAAGAAACGTTGGAAAAGCGCGGTCTTTGAGGGTCGGCACTAATTTGGTTGTTTTCCTGTATGTCACGTACGTAACAGAATCGTAGATATAAAGTTCGTAGACTGCACTCTTGATGTGCTCACAAAAGGGTATCCAACACACTGTTATAAAGAATTCTCTGTTGGGGGACATTATTGCGTTGTGAAAAGAGGTTTAAGAGACACGCACCATTTGAAGGGAGAACATGAAAAAAGTTTTCAGGACATCGATCGATTATTACATACTAGTGAATAAAATTTTCTGCAGCGTGGCTGGAATGTGGCCTGTACACGAGAAAAGTTCAACTCACAGCAAACTGTACACATACTTTCTCTTGTTATTCCTTTTGACGACTGTTAATAGCGTTTTCGTTCGACTGTTAATAGCAAAATACTGGCGATGGCGGTGAATTAGGGTGACCTAACTGTACTGGCAGGTAGACAACAAAATTCATTGAAACAACGTACAGTATCATTAAATATTCATTAGATATTTATTTGGAGCAACTATAGTCGCCCCCCGCGACTATTAGGAACAGTAACACCACAAACAATGCCAACTCGTTACTCAATAAAATATTCGGGTACTGGACTTACACTTTCTGTCTGTTCTCCTTAATCCCAAAAACAAGGAGTAAGAGTCTTCAAAATTCAACGATCCACAATAAAAAACAGCATATTAAATTTCTACACAGCAGAGAAACATCTTCATCACTTTCTAATCCGTCCCAGATACATAACAATTCACAAAAACCATTATGAAATACAAACATAAATTTCCACACAAAAAACTTCCTATTTTTCAAATCAAGATGCGTCTAGAGGACCCGAAGGATGAGAACGTGAGACTCAACATGGACTGTCCCATACATACTGCCTTCACTCTGAGTGTTCTGCTGCAACTGGTAGACACCAAACTCATTAAACTTGCATTTGTTGCAAATTACTACCATACACTGACTCTATCATTAGGCTGCAAATAAAAAGCGTACAGAGTAGAGACCTGTGTACAGCGATTACATGAATACGACAAATCGCTTCTGTTGAAAGTAAATACAGTTGTTCGTCATTCACGAGACTCCATAATGTTTTCACATAGTTATAAAAAATTCTCTGTTGGGGAACGTTGTTGCGATGTGAAAAAAAGGTTTAACAGACACGCGCCGTTTGAAGGGAGAACATGAAAGAAGTTCCCAGGACATCGATCGATTATTATATACTACCGAATAAAATCTTCTGCAGCATGGCTGGAATGTGGCCTATCGACGAGAACAGTTCGACTTACAGCAAAGCGTTCGCATACTTCCGTTTGTTGTTCGCTCTGACGGCTGTTAGCAGTGTCTTCGTGCCTGAAATACTAGCTATAGCGACGAATTGGGGTGATCTAACTATACTGGCAGGTAGCCAACAAAATTAATCGAAGCAACATACCTGAAAATTAATTTTGTTTATAACATAAATGTTTAATTCAGGAGTAGGATGCGTTCTAATGACGGTTGGACAGTTGTTGTTTAAAATGATTTACCTATTGGCAAGGAGGAAGCTTACGTATAGACTTTACAAGGAATTGAGAAGTCTGTGGGATTCCTCTGATGATCACAAAGAAAGGCAATCGTACGAAGTGCTCGCTTATTGGGCAAGAACCTACACGATAGTCTTCTACTCGTCTTGCATGTGCAACGTGTTCACCTTCACAATCTCAGCTGCTTTCGATTATTTTAGAAGCGAGTACAATAACAGCAACGACGGTGCTCAAGGTCGACATCTCCCTTTCGATGTCTGGTAAAATGAATTTTCTTTCAAATATTTAATTCATCTGTGATCAATAGACAGTGGATGTTCATGTAGATAGACATTTTTAGAGTTCTATATTTCTTATGTATATACAGTTATAGAAACAAAACTTTGACAAAACTGTATTTTGTTCTGAAAATGTTTTTCAGATATTTGGGTATGTTAAATTGTATGAACATCCGCAGTCTAGTGATTATTCTTTTAGTATTAGCCGGTTAAGGAGTCTGTTTCTTTAAAATAATACATCAATTGTTTGAATCTTTCTAAAGGCGCATATGGTGTTTGATTATGTCATTCATAGCATTTAACAACACGATTAGGTACGGAACGGACATCACAGATTCTCCACGCTTCGAAATCGCGTTTATTTGCCAAGTTCTGGCATCCCTGATCTGTTGCGCCGGCATCTCCGGCTTGGATGGTTCATTTATGACCATAATTTTGCACGTATGCGGTCAGTTCAAATTAATTAACACCTGGATCAACAATATCGGTGTCGAAATTACCTGTGAATCCGTTCGATACAAGTATCCCCGTGATTTAAACGCGGACCTGCTGAAGTGCATACGACACCACCAACGAATAATCAAGTAAACATTTTTGTTTCTATTTGTGCTGTTACTAAAAATTAAAAAATTTATTAGATAAATTTTTGAAGTATATTTAAACATCTTAAGGTCTCATCAAAATGAGTACAAAAATGGTTAGCTAACATATATTTGCAAGTAAATTCTTCTTTCTCAAAAAAAGCAGAAACAGAGTTCGCTCGAGTATTTTAATGTTCTGTTTTTTTATAAAAGAGATTCCATGTATCGTCCATCCATTTCAATACAAACTGGTCACTCCAGCATCATAAAGTACCGCACCTTTTCAAAATTCCGTATTTTATTTCGCAGCACCTGACAGTGTCTACTAAATCGTTTATATAGATATATATACTACAATTTTTACGTCTCTCCTAAAAAAGAAAAATACAGTTACTTTAATTCATCTTTACTTGATTCTGTAATTTAGTTAATTCAACTAATTTTTCATCATACAAAGCAGAAATTATTCGCTCTACAAACACTGATTTTTACTAAACATTGAATTACTCAATTTAACCCTTTGAATGCTATCGGTGCCTATAGGCGGTTGACAAAGTCGCTCATCATATACTGTTGACGCCCATAGGCGTTCAGTGCAATGGCTCCTTGCGTACTACTGCTTCTCGACCGCCCGCAGCGTTCGCCTCATTTTGAAGTAGTCCGAGGTTAAAGGGTTAATGTGTATCACAAGCCATAAAATGTTTAATCGACTTCTTTTAATATCCCATTGTTGTGTGCTGTATAATTTATAATCTAATTACTTTTGCACAGTGTGGTGAATGATGTAAACAATTTATTAACGCCAATCATTTTCGTGCAACTGCTAACGAGTGGAATAGAAATTTGTCTCAGCGGTTACGCGGTAACCAGCAATGGTACAAGTACCGATCTACTTAAATTCATATCATATTTGTCCTCGATGACGGTACAACTGATAGTATGGTGTTGGCCTGGTGAAATTCTCGTTCACGAAAGTCAGCAAATAGGGCACGCAATCTATCTTAACGTACCGTGGTACAATTTACCGCCGATTTATCAAAGACTGCTTTGCATGATGATCGTTAGGGCACAGCAGTATTGCAGCATCACAGCGTTAACATTCAAAACGTTGTCTTTTAACACCCTAACAAGTGTGAGTATTCCTTCCTCGTCTAAACGAAGAGAAAATGGAAAGCACTTTGGTATATTATACAGCGTGAACGATAAGTCGTTTTACCGCAGATAAATACAATAATAAAATATGAAAGGCGTGCGAACGTATTTCTGACATAGCTGTAATTGTTCACAATTGTCCTTGACATTCGCCACGCGATGCTGATAGCATCACACAGTTAGCGTGTACGCAGTTTATATAGGTTAGACCAGAGGTGGCTATCCAGAGCGAGGCTGGCTCCAGCCTACCCCCAGTCTGCAACCACTCCCCTCACGTAGACTGTGAAACGCTTATGTAACAATCCATTGATTATATATATATGCTCTGTTATACATCATTTGTCATATACAAATGCAGCAAACATCATATACATTTACTTATTAGGATCTGTTTGATAATTAAAAAATTAATTACCATATTATTTCTTTTTAACAAGATCCGAATAATTAATAAATTGATTATTATGGACATTCTATCAAGTGGATTGCGCATTGCTGGAATTGAACTTGAATTGGATATTCCGTATCTTCTTAAAAATGCGTAATATTGTAATTAATTCTTTAATTCTCAAATAGATCCGAATATGCGACTGTATATTATGTCCTCTGAATTTGTATATGACAACTGATGTGTAGCAAAGTAGAGATATAGTCTCTGGATACCCAACCACAACCTACGTGAGGAGAATAGACAAAGAGTGGGGGTAGGCTGGAGCTAGGCCTTGCTCCGAATGGACATCTCTGGGTTCGACACTGTTCTGGACAACAATTTAGAGGGATGGGTGGGACCTAGGCCTACTAGGTCACGTGATTTTTCCATGTAGGTAATATGGAAAGACAATATATTTGCACAACGACTAAACAGCTTGCTAAATTTAAAACAAATCATTGAAAGGGAATGTGATTCTCTGTCCGAGAATAAGGAATCGTGCTCAGTCATGTGCAATTCCTTCTTCAAACGTTGCCACTTGTATATTGAACAAACTGATCAACCTTTTGAATAGTTGTTGAAATAAATTCGTACATTTCTCATATTTTATTATTGTATTTATTTGCGGGAAGGCGATTTTTTTACCACTCTGTAGTTTAACGCTTTAACTGCCGTGTCACCCATTACTGAGTGACACATTCAGTCATTACTTATTTGATCATGAATGTAATAACAAATGTATCTAACAAAGTCTAATGAAACGAATAAAAGAATTATGAATGTTCTAATATTATTGATTAACTTTCGGGTTGCATTGATTTTATATACAGTTTTAGAAAACGTCATTTTTAAATAATACAGCGTGGAAATCAAAGTGTGAAGGGATGTTAGCCCTTTGCTGTCTTATCTTGAGTCTGTGTAGACATGGCATCCCATTCTAGCTTTTATATACAGGGTGCCCCACCTAAATCGTTCCACGTGAATATCTTTTGATTTATTAAAGATATTGAACAAAAATTTCTGATAAAACTTGGATGATTTCGAGGGAGGTATGATGCAGTGTCAACAGCTTATTTATAAGTGGAAGAGTAATGAAGGTATGAAGGTCATCTTCGTTTTTTTAATTCGCAACTTTTGTCTAAAATATTTTTCAATATCTCTAATAGTTTAGAACAAAGCTGCATAACCGCTTGCTCACGAGCACGGCCACTCGATCGCCTCCTCCCGGGATACCCCCACTATGGGGTTCAAGTTGACTCTCTCGTTCCCGCATCTTCCCGTTGCGGTCCACACGAGTCAATCTGAACCGTATAGTGGGGTACCTCGGGAGGAAGCGGTTATACAGCTCTAGTTTAGAAGTCAGAGTGCATCGATTTAAATGGACCACCCCGTATATAAATAATTCAGATATATTTTCTGTAGAATATTGCCAGTGTATACATGCTTATGAATTGTCTTCCGATGATTATTATATAATATAATAAATTGTGTTGTATACACAAATTTGACGACTTCTGACGTTGCATGGTTCTGAATGACCTTGTATCAAGGGTAGGCTGCAACTTTCATATGAACAATTTTTTTACATTTGAAATACTCTAAGAAATAACGGGACTGTCACATCTTAACGCGGATACACTGTAGATCCGTCATGGCCATCCGGAGCGCAGCCCTGCTCCGATCTTCCCCCACTTTAGGTCCGTTCCCTGCGTTTCAGTTCCCTCCAGTTCCCCCTCGGTCCATCGTTGTACCAGATTACAGCCTGATAAGAAGAATACACGCAAAGTGGGGGTACGCCGGAGTGGAACTGCGCTTCGGATGGCCATGACGGCTGTAGATCATGATCTGGATCATGAATATGACTCGTTGTAGTAAAGGAAGTAATTAATGAAACATCCAATATAAATTTATTATTACAAATAACAAATACAACGTAGGCCGCAAAGGGTTAACAGCGCTAAAAGTAACAACACATAAACATCAGTGTCCATGAACTCGCAATTAAAATACAAAATTAATTCCAGGTGTTCAACACAGCCGTCTCTTACTTTACCCTGTTACGTCAAATGCAGCAGTCGTAAATTAAAACAAAAAAGAAAAACGATTATTAAACGGAATCTATGATTCCACTCGTTTCGAAAGAACGGTTTCCGTGGAAAATAGTTGAAGAGTATGTTGACGGTATCGTCAATCGCGTAGTATTCGCGTGCATTAGCTCGAAAGTCAGTCTGTATTCGATTAAAGAAATTATATTGAATTTTTCTGCGTACTTGAATCGATGTTGCCTGTGAAAATCGCTCTAAAGACCCTTGTTGATGGTGGACTGCTGAAAAATCGTATGTATTCGCCAATTTGTAGCAATCGATCCCTGTTAACATGAAAACAATGTACAATTACCTTCAATATTTTCGAAAACACGAGAAATCGGTAAGATGAAGGAGTTTTAAATGGGAACGCGTCCTAAAGGACGTTAACAGTGTTAACTTAACACGTGCCGTTAACTGCAATTATCTGGTTATCTCAATTACGTATCACGCTTTGTAGTGGCAGCACTGATATTTGACGTTTACGCGAGGAAACTTCATTGCACTTCAAATTCAAACGAACTCCGCAGCCTAACTCTAACCTGATTTCATGACAACGTAAAATACTTCAATGTTTATATTGTTTTTCGTAGAAACAGTTTGTCGAGAAAGGTTTAACAATTTTATAGCATTTCATCTTTCGTCTCGTGTTCCATCGATGAAAAGGACACGAGCTAATTCGAAAGCAAATTCTGCCGTAGAAACAAACAAAGAAGATAACAACAGTGAAACAGAAACAAATTCAGAGGTTTGTTGATAAACAATTGTGCCTTAAGTTGCGTAAAATTACAATTATTTTAATGTCCTAAATTTATACAATTTTTTTTAGGATGTTGAACATTCACTGATTGAAACCAAGAACTTGCAAAATAAAAAATTAAGTGATACATTAGCTGAAAATCAAAATGAGATTATTGATAATCGTTCTGTTAAATCTGAATTGGAAGATGTGAATAATTCTGAGCAGGAACCAAAGAGTAAGCTTAATTTAAAAAGTCTGAGAAACAGTAAGTTGATTCAATTAAAATATTTAAATAATATGTTCCATGGATACATACTCTTGTATAATTCATATTACAGGAAATAAAAGAGTCAATGAAGAATTTAAACCAAATATACTTGCCACAAAAAATAAACCTAGAGCAGTGGTGGATTTGAAAATGATGAAGGAGGAATTGAAACATTTGGAAGATCCACCCTTAACCAATTGGGAGAAACAAATATGTTCTAAAAGACTTCCATTTTCATTCTTTGATTCTCCATGTGAAGAATTAGCTCAAAATTTATTAGGTAACTTTCTCAGTTTTTGTCTTTGCAACAAGTATATGTACAGTAGTATTGATATTTGTTTTTTGTTTGCAGGAAAAGTGTTAGTTCGTTGCCTAGAAAATGGAACTATTCTAAAGGGTAGAATTGTTGAAACAGAAGGATATTTAGGAGTGATTGACAAAGCTTCACACTCTTATCAGAATAAAGTTACACCTCGTAATCTACCAATGTACATGCCACCGGGGACTATCTATGTGTATATGACATATGGAATGTATCATTGTTTCAACATATCCAGTCAAGGTGAGTGTCAATTTAACAGTAATTACATGTACTAGTTTATTTAGTATACTTAGAAAATTTTAGTGTACGTCTAGTATTGTGGTAAAATATATTTAGAGTCGGGAGCATATGTACTGATTAAAGCAGTGGAGCCCCTACTTGGTCTTGATTACATGGAATTACTAAGAAATATGCAATTTGAAGAAAATAGAAAAGAAAAGAAACTTGTGAACAATGTCCAACGTATTAAACAATATGAGCTTTGTAATAGTTCATCCAAGATTTGCACAGCTTTTGTTATTGATGTAGACAGCTTCAATAAGAAAAGAATTTATGAATGTAATGATTTATGGATAGAACGTGATCCTTATATAAAATCCACTACTGTTGTAGCAGCACATCCTAGTAAACAATTAGAAAATGATACAAAAACTATGTGGCGTTATTATGTGTTAGGAAGTTCTAGTGTTACTAATAGAGATGTCAAGTCTGAAGAATATGCTTATAATATCTAAAAATTGTACCTTCTGTTTGTAACACTCTTTCCACATGGAAATCTCCTGGTAAGATTTTAGGTGACGGGAGTGCTGTTTTGATAAGGGCTGTTGAACCTTTAGAAGGTATAGAAAGTATGGCTAGTCAACGTTCTTCGAAAGGATCATCAGGTGCACCTAAAAAGCCTTTAAAGGATTTGCGAACACATGAATTGTGTAATGGTCCATCAAAGTTGTGTATGGCTTTCCAACTTCATAAAAAATACAGTAAATACTCTATGTGCTCTTGGAAGGGTTTATGGATAGAAAATGATTATACGATCGAGGATATCAACATTGTACAGTGTTCCAGGATAGGTATCGATGGTTATGGCCAAGAGTGGTCGAGTAAACCATTACGGTACTATATTTACGGTAATAAAGCCGTGAGTAAACGAAATAAGGCAGCAGAATCTCTCTTAGGGCTAAACTGAAATATTAATTGTATTATTGAAAAGAACTTATTTGTATCGTTTTTCAAGTTACACACCGCATGTATTTATATTGTCATGTGTATGTATGTAAAAGTTTACAAAATATACACTTCACATGATTTTAAAGTTATCTCAGTTCTTTATTTTTAGCTTTACATATAAAATAAATAATTTTTACATTCATAATGGTATAGTGTGTACTCTACAATTATGATAAGTAATAATTTTGGTAAATAAACATAACTTACACAATAAATCTATATCTGTTTGGAATATGTTACAAGCAAATGACATTTCATACTCTTATGCCCATTCTTTCATTACTCTGTCATAATCTTCCTCTTCAATGAAAGGTTTATCTATGGATCTGTAATGGAATAATTTAATTTAATAATTTTCATTAATTTGCTTTAGTTAACATAAAAAATATAAGTTAATTAAGTAGCTCACTCTATCATAAGTTCTCCACAGTATAAACATTCAGAAGCTACTAATTCATCTATGTCAGCTTTAATTTGATCTTTTGTGGGTAAAGACACTGATCCAACTAATGTTGTTGATGTAGTTGATTTTATGATGTAGCTTTGATCTTCAGGTCTGTTTGAAATAGCAGTGAGTTGACGTTGAAGGTCAGCTAGTTTTGTTCTTTGATCCATTGATAACATAGGTGTCAATGCAGCTACAAGGCAATCACTATGAAACCTATGTCCACATGGAAACACATAGAAAGGTCGTAATAATAATTGAACATCACAAGTGTTGCAGGTGTCCTTGGTATGTACAAATGTACACCTAAAAGAAGATTCATTTATATTATATCAATGAAATAATCTATCATTACCTGTCTGTTTACCTGGTTCTAAACTCTTGTATATCTTTCCTAATAAGTTCTGCCGCTTTTGTCGCTTCCTGCATTTCTTCCTTAAGGTCTTGAATATGCTGATTGTATTCCTATTGATTATAATTAAAATGTATGACACTAATTGCAAACATTTAATTTAAGAAGTAGTATGCTATATGCGAAGTTATTTTACCTGCAATGAATTGCAAATTGCATCTTTAAAGTGATCTATAGTAACAAAGTCAGAAAAGAACGGCAATATGTCTTCTATTCTAACTATGTCACAATGTTGTAAAAATTCCATGGCTTGTTGTATATCGTTTTTCTCTCGAACCACGTGTTCGGCTAGAATGAGGTTCAGTAAGAATTGTATCAAACTACAAAGTTCTGAGTTTATATTTCTGTTACATACCTATTTTTAACCATAGCTTTTTCCTTAATTCATCGTCACGATCAGAAGGCATGGCAGCTATTTGTTTAGCAAGATCAACACTGATTGTCAAAGCTAAATCAACTGCTGTTGTCCAGAGTCCAAGCAAAGCTGACAACTGGACACATGCTTTCGTTAAACCAACTTCTTGGCACAATCGTAATGCATAATGCACATCATAATGCACCATATTTATATCTTGTCCTGAATAAATTAAACTTTCCCAATATAATGTGTTTCTATAATATTTTATATTAAAAGTGACATTTTAAAAATTACCTTGAGAACTAATGTAACGCATAACTTCATCTTGTTTATGCCGGGCATATAATGACAGGAGGAAATTATGAATTGCTTGTTCCTGGCAGCTTTGCGTATAAACACAGGATTCTAAATATCTTATTATTTCTTTTGCCTGTAATATAAATATGTGTTAAGTATTTTTAAGATGTGAAGAAAAAAATATAAATTACGCATATCTTACATGTTTCTCATCACTATTACAAGATACTAAAGCTGGAAGAAGTTTGGATGGTTTCAACAAAGAACCTTGTGATATTAAAGCAGTCACTGCTGGGCGCGGTAGCTCTTGTAAAAGAATGCCAGAAAACTGATAAAAGAGGTCTTTATCGTTTTGACTTTTTAAAACTTCCAGAGCTTCCAAATAATTATTCTTGTATAAATGCTGTCGTATCACTTCTTCGTAATTGCAATGCATTATAGTTAAACGAATAAGATTATCTTTATCCCCATGACTTGCCATTAAATCATATATAGTACTACGATTTCTCTTTATACATTCCTAAAATCAAAATATTTTTTTAGCTATGTAACAAAAATTGTATTGACCTCATAAAATAATAAGGCATTTTTTAATTGCTACCTCTACTTTAGGTATTGCAAGGAAACTATCAAATTGCTTCTGCAATTCTAAGTATTGTGGATCATGTAGATAGGATGTATTATTACTTCGTAATACACCCATTTGGTTCATAAACAATTCTATCACCCACACAACAATCATAGTTATTTGTGTTTTATCTTGTGCTTTCAGTCCTACGAGTTTCTAAACATAAAAGTTTCAATTATTTGAATTTAAATGTTTTAACGATACCGAACACTTGAATAAATATATTACCTTTTTAAGGAATGTTTTCAAAGCTTCTATTTGCCATTCCTGCAAAAATTTTAACGAAATTTCTTCAAATGATGAGTAAGTATCTGCATAGGTGAGAGCACTTCTCTCATATCTATAACATAATGTTTGAATAAACATACAATTATATTTTATGTATCAATGCATTAAGATGAACTCACTCTTTATTCTTGAAAAGCATTTCTGCTTGTTTTACGAGTACTTGATCTATATGTGCTGGATTATCTCTACAATATTGTTTTGCAAGCTCAAATTCGCCTTTATCAACGTAAACCTATGGAAGAATAATGCATGTAATTAATAACTTGAGTATATAAGTATTATGCTTGATTAATTCATTTACCTGCCAAACATTTCTGTCTTCTTTATTAACCTTGTATTTAAATACAGCTCGCTCACTGTAAGCCCATATAGAACGTGTTGTGTGATCCTTAGTAATATTAAGTAGTTTTCCAACAACCTATGAAAACAAAGACTTGCCTTTCAACTATATTTTCTACATTTATACAATAACAATTCTTATTCATTTCACGTACATCATTATAGATGTCTTCAAATATTAATTCCTGATTTAAGAGTGATATGCCTTTTACACGATCTGCATACAGCAACAATGCATGAAATTCTGTTAGAACAAATGACGATGGTGCTATTGTTGTTTTTTTGATATTGCTTCCCATGAGACTTGCTTCAGGACAAGTTAACATTTGTTGACCTGTTAACATACTCTTTGAATCTTCCTTTGGATCAACCTAAACAAATTCAATTAATTTGCAAATTTTATATTTCAATTTAGTTAAAAAGACAAACTTTTAATGAATGCTAATAAAATAATTTTTACCTGAGCATATAGTATACCAGTTTCTGTCAACCAACCAAATGATTTTGGTAAAGCACCAATTGTAGGATAGTAAAATTGCATTTTAGAGTAAGGCAAGGAACTTATTACTTCAGTAAAACTTTCTACAAAATTTTTCCTTTCGTTACTATTATAAACACAATTTTAATTAAGTAAGTATAGATAAGATTTACCTTGAACATTCAAGTACTTATTAAAAACCTGTTGCAAAAGAGGTTTCTCTTCTGGATTCTGTACTGACCCTATGTATTGGTAAATACGCATAAGGGTTGTAACAATAATCATATATTTGTCAGTATTTGGTACTTTATGAAAGTCTATACCAGTAATTGGTGGTTTACTGTTTTGTCCTATGTCAAATACCTGAAATATATAACAATTAATTCTGCAATAATATTAAACAGTAATTGTATTGCGATAAATGAATGTTTCCTAATATGAGAATACCAGACTAATGATAGGTACATATCATTTAGGTGCAAAACTAAAATTTGTATGAAAAAATTCCTACTTTTTTATTGATATTTCTTAGAGCCCAGTAATACAAGTGCATATTTCTAACTGAGAGATACTTTGCACATGCAACAAAAATATTGTTTCTAACTCACCAATCCTTCTACCTCCTTAGCACCATAAAGAGGTAAGTAGTTAGGAAGCTTTGGAAATAATGAATAATGATATAGGGGACCATTTCTATCATAATGGAATGACAATGTACATTACTAATGATATAATTTAAAAACTGATTCAGTATTCTTTTTATATACCTGTCTCCAATATTGCTCCAGACTTGTGTTAAATATTTTGTCACCATCTAAACCGATTTCAGTTTCAAAAATAAGACCTTTCGAAGTTCCTAAGAGAATTGGACCTGTAGTAGTTTCTGAAGTGTTTAAGAAATTCCAACCGACAGCAGTAATTTTATGTCCTTTGAATTTACTTGCCTAAATGAAAAACATATTAAAGACTTCATTTTAGACACCATTTGATTGTGTTTACAGATTTCATTTACCTGTTTTAATTTTGTTGTTTTTCTGTGAAAATAAAATAATTCAGGCGGTAGGTTATCTTGATTCTTTGGTTCCAAAGCTATTAACAAATGATTGCCCAAAGGGTCAAGAAACATTCCTGACATGTTCATACTCATTGCGTATTTAGATATGTCAATCTCTGAAATATATACCTCCACTCAAAATTTTTATATTTCATATATATATGTTATTTTTTAGCAAAAATAGTACCTTCTGGTGTATCTGGATGTTTCATGTCAATCCTCAAAAGAATATTATTAGCCATAGCAATAACAATTATGTTATTACTAACAACAAGATGTAAAATATTATCAGGTGGCAAGAAATTAACTTTCTGTTTTACAAAAATTGGCCCCTCATCCTGCAGCTTCATTTGAATAATTCCTGTTGTGCTCTAAAAATTGAAAAAAGATTAGGTGTCTTTGAACGTCAAACAAAACACACAAAATTATATTAAAAATAAAATAAACAAAAATGTCTATCGTAAAACTTACAATGTCAAGACGAACTGGGGGTACATGTACTTGTTTCGATCGCTGAGAAGCTTGTTCATACTGATCAAACATCGATGTCATTTTGCTAATTTAGTCAAAGTTGCTTACTTCGCTACAACAAAACATAAGCTTCACCACTGTGATACAACTTAAGCATGCCACAGTACCCACACTTACATGTTAAACAAGCAGTTAGAATACAATTATTCAATTGTATGTACTTTGTAACATCACACTGAAGGTGAATCATTTATAAATTACAATATCACACAATAAAATGTTGTGAAATATTACATCTTTGGGTCAACTTTAATTCTTACATGACATATGTTATAGGTGTAATTGTATATCACTTTCAAATCCAGTGTATGTTAGTGAATCATTTGGAAACATCAAATAATGTACAACTCTGTGAACACACGATTAGCTGACACTGATAACTTGTCATGTTCAGTTATATTGGTAGCAGTGGTTGTGTGTACCACATCTTGAAATTGTAAAATGCAATCAAGAGAAACAAATGAATTGTTCTTAGCGGATCACCGTTCAGCGAGAATTGCCAAGTGATTTGCATGCGTAATTTCCACCTAATTTCGTTTTCTTCTGATGCGAATTCAGATGACAATCTGTTGACATTTTATCTGAATCATCTGGCTGAAAAACGTGGTGTAAAAATCAGTGTTTGCATCGAAGCGTGCCTGGACAGTTCGGCCAGACGAGTGGCAAGTAATTATTGTTTAAATGTCTAATGCTAATAAGATGGAAAATGACAATGATCCAGTGGTTACAGAGGTTCGTAAAGCATCTTACCTTCCTCTCCAGACT
The DNA here is from genome assembly GCA_916610135.2 of Macropis europaea. Taxonomy (NCBI): domain Eukaryota; kingdom Metazoa; phylum Arthropoda; class Insecta; order Hymenoptera; family Melittidae; genus Macropis; species Macropis europaea. Next base: position 24,487,061 of record OU744344.1, read on the forward strand.
CTTGATAGTGCTACGAAAAGCATGGTAGTTCTAGGTTATGTGTTCGAACACTTTATAATGTATAATTTGCCACATGTGAAAATTTTTTTTACTTTTGCAATGACTGTGAACACTTATTTCCGTGACATCCATATAATATTACATTATGTGTCGTACATTTACTATATAAATTGTTAGGAATATTAAGTGCTTCTCTTAAATGAAATGCATGAAAAAAATTAATGTTGACAATCATGTCTAAAATAATTCTGTGAAAGAAAATAAGAAAGAATGTATGAATGTTTAAAGATAGGAAAGAAGAAAGGTTTGGATTTTTTTAGATCCCAGTGTTTCTGTCAAAAACACTCGCGGACAAGTTATTTATCTTTCAATATCCGGTCCGTCCCGCACGAGAAGGATACGATAATGCTACTTTCCTGAAATCTTCGATAAAGCCGGAGAATCAGGAAGTTCTCCTAGAAGTTGCAATAGATACACACAGTGTCAATTATGAGCCTAGTAAAGGTGAACAGATTGCAATTAATGCGGACGGAGATTCAAAAACAGAGCAGGAAGAAGAGGAAAGAGCATTTGATAGGTATTTTTAAATAATTTTCTCTGTAGAGGTAAATGGTTTGTTTGTTAGTACATTATATAATAAATTTTATTTTTCAGCAACCTGATGGATAAAACTGTTTTACATTCTTCACGTGCATTGCCAAACTGTTCTAACTATGCTATTGGTGTTTTTCAAGATGAGGAATTGCATATAACACCTTTGAAAGGACTTGTTCAAATGCGTCCACAGTTCAATTATCTAGATAAAAGTGACAAACGCATTAGAGAAGAAGCTAAAAATATGGGTGAAGGTATTATCTATATAAAGTATGCAATAATTGTTTAATCAATTTAACTGTAGCAACTTTCATTCATTATAATTTTTCATCTGCAGAAATGGATGAGGAGGAAGAAGGTCCAAAACAAGTCAATGTGACTTTTGCTAGGCAGAAACCAGAATTCATGAAAAAAATGCAGGAACAGTCTTTCCAGCATCACTCTAAGAAAAGCTTAGAAGAAAGATGGATTCACACAAATTATATTCCATCAAATAGTACTCAGGCAGAGGTTTATATCATTATTATTTGATTTAAATATTAAAACAAATATAATTCTTTTGAATATTTATTATATAAATATACATATTTTCAGCTGACACGTTTAGAGATGCTTTGCTCTAATACAGATGAAACTGTAAATACATTGAATTTATCAACTCAACAATATTTAGATTTATTAGCACCGCCAATAAAAGAAGAACAGTATTTGAAAACAGATGTTTCTAATTCTGTAACATCTCTCAATTATATTAGGACTTTACCACTCCTCGATCAAGTTAGAATTCTTATGAAAGATGGTCAGTGACTTTCAGATGTACATATGAAACATTGAAACATTGTTTCAAGAAACAAACTTCGAACCGTTGTACTCTAATACTAAATGTTTTTCTTTTGCAGCCAAAGTTATATCTTTTGCACAATTACGATCAATTTTATCACCGGATCAAGAAACAGCAGCTGTATTAAAGTATTTACAGCAAGTAGCAGTTTTAGTACAGGGAAACTGGGTTGTAAATAGTGAACTTTTGTACCCGAAAGATACTATATCAGCGCATAATGGCATTCCTGCAGATCTTATGTGTAGAGCTAGAGACTATGTTGTAAGTTTTATACTTTTTCAAGTTCAATATTTAACGTAGTAACTAATTTATTCACGATTTCAGTTATTATCATTCACGGAACACGAGTACCTAGACCGGAAGACAGTATCGTCCGTGATTAAGTTACCTCCTGATGAAATTAAAGAAATATTTACAAACTTAGCGACGCATGAACCAAAAAAAGGGTGGCGTTTAGTAGTTCCACGTACTAAAGAATTTAGTGAAAGGTATAGGAATATTGTTTCATTGTATGAATTAAATTAAATCGAACGTATGATCTAATGTTTTGTCAATAGGTATCCTGAAATAGCACAAAGACAAGAAATGTTTTGGGATGTGAAACGAAAGCATCTTCGCGAGGCTATGGAAGTACAAAATCAGATTCCACAACGACAAAGGCGGAAGTCGAACAGAGAATCCGTTGGGTCTGAAAACGAAGAAAGAAACGTAGGTCGCGGCAGGAAAACGTTGAGGGATTCTTCCATGTCTGACAACGACAGTGCAACGGAGCCAGTGAAACATAAAAAGACTATTCGGTCTCGTAAAGTGTCTGAGACCACGTGACCAAAGTTGATGCGCAGCTAACTTGTATAATACTGCTACATGTTGTTAATCAATTTGAAATTGTCAAATTACACGTCTAGATCATGTTACCACAATATGTCTGCTTTGGTACACTGCCAAAATCTTACAATATACTTATATTCGTAAATTACTTAAATAGAATGTTTTCTAGTCTCAAATGATGTATCGGGGTAACATAAACCTCGAACATTATTTGTTCGGATAGGGAAGTCCTAGATTTCGTTGTCCTAAATATTTATTTAAAGGATCCGAATTGTCCGTGTTTGCTTTTTATACGTTATCAATAGTGAATGATATTATTATAAAACTCTATTTTGATTATATTATTTATTGAAATATATGCAGAATCTGAACAAGGTTTTGTCAAATTATTAAATGATCACACAAGATTTATTGGCAACTTCAACGCTGTCGACGTGAATGGAGAGTATGTACCATATGGAACTGTAAAAAGCATTCATTTATTGTTTCCAGTAGTTATTTTCTGCACGTCGTTGATCGATGATGCATGGAAATCGATGACTGAAAAATGACTGATGTTTTTTATTTTATTAGAAATATTTGTACGTATAATAAGGGGAAATCATGTAGAACACTAGACAACTACATAGAAATATATATTATAAATTACCATAATGACAAGTGAACCATACACTGTATTTATTATCGCAATGTTCAAAATGTACATATTTATATCTCAAAACGTATTTTAGAAGATCCTCTACATCCTTCCCCCGTTACTTCATGATTTCTGTTTCTATTATATAATAATGAATATTCTTCATTCTGTGTCTCTTGAAACGATTTTTCAATTCAATTTTTCTTAATCTTTTATCATACAAGAAATTAAATTAACAGGATAATATTTTATTACCAAAGAAATATTATCATGTATAATATTTATGCATTACTATCATATTAAATGTGGGTGTACAGCTAGAACTAATTAGCGTGAAAAATGATACTCGTTCAGAAGCAGGAAACATGATTAAAAATTCTATTACAGCTATGTACATATCTACTACACAAATACATACTAGCTTCCAGAACAACTTATTCAAAACTATTTCATGTCGTCTTTATAGCGTGCATTATGCAACTATCTATCGCATTTTGTAACATCAACCGTATGCGCGCGCGAATAACATAAAAATTTATGTTAATTTTAATAACATTTTATATACACATATTTTTTTAACCCTTTGCTATTGGCACCTATAGGTGCTTGACAATATCGCTTACCGTCTACTATCGACGCCCATAGGCGTTCGCTGCAACGGCTCTCTATCAGTTCTGCGACTTGACCGCACACAGTGTCCGCCTTGTTTCCAAGTAGCCCATAGTCAAAGGGTGTAATGAAAATTTATACTTGAGAAAGTTGTGGTATACAATTATACAAAATTGCATCGATATTAAAAAATAATACAAGGTACTTTCCACTTAATAAATCGAGGATAAATTAGGTCTGAACACCATCTGAATCATCACCGTAAAATTATGTGTTTAGCGTTACCTAAAGAGGCGTGAAATAATTAAAAAAAAAATATAAAAAAATGGTTTATTAATTCCCAGTTCGAAAGTTCGATATTCCACAGATTAATTTCAACTACTTTATACACGTTATCCGAGAATGTAATACTTCAACGATTGTCCTTGAAGTCTTTGCAGAGATCATTACGCTTCTCGAGGCCCGCGTTTGCGTTCGATCTACAAAGATATTTTACTGTACACAGGAACACACACACCTAGAAAAGAGAATGTACTTATTCATGCAAAACTCGTTCGATATTACGCTGTTTTTTCAGAAAAAAGAAAAAGAACCTACTTTCTTGGGGAAAGGAGATTTTCTTCTATCGATTGCGAAACCGTAGAAAAGATAATACAAAGAGCAAGAAATGACGAAGAAAAAGACAAACTTCCTCAACATCACGCTCTAAAATTAACAAAACAGTGTCCGTTTGTTTTTTAATTCACAGAACATCAAAACATTCGAATTTTGAAAGTACCACACACTAAATTAAATTCAATTGGATAAATGAAATTTTACATAATTCAAAAATTCTATTTAAATCTTTAGAGAACAATAACAAATGCACCATCGTATAATGACAGACTCTGACTGCTATAAGCACCTGACAAAACTGCTCACCGTGTACTATCAACACCTATAGGCGTTCAGTGCAATGGCTCTCTACATACTTCTGCAGCTCAGCCGCACGCAGCATTCGCCTCACTTCCAAGTAGCCTGCAAAGAGATTATGATTCATAAAAATTTATATAGAAAAAGGGACATCTCAATGTACAAGTAGTAGATACTCTAACTTTCACTGTGGCAGTCAACGTGTTAAGGGTGAAGGTCGTCGTTTGTACTGTTAATTATTAATTAAGACGTTCGAAGGAGAGCTGAAATGACGAAGCGTGTTGAAGTAATAAACGAACGACATTTATCTCTAGTTTAATTATAATCATAATTATAATCATAGTTATATTATAATTCATCTCCTTTTTCTCATTTTCTTCTTGAATGGTCCATTTATGTATTACAGGGGCGTAACGGAGGGCAAACGCACTTTCTCTTATGGGCCTGACCGCTGGTGAAAGTATTTCATTCTCTTGTATACGCCCGGAACACCCGAATATCCTCTATCGGACCACTCCTCCTCTAAAACGATTGCACTGCTTTTTTTTCTGACCTGATGAAATGTTACGACATGTGTGATCCAATGTAAAATGCGACAGAACGTTCGTTTGACACGTTGCTACATCGCCATCGAGTTATATTCCGCGCTAAAATGATGAACGTTGTTTCATATTTTTTATAAAAATGAATACAACACTGTGTCAGGTTTTTTAAACGAATAGAGCATAGTGCTTGTCACGAGTATGACTCGTTACAAATCAAGTGGTGAATATTCTCTGTCACTTGCATGCGAAAAAAAATTGTTCATTAACCCTTTGACTGCGAGATACTTGGAAACGAGGCGAACGCTATGTGCGGCCCACCTGTAGTAGTATATAGCGAGCCATTGCACACAACGCCTATGGGCGTCGATAGTACTCGGTGAGCGGCTTTGTCAAACGCCTGTAGGCGCTGATAGCAGTCCAAGGGTTAATCTGAATAACGATTCTCATAGTTTCTCGTTTAAGGTAGAGATTCACGATGAGACAGAAATTTCGTGTCTCACAGTAGTTTACATATACGTATATATATTTACATTTAATTTGATTGTATTACACATAACTGATGAGATCTCTGTTGTAAGATTCAATGTACGAATTCTTTATAGTCTAAGGTATCAAACTGCATAATAATTCTTAAAAATTTTAGTAATTAACTAATAATATTGCAGGTTTACTTATATTTTCGTAAGTGCCCTAATACTTATGGATAGGGGTGTACATGTAAAGTCTCATGAGTGAAAAATCTCGTAAAATATCTCATCATGGATTCCACGTTTAGATACTTATCTACTGAAACGTGAAGATATTTAAAAAATTGAAATTATCCTTTCGTTTCCAAGATAAAAATGTGAGTGCAGTTAAGACGTGCTATAAGATGATGGAAAAACTGTTTCCTCGAGCTGAATTTCTCGCTGGAAACGTTGATCGCAGCTGACCCCGGGAAATTCTCCGTCTTTACAGCGCACGGTCGAGCCTTTCGTGCCACAAATTTTTCGAAACTGTCCTTCGAGAGTAAAACGAGTTCCACCCACGCAGCTCGTTCGATATTTTGTTTAAGGGACCGTACCTTCGTGGACAATGCATCGAACGTCTCAGTTCCCAGCCGTGTACTTTAAACGCCATGCGTTCGTTCCTCAGAAAATCGACCTCGTCGAGGAGAATTGAATTTTTCCGGACAACCGGTTTCTGCCAACTGCGAGCTTAGACCCTGAAGTTGAAATAGAAACTGCATTTTCGATGCGAGAGACGGAAAGATCGTATAAAAAATATTTCCATTTCTCACTGTTAATCTTTGAATAGATTTCTCAATTCTTTTATTTCAAGCTTCGTTACTGAGCTTATTTATGTTATAGTATATGTTTCCATGATTGTATCAACGTTTTGCTATTGATGTTTCGTCGCGAAGGATCGAAAGTAGCAGTAGAAATACCTTTATGAATATTTAATAAATATAATGTTCAATAAGTTCTTAAGAAATTTATATTCTGGAATAATAATGTTACATTTTTTAACACTAGATCTACCGACTATTAGCGTGCACTTATTTCATCGAAGCGATCCAAATCACACGTTTTAGAAGAAATACGTAATTCAAGGAAACATTGTTCATTCATATTTTTCTTTAGCTTTATTCAACGTCAGTTTAAAGTAAACATAATAATTGCCAAAAATAAATTGTACATAATACAAATGCAAACCAGTCATTTTGAGAGCCTGGGTAGTTCTAGGGTTAATACATGGTTCTCCTATGTTTATAAATTTTTATACCTACAAATAAGCGTTTTAATATCCACTTTAATTTATTCTTGCCCTACAGAAGTTTCAGATAGTACACAGCATTCGTTTGTTTGAGATTATCTTCTAAAACAGTGGTTCATCGAATGAAAAAAGTATTTTACAAGCTAACCTGTTGTCTGACACCAGGGATAATTGTTTATTTTTAAATAACTACGAACGAATTGAATGTTTGAAAATTATAGACAGAGTTATGTACTTTATGTCTTGCAGTTAACAGTAGTGTTCTGTTTAAAATGTTTACAATCTTGAAGTAAACATTGCACGTTCTTATTTCACATTTTTTCTAGCTGTATCGCATGAATTCGATTTTATAACTAACAGTTTTTTTATACAAACCGTGAATAATTATGGACGACGTCTTCTTTTAGCCATAGTTCCCTACTTTCTTCAGGACATTAGAAATTACTGTTTCCCTTTTTACACTACTCCCAAATTCTGAAACTCCTCGAGCAAGACGCACAGAAGAAACATTATTTTTTAATGCTTTCTGGAATTAAAGACTTGCATTGAACAGCAGGCGATTAAAATTATACACAATAAAAGACGGGATGCAAATGATTGAAGAAACATCACGCATCTGTAAGCATTTATTTCTTCTTACTCTCAATTTTTTGTTAACGTCTAATTCTCTTAATAAATCAATTTTGCTTTGCATAACAAACGTTCGCAATTTTACTTAACTTATCTAGCTTGATCAAAAATAAAAATATTGAACTATTCGATATGTCTGTTCTTTTCTCCTGTTATTTGAAAATCGACATCAGTCGGAACTTCATGAAAATTTAATTTAATTCAATTCTTTCAGCAAATAGAAAGAGATCCCTCGTTATGTGTAAATAATAAAAGAGATATATCAGAATTATTAATTATATAATTCAATAATATACAATACGTCAGCTCGTATAACTCTGGGAGGTGGCCAAAGAAAGGGTGAAGACAAGAAGAAGAAAATCCGATGCAGAAGAAAGTGTTGGAATCTAACAGTGATCTCGTCGATCGCATCAATCGAAAGGAATCGGTTCTCGGTTTCCGTCAGGTGAAAACAATGACCTTCAAGAGGAGTCTCAGCAAGAAAGAAAGTCTCAGGCGATCTGTTTCCATACGATTTCAATAAATTACACGCTAAGCAGTGCGTTGAATTCGACGAGGGGAAGCGACGGTTCCGACGAGTCACGAAATCGAAGAAAAGAGATCGAAAGTTTTCCAGTCAGCGTGAATCTCGATTTTAATTCACCGATTGCCTCGATCCGTTTCGAGTTCGATCGTTAGAAATTTTAAACAAATTGCTTCTTTGTCGTACATAAATTTAGTCAAAATACATTTTTATGTTTATTATTTGAGATGTTTTGAGCAATTTCAAAATCTTTCGTATTAAATTTTATTTTAGAATTCAGTATCGAATAAAATCTTGTTAAATCTGAATGTAGAAAATATAAAAAGTAATTGTAGGTATTATTTTTTTCATAAATGCACTGGAGGCATGCATTCTGTGTGAAAGGTGATTAACGCATTTAAAGCAACCTACTTTCGATATTTCAATGCCACAGAGTGCAACACGTGGTTTAGGTGAAAAGCAATTAATGTTTTGATTTACTTAAAGCGTATACTAAGAACATGGAGAGGAGCAAGATCGATCTTGATTCGTAGAAACAACATTATTAGTGTGCATGGTCGTGTAGTCACACGTCACAGTTTTGTAATATTGTTTTATAAAGCAAGATTTAAAAAAAAATGGGTCTTAATTATTTATACACTTTTGGTGACGTCTGAAGGATTTAAAATGTGATAACTCTTTGATCTAATTTTGATCTAATTAATAAAACATATATCTATATGTGAGAGTTTTTCAATATTTCTTTACAGACTTATGTTCTTATAACATTTCTAAAAATTGTCTGTACCCTTCTAATGGATTCTAAAGGGTCTAGGGTATGATAACACTACTCCAATTATCAATAAGTCATACATCCACATATAACATGTTTTTAACATTGTTTGCAAGAGATTTTCCAATATTTTGTAAGAATTTGCTGTTTTCTTCTAATGGGCTCTAAAGGTCCTAAGATATGTTAATTCTGTACTTTAATTATCAGTAAGTAATATATCCTCATATGACATTTTTTAACATTTTTTTCACAAACCTAGATTATTCAAAATACTGTCAGGATTTTCTGTTCTGATGTAATGAGTTCTAAAGGACGAAAGCTATTATAACTCTTTGTTGTAACTATCAATAAGGTTTAGACAACGTCGAAATCTTTTTGATGAAAAAAAAAAATCATTGATGCACAATCAGAGTTCCAGTCACGTTCAATGAATGTAAATAAAGTCCGCTTAGCAACGTTGTAAAATTTGACGCCGAAATACGCGACCTACTATCAAAAGGAAATTTTCATGTGGTAGAAAGCCACTTCACCCAATTTCATCGCGATCCCATCGGTATGAAAAGTAGTTTGCGGAAATGATCAGGTTTAAAGTGTTGTGTGTACAGACGTGCAAGTAAAAAGTATTGAAAGGCTGTAGCTATCGGTGACGTAAGAACTGCATTCGAGTGTGCAATCAATTCGACGTCTTTTTTTTTATTCCGACGCTACGTTAAAATATCCTTAACCATGAAATAATATTTTCGAGCACAAACATTGCCAGCTACTATGTGTTATTCTCTCACAGTACATTTTCGAGGAAATTATTTTCAATTTCTTCTTTTTTATTTTTAAGGATCAACCAGAGAACAGCATGTTAGAATTATTTTATTTGATTACAAAACACTTTAGTTGATCACAAAATTAATATATTACAAAACATGAAACACAATCTATGAGATTTTCAGCGCATCAGATCAAACAATAACAAAAGAATGTCAAAATCATTTGAATCATGCAACACCTTAATAGTTAAAGACGCGTTCCCATTTATAATTAAAAGGTTATATTTTCAACGCATTATTTATTGATAATAACTTCTGACTTGAATAGAGTAATTCCTTGGTGAAGATTTTCGGGAAATAGATTTTATTAGAGTATAGTATACTAGTCTAGAAAATAGATTCATCAAAATTTTATACACTTTAGACAATTATTTGTTTTATGAGACAATTTTTTTTAGATAAGAGTCAAGAGGAAGACATTATTTGTTTATAAAAATTTTTAAATAGAAGTTAATTTTTTGACGAATATTCTTGAAAAATAGATTCTATCAAGATAAAATATACTTTCCTGAAAAGTACATTCAATAAAGCATGATATATTTTATACAGTAATTTTTAATTTTTATGTTTGAGGGTAGACTTGAGGGTGTTACTTATATCCAAGAAAAATCTGTTTGAAAGAGGACGATCTTTTCATCGAATATTAGTCGATAATTTATTTAATTAATACAATTTACTTCCCTGTCGATTGTATTGAAAAATCTATAACAAATATGGTATTTTCTCATACACTTCCTGACTCGAGTACGATAATCCACCATTTCACTTTCTTGGATCACAAGCAGGAATTATGCTGTATTTCGAATCGATTACATTTCACGGTGCAATACATACTCTATTATATTGCTACGTTTGGATTTCACATTTAACATAGTTGTGTTTTACGTACCGGCTGCTTCCGATCAGATTTTTCCACTCGATGAAACAAATTAAAAGCACGTTGCATTATGGCATGTGAACGCATGTTACAGGATATATACATAACATTTGATGACGAAATAAGAATGAAAATTTCTCTCCATATTCTGTTTTAAAAATAAATTCCTTTCAGCAACTGATTTTAGAAATTTTGAAAAATACAATTTGAAAAGTTATATAGAATATTCTCTCTGTAAGACAAATCGATGTGAAATTACTTTAACGTTTACACTGTCCGATTCTATTTCTCGCCTGTCAAAATCTTTACCAAGAAAGTGCAAACTCCATCGTTTCAGAACACTGCGTTTCACCGTGTATTTTCTATTGAATTTTCCTCGTAGATTTCTTATCTGAACTACCATAATTGTATCTCGTTTATTATTATTGCACACTGGAGTTGGCGCTTACTTATATCAATCAGGCGCACTGCACAATCGTATCACCGATCATAGATTGCACACTAAAGAATAATTATATTTTTATAAATGCATAGAATTTAGGTAAGTTATCGAGTGAACGTGGTTTAATGTTTTCGGGTGATTGGAACTGGTGGTGGAATTATAATAGATTTATTTGCAAATTTTCAAGAAAGTTAAGAGGAGGGAAATTGGAGGCAATTTGAAAAAGTTTTGACACTGAAAAAGACTTGAAAATCTTGAAAATTCTTGAAAGTCTTGAACATTGTTTTGAACATCTTAAAAGTGTTGAGAATTCGACAAGTCAACTTGAAATGATTCTACTTGTGATTCTTGTTATAATATTGATGAGTTTTCCCGTGCTTATTTGATAGAGCTATCTTTGTCTTGGAATAATAAATAGATATGAAAACATTCAAAACGTTCAGGATGTTCAAGAGTGCTTTAATCTGACATTTTCAAGACTCGTAATAGCAAAGGTAGTGCTAAACGTTTTTAGACATGTAGATATAAATTTCTAAGAGATACAAAATGTTCAATATGTTCGAGGTCTTCACGTCTGCTCTTACTTTATAAAATTTGGAACACATTCAATTACAAAGACATGCAACACGTTAAACATACATACAGATAAATTTTCAAGATAAACAAGACGTTGACGACTCTCTTTACTTCACACAATTTTCAATACTTCAATCAGAGAAATCATGCAACACGTTTTGAGACACATGAAGATAAGTTGCCAAGTCATACGAATTGCAGCTATGTAAGATGTTCACGACTCTCTCGATTTCACAAACTGTTCAACATCGTTCATTTCAGAAGTCCTGCAGAACGTTCTGAATCACAAACAGACAAATTTCCAAGACGTTCAAGCTATTCAACATATCCACGACTCTCTCCATTTCATAAAGTATTTAGCACTGTCCATCTCAGAGGTCCTGCAACCCGTTTTCAAACTCCTCAGACATCAGCCCTCGACTCAACATGTCCTAAGCCCATTTGAATTCCATCACTACATATTTAGAACTACTGTTCACGGACCAAAGTTTTCGGGGTACGTGCTGTTTTACAATACGCATCGAACAGAGTCTCCCACTACCCTAAAGGGGATTCAGACATCAGCTGGTGGAGGTAACTTTCAGCGAGACACGCTATATAAGAGAATGAAGAACCGGCCGGCCAAGATAAAGCTCACGTGTTGTCAATCCGTTCGTCGTGCTGTTACTCCTCTACCTCCGTCGTTGACAGGTAAGTGGGGTGAAAAGTACGTTTTGAAACAGTAAAAAAAGGAACCCAAAAAATTTCAAAGAAAATCGTGGCAATTAGTGATGACAATGAACAGTGCAAAGTGTTTTTTATTTTTATCGGAGATTTGACTGTCGTTTTGGGCCTTTCTGTCTGTGTGTCATCTTCGGCGGCCTTTGTTCTCGAACGTGTGAATGAAATTGAAACGAGATTCCATTTGATGAACGGGACGGGGTAGACGCAGATAGGCGGGATGAAATTTTCTGAAAAATTTGCGAAATTAACGTCGTTATGCATGATGGAGCAGGCATTCTGGCACGTGCCTTATGAACGAGAAAGGAAACCGGTTGTGTGAGGGCAATCAGGAACTGCAGACAGGAATTTATGAACATTTTTGATAGCACGGTGATTGATGTTATCGAAAGTATTCTACAGGCTGTTCAAACCTTTAGTGAAATCTTTTATTATGAATTAGTTATCAATAATTGGGATGAAAGTTTGTATAGATCATGAAAAAAATTATTATTAACTTTAAAAAATGTGTAATTATTCGATAACATATTCGTTAGAATGTCCATGTAATCTGTTACACAAACTTCCTCGTTATGTTAAATTGTTATTGTAATGTTAATGTGAACTGAAGGTTCAATAAGAAGTAGTACTTACTTAATTAAATTAATCCTGTCATATTGAGTTTAATTTTTCATATAAATCATGAAGGTTAAATATACACAATTATTTGATCGTATATTTACTATTTTTTGCTTCGTTTATTTTATTATAAACAGGGTGGTTCTGTTTTATGTACAATATGCTGAAGCATGCATTCGATCGCAGAACTCAAATTTAAATTGTTTATTACACCGGTTTTGTGGACAATCGTCTTTGCGATTGTAAATTAATTAGATTTAACTATTAGCCAAGTTACACGACCTGATCATAACTTTATTAAAATGAAAATATGATGTTCAGAGCTTAGGCTTGAAGATAGGAAAATCGTGCATCTTCCTGACACATTTAAAATATTACAATATTATAGTTGCTAAAAATTGTACAAGAATTAACATTTAAGCCGCTAATCGTAAAGTGGTACCAGCATAATTTCAAATAATAAATTCAAACTGGATTTAAACAAGAATGTCTTTTTTTGGTGATTAATTGTAAAAATGAACAAACTTAACAACCCTACTAGTCAATATAATTCATTAAATAAAATTCTGAGAATATTTTTTTTAAGTAGTACAAGTTCAATTTCAAAAATAAATTTAAGCTAGATTGAAACACAGAATGTCTTCTGTTTGCTAATTAAGTATAAAAATCAAACAACTTAAATATCCCTACAAGTCAACATAATCTATTAAGCAGAATTCTAAAAATGTTTTCTTAGGTAGTAGATGTTCAACTTCAAAAAATTAATTTAAAATACATTCAAACACAGAATGTCCTCTTTTACTAATTAAATCTTAAAATGAAGAAACTTAAACATCCCTACTAGTCAACATACAACTTTTTCCAACAGTGGTATAAGTCTGTTTAAAGGGTCATATTGACTAGTAGGAATGTTTCACTTTCTTCATTTCTTCAGAAAAAATTGTACAAATCCATATAATAAATTATGTTGACTACTAATGATGTTTCAGTGTTTTGATCTTAAAATTTTAAATCAATTAAGACCGTACACGTTCCTCCAAAAATAGTACAAGTCCATTTTCAAACATTGAATTCAACCTATAACTCCGTGTATCAATGACTCCAATAGATTCAACTAAAACATGGCAACGATTGAAAATCTACCACAGAATTGAAACAAGGAAAGTTCGATACCAGAGAAAAGTTGCATAACACGTGCAAAGAAGATCGAATACCGGCATTGCGAAAACTCGAAAATATTTAGGATTGTTAAAATTCTCAGCGTGCCACCGAATGCGGCTGCACGTACGACAGCAAAAGGGTATTCAACGCATGAATACCAGAGGATTAAAAAGTGTCTCCGCAAGAATATAAGGCCTGCTCCAGATTTCCTTAAGAGCATGTCGAAGTCCGACCAGTTACGTGTGCCCTCCACTGAGATTATATTATACAGCCGCGTTCCCCCCGTTCGCAGTTGCCCGACAACTATCTCTTTTTTCATTATGCAATTGCTTTCTTTGCTTCGAGAAAACCCTCCTCGAATCGGCCTCCGCCTCGCGGGCGTTCACCACGTTATCCAAGGAAAGAAGAAACGAAATTACAACACCCCTCGGCGGTCTGGCCTTTCTTGGAAATTCTTAGGAAAAGCTGATTCGCTTCTAACCACGATTTCCCCGTTTCTGAGATGAAAGACGGTTTTTGTAATTATTGTTTATGAGCAGACGTTTATGTGGTTCAATAGATTCGAACGTAAGGAGGACAGGAGATTTTTGAAACATTCGTAAAAATTAAAAATGTGGTCAAGGCTTTATTAATACTGTTATAAAGTGGCGGTGCAATAATGTAGCATTTTATTTAAAAAATAGAGTTGTCTTGGTTCTTGGTATAGTATTATACCACCACGTTTGACACATGAGGTCTCAGATTTCAATTTTTTTTTTTTTGGAAATTTCACAAAATAGGGTTCCGCGAGATAAGATAGCTTTTAGTCTACTGAAGTTCGAGAAGCAGCAACATTCTTCGCATTAATCCTCTTTTTATTAATTTTTTTCACACCAATTACGAATGGAGTTGTTTTTTTTTATATGAATAAATTCTCTCTCTAAAACATTTTTTGTGTCATTTAAGACGTTGAATGCCGTGGGGATCACCGGTGATCGGCACCTCAAATTTAATTTAATTAAATAATTAGTGATGGTCCAAAATTCTGAGCAAACTCCATACTAAAACAATAATGTAGGAATAGAAGAACACGATTGAGTACTCAAATCTGTTTTTTTCTTTAAAGATTTATATAAAAATTAGTAAATTATCTCGCATCTGGTTAGATATGGCTGTTTTCCCTTTGGCACTCAACGTGTTAATGTTTTAGGGTGGTGGGGGTTGTTCGTAAAATATAGATATAGGTTCCGCAATTTTCGAAAATCGTATAAGGATTCACTGGCAAAATAAGCTTAGAAACCACTGCTATAGTGCACAAAAATTCCAAGATCAAGACAGTTGTCTTCACATTCCCTATAAGGGGTTAAGATATAAAAATATTGAATATTCATAGTCTATTTAAATGTTTCTATTATCATTTATTTTGTTACAGAGTGATTATCAATTTTGACAAGTTTAATGTCTCCGAACTCACACATACTTTTGAAGAATTTTGAGATGATATTATTGAGATGTACCAAATGTCCTTGTGGCAAATTGTACACTTGCACATACAGTAACTCACAAAATCATTCAAATATTTCCGTAGTTACTTTTCTTCCTTAATTCTAGTGCAACCAACAGTAAATTTTTCAAGAGCATTTAAAATGTTATTTGTTGGAGCTGCCACAGCCTTGCTCCAAATAACGGTGCCTTAAAAGAACTTTATATAGAAGAATATTGAAATAACATAATCATGTGATCAATTTCGTAAGTCAGTGTGTATTAACAAAAAGAAAGAATACATTCCAAAAACTACATTTAATCATTCCGTCTCAGAGAAAATTTCCACGATTTCCATAGACAAATCGATAGATCAAATTATACCACAGCACGACGAGGTTCCCTTCTGTTCGATCAAACGCACCCTTTCAGGTGCGAACCTTGATATTGTTTCTGGATCAGCATACGCTCGCAGTATAATTCGATTCGCAGCACCCGATACAGATACGTTCCAATTTTTCTCGACGGTGCCATTTTTACACGCAGACCCTCTCACTTTCACTTAGGCTACCGATCGAATCGAGTCTCTGGCCGTTTCTTAACGATCTCGCTAAGCGGTTCGCTGACTTACGCCTAGTAAAGACAGGATCCTCATTAACAGCGACAACCGGCATTTCTTTCTGCGCGTTCTCGGCGTTGATTATTGGTCAACCTTTAAATAGACCGGTCAATCGAGTAAACTGCAACTTAAATCGCTGCGATGACCCACGAACTCGTTTGGAAAAAAAATACGGATTGCGTAAAAATCAGAGAGAAGCAGATCACCTTCGACCTTTGTAAAAGGTGCAAGGAACCTTTTGCAGTAGTCGCATCTTTTCATTAGCCTCGTCGGATGGACAGACACCTGTTGCAAAGGTTGCTAATGACTAGACTGCGCATGTTTATGCTGTTTAACCCTACGACTGCTGTAGGCGCTCGACAAGGTCGCTCTCCTTGTACTGTCGACGCCCATAGGCGTTTGGTGCATTGGTTCGTTATATGGTACTGCGACTCGGCCGCACGCTGCGTTCACTTCGTTTCCAAGTTACTCACAGTAGAAGGGTTAACATAATTAAAAATGTCACAGATGCATATTTTTGGGATTGATTGAAATAAAAAAATACATTTTGTAATGTATAAAGCGCAGAATATATTATAGTTTCGTCAAACTTCCATTTTTTTAGCTACATTCGACAGAAAAATTCTGACATCAGAGACTGCGGATTTTAATGCAATTATGCATTTACAGGGTTTAACAATTCTTCTATTAATACAGTTGAAGAAATTAAATTTTAAGATAACTATATTTTGAGTTTCGTATGCTTAAAAAGTGTAGTTTTTAGTTCTAAGTGTATTAATATGTTAAATTGCATAAGTATCCGCAGTCTAGTGATTAGAGTTTATAGCCGTTTTTGTGAAGCCTTGCGCTTGCTAAAGATATGTAGTTTTTGTATTTGATAATGTATGTACAGGGTGAACTATACTAGCTGAGGTCTCGAATGACCTTGAGCTATAATTGTATTCATTTCAATAATTGGAAAAATATTGTCTTCGATTTAAAAAAAAATCTTAACACTGGACCATGAAACAATCATATCTGATTTATTATTTATTTTATACATTGTCTGACACAGAGATCACCGGTGTCGTCGCTTCAGATTTTATTTAATTAAGTAAATATTAATACTGACAATATTTTGAAAAATTTGAACATTGCGATAACAATGTAGGAACATATGTAAATACTTCATTTCTTTATAATTTATATTAAACACGTTGACGGCTGGCACTTGCGTTTAATTTAATTGAAAATAAGGTCATTGATAAAGTTAGGGTTGCTTTCACGTCAGGCTAATCTCGAAGCACGATAATCCTGTCGAAAAATGGGAAACGCGTGAAAGCGGAGGGAAAGCAACCGAACAAAAAATTTTCTTTCTTCATTGTCTTTGGGGCACAGCGTCGAGAGATGAGTTTTTTGAAATGTTTGTCAATTGTTCACGATTATTTTGCCCAGCCGTCTCGTAATTATTTTCTCCGTGGTCCTTTCTTTGGTGTCTTTCGCAATTGTCACGGTTAAATCTCCCCCGATCCGACAGAGATTCGGTCCACTCTCTTACTTTTGAGCCTTTCGAGTTGATCGAAAGCCCGGGATCTCTCGCGATACATCATCACCGTTACGAATGAGGTATCTTCAACGAATCGTGAAACCACCGTCCGTGTTTTACGCACTTAGAAAGTGAGGTACTTTCCATGGCACCCACCGACAGTGTACACGCACTCTTTCTAAACAAATACCATTAGAAATCATTTGTTAAATTTACTGTTAAATTATTAATTAGTTTCATTGTTTTTCGATTGTCACTGCAATTCGTGAAATTGCTGAAATTGCTCTCCATAGCATCCATCGATAGTGTAAAAGCGCTCATTCCAATCTAATATCATTGAAAACGACTCATCACATTAATTATTAAACAATTATGCATTTTCCCTATTTTTCGACTATTACAGCAATACATAAACTAGCATCCATCAATAAAAACATACTATTTCCAATCAAATATCATCGGAAACCGCTTACCAAATTAATCCTTACACCATTAAATAATTTTACTGAATTTTTACTGTTGTTGCAGTTTATGAGATTGCTTCTTATAGTATTCATCGATATTGTAAACGTACTCGTTCCAATCAAATACAATTGAAAGCTACTTAATGGTTTAATAATTAATTTGATAAAGCTACCACCTCGGTAGCTTTCCTTGTAAGTGGCAAGTCTCTGGTAAAACTACTTAATCGTTTAACAATTAATTTGATAAATGGTTTTACTAGAGACTTACCACTTACAAGGAAAGCTACCGAAGTGGTCGTCTCAGATGTTAATGAGCTCTTGTATGTAGATAGATCATGTTATTAGGAATCTCCCTACATGTATATGTATAGTTTTGGACGTAGATGGTCAATAATTTAAAAGATGTTTAAACGAGTGTGAATATGAATAAATATAAATTTCTTGCTCAATCAGAATATAATTGTTTTATGTCATAGTTAAAAATTAATTTATGCATCTCCATTACACTTTACAGCACATCCTCCTTAACCCATTAACTGCCAACTATTTTTTTCGAAAATTTGTGTGTTATTCTATAGTTTCTGGTTGTCTTTCAATGGATTTAATAATTTTAAATACACGAGATCCCCGAATGGGGATCATGGCAGTGAATGAGTTAAATTTGCCATTCTCATAAACCAAAGAATGTCGAAACGAAGTATTCATCTTAATTTCCACCGGCTGCTCTGATCATCGAATCAGGAAAAAGTGAAAACTGGATCTTATTAACCGAATGACCGAATTAAAGAGCGCCGTAGCCGGTGCATGAAAAGGTTGGCGCGCTCTCCTGATTTGGAGTAAGATTGTACTATTTCACCGCATTTCTCCGTGGCCCTCTTTCACGGGAATATTCTAGGTCGTCGACATTAAACTCATGCACACTCGGCACGCTTGCTACGCGAACAGCTGCCGGTGGATTCGTTAAAAACCATCGAATGTCACTTTTCTAAAAGATTGCATGTCCCCGCTGTCTCTGTGACGTTCCTCGTCAGCTCCTTTTCTTCTGGAATCGTTTTAAACGGTGAAACTTTAATGAACCTCTGAAATTGGACAAATGAGTGCAGGAAAGCGCTTAAAATCGAAATTGTCGTTTCACTTAAATTTTTATTGCAAAA
Organism: Macropis europaea; assembly: GCA_916610135.2. Taxonomy (NCBI): domain Eukaryota; kingdom Metazoa; phylum Arthropoda; class Insecta; order Hymenoptera; family Melittidae; genus Macropis; species Macropis europaea. Next base: position 24,506,145 of record OU744344.1, read on the forward strand.
GTGAAAGGAATGATCAATATAAATTCATAGGTATTAAATAAACAATAGAAAAGAAATTATCGTTTCAGTTAAATTTTACTGCAAAGGTGAGAGGAATGATCAATATAAATTCATAATTATTAATCCTTTAACTGCGGCTACGTGGAAGCAAAGCGAACGCTGCGTGCGGCCGAACTGCACCAGCACACAATGAGCAACCGAACCGAACGCCCATGGGCGTGGGCAGCACGTGATGAGCGGCTATGTCAGGCTCGTATAGGCGCTGTTAGAAGTCAAAGGGTTAAAAAAAACTGGTCGTTTCACTTAAATTTTACTATGAAAGTGAAAGAAATGATTAATATAACTGCATAGGTATCGAATAAAAAATTGGAAAGAAATCGGAAATCTCTGAAAAAATAGTTTACACATGTTTGGGTGTAATTGTTCCACAAAAGGACCTTTTACTGTTTTGTTATTTCTTTGATAAAATTTCTAGTACGAAGTATAGTATATTATAGTGTTATTAATATCACATAATGTTTCTATAAATCTCGTAACAATTCTAAAGTTTTATTTTAAATTTATATGAAATATAGTAAGTGACCTAAGACTTTTCAGTAGTAGTGTGTTACAGCATGATAGCTAAATAATATTAACACCTAATACTACTTAATATTCATACCATTCCATGCAGCATTAATTAGTATAATATCCATCACATTACTCTTCAATGGTCATTGTATTTCACATCATCGGCATTAATGTAATCAGTCAACTGTCATTTAAAGAATCAAGCTGAATCATGCAATAGAAAGTATCAGCCGCGGAACTGCTGCCAATAAATTATCCACGATGTGTTTACGAGACGATCAATAAGTCTAATAGATTCCGAGATGATTAAACTTCAGATTTTTACAATTATCCGAAGATATTCCTCATTTTACTGTGAAAAATAAAATGAAACTGCTACGAAAATTCGTTTCACAAATTTATTATTTATTTGATCAATAACAGTATGTACGAGTAAATATTTCTTGCAAGATATAATAGCACGATAAATAAACTATCAAAATTACTAACACTGCCAATTAAAAACGGTGCAATTTAAAATTATACCGACTCTGTATTAATTTCTAAATTTCATTTTTACGTCATTTTCGCATTCATGAATGTGAATGCATTAAATTAATGATTAGAAAATTTCACGCAAGGAGAACCGAGCTTAGAATCGGTCCAATCAAGTCTCATTAATTTTCACTTCGATTTAAGCGCACGTTATGGGACATATCTGCAGTCAAGGTCACTTTCGCTCGCGTCCGCATGAAATAAATTATTTTATCTATGTATCCACGAGAAAGTGCTGCAGGAGCGTAATTCCAGACAGTGCAAAATTGCTACAAGCCACTCAACTTTCTCGTTTTTTTTTGCAGAATGTATTGGCTGTGTCTGGCGGCTCTGGCTGTGACTGCAACAGCACAGAGTTCTTATGATTTGGACGGGAGAGTGCCGTTTCCTGGCAAATCGTCCAGTTTAGGACCCCTCTACGCCTCTGGCCTTAGTGCTGGTCAAGGTTTTCGTGATAACAGCTACGAAGATAACATCGTGACGCCTACACCCTCTCCGACGCCTTCCTTCAGAAACCCCAACAACCAACCACCTGTAAGCTAAATTTTAATTATTTTCTTTTAACTCCATTAACTGTGGTTCTATTTTGCTCAGATTTTATACAATTATAATACCTTACATGCAGATTACTATACAGTAGAACCTCGATTATACGAGGTTCACAACACTGATTAGTAGACTGCGGACGTTTATGCAAATATACGTTTTTATACTTCCATGTTTCCTATGCCCATGCAGTTAATTGAATGAAATTTCAAAAAGACTGCATTTGCTCCTTAGAATATTCAAAATATGTCATTTTTATTTTGCTAAGTTATTAAACGTCCATTATTCACCAATTTGGATGTATCAAATTGCATAAACATCTAAAATCTACTGATTAGTGATACTATGTACCTAATTTCTTATCACTATGTATTTTACATTCTAAAGTAAAGTTACCACTTTTATGCGAAACATAGTTATAACATGAGTCATCCTGTTACTAATTATAGTTTGAATAATCGAGGTCCTGCTATATTAAAATTATAGGATCCACTTCCCAAAAATTCTTAAGAAATTGTATTTAGAAAATTGGACTGTCATAAGAGGTACATTTACTGTTGTAGACGTTTGAGTTTTGAAATTAAATTTTTTAAAAATATTTCGAAGGAGGATCCTATAATATAAGTTGTATTTTATGATGTATTTTTATTATGTGAAATTTGATTCAAATTGTAGGCCCTGAAGACTCGCGGCACCTTTGTAATTCACTCTCGATCGAATTTCGAATAATATTAATACCTATAGAAGGAATTACATCATATATTATTGCGTGTTACATATTATGCAATGACTTACGTAAAAATAACCGGTTGTACGGACTCACGTAAGTTTACTGCTGCGTGTATAATTTTAAAACAAGTGCATGTACCCCTCGAAAGAAGTTTGGGAGTGCACCTTTCATTCCGTTGTGGAAAATAAGAGTTGTTGCAATTTTTTTACAGTTGTATCGTAAGCCTGATTATCAGCAGTCTGGTATCAGGGTGAATGGGCCTCCACGAGGTGGTCCTCTTCGGGGTGGACAATCTCCGTTAGGCCAGAACCCGCAGGTAATTATTATACACATCATCTGATTGTTTTAACATTTATAAGAAATAAAGCAATTAATTATAATTTTAGATATATAGTGACTTACGAAAATATATCAATTTAACACGTTATTTCAATTCTCTTTTATTTAACATTTCTTAGAGGTATTAACATTTGAAGCAAGGTTATAATATCTGTAAGAAATTATGCGCAGTTTACATACAGCTCCTACAAATTGTAATTAATCAATTGCACTAGAATTAGGGAAGAAAGATAATTATGGAAATTTTTGATGAATTTCGCAAGTCACTATATTTCTAATTATTATTAAATTGTATAATAGTATATATATTTTTTTCTTAATATATTTCGTATGGGTAACGAGATATCTCGTTTTCACATTTTACAATCGAATAATATTGCCTGACTGATACAACATCAAGGTAATGACGACTTAGAACAAACTATGATAAAATAATAGTGAAAAATATGATTTTCAGTACAAACACCCCAATATTTTTTTATAAAGGACTAAAATCTGTATCGATTAATATATAAAAAACATATATGGTAATGTACCATTATTTTCCCGCTCATTTAGTTACAATACAATCATACAATAAATACATTAATAATAATAAAAACAAGAATTCGAGGAAGCCAGCCAATTAATACATAGAGCACAATACGTACATAATGATAGTCCGTAAAATCCTGAGAATCGTAACAGACAAAAGCGAAATTATTATTCTCCGTATCGTTGTTTCATATCTCACAATCGGTGAAAGCAACGTAAGGAAACGCTGCTATTGTTTGCAGCCCCGCACAATAAACGCCTTATGTAATAACCAGTTGTTGCGACGACAGAAAAGATTTCAAGAAAAAGTGTATCGTTTTACTCTCTTTCTTTGCAACCGATTTTCAGTTATCACCTCGTCACCACCGAACGATCGTCGAAATTAAGTAATCGTTCGATTTCTAGTGAATCGATTTTACTGGAATCCAGTCATCTTATCTTTTAAGAGATCATTTTTTGCATCCAGAGTATCTTACGTAAACCTTTCGTGTCGTGATAGAAACGACTTTCATCGAAATGTAACGCTGTTAACTGTGTTTCATGGTCGAAGGGCGGGGTTGAAGAACTTGAAGAGAAGGAAGAGCCGGATCGTCTCAGCCTTCTCCTGCCGCAGAGCAAATTCGATTGCGTGAACAAACAAACTGGATACTATGCCGACGAAGACCTTAATTGCGAAGTTTTCCATTATTGCCAAGATAATGCCAAACACTCTTGGATCTGCCCCGAAGGTTTCACCTTCCATCAGGTAATTCTCAAAAATATACATCTCGTACTGTAGATTAAAAAAGTCTTAAATCGTGAAAAGACGACGTTTAAGAATTTTATTGCGTTCCAGTGTGTAGTATATTTTTATTTTGAAAAATTAACCAAATAAGAGATATAGTACTGACAATTTTCAAAGCCAAAAAAATAGTCCATTAACTTCATCAATCGGTACAAAAATTGACAACAAAGAAATATTTGTATTATTAATTAGCAATCAATGAAGACTGTTCGATGATCAACATAATTGTAGTTTGCAACCTGGTGTTATTAAGATAATACTTTTTTATTCACGATCAATTGGTCAAGTATTTCCACAATTATGCCTGCCTGTTCCTTAATTCTGATGCAACTGGCTACTCACAAATCTTCTTAGGTGTATTTGATACATAATTTGTTACAGATATTGCAATCTTGCTTTAAATAACAATCTCCTTAAAAAGTCTCAAATAAAAGAAAGTTTAAATAACGTATCCATTTGCTCAATTTCGTGAATGACTATAATCGTCACAACCCGTCCCGTCGCTTATTTATTAACACTTTGAGTGCTATGAACGCATTTATACATCCTCCAAAAGTCATCAGCATCGTCTGTGGACAGATGTATTCCGGCACTAACAAAGTCTTTCTAACAATGTGCAACATTCAACTTTATAACTCCCATACTCACTTCAATAATCAATATTCCATTTATTTTGTCTCGTGATCGCTTTTAAATTAATTATATAAGTCCAGGAGACAATTAATTTAGCTCTGAAGCACAGGGTTGCGCCGAGTCGACTGGCATGTTTCAAATTTGAATCTCTCTGACGTAATTTCATAGAAACAGGTTTATGAATATTTAATACTAAATTGCATGTATTATTCTATTTATAGATGCTCTTAATAATTTCTCCTGCTTGAATTCAATTGTTTATGACTTTTTTAAATGTGTCGGCCGGCACGGCGCCACCCTGTATTCCGCAATCTAATTTATTCTAAAACATAATAATATTAATGAATAGAAATGTGTGTTTGCATAAAAATCCACGGTCTGGTCTCTCAAACGATCTCTCGATAATGTCAGCAGATATGAAACACGTTACATGGCTGTGCGAAATTATTCAAACGTTAGACTTTCCCGCGTAATCCAGTTAGCCCGGTGAAAGCAGTGTCGTTGAAATAAAATTCGTCTCTGGTGCAGTTAACCGTCTCGGTTGATAAGGAAATTTCACTTGCGCGGCATGTTTTCATGTATCATGGATTTTCACCTCGCGATTTCCGGTTTTCTGCGGTCGAGAAACAGGTGAACGAGGCCAATCGTAAATCGCGATCGATTTCCTGATAGCGTTCCATCGTTTCCGGAGCAATAAACCCACGCCCCTCGCCGGCAAAGATGCAAATAAATGAACGAAACTCCTTTCTCCTATTCGAACTTTGATCATTATACTCACTCCGACGGAAGAAATTACCCCTACCGTCTCTGACAAGTTGACTGGCATGGGTGTCACCGGTGACCGGCGCCTCAAATTTTATTTCATTAAATAACTACGGATTTTTACTGTATTCTGAGCAAATCTAACATTGCAACGCTAATATAGGTGCACATGTACAATACTGAATATTTAAATATTTTTTCCTCGATGATTTATGTAGAAAAGAGAAATGTATATTGTGCCTGGCTAGTAATCGCTGATTTCACTGTGATTTCAAACGAAATATTGAAAACGTTAGAACCATTTCTTGCATTAAAAACGCTGCAATTTGATCAGCATTTATTTATTAATTTATTCGCATCATCTAGATTTCAAAATTTATTTCTAGCGTACAGGATGTCCAAAAACGGACAGTGCATTGGCATTTTGATTGCCAAGCTGCGTTTGCTGAAAATGACAAACTTTCTACATTTTTATCCAAACTGAGTATAATATCCTTCGATATAACATTCCGCCTATACATAATATAATATAGAGGCAAGAATTTCTCTCGATAGAATGATATGAGGTCTTCCAAGTCTCTTCTTTCACCGGTCCACCTATAGTTACGTTACGGTGTTACAGGTCCATCTGATTTGCATGCCTCCGAGCGGTGACATCAATTGTAAGAAGAGCTCGCAGTATCATTTCGTTAACGAGTACCTGTACAAACCGTTGAACTTGGCCGAAGCGGAGAACAAACCCAATGTGACCTTGAGATACAGCGAAAGATACTTCCCTGCGGACATTCACGCTGACGAACGTGAGGTTGGCGACTATCAGATCACTCCTACAGCTGCGCCTATTCGCCGTCCTACGCCACCAGTAAGATTCTATTCACACAATATTTATTTAGTTAAATTTCTGTTTAAGTAAAATTTCTGCCTAGAGTAATTGAAAGTCAAATTATACATGGTGTTTTTTCTAAATTAAGCAATCCAACTGTGTCAGTGTATTTTATAAGTGAAAACGAGTGAAAGATGTTCTATAGACACTTTTGTACATAAATGATTTATTCAGTAGTTATAAGAAGGATGTAGAATTCGTGTGGTATAACTTGAGAAACTTTCGATGATGTACATCTAATTTCTTATGAATGATTTACTATCTAATACGCTTAAAAGTACCAAAAATTTCACTACATACATAACTTGTCAAAAATTTAGTTTCTGTAAATTCGATTTCTGCCCCTTCTTTATGTACACGGTTATGTATATTAGGTTTAAAAGACTCTGTGTGTCAAGAGTTAACTCAGTTTTTGTCGGAAAAATGACTTAGGTTGCTAAAAATGGAGGGATGATATCAGTGAACGTGTTAAGCGTCGCTGTATGGCGGGTTGCCTATGCACAGAGGTTTATCAAGACTAACCTATTCAACACTATATAGACGAAGAATAACCCTATCGCTGTGGCGATTCTGACTTAAAATTACGCATTGTGTGCAACAAACTTATAGCTGCAAAAAGTACTGCACATAGAAGACTTTTTCCACACACTAAAAAGTAAAAATTTAATTTATTTAGGAAAACAGATTCCAAGAAATTTAAAACAAATATATTAAGTGGCTATAATAGTCGGTAGCACATGATGAGCAATTTTGACGAACTCCTGAACGATGGGCAATTTTGTCAAGTGCCAACAATAATGAAAGTGATAATTTTTCAATTCTTTCCAATTAAAGTACTAATTATAATATATTTATTTACAGGTGTACGCGAGTCCCCAACCATCTGCGCTGAACAGCATCCCACCCTCAGCACGTCCACAACCAGTGGGTCTTCCACAATTTCGTTTACCGGTCAACCAAGTATTCCGTAGCCCCGAAGAAGTCAACATTCCTCTTCAACACAGACGTCCACAGCCTCAGCAACACCAACCGGTCAGGAGATACCCTCAAGTTCGACCCGACGATGAGGAGTACGAGTAAATTCGATTGGCTGTCGCTTTGATAATTATCATTCATCGTCATGTTCATCGTTAATTATATTGCTGCGATCTCATCGCACACGTTGAAATGAAATTCGGAGAGTCTTCGACGGGATAAAAATCGCTGTATTTATTTGATTAAATAGTTGCTACGTATAAATTCATGTACTATCATAGGTTATAAATTATTTCATTCATTGTTCATTCTGTAGAAATTTTCAATCCGTTAGATTGCAATCGAATTGATAGTGTTTTCGTCAAACGGAGATACCGTGACGTTTGCAGATACTGGTTATGGTTTCGGATGAACCAAATTAACGTGGAATCAAGTTTAGCAATATATGTCTTTAATACTTGTAAAAACATCGATCAGTGATAATGAAATGCTGTAATATGTTCACGCATAGCGAGTGTGCTAACATTATAGTTTATAATCGATATTAGCATAACAATCATAGTGATAAATAAATTGTTATTACATTATTTTTAACGGCGCCTATAATTTCAGAGACATTCCTACAAATCACACGATCATTCGATCAGAAATCTGAACAAATGGCGCACATTTTTTACGCGCGGAGAAACAGTCAAGTTACCATCTAAAAGATTCGCATGTAAAATTATATGTATAAAAACCATAACTCCCATACACATGTCAAATATATTTAAGAAGTACAATCATTTTGTAATTCTTATCGGAGAAATAATAACAAACTCAAATATCTGCGTAGTAAATTAATAAAAAAAAGTGGCACTAATGATCCCTTTTGAATCACATAGTACATGCAATCGCGGACCGTCAGCGTGAAATTCGCATTGTTTACTCAAATTTTTATTCGAACCTTTTCAAATCAATCGTAAATACTGTTCGAAGAAAACAATCGAAGGAGACAAAAACAAATCAAAATTGGTATATCCATCATTCTTCTTTGATAGAAACAATTATAAATTGGAATTGATTCTAAATTTCTGTTGTTCATCTTCACGCGCATTCGATGTCGAAGCGGCGCCATATTGTTTGCTGCACTACCGCCATCTGAAGTAAAAAAAACTTCGGGGTTAGAACTTAAGCATCGTCGCTCCGTTTGTGTCTCTTGATGTTCGCGTGGAATTTCTCCGTTTTCCCCTCGATTCTCCTCGTTTCGTTGTTCGTCAGCCTGAAAACGTGAAACACGAACGATAAATTTGCATTCGATCGTGTTCCATTGAAGTTTATCAGTGTGTTATCGTGTATCCTTGATAAACGACATCAGGTCGAGAAAAATTTCGAAACATGGCTGCTGCTGCCGCTGCTGCGCTGCTTGACGAGCTCATGGGAAGGAATAGAAACGTTCTTCCCAATGAAAAGCCGAAAGAATTGAATTGGGAAGATCCAGAGGTACGTCATTGAAAATTTTCCTGTCACGCGATCGTCCGTGGATCCTGTCCGTTTATCAAAGGTTGATCATATCTCTCGTTACTATAAAACATTTTTTTCTTTTGCATTCCAGTTCTGCAAACTGTATCTGGTGAAATTTTGTCCTCATGATCTGTTTGTGAACACAAGAGCCGATTTGGGTGCCTGTTCCCGTGTGCACGATGATGAGGCTAGAGAATTGTTTGAGAAGGCGCCATACTCCTACAGGAAACAACAATATGAGGATGAGTTCATCAGGTTTTGTCAGAGCATGCTGAATGAAGTCGAGAGGAAGATAATAAAAGGCAAACAGCGATTGGCTCTTATAGGAAGAACCGAAGCGGTAAGATTCGTGATGCTGTATCCGCATTGAAATTCGCTAGCAGTTTACGAACATAGAACAGCAAACACTGTTCTCTCAAGAGGTGGTATGTGAAAGGTCGTATTTGCGATCTGCTCGTGAACTGTTGTGTGGACACAGTATAATGAGTTTCATTAAATGAAGTATAGTGCCTAGAAGAGAAGCTTTAAACTGTAAAACTCCTGCAGTTCTTACGACCTTGCTATATGTTTTCTAGGTATTATATCATAGTTCCTTTTCACTAGTGAAAATTGATTAATTTTGATGTTTGTTTAGCCCACATTGACACCGGCACAGACTCAAAGGAATGAGGAGCAAATTGCTCTGCTAACTGAGAAAATTAATAAATTGGTAGAAGAAGCAGAACAGAGTGGCATACAAGGCAATGTGGAGCAGGCTCAAGGTCTAATGAGACTGTGTGATCAGTTAAAGGAAGAACGAGAGACATTACGAAAATCTAATGACAATAGTCACTACAATCAAGTAAATATACTAGTAGATAGTAGAAAATGTTTATGATGGAAATGTGTATATAGAGGCTAAGATAATAATTTATTTTAGACTGCTGAATTGGCTGCAGCACAAGAAAAACAAATGGAGGTATGTGATGTGTGCGGTGCGTTTCTTATTGTTGGTGATGCTCAGCAACGAATTGATGATCATTTAATGGGCAAACAACATGTTGGATATGCCAGGTTAAAGAGTGCTCTTCAAGAAATCATGGTAAATTATTCTTCACAATGTTTACGTTCTATGTAAACATTTAAAACAGCTGTGTTAAGATGTTAAATGCTATCAAAATATTTTCGTAGAGTAAACGTGAGAAAGCAAGAGACGAAAAGGAACAAAGAAGAGAAGAAGATAGAAAACAAAGAGCACGAGCTAATGAAGAATTTGATAGGCGAAGAAGAGACGGAGACAGAGATAGAGATCGAGACAGAGAAAGAGATAAACGGCGTAGACGTAACGATGATGATAAAGGCAGACATGATTCAGGCAGTCATAGGTAAATTACTTAATTGTCTGTCTCAAATTATTAAACACAAAATAATGTAATTTCATAATTCTAATTAACTTTTTATCAGAAATTCTGGGCACAGAAGTAGAAGCAGATCAAGAGATAAACACGATAGGCATCGAGATGATGACAATCATCGTCGTCATGCTCGAGATAAAGGTAAATGTGTGTATATATTTTTATAGTATTCTAGTTACTTACAAACGCATTCAATTTTTTAGGAAATCGCGATCATCGAAGCTCGAGTCATCATAACCGACGCCGCCATCGATCAAGAAGTCGAAGTCACAAGTAACTACTCTTGATTGGTTAGTGAGTGAGAAGTAAGCCAGGTATGCACTAAACAATATACCATATTCGTCTCAATTACTGTACAGGTTTTTTACCAGGTGAGTTTCATTAGATGCACATAATATGTACATGATAATTATCTGTAATTTTGAAGAATCGCATAGTCACAGCAAGCCAGTTTCTGGTCCTGCCTAATAATCGGAGAAACACTCTTACTAAATTTCATATGGACCTGATTGTACAGCGTTTAATTTTCAAAGTGACGAGCTTGCTCTATGTAACATATTACTGAAAAAAGGTGCATCGAGGTAATGTCGAGCAAGGAGTAGTAAAGTCGTTCCCATACCAAAGGTATTTTTATCATGTAGTATTATAGATATTGTCTACAGAGCAAGATAGGAGAAGGTATACCTATGCTTGCTTTGATCGGTATAATGTCTTCATAGGGTAAATCAATTATGTAATTTCAACGACTGCATAGCTTTTTTGTCGAAAAGAAATTAGTGGTTTAGTGGAGGAAACAGTGCCTACCTCCGTAGACCTGCTACAACAGTGCCCTGTGTGACTGTGACTATACAATCCTAGCTTCTACTACGCATTTCTGAGGTATTTATATCGGAATGATAATACCAAACATGTCCTTTTATTAGGAAAGTTAGACGTTTTGAAAACGGTGATCTTTATTTTCGAGCTATACTCGAGTGCTTAAAGTTATGATAACAAACTCCTGCTCTTACTTTCCTTACTCCCTGATTGCAATTTATTGGAGCAATTTAAATTTACCTTAAACAGCATATCAGTTAGTCAGGGAAGGTATATACTATGGACCCAAAGGAACAATTTTGATAACTCAGTTTAAGATAATAAGTCTACATATGTATAGTCCAGAAAATATAACGGTATATTCATTCAACAGCCATTGGGCTATAATTGATCAACCAATAAATTAAATCGGTTTTATAAGTTGGCATATAGTCGTCAGTAATTGTGTCCTCCTTGAACTTAACTTATAAAAGTTCAAAAAAACTCTGTTATCCTTTGCATGCGTTTTTTCTCCATTATTTTTACTTTTTGAAAAACAGGACATGGGCGAGGCTCAGACAAATTTTCTAATTGGAAAGTTGTAATTCTTATAGCGTCATGCTACGTCGATTTGAAGGTTGATGACAGGTCACATGGAATCATATATTATGGTGCTCCCAGGATATCCCCATTAATCACATCTTGTCTTATTCTTTTTGCCGTGTCCTTCATTTCGGCTTGATAGAAGACTCATACTTTATGCGCGCACTACATCTGTGTGACTCGTGTTTGCTCATAATGAATTGTTCATTCATTCAGTAATCTGCTTCTTAAACCAACTAGTCTTAAAACATAAAGTACAGAAATAATAGCTTTATACAAAGGATCATCTTATATTGTTACATTGGGATGAAAGAAGTTCTCTTGTTGAAGACAGATCAACATGTTTGTAATACTTATATTTATTTTATTTTATTATTATATTTTCAGTCAATGATTTTGCTTTAGTTTGAGTTTCCTCTAATATTATCATTATATACTACAACGTTATATTTTTGTATTATTATTATAATGCATAACTTAATAAGGCTTAAATATAAAATAACTGTTCATGTACCAAGAAAAATTAAAATTCTGTAAGTAACAGTAGATCTTTGCAACTTTTCCTTAATATAAATCAGTACTCAGTGTAATAATGTCTGTAATAGCAGCTACCGTCGTTATTTTAGTAAACTTGTTAAATGATGTTAAAATATAAAAACTTATTCTATTTGCTTCCAATGACGACAAACAAAGATGATCATTTTCAATTATATCATTTGCTTTTTCACACATGTAGCCGACAGAAGTATGATATTTTTTTTAAATGTTTTATATGTTAGGGGAAGGTTAACAAATAATATGAAAACACGTTATCTAGCTGTTTGGTAATAATGGAAATTAATATGAGATGATAAAGTTGATGAAATCGTAAGTTTTGAAAAGGGTATTGTCTATTTTCAGGCAGAAGACATGTCATGGGGTGTAACCAATGCGACAGGCTCACTTGCACACTGCTTAATATAATATTAAGGTAAAGATTTTGCATAATCTTAAAATTCAAACCAATCGCGAATTTTATACAACTGCGCCTGAGTTAATTTTCGTCGTATCGTGCTATCTTCAGATTGGTTATAGATAATTAAAACTCTTGAAATCAATTCACAATTACTGTTATCACGTTACAACACGATATCAGGTTACATTTAAAACAGTTTTATTAGTAATTTGTTCATACTTGATGAGAATGTTATTTTAGGCTGTCTGTATATAAATAACAAAAAAGACATCAAGGTAAATTGTCTATAATTTGCATTGTAATACTCGTAAGATTGTTAATTGAAATTAATAAAACAGTACAGCAATGAAAGTATCAGGTTATTTTTAAAAAAAAAAGAAGAAATACTTCTAAAATAATCAGAACCCAACAATGACGAATAATTGAATGAAATTATACAACACTGTAAAATATTGAAAAGACTATATAATTTATTAAATAAGTATATACATATATCAATAATACATTATCATGCGATAGACCATTCTATCTGAATACTGTACATAGTAGTAATATTTAATATAATACAATCGTCTGCTACAAATCAAATGATCTTTGTACAAACTAAAAATACTGTACAAGTGTAATATTTGTATCGTTCGACAGATTTGGATTCCATTGTACGAAAATTATTTAAGTCCATTCTATTTTGTGTTAATGGACACCAAACAATTAGCATATCATTAAATAGAAATGATTTTATTTAAGCCCTATACCTTTTGTAACCTGAAAGTAATTATTTCGTACGTTAGTGTGATCTGTTTTAGTATTATTTTTAAAAAAAAAATAAAAGATTAAAAAGTTTAGAGAATTATATGTTACCTCTTCGTATACAGTCCATGCCATAGCAGTAACTAATGTCCTTCTTAACATTCGTGGTACAATGCCTTTAAAGTATCCCATTACACCATACTTCGCATAAACTTTAAAGATCGCATGACGAATACCTTTAAATTCATTGGGATATAATTGCATTTTTGTTTTGATTACGTCGGCGGGTTGCGTTACGATAGACGCAAATATTCCTGCCAGTATTCCGCAGCCAAAATGAATTGGAGCTGACGATTTCGCACAAGGCGAATCTGAAAATAAATAGTATAACTATCGAGTATCATATTAAACTTTTTTAATATATACATATTTATTTTAATAAAAAAGTATACCTGCTTCCACGACCATATTTTTGAATCGAGTATAAAACATAAGATAAAGACCACTAAATGGAGCATCTCTTAATAACGTTGGTATTAATCCACTTGAAAGACCTCTTACTCCTTCCTGCTTATAAATTAATTTCAGTGCTTCTCTTATGCTATTATATTTGTAAACATCACTCTGTAAATAAAATGAATGCTTTTTACATTTCCAAGCAATATATAGAATACTTTAAGCATAATAAGATAACGTATTGATAATACTTGTACATACTTCAAAACGTGTTTTTACTACTGTTATTGGAATTAATAAAGCTCCAGACATAGACCTTGCTGTAATGCCTAACAACATGGCTTCTGTAGATGTAAGCGGCTCTTTTAAATGCAATGTTTGTTTTAACCAGTGTAATGATGAGAAATATAATCCAACACCAGGAACCACTCTGGTAATGGACTGAAACAATTTTCTTCAATTAATGTTTCTTTTCAATGTATTCATATCCAGTAATTGCCAAATTCTTACCGGAGTCATACCCCTCCATAGTCCAAATATATTTTCCTTTTTAATTATGTAGATTACTGTTCCTATTGTTCCATTTTTTGGAGAACTTATCCAAAGCAGAAGGCATAGTGAGGAAAACTTTCATGTGAAATAATAAACAAGTAGATGATAAGTTATATTGTACTTACTCAAGATGAAGATTTACTCTACTTTGAAGTCTTGTTTTAACAAGATCCAATGGTTGAAATAATATAGTTGAAAAAGTACCAGACACTGATCCCGCAAGAAAAGACTTCAAAATAGGATACTGAAAAGACATAAAAGATTTCTTATATAGATTTCTATCAAGTATTTCGAAAATATTGATCACAAGAATATCTCTGAATTTGTTTCATATAAAATGTCCGAGTATAACACTAAATGATTACTGTGTAATGAGATATCTAGGGATTGATATTTCAGTATGTATCAATGTAATATATATATACATATATATATGTCAGTGCATGCTATCTTGCACGAGTTTCCTCACGTGAATTATAGATTTTCTTTGGAAGGTCAATATAATTGCTATCTACAGAATGAAGTTCATAAGGTTATTATTAATCATGAGAACGATTATTTTTGTTCGTTTTTCAAAGATATGATATCCTAATTGTATGGCCTCCTCATAATTTACTTTTAAATGCCTGTATGCAATAGACAATATGCTATGTCTATATCTCATAAAAGGATTTTATTATAATGCATTTGTAATGTAATTTGTTGTAATATACATTTTATATTTATATATTTTACTAATCCAGTAGAATTAGGAAGCTATCTTTACATGTTAATAATACTAAAACATAAAATAATATCATTGACAATATTAAAATTCCTGAATTTTATAAAACTAGTCTTAAATTCATTAATATTTGTTGAACTGACAAATACATTTAATTTTATAATAGTCAAATTACTATGATAGTCGTAGAATAGATAATTTTTTATTTTCTTTTTCAGCTTATACTTGTAAATTTGGGACATCAAACTCGCAAAACTCGTTATGAAAATGAACACATCAGATACTAAATGGTGGATACAACTCCACGCATATCATCCCTCATCCTGTACACCTCTTATAATTAGAGGTATATTTTATTCAAATATTAATATTGTTTTTATTTTATTTAATAAGTTTTATCATAGAAAATAAATCCTCTTTAATGTAGTTGATATGCCAATTAATCATTGTAATACTTTTATATTACCTTAAAGTATTACAATTTCATAGAAAAACTATCACTTTAATACAAACAAACATATTAAATAAGGTTCATAACTTGCGATAATATGTTTCTACCACTTTCTGTCTGTAAATTATAATAAATACAGATAGCAAAAATTATGACAATACAAAATGCTTTTACAGAATAAGACTGAGGTACTTACAATTCCCAGAGCCTCCATGATACAAAAGTATTGGAAGCTTGAAAAATAAATTGGTTTGGAATTGCAGTAAATAAAACTTTTTTCCGGTACAGCACGAGACTCGGGGAAATCTCTTAATGCTTCCTTTAATGTCACTATGATACTGAGTACGTTCAAAACGTGAGAGATACTTACATCTTCTCTTATCTTCATTTCACCACTTTTGGGGTCAACAGAATAACCCTGCATATCGAAACATACTCGAGTAAAAAAAGCCAATATCTAACTGAAATGTGAATTAAACGTGACTTAACTTCAAACGTGACTTATTAAGTCCAACGATATGAAAATTGTAAAACATATTTTTTACTGATTGCGTCAACATTGGTATCAGAATACAAAATTTAAAATATGTTTGTGTAACATAATAAAAAGTCTACTTCTTATTTATTCTAAAAAACTTATAATGTATGAACTTTTTCATGTAGATCAAGAAACATAAGATATAAGGACTTGTTTACAAACAATTCTGCAGACATATACTTTCATGTGTTTTACATTACAGTATATTCACTGAAATATTTACGTAAGCGTAATAATATACATCTGAGTATAGTCGAAGAACGTCTCGTTTAGGTTAGGATTGATGCTAGAAACAAAAAATTAATGTTTCATCGCACCAAATGGATACAAATTCATGTTTATTTTCCACAAACATCGTCCGTTTACAATTCCTACACGTGCAAATACAATTATATTATGGCAAAAATGATTACTGTACACGTAATAAATACACGCGAGAGTAACACAAATTGATCGTAAAAAACAATGAAGAATTTTGAAACATGGCAAAAAATCACGCTACTCTGATAAGATTCCTCGTTATCAGCTGCTACAATTCATTGTATTCGAATTTGATTCCAATTGGGTATTTGTCCAAAATACGTGTGCGATCATGTGTTTGTTATGACGCATTGTTTGCTTCGACTTTATGTACGTTCACATTTCTCGATTAGGAAATCTGATTAGACGGTGAAAATAATATTCTTGATAAATATTTTGAAACTAGATCATTTTCCCAGCTATTAGAAACTATATCGATCATGGTTACATGCGAGACGATATATAAAATCTATATACATGCATGCACGCAGATGTGTTGGGAACATCAGCTGAATTACGTTTATAAATTAATCTATATATTACATAAGAGACATCAATAATGATAATACGGGACATAACATTTCATTATGGTTTTTTATATTGTATTTTTTCTTCTATTGGATTGAAGATACCGTTTCTAATTCTGTCAAAAGTTACGACAGATGTGCGGCAGGGTGTTGCTTATTCGAACACCCGGTTTCTTCATCAGAGTGTCGCTTCTTTTTATATTTACTCATTGCTAAGACTATTCTATATCTCGTCTTTGATTAATATTCATCCTTTGCCATTGTGGCCTACAGGCGTTTATCAAAACCGCTCAACATGTACTGCTGACGCCCATAGGCGTTCGTTGCAATGTGTATGTAACTCGTTATGTGCTACACAGCCCGGCCGCATGCAGCGTTCAACTCGCCCGGGTATGGCAACTCCTACACTCGCCGTCAGAGGGACAGGTGGCAGAACTCATTCTCACAAGTTCACACCTGATTTCCAATCGCTATATGTATAACTTCCAAAATATCCATCACTGTCCGGCGTCTAAGGCACGTGTCTGCTAATGTAGCCTAAGGGTCGATGCACACGAGCGACTTTTTATCGTGCGACACCGCAGCGACTGACGTGCGACTGTACAGTGCGACTTGCTGCGGTGTCGCTGTGCGATTCGGCGGCTTTTATTTTTATTTTACCTTTACGAACTCGCAGCGACACCGCAGCGACGTCGCACCGCACAGTCACACGTCAGTCGCTGCGGTGTCGCACGACAAAAAGTCGCAGTTGATACAGTAAGAAGGCGCTGCGACACTCCGAGCGGTACCTTTGAAAGTTAACAGATTTTGTTGGCCCTTTAAATAAGGGGTTGGTGTATAGGCAAGTGAGGAAATTTAAATCAGTTAGATTTAATATCTTTATTTCACGTCAACCTCTGATAATTGAAAATCTATTTTCTGTTTTCCTGTTCTCGTACGCAAGAAACAAGAGCAAGTTAGCCAAGTGCTGGGGGGGAGGCTACTACTTCTCCTGTACCGCTCGTAAGTTAAAGGGTCTCCCCTAGGATGCTCGCGCCAGTTTACACATAAATTTCGCATTGCGAGAAAAGGTTTTCCTTTTAAACATTCATATTGGACAAACTATTTTCGATTCTTTCCCGTGCTGTTGAGAAAAAATATCGAAAATGGTTTACTCAAGATGAATGTGCTGTACATCGTAAACAAATGGTACCTCAATTTTATTTATATAATATTTATGGAAATAACTACAAATTGTTTTTCTACGAAAATGTATTAGTAAACAGAATTATGTAATATATTTTTGGAGGTTATCGTAATATTCAGATCGTGTTAGCATCGACAAACTACAGAATAGACCTATCATCTTATGGGACTTCGTGTCACATGTTCTGAAATACCGACTTCTCGAAAAACCACAGGTTTTCTTGCGCCCTCTGCGTCTAGGGGTGGTGATTTTGAGAATCAAATACATTCCAACCACCAAAGACGGTAACGTCACTAAATTCGTACTCGACTCCTAAATAAGGAAAAGTATTTAACCCTGTATTATAATAAAATATATTCTAAATACTGAAATACATCTTATTGCGTTGGTAACTTTAATGAAGCTGAAGGAGTTGGGGAACTCTTTGACATTCGTCGATCTAATAATTCACCTTTTAGAATTATTGAATTTGTAATTAGTTAATTTATGTCTTTTTCCTTCTTTTACTTAAGCACGTGTACAAAAAAAATTATAACGAAGTATACAAGAAATTATAACGAAAGAGATTAAAAGTTAGATACATATAATGTAACTACTTCTTGAGTGCATAAATAGTAAAATGAAAACGATAGAGATCCAATGGCACTGTTTTCATTATTTCTAGATATAAGAAAACAGTTATCTTACTTTTTATGGCACAATTGAAAAAAAGAGGGAATGAAAGCTGGTATAAAATGAATGTGAAACATAAAACATATAATTCACGCCAAATTGAAATACAAGAAATCGGTATTTATTCTCTCGCAACACTTGCTACATTTTTTAGGCTTTTCCTCGTGAAAAATCCTCTTGCTAAGGGAATCTGGGACATACACGCTTGGCCCCTTCCTAATTTATGGCAGGGTCCCCGTCAAGTGGCACGCGACGCTCTGGCCCTTGCATCTCGTGTATCCCAATTCTTGACTTCTCTGGCACAAGCGAGAAACGACACGAGATCCTTTACGCGAAAATCACTCTGACAGAGACAACAAAGTTTGATACTTTGTCTCACTTTGTTTATCATGCGCCCAGTTTTCACGTGTTCGGCTCGCGTAAGAGCTATGCTCAAATGTTTGCATTGTAGCCAAATTCGCTTTTTTGCTACAGATTTTCCAAAACCAGTGCAGAGTTCCACACTTGCCTGAAAGAGCATTCAGGACCGAAAATTTTTTGTCAACCGTGCTAGAGCAAGTTGTCATTCCTCTCTGCGAGGGAGAAAGATGGAGCACCGACGAGGTTTCAATCGGCCGTCGCCAAACGGCTTTTCGTTGACGCAAATGAGTCATCGTATAACGAAAAATACAATTTTTTTATTTTTTATAATATATTGATGAAAATAATACCAATGAATAGGTGAGGTTTTTTCAATGAAAATGAGTCCAAACACGATGTCGTTCGGTTCATTTGTTATTAAAATTTGCATAAGACAAGATTCGATAGTCAGAATGTCTCTGATAACAAATAGTCTGAATGAGATCGTGTTTGGGCTCATTTGAATTGGGAAAACTTCATCTATCTATTAATAATATTCTCACGATTGTACAATGAAAAACAAACAAATTTTTATTTCCGTTAAAGAATGGCTCACTCTTCGAAAAATGTATCATGTTTCTCAAACACCGCCGCCAGTCGCAGGACTTTTCGTCCCGACTCCAGAGGAGCAAGGGGGGATATCTGGTAGGGATGCGGCCTAGCAGTCTACTGTGCAGAAAAGCTTAGCAGCCTGCTGGGCTACACTTTAAAGTTTAAGCCATTTGTTTACGATGTACAGCACATTCATCTTGAGTAGACCATTTTGGATTTTTTCCTCAACAACACGGGAAATAATCGAAAATACTTCGTCCAATATGAATGTTAAAAGGAAAAACCTTTTCTCGAAAAGCGAAAATTATGCAGACCAGCAAGTATCCTAGGCGACCCTTTGCTCACGGGCGGTACAGGAGAAGGAGACTCCCACCACTCACCTAATTCACTCTCGTTTCCTGTTTTCGCACGCAAGGAACAAGAGCGAGTTAAGCGAGTGGTGGGAGGCTCTTTCTCCTGTACCGCTTCTGAGCAGAGGGACGCCAAGGGTGCTCGCCAATGTACGCAACAGCGCAACTGGACAGGACCCTCGTGGGCCTGCGATGCAGATGTTGCATTCCTTTTGTCTAAGGAGTCTGCTATTCGGGCCTGAAATCTTCGGAAGAGGAAAGTTTTTCTCGAAAGAAGAAAAAAATTTCTACTCCCGGTTTTGTCCGCTACACACTCCTTACCTTTCAGATGCAAATCGTTTTGATGCAGCACTTCAGCGCTGAACTGCGAAATTCTAGCTACGCGTTTTTTAGGGCGACATCAAGTCTCTGATGAACGTTTAATTTTTTTCATTGGTTTTTCTCCTTAAGCTACCTTTTTTATGTTTTAATTATTTTTTCAACGTATGTCAGCAAAAAACATTCATATATTTTTTAATGCCATTCGTACGGGACACAAAATGACTAGTGTCCAAATATACGTCAATATTCTCATACAAATTCAAAAATGAATTATGTACGTATTTAAGAATGTTAAGCGTTCATTTTAATTGTTAATTGTTAAATGTGAATAGTGATACCTGAGTTTCCATATTTAGAAAAGAGATAGGAATCGAGGAAATACTATATTGCAGTTTATTTAAAAACAGGCCCAAAGTTTTATGAGCAAATATTGTAGAACGTTTATAAGACTGTCTTGAGAAATCCGATCTTACCATATTTTATGAAAGAATGAAAATCAGAAAGCATATTTTGACGATTAATACATAATTTTTAATAGTTAACGTTTTCAAAAATATGGGTACTTCAATTTTGTTTATATAATATTTATGGAAATAAGTACAAATTGTTTTTCTACGGAAATGTATTAGTAAACGGAATTATGGAACATATTTTTGGAGGTTAGTCGTAATATTCAGATCGTTTCAGATTTTAAATGTTCCCCGTGATATTTAATTTTAATTCCTACCAGTCGTAGCGTTGTAATCTTATTTTGGACTGAATCGGTAACGTTGGGCGTGACACGAAAATGGTAAGGGGGCTCTAGAGCCCTAAATCCGTGTGACACAAAAGTACATTGGATGATAGGTCTATTCTGTAGTTTGTCGATGGTGGTACCATCACGAGGGTGTGGGCCGGACTAGCGCTGCGCTTTGGATGGACATCACGGCATCAGAGCTTTATCGCTGCTTTCGAATTTCGCGCCACATCGAATACGCCGCATTTCCGGTTTCAGCGCTGCGTTGCGCTATAATTTCATTTCCGTGCGAGAGACTCGGCCATTTCTTTTCAATTCGTAACGTGGTACAGTCGTTATTCTCGCGCGTCCGAGTAAGTATTATAATTCTTCAATAAGCATCAATCTTCTTGCTATTAAGTTCAAAGTATGAAATATTAAGAGTACAATTATTAGAGTACATTTATTCTTGAAATATTCAACTAAATTTAATATTTTCTTCGAAATTTTATTCGTTTTATAACGTTAGCCGAACACGTGTTGGATTTGCAACACATGGTTTACACTTATTAATTTGTACTCTTTCGTACTATTATCGTAGCACAGTAGTTTTATTTACAATTTGTATATAATTAATAATAGTTCATGATCTGGAAAGTAAAATTTTTAAGAAAAGCAAATTTCGTATTTGTAGGTTGTAGTACTTTGTGCATTTATGAATAGACTGCGGATGTTTATGCAATTATAACATATTCATGTGTAGGTCCCATTGCATTACCTATTTTCTATAAAAATGCCATTTGCATACACATCCATAGTTTAGTTATGAAGCTTAGTTCTTTAGTTATTATGTTTTGTTTTTCAATGTACCTATTTATGAATCGTTTGTTAGATAACGACCGTACAAAATGGTGAACGGAAGGATTCCATCAGTCTTCTCGAAGACTTATGTTACCCCCAGGAGGCCTTATGAGAAAGCTCGTTTAGATCAGGAATTACGAATTATCGGTGAATACGGTCTTCGTAATAAGCGTGAAGTATGGAGAGTCAAATACACTTTGGCTAATATCCGTAAGGCTGCTCGTGAGCTTCTTACTCTGGAGGAAAAGGATCCCAAACGTCTGTTTGAAGGTATTAAAAAAACACCAATTCTTTGTATGTACCTTAAGTTTTCTACTAAGAAGCATATGATGAGTAAACATATATTTTCTGACACCTCTTGTCTGAACATATTTGAGGAGTTATTGTTTTCACTGATGGAATTCTGTAAATAAGAAGTATTATTTGCGTCATACCATTTTGTTGCTTGACATTTACCAAAATTGTTATTTCACCAGGGAATGCTCTTTTGCGTCGTTTGGTAAGAATTGGTGTGTTGGACGAGAGCCGTATGAAGCTCGATTACGTTCTCGGTTTGAAGATAGAAGATTTCTTGGAAAGACGTCTTCAGACACAAGTGTTCAAATTGGGACTTGCCAAGTCTATTCATCACGCTCGTGTGCTCATCCGTCAGCGTCACATTAGGTGCGATCTTCTAGATGAATGTTTGTTATACGCCTTAAAAATCTGGGCAAGAAATATCTGATTACATACTCAGATAGTTTCTAATCTTTGAGGCAAGAGTAAAATCCTGAATAATCACCAGATAAAGTTTTATACTTTTCTGGTTTCATATCAGGAGACATTTCTTTAACTTTCTAACAAGTTTATGATTCACATATTATGTTAGTCATTAGTAAAATCTAAAGATAGTCCTTTTGGCTACTGCAGGTATCCAGACAATTCACCTGATTGATTGTCTGCTCGGAATGATAAAAAAAATGTGACTATATAATGGATGGACACCTGTTTTATTTCAGGCAGGCCACTTAAGTGTCAGGTTACTGATACTTAACGTCTGTAATAGTACTAATGGACCTATGCATATTAATGATAATTGGTATATTTTTTGCACATTAAATAACTTCATACAATTCCATAGTAAAAGTTCAAAACTGTGTAATGAAATGCACGCAGCAATCATACATAATCTGTACTGTTACAGAGTACGCAAACAGGTGGTGAACATTCCATCCTTCATCGTGCGTTTAGATTCACAAAAACACATTGACTTCTCACTGAAATCTCCGTTCGGCGGTGGCAGACCTGGCCGCGTAAAGAGGAAGAACCTCCGCAAGGGAAGTGGTGGAGCTGCTCCAGAGGAAGAAGAAGATTAAACCATGTATGATGTGATACTTTAATAAAAGTATCTTTTGATTATTTAAAATTCATTGCAGTTTAATCTTTGTCCAACCACATCCTTACACTCCCGTTTTAATTATTATGTAATAGACCTCTGTACTTGATTGTGTATCCTTAGTAATAAGTGTGATGCACCATGCGACTTGTTATATTAAAATTATAAATACAGAAATCAAAGAATGAAAATATAGTACTCTAAGTGAAGATTAAAATAATTCAAAAACGGAAATTTAAAAGACAAAAATAGTTTCAATAGTTTTCCTATTAAAACTGATCTATTATTAACCGGAACATAGAATAACAGTGGAGGTCTTTAAGTAGGATAGAAAAAACATGATCCGCGTAATACTGAAATTGTCAAAATAATGTGTTACAAAAATATCAACAGTGAAAGTACAAAGGTTTCTTGGAATTTCATTATCGTCAAAATCATGTATTAAAGAGTATTTAGTCGCAAGATTTATTCATGAATAGTGGATTTCTTACACGTTATAAAATTATATCAGGTATGACAACGTGTCACATCAAAATTTGTGACTGAGGTACCACGTGAACAATTCATTAACATTATTCATATAACCACAGCCGACTCTAGTACTAGCCGTGCTGAAGGTAAAATGGCAACAGCGCGGGAGTCCGGTTTTGATATACCTAACCTAAATACCATAACAATCTCCCACTACCCACCGGCCTCCGGGCTACAGCGTCTCCCTCTACCGGCCTTTCGGTTTCCCGCCTATCTTTCAAATGTTTATATTAATATAATCATGAAGTTCTTTAAATGTGAAAAACGGAGCAATATTCCAGGTGATTTATTTATTTATATTAACTCTACAGATTCTTATTTTTGTGTGTAGCACATTTATTTAATATAATCTATAGCATTTTTGGACGTTTTGTTTTATATATATATTTTTTTATAAATTTCATATATTCATCAATAATGCCACGGCGTTGCTGTGTTCCCAATTGCAAGGGAAATTATGATAGTATTTTAAAAGATAATAATTACAATTCTATATTTTTATTCCCCAAAGATGAGGAAAATATTAGATTAAACCATATATTTACAAAATCGGCAAGTTCGTTTTCTTTTACTGAAATCAAAAATAAATGTCGAATTTGTGATGATAATAGTAACGATCTTCATGATCTTTCCATTGATGTAACTTGTTTTTGAGGAATCTTCGATTCCGCATATTTGTCCGATTGTGTTGTTGATGATTCCATTAAAATTTACACATCCTGGTATGGGTCCCATTCTGTTGCTAAAAATTAAATTGCAATATATGTCGATTATTAATTGTGGAGGATAAAGGTAAAACTGTAGGCGATATATATTTTGATCACTTACAAAGAGGGGGCCTTTCTGTTCCCACTGAAGAAGTGATAGCCTCATTTATTCATATGTATGCAATAATGGAGGCCATAATAAATGATGGTTATTTGGAATCTCAATTTTTGCAATCTGAAAATCATAATCATATTTTATATAAATTAACATATATTAGTATTCAATCAGATATACATTATTTAGCATTTTCAGATACATACGTTTGTGGTGAAGCTTATCACAGTATTTTGTTTAAATTATTATCAATTTTTTCAAATATTTTATTAAACGATTATGTAAAAGCTTTAAATAATAGTCAGTTGGAAACGCGTGCAGACATTACTTCTAAAAATCGTAAAATTAAAAACTTTGAATAGGAACTAGATTTTCAATGGTTTTTTTAATTTCACTTTTCTTAAAACACTAATTTTTATATATATATTTAACTTATTCTTTTCAATATGTTTTAATACATTAATAGAGTTTTATTTATTTGCTTAGTATGTACTATTTCACAAGATTTAAGGTTTTACTAGTAGTATGTCAAGAGTATGTTTCGTTATTAATAATATTCAAGATTATTTATTATTATTATTTCAAAATGTAATACTTTATTTCTTTATGAATACAAAAGTTATGTTTTATTTAAAAATATTAATTTTATTTTATAAAGTTGGATATGGCTATTGGCGAACTACCCATTATAATAAAAAAAGGTAACGCGCCATGGTAAATACCCCTAGGGTGGTGAGAAAATTTTCCACAATTATAATACTGTCCTCTAACACGATTTTATAATTAACTGCATAATTGTTCCTTTCAATAACCTAACCTAACCCAACCTCTTTCGTCTTTTCCATGAGTTCACTTAACCTATTTGGCTTCGTACCAATAATTTTGTCTATTTCAGGTCTCTATTAACTTATACATACCTTTAACAATTTTTAAATCCTTCAATTTGGTTCAAAGATGGTTTGATCTTGTTTCACAGTTATATTTTCTTGAAATCTCTGTAAATATTTCAAATATAATGCATCACAACACCAAACTCGTCCGAGAGTGCACAAAATATATACCACATTTTTAAGGATTAGTATACTTCTCTATTACTTCTACTTATTATAATTATGATATTTATATATTACTTATACATAATTAATAAAAAATACTGTATATTAGTATAATTTTATACAAGAAAATGACGATAATTATAATGCTCAGTACAAAATTCTACTACTGAAAATAGGACTCCCGATCCTCACAAAAGCGGTGTTGCCACGTTCTTCAGCACGGCTAGTACTAGAGTCGGCTGTGATATAACCAATTATATATAATAAAATATAAAACAAGTGAATTTAATATCTATCATAATAATTGAAATACTAGTAACTGAAATAATTTCATCATTCTATACAAAAATTAGTCAATATTGTTTATAATACATTTCCAATTGAAGTTATCTATGAACAGTATAGTAAATATCACAGTGTGTGCAGTAACACCGGTTAGTTTTATCTATCACTAAATTTTGTCCAATTTGACCCCTGAAAGGTTGCATTCAATGCAGAAAAGATGATTTGCAGCCATTTTCACTCAGTAGCCCGTGCGCTCAGAGGTTTCCAAGATGGCGAAGAAAACGTTGGCGGATAAAACGCCTCAAAACGAAGATTCTGTTAAAAATAACGATGAAATATTGAACGACGATGAAGAGCCGAATTTCAGCGATCCTGAAGGTTTCGTGGACGATATCTCCGACGAAGGTAAATGCAATGTTTTAAGAATGACACTGAACAGAAATCGTGGTGTGACGAGTGAAGGCATGGCTACTTATTGTCGCAAGTATGGCACGGTAACCTAACCTCAAAGTTATGAATATTTTATTTCACCTGCTGTGAACGACGCATATTGTGTATCAACACATGCATTACGAGAGGTTTTTATTTACATATTAGAAGCACTGAGAAATGAATATTTATGCTTTATATTTTTACAGAACTTCTCGGCGATATCTTGAAAAATAAACCATCAGAGACAGATGGAGTGGAATCAGTGATTGTCGTTGATGGAGTGCCCCAGGTTGAACCGGAAAGATTGGAAAAGCTTCAGTCTGTAATTAGCAAAGTTTTAGGCAAATTTGGTACCATAGTAAACCAATATTATCCTACAAATGAGAATGGATATACAAAAGGGTAAATAATTTTTTTTTTGTAATCTTGTATGGATCGAAATGATTGTATGTTCAATGGTTATATCGGATTTATTTTATTACAGGTATATATTTCTAGAATATAATAACCCTTTAAATGCGTTAGCAGCTGCTCAATCTATAAATAATTACAAAATTGACAAGCAGCACACGTTTAAAGTAAATTTATTTACTGATTTCAAGAAATTTGAAGATATTCCAGATGAATGGGAACCACCAAAACCGCAACCATTTAAAGCTGCAGCAGATTTACATTATTATCTTCTAGAACCAGATGCGTATGACCAATTTTGTATTCTTTGTGGAAATGGCTCTTCTGTTTCAGTTCAAGTGTGGCAAAATTCTGCCCCTGAACCGACGTTGGTGGAAGAACGTGTCGTAAGTTGTAAATTTTAGCTTATTATATGAATTTGGTAATATTGATTATTGTATGGATTAATATTATTCAATTTGTGTACTTGTTACAGCGTTGGACAGAAACATATGTTAAGTGGTCTCCCCTGGGAACATATTTGGCAACATTCCACAAGCAGGGAGTTGCATTATGGGGTGGTCCCCAATTTTTGCAACAAGCCAAGTTCAGTCAAAGGGGTGTTGAGTGTATTGACTTCTCACCTGGTGAACATTATTTAGTAACGTACACTCCTCGAATCGACCTTGGCTCTGATCAAAAGCGTCTTGTTATTTGGGATGTTCTCAGTGGTCAAGAAAAGCGATCATTCTATGCTGATGGTTCTTCGGTATGGCCGATTTTCCGTTGGTCACACGATGACAAGTATCTTGCTCGTATGGGAGAAGATGTTCTGAGTGTTTATGAAACACCGGTACGTATTTTTTTTTCGTTTTTAAGGTTTCTGTGCTTCAGTATGAATATTAAAATGTTAGTAATCTAACGTATCTTAACTTCTGCAGTCATTCGGATTGTTGGACAAGAAAAGTATAAAAATTCCTGGAATTAGAGACTTTAGTTGGTCTCCAACGGATAACATTCTTGCATACTGGGTACCAGAAGACAAAGATGTCCCAGCTAGAGTCACTCTTTTAGAAATTCCGAAGTATGAGTTCAACTTTTTCAGCATGCAATAACTCTTATTTTATAAAGTTATTAAATATTATCGTTTATGATTCCAGTCGTAATGAAACACGTAACAAGAACTTGTTTAATGTAGCTGATTGCAAGATTTATTGGCAGAAATCGGGAGATTATCTCTGTGTTAAAGTTGATCGTTTTGCCAAGCGCAAGGAAAAAACTGAACAGAAGTACACGGTAATTATTAGATTAACACTGGATCACATAAAAAGCGCGCATTATATGTACAATACTTTATATTTTTGTCACCAGGGCATGTCATATAACTTTGAAATCTTTCATATGAGAGAAAAACAAATTCCAGTCGACAGTGTAGAAATAAAGGAACCAATCCACGCATTTGCTTGGGAACCTATTGGTAGCAAATTTGCTATAATTCACGGAGAAATACCGACGGTTAATGTTAGTTTCTATGAAGTACGATACGGACATCAACCCGCTCTCCTAAGTATGTAATAATAATTGCGTTTTAAATAATATCATTAACAATATAGTGCAATTACATTTTTTAAAACTCGCTTTGTTTAACAGAAAAACTGGAAAAGAAGGCTTGCAACCATTTGTTCTGGTCACCATCGGGACAGTTTATTGTCCTTGCCGGATTAACAACTATGGCAGGAGCCCTAGAATTTATCGATACTAATGATTTTACCATTATGAACTCGACAGACCATTATCAAACTTCGGACGTAGAATGGGATCCTACTGGACGGTGAGCATATACAACCATTTTCAATCAAATAAGTTATAAAACATATCGCTGAAATTTATATTTTATTGCAGATACGTCGTAACAGCTGTTTCTAGTTGGAAAACTAGCGTGGATAATGGATATTGGATTTGGACGTTCCAGGGTCGTATCTTAAAACGAGTTAATCTTAACCAATTTAATCAGTTGCTATGGCGACCGAGACCACCAACATTATTAACGCCAGAACAAATTAAAGAAATCAAGAAGAACTTGAAGAAATATTCTGCACAATTTGAAAGCAAAGATCGTATGAGATTAACACGTGCTTCAAAGGTACTTAGATTGTTTAAACATAATAAGTATCTAATACGAACACTGTACATTTATAATACAATTTTTGTTTACAGGAATTAATTGAGAAACGTTGCGCAGCAATGAAAGCATTTGAAGAATATCGTTCGAAACGTATTCAAGAATGGAACAACCAGAAGAAACGACGTTTAGAATTACGTAATAGTACGTATTGAAATACGTTATTTTTTAAGTTTTAAACTTGACTATTCAATGCAAGTTTCTAAGATTGAACTGATTTGCTTTCAGACATTGATACCGATGAATTAGATTCCGATCCGAAGAACGTAGAAGAGGAGGTAATCGAATTTTTCGTGAAAGAGGAAACTTTCATCATCGACGACAAATAAAACTTTGTGGGAGAAGTTTTCCTGCCTGCCATTTTTGGAAATCTCTAGTGCAAAACCGGTTCAATTCAATTCGTGCAAAGTGTCATCGAAATAATTCTCTTCCAGAGTCACATTAATTGTGACTCTCAATAGTGAGCAATGACTATTCTAAGTGGTTATGGACAATTCTTTTTATATCATTTCTGCACACTAATTGGAATTGCTTCCACCTTTTCGACGTTTCGTATAAAACGTCGTAATCATAGTACCATAAAGTTTTATCACGTTCCATACAGGATAGTATGTCAATCAACAAATAATTATTATCAGTATAACCACAATATGATGTACTTTTTTATTTAACGAACCCATATAGAACGTATTTATTAACGTATAAAGGTCACAAAGAACTTTTATTTATATTTTTTTACTACTTTTTAAACATAATTGTAACAGATAAGTGAATATCTATAAATTCATAACTCGATTAATTATTCTTATTTACAGTTTTATTTTATACAATAGTGAATCTTTTTCATTTTTATCCGATCGTAACAAAAAAAAAGTAAATATAAATTAATGCCCCTTATGTATAAATGAAGTATGACTTAGATTATGTATGATTGACATTCCACAGGTATAACATATTGTTTAGAAATAATATCGAAATAGCAGAACGGTAGCGCACACCCAAGCTGGCGGAATTCTATCCTGTTCTAAGAATGTCCTCTTTGTTACTGGTTTCGCGCATGAAAATAAGCGTTCATGTTCTTTTTGTAGTTCATTTTGTAATTGTTTATTTTTTGTGACAACAGCAATCTGAGTTTCCAAATCCTTATTTACTGATCTGTAACCTGAAATGAATATTTTTTTAGTCATTATACAACTATTCGTTTTTCGTTATTTATAATTTACCGAAATTTGGCGATCCAATCAATGTAAGACTAGGCTTATCTTGACTCGGTAAAGAGTACCATAATCCTTTTGCATGATACGTCCAACCCGGCTTAATGAATTCCCATAACTTTACTCTATTTTGCTGCCCCATTTTGTTACAGTGTTTTATGAATGATTCTTCTATTTTCGTATATGCTGCTGGAATACCACCGGCAACACCTTTCGCACCTAAAATGATTTATTTGATGTTATCTAAAGAGACCATGTGTGCTACATTTATTTTTATAATCGTAGCTTACAAAAGAAACCATTGGCAGTTGGATGTGCGGTTAAAAGGTGACATGTTCCTTGACAGTTCCGAAGTAATGCACTCCTGTATTCTGAAGTTAAATTAAAATAACCAGTAGCAAGCCTAAGTGTTGTACCTGGTGGTGATGTCTGTAAAAGTTTCAATGTTATCTGACTGTCGTGGTGAATATTTAATTGACCCATCTGTATCAAGGGGAAGACCCAAGTGTCTGCGTTCGAACTTGTTCCTATCATGATTTAAATTTCATTTTGATTTCATCCGGATTATTCACAGATGTAGACAACAAGTATTTGAAATATATATACCTATTTTTTCAAAGTTTGTGCGTTTTTCCAATTCTCTCTGAAATAACGATTTTACACTATCCGAAGCTTGTTCAATGAACTTCTTTGTAGAGTCTTTAACAGGATGAATATTTGTGGCAGAATTTAATACTGTGGTTCCATCAGGTTGAAGTAGAAAACTAAATTCTCCTACTTTTTCAATTAATTCATTATAAAAATCGCAAAGCTCCTTGCAATCTTCAATTAAAAAATATCGATCTTGTCGATTTGTGAAATAGTCATTGCTGAGATTAGCACTAAAAAAATTGATGCATATGTAGGTATACACTAAAAAAAGTTTCTGTAATATTTAAATTAATTATTTACCCGCTAATTATTATATCATTGTCTATCATGTACAACTTCATATGTTGTAGTCCTATCACTTCATTGAAGCGATTTGGTATTATCATTTTTAGGAATCCACGTAGTTTAGGTGTATGATAAAGAAAAACTTGACAACTGTGACCATACTTTCCCATAAGCAGTGGTTGCAATACTTTGCGCGAATTTAATTTACCTCTGGAACCTCTCATAAAATCCAACAAGATTTTAATTTCAATATTACCATTATTTACACTTAAAGCTTCATCTATAGCTTTCACCTACATACAACAAAAGTATTACTGGAACTCGTCATCTTTTGATTATATCTTTATCACTATTAAATTTTTACATATTGAGATATTTTGTATGTG
Organism: Macropis europaea; assembly: GCA_916610135.2. Classification (NCBI taxonomy): domain Eukaryota; kingdom Metazoa; phylum Arthropoda; class Insecta; order Hymenoptera; family Melittidae; genus Macropis; species Macropis europaea. Next base: position 24,537,647 of record OU744344.1, read on the forward strand.
TCCTTACTAAATCACATTCCTTTTTTCCGGTGCCTAAATATAATGATGCTAATATTATCCTTTTCCTAGCATTTTTACATTTTTCTAGAAGAGTTGAGTAGAATACGCTTGGTTCATGAATTACTTTAACCTGTAAAGTGAAATATTGTAAGAATACTATGCTGTTATATCATCACAGATTTCTTATCTTTACCTTAGATCCATTTATAGGAAAACAAGGTGCAGCTTTGTGCAACCAAGACAGTGTATGCAGTTCAGATTGTACCTTTTCAACTTCAACAATTTTATCTTCATCTAACATAGCAATCTGTGTAACACTTCTTGTTGCAGATGAACCTACACAAGAGGGTTTGAATTCTGTTTGACTACTCATTAACAGCTTCCTCGTATGAAACCTGAAATACCGGAAATGTATTTTTAATGTACATAAAGGGAACAACTGAATGTCAAAGTATTTTGTAAAATTTAGAAACACATCTGATGAAATGTTATACTTAATACATAAATATAAATGTAATAATAAAATATATTTTGTGTAACTATTAAAATTACATCAGTTTCATTCAGGAAAGATGAAAAGAATCTATTTGGAGCAAATGTAATGGAAATCTTATTGAACACGTGCGCAATTATAATTTAGATACCGACAAACCGTAGTAAACATATATTTCTCACTGTGGCATGTTTCATTCATGCATTCATTAAAATTCTGTGAAATTGAATGAGCGTTCACGAAACGCGTGATATGTCCATTTACGTCAAATTCACGTATTTAGGTTAATACTCCTTCGTCTGCTATTAAGTTAACGAAATTCGACACAACAGCCGTACAGTTATACCATATCCGATTCTACTCACCGTTTTAAGGTTTTTAATATCAAATTGTGCATGAGTAATTATTCTTGGTGTAATAAAGCATTCAGAAACGAGCAGTTGAAATCAAACTCAACTATTCCCTCGCGAAATACGAAATCGTAATGCGCGCGATCTTTTGGACTTTTCGTGCATCACGGAAACATACACAACTGTGCAATTTTTTTTTTCGTTTAGTATAATTCATTCAATGTATCCGTTTCACTTGCCAAACATTATCATATTAGGTAAGCAAGGCACGAGAAATTATTTTGAAAGAATTAATCAACTTTGCGTCATTTAAAAATTTTCAACATTTTTATGTGAATATCGAATTAACTTATGTTATAATATGGTAGTTGCAACTTTATGGTTATCATTACATTTTGCACAACTTTGGTTCAGCCACGCAATTACAGTTATAGTGGAGATTAGTAATGTTGTCCGTTCAAGGTCATCGAACAGTTTTCCAATCAAATCATTCGATTACTCAAATTGAAATTTCTTATTATTCTATTTCTCGATCAGCACATGAAAAATGATCAATGTGACAATATGATAGTTGTTATTTACGATCGATCAATTGACTTTGAACGATCAATATTTCGCGTCATTGCTATAGCCGAAAATTTCGGAGTTAACGCCGGCACCGCATGTTTTACCACACTATTTCGTTTCTGTATTGAAAACAAAACATGAGTCGTATCCTGTCTTGATGTTTCCTACAGAAAAAAGGTTTATTGTATTGCGTGGTGTAATTAGATTTCCTCCTAGACCTTTAGTTTTTAAAGTAAATTGAAAAGTATCCGCGAAAACTGGCGCGTGTCGGGAGTTCTCTTCACTTTGATCATTATTTGAACATGTTTAACTCTTTATAATATAATAATGATTTATATCATTTTATTTAGGAGAGTCTAAAGAATCGTTTCGCGTAAAAAGCGACCGAATAACTATTACTGTTAAAGCACAAAACATCTTTGAAGTTGAAAATTTTCATTTTGTTTAAAAATTGATTTTTCAAGAATTGAGGGCGATGGAAGCAAACGGTTTGTAGATACGTATTTAGCGCAAAAACACTATCAGAAATGCCTATAGAATGTTACAAATCAACAGAAAAGTTAAAATTTGTTAACCAGTGTAATCAGTCTATCAGTTCTGTATAGTCGGTTTTAAATAATATTTCATCCGAAAAGTTGAACATTCAAACGAATTCGTGGAATTCAGTATGCGCGAATCGAAACGAGCGCCTCCGCACGGAGTTGCTCAGAGTTAGAGGTCGATAGAAAATAAAGTCTGGCGAGGGGTGATTGCAGAGGATTCCTAACGAAACGGAGACGTAAAAAATGGATTTCAATGTGAAGAAATTAGTAAAAGATGCAGGCGCTGCGCTCAGCAGAGTCGTACAGGTGAGAAATACACGTGAAAACGATTCAACTGATTTTTGTTGTCAGGAAAATTGGTCCCGTTGAAGTGTAACCGAATGCTGTCATTTCTGACATTTTGTTACTCTTTTCAATGAAAAATTTTAAATGCACGGTACTCGCCACCTGACAGTTATTCTTTCATTAAATTTCCGCGATCTTACAAATTTCATGATTTTTTTTATCCTCGAAATTTCATGCGCACGTTTCCGTTCGCACTAGCTGTCTATAGCGCGAACTTAATTATTGAGTGCTGAGGTTAGTAAATATATCGAATTTCGATGCGTGTTTGTATTCTATACTGTGCTATTTATCGACTCGTTTATTTTGTAGCGATATCGCATGAACACGACGCTGTGTTCTTTATATACACTTTCTCAATCTTGAATGGTGTTGGAATGGAGATGTGGAATATCTTTCAGCTAAATCATTTGATGACTCAGAACATATCAAATAAATTGGAATGACTAAAGCTGTTGTCCCCTTGAATTTTCAGATGATATTTGAAATATCATAAAGAGACCTTGAGACATAAATATAAAATCGAAAATGTTCACCAACAAATGTATAATCTGAAAGATTCTAGTGATTTGGAGAAACAATTTTACATTAATGATAAATCAATTCTTATGTAATGTAATGTTGAAATTTAATGCTTTATTGTCTTATTTAGTTAACAGAAGAAACGTTAGGTACATCAGAGAAAACTGAACTGGATGCACATTTGGAACATCTTGCAGAAAGAGCAAATGCAACAAAAACATGGACTGAAAAAATTCTTAGGAATATGGAAGCCGTACTTACTCCTAACCCAGGTAGTATGACAAAATATTCAAGATGAAAGTTTCAAATTACAGCACATTTTTGCACGTGTTTATTGTTGGGTATATACTGTTGCAGGGAATAGAATTGAAGATTTCTTTTATGAAAAAATTGATAAGAAGAAACCTCATAGGTTGAGCAATTTAGAGTATGTGGGTTTGGATATGATAGAAGCTGGAAATGATTTTGGTCCAGGGGTTGCCTATGGTTAGTGTATAGACTTTGTTATTCAAACTCATAATTATTTTCAGTTAGCATTGATGTATTACACCTATTTTAGGTAGTGCATTAATAAAAGTTGGTCAATGTGAACAAAAATTAGGACAAATTGAAAGAGATTTCATTGGAACTTCAGCTAATTGTTACATACAACCCTTGAGAAAATTCTTGGAAGGTGAAATGAAAACTATTAGCAAAGAAATGGCCATATTGGAAAATAAGAGGTATATATTTTGTTTCCCTTTTATATTTGAATATCTTGTTTTGACAAGAAATTATTTATTTTTAGATTAGATTTGGATGCATGTAAAAACAGAGTAAGGAAAGCAAGAAGCATGCTGGGTCAGCAGAGTGTAAGTTCTATTTTTTGTATCTAATCCACTTAAATGTATGTGTGTTCTCTATGTTTATTATGTGCTTTGTCCTGTACATTGCTGCATTTCATAGGAGTCTGGCGTATCACCTGAAGTATTACTTGATCAGGTATTAATGAAGATAATACCTTCAGCAGATCAAAATTTATAGCTGATATCATACTTTATTTACACATACTTGCACATTGCTATAAATCACGTTTTAAAAGGAGCTTTAATCAGACATGTGTGAGATGTACATTAGATAGAATAAGTTTTGAAATTTGTTTCGTTCATTACATTATGTCATTTCATTATTTGTATGTGTAACTTATGTTTTTATAATGATAATATATAACCATGAATGTTTCTTCTTGAAATATTTACGTACATTTCGTAATTTATACATGCTGTCAGTAACTTCTAAATTATAAAAAATTTAAATAATATCCCATACAGAAAAACAATGAATAAAACTATTTATTACTCTACTCAGGCAGAGAGGGAGCTGAGGGTAGCACAGTCGGAGTTTGATCGTCAAGCAGAAATCGTGAAACTATTACTGGAAGGCGTCTCAAGTTCTCAAGCTGGTCATCTGCGTTGCTTGCACGAATTTGTCGAAGCACAGGCGCGTCATTATGCTCAGTGTCACGCAACGATGCAAGATCTGCAGCGTGAACTAGCCGGGTAAGACAAGAAATTTGTTGCTCTGACATTCATTCCGTTTGAAGGTATTTTTTAATTGTCCTGCACTACCCTTGTATACAGCTATCCTACTCTCTGGTGATCCGAGTGAGTAATGTTTAACAGTTATTGGATGCTATGTCATGTATGACATGTAAAAGTATTTAGAAAGAGCTTATAGAACCATTACTCATTCACGGAGATCCTCATGTTCTGTAAATAGTTATGAATATTACTTTTAAGAACTGCTTACTCTTACAAAAGTGGTGTATGTAGCACTTTTGTTTTTCAAATTTTTTTTTACTCTTAATTGTTGTTTTGTTGTAATTGCAAGCTTCACTATGAAATTGGTATCTTTGGTTCTCTTTGTTTTCGCTACAGCTCTCTGCTTCTTCTTACTTATTTAGTTTTCTGATGTATCGTTTCTATTCTCTACCTTTGCTTGCATGATTGGGATTGCAGGGCGCGTCAGCCGAGTCCTTTGCTGAGAGTCAACAGCGAAGATGTGATTGAGCTAACCCCCTCACCAACACAATCCCAAAATTCGTCTATCTATCCACCACTTGCTGGTTCTACCTATGTCACTGCTACCTTTGATACAGATATCTCGAAAGTTTAGTTTTTAGGAATTGTACACCACGTTCAAGGGCAATAATTGTTTCTTCTATTTACAATATAAGTAATGAACAGAAGCTTAGGGCACAGAAGTCTGTCTCTCTAACACATAGGCACTTGTTATCTGATACAACGATTCTATATGCAAGTTGAATAATTTTTAGTCTATTATATGACTACCAAACGTGTAATTATTAGAAATCAGTGAATAAATTACGTGTATGAAATGTTCTATAATTGTGAATGTCTCTTTAAAATATAATGGGAGGAAAACTACTACAGTCCCAAAGAAAGCTTGTACTCACGGTACATAACATTTATTGTATCTCTTTTAATGCTCCTTGCATTTAACTTAATATCTAAAGATACACTATGTAGTTAATGTTTATTTAACATGCATGTCTAATTTTGTTGACACTAACTTCCTATCTATGAAAAGTCAGTGTGTAGAGTATCTTAGTTTATGTTACCACAAGAGTATGGAGTATTTGTTTCTTACTTTTTCAATGTGTGTACTCTGGAACTATATTACTGTATCACTTGTCTTTAATTTTTTTTGTAAATCAATTTACTTTCAACTGTACCTTTCTGTTTGCCAAAAGCGCTTATGCCTCTATACTTGTGTTATTACAATATCTAATTAATTACAGTTTTGTTTAGCATGTACATCATATACATAATATACATTCGTGCTCCAAATAACGAGAATTCGTGTGAACTGTTAAAGGTCTTTCGAAAAGTAAAACTTGTAAAAAGTCACGAAGTTTTCAATTTTTGTTATCTTATTCTACTATTTTGATATTTAAACAGCATTGCTGTGATCACTATATAGATTTAAAATATCTCGTATGATGATTAGTGTTATTTTTATAAGTTCACACAATGTTTATTCAAACAACAGCCGTCTCAGATTTCAGAGACGTGTTCATTAAACTCATCCAACTTGTAATTTATCCTACCCAGCTTATCTGGGGGTCCTTATCACCCGACTACCCCACCAACCTCCAATGTATCAGCGGAAAATGGCCAAGAACGAGCGAGGGTACTATACGATTATGATGCGCGGGATTCTAATGAATTAAGCGTCATGCAAGATGAGGTAACAAAATTTGTGATTTAGATAAACAGAAGCATGCTCGCAACATAGCCAAACAATTGACATGAATTGCTACTGAAAGTAAGTGACATTTGTAAGTTTCACTGTCCGTAAAATTGAAAAACATTGCTCACGGAATTTGACTTGTATTTTGGCTCTTTTTAATCAATCGTCGGACTTAGAGTTTGCAATAGCAAAATTAGTTGTTTTTCACTAACAGTAAATACTAGTAATTGGTGCATTTCCGACACATACATGAGTATGTGTAATTAAAATAATTGTGCATTTTATGGCTGTTCAATCAGTGCAATGTAGAGCATTTTTAATCCATTGTAGATGTAATAAAAGATGTAGAGAATATCAATATTACTCGCTTAAGTACTTTGCATAGCACATTGTTATACAATTTAAAATTGATTTTTGAAATGTATTTGTAGTGTAAAACAATTTGTCTCTGTAGCGTGTAAAGTAAAAATAGTACATTAAAAGTATCGCAGTGTAAATAAATTTTAATAGATATATTCGTCTAAAAATTCTTGCAAGATGTAAAGTGAAAGAGTGTATACCTATATTGGGATTATACAGAATACTCAAAAAAAATTAGCATAAGTCTCTTGTATCACGAAATCTACATTTTTTATAAATTTGCATTGTACTCGTGCGGAGAATCGTGCATGATACTTGTATTTTAGTTTTAAGTTTTTATATATGTATATTAGCTTTTCTATTTTCGTCTAAATTCATTCTTGGTGTTAATTATACGCGTTTGTTCAGGTCTGTATATTTGTTTGGTATTAAAAGTTACTGTTATAGTTATGCATATACTATGTAACGTGTAAACGAACGCATATGTACATTTATTCAAAGTACTGCATGTATCAAATAAATATGTCATTTTATTTCGTTAAATATATTTTCTCTGTATACAACCTTTACACATTTGTTCAGTTTCCTAGCCTTTTTTAGTTTGAACTAAAGCTTCTCATTATTTACAGCTGATGAAAAATAATGCTTTCAGAGGATAACGCATATATAGAGCTTTTCAACACATTTTAAAGCTTGACAAGGACTAACTTTCTTTTAGGTGATCACTGTCATTGAAATACCCGGCGATGAAGACTATCTGATGGGTGTAAGGGGAAACCAACAAGGAAAAGTGCCCAAAGCATATTTAGAAATGCTCATCGTTTGTCAATGAAAATTCAATTAGCACTCATGTTGTACATTCCATTATATTTGAATGTTCTATTTTATCTTCGATTTAAAACTGAACTGCCTGATGCACTATAGTTATATTAAGCAACTGTTACACTCGTGCAATTAGATAAATGCGAAAACTTTTAAGATGTGAATTTCATAAATTAAAATTATCTAGTAGAGTATGTTCCCCTTTCTACAATATATGTACATGCATATTGCAAGATATTGTATAAAATAATAAGCTATGAAGTTACAAATTGCATATCAGACAATGAGCAATTATAATTGAAAAAAATCGTGTTCTATTAATGTAATTATATATTTGTTATGTGTTAATATCTTCTATAATATAAATAAACTAAATATTTCGTGTTAAAGAAGCAGCATTCATTACAGAAATAAAGTCGCAGAAGAATTTTGTTTTATGATTTTATTGATAACCAATGAGATACAAAATTACTTCTTCTTCGACACACCAACAGTACGCCCGCGACGGCCTGTGGTCTTTGTGTGTTGACCACGCACACGGAGACCCCAGTAGTGACGGAGACCTCTGTGTGCACGGATTTTCTTCATGCGTTCCAAATCTTCACGAAGTTTGGAATCCAAGTAGGAGCTGGTGAGCTGTAAAATTTAGTACAATGCATTTTACATCTTTGAAGTTTCTGAAAGAGTTACAGCTATTATACTGTCAAGAACATAATAAGTTATGTGTTGCGTGCTAATATTATATTTGTCAGAATAAACTTGTTAACTTGTTACTGTTAACTAGCAATCTGATACGCAGTTTCTCTGGCACAAGCTACCAACTAATTTGTATAATAATAGTATACAATTAGTCGTGTGTTGTGCTGTATACAGCATTTCTTTTTTCTTTAATAGTATGGAATAGAAAGTAATCTAGTTTACTTGTATTACATAAATTCTGAATTAACTTCGTGATAGACATACCTGTGAATATTTGCCATCGACAATATCCTTTTGTCTGTTCAAGAACCAATCAGGGATTTTGTACTGTCTAGGATTACCCATGATGGTTACAATCTTTTCAACCTTATAACAAACAAATCAATATTATTTCATATTTACACAGATTGAAGATTGTTCATTGTATAATGTACTGTGAAAATAGAGCTTGTAATAAGATTAATTGTAAAATAATGCTTACTTCTTCTTCTGAGCATTCTCCGGCACGTTTGTCTAAGTCGATATCAGCCTTCTTTAAAACGATGTTGGCATAACGACGACCAACACCCTTAATTGCTGTCATAGCGAACATAACCTTTCTGTTACCGTCAATGTTCGTGCCCATGACACGAAGAATGTGTTGGAACTTCTCTGGAATTACGAGCGACTAAAACAGATAATTAAAACATTAATTATCAACGATGATTACCCTCCGCACCTCGATTATCAACATCGAAGATCACACATGACATAACCTACAAGCGAACGTTCACGCTTACAAATCTTTTAGAATCTTTTTCTTATCCGACATAGTAGAATGTTTGCAAAATGAAGAAAACAAATGTGATAAGAAGAGAATAATATGTTGCATTAATAATTGTAAATATATGATCTAATCGAATAGGTTAGTTGTAGATACACGATATAGAAATTATACCATTTTCTTCACGAAATAGTAAAATATTTATACAACTGATCACATAAATGATTATTACGTCATTTTTAATAAGAATTTGGAGTATTTTATCTAAGATTCAAGCGAATAATAAGGATTTGTAAAAGCAATGCAAAAACTCACCATCTTGCCAATGTGTCAGGCAGCAAAAGAGGTTCGACCGGAACTGGAATTTTCAGCCTGCAGAGGGCACTGATGATCGATTATCGAAGAACAAAAAATTAACCCTCGAACCACTATTCGAATGTATTTAGTATCATTATCATTTCTCCGTATTACACGCAAAAAGAAAATCACGAGAATTTATTACTGTGATATATCTTACAGTGGAAATTACGTGTATCTATCTCCTAGCCTCATATTTGTCAGTTTACAAAAGATATTTGGCGATATTTGAAAATGTGCGCGTAGATGGTTCTTCTAGCACCACCCTTTAAAAAAGCACGTTACCTATTATTTACAAGTTAGTATACACGACCTATTCACATTTTACAAAGAAAAATGTGAATACCCATGAACATTTATATATCATGGTTTTTGTTCTAGAAAATATAAAAAAATTAGGGTACAGGAAACACCAGTACAAAAACAAGCTTTGAAGTGGGCATTAATTTTGATAAGTATGATAATATTGAAGTTAAAGTCCCTAGAGAAAATCTACTTCCAGCAATAGAACAGTTTGAAACATTTGGTCTTAGGAACATAAACATCACATTGTTATCCAACATATTTATGAATTGTGACCATCATTCTTTTTCAGACTCTTATTGTTAGTATCACGTTCACAAAGCACAGACGCGATTTCAGAATTTTGGGAATAGTTTTATTGAAGAGACAACACAATTTGAAGTTTAGCTTCTTTGTTAAAGCTGTGACTTCGCCAGATGGGACGAATCAGTAAGAAGAGCGAAAAATAGTCGGCGAGTGAACATATCAGCGCATGAACGTAAAATATGGAATGAGGCCCTTAAAAAATCGTAAGGATCACTTGTTGTCGCCGTTCTCGCGGCACAGTCATCTGTAATGGCGCGAACGAGAGGAAAATAAAAGCTACTGGCGATATTAGAGCGCGCGGTGCGGAATATCGTGCTTCTGAATAATAGAACGTTATTTCGTTCAATAAAAACGGCCATTTCACCTGACGCAGTACAGTACGTTTGAAAATCCTGCAATCCGCCCGCGAACAGCAAAGAACTCTAACTCTGCAGACAATTTTACGAAAAATTAACAAGTCATGATTTTAAATCAAAATTTAATATTGTTTTTATATATGAAAAAAGAATTTTTATCTTCTAATTCTAGGAGTATAACTAATATTTGCATAAATCCTCCATTGCTATGGAAATTTTTATTAGAATATTTGTATAAAATCAGATAATGGAAAATTCATTCTAATTTTTTGGAATTGTAAATTTAGTATTTCTATTGAATATACATTTCGTTGATTATACAGAGTGTTTCATAAATGTATATCACTATTTCAGAGGCTGAATCTATGCACTAGGGTAAATAAGAAATGTTGTAAAAACGTATGTCAAATATCTTGGGTGTCTCAAGAAGCAAGGTCTAACAATAAGATGTTATATTTAAGGCATAATGGTCGAGGAGGAAAATGTTCTATTGAATATGTAGAACTTGAAGGTACACAACTTGAATTTTAGTATCATTTTTTAAACATCATTTCGAGATCAACATGATTGTTTCAAATAGAACAATATAATTTTTATTGTTTAAGAGGCAAATTTAATGATCTTCTGTGATGTGACTTCGGAAAAATTGAAAAACACTAATATGGAACTTTGACAACACTCTGAGAATCTATCGAGAATTCGAATAATCTGAATTATAACAGTAACCCAGAAACTATGGCATGTACAACCTACAACCACATGATATTTTTTTACATATTTATTTTAGCATGTCGATTGTGCTGCAGAAGTATTAATATGTACTTATGAAAGGTTGTATATATTTTTATATTCGTGAAAATTTCATGCAATCTCAATGGTAGAGTGAAACGTGATTGTTATCGTGACGGGTCCACGAGAGGGTTTTCGAAAAATTTTCAAGCCAGACGTAAAATCCGTCTCGGGGGTGTAGTTTCGATAACTCAATAAAAAGCGAGAGACTGAAAAGTAATCGTGTGTCTAGGAGGAGGGCCGTTTTCCATGGGATATACGATTTCCTGCTCGGTTTTCCGAGATTTTCCTCCTTTCATCTCCGGATTCAAGAGGGTGGAGGAAAAACGAGCGTCCAGAGGGTAATCGGGAGAAGGAATTCCGAGGTATGATACCCCTCTGATTCGTTTTACGACGGTCGTTTCCTCGAATTAGGACAGAATAAGAAAGAATTCGTGAATCCGCTGATTTTCGACCAATCCTCCTTTATCCCCTTCGCACAGTCACGAGTGTAGCATACACCCATGTGTAGATACGTAGGGTATAAATATACAGAAGGGTGTTGTAAAACATGATCGTCGATTAAAACGAGTCTGAATTCATCTCAATAACACAGTGATTCACGAAACTGATCACATGATTATGTTATTTTAATATTCTTCTATTTAACACTTTTTTAAGGCAGTGTTGTTTGAAACAAGTGTATGGTATGTACAAAAAATAACATTTCAAATGCGCTTGAACAATTTGCAGTTGATTGGTTGCACTGGAGTTAAGGAAGAAAAGTAATTATGAAAATATTTGAACAATTTCTTGAGTCACTGTATAGTTGAATCTCTGCTATCCGAATTACCACTAGCTTTACGGACATTTCTTACATACCTATCTCTACGGACACGCGTCAAATTGACGTGTGAACGAAACCGCACATTTCCTTTAAAAAACAACTTATTTTATTTAAAAACAACATATTATACACTATTAACTTTTAAATGAAACTATGTGATACTATATATTTATATAAAATTTATAATATTTAACATTATACAACATTACATTTATTCCGTGCATTTGTGAAATTCGAAATGCGTCAAAATGACGCGTCCCGTAAACCTAGTGTTAACAGGGAAATATTGTTGTTTAGATAAGAGAAAATTTAGAATCACGTTTTTCGTGGAAAATATTTTATATTTATAACATTTGGAAGTTACTTTTTTTGTTCAATTTAAGTTACTGAATCTCTCTGTTCTTGTAGTTCAAACCATCTCATAAGGAAAGACCACGACCTGGACGGGTGATATTTGAAGAAAGTAAGCTAATTATATAAAAGGCACTGAGAAAAAAGGAATTTTATTTTATTATCCACTAACATCCGACCATTGGCGTAATAAAAAGTCAATACAATCTCTAATATGGTATGTTACTATCATTCACATCATTAGGAAACTGAACAAGAATATTTTAGAATGAAATACATCATTCAGATAGTAGAACATTCAAACAGTGAATGTTTGCGCCCTTCAGATTCTATTGTATTTATTATAGACACATAATTGATCTATACAGATAGTGTGGTCACTTCAACAATGTTTCTGGAACGACATTCATCCGTGATTTAATTTGATTGTCAACTGAAACTAGTAACATGAAATTATCCCACTGAACAAAATATCGAAAAGTCATCGTCAGATTGAAAGTGTTAACTTGCACGTTGGTCGCATTGTGATACGTGACACCGTGACGTTTGGGACGAATGAGCGGAAAGCTGACCATCCACCCACCAACAATTCTAACAGCGTGAGTATTGAACGATACAGAGCACCTATGGTCAGCGGCACGTGCTAACATATGGGCTTTAGGGCTTTGCCGGTATCCAGCGGTCTCTTTGCGGGGGTGGTAAATGGGGTGTCATCGTGTTAAATGGCCCTGATGCCCGCGGATACATTCAGGGCATGCCTTTACCGAGACTTCAAGCCAATTCTTGCGGCTAATTTCCACCGTTTATACGTTTAATTGCCCTTTCAAGCCACCTGGACTACCAGCACGGCTGAACGTTAGGAGCCATTTCGTTTGATAGAATTTCAAATTGTCGCTGTTATTGATTCTTGCAATTGATCGACCCTTCTACCTATTGACGTGTTCTATCAACCACAAGGTCTATTCAAATATTAGAAAAGGTGAAAATATTTATAATAATGAATTTTTTGTTGAAACTACTGGGTATTCGGGTACAAATGTACCCACTTACATCTTTGCACAAAAAAGTTGTACTAAAGTTCCTTTTAGGTCCCCATTATTGTGACCTTTCAACGTTGATTTATATTTGCTGTATTAAAATTTATTGATTAATTTTTACACATAGAAGCTTGAAACTTGTATGTACTATTATTCTAGTACTATTAGTTTAGGTTTTTGAAGTGAATTACAAGAGCATTATGCTTCGATGTATTGCATTATTTTTTAATTTTAATCAACGATGGGCGCTTTATATGGTGCACTGATTGAAAGAAAGTTAAATTTAAGTATTATTGGTTTTTACTTGTTTATGTATCTAAGGTACAAATGTACCTTATGTACCAGACGACGTAGAAAAGCTTTGTACCCGCGCAAATGTTAATCAAGATTATTCTTTGTTATAGTAGAAAGGAAGATTATTGGAATTAGCTGATTTTGCGTTAGTAAGGTAATTGTCATTCTACTTCATTTAACGTTACAAATTAATTCATTAGTGCATTGATATTTTTAGACGATTTACAATTATAGCAAGAACAAGCTGAGTTATAGTTTTATGACTGGGAACCGCGAAAGTCTTGTTGTTTTCGGAGCCGAAAAAGGGAGGTGTAAAGAACTTCGTCAAATGCGTTGCGATGCGGTTTTATGACGGTGAATGAGAGAAGTCGTTTCTCCGTTGAACAGGGGCCTCAGTGTGCATCATCTTTCAGTACCTGCATCTTTGTCGTCAAGGTCGTTTCCTTTTTCGGAAATCGCACTTTCGAATCGGCTACTGAACGCCCTATTACCTGACGTTACTCTTGCTTCAGGTAACAGTTGTACATAAATCATCTCCAGCTTATCGTCATTTATTGTTTATCATAACTAAGTCCTAGAAAATATCTGCCTTTTCGCTAAATCTACTATTTTTATCGACTTTTAATCTCAAAAAATGTTACTATAATATCTTATAATCTGTTAAAACTTGTATCTGAAAATTTGTAAATTGTTTAGTACTATTTTGTTGTACAAGGTGTCTCATTTTAATGTTTCCACGTAAGTATCTTCGAAACTGTTAGTGATGTAAACAAATATTTTAGACGTCAGTAGTTTCATGTCAGGTCATCTTCGTTTTTTTAAATGGCACTATATATTTTGAAGTGCGTTAATCGATGCAGTTTTTTATTATCTATAAAAAAGTATTAGCGTGCTTATGTCGGAAAATTGTTAGTTTAGGAGATATTTTATTTTAATTGTTGCCATGTCTGAACCCACAAAATTAAAATATTTACTAAACCAGTGCTTTTCTGGCAGAAACACACCGACACATTTTTATAGAGAATGTTACTCTGCACACATAATTTGCATTTTGTTAAAATTCAAGTTCAAACTATGTTGCATGAAAATATGAACTGCAAACTATCATATTGCCACATTATAAATTAAATCTTCTATCTTTATACGTTCCTTTTCATCTACTATTCTGTTAGATTATCTTTTATAATTTCTTTTATAGTTTCCATAAGACATTGAAAAATCGTGTTGGTAGTATACTGGAAAAATCTGTAATAGTTAACTAAAAAGTGACTCGTTTGGTAAACGCAGCTGCGGATCGTCAGCACCGAGCATCCAACTTTCTACTCCTCATGGAAGTATGATCGGCAATAATGCACAGTACGATCGTGTTCAAACGGTGACCGTGACGAAAGCCGATTTCCCAGCACGGTACCATTTCCAGCAGCCTCTTCGGCTTCGCAAGAGCCACCCGCAATCTTTGTCGGCAAACAGGGACTCGTAAATTACAGTAGGAACGTCTCAATGTTGGCAGGACCCTCGCTCGCCATTGTCTACGAGGTACCGACGTGTTAGACACGCACCCTGAATCTCAGTTAGCTGAAATAGCTCTTTCAAATACTGGCCTGTGACCGACGCAAGAACAGAATGTCCAATATCAAATATTTATCAAACCAACAAGAATAAAAGACGGTGAAGGAGTTGTAAAGCTTCAATGTTGCATACATAGTTAGTCACTATAATTTACCATCTTAAATAACCGCTAAAGTGTTGATATCACAGAAATATACCTGAAGAAGGATATGTTCTGTTCAGTGGAGTATATTGAGTAATTTAAATTAATTTTTTGTAAGTCTTATATTTGACTTGTAGTGTTTTACAAAGACTTGTAGCTCATGTAAAAACAAATTTAATGACAACTTCATGGCCTTGAGATGGCCGTGAATTTAAATATTCACACTGAATGTAAAAGATCTCATGACTTCTTCAATCTACTTGTGAACAGTTAAAAGTACTAGGCTGAGTTATAAATAACTTCCAGGTTATCCTGTTCAATTTAGTAAACAATTCATTAAAGATTAATTTCTGTTACTTCTACAGCATGTAAGTAACATGTCTAAGTTTCAGAAACTAAGATCAGTTGTATAGATGAACTACTTGAATTTTAAAGTATAAAAAATGTATTTTATGTCAGAAGTTATTTATGACACAAACCAATAGAAAACATTTTTCCTCAGACAATTTTCTGTAACATCAACACTGAAGCAGACACTTAAGATTCCAAGTTGCCCACCTTGTACGTTCACCAAATCAAACGTCAGCTATCTACCCATGAGTTAATTCGTCTCAACAGTTACAAGTTCTCTGAGCTTTCATAACACAGAGTTATCTTTTTGCAGAATTTTTGGGAATTTCTCTACAAATCCAAGGACTTTAACGTTCATAATGTGGAGACCGGCAAGTAAATATACACAGAATTGAGACTGAATGGAGATGGTTTACCAAGAAGTCAGCCGATCCGCACGGTTCCTGCTGAAGACTGTACATGTGTACCTGCTAGAGTCAAGAAGTTTTTCGACAGCATCGTCTGAGAGAGAATCTCTGGCTTCAACTGATTCTCCGGCTGAAACGATCCATTTCAGCCCTTTATCCTTCCCCGGGGTAAATACGCTTCCACGCGCACACACAGCGATAACATTCGGTCGAATACCTTGAACAGAGGAGCACGTAAGTCTGTGGCACCGGGACGCAGGTGGCGGCGTTCAAAGCCAATTATGCGAACGCGCCCCGACGTCGGCGTCGTTCTCGCAAATCCCTATCCTCGCATTTAAACCCGTGACGGGGGTGGTCGCAGTGTGGAGCGTAAGAGAGACGAACACAGTGAGAAAGTGAGACGGACGCGAAGCGAGAGAGAAGTTTAACTTGTCTGCGCTATAACGGATTAACGGCCGCGATTTATTCGCAAGTAATTGTTTCCGCCCTTTAATTAACTCGCATTTATTTCACGTAATGGCGACCGCTTGCCATACGTACACGAAGCTCTCGGCAAAAGAGCTTCGCGAAAGAAGCGTCTCACTGCTTAAAATTCTCACTGCTTCGTTTGCAAGCTCACAGGAAGACCGTTGCAAGTAGCACTGCTTGATTTCTTGGTTCTCTGTGTTGGAATATAAGTCTGGGCATTGCTCGAAGGATACGAAGGCCAATGTCTGTATCTGACCAATCATAATCGCCCCGACTCACGAAATCAATCAAATATTTCCCTTATTACTTTTCTTCCTTCATTCAAGTACAATTGTTTAACTACAAATTCTAAAGGTATTTGAAATGCAATTTTTCCAGATACTGTAACTTTGATTCAAATAACGATATCCTGAAAATGTATTAAACAAGCATATTTTCAAATAACATTTCCACTTGATCAGTTTCGCAAGTCACTGTATCTGAAATGATGAATCTGAACAGTCCCTTGGTTCTAACGCAAAAATGCAGTTCTCCGATTTCGCTGCAGAGAAGGTTTCTCAAATGTAATATATTCAAGCAGTATATCGCGTAGTGGCTTTATCGAGTTGCCTAAACGTCGCTTGGTCCCGACGTGACAATGCATTACATACGTGGCGCTATCAATGAATGAGAATCGGTATCCGATCGTCGACGTGGCATCGTTGGGGTGCAAGAAAGCGAATCCCAAGCGAACCAGGATCGCCAGGACGTCGAGAGACCCACGGTCGCCATTTCGGGAACGATAAAATATCCTTGGAGTTGACTCTTATCTTTCCTATTATCGATAGTTGGCCGTGGACCAATATGGCCACAGCACACGGTCGCCATGGTTACCTCGGATATACTTGTTCCAGGAACGGGAGTCCCATCATCCGTGCTATTATCGTGCTTTGTCATAAATAAGGAGGGACCACTCTCTCATCTCGCTGCAAAATATCGAAATTCGGTCCTGGATGGATTTTAATGAATTATGGTATTCCTACAAGTTTTGTGGCAATGAGGGCTACTCCAAAATTGAATACATTTTATGACTTGGTGATTCAGATGTAATAGAAGGTGGTAAAGAATTATATGGGAGGTGAAATGAGGTAAAGAAGGTCTACAGGTCAATTTATTTTGCTAAACAGATGTTTAGCATTAAATATGGCTACAATTTTCTCTTAAACAAACTTCATTATACAAAAGTAATTGAGGTATCTTTAGTACCAAAATGATCGTCGAATGTGTTTCTTGCAGCTAAGAAATAAAAATCAAACGGTGAAATGTTAAATATAGTAAGGTACCATGATGTCATGGAGATTTATATGAAACATAATAAACAGTTCTATTTGTGACAGAGTATTAGAATAGTATTACTAATGCTACACATTGTTTCTTTTGACCGTGTCCTTAATGTTTATTTCACCTCCCGTAAGGAGACCATCTTTTCCTAACATTTCTGAGGAAAACTACTGAAATGGTCGTCTCAGATTTTAATGAGCTTTGGCATGCTGATAGGTCATGTAGATGGTCAATAGTTTAAAAAATATTTAATATGAATTATTTAAAGTTTCAATAGGGTTTATCTACTCTGCTGTAAGAATACGACCAATTTGGTAGTTTTCCTTGTTAGTCTCCAATTTAACACACTCCAATTGTCTATCACATTAAACAAATCTAAATACTAATCATTCTTGAACCTAGAGAGATTGATGACTCACGGAGATGATAGGTATCAAAATATGAAACAATTTCTACAAAATATTTCGACAGTTTGTACTAATGTCGTTGCCTGTCGTGATAAGTAGTGTAATTTGTATTAATTTTACAGTGATCAGCAATTAGAAATTGAGAAAGAAAGGCCGGTGGAATGGAGTAAACGAGGTTCGAGCGATGTTTACGTGCCTGGCAGACGATTCAGCCATCTCTGTAGTAGATCGATTGCGGGAATCTTTTCCGGGGGTGCTCTTCTAGAAAATGGAAAGGCCGAAGGGCGATGATATCGCTGACGAGAGCCGCCGTATTGGCTGCCACCCAATCCAATTGGGTTGGCATACTCCCTCTGAACGAGTGATAACAGTGCGTGCCGCCATCTTGGCTATTATGTGCTCTCCCGGGCCTTCGTTTCACCCCCTGAGGATTCACCGAGAGATAAGGAAGTCGCAGTGCCGTAATCGATCGTTCCCGTACCCGATATTCCTCCAACGAAATTTTCCATTTCTAATGAAACGTTTCGAACGAAATTCGTGAAAATTCCTTTCAACAGAAATTTAATTGAAAAATGAAAAATAATTTAGCTATCGAGCAGCCTGGCCACGATTACGCGACGCTGTAAAAGCTTTCGTGAAAAGCTGTTACAAGGATTTACGTTTCTCGGTTTCGTTCGATTTATGTCCTTCTCGACTGTTTTTCGTTTCTTTTACGCGTATCCCGTTCGCGAGACACTTTTATAGTCGGACCGTTTTTCCCGAATGTGTTCAATTTAACGAGGAATCCGTGGAATCGAGTGTTTTTCCTCTGTTCCAGGGATTAATTGCGCGAAAATCGGTTTTGCTTGAAAAGAATTTCCACAAGCAACTTCACGATTCGTACGCTGGTTCATTTCATAAAACATATATAGTAATTGCTCAAGATCTCTGTCATTCATTTTCATTGTAAAATTTCAACCTCATCAGTCTCATCTGAGGAAACAAATTCTTAGTTCCTGCAGAACTTTCAAAATGATTGTTCTTGTAGATAATAATAGTGCGTTTGTTACAGATTTAGTTGGACTCGTTGAAGAGTATAATATTTTATTTCAAACTTAAATACATAAGCATCTGCAGGGTGTCCTACACAACTGGGACAAGCTGTATCTTTATAACGATTGAAGTTGGGAAAAAATGTCATGAGACAGAATTAAATGCTTTGGAATAAAGCATATTTTACAATTAAGTTCATGCATTTTTATGCACCGGTACATCTGAAAAGTGCAATTACATTTTCTTTTTAAATGGAACCCTATATTTTTGGCAGCACTAATCGGTGCAATTTTTCACTCAATATCAAAAAGTACTAAGGTACTTATCGCTTTAAACTAGTCTATAACTGGTTCAAAAATTATTACAGTTTGAAAACGAATGGTTCTCCATTGAATCTTAAAATTGAAATAACTTCTGAACTAATAATTTTAAGACACCTTAGTATTTTCTTATAGAAAGTGAAAAATTGTATCGTTTAGTGTAACAAATAGTATAAGGTTGCATTTAAAAACATGTTGCAATTGCATTTTTCAGATGCATCGATACATAAAAATGCATAAACTTAACTCCAGAACATGCTCCATTCGATACCATTTAATTTTGTCTCATGATATTTTTTTCCATCTCTAACCGTTTTAAAGATACAACTTGTCCCAGTTGCGTGCGACACCCTGTATAAACATATCTGTAGACAAATGGATGTTCCATGGACCATCAAATAAACTTCGAAACGTCCTCAATGGGTTTACTCGCTATGAATATAAATAATGAAATAGTTTAACCCGTTTACTGTAAAAAAAATTGTTAAACAAAACTAGTAGTTTATGTTGCAGAGTGTCTTCAGATAAGAAGACAGTTTGAAAATTGCTGATCGAAGTTGCCTGTCAGAGGTGTAACGTTCATGTACCACGTGTCGGGCTGAAAGCACGGCATACCTCACGGAGCTTTGACTCGACAATGGTTCAGGTGTCCTTGACACAATATTTTGACGTGCCGTCCTTACAGGATAACAAGTATCCTCGCCCAGGAGGTGGGCCGTGGCTAATCCCGAGACGAGAAAATCACGGCGGCGTGACACTCGTCCTGGTGAAAGGCCTCCCGGGAATCGACTTCGACCTCTTTTCGATTTTGCAGATTATTCCGTGTCTCCCGGGGAGTTTGTTGTGACTCCTCTAGACACTGTTTTGTCAACGAACGTCCTCCCACTTTTCCCAAAGCTGCTTAAGACGCTCCTCGTTACTTTCTTCCTAAGTGATTCTATTATTTCACTTCGACGAGTGGATGATATTCAATCAGTATTTAACACTTTGAGCTCGAGATCTTAAGTACCTAATACATAGACTGCGGATGTTTATGCGATTTAATGTATCGAAATATGTAAAAAATAAACGTTTAATAAGGCGAAGAAAATTAAAAGTATATTTGTTGAACATTTGTAGAACATAATGCAGTTTGGTCGACGTTTCGATTCATCAGCTATATTAGCAAACAAAATATTGGACTTTAAAAGTGTACATTTGCATAAACATCCGCAGTCTACTATTATCATAAGCTAGAAAAGCATGTAATTTCAACAAGAGGGTTTATTATGTTGTAAATGCACTTATAAATTGTCTACATTGTCGAATTTACGAATTTGAACAGTTTTTTAGTGATTTATACCAAATTAAAATTTTGAAACATAAATATTATGGTGCCTCAAAGGTACTAGTCAAGTACGAAGGGTTAATGTTAATATTTATTTGTACATCAAAGTCTCAAATTTATTTAAATAATCAATTCTCCTCGTGAAATTTTGAATTAATACAAAATAACAAGTGCACGATAGAGTAATTAAAAGTTTGTTTATTTACGATTTATACTAGAAACGTAACTTTCTTATATAATATTATTAATTTCTAGTACTTTCTTCTTATTCATTGCTCTGCTGTAATCCATTCTTGAGTAGTGTTGTCATTCCTTAATTTTTTGTTAAACCAATGTTATAAATTTTTATATACAATCCTCCATTACAGGAAATATAGAATCTACTTTTTCAAACATTTTATTCTGACAAGTGAATGCTGAAATATTTTTCTGTCTCCTTCAATGATCTAAAAATTTATTTATATAAACCAGAATTGTCATATAAGAAATTGACTGAATTCTTTTTTGAAAAAATTGCAACATCTCCAGACATTGAAACTTAGATACTCTAAAACATTAACATCACATATTCATTGTAGATTTCCCAAAACTTCATTAAACTTTAAAGTCAACACAATACTACGAAAACACACATACAGTGACTCACGAGATTGATCACATGCCTACATTATTTCCACCTACATTCATTTAACACCTTTTCAGGACATTCATACGTGAATAAGAGGCATATCAAGATTACAATACCTGCGTTGGATAACATTTCAAATACTCTTTCAAATTTGCAATCAGTTGCACTAGAATTGAACGAGACAAGTAATCACAAAAGTATTTGATTGAATTCGCGTCTCACTGTTTATCTGCGATTTTTAAGCTAACGTTGCTTTCTAAACTGAACATTTGTTCAAAAGGAGAGACGAGAGGAGGGGAAGCAGTGTGCGTAGGGTTCGTCCTTGGAAGAGATCGTAGTCGACGATTTTCCTGAGGGAAAAGTCAGCCAGAGAAACTGGGTTGGTGTGTCGAGGAGGCAGAGCTGGCATAAATCTTCTTTTCGTCTCTCGATCTAGGGGACTCGGTCAATATTTCCAAAATATTTAGCAGGCGCCCCGCGGCGCAGGCACGCGCCACTTCGGATGCAGCTTCCACCCTTCTTTCTCTTTTTCCGGCGTCAAAGAAAATTTTCGACTACGGGGACCTTCGCGACGGCGACCTTGACCGAAAGCCGGAAGAAGAAAGTTTTATTGGGGCATAAATACGTCGTTCGAGGCTCCAAGGAACATTTACGACCCTTTCACGTCGCCCTTTGTCGTGCACTGCTTGCTACTTACCGGGCTTCCGAATTTTTATTGGAGAACGGAGCTTCCGTCTGTTATCAAGTGCGACTTTAACGCTCGCGCCTCTTCGGAATCCGTTTCACGCTTGCAAACTTCCTGACGGATGTATGGAAAGCTACAACGGTCGTGATAGATCAAAGTTTTCACGTTTGGGAAGGTAATGTTTTTTTATAATGTTTTATAGTGTGAACTGTAGTGTTCTTTAGAATCTGTTTAGCCTCTGCAAGTGTTCATTTAGTTATTTTATGTACCTTTATAACGAACATACAGTCACTCAGGGAATTGTTCAAATATTTTCATAATTACTGCTCTTACTTACTTTTAGTGCAACCAAACAACTGCAAATTTTTCAAGCGGATTTGGAATGTTGCTTGTTGGAGATGCCATAGCCTTGCTTCAAGTAACACTGCCTTAAAAAAGTGTTAAATAGAGGAATGTTAGAGTAACATAGTCATGTGATCAATTTGGTGAGTCACTGTATACCTTATTCTCTTGAGAGGCTTCTGAATTTGTTTATTGCTGAATAAATTTAATATTGATTCACTATAACGTTTGTTTGAACGTTGCTATAGTTTTCGTTGAAGAGATTGAACGTCAGGCTTATTTTCATGCAGTGTATTGGTTCAAAATGTTGAAAAGTGTAAGCTGTAGCTTTTTTTAATTTATTTCTCTTCAAGGATACTGACAAAGAGTTGGTCTTTTCATGTATTTTTCAGACAGTTTGCCTAATCAACACAAACGTGTACCTTATTTCCTTCAGAGCTTCCTGAACTTTTTTACTCCAGGAGAAATTGACTATTAATTTGATATAATGATTGTCTCAACATTGATAATATCTTCCTTGCAGAGATTAAACATCATGTTTATTTACATTTCATTGAAATTTTTGTTATGAATTGTTGATTAGCAGCAGAAATGTCGAAGAATGCATTAGTGAAGATGAATAGTCCGTCTGAAGGTTTCAACATATTACTGATAAATCTGAAATTGAAATTTTGCAGATTCATACGTAAGGGCAACTTGTATCTTTTGCAGAATGGATGACTGTAAAGCATCAAATTTTACGCAAAGCATACGCAACTTTCGAGGATATCGGCTCGTAAATCTTAGAAGAGCTGCACTTTCGATTTTAGTGCTGGCTCATTGGGTCATTATCGCTGGGACATTCGTCTTTCTCCGGGGTTAAGTCAAAAAAATTCGTATTCTTAGGGGACAGGTAGTCAACGCGAATATTTAATAATAAATAACATTTCAACTGCTACTGTATATATTGATCTAATCAAAAAGTTTCCATTCACCTCTTGCAATAATTCTTATATCTTTTCATACTCTCCACGAAAATTGGAGATTTACCAGAAGTTACACATTTGTTTAACTGGACACTCTCAGAATATAAAATATGATGAACATTAGCTAGATGAGAAATTTTTTAATTTTCTTTGAATATTGAAGAGCCATTGTTCATGGATAAGCTTTAGGGGTTATGGATAGGCATAGATAGGGTTTTCATTAATTATATTTATCAAGACGAATAACCGTTAGCGATTGTCTTCAAAACATAAGTTCCTCTGGTGTTCACAATTCTTCACAGCAGTAGTTGAATTGAATACTGCACGTTGGCAACTCCTTCTTTGTACTTTCCACTGAACTTTCTTCGAAGGGCAGTGAAACCTTATTGAAAATATTGGCAGTGGGTCATTCGGGTACTAAATCATACAATTTTACCGTGCCTACGAAACTTTTGGCATACCGATCGGTTCACCATACTGTGTTCCGTCTTATTCTTCTTGATTCCACGTGGAAGATCGGAGAAGCAAAGTTTCGTAAATTGAAATCATAAGTTAATACCAAAGACATAAGTATCAAGTTAATACAACGACAGAATGCTTGCTATATACTTGAATTAATCTTTAAATATTCCTTGATGACAGTAAAATATATAAATTAATAGTTTCTGCCTTCTCTGATAGCAACAAATTGTTTATAAAAGTAAACATTTATTGTTACAAATATGTTTACTGTTATCCGAAGGAATTTTATGGGGATAACTTAAAATTTCTGGCTTTCTGTGAGTCAATTTACTTATTTAAAATATTTTACTATCGACAGGATCTGGAGTTTAGGTCAATATAAAAATTGTGGGCAGCTGGTAGAATTCATACGAATCTTGCAATTATTAACATATTAAAATAGAACTCGTCTATTCTCCTAGGGAGAAAAAAGTATAGCATCCTATTTAATAAAATAGAATTGACTAATTCAGTTGCTGTTTTAGACTTTCAAAAAATCTGAACAAATTCTGGAATACATATCAGAGCATCTACTACATTGTACAATTGTTCGTTACGTCAAATGTTTAAAATTTTGTTCAATAAAAATTCAGAGGAAAGTCTAGGAAAAATGAGAATTTTGTTTGTGCACTCAACGGCTCAAATGAATAAATTTATTGGTCCACCCTGTATATAGAAAATATTAAAAAATTGATATCTGTTCACTAGAAAAGTGATTCGAACTCTCCAGCATAAAATAATCTTCATCAAATTTCTCTAAAATTTTACAAATTTAAGAAAAAGAAGAAAAACATTGTAGCCTCACTATCAATCTCTCGTAAAATTCGAATTATTCCCCCAAAACTTTCTCTCGGTAAAACAGAAATGACTTGAAGTATCCATAATCCCTTCGAGAATAAATAATAATCAGATCCGAACGGTTCAGACTCCGGGATTCGTCTCGACCCTAACTTCTTACATCATATTGCACCTCCAATCGACTCCCTTCGGGGTCCCGTATCGGTTCGCGTTAACTTCCAGTAATTTCCTCAAGGCTAGCCGGAAAGAGTAGGAGTCGAAGGGAAGGCGAGCGGAGAGGAAGAAGAAGACAGTACCCGGGGGTTGGTTTGCGTGAGAGCTACCGTGCGTCCAACTTTTCGATGATTTACGGAAGCTAGGCACAAAGCACAAGGTAGCCTCATAAAATAATAAACCTTCTATTAGGGCTGCCTCGTTTCCTCTTCGACGACGAGGACCGGTGCAGTGTTACGGTTATATGCACCGTGCACTATGCTCGGATGCGACAGCTTCACGGTTTTCCTGTTATTTATAACGGCTGGAACGAATTCGTCGATCTCCCGAAATCCGCGAGGCTACCGTGCTCCTTGGTGTAATGATTCCGGTAGGACGTAGACAATGACTGCAACCCAGACAATATTTTATACTGGTCCGATCAGTGGAGGACATTACCGCAGAGGGTCTGTGCGGGTCCGTACTACGGACTCCGTAGAATCTTTCAGAGGACCGTACTTAGAATATTAATAATGTTAACGTTAATCTTGAAGTGTCCTTTGTGCGTACAGCTCGCGTCACGTTAGGTTGCTAGCCATATGAAACGACTCTTCAATTGTTTATAGAATAATTACGCGTGTTCGCTTCTTCATTTTGAATAATTTCTTCGGTCAGTGATAGAGACAGACTTGGTATAAAATGACAGTGATTTAAGCAGAAATTAATGAGATTATTTGTTATTTATTGTTAAAGCTAGACATACATACCGTTCATAAATATTAGGATATTTATCAAAGAAATAAATCAGAAAAGGGTTATGCAATCATTGAGAATTTATATAGACTTTTAGATCAGAATGGACATGTATATTCGATACTATGTCACAAATTTCACCATGGAAATTACTTAATAATTAAATTGTAATATCGTCTCCTTGCTTTTGTGTTATTGTTTTCACCAACTTTGCCATTCTATATAGTTATGAGTTTCTCAATTTCGGTAATATTTTGCCCCATTTCACCTGTAAGTAGTTCCACAAGGCAGATTCAGATTTTTGGCTGGTTTGTCGTATTTTTCGATCCAGTTCATTCCAGACTTTCTCAGTTACGTTCAAATCGGGAGATTGGGAAGGCCAGTACATGATTTTTATTTTATTATATTCATGTAACCGTTTAAATATTTTTTACAAATTTTTGCAATAATATAGGTAAAGTATTGTATATCTTTAACGGAAATGACAAGTGTCCTAAAACTTATGGATGACAGTGTACATAAGAACTTAGTTAATTTATTCTCTCTAATACAGCTTTTTTGTTACAGAAGGTGTCAGATTTTGTAATCTTTATGAAGTAACTTATAACGCTTAATTTTCAAAAAAATTCAAATATTGTTGCCTAATGTTCTGAAGTTTCTTAATTTTTTTGTCAATTAAAAAACAATTTTCTTCTGTTTAATAGATTCATCCCGGATGAGATCCATTTCAACAGTAGATACTCAGTCACATCGATCCGAAATGATGCGAGAAAGTGAGGAACCCGTATTAGCGTCTATCGCCAGATATCAAAGACACGTTGTTCCGGTGGACATACTATAAAGAGGTAAAGTTACATAAAGCCGCAGATCTCATCAGGACGTAGGTCGATCGTAAAACGTAGCAAAGGGCTTCCTCGCGTTCCTGGTGGAAGCTAATAAAGGTTAGAGGACAGAAAGAGAGAGAGAGAGCAACGTACCGGGCAATAGGTGAGTTAATTCCATCAAGGGAGACCTGATTCATTATCCAATATCGGACCTCGTAAATCCTGGCTAGGCCAAATAAATTATCGCCCTGTGAAACCGTCGCGCTGACCTCCCTCACTTTCGAGGATTTCCGGCAGACATCTGCGGATACTTTCGAAGCCCAGCTTCCAGCCGATTCCAATCTTTACACCAGCAAATTCTCCGCTTCCCTTCATTACACGCTTTTCTATCAATCCATTTCCTGGACTTACGTCACGTCCAAACTGACTTAAGGAATTATTATCATACTGCGAATATTCATCGCAGACAGACGTTTTTGTTGTTTAAATATTCTTGTGTTTCAGTATACACAAGCTGACAAAAGTTTACAGTGTCTATACTGTAACTATAATTATTATTACTGTTATCGGCACGTTGCTCCTTCGAAACTAACAGTATAGAGATTTTTAATTATACATATAAGTGCAGGGTGGAGGAAAATTTGATATTAATATGCTCTATATTCATGGAAAATACATTTATCATTAGACTGCGGATCTTTATGCAACTTAACATATTCAAGTTTGTGAAGAATGCACATTTCAGAGAGTAAGTGAAACAAAACATGTAGTTTCAAACATTTGAATTCCAAAATGCAGTTCTGCTACAGTTGCGTTTCATCAACTGCGTGAAATAAAAACTATTGAAGTCTAAAAATGTATATTTGCATAAAAATTTACAGTCTATTAATTATAGAATTTTTCAACATGAAATTCCATGTACTAATCTGACAATATTTTCACACATAAAATAATGAAACGAATTCATGGTTGACACGTTCAACGCTGCGTGGGTCGTATGCGCTCCACGTATCAATTATTCTAAACAAATGCTAATATTTTTTATATTTCAATTAAAACGAACGCCACAATGATTGTGTAAAATGAAAACCGCATCATAAGATAGTTTAATGTTTATATTTTTAATATTATGTATTCATAAAAATTCATTTTCATGTTTTAGACTACGTACGGAATTTGTCACTATCACAAGGACTGTGTTAAAAAGATAAAAATTCTGTATTGAGCTATAGAAAATTTGTCTGTATCATACTTTTATTATTTATATTTTGTAAAAAGAGTTATGGTTTGTGTCATTGTTAGTTTACGGAATCACCGTGTAGATGATCGTTTACGAACAGTCAGTGTTAGAAATGAGATACTTTTGTGATTATTTGTAAATGATTGTAGAGAATATAATCGATCGGGGAGTTCGTGATAAGGGTGGAGGGGCTCGTCGAAATTTCGAGATACGATTTTGGGTCTACCGCACTGGCCAGAGCGGTAGACCTCCGTTCGTCCTTGCGAGTTTGCGCATTTAAGCCGCGCCCAGAAATTAAGAGAAAATGTGGCTCCTCTACGCGAAGCTGCAGAAGTTGCGGGCTATAGGTACAATCAGGGTCGTAAATTTTTTCGAAAAATCCTGCCTGCAAGATGGGTTTATGCGTTTATGCATTTATGCCCCTCGCCGTTTACGCCTGCAACCAGGTCGTACCTTTTTGATTTTGTACCGTCTAATCGGTCGTCAGGAGCGTACCAACTCGCTCAACCACTTTAAAGCTCCCTTATTTCCTCTTCCATCAAAAACATTCTCCAAATTTTCCAAAATTTCAAGCGCAGATTCACTCCATTCTATCAAAAACACTTACTCAATTTCAGCCAAATTTTCGTAAAACATCAGCTGAATCATCAATGAATATTACTTAAAAATATTTTCAGTATGGATCACAATTTAATAGTAATAATTTGTATAGTGAAAGTATTTCTTTAGAAATTAATGCAGAATTTTTCATAATGAAAATTGAACATTCGTTGCTTGCTTGTAGAGTCCAAGGCTCCTCATAGTAGCGTCTATCATCGATGAACATTGCTTAAAAATATTTTCAATGCGGCTCAGAATTTAATATTAACAATTTGTAGAGTATTTCTTTGTGATAATGCAGAATTTCACATAGTAAAAATTGAAAATTTGTTGGTTGTTTATAGGGACCAGGGCTCCTCGCAGTAGCGTCATCCCTGTAATTTCGCAGGCAATGGACTTCCGAGGGTGGGTTTTGGTAGAAGTTACCACGTTTTGCAGTCAACTAAGAAAGGTCCGCGCGGATGGCCATGGGGTGACGAAAAGACTCCGGCGGCAGTAAATCATCGGATGGTTTTATTTTGGTTTATTATCTGCGCCACCTTTTCTGTTTCTCTCTCCGTCTCCGTCGCACCCGAAGCTTCCCGATTTCCCGAGGACTAGTGACACCGTAATATTGCCCATACCTCGTAAGAGGTAAACGAAAACAGTACAGAAAAATCACGGTTCACTCCTTCCATTCGATTTTCCCCCTTTATGCGCGTATACAGACCACTTTGTGCCCTGTTTCTCCACTTTCAACAGTCGTTTCCGAAGTTTCGTTACAACTTCATCGTTTTATGGCGTGCCTTTCTTCTTCCACAGCCGTTTGTTTCTGATGATCTTGATGAAATGGCGAAGATTGAATTTCTGCGAATGAAGATCGAGAATTGGTCGTGATCAACCCTTTCAGATTTAGTAAATTGAAATTTTTGGCAATGGATGAATTATTTTAGACACGTGCTGTACCTATGTAATTTCATTTTATGTACATAATATAATGTAAATATCTGAGAGAAATTAATCCTTTGAGTACCAGTCAATTTTAGGTACAAGCAAGTGGTTATAGAAAATATTTATATTTCTGCCAGTTTTAGTTGGTTATAGAGTTTAACAATTTTTATGTTAATATAGGCTAAGAAATTCAATTTTGTCATAACTATATTTCATGCTTCATAGGTTTAGAAAATGTACTTTTTAATTTTCTTATATCCTCATGTTATTAAATGTACATCATTCAGGTATATGTATATGTTAATTTGCTAAAACATCTATAGTCTACTGATGACATATTGGAGTATATTTATTGCTAATAAAATTGAAATTAAGCTTCAGAGCATGTATAAAATAAAAATAAATATAGCCACGCTTTTGCAATTGTGCAAGTACTGCTCTAAACAAACGAGTTCTAAGCAATAGCGTTTAATAGAAAAAATGTCAAACATTATTATCTCAAATTATAAAAATAGAGATTTTTCAGTATCAGTAATACACTACCGGCCAAAAGTTAGGAATCACTGTGTGAATTAAGAGAAACAGGATCTTTTAAGAAAATATGAACGCTTTTAAAATAAAACATATTCTTATTAATATTTAGTATATTAACAATGGGTCAATACAAAATTTATCAAGTCATTCGATTTTGGTAGAAACCAGTTACAGATTGCAAACTTTTGGCAGTAGTGTAAATATCACAGTTATTAAACAAAGAAATTTTCTATAATATCGTTAATTTCGCGGTATTTCTTTCAGTTTATCACCCAATGTGTCAAATGACACGTTTCTGACAATACATATTAACTATAAGTTCCCACAGGACACGAGCAGGGTGTCGATCATACAGTCTCTCAAATTAATTCCCACAGTAGACTTCGTTGGCGTCGATAATCGATCGACAAAAGGGCAACAGTAGATCGAAACGGGATGGTGGAAGCCGAAAAGATCGGTCACGGTTCAAATCAAGTATCAGTTCGAAGTTAATACGGCATAGTTATTTATTGGCACCCGCTAACGTCAGGATTCGGCATGCTCGCCGTTCATAAGAGAAATATTACTCCACGAGAGATCGAACCAGTCGATTAACATTGGGGATCGGTTCGCGTGAAATTGATTCGAGTGACGCAGAGTCCTATCGATTGTCGTTGTTCGCAGCTATTCTTCGATTCTGATGCACATACTGTCGCTTATCTTGCCGATAGGAGGGTGATATGGCAGTCTGTTTCGATGCTAATGAATAAACTGCGGATGTTTATGCAATTAAAACATACCAAAATATGCAAAATATATGTAATGGTCAGTGATGAATCATTTGCTTCACAGCGAAATAAATATACTCGAAAAATGAATGAGTATGTGTGACAAACATGAAGACGACTTTTTTTTAGGCGCACTGGCAGAACCGCTATAATTTTGTACAAAATCATTATTCCTGCATTAAATAATTACTACGTATTTTTCAAACGTTGACTGATAAAGTTACAAAGTTTTAAATTCATATGTACATTACATTTCTTTAATAACATTCCCAAAAATTCGCCTCATTTTTCGACCATTACACTAGCAATACTTTTTGACCCATTAACTGCCAACTTTTTTTTTCAATATGCATTTAATACCCGGGATCCTGTATTGGAGCTCATGGCAGTGAATGGGTTAAGGTGGAGATCCATGATGAGACATTTGATGAGACAAAAATCTCTGCAACGACCACTTCTAAAGATACAGGGAGGGGCAATAATTTTGTCCGTCTTAGATATTACCATTATTTGTAATAATATGAAAAAATGTTGTATGCAAAACTTTCATCGCCTAGATGCAATACTGTATTTTTTTTATCGCTGTGTGATAGCCGGCATTGAGGACTTCAGCAAGCTATCAGTAAAGATCATTCACTTTCTAAATGTATATAAAATTAGACAAAATCATAGTTCAATTATGAATCCTAATGGCTTCAGTCAGAAGTTCGTCATCACACTCATCGCTGTTTATCCTCGCAGTTATGCGAGGCAGCTTAAAAAGACAGTTTTTATACCATCCCTCTATGATTGCTCCTAACAATATTTACTCTAACCTAGACAAAAAAATAGAAACGCAAAAAGTCGTTGTTTTCGTTGGGGATGTAAAGTTTTTACGTGGAAAAACTGATGAAAACGCGTTAAAAGATTGAGAAGCAGTTTCTTAAGCTCGTGAACAGGCGTGGACAGGCGAATGAGCTTTTCCGTTGTCGAAATCTTCGCGACCCGCAGCGGTACTTTTTTTTCTGGGTCAAAAAACTGCATCGTGGCGGCTCTGTTAGAAAAAAAACGGTACAAAAACCGGGGCAAAAACTGGGACCTTCGCAAAAAAAAACGTCAGAAGCTTCCGAACGTAGTGTACAGCAGTCAAGTGAAAAAAAAATTCATGGTGGAAAGGGTTAACTTCGGACGAGCGCTAACTGGACGCTTCATAAGCCTCGTAAAGGCGCCCCGTTTTTTCCTCCGTCGAAAAAAACCGACGGTGCAGCCAAATCTTCGGGTTTGTACCATTTATGGTTGTTGTATAACGTACCCAATGGCTCCTGTTGCCTAACAGACTTCTACGGGGGTCTCAGAACCCCCGTCAAACGATCATAACTATTTCAGAGTCGAAGCTCAACAGAATTTTGATTATTGTACAACAGATTTTGATACTCATTTTTCAAAAATATTCTATTCTATTTTCTGGAACCATATTGCCAATTATATACGTTTTAGAATAATTCTAGATGCGATTATAGTGGAGCCTTGGTTATTCGAACTGTAATCGAGGGGTTCATAAGAAAAACAACTCTTGCCAAAGTTTACGATAACAACACAACTTCATGAATTAATTGGATACAGTAACTGCGATATAATTACAGGTAACACCCACAGCAATTCTGTAACATGATGAATACTTGGATTGTTTGAACATATATTTTACTATTCATTTTATTGAAAATAAATTTGATATTGCATTTACCAACGTAACCTATAGCCACCCACACCATAACACCTCCTCCACCCATTTGTCTTTCCTGTTTAATAAATTTCTCTTCTCGCAGGTTATGAAAATAATAATGAAAATCTAAATTAAAGCGTTTTTCATCTGAAAATATTACTTTCCTCCATTTTTTGTTCCATTGCACTTTTTTCTCCGCGAGATCTAATCGTGTCTTTTGTGCCTCTCAGTCAGTGGTGGTTTCTTCAGAAACTTTAATCGTTTTAAGTAACTTGCAACTTTAATAATTCGTTGTATATTTCTTATATTGACGCTACTTCTGTCGCAATTTGTCGTGCTGTGAGAGCTGAATTTGATGTCACCTTTAAAATCGTACGTCTTTCTCGAGCAGTTCTAGCTTTTGGGCGTCCACCAGGATGTTTCATCAAGTACTTTTCATTATCTTTTAGAAAGTTACGTATAACACAGCGACTTCTTATTAATATGCATGATACCTCTGCCAGTGAAACCTTTTTTTTGCTAGATATTGATCACTTTTATTTCCGCTTCACTTAATTTGATTCCACAAGGCATTTTACTGTATATTTAATATTAGAACATAGAACTAACAATTTTCATAGGATAACATACCAAGCAACGCAAAAATTATTACTGCAGTGAAAATCACACGAATAACTTCTTACTACCTTCTGCTTTCAGTAACAAATAATGACTGTCTTATAGGTTTGTCGCGGAGAAAACAACATGTTTACATTCGTCTTCTAAATTCTTGGAACTGCAGCCTTCCGTATTTCGTAGAACTGTACAGTATTCTTCTATACGAAGTAAACAGTAACTTTACGAATGATGGAAGAAGAAATTCCTAAGTTAAATAGAATTTTCCTCAATTTTCGTGTATGTCTTATAGTTTTGTCGCGGAGTGCAGTATCACTAATGTTAATGTTAGGTTCTAACTCACACATGTTGACTGATTTTTGAATGACTTTTCCAATATTTTAATTTCAGGATTATTATAACAATTGCCAACGGAATACTACAAGGAAATCCATGTTAATGTTAAGAGTGGAACATCTTTAATCACAGTATTGTAAAACTGTGTATGTATACCGTTGAGGTTCAATAAACAATTATTATTATAAATATTTTTGCATGACCGGTGTTTGGACAATCGAAGTCCTCCTGTGCTTCTGCGTCTGTACGTTCGAAAAATCAAGATCTTAGAAGTTTTCTCTGCGCATTGTATCCGCGTAAAAGAGTGTCATCGATTCGAAGCGTTGAAACTCGTTCGACCCGGGCCGAGGAAGCTTTTTCAAGAAATTTTTGGGGAGGTGCGTGACGAAGGAACATTAGGCACAATATTTGGGTGAAGGCGAACCTGTGGCTAATTGAAAAGTCAAAACTGCTGAAAAGAGCTCCCTGTTAGCCGTGAAAGCGTGGAGGCGTAGCACCCCATAGGACGTCCCGTGGCGTCCCGCACAAAAAGGGGGATGTTTACTCCCCGGCTGTGATCGAACCATGACGAGACTCGCAGCTTTTCCTGAAAAATTCGCTTCCTAGAATTCGACGAACTGAAAGAACTTTATATCGCTCCCACTAACAATTTTAGATATTTTTTAATAAAAATATTACTTCATTTCCTCGATTTTTCTGGAAACTCAAGTGAAAGATGATGTCTTTCACTGTTTTCGAATGAAGGGTTGCGAGAGTTGTTAGAAATCAATATTTAAAATATTCTTTAGATTTTCTGTGTTCCTGTAAAACCTGTATGGCTTGTCTGTCTTATTAATTCTTACACAATACTATGTTCTGAATTGTAATTATTATTTGTCACAAACATTTCAAATTCTTCGATTATAAATTTTAAATCCAAATTAAAATGATTCGGCGTGTAATGTAATCACATTGGAACGTATTCCAGATCGGCAATATGTACTTGAAAATCTATACAAAGAGGTCTAGGTTTAGCTTTTCAAGACTTTTAGAACTTTCAAAACTTTCAAGACTTTTAACATGTATAAAATCTTTAGGTTCATTACGAGTGTTACACTTCTATATTACTGCATACTCAAAATAATTCAAAACTTCCCTATATAAACATATTCGAAGAGATTCGAAGTACATACATACTAGCTACCCCATCACTACTACACACCATCTTATAACAAAGAATCACGTGTGAATATCTCTAATTAACCCGGCAGTGTACACGTGAACTTCTGAAACATAAGTATCCACGTGGGCTGCTCATGGACTCTCGATAAAAAGTAATGTTTATTGACTACGATGTATACAAATCTATGTGTTTTATGACTCTTTATTAAAACTGAAACAGTATAGATCTAAAAAAAAAACATTAACAAACAAACAACTTATAAACTAAAAAACGGTGATAAGATTTTCTAGGAGTGGTGGTCTACTGGACCCCCACGTGTGCACTCCTGGGATAAAAAGGATCAATTGAACGTCAATTATTTTATCACACAATCTTTGCAAAACGATTGATACACAAACGAGTGTATCGCCAGGTCCTGAGATCGTCCTGAATTCGATTTCTCGCAAAGATCTTCGGTTGGTCCTCTCTGTTTAGCAAACAAACTCGGTCGAGACGTTTCGGAACAACCTCTATCTGTCGAACACTTTTTTTCGGTGTGTCTGTTAGAACGCTTGAAAGATCGAATTCGATTCGCAAGGGATACGTTCGGTCGGGGGTTCCCGTGTTTCGGTCTACTGTAGCTCGTGCGGACATGTAACTCCGTAGTTCGCAGCCGCGGGTGGTCTATGGAGACGTGACCAAAAGCTGTCAACATTTCTTTACGGCGACGAGACAAACTCGATCACGGTTTAAACTCGCCTCAGAAAACTCCGGTTTTCCATTCTTCCGCCGTTGGGGGGGGGAGATCCTCCTACCGTGAAACGCTTCCTGCGGTCGTAACAAGACCCATCGAAGCCACTCACGACTGCCGATAACGAAACATTCGTGACGGTGTGCGATATTTTTTTTTGTGACTTAGTTACTTTCAACACACAGGTAGCCTGTTGAATTGTACAAAATTGCGAATAAACGGACGCGATCCTTAAAATTTGATGTCATTTACAAGATTTTTTTGTTAATAAATCTTTGGTACCAGGTATCCAGTTTTATCTGGATATGGACTGTTGAATCGCACGCGGCTAATAACATAGATCCTAATCCCCGAAATATGTGGTCATTTACAAGGTTTTTTTATAAATATGTAGAACCGAATGTGCAAATTTGTATGGATCTGGAATTTTAAATTGCACAGTTTTCAGTAACACGAAACGTTATCCCCAAAATTGTACGAGTCCCAAGTCTCAAATAACACAGTTTTGTATTTCCTCCAGAAATCCAGTTTTTGTTCATTACTTAACCCTTGGGCTAAGGAACGTGCCTTTATAATAGCTTCCCGTTGTGGGATTGTTTATGACGATTCGCCACTATAGTGGTTCACGTGTTTCGCAGCTTGCGTTGAAGGACTCTGGACAACTCCCGCTAACCAACTAACTATTTTTACATCATTCAAAGAATACTTTAACGACATGAACAAGAAATGCTGTACTATTTTTAATAAAGCGCTTTATATTACCATATTATATTCTGTTCCGTGGCAGAACTCTGTGTACGGTTCTGTGGCTAACAATAAGTCAGCCATAGTGAAAGCTGTTCATTGAAGCTTAAAACTCCAAAATTACTGGCGTCGTGTCTACACATGCTTCATTAATTCGAAAAAAGTTAATTGAATAAAACTACAATCGACCCTGAAGAATTAAAATATTGAAAATCACACGCAGAATTAAATTTGAACGCAAGGCCGAAAAGATTGACGGATTTCGGTGAGACTAGATTTTATGAGTCGTCCACGGAAGCACATGGAATGCGTTGAGTAGATATAAATAGCTGAAGCTACGAACTGAGCCGATTTTGGGGCACAGTTTGCACCCTTCTTAGGGGTGCAGGGGACAATTAACTCTTCGAACGATTCTGTCGGGGAAACGAGATAATTCCGTATCAACGCCATTGGCTTAACAACCCATTGAGGTTGAACTATGAATCTACTGCCACCTACGTCCTTCCTGCTCCCCTTTATTCGACGTCGACGAATTGTATGCTTTGCGGGGAACCACCGGCCTGCGTAAATATGGTCCCTGAGTAGGCGAAACAGCCTGTCTTCGCCACTTCAATATTACTTTATTACACGACAGTAAAAATTATTTTGCATTTACCTCGAATTTCGGCGGTAATTATTTTATTCTTTCGAAATTGGATCACAATTGACCGTGAATGTCTGTAATAACCTATTGTAACCTGATGTTACTTATTCAATCGGATAAACCCTTATTCACTTGGGATACGTTAAACCGTGTAATTAACACTTCGGCGGCCGCTGACACGAACACGTTACCATATTCATTCCAATAACACCTATGTAAAACA
Organism: Macropis europaea; assembly: GCA_916610135.2. Classification (NCBI taxonomy): domain Eukaryota; kingdom Metazoa; phylum Arthropoda; class Insecta; order Hymenoptera; family Melittidae; genus Macropis; species Macropis europaea. The sequence continues at coordinate 24,574,235 of OU744344.1, forward strand.
AATAAAATGGAAATCATAGAATATTCAATAAAAATACAATAATGCAAAATGCTTAGTTACTTAAGAAATCTTGCAAAAGTGCTGAAAAATAATTAGTGTTCATCAAACTGTTGAGGGTTCTACTTGCCATTATTTCTTTTGTCACTTATATGTAGACTGCGGATGTTTATGCAAATTAATATATCCAAATTGGTGAACGATGGACACTTAAGAATTTAGTAAAATAAAAATTACATATTTTGAAGATTTCAAGCAACAAAGTTAGTCTTTTCGAAGTTTCATTTATTCAACTGCATCTAAAAATGTGTATTTGCATAAACATCTGCAGACTCTTTATATGTATCAGTTTATCGTCAGAGACTCACGATTTTGAATAATTTCATACAATTTAAAATAATTTGTATCTAATGTAATAATGCTTTTATTGAATGTATACTGTATATATTATTTGGTGCTCTTACACCACTAGACACCATAATGAACAACAAATCTGTTATATTATTTCAGAGAAGCATGTGCCAACTAGATAATTAATAAACAAAAATTGCTTCGAGCTGGTGATCGCAGGACAAAAATCGAATATTACATTTGGCAGCTGCAATGAGAAGACAAGATACCTGCCACTCGTAAAATCATAAAATCTCTAGCCCGGGTACCGAGGAACCGGGTAAAAAAATCGCCGCGCTGATCTACCGCCATAAATATAAAACGAGCCGTTTTGTTGGTGGCCCGTAAAAAAATCATCGAAAAAATTTTCGAGAAAGACTATCAGCCGAGTCGGGGTACGAAGGTACGTCAGGGAATTATAAAATGTTTAAGCGTTATATTATCTGCCCGAAAACGTATTGTCGTAAAGCGTTTAGCCTTTTTCGAACGGTCAAGTAGTCACGGGGGTGACTATTAACGCGTCGAATTTTCTCGTTCGATTTTTTTGCTACCTTTACGATGGGCGGTGCAATAACGTTTCGACTGGTCCGATTTTAACTTTTCGACTGTGCAAATATTTGAGAAATTAAAAATTCCATTCCTCGATTTCACGAAACATTCGAAAGATACAAAAAATGAAAAAATAATGTAATCCGTTCAATTCTAGACAAATAAAAATTGAAAGGAAAGCGAATAAAAATCAGTCGTTGTCAGAAGATCGATCATTTTCTTCTTCTGCTATTCAACGAGCTACCAGCCAGCCAGTTCATCAAAAATTAATATCCAATTTATACCATCGATACAGGGATCATCCCCCAACGTACAAGCTCGTCCCTTTGAAATTATGTCGACGTCCCTTCGCTCGAACAGGTCGTCACCCTACACATTTAGGTGGTGGCCATCTTTCGAGGAATCACGGTCGATCGTGAAATTGCATTATCTTATCTGGCTGTCCATTAGGCACCGTTTAGACTCCTTTCTAACAATCCATTTGCAGTATTGTCCGAGGGGTAGATTCCGAACAGCCTCCTTGTGTCTGGATAATAAGCATGGCTTCTGGATCGAGATAACGACAATAACGCGTTATTTATGGCTGTCTACATATGTATAATGTCCACTGAATATTTAATGCAAAGTATGTGGAATATTTAAATAAAATGTGGACGATCTTTAGGTTATCAAAGAGTGTTAGTTCTGACTCTGACAGGATTGATCTTTTGATCAATTTGTTATTTGAGCATTTTTTAAATAATCGTGTAATTATATAATTTCTAATGAAGATACAATTCATGACTGAATAACATCTGTAGAGATGTTATTTTTTAATTATTTCGTCTTCTACAGATGTTATTCAGTCATGAATTGTATCTTCATTAGAAATTAGAAATGATGTAATGTGTGTTATGTGTCCATAATACTGAATTTTCTGAAGTAAATTGTTTAATATTTATTTTTTTATTGTATTAGAAAGGCGTTTGTATGAAGATGGGGGAAAGAACCTGTTACTAACGTCAAGAAAAAAGAAGAAATAAGCATAGTGATTGACTCGATTCTCCCACAATGAAGCTCAGATTGATGAATGTTGTGTCTCGGAAAAGCTGTTAAGGATTTATTTAAATCTTACGTTAGAAGTGGAAGAAATCATTGTACGACTTTCTTATTATGGTAAGCAAGAAATAATTTATACTTTAGCAATAATATCCAAGTCATGGCTTTCGTACATTTTATACTCGATTTGTATACTTTGTTAATAGTGCAACAATGTCTTATTTTTTATCATTCAAAATCAATAATAGCAACTGTTTTATAGACTTTCATAGACATGTTCTAATATAATAATTCGAATTTCCAAATTAACATAAACGAATCAGATGATTTGAAAACTGCTGAAATGAATGGGTGTTTTAGAAATAGTTATCAGTCAGGTTTATAGTTTGTATATATATAATATTTATTTTCATCTCTCTCCTCATATGATCGCATCTCTTTACGTAGACACATAAGTACTTAAGCATGAATATCGACAGTCTAATGAATTGCCTCTGAAAAATTCATCGTGAAACGATCTAATCGAATCGTTCTGCGATTCTACAAATCCGTAGATAATGCTCGATAATAAATTACTTAACAACTAATACTGTACACTTCGCTACACGTTAAAACTTTCTAGTCACACCGAAGCATCGATCATTACACACCCAGACTCTGGATTATAGTTTTATACAAATTTCGCACAGCGATTATACTTATTAACAGGTACAAAGTTCTTCACGGTCGGTCCACGATATTTACACGGCGTTAATAGTTTAGTCTCGATCCACGATTGGCAGTTCGATCGATTCCATGTTACGCTACAATTCATATTTTACACCGTAGCCTCTGTACAGTTCGGTATACGTTCACGAAGATTTTACAAAAACCTTGAAACCAGCGGAAATCGAACGTTAGACGTCTTCTTTGGGTCTAAGCTATTTACAATCATCTATCAATTACCTAGAAGACGGCATCGATCATCCCAGATATGTACATTCAACGACTACTTCAGGATCAATCGATGAAAGCCAGCTTTGGTCGATCTTGCCAAACTAGTCACTCGTTTCTTTGCCTTTACGCTCTCTCGGAGATGTCGTTCTTGTACGGTTGAAAGAGTTTTGGCGGTTCGATCTTGGTCTGCACGCTGGGCGTCACGAGACTAGCGTACGAGTTCTTGCTCTCGAAAGCTCCCATCGTTGGGATTGTTTGCAGGCCGGAGATGTTGATACCACTTGGCACTTTGATCTGAGACGGTTGCGTGACCGGAGGTGGTGTGTTCTTCTCGTGGATCTGTCCGTTCACGTGATGATGATGGGGTTGGGTTCCAACGCAGTCGCAATCGCTGGAGGCGTCCGAGTGAACGGGGCTCAGCTCGGGCAGCAAAGTCGGTCTGTAGGTGGTCGCTGCGCTCGTGGGAGGGTTGTTCACCTGGAAGGCGGTGTTGCCAACCGTAGGAACGCCCAGGCCGGGGATGTGTAGTGGTGGCAGCGCGGGATGAGGTTGAAGAAGATGAGGGTGCGCAGGATAAGCAGCCGCCGTGCGCGGATGAGGCCGATGAAGCGAAGACGCGCTGGTGGTTGGAACAGCGGTGGGGTACGGCGTGTAACGAGCCGCATAGTAGGCTGCAGCTGCAGCTGCAGGGTAGCTGGGGCCCAGGTGGGTCGGTGGCAACCCTGGTGCACCGTGATAAGGAGGTGGAGGTAAGGTAGCAGTCGCTGCGGCCAACAGGGTAGCCGCCAGGGTTGGGTCCGTGTACATGGCGTAAGGCCATGCCATCGCCATTCGCTGGCGCTTGTCCTTCATGCGACGATTTTGGAACCAGACCTGGAAATTGAAAAAACAGATAGGTTAGACTTGAATGAACTTCGTTCCGAAGAGTCGCACAACGTTGATGTTCGAATGAAAGCTAACGTTTCTCCCTGTTAGCACCTCGATCATTTCTATGGGCGGGTTTATAGCTATCGTGAGACGAGGCAACGCGAGATGAGAAATTAAGGGATCCATTAAAGTCAAAGGCTAGTCCGGGAAAAACCGCTAATTAAAATGCTTAACACCTCGGACCGGATCGACCGGTCGTGGTCGAAAGAAATTAAGAAGTCACGGAAAAAGGATCAAGGGAATCGAGGCGAGAAGCCTGTGTTTGCCCTTCGTGATTGACTGTTTGCCCGGCCCGGAGGAAAAAATGAGAGAATCGCGTTGGCAGGCTCTGGCGAGTCTCGCCGTTCGAGCTATAATCGCCGATCAGGCATGGCGGATCAGTAAAAACGACCAACGTTCCCACTCGTGATACGGCAAAAACTCTTAATTAGCTTGATTAAGTATTGAACGTGTTAGCTGTGTTCGAACGGGATGCGAGAATGGATCAGAACTTTTGTAATATCGCTGAATAAACAAACTTCAAGGTTTTTCTTATGAACGACGCGGCTGTCGATTACGGACAATAATGGAGGAGGCCGATGTGTTAATAGAACACTTTTCTACGCGTAGGTCGAACGATGAAGTCATTGTTTACCGAATTTTACTGCCACGTGTTTGCTCATCCTCGAGAGTACGTTCCGCCGCGATGGCGCGCGGAAAAGATGAAACGGTTTTCTAATTGGTCGTTCGGTAATTAAAATCTCTACACACCTTGATTGTGGATTCTGGCAGGTGTAGTTGCGCAGCCAATTCGCATCTCCTCGGCCTGCTCACGTAATTCTCCCTGTGGAACTCCTTCTCCAATCGGGAGAGCTGTTCCCTCGTGAAAGCCGTCCGGTAACGTCTGATATTTGGGTCCATCGAAGACAACGGCTGTTGTTGTTGTTGCTGATGCGACGGCGAAGTTTCTGTAAAATTACAGAAGACGTTTATATAACTTCAATTTTTCCTTGCACAAAGCATCGTCGAAGATTCGATGGAATGAATTTCAAAGGTCTGGACCAAACTATTCTACGAAACGTTGGGTGTTCTTCTTTTGTGGCCGGAGACACCACAATTTGTCTCGACAAATGGCTTTTGGGAAAGGTCAGTTTCTTGTTTTCCTAACGCGGTTACACATTGTCGCCCCAAAAGCAGCGGGTGATCGCATTTAGGAACGTGTAGACAGAGAGACGGGAAGGAAGTGAAGCTCGAAGGGTCGCTGGACCTCACCTGGATTCCTTTCGGAACTTCTGAACTTCCTTTTCCACTCATTATCTTTGGTCTGCCAACTCCAGACATCGAATCTAATTTGTCTAGACGAACCGTATCTTTTTTATTTTTGAAAGATTCAGAGAACTCGAAACACTAACTATCGAATGATAGTCCGAATCATCGAATGTTAATCCGAGCGGATATTTTACTGAAACTCTAGTGCACTTAAGGAACCGTTAATTTGGTCATGACAACAGAACACAAAGGCAAGGGGTACCGAACAAACATTTCGCGACTACGAGCGACGATTCCGAAAATCCCTCGAGCAATAAACGAGATGTTCTCGAAGGAAGAGCCTTCAGGAATCACTGAGCAACCATAAAATAATTACCGTAATAAACCGCGAGGACGCTTTTCCACGAAAGGTTTGGTCGATTTACTCCAAGTCTTATTTATTTTCACGGTCGTTCCATTCTACTTAAATAGCCCCCAACACTCCGAGCCCCGAAAACTTCCGTTAATGTGCATCGCTCGGAATGACAACGGACAATCAATTGGATTAACCTTTGGTGTAATTAACCCGTAATTTTCAGCTCGAGTTCGATTAGCCGGCGCATTGTGTCGAAAAACGCGAAGGTCCCGGGAAATTTTTGTGGTAGTAGGCGGGGTGGTAATTCTTTGAAATTCATTCCTCGCGGTAAATCGTTGAATGTATTCATTATCTCTATATTAACTTCCAGCTATCTATTGTCCAACTAAAGTAACACACTACTTGTCCAAGACGCTCCAAAAATTCTTATCGCTTGAGTACTGCGTCTAGTAGGTCTCTAAGTACGCGAAAGATGCGTTTATTTCAACCTCAAGAAAACAAACAGTTGTTATAACTATCTTTTGTCGAAACCGTACCTTTTTCTGGAGTCTTCGGCATATTTCCCGCCGGCGGACTGTGCGGAGGGCTGAGCTGATACTGCGGAGGTACAAGATCCACCACTATCGTTTCTTCTTCCCTCTGATCCCTCTGTTGATCTTCAAAATTCCTCTGATAGCCCTGCATCGTGTCCACTTTTGTCTCCTTTAAATCTGTTCCCCGTATACTGTCACTCGGTACGTCCTACGTACACCACAGTTCACTGGTTCGTCGTGTTTTTAGTGTGTCCACTACCGATATCTGACGTACAGGCGCATAAGGAACAACCTGAACTCTTCACCGCGAACTGAACGGTTTGAAATGAATCTCCCTGTGCTAGCCAGAACGGAAACTTAGCTCGTAGTGCAAACGTACAACTGAAAGGACGAACCAGCTTACCAGCAATTTATACGACCTTGCCAATCCACTAGGCAACCATCGTTCCGTCACGGTCTGCCATTGGTCGACGCGCTGTGCATCGTCCTCCGATTGGCCGACGGGTCCCTCGGCTCTGCCTATTTTCTCCGGCTCTACCCCCACGCAGCTTCCCCCGAAGATGCATTTTTGCGAGATGCACCAACAGCATCAACTTATGCATCCAGCTAGAGGAAATTATCTGTCGTTATTCCATGCTGTAAATTCGGCTGAGTAGGAACTCTCCTGCGTTGATGAACTTCCATTTTGAAAGGGAACACTTGCGAGCTGCAGCTGGAGGGTTTTTTAAATTCAATGGGGAAACGGTACTGTAGAATGGAGTTTGCGAATTGGGTTGTAAAATTCGAAGATCAGATACTCTATATGTATGATTTAATTTCTTATTTAAAAATACGACTTCTATTTTTGTTGACACGAAATAAGATATTTTTAAATATAAAAATTTTAAATGATTTGTAAAATATATCTGACAGGAATTTTTTTATAATTCTTTCTCGTTGTAATATCTGAAGGGGCTTTGCAAATTGGATTGTAAAATTCAGATGAGATCAGACAATCTCCATATGACTGATTTAATTTTTTATTTAAATATAAAATACTTCAAACATAATATTTTTTTAATTTTATGATATAAAACATGATGTTTCCAGGTACGAGAATTAGGTAAATCGTAAAAAGTATCCGATAGATGTTTTATACAATTTTGTCCCATTGTAGGGGGCAACGTGTGCCTCTGTTTACACGCGACAGGTGTAAATGTTCAGGTAGGTCCGGGCATTGTTGATACATCTCCAGAATTAACTGGCAAAGCATTCAGGCTGAAAACTCTGGCCAGCTCAATCGGGAAAATCCCCTTAACCTCGGCTTATTTGCGATTATACTTGTCAGTTAGTGTAAACACGATTATCTGCCAATTGATTGCTGACTGAAATCTTACCTCGTGACAAGGGTCGGACAAAAGCTATACCCTCCCGAAAAAAAACCTTTTTTTTTATTACAATCGCAGAAACAGAGTTTCAAATTTTTCTTGTATGTTCTGATCATTAGACTGCGGATGTTTATACAATATAACATAGCCAAATATTTGAAAAACGCACATTAAAAATCATAAAAAAAACTAAAAAGTACATTTTTTAAATATTTACAGAACAAAATAGAGTATAGCCTAAATTTTATTTCTGTAACTGTATACAACAAAAAAATTTATATTTGCATAAACATCCACAGTCTATTGATCATTAAGAAATTGTTTAATTGAAAGAACAAGCTTCGAGGACCCGTTCTTACTGGCAAAATAAATTGTTACTAGAAAGTACGGGTCCATGTAAAACCAAAGCTGTTAGAAAAAGTATTTAACTGTGACTATTGTAGCAAGCATCCCCGAAGTCGGCAAATTTTTCTGCAAAAGATCCCGACTCGCAATAACGTCATAAAAAGCAAGGAACTCCGCTTCCTGCCACCATTATGACGCTTTCTTAAAGCTCTACTCTCGTCGTAAAAACTTTGCTCTATTTTAAATGACCCTGAGATTGTAAAAATTGCATCGTCTCACTATACTTCTACCTCTCGCCACCTTTTCCTTTCCCGACAACATGCAAATAAAACAATGGTCCCGAAACACTCAACTTTTTGTCATACTAAACTTTCTGTGAATACCATACTCATATTTCAATGACAATAAATAAAACTGCGGACGTTTATACGAATATACATTTTCAGAATTCAACATTCAAAATGTACTTTTTATTTCTCGCAATTTTAAATGCACGTTTCTGAAATATTTGGGTCTATTACATTACATACACATCTGCAGTCTATAAGTAATAATAAAATAATCTCATATCAGGTCTATCAGGATAAAAAAAGAATACAACATTCTATGTATAGTACACTTTTGTAATAACGTACAAGACACACGAAATTATATCCACATCAGCAATTAATTGATTAAGGACACCTTTACGACTACAATGGCAGGTAAGCGACTAAGCGTGTTGTGGGTGCAATTGTTTCGAATGTCAAACGTTGATATTTACGACGCACTGCGTGTCCATTGCATAATAATTGGATTCCTTCATAGAAGTTAATATGGAATTACCGATGTAGGTTTTTTTTCCGACGAGTTTCCGTGAATTTCGCACTTTTTGTGGGCGGGTAGACGGCCGGGATAGGTATGCATATTACGCACAGGTATGCCGGGCATTGTCGTTCGAAATTAGATTAAACTCCATTATGCATTCACCTCCTTCTTTCGCTTTGATTGTCTCTTGTTTGCTCGCGACGACTGCCACCCCTACCGCCATGCGAGCCAATAAATCATCGGTGAAAATTCCAGTGAATTCAGGTATAGAGTGCCAATTTCTGCGAAGCAGTGGCATGCTCTGAAAATTGGATCAGAGATTGCTAATAATTTTTGCACGACACGGGCCGTTCGACGTTTACGACGACACCGAAAACCGTGCTTAAGGTTAATCTTTAATGTGATCTCTTTTGACGATGAACTAACCCTGAAACATGCGCTGATTTCGCGTGAATTCAATCCAACCCCCTGTCGGAAGATCCGTCGATCTCGCGAAATGAATATTCAAAGGACGTGACAACGCGGCAGCGTCATAAATTTCATTTTGATTTCTTATTTGAGAATTGAAATTAATTCACTGTACATACGTAAATAACTCTTTTCAGTTTCGTTGTTAACAACAATCTCTTCGAGCACGTCAAGTGTGTACTGCTATATTTTATTTAAAAACATTGAATCGTGACAATAAGTCGTTTACATTCAGTATCATTATTTATTTTGAAGAAGAAGTTAAAAGAATTTTAATGATCGATGTTAATGATTGAAGCTGATCGTTAAACTACTGATGTTTATGCAAGTATATATTTTTCGAGTACGATATTTTGTTTTAATGTAGTTGAAGAAATAGAACTTTACTGAAATTATACTCTATGTTTGCAATATTGTGCAATGTACTTTTTATGTGATTCGCTGTACAGATTTACATGTTTCAGGCATTTGAATACGTCTAATTTCATAATGTTTCACAAGCTACTGATTATGGTGAATACTAGTGACCATTGAAGGGTTCAGACAAAAACGATCCTTGTCCCAAATTTCTTCTTTTCCAGGAGAACAAAAAGTTACTGTAGCATCTTTAATTTTTGTTCAACAAATTTCAATACGTTTTTCACAAATAGTTCATCATATTACACAATTGTTGGCGTTATTTGGAATATATCACAGAAAAACTGTATCAAATTAGATCATGAAGTTATGTTATCTCCATAAACTTTAATAAGGGTAGTTCTTGTTATGAACCCCTGAATTTACCAGTAACTGAAAACTGAGACTGACTGCAGTAGAATTTATTAACTAAAAAATTTATTTTAATGCACTATTAAAAATGTGTACAATACATTAAATAGAAATATTTAACTCATAAATTGCATAAATTATTTTTAATTAATAAAACACTCCTATGTTAATCCTGTGTTCTAGAAGAATTAATAAATCGTTCACATAGAATATCTCCAAGTTAAATTAATTCATAATCGATGAATTAATTTTATACAGTACTGTAGAAAATAGTTTTATGTTAATCTTATATTGTGGAAGAATTAGTGAATTGTTCACACACAATATCACCAAATTAAATTAATTTACAATCGATTCTTATGAATAGAAAACAGGCCGAAAGAACGCCAGTCCAGGTACCTGGTGGTGTAACGAGGTGTAAAACTTTATTTCCGGTCATTCCGACCTCAAACCGAAACTGGAGCAACGGTACCATTTTTGGTTATAATTCATGCTGTCCGGGACGGCAAAGACTTATCGGTTTTTATTAGGACCCAACTATAGTCGAAACGGTATCGATCTTTTTCTCCTCGAGCTCCCTTTTTTCCTTAAAACGAAAATTATTTTCGTACGTCTTTTACGGCCGGTGTAGTAACGACGTTCCCGTTTGAAATACGGCCAGCAGTTAAATCTGGAGCACTTTTTTCTTCATTTGTCCCATCCCTCAGCGAGCGTTTCGAAAAGAAACCCTCGTTGGTCGCATTTAAAATGCGCCGACGCCCGTTATACGACCGCTCAGACAGAATAGAAAACGGTGTTTGAAGAAATCGCAATGGTGGTATATTACGAGGCGTTATTACACCGTGTTTTTCGAAACGGTTTTGCGTCATATCTCACGGAGGATCCATATTTTTCAGGTACGCAACCGATCCAATTTTTAGCAGTAAATCTCTGATCTCTCCGTGACAACACTGTTTATGTCCCTGCAAAATGGACATATTTCATTAATTTATTAAGAACACGATTCATATAACTTTCTACCTTCTTAATTATTTATACAAACGTACTGAAAGGGTTGAGACATGATGCGATTAACTATTGTAGTATTATCTTTCAGCGTTGTAAACGATACGCTGATTCGGAGGAACACTGAAACCCGTTAGCACACAAAGGGTTGGAGATTAAAACAAACAATTCTGCTTTAAAAAGACAGTGAAACGGTTAAGCCGGCGATTCTGAGGGCGAGTTACCTGCAGCAGAAATTAGATATTATTTCAAAAAGGTGGAAAAGCGCTAAAGGGGTTAATTTGAGGATTTGCGAGTAAAGTGAGTACCGTTGCAAACAGACTCCAACAGATATGAAAACTGATGATATCGTAAAAGCGCGGTCCTTCGCCCTAACCCTTTCGATTCTTTTTTGTAATCTGTAATCCGCTTACGTGAGAACCGAGCGATACCTGGAGGTTTCTTTACGACCGCGAAAAAAGTAAGTAAACTTTCACTTTCAGACATGTTTTGTTCTTCTTTTTTTATTGCAATTAATTATGTTGAAAAAAGAGGAAACCTTGAATGGTTATTTCAGTCAATTGTAACTGTTTTCTGATTGTTTAAACAGAACATAGTATGGCGATAAGTTTCTTAAAAATAAATTTGAGCAAAAATAATGAATGAAATTTCTTTTGAGGTATTTAAGAATGTGTAAAGTGTGTTACGAGAGAGATGTAAAAGAAGTAAGTTACAGGGAACGGACATAGGAAAGCTGATAGTATTTTTTGAAGCTTTTCATTTGTTTAGCGAATTCTCATGGAGTCGCGAAACGATTGGTTCGCGAAATTTGTGGAGCCGGCGGCACGCATTTTAGAGCATTTTATGAGTCGTACAATCCGCAGGTAAATCTCGTCTTCTATCAATGTCGTTGTCGGCCGGTGTCGATGATAAAACACGTTTCGAGAAGATTAAAACGAGTCCGTTACAATGGCCAGAAAGTAATACCTGTAATGATGCCAGCAAGCGATGTGTTCTATTGGAGCAGTGTGTCTCTGCGAATTCGGTGGCCGAAAAACATTTCAACGCTTGAATACCAAAATATCGCCCAGTGTATTCTAAAATCAAATTCACAAGAATTACTTTTTACATTACTCCCTATAATCGATAGACTATGCCATATGTGCAGATATTTATTAATAATGTGTAATACTTTTATATTTGGATAAAATGAAAAACGTCTGAACGCTCAAACACCAAAATGTCACCCAATTCATTCTGAATCAAATTACAAGAGTCAATTAAAAATATTAGATAGTGTAATAAAATTTAATTAATATTTTTGCTGGTTATAAATGAGGCAATAGTAAAAATATGGTTTCCTTTTTAATAGATACTCTTAAACATGTTAAATTCCATAAACATCCACAGTGTACTTATAAGTATTTAGAGCAAAGGCTCCCATCCTTAGAGTTCCACCGATTAAATTTGGGGTTCCGCAATAGAATTAGTTTCTGAGCTCTAATCAATAGTTTAAAATATGTATTAATCTGTTTTTTTTTTGTATTTTCAATCAATTATTTCTTATTGCGGAACATAACCTCGCAAGGACACGGTTAACATTCGAAAACCTCTCGGAACTATCATCATAGCAACCCTTAAATTCAAACCCCAAAACCTCAAGGATCTTACTTTAGATTTGTTATTTTATTGATACTTAGTAAAAATCGTCAAAGTTCCAAAATTTGTTATCAAGCTAACAGAGGTACCTCGACTAAAATGAATTGAGAACTGTGGATCAAAAATAATTTCAGCGACTTCTATTTTTTTCATGAATAATTTCTATTTTCATTTTACGTATCACTGCCATTTTTATAAAATACAGGAGATTTTTATAAACAGAACGGATATAAAATGAAACAACGGAACAGTCGAACGGTGGAAAATTCTTGAAATTTGGAATCGACTGTACGACGCGCGAGGCCGAGGGAGATAATTGGTACGAACAGCCGATGCAGATGCGGTCGCAATCATGCCGCTGATTAAACGGTTTGATTAAGTGCCTAATTTACTTGCGTGTAGGATGTAACGTTGCTTTATGCGAAATCTATAAACCCCCGGTCACCCTCGCCACCCGTGAAAATTACGTCCACATGCACGGTACGTGATGAGCTCGTTTACGTATTTTATGCTCTACGGAATAATGTTAGGCACGTCGTTCGACGTTCTGTTCTGATCAGTGCACGCGACGACCGATAAGCTATCACTGATACGGGCTGCATGCATTTTCGAAAAGCAAAGTAATTAAATTTTTCAGCGTGTGTATGTGTTTTCTTTATAATCTTCATGATACAGTAATTTCCAATATTACTCCTGCAGAAAAGAACATGAAATTACATCGTGAACGCATGTATACAGGGTGTGTTTTAAAAGAATGCGAAACTTTGGGAGCATATAATTATTTTAAATGGGAATAAAAAATGTTTGATTAATGTAAATTCCAAAATTTATGTTATTAGTACTTTAGGGTGTATCTTAAAAAAATGAGTAAGTTTTAGGAACATACAGTATCTTCGAAGGGGAAAAAAATATGCCTACTCAACATAGGTCCTAAATTTAACCTCTTCAATGTTAACGGTGCTTGTAGGTGCTTTATATATTGCATAGATCTGTATGTAGTGTATTTATTTTACAAATTCAGTGACTCATTGATGGTGACGTATGATCGTCACATACACTTCTACAGTGGAAAAACTTACTTCAGATAAACCATACCTATCGTGCGGAAGGTCGATAAACATGCTTATTAAACACGCTGCTTGAACGCCCATAGGCGTTACTCGCACGAGCCTCAGCGACAGACGCACTTTTAAATGCTCCTAATATTTAAAGAGTTAAATTTACAATGTATGTTGACCAGGCATTTTTTACTTCTCTGTAAAAGTATTATATTGTCCTAAAATTTGGCCACTCTTTTTAGAAACTTCCTGTATAAATAATCGTGTAAAAAGTGTTTAACAGATATTGTCATCAAAGGCACCTAGAGATTTTTAACAGGAACAATTACTTAAAAATTGTTTACGTTCTTCGGTGTTCTCCAGACTCTCCTCAAAGCAATGCAGGGCTCATGTCATTGTCGCAATAAAAGAACTTTAAAAATAATATTACAACTCGACTTCATGTTTTCATGTAGGATATAATTGTTTTTTCAATTCTTAACAAAAATGTAGTATTAGGTTATTTGTTAACACATATCGCGTCGCATCTGCCGCCTACGCTTCGAAAACAGTTATCTATATAATTAGTTATAATGAACAATTGCATTCAGTATTAACATTTTGCTACTGAAAAGAGACTGAAGATATTCGCAAAACTATTATTAACGTTATCTAATAAAACAATACAAAAAGACGTACTTTTCCGTAACCGGCAGAAAATGTTCTTAACACTTTGCCTGCCATGTCATCCATATGTGGGTGACAATTTGTTAGACTGAATCACTATTTATTCGATCATGTATACCATAATAAACATATTTATCAAAATCTACCAGTATCAGTGAAAAGTGATGAAAGTTACTAATATTATTGATGAAAACGGGTAGAATTTGAAATTATGTACAGTACAAGTTGGATAACTGCCTGCAAATCGGGACCCAAGGCGGGCAGTTATGCACTAGGAGAATCTATTCTAATTATAGACACGGCTCGAGCCGAGGTTCGGTTTGTTGGCAAACTTAGAGAAGGGCAGCGAGTGAAAGAGAAAGAGGTCCAAGACACAAAAGAATGCGAAAACTACGTATCGATGAGACAGTACTAATGCAAACATAAAACTGTTTAATTTTGATTTTTTGTAAATTAAACTTTTACTGACGTATTTGTGAGGTTTTTCTGATTAAAATAAGACCAAACACGATATAATTTGAAGCATATTTGGTTTATAATTTAAACTTACATCGTGGCACACTTAATCAATATCAATAAGTAAATATAATTCAAATTATACCTTATTTGGTCTTATTTTAACCAAAAAAACCTCACGAATACGTTAGTAAAAATTTAATTTAAATAAAATCAAAATTAAAAAAGTTTGATGTTTGCATTAGTATTGTCTCACCGACATTCGAGGTAGGATCAGGTTACACTACTCGTCCGTCGAACTTCTGGATGCGTCAAGGGGAACCCCCTCCCCCCGTGGTGGGGATGATTAGCGGTCACTTACGCAGTAGATCGATAGGGGCAGTTATCCAAATTTTACTGTAAATTCATTTCATATAAAATTTAGAAAGTTCGTTTTTATCAATTAGTGAAACATAGCAGTCAAAGTGTCAATAGTTGAGACGAGTTAAACAGCAGATCAGTCTGCTGGGGTTTCACCTGCCATCGTCGTAGTCCTCGTCCCGCACGGTCAAGCACGGACTACTACTAATAATAACAAGTCGATGGCGTCAATAAAATTGGGTAAGGCACCTTTAACGGACCTTAGGTCGCTTTGTTCTGCAAATCGGATTAACCAGTGTCCGGTTTACAAACACCGTGAAGTTGAATTGTAAAGAAAACGCTACATGCGTTCCCTATTTGCTCGTCTTTTCAATGTCTAACAGGATTAACGCCGTAATAATCATTGGACAAAATTGTACTGCGACCTTTTTTGAATGCGTATAAATTGGCACAATGCTCGATTTTTCCAACAAGCATTGTTCTAGTTTCGATTGCTATGGAAAGCGTAAACCTTTGTTGTCCCCTTTTGCGAACGTCGGCCGTCACCTAAATTTCTTCTCGATTGATGATGCACTTGAGAAAAGGGTTTTTTTGATTTCCCTTTTAAATTCACATCTGTTCTCAATATTACAATATTCGACTTGAATCTCTTTTTTAGGCAGCCTCGTTGCTTCAGAGCACTCATTAGAATTTCATTCATTACGAAATTAAATATGGTGTCCACGATAAATAATTTTGTTGAATGCAATCTGAAGCTAAATATTGGAAAGAAATAATTAAAATCGTCTTCCAATTGTAAGAGATGATAAAACAGTTATTGATTAAAGTAAAATTTTAATTACTGAGAACAAGCGAGTGAAATCGTTGTGAATGGGAATGATTGGATCTGGATATGAATAGTGGAACAGTGTGTAATCAGACGCGAGAAAGTAACGACGTATGATTTATTTTAAAACGTCATAATTATTTAATTATTACATTCGATAATGAAAACTATATTTCTTAAATATGAACCAACAGTAGTTAAACAAAAAATTGAAAAACATTCCGATATTTCTGAGAAGAATATTTACACGTAATCATTAGGGATTGCCTTTATTTACAATAATTGAATTAAAAAAAATTCCACCTATGCACTCGTAACAGTATCCCATTTTTAACATTTATACAATCGAAGAAATGACCTCGATCAATACTTGGTACCCCTGCTATACAGATATACTACATGTATTTAAGGGTACTTGGCAGTCGTTGTTACCGAAAATGAAGCACTTTTTCTTTAACTAATTACAAAGAAAGTAATTAAATCTGGGGCTTGTTCTTGGTAACAATGTTTATTAACATCATAAACTTTGAAAAAATATTTTTGTTTAATAAAAAAAATGCTTTATAGATGGCGCTACAAATGGATCATCGAAAAGCCTTTTTAAAAAGGTTTCTCTTATTTTACAATGATATTGACTAAACGAAACGAAATCCAGCGACCTGCTTGTAAACTCTTCTTTAGAATACCTCTGGTTCTGCAATGAACCTATAAAAAAAGCAAACTTATGAAAATCACGGTTATAAAATAACAATTTTTCAGAAAAGTGCGTTTTTCGTTAAAAAAATGAGGATTTAGTTTATTTTTTATAAAATATGAGAGTTTTTACTGACTTCAATTTAGGTTCAGACCGAAACTACACATTTTGTGAACATACTCGAATTTAAATTGAGTCGATTGGAACCTTCGTTTTTGAGTTATCACTGCAAAATGAAGCGAAAATGGAAAACGGCGAAAAACGCATTTAAAGTTTTAGAAGATTTTAAAGTATGTTAATCGATATATACCTCGTCTAATGATTTCCAGCAGCATAGTACGTTTAGTACGCTTGTAAAAAACCGTAAGTGTGTTTATAACACTATATTTAACAATCAGTTCAATTTAGTATAGTTTGTTTCAAGTATGAAACCTCTAGGAAGTTCCCTTCTACTTCGTAATTATAATCTATAATAAACTTCGTAATAAATTCGTAGTTTTGCGAATTTCGACATAAACCAAACGGCATTTTACTCGGGAAACATAACAGTTCCGAAAAATTCAATAAAAAAAAAATCGATTTTTCGACTGCCTAGTACCCTTAAATGGACCATCTTTGATAATAATATTAATAAATAAATACTATTTTAGTAAAAACTATTTTTCTAGTTTCGTGATATAGACTACACTCGCAAATTTTATGGTACGTGAAAATAACATTTCTCCTTAGTAACTATCAATAATTTTGAGTAATCTAATAATTGGATTGAAAAAAGTGTAAACACTATTCTTCAGAGGATTAAACCGTTCTAACAGTCTCATTAAACGTGTGCCAGCGTTACACGCTTATTCATCGCGAAAAAGCAACGGTGTTTCCGAAAACGGAACAATTGGTCCCGCGGGAAAAAGCCGATAACAATTCGCAGGGAATTGTTTTCGTATTAGCCGGACAACGAGGCTTGGTATACTATCACGGGAGAAATAGGGTACGGTTGTTCCAGATTATTGGCAGAGTACGCGGTGTAGAGTTGAATTAAGCCAATTATCAGCGAATATCCAAAAATTAGTGTATCATGCGGCAGAAAGGGTTTATTGGGCCAACGAAATGCGGGTTTATGAGCATGTTAATGGATTTGTAACCGTCGGATGGGCGGAACGCATCGGCGCAGGTCAGCTTTTTCCCGGTAAACGCCCGAATTAACAGTTTTATGCGTTTTCGTGGGCTACACCACCGCGATGTCCTCTTGTCTCTTCAATTGTCTCGACCATTCAAACGATCGCTCGCGTGTTCTTTCTGGCCTGCTCGCATTGTTTCCGCGATCTACATTTATCACGACCCTGCCAAACCGTTCTTGAGCGACTGTCATTCTCAGACCACGTGTACCTTTTTCGGTATACGTTATAGAGTTTCATAAATATATAAAATTTATGTATTTCGTAGTTTTCTGTGAAGTGCAAATTTATTCAATAGCTGAGTGAATATTCAATATATAAAATGCGCAATATAATAAAGTAAATACGTTTATTTGAAAGTGAAAATATAGAACTACAAAAATGATATAACAGAATATTGGCATGAACATCAGTTGACCTGAACGGGAAGTTCAGTGGTAGGTAAATCGATTGTTGGTCAGCCGTTCGTCTGGTTTCTGAGAAATCGATTTCTGCGAGAAATGATAAAACTACCTGTTTTATTCAGTTTTATTTAGTTTTATTTATTTAGAAGTTAGTAATGCGATTCATCGAGCAATTCTTCGTGTTACTATATGAAAAGAAAAGGAAAAATTTCAGAATACCGCAGGTATCTCCTCACGCCTGGCAAACTATTAGAGCCAACAATGAGGATTAGATATTGTAATGAGCTCGTCGTGTTACGCAAGCCTCATTAATGTCTTCATTGAATCTCCTTAAGAGAACCCTCGTCAAGGATTAACCTGGATTAAGAAGGCGCGAGGCATTTGTTCATTGTCTACATTTCAGCGGTATTGTCGATACATAGATTCTTTCTATTCGATTAAATAGAAAGTCATAAAATTTTGATCGTTACCCTTTTTTTGAATTCTCAGGTAACAGACTTTATTGAGTAGAAATAGCGTAACTGCTATCAGCAGGTACCCACCTGAACTTTCACACGTATCTGAATCGTGTAAAAGTAATGTAAGTCACAACAATAAGATATATAGCTTCGAATAAACTATTTTATTTATCTAGATAAATGGAGTAGGAGCATCGATAATAATTAAGTTGTACCAGATGACGCACGTGAGTGGAAATATAAATATTGATTTGAGCGAAAAGTGATTTAGATGAATGTTATAATCTGTTTTTTTAGCATTTCTAATGGAAACTTCAACATTCATCTATGAATGTGTTCGTACTGATACATTCGAACAAAATGACTTCATTCAAATCTTTAATTAATTTGATCTATTACACTCTTATTTGGTCTGCCTATTTAGATAACGAATTATAAAAGTTAGCAGAAATATAAAAACTAGGTAAAATATTACACAGTTGACAAAAGTTGCAAGTGTGCTAATACTTATGAACAGCAGTGTACATGATCCGGGTGGTATAAACACAGAAAAGAACAGTGCGTATTCAATTTCTAAAATAATTTCATAACATTTTCAGGTTTATCTCAAATGTAATAAGTGTCCTAATATTTATAGACGGCAGTGTACATCCACTGTACACTGCGCTATCGAGCGTTCGAAATCCTTGGATTTCTGGGTTGAGGAAGGATTTGCTTTACAGCCGGAAGCATACAAAATCGTAATTCACTAATTTCGGATGTGCACGGAGTGAAACAGTCCAAGGTCTGTGACCGAGGTAGAATTTTACAGTTATTTCTCGGCGTGCAATATACGCATAAAGCCATTAAAGCAGCCGTCATATCGTTAAGTACACTGGCCAAAGGCACAAAGAGACACTTCCGAAATTTGGGCAATTCCTAATGTCCTTTCCGAGATCCTTAAGATACCAGGACTAGTCATTGTGAGCCCCGACTAGCCAGGATCTCGTAAAAGGTGCAATCCTCGAATTACGAGTCAAACATCGATTGACGACGGCACTAACAGAGAGGAGAGCCAGCCGAGAAGGAAACGCGAGACCATAAAAATACGATGATTATTGGCAAACGAGTTGGCTGGTTGTAAATCAAACCCGGCTGCGAAAGACAATTTTTCCAAGCGCTTTGCATGATTAAAAACAATTTTTGCGATGCAACGATGATTATGTTCCTAACTTTTGAACACCTTATAGATTCCATTGACTTGGAGAAACATTTATGTTGCCTCTCGATGTACAACGACAAATCAAATTTTCTTAAAGTTTTTACTTTTGTAAGAGATTCTCAACCAGTTAACAATTAAAGTATAATTTCAATTGTTTACACAAATATATTACAGTTGCCAAAATGATTCATTTTTGTCATGAATTCAGAGCTCTTAAAAAATATTCAGAAATTTCTGAGGTAGATAGCGTTCACATATTGTATAGTCATTATTCTGTATGTGTTTGTCAAGAATATTCGAATTAAAATAGGTATTACTTAATAGTTTAACCCTTTAACTGCTATCGGCGCCTATAGGCGCTTGATAAAGTCGTTCACTGAGTACTCGACGCCCATAGGCGTTCGGTGCAACGGGTTTCTCCATAGCACTGGAACTCGGTCGCACGCAGAGTTCGCCTCGTTTCAAAGTAGCCCGCAGTCAAAGAGTTAAATATAATTAAAATATTCAGAATGTCCTAAAGATGCTTCATTAACTTTAGTATGATAAATCCAATTTTTCATTCAAAATAACAGACATAAGTAGAGCCTTAGTATGCAGTGATAGCACAAATTGCACAAGAAAATTACAAACCTAAATAGTCTATGTCTAACACTTTGACTGCCATGACACTCACGTGTGGGTGACACTTAAATTCAGTCATTTATCTGAACATGAACACGATTTGTAGAATATTTAAATTATTGAAAAATTATTTCTTAGTTCCGAAGGACAGCCCGTCTTTGTCCGAATCTCCGCATTGAGAAATAAAAAGGGCGTTTGAACATTTGGCCCACTTATTCGTGAACGGCTTATCGCCTCAATAAGGAAAAAAATCGAAGGAAATACTCGCATATGGATATACTTGAAGTGGTGTGACTTCTTCATATTCTCTTTCCATACTCCCTATCAGCATCTTTTGTGCCTGTCTCTCACGGTTCACGACTACTCGACGCTCTCGAGGCTGTTCTCGAAGAAAAAAAGGCGAGAGCAAAGGGCGAAATGAAACGAAAAGCACGAAGGGCGTCAGGATTCTTAGACACTTAATCGATTCTGAATTATAATTAATTGATAGTTTTAAAAACACTGCACTGCAAGTCCGAAATCAATCCCAAATATAGTAAATGCAATTGTTCATTATAACATAGTTTCATAAAAATTGTAAGTGGACACACAGTAAACTTATTTCTAACTGACTTGATCACCAATGTTAATGCAGATGGCATACAATTTTTGTCGCACTGAATAATTGTTATTTTGCTGAATATTGCAAACTTGCTTCAGGAAGAGATTGTAATGAAAGCAGTAAGCCTGAAATCAAGCTCAAATATAGTATATGTAATTGTTTACTGTTACACAATTTCATAAAAATTGTAACTGGTCATACAATGAACTCCTTCCTAACTTGATCACTGAATACTTTTTATTTTGCTGAATACTGAAAAATCGCTTCAGGGATAGGTTGCAATGGTTTCAAATCTGTGAAACATAGAAAAAATTACCGAAATGGTACCTAAAAGGGGGATCCGATCTCTCAAGAACGTATGACGCGCTTGTTCTCGAGGAAACACCGAAGAAGCTGGCAGGGTGTAAGCGGCGAGATGAAAGAAACCACTCGTTCTGCGTTTTTCAGCCGCACGCTTACGAGATCTCATCTGTGACTTACTCTCTCGCAAGCACACACCGAAATTTGTATATGTGTCACGTCCACCCGAAGGTTGGACGTATTTAGTGCATCGACGCTAATTGGAAGACGGAATAAGAGCCTGAAACTGGAGAACACCCGGTAGCGGGCGATAGACGTTCGGATTTTGCTTTATCAGAATCAAGGATCCGGATGTCCGTTTTAACTATTAGATTTTTATTGCTATGGATTGACTATTATTATTGTTACCTTCACTTTGACCTGATTCTCTGGACTCCTGAGTTATGCTTGTGATTTAATTCGTATATTTGTATTGCTACTTGATGTGATTTGACTCTTCAAGGTAATTAGGGAATCACGTTGTTAAATGACACATAATTCAATGAACTGTCAAACACTTTGAAAGCTTTGTATATTCAGTACAGAATAATGTAGTAGTGTATTCTACCGGCCAAAAGTTTGGTATCTCTGCGTGAATTAAGAGAAACAGGATCTTTTTAAGGAAAAATGAGTGCCTTTAAAATAAAATATATTCTTGTTAACATCTGATCTATTAACGATGGGTCAGCACATTCGCTTTTGGCAGAAATCAGCAAATGATTGCAAACTTTTGGCCGCTAGTGTATATACAATATTTCTCTCATGTTTTATTTGTTCTTCCTTAACATTTGGTTGCTTAAATTTAAATTTACAATCGAAGAAGTGACCTCAAAGGATCAATACTTGGTACCCCTACTATACAGAACTATGTTTCATATCACCCGTACACTTTGTGGTATCTTGAAACTAACATTTCTCCTGCTCAACTATACAAAATTTTGAATAATCCAGAGAAAGAACAATCTGTTCGTCTAGAGGACTTAACAAAGAGCAATTAGGATGATGCAGGAAGAGCAGAAGAGCCGGAATTAGAACGAAATTAGTCGAGCCACTTAGGCAACGGTGCTCAATTGGAAAGCACTTCTGGATCAAGGTGCTTCTCTCTGAAGGACCGAATATCCTGCTTCCCTACTTCCTGCTCTTCCTTTTTTTTTTCGAGCGTCAACTAGACAGAAAAAATTCGTTCCTGAACGACGAGACGATGCGGCATTCGGGTTACTGTCATTGTGTGAGGAATCTTCGTCTCGTTCATCATGACAGGCAGATGCATCAGAGTGCATCCGTGCACGCGTATCACGAAGGAAGCGGCTCCCCGAATTTT
This sequence comes from Macropis europaea, assembly GCA_916610135.2. Taxonomy (NCBI): domain Eukaryota; kingdom Metazoa; phylum Arthropoda; class Insecta; order Hymenoptera; family Melittidae; genus Macropis; species Macropis europaea. Next base: position 24,596,783 of record OU744344.1, read on the forward strand.
ACATGAAACTTCACTTACCGCGATCTGTTCGCTCTAGTTTCCTCGAACACGATTAGACGTTGCTTGCAGTTTCATTTCAACAAGACTCAATGATATTCTGCCACTCCTAGCTTTGCGTAGATACTTAAAAATTCTACAAACAATTTCAAAAGCAAGCTTAACATTAGGAACTGAAACAAAAATTGAATGGGTGTCTAGAAGAAGGGCGTATGTTATATTTCATCAAATTTACAGGAAAACATAAAAACAATTCATTGCTCAGTGTAGTAATTAAAAAGGCAGCTTGTGTAACATACGCTCTTCATCCACTTTGAAAAATAAATAATAATCCAATAATGTGAAAGTAATTTGTGAATTGCAAACACGAAATTGGGTATAAAAATCATTGTTTTTGGCCCTTGTTCCACGAAAAACCCCTTTCGAAAAATTGGTAACATATGCCCTTCTTCTAGACACTCATTCAATTGTGGTACAACCGGACAGGGTTTGATTTTTTGAGTGGAAATAAATCGAAAGTGCAAAATAAATTTCTATTGCCTCTTACCCAATTGTGCGATGACTTTATTCTCACCCTGTGCAAAGTAATTATAGGCAAACCGAATGCGCAAGTATCGTTACGGTTTTGAACTCGATATCAGCAGGCTGGCAGGTTTTTCCATTCTAATTCAATTAACGTCCGCTCGGAATTCGAAGATTTTCCGGTTGAACGCGAGCCAGAAGAGAAAACCCGACGGAAAGTCTCGGAACAACGCTGAAAGCGTGACCGTGCCCGGTATAGAATTTAATGTCTCTAATTTCGCGCGATCATCCCCTAATTTAATCAAGGCGCCGTCCTCCTCCCTCGCCCCGTCGTTATTTCCGGCTACGGAATAAGCGAAGCGTGAAGCCGATTTTGCTAACTCGGTTATAAACTCGGTATTATGTCCGGGAATAAATTCCCCCTTTTGCTGTACCACCGCCCACCTTCGCGCCTTTCCATGGCCGGTTATGATGGCCGCCATGAGCTGATGCGACGTTACTTTGAACGTATAGTTGAAGGAATTCCATTGGAATTCACTGTTCTGAGATTCGATTCAATTGATCTTTTATTTCATGAAAATTTCTGAATGACACTTTTAAGAATTTCTAATGAGTTCCGTGAAAAAGATTAGTAAATACGAATTATTGTTTGTGTTATTATGATACGGCGTTAACTTGAACGCACAGTTGAAGGAATTCCGCGGAAATTCACTGTCCTGAAATCCGACTTAATTTAATTTCATATTTTTATGTATTTCTGTATACTTGCTTGCATATTATTTTAATATTCCACTGTATCACTATGTTCGCAGCATTTATCGCTGAACACATACTCGATGACAGTGCAAGGGAGCGCGCAACATTTCGCACAAGAAAAAGTGGCGATTATGGAAATAAATCGTATCGAAGTAAAAAGTTAATCGCGCGAGGAGAGTCTGTATCTGGTTGAAGAGGATAATGCGATTCTCGGGACTCGACATACTCTTCATGTTGTCGACATATGAGACCAGTGAAGAGGTTGCAATCGATTGCTGAAATTGCGAAAGCTTTACGACATGCCGACATACAGACTGTGACAAACTGTTTACTGTGAAACAGACCTACGACGTCGCTAGTTCATCGCTCATTACGTGTTCCATCTTCGATTTGAATGACTCGAGAGACTCACAAGTCATGCTGAGCACATTGCCTTTACAGAATCAATCAAAACTTTGTGGCCTACAAATGGGAGACTTTGGTGTGAAAACCGGTTATCTCCATTTTTGGACAGTTTTATTAAATGATTCGGTATACTTAAAAATATTGCCTATTGTAGGAGATGCTCATAATCAACAGGACGTAGAAATGAGTGAATCAGATGTTTCAGATGTAGATTAAATGTCTAAATAAATTTCGAATATTTATATTACAAAGTATTATGTTTCTGTATACTAATTTACTCTTTGTACATCACTATGAAGGTTCATAAATGATTGGTAAAAATTGTTACTTGTTTGGGCAGAAATCAGTCATCACGATAGAATAAATTTAAAAAAAATAATAAAAGATCATCAGGTATATATTTGTATAACAAAGTACAAATAAATAGAACAAAATTGAACTTCCAATTTTGCTGAAGTTTTTATATTTCCCGAAAAATCGTAATTTCTGGAGATGACCTTGCACCATGTCACGATGACATTGCAAATGTTCTTGCACCGAAGTCTTCAATCGTTAGCTTACACCGGTGAAAAACACAAAAATAAAGAAGACTAAACGAAGATGTTCCGTTTTAAAAATTACGTGGCTCTTCTGTTAGCTCGAGTATTCCATTTTAATTATGCGCGGGCTGAGAAAAAGTGGTGATGAATAAACAAAGAGGAAGGAAACGAGATCGGAATATCTAGTCGAAAGAGCGAAGCTCTCTGGATTAAGTTGCTCTCAGCTTTCGGAATATAGGTAACAGATCGTTAAGGCGGAAGATCGAGGAGGTCTGGCGGTGAAATTACATTTTTTAATTATGGCCGGAGCAAGTTCATAATTGGTGCTCACTACGCGGGGGATGAAACTTATTAGTCGGCGAGGCTTTACCGTCCTGGGGTATGTAACATAACCGGCTTGCGGAAGGATATCGCCATCCCACTTCCAGGGACGCATCAAGATGAACCTGAAGAGGTGCAAGCTCTGTCGAACATATTTAAATTAAATTACATTAAATTATTACATTAATCATTTTCTTCATTCATTCGACCACAGAGTTCTTTTCTTTTAGAAATTATGACAATCGCAAAAGGTAATTCAAATCGCTTCAATATTCTTAAAAAACTTGAAGAGGTGCAAACTCTGTAGAACTCAATTAATAATTTTCTTTGCTCATTTGTTCATTTGGTTCTTTTTATTAAAGACCACGACAAGCGCAATAGCAATTCAAATCGCTTCAATATTGTTACGTATTAATAATGTATTTAAAATTTGTAGGAACAACTGTATTGCAGTTGACAAAGTGATTTAAGTTGTGTCGTGAATACATAGCTATTAAAAAAAAAGAAACAGAAATTTCTGAGAAAGGTAACGTTCACATATTATATAGTAATTAGTCTGCATATGTTTGTCAAGAATATTCAAATTAGAAAAGATACTACTTAATAGTTTAAATGTAATTAAAATGTTACGAATTTCCTCAAGACACTTGATTAACTTCAGTATGATAATTAAATTTATATTCAAAATAACAGACATTATTAGAACCTTAATATGCAGTAATATGCACAAAAAATTACAAACCCAAGGACAGTCTATTTCTTTAGCACTTTGACTGACATGTCACCCACCTACGAGTGACTCTTAAATTCAGTTGTCATTTCTCTGAACATGAACACCACTGGTAAACCATTTAAGCAGATTTAACAGGACCATTCTAACCTTATTAATTAAGAAAATTACATGTTGTAGCGAAGTCTAGAAAGTTCTTTCGTTTTTGACCTACATAGTACAGCAGCCAGCGTGTCAATTTGCTCCCTTATAATACATTATTTGACAATATAAAACATTTGCAGGGTCCGCGGAGCTGAAATGTCGGAATCAACGGAACTATAAACTTCCCGGCTCCCTAAACAACCGTTGTCCGTGGGTTTAGCGGTAATAACGGTTCCAAGATATTTTGAAAAACGATCGTAGACAGATCGGGCGAGAAGAAGGGTAGCGTCGGCCCTGACACTAATCTCGAGTTAGGTGGCAACATTTTCTCCTAGACGGGGAATATACGGGGCTGGTAGTTGTTGCACGGTTATACAGCCGTACCAACACTCGCAGCAGATATCCGCGCGTGTGCAAGAAGTTACAAACACGCGTCGAAGCACTTACAAAACACACGTTAAACTTTCCAGAACAAGTTTCATTTTTACGCTTCGGCACCACCGTCGAGAGCTCGAAGGCTAATTGTACACATTAGAGGGAATAAAAATCGATTTCCTGAATTGGCGATAGCATTGAGATGACTCGTGTTCGTGTAGCTGGAGAACTGGTTTTCGAATTAAATCATTGCTCTCTTCCGTAAACATTAAACACCGAACGTGTTAATTCCACTGATTAACGCTGCATGATCTAATAGCGTAGAAATTCCTTTGTTTCCTTGCTTCGAGGTAGTCATCATCTTGAAGATGATCGTTCCAACGATTCTACGAATTTCTTTTTATTATTTCTTCTTTGAAAAATGTCAAATGGTGTTTAAAATGTTCTTTCGTTTCTCTGTTTCTTTCTCCTCTTCTTCTACCTCTGCGGCCACCAGAGTAAAATAGGGTTGAATCTCGTTACAGCGGCGCGGTCCGTGTGTTGGTGGGGTTACATGAACAAGTAAATAGACAGGTGCTGCACACAGCACGTACACAAGGGTATCGTTGGTGAAGGGTCGATGGCGCTGTGAGAGATACACGGAGGTTGAAGGGGTGGCAAGGTGGTAGCTGGCAATAAGGTGCTGGGCACCGCGCTGTTACGACCCCTGATCTAGTGATGTCGTCTATGGCAGCGCGTTGAAACTTCTACTTTCACGCTGAAAATTATAGGAGACGCTCACTGCATATTTCATCCGACTTGTTACTAACCAGTAAATTGCGGAGTTTTATGCAATTTAACATATGAAAATATCTGAAGAACGCGCATCTAACACTAATCCGTCCTTTGTGTCAGGTTGACACATTCTTCCCACAAGCAGTATGCCGTGCACTTCGATTTATTATTTGTTAACCAGAAGAATCTGCAAATTTAACTATTTATCTTTTCATTATAGTAATTTTTTACCATTGTGTCAATTTGACTCCAAGGGACAGATTAAGTTGAGAAAATGAGGGACGGATGAGGGTTAAAACCGTGTAAAATGAAAAGTACATTTTTTAAACATTCGCAGAACAAATACAGTTTTATTAAAGTTTCATTTCTATAACAGCTGTGGCATAAAACATACTGAACTTTAAAAAGTGTGATGCGCAGATTACTAATAAAGTTACTAATCATTTTCGGAAAAATCAAAAGTACAAGGATAGCTTTGGAATTAGCTACTGAATAACCCTCATACATGCATTCCCCAATGTGTGACATTATAATTTGAATTTATACAGATGACACTTGAAATTAGCGTGTAGAAACTGATAAAATTCTAGCTAATTACCTAGTCCACGTAGGAGAGATCATTGTACAGTCTAAGTTCTCGATGCACCTTTCAACTGACCAAAAATAGAATCTTAGCTTAAGACAAACTAAAAATAGGTAACAGAATAAACAAAATTCCATTAATTCCATGATTATTAATTTATTTAAAAGTGAATTGAGTCGTCGTCGCAGAATATTTGTGAAGTCAGCCAACCTTGCAGAAAGCAGATTTGAAATTCGTTCGACCCAAACGGAGGACCCAAGAACTTTCAGTGATCAGAGGTTGTTATTTGCCATGAGAATCGTTAGAATCTCAGTTTAAGACAAGCTAAAACTAGGTAACGGAATAAACAAAATTCCATTAATTCTATGCTTATTAACTTGTTTAAAAATACAGAATCATCGTCACAGAATATTTGTAAATTCAGCGAACCCTGCAGAAAGCAGATTTGAAATCCCCTGGAAACTAGGAATAGTTAGTGAGCAGAGGTTGTAATTTGCGCCACGCGACCGTTCCAGGATGTTGGTGTATCTCACAGGACGATTCTCGAGGCGTAAAATCTTGAAGGGAGCGTCAGGTGAAAAGAACAGCCGCCGGGGGCCATGATGGCTCTGACCTTTCTCGCTTATCTGCGGGGTCGAGAGAGATACCGGGTCAATACTTCTCGGGAGGGTTTCCACGAGGAAAGAGGGGATCGCTTCGCCACCCCTCGTTTCTCTGCTCGCCGACGATTGGCGGTGGCAGGAGGCTGGGTGGTGGTCCTGCGAGGGTGGAAACAAGAGATGGATATTTGATTGTATGAAACAGCTTCACTAGGCAACCAGAATATATTTTATATCCGGGGACCGCTGCTGAATCATGCCGTTTTTAAGAAAGTGAATCTTTCATCCTACATAGAAAAAGTGACTCAGGCCTTACAACGACTCGAACTGAGCAAAAATTGCTTTATGAACGTTCATTGAAAAATTAATCTTGTTAGAGTACAAATTATTTGTTTTTAGGGCACAGATAAATTTTTCTAGTTCACATTTTTTACTATAGAGATACCTTGGAAATTTACTACTGCAAATAGAAAATACTTGTCAGAAAATTTAGAGAGAACTAAAAATTCTGTAAAGCTCCCGTGACTCTATGAAGCTACTTAGAAGATCTTATGGACTTTTAAACATTCTACATTCGCTATAATAAATTAATTCTATTTCAACTATGCAGAACAGAAGACTCCCAAATTTCAGTACGTACAAAAAAATGAGAGTGAAGCGAAACGATTAAATAAATGAAACAGAATCCCCCAGTTCCAAGGGGAATCGTCTATAGGTGAATATTAAATCTAATTTCAATGATCGTAATTTATCTTTCTCCGGTTCAGCTTACGGATGTCAGCAGAGCAGAGGCAGCGGAGTGCTCACCACACCTCGTTTCAGCCCTCGACGACGATTGGTCCTGGCAGATCCCGTAGGATGGGGCTGGAGAAGGTAATACGGGGATGAAAACGGTAGAAAATGTTGTGGGGTGCCCTCGAAGAACGTCGAGGAGAAAAAGGAGGATGCTGAAAGAGCGAGGAGGATGAAGATTCACCCTCGAGCTGGTCGGAGGATGAGGCGCCTCATGAAACGCCATCATCAAGCATTCATAAGGTGTAGCAGCCTGTTTATCAGAGGAATACTTTGTAGTAGATTCCTTGGGAATAACTGACGCGTATATACTCGCTGCACAAGCGGGGAATTTTTTTAAGGATTCTTTGAAAAATCACGAAGAACCGCCGGCGAAAATTCTTGTATTTCGATTTAAAATTACACGTTAAAGAAACTAATACAACTGAAAAGATACTCGATATTTTGGTATGAAATTTTAGAAAAAATGTTTGTTATCAAGTATTAAGAATCACAGATTCGTATGAGATAATTATACACCCTTGATGAGTCAACTTTAAATGAAATCCAGTAGAATGTGTCTATTACAAACACTTTAAATACTTGACTATATAGGATGTTTCAAAAAGGTTGAGTACTATGTGTCAATATAAAAACAAAAGCGTTCAACGAGTATTAACGGCACAAAAATGAATTCAAAGTATGCAAACTACAAAACGCGTATTTTGACGACGTTAATAATTACATAATTTACCAATTTATGTTTACAGTTCACAATGCTGAATACTTCTCTTAAAGTAAATTAACCCATTTTTGTCCACTGTACTCAGTTGAGTACACCCACATTTTCGCCTGCTAGGTCTATCTATTGGTCGGTAGAAAATTTCCGTGAACGTAGTCATTACGTTGAATGCTTATTGAATGTTTCCACGAGAAATGACATCAGAATCTGGATTGGTATTATAGTAGTGCTTTAGTTTACACGTGCAGCTCTTCAATAATAAATGCTACTAAAGTAACAGGGCCAGTTTCTTGGGCAAAAATGGGTTAACTGAACGGTTTTCGAACGGTTTAACCTCTACTTATCATAGTGCCCACAGAATAATCGCTCCAACGAGTATCAGGGAGAAAATAAACAATTACCGGCAATGCATTGATGGCGATTAAAATGTGCTAATTCTAAACTAAATTACATTTCGATAAAGATGCGTTTATGTACAAGTATTTATACGATCTTTTTTTTCTTTTTGCCGGTCCTTTTTAAAACATCCTGTACAAACATTTCGCACAGTAAAACAGTTATATAATTAGTTATAACGAGCAACTGTGTTCAGTATTGACGTTTCGTTATTGAACTGGAGTCTGAAGATATTCGCAAAATTATCATAACGGTATCTCATAAAACAATGCAAAAAGACGTATCTTTACATGACCAGCGCGAAATGTGTTAAGAGTTGTCTATCTTCGATTTGGTACCGCTTTTCTCTTCTAATATTCTTTTATGAAAATCAAACAGATGTCTTATGTTAGTATCTGTTCAATTGGATCTCTAACGCGAGTCAATTTTTTCTAGAAAATAGTATCATCAGCGAAAGTGCGATTCAGCTGCTCCCGTCTACGAAATTGATGGTTCCATGAGATGACTCTTTTATCCTCTCTTTCAGCAACTAATGATGTGGGTTGAACGATACCCCACGCTACTATACCACGCGAACACGGTGGAATCATCATCATCCATCAAAATCGGATCGGTACCGTGACACCCTTCAATTTTTCTCATTCATCAAACAAGGTAATCCCAATCCAATTAAGAAAAAAATGATGTTCAATCGGCGTTGACACTGTCGAATCGATACCTTCTTCGCCAGGATTCTCATTCAGATTTTCCTCCGTTCGAGAGTTAACGATTCGCACGTTCATCGAATTGTTGTTCAACGGCGAAATGTTAAAACGCTCGTAAAATAATTAATCCCAGAGATGGACGATGATTTCGATCGAGTTTAATTGCGTTTCACTTTCAGCGCGTCGCTGTTCTCGTCATCAATGGATTACGGCAATTCGGGATCCCTGGGTCGCATAAAACTTCGCAGTGAATAGCGCCAGCATATGTGTGGATGTAACCCCTACGAACGAGGGGTGTTGTCACCACCCGTGGCTGTGTCCGTTTTGTCATTGGAATTTGATGATCCACCGTCCCGTGGGGGCTCGCTACATAAATATTTGCCCGGTAATCCCTTCATGGATCCACTTGCCTCTTCGACAGTGTAATCCCCTCTGTTCCAACTTATACACCACACCCTTTCGTTTTATTACCGGGATCGTCAACGACGCTTTACGGTCTGCGTTTTAGAATATGTCTTGCGCCTGATGAATGATTACACGAGCGACGCGAATCGATTATTGCGAATATGTTTCTGCTTGATTGTTGACTTGATAATGAAGAAAAAAAGGTTGAGTGGTTAGAGTAGAAACTCGAAACATGCACGTGAACCTCGTGTGTTACATTTTATCGGCAACTAGTAGGGACAATATAACAAATGACAGTCAACAAACATTTAAAAGGGCAAGCAATAGTTATTTCTCATGCATCTGATTGCCTCGATAGTTGAACTTCCTTACTTGCACGAATTCACAATCCCGTTTGCCTGCAACCATCGAGGGTCTATTCTGCATCTTTAGTGACTTAAATTTTTGAAATTTTTAAAAATAAAATCTGGCTCAGAATTTAATACGCTTTTAAAATTGATAAAATTTTGAATATGTTTGATTTAAAAAACTCTGTTTGGACTTCTCATTGTACTAGCTGTAACTTGTCTGAGGCGTGAACACAAATCGTCACGCATAATAAAATTTGGATTAGAGAGTAGACGTTTTAAGCTCGATTAATTTCATTAACAAGACTCATTCCTTTGAAATCCGTGTTTTTATTTACTGGAGGTGACAGCAGGTAGGGATTACCCTTTCGACAAGTACAAGGGGTCCCCACAAAATAATAAACAGGATCGTTGCCATATGTAAGGGACGTGCATGATGTCACAATGACAGTCGGGATGCTCCCCACGAATCCATTATGTCAATCAATTTGTCAATCTATCGTTACTTACGCCTTCAAATTTCAACCCCGCACTTTTCATGTACACTGCTCAAAATAAACAGAAGATCATACACTGTAATAGTTCATTGGTAATTAAAGTGTTAGACACTCTACAGAGTAAACATCGAATGAAAATGTTGTAAACTCAGACAATTTAAAAACGATTGAAAATAATAAACCTCTAAATGTTTTGAACAGTAAATTTCTAATATTCTATTTTTTAAACAAACAATATACATTGTAACATTTTGTAAATGAGAGCCTGTACAACAGAATTGAAAGTATGGGACAGACTGGCGTACTCTCAGCAATAGCAGTATCATATGTTATTAGATGCTAGCATATGTCAGAGAATTCTGTAAATCCCGTGCTAATCCGATTTAAGGCAGTGATCATGTATCATGCAGTAGACTGTCGCAACATGGAGACATCCAAAAATGATTAATCGCTGTTACGCTTCTCTGGGATTTCCCGCTGTCAGGAACCCTAGAAACGAAGTATCTGTCGATCTGTAATACATATTCAACGATCATAACTTGATGAAATTGGCTGGTAACATATAATACGACAAACTGAAGATAACTTTGCATTATTGTTTCAGCGGCGTCACATTCATTAAAGGCTGGCATCATTTTCAAATGATCCATGATTAAGGAACAAAGACTCCCTGGTGACAGGGTTCAGTGATTTTTGTCAGCAAATACAAAGGTCACGATATTAATTTACTTGCGAGATCGGCTCGGCGATGCTCCACGTCAAAGTGTCGTCGTTATCAACGTCCTGTTCACCTCTCAGCTGACATACCATAAATCGTGCATCGACGTGCTCCGGCAAAAAAATCGAGCCGGTGCGAGAGAGACCTGGACCGTCCTCTCCTGCAATCTCCAGGAAAATGAACGCCATAAATAAGCACGGTCGGCCAATAATTCCGTCGCGATCGAGCAACAAGAGTTTTTCATCGGTGCAAGCGGAACGGGGTGGCGGACTCGGCTGAAAGTAGCGATGGAACCGACTCGAATGGTTCGTTTCATTTCCTGTTTCAATGCTACCGTCAACCGTACGCTTGAACTGTTGAACAATTCATTATACACGGTAGACAAAGTAACTTGATCACCTTAATTATTTCCGTTACTACTGTACCAATACAAATTCTTCTCTTTTAAGTACCTTGGTTTAGAGGGGCCTACAGGTTATTTGCAGTATATTTTTCGTAGATTTTATTTCAAAGTTATCAAGGTCACCTTTAGTTTTATAAATGGGACTCTATATTCTTTTTCTATACCGTTATAGAGGATAAAAAAAACAAATTCGACGACCTTAATGACCTTACCGTTCTAATCATTTAATCTCGACATACTTGCGTCTGACAGAAAGAACATGATTTCATTGATTATGAGGGCTGCATTTGATATCAAAACGTAGCGCTGTCAGATAAGTATTTAATTATGGTAACAAGATTGTTATTTTTCATTCATTATAATTACGTTAGAAAGTCCCGTATAGTAGGTGTCAATTCATATACTGTAATTAATCATTTTTAAGTGAAATATTAAATACATTGTGTTTTATTTTTTACTGTCATGGTAAGACGAACTATCGAATAATTAAGAACGGCGCTCTATATTTTCTTGTATTGTACTTAAAAAATATACTAAATAATTTATTTCGATTCTTTATGAAACCACATTATACTATTCACCACAACGCGATATCTTGTTAAATTAGGCTCAAGTATTAACAATAGCATGAAAGTATCATACGTTGACTCGAAGTGTCTAGAACCTATACAACCTTAAATTAGATATGAACAAAATGTTGTTGCAATACAAATTGGATTATGTTGTGTTTTAATCTCTTACCTTACAGGGATATTCTGTATTCATGTGTTCTGTCCTTTTAACGAGCACCCTTGACGTATTATCACTGTTTCACAATAAAATTGTATCTTCTACCAGACGTGCACGTGTCGTCTCTCGCTCCTCAGAAATCCGTAATACAACTCATGATCCGTATAATTTCACTGCAACATATTATATCTACTATTATTTCATACCTGTTTCATGATGTAATTCGTCTTGTTCTAAAATGTAATAATAAAGTAATCTAGAGATTAATAAATGCCGTATAAAGAGTAAGAAATGTATTTTGACAAAGCTGCTTACCGCGTACTGTCGACGCCACTAGGCGTTCACTGCAATGGCTCGCTACGTATTACCGCAGCCCGGCCGCACGCAACGTTCGCCTTGTTTCTGAGTAGCCGCAGTCAAAGGGTAAAATAGAACTATGAGAAAATGATACTCCTGTAAATACATAAATACGTATAATTGATGCAACCCTGAAATACAGATATAACCGTAATGCTGAAGAAGGAAGCCTTCACGCTAGGGTGTTGGAGCCATCGCTAGCTGCAAGGGCGAAAGCACGATTGTAGCGTAGGTGGAGGAGACGATGTCGATGGCTGGAGGGTAGGAGGACGCGTTTTGTAATCAAATCTAAAATTCCCAGCGCGGAGGAACCCGATGAAAGAGTAACCAACGGACACTATCGAATCGGGCTACAAGCTTGTCACCTGACTTCGAATAAGCGACCACTGTCCTACGATTTCTACGCGGTGTTTCCCTGCACATCTTTAACCTCTTTCCTCCCTCAGGTCGACCTCAGATTTCCCCAGAGACGAAAAAAAAATGTATTACACTCCTTTCTACGATCCAAAGAGTTGAAATGATTCTGCCCCTTACGCCTGGAATTTCTAGGCAAATTTTTTATTTTAACGACAGCGGAGGAGAGATAAAGGAAATTCGTATATTCTTATTCGTTTCTGATTTTATAATTTGATATGGAGTTAGAAATAAATTCAGTACACGCGTTAGAAGGAGTTGGAACTTTTTGCTGAATTGTTTCTTTTAATTGCTTAAACAAAATGATAACGCCACGGGATAGTAAAACTAGATTGAACCATTTCGTTTTCGGATCAGAATAACAGTAAGTATGAATATTTTATCATATAATTTGCACATAAGAAATATTCATGAAGCTTCATATCACCTCTTTGATTTAAATAACTTTCTGTGAATATATCATTGAATTAATTTTGCTGTTTTATTATGGTACGTCGATCATTCATTATATCAAAAGAGTATAAGAATTTTACACCTACTTATGAAATTTTGTGTTTTGGTAAGAATATTGCAATACTTTACTTCTAATAATTAAACTAGCGTATCGATTTCAAACAAAACACAATTCAATACATTCCAAATTTTATTCCAGAGTCATCGCGTTCACAAAGGGGTGTTTATTATTACTTTACTAATTGTACATTAATTAATTTGGAACTGAATAACAGACTCGGATAATGTACACTTGAATTTTCATAAAAGTTAATAAAGTGTTCATTAAGTACATTTCTTGAAAATTTTGTTGTCAATCGTTCCCTGACACTCGTATCGAACCTCAATAATCGGGGCGAAAATTGGCTCTTTGTATCAGGATAATAGAATGTTAATGGAGGTCTGCTAAAGTCAGAATTGAGAAAGATATAGAAGGACAGAAGATAGCGTTACCTATCTTAGTTATACGCTCCTGTTTAAGACGGTGTCTTAGTATCGGGAGCACAGAATGAAGATGGAGGTTACCTATGGGGAAAACTATCTTTGAGTATGTGCTCCTATTACATAAGCTCGTACGATAACAAGATTACCGAAAGAAGGTAACAGTGTTACAGACAGAAATATGAAATTGAAGAATTAAACGATTTAAAAACAGATTAATAACTAATTTAAACTTATTTCATTTAAGAATTTAATTAATAGCTTTAAATGCAATAATAATATGTAAACTGTGTATAACAACAAATGTGACTTACTGCAGATATCTCAACACTTTTATTTAAAAACCTGCATTTCAATCAACTTTCCTTATTCTATGTTTATAAAACGAACAAAAAATAGTTGCCAACTACAAGTTTCTATTAATTCATCTATTTCTTAATTAGCAATTAATTCGGATTGATATTGATAATTGCTTTTGACTATGAAAGCTTCTTAATTCTGATTCAGCACTGGCAATTTAAAAACACGGTATTCATTGATAAATGCAATTGATAGTTTCAGAGTACATACATACAATACTAATTATCAACTACAAAAAACAAATTGTAATTATTTCTTGCAACTAACGATTAATAAACAATTGTAATAGTTAATTGCAACCAGTAATTAATAAAAGAATTGTAATTGTGAATTATTAATTACATTGAATTTCGCTACAATTATTTATCAATCCCTACATTACCCCCACACTGGTTACGTTCGATCTGCCGTCAGAATATTCTCAGCGAAAATCAGCTCTTTGTACCAGAAACATAGAATAGTAGAGGAAGTTTACGAAGTCCCATGCAACAGAGAAAGAACGACAGCGAGGAAGGACAGAGCATCACGTCGAACTAACCTCAGTTTATGTTCTCCCAATACAATGGCTGCTCTGGTAGGCGAGGTCTAAAATAATGACGGATCTTTGGCCCCGCCCCCTATAAAATTACGAAATGGTGTCACCTATACTTTGGTTATGTACTCCTATCAGAGAAACTCTGTCTTGTAACAGGAATCCAGAACAACAACAGAGATCATTTTTTAATATAGAGAACAAGCGTTTAAACGAAAAAAATAGATACCTGTTTGCAATTGACAATTCTAAAATAGTTATGATTACAAATTGCTACTTATATCAGGATTCGATCCATTCTAGTAGAAGAAAACAAATTATACACTTCTTATTTTTAGTTTATTTTGAAAGCCACGGAAATAGCACGATATCAATAGATCAATACATATACATATTATTTTTCTTTGCGATTTATTTTCAATTATGCATAATAAGAATGCATCTACATGTAACGTTAGGAGCGTTTGAGTAATTGAAATACACCAGAGTGAGGGAGAAATTAAAATTAGATTATAATGATTAACCCGAAAGAGGTGACCTTGTGAGAAATTCTCTCACGCTTGTAGAAAATGCTTCATATCTTTATTACTTCTAATAAATCAATTCCCTAAAAAGTGTTTCTCTAGGTTTTCAGTAGCATTTCCGCATACATCTTTGTCAATAAAACAGCAAATAAGGAAAAAAATAAACAAAAGTCGCAATGCGAGAGAAATTCTCACGGGACACCTCTGGCGCGACATAAACAAACGACACTTCTGCCGGGTTAAATATACAATAGCTGAGAAGAATTTTGTATACGTTTATTAATCATATCATTTTCACATAATGTATACTTTTTAGTAAATTCAATCTTCGTATTACTTCAGATAATAATATTCTAATGTACAGGATGTATCAAAATTATGTGTAAAAACCACCACAGCGCGATTCTACACCTCTGGATCGGTGGACATTTGTAAAAACAAAGTCCGTGCAAAATTGTCCTTGACCTTAAATTTCAAGGTTGAGTTGGGTTGAATTTCAAGGTCAAAGACAATTTTGCAGGTACTTTTTTGTTACAAATGTCCACCGATCCAAAGCTGTAGAATCGCGCTTTGGTGGTTTTTATATATAATTTTTATACACCCTGTACCTACACATGAAGCAGAGAAAGTATGTAAGTACAGTGAGTTGCTGAAAAGATAACGAGCGGAAGGAATGCGGGTCTGATTGGTTACAGCAGGCCTAGTTGAACACAATCATAAAAACAAAACACACGCATTTTCTTTATTGGCTGAACGGGCACATCACTAATCGGATCATATAGCACCGTGTGACAAAGGCGGAGCGTGCGGAGTACCCCTCTTGCCCCTGTACCGTCCATCTAGTCATCTTTCCAGCAACTCACTATACTGAGTACTGAATGTTTACATTCGAACTCCAATTTACTGTATGTTTCTAAATATGACAAGTTTAACCTTTCAGTGACTGACATACATAGCATCCATAGTTGTAATTGCATGAAAGCCATCATTTCTAATAAAGTTCTACGCAAACATATTAAATTTGCATACAATGTCAATTCAATTTATGTTTTTCTTTTGCGTTTATATTTGTTTGTCTTGGACCCAAAACATGGCGTTTCAAGAGTCTAACTCTGACTTTACTTACGAAATATTGCCTTTTTTTTAAGGATTCATACTAAATTACAGTACAAGAAACTGCTTTTATGGTAATATTGCCTCCTGCTTTCTGTTCTCGCACGTAAGAAACGAGAGCGAGTCAGGCTTAATGGTGGGAGGCTCCTGCTCCCATACCCCTCCAGAGCAGGAGGTCTACTATTTGATATTTAAGAAAAACTATTTTTATTATGGCGATAAAGAAATGAATGCGTGCTGAAAAGGGCATTCTGTAGCAGTATTTATTTAAAGTTCATGAACGTTGTTCATAATATTACATTTGCATTAGTATTATTTTTGCATTAGCATTATTATCAGTTTAAAAGTCAAAGAAATTTTGTAAGATAAGAAATCCAAAACTCAAATGAGTCAATAACTAACAGAACGGCCATGTGCGCGAGGCTCTCATTAGCGCTGCGGTCCGTACCACAGAATCTCGCGTTGTAGATGGGAATGCTGTTTCTCGTAGCGTCTCTCGCAAGCAAGAGTGAGGTTGACACATAGGCATAGGAATACAGGGATGAAGCAAATCGTTGCGGGAGGGAAGCATTTGAGGGACGAGCGACGAGGTAACATGAGCCTGGCTTTCATTGACTGGCAGTGGTACTCAACACCGGTGGTCGCCTCCTGGCGCACGATTATGAGACGGTGAGCGGATCTATTTCGTTTCTGTATTGAAAATAAAACAGGACTTGTACCTTTTTTTGATACTTCCCGTAGGAAAAAGCTCTATCGCGTGGTGTAGTTAGTTTTCCTTTCAAACATTTATTTTTTAAAATAAATTGAAAAATCCCCGTAGAAATTGCTGCGTTTCGTACGTTCTTTTCACTTTGATCATTGTTTAAACCTATTTAACCCCTTGACATACAAAGACGTCTGTTATACGTCATTTGTTTATTATGCATTGTAAAGCTTGCATAATTGTTAAGTAGAAATACATTAAATAATATTTTTTCAACGTATCGAGTTTCATTTTATTCGTATGTCAAAGGGTTAAGTCTTTATAATGTTATAATAATTAATAGTATTTATTCAGGAGGGTACGAGGAATCATTTTGCATAAAGAGCAACTAAATAACTGTTATCGTTGAAGTTGAAAATTGCATTTCTTCCAAAATTATTTTTTCAAAAACTGAGGGTGATGGAAATAAAAGCTTTACACATCTTAATAACTGAAAATGCATATTTTTCATTGTATTTAAAATTTAAATTAAGAAATATTCACTATAGACGTCTATATTCATCTGTGGTGAAAAGTATAGGTCCCAATTTCATGTGTATTTAAACATACACGTGTATGCGTATACTAAACGAATCCAAACTTCAATCCGTGTAATTTGTAGTACAGGAGTACCTGTGTGTTTCTTTTCACGGATGCCCGTGCATTTCTAATACACGTTCAAAGCCACGATCCCTAGTTAAAAGCTTTTCATAATTAGCGGTATATAGCATGCGTGGAATGCAACCAATCACACCCAGGCTCATATTTTACTCTGCTTCTGTCCGCATTTCAGTTTTTCACCCTCGTCATATATTGAGCTTACGCTTCGTCCCTATATTCCAATGTCCATGTGTTCAACGGTGTATAGAACCACAACAGTGTCAGCGATACGACGTGTTGAAATTCGAAGCCCGCGCGCCGGTGCTGCCACCACCCAAGCATTACGTAACACGTAACGAACTCCTCCTATTTAAGAACATTGCCATACTGTCCACGTCGAACGTTGGTCGGCTAGCTTCAGAGTATACTTGTTGCTCGCACGCGGCGGAGTCAGCTTCGGCGGTCGGTCGCGAGGAGGGAAGAAAGGGGTCGGGACGTGTCTGTCCAAGGGTTCTTCATACGTTTTCGCAGGACTTCGCGAGCTTTCCGCAAGCTGGTGAGCGCGTCTCGATCTATTATCATATGCCACTTCCTAGCGGGAATTTCGTTTCGCTGTTCGATTGAAGGTAATTAACGTGACATCATATACATGATCCATCTCGCGATCCGACAGACCGTGATCGTCTGACAAAAAGCAACCGGGTTCCGTGAACCGATCGCCCGACAAGTCGTTTTCTTTCTTTTTCGCCAGCAAGAGGCTGCTTTCTAACCTAAATTCTAAATTCTGTCACGGTACGACGGTGGTGCAGGGTGAGGAGGAGCCACCGCGGGTCTCCTTCTCTTTTTGACAGCTAAAAATACGGTTTTTGACCGCGAGATAGACTCGACTATTTCGGACGCGATGCACACACGATCTTTCGATCGTATACACGAATTTTCAGGAAAATGATCGCTATGCCGCTTTCCACGGTGTATAACACGTTATGCCAGTCGATTATTGTCGTGTCGTGTCGCCTATAGCCTGCTTAATCAGCGAAACGCTGCTCCTTGTTTACCTGCGACTCTTCTCCTTTGCACTTATATGGTAGTACTTGCATCGCGATGAATTTAATGTGTATTTTAAATGAGGATTTACGCGGTGAATCTTTTCATTCAGCTTAGCAGATGAATCGAGTTTCGATGACGATTGTTTTTAATCTTGTTTCATTCAGTTTGATGGAAAAATTGAATTTTGTTAGAGTCCTATGGAAATTTCTGCAGTGTGTTTATTAAATGAATAATAAAATTTGTATGCTTTTGTTGACTCTCATGTGACTTAATTTGATGGATTGTATTGAAAAATGATACATAGTTATGGCTTGAAGGTTTGGATAAATTAATCTTGGGAGAGAGTTTAATTTTAGTGTTTGTTATATTTACTGGCATAAAAATACTCTTATTCCCAAAAATAGACTTTATCATTATGTAAATTTAGATCGATGACTATTGAGGTAGATCATGCTTCTTTCGTGTAATCTTATCTATATTAGTGATGTCTATAATATGTTGTGAATCAAATCTTTAGTGGAATCATACGGCTGGATGTGTTTAAAATTATCTTATTATTACCTTTTGTTTTCTTTGGAACTTGTACTGGGAGGGTAATTACTAAATTTTGTTGTAACTTTAAAATTATTGCTGTAATGAACATATTACTTTGTTTTGAAAAAAATATAATTGATTAATATTTGTATATTCCACATTTTATTTATTTTTCCACTATTATTCATGCATAATAAAATTCTATATTACATATATAATTTTTTCAGTATTTTTTGAAACATTGTTCCTACATAATAAACATTATTTTATAATGATTATTCATTAAACATTAGTTATATTATATTTCAAATATATGAATGTAGTAAATAATTTTCTTTTTAAATGATAGTAGTATGTAATATTGCAACAACACTGTTAGTTATAATTGGATTTGTTATCAGTAGGATTGTTTCATAGATAACTACTTCCCCATTTGATATAATATTCTATTACCAATGCTTTGACATAACAGTTTTCAAATAGCTCTCAGTAATACGTGATATTTTATTCAGTTGGTTAAGTGACATTGCTCATTGATAAGTTAAAATGTAATAATGCTATGTGAAAATTAAGTAATACCTATGCACCTATATATTTGAAGAAAAACTTTTTATTTTCTTTTACAGGAAATTCAACATGTCACATCATTTTGTCACTGTCTGTGTAGTATGTGTTTTATGTGCTGCACATACACCTTGTTCAGCACACACTGATTTCTCAACAACGGGTCAAACAGCTCATAGTTCTGTTAATACTGAAAACTTACCAGGTCCTAATGAACAGTTACAACCATCTTGGTTACTAATGAAGTTTAAAGAAACAGAAGAGAAGGATATGAGACAGACGAATGTAAAAAATTTAGGTGTTTATAAGAATGGTGCTGTTAAATTTTCCAATGTATTAAACATTAATAATGCTAATGAAACACCTACCTTGTTGGTACCAGTTGCCATAAATGATGCTCATAATGAAGTGAAGAATGTAGAAAACATAGAAACCAATAACAGCAATCAAGATGTTCATGTTCCAATGACAAGAGAAGAGTCTACAACATTAAGAGATATAGAGATATTAGAAAGACTAGGCCAAATTGAAGTAATTCATAATAAAAAATCGGATTCTATACGATCTGTTAAAGATCAGAGTCCTGTTAACAGGGTCAGAACGAAAAGAAGTGTTGATGTTATAGATGAAAAGTACTTTATGAAAAAAATTTTTGAAGCTTATGGCGATGGTACAAGTGTGACAATGGAAGGTTTTGAAAAGTTATTAAGGAAGCTAGGATTACTAAGGTTATTAACAGATATATCTAGGTTAGAAGATCGTAATATTGTTACTAGTCAGCATGAAAATCCATTAGGTAAGTTCTTCAGATATATATCTGAAGTGAAGAGACTACTTTTAATTACCAATTAAAATCCATCAATCATAATAAAAATTATTGCTACATCTGCCCTAATACATGTAGAGTTTGATAATATTTTAGGTACATTTAATATAAGAATCTTAATAAAAATAATTTAGCTTAATTTGAGGGTTCAAACTCCTGATCAATTGACCCATTAAATTACTTATTGATTTCATTGACCTGCTATTCAGATCCCCATTAAAATTTGTTCACTATGCTTCATCAAAGAAATTTGTTTCATACATAAGATAAAAACAGTATAAATAAAATAAAATAAGAAAATTCAGTATAAATGTACATTTTTATTAGGATATTAAAAGAAGAGTCATTATACTGATTTTGCAGTTATGAAAGAATCACAGAACTTGATACTATTCCAGTTGAGAACACAGGATATCAGTAATTAAATAATCATATCTTCTGTAACTATATCTGCTATGCAAATAAGCAGCATTTCTTTCTTATCAAAGACTTCATATTACAAGTTTTTGTTAGTAAAGAAGTATGTCAAAGTCTATCAGATAATTTTTACGCTGTAATGTAATATCTCCTATTTAATTCTGTCAACAATTTTATTCCTTTTATTGGTTACATTTTTATATTATATTAAATAATACAATTTAAAATTATACATAAAATAATATAATTTACAATTATGTATTGTGTATGATATTATACAAATTTTTTGTTGTAGACAAATCAAAGAACTTACAAAATAATGGCCTACCAGAATATGATGATGGAATGAGAAAAGAACGGGTGAGATGATTTACAGTAATTAAAACAACACCTTTTATTATAAAGGAATTGAAATGGATTTATTTTTCCCCTAAGTCATTAAATGTTTCTTATAAATTACTGTCCCACTATTTCAGTGCTTAAATAGCAAAGAATTGTTAAGTACTGTTGCAAGAAATATGCCCAACAATATCATCACTAATAGCAATTCAACATTACCAAGTTGGCTTTTTGAACGCGTGTGTCCAGCTCTTGTTTACCAACTAGCAGGTGAATCGAGTTCAGAGAGGAATGGATGTATTCGGGTACCAGAGAATTATAAACCAATAATGGATAATAAATACCTTGGAGAGGATACATCACATAATATAATTCAAGGTATGAAAGTGCATCATAACATAAACAAGCATGTCGAATTTGAATTATTGTGCAATACTAAATATATATCATTGTTCTGTTTAGTATGGGCCTATTCTACAATGAGTATTCTAATAATTAGTCTGTGTGGTTTACTTGGTGTAGCTGTTATACCATTCATGGGTAAAGTTTACTACCACCAATTATTACAGTTTCTAGTGGCACTTGCTGTAGGAACTTTATGTGGTGATGCTCTTATTCATCTCTTACCACATGTAAGATTTCACATTAAGACTATGATATCTTTTAGTAACTAAAATTAATAAAGAAATTCTCTTCCTGTTCCAGGCAATGTCATCCAGTGATCATGATCACGAACATATTCATGATAATGACGAGCATGTTGTAACAGATCATATAGAACAACATAATTTGAATATGTGGAAAGGGTTAGTTGCAATGATGGGTCTTGTGCTATTTTTTTTTACTGAGAAAGCTTTGACAATGTTAGCAGAATGGAGGAAACTTCGGCAACGTCGAAATAAGGTAAATGTAGCATTCCAAATGAAAAAAAAAATTTCATATGAATACAAAAAATATGTAAATTTATTACATATAATTGATGTAACTTCATGACATTCTCTGATAAGAAAAAAATTATTCTAATTTTAGCTCCCTTCGCGCGTTAGAGTAATGAGAGAGACGGACGGACCAAACAGTAATGTTGTAGGAGAGAAACTTTGTAAACATAAATATTCATCATACCCATATTGCTATGGGGAAATTAGCACGGATACACAAGGTAAAATACTTATACAATGAAAACTTCTAATAAATTGTTTAATAGCATGACGTCTAATAGTTAACGTTTTAATCAGTGTTAAAGAATATATTTAATCTGTCATACAAAGGATATTTATTATTCAGATAATCACCATAATCGTCAACATAATAATCATGAGAGGCCTCCCGTAATCGAAGAAGAAAAACCTTTGACGTCGAATTGCAATTCAGTGTCGAAGATTATGGCGAATGACGTGGAAAAGAAACCAAACGAGGACTGGAGATTAGACGATTCAATTGTAAATACCAAGAAAAGTGCAGATGGTGCTGACATACCATTAAATGAATCAGAAAGTTATACTGTTATAATACGTGAACATGAAACCAAACATCACGGTCATACTCATTCACATGGTACAATTTAATTATGTAGTATAATTTGTTTTTAAGTCCCTAGATTTGCTTAATAAGAAATTCGACATTCATATTTTTTTAGGTCATGTTCATTCTGCGCCAGAGTCTATGTCTAGTGTTGCTTGGATGGTTGTAATGGGTGATGGTTTGCATAACTTTACAGATGGCATGGCTATAGGTGCTGCATTCTCAGCAAACATAGCTGGTGGTTTTTCAACTGCGATAGCTGTGTTTTGTCATGAATTACCTCATGAGATAGGTATACTATACTTTAAAATAGTATTCATGAAATGTTAAAAACGATTCATAGTTTTGACTCATGTTTTCTTTCCTGAAGGTGATTTCGCAGTTTTATTAAAAGCCGGCATGAGCGCCAAACAGGCTGTCTTTTATAATCTGTTATCTTCTATACTTTGTTTATTTGGTATGATATTCGGTGTATTGTTAGGAAGCACTCCTTCTGTAAGTAGTTGGATGTTTGCAGCTGCTGCAGGAATGTTTATATACATAGCATTAGTAGATATGGTAAGTGATTTATAATGTATATTTACTCACAATTTAACCGCGCCAAACTACGATTAATTTGCAAACACATTTGATTTAGATTCCAGAATTAACTTCAAGTCACTCTGCGGAACGTGGCTCGCATTGGCAATGTATTTTACAAGGATTAGGGCTATCGTGTGGCCTTGGAATAATGTTACTTATAGCACTCTATGAACACGATCTTAAAAATATATTCAGTGAATAGACTTCCGAAGACTGAGCATGTTTTTTGAATGATGGTAAGCTTGCAGTACTTCCTAAAGACCTGTTTGTGGTCAATACCTGAGTCAATAAAACTTTACTTGTGCATTCTTACCGAAACAATATTTACTTTTGAATATGATATAAGTGACTTATTTTTTGTTCTTCATATATCTAGCATAAGATATCTTGTTGACAGCAACGTAGTCTGCTGTTAAAGAACTTAAGAAGGTACATACACACAGACATGTTTTGCAACATTATGAATATTCAGTGCACAAGAACAGGCAAAGTAAATAGGCAACACGAAGAAGCTTATATAATTCAAATACAACGACAATATTTGAAGTATACTTGTTAGAAATCATACTTGAAATATTGCGTTTTTGTAAGATAATACAAAAGAATCTTGATTCAAATGAAGATTTGAATGCTTTGGAATTCATTGAACAGAATATTATGGAAATAGGTAAACATAATTTGTACTGTGTAGTTTTTGATATTTTACATACTAAGGTCACGTAAATTTGTGAAAATGCCATGCAATTCTCATAACTGTGTTAGCTGTCTATGATTGATATCTGGATTGCTGCAGAAATTGTCACAAAAAAATAATTATAGTATGGAATAATAACAAAAATCATAGTAGTTATTATTTCATTTACATTGCTTTTTTTTTATCCTTTCTAATCTGATATATATAATTCTTTAATATTTCTTTATAGACTACATATAAATTTGAATAGCTATAAGAATCGTGCAACAAATACAAGAACTGTATTGTTTCTTTCATCGTCAATTGCCTGGCATTCACACAACAAATGTGCGTTTCAAAGCATCAGTGCCCAAGTTTGATTGTGATATATTTAATAATCGCATTCTTTATTTTGGTATAATAATTTAGATAATGCTTCAGATAAATATATTTTCATTATATCAGTATCACGTGTAATATTGTCGCAGAATCATTATTAAAGTTAACAAAGCGCTATGTATATTTTAAGACAGATTTAAGTTGAAGTAGTTAACTACATATTAATTAAGTTTTAGTATGCAAGATACGATATCGATTTGATATCAAAAAGTAGTGAAACTATAGGAAAATGTACGCGTTAGCAACAAGTATGTTTTAACGAATTTACAAAAATTTTTATTCTGGAAACTCTGGTGCTGATTTATTTCATCTGCTGTTCTGTTAGAGTTATCCTATGCGTATTTGCACAAAATCATGAATTATGTTGCCGCAACGGAGGTGCATATACAAGTATTTATGTTAGCAATTCTCGTAAACAAAATTGCTTATCGGCAATGCCGCTGCATGTCCTAATTTCATCTAACTATAGATAATCTTGTGCACAAAAGTAATTTCGTCATTTAAAAAAACACGAAACAGTAAATCAGTATTCACAATACAAAAATTTGAAGCATTCTCATACTGCCATGGTAATTACCAATTTTTTTATCGGTAATTATTTATAATTGTATGTACATATCTGCATGTCATACTATACATATATACAATCGAAACTTAACATTCAAATATTTTTAGCTATACTTACGCGTAAACTAATGAAAACGTCATTTACGATCATGAAATGAAAATTGCAGAATCTTCAATTTTCTCAGATAATGATCAAACAAAATTTATTTCCACAATGTTATATGCAATTTTTTCGACTTTGTGCATTTATAATGAAAATTGTCCGAAGAAACCGGATTATTCGTTGCGAATACGATTTTGCATATTATACACTCTTTTCTATTACTTAGAGAATATGATATTCGAAAAACCAAATTACGATTAAACCTCATCTACTTATTGTAAGTTACTTACGATACTTATTTTGTTTGTATGTTAATATTAATGCTACATCAATGACAATGTATTTTTTTACAGAAAATGTAAAAAATTGAAAAAAAGCGTTATATTCTTGTAAGCAAACACTTTCCCCTAAATTGCATCTTGTATTAATACCGATGTATTTAACGAAATGATTTGCGCTTTTTGTAAAAAAGTCGAATGCTAAGTATAAACGTTCGTTTTTTGCAAACGTGTTTACAGATTATTATATCTCCTAAATAGATATAATTTTTTTTACTTATAGTACCGATAGAAATAGTAAGTTTGTTGTTTTTACTGAAAGGATTATTTTATTGTTTAAAATTTATTGCTTCTGGAAGAAGAGACCTGTCTTCAGTTGCTTTAATAAAATCTCAATAATCATTTTACGAATAGTTATTACCGAGAAGCTTATTTGATCCTCTTCTTGTAATTAGTAACGTACTTTCCTTACTTAATATTTAGCAATAAGCAAACTGTAGTATTTGTTAAGGTACTAAGAAACATTAATTTTATAAGAAATACAATATTGTAAACTTACTTCTTATATAAACTGAGTACAATCATTTACATTTAATAAGTTTTTATAAGTATGAAATGAAGAGTAACAATGAATTTAGTAACATATCAGTTTCATATAAATCCATGTGCCATGCATATATAACATTTTACTAGATCTATATAAAAGCATTGTAAAAAAGTTTCTTCTGAATAAATAGGTGTAAAATGTTTACATTTTTTATTTAGAGTGTACTTTATTATTCTTTCTACTTTATTACAAATATTCTAACTGACCTTTTGCTATTACGTTTGATGAAATAATGTTGTTTTAAGTGTGAAGGTCCTACACTGTAGGATGTGAGGACAAAAACAGCACGAGGAATGTAATAAAAGAATCATATAAAAATATGAATCATTCCTTTTATTTCTTAAACAGAGTAATGAAACAATGTTAGGAGTTACATATTTACAAATGGAAATGATGCTCAACGATAAATGTACATATATTAACACATAAACCTTACAAACTAAACAATTAATAGGATTTTATTATCACACAATATGCATTTAATAATGCACACACTATATAATCGTAACTTGATTTACACATTTTAAATGTCGTGATATTGCTAATTCGTGCGATCTTGTATAAATAAAATCAATCTAATAATGTAGCAACAAATATTAACTTTTCATTCAGTGAGATTACAGAAATATATTTTGTCATACAGAAACAAGGTCGTCTCTATCGCTCATCTGTGCTGATAAACTGAACGCTGTGTCCGTGCTTGCTTCGCTATTTAAGCTTTCATTAAATGCTGGCTTTATGTGAGCAGCATCACTCATTTCTCTCATTAACCCAGCCATATCATCGTCCGGATCGATTTCTTGGATTTCACCCACTACATCAATCTCCATAGACTGATTATCTGTTGCTAATACTTCTTGCGCTTCTGGTTTCGTTTCTTTGAACTAGTAAATAATTACATGATACTTATAGAACTGTCATTGTCACATAATTTTACATAAAGTATGGTGAAACAGTATAGTTATGTAAAATCTCACCTTCATAGATTCTAATTTACATTCAGATGGCAAGTTCATGTGAAATACACAATTCGTGTCAAAAATTATAGGTACTGGCTCATGACATTCTATGTCTGCTCGTACTGCCCCACATGCTTTAAATAAAACTTGATGTTGATCCTGTTGATGCAATGAGATTCTATTAATATATATCGTTTCTAATATTATAATTTTATTTGTAGAGAAATGGATTTACCTTAAGAATATGTTTGCGACAATGTTTTGCAGCAGGAAGAGTTCTTTCTCCACATTTAACTCCACCTTCTGTAAAGATACATTTGGACACACTTGGTGCCTTTTGTGCAGGTCCTTCGGTTACCTTTAACAAGTACATGATGTTAATACTTCACAAGAATGTTAGCCTATAAAATAAAAGTACTGTGTGCTAATATGTTACCTGTGCCCTCCGTTCTAACGATTTTCTGTACAGGATAGCTTCAACACCACTTCTCCTATGATAACGATTTAAAGCTTTTAATTTCTCATAAATCTTTTTCTCTTTCACACTTTCCTTTGGTTGATCATGTATACTACACAGTGTTTCTTTTTCCTTTTTTAGTGCGTGTAAGTACTTTCGCCTTTTTTCCTTCAGTGTGTATTGCAGTCTTCTGAATTGATCTATGTAAAGTGATTGAAGCCTAATCAATTTTTCCCGTGCAATGTAAATCACTTCTTCAGCGGTAAAAATTCCAGCGTGCCTTAAAAAATTTATACTAATGATTCAATAGAAATAAGTGTCTTATCTCTGCATAAAGCAGCTACAAAAGGTAAGTGAAGATTCATGGTATAATATATAAGCTTCCTGCGAAGGTAACATATAGATAAGCATACTATAAATGCTCTTTTAGAAAGATTTGCTCAAGCCAAAGCATGCTAGCTGATAATCTACAAAAAAAAAATGGTATATTATTTTATGCCCTTATGCACAAGCTTGTCCTTACTTTAAAGGATCTTCCTGTGCACTGTATAAACTTTCATTGTCACTATCATCCAGATAGCTTCCTCTCAGAGTGTCACTCACTACTGTAGGTTCAACATCACTGTCAGAAGAACTTGCATAATCCAAAATATCGCAACCACTAGCATTCACTCTATATGCATCAACTTCAGCTGAAATAAAAATTCAGTATGACATTAATTTCTACATGCTTAAGAGATAATTAAATATAACAGTTGTTTCTCTGCCTAAAAAACTTACTAAAAGGATCTAATGCTTTAACTTTTCCTTCTTCATCTTCAGTATCTTCAGTACTTGAATCAGTTGGCTTAACATAGTGACTTAAATTAAGCAAGAGCATTTCAGGTGTTTGAGGTAAAGAATGACGCGATGTTGATTTGATACGTGCTATTTGAGCCTTTCTTGTGTGTTCAGCACAGTACCTGTTAAAACAAATATTTAGATAATGCCTGAAGAGTGCTAAACTGAACACAATTTATGAAATTCAGATATAACACATACGAAATATCTCTCTGAATTAACTTTGGTGCAGCATTTTGGCATTTTCTGCCATTAGTATTGTACACAAAACCACATTGCTTATATGGTGCATTCGGGTCCTCCAGAATATGTTTAATACAATGATTATATCCTTCAAGACAGGGTTGTGTACATTCATACGACACATGTAAACAAGACTGTGTTTGCTTCGGTCGTTTTGTGGCCGCAGTAGTCACTGGCATTGTTGTTTTTGGAATACGAAACATAACTTACCTATAAACAAAAAAAATCACATCGGTTAGTATACAATCATGCACACAGACAAAATTAATGAATCAATTCCATTTAATGTGTTACTCTTATTAAACAACAGTAGTGATTCATAATTTCGAATTTAGCGCGGGAATTCACCTTGGAAATCAATACAATTCACATGGACACTGTAACTCTAAAAAAAAACTGTAAAATGACATGACAACTGCTATATAAAAAAAACAAGGTACAAAATCACAGCGTAATGTTTTCAGTTCAAGATTAAATGTACTTTTCTCTCACAAACTATCACGTAATCCGTATATTTGTAACAAGTGGTAGCTGCCATTTTGTACGTGGGATGTTGAATGAAGTCTCATTGATGTATGTACGAATTTCGAAAGAATGAACCGGACATGTGATTGGTTTTAGTGTAAATTCGGAAACGGGCGTAACGAGCAGGACTTGAGAAAGCCGCGAAAGCAAAATTCTCTTTTAGAAACTTACTGTGGTATCTCTTGCATGAAAAATCGTCCGAGAAGGGAAGACAGTGCCAACCGATACAAGCTTGTCACCGTTCTTCTGGAAACTTCAAGGGAAAACACGCTGTAACACGAAGTGAGACGCGAAGTACTCGGCGATCGTAAGTCTTGAAGTTGTACGCGACGAGACGAGACAAGAGAAAGGAAAAAAACTGAAACGGTTGAACTGCACTGGATCCTTCGACAGGACCAAAAGATAACGGGACGCTGCTGTACGGGAATAACATTGGCTGCGTGCACATATACTGCTAGCTCTGAACGATTGCGTCACTTCCGGCGGTTTAAAAACTTACTAATTGATAAACTACGTGATTCATACCTATCGTAAACTGAAAGAGTTCAGGTAGGTTATGACGTTGGTCGTTAAAGTATTAGTTAAGTTGGTTTTACGTTACGCACGTGTGTTTACTTGTTTAACCTAAGAAAAACGTGCTCGTAATAATCGTATTAACGCGCGTCGCCGTAGTTACAACTTTTTGCTCAATACAGCGTCATCGATGGTGTCTAAACGCTTCTCAACTGAAATGGGTTGACCCTTTGCACTCGAAGTCTTTTACACCTAATATAGATAACCTAGAAATACAAGTGTAATCTTAACAAGGGTGTTTCTTTTACTTTCGATTCAGTTGTATCGTTTGCGGAATACTTGTACAAAATGTGCATCGTAGAATATACGAAAGTGAACATCGTTTTTAGTCTCTTGTAAAAGATAGGAAATTGGAGACGTGAATATTATGGCGCCTGAAATATACGGCTTTCGAGTGTAAAGGGTTGAACTTCGCGTGTACGTAAAACCGTAACATGCTCAGTATCCTTAATACCACGTGTTATATAAGACGTTAAAAAATTTGTATTTCTTTTTGTTATCGTGAATCGAAATTTGTCTTTTGTAACCAACCTCATGACCTGCCAAAAATTCGTAAACGAAAATCTCGTAACACGGTATATGATAATTGAAGAATAAAAAGATGCGTGCGGAGGATTCCGTACGATGATCGCCTTACGTCGTTAATTACCTTCTTTACCTAATGTATTATATATACATACATCGAGTTCTAAATTATAATGCATTTGAACGTGTAAAATCTCTGCGTACTTCGAATCATCCTAAAAAAAGGAATAAATAAATCTCGCTACTGTGATGCATCATCGAATTGACTTTATTAATTTTTCATCTTGGAAACCGTTCGATCGGATAATAACGATCGCATTACAAACTTTCCGTATTAACCTATAAATTACAAAATCATTTACAAACACAGATAAAACACAAGTTTCCCCTCGAGTGCCGCGAAGTTGGACGCGTATCAAAAAAGAACAGAAAAAACGATTCAAGGAAATCCATTTCCGGTATTCGAAAAATGGCTACGTAAAACATAAACAAGCCTCCTTGTACAAAAGAAAATTTCCTAAAAACATGAATCGATTGCCGAGACCATAAAAATCGATCAGAAAAATACTGTATAAAGCGAAAAAAAGGAATTATTTTCTATATAGAAACTTGATTATGTTTAAAAAAATGGCAACGTAAAGCGTAAACAAGCTTCCGCATAAACAAAAAGTTTTCCGAAAAACTTGAAACTAGCGCCGAGATCAGAAAAATCGATCAATGAAATACTGTATAAAAAGAAAAAAAGGGCGTATTTTCTATGCAGAATGTTCAATTTGTGATTCCATTGTGAAAAAGTTCGAGCGAGCATGAACTTGCGTCGGAGTGGAGTTTCCGGTTAGCAGCGTAGTGACGTGAAGTTGTCAACGTGTCGCCGAGCCGTCGCCGCGCGTGTTCTCCGCGACCGCCGTGAAGTGCGCATCGTCAGTACCCGAGTTGTGTGTACATATAAATGGCGGCTGACGAAAAATGGTACTTCACGAAAGAACAGCTAACAAACACGCCGAGCAGAAGATGCGGCATCGACGCGGATAAGGAACTGAGCTACCGGCAGCAGGCGGCCAATTTTATCCAGGATATGGGACAGCGGCTCGTCGTGTATCCTTATACAACGTGTGCATGTTCACTTGCGTGTTTCTGAACCTCCCTTGCCCCCCATCTTCGTTTCGTATTCATTTTACGCGTTCTCGTCGTTCCCGACGCGCCCGACTCCTCGTGCACGTCCACGCGACGGTGCAATGCATCGCGCGGGGGCCCCGTGTCCGCTCGAATCCCACGGGAAATGCGAAATACGCAGCGTGTTGTAAACACGAGTGACGTGCAAAAGAGGAGGTCACGCGTCATGATTGCGATTCTCCATATTGGAGTTCCAAGTTCTATCTGTGATATACGAGGGATTTATGCAGTTTTGCGCTTTGAGATACACGCGAGATTGCTGGGAATCGGTGCGGACGGACGAGGATGTCGGGTGGTTTCGTTAGCTGAAAGGAGGACAGGCAATAGGGTCATGGAAAGGCAGTATTGTTTGCCAAGGCAAGTTTGACAGTAGTACCAACCAAAGTCACGGTTTTCTGCTGATGTTTCTCACGCAAGTATGCCTTGTCTTGTATTATTGGTTTATCTTTGATCATGGTTCTTGATAATGTGGCTGGAGCGTTGTGCGATTCTTAGAAATGTTTGTACGATAAGCATTTGGAGCTTAACAGGCCTACGATCTATTGACATTCTCCTCTCATTCATGTTTTCTACTGTCTAGCATAAAAATTTCTATTGAAATTATACTTTTGATTTCGTGATACACATGCTTAAGAGCTTATTAATTAGATATTAACATCTGATCTTTGAGACTAAAAGGTATAGTTAGTTTTTAGTCAATAGATATAAAAGCTAATGAGATTTTTATTTCAGAGATTCTTCAGAGACGTCTTTGTATGATGTAAAGCATACAAAACCTTTTGTATTTTCTATAACATTTTTATGTTTCAGATACATGTTTGAAAATCAAAAATGTCTTAATTATAAGATACCAGTTGAGAGAACTTCACCATATTCTTCATATCAGTTTCTGTTAAAAATTAATAAGTGTATCTTCAAAGTGTGCCTTTAGTTGAAATTAATAATTAGGTCATATATTTATTTTGTATTAATACGTGTAGATAACACTATTCAGTTTGTGTACATGAAAGTACATTGTTAATGTTAGACTCATACTTAGATCTCTTGTATTGTTCTATGTTTGATTCTATTGTAGGTTATTCTGAAGTCCTAATTTATATAGTTTTTTCACCAAGGTAATTTAATAGTATAATAAAAAATATAAACTGAGAAGATTCTAAAAGCAAAAAAGGAATAGATGAAATACAAGAATATGCAGCAGTATTATATGACTTTGTCGATAAAGTTTTTTATATTAATGTAATCTCCAGATTAAATAAAATTATTTAAATATAATCTATTGTTTCTTCTATTTTCTAATCTTACCATATAATGTAATAACATTAAATGATACTTCTGCCCTTAATTAACTGTACTATTTTAATCTTTTATTTTTAATTTAACATTCTAGTAAATTTGGAACTGTATATTACATTACAAAAATATCTTTGCTCAAACACAGGTTATTACAAGTTTTTTTATTTATTTTATGAAACATTAGTTTTATAAAGGTACTATTAAAATAGTATTGAAAGTCCTACTTGAATAATCTTCAGATATAATTGATATTTTAGTATAAAAGCATGAATAATTATTTTTCATAGTTCATTCCTTTCTGTTTTATTTATTTGATATACTCATTCTATATTTATTTTATGTTATTATTTAATATTCAGTAAGTCTGCCACTAATTGAAGAAACAAGAATTTTGATCTAAAGCATATTTTTGTTAAGATTTCTAATGAGTAAGGATCATAGCAATGACAAGCATGCAGATTAAACAATTTTTTTTAAATCTATAAAGACTATTTTGTTATAGAAAGATAAGATAAAAACAACAATTCATACATTGTAATAGGTGATACAACATTTTTTGTTTGATATTTTCCTTAATTAGAATAATACAGATCACAATTATGTATCAACACAGCAATAGTGTACATGCACAGATTCTACGTATTCCACTCGCTGTCTCACTTCCACAGGAATGCAATCGCAGCGGCAGCATTATTTTTGGCAGCAAAAGTCGAAGAACAACCACGCAAGTTAGAACATGTTATCAAAATGGCACACATGTGTCTCCACAGAGATCAGCCCCCACCTGACATCAGGTCTGAGGTAAGATTCAGGAAACCAATATAAAGTGTAATACACTTCTATTGGTTTTAAATACATATTTATTTGTAGCAATACCTTGAACAAGCTCAGGACCTCGTTTTCAATGAAAATGTTCTACTACAAACACTGGGGTTTGATGTCGCCATTGATCATCCCCACACACATGTTGTAAGATGTTGTCAACTGGTTAAAGGTATGTTTCTTTGTTAAAAAATATTTAGCTTGTGATATCTATGATCTTACTTCCATTTAACATATTGCAATCACTTTCTCTTTGTCAACATTTATTTATCTGAAAAGCTTAAAAACAAGAAATAGTGAGAAAAATTAAGATTACAATGCTTTGATATTAAATTCTATTAAAGGCTTACAACTTTTTTTACAGCGAGCAAGGACTTAGCCCAGACTTCATACTTCATGGCATCTAACAGGTGGCTACACATTATTTCCTAGTATCTCTTACTCTTAGCAGTCTTCTGGTCAAATAGATGCCAGCTGGAGCATATTTCCAAGCTAAGACTGTCAGGCAATAGCCACTGGCGCAACATTCTGACCTGCTTTCATTTCAGAAAGCAAAGTAAACGTGAAATCAAATTTTAAAGATAGCTTGTTTATCTAGCTACATGTATTTATGAAGTATAAACATCCATACAAAAACCATCTATTTCGATGGTTCGTTAACAGATGAAAATCCGTGAAATTCGGTCTAGTACATAGAAGTTTACTTTGATTTCATACAT
This sequence comes from Macropis europaea, assembly GCA_916610135.2. Lineage (NCBI taxonomy): Eukaryota > Metazoa > Arthropoda > Insecta > Hymenoptera > Melittidae > Macropis > Macropis europaea. The sequence goes on from OU744344.1 coordinate 24,630,404, forward strand.
TTACTGAATCCTAATCCGAATGTTTACATGTCAACAGTAACTTTTTGGGAGGAATGTTGCGTTGCAGTCGCGGTAATGTCTGATTCTAAAGAGAACGTATGCCAAAGCGAAACGAAGTTTATTTCGTAAACTAAGTTCACGATGAGGATTGCTTAATTGAAGGTAAATGAAATATTCTTAAGGACTGATCGTTTTCTCTTACATTACGGTATATTGTCCAGTTTTTATTTTTATATTTACATACACTTATTTTTAAGCTGTAGATGCACAAAACAAATCGAGAGTGAATGAAATGAATGTGGAAGCAGTGCAATGATGAGTGAATGTACAGACATTTAATAGTTGAACAAGAGAAAAGAAGAAAAATAACCATACCATTAGATTTTATTCGTGCTAGCAATTGAATGTGGTATGGTCGAAGTCTGGTAACGATTCACTCAAATATTATTTAATCATCTAAAATGTGACTAGGTTACAAAAGCAGGAATGCATTAAGCCAGTTGATGATCATTGAATAATATTTGAAGAAATAGTAATTGTGACTCAGTTGTTAGTGATAGATCAATTTTTAATCTTTCTCAGTTATCAAAATATTGAAGATTTTTTTTATTGAAGAAATTATTAAATTGTATATTTCAAAATATTATTCTCTTGAAACAATACGTTTCTCAAATATATAAAATTTTAGTATTTGATAATAATTCTAGTAATTTTAGTTTTTTGTTCCACGTATATGTAGAATTTAACATAACTAAATTAAAATTCACTCTATCATGGGCTTATGTTGGGGCAAACTTCGGTAAATTTGTTACGATATACATCGTATTGTAAGGTATATACGGACAATTACATGCAAAAGTATTGTATGAACTTATGTAGCTGAGAGTATCTATGTAACAAGTTTTGTGTAGCTCACCGCGAAAAAGAATATTGCATTAATACGTGCTGTTTTTTCACTGTTTTGGAAACGTACTCTTTGGAATTCAATTCTATTTACGAACAGAAGTTACAATTGGAAAGAATATAATTATATTCAATGAGTCGTAAGAAATTCGTCCTGGTTTTATCCCGATATTACCCATGTTTAATGGAACTTGTACTTCCTGTTTTCTAGTACAGTTCTTTTTACACCTTGGGTTATATATCATCGAAAAGTTGTCGGATCAAAACGGTTACACTCGCGTGTAATTTTATAGAATCATTTTTTCTTTTCAGTTTACATTTGACGACAATGTGTCTGCAGTACAAGCCAACGGTAGTTGCCTGTTTCTGCATACATCTTGCGTGCAAATGGTCCAACTGGGAGGTAAATATCATTCATATTATTTAATGTAGCCGCGATTCATAAACCTTCGTAAATAAATTTCTAATACTTATACACAATTCAGTAATGCAAAATCTTCCGACTGCTTATTTATAGATACCACAAAGTACCGAAGGAAAGCATTGGTTCTGGTATGTCGATAGGAGTGTAACGTCGGAACTTCTACAAGAGCTCACAGCAGAATTTCTTCATATATTTGATAAATGCCCGTCGAGATTGAAAAGGAAAATCATGAGCATATCTGCCAATCAAAGTCCAAGCATCAATCATCCTAGTTTACCGAATTCGCCTTTTGTAAGTATCCAAATTCATGATTATGAACTACTTTATATAAATTCATTTGTATTGCTTCAAATTCAAATCGAATTCTATATCTTACAACAAATAAATAGAGTTTATAGGAAGACTGTATTTCATTTTTCATTAGGATGCGGAACCTCGTAAAATACAGTCTCCTGCGACGACGGCCGATGGTGTACCCACATTCCATACGAGTCGACCTCATCACACAGACAAACAGGATGACAAGAAACAAATTGCTGCCGCATCAACGAGGCCACCTGTCGATTATCGGGAATATCGGGAGAAGAAGGAACGTGAGCGTTTAGAAAGAGAAAAAGCGGCGGCTCCGACGACAGTTGCGCAAACTCATGTGTCGGATATTAATAAGCACCATTCGCATCATCATAAACCTGTATCTAGTACAAACATGCTGAACAAACACCCATTGCCTCCTGGACAGAAGACACTTCACCACAATCACCACCACAGACAAGACGTAAAAGTCGGACAAGCAGTAATGCAAAGGCACTCCAGTAGTACGCAAGCTAGGGAACCAAATCGCGATCCTAATAGGCAGAGGTTACAAAGAGAGTACAATTCAAGTACCGGTACAAGTAGCAGTAGCACTCTTCATTCTCATAGTCATGCAGTGCCGAAGGAATCGAGCTTGGACAGTTCTTTGACGGATTCTACTAGCCACAGATCTGACATCGGAACGTCGCAAGACGCAGCATCCCATGGAAATATGCAGGAGAAACTCAGTAACAACAACCATAGTGTACACAGATTAAGTGGAGTAGAGAAGCACCAGGGTCACGACAAAAGAATGTACGATTCAAGGCACAAGCCTGTAGAGCATAGAAAGGACAGTGATCAGAAACCATATAAATATCCTGATCCGTCAAGGGTCGACAGACAGAGAAAGTCTGACACGTTAGAGCAAAGGTGCGAAGAAGTTCGAAAACTTATCGAGAAGCCATTACCTCTACCGAAACCCACGCTCGATGTACCGTACGCTTCGCAAAAACCATCTCACCATACTAAATACAGTCAACCGGAGAAATTACAGACTAACGCTAGTGCAATTTCGTCGGACGTGAAATTCACGACTGGCCAGAGTACGTTTACACAAGAAAAGTCCCCTACTGGTTCCAGTTCTACTTCATTACTCCCTCAGAAATCCGCAACCTCAAAGATTCTGCCGAGTCAGCATACAGCTCACGGTGTATCTCAGATATTAAAAGACACAATCAAGAATGGTAGTTCTCAAGCATCGGGTTTAACGTCTCTAAATAATGTGGACGATTCGAAAGTTGAGAAACGGCCACGACACGACGATATGGAGAAAATTTCATCCGATATGCAACAAGGTGCGTTACAAACACCCCCCGGCAAGCATAAATCACTGTTCAGTCCAGAGAAAGTACCAACGCCTCGGGAATCCCATTCGCAGAGGCCTAAGTCTAAGCAGAAGACGCCGCCATCGGCTGCAAAAGTTCCTAAACAAGAACGTGTACCAGATATGTCGATAGGTTTTAATTTAGTATCACCTTTTGCGAGCCCACCGGGCCTGCAGCAACAGGAAACGGTGCCGGTCAAACGATCGGCTGGCGATGTTTCTACAACGTCTCATAAAAGACATCGTACAGGTAGTACTGGCGATGGTGGACAGCAAGCTAAAGTAAAAATAGAGGACACGTCCAGTTTCGAGGCTGTTAAAATGCTTGGTAGGGTACCGGAGCTAATACAACCTATCAGGGACAATCTATCGTCGAACGGTAGAGCAACGCAAATTGCGAACGACATGAAACCGCCGGAACTCATCAAACCGTTCGATTCCGAACCGTTGATGTCGCGTTTCAGTACAGGAACACACCAAGCTTCGACAAATGGTTTGGACACAACCGCGGTAAAACAAGAGTCTCAGGAATTCCAAATTAAAAAGGAGCCCTACAAGGCAGATATGCAAATTAAGGCTGAGCATCCACAGACTAAAGCGGATTATTTGTCACCGATGAAGTCCGCTCAGAGTATAAGTGCTTTGCTTCAGGAGCCTTTAGCACCGATGCCATCATTGCTGCAAGGTATGCAACAGTATAATCAAATTGTACCCCAACAAACACCTCAAGAACAATTTCAACAGCAACTGCAACAGCAGTTGCAGCAGCAGCAATCTATGTCTCATCCACTGATACTTACAGATCAGCTATCTGTCCAGAATCAATGTTTATCTTTGCCATCGGTGAGCGAACCTGTGATAGCTTCGACCGTCGACATAAGTGCTCTCTCCGTTCCCATACCAAGCAGTACAGAGTCCGTAGTCTCTGTACCAACGTCGACAACCATAACGGTCGCTCCTCCGGCAGAGGAGAAGAGATCGGACCACCATAAGAGTGAAAAGAAGAAGAAGGAAAAGAAACACAAGCACAAAGACAAAGAGAAGACCAAGGAGAAGCACAAGCACAAACACAAAGACAAAGACAAGGAGAAGCATCGAGAGAAGGACAAGGAAAAGGGAGAGGAGACAGTGCCTGCGGTACCTATCAAGATCACTATTCCTAAAGACAAGCTGAACCTGAGTACAGAGTCAACGGTGAGCACGGGTGGGAACGCAGCAGCGATCGAAAAGAACAAATCTCCTCAGAGCACGAGCATCAAGATCATTATACCGAAGGAACGACTGAAGGGCACGGACAGTGTAACCAATTCACCGGCTCAGTCTGTGGTCCAGGCTCCTCTGAAGATCAAGATCCGTACGGACGGAATTTCGAGGAGTTCCGGGGCGCCGTCGACGACGAACAGTTCCGGCACCGCTGTTCCGGAATTTCCTAGCGAGAGTCGCAAGCGTGAGCGTGCTGAAACGAAGGAGAGCCCGACGACCAGTGTACCGCCATCGAAGAAGCAATCGCAGGTGTCGTCGGCGGGTTACGGCCAGCATCGACCGGGCGAACGGCAGAACGGCAGACACTATAGTTCAGGCAGCAATAACAAGGTACGTGGAGGCGGTAGAGGCGGCCGCCAGTATATCGGGCGTGGTCCACCACCAGCAGGATCGGCGGGCCATTACGGTGCTCCCGGCCAGCGCGACGGCTACTATCAGCAAGATACCTACAATAGTAACAATGCCCGTAATCCTCATCATCCTCATCCTCCATCCGCCCGTGGCGATTCAGGCTACTCGAGGGCTGGCCATGTCAGTCAGTCCCAGGCAGACTCTTACTTCTTCGCCAATTATCCGCCGCCCTCGATGTACAACCCCGCCGGATACATCTACGATCCTGTCATGTACTATTCGCAGTATCAGCAGCAGTATTCGATGTATCCGACGGGGAACGTCATAATGACGCCCGATGGCGCCATCGACACGTCTGTACCGCCACCATCCTTACCACCAACCATGCGACAGAGTCAGAGCATGATTCCAGTCGCGTCTGCTCGGCAGGAACCTAAGACACCGCCACCCTTGCCGAGCGGACCACCTCCTAGTTCCTCGCCACCGCCACCTCCGCCACCGGAATAACGTTCGTACAGAAACCTGTCTTGTAGTGGACTTCAGAAGTAGTTTCCGAAGTAGCGCTAGCAACTACAGCCACTTCTCAGTCCATTAGTCTACTAGATTTTTGCCCGTTTACTTCTTTTTTTTTCATTTGCGTTGTGCAGACTATTCAGCCTGGATTGCTTGCTTCACGTATTTTTGTTGATGTCAATTTGATCTTGACAGCGCCAGAGATACCTCAGACGTGCAAGCTGGGCGAAACATTCTGTTTACAGTTTCAACTTTTCAATTAATTCTCTGTCGCGCAATATTTTTTCTTTTTTTTTGTTGGAACATGAACAATAAGGTTCGTACGTTTAAATGTTTAGTACGAGAGTAAATTTTATCCTTTTTTTCGAGAATTGATCAGAGAAAAGCGAAGTGGCTGGAGAATCCCGTAGATTCGGTATCCGATCTTTGAAGGAATACACTTTCACCTTGCCTCTATCCTCTCTCTTCTTCGTCCTTCCAGTTTGTGAATGGTAGAAGTAGCAGCATGACATCGTACGGTCTCTATCCCTAGTGTTACAAATGACCACTTCGATCTGTCCACCTTTGTACCTGTAGCGCATCTCCTTAGAGTAGTTGAAAGAAATGAGTGTGAGACGTCGTTCAAGAGCAAACTCCGAAGGTCGTCGCGGCGACCTTGGATGGACGAAGCAACCGCATCGGGAAGAGAACGGATGCGTCGCGTAAACGCAGTACGATGTGTAGGAAGATCGGGTCGTTCTTAATTGGTCCCTCGAACGCTAAAGAGGTTCTACGATTACCGTTCATTTGTCGAATCAAATTAGGAATCGTTTGATTATACTTTGAAATACAGTTCTTTCAAGGTAGGTCATTGAATTTAATAGAACGAACCACGCGACAGCTATTTCCTGTCTTTCATGCTCGAGCATTGTTTAACAGCGAGTTACTTTTCCAGGATAAGAGTCTAAGGTAGCTTTCGAAGTTTCGCTCGTGAACAAGGGGAAGGGCCAGTTAAATGGAAGAAGGAAAAAGTTGTCGCGCAGATTCGTGCACGACACACACACTGCCAGTTTAGAAGTGGAAAAGTTAACCAGCTGTCGTTCTCGCTTACGGTCGTAAGAACGTTGATAGATTTTAATTGACGAATGCTCAATCGAGAGAGAAGAAAATGAGGAATAATAGCTTCAGTTCGATTTTTCTTCCTTTTCTTTGCGTAATCGCTGAAGCTACTTTCGGCGAGGAAATCCCGTTCAGACATAGAATTCCTTTGCTGGCAAAGGGTTTCGGAGAAAAGGTAGCGTGCAAAGTTTTTTTTCTTTTTTTTCCCCCGATGTCAAACGTTGAACTTGAAACGGGTAAACGAGTAGATGGAAACTTACAAAACAGTTACTTAAACGAGAACACAATGATGTATCGTGTGCGGTGTAGTGGCGAGAGTGCTCAGAGCATAAATGTAATCAATGTGGATTTTAAAAGTGTACGTATTTGTAAAGGTATATGTAATAATTTGTTACAACTGACACAGTTGTATCACACGTTCTCGATATTTTATACGCGAGTCGATCAGCTGGATTCGTACCGATTTACCCTTTGCAGTCCGATCGATCGTTTTGCCGTTTCTCAGCCAGTCGAAGTTCATTTTGACTACGCTTCTTCACGTTGTTACGAATATTTTCTATTATTCTGGCATCGAGCTAGCTGTCTAGCGACACACATGTATCCGAAGGAATCACAGAAGATCCTGTGAACGCGTAGATTGCCATAGGATTCGCAAGGAACGCAAAGGGTTACTTTCGCGGTGGTCTTCTGCGTGAAACACTATAGTTGCACTGTAACGAACAGGTTTGCAACAGAATATAGGCGCGGCCGCTCAAACTATGCAACTTCTTGTTCGATTGTCTTCAACTACACTTCATTTGTACGTTGTTCGTATTTTGGTCATGTCAAACACTTGTTAAGGAAGCTATTAAGAAAAATAGAAGACGATCGACGCTGGAAGTATCGCTATATAATTATCATTGTACATAGAATCTGCTATGACTGAAGTTTCAATGTTAGTATACGACTGTGGTCACATCACATTTGTGTTAAAATCATCTTTTCTTCATCCGTGCTTTGCTTCCGGATCATTATACACTGGCAATGTCGGTGTTCATCTGTTTACGAAAATACGGAAGAATGTTTCTTGAACCTTCTACGAATTTCGAACAGTCGTAGATCAATGTACAAAAACAGATTTTCTAGGAGCTTTTATATCGGTGAAGGTGACTTACAGAGGGTTAAGCGTAGCAGAGAGATAAGGGGTGAAAAACTCATGATTAGAGAAAATGACCAAACTACTTAGCTGTTAAGTTCAAACGAAATCGAAGAGGATCTTTTTCCTGTATTCGGAGCCCAAGCACCACCCGAGCGACAAACAAACAGTCCGTATTTCGAGCAATTAGTTAAGAACTCTTTGTCTAAGATTTTATTTTTTACATTATCTTGTACAATGCTTCGAGCTTGATCACCGAGCATCTCGAGTGTATGTAGTTTGTTTTTATATTTATTTGAAGTACCGCGGCGCGCATTGTTTTTTTTTTATTCTTATCAATATCCACGTCATTGACAATATATGCATACATGTGTACAAGAAGCTAAGAGTAATCGTTGACATATAGAATGGATATTTCTCAGGAATGTGTTGAAGAAGAGCGAAAGATAGTGTGATTAATATATATAAATATATATTACAGATATATGATCTATTAAGAATGCGTTTATATATTTACACACACGTGTGTACGCGCGTACGTGTATTGTGATTGCCATTGTGACGGACAAGAATTAATCGTGCCGCTCGCGTTAATAGCGTGTCGATGTCATTGTTGTTATTGTTGTTATAATTATTGTCACAATTAGTACTAGTATTTTCAACATAGACGTATTACATGTGTACTGTGTGATTGCTATGATCGTCGCCTCTCTTCAGGCTTTTCAGTGCAAAATTCTGCGCGGCATTTTCGATCGCTATCAGTTCCCTATAAATTAAGGAACTTTACTGTAGAGTGATTCAATTTATTTACATTACACGCCAGCACGTGTAGAGAGTTTGTTGAACATAGAAATTTGCACTGGAAAAAGAGAAAATTATTTTTCAAAGGCACGTACACCTTTCGAACTGATCGTGGGCCTTTCATAGTGTTTATACGAAATGAATTCTAGAAATAGCAACGTGAATCGAAACAGTCCAACGTGGTGAACGTTTATTGTAATTAGAAAGCAGCGCGTGGACTGTTTCGAATGGTACTTAGAACATTTAGACGAAACAATTCAGAAAGACCTCTGGGCTATCATTTGTACTGTACCGTGAACGCTGACATTCTGTTTTTGTTTCCTAAAGTTTCATCTTTGATCGCTACTGATTAAACTAAATTTGTTAATATCAACGATCGACTTTAACTGTAGAATCTGGTCTGCGCAAGCAGCAGCCATAATTGTACAAAAAGAAGAATTATTTGTACTTTGATCACCAGCGTTGGCGTCTCGTTCCGACAATTGGACGCTTTCCTCTGTTTTTGAATAAGTTTGAAGTAAGAAATGATATATCAAGGACCTTGATTTTGGCCTTAACGTGAAATTATGTAACCGAATGAGAATTGTGAATGAAAGAGAAGCGTAGGGACAGCAGGATCTCTGTGTGATGCGTTGAAAACGAACTAGAGAATAGAAATTTAACGAAATCAACGGGATCGGCCTAGTTAAATTGTGCAATCGTGGAAGGCGTACGAAGACAAAATAATTGCTAAGGTAAATTATGTAGGTTTTGTACTCTCCGATAGTGAGACAAGGAAAGAAAGAATTATATATATACATATATATAATATTATTATTATTATTATTATTATTATTATTAATATAAATATAATAACGAGCCCACGTATGTGACTAGCGATTGATATGAGTGATATGAAATTTACGAACGTTGAGCTACAAGAAGAGGAACTCTCTCGACTAAAAAAAAGAAAAAGAGATGTGTAACATTGCGAACACTGCATTAATACTGTACACAATGTATATCTACCACTTGTCGCGTACGTTACCTGTTCTACTATGATAAACACCTGCGTTTACAGGTGTGCCTATAGAATACAATTTTCAACATTGTAAGAATTATGTTTGAAATTTCCGGTAACGTGGATCTCCTGACTGATAATCGGTGCCTTCGAGTTTTGTCTCGCGACCGACGACGCTGTTCATCGAACGTTTCTTTTTTTTTTCTGTGGTTTGTTAAGCATTTAAATGTCGGCAAATGAAAGAAACGTACGATGGGCAGCGGTCGACGTTGCGAATTAACTATCGCTATCTGTTTACGCATACTTCTTAGAAAGACAATTATATTCATATGCGTCTCATGTGAATCATTGATTGGCCAAAAAACGCAAGTGCTTATGTGAAATTATTAGACTGTTATTAGCCTATATACAGAGATCGTACGCGTCACGTGTTCGACCAAGAAAAAAAAATAAGCATCGCAAATAAACGTTCTGTGGAAACGAAAAGTACCTTAGTGATTATTTTGTCTCTTTCTTAACACAACACCATATATATATACATATATATATGTATATGTACGTATGTGAAATGCATAATATGTGTATATGTGTATATATTTAGATATAATATCGCACACTATATCGCCGCATCTTTTTGTGTACTAACATTATATATCACAAGCTATATATCAGTATGTATTACGACTATTATCATGTGTGAAAGTCTAGCTCCATTTATATATCTATACACCATACATGAAGAGTAGTTTCCAGTATATATATAATAGGGAGCAACAAACAAAGACACTCGTTACTTGATTTTTACTCGCTTGGTGGAGGGTACCACGATCGTTTGTCATTGTTATTGTTGAACGTCGACGCTATTGTTGTTGTTGTTGTTTGCCATGAATGTTGTATTGTGTGCGTGTTGTTTTGCATGAGCATGCGCGCGGTAGTAAGCTTTTTGTGTTGTGTGCATGCGTAAAAAGTTTTTGAAAGCATGCTTCAACTTGCGTTTCATTTGATTCTTTTTTTTTATAATAACATCCTGATACATTCAAACAAAGGGGTGGAAGGAAATATTGTATTTTTGGTACTCGAATCACATATATTTCACGAGAAAAAATATGAAGTGTCTATTCATATCAATTTAGTTTCTTTTCTCAATCCGTAGACTTTTCAAACGATACTCATTTGTTATTTCTATTATTGCTTTAAGTTACATTAGTGGAAGCTTTCATGTTGATCAAGTACTTCGTGCAATTCTGCTTTGATTCTTAGCTGAACACACACATTTTATAGAAAATCATGCAATTCGCTCATACAGTCGTAGAAATATTTCTGATCCATAAACACTCATTATCAAACATATTTTCATCCACTTATTTTTTATTTAGATATGGGCGTTGTCCCTACATGAGCATATTCAACTTATTAGCCTTTTCAGTGTATCAAGACAAATAATTTATGATGACCGTCGAATGTAATGAAAAAGTTTGAAAATAGTAGAAAAATTTTCAATAGCTCATTGAAAAATTCACTGGTCCGACACAGAAGAGACATAGGTGACACGAAACCGATTGAAGCGCGATTAACGATTCGTTAATTACAATCTCACTTGACAAACTTATTGAGAAATCGAATACCAGACAGTTCTGTTTGTATTTCAGGAGAAACACGCGTCTAGCCACCACAAAAGTTCCAGCAAGTTGTCGCAGTCCCAGCAGTCGCACACGACGTAGTATCTGGACGCGAACAGAAGAGGTTGTCGGTATAAATAAAAATCAGCCAAGAAGCTCTCCGAAGTGACCCGATTGATCGACGAACCAGTTGAAAGAAAGGAATTCGTCTCGTTTCGCTTCTTCTTCGTCCTGACCGCAACTGCGTCGCGTCTTCGAGGAATGCGGCAGCAGCTTTCATCGTCCTCGTTTTCACGCTCGTCCCAGATGAAGAAAACGGATATTTCGCAGTCGCTGAAACCTCACGACGAGACAGAAAGCTCTTTGTCATCGAAGATTCTCATCTTGCAACGGCTGTATCCCGAAGATCGAACGAAGAAACACGCAAGCTAGGCGCGCCTAACGTTAGTCGAAGTTCAACTTAAAATCAATTCTCAGCGGTCGATGCTTGCGGCTAGAGAAAAAAAAGAAATGAAAAAGAATATTCTCACTCAGGTCGAATTAGGTACACAGTAAGTTAAGAGAAACGCATCTTCACTTCGTCCTTGGTCGTTGGTTGGATCACACGACTGATTTTCACTCTGTCACACCTTGTACGTCGTTCTTCATTAACTGTACGATATGAGACGAATTCTTCTACTTCTATTGTTCTCATTCGAAACGCGGTACAAGCCTGAAAGAGTACGTCTTATATCGACTGGGTGACCCTGGAGACCACCGGAAGCTCGTACGGTGTTCCACGTGCATTCGTGCGAACGAAAGTAGTATTACTTGCGATATTTAAACGTTATTTGCTAACGCGAGTTGTTTTTAATCGTTACGTTGGAACGTCGATGGGACATTGAAGGAACGTTTACGCATGAACTTTCGTGTCTCGAGGGCCATCGTTCTCTTTTCCTTTTTCTATTTGTTATTCCGTTCAACTGCCACGCTTCGTTGTACCGAAGAACGCTAGACACAACGCGTCGCCGAACCGATGGCTAATCAAATTGATCGTCGAGCGATTCGTTGGGCGGAAGCCTGTTGGAATAATTCAATGATTCGATCGGACAAATATCGAATGGTATGTTTATAGAATAGATGACAACTTTCTCTTTATCATTGATTCGAATTAACAGCGCAGACACTTCGCGCGATTCTCTCTTATCGATGAAGCGAAAGACCTGGATCATTAGATTGCATAATTGCGTACTTTTTTGTATCATCATCCTAGCGAACCACTTCTCTTGCGTTCATTATGCATTTAATGATGTTCCGTTCCTGTTATTTTGATACTTAGCTTTTTCGATCATTTTCTACGGATGACTATCATAAAAAGACTAGCCGTGTATGCCCGCCGAAGCATAGAGCGTGTAGTTTCATTATTGTTGATCGCGCGAACAGCGTCCCACGCTTCATCGATTCGATTTTATTCGACACCCGAGTGTCCTCAACGACGAATCGTTCGCGAGACAATGATCCTGCACACGGAAGAAGAGAAAGAAAGAAAAACAAACTTGGTCCATGTCCAATGATATTTATTCGTGCCGTTTTGTTATGTAAATAGCCCAAACCGCATAATATAGTAAGTAATTCGGTTATACTATCGCCACTTAGTATAAAGGACTATAGATAAATAATTATTGTCAGACTGTAAATAAAATTATTTTGTATGCCAAAATAAACCAAATGAAGTGACTCGACACACAACGTTACACAAGCGCGTTCACACCACACACGAGATGCATATGAAACACAATGGTACAAGAGTGTTACAGTACGCGCCAGAAGGTGAAGAGACTCTTTATCAATTATCTTCGCTCGTTTACAAAAAAAAAAGTAACACACGTAGTGTACGCGTTCGATGCTCCTCCGTTCTCTGTAGGTACAATTTTTTCAATGAAATCGATCATGCTATACCAACGATCGCGTCACCCAACCGTGCGTACTGTATCAAAAAAATGGAAAAAAAATTGTCGATCGGTTTTCACGCAAATATTTCGTACAAGCATTTGTTGCGTTATCTTTGAACGGCGTGAACATTTCAACGTGCTCCCGTTATATAATAATAATAATATTAATAATACTATTAATATTAATATCAGTAATATTAATAACGATAACTATAATAACACCAACAATGGATAATGATGATAACAATAATAACGCAGAAACGGTGAACGTCTCTGTCGATCATGAGTAACAAAACAAGCAACAAAAGAAAAAAAAAAGAAGAAAACAATTTACACGTAAGCCACACAGTGTCATCCTTCTTTCTGTGCATATCGAGGTCGCACCGAGTTCCGAAATAAACGTGCACGGAGAAATGTATTTATTAATGATGCGATAATCTGTAAGATCGATCGAATTAGAAACTTAGAATCGTGGTTCGTATTTCAAGAAGCAGGTCAGCAAATGCCTTTTGACGCGTTCGTTCAACGAAAAAGGTGTGTTAGCAATAAATGTTCCGTCGGCGCGGTAAAGTATCGTGCCGCTCGTCGTTCGTTAAACAATATTGCAGGAATATTTTTCATTCTTATTACGATAGGCCGGAACGACGAGACTTATTTTATCGCGCCGACCATTACATCATTACATGTATTTTCGTATGTCCCGTAGCCGAGAGTAATTGAAAGTTCTACTTAGATACTGTACGTGTAATTAAACGACGCGCATGTGCACACACTCTCGAACGAGATGGCACCAAATATATCCTCCGTTCTTTTTTCTTCTGATCGGACAGACCACGTAGACCGTCCCTTCTAGCATTCCTCTTGGCTGTGTGGTACAGACGACGTTTATTGCTAATTATTTTTCAGTCGACAGATCACGCGTACATCCATGAGCAATTGTAAAGCGAACAAAAAAAAGAATTATTGTGAATCGAAACGGAGTGTCGGATTATACGCGCGACAGCGTTTCGTCGGATGATCAACTTGTCGTCGAACGTTTCGAAGATCGAAACGGACTCGCTGGAAAATCGTTAGACAAATTTAGATGTATTCCTGATTAAGAGAAAAGCGTAATAATGTTTGAAACGAGCCGTTTCCGTTTCGCTCTTCGGAACAGAGGAATTAAAATAAAAGTACGCGAGCTCGATCGAGATAAAAGAGAAAGATGATGATTTTTTTTTTAGAAGGACGAACGGGAGCCAACCGAGAGTGTCCGCGATGTAAATATAAATTTATTCTTAAGGACTTGAAACACAGAAGCGACGATTCGTGAAGAGTGTATACTTATTATTATTATTATTATCGTTTGCAAGTCGTGCATTTGTATTTCGCGCGCACGCCGCGGAGCTGCGCGTCGTGGATACGCGCTCGATTCGAAAAGTCCTCAGCCGCGAAAAAAAGATCGTCGAGAGGAGTTTCGCTTGAATCACTGAAGCCTAGGAACACTCTGCAAAGCGTCGTTTCGAAATGATGAAGTTTTAAACGTGACGCTTCGAATTCGATGCACGTTTTCGAAAGTATCTCTGACGCTTTCCGTACACTCACGATCAAACGGTGTACGTCTTCCTTTTTTCTTGGTCTCCTCCAAATTACGAGTGCAATCGTTGTCCCACGAGTTGCAGTCTCGATTTCGACTCGCGTATTTTAGTTTTAGAGATATTTAAACGCATACGATGATGTAGATTGTTGGTTTTTTTTCCACGACTGAGGATCTTCGGGTTTGAGCTGAGCTTGCCTAGTTACAGGCGGCGTTAAAAAAAAAGTTATCCTCAATAAAGAGAGAAGCAAAAGAATGACTAAAACAAACATTGACCGTCTTCGTTATTCTACCTTCTATTCGACCCATACGTTCCTACAATTTGCTCATTTCATGATTTCCTTTGTACAATTGTCTGATTAGTGGGGGAACATACATCTACTTAGATGGGTAAAGATACTTGTTTTACGTTTCTGTACAACCTTACCAGACTCCTTTCATATCTTATGAAAACTTCAAACTTGATTCTCTAATTACTTCGAACAGTGTTCTTGAAGTAATTTATTTGTCACATATTACGTCGTTACTTCAATGCAAACTGCTTCCTCAGAAATTTGTATCAATCATAAAAAAACAATAGACATTGGGGTGATTATGTAGGCCTTTTATATACTATGCCATACAATAACGTTCGGTACACCAGACTCCTTACATTTCGTACATTTGGAGGACTATTCAGAAACTCAATCTTCTAAGTACTTTAAGCAGAGTATGAGTGACCTTGAAACAATTTATTTCAATCATAATATTGTTTTTCCAATGCATACTACTGCTACAGATATTTTTATCTTCCCTAAGAAAACAATAAAGCTTGTGATAATTATGTAGGTGTCTCACATTGTACAACATAGACAATCATTACAGCGGCAAAAAAATAATTATATAGTTAATCATTATACACTCATAGTACTTTTCATCAGCAATGTGTGAATTAGCATGAATGGAATCTGTCATGCATTTGCTAACTCGTAATCTGCGGATGTACTTCAGCGAGATTATAACCATTTACGGTATCACGTTAAAAATAAATTTATATCATGCCAAATATTTGATATGTACGTGAGTTTATATAATTCAACATCAACCAATATCAATGTTCTCTCTTATCTGCGGCTGGTCATATTAAAGTATTGCTTTACGATCTTGATAAAAACGGTTTATACATCGTAATTGCACCGTGAAATAAACTAGAAAAATTAAGTGACTACTTGGACCAACACCAGAATTACTTAGAAATACAACAGGTTAATTGTCATTCGAAACTTAAAATCGCGCTTGCGCGTTGCATTAAGGCTAAACATCGTAGTAGCGTACGGAACATGTTTACTTTGCAGTATGTGAATCCGAACCTTCGAGTTTAAGGGCTGGATTTTAGCATCGTAACATTTATACGAGATCAAATGAATGTATAATTTAACATCGTTTTACAGTACATTTGAGGAAGCGCTTTCACTCAGCGATCAAGTCATTTTTAACGAACGTTTTGCAAACGTAACTGTGTGATATCCGTATCTCAAACAGCAGGTATTTCATCAAACCGTTAAATTTTAAGAAAGTACATTACTTACACACGTAGAAGTACATATAGTTAACTATGCTTTGTATCACGAGTATTGTCAGTTTCCGAAGTAGTTCAGAAATTGTATGATCAGTGTTTTTTCATCTAACAAATTGATTTCAGAAATGAATCACACGAGAAGTTTACGCAACACCATATCCTGCTTGAACACCTGTAATTTTGAGCTTTTTACAAGAACTTTATTGTGTAATAATGGATACAGACATATGCATCACTCGTAAGTAATGTTTCTTAGTATGTAAAGAAAGGTTGGTACATTGAAATGTGTATTAAAGAAGTTAAGAGACAGACTGATATTAAAGAAGCAAAACACTTTAGTTGCAAAGTATTGGTCGTTGGAGGTGGTACCGGAGGCTGTAGCATGGCTGCAAAATTTGCTAAGAAATTCAAAGATCCAAAACAGATCATCATAGTTGAGCCAAATGATGTAAAGTTCTTTTTCATTATTGAAACTGTTTCGATTTTACAAACAGATATGCTGATGTAATTATATTTTTCAGATTCACTACTATCAACCAATGTTTACTTTAATTGGTGGTGGTATAAGGTCATACAATGATTCCAAGAGACCAATGAAACAAGTCTTGCCAAAAAATGCAATGTGGCTTCAGGAAAATGTGATGAGCTTTGAACCAGAACAAAATCAGGTCACTATGAGCAATAATGATACTGTGCAATATGAAGTAATGATTGTTGCAATGGGTTTGCAATTACATTGGGAAAAGGTGAAGATGCCTTGTCTTTTGACAATAGAAATAGAAATTGATTTTAATTTACATTGATCATAGATACCAGGTTTAGTAGAAAGTCTTAGAGAATATGACTCACAAGTGTGTTCTATCTATGGGCCTGACACTGTTGTGAATGTTTTCACTAAAATTTCGAGAACCAAGGATGGCACTGCGATATTTACTTACCCAAACAGCCCTGTCAAGTGTCCTGGAGCACCACAAAAAATTGCATACATTGCTGAAGAATATTTTCGTAAAGTAAATATGATTAATATAGGTTCTGGCTTTAGTTGTGTCCTGAGAATACAAGATTTATCATTATAATACTTGTTTTCCCTGAAGCACAAAGTGCGCGATAATATTAAGGTTGTGTATAACACGGCTTTACCAGTCATATTTGGGGTAAAAAAATATGCTGATGCACTTTGGGGTGTTTGCAAACGAAGAGGTATAACTGTAAATCTTCAAACAAATCTCATAGAAATAAATTCAGATAAACAAGAAGCTGTATTCCAAAAGTTGGATAAACCAGATGAGACGTTTGTCGTAAAGGTACTTTTTTTTTAGATGTATAGAATGAATATTTATAGATGTACATATAATATAATTTGGAATATAATTTTTAGTTTTCGTTACTTCACGTGTGTCCACCAATGGGTCCACCTGACGTTTTAAAGAAGCATCCTATATTAACGAACGAAGTTGGATTTTTGTCGGTCGATCCCAAAACGCTGCGTCATACAAAATATTCGAACATATATGGAATTGGAGATTGCATAAGTACTCCAAATTCCAAAACCATGGCTGCAATAGGTACAACACAATTGCATAATAATTGTGAAATGGGGTTCTCACGTGAATTAATTTTGTTTTTCAGCTGCTCAAGGTAAAGTATTATATAAAAATATTACGGATGACTTAGCTGGTAAACCAATGACTATGGCTTACAATGGTTATTCGTCTTGTCCCTTGCTTACTGGTTATAAAACATGCATCTTGGCTGAATTCGATTACAATTTACAACCACTGGAAACATTTCCAGTAGACCAAGGACGAGAATATTACTTCACATATTTACTTAAAACATACATTTTTCCATTTTTGTATTGGAATTTCATGACACGGTAAATATCTCCTAATTTAAACATTCTTAACAAAATGGGAAATCCAGATTCTGATAACGTTTCTACTTATAATTTTCAGTGGAAGGTGGAATGGACCTGAATTTATACGCAAATATTCGAACATAATAAAAAGGAAACAACATACTGAAAAAGTTCAAAGTTAATACACTTTAAAGTCGCTTAGAGCTGCTTAGAATAAAAAACGAATATATTTATCAGAAGCCTTAATTGTACATAAACACATTAATATATTAATATGATCTATTATTAAATGATTGTTATTATTTTTCTTGAGGTGTTATTATCTTACACAATAAATATAAGAGAAAGAAGAAATTTTCTATTCTTAAAATGTATACAATCATTTTTGATAAACATAACAATTTCAAATCATACATTTTAATACTTTTTCCATTTCTGTTTGAATGTCTATATAGATATAGCATACTATGAAATGACAACCAATTCTGTAATAATAACTGAGTAGTATACATAGTGTAAAAGACTTTATTTACGACTTAAATTTTAAGATTTTAAATTGCTGGCATCGATCTATCGAGAGATCGAATTAATCTCCCGTAAACGGTGGCTCGATTCGCGTAGTACCGTGGGAACATCGACGCGTCAAGTTTGACGTAAACATGGACGGCCAGCTATTGGTAGGTTTTTTTTAATGAGCGTCGTATGTTTTTTTTATATGAACTTCATAATACAGTACGTCTCGTAATGACATATTCTTAATGTAAGTATTGTCTCGTGCGATCGTAATCATGAATCGTGGTGGATCATCGAAAGTCGTGCAACATAACCTATCTCCGATGCTTCAAAGTGACCAGGATCGCGATTTTCGGCAACGCGTATGATTTCTGTTGATTTTAAGTTTGCTTCCCGTGTGTACCTATTTATTGCCGTTAACTTCAGTAACAAACCTAAATGAAAGTGTCTCCTAACCTCTGTGCAACAATTCAGCATGCTGTGGTTCTTTGTAAAAATTCTAGTTAAACATTACATGGGTGCATACATGGAAGAGAATCTTCAAACAGGCTTCCCTGTTTTAATGTAACTTATGTGTAACTGTAGGAACCGACGCTTTATACCGTCAAGGGTATGGCCATTCTTGACAACGATGGCAACAGAATTTTAGCCAAGTATTACGACAAAAATGTATTTCCGACATCGAAGGAACAGAAAGCATTCGAGAAGAATCTGTTCACCAAAACACATAGAGCGAATGCAGAAATTATTATGCTGGATGGTTTAACCTGTGTTTACAGAAGTAACGTAGATTTATTCTTTTATGTTATGGGAAGCTCTCATGAAAATGAAGTATGTATCATTCATAAACAGTTTGTCATATTAATATTATTTGTCTCTGTTATTCATACAATTTTGTAATTCTTATTTCAGCTTATCTTAATGAGTGTGTTAAACTGCTTATATGATTCAGTTAGTCAAATTCTAAGGAAAAATGTTGAGAAGAGAGCTGTTTTAGACAGCTTGGACATAGTCATGTTAGCAATGGATGAGATCTGTGATGGAGGGTAAATAAGAATTGTACATTTTTAATTAGTTAAAAAATGTATAAAATATGCAACATTATAAATGTTTTTCCAGAATTATTCTTGATGCTGATGCTTCAAGTGTAGTTCAGAGGGTGGCATTAAGAACAGATGATATTCCACTTGGGGAACAAACAGTTGCACAGGTAATAATTAATGTTAAATAAGACAAGCTTGATTAACTTAATATCCTATCAAAGTTTGTGTCCGTTTGTCATATAGAAATTTGTCATATTTTCGATTTCTTTATTTTGTGTTCATGCATCATTCTACATTCTTCGCACAGTCTATGATTGTAAGTTTTTGTGACCCTAGAAGGTAGAATTGTCAGCAGTCTTTCTTTCAATCTACAGGTGTGTTACTAAATACTTTACATCTGTTCTAGGTTTTCCAATCTGCAAAGGAACAATTAAAATGGTCCTTATTAAAATAAGTTTTATATACAGATACTGTATTAAATACATGTATGTATAAAATTCGAATTTTTCAATATAAATAAAAAAGTAACAGTTAAAAATACGTTTTGAGAATCTAACATGATAATAAATATAAATGCAAAGAATCCTCATTAGTAAATTTTCTACTAATGCCAATATATGTTATCATGTTTCGCATAATATTTGCTTTTGATTTCCATAGTTATTCACTTAAATTTGTCCGTAATTCATAACAATTGTTTCAAGTAATTACATTCTCTGTATTTTATGTACACTTAGAATAACATTTTATTACATATAACATTCTTATGTCGAATTATAATCAGTTCAATAAAATTCTATTATTCCATATCAAAGATTGTGTACTTCATAAAATTTATCATTAATACCAAGAAGCATGCTTTCTAATCTAATCTAACGTTAGCCAGAAACAGAAGAGGTTATTAAAAAAGAAAAGGATACAAGAAAAAGTTCTGAGCCAATGCCCAATTTATTTTATTAAGGACAATAAATTTATACAGAATGTTTTAAGCGATACTGCTAGCGTTGGATGCAATCCTGGGCCACAAATCTGCACATTCTTTTGCAACAGGTCCTGTAATAGCTGATCCTTTCATTTCACCTTTATTATTCACGATCACACCAGCATTGTCTTCAAAGTATATAAATACCCCATCCTTCCTTCTAAATGGTTTCCGCTGTCGTATTACCACCGCTGGCATAACTATACAAAACAAAAATTGTTATTATTGAACCTTACTTACTTATTATCTTAATTGTCTTTATGAAGTAATAAAAACAAGACTGTGCACGTTTTTACCTAATAAACAAGTTTTATATAATACAGTTAATTTTTCTGAATTTATTTATATAGACTATTTATACTCTACAGAGCAATAAACATGAAAGATTAATTATAGGAGTAGATTACATAATAGCAAATTATTTATGTGTCTACGAATAAAATGAAAATTACCCTTTTTCCTAAGTTCAGGTTTTCCCTTTTTGACAGTCGCAACAATCATATCACCAGATCCTGCAGCAGGTAAGCGGTTCAACCTGCCTTTGATACCTTGAACTGCGATGACATATAGATTTTTGGCACCTATTAAACAAATATACACAAAGAACTTCAAGTACAAATACAAAATACATTTTAATGCAAACTAGACATAGAACAAATGGAACTTTATCACATTCTATACATTGAAAATTTCTGTATTTTCAGAATAATTTAAACAATAATTCTATTAATCACTCTTCCTGTATAAGATATAATAGAACTATAACTACACGATTCTATTCTATAAATACTGTAAATTAATAATAATTGAGATGTTATTTTGATGATACTACAAGTAGTATCACCTCCCTAAAGTGTATTCTGAGAAATCTATTTAACAAACAGACTATACTAAATAATTCTACTTTTAATAAAGTACTTGTTTCCGTAATTATACGTACAAAACAGTCTGCACAAAATGTTGTAAAAGCCTGAATGACAATCATAAGCCATGTGTTACTCTTAACCATAACATGACCAGTTTTTCTAGGTTAGCCGATATTTGTGCATTTTTCTTCCAAGTACTTACCAGTATTATCAGCGCAATTGATGACCGCACCAACTGGTAAACCCAGTGATATCCTAAATTTTGCTCCCGCAGAACCACCACGTCCTTAAAGAGCAATAGTTTTTCATGTTAATTGTAGATGTTAGTAGACACGTCTAACGCGGTGTTTATTCCCGACACAATCATCGATTTTCCCATATATCGTCGTAATTATCGAAAAATGATTCTTGTCGCTGGACAATCCAGACATTTCTTCGTTGTTCGCGATACATAATTGAAACTGATAGATAAATTCTAAGTAGATTTCTTTGGATTCTCAACGGTTCACAAACTCGACTTACCTCTCTTCGACATCTTGGCGTTTGAAAGAGAAAGAACCTGCTGTTCATCGCGCACTAACTCTCGCGCATATCGTGTTGAACAATTTCCGGCGCGGAAAATCGGCTACCATTCAACTGCAGTTGCTGTTCAAATGGAAAAAGACTTGTTCAAATGAATAATATATATATATATATATATATATAACTGCACATAGAACAATTATAATTCTTTTCAGGCGTTTGTACTTTAGACACTGATGAGTAGGATAAAGTAGTAAACTGGATAAGGAATATAGAGAAAATATAAAGAGGAAGGGATGACTTAGTCGATATTAATAAATAATAAATTAACGGAGAACTACTAATCTATTTTTAATAACTAGAAACTTATTGTAAAGTAGGTGTATAGCGGATATTTAAGAATATTTATAAACCAAGTCCATCTTTTGGCTTTCAGTAATTAAATAATAGTAACAATAATAATAGTAAGCTGATAATAACTGGAAATAATAGTAATCTGGATAAGGAATATAGAGGAAAATATAAGGAAAGAAGATCACTTAGTCGATATTAATAAATAATAAATAATCTGGGAACTACTAAACTATTTTTAATATGAACAATACTCACAAATACCAAATAAATAATGCTACAGAAAGCCTTTTTCAGCACGCATTCATTTCTTTATCGCAATAATAAAAATAGTTTGGTACTATTAGGCATTCTTGTATTGCTAAACATTCTATAACACTATTTATTTGGAGTTTATGAATATTGTTCATAATATTATATTCGCGTTAATACCGTTTTTGCATTAGCATTATTATAAGCGTAAAAGTCGAAGAAATCTTGTTAAATCAGAAGTCAGAAATTCAAATGTGTCGATGACTGACAGAATGGCCACGTGCGCGTGGCGTTCAGTGGCGCTGTGGTCACGTCACAGAACCTCGCATCATAGATGGGGATGCCATTTTTCATAGCGGATATTTAAGAATAGTTGTAAACCGAGTCCACTTTTTAACCCTCAATAATTAATTAATTAAATAATAATAATAATAATATATTATAATTCCTTTTCAAATACATTGTTTATTATTAACTAAAATATGTTTAGTCTTATCATCGACGAACTACAGAATAGACTTATTATCCAATGTATTTTTGTGTCACACGTTCGGAGGGCTCGCGACACAGACGAGATATAAGATATAAGATTATATCTCGTCTGTGGCCGAGTACGAATTTAGTGACGTTACCATCTTTGGTGGTTGGATTGTACTTGATTCTCAAAATCACCACTCCTGGACGCAGAGGGCGCAAGAAAACCTGTGGTTTTTCGAGAAGTCGGTATTTCAGACCATGTGACACGAAGTCCCATAAGATGATAGGTTTATTCTGTAGTTTGTCGATGGTCTTATTCTCTAGCAATTCTAATAAAATATTTTTAAAACAGTTGGATAAAAATTTTTAAATATTTTTACTGGTCATATTTACATTAATTGTTGTGAATACTTTTGGACTCTGCAATATGCGCTATTAACAAATACACTTAAGAATGAAATAACATTTTTTTAGTTCAAGGCCACGAGAGAGCGTAACAATTTGAAAACCAGTGATGCGAAAATTATAAATTATTGTGTAATCGAATTTTCTGAACTTGCATTATTGAACTATTGAAAGCACAACATAGTGTATTGTTGAAGGATTAATTTTATACATTAATTATTGTTACACGGAAGTTGAATGTAAATTGGTTTCGTCTGCATATGCACTATCTTCTTTTGTCATGTAATGAGTTCAAGTTCAGTGTAGTAAAAAGAAATAAAATTTTATACCGTTATCAGTATCACGTTTAATCGGTTAAAATGCCTAGCACATTGTTAGAAGATTCTATTATCATAGCATTAGAAGGTAATTCTTTATTCTATTTTGACAAATCATTTGTGTCACTCATCCAGTTCATGCAGAACATAACCTTATTATTTGAACATCATTATAACACTATTTTCTTTTTGTTATTCCCTTTCAAATGATCGAATATTTGTATGCATCATTACTATTTATCATTAAAATTCATTTGTTTTTGTTACTTGGTTTTTATTTAATGACACTCTGTTTAGTAGTTGCATGAAAGTATTTTTTTTAAACATGAATAGAAATGATGATACTTTCTTTTTTAGATCAGGAGACATGTCCTCAACCAATTACGCTGTTTCAAACGTATCCAGTCGAACAGATGTTGTTAGCTGATAGCGCAAATTCCATGGCTGTACAAACTTTTCTGAAAATGTGCGGTCTCGAGTTTCAAGTAGAAACCAGAAGCAATGCAGAATATATGTCTCCATCCGGTCGAGTGCCGTTCATTAAATGTGGAGCATTCTACGTATCTGAATTTGACAATATTGTGTCCTTCATAGCGACTAAAGGAAAAAGTTTATCTGATCAGTTACCTCCGACTTGCAAAGCTGATATGAGAGCCTATATTTCACTTGTAAACAATATATTTGTAAATGCTGAATTGTACATTTGTTGGGTTGACAAAACAACTTTAACTGAAGTAACAGAAATAAGACATGGATGCGCGCATCCTTGGCCTTTGAATCACATTTTAAATTGGCAGAAAAAAAAAGATGTAACAAAGAAGCTGAGTGTACTCGGTTGGTATAACAAGACCATAGAGGAAGTATGTATGGATGTTGATAATTGTTGTACAGCATTGTCTGAGAGATTGGAGGGTAATGACTACTTTTGTGGAGACAAGTAAGTAACATTTATAATTTATTGTTAATAATAAGTTAAATCCAATGTTTTTGTTACATTATCTTATTCATTCATGTTTTTTAATTAAATAGACCCACTGAACTAGATGCTTTGGTATATGGTCATGTACAGGTTTTCCTGAATTCCTCTCTTTGTCCCAGTGTCCAAAAGATTGCTGTAACTGTACGGCAGCATCCGAAACTGATTAAACATGCATCAGCAATTGAACACTATACTAAATGCTTCTTGCCTCCATGTTTCAACGATTTTGAAATTATTGGGTCATCCTCCAAAGATACTCTGTGGAATTATCCTGAATCTCTTGAATCCCTACCACCACTTTCAGAAGATTCATTTGTATTCTAATCTTCCTAATGTATCCTGTATTTGTTGCCATTTCATATAAATAAATGAAATATTTGTATGTATTTCATATCATAAGACATTTCATTCATTTAGCTGATCAATTCAAAGTAGATTATTTCATTATTTAATTGTATTTAGGACACCCAATGAATTGGATGCGTTGGTGTTTGGACATATTTTTACAATAATTACAACACCACTACCTGGTGAGATATTGGCAAATATCGTTCAGAAATATCCACTGCTTATAAACCACTGCAAACGCATTGAGACTAGGTATTTCGAGCGTCCGAAAGATTAGATGGAGTTAAACTCGGGCTTCAGATACATTGAACTCAGGTATACAGACTGTACTGATGTTAAGTTCCTGTGTTATGCTTGCACCATTGCTAAGGATAAAAATGTAAGGCCAAAAGTATGTAGTATTCAATGAATTTTACTGATGGAATTTACAAGTCTAAAGAATATTCAATTAAAGTAAATATTGATGGTGCAAAGATCTTATGATATATATCATATATTTACATAAATACCTAATGATATAATGTTGCAATGACATCAACAGACAAATGTTCAATGTATCTGAAGTCCGAGTTTGAAGGGATAGTAAACTGTGTAGAAAGTAATGTTGATAGTTGACTTGTTATAAACTGTTAAGTGTAGAAATTATATTGTTGAACATGAAATACTGTTAGACATACTGTTTTAAATGCATAATACTGCACGTGACATTTTTCAGCATTTTTTCTCCTCAAGCGATAGGGGTGAAATAACGTAAGAAAATGTTGGAGGCGAGAATTAAGTAACACGATTTTGGAGATTTCCAAACGTATATTCTCGGAAAACGGCAAGAATGCGTAACCGATAAAAAGGTATCTCTAAAAGTAAACATTTTGAAGAAAAGTTTATTGGAAATAATCGGAAATGATTATGTTAAATATTGTCTACCTTTCTTTTGAGGATAATCATTCTCAACGTACCTGTTATCAGCACTTATTTTTTATTTATCTGAATCACACTAACAGATAATGTACGCATAATAAGCATTCTAACATTAAATGTAATTACATGGCGTTAATCAACGATAAGTAATGTCTCGATTATAGATATTGTGTACATATTTGTATAGGCAGAGAAAAAACGTCAAATTGTAAGTAACCGTTTTAGCTATCCAGCCAATTACTGATTCCTCCCTAAAAGTGCGACAATTAGTCGCTCGCCTTTTGCCGATCCTACATTAAACATGGCTAATAATAATAATTTGCTCTTTTTGTACCGTAAATCACTTGTCTATTTTATACGATTTCTAACTTCTGATTTTAATATACTCAGTTTTTTTTAGAAAGTATATATCCATTATATAAATTCTTTGATATTGTATAATTCCACTGTTTTCTAGTCAATATTTACATAGAACCCTGTATTTGATGAAGTTATAATTCAGTTTTAGGTATTGTATATAAAATAACAGTATACCACATAGTAATATCCAATTTAATTTAAATGTATAAAAAACATATTCAATACTATTACAACTTTATTATCATTGTGTATTACTCTTCATAATTGTTACATTTAAGTCTGTTACATACTTCTTGTCTCCAGCGTTTAGTCAAACTAAACAGCAAATTGTACTTGCCATTATAATTCGATGAAACTATGTTAAACCTTCATAGACTACAAAACTGTTCTGATTTACCTTAGAATGTTTAATTCTTATGATCGAATGTTTTAAAGTACAGGAATATTATTGAATAAAAAAATGTTTATCCCATTGTCATAACAATTTATATCTGAATATATTCATTGTTCAATGACAAATAAAAGAATTAATAACACAAACGCTTGTCTCATACTTAACAAGCATGTATTTTTCTTGTACAGTCTCCTTACTTTTATTTCTTAATAGTATCTTTTTGATAACAAATATATCTGGAAGTTACTATTACAACATACACGGCAATATAGTTTGATTGTTCTAAACAAAAGTGTAAACGACATGTAATCCGTTATTTTTTAAAATTAAGAACAATAATTACTGCCTCAAATCAGAAATAGGCACGACAGTTTATAATATCGAGGTTCGAACATTTCCACAGAATTAATTCCGGTTTTCACATAACTTTTATGCTTTCGTACAAATATTAAAATGAACGGCTCGAACGTGTGTCAGTCTATAAGTGTATATAATAGATTCTATGGTATTTGATAAAGAACCTCAGTAAAAACGTGTAATATAGACTATTCGAGCATTTCTACAATTTTTAATAATATAATCGGTTTTGCACATCTGTAAATTCGTGACGTGAAACGTGCATATGATTTTCAGGTATAATAAGAACTACAAGATGTAACATATTGACGTTACTCTTTTGCTAAATTATCTCGTATGAATGTTTCGTTTTGATATAGTTTTCTTTACTATGGATTACACGCAATTCTATAATTTTATTAGGTGTAGCAAGGGGTATAATGATATAGTTGTCACACGCACGCTCGTACAAGTACGTACGTATTAGTACATACTTGTGATTAGGAAAATTCGAATATACATATATATATTCACTCAAAGAATCTGTAATCTATGTTGATTTATACTTGTAGTGCTCAACTAAAGCTCTAACACTTGTAGTTTTAATACTCTTACTAAAGGCATTAATAATTAAACTGAGATCATATTTATCTACAAAAACTAAGTTTAAATCAAATACTTTGTATCTCTTTTTAGGGAAGATTCTTTAAGTGTACATATCTATATAGTAAAAAAAAGATACTTTTAATGATAATCACTCATAAAATAAAAGCTACAAACAGTAATGCGTTTCCAAATTAAAATTTTTTTAGGATCTTATTTTAACAGAAAGTTCAGCTACTTGTGCGAAAAAGTTCATGAAGATCATAAAATTGAAATAGTCAATTACAAATATATAATTAATACAAAATGTGTTTTTGTACTAAAGGTACGAGTTCATTATTTTCATTTTTGACTTTCTGTTATATAGCTACAGTTTTGTTTCTGCTATGTACGTATAGTGTACAAGTGAAAACATGTAAGAACAAAAGTTACTTTTATTATAAATGTAAATTTGCACTTCATCCACTTTTTATCTATGTATTATACGAGTATATCTTGTCTCTACCTAATGGATTTTACTACCGTTTATAGCAAATAATTAGATTAACTATTGCAATGGTTTCATCTCATGTTAATTTTTTAAATTACTCAAGATTAAATAAAAATGTATTATTTTCTTGCATGTTTCTTTGTGCAACAGATTCTGCAGTATTAATTATTAATCGCAAATATAATTTTATACTACCATTAATTATGAAGAGCAACTTAATGGATTCAGTTTCAAGTATTTAAATAAACGAGTGTAATTGTGCATATTTGATTTTTTTATACACCTGATACTTTGCACCAATAATTAAAAAATGACACGAAGTTAGAACAATGAAGTATGTTTAAAGTTTGAAGTGCTAATAATACGAACAGTAAGATTTCAATTGAAATAAACTTATAGATATCTTTGAATTTAATATTGCAAGTAATTCAATAATTTACTATTTATTTTTTTGTAATTATCAGTAACAAATTTGTGTAAAATGAAACTTGTTTTCTACTATAATTTCAACTGCTAGAACGGTTTGTCAATGGGTACACGAGCCAACTTTTGAACACTTCAGATTTTAATGGTATGCACAGTATTTGTTCACATAATGCCTGAGTTCTAGCAGTCATTAGTACTAAATTTATTGGTCAGTATGTGAGTCGTAAATTTGTATTACTTATCATTGTAATTGATTGGTACCTGCCCAAAATTTGATAAATGTACATTATAGCAATCACTATGCCGTGTCATTTCTTAACAACATAATGTAATATATTAAAACATTTTGAATGTTTTGTTGATATTACTTTCATAATAAGAATGCTTAAAAAATGTTATGCATATGTAGAGAATTGTATTTTTAAATGAGTATAATTAAGGATGTAATAAAGTACAAAATCTACTATATGTAATGATTAAGCAAGGTTTTTTAAAATTTTATACGAACCATGACTTTTCCTAAATTGTAATTATAGTCATTTAAATATCTGTGGAACTAACAACTGTATATTCTAACTATTTTAACATTTTTCTCTTTGTTTGTCGGACGTATTTATCTATGATATCGCAAATTATATGATTTTTTGGCGTGTATTATTGCACGCTTTGTGGTATCTTATATTTATGCATTTACGTACTCAATAGCTTTAAGTATACATACATACATATAACTACATAGGCTGATTATTTTTGTGCAGTCTATTTAAATTAGTCCGGGGGTAAAAAACTGAAGAGTCGGAATTGTTCTCTAATACGCGGTCTAACGTCTCCTCCCTGTAATTACAATTATATGTATTCTGTCTGGATTAACTGTCTTCAATAAATCACTAAATATAAACATCAGTACTTACCCAATTTACTAAATTTTCTAAGAACGGTAACAATTTCATTAATTCGTTATCTGAACGATCAGCAAACCAACTTTCTATAGGGATACCGTTTTCTAACTGCAATACAAATATTTCATACGAATCAGAATATTTATCTATAGTGTTTGCAAGTTTTTCAATATCTACTTACCTGGTATCCAAATGCTTGTGGACTGTTATCAATTATAACAGTTTTTGATAAATCTCTCCCCAATATAGACAAATCCTTAATGTAATTTCCATTAACACAAACACAGTGTTCTCTGAAGAGTCGGTATTTAATCAATTTCCTTGTCGGATCTAATAAATTCATTAATTTGTTCGCGTAAACACGCTTACTTGCAGTAAAAAGGATAACTTCATACAATGATGAAACATGTTCTAAAAATTCGCGGAAATATGGCCGTGTTCTAACAAACACTGTATATGTTACATCTTGAAAGACTACTGGAAAACGAAACGCTGCGTCCGATAGTTCTTGCAGACTGCAGTGAACTAATGTTTCATCCTATAAAAGAAAATGTCTTTTTATATTTATATGATGTGTAAACCTGATCAATATTTTATTCTTTCTTTTCAACTATTATTACTTTAATTCAAACCGAACGTACCAAATCTAATACTAGACTAAATTCTGGACTACTGCGAGTTTTAAGTGGAAGAGCAGGGCATCTAGCCCTCATTGCTGGAGTCAAAGGTGGTAAGTGCTTGATGAAGACATAAGGATCGAATGGTTCCCAGTCTTCTTGGACATGAGTAACCATGTTATCGACATCGCAACTCTCTACTATTTCTTCGCTTCCAACTTCCATGTATTCGACATCGTGATAATCGTTCTCGATGTCATCGGAATCATATTTTTCCGTAACATTCCCATTCGTGTCAGGAGGATGATGATGACTTACACTGTACATGGCCGATGTATTATATTTTGCGTTAGTAAAACCAGACTCATACTTTGTAGATTGGCTTTCAATAGAATATTGATTTTTCGGTAAATTGCTATTATTTTCATTATTGTTGCTGAATGTGTATTTCCCATTTGGAAAATACTTTTCTGTTGGGTAAGGTCGAGTTCCATACATTGGTGTAGAATGTATTAAGCTGTAGCATTCTTCAGTTGTATCCGTTTGTGTGCATGGAGCAGAATAATACAGTGAACTGTTGTCTGTAGCAAAAACAATTTACTTATTAAATATATGTTAAATAGAAAATAAAACCAAATTGTTATCACATTTTTATAGACATACTCACCAATACTCTTATTTTCTTCATCATCTAATACATATGAGAGCTCTGAAGGGGAACCTGTAGATACTGGAGGCATTAGATTTGTCAGTGACGGTATACTTGGAATGGAAGGTTTAAAATCATTTACAGTAGATATGGAGGTACAATGTGAATCATCTGTGTTTAATATTGATGAATATAGAGATAAAGTAGTTGTATTCCAGTTTTCCTTAGATTCTTCAGAAACTTTAGATACAGTTGTACATTTTGGTGGCTGAAAAGATGCATAGATATTGATTCCTCTTTAGTAAGATGTGCTTTATATTAACTTACAATAATTGCATCTTTTGGAGAAGATCGATGTAATGGAGTTGAAGTAACCATTGACCGCTTTATACATTTTCTTCTACGAGGTCCTCTCTCTCGTCTAATAGGTGTAGATTTCGCAAAATGTAAAACATTCTCTTTACAAGCCTACGAAGATAATAATCTTTTTAACAAAACCGAATTGATGTCCTTATATTAACCAAATGTCTTCAATTGTAGTTCTAAGAAATCTAATTGCATAACATCCTTGTGAGTTAGTCAGGCACTCATTAACCATAAACCGTTGATTAGTTACAAAGTTTTTCTTTTTAAGTAATAGTCAAGCTTGTTTTTAATAAATGACCTGCAAAGATCATTTATAATAAGCTAACAAAGATAATGCATTTTCAAGTATTATAACTGAATATTAATGCTTTGGATGGCAATGAAAAAGAATGCAATATATGTTAAAAGAGAAAAATAATACAAATTTAAAATTCAAGCAAATTTTATGTTTACCTCTTTCAAAAAAAGGGTGCATCTACGCCTCCATCGTGTTAGCCTGCTGCATTTGTTCGGTGTGTTAATACGATGACTATTACCAGTAATAGATGGAAGTTTTCTCAAACTATTGACTTGTATTCGAGGAGTGGAAATTTTGGATCCTGATATGCCGCCTATAGTTAAACGGCCACGCAGTCTTCTACTAACATGTTCGCTTCGTAACCACATTTCAATGAAATGTTTAACTATTCTGAAATAATGTGCAATTATAAAATATCATTTGTATGTTATAAAATTCTTAAATGATATTTATATTTTATATTATTCTATGACATAAAAATAACATACATATCAAATAGACTATATGATAAATATTGGTAAAAATTTATTACACATTACTTCAAATTTTATTAATTTATTAATGACATTCTTATGTTCGGTTGTATTGTTTCTATATTTTACACACAGCATAACAAATACTATGACTAAAAATATTCCTCTACTACTAAAAGTGATAATTAACATAATAATCTACTATCTCTAGCAAACATGTTTAAATAAAAGAAAAAATAATGCTTTGCCTAAATGTTGTTCACATTATATTAATCAGTAAATTCAACAAACCAAAATTCTTTTTGTAAATTACTTTAAATAACAGTTTACCTGTAATAAATATAAAATAAAAAACAAATTTTAAATACATTTAATAATTTCATTCGCATCTTCATTAAAAGATACACCTGGGCCATACATTTTCAGATTCTTTCCTTTTTTTAGCGTTTTTCATTCAATATAATCATTTCGTTCATCACAAATAAATGTTTTCAATTATTCCAAAAATTCATGAAACTGAAAAAAAAAGAATCGTCGAAGGAAACTTTCTGTAGGATAAAGACAAAATTTCATTCATCAAGTACGGTCAATTATCAACATTTTTCAATTATTAAATTATCAAGGTTTCCCAGTGTCTTAGAAATTGCGCGGGAAAGAAAATTCGATCGTATCGTAAAAAGGGGCGTTCCTGATCTTTGCAGTGCCGCTATATGTACGTATTCACGTTCAAGCGTCACACCAAGCAAAACAGTGTCGCGCGCGCGCACACACACGCAGGCACACACACTCAAAACGTATATATCGATTTATATGCGGTGGATAGCCCGGTTTTCGAATATTTTCACAGAAACACGATGGAACGTTCTGAGCATGGTTCCTCGATGGATCGAGCGAAAATTCGGATCGCGAACGATATACTTGTCCCGGTCGGCGGTTCTGCAACGCTTTGCAAATCGATCGAAAAGTTTGAAAGTGCAATGTTGCGCCGCGGCGGCGGCATCGAACAATCGTAACACCTGAAAATTCCCGCGAAAACTATCCGCGCTGTATTACGAATCCAATAGAAGTTTAAACAGTTTTCGTCGCTTACCATATCTCTCAATTGACCGACACGCTGCTTAAACACGCAAACAACCGAACAAACGGCGAACACACGCGTTTCATTCAAATCCCTCGCTCGCGTACGCTTTTCATCCCCACGAAACTAAACAATCATGGCGGCGGCGTCACTCGAAAGTACAACGTGAGTCAGGTTCGACGTTCAGTGAAGACACGATTTGAAATATTTCTATACAGATAAAAAAGAATTGATTTATTTATTACTCTGCATAGATATAATTGTGTATGAATTGTTTCACGACATATTTTTGGTGAGATTTGATTAACGTTGTAGAAGCCTTCCGGTGTCCGCAGCGACATCTGCGTTTTCAAACACTTTGCACTCGAGTGGCGCCTTCGACGCAGCGGAATGTTTATATTTCTGATTTAACATTCTACGCGAATAACCAAAAATGATGTTCGGTCTCATGAATTCGATAATATACACTTATTAGCTAGTATTGAATTATATTCGAAATAAAGGAAACCCTCTTGTTGAAATATATCAGACTTGTGTTTTTAGGTTATGTGTATTACATGTAAAAGATTTCGAGCTTAAAAGGTTGATTGTTGCTACGGCGCTTGCCCGTTGAATATGAGAAATCGAACCAAGTACTATTCGAAAATTTTCATTGTTCAAATGTTTAATTTGTAATGTTGACAGATTTGATTGCTTAAATTATGTACATATAATAATTTGATAACATTGTTTATACTTAGTAGATTTTTCTTATGATACTATGAGACATTTTTTTGTAATATCAAAAATAAAGATGTTGTGGTGACTCACCCCGTATAGTTAAAAAATCTATGAAGGCACGATTTCTATATAAAAATAGCAATAAATATTTCAAACTTTTATTGAATTTTCGTGTTGCTATTTACATCATTGTATCATAGTTTTTCATTGTAATACCATTGTAAGAATAGCGAATAGTAATTTTATATTATTTATAAAATCGTCTCGTACCGTATGCTCTACTAATCGTGATTAATTCAGTATTTACAATATGTATTAGAAAAGCCAAGTTGTACACCGATTATGTACAGCAGCATGGCGTGTATGTAAATTATAATCAATTTGCACATACGAAATGGATACTTAATTATAGCTTTTGTATACTTGCTTCGACTTCCTAAGACTACATTTTGTAAATGTGCTATTTCGTTCAAACACGAGAGACCACATTATACTATTTAGCTTTTGCACATTATAGAGATTAATGCTAGTTCAAGCAAAAATTATATGCAGTTCTTATTATTTATAAATATCACTTCATATATACCATTTTGTCTATTATCTCAAGACCTTTTTTAGTAAACTAAAGAAAAGATTTAAATTATGAAGACACTTTTGTACAAATATAAATATCTGAAAGAATAACAATTTGGAAGCTTCGAGTAACTAAGATAATGCATTTTCTTATATTATAAATAATCTACTGATGGAAATCATTGTTCTATAAAAATCTATTGCAATTTACATAATCAAAATATTTATACCTTAAAAACAAAATGGTAAATAAATTCGTTTACCTTTGTTACATTGTAATGAAAGATTTATAAAATCTGAGTGAAAAACTTCCCGGCACATATGCAAGTGAAAGATTTCCAATAGGATTTTTTATCTTAGACGCTTCGCCTCGTACGTGTACACGGAAGTAAAAATTTTACGACGTAATTTCTTGTACACGTAGATGTAATTATAAAAAGTTCACTATTTGGTGGTGTAGCAAACGTCAGTATTTCGTGTTAGAAGTAATGAATGCATTGGTCAAACACCATTTGATGTTGTGGAACTGTGAATTGGTGGCCTTAATAAATCATGATATTGAAGCAAAGCCTCCCGTAAAGATCTTGAGACTTGGCCTGATGCCGTGGCAATTGTACACTCTACTAAACATGGATACAGTCCGATCAGTTGCTCCCACACAGATCTTTCAACTGAAAAATAATTGTGATCCGAATTCTATTGTTTTCTAAATGAATGTGAAATAAGGAAATACGCTAGTGTAATATAATTTAATCTGAAATTACCTTTGTTGGGCGGTGCTTTCTTCAAAGACACTACGAGTGTTGCAACAGCTTTTAAAACGAATGAGATTTCGGATAATCTGTACCTAGAAAAGGTTCATATAATAAGTACTTAAAAATTTACGTCAGTCTAATCTATGTTATATACATGCCCATAAAATTATATAATATTGGCAAAAGTATTTATATTCTGCTGTGACAATAGTGCATTCAAACACAAAACTATTACCTAGGCAATGGACACTTTCCACTTCGTCTTTCATTCTCTATATATCGCCGTAGGACTTCTTGAAATCTATGAAGAAGAGCAGTGACCGCTAACCGTCCTGCAACGCCTCCTTCATCGTTTTCAGGATTCTTTGATGTATCATGCTCCGACTCGTTATTTAATCCATCTAAAAGAGAAAACTGCAGTAACGTTTCAAAACACGTTTTTGCAAATTCTTCCCTTAACTTGGTTTCGCCGCTGTTTTCTGCAACAGATAGCATGTGAAAAATAAGTTTCAATTAAATGAAGAGTGCATAATCAAATAATGTAAATTCGTTACCGATATTTGTCGTAGTCGCCGAGTGTATCGAACCTTTATTTAAAAGCATAACCACTCGTAAAATAAACTGATGAGGTATGTGCTGTGAATGTGGCAAAACTTCATCTCGTAAAAGCTCCATTACTTGACAATCGACAGCTTCGTCTGCTTGAATTTCTTCGACGCCTCGTTCCACGTTTAATACGCTATTATTAACAGAGACATCAACATATTACGTTTTAAACGAATCTCGAAGGTACAAAATTTATAATTTCCTTAAATTACCTTTTTGGAAACAGAAAATCGTCTAAAGTATTCGCAAGTTCTGGCCACATACTTTGAAACTGTTCTGGATATTTTCTAGCCAGAGGCAAACCGGTGTGTAAAACAGCAAGCAGACTAGTCACAGCTAATTTCCAAGTGGTCGGTGACGGACAAGCATATTTCATTGACAAAGGCACGTGCAACGCTTCTATGATGTGTTTTAAAACTTGTCCATCTATTACTGCCATTTCATGCGCCGTCTTTTGATATAATGTTACGACCATTGATAAAGCTTTTTCTCCAAAAGGAACATAATTCATCGTCACCCAATCAGCCTAAATAAGTAATAAAAACAATTCTAAGTGACGTCTATTTAACAAAAATACAACATTTAATAATCTTAGGTACAAATACTTACAGATACACCTCTAATTTGAGAGATGTGTTTCGTAGGTATTTTACCATAAGTGGGAGCTTCGCAAGCCAACTTTGAAAAACTTAAAAGTTGTTGAAAAATTAAGACAATCATTGTTCTTAAATTGTCAGATCCGTTTAGTGCTTCCTGTAACAGAAACTTAATTACCTTCAAATATAAAAGAAATAATTTGAGTCAAATAATAAATAACGTACCTTTTGCAATAGCTCCATGGAATGAAGTACACCATCTTGTAAGTGAGTAAGAACGACGTCTGGCATTGTGGGTAAGATATAAGGTGTTGATTCACCGTGCACTGGAACTGCAACTGCATTTTTCAGCACAATGCAAAGTTTTTGTAAGTCGGGGCTAGTGAATCTAAAGAAAATTGTAGTGAAAGTGATATCTTATTTCTGTTACAAAGTTTGATTACTTAGACAGAGTAATAATATACTTGGTTCTAATGTGTTGAAACACAGCTGGAAATATATGGACCAGTGCTGTTAAAAACGCTTGCGACGGTACATAAGGTTCCGTTTCACTCTCCTGAGGCGGTGTTGTACTTTCCATGCCAATGTTAAGCCATACACGCCATGCAACGATCCACAATGCCTCGGAATCATTCGATTGAATTACTTCATTGCTATCGCTTCCTTTTTGGAGGTACAAAATTTCTTGAAAAGATTTTAAGGCTGCTAAGGATACCTGTTCATTTTAAATATGATTTGAATGAGTTTTCATATTTCTATTTTCTTGATGTATCTATAGATATAATAAATGTTTCCACGTACCTCGTTATTTTTACTAAGTGCAGAATTTTCTATGAATTCTAGTAGAAGAGACCAAGCTCTAGGAAAATCTCCTAACATTTGTAATAGTTGACGTTTCGTGTTAAACACTCTTCCAACGCCGCTCAATGTCAGTACCTATAAGATGATTACTAATAAAACTTGTTTCTTTGTACAGACTACAGTAAGTAGCCATTTTAAATATACATGTAAATAATTACCTGCGTTTCCGCCCATTGCTTCTGTGCTGTGTTTCTACTGTGATGAATGAGTATGTTTCCACTAGTATCAACTTTTTCACTACTGGCAGAATTAGATAAACTCCTTACTTTATCCAGTAAAGGAAACAGAACCTGCCAAAGGACAGCCTGCCATGTTGGCTGATGCAGCAAACTGCCGTGAGCAGATATCGTAGAAAATAAAGTTTGACTGGCTGATTTGCGCACTGCAGGTCGAGGATCCACGCACAAGTCTCCTGCATAATTTATTTAAAAGCAAACATTATCATTGTTTTTTTATCTTCAACAAGTAATTCATAAAAAAACGCATTACCTAATCTTGCATATAGGCACATCCAAAGTTTATCAAATGGTGGCATGTTCGTTGTACCAGGAAAGTCGGGAAATACGGATGATGAATCTCCTCTGAGAGAAACACAGAGTTTCTCCTGATTTTGATAAAAATAGTCGCTAATGTTCCACTGAAAAAATATGTACTAATTAATATATAAACTCACTCTTGACCGATCCATGAAAGTGCCTTTTTATTTAATGTTTCAACGCGCTAGTTATTGATACAAAAAATTTGTCGTAATATCACGTTTATAACGAACTGTAATTGCCTGATTGCCTTGAATTTTTAATTTGGGTCGTTCAACATATTTTGGCATCGACTTTAATGACTTTAGATGCTTCTAAGTCTTCTAGAATTGAACGTATGCGCATCTTTTAATCACGATTTTCGTCACTGATATATTCCAAAGGAATTCCATAGCCTGTAATCGAAAGTTTTAACCAAAAATCACCGAATTCGCGCAACATATTAACTTCCGATTCTTTTTAATGCTGGCAAAAGAAAACAAACTTCTGATAATAAAAATATTTTTCAGCTGTAATTCGGCTTTACCATTAGTCCAACAGCTGTGAGTGAAATATTCAGTTCTTGCGTTTGTGAACCAAACTTTGCGGCCGTGTCAACGCATAATGGAAGACACCGCCAAGGCATCACGGGTAGGAAATCAGTTACTACCAATTGTAAACACTGAAAGGCTATCCTAACTAAAGCTTCTCTGCAAAGCATACAAAATATATTACAAATTATAAATAGAAATATTTATTTTGTACGCATATTTGTTGAATAGCAATATTTACCCATGATGATCTGACACTGCTCCAATGATACCAAGTACCAAGGGCCAGCCATGATACAGTGTCTCCCCTGCTCCATGTAGAACTTGTAAAACACATTCTAACTGACGTTGTCGTACATCTCCATGACGTACTGACGACAATTCTGATAATGGTCCTAAAAGTAATGTCTGCAATTTCTGTAATAAAGGAAACATGAATAATGTTTTTAATAAACAGATCTTCGGACACAACTGTATGTACAACAAATAAACATACTTGATTATCACGTAACGGTTGAGGATATTTGTGTTGAAGTGCCATCTTGACAAGGTATGTGATGGCTTCAACGCCCCATTCTCTCATACGAATGTGCGGATGCTGACAAACTTCAAGCAAGTGATTCGTGAGTGGCCTCCATAGAACTTCCACTCGTGGTAAATTTACCAAACCAGTTTCTAATAGTTTGGCCACGGCGAAAAGTGACGGTTCCTATTTGAAGAATGTAAAAAGTATTCCTTATGTTTTGTCTTACATAAAAGTTAATCATTTGAGTACATACCCTATTAGAGTAGGCCAACTCCATGGCCTCATGGCTTAGCTTGCAAAGAGCATCTATCAAATGATGTAAAGCTACATCATCAAGATGTTGACTGCTCTCAAATAATCTACTAAGCATGGCGCTAAGTACAGGCAAGTCTGCCATAACTGCATTTGTTAGTACTGCGTTTGGATCAGCAGCAGTTCTTCCGGCTTTAAGGGATCCACCCGTGGAGGGTTTCAGACCAAGAATCCAAACAAGGTGTTGCAAAGTTGTGAGTACCAAATGCCATGCGCCACCGAGTATGCTTCCGTGGCAATGCGCAAGCGATAGCAATGCGCGCATGCATTGTAAATTCTTTGCTGTTAACATAACAGGACCTTGATGTGCACCTGTATAAATATAATATAATTTTACTCTTATTGACATCAATTGTACAAGATGGGGCATCTAACGTTATCACTGTATATCAGATATCAAACAAGTACAGAGAAATATAAACACGTTATTACTGAATGATTCAAACCTTTCACAAATCCATTAGTGTAGAAAATACTACTGTTATTTTCACGTACCGACTGGTAGAGATGCAGTAGGTAATGGGGTACCAACTGCTACCACTTGTTGTCGGTAGTCTGGTTCACCAAGCGTCACATTATACTGAGTAGATTCTTGTTGTCTCGCGCTCGGTATACCCTGAGGAGCATTGTACAGTACGGTCAACGCATAGTGAGGAGGCAATGATGCTTTGCATATTGCAGTAATGAACGCGTCGCGTGGAGTTTGCAACTCTAATTGCCCACACAGAGATGCAAAAGTTTGAATAGCTTTCAACACATTTTCCGTTGCAGACTCGTCGGTGCTAATAATTATGATAAAGAAGAAATTAATCTGATGTGCTGTGAGAATATTTTACCCAAAAATATAATTGAACAATTAATAAACATATTAGTAGCTCTTACCTCGCATCTATAAGAGGACTCAATGCTGCTAGTAAACCACACCAACTGGAGTTAATGAGTTGAGTATGAAGTTTACGTTCAGATTCACTTGGTTTGTAAGATTGATTTCCACTTGTAGCTTCATTAGTGCCATTAATGGCAAGAGCAATAGAACGTATAATATCCAGTAAACATGCGTAAGCTATACTTATTCCATAGCCAATTGGAATTTGTGGTGGTTCAACTTTATCCAGCATGTCCAAACTATAAAATATTTACATTATTTAAAAGAAGAAAATTTCTGCCATGATAAACTCTGTTGGTGATTGTTTAAACATATTACTTTTAAAAACATAGATTAGATAAGATAGATAAGCTATGATACTATACATACTAGGTAGATTTTGCTTGACCACTTGTGAATGTCGCAACTACTGGCAGCCAGATACCGCGCGAGTAAAAACCAGGCTGAGGTGAAACACCAGGGCCAATAGGCATTCCCGTAAATAACGGAGAAGCAGTACTTTGTTGTAACGTTGTACCTGTGGCTGTATTAGAAATATATTAATGTCACTTCTGTCATTGTTTCTTTAATTTTATAAATGACGATTTACCCATATTGGTTTGATTCATCATTTGAGGATTAACGAAAAGACTATGTACATAGGCTCCCAGGCTGTTGACAATATCTTGAAAGATGTTGGTTGCATGAGGTTTTAAATCATAACATTCGCAGAAGTTTGTAAGAAGATCAGCTTGTACTGTCATCTTGTGTAAAACCTCTAATGCTAATGCTCTCTGCCATGTTGGCTTATCAGGATCCAAAAATTTAACTATCAATGATAGAAATATTTCACATTCTGTCACCTGAAAATGTATAAATTACTAATAAGGTAATTTGTACAATGAAAAGTACTTTTTAGAAGTAATGTAGAATATTAAAACTGTGGAGCTTACCAGGAGAGAATGGTACTTTTGTATTAAAATAGAAACAACTCGAAGAAGTCTCATGCTAATGGGGAAATAAGGCTTGTCCAGAGGTGTAGCTTGCTGTAGCGATGCCGGTACGGAATTACGGTATTTTATATTAGGTGAAAATAGCTTGATCACAAGGGCACAAACCCTTTCCTTTAGTAAAAAGCTGAATTCTGGATGCTGGTGGAAATATTAAATTCAAAATTAACAATCCATATTTAACACTAGGTTTACGGACATTTCTTATATATCTATCTCTACGGACACGCGTCAAATTGACGCGTAAACGAAACCGCACATTTTCTTTATAAAACAGCTTATTTGATTTAAAAACAATATATTATACACTATTAACTTATAAATGAAACTATGTGATATTATATATTTATATAAAATTTATAATATTTAACGTTATACAACATTACATTTATTCCGCACATTTGTGAAATTCGAAGTGCGTCAAAATGACGCGTCCCATAAACCTGGTGTTAAAGCAATTATGTATACAATAAATTACCTTAAAAAATACTGATGAGAAATTAGTTAAAACAGATTCCAGCAATTCCAATCCAAATGTACGTGTCATTTCAGTAATACCAATCAACCAGTATGGTTGATCTGCATTCACTAATTGTACTAAATCCTAAAAATAAAAGTATACTTAATAATACAATTTTAATTTGTAATTTCATAAAACATTTAAGTATATTTACTTGAAACATTAAATATGCATCAGCAGCACATGGTCCTAAACCTTTGGGTGCCTGATTGGTAGGAATTTTTAGTTCCTCTAAATTTATTTCTTCTGTGTCTTCATTATCAGGATTCTGTTCATCTTCAGCAACAACACGTTCAAACGCCAGTGATACCAGTTGTCTCACTGTTGCTCCTGCTGTATTAATTGTTGTACTATCTTTTGTAAAGTGTAAGCGAAAGCACAGGACCAAGTTCTGAAAATTATACATTATATTTTGTAATTATTTATGAACACTGTCATCTTTCCAAACTTAAATATAAACTATTACCCTTGCAAGTGTTTCACCATGAACAATAGTATTACTGGTAAGTAACAAGGTTACAGTTTGTAAAACCTTAACTTCCTCTGTTCCTGACTCCATCAACATCCATAATGTGTCCGTAATATACCGAGCACCCTTTTGATCAACAGCTTGTTGTGTAATTAATCTTTGCATCATACTTAAACAAAACTATAAAAATACAAAGTTAACAGAGCAAAATAAAGAATTATTAATGGCAATAAAAACCAAAAACCATGTACCTTAATAATTTTTACATCCTTAC
Organism: Macropis europaea; assembly: GCA_916610135.2. Lineage (NCBI taxonomy): Eukaryota > Metazoa > Arthropoda > Insecta > Hymenoptera > Melittidae > Macropis > Macropis europaea. The sequence continues at coordinate 24,672,227 of OU744344.1, forward strand.
TTTCACAGCCTTGAACCAAAGGATATAAGATTTGATTAACAATATAATAAATGGGAGCACCAGAAGTAGTAGAAGCTGTTCTTATTTTTGTAATTCCTTCTTCACATGACTGTAACAAAAATATATATTTTAATCACAGTATCAATTATAATACAAAATTAATGTTCTCTATACCGTTTATCAAAATTGATTTCATACTATAACAATCATGCAAGTAATTGCAGTTTCTTATTTCTGACAAACATTACTGTGTACAATGATTTTCCCAGTAAGTACATTTCATGGTCTCAAGTTAACCTAACTTTCTTATTTATTGTTACATCAAGATAAGCGTTCATTTGTTAAGAAGACGAAAATATCAAGGGCATACTTCTTTGATCTGAGGGTATTTCTTCTTCGTTTCAGAAGCAAGGACTTTCAGGTCCGACTGCAACGATTCCAAAAATTTCGTCGTATTTTCCGGGTTGGCTCCGACAGCTGCGCTTGCCATCGTGTCACGATCCTTTTTCACGGCGTTACTATAAAAATCTATCTCATTGTAAGTGATAAACAGGTTCCCAAAGAACGCCTACTACCATAACTGTATTCGTATCTAGCTGATAGTAGGTGAGTTGGCACGTCCCATGCCGATTATCAGAAATGACAACGGACAGGTGACAATCTATTGGGTTCGTCCTTAAACATCTTCGAACTTACGTCATTTTCGGGACGACGATTCTACGAAATCACTTAAACCTGTTATCGATTTTTCCACTGGAACACTTTCTGAATACTGTTCCCTCGGGATTATCAATTATTCGCATCTTTGTTGTAACACGGCCAGGTAAATAATAAACTGTGTAGCATACAATGGCGCTGATAACCCATATACTCAAATCGTTCTTACATCAGTCTTCAATCAGCAGCTGAACGCTAGATTGGAATCTCACATTCGAATGAAATGACACGTCACTAGAAATTCTAACCTGCAAATGCGTTTGTGAATTTGTTAGAAACTTAAATATTGAAACTGTTGTTCATCCATTACATTGTTAAAATTATAGAATGTACATGTACATTATCCATCAACAAATGTAGTACAACCTGAGAATCTGATAACCAGTTTGAAGAAAAGTTTATTTTTGAACTTCGATTTATTTTTTAGGTTGAATCACTTCTCTTTCGACCTTTGAGACAGACTGTATAAAAATGTAGGAACTCTACGAGAGATGAGATTCTTTACTTTGTCGTTGGTTTTTAAATCGTTGTACACCGTTGTTCAGAATACACTGTCGATCAGAATAGTTGTTAACCCCACTCCTACCTCCCGAGAGCCGTTATGAAAAACGGTATCCCCATCTATGATGCGAAGTTCTGTGACGTGGACCACAGCGCCACGCGCACGTGGCCATTCTGTCAGTCATCGACTCAATAAAACACCGAATAAATATTGCTACAAAATGTCTCTTTTTAGCACACATTCGTTTCTTTATCGCAATAATAAAATTAGTTTGGTACTATTAGTCATTCTTGTATTACTAGGCATTCTGTAGCACTATTCATTTGTAGTTTATAAACATTGTTCATAATATTATATTCGCATTAGTATCATTTTTGCATTAGCATTATTATAAGCGCAAAAGTCGAAGAAATTTTATGAGATCAGAAGTCAGAAATTCAAACGAGTCGATGACAAACAGAACGGCCACATGCACGTGGCGCTCAGTGGCGCTGTGGTCGCGTCACAAAACCTCGCATAATAGATGAAAATGCCGTCTTTCGTAGCGTCTCTCGGGAGGCAAGAGCGGGGTTAATAAATATTGTGTCCGGCGGTATATCTTCCATCTTTCTATGTATTGTTCCCTATAAATCACAGATCGTTCTGTCACTTTCAAAAGTGAATGTCAATTTTCCGTCCTCAGTATTGCAATTCCGAGCTTTACAGGTTAAAAAATTTCTCTCTGTATCTAAACAAACAGAAATTCTATGTGGATGTCCTGTTTCATCAGGTTGAATGTAGATTCTTATTTTACCGACTATTCCAATATTTTCATTTGCCATTTTTAGAATGTGAAAATATTTAAACGTGTTGTCTGTACATACTTTTGATCGATGCAATTACAAATGTAAACGTAAACCTCTCAAAGAGAAAATAAAACTATACTAGGCATAGTCATGTTTATGACCGTTTAAGGCTGATTTTCATGTTCACCGATCGCAGCGACAAAACTACCATTATGAAAATTCTATCGACTCTTCGCTAAGTAGTGCTACCTTCATTCTGTCTATAGTCATCGGTTTCCAGTCGTTTCTGAAACGCGTGTCGACTGTATTCGTTAATTGGGAGGAATCTACTGTTCTTCGAAACTCTGTACTAATTTAAAGGAAAGAGTGCCGTGAGATATCAGTTCGAAGACACCGAGGAACGAGGTTCCTTTCAAGCTTGCGTACAAGCTTCGAAATAAAGCACACCAGTAACGTAACTAACTTGTCGAGAATGACGGCGATCAAAGATTTCGGCGATGGATGGGGCGGACACGGCAAAGCTTATAAAGACAAAAGCAAACCTACCGATATTCGAACGAGCAATATCAATGCTGCGAAAGGTACAGAAATCTGATTGTCGTCCATGCGACCGACATTCAAACATTCTCATGTTTCTTCTGGTCACTGAAATCTTCCACGAAAATCTTACCTTATATAGTAATGCCCGGCACGTTCTCGGTTACTCGTTATTTTACATTAGTATGAATATCAGAAAATTGTGAAAATACGTCTACTTATGTTACATACAGTTGCAGGTAGCCTACATTGTGTACTTATATGAAAAATGATATTATTTATATTTAATAACATAGTTTTTATGAGTCCATTGTGAGATTAATTGTATTTAAATGTATGGATGAAATTATAAATGAGAATTTCAATCTTTATGATGTTTCAGCTGTAAGTGATGCTATACGTACCAGTTTGGGTCCTAGAGGAATGGACAAAATGGTAAAATCATTAATGTATTAATGATGTTATTTAATGTTGAATTATTGCAAGTAGTCTATTGGGATCTGTAATAATATTTCATTGTATATATTTTAGATTCAAGCTGGCAATGGTGAAGTTACAATTACAAACGATGGTGCTACAATTTTGAAAGAAATGAATGTTGTGCACCCTGCAGCAAAAATGGTATAAACATATTACTTAAAGTAATATATTTGTATAAAGCACTGGTGCTTTAAATGAATATTTTCATATATATATATATATATTATCATCTTTTTTCAGTTAGTTGAATTGTCAAAAGCACAGGATATTGAAGCTGGAGATGGTACTACCAGTGTTGTTGTAATAGCTGGATCTTTGTTGGAAGCTGCGGAACGTTTATTACAAAAAGGAATACATCCCACTTTAATCAGTGATGCATTCCAGAAAGCTGCAACTGAGGCTGTACAGATATTGACAAATATGTCTATCTATGTTGATTTGACAGATAAACACTCATTAATTAGGGCTGCAGCAACTTCACTTAACTCAAAAGTACTTGTTTCATACATTATATCTAACATACCTCAAATAATATATTTTTTAATTTTTTAGTATGTATCTAGTCAATACAGAATTTAATGAAATATGTAACTTTTTTAATGTTTTCTTTCAGGTTGTCTTTCAACAGTCCAGTCTTTTGGCACCTTTGGCCGTGAATGCAGTATTAAAAGTTACTGAAGAAGGAAAAGAAAATGCTGTTGATCTAAATGTAAGAAAGTCGATCAATAAGTAAAATCATGCATCTCTGAGATGGATGTTAATTTAAAAATAAGTAATGTAATTGCATTTCAATTTCATTCTTCTGTTTACAGAATATAAAAGTAATAAAGAAGTTGGGCGGCACCGTTGAAGATACTGAACTTGTAGAAGGTTTAATATTTACACAAAAATCGTGTAATGTAAATGGACCAAGGCACATTGAAAAGGCAAAAATAGGTTTAATACAATTCTGCATTTCTCCACCTAAAACAGATGTACGTAATTTAAAAGAAAACAATATCCAGAATTTATGAATTCTATTGTTACGATATAAATAAAACATGTCTACTATTTCAGATGGATCACAATGTAATTGTATCTGATTATGCCGCGATGGATCGTGTTTTGAAAGAAGAAAGAGCTTACATACTGAATATTGTGAAACAAATTAAAAAAGCTGGTTGCAATGTACTTCTAGTACAGAAGTCCATTCTCCGCGATGCTGTTAGTGATCTAGCCATACACTTTTTAGATAAAATCAAAGTTATGGTGATTAAGGATATCGAACGGGAGGATATTCCATTCGTTTGCAAAACACTAGGCTGCAGACCAATTGCATCATTGGATCATTTCGTCCCTGAAAATCTTGTTAACGCGGAATTGTGCGAAGAAGTACAAACTGGAAATTCGAAGTTCGTTAAGGTCAGTGAATAGCATCTTCATATTTCTGCATGCATGGCGTAATACGGTTAAGAATTATAATATTAAAGTTATGCATAAATTAAATGTATATTGCAGATAACGAAAATTCAAAATCCTGGACCAACGGTAACCGTTCTTGTACGTGGCAGTAACAAATTGGTTTTAGAAGAAGCTGCGCGGTCATTGCATGATGCATTGTGCGTGGTTCGCTGTTTAGTGAAACAGAAAGCTTTAATTGCTGGAGGCGGAGCACCCGAAATTGAGCTTGCAATAAAACTGGGAGTATACTCTCAAACTCTGAGCGGTGTCGATGCTTACTGTGTTAAGGCATTCGCAAATGCATTTGAAGTCAGTCTTCTTTTAACATTTTCTAATATTTATATGATTTAAATGGATGTTAATTTATATCTTTTAATTTCTTTTATGATGCATTTCAGATAATTCCATCAACACTGGCTGAAAATGCAGGATTAAATCCTATTGCTACCGTAACGGAACTTCGAAATCGACACGCGAAAGGTGAAGATACAACAGGAATCAATGTACGAAAGGGTTCAGTCACAAATATTTTGGAGGAGAACGTGATTCAACCACTTTTGGTTTCCATAAGTGCTATTACGCTCGCTTCAGAAACTGTTCGCAGTATACTAAAGATCGATGATATCGTAAACACGAACCAATAATTATAATGAACGCAAACTCAAACTTCAGCTGCACTATCACCTTTTTACCGTTCACAAGATGCTAATTACACTTTTGAACTTATGTCTAGCTTATAATATTTTTACGATTTACTAAACTAATAAAATCGAATTATTTAACGTTTCTAAAATATTTTTTATTGTGCTCGAAAATAAAATTGAATTGCTTCTTTAAACAAAGAATTTGTGTAATATTCATTTCAAATAAAGTATTTTGAGTGTTGGAGGCCGATATTCTGAAAGTAAAAAATGACATACTCATGAAAAAAGTTTTGTTTATTTATATGAAAACCGTTGTTTTCTAGTCATTTATCTTCAATCTTAAATTTCTTCAATTCTCCGTGCCTATAAACTTATGAGGAATTATGTTAAAAAATATTACAACATTAAAAAGAGAAACTAAAATGCATAAAAGTAGAAAAAATTAATTTAAGTTTTATTACTCACTCTTATAGAGCGCATAAAGCTAAGTTTTTACATGTCGTGTAAAAAAAACAAGTATGGATGCTATGTTTTAAATTATACTTATCCTTATAATTTTGTAATTATGTTAAAACGCATGACTTCATAATTGCGACCTAAAGAAAGACTACGACCATACTTTCATACATTAAAAACCATTCTGTCTTCATCTTAACGAATTAAATCATCATCCGTCCAGGATATTCTGAAGACTTTTAAAACTTTTGAAATACTCTGAAACTCTGGTTTTATCAAATTGCTATAAACTGTTTATATAAATATTTGAAAACATTTCTTCGTTTACACTTATCATGTCGCCTCACATTGCAATGCTCAAGTTTAAATACAAATACAAAATTTACATACATCATTTTACAAATAGAAGTATACGTTCTAAATTTGAAGGACGGATAAAGATTTATTAGGACAGTTCAACTATTAAAACAATAATGATCTACAACCATACCTATGAACGAGTAATTAAAAACCTTTTAGAGTTTTCGTTGTGCCGACCAAAAAGGTACGTTTTGTAGTAAGAGAAAGACCATGATAAGAATAATGAGATGTAATCAAGTAAGGGTGAGACCGAATTTCTGTGCTATCTCTGGTGAATGGGAAGTTGCGACGGCAAGCAGAAGCGGTATGTCTGCTGCTTCAAGATCGAGAGCGTTTGTAAGATTTGCGACATTGGCATCGCACAACTCTGTTGTCAGTAGCATATCAGCCAATGCCTCACTCTTCAGCCACATCTCCCTTAGCTTTGCTTCAAGAATACCTACGCACTGCAATGAAACATTATTTTAATAAATAGCGGCAAATTTCGAAACGAACTCATCAGAGTAATTTCTGTTAAGTAGCAAACGTTTCGGCGAATATGTTGAAATTACATACTTGTGTCGCTGAATGATATTTTCGCCATAAATAAGCAAAAGCTTCCAACATGTTGGCAACGAGTCGTGACATTCCGACCGGTAAAGGAGCAGTATGCGAAGGCGTATTGTTGGATATGATTCCAACATGCCAAGTATCTAAATCTGCTAAAACACAAAGTGACTCGGCGATTGATTGATCGATGGTCGGAAAACGTGCACTGGCCAGACATTCTTCGCGGATGCAGTACCACCATTCTCTCTCCATTTCAACATCACAGTTATCTTTTTCTCCCTCGTGAACAACTTTCTTTTTTCTCCGTTTCTTCCTTTTTGGCAAACCCTGCAAGACTAAACCCCACGTGTAACTGTTGTTTGAGTTATTTACTCCGTGTGACTCTTCACTCTTTATTGTATTTTGCAAAAGGGTTTTTGTGAATCCTACATCCTGACCTGAATCAGTTTTCTTAATTTTTTTTGACCTGGAAGAATAAATACGTGCGTTATTTTAATCAGCCCTAAATTACTTAGCAGAATTTACAATTACATATGAATTTTTAATGAAGTGTGTGCAACTGACCGTGGCATAGGTAATTCAACAACACTACTAGCTTCCATTAAAGCTTCTAGACTGTTTGATCTAGACAACCTGACATTTCCATCGCTAACAGAACTGCCGCAGGTACGCAAAACTTCTGTCGCGTTAGTTGGCGTTTCCAACACTTGTTTGCAATTATCATAATTTTGAGGAGGTACGTAGCCTTGGCCGCTACACCTTTGACAAAATCCTATAGATCTTGACGCCATGCCTGAAGGCGTTCCTGGCGGTGACTGTATGCTTTTGGACGATTCAGGGAAGTTCCTTTGAATAATCTTTCTCAATACACCTTCTGGCAATTGTGCGGACGTACTAGGCACTCTTGTGAACATGTAGGAACACTGACACTTATATCCGAGTCGCGAACGTGTCAAAGTTTTCATTGATTTCTCTTCATCGCCAAGCATGAAAAAGACTTGTGAATTTTTCATTTCTTTAGCCACGCTTTCACTAGTTTCAAAATCTGTTGTATCAGAATATAACTTTAGAGTGTCCAAACATGTATCATCGTACCCTTGAAGCGTATTCACTTTAGAATTTGCGAACATCTCCTCTATGTCGTCTTCCTCTAATTTTTTCTCAAGATTTCGCAATGGAAACTCAGAAAAATTTTGCAGATCAGCCTTAGTCATATCAATATTTTGCGATGCGATCTCACTTACTATTATTTTCACTTTGTTCGGTGTACACATTTTTCCCTCGACGATGTCCTTTTCATTTTCGCCGTTATCACGACGAAGTTCTTTCGAGATGAATTTCATATCTATTTCAGATTCCGACGGTTTCAACATGAATGAATCAAGGTTTGATTTCATTGTGGCACTGCGTTTGAGCGGACTGACGGATCTTTCCGTCCTTAATCTCTCGACACTGTGCTGAGAACAAGGGCGCTGCAAAATGACATCACTATTTTGTGCATCATACGGGATCTCTTGTGCAGGAACTTTTTTGCGTGCTGACACGTACGATTTTCGCCGTGATGTTGAAGTGTGTTCATCGTTACATGTTATTTTCATATTGAATAAGTGCGGACGCTTTATTCTTGCTTGTTCTAAAAGATTAGCAGCTTCTTGAATGTCATCTTCGGTGACACAACAGTATTCTTTACGTTTCTGTACGATTCCACTACGAATGAAGTATGATAAGAAAGATAACACAGAATTTATTAGATCGTGTTTTCGGGGATCACCCGCGATGACAGTATGCGCTACTCTGCCGGGGTTACCTAGGGCACCGTACAGATCCCCCAATTGGGCCCACAACGGATTGCAGGGATACCAGGTGCCCAACTTTTCCATCTGAAAATAAATATACCAATGCATTAATTACTCGTCTAAATGAAGTACTTTAGAACGTACAGCAAAGTTATTTTATAAAGTTTTACTTAGTTGCACAATTATCAAGGAGAAAAAAAAATATATAATTACCAATTTTCGATCATGAGGAGGCAGTGTAGTGTATATCCAACCAAGGTGATATGTTAAAACAGCAGTTACAACAGTACTTAAGAAACTAAAATACAGTGATGTTAAATCTGGCCTATCTCAAATAGTAATTCACTGTTTTCGCATACTTACAAGTTCGTCGATTTGGTGTCGATGTCTTCAAGCAACTGACACATCTGCTGCAAGCTGTGATGCAACGTACTCATTTTGTGCTCTATTCTTACTGAATTAAGTAGAACATCATGCCACAGCAGAGGCGCGCGATAATTCAGATTCGTATTCACATTCGTAAGCAACCGTAATAACGAGATGATGAGCCGGGTGGAGGTTCTGTAGAGCCGTTCAGGAAGTTGCATTCCTTTAGTTTGAACGTTAACATTACTGGTCTCAATGCAGAAGTACCGTAAACGATCCAGCATGCCTTCCAAAAGAGCCATATGCTCTAAAAGTCTGGCCTCTGTTCTTCTGTAACGCAAAATATCCAATTTTCTAAGTATACCAGAATGAAAGATAAAAGAATTCACATTTCAAACGATCGTGAATGATCTTTGATTGAGTGCGAACCTTTCATGACCTTCGGCTAATCGCACTAACATCGTTAATCCAAGTCTCGTTTTATGACGCTTAGCATGACTATCTTTATTGTCGTTGCCATTCTCGCTCCAGTATTGCATTCCGAAAGCGTCATCGGAATCCGACCGAGCGAGGGACGTGGACACCGCACGCAACCATCTTCGACGTAAGCTCGAAAGGCTCCCGATACCGGATGATCCGCTGCTTTCCAACGACTGTGAACCTGGATTAGCATCACGTTACATCCCGAACACTGAACACCTGCCGGCAATTGAATCATCTCTAATTTGGGGTGAACTTACTGCCCATCGGTGGCGGTATGTCTATGTCCCATCCACTGCCGATACTAGAGCAAGTGGAGTTTTTCCTGTGTCCACCATTCAATTCGGAACCTGACAAATTTCCAGAACTTTGCTGAGACACTAGAAACAAGTATCCTTTTTAAAAAAAGAATCTGATTGTAATCAAGCGAAATTATCTTCCATTTGATTAGCTTCAAAGTGTACACACTTGTAGTACACGATTGAACTACTGATTTTGTATATTAATTTTTTTCCAGATTTCAAGGCTAAGAGGAAGGCGTCAACGTATGTTATGAAACATCACGTAATATCAAATACTGAACGTTATCAGCATGTGACTTGTGCTACCAAAACAAAAAATAAACAGTAGTGATTATTACGTTTGTTCAATCGTGTCCTGATATCTTCACTTGCTGAAGTGTTATGCCTCAGCTGACGTCTTTTCCGAAAATTATTTTAACAGAGAATCGATGACTGTCTACAATGTGTAAAACTTGAAGTTCATCGACTGCACGTAATTTTGAACAGAGTTCTTCGTAACCATGATACTCGTTTTTTTCACTTACAAAGGGTTCGTACGCTGGAATTAGAATCCAAGTTCACGGAACGACCCAATCCTTCATCCGACACTCTCTCGCTGCAACACAATTGAGTAATAAGTCAAATATCGTATCGATGAATCAACCGTAACGTGAAATCGATAACTGGCCCATTACGAGCGGATAAGCTCACCTCGGCTTGCACGTATTGTGCTCCGTGGCAGGAAAAACTTTTGTGCACATGATGCATGGCGGTGAATTCATCGAATGGATCTTGAAACAAAAGCGTACAGGCCAATTGAGAAGAGGAATGATTTTAGGACTGCTGTTGTAGATACATTCTTTTTCGTAATTTCATTGTGGAATTGTCTGTTTAATACTGTTGCAATTTATCGCATTTCACCTTGAATGAGGATCCTCTGAAGGCCATTGCCACTGTGCCGAACACCATTTCGCTCAACAGACTCACGTCATCTTCAGCCGTCTTTTCCCGCTAATAAGTTACAATCATTCGATTAAAAGTGTGATTATGGTATCTCGAAGATTTACTTATTATTTTACAGAAGACAAGTTACTCTCATTTAAATTAATGAATTCTAAAAAATATACATTGTCAAGCAGTAATACAGGGTGCGACTGAATTTGTGGTACAACCGGCAAAAGGTAAATTCTTTGCACAAAAGTAAACCAAAGAAGACGTCCTTTTTGAGAAAATCAAAAATCTATACAGAAAGTTTACACATCTTCAAAAATAAGACCCATTTGTGTTTTAATTTATTATATCACAGATGTGTAGATTTTTGCTAATATTTCTTCAATTTGTAATTCTTCAAACCTTTTAGTCTTCATTTATATTCATTCTCCTAGATTTTTAATAATCTTCTGTGCACGACAGCTTCCATACAATCCTAAAAGCAAAAACCAAGAATAAGGAAAAGGGCAGACCAAATTCTAGTACACGTGTGTATGTATGTACTGAACAGATTTTCAAAATTGATTTTCTCAAAAACGAAGCGTTGCGTGATAAAAAAATTATTCTGCATCCTCGATTTATTTCTGCACCAGGTATTATCTTCTCCTCGGTCGATTCCGTGAATTCAGCCGCACCTTGTATAAATTGAACGATGTTTAAAGGCACGCTTATGCCTGAAGACTCTAATTGATGAAATAATCGATTCTTCATAAATCGTTGAACCGTGAGCAATGATTCGTTACCTCAAAGTTGCGGCTGCCCGAGAAATTAATGGAACTCCCATTCGTCGGGCCGGCATTACTTTTAACATCGAGGGTGGCCGTTTTATTTCTACCCCATCGTTTCTCCAGTGATAAAGAATCGAACAGAAGCTTCCTACCCCGCCACTCGCATTCTCGGAACAATAATATTCGAACTTGATCCGCTCCGAGACATAACGCGGAATCCCTGCAACCATGAAATATTCCATAAATTAATAATCTATTTATTTAATTAGCTAACTCTCTAGTTACAAGAAATACAAAATATATAATTGTACTGCGAAGGACTTACAGAGAAAGTATTTGCAAATGATTAATAACAATATAAAAATAAAATAATGTGATATTTAACAAAAAATTGATTTCTTCTTTATTCATATTTTTATTATATTTTTCTAAATAGTTTCGATCCACTTTTGATTGAAAGTTGTTAATTTTTTCGTTATGAATATAATTTAGATGCGACTTTATTATTAATGTAGACAAAAGTTCTGTATTCAGGCTAATTTGTTTATTCATGTATTTTAAGAGCGTGTTTAATTTCTTTACTTCTCGTGACAACTATTACACAATTTTTTAATAAAAATTGAACTTTGAATAATTTCAAGTACTCCAAATGCGAACGGTCATTTTAATATTTTTTGTGCCCTCCTAAAAAAAATGTTAACAAATGCTTTAGCGTGAATATAAATTTGTACACGAATATAAGCAAACGACGAGTACAAATTAATTGCGATTAATTGATGATTCTGTATTCGAGAATGCTTGGTGTCAGATAAAAATCTTTTAATTCGTTACTTGTGCAATATGCGTAAACATCAATTGTCAGATAAAAACAGTTGCGTACAGTTTGATCTGTGTGCAAACAGAGCATGATTTCGTTAAATATTAACTCAGATTTGCAAGTATAAATTAATTAGCAAACGCTCGCGCACTAATGTTTAAATACACAGAGTCCCGATGTAGCTGAAACATTTTGTATGTCTCATCGACACTCGCAATGTTTAAGTCCATTCGAAGTCACCAAAAAAAAATTATTTTCCTTGGATATTGTATCAAAAAAAGATAAAAAAATAGAGTTCATGATTAAAGTTTTAAATAAATAAAATAAGTCTACTGGCGTTTAACAGTGCTTTTGAAACGGATAAAATGCAAATTCTCTAATATTTTTCAATAAGAAAAATTGGAGTAATACAACTTTAAAAAAAGCGCAAATTATAGTTTGTGCGTTTCTGTAGAATCGCCAGAAATCATATGAAACAATGTCGTAACTTTAACTCTCGATTTTCTAATATTACACCGAAATAATATATCTATCCTTATATAACGTGTTAATGAGGTATCCAACTGTGACTAGCCCAAAGAGTGTATGTTTTTGAACTGAAAATGCGGAGAAAGTAAACATGCGATTCTTTTTATATTTTGTAGTTTATTGAAACATATCTTAAACTTCCTGTATTAAAAATGGTGTAAGAAAATATCAATATTTGAACGAGATATAGCAATTCTCGTAAAACGTGTCTTTCCGTGTATGGGTGGATGGTGTACACGATTTCGCCATTTTTGTTTTTGAAAAACAGAAAAACGAATTTTTTTTATAAACTCTTTTGTATTCCCTACATTTTGACGGAAGTTGATTTTTTTCCTTTGAAAATTCATGAGAAAAAGAATTTTTGGAAGTTTTTCACTCCAAAATTTCTATTATATTTTTATAGTTTCTAAATCAAAAGTGTGCTCCAAATTTCAAAGCAATCTGTCAACTGTGACTTGAAATATCGTGTACACCATTTTGGAAAAACAGTTTCAAGAAATACGCGTTTGTAAGTTCACTCTAAACGCTGTATCTCGAAAAATATATTGAATATCCATATGAAACCACTTGTACATTCATTTTAACACTTCAAAGGATTTTTTAAAAGAATAAAAAATGTTACGATTTTTTCAAATTTTACAATAGGATAATCCTGTAACCCGCCAACTGCGGGATACATTGGAAACGAACGCTGCGTGCGACTGAGTTACAGCTGTACGTAATGAGCCAATGCACCAAACGCCGATGGGCGTCAATAGTATACGGTGGACGGTCACGAACGTTATATATCGAATATTTTGAATATCCATATGGGATCTTTTGCACATTAATTTTAAGACTCCAAATTATTTTTCAAAACAATACAAAAAATTCAATTTTTACAGTAGGAAAGTTCCTTAACCCTTTGATTGCGGGCTGCTTTGGAACGAACGGTGCGTGCGACCGAATTGCAGCAATACAGACTAAGCCATTGCACCGAACGCCTATGTGCGTTGACAGTACACAGTGAGCGGCTTGGTTAACCGCATATAGCAAAGGGTTACTCTATAACATCGATTCGGAAATCGTTAGAACGATCACGCGATTCTCGCGAAAAGGTCTCGATTTCATCGATATATTAAAACACAGATAAGATTCGTTACACATTTCAAATCAGTAAGCAAACAATCGACTTCCGTGTTTTGATGAAAACGCGTGCAACTGTATACATCTGATTTTCATCGAAATAAACGTATCAACTATCCAACTACTCAACGAAATCTTACAGATGTATTCAAATATAATAGAGCCTCAATTATCCGAACTCTAATTATTTTATATTAGTTACAAGTTTAAATTATCATTAGCGATACCGTGTACTTAATGTCACACCACCATGTATTTTACATTCTAACAGAAAATTAAAATTCATATGCGAAATATAGTCAGAAAGGGAATCTTGTTCCTAATCACAGTTCAGATGATCGAGGTCCTACTGTAGCCGGGAACAGATGTTTTGCAAAAGTTTCGGCGTAGAGGTCAATTTCACGGCTGGACGCGTTAGCCAAGTCACGAGTGTGCAAAGTATAACGAACGATTACGACGGCCGCCAACGGGCAAACGGAAATGAACATATCCGCAAAATAGGTTAAGGTTCAACGAAAACCTTATTCTCCTTCAATCTCTCGCTTGAAACACTCCTCTCGATTACTATCAATAACGACATCACCCTCTTCAGTAACAAAACCATGAAACGATCTCTAGAACGTATCGTTAGAAGATCGATGATCTATGCACCGTATCAGCGATTGATGCAACGAAGATCGATGAACATATAGACGAACGGCGGTATAAAGAACGAGAGAGAAAGACGGAGAAAGAGAACAAAGTGAATGAGAATACATATACATAAGAGAGTGTGAAAATCTAAAAAAAAGAAGTTACTCACTTATCGTCTTCTTGCGATCCGACATTAGACGCTACGAACGTTTGAACGTTGTTCCTGAAATTCCTCCTCGAAGGGAACAGCTTATCGAGCAAAGGCATCATAAACGAACGGGCGTCTGTGGTTACCGCATTGCTCGCTAACTTTGTTTCGTTTTCGGTCTATCATGTCACAAAGAACTGCACCATACATGTTCGCGAGTATCAGTCAACTGTAAATAAAGTCACGTGCGGAGGAGTCATATGATTCGCCTGAGATAATTGTACTCCGTTTCGACAGCAACGGAACGTTCTGATCGGGTTGTTCCTCTGGCCCGTGTTTACGCAATTCTGTTCACTAGTTGCACGACGACCGGTTCGCGATGAGATCTCGTGGCGAATTAGGAAAAAATATTAGGAGAATCGCGTGAAAGAAGGGAAGAATTCGTACGATCCGGACGGTTTGTCGATCGTGCAACACTGGATGCAACGTGAACGCAGTTCGGCGGTCGTCCGCTAGAGCGCGATACTCGGCAGCCGTAACTGCGTTGGCCCACAAAAGCTCTATGGATACTGAATAAAGGAAATTGTATAGGCAGCCGTATACTTGTTGTTGAAAGATATAAATTAATTTGTAAGCATTTCAAATTTATGTGAAAAACTGCACATGTGGAGTTAGGACGATGTTAACTTTTTTTTTTAATCCTTCACTGGTAGAAATCGTTCTTCTATATAATTCAGCATTGATTGCTATGATTATTTAGCCGGGAACCTACAGTTTTAGGTAGGGTACGAACCACTATATCAAGAGCATCACAGTGGAGACTGTTATGCAGTCAAAACTGTCTTTATTAGTAAACAACCAACACTTGTTTCTGATGGACCACCTTGTATACAGAGTATTAAAAACAGATGATTTTTGTTCAGTATTTTCTTAATTATAATTTGGGGAGCGTGTAGTACTTGTAGAGAGATCAAAATGTTTAATCAACGTAGATTCTGAAATAAATCATTTAAGGGGTTGTCTTCGCACACGATTTCGCTATGTTGGTTTTCGTAAAACAGAAAAACGAATTTGTTTTATAAACTCTTTTATACTTTACTTTTCTTTTGACAGAGGCTCATCCTGTTTCATTAAAAATTGACGATGAAAGAAATTTTTGTAGTTTATCACTTCAAAATTTCCATTACACTTTTATATTTTTTCTAAACAAAAAATACTCGTGTAAAGTTTCGCAACATGTAGCTGCTAGCTTTGCGTAGGTATATAAGTTCGATCTTAACGCTATATTATTGAAGAATGTTTTAAATGTCTACATGGGACCTTCTGCACATCAATGACATGTTAAGACTTCAAACTACTTTATAAAGAATAGAGATTTCAATTTTCCAAAATTTTAAGTAGTAGAGACATTTAAAAGCACTCCATATGCTGTTGAGCAAGTTTAGCAACTGTTTATTAAAACACTAAACAGTAATCGTTTTTAATAACCATTTATTGCTCCAAGTTCTACTAATCTCGTAATATAATTTAATTAGTATGAAAAATAGCGACTGTTCACTTACAATAAATTTTTGTATGTATAGAAATATGTTACTTTATTTCTTTTCTTATAATTTAAAAAAAATATTGATATTTCGTGGCTTTTGGTAAATTTTAACAAAATAAGAGTACGAGAATTATGAATTACACATGAATTCCAATTTTTTCGCTTCGTGGTCGTCAGGGTGTCGACGCAGCGGAACATCAAAATCTACGTTCTTGCGCATCTTGTTCGCCAATATAAAACGATGAACATACGCCGTGTCCCCGATACCGGCGGCTGTGTCGAAAGCCCTTTTAATGTGATCCTTATTTGACACAGGTAAATACACCGGAAATTCGATGTTGAACGTTATGACTAGATTTCCTTTTTCCTTCGGATTTTCTGGCATCGGCAATCCTTCGCCAACCACACACTTCCGGTAATCTGGCCTGTCGTGTACGACAAGAAAGGTATTACCTGACTACACTGTACTGAATCATTCTTGTAATTTTCGAGATTACAAGAAGCAATGTACATAGAAGATATTATTATTAAATTCATTATAAATGAATTTTGTTACAGGAAACAGATGAGGAACCACGATATTTGCAATTATTATGTCAAAGAAGAATTATATTTTTTCTTCTTCTACTATACTTCCAAGTAAAACGTTTCTGCGATCTAAAGGAGCAGTTTCGAGTAAACAGCTTGGATAAGAGAGTTAAGTTCTCAATTTCCCTCAAAACTGCTGCATCTACTTACGGACACCTTCTGTTTTCACAATTTCCTTGGAAAATAGAGCGACCGATAAGATCGCTCGCGAGTGCTGCAGACACGGTGAGGCGAAAAGGTTTTTTTTTACATTTCCACATGAAACTGTACAAATCAAACATTTTCTCGACCCATGAAAATAATTAATTTTTACTCGTCATCAATATCCTAAATACCGGAACAAAAATTTCTTTAAACACATTGTCCATTGTACTATTATCAGCTGACTTTCCCTTCAGAAGAAAATTGAAGCTACAGGACATCAACAAAAATAAATTATTACTGTCTATGATTATGTCTTCAACATTTAAAGGGTACCAGGAAAAGGGTTCAGGTGTTTAGTTCTTAAGAGCGTACAGTCACTGTGGATGTTAATGCAATTTAACATATTTATATACTCGAAATATGTACATTCAATAACGTAAGAGCACGAAAATTAAAAAGTAGATATAAAGTACAAAATTTAATTAATTCGATTATATTAACATAAAACTTCTCCAGCTCCAAAAATGTATGTTTGCATAAACATCTGCAGTCTAGTTATAATTTACTCATAAATTATACGTAAAACGATTTTAGTGGAGTACTCTAATGATGATGCTCATGTTCAGCAGATATTGTTCAATAGAAAAAAAATGACGCGATGTTTCGTCAAGTAGGTGATAGGAAGAAGAGGAAGAAAGGATGTATGTACTAGGGTCGGATGCGGTAGACGACGTACGTGATGACAGACGTTATTGGGATTCGAAGGGTTCTGTCGTCGAGGGTGTTGACGGTGACCACTGTTCCGGTCAGTGCCTCTCGCAGAAAGATATCGACCGTCATGTGCAAGTCAGAGCCCTCTCTTCGGAAGGTCTCGTGGGGCCGGTCCTCCGTGATGAAGATTACATCCGCTACGCTGACGTGCTTTAGACTGAGTAAAGACATTATGCGAACCATTACGATTAACCCATTTCTGTCCGCAACGAGATGCACGGTGCATTTTAAATGCACCCTTTGCGAAATTCGAGTCGATATCAACCGTTGCTTCTCTTCCGTGCTTTGAAAAAAATCACGTGAAATCGGATTTAAGTATTCCATACACACTATCGTTCATAAGTCTTAGGACACTTGCTATTACTGTTGAAAATACGATCTTTTTTCAGGATTCCTGTCTATAAAAATTATTGAGAATAGTCGAGGGAAGATCATGGGCCCTTCCCTTCAATTTCAACCCAATGGGGAAGATATGGGATGAATTGGACTTGAAGATATCACAAACTTACCCATAATCGAAATATGACTTCTGAAACCACTTGCAATACGAATGGAACAAAATAGTTGAGCCATAAGTAACTTCCCAAATGTCTTCTTAAATTTATTGATGATTTATTAAAGGGTGAGTGATGTTGTTTCTGCAGCATGTATACGTTTTGAGGATTCTTATATGAAGCACAAATCAGTAGCCCGGATAGACTGTACGAATTTTTAGGAAGAAGAAAATCTGTTGTGTGTTGAAGTTATTTTCTGACCCAATCCAATATTACCAGAAACTATTTACAAGCTTATAGCTAAAACGCCAAAACTGATGAAAGTTGTAATCGAGAAACAGGAGGGTTATATCAACGAAAAGAAAATTTGTTTTTTAATTAACTATTAAGTTTGTGGTAAGATTTGTGATATAATACTGAATGTAAATGTTCCTTGTGGTATGAAGTCTGCAATAGGACAATGTACATATCTCCAAAAATCCTTCAATGATTTATTTTAAAACGTATCCTAACACTTTTGGACGGCAGTGTACATACAGTCATTAATTATTCGAATGATACCGAGTTCATAAACTGACTGAGGGTAAGTATGTAGATGAAAAACTTTTAAAATAATTAAAATTGAATTATATGTTAAATAACATTAATTTGTTATCATATTATAATTTTTTATTAAATATTCTAATAATAAGCCATTTAATGTGGTGAATACTGTTCATAATGACTGTAATCATGATTCTTCCAGACGCTTTGAATAATTACAGACCGTACTATGTACGGAAAATTATTTTCCTTTGGAGCGGACAGGAATGTATAAAAAATAGTGACAAACGAAGTATAATGATAAAGAGGTTTACCAGGAATCTTCGTGGGACCTTGGTCACCCTCTTCCGGAAAAACAATTCTCATTCCATTTGGAACACCCGGTTTAATAGGTATAGTTAAAATTTTTTCCTTCGCCACTGTCATGGATTTGTCATCACCTGCTAACTCTAATCTCTGTATCTTCATTTTCTTAATTCCTCCAAAGAACACCTACGCGTATTGATAAAAAAGTATATGAAAATTACGGGATTACCGGAAGTACAAATTTTTCTGCTTCACGAAGAATCAAGTGCGGCAGTTTGAAAAATCGGGAACTTTTGATAATCAGCGTCCAATCAACGATACGATGAAAATGTATAAATAAATGGGTACAAGGTTTACTGTAACGACCCTCACGTTTGCATCGTCTACGGCGACTAATACTGAGGAAGGGAAATTATAAATAAGTAGAACGTCGATATGATACCTCCAGTAGGGTTAGGTACAAGGTTTTTATCAGAGGTTCTTCCTTGCGCTTTACACCCCGCCCCTCGGGAAATTCGAGCAGAGACGAAGGTTGCGTTAGTATATGGAGCAGATCAGCATAAGGACTTTCGGTGCCGAAGAATTCCCTGAGGAAAATACCAATGATAGTAGGAGTGACGATAAATCAGATCGTAAATATTCAAAGTTTTTAAGTGGCTGTTAAGTTTCGCCGCATAGAATTTCAGGCTTGCGGTTCAAATTCTCGCAGCAAAGGAGAATTATAATAACAGAAAACTATACAGGATATTCCAGAAGTCACTGTCTATCTCAGGAAACACAGAAAACTTGAATGAAAGTTTTTTGACCCTTTGTACTGTTGCTGAATGAACTTTAATTAGTATATTTTACATGTGTTATAATTATTCTTATTTTGCATAAATATAGAATAAAATCATGTAGGGATAGTGATTGCAGAGACATCCTGTATTCAAATGACATAAAAGATAAACACAGGGGTTAAGATGGTAGAAAATGAGGTGATTTTTTTAAATGAGTAGAATCATTGTAAATGTACATGTTTTATATTTGTGAGACTCGAGTGTACCTGTAAGTTCTCATCGGTTCTCCATGATAAATGTACGGCTGGATGAATCCTTCAGCTCCAGGCACGCCATTCTTAAGACCCTCTTCACCGAACTGATCGTATATGGTCCTCCTAAGAGGATCTGAAAGTACATCGTACGCTTCGGCTACCAAGGCGAAAATGATTCCCAAGCTTTCATCCTTCTGTCTCTTGGGATTGTATCGCACCGCTAGACGTCGAAATCTGAAAGCGGTGAGAAAGAAAATTATATTTGGTAATCACGATTCCGGTACATCTGTAGAGTGTTCATTTCACTTAGATATTCATAAATATATTTATTATAAAAACGTAGAAACTTCCAGGACACCAGAGTCTGTATTTGGTCGCGACAGGAGGAAAAGCACCGAACGATCGTACGAACACCGTCAGAATCGTGTCGGCATTCATCAGGTTTTGCCATAAAGGAAATCACGTTACGTCGAAGCGTCGCGTGACAAACGTGGAGAACATTTCAGAAGCGTTCGATCGATAAAGAAAGCGGCAAAGACGAGTACACAATAAAGCGAGGAAATCTCACTCACGCTGCTTTTATCTCCAAATCGTCGCAGTCCTTTTTCAGCGACAATAAGCCATAGTAATCTATACCGCGTTTGCTGCACCGACAATCATCCCCGCAAGACATATTTCGTCTTTTCTGCGCCCCGGTAAACGTTCCAGCAAAACGTATTCCGGCTAACATCGACGAAGTTTCGATTGAAACAGGAAAAGTTCCAGGTGGATATCCCGTGGAACACTTACACGGCGACTATGTTTTGTCGTTTCGCATACGCGGCCAATATCAAGGAAGTGCAGCGATGGAAAAATAAAAGGAAGAAAATCGACGCATCGTTACGCGACGATTTTTCAAGTGTTTTCAACAACCAAACGCGCCCCTCTCGACAACCGAATAATATCTACGCTCGTGTGTTAGCTCTTGTAATTATTATACGCTTCGTACCCAGCATTTATTGTTACCGAACAATAATTCAGTAGCTACTTGACGGTTGATTATTCAGGAGCGAGGACTCGATGGATGCGCCTGGATTAATTTTAAATCTCATACAAAAAGGTAGGACTTCAATAACAATTCCTTCATGAATTGGGCTCATTATTATTGCAGCGATGCCCGATAACATGTGAAGACATATTGTGCATTTTCCAGCATGAAATCGACGCAAAAGGGTGACATTTCAATTTGATTCAATGCTTCAATTCACAATATTAAAAAAATATTTATGCCGTTGTTGCACAATGAAATAATAATATAAACGTTGCTTTGTTTCAGCTGCCATTAAAACAGAAGTTAACGAGGACAGTTTGAGCAACGGCGAGCTTCTTGTCGATCATGAGAACGTTTCATCGTCAGATAGACCCACGATTAGCAAAAATTTCCTTGATAAATCGTGCGAGGACTACGGAAATAGAGGAACCGAAGAAGAATCGATATTCAAAGTTTCGTTGACAAGGAGCGTCGAAGATTTGGAGGACGATAAGGAGAATGGTTCAAGAAAGAAGATCCGCGTGGATGGGAAGCAGATTTGCAGTAATCAAGAAAAGACTGACGAGGAGAAAATCTTCGTGCTGCAGCAACTCGGTCGATCACAGATACGCTCGGAAGGATTTCCAGCTTTCCTCTGCGTCGACGACAGGATTGCTGATTCAAATGGAGTTAAACGAAAAATCCCAAGGCCAGCGAACGCCTTTATGCTATTCGCCAACGAATGGCGCAAGAAGCTCGCCGCAGAGAATCCTCGAGAGTCCAACAAGGACATCAGCGTTAGGCTAGTTTCCTTTTCCGAATCACAGACTGAACTTTTTTATTTTAACGAAGCGCATCGTTTTGAATTCTTGACCACCGTCGAATCAAGTAAGTATTGTGTATATTTTTTTTACAGGTTGGGTATACTTTGGAAGAACATGACGAAGGACGTGAAGGAAAAGTACTTCGCCCTGGCTCGAGAAGTGGACGCTGAACACAAGAGGAAGTATCCCGGTATGTTCCATGCCTATAGTCCCTCTTCAAACCGATATGACCTCGTTTTCGCGTTTGTAGCGGCTCGTCGAAGTTTACCGATATGCCTAAATGTTCATGGCGTGCGTTCAGCAGTTGCACGATAGTTTGCTCTATCCCTAAGAGCACAAAGAAAGAGTAAAGATATCGATGGACATGGCAATAATACCGATTGCATGGCTACTGTTGCAAGTAGCTCTTGTTGTTCTTGTATACGAAATCTCATCAAATTCTTTTCGATTTTTCCACTGCATGGATACAAAATAAATTAATCCTGAACTGGATGGGAATTTCAGAAAAATAAAGGTGCATGAAGAAGTTTGTTATTTTATGATAATGAGTGATCAATGAAGTCTTTGTAGGACATACTATATCTTAACAGTATCAAGAGTATTATTAACTTTGAGAAGTAGTAGTTTTGTAAAAATAAGTGCGAAGAAGAGCCTAAATCATTCTAATTAAATTTAATAATCGAAATTGTACTGCACATCATCGTGTTTGTTGATAGTTGTAGGTACTACGTAGACAAACTTTTCCAAACTTTTATGTTATAGTAAATTCTTTAGGAAACTGTTGTATACATTTTATAGGGATCCTACCCTTTGCCCTAGAAGGACAATTAGTCGCGTGAGTGCTCGGTAACGGGGTGCACAGAACAAACACAAAAGCAAGTACACCTCAGGAGCAAAGTCAGACAGAACGCATGTGTATGTGAACGTTTTTCATTAACCTAATTCTCTCATCAAAATTTATTCGTTTATGAAACATCCTGTATGTGAGGAATTGTGTTTTGTCGATGGTTCCAGATGATGGTAAATTCTTATAGAGACTTCTATGGATTTTGCAATGGGTCTATTAGCCCTTTGAGGACATTTAGTCGCATGAATGCTCGGTAATGCGGCACACAGAACAAACATAAAAGTATGCATACCACAGGAACAATGTCAGGTAAAACACAAGTCTATATGAACTATTTTCATTATTTTTATGTGTCTAATTCACTCCTAAAATTGTATCTTTATATCAACCATCCTGTATATGAAGAATAATCGCATTTATCGGTGGATGTAGATAGGCAGATAAACTTTTCCAAAAATTCTACATAATGATAAATTCTTAAAGGGCCTGTTCTATGAATTTTGCATCTGGCCTGCTAGCCCTTGAAGGACATTTAGTCGCGTGAATGCTCGATAACGCGAGATACATGAAGAATAATCCTCTTCATCGATGATTGGCTACCTAGCCAGATGGATTTTCCCAAATTTCTAAATAATGGTAAACATGTTTAAAGAGATGGTTGTGTGGATTTTGCATCGGGTCAGCCAGCCCTTGGAGGATATTTAGTCGTGTGAATGCTCGATAACCCGAGATGCATGAAGAATAATCGCGTTCATTGGTGGTTGTAGATAGACTGATAAATTTTTCCAAATTTCTAAACTCTTAAAGGGACTGTTTTATGGATTTTGCATCGGGTCTGGTAGCCCTTGGAGGACATTTAGTCGCGTGAATGCTCGGTAACGCGGGATATGTGAGGAATAATCGCGCTTGTCCGTGGGTGTAGGTAGTAGGTAGGTAGGTAGAGCGCGGTCGTGTATCGGGCAGGTTCCTAGAGTCGCGTCGCAATCAATACCTCCGGTCTCCACTGTTCCCTCCCGCGCGTTCCCCGTCACTCACCCGAGAATATTTCTCCGCTTGCCACCCTGTGCCCTGTACCTCGACCCGCAAAACTCGTATCGCTCTGCCATCCCACCCACAAATCGACGGGCTATAATCGCATTTTAGCTCCCTCGCGATCGCTGACTCTCCTCTGTCAGCTAATAACAGAATTCACTGCGAAAAAAGTGCGCAAAACGTTCCCATCATGGGAATTCCTGAAGAGAAGCAGATGTCATAAGAACCTTATGCAATCCTCTGATCTAACAGTACGCGTATATTCTTCCTTATCGTGTATTCGAACGGAATTCGAATCATCTGTTAATTATAATTAGGTTTTAGGTATTCCAAATGGGGTGCATGCAGTACCGAGTACCTTTTGTTATCCTATTTCGAATCGATAACGCACAATCATAATTGATCCTCCGTTTCATTGTACCATTGTATTCTGTTGGACTGAAATCATTTTAGTTGCATGAATCCATTACTAATGGATCAGTGTCGTAGGTAGGGGATACGAGGACGCGCACGTTCGACTGTTGTAACCGTTTTAATTAATAGCGAATAATCCACGAACGCAGTAGATAAACCGATACAATGAGCACAAATAGTAATTGCATATTAGACGGGTCGATCGTTCAAGCCAATATCCGCGTTGCTCTCAACCTAATCGCACGCTCCTTCTCATTATCATATTAACGCCTGTGAATTTAACAGCTCGCTGCTCGTAATTTTTCTGCTGAACCAAAATCAATTTCGGACTCCATTAATTACACCTTCGCTCATCGATGCTTTGATTGTCTTTATACTATACGGGTCATGTAACTTGTCAGAAGGCAATATCTGAATAATCAAGAAAAATATCGTAAAACTTTGATTGCTTCATGCATCACTCGTTATAAACATTCTTTTTTATTTAATTTTTGTTTAGGTCTTATGTGAACACTTAAGTTCAATGACACCTCAAAGTGTAAAAACTGAGTAAAGAAGGACATATGACCTTTACTAAAAAAGGCATGTGTAGCGTCAAACATTCTGCTTGACAGAAAAATGCAACACAGTTTTCTTTTCATACTACAAATTAAAAATACTTGAACACTGGAACATCAACCTATACCGCATCTTCCGTTTAACAAAATCAAAAGACAAGCGGTTGAATGAAACAACAGCGAGGAAACAGCAATATGATGATGAACGAAGGATTCTTCAGAATTATCAGAACTTTCCTGCGATATTTCCAATACTGAATCTCATCAGTACAGTAGAACCTCGATTATCAGAATGTTAGGTCATTCTACGTCACTTACAAACTAAATTTATTATTGAGTTGAACCATAAATAACTTCCGATTTGTCTTGTTAAATTTATTACAAAAGAAGTGTTTGCTGCTCTCTGAGTTTTAGGGATAATTACATTCTAATATGAATACACAGTCTAGGTGAATCATTTAATTTTTTAAAACAATAAATATTTATTAAGCATTGAAAGCTATTTATGACTGGACTGCGGATGGTTATGCAATTTAAAATGACCAAATACCTAAAAAATGCACGTTTAAAATCTTCAAAAAATAAAAGTACATTTTTAAACGTATGCAGGACAAAATTCAGTTTTAAAACTGCATTAATATACAAAATATTGAGCTTTGAAAACGTATATTTGCATAAACATCCGCAGTCTATTTATTAGACGCTTCTCTCATTCAGTTTATTAAGTACTAATTATTCTGTAAATTTTGAATCCCTTTTTGAACACCCTCCAATAGAATGGACAATTTCTATTAAAAATGACAGACAACGGGAGTAGAAATTTTCAGCCCCTACAATTTCTTGAAAAATTCATCGAATTCTGAGTTATTAACAGTTTCTCATAATATGCGTTACATATAAACGTATAAACATGTGCAAACTATTTATGACTCAACCTAACATTTATACCACTACATATTTTATATTATAAAATAGTTATCATTTTTACACGGAACGTAATTACAATATCAGTCATCTTGTTAATAATCATAGTTCAGATAATCGAGGTCCCACTGTAATCAATTTTCTGAATTACAGTTCAGCGAAAAGGGTCGGAGGTAGCGTAACTGATAAACGATGTTTCGGTGACGCATACCGGCAGCTAAAAGTTCGAAGGGGGTGCAAAGATTCGGGCTAAATTCCCCGGTGGAGGCGAGTCTGGTGCAATCGACGAGAGGCTCGGTCGGTCGGCCGGTGCTGGGAAGCCGAGTGGTCAATTAAGATCACCGGGAAGCGTCGATACGATACGCTCTGCGCGAGTTTGCGAGCGGATTCGCATGCATCTGCGCGATTGCATCGCTCGTACGCGTGACGAGGAAAAGAGGGGTGACGCGCGGCCGCTTCCGAGGGAAGCCGTCAAAATGTCGAGGCTCGTGCATCCAGCAGGCACGTCGACCCGAGCGCACGCGGGGGAGGTGACCCTCCCAACCCTGTGTGTTCCTCTCCTTCTGTAACGATCGTCGGTCATCGATCCGCTATCGCCATCAATGCGACGCTCGGTTGCTGAAGAAAACGAGCCACATCCACGCGCCTCGTCACGCGGATTCAATCTTGCCCTGCAGACCGGCGAGAACGAGTTAACTCGTCGGGGAAAATTCAATGTAGTAGGACCTCGATTATCTGAGCTATTAGGTCAAGTCATAAATAACTTCCGATATGTAATTGATCTTTATTCTTAAAAATTTGAATAGTTTAGCTATGCAACTGATCTTCAATAACAGCCCTGAAACTTAGACATGTTGCAGGAATAACAGAAACTATTCTTTAATGATTTATTTAATAAATCGAAGAAGAGAAATTAGAAGTTATTTATGACTCAATTTAATACAATTAGTAACAGAATCAATCATATTTTAACTATGAGTATAAGAAATGGGAGTTTTAATTTAGACAGTGTCTTCAATCTTTTGACTGCGGAAGGCGTACATATACGCTTGACAAAGTCTCTTACCGTGTGCTGCCGACGCCCATGGGCGTTTATTGAAATGGGTCACTATGTACTACTGCAGCTGGGCCGCACGCAGCGTCCGCCTTGTTCTCAAGCAGCCCGCAATCAAAGGGTTAAGGGTGATTTCAGATTGTAATTGATATGGGATGACGAACTTTCAGATTACTGGTGGTATTTTAGAATTTTGAAGAAGGGACATTTATTTGGTTTTCACAGATAGGTATACTCCACATTTGGATGTCTTTTTTTTTTATATTTCTCCTATAAATTGTATTGTACTGTGCAGGGTGTTTGACACGATCAAACTAAGAACGAGGAACTAATTTTATTTAAACATAGGCTCATGAATGATCAATTAAAAAGTTACAAGGGAAATGTTGTACATACACTACCATCCAAAAGTATAGGACCACTACTTGATAAGAACGTAAAATTTGATCTTTTTAACAGTTTTTAAAAAGAGTGTAGGAATAATTCCATTTTTTACTTTTGAATATATTTTATTCAATATCTTACAACAATTTACATTACATCCTTCAACCTGCTAGTGGAAAATTAAATCCGTTGCAATCATCTTTTATGACTTATGCTATAAAATGTAACTTCCGACCAGGTCCTACACTTTTGGCCAGAAGTGTATATGTTATTATAGCTACACTGGAACTAAGTAGGTACTTCAAAGTAATTTTTTCTTGTGAATTGTAACTTTACATTGTAATTTTAGATCAGTTATCTAGGTGAGAAGACTGGTATTCGTTGGATGAGTTAACTCGTTCCATATTTGCGGTTGGGGTGCATTTCTGATCGATAAACGTGCCGATCTATGAGTTCAACATTAAAGTACTCTGAATATAACAAATAGAAACTCAAAGAGAAAAATCTAAAATATGAACAACCATATTACAAACATTCATTAAAACATAGCTAAACAGGATTCGTTCAAAAATTCAATCAAAGCAATCTAAAATATCCTTCCATCCGCTGATATAACTCAACCAACCCGAATGTACAGTTACACTAAACACAAAAATTTCCAGAAGACCCGAAGGACGTTCAGGAGCGATCCGTTCAACCGGATCGCCGGAACGGGTTCACACAGCGAGTAATCGATGACAGGAGCGACGGGAACGAGCAGAAACGCTCGATCCGCTTTCAAAAGGGGTTGGAATGCACGTCAGACGCGGCGAGGGAGCAAAAACGTTGAATTCGAAGGAGGAAGATCGGTGCACGAAGATCAAGGGGGAACCCGGGGAGATCGATAGACGACAGAAGGGTTTCTTTATTTCTCTCTCGTTTCCTCGGCGTTCGCCGGGAGAAGGGTGGGGAAACCTACCCTTTTCGCTCGGCCGCCCTCCACCCCGAGCTCCGTGGAGCTCCGTCGGATTCGTCGATGACGAAACGCACGTAAATTCGTCGACGTGCACGGTGCTGCCGCTTCGCGAAATCAGTGCGACCGGAGTGCACCGCGAGGCAGGAACGCGGGTCTCCCGTGCGCGGCCTGCCGTTCCCGCTTGCGGCACGCGCGCAATCCTCTTCTAAGCGAGCACAACCGTCAGATCACCGAGAGACGGCCGCGTAAATAGGTCGTCGGACACCTGCACAGGTGGACGGACGAACGACCGACTCGAACGGACCGGTATTTTTCGCTGAAACTGTACAAACTGCAGTCCACTTCAGTGAACAGTCTGAGAGATGTTCATCCCTGTCTTTGCTACGGGAGGATGATCGCCGGGTACAGAGAGTAAATCGTCAAGATTTAGACACGAGTAGACGGATAAACAACTCACTCGAATGGACCAGTATTTCTTTATTGAGAGTGTACAAAGTGCAGACACTGCGGGGGACAGTCTGGGAGATCCCTATCTTTGCATGGGAGGATGATCGTTAGGTACAGAGGGTTTATTGTCAAGATTTGAACAACAGTAGGCGGATAAACAACTCAGTCGAATGGACCACTATCTTTTTGTTGAAAGTGTGAAAGTGACGTTTGAGAGATTGTACTGTATCCAGGTACTGAGACTAAATAGGTCGTCAGACACCCGCGTGTATTGATAGACCTTTGGGGTAAACAATCGACTCGAATCGACTGGTGTCTTTCGGTCATTTTCGAGATGTGTGAAAAGTGAGGATATTTCAAGTCTGATGTCGTGTGTCATTCAGTGAATGATCAGAGGATGACCGTCAGATACAGTGAGTAAATAGGTCGCTGGCTAGCACGAGGACGCGGATAAATAAACTCGACGATAGGAACGGTATTTTTTTCGTTCGTTCGTCGACAGGAAATCGCGTTCGCGTGAACAACCGGAGAAGGGGGATACGAACCGGCGGGGGGGAGAAAAAGGATTGCTGCATGGAAAACTGCATCATAAATTCGAATGCGACGAATTGATTCGCCTCGGCTCGATGAATTACTCGGTGCGACTCCGATACGAATGCATTGCCGTGAATAACTGTGTAAACACGCGACAGAGGAAATGACTCAAAGAGAAAATTAGTATTGAACATTGTTTTCAATTAGAACTCAGTTCAGGATTAAAATCACCGCAATAATTAATCTAAACCATATGACAGAATCATTGAAAAAACTTACTTAAACAAAAAGAGGCGATCGAACAATTAACAGAGTCTAAACCGGGTGAAAGTATTTTTATTAGTTCACTTACCTTAAAATTCACACACCCTATCATGAGTCACCAATAACGAGTTTCAAAAAGAACAATAAAAAAGAAAACTAAAAGCAGTTGTCAAGGAAGAAGAAAAAAAAACGTTTAGGAGGCACACAGCCGCGGAGACTATCAGAAGAGAAAAAACGCCAGCGGGAGGGGTGTTGAAGGAAGAGAAAAAGCTTCGAGCATCGATCTCGTCCCCGGTGCAGCTACCATGACGCGGCTCGTCGGATACATCGAATCGTATCCAGTCTCGTATCGACGGCTCATACGGCCTTCGATGCTCGATCGACGAGGTTGCACGTAATTGACCTGGCCAGTCGACGATTGAAACGGTTCTCTACGAGGACAACGATGACGAGGAGGACGAGGACAACGTCGTCGGGGATGACGCCGCGCACGACGAGACAAACACTGGGTCTTCTCAACGGAATGCAGGAGGGCGATCGAACGTCTTCCGATGCACCCTCCTCGTACGTGGTCTACCCACGTAAACCAGCTTCTCTGACAAAGCATTAGAAAGAGAGCAAAGAGATACATTAAGCAAGGGAGAAGGGGCCAATTTTGCGAATCTTCCAATTTACAAAAGACAGTCGAGTATTCGCCGAAAAAAGATAGTCTACCTTGTGTATATACACGGCAGGGCGATATTTGTGCGCGAAACGACGCCGATAAGCAGGAGAGAAGTTACTCACGATAAAGACCGACTTCAGCCACAGAGATGGACTGCTGCAACTACGTCGAGGCGTACGCTGGAGGGGGCCTTTTTTATCAGCAGCAAAACTACTTTTGCTATGATAATGCAAACGCTGGTTACAGCGGCTACGAACCTCCGCCGATCTCCAGTACGATCGAAACTGGCGCACGGTACAACGGGACGATGCCTCCTGCCTATCCTACAGGTAGATAAGGATTAGAAATTCGACGGATTTAGATAAATAATGTTTGCGTGTTTGTTTCGATGTTGTTGAGACTGCAGAAGGAGAGATCAAGATCCAGCGCGCATGCGTGTAAGTCGTAGTGAACACAACTCTGGCATTGGAAGATATTTTTTTAAGATCGATTGTATTTCTTTAACGGAAGCTGTTAACATAGACTGTAGACACTCACATACATTTGGTCAATTAAAAAAAAATAATTACTCGTATAGTTACCTTACAAAGATAACAAATAAGGTACCATTATTTCCATTTTGATGTTCCAAAGAGTTGGACCTATGATCTATTCATATTTCTCGTATTTCTGTAACGAAAGTTATTAGCACGGACTGTAGACACATTCAAAAAAAGATTTAATATAATCAGCTTGCAAAGATAAGAAAAGGTACCATTACTTCCATTTTGATGTCTCAATGTGTTGAACCTACGGTTGGAATGTATGCCAAAAGGTATCCCGTCCGCAGAGATTGTCTCTGAAGTGCTCCATGCTCGAAGGTTTAACGTTCTCCTGTGTAAGGCGATACTCTATCGATTTCACGAGAGTGCCATCGTTTATTTCATTTTCCAGATTACGTGTACAATCCGAAAGAGGCGAGGCTGCGGAAGGCGATGCGTGAACAAAGTCGCGAGCTTTCCAGACGATCGATCCTGCAGAGCGCGATCGCTCGTGCGGGTGTAATCGCTGGTCCCGTTACATCCAGCGGTTTCCTGGATCATCAGCATCGCTTTGGTTGCGTATCAACCAGCGGTTTACCGATAAATTCGCCCGTGGAGTCGGATCGGGTTGCGGAGCCATGGTTCCAGTCCGCCCCTAGATCGAAACCCATACACTCCCCGCGAATGACCGACTGGTACGGCAACGTCGGCGATCCGATCGAGAGACTTCAAGTGATGGGCACGATGCATCAACGTGGACCCAGCAAATGCAAGGACGTCATGAGAAATCCGTCTGCAGCTGGTGTCACCACAGGAGACTGCGGAAGCAGCTTTCCCAGCAGCGGATATTCAGCCGATTTTGGCGATGTTAATCGGGAAAGAGAGCTACGTCGACAGGAGAACATAGCGGAGTACACTGAGTTCGAGGGTCAGAAATGGCACCCTTATCAAGTAAGCGTTACTCTTAATCAACAGAAAAATTCTTTCTCTTTTCTACGATATGCTCATAATTGAAAATGAAAATTGTTCATTGTAGAACGGCACGAACCACCAACACCCTAGAACACCTCACCCCACCCAAATGGGCGGCATACTTCATCCGAACGTTCAGAGTTCTCACGGACATGGACCGTGGGGACAATTTTGCCACGGCGTACTGCCGCGTGAGTTTCATAAATTTGATAAAATTATAAAATGGTTACTTCGGTTTTTTTATTAATTTGAAAATCAATTTCTCAGACGCTCCAGCTATGCCTCGAAACATCGGTGTCCGCGGACCACGACATACTGTTTTGCTACGGGATCGTTTGCCTGGTAGACATTGCGGGTTTTCCGAAGAAATGTCTCGATTAACGTACCCTCCGAACAAACTTGACGTAGATAATGTACGGGCATCGTACACACCCCCCGAACACCAGGTTCCTTTTCGTCTTAATATATAAATAAGAATAGTCCACGTGTTAACAATCCATGACAATAAAAACTGTTATAAACATGAAAGAACTGTTATTTTAGATGGCAAGGTTGATAGAGTCATCAGTGGATACCGTGATGGATGCAGCATCCTCCTCGAGGACGCGTCGCGAGGATGAAGGTCCTAGGTGGGAGCCAGCTGGCATCAATAATGGGATATCCATGGACAAATTGACGCCAACATCGGTAATATATTGGGTAGCGTCATGAACAATTTCCGATTTGTCTTCTTAAATTTATTTATTTATTAAAGGATGAGTATCGTTGCTTCTACGGTATGTCTACGTTTTAGGAATTCTTACCTCCGAACATGAAGCAAAAATCAGTAGCTCAGATAAACTATTTGAATTTTTATAGAGAAAAAAATATGTTATGTATCGGAAGTTATTTATGTCTCAATATTATGCCTCCTCTGACTCTACCTAAAATCTGTCTACAATTGTCCATATTTTAGCAGCAAGAACCGAACGTGTCGCGTGAAAAGGAACGAGAGTCACGACGATCTGCGGAGAGGTTCGAGCCAAAGAAGAAGGTCGTCAGCAAACCGTTGCCCGGGTTCCACCAGGCGTTCGGTTCGACGGAGATAGGCAGGTTCTCCAGATCAGAGTTCTTTGTGAACATGGTCGGTGAGAGCGGCGGAACCGTGGAAATCGGCGACTCGGAAAACGCTAATGTAAGTACCGATCGAATGTCGGAAGTAAGTGGATCCGCAGTGACAGCTGAAACACACGATACGTCTGTGGTCACGACGACCGCAACGACAACCGTGAGGACTTTTGACGCTGACGAAAGCGAAGAAACTACTTTCGACGATTCGAACAACGAGCTCGTCCCACCAACCTCCATTGGCCCGTACTGCGGACAACCGGCTGCACCTCGTTGGCACAGTCCTCACGTAGGCGCTATAGGTAGCGAAATTTAAGCGGATCTATAACCCTTTCGTGGGCTAAATTATGTTTCCCGATCAGAGTCTCGCGTCTGTTGCAGAGACATCACCTGGCGGGTCAAGGACGCCTCTCTAACATCGCGGACTATATTACAGGCGCAAGCTACTGGCCGTTTGGGGTCACTTCTTCGGTTGTAAATTATCTCTCTCCTCACTCTTGATAAATTGAAAGCTTACCAAAGAGACAAGAGTCAGAGTGGATTCTCTGTGTGAGCTAGAGTAGTTGTGTCCTTGACCAGCCAAGTGAGAGGCCTCTACTACAGTTGTACGTCTGGTAACGTGGACAAAATGACTCTTATTCGTGAAACGTAACTTTCGTCAGACAAATCGTTGCGTCCAAGGGGATAAAATGTCTCAAGCTACCGAGGTACAAAAGAAATGTAATGTAAGCGACAGGAAGAGAGGGACAAGCTTGTACCAATCTTGCCATGCGTCTTTACATGTATGCATACGAACCATTGTAGCAGAACAGGGCCGTCAAGT
Source organism: Macropis europaea (assembly GCA_916610135.2). Classification (NCBI taxonomy): domain Eukaryota; kingdom Metazoa; phylum Arthropoda; class Insecta; order Hymenoptera; family Melittidae; genus Macropis; species Macropis europaea. Next base: position 24,705,346 of record OU744344.1, read on the forward strand.
ATATTGTAATAGTTAAATTTCATGTTTCGATGATTTCTGAGAGGCAGCTAATCCTTTCACCTATGATTTCGTAGGTGCGATTGAATTACACACGAACTTTGTTGCAGATGGCATGCTTTTACAAGTTTGCGAACGTTTCTTTATCACAACACTTAGGAATGAATGATAGCCCGCGAAAGGGGACTCGTCGCGGACGTACGTCAACGTCCAATTCTCCATAGGTTTAAATTATCGTCTTCGACGTCGAACGAATCGCAGCTACTTTGTACACGCGGAGAACACTTTAAATTGCTTGCGTGTACGAAGGTAACACAGGTTCGACAGAAGATCGAAAAATGGCGTACGAAACGTCCTGACAAACCACGCGCGTTCGTCGAGGTTGTGCCTTCAAGACGACCGTGGATGTATCGGCGGTGATGAAAATTCTCGGTCGGGTTCAAAATCAAAGCAGCACGATATTTCAACGTCTCGTACGTCAACGGCAAGGCCGAACAGTCCGCAATGAGATGACACGACACTGAACAATGATTTGCGGACTGCTCAGGCCTGGCCAAAAGAAGTATAATCAAAATGTGTCGACGGATTCGATCGACACCTTCCATCAAGTTGTTAGATATGGTCGATGATGCACGGGTGCTCGTGTACCGACGATAGATTATATAAATATATAAAATATATATTTAAAGAAGTATATATATACATATTGTACTTATACATAATGGAGGAACGAACAAGCGCGACGAAGTGTACGGACATTATTTAGTAGATTAGGCGACACGTATTGCCGCGCGGAGAAACGTATAAATAAAAGTGAACAGAAATACCGTGAAGTCGAGAAGCCATCGAGTACGCGTCTCTCTTCTGAAAAATGGTTTGCTGAAGGGAATGCACGGTACTCTGCACTCAGAACTCGTTTATCCTCGAATTCTAGTCGAAGAACAGAGATTCTTCATGAACATCGCAGCCTCAGCGCATTAACGTATCACGAGCGAGTTTTACGGAATAAGTGATGAGAAATGAAATCTTACGGAAAATTTGCAAGCTGAAAAGCTGTAGACAGTAAGGATGTAGGTATAATAAAACTTTAATGGCGAGTAAGGTTAAACTAAGTAGGATTTGAATTTTTTATACATCCATTTTAACGTGTATTTACTATTATATTTACAGCAACTTTGGGACCTTTTAAAATTATGCGTGAGAAGATCAGTTTTTCCAATTGTTACATTAATGTGCTGATGTTACAGCAACTCTTTTGATACGAGTTCGGCTAATTGAAGCAGGGCATCGGTGAAATTTCAAAGAAAATGGAGAGCGCATATCACGAGAAATCGTTCATTATTTAGGATTCGGTGAATTTTTCAAGAAATTGTGGAGACTGCAAGTCATGTAGTCTATCATTTTTTATAGAAATTCTCCATTTTATTGGAGGGTGTTAAAAAAAGGGATTCAAAATTTACAGAGTAATTAGTACTCAATAAACTGAATGAGATGTGTCTGATAAATAGACTGCGGATATTTATGCAAATATACATTTTTGAACTTCCATATTTCCTTGTTAAAGCAGTTAAATAAATGAAACATTAGCAAGACTGCATTTGCTGCTTGTACTTTTTATTTTGTTAAATTATTGAATGTCCATCATTAAACAATTTGGATATATTAAATTGCATAAATATCCGCTCTCTACTAATAAACAGAGATCGAAAATTCGATGCAGTCTTTCTTATAAATAATTATCTGTTGAATTTTTAAATTATGAAATTCTTTACAGCTCGAATATGGCATGTTTATAATACACTTTTCATCCAATTTGATGGGTACTATGTACCCTGTGAGTGCTGAATAATTGTTTCCAACATCCTGCGAAGTATTGCATAGTTTTAAACGATTCGATAATTTTATAATCGAGTTCTGAATCTCGTACCGGCATCCGCGACTCGCTCGTCGTCCGTGTTGATAGATCTATCGGTACATCAACTTGACATAATTCGTGCCGACCACCCTGTACCTACGATGGGACCAAATCAAAACAGAAAAGCTTTTATTTCACGTTCGCCGTCGCGCTTACGTCCTGCGTATTGTCGCGTTCTATTCGTTTACGTTGAAACGTGGAATGTTCCAAAAAATCAACAACAACAACAACAAAAAATGCAAGATACGTGAAAGTATATTATAATGTAAACGAGTGGTGAACATTGCACCGTTCAGCGTGGAAAGATGAACCTTTTGTCTCCGGCTGGCAATTATTAGCGTGAACACTGTTCAATTGAAACCAAAAAAAAAAATAATTAAAACGTTAGAGTTTATAATTAATATCGACCGGGCATAGTGGCGAACGTTCACCGAAGAACAACATAAAATGATGTAAATGCTGTGATTTGTTTTAAAATTAAACGACGTAGTTGATAGTTAGTCGCGACGGTCTTCAGCGTCGCGACGTCAGGAAAGACGAGTTGTGATAGACGCTGCGCAAGAAATTTTAACGATACACATAACATTGTTTAAATAGAACAATCGTCCGTCGTTTCAGTTTCTGGATCGTTGACACGTGTACAAATTCATCCAGGTTCAGAGATTTTTCACTCGCGACACCGTTGACTATCATGGCGACGGTTAAAGGAAATTTACGATTCATTTTCAATTGCAAACAGTCGATGGACCTGACTGAATCTTCAACAGGAAGATCTTCAACGGGTCAGAAGTCGAAACGACCGTGACAGATGAACCACTCGATCGTTAAAATAATTATTATCACGCCGATCTCGTCCCTCGGACTTGAATCCTAAACGAGGAAATTTTAGTAATGCGTTAATTACTTGAAATTTTAATAATTTTGTTACTTTATTGATCTGTCTTGTTGGCGAACGCAGACTGTAACATAGGATACGACGTTCTACGATTGTAAGGAGGCTGTAATGTAATCCGCGTTTCATTATTGGCAACGATATAAAGCGTAGGGATAGTTTAAATTAACCATCAAAACGACGAAAAAAAAAGACAAGCATGAAAACGATGTCGAACGATTGCAACAACAAACGTAACGTATATAACTCGTAAAAGAAAAAAAAAAACACTTTCTGTCTAATTATTAGTGATTTACTAACTCTGATCGCTAGGAGGTACGTTAAGGAAACCGAAGTATATAGAAACGGAGAACGACTACGAGAAATTGTACATCTCTTAATCCTACAAGTGCCAAGTTGGTGTAAAAGTCCTTATAAAGGCTCGTGTTATTGTATCACATTCCAACGCAAAAAAAAACGAAGTATATCTCGCGCGGGTTTTAACTCTATCGGTTGCGAACATTTCGATGAAATCCATCTGCTCAACCTACTAAATTTTTAACGAAGAAATCGCATCCACAGCTCTATATACAGCAGTGATGGCCACCGGAGCTGTGAACTTCCCTCACTCTAGGTCGATTCCCCTCGTTTCAGTTCCCTCCTCGTTCGCCCTCGCCATCCCAGATCACAGCCTATGCGAGAGGAATGAATCCCGAGTGGGGGAAGGCCGCAGCTCCGGTGGCCATCACTGATATACAGGTTGGTTTTACGCGTCTGAAACAAGTCATACCTCTTTTCTGATTGCAAGTAGAAAAAAATGTTAGAGAAAGAACATGATTGATTCAAAGAGAACCACATTTTCAAGACCATATTTTTTTGCAAATGCAAGGATTCACGTGCATTTTACAGTTCCACCATTTTTTAAAGCATTTTCTTCAATAAAGACATTAATTAAAACATCTTACTAACTAATCATTTTTCAACCACTGTACCAAATAATACTTTCTTACATAGAATGAGGAGAAGATTTAATTTACGCAAAAAAGTACGTTTCCATTAAAAAAAATGGCGGAACTGTAAAATGTACATGCATCGCTACACTTGCGAAAAAAATATGGTCCTAAAGATGTAGTCCTGTTTGAACCATTCGTCTTCTTTCTCTAACATTTTTTTTTGCAATCAGAAAGGAGTATTGGTCCAGTTGCGTGGACCACCCTTAGAACAAATTTTGTTACCTGTCGACGAACAATGAAACTGACAGAGTTAAAGCGGAGAGGATGCAACCTAACGATCATGTTTTCATTCGTACGGCGTGTACACTGTAATACCGGTATCATTGAGCTTAAATTCACTTTCGACTGAAGCTCGTTATCAGTTTGAACAATCGATATCCCTTGACGAAAGAGCATTCCGATGAGGATCGCTCGAGTTCCATCCGACCGAGGCGAGCGTACACAGAGTGTGACAGGAATAAACGGATGTCTGTACGACAGTGAAAAAGAAACGATGAAAACAGTCTGAAGTCGATTTTATTTTCTGCAGCGAATCCCGAAAACCTACCTGTCCGCACCCGTCATATTCCCATACCTACCGAGATCCTACGGAATCCTAGGAGCTACGACCGCCATTCACGGGATCGCGGAAAACGGAGAAATTTTGTCGCGAATCATTCCTGAAGAATGTTGCTGGTTTGCCGGTCAATCGAGATGCGGTGTACCCAGAATTTCGGAAAACGTTGTGGTAAGAAAATTGAAAAGATGGTCTTTTTTTTCCTACAGAATGAATTCTACAGAAACTGTGCCAAGGTGTTTTGAAAACAGAAATGAAGAGAGAATTTTATAGGATATACCTGTACCTTGGCAGAAAAAGGACCAATGTCCAAAATGATCGCATTTGTCTACATTGTCCAATAATTAGTTAAACTTTCAACTTAAAAGTTGAAATTCTTTTCCTTCTTTTAGGAAAATTTCAGATTGAAATTTCGACTGTGCCTTCAAATCTCCAGTGTTGGGGCCGTTGTTAATGCATGTTTCGATAATACTTGTTTCTTGTTCTGCTTGCAGAATATACTGACACAGTGACTGTACTTTAAATAGAAGAAGAGTATAAAATTTAATTAACGAGTGCTTTTGGTCAAAGTTAACATTTGGCACTAACTATAAAAATAGAACATGTACTAATAATGTTTCTGTACGGAAATCTGTAGAATTGTACTTCTTTCCTGGACTGTTCTCATCACGCAAGAGAGAAAGAGTGGTTCTGTCCAAATAACACGATAGTTCATCCGGCGGGAGTGCAAGCTGTGCTTCGTCAAAGAGAGAATTGCGAAAAGGATCGAAACTACGTATTGATTGAGGCTGACAGTAACGGACATCATGCTTCCATCGATAGTCTCGCAAATAACGAATTCGACAATGAAACGCGTAAGCAGATGAGACTGAAGATAGAAGGCGACGGATCATTGAAACATTCCAACGTGCCATTGAACGTTTCCACTATAAAAAAGGACGAAAACGTTGAATAAAAATTTATACGGATCAATTACTTAAGAAAATCAGTTAAACATAGTTTTGTTAAAGTTTCATTGAAAAATACACGGTTTGTAAACTGATGTCAGAGTATACTTTTATAACGTGTGACGTTTCAGGGTCAGAGTTAGCGTTTATGTATCAAACTGAAAGTTAATGTTTCCAAGAAAGACACATGATTCCAGAGTAATAATATTTTATAATTAACAATGCAACTTCATTCGTATGATACTTTTAAAATATATAATTCTGAAGTAATCTTAACAAATAATTTACAAATCAATAATGCAGCTTCATTTGTATGATACTGCGAAACAGATAATTTCCAAATAATCTTAAAAAATAATTTGAAAATTAATTATGCATCTTCATTCGTATGATTCTTACTAAATAAATTATTTTCAAATAAGCTTAAAAAATAATTCAACGATTAATAATGCAACTCCATTCGTATGATACTTGCTAAATAAATAATTTTCAAATATTCTTAAAAAATAATTAATAACTCAATAATGCAACTTCATTCGCATGCCACTGGTAAAATAGATAATTTAAAATAATCTTTAAAAGTAATTTCAAACATTATTCCTGAAAAAGTTCCCAAAACATCAAAATTCGATTGAGGGCCGCTGGATCATCAATGGAACACGGGTCAACGATGCAGAAGGTCGCCAATAAAGCGAACGGATCGCTTCCGTGTTCGGATAGAAGTCCGCCGGTAGAATACAATTTGTAAATAAAGAAACAAAGGTCCGTTTCGGTGCGGCGATGGTTTATCAAAGCGATTGTAATCGTGGATGTTTATTATGGATGAGCCAACAGAAGGCGGCGTTCTTCAAACGCGATAAAACGAATGTCGTGGACCTCCCAATCCGTCAGGTGAGCTACCTAACCGGCAGGTTGTGGCGGACGGGATATCCGTATCATAAACAGCTCGCGTAGCGGTGAGCATTGCACAGGATTTTCGAGGTAAAGGTCTCGTTTTATTGCCTCTGCCACTGGTTGATGCATCCGAAACGGAGAATGGAACGGAACCGTAGGAAGCACCGTACCGAATGGAGTATTTTTTCTTCTAATTGGACAGGCCAATAAATCCATAAAAAGATTCTAAATAGAAATTAGTGATATCTAACCGCGAGAAACTTTCGTGAGAGGAGGCTGGGGGCCGGGTTCGAGGGATTTGCGCTTCGTCCGAGAACTCGAGGCACACTTTCAGCAAACGAACATTTTGCTAATCACCGGGATGCACGGGCGACCGTTGAACAAATTCTGGATGACCGTCGATCGTCGTCCAACAGACATAACTCCGTTACGTGTCCGCGACACTACGGCACCGATATCGCGACTTTTCCCTCCACGAAATTACAAGCACAAATATCTGTCAGGGCTGAATGGTTACTTTGCCAGCCAAAACCGTGCGCGATGGCAAACAAGAAACGGTCCTGCTCAAATATCTACTCGCGATACATCGACCAGTCCGACGTAACTTGCTGTTGATTTTTGTCATTTGACTCGAAACGGTCAGTCTGTCTGTCTGTTCATCGTATATGGTTAACTATTTCATCTGCAGGCCTGTGGTGCTCGGAACCACCATACCCTGAAGAAGAAACAGTATTCTACCTGAAGTCCCGTAATAGTTTCTCAAGATGTACAATTTAAAGAAAAAACAAAGTGTTCTACGTTCAAAGTTTTATAATCGCACGACCGTCAAATATCAGTCAAATAAATATTAATAATGCTAAGAAATTGTAGAATCTTTACCAGTCACTGTTCTCCATCTCATCCACACAGCTTCGATATCGTCGCACATCGTCTACGGACACTGTCTCTCGAATTCTCAAGCTCCTGATCACCACTACATCATCTCTGAACGCGACTGTTATTTTTTTAGAGACGTCCTACCTGCAACCTTTCAATTCGCTGCACTTCTACGGCGAAGACGCGACTGGCCGGTGTTTGCGGGCCGGTAACCGTATAAACGAACAAACAAAGCGACGAGACCGTGCGATAGAGAGAGAAACGAGACGGCGCGGCGCGGCGATTGAAAGCTCGAGGAGATCCAAGCGAGCGTGCGAGCGAGGAGCTCGCGACTGGAGCGTGGGCGGACGAGCAGGCCTCGTGCTTCCGAGAGGATCGACCAACCGACGTGAAATCGTAAAATGGTCCCGTGCATCGATTGGCCGAAGAAACCGTGGAAAGGCGGCGACCAATGTCCTACGTGTTCGAAAAAGGATTTCACCGCCAGTGAAATCGCTCGGATCCTCGCGACCAATCGAGCTGGCCGTCTTCGAGGCCTCCAGGCCGCCATGCTGCTTCGCGGCTTCCTAATTTAGAGTTTAATTAGCACCCGAGGAACAGGAGAACCGAGCGGAGGCATCGATTGGACGGTGACCGGCGGGTACCATCGCGGAACAGAGAGAAGAAAGACGTCGAACAGAGACGAAGATATGTCAGCAGTCAGTCTTCGGCTCGTCTTCGCCGACTAGTGTGAAATATCGCGCCCAAGTGTTACGAGCACGACCACGCGGACGCGGGATCGGATAGTCTTCAGCAACGGAGACACCCGACGCCGACGCTCTCCATCCCTCTCGCGTACCATTTGTCTTCTCCTTTTCCACGGTACCCTTGGAAATCGATAATACGATTGTGATCGAACTGGAGCAAGATTAATCCTATCTCTTCACCTTCTTCAAGATCTTGATCCTTTCGCGATCTTCTGTTACCGTGTCCATTGGTGAATTCAGTCTGTGACCTAAATTGGATCTAGCAGGACCATCGACAGTCCATCTTCTTTCGTTCTTTGTGTCTTTCTGAAGGTCGTTCAGTGCTCGAATTACTGCATCGTGAAAAGAAGATCGTACGAGAACCTCGCCCGAGTTGCAACTCGGTGACAGAGGTGCAGAGAAATTGGAGAACGAGGAAGATGCAGCCAGCACCAGCTACGCCCGGTTCTCCAGCACGGTCCTCCTGTTGCGAACGGGAACGCGATCGAGAGGTTCACGAAGATCGTGACAGGGAACGTAACAGTGTCGGAAGACAGAGCAGAGCTTCCGAAGAGGATCACGAAGAACAGAGCGACGAGAGAACGGTGATTTCGGGACACCTTGATGCCATGACGGTCAGCGGAAGTCAGGGTCTGCCGCTTTCTTTGTCTCTGGAGGACAGGGATCTGTGGACCAAGTTCCAGTGTCTCACCAACGAAATGATCGTCACGAAGAACGGAAGGTTAGTGTGCAACTGGAGAACTGTGAATGATAATAATTCATATGTTAAAATTAAATGAAGAGGGCAGTGGTGGTCAGTTCGTACCGACGTTGCTGATGAATATGAAGTCTAATAGATTTGTGTGTGTACCTGAATTGGTATAATAGATTTAGTAATGAAGAACAGTGTGACGAAATAGGATTCTACTTTCATATTAAAATATTTTATAAAATACTCTAATTGTAAAATAATAGATCACAGGTACTATGTTTAAAGGTACTGAAGGATTCTCTAAGGTGTACCTAAATTGAAGGATTAAATTAATAACAAAGGACAGTGTGAGAAAGTAGGAATCTATTTTCGTATTAAAATACTCTGATTGTAAAACAGTAGACAACAGGTATTGTGTTTATAGATAGTGAAGGATCTCCTAAGGTGTACCTGAATTGAAGCACTAATTTAATAACAAAGGACAGTGTGACAAAATAGGAATCTGTTTTCATATTGAAATATTATAATTTTAAAATAGTAGATCAGAGTTACGGTGTTTAGAGGCATTGAAAGATCCTCTGGTTGAAACATCAAATGCAAAGATGGCTGTCCGTCGCACGTAAAAATGTATTAATTAGAGCGTCGGTGCAAATAAGGCAGAAGGTAAAAATAATAGTTCATATATACTATGTAAGAGAAAAAAAAGCGTGCAGAATGGAAAAATAATTATTGCAAAACATAGCGAGAATTCAGATGATTCACACGAATGAATATATGTATTTATGTATGCAGCAGAAATCTAATGGTACTCTTCCCTTGTTCAATTTACACTGTGGAAACATACCGTACTACTCAAAATATGTAATTAACATAATTTCATTTACTGATTTCTATATTACAGTATTTAGAATTGTTTATAGTATTTCAGACCTTAATAAAAAATCAATCATTGAAGTGTGACCCTCTAATTATTTTGGCAAGTATAATCAGATTATAAAACATCTCTTTTCATTACCATGATTTCACAACCTAGGATGTTTCTGCAAGTATGCATTTTTAGAATTCAATACTTCTTATGTTAATGTCGTTGTAAAAATGAAAGTATGACAAAACTGTATTTTGTGAATATTTAAAAAATGTGCTTTTTATTTTGTAACGTTTTTAAACATGCGTTTTCCAGATATTTGGATATGTTAAATTGTATATGCCTCTGTATTTTAATACAGCAGCACCTCGATCATCCGAACTATAATTGGTACCAGGATGACTCATTTTATAACTATGTTTAGTTAAAATGTAAAACACATTGTGATATGAAATTAGGTACACGGTATTTCTAACTTTAACAATTTTAACTGTCACAAGATGACTAATTTTCGAATAATCGAAATTCTACCGCATACACGTAATCGCATATAAATGTCCAGCACGGCCAGTTTACGCCGACGGCCGAATCTGAATTAGAAAAGTGAAAGAGAAACGAGATTGGCAGAGGGAAATCAGTTGAAAAGATCAAAAGATATCCGCCACGAATGTATCCTCGCCACTTTTACGATTCTTGTATTATTAAAGACGATTACGGTTTGTCGACCGCGCTCTTCTTCATGTACAGGTAAAGTGTTCGCAGGTACCAGTTCAACCGGAGAAGGTTTTACGCAGCATCGTAAGCATCGTAAAGTTTTATTGCCGGCGGCTCGATTCTTCTGCCGATCGCCGCCTCCAGTGTTATTTTCATTAGTGTTTATAAAATTTCGTTCCTCTCTGTCCGTCGGCTTATCGTCGAACTGAACATCCCATAGTAGCTAGTACTACCAAAAATTAAATTTAGATAAAGATAAGACGGTGCCCTGAAACACGACAATAAAAGTTACACGTCCAACATGTTACCTGTGACTTACACTTTCATTCTCTCTGCTTTCAGACGAATGTTTCCGGTTGTTAAAGTGGTCGCACGTGGATTAGAACCGAAAGCCATGTACACTTTGCTGCTTGATTTCGTTCAAATCGACCCACACAGGTAATGAACAATTTATGTTACTTTTCTGTAATACTTTAAAATATCTCAGGGTACCATATTGTGTTGTACCTCTATTTGAAGTTGTTAGAACGTTATTTTTAATTAGGTCAGTCGTCATTGACATTAAACACGCGCAGCTATAGTAACTAACTTTGTTCATGATCTTAATTTGGAATTGTAGGAATTTTTCTTTCATGGTTTACACAATTTTCGAAGGTGTAACTTAAACAGACTTATTAGTTTTTTTGTCTTATTAACAACTTTTCATTACGAATAATCGATATTTAAAATTATCATTATGTTAAATAATTTACCATTTGTTGCTCTTTGTAAAGTAATATAGTAAAAGCATTCCCTGTGAATTCTACAGAATTCTTCAAATAATCTAATAATAAAAAATAAAATACCTATATTAAGGAATCTGTACACTGAATATTCTTACAAGTATTAAATTGACTAATATTCATTAGATTCAATTTGATGTGAAAAAATTTCGAGAGTCTCTGCATTTGTATGCAAAACGTATCATCATGATAATGCATGCAAAACGATTTAATGAACAATAAACATAAGATATTTAACTTGCTAGGTCTGCTGTCACAAACGCTGTGCAATTATTACTTTTAATTGTGTTGATAGATGGAAATACGTGAATGGAGAATGGGTACCAGGTGGAAAGGCGGAAGTCGCTCCGCCGAATCCGATTTATTTACACCCAGAAAGTCCAAATTTCGGATCTCACTGGATGAAAGAAGCAGTATCGTTCGCCAAAGTGAAGCTGACAAACAAGTCTAACGGGAATGGACAGATCATGCTAAATTCGTTGCACAAATACGAGCCTCGTGTTCATCTGGTTCGCGTGGACGCTGTGGAGCAAAGAACGGTACAGCATTCACCTCTTTCCGTGGTTTCAATAATTATCAGGAGAGCTTAATAAATAAATTATGTCCAGGTCCTCACTTATCGCTATCCTGAAACACAGTTCATAGCAGTCACGGCTTACCAAAACGAAGAGGTGACGAATTTGAAAATTAAATACAATCCTTTCGCGAAAGCGTTCCTCGATGCTAAGGAGAGACCTGCGGACCCGCAGACGTACCCCCAATGTAAGCTGATACACACAATATTAAATATTGGGCTTTGTTATTGCGTTAGGTATTATGAGTTTATTGCTCTGGGGATTAGAAGTGCTTAAGAAGAAAATCGAATTATGAATTACAGACACAGGCGCCTGGTTTTTGCCACAACCCACTATGGGATACGAATACAATACAGCCACGGCCATTGCGGCCGCACAGAATCAAGCGTCGGTAACCGTCAATAATCATCTGTCTAATTCCTGCACCGTTTCCACAGCAGGTCACAGGAATACCTGCAGATCGGCTCCGTACACCCTCAGACATAAATATATTCAAGACGGTATGCTTTCGAATTAGTCGAATTACAGTAGTGACCTATTCAGTGCAAAAAATCTGAAGTGTCTACCTGTGGCGGCAGTAGCTAGATAGGCAGAGACTGGATTGTCACTATCGTATTTTATAATCGTTTCTATACGCATATCCCTTCAGAAGTAGTAATTATTTATTACAGAACAACGCGCGGACCCATACAGTTCAGTCCAGCTTCTCCATTCCACGGCATACGTAACAGCACCAGGATGGTCGCCAAGGAGTCCAGAATCTCTACAAAATTTAAATCCAGCCTGTCTACCGCCTGCTCAAGAGTGGCCTACGTCCCCTTCGCCATCTCCAACGTCGTCCTCGCATACGGTGTTCAGCAGAGGTGTTGTTGGGACAGCGTCACCGACTACGGCGACAGGGTGCACTCTGTACGTGCCTTCCAATTTGTCTTCAGTTCCTCAAGAACACGGCCACTGCACCGACGCATCAGCTTGGATTCATCCTAGCACCCTCTCGGAACAGCAACAGCAGCAGCAACAGTCTTATTTAAATTTGAATCTTCATTTACATCATCAGATGTCGTCGTACAGTTCGGTTCCTCACGCTGGGTTGCATCATTCTTTACACTCGAACGGCACAGAAACAGTTCCTCCAGTTGACGAATACATTCACGAGTACCATGCATCCCCTGTACAATCGACGACACCCGATCGTCATCCGCAACATCATCCTCAAATGTTGCACTTGCAACCGATCCAACAGACTGGAACGGTGTCGCCCGTTAGCGTTGAGTATGATGCTCCTTCGAAGGAGCATCACATACCTGTTGGTTATACGGATCAGAACACGGATACACTGAACGATGTGCAATCGGATGAGAATAGAAGATACTTGACGACGGTGATTGACAGACATCATCGACAGGATTCAGATATTCCAGCTAACGATCATCAGACTACTGCTTGGACACCGCTGACACCACCACCTGCTCCGCAGACTACAGCTATTTGATTTCAGTATGTGATACGAATGATTTTATTTATACTGTTGGGCTGCTATTCGCTGATTTTTACGTTTATTCTAATAGTTAGGTGATTAAAGAACAAGTCGAGATGGGAAACATGAGAATGAAATTTCTAAGAGTGTCCAGCTAGGTGCAATATAAACAATGTACGTAGGTGTCTGAAATTATTGATAGAATCATGATGAATTTTTTTATGTGAGTCGGAAGATCGACAACACATATTGATAAGATATGATAAAATAGAGAATTATGTGTAAGCATCGGTAATGAGACTAGTTAAGGAGAAAATAGCGAGTAACGTGTTTTGCAATCGGTTAATTAATATTAATTCGATTTCCGAGAAATCAATCCGTCCTAAGATCGTGTCTTAATGCTTTTAAATGATGTATTGGATAATATAATTATTACAATAAAATATATAAAACGTGCGTATCCTTTCTTCTTCAGAGCTGAAAGAAGTATAAACAATCTTGAGACAAATTGCTCATGAAACCACGTACGATTATTTATTCATTACAGTATTAACATGGTATTAGTATAGAGGCACTTTCATTGTTTGTTCATAATAATTTGCTACAATTTATATACAAATATAAATTCATAACTTTTATATATACAATAATTTATACTAAGTCAGAGACAAATTTCCAGATCAAACAGTACTTGAATAAATTATTTATACAATAACAAATTAATAGCAAGAAAGAAAAATGTTAATTTGCATTTCAGGAAATATCCAGGTCATACAGTACTCCTACCTAGATGCGTTTCTGAATTGACTAGCATTCTTTCTATTTGATCAAAATCGTAATCTAAATTCCAATTCTTTTCCTTTACATTTGTACAAAGTTATGATAATGTTACAATGATAATATAAGATACGTAAAATGCTGGTTAAACATTAACCGAACCAATGATTGCCCATGCAATCTCTTGTCCATTGTGTTTGACATACCCAACACCAATGGTAACCACATCCTGCCCTTGTGCAAAACATGTGCATGCAACCACCTAGAAAGTAATGTTTTTATCAATTTAAAAACTGCAATTCTGCTGCACTTAACTTTTGTACATGCTTTAATAACACATACCATCTCTTTCAGTTGGTGTTCTGCATTTTGGACACGGCTTGGTTGATATTTGTATAGTTTTCTTGCTAGCTTCATCCCATTTTGCCTGAAAGGTACATCATACAATAAAAATTCTAGTTAATAAATAATTATAATTTAAAAAATGTTTTAAGTACATCTTTGGCCCTTAAAGGATCCACTGAATATCCATCAGACTTTTGTACAGAATTAGGGGATTCAGGTGACTGTAGTTCACATTCTCCTACATGATATCCTTGTAAACACCTCCTACAAAAGACGTACTGAAAACATAATAAAGCATTATTAACACAGTTGAAGTTTATCTGTTCTATAAAGCATTTTACTTATGTGTAATCACCCCACAACCACCAATGCACTGAATTCTTCTACACTCCTCCTCTGTACTACCATCATCTGCAGAAGCTGGTATAATACCCATACCACAGTCTGGTCTCGGACACAAAAGGCCGCCAGCACGTAAAACATATTCTTCTGTACTAAATCTCTGATACTGTTCATACTGCTCAACATATACATGGTTAATATCTGAATGTCTCTAACTTTTTACATATTTCTCATAAAGTACCTGTTCTGGAGTTAGAAGATGAAAATGGTGGACCTCAGGAATAAAAGAATTTGGACACCCTGCTGGGCATGGAAGAGTATAATATCCTTTCGTTTCATCAAATTGGAACTGACGTTCTCTTAAGCGTACTGAACAATACTCTTTGAAGCAGTCGAGACATGTTACATGACCAGCCTCACAGGGAAACACCAACACAGTATCTCTATAAAAATATTTCTGTATAAAAATATGCCTAGTTTATGTTCTTCATACTAGATTGAATGGATTAATTACCGAACATCTGTGCATGCAAGGCAAGGTATTTTCCTCAAGTTTGGTTTTACAAGATAAAGAGGAACTGCTTCATCCGTCTCTCCCAGACTGGCATGATTTGCACACTTAAAATAGAAATGAGCATACAAAACTTGCGACTCAGTGTCATCATTAGAAAATGATGTCGGAGCTGGACAAAAATCATTTTCACAGTTGACTGTGATTCTACGTGGTTGTAACACATCAGGCCAACACTGAGGATCCCTGTCCACAGTAACTGCTCCACTGTTACACGTTGCACATTTCACTCTCAATTTTCCAGCTGTAACCGCTTTGCAAGGCGCTGAACAATACACATAAAAGTGTGCACGGTTTTCTTGCTGCTCTATGAACATTAACAATACAACATTAATATCTTTCAAGAATTACAGTTAAAAGTTGAACATTACAGAAATTTATATGTAACAAATGTGTACCGGAACCATTTATGTTTACCCTTCAAGAGGCTATGATTATTCTACCTTCCACGGTTGAATTATCTGGTTCGTTCGATTCGTCTAAAGGTAAATCGGTAAGAGTTTCATTCATCGGCTTGCCACCACTATCGTTCAGCTCCGATATTTCAGAGGACTCATCGATGGTACTCGCTGTATCTTTGCTTCTATTAAGCCTTTGAGATGGAGTTCGAATTGCGTGCAAGATACTTTGTTGACCTAGGTCACATTCCTACAAATTGAAGCACAGTATGAAATGAGGTTATGATAGGTAAATTTTTCTGTATTTTCAAATAAGAAGTTGTCAATCATATTACCTTGCAATATGAGTTCACTCACCTCTATTATCGTTGAATTATGAAGCTCTTTACCCGCAAATATAATTTTTATATCGTCCGCTGATATTCCCATTTGTGTGGCCACGATCTCTTTCACATTTTTTATATCCCATTTCGGGTCCAGATCGACGGCCAGCACTTTTCCTGTGTTCGTTTTCACGTATATACTCAATGAATTTGTTACTTTTCGCTTGTTGAAGGAGATAAGTTGCAGCATCTTCAAAAACACACCGCGTAAAAAATCGAATATGAAACTCATACTGATTGCTCGTACGTCGTTTGTTTTGATTTGCACTAAAGAGAGAAAGAGACGGAGAACGACACAGAACAAGCACCAAAGCTATGAATCAGTCGGTATCCTCGCTGTAGAAACTAAGAGTTCACGATATGATGCATGATCTATTTGTATGTTAAAATTAAACTGGTTGACATGGATTGGACAACATCTCCGCTGTATCGGATAACTAGAAAATTCTGGGAAATTTCAACGAATGCTCCGTTTTATTATACCAAATACAATGTTTTCACATTTACTGTATTTCTCTACAATCTGTTGTATAGCTCGTGAATACACTAAACAATAGTTACACACATCGTAATTATTCTTACGAAAATTCTGAAAAGTAATTCATGTACACATTTCAATTTTTTAACAGATAAATTATCTTCATAAATAATATAAATATAACATTCAATTTCGAGCTGATTAATATAATCAATAAATTTGTATACAACGCGTTGACTCATAAAGGTAACTACAAAATTCTGTGAACAGTGATTCTTATAAGTGCTTCATGCAACATAACATCTTTTTCCTTATGCAGAAATTATTCTCATAAATAGTATAAATAACGTTCGATTTCGAATCGAGCAACACAATTGATATACAATCAAAATGTTTGTATAAATACAACTCACAAAAATCTACCGAGAATTTCACGACCCAATAACGTGTCGAAAAAAATGACATACAAAATATTCAATATTCGACGATATTGAATTTTAATTGTGTATCAAATGAAAATATACAATTTCATAAATTCGTAAACAAACACGAAATTATTTAGATGTTTTTTTTTCGTATGTCTGTGATTCGCCAGTGGTCTTTGTATTTTTTGCATCGTAGCGTAACTAATGGCTCTATTGCTTTAATCTTCGCTACATTGCTCATAGACTTCGATGCCTTATTCTTTTGAAATTTTCTCGATTCTTTCTGCGATGTTGTCGCGAATTCATACTCATCGTGGACCTCTGTACTTTCGTCTGACGACTCGCTAGAAATGATTCTTCGTTTCGCATTCAACGACGATGCGAATCTGCGAATTTCGTTTATCCTATTTAATTCAGAATCCGATGCATCCACCATTACTATTTTTGGCTTCTTTGCTTCAGATCTAAAGCTATCACAATAGCTTTTCCTTTTCGTTTTTACAACAGATTGTTCCAGCTGGAAATTTGTCGTACTTCCATTATCGTTTAGATTGTGCCTAGAGCAAGACGGTTTTAAAGAGTCCAAGTGCTTTTTCTGCCGTTCTTTTAGAATTTTGCACTCACGGAGATACTGATTCAACGTAATTTTGCGGCCCATCTCACCGTTTCGCTCGAATTTGGGGTCCTCGTGCGGAGGAAACCTGTACACGCTTTCGACTCGAATGAATTTCTTCAAATTTTTATCCCAATATCCACGGATAACATTCATTTGCGGTGACGTGGATTTAAGTTTCTTCTTGTTTCGAATAGTTTTCTTTTTTTGCTGCTCCCCTTTCTCAGTCTGTTGACCTGAAAATTATTTTATTTTAATTATTTTGAATACGAGATTAACAGATTGCGGATGTTCGTGTTACAGGATGTGGTGACAACAAGAGAACCGCGTGCTTAGGTAAAAATAAATTGCAAAATATAAAATGAATAATCATTACACCCTGTGTACACTTCCAGAAGAAATAAATTGCTACATGTTAAAAAATGTACCTTTATTTATATTAGGTATTATTTCGCAAGACGATCCCGATGACGATCTCCATTTCCTTATATTATTTTCCGCTTCCTTGCCAGGCGGAGCCAGGTATTTGCTAATTTTCTCGTAATTATCTTTCACGAAATTATCCCAGAGGAGATCACTGCTTGCTGTGGGGATCGACACGTCCACCAACCATTGCTTCCATTCTTCAATCCTCTCACCTTGTTTACGTTGTTTCGTTGGCTTGGGTCCTGGATAGGTTTTTCCTGTAGCCTCTTTTCCTGAATAGTAAATTATTCATAATTTATTAAAATCGGATTATTGAAACCTGATGAGCAAACTAGCAACTTTAAAAGTGCATGCACATTGGTTTCAGCTTATTGAAAACCGAAGTTCGTTCCAGTTCATTGTTTTATAAAATTAAAGCAGAGAGTATTGTTCAATTAGCCTACCTTTTTAATTTAAAATAAATTATTAATCAGTAATTACTTAAACATAATTCCTCTTCTTCGTCATCACTGTCGTCCTGTCGTACGCAAAGAGGGGGCAGATCCTTCTGAGGCAAATCAACATCTTCCGATTCAGAACTGAATCTTCTTGGACTTTCGATTTCCTTTCGACGAAGAAAAATCGGCGAATCCAATCGTTCATCGACAAAATGATGCGTTCTTCGAACTTGTTCCGGACTTCGAACAGTTTTAAACAAGGCATCACTCTCGCAACCGGAAGCAATTCCTTCGTTAGCGCTCTCTTGTGCATTAACGTTGCCGTAATTCGATTCTACCAATTTCGTTTCCCAATCGCTGTCGGAATCCAATATCACGTTCTTCTTCTTCTTCTTTTTCTTACGATCCAGCACGGGTTTCCTTTTCCTCAATTTCTTCTGCACCTTCTTCCTCTTGGTGTAATTGTGAATCAGCTGCGACCCTCTGGGCCTTTTCGTCCCTGTGCTCGAAGAGGAATTAGTGTTCACAGTGGAGACATTGATACTGCTCAGCCTGTGATATTGTCCCACGACAGGTGTGCTGCAGAAATTTGAATTTAGCCTGTGCGCCACGCTGCAGGACTTATCAGACGAAGAAGACATCTCGTGTTTACAGTCTCGTTATCTTTAGCATATAGCGTATGATTCATCGGAGTGTCATCGGTAACGTGACGTTAATAGTGATCGCTGCGCTGATCGATACGATCCGGAAGCGTTGCTACAGGGTCACAATCACGATGGGGACTCGTGTTTCGTGAAGGGATATCGCGTCTGATATCAATGGCTCAGGTTCGAGTTTCTGCTTCCGTTTTACCTCCGAAGTACCCTCTTGCCCAATTTCTGTGGGACCTGGTGTAACGCAACGAGATTAGTTCAATAAGAGAAACAACAGATAAACGAAACATTGTAAGAGTAGGATTCAAGGCTACGCGGATGGCTACAGCGTCAATTTTCGATAGGAATGAGCGGATGATAAATTTTTATACAGATTGGACAATATAACTCCATTTTAAAATAATAAAACTCTTGTCCATTCTTTGAACGATATCAAACAACTTAAAGAAACTGCCATTATCAATACGAACCGTGATGAGTACACTGCAGAACTTTATGCAATTTAACATATTCAAACATGAATAAAATGTACATGTTACAAAGTAAGTAAAATAACACTTAAAGCAACAAATACAATTTTGTCGAAGTTCTATATCTTCGACTACATTAAAACAAAAAAATATTGATGTCTAAAATTCTATAATTGCATAAACATTCGTAGTGTAGGGATGTGCCACGATAGTGGCGTGTCATCTTGAACCAGTACATGTTATTCAGAGCCAGAAGAGCCAAAAGACTACCCTCAGTCTGTCTTCATTCCCCTTACGCGTCGACAAACCATGTGAGGGGAACGGAGACAGAGTGGGGGTAATTTCTCGGCTCTTCTGGCTTCGAATGGCACACGCTGGTTTAGCCAGAAGTCACTACAGCGGCACACAGTAGCCAAATGTTAACACTGAACAAAATTAATTGAATACCTACAGTGAGTGTGACAAGTATTCGTACAGCGAGTCATTTCAAAAGAAACTTTGTGTTACTTGGTTTGTTAATAAAATTTCATACTACAAACAATTTATACATATTACTATAAATGTCTAGAATAAATCTGATACAGAAAGAACTCAGATATTGGCATACTTTACGAAAATATTCAATAAAATTCCATAATTGGCAAAAATAACCACGTAAAAAGTACTCGTATACTAAGTACGACAAATTTAGTGCTGGAACAATCTGTTGTAAAAACGAAAAGGAAAAGCTATCGTGATAGCTTTAGATCTGAAGCTAAGAAGCGAAAAATAGTAATAGTGGATGCATCGGATTCTGAATTAAATAGGATAAACGAAATTCGAAACGAATGCGAAACGAAGACGAATCATTTGTAGCGACTCGTCAAAGGAAAATACAGAGGTGCACGATGAACATGAATTCGTAATAACATCGCAGAAAGAATCGACAGAATTTCAAAAGAATACAGCACTTATAAGAATCACTGTTCACAGAATTTTGTAGCTACTCTTATGAGTCAACACGTTGTATACAAACTTAATGATTGTATAGTGATTATATTAATCAACTCGAAATCGAATGTTATATTTATATTATTTATGAAGATAATTTATCTGTTAAAAAATTGAAATGTTACATGAAGTACTTTTCAGAATTATCGTAAGAATAACTGCGATGTGTGTAACTATTGTTTAGTGTATTTCATCAAATGAAAATTTAAAAATTGCAATAATAAAATCGCAGTGGTATAAAATTACACCAGATATAACGTCTTATTTGGTTCGTTCAATGCCAAGAACGTATGAAGCTATTGTATAAAAAATTATTATTATTCCATACTGAAGTGTAATTCTTTGATTATTCTCAAATTAGATACCAACTACTCGAGGTTTTATAATAAACAATAAATATAGTAGCTCGAACGTTGTTTAAATATTTGTGTACCTCATTGTTCGGATAATCGAGGTTCTATTATAAATTAAATACACTATTCTAGACATTTATAGTAATATGTATAGATTGTTTGTATTATGAAATTTTATTAATAAAGCAAGTGACGTAAAAGTTTCTTCTGATATAACTCGCTGTACGAATACTTTATGCTCACTGTATGTTCCATTCTTCTTGAAAATTTGTCCAAGACGATATTATAGCCATGAATATCGGTGAACGACTAGCAACAGTCACCTTCGAAATTCAACCTGTAAATATACGTACACCGCGTACGGGCTGTATTTATGTTTAGAGATGGCCTGAGTCATCATATTTCTCGTACACGAATGCCTTTCAGAGCGGCGAATTTAGAGAAATAAACCATAAGCCTAAGATATCGCGTACTACGGACCTCGCGCTTGGGATACGCTCCTGGCGGGAACCGATAATTGTATTGTACGCGTGGACAGGTGACAATTTCCGCGATTTTTCAAACGAACCTCCACCGATGAACTGTCTGCGAAGTTGGTAAATCAATTTCACGATGGTTATCGATGCATCGAATCGATATCAGGCGATCTTCGTGGAAGGCAAACATGAAATCGCGGATAAGAATCTGTTGACACGGGTGGTGTGCTTTCTTCAAACATATTTCTTTATCATCATGTATTTAACTGGAACACGTGATATAATTTTTCAAAAATACAGGACCCGTAAAAGAGGTAGCTCCTCCTGCAAAAATAATTCGAAAATGTAGACTACAATTTTTTCATACGAGATTTCGTTTCCCAGGAAAATCATTCATGAAAATTCATCACGAAAGTTTATGCAATTTAGCATGTCCAAATACCGAAATGAAAGATACCATCTTGAAATCCTCACGGGATAATAAACTTATGCTCAGGTGCTCGCTTTTGTACCTACATAAAAAAATAAGAATACAGTAGATTTCTTAGATAAATTAAATTTCCTGTATCAGTTACAAGCTAAAATTATAGTCAGTAACACTGTGTATTCAATTTTTTCACCACAAGTTTAATCAACCTGTTACTAATCACAGTTCAGATAATCAAAGTTCTAATGTACTTCTAAGTAGACTTGAATTTATGCAAGTACGAAGTGGTGTTTGTATAAACATCCAGGGTGTAACTACGAGGGTGCTCAGGGCCACGAGTTGCTACGTCCCTGGTCTCCAAAGGTACCCCGAGTTGGAGCAGCTCAACACACCGTCAGTGCACGCTGGCTAACCGCGCCGGCAGGTTTGCGTCTTGCTGTTCCTGTTCTCCTCGAATTTGACAGCTACCATCGCGTTTCTTCTCATCCCTCTCATCAAATATTCTCGAAATCTCGTTGCAAACCAACGGAATCTTCTATCATATTCCGATAATCGTGATTACATCTGGAAATTACACCGAAGTTAAATAATCGAAACGCGAAGGGCAAGGACAATCGCGATGCCAGCGGACGCGGAACTCAGTAATCTGCTTAGCAGGAGGCAAAGGATCAACGAGGAGCTCGAAGAAGGAAAAGAAGTGAAGAAGCAGTACAAATTCGTGAACGTTTACACGGAATTCCACGAGCTGTCCCGCCGAGAGATCAAGCAGTACGAGCAAACCTTCAACAGGTGAGGAGACCCTTCCGCTTCATTCTTCCTTTCTTTTATTCCTCGCCCCCTCGCGCTGCTTACCTACGAGTTTGCCTCGCGGATTCAGAATAGGGAAACTGGAAAAATGTTGTCCTTCATCCACCCTTATCCACGAACGTTTCTTAAGAGAGTAGGATCTATTTTTTTCCGGTCTCTTGGAACGGTTTTCATATCGATCCTTTGTCCATGGTCTTTGAAAAATATCCTCGGACTGTCAGGTCATATTATAAAGCTTTGTGCTCCCCCTGTAAACTCGTCGAAGAAAAAATGTCAGACGTGCGTGTGCACGTAAATGGTACTGTTGTAGGTACAATAATGTTATATATATTTTTTTACTTAAATGTAAGAAAATCTTTAGTTACATAAACTTCTGCTGTTTACATTAAAATGTTTTTTTTTCATATTATTTACTTTAAAAACATTGAGAGGTCTGTTTTTAGTCAACTGTTCTCTGTATACAAAACGATTTATTGTATATTATTTGTAAAGTTACTCCCAATCTATGTATTAATTCACTCATGTTCTTTTAATAGAGATTCTTTGCTTTATTTTTGAAAACCTCATTGAGCATCCACTTGATTTTTTACCTTGAAAAGACCGTCTAATGTTTAAAATAATTATTGTGAGACAGATCATATCAAATGACTATCAGAGATACTGTAAAGTTTCTGTTTGTATTTCTCTAGCTTCGATAAAGTAGGTCCTACATTATGGCGTCGAAACTAGCGAATGATGTATTTTCTATCGACCAATCTCGAATCTCTGTAATTAAAGAATAATTGAAAGTTATTGGTGTAATTATACATGGATGTTTGGATAAACAGGACCATGTTTACACGTACTTACATTGCATCAAAAATTTGCTTAACAAAACACACAGAACAATGAAGTAACTCACTCAATATGTACAACAAGATAAAGGGAAAGGAAATCGAGAGTGATTCATAATACCACGATTTTCCTGTTTGTTTAGATTTACTCACTACTTACGCGCTACTTTTTACGGTAAATCATGTTCGAAACGACTTTTCTACGCATAGCAAATAAGTTTAACAAACACAAAGAGTGAATCATTGAGTATCCTGTTTTGATGCAGTCGACGAAGCTCTATATGTTCAAAACAATTAAGGGATCATTTTCGACTTGAATATAAAATCAGCAGTCCTTCAATTACACCCTCAATTACAAAACATCCTGCATTCGACACACTTGGAATTATAATCTGTTAGGAGCTTTTCAATTCAAAGCAGTGACTTTTCCTTTCTCTGGTTCAAGGGAGCATGATCCAATTCCTCAGAAATGTTTTCAATGGACCAGCACTCTCTAAAACCAGCAGATGAAACTTGGGGTGTCCATTAAGTAATGGGAATTTTGTTATAAAATTTGTTTTCATTATTGATAATACTATATTTTTAAAGATATGATCCAGTTACGTATGTACACTTATTCAATCAACAAATAAATTGTAAACATTTTTCTAATCTATTTTCGTATAGCTTAAAAATTCAACATCTTATCCTTGCAGAAAATTCTTAGTTAATTCTTGTAGATTATTCACTAAAGGGTCTCATAATAAATGCTGTGTGCTACTGGAAACTTCTGACAGGCTCATTAAAGCTCGTTTACTTTTTAATAAGTAAAACTAGCTATTAAGAAGTTTGTTTACAAATGAAACAAGTGTGTAAATATATAAAGATTACACACTAAACGAACTGGAGAATACAAATTTTATAATAAAATTCGTGTTATTTATTTGACACCTCATTTATTAGATTGAATCATAAATAACTTCCAGTTTATCCTCTTCAATTTATCAAAGAATTCATTAAAGAATAGTTTCTGTTGTTTCTGCAGCATGTCCAATTTCAGGGCTCTTTACTTGCTGATATGAAGCTAAGATCAGTTGTATAGCTAAACTGTTTGAATTTTAAAGAATAAAAAATCTATTATATGTTATTTACGACTCAAGAAGTCACGTATCGGAAGTTATTTACGACCCAACCCAATATTTTTGTGGCGAGGCACTCGTTGCGATTCCGCGTGAACGAGTTACCCAAAAATAGCGTTTGCTTCGTGGACAGACTGGAGATTTCATAGTTGTTTCGCGCGGTACGCCAGAGGCACAGCTTTTGAAGATACCCAAGTGCTCGGCCGTCCACCCTACTTCTGCCTTGTCAAACCTGCTGCCCGGTTGACTCCGAAATACCTACAAGAAGAACAAGAGAGACGGAGGACGGGCTCGAGGTCGTCTGCCCTCGGCTCTGCAACTCCTCTTGCGCCTTTTCTTCTCCGTGCTACGAAATAACTACGTCACGAATTCTACCGTCTGCGGTTTCGTAACGACGAACGCGTGACTTTTCCATTTTCTTTCCTCCTTTCCTTCCTCGGTCATCTTCCAGGTCTTCTCCGTCCGCTGAACGTCTCTCCTCCATGCAGTACCAGGTATCCAAACATCTCTACGCATCGCCATAACACGTTTTACAATTTGAAATCCTCGTTCATTAAGATATCCGCTAGACAACCTGGAAGAAATAGGGACAGAATTATGCCTCGATTATCATATATTTAACCCTTTGCACTCGAAGTACATAGCTTAGGAACGCAACTGCGACGAAGTTTAACCAGAGGGTTTCTGTTTTGAATACAATTGATTTAGTAGTCGGCTGCTTATAAAAAGCGTACAGTGTAGAACGTATGGGACTAAAGATAATTTTTAGTCATTAGGGAAAGTAGGTAACTTGGAATATAAATATTATGGAGCCTCAAAGGCGCCACTAGAGTGCAAAGAGTTAATTCATTATAGATGTCTCAACATGTGCAAAGGAATTAGAGGGTCACATGCTCCAATAATTTGTTGTTCAGCATTGAATAAAAATGTTATAATGTTGAATATACTTGACTACTTTAAAATTATCCTGAAACCATTTGAAACAGTACATGTTTAGGAGTAAACAGACATGCTTCACAGATAATTGTAACAACGAACAGTTACGAAGCTTTTCACCCTGGAATCATGAATCACATTGCACCGTGGCAAGTTGTTTTCTTCTGCAGATTTTCTGATGTGATCTCGACACATGAGTCTGATTACGTTGATTACGACGCTCTGTATGGAAATACAGACCCGTCGCTGTAACACTAGCCCGCCCGATTGTTAGACTGTTCATCAGAACGATGTTTTCTCCTGGGAATGTTTATGGATATATGGGGTCCACTTGCGACGAAGTGTACCGATGGTAAGGTGAGCATTCGCCTTGACTGTGCCGACTCGGAATTCCACTTCTAAACACAGACCCGTGCGATTAGAATGGCCGAGTTGCAGCGAAACGCATACTAATCAGCCTATTCTCATCGAAGTCCAGTCGATGAGCCAATTCCCAGTCTATCTTTAGCAGCCTGATTAATTTTTCTTCTTGAAAACGTCTCAAATCCACATTCCCAGTCGATCATAAACGGGCCATTAAACGCATATTTTAGTCGCTCGATTCTACTTTGCGAAGAAATTCATTAGCCTAAAAGGACCATTAGGAAGGATGATTCAACGATAACAGACGCGCAGTATTTTAATCGAATTTTTATCAGCAGATGTTGCTAACCGGCTCACGTAGACGTTCAGTGTCCCAGGCGACTGTTACATTAGAAAGAAATACCGTTGAAACTTCTAACAAACTGATCCCAAACTTCTGAACTTCTCGCACGGAGCAGGCTACATGGATGAACTTTTACCCGAGTCCAGAACTTACAGATTGCTCCTTCGAACCGTGAACCTATGGTTTTCCAGAGAAATTCTCCTCTTCAAGATTCATCCAAGCCGTGCGAGGCTGTAACGCAATGAAACTCGGTATCGTGACGATGTTCGTTGCGTTTCCTCGCGGAAAAAGGTTAAAGGAGCGAATTCAATCCGTGAAACGTTAAGAGGCGAGGAAAAGTGGGTAGCTCCGTAGTTTCTCAGACGACAAGGACGACTCCTTGGACGGTGACGGCGAGCATAAGTTGTCTTTCCGTCTGAGGTATCATCTATCGCACATGATACGTATGCACGTGCGGTGAAACTCTCCCGCTACCAGATTTATCGGCTATCCCAACCGCGTAAATAATTAGACGGTGTTTATTCTCCGTTATCAGCGGTCAGATTCAAGCAGGATTATTCCGACTGCATTAGAAAGCAACTACGAAAGATTATGTACATACTCGATTCGACGAGTATCACCCGTTCACTGGCGAATTAAATTGCTTGTAAAATATATCTGAAGAAAAAGTAGGTCGATTAGCATTTTAATAGGCTTATTATTACAGAATCGTAATATTTAGTCTGCGTACGTCTTGAACGGACAGTAATAGAAATAGGATAATGGGACATCACGAACACCAAAGTCCTGATAACCACCCAAATACTTATCACGCTCGTGCGTACTATAAATATCGCTTTTATAGCGTAGTCTGATATACAGGTTCGCTGACATTTGATAGTATACTTTGTCACTTGGTCGTGGATGAGACGACGTAGGTTGCGGTTATCCGCTGGTCATTTCCTGTTTCACTGTTCGCCTTATCGTGCACCACCTTAGTCCATACTTTATTCCCAAACTTTCAACGTTAGGATAACTGAAACATTTTAATTCCTTTTAATTCAACTATCTGTGCCAATAAAAGAAGTATGAGATTTACGGAACCATTAAATGGGCCAAGGTAGATTCTAGCTGCTGAATTCTGCTTCGTGGGAACGGCGATCAGCTTAAAAGAACCATTAGAACGAATGATTTATGGAAAGCAGACATTCAGCATGTAAATCGAATTCTTATCGCTGGATTAAAAATACTTTGATCGATCGCTGGATTAAAAATACTTGATCGATCGTGGTTACACTGCTGATTAAAAGTATGTAATCGCTTGCTGATTTCTGCTAAAATCGAATCTCCTGATAAATTTGGTACCTACCCATCGTTAATATACGAGATGTTACCAAGAATATATTCTCTTTTAAGAGAGTTTATTTTAAGGGCGTTCAGTTTTTCTTAAAAAGATCCTGTTTCTCTTAATTTTGTGATTCCAAACTTTTAGCCGGCTGTGTATGTATCTCAGAGTGAACGTTCGGTCGCAGAGCGTTGTCGAAATTATCATTGAGCGAGTTGAGCTTAGAAATTGTGTCGTGAGATTAGCTGTAATGAACGACCTTTTACTTTTATGCGGCGAAGAAACCGTAACAACGTGTGTTATTCACCTCGGATGCGGTTCGAGTGGAATTTTCTCGTTTTGGTTTTTCAACGCGCTAAAGACAGACCAGCTTTTAACTTCTTTCTCAAAAGCGTTGTCTTTTCCTCCTTTCACGGACAGCCCGTAAGGGGGAAAATCGTGACCTATTCCAGGTACGGGAAACGTGTTGCAATAAATTCTTCCCACGTGTAAAATATTATCCATTCTGCGGTCACACAACGTATATACGTATATATTAGTGTAATGAAACAATATAGAACAAGTAATTCAACAATATGTAACAATAGATCGCTTCCGCCTTTAAATTATTACCGGCACGGTTGCCTGTACGACAGCTGGCAAATATCGTGTTACTAATAATACGCTATTACATATACCGCCTGCAATTGATATTAATTCAGATATTATAATATTCCTTTGAACACTTTCATATAACGATATCACGCAAATACAAATTATTATTTCGTGGGTCCAGTGCTGTAACTAGGTAACTGACAATCTATTGTTCTGAAATAATCACGTTAATTGGTTAATTTGTCTATAGCCATTGTACAGCTCATTTGTTTAATAAATCTAGTTGAAGAGACCGCAATGGATCTCTAAAAACAATTTTTTTAAAAGTTGAACTTATTAACCGATTATAATTAATTAAAATTCGAGTCATCTACTTATAGTACTTCACTCTTTGTTTCTGCAATCTGAAAAAAAAATCGTTAAGTAAAATAATGTACATTAGTTGATACCCAGATAAATCGGATACTTGAGTACCCAGGAAATACCCGGAAAGACGGAAATTACCTGAATATTCTATCCGTACTATTACCCGAGTAACAGTACAGCAAATATAAAAAATACGAAACTTTTTTGTTATGTATACATTATTAATTTTATTCATTTTAATTGTCTGTGTCTCGGCTAATATTCGTATTTGACTCTACCGAGTCCACCCGGGTCATATCGGTGATTACGAGCGGGTCCTGCGTACCCGCGTATCAAAATACCAAACCAACTTATACACATCGTAAAAGAACTTAGACAATACTGTCTAAACGTTTATCTGTAAAAATTCTAGATAACTTTTATTCTTGTAAGCTCAACAATCTGCAGTATTTTAATAGTTTCACGGAAGGCATAAACGAAACATTCGTAACCTCTAAATTCTGTACATACGTCAGAGATACGAATTTCGTATGCCAACCGCGCTGCAAGATATTATGTTCGAATAACAGCGTCGAGGCATGTCGAACACGCCGTGTATTTGCTATGTTCGATACGTTCCGGCATGTGTACACGCGAGACAACAGAAAAACTTCCCTGTCGTCTATTTTTCATGGGGAACACGTCGATGAGTCGGCGGTTTCCAAATTTCATATGCGGCAGGGGGTACACTCGCGAGTACCGGAAGTCATCAGGGAACGGTGTGAATTCGTTTCATGACTAACCGGTCGTCGTGTACACGTAACACTTTGATTCACACGCGCCCGTGCATGTGTGCGTGTACTTGGCTCGTGTGATTCATGAAGGCAATTCGTCACGTTGCTCGCGCGCATGCATTCGCCGTTTAATTCTCCCAATAAATTTTCAAATGAAACGCATCATTGAATTACAGTCGACCAGCGCCACGGACCGATTGATCTAGATTCTGAAATTTAAATAACAACGACGCGAAACTGCCTTCAGACTTCGAACAATCCCTTCTGCGTGTTGAAGATGAATTATCGTATGGTATGCTGTGGTTTTTTTTTCTTTTCAAGGTTTACACTTGAATGGTCCAGGGGAATAACGATTAAACTCCATTTTTGGTTGACATTTAGTTATTTACTATTAATTAATACTTTATTTATTTTTTAATATGATTATTATCCTTTATAGTCTAAGTGTAAAGCTGAACATTTAAATTGCTCTCCTGTAATATGTATATATTTTTTTAATGTGATCATTTTACCCCAGGACCCATCATTTGTATTTGCTTCAAAAGATGGCATTTCTCTTTTGCGTCTGATTAACATCTTTTTAATAGTAGTAATACTCTGATAATAACATTAATATCATTAACAGTATAACTTTTCAAATTAATAGTAAAATGTCAGTCTTATCGTATAGCCTTATTCCTAATTTCTTATACCTGTTATCACTTCTGTATTTTTGTATCTCTTATGTTTATCAGCTTCCACACACCCTCCACTTCTTTTAAATTATCGTAACTTTGTTACAATGTAAACTACTAACCAAACCCGTCAATTAGAACGTGTTTATAAATAAATCATTTCTTTACAGTAGCGTACAACTTTATTCCTTATGTTTCCATGAAAATTCATCTGCAATTTCTGAGAAGTTAATATTCAGAATGTCCCTACCAATCTGTGCAACAACTTTTAAATTATCTCTTTTTCCTAGAATATATTTTCTTATTTTGTTATGACTCAAAGAAACAGGTTATTGTCAAACAGGGTCATTGTTACTGTCTATGAACGAAAACTTCATTAGGGGATTATCTCGTTTGTTTATGCACTTCACTTTCTCTCTCGCGGCAAGGAGCCGTCACGCAGCTCGCATAATCGATACTGCTAACCGTAAAATTCGATGATTCTCGGGACAAATAGGTTAGGACAGAATGCGGCTTGAAGTTCGGCGGAGTTTATCGCGTAACGACGAACAGACCGTTACTTCAGAACCATTCGCGAAGATCACGCGTTCCGAATACATAAGCGGAGTTAGGATTTATTCGATAACGCGTTAGGCTGCCAGACATCGTGAAGTTATTTCATATTGATCGGTTCGAGGCTTTTATGGCCGACACCTCGAGTCGACGTTCGCAATCATGATTGCGTTTCGTTCAAGCGGTTACACAGTTTTTTGCAATTTCGGTTGTTACATCTTGTCACGTCATTGAAACTTTTTTTTTTTCGTTTTTTTCTCAGCTTGACGTTGTACTTTGTAGTATTTTATGGTTTCATGGGCTTGTACAGAATTCATTGAATGCTGGTTATTGCGTACGCTTTGGTAGTGTGGAGGTGTTCCGCAATTCAGCGGAATTCGAGTACGTCTTCAATACACGAGCTAGTATATTAAGGATCGCGCACAATAAAGTGGTTTCGTCGACTTTTTTCCTATTCACCCCGGTCACGCTCGATTGCTCTTTTCTCCGCGCCGTTCGGCCCCTCGTGAAAATCTTCCCTTAATTGCTTCCGCAATACGTCGCGACAGTTTAACCCCGTCGTCAGGGAATTTCATAAATGCACATTCACGAGCTGTGCTCCAAACGGATAGAAATCAAATTTTAAACGAATAAGGTAAGGACATCAGAAGATGATAGTTCATAATTAGGCTGTGCCAAATGAATTCTAAATGACTTTTTTCAGAAGATCATCCCGAAGACTTTCTAAATAACGTCTGTTGTTAGACTAGAATCTTCAGACCTAACCGGTAGACATAGGTTCTTCTTGCTCAATAAAGTGGAGATAAGTATGCGATTTGTAAAATAGTTGTGCCACTATAGTGATTCTTAGCATATCTGTTATGATCGAACACATGCCACTGTAGTGGCTCCTGGCATACCTGTAATGATCAATTGCGTGCCACTATAGTGGTTCTTAGCACAGTAGTTACGATATAGCATTTGTCACTACAGTGGCTCTTAGCATATCCGTTATGATTGACCATGTGCCATGATAGTGGTCCTTAGTACATCTGCTACGATCGACCATGCGCACTATAGTGACTCTTAGCACAGTCGTGATCGAGCATGTGCCACAATAGTGACTCTTAGCACAGCATATATACGTCCAATCAGAACAAACTTTGTTTTGCTATAGTTGACGCCAGAAATCAACAATACAGTACGGCCATACGGATCGTACATTTTTCCAGTACAAAGAACAAAGTAAAATTTAATTTAAAAAGCCATAAGATCTACCATTCTTTCTATCACAAGATCTAACAATCGATCTGGTGATTATTCGATTTCACTTCATTCAGGGATTATAATCAGCGCTGGTACATACCTATAGGTCATTTCGTAGAAGACGACTCCAGTCGTTTTTTAGAATCCAGAGATCGTTTTATGATTACGAACATAATCGCTCTTACTACTGAAAGGGTTAATGCTTCATTATAATCTTTACAATACTATATACAGATACAAGTTTTATTTATTCGCACTATTTTCACGTCGATGCTTCTATCTTTTAAATTAGGCTGCTTCGAGAATGGAATATCTGACGCTAACAAGGACTTTAAGAATTCAGTCGGTGACTATAGACGGCGAAGATTACGCTATCCTAGCGCGCTGATCAGAAATTCTGCGAAGGTAGATCGTAGCAAAGGTTGCGGAGAAATTGCGCTACTGTACGTAATCGACCGGCGACGGCGATGACGTTCTTCCGAATACAAAAGGAGAATCTCCGACTGCATCGATCTCGGAAAGAATGGTAGAAGGGCGAGAGGGATATACGAAGCAAGTACCGGCAGTCGCCTTGACCCAGTTTCCTTTTAGCTAGTCACGGAAAACGAATCAGCCGGCGAATCGAGCAATAACGCAGGAATTGATTTTTCTCTGCGATAACGATACTCTCTCTGCGCCCTGTATCGTTGCGCGATAACGATGGCCTCGTTCTGGTCGATTCGTACTACTGTCACGTTGTGGGTCATCGTAATTAACAGCACGCGTGGAATTCGACGTAAGACCGTGTCACGACGAAAACAATTGTGACTCGGCACAAGATTTCTATTCTTCTTGTTTCTAATTACATGCTTTACTTTGAACTTCTTGCCATACCGTCCTGAGCCATCGATTTACGCAGTTATTCTATAAATAATTGGAAAGAACGAAAGTTACAGGGTGGAAAGGAGGAAAGCGTGACGGTCACTTTAATTATGCTAATATTAAAAAGTTTATACATCTATGATTGTTTATATTCAGAAACACCTTGAGAATATTCTTTACTTCATTATAGTTCTGGGTTGCAGTGTGGAAGTATACATGTTACGATTAAGAATGTTCTGTGGCGTTCTCAAAAGTATTGATAAGACGATACATAGTGTGTGAATCGACCCTTATCATTTTTATTTCGCACCGAACGTGACTAAACTGAATGGCGTTCGTAGTGGAGATATGAAAGATTGAAAGTTCAAGTGCACACAATAAAGGTCAGAGGCGTCAACGGGATTCGTTACATCTGCATATCTGACGAGCGTCGTAATCCTAAATTCAAAAATCTATAATAACATCGACTGAATTTTTCTATTATATTATCAGACTAAAATTATGAATAATATTTTTTCTAGAGTATGATTCACGATCCTTCCAACTACAAAGGTCAATGGATTGGACGGTAATACTTTTAGAGTGATGGAAGACTTATAAAAAAATCTGACTTAATAACGTTCGTTACATAATGATGCTTAATATCACAGATTGACAAGCTGATAAAGTATATATTTTTTTTCTAGCTACAAAGTACAATAGATCCCCGTATAACACGGGGGATACGTTTTGTGTTATACATGGGTACATCCAAATATGGATTTCGAAGCTTTGTCACGACCGATGCCACACTGTACGTATATACTCTAATGATCTCTTATGATCGCATCTTGCTTCGCTCCACGGTGAAAATGTAAACATACACCTGTAAACACTGTGTGTATACTGTGTTATTCGAGTGTCTACTGTAATATAAAAATCATTGAATACTTAATTGAAAAGTATAATACAGAGCTACCTGTATCAAACAAGTGAGAACAATTCTGTAACACTTTCTTTATTGAAAGAAAATTGATGTTAGAATGGAAAGTTCTCATCGATTAAGCACACATGTAAACTGTGGAATCACGACAGAAGATGTTTCGTCGCGTACGTGGGAAGGCACATGGAGGATCGGTCCTGAAGAGACGCGTACCTATAGCACTCTCCCACTCATATTGATCAGCTCTGCTCGGCGCTGCTTATAAACATGTAACCTCGACCTTCAGACGATTCTTGCTCTTTACCCTGACCGAAAGCAACTTCTCGAGACACGACAGGATAAGTTTATCTGTGGACGATTGTGCCACCCCGTATAAACACCAGACGATCTCATATTCTCTCTTATCATCAGCCTATTAATTTAAACCGCTTTTTCAGGGTATCGCGCACGCATCAGCTTCCCGTAGAATTAAACGGTAATCCCGTGCAATTATCTGGGATATTACTGACGAAAAAGAAGGAAATTTTAAAAATGCGGAAAATCACAAGGAAATTACAAAACATTACGAATTCCGGAGCCACCATTAGCTGTTATAAATCTGGTTGCGTGCATATAAAGGAAATTGCGTAATAATTAATAATATAGCGATTGATAGCATAGCACGTACGTGATTGTCTCATTTTTGTGCAGGGCAGACTAGTTAATCAAGATACATAATTAAGAGAGCCGGTTCAGCTCTGGTTATTCTTATCTTGAGCAGATTCTATCCGTGTCATAGTCGCGAAAGGAATTATTATTTGACAATGAGGGTGTATCTGGATCTGATAAAACCGTTATCGTGTCATGATAACTGGAGCGAACGTTCGAATTCGTGACGGATACTTCGCCCAAGTAATTTCGATTTTACGCCATCGAACATCGTTGCAAGGACTTCCTGATCGAGTATCATCTGACTCGATCAACGGACCGTGAAGAAGTTCAGCTCTGACTTTTCAGGCCGTTTAGGAATTTTACGATTCGTCGTAAATCGTCGAAGTAGGTCAGAAAATCAACCTTGCAGAAAATAATGTTATAACAAGATACAATAATAATAACAAACTTCCTTGATGCAGGGCATCGGAGAGGCAGGCCACCATAGCGGCGCGCAGCAGTCGAACGGTGGAACAGAAATTTTTTACTGTCATGAAACGGAATAAGTTCCAACCGTGAAAGTTTTTAATGATACCAGCAGAACTATTTTTAATTATCCGCTTGTTCCGGTAACAATTACCGCGTGTAATAACTGTATAACATTTGCTGCACGTACGTTTTTTTTTTGCGATTTCGAGCTTCCGAAGGCGAAGAAATGCATTTGGGTCTGTCCGCGTTATTTTTTTTTTTCAAGTATCGCTCGGCTAACGAATGCAAACGAAAGCGTCTGCTTCACGTTAATCGCGTAACTCGTTACTTTTAATTAACGTGTTAATGCAATTATATCGAAAGGGGGAACGTGAGAAGGATCGGCGGCGTGCACCGATTTCGAAAGTGTAGAAAATGTCAACGGTTGTTCCCGCGAACCGGAAGCCCGTGAAATCGACTTTCCGTGTAAACGATTCCGATAGACAGCTTACCGAGGAGTTACGACGTGCTCCACCGTCACTGTCGATTCAACGAAGCACATCGTTCGATAAGATCGCCTCCTAGAATTCCGTCAAATCGTCCGACGTTCTCGCACTTCCGCCATTGCGAAGAATCAACTGCTCATTTTGAAAATGGCATAAGTCACTTTTCCGGAAGAAATAAGTTCGAGCTGTTTCGGTTACATTCTAATAGATACGATCGTTTTATCTAGAACCGATTGATTGTCAACAATTCCCAAAATAATTGAATCGGTGGGTTGAAGAATAGTACAAGTCCAAGAACCACATTCTGAGATATTTAAAAAAATAGTGTCACTTTTCGTGTATCATCAACACCATTGATTTTATAATGCTGTTTCAATTTAAACACGATTATACTAACGCAGATGAACGTTCATACATATCTAACAATAAGTATGGTTAAACTGTGTTTATTACTTTTTAATAATTAAAAGAAAACCATTGGACTTGTACAGTTTTTTCAACTCAACTCACTATTCAGTCAGTAAATTTAAAAAATAACACATTATTACAAAGAACATTTATTAACTTGCTTTAAACCTAATTGAAGTAGAAATTATTCCATGAAAAGTGATTAAACAGATTGTTGAAACAGTACAAGTCCATGACAGATACTGTGTTTACATTCATTAAACTCAAGATACTACTAAAATACGAGTATAGGGTACTTTTTTGCACTGTTTTTGGTCCCAACATATAGTTCTATACATTCTACATTTAGTTTTGAATTTTTTGAAAATGACTACTTTTGGACTTGTACTGTTCTTCAACTCATCGATTCAATTGTTGTTGGGTCAATACAAGTTTAGATATTAACCAGAATTGCATACATATTCATTTTGAGAGTGGCATGAATCGACTCTACAAAATGTGAGTTTATATCAATTATGTTATACATGCTGCTCTCAAGATAAAGGGCTTCACTATTGGTACGAAACGTTCTTAATCCTTCCAGCACTGAGACATTAAAAAAAAGAACGTTCGCCACGTGCAGTTTTCTACGGTACACCACGCGATAGACTGAATATTTAATTACTGTAACGTGTACCGTGTCAATTGTTAAGTTCTTTCAATGTTATAAAAGTTCAAAATACTTGACCGAATATACAGATTTCAGTAATATGTGGCCCGTAGAACACGATGAACGTTTATTCGTAACCCATGAAAGGGTTCATACATCTGAATGGTTTATCCACGACTATTCTCCTCAGGACTTTTCTTCAAAATTCAAATTATCAGTTGGATTCATTTCTGAACTGTCACTTGCGTGACAGTTTCATTTCAGTAGAAGTTTGATTCGGCTTCATCCAAATGATAAAGAAAATTCAACGTTGACACGTTCGTTACTACCGTTCAGTTGGAAAAACCACGCTACATTTTTATTAATTCTATTAAATACAATCTGTGTTTTGATTATGCACGTGTGAGGAATTGATACTTCGTCGCTGTTACATATATGTGATATTGATCTCTCCTGAGAATCGGTGTGCGACACACATGTAACACGTGTTTCAGCATTCGCTGCTTGTCTCCGCTTCGTTAATAAGCACAAGAATTTCAGGAAATTCATTTTTTTAACTGTACTTTGACTTCATTATCAGAGTATTGGAATATAACCGACCTAGAATCCTAGGAGATTTGCTACAAACATACTGGCTGACTGCAATAAATACAACAGTAAAAGGGTTTCAATTTATTGTCAAAGATCTCATCTAAAATTGAATTATATTAGATTATTGTTTAATGTAACGATTCTTTTCAGGTTCGACGACGGCCATGACGGATTCCTCGACCTATCAGAGCTGAAACGCATGATGGAAGTCCTAGGAGCACCTCAGACGCACCTCGGTTTGAAGGCTATGATACAGGAAGTGGACGAGGATGGTGATGGACGTATTTCCTTCCGTGAGGTTAGCGATCTCGCGTGTCTGCGGTCGTTCATTCTCGAAAAATTCAATACACGGTCGCACGTGCCCCATTATTCCGTGTACCGCGCAATCTCTTTCCGCGGATAAAAAGCAGGAAACACTTTGTTTACGTAACTACCGCGTATTTACCGGAAATCGGTGGATACTCGATTGAAAGGTTGGCCATAGTCACAGGATGAGTCGCGTCTGATGGTATACTTTGTCTCGCTTCACTGCACTTCCTACGAGAAAATCATTTTACAGCAGAGCCTGTCGAGGAGAGCCTGTTTTAACCCTCTGATTGCTGTCGGCGCCTATACACGCTTGACACAGCCGTTTATTGCGTACTGTCGACGCCTATAGGCGTTCGGTGTAATGGTTCCCTGTGTACTGCTGCAACGCAATCGCACGCAGCGCTCACCTCGTTTCCACGTAGCCCGCAGTCAGAGGGTTAATCCTTTAAGGACTTCACTAGTGGCCGAAATTAAATTATTAAGGTAGAAAAGTAATCATTTGACTTTTCTATCTATATTAAACGCAACTATTTAAAAGTTGTAACAAACTGCACAATAAAACTCATCGACCATACGGAAAGGAGAGCTCAAAATCACGCGTCCCTGATGGGTTAATGTGTAAGCGCACGTGCCATACGATCGTCTGTAAAAATAGTTCGCCTCACGGGGTGTTTAACGTGAAACTCGCATGCAAGCCGTTTCACGATGGTCGGTGTTTATTCTCCATGTGTGTCTGCGCGGCATTCGTGGGGGTCGAATCGGTAGTATTCTATTTCCGTGGAGTACACTGTCGAAGTACTTGAAATACATTCAAAATTAGCTTCGACAGAGGAACGCCAAATATGGATATTCTAGAGACGGATTCAACTGGCAGTTCAAGGCCACGCGAACTCTAAACACTGACTGCCATGTCGCTTAGACGTGGTTGACACTTATATTCAGTTGTTACTTATCTGACCACGAACAGCATAATAAAATCTCGATTATCCGAAAATTGATCATCCTATATCACTTATAAGCTACAATTATCACTAGTGATGCTGTATATTTAATTCTATATCACTACATAGTCTATATTATAACATAAAATTATTATCTTTATGCAAAGCATGGTTACAATGTGAATCATCCTGTTGCTACTTGCAGTTTAGATAATCGAGGAACTAGTAGAAATATCTAAGAAGGTAGTAAAAGTAAAAAAATATATAGTATTGCTTAGAAAAAGGCATAATGTGAGATTACTGTCATGCTGCAACAGAGTCCAGAAATGTGTGTCGTTTTCAGCTTATACATGTGGCGTGGCAGTCAAGGTATTAAAGGTAAAATACAAACGCATCCCTGCTTTCTTCATTGTTTTCCAACGAATTTGTCTACTGGTCCACCGCGATACGTCCATTAGTTTTCTCTTTCTTATCTATATAATTGTCTTGCATAATTGTCTTTTGTATGTAAGAGTTTGCCTGGCCTGGAACTTCATGATCATTCTATGTATGTCTTGAACATCTATACATGCCCACACTAAAATACAGCAAATGTAACGTCCCGCTTCAAAGTTTCTGTCTGTTTGAAGCTACAAACAAAAGTGAAAAATAATGGATGTTTTGCGCCAGGACACAAGATGAATAGCTTTTAGGGATGGCGTGACCTTGAAGCGCCTAGTCTGTCTCTACAATAGCTCAGTCGTTCCTTGGGAAGTTTGCAACGCCACTGAAAAATCGGAGCGTGCGAAATGTTTGCATGCCGCTAACACGGAGACTTTCGCCAGGAACGCGTTCGTTGTTCGATGAAGGATAAATCGCGAATGCGAGGACACGCGTGTACCCTGAAGGAAAGTCCTCGAACACGATGCGAATGCGTGGCTGGACATTCCTACGTGACTTTTCGTGAACAAAGCGTTCGAATCTGCGTACACTCGGACGGATGCTTGTCTTTTTTTGTATGTACATAACTCAGCATCGATGACTGTGATTATTTAACCGGTGAACCTACTATTTTAGGCAGTATCTAAACCACCATATGTAAACAGCAACGCAGGACTACTGAAGATGGTCACCCATCTTACAAAGAGAGACATATACGTATGTTAAAGTTCCAATAAGGTTCATCTACTTCACCGTAACAGCTGCTTTCAAGTATAAGAGTGTGGAGCAGTCGGCTAGGCGCTAGGTTGCCACATAGACTTTCTTTTTGTATTAGATGTAGTTTAAACTATTGACTATCTACGCCTAAAACCATATATAGGAAGATTTGTAATGACACGATCTATCAACATACAAGAGATCATTGAAATCTAAGACGACCAATTCGGTAGCTTTCCTTGTTAGCGCTGACTGTGTTCAGAGTAGCTCTACTTCGACGATCAGATGGGAACTGGTGCACAAACCATTCAAAACTGTTACTTTAGAATTTTTCCAAAACACTGTAGTTGTCAACAACAACGTAGAAACACCGAAGACGGTCACCCATCTTACAATAGTCCTAACGGTAGCCAAAGTAGCCTAACTTCTGCGGTCGATCGAGAGCCGGTATTTCCTACGTGAAATCACCGTTGACAGCTTGTGTTTCATGGATTACTGTGATTCATCGCGTCACTGAACTCACTACACTGACCCCTACTCACCTTCCTCTTACTCATCCTCTCTTACTGATGTGGATCAAGATATCGTCAGCCTCGTTGTGTTCACGCGACTTGCGTAGGGACCATTCGCGAACGTAAGCATAAAATTACGATGAATCCTGTACAATCTCAGCACTACCTGAAAACGTGACTTCTAAACATTTGTTTGTCTATCATATACTAAATAGTATTATGATTCTTCCTGATAAGATATTAAGCACACAGAGTACAGACTAGGTGAGTTACGAGAAACTGGGTACCTAAATGTCTCTGTTAGATTTGAAGACAATAAATAAGATGGCATAAAAATTCCTCTTCAAGGTCATCGTGAAGATCATGACCACGTTATGAAGTCTTTTGTATGCACATTGTAGACCATCAGCCGTAGGTTTTTTTAAAGATGCGTATTCTTTTGATCTTTCAGTGATTCTGGTTTTGGTTGGAGGTAGCATAAAATATTCAACGAATGAGCAATACCTGGAACTTTTGAATGAATCAGGTTTCTGATGAAATATCTAAATGTATTCAAGCTGGAGGTAGTTTTGAACAGTTTTTGTGAAAACAGGCGAGCAATCGGGGCAACATAAAGATGACAGTAACTGATTGTGAGCAGAAAAATAAGATGAAATTTCAAAATCAGGGGTATCTAATAAAATCAAATTTTTAAAAATTTTACAAATTTAAAATTTTGTAAAATTAAAATTGGAGATCGAAAACGTAGTAGAAATATGGGAGAGAAGTTTCAGAAAACGGAGTAAAACTTATTGTTAATTAAAATAAAAACAGTTAACGTTGAACCGTTTTTTCCACCTCATCAGATGATCTAACAGTTTCATCAGGGTCGAACAATTTATAACGAACGATTCCTAGTACAGACATTTATGATGGAACGATGTAACAGTTCCGTAAGACTTAATCATTCAATCTTATCTCTCGACACGTATGGTTTCTGACTTGTTACAGTTTCTACTGATCTACCGCAAGGCACGTGCCGGTGAGTTGGAACAGGACTCTGGCCTGGGCCAGCTGGCCCGTCTTACGGAAGTCGACGTCGACGAGGTCGGTGTGACAGGGGCTAAACACTTCTTCGAAGCGAAGGTATAAACAGCGTGTTTCACCAGAAATCTCGAAATGTTTACAAAGTTCGTAAAATTCGTGAAAGCATGAAACGTAAACTGCTCCATAACTTGTACTGTACAGTCGCTTAAATTAGAACTGAACATTTTATTGTTTCAAGTAAAATTTTAAATTAAAATTACTTTGTATGATACTCAGGGGGCTGAAACCAGAATAAAAACTCAGATTCAGTATTAGTTACGATTCTTGGGGTAAATTCTATTTTCGATAGCTTTCTAACCCTTTGATTGCTATCAGCGTCTACAGGCGCTTGACAAAGCCGCTCACCGTGTACTGTCGACGCTCATGGGCGTTCTATGCAATGGCTCATTATGTACTACTGCAGCTCAGCCGGCACGCAGCGTTTGCCTCGTTTACAAGTAGCAGTCAAAGGGTTAATCAAAATCATAATTATTCATTTTTCAACGCCCTGAGGATATGAGTCTCCTTTCACAGGAACGCAAGAGTTACAGTTTCAAAAATCCAAAATAGTCAGAAAAAATAAAAATTGAAATTGTCAAATTGGTTTCGTTTTTAATGCTATTTTTTGAAATAGATATTAAAAATAGAAATAGCTATTTCTAATTTTGATTTCAAATCAAATTTGCCCAGGTCTAGAGTATGCGCAGTTTCGTTCCGATATCTGCGGTCATATCAAATTCAGTACTCGCGAAAGCGTATCAGGACTTACTAATGGTTTCCTCTACATCGATTATGATTTTTGCAGATCGAGCAGCTGCGAAAGGCGAGCAAATTCGAGGACGAGATCCGCATGGAACAGGAAGAAAGAAAGCGAGAGGAAGAGGAAAAAGCGGCGAGGCGAGCGCAGTTCAGGCTGAAAGCTGCTGTGTTTGGCAATTGAAAGGGAAAATCGCGAGTCGAAAGTGCCGAGCCCCTTTCTGTACCTCGATGGAATCACAAACGATCGCCTTCAATTCGATTCGCTTGTTTCATTGATCCTAAATGTCGCGTTAGAAGAAATCGCATCGCGATCATCGATCGATAAAACATTGATTTTATTAGAAAGACGTTCATCGTTGTTCACGAATCTGTAAAACGTTTTAACGCCGCAACAGGCGAAAAATTGTATTGTTTTTGACTGTTAGAACATGCATTTTTACCGCTTTAAACGTGTACCGCGACCATGCTGCGTCTACTTGGAGATACAGTAGAACCTCGATTATCTGAACTGTAATTTGTAACAAGATGACTCATATTGTAACTATGTTCTGCATAAAAATGGTACTTTCGGTTTAGAATATTAAAATACACGGCGGAATGAAATTAAGTATACAGTGTTGCTAATGGTAATTTTAATTTGTAATTAACATAGAAGAGAAGTTTCTCGGATAATCGAGGTTCCACTGTACATTGAGATTATTTGTAACGTTTCTCTCGAAATTCTGTCACGGTGCAAACTTGTCTACACGTACAATCTGTTTTATATTCAACGAGTAATGTTAATTGAACATGTAACAGTCTAACTCGACTTTTTTTAATGTTTGAAATATTATACCTTTTCGTAGGGAGTCTCGTATATTTAGAATTGTTAAAAATGATGATTGACTTTGACATAAGCGTTTTACTAAAGTGTTTTCTAGGTCTGTAAGAGTTAGACTATTTCGTATGTTTTTGAGAAATGATCAATGAGTTTTACCGCACGACTGATATTTGCATAAGTACACTTTAACGTAATATGTATATGTATGTATATTAATTTATACGTTTGTTTGAACTTAGAGCGTAAAGATTGACACGTACATTAAGGAGGAAATGATTTATTGATATTTCGTGAAGTTAATAGCATAGGCGAAACATGCAACGACTTGCAACATGCTTTTAATAGAGGAATACTGTCTGAAAGATTTTATTCTATTTATTCAGAAGTAGAAGATAGCGATACATCGAAAATTCTGTTTTAAATTTTTATAGCGTACAACGACATTTTGTAAAGTAATTGTTTGTCTTAGCCGCATTTTTATGGTTGAAATTCTGAACTACAAAATCTATGTGTCCTTATAAAGGTTTATAACCGTAACGTTACATGAAAGGAAACTTGAAAGGAAGAAATATATTTTTATTCATAACTAGGATGGTCTTAATAATGATATAGTAAGTCATACACGGATGATACTTTATCTTGGATTATTTCAGTCGATGAAAAAGATATTTTAATAATGAAAAATTATCTCAGTGAACACTATCGAAAATGTACATTATGATCAATTTATTAAGGCCATACATCGTTGTTGTAAACTGTACATACACAATACGGAAAGTCATAGATGTAGTTGGAATATGTTTGTAAAAATATAGTTTGTAAATAAAATTTTTTGTTCCCATAATTTTTTTATATATTTTGTCTAATTAATGTTAGTGTATCAATAAATGCAAATTAATGTAAAATAAAGAAGTACTTTTAAAAATGTTGCATTACTTTACACTTATATGTTAGAATAACAAAGATATTGTATGCAAATAAAGATTTTTTTAATAAGTTCTAAAATTCGAAATTCGGAAGTTTTTAAAAGTAGCGCCACGCGATATTCTTTTTTTCTTCATTGTTGCCACTCCAATGACTGGAAGTTTCAAAAAAGCAATAACAACTGTCCCGAGCAATGAGCAAGTGATCGTTTCTAAACAATTTTTTTAATTTTATTGTTTTAAAAGATACGTTATATTCAGATTAGTGAGGTTAAACAGACTGATGTACAATAAAATTTCGTTAACGTCAGTATTGAATGCATGGAGATTAAATAACAAAACCAGGTACTATTATTTAATTTACCTTTTTTTATTGTATAAATAGTCATTATAATATTCATAATTAGATTCATAATCGACCTAAGACAAAGAAAATGGAACTTAACAATAACTGCAGAAAATAACCTTATTGTATTATCACAGCAATGTTTTTGCTTTTAAGAAAACATAGTAATTTTTAACACAAAATAAACCTTTTATCTGTCCATTATTTAACTGTTTAACTACTCCAAAATTATATTTTTTGTTAACTACATATGGTTTTTGAGTAATGGAGTAACATGATGTTGCACTTTTATAAATGTTGAATGTAAATGAAATCCGTAAATTTTATTTACACATCTTATCAGTGTATAACTCTTATCATTGTTTGATACGATTTTTATAGTGTATTCATCGCATCTTGATAACAGAATCAAAAAAGACTATCTCTATACAAAATGGCAACAACTCAGGTGAGAAATTTGCTGTTTAATGTTTTGAAATATCTATTTCCATATAAAAAAGTTTGTTAAATTTTATAGGTTGAAAAAATCGTTAATCTATATAAAATATTGGCAAGAAATCCATCCTTGAGCGGAGCAAAGATTCTTCAAGCAACTGATAATGGAGTGTCGATCTTGAGTGCATGGTCACAAAGAAATTTAGAAAGGAAGACAAATCAAAAATTTTGTCAGAACCATATTTTAGATTCAGACTTAAAACCTGTTCCTGGAAATTTTCCTATTGATGTTACAACAGAGTATGTATTTTATTTTTAAAAAAGAATTTATTAGGTTTATGGAACACACACATTAAAAATATTCTGTTTTTTTAGACTTCTGACTGCTTCCACTGAAGATGAAGAACGTAGAGCCGTGTTAAGGCAAGCTACAATTGAAAGCACCACAAAACAGTTTATTGAAATCTGGGATAAACAGAGACTTGTGAAAAACTATGATCTAGCTGCTCTGGATGTCCATGGAGATGTTTACACAGACTGTAATTTCTTATAAACTTCAAGTGTTACTTTGCAATTGAATGTTATTACATAAATATTTCTGTTTATAATAGCTGAATTTGCATCCTTTGAATGGT
This sequence comes from Macropis europaea, assembly GCA_916610135.2. Lineage (NCBI taxonomy): Eukaryota > Metazoa > Arthropoda > Insecta > Hymenoptera > Melittidae > Macropis > Macropis europaea. Next base: position 24,749,674 of record OU744344.1, read on the forward strand.
CTCCGGATAAAACAAAGGTGTTATACATTGCAGAAATGAAACTTCCTAAATCAGAGCCATTTTACAAGCAAAAACCTCTTAAGAAAAAGGAACATGAAAACAAGGAAGAAGATGAAACATCAGTGGTAAAATACTTTACTTTCTATCATGCAAATGTGATTGAAATATTTTAAACTAATTGATACAATATTTGTTGCAGGGTAATGAGTACCTTTATAAGCCTCATTGGGGAGAACAATTGGTAGGTAAACATCGTCCCGTTGTCGCAGTTCTGGATACGACGACAGATACAATTTCAGCTCTGTCAGGTATACCAGATGAACTTTCACCTGCTCAAGTATTATGGACGAAAGATAACCAAGGAATAGTTGGTGTAGCATGGAAACATGAGCCAAGATATTTAGGCCTTATTGCCTGTACTAACAGACTGTCTTGGGTATTTCTATTAAAGGATGGAGAATACAGTAAATATCCATTTATTTTTCTATTCTTCATTTCTGCTTTTACGTGAGTCTCATTGTCCTTTCATTTTGCAGAAAAACTCTCCAGAGATGGATGTGCTGTTCGTTGCCCCAGATTTAGTCCTGATAGAAAATATCTAATTTGGTTAGAAAGAGAAGCTGGTGGTGCACATCATAATGCTCACAGACTTATGTATCTTGAATTTGATTCGGATAAGCAGGTGGTATTCATATACTGAATCATCAATATGACTGTGATTTCATTTAAAATTACATGATTGTTTTTTATGTAGGCTGATGTGTTGATAGACATTGTGCATGCAAGCATACCTATCAAAAATTCAGAACGTTTTTATGGTTTGTACGGCCGCTTATCACGGCGATGTTGGAGCAGTGATTCACGTTACATATTTTTAAGTACACCTCAACAAAACAATATTCGTTCTTACATCGTCGACACAAGTACGAAGTTAGAAAAATGTACTTAGTCTCTACAGATGTTCCTTGTTATAACTATCAATAACAAGAATTACGTTTACAGAAACTAAGAGTGTAACTGAGATTCAGAATGATAAAAGTAGTCTTACCGTTTTGGATGTGAAGAACGATATCATTGCATTTTTGGAATCGTCTCTCATGGAGCCTTCTGTTCTTGCAGTAGCACGATTTAAGCCAGATGCAATTAATAAGGATGATATCGCAAGAATTAAAATTTCAACTTCCGCGACCATTCCTGGTTTTGAAAGTATAATGTATGAGGCTTCTGAGTATGATTATAACAATAGTGAAGAAATTAGTAAGTGACTTATTCTAATATTTAAGACATACAAAAATGATAATTCTGGATAAGTGTGCTTAATTTTGTAATGATTGTAGAACACTTCAACTTTATTTACTTTGGTCCAAAAAGTGGGAAAGACAAGTCGACACCTTTGCTGATTGTACCACATGGCGGACCTCATGTTAATTATGCAAATCAGTTTGTACTCGATTATTCTTTGTTCGTATTGTCAGGTATTACGTTCCCGTTATTTCGCATTCACACGTATAATTACGTTAATCTTTACTTAACAGTTTGCTTTACTAATTAAATATATATCCTGATTCTTAAGGCCTAGCAGTGGTACAAGTTAACTATCGGGGTTCTACGGGAATGGGTTCGAAAAACGTTGAATATCTTCAAGGAAAAGTTGGCGACGTTGATGTAAAAGACTGTGTAACTGCTACGAAAGAGGCTTTACGGAAGTATCCATGGTTAAATCCAGATAAAATAGCAATTACTGGAGGTTCGCACGGTGGATTTTTAGTAACTCATCTAAGTGCTCAGTATCCGGTAAGTTTAGTATATTAAGTACTCTTATCAACGATTACTCATAGTTCAAAGTTTTCATCTGTTTGTAGTAATATTTTTGTTTAAATATCTATTGAAGTATAATAAGTTTGGTTTTTAGGATTTGTACAAAGTTGTTGTTGCAAGGAATCCAGTAATCGACATCGCTGCTATGTTTACCATATCAGATATTCCAGACTGGTAAAATATTAATGTATTTTTAAAAATTTTTCATAGTTCTGAATTGTCTCAATTATATTGCAGTCGCAATGCTCTGAGTAAGGAAGAGAAAATTATGTATCATCACGATGTGTAAGCTTAATTAGAACAAAGTATAATAAGAGCAAAGAAAAACTAACGTAGAAATATAAACTAAACGTGCACAATATTTTACTGAACTAACATTGAAGATTAGACATATGGTGTGAGTTTTTGAGTTCGGTTGTTAATTACATCAAAAATTATATTCCAGGTGTGCCGCTGAAGTGTCTTATCCATTCGATGAAAGCACGAAAATGACAGAGTCTGATCAAGTCGAAATGCTTGTGAAAATGTTTAAATGTTCCCCGATTATTCACGTTGATAAAGTGAAAGCTCCAACGTTATTGTGCATCGGTTCGAATGATTTGCGTGTACCTCCGTCTCAAGGAAAACTGTGGTACCAACGTCTTAAAGCGCGTAATGTTAAGACAAAGTAAGTATAAGTTCGTCCAAATTCCGTTAAGACATATAACATGCTTTTACTGATAATAAACAATATTACAGGATGCTTCTGTACGAAGACAATCATCCTCTAGCTACAGGACCAGTTGAAATCGATAACATTATCAATGCTTGTTTATGGTTACACGAACACATCTCTACAGAACAGTCTGAGAATACAGATTCGCAAGAATAAAGATAATGTGATAAATGCAATGATAATTTTTAATTGTTTTATTATCACAAATGTAATATTTACACAAAGTTGCCATGTATACGTTTATAGAGGTTCGTAACAAATAAATTTTCAAAATATACACATGTTTGTAGTATTGTATAATACTATAAAATTTTTATACTTTATATATGTATACAATTCGTTATAAATATGTTACACATACATAAGCCATACAATACATGTTTCATTATAAGGATATTATAGATAATTGTAATACAAATTATTAATGCTTCAATCAAGTTACACGTCGCACTAATAAGTGATAGTTTAACAAAAATTAAAAACAATCTCATATAAATATTAAATTTATTAAATACTGTTTCTTTTTACCAATATTAAAAAAAACTTATAATCTATGAACAAAATCTTTTCTTAAAACAATTGTTCATTGTTTGATAATTAACTAATTCTTTGTTTAAAAATCAGCTCTTTCTTGCAGTGTCAATTCATATTTTGTGTATTATAAATCTCGTTTCCTGCTTTACGTCGTTAAAAAGAAGAAAAAGGAATATTTGTATTGTAGCGTTAAAAGACGTACAAAATACTTCGCGACACAATGATTCTGCAGGAATAATTCGATGCATCCGTGAAAACAAACGGTACAAAATATAAAAATTGTCAGTATTACAGGAAATAAAGCATGGAATATTAGAAAAAGTTATTGGTACAAAATACTAAAAAAAAAAAAGATAGTCGAAAAATCTAACGTTTTGTTCGAGACTTCTCTATGTAGCTATGTATCTCGTTCATACAGAAAGGCACTCATTCATACCAAATATCTGAAGACTGCACTGTATACAGCAGTATCTAATTAAAACATTAGATAATATGCTGCCAATATCTATTAGTTACATTCAGTAACATATGTATATGATTATGATCTAACAGGATTACTTCGTTCTGGAAATAATGAGTCGTAACTAGGTGGTAGATCCTTGTCAGCAACAGACGAAGAAACAGCAACCTCTAGCATTGGTGCTGAAGGAATTACTGATGGAATCACAGATCCTTCAGTCTGATTGGGCAGCCCGAACATCATGGCAGAAGCAATCGGATCAGAACAATTCGAATTCCAACATAATTTGTGTGACCTTTTACATATCCATAAACACATAACAAATGCAATGAAACATAGAATCAGTGTGGTCACAGCACCTACTGTTATTTTAGTACCAGTGCCAGTGCTAATAATTTCGTTGATATTATTTGGACAATTATCTTCATCTGAACACACGTCTGGTGCACAATTATAAACTCCATCACAGAAGAATTCATTGCTCAAACAGGTGTTCAAACCGATTGATGTATAGTTCTTTGAGTCCACGCTGCTACAATCTGCATTGAACACTGCATTAAAAGTTATGGCTCATCTTTGTAATCATAGAGATTAGTTAACATTAATTCAACTTACTTTTATATGGAGTGTAAACAATGCTCAGAGCAAGATATTTTCCTTCTTGCAGTCTTTCTTTCGAAATAAATATTTCAGTTTCCAATTCTCCTCCTGATTTATAATCACTGGGATCATATTCCGCATATGTTCTGGATGGTAGCAATGATCTAGACATATACAGACTGTTTTCTGGTTCAGGAACTGGATAATACTTCACTTTACTGCGGTCAATTGAGCCACAAAACTTGTCTGTCTTATGGTTGTCTTTCCTCTTAAACTAATGAATTATTCTGTAGAGACTTTGCCATATAGCATTGAATTGAACAAGTCAGTGGTTCTTTAATTTTTATGACTGAATGATTACCTGCACATAGTCTAGGCACTGCGTCCCGTTTCGTCTGAAAGACATCTTCTGAATGACTCCGAATAATCCATCCCCTTTGGCTGCTTTGAAAACGAACTTGCAATGAACATTTGTGTTCACCATCCATCGGTCGAACATGTGTTTCGGCTTGACTACAGCTGCGAGATCCGTGATCTCGGTGGTTGTCTTCTTACCAAGAATGTGACAAATCTTCTCTGTCTCCAGGCCATCTGAAACGAGAGGTTATGTACGGATCCGAACATTTATCAATTAGATTCCTTTCTGGGGTACTCACACTCGATGTAATGAAAATCGGAGTACGTGCACGATGTGTAGTTCACGAGAATGCTCGCGAGGAACAAGAAACAGAGAAGATGTAAGTCATCTCGTCGAGCCATTTTCTCCGAGAACTGTCAGAAAGCCATAAAGAACGCGGTGCAACGTCACCGTCGCGTGATGAAATCGCTGATTAATTACGCCCGTGGTAATCTCTGCTGTGAATGGAGCAGATCGGACGGAGCGAAAGATTGTTTCCAGGGAATCGGTCGGGATTCGATTCACCGTCTACGCGGAGATACGTCATCCGCGTATCAAAACAAAACGAATGCGTCTGTGTCGAGACAGAGTGAGACGAGAGATCGAGATTCGAGGATCGACGTTCTCGATGGTCCGCGTTTCAAACGAAAATACGTGCCTTTCGACGAAAAGGCTTTTTGCTGGCAAATTTAGAAGATACGATCGCTTGCCATGAACGAACCTGTCTCGAGCAGGTTCAGGGTGATCGAACTCGATTACGATCAAGTGGAAGTGGGTAGAACGGCGGTGAGAACGATTGAAATATGGAATGAATCTTGTGTGAGTATTTTCAATGGTAGATTTTCAGTTTTGTGTAAATTTCATACAAGAAACATATATAGTGGAGTTGTCGATTTAATGATTGTTTAATTTAAGTCAGCATGTGTTTTAAGGGTCAGGACATTTCAGAGATGAAAGAGAATACGAAAGGTTCAAGAGTATGCCTCTTCCAGGGCCGTATGAAGAGTATCCTAATTATGTTACTCTTTATTCGACTGTAAGATCGTCCTGACGTTTTCGAGACGTTTAAATGAATTGTCATATAGAGCTATTCTTTTATCTGTTGACGCTGGTTTCAGTGTTCCACGGTTGGCTGGAAAAGCATTCCGGATCGAGAAGCGATGAGCTACGCCCGTAAGTATTGTGCTCGAGAAGGCGATGACAACTTGCCCTATCTCGGTTGGCTGGAAGTTCTCAGTTCCGAATGTTCTTCCAGCCAACAGTGGAACAACTATATTATGTTTGGATTTAACAGCTCGAAGGCAGCAGTGATCCGTTAATTGCGACTTGACTGCTGTAGGAGTTTGTTTATTGCGACTTGTCTACAGCAGTGATTCGTTCATTGCAACCAGGCTAAACAGTGATTCGTTCATTGCTAATAAACAGACCAGATTTTTCGCAATAAAAAAGTCACTACATCATTAAATTTCTTTCACCCACTATATACAAATAGCATTACAATCGTCCTTGATATGCAATAAAAATTTCAAAAATTCGTTACAGAATGAGCAAATATATCAAGTTCAAAGGGACCCAGCCACGAATCCTCTGGACCACGTTTTTCATCTGCGTTCTTACACGTGGACACTGGCGTCCGACGAAAAATTCATATGCGAGATACGTTATCGGCCGTTCGTCGCATTTTCGAAGAATACTGATTATTTTAATGTCACCGACACTAGCGGAGCATGCTTGAAAATTGTTACTCGCGGGTCTTGCGTCGGTTTGTACCTAACAAAAACATCTAATCTAATAAAAAAGGCTTTAGTCGTATAATCGTAAATTAATATCTGCAACAGGTCCCGAGGTAACTTGTTCAAGTACGGGAATTTTTATGTATTGCACGAGTGAAGTCCCCGAAGCTAGACGGCGGATTAAACTTACGAATAAATCTAAAGTAGCGGCAACTTTCATGTGCAGCATAGACGAAAAATATAAGCCGTTTAAGTTAGATACGAGACTCGGGGTCATCAATCCTTGCTCACATAAATACGTTACTATTACGTTTGTTCCGCCAGAACATGGAAGATACACTTATGAGTTACCCGTTTTAGTTCTGCATCAGGTAAATTGCGGAGTAACAGCAATATTTAGTTGGTTTGAGTCATAAATAATTTTCTACATATAATACATTTTTTCTTCCTAAAAATAGAAATAGTTTATCTGGGCTACTGATTTTTGCTTCATTTTTGAAGGGAAGAATCCCTAAAATGTAGACATGCTGCAGAAGAAACAATAATTATCCTTTAATAAACCATCAATAAATTTATGAAGACTGATCGGAAGTTATTTATGACTCAACCCAAAATAATAAAATTTGTATTAAAAATGTGTATGAAAATCAGGAACCAATCATCATACATTTACTTGGATACTACGGTTTATCGTCTTGTAAAAACGAAGATGTCAGTCACTATTGCTACCCCTGGAAGCTGAAGACCGGTTTTAATGGATACATGAACGACAGCATTAATACAACAGAGGATTTACCACCGATATCTCTATCGAGAAATTATTTCGATTTCGGTAGCGCGAAAGTGGACATGGAAAGTGTTGCCCAAAGAATTCCGCATGCGATATGTCTTACTAATCACGACCAGACGAATTTCTTGGTTACGTGGGAGGAAGGTGATTATATTCCGCGTATTGATTTTAATGAATACATTGTATGATTCATATTTGACGTGTTACAGATGTTGATGGGATATTCAACGTGTCACCTCGGGAGATGCAAGTGAAAGCGAGCCAGTCCGTTCTGTTTGAGCTGTCGTTTAATCCCAGCGTGAAAAATAATCTATTTGGAAGAGAGTTAGTCGGTTCCGTTTTCATAGATCAGAAGATACAAATACTTTTTCCGTTTGTTATATCGGTCAGAGCAATAGGTTCGAAATTCTATTAATGATTAATAAGTTCTAATTAACTGAACTATCTGATAAATCAAACTACTTCGTCCATGAGTTTGATACGTTTCGGAGTAGAATTAACAAAAATTGAAGTGCAGTCTTATAGGACACACGTTTCCTATCGGATCTAATGGATGGATTCCTCAATACGAGATACCTCAAACTGTGATAATGCCACCATGTGTGCCACCGTTTCCGGTTTATACGACATTCCTAATTAAAAAGTTCGGTCATTTACCCCTCATGTTTCAATTCGTTCCACCACCAGCGAGTCACTTCACCGTGAAGCCGATGGTTGGTGTAATTTATCAGTACGTTGGAATCATGTATCAACAATCACGCATATAATTATTTTGACTAGTGATTAACTTTAATTATCCTTCTAATTATCGCATGAATTACAGAAGTTATCAGATAATTGCAGTTGAAATGACCCCTGAACTGAAGGATGAACAGATTTATATCGATCGATGGACTGTATACTTTAATGGGAACACGAAGAATGAGAGTTACATAGACTTCAGAGGATACGCAGAGTACGCAAATGTGATTTTCTGCAACAACAACGCATTATATTTCGCACCGGTTTTTCCGCGTTGTCAGCAGTTTGAACAACTTGGAATGCGAAATATTACTCGTCATAGGATAAAGTAAATGAATATTTTCAAAGTATAATCATCACTATACATGCAAATTAAGAGTAAATATTTATTTGTAGGTATCAATTTTATGAATTGCCACCCGAGCTCACCATTGAACACCCCGCTGGAGAAATTGATCCAAACGATATTTTGCTTCAAGAATGTTCCTTTTGCCCAAGCGAGTCGAATGTAAATTATGATTTCAAACTGCAATGCACATTGATCGTTATAAAGAACGGGATCGTCATTGGATCAGACTGTAGCATAAATTTACGAGTTCATGGAAGAAGCGAAACGGGCTCATTAGTGGTAAAACTTCTTTGAACTGTGCGAAAGAAGTAAAAAATAAATTGATTAAATGAAAATAATTTTTGTAATTTTTTAGGCGATGCCAAATGAATTAAACTTTGGCGAACAGGAGTACAACGTTAAAAGAACGTTAAGTTTCGTCCTTTTTAATTTTAGTTCGGTAAATATTTATTACCAGTTAATTTGCAATCATCGTAACTGGCCGCTTGGCGACATCCAAAAGGATATTCAAATGCATCCAGCTTCGGGAACCGTTTTTGCGGGTTCACACGTAAAAATAATGGTTTCTATCATCCCGCAAACACGTGGATACTATGAACTTGCTATACAATATTTCATAAGACTTAATTTTCGATCTGACACTTTGATATCTGGTCAAAGTCCTACAAAACTTTGCAACGCGAGCTGTATGTGTATATTGCCCACTTTAAAGGTAAACTTTGCATTTTTTACGTGAGTTAACAAAAATGTTATTCATAATTTGGGCTAATTCTGATTTTTATGTACAACAGGTGAAAAATTTATGTGCTTACGGATTCAACCAAAAATATTCGATCAATATAAGCAAAACATTTTTGTGGAGCTCGATGCAAATAAATAAGTATGATCACTTCGACAAGAAATTCATGAATTGCCACAAAGTGCGTTACCTAATTATTTTTTCATCGTCAGATTAAACACAATTCTAAAGAACATAGTACCAGGAGAAAGGAACACTCTGAATACAAACTTTTTCCCAATGATTAACAATGAAGGAGCTGTTGTAATAAAATTGTTTGCAATGAATCCTTCGAGAATGCCTGTTTCGTGGATTTTTAAAAGAGTGTACAAATGTTCCTGTAAACATGTTATGAAAAAAACAAATCGCCAGTTTCAATACGAAAAGACTGAGTGCATTCACGAGAAGCTGTGTAGTCTGAAGCCAACGACAGGAACATTAAAAGTATGAATTTGTTAAACTAATTAAACTACCAACATCTAATAGATACCTGAGTCAAAACACAACCCGCAAATAAACTTTTTCAGCCGAATGGAGAAGCTATAATAAATATAAAAATACATTACACATTGATAGGAAAATCAAAAGTATGCTGGGATTTAGACATAGGACACGATCGTCATATTATTTTAAACATATTAATCGAATGCATGTCCGAATCTGAGCAACAGTGCAGTTTTTTAAGCGCTCCCATCGTAAAATTCGGACGAGTCTACTTTGCAAATAGAGAGGCAATTTACAAGGTACAATCTGATTTTACCTATTCTTATTGGTATCCGTATAAACATGTAACATAAATTTCTAGACACGCTGGATATGCAACGTTACGAACGAAGATATACCATTTTCCGTGGATGTTGATCCTATCCGTAAATTAAACAAACACTATCATTGCGAAGTATTCTCGTGCTTAAGCAAAAGTGGTATACTGCAAGCTCGAACTGCTACAATCCTGCTTCTAAAATTTCAGCCTAGAATGTTTGGAGCGTATAGAGTACAGTAAATTAATGAAACCTTTTGTATAGAACGTTAACCAACATATTATTGCAATTACATTTTTTGCAAGGTAACGCTTCCAGTAACATTGGGCAGTGAAATGACAGAATTCACGTTAGAAGGAGAATCATGCTGTGACTATAAATTACCGGTAATTAGGAAACCGATACCAGCTTGCTGTGTTTGTAAAACAGCCGTATTTCCTGCATATTTTAGTATGGACTGCCTCGACATGTGGTCTATGCCCACTTACACTTCCATCGTTAAGATGCTTTTAATGTATAACAATTTGAATTATGCTGCGCTCGCTTATGAATGGAAATGGTCAGTACATTCTCTCCTCTTTAAGCGTTATGCTAGTAAATTTACATAAATTACTGAATACTTTCAGTCAAGAAGTGTCAGAAATAATTCGCGTTGAAATACTCCCCCGCAAGGGTGTGATGCGACCGAATACAGTGCAGAGTTTTAGAGTAAAAATTTACAGCAAAGGCAACCCGTGCAGAATCGACCTAAATGTGCCTTGTGAATTTTTTAATGCTACTCAACGACGGGATTATCAACGAAGTATCATAAAGCATAACATTCTGAGCAAAGAATTAGAGGGACAGTTTGTTATCACGGAAAAAGGCACTGATGTGCCGGTAAGCAATAAATTATTTAATGTCTTACAGTACCGAGTATAAGTTCATGTACCAAAGAAGTCTGTGATTATTCAGAAACCATGGATAAAGATTCTCGACAAACCAGACGTCTATAGCAAAATGTTGAGTTTGCGTTGTTACATATATCCTGTAGAAGATGAATGTTTAAAAGTCAGTTTGACAGAGGAATTGAAGACTGTTCCATCAAATGCAATCTACTTTGAGAAAAGTAAACCTTGTATTATTATAAAGGAGGAAGAAGAGCTGTCCATAGTGACATTTGTTTTGGAAGGTTTATTATGGTAATTATTAAACGTTAAGAAGAAAATTAAAGAATCACATGGGTAGATGTTTTAAGTATATAATAAGACGGGATTAAATGATACGTTATAGGGATATCCTGCATAGCAGAAGATTCAAGAAATCGATTGAAGACACTTTGATACCTGAAAGAAATTTATATTATTCACAATTTGTAATGGATTTTTCAAAAAGAAGGAAATTAGAGCAAAGATCGTATATATCACCGCCATTAAAGATCATTAGCTCAATACTGGAAAAAGTAAATAAATCAAATTTGATTTATCCTAAGCATCATAGAGTTACAATATACTTTTCAGATCTTATTTATCATGGTACATGAGGAATTCTCATTAGAAACAGCACATTTAATTCCTGAAGAAGATGCAAGACATATTAATTATCTAAAAACATTACCAAAACAAAACAGGGTCCCTGTTAGACAAGGTACATAACTAATTTCAAGTTCTGAAAAATTGAGCCTTTAACAACTTCAGTATTATGTTAAAAATATTTGTTGTATTGTGTTATTTTCTAGAATATGAGACATTTGATAATTTATATGACAAAGGTGAGGTCCTGGAAACTTATATAAAAGCAGGATCTAGGGTGTCCTTTGTAGAGTGATTACAGAAAATAATGTTAATTATATACATACAGTGATGTAAGTATTTAATATTAACTAATTTCGCTTTTATAAGGATCCGAAATTCGCTTGAACACAGCCAAGAATTTATCTCCTTTGTTTCTTGATACTTTTTGTCCTTCTTCTGTACTTTCATACAACTTCTCCACAATAGGGTCTACATCCTTTTCAAAAATCAAATTTATTATACATTAAAACAATGAATGATATATAATTTAAGGAAAGAAGATAGATATGAGAATCTTACCAATTCTTCTTTAGAAACATCATCAAACAGTGGATGCTCTCGAAAATGCTGTACTATCCATTCATGTAAGTCTTTAACATCTGTCACTGTGTACACAATAGCCTGTAAATAAAGTATATAATTACATTATAATATGTAAAGAAAGTAATATAAATTGAGATATTATAAAAGGTATATTACTCCTTCAGCTAATATGTAAGCATACTCTGCCAGAAGTGTCTTGTTTATAATTCTCCACTTGTGTTTCGACCTTTTGAAATGTGGGTCTGGATACAGGAAGAACATTTTCTTCAACTATAAATACAAATGACAATAATTAAAATCAATTAAAATTAATACCTTAAGAATCTAGATGTACTTTCTTAATACCTGCCCTTTGTGAAAATAATTCGGTAAATACTTCATAGCATTAGTCCTTAAGCATGCAACATTTTGATATTGACCTGAATTCTGTGATCGTAACGCAGCTATACGATCCATAACATAGTCAGAAACCTTTACTCTGATTTCCATGCCAAGAATCAAATTATCAGGGAACATTGGAGACAATGCAACTATCACATAAACATTCTATTAGTGATTTAAATAAAAATATTATACATGTCAGCATATATTTTGAAATTTGTATACCCAATAATCCTCCATATCCACAACCAACATCTGCAAATTCCACACATTTCTGTGACACATTATTTTCCTTAGACTCTTCTTCACTGGCTGAGAAATAATGTGGATAAAGTGAACTCCAGTCCATCAATTCAGGTTTTATAGGGCTGAAAGAAATAATAATTCATTAATAACTAAAAGAGACGTTTTGAAGAAGAAAAGATTAATGAAACTTAGAGACACTTTTAAGATTCTTTTGTTTAAAGAAATATAGAAGTGTTAAATTAAACAGTCTTTCAAGAATTTGTATTCTATTATGAAAAACAATTTACGTACTATTCTATACAGTGATCCGCTATGGGATTCGAGTGTGCACGTTGTCTGTAATATTTTTTTTGCGGTAACGGCAGTGGCTCTGACATGATGGCAAAGTTCGTCAAGAAGTCCACGTGCTAAACAAGCTAAGATAACCTAACCTGTACGCATCATGACCAACGTGATGAAAAGATTTGTAGAAATCATCAAAACTTGAACTTGACGTTTATGAAATATTATATATAGAAAAGTGTATTCTTACAGTTTAATGCAAATATATATAAACACAAATACTAATAAACAACATTAATATTTATCTTAATATTTAAAATTGTCATCTTTAATTGCGGCTGCCGAAAATACAATTTTCAGATGATCTATTCATGTTACTCATTGCGAAATAAGATTAATATACTTTATTAATAATTAATTGACCATATTTAATAATTAAAAGAAACAAAGCTGGAAATAATAATCATTTATCAATAAAACATTATTTTATGCCCTTCCGAATTCTTCACATTCGATTTCCTCGTCTTCGTGTCGGTCCGTCTTGTAAATATTTTCAACGGAATTCAGTTCTTCGTAACAGGAACTTAGCACAGTACCAGAGCATTCGTAAATCAATAACAGAGAACGCCGCTCATTGTCAGTTGAAAAAGATAATCACATATCCTTGGATCGTATATTTCAATTAATAATGCTCCAAAAGTAGGAGGAGCGTAGGAAAAACAGTTCCCAGTAAAAAAAGAAAAAGATAGTCTGCAAATGTAACACATCATTTCCTAACTTTGGTTGCATTGTCCTCTTGGTTTTGTTCCTCTGGTAGCAAGGACACAGGATCATCATAGAGGTTTAGCTGAAAGAGAAGTAAAACGCTACTAAAAACGAGTATTACATATTATACAGTAGAGTGGTCCAGACTCTAGACTCTAGAGGAAGGGAGCTAAAAGAAATTCGTCATCTGTAAGATGCAGGGCATAATGGCCCTATAGGGAACGCATAGAAGATTATCATTATTCTTAGCTCAGAACATCGAGTATTTCATCCGTCACGTTTTTCTTATCTCTATATTCATTGTTTTTTTCCTAGTATTTTTATATAAAACAAAGTTCTTATTTCGAAATAAGACTATAACTTCGAGATGCCTTTGTGTTCAGACCAATAAATTTCGTTCTACTATTGTATACTTTAATGCGCGGAATAATTTACTTTCGTTACGTACTGAGCTGTCGTACCAAAGAGATTTAAAAAAAGAACATTGAGTCTTGTACTCAAAACAAAAAAAATTGAGCAGCTGATGGACACACTGCTTGCAAGCGTTACGTCTTCGTAGTAGGACGCTGGCACATGGCGCACGTGCATGAGAAATCAGCTGTTCGGCACAGTGGCGCCAACTGGCGGATGACGCTTCGTGCATCGGACGAAAGTGAACGAGGTGCGTTTCCGTGTCACGATTTTTCCGTGTGACTGTTCAAATTTTCTGGGACTAGTGTCCAACACAATGCGGTTCGCCATTCACGGAAAAACGTTCTTTCGAATTCACGCCCGAACTTTCATCGTTATCCACTAACTGGTCGACTGATCTTCGAAATTAACCCGCACTCTCAGGTGAGGTTAGATTCTTGTCGACAAAGACTTTCCACGAATCCTGCGTGATCGAAAACCAAATATCAAAATCTTGAATCGCTTTGAGATGGAATCGTTCACATGATATCGCGTTTAATCAGAAAGGCACGTTAAATTTTGTTTTAAGTAATATTTCAAAGAGAAATGATCCATACGAAGTGTACATTTCTTTGTTCATTTATTTTCTGTTGAAATAGCGATCTTTATGGAGAGTTTTCGAATGTAATGGTGTGAGTTCTGTGTTTTTATAGTAGAATAGTGATTTTTGGTTGTATGACAAATTGTTTATTTCTCATCGAATTTTTATGACACTTTCGTGTATTAAGTTTTTCTGCTTTAATGCTGTTATCGTTTGATTCTAGGCAGAAAAAACGACCTTTTTGTTATACATGACGGCCACGGGACTCCCGGAGAATCGATCTTTCGTTTAATTGGTGAGTTTTATATCGACAGATCGATGATTCCGATAGTTCGATGTTAGCGATTAACGATCATGATTTCGCGTTCTGTGTTGATACTACGTTCTCTTATCTGTAGTTCACATGATGCGTGAAAACTGTTCACGTCATCTGTACGCGTGAACGGTGCATGGACCTCTGAAACTTCGATCAGATAATTTTAGATAATAGCATAACAGAAGAGTTATATAGAGTGAAACACTTTAGCGACATGGTACCGTTTGAACAAATAATTGATAGCTAATCGTTTTAGAGATATTAGATAAGAATTAGATAGAAGTTTATAATTTTCTTAACAGTTACAAAGTTCTTTTTCGAGTTGTATCATAGCGATATTAATAAGTAAACGTCGATTCGCGTGATATTTGAAAGGATGTAAGTATGAATGCTGATTAATCAAACCAATCCCTTTGTTCGCATACGATATGGACCAATCATGTTTTGATCAGAGGGTCAATTAATTTAGAGCCTCTTAATAGATTTGTTTACCACGTGGAAATACCAAAACCTTACATTCTCACCCATACAATCAACGATTCATATCCGAAGGCCTCGATTAACTTTTTAATTCTGACTGCTATCGGCGCATATATATGCTTGATAGAGCCGCTCACCGTGTACTGTCGACGCATATAGGCGTTGGGTGCAATAGCTCTCTGTGTACTACTGCGGCTCAGCCGCACGCAACGTTCACCTTGTTTTTAAGTAGTCCGCCGTCAGAGGGTTAAAGTTTGTTGTGATTGATGTTTAAGGGAAATCATTTCTGTAAACATTAACCTTTCGCAACCAATCATAGAAATCTGTCAAAAATCGAACGAAACAGCATTTATAGAATCGATGATCGTAGAAAATTTCTTATATTGCCGTTTGGTCTAATTTGGGGATGTCACCCTGACATACACCGATTTTTATGTAATTTTGGTGTAATATAGAACCGGAAAAAATATTAAATATGTGTTTTTTGTTACTAGTAAACATTCATGCTGAACAGATTAAAACAGCCCTTAAAGTTGGGGTTGAAAAATCTATTTTATCGAATATCTCGGAAACTGTTATGTGTAAACAAAAAATAAAAATTAATTTTTACTACTCAAGGGACCATTAACAATATTTAATGTAATTTAATCGTTAGAACCTCGCACAAATTTACATCGAAACCAATCGTATACACAAAGAGTATAAAATGTAAGCATATTTTTTTCTGGATCTGTAATTTGTGTATACAAGTTTTGAGAAAAATAGTTCAACATTTTATAAAATAATTTGCAAAAATAAAGTAATTTTTAATATATCTTTTAAATGGAAAAATTTTCCGAAAATCTGCTCACAGTGAAATTTGTTATTTAAAACGACACAATCTACATTCTGAATTTTTAGTCTACTTTCTGAACCCCAACCATGAGGGCTTTTTTCACCCCTTCAACATGGACATTCGCCGATAAAAAAAATATGTATATCGAATATTTTTTCGAGCTCTATTTCATATAAAAATTGCATAAATATCGGCCTATCAATTGTTTAATGTTCCTCGTCGGTGTTAATATCGAAGGATCATCGAACAGGTCCGTTTCTCATGTAAACAGACCGAAACGTGGTCCCTTTAGAACAGTCACGTTCGAAACTTTCGTTCATGACATAGTGAACGTTTACTCGCCGGGAATTCTCGAAGACATCCCTCGTTCCTGTCGAATGCCCCTCGTTTCCTGTATCTTCGTGCAATATGACCTCATGGCTGCCAGATCCGAGGATGTGGCTGACATTCGACTCGGACTCGAGCTTGGTAAATAATTTTACAGCTACTTTTAACGGATGAGCTAATGTGCACAGTAAATGTCGCACACCTCGATTGTTGGCGTAACAGCGCAACTGAAATAGCTAAATATTGTCGATAATATTTACGATTACATGGAAATTGCCCGTAAACTCTGGTTGGTGAAGTATCGATCGTTGCAGAGAATTTTTAACGAACGTTGCAACACTATTTTTCGAGCGTTTTGATTTCATCGTGCTTTCACTGATTAGATTATTCTATAAGCTTGTGAGTGTCTCTTAAATAAAACTAGACATTGGAAAATTGTATTCTGAAACTTTAATTCTTTGAATTGTTAATAAGTAATATAATTTTATGGGATTTAAGATAGTTGAATGAATTTTTGTACGCTGCGTGCGGAGAACGCCGATAGGCGTTCAGGAAGTATCGTTGATACATACGCTTATGCATTTTCCGCACGCGACCATTGTACGAAATACTGACAGAGTCATTGTTCAATTTATCATAGTACCGACGCACAGGTTGTTCATATTTCACTTTATTTAAGAGGTACATGTACTTTGCGTGTATCTGCGTGTTTAAAAAAAGAATTCGATAGAAGTTACGTGCGAGATAATTGTATTGCGCGCGCGCGCAAGAAATTAGTCATGACATTTCGTAAATTAGTTCGATACATCACAAGTTTGTTTTCGTTTCGTAATTAAGTTACAATCTGTTGACGTATTTTTAAGTTGTGTTAATTGAGTCAAAGTCACAGTCATTTTAGTCGCTCGGAGAACATTTATAGATGTTCGATGAATATATTTATTAAGCAAGTTAATGAATTTTTCGCACGTAATATACGGTTATTATACATACTTTTACGTCGATGAAGTCACTCATTTCAAAACCTCAGGTCCCGTGCGAAAAATTCATAAGCTAGTCTAAGTATGTTATTCGAACGCCCACCGGCGGTCACCGCATGGACCGTAAGAAACGCTTATGAGTGCCAATAACACTAAACTGCTCCATTTCAGGACCTATACTGATTAAGAATTCTTGATCCTTTAAGCAAGAGCTATGAACACCCCAAAGTATTAGACTATCTACGTAAAAAAAAAATCGAGGATAAATAAAATATATTTGTTAAATCACTTATTATTTTCTGTATTTATGATGTATTCTAAATTTGCAGCTCTAACACTGTTTCTTTGTTTATCATCAAAAGAGACACAATGTATTAATCGGCGAGAATGATTTAACGCCAAAATCACGTTCCAAGATTGAATTTTCGTTGACCCGCGGCGATATTTAGCGGCTCGCCAGAAATTTGTATTGTAGCGCACCGGTGCAGTAGCAGTTTCTCTGACAAGTAATAATGCGTTCGATGCGTCCTGACGAAATCGCACGCGCTATTCGTGGAGCGATTCTTCTAATTTTGCGACCGGTCGATTCAGAAAACCGCGAGGAATGCGAAAATGCAGCGGTCGCTTGGCACGAGCCGTCGTAGTACGTATAAGCTCGATTCATCCGCCGTTATCTGAAAAGGTTGGCCTACTTATTTATATTTATGTATTTGAAACCGCGACCGAACGAGACGATTCGCCGACTACGTGACCGAGTTTCGCGACGAAATCAACAGCGCCGCTGAATTTTGTCGCTTTTCTTCCGTTCCGCCGTTCATTTTCTCGAATTTCATTCTTGGAACGTTCGTTTCGCTCATTTTCAGCGAAACCACGGAATGTTTCCTTTTGCATCAGATTTCAGGTCGATAATGAAGATAACGTTTCTTTTTTTAGAATCGTTTATCGCAATACTATACACGTTAACAAAAAATATTGCAATTTAACACTTAATGTGTAAACATGGGTCCTTCGTGTCGGAGCTAGTTCACTACACTTCACGTGTTTCACTTTATACTATGTACAATATAATATATTTAAACAAAGTATTTGCCAAAATTTTTGTGATAATCTTTATTAGAATGGTTGAAGATGCTGTATGAATTTTTTCAGATTTTTTTGAAAACTATTACCCATTGCAAAACCTATCGGACATGAAAGACGAATGAGAAGATACTGCAATTATTATATGCTATTAAGATGCTGGCAACATTTATACTTTATTTTCATACACTATTGATTATTTAAAATCCTAAAATGGTGGAGTTATACAACATTGTCCACCGTCATGTCCGGCAGGACCTTGTCAGTTGACACCCAGCACTGAAAGCGACTGCAACATAAATAATGAAAAATTCTTATGTCAACTCAAAAAAGCCTAGATAATAATAAAAGAATAATAATATAATACTACTATATTATAGTTTAATATTCGAGACATATGATTAGACTGCGAATGTTTATGCAATTTAACATATCGAAACACGTAAAAAATACACATACAATGGCGCAAGAAAAATAAAAAGTATATTTTCTTAACGTTTAAAGGACATGATGCAGTTCGGTCAATGATTCGTTTCATTAATTACATTAACAGAATAAATTTTGAATTCTAAAAATGTAAATTTGCATAAACATCCGCAGTCTACATATGACACTTAAAGAAGATGAGAACAAAAACTTTTCGATTTTTTTCAAACCGACAAAAAGCTGCACTCTTGTAAGAGAAGCAGCTGTTCAATCATGCATTTTGAATTGATTAACCCTTTGACTGCTATCGGTGCCTATAGCCGTTCATCGCGTACTGTCGACGCCCATAGGTGTTCAGCGCAATAGCTGACTATCTACTACTGCAGCTGGGCCGCACGCAGCGTTCATCTCGCTTCCAAGTAGCCCGCAGTCAAAGGATTAAGCATTTTTTGATATTTTTTGGACGTAAATTGATCATGACTCTGATTTGATCTCTCAATGGGATTAGAATTTCTAATTGTTACATCATCTACGTAATTGTAGCCAGTTGCACGAAGATTTCTATGTATTTCCTTTGGGAAAAACGTGCAACCGCTTGGCCTTGAGTCTTGTTCTAAAGACGACGTCGCGTGCATTTATTTACTCGAGTGCCTCATGGCGCGCTAAGAGCTCCTAAAACGGATGTCTGAAGCCGTTTAAACTTTCTACGATCACAGAGCATCGAAATTGGTTCGTTCGAGGTCCTTTTTCATGTAGTCAACTTGACATAAGACCTGGAACTTATTAAAAATTGTACGTTGAAATTAAAAAGAAGAAAGTGTATGTTTTAGCATTTTAAGAATTTGAAGACAATGAACGCATATACGCTTCTTAAAAAATTGTTGACAGTATGCTACAGGTCACCGCAGTGGCTCAGGCACAACTGTTTATCGTACGTTATAAATCCACAGCTTATTTTATTAAAATTATATATAATTCGTTACATATTTTCCAGTTTTCGAGAACTAAAATAACTGAATAATCGACATCATACATATTATTCTAATAAAATATTCAGTTTAACGCGTGTTCTACCACAGAAAATTTTACACGATGCACGTTTTTTTTTCAATTTTTCAGGGTTCAAAGGACTTAGAATTTCTGTGAACCTGAAAGGTAATGGACATCATAATTGTTAGTTAAAATTAAGCCTAGATATTGACCTTGAGCAGCCCAGTTTTGAACCCTGTAGTACAGATTAGAAAATTTCTCTCGTTTTTTGGAATTTCCGTGGGATATGCTATTTTCTCACGGTGTTCTCCAGTTACACGGACAGAAAGGTCCCTTTTCCACTCGCTTTGTTTGAATTCCCCGCATCCGGTCCGCCTGACAGTGTAACACCGTCGCAATTTGAATTTCTAAATACCGAACACCGTTATTCTTAACTCAAGCAACATCAGACGGATCCATCAACGCGGTATCGGCTTCTTTACTATTTTCTTTGCGTCATTGTACATACAATATCCGTGTTCGATGGTAATCCTTTTTTGTGATTTCTATTTTGCTTACTACCTATATATAAAAATAATCAGTGAGTTTAGTTGGGTACCCTATTGCAGTTTTCTTAAATTCTAAATCAGTATGTTTTTGTGAGCCCTTCAAGAGTGCAGTCTACGAACTGTCTGTTTACAATTGAATCGTTTATTATCGAAAGGATGTATGTCGATATTTTGGGGAAAATTAAGTCACGCGTTTTTGTAACTGTAGGTACCTATCCCTGTTTAGAGTCGAAATTCTCATTCCTAACGTTACTATGTACAATGTTTCGGGCAGTTGAAAATATCATTCGTTGATGAAAGGGTTCATTGTCTAGGAAGAAAGTTAGGAAGTTTTTAGTGCCCGGTGTACAATTTTACAAAATGGATGTACGCTCTTTCAATAATAAACGATTCAATTCTGTTCCGTGCGTGGTAAACAGAAAAGCAACCAAATTAGTCACGGTTCCCGGTGGCCTCGCTTTGTTGTTTCTTTGTACGTAAGGCTGTGTTTATATTTTTGAGTTACTTGTACCAATTACTGGTACAGCTAGCCAGGCGCCAACCTCGGGGCAAGCAGGTGTTTACATTGGTAAGTAACTTATAAGTGGACTAGCCAAGCTAGCTGTTAACTAATTTAGCCGGGAGATCTACAGTTTTAGGTTGGTTTCAAATCATCATATTTTGTCAACAGCATCACGGAAACACTAAAGACGGTCGCCCATCTTACCGTTGATCCGTGGCCCTCCTAGCTTAACATTTTTAGTTTTTAACCACATAACTAAATTGGAAGCATTGCAGTCAATAACCCTTAGGATGACAGTCAACGCGTCATTGGGCATAGGAAGCACAGACATAAGAAAAGACAGATCAGTGATGGCCACCGGAGCTCGGGCCTTCCTCCACTCTGGGTCCATTCCCTTCGTTTCAGTTGCTCCTTGGTCCATCATCGTTCCAGTTCACAGCCTTTATGAGGGGAATGGACTCAGAGTGGGGGCAGGCCGGAGCTCCCGTGGCCATCACTGATCTAAGTCTTTTCTTATGTCTCATTGTGAGCTTCTTATACACCATGGTGCGTTGACTGTCATCCTAAGGGTTATTGATTGCAGTGTTTCCAGTTTAGCTATGTGGCACGATGGTACTGTAAAGAAAAAAGAATGTTAAAAGTGAAGTTGGAAAACTAAGATTTGATTGCTTTTTACGTTTAATCGGTTGTTACATTTCCTGAGGTCCGTGCTTTATCAGTGAAGGGAGAAGATAAAAATGAGTACGTACTTCAAGGCTAGGTTTCGTCGTATCGACAATCTGCGAATCGTGTCATCCATAAGGGTTGATAAAAACATTTTTAAGAACTTTTGGCCCGGTCGGAACTAACTTTTTATCCAATTATTGCAAATTTTTTATTCTGTTGCCTAGTAACATTCTAGTAATTTTATCATCAATCGGAATATGAACGTCGTTCATGTTTTCTCTTCATTTTTCTCGGTTCCATTTGTAGAAAATTATAGTTACGGTGCCAATTGTAGAATGTTAGACTCTTAAAGACGCTGAGACATGCAACTTTGCATACGTCCATGCATAAAAGGAAGCATTGTCTAAATGTAGCTTAAGACTATCGAGTGGAGTCTATTAGAGTATGTACTAGACAAAAACGAGGCGAGCTTAGTTCGATTTGCAGCTCCAATCGATACTCGAATTTTTCGAACAGTTTGAATACTCGAGCTGTTTAACGCAGCTCGAATTGTTCGAATGTTCGAACCTGTTCGATTCAGAATAACAGGGTTGGGATGGGTTATATTTCTTCGGAGTATGATTTACGTCGTCTGAATCAGCATGAAATAAATTTTTAATACAGAATTTTCTTGTAAATTAAAAAATTTCATTTTTAAGCCTGGATTAATGTAAAGAACACTTAAAAATCTTTATAAACAAACGTAAAGTACATGGAGACCTATATTAATTTTCAATTGTGTTTGTTTGCAATTTTTTGCATTAGTTGTGTCTGAATATCTGTTGTCAATCTAGTAAAGAAATGACAGAAAAAATTGATGACCCTTATGTAGGTCCATGCATAAGCCAAATTTGAAAACATCTATTGGAGATACTTCCTGATGGATTTTAAATGTAATAATTGTCCTGGAACTCGTTTACTTTTGCACATACTGCTTTTTACACTTCTTAGACGTGACAACATTTTTTATCTCGTCCGTTTCTTTCCTTTTTGGAATGTAACCTATCTTTCTATGGATATAAAACACCCTTCGAATCGAAGAATTAATCAAGCAGTTCGAGATGTTCGAAAAAGTTTGACCGAATATGAGTAGTCTAACGCTGTAGAAAGCATGAATGAATGAGTGATTGCAAATGTCTCTGATGGAACACTTCATACACCAAAGATGAAACCAGTTAGACGTTAAGATAGCAAAAAAGGTAAACAGGCACGAGTGCACACTGCTTAATATCGTCCTTCACAATTTTTCCGTTCATGACGTCGATGAAAAGCAAACACGATGGTTATTGGGGTGTAAGAGTATCGAGAGAGATATGATAGCCCTGTAAAGTTTTGTAATCGAATTTATTAATGTCCATATGGAACTAGGTGCGATGTAAACAGTTGAAAATGCGAGAAAAATAGTATATTGAAAGTTTGCAAAAAAAAAAACAGTGGAAATTCGAGAAGAACATTGAAAATTTGTAAAAATAGAACACTGAAAATTCGAGAAAACTAGAATATTGAAAATGCAAAAAAGAAATAGAATATTAAAAATTTTAAAAAAAGGGAACGTCGAAATTAGCAGCTCTCACAATCAGAATTTAGTTTGTCTATTTAATAGAATTTCCATCTGATTAAAGTAGGACACTCCGTGTCTTTGATAGTAAAGTTTTGTTTTAAATTGTCGCTGGTTGATTATGTTTCTGGAGCTGTGTTTTACAAGCCGTTAGCTGCAATATCTTTGCCTCTGTATTTCTGTTTCCCGATATTCTTCCCCGTTTCCAATATCGTCAAGAACTGAATAGACTGAGTTTATTGAGTCGCCCACATGTTCTATCAAATCTTCCTCGAACAATTGCCTTTACATCGCCAATACTGTCTACGAACGTGCCATTTAAGCGAAAAAGAGACATCGTGTTGCACATAAATTGAAAGTGCAAGCTTATGAAGTATGTAAACATGAAGCGTGAACAGCAGCGATCAATACACTTTATTATTTCTTATTTTCCAATGCTAGAAGACTATCCACTTTCATTTCTTCCACAGTTCTTATCCATTTTTATTTGAACTAAATACAATCTCAGTAAATCCATTTTCAGCAGGAAATAGAGAAACCAGAAACCTACTGAATCTTTGTTAAAACATTGGGTTAGGTTAGCTCGATCCCATAAGCACATGATCAGTCACACGCGCTTGCTACAAAGTTTCAGTAGAAAGTAACGAAGCCATGAACCTGCTGAACTATCACAGCTAAAAGGTCATTGAATCGAGTGATTTAATCCAACGCCAAGTGATTCTGTAATAAAACAGTGTGCGATCGAATTGGAATGAATCTTGCACGAGGAAGATACAGCAGGACCTCGATTATGTGAGCCGCGGTGATCTGAAAGTTCGTCATTCTGTAACTGATTTTAGTTACAAGCTACAATCATTATCCGAGACACTGTGTGTCGAATTTTATACAACTGTGTACAGTAGATCCCCGTAAACACGGGTTGGTTTAACCTTGCTGGCGTTGGGCTAGAGAGGCGTATGCTATTACAACAAAAATTTGAGATCTAAACGCGTACAATAATTACATTTGCACTCCATCATTTTTACTAAAATACTTTGAACTGTTAATAATAATAAAGAAATATATCTCCGAATATTGATGATTATTTTCCATATGAAAACTGATAACATAACAACCAAACTGAGGAGAAGGGGGTAACAGACCTGACGTGTACAACAATATGATTTCTGTACACGTTTTCACTGTTGGGTTAACATGGATTTGTACAACACGGCGCAAAAATAGCGACAGCGTTCATGTAACACGGTAAAAAAGGGCTCGTGTAACAAGGTATAGTCAGCAACAGTTGCTGGGTAGGAAACACCGGTTCTCGTTCTCACATCTGCGTGTAGCAAATAAGAAACTGATATACACGACCGTAATCAGGCCTATAATTGCATACACAGCTCCGATATGATGTGCAGTCTCGCCAACCAATTTTAAGCCCTTGCAGATCTTTCAGAATAAAAGTTTAAGACTAATAGTTAATCGAAATAGGTATAAAAGGATCACACATTTGCACGAAGACTCTCTTATCCTAAAACTACACGATCACATATGACTGAAAAAATACAGATGCAGTGACTCACGATGTTGTTTAAGTATTTTCATAATTATTTTTCTTCCTCAATACTAATGCAACTCAACCAACTGTACATTTTTTAAGCGTATCCGAACTGTTATTTGTTAGAGATATCATACCCTTGCTTCCAATAACACTGCCTTAAAAAAGTGTCCAATGAGCCTCTCAGGAGCCAAATTAATCAACTCCATAAAATAGAAAGTAGAAAAAACTGATGATATCACAAACATTTATGTACTCGAGTAATGAAATTGAGAAATTTACTAGAAGTGGAGTTAATCAGTTTTCAATATTGAAGTAACATGTGATCAAGAGTGTATTACTTCAATGTTACATAGCGTTGCAGAGGGTTAAAACGTGAGCGATCCTGTGACTAATTGTAGTTCGCATAATCGAGGTTCTACTGTACGTGTAATCCCTGTTTTTCCGGATGACTGGAATGGATCGATCGAGCGATTCATGGCAGTTTTCTAGCCCTTAACACCGATGCTCGAGTGAGCGAGCGGCCACTTATAAACGTGAAACGACGAAGCGTTGGGATTCCCAATAGCAGAGTCCGTGAGCTATGATGACGTTATTCTCGAACTACATCATCAGCGAAGTTACCGTTAACGAACGGTCAGAAAGGACGCTGTAAACGTAGGGACGTTCGTGCATGATCGAGCCTCTTCTCCAGTTTTAGAAAACGCTACACCGGACAAGAATACGAGACACCTGGTCAAAGAAATTCGAGAAAGCATCAAAGCATCGTTGTACGACACGGCTATGTAGTAAAAAAGAGTACCTTCATTGCGAGTTCAGAGAGTTTACGCTTCAGGTGAAGTGCTGTTGAACTCGGTCCGTTGAAGTAGAAGTGAATTTTTAGGCTTTAAATATTTTAAGGTGGACTGTTTGTAATTATTACATGCATACCGGGAAATACTTTTATGATACACTGCTTAACCCCTTGCCTTATAATAACGAGTCACACTCGTGATGCAGATTATGATCTGTATGTTATAAACATGTTAAAAAAATCTTAAGCCGAGGGGTTAAAATAATTAAGGGATTAAATCTTTAACTAATTTATTCCTTATGGAAGTGTTAAGTAAGTAATATGAATGCTTAAAACAGTATAGACAGAGTAAACATTGTATGAAAATTTTATATTATACAGAGAATACTATTATCACTAGATATTGTATCTGATAAATTGTTCAAAATTATTGTAAATCTTGATTCTTTAATTATTTTGATTAATTATTTTCTTGGAAAGACGTGTCTTGTCATTGACGCCTAAAGAGTCTGATGTTTTTAAGGAATTTTTAATATCTTGATTTTCAAGCAACTTAATAGGTATTATACACAATGAATTTATCATACATTTTGGAATCTATATTTGTTCACAATTGTTTATGTTGATTTATTCATCTGTTTTTTTATTAGGCTATTCTTTGTCAGCTATGAATTAAGAATTGTAAAATGTAGTACAGAGTGCTTGTAAGTGAAAGGACACTATTTTGTCAGACGATGGGAAATGTAGGTCTCAGTAAAAACAGTCCAATTTGACACATGTTTGTCAATGTTTTCTTAAAAAGATACCGCTAAAGGACTGCATACCATGCAGTTGACACATGGCGATAAGAAAATTGTAATAAATGAAACTCGTGGACATTCTTTGTATTCAACGATGATGATTTATCAAGCAGACTGTGAAAATGTTTTTCATTTTCTTGAACACATTTTTTGCATCTCATTCTGTTTGAATCTAGCGTTTCGTTTTTCTTGAGATTCTTTTTGTACAATTTCCCGATTTTATAAAACATAAGAAATAAATATAAAGACATCTAGGGGGACCTAGTTTTTTTATAATTTTCCGATAAAAATTTGATGAAGACCTGTTGCTAACAATTTTCTAAATAAGATACAATTTTAGTGGTTTTGGGAAAACGCCATGGTGGTATTTATCACACTAGAAATTAGTTCTAGTTACCAACTACTACTTACTTTGGTAACTCGACAGCCTTTTAGCTAACAGAAAATTCAGTGATACTAATTCATTGAAATCAGCCTGAAGCGAATTGTCTTACAACAATGGTCATTTGTTGCAGATAGAAACAAAGAAATGTTGAAACAGTTGAACAACGATATAAAAATTAATATTCAGTACCTTGATAATTAAAAATAACTGCAGTTGTCAATTTCTTCAGGTTTGATGAAGTCGCATTTCAAATTCACAATACTTAGGGGATGATTTGATACTCATCTATGTATATCTATCTGTACAATCTCACTTTGTAATTAGAACCTTATTAACAATATTCAGTACCTTGATAATTAAAAATCACACTGCAATTGTTAATTTCTTTACGTTTGATGAATTCATATTAAAAAGACCACATTACCTATGATATCATTTGGTACTTATCTATCTGTACAGATCAACTTTGTAACCAGAACATTATTAACAATATTCAGTACCTTGATAATTCAAAATAACTACAGTTGATAGTTTCTTTAAGTTTGATGAAGTCATTAAAAATTCACGTTGTCTATGGTGCCTCTTGATACTCATCTATCTGTATAGTCCCACTTTGTAATCAGAACATCAAAACAAAGTCACTGGCACCCTCTAATAATTCAGTCTACTTTTGGCTGGTAGATCATGACCGTTAGCCCCCTCCTTGTTGTTCTCCACCACCTGGCCGGCGATAGAATGATCTGTCCACGTGGATCGCCCACATACGTTGGGTGCCGCGGTCAATTGTTCTCGACGGCAGTATACTGAAGGATGTTGGCCCGTTCGGGTACCCTGTCAGCTTTCAGACCTTCCGACGAGCCTGCTTCACCGCGTTTTCCTGCTACCGTGACTTTTCCGCTCCACTTCGACCATCCGCCTCCGAAATGATCCTCCAGCTCCATTTCGACTCCTCCAAACGTTTCCTTCCAGCCAGTCTCTTCAAACTGTCGTTGAAGCAACGTCGATCGATCTTTAGTCAACTTTTTTTCTCGCGAATGCTAATAAATTCACAGCGGTACAATACGGTGCACGTTTCAGTGTCGTCACGGATGATTTAAAACTCAGGTGCGCGGTTTCGATGGCTAGCAATCGTTCGATACGTTCCGTCGCGAGATCTCGCGATTTTTCGCCCTAACGAACCTCTCGAAAAGCGGCGCGGAAAAACAGAGGGGACGGTGGAAAAGTTTGAATTGTGACGAGAAATTCGTTGAGTTATTAGGCTGAGGTTTTTCAGCTACTTTAAGAAGTTTTACTGTGCCAAGGACAAGGCTGTTTCGAGTGATTTAGTGTGTGATTATCGGTGTACTGGAGATTGCAACAGATTCGTGATACGTTAAAGAATGACAATGTCTCACAGTACTGAAATTTAATGGTGTATGTTTTTTAGACTTGTCTAGTTATAATTAATGGTGGATACATGGTTAGTTATAAAAATCTGTGTACACTTTGAGAATTGTTTATTTATTATAGCAAATACGGGAATTTAATTTTGTAAGAATTATTTATTTTTTGTATATTGTGTAGAATAATGAGAGGCTCAGGTTGTTTAATAATTTTGCACAATTCGTCAAATATCAGGAAAGAAAAAAATATTTTGACATTTTTAGTCGCTTACTGTGTATGGTGCTCAGGACTTTAATATCATTTAATCTTTGAATGAACAATAAATCATTTAAGTGCGTCATTCTCTAATTATTTTAAACAGTGTATATTATATTATGTTGTTGTTAAATGTTAGAAATATCCGGAAAATAGTAACAAAATTTTACATAACATACTTTTAAAGAAAGCATTAGCAAATTAAATATGAGAGACCAGCAAAGTATGCATATAGCTAATATAAAACATTCTTGTTACGTTAAAGTGTACGAAATACCATAATTATACTAATATCATATTCAGTAATCATTTTAGCGTTGATAGTCCTAAAGCACTACAGTCAATTTGTAAAGATTTTTTATAGCGCAACACGGACGTACTCAATTAGATGAAAATTAACACTCGTCTTTTCTGCAGTTAAATAAATTTATACAATGTATGTAGACTTTTGTAACTTATTAACATATTCACTATTTAAAACAATCTTAATGCGAAATTATTTTACACAAAGTCACGTACAATGATATAATTGTATACAATAACTAAAAAATATTAACATGAGGTACAAATTAAAAAAAGGATTACAAAGGATCAGACTAAAAATTCTCCTGAACCATATGTGAGTAATACTAATCTCGCCAGGAAAAAGGAAGTCTACTTATATAAGATCACAATAAAAATATCTAAGGTTGTCAATACAGAGATTAAAATAAGTCCATGTTTATGATCAACGTATGATCGAACGTAGCTTACAATCGACGTGATAGAAATAAAAAGCAGTAGTTGAAGGTCTAGTCGATTTATGAACAAAATTTTCCATCGATTTCGAAATTTGACCGCGTGAAAAAGGCGACGGATGCACCGCGTATTTATAGTGCTGATTCATCGGTTTTCGGTTTGCTATTGTGTAAGTAGTCGCAAAATGTACACGCTGGCTTCGAATAATTGCTCCAGGTCGAATCACGATGTTCTTGCTTTGTTAGGGATGTCACGATGACAACAGATCTGTCATTGAATTTGCGGTAATCAAATTCGCTGTTGCGAAACTCTAAGTGCAGATAATTGTCCTTGGGCCCGGGACCGTGTTGCTGAAAGAAGATTTACGGTTTTCGTTACCAACGAATTCCGATTTTCGAGTTGCAGAATTCTTTGCCACGGATCGCATCGCGGAAAAATAGAAAAAGGGAGCCCGATGACGCGAAAATTTGCGTGGGTTGATTTTACAACGGTTGCGATTAAAAAAGGAATATATGGACGGTTTCGAGTTTATAAAAATACAGTACATGTGGGTGGGACAGATCGATACGTCATACTTCTAAAGCTGCAGTGAATGAAAGTTTAACGGGTTATTTTAATGAAGGTCGATAATTAGTTTCGGAGCTCATAATTATTTGCGCGATAACAAGTTGTTACTTCATTCTAACCTTGTAGTTATGTTGTGAATTAATACAACTGTATTTATATTTCTTTAGATTGTCAGGGTGTGATCAACTAGATTTTATTTGAAATTATATTTCTGAATTTTTAATTATATTATTGACATGTTAATATTTTTATAAATAAAGTTAACACAAGAATATCATTAAGAAAAATATTTAATATATTTCCTAAAAATAATAATATTATGAATACAAGAAATATTGAAAAATTTATTTTATTGGATTTTTATACGTATTTATTATTTATAAAAAATTGTAACTATGAATAGTTTCGTAGTTTTAAACAAATATTTATTTAACATCACGTTACTGAGCATTTATTCATAGCAAGACAAATTTTTTTTATTTTTTCCCCAATTTGTTATATATATTTGATAAAATACTTCGTTACAAATTAATAAATATTTTTCATGTCGAAAATATAGTATTTATCTCCACGATTATAACAAAGTCTTCCGAATGTTTACCATCTGAAGCTGCTTATTACGGTTCATTAATATCGGAGTAATTAAAGATATCGAGCGGCTGCGAATGTTAAAAAAATAATTAATAGATTATTAACACGGTAAGATAATAGTGTTTAACGCAAAATATGATTTTCCTTATTCGTGCATTCCTCGGATTATAAATACTGTTCATTACAGTTTCCATTATCGAAAGCACCATCATACATGAATGCTCGTAACAAATAAATAAGTATTTGCCAATGTTCCAATAAAAGTCTCAACATCAGTAAATGAACTTACTGAAACATTTCAGAAAAGGCATACATATTAACACTAATGAATATAAATTTTTTGCGAATTGCATAGCTTCTTAACAATTGATTAGGTTAGTTTAGTTGAGTTGGTTAATTACAATACTAAGTGCATTTGCTAACAAAGGTATTAGTTGTCTTATCCTTTCATAATTTATATAACAAACCTAACCCAACCAAACCACATATGTAATTCGCAAAGCATCAATATGCTTAATATGTTTATTATTAGTGTATACATCTGTCAGAAATAGTAATTTATATTTTATACTTTTATCACTTACAGAAGTCGATACTTTCACTGTGACATACATATACATAATTAAGTGCATCAAACAATAATTGTATCGTTTATTATTGAAATGGCGTATGTCCATATTGGGGGAAAATTAAGTTATGCGTTTAAACAGTTGTAGGTGACCCAAACTTCGGGTTATGCGAAACAAAAGAAACATCAATGCGTCTTTTGTTATCTCCTATCGATTCCGATTGAAAAAACCGAATAAACATTATTTCGAAGAAAATTAGGTAGTTTTTATTGCTTGGCGTCAAATTTTAAAACAAGGACATACGCTCTTTCAATAATAAACGATTCGATTATTGAATAATTTTGTTTACAATAAGCAATCCAATTAAATCAATGAAAAACTGAAATACGAACTTTTGGTTACTCGTACCACACAGTGTGTTGATACTTCCGCTGATAAGGGACTTCGCGCATGTCAGGCAGATAATAAGTGCAACTACGGAGCGGTCGTATAATTAAAAAAAACAAAAATTGAGTAATTTCGGGTTAAGTTGGATTAAGGTGAAGCGAGAGATACTGCGATAGTCTCGTCGTTGAATTACCGTCACCTTGTAAACCGTACTCTATATTTTATCAGCCACTTCAGGAAAGAGTGGCATAATCGTTCGATAATTGAAAAAACGGTCCTGATAATGGGGTGACGATCATCGACGTGACGAAGTATATCACGGTTCATCGCGTGTTTCATACTTTCTTTTCTGCTCACGAAGATATTTCAGTGAAAGTTCACAGAGGCCGGATCAGCTGACCCATTGATTTCCTCTCGACCGTTCCAGTTACGTTGCCCTCGCGTAGTAATTTATCGGTTCGATAAATATTTACGATAAAACAACCGTTGATCTTTATCTGGCCATTAGTCCGAGAAGAAAATCGGGACTCGGCAGTTGGAATCGTTTCAACGGATTCACCGAATTGCGATAAATTTACTTAAGTAATATATTGTTATAAACTGGCATTGGTACAGTGTAACCGGTGTAATTTTATACGGTTTCAGTGGTTTATTGGGTTGGCATAAATGCTCGTCGTTGATCCAAACTCATTGTGAAATTAAATACGAATTTTGGTTGATCATTAATTTCTTCGAGAATTTTTTATTACAAATCACTATTTGTATAGAGTTAACTGTTCCCAGACAGTGGTTCTCAAACATTTTTTTCCTGCTCTTTATAGAATTTCCTTTTTATTTAATTGACGATTATTCTAATAGTTAGTTGCATATAACTTTTATTGTATAATAACAGCTGCATATAAATGTTTAATATCGAAGTTTTGAGACAGTGGTTCTTAAACATTTCTTTTCCTGATCTCTAAAGAATTCCTTTTTTATTACATTGTCAATTATCACGATAGTTAGTTGCATATCAACTTTCGATATCGAAGTTTGATGAACAACAAATGATGATATTTATAATAAGTATTTTAAAAATGGTTGGAACAGTAAACACGAATGATTTAAAAAATGTAAATAATTCACGAAAATATAGGTATTGTTCTTGTGAACGAACTGCTGAATAATTAACGGAAAATACGTAGCAGTGGTATAAAAATCGGGCAGATTAAAATTACTCGTTTTGCAGCACGTCTATCCTGCTAATTACCTTTATCTTTATGATTGGAATTAATACGAAATTCGCTTGAGATTTCAAATGACTGTGAAAAGCGATTTCTGCAATGAATTACAAACTGAAGCCTCTATAATAATATTTCTTACGAACTTTTTTCTCAAAATAGAAATATCCTTCTTCAACCAAAAACTCATTGAATCGAAATGAATAAACATTAAAATATTACAAAACAACAAATCCGAAATCTACGATATTAATTAAACTTCATGGACCTGGAGCTTTAAATTACCATTTTAAAAAATTATTCTGTGAACCGTAGAGTTTACAGAATCGATCGTGCTCGTTGTACATAGTTAGCAAACGAGACAATTCATTCCAAGAGCGATCGGTTACGCGAATGACCGTTCGAATAGCGGTTAAGGAAAAGGAAGGACCTAGTCACTCGGTTTAATAATTATTCAGCCGTGGAGCTGCTATTTAACAGGCGGAACGCTGCGATTCATTTTATTCGCGGGCGCCTTAGCGAATTCTACGTGAACTGTAATAATACTGACTCTCGTATTATCTCGGATATCAGTATCGAGTGATTATTTAGTGCGCGAACTTTCTGCTTCGAATTTCGTAAGTGACGAATTAACCGTCCATTCGATGGAAGTTCGACGGATAGTGAACAACCGCATGAAGTTTAACAGAAGATAGTGAAAATGTCGCATCTCCGAGCGAAAAGCAAATCGACTCGTGGCAAAAATTCGAAACCGGTGTCCACGCACGGAGAGTACAGGAGGCTGCAATTCACTTTGCTGAAGGGACACTTTGAGCACCGTCTTCATGAGGTAACGAAACAGACAATAACATTCATTCAGAAGAGTTTTCTCGATTTTAGGATCACGTGGACATTGTATGAGTTTCTCCAAAATTTTTAGGCTGATTGATTCGTCTCTGTGTAACTACAAGTCGCAATTTGGTATTAATTTTTGAAACTTTCCTAAAACAGGTCCTTTGATTTTCAGAAAATTGTTGAAAGTGGATTGTGCATACTGATAGTTCTTTTTTTATCTAGTAAATTATACAGATAATTAACTGTAGTGACAAAAAGCTCCTTGTTAATTCCTTGGAGAATTATATCCCAATTAAAAATTTGTTCAGGATGCCTTATAAAACGTTTTTATATTTGAAACATTGAGAAAGTTCATTAAAGGAGGGCTATTAACGAATTATTTGTCACAGCGGAAAAATGTCATACCTAGTACGGCACATGAATTTTTATAAATATTTTCGAAGTGTTTATTGTTTAGTGTGTGGGAGTCGCTGCTGATTGACGCGTCAAATTTAATTTAATTAAGTGGCTTCTAAGTTTTATCAAATCCCGAGGCACATTGCAATAATAGTATAGGATAACGAGGACAATATTGGATTACTTAAACATTCTTTTCTACATAAATAATATTAACAGTAAGATATTTTTACATGCCTTATAACTGTAAAGACCAAATTACAAACTAAATTACAGATAGAAAATTGAAATGGGTGGTATAAGTGGAAAATCGCTTTGGTGGTGGGGATATGACCTTGAACGGCCTAGACTGGACGTCTCTACTATACCTGTAATAGTTTTCACTCTATCACTCAACGTGCCTACAATACAAATACTTAATTATATCATCGTACACTTTTTATTATGTACTGTCACTCTCACATTATTTTTATTTAAAATATTAGGTTAATCGGAAAATTCTGTTGGCAGATATAATAAAATTCAGTTCCTAATTATTAAACCGAATTTATTTCTGAATCTCCTATGTATTGTCCATGGTTTTGTATGATCGTCTTATATTCGATCAATCAGGTTATGTATAGAATAAAAAATAATTCATAATCTTTTAAAGAGAAACCTTAGGTGTTTTCCAATCAACTTAATATAATGAGTAGACTGTGGATGTTTATGCAATGTAATATATCCAAATTGGTGATTGATGGACATTTAATAACTTAGCAAAGTAAAAGTTATATATTTTAAATATTTCAGGGAGTAAAAGCAGTCTTGTTGATGTTTCATTTATTTAACTGTATTAACATAGGAAATATGGAAATCTAAATATATATATCTGCATAAACATCCATAGTCTAATAATGAGGTTTAGTAATTATTTGATGGAATTAAATGCAGCGTGATTGGTGTCCCTTGAAATTCGTTAAATTTGAAGAACAATTATAAGTAAGTTATTTTACTTCTCCTTCGAGTGATATCGTTTCGCAGAAAATGATTGGAAAATTAGTTTCTCTCGAAATAGCAACCAGATGATTATGAAGCGAGCCACCCTGAGGAAGACGTCGAGAATTTTTTCGAGTGCGGGCGACGTCGCCAGAAATACATTTGGCCGCTGCGCCTTCTTCCTCCCTTTCCTCTTCGCGACTTTCGTTGGTTAATTAAGCTCCTGAAATCATAAGAACCTTCAACCATAACCTTAAAATTAAGTTTAAACGATATCACCTTGATGGATTTCATTTGGACGGTCTGAAAAATATTTGAAGAAATCCTCGGAGAGCTACAATTTGATTATGTAAAATGATTGGAACACCGTTTGGAATTATTTAAATATTCTCCTAAATAAATACATAAATAATATTATAATAATCTCATAGGAAACGGATGGGAGATACATAGTAGGTTGAGTCATAATTAACTTCTGATACATAATAAATTATTAATCTTCTTAAAAACACAAATGGTTCACCTGGACTATTAATTTGTATTCATATTAAAAGGTAATCATCCCTGAAACTCAGACATGGGGTAGATGCAGCTAATAATTATCATTGAATAAATTAATTTATAAATTTAACAACACAGACAAATCGGAAGTTGTTTATGACTCAATCCAATCGATTCTTTCGTGAATCTCTGCAGTGAACTGTGAACGTATTGTTATTATTATTATGAAAGTTGCGTAAGTTATTAAGGTTTGAATGTAGCAAGTATTAAGCTCCTGATGGTAGAAGAAAATTATGTAATCTGCAACATCCAAATATTTATTAAAAATTTTAATATCAAGAATAACTTCTGAGTATTATTAAAAATTCTGAAATTCCGTGACTGGGCTATGTAATAAAGTTTATTTCTCCGTGAAGATAGAATTACACAGTTTACACAACGTTCAATACTCTTTTTTAATACTTTGACTGTCATGCTTTATTAGCTGAATATAACAAACTTTCTACATTTTTATACGTAATAAATGTAACCCCAAATTGTACCTATTTTAATCAATAATATTAGTAACCT
This sequence comes from Macropis europaea, assembly GCA_916610135.2. NCBI lineage: Eukaryota > Metazoa > Arthropoda > Insecta > Hymenoptera > Melittidae > Macropis > Macropis europaea. The sequence continues at coordinate 24,785,365 of OU744344.1, forward strand.
TCATAATTTTTTACTGATTCTATTATACCTTATTGTAAGAGATGGAAACACAGTTATTGGTTAAAGTATACTTTTAATTACTCAGGGCAGGCGGCGTTTGACAGAAAAACAATTAACACGTTGCCTGTCGTGTGGGTTACCCGTGACCTACACATCACATTTTATTTAATTAAATAATTACTAATTTGAATATAATTCTGAATAGAACTAATACTGTAATAATAATAGAATATCAAAACTGTGCAACTGAAGAATTATATAATTATTTCTTCTGTCATTTGTGTTTAAAATGAGTTATTACAACACGTCTGACCAAGTATGGGAGTTTTCACTGCGGGAGTCAACGTGCGAGTGGAACCGCTGTGAATGAGAATGCTTGACTTTAGATAAATACTTGAACAGTGTGTAATTAAAGATGTATTATTTATTTTCAACGTTATTGTTAATTATTTCATTTGAAAGTCTTGAAATATGGTTAACTTGTTGAACGTTGGACTTGATCAAACCTCTAGTCAGTCGAGGGTTCGCAATGGATGCGTTAGAATCACAGAAATTCAATCAATCATGCGATGAGATGCATCGCAACGATGCGTATGCAGTCAAATGCATAGCTTGGTGGACTATTTTCGTTTACCTTCGACGGTGTGTGCCAATGCACGCCGAACACTGGGTGCGACGGGAATTTATTCGTCTCCATTCTCACGGAGATTCACTGTGCAGTGCCAGAAGACTCATCATCGAACCTAACATCCTCCTTCTGGGGATTATCCCGTGCCAACAAGGATTCACGGTCGTGTGTCGATCGTCGATTCAACAGGAAACGTGATGCCCTCCTTCTTAGACATCTCACGGATCCATGGGTCTATTTGCGTAATTTTTACTCGTTTCATTAAACTCGTTTTGCAAGTGCAATTAACCCTTACTCCGTAGACGTGAGTCCATCTTGCTCGGACTAGTTCCAAAGGTTGGGTTAGATGGCTTCATGTATTTGCAATAATAATATTGGGTTGTACCGTGTATTCGTCCCGTTTTTGTAGTGTTTTTAAAATCATTTATTTATAAATTTAGAAATCAATTTACTCAATTATGTATGTATCATTTTGATCGATGACCTTTCATCTTTCTGTTAGCTGAAGGATTTCTCTCGTATAGAATTCCTGGGACTTGTGAAAAAAAAATGAAAAAAACGTGACGAATATATGTTACAACCCAATGTATTTAAACAAATTATTTTTCAATTGTATTATTATAATGTTTATTTAGAACGTTTTACACGTTGAATTGACCGACGCCTTAAATTTAATATAATTAAATAATTATTGATTGTCGCAAAATTCCGAGCAAGCTTCATACTGAAACATTAATGTAGGAGCAGAAGACCATGACTGAGTACTCAAATCTTTTTCCTCTTTACGATTTATATAAAAAATAATAAATTATATCGTGATTTGGTATGGCCGTTTTCACTGTGGCGTTGAACGTATTATGGAAGTTCTATGAATTTTTTCAGATTTTTTTTAAAGGCGTGTAATGGTACCAAAAATACGTTAACGGAGTCAGGGTTAATATTCGTTTCTACCGGTGACGTTTGAGTCTTTAAAGGAAAATTGGATCTTTGATAACTCGATCACAAAATGAGTGTTGCTATGAGTGAAATGGAGACTGTTGATTCATTGAGTTTTAACTGGATTTTTAGTGATGATATTTCTGAAGATGCATTTTTAAAGTCCTTGGCCCATTAATTTGTATAATCTGGAATTATAGAACAAGTAAAATGGTAATCAGTCTTGTGATCGTCAGTTTGAAGAATTTCTTGAGTACTTAATTTTGTGTATTTTTGTGTTTTTGTTAAGATTCTTCTATGCGTGCAAGTAATATTCATTTTGACTCTGGATGTTTTATGTAGAAAAGTAGAAAATTGTAGATGGCTGCATTAATTAGAACATTGAATCGTCGACGATTTGCTTGATTTTTAGTGATAGTATGAAATCTGGAATTATAGGACGAGTAAATTGGTAATTAATCCTGTCATCGTCAATTGAAAAATTTATTGTTGGGTTCTTCGTTAATTCTGAGGATCTGTTACATGACAGAGGGATGATAGTATTTCTCGCATTCTTTCAAAATATAGTTACTATTGTATGCTATACATATAATGAGTCACACAGCTTTGAATTCCAAACTCAATTTTCATTGCAGTCGTTCTAGATATCCATGTCTTATTAATTTTTCTGTACAGTTAATGGTTTACGACTTTTATTACTTACACGTGACACACGAGCGACAAGAGTATTTTTGTTACACAATTTGCCAGACGAAATTAATTGTGATATTTCCTTATCGCCAACGTGAATCATTAATGGTAGCAGACGCGTCATCGCATAGCAACATGATGCCAAAAATGCTTTTATGTGATGATTATCAGTTGTGATTGTGATTTGGATGCCAGAATGAGGTAACCCAATACCGTCTTATTCAGTAAACTACTTTGCCATTTCCTTTATGTAGGTACTATCATTAGAACAGAAATACGTCACACTTATTCATTATTAATGATTAATTACGGTGTTTAACATAATCAAGCAAACACAACAGTTTCATTTTGAGAAATCAGCAAAATAAAAAGAGTATAATCTTGAAATTTTACCAATACAGTACCATTTTTCACCTATATTAAAATACAAAAATATACTGTTCAGCAGAATTCGAGGATCACACACTTAAATAATATATTGTTCATTAGGGTTTTCGGTGGTATAAAAGCTCCAAATACTGTACACAGTAAACAATCAATAGAAATATTATTATATTAGATACAAATTATTTTTATTTTATTGTTATTATTTAATTAATTGCCTAAAATTACTTACAGACCTGAACTTCTAATTGTTTTGAGCACTGTATGTTTAAATAAACAATATTTACAGCCTTTGATAGTATTAACGCTATTTAATAAAATTTATTTCTGAGACAGTAATATTATTCTCTTCAGGATTACTAATACATGCATGCACATTTATTATCTTTAATTAAAATATTATTTATAAAAATAAGCAGCCTATAAATGGCCTCGTACATGATCATCATTTTTTACAGAAATTTTTCAATTCTCTTCAATTGTTCTTCTTAATATTGTTTTAATTATCTTATTTTAATGTGTACAATACTCATCTTTAATACGCTGAATACCGCAGTGAAAACAGCCATACCCGGCCAGGCATGATACAATTTACTGTTCTGATATAAATCGTAATGTAAACAAATATTCGGGCAATCAGTCGCATTTTTACGTTCCTAAATTAACGTTGTAATATGAAAATTGTTCAGAATTGTGTAGTAATAAATAGCTATCTAATTAAATTAAATTTGAAGTGCCGGTCACTGGTGACCCTCGCGACATTCCACGCGTCAAGTACAATTTCTGCATAAAGAAATTCAGTAATAAAGCATTATGTTTATTAAACTTGTTAAATCCACCAAGTTTCTTTGTATCCGAATATTCGCTACTGTCCGACGATATCATATCTTCTATTGACGGTCACTTCGTTATCGCGGTATTATCAGCCTTGGCGACCATAAACCGATGATAATTGATGGTGATACATTCACGTGCCTCTGATTTTTCAAATCACATTTCAGTAAGCGATCGAACACAGTGAATGATGTTTTGTATAATCGGTGGTCGGTATAATGTCTCGAACTCCGTTGTCTGAGGTACACGAAAGTTTTCTCTACAGCTTGGATCACTCCACAGTGTGTTATCATTATCAGCAGCAGCGATAATTATTGTAGTAACGTTCGACGCGGCAAAAATTCGGTGATAAAATCTCCTCGATGTTTAATTTCGCACGTTCCTTACTTTGATTTATGTATTTATTTGCGAGGTGGTGAATCATTTTGTTTTCAAAATGAAACGTCTTTTTTTTTGTTTAAACGCACGCTGACGTCGATGTTTTGCGCAGTGTTGTATACACAGTACGAATCGTAGTCGCTCATTGGGCCGAAATTAAAAAAAATTCCGTGGCGTAGATCTATTATGAAGTATCCTCGATTGTACAGCGCGCCCTTGATAAGATAATATCAATAATTCTTGCGTGTGTGCGTGAGATCCATTAGAACGATAAGTGTCAGCGTTGTCAACAATTTTTAAATTGTTGCTGTTTATGTGAAAGCGAAATTGATCGTTCAGTTTGATCGGAAATGACATTAATATCTGAATAAAACATATCCATCCATCGATGTATAACAATTTTTCAGTGAACTGTATCTATAAAATTAAGAGGAATTAGTTTGTCGGTGCAGTGAAGTGGAAAATTGTGCAGCGTAATTACGCATCAACGTGAAAGACTGATTTACGTAGACTTCTGTCCTTTATCGACAGGTTCTAATAACTCTGTCAAATTCATAAAGCTTGCAAGGAAAGGAGGCAATGGTCCAACAACGTGTGTACAGTAATTATTCAGGCTTGCTATTCGACAGAGAGTAAATACAACAGAACCACAGACACGAGTTTCTTGTAATTTATTGTCATACTTACAACGTGCATGGACTTGTAAATTTAGATGGTTCGAGATAGCAAAGAACATTCTGAATAATACCTAAATTTTTATCATTTATAGCGCTTTTAATCTTGATTTTAAAGATGGACTATTATTCGTCATACGTTACATATTTATTAACACGTTGAATGCCGTGGGCGTCACCGGTGACTGATGCATCAAATTTCATTTAATTAAATAAGTACTAATTTTACTAAAATTGTGAATAGAATTAATATTGGAACAAGAATCGAAGGTCAGGACTGTGCAGTTGAACAGTTACATATTCTTTTTCTTCGTTATTTATGTTTGAAATGAGATATTATAGTATGTCTGACCACGTATGAGAGTTTTCACTGTGGCAGTCAGCGTGTTAATAAAAGTACCAAATACAATTTTTACATAGAAACGCTTATGAAGTATCATGAAGTTCAAACTGAAAATAAAATATTAATTTTTTATTTTAGCTGAACAATTTTTAATGTTCCAAAAAGACGTAGCTTAATTTTTTAATTATAAAAGAGATTGCTGTTTTATAAGAAACAATTTGGTCAATAAATCATTTGAAATAAAAATACAAAATGTTCATGAAGGATACAGTTATACAAATACAACGAAATAAAAATATATTTTTTCAAAATTTTTGAACACTGGTAAACCCTGAAAAAGAGGAATTTAGTAATTAAATATTTTCCTTTCGATTTTTTTCGCCTTAACAGACCCACAGAAAAATAAAAGAAAATCGAAAGTCAATAAACTGAAACGTGGCGGTTTATCAATAATTAATGGACTGCAGATGTTTATGCAAATATACATTCTCGAAGTCAATATATTTTATATTATAGGTGTCATAGAAATAACACTATATTTTGTTCTGCGAATATTTATTTCTTCACGATTGTAAATGTGCGTTTCTCAGATATTTAAATACATTACATTGTATAAAAATCTGCAGTCAAATCATTAAAAGTTAATGATTTTTAATTATTAACAGTCCGAACGTATTACACTTTTATACAAAATGCACAGAATAGTACAAAAAATAAATACGTAATGTTTTCGTCACTAGAAAAACGATTCGACTCACTCACAGTTTCTCGCGTTTTCCTCTCGCGAGGGGAATTTCACAGTTCGTGTATCTTTCACAGTGTTCTATTTGTTTCTCGAACGCTTTCCACAGATAAGACAAATGAAATGGCGAGGGAAATCGACGGTCGCACAGTAGGAAGTTTTGTTTCTTCCAAATATTAGCCCGTCGACGAAATCGCGAATTGACGAGAAGTAGCATGCTCGGATAATCACCGTGGAAACGAATAAGTAATAATAAAAAAGCGTATCGTGCTTTAACGTTTCGCTTTGTTTTTAATCAGCTTCGAGATATACCCGAGCTTCGATTGATAAACGTTCGTTTGTGTACAGACGTGGAAAAGTATAGTGTTGAAAGCACTGAACGTGCATCATAACAATTGATCTCTTCTCGTGCTGTGCGAAAGCTGAGTCGTGTTTCCATGGAAATTTCTGTCGGACAATTATTTGCAGCACGGTGGTTCGAATAATATTTTTATTTTTGTTATGTTGATGTAGATTTGTAGGGGTTTAGTTTGCTTTTAAAATAACAAGAGTCCACGTGCCGTTGAAAAATGCGACATGTGATAACATACTGAAGCAGTGAGTGGTTAAAATGCAATAAGTTGTAGAATTGTGTAATTTGTGACACGTGCAAATTGTTTTGTGTGCATCGGCCGCTTTGTTCCGCGAAACAGCGTGTTCCTCTAGAACGTCAGCTGAGATAAACTGTTGGCTTTGGTACCGGTTATACGGTAGCTTTGCAAATTGATTCTCTATGTATAATGAGGAAGTCGTTTGTCCTAAACATTTAACGTCTATATAACGTAAAAAGATTGTGATATTTTACTCTGCAAACACAGTTGCTAGACAAACTCACCGTTGCTAATTGAATCTTTTTTAAATGTTTTAGTTATGCAGTGTGTTTACTCTAACGCTCCGCACGATTTTTCAGACATTTGCAACGATGTAATAAAGAAATTTATTAACCAAAATTTAATTGTTTTGAGTGGACAACATATAACGATAATTAATTTAAATTTATTTAAAAAACTCAAGGTGGACTTGAGTTTACTTGGAAACAAAGTATTTTCGAAATGTTTATTATCGTTATTTGTTGTCCACTCAACGTAAATAAATTTCGGTTAATAACTTTTTTTTTATTGCATTGTTGCAAATGGCTGAATAATCGTGTGAAATATTAGAGTGAAAATCCTGTATATTTACATGAAGTTTAACTGTAAATCACGCGTTAATTAATGTCTAACATTTTCATTACATTGGCTGTGTACTTTAGAAATTTTTTATATTATAAATTTGTTAGTTGATTGTAAACACTTTCAAAATACTATCGACACAGTGTACAAATTGTATTACACAAAGTATAGTTACACAACGTTCAACCATAAATCACACATTAATTAATATCTAATACTTTATTTACAATAACCGTATCCTTTAGAATCATTTCTATTTAAAATTTAAAATACCATTACATCTAAATTTATAATTCTATCAACAGAGTATACAAACTGTCTCACGCAAAACAGAATTACATAACGTTTACCCGGAAATCACACGAATTTATTAAAGTGCCGTATTCCCTGGAGCGAAATCGATATAATGAGAAGTACCACAAGGAGTTCATCAACGAACATTAATGTATTAATCAGTGTTAAAATCGAGAAGGAGCTCGTGATAATTTAAAGTAAACTCAGCTGCCTGTCAAACAAAGAAGAAATGACGTATTGAAAGTTACAGTGATTGTTTTTACGAAGTCAGTGCTGATTAATATAGCCATAATATGAGAGTGCCTCCTGATGTTGACCTCTTTTCCATGGGTTACGTGAATGAGAGGAGTAGTTTGCTAAATTCGAATCCGAGAAGCTCCACATCCCTGTCGTCCCTGATCCCACAGGGTCTGGCACGAAGTTATGGCTCCCTCTCCTCGTGTCAACAGGTGATACAATCGATATGGAACAAAAGTAAACAGGTACAGATCAAACACAGACGATATCATGAAGTTGCTCCTGATTCTTAATAAACAAACAAATAAATTGACAGACATTGACGTTTTTACTTTTCTTCTTTCGAGCCGCGTACATTCAGCTGTAACGTTTCGTCGATTAAGTACTTTCTGTTGAGAGTCGCATAATTCAACTTTTTGGCTCTTTTCAGATATTTAAAGTTTTGCATTTTAATGTTTTTGAAAGTATGACTCTTTATTATGGAGGCATTTATTCTATTTTGTTGCTTCGAGTATTTATATTTATGTTCTTACAGATGTTAAGGAATCAGCTTTTTACATACTAGTGATGTGACTTATGCGATTTTCACGAGTTCATAAGTAAACTGTATAATATAAGTAATTCATGTGGCATTTGATACTTTAGGTCAGAGATGGCCGTCCGGAGCGACGCTTGGTTCCGTCCTACACCCACTCTGCGTCCACTCCCCTCACGTGACAAGAAATTAGAGATGTAATCTCTAGATAAAACTCACATCATATATAAAAAAAATTGTTCTTATTACGTCACTGTCTCTTGAGAAGCCGTAGTTACCCATAATCACTGATGTTTTCTACGTCATACCTAGACCACAACCTACGTGAGGTGAGTGGACGTAGAGTGGGGGTAGGCTGAAGCCAGGTCTTGCTCCGGATGGTCATCTTTGCTTTAGGTCATTCGTCATCATCAAAAATAAGAGTTATTAAATCTTCGGATGTTTCATTTTATTTCAAATTTTAGAAATAGTGGAAAATCAATTTTGCATTGAATAAAATTTGACAAAATTGCAACGGAATTCGGCACGCAATAAATTCAATGCGACTGTATAAATAAAATACAATCTTTTAGAATCTAAAATTTTTAATGAAATATAATAAACTTTTAACTTTTAATGAAATATTTTTCGAAGTATATTTATACATAATTTTTATCATATTTGTTAACGTAGACGAACACAAACTTACCAAACATTCTAGTACATAAATTTTATGCTTCCTTCGCGGACTTGCGTTGATCTTTTTAATTTTTGCAATAAATTTTCTTCATTAGCAATCAAACTGGATATTTTTATAATTTAACGGATCCAAATATGTAAGTGACACGCATAACGCGTAGTAATCAAAGTAGAAAGACCTCGTTCCCATAAGAGAGTGTCAATTCCCCGATTTCATTAACCCTTTCGCTACGGGCGGGTACTCCGCCGCGGTACTCCCGCTGAACGGGCCGCCGCGCCAAAAATGTGCACGGTGCTCGAGTAAGATCGTCAGCGGCCGCGTTTACGCTTCACTGCAACCCGAGTTGGTTTGACGGTGTTTATTGAAAAAAAAACTTTGAAACAAATGATAAAAACAAAATACTGATGATACATTCCAGGAAAAGATACTCGATGTGAAATAACTCCAATCGCTGGTCATATATCCAATACGCGGCATCTTATGCAGAGCGGCTAAAGTCGCCCGTAGTACGTCAGTGGCATTTTATGCAGAGCGACTATAGTCGCCCGTAGTAGCGAAAGGGTTAAAAAATGCAAACATCGACATATTTCCATACAAGACCAGAGTATGTCGATAGTTATTGATTATGCGACCTGCAGTTGATTTTCAATTGTATTTATTCATTGAGATAATGTTATGTCTGTTCAGTAATAATGAGAATGCCTCGGAATCAAATGAATGGAGCTTCTCAGTTTCCGTTTTCTGTTCGACCCTTAGCTCGAGGTGGCGTGCCAAGATTTTTCGACTCCGTTTGAAAGATAAATGACAGACGCAACAGTGTCTTGAAACATTAGTTTCTCCTGCAACGCGGATAACCTCAGATTACTCGAACCATCCGTTTCGTCGTCGACGGATTTAGCGTGGTTAATTGCACGACAAATGAAGGCAGGCCTGAAATCGTGTATTTTCGTCATGGGATTAATTCAATTAAACGCTCTAAATCATAAATCAACAATATCGAGCACCTTGCATTTAGAATGTTAATTGAAAATTTAAGCGGCCTTATGACGATTTTTTAACATCGCTTCCAATATTTTTTTAAACATCTACAAACTGTAGTGTAGTTTATACATTATTTAATAGCTCGACAGAATATTGATTATGTTAAGGGGATATCCTCCAGGGTATATTTTAAGAATTTTTTTTGAAAAAGCTGAACCAGATACCTTTATGAAACTTTAGAGATTTATTCATGTACATTTGTGCTACATTCATGAATTTTTTTACATTGTTAACGTTTAAACTGTAGTCCTTATTCACTGGGGAAGTAGACAGGTTAAAAAGAATTAGACGATAACCACTTTTGAGTCATCTGAAATTAAGAGCTCATGTAAGGAAACAAGAAAGTGATACACAAAAATTCATGTTGTCGTATAAAGTATATGAACAAATCTGCAGTTTTATAAAGGTATGCTGTTTTATTTTTTCAAAAAAATTCCCAATATATACCCCTAAAACAATGCTTATTCAAAGTAATATTTTTTAAACAGCTACTTGTATTTTGTGTAGATTTTTTTAAGAATATTATTAAAATTAATGAATTCAATCAACTTTGTAAATGGTCTCTGTTAGAAATGAGCCTTAAAATGGTTGGACGTCATAGCTAAAGGATCGATAAGGATGGATGAAGAATCACGTGCTCGCATCTTGCAATGTTTCCGGCTGTATGTGTCGCCATTATTCCGATAAATGCAACTGGATATCGATCTTCATTATTCATCGGTCGTGACATTCATACGTTCTTCAACCATTAATGTCTGCTAGCTGTATAATACAATAGTATCGCACAGGCTGGTATTTTTACATGCGACATTTCTTCGTTCATAGTCATACATATTTTGCAAGCAAATATTAGCAAACTTACACGAACATCATTTGATAATCATCTTTATCTACAAGATAACAATAAACAGAAGAAATCTCGGATTTATTCCAATTGAAAATTTTAATAACACAAAGGTGTTAAAATATTGTTTATTGTACAGTCGATTTTTGATACATTCAAACGTTCTCTTGATCATTATTTAACACTCTGACGGTCGCAACCATTTTTCAAATATTAATTATTTTTTACTATTTTAACAAGAACCCTTAAGTAACAAATTTTTATGTTGAGCATTCTACAATTTCCACGTTATCAGTATCTGAATGTTTATTTATCCTCAGTGATAAATATGCTTATTTATTCATTTTACAAGTGTTCCATTCAAATTAATAAAATCACGCGCACGTGACAGCAGCCATTAGAGTGTTAATGTATAAAACAAATTGTCAGATGAGAAAAATTCGTTTGTAATTTGTTTCTGTTACTTGCAATAACGAACAGTTACATATTTCATAAATAACATGCTTCTATCCTACCTTCACATAAATCAATATTTACAGTTCCACTCAAACATGCTACCGTGTGTATCGTCTAACTGTATCCAGGATTAAAAATGAGTAATTAGTAGCATGAACACGGCACTTCTACAGTGGAAAATACCGTAACTAGTCAGACGCAGTTTAAATGTCTGTTCGGAGTAAACAGTTATCTTTTCACCAATACATTATTTATGCAAATATCTTAATAGTTTTTTTTATCTTGAAGTTAGTGGTACTTAAAATTTTACAACGGCTAGTAGCTATTTCTGGAAATTAAACTTGTTGCGAACATGGTCCCACCGCATTCGTTGAGCTTCACGACACAGCAAATTATTGCCAGGGCCTTACTCTATAATGTAGAGCTCACAAATTTATTTTTTTCTAAGAAGCCCTCTTCTAATTCCTAAAAAAGGACCTCTTTCTCCTTCGAATTGTCCGATAGAAATAATGTTAAAATTTGAATGAGAAAGCGCTTTTTCAACTCCGAGATCGGATGTGACCGAGCTTACATTTTCGCTCCTTATTATTTTTTGCATACGCTAAGTTTAATCCAGACGTGTTACTTCAGTCTTGTGTAATTGTTAATTAAATAAATTATATTTCATCACCCCGAAATTGAATTTAAATCTGGACCACAACAATGAGGATTAGTTGGAAAACAGATGTGCGTCTGACCACGTGCGGTTTAATACCACTTCGAAGTTCTCTAAAGTCAACGTGCAGTAGAACCTCGATTATCCAAACTGTGATTAATAATAGAGTGACTCACGCAGTAACTAGGTTTCGCATAAAAATCATAAATTTTATCCCTTACTTCGTAAACGTGGGTCAGTTTTTGTTGAGGGTTACTTCTAAAGATATACGTGTTTTACGTTACATATTTGCAATAATAATATATTTAAATAAATTATTCTTCAAATCTATTATCCTCATGTTTATTTTGAATGTTTAAAGAAGCTATATGAACTTTTTCAGATTTTTTTGAAAACTGTTACCTATTGAGGAACGCTTCGGACATAAATGACCCACGTTTACGGAGTAAGGGTTATTTTAGAACGTAAAATACATAATGATATAAAATTAATCACATATTGTAAATAGAGAACATTTTATCTTGATACTGATACAGGATGACCTGAATGTAGATCAGTGATGACCACAGGAGCTCCGGCTTTCCCCCACTCTAGGTCCATTCCCCTCATACAGGCTGTGATCTGAGACGACGATAAACTGAGGGGGAACGAGGGGGGAACTGAAATGAGGGGAACGGACCTGGAGTGGAGGAAAGCCGGAGCTCCGGTGTCCATCACTGGCTTAGACGATCGAGGTTTCACTATATTCAATTTTTAGGCACTCCATTCGTTACTTTCTCATCTTCATTCACTTCTCCAAAAAAAGGAAGGGAAAATGCGGTCCAATTTCGACAGCGTGCATTTACAAAATCGAATATCAGAACGGCGAGCTTCCGTGGCGCGTTCTGAAAATAAACGACAGAGAGGCGGCGTGATGAGCGGTGGCTTGTTTTCTCGGCAAAGTTATTTCTTTTTATGAGCCTTTGTAAACGACTTCTTCGTACACAATTGATTAGTCTGTTGAGAGGTTTAATTGGCCCAAGTGCCGCGGCTAGCACAAGGACGACGCAGACTCTGGTCTACTTCCACTAACGAAAATATTTTTCTAGCATCGATAACGTGCATCACAAATTGCTGCAGCCATCTGCTAATTGATATCGTGGAATTTTTTAGATTTCACTGCAAAGAACGCCGCGAAAAATGCCAAAGACGGCATCGCGCCGTGCATAATTAAGAAGTCACACTTATCGCGAACGGTAAATTGCATAAATCAAATCGTCGTAGGAGAATTTGCGATTTAACAATGCACTGTTACCCATGCGATACTATCTTCCGGTTGCAGAAAAGTAGGTGGGGACGCTGGAACGTTTGATAACAACAGTGCACCTCGTTTCAAATTGTTCAATCATTCTAATGATAATTTTAGGGTTATTAAAAATACGTAGACTTTTTTTTGGCGAATTTATACTTCTGTGGGGACAATTTTATTCTGCATGTATTAATTGAAACCGTGGAATGTTCGATAATACCAAGATGCTTTGTTTCGAATTTTCCAATGAAAAATTCTGACAAGAATTATTAAAATAATATTCTGATAAGAAATATTAAAATAATATTCTGATAAGAAATATTAAAATAAAATTCTGATATGAATTTTAGGGTCATTACAAGAATATACAATTTTCTGTCGTTCCTAAAACTTGCATTTCTACTCTAATTTTATTGTTGATACAATAATTGAGATGTATGTTTGTATCACTGAGTGTTGTGTTGTTTAGGACGATAGAATGTGAAAATAATCGAGTGGAACGTTTCGATGCAGCAGATGTTATTCAATTTGAACATGAAACATCCTGTCGTTTTAAATGATGGAAAGTGAAAATAATGGAATGGAATCTTGCTCAGTTTTGTTATGAAATCTATTTCCGGGTTGCGTCACTTCTTCGTCAGCGATGGACTAAAATTGATGATGTTTATTTCGCCTACCAGATGAGACTAGTTTTCTCTTAAACACTGAACTCTCGTTTTGCGTGAACCCCGTTGATTTCTCCAGAGTTGAACACATTTTGCGAACAATATCGTACTTTCGATTTTGTAAATAAATTTCTCAAAAATGAATGATTTGTAGTATACAGAGATCGATCATTTTAGGCTATTGTTCAAGCTCATTTCCTCATCTATTGTATAACTTCTCTTTTTTTGTAATAAAATATAATACTGGAATGAACGAACAGAAATAGAACGTAAATTTTAAGTTTTAGGCAACAAGTTTATTTCAAAGGAATATAATTCTTGCTACGAGTTATAAAAAAATAAATACTTCTGAATGTTATATACAAAAAATGTAAAAATAACTCGAAACAAAAAATATATGACTTAGGCCACTTTCATAATCACCGGCACGTACAAACGTAAGAATACCTATAACGTAGACATGCTGCAGAAGCAACAGTAATAATCCTGCAATAAATCGACAATAAATTTAAGAAGACAAGTTGCAAGTTATTTATGACTCAACCCAATATTTATCTACCAGTAGATCTCATCTAGCTCTGAATATTATTCTGTCAGCCCCCGACGCCGGAAGTTTTCGAAATTGTCGACAATATAAACAACGAGGTTTGCGTTGCTTCCTGAAACAATCGAGTTAATCGAGTCTCGCGGAGCTCGAACAACGAACGTATACGTCACAGTCGTTACACGCGATTCTCCTCAACTGTGTACACGACTTTAAAGATCTCACGACGGATATATAAATGTCGCACGATGTGCTACACGATGTTCTTAAGCAATTTGCTGGCGTCGCAGATCGCACGCGTTTTCGACGTCGTGCACAACACGCATAATCGCTCGTACAAAGGCAGACAGACGTTCGTCGAGGAAATTTAAGAGCAAGGAGGATCGTCAGGTTCGATTACGAGGAAAAGGAGGGACGGTGGTGAAGGAGGAAGCGATGACTACGAGAAATTTGGAAAAAATGCTCAGACTCACCACCTTGTCCCGGGTCCGTCTTTCACGGTATCGAATTAATTCAAACGGATACAACGTGTGATTATCAGACTGCCGATTTTTTTGCAATTTTTGTAGATTCGAACAGGCGGAGGATGTACATTTTGTGAAGTAAGTGAAATGAAAATACGTATTGTAGCGTTTACAGTTTTGACGATGCTCTATTTCTCTGAGTACATAAAAACAGGAATTATTAGAGTCTAAAAGTGTATATTTGCAGGAATATTGGTAGTCTGATAATTATTGAAACGCTTTCGTTCGTCGAGGAAAATTATGATTAGACTGTGAATCTTTGTAGATATATACATTTTTATTTTTTGATGCGAGTAAAGAAATAGAATTTTGAGGACGATTGTTTGTGTCCTATAAAGATTTCAAGATTACATGTTTTATTTTGGTAATTTTCCTAAGTTTATTGTGTGTACATGGATATGTTAAATTGCTTAAATATAAGCAGTCTATTTATGATAGTTATGGTTAAGTACAGTCGTTGGTCGAAGTAGCTTGTTATTATAATTTTAAATATTAAATTATGACTGGTAATGCCTTTAATATTAGTTAAGCACAATCTTTGAGAATTATTTATACAGATTTTTGTCTACATACCTACTCTTATGTTGGATATAAACGCATTGCGCTTTTCGAAGGAGATTCAGATTGTTTTTGGCTAGACATTGATGTCTATTCAACAAGTGGCAACGCCTCAAAAACTTGTTCCGTGCCACAGTGAAAAATTCAATATCTAGTCAGACACTTATAATGAATTTTACTAAATATACACCGTCATAGTAATAATACAAAAATTACAAATTTATTGACGAATAATTAAACAAATTTCTTTATTAATATATTGAAAATAATATAATATGCCGTACGCCGTATGATAGTTTCCACTGTGACACAGTTTTGAAACCAACCTTTAGAATGAAATTTGTAATTAATAATACAGTTTCTATACACAACTATAGTATCAAAAATGTTCTTTTTAATAGTATTAGTATTGTCTAATATTCAGTTCTGTTTCTATACAGTGTTAACTTTTTCTCTTACGATTTCCATTTGTCTCTTTTTTATTATTGCAATACTTTTCAAGCAGTTTATTATTTATTCTAAATATTCTGCAACAAACAACAAAGTATTATTTCAATTATAATCGCATAACGTTTCATTTTTTCAAAGTAAATAATTATTAAGAATCATCTCCAATTGTTATGAAATTGATATAGACGAGCAATCTTCCAAATTAAGTTTATTCCTTGTGAATCTCTTCTTTGTTTCCATTCAATTTCAACGTCATATCCACAACACCTCAATAAAAATGATAAAATTGAGATATCTTTAAATCCACTCTATCAAAACTCCATTCATATTAATCACATTGCACTATTTTTCTTTTTTTTAAAAAAAAGAAACAAAAAGGAATCTGAATTGATTATGTCTTCACGTCATCCGATAAGAAAGCCAAAGAGTCAGACCTGAAAATAATGTTTAAACAGATGTCGACACCTGAGGCATCGTTGATTCACGAATTCCTTCGTAATCGCACAGCCTTTTCTACTTTTGCTAGACCTTCCCGACCACCGAGCTCGCATAATTCTCCACACGCCCATCCAAGTAAATTTCACAATTCACAATTGTTAAGAGAGTCATCGGGTGAAAGAATGCCATGCGGAAGGCCAAAGACGATCGTATTAAAATCACCACGCATCATTTTCGCATCAGCATCGAGGAAGAGGAGAACGACGAGGACAAACAGGCAGAAAAGTCTCTAAACAAAGACCTGACGTCTTCTCTGCCCGATAGAATCTCCATCACGATAGAAGCAGACTCTGAAATCTCCATAGGCAGCAGAAGAAACTCGACAAGCAACAATCATTCACCTAACTGTCCTACAGAAACTTCTAACTCTGTCAGGGATCAATTCTCAGACCTTGAAGACCATAGACAAATTGTCAGAAACAAAACTTTGAATAGAAACCCATTGTGGAGCTCAGGCATCGAAAGAAGTATTTCGATTGCTTTAAGAAATGAACAGGAGGTTCAGAAACACGAGTTTAGGGGGTCAAGGAGCCTCGAGGAGTGGAAAGACCATGCTGAGTCCGGAAGAAAGGAGATTCGACGATCCAAGACCATGGAGGGCCTGTACGACCCTGAAGAGCCCAGGAAAGAGGAAAATTGGCGGAGTAATGAGTTTCAAGGGAAGGCACAGGCTTCATGTTCGAGTGGAACCGAGAACGCAGCGAATGAAAAGCCAGCTGGAGAGCAAAACTTGACCCTGCCAATGACGAGCATGGAGCAGAATTTGGCTACGTTCCACGGGGACAACTTCGGAACACTTGGTTCCGCGATAAGACGCTCAGTCGGCGCAGTCGCGCGCGAGGATGCAAATTCGACGAAGATCCACGGCTCTGCACCGAGTTTCGCTCCTTTCGCTGAACTTTCGAACTTCGTTTTTCCCGCGACTGCCACCGCAGACCAAAACAACGTTAAGGAATCCACGAGAACGAAAGACCCCGAAGAAAAATCTTCGATAACAGTGATAGAACAGTCCACCACAGTACTCGCTCACTTAAAACCGCAATCAACCACCGAAGCTGCTTCAAGGTCTCCGTTGTTCATCAGAAGATGCGACAGGCTCATCTCAGGTGCTTCAAAACATTCACCGAGTCTGAACGGAACCGTATCACCGCTCATAGAAGACGATTCATCAGACAGACAGGAGTCTGTTACCAATTCTACGAAAGCCAGTACTGACGATTCAGAAGACAAGATGAAGGCCAGAAGATTGACTTTGCCTATGGTGAACGTTAGTTTCGGTTCGAATGAGGAGTGTAAGACTCCCACCTACGAAGATATACTGTCAGGAACCGGCGTAAATCCCATCAGAAGGTCCAGCATAGCGAATGCAGCGATTTGCTCGAGCTTGGCGCCCAGTTTGGTCAGCGCTTCTGCAGGTATTCCAAATTGCTTGCTGCCAGCTGGAGAAGAGAAAGAAAGCTTGCACGGAAGCACCACGTTGTCCAATGTTTCGTCGACGTCCACGAATGTCGGTGAGAATGTCAGTAAAAGTGGTACCAGTGGACGCAGACTCCGACTGCCGTTCCTTCGGCTTCACATACCGGAGCAACAGGCTACCACGAACTGGGAAAACGAAGATATCGGACATCATCATCATCATCATCACCATCATCATCATCATCACGTACTCCCGCATTTTCACGTACCCACCATCACGTTCACAGCTACGGCCGGTGACGGTGAACACCGGAAGTTCAACTTTGGAATCCGCAGACACTCGCAGACGGTTAGTCGGCCCGTGCTGTCGCCCCCATTCAGTTTGTTGCTTTTTCTCCCATTTTTATTAACGAACAACGCTGATTAATAAGTGCGTGCTTCCTCGTTCGTGAGAATATTCGCATCGGTGTTTTGAAAAAGGGTGGGTGCCGTTTTGGGTTTATGATGTAATTTGTCGTGTGATGTGGATTTTTTATTTAATTTGGGAGGTTGTTAACCCTTTGGATGTTGATGAGGAGTATATGCGTTCAGACAAAGTCGTCAGCGTGGTCAGTGGACACTTTCTTTGGAAAAATAATGAATCTTAGCGCTGAATACGTGAATTTATGGTCTCCATTATTTTTTTATATAGTTTTTAACGTCGCATCGATTGATGAGTCCATAGCAACGAAGTTTGGTCTGAATTTCAATTGTGTTCATATAGTTTGATTTTAAAGTACACCTTTGTGTCTTTTAGGAATTTAATTGTATTTCTTATGTGGTTCTATGGAGTGAGAGCAGTGTCTGGTTTCATTTCAAGTATGTTTTTAGTTCTTGAACATATCTTTTTGAAAGTTGAATACTCGAGACGTTGTACAATAGACCATAAAATATTCCGTGTAGAAAGGATGATTGACTCTGAGAAGCTCTGCATTCAAAGGGTTGAAGATGAGTACGTTGATAATTGTGTCTGCAAGTAAACAAACAGATACAAATTTGAAAAATAATTATCTGTCAAAATTAGTAGGAAGATCTTAAAGTATATAATGTTTTATGAATATTGAAACTGACTCTTCAAGGTCGTAATAATTGAGCATGTCATAGTAGGTGGAAAAGCAGAGATCAGTTGTCAAAATTGAAAAAGATATGTGGTCTTGAGAGGCCTAATTTCGGTGTCCTGACAATAATGCTTATTATTTACCTATTTTTTCTCAAATAATGGATCGTAAATTTGAGTTACATAATACACTTCGTTGCTTATTTTGATGAGTATTATGCCTTTTAATAGTTTGCAGCCCCTTTTCTGAACCATCCAATATGTAATTAAATAAATTAATAAAAAGGGAACGAAGATTTTCTGAGTATTATAGTAATAAGGAAAATCTTGGAACAGATGGTTGCTGTGAGACGTGAGTAAGGATGAATTCATAGATACGCAGAATTTTCTTGAAAGGATTATATCGAAGCTCGTTTATGCTGGATTTCTCTTATCGAGATCCCGCTAATAATGTTTCCTTATCGTATGGCTGATTGATTAGGGCTTCTTTCCATCAGCTATGAAGTTCAACCGAGTCAGATGTATTTATTTTTTTATTAATTTTTCAGGTTTCATGCGCCTGTTCCCTTTAAACTTTAGAGTGTCCTTCAATGGAATTGGATTTCTTTAAATTAACAATTCAAATTTAATGTGGCCGTGTCCTACTTAGTCAAATTTTTTAAATTTTGTACGAGACTTCAGAGTGTCTCTCAATTGGATAACAAATTTCAATCGAGTCAAATGATTTCTACTTTTCTATTAATTAATTTTCCAGAACTCCACATCCCGTTCAACAGAGTCAGACATTTTCTTTTTTCATTTAATATGAGATTTTGTTGCAATCACACAATTCAAGTTCTGATAATCCATCTCTATCTAACAGTCTATAGATAATAGTTTAATTGGATAGAAAGGAAGTATCCGAGACCATAGTTGGACGTGACGTTCGTTCACAAGCATTCGATTTCTGTAAACCGAGCAAGGATACTCGACCAATGTCACGGTCAATAATCATTAATCATCATTCCTTGCAATGATACTAGGTACCTTTGAATGAACTATTCATTCTATCGTGTGCTTTAATTGATTAAATCGTCGTTGCTTTATTCGATGCAAGCTTTTGATGTTCCGAAGAATTCGAGTGAATCTGAAAGGACCATCGAGATATTTTAATGCAGAGCTGTCTCTGGTTCATACAGTAAAACCTCTGTTATGCGAAGGTTATATCATTCAATAGGAATAAAAATTATAGCGTTAGCGTTCATTCAATCGGCAAACACATTTTTAACAATATTTGAGAATGTTTTGAACAAAATGACAGAAAATGGCATAATGAGTTTAATGTTTTAGTAGCTAAATATGATGATGATAAAACTTTCTCGGAAATAGTGAGACGTATGGGTACGTTTACTTATTTTAAAATTTTTCTTGACATACATAAACATAACACACATTATGGTGAATAAATGTTGAAAAAAAATCTTATCATATAATTCACAAATATATTTATATCTCTCTGATTAGAATGATACAACAATATTTTAATCTCTCCAAGGATATTGCCACAGGTGTGTATTTTATTTTGCCCGGAGACTTCTGAATTAATTTTTCACATCAATTTTAATAAATTCGATCCTGAAGATATTGCTGAACCCGTTCAAGTTGATACTTATAAAAAAATAATGTTCCGATAAATGAAAGAAAAATACTTCCCGTAATGTCCCTGGATATTCAACGTCAAAAAATAAATTCCATTACCTGAATTTCTGTCTTCTGAAAACTGAAGAGTTTATAACAAAAATCACCCTGTTTGTTCAGTGGATATAAAATATTTTTTAACAAGACATCACATTACAGAATTTCTATGGGTGTTGTCTGCAATTATATCGTAGAAGAACTATATTCAATTAAATCATGAAGTTGTGAACTTGTTACCGCAAAATTTGACAAGGGTTGTTTCTCTGTGATCCCCTCAGTGCTCTTATCTGAATTTCTGTGTTCTGAAAATTCTCTTATCTAAATTTCTGTGTTCTGAAAATTCTCTTATCGCAACATCTCGTTAGCTTTCTGTTATCTCTTATAACGGAGGTTCCATCTTATTAACAATTTCTTTTATTATTAATTTTTAAACGATGCAGCGAATCGCACCAAGCAACGACGACACTTTCAATTCAAGAGCAGAGAATTTATACAAAGACGGCCTCGTTTTAATGGGATTTCGTCCGACTCGGTTGAAATCGATCTGAACAGCGTGCGCGTCCACCGCGATATCGCGTTTGTTCGTGAATTAACGGAATGAAATTAAATACACGATGCAAAACATTCGTCGTAGCCGTTTATCAGGGTAGGTATAGCCAGCAGACGGTGTTTCAGCGAACCGAGGAAAGCAGCCAGTGATTCGCATGCGAGAAACTAATGGAACGTGTCTGAAAGTGGCAACTATTATCGTGTACGTGGTTTATTCGACTACCATTAACAAACGATCGAATAGAGTGGCAGATATTAATAAATAAATTTCATATCGTGCGATGGAATTATTGTGTTAAACTTTCCTGACAGTGAAAGTGTACTCACGAATTGCATCACTATGTTTGCATACGTGTAATTAATAAGTGTGCTAAATAATACATATTCTTATATTCCCTTTAATTATAAAATTTGACCGAATTTAATTTGATCATAGTTTGATTGTGTGTTTATGGCAGAGAATGTGTTGAGTGTTCTGAATTTTTATGGTGTTTTAACCGTGTGATTAACCACCTATTAAGTAGGAGAAAAATTATTTACAATAAGTATTCCAATTTTCACGTGTTAAACAGTCTATCGAATTTCAATTTTCTCCCTTAAGAACGAATAATCAAATTCTTCTTAGAAGCACAACGGAAGGGAACATGATAATAGTTTTTTCAAAACTGTGTTGATAGTGTACGATTGTCTATCCTCTGTTCCAAATAAGAGCATAACTGTTTCGCGCATCGGATCCCCACTTTACCGCCGTCTCCTACTCCGTCGACTGACGCTTACAATATACACGGTGACAATACTTTCTGTATACTTAGCTGGAACGCGTGTGGTAAATATTCAGGGATAACACCAGGATACGTCATATTTTGTCAAATTGTGTTATTAGTACATATATTAAATACACATACATTACATACAAGTATACTACACTCACACACATACCATTTGCACACGTAGAAGTAATTTCAAACAAATACGACCACTGTATATGCACATTAGCTACGAGCACGTGCTATTAGGTGGGAGACGCGTAGAGTGATGATGTAACCAATAAGATGCCGAAAATGATCGGTTCTAGTGGGGATCTGCGCAGATCGGCCGAAAATCGGTCGCGTCACAGTTATGCTCTTATTTGGAACAGAGGATAGATCCGTCATGGCCATCCGGAGCGTGGCCTGGCTCTGGCCTACCCCCACTCTGCGTCCATTTCTCCTCACGCAGGTTGTGGCCTGGGTACGTCGGTAACTGTCGATAAGTACGATTTCTGAAAAAACGGCACGTAATAAGGATAATTATTTTTTATATACTTTGATACACATCATTTGTCACATAGAAACGAGGCGGACATCATATACCCTCACTTATTCGGATCAGATTGATAATTAAAAGATTAATTATTATTTATTTTTAAGGAGATCCGGAATATTTAATTTCAACGCAGCTATAGCAATGCGCAATGCGCTTGATAGGTTGATATCTTTTAATCTAGCGCGCTTATGAGTTTTCATAATATTCATAACCGAAAAACTGTTTTCACATATACGTGGAAGTAAACACCGAATTGTCGCAATTTTTGATATTTTTCCGTGGGTAAGAACTTGAAAAAGTTTTGCCCTGTCTCTGTACTCGATACAAAATATGGATCTGCGTGTAAATTAGATAATTCCACTTGCAAATGCACACGTGCCTTTTGTATTTCAATTTACAAAGTCCTCCTTGACCTGCGATGCATCGATCGAACAAGGGCCCACGACAGGCACCTCCGATAGCGATGGCAGGCGATGTTTTCCAGATGTCTCGAAGGCCGCATTTTCTTTTCTTTTCTCTTACATAAAAATTCACCGGTCTTCAGTTTTCCCCTTTTCCGACTTTCTCTTCTCCCACACGTTTTCGTTACTGTGGAAATAATGTCTAAAACTTACAGAACAGACGCATTCTGTCTACGACCGGTATCGCCGATATTCGACAGTTCAGGAAGTTTGCTGTTTGTGTGCAACAGTGCTTTGGTAACAACTTTCTTGAATAGTAATGGTTAATAGTGAATTTATTAGTGTAGTGGTATAATTAATTTTTAGTAAACGGCGTTATATCTGTGACATTTCTTTCCTACTTGTTTTGTGCGTATTTTTTATTTAATTGCAATGGCTAGAACATCTTCCCTGCAAAAAGATAAAATTTCTGATTGGAAAGTAACTTTTCTATTTGTTAATGAAAATGGAAAAGATGCGAAATGTATAATTTGCAAAATTATAATAAAAAACGGGGAAAAATATAATATTTCACGTCATTATAAGCGGTTTCACGCATACGAATATGATACGTACACAGTAGAAGAGAAACATAAATTAATTGAAAAGTACAATCAATCGAGTGATTCAAGCGAACGAATTATGGCATCATACGCTGTAGCGTGGGAAATTGCTAAATCTAAAAAGTATTTTCAAGATGGCATGCTCATAAAGGCTTGTGCAATTTCTATGGCTAAAGTGTTCAATAATGATCTTGCAGTAAGTCAATTTAAAAGTGTTTGTTTATCCCGTCAAACTATCACCCGGCGGATCAAAGATATTGATAATTATTTAGTGAATAAACTAAATGCTTTCATTCAAAATTGTGCTTATTTTTCATTATGTTTGGATGAAAGCACGGACGTATATAATACTGCTCAAATTTCTAGTTTTATTCGTATAGTCCAACCGGATTTTTCAATGAATGAAGTGTTACTCGCATTAGTTCCTTTACACAGAACAACTACTGGAGCTGATATATTTGAAGCTCTCAAAATGGAAGTGGAGAATTATACCAACTTCAGTAAGTGTTTGTGTATCGTAACCGATGGAGCGCCCAGTATGATTGGAAAAACAAAGGCTTAGCCGGGCTATTAAAACAAAACGGTATTAACTGTCCTTTATTACACTGCATAATACATCAAGAAGTATTATGTACTAAATTTTTAAAATTATCACGGGTAATGAAAGTTGTCACAGACGTTATCAATCTGCTGCAAGGCGGCAATCGTTTGCTTAATCACCGTAAATTACAATCATTTTTAAAGTCTCGAAATGCTCCCTTTAATAATTTGCTGATGTACACAGAAATACGTTGGCTGAGTGCTGGAAAGAGTTTACAGCGCTTCCATAAACTCAGAAAGTTTGTTGTGGACTTTTTAAAATTAGAATAACCAAATAAAACAATTGTTGTCCGGGAAGAATTACGAAGTACTCAGTTTCTGTGTGCATTGGCGTTTTTAACGGATATAACGTCTCCTCTTAATATATTAAATTTGAAGTTACAGGGTAAAGGGCGGAATATTGCCTATTTATTCGGATATATAAAAGGATTTAGAAATCAGTTAAATTTATATGCCGGATAATTTGCAGAAGAAGACCTGTCTCATTTTTCAGGTTGCAAAGAAATTCCAGAAGTGAAGTTTTCATCATTTCAGGAATATATATTAGAGCTATTAAGAGAATTTGAAATTCGTTTTAGAGATTTTGATTTCATGGAAAAAGATATAATGTTATATCTGCAACCTTTGCAAATAGAAATACAGAATGAAAGTGTAGATTTGCAAGTGGAATTATGTAATTTACACGCAGATCCATATTTTTTATTGAAAACAGAGACAGGGGAAAACTTTTTCAAATTGTTACCCACGGACAAATATCCACAATTACGTAAATTCGGTTTGAAAATATATTCTATGTTTGCTTCCACGTATATGTGTGACAGCTGTTTTTCGGTTATGAATAATATGAAGACTAACAAGCGCTCGAGATTAAAAGATATTAATCTATCAAGTGCATTGCGTATTGCAGTAACGAAATTTGAATTAGATATTCCGGACCTCCTTAATCATAAATAATACTGCAATTAATTTTTTACTTAGCAAAAAAAACCGAATAAGTCATTGTATATGATGTCCGCTAAGTTTCTATATGACAAATGATGTGTATCAAAGCAGAGATATAATCTCTAGATAATGCTGATATCATATATAAAAAATAATTATTCTTATTACGTGACCGCTTCTTCAGAAATTGTACTTACCGACAGTTACCGACGTACCTAGATCACAACCTGCGTGAGGAGAAATGGACGCAAAGTGGGGGACGGGCCGGAGGGGGGCTGCGCTCCGGATGGCCATGATGGGTCTAGATCCGTCATGGCCATCCGGAGCGCAGCCCCACTTCGGCCTTCCCCCACTCTGAGTCCATTCTCCTCATACAGAATGTGATCTGTGACCACGATGGACCGAGGGGAAACTGGAGGGAACAGACCTAGAGTGAGGGATGACCGGAGTAAGGGTCCGCTCCGGATGGCCATGGCGTGTCTAGATAGTCCTCAAGGTCTTTAGATATTCTCACATTATTTGCGTTTCATTCAATGTTCCCACCGCTTCTGTTTCATGCTTTATCATCGACATATGTACATTCTGTTACATTATTTTTTATCGAAGAAACTTCAGTGCGCATTAGGTGCGAAGACACGTGAACATCTCACATATTACTCATTAGTATTTTCAAATTTAAAATAATAATTTTCAGGTAAAAATCTTATACCCAGCTAACAAAAATTCATACATAAAACTATATTTACATAATATTTAATATTTAACAACTAGCACTCTCATTTTAACCTACCTTTTTCAAACAGAACAAAAAATTTCTATTTTTAAATCTATATTTTATTTCATTGTAACATAGAACATGAGTGATCAATTTACTTTAAAAACGTACTTTTAACATCAAATTTTATCGAATTTATCGGGTAAGCAGTTCGAGGATCATTGAAAGGATACAATAATACAGCCTAATCAATCCACTTAATACATGCAAATGATTCGAATGTCTACGTTTCCGCAGACGGTGCCTGTACTCACTCAGCAATTAATTTGCTTCGGCAGCTTCTGATTGGAGAACAGCGTCGCGTACGATCGACCTGGTACACCGAATTTAACGTGCAAATATTCTGTTTTCTCTCCGCAGACCTTACATCGGACTGACTCGATGGTATCGCTCTGTTATCGATCTCTCGCCAGCTATATCACAGATGATAACCTCGCTGGGCTACAGAACTTCCTCGAGAACAAGAGAGTGCAGATCGATGATCGTGACGAGGTAACGCTATCGAAATGATCCTTTAACTCAACCCTTCCACTGCTATCCGCGCTTGTAGCAGGATTATGACAATAGTCGCTGACCGCGTACTACCGACGCCCATAGGCGTTTGGTTCAATGACTCAATACGTAGTACCGCGGCTCGGCCGCACGCAGCGTTCGCCATGTATCCGAGTAGCACGCAGTTAAAGGGTTTAGCACAGCAAAATCATCGATTTTTGTGCTTAATGATCCTATAAACTCCATAGTAACTTCAGTAATCGAGATTGAATTTATTTACTGTTTGTTCTGTAATCTATTCAATATGTACAAAACAAAGTGTTCGATTTTAAAATATTCCGCATTGAAGGGATTAATATACAAGCAGAGCTACAAAAGTTCATTTAATTTTCTCTTTTCGTTTCAGGTATGCGAAAATTGTGATTTAGATGGTGTGAAATTAAATAAAAAGAATTAAATGAACTTTTGGACCTAGCTTCGTACTTACAAGTATTTAAAAATTCAATTGTTTGATGTATGACGTCGGCAACTAAATTCATGACTTTCGAAAGATTTGACATAAAAATAATAATAATTTTTTATCGAAATACTTTCCGAATCGATGAACTGTTGTTATGGCTGTGGTCATTTTTCGATTCCGTAAGAATCGTGTACAGTAAATTTTGAAGAGAAGAGACTCACGAGACCGCGAATTTAATTTCCAGCCTAATAATTGAACATCCAGGCTACTATCTGAAAATGATCAGCTGCATCGATCTCCTTTATCAGCAGTTCGACTCTAGATAGTTAATTTCATTGTTGTTACGATAGAATGGTAGCACAGCCCTCATCCTTGCAGCCGCTAAGGGGAAGATACACTTTGTGCGAGAGCTCATCAATCATGGAGCGGATGTTAACGCTGAGGACGGGGTTAGTATCGTTATACATACAGAAAAAGTATTCAGAAGTTACAGGGTGGGTGATACTCAATAAACTAAATAAAAATAATATTTTATTTCAAATTTAAATACTACATCAGTATCTATATGCACTATCGGCCAAAAGTTTGGGATCATTTGCTGATTTCTACCATAATCGAATGCCCTGATAAATTTTGTACCGACCCATTGTTCATCTACCAAATGTTAACAAGAATATATTTTATTTTATGAGCGTTTATTTTGACGGTGTTCATTTTTTCGCAAAAGATCCTATTCAATAAAAAAACAGGAGCTTGAAATGTCTAGTTCTGAACGATGTTTACATTATGGAATTGTTTACAATTTAACACGTTGAATTTCACAATGAAGACAGCCATACCTAGCCAGACATTATAATTTGTCATTTACATCATTATTGCAATATTAATATTTTTCAATATTTTATGAAGATTAACAGTTATTTAATTGAATTAAATATACGCTCTCAACGTGTTAAATAATATTCATCTGCAGACCCCTGTTTATTAGAAATTTTCCTTTCAGTTTGTTGAGTACCAACTACCTGTACGTCCTGAACTTTAACTATTTGTAACACCCAATATAATAATCACTTACTTTCAGTGACGTGTTCATTCATTAAAATTTCATTTTCAGGACAATTGGACAGCACTGCTCTGCGCAGCGAAGGAAGGCCACACGGATGTCTGCCTTGAGCTGCTCGAGCATGGCGCCAACTTGGAACAGAGAGACATGGTAAAACGTCCAGATCATCCGACTCCCTGGCATACCATATATCGTTGTCCTTCGTCGTCGTTGAATTTATTTCGCCTCCCGCGAGTTCAAGGAAATCTCGCGGATAAAATAGTTGAGAGTCCCAGAGAAATATCAGGAATAGTAGATAGAAGGTATGTTCTATTTTTAGGGAGGGTGGACGGCACTTATGTGGGCGACTTACAAGGGTAGATCGGCGACGGTGACGATGCTGCTAGCACGTGGAGCTGACGTCAATGCACACGGAAATTTTCATATATCTTCTTTGTTATGGGCCGCGGGCAGGGGCTACCCTGACATCCTTAAAGATCTCATTGCTCATGGTGCTAAGGTTAACGTTGGTGATAAGGTAAACTGGCGTTCCACACATTGAACAGTCCTAGCATAGTGTAAATACAAAGATACAACATGGAGATGAATATTTAACACTTTAATTGCTATGTCACCCACGTGCGGGTGACACTTAACTCTTTGCACTCAGAGTCTTTTATACCTGATATACATAATTTAGAAATACAAGTGTAATTAATCTTAACAAGAGAATTTTTCTTACTTTCAACGCAGTTGTTTCAGTAGCTGAATTGGAAACGTGAATACTATGGCGGCTAAAAGACACCACCCGAATGCACAGGGTTTAATTTCGTTGTTATTTATCTGACTATAAATAGTATTAGTCAATGTATCTAAATAGGTCTAATAGAACCAGTAAAAGAGCTATAAAGAATTCCTACGTTCATTGATTAAAAAGGACGTACTTTGAGATTAACTTCATGTCGTATCAAAGTCTAGAAAGGTGACGTTGTCAGTCTATATAGCGTGGCAGTGGAGGTGTTAACAAGGGAATTTTTGTTATAGTATGGTACTACAGCGTTGGTGTGGGCATCGCGAAAAGGGAACGTAGAAATTGTAGATACTCTTTTAAAAGCTGGTGCTAATGTCGATACTGCTGGCATGGTAAGACTTCTGTTAACATCCCTGTAATTATATTAAGAGGGATTCAATTTTGCCAAGTAAATTCTGTGTAGTATTCATGGACCGCTCTCCTGGTGGCGACCCTTGGAAACCATGTGGACGTGGTGCTACTCCTTTTGGAGCACAAACCTAACGTGAACGCCCTCGATAAGGATGGCTGCACAGCTCTAGCGATAGCTTGTCGGGAAGGTCATCACGAAATAGCTAACGCGCTGCTGAATGCTGGCGCCTACGTGAACATTCAGGACAGAGCCGGAGACACTAATCTGATTCATGCTGTAAAAGGCGGCCACAGAGGAGTAGTTGAATCTCTATTGAAGAAGTATGCCGACGTGGACATCGCTGGAAAGGTGATCAAAATTGATACCTAAAACTTCATCCAGTTTCATCCAACACCCCAACAATAAACTGTCGAAACCCAACTCCTTGTGTATATTAAGTACACTTACCTCTATTGATCTCTGCGAGGTCTAGTTCCATCCAGTTTGAGATCTGGCTAACCAGTCGAATTTTATTGGAACATTCTAGGATAAGAAAACCGCAACTTACATAGCAGTAGAAAAAGGCAATATACCGATACTAAAATTGTTACTAAACGCTAACCCAGACTTGGAAATAGCGACGAAAGACGGCGACACACCGTTGCTGCGAGCAGTCAGGTCGCGAAACGCCGAAATCGTGCAGTTATTGCTGGACAAGAAAGCGAAGGTTTCAGCGACTGACAAGAAAGGCGACACGGTGCTTCACATAGCGATGCGTGCGCGGTCGAAAGCTATCGTTGAGATATTGCTGAGAAATCCAAAGAACAGTCAGCTGCTGTATCGTCCGAACAGACAAGGCGAAACTCCCTACAACATTGACATCAATCATCCCAAGACCATACTCGGTCAAATATTTGGTGCTCGTGAGTTGTTGAACCATAGCTGTGGCACAGATTTAAGAAGAACTGATTCACATTCTTTATCTCTTGAAAATTCCAGGGCGACTCAATACTAATGAAGATAATGAAAATATGCTCGGCTATGACTTATACAGCAGCGCGTTGGCAGACATTCTGAGTGAGCCGTCTCTATCGACGCCAATAACGGTTGGCCTCTATGCGAAGTGGGGCTCCGGAAAGTCTTTTTTATTGAATAAGTTAAGAGGTATTATCTGTTCGATGTAATACATCCAAAGAACTCCTCAAAAATTTCTCAATATTAATATATATTGCTCCTTTCAGAGGAAATGAAGAATTTTGCTCGCCAGTGGATAGATCCTGTGTTCCAGTTTTCGTTCTTACTTTTTATAATAATAACTCACGTGTCGTTATTGGTGGGTATCACCATAGGTCTTGCCCTGCAATCATGGATCGTCGGTCTTGCCTGTGGTATTAGTCTAATTTTCATTACGTACGCTTTTCTGATACTTATCTGGTATGCTAATAAAAGGTAAGACAACAATTTACAGTATGTAATTGCTTGCTCTATTAGAATATTGTTATTCTGAAATATTTAAATCGTAGGTACGATTGGTACTGGCCATACAACTTCACAGTAGCTCTGACCACAAAGTTGAACTCGTTGAAGCTGCTGTTGCAAGTGATTTTCTGTCATCCACCGGGTGGTCGAGTTCACGACGGTGTGACTGTTCAGCCAATAAAGTTTTACTTCACTGATCAGACTCGAGTCGGTACAAGTGCGGCAGGGGAGAATGCAGTTGTGCAAATGGTGGGATCTCTTTATGACTCCATCGAAAATGATTTTGGCTCGTTGTCCACACGACTGTACAGAGCGTTCAGGCCAAAAGCAGATAAAACAACGACGACGTGGAAATGGAGGCACCTGTGTTGCTTACCTTACATAGTTATATTCGAATTCTGCTTTTGCAGTTTACTCGTCGGCATCTCCGTACTTACCGTCTACCTCATCGATATCTCCAACATCGAGTAAGCTTGCAGTGAGATGATTTATATTAAAGTTTATCACATCAGTAATTTTATTCTGATTTCTGTATTATAGACCCACGATAGAAAAAGTCACGGCACACATCATTATGATAACTGTTGCCTTAATACTAGCTGTCAGTATAATAGCAAACTTGTACACGTGGAGCCGAACCCTGCAAGCGCTTGTTTTCTCTCAGAGACGGCACCTTCAACGCAGCATTTCTAAGCTGGAGACGTTAAAAAGTGAAGGGTTTATACAAACGCTCAGAAGTGAAGTCAGTTTAATGACAGAAATGGTACGCAAACTGTAATTTCAATAATGAATTTTTATCAAGCTATACATTCTTTCTAACAATGGTATTTTTTGGATAAAAACAGGTCAAATGTCTAGATAGTTTTATGGCCCAACAGAGTAGATTAGTAATAATAGTGGATGGTCTGGACAGTTGCGAACAAGATAAAGTATTACTAGTTCTGGACGCTATACAAGCATTGTTTAGCGATAATGGTTATCCATTCGTTGTTATATTAGCGATTGATCCACATATTATTGCCAAGGTACTATAACACATTACCTTTAAAATATATTAATATAACAAGCCTTAATGTTTTCATTGTAATGATAAAATTTTATCTTGTGCGTACAGGCGGTAGAAGTGAATAGTAGAAGATTGTTCACGGAATCGAATATTGGGGGGCACGATTATTTACGCAATATGGTGCATCTTCCATTTTATTTGCAAAACAGCGGTTTACGCAAGGTGAAAGTTGCTCAACAAACTGCCCAACACAGTAAGAAGACCGCCTGGACTGAAGCCGAGGAGAGTGTTAATTACACTGCTACCAGTACAATGCACCATTCTGTGTCCAACAGAAGACTCAGCACAGAGTCTTGTGTAATGAACAGCAACGAGAAGCTAAAACCGCAAAGTAGGAAAGGCAGTAGGAAATTGCGATTAAGCGAGTCAATTGCCAGTAGTATCGGTAGCAATCTGAATCGGCTGGGCGGCGCACAGGATCTTAATAAGATGCTTCTCACTGACGATTACTTTAGCGACGTGAATCCTCGCAGCATGAGAAGATTAATGAATGTCGTTTATGTCACTGGTAATACGGAAATTTGTAGTTCTTGAAATACTTAATCCATAAAAAAGCTTACCTATATTTCATACATTGTGTATGCGTTTCAGGGAGGTTGTTAAAAGCATTCCAAATTGATTTCAATTGGTATCACTTAGCCAGTTGGATCAATATCACTGAACAATGGCCATTTAGAACGTCTTGGTTGATTTTACATTACGATATGTACGAAGACAGCTTGGACGATTCTATGTCGTTAAAAAGCCTCTATGATAAGTATGTCCTTTTCATGAGTATATCATATTGTTTAGTCTGGTTTGTATCTTACGGATTTATTCAATTTATTAGGGTACGGCCACAGATT
The DNA here is from genome assembly GCA_916610135.2 of Macropis europaea. Lineage (NCBI taxonomy): Eukaryota > Metazoa > Arthropoda > Insecta > Hymenoptera > Melittidae > Macropis > Macropis europaea. The sequence continues at coordinate 24,817,342 of OU744344.1, forward strand.
CCAGTACTTAAAGAAGTTCAGCCCCTTTTAGAAATGGACAGAGATGAACGCAAATTGGACATTTTTCTGACCTTCCATCGGTCCAGTTTACTAGTTAGCGATATGAAGATATTCTTGCCCTTCACAATTAACCTGGATCCTTACATTAAGAAAAAGATAAAGGAAGAACAGCAAAGTATAGAAGAGGAAGTAGGGCTTCCGTACAAACAGTACAGTCCTTGGACTATGCACAATAGTGGTCATGAACTTTGGAATGCAAATAAAAGTGGTTTAGGAAATCGTTCTATGAAATTTGCTAGAACTCCGAGCATACAACAAACGCCAGTTCCACCAACGCAACCCTGGTGCATGCAGCCGTCGTTAGATTGGCCGACTCCTCCACCCTGGGTTCCAATAGCTTCTGTGGAACCAGTTCCTAAGCCACTTTCTGCAACTACGAATTTACCGGTATATAATATAGTAGTTTATTTTACATTTCTAGCCTGTTATACTTCAATGTTTAATGTACTCTTGTTTTAGTCCGAAATTTTGGAGATACGACTTTCGTCGCTATCAGTAAGTGGTGTCTGTGATCTTCTTGATAGAATCGAAAGTCTTAATCCCAATCAGGCACCGCAGTACAAAAACGTTATTAAGGAGAATAACATTAATGGCAGAGTGTTGTTGCATTGCGAAATGCAAGAATTGAAGAAAGTAAGTTTTTAAAATTATTCTGCGCGTAAACGAATCAATGTGACAAAAATATCTCTATTTCTAGGTTCTCAAAATGGCTTTTGGGGATTGGGAATTGTTTCGTATGGTAATTGTATCGCTTAGGGAATTAGAACTTTCGTCGTTCAGCACGCATGAAGAAGGTCCTCGCAGTGTACGATTCACCGTAGGAGCAGAACAAATTCAACGGAAAGGTATGGCATACACCACGCCCTTATGAAAACTAATCATATCTGTGACTATGAAATCTTATTGCTCTATTCTAGATCATAATTTGCAAGGAAATTCAATGCGTGCACCCTCGCATGTTGAAAAAGAGAAAGGACAGTCGAGAACAGATGGTCCTAGACGAGATCAAACTAAACAATCTATTATGGAAAAACAAGTAAGTCCTTCTAAAATAAACTGATAAAACACTGTACGTATACTTTTATTCTAACATATAATTAATTAATGAAATATGATTTTTATTATACTTGCGCTTGCTTTTAGTTTCAGGTAAGCAAAATTAAAAGTAACTCAAATCATATAATCACAAAATTCATTGTACTCAAATACGAGATGTCGAAAAACTTAATATTTAATAGTATGACAAAAAAATAAATAACTTATTTATGTTTCAGGTAACATTAGAGGAACAAATGATATGCGGAGCTCTTCAGACTTTAAATGAAGAAGCTTGCGAAGATGTGTTAGATGTACCATCTCCTAGGGTGGTACCATTAGACTCACTTCCAGGTGAGATCCCTTCTCTACCACATTCACTGCCTCTGGTTATAGTTCAAGAACCGTCGCAAGCAGATGAAAAGTGTGACAGCGTATTCGAATACAGTACAAATCTTTAATGAATACGAAGGCGACTGCAAATCGATCTTGTATTATGCGTGTGCCGCATCAATATCACTACGTCATCCAGAGATGATACTCGATGATACTTATCGCTGGCAATCTCAATTCATGAGAATCTTATCAATGTATATGTTATTTACATGTTTTTTTTTAATACATCAAATATATCCGTAGCAGTATTATCAATGATAGATGTACTCATACAGAACAGTCAATAAAATGTTAATTTTTGTACATGTATACATAATGTGAGTACATCACGCGTTGAAGAGTCTAAAGGAACCATCTCCATGTTACCTTTAGATGTACACTTTTTGAAAATGTGCCAATGCTGTATGAGGAATTGAAATCCATTGTACATACAAGGAAAGGATATAAAATGAATGTCATCTGTTAAATAAATAACGTACCGATCTGAATGTTTGCGTTACCATAGATGTAATAAAAAAAGAGTCACCTTCGTTCAATAGATTAGCGGATTAATGTCAACGTTTGCGAAAAAAAATTGTTATTTTGTATTCCCAGGCTCACCAAAAAAATTGTCATCGGTGCTTAAAATTAGTCGTTATGTTACCTTACTTACAAGTATACTTAGAAACACCGTATACTTCGTAAAAATGTGATTTATTATTTCTCAATAGGAACACTTGTAACACAGACTGTGATAATTGTAATTATTGTCGGACGCCGCAAAAATAGTATCTTTCTTTCCGGAATGTTTACGCTGATAGATCTTGTATATTTAGAAAGATAAGCTTCTACGTAAGTGAATTTTATACGCCAGAGCAAAAGAGCTACACTTATATTTTCATCCCGATTCATGTATTCTTCCGGAATTACATGTACATGATCGTAATTAGATTGTTGAAACGTTATATTATAAATGCGAATGGCAATAAAAAACTTTCTTGGAAACATACAGCGATATTATCTTTCTTACGGACTAGATCTATAAGCTTATTAAAACGCATGCTTTCATTTTATATCTTTATCCTTAAAAAAGGAACGCGTGGCATTAAAGAGAGTTAAAAGGAAGTCGATGCGATAATCAATCATACTAAACTGGAACATTATCTTGTCCATAACATTTTAATTAGCGGTTTCTGACAGTTCCGTTTCATACTCACGTATCAACCCTAAATTTACATAAACGAAAGAAATAAGTAAAAAACACCGTAACACGAAGTTTTGTTTTAGGATCCACCTCAACGGCTAATCAGGACACGGATTACGTGATCCTTCAGTCGAACCCTCTTCTGCACTGGGTGCCTGTCAACGACGAACCTGAAACATCAGATGACAGCTCACTGGAGTCAACCGTTCATCTCCAACGTACAAACTCACAACGCAGTATTACGTCTCAACTCAGCACTAGATCAGCCTGCTCCTTCGGTCGCAGGGATCACAGGAAAGCTGGAGGTAATTCCGCCAGCAGCAGGCCAGCTTCTCTCTTCGTGTCTCCTCCGCCGTCTCCCAGACCAGCGCTTAGATCCAAATCGACGGATGAGAATTACGTGCCGAACAATATTCCCCTGAAACCGGGTACCTCAACGTCTATCACTAAACGTCGTTCAACTTCAACGCTGAACGAAGAGATAGTTATACCAGTCCCCGTTCCAAACTCCAGTTTGGAGAAGCTGACGAAACTGAAAGACCGGTTGATGGGCACTCTGCCTGCCTCTCCAGCTGGAGTGGAGAGCGAAGACGAATCCACGCCTTTGGTCTCTGAATTGTCTACCCCAACACATTCGCAGTCCGACAGCGTCTTCAGACACGACTGCAGCGAGGAAAACAGCAGCTCCATTTCGTCGAACAAGAGCTTACCTCGAGACGGAGGACGATCTTTAGACGTTGATTACTCTGATACCGTCAGCTTAGTGGTGCGGGAGGCCACGCACGTGCGCTTTCTGTCGCGACAAGACGCAGAAGAATGGGACACTCCCGAAACACCTGTCTGACAGCTTCTGTTATACAATCATTAGCGGAACAGACGCAATAATGTATGATATATGTACATGCGGCGACGCCTAGCTCTTAAGGAGATCAGTACTTAAACCCGTTTGTGATAAACTTTTAGAGGTAGTAGGATGAAGTAACGATTCGAGTCTGCTGTTTGTACATAGTAATTGAAGCACATCGATATTTTTAAAGAGAACGTTCAAACGTGTTTATGCGTCACAAGCGTGTAGAATGTACTGTAGATGATGTATAAAGTATGGAGGACAGGCCTTTGTAAGATGTGTATGTTTGGCATGCTCGTGTTCGATGATAGCAGATGCATCTGACCTTCGTGGACGTTAACGAGCTACTGACATTCCTTGTTCATTTTAGTGCATTTAACGATGCGAGCGTGTCGGCCCTTTTTGCTAGAAGCGAAGGGACTGATAACGAGGCAGAGTATGTTTCTTCTAATGTATGATTCACGTTCGTGTGCCGAAGAATTGAGTATAGTCAATTTGTAAATGCAGTGCGAGATGTAATTTAAGAATAGATAAATAAATTTTAAAGTATTTTAACACTGTTCCGTCATTAGAGCGAGAAATAAAATTTTGTTATTCTTTTGTGTGAGACAGAATTTTCGTTTATGGAAGTATAAGTTGTCTGACGTCTGTCGTGTGACGGATAAGCAAACATAGTTAATTTATACAATTGATATCAAAGCTTGTTTTATGTTGGCAAATATTTGCATTCGTGAGATAAGGTTCCAAAAATTGATGTCATGATCGTCATCATGAGATAAAATCATAATTTTGTCACTTTATAAAGCGAATTGATGAGGTCAAATAATGTAAAACTACTAGTTTATTTACTGACTTGTAAATGGGTACGACGAAATCTTGAGAAACGATTCAGAATATTTTTATTTAAATTAAGCGTTTGAAGTTTTTCTAAATTTATATGGAACATGAATTGCACCTGCGGTTAGTTAAGTTTCTAGGAATGATAATTTTTAAATAGCTAAGATACGGACGAATTATAAATCTCAAGAAATTGTAATGAAAACGCCATCGTGTTGTCGATTTTAAACCTTGTCTAGTTTATACGACATGTATACGGAAAGGTATAAATCCGTGACAAATTTACGATACAACTTTTTAGTAGTTTTTTTATTACAAAGCAAAAATCATACACATGTATATAACAGTGTGTGTGTTATTTAACACTTTAGGACGGAATACATTAGGGTATTGGTTAATAATAGCACTGTAAACACAGGTGATAGATATATTAGATTTTCAAATAATAGTATTATATGTACTCTGCTTATTACTACTAAATACAATATATTTAAATACATAAAGTCTAATGTAAAATAGCGCCGTTTAAATGTTCAATTGTCTTCTCCTTATTCTACTGTCATAAATGCTTGTATACGGAATACAATAAGTACTTCAACAGCCTTTTACGTAAGTCAGAGAAAGATGAGTCTTATTTTTTATAATTTATATTTCATCATTTGAAGAAGTTACAAATATTTCGCAGCTGCACTTTAGATGCCTTTATAGGTACTCAATCATGTAATACAATAAATTTTATATAAAAATGTCCTTGCTGAGACTTACAAGTCCATTCCAAACCGATCCGTTTGTAGATTGTGATTTTTACTTCAGGCATTATGTATCCTGCATATGTAAATATTGCATAAAATTTTCAGCTACCAATCTTTTTGGTTTATTGTATTACACGTAAATAAATTGCATAAAATACTGATATAACAGTTACAAAATATAGTAACTACATAAATAATTAAAATTATAGTGGAGGAAGTGTATCGTATTGTCACAATGCCATTACGTAACACCATAAAGTGTACAATTGTAATTTTCGTTGATATTGTACACTTTTTACATTTTCCATGAAGGAGGATTGATAAAAAATGCTGACGTAATCGCAATACATCAATAATAGTGTACATACTTTCGCAGGTAAAGATATTTTCAACGATAAAAAAGTTTCGTTGTAAGTAAAATCGATATCCATGGAAGCAAATAAAAAATTTCAACGTTGTAGTTGTCTTTTTACATTACGATAAAAGGCACTATGGCAAGTAAAAAATATTTCAAGATATACTCGTATCTTACTACATTTGGGTACCCAAACTCCGTTTACGAAATCTACATGGCATGTAAAATTCATTCAATTATACATAAATACATAATTATGCAGGAATTCTGAAAAATAAATTTTCATTATAGTTAAAAAGTTTGTGTACCCTTGGTTTAAAGCCTTACAGATAAAAAAAAGCACCATACATTATTCTTTAATGTACGTGTATGTATGTATGTACTTATACATACAGGCAGGTGCAAGGACACTTGTTCTTTCATAACAATCAGCTACCTTACTCAACAATAAATGCAGAACACACCTAAAGAATTTGCATGGCGAAACATGATTACAACTGCGTACGTAACAGTTATCAGTAAGAGGCAAATGTATGAACATGCAATATTTTTCCAACATATGCAACATTGAGACAAAGGAGTATTTCTTTTGAATATTATCATTATGATATTCAAGAGTGCTGATGCTATCTTTAAATGCTTTACTTCTTGTATACAGGAAGCCTTTGTAATTCGAAAATGGCAGTTTCGTATAAGTACATCAAGGGAAATACAGAGAATTGGTCCCACTGCGTGTTCGAATTCATTCTGACTTTATAATATGATCTTCTTTTGTTAAGTAACATCGCATTGCTTTTAGGCACTTTAATTAAGTCTGTATACGATCCAAGGAAGACGCGATTTAATAAATATTTTGATTGTTTTCTTAGAAACATTATGCCGTACCTTTCGCATGTTCCATCATACAAATAATACATTATAGCTGCGTTGTTATTACTGTCTTCCTTGTGATGATTGTGTGCTTGATCGGAGTTTGATCCGTTGTAGTAGTTTGAGAGGGATCAGCTACCAACCAAGGACTGATGTCAGAAACTGCTAAACCATCATCCTGTAACAATAATTTTTACATTGCTCTTATTTACAATTTTTCATAGCAATATGAAGGTACAAACAATGTTGGTAAAAAACATATTGTACAATGTATAAGTGTTGCTTCGATTTAAAATACAGTTTGCACAAATCAAACAAAGCACAATTGGACAAGTGTAATACAAAAGATCTGATTACAATAACTAGCTTGCAAGCACCGAAGACAAGCTGTACCTTGTGAGTGAGAGTTGTGGTGGTGGTTTGTATTTCTTCGGTTTTCACAACTCTCGCCCCATTTTTTTCTTGATTCTCTGCATCACTTTTCTTTTCGACCACAAGCTGTACTTCTTTAAAGGGATTAAGCAAGCCCAAGAACGGATTCGAATCAATGAACGGATTCGTGTTCGTTTTCTTTTCTTCTTCCACTTTCGTCTCCTCCTCAGGAGTTTCAGGAACACTGGTAACTTCGTTGCTGGTGTCGCTGATGAACGGATTAAACGGATTCTGCGACTGATTCGAAACTTTCGGATTTAACTGCGTGGTCTTTTGTTCGATCTGTCCCCAGCTGTCCAAAGAGAAATGTGTCACAGTCACGTTATCATCCAGAGATGGACTCACCGTTGTCGTCCCGCTTACGGAGAGAGTCAGTTTATCGCCTCCCTACGTATGGAACAATGCAAAAAAGCAAACAAATCACAACTAAGCCTAGAAGCACGAAACGATGGAACAAAGATGGATAAAAATACAGAAGTACATGAACAGCACAAGATGTATCCAATAAAAAGTAAAACGAAAATGGTGATACAAACTTCGAGTAGCTGAATTAATAGCACTCTATGAAATCAAATATTTTTCTACTGTAATTGAAAGAAAAATATTTTAACGGAACAATGTTCATAAGGTTGACTCGTTTCCTCACCACAGATACGATTGTGGCTGCATCAGTATGCTGATTCTTTTTAGTAACAACTGCAGGCGAATCCGTTGCAGTGATCGAAACTAAGTTGGAATTTTTTCCCTGCTCAAGTGACTTTGCTTTCAATATATTACATTTCAGCGACTCCGGCGGAATTGGCGTACGAGGAGGCAGCGTGGAAGTACCGCCGACTTGATTATTTGGCACTAACTGTACTTGATTAGCCATGTTCTCAATGGTCAAACTGTTTTTTACTGGTTCTGATTCCTTTTCATTGCTAACAACCGTTGTTTGGTTTCTAGGTTCCAAAGGCTGTTGATCTTTGGCAAGGGATTTCAACAAAGAATCTACCAGAGGCGACGATGTACCATGTATGCTAGAATCTGAAGATTTCGTACTGCATCGACTCGATTGACGTTGCAAAGGCTCTTCTTCAGCTGAAAACAAGAAGAATGTTTAAAATAAAGTTCATTCAATCTTTTGATATATATACTTCATCTTGAACTATTTTTAGTAACGTGAAAACTTTCTAAGCTTACTGGCAGAAGGAGAAGGCTGTGGCTGTTCCACTTGACGTTGTCGCTCTCTCAAAACGTGGCTTTGGCGACGGGCGTATCTTTGACTTGGACGTCGCTCGAATTGTACGGTTCTACGTGCTCGATTTAATTGAGTCGTCTGAAATTCAGTTTTACCACTGTACCGGAAACGCGAACCCATACGAAAGAAGTTTTGACGTCCACTGGCACCTTTGACGGGTGCCCGGAGTCGGAAGAACGCATGATGCTCCACCGCGCATTTCCATAAATGTTTGCAAGCCTTCTCATTGACCAATCTGAACACAAATGTGTGTTCCTGTTCCCCTCTTCCTTCATCATCTTCCTCTACTACAACCAAAGTCAATTTTTTCTTTTTGAAATCTAAACGACCAATCTTAGGCCAAAAGAATAGGCCTATTTTCTGTGTGCCTTCAAAGACCAAGATTCCGGTTGGAGTTAATCCTAAGGAATATTCGCATGCATCCTTTCCAAGAACAGTGTGCATGTCTACACCATACATATCCAACCATTTTGCTTTACTAAGATAAGCTGACTCAGCTTGAGCTGGACTGAGACCAGAACACTTTGTATATTCTTCAAGTATTTCAAGTTCCATTTGCTCAGTCTGACCCGGGACAAATCGGAACTCAGACACTGTAGCCGCGCTGTGTATGGCAGGATCATAGTCACCAAGTTCAGCTGAAAATATAAATCAGTTTATGTTAAAATTATTTTAAAACTAAATGTTTGTTAGTTCTCTTTATTTAAATATTTATTATCAGCTAGGAGTACTTACACTGAAGAGCCAAGGCAGCTAATTGAACTGCAACTTGATGAGGACAGTGAAGCTTTCCATCTAAAACATCTTGTTTCAATTGCAAGAAGAACTGGTACCGTGTTAATTCTTCTCGTAATGTATTAGGCTCTGATGAATAGAACTTTACTTTAAGTCGTAAAGTATATGGTGGCCCGACTGTAAAATATTTTTTCTCATTAATTAATACTCACAAAATGGCATCACTCATAAACAAACCAGATTCAAAAAATCTTTTCAGGCAGTATCAATAAAATGCTATTACTAACAAAAATAACATTAAAATTTATGAACAAAAATAATTCATACTTTTTACTTGCTTCTTTATCGGCTTAGTTGGGTCCAGCCAATGTTGGACATTATTACTATCTGTATATTGCAATCCAAAATAATCTTTCTCTATTAAATCTAAACTATAAAATACTTGTTCATATAAGTCACTAGCCAATGCCTTTTTCTGCAACAGAAAAACAATCAAAACTATAAAAACTTCCAATGCGTACAATGAACTAGGACTTCCCGCTTGCATTCTCTCACTTTTTCTCTAACACCATACGCAAATACAATCTGACACAGAAATAAGTTACTATTAGATACCATGAATCCTTATGAAGCAATGCAATATATTTTTCAACTGGAATAGAAGCGATGACAGTGGAAACTTGTTGACCAACAAACCCTTCAACTTACTGACAACTCTATAGGCAGATCGGTGCCGTCCAGCAAAACCACTCTGCACTGTACCACATTCTTGTTGCTGAGCAGACGCTGGTTTTTAATCTGAGACGATGTGGTTTGTCCGCTGACACTGCGGGCCCTACGTCGCGACAGGAACCTTAACATTTTATTTGACATACGTTAATTCTCCGCCTCGCAAATGGTTCTCCGCTGAAACGCTACATTCCTCGTCGCGCGAGTATCCTTTTTGCGGTTATTGGGAAATACGCCCACCGACACGTAATCGCGCACATAAACGCTCGCAAAATGGACAAAAACACCGCCACCCGTTAAACAGACGCGTTGAACATGGAATTCGAAGGGATGTGCATTGTATTTATGTTTGTTGACTAGCCATAACAAATCGGGTGCTCCACACCTACCCCGAGAAGGTACACGATTACGGTAAAGCAGAGATGGCTAAGCTTGCTCCGTGCTTCCCCCTCCACGTGTCCATTACACTCATATGGTACGGACGATAAGCACGTTGGTAATTGTCGGTAAGTATGATTTCTCAAAAAACCGTAAGTACAGGCGTGGTCACAGACGAGATGTAAGAATAGACCAATAATGCAATGTATTTTCTTTTACGTTGGGCCACGGAGGTCCATAAGGTGATTCCTCTATTCTTATATCTCGTCTATGCTAGAGACCCATTACCATTTTCGTGTCACTCACAACGTTACCAACATAATACAAAAACAGATTGTCGCGCTTACTGTGGTAAGAATTATAAATTCCATGGCGGGTCATATGAACGACACCTACTTTAAAATGATAAAAATCTGTGAAATAACTGACAATCTATATGTACATATGTGTGTTATGGCAAAATAAGCTATTATAACGCATGAAGAGTTTTAGTACGGCAACAGGTGCTAGAAAACTGTACAGTTGCTTACATCTGTAAACAGCATCTGCGATAACCTTGAAACCGATGTATCAAAGTTTTTGTTGCATGTGTCCGATTCTGTCGTTCCAAGAATTCCGAAAGTCAAAAACAATGCACAAGCAAAAACGTTGGCGGAACTAGCCAACGGTCTGCCTGCGGTTCAATGATGTATGATAGTGCAACGTTATTAAATCCACTTAAATTGGAGAAAAGGTATAAAAATCTGAAATATTATTTTAGAAAAGATATCATTCTAAATATTAAATAATTTCTAATCTTATATTCTTCGAAATTTTAGACTGACTCTACAGTTAATTGAATGACTCAGTTATAAGAATGAAGAAAATGTAAGCAATGAATATGTAGCCTCTAATATAAACTATTGATAATTATTCGGAAATATTTAGTCCCTTGAACATCGTAAAAATGTATAATATATGCAGATAATATTTTAAAACATTGGAATTTAATTGAAAAGAACGAAATGAAATTATGCATGTACCGGCAAGAAGCACGAGAACACGTGGAACATATTCGATACATCGAACTACTGAACAACAAATAAAATTGTAAGTATTCTTAAAATCAGTAATAGTTTATCATATTATATAGCAAAATGTTGAAACTCAGTCGAACAGAATGAAATTGTATGAGTACCGAAAGAACAGACGAAAACATCTAGACTAGATTCGATATATCGAACTGATGAATAGGGAATAAAACTGTATTATTATTAATATCAATGATAGTTCATCGTATTATATTCTAAAAGGTGATGATTGTGTAACCTGGGGAATACGACCGGAAAACATATTGAAACGCATGTGGACGATAGAAAACGTTAGATGACTGTTGTCAAAATTTTGAGTCTAGCATGTTCGAAATTGTTCGATAAACCCGCGTGCGTCGAAAACAGCGCCTGACATTTCTTGTAGAAAGTGTAACGGGTCGAGCGCGGTCCAATCAGGCGCGAGCCCCCACTTCTTGCGCGCGCATTTCGCGGGCGCCGAATCTCCGCGGGAGCATCATTTGACTCTGTGCCGTCGAAGTGGTTACTTGTGTTGACAGCTCTCTCGCATAAACGTACGCGCTCACATTTAATTATCATCTAATCGTGTAGTAATCATAAATTACCGTGTTTCCTGTCTACTGCAGGCTTCGTTTATCATCATTAAAATGTAATTAATTATTAATTCACATTTATTTATTATTAATTATTTCGATATTCCGAGACGTTAACTAACGGTTTTTGCGACATAAGCTGGTACACTTACTACGTTGATTTATTAATTCGTTCATGATATTTTGGATTAAATTTAAACAAATTTTAATATATTTTAATAATTCTCAATAATTTTACGCGTTTGTCCGTGGTTCACTAATTCGATATCTCTCATTGAGCATCGGTTCTGATAACATAACCCGGTACACATATTACTTCATTTTTTTTAATTTATTCCTTTGTTTTAATTACATTTAAACAATTTCGAAATAGATTTAAACTTATTTAAATAATTATTAATAATATTTCGGTTCTGTGGGCGGTTCATTAATTCGATATCTCGCATTGAGCATAGGTTCTAATAACTTAACCTGGTATACTTAATGGTTAATTATTTTTTTAATTTATTCATTCGTTTTAATTACACTTAAATCATTTCGAAATAAATTTTAACTAGAATAATTATTTTTAATAATATTCCGGTACTGTTCGTGGTTCATTAATTCGATACATCGAATGTGATCCAACTGTTTTCGCGTATACTTCCGATATACATATAATTTAACTTTCGTTCTCTCGGACTAAACTATAACGCTTTGTCACACATTCTAATCAAACATTATAGCATTTATAATAATATTTCATTCTTATTTATCGTTAACTAAAAATTTTGCTACCACGCTAAATGGTTAATCGATACTTCCAACATTAACATAACTTCAATCCTTCTACTAATCTAACTAAATTACAATCCTTTTGAATATAGTAATTCTCAGTTCAATTATTCTTTGATTAGTACTTTTGATTGATATGATTGTTTAATTGTAACATTATTGTGTTTTTGTAGCGTGTTTGCTCTGAATTTGAATTTTCTTTCTGTTACAGACTTCAAGCGTCACTTCCAACGAAGATGGCGCTGCAATCGACGTGACATCTGGAGCAAGATATTCGAAACAGTGCCACTTGAAACGAAGCTTCTCATCAAATTGGTAACGTTTAATTGTTCGCAACAATCAGGTGATAATATCTATATACTTTCTATTTATTGTTCTTTAACCTTTATTAGTTGTAAGCATGACATATGATACTTATTCAGTACTAAGGTTAAACGAGAAAAAACGAACTCGAGTTTTGTGTTCAATATTTCTAATAATACAAAGTACATAGTATTTAAACGTTGTGAAATTCTTCAGTTGGAACGACATTTTTCTTTATCAATTTCAATTTTCATTACAATTGAGTTGAAGTTTTATGAGATTGTTTACAACAGTGTTTGTGTTTAATGGAAAACTAAATCACTTGCAACTTGCTGCAACGTGTTCGCGATTTCGTGTTCAATTTCAATTGCGTTTAAATAATTTGTATATCTTCACAATCTGTATGGGACAATCGATCTTCATTTGTAATTACTTTTTCATGCGAGCTTGAATCAACACATTAACTTCGCGTTTCAAAGATACTCAAATTATAATTAGTTGGCAAACTTTGACTTTTGCAAGCAGATTTGGAAATTTATAAATCGGCTTTGAGTTTCGCTAAATAGAATAGTATCAGGCTTGCAACCCTGATAACGAAAATCTTCACTATGATATTTTTAAATATAATTTATTACAATTTATTCATTGAAATTTTCATTTTTACATAATTGATACATCTCCATAATAAGAGAGACTCAGCATCGGATTTATTAATAGTCAATAAAAAGCAGTATTTCCTTAACGAACGTTAGATAAGATAGAAGAAGAATATTTTGTTGTTTTTTCTTTGTACCCCACCCCCTTATTTTCAGCAAATTTTGTGGCCGCGCGCAATGCAGCCGTAGAGTCAGTGTCTGCCTCGTTCAACTTTTCAGTTTTCTTTTTCTAAGTGGAGCCAAGTGACTCCAAATAATTTTTTGATTACACATTAGAGTCGCGCGAGAGTAGAGTCAGTGTTGCTTCGTATCAATAATTTACTTTTAATCGCGAGAGTAGAGTCAGTGCGTCCTGAAGAAGAGTTCGGGCGATCTCCTGGAGAGATCGATGTAAGTATCAATTTCATAGACGATTTTACAAAATAAATTGTCGTGTGTTCTGATTAACTATAAATTCTTTGTTCCTTTTTTGTTCAGGCCGACCCTGACGACCACCCTGACAACTGAGAGGATGGTGGATTTCGGGCAATCTTCAGCGGAGAGGAATGTAAGCATCACAATAATTGTCTACTTCTCTATGCACATCATTGAAACTTTAGAAAGCAAAGTGTAATGTTTTCTGCTTCTTTTCTGTTCCGGACTACTATCCAGTCGGCCTGATGACTTCAGCAGCAGGGTAGTCATTTCTTCTCCGGTGAGTCGCATGATGTTTTTTTTATTCCTCCAGTCTCCATCATGTCGTAGGACGAATGGTCCGAAAATCGGCGCGGAGACTGGTTATATAGTAGTTTTTGGCGAGCATAGTGACCACGAGTACTGATATTAGATCGTACTCGTGGTAGTAACCCAACGACTGTATTTTATTTATTAGAGCAGGTTAGGGTCTTCTTGTGCGTCGCGTTTTCCAATTAAATTTATTCCGCGAGAATATATCAAAATGAATATTTATCAAATAAGATAGTAGAGTTTATCCAATGAATAGTTGCTATGATACGAATTGATTATCGAGTTGTATTCGATAATTAACTAGTATTTAGTGGTGAAGTGGGGTACTCCCCCCGACTTCATTGTTTTCATTTTCGCAATTTCTTTGAAACAAATTAGAGTCACGTTAACGGTATCGAGATAAAGATGATTGTCGCGGTTTCTATATTGTTTTTTGTTTGCATTCAAGTTTTTGCTTTTCACTATTAAAATATATGTACAAGAAGGATGTTTCGCGATGGGTAGATTTCGTTATCAAAGTAGGAAGTTTGAGCTATTTTTGCATCTTACGAAATTTACTTTGATGTCGAGACGCCCGAGGATTTTCTGTGCAAAATAATTTTATTCAATTTTCAGATTAAATTTTTTGATTACGTACAGTCATTTTTGCATGAATATTTTTCAATAGTCGAGTCATTCTGCTTAGAGTCTTTCAAATTTTTATATCAACTTTTCAATGTTTGAGTCAGTTTGCATGAAGTTTTTCAATTTTTCGTACAAATTTTTCAGTAGTCGAATGATCTTCCTCAGTATATTCTTTTCAGGAATAAAAGTCGATTCACTTTCCATAAATAAATTAAATGAAAAATACTAGTCCGCTTAGATCTCTTATTTAGTAATCATCACTTTTAGATCAGGATTTTCAGGTATTTAATTCCGTGTCCATTGCCTAATCCTACTCACGTGCCCAGGTGCTACTTGGGTGGGTGAAGGCAATGGGTACGATGACTTTTATTCTTAGTTCATAAGTTTTAATGAAACTTTCAAGCGATTGGCAAGCGTCAGTGTATCATGCACCGCGTAAGTCTCACATGTGTGTGTGGTTAGGCTGTGAGGTTTACGTGGTTTTAAAAAAATCTATTTTCTCTATTCTATACATATTATTAATTGCAATATTTATACTGACTCGGTGAACAAATATCAGACAAAACGCGTTGTTCCTTGTAAGCGCCATGCATTTTAATTCTCACTCATTGTAAGTAAGAAATTTTTATAAATAAGTCAAGTTACTATTTATACAAAATTTCTAAGAATAAACCCAAGCGGTCACTGCGCTTGTCAGTCGATTTCAGGAAATGGTACGTACATATCTTAGAGTGTGAATGTTGTTGCACAAGCTCGGGTGTCGGAGAACGTCCCGCGTGACGTTCTCCCTAGGTTAGGCTCTTGCACCCGAGCTGATGAATGAGAACCGATTTTTTAAATATAGGGTTAGGTAGGTAGGTAACTTCTTTCTGGTATGTGTGTTAGATGTAAGTAGGTAGGGCCAGGGCAGGTTATCACATTCTCTGATTCGGGTAGGCTCCTTTTCACACGTGATAATCCTGCATCTGGGGCAAAGTGTTCACGATGAATCTGTCGCGATTTGAACATGCTCTAGCATCGTCAAATCGCTCAGATTTTCGAGTGAACTCTTCGAACTTAATTTTAAGTCGCGTACGCGGTCGGAAGGATAGGTTCGAAACGCTCGTTTCCTTGCACGAGATGCTTTTGCACGTGCGATGATCAGAGATCTTCCATGATCGTGTTGATCGTCCACAAAGCATCCCTCTAGTTCCGCGAGTTTCTTTTTCGTTAAGGTTTTAGGGTGCAGGAGCCCGAAGAAAGAAAAGGCTGAGAGCTGAAGAGGCCCGGCAAACTGCCACGAAGAGGGCTGCAACGAATGATTGTGCATCCTTGAGAGTATCCGATGCTCTCAACGATGCATGGTCATTATATGGTTACTACTTTGTCACTATGCTCGCCTGTAGTTGTAGTAGTAGTAGTTTGCTTCTATGGCCATTGCACTATGGCCCATCACCCAGTCCCTTGGGCAAACTCGCGTTTTGAATTAGTATCGCGAGTGATCGATCGCGTTTACTTTAGAGTTGCGAAAAATACAGATCGCGTTGATTTTTTCTTTTGCAAATAAATACTATAGGTAACGTTAGCTGTAGAGTTGCGAAGAATTTTGATCGCGTTTGTCTTAGCGTTGCAAACAATTCTGATCGCGTTTACTTTAGAGTTGGGAACAATTCTGATCGCGTTTGCTTTAGAGTTGCGACCAAAGACTGATCGCGTTTACTTTAGAGTTGCGATAAAAGACTGATCGCGTTTACTTTAGAGTTGCGATGAAAGACTGATCGCGTTTGCTATTTGACAGTATTTAAAAAGTTTTTCTATTTGAGATTTCAGATTTTTATTAGTGTTGCGTTATCGACGACACGCGATTTTTATAATTTATTTTTCAGTGTAGACAGATTAGAGTCTGTGCAGTTAGAGTTGCGAAAATGATTGATCGCGTTTTGAATTAGAGTTGCGTTTCATGAAATGCCCAAATATATGACTGGGATCTGTTGGATCAATTTGATGGTCCCCCTTCGACCATTTTTGTATGGCCCCCCTTGGACCATTTTTGTATGGTCCTCTTTGGACCATTTTTACATGGCCCCACGCAGCTAAAATAGCTGCTTGTTTATGTGTCGTAGTCTGATAAACTGCGACTGATTTTGTAGAGTTAGTGTTGCGAATTATTAAACACAAGAGTGTACGCGCTTGCTTTTTTTAATTAGAGTTGCGAATATCAACGAGCAGCCCTTTTCAGGGCTGGTGTCGGCAGATTTTTCATATCATATTAAATAAATTAGAGTTGTGAAATGAAAAATACACCACTCTCGCGTTGTTTGCTTCAAATGACTGGATTATATGCCCTTCTGACTTATGAATATTTTTTTTTACATATATTCACTTGTTGCAATAGAGTCATATATTTATCATAGTATTATTAATATTCAAAAGATTCAATTTGTTGGTTTTATTGACATATATATTTCTATGAATATTCTGATGTTTCATTTTTTTTTAAATATCAGAGTCATTTTACGTTTTATTAAAATTAGTGACTAATTTTGTTATTGGAGCTGCAAAATTTCTCGGGAGATCTTTTCGCTTCTAATTTCGCAAGTTTGCAAAAATAGTGGATATATTTATAAATTTTCAAAACTACTTCGCTTAAATCAAAGTTTGATCGCGGGATTGTTTAGTTTATGATTCATATGAAATACAAAAAGGTTGCGTTAATATTATATTAAAATTACAAATGGAATTCGATAGTCACATATCGGTGGTAAAGATATATTTTTTTTTTTATTAAAATCGCGATCGTTCGTTTCTCCTAATTTTATAATAAATGACAATTCATCACTGGTTTGAGTAACTATCATAAATACAGTATATTGCAACAAAATGTAATTGTTCTAATTTTCCATTAAATGCCCGGAAATTTCCAGATATTTGCATTTATGTATGTTCAAAATGAGAACGAGAAAAAATTCGTGAAACCTGAAGAATTTTGAATATTCAGAAAAAGAGATAAAATAATTAAATAAATACATAATATATTGAATGTGTTATATATGATTATAATTATATTTTTTTACTTCGGGATATTTTTCATGCATTAAATATGTATAAAACACAATTTAAATGATCAGTGATTTTTTCTTCTTTCATCTTAGTACTGAAACGATGTTTCAATTCATTTCATTTCACTTTCCTATTTTAGTTTGAAGTGTTTAATAAGTCTTCCCTTTACAGCGTACTAATCACATGATTAAGCTTCTGTTATAGATTTTAAACAGGATTCCGAAGGATTTTAGGATTCAAAACACGTAAGACGTAATATCTTTTGCATTTTTACTAAATTTGTATCCGTTTGTGTTCCAGAATCATCGTAGGTTCATTTGCTAACATAAGAAGGGTATTTCATTACAGTAGTAGTTTTTTTTTTATATACAAATACTAATCAACAGAGAAAATGTTTCAGAGACTGCCATGGGATTAATACACTGAAGAAAGTAGAGACTGAAGATTAGTTTAATTAATGACCAATCAATTTAGAGAATGATTCAGATAGCAACGAAGGTCTAGGAAGAAGAAAGAAGAACTTGTACTGAAGAAAGTAGAGACTGAAGATTAGTTTAATTAATGACCAATCAATTTAGAGAATGATTCAGATAGCAACGAAGGTCTAGGAAGAAGAAAGAAGAACTTGTACTGAAGAAAGAAGAATCCGAAGATTTTTTTAATTAATTACTAATCAATTTAGAGAATGTTTCAGATAGCAACGAAGGTCTGGGATGAAGAAAGAAGAACTTGAACTGAAGAAAGAAGAATCTCAAGATTTGTTTAATTGCTAACTAATCAGTTTAGAGAATGTTTTAGATAGCAACGTGGACATAGAAGAGGAAAGAACTTGGATCGAAGAATGAAGACTCTCAAGATTTGTTTAATAATTAAGAACTAATCAATTTAGAGAATGTTTTATATAGTAACAACGAAGTAGGAGAAGATTGAAAATTTGAACCGAAGGGAGAAGAAATACTTTAAAAACATCGAGGGATTTTTGGAAGAAGATAGAAGAAAAATTGTATATGCTATTAAATGTTTACATATTAGATCTGTGGTTAGGTAGGCTTCCACCTTTTGAAGTACACGAAGAGTTAGGTAGGCTCTTAGATTCTTCATTTCAAATGAAAGATCCTGCGTATATAATGTAATCGATATAATGAATATTTATTTCAGCAAACACCTGATTAGGCATGCCCTTTATACCGCTTATACTTTCCCCTTTATACTTTCTATACTCAATCCCTTTATACTTTCAATTAGATACATCGGTAGGCAGGTTTCTCCCTTATATACACGATTAGGCATTGTTCCCTTTTTACTTAAATATGTTGTTAGGTAGGCTCTCAGATTCATAATTTCAAACCAATGAATCTGTATAAATGAACTAATCAATATACAGAATTATAATATTTCAGCAAACATCGTGGGATTTTTTAAAGAAAAAATGAAGAACATCTTCATACTGTTTATAATTTTTACTTAGTTGTGCTGTTAGGCAGGCTTCCACTTTTTTAATTAGAAATTTAGTTAGGCAGGCTTAACTTTTTACACTTGCAATTAGATACACGATTAGGCAGGGTTCCCCATTTTACTTATTATTAGAAGTGTTATTAGGTATCAGATTTTTAATTTCAAACCAAAGAATCTGAATAAATAAACTAATCAGTATACAGAACATTTATTTCAGCAGACATCGTGGGATTTTTTAAAAGAAGAAAGAAGAACATCTTCATATTGTTTAAAATTTTCACTTAACTATGCTCTTAGGTAGGCTTCCACTTTTTTATTTAGAAATCTAGTTAGGCAGGCTTAACCCTTTGTACTTGCAATTAGATAGACGATTAGGTAGGGTTCCCCATTTTACTTATTATTAGATGTGTTGCTAGGTAGACTCTCAGATTCTTAATTTCAAACCAAAGAGTGTGAATAAATAAACTAATCAATATACAGAACATTTATTTCAGCAAACATCGTGGGATTTTTTAAAAGAAGAAAGAAGAACATCTTCATATTGTTTAAAATTTTCACTTAACTATGCTCTTAGGTAGGCTTCCACTTTTTTATTTAGAAATCTAGTTAGGCAGGCTTAACTCTTTATACTTGCAATTAGATACACGATTAGGCAGGGTTCCCCATTTTACTTATTGTTAGATATATTGTTAGGCAGGGCTGCCTTTTTTCACTTACAATTAAATATATATGGTTAGGCAGGCTTTTTACTGAAAAGTCGTGGGTAGGTAGGGTTCCCCTGTTCGATTTATTGTTAGATACACACTAAGGTAGACTCTGAGATTTTTGTTCTGACTCGAAAGAATCGAGAACGAATAAACAATCAAAGCAGAGAATATTTATTTCAGCAAGCATTGTGGGATGTTTCAAACGAAGAAAACAAGACAGAGAAATTTAAGAGAAGAGACGAAGAAAAATTTCGTATTGTATCAAATTTTCATTAAGATGCCCTAATAGTCAAGTATCGATGTGAAAAATGTATGTTCTTGTTGATAAGTTATTATTTTCACAGGCAGAATTCTATATTTTTTTGCGTTTAGGCAGTATAATATTTTTATATGTTTTTTCCAGTATAATATTTTATATGTTTTTTTCAGTATAATATTTTATATGTTTTTTTCAGTATAATATTTTATATGTTTCTTCCAGTTATAATATTTTATGTGTATTTAATTTAATCCGGGTAGGATAGCACAGAAACACCTCTTGCTATACTTTTGCAAATCGGACAATAAACGAACGTTTTGCAAATGTGTATCGAGAGGATAGTATATTAATAAAATTAAATACAATTTTACATAAATGGAGGGTTGACTGGGACGTCGTTAGGGTGGGTCTCCATACGTAGCTACCTCCACGTGGTGAGACCCGGGCAATCGTTATTATTCATGTTATAAATCAATGTTATTATACCCTAAACAATGTAGTTGTCTTGACTGTTTAAGGTATAATACGATAGAAATTTATAGCATAAATAACATCGAGCAAAAGGCTACGCGGTCTAACTTATCAGAAATATTACACAATTCGATTTTTATACAGGCTACCGATCTTACGTAGAATTTCACGCTCTATGTCTCAGGGAATTTTCGTCATTTATAAGATTCCATCATGTATCAGAGCTATTATCCTGTCATATTCTACTGTATACTTTGGGACTGGTTTTATATGACAGCGCTAGTTAGTTCATAACAGGTTCATGTTGATGCCAATAATCTATCTTATGCAGAATTTCATGCCGAACACGCTGGTTTTAGTTATCATGGCGTATCTCTTTTCGTTTCGCCGAAAACTCGAGAATTGTGGAGGGCTGCGTTAGACCAGTTTAGCCGGCCAATCGAGATATATCGATTAAGAATTTCTAGCTCGGAGTCCAGTGATGAGAAATTGATGAGAGTAACGTATCTTTCCAGAATTTCATGCCGAATTGCAGGCTTTAGTTAGAATGGCGTATCTCTTTTCGTTTCGCCAAAAATTCAAAAATTGTGGAAGGTTGCATCGGACCGTCCAACCATGCCGATCGGAATTCTTCGATTCAGTGAAAAATTATAATATAAAACTGTACCAAATGAGTAATGTTTTAAACGATATGTATTAGAAACAATGTCTGTTTGCTGTATGTGATATATGTGTTGCTCATTTCCCCCATTTACTACCTGATCAACCTCTATCTGTGTGCCCGATGTAATACCTAAAGTCACTGTTCTAAATCGAAAAGTGCGCTAAGAAACCACTGGTTTTTGGCGCCGTCGGTATTTTAGATCGTGTGACACGAAGTCCCATAAGGTCTATTCCATATCTCGTCTGTGGTTGGGCCACGAAGGTCCAGAAGATGATTTGTCTCTTCTTATATCTTGTCTGTGACGAGTGTAGGTGTGGGGGTATCTAATTTCCGGTGTAATAGAATTGCAAGAAGAAATATGTCTGGTTTGTTCAAAGGCAAAATATAATCTGAAAAATGAATATACAATCATATAACCGTAACAAGAAATAAATATTTACAATAAATGCACATTCGTAGGTATCAACATAAATTGGCCAAATTCACACATTCTATAAATTAAATCTACGCGCGCAAAACAAATGTTCATGTGCACCTCACGCATACATGAAACCCTACATAGGATATTGCAAGTGGCGCTATCTCTGATAGGACCTTAGAATTAACTACCGGCATTCGAAGTGGCACCATCTCTGATAGAAGCCCAGAACTAAATAGCGAAATTCCAGGTGGCGTTATCTAGCCAAAGGGACACGATTATTTACAGAAAAATCCGTCAGGGGCGCCACGAGCGTCACGTCTGTAGCGGTATCGACAAACTACAGTTTTGTTCTGTAGTTTGTCGATGGTATTACTTCCGTTCATTTTTCTGCGGGAAAGTTTTCACGGAACCTTATCTTTCGGCGGGACGTTTGAATACCCGCCGCTGGCGCCACACGTCGTTGTTTAGTTGTAGATCTTGGCAGGAGCTGGTGCGTGTGACGCTTGATACGGTTCATAAATGCATCGCCAGATTGCGTCTGTAAGAAGTCACTAGTGACTTCAAGCAGAGGGGAACCTCGGACGGAGATTTTGTTATGTACAATTAAATGGAATTATGAATTAATGATGAACTGATTTTTCCTGAATTTTTCGTAGTGTATTCTGTTTTGAATCAGAATCTACAGAATTAATGTAGCACACTCTGTTGCTCTTTATGTTACAGTATTTTTTTTGCCGGTAAACGCATTAGGGTTATGTTCAGCATACAGGTTAAACGTTTTGGTTGTTTGAAAACTATTGAATGAAGATGAATAAATTACTGTCATTGTCGATAAAAGAAGTGAGTCAAAAGATACACGCTGGCGATGTACGGCCATCTGACATTACAAAGGCAGCTGTGAAATTGACATCAGTTATTAAACCATTGAACGCATACATTACTGTGACCGATGAGGCTGCAAAGGAACATGCAGAGAATTCAGATTCAAGACTGAAGAATGGGAGTTTATTGGGAGAGCTCGATGGTATTCCCATCGCAGTTAAAGATAATTATTGTACCAAAGGTCATCTAACAACTTGCGCGTCAAGGATGCTTTCAAATTTTGTTCCTGTATATAATGCTACTGTGTATCAACGTCTAAAAGATGCTGGAGCAGTTTTAATTGGAAAAACTAATCTGGATGAATTTGGAATGGGGTCTGGAACCATAGATTCTTTTTATGGGCCCACAAAGAATTTGTGGAATTCAGATGTATTAGCAAAGTATTATTCTTGTGATAATTATGCGAACGAAGAGGAAAAGCAGTCTTCCAATGAGGATTCATGGCATGTAGCAGGTATTTTATACAACTCTCACATGTTAAGTTCATTGTAAACAATATTAATAATAATATTTTCAGGTGGAAGCAGCGGTGGTTCAGCTGTAGCTGTTGCCAGTGGAAGTTGTTTTGCTGCGTTAGGTTCAGACACAGGTGGCTCAACCAGAAATCCAGCATCCTACTGTGGTCTCATCGGACTGAAGCCCACTTACGGGTTAATTTCGCGTTATGGACTTATTCCTCTTGTAAATTCTATGGATGTACCTGGTATTCTTGCAAAAAATGTTCATGATGCAGTGTTAATTTTAAATACTATAGCTGGTCCTGATCAAGCAGATTCCACTTGTATACAAAGGGAATATGTTCCAATCGATATACCAGACACAATAGATATTAGTAGCCTTAGAGTTGGTATACCAAAGGAGTATAAACTAACAAATATATGTCCCGAAGTTCAAGAATGTTGGGATGAAGTTACTCAGTATTTGAGACAAAATGGTGCATCAGTTACTACTGTATCATTGCCACATACTAGTTATTCTATAATGTGTTATACGGTCCTAAATCGTTGCGACGTTGCTAGTAATTTGGCTTGTTACGATGGCATGGAATACGGTTACAGAGCCGACGAGTGGAGTTCCGTACACGAGCTGTATACAAAGACAAGAACAGAAGGATTTGGCAAAACAGTCAAGGAACGTATTTTAGTTGGAAATTACTTTTTATTAGATGAAAATTATGAACAATACTATGTAAAGGCAATGAAGATACGAAGACTGATTGCACAGGATTTCGATGCAGTATGGAATAATAACATCGACATTCTACTCACCCCTACCACTTTAACAGAAGCTCCAAAGTACAACGAATTCGTTTTATTGGATAATCAGACCCAATGCTTAATTCAAGATTATTGCACGCAACCCGCTAATATGGCCGGTATACCAGCAGTTAATGTACCAATTAAATTTTCCACAAAAGGTTTGCCTTTGTCTTTGCAACTTATGACACCCTCCTTCCACGAGGAAAGACTTCTCACAGTAGCAAAATGGATTGAAGAGAAAGTAAAATTTCCAAGAGTACAACTGAAAGATATATCTATTCAATAAAACATATTTAATTGAAAACCGTCTTACTGTTTGTATTTAAAATCTGTTCCTTTCTAACATATTTCTTTCACGTATTACCTTAATCTGTAAGACCGTTAATCAGGATTTATGTTTATCTTTTAGATAGAGGTTCGCTAATTACCTGATTATACGTATGCCGGAAAAATTGCATGAGACGCATGGAGAAGACTAAGTAGAGACACTGTAACGATTGCGATATTCATGGAGCTTAATATTTCAGAGAAGCTTGATAACTGTATGTATAATTGCAATTAGAATTTAAATAGACACGATGCCTTCTCGCGAAATTATTGTACCGTCGTGGGATACAAATTATTATACTCCTACGAGCCATCGACCGTATCTGAAACTCTATTCGTTGAGTAATCAGGTCGCGTTTGCTCGCCATGCTGGAGAACCCTTCTGTTATTGCATCGCAATGTAGCGTGCTTTACAAATGAATGCCAGACCGATATACACAGCTGTAAATTGCTTGACACCGGTCTCGAATATGAAAAGGGCTAAAATTCGAGTTAAAGTGGACAGCGTGAAGAAACTGAAGCTCGAAAAGCTCGAACGATGAATACCGCCGCCCGTTTCGCGCGTTTATTCATAAACATATTTACGCGCCGAAGTCTTTTCCCATGCGAGAAAACGTTCTTTCAAATATACACCGATATTTTCATCGCTTCTACGGGAACAATAAATTCGCCGTGGAGAATTGTCCGTAGAAGAATTTCTACAGAATTTAATTAGTATAATTTTTAATTAAATTTCAGAAGACTCGCAGCGAGAGGTTCGTTAATTAGAGAAAATATGTAGCAATGAAATCGAAACGGTCGCGCGGAAATTATTCCGCGTGTGCGAGGGAAAACTTATACGTACGGATTCGCGGCATTTAGAATTTGACGAATGGTACGCGGAACACATAATGCGAAATTTAATTAAAGCTTTGACTATTTGCTTCGCAACAATCGGTTGCTAGTTTCCTTGTTTATAAACACGCCAGGGTTATGTTATTTTCAATAGAACAATTCATGTGATTCGTAAAATGTTTCTTAACATTTCTGTTTGCTAACATTTGTCGCCGTTAAGGTGTCTCGTTCACGGGACGTCGCATTCGAAGGTATTGAATAGGAAACGCTGCACAACGATGTTCTGACATTTTGAAGTCTATTGTCCCCAAGAGACTTGAGGGATCGACAAACAAACAATATCCTACATGCTTCACAATGTACAAGATCCATTGAAGCTCCCTCAATAATTAGATCGTCCTGACATTTCAGTCGATTTTCGTTACATTTGCACGCGGATGCCGTAAACCGTAACGGCAACAGGGTCGATGGTATACACGATGTACAGAAATCAATTTTTTAATGGGATACAAGTCACTGTTTCGTCGAGAGATTAAAGATAAACATTTAAAATATTTTGTTCGCCGAGGGAAACGTTTATTTGAACATTGAAAGAGAGGCGTATAGATTCGAGTGGAAGAGGGATTTCAAAGTGTAGTCGACTGCTGTATATCGAGAGTGAAATCGAGCAGAAAAATGTATCCGATGACAATGTTAGTAATTCAATGCCGTTGAATCGAAGGGAATTCAATCAAAGTGACGTGGAAAATGATGTTACATGAACGGAATCGCATGAAAACGAGAAAAAATTTCCTTCGAACGACATTATAGTAAACGTAATAAATTAAACAAATACAGAACACGGGGTTCGATATTTGTAAGGAATCTGAAGTCTAGAAGATGGAAATGAGTCTTTATTATCAATAGAGTTATTAAAAAAGTGTTTAAGGAAATTGAACAGTTTCTGTGCAAAGTTAAACACGAATTTCAATATTTGTGGCGAAGTTCGGGGTATTTGGCGGATAAATTTCTCACAGAAACTGTGTAATCCCGGCCGTTGATAATATAAAATGACTTTTAATTGCGAAGTTTAAGGTTTAATAATGTAAGATAATTTGGGTTACAGATACTGGGTATGAATTTTGTCGAACACATGTAAAATGGCTTTATAAGAACACACCAATGTCATGCAACTTTTTTTTAAAAATATGCCTGTGCGGTTGATTATACAATTAGTGAGAAAGTTGGAAGATGGAAGAATCGAGAATACTTTCAGTAAATTAAATACTATTATAGAGTAGAAAACAATTGTAGAAACTCAATTTTCATGAAATTAAAGCCACCACATGACAGCAGCATTCGGCTGCACAAAAAAGTAGTACATATAAAAATCTCATAATGTCCCAATTTATGAGACCCACATAAATGAATAACTTCACTTAGGAAAAATAACCATCACACGATGCCACCGTTGACATCAGTGATTGCAAAATAAAAATCTCGTCCCATTCAACTGTAAAA
The DNA here is from genome assembly GCA_916610135.2 of Macropis europaea. Taxonomy (NCBI): domain Eukaryota; kingdom Metazoa; phylum Arthropoda; class Insecta; order Hymenoptera; family Melittidae; genus Macropis; species Macropis europaea. The sequence goes on from OU744344.1 coordinate 24,843,734, forward strand.
ATATTAACTTCACTTTATACAGTAACAGGTCATCATTAGGCTGCGTTTACATTGGTAAGTTACTTGTACCAGTAACTGGAACAAGAGGCTAGCCCTGGCTAGTCCAGTTACGAGTTCCTGGTACAAGTTACTTACCAATGTAAACGTAGCCTTATTCTTTGATAGTATCCAACAAATTTTTGAGGCAATGCTCGTCTTGAATAAACAAAGGGTTGAAAATGATTAAAACAAATAGTTAACGGGTGAGTGTTAATCGTTTCATTCGTTATTGAAGTAGGACCATGAGAATTTGTATGAAAACTCGTAGCTTAAGGATTATCTAACTCTGGGCAGCCTAAGAAGTGATTTCTTTGGGGCTGAACAACTGGACTGTCCGCCTGCACTATGACGGACATTCTGGGGTGCCGGCGGACTTCTTCCTGAGCTAAGGATACTTGTCAGTGAAATACAGTACTGCCGCGTTAGCTAACCAGGATTTTGCCTTCTTATCTGATCATCGCTATTCTCTCTATTTCTTGGAACAGGCTTCGTGAAGTGAGCCTGCGATGTTACGTATTTAAAATAAACAAAACGTATTTCACTTGCACTCAATGTAGAAAAAACATACTCGGGATGTCCTAGAACTGTACCTCCTTTGATATCTGACCAAGTATAGCCCCGAGCCACGGTCAGCTAACACGGCACTACTGCATTATGTGGTCGCTTATGACGAATGCCCCTTGTAGCCTAGTTGGCCCAGCCTGTTACCCGGAAAATACCCGCAGACTATCATGTTGATAAAAAATTTATTTTTTCATTTGAAGATTCACGATATAAAAAGATTTCGAAGTTTTCCACAGTTTTGTATTCCAAAACTTTATCTGATCAACTAAATCGTCCATTGAAAGTCAGCTACTGTGTTTTAAATTTCAAGGCAATCCGTTTGTTATCGCTTGTATTGTCATTAGACTGCGGATATTTATGCCAATATACATTTTTAGACTTCCATATTCCCTATGCAGTTCAATAAATGAAACTTCAACAAGACTGCATTTGCGCCTTGAAATATTCAAATTATGTCATTTTAATTTTGCTAGGTCATTAAGTATCCATCATGGACCATTTTTAATATATTAAATTGCATAAACATCCGCAGTCTCATCATCATGTACACCTTTTTGGAAAACAGCCTCGAGAAATCCATGGTTGAAGTTTAGCAACGTCACCTACACGCAAGTAGATGAGTGCACTCTAAACGCTGTCTCTCGAAGAACGTTCTGGACAACCACGTGGGACCTTCTGCACATTGTTGTCAAGACACTAGTTTTTAAAACAGTGAAAAAGTGTTCGATTCTTTGAAAATTGCACGGTAGGGTAACCCTTTAAGGGAGGTCTCTGGGAAAACAGGGTTGGGCACGGGGCGCGCAGTGCGCATGCGTCGGCCCGGCCGAGGGCTGTCGTGTCGCGCTCTGTCGACGAGTCCGTCAGTCGTCGTGTGGATCCCGAGCCGTCGACGTCGCGAGCACCGAAAACGTTTCGCCGTGTCGCGAATTCATCTTGTCACACCTGTCCTCGTTCTCTCTTCTTCTTCTCCTCCTGCTCGGTCCGTTTTCCCTCTTCTTCCTCGCGATGTATCTTCGGTCGTGTCGCCGGTGAAACAGGTTGTGCGATGTCAAATTGGCGCGATTTGAATCGCGGCCGTGTTCGCGCCGCAGTGGCCGTAGTTCATAAATAACGCGACACGGTTTGTGCCCCGCTGCGTCGAACTTCGAGATCTCGAATCGGTCGACATACACGCAGTGTGGCCGTGTCTCACGTTCCACGGAGGATCGACGAGAATTTGAACAGGTGCGTGGAATTGTCTCATTGGTGAAATGTGCAACGTTTACGGGCTCATGTTTTGCCCGATAACGGAATCTCGTTGAGAGGAAAATATGTTACGATGATTCGTTAGGCTGCAGCACAGGCTTGCAGGAGTTGTGTTCGTGTTGTTGGTGGTTCATTGTGGCGCAGTGAGGGGTGATTCTACGTCTTGAAATACGTCAAATGATAGAACAGACATTTTGGTTTGAATGGAGCTTTGTTTTCGATAGAAAGCAGCTTGAACGGGTGCGCGTGTATTTGAATGAAGACTGTTCTAGAGTATTTGCGTTGTTATGGTTTTTTTTGTGTATTGAAACTTGGACGGACGCTGTCACGACGTTTCAAGTAGTAATCAAATGGAAATTGTAGAACATTCAATTAAAAGACAATAATCTAAAATGCTTAGTTACGTTATAAGTATACGTCAGCGTTAACCGACATTATGTGTTGTTTACTATCAGGATCAACTACCAGTTGATGTTTATAATGATATTGAGTCCATTTACTCGTTTATGAAATTCAGTTTAAAGTATCGTTTTTTCTTGAAAACAAAGCTTCGTATGAGACAAATGCACTGTGTGATTTTCGATTTATTTTGAGGCGAGAATCGATCTCTAGTTTGCACGACGAATTTCAGTTCACTGAGAACAGTGTTCCCCGGTTGGCTGGAAGAGCATTCGGGACCGAGAAATTTCGGCCAACCGAGGTAGCGCAAGTTGTCATCGTCTTCTCGAACACAATATTGATGAGCGTATCTTAAGAAGGCGATGACAACTTCCCTACCTCGGTTGGTTGGAAGTTCTCGACCCCGAATACTCTTCCAGCCAACCGGGAAGCACTGTATAATAACGGATTTTTACTAATACCGAATCGAGCATACTTTCAATGTTAATTTAAGTGTTTTTTGTTTATATGAATGTATTGTACAGTGATCTACATTTTCGATGAAAGTAAAGGAAATCTACCGTCAATGTAACGTTAAAATGTTGAAATATCGTTACAAAACGTATTCCTCCATAATTACTTCGAAAATATTCTTGCGTCGCGTCTTGTGTTATCGCAGCAAAAATCGAGCGAAAGTTTTTAGAAAATTTATAATTTGAGCAGTGATGCGTTTTGATTAATCGAAAGGGAGTTTTACAGAGCGAACGTACGTATTGTGTATTTGATTCAACAAATATTTTATACTGAAGGATCACTAAGGTGTGATACCTTCACGCACGCTCTACTAACGCAGAACACATTCGGTAAATGACCTAATAAAGGTCAGTTGCAGATTTAAAAAAAAATATTTGATTCATTTCCTTACTATCTTACGTATGGTGCAAAAAGAGCTCGTATGTAATAAATACTATAGTAAACTGAATAAAAAATTCTTACAACGTTAGCCAGATAATTAGTATTTAATAAAAAATTCTTCATTCACGAATCTACGTTAATTGAAAATTTGTTTATTTATTTAAGTGAATGTGTGAGGCATATGCAAATTTCAACAACCCTTTTTTTAGTACCTGTTACTGTTTTTAATACTATGCACCGTGAAATTGCGGATTAATTTTAAGTTACATAGTAAATAGAAAATCTTCTTTTCGGTCTATTTAGAGAAACTCGAACGTTCATCTCGAAATGTTGGTCATTATGAACGTCAGGTACTTAGGTACTAATCATGTTGCCAGTAGCTCAATCAGAATTGATAAATGTGTTATTTAGTTTTAACAACTTATTGTCATGGCCATAACACTGAATACTTACCTCTAAGAAGAGTAGTAAAATTAAAGAAAAATGTACTACGACCACATTTTTTTAATAAAGAACCCAATAGTCAAGTAAATTTTTAACTGATATAACAATCAAATTTTATTTACGGCTGTAAAGATAATATATTAGAAATGACAACAGAAATAACGTATTCTAATTAAATTTAACAATATAATCATGCATTAATAAAGATTTGGCGTTCTGTAGGGTCATTTGTACTAAATGATAGTATTCAGCTTGAATTTGGTATTAATGTTATTCATACAATATATGTTACTATATATGTATCATACACGAATGACGTTTTGTATAAATCCTCATCATAGACGGCAATTTATATTCATTTCAGTCGCGAACGTACTTTCGGGAATCTCCGCATGAATAACAAAAGAATTTGAATTACACCTTTCCATTTGAATTTGGTACGCGTTGCGTATGCAAAATATATTCATCCCCATCCTATAGGTTGAAAATTGATTTCTTCTGCCAAAGTAAGGAATATTTCAATATATTCTGCGTTACAAAGAATTTGTTGCATCTGGTAGCCAATTTTCTGTAATTATTAATACGAATAAACGGGACAAACAATACAAAGCTAGTTCAGATGTTGTAAAATTGATGTTTCACGAGATTAATTATAACCGAGAATGTTTGTGCAAAACAGTACTTCTGTAGTCTGTTATATTTCTATTTCTATTCATGTAATTGAATGAAAAGTGGGCAATAATTAGTTTCATCATTTAAAACATTCAAAAATATTTTTTTTTTCAAGTTTACATTATTGCGGTATTATGTCGCTTATCTTAAGTAATATTCGTTGTTTTTTATTCTTTCTATTGTGTGGTTTTTTGCTAATTTGTTTTTTATGTTAGTTACAAATTCAATCAGCTATTCATTTTTCTATTAGAATAATAAGAAAAATGACATATTTCAGGACATTTCTGTGTATTTTTACTTTTCATATTAGAGTTAAATTTTTCAGAGTGTGTTGAATTATATAAATATGTAGTATTCTAATTTTTAATTTCTAGTATTAGGTAGACTTTCTACTTGCAAAAGTCTTGATTAACGGTTCACATAACCAACTTTACCGTAACGCATTTGTAATTGACGTCATATTTGTCATTAATCTTTGATTATCTACAAAGAACATTGTTTCACTGAAAATAGTCTGCAGCATTAAACGTTCCCTTTTTACTTTACATCTAAGTAAATTCAATCAATGACATCATAAACCTCTAAAGTCATGTCACAAAATTTCAATCCATACAGGCGAAAGTGAAGAAAAAAGTTCTGATAATCATGAATCGTAAAGTTATTTAATTTGAGATACTTTCAAACGAAGTTTCTGTAAGGTTTCCTAATTAGTGATGCAATCGAGAAGTTAAGTGATTCTGCAGGAAAAAGTACATCGAAAATGTGGAACAAATTTTGTTCACACGACGCTTTGTTTACGAGAGAAATAATGTTGACAATTAATTAACTAATTAAATCTCGAAATCAAAGGATCGTACGAACAGATTTAATTCTATTTATTTTATGGAAAAATGGCTTATGCCAACTCAACTGATTCAGTCATTGATAACTCTTACGTGCGGTTGACGCAACGTTAAAGAAGCAATAAGGAAAAGAAGAAGGAAAAACAGCAGGGTCCGTTGATATTGGGCTGAAGACGGAGGCTTGGGAAATGTTGCTTCTCTGCTCTGCGTACAGCATGAAACGTGTACTCGTTCGTTCTATTTCGAGGATATTGATCGGCTTTCATGCCATATGAGAATATAAGGTTTCGAGGGAAAGTTAAATCGTTGCCTTAACGCTCGACCTTAATATCTTTAACCATGATCACTAGAAACTTTCCCAGGAATCTATGTCCTCATCTCGTCTCTTTCTGTGCATCCCGCCGCACTGCAGCGTGCAGTTTCTAATCGTGATTCGAGTGTCTCTTCGTGGTGAACCAGAGAGATTCTGTTACTTCTGCTTAACCCGGTAACCGGGAAGACTAGTTACACTGGTCATTGATAAATTTCTGGAGTGAGCATGACGAGTTAACTGGTCATTTAGTCGTTTCTGGTGTGAGCATGGCAAGTTAACGGGTCATTCACAAACTTCTGGAGATGGCATAATGAGTTAACTCGTCATTCACGAACTTTTGAAGTGAGCATGACAAGTTATCAGACCATTGGCAAATTTCATTGAATGAGTATGACGAGTTACACTAGTAATTTACTAATTTATGGAGTGGGTATGACGAGTTAACTGGGCATTGACAAATTCCTGGAGTGGCCATGACGAGTTAAACTCGTCATTAGTAATTTTCTGGAGTGGGCATGTCGAGTTAACTGAACATTCACGAATTTTTGGAGCGAGCATGATGAGTTAATTCAACATTCACAAATTTCTGGAGTGTGCATGACGACTTAATTCTAGCAAGAACCGACGTATCATGTACTCTTTCATTCTCATCACAGTGGATATTCCGATATTTTTCGTTTCATACTTCATACCTATTTAAAGCATGTTTTATGAGATAGGGAACGATGTTACTCACGGGATGACCTGATAATTGCTAAGGTATTCAGGAGAAAGTTACGTAATTTATGATCCCCGTTTGGTAGCAGTTAACCGGAAAGGTTTTCACGGAAGTCACGAGAATCGACTGTATTATAATCTCCAGTGGAACTTAATACCGCTGTGGCAGTAGATACGGTCTACTCTGGTAGAACGTATAAAAATACACATGATACAAAATCTCGCGTTTTCAGGCCGGCACATTCTGTGACCTCTCTAAATATAATCCTCATCGATAAAACCGAATTTTCAGTCTGACCAAATTAATTTTCATCGATAAACAGCCAAGAAACATGATTATACAAATATTCATGTTTTTAAAATAAACGCAAGACACGGAGCATATTTTTTTTATAAAGAAATGAAATATTTACTTTCTTACCTGAGCTTCATTAGAATACATGAAGTTATGAATTTTAAAATATTCGAACTATTTTTTCTTTGACAGATTGTGTAAATTCAATTAGCTTCGTATAATTTTAAGGATTAGTAGTATAAAATCAGGTTGAATATACGACCACAATTATTGCGGACCACAAGTGTTAAAGTGTTATAAGTAGACTGGGGATGTTTATTTTTAAAGTGGCATAAGTCGCTTTTCCAGAAGAAATGAATTGAAGCATCAATTGTCAAGGACCTTTAAAATTCTTTCTATAAAGTCAGTAGAAGTTTACGTATTAGCCAGAATTGAAAATGTATTTATTTTGAGAGTGGTATAAGTCGTTTCTGCAAAAGTTTTATTCTAGATAGATTATGAAAGACAAAAGGAAATAATCATAAAAATTATCATCAATAATTTACCAGAAAATCGATTTTGAAAAGAGATTATGTTAATAAATCAATGTACAGGCTGCGATCGGAATAAGTAACTTTAATATTAATAATAACATTTTCATATGAACAAATAATATTAAAATAAAAAAAATCTAGGCTGCTCCGATATATCGAACGGATTTTTTCGTCGTCTAACCTTGTTTCGAAGCAAAACACAGACTAAATGTAACGTGCGTTCATGTGCCGTGACAAAAAGTTGCATTACGCGTTGAAAAGCTCGCGTTACGTGAGCGAAAGCCATATCGTTGTACGGGAAAAAACGAAGCAAACAGGTTAACGATAACGAGGTATCGAATGGTTAGTAACCGACTAATTTTATTATCGCTGGTTCCGTTGACATTTACATTAACAATTTCTTATATCTTCTGTATTCAACTGAGAATCCTCTCTATTTTATTTTAAATGATAGAGCATCAAGTATTTGCTGATTTGAGTAGCTTCATTAAACACAAATAATTTTAATGATTGTTCTCCACTATGTACAGCTTGCAGTAATCCAGAATGATATAACAAAAAAAAAATAATTATTAAATTGTGACTTTGGTCCCACTCAAAAACAAAAATTATTTGTTACAATTAGGATTTAATAATAATTTTTTTGAACACGCTTCATGCCATAGTGGAACTTCGATAAAATTGTGTATTACGCTTTAAATGTTACACAATGTATTTTTTATTTCACTTTGTAACATGTACATCTTGCACGCATTAGATATCCGTCATGGCCATCCGGAGCGCAGCGCTACTCCAGCCTTCCCCCACTCTAGGTCCATTCGCTTTGTTTCAGTTCCCTTCGATCCCCAACGGTCCATCGTCGTCCCAGATCACAGCCTGTATGAGGAGAATGGACGCAAAGTGGGGGTAGGACGGAGCGGGGTTGCGCTCCGGTTGGCCATGGCGGCATTAGATTAATTTAATTGCATAAAGATCCGCAGTCTACTCCTACAAGTGTTGTTAGTTTATATATGTATATATTTTCTTAATTTCTGCCTGCCAGCTACAAAATGGGGTTGAATTACAATAGCTTTCCACTCTCATCCATCCATACTATATTCTCTAATCTATAACGCTCATACCTATTTACACCTTATCTTTTTACATACACCTCTCTCTTTGGTATCCATTTGTAATCTAGTACTTTATGCACTCTTCTGTACCTGTCTTATACCCATTCCTTCTTCTTCTCTAAATTCCTTGACCATTCTATTATTTTATCATTACCTTCTCTAAGGGTTGCTAATTAGGCGATCAAATTATAATTATAAACATCTACCGAAAACGGTGCTCGTGGCAGGGGATGTGTTAATAAATAATATCGTTCATTTGGCGGTATTCGTCCGCAAAGGGTTAATGGCGACAGACGAAGGGACATTGTCCGATAACGAAAATAAGCTGACGCCGTCCGATTTCTTTTGGCGAGTGTGCGAAAGGGGGTTGAAAGATCGGAGGATGGCATTTGTTCAGTCTGTCTGTTTGCAACGTCGTAATTCAAGCCGCGGTGGAGGGTGTCCATTGTCAGCTGTAGAAAAGATATCAGTGACAGTGAGTTTAGGTACTTAGTCGCGAGTCGCGTATCAAAAGGGGGAAGCCATTCCGTGGCTCGGTGACGCGTATTGTCCGTAAACGTGCCTTTTGTGCTCCAATTGAACCCCGAATGGATCATCTGCGTCGCCGGGAAAAAGTACGCCGCATTCCGTAACATCCTTTTGTTTACGAGATAGCACGTAGCAACCAGGTGAAAAGCACCTGTTTACCCTTCGCAGACAGGAATGCGAAACGACTGATGCCCCTTCGACGTTTTTCCCTTTGCGTGGAAGCTGCACTCGCGATATCTTCAATTTTTTCGGAAAATACCGGGTGTTCTGAAGTTGATGGTGTCTGAGTGCGTATATGAGAATATAGAGTACAGTAGAACCTCGATTACCCCAAAATTAGTCATCTTATGTTAGTTACAAGCTAAAATTATCATTAGTAACACTGTGTACTTCATTTTATGGCACCGAGTAGTTGAAATGTGAGTAATTTGTTACTAATTTTTTTTGCGATTTCTTGTAATATTGTGTATTACGTTTATCGGATAATAGTGACTCAAAACAGGTCTGGGTACGTCTTGCTCATCCGGGCGGTTGACTTCCTTCCTCATGTATGCAGGATGTTCTGGTAGTACGAAGATGTAGGATCTTTTTATAAGATGATTCGTTTTTGAGGAAAATGAGGATTCGTTAGGTGCAGTGACTCACGAGATTGGTCAAATATTTTCATGCTTACAATTTTAACACTTTCATATCCGCTGTCACGTGTACGTGATTTAATTAATTTGAAAAATGCGCAAACAAAACTAATAAAGGAGGGTACCAACCAGGGATAACTTATAAATAACCAAGTATTTATAAAATTAAAATTGTACAATAACTAATATAAAACGGATAACATAGAATGTTTTGTTACTTAACTAAAGCCTTGCAAACATGGACAAGGCAATAAGTTTTCACAGCATAGTGTTAATTTTGATTTAGTTATCTAACAAACTTGTAACTTGTTACAGATATTGTAAACTCTAACACTTTGCCTACGAAAGTCCCATACAGGGTGTCCCACTTTAATCTTTCTACAGGAATATTTTAGAAACAGTGAGTTGAATTCTTTTCTAAAATTTGATCACCTATTTTTAAAACATCCTTTACAGATCAATGAACTTGTACAAAACACCACAGATATTTTTAGGTTCTAATCTTAGATACCTAACCCTGTACAGTATATGACACTCAGTTCATATTTACATACACCACCGCTCAAAAGTGTTTGCCCCCCTCCGTTACAGTGAATATGGTGAAAACAATATCTATATAAGCAACATTCATTAGCTATATCAATTAAATATTACAAAAGCAGTTGAAAACAAATCTGTTCTTTGGAAAAAATAACAAACGTTTGCCGTAACAATACAACACAATGTACATACACAGAGTGACAAACAGTTTTGAACGCTACTGTAGCTGTAGCAAGTTATTTCGAAACTATTAGTAGACCCATCGCTGTCACACACACGTGACGTCGATGCCCTAAGAATTGTTCCGTCACCTGTACGTGACACGTGGTGGCAAAGAGAACCTGACAGAGCTAACAGGTCGAACCATCAGCCACGAGTTGGTTTTCTCGATCATCCTGTGAACCAACGTCGAGTATTTACACTAACGTGAACGCGATTAGCGATATCTTTGTTGGCTAACAATGGTAGCCCTCGAAGCGGCTTTGAATTACGGCATCGCAACCGGTTCGAGTGGATAAATGGTACCCGATCCCACTCGGCTTGGCATGTGATGCAAAGCAGGGTCAAGGAGCCAGTATTCTAGACAAAACTAACGCGTGCAGAGTTAATAGTGCAACGACCCTTCCTGAAGAAACCAGCTAACGAGCGCGACCGATCATTTAGCGGAAAAGAAACGGCTCCGACAGAGAAAAGTTGGGCGCAGTTAAACTGTTCACTGGCCATGTGATATAGTGTTTTCAGGATCAGTTACCTAGCTGGATTTTCTTCGTATGGTTATGGTTGTTTAATCTATTCCATCATAAGACAAGACTTATTGCAGGACAGTCCCCAGGAATTGGATTTTTTTCATTGTGACTGTGTATCAGATCATGCCAGAGGTAATGTCGTTTATGAGTTGAGAAAAATGGTAAAAAGTATTTAGAAGAGAATTTGTCTGTGTGTTTGTAATTTTCATCAGAGTACAATATCGACTTAATTTTGCGTGAGTGAAAAGTGAACTATGAAGGACTAATCAATCTTTGGTCCAGGATTTTTGTTCGATGTTCGTGGTGAGACCACAAGTCTAGGATTACCTATAGTATGTGGCATAAAATGTCTTCCGGTAATATCGTGTTTCAAACTCGCATTGCCGCGATAATGTTGGACGCAGTGCATTAATAACATTGCTATAAAATGAGCAGAAACAGGAACAATTTCATCAGTATTCAATCAAATTTTATTAGAGTGTCTTTGCAACATCAACATTAAGCAAAGACATGTAATGTCTTTTGAACTGGCAGGTCAGGTGATTCAATTCAGAGTCCAGTAAAGTGTCCATGGGCAACTCAGTTGGCCTAGCTCAGTGTCTGAGAAGGAAAATACTTTAATGTAGAAGATCCTCAAAGATTCCAGGAGTCCTATACGAGACCTCTCCACGGGGTATTAGAAACGATAATATCCCCCATAAAGTGCGTTCCCGTGGAGAGAAACGATAACTGTGACATCAACTTACAACGACAAGTCACGCAATGTTTGTTCTCTCTCCTATTCTTTCATTCGCGTGTTCTTTGCACCACCTTCCATCTTATCGCTCTTTCAGTTTATCAGTGAAAGAAATGATTTACATTTTGATAGTCTGTTAGGTCTGGCAACGATAGATCGATCTGTATGTTGTATAGATAAAGGATTCAGGTTTTTACAGTTAGGTCTGCGGCAAAGTTATGCCAGTACTCTGTATATAGCGAAAGCCCGAATCTTTTATCTGTACAACATACTGATCGACCTAACTTTGCTATAGACCAGGTGGACTCTCATTCTCTGTACAGTACAATAGTGTCGCGTTAGCTGATCGGCATTTTGCCTTGTTAGCTGACCACTGCTATCCCCACCAGTTCTTGGAACTAGCTTCGTGAAGTGAGCTTCCAGCATTGCGTATCCAAAGTAAACAAACGGAACCGAGACTGACTTTAATTCTCAAAGAGGTTGAAGTCCTCATCTCCCAACATTCCTGTTATTTCGCTTGTCTTGACATCTAAATATATTTATATTTGACCTCGATATTTCGTATCAGGTATTCGTATTTCACTCGAACTGGAGAAGAAACATACGTGCGGTTTCCTAGAACACTACCTCCCTTGATAGCTGGCCGGATTGGCTCGTGCCACGGTCAGCTAACGCGACACTACTGAACTATATAGAGAAGGACAGTTCACCTGATCTATAGCAAAGTTAGGTGGATCCTCTTTCAGCTATACAGCGTCAGGTCTCCCTAAGTTCAAACAGCAGACACTTTCAGGTTCCCACATTTCTTGGAGTCAGAGCATAAACACTTCAGATTCGACGCATCCGGATCTTGATCGCAATTCAACGAATGGCGTCATTCATTCGTTTGCAAGTAGGGGGAATTATATACGGGTTGGTTCTTCCTCCCTCTTCCTCGTTCCAGCACTCTTTCTCTTTTTCTCATGGCTTTTTCCCTCCTGCTCTCTCCCAGTGCTCCACATTATGCAGCGGTGGACGATATGCCGCTGTTTAATATGTGGGCCATTTCAGTGCGTGGATCCTCGATGCGTGGATCGTCACGATCTTCAAGGCGAAATTGTGAAGTTCCCTATGCGCGATGGCGACTTTAGTTCCGTTGAAATGTTCTGGTCTCAGGGTTTTCCTCTGGTGTCGGTGGCTGCTCTATTATCTGTACTCCAACGTGCTGAGTCTGGGTGAGTGACTTCAATTAGCGTGTTCGATTATTTCTTCCAGTTTGGTATAAGTTCGAAAATGATCGAAAGCATCATTTCTCCTGACACGTATAAACAGGCTTAAATAGGTGTTAGAAATAGGTTGATAGAGCATGTGATTCACTTAAATTCAGTTTGCTAGAGAACAGCAAGAGATTCAGTTGTTCAGAGAGTTGGATGTAGCATAGAACTTATTAGATATCATCTTTTGAGTCTCTGAGGCTCTCGTGGGGTTTAGTTCCTCAATCGATTGAAGTTAGGGGAAACTGTTTTTCCCTAAAAAAAATTTTTCTGCCAAACGCAAAAGAAAAAAAATTGTCAAATTTTTAATAATATTCTTCATATGACTGGTAACAATATTGAAAGGTATACATGCGTGCATCCTTCAAAAGGTCGAGTCTATTGCTCCAATCTGCCCCATTAAAACAAAAAATGAAAATATTGTGAGCGTTCCAAATTGATCCGAAGTGTCATTCGATATCCATGTCGATGATTTGACGTTTTTAATTCGTCTCCAGGAGAATGTAGGCCACGAAGAGCGTGTCGAATGACAGTTTGAGCCTGAAGTTCTAAATAATCGGGCCATCCGAATCGAGAAGTGAGAGTCGCGTGACACGAGGCGATACGAAAAGCTAATTACGTGACCAAAGTGTACGCTAGAGGCAGGAATTAGTCCACTCGTTGCAAATCCGACCTGTCAGCGACGAATTGTCTGAATTGTCGGCAATGAAAGGTATCCGGCACAGGACAGTCCACATGGCGAACGAGAATTTTTCGCGGTTTTACGTTACACCCCTTCAAAAGCTCGCCTATCTAGCACCTACTTATCCCTGCGACGTTCTTCTTCTCCATCAGTACAATTAACGAATTTAAGAAACTCATCGAAGTTTAACCACGTGTACTGGCATTTCATCAGCGAGTGCCTGTGATGTACTTTCAGTCTACAGCTAAAATTCCATTACAAGGGCTGAAACAACTTCAGATATTTTTGGTTCGACTGCTGTGACATCTCTCGACGCCTAATCTGTTGCTGAGTGGAGCTGAATGCAATCTAGAGACGTGCTTGGCATGTCGATGCTAGTTTTAAGACAGATAACAAATAACGTGTGTAGCATGTCTTTTCAGCGCAAGTGCCTAGTATCTCTCCAGTATGTAATCCTACCACGTGTACAGGATATCTAAAAAATGATGTACACACTGAAATCTGCAAATTCTTCAAGTCAGACCAAATCGAAGAGTTTTTAACCATTTTGCAGTTTGATGGTTAGTTTTCGAGATACAAGTAATGAAAGATTGGGCCTTCCTGGTGCGATATTGAAATCTTTATAAGCTCTGTAGGGTAAATTTATTATAATATTAAATAACAGGTAGCTCCAAACTGGATATTTTGAAACAACTTGTACAGTTTTTGGACGTTTTTTATTTAGTGTATTCCGCACTGACTTACTTCAGATCAAAGTTACTAGTACCTGCTGTGTTAACACTTGAGCGCTACGGCGCGTTAGCTGAAGATGACAAATATTCTAAATTTTTGTACAAAATTAACATAACCACAAATTTGACCAGTTCTCTGAATGTCCTTTAAGACAGATAACAGGTCCTTGTCTAGATGTGAGCTAAATTTTTGCAATGTTCTGTGGAAGTCAGATCTTCTTTAACATGTTGGCTGCCATGCTGCGTCAGCTAATAATGGCAAACGTACTAAATTTTTATACAAAATGAATGTAACTATAAATTTTACCTTTTTTAATACACAATATCAATAAGTTTTTCAATATTTTTTACTGCTTCTATTAAACTTTACTAGTCATATGTATTAATACTATACATGATCAAATAAATGATGACTGAATGTGGGTCTCCCAAATATGGCTGACAAACTGAACACTCAAACTGTTAACACACTGTGAGCCACAGTGAAAACGGCCATACGTAATCAGACACGATATAATTTACTATTTGTTATATAAATCGTAAAGAAAAAAATAGATTTGAGCACTCAGCCGTTTTCTTCTGTTCCTACATTATTGTTTCAGTCTGAAGTTTGCTCAGAAATTCGTGACAATCGGTAATTATTTAATTAAATTAAATTTGAGGCGTCGGTTAACGGTGACCCCACTGCACTCAACATGTTAAAGTTCTAAGTGAAAAGTGACCTTGAAGCGTCTAATTTCGGTGTCCGCACAGTATGGCACCGCATTCATGTTTTTCGGAAACAATTAGAATGGCCGCAGAGCGGTTGGAAATTCCGTTGCGTTCATTATTCTCTCGGGATTCATTTTCTCTCCGTCAATGTGACTCCACATGCACGTTTTCATGGGGACTGCCTTAACGCTCGTTACCGCCGGCTTCGCGATAATAGATGAACACTCGTTTCGCGGTAACCCCGTTAAAGTCCGTGCGATAATGAAATCACTTGGCTCCGGGTCCGCGAATAAAACGCGGAGAACAAACTTTCAGCATCGAATATTATTTATCTCTCGACTCGGGCTCGGATTTAAATATGAAACGACAGAGACGATTCGACCCGGGAACATAGATTCGACTCGTATGCACGTTTAATGAAATTGTATACAGGATGTTCATAAAAGAATGCACGTCGCACTGTCGCAACAAATTTAGTTTTGTTTTCTTTCTTGGGCATTGCTTACATTAAAAATCGTTTAAAAAATATCTCAATAATTACTGGTTTTTCAACCCATATACTTTAATAGCTTTATACTCTGCGTTTTTTCGAATTACAGAGTCAGACGTCACACGTTCCACTTAAAAAATTCAGGGTGGCCTTCATATCTCGATAAAAATGCAAAATTACAAAAACTAATTACTATACTGTATAAGCCCTGCGATATTATACAACTTTTGTTCGAAAACTTTGTTCATATAACAAATAGTTTACGAGTAATTTGACGTGGTCGAGTTGGGTGTATGCATGCGTTACATTGCTTAAACGAAATCTGACGGAGTTAGACGTCTGTGAAACGTCATCATCCTTTTATGAACACCCTATATCTGTACCTTGGTAGAAAAAGGGCCAATGCTGAATTTGCTATGTTTTGGGAAAGGGTGCACAGTGTATTGTGATACACATAACACATTGCAATAATACAGTAATTTTTGACATTGGCTCTTTTTCTAGCAAGGTACAGATATAATCCCTGCGATTCGAAAATGTTCAATGCAGGATCTGAGGTTCTGAGTATTTTGCAATTCAGAGTTGACGGTAAAGTTTACTAAACGGGGGTGTTAAAATAGTTCTCTATTTCAAATCTGTTAAAAAATTCCCATTTATTTATATTTAATACAATACAAACAATTCTGAGTGTCGAATCGCATTGAATAGAACCAAATTCCACCCCTTACACAAAATGCAGAAATAATTTGAAATAAGTGAATCATGAATCCCTATGAGGGTGAAAGACAGGCTGTGGTAGAATCCCCACAAATTCAATAATAGCAACGAACTGTAATTCAATGAAACGTACACCTGAATTCTTCCACGGAATGATCAGCATTGTGTCATCGTCCTAATAAACCTGCAAGGTAACCCCGAAGACACAGTGGAAAACGAACGGCAGCACCCCGTTGACTCCGAAAATCACGGGTGTCATTGTGGCCTGTAGTTATAGGATGGCCCATGTAATTGACCAACCCCTGGAACTCGCGGAAGCCGATGAGGCCAATCAACCCCCATTGATTCACTTTCGACTCGTCTGCTCGTGCCAGCAATCCTCCGAAAGTCATCCACCACCCTGTTCATGGACCGGCCAATCTTGCAGCCACGCAGCGACGTGTTTACAGACTGGCCAGGGAAAATATTTTCCCGCCAGTGACGGGGGTTGGGGGGTTTAATCGGGCTCTCCGGAATATCCTCGGTGTTAGAAATTAGATCGTATTTTAATCTATTGATGTTAGGTGTAGAGTAACGGATTAAATAATCATTCTTCAAATTGTAGAATACCCTGACAAGATTACAAAAAATTATTCACAAATATTAAATACAGGACAAATTAATACAAAATAAATAAAATGTTGCAATCATGGTAACTGATTTGATACCCCCAAAATTAATTCCAGAAAGCACTATCGATTCATTGTGAAAAAGCTCAATGAAGAATCCCCCATAGTTACTCCACTGCATTTTAATTAATATTTCCGTGACACGGTAAATGGCCGCTGTATGCTGTGGAAATTTCTTATCACTCAATGAACAATGGCAGGGGTATTCAGCAACCGTTGGAGCCACGGTGCATCGAAAATAGCCCTCTCCTGCTCGATAATCTCGATATCGTCGATGAATTCGATGCTCTCGACCAAGGGATTTTCGCGGCCGCCCGCTGACGAGCGATTTCGAATCGAGTAGACGTCGAATTGTTTCCGATTGTTTTCCCCGATGGCCGTTGTGTGTTAATGTATCCATGCCGGTGTTTCATGCGGCTGCTAATCGCGCGTTAAGCTGGTTTGTAAATCAGAAGCGCATTGGACCGTATTTCCTCGCCGTTTCGTGAACATTCGCAGCCATTTCCACCGATCAATTTCACGAATGAGCGTTAATTGAGTTCTCTATGCTGAAAATGGCGTAGGTCACTTTTACGGAAGAAATGAGTCAAAGGTGTTTTGATTTAAAATAGATATGGTCATTTTATTTGGAAACAATTTATTGGTAATTCCTTCAACCCTTTCGGTATGACTATGCTCGGTCAAAAATTGACAATACTATACAGACGTACGGTTCGTATATTCGAAGATAAAAAATAAAATAAAATTTACATAACAAATGTAACTTAACAAATCATAACTCTCTACAAGGTGGAGATCCACGATGAGATATTTTATGAGATTTTCCACTCATGAGACAAAAATCTCTTCAACAACTAAATGTAAGTGTATATGTGTATTACACAATTAAAATTTCTAATACTAAATTTCTGTAGTTTAATTCAATAATTAAATTGCAAATTTAAATACCCCCGTTCACAAATATTAGCACACTTGTCAAACTTGAAATAAATCTAAATAAGGTTATGACATCGTGGTGAGGATTCGAACAAACATTGATCTATTCTATACTTTACACCACAAGGGAAGTGTACATTCAATACTATATCACAAATCTCATCATAAAACTTAATTAAAAATCAAATCAGTACATTAATACAGCTTCCTCGCTCCTTTGTTATGGTATCTATGAAATCTGCAGACAAGTTGACAACGTTAAAGGTAGAGAAAGCATTTATTTAGAAAATTCAGAACAACCAGAAGTATACGAAGATTTAACCCAGTGATAGCCACCGGAGCTGCGGCCTTCCCCCACTTTAGGTCCATTCCCCTCATATATGCCGTAATCTGGGCCGTCGATGGATCGATGGGGAACGAGGAGGGGACTGAAACGAGGGGAATGGACTTAGAGTGAAACAAGGCCTCAGCCTCGGTGGTCATCACTGATTTAACCCTTATGAAGGCATCTGGGTACAAATACCCAGGCATACACCTTCACATAAGAAATTTCAGCAGTTTCTGTTAAAATTTGGACAAAGCCCCATTACTGGGATCTTCCTACGTCGATTTATTTTTGCTGTATGTAAATCGACTGAAAAATATTTAAATATAGAGAGAGAGGAGAACAAAGTGAGTGTCCACGTAAGGAGCTAAACTAATAATTTACACAACTCTCTCTTTTCTCTAGTTTTTGAATAATTCTTAACAATGTACCAACAATCTTTTGATGAGCTATCACTATCGTACCGTTAGCTGTACTATGGTTTGTCTGCACCCTGTTCCTGACGGATGAATTCCACGTGCAGGCATTTCGAAACCATGTGTGGCGAATTTCAGGCGAAAGCAGGTGCCGTGATGACCGGTAGTATCCTTCGGAGCGATTTATCGAACTGGAAGGTCGGAGCTCATCTTGGCTCGCGTGCATCACGATGCACGTGAACATCGAAACGAACATAACAGATCTGAGAGAGGGTGCACCGTGCATCCAGCACGTAACATAAACGAAACTTAAATGAGTACCTAAATCCCGTGGGTCACGCGAACGCTAGTCTGTCAGACCGAACACTGACTTTTATTGACGTTCTCGAGCTTTGAAGCTACCCGGGCTGATGCTACCTAATTGTCACGGTTGTCTAGCTTCGTTTGATCATCTTGGTTCAAATGAGAATGTACTATGAGCATCTGTTAGGTCGTTGTGTAAGTTATTCTTGTCATTTTCAGGAATAGGAGGTGATTAACATGTTGGCTGTCACATTAAAATTATAAACTTTCTACATTTTTGTACAGAATGGACGTATCCCAAAGTAATACACTTTTTAACCGATACTATTAGTAAATTTCATAATCTTTCTATTGGTTCTGTTACACCTGTTTAGATATGTTTATTTATGCTACGCATGATCAAATCAGTATTTATTGAACCGAAGTGTCACCTATATATGACAGTCAAAGTGTTAAAGATGAATAATTCTGTGCTGTCTTCTAATCTGATAGCTTCCTTCACCCGAGAATAATTTTACAGAAATTGACAGTAAAGCATTCTGTCTTCACTAGAGTCCACTTTTTCATTCGTAATGCTAGATTTAGATTTTAGATATTTCAGTAATGTCAACGTTGAAGTATATGAATCCAGTTTTCCCCTAAGTCCGCACAGAGGAGTGAGCTTCATTCCCCAAAAATTAAAAAGCTCATAACTTCCAAACGCTTGAAGACAGATCAATGAAACTTCCTCTAAAATATAGCAAAAATTCGCATAACACCTTACCAGAAGAGAACCATTTCACAGGTTAATCCCATCGTCACTCTAATTGCCTGTCCTCACGCGGCCTGCCTCGTGATTTAGGCACAAAACGCCATTGTCCCGCGTATGACGTAATCGTTATCTTTTAAGAACGGAAGGGTTAAGGGGTCGTGATTATGCCTGGCAGGAACAACGCTGATAGATCGTGTCCCAAGGGTGTAAAACACTCCCTCTCGAGAGGAGTGCAAGTGCCTTCAACGGGTGAACAAGCATGATGCTGCAGCGGGGCTAAAGCGCTATCTAGATTCACGATCCCTTTAATTACACCCTCTACGAAAGCAGCCGGTTCAAGGCGGCCTTTTTATTCTTCCCTCGGAGAAAACAGGGGTGCACCGTGGCCCAAAGTCCGAAATAATGACGCCAAACGATCTGACACTCCCGTCGAACTCGCTTCACCTTTGAACGCGTGTGAACCGATTGTTGGATCGATCGAGTCGCCAAGTCTCGTGTTGCAGAGAAATCGTTAGTGATTGTTTTTAGGCACAGTGGCTTATAGTGTTCAATGTGAACCGATTGTTCGATCGGTAGACTCGCGAGGTTTCGCGTTGCAGAGCAATCGTTGGAAATAATTTTTAGAGAAGGTGGTTTATAGTATTAAATTTGGCTGAGTTTGAAATAAACTGAAATTAGTTTCATACTGAGCAGTTTCAGAAATATTGAATTTCATTGGGATGATGCAGAAGTTCGTACCGTATTTCCAACGTTTTAAATTTATTTATTTTGCACACGAAAATCAAACAATCAATCGAATATTCTCCTCGATTCGCCGCAATGATAATTTATTATGCCAGTATTTTTTATCGAAGTCGGAGCGTAGAGTGACACTTATCAAAATTTCCATGTTTGACGCACGCAAAGCATTTTCAGGATATTTTATCAACAATGAAATTTTTCTCGTAAGCGGTACAATTTTTTCGAGTGTTCTCTGCAATTCTGGATCCTCGATTAAACTCGAAAAGAACGTAATATGTGAGATGATCGTTTTATTTCACTAGCCATAGCATAGTTTTGGTTCTAAAAATTTCTTTCCGTCAGCTCAAATAAAAAATCAAAACCTTGTTCTGATAGAAAAAAATGCAAACTGTAAGATGGTATACAGAGTGATTCTGGCAACTGGGACAGGCTTAGCTCTGTTCCATGTGAACTTAGAAAAAAATCATATAGTCGGATTATAGAACATATTAAACAGTGCAAAATTTTCCTCTACGATTTTTTTCTAACCTCACTGGGAACAGAGCTATAGCTTGGCCCAGTCGCCAGTATCATCCTATACACACAATGTCAAAATGCAATTCTTGCTGGAAGAAGTTCTATAATAAAAAAAGCGACACGAATTTATGTATGGACCTAATATTATCTAGCAATAAGTAAATACATATTCATATATCATTACACACAATTAATACACCCTTTCCTTAAAGAAGAAAACATCCGGTTACATATATCAGAAGTATTAGAGTAAAAACGTTATCAGATTCAGTGGAACGCAAAATATGACAGTTATTCCCTGAATTAGGTATAAATAAACAAATTAACGGGTCACCGTGTTCGCGATACGGTCGATATCTCGAGGACAGTTTCCGTCCACAGCATTTCCAGCTTTATTTGTCCGCTCCTATTTCCTGTTGCAAACCTCGTAATAACGGTGATGATATAATACCGGATTAATATACAAATTGCAGAGGAGGCAGGAATGGTGCTGTCAGTGACAGAGCGCTGCTGGTGGGGGGTGGAGTGGTGGAGGATGCAATTGAGAAAATTGCTGGGATATCGGTTTCACCCTCCTATCAAGCGGGGGATGCGAAATGCAGGGTAACGCGGAGGAATCTTCCGGTCTAACGCGAGCTGACGCAGCTGCATGCCCCCAAAATAAATTTTCAGGATATCCCACCGATATGGCGATATTATTGGAAAATTTTCGATGATGTACGCGGTTTATTGGAATCGTCTCGTGGAGAAATTCTTGTGCGTCGCGAGCCTCCGCCAACGGTACGTCCACCTCTGATGGACAGACTTTATTATGTAACAAATATGTGTCACGTTTGTATCAGACATTGGAGATTTCAAACTTACACAGTTTGTTTCTGTAATTTTTTAGAAGCAGTATGTTTTACGCACCTGAATATTTTAACCGTTTCTGATTCGACTGTCTTAGGCACAAGAAGCAATAAACAGAAGTGTAGACATATACAGGGTGAACCGCCAAATGTGTATCAGCATAGATTATTCCAGTATTGGCCACCGGAGCTGCGGCCTTCCCCTACTCTAGGTCCATTCCCCACGTTTCACTTCCCTTGTTCCCCTCGGTCTATCGTCGTCCCATATCACAGCCAATGTGAGGAGAACGGACCTAGAGCGGGGGAAGGCCTTTGCAAATAAATTACTAATCTATGCTTTGGTCCTGATCTAACAATTTTGCATCAGTAAGCTATAACTTCTGTTAGATCATGTCTCGAAATCACATTTGATACGAGAAGACGAAGGTTTCATAAGAGGGAGCTAATATTGGTAAACCGCAGAGAATTTAAGGCGAGAATCGCATTTTTATAGCTTGCGACCTAAAGGCGTGTAGATGTGCAGTTAAGGAGGCTATTTCACGGATATCATATGCTTAAGGAAGGCTTTTAGTTTCGGACGGCATTCAAGTACGGTTCCAACTTTCCTCCATTCTCTTATCAGCATTATTCTATCGGAAAACTTCCGCAATTCGTCGGATTTATCACGTGCTCCCTACTCCCTGCTCCAGCTGACTTTCGAATTTACTGCTGTAATTGGTCCCGAGGAATTGTTCCCTAAGGTGCCTCGGTTCGATTTTATTTGGGTGTCGATCTTTCGCTGCAACGGACGATACGTGAAAACGAAACCTTAGAGACTGTTATACAGGATGGGTCACGCAATTGGAACGGTTTGTAACTCGAGTCTGGTTGGAGACAATGAAAAGTTTTACAAGAAGTTGAATGGTATAAGAATGCCTATTTTTCTGTAAGCACAGTTTTTTTCACAAGTGCAACTATGCGTCCAAAAAATGCAAATGCATTGTTTTTTTGAAATGGAAATACATAATTATTTATATGTGGATCGACTCTTCGGAACATTCTGCTTAAAAAAGTATTAGGGTACAATGTAAAAAAAATCAATACTTCGAAAGATATTTTGTTTTTTTTTAAGATTTATAATTATATATTTTTTTTTAATTGCTGTTCTCAGCAACTCTGGACGATCAGTAAATTTGGCAAATAATGCTATTTTAAAATCATTTTTTAAGATTATTCAATTGCATACAACCAGAATTGTGAGTACTCATTTAAAATTTTTAAATGACTGATTTATTTGTTAATTCATATAGTAAATTATTCTAATAGTCTGCAACAGTGTGATGTGCCGACAATTTCTTTAAATTATACCATAATAAACCCCCACTATTTATGTGAAATTAGATTACGTAATAGAACAGTGTCAATCTATAATAATTGACTGTACGACTAGCTGACCATACCAAGCTATAACTACTGAAACAACAACACAAAACTTTTAAAATTGCACAGAAATTCTCTAAGGAGTCAATTTAAACTCTTAACAAACAGAGATCCATAAATATTTGTTCTCAGATTTATATAGTTATTGCATTTTCAGTAAAGATTTATAATACTGTTAAATCATTAGGCGAAACTAGTTAACGTGGCAAGTGTTTTAATAAAATTAGTAAGTGCGCCGTGTTTGAAGACGCTGGAGAACCGGCAGCTTCAATTATCCGCAATTTATAACATCCTTTGAGCTTCCCATCAATGCACAGAACTGTGAATGCATGCTTGCGCTTAGCGAAAGCCTTCAAATAACTTGCTGGATGCGTATATGTGTGTGTGGGTGCACGTGTACACACATATCGAGTGAACGCGTTCTTGAGTGCATCCTCTCGGTTCCTCGCCTCGAACGAGCCGAGCTTGCAGGCTTGAAACACCTTCTCTCGATCCGGAGACCAAGTTTCCGGTTTCCTTGAATATTTGCGCACCTTCGGATATGAATATTTCACCGGCTTCGTGGTTTTCGCCTTTCGATTCTCAAAATGTACAGGCCGACGCGAAACAGGGTCGAAGAATTCGAAACTCGTAAAAATAAAATATAGGACGTATAGACGACTATAGGTACGCTGGTGTGTAGAAGTTTCTTTTTTAATCTTGCTATGGAGACTGAAAAATTTGTTAAAAACTTTTCAAGATAAAGGTGGAAGTGAATGGGAACTGTTGCTGTTACTGGATTTAAGATTGACAAAAATTGTCTTTGATTAATTATTTTTAGATTTTGTTCGTGTGAGTGACTGTAGATAGATACAATTCTCTGTAAATTATATATTTTTTTAATTATAGCCTTAACTTACCTCTAAAGGATCAATTGTTCGTAGTATCGATCCGAATAATATTACTTTCAATTATTCTTTTACCTTGTTTAAATTGAGTGACCGTACAAAAGTATATTGCTGTGTAAATTATTTATTTTTTGAATCCTATCCTCAACTTATCCCCAAACGATAAATTGTTCACAGTTTCGATTCTAATACAGTAGGACCTCGATTATCCGGACTATAATTCATAACACTCTGACTCACATTGCAACAAAATGCTGCATAAAACCGATGAAATTTATTTCACAATACAAAATATACAGTGGTGTAAAATTAAATACACAGTGGCATTAACACGTTGAATGCCGTGGTGGTCTCCGGTGACCGGCACCTCAAATTTAATTTAATTAAATAATTATTGATTGTCACAAAATTCTGAGCAAACTTCATACTGAAACAATAATATAGGAACAGAAAAGCACGATTGTGTACTCAAATTTTCTCTTCGCGTTTGATTAGGTATGGCTGTTTTCACTGTGGCACTCAACGTGTTAATAATGTACTGTTTGTAACTGACATAGAATGACTAATTACCGGACGCTCAGTGTTCCTATAATCGAGGCTCTACCATAATACTCCTTCTAATTAAAATAAAAACCGTACAGTAAACCAAATAAAAAATATTCCCCCGCAACGAATATAAAATCTGATGTTTGCAACGCTGTGGAATCGTCCAAAAGAACGAACAACACACGAAGGGTTATATTTTGAGAGGGTACGGCTCATAGATAAAACGAAACTTTGTAATTTCAGCTCGCATCGACGTGAAATAACTCGACTCGTGCGCCCTAGCGTACTTTTGCATCCGGCATGGACGAACGAGCAAGAAATTAATTACTTTTTTCCTGGTGAACATGCGCACTCACGCACGTATACATCTGTGCGTCGTTTTACGGGCGCCGATCAAAAACCGCGAAACGCGTTTCCGGTCGATTCGATTCTTCATACGCGCGCCCGTATCAGAACTCAAAATTGACCGTTTCGCATCTTTCTCATGATTAAGTCCGCCCCCGGACTTTTTTCCGCCATCGATAAATTTTATCCTCGATGCCTGAAACGCTGCTCCTCTGTTTTACAGCTTTTTTTACGATTTCGCCGGACCATATCGGCTGCTTTACGACGCGCCGCTCAATTTCGCGCGAATTTCGAAAAACCAATACAACACCCTGTCTGTACTCGGTTTAGAGAAATTATTTATTATGGCCCCTGCCCATGAATCTTCGCGCGTTTCGGAGGGAAAGTCGTGAAATTCATTTTCACCGCAATATTGTAGATCGAGTTTGCTTCAGTCTGTTTGAGTACGTTTTTATGTTTGATGGGATCATTTGACAGTGATATGAAGGCAGAGAATTACAGTGTGTCTGATAGATTTTGGTACTAATTTTGTACCAAATCAATAGATTTGGTACTAAATTTGATCTAAACAATACTTCATTAAACAATTACAATAAAATATTATAAGAAAATCATAAAATGCTTACTTTGAGAAACTTTGGATTGAGTAACATGAGGCTACGTTCAACTTGATCATGTGATTGTTATCTGTTGCACTAAATAATCCTGTTGTTTATTCGATAAAATAGCTGAACTGGCTTATAGTATTATACTAACTGTAAGAACAAACTTTGTATTATTTTCTATACATTTTTTGGTCACAAATTTTTAATGAAGTACTTTTTGGTGTGTATTTAGTACGTAATATATAGAATATTTTAGCTAATTTTACGTGGAATTCGGTCAAATACCTTCTATTACAAATAATATATAACAAATAAAATTTCTAATTTAAAGATGAAAAAAATCAACGTATTGTACTCATCAAGAGGATAAAAAGTTAATAAGGAACCATAACTCTCAAGCGTGTAGTTTTCTCAGAAAAAATTGCTAAAGTTTTAGCGCGAAATTCAAACGCGTTTGAAGGTGAATCGATTTTCGAGTATACAGGCTGCAGCAAAATTCGAGGTACAACCTGAGGAAGTCCTGTTAAAAAATACATCGAAAATGCAGAATAATGCTTTTTCATACAGAACTTCGTTTTTGAGGAAATCGATTTTTTACCAAATCTTCATGGAAGTGTTTCCGTTTGCAGACATCGTTTATAATGATCTTCTTCGTCGATTTCCATATTGTTCGAGTATGTTAAGAATCGGTCGAACTTGTTCATAGTGGTACGTTGGATTTCCATAAGGAATGCAACAGTGACGTTGTTAAAAGTTGATAAAAAGAAGAATAACGAACGCGTCCCGGGATGAAACTTTTTGTTGTCGTTCCAGGTTCTTATGTAGAATTCAATCGCACCAGGAATTCCTATTTTCCACGCGATTTCGAGTCTCATTAAGAAATACATACTGACCTTTGGTCAAGTGTGAATTGTTTTATTCACTTCGAACGTTATTTCAGAACTTCTCTTACAACCGTACAACAAAATTATTAAAACACAACGTAAGACAATTTCTCGTCGACTCTAATTCACTGTGAAAATTCAATGTAATTTAATTTGTAATTGAGGTGAAATTCAAGGAAGGAAAGGAGATTCCACAAGCATTAACTTTCGACGGAATTCACACATAAATCTTTGTAATTTATTGCGTTTCTCTGTTGAGTTCACTTTCAACTAAAAATGTTCCACGTATGATAACAAAAATTGCAATGTGTTTATTATTATATTTTTATAAAAAATTACAGTGACAAATATTGATTCATTTTTCACAGCGCGCTGCAGTGATTATATCGTATATATGAATATTTGACTTACTTAACAGACCGATAAGTATTTGCTGATGTATTAACACGTACAAATATTTGAATATTCAAATGATCGAATTAATTATTTATAGGAACAGAACTAATTATTTCCATCGCGGAACGCTGTTTAAATTTCGATGCAATTTCACGGTTCGAGACGTCGACGGATTTCGCAAATTAAACGTTCCATTTCGATGTAAGATGACCTGATTGGAAAATGTTCGATCTCTCGCGATATCGAGTTTCTCGATACCTTTTTGTTCTCCTGAAATATTCAGCTCCGTTTGGGTTCCATTATCGCCTATGAAAGGTGATTCAAAACCGACAAAATCCGTTCTACAGTTTATTTCAATTTTCGGAAATGATTACGCTCACAAAAATCTATTAACTTGCAAAATTAATATGCTTTTTTCCTTCAATTGTTTTTAACTTTTTAACGTCGTCAAGATGTTTTTTTTGTTCTTTGGTTTATTCAGGCTGATTCTTTGAAAACACGATATTTTACGAGATATTTCATTTTTTTTCGAAAATTTAAACAGCATCTAAGGACATAGTAACTACGTAAAAAGTGAAATATCTCGTAAAGTATTATGTTTTCAATGACCTTCTCTCATACATTTTATACGCAAAATGACACGAGCTATCAATTTATGCAAAAAAAATCGGTGTTCCATTTAAAAAAAAATGTAATTGCATTTTGCATTTTGCATGTGTACCAATGCACTTGTGAAAAATATTATACGGTAGGATAATAAAGCTTGTTAAACAGTTCAAAATTTTCCTGTACGACTTTTTTCTAACTTCATTTGGAACAGGGCTATAACCTGGCCCGGATGCCAGAATCATTGTATAGACTTATTACACTTCCTAAGTTTCTGACGTGTCTCAGTAAGTGGGCTGTAACTTCGTTATTTTTTCAAACTCGATCTGAAACTTTTGGTAGCATACTTTCGAAACGTTGTGCTTTTCAGTTATGCAACAAAAAATTGATTTTTTGCACTTGTTACACGAGAATCTCCCCTTTAAAGCCGCGTTTGCATTCCAACTGTTAAAATTGATGATTGTCGGTTTCGTGTGTTACGGGAGGAACAGGAGGCTCTAACAAGTACTCTTGTAAGTAAAAAGTTCTGCTTTAAAACACGGTAACTCATCGTTTAGATTCTTAGATCCTTTGTAATCCCTGTAATTTGGTTATCGCGTTCGAGAATCTCCCGGCTTAGGTCGCGCAAGTATCAGCCGTATCAAAATTAAAGCCGGATTTAAATACATAATAGGAAGTCGTTACTTTCGCGGACAAGAAAGGAGAAAAAAGCCGCGGGATGGCTACCGAGCGTGCACGCGGAATTCGCACAAAAGCTGCGTAATTGGAGCATTCGCGAATGAGTAATGTAAAGACGGGCCTCTTTCATTCATAATGATGCATAATTCTTCACTTCGTCGTACTAGTGTCTTATTAACTTAAACTTTGATTCATCGAGCAATGTAACGTTCCGCCAAGTGTTCGTGCAAATATTTGTTTAAACATACATAGTTTAATTATTATGCGTTCCTGTTGACTAAAAAAATAGTTTATTGTACTTGAAAATTAATTATGCAGGGTGGTGGGGAATTTAAGCAGGGACACCTAAATATCTCTGTTACTTATGGTCGTATGAACAAACACCTTAGGACAAAGTTACACTAATTTAAGGGGCACATCTAATGGTAGAAGGGAAAATTTACACGAGGGTAAATGACCTTGAAAGACGAACGAATCATAGATCAGTGAATTCGTTTTAAAATGAGCTACTCGCCTAGCTGAACAGAATATGTACTTCCATTTAAAAAAACATCGATGACCTTCAAATCTGAATCAAAAAGTGGTTTTGAGAAAAAATTGTCTTTATCGTTTGATATGCCCTTTAAAATAGTGTAACTTTGACCTAAGGTGTTTCTTCATACGATCATTAGTAACAGAAATACTTAGGTGTTCCCGCTTAAATGCTCCACTTTATATTCTAGAGTTCAATTGTGCAGTGACGATTATATTATATGTATACAGAATGAGTCACTAGAAATTGTAATTTTAAATAACTTCTGACACGTCGATGATAGGAAAAAGAATTGTTAAATAAAATATGTTGTGCTTGGAGGGCTTGGTATCATAACAAAAATTTAATTTGTTATGTGAATGATATTTTGAAAGATTTCAGGGTGACCATAAAAATTTTAAAATTTCATTATACAGTTGGAATTACAGGGCATATAGTACTCAAAAAATAGATTGCAGAGACGTCCATAAAGGAAATTTTTAATAAACTTCTTAAATTTTATTTCTAAATTCGATCATATTATTCAGTACGAATCACCCCGTACATTGTATTGGTGCTCTTATACAAAAAGTAGAGTGTATCAGTCAGTATTGTCCAAAGAGTGTCAGCGAAGGTTCATCGAATACAAAGATCGACCCGCGATGATCGAATCTGTCCGACGAAAACTCGTTATCGATGGTCGAATCTGCGGTCGATATTCACGATAATCGCGGCGGCCGTCCCGTTGGAAAAGGCAAAAAGAGGGACGACGAGAGAAAAAGGGAGTGGAAATAGGAAGAAAAAAAGAGTGGAGAGGAGATTGGACAAAGGGAGGGAAAAAAAAGAGGCATCGTGTGGAGCCACAGGTATCCCAGAATCGTGCGATCCCTATTCTGCCATCGCCCTACAGGTCGTTTCAACCTCCGCCCTTCTTGTTCTCGTTCGTCGTGTTCCCTTTTTGCTTCCCGCGTTACTGTCCGATCGCTGCGTCTCTCTCTCGCACCCGCGGCCCGCCCGATCGCTCCGTCCTCGTCAAACTCACGCGTAAGCGGCTTACCGACTAATACCCGCGGATCAGCAGACGCACTAGAAAGAAGCTACAGTCGTAATCGTATGGCTACGATTTTATGGTCACCTGGACTCTGTTCATGGTTCGTCCATGCGAACATGCGCTTTGGCACTTTCCATTTCATGCGTGCGCGTTTATGTGTCTCCTGCACAGAAGTCGCCGCTTTTTTACGACTTTGTTATTCAGGATCGAACGGTGTCGAGCAATTCACCGGATCGTTCGAGCGTGAGTTCTGGTCAAAAGATTCTTTGTTGTTGTTGAAGCGTGTTTATTGGACTGTCCGCACGGTTGTTAGTCCAACAGTTTGTTAATAATGTGGTGAATGAGGTTTGCAGCGAAGTTCAACCGTAAAATTCAATCTTTATCAATCAGATGTTGAGGGCGCCCGAAATTGTGGTTCGGTAAACAGCTGGAATTGTTGTTACCGCGGTTCGTTGTAATGGACTTTAGTTAGCGGATGAAGTTTAATCAGACTGTACTAACTTTGCTGTCCTGGTATGTTGCGCCATATTGAGCGGTATCTGTAACAAGCTTATTCACGCTAGATTTGTATCTGGTAACGGTGGTGAGTTTTAGCTTTTGCTGTAGCATCTGACTGGAGACAGCAATAACTACGTACACAGTAAACTATTCTAACTCAAACACAGACAAAAGTGTATCCCTTTGCATTGGAAGCTGTAATTGTAACCACAATTATATAATTCATCAAATTGAAAAAATATGCAAATTCGCAGAGGGTGTAGAGAACCTTAATCCTTGATGGTCGTAGAGATTTTTAGCTTTCATTTCTAGGTGGTTGCCAGATTTCTGACTGTACAAACGATATCATGAAATCTGTTAGATAAATTGTTATAATTTTTAAACGAATTATAATTTCGAAATGCAAATTCACGCTGAATTTGGGATTGATAAGAAAATAGAATGATTATTTCTTCATCTGAATAGTTCATCTTTGACGTCAGTCAGTAGAGAAGATTCGTGGGTCCTCCAGAAGTCATCAGCATGATCTATAGACGCATACATGTGTTTCTGCCAAGTGAACATGTTCTTATGAATTTATTTTGTTTTGTGTTTGTTTTCGAATTCATTCGAAAATGCCAGAACATAATACGGTTATGCCGTATGATAACAAAAATTCCGTTCGCAGAAAATGTTTAGCTTTGAAGTATTCCGCAATCGGAGGGTTAATTGCAATTCCCTGAAAAGGTTAATTGCAATTCGTTGGAAAAATGTATTAAAACTGCATGGTGCTCCGGGAAAAAGGAAGTTGATCTTGATGAGCGTAGACAAGGTCTTTGTTGAAAGGGAAACGCGTCTAGTGACGTTGTCAAGGGTCTGCTGAGCTTGTATACAGCACATTGCTAAAGGGCACATGTCTCATTACACATGAACGTTCTTTTGAATCGTCTGACTATTACAGGAATACGCCTGATGCAATTTTTCAGCCATCGGGGAAGTTGCCGTGGATGGGTCTTTCATTTCTCGAGTACATTCTGCAAAAAAAAGGCGCACAACTATAAAAATTGCTTGAAAAGCAATTAATGTCTCTAGGGAATCAGCACTGTCCCACATATTACTTAAATAATCAAAATGCTGTTCTTAAACTCATTGTTTTAAATTTCATCCTTACATCTCTGATTGACCAACAACTGGACCAAGAATAAACTAATATACCACAGACATCCCCATAGTCTGTTCACGACACTAGGCCAGTACCAGGTACCATCGATTCCTCGGTTAATCTGCTTCACACGCAAGGATCCTCCATTGGATCCTTAGTAAACCATCGCTATCACTTGAAAACTAACCAATATCTCTAGCCAATCAATTCTCCCACATATTATTTAAATAATCAAAAAACTGTACTTAACATCCTTCTATACCTACAATAAACTCATTTTTTTACATTTGATCTTCACATCACTCATCGACCAACAGTTTGACCAAGAATCACCTAACATATCAAAGACATCCCCACAGCCTGTTCAAGACACCATGCTAGTACCAGGTACCACCGATTCCTCGGTTAACCTGCTTCACACGCAAGGATCCTCCATTGGATCCTTAATAAACCATCGAAATCGTTCGAAAACCGACCAGTATTTCTAGCGAATCAACAGTGTTCCGCTGCTCCGATCGTCCATCCTTCTTCCTCAACACCCTATCCATCCTCGTCGGTTCCACGTGCAACCAGTTATAGCCGTCCTTGTCTCTCCAACGGATAGCAGCGTATGCGCGTGCTATAGCAGCCCCTGTACGCCCTGCAACCCGCTATGGTATTGATCCACGAGCAGCAGCCCCCAACCCCGCCAGGCGAACGAGTTCCGCCCCTGCGGGAGTAGGATTGTGGCGATGGTGGTGGATGGTGATATGGTGGTAGTGCAACTGGAGGGACTCGAACCCGAACCAACAGCCCAAACTAAACTGAACTACCCCTACCTTGAACACCAGCGTCCCTACCATTTCGTTGGGTTCATCCGTGTCTGTGCACGCGCACATGCAACATCGTTTTACGTGGGTGTCGCTTTATGGACACGAAGCTTGTTTGCTTGTATGTAATATGCACGAGCACCAAGGCTATGCGGGGGGGGGTCCGTGCGTTGCGTGAGGGCTACGTGTGAATAGTTTCGTATGTGCTTTTTGCGTGTGTCCAGCGAAAGCATTGAATTCATTTCGACCTCTCCGGTTCTCCTATGCAGCTAACAGTTGATACTAGCTTGTATTGTTTCATCGAACGGTGTAATTGCACTGGATATAATGGATGATGTTTGAAGGAACTTCAGGTGAATAATTGAGGGTGGTTATCGGGATTCTTTGAGTATTTCATACGGGTTGAGATGTCATCTGGTGGGCCCACTTCAGAGATGTATTCAACACTGGAGGATAATCATGAAGTTTGTAGAAATATATGGGTGATGTGATCTTTATTATTATTAACATTTATTCATACGTGTGTACAGACGTCAAAAATATGAGGATGTTAAAAGTTCATTTTACCCTTTGGTTACTACGCGTCAATACAGTAGCTAAGTGTTCTTGTCATGATCTTGTCTAGGATGATAAATTATGAATAATGCTTATCGGCATCTTCTTTAACTTTTTTTATACCGCCCAAAAAATGTTCCGATGATATTCATGAAAATGCTTTATTATCTTTAATAGAATGGTTTATATTAATATTTTATGCCGTATGTACAGTGGTAGAGCTCTACGTCTGGGGCAGCCATATCCGGAGGGTTAAAATAAATACTGGTTATTATTAAATATTATCGTTTCTCTCGAATGATCCACCTTTCATCCTACAACTGAGGCTCACTTCTGACGATATCGATGACCATGCCATTAATTTCAACGCGTCTTCTTTTTTCTCTGAGCAATGTTGATGTTGGTTTGGTGCATGTTCGAAGTTGTAGTTGCAGCATCAAATCGTTGCCAATCAGTCGATGATATATTCCTTGATGCACCATGCAACAGCCGGATAAACGGGGTGTATTAGGTTCAGTTCAGTGTTTGCAGGTTCTGAATGTTAGTTTCCAACACGTTGAATTCGAGTAGCGGGTTTTGTTGCTCGAAGAAACATGTACCTGTAGCTTCCTAGTGGCGAATTCGTAATTCAAGGTGATAATGAACTGGTATCTGCAGGGATTTGAGTTCGATTTGATGTGTTTTGCAACGTAGTTTGCGGTCTGTGGTCGCTCGGTCATCCACCAATTTTCGTATATTACGTTTCGAGCATATAATATACATGGTGGAACTAAAAAAGAAATTGAATCATGAGGGAGAGAGGTTGGGAGCAATAGAAACGGCTAACAAGGGACCAGCTTCAAATCGTAGGGATTAGTGACAACAAGCAAACTATAGAATATTTATAAAATGTCTTGCAAGGAATATTGGTCGTTTAAAGTGAATTAACAATTACCTTGTTTTAAATTTAATATACTGTTATTCCACTTCTCGAAATTATGTAGATGACATTATATTAAAAACACTGACCTTGAACGGTCAGTTCTCTCTTTTGCTACAGTATCTTCAATTCCTAAAAAACTGTAAAACATTCATTTTACAACTTACTTATTCAGTGAATGTTTGAGTTAAAACTAGCCTGCTTCGCAAGTGCTGCATTTGATTGCACACGTGCTAACTCCGACAAAAAGAACGCCTGATCATTTTGCTCTATAAGATAAATAATACTTTCTTAACATTAAATCACGCGCATTCTTGTCGTCGAATTGCTTGTGAGAGGTACAACAATTGTGGATGTATCCAAAAGTATCCGTCTGTGACGAAGATTTGAATAGCTTTTGCGCCCCAATTCATCAGTTCCCGGACATAGACGGAACCGTTTCTGGCGAATGATCGATCTCCAGCCTAAAGCCGGCCACTTTTCCGCGAGCCTCTGATAAGAAAGAGACGGAAGGGTCACGATAGCGATTCGACCGTCTGCCTCTCATTTTCATTCGTTTACACGCCTTTCATTCGCGGAATAAAGCGGGGGAGAAGTCAGGTTCCGCCACTCGAGCAACGTTTCCTTGTCATCCCTTTATCGCGCGGTCGAATTCTCTTTTTCCATCCCTTCTGCCCTCCCCACGTCAGGGTAAACAATACTCAAGCCTTTTGTACTCTCCCCCACCACCGCCCGCCCTTCAGCTGCGAAGTTCTGCGTTTCTCTAAAAGTGGATTCACGATGAATTTTTTTCGGGGGTTAAACGCGTAGCAGAGAGGATGCTCGAGCGTTCTCTGTTTCTGTCTGTGCCAGGCGCAGCGGTATTTTTCTCGTTTCCCGACGGTTTTTCTTGCCCATTTCCCTCGATGACGTCAAACGTTTTCCCGTAGGATACGTACGCAGAGAACCAGGCTGTAACCGCAACCAGGTACCCGACCTACGTGTTGGAATTATGTTCATCCGTCAGCTTGGCCGCGGAGCCAATTACCTTTCCGGTGTTTCGGATCTCTGTGGTTTGCTGGAAAGACTCGGGAAAATTAGGCTTGATCGTTCGTATGCGCACCTTGGTTACTTTATTTCGGTGACAGGGGAAGAGTTTTTCGTACCGTCGGTTAAGGGTTAGTGTTTGGGCGCCTGGTACATTGTCTGGGAATCATGGAATGCACAAAAGATCGAGAGTTTGGAATCATTTGCAGAGAATCAATATTGAATCATTCGTTAATTTCTGTTGTTGATTCGGAGATGATTAATAAAATTAATGGGAAGTTGGTCAGAGTTTATCAGTGAACTTGATTGAAAGTTAATCAGTTCCCTTGATCAGTCTACTTGATTCAAAATTGATTAATCAACGCATTTCAAAGTTGACCATTGAACTTAATTCAAAATTTAACAGTCAACATGTTTCAAAGTTAACCAATGAACTTGATTCAAAGCTGATCAATCTACTTGATTCAAAGTTGTTGGCGCAAATTAATTCAAAATTGTTCAATCAACTGGAGTCAGAGTTAATCAGTCAACTAACCCCTAATATAAATAACAGTTTAGCTTGTTTCAACCAGCTTTAATGTTCTACATAGGAGATAGCTGTTTTGAGTATAACACACTTAAGCCGTATAGGAGGCTAAAGTTCTATTATTCAACTGACATGAGCTAAGTATCGCAACAAACATATCCTCAGTGAGATCCTTATCCAAGGTCAACTTGAGTTGAATTCTACCATACTCATTGAAATCAATCCTAACTAAAGTCAGTGTACATGAAGATGTCAAGCTCTTTACAAGACACTATGCTACTAAGTCCAACTCATATGCTTCAAAGTTTTCGTCATCGCTCTCTAAGAAATCACGTAACACCAGAATACCAAATTTAGAAACAATCGTGGATTAAATCGGTACTATTCGTTTAAATCTAATCGTGAGGGGAAGTCCACGGGGCAATCAGTGGCAGATATTTTCGGTAATATCGTCGTCGGTGGATCGAAAGAAAATCTAGATGGAAGCGGAGATAAAGCGATTCCGTCGAGCTGATCGAAGCGTACTCCGGTTTCGATCGATAGCTCCTGGGAGTAAAATTGGAGCGACGGATAACGGACGTTCGGCCTGGTTTCACCGCAGACGCAGAGTAACGGGTGTCCTGTCGATAATAAATCGTTTTCTCGTCTTCTGTGCCTCCAGAATGGCAAATGAACCCTGTGTTTGCCAGAGATCGTGCGAAATTCTCCACCGTCAATTTTGCCGGTGTTTCGACGAATGTCGAACCGATTCCTCTTCACCGACTAATTTTTCACAGGGTGTCGCCATGAAGGCAATAGCTTGAAAGATAGACTTTAACACGCTGGCTACCGGGCCAACTTGCATGTTTCTTCCCCCGGTGCCAACATATCAAGCAATACTAAACATGGCTTCTCAACATCTTTTGCGATCGATTATTATATTACTGGGTTACACCACACCATTTGCATATACATCTAACCTGTGACCTGTAATAAACAATCAAGAGGCTTTAGCTCTAAAGAATGTAAATGACTCTTTTGTTAAATGTTAGGCAAGTTTTGTTTATATCTGAAATTTCGGATCTTTTCTGGTACGAGTGAACGTGCCTGCAAGGAAACGTCGCTAGCATCTTATCGCTGTCGCAGGATCTGTTATTGGATTTCCACTTGGTTGAAGCTTTCGCCTGTTTTCTCGCCAGGAACGATTAAAAGAGGGTTCCTTAAATGCGCTCCGACGAGTATCTAATCTGATACTGAAAATACTTTGGACACCTCGCCGAAATAGGATCGTGTAGTACGAGGGGACGTGCAATCGGAGTTGATAAAACAGAGGACATCGTTGAACATGTACAGAAATGCATTTCGATTACCAAAATTGCAAAATCGATTACCAGTTGCAAAAAGTCAATGGAACAAAATGACTAAGGATAGTAAGATTGTCAGATCGGAGAAATTTATTATAGTTCATCTTAAGAGGAAACAAACTAGACTCTAATAGAATGTTTTTTTAAAATTTGTATTGTTTGAATTATAATAGAAGAGTCACACCACTGTTAGGGATTTGAATGATATGGAGTGGCTACTGGATTACATTAGTCCAAAAAATTGGTTTGCCATCTATGATTGGGACATTTAGAACACTTAGAACACCTAGAATGTCTAGAAAAACTAGGATACAAAGAACACTCACAGTACCTAGGACACCTTGAACACCTAGAATACTTGGGACACTTAGAACACCTGGAATACCTAAGATACTTAGAACACTTATAATTAGGACACCTGGAGCGCCTATGACACCT
The DNA here is from genome assembly GCA_916610135.2 of Macropis europaea. NCBI lineage: Eukaryota > Metazoa > Arthropoda > Insecta > Hymenoptera > Melittidae > Macropis > Macropis europaea. Next base: position 24,880,259 of record OU744344.1, read on the forward strand.
AGAATACTTAAGACACGTAGATTATATAGGGTACTTAAAGCACCTAGAACAATTATCTTGCAATAAGTACACTTATACGGGGCATTGAATAAACGTATATCTATACTATAGATCCTGAATCTACACACTAAAGTAAGTGAAAACTGTTATTTACGGATATTGAGCTCCTGAAATATTGGCATACATTTACAAAACACCTTGTGTATGATACTAATAAACGCAGAGTCCCACCCAGACTGGTCTCCATGTTGTATCTTCTCACTTTCGCATACAGTCTTCTTCTCTGCCTACTGTACAGTTAGCCTATCATAAGAAACGTATCTCCTCCTGTCATATCTATTAACCTATCACTCATCTCATAGTAAGACACTCAGTATGAAGCTTGTTCTCAACTACTAACACATGTAACAGCATTCGAAAAAGGTATCCTTCAGCTACATCTGATCAGTCTTCCAACGATTGAAGACCCAAACATAAATACAGACAACAACACCAACTCGCAGAAGTATCGACTATTTAACCCACTTGCTCACTTTGGACAGTGTACCGTGCAAATAATTTAACACGAAACCACCAAACTCTTTCAGCATTATCGCCTACACTGTACCATCTCTAAGTGGCCTGTAATTATTTTTCACATTTCTTAATACTCTCCCAGGATTTCCACAAAGGGGTACATTCGCAGATGAAAGAAGTCCGTGATTAAAACGTTCTGGAAGGTTGAACGACCGATTTATGCCCTGCCGGTGGTAATCCGTCGATTAAGATTATCCACGGATTATCCTCCTTCCCCATCTGTTCCCGTTCTTTCTTTGTGCCCGTCCAATGAACGCCGCCGTTTCGCAGCGTCTTCCGGTACAGGGCTGCGAATTTTCGTTGCCACCCGCGGCACAGCAGCTCGTAAATTCACCCAACGGAGGATTTTCCGTTCCTTTCGTCTACGTGTTCTCCGGTTGCCGAGGAAATTGACTTTCCTCCTCCGTGCAACGCCAGGCTTCGACCCCTGGCGCTAAGTAAATTAGCCGTGCACTGATGTCTCCCTGAAAAAAGCACGCGTTCCCGCGATACAGACCGGAGAAACAAATTTATTTATTCATCGGAGAGACACCAGTTTTGAACATTCGTGTTGTTCTTAGAAACTTCCGAGTCCGTTGCTCCGTTTCGAAACCGCACGGTTTCGTTTCTGATCTGCATTCAAGACGAGCCCCGGGGAAGTTCGTCGAATAACTCGCGACGTGGGCGGAGAAAACAGAAAATTATGTTGCGCTGAAGTTTCCACGAGATAAGGAGAGCTGGTACATCGAAGGCTTTGAAGCTCCCTTATTTTTACTTTTCTGCCCGTTTGCATAATTTTGGTGCTTGTTCTTTTCTGAGAGAAAAGTTGGGGGATCTGTGTGGTTTGAAAGATATCTTGTTTTTGTTAAGATGAAAAATATGTAATATAAAAATTAAACATACAGTGTACCTGAATTCGTTGATTGTGTAAAGTAGAGTGAATTTATTGAGGCTGAGTGTAATGTTGTATAGTAGGGATGTACAGAGTGGGACATTCAAGGTCGAACCCCCAATTGCTAATTTATTTTCCGATTCTAACGATCTTTAATTCTTATCCGATCGTATAATGAATTAATCGTTTCTTGTAGGACGTTAAATTTGTTTTTAAAATGGCTACCATGTGCAGACAAATAAAATGTAGCGTTCTATTTAAAAAAATTAAGTTGATCTTATCTCATGAACTCTTCTTAACTGAATAAGACTATTGTTAAATATTTAACTTGATTTGACTATTCTGAAGTTACTTATAATATAGTAACCTATACGCAGGCCTCCACAAAACCATATAGCTTTTTCAGAAGATAGTTTTATGAAATTTTAATAACAGCATAAATATTTCAGTTGATCAAGTTAGGTGAAGTACTCTGTATACTCTGTAACAGTGATGACCATCGGAGCTGCGGCCTTTCCCTACTCTAAGTCCATTTCCCTCATTTCAGTTCCCTCCAGTTCGCCCCTCGTTCCCCTCCGGTTCGTCGTCTTCCCAGATCACGGCGTACATGAGGGGAATGGACCAAGTGTGAGGAAAGCCGCCGCTCCGGTGGCCATCACTGCTCTATAAGATGTATATACTTTTCTTGACACCCTATATATGTACTTGTTCATGTTAAAATTAAATTTTAACTATCCATCTCTGACGTCCAATCAAACGTGGTTTGTTATTCATACAGAGAGTATATGGTACTTTGTTAGTTTAGTCATAAAAAACTAGGTTGTTCGAGAAGCAGTGCATAAGATTTGACCGATTCTTTTTCCACGGACGGCGGGAGTTCGAGCTGGGGCAAAGATCGCCCAGGGAAATAACCCTGTTGAGTCAACAAAGGCATGATGAAATTCGTGGACACTATTACCGGGTGAAATGAAAATGCGTCCGTGCGCGGAAAACCATATTGTAAACTCGCGAACTGGAAGAACAAGCAAACATTGAAATATTTTTGCAGTAAACCGTCGCCGACTGGCTGACGTCGAGTCGCATTTTAAAAACTTCTGGTAAAATTCTTATTTATATTTTCTAAAATCTCCGAATTTGCCATTTGTCTTCAAGTTACAAACCTCAAAGAGGGGGATGAAATTATAAAAATATAAAAGTAGAGAGTTCGAGCAACAGTTTGATCAAACAGTGGAGTATTCACACCAAAAAAGGTGATTGTTGTTATATTTTTCAGTGTCACGTTTGATTTCCACTATGAGATAGATGATAAAGTTTTAATCGGCTCTGACGCCGACGAATAAATGTTTTGATCAATTCTGCATGGCGGATTAACGAATTAAAGTTTCAATCGGTAATCGATTCGGTATGATTTACTCGGAAATATAATCCGTGCTCTTCACTGATTCACGGTTCCATTTAAATTTTATCGAGCTTTATAGATTGACGTGAAAAAGTATTATTTATAAACGTACAAACAAAGTGGCGAATAATTTATTCAGGCATGGTACGTAGAAATTATTCGAAAACTATTTTCCATTCGGAATAATTATCTGGTGAAAATACTGTGTTTATAAATGTAGCAAAAAGGTAACATTAAAATGAATTTTCATTGTTAAATAAAAAAGGTGTAGGACATGGAGAGTGTAAAGTACTTGTTAAAGGGAATAAATGAAATTCAATCGATATAGATACAGTAGAAAGTCAAGTTCTTCATCCTGTGCGGGGAACGCCCATGGGCGTTCAGGTACTGCACTTTATAAATAGTCTGATGATTTCACCGCACAGATCGTAAGGTAGCAATGAATTGATGGTACTGTGAAGAAGTTGATTCCGATTGAAAATTGTTTCGTTATCGATTCGATGTAATGATAACGCCGGGATCTTGCCCTCGATATATACACTGTATTTCCCCGAGAATAAGGATAATAGTTCCGGTTCGTCAGGTGAAACCGTGCATCCTGAAGGGGATTAAAAATCCACGAATTCCTGCGTTCTCTAGTAATGGAAACAAGGAAAAATCGAAGAAAATCTTTTTTCAATTTGCCCTGGTCTTTCCGCTCCACAGACTGCCACCGCGGCATTCCGATAATTCCGCAAGACGAACCGTTGCCGTACCACGAATTCTCTCGAATTTCAGTTATTTAAAAATGTCGAGTCGCGTCTCAAAAATTAAACCCCAAAATGCAGGGCGAGGCATTCGAAACGGGCCAGCCAAATAACTAGACTGTGGATGTTTATGCAAACATACATTTTTGTACCTCAATACTTTCTTTGTTAACAGTTTGACTGCTACACTGTATTAGCTGAAAATTACAATATTTTGTTTTTAACCATTCGATCCTATCGGATAGAACCTTCGAAGCAATTCGAAGTTTCATTCAATTCCAATTCAACCACACTCAGCATTTGAGATACATGTAATCCACGAAAGAACGTCGCAATAACAATAAAAATAATCGATAACGTACGAACACAAAGCCACATAGAGATCGTCGCGTATCCGTTCGGTCACGAAGAAGACATTTCGTACCGTGTCACGACGACGGTCTCCCCTTTCGAACAATAAACCTTTATTGCACCGGGACAGAGGAGAAGCTTATATGGAGCAAATCTATCGAAGCACAATCTAGAAGTAACATCTTTTTTTTTAATTAAAAAAATCTTTTTTCCTGTAGGTAATGCGTGATACAAAATAACACAATCTCAGATGTCTCCTGAAGCTATAGTATTATTTATTAGAGTTATAATTAATTGCCCGACAATTTCATTAACATAAACAGGATTTCTCCTAGTGTTACATACAGGGTGTACCATTTAAATCGATCGACACGAATATCTCCAAAACTGTTAGTGATATTGAAAAATATTTTCGACAAAATTTGTTGAATGATTTTGAGGGAAACATAATGCGACATCAATAGTTTTCTTCTGAGTTCGAAGTCACCCTTGTTTTTTTAAATACTGCCATATATTTTCCTAATTATGTTCTAATCGGTGGTGCTCTTCATTCTATATAAAAATTCATTAATGCATTCGTACCAAGAAGATGCGTTAACAAAATTTTAAAGAAGCTTTTGTTCTTAAAAAAAGAATTGTACCTTACGTAAAGTAACTTTACTTTTACGCAAGTTTATAGCGCTTATTGTACCATTAAACTTCTGTTTGGAACACTATTTTCTATCTCTTGTAATTTAAGAGTTATACGCGAAAAAGTGGAAGTGCCTATTTGACTTTGAGGTTAGCTTTCACACCCTTAAAGGGCGATTGGGCACGAATGAAACATACCGTTATTCTTGTCCTGGATCACTCTATAAACCTACAAAGTTTCATACGAAACCGCGAGTCAGCGTTCGCAGTGTTCCCTTGTTAGCAATTAATAAAATCGTGAAGCAAGAGTAGATTTCCAATCTATTTCTCCCAATAACTTTCTTTCCTCTGAAGACTTTCACAAGAATCCCTAAAACATCAGAGGTTCCGTGGAAGTGCACTTTCCGATTGTATCATTTCAATTATCTACGGCGCTGAAGAGAGAGACGTTCAGCACAGGTAGCCGAGGAGCAATCGCACGTGGGTGCGCGGTGAACGTAGCCAAATCTCAGGGAGATTCGGGGAGGAAGAAAGGAGAAGACGTGGGATGGAAAGAATGTACTTGTTCGCGCGGGGGTGAGCCTGCGAACACGTGGCATTGTGAACGTCCGCGCGCTTTGTCGAATTCGTTTTCGAAAAAGCAGCAAACGCGCCGGTTGAATGCGAGAAATGAGTGCTATAGAACAGCTCTGTTGTCGAGTGAGCCACTCACTCTCCTTCTCTCTCTCTCTTTCTCTCGTAATACTAAATCAATATCCAGCGGTGGGGTGACCTCGAGCATACAGGGTGTTTCGAAAACGACAAATATCGATCAGAAGTTCGAAACAAGCCATTGTCTCGAGGAAAATTCAGAAAATCACGGCCAGAGTGCAGAGACAAGGGAACAGCATTAAGGAGGGACAAATAAATTTGAAATTTCGAAGAATACCGGGGGTTGCTGCGGTGACTCATGGAAACGGCCATCGCATCGCTGATGTTACGGTTTCTGCAACGTAACGCTCAGAACGAGCTTCGCTCATCGGTTCTCGTCTAATAAATCAATCGACGCGCTTGTGGACAGAGGAAAGAATGCAAACGACGCGTGATGAATGATGGACCCACGGGGACATTAATTAATCCCGTGTACAATTAAATCTGAGACCTGGGTGTTGTGCGTTAACGTGGTAATTGATCGTACATTTGGAGTATTTAATAATTTCTGGAGTAGATGAATGAATGTACTGAAAGTTCTGACGTTAGAGCCCTGAAAAATGTGCACTGTGTACTACGGGCCACTATAGGTGCTTTTGAATGATTCGCGCGAATATCTTTGAAAGCGTTAGAGGAATTGAAAAATATTTTAGACAAAGATTACGTGGTTTCGAGAAGGGCATAATTTAACGTTAATAATTTTTTTATAGGTGGAGGCATAGCAAAGATATGAAGCTGACCTCCATTTTTTTAATGGTAGCAAGTAAAAAATCTTCGAAACTAATAATTTATCGGCAGATACACCTTAATACTTTTTTAGCAAGAATTAAGAGCTGCATCGATTAGTGCATTACAAAAATTTGTATTTCTACTAAAAAATATGTTTTCTACGTTAGCAGCCATACTTTACAACCACACTTTACAACCTTAAAGTCGAAATATCTACCAAACTAATAGTTTTTTGACACAAACGTTCAAACACTTTTATCTAGAATTTGAGATGTTGCAACAAGTACTGCAATAAAAAAATATACGTTTCTAATAAAAAAAAAACGAAAGCAGCCTTCACTTCTCTGCCCCATCTCCACCTATAAGAAAATTACGTGTACCGCATTATGTACCTGTCGAAATCATTCAACTCTTGTTTGAAATACAGTTCGATGTCACTAACAGTCTCTAACAGTAAGATATTCACGTCGATCAATTCAAACAAACCACCGTGTACACTGTATTAAGAATATGTACTAAACTATAAATAACATTAATTTTTCGTCCCACAGTTCTCGCATTTTTTATCCAATTCGATCACCACCATCTACTAACGTTTTTTCCAATTCCACAATGCTGAAATAATTAATAATCAACACCTTACAAATTACAACAATGACCGAAACAACTGTAGTGCACATGATATATAGCTATCGCTGAAAGTCTCAGCAATAATGACGAATAAATTGTCATAGAATAATTAATGACCCAGTTTTGGCTTATCGCATGTGACTTGTTATACCGTGCGTGTCATTAAGGTCTCGTATCGTCGTCGATGCAATGCAAACACGGCTCTAGAACGGTAATAGAAAGGTATCCGGAACCTGGTAGGAAGCTGATAAGTTGGTAGTGGTGAAAGGGACTCGTGGCCACGGGAAGGGAAGAAACTAAGGGTTAGGGTCGTGCGTTCGTCACGTGCTGGGTGTTACGTGGCTCCATTCAACACCGTTGATACATACGTCCCTGATGGATCATGCCTGAGAACCATATTGTTGGGCCTGGTACGTTGAAGCTGAGAAATAAATGTGTCGATCCGTTTATTTAGCATCAGAACTCTTTGTATTTATTAATTCTGTAGCTTGGTCGAAATAGGGCCAATGTCCAAAATTATTGCATCTGAGTTTTACGCACCGTTCACATAAAAATCATGAAGGTTGTCATGAAAAAGAGGGTAAGTGTCCTTCCACTATTACAAGCAAAGTTAGATGCATTCTCAAGACGTCAGTAAAAGGGGCCAATGTATGCCTTTTCCAAAAAATTGCAAATTGGACATTGGCCCTTTTTCTGCCAAGGTACAGAAATAATATCAGTGAAAATATTTGTTGAGTAACGTAACCTATTATAGTTTATGGCTATTTTATATAAAATTTTTTAGAAAATCTCAAATTTTGTCGGCGTTAAAGTGATAGTACATTTATTCTTCACAATTTGTATTCGTAAAATTAATTTATAATTTGTCTGACTAGGTACGGAAGTTTTCATCGTGACAGTGCAAAATTAGGTGTACTCAATTATTTGCACTCATTTAAAAAATCTTAGTTAACGTGAGTTTTAAGTACCATTGGAAATATGAGTATTGATTACGTTACGAAGATGTCGAGGTCTGTGTATACATAACATTTTTTTTATCAGTATGAGTAGTGTAATAGATTGATAAATTTTAAGAACACCATGTACATCTTGATACTCTATATTTCTCAGAGATTTATACATTTTACCCATTTTCGGGTTTTCGTCTAATATATTTAATAAATATAATTCTTCCCCTCTTCAGTAAATAGGTGCCGGAAGATATTAAAGTTAAAGTCAGTGAAAATAAAGAATAATTAATGTTCACACATTAAAAGTAGAATATAAATGTTACAGAAACGTGCTTAAATTTTTCAATATAACTCAGTGCCTGATTTCTTTAAATCCACACCACAAATGTCCCTAAAATGCGAATAAAATCGTGTTGAGAATATAAGAGCGAAGATAGTCTTGATATATTATAACAGAACGAATTTCGCGTGAATATTTCGTGGGTACACCCTGTATTGTAGTCACTTGGTATTCGCAGTGCGTACTCGTAGCCACCCTACTCATGCTTGTGCAGTTAGTCACCCTGTTCCACCCTCGATTTTCCGACCACCCTCGCCGTCCAATACAGGGTGACTCGAGAAACACCGACGACAGAATGAGTCTACTCGGAAAAGCAGTTTCGTTCAGCCGGAAATTCGACGGTGATTGCGGCACGAATAGGAACAAGGTGAAAAAGGCGAGAAAAGCAATTGGGCTGCTCATGATCACGAATTCGATTAGCTTCTCGAATCGAACGTAACACGCGACAGTTTTCTTTAATACGTTTCTGGTAGTTAAACAAGGTTTTCCTAGTATTATAGTTTACTGGCAATTGTTTATTGAATACTGGTGAAGGAATTTGGGAGCTTGTTGTTAAAAATAAGTGAAATTGATTCAAAAAATTAAAGTAAGGTGAATTATGAGTGTACAAATCAGTTGGTTCGAAGTAAACAGTAATGTCTTATGTTAGTGATTATATTCGTTCTATTTAAAAATTTTCAAAATTTCAATGTTTTGTTCTGTTTAAAATATACTGTTTTAAACAGCCATCAAGTGACCTAAACAAATTTTATACATTTGAAAGTAGGAACACTGTGCGTCCTAAGATTTCAATTTTTTTAGAGTGTCAAAAATATAAATAAAAATTAACAAAGAATGCAAAGACATTTCTAACATTAGTATTCATATAAAATACCAAGTTGCATCACAATATCATGTAAAAGGAACTCTGAAATGTCGCGGTTCAAATGTAGTTAAACACGTAACTAAAAAAATCGAGTATTATGTAAAAAATGGTACATAACTAATTATATTGATTCTATTTGAAAATTCTGGACATTACATTTTCTCAATATTAAATATACTATTTTAAATAGTTACCTAGTGACCTAGTCAATTTTCCTGCAGTGTCAAAGATATAAATAAAAGTTCACAAGTAATACAGTACCATCTTGGACATAATAATATTCCTATAAAATACCAACGAAGTCTCAAATATCCAAGTTCATATATACCTAAATATCCAATTAAAAACAAAGCATTAGCGTAATATATACTTTTTCTTGTATCATTCTTTCGCATGTTTTCACCGGGATAGACAGCGTATCCTGAAAGATCGTCTTGGAAGGAGGCTAAACGAGTCTTAGGGAAATTTCAGGAAAGCACGATCTCTTCCCTCTGTACCCCAGTGTTCACATGACCCACCCTCGTCGCACTTAGTCATTCTCCCCTAACCTCATTTCCACTCGTGCTACAGGATGCTCCAAAAGGGTGGCTACGATAGACAGAGAAAGAAAGAGAGAGAGGGGGGGGGGGGGGAGTCTGGTATAATGCATCGCGAGAAAATACGATATCCGAAGGATTCCCGGCTTTCCTCCATTTTCCTTTCTTTCCCGGGGCTGCTGCGCCCGGTTCCTTCGTTTCATTTCGTTCGAGAGTTATGTTGGCTTTTGCCGTGTCGCCGAAGAGTTACGCAAAGCGATGGAACAGAGGATATTGCGTCCGACGCAGAAATAATAAACGCGGACTATACTCGAACGATTCCTCCCTAACGAAAATATTTGTCGAAAAATGGGACAAAATATACCCCCTGTGTTACGGGGGAGAAGTCGATGCACCGATACAAAAATTATAGTAATTATTGGTCGTTTGATGGTCTCATGAAAAATGTGAGATATTGTATTAGTATTTTAATATTGATGAATAAATGTTAGTATTTAAATATTGAAAATTATTTGGATATTTCTGACACATTATTGTTTGTGTAGAAATTTTATTTTTCTTGTGCTAGACTTCTGTTTGGAGGTTTTGCAATGAGGACAATAGATAATCAAATTAATTGTGATAAAATAATTATACGTTAGGTTATCGTTAAATGTCATTTAAAGATCATGATATTATAGAGTCTATAATATAGGTCAATGAATTAACCTCAGCTACAACGATATGAGATAAAAAATATACAGTTACAATTAGAAAAATATCGCTGACCTTGGAGTCTCGAGAAAGAATAAGGTTTATGAATGGTTTTAAACTGTGTAAGCTTATCCTGAGTTTCTTCATATGTTCAAAAGCAATGGACATATTTCTGCTAGTATACTTAAATCAGAGATGTCCATCCGGAGCAAGGCCTGATTCCAGCTTACCCCCCCTTCGCGTCAATTTCCCTCATGTAAGTTGCGGTCTGGATATGGCGTCAAAAACATCAGTAAGTATGGTTTCTCAAGAAACGGTGAAGTAATAAGAATAATTATTTTTTTTATATATGACCAGTTTTATCTAGAGACATCTCTACTTTCTTATTAACCAAGGGGAATGAACGCAGAGAAAAACAAGAAAAATTAGTGTATGTCATTTTATGTAAATTTTCGCATAATGTAGAAATATAAACACCTACGAAACTATTTCATATATAAAATACTAAAAAGTACTGGTGTACGTGGATCGATGTTCAATTAATTATGTTGGTCTGCCAGCTGTAACCGTTTGGACGTTTAGAGAAGGCAAATCTGTAACTGGTCAATATTTTTGCCGAAGAACGGGTTCCGCAATGGCGGAAATAAATCGCGCGTAGACAATTAGAGCAGTTGGCAGAGGCACATTGAATCGACGATAAGAGAAACAGACGGTCGCGCTGATCGATATCTTAATTACGATCAAGCTGAAGCCGCTTCGAGAGTTTATTTTCTTCCTGTCTCCAGATCACTGAATCTGCTACTAGACAATTAAATTTTTCGTTCCTTGCCAGAACCGTTTGACCCGCTCCACTTCGTAATCAAGCTTCATTATAAAACTTTTATTTATGATCTCTAAGGAAATTATATTTCTGCTCTGACTCTATATTAGGAGGCTGTATTAGTTTTTAACACAATTATGCCGGGGTATAATTATACTATTGTTTAGCAATCTTCAATTAAGTACAAGTCTTTAGTGTTAATAAAATGTTAATTCTGAAAATGGCGTGTCACTTTACTAGTGTGAAAAAGTGTTAAAAACAAATAATTATATGCACGCAAGGCAACAAATATAAAATAAATGTCTGCATAGAAAGGAGTCATATTTTTAGAAACATTAAAATGCCAAACGGTAAATGTCTGAAACTAATAGAAAAGTGATTTATGCCACTCTCAAAGTAGGGAGCTCATATACAATATAACACGAAAATTTGTATTGCACTCCTTGCAACATATGACATCACTTCTCTGTTTATATAATCGCATTATACAGAATGTTCAACAATTAATAATACAGCTAAGGAAGAAGGTAATTCTACATGAAGAAACAAATAAAAATTGTCGAATAAATTGTTTTCTTTGATTTCTCATTTTTGAGAAAATCAATATTGTCATGATTTACACTACGTATTTTCGATTATGTTTCTGTACACAACATTTGGTTTTCAGCCTGTATAAAATACTTTTATATTGCACAGTATTTTATCGTAATTCCACATTTACACGAATTTTGTTTAAAATATAGTTACTTCAGCGTCGAACAAAATTTGACTTTTCAATCAAGATAAGTCGATTTATTTTTTTATCAGTACACTGCGGATTTTTATGCAATTTAACATACTTAAGTACATGAAATATGCACATGCTACACAATAAGTGAAATAAGAAATAAATTTTGTAGCACTTAAAATGTCTCATATAGTTTTATCATTATTTACATTCAAATAAATAATATGTATACTTGTATAAACAGCCGCAATCTCGTTATCAGGGTGTCAGATGAAATATTCTCGGCTTCGACGGAGAGGCACGATGTTTGCTAAGTAATTTTCGGGAGTGCAGGTGTTCGACGGGTCGAAACGAGGGTACACAGGGCAGTTTTTCACGAATCTTGGACAAGGGACCCACGTGGCCTGTGTATCTCGGGCCTCACGGTGGCCCTGAAGGCAGCAGGTGGTGGCTGGCTAGGTTCACCTGGTCCTTGCCGATTTCGCCCGTTCTCGACTTCATAAATAACGAATTTCCCCTGTGCCCGTCCCCTGCAACAGTCGTTTCCTCGATTCTCTTCTTTCCTTCGCTGTTTAACTTCCTATGGCGACCTGGACTCTATCAAAGTCGTCGATCTTCCGAACAGACTCAATGAGAATTAACGACACGTGAAGTTGCTTTCGATTACAGGGGATGTCCTTTTATTTCTGTTGGGAATAGTGAGATATTCGGTGGATGCATAGTTCCTGACGTTTTTCGTTTTTGTTGACGAATATTCCGATTTGTAGCTTTCATCGCCTCCTTCAGAAACAAATTCTTATTATTTCTTGTCTCTTACTGAGATAATGGTGACAAATTTTTAGGGTTAAAACAATGGAGTACCAAACTGAAAAATATGTTACAAATACGCTGTATTAGTTGATAATGACAAACTTTCTACACTTTAATACGCAATGCGTTTTACTTTAAGCATACCCTTTTAGTCAATAATGTTAGTAATTTTCGTGTCGTCTTTGCAGGTTTGATTAGATCTTATTAAATATATTTATCAGTACCGTACGGGATCAAATAAATAATGATTGAATTTAAATACCACTTGTGTCCGGGTGACGTGGCAGTCAGTGTGTTAGTCGATGATTCAAACCTCCAAAGGCCACCCAAAATAAAACACAAAAATGAAAGAAGCATAATAGCATAACATAACATACTTGTTAGTACATTTAGCGATTAATAAAATCGTAATGCAAATTACTTTGATTATGCACACGTAAAATATATGAAACGAGTTAACTAAGTATTTCAAATACACACATCTCATATTCCTTTATGCGTAACAAATTATTTTTGAAGGAATTTCGCTGTCACACATAAGGGACGTTCTCTTGACAATTGCCGCGTCACATATACACGACGTTCTCTTGACAATTGCCGCGTCACACATACGTGACACGCAGTAGCGAACGCGCTAACATCCTTGACGGTATCAAGCCGTCCTGCAAATGGTTTCACAGTATTTTCGTTTTATTAACTCGAGAAATTTACAGTGAAAAATCTCAGTGTCCTGTCTGGCACACATTCGGCGGAGCTCGAGCGTTTTTCGTCCTATTATGTTTCCCCGACATGAGACAAGAGGCAATAAAGTTTATGAGGATCATTTAGTGGGACGATAAATATCGATACAGAGGAGGAACAAGCCAGCATACCGATGGCTTTGTGCATTTATGTGCACTACGTATTTATGTAGCTACAAATTATACAGGACACCGTGAAACGTTCGAACCCTTGCTTGCATAAATCGACATGCTCGTTCCGCGAGACTTTCGTTGTAAATTCAGGCCGCATTATCGATTGATCGCTCCACCATCGTAGCCTCTCGTTATTACCCTAATAATGAATTAATTTTATAGGAGTTACTTTCGAATATTTTTTTTACATTCGTGCCAGGATTGTATCAGCTTGCAATTTTAAGAAAAAATGGATTCTTAAATAAATATGAATGTTAAGAGATAATGTGTTTAAATATTATCACTAGACTGTGGATGTTTATGCAATTTAACGTATCGAAACACGTAACAAATGTATTTTGAATAACGCAAAGGACATAATACAGTTTGGTCAATGTTTCTTTCATTACAATAATAGAACAAATATTGGAGTGTGAAAATATATATTTGCATAAACATCCGTAGTTTAATTATCACTAATAGGAGTTTTAGGGTACATAGAAACGTTCAAAAATTGGTGAACAATTAAATGTAAATTTTTAAGAGCAGATGTACTTACTAGGAATTTAAATAATTTATATATTTATCTCAAACGAGTATTTTGACGCTATTCGGTCACTGTGTAAGGGGTAATACTTTTTGATATTGGTAGAACGTGTAAAAAAAAAGGTTTGAGCCTTATGCAGAGAATTAATATTGTCGTATGCGGAACAGTGGTAAGCCAATTTACAAAGTATTGTAGTTGAACGCCTAACGGTGTTTTCCGCACGGACCGTACTACTGAACCGAACATTTATGAAAATTTGTAACACTTAAACGATTCATTTTACACCCAATATTAAATAAGTACATTTTCTTCCATTTTACGAGTACTATACATCATCAAAGTCTCAAATCCTTCTTTTAACACCGTGCATAACAAGTACACATTATTTGATTAAAAATCGAACCAATTAATTCTTCAATCTCCTACATATTATCTTCTATACATAAAAAAATTACGAAAAACAATTGCTCATTGCCAATAGAAAAATCCATCAATATTACCCCATTAACTAAATTGTTATTTACCCATTGCGCAAAGGGTTGTTAGAATCCACCAAACAAAAAATCGGAAATAAAAAATGTATATAGACTTTCACGACTGACTGTACACCGGATAGCAGATTGTCCTAACCGGAGTTTAGGAGGTCGATTACCAAAGCCTCTGCCACAGTTCCTGCCAAGAATGAGAGACAGAGAGGGGACAGGAACCAATATATTTTTAAGGACTATCATTGGTGGAACGTGGCTTCCTTCGTTCCCTCGAGTAGAAAGAGGCTGCGATCTCCAGATGGGCTTGTTAAAGCCTTGGCCACAGAAAACAACCTGGACCCCTCCGTAGCAAATGTTACAAGGCTCCGAGGAGCAGCTGTCGCTTCACAGAGAAAACCGGAGGCGACCGAGCCCTGTGTATCGTCGCGGTGCATCCGTGTGTGCATCTTGTTGCATAGAACCAAGGATGCAGAGATCCGTGTTACAATATGGCGTCTCGAGAGGCCGAGGAACTTCGCCACCTATGAATACATCGAGCTGTTTCAACAAGACCTGACACTTTCGACTCTGAGATCCACCCACGTGTCAGATGACAGGGTGAACGCGTATCAGACGTTCCAGAAATTGACTGCGAATCGTCGACGAGACGTTTTATTCGGCTGCTACGCGCGAAATGTTGAATCTTAGAGGCTGATATCTTGATTCAAGACATCATGAGCTTCAAATAATATTCATACGATTTTTGAACAGTTTTTTACGGGGATTGGACGATCTATTGGGTGGGGTCATGAATAACTTCTGACATAGGTATAATAGATTTTTTATTTTTAAAATTGAAATAGTTACACACTCTCTAAAGAAAGTAAAATGAAATGAAATGAAAATGAAATTATTTTTTGTTTTCCAAGCTGGAAACTATTGATGTCTCGTAATCAGCCTAATAGTTTGATGAGAATCAGATATTTTAAGCACCGTCTTCTTTTGATTTATTTTTCTTTAGGATGAACAGAGGAGACAATCTTGAAATCCTTTTTAGAATCTCAGTACTTGCGTCCAATCTTCTCGAATCTCATCATTTAAAAAATTGTCCAAGCATAATGTACCCTGTACAGGTAGCTCAGATGGAAAAGCAACCTTGCTCTTCAATTTCCTGCAAGCTTCAAGGACACAGCTGTTCCTGCGCACACTGTCCTGTCGGACTCGTGGTTGCGTCCATAATTAACCATTCTTTGTCCGGACGCGTCTGTGATGTAGGTCACAAAGAGGACCGTGTCAAAGGTGTGTCTGATAAAAAAATTTCATTAAGGCCACCGTGTCTGTCGGTAGCTGTGAAGGGGACAGGGGAGACACGGGGGGATAAGGAATTCACGGATGCTGATTCGTTCGGTTGTCGAAGGTCCAGAGACATGAAGAGTCTAAGGACACGTACGCGTCGTGCATTATTCAAGTCGAATCCTTCCGAAAGGTTTCCCTTTTCTTCGTCTGTTCACCGATCTCCCTGGTCCTCCGTTCTTCCTTCGGGTTGTACGCTGTCGACCTTCGAATTTCTCTTCCTTTCGGCAGGCCGGAGAATTTCAGGAGCTTATTGGAAAAGCATTGGCTCGAGCAACCGTCGGCTGGCTGGCACCGCGCCTCGCCACTTTCCACTCGAGATAAGGGCTGAAGAGAGGACAGAGAGAAGAGGTCGAGAGGACTCGAGCTGCTTGGGGAATTAGCAGAGAGTCTTGCGGTACTGATAACGCAAATCGAGTTGACGTTAAGAATTAGTTGTAACGAGGATCAACGGACCTCTGCAGACGGAGATTCTCAATCCGTTTGTTTAAATAAAATCAAAGTCTCTGGGTAGACATTGCAGTCTGTCAGGGTACAGACAGAGGGTGATAATACAGTCAAAGCTTCAGGGTAGAAATACAGTCTGTCAGAGTACAGAGATCGAGTGGATTATCTAGTGTGCACCTTCTGGGTCATAACTGACAATTAATCATTTTTAAAATATTAAATTTACATGTAATTTATTGACTTTTGTTTAAAATAATTAAAGAATGTGTTCATTGAGTAAGATTGTTTTTGGTACCGACTCATGTGACATAAATCGGTTTGTTATACTGTTAATTTGATCTGAATGAAAGCCTTTTCTTCTGAAGTAAGTAAACTGATAATGCAAATCTAGTTGACGTCAGGAGTCAGTTGTAGCGAGCACCAACGGAGATTCTCAACCCGTTTGTTCAAATAAAATCAAAGTCTCAAGGTCGAAATTACAGTTTGTCTACCATGGTCGGATTAACCATCTTGGACGATCCAGGTTAAATGGACATTTAATTATTTTTTAATAAAACATTCAACTTACGTGGAATTTATTGACTTTTATTTGGTATTGTTTTATGTGAACTACATTTGTTACACTGGTACCATTTGGGTCAATGGAAAATAGTAGGGAGACCCTATAGAATAAACTGTACCTCGCCTTTATATTAATAAATGGTCCACTCTCCTATATGTTCACATTTGCAGAAAGACTTCTAGCTAAATCACTGTGCAACGTCGAGATAAAGACCTACAGAGTCTTCAAATATTTCGCACTAATGGTTTGGTGCTACCGGTATCTCTTTCCTCGAGGTTCTCAGTATTTGCAAGTTGAATAATTTTCTGATTTATCTTCCGCAAACACAGCTTCGTTTTTCTTTCATTTGTCGCTCCTTTCTGGCGGAGTTGAAGTAATTTCGCTAAGGGAAGGCCGGTCTAGTTTAATTATTTTTAATAACCCCGAGAAATTCGCTGCCACGATTACTGATTTTCCTTATCAAGGGTGTAGCCTCTTCGACCTCTTGTTTCTTCCTGGAATTACCTTCGAAGCATTAATGGCTTCCCTCCGTCGAAAATATTTCACGAGAAATCCTCTCATAAATTAAGAAGTTTCCTTGAATTTCTGATTAATTAAAACTCAAGATGGGAGTGCATTGTGCTAATATAATATTAACGTTGCGAATAAAAATAAAATTAATGAGTTAAAAAATATATATCTTTGTTCAAAAATAATGGTACTTAAACATTTTTTTTCTGTTTCAGGTACGTATGTATACTCTGGGTAGATTACTGTTCGAAAATGCTATGAATTTAACAGTAAACAGTCGCTACTGTCTTTTATAAAAGTATGGTGAGTGTAAACATAATTTATACATTTGATAATATCTCATGAAACTATTTCTAGTATATTATTTAACACATTTCAGTGAGCATCGCATAAAATTCGATTTAATTAAATAATTGCTAACCCTTAAAACTTTCAACAATGATATAAAACAATAGAGTAGAGTACACAAGTATATTCTCACACAATTAAATAGTTATATTCTTTACGACGTACAGGGAGTTTTATAATAAAACTAAATATTATATTCAGCATAGAGTCACTCTGAGACGCCCTATATGTTAACAATAACTCATTGATCCAATTATTTAATAAGTCACACCCCTAACCAAACAATAATAATAATCATGAAAAGTCTTTTTAAATTGCTATGTACGAGATAGAGAATTTTTCTATCTGACACAAAGCCTGTTAAATAATTACTTGCTATAAATAATTCGATACCATCCTTATACTTATTACTGTTATATGCAGTTCATGTGACGTTATAAAACTAATAAAAAGAAGAAGATCCTGTAACGCGTGACACCAAAATAAAAAGAATGTAGAGCATGGCACAAAATCCAAAATACTAGATGCTAAAAGACAATTTACCATTTTACTACAGAACGTATTAATTAATTATATTCGCTACATTTAAACCACCCGAAAATTTAACAGTGTCAGAACCTGATAATTTTAAAGTACAAAAAGTACCTGTAAGGGATTACTTTAAACTAAAAAGTGCATATATAGTGCAAGAGTGAGGAATATAATCGAGACAATGGGGCGGCATTCGATCCGCGTATCGTCGTTACATTAACAGTGCAAAAATGTAAACCCAGGCGCGAATGAAACGCTCCTTGTTCGTGTGTGTACACACACTGGTGAATGCAAGCTGACACGGGTGTGCACCCACAATAATGTATTGTTTGCCGTCAGCTAGTGGATATCGTTGAACCGGTCCCGGCTCAGGTGTTTGGTGTTTTGCAATGTTACACTTCTTTCGTCCTTTTTTATTTTTATTTCATCAGATATTCACCTTCGCTCGAGTCTTAAGCGACTGAACATCTGCGCCTGAAAAAACGTAGCTGCGATTCAGAATCGCTTCAATTAAAATCGGCGAGCTTTTTTTACATTAAAAGCGGTTTTTAAAGAAAGAATTTTCTTTAAAGTCGATATTCAACCCTCTTCTGTCTATTCATGGACATTTTTGAAATTTTAAAATGATCGTATCTATTTGCAGCCGAAATATCTTTGACTTATTTTTTTTGATAAACGGATATTTCTACTTTATATATGTATACGTGTTTTACATTGGTGAAATACAATTTGCAGGATTTATTATTTTGCTAGTGAGAAAAAGATTCTGAAATTTTTACTCTCGTTGTAGTGTAAATGTTTTGTTTCTCTTGCCTTACAAACGTTGACACGAAAAATGTTAAACTATAATAATTGGAATATCTTCTACAAACATGTTATATATCATTAAACGTCCCGTTTGTCGAAGTAACCACTTACTTTCTTTATGACTATTTTAGACAATTCTGTTGGAAATACATACAAACAGAATACTTACAAAAATTAGTATCAAGAATGCCAAAATTGTGCAAAATACTCATAAGGAATAGGGGCGGTTACTTTAACCACAGAGCGTTTAGTAAAGCATCAACATTACGACAGGAATACAAATTAAAGACTATCTTTGTAACTAACAAAATATTAGACCCTACAATTTGTATTGAGTATACACAAACTTTTAGTCGATAGTAAATGTCACTACCAAAATAGAGTACTCACATCTCAAATTATTCAAATAGCACATTATAATATGTATCATCCTGTATAACATAAAACTATTAACACTACTCAATAATAACAAAAAATCGTACAAAAATCACCCTAGAGTATACAAAATTATCCTAAACCATATGAAAAGCCGTCTGAAGTTCCAACGGACAAAGCGTTTCGTGAACGATCGTTCGAAGCGCAACGGAAAAAAAACGGAGGCGAATAACAAGGATAATAAGCAACGACCGGGAATAATAACTCGTCGGGTCGAAGTCGTTCGTTCTGACAGCAGGCGATGGTAACCCTGCAACGATCCTACCTCGAGGGCTTCTGGAACGAGGGGACTTCCCCCACCACTGGGCCCAGTCGCAGGGCCCAGACAGGTCGACAGCATCGTTCGAACCTCCGCCTCCTCAGTTCCCTCCGAACCGGCGACCCGATCACTCGGTTCTTATCGTTTCGCGTGTGTGCTTTCATTCAGTGCTGTCTTTCGACTTGGTGGACCTCTTTTGGTGTGAATATTCTCAGGTGTCCAGATTATGAAATTGTAAATAATTAGGTCAATTATAATTTTATAATTAGAATTCAAGTTTTATGTGGAAAGATCAGATTGTGTCGTTTATGCGGGTCAACGTGAGAATTTTATTATCAGTTATTGGTTCACTGTGGTTATTATATATTAGTAATTAGTTTATTTTAATGAAATGGTAATTTTATTTTGGGATATAAACTACACAGGGGTATGAAATTAGGTATACAGTGTTGCTAGTGATTATTTTAACTTGCAATTAATATTGGATAACCAATTTTTGACCGGTACTCAGATGTAATTTGACAGTTTTACGTAAGCTTTTCTATTACGGTAGTAATAGACAATTAGAAATGTACTAGTGAATTTTGAAACATTTAGGATTCTTAAAGATTTGTGTAGAGAAAGTGGTGTTGTAATAGTGTGGCCAGTCAATGTGTTAAAAAGTATGATACTTGTCAAAAATTATTAGATATAGTGTATTGAACAAAACATATTATTCTGAAATAATTTATAGTGTCAATTTTTACTAAGTCAACTTGCAAAGTGAATAGTTCATCAGCATTATGATCATCTTAACCCTTTGATTGCTATAAAAAATAAGTTTCAGAGTCCCAGGTCCACTTGGCAGACCATTAAAATTCCTTTACCACAAATTGTGGTAGAAAATTGTCTTATCGTTATAGCTTCGTGTGTTTTAACCTCGATCGATTACCCTTACACCGGTCAGTGTACTTCGGGTTATCCTCGATCGAGATTGAAGGAGTCGTGCACCATGGAAAATCGTGAAGAGTGTTTTAAAAGGTCTTCCAGCGTGCTATAAACCATGCACTTTAAAGGAGGCTTCCAATTAATCTTCCTAACGGAACTTCACAGGGAATAACAGCGTTCTGTCGAAGCTTCTTTTTCTGTGCGGTGTCTGTGGAGTTTTTTAGTTCAAATTGTTAGCTCTAGGATGATTTTCACGGCTGCCTGGATACCTTGAAGCACAACGATGCGGTGGAGTTTTCTTTTCTCCTTTTTTTTTTTTGGTTTTACACGCCAGGAAGTTTGCACCGTTGGTCAGTTTGATTGAAGTGGGATGATAATGTGATTATGTGAGCGGTTTTGTGTCGTACATAATTACATCAGAATTTTAATCTGTTCTAGTGAAATACTTTTCGTACCTTCTTGGTTTAAAAAATGTACAGTCCTGCTTTTTTTATGTTTTATAAAATTGTTCGCTAGTTGTTGCTATGATTTGATGTTGACTTCTGGTTTATTTAAACAACCTGTAGAGTTACGTCAGAGGTGACTTTTAAAAAGAATTTTAGGAAGATTTGTCGCTGTCACGTAGAAGGTGACGGTGCAGAGGGTTCATACTGAATAAATGAACTCCTTGATTTTAGATTTTTTCAACGACCATCTAGCACTGAATTTTATTATTCTTATAAGTCTATAATAAATTTGTTATCATCTGCTTCAGATAATTCTCTGAAAATCAAGGGTGCTGCGATATAAAATTTTTAACAAATTATATTTAAGTGAAACTCATGTATGTAACATAGAGACCATAATTTGCAACATGAGTTATTATAAGACCATAGTCTGCACAACGATTCGTTATTATAAAGCAAGGGGTTAATATTGTCCAAGAAGGATTGTATAGTGGAAAGATTCTAAAGGTTTCTTTGTTCTTCAAGCAATTTGAAATTTTTCTAAATAGTTTCATATTCTATCTATTTCATATTCTAAGTCTAGATTCCAGACTTTCAACGTTAACATTTCCAAGCAAGATTTGTAAATAAGCTGCCTTCATTGCGTTTCCTTATCTTACCGAACGAGTTGTGCGTATCGGTATACTTGAAGCTGAAACGTGGGCGTTCTTCTACTCGTGTATCTTAAACCCGTTTCGAATTGTATATCATGAATGAGGATCTTCGAACACATTGGAAAATCGCTCTCTCTAAAGTCGATCTTTCTCGAATAATCTCACATTATGGACTAGAGGCGTCCAGTGCAATTTATTCGCATTTACTTTCGAAAGTACAAGAGAAAATTAATTTATAGACGGAAGGTGTGATTATTGATGAAAAATAAAATTGTTTACTTCTTTTCCAGATTATATTAGGCATAGTTTGTTTGATTCATTTATATTGGTATTACAGAATACGAAAGAAATTGAATTAACTCAGAACATGCGACTATTAATGAAAAATTAAACTTTTTATGCCTTAAAATGCAAACATCTCAAATTAAAATAAAATTGAGGCACCTTCATGCAATTGTACCATTGTAGCAATATCAAGCGTTTACTCTTCACGGCCTCTTCTTATTTATTTATATTAATAACAAAATTTCAATGCCTTAAAATTTAAATGTTTTGATATTTTGAATTTTCAACGGGCAGTAAGAAAGTAATAGCTACAGGCTCGTAAGATAAAATAAAAAATTATATTAATAACAATTAGAAAAATTATATTACTAATAAAATGTCGATAATTTAAAATTTAAATGTTTTGTTATTTTGAAATTTCAAGTAATAACAAAAAAGTAATAAACATCGTCCAGTAAGATAAAATGGTAAAAATTCATGAGTGGACCTTGAAGGGGTTACTTTCGATAGCCCTGGGATAGATGTATCAATCGGGTTTCAAATGTTTTCGCGGAAAAATCTTTGTACGAAAAAGACGGGTTTCGTACTCGATATCAGAGGCATTGGTCGTATTTACCGGGTGCAAATATTAGTGCAATGTAAACGTGTTTGCAGTCTCATGCTTCGGGACAAATACCAGCGAATTTATTCGAGAACGTGATGCTTCCTACGAGAAAACATTGTAATTCATGTTTCGTTTCGCAATATTTACCGTTGCTTGTTTAAACGTCCACTTGATTAATGTCGCCCAGACAGGTACACAAAACAACACGTTTTTCTGTGATCAAACAAATTTTTAATCAGTCTTGATACTCTATTATCACATTCGTTATCACGGACTCCATATTTACATTACTCAACTGTTATTCTTTTACAGAACAACATATTTAAACATCTTTATATATTTACAAAACATGTTGTATTTTGCAGACTTTATATGACACAAAAATTTAATTTTTTTGTGTGTCACATTTTAGGAGTCATGCGCTTTGAATTATAGGCTACATAGGACACGACAAAGTGATAAACATGTGTCGAAAAATCAATATTATTCGAGATAGAAATTATTTTTTAACAATTTTTTTCAGCACCAACAATGAGTTTCTTACAGCTCGAATAATATTATTTATTAGACATTTTTGATTAATTTTATCGCATACTATCTATCCTCTAAATCATAATGTATAATAAAATTTAAAAATTTTAAGGTTTCCTTTGAAATCCTCTAAAATACAACCCTTATAAAAAATTCCATTTATGGTGGTTCAGAACCCACCTAAAACTGTAGATCCCCCGTCTAAATGATCATAGCAGTCGATGCTGGCTTACGTACAAAGTACGAGAAAAATTGTATTTTTTATAACACTAATTTCTCCAAACACAACACATTTCTAACATCAACGAGCTAGAAATTATTTTACATAATACTTCCTAAATAGTGACTTACTCTGTCCATGAACAGAAATTAAATTTGCAGGTCTCCTTTTTTCTAATACAATATCTACCAAAATATATTGAAATATTCATAACGTTGAATTTCTGATCTCACTTCGATTAAGAACAACGCACTCAGTTTGCAATTTCTTTTTTACCAACGAGATCCGAACAGTATCGCGGCGGAATCTCATCGAAATCGCCGGGAGAATTTGTTTACGGCCCGTTGCATTCTAACGCCAGAAAATGGGGCCGGACCGTCGATGGAAAGCTATCATCCACGGTCCACTTCAACGTAGAAATCTTCTTCTCGGAACACAGAGGGATCCTGAGAGGCGACTGAAAAAATGTCGAGTCGTTGGCTCGCCTCGAAATTTTGCAAAATCGCCGCTATGTTCGCAACGATGGAAAAATTTCACCTCGACCGATCTCCGTTCGTTTCCGTGAACCCCGAAAGACGTTCTTCTAATGAAAATATTCACCAAGAGGATGAAGAAAGTTCAGAATATTCTGTCGGTGTATCTGCTCGCCGGCAAGATAAACTACAAGTTTCTAATTTCACTCGGAACTTTGGAAACTTTGTACTTTCACGATGGAAACGCAAACGCCGATAAACTTCAACTTTTAATAGATATGAACGGTCGTCATGATTTACCGGCTTTGTTGAGTCTTTGATTCACTGAGATAGCGATAGCAGGCGTAGAAAAAGAAAGAGGAGGTACAGAGATGGAAATTAGTATTGCGTTAATCAGAGGGATCAGTGTTGATGTGACTATACTGCACGCTATAGTAAATATATATAGTGTAGGTTGTTCAAGGTCATCTCCACCTCCAGAACGATTTTTATTGTTCTTGTTCATCTTTCTTTTTCAACTTTAGATTACTCATAATTAGACTGTAGATACCTATACAGAATTGTATTTTTATAATATACCCGTTTTGCATTTTCATGCGGGTGAATAAATGAGAAGTTTCGTTCTCTGCACCTGCACGTGACGACTTAATATATTCGAGCAATTTCTGAAAATATCTAACCCTTCAAGCCTTTTACGCCCAATAAACATAACTCAGAAACGCAAATGTAACGAATTTTACCGCGAGGGTTCATTTTATTTCAAATGCACTTGTTGCAGTAGCTGAGTGCTTCTAAAATACGTACGCGTGTAAAATTTACAAAACTGAACACCACGGTTATACATTTCTAGAAGATAGAAAATTTCAAATTTAAATTTCATGTTCTCACTCGGGTGCAAAGGGTTGAAATTTCGTAAAAATTCGTTTTGGAGTCATAGAGCATAGATCGACGCGAAATTGCATTCCTTGGACGGAAATCGTTGCACCGTTGATTCCTTACAATTACCGGCAGATTGTTTCGGAACAGAAATGTGCATTAGGTGGTGACGTAACGGTGCAGCAGCTCCCCGAAATGGCCATCTGAGATTGCATTCTCCGATTGCAAGTGTCGCTGCATTTAGTGAATACAACGTTAATTCATTGTTATCGCCGTGTCTATCTCTCAATTAACTTCTCAACCGGGAAGAAATTTTAGCCTTGCGAACGACCGGAGATTCCGCCCCGAGATTGCGCTGCACCAACTGATCGATCAATTAACAACTGTTTTGGCTGTATGTTGCATATAAATAGAATACGCTGGAAATTAGAATTCTTATTTTTCAACTCTGAGAACTTTCAATTTTTGAGAAAAACGTGCACCACGTCTTGAAATCTTTCATTATGAGTTAATTTTTTTAATTTTTTGCTGTTGTGATGTGTATAGTGTTAATTGTTCAGCTATTTCTGCATTGTGAAACTGTAAAATACTTGACGAATTGTGTGTAGACACTGATCAAAGTAGTCAAGGGGGATTTCTCATTTTTACATTATTCTTTAAAGTTACACATATTATGCAGGGTGAGTTACATAACTTGTCTACCCCGAACAACATGTAAAGTATGTGTTCTACACAAATGTGTTGTATAGAAATTGCACGGTGTCGAAGGCAACAGGTAATGCTACAATGTTTTTTTTTAAATAACCTATTTCCCAAAGAAACTACAAACTGAACATCGTCCTTTTTTCCACCAAGGTATAGCAATAATTCCTTCAAAATGTACTAAGCAACACACCTCGGAAGGTTTTTAAGACTTCCAGGGGCATTGACACGACTGAAAAATAATCATTTCCAACCCAATTCACTCTGCAGATCATAACATTGCGTTTTCGTGGGAAAGTACTTCCTAATGAGCTCGCAAAGGATAATCTCAGTTCCGATGGGAGACCACGGGCTGTAAAATCAACGAGTTTCGCAGCGGATATCGCAAAACAGAGAGGGAATATTAAATGAAAAAAACGCCTTCCCACTACCATTAACCGGCTTCCGTTCGTGTATCCACTTGTGCCCCATTGAAATGACTCGACAGAGAGAATCGAGTAGGTTACGGTGCTAACGCTTCGAAGCGAATTTCTCGCCGAACATATCGGGGGAGACGGACGGGTATCGTCGCGCCGAGAGATACACCGACGATAACTATGAAACAACGGAGGGGAGAAAGAATTGCACCGGTGAATGCACTCGTTGCAGTCGCGTACGAATGCAGCTTAGTGGTCTCTTCGGTTGACACGATGTTTCCATCGAGTCCAAACGTCATTTTTGTTGGAAGAGAGATGCAGATATCAACGATCATTTGCACGGGATGCTAAACACTGATTCAGGGTTCATTCAGTTTATAATGTTCGTTTCTTACGGTGGAGAATGATTAATCAGTAGACTGAGGATGTTTATTTATTTATTTATTTATTTGCACGCAGGGCATGCGCATAAGTACAATTACATGATATTAAAACAATCTTAAGAAACTACATTCCGTGTACAAACTATGCAGCTTTTGCAAATTCGACGGAATCCACGGACAATACGTGCAACTCCTCAAAATAATGCTTTTTCTGATAGAGATTCACCATCTCTGTCATCACTCACTTCCTTCATACTTTTCTGAATTCCCGTAGCAAGACGTAACATCGAAGGACTGCAGAACGTCCCAAGGCTTTTAATATCAAACTGTGTAATAGTCTAAACATTTTTACTATTATTCGGTTATTTGCACTATTTCACTATTACTGTAACCTTTTCTCCAAACGTATGATCATATCTCATAAGTCAGGTAAAAATGCTGTGATCTCATTCGCATTCATACTTTCTTCACTTCCTTTTGGTAAACTAAACGTAGAAAAACCGACGTTCGTTTCTTCAGTTTTTCTCTATACCGTTATCGTCATTTAAACGTACGCTTATTTCGGCTCTTCTTGACCAATCATAGGGCACAATTTAGTCTGAAGTATGTGTACGACGAGAAGCACGGGTCTGACATTCATAGGAAATCCCATCTTGATGCCGTTACCAATACGCTCCTGTAGCTGCAGCCTTGTTCGAGGATTACTTGTATTTACTTAGGTCAGTGATGGCCACTGGAGCTGCGGCCTCCCCCCACTCTAGGTCCATTCCCCTCGTTTCAGTTCCCTCCAGCCTCTCGCCCCCCTCGACCCATAGTCGTCACCGATCATAGCGTACACGAGGGAAGTGGAGGTAGAATGGAGGAAAGCCACAGCTCCGGTGTCCATCACCGACTTCGGTGATCTGGATCATTCTCTGTTCGCAATCGATACATGTATCAATCGTCTCGCATCCGTAGGGAAGAATTCGGTTCAGCGTGCGCCTCTATAGAACCGTGCAACCTACTTCGGTGTCTATCGGTGCAGCATCGTCGTTGTTTCAATGGGTTACAAGTGGGCCGGGTGAACGGAAGCGAACAGACGATATTACAGCCTCGAATCGAGTCGAGGGAGGATGAGAGAAAAAAGGAAGAGAAGTAAAGGAAAAGGGAACATCGAAAGAGAGACCGAACCGCGGGCGAGCGCCGCAAGACAGAGCGGAACGGCGAACGCAAAAGGAGGCCACAGATGCTGGAAAGGAGATTAGACAGAGATAGAAGAGGATGATGAGAGTAACGGGAGTGCTGGAAATATTACAGAAAATTTCACGACGGAGGAGAGTATAAGAAAAAATGGAGGAATCGATTTAAAGAGATGAAAACGCGGTGGAAAGTGAATGAACGGTACAGGGGAAGAGATGGAGACGGGAAACACCTTTATTTTATTTCTCGGCGACCGAGTTTCGTCTCAGACTCTTGGGCACCGTAAAGACGCTTTTACTTATACGTGTATTATTGTTGGTTTCTCTATGTGTTCTGTTTTTGCGGGCTTGTTTATTTATACATTGTGAAAAATTGCGGTGAATTGGAATTTTTGCATAGGCCAATCGGAATGAGAAATTAGATATAATTCATTTAACACCGACTAAAATGGCACTCGTGTATTAGTTTATGGGTGGCACGTACATTAGGGTATTACTTATTTTATCATCGTTGAAGATACAATAGGATGATCAATTAGTGTGACGTGATAGGAGCTGTATGCTATTTTATATTACATTCGAATGAACGTTTATTTGTAATGTAGCCATTGTAGTTTCTGAATTCAGTCTCGTTCAATTTTTAATAAAATAATAACAAATTCAGTGTCGTGGAGTACACTCCTAAAATAATGATTAATTCTTACAAAATTTGAAAGTAACATGTCTGATTAGAGCAGCTTTCATGTTGACTTTCAACGTGTTAAAGCTTGAGTTGTATTAGAAAACAATATTAACAATGTCTGCTAAAACCAGTTGAAAATTATTGAAGATTAAAATATTGAAGACTATTTGTAATAATATTAATTGAATGGTATACTTTTATACATTCGTTACAGTATCAATTAAATATAAAGTTTATTATAATTTTAGCATCAGTTCATTTAATATTTTTAACTAGAATATTAATTGAATTAAATCGCTTCATAATTTATACTGAAAACGAGTTATAATGTGTCTGACTAAGGCAGTTTCCACGATGGCTTTCAACGTGCTAAACCTTGAACAGTATTAGTAAATCATTTTAACAATGTCCGATAGAATCAGATGAAAATTACGCTTCAAAACGATATAATTTGAGGTTATATTAAAGTTTGAATAATGTGTCGTCCACGACCAACTCAATGTGACAGTAAATGTATTAACACGTTCCCTGCCAACACGTTTTTGTGTCCTTGCCATTTTCAGACCACGTGTACCATTTTCGGTACATGTTAGTCTTTGACAAATGTGTAAAAATTACCTATTCCGTGGTTTATCGTGAGGTAGAAATTTATTTATTAGCAGAACGAATATTCAACGTATAAAATGCATAATATAACAAAACGAATTACTGAGAGGAGCAATTATTTCACTGTACTTTATCTATTAATGAAACAAATTATTTAGTTCATAAACTTCGAGAAATAGAAGATAATCAGTTCGAAAGTACGCATTCTATCAAACTCACCATCATCCCATCTAACATCTCTACGTTTGCAATTCACAAGACTATCGATTATCATAATTGTTACACCCTGATTACCTTAGCAATTATAATCAGACTGTTCTTTATTTCGTCCATAGAACAGCAGAATAACACGCTTTCTAGCCTATCGCTGACAATTAGAAGCTTCACAGGCCTTCAGCGGGAATCGTAAACGGTTAAATCGGTTAATAAAGATTGAATTCCCTGATTCACACGAGAACACTTTTTCCACCGTGAACGATCGAACTTTTTACTTTCTAACCAGACTTTCCTTTAATTCGTTTTCATCGTTCAAAAGTCAGTTCACTGAGAGCTGTTCGATCGGTGAGAACGTTCTCAAGAACCGTTCATGGAGTTTATAAATCGTGGAACGAGAATTGACCCTTTGAGTGCTGAATACTTCAGAGCTGAACAATATCTGTGAACTCTTGTTGTCATACTGCATACTATATTATATTCTGGTCTTTTCGAATAAATTAAAAAGATAAGAATCAAAATTAATTGGAATCAGGATTATTGAAGCTACAGTGGGAATTGTGGGATTATAAGTGCATGTATTTGACAGGAAGGCTATGAATTTTTATAGAAATGTATAAGATGCATGCAGTTGGTACTTGAGAGTAAAACTGTATCAGTAAACTCATTTTTTCATAAAATAATTCTTTAGTTAGTCAGGGCGAGCCACGTAAAACAGACCACTTAATTATCTTCTCCAGCTATGACTGTACGAGAATATTTTTATATGGTACGAGAAAATAATAATTATCTTCTCGTACGGGAAATGTGTCATCGCTGGGGGACATCACATTGAACATTTACTGAAACAGTAAACGCGTTTATTTAAATTTTTAAATTGACTTCAAATGTTGCTGAAACCTGATATCTTGATAAAATAAATACATGTTCATGTCTGTTACAATATACAGTAGAAAAAAATATGTAAAATCATGTAAAAAAACATGAGTGTACTTGAAAAAAAGAAACGGAAAATAATTGTCTTCTATATTATTCATCCTTTGAAACCACTTAAACTGTATGAAAATTGTCTCGTACCGTCATAGCTAGGGAGGATAATTAGGTGTCCTGTTTTACGTCGTTTCCATTGCAGTTATGTGCACATAGAATAATTTTTTTTAACACGCACTACCAAAGCAGTCAAATTGACTGGTTTGCAATTTTACTATGCACGATTTATTGTTGGTAAATATTATGTTTACTTTAAATTGACACTGAATAAAACTATAAAAATGTAAATAAACATTGTTTCCTTGTCAACGTGTCATTCTGATAGCTTCGATGAAATAAGTGCACGTTAATCGTCGGTAGATTTAGTATTAAATAAATAAATATCGATTGAACCAAAACCTGTGGTGTACATAATCTTCTTGAATGATCTACCAAACATGCTGGTAAAGTTGTTCGGTCAACTCCTTGGACACCCTGTATATCCAATCACAGTACTCAAAGGGTTGATAGAGGACGATAAGACGACAGTGTCTCGATCCATACGATTTTATTCATTTTTGTTCGTTTGTTGCTCTGTCTTTGAAGAAAGTGCGTGCCAAAGTGTGTTTAAGAATTGACAGTCGTGTTTTAATGAACAATTACCGAAGGAGTAAGTGAACGGAAGCAGTGAGTGATCGGAGGAGCGGGTTTAAGGCGGATTCGCACAGCGTGGGAACGCTTCTGCTCCGGATGAGCCGAGCCTCCGTCGAGTCCAGGGCCCAGGAATGCTCACCGGCAAGTTCTTCCTTCAACTTCAGCTTTTTCCTTTTTTCTGCTCGGTGTCTATCGTCTAACTTTATCACCTAAAGGATTTCCAGCCGTTTCGATATCTGGAAATGCCTTTTTCTTCAGTTTTTATGTCGAAGAAGGACCGTCGTCTGATGAAGTACTTTCGTTTATTGTTCGAGATACGGTTAAGGCAAAGTTGTCTCGGTTTAATTTATTCAGAACACGGTGTTCGTGAGTCTACATAGAATTTTTTGAGACATACTCAATTGAGATGCTGTTGCTTACACTTGACCTTGCTGACCTTGAATGAACCTGAATTATGGAGTTTAAAGTATACTTATTCCAGAAATTTTTGTGAAATCAGGAAAACTAATATTGTTAAAAATAACTACAATATAGTCTTTATTTCTTATTAAGACCTTCAACATTTTTATCGTACGATGTCCTCGGGAAATTACAATTTTTATAAAAAAGATTCTTGAAACATTTGTAATATTGATAGTACAAAATGAAACATTAATACAAATAATGCATACTATTACAGAATCAAGGTAAATCAGTGGTTTCTAATTAAACAATACAATTGATTGCACCAAACAGTAATCATACATGTCCTTGTGGTCAACATTTTATTGTGAATTTTCCTAAAAATCGAAATCTTTACAAAAATGTATGTTTCATATGTTCTATTTATTTTTAAATTTACAGTTAGCAGAATCTTGGTGGTATAATTTATTTTTCTCGCACTCTGTGTGTCTTAGGTGATAAAATTAGATGAGACACCCTGTATATTGTTACTCTAACCGAGAGCAGCCTTCTCTCGTTTTATCTCGTCGCCAGGTTCAAACTGATAAACGTCGCGATTCTTCTTGTTGCATTCGTCTCGCTTTCGACTTATCGTGCCTCTCGTTATTGGAATACTTCGCATTGTTCACCTCTCTGTCCACCCCCATCCCCCATTTCCATTCTTTCTTTTGGCCACCTTCGATCCGACAGCCTTTCGAACGAACGTTCCAGAATGGAGTTAATTAAACGTTGCATTATTCGATGCTCATCTCACTTCATACCTTGAAATTAATTGTCAATTATTCGTTGAAACATAGAAAATATTTAAACGAAGTAGTTGGCTTCAAAGGGAACGTTTTGGGCTTCTGCAACCCCTTGACGATCTTACGGTTGTTGTGGACTATAATTTCTATAATACAGAGTCAATGATGATTTGATTTTTTATAATTTAATGATATATATTGTTTAAAAATTTGAGAATATTGTTATTAATCGTGTGGATGTGTGTAAACAATTATGAAATGATTTATGTTTCATGAATGATTGAAATTTTATGGAATGACTTCGTCTGTGAGGGGTGAACTAGAGCATTGTTTTTTTAACATGTTAATAATTACCTAAAATTGATATTTATTGATACATTTCATTGCAGAATGTTTGGAGCGTTCGTTAAATGGTTTGAATGAATTTTTTGTACCTGGCTGACGATCTTCCGTTTATCCTGTCTCTAACCAATGCATGCTAATCATTAATTATTATTTTAAATAATTTATCCGTCACTTTTGTTTCTTAATTTTTTCCCTTTTAGTTGGTATAGTTATTCCTAAATGTCGGCATTTGGTCCTGTAACCAACGTTTTAGTAAAAATACATAATTCAAGGAAACAATGTTTATTTATATTTTTCTTTATCTTTATTCAGCGCCAATTCAAAGTAAACATAATGGTCGTCAAAAATAAATCGTGCATAGTAAAATTGTAAACAGTTATTTTGACCGCCTTGGTAGCACCAGTGTTAAAAACACTATAATTTCAGATTACTTTCCTCTCGTATCCAAACCTAGAAAGTCGTGCCGTTTTCATCCTACACAGCGTACCAGTGACATCGGTCATCAAAGTGTTAAGTTTAATTATTCTCGCCGCTGATCGAATGAAACGTTTCATTGAATCCACGTACCCCGTCGATGCAATAAATTAACCGATTACATGATTAAATTGAGCATTATTATTAAATTTCACGCGAGATTCGAAGGCCATTATCAGCGCGGTTGTCGACTGTTCGGACGACCGGAAGTTCGGTTTACGTGCGTTTCGATGATTCCGAGAGTCCGCGTTATTTGCACGTTACCTCGCCGAGTGATAAATATTTATTAGAATTTACCGGTGCACGGAGCCGTGGTGTGGAAAAATCGATAGGGTATCTCGGTCGACTTCTCTCGCACAGCGTTGACGAAGTGACGTCGATCGATTCCTTTCTTTCTGTCTTTCCGGTTCTTTTTTTCCGCGTGTTTCGATATTGGCCGCCATTAGCAGCCGCGGTGATAATAAAGGAACGAACGAAACTGGAAAAAATGCGGGATGACGCCGATTTCAGAAGTTTTTTCGCGGTTGATAAATATTTATGAGAACCGGCCATTTGCATATCGATCCCCCGGGATATTCAGTCGCCATCCCCTGAGGGATTTCGCAATATATTTACATCTATTACTTATTCTGAAAAATGTCTCCGCTCGTCCGGGAAATAGAGTCTAGCTAATTTTATCGCTGCAACTTTTTCTTCGTAATTAGCGAACGGTGGTGATTACGAATTATTAAAATTTGTTTTTTGTGCTCGGCGGAATTTAATTGATTGAACATTTGTATAGATATGTGAATTTACTGGGGAAATTTGTATCATTCAGCAAGTATTCGGTATGTTTATTGGCAATTATTTTGTAATTAAATGATCGTGGAAACTCTGCATATATATTTCATTTTGTCTCGCACTTCTGAGAGAGTGAAATATTAGACAATAGGCTCATTTAAAAATAAGTGAATGTCTTTTCCCTGATTTTACGTGTATTAATTTATTATTTACGTGTATGAGGGTTTTAAAAAATATTCAATAGAATGACAAGAATAACACAAAATTTTGTAAAATTCATATCCAAATAAACTCTATTTATAATATATTCATTAGAATTCGTTTCGTAAACGTGACTCATATTACGAGTAAAGGGTTAAAAGATTAATAAAAAAAGTGAGTCGTAAATGAAATGTCAAGGTCATGTTTCTTGTCAAGAGTAAATGTACAGAGTTATGAAATCAGCGAAAATTGGAAGATGAAAAGAGAATCGATAGTGCAAACGCTATCCACTTCAAGAAAACTGAATTTTTTTTTAAATAGGATAATTCTATCTATTAATTTGTGTATAAATTATTTGTATGTCAATTGTCAAAAATTTCATCAACTTTTTAGGAAAAAAGATTCTAGATGCTATATCCTTATAGCAAAAAAATCTTCGAGTGCAATGGGTTAAAAAAAGACATGTTCATTTTGAAATAAAAAAGTGCATTATAAACGAAGAGGCCAGCTCACGTGTCCTGATAGAAATAATAGTATTAACACATTGTTAATCGACGAGTACACTCGTGTTTGTACATGCAGCAGCTTACGCAATTATTAAAGTGCAAAATTGTCTAAGCTGTCATTACAATATTATTGATTGTATTTATTCAGATTTGGGCATTTTAATATTCAATCCTGAAAATAGCCGGTGACGCGTTACTCTTTGATGAGTGAATTATATTGATTAGATTAATTTAAATTTCAACTGTAAATTGTATAGATGAGTATATTTTGAGTAGATGATTTTTCTATAAAAATGGAAATTAATTTTATAAGAATGATTTGTTCAGGGAAGAATTATTTTTATTACTAGGTAATAATCGTTATCAACCAAGCGATAAGTATTTATATTTCTGTCAGCGTTGAAAGAATTTGTTTATTTAAAACTTCATGAAGAAACAATTAGTTCTGAGTGAAATGTCAAGATCAGTCCCATCAGAAGTAAAAGTATAGCAGCGTTACGGGATCCATGAAAACCGAAGGAATTGGTTACACGAGGACAGTTGCGTCACATTCCTGGTCGCGGCATTGAAAACGAGCAAAAGTACCACGGGCCATTTAAGGTACTCGTCTTGTCGCGTTCCTGTTTCCTCGTAAAGCTCGATCTCTTGCAATCGACCGACGTTCTCAGGTGAACAAACGAACGAGACACGACCGAAGACCTCGATACGATCGAATCCAAGCATAGTCGACTACGAGTCGAACCAGAACGGGATTCCGCCTGGTGCTCCATGCTTTTTACTGGAGGTACACTATTACTGCGGTCATTCTGTTGGATGACTTCGTTGCAACTGTTTTTTGTTTTTTAAGTTGTTTATTTTGGGCTATACAAAATTTAACCAAATTTGTATAAACTGTAATCCTTAACTACTGACACGCAGTTTTTCGACACTAGTAGGGACATGGAGTCTGTCAGACTCCGATTAAAACATATTGTTATTAAGACTGTAACTGTTATATAGAAATGAGACGTAACGTAAAAGATTTTTCATAGTTACGTAAAAGATTTCTATAAACAAAAAAATAAGGACCGTAGAGCGTCGATTATCGAAATGTGGATCATCCGAAAATTGGTTATCTTATATCAGTCACAAGCTAAAATTATCATTGGTGACACTGTGCAAAAAAATTAAAAATGTTTAATACACTGTGTTTATTGTTATTTATTAAACATTTTTTTTATTCACTTCATCGAGTACTATTTATCCTACAATTGATAGTGCATAGTAGAATTTGAGAATTTCACAGTCGCCTTGGCATTTCCAAAATTTGACTTACCTAAAAGATTGCGTTTGTTATGCAACTGAATAAGTTTTTCTTCACTTTTCAGCGAATATTGCAATCTTCTTGAAATCTTCTAAAATGCGTGTCTCATAAATAATTAAATTTTATAGTCACATAAAGGGCTCCAAACGGGACATACTTCACTGAACAATTTTGTATGCAACATGAATGAGTCAGAAGTTACTTTACATGACAGTTTTAATTGACTCACCCTGTATAACAAATCCTGCCGCTATCCTGCAGCTCACAAACTCTAATAAAATTGATACTCCAATGTACCGCTTTTACACCGATCTATAACTCGAACGGCTCTCTAATTGCGCTATTATTAACGACGGTTATTTATACCAGTTACCGACGGTTTCGTGCTCATTAACGTATCACTACGATTAAAGCAGCCGCTAATTTACGCTGTAAACGCGCCTGTAATCGGTATCGATGCGTTCGCATTGCATTAATGGGGTTTAAGTAAAAAATGTGTGGCATTAGGCGAATAATCGACGATGGAATATTTTCAGTTTAGCGGCTGCGGGAACGAATCATGGTTAAGTTTAATGCATAGTTCGACTACCAAGGTACACGGCCAAAGCTTTATCGCGGCACACTGTTGTGAAAGCTCGCTAGCAAGGAGGCACATGAAATCGCTTCTTAATTGCCAGACACGAAGTTGTTTGTTTACGAACATACTTGCATACACTGGGTGTCCAAATCTGCTTGAAAGTCATCGAAATGGTTAGAGATAATAAAACTATTTTATATGAAAAGTGGAATAGTTTTAAAAAATATGTACATATTAGATTTAGAAAATTTTGTGATTAATTTTGTATTTTTGAATGTAATCACATTGTAATATACTTAGTGAGGATTCACAAAAATCGTCGAGGGATTTATAAGTACATAGTGCGTGACGAGAGAAACAAAAATGTCTAATCAATATATTTTCTATATATTTGCTATGGTCTGTTTGGAGAACGCCTATAGGCGTTCGTCAAGCGTACTTATTAAAGAGGTTTATCGATCTCCCGCATGTGTCGAACAGTCATCATATAAACTTCTGCGGTGATAAAGTTTTTTTTAAACTTAGATTTTATTTGAGGGCCTACGTAGACTGAACATTTATTACGGCGCATTTAGGATACATTTGACTATAAAAAACAGAATCATACACAAAATTAAAATTAAAATACCTCTTCAGCCAGCAACTTTTCAACAAATACTTTTCTGTAGAGGTTAGTATTATAAAAAGATATGTGTCAGTAATAAAAAAAACATTTATTCTTGATACGCACAAGAGACCCAGAGTGTTTGTATTTAACTAGGGCACCCTATAGAGGGTGCATGCAAATCCGTTGCATCCTTTTGCTATATGACACGAAAGCTCATATGCATATTGTTCCTCTCTCTTATGAAACACACGTATCCTGGAAAGCTAGTTACTGATTAAGTCTCGTTTCATTAATATCTAATTCGATTACACTAAACTTCAATTTCTTCCTCAATAACAATGATTTCATATCGAATAAATCATAATTTTCTTCCAATATTAATACGTTGGTTCCTGAGTAAATTACAGTAGGTTCTCGATTATTCGAATTATAATTCGCAACAGTATGACTCACATTGCAACTAAATCTTACTATTATAATAAAGAGACAGGGACATAGTGCACGCACAAACGCTAGATGGCAAATCTCGGCGCCCCTACGCTCCAAAGAGAATTCGCCCCGCTACAAGATATAAGGAAAAAAAACAATGTTTTGAATTTTATACACGGAATAGTCGCAGGTGAAGCCGTGTCCAGGACATGCTAGTTTCGCCTAAAACCGATAAGTATATTTCAGAATATAAAATACAGAGTAGTGCGAAATTAAATACACAGTGTTATTAACTAAAAGGTTCTACCATAATGATAAATCAATGTTTCGAGAACCCGTAATCGTCAAGAACTGTGATTTCTGACATTGTTATTCGATATTTTTAGCTCGAGCTCAAGTCTGCATTCGCTTCGTTCCGCTAGACGTTCCTTTTTTTCTCTCGCTGCCTCCGCGATATAACCACGTTATAAATATTCATGGTCCGCGGCTGTGTTCCTCTTGTCTTTGTCCAGCGTGTTCAGGTCATTTTCCTCTTGCCTATTAAACGTTCTCCAGCTCTTTTCATCTCGCTCTTATCTCGTTTCACACTGTGCCGAGTCTCGTGCACCGTTTTCAGGGGGTGTACACGATAATTGGCTCAGTCGACCAGCCTCTATCGAATAAATTTCTCCCGTTCCAACTAAACTTTCGACGGCGAACGTGTTGGGCGATGTGTCGATCGGTAATCGAATCATTTCGTACGCGATCGATATTAACGATCTTAAATCGATCGCACCGTGTGCTTCGAAGACAAAGGAAAGTGTTAACCGTCGAGTTCATTCGATTATTTTGATGACGTTACGATGGTCATAGGTTACCAATTTTTGGAATTGATATAAAAATTTTATATGTTTGTTCAAGATGTGACATAGTTTGAGTAATCGATTTCATGGATGGGTTCTGTAAGATTGATTACAAGACGTTTATGTGCAAAATTACAATTTTTGTGTAAGTAAAATGCCTTGCAAGTCGAGGCAAATTGAACTCTGTTTTCGAATACTGAGAATTCATTGGACGCCTGAAGTGAACTCAATGTTTTATGTTACATCCTGTAGAAACTGCAAACAAATATTGCAGAAAATTACTGAAATGGGACTTCAGGTTTTAAATTGTTAAACCAGAAATTAGTTTGCTGTTTATGTGAGAATTCAGAAAGAGTGAAGTCAACAGGCTTATTCAATTAGAAATTAATTTTCGAATTGTATATTCAGATGTAGAAACCTTAACACGTTGAATGCCACAGTGAAAACTGCCATACCTAGTCAGACGCGATATAATGTTCTATCTTAAGTATAAATCACGGAAGAAAAGAATATTTTACCCTTTGAACGAATGTTCCAAATTTTTCGAGATTGCAGTCCATAAATTCGATTCCTAAATTCGAAGTGAACAATTCGCTCGTTTTTTATTTACATAAGATTAATAAAAATACGTGTAACACGAAGACGGTCAATTTTACTATCTGACGTGCCCAGTAATTTGAAGTCATCGCGTCGCGTTGCAAGAGCGTTCGTTACGTGTTTTTCCGCGAGGAAAAAGGTTTAGATCCCGTTCGCATTGTCGTCGGCGTTGGTCACGGATCGTCGATCCTTCCGGTCCGGCTTTCACCGTTAAGGCTCATCCTGAATGCTCTTTCGAGCGCGAGAGATTGTTCCAACGCTTATTGTTCTCGAACGACATAAATCAAGCAGGCTGACCGGAGAACAGCATCGTGATCGAGAATTCCATCTTCGATCGTGAATTCTAGCCTCGAGCATTAACATCTTCATCGTTATGGATACAATGATCACTGGACTGGGGATCTTCATGCGATTTAACATGTCCAATTACGGAATGTAATATATGTATATTTTATAGTGAGATATACAGAGTGTTCCAATATTCGTGGTACAACCGAGAAGGGGCTGATTCTGCGTGAAAAAATCAGTCGAAAATGTAGAAGCAATTTTTTTCATACGATGCTTCGTTTTCTACAAGAGTACGTTTAAAAGTTTACTAAGTATTTTCTTGTGTCCAGTGCGGATGATCGACAAGCTTCTTCATTGAATACGATATTTGAACGCCCATGGGCGTTCTCCGCACGAACAGCAGTAATATTACGGGAGGTGTACCAGATTGTATTTATATCACATTTCACTTTTTCATTACCGCAGGCAGATAGCATCCGGCTAGACACAAAGACTGATAAGGGTTCAGCGTTACACATAATATTAGTATGAATAATATACTTTACATCAAAAACTTCAAATATCTCTCGAAATATTAATTTTTTAAACATCGTATTCTAGTACTTTTTTATGCTGAATGTTCCGAAGAATTGATTCACGCAAAAAGAAACATGCATTTCCATTTAAAAAAATAATGCATTTGCATTTTTGGGGCACATCGTTACACTTATTAAAAAACGGTGCATATAGAAAAGTAGACATTCGAATGCCGTTCAACTTTTTTCTCTACAACTTTTTTTATCTCGAACCAAACTCGAGCTATGAACCGTTCTAATCGCGTGCCTCATCCTGTATTTAATCAGAACGACCTCGCGAAGCCTAATTTCCGTGGGTCTGTCGCGGTTAAAAAATTGATATCGTAAAATGTTCACGCGCATTCGTCAGGAAATACCGTCTGCAGATTTCTGTGTCGCTCGTTACCTCGGAATAGGGAGGTAATGCCAATGTAATTTGTATTTACGAGCCTCCACAGAGCCATTGTGGCTCGCTGCTCAATGGAGCACACATCCTTTTAAAAGACGCATCGATCGAACGACAAAGCGAAGAAAAGAGCCAGGATTCCTGGTGACCCAGAACCATTCTGCCAAGAAAATCCATCATCCCTGACACTGATACGTATCTTTTTTCTTTCTTTATTTCTGCAATCCTATTAATGGTAATGGCTTTCGAATGAGCTTTAACGAGAACATCATTTGCTCGAATGTTTCCTGGGAGACCATTTCTGGGACAACGGAAGCTTGGAAAATTCGTACATTCTCGATTTGTTTAGACGTCTTTTTTGTGTGTACAGCGTGTCCCAGGTTTCTTATGACAAATTGTGAGGGTTTATTCTACAAATAAGAATAAAAAAACAATTTGATATGAAGGTTAGGTATGAAGGTTTCGCTAGAAAGTTATTAACTAATATTGAACGTAATATGAAATGGGTTACATTGGGTTTTTTAATACTGGATATAAAAGATCGTGTGCCTCTTTTCTGTGTATTCTCAGGATGTTTATTGCCGTCAAATAATTCACTGTAAGTGATATACTGTATCATTAATAGCGATGTCATAATAATGGATCATTTACTGTACCAAATTTTTCAGTACACAGTGTTGTCCTTACACGTCGATACGAACTTGATTACGACGCAGTATTGAGCTTTTTATGCTACAAAT
This sequence comes from Macropis europaea, assembly GCA_916610135.2. Taxonomy (NCBI): domain Eukaryota; kingdom Metazoa; phylum Arthropoda; class Insecta; order Hymenoptera; family Melittidae; genus Macropis; species Macropis europaea. The sequence goes on from OU744344.1 coordinate 24,920,432, forward strand.
TTCTTGAAAATTTTGTCGAATCTTAATAATTGAGTTAGCAGACTGTTGCATTAAATTTCACATAAACCCATCCCTGCACTGTAAAACTTTTACTTACAGCAAGTAGATAGTTAAAATACTTTGTTACCTATTTTAGGTTGCGTTCAATACATGTTTATAACTTTGTAACAAAGCATTTGTAGTTGACCTTTAGATAACATTTCTTCTTTACCTCTATTTGTGGAATATGTTCCCTCAGTCTGTCGGAAAAACCCGGGAGACCCTGTAGAATCTCGATCCTTTGAACTGTCAATCGATACTGACCTCTTCAAAAATGGTGAATAAAGGTAAAGTCGACTGGAGTTTTTTTTTTAAATTTCCTATTCTCTTCAATTCTTTTTCTTTTGTTCAATAGCTAGTTTATGTTAGACAGATATGAAATGAATTTGTTCCTGAAGAAGGATAAGAATGTTTCTGTGAACGCTCCATTTGCATTTAGACCGACCTACAGTAGCACATACTGTGTCATTGCTCCGAACGCCTATGGGCGTCGACAGTACACGGTGAGCGGTTTTGTCTCGCTCCATGGGTTAAGAAACTATGATCATTTTTTAAGCAAGTGCTTAAGCATATAATAGAGTTGTCCTGAGTTTTATTACATGAATTGTGAGGCGCGAGTCTCCAAGTTGACAAGGCAGCAAAGTTTATGCTTTTTTCACGAGATTATGCGAAGAGAAAAAGAAAGCACGGTTTGAAGAATCGTCATCCATTCTGAAACTTCTGACAGAAGAAGGATCCATCCTCGCATTCCACGGCCTTTTCTTTCGTTCGCCGAAAAGCTAGAGCTTTCCGCTGTTTGCACAAAAACAGAATGTCCTAACGAGATTCTTCTTTTTTATGCTTTCCTGCGCCCGTCCATTTTGCGTTCCTTTATCGAAGCATATTTGCCTTTTAAAGCGACTCCATCGTATGGTTACTCATCTATATTGTCGGTATTTTCAGTAATATAAACAGTATACTGTAATTTTTTATTCGGACAATTTAAGATCGACGAAATCTAAAAAATTGTTAGTTATAGAAATGAATTAGGTGTCTTTTGTATTGAAAGTGGGCAATTTTGCTGCAAATAAAATATCAGAATTTATTTAGCACATTTAATGTTTTGTGTGTTGCAAATTGCTCAAATTGGAAATAACGAATTTAAAGAATCTTATCTCTGGATATTCAGATTATTTAATTTAATCACAACAATTGCAAAAAAGGAATGTGGTTATGGTGTAATTAAAATTATTTTCAGTGTCGTAATTTTTTATTTTTGGAGTATATTGCTAGCGGCAGAACTGTATAACAAAAGCTTCCAAAAATTTACAAAACGACTTTTTCACCTGTTTACGTGTACACTATAGTTGCTTTCCCCTGTCCTCAAAATCCGATACAATTCATCTTAAGTCGACTAAATTTTCAAAAACTCTAATTACAAATCCTCTCAGGATTTTCCAAAAAATTACATTTATAGCCCTAAACATTTTCTTTAAACAAACAAAATACTACCCCTAGTTTGACAATTGATTTTTTATTTGAATCCTTCAAAAGCTACGAATAAATTTCCAAAAACACCAATCATAATCCTTCTCATAAATTTTTAAAAAATTACATTTGTATCACGAAATATTATCTTTAAACAAACATCACTATCTCCAGTCTGATGTAATAGCTTTTTTATTCGAAAGATTCGAAAGTCCATGTCGCAACGTCGATTGCCATGTTCGAAAAAAAAAGTTGAAATACACACAGTGGACGCAGGTATATTCGATTTTTTCGAACAGAGGAGTCGAGTGGCTCGCAGAGGGCTTTGTTGTAGATGAAACTGTCATTGGCCGAGCAGAGCCGGCGGGTGACAAAAGGGATCTACAAACAAGTATATGTCCATTTCAGAATTGAACTCTAGGGGGTCGTTCACGTTAGAAACTGCCTTGTCTGGAATACATATAAGCGTGACAGCAGCACACTCAGACCTCCGTTATACCCGAAATTGCTGGCTCATTTTGAGACGTGTCCACGTTGCTGGTCTAACGTCTGTTCCTGAAGCATAACCGGAGATTCATCCTAATCCCTTTTCATCTTCGTACAATTCCATTTACCTGTTCGATCACACTGACACGCGTCCGTGTGTTATGTTTGTTTAACACGTAGTCTGCCATGGGGGTTACCAGCGTTTCAGATTCTATGTAAATAAATAACTATTGATTTTGACTATATTATGATCAAATTTAACATTGCAACATTAATATAGGTACGCAGATACAATACTGAATACTCAAAGATTTTTTTACTTCACGATTTATATAGAAAAGAAAAATGTATGTTGTGCCTGACTAGCGATTACTGTTTTCACTGTGGCAGTCAGCGTGTTAATACGAGCCTATTATTTCTGACAGAAATTTTTGAATTTGATCCCCTTTAATCAACTGAAGACACCAATATAGGGATTTTTGGAATATTTTGTGTATTTTATATTATGTTTTATTCAATGTTTATTGTGTGTGGTATTTAGAATTTTTAGTGACGATATTGAGATAATAAGTAATGAACAATATTGTGGATATGATGTTATAATATTTTCAATACATGTTTGCTGTGTATACTTAGAGTTTTTAGAATTCTCAGAGACTCCAATCGGTCATCTTGTCTGTTAAACACAATTCATTTGTATAATAATGTTGACGTTATCTTCGATTATTCATAAAATGTTGTGAACACCAGAATAGTGTGTAATAAACCAAATTTAACTTTACAACAGTAGAATTTTTTTTCTTTGTATGTAGTCAAGCGTCGACTGTTATGGTCATTTAGCAGGGACACCTATAATTTTAGGTGAGTGGGGGGTTTTTTTTATACTTTCGACAGTAGTAATAAATTAATTTTGACGTAACTATAAAAGTTAGGAGAATGTATAAATAATTAGAACTGGATTCATTTAAAACTTGTTTAATGTAAATGCAATGTGCAACCGTTCTACTGTAGATTTAAAATAAGCCTAGATCTTTCTGGAATCTATCTTACCTAACCTATATCAAATTTAATTCAGATGTAACTTAAATCTAGACCAGTCAGGAGCATACATAACTTAACTACTGATTACGTTTGCATGATAATCATTTCCACTGTTTGTCCACTTCATTCTGTCCTTGACTGCACGTAACGTCGGTTTCTCTTGAGGATTGCTGCGTCACGCATACGTGACACGTGGTAGCGAACGTGACAATCTTATTTATTTTAAATTTAAAATCTCTTCTGATGATCACTGAGTATTTACAAATTTAATTAAAAATCGTTTCACTAATTAAATCACGCAAATTTTTGGATTTTTCCTAAAGTTCCCATTCGATCTGGTATCGTGACGATTTCAACGGACATTGGCTAAGGGACACCAAGGATCCTCCCCTATGAGTCGACTCGGCTGAGCGCATAAATCAACGCTAACTTCGTCGAGCTTTGGCGAGGATTTATTGAGCGTGTCCTTTCCTCTGTGCGTAATGATAAATTATGACGATCGAATATCGAGTTCCACGAGGGTTGAACGAACACACGGGAACGTGTGTACACAGTACCCCATAATATGGGGGACCGTAAGCCTCGTCGTGTTTTTAGGGGATATTATCCCCCTGTATCGTTCTATATATTCTTCATTGAAGCTTGCGCAAATGATATTACCTTGCGACAAGCCGATAAACAAGGGCTATCAAATCTACGGACTTCTATATCCTCGTAGATAAATAAACATTAATAATGGCCCTCGCTTGTAAACATTTCGGAGGCAGGATTATGATGATGATCTTTGGGATTAGACTTCTTCGTTTAGCAATTTCGATGGACAGAGGAATATTTATTGTCAGAATGGCAATATGGTTATTTAAATTGATCGCAAAAGAATTTTATAGCATGTAAAATAATTTTTATTATTTTATATGAAGGGTATTTTGAAGCATAGTGAACTGGAGAATTTCCTGTACTTTGTGTTTATTTTGAATACATTAGAAAATATTTTGCTGAATTGTTTTGTATAATAACAATATTTATTGTACTTATTTTCAATGGACAGGTGAATTTGATATTTAATAAGATTAATATTGTGGAAGTCTTTGTATTTTGTATAACATTGTAAATTTATAGGAGTCATATAAATTTTTACAATTCACTGCACACATCAGACTCATTATTTTCAATCTTCGAATAAAATAATAAAAAATTCAAGCTTGCCTCTGTACAATTATCAGATTGCATCTTAAGCAGTTAAAACGATGTACAAACTTCATTTAGTAGCACTGAAATTTTTATTTATTTTTCTAATATTTGCATAAGATTCAAGAAGCAATCTGTTAATTCTAAGAACTCAAAGCCGTTGTTTTTGTACTAATAAGAAATCCTGACAATTATCATAATCGCTATAATGTTGAATATTTGTGGGTAGCATATAAATTGTTGCAATTATTACTCATTATTTTTAGCCTTCAAATAAAATAGTAAAAAATCATCGATATTGCCTCTGTAACACTTCTTGGTACATAATGTCACCTAATAAGCACCGTGTTAAATATGTCACTTGAATCACTTAAACTCATAACACATGTTCTACTTATGAATTTAGGAAGAAGTGTGCGTTCTTTCGAACGCTATAAGTCTTCATTTCTTACAAAAGTGCTTGAGTCACTTTACTAATAAAAAAAGATTGATTCGTTATCATTTATAGGAAAATGATTGCAACAAGGACAATTATAATTACTCGAGACGAAAAATATAAAATAAATTTCTTCATACTAAACAATCAATTGAAATGCTTACTAAGAAATTACATGAACCTGTCGTGGAATTAAACGGTCGAACCAAAAAATTGAATATCCGCCTGACGTTTAATATTTGCCGCAATTATGGAGATTCAGTAATTATCAGGCAGCATAAGGGCAAACTTAATGCTGAATTATTCAGGTCGCGTAAAGGGAAAAGCCTCCGATGCAATGTTGCGCTCGGGACTTCGCCTCTTTGTTGCTTTTAATCTTCGATGTACCACCAGCGATTCTTCCTTGTAATCTCTTGCCCGTAATCAGATAATCTACATTTAATTAAAGGGAAACTCTGATTAAAGAACGCCAATTAACATGGATATCGCTGATAGTGATGTAACCGTCAGCATTGTTATCTTGGTTACATTGATGCACTCAGTGCAGATAACGAAGATATTACAAAGCCCCAAGTATGATTATAATAAACAATACGTGCGCAAGAGAAAATTCGCTGGGTTCCTTCTCATGGGCTCCGTTGTGTTTTGAAAACCGGAAAACTGATGATTAAGTAGAAACAGAGAATTCTGAGGTAATTACCTGAGTTCAGCACTGCTTACTCGCAATAACAATTACAAATATGAACGATAAATTACGGAAATAATAAATTTGTTGCATGTAAAGGATTATTAAGAACAGAAACTTTTATTCGATGCATAAATCATGTATAAATAAATTTGAATGTACAGTGAATCCTTGATTATTCGAACTGTAATTGGTAAAATGATGACTCAAATTTTGATTATGTTTGGCATAAAAATTATAATTTTATTTTAGAATATAAAATACATAGTGATATAAAATTAGGTAGATAGTATCACTAATGATAATTTTAGCTCCTAACTTATACATATTGTATGATCGAAGACCTACGGTACTACTACTTTCGAGGTAATTTAAATTACTCATCGCCATCAGTACAGTATGATTTGCACACATTTATTAAAATATTTTTCTCAATTTTGACATATAAAATAATTTCACCCTTCTCACGGTTGATACTTTGACAAAATACAACTATAGATAATACTCGTACAGTATATGCAACAAAAAAATCAACATATTATTGTTTGATTGCTCTTTATGCAATTTTTTTCTCAAGAATAATTTCAAGCACACCATTAGTTAAATTAAAAAGAAATGAAAACAAAGGGTTGAGACGGTCACTCAAGTCATACAATTTCAAGACATTGAAAATTTGACCTTGAACTTTCTTAGAAGATTCTGTGCAATACAAAAGACCTCTTCTACTAAATTTTTTAAGCTCCCTAATGCTAGTTAACATCGACAGACACGTCAGAGGAGTACAGTAGCGAGTAGAAGCTTCTTACTTTATAACTCACACCATTGACACAGCCTTGAATTTACAATTCCTGACCACTATACCAAGTATGACCTGTATCGTGATTTAGAGGATGATTGCGAGGACTCTGGGTCTAGACTGAGAGTTTAACATACTCCAATCACTATTTACTATAAGACTCTAAAAGCTCCAATGACTGTTTACTTTAAGATTCTAAAAACCCCAACCACCATTTACTATAAAACTAAAAACCCGTGGCCTGCAGAAACTTGACGAATTTCTTGACGATAGACCAACTTTCAGGACCTCAATCACTCATTTACACACTAACAGCGACATTCGTCGTACATAAGTCACAGCGATCCTAAATTCAACTATGTTTAGCGCGAAATTTGAATTCTTACAGGACCAAATGCCGAAGGTACCCTTCAAGTGTTCCAAATACCGCCCTCTATCGATATACTATGCAAAGAACTAGATTGTCACGTGAATTTCAGATGGTCCATACGTCAGTCCCGGGAATACAAGCTCCGTGAAGGGCCACTGAGAAAAATGAGCGCAGCGGTAGAAAATGGCGTGGAGCCCTCGAAGCCGCGTGGCGTTTTCTCGAGGGCGTTCGCTAAACGGGCGCAGCCCTTCGAGGAAGGTGAGTCCGGTGAGAAAGAAATGGTTCAGGGATTACTACGGTGCGCACACTGGGGGCTTTTTGGTGGCTGGTTGTTAGTATTTCGTAAAGCACGATCACATGGACGCTGAAGCGACGTGGCGACATTGGAAATGGTGGAAGGCTTTTCAGATTCCATCAGCTTACCAGCTATAATTTAATCTTTATTTTTCTGTGTATCATTTTTTTTTAAGGGAAGTTTATTGTGTCAAGAAGAAAAGATACTAAAGAAGAAACGAAGAAAAAGTGTAATGACAGACGAAGTTTAAGATTGTAGAGTAAAAAGCTCCGGGGCACTCGCAATCTTAATGTAGTATTTGTGGCTATTGCACTTATTACTACTATATGACACTTACATGGGACGTCACTCAATTGGCATACGCCGATTTTTGTGCAATTTCGATATGTTTTAGAATTCGAAAAAATATTCGACGCGTATTTTTTTATACCCGTACGTGTACATTGAAGTTGGAGTCAAAAAACCTATTCTACTGACGGCATTTTAATGATGAATTCAATTGTACGATCACTTTTGTGATAAAGTAGCTTATTTAACACTTCGACTGCCATGTCACCTGTGTATGAGTGACACGTGACAGAGTCTGTGAAACATTATGGAAATTACTAATATTATTGATGAAAGCGAGTAGAATTAAAATTTACATTCACTTTGTATAAAAATTTAGAAAGTTCACCATTTTCAGGTAATAAATCGTGGCAGTCAACGTGATCAAAAGTATTGAATGAAGATCCATTTCGAGAAATATTGAATGAAGATCCATTTCGAGAGAATAAAGTTTGATGAAGAAAAGAACATTATTCTACTTTTTATCGTGTTCCAAAATATTGAATACGCGAAAGCCCATAAAGAATACCGTTTCCTTTGCATAGGCTCATAACATCGGACCATCACATATATCAGTCTGCACCCTCGGTTCGTTCCCCGCTGCTGTCGTAGACGACCTCGTGCTGGAAGCGCACTTAACGTTCTCGCGTGTTTGCACGTAAACCTATATACCACCTGGAAGGGTCGTCTAAGTCCACGTGAGCTTTCTGCGTGCTTTAATGCACCCACCTGACCGTAACCCGACGCGTGTACTAGATGTCCTCGCGACGGTTTCAACGAACGTAAAGCTATTAAACCGGGAAGAGAAACGCGCAGGCTATTGAACGAATTTTTGCTGGAAGCTACACACATTAGTATAGGCTTTTGGTACATTTATATAGGGTATTAGAAAATGTATTCTGGACTCCGAGGGCAGAACACAAAAAAGTGGATGGAAATTTGGAAGTTCACTCTGTTTGTTACACGTTTAGAGTAGAGAGTGGCGGCATTAAGACACTATCTGTAATATTTATATTTGAAATTTTCTATTTTGTATAAATTATTAACATGTCGAATACTGGGATCCTCGGTGACCAGCACCTAAAATTGAATTTAATTAAATAATTATTGATTATCACAAAATTCTAAGCAAACTTCATACTAAAACAATAATGTAGGAACAGAAGATTGAATACTCAAATTTTTTTTCTTTACGATTTACATAAAAGATAGTAAATTATATTGTGTCTGATTAGGCATGGCTAGGTATGTACTGTGTCTTGCTTCACTTTTGCACGAGATTATATTGCTTCGTTAATTAATTAATTATTAATTTCGATCAGCAACGTCACTGCCAGTAATCATATCCAAGAAAACAAACGCAACCGCTACCTGAAATTGTTCTCTGGGAATCAATACACGAATTCTACCTGACAAAGCGAATCGAGTACAATTTTTCTCATCCGTGTCTTATAATAAACGAGAATTTGATGAGATATAAATAGAGTTTCGAAACGACTTTCGAGAGCGCTTTGAACCGACATTCATGAAAGCTCGAATGGCTACATAGAACAATAGACGTCGAGCAAGACGATATTAAACTGAATTTTTCAAACTGTAATTAAAGTATAATTACCTTGACATCGTGGTGAACGAGTTTCGCTCGGTACGATTTAATTAAATTACGAAGCCCTACTTTTGCTTCTACTATTAACTCAACTCACAAAGAAATTGAATAAATAAAATAATGCACGTCGAATTAATTTCTCTAGAAAAAAATAATGTCCCGTGGTCTGTGCATTAATCATTTATTTTTATTCATTTGTTCAGCACGGATGTCTGAATGGGGTTGCACAACGATTGTCGAAACTTGAAAATTAATTAAGTCAGAGCGTTAGAGGTTCGTTGCATGCAAGCAATTTCTTACTTGGTTGCTTGATTACGGCAAAGAACTTCTTAATGAAAGGATGTAACACGCGCTTCAAGTGCGAGCTGAATAAGCTTAACGTAATTACGCCCTGAATTATTTGTTCGGCGAGAAGAGGCGGGAAACTGAAATTAACCTGCACCGTTGAACAACACGGCATCTTCTAAATGTAACGAAACCTCACCGAAACTCTAACGGGGCGAAATTTTTTATTAATAAATAACAAGGAACATTGTTTCCAAGAGTGGCTTTCAAACAAAACAAAAGAAATAATTTCACAATAATTACAATTCTCCATTCATGTGACCCTGGAGCTTAGAATAGTTGAAAAATTGAATATCGGTCAAACTGTACATTTTATTCTGTTTATTTAAATAATGAGGGACATTGTTATAAAAAAAGGCTTTCAAACAGTACAGAATTCATTAAAACTTTCTATTAATGCGACATTAATAGTATTTTAAAAAATCTACAACGCAAAATTACTTATTTTGATCTCTAAAAAACATATGAAATTTTGAAAATGAACAAAATGTGAAGGAAATGAAAGAATGGTATTGATCAAGGCTTCAAGTATGTATTTTGAATTTTTCATAATTTTTTTCGATCTCTTTGTACATTTTTAATTAGTAGAGAATTAGACAGAGTTTTAATTACAGGACAAAGATAGAGAAATAAATGAAACAGAAGTAATCTATACCTGTGACACAGAATCTCCGATTTACAGTTCACTAGGACATCGCCTCGACGCCTAATGCGATTACCATAACGCGGTTGCATATTAATTGCAATATTAGATCCGATTGCCGGTAGCGATACGTTCCCGACAGATAATATCGAGGAACTTCTAACATCGTTATCTATTTCCAGCCGAACTTTCCTTAATTCTATTACCAACTTAACGGCGCACTGGTTCACACCGTATGGGAGATACTAATGCATCCCGGGAAAAATGAATTTTCATCGGCTGCATGCAGTGATGAATCGGTCCATGCAGGATTTTTACTAAAACTGTGATAACGTAATATTTTTGGTTAATCTTGATTCATAGTCATAGTCACATAAGTCTCTCGATCAGAAATTTGGTAACTATTAGTAAATTCTTCAGTAGCAATAATTAGAATAAATTTTATCTCAGTAAAGTCTTTCTAAGAGAAATTAACAACAAATTATTCCTTCGCAATAAACATCCTATCTATTCATATCCGAAACAGTTCGAACTCGTTATTTCCATTCTACTTTACTCCACTTTCTAATCAAATCACTCATACATACGTCTTAACACTCAAACACCGAATTGCAAATATTACGCACAGCGTGTACAATGATCGATACACACAACAGAATTTCTCCCTGCAATTTTGATCCATTAACCCTACATGGGTTAGTGTTACACTAATGTACCATTTCCTTTAAAAAAATACAGCTGTCATAGTTCTTGGTGTAGTATCCTACCACTAGGTTCGTGTCTGCCAGCACACAGTCACAGATTTCAATTTTTGTATTGTGCAACTATTATAAAATTCCTACAATGCAGAAAAATTCAAAGAACAAGTAAATTCCTTTATCTTTACTCTCTGCCCTGCAAGGGATTAAAAATCCCAGCTGGAAGGGTAATCGAGCCGGAGCGAATCTCCTTGGCCAGAAGTTTCTCGCACATTCTACATCAAAGCGCGCTCGAAGCTCCACCGCGATATATCCTGATGAAACCGACAGAGACGGAGCATGACTCTGCGGACGATGGAGGGGGTGCGGCCAGCGGGACGGCCGGAGGGGAATGAGAAAGGGCGGGAGCAGGCCGGGAGGGGAATACGGTACGCTGTGCCCCGAAACAAGCTTCTCTCACGAACTTGTCGATAACAGTTTGCCACCCCTCGGGCCTTTCGAGCACCGTGCCTCGAGAATTCAATTATCTCATCGCAGCAACGACACTCGGTGAAGGTAATGCGAGATGAACGAGTCAGGAGACGGCCATCTTGCCGGCACAGAGCCCGAGAGCTTGGAATCCCACGGTCCCAGCATCCCTGCGACCCGTCGAAAGCTTCATCGTGCTTTACTGGCATGTATCCCCTGATATTTCCTTGAATACCGAACCCGCCAGATCTGGTTAACACGTTGACTGCCATAGTGGTCACCAGTGACTGACGCATCAGATATTGGTTAATTAAATAACTATTGAGTTTTATTATACAGTGACTCACGAAATTAATGAAATGAATAGCTGACTTCAACTTCCATTTACTTAATGCTTTGTTATGATATTATGCGTTGAAGTAAAGATACAACATTTATTACAGATTACATTTCAAATATGCCTCGAAAACTTGTGGTTTGATAGTAGCGCCCGAATTGACGGAGAACAGTAATTAGGAAAACGTTCGATTAATTGTGTGAGTCATTGTATTTTGAACAAATCTAACATTGCAACATTAATGTAGGTACACGAGTACAGTACTGAATACTTGAATATTGTTTTCATTTACGATTTATATAGAAAAGAGGAATTTCTGACGTGTCTGGCTAGTGACGACGTTTTTCACTGTGGCTGTCAACATGAGAGGATGCGATGGATCGTGTGTACATACATGGTGTGGTCAGTGGTACAAGTGCAAAGAGGATGATTGTTTGTGAGAAAAGAAGTTGAAAATGTGGAATGAAATTTTTTTTGGGTACGAAGATTTTTGAATGTTATCTGAGTACACGTGTACTGTTAGCTACCACATTGTTTGAGGGATGCAATATTAGGTGGTATTTAGGTTCATTTGTGTGGTATGTAGCATTTAACAATTTGCGAGGTTCGTCAGAAGACGCGATAACAAATTTCTGAGTTTTGAATCACATGAATTGTGGAAGATGAGTTGCTGATCGGTTGTCACCATTTTTTCAGTGAATTCGTTGAAGAAATTTACAGACATGCCTAGGAGGAAGCAGAAGCATAATCATATGGTCCATATGTACGTTCCAAACCACTGAAATTTAGAGTACCTTTATTTACAGAACGCATTGCCTTCTCTGAGTCAAACAGTTAGTATTTTCTAGAAGAATGAATGTATTTATGACATTGAGGTTTCTTCAGTAACCTGCTTACACTTTTCTATGCTTTCTATCACAGGGGTGCGGTTGCCGGAAATGGCTGTATACAGTTGCCTAACCAATCAAGTGCAGAATAGTTAATTTCTTAGTCCTTTTTTATGCTAACCAGTGCATTGTTGTCTGTTTCAGCTCTCAACACATTAAACCGGCTGAACAAAGAAGGCGAGGCACTTGCACTTCAGGATGACCTCACAACACACCCCACCTTGGCTTTGATGCGACGCATCCTCGCAGATGCACAGGTGAGCACAAAGGATTTCTTACGAAGTTTGTAGAGTCTGAAGTCTGTCTTTAGACCAGCAGACAACTTTTCAAAATTTTCAAACGTTGCAATTGTCAATTATCACGTTTAATGCCATGGCGGTCACCTCAAATTTAATTTCATTAAGTAAGTATTTACTATTTGCTAATTTTGTCCAATCTTCACATTGTAATAACAATTTAGGAACACAAGAACATTTTTGCCATGATGATTTATAGATTACGAATGTTTATGCAATTTAATATACCCAAATATCTGAAAAACACACATTTAAAACTGTGAAAAAATAAAAGTATGTTTTTTAGATATTTACAGAACTAAATACAGTTTTGTCAAAGTCTCATTTCTACAATTGCAGTAGCATAAATACTATATACTCTATATAAATTTTATATACTATACTACATTTACACATCCGCAGTCTATTAATTTATATTAATAACAGTAAATTGTGGCACGTCTGGCCAGGCATGGTTGTTTCTACTGTGGCACTCAACGTGCTAACACTTGGATGGCCTCTGTCTTCTATACGTAATTTCATTCATTCGAATAAAACTCATGTGAAACAAATAAATATTTCAAATAATAGGATAAATATTTAAAGTAATGTGATAAATTCTTTCACATAATATCATACATATGTAAAATAATAGAATAAATACTTCAAATAATATGATAAATATTTCAGACACTAATAAAGTGGAAACTGTAGAAAATTTAATACAAGCAGAATAATGTAAAATGCTTAGTTACTAAAGAATACTCGCAAAATTGTCCAAAAACAATTAGTGTTCCCAAAATATTAGCGGCTGTCAAAGTGTAAATCTTGTTTACCTGTCCAAAAGGCTGACGTGCAAAATATTGCATTATCGAATATTGACCTGTAAAGTAGAACGTCAGGTTTCGCTGTATTTTAATCTTGGAGAATTCATGGAACCTGAAGATATAAATTTAGGATCTCCATTAGGGAGTATTTATATTTTCCCGGAAATTTCCCCGGGGTTTTCGCCGTATAAAAAACGTTCGATAGATAGGCTCCTGTACAGAGGAGAATGTTTCAACGTTTAAAATATTATTCATAATTCTATAATAATTCATAAGTTTCGTGTTCATAAAAATTGCAGATCCTATTACATCTACAATATAATCATAAAGCACGTTATTATTTTAATTCAGATATTATTGTACTTATGAATCTGAAATAATATTTGCACCGTTAATTACTACGGTATCAGTGAAAAATTGCAACGAACTCTATGCAAAACGGAAACGATTCATTGCCTCCGAAACCGATATTGAATTTGTTTCCACTGAATTAACGTTTCATTGAATTATCAGCGAGCCTGTACAAGTTACAGGGATGAAACGCAAAGGCTTGTTATTCGGAATCACGCGGTTTATTTATTCGTTTGTTATTGATTTAATTAAACATCCAGCCGGCTCTCGTCTGCCTCCATTCACATCGGCGAGATATCGCGAGTGATTTTCCACGGAAATAAAATATAAAGCATTGTCTTCCGTGAAATTTCCTTGCTCTCTTTCTTTTTCCGCGTGCGTGAAAACTCCCTTTTCATGAACCCTCTCGAACCTTTCTTTCTTTTGTCCGTTGTCTCGTCGCTTAATTCTGTTTTTTTGTTCATTTTGGCCGTCGCTCAGGGCCATTCGACCCTGCACGTCACCCCTCGAAACTGCTAAAAATCAAAGAAGAAACGGTACAGAAGCGAGCGATGAACGAACGTCGCGAATCGCATCGAATATAAACGCGTCAGCTGGCAAATTGTGTTTTGTTGCGGCCATTGCGGTGGTTCCGGAATGAACGCAATTAAACGGCTCGCAATTAGTCCCATTATGGTCGTTTGAGTTCGATGAGAAGGAATAATGCAGTACCGCCGGCTTTACTTGCGAATTATTCGAACTGTTCGTGTTGCCGGTAAGTAGGGATGGGTTGGAACGCACCGCGGCGCGGAAATTTGATCAATCTCGCGAATATGGTGAACAGACGAGTCAAATGTGGACAAAATTTATTATGTTCGAATAGTAGTGGAGGAATACAATGAAAATTGTGATACATAGTGAGATATATAAGCAGGGCTCTGGAGTCGGAGTCGGAGTCGGGAGGAATTTCTGATCACTGGATTCGGAGTTGGGAGTCGGAAACAAATATGCCGACTCTGACTCCATGTTAGTAAATTTTTAAAAATAAAAAATGTGCTCAAAATAATTAAAAGTTGTAATAAAAATAAATAAATACTAAAATAGGAGTTTGTATCAAATTGTATATTAACTATTAGTAATTTAGGTATAAACATACATATATTTATTAGGTTGACAATTTTTTATAAATGCAGGAGTCGGGGTCGGGGTCAGAGTCGGAGTCGGAGGTTAAAGAAGAAAAGGGGTGTTGGAGTCGGGGTCGGAGTCGGGAATTTTCACTGCCGCAGCCCATGTGTTAATAGTTATTTAAATCTGTGGGACGACCGAATAATTCCGAACACATTCAAAGCCTCTATTTAATAAAAAATCAATTATTATAAACACTAAGGATCTCAAAAATAATCCAAATGCACAGTGTCAAAATATATAAGTTAGAATTGAGTATTTCGTCTCGAATGACGATCAAATAGCATGGATCAATGCCTGGTCAGATACTAGAGAGTCCAGTCGATTGCACACGATAAAAATACGTAGCAACTTTCAAAATAGACAAATTAGAATTGACTATTTCCTATGAAACAACGGTCAAGTAGTATGAGTCAGGGCTTGGTCAGATATCGGAGAGTCCAATCGAAAGCACACAAAAATACGTAATCAGTTCCAAAATATAAAAGTTAGAATTGAGTATTCTGTCGGAAATGACTACCAAGTAGTATGAGTCGGTGCCTGGTCAGGCGCCAGAGAGCCCAGTTAATGGTACGCGATAAAAAATACGCAATCACTTTCAGAATAGGGAAGCCAGAATTGAGTATTCGCTTGAAACGACGATCGAGTAGTATGAGCCACTGACTGGCCAGACACCAAAGCGCAGTCGAGCGTGCACGATAACACCGTTACGTTTCCCTTCCGGTTTCTACGGGATCGTTAGCGTTCATTCCTTCTGCTTGAAGGCAGATAGATCGTTTCTAGTTTTCTGGTCACGATCCACGGCGAGATTCTGCGACGGTCCCCGTTTCGAAAATTAACAAAAAGATGTCCCCCGGCCTGAAAACGGGGACGCGAAAGGAAATTGGCCGGCAGCACCAGCGGACACGTTTTCAATCTTACACCTTGTCGGGCCGGCGGAATGATCGATAGCTCGCTGAAAAATATCAAACGGAAAAGGGTGAAGGGTAGGGAAGAAGATTCTGTGCCCGACATTTCCACGTCTATATCGTTCGACGTTATGCTACTCGCGTTTCGACTTCGAGCTCAGTGTATTTTTTTTTATTTATTTGAGATCAAGTTTAGAAAGGTATAAAAGGAAGCTGGTTAAATAGGGACATGACGATACAGTGAACAGAATATTGGAATAATAAAGAGTGTAGTTATTGACGGTTTGTGCGAAATTTGTTATTTTTGTTTTTGTTTAAAACCGATCCAGGTTGGATTTAAAAGCACATTAAATTCAATTACGATGAAATTGCAATATTCTTCATATTTCAGTTAAAATGAACGACAGAATGATAGTGCAAAATAAAAAGTATATCATAAGATAATTTAATGTTTGTATTTTTAACGTTATGTACTTATAAAAACTTATCTTCATGTGCCAGACTGTAAACGGAATTTTTCACTGTGGCAGGTAACGCGTTAGGCTTCTGTTTGTTTACCCTCTGTTTCTGTGCAATAAAGAGGATTGGATCTATTGCAAAAACTAACAAGTACTTACAATTTGTGAGTATGCAGCAATTTTTATATCGATTTTTGTTTAAAAGTGTTCCTTCAAGAAGTAATCTATTTAGAGTCTTAATTTCCGCGTTCAATGTTAGAGTTTAACAGGCTGTCACTCTGCTTGGAGTTTAATTTTGGTACGTGAAAATTCGTGCACGCCTAATTACAGCATTTTAGAAGTTATGTAGAGTTTGATAGACTGTATAGTCATCAGCTTGGAGAAGGATAAACATAGGATCTTCAATAAAGAACAAGAATATTATTTTAATATTTTTAATTTTTATAAGTAAGCTACCTTCTCTTAAACATAACGTTCCCTTACGTCTGCACACTTATCCTGCTTACAAATAACATTTTTAATTCCCAGTATAACTCATTGGTGCTGTGTTACAAATGTGCTTTTCTCTGTAACTTCTTGAATTATCAGTTTCAATAAATCCTCCAAAAATTTTAAATTGTATAGAGCATTTATTGTTGAACTTTTTGTTAAATAATTTATACGAATTATAGAATATTATGCAAATTGCAACAGCTTATACAAGGCCAAAGCTACCGAATCTTGGAGCAATGAACTATATCTATAGAAATAAGATTAAAAAATAGTAAAAAAACTTCGATAACAGTTTCAGAATCATATAAAATGAAGTTGTAATCAGCGCTCACGAAGCGTCTACCAAAGAACTCGAAGCAGAAAAATTTAAATGCATAATGCCTTCCACGGGACAAAAGACATCTGGCACACGTGTATACATGACGCGATGTTTGCATTCTGGACCGGAGTCACCGGTTTCAATGTTAACTGACGATCTGCGCGATGAATCACGTGTGCACTTGCCGATGCGCTCGAGCAAAAGGGGACAGGGGCCATAAATGAAAAATGCAAAATCAGGAGAGGCTCGTACGTCTCATCCAACCGTCGCATCTCCTCTTTTCTAGCCTTTTTTCCGCGTGCGGCGTGTTTGTCGAGCTGCTAAGTGGTACCCCGCCATGCTTCCCGGTGAATCCGCCTCTTCTTCTTCTGTTCGTCGGCACCCTTTTCTCCTTCACCCGCGACCACGCATTCTGAACCCCTAACCCCTTCGTACGAGTTTTTCGCCTTCGAGCGATCCTCTGAAACCGCAGAAATTCAGCAGATCGTTTCGAATCAAACGATATCTGTCATTCAACATACGTTGAGAACTGATTTAACGTACAGTAGAGCCTTGATTATCCAAACACCAACCATCCAAAATGTGATCCTCATATGTCAGTTCGAAACTAAACTTATCACTGATGTTATTGTGTATCTAATTCTATGCCACTGCGTATTTTATATTCTAAAATAAAATTATCGTTTTTATGCCAAACACAGTTACAATGTGAGTCATCCTGATAGTACTTGTAGGTCGGATAATGAAGGTCCTACTACATATTGCTGTAGACTGCAGGTTCATCAGTATGGCGGCTCTTAGCACAGTCGATATGGCTGATTTTGTATCACTATAGTGACATCCCAGCACATGTAGTAGATCTATTCCCCCTACCAAATAGGTGGCTCGTTGCAACGGCTACTGTGTAACATTTAGTGCCACTAAAGTGATTAATAGTTCAATTATCACAGCTTAAAGGCATATCACTAAAGTGGCTCGCAGCACATACGGGGTATATATTCCCCTGCCAATAACGTGGCTGATAGCGCAGCCATTGTGTAAGGTCATGTGTCACTGAAGTGACTCGTAGCCTAGTGAACATGCCTAGTCACGACAGCCTCTGTCTAATGCAAATAAATTATGTGCAAGTAATTATGTGCCTCTAAAGTGGCTGTTAGCATAGTTAATAATCTTCCTGAGGTTCTGTGTAATTAAAGTGGCTGTTAGCACAGTTAATGTAATTCGATGCGTACCACTAAAATATCATCCATCACAGCTAACACGTCTAATCACACGCCATTAAAGTGACTCTCAGCACTAGCAACAACTATATCGCATGACAATAAAGTGACTCGTAGCACAGTTGACACTCCGTATCTGACTCAAAATATTGTCTCGCCGCAGCGAACGAATGAAACGTTAATCCATAAACGTTTTTCACAATTCAGAATGTATGTACTTGCATTTTTTCGTTATTCTCCCACAATCTCCAAATAATTTCGCAGCGGCTGCTCATTTGCGGTAAGCAGAAGAATCATTGTGGCGGTAACGAGCGAATCTAATAAATAGAATGCAATTAGAAGTTAATGGAACGCGTGCAGCGTCGCCACCCGTTCGCATGTAGCGAGCCGAGAGTTTCGAGAGACGTTTTTTTTTTCTTCTCTGTCGTGACCCGATTCAGGCTTCTTCAGCGTCGGACCAAAAAATAAAAAAAATAAAGGAATGGAAATTTAATTACCGGAGTACTCGGGTCGACGAGCACCGAGTACGTTTCACGAATACGGCCCCATGACGTTTCGCGAATTTAAGTTTCAATTAATCTTATCACGATATTTCCAGTCACCCGGCCTTTCGAATAATCCTGTCGAAGATAACGTTATTATAAATTCTTGTCACGTGAACGAAATTTTAAAACGATTTTCGGTAGTGTTCGACATCATCGAAGCGACCGAATTAATTAGCCCCTTTTAACGTATTTTAATTCTTCGATCGAACGGCGGAAATTTAATGGAACTTTAATTGACGTTTATTTGCTGCCGACGGCGAGGCAACTTTTTTGCTAATTCGTTTTGTTCGAATTTTCGTGCGCACCCTGTGGAAATAATTACTCGATACTTCTGTGAGTATAGAATTACGAATTGAGGGGTCTATAACGAAAACAACCATTGTAGATGTTTACGATGATAAGAGAACTTCATGATTTAATTCGATACAGTTATTCTGCGATATAATTACAGATAACTCCCACAACGATTGTATAATGTGACCAATACTTTGTTAAAAAAGAATTGAAGTCTGTGGAACAAAAATTAAGGATGCTAGAGTATTTTCTGTTCGCCTGAAGGAGGACAAAAATTAAGAAGGGTCGTTTTTGTTATGAATTGTCAATAAAAAATCCTGTTGCAGTCTGAAAACTTGTACTCAAGTCAGAACAGATCGGTTAAGGGAAAGAAACAGTCGATTCCATATCTATAATGTACAAAAAAATACTGGAACATTAAAAAGAACACCCTTTTATCTAACATGCCACTTCAGAGGCAACAGAATGGAAGACACCGCGATCCATCAATACGCTTATGAAAAAGCATGATTAATCATCATTATTCGCACACGGTGCCGCGCGTATGGGTTAACCCCGCCGTTTTTCAGCCGGTCATGGAAATGACCGTGAGAAAGACGGAACGATCGTGAAGTTTACGTGATTTTCTCTCTTTCCACGTGCGTGAACCGACTCGCCACGCGAGCATTATACGTGCTTTAACGCCACCGGTAATGGATTAACCCCACGGTCTCCTCTCCCGTATTCCCAATGCGATTCTCCGTCGCACAGAAAGAAAAATGTCATCCATCACTGTTATCTCGGAACCATTCGTTGTGTGTTTCAAAAATAAAAAAGCCCGACGGACGAACAGACGGATCTCTGTGTTCGACATAAGCCGATTTGATATCGAGGGGAGGGAAAAAGTGTCCCTGTGTGCGCTCGTGTTCCGTTTGAAGATAGGAATAAATGTAAGTAGTGGTGGACGGTAACCAGGCGGACGTATTTACAGGAGACAATCTAACCAGTGGCAGAAATTACTGGTTTCATGTTGCTGGCAATTTCAAAGAAGATATTTTTTAAGTTAATCCGTTTCCACAGTAGAAAATCCTGTGTATAATCAGACAAGTGGAAATATAGCTGTTTTAAGCGCATTAAGTATCGCTGAATTAAACAATTGGGAATTTTCATTAATCGACTGATGTCAGTGTTAGAACTTTAGTACAGAACGACCAGAATAATCTGGCATAATTTAATATTTTTATTCTTAACACTGACTGCAGGCTATTTGGAAACGAGGCGAACGCTTCGTGCGGACCAACTACAGTAGTACGTAGAGACCCCATTGCACCGAACGCCTATGGGCGTCGACAGTACACGATGAGCGACTCTCTCAGGCCCCGATATCAGTCAGAGGGTTAACATGTTGACTGTCACGGTGAAAACTCCCATACATGGGTAGACATACTATAATATCTCATTCTAAATACAAATCACAAAAAAAGAAATATGTAACTATGCAATTGCACGGTCTTGACCTTCTATTTTATTGCAGTAGCTCTATTCAGAGTTTTAATAAAAGTAGAAATTATTTAACTAAATAAAATTTGATGCGCTCAACACCGGTGACCCCACGTCAGTCAACATACTAAATATATAATTGTATTAAAAAAAGCATTCTATAACGTGTCTGACTACATACGGCAATTCTCACTATGACACATTTGTTTGATAAAATACATATTTTATTTTGTACTATCGCTTTAAAATTCTATCGTTATACGATGCGATTAAAATTCATGCGTGGGTCAGTAACGATTCACGAAAAAACAATTATAACAACAACAGAGAGTCTCTGATCCATCTGTGTGATTTGTTCCTAAGAAATGATTGCATGTGAATGATTGAAAAATACAGTACAACTAATAATAAGTAATCTCACGTCCTTGTGTAATAATTGAAGCGCCTCTCGCGTATTCCGTCGAATGAAACCGAGGAGATATTTTTTAAGCGTTCTCTGAAAGACACGCGCGCTTGACATCGATTGTGCATGAAGCTGCGTAGTATCTGTGATCGATTTCGTCGCATTTTCAACGTCACTGTCGAGGGAGAGCCGAGAGAAGGTATTAAATGCGCATTGTTGACGCGAACATAAAGTGCCGTGCTCGGTAAATATATTGGAAAGTACCACTGGGTCAGGATGTCTGGTGGTTTTTAATCGGGCCACGAGTATATATTTCCCTGGTAATTCCAACGGTGACGTTAATATGTTCTCGTGCATCAGCGCAATGACTTTCCTCGGCGAGGAAATTTTCCCGGGAAAACGGCCTGCTCGAACCTCTAGGTGTAAAGAATGCGTGTCACACCGAATTTTCCAGCGTTGTCGACCCGTTTTATGCGATCACTTAGCGAAATTGGAAATCTAGATGTAATAACCTGCCCTGTGCAGGCTGTGATGTGACCTACTTCCAGCGTTCAGCAGTTGAAAATAAAAAATTTCGGATAATATATACAGGGTGGTTAATAACGGTTCAGAACTTTAAAAGCAGATAGTACTCGCCAAATGAATCGAAAATAAATATTTTCAAAGTTGTAAAGAATTCTTCATTTTCAGTCAAGCAAGCGACTTGCTCGTTTTATTTATTTATTCTGTAAATTCCACAGTTTATAGAATGTTATGCATACGTCCTCATCCCGTTTCGACACACGCGTCACATCTTCATACCGCGGAGTTGCATGCTTTAACCTAGTGATGGCCACCGAAGCTGCGGCCTTCCCCCACTCTAGGTCCATTCCCGTCGTTTTACTGATTAATAGAAGTTAACCCTAGTGCGGTTGTTGGGTCTTCTTTGACGCATCGCGTCTTCATTTATTTAAATAACTTTCACAATGATAACATCATAACACATGCGTACTGGTTATTTCTGTATTCCTTAGTCCTCTCATTGTATTAAAAAATTGAAAATATGAGCTCTATACATTCGAGGCGTTTTAGATACTAAGATCTTGAATGTATAGTCGAACGGAGGAACGCACTAGGGTTAAACTTCTCTACCACAAAAAAATTCAAACCCGTTTCCTGAAAAATTAACTTTTCGTACAATTAGTTGTGTCACGCTTCCAGTAAACGGACGAGTAGTTCGCAACGTTGGCATCGAAAGGAGTAATGGAATCCGATGGGGAAATGCCACGTGACACATTAACCAATTAATCCGCATAAGGTGTTAGCACGGTGAAGGTGAAACGTGATCTCGGAAAAGAAAAGCGTGGCAGTAAACAACGGTGTCGAGGGTTGCGTCGAGCGAACCGGAAGCTCGTAGTTTCTTGCGGATCATACGCGCCGTTAAACGAGCAATTCAGTGTGTTTCGTTCTGAGGGGGATCAACGCAAAGAGGGTCCAACGCTTTAAATGCAAATAGGAACACGCCTTGCGCATAAGAGGCCGAGCTTAGCGCTTTTCAGACCTGCTGTGTCGCGTACTTTCCTCCCTTTTCGATAATAAAAAGGAGAGAGCGATTCGCCGCCTCCTGCGCGCGGACAAATTATTCGATGCAACCAAATTTCACACATGGAAAACGAGCTTTCGGGGAATTACGGAGGAATTTTCGGGTCTCTGACAGAGGTCAGAGCAGTCGTGTTCGGGATTTTCATCTAGTTTTCTTCTGCTGAATTTGCAGGAAAATATACTGGTCGTGTGTTCGAGTCTTTGCCAAGGAGCGTTATTTATGAAGGTTTTAGAGAGCCCATAGTATGTTAGACAGCTCACAGTATATTAGAGAGTATGTTAGGTACCTCATAGTATATTAGATAGCTCGTAGAGTGTTAGAGAGTATGTTAGAAAGCTTATAGTATGTTAGAAAGCTTATAGTATGTTAGGAAGCTCATAGTATGTTAGAGAGCTCTTACTATGCCATGGCGAGTATAACATTTCAGTCAAATACTGAACTGAACAAAGGGTAGATAGTACATATTCAGTTCTTTAAACACGTGGATGCCATCAAGAAGTCAATTGTTTGTCTATACATTCTGTCCTATAAACGGTTAACATGACTTATATAAAACGATTCATAATTTTAACCTATCTAATCTTTCAGAACTGTTTACAGCCAACGAAATTAATCAAATTATTACTAAAGTTGTTGTTGATGACACAAGCCATTATGAAAGTGAGCTCTGGAGCTTCCGACGAATTCCTTGCAAGCTCCGTTCGTACGTCGCAGACAGTTGAAACTTCAAGCGGTTAATCCAGATACTCGAGAATATTCAGCGATTCATAACCGTGGGTGGCGTTGACCGAAGTCAGAAATTATTGTTCCAGTGTATTGTTTCGCGGTGCTGAAATATGCTTCACAGCAGATGCGGTTAGAGTAGCTCTGTGTACAAAGCATAGAAGAATTATGGTCATTCATAACCGCGGGAGCTTACGGAATTAGCAGCAACGAGTCCGCGTGACACGGAACAACAGGAAACGCGGACCACCATGCTATTTAAATCATACGTCCCTTGTCGAGTTTCTAATGTAGGTCAAACTCAAATTATACATGACAAAGTATACGCCAGGGTGTATAATTTCTACGATCAGCGTTACCCAACATTCCCCTTTTGTTCAGCGATAACAAATTTCCTCGGTTCGAAAAAACCTCTGTCGCCTCGCACGTACGTACGGTTCAAACCATAATTATTCCGACGATAGAACAAAATATACTTATTATAAATTAAACTTTTATAAAAATTGTTCTTAGAGATCCATTGGGGTCTCTTTAACTAGATCTAGTACATAAATGAGCTTTACAATACATTGCTGCTGATGAATTAACCAGTTAACGTGCTTATCCTAACATAATAGATTTTCAGTTCCCAAAACAAAAATCAAAGAATTGTCGGACCGGCCGCGGGTCAGACAGTAAGACCGGCAGTCGGACCTCCTTGCAAATCTGCATTTTTTGGCTTCCCTGTTAGAGTAGGCCAACTTTACAGTAGACCATTGAAAAGCCCCTGAAATTGTGCGTAAAATACATACACTGTTATCGACTTCTATCGACTTCTCGAAACAAGAATCGAAGAATTGTCGGACCAGTCTCGAGTCGGGCAGTGAGACGTGCAGTACCGTATATTTAATCCATACATAGATTGCATGTATATGGACAGTTATTGAACTCCTAAACAAGCTATTTAATTCTTACAATTAGTTTAATTTACTATTATCCTGCTGCAAAAATGAATCTCACTGTGCTGGAAATTATTCAGTGGTCCAAATTATATATAAACACATCTATCCAGAGAACAAAAATTTTGTTTACTGAACAACCCTAAGTATTACTTAAACGTGAAAGTTAATATAAAATTAATATGTTCACAAAATATATATCAAGGTCCAGATTGGACGGAGCTTTCGAGTTTCTGCGACGAAAGAAACGGGTTCGAAAATTGTCAAAAGCTCGCGTAGACCTCAAAGGGGTTGAAATAAAGCGAGTGGGAGGATTGAAAGTAGCCGTCACGATCAATCCAATTAATTCGCGTCGACGTAATCTTTGACGCCAGTCGCATCAAAGGGAGTTTTCATGTTTTCAGCCTTTCTCGCGATTCAGGAAATTGCTTTCCCGCCGGGAGGCTGTCGGCTTTCGTAACCTCGCCGCTGATGCAATTAAGACGAATCCAAATTAACGCGTAACAACGTGCAGGCATCGCGGCGCGGCATCTTGAATCAGGAGAACTTGTCTGAAGACGCCTCTGAACGATGGTAGCTTCTTGAAAACAATTCAAATCAACAGCTCGTGAAGCTACTTTTTCATCGAGCGCTCTCGTAATCGTTACGAAACTGTGTCCCTTCGTTCAACTTGCTTATAGAACTCAGAAAGAAATTTTTATACTCTTCTTTGCAATGTGATGTTAATTTTTTTTTATTATATTATTTTGTTACTTTCAAAACTACCGATAAAAATTCTTTTGAAGTTTTTGATTCCTAACTTTCCATATTTTCTAAACCAAAAATGTTATCAATAAAATCGCCTGTCAAAGCAGAACTACTGTTTTTCAGAACGTGTGCTTGTCAACTGCAGTCGCAGATATCGTGTACACCGTTTTCGAAAACATGTTTTGGAAAAATACATATTTACAAGAATCTTTTAAATATCCACATGTGACCTTTCGCATATTAATTTTAACACTTCAAACTATTTTTTAAAAATAATAAAAAAAACTGTTTGACCTTTTCCAACAGTTTACAGTAGAATAACCCCTTGATTCAACTATATTCGATCGTAAATGATCTAGCTCGACACTGAACGTGTCAGTGACAGAAAACGCGAGGGTCGTAAAACGGTAGCACCCTTATTATAGATCGAGACGATTTCTGGGAAGCTGTGAACAAGGGAGAACGTACTACTTTCGCAGGAATGCAACGCATCCGAATCAGGTCCCCGAAAAGCCGGCGGGAAACCGGCGTCGACGTGGTAGTTCGGGTATAATTATAGACACGAACGCATAATTTCGGCCGCGTTTAAGTTTATATTCATCTGTCACGCTCTGAAAAGGTTCAGTGCACCCGGCGTGCGCTATGGCACCGGCTGATACGGCACGCTTCGCGAGTTCGCAATTAAATGTTTCGCCTCGTAACTCTCCGCCCGGGAATTTCTCTCCTTTCCCGAAAATTCTGCCTTGTTCCTTTGATCTTCACCCGCTTAAACCCCTCGCTGCCGATTTTATTGTTGTTGCGCCGCGTCGCTGGAATTGGAACGCTTTGTCACGGTGACCCTCCAAATCGATCAAATGAATCCGTTCTTTCAATTTCCTTTTGTTGAGTGCGTTATTAGAGTATTCTTATATAAATAATATAACTATAGTTGAACCCAATTTTATCTGAAACATTCAGATAGTTGTATGGGAAAATTAATGTAGGAGTTTGTGTCCGGAGCATCGGGAGATATGCTCTTGGGGTCACTGGTGTTTTTATTAACTCCTTGTTTTATAGTAACGAATCACACTCGTGATGCAGATCGTGGTTTATATGTGTTATACAGATGGGTTTCACTTGAATATACATTCTTAAAAATTTTCTGTTACAATATCATTGGCTTTTAAAGGATTATTGAAAACAGATTACATATGTGGACGAATATTCTTCCGATCCCACGCCTTTAGAGCACTTGAATAATGTACTTCAGCGCAAAATTGTTAGCCAAGGTGTGCTAAGTTCACTATGATGAACCTAGTCTAGAATATTTGGTGGAGTCATGAATATCTTCCAATTTCTCTTCTTAAAATTTTTTAATGATATCAAACAATGATTGTCGCTTCGGTCGCATGCCTAAGCTTTTGGGATGCTTAGTTTCTAAAATGCAACAAAAAGCAGTATCCTGTATAAACTGTTTGAATTTTTGGGAATAAAAATTATGTTATTTGTCAGAAATTACTTAAAAATCAACCCAATGATAATAATACAATAATTAATAATTATCAGTAGAAATTATACAGGGTGTTAGAAAAAAGGCTGTAGGATTTTAAGGGCAGATAGTGCTCTTGAAATGGAGGAAAGAAGTCCTAATAAACGTAGGTCGAAACATTAATATTGTCAAAGAAAATAACAGTTAATTTAATTATATATAACTATAATTCTGAGACTTAAAAACAACGGGTTATTTTACCGATACTTCTTCCAAAAGAAGAAAAAAGATTTTCAAGAACAATTATTTATAACTCCGTAAACATAAATTTTTCCACCCACGTTTATCAGGCCTTTATTCCTCCATTTCGCGAGTGCTATCCGCCATCAAACTCCTGAGCACCCTGTATAAATGCAAGCAATTCTGTCAGCAGTTCCAATTTCTAAATTCTGAAGAAAAATTCTAAGGAAAGAACGAACGTGGACAATCAAACAAAAAGAATCTCTATAACACGTCAGGAGCAATAAAGGGTGCGTTTCCCAAAGAATAGTTCACAGAGAATGTTTTTAAGTCGTCGTTGCCATTCGCCCGGCGCCCGGTACTTGTAAAAAAAACCGTGACGGTGAAAAGTTTATGAAAAGCGGGAGCGGGTCGGGGAAAAAGGTGAGGGATTAAAACGCGGCCGACCCGTGGAAACGCTTTCCAACGGCTTACACGTGAAAGCAGACGATGCAGTAATTATCAAGTTCGTCCTTCCACACGTTCAAGGAAGAAACAAGAACGGAAACGGAGAGAAGCAACGAGAAACGAGAGACGAGCATTACGGGGTGAGGCTACTCGAATTTATGAAATTGCAATTTCAGCCTCCGGCGCGCAATTTATCCCGCGACCAAGGAAAATAATCCTGTTCCTTTTCCACGGATTTTCTTTCTCCGCCCCATCCCCGACGGTGCTCGCGAATTTCTTGGGAAAACCTGGGGAAACCGAGAATTCGAAACGCGACGAAATAACGTTGACTAATGGTGGAAAGCTGAATTTTCCTTTGTGGGTTGTTTGATGTTTTCAGTGCCACGCTGTTTTTGCTGAAAATGGCGAATTTTCTGCATTTTTGTGCTGAGTAAATGTAACTTCAAATTATGCACTATTTAATCGATGATATTGGTAACTTTTATAATATTTTTACTGGTATTACCTTTTATAACTCCATATGACTTGGTAGTTACTTACCTGTGTATATATCTATATATTTTAAGTCTTATTTCGTTTATTTATCACTGTGCATAATTATATTCTGTGACTATGCTGTCACCAGGAATTTTGTTCGTTTATCATTACCTTTATGTCCCGCGATACAAACTTCATTACTTATCTGATATGATATCATTTTCGTTATCCGCAAAAAACTTCAGGTTATAGAGGGTTAATGCTATAGGTGGCCAAATAAATTATAAGTTAAGCTAACAATAAGTGTCACCTACATGTGAGTGACTATGGTAGTGACTGGTGGTCAACTATGATCAATTCGATAGTAAAATAGGGTTCAAAAGTTCGTTAAAAAGTAAAAATAAAAAGTGACAAGTGCAGGATAGATCATTCGAGGAAACATCGGTAGAGCAGCTAACAACATTGTCTGAACAAACGTGTGGTGTGAAACAATAGCCTTTAGGTACACCAGGAATAGCTAGGCAAACGCGGCTTAGTTTACCACAAACTTCATCACAATACCTCGGGATGCTTTATGTATTTAAGGAACGCGTGTATAGTGTGTGTGCACAAAGTATAGCGAGTTAGCTAGCGCATCGGTAGTTAGATTCTCAGTACATATGTAGGTCAACGTTTCGGAGATTACATTTTCGAGCAGAGACTAAAAGCTTCGATCCTGCGAGTGGAACTATCAGCATTATCGGGACACTGATAACGTTTCGATGTTCCCTTCTTCAACGGGATTCGGTGCAATTAATCGTTCGTCACAGATCTCATCTGATTTTTGAACGTGTAGTCATCGAGGAACGTTTGTGACTGAAACTCTATAAAACTACCCTGAAATATTTTATATTTCAGGTTCTGTGGGTTGTGAAATGTTATTGCTGAGTTTTTTATGATCTCACGATTTCCAGTGATGTTATTAGTTAAGACGCTTATTGTTATTGATGTTCTTTCTTGTTCAAAAATTTAATAAAAATATACAAGGTGTCAAAGAAAGGGCTCAAGACTTCGGGAGTATATAGTACTTGCATAGAGGGATAAAAAGTGTCTAATTAATAAAGATCCTAAAATTAACACCTTAAGTGTTTTAAGAAATGAGTTAGTGATACAGATAAATTAAGAATCTATTAAATACCAGCAGCATATTATTTGATCCATCGAAATTCGATGAAAATATTTTTTAATAATTTACAAAATTTCTTTATATTTTTTCTGGGCTAATATTCCTTATTTTATATTTTGATATTTTCAGTATTGAAAATTACTGGGTCTTTAGGTTATTCAGAAGTTAATTAGACACACTGCACGATCCTCAGAAATAGTATGAAGCATCAAGCTCGTTACGCGATCGAATTTCATGCACGAAAATTGCTTGTTTACGAGAATCTTGAGTTACCTTGCCATAATCTTTCAACGTGTACCCCTGTCCCACGTGTATCGTGTGTCGCGTAACCTGGGACAAAGACAGTCAAAAGGTAATTGATGATAATGCTTGGAGAACTTAGTGAAACGTTGATGCATCTGCCATAGAAAATATGTCAGCCTGTCAAGTTGTACGTACAACACAAAATGAATGGTTACGTGACCCATATAACACGCGTGTATGTATAAATATATAAAATGACGCATGAAATTGCCCAAATATTTCCATGAGTACTTTTCTTCCTGAATCTTGATGCAACCGACTAACTATAAGTTATGAAATGTATATTGTTACAGACATTGTAAAGTTGCTTCAAGCAACAATGCCCTGGGAAAATATTAAACAAAAGACAGTTGAAATAACATGTTCATTTGATTAGTGGCAAATGGATTCAGTCCGATGCCATCCCACCCTTCCCTTCCACACTTGATCAATTTCGTGAGTCATTGTACATACGATGTGTATAGGAAAATCGTTTATATACGAAGGAGATAGAAACAATTCTGCAGTCGTGATAATTATTATGATAATTGACATTACTCAAATCGAAACTTCTTCCAAGTTATATCAAATACATTGTTCTACGTAGGTATGTTAAATTCATTTCGCTCAAAATTTGTACACCCTTGAAGGATACACCTTAAGTTTTTTTCTGTGAATCTGCTATTTCTAATGTCAACCCGTTCTTATTATAGCAATGATTTACTTGAAAACATTTCATTCAATGTACAAACTAAAATAAACAAAAAGAGGATATATAAATGTAGGTAATAAGTACTATAATTTTCAAGCTTCTCCAGATTATCGCGCGTCTGACCAGGTATGGAATTTTTCACTGTGTCACAGACCAGGTTAGTCAACGCCTCATCAAAATACCTAAATACAACTTCATCCTTTACAACATATTTATTAACCTCTTCATATTCAACTTAACTAGTCCCGTGTCGATCATCCCAACCTTTGATACGCAACAATATCCACCCTAACATAGAACAGGGACATGAGAAACACAACAGTATACGCGGTATCCCATAAATTGCAATTCAGGGACAAAAATTGACTCGAAGGGTTATAAGTTAAGGTACAACGAAGTATCAGAGGATCCTCGTGGTCCTTCGGTTTCTTCTGGAAGCAACCATTCAATCTGTCACACGCAGACCGCTTTAAGCCAGGCAACTCCCAAGCGAAATTTATCGGGCATCCTAGGATTCAGTGGCGTGAAAAGGGCGTGAATAAGGTCGTCGCCATTGGGTTCTGGCGATCAAGGGAAAAACGGAAGGCGCCTCTGGGAACGCAACAAGTTTCGCGATGCCTTCATCCTCTCCGGCTATCCTTTTGTGTCCTTGGAACTTGGCCAACAGAGCGGTGAGCCACCGCTGCTGCTTTTCCTCTGTCTTCTCCTCGTTCGGTCTTCCTCTCTTTCGGTTCTTACCCCGAAAGTGCAATCAATCATCCCGATGAACGATCGGTCTTCAAACGCGATCAAAGTTCCTGCGCGATTGACCGTGTGACGAGATTCCAGCGATCTTCAGTTTAACCATCCTTCGAAACTTGCTTCCGAAGATATTTCATCAAGGATACACGGCTGGACTTCAGAAATCAATTATTCAGCCAACAATCTTGGTTCAGCTCTAGATTGGGTGGATCTGTCTAAAGCGTGATCTGGACGTCGATCTAAATTGTTAAAACATGGTTTTGAATCGGCCTGGACTTCAGAAATTGGTTACTCAGCCTGGAGTCTAGGTTCATCCTTAGATTGGGAGGATCTATCTAGACATTGATATAATTGATGATAACATGATTTTGAATCAACCCAGTAGTGATAGATGGACTGCTCCTGTCAGCAGGATCTCTGAAAGCTCTGTGATGCTTGAAGAAGATGTACTTTAAGGAGCAATTATATTTTTAATATAACAGCCTGCAAAAGGAACTGAGGGATTAAGAAGGACCATAACTTCCATAAGCTTCATAAAAAATACCTTGAGACCAAGATGCACAGATGTACCTAATACATATTATAGTCTAGTCTCCGCATCATCCGATTTGTCTTTTCTTAATTTTGTATTAACCCTCGGACACCGAATGCTCGAGCAACGACGCGGAGTCCGAATGCCGGGTCATTTTGGCCCATAGTGAAAGTTGTGACATATTTGTTCATTTTGAGGCAAGGTTTTGTAATAAATTTTGCTGTCATTATTTTTTAGCATTATTTTGTTATATGCTAGAGCTTTATTAGATAGAACTTTGCTAGATATACTTCTTCTTTGCTGTTATACTGAATACTGACACGCAACATCTATTGAGTTCCCATCCGCCGCAACAGTGTCGATTCGTTATTGTTTCTGTTAGAACGATAAAACGACAGTCGACTGTTGCAACAGGCGAGCTACGGGACGGGTTAAAAGGGACCCGGCATTCGATCTGCGAGGGTTAATTATGAATCATTTTATTAAATTCGTCATTAAATGAATTAATTTATTCAAGTCCAAAGGAGGATATTTCGACGAAGGGGCTGTTTAAGTAAATTTACGTACAAGACGTTTTTATAATGTTGATTGATATACAGGGTGTACCACCTAACTTGATCACCTGAAATATTTCCATTATAATTAAAATTTCGGAAAAATGTTTCCTATAAAAGTTGCATAGTTTTGTGAGGACCAGTGTATAGTAACAATAGTTTTATTTCACTGTAAAGGGTTAACGACATAAGAAGGTCAACTTTCTTTAGTTAAATGGAAGGTTATATTTTATTCATTTGTATATGATAGCCATTTTGAAGACAACTTCAACGATCTATACCACTACATCCTTCAAGGCCACGGAAGGTCATATAGACTATACATATATCTTTGTCTAAGTAAAATAAAATGCTCTAAATAATAAAAAAATATAATTTTCTCTGTACAGTCTTCATCAGATAATCACCTAATCCCGCCTAGCATCCTTATTTTGCGGTGGTACCAAACTTTTAGCCGACATAGTACCTTCAGGTTTCAAGTTCGAGTTGCCAGGCAATTTCTAAAAACTTGAAAGAATCTATATTACAAGTTCACCTCGTTGTTTCAAAGGGT
This sequence comes from Macropis europaea, assembly GCA_916610135.2. Taxonomy (NCBI): domain Eukaryota; kingdom Metazoa; phylum Arthropoda; class Insecta; order Hymenoptera; family Melittidae; genus Macropis; species Macropis europaea. Next base: position 24,952,442 of record OU744344.1, read on the forward strand.
TCAACGAAAAGTTTCTAAGAATTTATATCCCCGAGAAACAACGAAGCCCTTATTGTTTACTCAACGAACTCTTTCTCGATGAGAGAAAGGGAGCGGAGGACGAAGAAAGAACGCGAGGGTATTGAAAGTGCCACGAAGTTGCGAAGCAGCTGCATAATAGCCGGCCGGGTGTGATGGAACTAGGGTTTTCGCAAAATTGCAAACGCCGGCGGCACGGTGGAAAACGAACGAGCCGGCAGATAAAAGTTTCGACGCGAGTCGTGCGATATTAATAAGCCTACCGCGCAAATCTCATTGTAAGCCTTCCATTGTTGGGTCGCCCCGAAAAGCTACGGTATTGACTGTGCGCCGGTGGAAGTTCGTGCCTGGCTTTGCTCGACACGAAATCCGAGTCACGGCTTGGAAACACGAGACAAAGGATTACTCGAACATTTAACACGCGTTGTCTTTAAACTTCCCAAGGCACTGCAGCCTCTTAAGTATGCTATCATAATTTCAAGCCTGAAAAGTTGCCCCCGACTGAACCAGCGTGAGTGCCATTGAAACTGTTACAGAGATGTCGAAAAATATTTTTGACACAAGATGATTTCGAGGAGACACGATGTGGTGTCTGTTGTTCGTTTATTAACACTTTGATGGCCCTGTCACATGTAACTGATTTAATTCATTTCAATAAGACGCGTGTAAAAAAATAACGCGTCATTGTCGCCTTTCAGTCGCCATTCGATTTTTGTTAAGCAAATCAATAGGCGACCGAAGGTCGCCTTTCGAGTATAGATGATTAATTCAATAAAGAAATAGACAGGTTTATAAAAAAAGAGCAAAGATGTTAATCTTCATGTCTCTGCTATTCCACCACCCATACGAAAACTACTTACACGTGTCACGTTCTCGTCGAAACCATCCAACTTTCGTCTGAAATGTTTCTCAATACCTCTAATAGTTTGGAAGGTATCGTTGAGCGATTCTGATAGGACACCCCGTGCAATCATTAATTCCACTTCAACAATTAGATCGTCGAGCAAAGGTAATTTTCGAGAAATCCTTTGAATGGATTAATAATCGGATCTCCCCTAGACTGACTGACGTAGTAATCCGTTCATGGAGATAGGTCAATGATAATGGAATGTAGCTCTTGGGGTTAGACGTGGATGTGGATAGAGTGTAACTGGATCGTCCAAACGGTATACTAACTGAGATCAATCAGCCAGTGCTTGACACTTGACCTTCATCTGACTATCGAGCATGGCACATGAGATACGAGTACCTTCTATTGTAGCGCAGACACCGTGAACAGGCACTCCAAGGCCACTCTTCATCTATACACGCTGACATATAACAGACTTAAAGTTATAGGTTGAAGTTCCTGTCATTTTCAAAGTTGAAACAAAAGTGAAAAAGATTGGACATGGTACGCTTGGACGTAATGCCAGTAGTATTCAAGAAAGTTAAATGGGAGTGGTGATCTTGAAATGCTTTGTATCTCTATCAGAGAAACTAGAGATTATTTTAGAAATATTTAATTATTTAGAGCAAGCTGATATATTAGGGATGATCTTTTATGTGACCTATCATTTTAGGGTCCTTAGGAAAATTTTGGGGATAGGCATGTCTCGTTTCGAGACATATAGTGTTCCCTATTGATGATAAAAATGCTCTGGACAATTTAATACATTTGAAACTGAAAGCTGTAGTGGTTTAGCCGACGAACCTACAGTTTTAGATGAGTTCTGAACCATTATGTGTCAACAGCAACATAGAAGCACTCTACACGGTCACTTATCTTACAATTAGCACTCACTATGGTCAGAGTAGGTTAACCTCGACGATCGGATGATAAAGAGTAGAGGAACTATTAACAAATGTACTCTAGAATTTGTTCATGACACTATAGTTGTCAACAGTAACACACAAGCACTCAGCGCGGTCATTCATCTTAGCACTGACCGTGGCCAGAGTAGCCTAACTTTTACGATCGAACGAGAATCGATATTTTTTTTTTCAATTTATTTATTGCAGTATATGTGACACAAACGCAACAATAAGCTGTTACAATAATACTGAAACTCGCTGGCCTATTTAAATCCACCTCTAAGTTATAAAAATCTTTCAAATCAGGTACAAAGTTCTACAGGATTATTTCTCTTTATTTTTGTTACAAACAACCGTTGATTGAGCATCTCGTATAATATTAAACTGTCAGTAAAGGAAGAATATTCAAATGAAGGAAAAACCTGACGAGACCCGGCGTTTTGTTTCAATTTCTTTATTGTCATTTGCCTTTACAAAAAATAGGTTACACAGGGTACACATTAAACTTCATAGCCTGATAGCCAGGCATCTCTAAGTCATTGTTAATTTATATTTCTCATAATTTTTTGCACTCATTATTATGGATCACGCTGATTTGCACCGTTTGACTAGTTTCGAGGAGTGTCAGGAAAAGAAAACCTGACGGACGCATACGAGAGCCGGTGTTTCCACCTGACCCGCCACCTTGACATCCTAACCTCTCCTCGTCGGTATACGTGATGCTGCTTTCATCTCACCGACAATTCCGTCATTTTTAGGCGAAATTCCGCGTGATGGTGGAAGAGAACGCAGCGACTGGCGCCCGGCTAGACGGGGAGCTGGAGAGGGCCAGGGGTGAGTGCGCGACTCTCCGAGGAGAGCTGAGAGATGTTCGTGGCGCTTTGCCGGCGGTGCTGAACAACAATAACGGTGCCGGAAACAACCCCGTGAACGCTGGCAACAGCAACAACAACGCCACGGGCGGCGCCGCAACGAATAGCAGCAATCCCGGACAGGAGGCGACGAACGAGCAACAGCAACAGTCGCAGGAAGACGGAAAGAGGCTCAGCTCTGGCAGCAGCCCCGTTGAAAAAAGAAGCTCGGCCAGCGACAAGTCCGCCAGTCCCATCGACAAGAGAACCAGTCCTGTGGACAGAAAGGAGAGGACCAGTCCCATCGATCGACGAACCAGCCCCATAGGTTTGTATCCGATCTGCATATTCTCTCTGTTAAACTTTCAGATTCATAACTGAAACAACGAAGAAATCCCACGCGTTGCCGTTCGAACTTTCCACATAAATGTTACACGGGACACGTGGAGTGCTTTCTTTAAAGTTCCACGGTATGATTCAAAGGCAGACTTGCTGCATAGCTCATGGTTAAAAGTTCATCCCGATTCCCGGAACACGGTGCACGCTTTTACGACTGGCCATGATTCAGCGTTTTCTGCTGCAACTTGTAACGCAGCAGCGGAAAAGCCGCGCGACCGTCTCTTGTCATACGTCCGGTGTCATGCGGGAGATTACATTACTCTTTAAACGCAACGAAATACTGCAGTTTTCGAAATGTCGGTGCAGAATTCAACGAAATCAGATTTCTGTCGGGGATTGTTGTCTTTGGTGTACAGTTGAAACATCGAGTCAGTGTCGTATGTCTGTGATTTATTATTTAAAGACTCAGTCGGACTCTCCGACGCACTGTGTTAACGCGTTGTCTGCCTATTCTCATAAAATTCTGCCTGATGCCAATGTCAGTATAATGGTAGACAATGATAGTTCAATATTTTATTCTTAAGAATCTGTATTGACAGGAAAGCATTTTATACTGTTCCTGACTAGGTACGTTTTTTTCTGGGCCAGTCAACGTGTTAGATAGAATAGCTAAGAACACTTACAATTAGATGAAGTTTCTGGGTAACTCTTCCCAGTGTCTAACGTTCAGTTCTTTCAGTCAGTGTGTCCAAACTGTCATGCAGTATGGGGTCGAAAATACCGCTAGCAGAAGACCTATCTGTTTCAGAGAAACGAAATGGCTCTCCCAGTCGAAGTCCAAGCGAAAAAGCTCGTCGACCTTTCGCCCCAGCTTTGGAGAAGACACGGTTGGGCGGATCTGGTGGCAGCGTGGATTCTCGATCGGGAAGCGCCAGTCCAGACCGAGGATCCGCGAACAGAAGCGGCTTCCTTCATCGTGGCGGAAGCGATCGATCCAGCGTCGAGAGATTGCGAATATCGACGAACCGCGATTCCTTGCGATCCAGCAAGGAAATGAACGATCACGAGAAGGACATGGACAAGGATCTGGTGGACGGCGAGGTTCGAGGTGAAGAGGACAATGAACCACCTGGACCAGCCCCAGGCAGCAGACCCTCGTCCCCGGCTAATTCCCTGGGTGGGTAACCTGGCATTTAATTATGAAAGCCCTACCCTTTCAGCCGGGCTTCGTACATTCACTCGGCCGCGATTGTTCCACGATCTTCGTCCCAGCGTTCCTACGATTTGCTGGAATTAAACGGACAGACCTCGAGATAAACGTGCCGGCTTTTCCTGAATGTCGAAACCGTGAAGAGTAGCCAGACGCCTTTTTGTCGCGTCCTAGCTCGCCGTTAAGTTCGGTGCATTATTAAAAACGATACACGCAGCTGGTTAGGGGACTGGAGACTCTGTCTTGGGTGTTATGTGGACTTGCTGCAGGCTTTGGGTTGAGAAGAGTCATATACGGGATGTTTGAAGTTCAGTTATGAAGGACTAGACACATGGAAAAGATAGAAGTAATTAATAGTGCTTCATGGCGTCAGTAATTGTACATAGTTTGTTAGAAATGAGAAGCTGAGGACCTCCTCCTGTATTCCTGTTTCAATGTCACACTCGTTGAAATATTATTGTTAACCGTTGAATTGTTGTTTGTTTCAGGAATCGGTGATCCTCTGGTGGCGTCCAGGCTGTCCAACCTTCACGGCAGCGGAGGTAGCACCGGATCGGTGGAATTGGCCAGCGCAAGGAGACTTCGATTGGAGAACGAACGATTGGTAGCGGAAGTTGCAAGATTGAGAAGATTGTTGCTGAGTGGTGCGGCACGCGGCGAGGTTGGATCCGAGGATGCGGCTCTCGAAGAGGAGGCAAGATTCGTGGCCCTCGAAATGGAACTGCAACACGCTAAAGAAGCTCTTCAGGCACTCAAGGCTGATCGGAAGAGGCTCAAGGCTGAAAAGTTCGATCTACTCAATCAAATGAAGGCTCTCTACGGCACCCTCGAGGACAAGGAACGGGAATTACGGGACTTCATTAGAAATTATGAACAGGTGAGTCTATCTTGTGTTTGTTAACTCTAGAATTACATAGATATGGTATGGATCTTAGTTATATGATTAAGGTATATTTTTATTGAGAAACATAGACTTTGTCTAGACACTTGCTTAGACGTAGGAAACTTTAGAACATGATTACTTTAAAATTTTATTTGGAGTAGGTGACACTAGCGCTTAATTGGACCTAGACTAGTTAATTTCAACAGTTGGTTAGACCTAGGCTGAGTAACTTTCACTCTTACTTACAATTAGACCTAACAAGCTTAAACCTATGTAGATTTTTATTTACTTATTAGACATAGTGAGTCTAACTTCTAACTTATAATTTAACTTCATGAAACAATATTTTTTTGAGAACTTTTTTCTGTGACAATTACAGAGTTGGGGTAGGATGTCTCTAATATGTAGTATTGTTAAAAGAAAATTGATAGTCTGCTTTAGATAGTTAGATTAATGCTTTTATATAAATAGTGATTTGTCTTATGCAGTCAAATTGGGAAATTTTCAATGGGATTTAACAGACCCGTGAATAACTATTATCATTTTTGGTTGCCTGGTCTAAGTTAGATTTCAGTTAGCTTTAGGTCAGGTCTCAATTGCATCCAAATTATATTGTACTTCCACAACAAATCACAATCAACTATAAATCCTCATAAAGCTAAAAATAACATCTATCATTCTCAACCTGATAATCCAAATTGCGCCGAAATTAGATTGCCTTAATTCCTACATTTTAGTCTGCCCATTTCTCTACTTGACAGGCAAATAACATGAATGTCGAATGTTGAACTGGTTTTCACGTTGATGCAGCACATTATCGGTACACGTTGTTCATTTGACGAAATTGAAACGACCGTCAGTCGTGCAGCGATAACGGTGTCGGGAAAATGAGAAATTCCGCTAAGTTTAATGAAAGTATTTAACAGGCGGAATTGCACTGCGGGTTCCGTGTTCCGGCCTGCGAGTTGCAGTTGACGCGAGCCCACGGAAAAAATTGAAATAGCATTTCACCGTGCCTTCATTTAGCGAAACTTTTCACGCTCGCTTATATTTTTTTTCGCAATTAATTACAGTAATTTGTTGCGTGTTCGGAATAATTGAGAAATTAAACGTTTTCCGTCCATTTAACGGTCCTTGCCTAATTTCTCACGCAAAGATTAACCGAAAATAGGGAATATAAATTGTTCGTATACTTCATTTTTAAGATGATTAATTTTTAAAATTTATCCATGATACTTTTTGGCTATTTATATTTATGTTCATGAACTAAATAATAATATCAGTTAATTAATGCGATAGAATTGCATACGGTATTTGTTTCTTCCACATTTGTAAAATTACTGAAAATATTGAAAAATTAAAAATTGTTTAATTTCTTTAACACTGCAGTGACGAATTAAATGTATAGATAGATAGTTAAAACGATATTACCATCATTAGTGTTGTGAGTACTGCTACAAGTAGAAATAGCGAATAATGATCAGACAAGCAATCCAATTTTCACTCAATCTTCAAGTTGACTTCTTTCAAAACTAAGCTTCCTAAAAAAGTGTACTCTCACATTTTTTATTTATTTTGACCCACCTAGTCACCCTCTGTCAGAAAATATTTATCTCAACCAACAGAATATAGGTCACGACCTCGCAAATGACACCAAAAGTGGCCGACACGAAAATTACAAGACAATTTATACTCCTTCGCTGAAAGTTTCCCCATTATGCGTCCGAGCATCACGGTTTTTAAGCCGCGCGCATGCAAAGAAAAAACATGAAAACACAGGATTAATAATATCGCGTTGTAGAGAGGCGACCTTTAATGTTTCTTGCAAGGAGCTTAGCGAGGAAGCTCAGCAATGCGCTCATGCGAAAAATGCTGAGCTTAAACAGAGAGAGAGAGAGAGGCTTTTCATAAGAACATGACCATGCATCATGCAGTATCTGCTTGGAGGAGAAAGGCAAACTTTAATATCCAGTAACATCACGTTCTATATTAACGACCGTAAATATCTCTTAAGCCAAAAGAACACGACAGCATTTATAAAGCGATCTATGAAAGCCAATGAACATGAGAACGCTCGATAAATACGATATCGATGAATTTTATCGTGTCAAAGGACGGTCAAGACCTGTAGTCACTTTTAATTTCTTCCACGTTCATTGAAGAATAATTTCTACTCTTCAAATGAAAGCTCGCGAATAACGCTTGATGAAATACTAAAGACAATTTACGTCATCTCTTACGTCATCTGTCTGCCATAAGACAAGCTTATATAATTTGTTTCTTATTTTATTTTCTTTGTTTCTTTAGCTTCATCAAGTGTTCACTGTTTCACAGAGAGAACCTACGTCGCTACTTTTTGCCCAGTCGGCTTCACATCCGCCTCCTACCCCTGTTTCGTACTTGTTCAAACAGAAACATCCAGGCAATCTCGTCGAAATATTATAGTTTGGTTCCATCGTTGTTTGCTATCGAGAACTTTGATATGTAACTTAGCATATATCCGGGTGTTTGCTGGTTTATATGCGCGGATGCAAAGTGTTTCATCGTATGGTGTCTTCATTTGGGGGGATATAGTCCCTGGAGTAGATGAATTTAGCAGTTTTCGTGGCATAGATGATCTACTTTTAGTGTTACCTTTGGAGTTTCTCAAAGAGGATTTCTTGACTCATTTTAATGATAAAGTTGAGTTAGGTGGGGTCTGATTGAACTGAGTTGTATCAGTGGAGGCTGCGCTGACCGGACTATAGTTAAAAAAGGATTGAAGTTGTTTAGAGTGGGTTACATTTTATTCTATTAATCCCTTAGTATTAGTCTTCACAAAATTATGTCTGCCAACATAATTGTACAACTTCGTTTTATTCCACTATTATCCTTATCAAGATTCCCTCCCCAATTTTGAACCAGACTGCGCGATTTTCGTCGATCGGCTTAAAGTTAATAATTCATATTCTACGGGAATTTGCATAATAACTTTTCGGATCTTTCCACGTGCATGGACACGCGATTTCACGCTGGACTGCCCTCGGACGCGCCGATAGTTTTTGAGCCCGAAAACGTTGACTCGGCTAACACCTGACCGATCCATTCTAGTGGCAATAATCGCGTTGTCCAAAAGTTTAGCCGATAAACCAGCTGCAACACCTGTTCTACGTAGCGTGAAGTCACTTGCGCCCGGGGGAGAGATAAGTGGATTAAATTCTCCGTAGCTGATATCCTGGTTGGCTGATAGGCGAAGGTACAACGATACCTGTGGAAATAAACAAGTCACACCTGTATCATGTTTCCATCGCTACGCGCCAAGGGATATACCACCTGAAAAATCGATCGATCGTTCTACGGATTGCAAAACGTTTTACTGTAGCTACAAATAGGGGAATATTTCGTTTTTACTATTTTCTTAGACTACGCTGTTGCACTGATCCGGGTCACACTGTAGTTATGTATCGCTCTCTTTCTTACACCTATCTCCCTGTCTTCTAACTCTGTCTTCACTAGAAAAATAGAATCACACAGTTCGTAGACCACAAACTTGGCCCTATCCCAGTTTTCAGGCACTGACTGGACCTGTTCCAGTGTCTTATGAGCACTGCCGCATGTCTTCGACCAACTGAACAGCTTTTTCTCTGAGTTGTTGAACTCGTGCATGTGTTAGAATTAGATTCCCAACGCCGTTGCAGTGTTCCGGGTAAAACCGTAGTTATCCCAGCCACTCGAAAGCCAAACTGATCAACTCCACTTTTAGTCAGTTTCTCAATTTCATTACCCGAGTACATGAATTTTTTTAACATCATCATCTTTCTCTACTTTTCCTTTCATGGATGATCAATTTGGCTTCTCAGCATCTCATCTGCTTCTCTCGTTTCGACACCTATCTCCCTTCCTTCTGACGCGATCTGGACCAGAAAAATGAATAACACCATTCCTAAGCCATAAACTTGGCCCTATCCCAGTTTTCAGGCACTGGCTAGACCTGTTATACTGCCTTATAAACACTGCTGTATTTCTTTGACCCACTGAACAGCTTCTCTGAATCGCTGAACCCGTGCATGTGTTATCAGGTCCCCAACGTCGTTACACTCGTCCGGATAACACTGTAGTTATCTATCTCTCTCTTTCTTACACCTATCTTCTTTTCCCCGACTCTGCCTTTACCAGAAAAATAAAGTAAGACAGTTCCTCAACCATCAACGTGGCCCAATCCCAGTTGTCAGACACTGACCACACCTGTTCTACTGCTTTATAAGCACTGCTGTATTTCTTTGACCAGCTGAACAGCTTTTGTTTTGGTTAACATTTTTTCTAATTGAACCCGTGCATGCGTTATCAGAAGGTGGTGGTATTGGGTGGAATTACTGCCCGGACGTGGGTCTGTTTGACCGTTGATTGCAGCGGATGCGGGAGAACGAGGCGACGTTGGGGCGTCTTCAGCAGCAAGGAGTCGGCATACCGTCGGAGGAGCGGGAACGCGAGCGCGAAAGGGAACGTTGGAGCCTTTTAAGGGCGGCAAGGGACGAAGCCGATCGAAGTCTCAGCCTGGCGGCTAGTTTGGCCGACAAAGAAGCCGCCCTTTCGCACGCACACGCGACTATAAAAGAGGTACGACCCCTTTTTTTTCAGCCACCGCTCCCTAACCGCGTCATCGTGCGCACCGGGGAGTCGAACTTGATGAATTTCGTTATTTTTCCGCTGCGGTTAAACAAAGAGCGTGAAAAGAACCGAGCGAGTGGCCGGTGAAAGTTGTTGAAACTCGTGGAATTATTTATTTAACATGTTGACCCAGCCTCCGGGGGCCAAAGGCAGCTTCCTGTAACCGTGGACGTTTAAGCTTGGTGAATTTGACTAATGAAATCCGTACACAGGCCGTGGAGGCTTCCTGGAATTAAATAGAGACTCTTTCTTCTCTGTTTGTTTAAAGTTTTTTTTGGAGGAAATAAGAATTTGACTGAAGTCCAATTAGAAATTTAAGACACCTGCCTTTCACCGAGTACAATAATTGTTTTATCTGTAACATTGAATTGCGTGTATTGGTACTTTGGATCATTTATATCAGGAAGTATGGCACATTTTTTGGAATTTGATATTAGATGAATGCATTAGATTGGTAACTAAAATTGCGACCTTTCGAATTTCTTTGTCTAAAAAATTAAGTTATTTTAAAAATTTTGTTAAACGTTTTTTTTCTTTGTAAACAGTTTGGAAGGTAGCAAACATAGTAGCCGACCTACTAATTTCAAATTGTACGCTTTAACAATTTTGATTAAAAATACGAAACGCTATGTTTCACGCAGCAGTATCATCGATGGGGTTATTTGTCAGGGTTTCACGAAACATTGGCGGTGTAATGTTATTAGGTGTAGTTTAGGCAAGGAGCATCTCTTTGCGAGCGCGTGCAATTACGCGAAGGGTGAGCCAGCTTTGAGCCCTGAAATTGTCCTCCATGGTGTGCATAAACGGGGGCCTCCTGCTAACGAGTTTAAAACTGATGTCTCGAGGGTTCGCCCTGGTGCACGCTCCAGCCGATATTTCCATTTCTAGTTGCAAATTGTTCGATCACAGTGAAGTTCATACCGTACATTCTTGGAAAACTGTACGTGTAGTTTCTCGTTACTGAAGATCCAAACTAAACAAATTTACCACACCTTCCGCGGTTGTACCGTTAATTGTTGAACAGCCTGTACAAACACTCCATCGGCACTCGATGGATTTATTCTGAAGTGCTCTGGCAGAGCCGTTCGAAAATGAATGCAACTAGTTGGATCCGCGAAAGTTCCATTTCCTTTCTAACAATAACATACATTTCGGCAACAGTTCGTTCTCGCAGTCGTGCGGTGTACGACAAAGTTTTGAAGGCTAAATCGACCCGGCACTTCTGTCGGCGACTAAAAGCATGAACTCCAACTTGAAACTTGTCCGTAGCTTATACTGCGCTGAAACAGGCTCTGGCTAAAAAGGTACAATTTTCGGTGTGATACGTGTGAACAATGCGCATAGGAAGATTGAGCTATTAAAAAAAAACCGGTAAAACATTAGATAAAAAACATTAATGATAAAGTATAAAATGCAGAAAGGATTAAACAATCTGCTGATTAATGTGAGCTATCTGCAGTGAGTCTCATTGCAAGACGTGAAAAGGGGCGAGCCACTATAATGGTGCGTCGTTTTGTAGAGTTCAACTCACCGTAAAGTAACACTATAGTTATCTAACGAGATGTTAACAAAAAAGTATACCATCCCATTAAGACTAGAACTACCAAGCCAGTCAAAACGACTGGTTTGCAATTTTACTATGTACGATTTATTTTTAACGACTATTATGTTTACTTTGAATTGGCGCCTAATAAAGCTAGAGAAAAATATAAATAAACATTGTTTCCCTGAATTACGTATTCTGTCTAAAACGTGTTATTTTAATCATTTCGATGATATAGGTGCATGTTAACCGTTGATAGATCTAGTGTTAATAACCACTCTGAATACAAAAATCCAATTCTCTATCAAGTATACAAAGAATATCTCCTCTACTATTATCCAAAAAATATTTCCTCTACTATTATCCAAAAAATCAACATACAGCGGCTATTTTATTCGTCATTCTACTTGGTACACCCTGTACATCTCTTCTTATCCTAATTCTCATCATCACACTTTTCCCAGTAGACTTTGCACGATAAATCCAATATATGCACTCTCCTGCTACACGGATTTACAAAACCGCAGAAACAATCACTTTGAAACTTCTCTCAGTACAAAGTGGATCGTTTCTACAGTTACAGCGTCAACTGGGGGAAAGAGGTGGGGGTGGTATCTGTCTGAGCGACCAGGAATCCTTGGTCTCGTTCCCGAGGGGCAGCGTGAACGGAGCAGCGACACCAGGAGCTGGTAGCAGCAGCGGGGGCGGCGGTGGCTGTGGTATCATCCCTCATATGAATTCTCAACCGCCATTAGGCAGCACTGAACTTGGAGTAACCGTTGGGAACGTCGGGAATGCGGCAGGTGCAGGTTCGTCCGGGCAGGCGGGAGATAGAGGAAGCTGCAGCGCTGACAGCGGCGTTCGCGGGTCCAGCGACAGAGAAAGCGGTGGCGCCACCAGCGTCGGCGGAAATCTCTCCGATTCCACCACCGATGGTAAGAGTGATCTATGTCCTTTCAGGTTTCCACGTCTCGTGTTCGTATTGTTGATGTTGAAAAAGAAATGTCTGGATTTTGATTCTATGGCATAATTAGAGATTACGTAGTACTTTTGAAGGTTTCACAGCATGATGTTTTATAGTCACTGCTGTTTGAGGATTCTGGACATACACCCTGTCCAGTAGGATGAATGTTCTGAGGTTTTGGAGAACTGCAATAGCTTTATCAGATGCCACGGGTGTTTTCTGGCAGCGTAGCTAGATTCGTGAATACTAAGTACCAGTGTGCTTTCAGATCATGATATTGAGTGTCTGTGTGCCTTCAAGTTGGGCACTTCGTACTGATAATGAGTACCAGCATGCTTTCAAACGTCAGATCTCTGATAAGCTGGTCTGTGGATACTGACAATGAGTATCAGTGTGATTTCAGACCTTTGATGATGAACTGATCTGTTGACACTGAATACCAGTATATCTTTAGATTTCTGATAAAGTTCATCTTTTCGTATTGAGTGCCAATGTATCTTCAGACTCCTGATGAAGCTGCCTACAATGCTTGCAAAACGTCAGGATGTTCATCCTATTTGTAGATGTGTTCAAACAGTAATAACTGTCAGTAAGACTGCAGTTTGTGATTGGGAACATGAACTCAGGTACCTTAAATAGGTATAAATCTCCAAACCCACATTATTACCAAACACGGAGTACGATCAGTCAGAAATGTCATGTATCTAAAATTTCCTTCTGTTGCATAATATTCGAACAATTGATCCAAGTCGTTCTTCACGAGCAAAACTATAATTGAACATGCAACAACAGTTTCATGCAATTCAGTATTAGATACTTTCTCCCGGTAGTTCTCGTGCATTATTCATTCCAAGCACATAGAAAATCTCCAGACTCTAACAACCGATAAATTACAGTCCTGAAAATATCTCCTGTATACATAATACGATCGCCATTATTATCCATCAGACTTGTGTCGAAAGACCGCAATGGCTTTCTGCGTTTAGGTGCAAGATTAATCGACTAGTTAAACTGCTTTACGGTACATCGGACGGAGAAAAGTTTGATAACTTCCGTCAACCGCGAGTATTGGCCAAACGTAGGTGGTGAACTAATCGAGCGCATTTCCTTCATGTATTATTCAACCAATCTTCGTGGTCGTGCATTAAAACGGTTCGATCGATTTTGCTTCGAACAAACATGTGCGACCAATCGAGATCCCCATGAGCGCAGATAACCTGATGCACATGCACGGATTTTGGTCTGGACTCGATTTGAAAATGCTTGATGTTAGCCTAAGTAAATGTCTGTCTGATACGAAAATGGAGGTCTCTTGGTGAGCTATTTCTTGCAATTATTTGAAATTTCAAATCCCATAGAAGAAGACTCAGAGTCATCCATCTTATCAGACCAAACTTAAAGGACACCAGACTTATTTTATTAACTGAATGATTTTACAATACTAATAGAGAGCTTTTTTTAAAAGAAACATTGTCGAAACATCAGGATTTAGTCAGAGTCTCATGTCCTTTTAGACAAAAGTTGTAAAACCTCCAACGTACTTCAGATCAGACCCATTCCACACTATCAGCAGTGTTAAATTAATAATTATCCATCTAACTACCGTAAGACATTCTGCTCGATATAAAACAGAAGTGTGCAACATAAAGAACAAACAGACATTTCAAGCAGAAACCACTTCCCGAGGATCCTGAGTGAGCCTAACATGTTTCCGTTAGAATCACTCCCAATCGAGTTTCCAGACCCCATCGACGTTGTATTTTTTCGTCTTGAAAAGAAACCTCTCCCGCGACGCGTCTGAATAAAATTTCAATTCCAGTTGGGTAACCAATCTCGATCTCGTCGAGGAAGAAAAGAGGAAATCGGAAGTCTGAACCACAGAATCGACCCGTTCCGTTTTTTTCCCCAATTCAAAAGACAAACACCCCCGCGATCAGAGAGACTCCGACCAAGGTGTCCGGACGAATCGTCGGAGGAAATCTTTTTTTTTACTTGTACATATTTCCGCGCAGGCACGCCGACAATTACGGTCGAGGGAAGCGGTCTCGACATGGACAGCATCTCCGTGGTATCCTCCATTGCACCATCCTACATGTACCAGTGTAAGTGTCCAAACATCAATCGCTGAACGTCGCCTCCTGTCCGTCTCTTCAGCCTCGTTCCTCCACCGTCCAAGAGGAGTCCTCGGCTTCTGTGTGTCTTTCACTTTGTAACTCTCTGCTCTATCCTCTCTGCCTCTCTTTCTCTTTCTCTCTACGTCTGTTTTTCTTTTGTTTCTAAGCCGATTGAATGTCTGCTTCTCGCCGGTCCGAACAAATCCCGCGAATTTTCTCGTGAATGATCTGTAGAAAATTCATTTCGACACGTGGAGGCTGGAGTAAATTACGAAGAATATTTTGAGTGTCCAGATTCTGTTGAAAAGATCCAAGGACCATCTACTTTTTCATTGTTAACATAGAAACATGAGACAAGACAAAGTATTCTGAACTCATAGGGTTTGAGTACAGAATGTCTAGTAAATGTGGGTCGATAAATGATTAGCTGTATTGACTTCTGTAATTGAAAAAACTATTTATAACTCAGATAATATTGATTTTTCGATATCCTGTATATTCAGTCAGGAACTGATTTTGTATTTGCTTTTACTTAAATACAGGGTGGGCCATGGGAACTTAAATATGTATTTCTTGTTATATAACAATAGCAAACTGACGGCCGTTTGAGTATATCACATCATCTCACTCAGTTTGCAGACGTCTGTCAAATGTCCTCCGACATATGCTGCTCACAAAATGAATGAGACAATACAACGTACACAAATGACGTTCCATTTGCTATTATTATATAACAAAAAATAAATATTTAAGTTACATTTCATATTGTTAATTTCATTTTAAAAGTCATCGGGTTCCCATGACCCACCCTATATCCTCATCATCTGTTTTACAGAGTCATACGGGCAATATTGAAACCTGTCGATGCTCTGTGTGTTTTCGAGTAATCCTGTGTGTGTGCCTCTCGTGGTGTGTATTTCTCAATGTGTAGTTGCCCTCGAAGCATATTCGAGGATAAACGTTGTGTGGTTGGTAGCGTAGGAGTTGCGGCACTTTCTATCGTTGTACGTCGATGTGTTTGTTTACTCGGTGGAGGATAATTAATATCGAGGATCCATCGCGCGGCGGTTTTGTTCTAACAATTGGCTAATTGCCTGTTGTACGGCCGATGCATGCGCATGCATGTGTTGCAGCCCAAATTATTTGATAATATCCCGATAATGCGTGTACCTGGGCAAGAATGTAAATTACTCTGTATGCGATTCGATTATCAACAAGTATTGTGTATTTTAGTACAGTTGGTCTGTCGATTAAATACCACCGATACTCCCATATTAATTTCATAGTTCATTGTTTCTGAGAGTCTGACAGAAACGAAACATTTCATTGCTTGTTGTCCGAACCCGATCAAATCTTCCTGACTTCGGTACACTACCTTTAAAATACTAACAACTGAAGTCAAGAAACATTTGCTATGTTTGCGTGCAGAAGTGCTGTATGTTCTTTATGTCGCATCGAATGTTGACGAGTGTGTTCAATGGACCTTCATGGTGCAAAAACAGGTGTACCCTGTGATGCTGTGAAAAATGAAATCAGAAGAGTTGGCTTGTCGAAGCAGAAACTTGAACGTTGTGACTAATCCAATTATGAATGCTGTTGAGTAAATTATGCAGTCGAAGTGTTTATTCGATTGTTGTTAGGCCAGTTGGAGTTATAGTGAGAGGGGTTATCTTTTCAGCAGCGACAACACCGAAGGACTGCAGCCCCACTTTATCGCCGTTGAACGCGTTCTCCAGGTCCATGGACAATTCGTCGTTGTCACGATCGGTTGAACAATTGTCGAGTCCACTGGAGGCCGAACCCAGGAGGAATAAACAGAACACACCTATCGCTGCACCAACTGCTCATTCTCGATCTTCCGCGACTCGTGGAGGCACTTGGGGTTCCATTTCTAGGTAAGGCTTATTTGTAAAGGAGCAAAATTGGTTGGACTAGACCGGGAATTGACCCGGGACCTTCCGCTTTCCGGGCGAGTGCTATCCTACTAACCCATCCAACCCGCTACCAATTTCATCTTCCTAAACGCATTTTTCCGTGTCTTAATAAGAATAATTCTCTGTAAAAAATATTATTAATCGGATACATGGAATTTTACTTCAGTTTACATAGTTCCTTGCACTGTTGAAATTACCACAATTGACAGCTTTGCATTAAAGTAGTTCTTAGGCCTAGGTCGCATTGAGAGAGTAAGTAACACTAGTACCATAAATCCGTTTACTATACTCGTGTAAACGATTTGGCAAGTGTTTGGTAGAATGCTAAACGCATACGTGGACTAGTTGAACTCTCAACTCACAATTAGTTGACCAGAACATACACTGCTAGTTTAAAAACGTCATGAAACTGAAGAGTGTCGGATTTCGTTGTGCCTGTAACAGTAACAATTTCATGATCTGTTTGCAGTATGTCTGACAAACTATTGAGAACTGTCTATAGTGTTTAATATTTTCCACTCTCGAATAGCGTCTTTATAGATGATAGTGTCCTCGTTTCAATTTACAGAGTATTTGCGCGTTCGCGTCATCGAAAAGCAGCAAACAATTCTAGCGGTGGGAGCGGAAGCAACGAGGGATCCGACGGCTTCGATCCCTATAGGTCATGGTCACCGCTCACGGAAGAAGGTTATGCTGAGAAACTTCGTTTGCTAAGGGAAGCCGCATCCGTGCCTATGGAACGTTGGAGGGCGCCGACGGTTTTAGCGTGGTTAGAAGTTGCTCTTGGTATGCCGCAGTATGGGCCAAGATGCGCTGAAAATGTTAAGTCTGGAAAGGTACATTGGCTAACTTGTTCCTTTGATGTTAGTCTAATCAGCTTATTTCTTTATTAATTCTTAAGAGTCCAGAGGCTTGTTAGGCTAATAGTCTCTTTCAACTGTACTATTCTTAGACTGTATACAGTTTTCAGTCGACTTTATTATTAAGGCTAATTCTGCCTGATTTATTTATACTATCTTTCAGTTTTAAATTCATTTTTACGTTTGTACTTTTTTATAGATTCCCATACACTGCTCTACCATTAATATCCAGACACCAAGATTTTAGGACGAAACACATGTTTTATTGTGTTTCTAATATCTTCTGCTAAAATGTGTGGTGTCTATGATGGCCTTTACTCTTCATACCATAGTCTCCAACAATTTTTGATAAATGTCAGGTGAAATGTTCTTGCACTCAGCCTTCAACACAGCCACAAGTTTAGCTTTGACTCTTGAACGATGTCCACGTGCACGTAACAGACGCCCCAGTTCGCTCCAAAGCTATTCAATGGGATTGAGATCGAGGCTCTGGACTAGCTAATCCAACTTTTCGACATCCATGTCCTCAAACCACTTCATCACTACCCTTTACGTGTTGACCACCTAACGTCTGCTTTGCATACGACCTGGTAATCCGGATGTTAATGATAGGGCAGTGTATGTTTCCCTGTATCAATTTTCTGAATCGAACGTGATTTCTAGGATACTAAACGTATTAATCTAACTAGTTGATATTTGCTATACCTACGTATATATTTTCGTTCGTGAGCTACTATTGCACTTGTTTGCTAGGTCCAAAGGAATTCCAATTGTTTTTAAACATTTTTCATTCCTGTCAGTCCAGAACATCCAACCAGGTTCTGTGGCAAGAACTATTGCTCTAGGTTCAATTAAGTCTTCATGTATCAAGACCTGCCTGCTGGTACCATTTAAATTTTCCATCTTGCAACTATTGCACCTATTTAATATCTAATACAATACAAACGATGGTTACGTACTTCTTGAAATTATTAGGTTGGCATTAAATTCGCGACCTTCTGAATCTCTTCGAGTTATCAGAAAATTACCATGACTGTAGCAAAAGATCATCGATTCGAATAAAAAATTATTAGTTGCAAGATTTTAAGAAACGTTTGTATGTAAAATGTTTCGAAGTTCGTGAATTTAGTTCGAAAAATATAGCGGACATTAAAATTATCGTAATGTCCACATGGAAATGATGCAGGTTCTGCTGGAGCTAAGCGACGCAGAATTAGAAGCCGGGTTGGGCGTGACACACCCTCTCCACAGAAAGAAGTTGCGTCTAGCTATCGAGGAACATCGACATCCGAGTTTGGTTCGATATCCGTGCATCGCGCAACTGGGTCACACGTGGGTCAGCTCCGAGTGGTTGCCTGACCTTGGACTCGCTCAGTACTCCGAAAGCTTTGCAACCAACATGGTAGACGCGCGGATGCTCGATCATCTCAGCAAAAAGGAGCTGGAGAAACTGCTCGGTGTGACCAGGAAGTTCCATCAGGCCAGCATCGTGCACGGAATTCATCTGTTGCGAATGCTGAATTATGATCGCCAGGTGAACAAGAGGATTGAATTATTATCTAGAACTCTTTGAAAAATGTGCGAAGAATAATATTCGAAAATAAAATATTCAGACTCTGTTGCAGGACTATTGTGAACAGTTTCTTCACTTTTTTAACATAACCAAGATACACTGCTGGCCAAATGTTTGGAATCACTTGCTGATTTCTGCCAAAATCGAATGTTCTGATAGATTTCGTACTTAATGTACCAGATGTTAACAAGTGTATACTTTATTTTAAAGGCGTTCATTTTTTCTTAAGAAGATCCTGTTTCTCTTAATTCACATAATGATGCCAAACTTTTGTCCAGTGATGTAATTACACTGAATAACTTCCTCCTCGAAACCAAGCAACTTTTATCCAAAACATTTCTTTCTATCATGAAAATTGGAAGATTTAAATGCCTTACCCTGTATATGCAAATTGAGCGAAGATCATTTTGTTGTTTGTAATATTTTATAAATGTATTTTACTTCCATCGAACATTACATATTAATGCCATTCCTTTAAAAAGGATTAAAATATGTAATAAAATAAAAAACAATGTATGAGATACTTCTGAAGCACATACATGTACAAGAGATCTCACTTTGGGTCATGTATAGACTCCAGATATTTATGCAACTTAAAATACCCATATATCTGAAAGAGGTACATTGTTTTACATGTGCACAAAAAGATACAACTTTCTCAAAGTTTCATTTCTATGACTGCATTAATATATAAAATATTAAAAACACTGCTGTCGCACAGTCTGCCATCTGCGTAATTTTGAAGCATCAGATCAATCCATCTTCACAATAGACACTTAGGATAACATTCCATTAAACTTCGATTCTCTATTTTCAACAGGCACTGGCAGTCAGAAGGCATCAGTGCGAGCAAGTTGATACGGATCCCCTAGTCTGGACGAACCAGAGGTTCATTCGGTGGGCGAGAAACATCGATCTAACCGAATACGCTGAGAATTTGAAAGGTACTGTAGAACTGTCGATCCCTGGACACTTTTGAGACCTGGTCACGGATTGTCTGACCTTCGAAAATAGATTCGGGTGTGCACGGAGCTCTCGTCGTGCTGGAGCCGTCGTTCACCGGTGACACAATGGCCACAGCGTTGGGCATACCACCTGCGAAACACATGATCAGACGACACCTCACCGCCGAATTGGAAGCCCTCGTCGTTCCAGCAAGGTACACAGTCTACTATCATCCAGAGGCCACATTGGACAACGCTCACTAATCGACATAAACTTACCCTCGTTAGCAACGAGTTCGAGAAGACAGTTCATCGTCTCATGAATTTTCATTCGATCGATCCTTGCTCGAAAAATAGCAATCTGTCATCATTGTCTTGGCGTCAGCTAGAACCAACATAGGCACTTCAGGGGCACGCATAGTCTACTTATTCAGGCTGAAATATGGCGAACGTAAAGTTCCACTTTGTGCAGTTTCTGTTATTTGGAAACCTGAAGTAAGAGTTAAAAATAGTGAACCTCAAACTGCAGGATGTAAAGTGAATAGAAGTTAGAAAATCAGGAGGAGAGAGTGACCTTGAAGTGCCTAGTCTCTGTTTCTGTGTAATACACACAATGTACAAATTAAACTTTTTAATAGGTTGACTGCATCAGTGAAAATTGCCGTACCTAGTCAGACACCACGAAATATCCTAGTTTAAATATAAATTATGGAGGAGAAGAATATTCAGCTACTTCATTGTATTAAAAAACATTTGAAAATATTCAAGAATATATAGCTACACAATTATTATCTTATATTATATTATTTATACAATATTAATGCTGTTTGAAATTTTGTCAGAATTAAGAGTTATTTAATTAAATTATGGCAGTCAACATGTTAACATCTCCACTGTGAATTACAATATAAGTTTTTTTTTATATAAAATGAGTCCTATGTCCTGTCAACGACTACAAACAATATTTGCAGGTGTATTCTGCACTTGAAACCCAACAAAAAAATTGTAATTAATATGTATTTAAAAATCGTTTGATTTTTAGATAAAGCATCTATTAGTAGTAGCATGAATTATATATGAATTAGAATTTTTCCTTAGGTTTGAAGAATGTGGAATACCATTGAAAATTTTCTGACAAAACTTTGAACTCATTTTGTAAATATTCCAGTGTTTGAGTAATCATCTACAATTTCAACAATTTACACAAATGTTTAAATATCTGATTGCTCTTTTTCGAGTCTGGACAAATACATGTTAAGGCAGACTAATTACCAATGCTAATTTTTGGACACTGAAGCGACAGCGATTACAAAACAATTTCGACAGACGTAGGTAACACGATTAGAAAATTTCTTAAAAAGTATTTTAGACATTCTCATTAAGATATCGTCAATTATTTAGCCAGAAGGGAATTTATCGTAACACAAGTATGTCTACGCATCGAGATTAT
The DNA here is from genome assembly GCA_916610135.2 of Macropis europaea. Classification (NCBI taxonomy): domain Eukaryota; kingdom Metazoa; phylum Arthropoda; class Insecta; order Hymenoptera; family Melittidae; genus Macropis; species Macropis europaea. The sequence goes on from OU744344.1 coordinate 24,973,566, forward strand.
AGATAAAAAAAAGCGAGACTGCACGGTTGACCTCTGATATTTCCAAAATTTTACAATGATCACCGAGAAGCACTCTTGAATGATCCGCGAACGCACGATACATCGTTGTTCGCCGGAACGGTCAGCTTCGAGAACGTTGTTACTGTATAAAAATCGCGAGTACTCGATAGACCTCGATTTTTCAGGGTTTCTACTTTAGTCTATCATTAAAAAATCGTATCCCTTAACGTTTATAGCCAAAAAAAAGATATATTATTCGAACGATGTATTTCACGTCTCAGTAATTGTAAATAGTAACGTGTTCGAGCAACCACGATTCCATCTATCTTACTCGAATCGATATCAAAACTCACGCTTCCGTTCGAAGCCTTTTCGTCGGTGCATAAACGACTCCTGTCGAACTTGTAAATATAATTACGAACGACTAAACAAAGAATCGTTTGCCATTTAAATACGACGATGATCGATTGTAACGGGCGGTGCGAACGAGCGGCAACAGAATTTAAATAATATTTCAACATTAACAGTCTCGTTGTTAAAAATCGGTAAATATCTCAATGAAATCATTTCGCCTTTCATGGACGGAAATTTCAAACTGAATCAACACAGACAGTCGACTCGACGTGAGATTTCCTCAAAGTATAGGGAAAAGATGAAAGAAAAACAGTTCGTTTCGACAGACTGACATCAGACACGGTATCATGAGGGTGTTCAGAAACGCATAGTACAGGAGCACCGAAATCGTGACGATCGAATTAACAATTGATAAGAATAGAGGTAAATGTGCACCCGGGTCAGAGCGACCTCGATTTGGAGGTTCCGGGATGGTCGAGGTCGCTCTGTGGCGGGTCCACTCACGTAGAATAAGTACTCATCCGTACTACACACGCCATACTTGGATATATCGGGACTTACACACACGTAAATACAGTACAGTACAGTCGACATAATGTACATATACAAACATATGCAGCTCTCTATATATATACTCAGTGGAATTTACGATTGAAAAGGGAAAAGACAATTTTGTATTTCGGCACCGCAGCGATTCGCTGGGTCTGCAGTCCACTCGATCGCGGATCCATCGGTATTGTTCATCAGTATACAATATGTCTTATCATAGCTGAGCCGTAGCCCACAGCTGCCGCCTGCACTGCACTGCGCTATGTACAGCACATTAATTATTAGTGATCCTGGTGTGATCCGTGGCTTGAACGATGATCCCTGAACAACATCAACCGGAAAGTGTCTCACCACTCCTGATGATCATAAGAACTGATCACTTAAAAGTTTTCTAGAAAGCGTCACGGTGATCTGCTCTGATGTCATTATTGTTTAATCGGTTGTAGGTAATATGAACAGAGATTTCTGTTTAGAAATTGTTCATGTATGTTGAATGTCGTATGTTGATCCTTCTGTAGTTTATACAAGGTATGTTCGTGGGAAATGTTTCTGATGAGGGTGAAGTAACCATGGATTACACCAGAGTGCATTATGGTTCCTTTTCTCTTTTTCTGATTTGCTGAAACTTTGATATCTCCATTTTTGACTGTTCGGTGTTTTATTCCAATTGATTGGCTCCTATGCGCGGACGATCCTGCGCATTTGGTGTCCGGTAAACGTATACATGTATATCTACATTCTTTCTACATCGATGGTGCACAAAATGCTTGTGTATGTATATTTATGTTGTAACTAGATATTCATTATATATATGATCGATCCTCGTTTTATCGTCGTGCACCTTGCAGCGAGCCACTGTTCAGTTCAAATGAGCATCGTCCTTTCATTCATGAAGTATTTTCTGTGCCAAAATGTTTAAATAATTTCGTGTAGCAACAGAAAGTTTCCGTCGGTACCCTTTGCACTAGGACTGGGATCAAGTGTATTCGAAGTAAATTTAACTTTGAGCAAATAGCAATTCTGAGTTGTGCTTTTATGAGTGAACCTAGCAGAAGATTTAAGTATATTTCAGTTATATCATTTGTGTTTTATTATACCATTAATGTAGGTTTCAAAAATCTTTCTGATTCTTTCTTCTAATAGTCCAAACTACTCCAAACTCTGCAGCTACTCTTTCTAATCTTCAAAATCAACTCATTAGGACTGAATACCTATCAAGAAATTAACTAAAACTTGTAAGTAAATACAGAACTTGATCCCATGCCTAAATTTGCAACAATCTACCATAGATCTCCATTCACTTAATTTTCAAAAGAACTGAAATTTTACTTATTCAATACATCTTCAAATCTCTAGTAATCCTTTTCTATTTATCAAGCATCAGAATTCATCCAAATTTCCTTGCACTTGTCCTATAGCCAACAGTCCTTAATTAATTCAATACCTTCTTACTATTTGTACTCTAAATGTCTTTAGGACACTGCTGTAGGGACATGCAAACTATAGTTAGGTCACTAAGGTAACTCCATTGAAGGACACCATTTCACATGTGCTAGCAATAAACACAAAGCCCCATTCTGACTGCCTTATTAAGAAAAAGAAGTAACAGATTAATAGATGTTACAGAAAAAGATGAGAAGACTGTCATAGTGAGGTTTGCATTTACTACTAACACATTTCAGAGTGGCAGTAATTAAATTTCTTATAGTAGGCTTTTATCAGTGTCTCAACTACAAATTGATTCAGTATGCAACTCCTTAAGTCTCATACACTAATATTGCAAATCATGAAACATAGAAAGACCCTGCTCTGACAAGTGTGTTGACCTTTGTTGCTATGATAGATCATACAGTGTTATCTCGATTCTTCAAAGAGTAACAGAATGGTAGATATAAAAGAATTAAGGCAACCAGTCTAAATAGGCAGAACAAATTAATAGGGTAGTATCATTCCAGATACAAATGCAAATGAGTAAGTAGTCAGAGTAGGATGTTTCCATGTGTCCCATCTTAGTATGTGAGGCTCAAAGAGAAGCTTCTTAAACCTACAGTACAGTCACCGCCAGCAGACACTACAATGTCACTTCTCTATTATTCACATTAAAATATAACATACACGAAATCCCACACTGAATACCATACATCAATTGAACCTTATAATAAATTGGAGAACTAACTTGTACTGCATACTGGAATGCATAGTAGCACTTGGCAAGATCAAGTGAAAGTGACGTTGAGGTACCCAGTCTGTGTCTCTACAGTAGTCCATATGTCCCTACAGCAGTGCACATTCACAATGATTCGCGACTGACAGTACTGTAAGGAAACCTTAAAAAAGTTGAAAAAAGATAAAGAGGGGTTCGCTGCAAAATGTGCCGAACGTGTGTGTGTCCGCGGTGTCACCAAGGTGTGCGCATAGAAGCGGGTGTCAGGAATGCGTGTACGCAAGAAAGGCGTGCATGAAGCGTTGGTGTGCGTGTGCGTAGAAGTCAGCTGGAGGTGGTCCCGAGGAACAGCACCGGCGGAGGTCGTCCGATGAGCACAGTGAGCGCAGGCGGTAGTCTCAGTCGTGGAAGCAGGGCCCTGCATCTTCAGCATCACCAGAGCTCCCTCTCGGCCCTCCACATGACAGCTAATCACTCGGCCACTGTCGATAGACGCAGATCCAGCCTCAGGGTAACGTACCGTACAGATTCAAGCACCTGGTCCACACGAGACTGCACCGGGTTCTCGATGGTATCCCCGTGTTCACCCGTACGCTTCCTAGACTTTCTACGGGCCACATCTTCTCTGCAGATTGCTCCATTCTTTCTCTTCATTTTAAGTCGCATAAGGTGTTCCCTGGACATCTTGATTGGGCATAAGGTGTAGCGATTAAAAGTTAGGTGAGCACAGTGGAGATTATTGGGGAGGGTACATAGAAATTGCATTGTAGTTACAAGGATTATTAAGTAACCTACTCTTTGTTTTATCTGATAGTTAATGAGGCCTGTAGCATGAGTTAGGTGGGCGTTATTAGGGAGAATATAGAGACATTTCAATGTAGCCATGGGACTGATTATTGTTACTGTTAGGACACCTACACAAAGCCTGTCATGCACACTTTTGCTAGTTCTTTTATATAGATGCGCTAGGTATAAGTGCAGAGTCCCACTCTTGACGGTCATTGTTGAATGGGTGATCATTTTAATGGGTTTAATGATAAAAGGAAAACATAGTCTTCTGTTTCAATCCAAGCAAAAATTAGAAGAGGTTTACAACGAGGAGGACTGGGCCGTACAGAAAAAGGGTTTTGTTTCAAATTTGAAGGGAAGAAATAAACTACACTGTCAAAGTAAAATTCTAGAGATTTATTCGTTTAAATAATCTTTCATACATCTAACAAGTAACACTTCAAAGATGAGCAATCTGCTTTGAACGATATCGTGATTGATGTCACGGATGACTTTCTTCATCGACGTTTCATTAACATTCAAACTCGCGTGTGCATCTAACAGAACATTTTTACATAGTGTACTGAGAAAGTCATCATTTGACAGATTTAACTGTGTCATGCGTGTAAAGTTCATTTCGGTGGTTGCTCGAGCTTCTTTTTTAGTAAGTGCTTCCGCTTATTAAGAATGAGAATTTCGTATTGAACATTTCGTTGGCATTTCATAGACTCGAGCTGCTACTTATGAAGGATCTTTTCTATCATGCATATCTCTGACGTACGTTCACGTTCATTTCTCGTCGTCATTTCATTTGTACATATTGACTTCTTGATTGATTTATTTCTCATTGGCACGATTGCATGGCATCGCTTAGGTAAGGATGCTCGCGCATTATTCCACTGTTTAAACAAATTCCTATCTCGATACATCCTCAAACACACTTAACCCTTATCGAGAGAAGAGTGTTACTTTTGTAGATATAGCACACATGGTATAATCATTCAATACTCTGCGTCGCTTAATAATTACAGAACACTTATTTTAATCATCTCGGGTGTCCCTAAAATCAGTACGTTCAACATTTAATTCACCGAGTCATGTATACAGAAAGAAAGAAATCTAATGTTCAATTTGGAACAATATATTGAATTCTACAGCCATTGGACCAGATAAAAATTGTCTGTAACTACAATCTGACGTGATCTCGATGCGATAAGGGTTAAAAGCTGTGAGCTATGTGCTCGACCTAACGTTAATCATTGTCCCTGCATCATGTGGATCATCGCAGACCTGCAGTCTTCTTTACTTGAAAAAGGTTCAGTATATATGTACATATATATTATACATACATATGTATCTATATTTAATCCACGTTTTCTTTCGCTACGTTTCTTGTACATTATTCTATGGTGGTATGACCCCCTCACCCGCCCCTTCATCACCCTTCCTCACCCTCTCCGACATGGAGGAGTTTTTAACGAGTTCAGATTACGTTCGGTTTTAAGCGCAAACTCCTCTCGAAGTTTTCCTCGATGGTTTTCCAGGGCTACGGAGTATCGCAATTACACGAGCTCATATAAAACCGACTCGTTCTGTTTCTCCTTCCTTCTCGTTTTCTTCATTCTTGTCCTCCCATTCGGAATAATGTCGAACGCCATGAACCTCTGAAACACCCTCGCGGAAACTTCGAGAACAACGGTACTTTCTGGAACACGCAGGGCAAACGATTAATTGCTCGTGTTAATACATTTTTGTTAAATCGATCGTTAATCAAGTTTTTTAATTTATTATTCAGTTAGTACGCTGCTTCGAGGTCGTTCTTGTTTTGGTTTTCAAGGATATTCTTTGTCATGTCCAGTTAATTCGAAGGTTCAAAAGTCAATTCATTTGGTTTTCAAGCCCCTCTTGATACTTCGAGGTCGTTAGTTTTAGTTTCCAATATCACTTCGATATTTCAAGGTCAACTTTTTCAACTTTACATCCTCCTTCGATATTTTATGGTCATCTCTACCACTTTTAAGCCACTAATGGCATTTCAAGATCAATTCTTTCAGTTTTTCCAACTTCTTTCGGCATCTTTTGGTCAATTCTTTCAGTTTTACAGCTTCTTTTGTCATTTGTTGGCCAATCCTTTCAATTTTCCAGCTACTTTCGACATTTTCTGGCCAATCCCTTAAGTTTTATAGCTACTTTCGTCATTTTTTGGTACATTCCTTCACTTTTCGAGCTACTTTTAACGTTTCCTGGTCAAATCATTCAGTTTTCATGCCCTTAATGATATTTTAGAGTTATTTATTTTAGGGCAATCTTAATATTTCTGTTTACTAATGCCATACTAAATTTAGCCAAACTGCGGGGAATAAACACAATTGATCGTAAGCCTCACGTGTTCCAAATTCTGTAGGAACGTAGTAAGTATTTGTCGTTATCATAGAGCACCCTCAAAAGAAAAAAAACGGAAACGATGAGACATGGTTCGAAAAATTGAAAAACTCGAAGAACCTCATGGAGTGTCTCATCGTGACGAAATTGAGTGTGTCTGGATTTCAGCGAAGTGCCGTTTCAAGTTGCTCAACGAAAACCGTGAAATTCGAAAGTGGATTTCATTAGTGCCGCCTGTTCTCTCGATCGAACACTCCGCTGAAATTTAGGCGTTTCTACTGAATCTCGAACTCGATCATACGGACTTCGAAAATACTCGTTAAGGGAGGTTAACCGCGCTCGATCATCGACTTCCAGTGATCTATAGAAGGGGTACGCCAATTAGACCGCTCAAGGTCATTCCCCACCACAATATAATGTCCCTCTTTATGTATCGAGAACACGACAGTGAACGTGTCAGTAGAAGAGAAAAAGAAAGAAAAAAAGAGAGCCTTGACTTTGCACGCGTTGAAAAATAATTTCTACAATATTGAATGTAAAAATAATAATTAGATTGTGGGTGTTTATGTAAATATACATTTTCGAAGTTCAACAATTTTTACGTTAATGTAGTCGAAGAAATTAAATTTTGACACTACATTTTCTGCTTAGTATGCTTAAAAATTTTTTAATCCTCTTATACAATTGAATGTACATATTTCAAATATATGAATATGTTAAGTTGCACAAACACCCGCAGTCTAATAATAATTGATAAACGTCTTATACAATTTTTGTGCTATGTATTGGTCATCAGTCACTTAATATTAACTAATAATAATAATATGAAAAACGAGTTTGTAAGAGGGGATATGACCTTGGACGGTCTAAATTGACGTTCTCCGCGATACTCGTGATTTCCTGAAAGAAATTCGTCTGAAATTTTCGTGGTCCGGCGAGCTGAAAGAACGCAATCGATTCGACATCGATTTTCCGAAATCTGCTTGCAAAGGTCGAGGAACGAACGAAAGACTGAAAATCGAAACACGAGACAAGATCGTGTCGCCTGTAAACGTAGAAAAACAAAACAGAAAAACGCGGCAATGAATCATACAATCCTTCCCTTGTACTTAACGATATACTTGTAAGTCTTGTAAGCCCTTGCTAAAGTCTCTTCTTTTTCAACGATCCTAAGCGAGCATAACGCGTCGAGGAACGTTCTTCATCGTTGCGAAGACGAACGGTCGGATTTCTCGCGACGTTTGCAAAACACGAGCTTAACTTAGACAAATTTAATGAATAAAGAACAAACAAGAGGATCCAATCGGTACTTTCACTTCGTGATTCATCGAACTTCGGGTGTTCTATTTCATTCAGTATTCTTCATTTTTTCCATTGAATTTCATTTTTTAATTTCAACGTTGACTACGTACAACGAGATACTTCGACTTCACACTTTGTATTATTTCCAATGAAATATTATTCTTTTTTTAACCCTTTGACTGCGGAGCACACGGAAACAAGACGTACCCTGTGTGCGGCGTAGAAGCGACTGCAGCAACCTCACAATGCCCAAATCAGTACTACACATTACGCGTTGGTTGTTAACGAGAGTAAGTCACCCAAATTAGTTTTCTCTTATTTTCAATTTAAAATAATAATTAATCTGATAGTGGCACCGTTGATCATTAGGTGATATTTGGTTTTAGCTAATGAAATGTGTCTGAATGCGCTATCCGCATCTACTTAGCGCCAGGCGCCTGAAGCTGCTGTTCGCATCTAGCGAGCATTTAGCGTTGTTCGCAGTCAAAGAGTTAATTGTTAATGACACTGGCCTGGAAATGCTTAGATAAAAATCTTTTTTGTTTGTTTCAACGTCAAAGGGTGAAAAGGAATATTCAGGCTCGATGAATTGCGAGTAAAGAATCACGATTCCTATTATTACATACATAGTTACCCTTAACTATATTTTCCTTTGAGAAGTGGATTGTATCACACTGTATACACTGTACATAAAAAGCAACAATTTAGTTGACACACTTACCCCGATCCATCCCCGGCCCCGTTTCTTGTATGTTAATCAAAGAGTTCCGTTCTGAAGGGCACGTTACTATAGTGAACACCGGGTAACGTGAGAGAATAATGAATGAAAAAAGAAAAGAGAAGGAAAAAGCACTTGCATAAGCTCGATTTTTAGCAAGCTAAAATCACAAGTTATAAACGATGATGATGAGCTAATTGTGTAAATATAAACTGATGATTTCAATGTGGAATTCACGGCGTGGGTTCTTAATCGACCTTGTTTCATCCTTTAATAGTTGTCGTGGAAGAGCTCACAGGTATGCGTCTATAATAATCTAATTGCGCGCCATCTTCTGTTGGCTCCGTTTTCCTTTTACTTTCTTCGTATCGGTAGTGATTTTATTTAAATAGTTCCCTCATTAGCTTCTGAAATGACCCGGTCAAAATTGGCTAATCAGGATTTGTATTAATATAATAAACGTTTGAACGGATTTAACAAGTTTTTCTTACCGTCGTGGAAATTTTTGTTAGCGCCTCGTTAGCCAATTTTTTATTCGTTATTAGTTCAGTCTTATAATTAAACGGTAGCCTTGTTTTCTAGTAGGAGAAATACCTATGATATACGAAAATTAAAAAAATTATGAAATTTTGAAATACTCAGAATGCACCTTAGTAAATGATACATTATTATTAGTTTCTAAAAAATTGGCCGTTTATAATCTTTGAAAAGATAAAAAAATTGAAAGAGATAGTGTATTGTTTATCGAAGTACCCTATAAGCGGTCTAAAGTTTCATAGTTTTTTTCTCAATACTAAGTTAATATTTCCTCCCCTTGTATAAAGGAATGAAATTTACCAAACTTTTAACCCCTTCCCGATTACCAAACAATTGACAACCGATAAAATTAGTTAACGATCAATCCTCGTTGTGTTCGATAAAAAAAACTTTGTGCAGTGGTAGAATTCCGCTGACTGTTGCACGTGCATATATGCAGCTTACACCCATCGCTGAATGAACATTTCATCCAACAAGTCCTTCCTTCATCTTCTCCTTTCATGAACTCTCGAAATTGTTTCGAAACTCAAAGAAAAATTATCGACGCCGATTCATTTGTAATGGTACAGTTCGACAACTTAAACATGAGCACTGAAGACGAGACGTTGATAGATTCCATGTTTAAATTGTAGAGCTGTAGTTTAAAAAGAATCTGTGTTGACATTTGAGTTTCGAAACGTTTCTACTGCAGGCTCGATCTGACCTAACCTTTTACGAAACATTGAATATACTTTAACCCAACATTTATCTAATTTCAAAGAAGATCCATGATTTTGTTGAAATTGTCCAAACTCGATGTTGATGAACGTTAGTGTCTGAGTGTGCTTTTGATAATCATTGATATCTAAAATACAAAAATACAAAATTGTAGACCCCCTATTAATTGTTTAATGATCATGAGAATTAGGATCAGCAAAGAATTATTTTGAGAACTACCATGTAATTTCAGCAATTGTTGATGACTCAGAATCCTCCTAAAGGCTGTAGGTCCCCTGTAAATTGTCCAACAGTCATAACAATCGATATCAGTTAAACAATCATTGCTCTGACAAATGTCTCGAAAGGTCCTAAAATTGTAGATCCTCCGCAAACAGTCTAATGACCATAGCAGTCAAGCTCAGTTAAATGACAATTTTAAGAGCTTTTATATGCTTTCAATCATTACTGATGGTCCTGAACCCCCAAAACTGTGCATACCCTGGCAAATTATCCAATGATCACACTCGAATGAACTGAAATCCCAAAGAAACACAACCTTCATCAAAGTCGGCGTTGGACGCTCGCTGGTGTCTCTCATGGCAACCTCCAGCGACTTGGGCGTCCTCACTCATTAACTCGTAGCACCGACCCCTCGAAGAAGTCGAAATCCTCAGACCAAAGTACCCAAATCAATCTTCTAAAGTCCAGGTGACTTTTCACAGGGATCGTTAAGTCGAGCGTTTGGTCTGCGACCCAGGAGTGAAAAGGCTTCACCCTCTTCATCCTCGGACACCGGAAGTTTGGCCAGTCAGTACATGAGCAGCGCACGCAGCAACTCACCGCCGCCTCCTCAACTACCACCCAGACCCATCACCGGAAACAAGAGACACCGCAGAGTGAAGAGCATAGGAGACATCGACTACATAACCACGGCCGCTGTCAGCACGCCCGTTTGACAGGAGGGTAGGCCCCAACATCCGGGGCCTTATCGAAGCTTGAGCGAACGCGGCTACTCTTCGTACTCGTCCCAGTATGGATCGTACTCCGGCTACAGCAACGTTCTGCCCAATGATCAGTATCAGTACCAGCAAACTAGCAACTACTATCAGCTGAAAGGTGGATACTATTCGCCTCAGAGCTCTGGACCGCCTTTTCCAGGAGTGCAGAGGTACGGCAGCTTGGCTGAAGAGGCTTGGTCGTGCACCACAAAGGACGATTCTGTTGGAAATCCAAAGAGTCCCAGGACTTACCTAGCTTAGCCTACGGGGCAGTCTACGACAGTGATGTCGAGGATATTTTCTGTAATGAACAACGTGATAGGTGGTGTCAGAAAGTGGATCTCTCGGGGGCTATGAAGGTGGAAGACAGTGGCCAGGACTTGGACAACGTAGCCTTTGGAACAGTCTGCAATAGTCATGTTTAGAATATTTTTGTGGTTTGATGGATGGTACGAAATGTTGGATCTCTCCCGAGGGCTATGAAGGTTCAAGTCTATAACAGTGATGTTGAGAATATTTTCTGTAATGATTAACGTGAATTGATGTATAATGTGAGAAGTTTGATCTATCATAGACTATGAAGCTTGAAGGCAGGAAACAGGACTCTCCTAGCTTAGCCTTGGCAATCTACAACAGTGATGTTGGGAGTATTTTCTATAATAAAGAACGTGGTTTGAAAAGGTGAAGTGTTACGAAGGTTCAAGACAAGTCCAGAATTTACCTAACTTAGGCTTTCAAAGCAACATGGTTTCATGGAACATGCGAGAAGTTGGTTCTATCATGGAGTATGAAGATTGAAGACAATTACGTAGCTTAGCCTTTGAGACAGTCTGCAATAGTGACGTTGAGAATATTTTCTATAATGGTCAACTTAATTTGACGAACATTATGAACAGAAGTTAGATCTCTAATGAGCTATAAAGGTTGCAGACAATTCCTTAAGTGTACCTAGTTAACTTGTTTCAAGGACAATGTAAGATTTTGGGTCTGTCAAAGGATTTGAGAATATCGATGACAATGTTGGAAGCTAAAGAAGATCGCTGTGATTTATTTTGAGAATTCTATTGAGAATGTTTGGTGTGTATCATGAAGCAGGGTTTGTGTAAACACACCCTCAGGTGTATTTGTCGGGGCAGACCTCTTTATAGTGTTCAAACGACAGCGATAGAAGATGAAGACCTTCTAACATTTCAGACTATGATAGTTAACGAACCACCATTTGGAATTCTATCCAACTGAATTGCTAAGTTTGATCCATAGAATCGAGATTGTACTCCTTGGACGACAGCATCAGACAACGAGCTGTAACTTCGATTAGAAATTAGACGAACGTCAGCCAAACGCGACCATCATTTGTTTCGATCTAACGAGATTGATTTTATTTTGTTAATCAATATTTTGCGTACTAGACTGTGAATTGTATCAGGACCAGTTTTGTAACGCTCCATGGACACTGTGAATATAATAACGTGTCGATGATTCTCGCAGTTTGCATCAGCAGTATCGAGTGATGCTGATGAAACCTCTGACAACGTTAATCGTAACTCAGTCGCCAATCAAAACAGTGTATTGTACCAGGACAATCGAGCCTGCTGATCGTTCTAACGAGAACAAAGAGAGCTGCATGAACTATCAAGTTTTTGCGTTACCTAGGGGGAAACTGGTACTGATCATCCTAATTGCAGATCACCCAGGGTCGTCATGATTGCTGCCAAACACTTCAATTCTCCGTTGTACGTGCGAAACTTCAACGAAGGAACCACGACCAATTAGAAACAGGAAAAAAATGAGAGAAAACGACTTGGACATCGATGAGTGTCTCGAGGCGATTAGTAGCGAACGAACATAAGTATTCTGGATTATGCGAACGTTGCGGTGCTGCATGATCACGAAGGACACCCGTTCCCTCAACGGCTGGTTTCTTTGCGTCACTTCAGCTGGTGTCGCTCCGAACTTAAGACTGTTCGTTGGATCCTCGGTGGGTCCAGGCGATTCAACGGAAGCTCGTAATCATTTTCGTGGATAAGGATATCGTTAGTGTTTAAGCTTAACTGTACCAGCACGAACGAAGAAGTCTGATAATTCCATCGCGAATAGAACCACGAGGGAACTTCCCTTAGGAATGCTTGTCGAGGATTTGCGATCGTACGGAGAAGAAGAAGCACAGGGGCTTCCACCGTTGTTCTACTTGAAAACACGTTCGAATTCATTCGAAATACATTCCAGTCGTGTGAATAGGTGAACACACAGACGAAAGTATTCGAAACGAGCATAAATTCGATAATAAAACAGAACTGCTCGCGTGAAGACATTGCATCAGGAGCTGCAAATGGCGTTAAGTGACTTTCAGACAATTTTACATGTTATAAGACATATTTGGTGGTTCTTTTTATAATTTGATTACGAGACTGAATGCTTTTTTTTATGTACAATTCTGTGAACAATTTTTAGAATATTTAATAATCTAATGGAATTTGATGCATCAAATTCTTCATAAAAATACTCAAGCTTAGCAAACACTGCGTCTGTATCAGCCAAGCTAGGCCTGTCAAGGTCATTTCTTCTTCCTGATTTCAACGAGTGAATTCTTCGAGACTTCTTTTAACGTGACCTTGAAGCACCCAGTGTCAGATATGCTGCGTTTCGAACGCTTTCGTGTTCCGCTGTATTTTATTTATCAACGGAGTAGCATGTTTTTCCGACGACCAACCTGCATTTTCTCGATCGAATCGAGAATTTCCTCGCTCTTCGTTCTTCAGGACCTCCTCTACTTTCTCCGCACGTTCTCTTGTGTTCGTGATATATTTATATACACATAGATATATGAAAAGAAACAACGTGCACCGAATTCGAGCAATTTCTTAATTCTTCGAACGCGCACAGAGGAAGAGAAACGAAGCCTCGAGACTTCGAATTTACGATTACGTGTAAGCTGTAATTAATCGTGCAACTACGTTAAGGACGAACGCGAGCCGATTCATCGACGCATGGTATTCAACACAGGCCGATATTAATTGTTATCGAGGCGTTGTAATAATTAATGTTAAGGAGTATCGAAGCTAAGGCGCCAGAACGATTCGAATTCAAGTAAAGATATTATCAATGACGCTCGCGTCTGAGAGAACACTGTTTTGTAGATAACAAATTGTACGGACGTGAATTATTTATTCGTAGGTTACGATATTTCCTTATGATAATCTATACATATTTATGCTCGGTGTTAAATTATTTTCATTTGTTCTCTTTTTTTTTCTTTTTGTAAATCACGAGTTATTTAAACGAAGCTGGATCAGTATTATCGTCGTTTGTACACGCTCCAAACGGCGTATCAATACTCTCCGACCAGTATTTATACCTAAGTAATTTATTCGGGATAAATTAGTTTAGGTTCTAATTTATTTCTCGTCGGGATCCACGATAAGGGGTATCTTACACGAAGACAATTGTAACATTCGCTTGATGGATGTATCTGATAATCGATAAATGCGACCAATGACCGGAAGAAAGAAACATTGTAAATGTGCTCAGTACCGTCTGTATATATTTGTGTGAGTTGTATCTAAATATTTGGGAGAAGCGATAAATAAACGAATGCCTTTATTTCTGTGTCGTATAAAAATTTTCTATTCCTTATACTTATACAGTAGCTACAAGAAGGAACCAGCCTTATGATTGTAATACAGGATCCTTAACTCTACGATTCTCATATGCACGAAATAGTTATTCAATTTTTCTCAGTTACGGGTCGTTTCATATTTTAAGATAGTTCATCGATATTGTTCAGTACGTAAGGCTTTCTTATTTATTACATATGTGTACAAAGCGCTGAACAACTCGTAGCTTATCACATCGACGATTTCATACAGGAACGTAATGATTCTGTTTAAGGCACTGTACACGGTCTTGTTGACTTCAAGAGTAGAGCACGCGTCTTGGGCAAGTGCTTTCAAGTTTCCTTTAGAATATTCCCATGCGAAATAAACAGCTACAACCAGCAGTTTTTCAGGCTCGTTAGAATGTTCTACCACAGTTACAGCAACTTTAAAAACTTTCTGCAAAATATCTATTGGATCATGCATATGCTTAATTTCATTCAAAATATCCTTGAAGTAGCTAACATCAGGTAATTGCTTGTCCAACGGAAGTTTCTTCTCTGAGTAGAAGTTTGTTAAAAGTTGAGAGAGAGATCTTGATAACATACTAGTTACACTTTTCATACTATTCAGTGAGTCAAACTTCAGTAGATTCGATCCTGCTGTACCTCCTGCCAGTAAGAGCCCTGCGAATACAAACGGATCTAACAATGTTCCACTCAGGGATTTACCACTATCATAAATTTTTTGCAAAGTTTTACTCCAATCCAATGCACTGAAACTGTTCAGAAAATCTTCTCTAGTTGTAATTTTCTGGAACTGACATACAATACCCTCAGATTTGTTCTGTTCATCTCCACTATCAGATTTGTTTATCCTGTAAAACTCTGCGCGAAAACGATTGAAACGCAATGCATTTTTAAGTCTATCAAGAATTGTACCCCTAGATGATTCTATAAGGTCACCAGCTAATTTAACAGTTAACACAGCGTTGCTAAAGAATAACATCTGCGAAGAGAATGTGAGTACATCCTGGATGCTAATTTCCTTATTCTCTATATAATTATCAATTATACAATATCCTTGGAAAACTATGCCAACTCCTCTCACTGTTAGATTACTTATTAACAGTGAATTATAGGCTATTTCAGCAGCTGTACTTATAGAAGCACCCCTTGTGATGGCTCCCGATAGAAGCATAGTTCCTCCATTTGTTCCCACTGTCAAAACCGTGCCAGTTACTCCAAGCCATGCAGAGAAGGCATCTCTGTTTAATGGACTAATAGATTGTTTGTGCATATAGCGATTTATTAATTTTCGTGTACTACGACCAATGTTCCATGCTCCACTCACCCCAGCAGTGACAAGTCCTAAAGGTTAAATTGTATCAAAAAATAGTACAGCATCATTAACTGTCTTGCTGGTATGGTTTAATTCTGTCTTATTGATTACCAAACAAATGAGAGAAACAGATACTTAATGAAGACACAAAACATTTATACCTGTAATTGCTAATGTCGGCCCAATAGGTGTGAATAAACTTGCAATACCAATTCCTCCGGTTGTAGCAGCAGTCAATACATTAGAGGCAATATCAACAACATTGAGAACTGTATTTGTGATTGCTGATGTAGGTGAATCAAGTTCCACAACCCATACAGTCGAAGACTGCTTTGTGACTTTTTGCATCGGATTACACTGATATATTCCATCCTTTGGTACAACCATGGTGCACTCAGGTAATGTATTATTCTCTATGTAGTCTTCCCAACTCTCATACACTCTGGCATTGACATCGATGTACCATATCTTTTTAAACTGTGTCTTTTTTAGTTTGAATACTGGTATTGCATGTACCTCATTTGAATTCTCCTTGAATTTATCCTTGTTATTGAATATTATATTATATATTATTCCAATGAAAATAGGTATGTTATTAGATTCTACTCCATGCGTAATTATGGCCTCGTATATATTGTTAACAATCTGAGATGACTCTTTATTGTACATTATTTCATTGAACATGTCAGACCCTCGATCATCATCGTGCGACATGCAAGTCTGATTTCTGGAAGGACCAAAAAGTGCGAATGCAATATTCCGCTTTATGTATGGACGATCATTAAAGTTATATGAGAACCAATCAGGGAGATGTTCATAATAGTATTGCTGAAATATTATAGCGGTCCTCCTTTTCTTCTGAAATATAGAGCATACAGATGTAGTATACACTAAATTGAAAATAAATCATCAGAGTCTCATATTTATTTTTCAAGTCTACTAACCATGTTCATTGTCACACAATTCTGCAAACTTGCTACGCTTCTACTATGTCTTGTCGACTTACGGAGAAATGTCTATGAAAGAAAAGAACAATCTGCCGAATAATAAAGTTGCAACATGCCAATTTCGTACTACTCGCGCATCGAAATTAACAACATTAACTAATTGTCTTTAATATGACTCGCTTCTATTCACTCTATTACAACTGAAGTAATCGTTTCAACGTTCCTCTGCGTAAAATGAAATTTAAAACGTAGAACGTTTATGTTTGGTGGTTCCCCCACCCTTTTTCGTATTTTATTTCTTAGCGGTAAAGAAAACACAACACTGCTCGCATAAAAAGTAGAAAATCTGCTTATCTATCAAATTGTTGTACTTTACATTCCCGTCATCATGAAATCAATTTTAAAGATAAATGAACACGTCTGCATACGATTAATTCTCAGTTAAACGTTCAGTTTATTCAAACATGGATGGAAGAAAATTCAAAGGGAATCCCATGTAAAAATATTTATCTTTTCTTTCACTGTCAGGAGAAAAGAGAGAATATAATACTAGTGTATTAATTCATTTGTCCGCACACTCAGTTACAATTTACTGGCCCTTTATGACCTATCAATGTGTTAATATTTGATGATCAATAAACCAGGGCTGTTTATGAAAATATATGTATACAGTGGGTATCCCTTAAAATCGTACAACGTAATGCTTATGAGACTTTCGCTTGGAAAATATTGTTATCATGTATTTCAGGTAAAGACAATTTAGAAATAAATGTATTAATATATCTTTATTTGGTATATGATAATTATAAAGTAAAGCATTAATTATGATAGGCAAATTAAATGTATTTGAAAATAACGTACAGAAATCGCTAGTCATTAAGAATCGCACACGTTGGTACGATTGTAATAACTTGGTGAACAGCCAATTTTTTTTGCAGTTGGCCATTTACACATAATTCCATTTCCTTTTTCATTCAAATGTTTTTTTAAGCACACAGCGCAGTTTAATGTAAATCACGTGAAGACAATTAAAATAAGACAAATAACCTTAAATATCTCCCGTTACAGATTCTCGATTTTGTCTAAATTCATTTCGAAACTCAGAAAAATTCTAAATCGTGGAAATTCCTGGAACTGTGACGTTGTATCCAAGAATCCGCGAAATTTTGTGCCCCCTTTCCTGGTACCCTGTTCTCCTGATACCGATGCGACATTTTTGAAAAAATTCTGAAAAATTCAAAAATTTGCAACTTTGTAACAAGAGAACATGGAATCGGAAGAGGTGGCACAAAGTTTTACGGATGCTTGGATATGATGACACAGTTTCAGGAATTTCTGCGAAGTAAGTTCGCGATACTTTTGTGGCTTTCCTTGTTCTTCGAACTTAAACCTTTTCGTGATTTCTGTGATTTGTTTCACTCCAGTTTTTTCGTGAAAGGATTTTTAATGGGAAATGGAGGTGTTTTACACTAGCAACTTCTAAATAAAAAGATGCTGAATTCGTTTAATTTGCATTTATTTAAAGAGTTTTTTGTAAAGTACAATATGCACAATGCGTTCCACTTGTTACATATCGAACGGTCGTGAGCAAGCTGCTGGAAATTCTAGGTATCCTAAGATCGTACGATTTTATATTGTATTTTAAATAAAAGCACTCGAACTTCAGCTGTGTTGTCTTACATTTTGCAAAACACAACAGTGGAGGAGCGATTTATCCGTTGCCTAAAACACAAAGAAGACAAAGTTTAATGGTCGGCCGAAAAAACCAAAGAATATGATGAAACTTCTTGAATTTTGTCAAAAGACTGAGCCACCCAACCGCGTTCAATCGACTCGGACAAGTCGACAATAACTTTTAATCATTTGCACAGAGAAGAAAGTCATATACTATCACAGACAAGGTATGGAATAGACCATTCATTCAATGTAATTTGGGGCCACGCTCTTACCATTTTCGTGTCATATCCTACCGTATCGATTGTAACTGGGTTTACATCACAGCGCTATTGGTTGTAGGAATCAAAATAAAACACACTGATAGACATTTGTTATTTACATAATTTTGTTCTGGAATAAAATTTTGAATCCCTTTAATTCCGTTAAAGCGGATATCCACGATAACACAGAAATTTCGTATCTCGCATGAGACTTTAATGTCATCACACAATTATTTCACGACGTGATTCCACTATAGGTCAAATTTTATGTCATCTCTCATTAATACACGTCTCATGTGAAAATTTTGTCTCGCTTAAACAGGTTTAAATTTTTTATTATTTCCACAATGCGTCCAAATATTTTGTAGTAATGAATGATTTCTTCTCAAGTTGGTTCTCAGTTTGAAAGATTCATTCTTATTTAAGTTTGAGACATGGCATTTAAAAAACAAAGTAAACAAGCAGTAGCTTGTGCTTACTTAAAATTCTTGGCCAATGTTCAGCTTTCCTGTTTCAAACCTTTGTCCTCACATGTTTGTTCCATGTTTCTAAAAAGTAAATAATATGATTGATACGACAATTCATTTCGTTTAATTGTTTACTCAAAACTATTTCAAACAAATAATAGTAGATTCTGGTGTATCATGTGAACATAATAATAACAATAGCGGCTTGTATTCGACTTAATATGTTTCTTATAATCAAATTAACAGTACACGTATATAACGAACTATACTACGAACCATAAAATACATCCACACGAGACAAATATATCACAAAACAACAAGAAAACTCACGTGCTATTGGTCAGTTCAAAAACGAATCATAAAACAAAGGATGGGAAGATGATGCAGATGTAAGTACTGCGCGCATACCATTTACGCCATTCTTTTCCGTATACCGCTGAATCCTCCAATGAGCGAGACCGAATTTCCACCCAGCGTTCACTCCAGGAAAACAACTCTGATTGGATTTCGAGTTTCCGCACTACGCGAAGAACCGCCGAGCTCTCCTATAAATACGACACAACGTAAGCTCCCGAGTCAGTCTTCCGCCGGCTGCCTTCCGATCCTGATCCTCCTCTTCCTTCTCTTCCTCCTCCTTGTCATCCCTCTTCCAATACCTCCTTCCGATCCTCAGCCTTGTCCTAATCCTCCCGATCGACATCCCCATCATCCATGCCTTCCCGACCCCCATCCTTATCCCGATCCCTATTCCCATCCTTATCCTCCTGATCCACATCCTTAGAATTCCGATCCCTATCACCATCCTTACCCTCATCCTCCCGATCCCTATCCGCATCCTTGAAATCCCTGTCCCCATCCTTACCCTCATCCTCCCGATCCCTATCTGCAACCTTGAAATCCCTGTCCCCATCCCTACCCTCATCCACAAGACCTCCGTCCTTATCCTCTTGATCCACATCCTTGGAATCCCGATCCCTATCGCCATCTTTACCCTCATACACCCGATCGCCATCCGTATCCTCCAAATCCCCATCCTTATCCTCCCAAAGATTATCCCCATCTCTATCCTCCCTATCCGCATCCTTTTCCACATTCTTCCGATCCTCTATCCATACGGTCCTTGTCCTGATCGTCATCCCCATACTCTCCTCTTCATCATCTCGCCAACACTCACCACGCGCCCACCGACTCTAAGTCTCCTCTGTCAGCAGGGTCTCCGTGGTCTCTTGGAATCCTCGGTCTCTCTGTTGCTCACAATTAGATTTCGATCTTTATCGGTCGCTATCGGTTTCTAACGTTCTCTATCGGTTTCTATAGTTCCCTATTGGCTTCTATCGTTCCCTATCGTGCCCTATCGCTCCATATCGTTCTGTATCCCTCCCTATCGTTCCCTGTTGTTCCCTATCGACCTCTGATGTTTCCCAACGTTGTTTATCGTAGTTTATCGATCTCTATCGTTCCCTGTCGGTATCTGTCTCTCATATTTCTGTCCTTATTGGTCTCTATCGTTCTGAATCGCTTGTATTCCGATCTCAATTAGCCTCTATCGTCAATATTTTACCGATCTAGCTAATATTTCGTTCTCTATCGTTCAGTTCAGTTTTCTGTCGATCTCCAGCGGAATCTATCGCACACATTTCGGTCTCGATCGTTCTCAAACTGATTGTATCGCAAATATTTCGGTCGCAATCGTTGTGTACTCTGTCGATCTGTAGCGGTATCTACGGCACATATTTCGGTTTCTATCGTTCCCAAATGGTTTCTGTCGCACATATTTCGGTCGTAATCGGTCTGTACAGTACTCTGTCGATCTCTAGCGGCCTCTATGGCACATATTTCGGTATTTATCGTTCCAAAACAGTTTCTGTCGCTTAAATTCCGGCCTCCATTCATCCTTATTAGTACTATTTTTGCCCCCGCCGTTCCATATCGTCCTCTAACGGTCTCTATCGACCCCTATTGCTAATATTTCGGTCTCCACGCAGATCTATCCATATCCATCGGGATCAGGTACTTCCGAAAATGATTTCTTCATTCAGCTACTCCAGAAATTAGAGTCAGGTACTTACGAAAGTGACTTTTTTCATAAAGGTGATCTGAAAATATTGGCATATTTATAAATCAAGTACGTCTAAAAATGAGTTTGTCATTCAGGTACTCCGAAAATTAAAATCAGGTACTGCGAAAAGTGACTCTTTTCATTCAGGTACTCCGAAAATTAAAATCAGGTACCTCGAAAAGTGACTCTTTTCATTCAGGTACTCCGAAAATTAAAATCAGGTACCTCGAAAAGTGACTTTTCTCATTCAGGTACTCTAAAATTGGTAATATTTAAAAATCAGGTACTGTGAAAAATGAATTTTTGCACCCAGGTACTCCAAAAAATCATATTCTGAAATCAGGTACTTCGAAAAATCACATTTTCATTCAGGTACCCCGGAAAAACATATATTTCAAAATCAGGTACTTCGAAAAGTCACTTTTATAAGTACCTGATTTTCAAATATACCAATTTTCGGAGTAACTGAATATAAAACTCACTTTTAGAAGTGGATGCGTGGAGACCGAAATATTAGCAATAGGGGTCGATAGAGACCGTTAGAGGACGATATGGAACGGCGGGGGCAAAAATAGTACTAATGAGGATGAATGGAGGCCGGAGTTTAAGCGACAGAAACTGTTTTGGAACGATAGATACCGAAATATGTGCCATAGAGGTCGCTAGAGATCGATAAAGTGCTGTACAGGCCGATTGAAACCGAAATATATACGACAGAAACTGTTTTGGAACGACAGAAACCGAAATATGTGCCGTAGAAACCGCTACAGATCGACAGAGTACTGTACAGACCGATTACGACCGAAATATGTGCGACAGAAACCATTTGGGAACGATAGAAACCGAAATATGTGCCGTAGATACCGCTACAGATCGACAGAGTACACAACGATTGCGACCGAAATATTTGCGATACAATCAGTTTGAGAACGATCGAGACCGAAATGTGTGCGATAGATTCCGCTGGAGATCGACAGAAAACTGAACTGAACGATAGAGAACGAAATATTAGCTAGATCGGTAAAATATTGACGATAGAGGCTAATTGAGATCGGAATACAAGCGATTCAGAACGATAGAGACCAATAAGGACAGAAATATGAGAGACAGATACCGACAGGGAACGATAGAGATCGATAAACTACGATAAACAACGTTGGGAAACATCAGAGGTCGATAGGGAACAACAGGGAACGATAGGGAGGGATACAGAACGATATGGAGCGATAGGGCACGATAGGGAACGATAGAAGCCAATAGGGAACTATAGAAACCGATAGAGAACGTTAGAAACCGATAGCGACCGATAAAGATCGAAATCTAATTGTGAGCAACAGAGAGACCGAGGATTCCAAGAGACCACGGAGACCCTGCTGACAGAGGAGACTTAGAGTCGGTGGGCGCGTGGTGAGTGTTGGCGAGATGATGAAGAGGAGAGTATGGGGATGACGATCAGGACAAGGACCGTATGGATAGAGGATCGGAAGAATGTGGAAAAGGATGCGGATAGGGAGGATAGAGATGGGGATAATCTTTGGGAGGATAAGGATGGGGATTTGGAGGATACGGATGGCGATCGGGTGTATGAGGGTAAAGATGGCGATAGGGATCGGGATTCCAAGGATGTGGATCAAGAGGATAAGGACGGAGGTCTTGTGGATGAGGGTAGGGATGGGGACAGGGATTTCAAGGTTGCAGATAGGGATCGGGAGGATGAGGGTAAGGATGGGGACAGGGATTTCAAGGATGCGGATAGGGATCGGGAGGATGAGGGTAAGGATGGTGATAGGGATCGGAATTCTAAGGATGTGGATCAGGAGGATAAGGATGGGAATAGGGATCGGGATAAGGATGGGGGTCGGGAAGGCATGGATGATGGGGATGTCGATCGGGAGGATTAGGACAAGGCTGAGGATCGGAAGGAGGTATTGGAAGAGGGATGACAAGGAGGAGGAAGAGAAGGAAGAGGAGGATCAGGATCGGAAGGCAGCCGGCGGAAGACTGACTCGGGAGCTTACGTTGTGTCGTATTTATAGGAGAGCTCGGCGGTTCTTCGCGTAGTGCGGAAACTCGAAATCCAATCAGAGTTGTTTTCCTGGAGTGAACGCTGGGTGGAAATTCGGTCTCGCTCATTGGAGGATTCAGCGGTATACGGAAAAGAATGGCGTAAATGGTATGCGCGCAGTACTTACATCTGCATCATCTTCCCATCCTTTGTTTTATGATTCGTTTTTGAACTGACCAATAGCACGTGAGTTTTCTTGTTGTTTTGTGATATATTTGTCTCGTGTGGATGTATTTTATGGTTCGTAGTATAGTTCGTTATATACGTGTACTGTTAATTTGATTATAAGAAACATATTAAGTCGAATACAAGCCGCTATTGTTATTATTATGTTCACATGATACACCAGAATCTACTATTATTTGTTTGAAATAGTTTTGAGTAAACAATTAAACGAAATGAATTGTCGTATCAATCATATTATTTACTTTTTAGAAACATGGAACAAACATGTGAGGACAAAGGTTTGAAACAGGAAAGCTGAACATTGGCCAAGAATTTTAAGTAAGCACAAGCTACTGCTTGTTTACTTTGTTTTTTAAATGCCATGTCTCAAACTTAAATAAGAATGAATCTTTCAAACTGAGAACCAACTTGAGAAGAAATCATTCATTACTACAAGAAATTCTGATGCATCGTGGAAACAATCAAAAATTCAAACCTGTTTAAGCGAGACAAAGTTTTCACATGAGATGTGAGTTAATGTGAGATGACATAAAAATTTGTCCTATAGTGGAATCACATCGTGGAATAATTGTCTCATACGAGACACGAAAGTTCTGTCTTATCGTAGATCTCCGCTTTAATGTAATTAAAGGATTCAAAATTTTGTTCGAAGACAAAATGAAATAACAAATTTCTATCAGTGCTTTTGATTTTGATTCCTACCACCAATAGCGCTGTGGTGGCACCACAGCACAGACGAGATCACATAAGCACAGACGAGATATAAGAATAGACCATCGACAAACTACAGAAAAGACCTATCATCTTATGGAACTTCGTGTCACATGTTCTGAAATACCGACTTCTCGAAAAACCACAGGTTTTCTTGCGCCCTCTGCATCTAGGGGTGATGATTTTGGGAATCAAATACATTCCAACCACCAAAGACGGTAACGTCAGTAAATTCGTACTCGACTCCTAAATAAGGAAAAGTATTTAGCCCTGTATTATAATAAAATACATTCTAAATACTGAAATACATCTTATTGCGTTGGTAACTTTAATGAAGCTGAAGAAGTTGGGGAACTCTTTGACATTCATCGATCTAATAATTTACCTTTTAAGAATTATTGAATTTGTAATTAGTTAATTTATGTCTTTTTCCTTTTTTACTTAAGTACGTGTACAAAAAAAATTACAACGAAGTATATAAAAAATTATAACGAAAGAGATTAAAAGTTAGATACATATAATGTAACTGCTTCTCGAGTGCATAAATAGTCAAATGAAAACTATAGAAATCCAATGGTACTGTTTTCATTATTCCTAGATATAAGAAGACAGTTATCTTACTTTTTACAGCACAATTGAAAAAAAGAGGGAATGAAAACAGGTGTAAAATGAACGTGAAACATAAAACATATAATTATATATCTCGTCGGTGACACGAAGTCCCATAAGATGATAGGTCTATTCTGTAGTTTGTCGATGATTCTTATATCTCGTCTGTGCTCCAGAGCCCTAAATCCGTGTGACACAAAACACATTGGATGATAGGTCTATTCTGTAGTTTGTCGATGGTCCATAAGGTGATTGGTCTATTCATATATCTCGTCTGTGACGAAAGTCCATAAGGTGATTGGTCTATTCTTATATCTCGTCTGTGTCGATGGCCCTGACTGATTTTTCTGTAAATAATCAGGTCCATTTCGCTAGATGACGTCTCTTGGAATTTCGCTATTTAGTTCCAGGCTTCTGTCAGAGATGGCGCCACTTCGAATGCCGGCAGTTAATTCTGGAGTTTTTTCAGAGATGGCGCTACTTCGAACGTCGTCAATTAATTCTTGAGTCCTGTCAGAGATGGCGTCGCTTGCGATGTCATTGCCGCCAATGGCGGTGTAGTCCACGCCTCAGAAAAATTTGCCTATTATAAATAAAACTTTAGTTTATAATCATTATGTATCAAATAATTTTAAGCAACACTGTATTTTAACGTGAGATTAAGAATACCGATCTGAGCAACAATTTATGTTGTCTTTTGACAATTTTACAGTATACAAATTTATTAAAGTTCTGTTCCATAATTAACTCGTTCGAAGTAACAACCGACTTTGGTTGCTCTTTAAGATGAAGAATTCAAAATTCTCCTAAGCTATCGAGGACTACCTAAAAAAGACATGAACGCTTCAAGGTCACATCCTTCTCTCAAGTTTAACCAATCGATACCTGTTATTTTTCACATTCATTTCCATTTGCAAAATGATGGAACCCTTGCACGTGTTGCACATTTTCTTGCAATTAGGTGAATAACAAGTGACCTTGAAGCGGCCATTTTGGGCGCCTGTGGCGCAGTCGAACGCGTTGGATACAGGTGGCCAGGTATAACAATATGATTCAATGAAAACAATAACAAATACATATATTTCTCGAAATGTGATACACTTTGACGTTTGGTGGTCGTATTTTGAATTCTCATGTGTTCTGTTTTTCGTTTCAATGGATCGGATGGCGTGTCATTTTTTACGGACGCGGCGACGTTATCTAACTCTTCCCATTTCGCATCAATCGTTTCTCCGTTTATCGGTACGATTACACCCTAATAAATCGTCCCCCCAACGCTCTCACGTAATCATCGTCGTTAATGTCTAATTGGAGCAAAGCTGTCAGTTGCGTCTACGGTGTCTCTAATTATTATCCTGTTTTATTCATTTTTTTTCTCTTTTAATTCCTCTACGATTTCTCCTTTTTTATTACTCTTTACTATTTTATTGAATAGTCCACGGGACTCCCGCGGCGACTCGCACCGTGCGTTGTGCTCAAATCGCGCTTCATTAATTACATGCCGTCGTTGGTTTTATCATCAGAACAGTGCCGAAGAACTCCGAGATCGGTCACTTCGAAATCCACGACGTACTCAGAGACAGGATCTCGTTTCTTTCGTTCGTTTGTTTAATTAATAGCAACTTGTACTAGAAGGTATTTACAAATAACGATCATCGAGAAACGCGAACGAGTGTCTCTTTTTCTCTCCCTCTCGGCTCTACGCATCGGACGTCAGCGCGTCTTGAACAATCCAAATTTTTCTGTTCTCTCGTTTTACTGCTTTTTTTGCTTTTCGACGATTTTCGTGGAATAAAAAAAAAAGGAAATTCTGTGTTTCGCCGTTCGTAAGATCGACGGAGGACCGGACGCGCGTCGACGGTTCTCTCAATCAGTTCATCGACAGTTTAAATAAAATCTCTCTGCTCTTTTTGCGGATCTTCGAACGACACGCCGTTTCGTCGATCGACGAGGTCGCCGGGAATTTACAAATGTTACGCGGGTGTCTCGTAATCTTTCGCGACTCAATCCTCGAAATCGCGTGTCGTTCGGTCAAAGGTCGCTTGCCAGGAGAAATCGCATCTCTCTGCATCTCTCTGTGGAGCTTCTATGATTTTCGTTTTTGATCACGCGATCCGAATTCGGTCGACACGAGCTTTCCGTCCAACGCGTACGCTAGTTTGTATCATTACTCAACTACGCAAAATATTCTCACATCGTACAACATGCGTAAAATCTTGACAAAAAAAATGAAAAAAAAAGAAGAAAATATATTATTACGATAACAATGCGTAAAACAATTTTTTCCCGTTTAACGTCGATGCGGTTTTCTTTATATATAGTTTACACGGACGCATTTTGCCTATGTCCGTCTAAAATTTACAATCGTAAAATATATATTATGTATGTATGCGCGTGTATTTTGTGTGTGTGTGTGTGTGTGTGTGTGTGTGTGATCTATAAAGCTCTGACACACGGTCGCAAAATACGTTCCCTGGACAAATACAAATTTTTTTTGTTGTTACGCTCGACGACACGATGTACTATTTATATACGTATATATAAATACACGGTCGGTCAGAAAAGTCTACATACGCTCTCGAAATTTCTCGGACACCGTATGATTCGTTACTTATAATTAATGTTGAAAATATTGTTAAAACGGTAACAAGCACGGAAGAGGTCTCGTCACATTAACATTTATAAATCACAGACGTACTCGGTTAAATTATTTGCGACACAGAATTTACGAACGACCCGTATTTTCAGTTAAACAATTACACAGGGTATGTATACATTTTTCTGACCAACCGTACACACTCATCAGCTCTACAATGGTTTCTTTCTCGTTACCTCGTAGTATAAAAACAAATTGTTCGAAGCGAATCTGTCATTGACAATGCCTCCCTACAAAAATTAATTCTTTTCGTATTTATATATGTAATATGTATATATATGTATACGTATCATGTATGATATAACGTTTATAAGCTCTTCGAGAATTCGTGTAATTGCAGGATCAAGCAATCGATCGAAAGTATTTAAAATATAAAGAAGAGGAGAACAAAAAAGAATCGAGAATCGACAAACGATTGATAACAGGCGTGATCGTGCTTAAAAAAGAAATATCTCTCGATTTACCGCGTCGCGAGTATACGTGCTAAAAAAACAATGCGTGTTTAATTTAACGCTTGATTATTGTCACTGAGCGTTGCAGAAATCCGCTTATTTGGAACGCATCAACAGTTCACATAAAATATTCGCTAGTCGCATGTATTATCCCGTGAAAGGCGCATGAGTGGGCTTCGCTCATGAATTCACAAATTACGTTCATGAATTATTTGATCCGATTCGTCAGGAGACAAGAGGAGGCAGCTACGAATAGAGAGATAACAGCATTCGTTTTTTTCTTCTTTTTTTTTAAATCGGCGTTTAACTAAGGGTAGCCCTCTTGGTTGCACGATTCTTGGTCGTCGAGGTTCGCTATAGCGCAGAAAATTATTGCTGCCCGTTCAAGGTCGCCGAACAGTTCCCCTGCCGCGTTATTTGATTGTTTAAATTTAAGTTTGTTATCGAACCATTTCTGGAAGCTACACCGCTCAAAATAATTGCACGATCGCACACTTGATTGAATGAAAACTCTAAATACTATGTACAGTAAAAATTGAATGAAAATGTTCTGATATCAGACAGACAATATTTTGTTCAATCGTGATATTTCACATATTATCAAAAATCATCGACAACGCAGTTTCCAATTGTTTTGAGCAGTATATTCACATGGCTCAATACAAACTATAAACGTGTCTGCTGTGATTTACAATCGAGCGACCTTGAACGGTTAGTACTTCCTGCCTCTGCTATAGGCTGAACCCATCTCGTCGCGGCGTCATTTAAACAATGGAACATCAAAGAAACGAGCATCTCCTTCTTTTCCAGCGTCGAATTTTTCTCTCGGTAAAAGCGACATCTAACATATAGTACGGTTTTCTTAAAAAATACGTATGTACAAGAACAGGAAGAAACAAAGAAAAAGAATCGAGAATGTACCATTGTTCGTGCCATCGACGATCGAAGCGCGACAATCACGAGTAATCGTTTAAAAACAAACAAAAATGGGATGGAAACTGACGCGTCGCGACGCTTTCCCCGCACTGTTCGCGTGAAAAAACGGCGAATTAAAAATGTGTGTCCTGTGTGGTATGTATGAAGAGAGAGAGAGAACAAAAAATAGAAGAAGAAGAAAGAAGCACTTGATCTACCTTACGATTAAAAACAACTAGAATCACTTGTGTACCATCACCATGTTGTGGGATACGCTACGGTAATTAACGTTTCTTAGAGAACTAGGGACCTAGTCCGTGCGTCGGATTCAGAAAAGCGTCGTTCTCCCAAAGTATCCTTCGTTCTTAATACACTTTCGCGATCAAACACACTCCACCCTCCTCCGTGATTCACCGATCCCACTGTACAAGCGTTCTCTCCATCGCTGGCCGACCCATCACAACGATTTCCGTATTGAGACGTTACGATTCGACTAGAGTGATCATTCTACCGCGGCTAAACACTTGGGTGCCTTCAGAGGAGGCTGCCAAACGCTTGGCTACCTTTACAGAAGGCTCAAATTTGGATACCTTCAGAAAAAGCTGCCAAACACTTGGGCACCATTCAAAAGAAGCTCCCAAACGTTTGGGTACTTCACAAATGCTCTTAACACGTAGGTACCTTCAAAACAGGCTCCCAAACGTTTGGATACCTTCGTACAAAGCTCCCAAACACCTGGACGCTTTCACAAAAGACTTCCACACACGTGGACAGGCTCCCAAGTGTCTCGAGTATAAACAAGGTAGACAGAGACATCAACGTCGCGGATTTCAGGGGCAGGGGCTTGCAAGGGTCGACCGTCGAGCCGAGAAGACGCTTGCAAGCGTACAATAATGCTAGTTACTGTACTCGATTCATGGCGACGCATGAATCCTTCGGTGGAGGAAGGCACAGACCGGAAGAGGACGGAGGACAGGCGAGGAAGCAACGAGGAAACGTTAGAGTCCACGATCCGAGTGGGGCCGCCATTTTCTACAGTACGGGAATCAAACAGAAAGCTCGAGAGCGCGTAGCCAGCTTCATCCGATCGGATGATGGATCAGCCTCTGTCTGTGCATTTTTTTTCGTTTTGCTTAAAGTAGTCTAATCAGCTCCAGCCCGGTTTCACGTGGCGGTTCGCGTGTGCGTGCCGAGGAATCGCCGAGACACGCGTCCCGGACGATCATGCTACTTTCATAGTGCACCAGCTCGCGTGCGAACCGTTTCCACGCGATTCGAGCGAGGACGATACGTCCCGTGCGGAAAGCTCGCAAGCGTACATCGATACCATGGAGCACGGACGCCCATTAGTGTTCTCCGCACGGGCGACCGTTGAATCTTTCACATCTTCGGTACTCGTGTCTCCGGCACGCACACTCCGCGCGTATGCATGTAATATGCGTCTATGTATATAGATATATACGTATGTATACATATTTATATAAATAGGTAAGCATATATGTATATATATGTATACATATATTGTTACAACGAATGATGATCCGGGTTCACCTCCTCGTATATGCGTATGTACATACACGTGTGCACAGACTCACACTTACAGACAGACATACACACGGTCGTGTATGTATGCGTGTATACATATAATCTAACTATACATATAACTATGTACACTTTTTTTGGGGAGGGATGAAGGGGAGGATCATTTTTGTCATCAGGATGGGAGGAGGAGGATTAAAGGACGCGTGTCTGCGCGCGCGCGCGTGTGTGTGTATGTATGTATGCGTGTGGGTTGCTTGAGAGAGTGAGAGAATCGACGAGTAGCAGAGAGAACATCTCAGAGGATCATCTTGAGGATTCTCTGTCGGAAAAGTGGGCCTGTCTGTGTCCTGAGGAGATGGTGTCCGCGATGTTCGACGCGCTCCAGTTTTCCTTCCTTTTTCCTCTCTTTTTTCGGATTTTTTTACGGTTTTTCCATTTTGCTGCGATTCCATCCGGACTAGCGGTACCTAAAGTGCTGCGACTATAAGTGTGTTTGGGAGGAGCTGGCACAACAAACGCTCGTGTCTGCATCGTTCTAAACATCAGGACGAGCTGTTGGCTGCTCGGCGCGCTGTTAGACGTCGGTGTATTTGCTCAGCTTGTCGCGCAGCAGCATGTTCTCGTTCTTTAACCGGTCCAGTTCCTGTCGCAGGCCCATGTTCTGCGAGAAGAAAGTACAAGTTCCGGTTCATTTCGACGGAATGATTTTCTGCAGCATTTTTCTGGAGAAGGAGGAGGCGCGGGAGGATAGACAGTCAGCTAGAGGTGAGCTAGAGGAGTTAATCTGAGAGGCGTGGGAAGATTTACTTCTTTCTCGAGGAAGCCGGCCCTGAGAGCGATCTGGTTCTCCTTCATGCGACGAGCATCCCGTGATCGTTTCGCCGCCATGTTGTTCTTCCTACGACGCGCCCAGTATTTGTCATCCTTCAGGTCATCCGGAACGAACTGCAGCGAACAACGAATCGGAAAAGGGGGGAGATTAGAAGCAGAACCGACGACCTGGACCATGAAGAGGTTGATGTGCTGATAACTGAGTCACGAGGAATGTTGTCTTGATCGACGCGAGCCGATTTTGAGAAGATTCTAATAAGATGCAGCGCTTGGGAAAATATTTTACATGTACCTTCTTTTTATCGGTGAACGTCCACATTGAAGGGGTGAAAACAGCCCTTAGAGTTGGGGCTGGAAAATATATTTGGTTGAACATCTTGGAAATTGTTCGATGCAGATAAAAAGTTTCAATATACAATTTAGGGATGTTTGAATGGTGAAATCAGCTATGTAAGTTAATTTCTATACAAATTAAATATTATTGCATGTGCAATATACATTATGTACGTGTGGCTGTATTTCTTTAAACAATGTTTAAAAAGTATACAAGTTATACATTTCTTCCTACTCCGAATAGTTTAAGGGCTGTTTGCACCCTTTCAATGTGGGCGTTTGTCGATAAAAAAATACATATTGAATATTTTTTCGAGTGCTACAGCATAACAAAATTTCATCAAAATCGACGTGTATCAATTATATAACATTCCTTGTCAGCTCACTGAACCCTAAGCCACATTTAACACTTTGACGGCCATGATACCTACATACAGATTACACGTAGGATCAACCATTATTTATTTCAGATCTGATAGACCCAATGAAAAACGAGGGAAGAACAAATTTTCCAAAGAACTAATACTCTTTGATAAAACGAAATTTCGTTAGTCTAACACGATACTTTTCACAGCGCAACGCTGGCCGTCAGTGTGTTAAAACAGAAGCTGAAGTGAGAAGACAGAGAGAATAATCATACACATTTCATACGAAGTGTCTGCGCAAGCAGGTGTAAAAAAGAGTTGCGTACCTGCTTCCGTGATTTCTTGATCATCGGCTGGGGTTTGAGCTCTTCGTCGGAGAAAGCCCGGGTGCGTGGATCGAAGTCTCGCCCCGATGAGGCCATCGAGAGCGCTACAAGAGACAAGCCATATTGTATTCGTGACGAGTCCTCGGAATCTGTCGCGCGAAGAGGGAATAACCGACAATGTCGACGTTAGTCTAGTTCGACTCGTTGCCCGGAAACTCGACGAATAATCGTCGACAGGGTCGATCCTGAGGCCTCGACGAAGCTGAACGGATTCTGAGACCTCAACGCGGACGAGTCACAGAATCGACGCCGAGACCGACGGTTCTACAGATTGTGTTTGGATCGAGGAATCGTTTCGTTGCAATCTTTTCATCAGACAGATGGACCTAGACAAAAGATGGTAGATAAGATTCGAATAGCGTTCTTTCGTCTTGGACTGTGGTGCCTTTGATACGGAATATGTAGTGTTCTTTTCAAATTATTCCCGAGACGTCGATGGTGCTGGGTTGGTAGTACCTAATTGAGTGGAGAATCACTAGGATGCAATGTTTAACTTTTTGTTTTTAAATAGATGATGAGACCACTGCTTCTTGGACAAAACTGGGCGTATAATGTAGTCCATAATGAGTATGTACAAATGCTAGGCTATTGAGGCTTTTAAGCAGTCGGTGCCAAAAAAGAAAATTTGTAAGTTAATAGATGTTCCAAGTACCTAGAATTGTTACAGATACAGTTCTGAAGGTGTATATATTGGAAAACGTTCTCAATAATATTTGCGAAAAAGACTGGCGCCGGTAGCCTACTAGTGATAAAATACTGCACTAATTGTCAGGAATTTGCCGACTTCGAAACTGTTGCTTTCGAGGGGTCAATAGAAAACAATACGGCACTTTTTAATATTGTCTAATAGCATTTGATATCATAAATTGTATGTCAGCGTTAAAATCCTAAAAAAATTGATCTTAAGCTCCTTCAACTCTGACCTTCTGCAGGGATGACAGTCTCTTCAACTTTGTTTGCATCTTGTACTATGTGTGTTAAAGAAACGATCATTAATTAATATAGATATAAATTTAATAGGGAAAATTCTGAAGTGTCTTCGAGAAAGGGCCAGAATTAACATCGAGCCAATGAAAAAATCGACTTGAGAAACCGTCCTTCATTCTAGCTAAGAGAAACTCTTGTCCCAGTCGATGATAGAAACTACGTATAGCTGTCAGAGAACTCCAAGACATCCCGTGTTTCGATTACCGAAGTTGAACCACACTGGTCATGATCAGTGCTAAAATGGGTGACCGTTTTGAGAGGACCCACCTAAAACAGTAGGTGCCCAGTTAAATCACCACAGCAGTGGATGCTGGGTTACATATACTAGAAATTAATAAGCTGGTCAGGATAAAAGCTGGGTAACTCGTCTATTGACAGTTTTAGGATAGGTGTCGTTCCACACAGTCCTCTTATCAGAAGACATCTTCCCACTCTGTGGTCACATCCTTTAGAAAGAACGTCCTCTTTCTTTAAAAACTAGCAGCAGGACGTCACGTCGCCTGTCTCATGGCTCTTCCACACAATCAATTCTACGACACCGAATTGACCTCTAGTAGGTGACTAATGTCTGGTGCCCAAAACAGTCTTCAAACAAGTCAACAATGTCGCTAACATGAACAAAGAAGATCTCAAAGTATAACTGCTTAGGACCATACATAGGAGGCAAACAAAGTAGACTCCAGATCCTGGGAGTCTTCCGTCAACCCTCGATTCCTTTCTTCTACTTTAATATAACAGAAGTTGTCAGTAGGACAAACCTGATGGTCCTAAAATTGCAATCGAAGCGACTACTCGATCCAATTGAGAGAAGAGCAAAGGGAAAATAGAGTGTACTAACTGGAGTCCGCGGGCGAGGGAGGGTTCATGGTGTCTGGGGAGCAACACTCGCTCGGTGAGGGTGATCTCTCGCGTTTGGTGATCGGTTCTAGATGAAGTCCTGCGGGACCCTGGTGTCCAGGTGCTTCGGTGTTGTTGATCTTGTGCAGTTGTCCGCTCTGCATGGTACCCTGCCCGCCACCGGCCACACCGTCCACAGGAATGCCGTTCTCGGACAGAAACTCGTCAAGATCTACATACTGCAACACACCGTTCTCGTTATTTTCGTTTTCCTGGTCACCGGCTTCGACAGGCTACTCATTCATCACCGCGTCATCGTACGAACTTCACAAGCGGAACAGAGGCTGACGGGTGTCTTTGGTTAATCGAAACGGAAACTTCGCCGAAGTTACATGAGGGAGACGGTTGGCAAGCACGATCAAACCAAGGCGGAATTTTAATTTTGTCGTTTGGGGGTATCGTTGAGTATTACACACGAAGGGATGCGGTTGGTTTTATAGAGAAACACCCAACATCTTTGGAGAAACTCATGGTAAAAATGGCTGATGATCGGGTGGTCGGTTAAAACGAGTGTGATGACGGTCTGAGTGGTCATGAAAAATAGATTTGAATTGTATACTCGATACACTCGAAACTACGGACACACCGTACTGTGTCTATCAAATTCTAAAATTATGAACCACATACACATCAAATTTATACTCTACTTCTTTCAGGCACTCTAAAATTCACTAGATCTACTTTAAAACAACATTCGATTTGCAAAAGAGCTACGTGCCATCTAAACTGCAAATTGTCTACTCATGAAAATCTGAAGAAAATCAAACTTTAAGCAGAAAGCATATCACTCATCAGTTTCGCTCATGCTTCACTGAAACCGAGGATATTTTTCTATTCGCTGTAATGAAGACGAGCACGATTCATGATTTAATTAGGAAGATTCGCTATGATCAGAGGGAACGTCATAATACAAATTACGAAGAAAAATTTGTGTATACAAGGTGAGACTGGCAACTGGACCAGGCAATAGCTCTGTTCTGTGCAAAGTTACCCTCTTCTATTTTTCTTCGCTTCTTCAGTTAGGACAGGACTACAGCCAGGTCCAGTCGCTAGGCTAACCTAGTACACTTGTTCTTTTGTTTGTTTTTTCGGGGATCATGGTAATTCAGCCAAATTTTGGGCTTACCGTATCGCGTCTTTGTACATACATGGTTCAATACCTTCAGGTCGGCATCGTAGGGCAGAGTTTTGTCCCAGAGATTTGGGCCGAGGAAGGCGGCCTGCGCTTCCACGTTGCCCCACAGCTCTCCGTCGGCATCCTTCTTCTCTTCAGGTCCATCTTTGCCTTGTTTCCCTGCAACAGATCAGTTTCAACGTTATTACAGTCCTCAATGTCGACGAATTTGTTGTTCTATCGTCGAACCGTCTCTTACACACAGAAACCTGTTTCAGATTTGGTTTATAGGTATGCGGAGAGTCTGATGTCTTTTAGAAGCGTTTGTATATTTAGCGATAAAGCAATTGCCTTTAGAATCACTCGCATGGAATTAAGATTTTAGAAGTTGTTCGATAACTGTGAACTCTAAGTTTCTGGAGTGCACATGTATCTTTGATGTCTTACCCCTTCATTCTCGATAGTAATAGATGTATCGTAGACCTACAGCAGAACTAGAGTACTCAGTGTACCCTAAGGCCCAGGTTACATTGGTAGAGTAGATGGGAGAGGGAGTGAGGCTGGTAGCGTACACTCGTTTACTATACTCCGTAAACGATTGTGCAAATGGTTGGTAGAGTACTACTAATGCAAAAATGCTATAGTAGAGTTGGTAGGCAAGTTACTTGCACTAGTTTACATGAGTGTAATAAACAGATTTATGCTACGAGTCTTACTAGCTCTTGCAGTTACTCTACCAATGTAAATTAGACCTAATATATAATAATGTTCATAATCTACTCCTGGGTCTATGACTCCTGGTAGTGTTAGAATACACACATGCTCCTATACACTCATACACAAACGTATGATTCTATCATCATCATCCTGAACAATAGGGTTCTACGTATACATAAACAATCATATTCAAGCAAACTTACGATCCAACACTGCTTTACAGACTAAAATAAAAATTTCTTCAATTTTCTTGCACAAGCAAACCTTTCATCCCCCTATAGAACCCTTATTTGAACTCTTAGATTGAGTCATAAATAACTTCAGATACATAGCAGATTTCTTTTCCCTAAAAAATCAAATGGTTCACTTAGATTATTAATTTGTATTTATATTAGAAGGTAGCCATTCTGAAATTCAGATATGCTGCAGAAGCAACAAAAAAGTACCTTCTAATAAATTTAACACGACAAATCGGAAGTTACTTATGACTGAACCCACTATTTCCCTAAATTTCACAGGGAATTTAGTCTTGACAGACACATGATTGAAAGAGAAAAACAAATAAAATACGGTACAATTTCAGAAAAATTGTAAATGTTGTTAAAAAATGAATGATCAGTTTGCAGAGCGAGTTATGACCTTGAACAACCGAATCTGGATGTCTCGACTACAATTTCCCTCCCTCATCGTCTCCCAATTCTGTGTTAAACAATCGATGGAGGAACCACGAGGGTCTGAATGTTAAAAAAGAAATTTAAAAGAATCACATTGAAGAGTGACATCCTTCAGCGACAGGAATTCTATTATCCGAAAAAAGGAACTTTTATTCAAAAGTTTCACTCCTATTCTCTGTACGATTCCCGACGTGTTGTTCCTAATCTCCTTTGTTCTCCGTGTTCCTTGAAATTCCGCTCTTTTTTCCACCGAAAAAGCCTCTTTCATCTTCGCCTCGACTATCATAGAAGCTTTGGAACACTGGATGACACACGGTCAGCCTCGCCCCTCGCTCCGCTTTGCACCTTTTTCTACCCGGTCGTGTGGGAAGCCATCAGAAATTACTTTGTGGAAGAGAAAAAGACGAAGAAAAGGAGGAGGAGGAGCAGGAGGAGGAGGAGAGAGAAAAAAAGAGGAGCGTGCGGATCCCGGGGTTGGCCTTGAAGATGTTCCTCCAAAAATAGTGAGCCGACCCGGCTCTCCTCTGTTTCTTCTCGTTCCACCGCGTTCCTTCCGCGTTTTTTCTTCCTCCTGGACCATACGAAATCGTTCTCGATACGGCCACGATCGATTATACGCCCAAATATCGTTCGACACGCATCCTTGAACGCCTGGACCTTCGATCTCTACAATTCTTTCTTCCCGTGTTTCATTTTTTTTAATTACAGATCCTGTCGCGTGTCTCGACCCAGAACGGTCCTACGTAATCGTGTCGGGCATTTTCAACTGGGATTGAACACTTTGGGACATTGCTTCAAATAATGTCAAATGGAAAATAATTGTTTTGGGATTTGTGTTCCATGAGATTATGTCTGCTGTCTTGGATCAGGTCCGAATATTTTCGTTGTGAGATTACTTGGAATATTTTCGTTGTGAGATTACTTGGAATATTTTTTTATATGTTTTTTGTGTTTCATTCAGAGGACTCAATTGTGAAATGAGTATAATTATTAAGTGTTTCTCTTGTATTCTGTGTTGTTCATTTTTTTCAGTGAGCGCGTAATTAATTTATCCGTCTGAGAAAGTTGAATCTTTACACGTTTATACATAAGTGCAATTTCAAGATGAATTAGCTCGTGGGTCAAGTACTATAAATAGATAATTAAAAATTTATGGTTTTGAGATAACCACGTTCATTGGTTTATTGGTACAGCTCACTTGTTTAATAAATTTACTTAAAGAAATCACAATGGATCTCTAAGAACTATATCTATAAAAATTTGACTTATTAATTAGTCATAATTAATTAAATTGTGAGATACCTAGTTTCATCACTACAATTCGAGATATCTACTTGTAGTAGTACTAAACTAGCTAATGATGAATTTTTAAAGTAATAAAACATTCCCTTTCACTATGATTCCTTTCATGAATATCTGAATTAAAACAAACTGCTCTGATTATTTTTAATAAAACCGAAGTTGCAGTTAATAACATTGAAGCACACGCAAACACCTCTTCAAGCCAACACCCAGACTAATAACAGTTTAATCTCTTATTGTTAGACTTAAATGAGTCGAACTCGTTACAGTGTTCTCATAAATTTCAATCTCCTATAATGCTTTGCAATAAACTAGAGCTATGTGCAAACACATACTTTTCATTTTAACATTTTGACGGTCGCAAATATTTTGCCGATATTAATTGTCTTTGGATATTTATGCAAGAATCTTTTAATAACGAAACATTTTACAATACTTCCTGTATATTCAATATTGTACAATTTCTACTTTATTTGTATTTGAATATTTGTGTGTCATCAGTCAGTTATGTTCATTTATTTATTTCGCATGGATGTTATTCAAATAAATAAAATCACATGTGCGTGATAGCGGCCATCAAAGTGTTAATGAAACATTTAATTTAAAAACTGAAACATGTCGTTTTTCATTCAACCACCATGTATATCTACACTTGCAAGAAAATTAAATACCTCAAAAATAAAATTAAAACAAAAATTAAAGAATTTAACTAAGCAGTTCACAGATTTTTTAGCACATCCTTTGAATTTCTATAGTTGGTGACACCGTTCGACTAAAAATAGAAGCTGCTGCTTTTCCCATTATTTTGTTTTCCCTTTGTCTCCAACAAAACCGCATTGAATGGTTATTATCATGGTACACCGAGTACTGGACGAGGTCGTGTCGCTACCGCAGTCCGATAGATTTCAACGAACGTAATTTTAATATTCATAGCGCTCCGTCGTCATTCTCGTTTGCGGTGAATACGACTGACCATTGAGTCATTGCTCACGATTATCCTGCACAATTACATTGGGTCGATCGAAAAATGCTGCACGGTTTTGTCCTCTTGAGATCGATCGATTCTTTATTATTTTTTTTATTCAAGTCTGTGAAAAAAAGTATCTGACAGGTGGAAGAATCATAGAAAAGAGATGAATCAGTTTTAATAATAACGAGCCTAATGTTTACTAAAATATCCGATAACTAAAAGCAAACCATTAAGGAAATCTTGGTTAATTTCGCACATTTATGATAAGATTTGTATAGAAAAGAAACATCAAAGTATGCAGAGATAGACCAAACCTCTGTTTCGCAGATCAAATAAAGAAATTGCATTATAATACAAATATCTTCTTTTCTGTTTAATTAGTTTATAAGGTGTGCATTTTGTATTTGTTCAGGTATCTTGGATTGTTCATTAATTATCAATAAAAATAGAATATGAAAAATTTCGCAGTAGTAACGTGAAATATTCCAACAAAGCCTTTTGTATTGGAATAATAGTAATTGGAATGTTTCAGAATTGCTTTGAATGTATCGTATCTTCAGGAATAATTTATAATTGTCACGTGAACGGGCATGTGTTTAAAAACAACGTGATAGCACAATTATACAGTATAATTTTTGCAAAGCAAATATGAGAGTTTCGACAGATCGTCTACCATGAGCTTTTCTAATACTGTAAATTTAAATAATTAAATAAATGCGGATTCTTGCAAAATTTGAAGCAGCGCTAATATTCTAATAATAATCCAAGGTACCAACTATGCCAACAAATAATTAAATACCTCCTTGCTTCATGATTTACATTTAAAAGAACATATCACGTGCCTGACTATGTATAGCAGTTGAACCCAATAGAATAAAAACTTATTTTCTCGCGGCTGACCAGTTATGGAATTTTCCACTGCGGAAGCGTGTTCATAAATGCATCTAATATCTCCTAGAACTCGTACGTACACGCACTATCAGTGTTGCCAACAGTATTATCTACTCAGAAGGATAGACTGTGTTAATTCATTTTAGAAATTTCGAAAGCTGCAGAGGGACGAGGGACATGGAGACGCTTCGGACAAGAAAATCAGCGAACGTTGTCGATTAAAAGCAAGCTACGGCTGCAGGACGTTTATAAAGGCCTAATAACCGTGCAGAGAGACTATACACGCCGGGTTTCCCGGTGCACGCTAGCTAAACAACTAAACAACGACAGCTCGCAATTTGGTTCAAGGCTGCCGGTCGTCGCCGGCTCTGCGGAACTAATCTCTGGCCAGGCTGTACAACTGGGGGAAGAGGTGGTAAATCGCGACGGAGAGAGGGAAAATGGCCGGCGAACAGGAAGAAGAGGGCGACGGATGGCCGGTGGAAACGCGGGAAGAAACCGACTGGAAAAACGGAGCCGGCGACTGACTGGAAAACTGTGCGCAGGGCTGGATCTGATGATTCGGCTGGCAGGAGGCTGGAGAACGGTGAAACGAAGAGATAAATTTTCATTGTTACTAGTTTGTTCTCGCTTTGACACTTTAACACGTTGACTGCTGTCGGGGTCTTTTTAGCTTTTTATTAAGTAACTAATAATTCTTATAAAATTTTGGGATAACATTAATATTGTAATAACAGTATAAGGTGATATCTACGCGTTCAAAGAGTAAAATGTTTTCTTCTTCCAGGATTTATACTTAAAATGGGACATTGTATTGTGTCTGACTAGGTATGGCAACTTTCACTGTGGAAGTCAACGTGTTAAAGGTGGACTTCCACGATGAGACAGAAATTACGTGTTTCACATGAGACTTTACATGTACATATATAGGATGTTCAAAATTCTCCGAAACTAATGATATTTGAAACCACGTTCATTAAAACTCTTTTGTTTGTCTTTATGAGTACAACACACCTGTGAAGTTTGTCCTCAAATATTTTGAACACCCTGTATAGATATACACATCCGCATTTAGTTGTCGCTCAAGTTTTTGTTTCCTGAGAGGAAAATCTCATGAACTATCCCATCGTGGATTTCCAGCTTAGGACAGGTGGTATTTAAACGCTCCTGTATCCCACTGACGGAATGTTCGTAAGGGTTAAGAAAAGAAATTATATCTCAGCCAAATTTTGAAGTAAAATGTTTTGAGGATATCAGGGGAAAAAATCATCATCTGTGTACGAAGAAAAAATATGTATTTACTGTTGATCTAAATATCAAAATCGAAGTGTTAAACCCCCTGACACTTTGTCAGGTCACGTGGTCTGTAGTGGATGGTTTTCCAATGTCGACGAACGTCGACCAACGTTTTTCAATGTTGGCGAACGTCAAAGTAGATACTGCCGTACCTAGCCAGACACGCTATAAAGTTCTTTCCTGAATACAGACTGTCAAGAATTAAAACATCGAATTACACGATCGTATATTTGCCATTTCCTAGCATAATTTTCACATTGACATAAATTGAAATTTTATCAAAATAATAATTATTTAATTTTGCACTATTTGATGCACCGGCTCAATTCTGTGAAGCAGAGAGCATAGAAGTTATGTTCCAAATTGCAACAAATGTCAGTATTAAAATAATAGTACATGTCAGATGAATATCATTGAATAGTTCAGTATATTTTTA
Source organism: Macropis europaea (assembly GCA_916610135.2). Classification (NCBI taxonomy): domain Eukaryota; kingdom Metazoa; phylum Arthropoda; class Insecta; order Hymenoptera; family Melittidae; genus Macropis; species Macropis europaea. Next base: position 25,014,716 of record OU744344.1, read on the forward strand.
TATACACTGCTCAGAATATGGAAGGCTCAGGATTTTCAATGATTTCAGACTACCTCTCAAATATCAACAATGAAACAAAAATAATTTGTATCTAATATAATAATACTGGTATTGAACTTTTACTGTGTGTAGTATTGGGAGTTTTTATATCACTAGAAACATTAATGAACAATAAATCATTTAAGTGTCCTCCAATTTTTTTGAGCAGTACATATCTGTACCCTGTTAACAAAAGGGCTAATATTAAAAATTATCGAATTTGAATTTCATGCACTATTCTATTGTCATAGAAAAATAGGGCCACTGTCCTTCCAGTATTACAAGGAAAGTTAGATACCTTCTCAGGAGGCCAATACTCATGATATGTGTATTTACAATAAAAAGCGCCTGTGTGCACCTGTCCTCAGAAAATTGCAAATTGGACATTGGCCCTTTCTTTACCCAAGTGCAGATATTATAATAGTATAAAAGACGAAGTGCTTCGTTAGAGCAGACCAAAGAGCAGTTGACTCTGGACTGCGGTCCGTGAAAGTGATGAATCGAACTGGGGTGTCGAATCGAGTTGACCGAGTTCCTGTTCGCGTAATCAAAGCGGAAGTACCGTAAAGGGCATTTGTTACGGAGAAGCTGGTTCTGAATCCTGACTGGAGAGACGGTTTCCGTTAACGGTAAGAACCAGTTCTTCGTTCTAGCAGGAGAGCGTGCCTCTAATTACTACGTTCCTCTGCTCTTATCCTCTCTCCTCTCCTCTCTTCTCTTCTTCGCGTATTCTCCGTCATCCCGATCCCTCGTACAAGATATTCGTTTACGTAATCGGCAACACGCGAGAGTTTCACCTGCCGTCAAGTACGGAATGACTCATAAGCACCGAGTCGCGTTAAGAAAAATCGAAAACGATTCGTTGTTCTGTTCTTCTTCTTGAATATTGCAGGAACGCTGAGATTGGACCCTTCAGGGTCACCCCCTACTCGATTTTGTTCAATTCTATTCACTTTACGTAGTAGCATACAATATTTTTTAGTTTCATTCTAAGTTTCAAAATGATGGGAGTAAATAGGTAGACAAGAAGTAACCTTGAGACTATAGACTGAAGAATGTGACAAAGAAACATTTTTTTATAATGTTGACGAGTACAGGCTCCGACTAGTCAACGAATCTAAGTTTACTATTATGATTACATTCGGTTGATCGAGAGAATTAAGAGTTCGGTGATGGAGAATTAAAAAATTCATGGGTGTCAAACATTTCATGCTTCTCCAAGATAGTGATTCGTTCGATTTGAAAGAAGTGTTTGTGATTTTTAGTAACTGTGAGTCTAGATTCGGTTTGGTTTTCTTTTTTAAACCGATTGAGAGATTTAAGAATCTGAATTTGGACTTCATGCTTGTTCAAGGTGTGTCCTTTACCGACCAATTCCACCGTAAGAAATTTTATAGAACTCTGCATGGTTTTTAGAAATTTTAAGATTGAGTACGAACCGGTTTATATTCAATCGATCGAGAGTTTTGAGAATTGAGTGCTAAAATCTATTCACGGATTTCAATGATTTCATGCTTCTTCGAGGTCTTTTTTTGCAATCGATTCGACCGTACGATATTTCGTGTATCTGTGCTTAGTCCTGAAAATGATTGTTACCATCAACGTCTTCATCGATCTCATATTTAATCCAAATAATGCTTAACGGAAGATAATACTTTCTTTCATAATATAAAAAGTACAAAACTTCTTTAAATCACGTTTCTGAATTAAAAAAAAAATATATATTTCCACTTTGCATGTACATTGTTTATTATCACTAGTCTGCGAATATTTATGCAATTCAATACTCTGAAATAGGTGAATGATGCACATTTAATAATTTAGTAAAATGAAATGTACATATTTTAAACATTTGAACGAGCAAATGCACTCTTGTTGAAGTTTCATTTATTTAACTGCATCAGCACAGGAAATAAGGATGCCTAAAAATGTATATTTGCATAAACATCCGCAGTCTACTTATCACTATCATAAACATTTTCTTCAATCAGTGCTTCGAACTAAAAATTAGTATAAAAAAGACAATACTTAGCATTATAATAAAAGATTTAAAATTTCTCTTTCAGCTTTCACGTTCACTGTCAATTTTATCAATTCTTTATTGATTAATTTTATACTTGCTCTGATATCGTAAAACGTCAGGAATAGCGGAGTTAATAAATCGGCGTGAAACCGCGAGTGCAAGTTTCTAAAGTTAGCGCGTCGGAAAGGTGAAATTAATTCGACGGGCAATATAATTCCCGAAACGGAATAAAATTACCATTAAGAATCTCACGCAATTGCGTTCACGAATAGCAGACATTGCTGGCTCGTGGAAAAGCCAGGCCGATTCGAGATAAACCGGTGAAAGGGAATTGAAAATGCTCTTATTAACGAATCACGATGATTTCCGTTCTTTCAGCGGCTATCTCCGTTACACACCAATTAATCCTGCACGGTTTCTTGCTTCCATTCAATTACCATACCCTTTGTTTACTTTACAATCCTCCTTAACCATTACATTTTATTTCGCTTTCAATAATTTGTTCATTTTCTATTATTAGCGTGTAATAGTATAGCGTAGCTAGTACATATAATAATAAACATTATGCAAGTCTTTAAATTTTATTTTACTTTTAACAATTATTGAATTTTCTATTATTATCGTGTCATAGTATTCTACCACAGCTGGCAGACATAGTATTATGCAAAAGCCTACATATTTTATTTTACTTTCAATAGTTTTTTAACCTTCTATTATTATTCTATCACAGTATTTTACCACAGCTGGCAGACATAATAATAACTACGCAAGCTTTTAAATTTCATTTTATTTTCAACAATTTTATAATTCTGTATTACTATCATAGCATAACATTTATTACAGCTGAGACACATAATAATAATCATTATGCAAGACTCTACATTTCATTGTACGTTCAACAACTTTTTTATTTTGTATTATTATCGTGTCACAGTTTTGTACAAGCTACTTGCAAGCCTCGAAATAAAATATACTGTGAATACAAAGGACAGGTGCATTTGTGAACAAATCAAAGTACACTGCTCATAATAATTAGAGGATCACATAGTGAAATAGTTCATTGGTCATTACAGTGTTAAATATTATGAACCTTCTAAATACTATACAGAGTAAACACTGAATGAAAATGTTGTGAAGTTAGACACTCAATATATTGTCCTTTAGTGACACTTAACAGATCATAAAAAATGATTGAAAGTAATGAACCTCTAATTGTTTTGAGCGGTATATAAGCGGTAGTTCTGTATATTTTTCGAATGCATATATTCACGCAGTATCAGTAATTTCTATCTAGTTTATTTTGAAACATCTAGCTTATATCTAGCTGTTATTTGAAATTGCAATGAATCTACCCTCTATGAATTATGCAGAGAAACTGTTAAATTTATACACTGGCAAATATTAAAATTGAAAGAGTTTTCAGAATGTACTAACTATATTTACGACAACAAGAATTCATAATCAGACAGCCAAAATAGCGTTTTACCACTGCGAACAGACGTTATACTACGTCATCATCAACAAAACTCACAACAAAACTTAATATTACGTTAATGATTACAAGAGTGTTGATTAACATTCTGATATGAAAATCGGTTTGAAACTCAGTCAATTCTTTTATTTTATAACTTTTTTACTGTTTGGAGTACGCAGTGCGACTAGTTAGAATTGTTGAACGTTTAATTATGATTAAGCGGTTTCGTATTCACTTGGGGTTGAATTCACAGAGACACGGTCGCGAGGCGAGGCCTTGATCACGGATTTCAGTTTCACTTCGTATTCGATCTATCGTCCGAAATAGCCGAGTATCGAACTACCAAGGCCACAGGAAACCATCTCCAAACAAATGCGCGATTGTTTATTCACTTCTTACAATCGCATGGCTCCATTGTTGTCACTTGTTTCCCTGTCATGATTTTTTTATTCTTAATTTTTTATCAAAAAATTACAACGATACTCCATTTTCAGTGTTACTCGTCACTGTACGTTAATTTTAAAAAATATTCAAATATTTTTCTATTTGCTCGTTGAAATTTTAGTCAAAATTTTTAATGTCTTTCGAAAAATTTCCTTCAATTCTTAACACGTTGAGTGTCGTAGGGGCCACTCATGTAATTTTATTAAGTAACTATTAAATCTTACAAAATCATGGATAGTATTAACCCTTTGAGTGCAGGCTACTTAGAAACAAGGCGAACGCTGTGTGCGGCCGAACTGCAGTAGCATACAGTAAGCCACTGCACAGAACGCCGATAGGCGTCGCCAGTACGCCGTGAACAGCTTTGTCGAATGCATATAGGCAACAGTCAAAGAGTTAACAGCAAGACAATAACATAAAATACAAATAATGCAACCGAATGGTTTATAACTGTTTTGCCTCAGGATCTACACTAAAAACAGCAAATTATGTGGTGTCTGCCTAGGTATGGTAGTTTTCACTGCATCACTCAACGTGTTAATTAATTATTCAAGGAAACTATGGTATTTTGAGCATTCTTTCTCTTTTGAACGTCCTTTCTTATATTTATCCATCAATTTGCAAGGAGTTGCGGTGAATTTTACAGAAATGGAAACGTTTCTACAGTGCATGTCAGTGATTATTTATCAGGCACGGACCACTGCAGTTTTTCGTTAAGTATCGCGAAGAAGGGGAATCACAACAGAAATTGAAATAGCTTGAAGTGAAGAAACTGTAACTTACGACCCGTAAATCTCCCGCCACTGACACGTTCGATGATTTACACGTGCGGTAAACCGCTGTCATCTTTCCTGACAAACGGTCTATAAACGGCGCTATCTTAAAAATCTATTAACCTCGAGACTCGATGATTGCGTTGCACCTTCTGCGCGACCAGTAGATTTTCCGATAAAAATCGAAATGACGGTACTTCACTTCATAATTGACGTATGCTCGTTTCTTTGCTGCTTAAACTTAACGCGTTCGCAGTGAAAAAACCCGTACATAGCCAGACAGGTTAAAACTGATTTTTATAAATACGTATTACTGAGGTTATAAATGTTCAATTATTTAAACTTCTCTATATCGAATTTACAATTTAATTTTCATGCAGATCACACACCCTAGATTTAATTAAATTAAATAATTACTAGACCGTGGATGTTTATTTTTATGTAAAAAAGACTCATTTTGCGAAGTCAGCGAAATAAAAGATATAATCTTGAAATGTTTACAAGATAAGACCATTTTTCTCGGGTTGTCACTTCCTTATGTATCCTTGGCTATCGGCTAATAATCATTATTTCTTATCAAATTTTGAGTGTGATTAATATTGTAATTATTGTACAAGGGAGCAACTATACGATCAAATACATGAATACTTTTCAACTTTGTCATTTACATTTAAAATGAGAGATGATGTATCTGAGTATGCATGGCAGTTTTCACTCTGGTATTTTAAATGTTGAAGTAAATTAAATATAGTTTTATTTCATTCTACTGAATATTATATTTAATTCGACGTTATATAGAATTTTATACAAATTACAAGTGTTTAATAAAATTTACTTTTTAACGATTTTTAGCAATTCTTGACTCTAATTATCCTAAACAAATTTACCACTTCATAGTACTCCAACAGTGCCAAAAAAATACCTACACAATCTTTCGTAAATACATTAAACAAATGTTCTCTCTCTAAGAGAATTAAAAAAATTTGGAGTCAAAAGAGTAGACTAGGTCCCCTTGAAAATACAAAAAAATCTGTTAACAAACCTTTGCAAATATTTTAAACAAATTTCCTCTTTTTTGGAACAACTCAAAAAATTCCACACAAAACAAAAATAAATCAATGCAATAGGACCTCGATTATAGGGGCACTTGTCAACTGAAGATTGGTCAGTTACAAGTTAAAATTATCATTATTGGCATTGCGTTATAAATTTCACGCCACCGCGGATTTTATATTCAAACATGAAATTATCATTTGTACACAAAAAATAGCTAAAATGTGATTAATCTTTTTACTAATTTTTACTGTATGAAAAACCGCGGATTTCAGGACTATTTAGTATAAATTAATCGATGCAACACAGGAAGAATAAGTCGTCGAAGAACGACGATACTGTAAAAATGGAAGATCTGTATTCGAGGCGCGTTGAAGGAAAAATTTCACCGTGTACGAATTCACGGAGAAGTCGTGCAAGCTTACGCAATAGCCTGGGCAGAAGTTAGCGAGGAAAACGAAGATCACGGGATCCTCGAAGTGCCGGAAGTAACGTGTACACCGGCAGAACATGAATATATGTTCTGAAAATGCTTTCACTTTTCGAGCACGCTCCAATTAATGCGGTCTTCTCTAATTACTGACACACGTTACCGCTCGCGATGATTATACGCTCGCGGGAAAAGGAAAAGTATTACGTCGCAAGGATCGTCCACAGTCTATTTTTACACGAGCAAGTTACGTATAGTTCCAAAAATTATCGAAATGGGTCGTATCATTCACTAGTACACACGGAATATTTATGTAATTTAATGTATTTGAATAAAAAATGTTTTTGATCTCTTTAGAGATAGTGACACAGAGATGCTCGAATGCAAGGATCGTCCATAGTCTGTTTTTAAATGGCCAAGATAGGTGTATTTTCAAACATTATCTGAAATTAGTCGTATCTAGTAAACTCGAAATATTTATGCAATTTAATGTATTTAAATAAAAAATATTTGGTACCACTTCAGTGATACTGACCCAAAGCTGTTCATTTAGGTTCTTTCTGAAATGTAAAGTTTATTGAGAAAAAGATATCATAGTATAACCTAGTGGTCATATTTTCAGAATTTTCTGAATTCAAAATTTTTTGTTTATTTTATAGCTGTGAATTTATATTGAATAAATATTATTCTTCCTACGTTTAATAAATTCCTTGTACGATCTAACCTTACTTTAATCGAAACCTAACCTAGGCCTATGAGAGCCCAATTCTTAAGAGGCCTAACTTAGATGTATGAGACAATTAGACAATTAACTTGAATTTATATGAGAACACTGTTGATCTAACTTGAATCTAATCTTGGTCTACCTGAAACCTAACCTAGATCTACGAGACATTAACTTAATTCAGACCTAACCTAAATATAGATGGACCTAGTCCTCTCCTAATTGAGACCCAAACCGAAATTATCAAGCTCTAATTATATACAGTCATAATTCTACTTTTATCTGAGTAATAACCTGAATATATATCATAATAATTTGTAGCGTAATTATCATTGATAATAGTCAAATGTTTCATAATTATACTATCGTATGAATGTATTATATTAAAACGTGCATAATTACAACCGCTAAAACATTTTCATTCAATCAGTAATTCAACTAACGATGGTGTTGTTCTTAACAACAGTGTTCAACGAATGATATCAAGTATACACGAGGTACAAGTGTGCTCATACGGATAGTACGTGTATTACTTAATAACGTTGCTGTTATCTAGTTTAGATAACGTGGCCACAGATAACAGGCAAATATCGCATATAAAAATACGCAGAAAGATGTTTTACACGAATATTATCAGCGTGCTTTCTATCAGTCCCAGAAAAAGATTCTCGAAGTTCTGAGAACGCCTTCAATAATTCTGAGCAAAGAAAGGAACGAACAATTTTTTCGAAATCATTCAAGCATAGTTTCGTTCGCACCGTACACGTAGTATGTCGCGTCTTATCACTGAACTATTGGCACGTGAAAATGCAAGGAAGAATTCTCCCCGTATCTTTTCAAGTTCTCTACGTGTGCGTGTTGCTATCTTGAAGTTTTTAGCGACCTTATTGGCCGGTATCGTTCACTCGTTTCTTTTTTTTTCAGCGAACTATGTTAAGGCAAAAAATGTTTCCAGTTGCTGACACGTTAACTGTTTTATTCAAGACTCTACTTTCTGTACAATTTTGATCGTAACGATCATTAGTACATAATATATTTCAAAATTTGAACACTAGTGATATTATATTTTTTATTATTCCATAGATTAATTATCAAGATAGGTTTAGATTGGAGTGCGATAAATATTGATTGTTATAAGAATTGTAAACATAATTAGTAGTTACAATTTCTGGTAAAAAGTTTGTAAGTAAGAATGACTTGATGAATATTTTATTTTTTTATTATTCTACTAGATGGTAGATAGATAGATAGAATCGAAAAGAAGCCACCTAAAATTGAGGAACGACAAAGATTGATTATTATAAGGATTGTAAATTTTATTACTATTTTAATTCTCGGTAATATTTTTCAAAGCACAAATGACTTGTTGAATATTGTATTTATTAATTTTTTAATTAAAAGACTTGTAATGGCGGGTATCTAAAACTAGGTTCTAATGAACATTGACTATTGCAACGATTCTTCATTTAATTAAAAATTAAATTGTAAAAATATGAATAATCTTTCTCAATATTTTTACTCTATTGTTTATAATTTACCAAGGTTATTTAAAACCTCCATACGATGAATATCAATTATTACAAAAATTGTTTATTTAACTGAAAATTAAATTATCAGCAATATTTCTCACACTCTGCACGATTTGCCTCAATGTTTTATTCTATTCACTAATATTATTATTTAATTAAATAAATAGTAAAGAAGGAGCAGATAAAATTATACTACCATGAGCTTCAATGGGAATCGCGAAAATGATCGAGTCTGAAGAATTTTATATCGATCGACATGATATTTTTCTATTTATATGTACGCGGAGACACGCGTTTTCATTCTACGAAACGCTCGGTGAAGCGGCTTTTTTATGAAACGTCAACCGCAAAACGTGCCGTTCGTTCGTTCAAGTAGCTCAATGGTGTAAACAGGTGTGCTACAAGGACATAGACGACCGGTAATTAAGGTAATATGTATCTACGTACGGAATCGCCATATTTCCCGTCGACTTCATAGTCATTTCTGCGACAAAAACGCGATACTAAAGATACGAAAATAACAACGCTCAAATTGGACGACTCTTATTAAATGGAGGCGCTCAAAAAAAAGGCGCAGAAAAAACACCTAGGATCACTGAATGCCTAGAAACATACTATACACTATCACAGTGCACACTTTGTACATTGTTTTATAACACTTCCTTTTTATTTTAAAAAAAATTAGCTAATGCAATAATATAACTCATGCTTAAAACAATCCAATCTTATTACATGATCTAGTAATATTTATTTTTTGCAGTTTTGTGAAGAACAGTATGTGGTCTAACCTAATTCACACATTTAACCTGAACACTGTCGAACCTTATTGCAAAGGATAAGGATAATAATAGTTATTTTTTCGAACAGCATAAGGGATGGTACCTAACACTGATGTGGTTGATACTACTAGTTTAACATAACTCACACTTAACACAGTTTAACTTTATTAGAGTTTAGTAATATTTACCTATTTTTTCTAATTGCGGGAAGAGCTGTATCTAATCTAACTTTACTCACCTTGAATATAGTGTAGTAACATTTATTCTTTCAAATCGCATGAAGCATAGTACATACGTAGTAGTATCGCAGTTCATACTGCAACTCCAACCTAACCTATCATTACTACTGTCTATACTTATTGCAATCTAGCCATAATCATTTTTTCAAATTTTCTGAAGAACATTATCCAATCTACCCCATCCCATTTTTAATACAATTTAACGATATTTATTTTTCTGAATTTCATAAGGAACATTAGCCACCCTATCCGAATTCTCAACACGTTGATTATCAAACATGTAGGCTGAAAACTGATACTCTTTTTAATTAAGAATGTTCGTAATCGTTTATAGTCCTTGCTGGTTCTATTAGATCTCCTTCAACAATTACTAATAGTACTCCCGTTCAGATAAATAACAACTGAATTGAAGTGTCACCTATGTACCAGCGCAGTCCAACCTCATTACGGCCTAGCAATATTTATTCGTATCGTGTCGAAATAAAAACGGATGAATACATGATGTCGAGGCCTGATCATGTGTCTGTCGTGTCGCGAATATTGCGATTAGAAGTAACGAGCTCGTGTATAACGGGTTGAAACGCAACGAGCCACGAAGACGTCCTTGGCCGCTCCTCTGATAGCCTCCAGACCTCCTGGGAATCGTTTCCTACCGCTCGGATGCACACGACCGTGCAACCAACGGTATAGATACACTCGCAAGGGTGCATTCTCGAATGAACAGGCGAGAATCAGACCACATGGACATTCTGGACGCTTCCTTGTCTCCAGATACATCCTCGTCGATTCTCTTCGACGAATAACGTAGCTACGAGCAGCCATTAATGGCGACAACGCAATGCACCCTCGAAAATTGATCGTCTAATTTTTATACGGTTGCTCGATATTTCATTTTTTTTTTGCTGGGAACGTCAAGGAAGATTTAATTATAATATTAAATGGACGATCATTGTTAATATATAGAATATTTTGGAATTTGGTAAATTAGTAGATTAATTGGTGCGGGTAATGATGATTTTTCTGGGGTTGAGATTGAGAGAATTTTTATGGGGTCTGGGATAGCCATTTCATGTTTTGTAGAGTTAAATCGCGCATATAATATAAAAATACAATACGATTATTTATTTGTTATTCCTTTAAGTACGAAATATCCTTCCTCGGTTTCCTGAGAGTTGTTATATTTCATTCCTTTTCTAATACAAAATTTTGAACGTAATTTCAATTACATTGCCACTGAATGCATTGTTAATATTCCGTAAAAATTGTATGAAGACTATTTAAAAATTCACTGAAATATAAACCTTTTCCCGTAACTATATCCAGACGTTAATATTACTCAAATATTAATGAAGAATTATTATTTACTAAATAAGTAAGCCGCAAGATTCTAAATCATCGTCAATGTGACTGAACTTGTATAAATAACAAAAATGCTAATAAAATACAAAAGGCAGCCTTCATGATTCAATACTTCATGAAATTAAAATGCTTATCCCGTTTTCATTTATTATCAGTGATCTGTGGAGGCTCGAAGAAATACTAAATTACTAATAAAATTGAAATTAAGAAAACACTTAGAACAAAACAATTTAATCACCTCAAATTATCAATTCAAACCGACAGAAAATTTTAACAGTACTAACGTTAATGTTACTTAGATATTTATGAAACATTCTCGGTCCTCAAGTACCTGAACTGGAACAGAGAACGATCCATTGAAATAACCACAAGAGTCTGTATCATCGTCAAAGTGTCTGAGACCGTACAAAGAGCAAAGTTGCTAATGAAATGCAGAAAATAGTGAGACTTCATGGGTTGCTCGATTTGCAGTATATGAAGAGCTGTTTCGCCACTTCCTTTTCTTCACGGTGCGGTGTAATGAGCCCGCATGAAATACTTTGGCTCACGTTGGCACAGAGATCGGTGGAGTCGTGAGCAGGTAGCTCGTCAATCATGCGGGGAAGGAGACTGTCAAGGAGAAGCGGACTGTTCCTCGTCAGACGTTTTTTCTTCAAGCCTCACACCGCAAACCTGTCTACATGAAATAATTCATGCCTGGTCGCGTTCGTCCGCGATTATCTTTCGCTTTCGTTACCTTACACGGGACTCATACTCGTCGGGAAATTACTCAAGTTAAACAGAACAATATAGAAACGCTATAGAATTTAGCATTTCATTTGCACGAACGAACGAAGTCTGCTGAAGCTGTAGAATTTTTATTTAGTTTTTAACTAGAAATTAGATCGTGAGTTTAGGATTGATTTCGACTTCACTGACGAAGGAATTATTTAAGCAAACGAAAACAAAATAAATAATAGAAACAATTATACAAGGAAACTTACGTGAATTTTATTTACATCATCGAATGAAAACACTCCAATGACACGCTCCAGAATTGTTTATTAATTTTTTTTAAGAATTTAGATCGTGAATTTAGTACATTAACACTCAAACTGTTGCCTCAGTTTGACTCTATTCAGCAAGGAATAATTTAAGTTAAAAATTGCAAATATACGAATGATTTAAAATTGAAAATTTGTTCACGTTTCATGTGCATAAGTGAAGAGAGATAATCTATTCACTAATATTCTACAATTTCCAGTTAATTTACTTAACAAAATTAGATCATGAACTTGATGAATTGAAACTCCAAATTAGGCTTCAATTCGATTTTACTAACCAAGGAATTACTCAAATAAAAAAATTCAGAATCACTGACTTCTAGCACTTACCACATACAATCCAGTACTATACTTAGGCTCATCTTCAAATTATCATCTTCAAAATAAGCCTCTAAACGTCTTTCTATAAAATCTCCTCGAATCACTAATTTACAATTATATATTCTTCCAAACAGAAATAATCCACTATCACAATCTCCAGTCAACTCTCTCAAAAAAATGACATCGTCAATGTACCAAAACAGAGCTCAAAACAGGCTCAAATTCGATTCATTCAACGACTCATGAGCACCGCCAACGCTTTACCGATTTCACCGCGAACTCGGAAGCACATTCTTCGCTTTCTATTATTGTATTTACGGCTAAAAAATCCTCCGCACAAAATCAACGAGTCGACTCAAAGTACAAAACATCCCGTCGTCGTTGGAGTATCGAGCTTTCACTCGAATATTTTTCAAGGGGTGCTCGTAAAGCATTCAGGGGACCTGTTGCACCGACGCAGCGGCGGCGGCGGCGGCAGTGGCAGCAATAAACCGCGGCACCTTTTCGCCAATTATAGTTTCATCGCTATAGTGATCTAACGCTTGCTATTAACGCGGCTGGATTTTTCGAAAACCGTCCCGTCGCGACGCTACGAAATGATAAACGCGCTGTAGAAGCCGGTGATTCGAGTTTCTCTCCGGCTCTGGGTCCTCGGGGACCACCGGTGAGAGGGGCGAAGGGAGAAGGGGGCTCCGAGGAGAAAGAATTTGGTAAGAACGAAAACTTTCCCTTGCGCACACAAGCATGGAGAACGGGACACGCATTTCCTGATACCAACGAAACGGTACACACTGCGATCCACGATGAAACGGGAACAAATAGCGGTACGGACGAAAGAGAAGACGATATTATCCCATAGGAGTCATTCGGAATAGTTCCATTCGCGGGTTTGTGAGAATGGGATTTTTTGTATTGTTGTATAAGTAGTTCTGTATTACCTGGATTTTTATAGTTCAAAATATTTAGTATAGACAAGATGACAAGAGAAGACCATATTATCACTTACATGTCATTCGGAATATTTTATTTTATTCACAGATTTATGAGAATAGGAATTTTTGTATAGCTGTACAAGTATAAGTCACATTCTATAATAAACGACTGAAAAAAGGTTTAATGTCACTTAAATTTTTATAGTTCAAGATATGTAGTATAGACACTATGACCCACGATTACAAGAGAAGACGATATTATCTCTTATGCGTCATTCAGAATATTTTTTTTCGTTCACAGATTCCCGAGAACAGGATTTTTTTTATTGTTGTGCAAATAGAAGTAATATTCTCTAATAAACCCTTGAAAAAGGGTTTCATGTTACTTACAATTAGATTTTTGTGGTTTAAGATGTTTCATATATTATTGAAAATGGAAACACACGGTGGTGTTAATTATTTTAGATATTTCATCAATTATGATTAATAAAGAAATAATTTGTGTTTACACCTTGGTCTCAGAAAGAGATACATATAAGTCCAGGAAAAGTAGCTTATTATGTGCGAACGACCGTAATAATGGGTTCGAGAATTGGTTATCTCAAACTGAATTCAAAACTGAATTAGAATATAAAAATCGATACTGAAGCAGTAAATAAGGGGATACAAAGAAATAAATGAAGCATTTACGAAAGCCAAAGAAAATAAACGAATAAAAAATATTTAGCGTTGTTGCAACCGCACACAGCGAACGATTTTTATTGGAAGTCAAAAAGTTGATATTTCGATATTCACTGTGTAGAATTTTCGATTCTTCAATGAAAAATACATTATTCAACTATTTGATTCTTTAGTTATCTTAAATCAGTCTGCACACGCATCGAAACTTACATTTTTGGAAAAGAGAAACCACACACGGGTCTCCGTAAATTCTGCCACGAAACACTGTAAATTGAACTTTCCCTGTCCGAAATACTTATCAGCGACAATTTCACTTTGATAAATGATAACCAAAAGCAGGCGTACCGTTTCACCTGATACACGAGACAAATGCTATCTATCGAGTTCACGCTTTTCCTTCGGACGAATTATTAGCCTAAGAAGCAGGGGAGCTGTCAGTGCGAAAACTTCTTTAGCTTGTTCTTATTGTCACAGTGAGAAGTCTTTACCCAGATCTAAATAATGTCTGTAGACACAATACTCTTGGTTGCACAGCGTGTCATATTTTGATTTGGACTTTTAAAGGAACTTAAAAAAAATGTTCAAATAAATGGGATCGTGATTACTGAATTTACAATGGAATTTATAGGATCATAAGTGCATGTATGTATTAGAAAGACTAGCGACTTGGCTGGTGTCAAAAGTGTAAGAGATATTTAGGAATTTGCAATTAAATGTTTCTATAAATGTGATTACTCACTACGGAGAAATTGACTTTCCATACTAGTAAAGCGACTGAAGCCGTTTTCAAAATTAACATTCTATTGAAACCAAAGACTTACATAAATTCATAACTAAATCGAATAATATAAGTATAAACAATTCATGCAACATGTTCAATATTTAATATCATTCATCATCATCAGAAATACGAGTCTGTACCAAATTTTTCAAACAACTGCTTCCTATATACTTTTTAAATTCTACTACACAGCGTAATCTGTATAAAATCAAACTGTTCCAAAGTCTAGGCGCGTCACTTTCAAAATAAATATATTTGCAACTCCAGTTAATATCTAAACTTCTCTGGACCCACTAGCAGAGACTTTCAGACATCCTAACAATAAATTGCTTGCAGATAGCAAGTTCATATCTGTTTTTAACCAAACTCATTTTTTCCGGTAAACTGACTTACGCTACTCTCAAAATAAATGGCTGGCTTGTGTACAGGCATGAAATACCTGGCCAGAGAAATTTCGTGGTGCTTTTTGTTCGGTGCCGGGCAGGATCCTGGCGCTGACGAGTTAGCTCGTTCGCTCGCTTTCCTCGCTTCCTGATAACCTGGAACGCGTTCGAGCTGCTTATGCGCATAGCTCTCAGACACGCAACGAAATCGTTTCCGTGAGAAGGAGAAAAAGAAACGAAAGGGAACAACGAGACCGAACGTCAGAAAGGGGAGAAAGAAGGAAAGAAGAAAAGCCAGCGTTTCTTCCTGGCGGAGGACTGGCCTCGCTTCCTTCTTTGCTACCCCCACCCCTTCGACTCCTTCTTCGTGGCTTTCTTGATTTTAATGAACCATGTGCACTGCCCTCCCCACCGGCCACGGATTTCTCTTTCATCCGCAATCTGATTTCTTCGCCAACGCGATCGCGCGTCCACTGAATTCGCTCTCGACTTGATATAATAATACCGAATCTCGTAGAAGTTAAGCTACTCTGGACATGGTCAGAACTGAGATGGGTGACCGTCTTTAGTACTTCCGTGTTGCTGTTGACAGCTAGAGAACTTTGAAAAAATTCTAGAGTAGCAATTTTAATGGTTTCTCAATCAGCTTTCGTCTGATCGTCAAAGTTAAGCTACTCTGGACATTCTCAGAGGTGAGATGGGTGACCGTCATCAGTGCTTCCTATTGAAAACTAGAGTTTGAAACAAATCTAGACTAGCATTTTTGGATAGCTTTTCCACCAGCTCTGGTCTGATCGGCGAAGTTAAGCTACTCTGGATACAGTCAGCACTGAGATGGGTGACCGTCTGCAGTAATTTTATCTTGCTATTGACAACTGTAGTGTTTTAAAACCTATCTAAAACTGTATGTCCCCTGGCTATAAATGATCAGTAATAGTCGATGCTGGATTACATACAAAGAAGAAGAAGAAGAAGGTAACAATAAGTGGGGGGAAGACGACTTAACTCGTCATGTGAAAATTCTTCCGCCATAAGCAACGCGCCTGTTAATTCCTGTCACCTAAATCTGTTCGTCAGAGATGACAATTCAATGTGATGTAATGAAAAAATAGTAGGTGAAGCTAGACGAAAAATGACTCAGTTGACAAGTTAAGGAATATTGGCTTCTTCGGAAGAAGTTGAATCGTATCTTATGATTTTTCCTTGTATGATACTTTTCTAGACAATCTAAAGACCCTAAACAGTATTAGTTATTGTGTAGGGAATATCCCTGCTTCCGACCGCAAATAGTTGCTATAATAAACGGGCCAGGCCCTCTTGTACACAAATGTGTTACATACACAATGTACATAAAATTATGATTTCGTATTGCATGGCCTAGTTTACCTAGAAATGATGGTAGCGCGTCACAAGAAAGTCAACTTTATTGCAATAGAAATTAACAAGGTTGGGCAACTTGCTGATAGGATCTGAGTGTCCGAGTTTAGAAGATAAACATAATCTTGGTTTGAATAGAGGAAACTTTCTGAGACTTCTAGAAAGAATTTTCAGATTAAATTGACGTAGATTACTTTTAATGTTGTGTTTAAATAAACTTGTATCATTAATGAACAAAAAAAATAATCATCAGCAAAATGGTCCCTGTAATTCCAGTTTCATTAAAGCCTCAGTAACTCAATCCTTTGCACTCCAAGAATTTTAAAAGAATCGACTAATGTCCAAGACGTTTTTGTATCGCTTCTTTGAAAATTGAAAGTGTTGTCATTCATTTTATAGTTTATGTAGGAGCAATGTATGTCGCAGTGGTAGCGCCAATGGAGTGCAAAGGATTAATTATACCGAAGAAAGTTATCGATATTTAATGAAAGTGACAGACAAATATCTATCATTAATAGATCAATAGAATAATCGGCAGCAACTTAAGCATGAAGAACTGAGTTTGTCTGAGGTAGCACGGTTTTTTCTAGCACAGAACGCGGTTTTCCTGGTCGGCAGGCAACAGATCGAAACGATATTCAGCGAATGCTTTTCGATAACGGTGTTTTTCCTCGTAGGGAACGACACAATAGCAACGGAGTCCGTGGTAGAACTCGAAGAGACGTGGCTTGGCCTGGCAGCAAGTGAAAGTTGCTCAAACCACTTTCCCCTCAGGCGACCGAGCGATCGCACAGCCGACTTCCGGGCTGCGATCTTGCCAACAAATGCCAGAGATCCACCGCCCCGAATCGATCGATCTACTCGACCAATCTTAATCCTACCGCCTTACCAACATAATTCACCAAAAGTCACTATTTTTCCTATATTTTTAGAGATTTTCGATCACATGGCCTTTCCAGGGCAGCTGATAAACATACTAAATTGCATAGTCGACTTTTGAATTGTGATCCTGCCAGCAAATGTCAGAGGTCCGCCGCCCCTAATCGAACGATCTACTCGACCAATCTTTATCCTACCTTCTTCCCAACATAATTCACCAAAAGTCACTATTCTTCCTTTTTTTTAGAGATTTTCGATCACTTGGACTTTCCAAGGCGGCTGATAACGTTATTAAATATCGGACTGAGTCATAAATACCTTCCTAATTGCCTTCCTAAATTTATTGATGATTTATTAAAAGATGATTATTGTTGCTTCTGTAGCATGTCTACGCTTTAAGGATTCTTACTTTCAAATATGTAGAAAAAAGTCAGTGTTTCAGATAAACTATTTGAATATTTAGAAAGGAAAGAGTGTGTTAAGCGTCGGGAGATATTTATGACTCAACCTAATAGGATAGTCGACTTCCGGGCTGTAATTCTGTTAGTAATTATCAGAGATCCACCATCTCGAATCGATCGATGTTTATTATACCTTTCTCCCAATAAAACTCTCCAAAAGTTCGTAAATCTTTCTTTTACGAATTTTTCGACATTTGGACTTTCTCAGTAGATTGATAAATGTATCAAATGGTTTAGATTAAATAGTATAATGTCTGTTGGACTGCGATTCTGTTAGCAACTACCAAAGATCCGCCACCTCAAATCGATCAATCTTTATCTTACCATCTTCCCAACAAAGTACCCCCAAAATGCTACAGATACCTATGCAGTCTACAATTTTCGATTCAAATCGACAGAGAATTTCTGAAAGACAAATTAGAAATTAGCCAATAGATGTGTATAAACTCCCATTTCGTACATATTAAAATCAGAAAATTTAGTATCGCCCTGGAAACCCGTTGAACCGGAAGAGACTTCAACGCCAGGGCACGCGATGTTCAAGCAGTTTTCCAATCTACCCAGAACGACCCTCTGAATTATAATAATCGTCTCGTTCCAGACGGCTCTATTTAAAATCGAATCCACCTCGAAAAACACGTACACCGTTTTAGAGAAGCGATTAGATCCCGTTTGATTGGCTTCGCGCCCGCTCCGAACTTTCTCTTTCTTCTATCGATTCGGGTAATTGCTTCGACAAACGCGATAACTCGCCGTGCTCGAGTCGAGTTATCATTAGTCGGAACAGACTTCCGGCGTTGTTGCTTCGATATCCAGAACCTGTCATTAGGAACATTGCGGTCGTTCCTGCTGTAAATTTCGCCATATTGAACGATCTGTCGCGCCCGAAGACAATTCTCGCGAAAGAAATTAACACTGTCTGAAATGTTAATTTCTCTTCTTCAGAATTTGCGGGAAAAATATCGCAGGGATTTTTGAATCGTTGAACTTTGATACATGTAAATTCATGTGGAATAATTATAAGTATTTCTTAGATTTAATAAAACTTTTCGAACTCTTTAACACGTTTAATGCCACAGTGAAAACAGCCATACGTGGCCAGATACGATATAATATACTATTTATAATGTAAATCTTAAGAGAAAAGAATTTTCGAATATTCAATCGTGTTTTTGTCTTCATACATTAATGTTACAACGTGAAAATTATTCAGAATTGTGTAGTAATAAAAAGTTATTTAATTAAACTGAAGTGCCGGTTACTGGTGACCCATGCGGCATTCAACGTGTTAAATTGTTTTTTAAGTTAGATTCTACTGAGTGAATATTTTTGTATTTTACTATACAAGGTGTTAAGAAAATGATTGAAGGCGTTAACCCAGTGGCTGTCAGGTGAAATTTTGTACCGAGAAACGTCAGGCGGGATATGACATACTCCATCTTTTTTAATTGTTTCAATAATAACAGAAAAGCATACTCCATATTTTATGTGTTCTTTGAACACAAATAACATTTAGTTGTGTAGGAAAATAAGTATGCAGAGGTATTTGTAATACAGCAAACAGCATGCAATTTAATTTCTTTGAAGCAGATAGTATTCAGGAAATGAAGGAAAAAGTCCTAATAAACATGGGTCGAACAATTCATGTTTTAGAAATTATAAACAACTGTTCGTTTTAATTAAAGCAAGTGATTTGCTCGCTTCGGCAGCAGTTTCTCTTAACACTTCTTCTTGCAAAAGAAGAAAAAAGAAGAATTCTGGAAACTCCAAATTTTACAGAAGATTTTCTATATGTTTTAATGGGTTCCTCTACAAACCTAAAGGTTTCTCCTTCTATTTTCATACATGCTTCACACCTTCGTACTATAAAATTGCACGCTTTAACCACAACGAAGAATTGTTTATAACTCCCACAATATTAATTTTTCGATCCACGTTTATTAATCATGTTGGTTCAAGACCCATGTCCTAAATTCTACTTTTTTAACACTCAATATACACTCTGGGTGTTACACGAGCTATTCCGAAAATTTTTTAACCACATGCTCAGCAGATTATTTTGACACAGCTATGATAGAATAATTCTTTCAAAAACATTAACTCTGAGAAACATTTTACATTAAATTTTACCCATGCATGTTCACTTGCAGCTTCCATTGGACTTCACAGTGACTTACCTGAAACAGAAAAAAAATCTTCATATTATTACATTGGTCCACATGAGCGATCAATAGTAAGTTTCAAAATATCCAAAAATAAAACAAAGTTTCATCCAATCGAACCTTTCGCTGACCATAAACCTCGCAAAAAATCGAAATCACTGGTATCCTCGATTTCTGACATCTCACCCACACAAACATGGGCCTCTCCGTGGATATTTAAAAAATTGTGCTTAATCATTATTCACAACGGAGACGTTGCATCATCAGATCCAATCAAGTTTGCAATTCCACGAATTTCGCAATCTACCGCTGAATCTCGATTCCGCGTATCGAAAAGCGAAGCTACAAATCGAGAAAACAATAGAGTCTTCCCTAGGTCGGAACCTTTCGTTTCGATCACTATGAAGCGTTCCGAATACACAGGTCCAATTTCGCCAATTTGATCGGCATGCGATCCAGGACGTTCAAGGTCGATTCGCATCCTCGCGGCACAACGCAAACCCCCGAGCGAGTGTTTGAAATGAGGTGCGTGTTACGTAAGGGCTGAAAGTCGTGGAATAATTGCGAGGATGATCGAAGTTACATAGAATGTAACAGTGGAAAAGGATTAAACTGAAAGGACTGTTACGTGGGATTCCGAAGTCCTGAACGCTCCATTGCCAAGGACGAAGTCGGAGTATACGAAGGACACGCGTCGCCTTTCGAAACCTGTTACCAACCAATCGGAATCGCATCACTTAATTCGCAACCTGCCGTCCTGTGCGCGCTAATTTCTGATCCTGCGCGCGGGATCGTTCGATGAATCGATTCTGATCGGATGTAATACTAAATCAATTACGAAATTAATGATTGATGGACATTTTGCTGGAAAGAAAAGCTTGTCGGCCTTCGTGGGTGGTTTAAATGATGTTGATGATGTTTTGTTCATGTGGATGTTGGGAATTTAAAAAAGTTTTTTATGTTGGCAGACTTTTGATAGGGAATAGTAATTCTTTATTGTTAAACGTTTATTGTATATTGTCTGGTTGATGACTGAAGTGAGTGTTTTTGATTCGAAGAAAATTAAGAAATTTCTAAGCTGAGCAGAAGAGATGTACGAAACAAGTCTACAGTGTAGAAGCTGGGAGTTCGAAAGGAATTCATGTACTGGTAGATTTTTTTTTAGGAAACAATGATACTTAATGGTTTGATATTTGGCTGATGAGTTGGCGAAAGTACCTTCGATTAAAAAAAATTTTTAAATTACTAAATTAAGCAAAAGAGGCACATTAGACAATGTATGAAGTTTGCTGTAAGTAGTAGTGGTCTGCATCGGACAAACGCATTACTCAACCAGTATACAGCTGGATAGAGACTTAAACTCGATTTTCTCGAAACTGAAACATCGAATGACACAGATTCGACACTGTCTAACAAATTTCTGGATGATCGGAGTTTAGATAATCGAGGTTCTACTGTATTTCTATCATAATGAAAAAATCGCTAAAACGATAAAGTGTTCAGTCTTCACCATACAACAACACGACACGCATCAATCCCAAAAAATCCCAGAACAGATTTATCCTCTTTGTTACGATGACCTAGGGCAGTGTTTCCCAAAGTGAGTCCGACGAGATGAGACATTTTTTACTCAAATTTACTGCAGTCCAAGAAGCTCACACAGGCTGAATAAATAAATGAAAATAAATAAATAAACAACCGACTATAGTCGACGCGTAGCTGTACGTCTGCATTCGGTGGCTATCGGCTAAAATCTACAATCCTACGGAAGAGGTTAAAACAGCATCAACCTCTCACCAGAAAACAAAATCACGAGGGTGGCTGAAAACTCAACGAGCCGTAAAGCGCCCGGAGTTTCCCGGTACCGATGCAAAAAGAACCGGATCGTTAATTCGTGGCCGTTGTCGGCGATGTCAAAGGAAGCAGTGCGAAAGCAGTCGGAGAACTTTCACGTGGAAACCGCCGCGCTCCGGCCGCGACGCAAAAGTGAACCAGTGACGTAACGACAGCGCACACTGCGCGCCGCGTGTGCATGTGTACGGGAAGAGCGCGTTGTCTGGCCGCAAACGAGAGAGAAAAAGATCGGTCACGCGACTGTGAAACGCCTAAGATCGGTTTAGATCGCGGAAGTGTCGACGAATCTCCTTTTTTTCCTCGTCCCTCCACCTGGTGCCTTTTCACGTCGCGCCTTTCTCTCTTACCCCCCTACGAAGGCTGACCGACGACGACGCCGGTATGGCGCGCGTTTTCGTTCTCTTCCTACTGTTTTCTCTGTCGAGCCACCTTGCAGCAACCTGTGGCTTCATCCTGTGCCGCGAGATCCGGTTCCGGAATCGCCGCGCCGGAAATCAGCCGCTTTTCCTTTGACTTACAGACGGAGGGCGGTTCCTGACAAATCTGACGGAAACTCTGGCTCGAAGCTACAGTATTATGCGAATTAAGGTCCATTTATACATCGACGGGCCGAGCTTGGGACGACTGCACTGTCGAAGCACGCGAATCGATAGTGTTTTGACATTATTGCCAATTGTTGTGACGATCGGACGAACCTCGTCGGTGAGTCGATAATCGCTGGTCGAATATTCGTTGGTAACGATTTTTCGATGAGCTTGTTCAGTCCTCGTTTGGCCTTATTTCCCTTAATTGGAAATACTGAGAAAACAGTATCGACTCGTGCATCGGCGGTGCAGTCGTCCCAAGCTCGGCCCGTCGATGTATAAATGGACCTTTAATGTGAACATAGCAATTGTTTGAGATTTTGAAGCTGTTTTTCAAACACGAGATGAACATCAGTGCCAATCGAAGGGGTGTTGAACCTTCAAAAGCATAAACAATTGCTGGAATAACGTTTGGGTCGAGAAATAGAAAACGTATGCCCTAATGGCGAAGCAATTTTCCAACAGGACTCAGTTCCATGCCACAAATGGAAGTTTATGCAACAGTGTTTTCAAGAGAAGAGGCTGAATTGCTTAGACTGGCCTGGGAACTCGCCCGATTTGAATCCCATAGAAAATTTATGGGGTATTTGTAAGGCCAGAGTACTTAAAATGGATTGCATCACTAGGAGAGAAATGATGGAAGCTGTAATTCAGGTGTGGTGTTGGGACTGGACATCTTGGAAATTTGACAAAAATTAATTGATTCCATCGCGAAACGAGTGCAAAAACTCATTGCTGCCAAAGGGGGACACGTTTCTTATTAAACGGTCAACATGAAATATTGCATTTCTATTTAAAACTGATTTTAGAACCAATAAAGTATTTTTTCAATAAATTAACCTCTGTTCACATTCATTCGCACTTCTTCTTCCTCTGATACGTCTCCGTTGACGACTTAAGTTCATGACACATAGATTCTGTCTGCCTAACTGCTAGCTACCAATTTGGTCATATTTTTCATCGCCAGTGAACTTGTTTAAGCAACTAGCCTGTTATAAATCCACGATCATCAACCTGAATTGGAGACTAAATCTCAAGTCATAAACGCTGTATACTCAAACGCACGAGGAAACTCTCGAAGTGGCCGTCTCAGATTTTAATGAGCTGTTGCATATTGATAAATCATGATATTATAAATCTTTGTGGAGAACGGCTCCGTGGATCGTTTCTTATCGACTTATTTGATGTTGATTTGTTTTTTAATGTTCTAGAGCAGCAGTATGCTAAGTGTTGTAGTATACTACGTAGTATAGAAGTATAGTAAGTTGTTCAGTACTATGAATGCACCGTACAATAGTATAGTACATAAGTAGTACAGTATGACAGTAATTACTATAGTCGGAGGAGTAGTGGTATAACAAGTTGTACAGCACTATAATCAGCAGTATCGCAGTATAGTGAGTGGTAGAATCGTATAGTAAGTGGTATACTACTACAGTACATATGATACTAGTATAGTAAGTGGTAAACTTATATAGCACGTCGTGCACTAATCTTATAAGTAGTGTAGTAATATACAACATAGTATACTACTGTAGTAAATAGTACAGTACGTATGTTCTATCATTTGTGAAATTTTTTTTTGATAAAACTGTTTCTTTACCTCTCAATCGACAGTTCATAATTTTTTTTTCAAGTTAATTGGCTCTGATTGATTTAGCTTCTCCTCGACAGCCTAAAAGGAATATTTTCGATCAGAATGCTGCTTGCCTCAGTACCGTACAAAAAATTTACATTCACTTTAAAATATCCTTCCTTTTATGTCTGTTTTTAACAAGCTGATTGATCACAGCATTCATCTGTATTTCGCATGCAACTCTCTAAAGAGGTTGTAAGTATGGCTCTGGTACACGTAGAAAAGGATTACGGCTACGTTGGACAGCATACTAATCGGGTTGAGACGAAAATATGTGTATCAGCCTATTGTTACGTTATTGTAGTCGTAATCATAAATAACAGTAACGTGAACGATGCCCTGTTTGTTTCATCCTGTGACTGCGGGCTACTTGTAAACGAGTCGAACGCTGTGTGCGGTCAAGCTGCAGTAGTACATAGTAAGTCATTGCACCGAACGCCTATGGGCGTCGGCAGTACACGGTGTACGTCTTTGTCAAGCGACTATAGGCGCCGATAGCAGTCAAAGGGTTAAGAACAATCTAACCATTTAAATTGAGGAAATAATTGCTGTTGCGTACCGTATTCTTCGCCGCGATTGGGAAGAGTTCACATGTGCACTCACACTCCGAATTAACTTCATGTGAATCATTTATACTTACGTTGAATGATGAGAGTGGTGAGAGTTGTATTTTATTGATGCGTTCGAGACTGCGCGGTGTGTGTTACAAGTTCGAGCAGCGTGGAGATCTGCTTCGGTGCAGTGTTGGTATTTGAATCCCAACGTGAAGATCACGGGCCTTTATAGAGTTTTTGGTAGCTTGGTGCGACCAATCAGCGTGTAGGGAAGTGGTCATCGTCTAAGTCGCGCCGCGGTGAACCCTCGTAACGTTTACCTAAGATTTCTGGACACAGTCATCGAAATGATCTAAGTTACATGCCTTAATTTGTCGCAGTATTTGACTGTCCAAAAATCTCAGTTTACAGGCTAAAAATTAGCATTTCCCCTCAATAACTTCATCAATCTCAATTAGTCAAGCAGAATATATTCTCAATTTGTAATTTTAAAAGAATCTCGTTAAAAAAATTTCCTGAAAGTTGATATTATTATCCACAGTTAATTAAGTTAGTTAGTCTGCGGCTCTCAGATATTGCGATTCAATATTTCAGGTTCCATTTATCTACCTTCTTGAAGTTACTATGAACATCTGTGATTACAAATTTCTCGTCTGCCACCGTGTAAACGTTCTGCGCATCAGCATCAGCGGAGACGGAATCGCAACGAGTTCACACAGAGAATGCCAGTTTTATAATGAAGATCTGATAACGACACGCCTTCATCTACTTGAAATACGAAGTTACGTGTTAATTAAGGCTTCATCCGTAACACTGAGATCGTATGAAAGATTTTTCTGCTTCTTTTGGGAGTCTGTGATGCTCAGGGTCCAGAGGTACCGAGATGATCGACAATTATCCACATCGATGAACCGTGACGGCGCCAGAAAAGGGACAAATTATTATTTGCTGTTATCGATTTATAATATCAAGTATTTATAAGCGTATCAGATATTTTTAAATACTAGGGCTAAGCGAAGAATTTCTGAAAGCATTCGGTGAAATGTTGAAGGAAAATCTCTTGATTATAGTTTATAATTATCTGATCAAATTTCCCAAAGTAAAACTGGGCAATTAAATCGTTCCAACGAAAATTATTAACACGTTGACTGCAACAGTAAAAACTCCCATACCTGGTCAGACACACTATAACGGCCTATTTCGACGAATAAAAAGTATTTGTAATTTTCGATTGCACTGTCGTGACCTTCTATTTTTGTTACAATATTAATTCTATTCAAAATTTTAAGAAAAGTAGTCATTATTCAATAGAATGAAATTCAATCAGTCGATTACTGGTTATCCCACGGCAGTCTATGTAATAAGTTGAATGTTTCAGTGTAAAACACTTTTGAATAAAGAAAATGTTAATGATTCGCTCAAGCCAAACTTGACATGCAAGTCATTGTTTAATTACAAAATCTTGATACACCTGTCCGATCTACAACCGATCCTCTTCTTATATCTCCGTGAAAGTATTTTAATCAACGATGTTTTTCGACAATTCATTGCAATATGCTTTGAAATTGGTAACTCAAATATATTGGGTTGAATCATAAGTAACTTTCGATTTATCTAGTTACGTCTATTAGCTGATTTATTAGAAGACATTTTTTTACTGCTACTGAGTTCCAGGAATCACTACCTGCTAAGAAGAATACAGATTAATAGCCTAAGTGCACCATTTAATTTTAAGAATAATATTTATTACGCATCGGAATGTATTTATGATCGAACCCAATAATTAAAGAGAACATAAGTTTCGAACATTTGCAAGAATTAATATCATATTTAGGTATAATATTAGCCTAAAAGAGATAAATATAACAATATAAACTAATAAAATCAAGCCAAAAAATTGTCTCCTTGTTCTAATAAACATTCTGTTCAAAATGAGCAAGTGTCAGGTGACTTATGGACAGGGGTGTATATTTCATTAAAAAATCGCAGTCCACCACCAACCATAATGTTTTGGAACCCACCTGTATCCGTAGCTTCCCTCCTAAGCGACTATAGCAGTCGATGCTACGTTAGACACATGCACACACACACGCACAGAATAATTAACAGTCGACCGACGCTTCCTCCTTTCGCTTTCTTTCACGACACTTCGATTCCGTCGATCTTTTCTATCCGCATGCATTGTCGCAGCAGAAAGTCCGGATGAAACTGGAATGTGGCCTTGACATGACATAAGAATAATAAAAGATGGCAGAAGAACGCGTAGATGTGCGGCGTGTCGGCGACTAGCAGCTGTTAGGAATTAATTTTAGATTAAACAACCAGTGGGTGCCTCCTCACTAGGTCAACTTCATTCGAGTCAATGAGCGAGATCACCACTGTGTCTATATGTGTGTCCGTGTGTGCTGTCTTTTCTGCAACTGTAGCAGACTAGACCATACAGCAGAACCTCGATTGTCCGGATAGACGAGGGTCGACGTCGAAAGCGGAATTGAATTTTTGGATAGACATTCAGGAAGAACATTTATTTTTTAACGTAATTTCTATTTACATCGCCGTATTTTTGCCATCGACTATGTATTAACCCTTTAAGATCGATGAACATATACACACGTACCAAAAATCGTTCTCCGCTTGCTACGGGCCACCGTACTGGCCCACGCACAGATGTTCGTTGTACGCTGTAAACTCGTGTATTCGGATGAATTATGATCTGAACTTATTTCAGTAAAATATGTATGTTTCGGTACATATTCTGCAGTTTTAGTGCGCCAAAGCTACTGAATAATCGGTATGATTCATATTATTATAATAAAATAATCAGTTTAATATTTATTCGAGCGCGGAGAATTTCAGCACACGGTGCACGATTTTTCCGGCAATTTTGAGGGTTCAAAGAGTTAATATCGGTAGAATAGAAGGATCTATCCTGATGTCTGAACCTGTGTAACACACAATTTTTGAGCTCATCTTCTGTGTAAAAGCGCCTACTATCTAAATGTTCCTTCAAATGACCAAACATATGAAAGGCTGAAGGCGCTAAATCAGGACTGTAAGAAGGATGTGGAAGGACTTACAAACTGAATGTTTTCAGTCTTTCCCTGGTTACCTGAGAGCTGTGTGACTTTACAATATCCTGTACGAAAATGACGTGTGTATTGCACTATTTCACACGTCAGGACGCGTCCTCTATTCTGCTGACATTAACGCATCGATAAGTCGATGGCAAAAATACTACGTATCTATCGAACTTTGTTAGATAACAGTGGAAGGACAGTGGCCCTTTTGTAAATGTAAGAATTTTAGACATCGATCCTTTTTCTACCAAGCTACAGAATTATAGCAGGTGATTATGTCGAAAAGTAGGTACATTGCTAGGTTTATTAAACAAACCGTATTAACCCTTTGACTGCGGGCGACTTAAAAACGAGGCGAACGTTGCGTGCGGCCGAGCTGCAGTAGTGTATAGTAAGCCATTGTACCGAACGGTTATAGGCGTCGACAGAACACGGTGATCGGCATCGTCAAGCGCCTATAGGCGCCGTTCGCAGTTCACGGGTTAAACAACAGCCGTTTGTGTCTTTACTTATCGAATGACCCTCACAGTATTAAAATGATTCACACTACGTTACCTATAAAAATGTGAATTTTAGTATGTAAAATGCATCGTGGTGTTAAGTTGAGCACACAATGTCGTAAGTAATGATGATTATAGCTGGTAATTGATGGATGACCGGTATTTAGATAATCGACGTCCTACCGTGCGTCTAGTATTTTTCCCAGCGCTGGGGTTTTTCCTGTCGAGGCGGCATCGAGAGATTTACGCAGCTTTTCGATGAAGAATTCCATGAAGAAGAAGAATTTCTCTCGAAGAATTTGTAACGAGCACGGAATCAAGTAAAGCGCGCTATCAATCAAATCGCGAACGCGAAGTCGCAGGTAGAAGAGTACTAGGGAATTTGCGGCTGTTTCGAAGTCGGTTCGGTTCATAGTTACATCGATAGTGCATTATGAGCGAGGAATTGGATTTTTTTATATTGGAAACGTTGTTTGAATTTTTGTTGTTGCCGGTTCTCTTGCGAAATCGATATGAAGCTGTCGAACTAGAAGATTTTATTTTTTCTTTTTTTCGAAATTAGCTATATTACTAGATTCGTGTGGGATTTAATGAAATTAAAAA
The DNA here is from genome assembly GCA_916610135.2 of Macropis europaea. Classification (NCBI taxonomy): domain Eukaryota; kingdom Metazoa; phylum Arthropoda; class Insecta; order Hymenoptera; family Melittidae; genus Macropis; species Macropis europaea. Next base: position 25,043,410 of record OU744344.1, read on the forward strand.
ATTGATGCAAAAATATTCAAATATTAAATCGAATAATAATCTTTTCCAGGATACTGATACATGTTTATATGTTCATTTTTTAAATTAATTTTCAATTTAACTTAAATAATTTATTATTAGAAAATGTAATAAAACAATAGAGTACGTTTAAACAAATTTTATAGTATTTCGATAAATAAACCACTTGTTCTTAGCAATTTATACGGTCTAAAGTATTAGACAATTTTCCAAATTTTTTAGCGAGGAAACTAAATGTGTGACCTTTCGAAGCTTCCCGCCTCAAAATTCACACAATTCACTTGTCACGGAGTGGAAAAATTACCAGAACTATGGAAATTACATACGCAAATTACTTTAACCCTTTGCGAACGACAGACGCATGTATGCGTTCAAAAAAATCATCCACCGTGTGCTACGAGCCACCGCACTGGCCTAGGCACACGCGTTTACTGTACGCTTTCAACCTATATATTTAGACGAATCATCATCTTTGCTTATTTCATTAAAATATATATGTCTCGTTACATATTTTGCAATTTTAAAGGACTAAAACAACTGAGCAATCGACATCAAATATATAATTATATTTAATTATTAAATTAAACACGTGTTCTACCACGGAAAATTTCAGCATATGATGCACGATTTTTCCCGAAGCTTTCCGGCCTCAAAGGGTTAACAAAAAGTTGACAGATTTTAATAAACGTTCTTAAGTAAAATATTTCGAAGATCGCGAATTTAATTTCCATCTTAATAATATAAGGTAACAACAGTACGATTAAGTATCTAAACAAGACTTTGCGACATCTGACCACCTATGGCTGTTTTCACTGCGGCTGCCGTGTCAAGTGGCCGCAGTGGCGGCAAACGTGTAGAACACTTTTCAAAAACATAGTGTACGTGGTAATGCTCGAACAACAAAGCTTCCACATGAAAGAGTGACAGAAGACGTGAACAATGTACTCTATTAAAACGCCCATTAGGTTCGTCCCGTACGTGAATAGAGTGCGCTTTTGAAGCTTGGTCACCTGTTTTAGAATCACCCTGTGTATCTAACAACTTTCTCGCTGCACGCCGAAAAGTATGAACCCCACGTGGCACGCGGAGAAAGGAGGCCATCCAAATGTCAGTCTTGCATGGCGATGTCTTGAAACATCTTGCCTATCTACGTCTGTACAGGTGATCCATCTGTGTGTGTGCGCGGTCCACACACATACTCACTGTCGGAATGAGATAAAAAGAGCTGCTACGGAATTTGTTAATGAGTCGATACATTAAACACTGAATATGCAACTCGATAATCAGTTGCCACAGAAAGGAAACGGAATTTAGAAAATGTTGCACTTCATAATGTCGTATCAACTACGAGTAATAATTCTTCGGTGTTAACAAACTTCAAGAGATAATATACAGGGTGGTGAAGTATTATCAAGGCACGAAACGGAAGAATATTTTATGAGTTATATACAGGGTGGTACTAACACAGACAGAAACAATAAATAACGGAATGGCAGGGTAGCCAAGTAGTACTCAACCGTATGCGTATCTGACCAAATTTCAAAATCAATTTTCTCAAAAACGAAGCCTCGAAGAACAAAATTTCATAGTACATTTTTTTACTTATTTTTTCACGTAGAACCATCCCCTTTTCGGTTGTACCACGATTTTCGACAGATGTGGATATAAATAAATGAGTAAAGGTCGAGGTTCGTCAAGGACTCTGTTATGAAACCTAAGATATATTAACATGTTGAACGGTACAGTGAAAACTGCATACTTGGTCAGAGACAGTATGATAACTGGTTAAAATGCAATTGCTGTCATAAATTTCAAAATAAAACAGGTCCACTTATTGACACTGTATGAGTTAATGGTATGATTGTTTTCAGCTCACTCGTTGTCAAATCTATCCAATGACATTCAAAGCAATATAAAAATGTGAGTGTGAACAATATTCATAAGAAAAATCTAAAAGATCACTGGAGAATTATAGAAGATAAATAGAAAAAAACTATTTTCCTCAATATATTGGTTGGTGCACTTGTGCCATTTTGGACGTCGTGGTTTCAATTTATTAAGGAAAGAAATATTGAATACAATTATATTAATTAGTAGAATAGTCTATGTAGTTCCACAGCATCAAGAATTTGATAAAAAACAAAGAAATACCTGATAGTCCTTTCGTGACTTGAAAACAAATGTTTATAAGAAATAAAATATAGTAGAAGTAATACGAGACAAGAAGTACATTATATGAATTATAATTCAGATCAAAATGTAGTATTATATATTTAACACTAATATGAGTTGCATAACTTGAACTTTTGGATTATAATTTTTAATAATTAAATAAAATTCGGTGTAGGAGTAAACAAATTTAATTATTTGTACTGAAATTAGTATTATTCACTGCATAAATATAACTGATAAAAACGGTAACATAGTACCAATAAGTGTTCTCACGATTGAAATGATAGTAAGCTAAAGCGTCGAAAAATAGTGTTCACGAAATGGCAAATATAGTTAATGGACGGAAAGACGAATTGGCGTCGCAGGGATTCCGTCAGAAATAATTGGCATACCTTCATTATCTCCGTAAGGAGCGTCCAATTAAAAGTGTCCCGTGGAGGGTGAAGCGTATCAATTAAAATCGACCAACTATAATCGAGAGGGACAGCCGCCAGTTCGGCACTCGATCTACCGAAGAAAAAGAACCGTCCGTAATTGTCAATTATCGTTCTACTGCGTTACATATCCGATTGAACGCGAGGCCCCGATATAAGTGGCGATAATGATTCGCCTCTTATCAGTTATTATACGAAAGGTAATTATCAGTAGTTGGCCCCCTGATATGCTCGAGAAATCTCCGAGACATGACAAAGAATTTTTGATGAATTTCTGTTTTGGCTTAATATTCTTGCACCTCGAATTTTTGGATTTCTTAATAAAAATTGTAGTAAACATTTAAATATTTCTGAGTTGAATGCAGATTAATTGTTATGGAATTTAATTCTAATGTTTCGTAGGTCAGTACTATAACTAGATAACTCGAATTTTAGTAGTAACATTAGGTATTTGACGATTTAATTAATTACAACTAATTAGTAAGTTACATTTTTATAAAAATCCATTATGGTCACTTTAATTAGATTTACTAAACAAATGAGCTGCATCAATGTACCAATTAACATGGTTATCTGAAAACAATAAATTTTGAATTACCTAATTGTAGTACTGGACCTGCTATATAATAACAGAGTGCACTAAAACTAAGTATCAGAGCAAACGAAATTAATAAACTTTGAACAATATCGACTTATCAAAAATTGTACATGCACTTCTGAAAGATATTATTATTTTATTTGATCTAACTTGAGTTGATTTTTACACAACCAACAGAATAAAAACTAAATAAATATAAATCTCTGAAAGACTAGTTTTGTACAATATTTCAAATTTATACAGCGAGTATAAACTTTTGATATGTAATAGTAAATGAAATAAATAATTAATTTTTAAAATCTATATGAGACACAATATTTACTATGCTGCAACCTCATTTTTACTTATATTAAAACATTTAAATAAATGTTTACATGAACATCAAAAGTATATTTGCCACACTAGACCCTTCAGAACATTTTTATAAATATTAGTGATGGAAGTATTTCAATTTCGAGCGCTCGTTTAAACGTTCACTTTCAATAAAAATCTATCCCGTAAAATCAGCAGATCTCGTTAGTTTATTTCCTTCGCGCAGGGTTAATAACCTACAGAGAAATTTGCAATGAAACTTCGCAATAAATTCCAAGGAAAAATGTCTCACACCGTGGCACTGTCAACCGAACTTTCCCGGTCGCGCGTAATAAATAATAACAACGAAAGAAAATATTAGAAGCAAGGCTTTCGAGAGTCAACAGGAAGTGAAAAAAAAAGAAAACAACAAAGAATCGAATCGAAACTCGATCTCGATATTATGCAGGAAATCTGGTCGGCTGTCGTGCGTGTTCAAGGAAGTTCTCGTTTTATTCTCCTCTGTTCGATGATAAATCAAACCGTCGAGTATGGTTTTGTTTCAGCCGTTCGCGAGGCAGGATTTTTCATTTCAATTTTTTTTTTCTCTATTCACTCTCGATACGTGTGTATCGATGTTTCCTGTTTTCCGTCAATTAGCCTTTTGCGAGGTGTGTCTAATCGACTGGCCCCTCGATCTATTCGTCGAGATAGGAATTCGATTAGCGAACGCTCAAAGCTGACTGAATCATTTTTAACAGAATTTTTTTTAATAGACAGGTTCTGAATATTCGAGATTATAAAAGTTTCAATAAATTGTAGAATTATTTTCAAGAAGAGAAACAAATAGAATTATTATATTAAAATGGAAAAATTGAATATATTCAGTGTAGTCAGGTAGATAAAAATAGGTATTTTCACTCAAAGGTCAAGCCTTGTGCGAATAAAAATTTATGCTGCAATTTGGAATTTTTGCGGACAATTCTGTATGGGTATATTTATCATGAAGAAATTATTTATTTCATATATTTTGTTGTTCAGACTTCACTGGCCCTTCTAAACTATTTAAATATTGTGAATGTTTATTAAAAATTATTTCTATATTTCTGCAGCATCTCACAAATTTCAATGTTTTAAGAAAATTAATTAATATAAGCGATTCGTCAACAATTTTTCGAACAGAAAAATGGACAAGAATATTTTATCAAAATTAAGAAATTAAAGACAGTACCCCCTCACTTACAATTTCTGCAAGTGAAACTGTCATGGATTAATTAATTTCCCAGAGCACAGTGCGTTATTACTACGATAATTTTAATATTATTAACCGTATTACTGCAATACTTTAAATCTTATTAACCGTGTTACTACGATAATTTAACCGTGGATATTTTTATATATTTTTTACGAAAATCTTCAAAGTTTTAAAAATTCATCAGTAAATTTCCAAAAAGAAATGTCAACAGAAATATAGGATTAAAATTAATAAATTAAAAGCACAGTAGAGTTCCGATTATCCGGCACCCGATTATCCGGAATAGCCGATTAACCGGCACAAACTGCCTCTTGTTCTATTGCGTTGTCATCCTCTAGCAATAATACTTAGACGATGGAAATACTTAATGGAATAGATATTTTACACGTTCTATATCTCCATATTTTATTTTATATATTTTATTTTTAGTAATAAATTGCATTACTATATTATCCATGGTCGTCTTTTAAATTATTTTCTTCGTTATTATCACTTTATAGGTGTAGTCCAATTATACGGCATATTTGATTATTCGGCACTGCCTCGGTCCCGAGTATGCTGGATAATCGGAATTCTACTGTAGTTCTCTACTTGCAATTTCTGCAAGTGAAACTTTCATGAATTAATTAATTTACGAATGCACAATGCGCACAATAATTTAACCATCGATATGTTATATATATTTTGTACGAAAAACATTCTTTATTTAATGCATTTCCTCGTGTTAAAAGAGATACAGGATCGGACTAGGAAGTCGCGAGCTACGCAACTTTCACTTTCACCGAAATAATGAGGACGCACACACGATTGTGTGTGCGTGTTTGTTCATGTTTCTATACGGGGATATAAATATAAAAATGTCCAGCGTGTTCGTGTATCACTCGCGGTTCCCCTTTCTCTTTTCGGCGCCCTTTTTTCACTTCCCTGTGCCTCCTTTCTCGACTGCTTTTTTTCTCTCCTCTCTTTTTCGAGAGGAGAAATTTAACAGTGACCCGAATTTAGCACGTCCACGGAACCAGACATCCGTTTTTCAGAGAACACGAAACTTCTCTTGAAAGGAACTTTTAAAAGGTAACTAAAGAAGTCAATTTTAAAGAAAACTGCAGAAAAAGTGATAATTTTGCTTATTTATTTTTCTAAAAAAAAAGCATATAAAAGCAAATAATAAATTAATTCGAAGAATAATAAACAGTTGAAAGAATGATGTACTATTCTTCTGCTTTTCTTTTTACTGAATGCGATTTTATATAAGAAATAACTATAATAAAATAATATTGTAAAGGCAATAGAGAATTGAAAGAAGTTTCATTTTTCTGTTTTTCTTCCTATTCCGTGGAATTCTGTTAATTTTGTATAAAAGAAAATGAAAATGACAATGAATTGTAATAGCAACTAACAAACGAATTGTGTGTTATTTCACTTTTCTTCCCATTGAATGGATTTTTTGTATTCTGTTCAAACTATCTTTTTGTCCAGTAGATAATATCTTCTGAAATAATAACTGCATCTTTGTGGATTCGACAAAATAATGTCAATCGAAATCGTAGATTTCGAAGATAAATGGTGTTATTTTATGCACGATGAATATTACTGGCAGATCGAGAATATATTACTGATCTATGACTTGTAGAAACTAGTTTCTGATTAGTCGATTCGAGTATCCATATTTTTATCATCGCAGATGACAACGACCAGGATGAGACTTGTTTAGCGAGATTAAGTGTTCAGTTAAACTATGAGGATCTTGGTGAGCGTCTAGCAGACTGACAGGGATGAAACAAAAATTATAAGAGAATCGAAGAATCTTAGAGTAACTCATTTTTTTGTAATTTAAATTGAACTTAATTCGATCTCTCTGAAGTATGCTTAAATACTCTCGTGGCCGTTACAACTAATTCAATTTGTTATTTGATTTAAATACAGTTAGATCTAGTGAAACTCAAGTCAATTTTTTACTTGATTCAAGTTTGTTTTGATTTTTAAAACTAAATCAATTTGTTGCTTGACGCAATTTAATTCTGACTCTTGAAACTGGGCTAATTTACTGCTTGATTCAAGTTTGTTTGTATCACGTGGAAGTCAGTCAATTTTCCACTCGATCCGAGTTTACATGGTCTTCTGAGACTCAGTTAATTTGATACTTGATACAAGTTCATGTTGTGTCCTGAGTATCAGTGAATTTTCCGTTTAATTTGAACAAAAATAATCTACTAAAACTGATTGAATTTGCAATACGATTTTAATCAAATTCAATCTACTGAAATTTACATGAAACTGTTTTCAAACCCTGGTGAAGTATATTTAAAATCTGACTCAACTTGCTACTTGATTCAAGTTCATCATATCCCTTGAAACTAACTTAACTTGCTACTTCATTCAAGTTCATTTTATCTCCTAAAACTTACTTACTACTTGATTCAAGATTATTTTATCTCCTAAAACTCCCTTAACTTTCTACTCAATTGAAACGAAATAAATTAGCCGAAACTCAGTCAATCTGCGGTTAAAATCAATTAAAATTATCCTTCTAAAGTTTAATACATTTCCTATCCGGTCCGAATAAAGTGTAATCTATCTAAACACACTTCAAAACTAAAATTCACTTCAAATCCTGTAAAGTATCCTTTTAAATAATCCCATCCCTACCTTAAGAGTCGTGTAACGTTACGAATTACGATCACCGACCGCTTGAATGTCCCTTACATAAGCGAATGTCGCGAGAAAGTTAGCCGATCGATGATTTTTGCGGTTCAAACCGTATTTTCGCTTTCCAGAAAGCAACGAGGCGACCAACGGAGAGAAAGAGAGAGAGAGAGAGAGAGAGAGAGAGAGAGAGAGAGAGAGAGAGAGAGAGAGAGAGAGAGAGACGGAGAGCGAGAGAGGCCTCGGAAAAATCGCAGCCCAGGCAAAACTTCCTGTAACGTAAGAAACTGTAACCGGTTTTACCGTGGTGGACGTTAAGGTGTATACATAGGTGATTATGACGACGATGATGAAGAAAAAAATACGAAAGAACCACTGCTGCACTCAACTTGCGGCCTCGTACAATCGGACGCGACGATCTTCAACGGCGACTCGATGAACAGGTTTCAAAAATTTTAATATTCCGGATGTTCGACATCAACGATAGAAATCGTATTAAACACACATCAAAATATCGTGCAAATTCTTGAGAAATTTTCATTATCGAGATTTTTGAAAATTTGAAATCGTACCGAACACGTTCTGAGATATCGTGACAAAACTTTGTAGGCATTCAGATTGAAAGCTATAGTAAAAAGAAATAAATACAAAGGATAATCGAATGTACAGGGTGTTCTGAAATTACTGATCCTAACTTTGGGTGCTTAGAATACAGACGAAAATAAACAGTTGCCAGTTTCAGTCAATATGGTTCGAAAAATCACTAGTTTTCAGTATGTACAAAAGATTTAATGAACATTTATGTTTATAACATATTTTGAAAACTAATGCTTTTCTGAATACATGTTTTTTAAAACTATTTTGTTTAATTTGTTAAGTACTATATGTACTTAAAGTTACAACCACCAATTCTAGAACACCTTATATAAACTCTCAAGCAAAAAGAATCATTGAATGCAAGAACATATTACACAAAAATATTTCTACGATGATCAGGACGTCTTAACTCTTGTAATTTTATAACGTAAACAGAATTTAAATCTCGATATGAAAATAAAATATAAATGATCGAAGATATGAGTTAAGTGCTGACTAGTGAAAAGATCATGAAATTTATCCTCTTTATATTTCTACAGGCTTCAAGTACGTCATCGATCGGAGAAAGTAATCGAGAATCGACAACGAGCCTAAGTTCTCCAGTGGTGCTCAAATTGTTTCTACACCAACGTCTACATTATAATTACCAATCAGTCCAACATAATTCTTCGCTTGGCTTGACAAATACCTACAATTGCAGCCCATAAATTACAATAAAAACTGCTCCAATAATTATTGTCAATAATATGCTAAATATCGATTGCCAGTGGAAAATACAATAATGCAAATTTCGAATAATCAGAAAATTACGGAAATACAAAAAACCTTACAAGTTAACAAATGTAAATTGTTGTGTGTTTATTTTAACAACTTTTTCCAAGTGTTCAATGTCTGGTGTCGGTGTAAGTATAAAAAAGTATAAAAAAACAAGAGCGACGAATCCCGAGAGTGGGAGCCTTGAAGCGATTAAGCCGACGTTGAAAGGATCCATCGAATCGATTCGACACGAATTCTGCATGGATTCAGAATCTATTAGTCGAAGCACCGAACGTGACAGTTTCAAATCATAAATTAGGTCACCATCGAAAGGCGGCCTCTCAAGCCATGGCCTTGTTGACCTAGCTGGTATACAACGCGCAGCCTTCGCCCGAACAATAATAACGGGATCTAATGCATCGTCGGATCATTACAAATTGTTATAATATTATAACAAGCTTCTAAAATATATCAAATACAAAGAAATTGAAATTTGGTTAGAATTTCGAGCTCGTGTATTTCTTCGCTGAATTGTTATTGAATTTGAATGAGAATAAAATATTACTTTTCTAATGGTCTCACTTGACTCAAGTTCATTTGTCGCCTGAAACTTAGTCATATCGCTATTTAATTCAAGTTTGTTTTGCCTCCTGAAGCTCATTCAATGTGATACTTGACAAAGTTCATTAAATTTTCTAAAATTCTGTCGATTTGCTACTTGATTCAACTCAACGTTGTCTCCTAAAACTCCCTCAATTTACTTCATAGTTGAACTTGGTTTTACAACACCGATCTCTAAAAAATTACTCGCACCACTTCACCAAAATATACACAATACACAAGGAATCAAAATTTCATTACAATGTTAAGCTCGTGTACTTACTTCTCTGAACCGTTCACCAATTCTATTTCAGTGCAAGCAAAATATTTTTCACTTCCATCCACCACAATTTTGATAAGACATAAGCTGTTTAAAGTCACGTGTTGTACACAGTGTTCATATCTCTTGGAAATGCAAAGTAACGAGCACGTGTCGGTTGCAAATGCAGAAGCTCGAGCACATTAGTTTCAGTTCGTCGATGGGATCAGCCAACTGGGACTATCGAGGTTCATGCAAGTGCATGAGAAGCACAGTTTCTTTCCTTTCGTCGCGTGGAAAGTGAAATTGTCCGAGGACATTGCACTCGGGATTGACTTTTACACGTAACACACGCGCGCACGTTACGCTATTTTCTTCCTCTTCTTCTTCTATGTAACCCAGCATCGACTGCCATGGTCGTTTAGCTGGATACCTAGTTTTAGGTGGTTTCATTCAGAACCACTGAAGACGGTTACCCATCTCAGCACTGACCATGTCCAGAGTCTCTTCACTTCGACTTTGAAACTGATAAAAAATGCTACTCTAGAATTTGTCCAAAACACTGTACTTTTCAATAGCAACGCGATAGCACTGAAGGCGGTCGCCCGTCTCAGCGCTGACCGTGCCTTGAATAACTTAACTGAACACTCATTTCCACGTTTTCATAACTCACACGGGAATGGTATTTGCACGACGAAAAATGCCACGGCAGAGTGTATCATTTCTATCAGGTTACTGTATTTTCAAACTGTTTCGTTCACGGCCAACGACGTCTCGATAGCGAACTATTTTCCGGTTCAGCATTATTTTAACGCGCCCAATAGCCTTTCGACAAATGCCCATTTTCGAGTGATGAAGTACACGCGAAACGATAAAGCACATCATTTTTAGAATGATTGTCTACAACGGCCGTGCTGCTATACAATTTTTAGTTCCATTGTCTGTTGTATTTAACATTGGAATATTCTTTAGTTGCTCCTACATGTAGTACTATATATGATCACGGAAGTGTTTGGACAAGTTTTAGCACTGCAATAAATTTTACTGTTAGTACAGTTACGTTTATCTAGTACCACAATTAATTATATTGTAGTCAATATATAATTATATGATATGTGTTTTGTTTTGTAGCTTGTAATAATAGTTTTGTGAGTGATTGTAGACGGTGCATTTGGAACTGGATGAAAAAATTGTTCAGGTAACAATATTATAAGTAATTTGGGTTAAAATGAACCATGTATCCTGGTTATTCCATATTAAAAAATGCACTATACTTTTTAAAATATTTTTGTAATGACTTTTCCAAACATTAATAAATAAATTGACGTGTTCATAAAATAATCAATTTCATAATCGTATGGAGCGCTATAGACCGTTCTTAGCTGCTACAAGTAAATCTCGAAATACTCTATATTTTTTAACAGATTTTTGTCATGACGTCAATACAAATATTAATAAATAAATCGAGTTTCGGAATTAATCGATTTAGTAATTGTATGCAGCGCTATAAATCGTTCTTAGCTGGACTTGATAATCCCATGAAAAGAACAGCTTATCGGCAATGTTACAGCGTTGAAGAGGTTACATGATTGCGCAATCGACACGGCCTTGACATTAATTTAGCATAACCTCTCTCAAGGTCACGATACAGGTTCAATATAATTTTAGTCCGTAGCCATCGATTTTTCGATCGCTAATCTCGTGAATTTCTAAAAATACCATTTTTATAGCTCGTGAAACTAAACGTTCGCAGTTTTTACCGAAAGAAGGTAGAAATCGTTAAAAAAAAATTTCATATGATTATTGAAGAATTTTTTCGGGATACGAGGCTGGTTTTGGATATCGTGAAACAAGCAATAAATTCTTTTTCATTTGGGATGATCGAACAGTTGTAGAACTAAAAGTTGGAAAAATTTCATGCTAAAAACTGTCTTCCTTGTTCAATAATTATGGTCTTTTAATAAATTAACTTTGTGTTGCTATTTTTTAATCACGCTGAAAACTTTAAACTGCATTCCAAGAAACTGTATTATTTCTACAGTTCGATTGCAATTTTACTTACCATTTACGTATGTACAATTTTTTTGCAAACTAAAAAGTTAAATAAATCAAAAATTGTACCTAAATGAGTCAAATAATCCTAACTGATGTTTGAAACCTATATATTGTTTAAAATGGCGGGCCACACTATTAAAAAAGTATAGTACACTTTGTATAGTGCTCTAAATTATGTCCAGAAAATCTTTCGATAATCGTTAGCCAATTCGTATTCAATCACGTAAGAAAGATCGACGCAAGACACCAGAAATATGAACAGGATAAAACATCCTACACTAACTTCCAAAACGGTGGCCTAATTAAAACACAACTAAACAAATATACTACATAGATATATAAATGACTTCAAGAAAATTTTAAAAAAATAAAAAACTATCTATTAATAACTGATATCACTCGATAGTATCTGAAAGGTCGATACAAGTTTATCGACACCGAAAATATGACGAACATAAACATCTAACAAAAAAACTATAGTAATTACCTACCTAAATTACTTCATGAAATTCTATATAAAATATAATACTACCTGCATTAGTAACTGATATCAACCGATTATGTGTGAAAGGTCGATATGAGTATCTAGACACCAAAAATATAAAGAATATAAAAACTTCGTATACTATTTTTCAAAATGGTGGCCTAATTAGAACCTAATAAAAATCATAATACTTAGCTATCCAAATTATTTCGTGGAACTTTAAATAAAATGAAAAATTATTAATTAGCAACTGATATCAGTCGATCATGTCAGAAAAGTCGATATAAAACTCCAAATATATGAAAAACGTTAAAACGACCTATACTATTTTTCGAAACAATGACCTAACTAAAATCTAACAAAAAAATAAAGTACTTAGCTATTTAAGAGTGTTAATGAAAATTTAAATATAGTCGAGAATTATTCACCAACAACTGATATCAGTCAATTACATCTACAAGATCCACATAAGACACCAAAAGTACAAAAACCATAAAAACATCCTATACTATTTTCAAAACAGTGACCCAATGAAAACCTATCAAAAAAACCATAGTACTTAACACTTTAACAGTCTCTGCCGCGTACGTACGATTCTATCAATTCGAATAAAACACTTGAAGACTAAATAAACAAAGATATCTATCACTAACGAAAAACAAATATTCAAGTATCTATAAACTGAAAATTGCAGAATACTCAACATACAGAGAATCATATAAAATCCTTTACTTCAGAATTCTCGCAAAAATGGTCAAAACCAATTAGCATTTGCAAAATTGTTACTACCGTCAAAGTGTTAACTGTTTAAATAATTTTATGAAACTTTAAAGAAAATAAAAAATTATCAATCAGCAAGCGATATGTCCGAAAGGTCGACGCGAGGCAGCGGAAGTGACATTGGGTCAACGTGAAAGGTGTCCCGGTGCTGCACCCTGAAGAGAGTCTCGACGACAGCTTAAAATCGCCAAGATTTCAGAGTAAAAGCGCTCGTCCGTGATAACTGGGAGCGCGTGAAAAGTTTATCGTCGAGGTTCAGGAGGAGACTAACGTTATCGTACAGTGGGGTCGTCTGATAACATGACTGCCTATTTATGTCGCGACGGTATTTCTATCAAACTTAGCACCGACTCTAACACACTCGCGCGCTCGTTGCAGCTTTTCCTTCGGACGGTTCTAACACACTTTCTACTTTGTACGGTTAGAAGTAATAAACATGTTGATCATGTTCGCTTATCAGTTCGAGAGAACGAGCTACAGACAAGTTGACTGAAACGCTAATTGCAATTTCAGCCGATAGATATTTATTATTTAGCTACTGTCCTCTCCCTTTCTACCTGAACGAATCAGAGCATAACATTTTTATTTTCATGCCAATTCGTAGCTAGTGATTTTTTTTTATTGAAAATATAGATTGTGGATAAATTTGAAATATTTGTTGAAAATATGTTGAATTCTTTACTTACGTGTGTTTGAGATATTCTACGTCTAAGTATGGATTATTTCATTATGTATACAGCTTACCTGAAAAGAAATAAAAATTGTATGTTAATTGTTGATGCATCTTTTATATTTGTGGATATATTTGTAATTTTATGATGTCCTTCGCACGTTGAGAGGAAGTTCGGGGATTAACAATCATAAAATCGAGACAGTGAAATGTAGAATTGTAAGCATAGTGAACATCGCGGTAGTGGCTATAAAAATCTTCACTGGGGCTATATTTCATAGAGGATTGCTCAGACATTTGCATTTCAGATTTCGCCTGTTTGTACTATCAGATTTTTTGTCTCTGGAGTCGCACCTGCACTCTTCCTTTATAAAGTTTTTTATTATGCTCGTTCATTCATGGTTTTTCAACTTCGAATAATTGTTGAATACCTTCATTTCCAATGAATTGTATAGGGTGTAAATTAACCATTGGGAAACATTTTGGGGTTGATTTAGAATTCATATGCAGGTTTTTATGCACGGACATGTTTATAGTTTAATATAAACAGACAAGCCTGGTTTGAACTTTTTGAATTTCCATTTATATTACATAGAATGTATCTTCAATACGACGATAAAAAATTTCAAGAAATCGAATCTTCAACAAGCTACAAATGAAAGAGTTTAGGAAATGAACTAGTGAATTCGAAGCGCCAGAACAAAGACACTGAAGAGTGTTATCTATATTAAAAAAAAAATTCTAGAATGTCTCAATTAAAAACAATAAAGATTCGAATTTTTATGAAAACGACGAATTAAAGGTTTGAGAACAAATGGAATCGTCAGAACGACGATCTTGAAGAACATTTTCTATATTATACAAAACCCTTTTTCAATATCACGACAAAATTTACAAACAACCAAATTTTCAAAAACCTGCAAATTAAAGAGTTTAGGCAAGAAACTATCGTATTCTAAGAGTTAGAACAGAGACTCTGAAGAATATCATCTAAAACACTGCTGCAGTACACCGAAGAAAAATACTAAAAATTCTAATTTCTACAAAAACTATTTAGAGGGTTGATTTAAATGGTCGAGAACAGATGGAAGCGCTAGAACGGCAACCCTGAAGGAACATACAGGGGACGTGCAGAAAAAAAACCGTAAAATCTCCGGAGTAATCATTTTCCAACGATCGATGCGCTCGAGCAAAATCCAATTTCGCGAATCGGCTTTCCTCCGGCTGCTCGAGCACGTGGATGCACGCGTGTTTCCACACTATTTATACATATACGCAAGATAGCTCTTTCTCGCTTAACAAACTTATCTCTCTCTCTCTCTCTCTCTGTCTCTCTTGCCCTGTATCGCTGTCACGACGTGGCGGAAATACACTACCGATCAAAAGCTTGGAAACACCTAAAACCTTTCGGTCCTTTTTTTGCTGAGTAATTGAAAACGGAGCAGGAAACTTCTAATTATCTGTTAATTTTAGATCGAACAAACAGTTGGAAAAACAATCGCCTGACATGCAAAATTGCAATTTTGCGTGTTGCTCAGATTGTAATGACAGAATGGAAAATTGCGGTGATGTGCGATATGAATATTGAATGAATGGACGGAAAAACGAATTTTAGTAAACATACTAATTGGGTGGAGAACGTTTGTCAACAAAAAGGGTGCTTTGGTTGAATTCATTCTTGTAAATGTCATTGAATCGATTAACACGTTCGCTACTGTTCGTTTATTGTATAAATATAGGAATAAACCGAACCACGTTATACATGTCGCCGCCCCTCCACTTCTCGTGTATACAATAATTATATAGTTTGCATGGACGCACGTGTACCGACACACAGACGCACGCACTCATTCACGATTGTCATTGATTATATCCACACGCGTGCTGGTTATGTAGCAAAGCTCGATAATCCAGCATAATGAACGCAAAAGGAAATGCGAATGGTCGAAAAGCGTGGAGTATGAGTGACTCGATTAAACTAATACCGTTTCATCTTCTAGATTAGGTTTTATACCTTGTTATGGGCCCCTTAAACCTTTTAATGATTTTATACTTCTCTCCCTTTGTTGCCGTTCACAGTTTTAGCATGAGTTATTATTTTTAAACGTTATCGTGTCTCTAGAGACATTTTTGCAGTTTTAACACGTTGAATGGTATAGTTGAAAACGGCCACACTTGGTCAGACATGGCATAATATACTTTCATATAAATCCTAAAACAAAAAAATATTCGGGTGTTCAGTGGTGTTTTCATGTTCCTATATTCACGCCACAACGTGAAAATTGCTGAGGATTATGTAATAATGAATAATTATTTAATTAAATTAAATTTGAAGTTCCGGTCGTCGGTGACCCCGACGGCATTTAACGTGTTAATATAAATTTTGCAAGGTAAATTACATTCCTAAAATTCTTGTAATTAAATTAAATTTTTTTTCAAATTGATGAAATTTACTATATTTGTTTTTGAAATAATTGGAACTAAATTGAGAACCGGTTTTTAATTTTTAAAAGTAGATTCACTATTTTTGCTTCACTGAGAGGTAACACATTGGAGTTTTGTGATGATGATTATTGTTACAGTCTTCTTCTGGTGTGTCTACTGTTTACAAAAGAATACATAATAACAATACTTCAGTCTTAATTTGTTCTTACATATTTATTTATATTTTTTAGTTTGTTAGTGTAAAGGAGAAAAAATTGGATGGACTAGACCGGGAATCAAACCCGGGACCTTCCGCTTTCCGGGCGGGTGCTATCCCACTATGCTATCCAACCCACTACCAATTCAATCTCCCTAAACTCAACACACTGAACGGCTGCCGCCTACAGCTCGGCCAGCGTGACAAACGTGGCCGTCCTCGGCCACACACAAATTCAAAATTCACAGAACACAAAGACCAAATGTAATAGCACGAGGGCGAATCCCACTTCTGAATTGTAAGGGAGAAAAAATTGGGTAGACTAGACCGGGAATCGAACCCGGAATCTACCGCTTTCCAGGCGGGTGCTATCCCACTAAGCTATCCAACCCACTACCAATTCAATCTCCCTAAATTCAACACACTGAGCGGCTGCCGCCTACATTAGATTGATTAATTGTGTCTTACATATATTTGAGTTACTTATTTCATAATATCTACCTGTCAAATTTCAAGCTACCTAGAAATCCCATATGAATATTAATAAATAAAAAAAATTCTAATTTGTATCGAAGTTGCTATTCTGTATATTAAAATGATTCTATTTTGAAATTTTGTGATCACATCAAGGTATTCGAATTTTGACCTCAATTTTTATTTAAAAAATCAGTAGTAAGCAGCAGAATGTTAAATAATATGTCAAATGTCGTAATACAGAAATTCAATAAATACGACCTATACGATTTTTCAAGCACGCCGTGTTGCGCATCGCAGTGTCAGCGTGCACGTCAATTTTAATCGCTATTCTCGTGTGTCTTTGTGAGCTAACTTAAGAAACTCTCGCCTTCAATTTCACTGGAACATCGATACGTTCGTTCCCTCCGTCGTCGGATTATTTTTACACGTGCCGCGTTACGGTGTTTAATTCAGAACACATGGGAACTCGAATTAGAAATTTAAATTTCTACATTTATCTATATTCGAAGTGGCAACAATAGTTCAGTGACATCGTAAAAAGAATATCACGTTAAATGGCACTAAATGTTGAAGTTTCTTTCTCATAGAATATGTAATTTGAACTGTGATAATTTCTGACAGGGTTAACATTTATTGTGTTTATTTTCAAAATGAAAATGGCCGAGATTCAAAATATTATGTACAGATTGCCTTTGGAATGTAAAATTTTATACAGATCTGGAACTGCTAAAATGATGACATTTTAACCCGTTTCTTCAAGGTCACATCATTGTCACACAAAACGATTTTCCATTTTTATTACGGTCTTTAATTTTTTATCTGTATTCCTGAAGAGGAAATTGTGAATTTGTATTATAAATAAAGAAATGGCCTTTCATTTCATCGGTCAGTTTCAGGAATAACCTTTAGTTACCTAATTTAACAATAAGCATCTCTACAATAACACATTCGCATAAAAATTCATAAAAAACTGAAACTTCTTAGTAGTGAACTCACAAATGACCTTGAGCTGCATAACCTACCAATAAGTGTATTTACAGTAATAATAACTAGCAATAAAAAATGTTTAAAAAACTGAAATTTACAAGTAATCTTGTTTCAGCTTACCTAACAATCAATATCTCTACGATAGTAATACGATGCAGTAAAAAATCCTTAAAAAGTCCTTAAAAACTGAAACTTCTTCTTAGTGGAACTCATAAATAACCTTCAGCTGCTTAACGTAATACGCGCGTCTATAATAATTATACACAGCAATAAAAAATCATACAAAAAATAGAAGCTTCTCCATAAAATTCTACTCAATTTAAATGTCATTTTTACAAAAACTTTCCTCGAAAGTGGATCGAAGATGAAAGATTGTGAGTTCATTCTTCCTCGTGGAGAGGGATCATTTAAGATTCCGTTGAAGTCACGGGCATGCAGAAGTCGTGACCCTGAAACGTGAAACTTTAACGCCGCATCACAGCGAGGATGATGTTTGCATCGAGGCTAAACCTCGCGAGTAACACGTGCACCTAAAACACAAGCAGAAATGCGCCTCGACAGAGTCCCGGGGAGACACGGCCGATTTCTTACGGCTTCGTTTAGGCCGGGGATTAAACCGCGGCCTTCCTGGAGGTCAGCTGACGGTCAATGTGCCACGGTCTTCAGGAAATGCTAACACGGTCTGACACACGCGAATGCACTTCAGACCCGTTCCAACGATTCACTTGTGACGTTTCACTTAATCCTTTTGTTTCACGAATTTGTTACTGCATTATATGTGCTGAAAATGGTTCACTTAGACTTTGTCTTAGACGAACCTGACTTAGACTCAATGCATACGGATTTTTATCAATTTTATTTAGAATTTTTTGGGTCTGTTATTAGGTCCATTATTGTCAGAAATATTTATTTATACTGTTCAAGATCAAGTGAATATTAGGTTAGTGTAAACGTATTTGTCAACTAAAATTGTAATTAAAATTACACAATTTCAAACTCATGTTAATGTTAATAAGAATATAAAGTATTTCTTCAAGAAAACGTCAACAATAATTTTACTTAAAATAGAGAATAACAGAGAAACGATTAACCTAATCATTAGATTTATGAAGGAATATCAGCGTGGCACGATAGTGAAAGTGTCAATGATTTTTGTAAAAGTTTACTATACAAATGATCTAGTACCCTGATTAATAAAAAACATCGACCACCTCGTATAATTGATTTTCAATCATCCCTTGAAAATTAAAACACCTGTAAATGCTTGAAAATTCAAATTCAAACAATTGTTTGTTACATATACACCATAATTTACATGATAAATTAAACTTATCATGAAGCATGAATTTAATAAACAAAAATTGTCTTGCCTAAAAGATGCAATGACTGACGAATCTAAACAAACTCTAGAACATTAAATGCTCAGTTTCTGGGCAACAACTTTTATAAATAAACGTCACCAGCTATTAACTCTTCTACAAAGAAGTTAATCGCATGAACCTGCCACAAATGCAGTGAAATTACCAAAGAATTACCTAATAAAGCTCTTGACTCTCGTTATAGCTCGAGAAGGCACAGTAACATCAAACAGTATGATCTCCTCAAGGAAAGGATAAGTGGACGACAGAATTTCTTCGGTTCTTCTCTGATCTTCACACAGATGAACCTAACGCGTTAACGAAGGTCAAGACACCAATCGAGATGGATTCAGGTCAGTGTAAAGAGAGGGAGAGGTTGAGAGAAAATTGTTTAAAATCTAATTTCAGCAAGAACAGAAATAAACTTTCGCAAAGATATTTCCCCGTACTCCGATCCGACCGAAATATCGTCTGTCTATATTTTTGTACGCAGCGACAGCTCCACTGGAGTCTGTTTTGAAAAAGTTACAGTCTATACAGCGCTTCAGACATTTCAGACACGTTTTTTTCCTCGAGCAATGAGCACAGATGTACGAAAGATTTTTAGAAAAAATTCTGCTCCAACTTCCTCCTATTGGGTGAACCCTGGTCGCAGAAGGACCTCCGTATAAGGTCAGAGAATTGTTAATATTCCTAATAATAATTTTTACGAATGACTGTGTTCTTACTCAACTTCTGAAATATTATATATGTCTCAGAACACGTTTTATTGCCGTTGAATGGCGCTCTATTGTAGAGAATCATAAGTAGGTCGTTCAAGGTCGTTTAGTTAAGTAGCTATTAATTTTTAAAGAATTGTGCAGTAATAATATTGAAATAATAACGTAGGAGAACAGATAAAATTGCCTTCCTTCATGACTTATATTTAAAATATAATATTATAAGGTGTCTAACCAGGTATGTCTGAATTCACTGTACAGTCAATGTACTAAAATTCACCAGAGTTTCACTGAAATGGGACATCAAAAAATGTATCATTATTTTGAAAACTGATCCAGTGGGTCCATGAATCAGTAGGACGATAAAGAAAAATTAATTGTTGAAATTCAGGAGAAAAGACAACGTTCAATTCATTTAACCCTGTAATCCTACAATAGTAAACTTGTAGACAAAAACACATGATGACAGAAGTAGCCAACAAATTTATTCCGACTCTTCTTAAAAAACAGCCCTAAAGCATAAAATATTGTTTAACAAATAATTGCAATAAAAAACATAAATTGAAGTAACAATCTCAATCGTCCAAATAAATTCCATTATAATTCACAGATTTCTGCCATCGTTACGAGTATATACAATTCAGAAACAACAGAACAAAACAAACATTAAAAACATTTCCCTATGACATCCTAATCGATTCAGTTGATAATAACACAGTACCAAAAATTTTCGTGGCATAAAGGTGAAATACAGCTGGGATCTCTTACACGCCTTGCCTATATTAGCAAACCTCATTACAGGCTTCATTATTTATCCTGATGAGAACACTATATAATCAGAATACTTCAGAATTACAAACTTTTTGTTGCAGTACTGTTGCAACGAACACCAAACAATAAACACGTTGACTCATATCTGGGTGACACTTCGAATCAATCATTACTTACTTGATCCTACATAACATTAATAAATATATCTCAGCAGGTCGAATTGAACAAATAGAAAAATAGTGAAATTCACTAATATTATTGATTATAAAAAGCATTATTTTGGGGTGTATTCATCCTGTATAAAAATGTAAAAAGTTTGTAATTTTCAGCTGACACTTGGCAGTCAAAGTGTTGAACTGATTATAGGAAAAACGACTTTGTGTCAACCCTTTGCAAGCCACTTGGAAACGAGGCGAACGTCGCATGCGGCCGAGCTGCAGTAGTACGTAGTGAACCATTGCACCCAACGCCTATAGGCGTGGACAGTACACGGTAAGCGGCCGCGTCGAGTGCCTATAGGCGCCAATCGCAGTCAAAGGGTTAATAAACAGTTTAACGTCGCATCAACTGCGTACAGATGGTTATCAGCGACGACAATATGGAATAAAGATACTATAGGGACTTAGATTTTGTTATAAAGCATTGAGTCTCTTAAGAAGAAGAATACACTTAATATTTGCCGAAAACGACTTGTCGGTGTCTCAGGACCAATTAGAATCAGAAAGGTCCTGTAAGAAAAAGTGTTATGCAAGTATGTTGCGTTGATGATTGATAAAACAAAAAAATGTGTGTATTTCGGGGAATGACACGATCCCCGGATTCGTCATTGTTGAATGACAACGTCAAAGTGCAGGACGGGCTGGGTCCGCCCATCCCTAGCATTGTGCCCCTCAAAGCGCTTTGATCCATTGTGTTCGACTATAATTCGACGCACACACCCGCGAGACCAGTTGCAATGAGCACACGAGGTCGTTCGGCGTTTAGAAGAGCATCGTTTCAACGCGTTATACACGCGATGATAGCGAATACTGGCAGCGTAAGCTAAACAAGATGAACAGAACGTACAACAAGTTCGCAAACGACAAACTACAGTCTTCGGAGATACGGCACCGAACTGGACATTTATGGAATTTTGAGTTTGGTGTTCTATCACACTCACAGAGGTTTGGAAGGATTCAGGTGTTGGTAATGGTTCAAAGTTATGACGATTATAGGCTGCGAGGTAATTTAGCGTTTGGGGTCTGTTACCTACTATGTCAGTAAGCACTTGGACCATAAGCTAAACAGGTTAAAACGAACGTGCAATAACCTCATAAACGAAAAAATGTAACCTTTGGAAATTAGACACTCACCTAGAAATTTTTAGAAATTTTTAGTTTGATGTTTTGTTAATCTCTACAAGGCTTGGGACGATTTACATAAATACTGGGAATGGTTCTAAATTATGACGATTTTAGATTACGAGGTAATTTAGCATTTAAACGGCATTGTTTCGGGGCCTATTATACACTATAGGAGCAAATTCTTGAACAATAAGCTAAACCAGATGAAAGAAAAGTACCACAGACACACAAACAACAAAATTTAATCTTCAGAAATTAGACACTGAACTGGAGAATTATAGAAATATACAATTTGAAATTGCATCAAATGCCTAGAGCTTTCAAACCATTTAGATATCACTAAGGGCTAAAAGTTTTGAAAATTACAGGTAACGAGGTAGTTCATCGTTTACAAAAATTATTCACGGTTTTATTTCATCCCTAAAAGTTTCAAATAACCTAGATACCCTTAATATTTCACGGTCATTATAGACACAAAAATTACAGTCTACCTGTAATTTCCATTTTTATCTAGGCAATCTTGTTTCTGAGAATCCTGGCGAACGATTCAATGTGTTACACCAAAGAAATCATTAATTTTTCACGGCTTAACGAATCGAAATCACATCGATTATCTGAAATCGATTGTTGGGTCTCTTCGTAGAATCTACGCGGCTTCTACGAAGCGACCAGCCTAACGAGATCCCGGAAAATTCTCGAGGAAAATCCGAGCGCGTGAAAGGCTGGAAATGGCTATCCTGTGCAATTGGCAATAACAGGCTGAAAGAACTTTCAGACCTCTGTTATTTTTAACGCGTTAACTGCCGCGAGAAGCTAACGCGCGTTTCGCTCGCTCGCTCGCGTTTAATAGACTTCGATGTGACAATATGGTGCTTTAACGTGGCATCGCGTGCTGGAATGCTCGACACGTTGTCTCTGAACCTTCAAACACTATCAATTTGTCTTCATTTTCACCTGACTGCATTTACAGTCCCTCATTCGGTCTGAAAAAAGTAAGAAGTACCTTCGACTGTTTTAAAATTTTGCCTCCCATGCCACACATATGTGGATACTTAGATTGAAACATTATTTATTTTATATATAGTATCATAAATATATACAATACAATCTAAGAGGATAACTGAAAGATTATAAATGTTACGAAGATTGTCGAGGAAAGCGGTTAGAATTTGAAGTTGCATTCATATTGTACACAAATTTTGAAAATTTTACATTTTCAGTTAATATGTGGCAGTCCAAGTGTTAATATTGTTCTATGAATCTCTAAAATTTGGAAAAAAGATCGGGTACAGAGAGAAAATTTTATCGATTTTGAATAACCATTTCGCTAGTCTTCTCTGAGATCTAACGTGCTCTTCCTGAGCTTAACTAAACTTTATAAAATACATTTAAAAATTCTCAGCTCGTAAAGCTGATTCAATTTTCTATTTCTCTCTTTTCTTATGATAACGAGGACATTGTACTACATTTCTCTAAGAATATCCAAAATTTAGAAAAAAATTGAGTGAAGAAAGAATCATTTTTCTTCCCGTAGATCTAACGTGCTCTTCTTGAGCCCAATTGAACCTTGAAAAATTTATTTAAAAATTCTCTGTTCGTAAGACTAATTCAATTTTTTGTTTCTTTCGTTTTCTATAGAACATGAGGATTTTGTACCGTATTTTTCCGTCGGTTTGTGCTCGTTCGAACGAAAGAATAAGAACAATCGGGAGGAAAGAGACGAGGCCAGATAGAGAGGGAGAGCAAGTGGAAGAACGTGGGAGGATGCAAATGTTAATAGCCTTGAGTCGATTCCGTGGCAAGTAGGATAGGTGCATAGGAGAATTCACACGTTCGCATACGGACACGCATGATTCATTCAGGCTCCATGTACGAACCCGTTGACTCGGACCCCGTGCGGTTAATAAATAACAATTTCGTGACAGAGCACGTGGTGCAACCTCCGCTCGGGATCAAGAAAAGCATAAATAATATTTCAAGCTAAACTAGCTAATGAAATATGAACGAAACAAATTCGAAGAAATAATTAACGCGTTTCGTGGTCTCGTGGGTCATCCATGACCCGCGACAAACTTTCTCAGTCTAGTCATTAGCGATTTTCATTACTAAAGGTTCTATAATCATAGTCGTCAATGAATTTTGCAATTATCGTATTTGACTGACTTACTATGAAATGGGACATTGATGACCTATGACAAAGTTTCACAATTTGGTCATTAACGATTATCATTATTAAAGTCTCTATAATTACAATCGTTAATTAATGTGCACTTATCGTATTTGTAAGTTACTACGACGTGGGCCATCAACAGCGAAAATAAAATAAAAAATACTGGAGTTTCTAACGTCTATATGAAATTAATATAACTTTAAATTATATCTATTCATTAATGATATTAGAATTTTCATATGTTTTCTGGGTCTATTAGACTTCACCAGAAATATTTAATATTTCTTGAGAATTCGAGCTTGAAGCTGGTAACGATATTAATTAAGCAATAACAAATGTTTAATATAGATTACGTGACGTAGAGTAAACTAATGTTATTTAATCAGAAAAAATGTATAAGTAATTTTTTGTCACTGCAATATAGTTCAGGACTCTAGCCTAAATTACCAGGCAATAATGATCAAACAAATAATGTTCGACTCTACATAAATCTAACTATGTATATGACATGACTCAAACGTTATTATAATAAGATACAAAAAAAAGTAATTTAGAATTGCATTTGCAAATCTATCTGAACAATGACGACAAGAATGAATTTAATATAATAAATTTCAGTTGAAATATACATTTAAATTTCTTAAACAATTATCAGACTACCCAACAGTTTTTTACACAATCTCTTTTCAGAGTCTGAAGTATGGTAAGAACTCCAAATTCTTTCAAACATTTTTATAATCGCATAAAAAATTAAATTCTCTGGTAACCTGTATTTCTCTTGAGTTTTCCTCGATATAAACGTTTCCTTCTATCCGAGCAAAATAATAATCGAATGAGGTAATAATTCACGGTAGAAAGAAGTCGAAAGGAAAAAGCGATAGAGAAAGTCTCTCTCGGGTATGATCTAAGACGATACTTAGATCACTAGGCGATAGTTATGGATAAAATGTAGGCAACTTGATGTAAGCAACAGGTGGGCGTTTCTATTTCGCGATCTACCGTTTCCTTTTATCACAGACACGCTCTGTTCTTCTCCCCTTATCACAGAAGCTTTCCCAGCCGCTTTCGACCACAAATTTTCCATATTCATTTCACATAACTGCAAAACGCTCAGCCTTGAATCTAACATTTAACTTCCATTTACTTGATTCATGTCAGACCAACCTGTTCGACAAGGAACACTTTTTAGTACATTACGATAAGTTTGTTACACTCTCAGAACGCATGTTCAGACATTTTTCATCATCGACATACGTCAAACTGGAACTCTGATTTGCTTTACACGTGCACGTGGTCGATACCGGAATACGATTGGCACAAGGTGTTCAAAAGTCTTGGAGATATGCATGATTTAAGGCACATCGTTGCATAAAGAAAACGTTAACCGGTTCTTAATATTCATACCTCATTGTGTTACGCGTGTCTTTAATCGCGGATGACGCGAACGAACACGTTGCGGTTGTTCCAACGAAGAAGCTCGAGCGGCTGATTTCGTCGATGCATCCGATACTGAGGTTATCACTGAAAAACTGCCTGCCACGTGTTTGAAACCGACCTGACTCCATATAAAAGAAAAGATGACGTTTCTGAATACGATTGACCTTAAAGTTCGAGTGCATGGATACTTTGTTTACAACGAATGAAAGTACATATTCATTTGAATCTGATAGGGAAAAGAAGATCTAATTTCAATGTAGAGTAGGAATCAGATTTTTGGTATTAACAGAAAGGACTAGGTAAAAATTCAAAGTGGAATTTTTTGACATTTGACTGAATGGGAAACGATATTGAAGGGCCTAACTTCAGTGCCGGTTATAATAGTATTTTTAATGTGATCATAAATCCTGAATGAAGACCCTCATTGTCAGTCAAGAATCATTAAGACACAGACAAAGGATTATACATTTGAATGCTAGCATTCTTTTATCATACTTTTAATGAAAGATAGAAGTAGTATTTTGAATATGGCACTGGGTGCTAATTATTAAAGTAGAGTGTATAGCTCAAAACTTCCTGACATAGGCATTTTCAGCTACTATTTTTATGAAAAGATATAAATAATTTAGACACAGCTTCCCTGGTGCTGTTGTAGAGCCTAAATAAAAGTTTCTACTCTATGTCAGCACTATTAGAAACAGGAATAATAAGTCTGTAAAGGACCTCGGCTGAAACATTTGGTAAACCTAACTTCATCACAGTTTAGAAATAACATTCCTACTGCTGTTATAGGTCCCCAAAGAAACTCCTACTGTCTATCAACATTAGTAAAAATAGGTATATACGTTTGATAGGTATATATCAAAAGACACTGACAGGAATATTCTCTGAATCTAATCTTATCATACTTCAAAGATTACGTCCTTGGTGCTGTTATAGATCCTAACCAAAAACTCACTGTTTATGGATCCTGATTAAAATAGGAGTACACCTCAAAACGCATTCACAAAAACACTTTCTAAACCTAACCTCATCCTAGTTTAGAAACAGCTCTCTGGTGCTGTCATAAATCCAATCTAAAAATCTATACTCTCTGTCAACACTGCCAAAAGCAGAATATACTTCAAATGACCTTGACTGAAGTATTTTCTAGATCTAACCTCATGACAGTTTAAACCCAGTACCCACGACACCTTGACAGACCAAAACCAAAATCTCCTACCATTTACGTAGACGTGATGCTGTCTCCAGAGCTGCTGATACTGCGTCCAACGCGAGCTGGTGCTGTCATCGTGAATAGGCGGAAGTGGTGCGTGCACCTGATGCCCGTGCGAGGTGGGCGGTATCTGTGGTGGTGGTGGTTGTTGGGGTTGTTGTTGATGCGCAGGCGCGACTACTATATGAGGATGGGGCGGCTGCACCGGTTGCTGGTGCTGTTGTGGATGATGCGCTTGGTGCAGCACGCCTGGTACCGGTGGTGGCGCCAATTGCTGATACTCCATAGCGCAGCTCATCGGTTTCCTTCACGCGACCATTTAAGTCCTTGCTCTCCTTTACGATACCACACACCCCCAAAACAGTCTCTGATCAACTATGCACATAAACCGATAGTCCTTGGAGGTCACAATCCCGTCAACAGTCCGTTGTCACAGAACAACCGAGGCTTCACTCTCTATCGATCTGTCTCTGAGTCTGACTATATCCTATCGAAGTCATTCAAATACCCAAACACTCACGAATCACCAGACAGAGTACCAAAGAAACGAGAAACTAACAGACGACCAAGAAAAATTCCTGAACTGGGTCTGTCGCCAATATAAGCGGCACACTGATCTCTGAACCTCCTCTAGCCTGTTCTGACAGGTCCACGCGTTATTCCTGAAAAGAATCCTCCACGTGGTCAGGCTTCTACCTAAGCCACCTTTTCCACTGAACCCTCTTCCTCTCCCTGGACAGGCGACGATCACTGCAACCGTTGTTGGTCCGCGTATCACAGCGGCGACGTCCCCAGACCGTCCGACGCGACAACAACAACAAGCCTGTCGTCAGAGGAGCAGAAGAGGTGTATCACACGAAAGGAGAGCAGCACGGTGTGGTGGTCGTGTGTCGACTGTCAAAATCAGCGATGCTCGGCGTCTATCCGTCCCGGGTGTTCGCCCATTGGGCCGTCACCGTAGCCGGAAGCGGCGTTCCTATTGGTCGTCCGGCACAGGGTGGGGGGTTAGAGAAACGCGATGACGCCTCGACGTCGTCCTGGAAGCGAGAGACAGCACGAGGAAGGGTAGAAAGCGAGCCAGAGGGTTAAAGGGGTGAAAGGAGGGGGTTCGTTAGAGGTGGAGATCGACGGGTAAACGGACAGGTAGCGAGGTAGATGGGGGAAAAAGAGGAAAAGAGAGGGAAAACTCATGCGTGTCTAGAACCAGCGACGTCCGGAAAGACACTGAATCGTTTCAACGTCGCTCCGTTCCGATGTTTCCCTCTCTACCCTCTCTCTGTGCCTCTCCCTCTCCCGCGGATCCCTCCCGTCGCACGTACAGGAACGTTTCTCTCCTCCTCCACGGATGCTCCGTCTCTGTCCACTTCAGCAAACATCCGCTTTTACCCGCCCCCACCCCCCACCATGCACGCTATACTCCTCGTCGTCTCTGTCGCGCGCAGATTGTGCACTCCAGAGCACTCTGTTCCTCGTAAATCGGTGTTTCTGCCTGCTTTTGCCCCCCTCAGGGGTTTCTAGCGTTTTTAATGGTCCCCGGGGAGCCTGAGGTTCTTCAGCGAGCTGTTTTATGCGGTTTTTGTAGACCCGGAGATCGAGACTTTGATCTCGCTGGGGCTGAAGGGTTTCCGTGCCCCAGCTGAGAAACCCCTGATGGAGTTTCGCGCGATTTTCGCCGTGGAAATGCGGAGGATCTTTTGACTGGCTAGTGAAAACGTTGTGAGGACGTTCTTCTGGGTGTTGATAAATTATGAATTGCGCATGGAAGTTTCAAATTATTCTAGTTATAGAGATGTGGATCAGTTAGACGTTTCTCGGAAATGTAGTCTTTGTTAAAAGTCCTTATTTAATTAAAAGACATGGTACCTTAAAATTATGTATTCCCCCCTTTATTTTTGTTTCTAACGTACTATATTCGCTTACTAAATTTTTTGAATTATTGGCAAAACAAAAATATTTTACTCGGTAGGGATGATTAAACACTCTTAGATCTATTTCCACTTCCAAGGGACTCCTAAAATTCCACAAATTAAAATATTTCCAAATTCATGAGAAAGCTAGACATGTCTAATCACGGCAGGAACTTTCTACTTAAAAACAGAGTGCGATTCAAAACGTTCACTGTCACAGTGAAAACTGCCGTGTCTGGTGAGACACGTTATAATATCTCTGTTTAATACAACTAACAAAGAAAAACGACTATTTCACCGTATGATTATTACAATATCAATGCTGTTTACAATTTCACAAGAATTCAGATTAATTAAATTAACTCTACACTCTGTAAAATTTTCCAGTGGACAATAATATCTTAGGTAATGAAGTAATTAATTCTGTGTGGATATTTGGTTACAGAATTACAATTTTTAGATAGTAATGTTTCCATATTTAGAAGATTATCCTTACAACAGTGTCGTTAAATGTAGATGTCCTAAATTCATTCTTATTTTTATAACGAATGAAAGTAGCATGGCTCCGTAGCAATGCATTTCGACTAGAAAGGGTTGAATTTGCTCCATTAAATCCTGCTTTATGGATCTTTATTGTAACCGCTCTATTCTAAATTATTCATCAATCATTAACAGACAAAACAACTTACAATTAGTGGAATAGGTTTCTATTCTCCTGAATAAATTCTCTAGTCCAAGGCTCCAACGCGGTAGCAGACAAACGCCCAATTGGAATACCCTGACAGTAGGTACACAAAGAATTATGCACGATCACTATATTCTAAATTATTCATCAGTCATTAACAGACAAAATGAATTAATAGAATAGCTTTCTATTCTCCCGAATGAAGTCTCCACCGGTACAAAGAGCCAACGCGGTGACAGAAAAACGCTGAATTGGAACACGCTGGCGTTAGGTACACAGAGGATCGTCGGACAGGCGGTTTGTCCGCGTTTTCTACGTCAGATCGACCCACTTCCTGGTGCGTGGTCCGATCGTGACCGATCCATGAAATTAACGGTAACGGAGCGGCCGTGCTCGCCAGGTAAAATCGAAAGTGGCGAAATGCCGCGACGCTGGACGCCGAAGAGGGGAACGGTTTCAATGTGGGCTTCGGGTAGGGGTACAGAGAGAGTTCCTCGCTCGTTCCTGAAGAAAGATTCTAATAACGTTGCTCCGATACCTTCTGCACGAACACGCTCGCATCAGAATCGAGTCTTCTGATCGCCACACGGCGACAGCTCTTCAAATTTTCAAACGAACGACCGTGTCGAGCGCGAGGCACCTCCTGAATTAACTGAACCTTTCGGGACACTGTCAGCGAAGCATGAGAGGGAAAGTGGTTCGCTTTTATTCCTTTTGCTGACAGTTGACATTCGACTTCGTTTAGTACCGTGTTCGCCTGGTATATTGCTATCCGATAGCCTGATGTATGTGTCTGCTTCCTCGTTTGCATTCAGCGCGATTATGATACTTCTGAGGGAAATCGAAGGGGAATTTCTTGCTTTGAAATGATGTTGTAGAATTTGTCGTAATACTGAGTGATAGGAAGTACAATGCAATCTCAGTTATCTGAGGTACTGTGGACCAAGCCTACCTCGAATAATCAAAAACTTCAGAGTTCCTGAATCGTGCAATGAAATCGTCACTTTGGTTTAACACTGGTTTCTTTTCTTTGGTAACTCGTTTCTTTGGTCATAAACTGCTTTAACGATACTTAACCACCCCTTTGAACTGTTCATGTAAAAACTTTCGAAAAAATCGGAGACGGTTTTTTTGTTTGCAATCGATGCCGCCTATATAATATAAAGTTCAAAGCACCTCGGTTAAAGGAGATTCAGATCATCGAGATTATATTGTACTTACTAAATTGTGGAAGACTGAGTAGGTCACCATATACAGTAAATTATTCTTCTGTGTATGGATGTTCCAATTATCATAGGTTCATGGAACATTGGATTGTTTGGGACATTTATTAATCCAAAACTCACAAGTTGCTTATAAGCGATTTAAAGACTCATTTTTAACAATTATAAGGGGAAAGGATTGATTCATGTAGACGTCGATTAAGTTGAATAGAGAGTCCTCTGAAATTTTAGCTAGATCATTTTGACCATCGCTGATAGGACATACAGTAGAATCGCGATCATCCAAACACTGGTCATCCTATGTCAGTTAAAAGCTAAAATTCTCTGTAATAATACTGTTTTTAATTCTGCACGACTATCTATATTACATTCTAAAATAAAATTATTATTTTCGTGCGCGACATAATTACAATGTGATTGCATAATCGAGGTTCTACTGTGTACTGAATTAGTCTGCTGATCTTGGCTATCTACTGATCTATCAGCGTACCCATTTAGGGTCCTCGAGTTTCAAAAAATTCCCATTAATATTCACAATCGATACCCCAAATAAAAATAATTCAAGTTGGTTTCTTCGACACGAAGTTCTCGATCGTGGACGAGCTTTCCTTTCGTACCGCCGTTAGCTTGGAGAAAGGGAAAAAAAGCAATGGAGGAGGAGAAGACTCCGACGATAATTCTGCTGGAAGCGGCATAAAGCTCTGAATCACCGTTGAACCGGTCACGTAGAGTAAACGCGATGGCTGTTGTGTGAACGCGGAAACCACGAAGAGGCGAGCCAGCCTCGTGCGGGTCACGGAAGGATTCCTTTCTCCTCCTTCGTTGTCCGCCTTCCTCCTTTTTCTTTTTTACCCTATCATCCTCTCCTCCGCACGCATATGGGATGTTCGTAAAAATATTTTTACAGAAATTTCGCCGCCAAGCGTGCTTTAGATGACTCCGCGTTCACGCCAATTGCATTATTCAGGATAAAGATCATGAAATATTATGCTGGACTGCAACTATCCTGCGAATGTTTATGCAATTTAATACATACATACTGATGAATGATCTACATTTCTTGGCTGAATAAAAATTACATACTTTGAAGATTTCAAGGAGCAAATGCAGTCTTCTTGAAGGTTCATTTATTTAACTACGTGTTCAAGCTAACCACGTTATTTGGGACAAGGATAATGAAATATGACGTTGGATTGTAACTACCGTGCGAATGTTTATTCAATTTAATATATTCAAATTGGTGAAAATTTTAGCAAAACAAAAAGTACATATTTTGAACATTTCAAGGAGCAAATTCAGTCTTCCCGAAGTTCCATTTGTTTAACTGCGTTAACACAGTATATATGGAAGTCTAAAAATTTGTATTTTCATGAACATCCGCAGTCTAATTGTAATATTGAATTCTACAGAAATATTGTACGTAATATTATACGCATTTCTGCTGTTACTATATTTAGACATATTCTTGCAGATGTAAGCATTTGCGTATTACACATTAACCCTTTGTCTGATAAAATACAAAATGTCTGATCAGCACGATGAATGATACAGTAGAAACTGCCATACCCAGTCAGACACATTATAATCTAATCTTTTAAGTATAAATCGCGAAAGAAAAAAATATTTTATTATGTGAACGTATAATACCTACTTTACATTATTATTATAATAATAAGGATGTTGAAAATTGTATAAGAATTACTAGTTA
This sequence comes from Macropis europaea, assembly GCA_916610135.2. Classification (NCBI taxonomy): domain Eukaryota; kingdom Metazoa; phylum Arthropoda; class Insecta; order Hymenoptera; family Melittidae; genus Macropis; species Macropis europaea. Next base: position 25,075,664 of record OU744344.1, read on the forward strand.
TTTAACACGTTAAATGCCACAGTAGAAACTGCCATACCTAGTCAAACACGATATAATGTCCTATTATAGACAGAACTCGTGAAGGAAAAGAATATTTTACATTTTGAACGCATAGGTATCACCTTATACTATTATTACAATATTAATTGTCCCAAAATTTTATGAAAATTATTAGTTATTTAATAAAAGAAAATTTGAGGCGCCTGTCACCGGTAACCCCCACGGCAGTCACCGTGTTAAAAACACTTGTTTGAAAGATATCCCTAATCAAACTTTTAGACTTTGACGCCATCTGCATAAACATTTTCGAATCGAATTACTTCGAACTTAATCTTTCCGACAATGAACCAACAGATCCGCTTCATTCTTTCGCCAAAATTTGTGTACCGGTTCGAGGATCTCCCTAGTGAGTAAGTAGGTCTAGTTCTCAGCGCCACCCTGAAGTCGCTTACGAAACGTCGAAGAATCGTGTTGCAGTAGATCAGAGGTTCTCTCTTTCTCTCTCTCTCTTCGGGGGCTCGTGATACAGGGAGTGAAAGGAAGCAGCAGGATCAACAGGTTGTCTCGATTCCCATTTCGTGTAGCATCGTTAGACCGTAGCAACGGTTTAACCTTTAGCCAAGGAAACGAAAGTGTCTTTGCCGGCATCGAGATCTCCGGCTTCGTGGCCGCGGAAAAAGCGGACACTTTGTTCCTTCTAACACCGTGCTATTACTTCTAATACACTGCCAACGGTGTGCCATTACGCTTTCTTCTCTGAACTGTCTCTTAACTCTTTACGACCTTACGTCGAGTCTGAAAGAGTTCTTGAAGTTCCAGAATGGCTGAATCGCGTTAGCATGTAGAATAACGGGTTAAGTAGGCGGTACAGTAAAATATCGATTACCCGAACACCTGACATCTGAAAATTGGTCATCCTATGTCTGCTACAAGCTGAAGTAATCTTTAGGTATACCTAATTTCACAGTACTGAATATTTGAAATTCTAAAATAAATTTATCATTTTTATACGAAACATAGTTACAATGTGAGTTACCAATTCGCCCTTCTTAGCTTAACTGTCCTACCTAACATTTCAAAATATCCGAGAAGAACGAGGTTTCATCAATTTCTGTACGCCGTCCTTATTTTTCTTTATTAAATCGCAAACATTTAGACATTATTTTGTAACAGCCTGTACAATTTTTTTAAATATGTGTAAGGACAATAGGTGTATTATTAACGTAGTAATTCATTGAATACTTCAGGTAAAACTTTTTAAGTTTGTACAGAAAGCGAGATAGGACACTTTAATACAACTTAAACATAAATAAATATAAAAATACAGAAGACATTATAAACTAGTAAAACCATATAAAAATCAGTTAGGACAGATAAATTAAACTGTTTCTAGATCCCTTGAAAAACAGGTAGGGTATTCTAAATTTGCTTAAAGAGTAAAAAACATATCGAACTCCAAATACATCAAAATTTCTTAAAAAGTGAAAAAATAGTAGATAGGGCGTTTTAACTAAGGAGGGCAAAATTGTAGTCTGAATAATTGATGTCCTACTGTATGTAAGATTAGTTTCAATAACTGATGTTTGATAGATCGTTGAAAATAATTATAAGCGCTGAACTTGTGTATTTCACAGTTCTAATTGCCTGTAAAGCATCGAGATTAGAAAGAATTTGTCTGAAAGCCGAAGGAGGAGAGTAATCGGGCGATCGATTATTAGACCGGCCGTAGATTTAATCACCGAAAGTGGCTAACGCGAAAAAAAGGGACATGGGGAACTGGTCTAACGGGTGTCCAGGCGTAAGAAAGTGGTCCCATTTCCAAGCGTTCCGCTTTTCGTGGCCGACTTTTGTTCCCGGCTGGACGAAAATCGGTAGCAGGGCCCTTCTCTCGGCGAGAAAAGCGAAAAAGAGGGCGACGGATTCCCGAATCGCGACTGGGACCACTTCACTAGGAGGTGAAAGTCAGCTGCCGAAAGTTGCCGTTTTCACGTCTGGCCCCGGACAAATTCTGCTGCCGTGTCTGACGTCTCTCGTTCGCACGAAATTCTTATCGAATGTCCCCTCTCCAACTATACCTCCAAATAGTATTCGATAATTTATTAGGTTTTAATAGTTCGCAGTAGAATAAAGAAGAAAGTGATGAAGAACACAGATACAGAAATTTATAGTTTTTTTTTATGGTTTCGTCAAATAATTCAGTACTATCTTCTGAAATAATGTATGCAGGGTGTTTTAAAAGACACAGTTTTATATTTGGTATAGTACTTAATAAAATGAAGAAGAAAGTGAAGAATCTATAGTTTCTGTATGCTTTTGTCTAATAATTCAATAGACCTTCTGTAATAATTTAGGCTGAGTGTTTCGAGACTCATGGTTTTATTTTTTGGTATAGTAATCAATAGAATAACGAAGAAAGTGATAGTGAACGTGGATCCTGACACCTATAGATTTTGAGGTGAAATAGAATGTATGGTTTCGTTCAATAATTGAATAGTGTTTCTACAATAATTACGCGGGGTGTTTTAAAATTCATGACTTTGTTTCTGGGTATAGTAATCGACAGAGTAATGAAAAAAGCGGTATTGCACATGCGTCGAGGAATTTATAGATTTTGAGGTGAAATAGAATGCATGGTTTCGTTCAATAATTCAGTATTTTCCTATAATAATTTATGTCAGCAGAGAATCGTGTGACAGAGCGCTGTTATCATTCGCGACAATTCCAATTCGATAATTTCACAGCTGACGAACAGATGTTCCCAGCGTCGTAGAACGTTTATGTTATAGACTGCGAAAGGGAGCTGTGTGTTTTGCCGACACCTGACAATTAAAAACCATCTACGGCGAAACGATCTGACGAACATGTGCCACGTGCCGCTGCTTCAATCTATAAAGCACTGACGAAACAACAGCCGTAAACAGATCCAACAAACAAGTATACTCGTTGAACATGATTGAAGAAGATTTCTTAAACAAGCGAAAAGGAACTTCATCAGATCCTCTCTGCTTCATTACTTTCATCTTCTTCGTCTCTTTTGTCTAAAACAATTTCTCTATCACTATCAATGTCTTCTCTCTTTTCAGAAGAATGATCATTTTTTACTAGTAGTTAATTAATATCATCTACTAGAGGGAGGTTAATTTGATTAGAAATTGCAACTGTGTTAGGAGAGTATTAAGAATAAATGGAACAATGTAAACTGTGTGACTACTATGACAGTTTACATCACGAATTATTTAACCTCTTCAGGGATGCTGACATAAACGTGTACATGTATACATAGTTCTTCTCAGATATTTCTGAATTTTTTTCAACATTTTCTTCGGTAGCTATGAATTTATATTGAATATAATTGAAAAAAATAAATCAAATATTTACAACTTTAGTAAATTCTTGAATATAGAGATCACTAAATTAATTTTTCAACGTCCAAATAACTATCGCTAATTGTTCAACCCTTTCAATTCGAACGACGCCTCTGAGGCATCATAACATTTACGTTTCAAATTTTCTATTTTGTACGAACGTTTGAAAATTGTGTTCAGTAACATAAATTCTACAATTTACACATTTCACAAATATTCTGCAACCGAAACAAGTGTATTTGAAATAAAATAAATCCTCTCTTTAAAATTAATCATCAATACACTTTTAAGTTATGTTAGATGCAGAAGATTTCTAGTGGAAAGGGTTAAAATATTTAAAGATGGCCAACCTAATATTCATGTAAACTTTCAAATACATGGAACTCGTCGCTAAAATCTCCATATGAGCAAAGTTTTAATAAAAAATAAACTATTGAATATTTCAAGCTTAGAAATCTACATCTCATATTCGACATTCTTAGCACTGGAGATTTATGAAGTTAATAGGGTATCGGATGAGAATGATAACGCGAAGAATTTCGAAAACATTCGTTAACGAGGTGGCATAAGTTCGCATCGATTTATAGGAGTTTCATCTCTGACATAATTTATATCAATTCGCGTTAATATTGATTGCCAGGAGGGACTGCTTTCACTTTTTATTATCGCATGTCTTGTTCCGAACTCATTAAAGAAACAAATTTCTTGGAAGGAAAGGAACTTCTTTTCCTGCGCCAATTATCGTTTTCATCTTCTGCGGATGTTTTTTCACTTCTTGGTTCACTAATGGCAGAATGAAAAATAAAAAATTGCAAACGCGTAAGGCTAGAAAAAATAAAATAAACAATCGTCGGCGCGGTTATTGCGAATGACGTTGAAAATATCTTAATTTCACCAATTTTTTTACTTTTCATTAAATACATCTGAATTTATACTGAATATACATAATCAAATCAGGGAAGTGAAATACTTTTTTTTAACTTAAGTAAACTCATCCCTGAAGACGTTCGAAGTATCCTAAAAAATCACACATTTTGTACGTATCAATGTAAAATCACTCTCCAATGACTGAAATAAAAAATTGAAAAACGCGTCAGGCTATGGAAAATAAAATCAAACAATTGTCGGCTCGGTTATTGCGAATGGCGTCAAAAATATCATCGTTCTCGATTACGCAAACGAGGTAATCGCAAGACGCCGCCGTGACATCATTAAACGGACACAATGATCCCGTGATTTTCTTTGTTCGATCGTACAATTATTAAGGCCGTTCGAGCGGCGGGGGATCGATTATCGAGAGTCGGTCGCCGATCCACCTGTAACGTTACATAAACGGTCTAACGAGCTGCGACAACCCTTGCGCGTGAACAAATCAGAGCTCGCTCCTGATTAGACAGATCAAAGATAAATCCAGTTGGAAAACACCGAGGCAATTGTACACGGTGTTTCGTAAGGACTCGTTCGTTCCTTTCAGCGATCGATTATGTAAAATCGGTTACGATCGAGAACGAGAAAATGAATCTGGCGAGGAGACCGCGAGACATTCCAATCGACGACTTTAATTAAATTTGACATTTTGATAATACAGTTACATCGCGTTTTAAACATTCATGTTTGTTTCTCCTTCCAGATGCGAGTTATTAATTTTTGAAGGTGGTGTAAGTTAGTTTTCTGAAAGAACTATGTTAAGAAGCCTCATGCGTCCTGGTGTTAATTTGACGCATCTGTCTCAGAAAAATGCAATAAACGTAAAAAAGCAGTATGCCTTGCACATCGCTTTTTTATCTGGACAACCTTGTGCCTGAATATACAGAAATTTAATTTCTTCATTTTCAATAAAAGAATTTGCAAATATAACTAAGTACTTATCTGTTGATTATATTGATTTTTTGCCATTGTGTCAATTGGACACAAAAGGACAAATTAAGTTGGAAAAATGAGGGACGGGTGAGGGTTGAAGTTGTTTTGGTTACAAACAAAAATGATATTTTTATCTAGAAACAACTGTTTTTTTCGATGACAACGCAACTTTACAATTTTATGATTTAATCGGATACGGTTCTTCTGCGATTAATTACAGATAACACACACAGCAATTGTGTAATATCATGAACATTTTGTTAAAAAAAAATTGAAATCTATTGAACAAAAATTGAAGATACTAGAGTACTTTTTTGCTCTCCTGGCAAAACACGAAAATTGGCAGGGCTCGTTTTTGTTATGATCCCTTCAATTTATTTTCAATGACTCTAAGAATCTAAAAATATCTGTTTTGAAAGTGGTATAAGTTGAGTTTGCAAAGATTTTGTTTAAGATAGATGTGTTGTGTGGCAGAATTTTGGCATGCCAAAAGTTATTAGATCTATGGAGCGTATAGCCAAGTTGGCAACGTTGTAAGTGGGAAGAACAATTATTTGAAACATTGGACACAAACTGAAACACTCGATGATTTACTAACTCCTATTTCTGATCTTGATGAATCACCTTCATTATTTAATATGTTGCATGAATTACCTATATCGCTGTTCCGGAAGAACAATGACACAATCGCAAGAGAACCATTCTTTAAGAGATGAAGAAAACAAATCTTAATTAATCATGTTTGTAATTAAACTATGAATAAATGCTTGATGACATTGGGAACAAAGCAACTGTTAGCATTTTCTGGTTACTTTTAAGTAATATTAGTAAAAGATTAGGTTCTTCTAAGCCCAGAAACGTATGTCACGCAAGATGCTCAATTTTACACTCGTGTCATTGTTCTACCGGAAAATACAATTAATTATTAATATTAATTTTGAAAATGGCTAAGTCACTGTACAAGTATGAAAAAGGGTTCCTCCCTTAACATCTGTAGGAAAATAATTACAAATAATACAAGAACATTCTCCATGGTAAACTTAAATATCTAAAAGTAACAAAATAGTAACTTACGCCACTCAAAAAATAAGATATTCATACATACAAAATTCATACAAATAATTAATCCTTAATGTAAGTGTTTCATTAAGAAACCCTCTGATATTTCCAAAAAATTAGTGTCAATGGCTTTCCACCCATTAATTCTTCGATATGTTTCACCTACTTCTGCATCCAGGAAATTCGAAATCCGCGAGTCATGATTCAGATAATTCTAAATCGCCAGTTAGGATGGTTCATAACTCAAGAAGCTGCTGTTAGCAGGACTCTTATCAGAACGGCATCTGAGTCTGAGTGCGTGGATTCGCTCGACTCTTCGTTTAATCATCGCCGGATGGAACAATCACGGAAAAAAATTCGTCGTTTAATTGGCGTGCTTCAGCATAATCAAAGCTAACGAGCAGGCGACGATGAAGAGGCGAAGAAAAAAATAGATAAATAAGAGGCGCGATGGCGTCAGAAAGCTTCGACGTTTCGCGTCGATGGAAAACGGAGAAGGTCGACGGAAAAACGGGGTGCCTCGTTAGGCGATCGAACAGATCAATTAATTTTTCCACGTAATTGGGACTCGCATAATGTTCGTTGATCTCGAATCGAGTGGACTCGTTAGCTCGATGGGCCTAGAATTATTGTATCTATATTGTATAGATTTTAAACATTGATGAAGTCATTGCTGGGAATACGAGTGGCCTTGAACTGCCTAATCTGCGTCGCCATGTAATTAACGTGACATTGATACATGTGCTTTGGTTGTGCTGTTAGAAGAGATGATAGAAAATTTTAACTGGGTCTGTGGAAGTTTTTGTATTATTTATGATGTGATCTAACGTTGATCTGAGGTTTAATCAAATTTCAGAGAGTTTAAAAAAAAATTAAAAAACCTGGACCTAACACTGAAATAATTCTAGAAGATTTAAGTCAGATATTTAATGAAATCTAAGAAACCTAGATCAGATACTTAAAATGGTCTGGAAAACCCAAACCTGACATATAAGAAAATCTAACAGTCCCCTACTTAATACTGAAGTAAATCTAAAAGACTGAAACCAGACATTTTCCAAAATCTGGTAGACCTAGAATTGTCCTAGGTAGACCTAGAATTGTCCTAGGTAGACCTAGATAGATCTATCACTGAAAAACATCTTAACAGCTCAGACCTAATACTTCAACAAATCTGCAAGCCCCAAAACTGACATCACAAACATCTACAGAACCCTAACTAGGTTGAACCAATTCTTACAGATCCAGACACTCAACAGAACCCCAATAACTCACATTGAATGAAACCTAAAACCAACTAATCATCCCCTCACACTAACAAAAAAATAGACAATTTTTTTCTCCTTCTACACTCGGTAATCACCAAATTACACGATCATTCTTGCGCGTGCCAATGATGACAGATTCATCAAACTTCCATAAATTGATCGAACGAATTAATTCCTCGAAGACGAGCCGGTTGGCTAAACAGCCGTTCGCCGGACAGTTTAATGAATGGAATGAAACGCTATCAGGGCCGGTACTAAAAGGGCGCGCGACGTTGCCCGAACGACGCCAGAAGCGATTGAAAACGATTGAAGCGACGATAGACGAACCTGACGATGCATAAATACATTATACAGGAATCTAACGACCGGTTTTCACTTGGAAACACGTCTCTTCAAAGCTGACACCGCGCGGATGCGGCTCTGCTCGCCTCTCCTCTCGCACCCCGTTATTTAAATGGTTTTCCATCGTTCGCGACGGGGCGACTCGTTAGCCTGGACACATGTAATTACAATCAATAATAATAACAGCGTACGGCCAGAGTATGATCATTTCAAGTGCTGCACTTGATCGTTTCATCGGTTGCGTTTATTCGTCCCGTGAATGAAGAAATGTATGCATACGGGTCGAGGCAGTCGTTTCTTAACACTGCAAGGTCGTCCCTAGAGATTTCTAGATATTTTCGTGGATGGTAGAGAAAGCAACCAGACTTTTCGCGGTACGTCTCTGTGGTCACTTCGATGGATGTGGAACATTGAAGAAGAAATGTGGGAACCTTGATATTTGCATCAATCTGGGAGAGCTAGACTTAACGCTGATAAGACTGCAAGGCACATCATAGAGCTATGAGAGTGTTTGTGAATTTCTTTCATTCAATGGAACGAAATGTGGAAAACATGATATTTACATACATCTAGGAGATCTAGATCCAACGCTGATAGGACTGTAAGGCACCTAATAGAGCTATGGGAGTATTTGTGAATTTCTTTCATTCAATGGAACGAAATGTGGAAGACCTGATATTTACATAAATCTGGGACATCTATACGTAACGCTGAAAGAACTGAAGACACCTAAGAGAGCTATGAGAGTCTTTCTTACAAGTAGACTGCGAAGTTTCATGCAAATGTTGGACTTCAATACCTTTTATTTCCATCTAGCTGATGAACCGCAACCATGGCAAAACTGCATTTTGCGATTTAAATGTTTACAAGTTTCAGTTGTCTCTCATTCTATAAAATGTGAATTCTTCACGAATCCCTGCTCCACGATTGTTCGTCTGTTATGTCCATATTCTTTTCGCAAGGATGATTCCTTTGTGGTTGTCTCTTAACATCCTATACTTCTGCATCACCACAGAAATATACTCTCCACGCAGTGATTCTCTAGGATGTGCCTGAGAATGCACACGCCATGTTTCCCCAAAAAATGTCACAACAAAAGGAAAATACGAACTTGGATATGTTAAATTGCATAAAGATCCGCAGTCCAGTTGTCAGGAAGAGTGTCCCTTCCCTTCGTGTGCAATTTTAGTGTTAACTTCTAGTAACAATATGAGGTAGCCATGTGGAAAGAACTGTCAAATGAATTTTTCTTCTTCTTGGGTTCATAACCCAGCATCGACTCCTATGATCATTCAGCTAGGGGACCTACAATTTTAGGCGAGTTCCGGACCACCATATTAGGAACAGCATCACAGAAGCAGTAAAAATGGTCACCCAAGGATTGGATTTTTCTATAAACTGAGGAAAGTGTATAAACGTGTCTTCTGAGCTAGTATGTCACCCAGCAGGGCATTCCACAGAAATATTGAGACTGCATTCTCACGGAGCAGTGACCTTGAACAGCTTGTTCTGGCCATCTGTAGTCCCAGTGTCGCGGAATCCCTGTTCCTGAAAAAAGCGGGCTACCTCCGGTGGTCCTAATCTCTCCGGTTAATTTCTTGGGTATCCCAGAATTTTTCTGAAAGCAACAACAAGCAGTTTATCTAGCGGTAGGGGTGGCGAAGTATCTTGGTGTCCAGGTTTCCTCTCGTTTCCCCACGACCAGAGATTATGGTCTCGGCGCGAAATCTGAGACCAAGCGTCGACCGCATGGGATTATCCTTCCATAACGTCAGCGGAGCTAGGCCATAACACGGCATTGCCACATCTTGCGAGATAAAATGCAAGAACGGCGATGTTGTCGGTGAAACGCGAATATGCTGCTGAGACATGCTCTACGGAGTGATGTCCAGAAGAAATGAAGAGAAACTGATCAGTTTGCATCTCATGGGACATTTTAGGGGTCAGACGCTAATAATAACATTTGTTACTCAGGCTAATCTGTGATATAATGCAGTCTTTATAATTGTTTGTAACTATATTCCATCTGTGTTTCATTTGCTGGTGTCGTGCAGACTGATGTTTGAAAGAAATGAAGCGAAACCGATCAGTTTCATTTGTAGGACATTTTAGGGTCCAGACATTGATATTAGCGATTGTTACTTACAATTAATCTGAGCTGTTGTATAAAGCAGACTTTATACCTTTTTGTAAGTATAGTTGTTTTGTTGTTCCTTTTACTTGTTTTATACAGACTGATGTCCAGAAGATATGAAGTGAAACTGATTAGTTTGCATCTCATGGGACATTTTAGGGATCAGACTTGGTAACAACGATTGCCACTCAGTCTCATCTGTTACATGTTGCAGTCTTCAGAATTTGCTGCACCTGTCGTATTCATTCTCTACATATTTTAATTTGTAGAATTAATTATATTATATAATAAAGATGTTTAATAATTTTACTAAGGGTTCTATGAAGCTGTTAGCTCAACAGACATGGAGTCCCTTAATAACACATCTTTCTGAAAATTTTAAGGAACAACTTCAATATTTCTAAATGTATTTTATTTAGAAATTACTACAGTTGTGCTCAGAAGAAGATGAATCAATTTTTATTAGCTGTTTATGTACGAATTTTAAAATTTGGTTGGCATATTTAATAGGTCAATCCAAATAGAACATGTTATGTTCATTTCGAGACTATGATTCATACACTGATTTATGATATATCTCTACAATGTACCTATAGTTTTTCATTCTTAATTTATTTTCTAACAGCAGTTTACAAACTGAGGCGCTGCTATTTGAAAGAAAATATTTCTTTTCTAGAATCAGAATGTATTTTCCAGATTGAGAAACTGCCGTCTCGGCAAAAATATTTCTAAAGTGGCAATGCATGCTATTTCCACAGGTTCTCAGTATGTTTGCGCGAACATACGAGATGCGTAATTAATAGCTACGAGACTTATAAATTATTGACGATGAAAACGCAATCAATTAATGTACATATTAAACAGCTTTTGTCCGGTTGGGAATGATCGATCTTGTGCACAGTCGTTCCGCGGAATCTATGTTTTTAATAAAAAAAAATACATTACAGAATATTAAATGACTTTGAATCAGGTAAACGAAAAATTCAGGCAATTTTTAATTTATTTCTATCGTGAAGTTGCGAGAACGTCAAAAATGGCATTTTATAAATTGAATTTTTATAGTATCATAGAAATGTGCTTCAAACAGTAGTGTTTTATCAATTATATGGGTCGCATTAAATCCGAGAATAAACATTCTCATACTTCTCTATGTGATTTGAATTTAAAAATATAATATTTCGTAACGCTGCAACGTTTTAGTTTCCCCTTATAAAATGTCAGAAACTTCGTTGAATTTCTATTTTTCAATAAATATTCCTAAATAAAAAATTTCTCACATGAAATATTAATTATAAGTCGAGCTGTTACACACCACGGTTAATTCACGCAAGAACTGTACGTAATTAACGTCTCCAACCACTCTCCGATCAAATCGATCATTCGGATTAATGAAAGCAAGGAATTTTAGTCCACAAATGACAACATAATTGATAAGCACTGAAAATCATGGAAAAAGATTATTCGAACGTGTTTACGTTCTCCTTTTTTCTTACGTGTTACCTACGACATTTACATTTAATTTTCTGTTTTAAAACCAGTCTAAATAGTTAATGTTTACAAAATCGGTTTCTATCTTGTTCTCTACGCTTGAAATTATTTATTCTACAGCCTCTAACGAAACTGAACACTACAAAGCTGAATGCAAATTACTACAGAACTGCACTCGAACACGGTGGCATATAATCTGATTGTTTAACGTTCTACCATAAACTAAACAAGTGCTTCAACTAATCTCTACCTACTTTCTTCCTAAAATCGTTTGGAAAAATATGGATGTCGTTCTGACGTGAATCCTTGCATCTGCAAACGCTATCTACTCTTCAAAAAAATTTCTCTACACTCTGTTCTGTGTATAAGAATTTTCATTCGCTGTTTAACCCTTCGACTGCGGGCTACTAGGAAACGAGGCGAATGCTGCGTGCGGCCGAGTTGCAGTAGTACGTAGTGAGCCATTGCACCAAACGCCTATAGGCGCTTGACAAAGCCACTCGCTGTGTACTGTCAACGCCCATAGGCGCCGTTCGCAGTCAAAGTGTTAAATATAATGTCCAAAAAAAAGACACTTTATTCCTTAAAAGGAATTCTCGTCAGAACGCCCCGATATTTCCAGTGTCTACGTATCGTGAAACAGAGTAAAGCGTGAATGGAAAACTGAAAAAAAAAACACCCATGCAAATGAGAGATAGAGGAAGAGGGGAGAGGGAGAGGGAGAGAGAGAGAGAGAGAGAGAGAGAGAGAGAGAGAGAGAGAGAGAGAGAGAGAGAGAGAGAGAGAGAGACGTCCCACTATTGTCCTCGTTCCAATAAAACAGAAGAAGATTCGTAGGAACGAAGAAAAAAACAGGAAAACGATGATCCTTACGTAGATCGTTGCGTCCGGGGAGAGATGCAGAAAAAAAACCAAGAGAAAAAAAAACAGTATGAGCTGTCGTTTTGTCACTTACCCTTCAGAGAGGATGTTATCATGGGGTCACCTGAAAACGATACAAGTACAATATTGCGTGAACGTCATGTATGAAAATGAGAAAGAGACAGAGACAGACAAATAGGTTGCAAAAAGACCGAGTTTCGTGATCGACGGAAAAAGTAATTAAAATCGTCGAAGAGAAAGAGAGATCAGAGAAACAGAAGACAGAGAGGTGTAAGACTGTTTCTTCTTTCGTATGGCGTATGAAAAACCTGGTGATTCGCGCTAAAACTGAATGATTACAATTTCACAATGCTGCGTGCGAAGTAGCTGAATCTAGACAATGATGTATAATTATCTATAATATTTTGGTTAAAATTATACAGCCTGCCCTTTGAACTGCTTCACTTTACTGGCAGGCTGTCTGTTTATAATTTATTTATTAAACCTTCTGCGCTAATGGACATAGTAAGACAGACGCCAAATTATAGTAGTCGCTTTTATATTCAAGTTATTTTAAATTACAACAAAATTATCAAAGAACACATTAATTTTTAATGATATTCAGAGAAGCAATCTAAGCACAGTTGTTTTTTACATTTTTCATGTAAATGGCTGCCATCTACAATATCAACTATGCTATAGGAGCGTTCAAAATACACGGTTCCTCTCAAGGTTGATCCCCCACAATACATTTCGAATTGTATACAACTGTCGAATCACTCAACAGCAACCTGAACTACTATTGCAAAGTTGGACAATAAAACATATACCTTGTCTGAAACCCTGGAGTCCTAGAGTTCTAGAGACTTTCAGTCCAAAGGGTGCAGAAGTGATAACTACTTGGGTTGGAGAATTTAATCGACGATTACGTGGGTCATAAGTGTCTGTTTAATACGTAAAGCCGTTATCAAAGTGAAAAGGACAGCCCACGAGTGGGTCACGTGCAATTCACTTTTAGCCCGAAGTAGCTATTACGTGTAAGAGACGTTATTCCAACCCAAGTGGTTAATTAGATATTACAAGACTCGTGAGTATTCAATTTTTACAAAGAGACGCGAGTATAGAGGAATTAGATCAATTTCCTATTCTCTATATTTCTAACGTATCTCGAGAAAATTTGAGAAAAATTATTAAAAAAATCTAGAGTATCTCGAGACCTAGAGTCCAGAGTGTACAGAAGTGTTATAGCAATCAGACACGTATTTTGTCTGAAACTTTGGTGTTTAGATATTAATGGCAGGGCAGTGTATGACGAAGAGTGTACACGTTTGAAGAGAAACGCGGCTTTGCTCCTGTGACGGCGTCGGTGCATCTGCTTGCACATGCAAGCCATGGCGGCGCGTGTGGGCCGAGCAGATCTTCCGGTGGATTTCGCGCGATGACTCACCGCATCTTGTTCCTTGAGTCGTTCGTTATTCTTCGAACTGCTCGACACTGTACGAAATATCGAAGTCTCGAGAGAAGAATCGCAGCCCAATCGATCAGAGGGAACCTTTAATCAATGCGCTCGAGCGAGAGGTTCCAGCCTCGAGGAGGTATCCACTGGATGGATGACTGGCCGATCATTATGTCATAACGGCGAATCCCGAAAATGGCCACGCTCAAATCGCTTCCAACGCTTCCGTGAAACGATTCGAGCCACTTTCTTCCTGAATATCTCCTGAATCATAATAAATTGGTCTAATCGCACGCTGGTTTAGTAAAAGGTCGCTAACTTGTTGAGTATATGAGTCCCTCGGTCAAACTGATCAATAAAATCAAAAGTAGAGGAAATGGAGTATATATAGAGTGTCTATGAAGTTTCAGGACTAGTGTAACACAGAAGACATTGGGTGGATTAGACTAGATGGAACCCGGGACCATCTGCTTTCCAGACAGGTGCTATCCCACTAAGCTAACCCACTACCAATTCCATCCCTCTAAACTCAATATACTAAATGCCACCCGCTTCTACACTCGGTTAATAAAAAATTGAATTCTTAAGAAAACAACTATATTCCTCCTTAGCCTTCAACATACCCTCTTTCTAAATCTATGCATCTAGTAGCACGATCATAAAGCTTCTAAATTCCTCTGTAGAAATTAATTATCGGAATACTGTTTAGTTCACGCGTTACATCGACAAAGATGTCTTCGATGGAGTCAAAATTGCCTTCCTTGAAGTGTGACTTCGACTTGGGGAATAGAAAATAGTCCACAGGTGACAAATCCGCGAATAAGGAGGTAGCTGCGAACTGTGACGCTTTTCTTTTGGAAAAATTTCTTTCAATTTTCTTAAATTGGATAACGATAGTCGCATTATGAGCTGCAGCAAGTTTAATAAGGACCAATCGCTTGAATCCATGACAGGACTGTACTGAAATGTTATGTTCAACGAAGAACTACTTCTAACTCACGCGATTACACAAATGAAACTAGGCACAAGTCAAGTCAGACATGTTACTACAGTGTTACCTCGATCGCCCTCGGACTGTGTAAAATTCGCATCCCCACTTCGCACCATCAGAGCGAGTCCACACAGTCGTGCGGCTGACTATTGAGAAAGATAAGATAACTGCAAAGAGTGAATCATCCTATAACGGAAATAAAAAATTTGCTTCTCCATTGTATCTGACCGATGCACAGTGATCTAGAACGTCGCTGTAGAAGTTGAACAGTTTAATTTGTATACGAAACCGTGAATTTAAATGAAAATGATATTTAATACATGGACAACGTATATTTATATCAAACAAGCACAACATGAATTTGACTTGAAATCGTTTAGTCTATATATTTCATTGTATATCCAACTTCACGTTGAATCACCGTTGTTAGCAACCTTACCAAACATTACCAAAAGAATCAGCTTATGAAGATGGTATAAAAAGGTTACTGATAATTAATGAAAACTCAGAAGATGAAAATTGATTTTGTGTTTTTTTCTTATATATAAATACACATTGTCTATGTATTAAAAATCGTTTTCTTTTAAATTCACGGTTTTGTATACAAGTTAAACTGTTGAATTCCTAAAGCGACGTCCTGGACCACGATATGATGCTCTATCTCTGTGCATCCTATTGTTAGAGTATCTCTATTCAAGTTACGCTCATAAATATTGTGCTCGAGAAGGTGATGACAATTTTTCTGAACCCGTTTTAAAGTAACTTTTCGGTCCCAAACGCCGTTACAACTATCAGAGGAACTCTGTAATCAGTTGCAACAACGGCAACCAGATGATTTATATAATACTCTCTGAAGAAAAATCAGTCCTAAAAGTAGACGCAGTGTGTGTAAGAAAGGCATTGATTATCTTTAGAACAGATGTAAAAATATGAAGAACGAAACAGTTGGTTTATGCGAATAAATGTTCAGTTTCGTCTGTACAGATTGGATGGAAGTAATGATACGGTGTTCAATTACAGCGAGCATATTTAACATGTTCGTTCGGTGGATAAATGATAATCGTTCGCTACGCACGTTCAAACTAACAACCGTCATTTAAGTGGAACCTGGTTTCAACGGGGAGAAAACACGCGATAATTCATACAGACGATTAACGCGAAACCTCAGCTAGTTAGCGTCCGCGAGGCAAGAGTATAATTGCATCCTGACAGTGAATAGATTTACACTTATGCTCGGGGTTGGCAGCTTCTGCCGATATCATTCTCCCTAATCAACCGATTGGGCGCGTTATTCATTCGGGCTTCTTGATTCGATGGATCATTACCGGTAGCTGTCTATTCTTGTCCACCATTGTGCCCAACACAGAAGATTTTTTGTAATAAATACTCAGTCTTAGCAAATGTTCGGATGGAGGATAGTGTTAGTATCTTTTTGATGATACTGATTCTTCAGAAACCAGAGGATAATTGAAACTTCTTTCATTCGATGTCAACAAAATTTAGGAATGGATTAACCATTTGTGACACACAAATTTCTCTGTAACGTAGACAGTTTAGAATTTGCGGTACTGAGTGGATTCTCGTGCGGTTTTATAAAGCTTGTTGTACGTTTCATATTCATATACTCATAGTCACATATTCAGATACTCGGATACTCGAAAACTCAGATAGTTATACTCAGGGAGTCACACACAGATTCTCAGATAGTCATACTCATTGTCAGGTATGCAGATATTCAAACAGAAATACTCACATAATCAGATACTCATGCTCAGATACTCGGACAGTTATGCTCAGATATTCAAACTCTATACCCATTTGTTCATACACATATACTCATAATCACGCACCCGTACTCGCATACACATTTACTCATACTCACATAGTTATACCCGTTTTCATACTCACAATCATAATCATATATTGACGTTTATACATATACTCATACCGATACTTATACTCATGTACTCATGGTCGCGCTCATACTCGTATTCATATACTTATACTCAGAAACTCATATATTCATGCTCAAATACTCACATATTCATACATTCAAATACTCACACTTATACTCAAACAATAAAATCATCAATTCTGTCTCCTACACAAGCACCACGCGTCCACACCTCTCTGTCACTCACTATCACGTTCATCACGATACATTCATCCATCCGCGTCACTGTAACCCCAGAACCTCAAATGTTGAGGAGACACTCCAAAAATGATCCCTAATCACTGAATGGAATGCAATTCATTAAGCTGATCGCAATGCCCTTTCTCAAAACACTGCCACGACGTGCGTCAGCCTAACTTTCTTGCCTCCGTAGAAACAAAGTCCCTCGTTGTAATATCCGAACGAAACGACGATGCACAGCAATTACCGATTGCACCAAGTCAAAAAACACGAGTAGAAGAATAAACGTGTGCACGTGGGAGGGAGAGGAGGCAATTTTAAGATCGCGACTGAAAACCGTTCAAGCGGGACGCACGAAAGAGAGCAGAAGATGATGTCCGACGGCGCGTGGGCCCAAGGCACGGCGCAGCAAGGGAGGGTCTTTGGGCCCGAGATCGGAGCCAGGGGTCAGGGATCAGCGTGCACCGCTGAAAAGAACGGGAAAATGTTCCTCTCTGCAAGAGATAGGGTATCTCCTCGCATAATGCGCAAGTGGGAGGCTCGTACAGACACGCTTAGGAGCGAGCACGGCCGAGCAAACTGTCTTCGCGACGCAAACCTTCGCAAAGAAGATCCTTTTCTTCTTTGTTCTCCTTCCTTACCTCCGTGTCCCTTTATTAGGCTTTGTTTTACCTCGCCCTTACCACCGGTGAATGCGATTCGTTGCGCCAGAGCGCGTGTGTATGTGTATGCGCGTTACGTGGGAATGTAATGCGATTGTTGGAGTCGCCTTTGACATCGAGGGATTTTTGGAATACCAGTTTCCTGAAGCTGCAGTGATTTTTATGGAAATTTATTGGGATTTTGTGGATCAGACAGAATAGCAAGGAGGGTTCAGAGTCGAAGATTTGGTATGGTGGTGCCTTCACTGTTTGAACTAATGGAGAGACGTGATTGTTGGGATTTGGAGGATTTTGGATAGTGGAATGTACCTTTTTTGGAGGGAAATATACTAGTCTGTACTATTTGGGTATACTGTATTTCCTTTGGAAGAAATTGGAAGATCTTGACTTTGAACTCAATTTCTCAAAAACGAAAAATCGTTGGAAAAATGCAACTAGATGTCTATAACACTATATGTGAACGAACACCTAGCAAAGTTTCATTCAAAAACAATTTATCAGACTCTGGTAACATCTATATCAATTTAATTGATAAAACAACAGCCTGGGACTCCACATGCGCTCTCATAATTCTCCAAAAAATTCCGTCAAATTAAAACAACTCCATTTAGCAAATCTCCGGATTGTCCTCCATTTGAGGATTACTATACTGGTATCTCTACCATTTCTTGAAAGACTATAGGATCTAAACGTGTCAGGATTGCCCAGGAAAGTATCATTTTCGCGGTAGTGTCTCCGGTAATCGGAGGATAAAGGACCATCAGCGTTTCCATGGATAGATACAGTGTTACGAATACGTGGCGCATGTACGCGGTTATTTTTCTCCCATGGAAATTCTCTAGGATAATCCCGACGGTGAAATAAACAGCAACGTCCATCATCCAGAGTGGCGGTACATGAAAACCGTATCTAATCGTTCGCCATTTCCATGAGCGGCACTGTCTTTCGCTGCTTACGCTTTTATAGTCTTCTTTTATTCAAATCGTCTCGGGTCCAGTCTGTACCACATTCGTACATCCTCTCTGATTACATTAAGGGAGCCATCTATCCTGGACAATGAATTTTGAGGAGCCTTTCATCGAGAAATTCGGGACAACCGTATTGTGTTTTGTTTTAAGATAAGACTGCAATTTAGTATTTGAATATTGTATAGAATATTAGTAACTATAATTGCAGAGTATCTCTCTTCTATACCCAAAATTGAATGAATTTGTAAACAACGGAATTGTGGGCTACAACAAGAGGCTAGCAATGGAAGAAATTTCAAAGAAACCCGGGGAACTGTACAAAGATTTTAGCAGAAACTCAAGTGTCAGATGCAGAGATTGCAGACTAATGAGAAAATATGGCAGATCCGTATGTATTTGAATGGGAGTCATTTACAGTTAGTACTGTTTGAGGCTTCCGAGTGTGACCTGTGTCTAGCAGAAACGTGTCTCCAACCTTTCGCCAGCATTGCTGCTGGCTTCATCAGGGGTCTGAGGACACACTGTTATTGGACACTGAGTTATTCACATTTTATTTGCTGACGTTCCGAGGACACGCGAACCCCGTCAGCACGATATCCCAGAAGATTCAACTATAACGATCACAAAAATCCTTTAGACATGCTTTGATGGTGGACCAATTATCGCAAACTCTGTCAGCTCGATATCCCCGAAAATTCAGCTAAAATAGTGCTCAAAAATCCTTGGGACATGCTTCCACGTTAGACCAATTAGTCTGATCGTCATTGAGCATCGAACCAGGATGAATCGAGGATTCTGAATGGTTCCGTCAGCGGTGTCCGCCGAGAATGTACCTTGGCGTGATCGATCGAGGATCCTGAAACGTGTTTCCAGCGCTCCAAGGACGTCGAAGGCGTTCCGTCTCGTTGCCGAGGATAATGCAGCGTTTCAGGATAACTTTAGCGGTCAGTGTTTATTTCTAAGCAGACGAATAATCGATTTCCTCCTCGTCCAGCTCCCCGCCGTTCCTCGTCTCATCCGCCTCCCTCCACGTGAGCACCAGCTTCGTTACAAAGAATCTCCCACTCGATTTCCATCGACGCACAGTTTCCACCTCTTTTTCCCGGCGAAACTGAACCGCGATCTTTTTCTCCTGCGTCTACACGCCTACTTCTCGATCAAGGATTCGCTCGAAGGCGAGGCTAATATTCCCTTTCATCGATCGCGACGGGAAATCGTGATCGAACGTCGGCCGCGTTTGGTCGGCCATTTTTATTGCATCGTGGAGGAAGGATATCAGGAGACTGGGGATCTTTATGCTGGTTAATATATTCAAATGCGTGGAAAAGGCACATTTTCTGAACCGAGTGACGCAAAAAGTACACTCGGCGACGTGGAAAGCATAGAATACTCTTTTGTCGGTGTTTCGCTTCGTCGACTACATTAAAATCAAATGTATATCCGCATAAACATAGGCAGCCTAGATATTAGCCTTCTGTGATTAAAAGAACAGTGTTGTTTATCGTGGATGGATAATATTGTATCTGTTCCTATTAATTAATGACTTGATAAATGATTTTTTGGCTGAGCGGAGGAATTGTCTGTCGTCGGTGTCTCTGATAAGTGACTGATGGGGATGATAGCCTTGTCTAATGGAAAGTATTAGAGATATGTTAGTATTCTTGGAGCAGAAGACTGACATTATCTATATTTTATTAATTAATAAATTAATTAATAAATAATTTTAATGTTGAACAGAAGAGTTAATTGTTCGTCGTTGTTACCTCTGATGGGCAGGCCCCTAATGGCTAGATCGCTGATGGGGATGACATTAACCTTCTATGCTAAAAAATCACTAAAAACACCCTACTATTTTGTACACTGCCAGTCCAACACAATTCCCATTTAATTACCCAACAACTGAATCCTTTCGACACTGAATAGCCAAATTATTTAGCTATCATCCTTGTCTTTGATAGACCCCTGATGACTAGGTCTCTGACAGGAGCGATATTAACCTCCTGTATTAACAAAGTACTAAAAATATCCTACCCTTCTGTATGCTACAAGTCCAACACGATTCGCATTTAATCACCCAACAAGTGAATCCTTTCGACACTGAATAGCCAAATTATTTAGCTGTCATCCTTGTCTCTGATAGACCCCTGATGACTAGGTCTCTATTCAGTTACGACATTAACCTTCTGTGCAAACAAAGTACTAAAACCACCCCACCATTCTGCGCACTACAACTCCAACACACTTCCCATTTAATCACCCAACAACTGAATCCTTTTAACACCGAATAACGGAACCATTTGTTCGGCGTTGTTGTCGAGTAACATTAAAACAGCGTAAGATCAAAGGGCAGCGTCGAAGCCATCGGCAAGGCAGCCGACCACATGCTAATCATTATAATCAGATGCAATCTCGCGGCAAATGATCATCGTAAGGAATAATGAGCTGCTTCCTTGTAATAGCGCCGTTGAAAAAGCAACCGGCAATTTTCGGTAAAGACTCGTTCTAGGTTTATTGTCGTCGGCGTTCGTCCGATGGAACAAACGCGTTCGAAGAAACCGTCGTCGGACGGTTTCGAAAGGGTTCGAACGACGACGGAGGCGTCGGGCTGACGGGTCGGTGACGACGTACTATACGATTCCTCTTGGAAATGGTATTTGCGTAACCGCGGGACACAATCTCCACCGAAGGAGAATCGTTTACGTATCGCAAAAAACAAAAATGTCGACGAAAACGGCGATCGGAGTAAATCCGGCCCGTCTGAACGGGGAGGCGCCGCGTCACGCGAAGGGATGAAGAGAAGACGACGAACGAAGAAAAGCCTCGACGCAACCGTCGAGCTGAAACGTACGCTGAATTATTCATGGGAAACTGTTGCTTTTATTCGGACGGTTGTCGTTTGGACTCCGAATTTATTAAGGGAAAACCGTGCTGGAAACAGCCGCTGAAAATTGCGAAATTGTGAACCCGTTCGGTCGATTCTCAATTGTATCACTGAACGTTATACTCCTCAAGGTTAACCCTCTGACACTCTCATGCAATAGGCGGGCCAAGTATAGAAGACGCGGGAGATATTTATTAACCCTTTGACTGCGGGTTACTTGGAAACGACGCGAACGCTGCGTGCGACCGAGTGTCAGTAGTACGTAATGAAGTATTGTGCTGACGCCTATTGGCGTCGACAGCACACGGTGAGCAACTTTGTCAAGCGGTTACAGTAGGTGATAGCAGTCAAAGGATTAGGGTGATGAATAGTCCTTTTCATAAACCATAACAGAGTTGCCACTTTTTAAATTTTCTCCTTCGTAGGACCCCTAAACGGTAGCTCATCCAGATTCATAATCAGTTTTTTCAAGCACCCAGAAAAATAACCTCCGAAATAAAAGAACAAAACACAGGACTACATTGGCCGGTAGAAACGACGAACTCGGTGGGGAGATGACCCTGACCACTCAATATTTCGTCCATCTACTACAATTACTTCATTAAACCTGATCTACGCGCTCTGAGTGCCTGTCCTCGAGCGAAACATTATTACGGGAAGAAAAGGTCCGAACGGTGTCTATACGTTTTTTGTCAGACAACAATGGCGTGAAAAAAATCGACAGTCACCGGACAAAATCGCACGACAAGCTCATAATGCGCAGTTCGTAGAATATGAATCGATGCTCCTTTTACGGCATTCAGGGTATTATTGATTATAGTAATCGGTGTATTCTTCGGCTTCTTTTACTGCAGAGGAGCGAGCAACCGGTACCAAGAGATTTACGTGGAAGGAAACGCGATCCTCCGGGGTATAAAAGCGGGCCAAACTATATACATACGACGGGAATTGGATTTTAATCAGGACGATATACGGGAGATCCACGAAGGAAGCTAAACTGACCGACGTTTATTAATTCTTTCAGAAGGATCGACCCATTTGGTGATTGACGTCGCGTGACGATCGAGCGGCCATGCTTATGTAATCTTGCATAGAATCCTCCAGGGTTGCGACGAGCGCAGGATAATAAGCTATCCGGAAGCCAAGGACAGGATTAGGTAGAATCGCCGTGGCAATGAAAAATTCTACCTCGAGCTTTTTCGAGACGCGGTGTGATTTCAGCTAACAAGTCACGAAGACTTAAACGCGGAATAGTTGAAATTATAGTAGATAAAAATAGGGGACTTTGGAGATCCAAACGATGCACGAGATCCTGGTACATTTCTATCACGAAGTTTGATACTACAGCTATTAATTCATTGTATTAGGAATTATTTGCAAACCTTGTCCATTTGGACAGCTTATGAGCTTTGTATTAAATAGGATCTTTCAATAATTCAAAAAATTGAACTTAATAGTGTAGGTTTTTGGTGAGACTTCAATATGGCAGAGATAGCTCACTCAGACTCCTAATTTGTGTTTAGGAAATTACTACCCAGGTACTATTCATAATACAGATATTTTTCTAAAAAATGGGACATTATAACTGATTAAATTTGGAGTTTGGACTTTATAAGAATATTTAGAGGCGATACTTATCACCAGATGAAGACACGAAGTATAAAGTTGCAGTTTAATCCGATATGGCTATACCCATATGTAGTCTAAGGACCTTTTACTCAAAAGAACACCACCAGAATCTGACAAATCTTTTTTAAATGAAATTTTCAGAAATAGTAGTGCATATACAGTGTCATAAACCTCTAATAAGATTTTTGCCAATGATCATCCGTTCCTGACAAATCTGAAGTTCAAAAAAAAAACTCCTAACCCTAAAATGAAAGATCTTTAGCAAAAATCCCATTAGAGCTGTACAACACTATACGTGTACCATCGCCTAGTCTCATCAAATACAATTTATCAGACTCTGGTAATTTCCATGTCGATTCAGACAACAGAACCCACCTCCAATCTATTATACTCATTCACAATTCCCTACAAAAATCTCCTACATGAGAAACACTCCACCTATCATCTCTCCGATTATGGTTGAGCTCCAGCACTCATCACAGAGCCTGACTATTCAGTTATTCCTACACGTATCAGAAATTAACCTAGGGTACCTGGTCGGTCGTAAGGAACAGCTCTCCTCGGTGCTGCCTGTCCTCTAACAGTGTGGTACTGTTGTTGCTGTTGCAAGGGTGGCGTCTGAGCGGGTTGCAGCTGCAGATGATATTGCTGTGAGGTTGAATAGTGGCCGGATGTGTTTGCTGTGGATGCCGCCGGTGGTTGTTGCTGATAATGACCCGTCTGATACTGATTGAGATGATTCGGATGGTGAAAGTGGGGATGGGAGTGACTGTGAGGATGTGTGGTTGGGTGTGGGTGTGTATGGGGGTGTGGATGAGAGTACGGGGCACACCAGGTGTAATATTGCTGCCATGAAGCAGCGGCATCCACATTTGCCATCCCATCGCTTTCTTCGCTCCCCATTCGAGACCACGAGCAAGAATCTGTTCCCGTTGCCAACTTATTCAGTCAACCGCGATCGAATTTCCTCCACAAGGTCAATCTGATTCGACTCTAGCCGTCGATTGTCTTTGTCTCTGTGACTCGATGTACACGAGTCTCCTTCGCGGGAGTTTAACGATCTTCACCGATCACAGACATCTTCGTTGATGTTAGAACAACCGGACGCTGCGGGTTCTGCGTTCAGTCGATGCGACGAGTTCGATAGGGGACATCTCGTACAGTTCTTGCACTTCTGCACAGTACAAAGGCGAGTTGTACGCGAAATTGTTTTCCCCTGTGTTTGTGTGACGAGCGTTTATGAATTCTGGAAGGAGCCTGGGCACCCTGGAACAAGCTGAACGGGATCGTTCGAGACAACGGAGAATCGCAAAAATAAACAGGGGACTGGTGCGCATCCGACGGAACACTGTGTTTTCTACTTTGATTGTAGGATGTTGCTTTTAATTAACGGGCTGAATCGTATTCTCGAGGTACGACACGTGACTCGCGAAGGACCGTGAATCGAAGCTTTGGAGGAGAATCGTGAAACAATGCTGCCCACGCCGGCAGCCGCGACGCGCAAATCCGTCGAATCGAATTGAAACGACATCCGATCGACACTCGACAGACACGGAACGAAATCGATAATGCCAACTAATTAATTAAAACCTTCACTGTACACCTAACACAGGCCGTTCGGCTCCACGTAACCGGGTAACACCAGCACCAACGTGATCGAACTGTCACCAGGTTTCACCTCATCAAACCGAATACAAGAGATATCCAGCAAAACGGAAGAAGGCCACAGGGTTAGCACAAAGTTGACAATTGTTTCGAAGCCACCGCACGGGAAACCGTACAAGCGAAGTCAGTCGAGGAAGGAAACGGAATTCGATGATTAAATGAAGTCCCGGATTCGACTGAAGAAAGTTACCTAAATCCAATGAGCCTGATTCTTCCTCGAGCGCAACACCGACTACGATCTATCGACGTGTGCGTGTCTGTGTGAGTTACTCGTGTAATAAATTTCTGTGGAAATGCACACGCGGATGTTCATGTACCGTGGAACGTGTATGCGAGTGTATGGTGGCGTGTTAAATATGAACGGTAACATGTGTAATTTCCCCTCCTCTCTTACGTTCCTTGAAGGAAGAAAAAAAAAAGAAAGAAAAGATGTTTCGAGGACGTTTTTGTCGCGAGCAGAGATCGGCGGAAGGATGTCGCGCGCGCAGAGCCTGAAGAGGCTCGAGGATGACTGAGAGGAACAAGTTCCTCTCTTCCGCCTCGAGCAAAAGAGGGTTGAAAGCACGAGGCTCGACGAGTGAGCGGAGGGATGTGCTCGGGTCCACGTGCACCAGGAGGCACGTTCCTTGGTCACGTGTATGCTTTACACGCCAACCCCACTCGCAGACGTGTTCCCGGAGAGTGGTGTTCCAGTTTATTCCCGGGTTACCGGTGGACGTATGAAAATCGAACGATCGGACGGACCGACGGATTAGCGTATTCTAGCGACAGGTACGGTCGCTCGGACATTTCTTCACGTGTCCTCCGTGTCTGCGACACAGAGATGCCTTTATGTTGTTGTTTAGTACTTGGAGGACATCATATGAGTCCATTGACGTAATTTGTATTTTTTTGTACTGTTTATTAATTGGAGTCTCGTGGACCTGTCGGATGTACCTTTTGCAATTTTTAAAGATTCAGAAATATTTTCAGGTGTCTCCTAATTTTACTAACGGTATCTCTGTCTCTTTTAACACTTCTGTTTTTTATTCTATTTATAATTTTGAATCGTTTGATGAATGTATAGATACACCACTAGGCGATGAAAAATCTTGGTTCTTCTGTTGTTGAACTTTAGGTGTGAATGTTTCATCTACATTCTTGTTTTTTTTTTCATGAAGCTTTGTTTAACTTTTCAAGATCGGATTTTTAGTCGTATAAAATTATGTTTATAAAAATACATTTATATGGGTGTCTTACCTACTGAGCTAGAAAACAAAAGATGGAACGAAAGTTATGGTACATTATGTTCACTTCATCTTTGTCAGTATACCTGCAGAGGTTAAGCAAAGTCATTTTGTAAATTATCCAAATACACACATACCTGATTAAAACTCAACGTATGTAAAGGAGAAAAAATTGGGTCGACTAGACCGGGAATCGAACCCGGGACCTTCCGCTTTCCGGGCGGGTGCTATCCCACTAAGCTATCCAACCCACTACCAACTCAATCTCCCTAAACTCAACACACTGAGCAGCTGCCGCCTACAGGTAATAGATTTTGATATAAAACACTGTACTTTTAAGTTGGTTAAGTTGGACTAGGTTGGATGTAGAATCAGTCCCTTTTAGGTTAGGTTACATTTCATATTAACAGTTTGCTGAACGTGGCTCATTGAACACTATACATCTTCCTCATACTTGTCTATTACGCTAAACAGTATTAATTGCCAAACCTGCCTAATGTATACAGGATGATTCACGCAACAGTAACAAGCCATATCTTTTTCTTGGTTAAAGTTAGAAAAAAATGATAGAGGAAAAAGATGAATGGTTCAATGTGAACTACATATTTACATTCATATTTTTTTCACAAGTGCAATAATGCATGTGCATTTTGCAGTGGCACTATTTTTTTAAATAGAAACCGTCGCGTTTTTTTTACCCACAGCGAATCCTCCTGTCCTTCTACGTAAAAAATTATTAAAGTAATATGGTCAAAAAATGATTAGTTCGTGAGATATTTAAATTAATGTATTTATTAACCATATGCGGACGCTACGTGCGGCCGAGTTGCAGTAGTACACACTGAGCCATTGCACCGAACGCCCATGGGCGTCTACAGTACACGATGAGTGTGTATCTCGAACGCTTTACCATTGCATCCTAAACATTACAAACTTTTTCATTGTTTTCATAAACAAGGTGATCTCTGGTTACTGTTCTGCAATAAAAATAAAATCTTTATTATTTCTTTTTTTCGTGTATGAGCTTCCTTAATGAAGACATTTATTTAAAACTGTCATGCCCCGGACACGGCTCTGTCCGCAATTTTTTCTGCACACAGAATTCCGAATATTCTTTTTTTTTTCTTATATCTTGTAGCTGGGCGAATTTTCTTTTGAGTGCTTGATGTGAAGTATTTACATAGCGTTATAATGAAACGTTTGAGCATCTCCTCTAATACAGATATTTTTTCAAAATATCTGGCGAACTAATCATTTTTCGACGATGTTACCCTAATACTTTTTTTACGTAGAATGACAAGAGGATTCAACGTAAGTAAAAGAAAAAGATGGTTTCCATTTAAAAAAATAGTACAACTGCAAAATGCACTTGCATCATTGGACTTGCAAAAAAAATATGATCGTGAATATGTAGTTCACCCTGAACCATTCATCTTTTTCCTGTATCATTTTTTACTAGTTTGAACCGAAAAAAAGATATGGCTTGTTACAGTTGCGTGAATCACCCTATAGAGTAATAAATTCCACATTTTTAATTTCGGTTCACCCTGTATAATCAATATTTTCTTTCACTTATTTATATTATCACTGCTTATTTTTTAGTTTTGAATTTTTCTTTACCTCTGTATTGAATTCGAGATAATTCTACATGAACTCAACTGAGTCCTACAATTTTTTTTTCACTAATCACTTGAATTTTGAAAGTATTAAAACCAGATAGTGTTTATGAAATCGAACAGGTCTTATAAATGTCCTCTTTAACAGATATGTACTCAAATTCTATTTAAAAAAATGAATGTGCCACCTAATTTTCCACGCCCTCAGAACCAGACAATGCAATCGTATCGTTGTGAACGACCGAACACGTTGATTCTGTGGAATAAATTTGTCAGTCACCATAAATGGACGGCTGCACGTGGAATAACTGATATCGTCGGCTAACCTGCTCTGATAACATCGATTCCCCAGCGGGCCCGTTATGCTCGTTCAGATCCGATAATCTACGGTAAGTATGGATATTTGGTAGTCAATTTTCTTTCCTCGTTAGAGATATGGGACTTTCCTCGAGAATCGGTCGATCAGGTGGCTTTACCTTTAATTAGCAGGTCACGTCACGTCGTCGAAACGTTGTTTTCTGCCATGAATAATGCATCTCGAAGTTAATCATCGACTAATTGATTTTCGAACACCGAGGAGCTGACGATTACTTTAATTGAATCTGTTCGATCGTCCGTGTATTCATTTGCTGTCAAAAATGTGGCACTAAGTCTTCTCAGTGAGGGGCCACTAAATTATATTTATATTATTAACAAATTTTATTCGAAATTTTGATATGATTTTGGTAATTGTAAAAATAGTTATTGCTGGTCGCATATAACTGGGTCTTTTCACTATTTATGTAAAGGCAGCTGCAGATACAAGCAATATACAATTTAATTAGTTTATATTCCTTAAGAAAGATTTTCCATCCATAGTAAATTTCTTTTTCTAAGTTCCTATCCAAGTTCAGGGTAGAAATATGAACTTGATTATGGACTTGGTACGTTGGTAAAAATATTTTTATTTTATACCCTGACGACAAAAACACGTCCTCCATTTCTTTCCTTGTCAGTTATACAGGACAAAATTTTCGAAATCAGTGCAAAGAAATCAGAGGCAGAAAGTAGTAGCTCTCATTTCCATGGCTCCAAACTGAATTTATACAAACATATCTAAAGAAAACTAACAAACTGAGTAGTGCTGAATTTTATTGGACACTCAAGATTAATTGTAAATCTTCTTCGGTTTAAAAATGCTCCAAAATAGGGTACCTCACTAAACACATCGGACTCAGTAAAAAATATTAAATAAGCATGATTTGAAAAATGAATATTGAACTTTCAACTTGTGTTTTAATTAAACTGCGTATGTTTGCATAAACATACACTTATAGAGTTCAATGTATTTGAAGAAATTAAACATCGATAAAACTATGTAGTCTCCATTAATCTCACGTCGTCAAGTGTGTATTTTTCATTTGTTTAACTATCTTAAATCATATAAACAACAGTCTAGTCATGACATTCTCCAGAGTCCTCTTTTTAGCGCCCTGAAAGGAACACAGAATCTTTAAACTCCTTAAATCTTCATCGAGTAGTATATTTTGAGCGGCCTATGTTA
Source organism: Macropis europaea (assembly GCA_916610135.2). Taxonomy (NCBI): domain Eukaryota; kingdom Metazoa; phylum Arthropoda; class Insecta; order Hymenoptera; family Melittidae; genus Macropis; species Macropis europaea. The sequence continues at coordinate 25,104,812 of OU744344.1, forward strand.
CTGCAAAACGTTTCGAAATATTTGCATTGGTTCAAAATGGCTGGCAGGAATAGAAAGGCGGCGAGGCATCGTTTACGCGTAAACGGCTCTAAAGTAAATAGAATATGCGTTTCAATGATATTTACGAGAATAATCAATCCCGTGTAATGGAATAAGATTACGGTCGGCACCACTGACTCGCGGCCTACGCATAATTGCCAGTATGACGCACTAAATTGATACGTGCCGCTATAATTTGCGTCGCTCGCTCGAAACTGCGTGAGAAATCTTTAGATAAGGCGACGCTGATTCCTTTCAATACCTCAGAATTACGAAAAAAGAATTCCCTGGACGTCGTTCGAAATGGTGGATGCGTAGGAATTCCGTGTGGTTGTCTCAGAATCTTCCAGAGAGAAACATATTTCGAAATGATTATATAAAGGAGCCTACATATTGTTATTGGTAACGTTTAACACTGGACTGCTATAGTGAAAACAGTCATCGATAATCAGACGTGATATAAATTTCTCTTTTCTACATAAATCGTTAAGGAAAAAAATGTTTAAGTATTAAGTATTGTACATGCGTACCTATGGTACTATGGTTTTGCAATGTTAGATTTGCTGAGAATACAATTAAAATCAATAGTTATTTGATTAAATAAAATTTGGGGCACCGGTGACCACCATGGTAGTCAATGTGTTAAACTTTTCTAGATAGATGGTTAGTTTCATTGAATTGTAAATGATTACTAGTATAACCTCTGTATTACTACCCACCCTGTTAGTCTTGAAGATCTTTTCAAAGTCTTGTGCATAATTAGCACTCAGTAAAATATTATAAAAATATTGAGAGATACTCAGTGAAATATTATAAAAATATTACATTTTACACTTGGTGGATTGATCAAAGTCACCCCCTAAAAATGCCTAATCAATGTAGGCCCTAAAATTAAGCATTTCTATGTTCTGGGTATTTCATTCGTTCGACTATCTATTAAATAAAACAAGTTAATGGACATACCAATTATTGATTAGAAGTAAATAATCCTGTACTTGTAAAATTAAAATTGTAAAATAATTTATATAAAAAGAATAACATAAAATGTGTTATTATTGGAAGATAGTCCTACAAAAATGGCCGTTGATAATTAATTTTTGCTAGATATTTACGGTCATCAAAAGGTAAAGTCCACTATGTACTGCTACGGCCTCTTCGGAGAACTCCCATGATCGTTCAGATACTGTACTTATTGAGTTGTTTTATCAACTCCCCCGCACGAAACGTATGGTTTTGAAAGAACCATCCTTTATCAGTGCAGAAGTGTATACGATAAGTTCTTCAAAATCCTCCCTTAAAAGAAGTCAAACTCTAGAAACATATAGTGCTTACAAAGTGGGGTAAAATATCCAATCAACGTGTTCCGAAAATGAAGCGTATGTCACGTGCGGAAGGTCGTCAACCTTACTCAATAAGTACGCTATTTGACCGCCTATGGGCGTTCTCCGCACAGACTGCACCAACATACAAAACATTTTTAAATGTTCATTAAACAATTTTCAAACTTTGGCCCGTTCTTTTAAGGACATCCCGTACATGTACTCTAGTTAGCCTAATTCCTACTTTTTCGGCAATTAAACCAGGGGGCAGACATCCACACTGGCAAAGTTGATAAATCAAAATTGAAAAGGGCCTGTCTTTGTTGCAAATCTCGTCGATGGATACAAAAGTGGAGGAAGGAGGAAGATTTCGAAACGAATACACGTCAGACGGTACACAAGGAGTACATTGACCTGAATTGACCTGACCTGCGACAACCCGACGTGTTTGACGATAAACTGTCGTATACCAAAGTAATTTCATGCGCAGATCATTCGGACTGGGCCGACGTATATATACGCGCACGAATAATATCGTGTCGGAACACATTACGCAGTCATCGCACAATTTTTTCTACACTTACGTGTGCCCGCCTATTGTTCCTCATTTATCCCGCTCGATCTGACATGTATCATTAATAAAACATTCTTGTATGAACACCGCCTCGGTTTAATCATGAACCTAGATATAGTCTAGATAAGCTTGTTAACTTTAGAAGACGAGTTAACTCGTTGATTGTGCACGCCTCTGTAATGAGGAAGTTTCGAATTCCGATCCTACAGGACGTGTCAGGACATTGGCACTTGGAAAGCTGATCGCCGAACCTACAGGACAGAAATTTAGAATCGATGTTTTTAGCGAAAATTGTAAACCAGTGACTTCTTCTGCTCGTAGAGGTTTTTGTAGGTTCTAATAACCGGTATCTACACATTTTTTGACGACTATTTTCGAAGTTCGGGCTGACAGGGCATAGTGATGTTATGACATGGGCATTTAGAGTACTGACCACAGAACCTACAGGACGGGAATCAAAAATCGATGTTTTTAGCGCAAATTTGTATACTAGTTTTAACATTTTGCTCGTAAGGGTTTTTATAGACCCTAACAATCAGTGCTAAACCATTTTTAAACAGCTACTGTAGAATATTTCTTAACGTGTACAGTTCATTTTTAAACAATTTCTGAAAATTAAGTGGACAATTGCTTCTCGTTTAGTATCCATAAATTCAGAATGAGTAAGTATAATTATTTTCCAAATTTAACAAATTCGTCCTTGAATTGTTCATAAGAAATATTCAAAGACCGTACAAATACATGATATTGACACTCCAAGTGTCAACTCCACAAAAAGTTCCTGATGTAGGCGTGATCGACTTTGACAGGCAACAGTTCTGAAGGTTGATTAATCGGACCGTAAAAAAACGCTAATTACTGTCTCGATCATTCTGCGTGATAGAACGACGGACGACCATAATAATGCTCAGCTACGCTGCAATTTTGTTATTACCGAGCAAAACTAATAAAGGAAAACAAGCAAACAAGAGTTTCGCCAATAAAAGGAAGATCCAGCTCTGGTGTAACTCTTTGCGTTATTTGGCCAGAATTAGCCCGACCGTCGCTGTGGCCGATGAAAATAAAGCGTCGCAGCTAATTAACTTGTATCCCGATCGGGATATAATTGCTTTGACAAGCTATAGAAAGTTCCGTAGAAGTTGGCCAGTCTTCCGTGTCTAAATCGCAGCACACCGCTGGGGTTATTATCGTTTAACATCCTCGCACGATTTGGCCAGTCAATCGCAGCCAGCCCCCGAGACATTGATGAACGTCCCGTGCACCCCCTGTATATTTTCCGCCCGACCGACGTCCATATTTAAACCGAAAACAATGTCTAGCCCGGTCCAGTGGGATCGGTTCTGTGGCCCATGGATACACACAAGAGGACTGCGTTTGTTCTTTGGTTCTGTCTTTTTTTTTTCTGTCGTCTCCTTTCGCTGAGATGTGCCAGATGGACTAGATGGGTGAAGCATTGCCTGGCGTCCGACAGATAAAGGTCTTCTATTGGTCGATTAAAATATAAATTGCGTTCCTGCCCTGTCCTACCGTTCATCCTCTGCGTACGAGGCTGTTCCAGCTAGGTAGGTTGAATATAAACCTGAACTTTAGGTTCTTTAGTAGAGTTTGATTTGATAAAATGGGTGTATCTTGGCAGAGGTTAGGTGTCTCGTTGGTATAAGCTCATTGTTATCTTATTTCTGTGTTCCATGTACTTCTTTAGCTTGTGATTTGTGCATGAAACTCGGGCGCACTGAATTTCGACGTAGAATTTTGTTTGGTGGAAGGGATGTCTCTTGGCAGAAGTTAGATGTCTCGTCGGTACAGCTCATTGTTGTCTTGTTTCTATGTTTTAAATACTTCTACAGCTGTGATTTGTGCACCAGGCTTGGGTGTAGTGAATTTCTACGTAGAATTTTGTGTCGTAGAGGTGATGTTTCTTGGCAGAAGTTAGATGTCTCAGCAGTATAAGCTCGTCTTTATCTTGTTTCTACATTCTACATTCTTCGTCAGTAATAGACTTGTGATTTGTGCATCAAACTTGGGTGTGGTGAAGTTAGGTGTCCCATTAATATGAACTCATTTTGCCTTGTTTCTGTGTTCTATAACGTATAAAGCTAGTCATGGACTTGTAATTTGTGCACGAAACAGACAATGTTTGAATATATTTAATCCTTTCATTTCTAATGACGAGTCAGGCAGTTTGTAGTCCACACGTTGCAAGCATGTATCTTTAAAAAACATTCTAGTACACAAAGCTGGAAAATAATAATATTTACTTATAAATTCAAGGATATTAAGAACCAAACATTGAAAAGAGTTCGGAATAATCTTTAAACTAAACAAATAATAAACATACATGTGTCTCACTATACTTAAGGAGGATTTCTAGTTTAGTGTTTTTAAGCGCATATTTAGGATTTTTTTCTCGGAAAGTGGAATAAATATTTTAAAATGCCATTTTTTGCTTTCCATTATTTATGGTTCGGGCTTTAATTTAATATTTCGTTGATGTAAAACATATGGAAATTTTTCAAGACAGATATCGTTAAAGTCGGCTTGAATTATTCGATAGGTCCAAACGGTGTACGTGCCGCCGGGAGTCCCAGTGGTTTGAAATTAGAAAATCAAACGTTATTTCCATTAATACATTTGTGGCTATAGTCGGCACTAGAATCATGTATTTACCGTTAAAAGAAACTAAGATGTCTACTGAATATTCCTGTAAAATTTCAATGAAATCAACCATGTAGTTTTTTCTTAATTACGGGCACCAGTTTCAAAACTGCGTTTCGAGCAAAAATGCGTTTTTCACCGGCTTGGTCCCTTTTTATTGCTGTGCAGTGTTACGCTTGTCCTCGCTATAACTCTGTTAATACTGAGAATTTGCGCGAAAAAATTTGAGAGCATGTAGTAGAGACAACAAGAACTAAAAGTAGGTAAAAAAATCAATTTTTTTCACCGTCCAAACTAGAAATCCCCCTTAAAGAGGCTAATAAATACCTAACTACCTTCTACTGCAGTGTAACGCGAATAAAATTGAATTTACTCCAAAATCTAGAGTTTACACTATCACGCAAATGTCTTCTGATCCACATGTATTTAAAAACAATCTTAACATATAACACCTAATTCCAGACATCCAATAGCTATATACAAACAAAAAAAACGGGTGTAATACATAGAGTATAGCATGAAAATGTTTCTGAACCACATACGGGGATAAAATGAACGTACTAACCCTGAAAAGATCACGTGAACCAACCACTGTGATAATCTGGACCACATTTTAATCTTTGCAAAGCTGTATAGCGGATATATCTGAGGCAACAGTGTATTTCCATTATACATAATCCGGCACAATCAGTGCCAGTTCTGCAGGCAATAAATGTCATTTACAACGAAAGGTGAGAATGTTTAAAAAATTCTGTTAATTTGATACGAATCCATTATGTCCAGTGTTACGCAACAGGACTTTGAAGTCGACTAATAAGCGGGTAGTTCCGTTTGTACACGCTTTGCATTTAATAGTTCGCCAAGCTTCCACCCCATGAAGCCACCCTTCGACACGATTTCCATCCAGTGCCGTTGCTCACGTGTTCTGCCACGTGAATCTGACACGTGGGAGTCCGGCTCACAATATCGAACCATCCTGTACTCGAGATATTTCCGACTATCCCAGACACGCAGGTCGTGTTTCACTTATACTGTGTCTCCGATTTTACGGGCCACCGATGAATATCGTATCGCACCCAATCAGACTTAAGTCGCAGTTATCAGACTCTTTGTGAGGAACAATCAGAATTTAGAAGGGAAAGAGACGCAGAGATTGAATTATTTGAAAGTTTTTCGCAAGATAATGGAGGACCATGAAGAGCTGATTGCATAAATGTAGGATGTTTTAACCCTTTCGTTGCTGTTGACGTCTATTGCTTAATAGGATTAATAGTCGCATGGTGCAGACGCCTATAGGCGTTAGACTAAACTGCTCATCGTATGCTAAGCGTATTTGTTTTAAAATTCCTTGAGGAGTCTTTCTTGCTAAATAAATTCATTTTTAATTTATAGTACATGGAAATGTCTTCTGTATGTAACATTGCGTTGTTTTCCACCAGGGTCGCCACAGCGAAAGGTTTAATAAAAACAATGAACAGATTATTTAGGTTCCTTACATTTTGTAACACTCGTTGGTGTTCGGAATAATTTATGTACACACTGATGTATTATTAAAACTTCTTGAACATGAGGAAATATTCCCTGTTTTTTTAAATTTCAGGGACAATTTTAGGGCATTTTACAAGTCTCTGAGTATTTTTTACGAATGTTCTTAAGAAATTATCAAGACATATCGGAGGATCATGTAGGTGAATAACATATGACTCAATGAAACTTCAAAAGATGATATTCAGTCAGTGGAAATACAGTAGTGGTTTATGTACATCATTTCTTTCGTTATTGATGGTAGATTGGTAAAAAATCCAATCCTTCCAATTACGAAACTATTGTACTATTTTGTATACAATATTTCTTTAATTTTTTCCAGTAGATTATCAAAAATCTTCCAAAAAATCTGCTCCCTTCATTACAAAAATATTGTACTATTTTTTGAATAATATTTGTTTCGTTATTAATGGTACGTTGTACAATATTTCTTCAATTTCTCCTAGGAGATTATTAAAAATCTTCCAAAAAATTTTATGTTCTAATTAAGCAGTGCACTTCAGATTGATCAGCCAAAATATATTCTAGAACGTGAACGTTGAATATTTAATATCGAAAGAGTGATGCGAACGCAAAAAAGAAAGAGGTCGAAAAATCCTCTTGGTGTGTTCGGCGCATCGTAATTTTCTCATTTTTCTGAATCTACGTAGAAAGACTCGGTGTGCCGGACGTGCCGGCGACGAAGGTCGGTCTCCGGACGTGACATCACTGGCAATCAGTTTTTCAGACACGTGAGAAAACAATTGTTCCTTACAATGCCGTAATAAAATGCTACACTACCGAGATCAATTTAATTGAGCTTCTCTACGTGCGTGCCACACGAACACACCATGGTAACTATCATACGCAAGGATCAAATTAAAAATATACAATCCTCTATCCACGGATCCGAAATCATTCGAAATGTTCACCCTGTTGCGTTTTCGAATAAACGATACTCGGAAAATTTCTTTCGGGGCTGTACAATGTTCAGACTTCTGAATCCAATAAAATATCAAGGATATGATTTAGAAAAACAATGGCCATTTGCAATATTGCAGCAGATTTTTCAATCAAATGTTTCTATAAGAATTCAAGTTATTCTTGTATTAGAGAAGATCTACTACTGCGTTGTTCAGATGATATTGGATAAATAATAGAATTCCAATCTGTTATGTATCTCAATTGTACAGTATAATTATGAAGATTGGACTACTATACATTGAGGCCTGTATAGACAGAATTCTCTGATAATAATTGTAAACTCTAAAACTTCATAAAATGATGAGTAAACTTCAGAAGCATATAAGACTTCCAAAGAAACACAAAAAATGCCTACTTAACATAGGTATAAAAATTAATCTTTTAAATGTTATGAAAACTGAAGTCGCTCTATATACACACACAGTCCGCGCTGAGAACGCCTATAAGCGTCCAAACAATGTAATTATTAAACGCATCCAGCATCCTTCCGCACACGACGTACGGTTCATTTCAACTCCCACATCAATTCGACATTTCTTGCTTCCCATTGCAAGCATTAAATGCTCCGAACATATCCAACCGTTCTTATCAATCACCCTGTACATGTACGAATCATTGTATCGTTGTCGAAGGAGTATAGGTCGGACGTTAGAGGTTCGTTCGGAATTTGTAATCGAGTTCTACCGGTTTTTTCACCCACTTCATTAATTGGCATAGATTCTGTACGTGCTGCGCGTTGTTCGTCCCGTGCACACCGTGGTATTTAACGGGAATGTAAAAATGCCTTGTGAATGCCGCAAGGACGCGATGCGCATCACGATGCCACCTAACACACGTGATACTTTCCCACGTGATTAGTCACGGTCCTACTGGGAACAAAAAAAAAAAGAACGAAACCGATGTTTCAGGATTTTTGTGTTGGTGGAGCATCGATCTTCCGAGGGATCAGCTATTATGGATGCTCTCATAGAACAATTGCTATCGAATAATAAAAAATGACAACTGGGACCAGAAAGCTGAACAGACATGACGTCTGCATGAATGAACCATCAAAATATTTTGGTTGGTGGCTCCTGAACGTTGGTAACACTTTCTCCAGGTACATGAACTGTCACGAAGACGTAAATACCCCTTGGAAATCCCTTGACAGTCGCAATCATACATTTTTCTTCGTAACTGAGCTACTATTACGACGAATGATCTTGTTCACAGAGCATTGTTTCGGTTTTAAGATACTCTGATATAATATAGAAAAGTATGTGCACCATTCTATTTAAGAAAATGTCGATGACCTAGACCTTCAGGCGTGCAATGAAAACCAGCCGAGCTGACTGTAGTTATTTCCAGCAATAATTCCGAGTCCAGTGTCCACAAAACAGCTTCCTAAACGTCTGAATTAGCATCCGACCAATGCAATCGTACCATTGTTGACGCTACACCGATTGATAAGGTCGTGGAGATGGCACAATTGTTGCGCAACCTCCGTGTAATCCATTCAAGTGTACTTCATGAATACGGAATACGACACGTCACTCGTTACAATATTACAAAAGAAATCCAGATTGTTCAATAGCTTAACCGCTTCAGCTCTAAGACTTTCAGTGATAGACAGGTACTGGACACCTGGTACTTAATGGAGAACATGCTAGATTTATCTAATACTGGACAGTAATTTGAACGATCGAATTATTGAAAAATTTCTAAAGAAACTGGATCGCCTTTTGGTGCACAGTACAGCGGAACTAACTTTGCTATACTCCGGTCGGTGAAAGAAGGGACTTACAAGATTATGTCCCCGCGGCTCCTTGACTAACTAAATTTTTAGATTTGTAATGACTGGATCGATTGTATGGCAATTTCTCAGTAGTACTACATTCTAATGAAATGAATTTTGATTAAAAAAAAATATATCAAGTCATTCTATTAACCATTAGAGTACGGAGCGTGACGCACCTGAGCACTCCATGTGGCTATTTAAGAGTAACGAACGTTATGGTACTTATTTGCAAAAGTTTATTATTTCGTAAACGAATAAGAAGGTGACTAATAGCATATTCATTCAAATTAAAATTCATTTTTTGTATGATATGCCTCAATATTAGTCTACACCAAAGGTATCATTCTGAGCGGTAAATGCGACTTTAGGCCACAGCGACACTTTTCTCTGTGAGTCTATATACCCGCCCGCGGTACTCTCCGGATTAATAATGTCGTTTCTTATCTTGTTTGCATAAACAAACTCATTTTTTAATATACTGTAACTGTTTATGAGTTAGTACGTGCACTGTCCAGGCCATTAAATTGATCTTCTACTGTGCTCTGCGCTTCTAAAAAAATTCTGGAAATGACCGTTCCCTGATCTTGCAACTGAACAGCTCTGTATCGGACCCTTTAAGACTCTTCACTCTCATTGCACGTTTCCTATTACAAATTTAATAGAATTCAGTTTTTAACTACAACGGGAAGAAACTGAATGTCCACTATTGCTCAAGAGCTGAAGCGGAGACCATGTTTCCCTTTCCCGAAGATTTAGTCGCAGGGTCCGTTCTTAAGGAAGCGAAACGAATATTCAGAGCGTGCACGGTCTCGAAGATTCGTGTACGAATCGTTTTCATGGCTGGGAGGATGAATTCGAGACAACGAAGCGAGTCGAAGCGAGCGAAAGTGGTCACATAAATGTCGGGAACAGAGAACGCTGGCTAACGAATGTGGAGAGATCGGTGAACCGGAAGCGAAAGGCGCGCAGCTTCACGTTTCGTTTGGTAGCAACCATACGCGTACGACTATCAGCATCCTCTGACCTTTTAAATGTATCGTAGAACAAAAATCCCAGTTCTGTTCCCATTTACTTCAATTTTTCAGAGATTATTTCGAACTCCGGGTGATTGCTACTGCACAAACGCAGAAATTAGGCATCTTCAAGGTCACTTTCCCCTCTTAATCTTGTCAATTGGTCTTTATTTTTCGATATATGAGCACTTTATTTTCGAAGTGACGTAAGTCACTTTGTTGCTATTTTTTGAGATATTCAAAGTTTCGCATTTGATTGTTTCTGAAAATGTAACTGCTTACTATGGAGAAATTTATTTTATATTTGTTGTTTCGACCTGACCTAACCTTTTTTTATAATAGTAAAGTGACACACACTTTCAAAGTGAATATTTTATTAAAACTAAACTTAACTATACATTTCATAAATCTGATACGTTGTGACGTTCCAAAAATCTATTACAGAACAGAAGTAATATAAAATCAAATTTTTGCGAAGTCGACTTATACTACTTTCAAGGTCAATATATTCGCAGTTCTGATTGGCACCTAAACTTTTATTCTGTGGACATAACAAAAGGAGACCGGTTTTGGGTCAAAAATATGTTCACAAATGCAATTAGGTGTTGACCGGAAGTTAAATAAAAATTCACGGATGTATTCCGGCGAAACCCCAAAATTCACTGTAGTTTAATGGGTATTATAGCAACCAGAATGTGTTACTGTATAAATAATTAGAATTGGCCGTTCAGTTTCCCTGCTTTACCATTCGATTATAATAGTCGAAACTATTTAGACAACTTACCACAAGATAAACATACTGAAAATTATAAACGTGTTGCTTATATCTCCTATAATACAATTCACAATCGAGGAAAGTACCTTGAATGGCCAAGCTCTCACAATACCCCCCACCAACCTTCTTCTTCACCACGCCTTCTGGGTTCAAGACTGACTTGTCGAGCTGTACCGGCCTATCTCTACTCTTCTGATTATCACTTGATCATTTTGAAGGAAATTTATAGTTCTACTGTTAATGTAGAACTTCTGACAGCTTTGTACAGTAGATTTCTACTAGCTTAACGTTTTTCCTGCATATCAAAGTCAATGTTCTTCATAATACTTGGAATAATAGTAAACTGTAGGAGACTAGGTTAAGATGTTCGGTGATTGTATGATATTTACGAAAGCTTGTTCGCGATAAATCACGGTGAGAGGGTGACTCAGATGCAACACTCAGAACACTCGGTTGAATGAGATGCCTAAGACTTACGCAACAACAACGACATCAGTACAACGCGTTGCATCGGCGACGATTGCAATCCGCAAGGCCATGCCTCCAGAATTTACTGGCTACTGTGTACCAATGATATATTAACGATGTGTACCAACGATACTTTCATACAGAAAATATCAGGCGACACGTACAGTTGCACTACTTAACACACTGCCGACCAATTCTTTCACTGCTAGCTGTACCCAGGGACAGGTATTTTTCTACTCCGTATACTTAGTATTTAAAAATTCTAATATTAAATAATAATTTTACTATACAGTTTTAAATTACGTAGAAAGTATTTGGTACACATTCTTACATACTAATATTTCAAACAGATCATGGCGATAAATAATATTCATAACTGCAGCAATACTGTCAAGATCAGATTTCAATGCTCAGAATGATAAGATCTTCAAAGTGGAACTTCGCGTGTGACATATTTTATTGTAACTAAACTAAATAAGAAGTGACCTTGAACTGACTAATTTCTGTGTCTGTACTATACCCATTGCCAAAGATGTACACTATTTCTAGTTTTCAAACAATCGATTGCTGTTCTGTCTGTATTACGATCACTAAACATTAATAATCATTTTCTCGGAAGCTTTGAATTCGTTAGACTTCCTTTTCTAAGAATGTATGAAATCATAGATTTATACGAAGAACAAACACCAGAGACACGGGCAGTTAAAACAATGAATAAACTTATTTTGCAGATGGAAGACCATCAACTTGAACATCTGAAGAACGTAAGTAAATATAAGAAAGTTTGATAAAAGATACGTGAAAAATAAAAAATTATTCTACTACAGACAAATGGATGTAGAATATTTTCTTAAATAAATTAATAACATGTGGACTCAGACCTATGGTATACATATATGAACTTTTTGCTTCAAAATGACCTGACATTCCTAAAAAAAATTTATAAGTTTACTTCTGAGATACCCTGTGTAAGTTGTCGGACCGTACTCTAGAGACTCGCTTTCTGAAGTACCTCAATTTCAAATATTGTTCAAAAACAGGAGATATATATGATATCGTATTTTTTTAATACAGGCAACAGTATTGAAATTGCCTCGCGAACTTATCCGAGTTTCATCGAAAATACCTTAAATATCTATAATGTTCATTAAACTTAATATGGCAATTCCTGTAATGAAGCCAGGCAATTTAGAATCATTTGGACAATCAGTTTATGTACAGGAACTCGCGTTAGCCGGCTAACAATAAACAACTCGTATGCGGATCTCTCATGGATGAATGCATCGTGTCCGGTGAGTGTCCTTGTGCACTCGACGAAGCTTTTTCGTTTCGACGTGTTTCTCAAAAAATATCCAGCTGAATGAAAATTCCTTCATGTCACAAAAAAACAGTAACTAATTAAAAACACTATGAAATCGCTATGAGTCGACGAGTGAACGAAGGAAAGTCATGGCGGGAAATATGAAAAATTCGAAAATTCGTTACAGGGAAGATACTATTATCAGAAGTTCTGAATCTCTATCGAACGTTATTAATGTCTATACTTTTTTCTGATTTGTTTGAATTAAGAAACGTTTATAACGTCAAGGTGAAACATTCACTTTTTCGCGCGCAGAGCGCGCTGAAATGTCCCTAGACATTCCCCTGCATCGGTAATTCAGTTTTCGGTTCTCCAACTTCCTCGAGACATTAAATCAGAAAATACTTCATCAAGCTTAATGCATCTACAGAATAACAATTTTGAATCTATTATAAAAGAAAATAAGGTCACCCCTTGACTCTGTAATTATTAAAAATTTCATTCAGAACTTCGATAGAGATTAGCAAAATGTTTCTAAAATTTTATTCTCGCAATGCAAAGTAGTTTTTTGAATATACGGTCAGTGAACCGTGTTCAGACATTTTTTTCAGTGATTTATCAGACAAATACCGGTGGTAGGTTTCCGATGGTGCCACGAAATTCCATGAACCCGTGCCAGATGCCAGTACAGTCTGACTCTGTCCGTGCTGCTCTCTGCAGGAGATCTCAAGAACATTCTAAGACGCCTCTTCTTATCACGATTTATTTACCTTGACTACACTAAAACGCGCTGCGTATTAGATTTTATCGATAAACTTTAGCTCCAGGTGGGTACGCCATTGGGCCAATGGCGTGTCCGAAAGATCGGGTCACGTGACGTGGCACGGCGATCGGCTAGCGTAACTAAGAATTTCCGTTTATGATCGATAATGAGGTCCACCGTCATGAAAATCAGATTGATCGGTTCACGGAACATTTGAATTAATGGCGCGCGTTTATCGCCGTATAAATTATCGATGCACGCCCAGTACGCACCTAATCTCCGCTAATAACCCATAAAGTATTCTTTTTCCTTCGACTGCCTGTTTTGATCGAAGTTAATCGGTATTTATGATATCGAATTTGCATACGTTATGTAATAATAGGTTGCTTTATCCTGCCCGCTGAACCCGACGACGTTCGATCGGTTTTTCTCTTTTTTTACCCGTATCTCCGTGCAACTGAGGATGAATTTTTTTCGAAAAATAACATACGGTAAATAATGATTTGTATAATTTTTTTATTTACATTAAAACGTGTCCCGTATAAGTTATTATTTTTCCATCGAGTCGGATATATGCAGATATTGGACGGAGATATTGCGAGACGTTAATTACGATCTAATTCCACCGGGGGGGACTGGCATAATCTGTAATTACTTATCTGAAAACCGTAGACATAATTGCACAAGGCACTTTTCGCATTTTTCCGAACGATCTCATCGCTAATCGTTAACGTAATTGCGTGAGGCAACTGAAAAGAAACGGGCTACAACCTCGAGCTGATATTGTAATTAGTAGTCGGCAACCTAAGTTATACAATAACTGTCTGACAAGCATTTTAATAAGCGATCGAAAACTTTACCTAACTGTAGAATGTTTGTCAGAAACATAACTTAACCTATTCAATCACTATCGGTGTTGAAGAAGAATAAAGGAAGGGTTATCATTTTGTATGTTGTTTTCATAAACAATCGGAAACCTTATCTAACTGTATAATGTTTATCAGAAACCTAACCTAATCTACTCAATAACTATTGGTTCTTAAAAAAGAATAAAGTTAGGATTATCATTTGGTATGATAGTCACTTTAATAAGCGATCAAAAACCTTATCTAACTGTATAATATTATTCAGAAACATAACCTAACTAATAATGATCGATGATAAAGGGTTTTAAAGTAAAAGTTAGAGAGTGGTACGCTATTTTAATTGGAGCTTAAAAACGTAACTTAATATATTTCTCTTACTTAATTATTTAATATGCAAAATCTATCAGAAAGCTCTCCTCACCTATCTGATAAGATTAAACACGGATTAAAACCTAAACTAAATATCTACTATCTATCCAAGATAATAATAATAACGCATTGTATGTTACACCCGTCTATTCGAATTAACGTCACTGAAAGTTCGCGATGACGACGATAATGACAATAATAATAATCACCATCCTTATTTCCGTCAACTTTGAATTTGTATTAAGAATAACAGACAGAGATCAATCAGTATAAAAGGCAGAATGAATGGAGTACATCTACAACGATTGTTATAAACCTAACCTAACATACTGTCCGACAACTTACTCGTGAGACCTGTAGGCGTGCCCTATGTAACAGTAGAGACTATAATTTCACGTTGACTAAAAATACATCAAAGAATGTAAATAAAGATTTTTCACTGCTGAATAAGCCCCTCCTCCTTCAAATCTCAAAACTACATTATACAACTATATTACCTATCGATGTTAAAAATGACTTCTAAATGCAAATCCGTGTAAATAATTAAATAAATAATTTCCTGAACGATCGCGTCCGTAATAATTGATGCAAACAAAAGTAAACGGACTGATAATTCGTATGATATTTATATTTGTAAAAAACCCAACCTGTCTGATAATCATCGATGCCGAAGGGTTACTTTCGAGCATGCCACTTGAACGATATCGAAATTACGCGACGATTCCGTGCGTTTAAATTTCGCTCGTTCAACTCCCACCCCATTGTTCGGGGGGAACGGCAGCAATTTTTTTCGAACGGTTCTCTAATTGTGGTCTCAATTTGCAAGTCAAACAGGCGGAAGAGTACTATATTTACGAAGGCATGAGAAAACAGCTTCGGTGACGTCACTGTTTAAAGGTCTGCCGTGTTCTCCTGGCGCTATTCGGTGCTGTTTTATTTCTGCTTGGTGGACTGAGAGAAGACACGAGAAAAAGAGGAAGAGAAAGAAAAACAGAGGGGGAGAGAGAGATTTGCGTACCGACTCGAACAAGGGGAGGAAAGTGGATGCGAATCGGAAAGAAACAGATCGAAATTGCTCTATCCTTTTCCTGGATTTTTGCCAGCTCCATGGTGTCCCCGAACGAAGAGACATTGGAATCTGACAGAAAATTCCACTTTGAATAAAAAATATCCTATACAAGAGTGACGAGCCACCCTTTTTTGTAACGGGCCAAAATAGAAGACCCTGTATAATAATCTATACGGGCTTCAACCATAAAAGAAAACTAATTTATTACTTTAAAAATTGTAAATGTATAGAGTGGTATATAAGATGATAAACAATATATATACATAATTTACGTACATATATTTAAATAAAATAAATGATCATACAGCTGGATAATACAGACAATTTTTTTCTATAACTGATTGAAGTAAATCGTACAAACAGCTTGCAAGCAAGTAACGGGCGAGGTCTCAGTTTTGTTCATCACTGCTACAGAATATTTCTTGAAATCAAATGCTCGCCATATTGTTTTCGTACAATTACAATGACAACGATTTATTAATCATTTTACTTTTACTTCAGAAGAATGGATTTTCCATGCGAAACAAATGAATTATCTTCAGCTATGTCGAGTTGTTCAGAGACAGAGATTTTTCAAAACGAGAATAAATTGTTCAGGCAATGACAATCGTCTCTTAGAAACCATGTTGTTTAATGACACATCACATGAAATTTCGCGTGGCCGTTCATTTCCTAACATCTTTATAATTCAATCGTGTCGTCTTTTGCGATAACGTGAGCAAAATTTCAACATAAAATTAAAATTTTGTTTGATCGTGTATTAAAATTTGACAATCCAGTGAATGTATCCGTATAAATTATTTGAAAATTTTCTGATGGCGGAAGTGCAGTCTCACGAAGTTTTGAACCATTTATAAAATTGAAGAATAAATTAATTCTGATAAAAACTTGAAGAAACTGAACAGTCCAAATTGTTGTCCATTAGAATCATTGGAAGTGTGAACGTGTAAATATGTAAATCATAATAATGAAAAATTATTTAATTAATAAGAAATATTTTCAATTGTACATCGATGGTTTGTTTGGTAGTGTCAAAAATCTACTATGGTTGCGAAAAAATCTCAAAAGATCGAAGCTCAGGTTGTGGAAGCCATACGGAGGTTGCAAGCCGTCCAAGGATCAACTCCTCGAGAAATCAGCAACTACATTTCTCAGGAATACGATATTCCCGGTCCTGAGATCAGGCAACACGTTCAGCTCGCTCTCAAACGCGGCGTGACGTATGGAATTCTTCAGCGTGTGAAGGGGTAATTATTAACATGATAAAACGCTTATTATAATGACAGTTGCTTAGAGAATTATTCAACTCTTAACACAGCGATTGCCACGGGAGCTCCATTCCCCACTCTAGGTCCATTCCCCTCGTTTCCTCTCGGCCCATCGTCGTCACAGATCACAGCCTATGTGAGGGGAATGCACCTAGAGTGGGGGACGGCCGCAGCTCCCGTAGCCATCACTGACCTGGACTATAAATTTATACTCATACTAGAAGATAGTTATCCCTGAAACTCAGTTATGCTGCGGAAGCAACAAAAAATTACCTTCTAATAAATCAACTAATAAATTTAGCAAGACAAATTGAAAATTACTTATATCTCATCTGAATATTTAACAGTGCCTATAATTGCATAAACTTAAAAAGAAACTATGTAACTGTATATTATTTTCTCGTACACATGGTGTTACACCTCCAAT
This sequence comes from Macropis europaea, assembly GCA_916610135.2. Classification (NCBI taxonomy): domain Eukaryota; kingdom Metazoa; phylum Arthropoda; class Insecta; order Hymenoptera; family Melittidae; genus Macropis; species Macropis europaea. The sequence goes on from OU744344.1 coordinate 25,122,002, forward strand.
CACGAGTTCTTCAAAAAACGATTTCTATTCACACACAAAATTAGCATTCTCATATTAACCCCACATATCTCTCCAACACTATCAGCAACTGCATAAACTTAAAAAAAAAACAATATAACTGTAAATTATTTTCCCGTACAGAGGCTGTTACACCTACAACCAAGATTTCCTGAATGGACAGCCGATCTGTGGCGGTGACACGGGCATAGAGATACCGAGTCACCGAAGGCGAGGCAGACGAAGAGGTCGTTCAAGAAGAAGAAGATCCGGCAGACGGCGCAAATCTCGGCGTAGATCACGCAGGAGATCGAAGAGAAGGCGATCCCGTAGGAAGCGAAGGGGAAGAAGGCGAAGGGGGCGAAGGAGGGCGGAGGCCCCGGATGAAATCAACGAACAGGAGATAAAATCGTTGGTCAAACAACCAAAGAGAAGCAGCAGCCTCTTAGGAAAAGAGAATCCACCGAGCGATGTTTCCTCCATTTCTGCCAGCTTCGAAGAGAAACCCGAATGATCCAAGAGAAATCCTTAGATCCTGCTATGCGAGGATCTTGCCGTTCACACGAAACGTAAAGATTGACATAAGAAAAAGGAAAATGTAATACAGCTGGTGTAACTTGAGATACAGTGTCCACACGAATCCATTTGAATCTATTTTCCAGTTAAACACGTTTTCATTCAAACCCGTTTCTGTGATAAGTGAAAGACATAGGTGTGAGTGCGTGAAGCTTCAATGTTTCGGTTATTTTTAACCCTTTGACTGCTATCCGGGTCTACAGGCGCTTTACAAAACCGTTTATCGTGTACTGTCAACGCCCATAGGCGTTTGGTGCAGTAGTTCGTTACGTACTGCTACAACTCAGCCGCACGCAGCATTCGTCTAGTTTCCAAGTATAGCTCGCACTCAAAGGATTAAAATTCATCGATATTTTTTTAATATTTTTCTTCGTTCTTAAAGTATACAAGGATACTTTTGGTATTTTCAAAAATATTTTTGGGGAAGACTAATTTTTTCACTTACAATTAGAAAAATTATCAAGATCATGAGAATAATACTAATATAAATTTCAGAGAATTTTAATGATAATAATTTGGTTTGAACCGCGAGTACATTAAATTTATATTACTTAATTTCATTTAACATAGAAAGATATATGAAAGTAAATGTATGAATTTTTCTTGTTTATATTTTAAAAATGTTTTCGACAAGGATAGCCATACATAAAAATTGGGTTATAATGAAGCTTGTATTAAGTTCGTTTCACGTGCTGCTGGTTTCAAGAGATACACGTGGACGATGTGTGTATACGCTACTTGTGCCTGGGAGGCACGTTCGGACTACAAGAAGTTAATAATCCTCGTTTTTCTGTCACAGGTCACTGTGAAGCCATGGAAACACGAGATTACAAGAAAATTTCAAGGAAATCAGTCATCAATCATTGCTGCAATATATTTTTGGATGCGTCTTTTACTAAATCTGTCCTAGTTTTTCTATATATTTCTTATGTACACGTGTCGATTTTTTAAATGACTATATATACTCATGTGACTGTTTAGAAATAAATTTACAGATGTTTCGAGTATCACGTGGAATAACTTAACTATTCTCCAAATACAAGATGTGAAAAAAACATTTTGAACTTATGGGGTAAGCAGTACTTAATGAACTGAATAAAAAATGTCAGCAGTTCTAAATATTTTTTTTTAAAAACCTTGTAGACACTTTTGGAACGAAAGTAGATCTACAGACTGTGAAACGGCCCCTAACGTTCTGACTCATTGTCAGGAACACCAAAAGACTAGAATGTTTCCACATTGTTTCATTTCATATAAAATGCAATACAAACGTGAATTAGGATAAAACTGAATCAGAAAGAATTTTTGCTATTTTTCTTTCTAGATTGTTAGGATAAGTTCTCGGACAGAAGAGATTACAGAATTTCAAATCAGAATTGAAATGTGAGAAAGACTAATGCTCGACGAGAAAGGCCTGTTCAGTGAAAAGCCAGGGGTCATTCGTCAACGACTACGGACCTGCTCACGGCCTTGTTGGCTAATGATAGTCTTGCTAATGATGCGTTCGCTCTATACGCACACGTATAGTCGTAACGCGTGACTATTTCACCTAGCAGCTCTCCACAGATAGACAAATACAGTCGAAACCAAAGACGTTCGATAATAAAGTTACACAACGTAACCAATTACAAACAAACTTTACACAATACCGTCCAACTTGTTATTTACATTGAAAGCCTCTCAGATTTGCAGTAACTCCGCTGTAGACTAAAATGTCAGAACTTTCTTTTCAAATTAAATACACATACATCAAAACTTCAGAAATTTACCAGGAAAAATCCGTGACCTTTTACAAAGATGAATTTTCTTCAATTCTGATAGCATCACTCGAATTTAACGATACATAAATGATAACTAACTATACAATTGTACACAAGAATATGAAAATTTTCGTTTCAAACTAAACGAACACTGCGACTTCAAAACTTCAAATTAAAAAATTCCAGTCGTTTCACAAACACAAATTTTTGCAATTCTGCAACAACGTAGGAATTTAGCGGTGCATAAATAACAAATAGCCATAAGTACACCTTGTACAAGGATAATCGCGACTCGAATGAAATCGTCGGTCGCATAATTAACCGCGGAGCAAGATAAAGCGGCTTGTTAAAGGACGTAACGAGCAGGTAACGCTGGATTAGCATGCCATTGTAAGACGAAGTGTGATTTACGATCGTTGTAAGAGCGTTCGGATAATTCACGGAGGTAACACGGCTAGGCTATCACTTTTGCAGCTGGATGCCACCGTTAAAATACGCAAGGTCTTTCGTGAAGTGAAACACGTTCTATGCAAAGTGTCCGGGTGCAATCAACGGTGCATTCGTCCCTTTGGATGCGGCTCGGACATTTTTTCACCAAATAAAACCGTGTAGCTGAAATCGAAGGCGATTTGTCGTTGCTAACGCAAAACGAAAAGATGCTTGGATTACTAAATAGCAGCAAGCCAAGGTAATTCTACTCCTTCTTTCATCTTCGTTTCGCCGGGCATCACCTTTCTAATATTCCTTCCCGATTAAACGTAAATTATTCCGAAGGTTTGGAGGTTCCAGACACGAAAGCGATTTAATTATCTTCGTATTTTATTCTAACTGGTTTTTAAGGGACTGTTGCCGAACACACGTCAGCGTCCATCTCTTTAGCACAGTCTTGTGCTTAGGCTGTAGATATTTCAGGAACTTGATGTATTGAGATGAGAGTATGGAGGCATACAATACTTCCAAAAAGGAACAAAAAATGTTTAATCGACATATGGGATAAAATTAACTCTTTGAGTGTATGAACGCTCATAAGTGTTAGACATGTTTCTACAATCTGTGCGAAAAACGCCTATAGGCGGTCGAGTAACGTACTGAATAGACAGATTCGTCAGCCTTCCGCACGAGACGTGAGGCTTCAAAAAGAATAACTTTGTCAATGCAAAAATGTATACATTAAGCTTCTACGAGCTTTTATAACCGTCCATAATACTTGAAGAATATTTTGGACATGTATTAATTAAACAATTTTCATTCCCATTTGCAAAGTCTATACATTTCAACGTCCTGTAAAATGGACATATTCTGTTACTTTTCTAACTGAATTTTATAACCTAAAAGCCCAGCCTACCACGAATTTTACTCTTTTAAAAGACACGTGCATTGTTGTAAATACGCTCTCTGTGCAAGCTACTGTGAAGATTCTCAGGAAGCGTCAAAGTTGCAGCCTGCAGATAAATGTGGCCGGACTGCAAAAGAGTTTCGTGGATTTGCAAGTATTTAGCCATTTGTCCGAGGCTTGCGGATAACGCGAAATAGAAATATTCGGCGTTACGCATACGCACGTGATGCTCGGACCGAAGCATATCACGTGCCTTCGCGTATTTCACATGGTAACTCGAATGCAGGTGAAATAGCACCGATGCACTTAGTCGAAATCTCGTTTTTACCATTGGCCACGTTCCAAATCGAATATTATTCCCGCTGACTTCTTCGTAATGTGCGAACATAGTGAACGAAAGCCGGCCGTTTTGTTTCCCACCCGAAGCCATCGTACTCGTACACCATTTTTCAGAAAAATTTCGGATAAACCCGCTACCGTTTAAGCTATAGGTTTGGTATACAGTCTCTGACATCAGACCGCACAAATTGTAACTATTACAAATTTTTGAATGAATCCTGAATTAAATAAGGGTAACAATGCAGGGGTTGAAACGGTTCCGAAAATAACTGTTTCAAACTGTTATATATCGGTTCTGACTGAAACAGTTATGAGAACCGAAACAATGTTATAACTGTTATGGATATAACGGTTCTCGCTCATATCGGTTTCGGTTTCGGTTCTTCAGAACCGATATTATATCGGTTCCATAACTGTTATTTTTCGGTTCTAGGTATATCGGTTCCAAAACGGTTCTGGTACTCATATCGATTTTACAGTTACTGAAAACCTTAGATATTTATTATAACGGTTTCCTGTTCGAGACTTCTAAACCAAATAAAATCGTTCCCTAACTTTTGTCCGGTGCGGAATTATTTAGTTGATGTATTATATTGCCACGTTAAATATATTACTTATCTATTATAGTAAGATAAGTTTTTCTTTAATTTTTGGTTAAACGAAATAAAAAATGGATTACTTTAAATTAGAAAAAAATAAACATTAGAATATTGTAAAATGTAAACTTTGTAAAATTGTAAAGTTACAAGCTTGTACATAATCTGCAACAGTAATATCTAAGGTTTTCAGTAACTGCAAAGTCGATATGAGTATCGATTCCAGAACCGTTTCGGAACCGATATAGAACCGAAAAATAACAGTTATGTAATCGATATGGAACCGATGTAATATCGGTTCTGAAAAAACGAAACAGAAACCGAAACCGATATAGGCCAGAACCGTTATATCCATAAGAGTTATAAGATTATTTCGGTTCTCATAACAGTTTCAAGAACCGAAACCGATATCATAACTGTTTTCAATCCCTGTAACAATGTGACTGCTACCTAGCCCAATTTGACATATCCCAACCCAATGAAATTTAAGTTGATCCATTCTAAGTGTTACTACTCCTAAATTAAAAAATAGTTAGCCCAACCTAACTCAATTTATTTTAGGTCAGCCTAGGAGTTATTATACGCAAATTAAAAAAGAACCTACCCCGACATAACTCAATGTAATTTAATGCAACTTAAACTGATCCAACCAACCTAACTGAACTTAGGTCTTACTATACACAAGTTCCAACCTAACTCGTGTAACTTAATCCATTTCAATCTAACTACATCTACTGTACATACATTCAAACATAACCTATTCGAACTCAACCTAACTCAACGTACGTCTTGCTGAAAATAAGTCCAGAAAACAATTTGTATAATTATTTACAGCATTATCAAACACTATAATACAACCCCTAGCAACAGGTTAATGACACAGTGGTTGAGTCTCGTTATACTACACTGATACATCATTTGTATTTGTTTCATACCTAAACTACTGTGTAGACTATACCATGAAGTCATTAATAATAATATTGTATTAAGTTCTAGCAGTCATGTGTCTAAAGTACAATAATAATGATAGTTATGTACGGTAAACAGATAAGATCATGAATGTAAATATAAAAAATTCGAAAACATTCAACCCTTGCCACTTTATGCCGCATCCGCTACAACCTTGACGCGGAAGCCATATTTTGAGCCACGGTGTAAAGGCTTCGTGTCAACGCACACTTATACGATTCGTTCAATTACATTAACTTGACTGTCTGTTTAAACTATGACACGTACTCACGGGACAGCAAAAAAAGACAGAAACGTGAGAAACATTGACAAACTGAAAGATACAGCTACATAAATGACGTCGAGCAGTTCCATATACTTCAATCATTCAATATACTTTAATTACGAAAGCAAGAGTCTATTTCATGAACACAGTTTAATGCTACGATCGAGAATCACATACTTAAATTATTTAATATTCATCGAATCAATAAATACTACACATAGTAAGCAATAAATAAAAAATATAATACGTATTAAATATACCGCATTTGTCTCAATTACTGATGTTTAATAGATTGTCCAAATTCATTAAAAAGCCTCAGACTATAATTGCTTTGAATCAGTATATTGATCTCTCAACGCATTCTCAGTCCCGTAACCCACCTAATGTAACAATAGAACTAACAAGGCAGTCAGAATGACTGGTTCACAATTTTGCTAAATGCATTCGATTTATTTTTTATGACTATTATGTTTACTTTGAATCGACGCTGAATAAAGCTAAAGAAAAATATAAATAAACATTGTTTCCTTGTATTACGTATTTTTTCTAAAACGTGTTATATTGATCGCTTCGATGAAACAGGTGCACGTTAATCGTCTGATAAATAACACAACAATCCATTATAAAGAAGAATATTCGCATAACATTAAAAGAGTTCACAAAAGTAGATTATTTGCCGCAGGAATCGTTTATCACTCCTCTGCGTGTCAGTGTTCAGCGAAGGTGTTAACACGATAACTGGAACCTTAAAACGGCCAAGAAAACTAAGAAGTACAGACGAGAGAAGTTAACGAGCATCGAGCAGCAACGTGTCTGCCCACGTTGTTATCGATGAATAAATTAGCAGGAAGTCTTCAGAATCTCTCGAGAAAAATTCGACTGTGAAACCAGAGATCTCCATCGTATCGGACATCGACGACGTATCGTTCGTTATTAGGGCCGTTTTTTATTTCTAATCGTCCCACAACAGCTTTAAATTACGGCTATCTTATCGTACGGTCCCTTTTACAGGATCGTAAATACGCGTGAGCTGAAATGTCCACGTGCTCCCGCCTTGGGATCGTAAATTACTTAAACCAGCGCAATAATGAGTAAGCAACTTATAACCAGATAAGGCTCGACCCAGCCAGCTCGCTACTTATTACCATACCTCGACGTCGCTAACCAACAGAATGCAGACGGTCCGTTCGAGCGAGTCGATTTTTCAAGCTCCAAAGTGCATCGAGTTACAAGCTTCTTCTTTTTTTCTCCCTTCCAAGTGTGACACACGTGGTGCGGTTGACGAGTTCGAGTAATTCCGAAAGGCACGAGCAACCCGAAACAGTGCGACGGTAGTCGCCATTGTGATTCGATCTACCGTGTAATAAGCAATCTGTGTCCACTATATGAAGAAAATCGATAGGAGGTTCCAAGTGACAAGATTACGTTCATCTGAGAGGTTCAAGTATAGTGATACGTCTCGTACGATAAGGAAATTTTCAAATTCACAGTTCGATCGGACATTTCATTCAGTAGAGAACTATGTGTTAGGATTGACTGGTATAGCAGCATAAATTATTGAAATATACATCAATTAACAATTTAAATATGTATATGATCCTCTAATTACCTGATCAGTGTCTGACAGTTTTACAACGCTGAACTCGACAGACATCCAGAACATCACAGCAATTCAGTATTCGATCTAACACATTCCTACCGAATTTTTGTGATTTCAGCACACGCTGCGCATAGTTCCTAGAAGTTTCTGGCCCAAGCGCGTTAACCCCTTGCCTTTCGAGTTCATTAATCACCAACTGCGCTACAGTTAACTATTCACATATTCAAGTGCTTTAATAAATAAAGAACACACACCGAAACGCGCAATTCGCCTTTAGCAATCCTTTGACAGCCAAAGAAGCTTCCTTCATGTTACCTTTCATAAATCAGTACAAATTTGAGCAGTTTTACTCCAACACATGGAGCATAATCTACGTCACGCGAGTGTGACTTGTTCCGAGTCAAGGAGTTACGAATCTCCTGGAGGAACCGATGAAACGATTTGGAGTCATGACGGAGGGATCGAGGAATCGAAGCTCGATCGTTCGGTCAGCGAGGTCAGAAGCGAATAGGAGAAAAAAACAGAAAAAGAAGAAGGCACAGCTTGTCGTTTCACCGCAAACCCGAAAATATCCATGTCGACCGGTATGTTGAAACCTGGCATAAGCTTTGGCGAACTGCCAGAAGAGCGGTGCACGGTTGGAGGCCACGCCAGGCCAGAGGCGAGCTACGAACGGCATAGGCTAGGCCTAACAGAAAAAAAACAGACCATAGGCCTGTATGCTCAAGTTGAAGACCGACTCAAATGACATTTCTCGAACGAGACCAACCCACTCGAGGCCCTGCCGACATATCGGCCCGCGAAAAGGCTCCGATTACGCCCTTCATAGTCTCTGGAGCAAGACTTATCAGCCTGGATCAGCCCTCGTCGCTTTTTAATCATTCGTTAACCTTTTAACTGGCCCAGAGGCGAGTTACACACTCTTCCATGATAAACGACCGCGTGACCGAGCTTTCCTACTGGTCTTCCACCGCCGGTTATTATCGGGTAATCGAGTTCTATATGAATTCTCCGTTTCTTGTACGTACAGGGTGTCTCATTCGAATCCTTCCACGCGAATATCTTCGAAAGTAATTGTAAGAGCGATATGGAGGCAGATTTTAGACGAAAGTTGAGTGATTTTGAAGGAGACATAATTTTATGGCCAACAAATTCTTGTGGGTGGAGGATTAAATGTGAAGGTCAATTTTTTAATAAACCATTTATAAGCACATGTTTATGTGACATTTATGATTATTTCTGCTCATACAACATACTGGCATAGCTTACCCTGCAAGTCTCTAATCAAGAAGATCTTGGAGTTTGAAGAAAAATAAAATATTGCATGAAAGGTAGTTATTCAAAATTTTGTTCAGACCCTCGTTATACTTTGATCTTACTTGTGTTATTATTAATTCTGAAAATAACAATATTGATTTTAGAGGTAAATATAATAGGCTCATCCCTTTGGCTTAATTTCAAAGTATCTCAAAATGTGAGCGTTTGATAATGATAAAAATTGCCGTGGCATTTGAACGGCCACGTCAATAAATAAATAAAGAAGCAGGTCGTTCTTAACAACCTGCCACATGCAATAAATCAAACGCATAATTCTATTCACAGTTCGTCGTGTAAATAGTCCTTTCTGACAGTAACAGCAAATTTATAACTTATTTTTATACCGGACAGCTAGCACCCTAATAAAATTCCAACGTAACACGCTTATCGCGGTATCAATCTGATACTCTACGTTTCGCTACAGTCGCGTGAAAGTGTCGCGAACGTTAATTACCACTACTAAATCGCTTTATCGTTAATATGCATCGAAAATTGCAGCCGTTGTGCAATTCACCGACCACGATAAATTTCACAGTTGATTTACGTCTTTCAACGTCGTTTTCGGTAGCTGTGGAACTAAAGGAGATAATCCAATGCGTGACTTAATGATTACAAAGTTACAATTAATTATACGTATTTTAAACAATATAAATAATCACTTATTAAACATCATAAATTAAGGTAAGAAAGATACGCGAGTATCAATTGACTTCCTGTAAGTAGTTTGAGAAACTCTTTTGCCTAAAAATATTTTTAAAAATTTCACGGTTGTTAAATTGAAATAATATTTTTCTTACTTACTAAACTGTTGAAGCAATTATTTCTCCGATTTCGATCGCACTAATACAGCGATTTGCGCATCAAAATATTGATAACGATAATAGACCTGGTATTTTCTATATAGTTATCTCTATACTCTGTCTCATTCGCGGAGCGTGATATCTCCAACCAAAATAATACCGCTACAAAATAAACATTGTACGTTCAAAATACATAGTTGACTTCAAACGTAGATTAAGCTTTATAAAAAGCGATCAATAATAAACAGATACGGTTTTAAATGTTTCGCGAGTGAACAAAATATACCACTCATAACACAGTGTGAAACACTTAAATAATTATTACAACTCGCACCGGTATATTAATTTTTCCCTATGGTATCAGGTCAGGAAGCAACTGGTGGATATTCTAGTTTTTTTGCAAAGAAAATGACCGACTAATCGCTCGATGTCACCTTACAATGAAACCCATTTCGTCGCGAACACGGCGTATGAAACTGGTTTCAAAGTTGAATGGGAAGTAAGCCATTACGTTGAGTCAGGGAACTGTCCTTAATTTACCGTCTCTATGCTCCGAATTATTAGCGTGACGCCGCTGAAAACAATTAGCGCCGGAGCGGATTCTCGATACGTTTTTCGATTCGAATGCGCTTTTTCCCTTCGATAGGTGAACTCGAATCGAATGAGCACACAGTGGGACAAATGCCACATTTAGCTGGACAAAATCAATTTCTCAAAAATTATTATAGGTAAGGACAAAATTCTTTTTGCACACGTTATGGTTCCATGAGGCCTTCTTTATGGCACATTATGTACTCCTTCAGGCACTCGATGGTTGCAGAGGGTGCGCACTCCCTACTTTTTTAACGAAATAATATAGAAAGTTTTGTAATATTCAACAGCTTTCGTAAAAAGAAATAAACTTTGTCTTAAACACTTTTTCACATTTTGTATACTTAAAGAAATATTCAAGACTTACGTTTCTTGGAAGGGCCTCTTGTTAGTATACACTACATTCCGCCGTAATTTACAGTGCTTCGATTCAATACACTTCACAATTACATGTGCTATCTTTTTTCAATAATGGAATGGTAAGTCGAAGGTAAGTGATTTCCAGTACTAATAAACCCATCTTTTTAACAACATAACTAAATAATTGATAGGAAAGCTGCCTTAAAATATCAATTCCGTTTTCCTATCTATAAATTTTCGTAGACAAATTTTTTTACTGTTGCGGCAGCTCGCGGCATTTGTATTTTTTAGTGACTACTTCTGTAGTTCTTTTTTAAAAAATCAAAGCGAATGCGATCGAATCTCAAAATCGGCGCTCCAAAAAAGAAATCATTTTTATTTAAAGAAAAGCCCTTCGAAATACTTTTAATCGCAACGGAAATAATAGAATTACCTCTGCGAAACTTGTTTCCTTGGTTAATTGTTGGATCTAGATTCTCATAAAAACATAATATGTCTCCACTCTTTGTCTTTGATTAATATACGTAAAAGAAGGGTGCGCGCGAAATGGATAAAACTTAGACGCGTCTTACTAATACAAGTTTGAAAACCAATATCTTTGGTTACATTTATGAAATTAAATATTTGTATACCTTTTCTTCATCTATTACTATTTTACATCTTTATACCCTAAAAATGATGTAATTCTGAGTTCATTCATTTAAAGGGTTTTGTTCACCAGATAGTCCATTTGTCCCACTGTGGAGCGCCGCGACTGCGCAAAAGCACAATTACCTGAAGTGGACTTGAACCTTGTTCCACAGATAATGCAGCTCGACAATAAAATCGTGTTATTGTTACCCGATAAGTGTGTTTCGGCCGATTATAGCGCCTGAATTATTTCAGACATACCGCAGATACATACTTGTACGTACCACGTGACTTTGTAATGCTAGATATGATGGTACAGTTCAACAACTTAGTCTTGAGACCCGCAGGCGTGACATGCAGCTTCAGTGAGGAATAGTAAATAGTATTCTCTCGACTTACGTGAAAGATAAAATCAAATTTAGAAGCATAAAATAAATTTCACGATTCGAAGATGACCATAATTACTTTTTTATGGGATGATATATATTTGTTCGTAGCATATGAAAGTTAACGAATTGAAATGTATGTGATACGATAATACGGACACCCTGTATAGTGAAGATTTGTTACTGCTTAATCAGCACCGACTGTAGGTCTCAAGACTAACAGGGACTGTACGAGACCTCGAGGTCATTAATTTCGATGAAGTTTTTCTCGGTGATAGTATTCCATGTGTAAGTTGTATTAAAATTATGACACAACTCCAAAGCATTTTGGAAAAATGTCATCCCGAAATTTGACTTCTTCACTCACCTATAGCCGCAGCCGTTTTTATTTCGGCACATTAATCACGACGAAAAGAAAAATTCATTAACATCAACATGGCATTATTTCTCCAAAATGCTGTATAGATGCACCATGTTATTACAACACAACAATGTATGCATGGTCTATTACTATTGTGCATAATTTGATCGAAATCGCAGAGCGTAGAGACTCGCCAATGTTATGGAGAACAGTAAAGTAAATAAACAATACGCAAGAAAATTTTATATTACTCTCCCTTCTCACGTATCCCTCTCCCACTCTCCATCTCTTTATCAACAAAAAACGGTCGCGCGTTCGAAAGAGTGAATGAAAACAATCGACAGACGTTAAAGTTTGGTTCGCAACATTCGCGACATAGCCGAAAACGATACCAGAGATGCTACCAATGTCGAAACGTTTCGTCCAGAAATGACGAGTTTCCAGCGGAGTCTATCACATGGCATTAATAACGCTAATTCCATGGTCAAATCAGGGAAGGTTAGTACACTACTTCGTGCGGCGACCGTATCGAGTTGAATCGCACTGAGCGTACAGATGCAGGTTGAGTGAGTGAAAGTGAGGTTAGGTTGGTAGCATCACGTGGTGCACCACGGGGTCCAAACGAGGTTAATCGAGAGAACCAAGCGCCGGCGCAACCAATGAACACAAATTTCACAGCTTTTGTTTCTCTTTCTCGGTCCTGAATCTCCCTTAACCTCACTCGCTCACTACACCCGCCTCAACGATATCAACAAAGACCAGAGAGAACCCAAAAACACGTCGATTTAAATGTCATGGAGCTCGTGATCGACATCAGCTATCAAGCGTTCCAGTGAATGGGAACACGCACAAAAAAAAACAAGAAACGTGTTTTGCGTTCGATCGCCGCCAGTCAGCGCTGTGGTAGTATTTGCGCGAATTTCGAAGAAAAGAAAAAAATCCGTGTTCCAGAAGACGGTGGACAGCGAGTGAGAGAGAGACACAAATGGAGCGAGGTGGGGAACCGCGTGAAAAGAAGGCCGATAGTTCTTAGATACGCTATGTTTCCCGGAATGTGGACGTTCGAATGATACTCACCAATCAGCGGAAATATACTTGGTTGATCGAGCAGAGACTTCAGGCTGTTTTCAACGAGGGTGGGAGAAGAACGGTCCTTGTCACTCATTTCACGCACTGCGCCACGAAGCCGCACGTTCCGAGGTACACACGCACACACTACACCGCGCGCACGAAGGGAACCGAGGGCCGCGATATAGATAGACGTGCACGTTTGTATGTGTGCACGTATATACGTGTGCACGCGAGCGTGTGCGGAGAACGAGGAAACAGCACACGCACGCAGTCAGACACACACGCGGGACAAGAGGAGAACGTGCGTTTTAATAAACAGCGAGAACGTGTCTCCCGTGGGACACACGATCGCTAATGACGTTCTTCCAGACCGGCGGAGAGAAAAGGCGCCCGCACCCGAACCTCTCACCTCGTCACGCTGTTTTTCGACTATCACCCGAGACGGCCGCGGCCCGTTCCAACACTCTCGCCACGTTAAAATAAACGCTAGCCTGTGCACGGTGCTCTTGAAAATCAATCTAAAAGTGGCTCGGCTGGTGGCGCAATCTCCTGGCTACCCTCTGGACCGACTCGCGAACAAGTGAACGCCGCCTGCCGTACTGATAACGAATGCTGTCTTTACTTTTGCCTTATCGCGATGCGCGCGCATCTCATCCCCTCCACTCCGCCGCCGCCGCGGCGGCGACGATACGAGCATTCGGAGCTCTAATCATTTCGAATGAACTTTTATCCGAGATTATTATTTGGATAACATTGTCTTCGTTGATTAATAATTATTTGCTGTTTGTTATAAACTATTCTGTCTACTTTGTTAGAGTAGTTCATCATTTACGAGGATGATTAAGTGAATTGTTTTTTAAACATTTTTGGCGCGAAAGCTCTAAGGGTGTTTCATTTAAAAGAATAATGTTACCCCTTTGCACTAGAATGGCGTCTCTAATGCGTCATAATATTTAGCTTTCAAATTTTCCATTTTGTGTAAATGGCCAAAACTGTGTTCTGTTGCATAAATTCTATAATGTACTCATTTTACAGGCATTCTACTACCGAATCAACTGTATTTAGAATAAAATAAACTCTCTTATTGGAGTCAGTTATGTATATTAAATGTAGACGATTTCGAGTGGAAAGGGTTAATCTTCATACCTGTGATCAGCTTGTATCCTTAATGAAGATTGTGATAGCAGGAAGTCAGTATAGTAGTGCGTAGTAGCCAAAGGGATGAATTACTTGAAAATGTTTTGAAGAACTATCGTTGTAATTTCTTTCGTTGCAACATCCCGATTCTCACCACTGTGTACGTAAAATGCAACTATTTTCAACAAAGGCAATCGTTTTGTGTTCGTATTATTGTTTATCTGAAAGTAAATGACGGATAATGTTTATTCTTCCGCTTGCGTTATTCAAATTCGTTACTGACAAATGAAAATTACTTGTTACTTATTACCTCAATCAAATTTCGTTCAACTCTGCGTTCAATGTGGAACGTAACCTACGGCGCATCCTTTCGCGCGCATACCCGCCATCTTTGTGTGAATCAGGAAGGCAGTGCCGTCGCTCGGAGCAAAATCAACAATCAAGTTAATCAAGGAGAAATTCTGTTAGTTCAAGTTCAAAAATATTGTAATCTGTCGTATTATAAACCATTCTTGCAAAAAATTTATTTTATTAAGCACGTCACAGTATTTCGACGACGCCAGAGTGTTCTCCAAGCTCCCCCTCCACTCTGCCACTCTGTTGCTATGGTGACTTGACGTTAGTATTAATGGCGCAATATACGAACGATTCAAAAAACGCGAATGCTAACTTCATTCAATTATTCAGATGACAATGAAACTGTTAGAATTGTTTGTAAAATGTCTTGAAGGATATAATAATTCAGTTTATCTAAACGGTAATTGTTTTCACGATTTAAAAGAATCTTCTAGAAAGTTAACAACGAAAGTAGAAACATGAAACAAATATGGACAAACTATGCAAACCTGAGAGACTATGCAGGGGGCACCGTAATTCATAGTATGTCTAATACAGCCACATATAAAGAACTGCATGGTTTAACCGTTTGAGTGTCATGGGTCATTGGAAAAATCTTATTGAAAAGTGCCAAGCGGCGCGATCGCGCTTTGTTCATCTTATATCGAAAATTGCAAATCGGTGCAATTGCGTGGTTTACGTTACATCGAGCAATACTACAGTTACGAATTTAAAAGGTGACGATTAGGAGAGCAAGTATGAGAACGCGCCCACAATGCGCTACGTGGCACACAAACGGTTAAGTAGTACACATGTAAGAATTTTGAGTTACTGTATGTGTTTATACGCGCGTGTACCTGAATAAAATAGAAAATTCTTCAAAGTAACATTACTAAAAGTGGTATCCTTTTCAACTAATAAATCTCTCACGTGTTGTATGCAGAACATTTTATGAGTCGTTCCTTATGTACAAATTCATGAAAACAGTCGATTGATAAATAATCAATTGTGGTATTCTAATACCTGCAAATACATACAAATTGAACACAGAATATCGAACATTTTAAAAATTTATTTTAACGCATTTGAATTACTCTAGTGTAAAACGTTTTTAGGTAACACGAAAAAAGAAAAAGGTGTTTCACTGAACATTAATTGCTTATTTGTAAGACAAAGTTTTTAATTAAATATGAACATGCTTTTATGCGAAACACATTTGATATCCTATTGTACTTTTGGTATTAATATAATCGGGCAGTGTTTACGATGTATAAATGATTGTCAAGTACTTCGTTAACACTAACGCTTAACACAGATTTTACAAACCGCTTTGTACATAGCTAACAAGAATTACATATTTTTTCCTAAAATATACATATGACATTACTATAGCCGTATATATATAAATTTCCTAATAAAGCTTTTCGAAAATTCGTATTCTATGTTATTATTGCATTAACTCGCTGCCAAAATTTATGCCAAAAGTGTAAAAAGCAAAGTATTCTTTAAAGTAAAGTATGGATTAGTTACATCGTTTCCTTCTTATAAACTTGTTCCGCGAGAAACAAACAAAATGCAAAGTGAATGAGTAACGTTTGGAAGAAGATATTTACAAAAAATTACAGTATGCGGATACTCGATTGCGTTCAACATTCAGTCACTTCTTGGTTTTTTTCGCGAGTTAGTTCACGTGGTCTCTTCTGACCACTCAAACCCAAACGCTCAAAGATTCAGCTGCTTGAGAAGTGGTGAAGCTACTTCGATGCTGTTTGAAGAGAGCCTGTATCTCGGTCGGAGTCGAAGACCATCTGCGATGTCTCGCTTTTTCCAAAGGTACCTCGGGTAAACCGACTTCCGTGTGACACCCTCTTATCGGCGAAATCGGCAAGCCATTTGGTAGACCAATTTCTTGAAATGAACTCATAGAAGAGAATCCACTTTCATCCTCGACGCTGCTTACGCTAGCAGCCGGCTTCGACTTCAAACATCTCTGTTTCTCCTTCTTCCCAATTTTCCTGATATATTTATTTGGCGTAGACGTCGGCGTACACATGAACATAGCATCATGATCAGGCATGGAGACGTTCAGAGCATTATTTGGAAGAACATCCTCCTCTTCCGTGGTTTTACTGCTTCCTGAATTGAGGGAGGTAGCATCGAGAGATCTTCTGACACCGGGAAGAAGATTCTGTAAATTTCTATCCACTTCGACGACGTTCGACTTCAAGAAGCAGGTTCTGTTGTCGTTGTCCGGACTTGATTCATTCCCAGAACGCCTGGCATAGCCGACAGTCTCCTGCAAACTGGTAGAATTCATAAAACTACCATTCTGCAGAGACAGAGATACCTCGTTGTGGTGATTATTGTGACGATGATGGTCTATTGGCGATGGAGACGATTCGTTGTTGTCCGTCGTGATTCTGGCCAGATCGGGCTCTCGCATTGATAACAACGATTGAACGGTTCTCATTAACCTGCAACAAATATACCAAATCATTAGAATGATATTGATTAAAACTCATTACCCAAAATAGGACATGATCACGTACCTAAATGCTTCCTGGGACAGTTTTTCAGGTGGTACGTCGTTCGGATCCAGCTCCACCTGTTTCGGTCTTCGATAAACGACACCGTCGTGCGTTTTGTTCAGATCCTGAGATTTGTTTCGCGGTGGCGTGCAATGTACCGGATCATTTCTACGTAGAACGGACCATGTGAATTCACGGTAGCCCGTGGTGCATGGTGAAATCTGCGTGACGGATTTTGCTCTCATGAAGCGCGAGGAATCCGAAGAGGATGACGAAGAAGCGGAGACGCCACGATGCGGCGAGGAATCGGCGTGCACCGCGTGGACGCTCCGGCTACGAGGAACACGGCTAGTCGAACCTTTGTCCTTAAGACTATTCTTCTCGTGAAGAATATCCAAGCTCTTGCGGGCTCGATCCAAGAAACGCACCACTTGCTCCATCAGCGAACGGTACATCAGCCTGTTCGCCTCTATCTGCAATTATTACGCACACAAAATTATTTACCTATTAGCGGGTAATTAGATTGCTTCGTACAATATAGTATTAGCTCGTTCACTGGTTCAATGAAAAGTACGTGTTTTAGCAGATTGTTAGAAAAAATCGATAAATTTGTTATGTTATATTTATTTAAACAGTTTAATGTCCTCGGCAGTCTTCAACCTCTTAGAGAGCGAATTTATTACAGTTAGAAGGAAATGATTTAACCTTTTCTTCAGATGTAATTATTCTATATGAATTCATAGCTATTAAAAAATTCAACAGAAACAAATGTAATTGTCAAGAATATTAGAATTTAGTAGAATTTTTGTAACATTAAACGTAATATGTTTGACACGATCTACAAAGGATAAATTCAAGGAAAATTGAATATCAAGGTCACAAGTACCATTTACCATGTTTTTCAAGTTCATTTCAATCTACATACAAGACTGAAGATAAGTCCATTGCAATACTATTGCAAAATATGTATTTTGCAAACGGTATGACTGCATCCTGAAATTTTTCGGTGTTGACTCAACAGGATGAAATAATCAGGACAAGGTAACCCGGCCGAGGACATTACCAGTTTCTCCTTACAAGTTAAGCGAATGGTATTTATGATTACATGCAAACCTGTTTAAGTTGCCATTGCAGCGTGTCAACCTGGGTCTGAAGGAAAATACTGTCGATTACTTGCACATGGGGCACCTGATTCGTCGTCAGAGCGTTCTGCAGCCTTCTGTTCTCTTCTATCAACGACTGGCATTGCTGAAACAGAAGAACGAAATTATGTAGACTTTGCTCACGCCACAGACCAGTTTTCTATGTTCAAAACAAAAGTTCACGTGTTCGATGTAAAAGAAGCAGCCGCTTTGTGAACAGCTTTCCTGGACGCAATAACTATTTCAAAAGAGGAAAGAAGTGTGATACACCTGTACACGTACACATCCACGCGCTCGTTAATACAAGGTTTCACCTTGCGTAGGAAATTTTCACACGGTGGAGTGAACACAAACCGACTCTAGCAGACCGTACACCTATTTATTGTACAAAGATTACTTTTCCAATAACACCGTACTTTCTTTCGCCTCGAACAATGGCCCGTTTCATCGGACATTGAATTCGTCGGTTTCTACGCCACCCGAGGCCATTGTCCGACGATTAGAAAAAAAGAAGAACGAGGACCTCCTTTATTGACTGCCAATGAAATTCGAAAGGACTTCTGTACTAAATTCTATACTAATGAAATTCTGTACAAACAAACGGTCTCCAATTTTAACCATTCCAGGTAGGAGAGTCCGTTATCAGGGAAACAATTAGACAATCGACTCGGAGTTACCTCATGCTCCCTCGAAAGAGCATCAGGAATCGATAATAGAGTGGAGTTGCCCTCCTGAACGGTAAACACCTCGCATTATTCTTTTTTTCTTTCTCCTTTTTTCGGTGTAAGGACGGGCAATAAAGAAGTTCGAAGAAACACGGGGTTTCCGACATTTCCATACAATGGCGGGAAAAATACGGTACGAGTTGCGAGATATCCGGCGATGGGCCATGCTTGATAACGAAGCCGGGACGGGAGATGTTGAAAGAATCGTGCGTTCATCATTCGCGTTCATCGACCACCGGCGTTATTAAACTATCGACCAGATACACAGTGTTCTCGATTCACAGGTTATAAATATAAGTGATCGATTCTCTAGGAGACGATGAACCTTTTACAGAATAGGGTGAAATTCTTCTGGCTCGATCGAGATGTTGAAGGCTACATAAACTATAATCTTTTAAAGAATTAATTAATTTCGCGTATGTTCAAAACATTTATTCATTTATCTGTTTCAATTTAACCCTCTACCTTGCGATAACGAGTCCCACTCGTGACAAAAATTGTGGTTCTTATGTTATCAACATCAATTTCACATAAATTTTAATATCAACCCTTTGACTGCGGGGTACTTGGAAACGAAGCGAACGTTGCGTGCGGACGAGCTGCAGCAGTACACAGTGAGCCATTGCACCAAACGCCAATGGGCGTCAACAGTGTAGAACTGTAATATAAAATACCAATGTAATTTCAGGATATGAAAAAAGATATCTAATTAGAAAAATAAGCGTTAATTTTTTCATATAGACAAAATAAAAGTGCATATAAAAGTTCATTTCGCTATCTTTCAGACGACTGCACACCCCATTGGACTTTGAACTTATTTTTCTCGAAAACAATCATTTACACAAAAAAAAATGTATTGCATCAAACTGACTCATTTCGACGCGTAGAATCATTAACTTTTCAATTCTATCGTAAACTTTGCTTCAGCTTGTAGGCACGAGCGTTTGAATACGTTTGGCGTTTCGAGAGATTGCAGAAAATTATAGGAGTCTTTTTACGCTGGTGAAACGATACAGTTAAGTAACGATAGGAGGTTTTACGTATGGTTTCTTTGACCTCCAAGGGTTTCTTAGAGAACCGAGCCGCATAAGGGAATTTGTACGGAAAGCTGAAATTTTTAGCGGGGACCTAAGCGGATGGGGTTCCGCATGGTCGCTCAGCTTGAACCGTCCACCGGCTGAATACTATCATGACGTCACTCGATACGGTCACTGCCTGAATTATTCAGTATTTCTTCGTTTCTACTTCTACACACTGTCTAACTCTTTATCCTAATAGTCGTCCCTGCATACAGCCACTGGCGAACACGTTTCCACAAACTTTGACTTCAATCAGTATTTTCTTCTACCGAACTTCCCCATTGCAGCGCTATTGTAGAATGAATCTATTCATAAGAATCGCAGGATATTTCACTCGGTCTGTTGTCAGCCATGTCCTGGATTCATCAGAAGAATGCTTCGTTTGCAGAGAACAGGATTATAAACCCACAGGGTATGATATGCATAAATGACACCCCAAAGGAATTTTTATGTGTTATAGAAGATTTGGTAATTTGAATATCTTTTTCTTGTAAGATTTTAACGAAAAGTTGCGAAAGCAATTGATGCTCGTGTAAAAACGTACACCTTTGTTGTTCTATCAAACGTTACTATTATACTTCCTATGATGTCATTTGAATACTCAATTAATCTATCCATGGATTCACAGGATATTTCACTAGGTCTATGTCAACCATGTCCTCAATTTATCAAAAGAAGGTTTTGTGTGCAGAGAGCAGAATTATGAATCCACAGGGTATAATAGACATAAATGACATTTTGAAGGAGTCTTTATATGTTACAGAAGATTTGTTAATTTACAACGAAAGTTCTGTTAAGTAACACGTACTTGAAAAAAATTTAACCCGGCGTTGGTACGGTGGGGTGTGACATACCCCAGTTGAAATAAAATGCACACAACTTGAAAATTAGCAATGCCCGAGGCGGCATCTGACGCCTACCTTCAAATTATATATATATGACAGTGTTCTTCTCCGAATATTACGTTCTATTCACCTTTTACATTCTGTAGGGAAAATAATGTGGGGTGTGTGATACTCCAGTGTACTAGCAATGTTAAACTTTGAAGGTGTACCAACGCAGGGTTAAGGACAGTTCCAAGTAATAATCGTTTCTAGATATATACCTATTTTGTTCTATCAAACGTTGTTGCCTTCGAGAATAAAAATATACAAGTATTTACATTAACATCCGCAATCTAGTAAAATGTTTATGATGTGTATGTATATTTATTCAGACTAATTAATTCTCCGACATTTATCTGTCACTTTTAATCAGCCTTGAACATATCCATGCTGCATCGTTTCATTTTCTCGACGCATTTACACCGGAAACAAAAGAAGTACTCCTGCATTCCCCCTATTCCATTGACACCCTCGTTTGAACTATTTTAGAGTCAAGTGGCGCTGCAACATAAGTACGTCTATCAAAGTAAGAGACTTTATCGATCAAACACGTTCCTTAATCCCTGGGCAAACGAAGCAACGGTAGTATTCAAGTAATTCCTTGAAACTACCAGAAACAACCGTTTAATTCCAGCACTATAACAGACTAACATACATTTTCCATTACGAACAATCCCGACCGTTTTGCAGTTAGCGCAACGGAGCAATTTGTAGCAGATCGAATTAATGAATAAACCAAATTGCAGGCCGACGATAAACGCGGAACAGCCGAGGTACTCTTCATCGAAATCTTCGAAGCGTCCAGCTCGTGGTGCACAGAGGGATTACGAATATTTGTTTTAATAATTAGCGTGATAGAATCGGGAGCGTTTCCGCGGCATCGAGAAAAACGCGTCGGCGCGGCTGGTTCGAGTACGCGGCCGGAACGGAAATGGAAAGAGAGCATGGCGAGAGGGAACAGCGGGAAAAATAGAGGAAGAGGAGAAAAAAGGAAACGATAATTTCAGTATTCCAACAAGACGAGAGCCGCGGCGGATCTTCCTAGCGAAACATCGTCTGCGCCGCTTCCCCTCTGCTGGACCTCTCTCTCCGTTTCGGCTGGAATGCACCAAAAATAAATTCGGCGGCGGAGTGCCATTTTGGAATCACCCCTTAATGCATTTGTCTCCTCCTCTATTCGTTCTTTTATAACTTCATTCTGTCACATATCTCCTACACTGGCTGCTCGGAAAAACTGTCCGCCCGATTTTATAAACACATAGTCTATATCAGCATGAAACCAAAAGCAGCTTAATAATATATACAGGATGATTCAAGAATGGTGTCAGACAATTTATGGACGCATTCTGTACCTCGAGACTGAGAAAAATGTCCTGATAGACGTACATCCTAAAATTAACCCTTTAAGAGTTGTGAGTACTCGAAAAGTGCTGGATATGTTATAGGTTCGAAAGAATTTAATTGTCTGTCTAGCTAGAATTTTGTAAAATTGTATATAAATGTCCGTCTGATTTTACAGGCACACAGTCTAAATCAGGATGAAACCACAAAGGGGTTAACAATAATATGTATGGATGATTAACAAATGGTGTCAGAGAAAATTTATGTCCGCATTCTACACCTCGAGACTGGGAAAAATGTCCTAATAAATGTAGATCCTAAAATTAACCCTTCAAGTGTTATGAGTACTTAAAAGTAATAAATATATTATTATCGGCCGTACGAGAAACGCCGATGAGCGTTCGGAGAGTTTGCTTCTTAGGTATGTTCAACGACCTTCCGCACATGGTATATAGTTCATTTTTGGGACCAGCATTGAATAGGCATTTGTTATTCTATTTTGAAAGTACACTCCTAAAGGCTCTATGTTTACAATTTTTTTCGTCATGTTTCTGGACCACAGGAAATTTTTATCCATGGGACACTCATTTGCTTATTGTTGTTTTATTGGTTACCATGCCTGAGGTAGTGAACTTTCAATGCACAACTGTATGTGACATGAAAATATACAATGAAACGTATTCAGGGGGCATCAAATCGTCGAATTTGCACATCAGAATAATACTCGCGTAAAATGTAATTTCCGCACACAATAAGATGTAGCGACAGGACGGACACTGAATATAAATGGCCACGATGAATCACAAATTACTACGTTCCCTCGATCGAGGGATTCAACACTCGACTGAGTGATAGTATTTTCCGGTGAACTTCTGTTTTTTTTTCAAACTGTGCACCTTCGAATTTAAATTTGAATATTTAACTCTCCTTTTTAACTCTGTCAGTAGTCTAATTGTACTGAAATGTGAGTAAAAGGAAAATAACGGATTCTCAATTAACAAGAGGAAAATCGGGCGATAACGCGATTAGACAATGGCGAAGAAGAACGCCGGATGTGTACCGTGAGAATGATTTTCAGTGACACCGCGTTATCACGCCTTATCTACTTCGCAGCATGAACACGATCTCGCCTGTCGCGAGTAATTAAGGTGTAAGTCATTCGAGTTGTCTGTAATCAGTTAATTAACGGGAACAAACTGATCATCGCACGTTGCAAATTGAAGAAAGCCGCTACCGACGTACTCTTTCTAAAAATGTACGACACAGTGATTCCACGAAAGTCATTAAACGTTTCTGTAATTAAAAAGTTTATTACAGATGGAAAGGATTCATTTATATTTTTCAAATAAGTTTATCTAATATGTATTCATAGCAATTAGAAAAAAAAAGAAGAAATCTCTACTGTTAATTTCATGTTTATTCGGCATAATATTCGGTATATTTCAACAATATTAAATAGGATAAAAAATAAATATGCACATATATATGAGTATACCGGAAGGGGCTAATCGGAGAATTATTTCAAATGTTATTTGTTACAGATATTATTGCCTTGTTTCGAATCACAGTGCTCTGAAAAAATATTGAATAACAGAAAATTAAAGAATGGGTCAATTGCAGGATTATTGTTGCCTTGCTACAAACAATAGTACCCTGAAAATATTTCAGATAAAAGAAAATTAAATTATCGTAGTCATTGGATTAATTTAGTGAGTCACTGTACACTCTTAACAGTATACAAATAATATAAACAAATTTTTTAATCAAATGTTGAAGAGTGAATATTTAACAGACTTTCGCATCAGTCAATTTAGAATGAAATATTCTTCCTATTCTGAATTCTTACAATAGTAGCAGAAGAAAGGAATACGCAGTACCATTTAATATCTTTTCGAAATGTTAATATTTTTTGTTTAAAATCCTTGGTAGCAGGCTGAAATTTCTTCCTGCTCAATAGCGATCAGCTTGAAAAGTTTTTTGGCCTGCAGCTCAGTTTCACGGAAATTCGATACACTCCTCTCTTTTTTAGACGGCGCGGTGCTCCGAAAATTTGTTGAAGGAACGGAAGGATTGCGAAACGTAGAATCGCGCGGATGGAAGTGGAGGAAGGAGGAATTCAGTGGTGCAGAAAATACGTTCGTCTGGTTGGTCGGAGGAAATTGTAGTCGGCAAACTTTCCTCGATGCATCGACGATGGTTTCTAGCGAGCACATAAAAAAACACCGTCTTTCAGCCGCGGCGCTTATGCATTTTCATTGATACGCCGTACCTACGTTCGACAAAACGTGAAATCCACGACCACCGGTCTATTCAAACGAAGTGTACGTTCCAGCTGCCAGTCTGCGAACTTTTGAATAGAGACCCGAGGAAAATTCACTTCGTACGACTCGCAGTCTGTACAATAGGAAAATTATTTCTTTTCGACGTTTTAAATGTTTGGAATACTTCTAAAGATTTTCTTGCTAATGGAGACTAAAGTAAAATTTTACTTTTATAAAATTTGCTGCGTACTCCTTTCAGGCTGAACAATATGAAAATAATTTCTGTGCATCGTTTTATATATTTGGAATACTTATGTAGTTTTTTCTTGTTAATGGAGGCTGAAGTACAATTTGCTTCGTACATCTTCCAGACTGTACAATATGAAAATAATTTCTTTCCAACGTTTTATATATTTAGAATACCTCTGAAGTTCTTCCCTGCTAACAACAGTGACTAACATAAAATTTACCTAATCTCTGCTTAAAAAATCCTCTCCGTACTCCTTTCAGACTATGCAATATCAATTTTCTTTTCACTATATTCTATGTTTGAACGTTTCTTCTTTTGAAGTTCTTTCTCAGTGATAGAGATCAAAGTAAAATGTTCCTGGTACTTTCGTAAACACTTCCTACTCCTTTAACATTGTAGGATATGAGCATGATTTTTTATCTATGTTTTCTGTATTTGCAATGCTTCTGAAGTCAGTTACTTTTCTTGCGCGTTTCTTTTTTTCAGCCGGTGTGCCCGATTCCATGCGATATGTTCGTCGAGGGCGTACTTTACAATCTGATATTCAATATTAAGATCACTGGACCGTGGAAGTTCTTCGAGTATGATATTACATACAGTCGTAGCCATGTATCTGCATGACTTCAGGCTGATCTGAGCTTCGTCAGCGATCTCATCCGCGTGAGATCAGGATTACACAGAAGTTCAAACGATACAGTTATGTTGGATCCATTAAACACATTCGCGGCTCGTGCAGAACATCAAATCGCTTGCAAATTATTCAGACGTTCATGCCGGAGAAAACGGACGACGATATACATTCGAATCACTTTTTTACTCGAAATAAAATGTAAATGGAGAATTAAAGAATCTTGCAGGTTTACAACTCAGTATTATTGTAACTAATACTAGAAAAATACCATTAAACATTAACGCGTTGAGTAACACAGTAGAAGCAGCCATATCTGGCCAGACACGATATAATATACTATTTTTATTGTAAATCCTTAAGAAGAAAGATGTTCGAGTATTCAGTTGTGTTTTTATGTTCCTACATTAATGTTACAACGTGAAACTTGCTGTGGATTGTGTTATAAGAAATAGTTATTTAATTAAATTAAATTTTCAGTGCCGGTCATCGGTGACTCCCGCGGCATTCAACGTGTTAACATAATTGATGTAAAGTTTACGAGATTAATCGACGAGAAAATTCAGTATTGAGTATTTTTAATTGAATTTCTTCTGTTTTGTCGAAAATGACTGAGCTGAAGGTTTTAGAACCAGTTAAATGATTTTAGGATCATGTCATGCGAACTATGTAGATCAATCAACATTGCTAAAGTATAACAATAAATTCTTCGAGAAGTTTGAAGGTACAACTCTATTTCTGTAACCATGAAAAATTTCAGATTAAAAGAACTTTCAGGGTTATAATTAAATCTTATCGGAATTAATATCTCAAAAATACCACGGAACATTAAAATGACTGTTGTAAAGCTTTCTAGGCTAACCGAAGAAAAAACATTCATCTCTTTGCATCATCATTGCAGACTTTTGTCGACATTGCTAAACTATAACAAGAAATTCTTCAAGATGTCTCAAGCTACAACCCTATTTCTTCAACCGTGAAATATTTCAGTTTAAAAGACCTTTCAGTATTATAATACTTAAGTGAATACGAAACTAACTGAACTGTGAAGATGTAAGGATCAGTTGAAACATTCCAGGACCATATCTTACGGACTACGTACGCTGCAGTCCATGAATCTCAGGACATTTGCTATTTCTGTTGAAACTATGATATTCTACTTGGATTGCAGCAAAATGTTGCAAAAATTGTTTAGAACAGTTTCAAGAGGATAATGAAGTAGAACTTGTATACTGGTCCTCCCAATCACCCAACCTGAGCTCAATTGGGGAAACATGAGATGAATTGAACCAAAAAATACGACAAGTCTACCTAAATCGAAAAACTGTCTTGTGGAATCTCTTAAAATAGGAATGGGGCAACATATTATGAGAAATTATTGAAAAACACAGCTAGAGTGCAAAAACTTTGCTTGAATCAAGGACGGAAGGGGCTAAATCAATCAAAAGGGGATATTAACGTTTAACAATTTCCATCGTGAGATTTGTGATATAATACAGAACGTACATTTTCTTTGCAGTACAAAGTATGGAATAAATATATTTTCAAATCTTCTAACGATTTCGTAAACTTCTCCCGATTCATTTCAAATCTGATCAAGTGTCCTAGCACATATGGACGAGAGTGTAGGTACATCGCTCGACACTGCTAAACTATAACAAATTCTTCAAGGTGTCTCAAGCTTCAACCCGCTCTCATCAACCACAAAAAATTTCAGTTCAAAAGGACATATTGTTCAGTTACGAAGATAATCTTATCAAGCTCCTCCGGGGAAGGTTTTCACCTGGAGAGAGATAAACCGGGAAGAATCATAGGAAGATTAGATATTAAAACATGCGTCTGGAACGAGGTGAATCGAATAGGTCGTTTTCCCACGCTCTTCGTCGATGCCTCCCATGCTTTCCTCCATTTACGTTCGTTCGCGAAAAAATCGACTGGAATTTCGCGCCGCCCGTGATTCTAATTCCTCCTATAGTTGAGCTCTGTACACCTTTCGCCATCGCCATTATGATACCGCCGCTGAAACACAGCCCACGTTACCTTTCACAATTTATACAGGGTGGCCTGTTTCTAAAACAGATGAACAATTACATTTACGTACGTGGTCTGCTATCTTGCAAGGACAGACCGCGAATGGACCTCGGTTTTTTGGTGCTAGACCGAGCTGAGACTGTAGCACTCGCTGAGAATAAATGAAGTGTACTATACGAACCGTTTCTGACCAGAAAAACTGGTCTTTATTAATTAAATTTTTTCCTTTTCCCCGGAATCTACAAAATACTAACCGTTCTCTCAAGAATCTTTTCATTTCCTTTCGTTTCATTCGGTTTTTCATTTTCTGTTTCTGTATGCCCTAATTTCTCATTAATTCTTTGCTTTACTATACTCTTTATGTTCATTAAAGATTCCAAAAAAGTATATTCAATATCTATTAATAAAAGTTATGACACTTGATACGATTACTCATGCTATTAACGCGTTCCCTGCCAAGCCGCTTTTGAGTGACTGTCATTTTCAAGCCACATGGGTTACACAAAAGATTATGTATGTCGCAGTTTTTTGTAAGGTGGAAATTTACTTATTAGTAGAGCGAATACTCAAAGTATAAAATGCATAATATAATAAAACAAATAAGTTTATTTCATGCATCAGTGAGAGGAAGAATTCTTTCACTGTGCTTTATCTATTAATGGCAAGAATATTACCTGGCCTGAACGAACAGTTCAGTGTGCACCAAAGATGATCAACGTAGCAGGGAACGTGTTAAACAAAATTTTAGTTAAACATATTTTATGTAACAACATTATATACAGATATCAAATGAAAGTACACGGTACATTCCTTTCTCTGTAGATCATTGAAAACTTGTTCACAAAACGAACCCTTTAGAATTTCCGAGTGCAAGAAAAAGTTACCATCTCGTCTATTTTTCCACAATACTGACACTGCTGATGTTTTACAGTCTATTTATACTAATCGAGCAGATTTGCGACCTGTTCTCGTCAGAATGATTTCGTTCGAGCAGCTGTCGCGTTTCGATCTCCGGTTCCAGCCGAATTTCATTCGAATGGCGCAACCCGGCTGAGAAAAAGTTTCTAACGGCGGCCTTCTTTTTCGAGAGATCGAGACGGAATTGTCGATCCACCGCGTGGAAATGACGGTGGCACGAAAGGATATGCGGTGGATTCGCAAAACGATCGAGACCGGCTCGAGGAAGAAATAACACGGGCATCCGGAGACTTTTCGTGGAACACGGGACGCGGAATGTTGGGGATGTAGAAGACGCCCAAGGCCGAACTAGGGACAGAATTAGATTCCACCGAACCTTTTCTATCTTCTTTGTGAGTTCGTGAATTCGTTAGAGGCGAAATCAATTTTCCATATGAAAGAAAACGATTCCACGTCGAGGGAATACGAGTGTTTACTCTGCCGCTGGTCTCAACGCATTCGTACCGGTTACTTTAGTGTTGGGTGGTGTTGTTCTAAGCTTTTCGTACGGGAAGATTTAATTGAAACGTCTCGATAGAGAAACTAAAAATATGAATGCTTCGAACAGGAAATAGATCAAATATTTCCGTGATTATTCTGCTTCCTATATTTTAGTAGAATTGAGGGACTATTAATTTTGAAGGTGTGTTTGCAGTGTATATTGATTTTATTCATTTTTGAATTAAAATTGAGGAAAATTCTATTTAACCCATTTGCATCATTAGCGCATATATGCGCGCAATTTTCCTGGCCATTATCACCAGAGCGCATATGTGCGCGCAGTACTTAGAACTGTTAGATGCCATAAAAAAAAGTTGGTGATAAGGGCATATTTTTCATTCTTCTGTAAAAAAGTTGGTGATAAGGGCATATTTTTCATTCTTCTGTAAAGAAGTTGGTGATAAGGGCATATTTTCCATTCTTCCATGTGATGCAAATGGATTAACTCAGGAATTTCTGTTTCCTGCATTCGTAAAGTTATTGTTTACTTTGTATAGAAGCATACTGTACAGTTCTACGAAATACCGAAGACTGCAATTCCAAGAATTTAGACGACGAATGTAAACATGTTGTGTTCTCCGCGACAAAACTATAACACAGCCGTTATTTGTTACCGAAATCAGAAGGTAGTAAGAAGTTATTCGTGAGATTTTCACTGTAGTAATTAGTTTTGTGTCATTTGATGTGTTATCTTATGAAAATTGTTAGTTCTAATAATAATTATACAGTAAACTTCCCCGTGGAAGCAAATTAAGTGAAGCAGAAATAAAAGTGATCAGTATCTTGCAAGAAAAAAAAGTATTCACTGGCAGAAGTATCACGCATTTTAAAAAGGAGTCACTGTGCTATACGTAACTATGTAAAAAATAAAGAAAAGGACTTAAAACAACATCCTGATGGACGCCCAAAGGCTACAACTGCTCGAGAAAGACGTGTCATTTTAAGGATGCGATCGAATTCAGCTCTCAAAGCACGATAAATTGCGGCAGAAGTTAGCGTCAATATAAATATAAGAAATATACATCGAATTATTAAAGTTGCAAGCTGCTTAAAACAACTAAAATTTCTGAAGAAACCACCACTAACTGAGAGGCACAAAAGACACGATTAGATCTCGCGGAGAAAAAAGTGCAATGGAACAAAAAATGGAGGAAAGTAATATTTTCAGATGAAAAACGCTCTAACTTAGATGGTCCCGATGGCCTTCATTATTATTTTAATGCCCTGAGAGAAGAAAAACTTACTAAACAGAAAAGACAAATGGGCGGAAGAGGTGGTATGGTGTGGGCGGCTATATGTTACGTTGGTAAAAGCAATATTGTTTATTTTCAATAAAATGAATAGTAAAATATATGTTCAAACGATCCAAGTACAGTTAGCTAAACATGCCTGTCAAATGGCTTCACAAAATTTTATTTTTCAACGCGATAATTCAAATGTGCACACAGCAAAGTACGTTAAAAATTGTCTAGAAACAGAAAATATCGAAGTATTATCATGACCCGCCAGATCTCCGGATCTGAACATTATTGAAAACTGTTGGAGCATGCTTCCAACACAAGTTTATGCAAACGGCACACAATTCAACACTATAGAAGAGATAAAAAATTGTATTTTAAATGAATGGGTATCACTGAATCAAAATGTTATATAAAAATTATATGATTCATTACCACAGAGAATCATCGAAGTTATAAACAACAAAGGTGGTAATACACACTATTAATAAGTAAATGAAAATTATTTTTCATGAATTGTTTTCATTTATTTTACAAAAAAGTATTCCCTGTCTTATAGTTTTGTCGCGCTGTGTACGTGCAATGTAATTTTATTTATGCGCAATATTATTGAAATATGTGTTCAACAATGTGTCTCATTGATTTTTACACTAACGACCTTGAAGAAAAATGTTGCTAAGACCTAAGTGTTGGAAGACGGTAAGACACCTAAGTGTTCTAAGAATGCCACATTGGGAGCTATCCAGATAGCTATACGATTGTAAATTTAATTCGAGTTTTAATAAACACATGTCCTTATAATCCTATAGTTTCTACAAAATGAAAATAAGTGATTTTTGACAAAATGGTAACAATCTGAAGAATGAAAATCGATTTTTAACTAATGTTTTGACCTTCAGACCGCGCTAAAAATCGTAAATGCTTATGTATTTAGTTCCGTAGTTCAGACGTTAGCTACACTCATACTAATTAAGAACTTTTTTCAGTTTTTCATGTCAAAAGATTTCAGTGGTATATAATTATTGCGAGAGCTATCCGAGAAGAATTTATCAACCTGTCTATTTCTACAGTGAATAATTACTAGAGTTTAGCCGATAACAATGTACACAAATTCACGAATGTTGTATAAATGTGTACGAATCAATCTACAAAGTTTCATAAGCATATGCTGTGTAGTTGAATCGAAAAAAATTCTAAGAATAGACCGAAAATGGCGAACACGTGCGAGTCATCCGAGAAGCATTTTATCAACTTGCCTACTTCCACACTGAATAATTACGATACTTTACATGATAACAACATAAAAAAATTCCTGAGTATGGTATAAATATGTATGAATAAACTTGCAAAAATTTCATAAGCACATGTTTTTTAGATTTCGCCGAAAAAATTCCCGAAGTATACCCTGAAAACAGACTGAGAAAGAGTACCCTCTTAATCAAAGGGTTAACAGTGTCCAGAAGTGCAGTGTTCGAGCTCTGGTTTAAAACGTACGGTCAACTACTTGAGACGAATTTTAACGAAACGACCGATGTGAAGGTCAACAGCAAAGTTTTTTGTAATTCCGCTCGGCTTCGTCGTTACGTGTTTTCTTTTCGATGTTCGCCGTGAAACGCTTAAGCAATTACGCTACGGGATACGTTCTGTTCGAACATTTCTCGGATACGCGTTAAATACCGTTCCCTGTTCTTCCTAACGAATTGTCGCAGCGGGCTTCACACTTTCTGCCTTTACCTAAATACTGTAGCATCCGAGGAAACGCAAGAAAAACACATTGGAAAAAACGTAATACGTAAGAACGTGCGTTTCGAAACACCGAACGCGGAATCATAGAAGTTTTACGAAAGCAATGGCTTCCGCGTTGCTACGTATTAAGACAACGGCAACGGCAAAACGTTGTTAATTATCGAACAATGGGGAAAATTTGTAGCATCTATGATCATATGATTTTTCGTTTAATAAAATATACAGGTGTGTCGGAACAAGTAGCAGGTGTTTCTGGATGAAAAAATTACACGAAAATGTAGAACGAAGTTTGTTCGTATGAGACTCCGTTTTCGAAAATATTAAGTGGAAATGTTCAACGAGCACCTCCATACCTCCCGTGCGGAAGATTGGTAAGAGTATTCAGTAAGCACGTGAAGTGAACGCCCATGAGCGTTCTCCGCACGAACCATAGTAATAGAGCGCTTAAGAAAGCCTGTAGCTCGCGAAAGGTTACTTTTCAGTCTAAAATCAATTATATTAAAGTATAATGAAACTCCAATTGCTCGAAGGTTTGTTTGATTCTGTACTTTGGCTAAAAATCACACAGAATCAATTTAATAGTCAGTAATACAATATTAAGTAATACAATTATTCTATTCTACACTTTCGTTTTATTTTTCCATCCAGAATCTCCAACTAGGTCCTGCCAATACAAGTAGGACC
This sequence comes from Macropis europaea, assembly GCA_916610135.2. Lineage (NCBI taxonomy): Eukaryota > Metazoa > Arthropoda > Insecta > Hymenoptera > Melittidae > Macropis > Macropis europaea. Next base: position 25,154,424 of record OU744344.1, read on the forward strand.
TCGATTACCCAAACTATAATTCAGTAACAGTAACAACAGTATGACTCGCATTGCAACTAAGTATCGCACGAAAACGACATATTTATTTTAAAATATAGAACACAGAGTAGTGCAAAATGAAGTGCGCAGTGCCATTAACCCTTTAACTGCAAAAAACGTATAGATACGCTTTACAAAGTCACCCACTGGTTGCTGGCGACGCCCATGGGCGTTCAGTACAATGGTTCACTAGTACTTACTACTACAGCTGGGCCGCACGCAGCGTTCACCTTGTTCCCAAGCAGCCCGCAGTCGAAGGGTTAACGATATCTCCAGTTTGCAACTGACATAGTATGACTAATTTCGAGATGATCGAGGCTCCATTGTATCACAATCTTATTTTGCTACCAGAAACATTAACATCCTGAGGCCAATGATCTGATAGGTCGACGCCCATACAAGTAACTAATAATAATAATAATCAACATCGTTTCGATGAAAGCCTCCACAATATCAGCCTCACAAATTGTCCGTGAAACGGCGTGCCGTGTTATTTTCGACCAGTTTCACGTACTTACATTCGTCTCATAATATCAGCCCGTTCTGCTACGAAGAATTCCCGATTCCGCTGTATTACGGGAATTTTCTCAGCAAGGAGCTTCGATTGTGCCGGAGCGAAAGCGTGCTTGCTGCCGCCGCAACAACAACGAGAACGGCTCTATGAGAAAAGGAACACACACACGGCGCACACAGGGAGAAGGATCGTCTATAATCGTCGGATATAAACGCACGTAACGACGCATTTTGTAATGAAGCATCACATGTAAAGGGCACGGCGTATCGTTGTCGCGCACATAATAATTTGTTGCTACTCGTCGTTGTCGTCCTCCAGGACGATCATTATTCCAGAGCCGTGGACAACTAGGTAACCTTTCCCGCTCCCGCTTCTATCCACGCTACTCGTTAATGAACAAACCATCAATCAAACTCTTCCGGCATGCTTGCCTGCCAGACCTCCAGAACATCGCCATTTTCAGGCATTAACCCCTTGTTTAAAAAATTTCCGAATAGCTATCATAGAGGTGTAATTGATTACTATTTGAGGCTATAATGGCCAGATAGAGAAGGAATACTTGTCGAAATGTATTGAGTCGTTTGGAAAGTTTTTACATGTTTTTATCTGTGAATTTTACTCTGTAAATAAACGTGCAGTATAATTTCTCTATTTTTCGGTGACTCCTTCTCATCGTTCAAAAAATTCAACTGACTTTAAACTGAAGAACGTATTAAGCGCCATTTCGATGGATTCTGCATTAGTAATTTCTTTCTTTATTTTGAAAGGGAAATATTCTAGTTTCTCAACAAGCACGAGGGCTTGAGTGTCTTCGTGGCTGAAAAGGGGGATTTCACGAGAAAGGAAGTGAACGAATGATTTCGTTTGGTATATGCACCGACATCCTGGCAGTGGCCATCGAAAAAGAGCAGGATGATGACGTCAGGATAAAAGAACGATACGTTCGTTGGGGTCACGGTGGTTTCAATGTGAACACGCAACCTGTGTTCGTACAAAACGCACAAAGCTGGCAGCCGAGTGGTATCTCGACTGATAATTACGGAAGGGGCCCGAGCGAACTTCCGCTCAATAAAACCTACCCGATGAACGCTTGCTTAAAACCCGTACACCTGTGTGCCCACCTGAACCGACGTAAAATTCTCTGGAAAATTCGACGGTGTCGCTGCGTGCCGGCGTTGAAATCACCGACGCAAGGAACGGACAATTGAGTCCATCGAACAACATTTTGAGAAAAATAATTATTTTGATGATCTTCTATGATTCTACATTAATCCTTTTCATTTTTCTCTTGACTACTGTTTATATACATATATACATATATATATATATATATATTTTTGTGATGTTTTCAATGCTTTGGAAAGATCTGTGTGAGCTGGAAATAGCCGTACCAACTCATATAGTATCAAAAATAGTTTTTTCTTAAATACTGTTTATATATACATTTTTGTGTTGTTTTGAATATATTTCGGTAGATCTGACTGTGAATGAGCTGGAAATGGTCATAGCAACTCATATAGTGTCTAAAAGTGTTCGTCCGTCAGGTGTTTGTCTCTCTCACTTTCATTCTTTCTTTCTTGACGTTGTTAAAAAAGAGATTTTACCATTGATAAGCTGAAGCTGATAATCAGTTGTGGTCAGAAACAGATGAAGCGAATAAGACTATAATTAAGAAATGCCTGCATGTGAGGTGAGTTTTTTTATACCGCCTGTATAATTTTTGCTTTGTTCTGTTGCACGTAAAAATTATTACTTGCAAAAAACAAATTTAAAAAGAGTGTCGAAAAGTGGACTTGTGCTGTTTCAAAATTCATAGCTTCAATTTGAAATTTCGGCGAGAAGCAAAATGCTGAAAGGAATAACTAAACGAACTTGTTACAGTTAAGGAAAAATAATTGAATTTTCTACAGTCTGAATTCTTAGATACACATTTTTAAAAGGACAATTATGAATGCCCGATCGTCCTGAATTTTACAACCTTTCTCAAAAAAGAAATTACATAAACTTCTACAACAAATGAAAGTTTGCTCTACTCTTCTTTCTCCCGAAAAGAATTCAGAAATACTTGAGAAATAATAATGCACACATGTGTAATCATAAAACACAATATCATTATCTACAGTATTTGAATTTTGAAAAGTTAAACGTACGCGCACGTGTCAATATCCCAGAATAGGCCAACAAAACTTTCTGCACCGTTCCAGTTCAACCTAGAATGATGGAATGTTTTCAAAAATGGACAAAATCTTGAGAATACAGTTACTTGAATCGCGTTAACCTATCTCTTCTATACAGTATAAAATTAATAACAGTGCAAAGCGAAATCCGTTAGCCGACCGGTATTGAAAGTTGCTGTTTCGAAAACGAAACTTAAATGAGAAAACGATCCTCAAATTTCAACGTATATACACCCTCGTCCATAAATATCAAGACCCTTCTCGAATTCGAAATAAATCTAAAAAAAGGTTGCGAAGTCATCGGAGAATTCAAGCATTGCCCTATTGCATGCTTTATACAACAAAAGAAATGTATACCAATATTATATTACAAATTCATTAAATATCAGATCCACTTTTTACTAATACACGCCCTTGTTCTTCATTATAATTTTTTGGGGGGAATTTTTCAATAGTTTCTGATCATATTTGCTCCCATTCCAGAAGTAATTGGGTCTACAGGTCACATTTCGATCTGTAGGAAGTTTGTCATATTTTCTAATCCAGCTTCCCTTAGATTTTTTCAATTGGGTTCAAATCGAACAATTGGAAGGGTCGATGCGTGATTTTCATTTCATTATGGTGATACAGTAAAATACCGTGTTTCTTTAATCCTCAATCAAAATCATCCGCTGTGTGTGGATTAATAATAGCTGAATTTTATTATGTTTTGTATTTTTGTGCCAGTGAACGCTTCATTTATTATTTATGTGTTAATTATTTATTATGCTAACGTGACTCTACATGTTCATACATTATTTCAAATTGAAAACTAGTTCTCGAAGCCAGTATAGTGACCGTTTGCGCATAGGACATTGCATTTCCAGGGCGTATACTATGTACGTCTTTTGTAGCCAAAGAGTTAACAGTAATAACACGTGTTCTAAGACTTATGGTCATCAGTGTACGTTTTCATCCCGGTTGAAAATGAACACTGAATCTCCTGAACCCGTAGGATGAAACTGGATCGACAAAACTTCCAAGCACGCGTTTCATGGCTGGACACTGGTTACGTAAGCTCGAGAAAGACGATAATAACCGGACACTTAGGGAGAGCGTACAGTTTCTAGGAAGATCTAGACAACGGTACAAACAGAAGTGTCAAAATAACTGAACTGACCTGACTGCTGCCAGTCGGTCACGAAACAGCCGGTTATTTTCAGTATTACTGACGGTACGGTTTCTCCAGAACCCTAATCCGTCGATTGTGCACCGGCAAAACGATCCTCGATCGGCCATTGTTTCGTGGAAAGCAATTGAAATGGGACCGCTCAACGGTAAGACAAAAAGTCGTAAAAAGGTGGCCACGGTGCTGCAGAATCGAAAGACTAATCCGAAAGGGATTTCCTGTGCACGAACAGGTACTCCAAAGCTAGGTTCGATTGTTTCAAATTCGACCCGAACCTGTATATTCCTTTGTCTTAAACTTTATAACAAATGCTGAAATATCAGGTCATCCCATAAGCAATGTTCTCTGTATTATAAACTGTGTGTTAAATATGAATGTTCACTGGCCAACATAATTAGAGGATCTACTATTTATTGAAGTGTTAGATACTATAAACATTCCAAATATTATATACAATAAACATGGAATGACAGGGGTAAAACGTAGGATACTGAATATATACTTTATTACCGATACTTGATAGATTGTTGAAGGTTACTGAAACCCCTGAGTCTGTAATAGTTCTGATTATTATATCGTCCGAGTTTGTTTTCTAAAAATGGTTCTGGGTGTGTGGTGGATTGACCCACCATAGTACAGATCTGCTGCTCACTATTTTGTTAATAAGATCTCATTTTTAGCGGAAAAATATCATGCTGGCGTTTGTTACAGTCAAAATTAATTGTATTTATCAACTATTACCTATTTTGGTAGTTCGACAGCATTTTAGCTGACGCAGTATTCAATCATACTAATTGATTAAAATCAGCGTGAAATGATGTGTCTTAAAACAATAGAAATTTGTTGAATATGAAATCAGAAAAGTATTGATGCAGTTGAACAAGGACATTAAAATAAATATTGAATATCTTGATAATTAAAAATAACTGCAGTAGTTACTTCGTTTACGTTTGACGAAGTAAAACATTGACTGCAATACTGTATTAGCTGACAGTGGAGAACTTTCTAAATTTTTATACAAAATGTATATAATCTCAACTTATACCATTTTTAAACAATAATATCAGTAAGTTATAAGTTATGAAATGACCTGTTGCAGCCGAGAAATATGAGTCAACGAGTTTTTATTAAACAGAATGCAGAGCAGACGTTCGAAATTATTTGCGATGCTATTTTATAATGAACTACACTTACTTTTCGCAGTTGATCTAATTCGTTGATGTCCGTGGAGGATTGCATCGCCTGTGAAAGAGAAAAGTATACTGTTATTCCCAGTGAAAACCAGTTTCTTCTCGAAATATGTTTCTTCCTGCAGATCTTTGTTTTTGGCTGAATGTTCTGTTTCGAAATTCGATTATCGCAGAAAAGAATGCAGCTCCGTCAAAAAGAGCACACGAACATAACATAGTGTGTATGCTCTGAATGGATATTAAATATCGTGTTATATATCCAAATATCAGAGAAACGCACATTTAAAACCGTGAAAAAATAAAAATTACACTTTTTATTTACAGTTTCATTTCGATAACTGCATTAACGTACAAAATATTGTACTCTAAAAATGTACATCTGCGTAAACATCCGCAGTCCAGTTATGAGATACTGCAATACGAAGGCTTACGATAAAGAAATATGATTTGTAGTTTAAATTTCATGTATATACCCTTGAACGAAAGTGAAAATAAATAAATAATTCCAACGGTTAGTGGCTCGATACATGTGCATGCGAAACGGTATATGGCGTACAACAGCAAGCGTACATCTGTTATGAAAATGATTTGCCATGAACAATGAATAACTTTGCAAACATATAATGAAACATATTCGTCTCGAACGATATATTTGTAACAGTAAATTTTAACACGATAACCATGCTGATGCATTAGATAATCTGTGTGGAATATTAATTAACGGACAGCATAGTAATTGTAATAACTCGTTTACTATGAAAATAAGCGGGAAAAAACGTGATAACTGTATCGACTTCATGAGAATGAATAAACGAAAAACAGATGAAAAGACAGATACGGGCTGAAGGTGGTAATTAAAATTAGAAAGATTCAGCTAAACTGAAGTAGAACTGGAATCCTAATGGCTTAATATTTGTGGTGGCCTCTCCAAGGCGCTGGCACAATAAAACCTCGATTACACGGCGATTGGTTGATCGAACAGTGTACTTCCAAGTAAACACCAATAAAGAAACTAAATATTCATCCACATAGAATGTATACAGTTTCAGAAATATTTATGCAGTAAGAATTTTATGATAATAAAAATTATTACTATTCCATACTGAAGTGTAATTCTTTGATTAATCTCAAATTAGATATCAACTACTCGAGGTTTTACAATAACAATAAATATAGTAGCTTAAACGTTGTTTAAATATTTGTGTACTTCATTGCTCGGACAATGGAGGTTCTATTATAAATTAAATACAATCGAATCAATTGTTCTCAGATATTTATGTACCTTGTTATTTTTCCAAAAGTTCTTATCGACCTTGTAAGTAGAATCACGGCTGTCCGTAATCGTTATACTAGACAAATATATTGTCCAGATAATCGAGGTTCTTAATACTACTCCAATTAAATTAATTAATCAGATTTCTTCAATAAATAATAAATATAGCACATCGTATATTTTCGATTAAAATTTGATTTACCTAGTTAAAATTCCGCAATAAATAGTAAATATAACAGATTCGAATATTTTCTGCGTTTTTATAAAACTCGCATTATCCTTGCCCTTAAAAAAGTAATCATTATATTATTCAACCACCTCATTCCGATAGTCGGGGTTCGCGCTGCCTTTATAATTGCACACTTAATTATCCGCCAATTAAATCGACTAATCGAGATTCTCTTATAAATAATAAATATAATTCATCTGATATTATCGTTCAAAAATTAATTTACCTAGCTGTTCATATTATAAAACAGAACCCGCGATTATTATATTAATGAACCACGGTCCGCATGATCAGAGTTCACGTTGTGTTTTGTTATCACAAAACAAAATTAATCAACATTCCGCCATGAATGTTAAAAAGAAATACGAGGAGCAACAAGCAAGACCAAATATGAAATATAGCAAACAAGTAATAATAAACACAGCCTACGAAATTACCTCGATATTCGAGGTTCACGTTGTCTTTATCATCGCGAAAGAAACTTAATATTCAAATAAACAAGTACAAAGATCAAGTATCAAAGACAAACATAAAATATATCAAATACACAGTAACAAACACGGCATACAAAATTACCAGGTCGTTTTTCCAAAAGTTCCCGTTCCCATTGTCGGCGGCAGGAACGTTATTCCCAAAGTTCACCAGCGAGAAGAAATTATTATTCCCGCTGTTGCCGTTCATCTCCGGGTCGTCGACGTTCTCCACGATCTCGTAGTCCAACGACTTCGAGTCCCCGTTGTTGTTCACGAACGAACGCGCGAAGCTGCTCTTAAAAAATTGTTCCAAAGACACCTCGCTGCCGAGCGCGAACTCCACTTTCGGTCGCGTGTCGCCCATGATCTTCTGCTCCTCGTGTTCTTCCCTGTCGTCACAAAAAAACAAACAGGCTGCTCCACCAGCTTGAGACGAATCGAGGTTACGAACCGTAACCCGACGATTAGATCGAAGGATTCAATCGAAGGACAAAGGACGAATCATCCCGATAGGACAACACCGTTCACAGTCGACCGTCACGCGAAACGGCTCCGAGATATTATCCTGACGGTTTTCACTTGTTTTCCACGAACGTATCGCCATCGACCGTGAGTGCGTGCTCGTTTCAATGTTCTATTGTGGTTTTTTAATGTATTTGGCCAAAACAGACGATTTTTCTGATATGCAAAGATGTTACAGAGACCTGAGCGTTTGAAACATTGCGCTCGAAACACACAGCACGCCACTGCGTGTCAAACTGACAACGAGTACCGGTTCGTGTGGTAACAGGACCACCAGACCCACAAACACTGGGAAACGGACTCACAGAACCGCGTGTCGCACATGCGCTGCTACTCATCGTCGATCATCGATTCTCCGGTACAACTGGCGAGCAAAGCTGGCGTTCCGCGGGTTAAAAGCGGTGTAGGGGAAGTTACCCCCACCACTCGCCAAACTTGCTCTTGGTATAGTGTGGTTTTATTTCCTTGTTTAGAAAAGATGACGTTTCAAGAGTTCACTCTTAGTTTATTTAACGAACTATAGTTATATGAAGTTCGAACACTTACAGTAGAACCTCGATTATTCGAGTAACAATCATATGAACATCCGATCATTTTGTGTTAATTACAGGCTAAGATTGTTGTTAGCGACACTACATACCTAGTTTTATACTGGTACGTACTTTACATTCTAAAATGAAATTATCATTTTTGTATGAAACATAGTTACAATGTGGTGTAACGGGTCTGTAGTTGGGATAATCGAGGTTCTACTGTATTTGCTTATGATTCGCCTTCTTTTGGTTTACATCGAATATTTCTTTTTTATAAAAATACTAGCTGATGTACCCCCGCTCGAGAGCGGCCAATTTTAATGTTAGTGTAAGGGGATGGGGGGAAGAAAATCCTTTTTTAGTAGTTACGTACGCTATAAAAGGAAAGTGACGGCTAAATTTTAACTTCCCAAGTTCAGCGGTTTGGGCTATGCGTTGATCGTTCGTGAGTCATATAATACTATATACTATAATTGTAATCTATTTATTTAATTTATTTATCTTATTTCTGATTAACAGTACTATTTCTGATTATCAGTCTAACTTTTTATACATTTATAAGTGCGAGGACAGGAAACAGGAGTGAATAGTGGGGGGCTCCTTCCCCTACAGCATGTCTTACAAAGCCAGGGACACCTAGTTTGTTCTATACTGTATACATACGTGTTTGCCAAAATCCTACACTCATTTCTCGTTTCCCCTTTTACATTTTGAGAAATTAAGATGTGAACGAAATCGTATCGATGTGTCTATATTAGGTCAAATAAATAAATTAACAATTACAGTTATTTTCATTTAACGAGATACTGACCATTAACTTCAGTATTCGTGTTTTATTATTTAAACAGTTCTTTAATTCCATCTGCGAGAAATTTGTATGGTTTTAAGAGAATTCATGTTTGTTTATTTGAAAAATGATAGGTCCACCTGTATATACATGGAATAGTTAGCAAGTGTAACACAAATCTGAAAGAAACTGTATCTGCCGTTATTTCCAAGTACTTATCCACGAAATTTCTATAAGTTTGTTTCTAAATAGTACTGTGAATCGCCCGAATCAATGGAAATTTATGAAAATGCAAAATGTGAACAAGAATTAACTGTAATGTTACCTAGATGGCGCTGAAGGTCAATTTACTGTATCGTATAGCGAGTTTCCGTTATATGTTCAATGCTCCATGTTTTGCTTCGTGACTGAAATCGAAATTTTTGATTGTACCGAAGTCCCTTGTACTGAATGTTTTTCCATTGTCATTTATTAAGAATCTGTAGAATGATTAACAACTGTTTTATACTGAGTCGCGAATCTCTACAAATAGTTGGTATCTGTTAATATATGCTTTCTTGCTGAGTACTTGCGACTATAACATAACCTGCATTCCACAAGTGAGAGCACGATCGCATAAAGTAATTAAAAGACAGTGGTTAAAAATGCCACGATTTCCAATCCATGCAGCTATCGGTACTGGTCGTAATACTCCATTTCCTAAGTCAATTCGATTCGTCCGTTATGGATGCACAAACAGACCATTTTTTCATATTGTTGTAATGGATGTAAGTTCCTATAGTTCAGATGTTTATGTCTATATCATAAATAGAAAGTCGATAAATCCCATGAGTTTATTTCTTGTATACTTGCAGTTTCAACATTTTAATGTCATTCTTATTCACATTTTCAATGATATTTATAGGATTATTAGTATGAAGCAAATAGCTTTCCTTGTATCACTTTTGTACACATTTTATTTTTGCATCTATTAAAGAAGGTCACTTGAATTAATCATATAATTTTTCCATACATACATAATCTATGAAATTTTATTAGTTTCATTATATTGATTGTTTGAGTAAGGAATAAAATTTACATGAATAACAAAATGGTGAATGGGCAAGGTTTAATACTCATTGCTTTTATTAAGCTTAATACTTATAATATCTTAAATATTGAAATAATGTGCTTCAATTTAATACTAAATGCTTATGTTTCAGACAAAAAAGGAACAGCGTAGGCCTCCAATAGAACTGTTAGGTAGTTATGATCCAATGGCAAACAAGTACAATGAGAAATTAGTTGCCTTGAATATTGAGCGTATACAGTTTTGGTTGGGAAAAGGTGTAAGCATTTCACAACCGGTCGCCGAATTACTAGGACTCTCTGGTTTCCTTCCTATAAATCCAAGGACATACATGACCGCATGGAGATATCGAAGTAAAGCTGAAGAAACAGCTCAGAATGAAGCTTCAGAGGCCACACAGTCTGCAGGCTAACATCTTTTTATTTTATATTCAGTTTGTAAATAATATGCACATATAAATAAATACCTTTTAAAAAAGTATTTTGGTTGGACGGTATCTTAATAAATAATTATGGCATGTTATCTGTAATGCACTAACAAGAAATCAAATGCATTGGTTTTCAGTTACAACATGCTTTTTTTATTTTATTTCGTCTTTATCCCAACTTTGAATTCTATTTGTATGCATTCTGGTAGCTGATGTGTATAATTATTCGAAATATTGCGTATAAAAAAAATGAAAAAAGTAAATTCCCCAGGTGAGGCTCGAACTCACAACCCCGGCATTGCTCACAGATCACTGTCGTATAAGTACCGTGCGCTAACCGATTGCGCCACTGGGGAGTTGTAGATGCCTCTTTCTTATTTGATTACTTGAGTCCATCTATGAAAAATATTTTTTATATAAAATAATAATTATAATATATGACTCGTAAAAATTTCCAAAGAATACTGAAACGCGCCTTAATGTATTTTATGCTTTTACAGATAACCTATAACATTGTAAAACACTTGCTTTTGCATCACAGAAAACGTACAAAGTTCTAAATAAACGATGTTGTTCATCAATGTTACAACCAGTAAAAGATATTTTCATTTTGCAGAGATACGTTCTTCCCATATATTTAGAATTTCATGTATGTCAGTATCAAGAACAGGGAACAGTAAGTTTTTTAAAAACATATATTTATTATTTCTTTAGTTGTCAATGAACACATGAATTGTGACATAATGATAATGCAATAAATGCAGCTTCTGTTATTCATTAGTGGAATCCATGCCCAGTTATCTTTCACCTTCATATTCATCGACAGCAGAACACAGATTGCTCCATAGATCTATGAGATCTTCTTTTTCGATGCTGCGTTTGCAAAAATTTTTCAGTAACATCTGATTTTCCTCTGCAAATTTCATTCCTGTAAAAAAATAATAGAGTTTGATTTACTGTTACAATTGAATGCTATTGCTACATTGATCACCTGTTTCTTCCGGATTTATAACAAAGAAATTTTCAATTTGCCAAGTTCGTTCTAAAAACAACAGTGACCATTGAAATTTCAACAGTACTTTTTGCAAATTTGTAGGACAATGTATATCTATTAAAATTCCACCATTCTTGTCTGTACATTGCTCCCAATTTGCATACTTCTCAGCTTTCAAATGATTTAATATTTTATTACGAAATATGCTTTGTTCATTATATTGTGAAATTGCTAAAGAACAGACACTTTATATAATATATGTATTTTATGTCATGAACAAATGGTATTAATGAAATTTCTGATAAGTACCTGATACAAGGAGAGACAAATTTTTCATTTTTGTGATGTTCTGTACCCATGGCTCAATTTCTATCATATAACACTTATCAATATTTATGAAGTGACAAGTTATATCAACAATTTCAAAATCCTTTTCATTCTGAAAGAATGATGAAGAAATAATTCATAGTAAGTTTGTCCTTTATTTAATAGTGTTTAACTTTTTATATACCTGTAACTTCACTGTCAGTTCAAGAAGGAATGTTAAAGCTTTTGTTACCAAATGAGTTGTATATTGATAAAGGCTATCTCTTAACCATTTTCTATCTGTATTTTCAAATGTTATACCAGATATTTGACGGGAAATTTCACATAAACGATGTTCATAATGTTCAAATAACTTCTCATCTGATGTATTAATTTTCAAAGTACTTGGAACTCTGCAACAAAACATGGTATTACATTATTAACTTAATTACATAATTATCTCATTTAAGTATGTTAAAGGAAGAAATGTATGATACAACTGTAAGGAACCAGTTTGTTCTGTGTTTGCTTCTTGCTCCTTTAATTTTTCAAGCAAGTATTCTGCTCTCTCCAATAATTTTACTTTTAATTCTGTTAATGCAATCAACTCTGGATCTCCCATTATTACTTGAACTGGAATAATCTGCAATTCATTAACATTCTGAGTTACTTTTTAAGTAAAAACATATTGGATTTGCACACACTTTACTTCAGTTTATTTCAGTTTAAACATTTATTGAATTGTGTGAAAGAAGTATATACATATGTAAATACAGTGTATGCAAATAATATATCCAACATACAAGAAGTTACAAATTTAGTGTTCATATACTTACAATCGAAACGCTTGATCAAGTATTATTTAAATCATGAACCGCGCAGCAATTACGCAGGTGCAGACACTCATAACAGCAACACAGATTATGTACAGCTGTGATATCAACTTAACCTCAAATTAATTCAATCAACATTTGTTACGTACGTCATTTAGCGTAATATAAAATTTAATTGCAGTTTCAACCTAGATATTCAGCATGATAGTATATTTTAATTTTCATAAATAATAGTATACTTATTAATAGATGTTTTTTGCAGGTAATCACATTTGTCGCTTGTTTTTACACACTTTCATTTATGAAAGGTTCATACTTGAATTAACGGAGAAGCTTTGATGTTCTAAGTGGAAAAATTGTAGAAATTATTTTGGAATCTCAGCACAATGGATGACGAAACGTTAAACAGGTTAGTTTAATGTGCATGGATCAAATGTTTTATCATATTTTATTGATTGAGGTAGAGTAACAGTAAAAATTGTATATTTAGACTCGCAGTTGAAGCTTTAATGGAGGAGGCAAAACTTGGTGCTAAAAGAGCTGAAATAATGGGTCCCAGTGGATGGATAAAACCAAAGGAATCTGTAAATAAAAGATTTCTTCACTCCACATTACGCAATGCTGTTCTAGCAAATAAATATCAGCTAAAAAGAAAAGAAAAAACAAAAGAGAAACAATTGCTTAAATCAGAAAGTTCTCTAAAGTAACTGATATTGTATAATTAGCTTGCAAGGAAAAATTAATTATGTTTGCCTTTTGTCAGTCTCCGTAAGTTATTTCATGTTCATTCCTTGTATTAATCAAATATCAAATTAATCCAAATGTTTTAACGCCTGTAAACAAACTTATTATACGTTTTATCATGAAACAAATTAGAATTAAGTTCACTTAATTCAAATAGTGATAATCAGGCTTTAGATTTAAAAAAGATGTAGGTATATGAGCATCAAAAGCTGTGGTTAATGTAAGATTTTAAAAATATGAATGATAGAAAACAAAGTATATTGTGTTATGTAGAGAGAGAAAGAGAGAGAGAGAGAGTGTGTGTGTGTGTGTCAGAAAGAGGGAGAGAACTAAATAAGGACTTGAATAAAAATTTATTCTTAGTAGTGAATGTTTTATGAGTACAAAGAAAATGCTTGTGAAGCTATTAAATGTTTTAATATACACAAGATTCAGAAGAGTGAAGTTTTGAAAGAAAGAATTACAGTTTATCATTGCAATCTTTTGTGTGTACTTTGAATTCTGTAATACATAACTAATTAAAGTGACAAACTGTATGTAAAAATATTGTATTTAAGGAAGTCAATTTTTCAGAAACAAATGGTAACATTAACATAGAACAATGTTCGTTATAAATCTATATATTTTAAAATTGGACCCAATGTAACCGTACAAAATTTTAGTGTGCAAACTGTTACATTATTTTGTTTACTTTATAATTTCGCTATAAAAGGAACTACAGAATGATAAAATAATTTTCTAATTAGATTACACGGCCAAATGAACGCGATAAGGAGTCATTGATAGAATTTAAATTCTCTGTTCATTCTTGTTATGTAATGAACTCGGAAATCACGTGATCGTTTAGATATAGCGTTTTCCGCATACAAATGTACGCTAGTTCTTTTGGTCACCGCACTCGAAAGACCGGAGGAACTTGAACGCATTTTGCGATTTCATTACCGTATTTTATATAAAGTATCATATTAATTTATACGAAAGCCATGGCGATCTGTATGAGGAGCCTTTGCAGACTGAATTTCAGTCTAACAAACAATTTATTTCATAAACTCAACTTGGCGAACGGTATGTACCATTCCTAACCTAAAATCGCACAACATTTATTTAAATCGGTATAGCTCAGTTGTAAATGTTGCCATGTAATTCAAAACAAAGAAAATACTATGAATAATCGTGCACGTGTACATTAGTTAATGTTTCAGTAAGTGTGAGCGACTGTAAAATTTTCTGTAACGTGTAACGTTTTTTTTCAGTCGGAGTTCGGTTTCTTTATACCGAAAAATCTTTAGGCGTAACTGATTATGAGAGCATTAGATATGTTTTTCGAAATCAGTTTATGACCATAGAGGACACGTTTCGTAATAAAATGAATGATGTTTGTAACAAAGAAGATGGAATAGTGTTCACAGAAGATCTGAAAGCGATGATACACTTGGCACAGAAAAACGAGCAAGATTTGGAGTTGGTTCAGAAAATGATACTGAAGTTTAGTTCTTCGAACTCAGATATGAAATTCGGTATATACGTTTTCGGGACAATCGTAATGAGGATGTATTATTACCTGAATGAACCTGTTGCCGCATTGTGTGCATTTAGGAATCCTAAGTTGAGTGGGTTTTTCAATCAGATATCATCCCACCAAATCTTAATGTCTCTTTTATTCAAACATCAAATGTATGAAGAAATAAAGGAGGTGTACACTCAGATTAGGGAGAATAATGCAGAAATGTTCTTTATGCAGTCTATTTTGGTTCTAGTTATCGCTGCATGTTATAAACAGGTATCAACTATATTATTAACACTTTGAGTGCCATGTCAGCCAAATCTGGGTGACACATGGATTCAATCATTATTTATTTGATTATGTAAAATATTAAAAATATACCTATTAAATTCTAATAGAAACAGTAAAAAAGTGATGAAAGTTACTGATGTTATTGTTTAAAAAGGTAGAATTCATGGTTACATTCACTTTGTATAAAAGTTTAAAAAGTTTGCCATTTTCAGCTAATGCAGTGTGGCACTCAAAGTGTTAATTGTAATTCTGTGTATATCAAATGATATATTAATTTATGTGCAATTTTTTAGAATACTCCAGAATCGTATGTATTTGCACTGGATTGTTGGAAAGATGTAGCAACAAAAGGTGGTAGTGTATCATGTAGGAGTACCACGTTATTAGCTTCTTTAGCACTAAACCAGAATGCAGCTGAGGTAGCTCTGGAAGTTTTGGCCAAAGTACACAAACAACAGTTCGTTGATGTCAGATGTCTGAAGGTCCTTGCATACATGCATTTAGACAAATATGTACAAATGATTCCAGTCTTTAAGAGCACATTGGAACAAGATGGAGGTACAAGCAGACAGACATATTTCGCTGATGTGGTATGTAAAGTTAAAGTTTGTTTTCTAAATTGTTTTGTGTATACATGGATCGATTAAGAGTATTGTTGCCGATACTTAAATAATGTTTCTCTGTTCTTCTAATTAACAGATTTATGCAATCGAGGAGAAACTGAAAGAATCAGATTCCAGGGAATATGAAGAAATTTTATATTTAATACAAGCTCTCAAGAAACAGGAACGCCTTACAAGCCATGTAACTTATTTTGAAAATATTTTAAGAATTTATAATTAGACTTTTCACATAATTTATAATTTTCCTCTTTTATTCTTTAAGATAACGTTAGAGGAGAACTTGTTGAAACCTATAATCTTTGAAAGAGAGAAACGTGGACACACAACTGGAAGAAATGCACGCAATAGTAAAGTCCATGCTAGAGCAGGATTAAGGGATTACATATAAGTACGTTTCCTTACCATTTTTTTAGATTTTAATAACTATCGCGACTATTTCTGTTGTCACATTACATGAAAATACAATGTTCTCTATTGACTAATTGTATGGTCAATTTAGGTTGTTACCAGAGAAAAAATTAGACTGAACATTGATCTATTGTACAATGTATTGTATCCTAATTACTGAATAATAATATGTAAAAAACATGAAAAATATCGACTCTATGACGCTATCGTTGACTCTAAAACCTTTCCATATCAAAAAACTAATAATTCAAACGCGTATGACATTCGTCTTCACGATATAAATTTTCAATTTATATTTTAGAAAATATAATGGTGAGTCGTAAAAGCAGTTTTAAAGTTCAAATGTAAATCGAACAAGCGCATAATTATATTAGGAAAATCGATGGTACGCGTTGAGATAGTCGAGGTCGAAGGTATTAGAAGTCAATAACATTATCCTTCATCGGCATAACTTCAATAATGATAGGAATCGAAGGTGCTAGGTACCGTGCCTATTCAAAAATCAATTGCTTCTGTCATCAACCGACTAACGACTCACCAAATTACATCAAACTCCAAACTCGCGGATAGACACCGGTACTACCGGAAAGGTATCATCCAGCCTCTATCAGGATTTACTGGGAGGCACAAACATTCGATTCCGAATTGATCGTTGCGCTTCACGGAGCAACGCTGAGAGTTTAAACGTTTAACAGCGGAACCGAAAGGTGGATGTCACATAACGAAAGTCAATGACGTGAGCCTATTAAAGGAACAAAAAAATCAATTGCTTCTGTCATCGACTCGATAACCCTAAACAAATTACATGAAGGTCCGAGAGGATGATCAGGCAGGGGGACAGCGATCAGAAAAGGGTTCTGCCGTCTGTCACGAGAGTTCCGGAGGGACGCCGCGTTTCGATAGACAGAGCAGTCGCTGAAAATCGGGATATTTGTAAGCAGAAGGTGAATCGCGGGGTAGGTGGGACACGGTGAAAGGGAGTTGGATGGCGGCCGCCGTGGCAACTGTACGGCGGATGAAAACGGAGGATGATGTACAGAACGCGCGGCAGGGGGTTCGGAGAGTCCGAATGACGTCATGTTGCTAAAGCGACGCGGCAACGCTAAGCGTCTGCGTGGGTCGGCGGGTGTCTGGGCCAGGATCAATAGCGTGCCAGCAACCAGGTAGTAGGTGTGAGTGTATGTAGGTTTCTGAACGGTGGCAGTCCAGGAGACGAACCTTCCGAGGTAGGACACTTCACGACTCGAGTACAGCTCCAGTGTCGTACCGGAGAGCGCCATGCCAGTATCACTGCATCACGGAACCCTCATTGCCTAGGATTATCAGCTTCTCCAGGTAACTCCCTTCTCGACTCGCCGCTTTAAACCTCGTTCAAACCGGGAAACGACATTCTGAAAAGACGTCGAGTGCATCCACGGTTCGGCCACCACCCACGTACCGAACGAAACCCGTGTTCTGAACGACTTGGACGATCGGTATCGCGGGTAATCATCGGCTAGAAGGTGTTCGTACGTCTTAGCATCCGGTGTGACCGAAGCAACGCGAACTCTCGATGCCTTGAGGCTCCTGTCGGGGGGGTGTAACGAATGGTACGGTCTCTCCGAGTAGCTGGTCAAGGGACGTAATCGAGGTTTCGGTGATCCGATAGAACGTTAGGGAAAACGGAGATGATAGAACAGCGAAATGAGATGGAGTGGTGGGGATCGTGCGTAACGGAGAGATATGGATCCCTCGAGTTCTGCATGAAAGTTAGCCAGTTGTTGCAAATCATGGTTTTTCCCGTGATAGTCGTCATCGATTCATCGACACGATCTTCCTCAACTGCATGAAACGCGATATAAGCTAGCCCATAAATCGTAGAATCGTGTTACCGTGTTTGCTCTCGGTGCAAGCTGTCAGAGGAACGCTTTCCAAGCGAAATTCGCGTGGCAAAGTTGAGAGAGTGACGCGGACAAATTCATCGGATCCGTTCGAGACATCGAAGGGACGCTGAGAGATCGTAGAGATTCATTGGTACCTTGGTTGATTAAAATTAACGCCACAGACCGTCGTGTCAACGCGCGCGCGCGTGAATGTGTGTACGTGTACACGCGCGTGTGAGTGCGGAGGGAAAAGCAATTACTTAAAAACGCGTCTGCACGTCAAGGATTTGTTTGATAAAGAAATTTGTTCGCTCTTTGCCTTAAGCACTCTCGAGAAATAGGAATACAAACACGTTTTTTTTCTCCTCTCCCTCACGTACACACCAACACTGACCTAATTCGTACGGCCATCCGGACGCGGCAATCATTTAGCTCCTCGTATCCTGTCGTCGCTTTCAACGTCTCTCCCGCGATTCGTGTAATTTAATTGAAACTGTTTCATTTGCAAACCGGACGGCCGCGACGTTATTGCATTATTTTATCGAACGGCTCCGTGTGTTCACCGTGTAACGGCCGAACGGCGGTGTTTCTTGTTCGGTCGTGCGAACACATGGACGGCGTTGTGTTAAACGAGGATATTAATGAAGATTCCCAATTAAACATGCACGTTAATGGATCGACGAGGAGCTGACACTTCGCACGTGTAAAATTGCATGCTTGTTTTCTTCGAGAACCCGCCGTCTGGTCGTGTAATTATTAATCAAGCGATCCGATCCCGAAGCGTCACAAAGTCAAACTTTCCAATCGTTGCACAAAGATCACGGAAAGAATGTTTTTTTTCCACTTGTCGCAAAAATACTTCTGGTCGATTTTTAATTAATATTTTTCGACGTAAATAATTCCCCCTCGATAAACATCTGGGACGAATCGGACACTTCAACTTCGCTGAAAAGCCTGAAGTTTTTGCGCGCGCGCGTTGCTGTGTGTCCTGTGTGCGAGTGTGTATGATTATTCTAATTTCATGCATGCCCGAGCATCGTAAAAACACTCGACAAGTGAAACAAGCCAATAATAAAGAAGGGGACACGACAGTAGAAAAACAGGCTAGCCGAATATATGGCCAGACACTCCCAAGTAGAATGGGACAGCGTGTGGTCAGACATGCGGCAAGTGGAATAGGTCAATGCATTAGAAGGTAACTTGAAAATTTGGAAACGTCGAGCAGAATATTATTCATCGATCAGAGTAAAATATTGTTACGTATGTTAATGGCATGGTTGAATTGTCTGAGTGTCGTAAAAAGTTGAAAATACACAAAAATAAATTTATCATGGTGTATCTAAATTATTTCTGATTAATGATTGACTGTGTACTCATTCAAATTGCAGCTAAATCGTTAGCAATTAGAGAAATGAGAAGAATATTTTCAATTAATCAGAATGGAAGATTATTAAATATGTTCGTGACGTCATTGAATTTTAAAATGCCATGAAACATCGAAATAGTTAAAAAGCGTTGTTATTGGTATATGTACACTATTTTTTATTAATAATTGACTGCATACTCACCCAGATTGTACCTAAATTATTCTATACTAATCAAATAATATTTATAATGTAGTTGCCAATCTTGTGGGTCGTGTTTTGAAATTTTATTAATTTTTTATTACTCTAACCTAGTACAGTTCAGTACGAACATCAACCATCAATCTCTATTGTTTATGATTGCAATCTGAATTATTGTGTGGCATAAGCGTGTATTTTCGTACGTATACGCTGGCATTGCTTCAACTTCATGAATTGTTATATTGTTAAATTCTTCCACAATATAATATAGGTACTAGAATAAATTTGGTACAATATAGGGTCTGCATATTTTATATAACTTTGGGCATATTTTAAATGTCTTTTTTTATAATATATATGACAAAAAATACGGGCAATACGTTCTGATTTTTTGGCAAACACAGGCTAACAATGAATAATTAACAAAACAGAAATTTAAATAACCATGAATTTATACTTCCATTTAATTTCGACCCCATTTTAAGAGTCACCCTTTATAATTATGTCACTACATGTGTTCAATCGACCAAAGCAGAAATGTAGTAAATGGACTGCGGATGTTTATGCAATTTAAAATACCCAAACATCTGAAAATAACATGTTTCAAACCGTGATAAAATGAAAAGTATATTTTTGAATATACTCTGCATAAAATCCAGTTTTGCCCAAAAATGTATATTTGCATAAATATCCGCAGTCTGGCAATAAATTCCCAGCTAAACCTGTCTAACAGAAAATAATAAAATGAACAGAAATTCATGTAACAATGATTCCCGTCGAAATGATCGAAGTCGAAGATAAATTGGACTCGAAATCTTGATCTAGTCACGCGGTGCACTTGAAATTCTCGCCAAAATTTGCGACTTCAGTCGATTCCACGAAATCGTGACGGTAAACGAATTGTCGTTTGCAACTGTAATAGAAAGATAGAATCACCCAACATTGGAGCATCATTCGTCTGACGTTAGTTGGTTCTAAACGCACAATTCACGAGTGCCAACAAGTGATACTCCCGTCGCCCGTAGTGTCAGGAAAGTGTTATCGGCCGGCTGCTTCTCTCTATAATTCTTCTGATACTTTGTGAGCGTTCGAAGTTCCTCCAAAAGTGACAAAAAGGGATTAGTGTTAAAATAAAAGTTTCTGAAGCGGCTGAAAAGTTTTTTGACGCTACGATTGAGGTCAGATAAAAGTCTGCGCGACGCGAACGTCTCTGGACAATAAAGTCGTGTACATTTATCCTTTTTTAATATGTTTATCAGTAACGAGATGTTTAATTTTTGCGTTGCAGGCTGCCGCAATGTGGCCTGGAGTATTGAAGTTACTGGTGTTACTAACAATCCTGCTACATCCATCAAGGTATTTACCTTTTATGTGTAGACTGCTGATGTTTATGCAAATGTACATTTTTAGATTTTCATATTTTCTGTGTTACTGCAATTGAATTAATGAAAGTTCAACAAGACTGTATTTACTCCTTCAAATGTTTTAAATATATAATCTTTATTTTGCTAATAATAAGTTATTAAATATCCTGCATTCACCAATTTGCATAAACATCTGCAGTTTATTTATTAGTACATTTATAATGATTTTTAAATCTGAAGTAATTGAGGAGTTAGTCAGTAAATCGAAAAAAGAGTAATATTAAATTAATTATATTTTGAAGTTAGAATAACATTATAATGATAATCATGAAAAATAGTTAGGGGACCATATATTTATATGATTTGCTACGTGAAATGCTATGAGGGTTCCAAATACTGTATAAAGTAAAGTTTGAATGAAAATGCTATAGTATAAAATATACCATGTTTTTTTTTATCAGTAAAATTTTCTAAATTATTCAAAGTCCTAATCTTCTGAATTTTTCAATCAGTAAGCAGCCTATTTTGCAGACTTTCATACAAAAAAAATATACAACCGATTTGCACTGTCTCTACTCGTATTTACAATTTTTATACTTCTCAATGGCGCTGTACATTCATTCTATTCACGTTTAAAGTAAATAATGCGATTCATTCAGAGCGTTAAGTACTGCAGTTTCCATTCTGCCACTGAATGGGCCATTCTTGCATGCTTCCTATATTGATTATTAGCCAGACATATATTCTATACAAATATATTGACAGACATGTGCCGAATCTCGTTGTAAATTATTTCTATTTACAGAATAATGGAAAAATAAAATTGTAGGACGTGAATGTATAATTTTGTCATCTGCATTTATTATTATTTTTTATTTATCATTTAATTTTTATTCTCGATATGGATCGAAGGTCGGTGCAATAAATTCGTATTATTATGATTGTTCATGAAAAGATCTGACACCGCGTCAGACGTAATTTATTTAATTCTAATCAGTAAGTTCACGCTACTTTTTCATACTTTTTACAGAAATGTTCATGTGTGATTACAGATGTACGCAGGAAAAGGTGAACTTTCGGGAGAGGGAGAAGCAAGTTTTAGACGTGATTTTAGGACCAGGACGATACGACGCACGTATCCGGCCCAGCGGAGAAAATGCAACAGGTGAATATATGGGCATTATTCTTTTTATTTAACATCCAATATTGTCCCTTCAGTCTTCCTTTACCAAACAAAGAAAAAGAAAACCGACCAATTGTACCAGCTTGTCGTAACGAACAGTTGGATCGCATAGATTAAGGGGAAGAGTGAAAAGGAAGCTTGATACCACGGAGAAAGATAATCCATTTGTCAGTCATATTGCTGAGAAAGTTTAGACTTTTTGTTTTGATTTCGACGCAGGCAAAATTCGCAGCCGCGGAATCCTCAGTTTCACGTTCGAAAGTTTTGTTTTGCCGCCTGACACTGTTCTTTCTTTCTATTTTTTTTTGTCTCTCTGAACAATCTTAACGATGCGTCGAGATAATTTGTACGGGCCATAACGTGTACCCACTAATTGCGAGCGAGGATTCTATGGTGCACTGTAGTAACCCGAAATGTGTCGAGTGTGTTCAAAAAGATCTCGAATCTGGGACAAGTGTTCAAGGTATATTTTTGCGACTCCGGTGCAATGAGAAAAAAAAGGACACGAGCTTGTTACTCCGCCACGGAATTAAAATTATTCCTTACATCGCGGTCCGGTCTGAATGGCGACTAATTAAATCTCATCCAGCGATTATTTTTTCAGATGAAACTCGCACACGAATCGTAAACGGTTTCGCATGAAGTCAGAGTAAACTTTCACGTTCGAACAAGTACCGGGTTAGATCTGTTATTTAAGCGTGAATTCAATTTGCCTTCTTCGTTGAAACAACGTCAACGGAACCGTACGAAACTTCCGTCCCGATGTTTCTCGAATGTTAATCGTGCAATTATTTTTTACACGCCGAACGAAACGGCCCGTTTGCCAGGTGGCCATGTTCGGTGGCCTCCGGCAAATTCATGAAAGAAAAGAATTAGCCGGAATGATTTAAGAAACGAGCATAACGAAGAGGAGCGAGC
Organism: Macropis europaea; assembly: GCA_916610135.2. Classification (NCBI taxonomy): domain Eukaryota; kingdom Metazoa; phylum Arthropoda; class Insecta; order Hymenoptera; family Melittidae; genus Macropis; species Macropis europaea. The sequence goes on from OU744344.1 coordinate 25,177,420, forward strand.
AGCCTGTTGGCAAGCTGCCGGTAAACAAATTGCAGGCGTACCGAACTCGCAGCAAAAGTCGAAACGAAAGCATCCTCTGGCAGCACGGTTTTTAATGGAACGCTATCGCAGCGATAATCAACATCGAGCTGGCACAAAAGCTGTCCGCTGTCGTTCACTGACAGCGAAAGGTTGGCAAAGTGACGATTTCATTTCACGAACGGATATAGTACTCACACGAATTTTCTAGCTTCCACGTGAACGCAGCATACTTGCCACCGCATTCAGACGTTGAACGGGATTTGCAATCAGAACATTAATTAGCATGTTGATTCGTGCAAAAGAATTTTTCTGCCTTTGATGAAATGATACCCCGCGACAGACCTCGCAGAGATAAAGGTTCACGTCATCGTTTCTGTGGTACAAGGATTCTGATTTATGGCAGTTATTTAATGTAGTCATTGTGGGGTTGAGAATCTAAAATTAGAAACCCGCGGGGGGGGGGGGGGGGGTGATGAGATTTTATTTAAATATTAATAAACGTGGTGTGAAGAAATTCTTTCGTGGGTTTCAATAATATTTTTTCATTTAAAATTCTGGACTTTCTACTTTAAATTCTACGTCGAACTCCTTAGGACCTCTACGTAGATGCACAACAAATTTTAAAAATATTAATACACTCAGAGTTTTATATTTTCTGTTATTCGAAACATGAAATACAAATTGGGAGAATTCGACATAAATTCGAGATGATTACTCATAAATTCTAAACTGTCTATGCGTGAACGTTTCGAGGATAGGAGGTGAATATCTGACATTGAATTTTTATGGAAAATTCTGAATAGCACAATAAAGGGTCTAGAAATTTTAGATCAAATTTATATAAACATTCCACCATGCAGGATCAGGTATTTTCCCCTTTTGAGCTTAAATTATTTGCCATAGTCACACAGATCCTTTTAGAAGAAATTACTTAGCGAATTACAATTAAGAACACGTTACTTAACTAATTACCACTGGGACTGTTTAAATACATTTAATTCTCCTGGTACGTTCTCTAAAATTAATTAAAGGCATCTTACAATAATAGTTTTACACATTTTCTACTCGTATATTATAGGATTTATCCTGCAGAAAAATTATAAACGAAATTCGAAACCACATGGCAGTTACTGTGTACTCGAGTTTGGTTCTTTTTATCTGTTGTCTGATAACGTAGCCTTGTGACCCAAAATTGGAGATACACACTGATAAATCTTCATACAGATAAGACATTTCCCTGGCGAATTTTTGGCTCGCCTGAAACAAAGGAATACTATGCATTTAACAATAAGAATGTATCAGATGTGACTGTGAATGTTTATGCAATTTTACACATTCAAGTATGTCAAATATATCTGTTTCAAACAATTATCGAAGTAAATATAATTTTGACAAATGTTAACAAAGCCCTGATTCATTATTTGTATCAAAATAGAGGAATATGAAGGAATAAAAATGTATATTTGCATAAACATTTACAGTCTACCAGTAAGGCGTCAATACCAAGTTATCGAACGGTAATGCCTAGACGGAGATAACACGTATTGTCAACGACGTATTTTGAAGTGAAGTCAGAGACAGATAGCCTGATTTTGCTATTGTCTCATTTATGACTGTCCTAAAATCTGATTAGACTCTGTACGTCCACCACATGATCCGATGAGTGTCTAGGATAACTCAAACCTGTCTACCAGCTGTCTGAAAGCTAATCATTTCCAAGAGACACTAAATAAGTATCAGAAATTATAGAAAATATCGTACTACTAATTAAAAAAAATTAACATTATTTCCAAAAGGACTGAAGAATCTAATGTACACCCCAAACCTCTAAGAAACCTATCTCTCAATTTCCATTTTAAACCCTTCTATCAATTTCGAATAAATCTCCAATGGTCTGTCTCACGATATCATTTTATCTAAAGTACTATAAAAAAATTTCTTTTTGAACCGATCGACGTGTAATTTCTATTCTGAGTCTGCGTGAAGTGTCTGTGCGGTTGCAGCATGATTTATCTACACAGCTTCCGCTTGCGCGAGGTACAGGAAACAAGGAGTAATTATAGTCAGTGTACTGTTTTTGTTTGTCTTTTTTTTTGTTTGTGACAACGATTTGATGGGTGTGAAATGGCGTGGAGGGGTGTTGCGAGGAAATCATTAGCGTATCCATCGGACCTCCTGCTGCAGGTGATTTATAGTGAAATGGGGTGAAAAAACGGGAAGGGGGGAAGGGATGCTACCTTGCTGAGAAAAAAGGGGATGATGTCACTTCGGTTGGAAGTGAAGGCTTGCTTTTTGCCTTCTGACGTGATGTATGAATAGATTTCTGAACGTGTACAGTGTACACGTACCTGCACATGCATACACTGCGAAATTAGTATGATAATCACGCCTTTTATACATACAGACATGATTGGAACGACTCAGTCAGAAATTTAACTAATTTTGTGTATATATTGTGTCTCTGCAGATGACTAAAGAATTTCATTGATTTTATAGTAGCCTTAAAAAATTATTTTTTAAAGTATAGTTAAATTGTTGACTGAAACAAGAAACTTTGTTGTGAAGTGAGCATTGAAACGTTACTCAGATGTCCATGTACTCTTTGTCTACTGGAGAACAATAATTTCAAGCATAAGGCTCTCTCTTGATAACGATAACTTGGTGTATTAAACGCTACAGTTGATCAATTTTATTTATTGCTTCGTTTTGAATGAAGTTTATAGAATCTATTCGGCACAGCTTTTGGCATACTTCGTATTGTTTGTTAACATTTTTCTTATGCGGTTGTTTAGATGATAATTTTTATTCGTTGGTTATTGCTAATTTTAAGTCGTTTGACTTAACAAGCCTGACGCTTTTAAATTATTTATGTTTCGGAGTCTTTTGTAGGAATACCGAAATTGAGTACCTCAAGGTCATTTCCCCTTCGATTTTTATTCATGCCAATTCAGTTTTATTCCAGCTATATAAGAGACAAAATATTCGAAACCAGATTTTGTATCATACAGAATGTCCCAAAAATAATTTTACATAAAAAAGTTTGTAGAATAAATCCTTCTTCAAGGTTGCTTTGTTTCCAAGAAAATCGAAACTGAAAATTTCCTACTCGAAACGTAAATGAAAACAAGAGAGATAATAATTTGATTGGAAACATGCAATTTTTTTGCAACATACTATACTTTTTCATGTTCAGCTGTCAGATCTTCAATTTCGATTTCCTCGAAAAGAAATTATTGTAAAATTTCAAATTTACTTGGATTAATCATTTCTGAACACCCTGTATTTAACACATCCAACTAAAAAAACAAACGACTTTGAAAAGTCCAGTTTTGTCGTTCTCACGATAGCGCCAAAAAAAGAATACGTCAATTTCTATGTCGAATGATCTCACCTACTCTTAATTATTAATTTCTTTTTGCCAAATTGCGATAATTGACCCCCTGTCTCATAATTTTTCGAATTGCGATAAAATCCACTATTCAAGACCAAGAGTGTCTATCAACACATGCAGTTCGCTTTTAACAACTCTCTGAAAATCAAAGCTCTCACAGGGCAAACTTTGAAAGAATTTGGACTGTTATTCGCAACGTGTCAATCATATTCTGCGTCATGAGCGTGACTCGTTGTCGCGAGGCAAGGGGTTGATTGCCTGGAGAATACTGCGAACTGGCCACGGACCAATCTTCTGTTGTTTTTTTTTTCGATGTGTCGCGAGATTCGAGCTCGTATACATTATGATGCTTTCCATCCGGTGGCTGTCTCGTGCGAAGAAAATGATACGACGATGGCATTGAACGTCTCGGAAAATTGGACCGCAAATTCCTATTGTCTGATAGGTCAGAGATAGCGTACGTATATCGTCTCGATAATTACAGTCGACTCCGTACCGCCCGGAGCTTGACGTTGCCATGACATGAGATTTTTTAGCGTTTTTTCCGATCCGCCGCTCGCTATGTCGTTTCTCTTTCCTTTTCTCTTAATTATCGGAGAACGTGTTTACGTGTTACTTTGCCCCGTACTAATTTGCAACGACTTCAAAGGGTTTCTAATGAAAAAAAAGAACGAGAGAGAGAGAGAAGAAGCTTGGGACACCTTATTTTTCGGTACAGGTCAACCAGAGATGTAATAATCCATTGTGTTTTCTCTGTTTGTAGAAAAACAGACGGAAAGTAATCTTTGTCCCTCGTGAATAGCATGTATACCTTACAAAAAAAAAAAAGAGGACTAATCTGTTAGGTTTCACGCAGAGACGTGAGCTCTTTGCGATTGTCGAATTTGTGAATCGTAAGTATATCGTGAATCGTTCGCGTGATCGCTCAGGTAAGACTTTACGATTTGTCGAAGGATATGAGAAACTGATAAGAGTCGAGTGAATAATGAATTAAAACAGAAGAAATGTTAGTCACACGGTCCATATGTCAGCACTCACCTAAACACAATACAGTTGTGAATCGAGTACAACCGCACCGTTCGACTCTGTCAGCAATAGTTCTGTATCGCAAGTGTGTGTCCCTAAATGTTAAAACCTAATCGACTAGGTATTTCCTGGTGTCACGTATGATCTCGATATTACTTTTTCTTTTTTTTCCGTTAAAACAACCCGTCACAGCACTTTGCCTGTAGCTTCCGAACTCTTGCTTCTAGACATTTTCTTTCTTTTCTGTGGTAGACCGCCACACTTACTTCTCTGCCAGCGCACATCCGTTTTCTCGAAACGAGAGAAGAGAACATTAACAAGAAAGAAAATAAAGAAAATAGTCGATGGTAAACGATCGGATGAATGTATGTTCGTTTATGTGTTGTCGTGCAACGAAACGCCCGCAGAGCACCCACTGGACAGTCTCACGATTAATATTTCTTAAAATGAAATAATATAGGATCGCATGAGTCACATGACGTAATCGCTTCGAACGAAAAAAAATCGTGCAAAGAACGAGCTCATGGAAAATCGTTTTCCCCCAATCTTTCCCGATCACCTTGAAACAATCCTGAAAAAAAAACAATGCACGGCTCAGGCTCATCGAGTGTCATGGGACACCCGACACTCAACCAAGCCGAACAAAACAAAATTTCTAAAAAAAAACAAAACAAAAACCATAATCCAGTAGAGTATTATAAGACACGAAAAAGATTGACTGACTAAAAGGGGGCTGTATTGTTTTTGCCCTTAGATGGGCCGGCCATTGTCCGGGTAAACCTGTTTGTGCGAAGCATTGCGACAATTAGTGACATCAAGATGGTAAGTATACCAATTAAACCAATCCAACAAATCTTTAAACGCGGTGCAATGCCATATATTTCTCTCTTGGCGGGTACTTTTTCCTTATTTTTCTGTTGCTTGCAAAATATACAGTAGGCGCAATCAGTAGGTTTAGAGCCTCGGTAACGATCAAACAAAGGCCTCAGCACCAAAAGGGAACGGCGACAACAGCAATGGCAGCAGGCTAGCATCTTGTCCCTTCTCCGTTACCATTTGTTCTTATGTCAGTTCTGAACACCATCCAGTGATACCAGATTTTGCATACGGAGCTCCGTTTCAGCTCGCACCTCCCGGTTTCGGTGAAATGTCTTCTACAGGGCGCCTCAGATTTCGTGGACATTTTGCTGGTACGTTCTATGGGTAGAAACAAAGGAAACGTGTAAACGTATGGTCGTGAACAGTTTATTAAAAAGTTATAACAAAAATGTGTTGTAGAATGAAAGTGGTACAGTGTTGATAGAGTTTGATAATATTTCATTTGCTTATGAAAGAATGTTTACTGCTTGGAATTGTTGAAAGTGTTCAACGTAGTTTTTACGAATTATTTATAGAATTTTGAACAATTTTTCACATAACTTTTTAACAAAGCATTCATGGGTATCTGTTTACATGAAATTCTCTCTTGTTTCTCCTCGTAGAATAGTAAAATTTGATCGAAAAACCTGGTACACCCTGTATAGATATTCAACTAATTTGCATACTAGACGATGCTGGCCAGATCTTGAACACAGTTTGACAGCAATAAAAAAATTCGATGCAATATTATGAAAGATTCCCCTGCTGTCATAATATTGAAACGATTTGTTCGTTGCATCGTATACAGGATGTTTCATAAATGCTGATTAATTGTTCACGAACTGAATCTACAGATGGAAGTAAATAAAAAACATTACATGAACCCTGCATGGTATAATTTCTAATTTAAACAGATTTCGATTTCGTATTTCTTCTCGCAAATCACAGATCGTAAAAAAGTCCGAAGTATCTAAACCCGCCATGCTATATTAATATTTAAAATTCTCTATAACTTAAAAATAACTTCATGCATAGTCTTTTGTTTACTTTCACCTGTGGATTCAGCTGTCAGAGTATCATAACTTATGAAACAGCCTGTACCGTATCTAACGTATTTTCGATTCCAGCCTAAATCCGTTCGAAATTAATTTCACTTTGATCTGGGAACACTGTGTTACGCAATATTCACCATAGACCCTGACGTAGACTCTGTTACATAAAAATCTGTCTGCCCACCACCACCCCCCATCGATTACGTCTTTGTTGATCCCGTTCTGTCATAACACCTAGACAACTTCCACGCTCCGTTTTTTCATCTGTGTACTTTTACATGGTTACCCCTTAATTTTAGAAAGCAAACTCTCACACGAAACAACTAGCATTCTAGCAATAGATACAGGCATGTGGCATTATAGCTTCTATGTTCTCACATATGTACATACACGTTCATACGCTACATAGGGAGCACAGACGGTCGCAGAGGGATGAAGAGAACAAAGGAAAAAAAAAACACAGAGAGTGGGAGGAGAGACAAAGAAAGGGAGGGACAGGGAAAATGAGAGAAAAAGCAGAGAGAGGAAGAGAGAGAAAGAGGGAGAGAGAGAGAGAGAAAGAGGATTATTGGCAGTTGGTTTCCATAGGTTTCGTCCAATTTTCTCCCTGATCTGGTAGTTCTTGATGAGTAGCACGCTCATTTGCATTTATAAATACGTATCAAAAGGATCTGTACTCCTTTCACTTGTTCTCTGTTACCCTTTTTGTTTTGTTTTCAAGCTGTGAAACACGATGTGAGTATACAGGATTGGAATTAAAAGAGCCTCTCGCGATGTGCGCGTGCATTCTCTGTTCCGATGATCAGGTGGTTAGGTCCCTGTCGGGTGTTAGGTGACGTCACTGCGATGCGTTTCACGTAGCTTCTGGTGACGAGTAGATGTTACATACCGACAACGGTATTATACTTTGAAATCGACGCGGCTGCAGCGCTTCAAAGTTTTCTGCATGCTTTTTACGAAAAGAATGACCGCATCGAAAGGGTGAGTTACAGCGGCTCTGATGCACCTGGAGTGGAGAAAGCCTAGATCCCGGTGAACAACCAGCGTCTGTCATCTACGGAATAATCTTTTTGCAATCCGCTTTTGAACACCGAGACTCTGAATCGTTGATATCGATACGCAGATCTTTCTGTGTTGTATCAATTCGTTGAAACGAGTGTTTGATAATTATGTCGCTAATGATTAATATATAATATTGATATGACGTAGAATCATGGTAGGTGTACGACGAGTCCAAAGAAATATTATTGAAATGAGCAAACTGAACTATTTTGAATAATAAGTTTGATTGTGTTGTAAAGGGATTTTCGATTGATTCTCAGATTTTTGATTCACGAAAACACACAAAGTATCTTCGGAGATGTGTTGCGTTAATTGAAAAAATATTCGAAAGTTGAACAGTGATGTGATTGTTAGAATTTCGCATAGAATTACTGATCAATAATTTTCTTAAGATTTTTTAGCATGGTTTTCAGACGTTAATGATCAATAATTATCTGCAAATTTAAAAAAATCATTTCACATTTGACACTTTTGAACTTTTCGATTTCTATGTGCATCACATGTTAAGAGGCACCAAATTTCATCCCAATTTTCTGTACAGAATGCAGACTATTAAAAAGGATAAATTGAAGGCTATTTATTAGCAAATTTCGAGCAATTTTAACATCCTCTAATAATACATATAATAACAATATATATACATATAAAAATATTAAAATGTGTCGTACTATATACAGAATTTTCCACTATATCGATCAACATACATTAGCACGTTGACGACGAAGCATTTAAATTATTTCATTCACATTTATACATATTTAGTAATAATGAAAAATTGTTTACAAAATACAAACCGAAATGAATAAAAAATTATTCTAATTCTAGAGGAGCCACAGAAATTCATTGTCAACATGTTAATTAAACATTTTACTTCATCAATAACTTGAAATTCGAAAAATAATTTGATTTAATCGGATGAACTCCGATTTAGTATCACAGTGCGCCAAGTTTCGCCGTGTTTCTTCGTTTCGTTTATTGAAAAACGTAATCACGTCAACGGTATCGATGCGTTTGCAATGAGAGGATGGTTGATGAGCAACAAACTGACAGCAATGAACAAACGTGTCCGACGTCTTGTCCTGGTTCATGTAGGGCGGAATGTTACGCAGACACTCTGTATGGCTCAGGACGATACGGCTGGCTCGTTCTAACAACAATCATCCCTAATATCAATTGTTATTTCTTTCCAAAAATCCAACGACAATAACAGTGGCGAGCGTGTGAACAGGGAAATTGCTCCTTAAAATATGCAATTATGGTTTAAAGTAATTTTGCATTCACAAATTGACTTTTATTAAGACATTTTTTTCATTTATATGCGATAATAGATAGTTGATCTATGAGTTTAGAATGTCTTATCTACGTAAGGATATATTAAAGATAATACAAGTGGTAAAATGGTGGACAAAACCAAAGTGTATGGTTTAAAATAATTTTTAACTGAAAGATCAAATTTTGTTCCTTTTCATACAATTTGAGGATTTTTTAGATTTGTATTTATTAAGATTCCTTTTAGATTTGTTGGTTCCATGGGCTAGTTACGCCTTGATCTATACTTCTAAAACACTTTCTATATTTAAGTGTATAATGCAACTGCTCAAACGTTTGATAACAGTAGGAGCAATGGTCTGAAATAATTTTTCGCTCAGCTTAAATCAAATGTTACTTTGTTCATTCAGTTTAATAAATTTCTGAAGCAGTGTCTATTAAAACTCTTTTTATATTTCTTTGATAAAAAGTCAAATTTTATTCTCTTTAATTTACTCCAATAATTTGTTCATCCCTCAAACCTTGAACACCGGTTATAATTATATTACAAAAATTGAACCGCGTATATTGAAAAATCGAGGTACAAAATTTCTGACAGGTTTAATCCGACGTACCGTGCCTGCAAAATAAATGGAAACATAAACCGTGGCGCTGTTAGCTGATCGAAAATCGAATATTTCCCTATTTACATGCTCGCTACTGTCAGATGCACGTGCATTATTGATCACTCGAAACGCTTGACGGTGTAAGCGACCGAACCATGGAAATTTAAAGAGTCCTCCAAGTAAACGCGATTACGGATTCATTGCCAATTTACCGGTCCCTCGGTGACGGATTAATATTTCACAGCGTCGAAGAAGGCTATTCGCCTGATCGACGTGTCGTCGTCAACTTTCCCCGGGATAAAACGGCCAGACGACATTATTATTTCCTCCATCATGACAAACTGTGAACGCCCGTACATTTATAAATCGATGAAGACATATCACACGTATGCTTGTTCAATATATACAAGGTTTTGTTTTTCTCTTCTCATTAAATAAAAAAAAAGAGTACACTGATTATGTTCTCATTAGACGTTCTCGATTTGTTCATCGAACTCGAGAATTTGATGATTGTTATTTTGTTGGCGCTTTTTTGCGGACATTCTTTACGAGCCACGTAAAGAACAATGCTTTAAAATTCTTAGACCCACGTACATATATATGTATGTTGTTTATTGAGTAACGATTTCATTGTTACCTCTTTTTGTGTCTTTCGTTTGTGCAGTTCTTTCGTTCGACGCTTTTTCCGTATCTGTGTACACAGTTTCACTAGTTTGCTTTTTAAACATTAGTTCTACTATTCAATCAAACGTTATGATACTTTCTTACAGACAAGTACTTCTCTTTGCGTGAATGTACCGCAATTTCAACATCGTATTGTTTCGATGACGTGCGACGGTGTTTTTTCTGTACGTCAAGTGTGTTGATCATGATTCAAGGGGTCTCGAGTTATGGTGGACGATAAATAATTGAGAAATTTCGCAGTCTGTCTCGATTAGACAATTCGTTAAAAATGCAAATATTTGCATTGCCTGTGGCTTACAAAATTTCTCAATTCTTTACCATCACTGTACTCTGTCTGTTTTTTTTTTGTGACCATTCGCCACGTCAAGTATTTCGATTTTCAATCGTTCTGTTTTCCGTTCGTCTCCTGCTACGAATTTCTAAAGAGCAAACACGAATAACAGATAAGACGTTGAACGTGTCGCAACGAACTTGTAAGCGATAATAGCAAACGAGAAATTAATTGATTGATTGACAAAGAGCGTTTCCGATCCGTCGAAGGAATTCTTATAATGCACTGTACTTGTAAAGAAAAAAAACGAACTCGAGAAGCGTTACTTTCTTTTTCCATTACACACCTCTCGATATGTTTTATATTACTCAACGATTGATTAATTTTATTTATTCTGTTTGCTATGTTAGATGGGCCCGCGGTTGTCCGCGTCAACATATTTGTTCGAAGTATCTCAAAAATAGATGACGTTACTATGGTAAGTTCAAATTATAATGCCCCGAAATCACAGACACACGCCTCACACCATGTATACTGAGTGTTCGTATGATTATACAATCTGTATGTATTATAGATACAGAGCAATCGAATCTCCGTAGATGATCTGAAAAATTGTTCCTAAAAAAGTAGACTTACAAACTTCTAATAAAACTCAACAGAAATTATTTCTTAACAAAATTAAGAAAAACAGTCTCGACAACATTCAGTCGGTTGTATAATTTTCTCACTGCTGCAGTTAGAAATAAAATTCCAAAATTTCTCTAAAAATAATATTGCGAGTCCTTAGCGTCCAAAGAATTATCAAACTTCTTCCCATAGTGTGTTGTTCATTTATTACCAGAATACAGTAGACGAGTCCCAGAGAAATATTTTTTTGGAGCATTTCTTATGAACATCAAATAGTATGTGAATGGACATTGAACGTTTAGTTCTAGACCTCCGAGAGAATTGATCGAGATATAGTATCCAAACATTAGTGTAGCTAGACGTGCAATGAATATCATATACTAGACGGTCGTATGATAATACATACATATTAATTCAATGTATTATATATACACACACGTTTACTGTTAATTCGCTATATAGTATCCTATATAATGCTGTTCTTTGTCTCACAATTATTCCACAGAAAGAAAAAATCCACTCACACACACGGACATACACGAACAGTGACAGATACACACGTTTTCTCTTTTACCTCTTTGTGTTCTTTTTTTCCCTTTTTCGTAAACCAGGCTCTCGTGCGTATTTAAGGCCCACTATCATAACTTTTTTGATTCCACTACTACCGTATGTTATATTAAGCAAGCATATGTTTTGTATGCCTATAAAAAAAAATACTTGAATCTTGCGAACGGCACGACAGGGGTATTCGAAGATTAATTAACATTTGACAGAGAATTCGAGTGGTTTAAAAAATAATGAGAAGATAATTCGTGATGAAACAAATTTCATTCACCATTGTCGTGCCGGGCGTAATTACGAGATTACACCACATACTATCGCTCACACGCTATTGTGTTGTAGATGATTTCATGGAATTTGACATTTTTTACCATATACTTTTTACTACGTGTGTGAACCTATTTAAGGCGATTCCAGGTTTTTTGGTGGCTGAACGCAACCACACATATACCAACACACTATATATGTATCTTCAGATATATTTTTTTATATTCGTTATGTCCTTTATTTATCGCACACACAAATATATATATGTATATATATGCATATATACGTATATATTTACAAATACTCGGCCGCTAAATTATTCTTTAATCCCTTATTGCATAGTGACACTTCTATATTATTATTATACTCGATATGTTTCTTAACGTACTGCTACCAGTAAGTCTATCAACAGATCGTTCTCCATTATTATTATTATTGCATATTATTGTATCGAAGCACTGTTCTTTTGTTACGAAGCATAGGTAATTGTATGGGTATTTTTGTTGTTTACCACGTCGATAATCGACGGTCATGGTACGATGGTAAATATAGCGTCTTTATTCTTCTTTCCTTCGACGTGTCCATAGTTAGCTTATGAAAATTGAACGATCATTTTTCCGGACTTGATCGTCCGGCTTTTTTTGACGGTTCACCCGTTTTCGAGGCAGATCACGGTGTGAAAAAATTTTGATATACAGAACGACTCGTATAATATACAAATGGACTTTTTCCAGAAAATACTGCAAACGAAAAAAATTGAACTACATGGGAGGCTCTTTGGAAATTTTCACGTAAACTCCGTTTTTTAGATCGATCGCTTTTTAACACGTTGACTGCCATAGCGGTCACCGGTAGCCGACGCATCGAATTTTGTTTAATTAAAAGATTATTAATTTTAATACGATTTTCAATAGTATTAATATTGCAGTAAGAATAGAAGATGGAGACTGTGAAGTTGAACAGTTCTATCATTATTATCTTCGTTATTTTCGTTTGAAATGGGACATTATAGTTTGTCTGGCTAGGTATGGGAATTTTCACTGTTGCAGTGAACGTGTTAATGCACATATTTCGATCTTTTGGTACATCTTGAAAATTTTTAGAAAATTTACATTTGTAATTAAAAGACAACAACAAATTTAATTTTTGAGTGAGGAATTTTTTCTGTTCGCATTCAATTTTCAGAGAAATCCATTTATAATGTGCAACGAGTCGCTCTGTGGATTCAGTTAAATCGAATTTTAATCATTAAACAATTAGCTGCGATTCGGTGAATTTTTCACGACAGGCGTTTCGAGAAAGGCATGTTTTTCTAATTTCGTCGAATTTCGAGCTGGGTATTTTTCATAAAAGCACGAGATTTTTCATTTTGTCTAGCGGCTCCTCCGTCGCGTTACGATTTTTCTTTCGTTCGTTTTCTTTCCGCTCGAACTCCGCCCCGAGCACAGAAAATAGATAGACCACGTATTTGTTTCTTTTTTTCCGAAGCACGAGCTTCGAGATCGATTGAGTTTCTCCAAAGTGCGAGACGCATTGAACTGGTGAGTCATTCCCTTCTTTTTTCGCATGCGTTCTCCAATTTTATCTGTGTAGAGTGACTAGCTCCTTTTCCTCTTTTACTCCACATACGATTATCGTGATCATTTCATTTCATTTTGTCACCTGCAGATCGCCGGTGAAATCCGTCACATAGACTTTTGACAAAAATTTGTGCAAACTCTTAAGCATTTCGATTGTCGATACTCACATCGCCGACACAGGATATATTTTTTTTTTTAATTACTCTTCAAGTCGCTGATTTTTCAGTACGTTTCTTTTTCACAAAAGAATGTACAGTTCGTGATCCTGTCGCAAAAAAAAGGAATCTTCACAGGTCTGTATTGAAAAAGTCGAAGAGATCACACAGTTATTTAAATTTCAATCTTAGGAATTTATTAATTTATTGTAGACGCTAGCAGCGATGCATGTCTATCTTTTATCATTAATTTATTTCTTATTGGTGATATACATACATATACATGAATAATACTTTGCTGAAACGAAGGAGCATAGTGCAGTAAGGGATTAAACAACAGCGGGGCATGCATAGCATGTTGTACAAAGATTATGTGTACGATCTCAAGAAACAGTCGTTTAAAAAGCACTACCAGTTCGTTGGATGCGAATGTACTTACAGTTGTAGCTGAAAGTGTTGACTTTCCACTGCGAAATGGCGGCTGTTCGATTCGCAAGACGGATAAACGCGCGGTGAAAACAATAAATGGTTGCAATCGGAAATGTTGAAAGTTGTTCAACGAGACGATAGAAATGAGGTTCCAGTTGTGTCTTCTGTTTTTCTTCTTTACACCTCGTTCGACAGTCACGTGAATTTTTAATAATATCGCCAAAAACGTCTGCTCGGGACGTGTCGACAGCGATCGATATCGATGATCTCGTTCAAACGAATTTTTTATTATTAATATAATGTAGTTTGATATTTTTAATTTTATAATGTCTTCTGATGTTGTCTTTTAATTTATTTGCTGTATATAAAAACGGTGGAGATGATAAAATAAGAATTATTCGCTATCACCGCCTGGAAGCTGTTTAAATGTTATAAACAATCATTTTTACATTGTTCTCTTCATCGTTATTCATGTTTTTTATAATTCGATGATTTTTTCGTGTATCTCGAACCTTGGTAGCTCGATTTCTTCCTTTTGTTTATATTTGAATTTATTCCCCTGCAGAGATAAACAATAGGTTTTTAATAATACGAATTTTCAGGTGTCATCGCGAAGAGAATTGATACATTATACAGGGTGTTTCATAAAGTTCGTGACAACTCGATGTCAGTCGAGTTGAAAATAAAATTCTGACGTTCTCTCATAACCATTGGTTATTACTTTTTACAGTTATCAACTGAATGATTGGAAACGTCCACCTGTAGCACATTTATGTGCTTCTAAATTGTTTATATCCAAGTAATTCTTCTTGGAAATAATAGAAACTACTGGATGCACAGAGGAACATTTTTTAAAATAATCATCGAACTTTATAATTATGTTAAATATTCAGTAGATTTACTCATGGTCAGGGTATCGATAATTAAAAATCAATTATCTTGTTTAATATTATTTTAAAATTCTAATTACGTCCGCAAAGGGCTTCGCCGATATTTTTTAAAAACATAAATCATTTAAAAGGAACTTTAGCGTTAGGTACGTATGATTCAGAAACATTTTAAAACAGTGCTTCAAGAAGAATCGACACGATTCTAAACCATCACTCAGCTATTCTGAAATACACAACTTGGACGCAGCAAGATAAAATAAAAATTATCTAAAGATATTCGGCGAATGGCAAGTACGAATACATCGCTACGAGTTTCGATCACCCAGAAAGGAACATTCCACTGCAACAGGAACCCAGTGGTCCATTTATTAATCTACTTGCAATTTTTTAAAATTCTATCTTATTTAGCAACAGTGTTCTAAACATGCCACAAGAAGCACTATTAATAAATGTCCTAAGCTTAACGAAAATATTAAAAACTTCCAGGTAAAGAATTGCTGTCCAACTCCAAAAACTGAACTCTGGACCCTAACCCCTTCAAGGTGCCGTTAATTGGTTCATAATTGCCACCAGGCTTAATATCAATTTATTCACTATAACCTGGCACCTGAATGACTCAAAATAAAACAATATATTGCACTTTGAGATTCAATTCCGGCTTCAACACTGGATTCCCTCAGTGGAAGGTACTCCGATCCGAACGCTCACGTAGTTCGCTCCAATACTTCCATATCATTTCATCGTCATTCCGCCTTCTCCTCTATTATACTTCGGACAACGGAGCAATCACGTTTCCAGGGAAACGTGATCTCTCATCCAGTGAGTCTCGTGCGAACTCCTTAGAAAAAAAGCAACGAAAATCGCAAGAAACTATTAACTCCTAATGAAATCCCTCCATCATCACGTCCCTGTATTAACGCCCTTCGCTCACGAGCTCCTCTCGCAAACTGTGAATCCCAAGAAAAAATAAACAAAAAATTGCAATGAATGAATGAATGATGAAAAAAAAACATGTAAATCTCGGCACACGGGTGACTGATTTAATTAATCGATTTCTTTTGTTCTGTTCCGGTCGATGTATTAGATGGGCCGACAAATGTGAACGTCAACATCTTTCTCCGCTCTATCAGCAAAATAGATGATTATAAGATGGTGAGTGCAACAAAATAAGTAATCCATCAACAAAAGGCCTATATATACCAATCTGTATTATCCACACGTTGTGTATATTTATATATATAACGTCACCGTGCATATGATGCCGTAAGACTTGCACTTGTCTGTACTTGTATTTGTATTACGTGTACAGTGTATATGTATATGTGTATACGGATGCGATCATGTACTCGATCGAACGCATACGTGTAAATATGTACGTCTGATACTCATCGATATTACATATATATATATACTGCGTCGCGCTACATATATATTTTTTTTTAACAGTGGATGTGTGCTAATCAAAAAGTCGCACCCCGTTGATTTCTCTCGATGTCGTTGACTGTCATGTGAATTATTATATAAACACAGGACATACGTTTGTGTGTACATATATATAATATATATTATATATATATATATATATATATTTATTATATAAATACTGTGTATATATATATATATATATATATATGTAGTTATATTTATATAATATATATGATATATATATATACATTATATATACCATATTTATATAATATATATGATATATATATATATACATTATATATATACCATATTTATGATATACATATATATTATATGATATAATCGGCGTATGTCTGTTACGTACTTGATTGTTTTGACGAACGTTCGATTGACTGTGCGTTGCAACCACATCTGTGCCTTGTTGGAATCTTTGCATAGAAAGTTAAGAAAGAGGCGCGACGAATGATTTGGGAAAAAATATGTGTGTGTGTGTGCAGGGTGTACGTAGATTTTTTTCTGTTAAACTGTGTTGGGGTATTTTGGGAGGTGAGATGAGGGAAACTGTTGTACGAATACGTACATACGCTTTGTTGAAATGTAATGATGAAAATATCAAGTGCAGGGTAGAGGAATGTTTTTGTCTTCAGCTGGATACAAATATTGAGAAATGTATTTTTGAAGTTATGTTAGATGTATGAGATCGTCGATGAAGGTTTAATCGAAGAATTAATAGTAAGGATTGATGTGAAATTTATGTAACAGTAAATTCATTTGTATCGATAAAAATAGTTAATATTTTGACATTGAAGAATAGTAAGAGTTTGTTTATAGATTGCACATATTTCTGTTGTTTAACACATTGTGTGCCGCGTGCGTCATCGATGATATACGCAACAATTTGAATTTTATCAAATAGCTAGCAATACTAACGAAAGTTTGAACAATATTGATATTAGACACTCGGAATAGAAAATGTAATAGTTAACAGATAAATATTTCTATATTTAATTGCATGTATTAATAAAATTTTATTTTGATGTGTCTGACTAGTTACATGATTTTCCACTGTGAAAAAACCTAATGAGACACGATACAATTTACTATTTGTTATGTACATCGCAAAGAAAACAAAAATATTTGAGTGCTTAATCGTGTTCGAAGTTTGCTCAGTGTTTTGTGACAATCAATAATTATTTAACTAAATTAAGTTTGAGGTGACAGTCACCGGTGACCCCCGCGGTATTCAACGTGTTAACATACATAAATAGTAACAAATGCAGGTCTTATGAAGTAGCCAGAGAAACACAGTTTTTTAAACATTTAAAGGACAAATGCAATTTTATTTCTGTGGCTGCATTGAAATAAAAAATACCGATCTCTGAGTATATATATTTGCATAAACATTCGCAGTTTAACGCCAAACGAAGCATTTATTATCTAAACCGATTTCAATGATTAAACACAGCTTTATAAATAAATTAGAGAAGTATTCTTCACATTGTTACTGTATTTCGCATTTCTGTTGTAACTTTTTAACAAAGCATTGAGGAGCACATGTTTGTATAACATCTTTTGCTTGTTTCTACTCATAGAGTATACTAAAATAGTTTGACTGAAAAAAAAACTGAGACACCCTGTATACAAAGTGTAGAAGGATTTCCTGAGAATCTGCGGAAAAATATTCTACAAGAGAAAATAAAAAAGTATGTAATATAAAGGTCGGTTAAAAGGATTTGCCGTATAGTTATAAACAAATATTGATTCCAATATGAAACAGACAAGTATGGATTTTCCATTAGAGAACATAAAAGGTCGGTCGTGTGCATCTTTTCCGTGCATTCCCATTATGTTTGCTGTCACGAAACGATTTATTCTAACTGATAGTTAATGTCATTAGTAGCGATGTTATGATAAATGATTATTCACTATTCACAATGTTCTTACGTTAGCGTAAGCTTGATGTCGACGGAAAATAAAATTTATTACATTACTTTTTTAAGAATTTTACTGAATCTCAATAATTGAGTTAGTAACTTGCACTATAATAAGGACGCCTTAAAGTAGACACTTCAAGGTCGTTTAAATATTATTACGTTGCATTTTTATAAAATTTGCTATTAAATTTTTTTTGTTAGAGTATAATTATTACACTACTAAAGATTTTATTGAATCTCAGTACTGACTTAATAATACGTACTATAATACAGACCTCAAAAGAAGGCACTTCAAGGTCACTTGCCGCTTCGTTTCAAATTGTCGATTTTGTACGTTGATTAAACTTGACACTGGCGGAGAATAAAACTGATGACACTACAAATTTCCTGAAAATTTCACTGAACCGCAGTAACTGACGATGAGTAAGTAACTCGTTACACCTTTTGTTTCTCGTAAACCTTTTGTCTGCACTAACAAAAAAGTGCAAATCCGTTGTTAGCGATTCTATGCTGCAATATTTATTTACAACAAAACGTTTATAACCGACCTTTATGTAACAATCGTTTCTTACTTCTACTTTTAGACTACGTTCCGTCAATTTATCAGGAAAAACCCGGGACACTCTATACACATAAAGTAGAGAAAATCTGCATAGACTCGACCCGTGGATGCTTTATTGTTCGACACATATTTTTTTTGATCATGCGTGCGAGAGATCGTTTTTTTTCTGTAATTTCTTCATCGTCTATCGCCGTTCAAGATAATATTTGCCCAATAGAATAATCGATATTCAAACGAGATCTTGTCGTCTATGCGAGAACAGGCGACGAGCATATTTTTTCGCGTTCGACCGCAGTCTGGCGTGGTCCAAGAAGTTGCAAATAATTTGTTTAACAAACGTATATGAATTACAAGTCAGAAAAGTTTACCGTACACGATGCAAAATGATAGACTGCAAATATCTACGCTTCTCACGCGTGCACTCAAACTCAATTATAAAATTAATCAATCACGATGAATGAACCACCGATTCACTTTCACGAGAACGTTAACAAGTGAATATATTTTTGTTGACGAATTATTTATTTAACAAATACGCAGCGCACCTCACGAAACGCTTTGAATATGTATGAATGGGCTTCTATTATCTTAAAAATAAAAACGTTTCATTTAATATTTCAGTTTTCCAGGCCTCTCAATAATAAATTAACCAAAATACGATCCTTCGTACGCAGGCTGTCGAAGTCGAAAGTCGAAAATCGAAAACTCCTTATCCTCACGCAATGATCGTGCGTATATACGTGTCTGGTGTTAACGCTTCTCAACATTGACTTAATAATCCTTCGTCTAATTTTTTTTTACTTAATTTTTCGCTGCGTTTCATTTTTGTCTGAATTTTTCTTTCCTGTGATTAATAGAGCCTGGATAGAGCGATCGTTGCGGAATACTTGAAATCATCGTATCACGATACATCGATCATTTTTTTCCATCCAAATCGATCCTCACGAGTCATCACTTTCTATTACAAAAATAATTTAAAAAAGAACGATCGTCTTATTCCAGCTCTAGCGATGATCACGACAATGAACGTGTACTCTTTTGTCGCGTGTTGCTTCTGCATTAGGGTTTTGTTTAATAAAAAGAAAAGATAGTAAAGGGGACAGTAGCATAGTTATATTCTTAAAGTTCACGTGGGCGATATCGTTGTGATATTAATCGACGAACTATAACATGAACAATTTAAAGGGACGAGGAAAATGATTGATAACCAATGGTCATGCGATAGCGTGTCGAAATGGCATCTTATTTTTAGTTTGTTGTTTCATCGTTAACACTTGTGCTGGACACCCTGTATAATGCTCGGTCTCACCGGAAATAGTAGGTTGATGCACGTGAAACGTCGACTTTTTTTTACATTGCATACTTAAAGCAGCTATTTCAGATGTCGAACGCTTTAAACAGTTTTTGTTATTTTTATAAGCTGAATGTTTTTATTAATAATTAAGAAGAGCACGAAGGATGCTGCAAAATGGTATATTCTGCATTATGGAATTTTTATTTAGCATCTTCATTCAATGAAATTTGAATTTTGATAATTTAGAATGAACAGTCTTCATATTCGCAAAATCTTCTTTGAAAGTTGATTTTATTGTTTAATTGCGTTATTTTTTAATTTAAATTCATACAGTTGGAGAGATAGAACAAACTGTGAGACGTGTTCATTCGTTAGTGTTCTTATTTTATGAAAAAATAGTTTTGTTAGGATGTGTAACATTAAATATCTGTAAAATGTTTCCAAAAATGACATTTCATGTGCAGCAATCCAATGTGCTGGATGTAACTTAATACGTGAGTAATAGTTCAGAGGATTCAGTACTTCAATTAGGTATATGCAGGGCAAATAATTGCTTTAGTTTTCATGTTATCAGAAAATATCTCAAGAAAAGTATATTCTGTTTAGTAAATAGTTGATGCAAACTAAATTTAAATACAATGTCATCTCAAAGTCGTGAAATTATTGGGAAAAGATACAATATTCCACCTAAAAAAGTCACACTGACCTCGAAATCTTCTAAAATTTACTTTAATTATTTTATACGCTCTACTGAACAAAAAACATTTTTTTTATAACAATTTCTACAAACATCAAATATAAATCAGCTATTTAATATACTAAATTATACTAATTCACCCTGTATGCTCATATGAATTTACCCATTCACTGTATTATTTTTAAGGGCTGAATCCATCTTTGAAACGGTTCTCATGCATTAAGTCAAATCTTGTAAATAATACTCGGTCAACCGATCCCTTTCGATCGTTATTAACCCTTTGAGTGTTGTAGACGTACATAAGCGTCTGCCAAAGGTCATCAGCATTGTCAATAGACGCATACATATGTTCGTAAAACTTCTTTGGCTCCCACTTTCGACAATATCAAAATCAGCAGTTTATCTAAATAGTAAATCTCTGTATATTTTCAATAACCACGATTCCATTTATTTCGTCAAGTTCTTCATATGACAGTTCATTCACAAGTTCATTCGACCGACCAACTCACAATATGACGTGCAGCGGGCCAGAAATTATACCGCCCACATAAACTATTGAGCTTTAAAGTATTCCGCACTGAAAGGGTTAATATAAAGAAAAATCAGTACCATCGAACAATCCTAAGACTCGCATGACTTTCGACTCCGAAGGAAAGGCCCGATAAGATCTGTCGGTGTTAAAAGCCTGTCAAATGACTTCTCGGCCCAACATCGCAAACACGCGGTTGAGTCTCAAAGGTGGCGATGATAAAATCGACTTCATCATGCGACCAAGAGAAATGGGCGTGTCGACGGTGGTTCTTTTCAAACACCTGATTCGATCTCTTGCCCTCTAACATGATGTCACACGCAGCATGATGGAACAGTGATTTTTCGCGTGACACCTTTTCTCGGCAGCCTCTCTGATCGAACCTATCAATCCATTCAAAAGAAAACGTCAAAGGATAATTGTTACTCGATATCACGGATCATGCATATTTGTCTTTTTTTTTATCTAAGACTGCATGTTACATGTGTGTGTACACCATGAAAGACCTGTCCCGGTCCATTCCTTCGATCATCCATCTAACTCCGAATCATCTCTGTGTCTCCGAAACTCTCAATCTCTCCTCCATCCGTCCTCCGTCTGTCAATCCGTCTCCATTTCGCTGTCCATTCGTCATTCGATCATGCCTGGCGAGAATCGTCCGCTTCGTAACCCCGTCGTGTCATCCATCCATTCCAGAGTCACCGATCTAGGCCGATCGAACGAACGATTTTTCATCCGCGGCGCGCGGTCCCGCGTCGCGGAACGTAATTCACAAAGAGACCGAGAACAGGCGGCAATCGAAAAGCAAGTATGCTTCTAGCCAACTGTAAATCAATACCAGCCGAACGTATCCGATATCGCGAGCCTCCGAGCGGATTCTCGTTTCCGCTCGCGTTGCTGAAGAGAAGCTGTACGTTTCTCGGGAATCGAGATGACACGTTCCGCCTGAGTGTGATCGTGATTCTTCCGTGTCGTGTGATTCGCTCGATGGATTTATAGTCGACGGTAGAACTGGGAGATATTTAATGTTTTGGTAATGGATTTTTCAGGACAGGTCTGATTGTAGACTGACTTGTACTAGTTGGAAATGAGAGATTTGGTAATAATTGATTCTGAGATATTCAGACAGGGTAATGGTGATCGTTTTATACCGTATGTTACGTAAATTTAGAAGAATTGGAGGTTAGAATAATGAAATCAGTGTTAGAAGGTACAATTAGAGTGGTGTTAGATATTGGACTGACTTGTACTAATTCGGGATGAGGTAGTTGGTAAAAATTGGTTCTGAGATATTAAAATAGGGTAATAGTCATTGTTTTGTATGATATGTTACGTTAGTTTGGAAGAATCGGAAGTAAAACTCGCGAAATTAATATTACGAGGTTCAGTGAGAATCGTGCTTGGCAGTATATTGACTTGTACTACTTAGGATTAGAATATCTAGTATTAATTAATTCTGAGAATCGTATAAGGTAATGATCACTTTTCCGTATCACGTATTGCATTGGTTTGCAAGAATCGGAAATCAAATTCGTGAAATTAGTGTTATGAGGTTCAATCAGTGTAGAGTTTGATCGTAGGCTGACTTACACTACTGGTACACAAGATATGAAGTACTGGTTGAGAATTCTGAGATATTCATATAATGTAATTATGATCCTTTCGTTTAGAAGAATCTGAAATAAAATTCGTGAAATTAATGTCACAAGAATCTTTCAACGTGTACTCTCGTCATAGACTGACTTCTTCTACTTACAAATGAGACATGCCTATTCATTTATTCTGAGATATGAATACAGGATAATTGTGATTCTTTCGTGTTCTATGTACCGTTATTTAGAAGAATCGACAATAAAATTCGTGAAACTAATGGTTACGAGATTCAATCAGTTTATAGCTTGATGACAGACTGACTTGCACTACTTACACATCAGATACTAGTAATTACCCGGGTATTCTGAAATATTTATACAGGATGATCTAAGACAGAGTGTAAATGATTTCTTAGTAGACTGTACGGAACATTTTTAGTGCAAAATATCATGTCAATTACCTACTTATTTTACTCAATATATTAAGTTGCTACAGTATTATCTATAATTATTCCAACAATTATAATTACTGTGAAGTATATTTATTTTACCTTCAAGATGCTCAGCATATATTCAGCGCAATTAAGTGATCCGATTAGACAGTTGAAAAATATAAATAATGACTGTACAATGTTTGCAACGAATATCAGTTGAAATATTTAAATCGTTCCATAGTAA
Organism: Macropis europaea; assembly: GCA_916610135.2. Taxonomy (NCBI): domain Eukaryota; kingdom Metazoa; phylum Arthropoda; class Insecta; order Hymenoptera; family Melittidae; genus Macropis; species Macropis europaea. The sequence goes on from OU744344.1 coordinate 25,200,882, forward strand.
ACAAATAAAATAAAGTAAATAAAATTCACTTTCATGTTCTGTACTACACATGAAATTTTTCACTGCGGCACAGAATGTGTCAACAAATACAAAATCATTACACAAACATTGAAATTAACAATTGAAGAAGACGAAAGAATCCATCCAAGATTCACTGAAAGTCAGAGCTAATTTAATACCACATTTTGCAACCAGAATCTACCGATAAAATATTTATATTCCCTTCCAGATCACCCTGTATTAAATAACAATCTCCAAAGATATTTTTATTTGAACTTTTCCGATATTTCTAACACTTTATCCTTTCTTTATGCGTTAAATACACGAAGGTGTCGATATTAAAAATGAACATGTAATTCGAAGGAAAATCATGCAAATATGGTTAGCTCCCTCGAAGGAGCTCGATCCAAATTATATACAAAAAAATCACTTTTTCCATGCAGGAACATGTCGTATGGTTTTCCTCGACGTTTAAAAGGATCACCTGGTATGTACCATTCATTTCAGTGGGACGATCTGTTTCCTTTGGTTTCTTAATCCTCGTTTCACTCGTTCCTCCTTTACATTTCAGTTTTTATCACACGCACACGGTCATATCACTTAAGCGGCTACGAAAATGTCTTCCAGTCCATGATAGCGAAATTACACTGTACGATGTCCAAGATGGTACACTCTGTTCATTAGGTAAAGTTTGCAAAATTACTTCATTCAACGTTCTTCTAACATACTAAACAAACATTATATCGTGCAAGAAAAATACACGTGGAAGCTGCAATCGCTTCTTCCGTTGTCATTTATAATATTTACACAACGTTGTTTATTAACACGTTGAACGCCACGGTGGTCACCGGTGACCGACACCTCAAATTTAATTGAATTGAATAGTTATTGATTATCGCAAAATGCTGAGCAAACATCATACTGAAACAATAATATAGGAACAGAAGAACACGACTGAGTTTTCAAATCTGTTTTTTCTATACGATTTATATAGAAAAAATCAATTATATAGTGTCTGATTGGGTATGGCCGTTTTCACTGTGGCGTTCAACGTGTTAATGGCGAAGCCAATATTTGGCTGGTGCCGAAACATCGAACCAAGCATTAATTAAGAGATCGCAACTGGGCGATTAGGTTCGAACAATGAATTATTTTCGAAGCGATTGGAGAGGTGTTTAAAATTGTTTTCAGTTAATTACGTAAAGTCGTTCGTTCAGATTCGCTGATAGCGGGAGCTCTATTTTTAGCGTCCGATCATTGGCTGTCTTCTGCTACTTGCCTATAATGTATTCACGAGAGCTGAAGTGAATGGACTGAATGAAGTTATAAGATACCACTTACAGAACGTCAAACCGATCGAACATCTTGAATAATTAAACGTTATCTATGTGCACGGAACTCTATATTGTCGTCTGTTTACCGTGCACACGCGATGAAAGCTACTTCGACAGATTCTACAACAAGGATACGAGATCAATTGTTAAACGCACACTAGAGAGAGGCGAGAATGCCGGTAGAAATTTATTTTAATTCACAAACAAAATTTATTCAGTTCGTAAGGAAAATTATTTGTGTTTACACTTGACTATTGGTTATCAAATTTTATTTTAAATAGAACATACGTTTGGTTGACTTTGATAAATATGTTTACTTGCTGTTTACAATAAAGACGAATAATTTGAACAGGAGTTCCATAAGTTGTCCTTTTAATTCCCGAACCAAGTACACAACGATCCTCTCATGTCTCAACAACAAAATGATCAAAATTAAACGATGTTTAATATCGTCTTATGGAACACCCCGTATAATAAAACTTTTTTTTAATAACAGTATAGCTCTTAAACAATATTACGAGCACCTGTGTTTCATTTATTGTATGTATATTTCGCATACACCTCGAACATGTCTTCCTGAATTGACCAAATATCGAACTGAAGATCGAGAGTGCGATCACCTTAAGACATAAATCAATTCCGCAAGCTCAGTGCGAAAATTTACTGCCAACAAACAAAATCTCCGGGAGGCCCAACGAATCCTCCTTTGCGACATGTTGCTCAATTTTCAGAAAACTCTTGCGGACAAACGCAAATCTTTGCAACCAGGGACAAAGAAAAACCGAGAACGATCCGACGAGACAGAGCGTAGATTCACAGAAAACGTAATCATAAGTCAAAGCAAAAAAAAATGGATCGGCTAGGTTTTTCGTTAAACGTGTCGAAGCCGAACCCTGCCAAGATCATTGAGGATGGGTCGTCAGACGGATGACGAGCGAGTTAATCGTCCGAAAATATTAAAAAACAAAAAAAAAACTTATGGAAGCAATTGCCTTTACCCCCCTCCCAAAAAATAGAAAACAAACAGGACGCCGTTGGTGGACAAATCCAGCCGATTTTGGAAAAAATACAAACTGTGAGCCAAGTTGCATGTCTTGTCTATTCGCTATGTACATGTATATATATGGCAATTAACTCTATATATATATATATATATATATATATATATATATATATATATATATATATATATAGTTCTGAGCAAGTAGAAACAGAGTAGTTAGAGCTTCGATGTCGCTTCTTGCATGACACTTTTTCCATTGCCTTTTGCGGTGTGTTCTCGAACCCAGTTGTTTATCAAACCCCACTACATTTATCAACCATTCTTCGCAACAAGACTTTTCATTCCAGCAAGATATCCGGCCGACCTTGACTCTTCGCCGCTGAAGAAAAAAAATTAACCGCGACCTTTCTCGCACGAGGGCTCTTTACGTGAAACGGCCTCTAAAACGGCCAATCTTTTTTCTTTCTTACCTAATCTTTATAGACTCCTGTTCTCGCGCAGAACCGAAAGAATAGTCTATTTAACGTTCTCCGCGTGAAGTGCCAGATATTACGAAGAAAATGTTCAGAAAAGTCTCTACCCTGTCTTTGATCAACACTCTATCTTGTGTCTAAAACAGCGAATGAAAGACTGTGAAAGTAAGACAAATTTATGTTGAACAATTTCTTGGAGATTCGGAAGCGCTGAAGGGTCAAGGTGTCTTAAAACATTGTCGATATACTCGAAAAGACTACAATTAAAATTCTGAATAGGTAGGCTACTTGACACATTCGCAAAATTATTAATATATACATATGTATAAAATTGTTCCTTTTTTTAATTCTAGTGATTCTGTTTTTTTATTTATTTCAACTGATCGATCGGAACTATAATCGATCGATCTTGCACGGAAATTTGGAATTTTTTAGTGTCCCCTTTCAGCCGTACGTTTCGTCTCACGGTATTTCATTGTTCCGATTTCTTTGTTCGAACAATGTTGTCAGTCTTTCGGACGCAGATTCCATACAATTACTGACCTCGTTCACGTTTATTAAACGGCAGCTTTTTGATTGTCCCTTACTCGGCTTACACGCGCGTACAAGTTTTCTTTGAGACTTTCTCAAGTGTCTGCCTTCATCTTTTTAGCATTTCGTCAATGGTAAACGCATGCAAGCATAATACAAGCCGCGTACAATGAACGGAGTTTTTCGTTTCAGCCGTGAACACGAACGTGCACGGTTCACGTTTCTTGTTCTTTTGCATTTTGTTTTTCAGTCGGCATCTATATTCAAGACTTTTCACCGGGTTTCCGTCACTCTGACTTCTTTCTTCCGCGAAAATGACAGTTACAACACCACAGAAACCGTGAAAAATAATTATAGTGTTGGACGGTACATTGTTTGTTTCTTTGTGGGTTATACTGTTGCTGAGATCGGCGACAAAAATCGCGCGGTGCTTGCGAACGCTTGACAAATGCTTCTCTGTGATTTCTACGTATGTGACGAACTTGTTGGTTAACATTTGTTTCACGAGCGTCCGTAAATTGTTAATAGAAAAATAAATCGTGAAATTGTCTGTACAATTTGGCCAACAAAACAATTCAATGAAAATTTAAAAATGGACTAAATCGAATTAACCGGAAATAATCTATATTTCTCAGAATTTTCATTTGCATCTAAATTTGTATTCAAGAAATTCTAAAATGTTGTAATTCTTATATTTTTTATTGTTATTTCGTATTCGGGTCAACGAGAAAAAAATATGGAGCATAAATATTGAAAATCCAATGTATTGTGAAAAATATTGTTTAATAATATGTTTCGTTTTATAATAACGTTAACCAGGTCAGTAAGTATATTTGATAGTAACTCGAAGTAACCAAAGTACGATTGCTGACAAAATTAATTTTCCATGCACGTCACAAAGTAAACATCAATTTCAATCACGAATTTTTGTTCTCCTATTATGAAAATAATATACCCTCGATAATTGCATCTGAAAAAGTTAAAGGAATATTCCAAGTTTTGTTGGTCCACTGATTTCTTGATTACCTTGACACACGAAATTAAGTATGCATAAGTAACTTACGTTCTTCGCCATTAATTTTAATCCTCAATTATTTATGTAGGTTGATTTTATAATTAGAAAGAAAAATAGGAATTTTAAGTCAGAGATGAGAAAGAACACTGTAGCTTTATTATTATCGTTGGATTGATATCTTTCTACAAAATTCATCAATTTTTAATACGAATCTAATGACAAATTTTAATTTTTAATGAAATTATTATTTTTTTTAAATTTCTTCAGAGGAAAAATTACTTTAATATTTTTAATATTTTATGACAATATTAATAACAAAATTTGTGATGTATTATTCTGTAACTGCTTTCTCATGTCTGATTTACTATTCCTATAGTATTTCTTCGTTACTATACCAATCCACAATCGATAAAAATGCCCTATATTAATTTACTGCCATAGAGATTTCAAACGATCATTCTGAGCATAAATTATTTGCTACCTACTCCAGCATCATGTCAATTTACATCACTAAATGACTGCTTTTCTCGTTATCTGCAGGAATATTCTGTACAGTTAACATTCCGGGAACAATGGCTGGATGAACGACTACGATTTAATGACTTTGGAGGTGCGTACAATTTGTAGTAATAGTAAAGTTTAGTTTGCACATATTGCAGAAACAATTCATACTTTATCGTATAAACCAAAATGTTCGAAATTACACTACTCCCATAAGTATCCGGACACCTAGCAAATTCAGATAAATACCGTATTAACGCTATAACAATATAAGTATTTTTTAATAGAATTAGCGTTAGTTGAACATTATATGTTAATAATAATTACTCACGTTGTTCAATAACAGCATAACATTTGTAGAATAATGTAATAAACCAGAGATGGTCATCTGGAGCGACGCCTGGCCCCGTCCTAAACCCTCAGTGTAAAAAAATTATTCTAGTTACGTCACTGTTTCTTGAGAAGCCGTACTGACCAACAATCACCGGTGTTTTCGACGTCATACCCGGACCTCAACCTACGTGAGGGGAATGAACGCAGAGTGGGGGTAGGCTGAGGCCAGGCCTTGCACCGGATGGCCATTTCTATAACAAACTAATAAAAAATTATATTTGGAAACGTATAAGTATCCGAATACTTTTGGACAAGAGTGTATATATTTTAGTAGATTCTAAATGAAAAGTTTCGTGAAATTGACTATCTTAAGACACATGAATGTGCAAAGTGTTAATTGTCGATGATACTATGTATATTTATGTGTAATATTGCAGGTCGTCTGAAATATTTAACTTTAACGGATGCGAGTCGTGTTTGGATGCCAGATCTGTTCTTTTCGAACGAGAAGGAAGGACATTTTCACAATATTATTATGCCGAATGTGTACATTCGTATTTTCCCCAATGGTTCCGTTCTATACAGTATACGGTAAATTGCATAATCTGTTCGTTAAAAACGCACACGACATTTTCTGTCCTAATAAAAAGTTCACAAATGTGGGAAGATTTCGTGCGAATGAAATTATTTTTCGCTTTGCAGGATATCCCTCACATTATCATGCCCAATGAATTTAAAATTGTACCCCCTGGATCGACAAGTTTGCTCGTTGCGTATGGCGAGTTGTGAGTATCGAATTCGTATTAATTATAAAATGCTCTAACGTTGATAGAAATATAATTTCACCTCTGATGAATTTTCAGACGGTTGGACGACTGACGATTTGGTTTTCCTATGGAAAGAAGGAGATCCTGTCCAAGTTGTTAAAAATTTACACCTGCCTCGGTTCACATTGGAGAAATTTCTTACTGATTATTGCAACAGCAAAACGAACACTGGTCCGTGACTCCTACGATGACATTTTATACACGGTGCACCATTTCAAACCTTCCACACGAATGTCATTGAAACTACATATATTAGCACTATTGAAAAATATTTCAGACAAACACTGAATAATTTTGAGGAAGATATAATGTTAATAGTTGATTAATACATTAAAAAAATACTTGATTTTATTTAAAAAACGAAGATGACCACATCTCCGCTACTCCTTCATCCATAAAGAAATTATTGACCTCACGTTATGTCCTCCTTGAAATAATTCAGCTTTTGAACATCACTGATAGTTTCGAAGATGTTCGCATGGAAAGATTGAAATGGGACACCCTGTACGTTAAACGGAATCATGGATTTAATTGACCAATTGTAATTTGTAGGAGAATACAGCTGTTTGAAAGTTGACCTCCTGTTCAAGCGAGAGTTCAGCTACTACCTTATTCAAATTTACATTCCCTGCTGCATGCTCGTCATTGTATCCTGGGTATCGTTCTGGCTCGATCAGAGTGCTGTACCAGCTCGAGTTTCATTAGGTAATCTTCAAACGATCAATAGAATTTATGCGCTATCACAATATCATCCATGATCATCAATTTCAACCATAACAAATTCTAGCCCTGTCAGAATAAAAGGAATTAACATTTCGACAACTGCCATCATACATACGTGATTTAATTTATTTGAATAATGCTCACGTAAAACAAATTACTAAGCATATCAATAGTTAAAAAAGAATAAATAGCCCAGTCTTATAAAATTAATTTAAATTAATTAAAATTGTGAAGTAATCGTTATAAAACGAAGTACGTGGAATATTTTGTTATTTCACTAAAACCTTGCAAAAATAGTCAGGGTAGTAGCTATTTAAAAATTGAAAGTGTCTTTAGAAACTTAAAGCAAACGCATAAAAGATTTAATGAAGTCATCTTGAAACCAGAAATTCATTCCTAACCGCCTGAATGCTTCAGAATTGTTGCTCTTTCAGGGTTCTGGGTGTAGGCCATTGTCAGAAGACAATGTCTTAAACCTGAAGACACACTAACACTAAAGTGCGTCTCATGGTCGCTGACTATTTATAAGCTCGTGTTTACGTCACGGTTCAGTGATCGCCAAACGTTTCCGATTAATCGGTAGAGCAATGAAACTTCAAACTGACGGGAGGTGCTCCGAACTGGGTTAGGGTGGCACCCTCTGCCTCTGTCTCTATAAACATTAACCCTCACAGAACTTCCCCCGGTCCATGCACTTTCCCCATTCTAGGTCCATTCCCCTTATATAGGCTGTGATCTAGAACAACGAGGGACCGAGTGAGGGACGAGGAGCAAACTGGAGGGAACTGAAACGAGGGGAATGGACCTAGAGTGGGGGGAGACCGCAGTTTTGGTGGCCGTCACTGTCTCAGCGTCTCAAATTTTGTCACGTTCCATAATTACATTGTTTGTACAAATCCAAACATTCTTCGCGCCATCTCATCTCGATCACACTCACTCACTCGCATACACTATAATGTTGTATCGTCTTTAAGAGGAATGAATTGTCTGTTACAGGTGTGACAACTCTGTTGACGATGGCCACGCAGACGTCAGGAATAAATGCCTCACTGCCACCAGTCTCTTATACAAAGGCTATTGATATTTGGACAGGCGTATGCTTGACTTTCGTATTCGGCGCTCTCCTTGAATTCGCCCTAGTAAATTATGCATCGCGAAGCGACATGCACAGCGACAACATAGAGAAAAAGTTCCCGCCATCGGAGACGGAACAATCATCGATCGAGCCATCCTCCGAACAGCTTGAACCAGATAATTCTGCGAACGTCGCTATGGTCAGTATCCCATGAAGATTAATCATCAATTAGCGTTCATGATGTCCCGGCAACATTCATCTTTGGTCAGTGATTCAATTCGATCAGCCTCCGATTCTCAGTACCGTCTGAACGAATTCCAAAAGATCTTATTCCGAAGCTTGTCGAAATTCCAAAGCCGCGCTCAGAAATTCTTGCGAGCTTTCGAACAATTGACCGATGTTGTCGTTAGAAAATTTTCAATATTCTTATTATCACGTACATTCATTCTATTATTTTATTTTTATTATTGTAAACTGTCAGACCGGATATGATGGACCACTTCATCATTCTCTACAGGTAAAGAATTTTCTTAAAGCGTGAAACATATACATGTGACTTATACATATATTTGCAATATTTCTTTATTAACGAACGGATCCATTGATGTGTGTATTTTGTGTGTAGCTAATGGTAGCCTGATGTTATATTTTTTGTAATGTGTGCGTACTTTATCGTAGGTGTGAAGAGTCGATGAATTTGTGGATATTTTTGGTTGATGTTTAAAAATACATTTACGCGAGCGTAAATATATCGACGGACGATAAGTTTTTATCAATTTGTTGCTAGTGGCGGTAATGTTCGTTTGTCTGCGATCTAATATTTTTCTGAGGTCAATTTTGTTCAATTATCGTTGATCAAAGTTGGATGTGCGTCTTAGCTGATTTAGATACTGCCACTACATGACGTTGCACAGTTTTCACACGGTTGTAGAAGATTAGGTAATTATGAAGAAATATCCCGACTTAGAAAACAATTCTTAGAGAACGCACTACTACAGTTTCAACGGATCCACTCTGTAGAAATTACAAAGCATGCAAGTTGAACGACCGTCGGACGCGTTAAATGTATTTTTCATCCCAGGTACGATTTTTCGTTTTCCTTCTGAACCCTTTAGACACTTAGAAGCTTCTTCTGAATTCTTTTAGTAGTCAGCTTTTTTCATTTCACGCTAATTAATCGACGTTTACTTTGGATTTCAGCAAATAAACAAGAGTTTTTTTAGTGTTACATGTAATATAACTGTGAAACGAACGCACCATTGTACTTTTGTTCAAATTTGTAGAAATGGTTTCGTATAGTCGATGAAAAAGATATAGTCCATTCGTGATTTTTTTCTCGTATGCATCGATTTATGTAAAAACAGTTTCTACTTCTGTGTATTGCTTCGGCTGTCGATCCTTTGGCGAATGGCACGTCGCCACGTCCATTTGTTTTTATATTATTTACTATTATTACAAACGAACAATATGTGTTCGAGAAAAATACCTATGAAATAGACGAGTCACGAGGGACAATTCAGGGAGAAGAGAGAAACAGTGTAGCAGCTGTTAGAATTATTTTATTTCATTATAGAACACATTAATTGAACAGAAGATTAATACACCACAAAAAGTGAACCACAATCTACGACATTGTCAACGCACCAGTAATAAAAGAAGGTTCCAATCATTTGGATTATGACGCGATCCTATTGTTAATTAAAGAAAGCAATAAAAGAGAAAACGAAATGATCGTAGCGAGGTGTAGCTCGTCGAAGGATCAACAAGCTGGGAGGCCAGTTTAACTCTTTGCACTCCGAGAATTTTCTAATACTATCATCGAGCTACTCCAAGATATTTTTATAGTGCTCTTCTGAAAATAAGAAACATTGTTTCTACAACAAAAATGTATGAATGCTTAGAATTATAAATGTATTAATTTATTCAGTTAACCCTTTGACCGTGAAGAGCTAAGTGATCAGTAGGTGCGAAGAGCGCCTAGAGGCGTTTTTCATTTACTGAACACAAATGTCACGAAATGATCGGCATTATCTTTACCAAATTGACTATTATTCTAAGTAGAAAATAGTCGACAGAAATCTCTTCTGGCTGATTTACTCTCATTAATAAGGAACACTTGATGACGTTTGCTGTCACCTCTGCGCCGCACACAGAGAGTATCTTGCTTCCGAATGCTTCGCAGTCAAAGAGTCAATTCACTTTTCATTTGATGCTACGTGTAGAAACAATGTGTGTCACAGTAGTGACACAAGCGGAGAGCAAAGAGTTTAACAAGAGACTCACTCTGTATAAGATCCTCCTGACAACGTACCACACCGAGAACATCGATTTCAGTATCCACCTGCAAACCCGACAAAGTCAAACAGAAAGCTAAAAACCGAGAGAGACAAAGAGAGTACAAATCGGACAAACGGGTCAGCTAAATTAATGCATCGATATCGTGGGGATTTTGTTTGCAGAAGCCTCTGGTCCGACAGCCGGAGGATACCATGTCGGTGGATAAGATGCAGCACTGCGAAGTACATATGCCACGAAAAAAAAACTGCTGCAGGTCGTGGCTGTCCAAGTTCCCGACGAGGTCCAAGCGCATCGACGTCATCTCACGGATTTTTTTCCCCATCGTATTCGCTTTCTTCAACCTAACGTACTGGTCCACGTACCTGTTTCGGGAGGAAGAGGAGAACGAGTGAACTTCGACGAGGAAGCGCTGGGATCAAGGAACGTGGCTCGCGGCCATTCCTATCATTACAACACCACCACCACAGCAACAAAAACCTCAACAAGACCACACCGCTCACGTCCACGTCACCGTCACCGTCACCACGATTACCGCGAGCACACCAGCCTCCATCAGCCGGTGTACTCGCAGCGTCAGCAACAACCGGCGCCGCCGTCGCAGCATCAGCCACTGCTGTCGCAGTGTCAGCAACAACACCATCACAGGCACCACCATCATCATCAGCCGCGTCAGGATCAGTCGAGGTCAGCCTCGTTCTCATCGTTGCACAACGCCGGTGGTAGCGGCAGGTGTTCGCCGAGGGGCTCCCGCCACTCTTGCAGAAGCTCGGCGAGATCCTCACCCTCGCCTTCGCCCTCACCGTCACCCTCGCCTTCCGCGTCACGCAGAGGGACACCATCGCCTCCTGCGGTTACCCTTCGACCTCAACCACGTACCGAGAGCTGCTGTTGGCGTATCTTCCCTCGAAAATGGTTCACCTGTCGAGCAAAAGGAAGCGCCAGGATCGATTTCGTGTCGCGCATCGCCTTCCCTCTCACGTTTGTGCTCTTCAACTTGGGCTACTGGTCCACCTATCTCTTCCAGGGTAACGATCACATGTTCATGCAGAAGTAGAATGCTTCGCGGATGAAAGCGATCGTCTTGATGACAGGGATAAGTGATGGGGGCGAAGTTGACGACAGAAACGTGCGAGTTAAACTGAATTCTTTTGCCACTCCGTCGAGTCCAACTTCAAGGTCTGTCTGGGTCCGCACGGAATCGTATCCCGCGTGCACACGCGTACGTGCTTCCTTTTAGATGGGAGTAATTTTTGTATGATCGATAATAATCAAAACAGACGGACGACGGACGACTGGACGAGGGATACGGTACTGTTCGAGCGTTTCGCACGGTCTGTGCAGCGACGGGAGTTTTCAATAATCCGTGCCTGAAGTTCGATCGTATAAAGAGATCATTACAAATAAACCAAGACCAAGGAAAGCGCAACGAAATAACAACGCTCGGTACGGTAGAACGTAGTTGACGAACGTATTTAATATACACACGCACACACGCGACGACAGAGACGCTGAAGGAATGAAACGGTCCTGCAGAAGGGCGCAAGTACACGGTGCGAGGATCCTCTTGTGTGAGCAGTATACATTTATTACACACGCATATTACACACACGTACACACGACATTAAAACCTGTAACATAACTTCGGAAGACCGCGTGCCACAGGATGAGAAATCAATGTAGCGTGGGCCCTGTATAGCCACGGCCTGTTAACAAACGAACTACATGCGAATAAATTTATAAAGTAATATATACTTAATATATTGTCAAGTAAATCGTTACATACAAAAGAAAAACAATGATTCCTGTGTATAAAAGCAAAAAAAACAGAAAAAAATGGATGAAACGGAAGATAAAATGATCCTCAGTCTAACACGGGACGCGAGTTGATGTTAAGCGCCTTTCGGGTTCGGAGATTAACATTAACTCGATGACGAAGACAAATTAATTAATTAAAAAAAAACGAAATAACAAGATCCACGGATGATAAAAATGATCATTCGATCGCGATGGGACAATTCTAGAGGTTAGTCACGAAATCGCGTTGTCACGGGACAGCTGGAAACGGTGTAGATATTACATGTGCATGATATAATTCGAAATGTTAGTAACGAACGCACAGGACGGGAACCCACGTAACACTCCTTCGTGACTATATTTCGGGGGCCCGTCGTTTTTCCAAAGAACCGCGGGTGTTCCCCGCCTATTGCTCATTTCCAGACCAGTCAAGACTGAGGATATCCGATGTGAAAGATATATAGGTCGGACGAGAGCGAAGAAAATTATAGCAAAAACGATAAAAAAAAAAGAAGAAGAAGAAACGGACTGACACGGTGGATCGAGCGAAAGCGATCCACCGAAATGGGAGCGCAGAACATTAATTTCCGAGCGAGTGTTATCGATACCCTTTCAAAGAAAAAAAAAACGAAAAAAAAGCGAAAAACAGCCAGACAAAAAACAGACCAAAAAAAGTGTGTTGCAACTAGTACAGGAGAGAAAGAAACTGGAGGAGAAGGAGGAGGGAAAGAAGTTTTTCGTTTCTCCATCCGTGCTTTCTTTGATTCTCATCGTATTGGACCCGCGTCGTGTAAGTTTCCGCCGCGCGTCCTGTAACTTTCCAACCGGTCGTAACTTTCGCGAAACAAAAAAAGAAAACGATCTGTAGTTCGTTCTGCGTTCGTTTTTATTGTTTCACCGGGGTTTATCCACGATAATTCTCCGATTTCGGCGAGAAGTCTCGTCGAGAACGCGTCCCTCGACGGTTCGTCGAGCAAAAATTCTACCTTTCCGTTGAAATCGGCAATCGATCTGTCGGGAAAATCGATACGACGCGATCGCACGGGCAACCGGACGATCGACAAAGAGTAAAACGGCGCGAGATAACGTCGCGTTGATTTATTACCATCACTATACGCTATATACGCACGTGTGTTTCAGTTATTTCTTGCTCATTCACGGATTCGTTCACACGTCTAGCGCAAAATGTCGGATCAATATAACGTCCTGCTCAATAACGACTGACATAAACCAATTATGCTGATTAATTGTATATATGTACTCTTATCGTGAATAATGATGATAAATACCGCGCTGAATGAATTCCCGAATTTTAAAACGAATGGAAATTCGACTTTTATTAAAAGGAGCGGTGCCGGGCTTGGAACCGGCGGCGTTGCATTTCGATTCTACGGAATCCGTATCATCGTTGAAGAGGAACCGTGCGACAGTGACGACAGTATTATTATTATTATTGTTACTATTATTAGAGTAAAAAACAAAAGAAGGGCACCGAGAGGCGCGTTTTAATCGTTGTCACTGTCCGAGAAGGTGACTGGTCGCGTACTGATAATGATAAAAGGAAAAAAGAGAGAGAGAAAAAAAAAGAAGAGGACAACGCGGTAAATTGTAATCAGCGACAATGTGTATATCACAATGCGTTCATTCTTCGTAATTCAAACCAGGCAATCACGTTCACGTTTTATATTGATCGGTACGGAACGGGTACCGTTTCGACAGTCGATCGTGCGAGACGTGTGACACGGTGACGATCGGTTTATGAACGCGGTGTTACGGGAGTCGTGTGACGTCTCGTTTCATAAAACGATCGCGTTTAAAAGAAAATGAAAAAATTAAATAAAAAGCGTCTCGCACGGTTCTAGCATTATTATCGTTGTCACCTGTCGAGAGAAAAAAATATACACGCATACACACAGGCGCGCGCGTGAGCGCGCACACACGTATACACACACGTAGAGACAGACAGAGAAAAATCAGGCGAGAAATAAATTTGAAACCGAAGGTGATGCTTTTCGTTCGATTCGGGACTTTTGGTAACGCGAGCGATCATCTTGCGGAGCGTACGTATTATTTTTCACGATGACGATTTATCGAGTGTACACGAGAATGGCGATTTTGAAGTATAGAATATACAATACTTAGGGCAGGGTGCGCGAGGGATGTAAAATGTTTTTTAACGTAATCGATCGCGGGACGATGATCGAGTGCCAGCTGCAGGCCAATTGGTGGATCGAATGGTTCAGCGTTTGAAATTCGAAAGCAAATCGCCTGAATCAAAAGTCATTTTTGTTGGACCACTATTGGCTGCCACGTGGCACTTCGACCCCCGAAATTAGGATTGTCCATGATAAGGCTCCCTCCATCACCCACTATTTTATTGTTTAATTTATAATTAATCGATCTATAAATATCTCTGTTAGATTTGAAGATAGAAAACAAATTTCACCCTTCTTGGGGATAAATTGAATAACAGAAGAGAATCTGTTTTTAAGCACACACTTTTCAGAATGCCAAAGTCATCGATGGCTTGTTAAGTGGAACAACATATTTAGAAAATTGTAATTCAATATCAAGCACAATACTGTAATAAGAAAGGTATGTTGCTCCGTTTAATAAAATATCGATGATGTTGGAATGTTGAGTAACCTGGAACAAAAACTTTGTTTCTCTCTTACTTATTCCTACGAACAGTGCAAATTTTTTTCTCGGGCACTTTTTCTAACTCAAACACTAACGAAAAATATTTAAGTGCTCTGATTTTGGAGACTCATTCAGTTTAATGGCGGCATCATTTTCTGCCTTCCAAAAGCCTTAAGATACATAAATATGAATTATCGAAAGAAATATTCGCATTTTTTACGTATTTCAGTTTTAAATCGTTCAAATTTTGCGCTATTAACTCCAGTGTCCTGTTACCGTGGTAACGGGGCAGCAGAGTGGGGAAAGCTGAAGGCACCTTTCTTGGACAGCCCTGTTGTCGATCCTCCGTATCGAACGGATGATAGAATTTCATCGAACACCATCGTGGGGTCGAACCATGTAGCACACGAACAGTCACGAGATTGGTGGAGCTCGGTTAAGAAGCGCTGTAGGAGAAGGCCCCCTCCTCTCACTCGCTTCTTGCCACTTGTCTTCGGTCTTGAGAATTAGGCGCGTGGCAGCAGTCAGGTGATTGTCTGCTTCTCCTATACCGCTTTTCAACGGAGACTCCATCAACGTTCGTGACTGTACGAAAGCACTGAAAACAGAATAGAATTTGAATGAAAAAAAAACAGATTGTGTTTAACAAAAAGAAGTTTGCATTGTCACACAAGGCGATTCATAAGTCGTTCGAGTAGAAGATGCTAAATTTCTCTGTACAAAATGCGTCCAGTGCGAATTGGCAAGCAACGTGAACATGGTTTCGTATAAAAATAATGATAACAATCGAAGCACTGGAAGTATTTCGATAGGACTTCGTCAGGGTGGGGCAAAATTCGATCCAATTAACGATTAACAATTTACAATGAATCTAAAACGTTACGATAAATTGGAATCATTGGAACGTCTACAGTATATCGAAATTTGTCAGCGCTGTTATGAACAATTTACGTTTCCTTGTTGTTTCGATTACAAGTGAATTCAAATGTCCCGCTCTGGACCTCGCGATACAGAGGCTTAAATCGTTTCGAAATGTGGCACAATATGTTATAGCACATATCCATGGTTTTTAGGTTCCTTTCGAACTGTATACCGAATAATTGACATTAGCGGAATCTCGAAAGCATACTAGAAAACTCTATTTATACATTATTCACGTAACGTAGGTGCGAACGTGTATGTTAATTGAATGAATTTTCTTCCGATTTCACGTCTTCGCAAATGAACGTTCGTTTCGAACGCGCCTTAGTTTTCTGTGACGCTCACACAATTTTGTTCGTTGTTTACGCTGGACGGTATAAGGAAAAAAGAATATATATAAATATAAGAGGCACGAAATTGTACGTAACCACTTTAACGTTGCTGTGAAATCTTAGCAGGGTGAAATAATATTAAATAAAATCGGACAGATACGATTTTTGTTTTTCTTTTTTTTTTGTCTTTTTGTGAAGGAACAAAAAAGAAAACGTACCGTGAAAACAAAAACAGGCACAGACACGAGATCTGCTCTATCACTTCAAAATCGCAACATTTCACGAGGAACGGCAAGAGATATTTTAAATTCCATGTGAATTCTACACACACAACCTAAGAGTATCTGATTTTTATTGTTTTAGCGTGTTTACTATGTAACATTATTATAAGTACAAAAAAATGTTTCTCAATGTAGTTTAAGATATGTAATAAGTTGAAAAAAAACAGGAAAGGAATATATCTATCAGAGAATCACCGAGTGTTGAATTTTTTCAAGGACGCAGCCAGAGTAAAGAGTCAGATCGAATAGTTGATTTATGTTTGTTACTTAAAGCGAGTCCCCCAAAAACACAGAATGCACCATCAGATGTATGTTTGATGAATAAGAGATAATTGAATCAAAATCGTGATTATTCATGTTTTCACACTACCACTTCTATTTATACTTTTCTCTTTTTGTTTGTTTACTCTTAAAAATTCTACAATTTCAGCTTCGTTTACAACGTCAGCGTATAATTATGACAAACTTATAATAAAATGCAAAAATTATTTCAAGACTAGTAAAAAGGGAGTTTACGAGAATACCCTTTCTGTTTTTTAATGGAAGCAGGGCGAACAAACCATGTATAAAGGACATTGTTGTCATTAGTATAACTCGCAAAGAGTAAAACACAAATCTGTTAAGGTTGGGTTAGGTTACCACGAACACATCTATGCACCTCCGCGGTGCTTTTGTGTCCACTCGTAAACTCACTGATTAATTTATTTCTTGAATATTATATATATACGAAATCTTAAACGAGCAATAACTAGCGAGAAGTCTCAAACCCATGGTGTCCTCCTACCGAGAAAAGTTTGAACTAACAGTAATATTCGCGCGCTCTACCGTCAGCAATACGTCCTCTTTACATTAGAAATTCTCGATTCGTCACTGACAATCAGCGCAAAGCTATCATAAGTGGCGCCATCTCTAACAAGTCTCTGAAATTAACAACCGACGTTCTAAGTGACGGTACCGACGAGATATATGAATAGACCAATCACCTTACGGACTTTCGTGGCCCAACGTGACTGCCATACCGACTTAGAAATTCGACACTGATTTTAGCGTCCTCTACTCATCAACGACGGTCACTTGATAAAGTATTCATTAAAGAGTGTGAGTAAGAGCCAAGCAGCACTCATGTGTAAATGCGTGTGTCCTGCAGAGAGTAGGGAAGTTTGATAGGCAATTGTCAACTCGATGCAGCGACGATTTGTGTCGCGCGAGTTTTCTCGGGTGCTTCATTAGTATGCATGTGTGAATATTGAAGACAAACGCACACATCTAAAGAAACAGCGAGCGAGCAAACCTGCGGCGACGCCTCACAGGCTCGCGGCGGACAAAAATTGATTATGTATTAAATTGAGTGCAGCCAGAAAGGGTATAACCGGATAAGGGGGTCAAATGTGCCCTTAAACTAAATTTGATTTGCGATGGACCAGTTTACCAAAAGAAACCATTTTACACAAATTTTCAAGCCTCTATCTCGACCGGGAGGTAGTAACAGGGAAAATTCGGAATATCCTGTTTTGCACTATTTTCCCTATTTAGTCGCATGCGAAAATTCCGAAAAAAATGTAGCATATTCTGGATACGGTGGCATATATTAGGGAATTTTTTCCGATTTTTTCGTTGCAGATTCTAGTTGTAAAAAAAAAAACATTAAAAAAATGCAAAAAATGCTGATTTCTTATTGAAGTTTCAAAGACAGCACATTTATATTTTTTTGGTAAGGACACCTTATCATAGCTATGATTCTCAAATTTTTTCAGATTTTTCGGTAAGGTGCGCCGTAGTTAAAAAAATTAAAAACCGATTTTTTCCAGGTATTTCGCACGAAAAAGTACCTTTTACTTTGAATTTTTATACTTTCTTTATTCTGTGGGTATATTATGCGATATTAAACATTGCTATCTTCAGAAAAACAGTATATAACTTATTGTTAAAGAAATAAAATTGACTCGATCCATTGAAACTGTGCCGCGTGCGTTGTTTTCTAAACTATTTAATACAATTTCAAAAGTGCGTTTAGTGCAGCGGATGTGTGTCCGCCAGTGAAAGTGGTGACGAACTTTTTGACACAGGTTCGATTCCCGCCCGGACTTATTTCTTTTTGGTACATTAATTATTTCTTTTTAATACATCAATTATGTTTTTTTGCATTTCTAACGACATAAAATGAAAATAATATTTATATAAAAACATTTTAAATATATGTTAAGCATACTTTATACTAATATATTCACAAAAATAATTTTGAAGCACTCTTCCTTGAATCATTTCTCTAGTCATATATCCTCTTAATTACGGTTAGGAGTATACATTATTTTTTTGTAACATAAAAGAATAAAAATATATACAGTGGTCGACATAAGTATTGGCACAGTATGCGATTCCGAATACAAACATTTATAACTACTGAAAAAATTGTTTATACCAATTGTTTTTTGTATGGATCTGTATTTAGATTGTCTTACTTGCCTACACACAAAAACAGAACAAAATTAATAAAGTAGGGAACATATAACAAATAAAAATGCGTTTTACAACCATCTTATACCTGGACAAAAGTATTGGCACACACTTGAAAATCTTTATTCACACATACTATTTTACTAATATACTGTTGTTCACTTGTTGAAACAAGTCCAGTCATTGTTGTGTCAGTCCAACAGTTGATTTAGTAAGGAATATTCAGGATAATTTTAAAAATGGCAAGGAAAGGAAAAGAAACTAAACCGGAAGAAAGAAAAATTATATTGAACTTGTATAAACAAAGTAAATCTTATGCAGAAATTGGAGCAATAGTACAAAGAAGTCGATTTACAATTCGGAACATTATTACAAGATTTGCGAACATATCGAATACCCATAATCACTTACGGAGCGGTCGGCCGTCTAAGTTATCGGAAAAAGAGAAAAGAAAAATAGTAAATATAATTAAACAAAGTCTACGAACAAATTCTTCAGAGATTGCAGCACTGGTTGCAGAAGATTACAATAAAAAAATTAGCTCAAAAACGGTACGTACAATCCTAAAAGATGCTGGATACTCTGCATGTGTCGCTCGAAGAAAACCGTACATAAGCAATGTTAATAAAAAAAGACGACTAGAGTTTGCGAAAGAATTTTCAAATAAAAATAATGACTTTTGGGACCAAGTTTTGTTCTCAGACGAAAGCAAATTCAATATATTTACGTCGGATGGTCGGATATTGGTATGGAGAAAGCGTAACGCCGAATTGGATTTGAAAAACCTCTAAGCTACAGTTAAGCATGGGGGTGGTGGAGTCTGTATATGGGGGTGTATGTCTTCATCCGGGCTTGGGGAACTAGTGTTCATTAATGAATCAGTAGATGCAAAAACTTATTTGAATATTTTAAAAGAAAATTTAAAGAAAAGTGCAGAAAAATTATATTTACCGCCCAACGTTTACTTCCAACAAGATAATGCACCTGCACATACGGCGTATACAGTTCGCCAATGGATTGTGTACAATACAGCACACACGTTCAAAACACCTCCCCAAAGCCCGGATTTAAATCCAATTGAAAATATTTAGTACCAATTGGAGAAAAACATCCGAAAACATCATATTTTGAGTAAATCGGAATTGAAACAAATAATCTTGGAAGAATGGACTAAAATCAGCAATGAATTAACAAAGAAGTTGGTCCATTCGATGCCAAATAGATTGAAAGAGGTAGTGAAACGGGAAGGACATGCTACGAAATATTAAATTATAATTTAACATAGCGTTATCCAAAATGTGCCAATACTTTTGACCGTGCACAAGATGGTTGTAAAACACATTTTTATTAGTTATATGTTCCCTATTTTATTAATTTTGTTTTGTTTTTGTATATAGGCAAGTAAGGCATTCTAAATAAAGATCGGAACAAAAAACAAATGGTATAAACAATTTTTTCAGTAGTTATACATGTTTGTATATAGAACCGCATACTGTGCCAATACTTATGTCCACCACTGTATGTTTGGGCGGGGATCGAACCTGCGTTAAAAAAGTTTGTAACGACTCCACAGTCAAACACACACCAGCTACCCTAAAAACGCTCTTGACTGTGCGGTAAATAGTATACCAATATATTGGGTAATGTTAACAAGATTGGCCACGTGAAGGCATGAAAGAAGGACTTAACAATCCCGGAATATACTCAATGTTTCTACAGTTATAATCCATACGCTAATTGTATAAATAAGAACATTGGTTTACTAAAGAGCAAACACCCAACAGCATCCTTATATTATCCCACAACCCCATGCAAAAATTCTAACCTTGCATGTATTCAAAATAAATATACGTATTCATATGCAATTATATTTACATAAAGATATGTATGTATACATACATACATACAGTCTCAACTTTAATCTTTTTAAAGTTTAGTAGTTACGTCTGACGATGAGATTCAACTATTATGATCAGTTTAAGAAAATATAAAAAGTAAAAGTAAAATGAAAAGTAAAATGAAAGTCAATTCGGAAAACCCTGAAAAGGTTAAAATTTAAAAGAAACGCAAGTATGTACAAATATATTAGAAGTATAGCCTAGCACGCACCTACAAACATTTTCTTAGAAATTGTTTATGCGTTTATGATACGTACAAACATACAAAAACGTGCACAGTATGTTGAGTATTCAGAAATGTACGAAATGTAAAAACGAAGAATTTCCAGGTTATATTATTTTAAAGTGTGTGTCGTTCGTGTGACCTGCCAAGGAATTTATAATTTTTACCACAGTAAGCGCAACAATCTGTTTCTGCATTCTGTTGGTAACGTTGTGAGTGACACGGAAATGGTAATGGGGCCACAGGCGAGATATATAAATAGACCAATCATGCAATGTATTTTTTCGGCCCGAATTCCTGGGGCACTAGTGCCCCATTACCATTTCCGTGTCACTCACAACGTTACCAACAGAATGCAGAAACAGATTGTTGCGCTTACTGTGGTAAAATTATAAATTCCTTGGCAGGTCACACGAACGACACACACTTTAAAATAATATGACTGTGAAATAACTGACAATCTATACATACATATGTGTACTTTTTTATGAGAGCGATGGCGAAATAGGCTATTCTATCGCATGAAGAGTTTTAGACTGCTGATATTTATGCAAAATCATATTTTTATAAAATTCTTCGTTTTTACATTTCGTACATTTCTGAATACTTAACATACTCTGCACGTTTTTGTATGTTTGTATGTATCATAAATGCATACACAATTTCTAGGAAAATGTTTGTAGGTGTGTGCTAGGCTATACTTCGAATACATTTGTACATACTTGCGTTTCTTTTAAATTTTAACCTTTTCAGGGTTTTCTAAATTGACTTTTCCTTTACTTTTCATTTTACTTTTACCTTTTGTATTTTCTTAAACAGATCATAATAGTTGAATCTCATCGTCAGACGTAACTACTAAACTTTAAAAAGGTTAAAGTTGAGACTGTGTGTATGTATGTATACATACATATCTTTATGTAAATATAATTGCATATGAATACGTGTATTTATTTTGAATACATGCAAGGTTAGAATTTTTGCATGGGGTTGTGGGATAATATAAGGATGCTGTTGGGTGTTTGCTCTTTAGTAAACCAATGTTCTTATTTATACAATTAGCGTATGGATTATAACTGTAGAAACATTGAGTATATTCCGGGATTGTTAAGTCCTTCTTTCATGCCTTCACGTGGCCAATCTTGTTAACATTACCCAGTATATTGGTATACTATTTACCGCGCAGTCAAGAGCGTTGTCAGGGTAGCTGGTGTGTGTCTGACTGTGGAGTCGTTACAAACTTTTTTGACGCAGGTTCGATCCCCGCCCAAACATATATATTTTTATTTTTTTATGTTACAAAAAAGTAATGTATACTCCTAACCGTAATTAAGAGGATATATGACTAGAGAAATGATTCAACGAAGAGTGCTTCAAAATTATTTTTGTGAATATTTTAGTATAAAGTATGCTTACATATATTTAAAATGTTTTTATATAAATATTATTTTTATTTTATGTAGTTAGAAATGCAAAAAAACATAATTGATGTATTAAAAAGAAATAATTAATGTACCAAAAAGAAATAAGTCCGGGCGGGAATCGAACCTGTGTCAAAAAGTTCGTCACCACTTTCACTGGCGGACACACATCCGCTGCACTAAACGCACTTTTGAAATTGTATTAAATAGTTTAGAAAACAACGCACGCGGCACAGTTTCAATGGATCGAGTCAATTTTATTTCTTTAACAATAAGTTATATACTGTTTTTCTGAAGATAGCAATGTTTAATATCGCATAATATACCCACAGAATAAAGAAAGTACAGTCGAACCTCGATAACTCGAACCTCTATAACTCGAAACCCTCTGTAAGACTACAATTTTGTTCATTCCCTTCCGCTCCGCTGCGAAAACCTCTATAAGTCGAAATAAAACTTACTTTAACTCGAATTATTTGCCACATGCCCAGATGCATTATTTTACCTCTGTAACTCGAAGTTAGAATAGCCAGACCTCTACAAATCGAAGTTTACCTCTATAAGTCGAATTTCTATCGCCGCTGCCTCTGCAACTCGAAGTTTATAGCTATGTGTCACAAGATGTCAGAAACAAATCATTCGATATTGTCTCCTTTCTTTCATCCGTTAGGATTGTCTCAAATAACATAAGATGACACAAGCCGTATCCCTACTTCTTCGCCCTTCGACCACGTGCATATCCATGTATGCTAATCGTTTTTTGTCAGTCGAACGCACAATTGTCATCATCTCCCCTGTCTTTAACTTTTGTGTTTACGTTGAATAAAATGAGTTCTAAGAGGAAGCTTAACACACTAACACTGTCTGAAAAGGTGAATGTAATTGAAGCAGTGAGAAGTGGATAAAAACTGAAAAAGAATATCGCTACGGAATTCGGGACTCCTACGAGCACTCTTTCGACGATTTTGAAAAATGCAGATGAAATTATGCAGAAAAGTACAATTTCGTGTGACAATTTGCATCGTAAAAGGAGAAGAACTGCATGATTTCCTGATATCGAGGAATGTTTAATAAAATGGTTTAAACAGGGCAGAGACGCAAATGTTAGCATAGGAAGACTAATTATGCAAGAAAAAGCTGAGTTTTTTGCCAAATCACTGGACCATAGCAACTTTAGGGCTAGCAATGGGTGGCTAGAGAAATTTAAAAAGAGGCATAATATTGTTTTCCGAAAGTTGTGCGGTGAAAGGGCTAGCGTCAAAGATGAAGTTTGTCACGAATGGAAAGTAAACTTGCAAGCTTTGTTAAAGGATTACGAACCGCAAAACGTGTTTAATGCAGATGAGACTGCGGTATTCTATAAATGTCTTCCCGACAGAACAATCACATTCAAAAATGAAAAATGTCACGGAGGCAAACATAGCAAGGAAAGAGTAACAATTTTATTAGCGGCCAATATGTCAGGAACAGAGAAACTTAAACCCTTAATTATAGGAAAATCGAAAAAACCGCGATGCTTTGCAGGCTGTAAATCATTGCCTTTAGATTATGCGAGCAATAAAAAAGCATGGATGACCGCCGAATTGTTTGCGGACTGGTTAATTCAGCTGGATATAAAAATGAAAAAAGAAAAGCGAAAAATTAGTTTATTCATAGACAATTGTACGGCACACAACAATATCCCGTCGCTTCAATCAGTCAGAGTACAATTTTTACCACCGAACACTACTTCGAAATTACAACCTCTAGACCAAGGAATTATAAAAAATTTTAAAACTTTATATAGAAAAGAAGTTGTAAAAAAAATCTTATCAGATATAGAAGAAGGGAAAAGCACCTCCATCACAATTTTACAAGCAATGAGAATAGCAGATAAGTCATGGGGAAATGTAACACACCAGACAATAGTCAACTGTTTTAAAACTTGTGGATTTTCTTGGCAAATAGAAGAAAATTTTGAAGAACAATCGGGGCCTATTGCAAGTCGTAATATAGAAGCCGAGTGGAATCAAGTTTTGTTACATTACAACATCGAAACCATAACGTTTGAAGATTTTGTACACTGTGACGACGAAGTTTTTGTTAACGGATCATTAACTGATTCGGAAATTATAGAATTTACCACCCAAGTTGCAATAGACGATGAGGACCTGGATGACGAGGAGCCCGTTGTAATCGAACCACCGGTATCAGCAAATCAGGCCAGAATAGCAGTGAACGTTCTACGAACTTTTATAGAAACATGCAATAATATCGAGGAAAACGTATTCTCTGCCTTGATCACACTTAAAAATGCTATCGATCAACAATGTATTAATACATTAACACAAAGCAAAATTACAGACTTTTTTAATATGTAACAAGTATAATAACCCAGTATTCGTTTTATGACTACGTTTATTTATTTATGTAATAAATAATTCACGTTCAAAAATTGAATTTTTCTTTCTTTAAGCCGTTACAATTGGAAAATTATTAGTCTTCGTACAAAGCTTCTGTATATCGAATTTTCGTTTGTTAAATCTCTTTTACTCAAAAATTTCGATAAGTCGAAACCTCTATAACTCGAAGTTTTTAGCTCTTCCCTTGAGGTTCGAGTTACCGAGGTCCGACTGTATAAAAATTCAAAGAAAAAGGTACTTTTTCGTGCGAAATACCTGGAAAAAATCGGTTTTTAATTTTTTTAACTACGGCGCACCTTACCGAAAAATCAGACAAAATTTGAGGATCATAGCTATGATAAGACGTCCTTACCAAAAAAATATAAATGTGCTGTCTTTGAAACTTCAATAAGAAATCAGTATTTTTTGGATTTTTTTAATGTTTTTAATTTTTGACAACTAGAATCTGCAACGAAAAAATCGGAAAAAATTCCCTAATATATGCCACCATATCCGGAATATGCTACATTTTTTTCAGAATTTTCGCATGCGACTAAATAGGGAAAATAGTGCAAAACCGGATATTCCGAATTTTCCCTGTTACTACCTCCCGGTCGAGATAGAGGCTTGAAAATTTGTGTAAAATGGTTTCTTTTGGTAAACTGGTCCATCGCAAATCAAATTTAGTTTAAGGGCACGTTTGATCCCCTTATCCGGTTATACCCTTTCTGGCTGCACTCAATTTAATACATAATCAATTTTTGTCCGCCGCGAGCCTGTTTGGCGTCGCGGCAGGTTTGCTCAATCGTCTGTTTCTTTAGATGTGTGCGTCTGCATTCAATATTCACACATTCATACTAATGAAACACCCGAGAAAACTCGCGCGACAGAAATCGTCGCTGCATCGAGTCGACAATTGCCTATCAAATGTCCCCACTCTCTACACCACACGCTTTAAACACATGAGTGCTCCTTGGCTTACTAAACTTCTTTATGAAATACTTTATCAAGTGGCCGTCGTTGATGAGTAGAGGACGCTAAAATCAGTGTCGAATTTCTAAGTCGGTATGGCAGTCACGTTGGGCCACGAAAGTCCATAAGGTGATTGGTCTACTTATATATCTCGTCTGTGATGGGGCACTAGTGACCCAGGAATTCGGGCCGAAAAAATACATTGCATGATTGGTCTATTTATATATCTCGTCTGTGTCTAGAGCCCTCTTACCATTTTCGTGTCACACCCAACGTTACCGATTCAGTCCAAAATAAGATTACAACGCTACGACTGGTAGGAATTAAAATTAAATATCACGGGGAACATTTAAAATCTAAAACGATCTGAATATTACGACTAACCTCCAAAAATATGTTGCATAATTCCGTTTACTAATACGTTTTCCGTAGAAAAACAATTTGTACTTATTTCCATAAATATTATATAAACAAAATTTAAGTACCCATATTTTTTAAAATGTAAACTATTCAAAATTATGTATTAATCGTCGAAATATGCTTTCTGATTTTCATTCTTTCATAACATATGGTAAGATTGGGTTTTTCAAGCCAGTTTTATAAACGTTCTACAATATTTGCTCATAAAATTTTGGGCCTGTGTTCAAATAAACTGCAATATAATATTTCCTCGATTATTTTTCAATTTATATGAGAATATTGACGTATATTTGGAGATTAGTCATTTTGTGTCCCGTACGAATGGCATTAAAAACTGCAATATAATGTTTCCTCGATTCCTATCTCTCTTCTATATACGGAAACTCAGGTATGACTATTCACATTTAACAATTAACAATTAAAATGAACGCTTAACATTCTTAAATATGTACATAATTTAATTTTCAATTTATATGAGAATATTGACGAATATTTGGAGAAGTCATTTTGTATCCCGTACGAATGGCATTAAAAAAATACATGAATGTTTTTTGTTGACATACGTTGAAAAAATAATTAAAACATAAAAAAAGTTAGCTTAAGGAGAAAAACTAATGAAAAAAATTAAACGTTCATCAGAGTTGACGTCGCTCTAAAAAACACGTAGCTAGAATTTCATAGTTCAGCGCTGAAGTGCTGCATCAAAACGATTTGCATCTGAAAGGTACGGAGTGTGTAGCGGACAGAACCGGGAGTGGAAATTTTTTTCTTGTTTCGATAAAAACTTTCCTCTTCCGAAGATTTCAGGCCCGAGCAGCAGAGTCCTTAGACAAAAGGGAAATAACATCTGTGTCGCAGGCCCACGGGGGTCCTGTCCAGTTGTGCTGGCGCGTATATTGGCTAGCACCCTAGGCGACCCTTTGCTCAGAAGCGGTACAGGAGAAAAAAGAGCCTCCCTCCACTCGCCTAACTCTCTCTTGTTCCTTGCGTGCGAAAACAGGAAACGAGAGTGAATTAGGTGAGTGGTGGGAGGCTCCTTCTCCTGTATCGCCCGTGAGGAAAGGGTCGCCTAGGATACTCGCCAGTCCACATAATTTTCGCTTTTCGAGAAAAGGTTTTTTTTTTTAACATTCATATGGGACGAAGTATTTTCAATTATTTCCCGTGTTGTTGAGGAAAGAAACCAAAATGGTTTACTCAAGATGAATGTGCTGTACATCGTAAACAAATGGTTTAAACTTTAAAGAGTAGCCCGGCAGGCTGCATAGGCCGCATCCCTACTAAATATCCCCCCTTGCTCTTTCGGAGCCGGGCCGAAAAGTTGTGCGGCTGGCGGCGGCGTTTGAGAAACAAGATACATTTTTCGAAGAGTGAGCTATCCTTTAACGGAAATAAAAAATTGTTCGTTTTGCATTGTAGATTCATGAGAATATTATTAATAGATAGATGAAGTTTCCCGAATTAAAATGAGTCCAAACACGATCTCATTCGGACTATTTGTTATCAGAGACATTCCGACTATCGAATCTTGTCTTATGCAAAATTTTAATAAAAAATGAACCGAACGACATCGTGTTTGGACTCATTTCTATTGAAAAAACCTCACGTATTCATTTGTACTATTTTCATCAATGTGTTATAAGAAATAGACAAATTTTATTTTTCGTTATACGATGACTCATTTGCGTCAACGGAAAAACTGTTTGGCAGCGGCCGAATGAAACCTCGCCTGTGCTTTATCTCTCTCCCTCCCAGAGAGGGATGACAATTTGCTCTAGCACGGTTGGCCGAAAATTCTCGGTCCTGAATGCTCTTTCAGGCAAGCATGGAACTCTCTATTGGTTTTGGAAAATCTGTTGCATAAAAGCGAATTCTGCTTCAGTACAGACATTTGAGCATAGCTCTTACGCGAGCCGAACATGTGAAAATCGGGCGCACGATAAACAAAGTGAGACAAAGTATCACACTTTGTTGTCTCTGTCAGAATGATTTTCGCGTAAAGGATCTTGTGCCAGAGAAGTCAAGAATTGGGACACACGAGCTGCAAGGGCCAGAACGTCGCGTGCCACTTGACGGGGAGCCTGCCATAAATTAGGAAGGGACCAAGCGTGTATGTCCCAGATTCCCGTAGCAAGAGGATTTTTCACGAGGAAAAGCCTCAAAAATGTAGCGAGTGTTGCGAGAGAATAAATACCGATTTCTTCTATTTAAATTTGGCGTGAATTGTATGTTTTATGTTTCACGTTCATTTTACACCTGCTTTCATTCCCTCTTTTTTTCAATTGTATTGTACAAAGTAAGATAAGTGTTTTCTTATATCTAGGAATAATGAAAACAGTGTCATTGGATCTCTATCGTTTTCAGTTTACTATTTATGCACTCAAGAAGTAGTTACATTATATGTATCTAACTTTTAATCTCTTTCGTTATAATTTCTTGTATACTTCGTTATAATTTTTTTTGTACACGTGCTTAAGTAAAAAAAGGAAAAAGACATAAATTAACAAATTACAAATTCAATAATTCTTGAAAGGTAAATTATTAGGTCGATGAATGTCAAAGAGTTCCCCAACTCCTTCATCTTGATTAAAGTTACCAATGTAATAATATGTATTTCAGTATTTAGAATATATTTTATTATCATGTAGGGTTAAATCCTTTTTCTTGTTCAGGGGCCGAGTCACAGATATTTTATTATCATGTAGGGTTAAATCCTTTTTCTTGTTCAGGGGCCGAGTCACAGACGAGAATATATCTCGTCTGTGGCCGAGTACGAATTTAGTGACGTTACCGTTTGTGGTAGTTGGAATGTATTTGATTCCCAAAATCACCACTCCTAGACGCAGAGGGCGCAAGAAATCCTGTGGTTGTTCAAGGAGTCGGTATTTCAGAACATGTGACACCAAGTCCCATAAGATGATAGGTCTATTCTGTAGTTTGTCGACATTCATACCTCGTCTGTGAAAATACATTGGATGATAGGTCTATTCTATACTTTATCGATGTTCATACCTGGTCTGTGTCTTGTCTGTAGCAGACGTCTTCAGTAAATTTTATCGGTTGAATCAACAAATTTATGTCACTTTGTGTATAGGCGAGATGACGCTGCATACATCTTGCTCGTGCTGTACACTTTTTAACTTATAAAACATGAATAAAAAGCTTTTCAGAAACCTCTTTCTTATCTTATAATACACATTAAAAAAAATATTAAACGAATTAGATGTAAGAAATCACAATTGTAATAAAATTGCTATAATTCATTCCGAATGAATAATTTTTTTGCAAGTATCACGAATTCTATGTTACATTTATTTCAGTAAAATGTGTACAGTAATTCGCGTGAAAAATTTCAAATTCTTTTCATTCAACTTCATAACTCATTAGTTGTTTAAAAATATATGTTTCCTGGTGAGACGTGCAGTATTATTTAGCGATTGATTTGACGCGCGCCTTGAGGGAAGCCGATTGCATATGGCGATCAGCGTACAACAGACAGTTGGAGTGTTTTGATAGTGTTTTTTTTACCGATCCACATAAAGTATCGATCGATATTCAAGCTGAGCGGACTCGTGAATGCGATACGCTTCGTTCGCCAGCGAATTATGTGATAGCTGGCGAATAGAATGTTTCGAAGACCGTAGCGGCATTTTACATAACCTCAAAGTCAGCGACGAACGACACTCTCGTGCAGGTATCCGATTGAAACGTTCATCTACGCGCTTGATTGCTTTGCTTATTCTATATTCAACGTCACGCGATCGTATCGTTCAGTTCACTCTGTCTTTCGCGTTTTCAATTAATTACTTTATCGGAATCGATTGTATCCAGTGCCACTTTCATTCTATTTTTCTTTTTGAAGTGAAACACGATTTTTTATGGCGCGAAATGAAACGTTTTACTAGCTAGATGTGTAAAACGCATTTTTTTTTTTGAGTTTTTCGTCTGCTCTGAATTGTATGACTTTGTATCATGATGTATTTTGTTAAGGAGCTTTTGCAAAGTGTTGGCTTTAATTAATGTTTGTGAAAGTTTAATAAAATTCACAAATTAGAGGTCATGTGTTGATGGACTGAATTTATAATGTGTGGTTTTTCTCTGTAGGTTTATGTTAATATGCTATAGTGGAAGATGCCGCCGACTAAGAAGACTGATGTAGAAAAATTAGCATGGTCTTGGGTTGAAGCGGTGCTACCGGAACAGATAGAAAGGATACATTTGGAGACTGCCTATAGGATAGGTGTAAAATCCTGTAAAAATTGCAAGTAAGTTCAACATTATTTAAATATATTCTGTGTTTATAGGAATTAATGACTGAGTATTTTGTTTTCAGACGCAATTGCTCGAACAATCCACAATGTCTCACCGGGTTAGGGGAAGAAAAGTACATAAAGTCACAACCTGTAGAAGTAATGTCTTTAGAAAGTTCGTTATCAGAATTGCGTGATCCAACACAGTATGTTGGCTTAAAGAATCTAGGTGCAACTTGCTATGTTAACAGTTTAATTCAAGTCTGGTTCCATAATGAAGATATGAGGTATGTATTCAATGATTACCGATGTTCTGTTAATAATGGATTTGTAAAGGGTATCTCTCTGAATTCATTCACACGAATTTAAATGGGATATTCTGTATGCTGTTGGCTGTTGTAAAATGAAATTTGATGTTTTCAGGAGGATAATATACAAATGGAACATCACAGATGATCAAGAGGAGAGGGAAGCTATGTGCCAGGCTAAGAAGGCGGGAGTACCTTTTCATCCGGTGACAGCGGTCGGGCAGTTGCAATACATATTTGCAATGATGCAATTCGGAAACCGACGCCTCCTAGATCCAATGAATCTCGCTGTTGCGCTGTCATTGGATACTAGAACGCAGCAGGACGCGCAGGAGTTCTCCAAGCTGCTTCTCTGCCATATCGAAGGGAAACTGCAGCAAACGGCAGAATTGAAGCAGATGCTGCAGAAGCTGACGCAAGGGAAATACAGCTATATCAATTGGTGGGTTTTCTGAAGTGGAAAACAAATGAGAATTGTCCTAAACGATGATGATGCTGATGATCTTGACGATGCGAAACATGGTAGGACACGTTGCTCGCTGCGGTGACTGGTGCGATCAACTGATCTGACCGAGAGGGCCCATTTCTTCCTGAATAACCGCGGTTTTTGTGTTTGACGCAGTTGTTCGAAATGCGGCACCGAATACCCGACGTCCACCACTTTCTACGAGTTGGATCTCCAGCTCGCTGCCACGCTCAAGGAGGCAATTGAGAAATACTTATCCGTGGAGCAACTGACCGGACCGAATCAGTATCATTGTGTCACCTGCAACGACAAAAAGGACGCTCGTCGTTTTATACGTTTGGAATCTTTTCCGGAAACATTGAACATACAGTTGATGCGCTTCGTATTTCATAGGTACATTTTGTACTTTACAGTATCATTCAATGTCTTCTTTATGTATAATTAACATGTTGTTATTTTGTTTATTAGGGACTCTGGACAAAAAAGAAAGCTGAATTCTTTTATACAGTTTCCAGAGGATCTTGATATGTCCGAATATGTTAGATGTCCACCACAAACACAATTGTACAGTCTCGTAGCAGTTTTGAGTCACAAAGGTCTATCCGCGCACTCGGGCCATTACATTGCCAATATTTGTAATTCGAACGGAGAGTGGTATCAATTTAGTGACGACAAAGTCGAGAAAATGCAGAATAAACGAATAGAGGATGGAGTTACTGGTGAGTATTTATATTAAATGAAATACCGTTTAAAAACGGAGCACTGATTTAATTCTACAATCAAATCTTTTCTTTTTCTTAGAAAATTCGAAGATCATAAAACGTGGCCGTGTACCGAAAGGTTTTCTGTCTTCTAATACCGCGTACATGTTAGTTTATAAGAAAGCCACTCAAGAAGGGCGGATGAATAATATAAAGAAGAATAGACTGAAAAAGGTTGAAGCAGAGAACAATGGCAATAACGATACTGCTCAGATGGAGAGGCTTACCGTTCGAGATAAACCAGATTCATCGGACGATGGAAAACGTAAGAATGGTCCGGATTCGACTGTTCCTGACTCGACTAATCCTGGAAAAATCCCAAAACTCGATATCGACAATAAAATGCAAGTAAAAACCTTAGTATCATCGGAAAATATCAGTGGAAAAGAAGAAGTAACATCCACCAGCGGATATCCCAATTCTGATGAACAAAATGGTAGACACTATGAATCTGACAATAAAGAAGACCAACAGGAGGCGCAGTCGAAGAAGTCTTTCTTGAAAAATACCAACGTGGACTACAAACGATTAAACGGGGATGCACACAGAGCGATGAGTTGCGGGGAACGTGACTTTTACGAAGAAGTAACTACATTTCATTCGTTTTCTATATTTTCATTTCTTTATGTTCATGTGTACATATTTTTATTAATTTTTTGTAGATGGAGTTTGAGAATTGGGAAGTGAGTTCTACTATGCGCGATTTAATTAGGCAAGAAAATGTGAAATACGAACTAAGTTTGCTGGCTATTCAACAGGAGAAAGTATGTGTCAACGAATGCGTTTAAATTAATATACACAATACCACAATTCGAATAATACGAGTACGTTTTTTTAAATTAGCAAAAGGAGGTAGAAGATTCGAACTTGAAGAGACAACTGGTCGTCGACGTCTACAATATTATTTCGAATGCAATCTCTTGGGAGCAATATCAGTGGATTCCCAGCGACTGGCTATCGAAATGGCTGAACGGGCACTCTTCCACAGCAGTACCACCCATCGACAATTCCACCCTTATGTGCTCGCATTATCGGCTTGATCCTCTGAAAGTGAATCGCGCAAAGTGTATGCCGCTTGCTGCAGCGGATTTATTATACGACAAGTATCGCGGTGGACCACGATTAGATCAGAACTCTCTCTGTGAAGTCTGCGTGAAACGACGACACAAGTTGCTCTGCTTCAAGATATCCTTGGAACGAGATTACAAAGAGGTCAGCGAACTCGTGCGAAACTTCAAAGAACTGTGAGTACTCTACTAATGTACGCAAAAAGTATTCGATTGAGAAATACTGCTGCAAACGGGTTATAAATATTCTTCTCTTTTCATTCACAGAACTGACACGAGTTACATAGTGGGCGCAGATTCGCTGAAATCCTGGCGAAGACTGGCGATGGAAAAGTTCACGGACGACATGGAGCAGGAAATAGAGGGCGAAGGCTGTCAGGAACCAAACGCACCCCCGCAGGAAAAGAAAATCAAAGAGGTGAATATGGAGAACGATGGGGCGAAGGAGACCGAGGAGAGCGAGGAAAACGAAGTTATAATCTATTTTAACGAGGATCTGCTCTGCGAGCATAATTCCCTGAAAACACCGGACTCTTCGAGAAAAGTCGTACCTTGCGAAGCTTGGACGATCCTTCGGAAGTACTTCCCAGTGTCCAAAGAATACACCAGTGGTTCTCCATCGTGCTTCATTTGTGAAGTATGTCTGTTAAATGTTACTGAAATGGTAGTTGGATATTTCTGTGAAGCTCATAAGTTCGTTTTAATGCGCAGGAAAAGATGGAGAACGCGCAGAAGGCGAAGAAGGATGACAAGATAAAGGCGAAGCAACAGAAGGACGAGCTGAATGATTTGTATCATGGCAGAAACAGGAACGAGATAATGAAGTGCGAAGATCCGCAGAAGGCGTTCTATATCGTGGAGAAAAGTTTCTTGGACAGTTGGCGATCGTTCGTTCGGTGAGTCTTTTTACTATATCTTCATTATCTTCAACTTTGATTTTCTAGTACTTCGATACTTCTTTAATGACCATGGTAGTCGATACCCGTTAACACGTTCACAATCAGGTCATTTTTATAAATTAGTACAATAACCTATTATAAAGCAATGAACTTAAAAAGTTGTGGACAATTTTTTACGGACAGCTTTCAGCACTATCGTTGAAGAGAACATTGTCGACATATTTTACCGATAATATGGACTGATAAATAGTAAATTGCCGGAAAAGTTACTCTCTACCTAACTGAAACTGTCGATAATTAATCCGTCGTCGGCAGAGTTACTTTCTACATTACTCAAACTGACCCGTCGGTAATTGATCTGTCGTCAGTAATCGACCCATTGTCGATAAGCAGGAATCTTCTACAACGGCTAATAAGTTCTGCTATATACTGCCAGATTGCGCCAGCAGTCTGTTTACCGTGGCAGTCCTCTTCGTACTTGTTACCAGAGGGATCATCCGTGTAAGACTTTCTCGCTAGTCCTCGCCTGGTTTCCCATTCGTATGCACATATTCTTCAACTTAACTCCAACTATGCTACGTCTGGTGCACGAGTCTGCTAGGTATATTTACTGACGAGTCCAACTAGCAGGTCCTGGACCAAACGCTCCTTTTCTTCTTCCTTTCTTTTCTCCGAAATTTTTCTAGTTAAACCACTATAGTAGTTAGAACGACTCAGATTAGTTATTCACTTACAAAATGTCACAAATTTTGTATCTGCAATACAAACAATATTGCTACTCACAATCAGAGTTATCAAAGGTTCAATTACTCAAATGCAAAATGGACAATTAATTACCTCAAAACACTATATACAAAATACCCCACATGAAAGCATCAGAAGACCTGGAATCCTCCCAACTTGTCATGATCACCTGAAAGCAGCGGGTTCAAAAGAGAATCACCAAAAAGGAATTGTATCAATTCGAAGTTAGAAGACTTAGAGTTCTCCGGAGAATAATGTTCGAGAGGAAGAAAATGAGAGAGAGAGAGACAGCGAGGAGAGGTGGAAGTTGGGGAGGGCGCATTAACGAGCTTTTCCTAATTATGAGAAAAAACTGGAGCGCGCGATTAGGGTCTCCCTAGGTCCTCGTGTGGAGGCAGCACGGGAAACTAATTGAAACCGCCTAACGACCCGCCGGCAAATGATACATCAGCCTTGAGGAAAACGGCCCCGTCTTAATACCGTTTCGCCTTATTCGACGCTGATCGTCCGACGCCGCAATTTCGCCATTTCCACCCCGCTTTTCCGCCAGTCCTCTCTGAACTCCGTACGCGAGTCCAGCGTCGTCTAATTGCGCGCTCGAACGAAGATCGAGGACGTTTCTCCTTCTCGTCTCGAATGATTTATCGTTTTTCTGCCTCGTTGCCTGCCCACTGCTGCCTCCTCGACCGCCACGGAATCATTTCGAGGCGGCTTGTATCGTTTACTGCGGATCGTTTGGGTTCCATGTCGATTTTTAGGAATTTTCAGCGGTTCCAGTTGGGAGGATGTCATGATGGAAGGGTTTGATTGCAATAATGCTTTTTTACTGATAATTTTATGGGGATGCTAGTGGATATAACGTTGTGCACTTGATAGTAAGAAAATTAATGTATCTTTGACTCATTGGCTTATAATGACGAGTCGCACGTCGTAGACGGAACACGATTGATTTGTTACATGTACGAGTCTCTTTTGTGTATGAATTCTTTAAAGTTTTGCAATACAGCACTGTTTGACGTTTAGAGGATTGTTGAAAGAGAGTTTCATGTTTTTATAGATGCTGTTTTATTCATTAGGGTGTTCTAGGACTTGAATAATGACGACTTCAATTATTGTTAAACATATCAATATGGATAACTTCAATCTTTCTTAAACATATTAATAATTCGACTGCCACGTTTTGTTAACTGAAAATGGCAAGTTTTATAAATTATTGTAAACACTGAATATAACTACAAATTTTATCCTTTTTAATCAGTAATATCAGTAACTTTCACAATTTTATTTTGCGTTTACGTCGATCCGCGAAAGCTTGTCCACTAACGTAAAAAAAAGCGTTTGAACGGCTGGGATATTACGAGGATGCGGGGATATGATCGTATGCTTCCTCCCGGACACTCAAGATTGACGGATTCAAATTTGCCAGGGCTTAAGTCCGCTGGTTACACGGTTCACGGACAGCCGGCTAAACTGGGATCAACCCTTTACGCGGATTACGCGTGTGTCATGTCACGCTGGCTGACCAAAGGGGTGTGAACACCCGAAATAAGTGGCCACCCTTCCAGAAGTATTCCAAAACCAACGATTTCGTAACTGTGCGTCGATGTGCCGCATTTCGTGTCGGTGGGCTATAATTCAATTGAAATGATCGACGAAACCATTTTTTCGATAGGAAATTACATTTTCGTTTACTTCAAGTCCAGTTACAGTGAATATCGGCGATTTTTCAAAGTTCTTCAAGCTTTAAGAATTCGTGAAACAAAAATAGTTTGTATCCGATATAATAATATTTTTATTGGATGTTTACTGTGTACAACGTTTGGAGTTTTTATACCATTAGATACCTTGATGAACAATAAATCATTTAAGTGTGTGATCCTCTGATTCTTTTGAGCAGTATATTTCTGAGAAGTAGTCATTAAAAAATTCTCAGTGTCCAAAGGGTAAAATGTCCCGAGGTATTTGATTTATCAGATGTCAGGACTGGAGAGAGAGCTATTGTGACGTAACGGTAGCATTGGCATTGAATTGTTCTGCGTTCCTATCCTCACGAGGAAGTTGAACGTCTATAAATTTTTCATGAACGAAATGGCCAGTGAAACTCGATAATTACCGCCGCGGAAAAAAGGGGTCCCTGGAATTAATCATCACGAGACACGAGCGAAGACAATGGCAACGGTCCGCAAAAATAATTTTCACCTTTTTCCCCGCCGCGGCCAAGGGTGAAGTTTCTACAATGAAACGAGAACGTTCTGGTCGGCTCTCAAATGAATGGAATTTTGTAAAATTGTTTTCTAATGTGGAGAACGAGGAATGTGGAAATTTGCAAACATACTTTCATCTCTACGATTTTAATTATTTGTTTTATATTTAAAATTCTAATTTTTAGAATGAATTCACTTTACTGCAATTATTGTTACAGTTAAATAATAACCCATCACAGATTATATGAGTGATTTACTGTAAGAAGATTTGAGTTACAAAGAGGAAAAGATGAAACAAAATCAGGCACTGTCCTCGCATCACAGGACCACATAAGAAATGTAATTAATTTTTTAGAAGACAAAAATTTGTATTTTAAAATCTAACCATATCAACACCATTGAAATTTAACCAGATTTTCCCAAAAAGATCACTGCACACGGAATGTTCAATTTTGATCAGTTTTCACGAATGGTAGAGCTGTTAATCAGTACACTGTGGATGTTTACACAAATATACATTCTTAGTCTGCAATATTTTTTGTTTTAATATAGCTGAAGAAGTGGAACTTTTCACAGAATTGTATTTTATCCACTAAATGTTGAGAAAGTCTAGTCTTTATTTGTTTTCGTTATTAAATGTTCATTTTTCAGATATCTGTATATATTCAATTACATAAACATCCGCAGTCTATCAATCGGAGACCAAGGCGAAAGTGATTGTTCCTGAAGAGCAACCAATCGACAAGCTTGTAAACGCAGGATTGATCCAAAGTTTTCTACTTTTTCTTGTAACAGAATTTTTCGTTTAATCTCTGCGATCAAAACTTTTTTTTGTATCTAGAATTCTAATTTGTGGAAAGGAAAACAAATTATTGTGTGTGGAACGTTCTACTTTGATTAATCTTCAAGTATGGTCTGAAAGTATTAATCACAGACCAAGGCGAAAGTGATAGTTCCTGAAGAGCGACCAATCGACGGGAGAATCAGAAACGTAGCATTAATCGAACGTTCTCCATTTTTCTTTGCAACAGGATCTTTCGTTCTCTTAATCGGCAATTAACGGAGACCCGTTAATCGGCCTCGAAGAGAGGTCTCTCCGGTGGAAACAAATGGTGTCGCGGATTGGAATCTGTTCTCCAGGCTGCGAACGAAAGTCCTTCGCCAATCCGTCAACGTCACCTGGACGGATCTGCGAAAGGATTAGGTATTTGCATAGACGATCGCTCAACTTCCATCGGGAAGAGGTCCCTGAAATGTCCCTGACGTGTTTTTTCAGTCGCCTCGATACGGTGGGAACGGTTTCCTCCGTCATTAAGCTCCAATTCGCTTGAGTGTATGGAACGTTCTGACAATTTGTGCGTTGCATCGAGTTTTGGTGATTTATAAAGAGACAATTATAAAATTACCGATAGAAGATGAGACACCCGAAATTTTTACTTCACATCACTTTTATATTATGCGTTTTATGTAAAATTGTTGCATAGTTTCAAGTATGACATCGCATAGCGTGTCATCTTGTTTGTTAGGTGGTGGCGTTTGGGAAATTTCATGGTCAGATTTGTTTGTTTAAATGGAACGTCGAGTTCTTCATGCCAAAATCTGAAAGGACATCAGATTCTGAGTAAAAGTATATTAACCTTTATTGATCTTAAACGTAATAGTTACGGCGATGTTTTACTTAGTTTTTCGAAAATTTGCGTACCTTAACTTGAAGGTTAACATGGCTACATCGTTCATCAGAGATAACGATATTGGACTATTTTTTGAGGAGTACATTAAATAATACAGTATGCAGTGAAGCACCACCAACAGTAGAGAATTTGAAAGAACAAATTCTGTAAGAATTCTTAGTTCAGAATCAACTCAGAACGCTGTTGCCTCGATGATTAACAGATTATAAGGGATAGAATTTGAAAGAAACCTTTCAGAGGTATATTCCCAAGGGTTCAATGTATCCAAACATATAAAAAACGAAGTATGTCCAAATTCATCATTTTCTCAAATGAAAGGCCTCTTAGATATTCATACACAGATATTGTAACAGCACTTAACCCTTTGACTGTTATCAGTCCCTGTAGGTGCTTCACAAAGTTGTATATCGTGTGCTGTCGACGCCCATGGCCGTTCGGTGCAATGGCTCCATACGTACTACTGCAGCTCGGCCGCACGTAGCGTTCACCTCGTTTCCAAGTAGCCTGCAGTCAAAGTTTTAACAGACACCTTGTTGGGCGCGTTAACTTGTCTACTCCAGTCAACAGGTTTAAAACTACCCAGTGAAAGTTATAGGAACCAAGGAGATCCCGAGTAGATTCGAAGGTGGACCAAAAGGTTTCACCGAACGTATCCGGCTGAGGGTTTGCTAAATAATTATTAATGGCATGATGGCGAGGAAAATGTGACTCCGATCGTGTTGACACTGCATTGTAAGCCGCAGACAATGCTCCGGTGGCTTTCTGAAGCGTGTGCCAGGAGGTTGATGGAGGAGTCGAGAGGGCAGGGGCCATAATTAATAACTTGGAATTGATTAAGGTGTCAGATAAGTCCATGGAGCCCGCTGGCCCTTTCTCCGTGTCGATTCTCTTTCTCCGTCCAAGGGACGCGTTACGATATGATTAATAATTCCGAGATAACGCCACACCGTCCCTGCACCGTTGTCCCTTTGAGAGGGACCGATTTGCGGCCCCACTTACGGCCTCATAAATGACTAATTATTCTCGCCCTCCGCGTCCCTTTCTGTCCACTGTGTGCTCCAGAAGGAAATCGGGAAACTACACCCTTCTTTTTATTTCTTCTTCCGCCGCAACGTGGTCAAAGCTGCGGATTTGAATTAATAGAATCGATTATTGCGAAAAGGGATCATATACTGTTTTTCAAATGCTACACGAGAAAGAAGAAACTGATTTAATCCTTTGTATTCGAGTGGTGTATTTCAGGCGCCGTAATATTCACTTTCCGAATTTTTTATATTTGTAAGTAACCGAAAATAATGTTCCGTTTCGTATATTCTGCAATACACATTTTGTTTAAATATTTAGCTATTGAAACAACTGAATTGAAAGTAAAAGAAATCGTCTTGTTAACCACTTAAGTTGGAGTAACGTCTCTCACACGTGATAGCTACTTCGGGATAAAAGTGAATTGCACGTGTCCCACTCGTGATCCTACTTTTTCACTTTGATAATGGTCTTACGTATTAGAGGCTTATGGTTTTTACGTATTAAATAGAGATAAGCAGTTATGAATAGTTACACTTGTATTTCTTGGTTATGTACATGTATTAGGTGTGAAAGACTTAATTTCTGAAAATATCGTGGATCGTCCCTTTTCGCAATGACCGATTTAATTGTACTTTAAATTAAATACACAAGTCGCACAACATAGAATTTTTAAAAAAAATTCCATGCAATCGGACGATCCAAAAAAAAAAAAACATTATTTCACACCCCTACGAAGTCCAAAAATTAGAAGCCTTCGGAGGACCCCATTTCCAAACACGTAACGCGAAAGGAAAACCGTGAAATCTTCACGCCCACGGATGCAAAAGCTAATAAAACAACCGAATACTCTGTTCCATCAATCACACCTCTTCTTCTCTCTATTTTTTTCTACTTTACATGATTGAATATCCAATCATAACGAACGAACGATTCCGAATCATCTTAATCGAGGCTGTTACTTCATATTTCGACTCTCCAAGCGGCAGGATCGCGTCCACCGTCGGGGGTTGGTGAACAAATTCCGACTATTTTGCGTACATTTGGCAGAGGGGTGCCGTTTGCAGGAGAGAGTGGGGTGTAGAGTAGGTGGATGGGTGGCCACGGAAGGAAAACTATAAATCATTCTACGAGGCGTGCTATGTTGGAGAAAAGAGGGTGAGCAGGGGGTCGGGAGGGGTGTTCCGAGTCGCCGTGCATCGACTCGCGAAATCCAACTACCCTTAAATAAGTTGATTCATTGCAGGAGGCCTCTGCAGCCAGAGCACAGTCGTACCACCCCCCTCTGTCTCTCTTATGCCGCCACTCGACACTTTTCTACCCCTCTCTTTCTTCTTCTTCTTACTTATTTGTCTATTTATCCATCCCTCGAGCTGTTTAAGAGGGTATTTTCTTTTCTCACTCTGTTTCGGGGATATATTTTGGGAATTTTTTATGAACAATTAAACAATCATATCTTTATGAAATTTTTCAGATTTATTCATGCATGTTTATATTATATTTTTGCCTTTTTGTACATTGTTATCCTTTAAACTTCGGAGGTAGACAGGTTGAAAAAATTGACTCGCTCGATAATTGCCGCTGAAATTATCTGAAATGAAAAACACGAAAATACTTTTAATTAGTATGCATTTGGTTAGCGCCAGAACCATGAAAAATTAATTATGCCAGTATTTACGATTTTTAGAGTGGTTTGAAGGGTGAAATATTAGTAAAAAGTCGATTTTCGTTTTTCCAATTGACGCCATTTTGCCAAATATCACATTTGTATCGTTTTCCGTGTTTACTGTCTATTTATCCGGTGAATAATTACTATACTTTAAACGATAGCAATGTAAAAAATTCATGAATGCAGCAGAAACGTATATGAATAAATTTGTAAAGTTTCATAAAAATATGTTGTCAAGTTTTTTAAAAAACAATTCCCAAAAAATATATTCAAAACAGGCCGAGAAAGGAGAACATTCCCTTAATCATTTGTATCTTTCTACTATTTACATTTATAGTTTTCGTGTCTCGTTTCTATTGTCTCTTTTATCATAGATTTCTCACGGTTTGGAAGTTCGTGTTTTATTATGTATTTTATTTTCTACCGCGTGAATTGTTTTATTCGGTCCGTCAAAGTGTTTGTTTTTCCATCGGCTAAATTCTTTGAGTTTTTTTTATTCATAAATGTAGTTTATGTTTTTGTGTCATCGCTGCGTGTTTTGCTAATTCTTAAGAAATTTACCCTCGAAGGGGTTTCCCTTTCGTTTCCCCTCGTTCGAGGAGATTCAGAACCGGGTGTCGTCGTCGCCGTTTCCGTCGATGAAATATCGACGTTTCGATTCGAGATTCGTTTACGTCGTTCCATAAGCTGCCGTCTCGTTTCATATCGGCTCTCACGGTAATTGACACCCTCGATTTTATGAAGCTTCTTCCAACAGACCGGGAATATACAATTCAGCCATTCCTCGATCGGATTAATTGAAACACTTGATCTTGATACTTTACAACGCTTCAGCTTTTCTTCTCCCTTTCGAGATGATTCACGCTTTTTGGTCCAGCCGATGGCTGATTCGTAAATTTATTTAAAATTACCATTTTTAGAGAATAAACGGGTCGAAATGTTATTACTGTGTCTTTGTAACAATCAAATACAAGTTTGGGGTGTCTGGGATATTTCTTATTTCAAACAATTTCAATCAATATTCTATAACGTACTTACGTAATGTTTCGACACGTTAGCTAGCTTGTAAATTTATTTAAAATTACTATTTTCATAGAATGAACTTGTCGAAACATAATTAACACGTTGACTGCCGTGGGGGTCACCGGTGATTGACGCCTGACATTTTGTTTACTTAAATGAGTAGTAATAGTTGTGTAATTTTGAGCAATGCTGACATTGTAATAATAATATAAGGTAACGCCTATACGTTTCAATATTAAATGCTTGTTTTCCTTCTCGATTTATATTTAAAATGGGACATTACAATCTGCCTAAGTAAGCCTGGCAATTTCCATTGTGACATTCAACGTGTTAATGTGCCTCTGTAAGATTGAAATACACGTGTGAGGTCGCAAAGACATTTTTTATTTTAAACAATTTTGATGAATATCTAATAACATAATTAATGTTTCCATACGTTAGCCAATTCATACATTTATTTAAAACTACTATTTTCAGAGAATAAACGTGGCGAAATGTAATTACTACATCTCTGTAAGATAAAAATACAAAGGGGACGAATCACAGAAATTTCACCCCAAAATATATTAACCAAGCTATAAACCTCCGTCTGAATGAATAATATCCACTTACAGACGATATTTTTACAATCTGGCCGATCAAACGTCCCAAAGAATTTATTATCATCGAAACGCAGAAGAGTGAAAAGCGTTAGAAATCGAAACAGAGAAGAAACCGCGAATGAAAGGAGTCCAGCGTGAAAGAAACTCGGGAAGAACAACCCCCGGGAAACTTCCGCCGTTCTCGCTTCGTTCCCAGACGTTTCATCTTTTCTTCTCATTAAACGCTGCCAAAAGCAAACTCTGAAAACCAACCTAATGAACACGGTCGGAGGGCCTTTTCTCCGCGACCGATCTAGCTACATTTCACGTCTTCCTCCCTTTTTTTCCCGGTGAAACTTCTGAAAAGAGCTGGGAATATATAAAAGAAAGACACGAACACGAAGAAGACGAAGAAGAAGAGGAAGAGGAAGAAGCAGAATAGAGAAGAGAGGAGAAGAGGCGTTCAGCTCGCTTTGCCGGAGCACTGATGATAGTTTTTGCTCGGCAAGATTTTTTGCCTCCACCCCCGTAACCACCCCCCGGGGGTGGATGATATATGACCGCCCCCGAGACACCGGCCACCCCCGTTGGGAGATGCTGAAAGAGAAAAAGAGAAGGGATACATCCTGATTCCGGAAGAATTCCTTATGTACGTGCATTTGTGTTTCGAATCGA
Organism: Macropis europaea; assembly: GCA_916610135.2. Classification (NCBI taxonomy): domain Eukaryota; kingdom Metazoa; phylum Arthropoda; class Insecta; order Hymenoptera; family Melittidae; genus Macropis; species Macropis europaea. Next base: position 25,244,090 of record OU744344.1, read on the forward strand.
CTCGATCGTTAACACGGACTTCGAGTATTTGTTTCTTTTTTCAGGGGGGTGAGTTTCTATTTAATAATGGCCGTTCGATTGTTTCTAGGGAGAGTACTGGAATATTTTGGCCCGTCAGAATTTTCTTGAAATGAATGGGTTTTTGGTCTGCAGATGATTTTTTGTTCATGTCTGATTTGGAATATTTTTGTTGGTTCAGTGGATAATGTATAATTTATGGAATTGAGGAATTAAACGAGTGTCACAGTGGAAACTACCGTCGCTAATCAGACACCCATGACGGGGGTGTTTCAACACATTGACATTTTAGTTAACACGTTGAGTACCAGAGTGAAAACAGTCATACCTAACCAGACACGATATAATATACTATTCTTTATATAAATCTTAAATAAAAAAAAGATTTGAGTACTCAGTCGTGTTCTTCCGTTCTTACATTATTGTTTCAGTATGAAGATTGTTTAGAATTGTATGACAATCAATAATTATTTAACTGAATTAAATTTGTGGTGCCGGTCACCGGTAACCCCCATGGCATTCAACGTGTTAATTAAATAACTGTTGGTAGTTGCTAGATTCTGAGAACATTTAACATTGCAACACTAATATAGGTACACATTCACAATACTGAATACTTACCCATTTTTTTTCTTTACGATTTATATAGAAAAGAGAAGTTTGTATTATGTCTGACCAGTGATGGCCGAACTCACTGCGGATGACAACGTGTTAACATTTTTGTTAGCACTGTTCAGTTGGAAAATATTTTTAGTACTTCTATTAAATGCGATATAGTATCAGCTATTAAAATCCACACAACTTTTCTAATTTTCGAGATAGAAGAAGATGTTTCAGACGAAGGGTGCTCGGTGAACATACGGCTATTAACAGTCTCTCCTCTGTAGGCTGCCTCAGAATCTGCACAACACAATTGTTCTTGAATTGATGACATGTTGATTGACGAGAATTACTCCTGACACTTTGTGTAACTTGATTACTTTAATGACTGACTAACACGCACGTGAGATGTTATCAAGCGTTGTCACTACGTGAAGAGTGTGAGTTTTATGGTGGTTTCGTGAAGACTAATCTTTGTGGGCTGTTTTCATGTAGATGCGTCCGTTTTTGGTGTTTTACCCGGCATCGACTGCTATGATCATTTAGCTATTAATTGCTGATCAACGATTCCGTATCTAAGTCGCACCATACATATTCAATACCCTAAATCCTACTAAACACTACTTTAATACGTTCCCTGCCACGTGTACCGCTTTCGGTACACAAATCAATTTTAATTCGATCACATTACTACCAACCCTTACATAATTTTGAGTAACATTCACGTTAAAATGATAGTAGAAATAGAAAGTGTTATATCAAATAGATAAATGTTTGTAGAATCAACCACGTGTATCAATAAATAGCTATTTTCACGTGTCTCTCTAGTTATGGAATTTTCTACCGTGGTAGGGAACGTGCTAAAATACATATAGTACTCTTAGAAATCTTCGAAGCGTCCGTTAACCTTCCAAATTCCCGAAGCTACCATTCGCCAAAGGTAGCCGCTTGAAAAATGCCTAAACAGGACGAAAAAGGGTAGGTTCGAAAGAAAAGGAAGGAAAGAGGGAGGAACGAAGGGGTCGGGAGGAAAATATCGATGCAGTCGTTTCTCGAAACGAGGCTGCGGCGAGAGGCCGAACAGAATCGTTGCACCGGCTGTGCCGTGTTTTTGCTCGATTTCTCAAAACCGATCGACCGTTCCCGATCAGGGAGCAACACGCGTAGATGGCACGCCAGGCGTGACCAGCGGCTACCGCGATACCCCACGAAAAACATCGCCGCCCGCCATGCTCAGTCGCTCACCGTCTATTTACATTGGCACCGCTGATCGACCCCGCTCTCGAACGTGCCTTCCATCCGACGACAATGAGAATCATCGATTCCTCTGTCTGTCGAAACACCGCACCCGATTGTATCTTGCATAATTGATCGCCAGAGAAATCACTTTCGAGTTGATTCTTCAGACACAATTTATGTTAGCGACGGTGCGTTTGTAAAGCGGCCTATACACAGTCAAACGTGTTGCGATGCACGCACCGACCCCTAGCTTTCATGATGCAGATAGGATTGGGCAGAAACAAACTATAATCGGCAACGATGTCACGCTGTACACGTTGAATCCTGCATCAGAATCGGGCCTTGCTCACCAGCTATCGATTCCTGCATCGATGCAAGCCGCTTCCGACTCAGGTACGCCGATACCAATCGACACACATTGCAGCATGCATCATGAAACCTAGGAGTCGATGCATGCATCGCAACATGTTGTATAGAGAAGTCGGAGGCAGATAGCTTGACGCTATTTTGCCTCAGCTTTATTTTAGATTTATGAGTGGTTTGAGGATTGTTTTGTGTCTGTAAGTCGAGAGTATGTCTAGATGGGTGGACATCAGACGTTAGCTAGCGACTCGAAGTCGTATGATTCTTTGGTATCGTAGGATTTATGTTTGGAAGAGGGATGAGAGAGAATTTTAGGGTGTCAATCGATGTCAGTAGTCGTACTACTAGTTTTTATAGAAGGGGACATTGTTCCTGAAGGAGCTGGTCACTTTGAAGTGAGAAAGATGAGGGTACTTTTTGATCAGAGGACTGTGAGGAACCACACTTGTCCCAGAATCATTCTGGAACCAGTTTCTTAATTTTTATCCAGATTATCATGACTAAGTTTTAATATATAGATTTGGGTGTTCAGTGCAACGGGATATAATACGAAGTTGTTTTCGTTTTGTACGTAAATTTAGAAGATTTGCTGTTTTTAGCTGGTACAGTGTGGCAGTCAAAACTTGTGTTGATGCGCCTCCCAACGAATTTGAGATCTGTTCTTAATTATTAAGTCGGCGTCTGATAATTTGCACAAAGGCGTCCTCTGTAGTTTAGGTACACTTAGCTTTATTAGAATTACGATTGACAAGTGGGAGATATGGTTGGTAGAGTGCTTGTTCAAAGAGTGTCTCAACACTTTGACTGCCACGCTGTATCACCTGAAAATTACAAACTTTTTACATTTTCATACAGAATGAATATACCTCAAAATAACACCCGTTTTAATCAATAATGTTAGTAAATTTCATAATTTTTCTATCGGTTTCAATTGACCTGCTTAGATACATTTTCTAATGATAGTCGCGATCAAATAAGCAATGATTGAATCGAAGTGTCACCCATATATGGGTGTCGTGGCACTCACAGTGTTAAATACTGAACAGCCTAGATGAGGCATGGCTGTTTTGGTGAATCAGTGGCCATCACGATCAGTTTGAAATATCTAAAAACCATTCATCTTCCATTTTACAAGTCCCGTCCACCTTGGAAACCATGATCTGCACTCCAGAGCTAGGGCAAGTCTTCCAGGGCCAGAAGTTACCTCGTATAGAGAAATTCGTAAAAATCAATCTTCAAGAGGTTTGAGGCTTCCCTTTGCTCAGTTGACCAATTGAAAACGGATTACCTGAGCAATGATCCAGAACATGAACGTGTGTACTGTCTGACGCATATCAGTATCAGTGCATCCTCAAATCCCTGATAAAGCTAGCAATGTTAGCGAAACGTTGGGAGTATTTTCCTTCTGGACACGGCTCACACTTGGAAGCCTCAACCAGTATTAACTGCAGCAAACTGGGATGTGAAAGCCTCAAAACTGTCATAAGAATGCACCGATCCAATAATTCAAAAGACCTTTCAAAGTTGGAACATTTTGGCGATCATATCATAAATGCAAGCCTTCAAACGCCTAAAGAAATCAATAACCGAAGTTGTCTAGCTTGCCAAAGGACTCCGGAAGAAAAAAGGCGAGGGCAGGACTTTGATTTCAAGCGCGGGAAGCTCTCTGCTCGCGGGATCCGCAGGCTGGCTGCATACCGTGATCGCCGGAGCGTCGTCCACGGATTTCGTTTTTACACCGGTCCCTATCTTCTTGTTTGCTCAGGAGGGACTCGGTCGCGGGTATAGCGTCGTTTCTCTTCTTCTTCTCCGAGGGACTAAATTTACGCCGGCCTGTAGCGTAAGTTGACCGACGGACTGCGGCAGGATGTCGATTATCGACGGTTTTTGCCCCGATTCTCCCGCTTTTTCGACTCGAACGCATAATTAGCTTTCGTTATTCTAGCGGGCTTCCGCCCGCTGACAACGATTCAACAACAACAGCTACGATACCACGCTGCTGCCTTCTCTTCAGCGTCTTCCCTGCTCCCTCTGTCTCCCTCCGGGCGTTCCAGCTCAGGAAATTGTGAAATCCTGCACGTTTCCTTCGCGCTCGTGCGGTTTGCATCTTTTCCTTTTTTTTCCTTTCTCTCCGCTACTCGGTTTATCGCCTCCATTCGATTCGCGTGATTTTTCAGCTTGCAAGCAGAGTTCCCGAACTGGTCGTCTCAGATTTTAATAAGATCTTGCATGCCGATGGATCATGTTACCATGAACCTCCCTATTTATGGTTTTGAGCGCAGGTGGTTAGTTTGAAAGATGTTTCATTCTGAAATACTACTCGATTGTAGCGATTCGGAATTGGGGATAGCCAGAAAAGATCTATGCAATACTAGGCAGAGTGTAGCAAAAAGAAAATTTCTGAAAATATTATAGAGGAGCTCTTTACCTTCAATTGCATTGAAAATTTCCGCTTTGAAACCAAGTAACTTTCATCAGAAACATTATCTGTCCCTCTAAAGGCTACTCTTTAAACTGCTTGGTCCTGTATACTAATTACAATTACATCAACCGTAACTATTATTTTTGAGAATCCCCATCCCGCCCAACCTTCTTCTGTTCACAATCTCTGGACCAGTTCAGACTTTCGATAGTCTAGAAATTCCGTGTTCCATATTTCGAAGCATTGTCAGTCGGAAATTCCAAATTTTAAACTTTGAATCGGACAATCGGTCACGCAAAACAGGGCTATGGCAGCGTCAGGTGACAAAGGATGATAATTAACGAGTTCCGTGTCGCGCAGGACAGATTGCCGATCGTCCGTGACAAAACACACGGCGAGGTATCCCCGATGCAAACTCAATTATGACTTCGGCCAATGTGGAGCCCGGCGGACAATGATTTAACGCCACCGGGCATTCCGCTGAACTTCGTTGCTCATTGTTCGAAAAACCGTCGGCTGTTCCATGTCGAGGTATTTACGAAGTTCGCCTGTAACGAGGCTTCGTTAACGGTACGGGAAGCAATAATCGCCCGGGCTGCAACAGTCGATCCACATTCCTCGAGTTATCGGACGTGCACAGCGTCTCGGTTGTCCACGAAGAGCCGTGAATTCCTCGGGTTCGGCGGATACGGCGGGATTTTCGAGGCTGCACGGGGGACGAAAAGCCTCGCGAGACGTCTCGAACGCGGAAAAAGAGGTCTGCGAGAGGCTGATCGAGTCATGTTCGATCGTGATCAATTAATCCGGAGCTGGCAAAAAAATTCAAATAGAGCGAGCAGCCTTTCGCTGAGACCTCGAGCTAGATGTGATCCGAGGCAACGCTGCGACCTTCGCCGAATAGGCTCACCTTGGCGCGATCAGTGAAATCAGCGAAGCTGAAAAGTGGACTTCGATCGAAGGACCCCGTGTGTGTGCGTGTGCACGATCTGCTCGAGGAAATCGTGCATGTGCTGTAAGAAGAATTTCGAGACTTCCATTCGATCGTTAGACCGAGTTTCAGCAAGGTCAGGTACCGGTGAGAGAAACTATCGACTCGTTTGGAAATATACAATCTGATATGCTGAGAAGCTTCTAATACCGTCCAGTTTCGAGCTATGCATACTACAAAATTGGTACCACTGGAAGAAGTTCATAGGGGCATGGATAAATCTTCATAAGGTCAAATGAATCTGAAGGATAATCTCGACCTATGAAATCTTCAATAAGATTCTGCTTACAGTCATGCGACTACAGATGTAGAGAGCATTTACGCAAACGTAGATGGTGCAGTCTACTGCATACCTATATGGTGTAGCTTACTATACACACCTAGGCTACATGGCATAATCTACTACATATCTAAGCTATATGGTACAGTCTACTACACACCTAGACTATATGGTCTAGCATACTACACACTTAAACTACGTGATGTAGCCTACTGCTCCTAGTCTGCAAAGCTGTACTGCATGTTACTCTACCGAATACTGTATACAATCGTAACACAGTAATCAGTATCTGTGTATCTAAACATATCTAAGCATAGAAAAGGTACAGTAAAAATATATTATAATCTCCTGACACCACATCGTACATGAGATACGTCGTTGGAACGTGGTTATGCGGTGCAAGACAGTACTAGACCAACCGTAGGTCGTCGAAGCTTCCACGAACGAACTTCGTAAACGGCTGAAGGTAGCTAAGCTTCCGTCGAACCGGTAGGAAAAAAATTAATAATAATAATAAGGAGAGGAAAAAAAGGAAGAATCAGCTTCTGGTTGGAAACCGCCGGCTACGCAGGCCGGTAATAACACGATAATAATTTATAATATAACAATCGAGCGACCGGGGCGAGAGCGTTGTACCTGGTGCAAGATGCATCCTACGGTTATGCAGCTTCTGGGTGCACCGAAGCGTTGCGATCATTACGAGGGGAGAGGAGGAGAGGCTATCGAAGTACGTGTCCGTGGTAAAAGGTCCACACCGGTGTCCAGTTGGTTGAAAAACGAATCCCAAAAAGACGGGCCGCGGACAGAGAGAGAGAGAGAGAGAGAAAGAGAGCGAGAGGGGCGAAGGTTAGACGAGGAGGGGGAAAAACAATGTTGCGTTCTCGAGATATCGGCGGAATAAGAAGAAAAGACACCGGGCCTGACGGATGATGAGAAACAGAGGCCGGTCGGATCAACGAGAGCGAATTTAAAAGCGATCACAGCCCTTCGGTTCCTTCGTAAATGGAGGTGTAAGGATAAACTGTAAATCATCCGGCTCGTTACCGAGCCGACGCGATGATACTCGCTTCTATTATTTTCTTGCAATACTTTTAACTGGACGGCCAACGATATTGCCGCCGTTTCGCGCTCCTCGAGCCACCGTGCTACCTGCTCCTGCGATTCGATACGGAGAGGAGCTTCGACGACTGGTTGTTCATCCTAGAGTGGCTTCTGGAGTATGAAGTCTGGGATTTTCGAAGGTTTCGAATTTTTCAACTGCAATTTAGGTTGATTCGGATCTTCGTTGATCAAGATTCTATGGTCTGGGACTCTGACAAGGAGATATTACGATAAACAAATTCTATGATATTCTTAAAATGGCTTCAATCGTTAAAATTTCAAAGTAAGACTGGGCTAAGTTAAGCTTCATTTCTTCGATCCTTTGGAGATTGTGGGTTCGGAGGAAACGAGTAGGAAAATGTCCTACGACATTACTGTAGGATCAATATCTTAATGAAAGAATTACCTTCTTCATGAGATGCATACAGAGTGCTCCCAAAAAGTTGTAGCAAACTTTAGATGCATTTAGTACTCTGAAAAATAAATACATTTAATCAATATAGATTGTAAAATTAACGTAGTAAGAGTTAGGTATTATGAGTACCCATAAGCGCTCCGTATGTTACTCCAGTAAACCGCAAGTGAAGACAATGTTCTGAAATATTCTTTACAATATTTTCATCTGTGTTAATATGTAGTTTATATTTTAAACAAGTACAATAAATTTACAATTTCTACAGTATTGCAGTGTCTCTATTACATCTGTCACAGAACATTGGTCGAGAGTTAGAGGCTAACAGTACAAACATCTTAAGCTAGGTTCACAGGATACTCCTTTACAATAAAATTGAAATCATCCGCACATCATGCTATCTTCTCTAATAAGTGAAAAAATTATGTATATTTTTGAATATTTTTAAATTTTTATATTATGAATATTTTTATGTAACCAAACTTTCTTCAAGCTAAGCTACCGAGAATCTAAAATAATTAAGTCTACAAAGAGTACACCAGAATCTTATCATGGAGGAACATGGACACCTACAGTAGGGAGACCGGAAGCGTTGTCCAGTGAAATTTAAATCATCTATAGATCATGTTATCTTCTCTAAGTGAAAAAAATTATGACTTACAGAATAAATATTTTTAATTAACTAAACTTTCTTCAAGCTAAGCTATCAAGAATCTGAAATAATCGAGTCTGCATGCTCGCAAGAATTTTATCTTGAAGGAACGTAGACACCTGACGGTAGGAAGTCCGGAAGCGTGATCCAGCAACTGTTAGCCCACGCACCGAACGATTGGGTGATGTTCTGAAGGTTGTATCGAGGAGATCAGGGATCGTTTAGTCAAATACCATCGGTGGAAGCGGTAAATCAGGGAAAACCCGGGGACAGTTCCCTTCTTCCCGGTCGGAAGACAAATGTCCGCGGGGAAGTTAGAACGGTTTGGCTCTGGCCTCTTTTGCGCGCGGTAAATCAAGCCCGGTGATATTAAAAGGCCGCTTATACGCGAAAACAGAAGATTTATTTCGGCTGAGAAGGAGACGGAACACAGCAAGAAATCACGGCGTACACGGAGGCTGGCCAATCAATGGACACGGGATGAAATGGAGACGGACTAGCGAGACACCGAGGAGGGACCGATTTGAAATTAACGAAATGGAAGAGGAGAAAGAAGCGTGGACCCGGGACAAAGAAAGAGAAAAAGAAGAACGATTCGATCAGCGGATCCACGGATTCTTCTGCAATTAGAATCGATTTCTTGCGCGGGCCGAAGGAGTTGTCGAAAGTACGCTGATTTAATTTGCTACGGAGAGGGTGGAGGCAAGAAGTCCCTAATTGGAATCATCTCTTTTTTCGTCCGGGTTGTTTGAATATTTAGGGTTTGATGATTTTATTAAGGACGAGGTTCATAATTGGAACTGCTTCCATAGCTTTATTACTATTATTACTACGCGGACAAGTGTCTAATAAGATACAACAATGATTACAAAAGAATTTGTAAGGACGTGTTTCTGTGTTGGTTGCGCAAGGAGCTACAAAGATCATTTTAAAATGAAGATATATGTGCCGAGAAAAGATCAACATTATCAACATATAAATTGGCTACTATTGTCGTCCTATGCAATGGATTTCGGAAAGCATAACGTGAATTGGTTAGATGGTGCATAAAGGTTCATTTGTTCTAATTGTAAGAGAGAGCTCTGTGAATACTTAAGCAAAGATTGGTATAGATGAATATCCATAGTTTGAAGAAGATTATAAAATTTATGTTTTTTGTATTATAGTACAGAAGGAGTGTACGATCGAAACTGACTTCGATTTGTTAAATGGAAAATAATAAAAGCTGATCAAATAAACCGCAAGTAAAATTGTACAGTCTGAGGAATATTTTTAAACGATCTCTGATTTGTATAAAGCGAAACAGGCTTCAATGTGCTAACACGTTGACAGCCATACAATACAGGCTGAAAACGACACGACTTCCTAGACTTCGATATAGCATGAAAGTAATCTGAAATTATATTCTTTAATTAAGAATGTTAATAATTATTTATAGTTACTCCTGGTTCTATTAGATCTTCTCAAATATTTTACTAATGGTATTCTAATAGCATTCGTGTTCAAATAAATGATACCTGAATTTAAGTGTCAAAACAAACTACTAGAAAAATAGTTCAATCCGAGGAATATATTTAAACGATCTCTGATTTGTACAAAGCGAAACAAACATCGATTGGTTAAATAGAAAATAAGAAAAGCTCGTGGACAATCGTCGAGACGAAAGCGGAGGAAAAATGAGGGAGAAAAATCCGGAGGGGAAGGTTGATGGGGGTGTCGGTGAGTGAAACGGAGAGGATTCACCCCTGTTTCGCTCGAATAATCGTGTCGTCCTCGTCGAAAGCGGTTTGCTCGAGCTAATATCGAACCATCGGCCGCATTCAAAGGGATGTCAGGGACGAAACGGCATTGTTATCCCCTTCGAGGCGATTCTTCTTCGGCGCGTGTCATTTTTGATGTGGCTAATGAAAAGATTGCTGTATCAAGAAACAGGCATGAATCAGGCCAAACTCACGCTCTTAACCTTCTTCAGCCTATCCAAACACCTATTGTCTGGTTCACAATCATTTGCATTTTACGAGAACCAGATGAATGAACCGAAAAACAAACAAAAATGCCTAATTGTTACTTTTAGATCCGGTCAACATCGAAGAACTTCACTATCTTCACTAGCTTCACTATGTAGAAAAACTGACTTTTAGGATTTGTGACAAACTGACTGAAGGGTCTTGTAGAAAAAATATACAAACTGTGATTTATTTTAGGATTTGACTGGCTGAAGCACCCAAGTTCGACAACAAAAAGTAGAAGAGACCACGGTAACGAATATCAATAAACATTTTCGAAACATCAGGCAATGCAAGAGAGTCCAGATCAGAGTCAATGTCACAAAATTAGGTTTATATGCACATCTTAATAATTTCTTTAAGAATTGTCAATACACAGCAATCTCTCCTCCCTAGCCAGCCTCTAACTCTGTTGAATATAAATTAAAAATATTCTCTCACACAAAAAAATCTTCACCTTCATTTCACGGTGTCGTTCTGAAAAGCAGCTTCACTACGAAACCTTTCATCGAAAAAGAATCCCAGCCCTTTGTTACTGTGTAAATACGGTTCCCGCGCGAGGAAATTTGCAATCAGCCAGGTGAATTTGCGTATAGAGCCGTGCGGAGCAGGCCTAGGATTCTCCGCGGTGTATCAGGAGGCAGCGGGTTTTTTGCCGCTGGAAAAATAAGCTATCATCATCAAAGGAAAAGCGATTTACTATGCCGCAACGGGAAGGGTTAATACGACTGACAGCATGAAATTGAAATCGTTCTATGTCGTTGCACAGACAGTGCAAAGAACGTCCTCTTCGGCCGTTGTCGTCGCCGTCGTTTTGCTCCTTCTCCTGGAAGACGCACTCCGGCTCCTCCTGTTGATTAAAGTTATCCACCGTTGTCTCCAGACTCGTTCGTGCATAGAGCAGGATATTACGCACCGGTACCGAATAATGATATCTCGACCACAGTGATCATGTAAACCGCAATGATTACGAGGATATCTGAGACGTATCGATATCTCGCCTGGTATGTGAACCGGACCGCGGAGTATCGCTTTCCGAGGAGCTTCGATTTAATTGTACCGTTTTGCTGGTGTTATGACGGTTTCTCAAATTTCTGTAGCTACTGTTTAATCGCATTGTCAAGCATTGGGTTCACTGACGCAGAGTTAGGTCTATTCGAGGCTAAAGCTGGGGACTCCTGACGTAGGTACACATTTGCGTGTGTTTATAGTAATCAGATTTTTTGTGGAATTTGTTATTGTTAATGTGGGCTGGTCTGTCTAGGTGGAGGTAATTTTTCATGGAAGAATATCATTTTTTTCTAGGTTAGTATGTTGTAGCTTGCATAGCTTGATGATCTAATTGCAATAGCTCGTAGGTTAGACAGCATTAGACGAACAAGTGCAGTCTTTAAGTACATACTCATGAAGTTTGAATCTATGTAATGCAGTAGTAATCAAGAATGTTTCCTAGTATTTAATAATCTGCATACATGCCTGTATCTTAAGAACGCTTATAGTTAGACTGCGGATGTTTATGCGAGTGGATATTTTTATAGAAAATAGATAAAGAAATGGGACCTAGACAGAAATTTATTTTGTCATAACACGGGTTTTAAAATATATTCTTTAAAAATATATGTTTTGTATAGTGTATATTTTGTGCATCTTTCAAGTAAATTCGGCTGACTGGCCATCACGTCCAGAATCAGGCTATAAAACCATTGACAAATAAATTATTAATATCTTTCTTGTGTTCCTTTTTGGTTTTTCAAGTCACATATACTGATACATGTTTCCGTGTATATCTATCTCGCTGCGAAACAAAGAATTCACCAGTGAAGATTGCATATATTCTGCATACTTTAATGCGTTTTAATTGTATAAACATCCGCAGTCTATTTATAGAATTACACAAAGAATATAATCTGTCTCAGTGTACGTTCGCAAGATAATCCAACCGTTATAGCCCTATCATCCTACTTTTATTAATTTTTATTAAATCTGGTGACCTGGCTAAAAGATGATCACTAAATCTGCTGGGTATAATTCTGTCTAGCACGTTCAAATATTTATCAAAAATTTTCTTAACGTTATCAGTGAACAGATACAAAGATTGAACGAATCATGAGAGAATTGCTAATGGTTGTAGTCGACCGAATTATCGAGACATTTCCGAATGATTTCCTCGTTGCACGGTGACTGACCGTTTGCTCACCCCTTACGACTGAATGCCACCCCCTGTACAGGAGTTCTCGTCTCCTGGTTTCCTCTTCCATCTCCTGGGAGCAATAATCGCCGTGGTGCGGAAAAATTCCGCGACAGAAGTTAAACAAAGCCTCGAATGTGGAATAAAAAAAGAATGAGAGAGAGAGAAAGAGAGGAGTGTCAGAGAGAAAAAAGGGATGGAGTGAAACGGACGGACATAGAGAGCACGGACAACAGAGTGTTCCATGGTTCGACTGTAATAAGGGTGACCAATTTTCTCCTCACCCTCGAGGAGAACCACCCCACGTTCGACTGTTTGAACAAGCCTCATAATTAATACGCATATTCGCTTCTGGAAAACCCGCCCGAGGCTATCCGGCGGGGAGACATTTTTTAAATCCTCGACACGGATATTTGCTCTTCCTCGCGGTTTCCGAATGCATTCCGTGAGCTTCCTGCTTTCTGCTACTTTTTTCTCATCCCCGTCGGTATCAACCCCGACGGACACGGGTTTGAAACAGTTCTGCATTTTAGAGAGGTATTTCAAGTTTGGAGCTGCATAGGAAGACTCTTTCGGGTTTTGGGGATATTTCTTGGTTGGGATTCGGGAGACTGGGGATTCGTTGGATGTTGGAAGTTTGATGTTTGAAGTTTGAGATTTGGGAGGTGAGAAATTAGAAATTTCGGAGTCTTGGAAGTTCGAGGTTCGAAATTTGGTAACTGAAAATTTTGAGGTTTGAAATTTCGAGACCTTGGAATTTAGAGGTTTGAAATTTTGAGACCTTGGAGTTTGAGGGTTCGAAATTTCAGACCCTTGAAAATTTAGAGGTTTGAAATTTCGGAGACTTTGAAGTTGGAGGTTTAAAATTTCGGAGTCTTCGAAGATGGAAGCTTGAATTTTCGAGACCTTGGAGGGTGGAGGTTCGAAACTTCAAGATCTTGAAGATTTTGGGGTTTGAAATATCAGGGCCTTAAATCTTGAAGTCTTACAATATCGTAGTATGGCAACTTAAAGGAATTTTACAACCCACAGAACTAAAAATTTCTAAATCCCTTGCTTAATGTTTTTCTGAACCGTTCTCCCGCTTTGAAAAATTGTTCTTGCTTTAATTTTCGCAAGAGAGGATTCCATTTGGCAAATCCAGGCAGATTTTCGATTCAACCGCTGTTCGAATTGGATGTGATCGCGTACCTGGCTCGTTTCGCGGGAGATATCTGTCTTTAAGAGCATTATCTGGATGGCGGACGGGTAGGGAGACGGCAAAAACCGTCCGCCCCCTCGTGGTATGTGAAAAATGATGCACAACCCCAATCCCCCGACACATTTCCACCCCCCTCTCGGAAAATGTCCCGAAGGAAGCGTTCCTCCTCGTCGTCTTTCTGGTCCACGACCCGAAAGACGTGTCACGGACGAGGTTGCATTATTCGAAACGATTAACTGGCTGACAGTGTTCGTAAAAAATAATCCTGGAAATATATTTTTAATGTCTGGGGATTTATCACTGGAACCGATGGCGGTTGTCGTTTCGAATTCTAGAAGGGGAAGTTTCCAGTTGGTGAAATAATTGGAATTTTCTACATTTGGATCTTTAATGATCAAAATATCTTTAGTTTAAACAATGTGTGGGAATTTGAAGAAATTTTTACTACATCAATTTCTTTTATTTTGAATTTTCAATGAATATTGATGGCATTATTCATCAGTAGACTGCGGATGTTTATGCAGGTTAATATATTCGAGCATGATAGACACTTAATAAATTAGCAAAATAGAAATTTCAGTGAAAGTGCAGTCTTGTTGCATTAATGTAGGAAATATAGAAGTCTAAAAATGTATATTTGCATAAACATCCTCAGTCTATTTATCAGTAAATGCATAGACGTGTAATGTTTATACAGAGAGAATCACCAAATTAATATCTCTGACTGTCTATATGTCACATTTTTCTAAAATATAAGATTTCCTTGTCTAATTCTGCTTTCTCTAACCAGCTATCAATTTTTGTTGCAGGTACGCCGAGGTATTTTCGAAAACACCGCCACCGGGCATCAGAAACGCCGTGCTTCTCTGTGAAGCCCATAAAGGATTCATGTATTCACCATCGATAAACAATGACTTGTGAGTTCTTCTAACCCTAAGAAATCATAGGCTAAATAATCAAATTAACAGAACATCCCTGGAGAAAGTACGAGAGTCATTTAATAAGTAAAGAGAGAAACAGCTGTAGTTCAAAAAATATCTGAACAAGAAGTACGGTGCTTTTAAAATCATAAGTTAGCACCCCTGTCATCAATATATAACAGCTCTTTCACAACTATTAATAAAAATAAAATGAAATCAGGCTGGGAGGTTCTACCATATCCGTCTTATAGTCCAGTTTAATGTTTAAAATTGGCTCAGACTTCAAGACAAAGAATTCTGTGCTGTTGTCATAAAAAAAAACTAGTAGAGCAATGGGACGAGTGTGTAATCGTAGCCAAAAATATGTCGAGAAATAGGTAAATTGTTAGATTTATTAAATAAATCTTATTAACCCATTCACTGCCACGAGTCCCATTTGGAGGTCCCACGTATTTAAGATGCTTAAATTCGTTGAAAGACAACTAAAATCTATAGAATTACACAAAACTTTTGAAAAAAAAAGTTGGCAGTTAATGGCTTAAGATACAGTCGTTTGTCTTTTTACTGATCGAATGGCCCTAGTACTTTCTGATGCACCCTTGAAGACACGTAACTGCTCCATGAATCCTCTCGCTTCTGGTCCATTTGAAAGCTTCTTGTTTCCTTCTGCTAAGGAGAAATCTGACGGGGTTGTTGGCTCTTCTGAGGCCAGTGTATTATAAAGCGAAAGTGCGTGACCTCCTGGCTTTCTTCCCTTCTCCGCTCCTTCGAGCTTGTGCGACGTGATGGATACGCGAAAATGTCAGCCACAGGCCCCCGGGGCCAACGTGGCATCCACCCTCTGACCATTATGCTAAACCATTGTCCACTATCTGCCTAAGATAGCCGACGGCTTAAGTCGTTCACCCTCGACTGCCTCGACAACGTTAAAAAATCATTTTTGTCGACCTTCGATCTTCGACTACTCGTCACGTTTCTTCTTTTCGCAGATTTTTTTTGTTAAGTGAACTGTCTGAACTTCATGGGACACATAGTGTTGTGTTGTTTTGAAATATCAGACTTCCAACTTGCAGGGCCTTGAAATTTTAAGTTTCCAACTTCCAAGATGCCAAAATTTAAAATTCCTAATTTCCAGGGCCCCGAAATTTGAAATGTACAGTTTTCAAGGCCCTGAAACTTTAAATCTCCAACCTGTAAGGCTCTGAAATTCCATATCTCAAAATTTCAAGATCCGAAATTGCAAGCTTCCAACTTTGAAGCTCCTGAAATTCCAAATTCCAAGGTTTAAACATTTTAAGGCTCCAATTTCCAGGTGCCCGAAATTCCAGACCTCCAACTTCCAGGGCTCTGAAACCTCAACCCACCAACTTCCAAGGCCGCCCAACTTCAAACCTCCATTGTAAATAATTTATTTTTATTTCGTTTTGCCTAGGAAGCAATTATTGATTAAAGACTTAAATGTATCACTAGATACTTATGAATTTTACCAATACCCGCAAAAACTACAATAATATGCATTACTGCTATATTTTGAAAAAATACAAAATTAAATTAAATCTGCCATCCTAAAATACACTGACGCTTGACATGAATTTTAATTTGCTTAAGAATTCGTCAGACCCGTCATAGCTCTATCAATCTTTTAAAAAATGAACACGAGACCTACAATTCTCCTACGAGTCTGCAATTGTATTCAGTAAAGCCATATTTTACGTGCTATTGGAGGATCGAAATTTTTTCTATTCCCTTGAACAAGGCTGTTCAAGAATTCATAAACCACTCATAGCTCTATCGATTATGTGAAAAATGAACAGGAAACCTAAAACCGTCGTACGAATGTGCAATTATATTCAGTAAAGCTATATATCGCGGCTCACCGGAGGACCGAATTTTTTCCCATCCCTTCGGACGAGAATTTCTCTGATTCTCTCCCCTTTTTCTCCGTTCTCTCCTCTTCCGATGCATCGACCATTATTCGGGCGTTAGGCAAATACACAGGAGAGACGACAAGCTCGTTGCTTTTTGCCTCGTGAAAATTCAAATGAGACCGCGCGGCATATTGCGTTGAATCGAAATTAATGTCGCGCAACTAATTATCGGTCGAGTCATCATCGTCTCGTATCAACGCGGGCCACCCTCCATATTGAAACGCGCCTCCATAAATTTCCGCCCCATCCCCTCGCGGTTCTGGTGTCCCGCTAATTTTTATTATCCCCGTCGCGATAATTTCCAATTAAATCATTTAACGAGCCGCCCGGCGGTTCTTGACGCCAGCTTCTTGACCGTCGATTTATTTTTTTATTGAGACCAGTCGACGCATCTCGGTTGCTTAATTGTCAAAAATCTCGTTCGATGAATTATCAAACGTTTTTGTATTTTTTATCACGCTCTTTGGCCTGCTGAAATTTTTATGAACTTTTTAATGTGGTGTACGGGGTTACTTTTCAAGTTTGCGGTAGTTTTTTTGGCTTCGTCGAGTGTTTGAAGTTTGTTATAGTTTGTGGATGTTGAGGCAAGTCTTATCCGAGCATTGAAGTCTCTGAAGTTTTTCAATTTCTATTCTTGGTAAATGTTTTAGAATCTTCTGCAGATTGGTCTTAGAAATTCAGGCACCAACTGCCGCATGCTGTAGAATTATTCCACAGAACATTAAACAAGTGTTATAAAACACTGCGTTTAATTATATTTAATCAAATAGTGATAACTTCAAATATTACAGTATTATTCTTAATATCTTGTAAAAATATTATTCAATTTTGTCGTCGTTTTATTTATGAGTATAACCTGTGTACTGTTCGATAATAAAGTAATTTGTATACCAACGAATGAGAAATTTCGCGGTGTTATACCGTGGAGTGTTTAGCACGATTTCGAAAAGTGTTATCGATCATAGCGGTACGAGATTCCGGCGCGGTGCAGGAGTTTCAGGAACCGCGCCAGGATCGGGCGAACAATTGCACGGCAAAAAGCTGGAGCCGGTGCGCGGCAAGAAATTTCTAATTTGCGGTATAATTAAGGGAGACGGGGCAAAAAGCATCGTGGATTCTACGGCGTTGTCGGAAAATCGCGAATTCCACCTTGCGAGTACGTCCCTGGCTCGATCACGTACCCGCCTACCGATTCTGACTTTCATTTACCAAACGATTCTGAACCATCCGTTGTTTAAACACACACAGAAACACAAAAGAAAAATAGTTAAATAATTGCTCGATTCGCGAAAAAGTTGTCCCAGAACCTTTGAAAGAATTTCTGCAAGTAAGGTAACACTGATGTGTAGACTGCAGATGTTTATTCAAATATACACTTTTAGACTTTCACATTTTTTATAGTAGTGCAGTTGATGAAATGGAGCCTCCACAAAACTGTACTTAGAGCTTCAAATCTTACAAAATGTATTTTTGATTTTACTTATTTTGTACGATGTGTATCTTCCATGAACTTTAATATGTTAAATTGTATAAAGATCCGCAGTATAATATAAGTTTTAGGTATAATAAAAATAAAATAATTATAATACAAATATAATTAAAAAATACAGTATCCTCAGGGGAAATTTTTTTTTTAATGAAAAATGTTATATACTGGAATTTTTATTGAGTGTTTGCTTGGTGGATTTCTGCGTAGCATAGCAATTCTGTATCTCCAATCTGTTAATATTGACAAGGTTTTTAAGAAAAGAAATCATGCTTCTTTGCAGGTACACCGTAGTCTCTGCCGAGGAATGGTCGAAACTGATGCAATTCTACGACGTCGATTATCCAGTCGTCATCAAACGGACTGAGTTCGATTTTAAAACAGAACCAGGTGAGTGCAAACGAATTTTTCAATATTTTACACGAACGAACAAGAATAAAGAAAGGATTATCAAAAATTCAACAACTCTATGGAACTATTGTAAATCTCAGAAAACAATCTCAAATTCCATCAACAATTTTTGATGACACAATTCTTAGCCTTAGCAGAACATACTATGAATGTTTGTAATGCCAGAATTCAGACATCAAAATTTAGTGGTGCAAAGGCAGACTATGGAAAATAATTATAAAATACAGTTGCTTAGCAACGAAACACATAACCGCGACTGGTAAGACATCGATGATCCACCTCGTGGTGAAACATTTGAATCGTGAAACGCGATACTCATACATTAATTGATAAAAGTACACAATATTTTACGATAATGAAAATTGCAAATGGTCAGAAAGTTTGTCATAGGCCACCGATGGCCCACGGTGCACGTAACTTCTTCAAACAGTGCAATAAACATGTTAGTCTCCCCTGTAGCAATTATGCGCATTGAGCTACTTTCAAATGAACTTGTGAACTGTGAAAGACGAGTTAATTCGTCCTGTGACAATTGGCAGAGACGTAAATCTGTCAACCAAAGAAAACGATTTAACATGTTTTTTGATAATTCCTGCAAGACTATTTACCTCATTTTTATTCATTTTCAACTACTATTACTACTAGCCAAAGATAGACTCAGTTGGCGGATTTGCTTGAAAATAAATGTAGTTAATGGAGAAATTATGGAACGTCCTCAGGTTCTCGTGGCTCGGAATAAAAGCGAGGTCTATAACGAATCGTGAACGCGGATCGAAACGATTCGAACATGATGTTTATCGTTGCACACGCTACCGATCGGCGTATCAATTTCCTGGTGAACCGCTTGGCCCCGAAGACCGATCGCGCAATTAACGGCTTTCTCTTTATTCCATCCTGGGACCGTTCGATCTTATCGGCAATTAATTTTCGTACGATTCAGGGAGGGTCATTATGTAAACGATCGTCCCTAGACGGATCGTTACCAACTCCCCTCATCCTCTCTCCGCCTTTTTCTCTTCGACCGTACGTCTAATTATCGTTATCCTAACCCACGCGCACGGCAAACAGCACGCGCACCCATGATTTTTCTCCTTTTTCGCGTGTCGACCGGGTCCCCCGATGTGTCCAGGATTTATTTGTGGCTTAATCGCGTCCACGGGAAAATCGTAGATTATTTTCTTGCCTGGACACACTTTGAATATTGAAAGTTCTCCAGGAATCATGACCAGCTTTTTTTCCCTGTTTAGGTTGCAACTGATCGATCTGTCTGGGATTTATTTGTGGCTTAATCGAGTCGAACAGATTGCGGTTTTATTTTATTATCTGCCTGTTTGGCGTTTCTGGAAAAAGTTACAGAGAGATAATTAGATCGTTGAGTTTCCAATGATGCTGTTGATAGTGTTGCGAGGGTGTTCAGGTCTATTTTTCACGAGGAAGTGTGAGTGAAGGTACATGTCCGTTGCTCCCCTAGCGAACCTAACCGAAGGAATAATGCCAGAAGACATTAGCCGTCGATTTACATAAATCCCCTCCTACGTTTGTTTCCTACTGTGGTTCGCTTCTCTGGCAGACCCCAAAGTGTCTCATTATAATTAAGAAGTATCCTGAAAATTAACCGACAGAAAAACCGCTGCGCCGGGGAGGCGAGTAGGTGGTACCAGGTCCAAATGGCCTTCTGAAAGTTTCTCACCCCTGGTGGAACTCGCGATTCGCGTCCGTTCCACCCTCTGTGTCTCAGAAATCGTTTTCACGAAATTCAGAGTTACTGGTTCTTGTACAATTTTCAGTAATACTTACGTCTTGCTTCAAGATTCATCAGGTATAGGAGTAAAAAATAGTATATTCAACTAAAAAGAATGTAATGGTTTTTGGTTTAGGAATTGCAGAAGGTTTGTCAGCACAGTGGATAGTAGATATTAAAGAATAAACAAAAATAGAGGGGTATTTAAAATAAGTAGAACAGAGTTCACAACACAGATATGACACAACTCACCGTCAACTGTCCCTTTGTCCAAAAACGATAGTATAATAGCTCATCTGCTTGTCAGTTTATTTTTAAAGATTGGAGCTGATTTATACGACGCGTCTATCATTATTGAAAACGAAGCAATAAAACGTTAAAGGCGTGGATTCTACAGCGATTGAACGGCCCCTAAAATCCTAATTTCCTCCTCTCAAGTAATCCTAAAGGCAGTTAATTTACTACCAAATAAATAAATGCTTCTAAAAAATAGCAGAATCGCGATGAACGTATCAGAAACCAAATCCTAAACACACACTATCATGTGGAAGACGTTTCATCGGTGTAACAGTGAATTCACCGACGTTGAGGATGAAACAGTAGCATGAACTGACAAATGCACAATCGAACTGTTCTAAAAGAAACAAATATAAAACAGACAGCCACTCGGAAGGAGTAGTCGTCAGTCGAGCTGGTGAAAGAGGAAGAAGGAGATCGTAAAGGAATAAAATGGCGATGGTATTGGTTCAGTTCTCTCGGACCTACCACAACAGACAATAGAAACAGAATGATTCACGCGGATAATAAACCTAATCCTGAACACACCGTATCATGTGGAAGATGTTTCATCGGTGTAACAGTGAATTCGCCGGTGTTGAGGATGAAACAGCATGAACTGACAAATGCACAATCGAACTGTTCTAAAAGAAACAAATATAAAACAGACAGCCACTCGGAAAGAGTAGTCGTCAATCGAGGTGTTGAAAGAGGAAGAAGGAGATCGTGAAGGAATAAAATGGCGATGGTATCGGTTCAGTTCTTTCGGACCTACCACAACAGACAATAGAAACAGAAGGATTCACGCTGGTCGTGAATCGGCCACGCGCAAGGCCACTTTGTCGAACGAGTGATCCTTGTCTTGGAGCTGGCAGGCAAATTGGGTTTCGAAGGTAGCACCAGGGGGATCCGATGTACACGGGCCCTTCGTTGCGCCGTTGAAAACCGGCGTTCAAGAGACTCGTAGCCCCTCTAAACATCCCATTGTCTTGTCCGTCTCCCGGCCGCGAGATGGTACCGCGTTTTTTCTCTTTTTCGTCGACGACATTTGTCAAGGCTCTGCCTCGCCGGGGATCCGTTCGCCAATGGGGTCATTTGAATTGCAAAAGGCCGCGGTTTCGAGCGGCCGCCGTCTACGACGGGATATCCAGCAGCCCGATCGCGACCGGATCGCCCAGATGGAGATGTCGTTTAGCCTCTAAAACCGTGATCTTCGCGGACTCGTGCCGCTTGATCTACATTCTCGATTGATCGTCGACTTCTCGTCCGGCGATTAGATTGTCCGGGTGGGGATTTTGACTAGAGACGGGACCTTTCAATTGTCGAACTTACGGCTACGACATCCCGGTTACTTCGTTCATCTTTGAGGAATCTTTGGTTTTATTTGACCACACTTGCTTTGGGATCTCGACAGACTGTGTGGACCTGAATTGGGTGGAGTTTTCTAATTTTCTCTTTATTTTAAAACTTGTTGATGACTTTTAAGCGGGTTTGTCTGTTGTAAGAAATTAGCTGAGCTGTAGATTTACGCGTAAACCATTGCCCAAGTGAATTATTGGACCACCTGACTTATTGTCACTCTTTCTAAAAGTTCAGTCAATCCTAATTTAATCTACTAGGCCACCTTCTGACCTATGCCTTATCGTAAATCTTCCAGTGAGTATCGAATAAACAAATGAATATCCACAGTCTGTAAGGATCGTAACAAGCCTAACAGTAGCTCTGCTTCAGTGAAATTTTACCATGAACCAGCCGGAGTAGATGATCCCACAGAAGCCATGTATCAGGCAGAGGATGGAGCCGGTGGAAAGACGAGCGGTCCAGAACAAACAGACAATTTAGCTCATTTTAAGGGCACGCTCGTCGTCCGTTGGAACAAAAGTGAACCAAGGGATGAGCACTTGGCCCTGCGGAACAAAAAATCAGGGGTTGCTTTCGGTGACTGATACGGCCCTGACTAACGAGCCTCGGCTGGACGATCGTTCCACTCTTGAAGCCTCGAAGGGTGGTCCTCTCTCCCTCTTTCCATCACGTCTTTTCTCGTTTCTTTCTTCGTCGTTCACGGAGGCACATTAGGCACCGTCCAACCTCGTATCAATCACTCGACAACCCTGGCTGCTTCAACTGGCCCCGGGTTGACAGAACCGGAGGTGACGCGATTGAATACCACCCTCGGGCTTTTCCACGATGACGCCGCTTGCTGGAAAACTCGGGGAAGGAAATGTTTCTCGTCCGACTGCACCCGGTTAATGGCTGACGGGCAAAAGACGATCCGCGGCTAACGAGGTCGTAGAATCTTCGCTTCATTCATGTCTCTGGACGGAGTCGGTTGTTCCGGAAGGGTGCATGTTCCTGCGGTGAAATATTCAATGATTTAGAAACTATAGCCTAATCTTTGGCTCACGGAGGTTCATAGAGGTGCCAAGACAGAACTGTGACAGTTGTTTTGGAAGTTACGTATTGTTGTGATGAGTTGGACACCTGTGATGTTTCTTGCATCTGTAAGGAAAATCTGGTTGATTCAGCTTTGGAGAAAAAACTAGTGGCTAGCGTCTATTTCTTTTGGTTTGAAGAAGAACATGGGGTTTCACGTAGGCTCTAAACATTTGGCAATGAATTAAATTAAAACTATAGTTAACACGCTGACTGCCACAGTGAAAATTTCCGTAACTGGTCAGACACACTATAAAATGCTGTTTTGAATACAATCTTATTATTTTGTTATTGACATCAGTCTTTTTTATGAGAATTAATAATTGTTCAATTTAGCAATGTGTGGTCCACTGGTTCACAGCTGTGTGATAGTCAGCATGTTAAAGACACCAAAATATCTAAAACTGAACGTTGGGCTACCAGAATAAGCGTAACTACAGTCTTTACACAGGTATTCATAGTATGCATCGTCACATTGTCTACCAAACAGACTGAACCCGTGCACTCAACAAGATCTTTAGACTCAGATCAATCAACGAATGATTACTAGAAACATATCTCTTCGAAAAACGTCCCCTAGACCAAGTGACCCTAGCATACAGATCGCGGTTCCCATGAAAGTTCCAAGAGGCCAGGTTCCCCTGCATCGAATTGAAGTTTTTAGTCCTGGTCTCGACTCGAAATCGGTTTCCGGGAAGCCCAGGTTTTCAATGCAATTAAAAGCGATCCCGCGTAGCACGGTGTTTCGATTCCGTGAACGGCAGTCGTAAATATCGCTTAGGCGCCAGCCGGTGCCACAAATCAGCCGTGCTCGTAGCTACAGCACTGTCTGTATCGCAAAACCTAGAGAAACGATGGAACAGAGCAAAGAGAGACAGAGAGGGAAGAAGAGAGAGAGGATCGTGCGGTGGTTCAGCAGTGGATGGAAAGGGGGACGTTTGGCTACCGAGAAACAGAGACAGACCGGTCTCGAATTAATATTCGGACGGCGATTTAGATTTAGAACACGAATTTGCTGATTAGTTTCCAACGGTGGTCGGCTACGCTGCACCAGGTCCTTCCATAAATGCTGAGCCTCGAGGGGTTGCCTTTCGACTCGAGATTTAGTCTCCTGGGGGGTGGTTGAACTTACCAGGGGTCAAACGCTTCACGAGGGACATTTGTTAGACTTCCTCCCCAGCGGTGCGACAAGTGCGCCGGACACGTCTTAATATATGCATTCACCGACCAATGAACACGACTTTACGACTTGTTCCCTGAAGCTGGATGCCGAGGAAAATGAATTTCAATTTGCGCCGTGTCCTTTCGCGCGGAGAGTCGCGAACGGGGACTCTTGTGTTTTTAGGCCGTTCGTTGTGGGGATCGTTCGAGTCAGATTTTATGGTCTGCGTGTCACCAAGAGCAGCTTCCTTTGAAATCTCCAATATACTTATGATCGCGTGTCTTCATAATGGATTAAGTCATTAAGTTGTTAGGCGATAGGCACCTGATTTATAGGATTCTGAAGTTGAAGGTCATCGAGATCAAGTGCAGCGACTGCAGTAGTCTAAACATGTAACTCACATTTCTAACTGAAAAATCCCTAACTCTTTTCAGATTTCTCTGATCCTTATGGTACCCACACACAAATCAGGTGCAGTGACTGGGTAGTCTAGATACAGAACTCACGTTCCTAACTCAAAGATCCCTACCTCTTTTCAGACATCTGTGGTCCTCGTGGTACCCATGCGAAGACCAAGTCATCAAGATCACGCGCAGTGACTGACTAGTCTAAACACAGAACTCAGGTTTCTGACGCAAAGATCCTCAACTCTATTTAGATTTCCTTGCTCCTTGTGGTACCCATGCACAGACCAGAATCAACGTGTGTGCCTTCTTGCCTATCACTAAGGTACCGCACGGAGGAAGCGCGTTAGCCATGGACGATTAAAAGGATTCATTAGTGGACGGCCTAGAAAATAATATCGTAAATTAAAGTAGAAGTGGACTAGGAAAATCGTGCGGGTCAAGTTTCGAAGGGTCGAATTAGCGACATCCCGCCGGTTTCGCCCTGCATCCTGCTCCTCTTATCCCGCAGGATATCCCCACTTGTCTCCGCGCGACGGGGGGTTCTCTTCCAGCAGGATTAAATGGAGCGCCTAGATGACCGATGCTTCGTCCAGGCTAACCGGCAGGGGTGGTTGGAAAACAAGATAAAACGAGGATAAAGCTCACTTAGAACCTCTCTCCCTTTACTACTGACAACGACATAGGGTGTTCTGCGACACTGACAGCAAAGGAGGCCACGTTAATCCACAAGCCTAATCGTACATCGCTGCGAACTCGAAACTCGTTGCTCCGCCGTCCTTTTTTCCCTCTCTTGGGAATATTGTTTGGGCAGGAAAATTTCAGGCTGTTGCGGTGATCAGGGTATAATCTCGATGCTAATTTCATAGTCCCAGAATCGAATTAATATGAAAGTTAAAATTGTTGTTAATTGACCATACGTTCTGTTACTCTGTCAGGTAACTTTTGAGTAGTAGACTAATGTATAGAATGGTCATGTAGAGTCTGGAAGACTGTGAACGTTAGACACTTTATTTTTTGGTTAATTACCTTTTCCATGAGACTAATTAACTTATACTGCGTCAATTATTGTAGCTGTCAGATCTGACAGAAAATCTGAAGATGTTTTCATTGCTTATAAGACGAACATAACTGTTTTACATTTCAAACCAAAGTTCAGAAAGAAATTTTCCAAAGCAGGTCACTTCCCAAAGACTTTACCTAATCACTGACGTATGAATTTTGTTGGAGTTACATTATAATATGTAGAACTAGGACATAATCTGTGCCCTCTATTAGAGGTTGCAGAGATGTATGTGAACGAGTTTTGAAAAGCGTAGTCATTTTGAGTGCATATATTATTTTGTTTAGTTAATTAAATATGTTTTATTTAAGCCGTGTTCCTTCGTGTTCATTAACAGTGCCACTGATAAATTTAATCAGGGGCATGAAATAGAAGCTTTGCCAGGGTGTCTCCTTAAATCAGCCAGAATGCATGGGTTTCGTTTAATTAACTAGTCGATCGGGGATCCATTAGAGGTCCTTTCGATTTTCTCGAAACGCGCTTGCGGAAAGCCGTGTGTAATGCCCGCTTTTAAGCCCCGATTACACGCGCAGCAAGCTTCCAGCTTTCACTGTAAGAGGATTATATTTCGACTTTGTTGTGGCGCTCGAAGACGTTCGTTAGCGAAATCATTGTCACCGGCGACGATCTTCTCCTTCTTCGAAATGCCGTCGTTACAGACGTCTAAAACGCGAAACCGAGCTCCTTGGATTCCTTAATCCCTTTCCACGGAAACTCCAGCGACGGTGACTTCCGGTTTCACCGAGCCAATTTTTTACTGCAACGTTCCAAGCCAGGTACAGTCTATAAACACAATTCTCATTGGATGATGTTAAAGACAAATTGTTGAATGAAGTATTAAATTATCTAAAATGTTCATAGCGTTCTGTTTTCTGCGAGATATCATGAAAACATTATGAACTTTTTGGATGACCTGATATATTGTGTCTAGGGGTCATATTTTGGAAGATTTGAAGGTGATCTTGTCGTGTCGTTGTATATCAATTTTTTTATATTGTTTACGAGCAGTATATTCGCTTAAGGAGCTCCACATATTATTTTACACCCTATATATTGATGAAACAAATTAAAACCTACCAGTGAAGTCGATCACAGAGTAATTTACACAGGATTAATGTTTTCCACGGGTCATATTTTGAAAGATCTCATGGTGACCTTCTCGAAGCATTCATCTGCCTATATCAATTTTTTGTATATTGTTTCTGAATAAGAAATTCACCTAAGAAGCTCCACATATTATTTCACACCCTATGTAGCGACGAAAAAATTTAAAAGTTGCCAGTAAAATCAACTCCAAACTAACTTATTTATCTTTTTTTATAAAATTGATTTGTCGTTTCCACAAGGTGGTTCAAAAATGAGACAGCGCAGTTTATGGACGGAAAAAAAGAATCATTATTTACTTGCTGGCCGCGATTCGTGGAGGAAAGAACTGCAGGCATATTCGAGGGTAGCTGGCTGTTCATCGAGGGGTTGGGAAACATCAATCTTTCATTCACGGGATGAATTCGAAGTTATGAATGAAAGTCGCCCGGTCCTTTTAATATAATATCCCGCTGCCCGTCCTGTCGTCTAACGCGGCTTCGATTTTGATCGAACACCCATGGAATTCCATGGGGTGACTGAACTTTCTGACTGCAGTAGAATCTCGATTATCCGGACACCACTTATCCAAAAATAGGTCATCTTGTGTTAATTACAAGTTAAAATTCTGTACACTTAATTTTATACCGCTATGTATTTTGCATTCTATAATAATATAAAATTAAAATTTCTATGCGAAATGTGGTTATAATGTGAGTCATCTCGTTGCTAATTACAGTTCGGATAATCAAGATCCTACTGTATACGATTCTCAGGAAATTTCTAATTCTTCTAAGACGTCGCTGATATACGTATAAATAAATGAATACAGTTTTTAAAATTCTGAAATAAACGAAAGGAACAAGAATGTTTCTTGCCACAAATTGCAATTAAATAATGTAAATTCTCTCTTTAAAGAAAGCGCTGTACTATTGGATTGAGTCGTAAGTAACTTTCAATGTGTCTTCTTAAATTGATTGATTTATTCAAAGGTGATTGTTCTTGCTTTTGCAGTATGTCCAACAATAAGTTACACAAATGCTTACCTATCTAATATGATGGAACAGTCCGTAATTTGAATAAACTATTTGAATTTTTTAAAAAAAATAAAAAATCGCTTGCATGTCGTCAATTATTCATGACTCAACTAATAATAAATGTTGTAAAAAATATTTTCAATAGCAAAATCATCATTTTTTTATTCTTTGAGCAGTTCACGTTCGTGTCTACATTGAACGTGACAAAAGTTTTCTCGGTTCGATTCTCTGGAAGCGAGTCACGATTTATGTTCTCGAAGCTCGTCGATCATTCGATTTCACGGGGCAGTATGAGTTTCCTCCGAGCGTTTCTGTTTTTTTCTCTCTTTTCGCCGATTTTTACCCCGCACCGCGTGTTCCTCCGTTTTTTTCTGCCTTGCTATTAAGCCCCGATCCCCCTCATTTCTGTGTCACGGCGGTTCTTCCCGCGGGACGTCCGACACGGCTGTCCACCCCGTGCTCTTTTGATTTATCGACCGCAATTAGGCCAGGTTTCTATGAAAATTGCCAAGTCGCGTTCCTTCGCTGAGCGTCTGCGTTGCTTCAGATTCGCCGCGATCCGCTCGCTCGTCCGCCGAAGTTCCCTCGAAAATAATTCCTTGAATAAAAAATGGCAGAATTTCGGCACAGACAGTAGTTCCGTGTTCTCTTGTTTTATTTCGAAAAACATTAGACTTCCTCCTCCGTCCGTCGTCGTCCAGATCACAGCCTATATGAGGGGAATGGACCTAGAGTGGGGGAAGACCGCAGCTCTGTTGTCCGTTACTGGGTTAAACGCTCATAGCGACGTCAATTTTTCGAATTTTAGAAAATCCTTTCAGGAATATATTCTGAAGGGTCCAAGGCGCCCAAAAGTGTAAAAAAAAGACAGAATAAATTTCCTTAGGTGAAAAACTCCTTAAATTAGTTTTCAGATAAATATGTCGGGAATATGTAATTTCCTTTAAATTGAATTACTCTGAAGAAAAATTACTGGGAGACCTCAAACTACATGTTTCACAGATTCAGAAATTCAGTCTTTCGTTTTTCAAGTGTTCAGAAATTTGTCATTTCTAGAATTGTGCTAATCATTTAGGTCTCAGGTGCATTCCTGTCGTATCCTTGATTCCCTCTTTCTTTCCCCACGAAATTTCTCGATTAATTTAGGGAAGACTATGACTAGCCTGTAATTGGTTTGGTCGTTCGACGATCATCGATTTGTAATCTAATTATCATTCTGATTGCCAGGAGGACATAATCTCTTCTAAGGTGTCGGTGAAATGGAAGCTGTGATTGATCGAATGCAGCTTAACAGGACTCATAATTAATTCATTAACTGGCTAGAAAAGTGGCTGCGATCAAGCCAGGCACACTCGTCCAATTATTTTACTTCTGTATTCAAAATATAAACAACCGTATTAAATACTGTTGTTGCAACTGCTCGTTGCACTTGAAAGAATGATTTATAACAATATTCCACGTTCTTATTAAATAATCATTGAGTATAATGCAGGAACGGAAGAACACGATTGAGTACACAAATCTTTTTTTTTTTACGATTTATATAATAAATGGTAAATTATATCGTGTCTGACTAGGTATAGCTGTTTTCACTATGGCACTCAACGTGTTAAATAAATTTTATTCATGAATCTTTTTAAAAATTCTACAACCAAAATCCCCATATAACTTGAAATCTTTGAAATAAATAATTGCACAGATAAAAATTTGTATTCATAGTTTCTCTTAGTACATGGAGTTTGCACATTTGAATTTGTCTAATTCTCGAGCGTCGAAAGCAATAAGAGCTTCTATCACGAGCTATGGGATTATTTTTACAAGCAGATTTCGAATAGCATCGAAAACTCGTGGAAAAGTTCGATTCGCCGACCCGCAAGGGATTTCGGCACGGGCCGTTCCCATGCACGCGATAAAATCCGCAGGAAAGCTCGCAGAATCTCCGGAAACTTCTCCAAGTCGATCCTCTCGAACTTTTTGCCCCTGTTCGACGCCCGTTTATGGTTTCACTGCCCTCGGATGGCACTTTAGGGAAATACACTGGGAAATCCAGCGCTCTATTGGCAACCGGTAGAGCCTATTGTGTATTATTAGCCAATAAAACCCACTTGCTTTTTGTTTGAGACACGAGCAAATGTCTCTTCGTGTTCATCCCTCGTTCCTCTCTTTTCTGCTGCATTTTCTTTGCTCTCGAACTCGTTCTGTGACCTCTTGATCTTTTCTTATATCATTATTTCGAAATGAATTTCTCTCGATTTCGATTTTTTTACAGAATTGCAATTTTTTATTCTGAACAGAATTTTTAATTTGTTTCTCATAAACTTGTTAGTATTTTCTTCCAACTGTAGCGTATAGTGGTATCTGGCATTTCTTCAGGTTTTCAGAATTCGTGAAATTCAATAAAAAAATGCTTCTGTTGGTATAAGTTTGTAATTCAAACATTTTATAGTAAATAGAGGTTTTTTATTTCTATATTGTAAATTGATTAATTCAATCTTGATCCATTAACTGCCAGCTTTTTTTCGAAAATTTTTATATAATAAACAGATTTTAGTTGCCTTTCAATATCTTTAATAATTATAAATACATGGGATCCCTAAATGGAGCTCATGATAGTGAATGGGTGAATCCAATCAAACCTAAGAAAGACTTACAGTGACTCACGAAATTGTACAAACGAATATGTTATTTCAAAATTCCTTTATACAACAATTCTTCAAGGTAACTTTATCTCAAGCAAGGCTATGATATTTGTAGCAAATTAAATTCTAATTACGCCACTATAATTTGTAGCGAGTCAGCTGTGATCGAATAAATTAAAGATAGTTACAAAAATATTTAATCAATTTCGTGAGTGTAAATGTAATTTTATTAATTATTAAATATAAATTGTATTTAAATTCTATGATTTTTAACCAAAAATAGTTCGCAGGGAAAAATGCAATCGACGATACCGCAAAGGGGTGTGATTCACAGTGATAGGGTTAAAAGTCTTCGAAAAGGGGTTGCAGGATGGTTGGCTGATTCTCAGTCAGCCCTACGCGTCTCTGATTAGCTTAGGTTCCTCGTATTTCCGATTAAACTCGATAGCAAACGATCCTATCGCTCGTCCTCGTGCAGGTCTTGTAATTAGAGGTCCAAGGGTGGACATTTGAATTCATTTCGAGCGTTCTCCATCCGTTTCAGCCTCTCTGGAAGCAACTACGTGTTGCCGTAAACCAACAAATCTGATCGTTTTGTTTCATCTTACGTGCAATCGTCTTTTTCGTCGTCTGCGCTCGGAATTCCCGTGGTTTCGTTCGAATTTATCGAACGGTCGAAAACTACAATCGGGAGTGGAATTAAGATCGTAAATTTTGAGGGAACTTTCTCGACACTCGTTGGTGGTTCGAATTGTTTTTGCAGATTGGGTGGAACGATGTGTGAAACGAAAATTTGAATATGATCTGATTCTGGTTGGACTCTCACCTATTTGAGATGGAAACTAGAATTGTCTCGATGATATTTCGGCTATCAGAATTGGCGTTATATTCGTAAAAATAACCATTGTTGTGATTCGAAAATTGAAAGAGAAAATTGTTTTTGTACTTGTAAAATTAGAGACGTGAACACTTCAGAAGATAATTGTACAAATTTACTATTCTCCATTTAAATCAGAAAGACTTTTAATCTCTTTTAAGCTTCAAAATACATACATCCAACCCTAATACTGAATTTATCTCTTAAATATTATGATCTCAAATAAACGTGAATATTGTAGACATGCGTGTGGATTAAAATGAGACATCGTGTATACATAAAAAACTACAACTAAATCGCTTCACTTATTTCTCCGTTGACCCCTAATTACTGCTTCAAAATGATCCAGTAACAATCAGTTCAGAAAAGAAATCAATAATAAATATCCTCCATTGAAGCTTTCAACGCAACCTTTGGGAGCACCACTGTAGATGCTTAACACGATCCTAATCATACTGGAATAATATTTTATTTTAAACATAAATACATCAGTATCTATATATAATACACACATGGTGCATTTAACACATCTTACCATCCTCAATAAAGTTTCAAATGTGCTCAGTGGGCTCACTTGCTATGAGTACAAACACTTAAATATTACGTTAAGTAATAAATAATTTCCAGTTTGTATTCTTCAATTCCATTAAACAATTCATTAAACAATAATTACTGTTACTTCTGCACCATGTCTACGTGTCTGGGCTGTCGACTTTCTAATATAAAACTAAGATAAGTTGCATAGATAAACTATTTGAATTTTTAAGAATAAAAAGTCTATTACACATGGCGTACCCTGTAAGACAGGTCACGTAATTATTTTTTCTAGCTATGACGGTACGAGAAAATTTCATACGTAACTTAAATGGTTTCAAAGAGAACATTTTTTTTTAAATACCATTTTGATGTATGAAAATATTCTCGTACCGCCATAGCTAGAGAAGATAATTAGGTGACCTGTTTTGCGTGGTCTACCCTGTATATCAGCAGTTATTTATGACCCAACAATGACACAATTTGCTAAAAAAAACCATAACTTTTGCTCCAATCGTACGACGCTATGCAAAAGTGGAAGAATCGATCATCGAATCGGTGACCACGGCCAATTTCAAGATTCCTTTAACACCCTTTCGGGAAGCCACCCTTCGTTAACACCCGTGGGTCAGATTACATCGTCGCAGCTCTCTCTCTCTCTCTCTCTCTCTCTCTCTCTCTCTCTCTCTCTCTCTCTCTCTCTCTCTCTCGAACGTCGAAGTTACAAAGTCACAGGGGTTGGGGGTGCGGGCATTTTGACGACGCCGTTGCCTCTCGCTGGTGGCTCTTATCCCATGTATAATAGATTGCTTACGGCCGGTGAGATTAATACAGTAATTAATAATATACGGTGACCAGAGCCGCGTAAGAAGCAGCCATTGTTGCTGGCCGGACAGCGCAAAAACCAGCCTCCTATCCAACCGGCTTTCAGGAACGTTACGTCATGTTCAGACAGTTTTCCGCTAAAGGGTCTGCGAAGCCAGACCCTACGAGTACGACTTGACCCCGAATGAATTCGAATGTCCATCCGCTATCAGACTTCTAATCACTGATACCAACGTTCCGCGTGGGGATCTCGAAGGAGCCTCACAGCAACAACTATCATGTAGATTTATTTCTTCTGTACATAACCCAACATAACTGGTACCTAACATATCTGTTGGGACTTAGGTAAGCGAAACAATCCTCAATAATTTAAGAAATTTTTATACGGAGTTTATGATATGAGTGAAATTGTTTTATTGACACAGAGACGCTTGTAGTAGGTAGATGAACTACTAAAAATTGGTACTCTATAATCTTTCAATAGCAACACAGAACCACTGAAAACTATCACCAATCTAAGCGCTGATTCTGCATAGTGTAGCTTCACTCTGGTGATCGGACCTGGCTGGATAAGGAGCTAGGGTTCTTTCAAGTAAACCTGATCAGTGATTGGTTACATTCACTCGCTTTTAGCACTCGAAAAATCGGTGTTGTATTTTCGGTCTGACGAAACTTGCTCTATAAATTCAACTTGTAAGAAGACTTCCTGTACGGAATACTATGTCCTAAAAATTCAGAGTCTCAAAACCCAGTGCAGGAGGACCTCGATCATTCTAACTGTAATTAGTAACAAGACGACCTACGTTCTAATTATATTTCGCATACATATTTTAACACGTCGAGGGTCACAGTGACAACAGCCACACCTAATCGACACGATATAATTTACTATTTTTTGTATAAATCGTCAAGAAAAAAAAGATTTGAGTATTCAGTCGTGTTCTTCTGTACCTACATTAATATTTCAGTATGAAGTTTGCTCAGAATGTTGTGATAATCAATAATTATTTAATTAAATTAAATTTGAGGTGCTGGTCACCCGTGACCCCGCGGCATTCAACGTGCTAATTTTATATTAGATCGTAAAATACATAGTAGTATAAATTTAAGTACATACACAGTGACCATAGTGAGATACTAGACCAATTTTAGGATGATAGAAGTTCGTATAACCGAGGATCTACTGTATATTGAGTTCAAATATTCCCTGTATGCCTCGGATGAAAGTTCCAAGCCGACATAATCACCGGAAAAACTATCCAGAACCGAATCTATCGACTAAATTTCATTCCTTTTGTCCCAGGTGTCTGTGCGGCCTGCATGCTGGCGAGAGTGGAGCAAGAACGTCTGGAAAGCCTGAAGTACGACAGGGCGACGATTTATATAAAATGCGTGGAGGACAACGAGGAGTCGAAGACGCAGGACGACACGAAGGTCAGCCGGAGTCTGAGAAACGCGAAAAAATCGATATTTCGAACGTGGAGAATTACGAGGCTGCCGGTGGTGAATTACTCGCGTTGGGAATAGGGTGCACCGGATTTTTGTTAATGGACCAGCGTGCCGAGTCACCTGAATCTCCCGAAACCGGTTCAGATTGATGTCGGCCGATAAGGAGATTGGCCCCATCTCATTCATTTCACGATAATAATCGTCATTACGTTTCCATGGGTCGACCTTAAGGCCACCTGCTTCCTCTCTTCGTCACCGATTTGCTCCTTTTCTTTTATTCTCTCTTCTTCGTCGCGTTGGCACGTCACCACGCGTTGCCAGCTGTCAGGAATATCTGAAAATATTTAGCGATACTTGTTATAGTTTCTTTTATTGGAAACGTATGCTGTGGATTGAATTTATTTTGTTTGTGACGGCTAGGTGGCTGCGAAGAGACCTAAAATTAAGAACACCAGGCCGTCGAGGACTCGGAGGAACTTGAAGGGATCACACGAGCTGAAGGTTTCTTCGGAGATCACGCTGAAGGAGCTCAAGCTAATGGTGAGTTCAGAATTTCTAATTTTCTTTTTTAAATGTATGGTGAAATTGTTCATCGATCGATTTATTCTATTTGGTGATTAGGCTGATTCGGATGGACGTACATATTTTATCTTTAATTCTGTACTGATAGCCTGTTCAAGATAGTAAGAAGAACACGTACTTGAATGATTTCAAGCTTAAAAATTATTCACCCTGAACTTTGAATGAATTTATTATTATAAAACTATACTAGAGATAAGTGATATTGGTCGTTCAGGATCATTTAACAGTCCAATTGAAAATTTCTAGATCTCCGCAAAATGCACAATCAGTAACGCAAATGACACAATAAGAATGTTTACATATCGAGAGATCAAATACAATTTTGTCAAAGTTTAATTTCTTTAACTACGTTCAAATACGAAGGATCATTTCAGAGATTATGAATTACACTAAACACACCTATATTACAATTATAATTTTTCATGTGCTTCTTAATATCATGGATAGCCTATATAACATGTAGCGGACTCACGAAATTGATCAAACGAACACGTCATTTCAAAGTCCTTCATACAACAATTCTTCGGGGACTTATTAATTCAAGCAATTCTGCGATGTTTGTAAAAAATTAAATTCCAAACACGCCATCAAAATTTCTAGTGAATGAGCTCCGATCGAATGAATTCAGAAAAATAGTTACAAAAATATTTCTGAGCCACTGTATCTAAGCAACGCTATTTTGTGGATGGACGATACATCCTTCCTGATGCTTAGCAAAAGCGGTCACAAAATCCTGCTCCCGTTTGCTTTTTACCAGCGTGCTCTCCTTCGATGATACAATTCCCATCATTCTCACGAACGATTCGAACCCGTCCCATTTTACGAGCGTCTCTTACGATCGATCGTAGTTGCTGAGAATGACAGTGATCGCGTGGTAATTGAAAGAGATTATGTAGCCGGCGAAAAGGATCGGTTTTTACGAGGTCCTGCTCGTTTTCGTGGTACAACGTCCCGGGAAAGGTTACCAAGCAGAGTCAGGCAACCTTCTCCGCAGGACGAAAGTAGTAAAGCCGTAGTTATGGCTGGTTAGCATACGGCCGGGTCCAGGCAAGTGTGCTTAAACTATTAAGCGTATTTATATTGCTGTGGCCATCTCTTTCTGCAGGGGCCACCGGCAAAAACACGAAAGAGCATAAACCTCGCGCTAATAACAGGCCTCTGACTTCTCCACTCTACTTCGCCTCGGTATAAGGCCCTTCCACACCGATAACTATAGTCCGTTCTCTCTTACTCCATCCACGACGGAGTTTCTCGGTAATTTAGTCGTGCAAAGGGTCGAATCCACTCGCTGGATTGCTCGAATTGAACCTCGAGAGCTTCGGAGGGCTTAACACTTTGGTATTTGTTCCTTGATACACGATCGAGGTTTTGTTGGGTTGAGTCATAAGTGACTCTCAAAATGTGATACATGTTTTCTTTCGAAAACTTGGTATAATTTATTGAGGCTGCTGGTTTTTGTTTCAAATCAGAGGATAAGCGTTCTTAAATCATAGACACACTATAGAAGCAAGAACAATCTTCGTTTAAAAATCATCAGTAAGTTTAAGAGTACAAATCGTAAGTCATGACTCAACCCAATACAATTGCGGGGTGAACTTGCAGAATTTTATGGAGATGCGTGGAAATAAATTGTTATAGATATATTGAAATGTATTCTAAAGAGTCGAATTAATTCCAGAGAAGCTTCAAAGGATTCAATACATTGAGTACGATGTTTTGTGAAAGCTCTTTCAGCTCTGTAAACGCACATACAGGTTTCGAAAAATCATGTTTCGTATGCTACGGGCCACCGTACTGGCCTGAGCAGACGTTTATTGCACTCTGTATTTGAACGAATTATTACGTCAGGATGTCTGATTAAAATCTACATGCTTTATTATATACATATTTAGCAGTTCAATAACACTGAATTGACTTAACAATGAACATCACACGCATTACAGTGATTAAATATTTAGTCGAACGGGTGTTCTACCGTAAAAAATTTAACACACGGCGGCTGTTTTTCCCGGAAGTTTCAGGGCTCAAAAATTTAGTACAGAATCAAGGGTTTAGGACTGATAGGAAATCTTGAAGAGTCTGACTCTCGTTGGTGTCTTCCAATTCACAGTGGAAAATTCTGTATGTAGTCAGACACGTGAAAATAAATTTTTCTAAGTATATCAAAATATATCCTAGATTAGGTATTAGAAATCTATTGAAATTAATTTTCGACCTATTTGGAAATGTTTGTAGAGTAATTTTTTCGTGGAATTTGAAACCTGTTTGAGATGATTGCTCGGGATGACGTGGCAGGAGTGTCTTCCATGAAATTGATTTCAAACCGAATTCCAGGGATTAGTTCCGACAGCACTGTTTCCATAAGCAGAACGTCGATTTTAATATCTCTCTCGAATCCTTGAACTCACAATAGACTCTTAAACAAAGAATAAATTTCTAAAAAACTATTGCAGTGACTCGATTTAAATTATCCGAATAATTAACAGAATATCCCCAAATTTTGACAAGAGACTTCAAAATCGAGACACCCAAGAATACATCCCAACGAAATTCTTTCATTTTTCAAGGCAAAGTTGCACTGTTTTTTCGATCATTGATAGTAAAGACAGAACTTGAGTCAGAATTCGAAGAATGTCTTGCAACTTTTGGCAATTCTTTCAAAATTGAGACACCCAAAAATACATCTTAACTCCCATCTGACCCTAGTGTGAATTTAACACATCTGTCTCACAGAAATGCAATAAATGTAAGAAAGCAGCGTGCCTTGCACATCGTTTTATTAATTGGTAAGTGAACAATGCAAACAATTTTATTCCTGACTGTACTGAATTTATACAAATTTCGTACTTTTATTTTCAGTAAAAGAATTTAGAAATTCAATTATATATTGTTTCATTATATTGATGTTTTACCATTGTATCGACTGGACACCAAGGGACAAATTAATTTGGGAAAATGAGGGACGGATGAGGATTAACGAAATTCTTCCATTTTTGAAGGCAAAGTAACGCTTTCTCGATCATCGACGGCGAATAAAAAAATCGGGCGAGTTCTCAAACAGTGTCTAGCAACTTTTGGCAGTTCTTTGAAAATCGAGTCACCCAAAAATACATCCTAACGAAATTCTTCCACTTTTCAAAGTACAGTAGCGTTGTTTTCTCGATCATCGATAGGGAAGAAAGAAACCGAGCGAGAGTTCGAAGAGTGTCCGTCGAAAAAAAAAGAAACCATTGCAACCGGTGACACGGAATGTGGTAGAAAGTAATATTTACAGTCGCCGATCAGCGTTACGACGATTACGTAAAACGGCCGACAGTCGAAGCTCGCTATTGTCCCGATTTGCTTGCTTGCTCGCGACTTGTCAACCGTTCGACCATGAAATTCGACGGATTTTTGCCAGCTGATAAAAAGCAACGAGCTGCGCTGATTTTTCAGAAAACACGGCAGCACCCTTCTGTCCGATACTTTCGAACCGGAATCGCCGTCTAATTTCCGGCTGTTTGAACTTAGCGGCTGATCCATCGATCCCTCGAGATCATCCCGACCGATTATCCTCGAACCGGCGTATTTAGAACTTTTACTACCGCCGCCTGCCAATTATTGCGGTAAAACTGAAGCAATTTCAGTCGTTTTCCCCCTTTCTACGATATTACATAAAAAAGTATTCTGAAATAGAAGTTTGAAGAATCACTCTCTGGCTGCGTTTAATTATAACCGTAACTATTCATTTATTATGCGTTCACTGAACATTACGAGCTCAGAGAACGGGAGGATAGCCTTTGACTTGATTTAATTCTTCAATCGACTGAGAAATTAGTAGTTGAGAAAATTAATGTCAACGCACTGAAAAGAAACGTTAGATATGCTACGTTCGAACGTCTAATAGGTACACCTGTACCCCACACAGTCCTGTGAAGGTTAACACGTTGAATGCCACAGTGGCAACTGCCGTACCTATCCAGACACTCTATAATTTACTATTTTAAATATAAATCGCGAACGAAAAAAATATTTTATTACTTGAACGTATAGTACTTACTTTATATTATTATTATAATAATGATGTTGAAAATTGTTTAGGAATTACTAGTTATTTAAGGCGCCGGTCACCGGTGATCCTCACAGCAGTCAAGTGTTAATTAAAACTTGCGATCTTTAATATATTACAAATAGCGAACACCTATGTTTGGATGATTAGATCAACGAGATGAATAATATATCATGTTCAGCGCCTCTGAGCACGACACTGTGCCTGATCCTTTACCTCTGCTTATAATAAACCTGTCATTTATCGAGATGCACCGAGTAATTATTGCACTTATTAATCTGTCCTTGCCCCGGCGTAACAGGACGAATCGAACAGTCTGAACTTGAGGGGGTTGAAGAAAAACAGAGTCGAAAGGGGATCCTTCTGCCGACAGTTTAACTCGGTTTACACCGGACACGGTACGAGCAGGGTTGGTTCCGTGTGTGCATCCTCCGCTCCCTCTCTGTTTCTTCTTCAGGCCTCTTTTTCTCGCCGGTTTACCCGCTCGTAAAACAGAAACCGAGGAGCCGCGTTTACACACCGGCACCGAGGAACGACCCGGTCTCCTGCAGCACGGGGACGAGCAGCAACGCGAAACCGTTCTCTCGAGGCTTCCACAAATTAAGCAATTACTCGGGCTCATGCTCAGTCGATTCCTACTTCGAGATGTTACCTTTCTTTCTGCTGCCCCGGAGTTCAGTGACTGCGAGCGGAATCGTTTCAGAGTTATAGAATTTTCTGCTCGCCTCGCTTTTAGGTGATTCTCTTCAGCTGATTCAGAGTTTTTGAAAGTTGGTCTTTTTGGTCTACTGGAACCAGAGCACAGACGTCCATACTGGGAGCATTGAAGGTCGTGTCTTCAGGGTTATATGATTTTTCATTGCTCGATTTTTCGTTCGAATGAGCTTTCCTATTAGTCGAATTTGTCTTACTTTTTTTATTTGTACACAAGGGGTTCTTTTAAAAAATTATGTGGTCCTAAGTGAAGCGTCAAGTTCATACGAAGGTCATCAATATGGTTTTGACTGACACCTCAGTTTCTTAACTTCTGAAGGGAGAAATTTATGTAGCTGTTGAAGAGAGAAGAACAAATTGAAGGAAGTAGTAGCCATCTGAGTCAGGAATATTTCAATTAAAAAAAAATAAAACCTCACAAATATGTCATTATCCTTGAAGAAGTTCGACATCCGTGTCTGTAATCGGGGACTTTTGAACTATCAGGGTAATCTGAAAATACTTTCGTGTTATTCTGTCAGAAATTATTAATTACTTTTCCCGAAAGGTATATAGAAGTAGTCTGACATGTAACGGATTGGGAATATCGTGGACGTTATACAGTGTGTCCTGTTTTAATGTATCTTTAAGATTATCGAGAGTACAAGAAGTAAGCAAATCACTTGCTTTAAGCAAAACGGAGAACTGTTTATAACTTCAACAATATTGTCAGAGATGGTAAAACAGTTATTGATTAACGTAGTCATGGCCACCGGAGCTGCGGCCTTTTCCCACTCTAGGTCCATTCCCCTCGTTTCAGTTCCTTCCAGTTCACCCCTCGCTCCCCCTCGGTTCATCGTCCTCCTAGATCACAGCTTCTATGAGGGGAATGGATCTAGAGTGGGGGAAGTGTAGAGTGGTGGTCATCACTGGATTAAAGCATGATTTTAATTAACGGAGTGTGCCAGTGGAGTCATGAAATGGAATGATTGAGCGGTATTGAATAGTTGAGCAGTATGTAATAAGAACTGAGATAGTAGACTTATTATTTATTCTAAACGTCATAATTATTTCATTTGAAAGTCTTAAAATATTAATTTTTTCGACCTGCATATGTTTATTGCAACCTTTTTTTCATTTTACGAGTACCATCTGCCCATGAAGTCCTGTACCCTTTTTTAAATTCCTTGTATAACTAGGTCGTTCATTGTGAGGTTATCGCCGTCTTATTTTCACATGATTATGCAGGTATTTAGCAGAGCGACTACTGACACCATTTTCTATTTTTATTTTTCAGACGATGCAAATTTGCGGAGCAGGGCCGTACGATCAGCACCTGATGCTAGGGGAACACGAGCTGACCGATCACAGTCAAAGTTTAGCGGCGCTTGGTATATTTCCCGGAGCACTTCTCACCTTGAAGGTAGGTCTCACCTTTTTTGTCTGCCTTTCACTGATCTTGCTCGGCGTATGAATGAAATCGTGGAAATGCCGGAGAAACTTCAACCGAAATCCAGGCAAACTGGGTGTCGCAAAGCGTTTCAATTCCTCGGCTGTGTTGGAATGAGTCATTTCCTTCGAGATTTATAATTTATTCCGTTTTCGATCGAATGAACGAACGTATGAAAAGTGTTCTAACTCGTACAGTCTATGAATCTGCAATTTTTTATTTGTTGAGAATTTATCGTGCGTATGAGAAGCTCGGTTTATTACTTTAAGAGCTGAGTCGTTAGAGTAATATTCTTGCAATATTTTATTCATTCAGCTATGCGTTAGATCAGTATATACTTGACTTCTTTGAATAGTGTTTCGGTTGCAAATACAGGCTGCAATGGCTTCTGTTAAATATTATTTCGAGCGAGTAATTTGCTCAGAATTTTTTAAGAACAGGATGGTTACAAGCTAATTAGTAGACTGCGGTGCTTATGCAAACGTACATTTTTAGAGTTCAATATTGTTTATGTTAATGCAGTTATAGAAATGAAACAAAACTGTACCTTGCTCTGTAAATGTTTAAAAAGTGTACTTTTTATTTTTTCACGGTTTTAAATGTACGTTTTTCAGATGTTTGGGTGTGTTAAATTGTATAAGCATCCACGGTGTACTGATTAGAAATGAATTCTTAAAAACAATCTTTTGGCTACGAATGAAAATTTCGTCAGCGCTGTCGCGTTATTCCTTCAGTATTAATTTTAAAAAATAATCAAATGAACAAACCAAGTATCTTCAATTCTTTAATAACTTAAATTTAAGTCCTTAAATTTTATCATCGTTTCCCTGTGTCTGTAAAATTTTGATGCAATTAGTTGCAACCGTTTGGAGAGAGATTACAATGCCCCGCTAATAAGACACCATATTGTTTCTCCGTCTGTTATTCCCGGCATCTCATTCCATCGGTCGAAGCATCCGTGCAAGACCCTCAGGATCGTCCAGAAGGTACAGGAAGACCATTCGATGAACGTGTTTCAGTCACAAGAAGACCAGAGAGGAAGCCAAAACGCGGCCATTATCTTCCTCCGTATTTATTTTTCGACCATTATTATTTGTCGAGCTGAGAAATGAACACGCGCGGCCTTGCAATTATCAAAATTCATTGACATTCCTTGGTAACTGAAATTTAAAGTGAGACTTCATGTAGAAACGATCAGACCAATTTCCGTAGATTCAGTAATTGACCTAGAAAGAAATTTGTCGGACTTCTCGACGAAATGGTTAAATTGTGGTCACTTAATTTTTTCTGCGAGTTAACGATCGAACAGTGATCACGATCGGAGTCGACGTATCGATCTCGGTTAGCTCCGTGGAGCAGCGGCGATTCGTCGCAGACTTTTGCGAGGTTTCGCCGGTCGGAAATCGATTATCGCCGTCGATTACCTGAAAAATCCGACACAGTTACGATCGAAGCGGGTTTCAACGTCACTCGAACGGAATAGAGAGGCGTGTTGGACAAGTCCGATAAATAGTGGCACGTAAATGTGTAGAAACGAGCATAACTCGCGGCTTAGTCAGCCACATTCGCCACGGACAAACCGCGATACAATTTCAACGTTTTTATCCGGCGGTCAGGCGTTTTTTCCTCGTCTATCGGCGGGTTGACGCCTTTCGGACATCCTGATCTGCATTTTTCGAAGGAATTCTGGACCACGATCCAAGCTTCTTCGATGAAGAAACTCCTAGCATTGATACAGTGGCAATTTGAATTTTGATAAACTGTACTCGTAAAGTGATAGATTGGACCCAGTGACGTAATTCATACTTCAATTTGGAACGTTAATTTTCTAAATAACGGTTCATGAGTTGCAAATGTTTGCAAGGATTAATATTTGAATATTCTGGCAAATACTTTAACTTATATTATAATTCTCTGAATACTTAGTATTTTGTACTTTGCTATGTTATTGTACATAGTATCATGTTAGACAGATATGCTATTGTAAATTATTAGCTATATAGTTTAGAGTAATTTCAGAGAAAGTTTTCAACTTCATCAGTCAATTTGATACTCAGTGTCCCAGCACTCCTAAAGTGGTTCTTAATAATTCTGCCTCTGTATTCTTGGAATATATCAGATGCTCTAATTTGAAACAATAATATTCTAAATAATGGTGTAAGAGTCGCAAACATTTACAAAAATTTATATTTTAATATTCTTGCACAAACTGTAACACTTATCATAATTTTCTGTACACTTAGTATGTTGTATTTTGCCATGTTACTGTATACAGCATCATATCAGGCAAGACAAGCTATTTTAAGTTCATCAGCACTGATGTAATGACATTTACATTTTAATAAATTGATCTTGCGATACATCAGGTGTAATGCTACAACTGGTACTCTAATTTGGAAAAATAATATTCTGAATCATGCTACTAGACTAATACTTCAGATTTTTCCCATTTTCTCCACATATGGACATGGCAAATACGCAAACATTTCCAAGCTGTCAAACAAATTGTTCTAGAAATTCCACAGACTTTCCTATTAACTTTTGTAACACTTTCTAATGAAATAACTAATTATTGTATTCAATTATTCATATCCAGATTTAATCATTCCCATTCACAACGATCCACTCGCGCACTCCTTCAATTATTTTTCTCTCAAACACCGGCAATCTTAAGTAAAATTACAATTATACTTTAATCCATAACTGTTTCAACATTTCTTACACTCTGAACATTTGCTGCATCATTTGGAACACACTTTTCTGTGTTTTGCTGCGCCTGGAAGCCACGCACGGTTTCTCCATGTCGCGTTAATTGTCGTCACGATACGTTTGTTGTGCCAGAGCGCCGGACAGTGACAAACAGATGCAATTTAGATTTAAGATCTCCGGCTACCGTTTCCCTAAAGCCCGAGACAATGGATAAGTAACGTCGGCAATGGCCCAAGATAACGGCAAGACCGCCGATTTCGTCTTGGGATTAGCCGTGAACGTCGCCTCCGCAGATTAGAAGCGTTAATTGGCCTCTCGCTATAGCGGAAGATTAGCTTGCCACGATGAGATTCAACCGCGAAGGAATCTTCTTTATCTAGCCAATTGATGCCGATAAACGAGCCCTGCTTCGATGCTACTGTGTTGTGCTATTTCTGGAACAGCGTTCTTCAGGAAGAAGTACAGAAGTCACCGATTCTCAGATGGGCAGAATAAATTTTATAGATAAATTGATAACTGTTTACTGACTCAGATTCTCCCTGTCATGACTTTAAAGATTAATATTCATTGATCTCCTTTGTAATGTTTCATAGTTTTGTTATTGATTCTGGTAGAGCAGGTTGTGCACAGGGTGGTCCATTTAAATCGATCCACGTGAGCGTGTTTGAAATTATTAGAGATATTGAAAAATGTTTCAGACGAAAGTTGTATCAGTCGTCTTTCTTATGAATAAAATTGTAGCGAATGTATGAAGATTATGATCATTTTTTTAAATGGAACCATATATTGGTCAGTGCTTT
The DNA here is from genome assembly GCA_916610135.2 of Macropis europaea. NCBI lineage: Eukaryota > Metazoa > Arthropoda > Insecta > Hymenoptera > Melittidae > Macropis > Macropis europaea. The sequence continues at coordinate 25,288,110 of OU744344.1, forward strand.
GATCGATGCTCTGTTTTTGTGGCGAGAAATCATTATTTTGGCAGATATCGAAATTTCGATATTTCCGTTTAATGTAAAGTAACAATATTCTGGTTGCAATATATTTGCAACCAAGAATTTTTGTTACAACAGACACTTTAATATTTTTTTATACAGAATGAAAAGGTATACCAATCAATGAGTTGCAAAAGACTTATCAACGTTACTTGAAAACAGTTTTTTCCCTGTATTGGTAATTAAAAGTAGTATTTTACAACATTAAGATCAAAGTATCCTTTTAACAGCTGCAATGATTATTGCAATAAAAAATATATGGTTCAATTAAAGGAAAAGGTACCTGACCTTCATGTCCTCGATACACTTCCACCCACAAGAGAAACTACTGACACCATGTTACGTTCCTCTCGAAATTATTCAATATTGATATCTCTGACAGAAGAGATACTTGCTTGGATTAAGTAAGACACACTGTATCTATAGGCGGCAGTCAGTGTTACAGTTATGTGAATTTTAGAGAATTTTCTTACGGTTCAGAAAATTCAGTTTCTAACTAGAAACGACAAATCTACCCTAAATCATAATTTGAGAACTATCATCTCTTACAGCACTCTCATACAAACCAAACAAACTGCACAAAGTTAAACAGCCCAAAGAACCTGCTCCCTTGCAAATTGTAAGAATCAATCTTCAGCCAACCTCTGAAGCAAAAATTGCAACCTGATGTCTTAAAATTCTTACAATTAGAGAATGTCCAGACCAGCAGAAATCGATCGGTGAATCATCGCCGGTACAAATTAGCCTGAATTCCTGGGGACTGCGGCAACACGGTCGAATTTTTATCATGAGCTTCACCCTGCTCCCTGAAGTGTGCAGCCCGACAAAAAGACAGCACGGTGTTTCACCGTGAAATTCGTTCGCCGGTGTGCAACATACCAGAGCACGAGGCGTATGCGATCTAACGTTCCAAGATCGTTCGAGGGACACCCGGTCGAGATCTCGACACAATGAAAACGATCGTGAAAAGAACGCGGTTTCCGTGGACGACCGCATACTCGCTCGACCGTTTACAACCGGCACCTACTCGTTTTTAATCGAACGCAAGTACGAGGATCGTTTGGCCGGTTGTTTAAATTTAGACCATCAAGAGCAAGAACTCGGCGTTTGGATCAACGATGCGAAGAGTACAGTGGAAGTTCGATTATACGAACACCGGTCATCCTACGGCAGTGGCAAGCTAATATTATCGCTAATGAGACTTCATAGTTAATTTTGTGTCATTGAGTATTTTGCATTTTATAACATTGTGAAATAACAATGTGAGTCCATTCATCTCGTTATTAATTACAGTTTGGATAATCGAGAGCCCGGTGTATTGGTAGAGAAACACGGAGCAGGCTCATGTTTGAATACTCACAACTGATGAGGAATTATAAGACTCAATGCACTAGGAGCTTTAAATTTTTCAAATTTGTTGGAAATGAAAGAGCAAACAGTGAAACCGCTTCCTACGACTCTGAACGTTTCTCAATTTCTAGCTTCACACAGATGATCTCTTGAAACATAGAGATTGTCCTGTGTATCTAAATCAACTCATTCAGATCAGTCAAGACATATTGGATTGACTCTTAAGCAACTTCCAACACCTAACAGACTCTTTTCTTTGTAAAATTCCAAATAATTTATTTGGGCTACTGATTTTTGCTTCATAATTCAGCCGCTGCATAAAATGAAAAGTAGAGAAAAGTGATGATTAAACTGCTAAAGTTTATGCAAATATAGACTTTTTTTCCTTAATATTTTTGCATTGAGTACAGATGAACAAACGGTACCTGGAGAATAATTGGGTGCGTTTTGAGCAGATGTCAGACATTCACATTTTATTTATATTATTTGCTTCTGACAATATATTTTATGTATCTCTGTGTATGTTAAATTGCATAAACGTCCGCAGTCCAGTGATGATGTTACAAACGTTAATTTACTCGTATGATATAATTGAGAAATTTACTAAAAGTGGAGTTGATTACTTTGGCTTCTGAGTAGATCATTTGATGATAGGAATCTTTAAAACGTAGACATGTTGCATAAGCGGCAATAATAATCTTGTAACGAATCATCAGTAAATATAAGAAGACAAATCGGAAGTTATTTATGACTCAACACAATATTTCCTGCCTCTTTAGATCGGATTCAGAGTATCTCGGTAGCGCAGCGAAGCAATTAGAATTTGCAGCCGATGCAGCCTGATTTGAAAACAGTCGAACAGAGAAGAGATAGTTTCTCTGTCGAGTTAACGGTTTTGACTCCATCGAATAGCTAGCTCGAATGGTTGCTTTCATAAAATCAGTGGACTGTGAACGGAGGAATGCAGAGGAATTATTCCGGCGGGGTTTCGGGGCCGGGCAGAATTTTTCTTTCGTCCTGTCGCGGCGGCGACAGCTCTTGACCCGGCAAAAACCGGGCACGTCCGCTGAATTTTCGGCTGAATCTTCGATCCTCGCGACCGGTGCGAACGGACGGATATGCAGCCTCACAAAATCGCGAATACCGATCGCATATGGCGTCTTCAGACCCCTTGGAAACCCCCTTCGGCCTGGCGAACGCCGTGTCATCGAATTCGTGACTTGCAGTTTCAACGATCCTCGAAAAATCGACTATTAAACTCTGCTTTTTCTCTGTATAGAACGTGGTTCGAATGTTTTTCGGTTCATTTTTCTATTTATTTATTTACTATCGATCCACACAGATCATTCTTGGACGCTGAAGTAGGAATCTTTGATATTCAAATGGGATTTGGATTCTTTTCGAGAAATTGGGAATTGTTTATTAGATTCGAGACTTAAAATTGCATTGATACTTGAAATTCTGCTTTTTCTGCGTAGAGAACGTCATTGGGTCGATGTGGATGTATGTTGTTTAATTTTTCTATTTGTTTATATACTATCGATCCTTCAAGACCATTCTTGGTCTCTGAGGTAGACATCCTGGTCGTCCAAATGGAAGTTGAATCTTTTTCGAGTAATTAGGAATTATTTTTCAGATTCAGGACTTGTAAGTCGACTATTAAATTCTGCATTGCCCGTCGAGAGAACATGAATCGATATTGGACATGAATTTGGAATTTTCCCATTCTTCATCCTCCAAGCAGAACTATCGACAATTCTTTTCGAAAAATTAGAAACTATTCCTCATATTCGTGTCTGGTAGTTTCATCAATCCTCAAACAATTAAGTACTGAATTCTGCTTCTATTGTTCTCTGTATTTATGTATACTGTCGAGCATCTTAGGCGACCGTCTGCTCAGAAACGGTATAGGAGAAGGAGCCAATCACCTGAGTGCTGTCGCGCGCCGAATTCTTAAGACCAAAGGTGAATGGCTACAAGATGTGATCCAAAGAATGATGGGAGGCCTATAGGGTCGCATAAGATGCTCGACAGCGTATTATCGATTCCCCAAAGTCGATCACTCTTGGACACCAATGTCAGAATTTTCCCATTCTTCGTCGTCCAAATAGAAATAAGAAGGATTCTTATCCAGAAATCTGATCGAACGAGGCAATTAGGGTTAGGTCAAGACCTCTGTGTGCAGATACCGTGGAAATGTCTACTGACTGTGTAATGACGACCTTGAATTATTGCACGAACGATGACGCGGTGGTATTTAATGTATCGTAAGACGTTCCACGGCTGATCTTAGCGAGTCATCCCAGTCATCGACTGTTCCAGGATTTTCTACCGGTAGCCAACTTCTCATAGCCACCGTTGTCGATCCTTCTATAACGCGTTGAAAATTGTTCGAACCAATTAGAATTAGAAACTCTATATTTAAATATTCCACGTGCATATACTTTTTCTTGGTATGTCATTACGCTGGATCATTAATAACGCTTCACGCGAATGGCTGCTTTTCTGTGAATCTATTTGCAATTATAAGTAGATCCTTTTAGATCGATATTAATTGACGTAGATCATTTACGTCAGACGTATAGAAAGTAATAGCAATCTTGTTAACTTCTAGAGTAATTGTTGCAAAAATTTCAATAATATTCTGATGAAATTTCCACGTAGACCTACACTGTCGATCAACACTACAGGACTATCTGGTCTGGTTACATTTTATAGCATAAGTCATAAAAGATCATTGCAACGGAATTAATTTTCCACTGACTGTGTGAACGGTGTACTGTGAATTTTTGTAAGATATTTAATCAAACTGATTAAAAGGTGAAACAATTTCAAGAAATATTACCAAAATCAAACTTTACATCTACAGGATGTTTCACGCAACTGGAATAAGTCATACGTGCTCTCATTTTCAAGAATGGTATAATCGTAAACCGTACATGCATTGTTATACTTGCGAAAATAATATGACCCTGAAGATGTCCTTTTTGAACCAATTATCTTTTTTCTCTAACATTTTTTTCTAATTACAATCAGAAAAGAGATGTTACTTGTTCCAATTGCGCGGCCCACCGAGAGGTCCTATACTTTTGTTCAGCAGTGTACACAATTTCAATTGCATTCTATTGCATCCGTTTTCATCCTGTCGAATGTTTTTCGTTCGCTGGAATTCGCATAAAACTCCATCGAAAAAAATCCTCGAATCGTCCGTTTCTTTCAGCCTTCTTTTCTCGACCGCGAACGCATTAATCTGCGGCCGCCAATTTGTTTGCTGCAATCAGCGCTTAACTTAAATTTCATACGAGCACGAGTTCGCGTTTCGTTCGCGCGTTTTACGGCGGAAGATTTCGCGAAACGATCCGCGTTCGAGGAGAAGCTTCTTGCGCCCGTGCTTATCCGCATAACTGCGAACAATTATCCCTAGGCCACGGATTTTTCAGTCGTCTTACGACCGCGATAGCGTAGCCAGCCCGTTAAAAGAGGCTACACCGAGCCTTAAAAGGAGTTATCGCTATCGTTACATCGACCGGAGGATCGATAGATCGGTTGAACTCGAGACTGTCCGCTTCTGGAACGATCACGGCCCTCTCTGTCACGGAAACTGTGACATTTTTCTATTTCTACTGCATATGTTCGATTACTGGATCACTCAGACATTAATGGACAGAATGCAGCAATTTAATGTTTATAGTTTCTTTTGACAATGAGATTGAATTGCTCCTGTGTCTGGCCTGGATAGGTCAAGCAAACATATATATATATATATATATATATATATATATATATATATATGACTGATTATGGCCCATAATGTATCAATACTGCAAGAAAATGTGTTCATATTGGTTAATATTGGTCCGTTATGATCTATAATGTGCCAGTATTATAAGAAAAGGAATTAATATTGGAGGAGTATACAATTGTTTGTTTTTTGATCAATTTGCAAGATTGTCTTATTTCAGCTTCATGTATTGGTTTGCTGGATCACTAAGAGAGTAATGGACAGAATACAGCAATTCTGTGATTCAATTTTGCTCTTGTGTCTAGTCTAGGTAGATCAAGCGAACATGTGAGTGGTTCTAAATGTGACAATATACATTCACTTGCACAAGTTTATAATTGTTGGTTTTCTTAATCAACTTGCAGACTTTCTTATTTCAGCTTCATCTATTAAATTGCTGGATCACCAAGAGATTAATGGACAGACTACAATTTTGATATCACTATCATTTTTGTTCCTGTGTCTAGTGTGGGCTCTGCCACAGTCGCGTTCCGCCAGCTACATGGGAAAATATCGAAGTCTAAAGTTGTCTATTTGCATAACACTCTACAGTCTATCAGTCACAGTTTGGATGACCGAGGTCCTGCTGCAATTACGACGATTATTGTTCTCACACTGTGCATTCAATTAATCGAGCAGGGATGACAACAATGGCGGAGGAGGGCTTGAACAGAGTTGCTTACAAAGTCGGCTGGCTCGTTTCTTCCTTCCACACTCATTTTTCCCGATTTTTTTGCAATTCCTCCTCACTGTGTGCCCTCTCTTCATGGCTGATCGACCGGAGTCTTTAGAGTCGGTCGGTCGACTCTCGAACGGGCGGCAGCCGCGTTTGATGTCGTGTGACGAATGTCCGCGTTGGATGCGCTTCTCTCTTTCTCTCTCCTTCGTTCACCATCCTCCAGACATCTCTCTCTCTCTCTCTCTCTCTCTCTCTCTCTCTCTCTCTCTCTCTTCTTTCTGCGCGATTCTTTCTCTCTTACACTTTCCCGGGATTCCACTTCCCTCCTCGCTTTTAGACTTTTTTCTAGCCCTTCTAATTCTCTTGCTTTTCTTTCTTTCGCCCGGTCTTTAAGCTCAATAAAGCTCTGTCTTCTTTCGAAACTGTGCACCCTCGTCATTGAATCCAGGAGTGTATCGGGTTATAGGAGCCTGTTGGATCCTAGCAGTTGAATTTTTGTGTGAGATCGTTTGAAGAAGTTTGGAGAAGCTGACCGACTCCGAGTTCACGCGGAGTCATTGTCACTTTTTCTCAAGTCGTTTGTTCTACTCGAGAATGAACTGTTATGACTTGGAAGATGTTGTGGAAGACGATTTAACAGCGTTTAATTAGAACACTCAGCAGATGATTGAACATGTGCAAGAGCTCATAGATCAACTTCCACTGGGCTATACTGGATTGTGAATTTAATTCACAGATTATTAGTTCACCCCCTCGCTCGGAAGAGCGCATGTATACGCCCTTGAAGGGTGGATGCTCACTTTGAACATAAGATATCACTGCCAACTGAGGATTAGGCAACAATAAAATATCTAGGAACATTTGTTTATCACAAATTTTATAGAACAGAAAACGCAAGCGTACGTTGTAAACGGTGAAATTCTCCGTATGCCAGCGTCAAGACGTCAGTGTCTCGTTCCGTCCACAGAAACTATCAACCCCTTGACTGATATCAGCGGCCATAGTCGCTTGACAATGCCGCTCACCGTGTACTGTCAACTCCCATAGGCGTTCGGTGCAACGGCCACTATATACTACCCCTACTCAGCCGTACGCAGTGTCCTTTCATTCCCAACTAGTCCTCATTCAAAGCGTTCAAGAACGATTACTGTTGCTTCTGCAGTATCTACACATTTTAGAAACGCCTACCTCCCAAACGAAAAATAAAACAATAACCTACATAAACTGTTCGAGTTTTTAGAAACACAAAAACTGTTATTTGTCGACTGGACCCAATACTATCGAGCAATCCTGAAACTGAAGACTCTGTGGAACCTGAAGACAGCGTCGAAGGTTCTTCGGTGTCTACGTGAAGTCGACGTTCGAAGAATCTGTAACGTCACCCATTCACCGTTTCCCTTCTTCGTTCATCGATCGAAAAAATTTCCTCGTCATACTCGAATCCCGGTCGCTTCACACCGTCTCGTCCGTTTCTTTTCCCTTCTCGTCCCTTCCTCTTCTCTCTCTCTCCTCCGTTTCGTCGTTTTTTCCGCCGCAGCGCGTCGTTTTAGAGACGCTCGACCGTCGTCGCGCTCTTTCCATCCCCCGTTCCTCTCCTTCTTCACCACGGGGAGATTCCAATATAGCGGAGCCGCGCCAACAGAAAATTGGAAACATCCGATAGGGCCCTTTATGCCGCGATCCCGAGGCGATCGCAAAAAGGAACGCGCGCGACCGGCTCGACTGCAAAATCGAGCCGATCGATCGAACGATCGATCGATGCCCTCCGCGATCTCCGCGTTTCGATTTAATGTCAACGAGTGTCGATTCCACGACGCTGCTGAATTTATTTCACGCCCGTCGGAGGTCTCCCGGCTCGATTCATTCGAAAAATTGAGTGTAATATTGGAACGGGTTGATGGGATCGAAGATGCTTTCTTTGGGGTGGTTAACCCTTTTGTTGTGGTGACTCTGATGTGAAATTATGCGCTGTGAACGTGTGGACAGATAGACAGAAGACTTTTTCACGCACTAGAAAGTGAAAATTGATTTGTTTAGAAAAAAAGGCTCCCCAAGAAATTTTAAAGAGTGTGTTGCCTGAGAAAACGATAAATTTGGTCATATTTGTCTTTTTACATTTGTGGGTGCATGCAACCCGTGGAAATATAGTCCTGAAAGGATTTTTTGAAATTCTGCTGAACGAAATGCTGCGTAGGTAAATTTCCTTTTACGTGCGAGGGTTACATGTTGCACATTTGATAGAATAAGAATACTGCATTTTGCAACAGAAAAAATGGTACGCATAGTTCAAAGTACGACTAATAAACATTTCAAATTTTGTTTCAATAGCTCTGGTAGTTTTCTTTAGAAAAATACCCAAATAACAGCTATTTTTCGGTCTCCTCAAAACCAGTGTTTCAAGATGCGTGTGTTAGATTTTTTGGAAACTATCCAACGGATCCTCCTGAAATTTTATTCACATCTTTAGTACGTATGTAGGTAGGGTACCATTCTCTATGAACCAAAAATACTAATTTTACTATTTTTTAGGGGTTCCCGAGTACTGGTACTTTGATCGGAGATATCTTTAAAATGAATGAATATTTTTGAGTAAAACTTGTTTTGTTTGAAAATTGACTAACAATAGAAAAAATTTCAAAATTTCGACGCTCTATCTCCATAAGCAAACATATTCTGATCGAATGACTTAAAACTTGAGCTTCTCTACAGTAAACCAATAAATCTCTTTCACTTTCGTCGATACAATTGTTGTACCCAGCTGTGGATCTTACTTGTAAATAAATTTCTATTTGCTCCCCCCCTTTGTTCACTGAGAATTTTAGGATTTCGAACGATTCAGAAGACACTCGACATCGGATCTGGCAAATTTGTTAATATCCATCTCGATGTAACCGTTCACGATTAATTAATTGCAGCCATTATCGCAACGGTCCCTTTTCTGGCCTCTGTCCCGTGGGGCCCCTCTGAAACACGCAAGAATTCCGCGAACGAAATTCCACGGGGCGTCTTTCGGCCCAGAATTTCATTCTTGTGGCCCTGGGGAATCGCGTTCACTTTAAACGAGCGATACTCCGTGTTTTCGAATCAATAAAAGCACCGTAAAGCTTTCTGAACGTCCGTCTTAACCGTGCTGCAATTTCCAACGAGGGGGTACTGCAATTCTTGCCCTGAAGAGTTCAACGAAGACAAACATTTAATGTTCGACTGCTGATACCTCGCGTGTTACGTTGAGAACGATTTTGTGGAATTTTTAACGTGTTAAAATTGTTAGAAAAATTTCTAAGGGGGTAGTAAGAAATTGGATTGCATAAAAGTTTTCGATATTTTATATTAAAGTGTATTTCTTCTGAAAATATTATTAATTTTCAATTTCTGCAGCGAAAATCGAAGGCAGTAATTTTTATACAAATTTCAAATTGTGGATAACGTTTTACAATGATTTTTTTGCTTATTGCACAGAATTTTTGTTAGTTTTCTTTTTATTCAGTTTAATGATCTGTGCAGTCCCTTCGGTTTTGTTTTACAATGGCAGAAGTACTGAAGGTTTGAAAGACAGTTTCAGGGGAGCTGAAGGGGGTAGTTAGCCGGTGATCCAGCGAATTTCGTGACACTCCCTGAGGAAGGATTGCAAGAAATTCGAGAACGTAGGATACTTCTTTGTTCTTCTCCTTTTATTTCGTTTAGCCACGAAGGAGCGTCCCGTTTTCAGATAGAAGCGCCTGTGACAGTAAACGCAGCTAATGACAATAATCATGTGAACTTGGCATTAAGAACCAGTCGTTGTCGAATCACCTATCACTAAAACTGTTTCTTCAATTTTTCAGACAGCTACTTTGCGATCTATTGATTTTGTTTGATAATTTAATTGGTATTTTTAGAAGTTTGAGAATTTCTGTTTGCTTGGAAATTTTACTGATTTTCTGTTAGTCTGAGAACATCTGTATGTTCCAGAATTTCAGTTAGTCTTTTATTAATATCAGGATTTCTGTATGTTTGACAATTGTACTAAAAGTTTCTATGCGTTTAAAAATTCCCCTGATTTTTTACTTTGAGAATTTTTGAAAATTAAATCAACTTTTCACTAATTTAACGTTTGAATACAGAGATTATTTAGTTGCACAGAACTGTAACAATTAAACTCAGTACCATGACGGTTACAAAGAAATGAAACAATCTTTTAAACAACTAATTCGTAAATTTCGAAAAGACACATATTGCACGCCAATATGCCCAACCACCATAAAACCACAATCATAATAACCGAATCGCCTGTCTGAACTGCTCACCAATTACCCACACTGTTCACCTCGCTTGCTCACCCAAAAATCGTGATAATTACCTCCGCGCCAAAAATTGCCCGATTATTAATTGCCGCGCGTAATCACGTAAGTCTGGTGGAAATTAAAATCGTACTAATTACACCTTCCGCGGTAGGATTGAGCCGTTATTAATTAGCCACTTTCGGTTACCGCTACATCGACATTGTAACCTTCTCTCTCTTTCTCTCTCTCTCCCGTTCCTTTTATTTCCTTGCTCTTCCTCTCCTTCTTCTTGGCCGTCGAAAGACCGGTAGCTGGGAGATCAGTAGCCGGAACACCGTAATTATTATCCTTAATTGTCGAGCCTTTCGAGGATAAGATCGAAGAAAGGGTGCCGAAGGAGAAAGAGGTCCTTCGTCCTGTCTGACATGGGGCCCCATCTCTGTCGGCCAATCAGCGACCCCGGCTCCCCTTGACTCCTATCGAGCCCTCTCCCTGAAATAAATCAATTAAGCCGATGCAGGCTTAAAAGGCATCGTCATCATCATCCAGTCGAAAATAATCGAACCGAGAAAGTCGGACGGAGATCGACGCTTCAAACGCGTCGACGTGCATCTCGCGAGGAAACGCGGTATCGAGTCATACGATCGATTTTGCCCGGGAAAAATCGCGAATTTAAAATGATCACGAGGTACAGTCGCCCGCGAAAGTATTGCTATAGTTTCCACGTGGTTTGAGAATCGTTTCGGTGTACACGAATGTATTCTATTTTGAGAATATTTTTTATGATTGGGATGTTTGAAAGGTAGCGGTTGTGAAGAATGTTTATCGTTGATTTAAGTGACTCGTGCAGTACGATAATATTTCGAGCGATTGGAATATAGTTATATAGTTATTTTATTTTAACTTCTGGGCAGACTGATCGAAGCAGTGTTAATGTAACAATTTTTTAAACGGTGCATATGATTGAATGTATAATCAGTATAATCAGATGATGTACAGATGGTCCAACCAGAAATCGAACATTCAATAAGTTTCTGTGTTATTTTTAAAAAGTTGCAACGAAAACATTTTCTATCCATGATATTCCTTTTTAATTTTCAAGATTAACGATATTTTTATTTATTATAAAAGTATATGTTCTTTTCTTGTGACTGGTGTTATAAATTAGTATACATTACTCTTTAAAAGATCCTTTAAAACTATTTAAATTGCACTTGATACATTTGTTTCGTTATAGGCAAAACTGGTGGAGATATTTATATGATTATGTCCTTTCATCTTGTACAAATACTTTTGCGAGCGACTGTATTCTGCATTGACGGCTTCATAGTGTTGCGTTTCGACTGTATATGGAGATGAGGAGGATGAAGCTTTTAGTGGAAGTCTAAAGGTGAAGAATTTTCAATTGTCTTTAAGTTCAAGGTTATATAATTTCTTTATCGATTCCTTTAATGACAGAAAATTTATCATTAATAGTAGTTGCAGAATCGATGAAATTTTGTGTTTGTATTGTTATTTGAATTTTAATAACTTCCCAGGCTCAGTAAAAAACTCCCCAAGAAGTAGAACACTTGAAAATGAATTTTTATAAACATATGTATAATCATTGATCATAACAAATAGTAATTATCGACTTTATTGCACGATAAACTTACATATATATATATATATATATATATATATATATATATATATATATATATATATATATATATACATACATATATATATATATATATATATACATACATATATATATATATATATATATATATATACACATATATATATATATATATAAATTTATGAATCAGTTTATCAATTAATCCTGATATATTTTTTATTTTATTCCATTATTGCAACATTAATTTTGTTTAGAATAGAAAGAGGGTTAGAATTAACCATTTAATTTATCGAATACCTACCATGGGGCATCTGTGACCCACGTGGCACTATCATAATATTAACACACCTCAAAATAATCTAAAAATTTTGATCTACATAAATCAGAAGCTCAGACCACCAAGGACTGTCACACAAGTCTCTTTTTTCAAAAAATTCTGAAACCGCGACAACGAGAAGAAAAATCACCAGCTAATTAACCCCAGTACACCGTTTGTCTATCATTAATCGCTTCACCTGTCCCGCGGATTATTATTCGCGATGACGCAGCGAGAAGGCGATCGGAAAAAATCCAAAATTCAATAAAACGGCGGATGGAACTCGATTAAAATATTTTTAGACCGGAGAACTCGGACAGGGGCGGGTGTGCTTTTTCTAAAAAAAAAAGTTTAATTCAGGTCCGGTCTAGCGGAGCATGAAAAAGTTGCGACACGCGAAAAAATCGCCGGCGTCGGCTGCTTTCTTCTCGCCGCGACGCGGACAGATCGATGGATCGTTTTTAATCGAACGATTTAGGCGTCGAGCGCGTGCTGGCTGGCCGTTTGCATTTCACGCGCCATGATCACCGTTGCATCGTTTTCTTGTCGGCGGTCGTGAAAGTGGACCTGGTGTCGACAACCGGGCAAGAAAGTGTGATGAAGAAAGACGTGCAGCTATCGAGCATCCTGAAGAAACGATTAGACACGCGCCCGTTTCCGAAGAAAGGAAAACTATTATGGAAACTATTAAAATAGAATGAGAATCGGTGGTTGGAATTAATAAGTCGATTTGTTGGGGTACGTATACACAACGACACCTTCGTGTCTAGATCAAGTGTATGCACTAAAGTGTCGACGTGAGCACAATGCCCTAGACCAGCGATTTTCAACCGGTGTGCCGCAAGAGGTCCACAGGTGTGACCAAGATTTTTTTAACACAATTTAATGTGATGTTGCAGCAATGAATAGAAATAACCATCGTGTGCCAACGACGAAAAAACTTATAGTTTAGTTGACATACTAACACAAGGTCTGATATCTCATTAAATGTACGCAAATCAGAGAAAAATAGTAAATAACTATTGCTCTAAATAATTTTGAGTATAATTTTTTTTATTACAAAGTATAAATAAATGAGGTTTTAAAACGATTCTTCAAAAAGAAAGTTGGACAAAATTCTCTTCGCGGATCATTAATCATCATGTAATGCATAGTGGGAAAAATAGTTATTTTATTGCCACTTTGGAGCAAACAAGTATCATTTTTTTTTTTTTTGTAAACCAGTAAAAATGTATACTTTTTTTGTTAGATCGGCGTAAAAATATAATATATTTTTTGGTGTGTCGCAGAATTTTAGTAATTTATTTATCTGTGCCGTGAGATAAAGAACGTTAAAAATCGCTGCTCTATACGGGTGTAGCTAGAGCTAGTTGCAATGGCAATCCTGCTGCAACTCCCGTGATGACAAGTATGGCATAATTTTTTAATTCCAATTCCAAGCGTTCCAGTAATTTCAAAATTTCAAGAGTCAGTTGGAAATGATCTGAACTTCCGATGCTGATATCGATAAGCATGGTCGATCGAACGTAGGTGGCTCCGAAACCAACGAAAGAATAGAAACTAATATTCCCACCCTCGGATCTCCCGCCAGGGGGTGTACCCCCAACGAAATTTGGCAACACCATGAATTTTTCGATCGACCAATTCCCAGCTGCGTCCAATATGAGATTCGTCCCCGGCATACACGAGCTTTTTTCTCTTGCGTTCCTCCAGCTGCCCCCGTTTTTTTTTCTCCTCCGCTCTCGTTTTCGGTCACTCGCGATTCTCGGCCTCCAGTCTGGCCTAAGTTAATATTAATGGGGATATTTATGGGCGCGGGTCAACGGTGGTCACCGCCAGAGAGCCACTGATAAAAGGAAATCTGAAAATGCCATGATTTATGGGCTGTATCCACCCCCGACCCCGTCTTCTCTCCGCCGTGCTGCCCTTAAACGCTGAATAACTTATGGACGGAGCTGCATGCTTATTTCGCTGTCCGACTTCCCTCTGGAAAATTTCGAAACGAAACGAATCGCGCGTGAAACGAACGGTTTCCCGGAAAGCGTCGATTAAACGGCGATTTTCGATGATTTGTGGCGGATTTGGCGAACGATGATACGTGAAGATTTTGTGGAACCATCGATGGGAGAATTATCAGTATCAGGAAGTTTGGAAACGTGTACTCGAGTGCTTGAGAATGGGAAATTTTCTCACGAGGTTGCAAGAGGAGTTTATCTTTTATGTACGAAATGGAATATAAGTAATTTTTTAATTTTCAATTCGCTGAATTTTCAGTTGAGCGGAATTGGCCAAATTTGTTATTTTATACATAATACTCAATATACTTGTTATTTTATACATAATACTCGATATAATAGATTCTTCTGTATACGAAAAAATAATTTTATGCATTCTGACAAATTTATTAAGTATACAGGATGGTTTCTGAGAATTTTGAATAATATTTTCACCACGTTTAGTTTCAAATATAAATTGCAAAGAAAACGAATATTTGATCATTGTTGCCTTATAATACTATTATAGTATTAATGCTTTTGAAAGTTCTGAAAGAGTTCAGGGCTATTTAATTAACTAAAACATTAATTCCTTGCCTTGCAATAATGAGTCTAACTTGTGACACAGAATATGATTCATATGTTACAAATAAATGCCCATATGTTAACAAATTTTTTAAAATGTTACAGTACAGCACCCTTGTCTTTCAGGGGGTTGTCACAAGCGAATTATGTGTGCTGGTGAAATGGTCAAATGTTCGAATAGTAAACTTTATCACATAGAATTGTTAAAAAATTCGTAAGGTAAAGGATTATTTACAAAACCTCACAAATACTAAAGAATGCGGACGAAAAAGTTGTTACAAGGTGGAATAATCACTATGTCAACCTGGAATATATCCATTATTCGTAATAGTATGGGATAACATTGTATACAAAACTTGTATGACATAGAGGTGGACATAATGTGATGCAAATATGTTTTGTGAGAGTGGAGGCATAAAGGAGATTCGAAGGTCCTTAAATGACGTTTAACACGTCGAACACCATGGCAGTCACCGGACATCGACACCTAAAATTTAATTAAATCAAATAATTATTGATTGTCGTAAAATTCTGAGCAAACTTCATACCGAAACAAGAATGTAGGAACAGAAGAACACGACTGAGTACTCGAATCTTTTTTTCCTTTACGATTTATATAAAAAGTAGTAAATTATATCGTGCCTGATTAGGTATGACCGTTATCACTGTGGCGTTGAACGTGTTAATAATACACCGCTGAAATCGCATGAGTAACGACTATTGTACTAAGGATAAAAAAAAATATAGAATTCCATTTAAAAAAACGAAATGAACCTTGAAATTTCCTTTACAAATATTTTCCCACATTATAACAAATAACGGAAATATTCCAGTCAAACAAACTTATTGCCCCACCCTGTATACTCTCGTGGGTACAGTGTTTGCAGCAGATGCTTCAGTCGTAAGTCAACTGCAGCTCCAATTTTTCTCAATAAATTTTAAAAATTTTCCAGTCGTTTCCCCTGACTGATCGAAGGCACGTGAAGCATGAAGGCTAAACCTGTGTTTGCCAGGCTATTGTTTCGAAGTGACAAGCGCCTCCATATCTCAAGCCGAAACGCTCGCGTTCACTGGAAGCAATGAATATTTACATGCTCGTTTGACCGCGTTCGCCTTTTCCACTAAACTTTATATTTCCGGGTACCACTGAAAACGGTATTATGGCTCGAGGAGAATGGCCGTGGCTGAAAGAAGAGCGTGTTTAACGTCTACGTGAGAGAACGTTTAAGTGTTTTATTGATGGCACCCGAGGCACGCCGTTTCGGATTGTAATCGCTCGTATTTTTGGCGAACGTGATCTACTCGCCTCTCGTGCTACTCGTTTCTGCGTCTGACTACTTGTTGATCGACCGTATCCACTTAAGCAGGTGATCGTTTGAGTTTGGGAAGTAGTTTTGTCAATGTACAGTTTTAAGGGGAGAAATATTGAATTATACAATTGTGTATTTATTGATAGGTGTTATTATTTTAATATTGGTATTAATTGGGGTTTCATGAGGATTTTTGTGGACCTATAATTATTTCTTCCTGTAGACGAGTTATTCGATTTGATAAATATAGTCTGAAGAGACTCCTTATTTCTACATTTAACATTTTAATTTTTGGTGTGATTTTAGTGTTTTATTTCACACTGAGACGAAAGTAAATTTGGTTGTTAGATAATCGTGAAATCTTGTTCTGTGGCTTGTTGACTCTGATGTCAGATTCGAATTTTTAGTGAGACTTTAGTGTTTGATTTCACACTGAGATGAAAATAAATTTTTATTGTAAAATAATTGGGAAATCATTGATCTGCGTCTTTCTAATAGAAGAGTTAATCAATTTCCCAAAATATGGACTTGGAAGACTTTCTACTTCGATTTACCAGAAAAAAATTTAAATAATTATAAAATCAGTGTTATGTGTCTTGTTGAAGTCGATCCAATCTACAATAATTATTTAGTTACACAGTCTCCCAAAACATACTTCGACGATGCTCTCCACCTCCGCATTTGAAATTTGAATTTTTGACAACACCTCAGCGGTCGATTTGCCAGTAAAAAAATTCATTTGGCTATGTCAGCGTTTCAACATGAGCATGCAATTATGTCGCATCTGTAGTCTGGTTCGGTCTTGTTGCACGCACGAAACGTAAAGGAGATATTTATGGCCGTCTACACGTGTTCCCACATACACTCCGATCTATATTTGGCCGGTGAAGCTAACCCTGAATTCCTGCATCGTTTCTCGTACAGAGTTGTGCGGTATGCCAGCCTCTACAGGTTGTTCCCTCGAACAAGTGGTCTTTCGGTGCGTGCCGATAATACCAGACACGTGGATCTCGTTAATTCCTTCAAAAAAGTTATTCCAACATTTTATATCGTCCACCCTTTTCGACACTGCTCTTCGTCGGCAACCTGAAAACCCGGACAACACGGCTGCCCGAACCTTCTCTGTCTCAGTCGACTTTTCTTTCTAAACAAATTAAAAATATACAATTTCTTGCAGTTTCCATGAACGTAAAATTGGACGATGTAACAGTGAATGGTCGTGACGATAAATTAAACTACTGTGAATTTTGGAGGATTTTTGGCCATTTAGGAATATTCCCAATGGAAATCAGTCCTCTTTTGAATAATTTTATTCTGTTCATTTATGAGAGAGCGTGTCGGGTTTTAAAGGTCTGATGCCGCGTCCTTCTGAAAGTATCGAACTCGTAAAATGATTTGTTAAGGAAACAGAAAAACCGCAGCCTCGTTGCACCCGTTTTAAATAGCGGATGAGTATGCAGGTCGTTCGGGATTTATGTTTTAACGAGCGACCAGGAAGAGCTACCTCGAACGAAGAATTTACGAGCCTTTTAACAATCGTACGCGACAGACATCTTTCGGCGCTTGTAAAATTCCTCTAACGACATAGAGTCAAGCTACTCTAGCATCTTTCGAAAAACAGTTCTCCGTTGTTTATGCAAGGTGTCAAAATATGTTACAAATACGAGTCCCTGTTTTGTACCAAACAAGTTTTTCACCACTTCATATTCAACCTTTAGAGGATTATTAAAAGCGAATTGTGCATGTTAATAGATGTTCTTTCTTAATTAGGGCATTGTAGGACTGGAATAGGACTTCATCGCACGAAATCGCTGAAGAAATCGCAAGAAAAAGGATTGATAATTTGAGAAGTATTGTATAAAGCAAAGGAAACTTTGGCAAGGTTTTCACCCACAGAGTAATCTCTCATCACCAGATAGCGGATTTTTATGCAAATACACATTTTCAGACTTCAATATTTTTGCTTTCCATGTAGCTGACAAAACGCAACTATGGCAGAACTGCATTGTAGGTTTAGAGTATTTAAAAGTACACATCTTCATTCATTTACTCTGTAAAACTCTTCACGAACTTGGATATGCTAACACATTGTTGATCGCTCACGAGTGCACTTGTGTTTCCACTTGCAGCAACTTATACGATTATTAAAGTACAAAATTGTGTAAGATGTCAGTATAGTATTGTTGATTGTGTTTATTCAGATTTGTTCATTTTAATATTCAATAATGAAACTAGCCGACGACACCCGTTACTTTTTGCATAAAACAGCTGATGCGCAACAATATGTTAACACTTCCATATCCGCTGTCACGTGTACATAATTGAATTCATTTAAATAATATGATTGTGAAACAAGTAAATGAGCGTACCTATCACTGCCAAAAATAAATAACTAAATACAGAAGAAATTAAAATTATAAAGTAATCGATGTAAAACAAGGAACGTAGACTGTTTTATTAATTTTAATTAAAGCCTTGAAATTTTGAAATCTCCTGTACAAATATTCTTCCACATTATTATAAATAACGGAAATATATTAAGTGGTCAAAGTTATTGCCCCATCCTGTACGCTATCGTTGGTATAGCGTTTGCAGTAGATGCTTCAGTCTTAATCTCGAATTTTTCTCCATAAATGTTTGAAATTTTCTAATCGTTTCCTCTGACTGATCAAAACCTCGTAAAACGTAGACTGCTTGATTATTTGTAAAAGAAAGAAATTTTAGCAAAATAGTGTTAAATTGCATGAAAATTTACGGTATACTCGTCAGCAACCCCGGTTATCACGAAACCTGGTAATAAATCCTTGAGAAGGATTCACGCCTATCGGTCCACGCACGTACACGCGTCCTGGACGAAGGAAAGTGTCCGGTTCGTGTGGAAGGGTGGCGGCGAAGCCACCCCCTTAGCTGGCTCGAATCCTGGCTGGCCCGAAGATTTGTCCCCTAATGTAGTCAGTGAGCCTCGGGGACGATGGGGTTCGCAAGTAGGCGTCTAGAAAGTGAGTAATGCTCACGACAAACGCAGCCCCCGGGGGGCTGAAGAGGGGTTGAACCCGGCAGAAGATCCCAGATAGGGTGCTAAGCGACACGCTAAGACCGCTGACTATCTGCGTGTCTACTCGAGGGTTGCTTTTCACCCTCATACCATCCCCTCTTCTCTTTCTTTTCCAGCTACTGGCCTCTCTTTCTCCCCGGCTAGGAATGAGACTCTCTCTGTGAACATTTTCAGTTTCTTTGCTTATGTTTTCGTTAGTGTTTTTTTTATTGTGATTTTTTGTGGTGTTTGTCTAGAAATATCAGGTTTTTTTGGTTCTACAGGGTGGTCGACGCAACTGGAACGTGTCATACCTCCTTTCTAATTGCTATTGGAGAAATATGTTAGAGGTATAAGGTGAATGGTTCAGAGAGGACTACATCTTCAGGATCATATTTTTTTCGCAAGTATTTCGACGCATATGCATTTTAGTGTTTCGCTATTTTTTAAAATAGAAACGTCCTTGTTCGTGAGAAACTGTTAAAGTAAAATGTTCGAAAAATGATTAATTCAAGAGATATTTTAAATAAATGTGTACACATTTTTCTACTTCCTCTTCTGTTTAAAAGTTTATTTTTCCTGTACCTTCAGTTGTTTGGAATTATATATTTTGTTTTCATGTTGGGAATTTTTCAGTTTCTAGTATAAGTATACGTGTGTACGTGTATGTTGAACTGTTAGAGGTGGACAGTATTTTGTATTCTGATTTTGAAATCCGTTTCTTCAGGATTATCTTCTGGAGCCCCTCTTCCTTAAAGACTGAATGGCTGGCGATCTTTTACTGCCTGCAATTTGCCAGGGTGTTTTCCTCACCCTCGGTTTAGGGTGCAAAGGGTGTTGAATTGTCGCGACTAGTCTGTTTATCGTTCTAATCGCTTTGTTGTGGAACTCTGTCTTCAGGAATATAATTCCAGATTTATTTCAGTTTTGATCATTGGTGTCTTCGGTCATATTAAAAAAAATAATTGATATATGTAAAACCGCAGTTGTTTTGTGATCCATTAAACAGTTCGGCTGTTTAACATCATATTGAGATTACAACACACTGGAGAATAGAAGTTTAGGTATTAACCAGAATGGCAAATTGGCATAAGTCATCATTACAAAAATTTGACTTTAGATAGTTCGTGTTATATAACAGAATTTTGGCACGTCCAAACTTATCGGATGAAGTTGGTAACTTTCAAAGCACAGAAAGTAATTATTCGAATAATTTGAAATATCCTATGATTATGGTGAATATCCTTGAATATTAAATATGTCACAGGAATCACTTATACTCGCATCATATGATTTACTTAAGAACTTATGAACTATACGTTATTTAAATCGATATAAATACACCTACGCACCTAAAATTAGTCAGTGCCTAAAAAATCTTCAGACATCAATATAAAAATCTTCGCATCTCATAGAATATTCCTCAGCTTCTAAAATGTACGTCAGTCGAGCAGTTTGTGAAGTCTGTCGACGTTCCAAGCCTCGAAACCGAAAATCGAGCGAACGCGAAGCAGACACGGCGTGCTAACGTGATAATAACAAGTTGCTCGAAAGGATCGAGTAGGCCAGGCTCTCGATTACTTCATCGTCGTCGAAGAGCAGCGGGACGGCAGAAGACGAAGAAGGCAGCCATGAAGGCAGCCTTTGTGTTTTGCCGGAAGCATGGTTCGCCTCTTGATAGGCGACGTGTCTAAAGTGGCCTCTTCTCTCTGATACGCCTCGATCCACGTCTCGATTTCCTTCGACCTTAGCCAACGTACTCGCGGACCCATGTCTGAATCGATTTTTGTCGCTCGAAATCGACCAACGGTCGTCGAGCATCTTCCTTACCTTCATAACAGCCTACTGAAATATCTGACAGGTTGTATTTTTTAGTTACTTTATTATATCTTAAAGATTTCTATTTCTTCATTACCAAGTGATATCGAGGTTGTAGCGTAATATTTACGGAATGTCTTAAATAAAATAAACAAATGTGATACTTCTAATATTTCAGTTAAACGAACGCCACAACAGTGGCACAACATAGAAAGTTTATCATAAGATAATTCAGTGTTTGTATTTTTAATCATATGCGCTTCTATTTAGAAACTTATTTTCATGCACCACGGATGGAGTTTTTTTTACTGTAGCAGAGAATCGTGTTAAAAATGTGGAAATAGTTTCTGTTGAACGTGAGTTGCGAAAGCGTTGATTGAGAATTGTGAAATCCAGTTGCTTTTGGTAAATGTTCATAGTGGTCTCTATGGTAATGTTTTCAGTATACCACATGTATTTTTCGTTCTGAAGTCACTTCGGTTGATTTCGAAGTATTCAGTCGTTTCTTTCGAGTTGACCAATGGAATTCTTTGAGTTCGGTCGAGATTTAGGTCGAACACGGTCAAAGGAGGTTGCAGGTGACGATGCTGTCGACAAGGGACGGAAAAAGACGGAAAAATGAGCGAGTGTTAGGTTCAGCCGTTCTCCAATCGAGCGGAAAACTCATCAGTCACTTCACACACAACACCACCACGGTGTTTGTGATCGTCTAAAAACTGTCTTGATCGTCTAATCTCTGGTTTGGCGCCTCTCTTTCCTTCCTGGTGTGCGCCTTTTTTCCGTTCATTACGATCTAGATCCAGTCGAACGCCTAACCCTTTAACGTTAAGGTTTTTCTGAGTCCTGGGGACACTCGGCTCTGATGTGTCTGGAATAGTTTTATGTGAAAGGAATGGAATTCTTTTTAGAAACTATGCTTCTAGAACTGAGGTACAGACTGATTTAGAGTAAAGTTTTCGTATCGATTCTCTGTGGATTATGATTGATGTGAACACTGTCCCTTGATCTAAATATACATATGTATTTCAGATGAATTTTTACCCTAATTTGTTGCAGTCTTTTAGGTTATTTTAGTCCTTGCCCCGTGTTAGTGCTGTCAAGTTATAGATTTAATTTAAATTGCATTAGAATTTTAAGTTTTGAAATGAAGTCTCTGTTGACGATTATTAACATAACACTGTACCCTAATTTATATGTAGTATCCGCTACGGCGCCGTGCTATGTTCATTCATTATAAAAATAAGAATCAAAGTAGAATAGCATTCTTTCAACGACACTGGTGTAATGATACTGTTCTAAATATTAAAACATTCCTATCTAAAATTTATAATAGTATAACCACCTATAATAATAATCATCATAAAATTAATTGTTTTATTATTTGTTGCTAACATATTACTGTCCACTGAACAATTTTCTCGTGTGCAGTAATTAATTTAGATTACATTAAAATTATCAATTTTGAAAAGAATACTTTGTTGACATGGCCCAGAATAATTTTTTGCCCCAACTTCTTCTTTCTCCTCTGACTTTGTTTAGCCCTCACCACGTGTTAATTTTTCGCGCCAAAAAGCAAAATTCGGCTGCCCTCCTGGCGGTCCCGTTTGTCGGGTCCACACAAAGTGACTGTTGTCCCTTTTTTCCGCCGTTCCTCTGTCCCGAAGCGATGAGAGGATCACAGTGTACTTCTTTCACACCCGTTAGACGCGGGGGAGAGTATAAAGACATCCGCCGCGGGACAGAAAACTGTGGCCCTTCTTGAAAATAATTTGAATAATTACCGGCCCGGCTTTTTCATCGGCGATGCTAAACAGCTGTTGTCTACGCTCCTCTCAGCTTCCACCAGACAATGCAGGGGTCTCCTTAATTTTCTTAAAAGACCACGGAAGATCCATCTCTCACCCCGTCGTCCCTTTCGCTGTACATTAGAATGACAATGCGAATTTTATCGAAAAGAGTATCGGTACTGTCTAGCGAAATGTTATTCTGATAAATCATTTATAGCAAGTTGAGAAATTAGAAACAGACTTCAATTCAAGAACTTTCAGATTTTACAAGCTTCTAAAATTCTCAAAATTTTTTAAACGAGCAATCTGGAGCAGAAATGGCCTTTCGGAGCGACGCCTGGCTCTACCTTACTGCCCCCCCCCCCCCCCCCCCCCCCCCCGCGTCCATTTCCCTCACGCAGTAAGAAAGTAGAGATATAATCTCTAGATAAAACTCGTCATGTATAAACAATTTATTCTTAGTACGTCACTGTCTCTTGAGAAGCCGTACTTACCGACTGTTTTATTTTATTAGTCACCGATGTTTTCGACGTCATACTCAGACCACAACCTACATGAGGGAAATGGACGCAGAGTGGGACCAGGCTCTGCTCCGGATGACCATGTCTGATCTAGAGTAACGAGTGTACCAGTGAATATATCGTTTGAAAATACCCTGTATTAAGTTTGAACAGTTAACTCGATTCTATTTATTGTTACCTACAAACGGTAGACGCTTGTAGACAATAAATAACGCATTCAACAGGTTAATAGAGTAAGAAATTTAAGAAAAAAATCACAAGATACAACATTTGTCAACTCTCTCAGTGCTGCCGGTGTTTCAGCTTATCTGTTGCAAACCGATATTATATTCATTTATTTTGACTGTTTTAAGTATTCTCTTCACAAAAATGGTGTAACTCTGATGCATTCCGTCCACAAGGGGTTAATTAAAAAATAAAAGGAGTCGTTTTGGTTTGGATATCGAAGGAATTCAGGATCTAATCCTAATATCCAGGGACACGTCTCCACGGTGTCCCGTGGAGCACGTACGACTTCTATCAACGACAGGGCGATCCCCTTTTTGGCAAAACACACGGCGGGGCTGGCTCGAGGAGTAATAATTCGTCGGCCGAATTAGCGCCATAAGTTTGCCGCCGCGACAGCCGCGAGGACAATATTAATCTACTTTGAATTTATACACCGTGCGGTCTTCCGCCACGTAACTTCCTTTGTATTAAGTCTTCCCGTTGCTTTCTGCTCTCTTTCGCCGAGAAAACCTCCCTCATCTCTGCACCAGAATGAATCCTAATGATACATCCCTCTTTTGCAGTCAATTTTCAGAAAAAATTCTAATTATCTTATGTGTATACCTTGTTGAGTTCGTGCAAGAACGGACGGTTCATAAATTTGATTTTGGAATTTATTATTTGATATTCTGATAAATTGTTTGCTTCAATTTTGGATGAACAGCGCAGAATGTAGTCAATTGTTAGAAACTGGGAGAGCTTTGTTTATTTCGAGGAGTTCTGGGAGCTTTCTTGGGAAAGCACAGACGATCGTTGGTTAATGACGCGATTGCAGAGGATTAATTTAATTTTCGAATGGTTGTCTCGTAGTGTGTAGGGTGCAGAGGGTTTATTTACTCCTTGGCGCGTATTAAGACGCGGTCAGAGGGGTGAGATTCAACCCTCCCGGTGTAGACAGATAAATAACTCAAGACAGCCTGGGAATAACTTAAGACTGCGTGATGAAAGCGGACTGAGCGTTAGATACTTTTGTATGGAGAATTTGGAGGGATCATGGCAATCTCTAACTCTCAGTTCGTTTCAGTGGATTCATTTCTTTATTAAAACTTCGCATTGTTGACTTCTTCGACACTTGTACGATTTATCGAAGAATTGTACAAGGTGTACATTTATAAGGTTGTCCTGAAAAGGTTTTGTTAGGCGTTTTGGGCCTGCTAGATCAGCAGACCCCTGCTTCTAACGCATGGGTTAGGTTAGTTTAGATAATACGAATGACTCATGTCAATTTGATCGTCTAATTTATGGACACCCTGTACATAGTACCTTCGCAGTCAATCCAACTAATTTCTGTATCAGTTAAATACAAACTCGAGGAACCTCCAGTTGTCCTTGACTCCGCGTTTCCAGGAATCAAAACGGGAGTGTACTCAGCTGATAAGGTGTCGAAAAAGACCGACGGCTCAACAAAAACGTGTACCTGAAACGCATCCTTGCGCGTTATGCACAAAGTGCAGAATACATTTGAACCGTTGCATCCGCACGTTCTCAACAGTCTGGAAGAAAAAAAAGCCTTCAGCCAAGACTTCACTTCGCTGTCGAGAATTAAGACATTCTCGGGCTAATAATTTTCATTCTCAGCCTGAGAATATTTTGTCCGTTTCTCAGCTTTTCTTTCTCTCGCAAGAATGTCCAAGAAGCTCTGAAAATTGTCTCAACATGAATTTACTGATTTAGACTGCGCCTAAAGTGCGAACCGTTGGTCCTGGATGTCCAGTGGACCAAGTTCGGGGATTTGTCGTGGGACTCTGAAGGCGATAGGGAATTTTCCTGTGGACAATAGGTGTCAGGCGTGGAGAATAACGCGCCCGAAGGTGCGCGGTTCGAAACTCTGCTCTACAATTATGAGCCATACCACGTCGGGGCGAGGCTCATAACGAACTCACTATACTGCCGAGCATTTCAAAGCTGGCCTCGCTAAGACGCTCTTTACCTGGCCCATTTCACCTCCCCTGTACCGCGGTTTCATCTTCCGTGGACTGACTGGGCTCGCTGTTGGGCTTGGGAATAATGTTTCGGAGATGAAAGAAAGAAAGTTCGGGGAACTCGTGCACTGGGCATTCCTGATGCTGGTGACCTCGATCGAATTGTTTCTGGCGTCTTCTGCGAACCTGACTTAACCCTTCGACGACTCGGTTCAGTGGACGTGAGGATAGATGGATGAACTTGTGGATATTTGAATGATCGTCCTCGGTTTGGCGTTGGACATTGAGGAAAAGAGAGAGATTAAATAGGCGCTGAAGGCTGTAAGAGCAGGGTAGATATGTTACACTAGAAACAAAAATAATTTGTTAAGAACTTTGCGAGTGTATGTGTTAGATACTTCAGTGACTAGCTGCACAAAAGTGGAAATTTCTATGTTATTATGTATGGTATGTCATTTTAAATTTAATTTTTGTTTGAAGTGTGAAATTGTATTTAAAATAGTTAGTAATAAAAGTTCCATTTTTACATCATTATAATCACTACGCTAATTTATCCATAGCTACTGTTTAGAGCATGGAATTCTACTCAAGATAGACTCAGTTTGGTCTTCGTAGCGATTTTCGTGTCTAAAATAATTTAATCAGTATCTGTGGATACCCAGCTGGCTAGGTTGGGAGGTTACAAACATAGTCACATAAAAGTGTAGTTTGTGGCATCATTATAATCCCTACGCTATTTTAACAATGGTCATTGTTCAGAGTATGAAATTCTACATAAGATAAGCCTATTCTGAACTTCGTAGTTAATCTTTTAAAACAATCGACTCCCATCTTGCTATCTCTAATGCTACCGCAACTAAGTATACAAAAGTTAAATTTTTAACTTTTCTGTAATCGTTGCAGTAGTCTAACCTTTTCCAACATTTAAATTACAAAATTCTATGTAAGATAGGTGCTTGTCATTTTACATATTGTCCTGTTTAAAGTTTCTAGCCCCTGTTGCCCGTGGTCATCGATTGTCTGTGCGATGGATCTCTGAGATTCCTTCGGTGAAAAATAAATCATATCGCAGAAGATACTCTGGCTAGCAGGAAACAGCGACCAGATGTGGCTCTCTATACGGGACACGTGTGTCCATGCCATCGGATGACACTTGCTATATTTAGTTCTGTGGGAAAAAGGGGTTCCACAGACATAATTACACCTACGCGAAACCCTGTCGCTCTGAGAAACCTCTCAATCTATCCGCGTTCTAGAATCTTTTTTCTTCTCTCACACCCTGTTGACGTTCTACAATCTTGACAGAACTTCCAAAATTCTTGAAACCTCAGTTTATTAATTAGTCAAAATTCAGTGACACTTCATGTACTATGAATGGACTGTATTTTATTCTAAACTTTTTTGTCTGCAGTTCAGATGTTGGTCGAGGATTTAATTGACTTCTGGAGGTTCTCTAATTTTCTCTTTAAAACAGAAATGAATATTCCGTTTCGTGGCATAGGTTTGGCAACGACAGGGGACAGTTTCCTGGACGAAATGAACGGACCGAGATCCACGTGGCTCCGGTTCCATGTGTCGACGATTCGAACACAAAGATTCTCGAAGGATCCCACGTGTGATCCACGAAGACGCGTGGGAAGACGCTCGTACGAACGTCGACAGCTGTTCACACGTGTCGTTTATGTGCATCGCTAAAATCCACCACCCTTCCCGCCTTTTTTCTCTTCGCTTCTAAAGTGCCTTCGCTGGAGAATAAATCGTGAGACGTTGCTCTGCCTGCTCCGTGTTTCTGGACTTCAAATGCTTGACACATTTTTTGGCAAAAGGATTCATTTAAAATCAGATTGCTAAACGTTCCTGTGCTTATATAGATTATTATAGCCTAGATTAAAGACAATATTGAGGATTCACAGAATCAGTTAATAGTCAAGAGCTGAATGAACAATGTTTGTTAAATGGAGATTGAAAATTGTAACCAACATGAACCTAAAGGATTCTTCAAATTCAGATTTATAAACGTTTCTGCGTCTGTATGGAGTGTTAAAGAGGTTATTCAGGCTTCAAAGTATAGTTCTGTGGTCGGATGGCAAAAGCTGATATGTTATATGTGGACATATCACATTCTGACCACAGAGT
This sequence comes from Macropis europaea, assembly GCA_916610135.2. Classification (NCBI taxonomy): domain Eukaryota; kingdom Metazoa; phylum Arthropoda; class Insecta; order Hymenoptera; family Melittidae; genus Macropis; species Macropis europaea. Next base: position 25,315,550 of record OU744344.1, read on the forward strand.
TAATAGACAAGAACTGAATAAACAATATTTGGTACATTATAAGAGGAAATTGAAAATTGTAACCAACCTGTAGGGCATGAATACTTTTTGTAATGGCCTGTATAATTTTATTGTTTTATTATTGATACGTCGAATAGGCGTCTAACAGAATGTTTGTCTGATTCCAGATCGACACACCGATAGAAAACGAGGCGGACATGTCGGTGGATGCGAACAACCCCGAGTCCACATCCCCGGAAAAGGGTTTCAAGGGTAAGCGAAAGATCCCTTAAAATTACACAGTACTCTCGACAACTATTTTTATTCATTAACATTCAACGTATCTTCTACACCTTAAAATTCCTCTGTTCGCTCCAATTCATGCTACCACGTAATTCGAACTTGCCTGTAAAACCACCCTCATTTACAATTCACGAATTTCTCTGTCTGAACGGTTCCCTCGGTCGAACTGTCGGAGCACGAAATGAATTATGAAATAAATCTAATCGATTCTAGAACACGGAACTCCATAGAATGTTTTAATATTTTTCATACAAACATCCTTCAATTTTCTCCATTAAAAGATTCAGAAATTAACGAAATGATTTTAAAACTAGTCAGTTCGCACGAATTTTTACATGAAATAGAAATTAGTATTTCAATGAAGTAGCCTTTGATTGCTTTCAAACCCCTGAAACAAATCTAATCGATATTTATATAATACTGGATCCTCATAGAATTTTTTAAATATTTTTTCACAGGAACATCTTCCTATTTTGTCAGTTTAGAAATTCAGAAGTTAACGAAATAATTTCAAAAAGGACACAACAAATAAAATTACCAATTCGCAAGAATATCCACACGAGATACAAATTAATTTCATACGTTCAAAATTTCAAAAAACCGCCCCTTAATCGCTTGCAACCCCCTAAAATTGGGAGAAAAATTCGTCAGTCGCGAATCGGAAGTGGAGCTCGACAGGAAGTCTCGAATTAAGTCGGTCGCGTTCGGATCTTCGACGAAACCAATCCACTTAACTCGAACCCCCGAGAACCACCCCCCGAAGAAGGAAGGAAGGTCGAGGTTTTGTTCTGGAACAAAAATCTGACAAATATGCCGCGATTTGCCGAAGAATGGAGGCGAAGTGCAGCCAGCCACCCTCTCGTTTCTGCCTTTCCACGTTGCTCCGTGGATCCTAACCCCCTCCACGGCGAAAACAGAGAGGGTGGCGAGCAAAGGGTGACTCTTAAATTACTTAGACCGAACAAAACGTAACAAATGACGGTGAATCGGGCCACTTATGCGATATTGGCCCATCACCGGCACCCACGTATATTGATACGTCGCATTAGGGCTGCCAGACACCCCCAACCCCTGCGTTTCGACGTCTTCCTCGTTCTTCGGGTTTCTAGGCTGAGAACCGACGCTTTTGGCTTTCCGATGGAATTCTTGATCTTTGAAGAATTTGTTGCAATTGACTTTTTTGTTCAAATTGAATAATATTCGTTCGTTTTGTTTAATCATTATTCCTTTAAAGGTGGAGGAATTTTTATTTTATTCAGTCTTGTTGCTGTTATCAATTTTTATGGAGGGTTGAAAGTAGCTTCTCTGATGAAATTTTCAGTTTTAGAGAATTTATTTCTGGTTTTTTGTTAATTTGTTTCATACAGGATGTTTCATTTGATTTGGTCTTTTAAATCGCCTGTCTTATTATTTTTTTTATTCCTCTCAGAATTATATTTCTGAATATTTTACGATCTATTCTTTCAGTAAATATTTTATACACAATCTTCATTTTCACCGATAGATTTTTTCGTTTGTTCTAGTGAAAATATTTCCTCACAGAGTTTCTCACGGGGGTTGCAAGGCTTACATCCCTTTCTCGGCGTAGCGCTCTCTCTTTCTGTACTTGGCTTTCGGTTATTAATGGTTTTCGTGAACTCGGTTCATTAAGGAGCTCACGAAACTCCGCGGCACATTCATGAGAAAACCACCCCTTCTACCGACGGAGGCCGGTGGGGGTGGAAACATGTCAGAAACGGTGGTCGTGTTCTCGAAATTAGTAACGTATATTATTTTCAAGCGTTGCAACTTTCTGAACGCCCTTTAAGACTGTCAAATCCGAGTCGTCTCGATATTTCATCCCATAACGTTCTCCTGACATCTTTTTCTGGACGTTCGCTGGAGAATTACTCGAAAATTATTCTGAAAGAACAATTACACTAACAGGTTACGAGCGAAGATTGATTAGATATAAAATATATTCTAATTAAGACGAAAATAGATTTCTGGAGACAGGAAACAGTAAAAAATATTGTTGATTCCTCACTGACGAAAATGTATGTTTACATATTTATAAATTCACTGTAAAAGGGATTTTCGTTTCTTAATATTCCTACGTTTTAGCAGGGCTCTGTGAATATTTTTCATGTTTCATAAAAATGTAGGATTACACACTTTATTTGGGTAACTTCTCTGAATGTTTACATTTCAGCAGTCTATTTATAAATTCACGATTGTAAAAATTTCGAAGTAACTTAGAAATTCGTCATGTATAATAAACATTTTGAAGCATTGAAACTCTCTACATATCAACACAAAAATTTGCAGCCAACCAGTTAAACACAATAAGCTATCGTAGAAAATTCAGCACACTGCAAACGTTTCGTCCGAAAATATCGATGCTGAAAGGGTTGAATCCATATAAAATACAGTCTGTAAAGACATCGAAGTTGCTTAAAAATTTCTAGTTTATAATAAAGGTTGTAAATCATCGAAACTCTCTATATATTATATTAACATAAAATTTAGCAGTTAACTAATTAATCGTACCAGGAGGTATAATTGAATTGGCGGGTAGAGAGAACCGTCGGCGAATCTCGGCTCGCCCTCTTCAAAGCAGCACCGTATCAATTTTCCTGCCGGGCCTTTTTGCCAGCCGCTAGAATTACACGCGCTATTATCGCAAAAAGTTCGAGGCGAGATAAGAAGCGGAATCCGCGCGCGAGCAATCCGCCGCTCGCGGATACCAGCAGATGAAGACATTATCGTGATCGTTGGCCGCCCGTTTAAGTGTCGCAAGAACGCAAAGAAGACACACACACGGACACACGTACACAGAGAGAGAGGAAGAGGATGCACCTGTCACCTGGCGCACTAACAAGGGACACGACCCGACTGCACGAACTCCATTCAAGTCTTCTTGAAAAATGTTTACGTACTAGGAAATTGCAAATGAGATTGGAACGTTTAGCGTTCAAGGTTTTGCACTAGGAAATATCATATTTATTGAAATTGTTTGTAATTTCAGTTAGGACTTTGTATAATGGCGTTCAAACATTTATGAAGGTTATATCTTTGCCTGAGTGCAACTAAAATTGCGTTACTGAGCAATCAAATCCAAAAGACAATATAGAGTGATCCACAAACTGTTGTGGACACCTAACTTTTCAACCCTCCTCTCACAACTTAATGATACACTTAAATTGATAGTATGTTTATAAGCGAAAGGAAAATTTATGATATCTTTGTCAATGTACAATGAAAGTTGCATCTCTGTGAACTGAAATCCAATTGACAATATACAGTGACCCATAACAAATTCTAGACACCTAACTCTTCAATCCTCCTCCGACAACTCAGCAATACATTTAGATTGCTTCAGTTATTCCTATGAACAGAATATTTTAAAATCGCACACCTACCATGGAGCAACGAAAACTGTTGATCATTCATCATTGAAATCCAAGGATCATACAGTGCGAAAGTATCTAGACACCTGACTATTCCTGATTTCCTGTAATTTTTTCACAGAGCTACGTGTTAACTACTGCAACGTTTATGCGCTGGGTGAGCTGCATTTCCTCGCAGGACTTTTTCCAGGGTCTAATCGTTCCACGGCGGCTTCCATGGCTCTGGATCATTCTACTCCAGAGGAGATAATGCAATAATAAGTATAAGTTAGGGTCTGGAAGTCGGGGAACGAGTGCTCCTCGCAATCTTCGGTGCTGGCTGATTATTATGTCGTTCCGGACGGGCCTCGAGCATTTTCACGAGCACTCTCCAATGGCTTCTTTGCGTTTCCTCGTGAACTATACTCCTTTCTGCTCTGTTCTTCTTGCTGAACCGCCGATGGTTCTTCCAGCCGGAGAATCGGTTCGATAGATAGGATTTTGAACGATTAATCCTCTTAAACTCTGAGATTTCCGAGCAAAAAGTTCGACGTTTGCTGAGTTTTCTGTGAAAGCTTATTATGTGTAATTAATTAATTGATTAGCTGCAAATTTTTGTGTTTTTCGATGCTTCAGAACTTTTATAACGCGCTAACGCAGGAAAATGGGGAAAAATAGGAATAATTTGGCAGAAATTTTAAAAGAAAGTTACCCCATTCGGTTCTGACACAGTTAGAAAGTTTTTTGGGAGGAATCGAGAAGATTTGGAAATGCATTCAACACAGAAAAATGAAAAAACTAAAAAGTTTCATGAGATAACTTTAGAAATCTTAAATATCAGCTCGAAGACTTCCTAAAAAAAATATTCACGGTATGCTGAAATCTTCTACGATAGAACTCGCATTTAACTGATTATTTCATTTTTTAGTATGGATAATTTCAATTTTTAAAATATTTCAGTGTTCTGAAACCGCAAAATTCTCAGCAAAACACATACATTTAATAAGACGCATTAACTTAATAATGTATTTAAATACACAAATTCCCCGCGTACAATAAACAAGTCATACTCCGGTCAGTATAGTGGGCCGTTGCACCTAGGACACAACGTAGTGGTTAAAAACTATTCATTTTAATTTGAGTGTCCTATCACTGGAGCTTGAATTTCAAACGAATTACAGAATAACTTCTGCAAAATTCTAATCTCTAATGTAAAATCTATGTCTAACGTAAAATCATCATAATAATACACAGTTGATTATCTCCAGTCGTCAGAGAGCAAGTTTGAAGAAATATTAACAGGAAGGCTAAATCGACCATTTCTGATGGATTGATTCTCTGCTTTGTAAAAGTATATTGCTATAAACATATTGTTATACCGTTTAGATCAGTGATAGCCGACGGAGCTGCGGCCTTCCCCCACTCTAAATCAGTTCCCCTCATATAGGCTATGATCTGGGACGACGATGGACCGATGGGGACGAGGAGCGAACTGGAGGGAACAGAAACGAGGGGAGTGGACTTAGAGTGAAGGAAAGTCGCAGCTCCGGTGGCCATCACTGATTTAGATTATACATGAATATTGAAACAAACGTAGACGGTACGATTCTATCAAAAAAGAAACTTTATACTGTCCAGTTGAAACGAATCAACGAAAATACCTCGGACCGTAAAGGGTTAATATCGCTAAGGAGCAGTCGTCTGTTTCTTTTTATTGTTAACGAGCGTAAAGAAAACTATGATCGCTCGATTCTATTCTGATAAATTATGACACTGTAGCCTGTCCTGCTGTCGGAAGCTGTATCAGCAAGGTGAAGGTCAAGCAGGCAGCGGAAACGGGGAAAAACGTGGACGATCGCAGTGAAATTGATGAGAACATTTCAGCCGGAGGGCCCGCTCCCTGCGAGCTCTCATTGCCTCTGCTTTCGTCTCAGCTGACTATGACAAATAATTGCCGAAGCTTAACATAAGCCAGAGGCGGTATACTTAGCTAATAGCAAAAAAAGACAGAGAGACGGAGGGAAGTTTCACGTGTAATACGTCTGAAGCATCACACGCGTTCGTGAATTCTCCGGATCCTCGTTGCCATGCCATCTGCTATTTTCGCCAACAAAAATTCGCGATTTCTTCGTACGAGGCGCGACGGTGCAAAGAAAATCCTCCGGTTAAGTCACGGTTGCATAATGCAACTTTTATGGCTGACCGATGTTTTATTCGTCTTCGGGTTCCTTTGCTCAGCTGTTTCTTGTCGTTACCGGTCGACTTTGCTGCTTTGGTTTGTCTGTTGTAGGACTGAAAGGGAAATTGGAGGGATTTAAGCAAACAATGAGCCCAAGACGTGTGTTAATTGGAACTTTTTCACTATATTTGATATATGCTGCTTAAAAGAATTAGAGGATCAAACTTAAATGATTTATCGTTCATTAAATATTGCTCTCGAAGCAATAGAATGTAGTCGTCCTTGTATACCATATACTAAACACTACCATATTATATTTTGTATTTTATTCCTGTTAGTTTATTATATTTTGTATTTTATTCCTAAAATTCGCTCAGAATTTTAGAACGTTTCTGTTTTTGTATTTTTCACAACTAGTACGTAATTCAAGTATTTTCCTGTATATATTTAAACAAATAAATTCAGATGTCTAGTGTATAAAAGTACCAAGTACTGCACACAGTAAACATCCAATAATAATATTACATTAGATGCAAATTACTTTTCCTTCACTGCTGACATCTGATAAATTGTCTGACATTATTAAAAATCCTGAGCTTCTAATTGTTTTGAGGAGTCTGCATAAGTTTCATTTTGTCTGTATGAGAATGAAACGAGAGTCTGAAAACATCCAGATTTCTGTTATTGTTGTATTTATATCTACATGTTTTTTCTGAAATTTTGTTATATAATTTAACGAAAGTGAAAGGATCAGTTTATCTCGATTTGAAGTGCAAGATCGACGTTGGATGCGTGACAGTCTTCGTGTCCCAAGATTTTCGTGGTCACTAGCCGTCCTTAATGTGATTTTAAGAAGCACCGCAAACGACCTCGTCGAACCAGAGAATTTCCGTGCCACGTTTTAAATTATTCCCCTTCTCTTTAATATACGTCCTTCTCTTCGTCCCTGGACCCATCATTCTAGACACTGGAGACACCCAATTTCGTTCTGGCACTTCTTTTTTCTCAGGTCTTTGACTAATGTAATTACACTGATTTTCCAGACAGTTTGAAAACGTTTTTATTGGTCGTTTGTATAAAGCGGAAATTCTGAAGCATTTCTGATAGTTATTACTTTAATTTCTTTTATTTTTTGTACTTCCTTGTGAGTGTTTCTTTTTATTTCAATTTTATTTTGTTCTGTACATTTTTGTCTCCTATACTCAATGCTTCATACTTTCAACGTTTCATATATTCAACGCCTCATACTCTCAACATCTCATACTTTTAGCAGCCCATGCTCTCAACATCTCAACTTCTCATCTTATCATGCTCAACCAGTGATTGCAAATTGTTCAACTAGTCAAATATCTGTCTCTCTAAATACCTACAAGTCGCCAACCAGAAAATATTCCCTATAAACATACCTAAAGGCCTAATCACTATCCTTCATTAATCCCCAAAACCACCAAACCATCCCATTTAAAATAACTTCCACACTTGGTATCATTTGATCACCCAAAAAACCGCGAAAGAATTAACAATACCAACGATTTACCTCGCGATTGTTAACAAATCGACCGTAGAAAATTTCGTCTATCCCCTTACGGCGTCTGGTTTTTTCTCCCCAGTCAGAAAATCTTGGACGATTCGTTTTGCATCGTTTTTTTTCGCTCTCGTTTGAGAATCTCGAGTGCGAAACCGTATCGCGAGAAAGGATTCCGCGGTCGAAGACAAAAGAACCGAGAAAGAATGGAGTCCCGGTCATTTCCTGCTGACCGGAAAAACATTTCGGAAAAGTCAGTCGACCGCGAACGGCGTTTCATTCGATTCCATGACTGGCTACCAGATTCTCCTACACGTACACACGCGCACACGCTCCTCGTGAAAGCATAGACCCTTCATAAAACAATGCTCGAAGAAGCAAAGTTGCAGCGCGTCGTTCTTCAAGTAAGAAAGCACTTTTTGGCGAACGGAATAGACTTTTTGAAGATTTCGATCGAAACGCGTTGCAAAAAATTCCGAAATTTCTGTAATAATAGCTGTTCATGTTCTTTGGTAATTATTTTTACACAGTCATTATGGAGAAGTATTGTTTCGATTGAACCATTTAATTGGAGAAGTTCAATCGTTTAATCGCAATTATCAAGGATTGGCTTGATAGACAGGTTGAATTTTTGTAAAATTTCTATTACATTCAATTTTTGCGACAATTTTTATTGTGGGATATTGAATGATCTTTTTTGAATGGATTTTTTTTATTATCGAACTTCTTGTGTTTTAATGAGAAATTCCCCTTCCTTTTGTTACACAATTATTACCGTATACTTCCTGATCCTTCTGTTAATTATTCTAAAATCATCATACAATATTTCTGCAATTGTATCAACTGGTATATTTTCAGGATTCTTCCAGAATATCAAGATTTAAATAACATTGAAAACGATTTGAATAGTTTGAATAATAATTCAAATAATTGGATAATAATTGGAAGTGATTCGAAAAATATTTGAGGCAATTCAAATTTCTGTATAATTAAATTGTTTAACCTTTATCCGTCCCTTGTATCAATTTGACACATTTCGTTCATAAAAACACGATAAATATAAAAATGCAATATGCCTTGCACATTACTTCATTATTTGTGAACGATGCGAACTTATGCCTGAATATACTTAAATTTAATTTTTTTATTTTTAATGGACAAATGTGTAAATTTAATTGTATTAATTTTTGTGTGTTAATTTGGCAGTAAGAGACAAATTAAGTTGGAGAAATGAGGCACGGAGGAGGGTAAAAAATTTGCAGACTAGAGATTATTGTGCTTAGCATAGTGAAATCTAACTTATTTTCATATGAATTCACTCGAATTAATTTATCTTACTCCAATCAGACGGACTAATTATTTATTAAAGAATAACATTCCTCCAGGAATTTATTGTTCGCGGTCGCAATTAAGGAAAAATTTGCTTCTGTTCCAGGAACGGAGTTGGTGCCAAGCTGATCTGCATCACCGTGGATCAGGGGATAGCCAATTGCGTAATGGCGGGCCGTTCATAAGCGATAGTCGATTTAACACAAAATATTTTTGTACACGAGTTATGATATTTGCATATGTATAGACGGTCTGTATATATCATAATATATACAGGCATTATTAACGAGATACCACGCTAATCGACGTACACCGTCATCGAGGAAACAATCAGGAATTCGAAAAGGGTGTGTGCTGTCCTTTTATCATTATTATCAGTAACATACGCACAGATCGAAGGACACATGGAATTGTACACTGAAAATGGCGACGAAGTGACCCAAAGATGATTCAAGATTTTTTTTAGAACGTTCGCATGAACCGGTTCAAATCGATATTCCGTTTTTTTCTAATGTTTTTTCTTAGGACGTGTGCGAGAAACAGATGTGTATGATAAATAATAATGTTGAATAGAAATAGAGAAAATATTCGAAGAAGATTTTGAAAATGATCCAGATAGTCCTCTTTGTAGAACAAATGGGTGAACATTCCCATTTTTCATTTATTATTGCGCAGTCAGATTGTAATTAGCAAATTAATTATTTTTGGTCTGGGCTCTGTTTTTACAGACAATTTAAATAAATGTTCCTTTATTATTTTTATTTACAAAATTTAATTTTTCAATTTTTCATTCGACTTGAATTGGATAAATTCGAGACACTAAAATGTTTATTTAATCTGTGGTTGAATTATGGCTTCTTATTAAAAAAATACTCTCTTAACAAACTTCCAAGTCAACAAAACAAATGGTCTAAATATTAAATATTACTATTTCTTGAAGAAAGATTTTGATAATTTTCAGAAGTCATCCCTTCGTTTAGGTTCTCAACGGTGGAGTGCTCGAGCGTACGATTGATACCTTTACAACATTTCTCTGTTTAACAAGGTGCTGATAGGACTATTCTAATTATCATAACACTTTTGAGAGGCTCTATACGAGCTAGGTATAACTACCACGTGCGCGACACTTTTACACTTGTATACACGTCGCATACGGTGCACATGTGTGTGATAATATTTACGTGCCAATGTGCGAGTCATTGCGTGTGCGAAAAATTTTAACGAGTTTCACCCGTTCGTTGCTCGTGCGGAGAACGCCGTCAGGCGTTCAGCGTGCGTACTTTTTAAACGCGCTCGCGGGTTCTCCGCACAGCGTGTCCGGTCGTTATACAAACCTCGGCAACGAACGAGTTGATGAATGTAGATGCGATGTCAAACACACGGGTGAGCTTTCACACACTTCATTTAACCGCTGTACCACTGTCTCCAACAGCTTTTCCGTTCTCCATAGCCGGGACATCGTCATCCGATGAGATTATCGCCTGTTACGACGATCATCGCGTTACTATAATAGAGAATGGTTACAGATGCGTTCAAACGATCTAGAAATCCTAGGGATAATTTACTGTTCGTCGTAGAGAGTAAAGAAAAATAAAAGTCGTAATAGTTCTGATGAAGCACATTGAGTCTTTGTCGACGATCGATCAATCCTTGCCGTTTTTAATTCGACTCTTGATGACCTTGAATTATCCTACAAATTCTTTTTAAGGTCTGAACATTCATTCCTCCCAATCGGTCATTTTTTTTGGCTTTGTTTTTACGACGGATATGAACTGTTAGGTACGTAATTAATAGATGTTTTTTTACAGGCACACGAGACATAAGTTGAATATTTTTGTATCACGCACATAGCAATAATCCATGAAATTTGTTATTTCGCATGTGATTGGATATTTACTTGTTAGTTTTATTATTCACCGTTTTCAGTCGAATTTCTACCGAAAGATAACAGAAACAGGTAATTTATTCTGATAATGGATGTGGAGAAATTAATTAATCTTAAGTCAGTAGATTAATTAGACAGTTTAGACAGGAATGTGTATATGGTAATTTTCAATAAATTAATTTTTTTCTTTCTGTGTGACTGTACCTCCATTTTATTATTAAATTATACATTTAATTTATAATGGACAAATTTGGATTTATTCAACAATTTTAGAAAATAGCTTTCAATAAAATTTTTCTGTTTTTATTGAAGAATATTTTATAGTGTGTTTTTTTCGTGGTCTGTGTATTTTTACACCAGTATCATCGACTGGTGATTTTTCGGGGGATTAGAAGGAAACTATCGCTAATGTTTATAAAGCGCGGCTGTTGAACAAATAGCCGCGAAGGAAGGACGCGGCGTTCCGTCAAGATTAGGACTCGCATGCGGGTCCTTCGTAATACGAATTAGGGAAAAAGCTTGATTGCCGTGGCATTTGTAAGGATTAGAAAGAAAATAAGTAAAAAAGGGGCTTAAGCACGGGAAATCTGGCTCACCCCAATAATCCGTTGCGACTTCCCTGAATCTGATCTCGAATTACCGTCGTTTACAGCTCGAAAGATTCACCTAAATATATCTGCAAATCTCCGTGAATTTTTTAAATCAGACGCCTGTGAAAATTCCTCATTTTCCAAGCAGGGGCGGAAAAATATGAACATCAGTGTTATAATTCTGGCAGAAAGGAATTTTCAACAAATTTTAGCTATGAAAATTTGGAAAAGTTCGTAAATATTTTCTGTCGAATTGTAATTTTCAATCTGTGAAAATTCCTCAATTCTAAATTTTTCAGCCAACGGAAAAAAACATGAACATGAGTTTCGAAATTTTTAACAAATTTTCACTTTGAAACTTTAGAGAAGCTCATAAATACTTTCTGTCGAATTCTAATTAATTAATCTATGAAAATTCCTCAATCAATTTTAGAATTCTAGCGAAAATCGTTCGATTAAAATATCCTTTAGTTCATTAGATTGAAAAGAATGTTTAAAAAATTTTTCCGTTCATAAATATCTGTTAAGTATCTTGTCTGCGTAGCAGTAAGAGAAAGGATTATGGTAATCGGCGTAAGAGAGGTAACGAAAATAATACAGCGTGACCTGATTCCCGGAATTGGTAGCTGTTAATTAATTAACGCGCAGGACGATCGTCCAGCTGGGTCTAGCCTGGTCCGACGATTTACAACGAAGTTTAATTACGCGGTGGCAAGTTTTAATGTAGTTAGGCCCATTGAACTGCCGGGAAGATTGTTTTACAAAGTAAATGAGGCAATGATGACTCGAAGCTTCGGGACCACCTAGAAACCAGCCCAAGTCCTTCCAGGCGTCCCTTTAAACTCCTCGACAACTAATTAACGCGTAACCATACGCGTATAGTATAACCTCCCCTTGCCATCATTCCACTATCGTAAGGATAGCAAAAGTAGACCAAGAATTAAACAAGTGAATAATATTTTGATTACTGTTACAAATCTGCAAATTGAAAGACATTTAAAGTGGTACTCTGCTTATGCTATGTTTCGGAAAGTCTAATTAAAGAACAAATGACCCTGTAGTCAGGTTTATGTTAGGTGTTTATACAAGAATATTCCATGCTGAAATCCTGAAACTTGAATAGTGTCTATCAGATTTTTTTAGTCACTGTACGTTTTTATAAAATTTCGTTTTTAAATGCTACATTTAGTAGAGAATTTTGTAAAATAATGAATAATAAATGTATACCAGCAGTTCTTCACTAGATCATCTAAATATACTTTATTTTACTGTACAAAAACTGGAAAAAGTTTAAAGGTAGCAGGAACTATTTAAAATAGCTAACGGTGTAAGGCGTGAAAGAGGCGAGTCACTCAGAGGGTAGCCACTACTACCATACATCATACATAACATCTTTCTCACTAAGAAAACAAATAAATAAAAGAGTATATGTCACTTTTTGATATCAGACATATTCTTAAAAGTATACCTTCTAGGTATGTATTATGCCTAATTGTAAGTATACTAGCATGGGTTCACTTCCACTGCTAGAAGATTCCTAACATTTTATAAGAAATTTTGTGACTGGTCAGAATGACTTGTCCCAGTGTATCTAAGTATACTGCATAGAAATTTTATAAACAGAAAAAGAAAATAAATTTATAAAATAATCTGTATATGTTAAAATATTCAGTAAAAGTTTCAGAAATTATCTCATTCAAAGCAAATGTCCCACCAGGTGCGTCTCGGAAAGAAATTTATATTATCAGTCAATACTCAATAAACTGTCGAAGAGATGACATCATACCAAAGTAAAATAACAAAAAAACTGTCTAAAAATGATAAAAAAAGATATTAATTTCAAGTTAAAACAAAAAATGAGTAGTCCACCTAATCCAACCAGGATCGTTACTCATTTTACCTTTTTATACAAACATAACCAAAATTCCGTCTCCTGGGGATCGTTTCGTGATAAAACTCCACCTTCAAACGGGTTAAGATGTTTCAAAAATAAATAACAATTATAAGAAAACGTCAAACAAATCATGTTAACCCTCTTGGTGGTCCTAGTGTTAATAGAGCAAGGGGTGTGTAACAAAGGCTCGCTAGAGGAGCGAGCAAACCAAGGAGAGACGGGGAGAGACAGAGAGAGAAGAGATTCGCGATATACTATATTCGTGGTACAAATGAAACAGTCTCACCCCGCCCATTGCGACGAGAGATCTCCTTTCATTTGTCATCTCAGCTTTGCGTTTGACTCGCCAGTTTCTCCCCATTGTCTGCCACGCGGAGATAGTTTTGTCCTCGGCAAGAACCGTATCAGAGGATCACCGAACACCGCCTCGAAGATCCTCGAGAGGAAAGTCCAGGGCAGGGAATCCTTCTCTAACAGGATCGTTCGATGATTCGTAACCGATGACCTTGGCTGATCCTATCGAGGCGATCTAGAATCTAAGAGGACTCGACAATGTCTGGGAGAGGGTCAACACTTTCTTCGGCGGACACCCCTTTCTGCTTTCTTTCCCCTCGTGGTCTTGTCCCCTGCTTTTTCTCCGGAATTCTTTTCTTCGGCAGGAGTTTCTGTTTTCCTTCCTGCGAGCTCGCGAGGACGCTTTTTGCTGGACGTCGCGGACGCAGGTTTTTCTGGACGGGTGATAGCTAATTCGAAGGATCTAGGCTTGATCGAATTTTGGGGATTTGAAGTGGCTGGAGCTGTTAGGTATGGATAGTTGTTATGTGGAATTATAAGGTGTTTGGAATTGATAGTGCAGATCAGAGGAAACTGAAATTCCTAAGGCGGTATTAAGTGTTTTAAATGTTTTAGAAGAGTTGAATTTGGGATTATCTTGTTAAAGAGGAATTATAGTTTGTTTAGAATTGAAAATATGCGTCAGATCACAGAAATCTAAAGAAGACTTTAAATTTAGGTTTATCTTGAACCTCTTTGAAAATTCTGCTACTTAAATTTGTTCCAGCAGAAATGTCTACTCTATGGACCCGTTAATTTGGATTAATAAACTCTCTAACTGAACCGTGCTCATGTTCCAGTTTATTGATCACCAACCATAGACGTTAATTGACCGGATGATCAATTGAAAAATGGGAGGAGGGTGTTCCAGATGGCATTGAGTATCAGTGTCCCTATTGATGTTGTTATGGTATTTTTGGATCTCAAGCGTTTCCCTAAATTTTCTTGGGAAATAGCCTAGATCTAGTTATCGCTTTGCAAGAACACTTACATCCGAAAACCTTTTGCAACTATCATCACAGCAACCCGGGGCGTGAGAGCTTCAAGGATGAGGACCTCATGTTTCCTTCAATTCGCTGAATACTGCGTACCCTATCAGTAACGCTGTTCTTTAACCCTGTACATGTTTACAGTTTCACCGTTTCACAATTCTTCACAAATATTATACACAACGCTGCGTTTATATTGGTAAGTTACTTCTACCAGTAACTGGTACAAGTAGCTAACCTGTCTAATCCACTTACGAGTTGTTGGTATAAGTTACTTACCAATGTAAACACCTACTTGCCCCGAGGTTGGGGTCTGGCTAGCTACTTGTATCAGTAACTTGCCAATGTAAACGCAGCCTAAGTCTGCATAGTCTGTGTCTATTATAAAAGGTCTCCGAGGCAAAAGGTTGAAGCGGTTGATTAACAGAGGCGCAAAACGGATGATAACATGAAAATGAGCAACGAAGATATACAGAACAATATCGTGGTTTTCTTCGGTGAACATTCCAGAGTGGTTAGCCGTAAACGGGCTGGCCTGGGCCGGCCAGGAACATGTTAATTAGCGGTAATTAAAGCGCGCTCGTCGACCGCCTATCCCCCGTTGCATCGGACGCGTTTCCTCCTCGACGT
Organism: Macropis europaea; assembly: GCA_916610135.2. Lineage (NCBI taxonomy): Eukaryota > Metazoa > Arthropoda > Insecta > Hymenoptera > Melittidae > Macropis > Macropis europaea. The sequence continues at coordinate 25,330,554 of OU744344.1, forward strand.
GCTTTACCTGTTACCTGGAATCCCCGTCGCTTCCTTCGTAGACACACTCCCTACCCTGCTGGACATAATTAATTTGCCTTCGTCGAACGAACCCCGCGGATAATTAATTACGAGCTTGCACAGTGCCTCGCCGAGAATTCGCGACGTTCGATCGTACGATTCCGCAATTACTTCGTCAGATTTCTTGTTGCATGATAAATCAGTAAACAGTCTAACACTTTGGCGACTGTAAATATTTTATGGACACTACCTTTTTGGCTGTTTTTGTAAGAATTCTTGAGTAACGAAGCGTTCTATATTTGTCTGCTTATGATTGAATATTCTACAATTTCCACTTGATTAGTACGTGAATCGGGATTATGCATGAGAGGAGGTTCAAAAGTCTGTGTAATTTTCTCTTGTCGTTTCAGGTATGCAATTCTGATTTTGGTGAGTTGTTGGTGCAGTGGTAACAAAGAACTGGCGTAAATCGCATCCCTGAAGAGGTTAACCACCTGCCATACGATCTTTGTAATGTTGTCCATTAAAGTAATGAACTATAATTTAATTACAGTAAAATCTCGATTATCCGAAAATTGGTAACCCTATGTCTGTTACATGCTAAAATTATCATTTTTATGCTAAAAATAGTTACATTGTGAGTCATAATTACAGTTCCTATAATAGAGGTCCTACTGTATATTTCTTATGTAGTCCTGTGATGTGAGAGCAATCTTATTTCTTGTTGTCGCCTGTGTGATTCAAATCTTCTGCACTTACATAGAATGTACTTGATTCTTATTTGTCTGTGGCAATAATTGCAGCAAGATGTACCTGCTCTCTCTGTCTCTCTCTCCCCCTCTCTCTGTTATATATTCATGTACAATTTTGGAGTAGCCAGTTTTTAGTCAAGACAACATAAAATTTTTAACAATTCATATTCAAGCGAAACTCATATTCAGACCGTGCAGACCATAATCTGCGACAAGAGTGTAACTCGTTATTACAAGGCAAGGGGTTAACAACGTACGCGCACCCCGACACGTCCACTCCATCCCGAAAGCATCATCCGATTCGCTGTCCGCTCTTCAAGAAATCCTCCTGAAGTATACATTAAGTGAAAGAAAAAAGGGAGGAAACATGACACACGAAGGAGACTCAGTCGTTAACCGCGAGGGTAACAATTCCGGTCGCGAAAGGAACAATAAGAAATCATACGAGGAGGATCGGAGGGCCGGGTCGCAGCACGGTATAGTATAACAACGCGGCTGCCATATTTCTTCCGTTCCACGAATCCTGTGGACGTTGATAACCGATCGATTAATTCGAACTGGAGAAAGATCCAACGTCCATCGCCTCGATCTCTCGGCGTCCGTGCGCCCTTTCCTTTTTTCCTTTTTTTCCCTGTTCATCGGGAGGCCTCCTCCTTAAGTCAGATCGCAGCAAGATGGCCGCGGGCCCCGGTAAATAAGCGACTGTCATCTGACGCCCGCAAAAACCGGATACACCGCGGCAGACTGGTCTTCCTCTTTCTTCTTCTCTCTCTCTCTCTCTTTCTCTCTCCGTGTCACCCTCTCTCGCTTTCATTCTCTTTCGTTCACGTTCATTCTCCCTCCTCCTCTCGCTCCTTCTGCCTCTAACTATTTTATACTGCCTATCTCTGTCCATCTCTCCCTCCACCCCTTATTCTCTATCTGTTCTTCATTTTGTCTCCCAACTCGACCGTTCTCTCTCTCTCTCTCTCTCTCTCTCTCTCTCTCTCTCTCTCTCTCTCTCTCTCTCTCTCTCTCTCTCTCTTTCTCTCCTTTTTCTTCTCTCAGCCCTTCGAGTTCGTCCTCTTCTTCTTCTTCTTCTTCGTCGTTCATCTCCCCCGTGTTCCATAGCGATGCACCGAGGATTAATTACAAAAAATCCGCGGCGACGCGAATTGGAAACGTCGTTCCACGAATCGGAGGGTGAGAGAGGTGGACGGTGAGCTGTTTTTGGGACGGCCCGTGGAAGATGGCCCAATAAACGATCCAAGGGACAGGTAGGGTTGGCGACAGCTGCTACCCAAGGGAATCGGTGGTACCTCGTTGAAATTGTAATCGATCACATCGAGGGCTGAATCGATGCGGTCACCGAGCGGTTCCAACGAGTTGCTTTGGGGGTTCTGCGATATTTCGGTGGGTGTTAGGGGATCAGAGGTGTTCGAGATCGATTCTGTCATTCTATGGTGTTTTTGGAATCGATGCTAGACCTCTAATGTGTTCAGAGATGTATCTTTAATTTTTTTGACAGATGAAGTTGTTTTTGAGAATTGAGAGCGATTATTCTGTATTTCTTTTTATAAATGCAAATATAAGTACATTAAATTGCATTATATGTAATATATAAATTAAATAGATCTCTTCGTGTCTCATCTCTTTGTTTTGTGTTAACACGTTGGCTGCCACAGTGAAAATCGCCGTACCTACTCAGACATCTTGTAAAGTGCATTTTTGAATACATATTGTTGAGAAATAGAATATTGAACTGTAAAATTGTATACTTAGCATGTTCTATCATTATTCTGACGCTAACATCAGTCGGATTTTTATGAAAATTAGTAATTATTCAATTGGGCAATATTTGATTGTGCAGGCTGACATAAGTCTGCGTGGTAGTAAATGTGTTATTCGGGCTTCGGCTCGTTTTTGTATATTTTAATAAATATCGATAATTATACTGTACAGTACATCAGTATTACTCATTGTCAGACCTGAGAATAGAAATTAGTGAAACAAACTCGAAGTCAGACTGAAGATTTTCAATTTCTGTGATGTTCAGAGTAAAATCGAAATTCATTAATATTTCAAAATTCATCTCGCATATCAAGAAGTGATTTATTTTAGGAGAAGAATTTCTTGGGAATCTTCTGTTCTAAAGCAACCACAGGTCGCGGAATTCTTTGTTTTTCGGTGATTTTGAGACAAATGGTGGGAAGTCTTGAGGGGCCATTATAATGACATTAGCAAAGTTTCTACGGAGTACTCAAGAAAGGGAAAGACCTTCATATGTTTTTTTTAACACTTCCTGTTTGTGAAACTGAGCTGCTATTAAACAAATGTTGATTGATTCACTCAGTCAATATTCTAATAGGATTCCTTAAAGTCATGGTGTTATTAATAGTAAATGTTATTTATTTTTCAAACACATTAAATTCTTCAGTTAAATATATTTTAATACTGATACACCTACCTCGTTGTCAGATTAAATAAAGAAGATTCACTGAAGTATAATCTACCTTCTTTCGAAATAAAAAACCTAATCCACTGCAATTTCCAGGACCATCAATGATGAAACGACAATTTTTCCGTCGCAATGTCATCATCGAACGTTGCTCGCCTGCTACTCGATACTGATTCAGCATTTTTAGATTTCCTGGACTTTTCAGTTTCAGTTTACAACAATAACCTCCGATCATTTCTATTCGATTAGGAAAACAATGAAAAAACTATGTATGATGAGTTTAGAATCCAATGAAGAAGCGTTTGAGCATCTTTTTTAATGAAGATATTTATTTAACATATCTCACGAACTAATCACTCTTCGACTACTTTACCCTAATACTTTTTTACAAGTTGTATAATAAAATATGTTTCCATTTTCAAAAATGGTGCAACTGTGAAATGCACATGAATCGTTACATTTGCGAAAAAAAATATGGCCCTGAAAATGTAGTCTTCTTTGAACTTTTTCTCTCTTTTCTTTCACTTTTTTTTCGCACTTTTTTTCTCCAACATTTTTCTCTAATTGTAATTAGAAAAGTGGTGTGTCTTGTTCTAATTGCGTGGACCACCCTGTATAACTTACAATTTTTCACGTCTCTCAAAATACATATTCAAAAGCAATGTTCATACAATTTAACACAATGACGCCCTCTAATAATTTGCAAACACGAGTTATTTTTGGAATTTCTGCAAGAATTCTTAACTACGTTATTGTCGTTGTATTGAATATTCTAACATTACCACTTCATTAGTAGTTGAAATATTTATTATATTATTGTATTTGAGAAATTTATTGTTTTACATACGTGAAAAGGGACGTCAAAGTGTTAACGTGCTCAATATCCGAAAAACAAACATTTAAAACCGTGACAAAATAAAAAGCACATTTTCAAACATTCATTTTACAAAATACAATTTCTCTGAAGTTTCATTTCTATAACTGCATTAACATACAAATTATTGAACTCCAAAAATGTACATTCACATAAAACTCTGCAGTCTACTCATGTGAAGCAATAATTCAACCGAACGAAAAAACGAGCATTTCTTCCGACGAAAGCTTCACTGGGGAGGCAGTCGAAGGTACCCAAAGCTCACCTTTCACCGCAAAAAACCGGAGTTGCATCGCGAGGGTGATCAAGAAGCGTTCCTAATGATTTCGTTGACGAGCCGATAAACTCTCAATCGCTCTCGAATCGCCTCGAAACCGAGCGGGAGAGGGTTAGAGGGGTTGGGCGGAGGTGCGCGTCGTTTCTAAGGGTTTTTCGTGTCGGCAGTCCTTGACAGTGGAATTGGGAGGAATTAAAAACGAAGTGAAATAAAGCAAAAGGCAGAGAGAAGGACGCGGGTGCTTTGTGATGTTCCCAGAGACCGCTCCCTTCCACTTATTTCACCCTTCGCCCTCCCTCCAGCCCTCCGCCCTCCTCTTCCTGTGTCTTTCTCCGCTCCTTTCTCCCTTTTCGTGCCAACTCCGTCGACGTTAGGTTCATGCAGCGAGGAACTAATTTCGCTCAACTGTAAAAACCAATCATCCCTGTCTATCGTTGCGACGATTATCATTTCTAATTCTATCGGTGAATTAATACGAGGAGTCTGTGAGAGAAATTTGGTCCCCTCGACGATTCCCTGATTTCGTATCAATATGGAACGGCTGTTCTAGGATCTCGTTCGATTTAATATATCGTTGATCGATGTCCCGTCGGAGGACCACAAGGAACGCGGGGAAAAAGAGCCTCCGAGTATGTTCATTGAGAATTCTGATTCGCTGTTTTATTTTTTTTTGGAGTTTTTGCTCCTGTGTCTGGTTTTAGCTTTTTTCTTGTTGGTAGACTGAGCGATTTGGTTTATTTATTCTAGGAAGTGTTGGAAGAAAATTGTTGCTATAGGCTAATGAATTTTAATTGTTTTGTGAATATTGTTCAGTGGGACAGTCTTCTTCGAGTATGTTCATTGAGGATTCTGATTCGTTGTGTTTAACTTTTGTTTTTGGAATTTTTGGTCTTGTGTCTGGTTTTACTTTTTTTCTCGTTGGTAGACTGAGCGACTTGGCTTACTTATTAGCAAATATTGTCATAACCTCAGTTGATGAATTTTAATTATTTCGTGAGTATTGTTCAGTGGGAAAGCCTTCTCCCATTATGTTCATTGAGGATTTTGATCCGCCATGTTTATTTTATTTTTTTTTGAGTTTTTGGTCCTGTGTCTGGTTTTATTTTAGTAAGTGCTGGAAAAAAATTGTTATAATCTCGATTGATGAATTTTAATTGTTTTGTGGATATTGTTCAGTGGCGCACAGTTGTGAAAAGGTATGATTCTTGGGTTGGTTATTGAGATACGAGCATTTCACCACTTCATGGTCCGTTGATGATCGATGACGCACCTTCCGTTGATTTACGAGACTCGATGGAAAAAGGTGTGTTCGTACTGACGCGATCGAAAAACTGAGAAGCATGGAGTAATGAATTTTGTTTGTAAAACGTGTTTATCGATTATGTTAATTGTTTCCTGTAGTTCCATACAGTTCATGGAGTCTCTCCTTTTTTACATTTATACCTCTAAAAATTCAGTTCGTTCTTGAGTTTACTGTCCCTTAATCGACACACGGTTGAAAACAATTCTGACTTTTAAATAAATAAACAATTTTTAACATACTATACATGTGCAATAGTTTACCAAACTTTACGTTCTAATGTCGAGAATTTTTTGGACAAAATTTAAAAAAAATCTTATTTATTTTCTAATATAGTGTTCCTGTATTCCTACCCATTATGTGCAGAGTTTTATTAACAATTGTACACCCTTATAAAAGTGGTCTGAAATATTTACGTTTTCTACTATTTGAAGATAGTATATCTATGAATTAAAAAAACACACTAAGCTTTGTCGAAAAATTCCCCAGATCCACAGGAAGATCAGGATATACCGTAGACAATCATTAACATTATCATTTTTATTTACATTATCTCAAATAAATAACAAAATTCTACAACTTTTCTTGAAAACATCAAATTTTCTGATCTCTCCAGTAAACTCCCTTCAGAGTGCTTCCAATTATCAAATCAACGCCAGCAGTTTCGCATAAACGAGAAAAATAAAGCCTGGACCCCCGGACGACTCTGAAATCGACCCTGGTGCTTAATTAATTAATCACCGACACGGTTGTTAGCGTTTTAACGAACAGCTCGTGCAGTCGGGGACACGATCGCGAACGGTGCGTACCGATCGTAGAAATTACGTTCGAAGTGGGAGAGATTCGTGGCGAGGGCCCAGTATTAACGATAATTAGACAATTAATTCCTCGTCCCAGGCCAATGGAGGAGATCGCTCGACCGAGACAGAGAGCAGAACTATAAATTCACCAATTATCGCTCTAACGCGTAATTGGGCCGATCTTCCGCTCTCTGGGACTTTGTGGGAAAGCAGTCGACCGCGACATTGGCGCCAATTTACTGATTGCATTAACAACCTAATTGGTCTTTTAGCGGAGGATCATCGTTTGACGATCTGCAAGCATGTATCGATCGGTTTTGGGCTTAAATTGAAAAGAACTATTAAGAGAATAGGTCTAATTCTTCATCCTTTCTGTTAAATCAGTTTACTTAGGTGTTAGATTAATTAAAAAAGTACTATTGATGCTAATTTAACACACTTATCACGATGATCGTAAATGAAAATTCTATGAATATTGATGTTTGGGAAACATGAATTGATTGATCTTGGATCTAAATTGAAAAGAACTATTGCGAACATAGGACTAATTCTGTTATTAGTTAAATCAGTTTACTTCAGTGTTAGAATAATTAGAAAAGTAATATTAATTCTAATCTAATACATGTATCAGGAAGATCATCATTGAAGGTTCTGCGAGCACTGATGCTCAAGGAACATGAATTGAGTGATCGTGGACCTAAATTTAAAATAACTATTGCTAAAATATTAGACCTTCTCCAGCTCTTCTGTTATTAGTTTAATCAGTTTACTTCAGTGTCAGAATAATTAATTTAGCACATTTGTGTGAAGGATCGTAATTGAAGGTCCTGTAAGGCTCTCAGCAGTCGAATTGAACTGATACAAAAATGGATCTAATTATCTACTTTTCTAATTCAGTTACATTTAGAGATGGAATGTTTGCAGAAGAAAATATTAATTATTTAAATAATTGAACAGACACATGATACAGAATAATAATCGAAGGTCTTGTGAGGATTGATGTTCGAGAAACATGAATTAAATGATCCTCGGCAGTCGAACTGCATTGACATGAAAATAAGTATAATCGTCTACTTTCTTTACTTAGTTTAATGTAATGATTAAGTATTTCCAGAAGAAAGTATTATTTGTTTTACAGATTAAAAACACTAATAAACTAGAATTATAAACAAAGACCCTGCAAGAAAATTACAATATTAACCAACATAAAACTGGATTTATCTGTCTGTTTCTCGCATGCAATTGAATAATTTCACTGATAAAAAGTTGCAAAAATAATGTGAAACATTATAATCAAATTTATCGATGAAAACAATTCATGATAGGAGATCCTGAGATGCTTCATGATTTAATAAACAGGAAGCCATCTGGAATCCTAATTTTAAGGGACTAATGTGAATATGAATACAGTTAATAATAGAATAATTTTCAGGAATGATATTCATGTTCATGATTGAATATATAAGACATAATCGAGAGTCCTATAAAGCTGGAAGTTCGAGATATCGAGGACCACCTTCTCTGGCACGCGAAGCCTTTTTCAGGACTTTCCAGGAAGCCCTTTGCAGCAACCGCCGAAACGTTTGTTCCTCGGAATGCCGTGGATCTTTAAAGGTCCCTTCCTAGACGAACCGACCGTCGATGCATTCCATCGTCGATCCTGATGATCCTCGAATTCCTCGATCTGGTCCTACAAAAATTTGGAGAGCTCCTTCTGCACGAGTGCAAATTCAATTAGCGCTCGAACTATTCCCCTGTTTCGAGCTCTCCGCACAGCAAAGCCTATCTTCTCCTCATTAAGCTCATTCACTTTTTTGCACTAACTCTCGAAAATTTTATCGTAATTATTTTCTCGAAGAAAGTAATTAGTTACAGTGACGAATGAACCATGGTCACGGGATTAATTTCAACACCCTGTTCGCGACGGATCAGACGAATCTTTTAAAAAGGGAATCAGAAATCAGGTGGTTCGGGGTCACAAGGAAATTAGCCTTCTCATTAATCCTTGGGTAACCTAGCGTTTACCTTTCTGTGGAAGATTAGATTTAAATTATGTGAAGAACTGATCCTGCGAGAATTTTTGATGCGAAAGTGGATGAAGAAATTAAAGAGGACATAATTTCGTGGACCGATGATGGAAGTAGGAAGAATAGAATTTTATTGAGTATTTCATTCTGTCAGTCTTCGTCAAGGTATAGAAAAATGATCTACGATTATACAATATTCAACATCGCTAACTTTTAAAGAATAATAAGCGACAGAACGGTGGTATTGTTGAAGAAATAATTAACGAGCAGTCAAGGCTAATAAGAATAAATGCAAATTCCAATCAATGGAGTTCAAAGATTCCATCAACAAGAGCTCACCTAGGCCATGACGTAACTCGGAAGCTCTCTAACAACCTCTCAAGAACACAAAACAGAGCTATCCCCACTGAGAAAAAAGATCCAGGAGATTCAACACCTCCTCTTGTTGCAAGGTTCAATCATCTCAATCATCACGGCCTCACTCACACCTCGACGTAACTCAAAATCTCTAACAATCTATCAAGAATACAACACAGAGCTATCTCTACAGAGAAAAAATTCAGGAGATTCAACAACTTCAGTTGGTCCAACCAATCAAGATGGAAGATTCCGTCATCTAAAGTTAACCTAAACTTATATCTAACTTACAGGCTGTCCAACAACCTCGCAAGCACACAAAATAGAACTATCCACGCAGAGAAAAGATTTTCAGGAGATTCTACACATCCGCTTGTTCCAGGGTGAATAAGATCCGAACCAATCAAGCAACTTAGAAGATTCCATCATCAAGACTTCACCTACGTGTCACGTAACTAAAAATCTCTCCGACAACCACCGCGGTGCAAAAGACAAAGATATCTTCCAAACAAAAAATCGGAGGCACAAAAAGCAAAGAAAACAGATAGGCCGAGAAAAAGACAAAGAATATGAGCTAAAGAAAAGACGAAATCGTTTGGTAGCGGCATACAGTAGCAGTATCCTTTCAACCCGATGGAACCGCCCTACTCCTTCCAGCTGCACCCTTCTCTTTTTTTCACATTTTCTCGAGAAACAGAGAGAGAGAGAAAGAGAGAGGCGGCTTCTTAAATTCATCCTTGCCTCGACCAGGGCTGTAAAAGCTCGCGCGGGTGCTTTACGAGTGTGAATAGACGGCCGTCCAATTATGCGGCTTAATTTAAATGGGATAATTGCGTCCAGGGAGCCGGCCCGGCATTATGCCTCGCCTGCTGGATATATTTCTGCATGTGTACGCGCACGATACAGCCCTGTGTGCGTGACACAGGGCCCAGGGTGTGCTTTACACGACGATCAGCAAATGTACGTGTAATTGGATCGCTCTCGGAAATATTCATTCGGTTTAACAGCAGTTCGCGCTTACCCTTCGCCGCGTATTTATTTTAACGCGTTTCTTTGTCGTGTCGGATAGGCCCACGGACATTATAGAACAGCTTTCTTCGTCTCTTTCTGCGTGCACTGATTTGCTTTTCGACGTATTCAAATGATGGGAGCATCCGGAATGATTTGCTCCGAGGTCCTGGCTGGTTGGAGTGCGCTGATCTGGCGTTATTATCAGGAGATCAAGCTTTTAGGTAGGATACATGTTTTATCTTTTGCTGAAACTTTTGGCTTCCATGACGTACAGATAGCAGAACAGTTTAGTTTATGGCGACTAGACAGGGTGTAAGCGATCTTTGGGAAGTATTTAGGCAAACCAAATAGCTCTACTGTTGCAGACATAGAGGCAACCTTCAGCTGGTTAGGATAGGTCGTCCTAGGTGCGTACACTTCCTAAATTTTGGAACATCCTTTCAGCTAATCAATAATTAGCAATCACTTCTGGCTGAAGTCCACCCTCCTTCAATATTCAGCGAATATTTCGTTTATTAAATCACCTTTCTTGAATGGTCTTGCGTACCACATCCGATCCTATCACACAGAAAGCTGTACATAAATTTGATTCAGATTTGGAACGATTAGGAGCTGATTATCCGGAGAAGAGTTTTTGGGATGAATGAAAGGCCTTTCAGGTGGCAGAGGACTAGGTGTCAATAACACCTAACGGCATTAAACGACGCACGAGCCACGGATTTAAAGTTGGTCATCGGTTTCTTGTTTTCGCCTCTCTCCTCGAAGCGTAGGAGTCTTCCCTTCGGTGGCCTATTCCTCGTTTTTGCCCCCGCGTCAACGCACGGACGTTACGAATCGAATTTTCACGCTGGAGCTTATCGATGATTCCACGTCTCCACGTTGGAACGTCTTCTGAGCTTCAGTGTACCCCTTGGAGCCGTGAACGAGTCACTTCAATGATCCACTGCGATGATTAATAATTCTATCGAGGGACAGAATACTATTATCTAAATCAATTGAAGGGTTAGAAGAAAAAACAAGGAACGTCACAAAACAGCTTCATTAAGAAAATCAATTTTAATAATTTAGTGCATCAGTAAAGAAACAATGCTTAATGAATGTAACTGTATTGTTCATGATATAAAGTTGTACTCTAATTACGCGACAGAAAGAACATGAGCGAAAATATAATTATTTTACATTATTTTAATTTTTCTTTCAAGTTGAGCACTGCAGAATACAAATGGACATACCCTGTTTTTTCCCCTTACACTTTAAGTGTTAATTCACAACTTAATTCGTGTTCTCCATCTTGTTCGGCTTTTTATATTAATCACGCATCGACTATTCTTAACATATCGAGCGCCACAGTGAAAACAGTCATACATAATCAGACACGATATACTTTACTATTTTTTATATAAATCGTAAAGAAAAAAAGATTTGTGTACTCTGTCGTGTTTTTCTGTTCCTGTATTATCGTTACAGTATAAAGTTTGTTCAGAATTTCGTGAGAATCAATAATTATTTAATTAAATTAAATTTGAAGTGCAGGTCAGCGTTGATCCCCACGGCATTCAACGTGTTAAATGCTTAAATATATCCTTAAACAAATCTTTGTTTATTTGTTACGATATATTTGCTTCTTGTTGCATTCACTATAATTAGACTGCGAATATTTTTGCATGTATACAATTTTAGAGTCCGACAATTCTTATATTAATACAGCCGAAGAAATTCAATGTTGATTTAAGTATATTCAGTACTTCATAAGTTTAAAAAATGTACTTTTTAGTTATCTTATGTAATTAAAATGTACGTATTTCAGGTATATGAATATGTTAAATCGTATAAACATCCACAGTCTATTAGTTATAACCTACAATTGTTCACTATATGTACGACAGATTATTTTCTGATATCCGAATATATTCTATGTTGAGGATTGTGACTTCACACATTCAGGTTTGTGCATATAGGTTCCAGAAATCATAGACAAATTATCATTAAAATTATCCACCAGTGTAAGTAGCTTCCAGTGTAATATTTTCCACTCGATTAATCAATGTAACAAAAAAGAAAATACGCAAGTATAGCGAGTAACTCACAGATCGAGTTATAGATCAGGACGACCCGATGGAAGCAGAGATTTTCCGTTTCCCTTGAATTTTCCCAAGGAAAACGCACGATAACACTGATAACTCGGTTAACGATCGTCCGCGAGGAGGTGAAAAATCGCGAGTCACGAGAAAAGGGGAATCCGATGGGAGAAAGGACAGGAAAAGAGGGCCAGGCGAGATTACACGGCACAATCCTCAAACGAGGGAAGTTAGGCCACGTTCTAATTGCGAATATGACTCTGCTTAATTTTCCCCCTCGCCGTTGCAACACGGAATTATCGTTCCCGTAGCCTTCCATTCGATGACATGTTTCATGACCGCCACCCTTAGACCTCGATATTTCTTATAGCTATGCTACGGATTTTTATTCAAATGTACATTTTCAGGCTTCAATATTTCCTGTGTTAATATAATTAATTCTTTAACTGCGATGACGCCTATGCTGCTCGACACAGCCGTTTATCCTGTACTGTCGACGCTCATAGGCGTTCGATGCAATGGTTCGCGACGTTCTATTGCAGCTGAGCCGCACGCAACGTTCGCCTCGTTTCCAAGTGGCCCGCAGTCAAAGGGTTAAACAAATGCAACTTCGACAAGACTGCATTTTCTTCTTGAAATGTTCAAAATATGTAATTTTGATTTTGCAAAATTATTGAATATCCATTATCTACCAATTTGGATACACAGTAGAACTTTGATTATCCGAACTGTCATCAATAACAAGATGCCTCAGACTGCACCTATGTTTCTCACAAAAATGATACTTTTTTTGGTACAAAATGAAGTGCACAATGTCACTAATGATAATTTCACCCTATAATTAACATAGAAGAAGAATTTTCGGATGAGCCGCGTCCGATAATCGAGCTTCCACTGTATTAAATTGTATAAACATCTGCAGTTGAATTATATCCAACATTTTATTGATCGCCTCGAGAGATTTGTTCGGACAGAACAATTGAAAGGATAATCAATATCCTTGAGTAATGATAGTTTAGTTTAAACTTTTCTCGAAAGTGAACTCTGAAATAGAAAAATTTATTGTATATTTTTGATTTGCTGTAACAAATATAGCTACCATGATTCTTGGCATAATATTCTATTCCTAGGTTCGTATCTACCACCACGTTTGACTCATGATGTGGTCAGAAACTTTAAATTCTTTATTCTTCAAAGATTATGAGGATCCCATAGTGCACAAACATTCGACGAATAAGACAATATTTTGTGTTTACTTTCTGCACTGCAAGGGGTTAAATATAAATACGTAAAACAGAACTATCTGCAACTACGTTAAATTCATTTTCGCGATCAATAGCAGGACGTAATTGATGTTAATGGATGTGTAAAACGCGTCACTATTTAACGAGAATGGATAGCATCAAAGAAAGTGAATAAAAAATGTCTAATGAATATAGATCGAAGAGGAAAACGTTCAAGATCCATCGATCGTTGGTTATGTTCGTTGAAACGGTACTCCGGAGTGTCGAGCTCGAGTCCATTGACTTCTATCGTCTTTCCGGCCTCCAGGAAAGCCGACGACTTTGAACTCTGCGCGCCAAGAAAATTCCATTTCCCTCTATGGAAAAAGCGCTCGTCGAATCGCCATGCTGTAATTAGCACCGGTGTATATGGGAATAGGAAAAGGTGCTGCAGAGAAGTCGGAGATCGACGCGTCGATAGTGCTCGACTGTGGCGAGCCGTTTTTAGAATTGTTTTATGCAATTTTATCGACAGTATAGATTAACCGTGGGATCAGGTTCGATTTTATTGGATCCTGAAAGATGGTATACCGCTTTACATAAATATTTATTTTTGTTGGCGAGTTTGAGAGAATGGGGAACAGAGACTTCGAAATTACAGGTAATTTTAAATATTATTTATTATCACATAGTTTATTTATATACTATTAGCTTCAGAGGTTGGCAAGTGCTAATCAGTCAATTCAGGTTAATTCATTCCTAATGGACTTCATTCAAGTTGGATAGTTTGTACTCGTTTCAATTGGGAGTTGATTTCAAACTTGAAACACTTCAGGTTCAGTAGAAGTTTCTTACAATTGTTCACACCTTCTGTATTCTTTTTATACTCTAATTATAATCCATAATACCCTCTAATGGTTACAGGTTCCAGATATTTAAGCTTCTTCTTTTAATTGTATCAAGGAGGTTGTTAAAGAATTCTTTAAAGGACTCCTTTAAAATGTCCTATTGCACGGTTTGCCAAATCATGATGGATATCCCCTTATCCTGCATAGTCCAATTACTTACTATCTTCCAGATACTCCTTCATAGACATCTTGTGATTTAATTGCCGGATATTAGCCTGACCTGAATACTCCACCTATTTTCAATAACCATCATCACTACATCTATCATAACTAGACTGCGGATGTTTATGAAATTTAATATATCCAAATTGGAGCATGAGGGATATTTAATAACATTGCAAAATAAAAGTTATATGCTCTGAATATTTCAAGCATCAAATACAGCCCCGTTGAAGTTTCATTTATTTAACTACATTAAAATAGAACATATGAAAGTTCAAAAATGTATATACATATCCATAAACATCCGCAGTCTAATCATAAGGATTTCTGTGTAGTCTGTCTTATGCTTTAATTCTTCAGTCACAATGGACATCACACTACAATCAATCGCCTTAACGTTTAACAGCCACCAAACGTCTGAATTCGTACCATTAATACCATCTTTAAAATTGTCTGCTGCTTTAATTGCCAAATTGCGGTGAGCATCACTCTACCCAGAATGCTGTACCGATTTTCAATGACCTTCCAGAGTTTTCCAAACATCGATACTCTAACCATTATCACGACGTCCGTCCTAACGATTTATATTTAGAAGCAAAATTCAAGTACCCTTCGAAAAGGTCCACTCGCGCTAATTGCCAAGACACGGTGGACACTGGAAAGGGTTGGAGTCCGCGGCTGGTCGCATCGTGAGACGAATCCTAAGGGGAAATTATCGAAACTCGCGTAAGAGACGCCTTAACGACCGTTCGCGCGGCTCCCCGTGCCGAAATGAGCTGAAAACGGTCAGAAATAAAATTAGGATGCCGGCCGCGGCGTTCCAAGCCGACTGTCTCCAGGTAGACATTGACTTTACCCTCGCGCATTCCTCGTCCTTTTGCGGCAACTGGAATTGGAACTAAAATTCTGAAAGGATGCGCGCGCGGAATCGCAGTCTACCCTTTAAGTAATCCCAGACGAAGTATTCTAAGGAAGAGCCTGGTCCAGGTGAAAAAAAACTGGCACTCTCAGCGCCGAGAGAAATCGTTGCAGATTGCTCCGAAGAACCTGGTCGCCTGTCGTCGAATTTGCTCGATCGACTGCAACGAAAGAAATCGGTTTAAACGATCTTCTGATGGAATCTTAGGAATCATCGGGGATAGACAGTGAAATGATAGAAGACGATTGCAATAGGGGTTCAAGGACTGAAATGTTTTGTTATGCAGCCTAAGTGATTCTGTTCAGAGAGGCTGGATAAATTGCAATTTGCTAACAAGGACCAGTCTACAGAATCAAGTCTATTTTATGGATACCCCAACACTTCAGGACAAGATCGAGTTCTCACATCACCTCCAGGTCCAGTCAATCATCCATCAGAATTCGAACCAGCAACCCAGTCACCTGTACCTTCAAGCAAAAAGCAACACCTAACTCCTAACTGGTTTCCGAAAAACAGTCAACCTGTGCAACCCCTGTTAAAACATTCAAGCTCCTTCAGAAATGATGAAACCCTCCCGGCAGAAGCGTCAGGAGAAAAAAAAGGGGAGCTCGATCCGGGATTCAGTAACCCTCTGACGGTCAGAGGGGTAAAGAGGGGTACACAGGGAGTGTGATGGCGGCGGCAGAGGGCTGGAGGGAGCTGGAAGTCAACCCTCGGGCGGGGTTGAGGAACTAGCTGGCCCCTGATGTCCCGTCTGGCTCCTTTTCGTGCCTTTCCTCTCTCGTCCACCTTCGAGCTCCTTCCTACGAGTCGATTTCCACCTCCTGGAGGGGATCCTGGATTTTTTCAGACTTGCGCCTGCGATGGGTGGACACCAGGCTGCTCCGTTCTCGACCAATCGAGGCGAAGCCGGTCGGGTTACGCCTCTCCGAGTGCGCCGACCGAGGCTCGGCTTCCTCATCGACCTCATCGGCTCCTCTCTCTTTCTCCCTCGTTCTCCGTCTCTCCTTCAACCCCTCGTTCTGTCCCTACCCCACCGTCCTTCTTCATCTCTGTCGACTCCTCGTCTCCTCGTCGCTCCGCCGTTAGCCGGCTTTGTCTGTTGCCTCCGCTTGCTCGGGATTGGGCTCCGGATGCAACGCTTTTCAGATCATTTCTACGGCTTCTTTTCCTTTTCTGATCTTCCTTGCTCGCTGGATCGAGGTACATGGTTTGTTAGGTTTCTTGGGATCTCTTTTTTTGAAACTCATGCCGATTATTTGAGTTTAGTAGTCCTTTTAGAGTGTTCTTGATTTTTGTGGATGTTCTCTATTTTTCGACTGATGAGATTGCTGTTTTTGCAGCGGTTCGTTGGGAGTGTATGCATGCTTGCTCGCTTATCTGTTTTTGGGATGTTTGCTTCTGACTTTGTGAGTTGGCATCCTCTGATGAAGCGTTCGAGGAGTCATTGTAACTAACTGATTTTGCTTACATATAAAATCCTCAGGTCTCCTATTATTTGAGACCTTCACAGTAGATCTCCACACGTGTTACATTTTACTCTGACTAAATAAATGAGAGTGACCTTGGACTCCCTATTTTCGGTATCTGTATCATACTAATAATAACGTATTTATTCCACATAAAAGTTCAGACTTCCGTTGACCAAGCCAAACGAATGGTACCTATTCGGATTAATTCAAATAGTAAAATCTGATCTTCGGTCTGCCCAGTCAACCAGAGAACAAATCCTGTAGGGAGAGAGCGATGCAAACTCGTTGAATGTTGAAGATAGCCGACAAAAAAAACCGACGAAACCATCCTGGCTCACCGCGATATCATCGATATTTCCCATCGCATCAATCCCGCCAGCACCACCATTATTCTGCACGAAAATCAACATCAGTCTTCCCCGGTTGGAAAGCAGAATTGCAGCGAGTTGCAGCTGCACAGGTGTGGCTGCATCGACCCTTCCTCCACCCCTGCAGCAGAAGGGGAAGGGTTTCATGATGGCAGAGAGGTGCGCATGGCCGCTTTTCGTATCGCTCCAGACTCGCAGGAGAACGTTTCCTCCGAAGGACCAACCCCTTTCTTCGCAAGGGGGTGCGGCCACCACTGTCTGCCTCGAGGCGCGTATCCACCACGATCGCAACCTTCTCGCACACCCCTGCTGTGTCTATCTCCCTCCCCGAGGCATGGAAAGCCACGGAAACGAGTTTTAATTAATCACGAGTCCTCCGGTCCTTGCACCATCTGCGAAGGATCCTCTCGCGAGCGACACCGCGAGACCACGGCAAAAACGAATCCTCCAACGAGCACCGAATCTATGGCCACGTTTTTCTTCCCCAGGTTTTACTCTGGAGATCGCACCGAGTCAGACACCCTGCGATACGTCGTGGTACCCCGTTCTCCGGAGAAGAATCTTACGATCCCGGGTTTTGTCTGTGTTGTTGCTTTCTGAGGGTTCATGAATTTTGGGAATCGGTGCAACAGTGTTTGAAATTCTTTGAAAATAGTTCCTGAAGGACTCTGAATTTTTAGAGATTTGAAACTTTTGGGTTCTCGTTTCTAGGGGTTGCAAACTTTAGAAAGTTGGTCTCACCGATCTCACTGATCTCACGATTCGTGAATTTTGAGAATTGGACTTGATCCAGCTGGGTTTGTGTATTTTGTAGGGTTTCAAATTTGTCCTTGAGGAGTTGTGAATTTTTAGAGGTTTGAAACTTTTGGCATATTGTTTGTAGAGATTCCCAACTTTAGGGAGTTGATCCTTCGAGATTTGAAAATTTTCAGGATTAGTTTTGGGATGTCTGAGAATGTTGTGGATTTTAAGGCTTTAAAATTTGGTTTTGGAGGTTTCAGAAATCTGAAAGTGGTTTGAGACTTCTCGGAGACAGTTCCGAGAAATTTGAAACTCTTTCGAATTTATCTGGATCTGAGAACTCTGATGTATTTGAACCTTCAGGAATTCAGTTTTTAGGGACGCGCTAGATGTTCGGAAATTAGCTTTTGGAGGTCTAGGCACTCAAGAATTAATTCTTGGGACTATTAAACTATCGTAATATTTATTTCAATTAAAAATTCTACAAACTGTACTCCATAGATATTTAAAATTGTCAAGATTTCTGCAGTCCTACCCCAACATAGAATCCTTCAGCATGCAAAAGAACCAAGCGTCCAACACTTTACTTAACGATGCCACGTATAAACAGAATTCATCCCCTGACGTGCTTTGAAACTTGAAGCACGTCCGTTGCAAAAAGTCTCCATTTTCCTAGGAAGAGAGACAGAACGAGAGAAGAATCCTCTCGGAGGAAGGATCGAAGCTCTGGACCCCCGAGATACCTAACAGGGATGATGTAACCGAGGTGCGCATGTTCGCTAGGTGGGTGCACGCCCTCTCGTGCAATTTCATTTTCTAAATGAGCAACCCAACCCTCTGGGAGGAATGGGGTGTGTACCTCGCCACCGTTTGCAATCGAAACTGCATATCCATTTAATTAATTATGCATGAGCCCCGTACCGACAGGCCTGCGGATCAACGTTATCGGTTTGTTGCTTTGGGAATGAAAAAATCGTGTGCGTGTGCTGACACTAGCAATCGTAACGTTGAATTACACGAAAATGTTCTTATCGAAATGACTGAAAATTCTACTGTTCCAATTCAGGGGATGATGGTCCACCTTCTCGAATGCTTAAATAATCAATCAGTGACTTCTTATTCAATCATTGTACCCTTTTTTCAGAACGTAGACGTATGAGACACTGTGACAGACCTATAAGACAGATATTAGCATTTTATTGCAGTTCATGAAGACATCATTTGAATGCACGAGACTAGTCGCTGGACATGTCACTCGATTCTTTTAGATTACGTAACAAAATGATTTAGTTAATAACTGTATAACTCGAAGAACAGCGTGTTGAGGATTTCTATCAATAAATCCTACCATACATTTCCATTCAACATTCCAACGATAGTTTCCCGTGTACCTTTGCAAAAACTCAAAATACTGAAGATTCCATTTCAGTCTTTTAACCGGAAGGAAGTTCTCTAAAAAAGGGGATGTGAATGTTGCAGAAGAAATCGGAGCGCAAGTCGAAGCAGAAGAAATTCTCGATGGAAAAGTTTCAGTGTTAACCCTGACCCGAGTCAATGATACGATGAGGTCGTCTATTTCCCTGGCAACATGGCGAATCCTTTCGGAGGATCGGTTCGAAGGCTCCTCTGATCTTCGGTTCACGTTTTCATCCTCTCGTCTCTCTCTCTCTCCGGATTCGTTTCTCATTAATCTCCGTCTCCACCCTTTTGCTCTGTTTCAAGATTTCTTGTTACTTGCCCAGGCCGCCTCCTTCGCCTCCCTTCCTCTGTGTTCAAACATGGCCGACCAACGGACTCGACCAACCGACCACCGTCCGGACGATTCGTAACCGAGATTTTTCAAATTTCGCCCGGTTCGTACGGTCGATTGGTCGGTGAAAACCGGCCATTCGAAGATGGCCGCGATCCTGGACCACAGCTCGTTCGATCGATGTTTTCCTGGCTTTCGAGACCATTTTCTTTTCGTCCTGGACTCGTGCGGAGATTCTGAATCTCTGATCGCACGGATTCACTGATTAGAAGGTTCTTGCTTTTTTCGTTTTATTTCACACGGAATTTTGTATTGATTAGTATTAACTAACAGAAGTCTCCTATGGGTACCACGAGTCTATGTATAAAATAAAAATTGTAGTTAGGTTTTAGTTTGATGGATTCTTTGGCTCTTGTGTTGACTAGTATCATATTGTTCGATGAATGAAGGTGGTACTTGCATTTTGTTGGACCTTTGGGAGATTCTAAATTGATAGTTAAGAATATTTATATTCTTCAGTGGAAATCTCGATTTCAATTCGACGTTCGTTTATACAAATTTTGGTTTCAAGCAAGAGGCTTTTATAGCAAATTTCTATTTGTGGTACCTCGTCAAGTACTGCATTATTCAGGATTACCGTAGCTCATCACTGAAGGAGAACAATACTCAAGTAATAATCAGTGTATTCTTCTTTCTATGTTTCCACGAAACTTCCTCTGATTTTTGGGGTTTGACGAACGTTCTTCAAGTTCTCTTCAGATTCCTTTACTATTATCTAGGCTCAGTCTGACTCAAAAGGAACCCCAACTCTTCAGCCTGTACAACCTCGTCCACAATCCTCATCATCCAAATTGCTTCTTACATTCCCAGTTCAGAGATTCGATTCTTGTATCCTAAACAAATTTGCCAAGGACTCGCGCGTCAGAGCTGACAACCGTTGCACCTGGACTGACCCGGAAGAAGCCGTGAAAGGAGTCGTAAAATTTCATAAGGGGTCAAGGCAGGAGAACAGGTGTCGAAAAAATGGTCTGGCGATCAGCTAGACAGGGTGGAAGCCAGCCGGGTTTGTCGGTCTGTCGGTCGTAGCGGAGCCAGAAGCGAAAACAAAAAACCTCTCCTCATCTCCGTTCTTCGAGGATGGCCTTGAACTTCGAGGGAGCCTCACTGGTTGGCCGAAAAACCGTGTCGCAGTTTTTCCTCCGGCCAGCAACGACGCCGGCAGCTCTACGAGCACGAATCACCGGGCGAAACGGCTCTTCTTACAGGCTACTTGTTAGGTGGCTCAGAAGGTGGGACAGACTCACCCTTTGAACCTAACCAACCCCCCCGAGCGCCTTCTTCTTCTGCTTCGCCCCCCTCCGGGCTTGGCGATAAGATTTGTGGTTATAGCTTGTTTTTGGAGCTCGCCGCGGGGGTCGAGCACGGACCTTCTGCTGGATTCTTTCTTCGGGGACCTAGGAAATCAGTCAGGGGTTAATTGGGGCGAATTGACACAGTGTACCCCTGGCTGCAGTATTTCACTAGGAAACTGGACTAGCTACTTGGTTCGTACCAGGTGGAAGCTATGAAGGGATGTTTGTTGAAGTTGGAAGAAAGGGATTCAGTTTTTATTTAATTATATTTGTTTAGTGTTGTGTAAATATATCTAAACGTCGATCATACGACGAGATTTCTTGTTTGGACGATGAAAATTTGGGGGGTTACAGTTGATTCGATTGAAAAGCCTCGTAGCAGCTCTTAGAACTTTTTAGGACACTCCGGTCTTCTTATTAGAAATTCCATGTAAATTCTACTGTGTATACAATCTAGCGATTCATAAAGTTGTGGTGCACAGAAGTTTCTTCTTATTTTTGGTATGAATTATTACGAACAGCCTGAATCCTTCCTGGAGTTCCAAATACAGAAAGAACGACAACCGTGTTTCATAAACTGAAGAAAAAAAGTTTAAATGACTCGTTATCAATAGACTGATAAAGTGACATCTCAAGGATGTCACTTTCAGTGAAACGCAACATTTCTTCTAACCCTCATTACGTCCTTCGACAGTCAAAAAATTCTTTTCGATAACTCAAGCTGCGTTGAAGTCACCAATGAATTCACTTCGATATAACTGACCTAGAGGGTGACGTTAACAGTGAACGTATAAGAAAGTGGAACATCTTCAGTCCAGTGACCCTGTAACCGTGACCATCGACCCCCGTTCTGCTCTTCTTCCACCCTTGGCGATAAGATTTGTGGTTATAGCACTTTTCTGGACCACGCCGCGGGGGTCGATGACGTCGCTTCCTGCGGGATCCCCTTTTTACGGACGCTACATCACAGGGGTGCTTGAGGTTCAAGTTCAGAGGCTAACATTAAAGACCTTTTCTAAGACTGTGCGTACCACGATTTAGGGCTTTACTAAACAGTACGGAAATTGTGACGTTGCCAATTCATAAACTTCCAAAAAATCTTATAGGGATTTAGATTATCTCGTTTGTTTTCTTCTTGATTAATTACCAAAATATAAGTCATATTACAATTTTATTCAATACTACGTATTGAAACGTCATTCAACGTAGGTGTACCAGGAATTTTGGGATTCTTCATGGGATGTAGAGTCTTCAGAAGCTCGAAGAATTCAACACACTTCGTTTTGATTCAGCTCGAATTTGACTAACTTCCATTTAATGGCGCTTGAAGCCGACGAAAAATTAGTCAGGGGCGGTGCGCATAATTGATGAACGACAAGTGGAAGAGCAGATCGGTTCAACAGATATTTCTGTGTACATAAGCGTTCAGCGACCCCTCTCAGTCGGTGGGGTGACTTTTTATCCCGGGCACCGTTTTTTTCTCCCCTCCGACGACGAAGAAATTCCCCAGGAATTTGTGGACCGTTTCAGGGGCGGCTTTTTGCATGATGCCTCGCGATGCTCGTGACCTTTTCCAACCTATTCCTCGACGCGTGTGCCAGCGTGAAATTAAGTTGCACGAGGTCAGGGTATAGTGTTCGCGTTCTCCATTCAACGGAGACCGTTTCTTCTGGCCTCTTCTTCTGGGTTCGTCGAATCGGCCGATCGTTCGGTCCCTGGTGAAATCAGACGATGGCCCTCTTGCGACGTTCTTGCTGTTTTAGAAAAACACGCGGCTTCGTTACGTCGCAAAAGGTAATTAGCTGTTTGCACGACAGAGGGACCGTGAGTCTTTGACATTTTTACGATCGTCGCGCTCTTAGTGGTATTAGACGTGTTTTAATCCACTGGAGGGTGATTTGAGTGCGTAGATATGCTGTGTTTTTGGATTATTTCTGCTCGAAAGAGTGCTATGTTTTTTTGAAGGTATTTCTAAAGACGTTGGGTGTCTTCTTGTTACATCCGTGAACAAGAGCAGGAAGAGATAATTGTTGTTTTTTTAATGATTATTTCATGCAAAATTTATTCCTCGTAATCTTGTTTATAATTAGGTATTATATTCCTCTGTTAGATTTATATATTAATTGTTTATTGAGTCAACGAATGGCTGAATCAGAAGTAGTTTAATACACGAGTGGTTTAAGCTGCCTCGTAACTCCTGCAATTTTTCCAATAGTACATTGTATGGCAAATACTACAATTAATATTTACGACTGTTACAATAATAATTAGTTAATTTCTCAACACACTGGCTTCATTCCACCTGTCAGATAAAATGCTCAGTTACAGTAATTCTTAAAACTCCGTGATAAACAAAGAACGAAAGAATATAGAAGAGACAGAGTTGATAAGAGGCAGGTAAACATGTTTTTTTATTTAAAAACATTTTGTAATATGTCTGACTAGGTAAGCCAATTTTCACTGTGGCAGTCGACGCATTAACACGTTGAACGCCGCAGTGAAAACAGCCATACTCGGCCAGACACGTTATAATTGGCTATTTTTAATATAATTTACAAAACAAAAGGAGCATTTAAATATCTAATTGTACAGTTGCGTATCTGTATTATTCGCGTAATGTCAAATTTTCTTAGAATCATGTAAAAATCCGTAGTTATTTAATTAAAATAACTGTGTGCAGTCGGTCACCGGTGATCCTCACGATACTTAACGTGATAACACTTACACCTGTTAGAAGTATAATTAATTAATTTTCCGAAACACTGGCTTCATCTTATCTATCAAATAAATAGCTTAATTATAAAAATTCTTAAAGCTGCGAAAGAAAAATAAAGAATAAAACGGGCTAATCAAAGATGCATTTGTATTTATAAAAGCGTTTAACATGTGTCTGGCAAGGCAGGGCAATCAATGCGCTAACATTCACACCCATCAGAATATTAATTATTCATTTTCCAAAACACTGGTCTCACTTCACCTATCAGTTAAGATGCTCATTTACTACAAAGATCTCAAAACACCAGAATAAACAAGAAAGGAAAGAATACAGAAGAGAAGGTGCTGACAAGAGGGATTGAACATGGAACTTCACTTAAAAACGCATTTTACAATATGTCTGACTACGTAGGGCAATTCTAACGGTCAGTCAAGGCGTCTACATTTACACCTCTTAGAATACAATTAATTCATTTTCCAAAACACTAGCATCGCTCTAACTGCTCTGTTAGAATTCTGAAAATATCGCGACATACGAGGAAGGAGACCGCAGAAGAGAAGGGGTTGACAAGAGAGAGAGAAAACCCGCCCGTCGTCCCCACTCTTATCATCGATCCCCCTCCGCAGGGTATCTCGTTACCCCCACCACGGCGCGCGAGCACGAGCGAGCCGCGGTGCCTCGCGAGGGCAGCGGCGGACGTAGCCGAGCGCGGCCGAGCACGGCCGAACGGGCGTTCGAATCGTGGCTCCCGCGTCAGTGCTGAAACCGCGTCCGCGGTCCACGGTTCACGATTTCCGGGCCCCGCCGGTTCTGTTTTTTCCTCGCCAATCGGCAACGGAAAAAAAGGAAGAAAAACGCATCGCGATCAGCGTGCACGACGAACGGAAGGATCGTCCGTCGCGATCGACTCCGGTGGGTCGGTCGATCCGTCGATCGATCAGCTCGCGACGCTTTTCCGCGCTTTTCCCGCCACTTTTCGTCGCCGGTAACATGGCCGCGATCGCGCCGTCCTCCCCGCGGACATTAGCGTTCGAATCATCTCTGGCCTAACCCTCGTCCCTGTCACGATTATGAGAGAGAAACAGCGTGGACAGGTCAGGAGGAGGTCGTCCAGGTAAGCAGGTAGACTGTTGAGGGTATCCGGTGGCAGTACCTGGTCCCCGTGGTACCGCCGACGTCTTCGCGGCGTCCAGACGCCTACGCGTGTGACAGCCCCAGTGACAGGCCGGAGTGACCCCTACCTCTTCGCGGATTCTGAAGCGAGGAAGTGTGATTCCCGAGTGCAATAATCAGTGTGCAATAATATCGATATCGTCGGTCGTTTACGCGGTGCGTTGGACAAGGACAGCGACAAGGATCAATCTAGTCAACAGACGATCTTACTTTTAACAGTTCTCGGTGGCAGGTTAGGTGGAAGGTCACGAAACAGCGCGGCAGAGATAGCAAAACACGCAGGGGTGTGTTCACGGTTGAAGGACGGGATTGTTGACAACGTGGTGCGAGCTGGTTCGTTTGTTTTCGCTGTTAGTCAAACGTATGTCCTCGTCGGTTACGTTCATCCTCATTGGAGCTGTCGAGATGCTTGCGAGTGTAAGACCGCGAACTGGGGCCCAGTGAATCTTTCACGTGCTGGTCACGAAGCTTTTTAACGAAAGGACCTGTTTTAAAGGATTCTCCGGGGTCCCGCGAGACCGAGTGTCCCAGGGGCGAACACGCGAACCCTGGCGCCCTGCTCTACGACAGGGTGATCATTAAAGGATCGTACGTGTGTTCTGATTGAGGATCGAGCACTTTCCAGAGACTTTAGAGGTGTTTTAGTGAGTATGTATCCGTGGTACCGGGACAGCGTCGCGGCGGCGGCGGCCGCTGGCCTAGGGGGCCCCGTCGGCGTCGTCGGCTCCGGATTTTGCTCCACGGGACCTGGACAAGGTGGAACCACCATCAAAACCGAGAGCGGATATTCCGATTGCATGCTGGCCCTCGACTACGTGCAGAGCAAAGTGAGTCGGAATTTTTCTGCACATTTTCCACTTTTCTTATTTTCAGTTAGAGGCCCGGTCGACTGGACGCTCGATCTCTCTGCGTTGAAAATTATTTGCAGGGTTTTAGGATAAACACGGGGTTGTTCAGAGTTCTATTTATGCTGAATCAAGGGGAATTTGTTGTTAGCTGCTTTGCTGAGGGAAGTAAATAAGTTGTTTATAAATTGAGTATAGTAGAAGAGGGTTTAGATATTGTACGTGATTATGATTTCACTAAGTTGTAAGGAGATTATGTTTAACAGTTACTATATTGCTTTAAACTGTTTCTGTTGACCATAGTAAATCATTGAACTGCTATATTGAGTTTTTGAAAGTCGAACAAGTCTGGAGAATTAGAAATTATATTTTCATGAAGGTTCGAAAAATTGTTTAACATCTATCTAATATATAGAAGATTGATATTTATTTTTTCATAAGAACGACGAATTATTTGTGGTATGAAAATGGGTATAATATTTTCTTTCTTCATTTCTCGTCGACTCCAAAAATAATTACATCAGAAAGCTGAAAGTTTGAAGAGAGCTAAGAATTTTAGTTATAAATTGTTCAGTTCTTTGTGATGCAAAAAAGTATTTGGCTTTCTTAGAAAATTTAGATTTTCCACGATTTATTCTTTCAATTAATTCACTGTTTTATTCTCAGACGCTTCGATTACCTAAACAATTGCAATTTGATCTATCTTTTATCTGAATATTATAAATTTTTAGTTGGTTAGAGAAATCAAACCAAACGCTAGATGGGATAATTCATAGAGTATTTACAATACTTGAAACAACCAAAATTTTCATAGTAAATCGTGTCTATCAGATCGTAGCAGGTTTTTCACGAAATCGTGAATGGAAGCGTCTTTCTTCTTTGCTTTTTTGATCGAGAAGCAAACTCGTGTGTTCGGTTTTTATTGGACACACTTACAGAACATGTTTTTCGTGTCCTAAAATGTCCTGCGTGTTCGAGCTTCTATTATTTCTAACGAAGTATGAACAAGAAGAAACCTATTTCAGTCAGTTTTTAAAAAACATAGACCTAGTTTTCACAGTAAAACATATTTGAAACACAATTTTTCTTACTATAATTCAAAATTCAGATGTTCCAATAACCTATCACTATGAATACAACATAAACACAATATTATTATTCAGTAATTATATACCCTATTTAGTCAATAGTCAAAGTCATTTATTAGTTACTTATTAAACAACGAAACGCCCATAAATTTATCATCTTTAAACCACATAACTCAATATGATGATACAAACACAAATTCCATCTACTTCTCATTATATTCAATCTTAATCGACCAAACCTGTTTCTATAGTTATTATATTTAATCACAAACTGCAAGAGGCGTATTCAGTTGTCCATTTCGAAAAACGCGGTTAGTTTCGCATTCTTTTGTGTTCTTTCGCTAGTCAGCGAGGGCTCTGCGGGTTTGTTATCGTACAGTTCGCTGTTTTCTACGTAACCTTCGCCCGACATCGGTTTTCGCCGTCGAAAACAGATTTATTCGGGTCGCGAAACAAAATTCCCCCGGTTTAGAGGCTTTTCCAGGAACTCCTCGTGTCCCCGTGTAATAAACACGCGAGGCTTTTCGCCAGGAACGCCGTCCGCTGATTTATTAAGAGACAATGTTGTGCGAGTCGCCTCGGAATCCCCGCGTTTCATTTTTCTCGCTATTCGTCAACGCAATGCCGTTTCTCTGTAAAAGAATCCTCGTGCCATTGTGTTTACGTAATTGCAGAGAAACGAACGGCAAGCGGCTTCGAAACGCGATTTTCCTGCAAAGATAATCCTTTTTCAGTCAAATGTATAAACCGTTTCGTTGTTCCTCCGCCATTCTCGAGCTGGAGAATTTTTTTCCTCGAGTCGAATGTTCGCAGCTCGACGAAAAGAGAATTACAGTCATCGATCGTTGTCTGTGAACATTCTTGAACGAGTTGCAACGGTTGGATCGAATATTAATTTTCTGGGAATAAAAAGATACAATGTTGACGGCCATTCAGTCTTTCTTAAGAGATCTGTGCAGCTATTAATTTTTTTAGAGGATATAAGATGCATGTATGTGGTCAATGAGGTGTTGAAGCTTTGAATAAATTCCTATGGTTGGGTTAAAATTTTATTTTCTTGAGAAGAGAATTACTGTAATAGTTATGTAGATTTTTTCTGTACGATTCTGTAGCGTAGTACTATCTTTTCTTGCTTGTATTTAGAATGAGTCACACTCGCGACACAGAATATTATCAACATTTCACAAATTTCGCAGTCCAGCACCCTTGACTTTCAGACGGTTGTTAAGAGCGAATTATGTGTGCTGATACAAATTTTTCATTCATCAAGGCACTCGAGGGTTGAAATAGTAAATTATATCGCGTACAATTGTTAGAAAAATCGCGAGTCAAAGGGTTTAATTTACTGTACCATTCTGAGAGAAATTATCGAACAGAATCGCCTCCTTTTCTTGTAACAAATTTCTCGTCTTAATGTCTTAAAAGTTTCCTAAAAGTTTTCCAGGTTAACGATATGATTTTTCAGAGTGAAAATTATTGTGAAAAACGGAGAGCAATTAGCGAGATGTGCAAAGATGGGGGCGACAAAGTATTAGGAATAGAAGCAACGTGTTTTTTTAATGACATCTCGATACGTCGGAGGAAATAGGATTATCGTAAATGTGTTCGTAACGACGTAAATCA
Source organism: Macropis europaea (assembly GCA_916610135.2). Classification (NCBI taxonomy): domain Eukaryota; kingdom Metazoa; phylum Arthropoda; class Insecta; order Hymenoptera; family Melittidae; genus Macropis; species Macropis europaea. The sequence continues at coordinate 25,358,807 of OU744344.1, forward strand.
AGTTTAATTAGGAAATCAATTGAGCATTCTCTAAATTGGAATACGGTACGACGTAGTCGGAAGAAGCCGGTCTTAAATCACTGAAATTACACGGCATTCGATAAAGCATTATAGTTTGGAACTAATTTGAAGACTCGCGTCCGTTGCCGTCCATCGTCGAACCTATCATTTCCATTAGGCCATTAAGCGGCACAGGTTTTTCTGCTTGCTACCTCTTTTGAAAATTCTGTATTCAGATCGTTCGATTCGATTCAGTTTAAACAAACAAACATTCTTAAACTTGTGCATCTAAAAAAATATAAATTCGATCAAATTAAACTTTAGGTTATTTTTTCAGTTTACACTGTTGTTTCAGGGGAAAATTGTTATTTAAACTCATTGTGGGACAAGAATTTTGATACAATTATATTTTCTGGCTGCCTGTTCAATTTACATTGTTGTTTCAGAGGAACAATTGTTATTTAAATTGAAATACAAATTTTAATACAGGGTGTGTTCCATTTCAATACAGTTACATTTTCTGCGAGTCAGTCTGTTAGACAAATTTATTAATATTTATCTAGATTATCAATATCGTTTCTTCTCGTGAAATTATGTAAGAGATGGTAAAACAGTTATTGATTAATCAGTCGATAATTAGAATTTTAATTATTTAGGACAGGCGGTATTTGAGAGGAGAAAAAATTAAAGGAGTGTCTGAATGGAGTCATAGTGAATGGGACTGATTGCAACTCGATATAAATAATTGAACAGTGTGTTATGAAAAGAGAGAAAGCAAAGACTTGGTATTATTTTAAACGTTATAATTAATTATTTCATTTGAGGGTCTTAAAATATATCCTATGATGATACATAACATTTAAATGTTTTATAAAAGTCTGCAAGGCAGGCAACCTATCAGGCGAATCCAATGGACCGTATTTAATTTTGATGACTCATAATTATGTTCGACTACAAAATATTTTAGAATAAAATAGAATGTTTACAAAATTCCTATATTCAAGAAGAACTGCATTCTTTGTCAATAAAATGTAATTAACAAATCTCTTTTCTGGGTATCAGATCAATTATTCTTTGAAACTGAATCTGAATAGAATTTGTATTTAATTAATTTTACTTATATCAACTCGTTTTCTTAGAAACTCAGGAACTCAGTACTGCTAGCATATTCCATGACTATAATAAAACTTTACAGAGCCACCTATCCGGCACCCTATAAATAAATGATATTGAAAGAAATATTATCATTAGACTGCGGATTTTTATGTACATATACATTTTTAGACTTCAATATTTTTTACTTCCATGTACCCTGATGAAATGCAACTATGCCAGAACTATATTTTGGGGTTGAAATGTTTAAAAGTATATTTTTTGTTTCACTTACTCTATAAAATGTATTCTTCACGAACTTGGATATGTTATATTGCATAAAGATCTGCAATCTAATTATCATCATACATGCAATTTTTAAAAATCGACTTAATTTCTCAATGGTAGCCAAGTAATCGATCCAACAACTTGTAAGCGTCTTCATTTATTCAACAGTGAATTTTCAACGTTTATGAACATTGTACACGTGTACCTTATCAGAATAATTTCAACAATTTGATTTGAGTGTATATTAAAGAAATAATTTCTAACAACTTCTGTACAATTTTTGTGATAGAACGCTACTTTCACTGCAGCAGAAAATGTAAAATGAAGTCGCTCCAATTTAGAAATTGAATTTCTAAAACGAGTCTTTTCCGTCGTGGCGCGCTGCAACAAAAAATCGCATGACTCGCGGCTGGTTTTTCTTCCACTCGAATTATCATCGTGTCCGAGACAATAGCGGCATTATACGTCGCCGAAGACGAAGATCGATATCGAGATCGCAGCAATGAACCTGATAGTTCGAAAGTTAATTACCGGACATTCATCGCGTCGAAGTTCCGCATGTTATGTTCGCATCTCCATGAGAATGAGTTATTGAGTCGCTCCTGTGATTGATAGCGCACGATACCACGCTTTAGAGCAACAACTCGAAATTTCGAGTGCTATCGATGGAACACGATTTCATTTCACCCTCTATTTCTTATCGATAATCGAAACTGAAAGAAATGTTTCGATCGCGTCATTTGATCCGCGGAAAATAGGGCGCGTTGGCGTTGAATTAATTTAGACTCGGGGTAAATTTATTTCGATTTTAATTTTTAATTCTCATAATCACGGTGGACGCTTTCGTCTATAATCGTTGAAATGGACTTGTAAATTTTCCATTATACTGCGAGATGCTAATGGAAATCCGCTGTACTAACTTCCACCGCCACTGATTTTGTAATGCGATGTTTTTTGAGTCGGGAGATATTCGGGGAAATTGGAACGTTTAAACTTGATTTGCCAGTGTAATTGTTTGCCAGTTATACCTCGTTTAGACGGGCATGGAAGTGTAATCATAGGAGTCTAGAGCAATGCACATGCAATTTTGGTCGTAATTTTAGAATCGAAGTGTTTGGAGCCATCTGAATCGATGGAAATGTAATTTATTGAGATTATATTTAAAAATGAAGAAAGAAGACATTACAGCTGTTCTATTAAGAGCTTTATTTTCAAATCGAATGATTATACTGTGAATGTTTGAGCAAACATACGTTATTATTTCTCAATAAGCTTCCGTTTCTAAATATTTCAAAAACACGTGTTTTGGCTGACTAATTATAGAGAATATATAACTTGCCTGCCAATAATAATAACAATACGTTTTTATGCAACAACCCTTAACTGTCAGGTGATTCTATAAGTAATGTCGTTCTGTCTTACAAAACACGTGATAAATAAATACACTGCTCAAAACCGTCAGAGGCTCAGGATTTTTAATAATTGTAGACGATTTATCAAATATCAGCAATGAAACAAAAATTATTTAATTATATTTTTATTGAATGTTTACTGTGTACAGTGTTTGGAGCTCTATACCACCAGACACCTTAATGAACAATAAATAATTTAAGTGTGTGATTCTTTAATCCCTTTGAACTGTGACGGAATGTGAGAGATCTACTTTGTTTCAAATTTTTGTAAATAAGATGCAGTTTGAGTGGAAAAATATCAGAATGGCGTTTGTGATACTCGAAATGAAGTGTACTTACTAACTACTACTTGTTCTAGTAGCTTCACAATTTTTTAGCTGACCAAAAATTCAATAATAATAATCTGAAACGAATTGTCTTAAAACAGCAGAAATTTGTTGAGGAGCTGTTGAAAATTAATACAGTATATCCTCGACTATCGAAACTATAATTACTAAACTGTGAATGTATATGGAAATACACATTCTTAGAGTTCCATATTTTTTATTTTAATGCAGTTATAGAAATGAAACTTTGACAAAACTGTATTCCGTTCTGTAAATGCTTTTAAAAATATACCTTTTATTTTCATCCAGTTTTAGATTTGCATTTTTCAAATGTTTGGGTGTGTTAAATCGCATAAACATTCGCAGTCTAATAATTACTAAGTGGTTAGCAAACATCGTACCTATCTTTCGCATAAAAATAACAATTTTATTTTAGATTATAAATTACATAGTGGTGCAAAATTTGATACACAGTCACCACTGATAGTGTTACCTTCTAACTAACATAGGATGACCAATTTTCGGATGACCGCTATACTACTGACTCTACGTTCTACTGTACTGAAAAATGTACACACCGCTGTACACATCACAGCGCATCGATCACCCGAAATAAATAAACAAACTTCACACGCACCTCTCTAAATAAACTCGCAGAGAGTCAAACGTCCAGCAGTGTAACAATCACAGCACCTAGGAAACCTAGTATCAATTTCTCCGCAGAAGTACGCGAGATTTAGCGTTACAAGAAGCTTGTCACAATTATCCAAGCATCTATCCGTCGAATTCCTCAGCATCTGTTCGTCTCGAAAGAAACGAATCCGAAAGAAGCGTCGTTGCACGTTCTTCACGGCTGAGGTGTCTCGATCCTCTCGATTCGTCAATCGAGCGACTTTGTAATTAATCGTTTCGCTCGATCGACCCTTTTTTCTCTCTCTCGCCATCTCCGTCTCTGTGTCCCTGTCACGGAGAAAAAGCTCCGTTGCAGACATAGCAAGAAAATAATCCGGCGTGTCAACCTGTGAAAATGATTCTTAAACGTAAAAAAAACGTCGCGAACGCCTGAACTATTTAGATCGCGAGTTTGTAATCCTAAGGCTGCACTGTATAGGAGAGAACAAGAGAGAAACAGAGAGAGAGGGCCTCCGTGAAACGGTTTTTGAAACGTGCTGGCGACTAAATAGAAAGCGGCTATTTTTTCTCGTCTTTTTGCGGAATCGGAATGTAACGGTGCGCTCGCGGGATATCGAGACTCGTGGAAATCGATTGGAAGCGGATCGAGATCCGCAAGGCTCTTTTGCACCACGATTTTTCTTCTGCGATGATTGATCGAGCCGTGCAGATCGAGATAACTCGTCGCGTTAACACCTAAGGACGAGATTTTTTTCCTTTGTTACACCGTATCCGGTTGTTGTTTTTTTTTTAATTTTTAATGGAACGATGGTCTTTAAAGCGCAGCGGCTGTGAACAGTTTGCGGGCTGAAGACGTTAGGAATTAGATCGTATTTAATTATTTGAAGTTTTTTGTTTTTTTTTATTTTTTCCACGGCGTAGAATTGTCGCTACCGCGTAATGTACCGCGTTTTTTAATTTTAATAATTTCTGTGTGTTGTGATAAATTGTCACTTCAGATCGAACGTGTCTCTCGATGTCCAAAAACTTTATTTTTGAAATTAATATGTATGAATATCTTTATATTGTTAGTTTTCATATTTTAAAATTGTTCAGAAGTTTATGGACACCTTGTATATTATCAAGCAGCTAGCGAAAGCTATATTTCTTTCTTCATTGCAAATATAGAAAAATTGTAGAGGAAGACATCGAATGGTTTGTGCTTTAACGATCACAGTTTTTGTACAATATGCAAATACATTTTTTTGATGCCGACCTATATTTTTATTACATAAACCTTGTCGACGATCTGCATATAAAAGTGTTAGGATAAAGTGCTCGAAAAATGAAGATTTTTTACGATATTTCAAACTTTTTTATTAGCACTTTGACTGCCATGCTGTACCTATTAACTGCAAATGGCAAGATTTCTGAATTTTTATACAAAATGAATATAACCTACAATTACTCTCATTTTAACCAGTAATATTAATAATCTCCATCACCACTATTAGGCATACTTTTTAATACTATAGATAACGAAATAAATAATGATTGAATCTAAGTGTTACTCACACTTGGATAATGTGGAACACAACGTGTTAATAATGTACATGTACGTGATTATCAGATGTTTAGGTTTTCTTTCAGTAAAATAATAAATTAAGTTAATTTTAGCAATGCCTGTGTTGATGGTTTTGCTACACCTGATCTACACGAGTCCTCTCACCGTTCAATTTAACTATAAAAGAAACTTGTCGTACACGTTTTTCGCGTAACTAAATATACAGGGTGTGTCGGGACGAAATTTTGTTCTGGATGAAAAAATAAACGAGAACCGTAGAATGACATTTTTTTGTTAGTTACATTCTTTTTGAACATATTAATATAAAAAATTCACCGTGGTCACGTTCATTAAATTGATTGTATTACGCAATTAGTTCTGTATCATTGACTGTACTAAATGAACCCTCCATGATAGTTTACTAAAAATACATGTTAGTGTCGCTTTATAGCTCTCCAATACATCGAGCGACAATGACGATACTTTAAACAACATGTACATTAACATAAACCCTAATTATTACCATAAAATCACACAGAATCAGTTCACTGTTCTATATAACAAAATATGAATCAACACGTTGATTGTCATAGTGAAAACTCCCATACCTGGTCAGACATATTAGAACATCCACTTTCAAAGACAAATCAAGAAGAAAAAAAAATGATGTAACTATTCATATGCATAGTTTTGATCTTCTTTTTAATTGCAATATTAATTCTATTTAAAACTTTAATAGAATTAGTAATGATTTAGTCAAATACAATTTATTGCTCCAGTCACCGATCACCCCCACAACAGTCAACGTGTTAATTAATATAATAAAAAAATGCAGTCAACTCAAATACATATACACTTGATAAATTTCTGAATTAATTTCTTCCTCAAATTTTGCTCTACATATCTAATTTATTTTTTCATTCAGAATCATGCCACACTTGGCTGTAATGCAAGACACACTGACACACCCAGTGCATGTGCGCGCGTAGACGATGTTGTCTCGTTCTGGCGGAAGGTTGATCATTTTTATCGTAGCGCAAAATGATAATTAGACGAGGCGTTAATGGCGGCGTAACGCGGTCGTTAACGGTTAACGACGATAATTAAACGTAACATCGACACAACTATGTGCCAACTAGCCGGTGATTAAGATCTAGTACCGATCATAATTACCCACAATTAGTCAACCGATCTAAATAATCGACATCAATTCTTTTTCGCCGATCAAATTGTTCTTCAACGCACGTTCCATCGCGATGTTTTCCTTTTTTTTTCACCCTTAAAAAACGTCGCGCCGTGAAACAACGTTTCAATTAACGCGCTCGAAAAAAAGCCACGCGAGTCGATGTAAAGTGTCCGCGTTTTCTTCCATACAGGAAGCATCGGTGACAAAAACGGAGACAACGTTGCAGTTGTAAACGGTGGTTTTTTTCTTTATGAGGAAAAAGCTTTGACAGCGCATGTGTTGGTACTTTCGTCTGAGTTCTTGCTTCAATCTTGATCTGTCTATATGAACGATACATCTAGTTTAAATAATTAGGGATTTTATTGTATTGGATGTGAGACACCATCAGAGTGCTTTGCTAATAGATTTAATTGAAATCTTGAAATTTTATAAAATTCATGAGTGTTAGAATTAAAAAAATAGATATTGAAATTGTGGAAAGTTAGAGGAGAAGCTAGAATGGTAGGAATTCAATTAAGAGATTAGAAATGTAGAATAAAAATTGCGAAACTTGAAAATTAGATTATGTAGAAGAGATTGGAATTGTACGAAGTTGGTTAAGAAGCTAAATCAATGGAAATTTAATTAAAACATTAGAAATTTAAAATATAAATTGAGAAACTTTCAGACTGAAAAGAATTGGAAATTACATTCTATAGAAAGGGTTAAAATCGTTGAAAATTCTGTAAGAAGTTAAAACAACAGAAATTAAATGAAAAAATTAGAAATTCAATACAGAAATCAGAAAACTTGAAGAAGTTGTATTTTCCAATAATAACTCTTTTCTTTAGCGAGGTCTCGAATAAAATTTGTTGCCAGCGACCGTTTAATGATCTTACCTTGGCTAATTTAAATGGAGCGTTGACGAACGTGGTGATTGTACTCGCCGGGTCAATAAAACGATTTGTCTGTCGCGAAATTATTTACGAGGGCCGAGTGGAAGGGAAAATTAGGAAATCTAGCAGAACTGGGTTAAACCGTGCGGTTGAATTGACGATTACGAAACACGTTACGTCTTTCGTGCATCCTGTAACTTCTTTCAGCGAACTTTCATTTTTCCTTTACACGATTATGTTTACCATGGGTCCCAGTTTCCCGTGCTACAATAGTTGCAAAAATTTAATCAGTCTACTTGCCTGTAAAAAATTTCTAATTTCACTGCATTGTTCTCTCATTGAAAATATTTTTAAAATTTCAAGCAAATTTATTTGGAAATTATTTACCTACCTTTAATGAATATTGTTCATACGAATGAAACTTCGAAATTTCTTCCATTAAAATAATTACAGTAAAACCTCGATTATCCGAACTACAATCGGTAACAAAATGACTCATATTACAACTACGCTTCGCATACAAATGATAATTTTGGTTTAGATCATCAAAGTACACGGTGGAATAAAATGAAGTACACAGTGACATTGGTGATAATTTTAATTTGTAATTAATCCGGAAGAGGAATTTTTGCATGACCGGTGTTCGGATAATCGAGGTTCCACTGTAGTTGAATGTTCGTACATCTTCGAAATTTTCATTCTTCTTTTCATTCTGTGTAATATATTTATTTTTGTTTAAAAATAGTTGCCAGATGTATAAGACAGATGTAAGAATATTTGCAAGGACCAGTAAGGGGAAGCATGGGCAAGAATTCCTGTTTTTATTCATTTCGAAGAGAAATTAGAAGAAAAGAGTATTAAAATCCCCATTTCCTGGGCTGCTGTATACAAGGTGTCTCAAAAAGTTTGTACAACCCCAAAATTGTAGATTCTGCATGGCAAACCAAACCGAGAAGTCCTTTGCCATTTTGCGATCTGAGGCTTCGTTTTCAAGATATGTGCGATTGAAAATTGGGTACTCCCTACGTGTGTGTGAGGGATCAGCTGACGGCACGTTGGTATGGCGCACTCACACAAATCACGACCACATAGAGAATGAAAAAACATTCCCATCCATTTAAAAAAACGAAGATGATCTTCATATCTCCTAAAGGATTCCACCTATAAAAAGCCTGTTATGATCACATAACAACACCCTCCGAACAGTGTACTTTTTATTCGAAAAATATTTCTCTAGCTATTATACTTTTCGAAATAATTAAGGTATTATTATCGACGACCACGAAAAGAGGGAAAAACTGTAAAATTGCAGCACAAACGCACGGCACGGTGGTATCGATACCAGTCGATTACCATAAAACTATGGGGGATGCCGTGTTGACCTAAGATCAGAGGAACGATTGCCCGTAAGCACGGCAATTAGTCACGGCCTTGTGACCCCGGTGTGCACGTACGTTACACCGCAATTATTCTCATAATCTGCTGTCATCGCGTTTTCCCGGTAATCGTTCGCATTAAATTTCATCTCGGTGCATCCAGTGAAATCGCCGCGAAGCGTGCAGCCAGAATAGGGCGAGGAAAAGGAGGAGCGTAGGCCCAAAAAAAAACGCAGCGACTCGGCCGCGAGATATAATAATATACATAATTAAAAAGGAGGGACTGGGCCCAACTACCGTGGCAATTGCACCGTTGCAACCCACCGGCGGATACAGTGCTATTAAATCCATCTTCTATCGCTGCTGTTTGTTCGCCACGCGATCAGGATGTTTGTTCTGCGCGTTAGTGTGGAATTCAGGAGGTTTTGTTTCCGCAGCCGGGAATTTTTTATTCGATTGTTCAGTGAAATTGAACATCTAATTCGGATCGATTTGTTGGATGTTTGTTGCGACGGAATTGTGTGGATCTTGAATTAACACGTTCGGTACCAGCGTCAGATATGTGTGACGCGTCGATTCTGTTTTGGGAGCTCGACGTCACACACGTGTGACAGACATAATTGGTAAAAATAAAGCGTGTTCTGTGGTGAACGTTTTCCTCGTATCGACAATGGTAGCAAACGTGTTAATGAGAGTTTTGACATTTTATTGACCTATTGTATGGGTCTGACCAGGTGTGGGAGTTTCCACTGTGGTAGTCAACGTGTTAACCTATTCGCATCATTAGTACACATACACTACCGTCCAAAAGTATCTGGAAACTTACATGTTTGCAGATATCACTGAAACATCTTACAAATTTGTTTTTTTTTATTGGTTTATTATGTAATTTTACAAATATTATGCTGCTATTGAACAACGCAAGCAACATTTATTAATCAATAATGTTCAACTCATATTAAGATTATTAAAAAAAGATTATATTATTATAGCGTTATTATTGTTACAGCATATTCACAGTGTCAGTGAGTAGCAGCGGTTGGCATGAACGCGTTATTGTTATTCTTAATGTTTTTGTTCCTTTCTTTTTTTATATTACATAGTGCTGGAATTAAATATTATATGTTGCTTCAACTGATATAAGTTTTATGTGGAGAAAGTAGTACTTGTGATAACGTAGGAGACAATCAGTAGGGGTATTATCATGATTTGTTTCTTCACTCTTATTATTCACAAATCACTGAAATATTAAGCTTTTTACACTTTTAAAACATTTGCCCCTTCGATTAGATATAATAAAAAAAGTATTTGGTAATGACAGCATATTTTTCATACTTCCATATAGTGTAAGTGGGTTAACGCGTTGAATGCCACAGTGAAAACAGCCATCCCCGACCAGACACGATATAATATACTATTTTTAACACAAATCGTAAAGGACAAAAATATTTTGGTATTCAGTCGTGTTTCTACATTAATGCTTGAACGTGAAGATTGCTCAAGATTGTGTGATAATAAATAGTTACTTAATTAAATTAAATTAGAGGTGTCGGTCACCGTGCCCCCTCGGCATTCAATGTGTTAAGGATCTTTGAGCAACGAGAAATGACGCGCATTCGTCTAGCAGGAGATATAATTTTGTTGCAAAGACTGTGAACAAAAAAGCATCGACAGTATCTTAAAAAGTATTAGGAAAAGAACAGATAAAAGGAGTACAAAATATTCCTATAAAGCAGGAGATTAACCCATAAACGCACAGATTTTTTTTCTAGATCTGTCTCAGAAAAATACTTTTTCTCTTAAATGTTCCTTTGTTGCTACAAGATGACTGCTATAGTCATCATACGCCAGCACATCAACAAAAATCTGACGGTTATAACCATCATTTGCGGCAATGGGTTAAAACCCAACACGTCGAGTGATAAAGTGGAAAATCCCGTAACTAGCCAGACACGCGAAAATAGCCTTCTATGAACACACAGGGTGTTTCTGAAGTAGTGGTACGACCCAGGTGAATCTACAAGAAAAAAAAATCGAAAATGTAGGCTGACATTTTTTTGTACGAAACTTTATGTCCGAATAAATCGATGTTAAAAGAGGAGGGTTGAATAAAGACCGAACGAAAGAGAACTTCATTGGCTCCTGACGTGCAAAAAGCTTTTGAAAGTGCAACGTTCAACCAATTTCCCCTTCGTCCTGTCTCACCACTTTTCCACTCCAAGACCGTAAGTGTGATCGCTCGTTGCATCAGGCGGAAAGCTCGACATTAGTTCGACTTTTTACTATACTTTCCTTCTTTCTGTACCACCGTTTTTCTGTTTTATTACATTTATATGTAGGTCCGTTCTTCCGGCTCATTCGATACACAGCCTTCGTTTCGTGAGTGCAAAGACTATGTTCGGACTTCTGAAGGATCTACAATTAATATTTTTTGTACATGGTGACGAATTAGATTGCAACTTCTTTATGGATTCGTGAGTTTGTTCTTTGAGCGTTTTATTTAAATGTCGAAGTTACTGTTTTTGTTTTAGGAAGTTACTAGGTTATCACAGGGGTTCTTAAAATTCAGGGTAGGTTTAATCGGAGTATTTACAACTGAATATTGTTCATTTTATAATTATATTTTATTCAGGTGGGTTGTAAATAAATTTTGATTTGCCTTCTTAAATTTAGTGGATGATTATATCATAACTTTGTCGCATGTGTAAGTTTTAGGGATCAAAACAATCAACCCGATATTTTCATAGTTCATTCATCTATTCTTGTACTATTTTTTAGTACTCGTTTCATATTGATCTCAGCACACTTGTATAACAAAAATTTCATACTCGATGTATGAATAACGTTTCGAACAAAAACTGCATAATTTCAAGGGTTTTTTTGAATCTGAAATATTTTTTCATATTTCAAGTAGTTTATAGAAATTTCAAGTGCCTCCCCCTGTATATATCGTAAGGTTTTAACGAAAAAACACTTATTAACAGGAAACAGTGGTAATTTACAAATTACATGCAATAGCACACGTGTCATGTCTTAACACTTTGATAGTCATTGTCCCGCATATGTGACTTCATTCATTTGAAACAAATAAACGATCCTATTGATCACAAACAACAAATAAACGCCCAAGCACCGATGAAGCTGAAACTCTAAAATATTCAGTATAAATGAGAATAATGTAGAACGTTCACTTGCATCAGGATTCGTCTAAAAATAAATGTGTTAAATATATTTCCACTTTTGTCACTGATCTCTATCGATCTCCTATTTTATTTGCAACGTTATCGTTGCAGAGCAACTTTGCCAACTTCCTCGACAAACTTCATACTCTTTATAATTCATTCTAATATGTACTTTCTTATTTCTCCCACAATATCGTATTTACGAATTGAAAATATCTAATACACATATTTTTCCTGAACATTGAAGTCTTTCCATGTCATCCGTTTCTCAGACAAATTTGAGGCATGGTCGTGGGGAATATTCATAGAAAAAAAACGTCTCCTGAAATATTTCAATAATATTCATTCAGTAACAAAATAATATCAGTTAACGACAATTAACGATGAAGACTACACAAACGACAACGAATTAATTGCTTGAAAACGTTTTCATCGAATGAAAAATCTGTGTTCGGAAAAGTTAAATTTTTGCGATTTCTTTACATAGTTGTATTAGCTTATGTATCAACCACTTCATTTTTTGACATTATATAACGAATTCTGAGACTTTCTACTTTTTAAAGATCGAAATAAAAATTATTAGAGTAATTTACAGTGTCTGCAGATTTCATAAAGAAGGCTAGTTTGAATTTTCATTCGTTAGTTTTAGCATAAATTGCTAATTAATTTTTGTGCACAAACCGGTTTTTGTAATAAATAAACGATTTAATATTGTTCAAGTATTTTTACAATATTTTTCCCATAAAAGATGCACGCTCTTACACCATATATTTTTTTCATAAAAATAAATCATGCGGTATGGGGGTTAACACGTTGACTGCCACAGTGGGGACAACCACCCCTAGTCAGACACAATATAAATTTCTCTTTTCTATATAAAACATGAAGAAAAAAAATGTTTAATTACTCAATATTGTAGATGCGCACCTATATTAGTGTTGCAATATTTGGGGCGCCAGTCACCGGTGACCACCATGGCAGTCAATGTGTTGAAATATCGACGAATAGTGAATGATGTTAGAGGGGGTGTGTTCCGGTAGCTGGTGAAAGGTCAGGGATGTCGACGACCCTAAGAAAACCCGTGGGAGTGCAGCGCGGGAGGCTCGCCGCCGCGAAAGGAACTTAAGGGATCGGTCTCATTAATTCTCATCAATCTGAATGAAATTAACTGGCCGTGTTGATTTTTCCGCATGGAAAATCTCCGGCGGCTACGTTACACCGCGGGGGCGGAGAATGCGGCTCGTTTAACTAATTGTTAGAAAAAACACGAAGCATTATCGCGCGGAGTTCCCGGCGAGCACGCGGAAGCAGATTCCGCTTCGCGAACATGAAAATTCTCGCGTGAGCCCCGCGTTGCAAATCATACCCGAGGATAGATCGCTTTTCATGCCTTTTTCATCGATGTTCGTTCATTTTTCAAGCTCACGCTTGGTTAGCATTTCATCGTTAAACAAGAGAAATAGTGAATATTTTCTTTCTTTTTATTTTAAAATCGCAATAGAGAAAAATGGTAGAATTTTGTTTGGAGAGAATTTTCTGATTTCTGCCGTGAAGTCGAAATTCCGATAATGATAATAATATTTTGGCTTCGTAGTCGGTTTCTACAATTCTATACGTTTAAAAATAAAGTAAGATTCTGTATTTTCATATTGTTTAACTTTCTGCACTTTTTATACCTATGGTCAGATGGCAAAACCTGATATGTCACATATAAGACACATCGCATTTTGCCAACTGACCACAGATATATTTTCGCACATTGTAGAAAGTTTTTGTTACGTTTTGTAATACTTGAAACATTCAGAGTTAACAATGAACGTAGCTTATGGAAACGTTTGCAGCTATAGCTTGAACGTTGCACATTGGCCCGGAGGAACCGTGTCTTGGAAAAGAACTGATTCATGCGTCCACGTTCGTCAGATTTTTTATTTATGACACACAGAATCGCCTTAAAGGTTTCCAATAGCAAATAAGATTTGTACAATAAAAGTAACCCTTGCCTTGCAATAACGAGTCACACTCGTGACACAGAATATGATTAATATGTTACAAATGCGAGTGTATTAGGTTCCAATTCTTTAAAGTTTTACACTATAGCACATTTCTCTTCAAGCAAATGATTAAAAGCGAATTATTTGTGGTAATAGACGTTCTTAATATGACAAGAGTTGAATAGTAAATTTTATCGCAGGAATTGGTTGAAAGAAATTGGAAGAGAAAGTGTTAAACATCACATACTCCTACCGTTCTAAAATTGCAAAGGAAGTATACTTCAGAATTTATTCTGAAACTTGCATAAACTGCTCAAAATGTTCCATTATTTTTATTCATCACGTGTGTGACAACACTGAAGCTCTCCAGTCACCTTCGCGTGACGCTGCACTCGATTAAAAATTAAATCCATGTTAGCTAAGAGTGAGAAATAAAACTATTACTGTGCAAAGGGTTAAGAATCCCATACGTTACATATATTTTTTCCAGTATAAAAAAAATGCTGGCTACACGTGGCCATCAATCAAACAAATAAACATCTGTTTTTAATGGCTCGTAAAACCGCCGAAGCGAGCACATAAATCACCGGTTCTCCGAGAAGTCACTTGCGCAAATTGAAAGAAACGACGCTGATGATGTCGAAGAAAATCTCGAGAACGTTGTACGCGATGCGGTTGTAAACGTTGTAATTCCTGGCGAGCCGTTCATCAGCAAAATTCCATGGACGTTAATCGGTGAAAATTTCAAACGAGACTGACTGACGCACGGACAGACACTCAGAGACGGAGTTAGATAGAGCTGAAAGATAGTAGTAGGCGTTAAAACACGAATCGATCGGTGTGCGTTCGATTTTCAAGTTGAAGGCGGCCATTGGTGTCCAGGTTCCCCATAAAAGGCCGCTGGACCCAGCCAGCTTTCCAAATTTGGCGGTCACGAGGACCTTTTTGCGAATGTCTGTCGCAAAAATGGCCGTGAAGCCGCGTGACGCACGCTCCTCCCTCGTACCAGCTCGGTTAAGTTCAAGGCAGCTGATTTTTATTCTTTTCTACTGTTTGTGTCATTTTTCTAGCCCTTGGACACTCTTACCGACGCCATCGATCAGGTGTTAGTCTTCGACTCGATCTAATTAAAAATCATACTTTTCGGTCAATGTTTTTAATTATTTCAGCATCCTATGTGACACGTTCGAGAATCAATTGGCGACGATTAAGTAAAAATTGAATTCAAAAGATTGGTATTGAGATTTGCACATAAACTATAGGTATCAGGCGATGGACCATAATCAGTGAAACTGCTGTCAATTACCTACTTCGACTGAATCTAATTAAAAATCATAATCTTCGTGCAAAGTTTCTAATCATTTCAGCACCCTTTATGACACGTTGAACAATCCAATGAGGCCAGTCAAAAATTAAATTCTATAGATTGGTTTTGATGATTACACAGAAACTCTACGTCCCTAGTGGTGGATTATATTCGATGCTAGTTCAATTAAGCAAAAATTGAGAAAGGGTTGAGACTGAATTTTCAGAATTAATCTTAACTACCACGGTCAGTTCTTTTTATTAAAAAAAATGTAGGAATTATCATCGGATATGTTTGAAAGGAACTTCTATCAATCCTTTAGCGTCACTGTTCACTCTTCTTCATCCATGTCACAATAATCGTTCTTTCTTCAAAATGGCACATTATTTTATATTTCACCATTATACTTCAGTGTTTTATATCACGAAAGAATTCTTCATACTCAGACATCATTCTACTACTACCCATGCACTGATATTCTTCATTGAACAATAATCCTAACTCTCACTGAACCAATCTCATAGCTTTTAGAATTCGTATCACCCTCAAAAATTCATACTGAAGAACCGAAAAAACAACCGACCATCAGAAAAACATGTGTGCTCAAAAGTCTGCATCCCAAAAATTCCAACAGACCCAATCGAAGAACCGTCGAATCAAAAATGCAAAGCTGTCGAAGTGTCCTGACGCAGGGGTCCAATAAAAGACGAAAAAGATGAAGAAAAACACAGACGTCACCTAGTATCACCTATATGCTGATATTATTCATTAATTAATAATCCTAACTCTCAATGAACCAAATTCATTCTTAAAATCTGCGACAGGGACCGAGTTCAAGATGCGTACGTCACTCCTGCCATTTTTGAGATTGTAAAGAACAGTGTCATGTAACTTGCAAATCTTAGTTGTCAGGAAGGCCCCAAGTTCCGTCAGTACTTGAACATTGGGAGGCTTTGCTGTGCTCTCAATACCAATTGATGTATCACTTTTCAAATGCATACCACATACAGAAATTCTTCCTAAAAAACGAAAGAGACGATCAACTATAAAAAACACAGGGTGCCCAAAAGTCCATTTCAGAAAAGTCTGCGCCCCAAGAAACCCAACAGACAGGGTACCCAATCGATGAACCGCAGAATCAAGAATGCAAAGCTATCGAAGTCTCCCGGCGGACGTGGATCGAGTAAAAGACGAAAGGGATGAAGAAGGGGTAGGGTGTAGAGGAGGAGAGGAAAAAGGAAAAGTGGAGAGAAAAGAAAAGAAAGAAGGTGAGGTCGGAGCGTGCGCGTCGTCGACTGGAGGACGTCTTTCCTCTCCTCTCTGCCCTCCGGATCGCGCCAGGGTTCACCAGGTAGCACGTCCTCCGATTGGTGGGCGTGAACGCAGGTGCGCGTGGGTGGGGAAGGCGTGGTGCATCGTTTCGATTGGCCGTTGCCAAGTGGCAGACCGGAAGTGGGGTCGAGACCGGCGGAGGAGAAGGGCTCCCGTACGGGCTGCCCGCAAAAACGATATCGCATCTCGCGCTCCGGCTGGCAAAAAGCTGCCAGGTGGCATTTCGCCTTACCTTCAGGGTTACTGCCTCCTGCACGCGAACACACGACACTGCGAAATGCACAGGATACCCTGGCGAGGTTCGATCACCGGCCAACTAGACGACGCGACGTGAATTTTTCGGAAACCGATTGAAACTGGGAGATCGGAGCTCGGTGTCTTCGATATATTCACTCGGGGCTCTTCAGAGTTGTCTGAACATTATTCTTTGGAAATACGATAGAGTTGGGATTGTTGAGTAAATAGATGTCTATTTGGAAACCTCTAATTACCTTGTGAACGACGTTTTTGGAAACGGTGATCCGGGTGAGGGTAGGAAGATAGAAGTTGGGTGTTTATTGGGCTTAACTCTTAAAAGCTACCATAAAAAAAACTAACGTTAAGTTTAATAGCTATCAGGGGTGAAGTTTCACTCATGATAGCCTTTAAGGGTTAATAGAGTTCTTGGGTAACCAGTCCTCTGTTTGGGAAGCTCTGATTATCTTATAATTAATTTTTTGAGAACAGCGAATTTAGCATTTGAGAATAGGGAGCTAAAATTTACGTGTGTTTGGTGCGTCCAGGGTCCTTTAGGTTTATTAGAAAATTTGTTATAACAGAGATAAAAAAATTCACGCTATTAAACTCCAGTCACGTTATGAACGATTCCTACGGAAATGGTGACTTACGATGGGCTTATCGTTTGAAGATGAGGAGGTAGAAGTTAGGTGTCTTTGGTGGATTCGGTGTCCTTCAGCTTTATTTAAGCATTGCGATAAAATAAAGAATCGAATAGGAATTAGCGAGTAACTAATACTCTGTTTATGAGTTTCTGGCTCATCTCCATTCGTTCATGGAACTCATGACACATGAGCGTAGGGAGATGGGCTACCGTGAAATGGTAGCTTCCGGATGTTTAAGCCTTTTTTGAACATTTGTAACTAAACAAACGACCAGGTTAGGATTATTGATTTCCTACTACTCTATTTTCGAGTCTCTAAATAGTCGATAAGTGATTATTTAAAAATCGGACTCAGAAAAGATGAGAAATGGATGTGACATTGTGGGAAGGCAGCTTCTGGATTGTCAAGCTTCCTTCGAAAATTTTCTATGCGACATTCCTTCAAATTAAGATTATAGGGTGACTGGTACTCTACCTCTGAGTCTCTGGTCCTTGCACAAACCATTTTTTTCTATAGAAACAGAGTTTAATATATGATAGAATAACACATTACGTTACTCTAGCCTAGTGAATCCTAAGCTTATTCCAGTAGACAGTCGAATAAAGATCATTAAATAAACAGTTATTTATTTATAAGAATCTTCTACTGATTGTATAGATCACGCGTTCAACTTCAGATGTCATGTTCGCAAAGGTAATGTCCTAAAAAATTGTCATTCCCCATGCTATATTTTTTACGGAATTAAAAACTTGAAGTGCCTACAGGAGCTAGAATTTTTAATCGAACCCATCAATTAGCTTTTGGCTTAACAGATGTCTGAGATGACAACTGGAATTACACGTCCTATTTCAGAAATCCATAACAATTTTGTTAGAACCAGCGATACCAACCCCATTACATAAAGATCCAGTAATTTTATCCGGCAGCAAATTTTCCACCTCTCTAGCTACGGTAATTTCGTTCTAAATTCTCTCGTCTGCTTACGAACAGTCCTGAACCACTGCCCGCACGTTCGCCAGCTAAATTTCTAGTTAGAACGAAATTCTTGCACGCTATTAGATACGGACCGTTGTCGCTTCCACGAATGGCAATAATTTATAAACAAAAGCTACACACCGTGTACCATGAGGAAACGCAAGACGAATTTCTATTCCCTATATATGGTTCAATTCTTGGAAATCGTTTTCTATTTCCCGAACTATTAGCGAATTTACATAAGCGCGAGGAATCTTCTTTCTAATTAACCCTTCGACTGTGAACTGAATTGTTCTGTTTCCGGAACGATGACTGATTTTCCTTCGAGCAAAAAGCGAACCGAAGGAAGCGGAAACTGTTCGGGAAAGAAATCTTATTTAACCATTTTTTCCTCCCTGCAAACCGAAATTGGAGTTTTCCGAGGGTCTCGAATGGCAGAAGAATTCGAATATTTTAAAAATCATACGAGAATTGATGAAAATTTGTTCTGTTAATCTGTCGAGCGCAAATTGTCTCCACGAAAGTAGGTATCCCTAGAGGTAATTCCTAGTGTCTAAAAGTAATTTCTATCTTTGTGCAAACGCACACTCTTATAATTTCATATTCTTACGATTCAGCACACACAAATGAGCATTGGCTGCAAGTGTAAACTTTTCATTCTGAGAGATTTCAAGAGTTAAGTTACACTCACAAACTTTCAAAACTATACAAATTTCAATATTTACAATATATAGATATATACTAATTTTTATTAACCTAATGATAATTAATAACACGTAGCATAAGTAATGGAAAGTGTAGTTATATACTTAATATAGACGAGAGATATCTCCCTCAAAGTATCCAATGGACGACATTCAGTTGTAGATATTGAGGAACTGGTCAACTGTAATCTAAAATTCTCATTAATAAGATTGTGTTCTTAATTCTGCACCACTGTGTTTTATATTCTTAAATAAAATTATTATTTCTCTACGAAACATAGTTACAATTTTATCCACCCTGCTACTAATTACAGTTCGGATAATCGAGATCCTACCGTAAATAGCAAGGCATTTCGTTCAAAGAATCGAGTGGGTTAAGATCCATGAACATACATGGGATTGCTCTAAATGAATTCCACCTAAATTCAAAATTTCTCGTTCTCCTCTCTCAACTCATTAACACTTTGAGTGCCACGCTCCATTGGCTGAAAATGACAGACTTCCTCAATTTTTATACAAACTGAATGCAACCATGAACTCTACCTTTTTTAATCAATAATATCAGTAACATCCACCATTTTCTTACTGCTTCTATTAGAACTGATTAGGTATATTCTTAATACTTTGTATGATCAAATAAATAATGATTGAATCTATCTGCCACCCAGATATCGGTAAGGCGGCACTGAAAGTGTTAAAAAAATCAAAATCGATTGTTTTGCAAACCCAGTGACCGGTCATCCGTCGCAAAAAGATCTTTGCTTGAGGAAAGAATGGTTATCGAAGGGGGTGCCACTAAATTTTCCCGCGGAGGTAATAAATTTCGCGCGAGGAGCGATTCGAGAAACGTGTTTCCCTTATCTCGGCCGTTCGTTCGCTTTCCGTGCAAGCTTTTTAATTGGATCGAACCAGCCGGCGAAACAGAGCTCCACACCGTGCGGTGCAGCGTGTAGTTTGAGGGAAAAGGACGCCGTTGACGGTGGTGTTATTAGGAAAAAAGCAGTGGGGTACGCGTCGTGGGTGAGATGAGGAGAGGCGATATTCCGCGTGCATTCCTCCGTTCTAGGATTGATGGACGGAAACGCGAGAAGAATGGCAGCGAAGTCGTCGTCGTCGGTGTTGTTGGGGTCGTTGACAGTCCGACAGATGCGTGCACCACCAGGGCCGTACAAAGAATTTTAAGTATTCCCCGGTTTCGCCGCGATCCGACGTCCCTCCGTTCACCGGGAAACGGTGTTCCTTCGATGAGCCTACGGTTATCGCTCGAACTATGGATTACGAGTCACCCTTTCGCATTCTGTCACGCTTTTGAGCTGTTTTACAGATTGTGAAGACATCTGGGTGATTGAAAATGTTACTACTGTTGTTTTAGTAGTTTAGGTTTGTTCTTGTGGTAGGTATGTTACGGGCTTTGCTTTATTAAACGCTGTTGTTTCGATAAAGTTGTCGCTGGAACTATGATTTCTAATTGTAAATCACCCTTTCACAACCTGCTTCGTTTTTGAGCTCTGTTGCATTTTGACAGTCGTTGATGACAGACTCTCCAAAAATATCCTGAATTTTGTACCTGCAATTATTTCAATCAGTACAATTTAAATTCAAGTGTACAAATCGACCCAACGCTAGGTTGGATCTTTACACCCCCGTGCATCAGATAAAATCCCAAACACAGCATTAAAATTAATTTGTAAAATCCGTGTGCCCATCAGCAGCTCGTTAATCACGTTTTTTGAAGAATTCGCAAGACTCGACGACGGCGTGCAGCGGATCTGATAAGTGAAAATTGAAACCGGCGAGGAAATGAAAGATTTCACGGATATCTGTCGGCAGAAAAAACCGATGACTCTTAATTAGAAGAAGAATTATCAAAGTATCTCGTGATTCGTGGATAAATTTCATAATTGCGGCCTTGAGGCAACGGTGAAACAATGGCACCCTCGCGATACCGTCTCACGGCCGCGAATGAAAACCAGTCGATTTCTATGGTGTAAGTTAGGCGTATGAGTTACATCGTGGGACCTCGTGCAGCCTTAACAATGGAGGATAGAAAGAAGAGCATGAATAAACATCAGAGCCACATGTTTCTACGTTCCTCTCTATCCCTGTAATGGAAGATAGTCGGCGTAGGAGGAACGTTTTTCGTAATTAAGTAAACAGTATGAAGTAGGTAACAAGCTATGGAACAGTTGTCAAAGATATATTAGGTTGATTGGAAAGACTGTTGTGTGCTTTTGTCAAAAATTGTTGATAATCTTTTAATATCTTCTTGGGAGATGTAAGTAACTGCTTGACATGGGGAATATATTAGAAATTAAAAAATAAATTTGTTTTAATCATAACAAATTCACGTTTTATTAGAAATAAACATTTCGACCTAATAATTAACCCCTTGAACATTGAACACCTTAGAGCTGAACACTTTCAATGGACGAAAAACTGTTTGATATACTGCATATATTTTATAGTATGTATTTTTTAATTTTTAACCATTCTGCTCTTCTTGGGTCTACGTGACCCCATATGAAGTTTAAATTGTGGTTGTTCTTGCGCCTTTTCAGTATGCAATCATTTAATGTGCACGTAGTTGCAGATAAATGATCCTGAACGATACAGCAGTTCATATTTCGTGCGGGGAAGTAACAGATAAGTAACAAAGATTAATTTTTTTTATTGATTTATTTTATTACGCCTTCATAGACGTTTCATTTATTATTTATTTGTATCCTTTCATTTATTCGTATATTTATTTTATATATTATTATGTATTATTTGAAACTGGTAACCAGCTCTCGACGCCATTGTAGTGACCGTTTGCACATAGAAGTTCCAAGGGGTATGCGCGTCTATGTCTTTGGTAGCCAAAGGGTTAAAAACACATATTTCTTAATCTCAATTGCAGCTTCATGTATTTCAACAGGACATAGTGCTACTGAGTCTCAAAACTTATCTTCATGATCCATAAATCTATAAAATCACCAAAGCAATCATTCCAACGAACACTGCAAAAACAAACTAACGAGAAACTCCAAAAGACTCCAAGAGTCCAACTTCGAAGCTCTTGATCAATCGACCTGGACACGATGATCCGAAACAAATCGGTTAATTAAACACCAGGCGTTGATTACGTTCTCCGAATGATCCAGTATAACAGATTGCAAAATTGATCAGGGTCGTGCGCAAAGGCATCGACACGACGGGGGTCTGTTTAGCGTAAAGAGGAGCAAGGCTATGGTCAATTCGGTGGTCGCGTACTCGGTCAGGTATTAATTAATTAGATAATTAATCGTGTAATGGGTTTAATTGGGCTCCTGTTAAGTGTCAGCGTGCTCCCTCGGGCGTAATCTTTACCGTGGCATCTGCTTTATCTACGTGTACGTATATGCGCTGTACACGGTGCCAGCAGGCATCTCCAGGTAGCAGGTAGCCTACTCGCCAAGTTGTTCAGATTACAGATAAGTATACGAGATTTCGCAGATCCGATAATCCGTTGATAAGCGAGCATGCACTGCTTGTAAAACGAACATACTCCTCTTCTTCTTCTTCCACTCCTTTCGGCTCCCTCTCTGCTCTACTATTCGAGTTTTCGCATTTTTCGTGAATTCCATCGATCCGCTGCTGGTCGTTTTAGTTTCGATCGGAAAGAGAGAGTTTCAGGTACATTGTGCTCGTTATAATTAGACTGCGTAATGTTTATGCAATTTAATATATTCATATAGGAGAGACTGAGATAAAACCGGCACCTGAATCCTGTTCAGATATTTTCAAGTTTCACGTGCAAGCTGCCTCTCTCTCGAACACATAAACTTCGTTACAGAAGCTTAGAGAAAGGCTTGGACTTTTTTTCGTAGTCATTCCAGGCGATACTGTAATGTACAGAATTGTTTTTATTGTTTAAAATTTAAGAAGCTTGATATTAGAATGGCGAGTGTAAGGTGTTCGTTTAAAGGGTTCACAAATAGTTGAACACTTCGACTGCCATGTCACTCATGTATGGATGCCATTTAAATCTTTGACTGCGGGCTATTTGGAAACGAAGCAATCGCTGCGTGCGGCTGAGCTACAGTAGTATACCGTGAACTATTGTAGCGGCCGCCTATAGGCGTCGGCAGTGCACGGTGAGTGGCTTTGTCAAGTGCCTGTAGGCGCCGATAGCAGTCAAAGGGTAGAGAATAAAGTGATATAACTCTGAAATTAATAAAATAAAAAAGAAATAGAAGTTGTGATTCATTAAAAGAATCTCTTTACTAAACAATAGCTTCCATTCAATTTTTTAGAAAAAAAGAAAATGCAACCAATAGGGATTTTAAATATAGGACTAATATTGTAATTTAGATTTCTTGGATACGAGTGAATATTTATTTTGGTAATAACTATGAATAGAGTATCCGAATCATTCTATAGAGGGTTGTTCTATAAATCAGACTGAATAATTTTGAGAACTAACTTTATTAAGGTTAGTGAAGTCGCACTGTTATGTCAAAGAAGGTCGCATAAAATTGTTGACTGGAATTCTTCACGTACATTCCATTCACTATGCCAATTTTAGTCTCGTGTATAGTTCATGTTATTAGAATTTTTTACTAAAATCTCCGTGGTGTATAATACGTCCATAAATTTTGTGACTGGACTAATTCTCGTAATTAAACTTTTTTTATGCGACTGAATACTTACTTTGGTAATAAATTATAGAAACTTGTTCTATAAATAAGAGTAAATAATTTTGTGAAATATTTTTGTCAGATCGTTAATTGAAGTTTTTATACTGAAGAAATGTTTTTTGATGAATAATTTACTCTGGGGCGGACAGTGGAATTTGTAAGGTTTGTTCCCTGCGTATGATCGAGCAGTCGATGACTTTGTGTGAACAGTTTAAGGTTTCTAAATCAATTCGCGGTAAGGAGAAGCGTGTCGTTAATGGGTTTTTACTTTCTCCGAAGAGTGCACCGTAAAATGGCTCATTCAGAGTTTAAAGGAATCTCTGCTTTGCTCTATAATTACGGAGCACGTTCCGGAGCATAGGATTTCCCTGGATCGTAACTGCATTTCGATCGTAACTCTCGACGATCCTAAAGTCCACTCGTCGAATGCTTTTACAGCATTCTCCGTGTCTGATAAACGTTAACGAACATCTACGAACAAAAAAGAAAAAGAACGGATACATCGAACGTTTCGAAATTCTAACTAAAATAATTTTTAATTAACTCTTCTTTAAGTTAAACGATCCTACTAAAAATGTTTTGTGCAGACAGAAAATTTATTAAAAGCGTAATAATTTTTCGGAATCGTAATTATTTTTTAAATTAATCGAATGCGCGGAAAATGTTTTGTGTACATAGAAAATTAAGGGAGTGTTCTCCTTTCTTGGCTTGTTTTGAGAGTATACTTTGGGATTTTTTTTTGAAAAAGGAAAATAATATATCTGTATGAAATTTTGTAGTTTTATTCATGTACACATTAAAATAATAAATTCCAAAATACTGTTAACTAGCATGAGTGTGGGTCTTCGAAAGCGCAATAATTTCTGGAATTCGATCTAAAAGAAATTAAAAATTATTTATCTTTAAGCTGCACTATCCGAAGAAAAATATTCTGTGTTCATGGAAAATTCATTGTAAGGCGTAATAATATTTTGAAATTCAATCTAAGACAATTGAAAACTATTTCCGAAGCTACCCAATTCAACTAAAAAGATTCTGTGTCCATAGAAAATTTATTACAAGACGTAATCTAAAACAATCGAAAATGAATTATTCTGCAAAATATTCTGTGTCCATAGGAGAAATTCAACTTAAAGAACTGTACAACTTCAGAAAATTCTAGGCTGCGAAAATTTCTGTGTTCACATCGACAGCTGGACAAATCGATCAGTATTCCATCGACGATTTCGACAGTAAATATCCCGCTGAATAATTACGGACGCGGAAATTTGAAAAGCGAGCGAGTTAATGCGACGACGTGCCCGACCGTCGTAAATCTCGCGGAAAGATTTGAATAATTGCCAGGGCAGGGTTGCGGGAAAAAGCTGCGGCACAGGCTGCTTATTAAACCGAACGGCAGCCGGTTGCGTTTACGCTCGAATACTTGTCTAATAAGTGTAACAACCGTGTACACCGGCTTTCCCGCCATTATTTCATTTGCATCGACGATATAGAAATCGGATCCAGCGGCGTGCAGCATGCTAGTTGCATAATTAACGCTCAATAGGTTAATCAATCTGATCGACACGCTCAGCCTGTTTTTCAAGCCGTTCGAAGGCAACATGTTGTTAATTCGACTGTTTCAGACAGGAGATACGTCCTGATCATAGCTATCCACGTGATTCGTTCGGTTAATTAGATATCTGAAAGCTATTGATGGGCGGTTTAATTAAATTGAATTGACTAATTGAGAATAATGGGGAATTTTCTGTGGGAGAAATTGTTGATTGTGAAACTTATTTTGTATAATGTACTGTGACGTGCAGAAATTTTCAAATTGTCAGTCTTATGTTAACCCTTGTAGCTGCCATAGTCTTAGTATAATATTCTACTACTAGATCCGTGGCTACCACCACATTTGACGCATGATGAGGTTACAGATTTCAAATTTTTTATTTTTCAAGTATTATAGGGATTCTGTAATGCACAGAAATTTCTGAAACAAATTAATTGTTTAAAATAGGTTAAAATATTGTCGAATTGGAGGAGGAAAGTTGAAATACATATTAAGGGACAGAGAGTTGAAAAATTAATCAGTAAAGGGGCTAAACGTAGATCTGCGGTCCTTCCTCTTGTTTCTAGGGAAACTGATGAATCATTGTTTATAAAATAGAGAAAATATATAAATAAGAACGTCCTGTTACATTCAAAACTCTATCATCAGGGATTTGAAAAAAATACGTAGTAGTATATGATGACAATGAATGACAAATTTATGCATCAAATATTATAATAGTCAGTTGAAGTAAGAAATGTCACGTGCATTTATAAATTATTGTTTACAAAATAAAAATACACATCAGAAAGGACGTTACATTACTTTTATAGTGTATCACCTAAGACTTTCAAAAAGATGTAGTAGTACATCAATAGCTGACTATTTTGCTTTATAAAAAGACATACCAGTACGGTATTGGTTCCAAAATATGAAGTATAAAAATGGTTGTTATTTACGGTAAGAAATGTCAAGTAGAAAATAAAAAATATACATCAGAAAGGACGTAGTACTGCATCCAAACCTTATCACCTGAAACTTTCTAAAAAACGTAGCAACACGTCAATGACTGACAAATTTATCTTGCAAAAGGACATAGCAACACGTCAAAGTATAAAGTATGAATAGTAATTATTGTTACTCGTAGTGATAAATGTCACTTTTGAAACACGTCGGGCGAAACGTCAAAAGCACATGGCGCTTTCGAGGATCAGTTCGCGTGCAGTTAAAAAGTCCGTGGCGGTCGAGTTTCGATTGTATCGCCTCGTTCGAATCCTTGATTCAGGCACCCGTGCGATTCAGGTTCGATGAAAGGGAGAAAAAGATGAGATCAGAGCGAAAGAGAGAAAAGAAAGACGCGAGTGTACCATCGAAGCTTCGTTTCGAGAACGTCAAAACAGTTCTGCGTTCTGCCGCGGCGTGGCGTTAGCAGCCGCGCCATTATCAAACTCCATTCGAATCGAATTCAGACCTTGGATCGTTTGTTTTCGATTATACACACCCTCGGAGACTTCTGTTAATGTAACAGCCCCTGAATTGGAAAGATTTTTGCAATTTTTAATGAAATTTCTAATTTTTACATGAAAATCAGAGAATTTTGTAGCGTTTTAGTCTTTGGAACTTTGACAAATTATTATACTGAAGTTTTGATCGAAGATTGAGACAATTTGGGTGGTAATTAAGTTAAGGTAGTTAAAAGGTCTTCTAGGAAAAATTGTGGAATTTTGGGAAAGAAGGTAATGTCAGGAAAAATTGTAGTATCTTGGCAAAGGATTTAATGTAAGAAAATTGGAAAAAGTGGTAATAGCTACGTAAGAATTCATACAATAAATATCTGAGGTCTGATCGGTACAGATAAGAACATGTATATAAATTACAGAGTCGAAATTGTTAATTTACCAAAGCTTGGAGAACTTCAAGAAGCCCTAGAATCAACAAAATAAAAATAAACAATTTGAAATAATTTAAATCATTAACGTTGAACTAAAAGAAATTAAACATAACATATGCTTTGATTAATAATTAATTTCATTTGATTGAAACGTCCAAATGACCTATAAAACATTATCACACTCTAAATACACTCAGTGTCACTCGATCGCGTCGTCATTTTTGTAATTTTACAACAAATTACATCGAATCAATTCCTCTTGCTGGCTGCTCACACCCTGCTGTTTTTCTGTCGACTCTCTTGGCACGCTTCACGCCAATTTTTTGTCCCTTTTGTTTTCAACTCGCTCAGTCCTTCATTCTTTTTGGTACGACGATGTAACACTGCAGAGAATCGATCATCAATATGCAGGTAAAATTAGAGAGCATCCCAGGCGTGCGGTATTCCTTTTTTTCGAATAAAAACAAATATTGTGAACAACTCACCTCGACTCACGGTTTTTCTTCTTTTTTATGATTAATAACAGTCGATTTATTAACGAAATATCAGAGAATATAGTTAGTAAGAAGTTCGATTATATTAGCATGGAAATGAAGATGTTCGACAACGGAGGATGGAGAAAAATGGGGCACGGTCGATCATTATCTCGAGAAGTGGATGACTTAGTGGTCTCGGATTTTTTAATTCGGTAATCTCTATTTTTGGAAACGGGACACCACTTCCTCGTCCGTACGTCGAGAGAACCTAATGAGACCCAGTCACGTCAGCCACTCTTTTCTCTCTCTCTCTCTTCTAAAATCATGGCCTTTGCCATTCATTCTTCCGTTAATTCTTGTTCGGAGAGCGAAAGTGGGATCACGGCGTCCAGGAAGCGAGTATATTTTAATCACAGAATTTTTTTCTAATTGCTCAGAAAATTCGCATTTTTAACGTTCGCAGAATTTTTGGGAGATTTTAATTTATTTCATTATTTCTACCAGTGAATTGTTGTAATTATTCTTTGTGTGTGTTTCAGACAACAAATATGCCGTTGTTGTTCATTATTCGAACTTTTGCTATCATGTAAACATTTCGATCGATGATAATTATATTTTAACCAGTTCTTTAACGCTTTGAGTGTCACGTCACTTAAATATACCTAATAAGGCCTAATAAAAATAGCAAGAAAATGACGGTAGTTACTAATATTATTGATTAAAAAATGTAGAACGTATGGTTATATTCAATTTGTATAAAAATTTAGAAAATTTGCCATTTTCAGTAAACGCAGCGTGGCACTCGGTGTACAAAGAAAAAATTTCAACATCAAATGTTTAAATGGTCCAATTTAATGTAAATCGTCCAGTTTGACGTCAACCCGCGACAGAAGTCTGAATAAACAAACAATCGAATAATTCGGTGGACGAAAAGGTTGTCCACGGTGGAAGGTACGTTACCGTGGATGCAGTTAACGGCGCTGATGGTGTTCGTTGGTGCATCGCATCCAAGAAGTTACGACTCCATTAAGACGAGGGTCCGATGATTTTTTCGAGTTCATTTCGGGTCGCATAAAACAAGCTGTTTAAAATGCAGCGGCGTAGCAGCGACGGTTAATCGTTGCACACCGATCCGTTCTGGCGAAAGCAGATTTTTTTTTGTCGTTTCATCAGGCTAATTGCTTCATCAGAAATTAATTGCCTCGTACGCTCATTACGCCTTCGAAACAATCGACGCAATAAATCGACGATTTTTAATCGCGTTCGAATAGCGTGCTTCTCATCGCGATCCTAACAAGAAACTTGGACCTATTTGCGATGAAGGACTGTTAGAAACCGAACTCGAACTCACTAAAAATATACTGATGTCTGCAGTGGTTTCAGAGCAAATGAAACGCACTGTAAAATGAATGGTGGAACAAGAAAATCAGGACAAGCAGCCACAACATGGTCTTTCTCCCATATATTGATGGCACCACTGATCGCGTTGGAAGAATACTAGGCCTAAATAATATCAAAACAGTATCCAAAACACAGACTAAAAATAAGATCAGCCAAATCCTCGCCTCCCCCAGAGATTCTCATCTGCATCTCTCAACGTTGGGAGTTAACAAAATTTCGCTAAAAATAGCTCTAATTAGAAGTTTTCACTGATTCATGCTGAAAGATGTAAATTGTTGCCCATTTTATGAAAAATCGCTAATAATTCAATAGAAGTAGCAGGAAATAGCAGTTTTCATTGATCTTGCCGTTGATTTATGCTGAGATACGTGTAATCTTCTGAAAGACACGTTTTACAAGGATTCCTGTATCTCGTGAAACATTGATATTCTTTCATACAATTTTAACTACAGAAACCTCAAGATACGTTTCAATAAACTGCTAAATATCAAAAGAATCGCAGTTTCAATTCTCCGCATTTGAAGCCCAAAGAAACGTCCGCTGTTCAAGCTGGTCACATTAGGATGATCGCTTGAGATTCCAGCGCGCCGGAGGGTCGAATCGATCCATTTCAGGCGAAAATGATTCTCCCGGGACGCGGGACGATTAACCGAGGCTAATTGATCGAAACGCGCAAGAAGAATGCGCTGAAAATCCGCCAGCCCGTTCCGGTGAATTTTCCCGGGCCGCGGGGAAAACGCAGCGTCCCCGTCGACTGAAATGAACGTGATCGTTCAGTCGACCGGCTGCTTAAAAGGCGAATAGAGTCGTCATCTTCGTAAAAACCGTATTCACACGGAGCAATGACGTTGTTTCTTCCATGTACGGGCACGTGACAGCAATTCCTCTTTTTCCAGCCCAGCCAGCGTTTCTTCTTTTTTTTTCCGCTGAACAGCGACGTTTCTATCATATCAGCTTCCCTACCGAACCTGGAAAATTAGGCTCGGTGTGATGTCGGTGCGAAGTTGAAACTGATGATCAGAAGAAAAGCTACCAGCTTTGGTTACCTGAGGTACTGTTGCATCAAGATAATACTGGGTCACGAAGGACACAATGCGGAAATGAATGAGACTGTATGAATCCTTGTTAAGTACTATGCCGTATGGAAACTCTGATCTTTTACTATTTTCATCGCAAGTAGCATTAATCTATCTTCAATCGTTCAAAAGTTACGTGTTTATTTTAATTTCTCCGAAATGATACTTTAATCTTCCTCAATCCTTCCCAAACCTTCTGCAATCTGTTTGACGTGTAATTTAATTTAGATTGGATTTGTGTATGGATACGATTCAATTTTCTTGCACCTGTAGGTGTAGATAGTGGTGGAATAGAACAGAACATTATAAAATTTCAACAAGTGAAATTTAGTATCTCAAACCTTCTGACAAGTGCAGCTCGTATGCTTTGGCATTAGGTAACTATGACGAGCCAGACTCGTCACTTGGGCCCAAGGTGTTAATTGAGAAATCGTGGACAGTCCAGACGTTTGCAAAATGATTTAGATGAGATGAAAATGAAATGAGTAGGCGAAGAATGTACTCGAGCAACTTTTGCAACGGAAAACCAAAAAATCTTGCCAAAAAGAGGGTTCGAAAACTTACAGTTGGTAGAAAAATGGGAAGAGACTGTAGAAAACGAGGGAAAACATTTTCTTGTTTAAACATAAACAAAGTTGTCTTGACTAGAAATGCTGCATCGCTTATGGGACGACCTAATAAAAGTTATTAGTCTTTTGTGTGACCTTTCACAGGGGGTGGGGCAAGGAATCGTCTGGTTTGAAGCGTGCAGTGGCCCAGAACGGATGAAATTCCACGGACGTTTCCGGCGGACTTCGCCGAATCGGACGCTGCGGAACGAATAAGGCAGAAATACTGAGAAGGAAGACAGAAGGACTGGTTTCCACATCAAAACTCTGGGAAACACCGACTGACAACAGAACCTCCCCAGTTGCAACATTTTGCTCACTGATGGAGCTTGATATGCTCGAATAAAAATATACAGGAACGTATCAAAGTAACTTTACATCATCGTTAATGGTCACAGAGATTCTTCAGTACTTAACGTAACTTATAGTTGAATACACTGAAGTAAAACAAAGAACAATAACTCCTAGAACTGCTCTGGAAGTTTCGTTTTATGTAAAGGACCAATGAAAAGGTTATAAATTATTGAACCTACACAAAGATTGTGTTGAAAGCAAATTCTACTATAAAGCTGGGTGTCTCCAATTATCAGAAATCGGACAGTTTGAAAATGGACCGAAGAATAGTGCAGTAGAGCTCCTTGTATTCAAACGAAATATTCATAGTGGTTCAAAGCCACTGCCGGCCAAATGACCGTATCAACACCCGTTTAACCATCATCCAAATCGTCTCATTCTCTACATGTTTCAACAAACATACTTACTTCCACCGTAATTCGAAGAAAGACCCAAGACACGAAGTGCCCAAGTCCCGCATCTATCTGAAAAGTGAACGTCCTGTTAGAATCGAGCGAATCAGGAACTCCGGTCGTCCGAAGTCGGAACCGTAGGGTGTTGTCCGAAAAGCGAGTTAGCGGGTGACTGTCGAAGCGAGAGCAGAAGAAAGAAGGATCAGGAAGAAGCTGATCCGCAGTCAGAACGAAGGAGAAAGAAGGAGGAGGGTGGCGCGGTCGAGGAGGCTGCTCGTATTTGCAGGACATCCGCGCCACTGGCCATCGAGACAGTTATGACTCTGCCCCTTCTCGAACTCGTCAGTTGTTTTGCGGCGGTCTGGTTGCTTTTGTTCTAGCCCCCGGTGCGTCGTCTCGTTGCTTTTGTTCATCTGCCGTTGCGGTGCCAGCGCCCTGGTCTTTTGCTCCTGTTTCCACCGCAAGGAATCGCCTCTGTCTCCGTCTCCGTCCCACCTCGGCCCGGTCCTCTTCTTCAGCTCGCGGTCGGACCTCCTTCTCATATACTCCGTCCAGTAGTCGCGTTCTTCTGCTCCCTTTTTTCCGACCGAGTCAGGATAGTCTTTTTGCCGGCGTGCACAGCCGAAGAACCCGAGGAGGGATCGAAGGAGAGGACGAAAGAGAGGACGACGAGGAGGTGCAGTCTCTCTCTCCTCTTGAAAGGAGCCGACGTTACGTACGGTAGCCAGCCAGACTGTACCCAATTATTCCGGCGTGCTATACTAATGCCATGGACCCCCTCGGCTAACCACCCCCTTCTTTCTTCTCTCTTCTTCCATCCTCGTGCTCTTCTTTCTTGCCAGTCTTCTTTATGGCTTGCCAGCTCCCTCACACTTCAGCCCGGCCGCTCTGCCTTCCTCTCTGTCCCCATAATGCGATAGGGAGAGAGCTTCTGGCTCCGCGATGCTACCAACCGACGCCGATGGATCTCTGGAATGACGAGAGGGATTCTTGATCTCTCCCGGACGGGCTACCGGCGTAGCCATTGATTTTTCGGAACGATGACCACGCTGAACCTGTTCACCATCGCGAACGAGTTTTTCCGACGGACCTACTGCTTCTGATCGTTCTCTGATACCCCGATGCTTTCGTGAGCTTTCGTGCTACTTGGAGTTTGCGTTTTTTTCTTTTTGTGAATTTTCTCTGACCATTCTGTGTGCCTGTTTGGGTGCCAGGTGATTCTGATTCGTTGAGAATGTTGGATCGTGTTCGGCTGTTTCGAGGATTCATTTTGGATTGTTGATGCTCTGAGTACGGTGTGACTGCCTGTTGGTGGGTTTTGAATTTTTTTAATTAGCTGTAAGGCAAAACTAAGGAGGAATACATCTATGGTATTTTGATTATTGGAGGTACATAAGTGCACATATTTACAAAAAGAGGGACGATTTTTCCAGTGTCGAAAATGTAAGCCAAATTCAGGCCCTTAGGCTGTTCAGATCCACCTGTACTTCATCACGGCGATTATACCCAAGCAACAAAAACTTACTGTATCGAAGTAATGAATTTAGATCATTTATAAATAAAATAAACACTGAAGGTTCCAAGTATGAACCTTGAGAGAGCCCAGATGCAACAAAGTGCGCACGGTGGACCGTTTCTGCATCTACCAATCTGTGATCCTGAACCTCGATATCTGTTCATATTCAGAGCGAAGCAGCGTCCAAGGAATCTTTAGGAAATATCAAACTAACGATTCCTAGCAGCCTCAGGATTCTGTAAAAATAATTTCGCGATAATGAACACTGCGCAACGAACGGTGATTCACGCGTTCGAAAGGGACAGAGTAATCGCAAAAGGAAAACCATATATCAGTTTGATTTCTGAACGTTCCTTCGACTAGGTCCTGGTACGGATCCACCCCTTGCCGTTAGAAAGAGAGACGGTATTAAGGATTGTATTAATCAGAGGCTGTCAGTGTGATTCCTGTTCCAGCGAGGGGTAGACGAACGGAGACGGAAGGAGAAAGACAGACGAGGACGGAACGAGACGAAGGACAGTGTATCCCGAAGGAGAAGAGACACAGAATTCTGGCTGTGGTTTTCGGGGTGGATCTCTGCCGATGACGTCGAGAAATGACGCAAAAAAATAGCTGCCAGACTATCTGGCACCGCTAACAGGCGCACAGCCTCTTTTTCTCCCTTGCTTGTCCTCGTTTTCCTGATCGAACGATCGCCAAACTTCAGGACACAGGCTTGATGGAGCTGTGACGGTTCCTAGGGAATTTTGCGATGTTCCGTGAGACTTGGAAGAGCACCTAACTGCGTTGAAATTTTAGCCTTGTGGGGTCTAACTTTTTGGCGCTTCTTTTTGGTGCATTCATTTGGAAAGACCTCTGTTACATGAAAACGTCAATTCATCTGTAAGACAGTGCCTGTTTCATTCAGAAAAGGTAACACGAGCTGTAGATAAGGTTAATCGAAATTTCAATTGTTCTATATGATTCGTGTTAAACTTTAAACAATTTTAGGAAACATATGTTAGGTTTGACAGTATCAATGAGACCTTAGAAGTGAAAATTTAGTGAAAAATGATTCAGAGGGTATAAAAAATGAACTCTAGTCCTTTTGGGAGTCACAGAGTTTTTATGTGCGCTATAATTCTATATTATAAATTTTTTTAATTTATTTATTGACTGGTGACATGGTCACTTAAAAATTTGCTCTCCTATAGTAATGATAGTACACCCAAAAAATTGGTTACACACTTACTGTTCAGGCATCACAATTTTTAATTAATAAATCCTAGTCCTGGTTAAGTGTACCACTGGTATATCAATAGTTTCCTGTCCATCTATCAATACTCTAACTCCTCAAAAAGAGAAGAACAGAGAATTTTCTTAACTCCTGTGCATCAACCATTAATAAAATTGCGATCATTAATAGGGATCGATAAATGCTCCCTATGATCAGTCACGAAGCGGACTAGAAACTATGAAATAACAGTATGTATGTTTGATGTACCTAAGTTCTAATTTAAACAAAGTATACCTCAACATAAGACGGTGACTGTTCATCAACAATCCCTTTCCAAGCCTCCGAACGAACGACAAACTTGAAAATGTCCTCCCAAACAGTCAACACCATAGTAAAGCAAAGGCAAAGTATCTCGCGAAAATGATGGAACGGGGCTATTAATCAAACAGCGTCAGTCGGTTCAGATTAAACGACTCCCCGGTCGGTCGAAATTGAAATCTCAGGTGGTCAATTAAAAGCAAAAAGGAAAGAAAAGAAAAAGGAAAACAGAGAGAGGAGAAGGTGGAAGGAAACCTGGGATTATTAACTCGTGGCGGTGTTCCCGTCGTCGGGAAGTCCATCAGGCGGCCTAGGCTCCTCTGTCGATCGTTTTATTGCGTATGCTTCGTGTCGAACTCGATTATAATAGTGGCGTGGCCCCTAAATGGCCCCGTGTTGAACAGCCCTCAAGTATTTCCAATATCCTGCAGGGAGATTCATCTTGTCCAGCCTCTTTCTCTCCGAACGCCGTCCATATACATCGTCCTCTCTCTGTTCGCCGCTGTATTCTTCTTCTTCTTTCGCGGTCGCCTGTTTCCAGGGTTCATTCATGCCTCATGGTGGCGAGGACCTCATTACCCGACGGTCAATGGATTCCTCTCTTCGTCCTCCTCGCTGAATTCCCGCGCTTCATTTTTTCGAAAGCTGAAGCCTCCTCTGTTCAAACTCCCTGGAGAGGCCTCGACGCTGCTTGTCGATTTTTCGAGGTTCCTGTGGAGGGGAATGGGAGCATGGTTTTTAGATCTGTGCTACTGTTTTTCGTTATTCTAACGTGATTATTGGATGGGTGATCTTTAGGAATTACAATGGTGTCTCGATTATTCCAACATCGGTCATTTGCAAATTTGGTGTCCCTCATCAGTTACTAGCTAACATTATCGTTAGTGACACTCTATTGTATTCTAAAGTAAAATTATAATTTTTGGGCAAAATATAGGCACAATATGAGTTATCCTATTACTAATTATAGTTTGGATGATCGAGGTCCTACTGTGGTAGGTACTTATCAATTTTTAGAAATGGAAATGGAACCCCCGTTCTTAGATCTCTGCTCCAATTTTTGGAGATTCTAAGTTAATTATTGGGAGTCTTTAGGAATTGTTAGGTGTCTGTTAATTTTTAGGGAAATGAAATCTATGTTCTTAGACCCCTGCTCCAATTTCTAATCATTCCAAATTAATTATTACGATTCCTTAAGAATTATTAAGTACCTACTAATTTTTCCAAAAACTGAAATCTCTGTTCTGAGATCTCTGCTCCAATTTCCAATTACTCCAATCCGATTATTAGACATTCTTAGAAATGACTAGGCGTCTATTAATTCTTAGAAATCTTCAGGAGTTAGAGTATATCACAAACTCTTCCATATCTCATTCTTTCCAAAACTCCAACATCTAACTACCCAAAAAATTTCCAAAAAGGCTCCATCATCACCCGAACCGAGTCCCAACGAGCCCTGACTAGAAAACTCAGATCAGGACTGTCTGTCCAGTATCTCGCGCGAAAGCGGCAATTTCGAAGGGGATCAACGACAGACGGGGTCGGTTCGAGGTATCGAGGAGGAAGAAAATGATGGAGGGTAAGGAGTAAAGCGCGTCGAACGCGAAAAGTAGCAACGTGTTGCGGCTTTTCGAGGCGGAAACGATTCGGCGAAAAGGACGGAGGAGCGAGCGGTGAAAGGGGATGGAGAGAGGTGCACGCGCCTGTGGCGAACGTGATGATTGGCTCCCGAAAGCAGAACAGCCAGACATTAGGCCCGGGGCCTCCAGGTGTGCAGATCGGGCCGGATAAAGCTCGATGCTCGATTAACCTTTCGCGCGCGAAACGAAAAATACGCCTCACGAAATTGCTGCCACTTTCAAAGTAGCCGTGCACTGAAAAAAGAGCGTAAATGTCGATGGATATTGTTGCACCGTGACGCCGACGCTCACTATGAATCCGTTGGGGACCTACGATTTAGCGTAGCCCTTTCAATTTTGAAATTTTCAATAATGATTCGAAGCAATGAACCTGGCGACAGACTGAAGATTTTATTTTATTGTACAGGGTAGGTTATTTAACCCTTTCGCATACAAATAGAATGAAACTCGATGCGTTGAAAAAGTATTATTTAATGTATCTCAACTTAACAGTTATGTAAGCTTTACAATAACATAATAAACAAATGACGTATCCCAGACGTCTTTGTATGTCAAGGAGTTAATAACTAGACTGCATTTATGCAATTTAATGTATACTAGTTCGTGAAAAATGCACATTTTGTAGAGTAAGTGAAACAAGCAATGTACTTTCAAACATTTAGACTGGAAAATGCTGTTCTACCATAGTTGCATATCATAAGTTACATTTACATTAAAAATCTATATTTGCATAAAAATCTGCAGTCCATTAATAACTCTATTATTTCTGCTGATAACAAAAATTGAATTACATATTAAGGATATTTCAATGTCGTAAAGGTTTTTTAAATAGAGTGATACGATTTTTTATGTATCCAATAGCTGAAAGTGTTTAGTTGTATGCAACGGAAGGTACCTTTAATGACCTTGAAAATAAATTTTTTGTGCAATATTCTGATGCAATAATTCGTGTAAATTCCCGTTGACTTAGAGAGTGTAATAGAGAGTATTGTTCAGGATATGTCTAAGTAAGTAGGTTCATAGGCTATGATGAACATTTCTTTCTGAATTACTCGTTGAATCTCTTTGGAGCCATAAAAGAATATTTTTTTTTTTAATATCTTTTCACATCGATTCTAAAGAAATTCTTCTATAATGTAGTATTTGAAATATTATTGATACATATATATTTGTCGTTTTATTGGTAAACATCCTCATTGGAGGGGTGAAAACAGCCCCTGAAATTTGGAACTGAAGACAACTATTTCATCAAATACTTGGGAAACTATTCTACCTTAGAAGACAATTTTAATATCAAAATTATATACTTTTTGGAAAGCTGATAAAATTATTTAATCGGGTCTCTGAATGCTTAATCCTGGAAGTCCACTCTCTCGTCAATAACGGTAGCAGTCGATGTATACAAGTATTTAAAGAAATTGTTGGAGGTCTCGAACATTCTCACCTTACCTCACGAATCTGACCACCCTCGATCATCGACTTTCCCCGAATTATTCAAACCGTATCGATCTGATCGATTTCGATCGATCGTTATCTCTCGCGAGCGTTATTTTCCGCTTGAATGCTCGTCGAGTTTCGGTCGACGTTCGAGTGTATAAGAAAAAGAAAAAAGAAAAGGAAAGATTCACATCGAAAATTACACGCGGAAGACGAGTAACCTCGAAGAGGGCCTTCAACCTGACCTTCCTCTAATTTCCTCTGCCCATAGAAAGCTCGATTAATCGCAAACACTGGCTCGGTCGGAAAGCCGGTTTCTTCGATTAGCCACGGAAAGAAATTATTCCGGACTGACCACAGAGACACCAGCTTCTTGGAAAGCCCGAGACTCTGGATCTACAATTTTCAATAATTATTTCCAGCCCGTTCCGTGGACTCGAGCCGTGCTCCACTTCCAGATAGAACGACCGATAATTTGTATCGAGGAAGAAAATCGAACCGCTTTTGTTTGTAATAAATGGCCACGGGGGGGCGACAATTTTTAACTCGAACTGGTTTTTTATTTAATAGTTTTGTGGCTCGAGTCGTTTTGTTTGTTTGAGAATATTTGAACTTCGGATTTGTGTAAGTTGTATATGTTTATTTAGCAATTTTCTGACTTGAGTGAGTGTTTTTGTTTTACCATTTTCAGAGTTCTGTGACTTTTTTATTTGACTGTTTTCAGACTTGAATAATTCTTCTTTGTTTGAACGGCTTCTCACTTAAGTATTTTTGTTGGGAAGATTTAGTCTAGGGTATTCTTTTTTATTTGACAATCTTCAGACTTAAGCATTAGTTTAGTATCTTCAGACTTCAATAAATATTTTTATTTGTCAGCTGTCAGTCCCTCAATAATTTTCTTTTATTTGACAGTCTTCAGACTTGAGTAACTTTGTCACTTAGCAATAATGTTCGACCTGAGAATCTTCTAACTTGGTCACCCTTCCATTAGAAAACATCCCCATGTAACAATGCCAGAAGTACCAAACCAACCTCTAAAGAACCTGCAAACATCATCTCACCAAAGACTCTACCCCCAGAACATAATATGCACAAACTGAAACCGATATGAGTCCGATAGAAACAAAGAAAAATAAATATAACGTAGCCGAGCGTTCTGTATTAACAATATTTGCATGGTGAAAGGTGGTTCCCGGCGTATAATCGTTAGGAAAGCGCGAAACGAAGGGCAAGGGCAATCTTTCGTCTCGTTTCGCAGGGCCTCGGAGCTGTGGGTTTATTATAATTTTCGCGTTTAACCAGTCGTTGCGTTTCGAGAGCCGATGGCTGCTCCGCCGCGTTTCTCGTTGCTCCCTTTTTTTGCAGCTCGCATGAAATGCGTTTTACTGCTTTACCCTGCTGCAAAAAGACGAGGCCGGAGTCGGTGGAGATGATGGAGGTGATGAAGAAGTAAACGAAGAAGAGAAGCGGAGAGAAGGTGGCCGAGTAAGACATAAATGGTCCTTCCACCGTTTTGCCCTAGCTACACTTGCGTCCCTCGAAACCGACCCACGCTCTGCTTTATACTGTATTGGCAATTCGATTCGCGATCCTCGAAATTTTCGTATGAAAACGTCTAGTAAAATTTTCTTGCAGTAATTTTGTGTTCAAATTATTTACATTTGCATTTAAAATATTCCTTCGCCATACTTGTGGTCATTTTTTGAGTCGAAGAAATTTTCAGGCGAGGATATACGACAGACCGCGAATTTAGTTGTCAACCTGATACTTAAATAATATAATTTTTTTATAGCAATCCTGTTTATTAGGTGGAGCCGTAAATAGACTGTGAAAATTTGTGCAAATATAGATTTTTATTTCTTAGTATTTTTACATTTAATACAGAGAAACAAATGGGGCATGGAAAATAATAGGGTCTGTTTTGTATACCAGCAATATTTTATATACCTGGCTATGTTAAATTGCATAAACATCCTCAGTCTAGTCATAAATAATTTTCTACATATAATAGATTGTTTATTCTTAAAAATTCAAATAGTTTATCTATGCAACTGATTTTATAATTAGCTTCTTATCAGAAAGTAAATCTGAAACGTAGACATGCTGCACAAGTGGCAAAAATTATTCTGTTACGAACTATTTAATAATTTGAAGAAGACAAACTGGAAGTTATTCGTGACTCAATATAATATTTGCAACGCTTTGTTGAACTGATAATAAACAACGCCTTGAGTCAATTAACAAGAATATAATAGAATTAGAAATAATTTAATAGGTATACAGATGTTGATATGTTGGTTAAATAATTTTTTAAGACTTCCAATTTGGATTAACAAATAAGTTTTTCATCCGAATTTGTGAGCAAGGTTCTGGAGAAGAGAGTAAAATTTTGTACTATAGTTATAAGTAATTGCATAGGGATACAGGATACCTCGATATGTTTAGTACATAATTTTTTAGGACCTTTAATTTGAAATAACAAATCATTTTTTTCATTCGAATTTATTATCGAAATACTGGTGAAGGACATGAAATTTTCTGACGGTGTTCAACAACAAATTTCTTTGTTTCTTCTCGTCCAGAGAGATTCCTGTACTTTTTTTCTCTCGTCTTACAGTAGATTTCGTTTGGAGACAGATGTAGACATCGATATCTCGAGATATACTGCAGCGGCAATTTCCTTGAAGGGCTTAGGTCGGAGTTCAGGGATCAGTCGTGATAAGAGATTTCTGATAAGGACCCTTTACTCGTCGGAAAATATGTGAACTTTTCTAACTGGACACGGTCCAGCTCCAAAAAATGATTTATCCTCTCTTTTTTCTTGTCAAGGTACTTAAATTGTCATAGTGATGGCATTTGAATCATCGAATGCTTCCTGTTCTGAAAAAAACACAAAGAAACTTAATGAACTTAATTATTCTGTGCGTAAGATGATTAAACGATTAAAAAACTCTCGAGTGAACCTTCGTCGACTGTTTACTCCAAAAACTGTTTGTTTATCGTTTCTGTGGAGGCGTGTTATGCGAACGATTGCGTCGATTGTGTCGAAGACCCCAGAGAGTTCAACGAAAACGATAATATTCACTATATTATTTCTTTTTCCTTTTCTTTCGATTAGATTCGAGATGAAAAAATGACGTGTGTGCCGAGCGTGTTCTTTTCTTTCAAAAATCAAAGGTCACGGAGTGACACATTTCCTGCAATAAAAATCCGAACTTTGTTCTGAATTCTTTTTTGCTTGCTTTCGTTTCGAAAAAGTGTTTACCCGGTCACGAGGAATTTCGCAAAGTGGAGCAGAGGTCAGAAATTGGAATGGAGGTTCTCAAAGCGAAATGGGGCGTCTCAAAATTCCACCAAAGCTTTCAAAATTGCTCGAAGATTCTCGAAATTGAACTGTAGCTTTCAAAAACGAATGAAAGTTCTCAAAATCGTCTGCAGTCGTTAAAAATAGAAAGAACGGTAACAGAACGGGTTGAAAATACTCAGAATTGGCCGAAGGCTCTCAAAATCGGACGAAAGCTCTCATATTCGACCCAAAGTCTCTCAGAATAAGACGAAGGTTCTCGAAATCGGGCGAAAATTTTCATAATCATCTGCAGGTTCAAAAAGTCAGAAGGGTGTTTTCCAAATCAGACGAAAGCGGTCTAAATTGGCTGAAGGCTCTCAAACTAGTACCAACTCGCGCTCAAAATGGTATTGAAGCTTTCTAAATCGGTCGATGGCGCTCAAAATTGGTTGAGGGCTCTCACATTGGATCCAAAGTCTCTCAGAATCAAACAAAAGCTCTCAAAAACAGGTGAAAAGTTTAAAAATCATCTACAGGTTTTGAAAATCGGAAAAAGTTTCTCCAAATCGATCGAAAGTGCTCCAAATTGGTCAAAGGCTCTCAAAATCGGATGAAAGCTCTGAAGATCGAACCAGAGCTCACAAAATAATCTGCAGGTTCTTTAAATCTAAAGAACGTTCTTAAAATCGGTCTGAGACGCTGCAAATTGGTTAAAGGCTCTCCGAATTATTAGAAAGCTCTAAAAATTTAACCATAACGCTCAAATCGGTATTAAAGCTCTCTAAATCGATCGAGGGCGCTTAAAATTGGTCGAAGACTCTCATGATCGATTACAAAACTTGAAAATCAGACGGAGGTTTGAAAATTAAACAAAGCTCCATGATATACAATGCAGGTCCATAAACAGTCACGAATCGTGCAACTCATTGTCGGAAACGTTTCGCTGCTTTTTTCGTCGCTTTCTCGACGTCGCTCTGACCGATAAGCGCACGCGAGAAATTCAATTGGACCCGTTGATAAACTCGATTAACGTGATTCCTCCGACAATTCTGTAATCGTCCACGGAAT
The DNA here is from genome assembly GCA_916610135.2 of Macropis europaea. NCBI lineage: Eukaryota > Metazoa > Arthropoda > Insecta > Hymenoptera > Melittidae > Macropis > Macropis europaea. Next base: position 25,400,780 of record OU744344.1, read on the forward strand.
CGAGTCACGCGATGCTGAAGAATAGAGTCACGAAGTTTCGTTTCTTCTTTTTTTACATACGATTCGTGAATAGGTCGGTTCGCCGTTCAGAATAAAAGGTAAATTTCACCAAGTACAAAAATAACAAGAAAAAAAAATATCAAAGACTGAGTCGTAGAAAGAATATCATAATTTATCAAGGAACAGAACATTTTACGACTATTTATTTAAATAAACAAGCCATCGAAAGCTCTGAGAAACACAAATTAGTATTCACAGTAGTGTAGAGCAGATTAGACATTTCGTACTATTTCATTTTCCAAATAATTCTAGATTTAATTTACCTCCTTGTGCAAGCAATACCTTATAATAAACTGTACATTCTGTACTGTACTATAAATTTTCAGTGTTCGTAGAATTGTCTAAAAGACCAAATTTATGGAGACGTCTGAATGAAGGGTGGAAAACAGAATTTTTTAGAAATGTTTCTATTTTAAATAATTCTAGTTTTAATTGAATGCCTCCTTCTACATATAGCACTTCGTAATAAACTATACATTCTTTACTCTATGGTGAATAGACAGTGCTCGTAGAATTTTCTGATAGAACCAAATTTGTCCAAACGTCTGAATGAAAAGTAGAAAGCAGAACTACCTAGAAAAAGAAGACAAGTGCGAGACATAATGAAATACCATTCGGTATAGTATTTAATAAAATTCCAGTCGCCTCGATAGCGTATATAAAGTATCAATATTGCGTGTAAATACCAGACGCGTTGCAGATTTGCATGCTTTCCGTAGCTTTGTCTCGATTATGCATATTTCATGAATCCGAGGAATTCAGTTCAGATTCTTCCATTGATGATCCATCGATAGACAATTACGGAGGTCGCGACTAATTGCGTCGTGTGCGTGCAATAGTCGTTGCATCGATCGATCGATGACTACCGAGCGTCTCAAGGATTCGATTCCCGAACGAGCAACGCTTTCCTCAATGATCGTGTTTGTTTAATTCATTAAAGACATGCATAATTAATTTATGATAAATCGACTGTGACTAGAGGTTTGATACCGATCATGCGTTGCTCGAAGGTGCAACAGGTGAACGAGCATCATTGTCCAAGGATGAACAAAGGAAACTGGGTCTAATTTTCTCCATTTCATTTTTATTCATTTTCTGTGTGGACACGGGTTTCACATTCAGTTAACCCATTCACTACTATGAGCCGCATTTGGGGATCCCGCGTATTTAAGATTATTACATCCATTGAAAGGCAACTAAAATCTATAGAATTATATAAAAATTTTCGAACAGAAGAGTTGGCAGTTACTGGGTTAATGAAATTTTCATTTTAATTTATTACAGTATACGGGAAAATCCCTTTTTACGTACAATGAATGAAAAGTGTAGGGACTGAATGTCATAATATATGAAAAAGACTGTTACAGTATAGATTAACAACTTATTTTAAACATACTAGAGTAATAGTGAAACGCTAGAATAACGCAGTTTGAGTGTTCATAAACTGCCCTAGCGATCTATAAACACTGTTTTTGAAACTACCAGGAGAGCTGGAAAAAAGTCCAATTTAACCCTGAAACTATTGGCTGAATTACAAATTTTATACAGTGGATCTAAATGCCCAAATCTGGAGGTGTAGATGGGTGAACGTAGTTAGGCATGTCTAAATTTTAATAAAAATATAAAATATTCAACGATCCATTGGACTTGATTATTTAAATCAATTGTTCTGCATTGCGACAATATTTGGCATTTTTATTTCAACTTGGAAGCAGCAGAATAAACAAGGATTTTGCTGAAGTTCCTTTGAGCCTCCCAATGAAGTTCTAGAAAGTCGATGGCGCAATGCAGATTGCAGACAAACAATTGATAAATCGAAGTTAAAGTTTCGTTTTAATTGCTCGACGATTTCGTTATTATTGAGTTCAGACTTTGATTCCAAACAGTTTCAATTGATAATTTCGTCGATGTTGATTCGAGACTAATCCAAAGTTCGGTCGGTCGATAAACTCTTTGCTCCCAATTTCGATCGATCGATCAGCTTTTTTCGAAGTTCCATCCCATTCATCTTTATTTTAAACTTTCAACATGTTCACTGCAGTCACCAAATGTCATAAAACGACATCAGTGATATACATATAGCTATAGCATATTTTCTGCAATCAACACATACAGTAGAACCTCGATTGTCTGAACACTGATCATCCTAAAATTGGCCACCTTATGTTGATTACAAGTTAAAACTATCATTAGTGATACTGTGTACTTAATTTTATACCATTATGTATTTGACATTCTCATACAAATTTAAAATTTAAAGCACTTGAAATTGTATTCAAATTCAATTACACCAGAACCTCGGTCATTCCAACTGTAATTAATAACAGAATGACTCACGCCGTAACTAGGTTTCGCATTATGATTCTTTTCTTTTAGAATGTAAAATACGTAGTCATATAATTATTCGGCATGTTATGTCATATGAGTTTAAGAAAGGAAATAATGCAACTGAAGCGGTAGAAAACAAATCTGAAGTGTATGGATAAGTTATTAGTCTGTGTGTGTGTTATTATTATTATTAGTGTCAATGATGGTTTAAGAAATTTCGAACTAGGAACTACAATCTAAAAAGACGTTTTACGGGTTACTGTTGAACAAAATCCAATAGTAACTGTTCAAGAATTAGCTCAAAAGTTGAATTCGACTCGTTCTACGTATCACCGTCACCTAAAACGTATTAAAAAGGTTTGCAAAATTTATTTTCATGCGACATACGTACCAGAAGGAACCGCATTACATATGGACCTAATGTTCGATGGCCTAACGTTTCCAGGCAACCTACACACCCGTCCATAAGTCACTGGACACAGTAAATATAGAAAGCCGACAATTTTATAGTATGAAATGACCTACATTATCAAATAAAGTTAGCACTTAGTAACTGTTTATAGTTTACAGAAAATATAATTCAAATCATGTGTTAAAGATCTTACCAAAAATGAGTAATTAATCTTACATTTTCTTCTCATCAATGTGTCCACCTCGGGTGGATATGACCGCTCCAAACAATATGCGGCATTCTTCCGATTAAAAGGTTTAATACTTTGGAACGAATTCCTTTCCAACCTTCTTCTACTTTCTTTGACTTTGGGCAAAAGTTCCAAAGCAAACGGAAAGTATGTACAGATTATTGTCTGATAAAGTTGGAGATGTGTTAGAAACATACTTACAGTTTTGTTTATTAAATATTCATTTAAATTATACGGGCACATTATTAATACCATATTCGGCTGTCATATTAACGTAAAATAGATAAATGTAACAATATAAAATAGTAAAGTCAAGCCACAAAATTGTATCCGCGTTCTAATAATCGTTCTGCTGAAAATGTACAAGTGTCCGGTGACTTATGAACGGGGGTGTAGGTTGACGATAGATCAATCCACTCGATCATAAAAGGTCCAGGAAGGAAAAATCGAGGAATAGGCCCGTTATCAATGATCAGCCAGTGAATTTGGTCGCACTGTCAGCCGGAGTGGTGCAATAGTCGGGCGTAACGTTGGAAGTGGTTCGCGCGACGAACACGGGGTCTTGGTGTCGCAATTCGACTTTCGACGACTAATCGGCGAAGGTCTGTCGGTTCGAAGGCAGCACTGGATCGCGTGCACGCTCTGGGCGGGTTCCGAACCCCAAGGCGACGGTTTCGAACCCACTTCTTCAGGGGTCCAAGGACTTGGCCGTTACCGAGAAAATCTCCGGTCGCCACAGCGCACCGGATAATCGGATATCCAGAGCAACACCTCTCTCTGTCGCGCTCACACCATAGGATAATTCACCTAAACGATCGCATCCGTAACTAAACGATACCTTGATAACTGGAGCGGAATGTTTCTCTCATTTTTTTTTCCGCGACGTGCGTACGTTGATCACAGGGTGTTGTTGAGGTGAGTGGTCAAACTTTGGGAGGATATAGTGTTTTTAAAGAGGAACAGAAAATGTCTTATGGGCATAGGTTTTAAAATGATCCGTTTAAATATTATGGACCCTTATGTGTTCTCCATTTCTTGCACCGGTCTGTGCGGAGAACTCCCATAGGCGTTTAGATGGTGTGATTGTTGAATATGTTCAGCGACATTCCGCACGTGACGTGTGGTTTACATAGTACAAACTTCTCCGTTGAGGAAGTGACTTTTGTCAGAACCTTATGACTCTTACGGTCGATTAACTTGTTTGACAGTTTCGCAGTCAATGCTAGTTAGGCTCAATGCACACGAGCGACTTTTTGTCGTGCGACACCGCAGCGACTGACGTGCGACTGTGCGGTGCGACGTCGCTGCGGTGTCGCTGCGAGTTCGTAAAGGTAAAATCAAAATAAAAGCCTGCCGGAATCGCACAGCGACACCGCAGCGACGTCGCACCGTACAGTCGCACGTCAGTCGCAGCGGTGTCGCACGACAAAAAGTCGCTCGTGTGCATTGAGCCTTAGACTTCAATCAGAAGCTGGTTACCGCAAGGTTTAAAACATCAAAGCATACAGAGTTTATTTGAAAATGATTTGTGGGTACGTGATATTTGAAATTGGAAACAATAGACCTACTAACAATTAAAAAGACAAATTGATAACTTTATATACTGGGGAAATATTGAAATTCAAAGAGTTCTTTAGATTTATTAATTGTACTTATGGTAGCACCAATTCATGAGAGTAGATATCAGACAGTCTGGGTCAGACACTAAACTGGCGTTTTACGTCATCAGCTCTTGAAATTTTTAACAGATCTAGTACTACCTCTTCAGGGTGTATATAGGTATACACACCTATCGCAGCCAAAGGGTTAATTATCGATCGAATTTGTGATTTTTGAATAATGAAACGAACAAACACTATCATCGTCTTTGGTACGCCCATGACATAAGACGTTCAGTGACCCAAAATGTCTAACAACACTGGTTCTCCGGGTAGCAGATAATAAGTTTATTTCAAACTCCATCCAACCACCATGTTCGTATTTTCCAAGCATGATTCATATTTCTAAAACAAAACAGTGTAGCTGGTCGATGTATCCGTAGCAAACATCGTTGTAACACAATTTTTCCACCGATCGAACATTAAAGAATGCCGAGCATGCTATTAGCTAAGGATGCTCCGTCCTTTAGGAAACCGTTGGCAATCTTCGGTATGAAAATCGACGAGCACAGTTTTCAGAGCATCATAATTTCGCCTGGCAGAGATCGAAAAAATTGCTGGCCGGTTCGCATAAATTCGTAATTGCGGCATCGGTGTTCTCGCATGGGGTCCGGCTATAAATAACGACGACTGCATCTCTGCCGTAATAACTGATAACGATAATTGAATATTGATAGTTACTCGTCTCGTGAGCCAGCTCGAATGTGGTTTTATTGTTGTGCGTATCGCGAAGCGGCAATTTCATCGATGAATTCCGCGGCAAGAGTAAACAACGCACCGTTATTAATATTATTATTGCAACTATGTAATCACCGGCCGGCCACGCTATTACCGGCTTCGTCATTATCACCATTATCGGGAGGATTATTTTCCAGCCGGCCAGCATATTATTTTCTCCGGTGGTGCACGGTTTCCGAGGCGCCCAGGAAGCTCGCGATTTTATGCCACGAATTATTGAATTATTAGCGTCTTGTTAATAACCTCGTCGGCATGTAACGCGATGCCGGAATGATCGAGCTTCGTCCATTATGACTGAGCCGCCTTCTAAACTGTTGCATCCGCGGCTGAAAACGTCATCGGATGCACCGGCGATCGTTCAAGGTAAAACGGCTTCCTTGATCATCGAACGAAAGAAAAACATACAAATTAATTATATAAAATGTAGAATGTACGCTATATCTGTACAGGGTGCGACGTGAATCGGTCGCCACGATTATTTTAGCTGGTTCTGATAGTTTAACAAAGAAATGTTTCAAACAAGAGTTCATTGGTATTAAGTGATGAATTTATTGGTGTAAAAGGAACCTTTGGAAGTGTCTTTTTCCCACAAAAAGCAGAAGGTAACTTTTTAAATGACATTATGTATTTTTCTTTTCAAATTACATATTTGAATCATCTGTTACTAAAATAACTTCATTTATTTGTGAAGTACAATTCACAAGTTGATCGCTAATACATAAATTATTATCACATAATAATAGTATTTTATTACAAACTTAAGTAGATCAGTATCTATGTACAGGATGGACCACGTAACGCAGACCAGATAATTATCTTCTCTAGCTATGACGGTACGAGAAAATTTTCATACTTAATTTAAATGGGTTTAAAGGGTGAATAAGATACAGGAAACATTTGTTTACCTGCGCCATTTTTTTCAAGCTCACCCATGTCTTTTTATATGAACGTACATATTTTTTTCTACTGTATGTTGCAATTAACATGAATGCACATTTAAGCACATGTAACAGTATGACCCTAAAATGACTTTGGGCTCCAAAATTTTTAATAATATATGAAACTGTCTTTCATCGTGATCCCAGGTTTCAACCACCCTAAGTGTAAATATAATTAATTAAGCGTAAATTTGAGCGTAACGAAATTAATGTTTAATTGCTTGGACACGAATTACACCCAGTTAGAGAAACGTTAGACCAGGAGCAATTTCGGGTGGCCGTTCAGACTCCTTTTGCAACCCTTTCGGATATTGTTTCGCAAATTTTTTTACCGGCAGGAATTCCAGTGTGTCGGATAGCATACACGAATGCGTTCGAATGCGAAATATTATCAATACGAGTGGACAAATAAAGGCGGACCCGAAGGCAAGGAAAAAAGGCGACCGGAGACCCTTGACGATGCCGATGAATTATTATTTAATGCAACTCGCCCTCTTTTTGCTCCGGGAGCCCTTCCTTGAATCCCTGATGCATTTCTCGTGGGAAAATCGTGTCGAGATTCACCGACGAAAGTCTTGTTAAATTCCTCGAACCGTTATTAATGAACCGCATTAATGAAATTTCATTGAGGGCGAGCCTGATTAATGAATGATCGAAAATAAATTAATTGATAGTGTTTTAGAAAAAGTGAGTTAGTCTTTTCGTTATGGGATGCGAGTGAAGGTTGCACGCTGCGTACAGGATGATAATCTCACAATCAGTGGCAATAATACGATTCACTCCTTTCATTTATTTACACTGCTATGTTCTGCTCTTTCATCTCACAATCAATAAATACTCTTCTGAAATCATCAAAATAAACGATAAATAGACTGCACATGTTTATGGAATTCAACGTACCCAAATATTTAAAACAGAAAAACGCACATGTAAAACTATGTAATAAAAAGAATATTTTTTTAAAATTTATGGAACAAAATATAGTCTTGTCAAAGTTTCATTTCTATAACTATAATATATTGACATAAAAAATATTGAGCTCTATAAATTAGTCTAATGAAAAATAACACCTTCTTTGAACTGTGGTTCGATATTAATATAATCCTAATTTATCACGTACAAATTACAAGTACCGAATTTGGTTCCAAAGCCAGAATACTGGCCGCTCGCGTACTGGAACCTACTTTTCCAGATCGCACATATACTACTTATGTAGCAAGAGGGTTAATAGTTAAATTTAAGAACATTGTAAACGCTTTTGAAGAGAACAACTTTTGATACAATAAATAATTTTATCGAAGGGTGAATCATTCGTGAGATGAATCACTCCATCAATGGGATTGAAACACGCTGATCGAGTAATTGTAAAAACCGAAGGAGCAGCGTTTTTAAGTATCACTGCATTAAATCGAGGTGGCGGTGGAGGCGTGGCCTTGGTAATTCCGTTTCATACCCCTAATTAAATCGCAAAAAAAGTTGAAGGGCGTGGTGCATATGGGTGCAGTCCTACCTTTTCAAGGGGTAAGGGCCGGTTCAACTGAAACAATGGCCACTATAGTCTTTCTCCACTGCGAACCAAGCTCAAAATCAACATCTTCGTAACACTCACGTGACAAGAGGAAATTGTCTTGCGCTATAATTTGAGCTTGGAAAATATCTTCAGCTAATTTTGAGGCTTAGAAATTTCCTTGCTCCAATTTTTGAGCTTGAAAAATTATTATATTTCACTTATGAGGCGTAGAAATATTCTTAAGACAACTTTCGAGCTTGAGAAATTGTTATACATTATACACTTTTGAGGCGTAGAAATTTTCATGCGCCAACTTTCGAGCTTGGAAAATTGTTGTGTCCCACTTCTGAAGCCTAGAAATTTTCCAGAGTTAACTTCGATGCTTGGAAAATTGCGGCTCCAAAATTCTGAGGTTTAGAAATTGGAAAATTGCCTTTCCCAAATCTTGAGTCTTAGGAACTTCCTCGCACCGACTTTCTAGCTGAGAAAACTTTCATTAACATAACACAGTATCAACCTACGATCACTCAACAGTGGATCCACAATTCTAAGCCAATTCCAAAACACAATAATTATCAACAGCTACAACAAACGGCCACCCATCTCAGCGCTGACCACGATCAGTTTACCTTCACTCCTCTCATCAGACGAGAGCTAACATTCTCCTACGTGGCGGAGCCGTTGAACGAAATCGAATCGCGATGTTGAAATTTCGTAAAGGAAGAACGTCGAAGACGCTGTAAGGGAAGACTCCCTTGTCCGTAGACGGAAGTGCACAGGGCAGAAACGCAGGGACAAGATAGATGTGCGTCACTTCCGGCCGCGACAGGGGGTGGCGTCTACGGGGCGGCCAGCACCCCTTCCCGCTCACCAAGGGTTCGCAGTTTTGCAGAATATAATTACCGTGCCACGGCTTTCGACATCGTCGCCGACGGACACGAAAGAACGCGCACTCAGAATTTATTCGGAGAACTGATCAATGAAGCCGCCCCCGGATCAAGGCTAACCAATGAGTTTGAGACGGCAACGTGCTCCCCACCGTGTTATTATTTAATACGTACCCTTTCTATCCTCCTTTTCTTGAATTATTGATGACCTAATACGGATTGAGGGTTGTTACGTTTTTGTTTTGATCGATTTAACAATTTTGAGATTGAAAAATTTCCAGTGGTTGAGAGAAAGGTCCTAACAAGTTGGAAAAATGTATCTTGTCTAATTAATGATAAGGGAAGTATGATACTTTGATGTACCAAGAGCTATTTGCAAGTTTTAGTTTCTGTGAGTTGGGTTTGAATTAAGTTTGAGCAGGATTGCAGATGAATATAGAGATTTATAATGAATTTTTAAGTTTTGACAGTTTCTATGACTACTTTGTAGGATGCTGATGAATTTTGGGACTTGGAAGTTTTTTGTAAGATATCCTGAGGTGCAGAGATGTTGCTATAACAATCTTTGAGTGCTAGAAGTTTCTTAGTTACATGTGTTGAGATTTAGAAATTTTCCTGTGTGAAGTTTGAGCTTTGGTAACTTTCCTGCTTTAAATTTCGAGATTCAGAAATTGTTTCCATGTAAATCCTGTCACTCTAAGATTTTCTATCATGAATTTTCAAGCTCAAAACACTGTACCTCTCTCCCTAACAGAATCCTTTGTACCTACAATCCCCAACATCGATCTGATCTGTGGCAGAAGCACTTTATCTATACTCTTTCGAATTTCTACGATTCTCGTGCCCCAATTTTGAGGCTCACAAATCGTTTCCTGCTAAATCGTCCGCTCAAAAATTGTCTACTTCCAATTTTCAAGCTCAGAAAAATTTCTTTCTTTCCCCAAAAACATCGGTTCCACCTACAACATCCAAAATCGATCTCATCTGTCGCAGAGACACCTCATCGATCTCAACGCGATTAAAAATCGCGTTCGATCGATCGGAAGCTCGTAGAACGACCGTTTTCCGCGCGTATCGGTTCTCCGCTCTCCTAATTACTCGGGGATTCGTTTTAAGAGACTCGAAGGAGGCGGCTACGGGGCCCTGGAACGAAATAGGCCGGCCCTTTTATTTGCTTGCGCTGTTTTCCAGCGGACGATTCAATTAGGCGGCCGATAAAATCGTGTCCAGTTTTGCTGGGAAAAAGGAATACGAGGAGGCGACAGCACACGGTAATTGGGCAAAACGCACGTACGCCGAATTTCGGCAGCTAATGGAGATTTATTATACCTATACGGCTCTCCTCGGAGAGAGAGGTAGCTGCAGCTGCCCTCGAAAAAGACTTTCACGCTGGCCGCGTTTCATTTTTGCTGCAACACATTGTTACGCCTCGCGCGGAATTTACAACAATAGGACAGGTGGACCGATTATGTACCAGTAGATGCCTCATTTTTTCCTCTTCCATCCTTCTCGTCCTCGTCCTTCGTTGCTCGCCCGCTCTCCTCGTGTCTCTAGCTTGAAATTAATTCGATTTCTGTCGGGATGATTCGTTTGATTCGATCGGAAGACTCATTCCCCTTCTCATTTTAATTAATCTTCTTTCCACTATAGTCACTCTTTCTTAACTCTGACCGAATTGTCGGTTAAGCGGAAAATATATAACGTATATCATTTACAGGTTGTAAGTAAAATAAAAAATATATGTACAGCCTATGCATTAAAGAATGTACCTATTTCTTTTTCTTTCTCTGGGATGACTAGTGTGTGGAAAAGCGTCTAACAAGCGCTAGTTGTAACTTAATCATTTGCACTCATCTTTCGTCTCTCAGTCACCATGATATTCAGGTTTCGAATTTCCTATTTTAAATAAACACCTAAAAATTATACTCAGTTTGATGTGTTCTACAATGCACATTTTATATAAGTATTCAGCTACAGAAACAACTATACTGAGAATAAGAGAAATCTTCCTATTAAGATTCTTTACACTTGTATTTCTAGCTTATGTACATCAGATGAAAAAGACTTCGAGTTCAAAGGGTTAATTGTGAAAGGGTCACGATGGGTGCATGTATGGAGTCTTTGTAGGGTATGCTTAACACGTTCAACGCCACAGTGAAAACGGCAGCACCTAATCAGACACAATATAATTTACTATTTTTTGTATACATCGTAAAGAAAAAAAGATTTGAGTACTCACTCGTGATCTTCTGTTCCTACATTATTGTGTCAGTTTGAAGTTTGCTCAGAATTTTGCGACAATCAATAATTATTTAATTAAATTAAATTTAAGGTGTCGATCACCGGTTACCGCCACCGCGTTCGTCTTAAAAATTTGAAGAGGTTATCTTTACTTTTGTGGCAGAAACTACCCTCGTGCCATATCATTGGGCCGCGAATAAACTTTTGTAAAAGGTATAATCTGATATGAACGCGCCGTGTAATGTTATGCTATAATATGTAACAACATACAAACAATTAGTTTGCTATATTCGACTATACGAATAGAACTCTTCGGTTAAATCCTTGATACTTTCAGTAATTTCCTTTTATTTTATTTCAAAATTAATTACGAAGTATGTACTCCTTCGTTGGATTGAAGTTTTCTTTATGATAAATGTTGTGAATCATGATTGAGCTACGTAACACGGAATGTGGCAATTGTTTTCCTGCTGGACCTCTCACCGAAAATGTGGCCGGCTAAAGCGGATAAGAGGGAGTCTGCTGTATATAGTTCAGTATATTTTTTCTTGGATTTTGTCGGATTGGATAAAAAAAGTCTCTAAAATTTTGAACAATTTTATTATAGCTTAAGACTCGGTTAAAACATCAAACTTACATACAGACCCATGTTTCAGTTAAAACCAAGTGACGACCCGCTCCTCTTTTTCCAACTTTCCAATATCGAAGAAAGTATTTAGTATACTTACAGATTTTTTATATAAATTCCATTCAATGACTGAACGCTGAAAAAAATGTTGACTCTCGCTCGCTCGACACACACCAGTTAATCTCTATCAATTAGCGGAATCATTAGCTCCACTCACCCACGTAATCATTTTTCATCCGAACCAACGAAAGCGAGCAAAAAAACAAGCAATGGAAAAAAAACGAGTCGATATAATATTTTTCAACATGCATCCGGATCGTTCTGGTTACCGGTAATCACGGACTGTGAAAGATAATTTTTTCCAGGGGATTGCACCATTTTTTTCGAGCCGAATGAATGAATGTGGATGCTGATAACGGGCGTGTGTTTCGTCTGAAAGAGAGCAGCAGCGAGGAAAGGATCTCGATAAGGCTGATAACGGTAGCCATGTCGTTACGCTCGGTCAGAGTTTAAGTAACCGTCTTTCGATTAATTATTCACCATACGTCCCGGTTTAATTCGATTCACCCTTTTAACGTGCACCAAGCGGTTCGTAAACATAGTCAATTATTTAAATAACTACTCCTGTACGCGACCACTTCGACCCTAATTGGCCATGTCTTTGTCCAGTTTACGACTTCGCCCTGGCTCCTGCTCATTTTTACTTCCACTCCTTTCTCTTCAGCCTTTTTCGCGTTTCTTTTACTAATTTTCAAGAGAAATTTCCCTGTTACAAATTTTGAGCTTGGAAAATTGTTGTACCCGAATTGAGAGATTCAGGAATTTTTTAGAGTTTTTGAGCTTGGAAAATTTCTGTATCGCGATTTTGCGACGTGGAAATTCTTCTGTAATAAATTCTATGTAATGGAAAATGTTTCTACCCCGATTGAGAGGTACAGAAATTTTCTCGCAACAATTTTTGCGTAATTACCACAGAAATATTCTGGTAACAATTTTTGAGCTTGGAAATTTGTATATCCCGGCTTTGGGGCGTAGATATTTTCTCATGACGAATATTGAGCTTGGAAAATTTTTGTATCTCAATTTTGAGACCTGGAAATTTCTTGCGACCACTTTTGGGCTTGGAAAATTGTTGTGTCCCAAATTAAATTTGTTAGGGATTTATTAGTTTGGAAAGTGTAGTTCTATTGGGAACGAGGATTATCTGAGTGTGCAACCCTCTCGTTCTCTTCAACCCTTACGAGCATTTTACCCTGCTCGCATTCACTGTGCAAACATCCCTTTGAACGAATACACAGTAATCAATATAAACTGTAGCGTGACAGTATGAATGACAAATAAGAAGAAATTCCATAGCTCTTCCTACGTCAAGTTTAATTTATTTGCAAAATTCCTCCGAACAGTTTTTCCTAAAATCAAGTTAATCGAAGGAGCTTCCTCATTTCTAACATTTTTAAATTGTCAGATTACCTGATAGTTTTTTACATTTTTAAATTTCCAGACAATTTCTGTTCGCCTCTTCATCTTCAACCCTTTCTTCCCACATCTTCCACAGTCCTCAATCTTCATTTTTTCACTATTTTTAAATTGTCACATCACCTAAATATTAACAGATCTTCAGTTATTAACATCTTTAAATTTCCAGACAATTTCTGTTCGCCTCTTCATCTTCAACTCTTCCATCCCTCATATTCCACAGTCCTCCATCTTCATCTTTATAATTTTCTCTTCCTATCATCGTTGTTTCTGCTCTCCCAAATTGCCTCGATCTCTGTCTACTCGAAACGACGGTGGAAACAAAAGACGAGGAGACACACGGTGGCGAGGCTAAATGAGGAAAGAGGGTAATCCTCATCCCTTCTTCTCTAATGGTTTAGGAGTCGTTCCGGACATTAGCTTCTGCGTGCAGAGAGAAACCTCTTCTTCTTCTTCTTCTTCTTTCTCCACCTTCTTCTCCGTGTTCAGGAGCTCTCCTCCGTTTCTCCCTGGCTGCCCTTTGAAAAATGACCCGCGTCCTCCCCGAGAAATAAGAGTGTCATCATCATTAGCCCGCCGAGTTACACGGCCAGCCACGCACACACGTCCGTCCATGCTTCACCGAAAGATATTACCTCCTTACCGAAGTTTTGTAGGTCCTGCGATCATATAGGGTGTTTCTGAGATCTTCAAACGAATTTTGGAGATAACGCTTCCATTCATCTTCTGTGTACATTTCAAATTGCTTCTTCTTGGCAAAGATCGTGGAATTGAGTGTTTCGTAGCTTTCAATTTCAGAGGATTAATTTTGAGAATATTCTGAATTGGTGTGATCGAATTTTTTGATAATTTAAGGTGTCTGCTTGCCGAACTTTCTTAGGCCCTGCAATCATATGGGGTGTTTCTGAGATCTTCAAACGAATTTTAAAGATAACATTTCAATTTCGTGAACGTTCATTTAGTGGGTTGAGTACTATAACCCGATAATTGGAATTTTAGTGGTAAAAGCAGGTATCTCAGGATTTAATTAATTATAACTAACTAATAAGTTAAAGTTTTATCAAAATTATTCCCAGAGATCCATTATCGTCTGTTTAATTTGATTTATTAAATAAATGAGCTGTACAGTACACTGCTGCTGACAAATTAATCAATTAATGTGGCTTTCTTAAAACAATAGATTTTTAGATACCTAGTTATAGTACTAGATTCACGATTTGTTGCTTAACATGATCGGATAGCACTTTCATTTACTCATCTTTCATGTACATTTCAAATTGCTTCTTTTTGCTAAAGATCGTTTCTGGAATTGAACTTTCCGTATCTTTCAGATTAGGTAGATGAGTTTTGAGAATATTCTGAGTAGACATGATCGAATTTTTTGATAACTCAGCATATCTGCCCATGAAGAGAGCAGCTGCTGCTAAAATAAATCGATTAAATACGGTCACGCCAGTCATTACAATTTCCTTTCGTGGCTCCTATTGTTTTATTATTGTAACAAGCTAATGAGCCACATCTTGATAATAATAATTATATACAACTATCACAATCATTCGAACGTTCGAAACTGCTACTTTCTCGATTAGCGTTTCAATGGCGATCTAAATTCTTCCTCATTTCAAACCCCTTCTCAAACTTCCTACTTCCTAGTTCGTAATGAAACACTGCTCAACAATAAAAACCATCTTGAAATCAAACGATTTTCTTGTTACATACGCTTGTTTTTGCTTCCTCCGTCGATGTAAACTTCTACTGTTACATCGGGTGAAACTAGAGCGTTCAAACGAGGCCCAAAAAATCGATGCATATATATATCGAATAAATCAGGTTGTCCACGGACTGGTCAATAAAAATCATCGAAGATGTAACAATAAATTGGATAGGCTCAGCTCGTGGGTTAATGGGCGAGTTTAATTATCCTCGGTGGTTTTATCGGCACAGGAGATTGATTAACGCTACCTGATAACGGGACGAAGCGTTAAAGGGAGGAGAAAAAAAAAATCTGTGAACGGCCAATGAAGCGATTACTCGATGATAAAGTATTTCGCGAGCGAACAGGCGTAAACGATGAAAGGAAAACAATATTTACTCGTTTTTCTTCCACCGCTCCGTTTTTATTCACTCTCCTCCGTCGTTTTTCTCTCGTTTCCGACCCGTTCGCCAATTAAGCCGTAAATATCAGACGTTTTGTCTAATGCAACGACCGGCTCTGCCTTAATTACTAATTGACCGTTGATTGGTCGATATGTTTACCGTCCGCGGCTCGTTGTTTCGCTCGAATTCAGACGCGATGGAAATTATCGATGATATCGTTTCGAGATAGACACGTCGCCGTATAATTCTATCTCGAATTAAAAATTAGAGAAGAAGTAGTATTCACTATCTTTCATACCTTGAAAAATTTCAAAGGCTACTTGTTTGATAATTCTTTATCGACAATCTACTTTGATCTGATATTTCATTATTACTGTTTTGTGAACAATATTATTCTGTTTTAGTTTGCTTATGAGCTTCCAGGATATGAATATTAATTTTCTTTTTTCTTTTGTTGATCTGGTGAAAGATTAATAGACCTATTTAGGTGACGATGAAATTTTCGAAAGTATCAGAGAAAAAGTAGTATTCATGAACGTCGTCAGAATAATTTCGAAGAAAATTTTATTTGCATTCTTTTATACTTTCAGAAATTACAAAGGCTGCTTACTTGATCATTTTTTATCTGTTATTTTATTATCACTGTCGTATGAATAATACTGCTCTGTTTTCAGGATATGAATATTAATTTTCTTTATTTTTTTTATTCGTCTTGTGAAGGATTAACACACGGTTTTAAGTGATGATGAATTTTTCGGGAAAACCGCGGATGATTCAGATGTTTGTACGGGGAATTTTGTTTACACGTTGAAATAATTATGTCTTGTTTTTGATTATCTGCTTCCGGATTCAAGGAACAAACGTTCGCATAAATTCGAGGTGCGAAAACATGTTCCTCGAAACAAAGGTAGTGTTCTTAATTAATTCGTATACAATTTCTGTGGATTCAAAATTCAATAAATTCTGAAATATCGAATTTCTTTGAATACACACTTGCAGTGTAATAATTCTTCATATAGGGATTTGATGACAGAAAAGTTCTTTATTCTTGTTTTATTTAGTTAAAGTCACAGCCCTTGTTAAGGTATCACTGATCACAGCTTACATGTAATTTATATAACTAGAAGTATAATACTATTTTTTAAATATTTGCAACGATGTAGGCAGTAGTAGCATTTGTATGTTAGGTACGTGTTAATATAGTTTTATTATGGTTTTACATTGGATGCAAAAGACCTATTTCTTTTAAAAAACGTAAGGTTTTTTCACACTGTATTTTATTACTTAGAAGTAACTGAATACTGTTGGATATTTTACATTGAAAGAAAAGTTTGTTGGGTGATTTTGAAAAGTTTCTAAAAGCTGGTTTTATGAAGCACGTGGATCCCAGTTTTTCTCATTTGAGTTTCGATCGTGGGAGACCGAACATTGGCTGTGTGTCATCATACCTGCCCGATTGCAATTCATCGGCTGCTTCAAAGTGCAAGATTAAATTCGCCGGGAATTCACTTTTGCACTTTGGAGCCCAATAATTCACGTTTACGTCATCCACGCCGATATATCGCTTATCGACCAATTCGAGACAGCCTCTATATGTCTCGGTTTCATTGCGAGAGCTCATTTTTTAGAGATTTCATCATACTTACATCTTCCAATTTTTGTGTGGAAATCAATAACGTAGCGATCAATCGTGGTTCAATTAAAAAGGAGAACAAGAAAAATATGTATGAGAACGCTGGATCTTTCTTTATCCCAACTTTGAGGCTTAGGATGTTTCTTGGTCCACATCTTACGCTTCAAAAATTTTCATGATGCAATTCTGAAGCATACAAATTCCCATGCACCAAATTTTGAGCTAAGAAAATTTTCGCATCCTACTTTTGAAGCTGAGTATAATCCTGTAACAATGAATTTCGACGCCGAAAATTTGTATGTCTCAATTTTTAGGCTGTGAAATTTCCCTGCGCCAATTTTTGAGCGTGGAAAATTCCTGTGCTACAACTTCGACGCTTAAACATTTCCTTAACTCGAATTTTCAGCTCAAAAAATTTCAGGCGACAGTTTTGAAGCTTGGAAATTTTCTTACACCAAATTTTGAACTTGGAAAATATTTGTCCCTCAATTTCAATGCTCAGGAATCTCCTTGCGGAAAATTCTATGCGTTGAAAATTTTCATGTTCCAAGCTAGGATTTCACAAATTTGTCTATCTTAAAAAATTTGAACATTATTAGGTTTATAAGAAGCTTCTTTTATTGTTTGATTAGAGAGGGTTGAGGACTTAGGTTGCAGCTTGAAGTTGATTTATGAAAAAGCTGCAACGCTGGGCCCCTGTTTCATCCGACGAAAATTGCGGCCTAATATCCTCGAGCTGGCCCGATTCGCCTCGATGCTCGCAATTATTGCGTCTACGTACACACCTACATACAGGGTGTTAATAAAACTTTCTATCGTTTCATCAAAGATTTCCAAGAAATTTCTTTGCGATTTATTTCGCAATCACAAGGCTTTTTAGCGTCTGTAATTAAGGTTACTGCACCGTCTTATCCTCCTTACTCTTATAAAAGTATGTTTAATTGCTTACCTAAATCCAAATACTGCAGACAACTATGCAATGCCTGATAACCACATAAGTGCACATTATTCTTTTTATTTTCTTTTATTAACTACGAATTCGTACTTTCTTTAATTTCAATGAATTGATTCCTGGATACATTAAACAGAATTAAGTGGAGCAAGAAGTTGTAAAATATTTGCTATTTCAATATCGTTGCACCAGCGTGTTGCAGTATCGATTCATGGATCTATTCACTGGTCTATGAAGCGTCGAATCACTGAAGTACGAAGTTACCACGATACTAATACACTACCGTCCAAAAATTTGGGTACATCTACTACAATTGCATTCTACACTAAAATACAAACTGCAGGGTCTAATATTTCACCATACTTCAACCCTTGCATATTCTTTACAGGATTTTACTGTTACAAAAATATACAGCTTTCCTTCAACTGCAGGTAATAAATTTGTATGGCACTTGACACTACTTATGTTATTATGATAAATTTGTATGATCCTTCAGTATATTACAACTTTATGACTTCGAAGTTCAGTTTTGGCCATTTTAAATTAATTTAAGGATTTTTACGAATTAAATGGTTGTTCATATTTAAATTTAATTTTTTGTGTACTGAAGTATTAAAGTATCGAATCATCAAAACATTGAATCACTTATCACTGCAAATGTACTGAAGTATTAAAATGTCGAATTATTAATACATTAAATCACTTATCACAGTATAAACTTACTGAAGTATTAAAATATCGAATTATTAAAACATTAAATCACTTATCGCAATATAAACGTATTGAAGTATTAAAATATCGAATTGTCAAAAAATTAAGTTACTAATACATCAGTTGTCAGGCGATCAAGTCACGAATGCTTCCTAATGTGGATGTATCGATCGAATTGTCTGTGTATTTTATTGACACCCAGTATACGGCAGCAGTATTTGTTTTTCGGTCCGGCCAACAATGGCACGAATTCGCGCGTGACGGAAGCGCCGTTATAATTTTCGGGCGTGAAAAGATTTCGTGCTGGCCGACGAATTGCCTCCAATTCCCGGTCCGACTGGCTTATTATCCTTTCGTCGACGCGATGTTTGCTTTGTCCATCGCTTCCCGTGTTACGTTCCTCCGAATTTCTCCGTAACTCCGTTCCACTTCGGCCCATTCACCATCATCGAGCAATCGCATCACAATTTTGTCGAAGCGGTCCAGAAATTTTCTGCACGAACAACTCAGAAGTTTTATGAACTATATACAATCGAATTTGCGGAACTTTTCGCTTTTATACGGTCGAAAAGTAGCTATTTTTGGGGACTTTTGTGCAAGAAGACTACCATAGCTATTGACATAAAACTTGGAACGTTTATTATTCGTACCGTGAGCTATGCATACAATTTTTTTATAGCAAAATACTGCGCTCTTTTTGTGTCAAGCGTATTGCAATCCTTGCATGAAAAAAAGGGGTTTCTCGTGATGCTGTCAATTTTTCGAGTTTTAGAAATCCTTTTAGAGGTATATTCTCAATGTTTCAAACATTTGAAACTGTAAAAAGCAAATACGGCCAAATTTATCATTTTCTTAGGTGAAAGGCCCCTTAAAGTATTGAAGAACAGTTTTCGAAGAATTGCAGAATCCAAAGACGGTTATTCTAAACAATTCTGAACAATCTGAGATGCGAGTATTTATATTCAGCATCGCCATGTGACTTTAACTCGTTGAACGCCACAGTGAAAATGGCCATACCTAATCAGACACTATATAATTTACTATTTTTTATGTAAATCGTAAAGAAAAAATAAGAGTTGAGTACTCAATCGTGTTCTTCTGTTCCTACATTATTGTTTCAGTATGAAGCTTGCTCAGAATTCCGCGACAATCAAGAATTGATCAATTAAATTAAATTTATGTTGTCGGTCACCGGTGACCGCTACGTCGTTCAACGTGTCAAAGCTACATATCCAAGTATCTGTACTCCTTGAGCCTCATTTCGTTTGTTCAGAATTGTACTGAATGGATTGTAATTCAATCAAATGATTGTACCCAAGCAACGATTATTTTTCCATCGAAGTTGGTAGATTTCCTGTTCTTTGCGCTTACTTCCTTTAAAACTGACCGAAAATCATCTCAAACGGACTGAACCAACGAATGAACCAAACATTCCTTGAAACTCTAGAACGACAAATTTATTTAAAAACTGTTATCAAAAATTCTTTCGAATTCGAAAGTCCAGCGAGTACACTTGTCTGCACCGTCAAGAAGAACCCAAAATCCGAGCAAATCACCTAGAGGCCTCTCGCTCAACACGCTCCGGATTCGTCCGATCTCCCAAACTGACCACAAAGCACCATCCAAATTCCTCTCTAATCTCAATGTGGCGTCGCTGAAAATGCTCAGCGGAGAATCCAGAAAATCGGTGGTCCCAGAAAAGCAGTGCAGCGGTGTGTAGAGCAAGAAGTAGAAATACCGAACGAAAGAAACGCGGTCACAAACGTCGTCTCTCGTCGCTAGTATAGAAGAAGACGAAGACAACCACGAAGGAAAGGGAGAAACCGATCGGTCGAACGGGCATTGTGTCGGCATTTCTACGACTAGTCCCAGCTTTGACGAGAGATTGATGCCCGGGCCCGATCCTCAAGGCGAATCCGCGCGTGCTACGGTAGGTACGCGGCATAGTCGATTGGAGAATCTCGCGAGGGATCGAGAGAGGACGAACCTGGCACGCAGAACGAGGAGAAGAATATTTTCTCCTCTCCTCCGCCCCCTCCCGTCGCCCCTCTGTTTCTCGGGTTCGTTCGTTGCTCTCGTTCTCGTCATCTCCGGACGGCGAGCCGGTGAACGAGGAGGAGGAAAACGAAAGAAGAAAGGGCAGACCGCTCGCCTAACCGTGGCAAAAAGGGAGAAGGCGAAGTGGACAAAAGGCACCGCCGCGGAATTTTGAGCGTCGGCTCCGCTTCTTTTTCGGGGCCTCACCGGGCCCCTGCCCCCTCCACCGCTACCGTTCTTTAACGGGGACTCGCGAGAGGGGCCAGCGTAAAAACAGAAAATATTTTCCCGATGGGACCGCGGCCGGAACGATTTCCGCTCGCTAGGACCCGAGAGGACGGGTTTCGTCGGTGAATTTTCGAATGGAAGCTGCATGGGACCCCGTGTGGCGGACAGTCAGGTGCTCTCTGATCTACCGAATCGTTTGCACGGTTGAGATGATATGAAGTGTTCAGAGTGTTCAGCCTAACGTTGCTTGTAAATTGATTTTTTAGAGTAATTTCTCGTTTCCAGTAGATTATGTTACATTTATGTCATTTGATTCTCTAATTTAGTTTCATCGGTGAATGTTTGAATGGAAGGTTCATGGGGCCCTGTGTAGACAGCCAGGTGTTCTCTGAACTACTGAATCGTTTGCATGGTTGAAATGAAACGAGGTGTTCGGAGTGTTCTAATGTCCATATTGAAGGAGTGGAGGCAGCCCTATTTTCTTGAAAATCTCTGAAACTATTAGATGTGGACAGAAAATAACTAATTTTTACCATTCAGTAGACCATTAACAAGGTATAGTATAGTTTAATTCCCCGTAGATGAAGTTGAGGTTTCATGGAAGATTGGGGGAAGTTTTTGGAGACTTCGGTGACTGTGTTGAAGTGTGGGCAATTGTGGAGAATTTTTTTGAGTTCTCATAATATGTATAAGTTATAAGTTTTGTATTAAATATTTTTCGAAACAGTAGACACGGTTCAGGGTAGACTACAGGGCTCCAGGATGTTCAGACAATTTATTCATCCATTCAAGCAAGTAAAATATTTCAATAACCTTTTGTTTAGGTCCTACGAAGGTTTGAGATCTTGAAAATTATAATTAGTAAAAAAAATTGAATAATGTGTTTTGCAGTTCATTTAAAACTGAGCAATATTAATCTAAACAAATGTTTCTTAAAATTCTCTCTGCTTATTACATAAATAATTACACGTACGGCGACACCATAGTTAAAACATGGGCGTCTGTATCAGTATCAATTCAAACTATAATTTATACAATTTTCTTATATTTCCCATCAAGCTCAAATATTTTTCTCTTCGTCGAACTTCAACGTGGTCTCAATAAGGTGATCAATTTTTCTATGACAATCGACACACGAAATTGCATAGCAAATGCGCCAATTATTATACAATGTATGCGAAGTCATTCTAGCTCGCATAAGTGATATACATAATCGTAGAATCGATTTGAATCCTCGAGCGCACGTGGAACACCGCCTCGCGTCCGTCTGATACAAAGTACCTTCATAAAATAGACGTTCGGTAAAAAACGAGTGGCAATTAAACCGGCGAACGAATCGTCGCGGATTTTTTGCGGCTGGATCATTCGCTGTCGATCATTATGATCGAACGAGAGGGAACTGTATCACGGAGCCGCGAGTCTGGAATGGAAGGAAGCAATAAAAGTGGACGAGGACGCGAAAATAAACTACGATGACACATTGAAACGGGCACTCGCGTGTGCGAAAACGTCACAGTGATTTTCTGACACCCCTCTATCAGCTGTTTTGCGGAAAAAGAGGGAGGAAAGTCGATTTGTCACGCGTTTCGAGAGACACAGAATTATTATCGCTACTATTGCTGGAAGAAGTATAACTTTGTAAATATAACATTGTTAAATACAAAAGTCAAGACGTGGAAATAAATTAAGTTTCGTTAACAAGTTGAGTACCACAGTGAAAACAGCCAAACCTAATCAGACACGACATAATTTGAAGGGCAAGGGAAAAGAACAGGGTATGTTCATTTTTATTCTGCAGTGCTCCACTTGAAAGAAAAATTAAAATAATGTAAAACGGTTATATTCTTGGTCATTTTTTTTATCGCCTAATTAGAGTATAACTTCATGTCATGAACAATACAGTTATATTCATTGGACCTTGTTTCTTTACTGATGCACTAAAGTATTAAAAATTGATTCTCCGAATGAGTTTTGTGACACTTCTTGTCTTTTCCCCTTACCCTTAATTTACTATTCTTTACATGAATTGTAAAGAAAAAAAAGATTTGGGTACTCAGTTATGTTCTTCTGATCCTACATTATTGTTTCAGTATGAGGTTTGCTCAGAATTCTGTGACAATCAATAATTATTTAATTAAAATTAATTGAGGTGACAATACCGGTGACCCTCACGGAATTCAACATGTTAAATTTGTCTGAAAAATGCTAGTGATTCAGAAAGGAATATTATTCCTGTTTTATTTTTGGAAGTAATTATAGTAGTAGTTTTGGAAGTAGTTACTGGTAGTGGTTTAATTGTTTTATTCAAATTCAGAGACATAGACGATAACAGAGACCAGAAATAGTTAACGAGATTAATCTTGACGGCTATCGATATAAATCACTTAGCACAGTATTTCCAGAGTTGATAAAAAATAATGTGCGACAAGCTGTTGGCGTTGGACGCGTTTGCATGGAATGCGTCGACTGACATTCTTCTAGGTTTTATGGCAGTGCATCACCAGCTGCATTCATTTGAAACTGTAATAAATGTCTGATGAATCACTCAACGGAAAATTCAATAAAAAATAATAATGTTATTACACGATTTCGATGCCTCGTTTGTACTCTCGAAGGAAAATAAGTGTCAAGTAGAATAGGACAACTCAAGTCGAACATACGTCGCAGAGGAACTTGTAGAATCGTTAAGAAAATTTTGATTAGAATAATAGGGAGCGTTTGAAATAACAAGAATGATCGTCAGAAATTAGGAATAGTACAGAGATTCTAAATAATATAAACAGAGATTCTTAATAATATAAACAGAAAGTCTAATGTCAACATCACTTAGAGCACCTTCCTTATAATTTGAATTTCACTCGGTGATCAATGATCTAAAACACGTACACGATCATATTAACTAGACAAGAACTGCAAGACACTCTTCAGTGTCATTGCGTCAGGACACCTGATGAACACCATGGAGAAAAATAGGCGTTAAGTAGAAGTAGAGGTGGAAATGGTACAATACTGAATACTTAACACGTTAACACCGCAGTGAAAACGGCCATACCTAATCAGACACGATATAATTTACAATTTTTTATATACATCGTAAAAGAAAATAACATTTGAGCACTCAGTCTTGTTGTCCTGTTCCTAAATTACCCTGTTTCAGTATGAAGTTCGTCCAGAATTTAGCAACAATCAATAATTATTTAATGAAATTAAACTTGAGGTGTCGGTCACTGGTTATCGCCATGGTGTTCAACGTGTTAAACATCTTTTCCACTGTAATTTATATAGAAACGAAAAATTTATATTACGTCTGATCAACGACGGCTGTTTTCACTGCGACAGACAACAGGTTATGGTTGCTATTCACACCTACAGATATTGAACGTGTCAGGCGAGTAGCATTGCAGACGCGACTAATATTCCTTAATATATTATCTATGAGATAATCTTTTATGTCTAATAATTCAAATAGTTCATGTGGACTACTAACGTTCGCCTTGTATTTTAAAGTAAGAATTCCTAAAACGCAGACTTGCTGCAGAAGCAACAACAATGTGTCTGCGTTCAGTGTCTGCAGATATGAACGGACCTTTAAAGAATAAAAGAGAATATCGAAATCGGACGATTTCTTGAACGTGCACGCGTCTTTAAGTCGCGCCGAGTTCCGGTTTCCGGAAGAAGCGTCTCCTTTCCGCGCGCACCCAGCCACGCGTTCCACGGCTTCCTCTTCCAGGAAGCTCCCGATGGAAACGCGTTCACTGTCCCCGGGAGCACGCAGCCAAAGATTTAGGGGAGAATCGTTGGATTAATGGCGTCCCCGGCCAGCATAAACGACTGCGGCTTTTCCTCTCGAATTCGCCATCGAACAGCTGATACGATCTCTGTCCGCCGTCCATCGTTCCCTTCGACTTTTTTTTTGTTTCTTTTCGTCAGGCAGGTGACGATCTGATCTGTGATACCACGTTATCGATACCACCATGCACGATTTTACAGAATTTTGCTTTCTTCTTGTGGTTGTCGATATACAGGATGTTTCATAACATGTGGGATTCACTTTAGGAATGGCTCAACACATCAAAAGAATAAAAGAAGTTCATATATACATACATGTATGTCATATTCCACTTCGTTTTCGAGTTATAGCGGTATTTCCGGTTATTTGATTTTTAACACGTTGACTGCCACAGTGAAAACTCCCACACCTGGTCAGACACGTTATAATATTCCATTTCAAACACAAAGCACGGAGAAAAAAAATATGCAACTACTGACTTGCACAGTCTGGGCCTTCTATTTTCATTACAATATTAATTTTATTCAAAATGTTAATAAAATTAGTAATCATGTAAATAAATAAAATTCAATGCGTCAGTCACCGGTGACCCCCACGGCAGTCAACGTGTTAACAAAAAACACAACTCTTCCACGGTTATTTTGTTCCAATCCGCCAACAAGGGACTTCGGTATTGACCATATGGAATAATCTATCGGGATTTTATTTTGAGTTAAACTACCTCCGTCTGTCCGAAGAATTATTGCGACATAGAACCCGATGTAAGTTGAAACACACTCAAATAGGGCATATGTTTATAATATGAACTTTTTTTATTCTTTTGATGAATCGTGTATACAGGGTGTACCAAAAGGTTGTGTAATCCAGAAACTGTAGATTGTCCATGAAAAGAGGAATCGAAAATTTCTTTACCATTTTGCAATTTGTGGTTTCGTGTTCGAGATTTGAACGATTGAAAACTGAGAATTTGCTGTGTGTGCGTGCGTCACACTAATGCGTGATCAGCTGTTTGCTCAATCATACGTGTGCAGACGCGCACGCACACATAAAGAATATTCCATTTTTTAATCGCTTGTATCTCGAAAACGAAGCAGCGGATTGCAAAATGGTAAAGGAATGTTCGATTTGCTTTGGCTCGGAGAATAATTTCTGGATTGGACAACCCTTTGGATATACCCTATAGAGGAAAGCCTGGAGGTTCTGGCTTTCTGATTCTCTGAGACATGTAGTTTGATTTATAGACAGACGTATTAGTAGGAGATTAAGAAGAAATCGGATAGGGTGAAAATTTCCAAAAATTCAGCTTCGTTTTTTCCCTTCGACTAACAATAAAATACTAAATAATATATAACAAAAAACTTGTTTGATACGGGAAGAATTACAAGTAAGTACATCCATCGGTAGGAAAGTATGTAAAGTAATTGTTCGAATAGAACCAGATCACGTCCATAGAATTTATATCAAATAAGCTTGAGCTCGAACGATTAAGATGTCGACAAAATATTATATTGAGCGTGTCAATAGGGGTTTATATTCTCTTTTCTACATATATAAATCGTGAAGGAAAAAAGTGTTTAATTACTCAATATTGTACACGCGCGCCTATATTAGTGTTGCAATGTTATATTTGTTCAGATTATAATGAAAATCAATAGATGTCTAATTAAATAAAATTTAGGGCGCTAGTCACCGGTTACCACCATGGCAGTCAACGCGTTAATACATGAAACTTTATATTTTAAAAAGCTGTGAAAGAACAGTGTTTCCAGCATACAATTTTCCACAAATTTTTCACCCAACGTTTTCTAAATAAATTTCAATCGAACCAGAGCAGTTCAAGTAAAATCGAGTTGACCACCTTGAGTCGATGCAACGTGCAATCGGTGCACTGACGTTTCGTCAGTTTTCCACGTGACGGTGCATGCGTGGCGCACAGGGCAATCTACGATGCAAAACGGAGGTTACAAGTTGCCAATCAATCACGATTCGGCATTGAACCCCGTGAACGGTCGTAACCCCGGGGGCTTGTTTCTGCTTCCGCCCTCCGAACCCCTCGCCCGTCTCCCCCTGCTTAATGACGACTTACTGCACCGACCACTACATAGTAGCGAAATTGCACTTAATGCACCGTCGTACCTGTCTTTAACGATCCATTACGTGAATTCGCTAGAAGTGGACGCGACCAGGAGAGAGAGAGAGAGAGAGAGAGAGAAAGAGAGAAAATGACGACGGTTAATAAGCGAGCAGCTGATTGATCTCGAAATACATTCGAGACGACGTGCAAGGATTCTGGCGTTAATTACCCCCAACCGAAGTACAGAAGGAAAAAATATAGTTATTGAAATGTAGTTCCATCAAATAGTTTGATAACGACAAAGTTCTAATTGCGAATAAAACGTTTCGTCTGGTCGAGCTTGCGTTCAACACGTTAAATTTTATTTAACTAAACAACTGTGTCAGAATTTTTGATTGCAACATTAACATACAGACACCTGTACGTGATTGAATAATTAATCTTTCCTGTTCTATATATTTATAATAAAAGTGGCAATTTATATTGGGGCGGATTAGGAATGGCTGTTACCACTGGGGAAGTCAATGTATTAATGGTACTAGAATGTTTGAGAAAATTCGAGCGATCTGATAGGGAATTTGCAGTAATATGATTAGCTGTTGATGTTGTGAAGATAGGGTGATTATACCGAAATGATTATGCAAACGTGTTTGGTCTTCTTTCTGGTTATACTGACTTGGAGCGAATTTGTGTAATATTGAATTTTAATGTTAGATATTTTAAATAGTTTTGGAATATTTATTAATTCGAACATACTGAAGTTTTGGAATTAAATTTATCTTCGTCTCTCTTGCATACAGACTAAATTTTATTAGTGAATTTTTTTTTCAACCGTAATAAGCAATTCTGTTTAATCTTCCCTGATTTATGCTGTAATATAGATTACCTAATAACAGACTTTACATTAGCAATTAATAAACTGTTTCTCAGTTACAGTTTACAAACGTAAATGAAAGTCCAAATAAATATTAAAACTAACAATAAATTTTCTCCTGTATTAACAGTTTTATAAACTTAATGAAATTAATTTTGTAAAAATGGGCGACCTACCTTCAGGATGTTACAATCATAATCACGACTTCAAAATGAGGAAACCGTTTCGTCTAAATTTAAGAGTTATAAAATCTAAAGAGTTTGGAGGTCTGTAGGGTACGAAATCATTTTGGAGGCAGCCTGTAAATGTTAACGGGGCTGCGAGCAGACGCACGACACCATGAGCAAGGGTCAACCGGTAAACGTCAGTCAGGTACACTGTTGTTTCTCCTTCAAGAGCCGTTCGATTCGAGTGCCTACTGATCACATGTTCGGGAGAGTTCAACGATGGGTTCGAGAGGTCGAAGTGGCTCAAAAACGTTGCCGGTTGTTTAAAGTTTCAGCGGGAAGAGTCGAGTGTTTGCACAGGGTTGTGAGTAGAGATTGTTTGAGTCTCGAGGATTCCAATTATCAATGTTCAGAGCTTTTTCGGTACTTATATATTCTTATAAAGTATGGACCAGGACTACAAAATCTTTGATTTCTTTATAAAGAATTTCATAACACAAAAGTAACTAAATTCTTGAATGAATACTTTTGATTACATTGTGGAAAATTTTTAGTAAAATTCTTTTACATATTCTTGTGTCACAGAGCTTTGAACATTTATAAAATTTGTATGGTTCATTCTCTGATGGGTCGATTCGTGAATGTCAAAGAATGTGGTTTCAATAAATACTATTTTATTAATTAAATGAAAATGATACATGCAGTTTCAAATATCCTACCGACAACATACACGACACACACAATGGAAACATAATTTAAAACTCGTTTGCATCTACAGCTTTCAACCCTCTGAGCACTGAAAATTTCGAGAAAAAACGTGCACCATGTGGTGAAATTTTCGTCGCTGAAATACATGTTATATTAAATATTTAATTATAATAATGTGTATAATGTCGATTGTTCAGTTGTTTACTGCTCTAAAATTGGAAAGTATGTAACGGAACATGTGTATGTTAACAGAATGAACTGAACTGATAATTCATCCCTATACAGGGGTTTATAGCGTATAATAAACATCTGTGCCTGGACCAGCGTGGTAACCCGTAACACACGGTGAACGATTTTTTAAACCGCACATATGCGTCCATCGACCTCAAATGGTCAATACAGAGTCCAGAAATTATGTTCTAATTTGATACACTAAATTTTCAAATACCTAATGCTAATAATGGTTACAGAGTACCCAACAGTTTACGAAAACAATATGTTCGTTTCAAAATATTGCTAATTAATGTTTTTTTCTTTAAACAGAATTTCAGTGTTACAAAATATTCTCCATTTGGTGATCGACAAATTCTTGGCTCCGCTCGATTAATTTTTTGCAAGTAGTTTTGCGAAATCTCAACGGAGTGTCGCAATTGCCCGCTGATATTCAGGTACAGTAATTTCAGATTGTTTAACGCTCGTTTGTTGCTGCAATCGGTGTGTTTAAACGATGGAGAAAGTGGGAGCTGATTAAAATTCGGGGTCAACGTATTGCCTTCGGAACAAAGGTTGAAAGATGCGATACACGGTACATTGTGTACAAGTGTTGTGACGTAATCAGCCTCCAGTGATATATTCCCTCTGTCGTAAACAATATCCACGCGAGCCTCGTAAAAAGAGACATTTAGCGCGTGACTGCCGTCTAATTTTTGTTGAACTTCGTTGCTGAGAATATTCGTGCCACAGAAATTTAGAAAAATAAACAATGAAGTGTAATAATAGACGAAATTATTATTTTGTAACCGTGTGTAAATTATTTGGGATCTTTCGAAAAATGAACGGTGAAATATAATGTAGAAAGTTATTATTTTGTTGCAGTCTGCAGATTATTTATAAAATCTGGAAAAATAAACTGTGAAGTATAATAATATAGAAAATTACTATTTTGCAACAGCGTGCAAATTTATTAAAAAAATCGAAACATATAAACGGCGCTGTATAATGGAAAAAATAATTACTTTGCAACAGTGTGAAAATTATTTACGAAATCGCTTTGTTGCAATTTAATGAGTAAAATTGTCTAGATTTTGCAATGAATTTTAGAAGAGCCATAAGTTTTACGTTTTATGGAGTTAGAGATTTTTTAAATTATTTTTGTAATTTTTCAATGCGTTAAAAACTTGCCGGTAAGTCGACAAATTTACCGGAAGTGCTTCTGGAAGCCTGCAGACCGGAAATTACCACAGTGCGATGTAGAAGGGTACAGTTTACCCCCGAGATTCTCAGCAGGTAGCTACCCTTATCCTCGGTGGATAAAACAGGGAGGCGAGTTGCCGAATTACCAACCCCTAAAATAGGGGTTGAAATAGCCCCTGAACCATTCGGGTAACTGATCTCGATAACACAGTCGATTATCATCGAGAACTGAAATTTTGCTTATTGAGAGTTCGTATCAGATGTCGCGAACGACTTAAAAAACATCCACGAATTAAATATAAATTTATTACTTTAATAAACATAAATAGAACTCTTCTCAACAAACTCAATTAACAGCAAAATTACTAAAACACAGCTGTAACAATTAACAATAAGTTAATTTTCCAAATTCCATAATGAAGCATAAATTAAATCTTAAAGAAAAATCAATCTTGTCTTTTGTTAAATGAAAATTTATTTGAATTAGTAGGTGAAAATTTAACTATGAAAATCGTTGAACGTTTACAACAAAGAGCGAAGAACATTGGACAGTTCGTCAAATATTTTTCTTGAGAAAATTCGTGAAGTGTTGCCTTAGTTATTTTCTTCGGAACTCGCGCGCGTCGATGTAAACAAATTTTTTTCTGTCCGCGCGAAACTATTGTTATTTTTGTAATTTTCGCTCGCACCTCGAGCACGCTGCAACAAGTTGCATGACGGACGCAGTTCGCTTTTAGCTTGAAAACAGAAATAACTTTCCCCTCACGTTGGCTGTTCTCGTTTTATCCACTCAACTGTCAATTTGCAAAAGCTATCGATTTCCGACTACTCGTAATGCGCGACTATTGCACTCGAATTGTTACAATTTTCCTTGATATCATGCAATCAGTTTTCACTTAGAATTTTGCTAATTAATCTCTGCGAAAATTTCATCCCTGCATTACAATAGTTTTGACGGAGGGAAGAAATAAAAATTTACAGGAAACAACTGTATATAATAAATATCAATACACATCAGGAGATAGTAGAATTATACTTAAGAATATTTATATTAAAAATAGGACACAATGCTTAATATTAATGAGAAAAATCATCTTATATGACGCAGCGAAGAAAATTAAAGAAATCTATGTTAGGTTGTTCGGAAAATACTGTCAAAAAATTACCAATTATCGTTTATTGTTTTTTCGAGACACATGAATAAGCCACCTAACAGATGAAAAACAGCCATAGAAAACTATAGACAATGAGTGAAATTAAGAAATAAATCAGTTATTAGGATAACAAATTGTCTCTCCATAAAACAATTTGACAGAATTTTCCGATCAACCTAATATATAAGATTTACGTTGCTATGTTTAAAAATTCATTGAACAGTTTTAGATTGTTAGACAGTAGTGCAAAGGGGAAGAACAAACGTTTGAATGACACCAGAACAGTATTTTCAGGTGTAAAATACTGTTATATAATCTTCAGCATGTCTGTTAGTCCGCACGAAACGAATGGAACGAAAATGAAAATTTGTGAAAGGGTGCGGTGGAACAGTGTCGTTTAATCGATGCATTGACTCGAATGCAACACGCTTTCGGTTAAACACCGAGTGCATCCGCGTTCCTCTGTTTATGCAACAGGTGACTGTTGCCCCATGAATAAAACTATCAATAAAATTTCCACTAACGAGACATTGACTCTCTCCCTTCTCTCTTTCATTTTTGTTTCCCGTTCGCCTTTTTTCGTAACACTCGTTCCACGTTCCGCTTTCGTCACCATTTTGTTTCCAGTATTTCTGATCTGCTGTTCTCATTGACACTTTTGACTGCCACGCTGAATCAGCCGAAAATAGCAAATTTTCTAAATTTGTATATAAAATGAATGTAACCACGAGTTATACTGTTTTTAATTAATAATATTACTAAGTTTTATCATTTTTTTACTGCTTCTATTAGACTTTATTCAGTATATTTATCAGTACACGATGAAATAAATGATGATTAAATCTGTGTGTCACCTACATATGGGTGTCTATGTTCGTTTACGAAATAACTGATAATTGATTCTACGAATAGGAAATTATTGAAAAAAATAATTCTGAGGTAATTGGAGCCTCGGTCGAATCACTGACACGGTTCCAATTAAACTCGAATTTGTCACCCCTTTGTCGTACAGTTTTTTAGAAAATTTTTTTCAGTCTATGAAAAACGTTTCTTCAATATTTTAGGATGAATATAGTGTCTGTCGAGTCCATTGTCAAGTCCATTGAAATTGTTAGTTAATTTGCAAGTCCTTTACCACTTTCATCACCTTTTTGTTTCCAATGTTCCCGATTTTCCGTTCTCTATAAAAATGGTCTGTGTTCTCTGAAGAAACGAAGAATAACTGATTTTCTAAACAGAAGATTATTAAAAAAAATATATTCTTAGGCAATTGGATCGTCCCAAATTTCACCCCTTTGTCGTTCAGGTTTCCACGAGTTTTCTTTTGAAATCTATAAAAAGCAATTCTTCGACATTTTAATTCGAATATAGTAGCTGTTACGTCTTTTTGAATTCAGTAACATCGTTGGAAAACGACGAAAATTCTGCGGGGTCGAAAAGCTGATTTTCAACACCTTCTCGTTTTCGAAGAAAAATTTCATCTCGCCCTCTTTCGTTCAGTTTTCCTTCGGCGAGTTTGATTTCACTTCCCGTTGGTTGTTTTCGTTTCGAAATTTGCAAGCAGCCCCACTTTCCTTCCCCGCGACAGATATGGCGAAAGCGGAGGGGTGGCTTGGGGGAAAAAAATACAGATCGACGGCCGCGGGCAGGGGCGGCGTAT
Organism: Macropis europaea; assembly: GCA_916610135.2. NCBI lineage: Eukaryota > Metazoa > Arthropoda > Insecta > Hymenoptera > Melittidae > Macropis > Macropis europaea. The sequence goes on from OU744344.1 coordinate 25,433,383, forward strand.
TTTTTCAGAAAACACCGCTGCCACCTTGTCTCGCCATCGTCGCCAACGAGAAGAATGGAAAAACAATATTTTGACGTTTCGTTCCGCGAGTTCTCCACCCCCTGGCGCGCCTCCCTCCTTCCTCCGACTCGATGCATTTGTTTCGTCTGCGTTTTTCGTTATCGGCCGTATACATCTGACCTCCCCTCCGCGTTAACGAGGGAAAATTGGCGATTAATGTTGAGATTTCGACGATTGGAAATCGGGAGCTCATGGAGCAACCGGGGGTGAAGAAAAAATTACTGTTTGGACAAGAACAAGATTTTTTCGTGAGATGGAGTCATCTCGTGGGGTGAAAGTTGTCGATTGTTCAAATAAGCAATCGTAAAAATCGTTTTTATAAGAAATTGAAAAATTCTGTTTTATACTTAATATCAGAATTATAGAGGAAACATAATTTAGTGTAAAAACTGAATGAAACGTATGCTGAAATTGTGAACAAATTGTCCAAAATTCTTCAGTTATTCATCAGAAAATGTTTCACTTGCTCTAGCTCATGTTTTTCTTCAACATTCTCGAATGATTTCACTAAAAGTTCATTTCTGTGAACATGTCACTTCTTCGTTTCATTCTTAAAAATCCATGTACGTTTATATATTTTATAGTTTACTTACAATACAGAATCTCCAACATGTTCCACCTCTAAAAGCTTTCAAAATTTGCGGCTCGTCAGTGATTTTAATCAGAATTAAAGAATTACACTGTGGATGTTTATACAACTATACATTTTTTGTATTAATGCAAATGAAAAAATTAAACTTCGACGGATCTGCATTTTGTACATTATATGTTTAAATGATACGTTGGGTTGAGTACTGAATTCGTTCCAATTCTAAAATTGTGCATATTCCTAGAAGTGCAATTAAAATAGTGATAAGTTAGATACATTATTTTATATATTGCAAAAGTTTATTAATAGAATCGGTGTATGTATATCATTGATGGAAAATCCTTTACATTTTTGTAGAAAGAAAAAAAAATTTGCTAAAACATCGGAACAAAATTGTTACTCAACCTAATACTCCTTTCTATTTCTCTTAGATCACTAGAAATACATTTTCCTAGTATTCAATTGTGTTAAATCGTATAAATTTCCCAGTCTAGTAATAATACCGCGAAGAATGCTGAAATCACCCTATTTCACGCGACACTCTGAAGTTTGTCGTTCCATCCCCTTTAACAATGTTTTCGAGCCGGTCCGCTTTAAGGGTTGGGCCTTTATTTAGGCTGGCGGCATGGGGGTGGCGAAGTACAGTTGCGTCTGTACGCCTCCACGGTTCTCTCCCAGCCTGTTTCCACCCCCTGTTGTACTACTGCTCTTTAGCCAGGGATCACCACCTCACCCTCCGTTCGCCTTGGAGGGTGTCGGTGGACGAGGAGCGGGGCCAGGTTATCGATTAAAAAATGTCTGCCCTTCAAGACGGCCTAGGTCACGACCTGTCCGTCACACACGCACACCCCCCAACACCGACACACTGTCCTCCGTTCCACTGCGTTTCATTTTTTGGGGGTGATTTCGCCATGCTTATACTGCCTCCTCTGCATCGTACCTTGACCCGGGGTGGAATAAATATTTTATTTTTGAATTTGGTCTTTTAATTAATGTTTTACATTCAGGAGGGTTTGTTGAATTACGAGTAAACTATGAATGATTATGCAAATATACATTTTTAAAGTTCCATCATTTTCATGTAAATATAGTCGATGAAATTAAATTTTGACATAGCTATATTCTGTGTTTCGTATTATTAATATTTTGAATATATGAATATGTTAAATTGTATAAATATTCGCAGTCTAATTATGAGTAAGGACGAGTGAAGTTTGAAAGGGGTGGAAATATTGTTAGATAGCTTAAAATGTATTTCATATAAAATATTTCACTGATGGTTAAAATATTTAGGAGAAATAGAAACTATTATTTACGAAATATATAAGCTAGTATTGTGAAATGAATATCCAAAGAATTGTAAAATGCGGAATCGAAGAATTGGAACCATTGAGGTTTGAAAAGTTGTAAGGGTTGCAAGGGGATAGAAGCTATTTTCTGTAAGCACATTTTAATATCTTCATTGAATTAGAAAAGTCTGATTAAAGTTGTTATGGGCTCTATAATTTTAATCATATTTTGATAACTTAAATATTACACTGACTGTGTCAAGGGGGTTGCAAAGTTGCACCTCTCCCATTTCACAGAATTAACACACATAAATTCGTTTTTTAAAAAATGCAAAACAGTGCTTTCAGGATAGAATTTTTCACAAAATTATTCAAATAAAAATTTTATCCCCGCTTCAGATTTTAATTAAAAAATCTGTCCAAACAGAACGATTTACAAAAATCAAATAATGACCACAGAGTCCACCGAATTTCGGTCACACTTTCATGAAAACACCGTCGACCTTTAACGACCTCCGGGTCTCTTAAAGAAGATAAAATAGTCCGAAAATGTCGCACTTTGAAAATGATGAATCACTCACCATACGATATTATCTGTCATATTTCGTATCACGTATCATCCTTTATTTCTGGATCGACCTCGAAAGGCACAACAAAAAATTCAGCAACATGACGAACGAGTCGTTCTATCGAGTAATTATCTCTTGGGAAAAATACGTGAAAATCGTTTCAGAATTTATGCATGCGTCGAACGTATGCAGAAAGTTCCTCTCGAAGGATTCGAAAGGATAGAAAAGTTTCCCCGCGGGCCGTCCTCCTTTATGCGAACAACTTTAAGGGTCGTTCACGTGCTATCGTACGTGATAGCGACGTCTCTGGCTATTAAACCGCAGAACTGCATACGAACAATCAGATCGTCATACTTTTACGTCGGTTTCATATTTTTAATTACTCCCTGGCGACTGCCTTGAAGCCTGTTATTAGAAAAAAATATGAAATAAGGTTATGGGTGGGAGTTGAAACCTCTATAGCTTTGAAAAGTGGCGTATTTAGCTTAATTTAAATTCAACACTCAGTGAATTAAATTAATATTATGTAAGTTCAGCACCTACTGAATTAAATTAGTATTAAGTCCACCACTCATTGTCAATAAATTAAATTAATATTAAGTCCACCACTCATAGTCGGCAAATTAAATTAATATTAGGTTCAGCACTCATTGTCAGTGAATTAAATAAATATTAACTTCAACATAAAGTGTCGAATGCATTTTCCTAATATCATGCTCAACCCCTGTATATTGAACCAAACTTGTTTTCTAACATTATGTTTGACTTCTAAAATGTAAGCAGCAACCTAATTTCACGCATTAATACCTCCCCTAGGCGAGAGTGCCCTCGCCACCCCTACGAGGGCAAGTGTTTCAAGTTCCACCCACAGAAAACCTTCGGTTCACCTCGGAGCCATCCTTGTCACCACCGTGCAGAGATTCGAGGAGAATGATCGAAAGAAATCGTGGTAAACAGACACTAATCTCCAAGGTTGGGTTAGGTTCTGTTGGGTTTCTTGAACGATGTTATTATTTCAGACACCCTGTCGGTGATCACGCCCATGTTTCACAGACGAGGGCGTAATTCGAATAATGAGCAAAAAATAAGTAACGAGGGTCGAAGATTTATTTATTAGTGTTACTGTTTTTTAGTTGATTCTTCGAACAGCAATATGTTCAGAAACAATTAACGCGATAGGGATGGTCTACTAGTCACCAAAAACACGACGCTGTTCCAATTTGTAGGGTCATCGTTTTGCTGCAGTATGAATCCTTGTCTGGATATTTAGATTTTACATTTTAGGGCCAAAAGTTGAAAGTATTTTTCAAAATTCGAAAAATTACCGTCGCGATAGACGTTTGACCGAACGAAATCCTGCACACCGGAAATCCCCTTTTCCAGGCGAGGGTTACGTGCGATTAACCCTAAAACAACACTGTATCTTGCCACGAAAAAATTGTACGCATAGTTCAAAGTATGAACAATAAACCTTCCAAGTTACATTTCAGTAACTCTGGTAGTTTTCTTGCAAAAAATTCCCTCAGAATAGCTACTTTTTCTCTATCTAAGAAGACCCTTTAAAAGCGTTTTAAAAACGAGAGGGGGTAGCCTAAACCATTCTCTGTGTACTGTCCCTATCAGTACGCCCCAGAATTTGCATAAAAAATCGCCTAGTAACGTCGTGGCATTGCGTCAGCGAACAACTTTCTGAAAAAGAAGCGTAGCAGCCCAAAACGTGCGAACGAATAATCAATTCACAGCCACCCTCTGTTCTCTCCTGTTTCGAAAAATCCTCGAAAATCCGTCAGAATTGCAAGGAGTCCTGTGCGTGAATGCGTGGGTCGCTTGCGACAGGTCAGGAGCGATGGGTGGATCGAAAAATAGGAGACGAGGAGGCCGACGGGGAGGGTGAGAGAGGTTAGAATGGTGGGGAGTACGGAGAGGGGTGGTAAGATTGGACGAGACAGACGAAGATGGAGGATAATCGATAGACACGGCTAGACGCCGCCCCAGACAACCTTTTACCTTAGTTTAAGGACACCCCGACCCTTAAACAATTTTCCCCGAGACGCATTTTCACCCTGCGACCGAATCTGGCCCACTTGCATCGCGATCATCCTGCGTTCGATCCTTTGATCGGATATTTTTCAGGACTCGAATTGAATTTTTTCTTGACGTATCTTAAGGAATCGACTGGGCGGTACAAAAAGATTTTTCTTTGTGTATAGGCTGTTTTATTGTAATTGATAAATGCATACGTTTTAGAAACAGTGGAACGGTTAACTTGAAAGAATTGCTTTGTAGAAATGTTATAAGATAAATTCATGAGCAGGTGTGTTCAAGATCATTTTAAGGTCACTGCCGTTCTTTTAACACATTGAATGCCGTGAGGGTTACTGGTGACCAGCACGTCATATTTAATTTAATTGAATAATTACTGATTGTCACAAAATTTTGAGCAAACTTGAACGAGAGTGTTAAAGGACACTGGAAGTGTTTCTAATCTTCAAATAAACGTGCCCTTAAAATTATGTTGACTTGGATAAAATTAATTTTAAGATGTTGAAGACAAATTTATGTATAGAAATGGCCACTGTCATTTAAACATCAGACTCTTTTACTTTTTAATACATCCAATGTACATTTCTCCTCCTACAATGTGATGGATTTCGATAAGCACAAATTTTCTATTACTCAGGAGAAATTGATAAGTCGCATCGGTGAAGGCCACCTAAACGGCCCTAAAATGAAATCTATAAATCTAATTTGTAAACGCATACATTTGTTAAAGCAACGCTGATTTATAAGAGTTAATTTAAACATGTTGAAGAGAGCTTGATAAGTAGAAGCGGTTAAGTCATTCAAAAGTCACTAACAACTTTATCTGTCGTGCAACAATATATTTTCATCCTCACGAAGTAACATACAGAGTTGATACTAAAAAAAATGTTCCATCGCGGAAATATTGTTGGAATGTGACTCGTTCGAAGGGGTTGGTTGAGTAACGGAATGATTTAAGAAAATGGAGGGCTCCGTACGTGAGGGTTCCCCGATACAAATGTTCATCGAGGTACAATGTTGAGAAGCAATCCACTCTGGCGTATCCTCGATTCAAAACACGGGATTCCATCGATCGTCTTCGGCGTGCACGTTTTACAACCCCTTGTTTCCTTTCGTCGGGAAAGTTAATTTTGTAAATTGAATGCGCCGAGCGTGTGCCGTTCCGCCCGCGTCGAAATCCGCTTAACTTTTATTTAAAATCTCGCCGTTCGGGGAGCGCGGACACATTTCGCGCGGACTTTCGCATGGAATGTTTTATTGAAAACTTGCGAAAGACGTTACGGGAGCGACACGCGCTGATTTTGATGAAACCTTGGTATAAGAAATTTGGTGGAATAGATTCTGAAAGAATTACAGAAAGTAATTGTAGGAAAAATAGGAATACAGTAGAGCCTCTCGTATCAGAATACCCGAATTATCCGAATTTTCTGTTATCCAAACTGCCGTTTCGTAAAAACTTATGTGATGTAGCAGCCCAAAAAACTATGGGACCCTTATATATTGAAACGAACTGTCAATTTTGTTGATTTCTATTTGAATAAATGATGTTTAATATAAAATAAAAGTGACTGGTATATTGTCCGAAAATTCTGTTATCCGGTTTCATTTGTCTCCCTATTAGTTCGAATACGGGAGGCTCTACTGTATCTAGTATATTCTGTACGCATGTTCTGTGCACATGTGTGGCTGTGTGAGAAGTCTGGAGAAATCTACAAATACATATCGCTCATTTGCTGCAACAACGACACATTTCAAAATTTGCCTTTTTTGAGTTATTGGTATAGAAATAACTGTTTTTGTTTGTAGTTTCTACTGGTGGAGCGATATAACTGAGCTTCTGAAATTCATCACGAGAGGACGGTTCTTGAGGACAGATGTTCTTATAGAATTGTAGTAATTCAAAATATTCAAACTCGATTTCCCTAAAATCGATCTTTTTGTGTTGTGTTTAGTTGCAGCAAATGAGCGATATGTACAATCATTTGTTATAATGAAAATTTCGAGCACCATACTGAAATTTGATATAATTGCAAGTATTCTGGCGTCGGCAGTCAGTCTTCTCTGTGTCGTCGCACCGATTGCATCAAAATATATTTTTGTAGAGAAAACCGTTTCCCTTCATTTCTACATGTGAGTTAAGCGGATCGTAAGTAGGAAATTTTTTTCGGGGCTACCATATTTTTATGAACGTGGAAAAAGTTGAGCTGAACCCATTAAAGAGTAAATAAACAATAACCCTTATTTAATTGTATTTTTAATTATGATCTTTCTCGATTGTGATTCTCTTATCTGCTTTGATGATTTTCATGTTTACAAATATTAACAATCACTCATAAGATGATGTACAATGCTTGAAACATTATAATAATACAACTTCTTTAGTTTTACAACCCTATAAACAGTCGTTGACTATAAAACATAAGTCCGCAGTGCACGTAATATTTATTACATAGGTAAAATTAAAAATTCCAATTTATCTGTATTTTTTATATTATCCCACAGGTTACGTATATAAATTTTCATAAAAATTGATCAAGAATTTAAAAAAAACTTTGCAAAAAACACTAATTGTTAATACATTTTTTTACAAATCTGTTTATATAAACGAATTCAAAGTCTTACATTTAAATATTTCCTTTACGACCAAACATGGTTTGCAAGCCCAAATTCAAGGCCCGTTTCACCCTTTCAATGGAAATGACTGCCAATAAAAGAAGTACCTGTGAAATATTTTTCCAAGTTCTACATCGTACGAAAATTTCATAAAAACCGTCGTGTGTCACTCGCGCGATGACTCTTGTCGGTTCTTCCGATCACCGCTTGCGTCTGAATATAAGAGAAGCAAGAAGAACAGAGGAGACAGAAAGAGAGAGGGAGGGAGGGTGGTTGTTTAAGGAATTAACGAGGCTGCTTGAACGATTTATTAGCGCGAGCACGTGAACTACGCAGTCTGGTACCGTGAATTGAATCGTTCCAGTGAAAAAAAAAATCGCGTTCCTCCGGTCGGCTTTAAGTCCTTTAACGGACGAGAAGAAAATTACGACTTCGAGTGGGCCGCGATTTGCCTGGCGCGTCGCTTAAATTCTAATTGGAGGGTTCCGTGGATCGATCGATGGCGTTCGATGTCTCGATCCACCTGAAAAGTCAAAGTTTCCCTCGAAACCCTTCGATCCTCACCCCCTCTGCTCGTTAATGCATTAATGCCCCTGATCAAAATTTTTCTTGAGATATTTTCTATTATTCCCTATCCTCGAAATTATTTACTGCAACCTAGGTAAACAACCTGCTAATTGTAAATACTATGGTTGTTTGAAAAAGTAAAATTGGGGCTTCTGAAATTTTATTTCAAATGGACAGTGGTCTGCTTAATTTTTATAGGTTCTCCAAAATTTGTAGCTTCGGAATGTTCTATTTAATTATTCTGGCGAATTTAATTTTGAAAATTTTGTCTTCAACGGTACTTTTAATTTGTTTGATCGCAATTTTTGTTTAATATAGGGTAAGCCTCAAGTACTCAAGTTTTTTAGAGAATTTCTGAATTATTAATATAATTTAAACTTGTTATAAATCAGTCACTGTGATCTAATAGTAAATTGTACGGTTGTCTGAAAAGATGAGTTAATTTCAAACAGACAAGCGTCTGACTAATTTTGATAAATTCTCCAAAATTTGTATTCTTAATTTCTTGGCATTGAATCACTCCATTTAATAATTCCCGCCAATTGAATTTCGTAGACTTTGCCGATACTTTTTGTGTGACTAAAATTTTCTGTTTAACTCAAGATAAGACTCCAAAATCCACCAAAGAATTTCCAAAGCTGTTCCGACATTTTATAATTACTTTCTTCGTGAATTTCCGTTGCAGGCTCGGATAAAATGTTTGGAATAGTTGTGCCGAAGAAACGAGAGGCGAGCCCGGCGAGTTGCATACAGAGAAGAAAATAGAATGCCGAAGACGAATTTTTTTTCATTTCATTATTTCCGATCCGACACTTATTTGCAATTCAAGATGGCCGGAATGCTCGGCCCCTATGGCTGCCGGTCGGGAGATTCGTACGGTGCGATAAAAAAAGAGAGAACAGAGAAATAATAAAAGGGGCCCTCTCTCGCGCGACGACCAATCCTGGCCCGGCTTGATCATATCGTTCGACTTAATTTATTATTTTATGCGACGCGCACGTGCGCGACGTGCACACGCAACTATGCCCGGTATCGTCTTAAAGGTACGTTCACAAAACGATCGATAGAAAAACCGTTCTTGTATTCGAAATGGAGACTCGTTCGGTAGGACAAAAATTCTTAATTTTATATAGTCAGAAAAAATATTGTTAAGAAGCGTCAAGAGTCGATGAGTAATTTTTTTACTTGATTAAAAAGTAAATACATTTACAGGTGATCTGAAGATATTAAAGTATAATTATTGCGAACATTGTTATGTTCTGACTGATTAAAATTAAATCGTTAATCAAATCGGTAATCACTTTCCATTTTCTTTTGTAGGTGTAGTCATTTTATGAATATTGTGAAAATATTGAAGGGTTGTTTCATCTCCCCAAAGTCTGATAAAAGTTAATATTTTCAATTTGGGAGATAGAGTCTCGATAATTGGTAATTAAAATTGTTAACATATTTCTTAGAGAAGTTACCGTTTAATCTCCTGTCAGATTCAAGGTAGTTTTTAGCAAACACATCAACTTCAACGGTGTCACATAATTTATTTTGGAAATGCTTTTTTTATGGATTTTTAGTCGTTAACGTGCACAGACTGCAAACAGGAGGAGCCCGGAGCCTGAAAATCGCGAGTACTCGAGGTCGAAGACCGACGTAGAGGGGAAAAAATAACGCAGGCGTTTTTCGTCGCTATCGAGGGGTAGAAAGGGGGTGCGGTAACCAATGGGGTCGAACTGGGCCACCCAAGAAAAATCTTCCGGGGTGGCACGGCCGGGAAAGAAGTGCAAGAAAGGCTAGAAAAGCTCATTCGATCTTTCTTATCGATGGATGCAGCTGCGCACCGAATTTCTTCATTCTCGAAAATCGTTTAATTCCACCGACGAAAATATAATTTTCAATTTCTCTGCAACACCAACAAATACTCATACTTTATTAAAACTGTATTTCCGCTGCTGGAGCAACATTTTGGATGAACACACATCTAAGAGCCAACATTTTTTTAATATTAAAATTTGAAAGTGAGGGTTAGGTTTGTTGGTATTCAACAATAAATTTCTTCATTCCTGTTCTATTTGAGGGTCAATATTCGATTAAAAACAATTCGAATCCCTGAAACTTAAATATGGAAAAACTATAAAATAGGTGACAAGGGGTAGTTTCGCTTTTCTGACAGTCTGCATGAAGCTTCAATTCCAGGAAACCTTAATCATGATTCAAAACGTGTTTAGAGAATTCCTGCGACATGATCCACGATCTATCACCAAAAGAGGAACTTCAAAAAAGTAAAAATCGTAAAAATTATTAATTAAATATCGAGGAGTGATTTCAATCTTCCAAAAGTCTTCGGACCACCTCAAATTTCAAGAAGCTTCAAACCCCATCCATAAAATATTTACAATCCCAATGAGAGTCTCTGTAACTTAAAAAATCGTTTAAAAAAGTCAGAATAACTCATCCTTGTGTAAACGAACACACGACCTTTCGACGTACACGCAGAGTGAAATGGGGGGTGCAGGGGGTGGAAGGTGGTCACCCACGGTCCCATTGCGGTGTGTATAACGTCCCGGGGGTGGACCAAGGGTGGAAAAACCTACCCCAACGGGGTTGGAGAGTGCAGCTCGCAATGGGTGGGCAAAAGGGAGAAATAAGAAAAGCCGGAGCCACGGAGGAGACGACGTCGTCGTCGACGACGACGGGATATCTGGGTCGAGACTCGTCGTCGCCGACGTCCCGGCGCCAGGCATCCTTTCCTTTCGCCTTTTTTTCGGCAGTCGAGAAAAACGTCCAAAGAGGGAAAACTACCACCGCGCTCCGTTGTTTCTCGGTTTTCTACCTTTTTTTCTCAGCCTCAACCTCCTGCGCGCGAAAGGGGAAAGGGATAAAGGGATGATAGGTCAAATTGTTCTCCGGTGGTCATTACAATTCCGTTGGAACGATTTCAACCGCGTCTCCACGGAATCACACTCGAATTTGTTGACTCATTTTGTAATAAATTATTATTCTGAATAATAGGATTATTTAATCGTATATTTATTGTACGAGCTCCAAAATTTCAAATTTCGAGAAACGTGTGTTTTGTGTATCAGCACAGAAGCTGCAGAGAAATTATTGTGCAGTAGTATCAAATTGATAATTAGACACTCCTCTTTTCTGTAATCTTTTCGCAGTGGTCATTCGTTAAATTAATAAACTGTCGTCTATGTGGATTATATAGGGTGAAGCACGAATATTTTTGAATACCTTGCATACAGAATAAATAAATTGGCACAATTCACACATACTACCCTTGTTGAATTTTAGATTAAAAAAAAAAGAAATTATTGTATAGTAGTATCAAATTGATACTTAAATTGTTTTTTTTTTTTTGTTAATTTTTTTGCACCGTTCACTTGTTAAATTGATAAACTGTCGTCTCTGTAGATTATACAGTGTGAAGTACACATATTTTTCAACAGCTAAATTGACACAAGTCACCATATCAACCTTACTGAATTTTAGAATACTGAAAAAAATACAGTATGCTGAGAATCACATTTTATACACTCTGACCAGTAAACCAACCCTCAAGAAGTTACGTTCCGTAGAAATCGACGGTCGTTCGTTCAAAACAACCCCGAGACGTGCTCTCTTCTCGCGTCTCGCGGACTCGAGCACCCGCGGGAAAGTCTCTCGGTTCGTTCGAGGGTGCAGAGATTTAATTTTCCAAGGGGGGACGGGGGTGGCACGAGTTAGCGGTGTAAAACCGTCGGCAGGCCGCCGCTGGCCTTTACGCGAAAGTTAGAAGTTAGTTACACGGGGGTGGCCACCCCTCATCTGCATATCCGCACCCTACCGCCACCGTCAACCGGTCCACCCCTTGCCACCCCTGTCCTCGTCGCTTTTCCCTCCCTCTAACCAACGTGCCGCCACCGCAAGCTGCTCAACAAGTGGTTCTTCAGTTTAGCGGCCGACTTAGCGCTTCTTTAATTTTCACCTCGCCACCCCCACCGCACCCCCTCGCGACCGTCGAGACCGTCTCGGATTTTGCGTTTTATCAGAAGACCGAGGCTCACCGGAGAAGCCGCGTGGCTTCCTGCCAGAGATAAGGGAATGATTATTTTTCTACCCTCTCCTTTCTCAACCCCTTCTGCCATGAGGAATTTTTATTTGTTTATTTAGGCTAACGAGGTGGTACTTGAAACGCGGATACCAGGGTTGGAATTAACCGTTGGATTATCGAAGGTGTGCAGAATGGTGTATTGTACGCAACCCTTTGGTATAATTAGATTATGTCTGAAGAATATGTACGACAGAATATTGAAGGGGAGGGGAGAAAATAAGAACGCTACAAAACGGATTTATTCAGAAAGTCAATTTTTCATGCTTTAGTCCACCAGTAAAGACACAAGGTTTAGTGAATTTGACTGTATTCTTTATAACATGAAGCCTAAATTTTAATTAGGCATCACAAAAAAAGATAGAAACATAATTGTTTTACGTCATTTTAATTTTTGTTCCTAGTTGAACACTGTAGAATACTGAACAAAATAAGAAACGTCCACACATTTGATTAATACTCAGATACTTTGTTTCTTTGCATTACTTGGCTTCTGACATGATAAAAACTTATACTGAGCAAAAATAATGCAAGTAGGAAGAATATGGACATTCCCTGTTTTTAACCAGTACACCAAATCTTTAACGTTATCTAATGTGGACATGTATACTTTATAACTCTTCATGATTCAACAATTCTCTCCGACAGTACACTGTAGTGTCAGTATTAATGGACATTCCCTGTTTTTTCCTCTAACCCTTCAGTTGGTTTTCAATATTACTTCGTCAATGAATGATATCTGTTACTGTAAACAATTTTCATTACTTTTGTGTACCAAGCACACCCCTGAAGTAATGACCGCGCACCATGAAACTGTACAAAACGTTTTTGATGTTGTATTAGCTTGGCAACTAAATTCGTGGCCTTTCGAATCTCTTGGTGTGAAAATTCACTCAATTCGACTGTCACAAAATCGAAAAATTATCAGAGCTACTAATAAAGAACTATTAGTTGAAAGATCTTAAGAAAGGTTTCGAAGCTTGCGAACTTAGTTGCCAGCCTAACATTTTTACTACGCAACGATCAGAAGGGGGTGACTCCGAGAATAACGGTAGAGGACCGTTTCCACGAAACGCCGCGAAGAGGAAAGCGGTTCTCGAGTTCTGGATACGGGTAATCGTAAACCTGAAGGAACGCCTCTTCCGCTCCACCCCGAAAAACCAAAACACAAACAATCATCGCGCACACGGGCAGAAGGAGAAGAAAAAGAGGAACTCGGGCCTCTGGGTGGAGTGGATGAAAGGACAGGCTCCCATAGGGCTACTTAAGGGTGCCGTGGCAGACGGAATAAAGGGGTGGAATTCACCGGGAGTGTGAAGCTATCTGCATGTGAATGGGACAATGGTAATTGGGGATGCACCGTTAGAGGATATTAGAATCCTCGGTTCCCGTTTTGGACTTCTGATGCAACCACGTGAAACAGCATCTCCTCAACTCGAACGGAGTCACGTTCTTCCTGCGGCCACTCGTTCTCTCTGTGTGCGTGTGTGTACACCGTGGTAACCTCAAAAGCTGATACCACTCGAGAGGAACTACGGTGTTACCTGCTCATGTGACCCATCTGTTATTCGCCAGACTCCCTGTGTCTGTGTGTCCGCAGTGCCACATGTTCGATAGAATAGAGCGTACGGTACGTCTATTATACCACGGACCGCCTGATCTGAATGCTTTATGACGATTGATATCGAAATAACAAGTGGAAGATCGCTGGCAAGGATCCTGAGGAGGATCAAGACGTTGCAGCCCTGATGGGAAAAGATCTTGGAGGTTTTTCAAACGATTCTTCTCATATTCCTTGAAGAACAGGTGCCAGGGTATAGAGTTTGGCATGATAGAGGGTTGGAATACAGCAGTTGCAATATTTTTGAGCTGTTTTATAGTATATGTACTATTAGTTTAATTTAGATGATAGAATATGATAATATGTATAAATTTTCATGTGATACTGCTGGCAGTTTCGTTGGCGTGTTATATTGATACCTCATTGTGTTGGGGGGAAGTGAATATTATTTAAAAATGTCAATATGGACAATTTTTGCAACTATAGTCTCCCATAGACATCCATGATTATCTACAGTTTATTTCAGAGTCGATGAAATAAATTTATTACTCTCTTCAAATTATTATCGACGGTTACTCTTATAGATACCATTAGCGATAGCTATGTATCTTTTAAATTTAGCGCCTTAATTCAATCAGTTTTATATATTTCAACAGACGATGGTTGCATCTGTGATCGATAAAGTCTCCCCTGAAAATCGATTTAATATTACATTGATAATTAAAAGACGTCTGGCAAGTTTCGTATGCCCCATGATGACTTTAGAAAGCAATTGAATACTTTATTCTCCCTAATAGAATTACCATTTATCAGTCTCAGCATTACAGAAGCCCAAGTATTTCCTGCGCCATTGCAAATTTGTCTTCATCGACGATAGAAGAAGATACGAAGCCCCCAATTCGATTATCAACGGAAGTGTCGGGAAATTTTGCGGCGGGTCTGGAGTTGCTTCAATTTTCTAAAAAGGCGACGGAAATTTTCAATTCGCGGGTCGGGGTCTGGCGAACGGAAATGCATCCGTTCCACGCTCGTCCCGCAACGACGCCATTTATCACTTAAATCGCGCTCGAGGAGGAACGATGATTTCCGTCCCGCTAGGCGTATTACTTTTACATTCGGAACGGGTACGCGAGCCAGCCCCCATTATCGTGAGCCATCGTTTAAACTGCGTCTCGTTACCGCCTTCAATAAAACATCCCTCCGGACAAACAAACAAACAATCATGCGCGCTGCTACGAAACGCGCCGGCTCGATCACCGTCGCCTAAATTGGAACAAACTTGGTCTTTCTTCGTGGAATTCTTACAGTGTGAACGAAAGAATCGCTAGTTGGGTTTAAAGTATGATAAATCTACCCCCCTTGAGGTTAAACCGTTCCAGCTTGTTACAAAATAGGAAATTGAAATGCTTCGAGGTACCTCAGAGTCAATCATTGATGAAAGTTAAAAAAATTTTGCCTTTGGGATTCTTTGGAGTTCTTTAGATCATTTTAGGAAATTTTTCAAGGAAGCACTTCATGTTGAGTTAAAATTATGTAAAGATATAATGTAAGGTGTAGTCCAAAGGATATTAGATTTTATTGTCGAAATAAGAGACTTCTTTTGGATGATGCAAATTCTCTATCCCAATTCTAACTGATAATTGTAAAGCGTGCGCTGTGTTCAAGAGTTAATTTATGTATGAGCGGCTGAGTGTTTGAAAACGGTGGCCATGTTGGTCTCGACGTGCCCGTCAAGGTATTCTCCCTCGCATCACGCGAGCCCCTTTCTCGATCTTCCACCCCCTCAGCCCCACTTTCTTACCCCCGTAGCACACGTGTGCCCAACACACGAACGCGAAACGATGTGTGCTCCTCCGTTGTCGACGGCGCACACTGCACTGCGCACAACCCCCACTAACCTCATCCCACCAACCACCTACCCTTCGTTCTACACCCCCTACAACCCCTTCGCCCGTGCACAACCCCCCAGGAGGCGACTCTTATTATTTCCATTTTTCCAATTCGGTCTGGGGGGCGGGAAACGAGCGTGCAACACCCTCCCCTCTGTTCTCCGCCACCCAACCACCCACGACTACCCCGCTCGTCGCAGCTTCACCCCTCTCCGCAGGTGTCCAGCCAAAGGAAAAATATCTATATTTATCTGTTTCTTCTCGGGATATCTCTCCCTCCGCCCCTCTCCGTCTTCCCGTTCTTTTTCCTCGTTCACTCCACCTCCACCTTGTGGAGTTTCTCGGTCTCCCACTCCTTTCGCCGCTCTACCTTTCCGTCTCTCCACCGACTCCCTCTCCCTCCCGCCGACCCGTTCTTTCTTCCTTTCAGCCTTCTCCTTACCTCCATCCCACGCCTTGGCGGCGGTAGAGACAGATAGATCCTCCGTGGGCAGGACGAAGACGGCTGCGGCGGTTCTCGAACGGGTTAAAGAGAGACGGATGAAAAAGGAAGCAGAAGACGCGCGGAGGGCAGCACCACGACGACGACGACGACGACGTCGACGACGCCGGCGGCGGCGGCGGCGGCGGCCGTGGCGAAGCGTGCGCGCCTTTCCTTGGCCGGTGGCTAGAAAAGGAGGATCCGACGGGAAGGAGTAGGACAGAGGAGGCGGTAGAAAACGGAGAAGGTTCGACGGAGAGAGAAGGAACAGGCGAGCTTCCGCTTCCTTATGCTCCGCCGCGGACTGCATCAACCAGTCGCGCGGTCGCGTTCACATAAGAAACTGGGATTCGAGAGGCGACCCCCTCGTCGACCCAAGCGGAAACGTTTGAGGGACGTGCGTGTTCTTCGCGTGACGAAAGAGGAGATCGCGACGACGTCACCCGCTGCGGGAAATCGTGCGAATCGCGAGCTGCGAACGCGGAGTTAATTGACTCGACGACGCTCGGACCGCGACTAACCGGCCGCTTACCCCCACCACCGGGCCGCGGACGACACGAGACCGTCCGAGAGCGCACGAGCGGCCGTTCGGCCCGTCGGATCGGGTCCCGTCGCGATCGCTCGGCTCCCGTTGGGCCCACGCTCGGCCAATCGCGCGCTCCACGAGCCCCCTACACGTCGCTACGCATGAAGAGGGGAGGCCGTTGGGCCTCCTGAAGCAGATCCACCGGGGCCAGACACACCAGAACACGCAAGCTCGCGGTTTCCATGGACGACTGAGAATGCTCCCCGATGCACCTAGCCGACGAGGATGTTCCTCTGTCCGTTTCTGCTTCTTCTTTCTTCTCTTCCTGTTCTTCTTCTTCTTCTTCTTCTACCTGGCGCCCAACCAGGCGGAAGAGGACTTCTGGCGGATGCGTCGAGGGTGAATACGTGAACGGCTGACGAACGTCGCGCACTGATGAGGAGGGGGACAGAGAGAAAGAAAGAGAGAAAGAGAGAGAGTGAGAGAGAGGGGGGAGGGCTGAAAAGGTCAACCAAAGTTCCTATTTTTCACGTGTTTTATGCGCAGAAATTCGTTGTAAATTAAGGTGTGCCGAGGGGACGGTGTACCTGGACACCGAGGAGAGGAGAGGAGAAAGAAAGAAAGAAAGAGAGAGAGAGAGAGAGAGACAGAGTGAGGAGCGAAACCTCGTGTCCTCGACACCGGAGCCACACTCCCGCGCTAATTAGCCAGCCAATTAGAAAGGCCGCGGCCATGCGTAATGAGCTGCGCGCGCAAAAGTTCCTAAATGCCACGATGCGATGTTTTTTCCTGCGTACTCGCCCACAGGCGACCACTGATAATACTGATAAGTCGTACACGCTAAGTAGAGTAATATATACATATACGATTTAAGGAGAGTAGATGAGACGAAAGATCGACGAGAGGGACTGAAGAATCGGGAGTTTTCGACGAACCTTTTTCAAAGTCCCTCGAGATTCATGATGATCCTTCAGAAGAAGCCGATCATCTAACGCATCGGCAGGCAATAAGCATTCGATGAATTTACAGGATTCTAGGCTGTCGCGAGGATAGACGATCCTCGAGCAACCTGATCGCCTTTCGAAGCAGGTTTTTAAAGAGCGAAAATTCGATCGACCACGTGGTCGCCTTCATTCAAGCAATCCTTCGGACCTTCGCTTTCGAACCTGTTCAAGAGACCGATTCTCGCGTGTTACGACTAAATAATCTAGATGACTAAGTCGAGCGAAGAGATAAATGAAGATATATATAGAAAAGTATATATATATACACACACAATCTATATTATATATACACACTTGGAAAACGTATTCTATACAGTCCTATACACAATGCAAGGAGCACATGTACAGGTATTTTAATAGACTCGCGTGAACCGATCCTGAAGAACTGTTTCGTCTGACCGATTTCTGTGGTTTTTTCGGTATATTTTTCTTTTCGCCGTTCTCGGGAGGAGGACGAACAAAATGTCCACGATGAGCGTGGTGTCGAATTCGTCGGTCGAGGTGGACTCGGACTCCTCGAACGATATATCCAACAAGGACGACGGAGCCGCCGAGCAGAAGTTCATCCTGAGGAACGAGCTGTATAATAGTTTGCTGGCAAGCGCCCTCGGCAAGACGGTGCTCAACAGGCACCTGAACTTCAAGGAGCAAGGGATTAATTTTAATCTGGCCAATCTGAAGGATAACCTGAACGCGCTTGGCGCCCTTAAGGAGCTGAAGGATCTCAAGGGATTGACCGTGAGCAGCGTGCCGGCGTTCCCGAGGAACCTGGCTCTGCATCGGGAGGATCATGACGAGGTCAGAATGACGACTTTTCGCCGAGTCTTTCTTTTCAGAACCTCGTTTCGCGTCTGATCTCTTGTTTAGCAGAGACGTAGGGATCTTATACTCGATTGGATGAAGTTTTTAGGAGCTTTGGAATTTTTAAGGGAAGGATTGTTGGAATTTTTTTGGTTGAGTCGCTTTCAGTTTCATGAAGGTGTGAGGTGTTTCTAGATTGGAATCTCAAATTGTTTAGGGTTAATAAAGAGGTGTCAGAGGTTTCTTGGCCTCAAAATCTCAGAGTTCTTTGAAGGATTTGGGAATGTAAAGTGTTTCTTGTTTTGAAGTTAGAAGAGATTGAATCTGAATTTGTTTGCGATTGACAGTCAGGTGTTTCTCATTGTAGGGTTTCGTAGCGTAAAAATTTCAGAGTTCTGTTCAACTTGAGATTGATAATGAAGCGTTCCTGGTTTTGAAGTTTAACAGCTAAGAAATATCAGATTTAATTGTCTTTGAGCCTTGAAAAATTAACCACAGAGGTCTAAAGTGACAGCAGAATTTTTATAGTGAATGAAGATGGTTTTTTAATGTTTTACTTGTTATTGAAAGAATTATATTTAGAATGGCGATTTTTTTATATTTTAACGCCGTAGGTTTTGAACGTTCAATTCTGGCTGTCATAATATTTTAATATTTTAGAATACTCTAAATGAAGGAGGACATCTTCTTAAACTCTTAGGTCTTAAAAATTTCAGAGTTTCAGCTTTAAGCTTCCGAGGGCCAGCAGAGAAGTGTGAGGTGGTTAGGAATTTTAGAATTACAGAGCGTCGTGGTTCCTTGAACGTTTCGAGTCGAAAATTTAAAGAATTTCTTACATAAGTGTTTTCGATATTTAGTCCTTACATATCAAACGATCAAATGTCTGAAACTCATACAAATTTAGGGTTCCATTCACTTTATAATTATCATATAAAATGATTTCAAGCTTAGCACTTTTTGGTACTCATAAATCTGTGCTTCGACTTTAAATAAAATGCTTGCAATTTTTCGAGTTAAGAGAGTGAATTCAATTTCTGAAAAGTGAACCATAAAAGGATCTTTTAACTGGTAATCCTTTCAACCAGATTAAAATCAGTATATGTATCTATTCTTAAGAGTTATTAGAGTTTAAAATTCGCAATCATTACCTTTGTACAAAAATTCTAATTATAGAAAAGAATTAAATAAAATATTCAGGTTTCGAAAATTTAAAAAATTCACGAGATATTTCAACAGTGATTGTCAACGCGTTAACAAAAGTAGAAGTCACCAGTGACTGGCGCATCAAATTTGATTTAATGAAGCAAATACAAATTTCAATACAATCGTGAATAGAATTAATATCTTAATAAAAACAAGGCCAAAGCTGTGCAATTAAATAGTTACAATCATATTTTTTTCTTCATGATTTCTCTTTGAAGTCTGACCAAGTATGGAACTTTTCATTGTATCAGTCACCCCGTTTAGAGTCTAATTTTATAAATAAAACACTTTAAACATCTTTCTCGACGAAACGAGAAAAACAAGCAAACCGAACTGGGTGTTTCGAGAGTCGAAGATTCGCCAGCGAAAAGTAATTGTCAAGCAAACAGGGTTTTCTTTCCCTCGAAATCGCTGGGTCTGGCCCTCCATCCCCGCTTTCCTGCACCCGTTACGCGAAAACTCATCGCACCTAAGTACCACTAACTTTTTAACTGACAACTTACATAGAACGTCGGCCATCGTAAGCCGTGCTTTACCCGTGAAACGGTTTCCTCGAGCTGTCAAGTGTCTCTTAACTCTTTGCTAACTACCCCCGGTTGATCTAAGGGTATTTTCACACGCATCAGCTCGACGATTCTTCTCTGTACCCTATATTTCCCTCCACAGCCTTCTCTTAACGATTTCTCGAAATTTCTTCGACAACAAGCTGCCCCCGTTGTTTTCCAGCTTCTTATCTGCGAGCTTTCTCTTCGGTGAAAATTGGCTTGTTTGCTCGACGATTCTTTTTGAGTTTCTTGCAAATTTGTGAATCTGTTTTCTGGCTATCTTCAGAGATGAAGACTTGGTTTTTTGAAACGTTCGAAACGCAGTCTGGGTCAGCGTGGACGTGGAATCTTTTCGGGATTATTGATCTTGATGCTCCCGTTTCGGAATGGTTTCAGGGTGGCGACTGCTCGCTAAGAAAGTGTCTCTGTTTTTGGATTACCATTTCGCACGCTCCCTTTTTGCACGATTTTGTGAACTTCGAGCGGAATTGTTGGGGAAATTATTATTTTCGTGACACTTTGGCTGAAGCTTGCGGAAAGCTGCAGCGCGATAATAAAACCTGTGACCCAGACGGCTAAATTTTTTTTATTTGTTCATAGTTTTTTATTGTTGATTTGATATATTTGCTACTTGCTTTTGTGTTCTCAAGGAAGTTATTTTATTTTTCCTTTGATTTTTTAGTAATTGTTCAAGCAAGTATAATGACTGTTTGCGTATGAAATACTATTTGTTTGGGACGTATGTACAGACATAGAAGTCTATATGAACTGTATAATTTTGTCTAGTTACAGAAAAGGGTGTTTCGACAGTTCTTACACGCTCAATTTAAATTTCATTGTGCAGGGTGTACGTGTACCAAACAAAAAAATTAAAAAGGAAGTCAATGAAAAATGAAGTGCAACTCCTGAGTATTATTGATGCAAAATAGATGTACAAATTTTAATATTAGTATAATCACAACACTTTAGTGATCTCAATATAATAATTTTGTATTGCTGCATGTACAATTATCTAGTCTCTTATAACCACTTTATTAATGTTTTCTGGTACACAAATAAAAGGTGAGAGTTAATAATTACATCCAGAAAAGTAGAATTCAGGAACCAAATATAGCAAGAACCTCATTTCCAATCTTAGCTTCCGTATTTTCCATGATGTCAACAAATTTACAGTCTGTTCACAGACTTCTACGACCGTGTACATTCGTTCCGAAGCAGAAGGGTTGAAATTGTCGGTGGAAGGGTTGAAAACGTGTTTCGAGAGGAACGCGAAATTTTTCCGCGGGTTAATTCATTAATATCTCCCGCGACAACGACGACGACGGCGGCGCACCGTCGTCGACTTCCTGTTGCTTCCTTTTGCTTCTGGCCGAGTTATCACCACCAGGCAACTTTTCTTGGCACGTTCGCGGTTTTGGCTCGGCTCACAGTTGATTCTACGACAACTCTTGACCCAAATCCATAACGCACTTTTCCCCCAGTTTTTCCCGTTCCCAACGGGACGTCGAACGACGCCGTTACGTCTCGTCGAAACGCGCCTTTAATTACGTTCACCCTCGAAAATTTCTCCTCGATTCTTTTTTTTTACGTAATTACTCAGAACACTGCTTCACCCTTTTTTCATTTCGATTTTGTGTCAGATCGAAAGATGGCTTTGAATTACTTTTTTTTCTTGATTTCCTGCGAAATTTGATGCATAGTAATTTTGCGGAATTTGTTTTTTTTATAATTTGTTTATGGGAGATTTGGAATATTTATTAAGCCAGTTTTTACTGGTGCAAAAGTGAGATAATAAATATGATCACTAGGTGTGATGCATATTGGTCAATGACTGTATCGATCATCAATCACGACGATGAATAATTATCTTTCAGGATTGAACTAATAGTCTGTGTCAGATCGTCTGATGTATGGGGTTTAGTTTGAAGTTGATATCATCGTGAACACCTGTTTAAAATCTTCATTAGCTCTGTACACAGTCTTCTTTCCTTTCTATTGTCTGTTCTCATACACTGTACACATATATTTACGTCTGTGAAGACCGTAAAGTCAATCATTAAGCATTCATATACTTTCATAAAGATTTCAATAAAACAAATTAGAATTAAGGAATAATTTTTAGAACGAAGCAAAAATAAATGAATATTCCATTATTGTCTTATGGAATCCTAAATGTTCTTCGTCAGGAAATTGAAAATAATTTTCTCATTCCCTAGTTACGCTTCTATTTAATTTTTTTTAGCTCTGATGTACCTCCAATGAATATTTCAGTGAAACTAATTTTAATCAATGAACAACTTTCAGAATTTAACTAAAATTAATGAATATTATATTTTTGTCCTATGGAATCCTAAATATTCTTCGTCAAGAAATTAAAAATAATTTTCTCATCCCCTAACTTCTCATCTATTTAATTTTTTTCACATCAATCCACCCCGAAAAGTGCTCAGAAAGTTACCAAACAATGTATCACAAGTTAAAAAGATTTTGCAGTTAACAAAATCGTTCTCTTTTAGAACACTGTGTATGTACGTGTCTGTGTAGGAACACGAACGGCGAAGCTTTTGTTGAATCGCGAAAAGAAAGGGAAAAGGCAGAGAGCTGGAATAGGAGAGAAAATGGCGACACACGGGCATGCTGGAGAACGTGTAATTAAGTTCGAGGTAATAATGAAACGCATCATCCCCCTTCGTCGAAGAAATAACAGCCCTTAGGGGACCCCAAGGGATGGTCCTTTGAGGAACCAGCAATTTCTAACGAGCTTTCTCACGATGCGTGCTGAGCGATCAATTAACAACTAAATCTGCCGACCCGCTAATTAACAGCCACCCGTTCATCACTCTACAGCTTAGGAAAATTTTTGAAAGGGGTCGACGGAAAAATGTGGAAGCAAGCTTCGTTATTTCTGGGGATGTTCGAAGACAAGTCGGCATTTTTGGATAATTGATGTCTTCAGAAAAATTGTTCTAGTGCTATATAGAATTTTTTATGAATTATTTATTTAGTTCAGTGTCATAAAGTGCACCACAAATTTTCTAAAGGGTTGATGTAAGAAATTTCTTAAATTTCAGGCAACCTTTCAAATCTTCCTTGAAGTTTGATAGGAACTCGATTGGACTTTGAAACAATTAATTAGTGTCGAAATTTCATGAAATTCATTTTTCTGGAATTTTTTTAACGTTCGTCGAAAACTTCGACGACTTTACAATCCAATCATTGTTTTTGCAAATAATTGTTTTAGACCTCACTGCACAATTTTGTTTGTTTAACCTGGTGTCTGTTTTTGAATGGAAGTTTCTAAACTTTTGGTAAATAAATTATCGCTTTGCTGGAATTAGCAGTTCTCTTGGAAAATACTTATGTGGAGTGTTACCGTGAAATTCGATTTGGAAGATCGAGGGCTGTCTGGAAAGAGTTTTCCTGGGTTTCGCTGAGAAATTATGTGATTTTGAGAACTGGCATTTGTCTTTGTAAGGGACGTTCCTTCCTCTTCTTCAAGTTTCATTAGATGGAGGTTTCACAGTCTGACAGGACACATTTCCCGAGAATTATAGTATCCTTCATTATAATTGATTCCATAATTCCTGAATTTTCGTACAATGTTTCAAAATTGCCCAACAAACTCAATAAAAATTTTGTCGTGTACGTTTATAGTTTCAAATCATTTTCAAATATTTTCGATTAAGTTTCAAAGAGTCAATAAATTACTATCATTATTTATAAGTGGACGTTAATGTATTTATTTTCAAATTTAACGCGCAAGTAAGCTTCGAATTTACTTATGTACATCTCAACAATAAATAATAATTCTGTCAGTCATTATCAATTGCTCATGTTGTATTCATTCGTTACAAACCATAATCGCGATATCGAACACTCGCTTGCAAATCTCTCCATCAGTAATCATACATTTCACAAAATTATTATGATCAACTTTGACCATTGATTGTTAATTTTAATTAACGATAAACTGACGATTAGTATCATAAATGGGACAGGTCCTTTTGTACACAAATATAATACATTTACAGTGTACATATATTTAATTATTCATCAGAAACAAGGACTCGCATCGTATGACGTAGTTTAGCCCCTAGTGATGGCAAGAAGTCGCAAAAGAATCAACTGTTTTGTGATACAAATTGGAATAACGATATTCGCGCTCGAAAAATCTGGCGAGATCGGGAAAAGGAGAGATCGAAGCACGCAGGTCCGCCATTTCGCGAAATATTATTTTCGTTATTTTTATTTTCACGCGGAACAAAGGCTGTCGTTTCTGCGTTCGACGATGTATCGATTCGCCATCGCCTGACGTTCCTTTCTTCGTGGCTATGAATTTCTTACGGCACCTTTGCGGACAATCGATATCGCCTGAAATCGTCGTACAATTATATACACTCGAATTCACCGAGCCGATTCACTATTGATCCACGTGTCAACCCCCTTTAAACTTATTCCACCCTATAAATAAATGGAACCTTTGTTCGTTGAACTTACTCCGCTGCAGCTATTCAATCATCCAAACACTTATTTCATTGCGTAACAAAAGTATTCGAAATTATCTACATGGTGTCATAAGCCACTGGGATAAGCTGTATCTTTAGAACGGTCAGAGACACAAAAAAACATCATCAGACAACATTAAATAGTATCGAATGCAACATACTCTGGAGTTCAGTTTATGCATTTTTATGCGTTGGTACATCCGCAATGTACAATTGCACCTTTCTTCTAAATGGAACCTTATAGTTTTAACTATACCAATCAATGCAATTTTTCATTGTCTAGCAAAAAGTTACTTAGGTACACTAAGGTACTTGTGCCTTAAAATTATTAATTCAAAAGTTATTGCAGTTTGAAATTTTCTGTATTACTTCGGTGTATCGGCAGGTGTCATTGGATATTTCTGTACCTCGGTAGAAAGAGAGCCAATGTCCAATCTGCAATTTTTTGAAAAAAGGTGCACAGTGGTACCTTCTTATTGTAAGACAGTGGCCCTTTTTCTATGACAACGTTCATGATTTTGATGCGAGTGGCGCATAGAACTCAAATGCAAACATTTTGGACATTGGCCCCTTTTCTACCAAGGAATCTATTTACGCTTAACCAATGTTCGAATGGACCTCCATTGGAACTTAAAATTTAAAAGTAACTTTTGAACTAATAGTTTTAAGGCATAAAAAAAATTGCAGCGAAGTGTATAGAGTTCCATTCAAACAAAAGGTGCAATTGCAATTTTCAGATGCATTAAAGCCTAAAAATCCATAAACTTAACCCATTTTTTCCAAGCGTTCTTTCTCAACCTAAATTCACTACACGAAAAATGGCATATTTGAGTAATATTCAAAAAATGATAAAACAACCAGCAACAATGGAAATATAGCGAAAAAAATATTTATATGTAGTACAATACATTCTCTAATAATGCTGAGACAATAATTTCTATTTGTGAAGAAACTTGATGGGAAAAAAATATTTTGTTAGATGTTGTGTTTACGCAACGTTGTGAAGAAATGGGTTAATTCGATGCCATTTAATTTCGTCTTATGACATTTCTTTCCATCTCTACTCGTTTTAACGATATAGTTTGTCCCAGTTGCGTAGGACACCCTGTATATTGTACTCCATACTCTTTTTCGTAATTTCTTTTAGTTTAACTATACCTCCGTGTTTCAACGCTGTTAAATATAACCGGACGATTTTCTGAACAGTCCAACGTCGATTTCTCTGCAAGTGGAATAACATGAGAGGTCTCGGAGGAAATAGGAGATTTTGTAATTTCTCGAATTACAAGGGGTGGAATGGTATAATTTTCTGATCTCCCCGCGAACAAATTGGAGGTTGCACGCTGAAAATGTGTCTCATATTGACGGCGGTGCAACAAGTTGCAAGCTCTCATACGCCGGAGCGAGGAGATTAAGAGTTAAGAACGGTTCATTTGAGTCTCTCGATTTTATGGGGACCCGTTAACGTGACAGGTAATTTGCAAAATTCCTTTTTACCGGGCGCGGATGCGTCTCTGTGTAGATTGAGCTGTTAAACCAGACTGTGCAACAAGGAGACTTCCGTTTTCTACAGTTTCCTTGAACCCCTCAAAAATGAACAGCTACGGTATAAATTTAAATTTCGCTGAATTACAAATTTCATATCGTACGCGTCAGATAGTAATTTATCGCGCGAAAAAATGAGCGCGCTGACCGTGAAGTTAATTAAATCATACTAATAATTTTCAGCACAGTGCAGTAAACTGGTTTTACCAGTGTAATAATTATAAATTTAATTTGATACTACAGTCAATAATTCACGATCTATTCGATCGATCGTAAAGACAAATTTGTATTACTTTAAATTCCTAAATCACAATTTTTCGAGCTGAATACTGTTCACAGAGCGAGAATACTCTGACGAGAAGAATCTGCAAGGTGAAAAAGATGTTAAACGACCCGAAGCGTTCAGGCGGCCAAAGAAATTCGGCGCCGCCGTTTAAATCGCGACGCAACACAGTTGCTCGAAGCGAGACGTGTCTCGGGGCGAGTTCTCAACGATATTCGACTCACGCGACAGAAATTACACCGTTCACGCGGTTGCAAACCAAGCAGCAGAGAGGAAAAAGGAGAAAAAAATTGGCGGAGCCGGTTTCTGTGTATCGCGCGATTTTTCCGCGCGCAGAACAATTTCGAAAATAAGCCTGGCCCCCGACGATTAATCCTGCTCGGGGCATTAATCACAGTAATTATGAAGCTCGCTCGTCTCTCCGGCTGCTTCATCCGATATTCATGATCGAACGCACGAGAAGAGCTGACCCATTAATAAATTGATCGATAAATCAGCGAGCGTGGCGCCTGAACACCTGAACGCGCGTTAAGCCTCGTTCACGCTTGCAACAAAGTGGCCGGCAACCTCGTTTCAACCTTCTGCTACATCAAAGTGCTCGAACGATTTTATTTTTTCTTCATTTTCCCTGCGAATTTTTTGCCGCGCGTCTACGTTGCGATTTCGAGGGGTCGATCGTTCCAACGCGGATGAAAACGAAAGAGGGTTGGTTTTGATCAGATTTTCTTCAATTGTTGATGTTTGTCAATTAGGGTACACCTCGGAGAAGGTGTGCCAGGTTTTGTAAACTGGTTAATATGAAAGGGAGTGAATAATGTGCTTGATCGTGCTGATTGTGTGAAATGATCTGTTTATTGGTGATGAGTAGACTGTGGATGTTTATGTTAATATACATTCTCAGGGTTCTACAATTTTTGTTTTAATGTAGTCGACTAAATTAAATTTTGACGTGACTGTATTTTATGATTCGTATGCTTAAAAATATACGTTTTAGTTCTCTTATATAATTGAATGTACATATTCTGAATATATGAATGTGTTGAATTGCATAAACATCCGCAATGTAGTGATCATGAATGTTTGTAGTTTGTGACACTCTTCAATGTGACATTTACATTGTATTTACAAATTATCTTGGAAGGGTTGAAGATCATAGATCAAGTAGCAAACGAAATATATTTAACTAGCATTTGAAGGTATTTAAACAGTTTAAATTTGAAAGATTCTAAATCTCAAGTACCATCCCCTAATTAAAAACATGAACCCCCTTAACATAAAAGAAACCTAAACATTCCAAATTACGCCATCTTCAAATCTCCAGCACGCCTCCACAATTTTTGTTTTACATAATTTTCCCTGACGAACGCCAGTCACGCAACAAGTTGAAATCTCACCCCCGGAGGGTTGAAAATCGCGTCGCTTAATCCGTTCGATCGATCGACGTCCAATTAACCAGGTTTCTGTTTTACAGAAAGCCTCTTTCGCGTGGTCTGAAGGCGGCGAGGAAGGTGGCGGGGGCGGAGGTGGGGGAGGGGGTGGGGGAGGAGGAGGCGGAGGTGGCACAGGCAGCACCGGAACCGGAAGCACGGGCCCACCGGCCACCGGAGGAAGCGGACTGGCCCATTGGGTCAGCGTTATGGCAGAACACATCCACAATCCGCATTCTGCGGCCGGGGTGGGTGGTGTTCATCATCAACAACAGTCACCCCCTCAGCCACCCTATCCGTGGAACAACGGCCTGTCCAGTGACGTGAGTACTTTCTCAAGTTTCAGTAATTTTTTTACGATTTTTGTTAATCAGGAAAATTTCTGGGGGTTGGTATTGGGTTGAGTCATAACAAACTTCTGGATTGTCTTCTAAAATTTAATAATTATTGTTGTTTGCAGATGCAAAGCAAAAATCAGTAGCCCGGATAAATTACTTGAATTTTTAGATTTGTTATTTATGACTCAACCCAATAAAATGTATCGAGAAAATATAGAAAACGATAGGCACAGGACTCTGTACTGTCAAAGAAGATTCTATTATTACTGTTTACAGAAAATTATGAATCTATAGCTGTATAGAATTTTGTATAAAAATAGCCAAACGCACAGATACCTCACACTTTTCTATAATCAACCCTGTTTACTCTGTTCGTAACTTTTTTGTCTCTTCGCAACCTCATTCATAACAATCTTCATGTTGGTCTCACTTAACATTCCTAACTGAAAATAGACTCATATTTTACCATATTCTCCTAACGGAACACAGCTACTGAATCAAGAGTTCGGATGATAATTTTAGAGATTTATAGTTCTCTAATGAAGCTGTGCTTGAGGTATCCATAAATACTGAAGAATATCAGAGTAATAATTTCTACAGAATTCATCTGCATTTTTATAAATCTTTATAGATTAATATAATCAAAATTTCAAACGAATGAATCAGTGTGACAGTGGAAACAGGTATACCTAGTCAGACACATTGTAATACTCTGTTTCTAATATAAATCCTGAAGCAAACTATTATTTGATTCTTCGATTGCGCTACTTATTTTTTATACGACAATTTCAATGT
This sequence comes from Macropis europaea, assembly GCA_916610135.2. Lineage (NCBI taxonomy): Eukaryota > Metazoa > Arthropoda > Insecta > Hymenoptera > Melittidae > Macropis > Macropis europaea. The sequence goes on from OU744344.1 coordinate 25,462,103, forward strand.
CAGTGCTTTTCAGAATATCAAAACTGGACTGTGGATGTTAATACATATATACATTTTCAGAGTTCAATAAAATTCAAATGAAGCTTTGACAAAACTGTATTTTGTTTCATAAATACTTAAAAAATATCCTCTTTATTTTTACACGGTTTTAAATGTGCCATTTTCAAACATTTGGGTATGTTGAATTGCATAAACATCCACAGACTACGTATAAGAATGAATGATTAACTCAATCAAACAAAATCAGTGGCGCGGAGAACCATCCTCTGTTCAGCGTGCTAAATTCAATCTAATTCCACGTTTTCCATATTATTATTATTATTACAATTCTCGTCACACTGAAGGTCGAAAAGAATCGACAGAAAATCTACGTGCACACAGTCTCGAGGCAGCCGGAAAAACTAGACAAAAGTCCTTATATAGCGGCGCAAAAAAGCCTGAGGGTGCCGTTGCATCGTCGAAAGGAAATTTCACCCTTAACGCGAATCCGCGGCGTATTCAAATGAAACCCCCGTTTTTCTTCGACCCCCACCCCGCGTGGTGTCGTAAAATTTTTTTCGCGCTTCCGTCTGTTTGTTTTTTTTTTCAGCTCGAGGCGGAGCGAGGAGTATGCAAAGCGATCTTCAACCCTTTCCACGCGTCTCTTCGCCTTTTTTTCCCATTTTTTTTTGGTTTCCTTCGTTCACGGGACCCCATAGAGGCCTCTTTGTCTCGCCGCCGCGTCCTTTCTCCTCTCTGATCCAGTCTCGTCGAAATTATGCAGCCGAGGGGCGCGGAAAACAAAATCAAAACAGGGGTAACCCGTTGTCCGTCAAAAAAAAAAGGGAGATCCTTTTTTTTCACGCGTTTCGAAGTCCAACGGCGTCTTCCGGATGATTTTCATGCGCACCACGTCGTTTCTTATTCTTCGAAACGATTTTTTTTTACGGTTTATCCGTTGGGTAACCGTTCGCTTCCTTCGACATTTTTTTTCGATGTCCTGCGTCGGTCGGTAGACTTTTAGGGGTAGTTTGATGGATGCTGATCCTTCGTAGTGTGTTCTTGGTGTCAAGTCGCAGTTTTGCTATAGATAAATGACATCGAAATTTTAGGCTGTTCATACCTGATGAATTTTCTGTAATGTAACAATTGGACGGTTTTTAAATAACGTAACGAGTTAATTTTTTATTCGATGCTTGCACAAAGGGTGCAGTAAAAGGTTCACACGAAAAACAGTTTATTAGATTATTGAATCTATTAGATTCTCGCTAATCAAGACTATTGGTACCGATTATTCTGTTCATATGTATGTTGTTTATTTTCCACTGCTGTAAATTTTCTACTGGATGAACAAAAGTGTCATGTTTCGTGCTTGTTGAATTCGGCTACATGTTCTTCACATGGAATGGAAATAAAATTACATGGTTTTATTTAAACAACTCAAGGTGACCATGGGTTTACTAGCAAAAAAGTATTTTCGAAATGTTTGTAAAAATCCGGGATGTCGACCTCTCGGGGAATAGTTAAGAGAATGAAATAAATGTATATTTCACGTAAATATGAATGTAATATATTATCAAGAAAAACTTGTTACACGTATTTGCACTCATACAATGACGATTGTGGTCAGATCTATGAAGTTAGGAATACCCTAAAACGGGACCTCAGCGTCCTCATAGTGAAACAGGAGGCGCGACAGCTTCAAACTTCAACATTGTTTATTATTGTTACATGTTATCCACTCAACGGAGATAACTTTTGGTTAATGACTTTCTTTTATTGCATTGTTGCAAATAGCTGAAAAATCGTATGGAAAGTTACAGTGAACGCCCTGTATATAAAAAAAATTACAGTCACATTTGTGTCAGAGAACTACGAAGATATTAAGTCACGTTCACGTTGATCGTTTTCATTGGATCCTTCGCGCGTTCTCAGCCAGTGAAAATCATTAGCGAGTCGCAGTGTCCTGTGTCGTTTCCCCGAGCGGAAAAATCCGTCTGAGATGAAGACATCCGGTCGACAGCTATTTAACAGCGATCGTTGAGAATGAAATTAGCCTCGGCCGTAGGAACGAGCCGCTCGGTGGTTCCGTCGTAAAATTTTCTCGGCGGCCTCTTTGTCGCCAATTAACTGCCCCCGGCCCTCGTAATCGGCCGCGTATCAAATTAATCCCGGAATTATTTCGTCGCGACGCGATCTCGACTCGAAAATGAAATGAAAGACGCGAAACTTCGCCTTTTCTGGACGATCGCGCCCCTTTATCATCGTTCAGCGCTGTGATTACGCCGCGAAGGACGCTCTCGAGATTCATAGAATCGATAAGTCGACGTCGTTACTCGCAGTTAAGCGATGTCAGGGATGGAGGCCAGATTTTATGATTTTTCTTGATTATGAAATCGACAGTTGTCTGACTGTTTTAGATTTTCAGCTTCAGGGTGTGATGATTAAGAGATGGCTGATTAGCTCTTTGGTTGACGCCGTACTTTGTGAGTAGGCTGAGAAGGACACGACTTTTTAGACTTCGATAGTCTATAAACGTGATGTGAAATTGTTACTCTTTTTAATTAATAGTGTTAGTCAGTATTTATAGTTTTTGCTGATTCTGTTAGATTTTCTGAAATATTTTACTAATAGTACTTGTGTTTAGATAAATAATGACTGAATTTAAGTGTCAAAGTGTTAAATAATGTCTACGGTAGTGTCCAATAGGATTTTCAGGATTTTTATAATTAATGAACATGGAAGAGTACTTTTGCAAATTGTATAAATAAAAGGAAAGATTTTCGTTGGCACAGTAAATTATAATATTTGGATTCTATGGATGTGAAATTTATAATGAAAGAATTCTGTATAGTACTATATTCCTACACTTGCTGTCTACAGTTTCATAAAACATTATTACGACACCATTATAATTTTCTTGAATATAGTTTGAAGAATGATATTGATAATCGTATCAGAGTTACTTTTCGTATAAATCGAACCTCATATCGTGTGTCACATGCATTGAAACAAGGAAGTTGACCTTATACAAACTTTTAAAAAACAATTTAAAAAATATCATACTTGTACCATTAAATTTCATATAAAAAATAGAAGAAACATATCCTCTATCATTATTTGAGGAAATCAACTATTCAATTCATCTTGTCATACTCTGTACACAAGCATAGCATTGTACAACACACACTGCACCAATAAACACCAAAAACAAACTCACTCACAGTTATGACCAGACTGCGGATGATTGTGCAAACATAAATTCCTGGAGTTCAATATTTTTCATCTCAATGTAGCTGAAGGAGTGAAACTATTCCCAAAATTGTATATTATCCTTTAAATGTTTAAAGATTAGAATTTTAATTTGTTTACGTTATTAGATATTCATTCTTCAGGAAGTAGAATATATTAAATTGCATAAACATCCGCAGTCTAATTACCAGTATCGACTCTAAACAGTAAACTCCATCCCATCAAAGATCCACCACACAGCACCACCATTTTCAAAAACCCAAGAACCTCTCGACCATGTGAGTATCCAAAGAGCTCTAACGGTTCTAAACGCAAACAGCATAATCACCAAACGACCAGTAGCACCACCACAGTCTCTGCACCCCGTGCAACAATCGTAGCAATCAAAAGCTACCCTCCGCCCAGGAGCGTCGAAACAAAGCTCCCTCGAACAAAGACGAAGCACATCTCTGATCTGCTGGCTGGTCGCAAGGTGCTACGAATCGCGTTTTTTGAATTCGAATGACCGCAGCCTCGCAAGGGTTGGAACCTGCAGGATGCGGAAGTATCCGTGGGTCTTGCGCTAGGATCAGCCGGTTCTTTCTCTCTTTTTTTTTTGTCTATGGCACAGTCAGCGGCAGCACCCAGGACATGGGACTCCTGAAGAGGTCTGCCAGGAAAAAACAAGGAGCCGGGACAATGACGGGACGATTTAAATAATCCGCGGCATGCAAATGCGCTGCAGATTCTCACGGGCTGTGGTCGAAGGGTGGGGGGTTGATCGACCGAGAGAAAAAAAGGAAGAAGGATCCGAAGACAATCGTGCAATCTGCATAAGACTCATACGGGTAGATTCACCCCTTGCCGTGTCTTGGGGATGATCGACGGCATCGGGGAGAATTTAATTGAGGGTTCAGGTCGATCGTTTGTTCTTCCTAGTCTGTTCTTGTACGTTACTTGCACAGAATTAGCTAAAAGCATTGTTATAAAATTTTTCTGTATTCCACAGAATTAAGAAGAAAATTATAATGAACACAAGTTCGTGTAGAGAAATATTTTTAGTATTAGAACTGTGAATATTGTAACATACTGTGTTGCAGATCATTTTTTTGCTGTATTAATTTCGAAACATTTAATTCAAACTGTAAAAAAGAATAAATTAATGTAGCACTTACCCTGTATACAGGGTGTCTCATGTAACTTGATCATCTGTAATTCCTCCGTTGTTTTGGAGATACAAAAAAGAGTTTCAGCTCGAAAATTTTCTTCAGAATACGTTCGTGAGCCTTCAATTACATTAAAAATTATGAAATGACCTTGAATAGCCTAACTTCGCCGTCTCCACGATACTAACCATTCGAGTCTTCCACTTCAAACTTGCGAAGACAAAAAAAACGAGTCGAGGAAGGAATGACTAAAAATGCTTCCGGAAGTAGTTCAAGGACGCCCAGAAGAGGCCCGAAGTATGGTGTCGAAGGGGGTTGAAAAGGAAGAACCGGGTCAGGACCCCTGTAAACACGTTTTCGGATGTTGTAATCTGTCGCCGGTTTCGCCCAGCGGGTGGTCAACCCTTTCTTCATGCTTTTTTACGCCTGCCCGACCTTAATCCCTTAAAACGCTTAGAGCACGGCTGTTTAGGGTAATTTCTTAGAGCGGTGAATGGGTGGCCCGGAGGTGAAGATGCAAAACACCTTGGAAAACAGCTCGTCGGCCCTGAAGCGACTAACTGTTCTGTGAGAGTAAGAAACTACCCCTGATGAAGATTATGCAAAGACTTCCCACCCCTCTCCCTCTCTCTTCTCGCGTCACCCTTTTTTTTTGCCACGGTGCCGCGGGGATGGAAATTAAAATAATGGCCCTCTCAGACCCCGCTGACAATTTTTCCCTTCTACCCTGCACCGACCAGCTTTTCGGGATCGAAATTTTTTTTCTCCGGCAGGTTTTTTTTCCACGAACGGAGATGCAAATGGTGCAACGGTATTTTTGTCTCTGCGCGACGTGAGACAAAAAATCGAACGCTCGGTTATGAGGGTAGGTTCTCTCATTGTCTTGCAAGGCAGAAGGGTGGCCAACCCCGTTCGCCCGATCTGGATCGGCTAATGAATTTTTCGACTAACGTATCGCGGCCCCGGCGAATCGAAAGGGGTTACCTTGCATTTTTTTCAAGGTTTTTTACATGAAATCGTTGTTCCTACGGAAGCTGACGGTTGTCCTCTTTTCACCCCTTTTTTTTAAGGTTTTTGACAGTCGGAGTCAGTCGTGAATAACGTTAGCCACGTCGCCCTAGGGTATTTTTATTATTCCATTTTTTTTTGGTAAATTGGATCGAGCTCGGTTAATTTATTGGAGATTGTTTAATTGAACCGGAAAGAATGTGACAGTGTAACTGATACGGTATAATTTCTGTATAATTTTTTCTTCCTTTGTCGCGTCGTATAATAAGTTTTTTATTTTATAAAGTAGCTATAAATAAGTCGCACGGATTTCAATTTTTCAACTCGCTGAAGCGTAAAGAAAGATCATTATAAAATTACAAATTAAAATAAAAAACAACTGATATACCAATCTGAACTCACTGAAAATTGATGTCCGAAGAAAAAACGGTAAAAGTCTCTTTCATTGGGTTAAAAAATCTCTATAAAATTACAGATAAAAATTTGTTAAAGTCGAAAAGTATGTAAATTACTATCGGAGTCCATGCAATCGATTTATGAATAAAAAGCCGATATACCAATCTCAGCTTATTGAAAATCGGTTTACGAAAAAAAGAAACGGTAGAAGTCTTTTTCACGGGGGTGAGAAAGTAGTCACGCGAATCGAAGTTCGTCGGGGTGGAAAGGCAGGCTGCAGCGTTTTGCATCTCAGAATTTCCTCCTCCTGCATAGGTACCAACGATGAACAAAAAAAAAAGAACGTAGTACAGTGGAAGGAAATCAGAGAGAAATCGTTCCGCCTGGACGGACAGGACGTCGAGGAAAGAGGAAGAAGAAGAAGAGCCATAACTCTGTCCTGGGCCCAAATGTTGTGACACCGTCGCCAGAAAAAGGGGTTGCCTTGGCTTCCACCGGTTGTCCATTGTCTCAACCCCCGATCGACTGGTGTTGTCCGCGGGGGGTTGTTCCACCGTGGAGGGGCGCCTAATGGAGAAATTCGAAAGTGTGAAATTTCGAGGGATGGAAAATGGCCGTTTATGGTGTACAAGCTGGATAGGGTTGATGTTTTTATCCTACTGCAATAATGATGACTATGTTATGTGTGAAAATTTCGTTTTTTGTGAATGAGGAAATAATAAAAATTAACTGTGGCTCAGTTGATTGGTAGAATTGTAAATACTTTTTTTCCGTGGGAAAAGAAGATTAAAAAAAGCAAATTTAACAATATAAAAATTCAAGTTTATTTCAACACAACTTTACACACAATAACTTTTACAAACCATGTTAAGCCTATAAATGTCAGTAGGATTAATAGGCGAGATTCAGCATGCTCGCGATTTAAAATCTAATTTAAAAACATCAGCAAAAATAAAATTGATTTCAACAGCTTTGAAGTATTTATTATTACTAATTCTACTGCACTGTGTTTTTCTATGTATATATTTTATGAGCAGCACGTTTAGAAAAATGTTTTTAACAATTTGTTTAGGTGAAGTATTTAATTTATTTAAAAAGAAATCGTATCCTGTAAAGTGAAATAACTGACCCCATAAAACCCACATCATTCGAACAATTTTTACCATACATTTTTTCATAATTATGTAAGATCATTTTGTCAAAATTCCCTGCTCGAACTGTTTAATCCTTTAGAAGAAGTGAACTCCATAAGAAATCTCCATCGTTATTTAAAAATTCCTCATGAGAAATTTCTTTCAACTATACGTTACTCTTTGTTACTCAAAACAGAAGGTTACATATTTAAATAATTTACTGTTCATTACAATATCATTTAATTGGCCTCCACTCATATGTATTTTATCCAGTAAACATCGAATAAGAATGTTAAATTATTTTTCAGGTCATAATACTTTTTGAAGCCACCCTGTTTGATACTTTGTCCGTAGTAATTAATAATCCTGACTTTCTAATCAATTTGGGCAGCAGATACTGATTCACACACATATTTTCATAAATGTTTTAAACGCCGTACCGTTTCTTCTTTCCAAAAATCAACCCTCATGAAGCTATAAGATCAGCATCACGGTATGAAAATTCCTTGCAACAGTGTAGCCGGTCTCGCAGAACCGGATAATTATGATCGATGGCTCGGAGAACGAGATCCGACGGAGGAATTCGTCCGAGTCACGTAGAGCGCGTCCCGACGCCGTCCTCCCGAGGCGTCGTTCCCATATCACCGATGCAGAAATTCAAATTCCTCGTCATTAATAAAAATTAAAGAGACATCAAGGAGGACCGGGATCGGCCCGGGGGCCGGCCCACCTTTATCTTACCTGGCCCACAATAGCGTGAGACTATGGGCCCTTTGTTACTCCACTTTCACCGTGATCTGCATACGCACCCCTTCCTGGCGCACCCCTTTGCCACGGAGAATTTTTTTCTCCGTCCTCCTCGGGACACGTAATCTCCGGAAGAAGCGTCCCGCTCGCTTTTCATGGGTGCCAAATTTTTTTCCGCTGGCTAACGGCACTCTTCTGGGTTTCTTGGTCACGTCTTCGGGGTTAACGGTTGTCCGACGAGGGAGCTTTTTTTAACTCATGTTCCAGAAAGGGTTTTGGCGGTGAGACGGAAGAAGACGGATAGATTTGTTTTATTCTAGTCAGAAGAATAATTATAGGAACGGTTGAATAGTATGAATAACTTCTTCCGGCCTGTTGATTAATCCCAGGAAATTGCTTATGTTTTTTATGACGTTTTGGAACGTTTAGGATAGATTTACTTTATTCTAGACCAGTATTTCCGCGGGATAAGGTGTCTTTGAATAAAATTTGCCGAAGTTCAAGAAACAGCAACGTTCTTCGCATTGATCTTCTTTTTATTCATTTTTTTTTCACAACGTTTACAGACAGTTGTTTTTTGTTTTAATGCTTTTTTTTCTTATATGAATGAATTCTCTCTCTAAAACAATTTTGTTTTATTTAATGTCTTATCAAATTTAGGATGGCGAGGCTTGTCCACACAGTATAGGTATGGGTTCCTCGATTTTTGGAAAATCGTATAAGTGTTCCGCAATAAAATAAGTTTAGAAACTACTCTGCTGGACAAAAGAATAATCATCGTAGAACATTAGAAATTATTGAATAAATTAAATAGTTTATTTTGAACGCTGGAAATCTTTGACTCTACAAACCGATCAAAATCCATAAAATAGAAGGCAAAGAAAATTGATTAAATATCGTTCTGCTATTAAAATTGAAACATAAACTAAAAGTCTAGTTGATGAATTAGATTCTCTTTCTTGTGTTTCTTCTTCAATGTGCCTTGCAAAATTTCACGGACGTTCTTGATAATTTTTTTCGCTCAGCCATAGATTGCGTTCTGCGTGTGTTTTAGGTGTATTTTCCTAATATACCGAAACGATACGGCGAGCGTTCTCGAAGAGCCGTGACTAAGAGACGAGAAGAGATTCTAATTAATGCATTCCGTGTTGTCAGCTCATTAAAGTGGCGCGTAGAAACGCGTGTCGTGAAGAAACAGTAGGTTCAGTGTTTTAGACGGCCACGTGTTTTTTAATGACGAGTAGCAGACGCCGTGGCGTTCCATTGAATCGATCGAAGAGGGCCAGTGTCTCCCAAATCTTTTTTTTACCGACCCGAACAAAGCCCTTTAGAACTCGGCGAAACCTCTGAAAAATTCGGTCCAGTTCACCCTGTTGATTGAACAAAAATTCACTTACAATTTCGCTTCGTGAAAAATTTTGTGCCATCTTTACAGAGGAAATTTTTAGTAATAATTGTCAGATTAAGATGTCAGTTTAAAATGTCATGGAAATTGGGAAACTAGAGTGTATTGTTAAAGGAATGCAAAAATATAAATACAAAAAATAAAATAAACGAACAATAATTATCAGATGGACGAAGGTACTATCGAGAGAAAAAAAAGTTAAGATTCAAAATATTTTGGAAATTAGGACACTGGAATATATTGTAAAAGGGATTCAACAATTTCATTTTTTAAATATTAATCCCTTGGACACAAATGACGAATCTAGCTCGTCACAGTGACCTGATGTATTTCAATCTGATATAATTTTATTCAAATATTAAATAATCATGTTAATATAATATTACTAACACCTACTAACACTAATATACTACTCATATAATTTTATTAAAATATTTAATTTAAAAACTGAAACATGTTTTCCTTTCAACCACTGTCTATACCGACAATGGCAATAAAATTAAATTGTAATCATGTATAAAAATAATCTGAATTCAGTTATACATCAAGGGGTTAAACACGAATTTTTGAAGGATAGAGAGATAATAAATTTTCCGAAAAATTGAATGTTTTTCACGGACGCTCAGAAATTGTTCCGACGGTGAAAATTCAATCGAAAGAATAACCAGAACGGTAATCGCGATAATACGAGTTGCGGCACGAGGGAAGTCGGCGAAAATTTTGCGGAAAAGTTGCGCGATTAAACTTTCAACTGTGCGCCGCTCGCGTCACAATCGAGATTTCCGAAAGTTCCGCAAAGACTTTCGGGGAACTTCCAACGAAGGAAAATCCGGAAAGTTCGAGTACTAAAAGGGGTTCCGATCGTGTCTTCTCTTTTTTTCCCTTGCTTCCTCTCTTTCCGTTTCGATCGAATCGAACGCATTCTCGATTTTCCTTTCCACCCGCTTTTGATCTCTCGAATTCTTTTACCGTTCGCGGCGGAGGGAGGAGAAAAAATTGTAAATATTGAAATCGATGTTTAAACGAGTCGCCGTGGAAGAACGAAACGGAGGGAGAAAATTGCCTGGGAAAATGCTCGAGCAAAGGCGCCAAGTAAAATCTTCCGAATGGTTTTCGAACTTTCAGATTGGTCTGTATGAGATTTTCCATGATTTTCTGGAGACTCTCGCTCCTTGAAGTTCAATTTTCCGCCCGGAAAAGGCGGTGAAATGGTTCATTGAAGTTCGACTGAATTTTGGAAAATTTCGTATAATTTAAAAACAAAAGTTTTCCTTCTTCGTGTCAGAACTAAAATGTCCTAGGAACGTAGTTCGAAAGTTTTGCATTTCTTAAGCTTTAATTCAATTTTTAAAGTCTGAAACTGGGATCTCGCTTTTCCTCATTTTCCGATTTTTCAACTTCAACACAGTTTTCAGATCGTTCTGCAGTAGAATTCCCTGAACTTTTCCAAGTTTCCACTCTAACTTTCCAGAGAATAAATAGAAAAGCAGTTCCTTGTTTCACAGTAATACAATAACACGAAATTGTAATACATACCCAACTTTGTTACATCGCTTGGATATCGAACGCTTGATTGAAAAGGAAATTCAAACGGAACGATCTGAGATTTATCGAGAAAATTGATAACAAAGAAAGGAGCATTATTCTCATAAGTAGATTGCGGATCTTTGTGCCATTTATCATATTTAAATACGTGAAAGATGCACATTCTACACAGTAAGTCAGACAGGAAATAATTTTTGTAACATTTAAATCGGGAAATATAGTTTTATTATAGGTTCAATGCGGTAACTACATTAACCCTTTTTCTGTTTAGTCAGACACAGTGTTCAAATGCTATGTTTAGTTTAAATAAAACGCAGTATTCAAATGCTAATAGACACTGTACTGGCTCCGACATTCCATATAGCCTGTGCTAAGAACCATTTTAACGATAAAATTGTTTATTAATATATGTGAATTTAGAAGTTCACCGAATTTAATTTTTCTTCCTCATCTTAAATATAATTTTATTTCATTGAAGCAATTTTAGAATTTACTCAGACTCCACTTAAAATGCAGCTTATAGATTTAAGTTATTATAAGTAGCTTCAATTGATTTTTAGTTACAAAACTAAAATCAGCGGAATAAACAAATAAACAGTAAGACAATATTAAACATTGGAAACAAGAAAATATGAAAGATGATCTTGAACTTGCTTTTAAGGTTTGGATTAACGCTAGAACTATCAAACCAGTCAAAATGACTGATGTGCGATTTTACTATGTGCAATTTATTTTTGACGATTATTGTGTTTACTTTGAATCGACGCTGAATAACTCTTCAGAAAAATATAAATAAACGTTGTTTCCTTGAATTACGTATTCTTTCTAAACGTGTCGTTTTGGTCGCTTCAATGAAATAGGTGCACGTTAATCGTTAGTAGATTTAGTGTTAAAAAACGGCAAATTTAATTCAACTTGGAAAAATTAATATTGCAATTATGGAATGTTAGAAAGGATTTGTCATTGGAAAGGTAAAATAAATTCAGCACGGGCGTGCCTGTCAATCATAATAAACTCAGCAGTGGAAGGATTAAAATAAACAATATTTAACTCTTAACCCCTTACCATATGGTGTGCCACATATTGCAGAAAGCAAATTTACATTAATTTTTTATGTAAGACACGCATCATAATCCCGCTGCGTATTGTACCTTATTTAATACATCATGGTGCTATGATTTTCAAGCACTATCTGCCATTTGTACTCGGAAAAGTTAAGTTTTTGCGATTTCTTTACACTGTTGTATAGCTTATGCATCTCAACCGCTTTATTGTCGATATTGTATCACGAATTCCGAGACTTTATACGTTTTAAAAAGCAAAATACATTATTAGAGTAATGTACAGTGTTTGCAGATTATATAAAAAAAGTAAGCTTGAATTTTCAATCGTTTGTTTTCGTATAAATTGCTAATATAGTTTTGCGCACAAACCGGTTTTTGTAATAAATAGATGATTTAATATTGTTAAAAATTTTTTTCAATATTTTTCTCATAAAAGATGCACCTTCTAACAGTTAATATATTTTTTTCGTACCAAAAAAAAGTCATGCGGTGAGGAGTTAAAATGCGTATTTGCACAAATATCCGCAGTCTACTCATGACTCTTCAGAAATTTCGAATTCGCAGTCGAACATTCGACCGAACAATTTTCTCGAATATTTAATTACGTAAATATCTCGGGGACCGGGTTGTCCCCCGTTTTCTTCCTCCCTTTCCCTTTTTCCGATCTTCAATATCGCGCGACAGATGGAAGAAGCCCTCAACCCTCTCTCCCCCCCCCCCCCCCCCCAATCTCTCTCTGTGTCTCTCTGTCTCTCTCTCTCTCTCTCTCTCTCTCTCTGGCTCTCTCGAGATCCATCAAATATCGGAAAGATGGCGGCAACATTGGTAGCTACGGCTCTTCAAAGGCCGGTCCGGCGTTCGCTCGAGTTTCCTTCCATTTTCCCGTCTTCCCCCGTCCCTGTCCGCGGGTCAAATATCGATTCCGATATTTCCACCGGTATTTTCTTTTTTTCTACCCCTTTTTTTCCGCCGTACGCCTTCCACCTTCTGTCTCCGCCGTGTTCTTGCCCGTTTTTCAGCGAACCGAACGGCCGCCGCGGAAAATTGAGAAAATTCGGGTGCACCGGCCGCGTGGACGAGTCTTTCGTTTCGTTTCGTCTCTCCAGGTCGATCTTTACTTTTATATCGTCGTATCGTGAATAAAGGAAATGTGAAAAAGTTTGGAGAAGTCTGCGGTAAATTTGGAAAATCGTTGAGTAGTAAGAAGATTTTCATTTGATTCATTGAACGCTTATAGAGCGTTTCTTATTCGATGAAACTGATCGAATAGTTCGATAAATAGTTTAATGTGATTGTTTATTGTGACAAGAAGATTTGAAATAATAGCAGCGTCGATTTTAATTATAGTCTTTCGCCAGACCCGCCAATCAGACGTCTTAATGTACTCGTCGAGGGTATTTTAGGGAGGTCGGAATGGAAGATTTAATTGAGATCGACGACGGACGATATAGAATGATATTTTTATATATTAAAAAGGAAAACAAATGGAAATGTGGAGATTGAAATTGACAGAACGGTTTCTGTGCGTTAAAATATACATGAAATCCGTAATTGAATTGTGACGAAGCAGCAGACCGTGATTTTCTTCGTCTCCGAATAAATCGACGAAATCGTCTCCGAATAAATCGACGGAAGAAGATAATTCTTTTCTATAAATTTCCCTTTCTGACGATAATAATACGAGATTGGGTTTGAACTTTTCTTTCTTCCATATTATGCAATAATCGATTCCTCATTGTCGGTCGTGGAACCTTAAGGGAGCAGTATTTAGCCGAGTTTGGAAATTAAGAAATAAATATTTAATTTTAGAAAATTTCATATTCTATTTAATGCAAATTTAGTATTAATTTAATAAACTAATTTTTTCAACGAAAATCTTAACACTAGGTAAACGAATTTTGAGAATTGAAAATCTGAAAACTTCTTTGGATCATGCGCAAAATCTGTCACTGTTAACGAACTGATACGACAAAATCACGGGTAGTCTCGTGAAAAACTGAATTTGCAGCGTTCGTTTTTACGCGAAAACGTATTTTCCCGTGGCGGATGAATCGGCAGCCGGGCGTCTCGATTTCCCTCGATCCGGGTGGCGCGCTCGAGCCACAAATTATCCCGTGGAACGCACAAATTACTGTATAAAACGTACGTCGATGCGGCTGAAAAATAATGTTCCGCCGGGCGTCGGCGTCGACTGAAAAAAAGGAGCGAAACAAACGGGGAGAAGAGAACGAAGGAGCGAACGTTCGAAGGAAACAGAACGAAAAAGAGGAGAGACGCGGCAGGAACGAACGGACTGACGAAGATCGATATCTCGAAAAAAGAGAGCCCCGGCAAAAAAGGAAGAAACTGCAATTTAGCGGCAGAATGAACCCCGAAGGGTCATAGTTACCGGACTTTATGGATTAAACGAACACGCGAAGGAGGAAAGCCCGTGGAAAAACGAGCAAGACCGCTCGCGACCATTTGCATAACCGATTCTGCCGCGTGAAAACACCAAAAAACCGTTGGAAAATGCGTGTAACCCTTTGACTGTGGTTACTGGGAAGCAAGGCGAACACTGCGTGCGGCCGAGCTGCAACAGCACGCAACGAGCCGTTGCACCGAACGCCCATGGGCGTCGACGGTACGCGGTGAGCGGCTCTGTCAAGCGCCTATAGAAAATGATAGCAATCAAAGGCAATCAAAGGCTTAACACGTTAAACGCGGAGCTAATTTTGTTTTACTTTCCATTTAGGCTGCGATAAATAGCTAGAAATTGTACCAAGTAATTCGTAACATTTTGTAATACTTGTAAAGGAAAATCTCATTTTTGTTTAAAATATTTCAATAAATTCCATTAAAAAAGTGTAAACAAATTTTTTAACATTACATGAATTATAAAGTATTATTTTTTAAATGTGATACTGTCGGTCCCCATGGACAGACATAGCGTTTATCGTGTTAAACAACAAATGGAAGGGTACATCTGTCTGTACGTTGGCGGATGTGACGTCACAGTGAGCGTATAGATGGGTCGCAATTGAAAATTGGAACTAAACACCGAGAATTCGGAAAAAATATTGCATTTGTAAAGTATTATACAGGGTGTCTTGCTAGCACAACCAATCAGAAGGTGATTCGTTGTATTTTGTATAAATATTAATTTTTTTCGGGGATATTTTATTTTATCAACTTTAGTACTGTTGGGTGGCACTTTGAATGTCAATATAGACATGTATATCGTATTTCTAAGAAATATTCTAATTTTTTTAACATTTCTCCTTCAACAGCTGTGAATTGATGCTGAATAAATTGAACAGATGAGTTTCTTCTAAATTTATTAAATTCCTTGCTGAAGAGATACAATTGATAACAGAGCAATGGCCTGAGAATTATTTGTAAACATGTTACACAATTAAAATTGAAAAACAATGATTATAAATTGGATCGAATTAAATTAATGAATAGACAGCGAGGATATTTACGCAAGTACACTTTTTTACTCTTAAATGTTGTTGTCTTCTGGTATACACAATAAAAGCGTCTTATCTTATAAATATTGCAAGATTGTACCTTTTATTTCATTAACTTCTCAAAATGAGTCTTTTTTACGTACTCGGACATGCTGAAGTGCATAAACATCAACGAAACACTAAATGAATTATCTAATCCATCGTGTAATCGTTCTGCTGACATAAAAAATTATCGTAGATAAGTTTAGCCACTGTGTAAGCTGGTTTTTACGAGCTTGCGGACATATTGTAACAAGAAGATGATATGTCTTGAGAAAAACACGTTGGCGGTAAATTGGAAAGAGAAGGGATTTTCCTGAGCGTGGCGATGGGCAATGTTAACGGGGCGGTCAGTTCGAGGCAAACGGATATTTTTATAAAATTATTCGAGCCTCGAGGCGGCCGCTCTATCTCGCGCTGCTAGTTTGATGAAAACAGGAAAAAGGGAGGAAAAGGGCGACACTCCCGGAAATAGGGAGAAAAAGGGGAAGGAGAAAGAGAAGAAAAAGAAAAACCGGCCACGGGATCGATATTGAACCCCCCGCACACCCTCTGGAAAAAAGGAAGGGCGGGAAAGAACGAAGGTACAAAAAACGAAGAAATCAAGAGAGTAGAGGGGGGGCTTTGAAGAACGACACAGGCACGCGATAAAAAGCAAGATTTTCAATATGTTGCGGAAATATTGGCGAACCACGCTTAAATCTCTCATCCCTGATGAATCTCTCCCTGTCGAACAAGAATTTCCACTATTTCGATTCGATTTTAATTCCCCTTTAATCAGACTTCCTGTTCTTCAAAACTGCCATCCGCAACATAATCAGAGAAATAGCTGTTTTCTTCTTGATATTTACTCTGTGGGATTTTACACATTTTCTAAAAGACCGTCAAATCTTTTTCGCGAGTATTCAGTGCAGCTATATTTTGCACGTTGACATACAGTTTTCTGTATACAAATTTGTAATTTACCAGATACTTTAAGGAAAAATCGACAGACCACAAAATTGCTGAAGCATTTATTAATGTAATTATGGTTACTGTATCACGCAGCTGAAACACATTCTTAGGAAACAGTGTCTCAAAAAAATTTATAAAGAATATTCAAGAAGACGAAAAATTGTTCAAGAGGCTGAATACAAAAATCAACTTGACAAAAGTCAAAGAAACGATCTCCAAAACAGATTGAGAAAAAAATATGGAAGAACAAAGTCCATCGCTTGATCTTCGTGTCATCCTCCCATCCTTTTTTAATCCCTGTTACTCCTTTGCACTCGACTAGCGCCTTTGAGGCACCACAGAATTCATGTCTCGAATTTTCTATTCTGTATAAATTTCTCAAAATTCTGTTCAGTTGCATACACTCTACGATATACACATTTTACAAACATTCTATTACTCAAGGAAGTGCATTGGAAATAAAACAAACCCTCTTATCGAAATCCATTATGCTTGCGTCTCTAAGTTACGTGTATTCGATGGAAAAGATTTCGAGTGAAGAGGGTTAACATAATTAAAATAATTAATATAGAAGAGACAAGAAGACAAGAATTATCCGAGGGGTGGAATAAAATCAGAGAAAGAATCTCCAAAAGAAATTAAAAAAATCCGGAAGAAGAAGGTCCACCTTTGTTAAAATAATGGAAAACCTCAAAATCGAGCAGAATAAATTCCTATCGAACAAACGATCCCCCAGAAAAATTAATAAAGAAGGCACAAGGAGACGCGAATTGTCCGGGAGGGGTTGAGAAAGGTCGAAGGGGTGAGAAATCCCCGAAAACTCGTGCAAACGAAAATTGCAAGAAAATTCGTCGCTCTGACTCTATCCTCCACCTCTCGGTGACCGATGAGCGCACGCCAGAATCGAGAAATATAACTTCTTTCGGTGAGGGTGGCACGAAGAGTGGTACGAGAGGGGGGGTTAGTTGAAAAGAAAGAACTCCTGGAAATGACGCTCGTACGCGGACGTTGAAAAAAAAAGGACAGAGAAATATCAGGATCGATATTCGACCCGGAAAAGGAGCAGCGTTGCCCAAAGGGGGATGGCAGGCGGGCGGGGGGCGGGTGGAAAGAGAAAAGTGAGAAAAAGGAAGCGGCGTGTGCAACCCGGGGCTGCACTTTCAAGGAGCGTACAATGGCGAACCGTTCTCTTTTCCTAATATTTACAGGAACGCGAGTCCTGGAATTGTCCTTTTCAGATGATAATAAATGCTACTGCAACCCCCCCTTCAACCCCCTCTCAACCCTTTTTCTGATTACTCATTCACCTTTTCCCTCTCGCTTCTCTCTCCCGTTGATGTTAATTCTTCGCTCGGAAAAATCAGGACTCTCGTTTTGAAATCTTTTTTTTTATATTTCGTTATTCTGAGTTATGCGATATTGTTAAACAATTGGAACGAGTGGAATGGGAATGAAAGGCAGGCCAAGGAAGAGTGCGCTCCGGTTAGTATCGTTACTAGACTGCGGAAGTTTATGCAATTTCGTACAAGATGATTCACGAGAAACAGGACACCTAAATATCTAGGTTAGCATTGAAGGTAGGAGAAAATTTCAAAGGGAAAAATTATACTGTTCAATGGGGCAAATATGGTGACACAAACACATCTGATTGATCTTATCTAGAAGATTATTTAAAGGTCATCAAAGGCTTTTTAAACGACATCATGTATGTTTAACTTCATAATATAGTAGCTAGTGTCACCATGAGTTCAACGACATATGATACTATGACCTTGGGATGACCTTGGGCTCAGAAATTTATGATCAAGCCATGACAACTTTAAAGTGTGCTATTGTTTTATTTTAATTAAATTAAATATTAAGTGTATCCAAATGGTGAATGATGGACATTTAATAACTTACTGTTAGTAAAATAAAAACTGCATGTTTTAAACATTTCAAGGAACAAATGCGCTTCTGTTAATGTTTTATTTATTTAACTGTATTAACATTTATAGGAAACATGGAACTCTAAAAATGTATGTAATCTGCAGTGTGGTAATTAAATTGAAATATAAAAAGTGGTATTCATACGAAAACTTTTTAAATTTGAGGTTAGGTTTAACAATGGTGGCCGTCGTTCGGTTTTACCCTCATGGTGCCAATTTGTTCATTCGCGTTCGTTTCTTCACTTTGCTGGTCGAGCACGTGCAATCATTTTTAACAATAACGAAAGTATCGTCGGACGCGAAAAAAAATGTATTTCGTTCCGAGAATCACGTTATCGGGCAACATTTTTTAATCAACGAAGCAAACATTCGGCGAATGGGCTTCGTTTACGAATTTTCCCTTTTGCGAATTTTTACACGGCCTCTTGTTAAAATCCGTACGGCAAAAAATATTTCTGTATAATTAGAAATATTTTCGACCTTGCACCGTCCTGAGTTTTTTAAACAAGAATATTTTCAATATTTTTTTTTAAATTCTTCTGAATCTTCTTATTTTTTATTTCATAATAATGACAGAGGTTATGACGTTATTATCGTCGATTCTATCAACCCCTTCGCAGGGGTAGTTTTCCGCGACACAGGTAGAAATTCACGTGTACCTGGACGATCTCGAGCCTCCTAATATCGATACGATGATCGTCGATCGATCACTCGTCTACAAGCGTCTTTTTTAATGCAAATCGTACGACGACGATTTGCAAAAGAGCCCTTCTTACAGAGGCAGGATTGATCATCGGGCTGGTCGTTGTTTTCTTCTGGAAAACATGACCGATTGCTCGTGAACGACCGTGAATCGACTCGTATTAATCTTCGTCGACCTCTCGATCCTCTGGTTACCGTTCTAAATATCGACCTGACGTCCGTGTCGAGGGAAAAATCAATTCTTGTTGCGTACCTCATAGGAATTCCTGTCATAGGCCGTCCAAAAGAGACACTCCGGTTCTATTCATAATTGAGTTCAATTTATACTTCTATGATTCATACTTTTACAAGAAAATAATTTTCGTTTATCATTAACATTCAATATTAAATATTTAAATTTTATCTACGTACTAAATATTCAGATTCGTCGATTAAAAATAAATTCCCTCAGGATTTTATATATTGATTGTCTGGTAGTGTAAATTGCAATTCCAAAAAACATTGACAAGTATAATAAAAATTTGTCAAGCAACAAATCTGAATTTCTGGTATACCCTTAGGTATATAAGAATTGTTTAAGAATCTCTGAGTTTCCGACACGCTCGAAAATAGTTTTAGTTAATCATTAACATTCAGTGTTCATTTTTAAAACTTTATCCATGCGCTGAATATTCAGATTTGTCGATTATACACAAATCGGTTGCTTGGTAGTGTAAATTACAGTTCCAAAGATCATCCCCAAGCGGAATAAAATTTTTTCAAATAACAAAGCTGAATTTCTGAAAAATCTTCCAGTATGTGAGAAACGTTTAAAAATCCCTGAGTTTCGGGTGCACTCGAGTGCAGCAGGTGCATAAATTCTGAAGCCGATCGACAGGTATCAAACACCTGGCGGATGATCGTGGAAACTCGCGATTTTCGGCGGAAAAGCGAAGGACAATGGAAGCTTGAAACGAGACGAGCGGGTCTCCTACGTGTATCGGATATTCTTCGATATGAAAACGAACGATCGGACGGGAAACAGGGCCCAAATGAATGTAGAAAATGAAAATGGACGTTTTTCCGGAAACTCCGGGGATGTATATTGGATTTGAAACGCGCCGATGAGCCGGGGGAGCTAATTCCTGGATTCTTTTTTTATTTTCGAAAGTACGAGAGCCTAGGGATCGTTTGTGTAATTACAATTCTTTCTGTCTTGTTACATTCGACTGGTAACACTAAAAATAATGTTATGCTCAAATTTATGTTATACTTTTTCTGTACACGGTTGGCAATTTTACGGGGAAAATTTCAAATTCTTTTTTCGGTCGCAATAATTTCACATACAATAAAGCAATCTCAAAAGAATATATAGTTCCATTTAAGAAAGCGGACTTGACCTTGATATCTCTGAAAACTAATAATGTAAAATAATATTCGTCTTCGCTAAATAATTTGCCCCCCCCCCCCCCCCCCCCCCCCCAGCATTTTCCACATAAACAGTTTTCTGTATTTCCAATTCGTTAAGAAACACGGAGCTATCCACTATTATTAATTTTTTGTTGAACAGCAAGGAAGTCTACGTTATTAATCAATTATTGTTAACTTCCTATGAGTGAAGGACTGCACATTGTTGACCAGTTTGCAATAATCACACGAACGTTCGTCGAATTTTGTAACGTAAGAATCATCGCAGCAGTTTCAATTTCCCTGTCGGGAATAAATCACACGATAATGGAAACGTGAGAATCGCTGGCTGCATCGATCTTCAGACTGATTTATTCGTTCCATTGACATTTGTTTGCGCGTAACGAATTCCGTCAACACTTGAGACAAGTGACTCGTCATCTACCGCGCTACATCGCGACAGTAACAATTTCAATAGCCGCTCCGTAACAATAATTCAACAAACACAAAAGACTCAATCTCTTCTGAGCCTCATACAGATCCACGGAGAACAATAGAAATGTACCATCGATAATTCTGCATCGCCAATCTGAAGACACGAAACCAGAACAAATGAACAGTATATAAAATATTATAAACATAAACAAATTTTCTAGGACAACGAAAAATATTTACAAGTATTGAAACGCAATTCATGATATTCAGAGGAAATGAAACAAACGAAAATCAATCAGCCAAATACTTTTATAAATGTTGGCTGTTTTCTCAAAATGATATTCAAAAATTATGTCTTCATCAACTTCATATTCGTCGAATAGAAACACGTTTCATACATAAGTTAAACTCAGTTTACCCTAAAAAAATAATTACTCCAAGGTGTAGCTTCTCATCAATCCAAACCACCCTCTTATTATCTTCACGAAATAAATTCCAACCAGTTACAGGAGCACATAAAAAATGCAATTAAATTTCTGAAAAACACAAAATCATACCAACACCATTGAAATTCAGACCAACCTTCGTCGCTAAAACGCCAACAGTCGTTGCTACGTTAAAAACTTCTTAAAATATAAAAAATTCTCGAGATTTCGAGGACCTCGAATCAAAGTCTTCTCGAAACTCGAAAGCCCTGCTTTCAACCCCTCGCTCGTGCTTCGACTTCTCGAAATTGTTCCGCGAGCCACGCACAACACTCATCTCGTGTTTACACGCGATATAACGAGCCATTATGCGAGAAGAGGAATATTTTAGCGTTTCGAGGGGACTTTCGGGGAAGGCTGCTTGAACGTCGATGGCCCCATATCGCAAACACGTCATCGCGAACATTAGAAGGCTCGAATCGTCTTGTCGCACTCGAAAAGCATCGAGGGCCCACTCGAAGGGCCCACTCTATGGGAGAATTTCACGAAACAATCGTTGCACTGTCCTCCAACCCCTCCTTTTCAGACGTTCCTCGAGAGAGGGTGGAGAGACTTCTGGTTGCTCGTTTTGCTGGACTTCGAGTGCTCGACACGATCGTTCTGGTTCTATTCGTGGAGACATGAAATTTTCACATCCGCTTCGAGATTATTAATAATTTGTCTGCAAATTTTTATGCAAATATACACTTTTTAGGCCTCGAAGTTTTTAATTGAACCCTTATGTGGGTAGCCAACTTTTTCTCCTCTTTCTAGATTTAAAAACTTTTCAATCGATTTCCATACGGCAAAGATACAACGTCATAGGATGATACCAATAATGGTTTCAAGATTACTCGAGCTCCTTAAGGCTGTGACAGTTGTCAAATTTGTTAAAAATTTGGAAACGACCCGCTGTTGCTCATTTCTAGAGGCATTGTTAAATATAGAATGTTTTTGTATTGGTCACTGAGTCTGAACTTGATCGAATTATAATTTTCTTTATATTTGGGTATCCATCTGTGGCTGGCGATGAGTACTGTGGCGATTAGCGTGGTGATTGACCAGTAGAACGAGTGCGAAATATCGGAAAAATTCATCGAAATGAACTCATCTTGCAATCGAGAAGAATATAATTCAGGCAATTCAGAAGTATCATTAATATAAAGGAACTTGGAATCAAGTCGATTATATTTGAAGAATCATTTGAATTTTAAATTGAGTTTTAGGTTACGCGGGGTAGGATGAAGAATCATGGAGAATTACCTTGAGAATATCACTGAGAGTCCAGCGTTCCAAGTGCTCCGCCACCCCCTTATTCAGGGGTGTTTTTGTTGCTTCTCCGTCTTCGAGTGCTCGACGGTGCCAAGTGCTTCTTCCTGGCCAGGAAGAGTCCTCTTAAGATGTCCTGGTCCCTTCTCGATAGTGTAAATTAGACAGAGTAATGGCCCGGGGTATTCGAAACTTTCGAATGGCTTTAATACGCCATCGAAGCGTTTCTGTGACTCCGCTTTAGGTCTTTTCCTTATTTGAAATCGATTCGCCGCTGAACTGAAGTCAGAAGCTCAGGAAAACGTGACAGGAGAAAATGAACTGATAAAATCTGACTTATTCTGCAAAATTCTGCCAATTTAACATTTTTCATAGTGTCTGACCCATGTAAAGTTCAGAATAATTTTACTGAAACAACTATACTGAAAATAAAAGAAATCTTCCTGTTAAAATTCCTTACACTTGCATTTGTAGTTTATGTGTATCAGATGAAAAAGACCAAATGCAAAGGGTTAAAACATGATTCGGGACACGAACGTTTCAATCAACCCCAAAATCAACCCTCCAAAGAAATAAACGAAATTCCATCCACATCTTTCAAGGTCCTTCGAAACCGATTCACCACCCCAACCTTCGAAATTACAAACACAATTATCCCGTCGAGACGGGCCGATACAGTTAATTCCAGTTAGAAAACGTCTCGACGACTCGTATTTCTCCGTCACGTAGCTTCGGCAAGGGCTGGGGGTGGACCGCAAGGGTGCGGGGGAATGAGATTCTCGCAGACGATTCCCGGTTTTACGTTCTTCCACCCCCCTGAGCACATCGGCTCGTCTGGGATGCACGAGGAGGAAATAAAATGGGGGGAGAGAGAGAGAGAGAGGGAGAGTGGAACGGTGCTTGCAGAGCCACCCCTTTCGAACAGGTCTCGCGCGCTGAGTGCGCTGGTAAAACAGCCCCTTAAAATGGTTTTACTGCCGAGCACGGGGCGCAACGACGTCTAGACGGCAGGGCCGTAAAGTTTGACCTACTCACCCCCGACCACCGACCGAAAGAGGGCGTCAAGCAACCCCCTTCCTCGTCTTTTCGGATCCCTTAACCTGCGGACCTTGAAAACTGGGCCAAAGGGTTCCGAGGTTTCCTTTCGGCTACATGGGGTATTCTTTCTCGGCCTCTTCTGGAATACAGTTTGAGAATTTTTTTTTAAATGACTGTACAGTATATTTTTATGAAACTTCGCAGATTTGTTTATGTATGTCTACACTAAATTCATGATTTTTTGCAGATAGTTATCCTGTAAACTACAGTAATTATTCACCGGGGAAGTAGACGGGTTGAAAAATTGCTGAAATCGTCTGAAATGGAAAACTGAAAAAAATCTTTTAATTAGTATGAGTGTGGCGAGCGCGTAAACCGCGGAAAACGAAAATAGAGTGGTCTTTGACAAAATGGCAATGAGAATCGATTTTTTACTAATATTTTAACCTTCAAACCACTGTAAAAATCGTAAATATTTATATATTTAATTGTCGTTAAATAACGACGTAAAAAAATTCATGAATAGTAGTATCAACATGCGTGAATAAATTTGCAACGTTTCATAAAGATACGTAGTTTAATTTTTTCAGAAAAAAATTCTCAAAGTATAATCTCAAAACAGGCCGAGAATGGAAAATAGCCCCTTAACCTATGGACCTTGAAAACTGGGGCAAAGGGTTCTGACGCTCCCCTTTGTCTTCAGCAGCAAGAGAGAGAAGGGTAGAAGAGAATTTCCATGGCGCTTTCGACCCTCCCGGTATTCTGTAGTCGCTTGGACTCTCTATGGGGATGTTTCTGTGGTTTCAGGGTGCTGAGACTCTGTATGCGCGTGATACGGGGGTGGATTAGAATTAATGGTGTCATTGATAGTGGATTTTGTGAACGACTCGAGTTAATTTTGAAATCTTTTATAGCTTCTATTTAATGGTAATTTAGTTTGTTATACTCTCTAGGAATTTAACTTTTGTAATTCTTAGGGATGCCTGGTGTATGTATGGTTTATTAAATTTTTTTTTAGTAATTACAGAAAGGGTGGTTTGAGTGACTACTGTGCCCTTCGATTCTTGGTAGCGTTCGTTTATTTTGAATTTAATTTTCTAGTATCATAGAAATCATTTCAATTTTACTTTCTCAAAGTTCTACAACTTTTTCGATATTTTTGTAATTATAATATGAATTTCATATTATTAAGTCACTAGATCCTTAGTGCGTGATTTGTATTTAAAGACAAAATAATTTAATAATAAAAATAACTTCGTAGTATTGATCAAGGAAATTTTCAATATTCTTGAGTCACATTACATAGCCCAATAAAACATTTATTACTGTTACATATTATAATATTGTATGAAACAGTTTTTTCATTCTTAGTAGCTAAAGAAATTCTCAAACAAACGAGCAACCAATGGAACGACGGCAAAAAAGCATGTTCCAATCGGAAAATTGTAATCGAACTTTTTTAATATCCTGTCGAAAATCAAACGCGGCCATAACAAATTTTCTTTCCAATGTGTTTACCCTACTCAGCGTTACGGTGGAATAATATTTACAACACCGTGCTGCACAAATTTCATTTGTTTTCCATCATTCTTCCGTACACTTTGCCAACGCCGGATTACGAAACAAATACAATATTTTGCAGTCAGTACCTCCTGAAAAAAAGCAACAAAAAAGGCAAAAAAAACTGGAAGTTTCTACAAAAATATACTCAAACACTCGATATAAAAAATCTTCTTAAACTGTGCAACACGGATACATGTATTTTTTCAAAATGTATTTTAAAATTCAAAGTCTTTTTAAAATGCTATGACTAAATGTCCTGGGGTATATTAAATCTCTTAGTCAATTTATTCTGATTTTCTTGCAAATTTTCAGCCTTCGCATATGTTTCTAAAATTGTTTATATGAAGTTGTAGTATTTTTAGAACAAATTGGAACAATGAAATTACAAGATCCTCTTTAACAAAGCCTTCAGCATCTCAGACCTTGAAAAGTGGGGCAAAGGGTTGCTTTCACCCCCTGTCGGAGGGTCGTAACATCGCAGGGGTGCTCGACCCTTCAAGGAATTTCTCTTCGAGTATCTTTATCGGAAAATGAGTTACAAGGGAGGTTCTCCAATTTTTCTCGTCCGCATTTTCCGCGATGGTTATTAAAGTATTCATTCGATGCCCTTTTGCAAACTTTCTGGTAATTTTTGATGTTTTGAATTGTTGATGTTGACTGTTAAACGAACGATATTATGCGCTTTCGGCAGGTTGCACGTAATTTTGAGAATGATCGTTTCAGTGTGAAAATTATTCCAGTTACGTTTGCTTCGACGATAAGTGTAATTATGATTTATATAAAAAATATATAATAATATAGAAATATATAGTGATTCACAAAATTTGTACATGATTATATTATTTCAATATTTTTCTATTTAACACTTTGTAAAGGCAGTGTTATTTGAGGCAAGCATATAGCATCTCTAATAAATAACATTTCAAATGGGCTCGAAAAATTTGCAGTTGATTGGTTGCACTAGGATTAAGGAACAAAAGTAATTATAAAAATATTTCAATAACTTCGTCAGTCACTGTACAAATATTTAAGAAATAAAAAGAACAAATATTTATATTATATTGCAATATAAATAAATATAAAAGAATAATATTCTACTATAAATATAAAGTAAAAAAATGAATAGTATGTTATTGCGGATAATATTTACTTTCTTCTGAAGAATTTATTGAACACTTGTTTAGTTGTATACAATACAAATAATTGTAGACGTACCATAATTTTCTATCTTTACAAACAAAATATTTTAATTATAATTTTTTAGGTAAGCGTTTAAAAATGTCTCTTAACTATCAGCTCTTATTTATTGCAAAATGTCCTCAGTTGCCCCCAAAATAAAAAAATTAAGTCGCAAGATAACACAGTATTTTAGCTTTATAAATAAAATATTTTAATTAAATGTTTTTAACGAAACATTTAAGAATGTCCACATATTATTATACTATCTAATTTCAAGGTAATGTTCTTTTAAATTGTAACCCCCTGTACGTTATATTAAAACACAAATGTTTTTGAGAATTTCATGAACGCTCGAGAGTTCTAGGAGTTTTTTTTCCGACAAGAAAATTCGCGGCAAATGAATTCTTTGTCGATTCCTCAGCCATTGACCTTCGAAACTGGGCTAAAGGGTTTTTCTTTCCCTACCGCACATTGCGGAGGGTCGTAACATCTCGAAGGGGTGTTCGACCCTTCGAGGAATCTCGCTTCCAGACGTCCCGGGATATTTCTATCGGATTACGATTTAAAGGGAATCTCCGTCGAAATTCAGATGCATCGGAACTTCGAGGTATTTCCCTTTGATCGTAACTTCGATTGTTTCGAAAATAGAAAACCACTCTGCTCGCTTTGCGAAACGATGAAGATTAAGATCGCGATTATTGAATGCTTTTTTAGGAACTATGTGGATTGCAAATAACGTTTCAGGTTGCAAATAAAAATTAGGTGTTCCAAAATTTATTTTTCGAGAATACTGAAATACGAGTGCATTGTGGTAACGTCAACAAATTTTCCTTTTATTTAAGGTGTAATTATCTGTAGCTTTTTCGATGGTTTCAATTTTTAAAATTGCGCCCTTTAAATATAATCGAAATTTTGTTAATAAAGTGAGATTTGAGCATAAACGATTGAAAATACAAAACTGAATATAATATTTCAACTGTCTTTCTCCTGATTCAATTGCGATAAAGGAAATGTATAAAATCGTTCGTTAAAACGCATTAAAAAGTGATCGCTTCGAAATCCCTGCGATGGCTGCTTACTTTTCCACGACGATGGAAATAAAAATTGCAACCGCTGAATTTTCTGTTGAATAAAAAAGTTAAAAAAGTTCAATTACTCGCGAAATACTTGATAAAATCACTGTAACTAATATTTTTGTTTATTCAAATATCAGAGTGCATAAATAACTTAAAACATTGAAGCGAATCACAGAGTACTGTTCTAAAATCCTGAATTATCTACAGCAGAAAAAATTCTTTTACTACTTTCGTCTTTCGTCTCGACATTATATTTAAAAATTATTTCTTCATCAGCTTCATATTCGTTGAATATAAACACGTTTCACAAATAGACTTTTCAACTCAATTTACCTACAAAAAATAAGTACTCCCAGGTGTAACTTCAACCTACCCTCTCACCATCTTCGCGAAATAAAAGACAGCCGTCGAAGTTTTTTGAAAAGGAGTAATTACAAAACGTGACGCGTTCAAAGATTTTTTCTCCAGCGACGTACAGCGGGCGGAGGGTTGGGGGAGATTTTAATAATCTCTTTAAATTAATTACGAAAAACAGGCAACGCGGGTTCTCGACGCATTCGCTGTAACGAGGCTCGGTCGGAAAATAGGGCCTGAAAAAAAGAAAAGAAGGGCTGTGCAGGAAAAAACGAAAGAGAACTTTCGCCCTTGAGATCATGCAGGCCGGAAAACTCGGTCAAACGGAAAGTTGGACCTAAAAGGGAGTCACGTGGCCCTTTTTGAAAACCGTGTATTGCCCACGGGTCGTAGGATTTCCGAGAGAGAGTTTTCAAGTGTCCACGGACCTTTTAACGTTAATTGCGAACTCACTCTCTGTCTTTTTCTTCTCCTTTTTTTTTTAACAATTTTACTTCTTTTTTTTCGCTACTTTGGTCGCGCAACGCGAGCACGCGATGTAAACGAAGAATTACGCGCCCTTACGAGCGGTTTTTCCGCGCGGATTTTCAGCCGAGCTCGAAAAATTTTCAACGAGGTCCCCTTTGAACGGGCTGCGCGGTAATTACGACGGTTCTGCCGCGCGATTCTGATCGTAAATCTAAGACACCCCCTGCGAGGGGTGCGCGGGGTCGGCACACATCGACCAACATCCGTTTAATTGCGCGAATTACGCTCGTATTCGCGCGAACACGCGTCTTGGAAACGTTAGGTTAGCACCGCTACTTATTACACGTGTTTTGCGGTCGTTTCAACCCTTTCTCCCGCCCTTTTTCCCCCGGCTTTCTTCTACCGCTCGCGACACGCTGCCGACCCTTTTGTCGAACGCGTTGAATTACGTTTTCACCGTGTAAATACTCCCTTTATTTTTTTCGTTTGTGCTTTTCCTACGGACTGGAAGTATGATTCGTTGAGGAGGCACGGTGAAAATTGTTGGATTAATTTAATTTCGTTTACAGAGGAGAATGTGTCTTTTGTGTCGCACAGGGTGGCAGTTTTGGATTTAATGAAACCTAGAGGTCTTTTTGTTGCAAATTTAAGTATTTATGTGCGAGAATGTTTTTTTCTGCATTCAATTTTAATTTGAGGACTTCGTTTTAAGTTTGATTTGGAAATTAAATTGGAATTGTAGGAGTTTTTCTGTTGCTATAATATCTCTGCTTTTAGACAGGTTAAAATGCTTGCTACTTATGTTCACTCAAAATTGTTCAATTTGTGGAGGTATGTAAATTATTTATTTTTTTTTCTGTATTGTACAGTTAATTTAGTTGATTTAATAAAAGTTGATATGTGAAATGCGAAGTTCAGCCACTTTAATGACAGTGTCTTTAACCTCCAAAAATTGATAAATAATTTTTTACTATTTAAATTCACCGTTTATAATAGCAATAATATTTATATTATTTCGTTCGCGTCGAAGGAGTCGAAAATTCTCGGGAAGAAGATGAAAATCATTTGTCGAAGAAAAAAGAGGAAGATCGTCAAGGTTTTCCGTCCCGGCCACCCCTTTTGGTAATGCAGCTTGCAGTTTTTCCTCGCGTATCCGTTTTTCCGCTCGTCCTTCGAAGCTGGCGCGCGTTTACCACCGAAAAACGAGAACCACCCCCGGGGGGTTGGTTCTTTCAAATAATTCTCCTCACGCTCGCGTCGGTCCTTCCACGTTCCTCGCAAACGAGTTTCCACCGGGCAGCGGCCGTTTCTGAAGCCTTTTTACGGGAAACGCGAAAAATTTTATACTTCGCCATGAAGATAGATCGTTTTCGAAAGTTTTCTCCCGTCGATTTCCATCGAGCGCTCCTACCACGGCGTTTTAATTTTCTTGAAGCGTCAACAGACTAATTATTTCAGTACTTCGGTATTTTAATATTTTCACTCGTTCGCATAATTAATCTTTTGATCTGGGATTTAATTATAAGGTATTACAATTGAAGGGTAAGGAAAAGAAACAAGCAATGTCACAAAACAGTTTCATTGAGAAAATCAGTTTTTAATACTTTAGTGCATCAGTAAAGAAACAAGGTCCAACGAATGTAACTGTATTGTTTATGACATGAAGTTACACTTTAATTAGGCGACAGGGAAAAAACAGAGCGAAAATATAATTGTTTTAGATTATTTTAATTTTTCTTTCAAGTCGAACACTGCAGAATAAAAGTGGACACACTCTGCTCTTTCTTCGTACCCTTCAATTGTTTTTTGTACACTAGTCAAAAGAATGAGTGAATCAGGATGTTTAATAATTTCAGATAATTTATCAAATATTAGCAATGAGACAAAAATAATTAAGAATATTTTTATTGAATGTGTACAATAGTTGGTGCTTGCGTACCACTAGACACCTTAATGAATAACGAATATAGCTAATAGTGAAAATACTTAACTAAAATACTGAAATACTAAATCTGGAAATGTTCCGACATTTCGCCAGCGTTGGAACTGGTTTCATTAATGTCTGAGGACGTGTTTGCACCCCTTCAAAGTGGATGGTTTCCAATAAAAAGTATGTATCGAATATTTTGTCGAGTACGACATCATAAGTAAGCGTGTATCGTTCGCTTAACACTCCGTATCAGTGCGTCCTCAGGCCCCTGATGAAGCTGGCTGCAATGCTGGAGAAACGTTGGGAATATTACTCAAAACTCACATCTGAAAATATATTTTATAGATTAAAGTATTCCGAATATTCTAATGCCTTCGATGTCCTTACGTTTGCAGCACCCTAAACGTCTGAATAATTACAATTTTAGTTGGCTTCTGTCTCTGAATACCCTAACAGTGCAGATGTCTCTGGAATCTGAATATTCAATACAATCGCAATTCAAAAACCACCGTTTCCTAAAAATTCCAACATAAAGCAGACTATCAATATTTGGAATAAATAAAAAACTTACAAAATTATGATATGAAGAAAATCACAGAAAAATACATAAATTATCAAATAGACGTCTCTGAAGGTCCCAGTGATAAATATACAGCGATCCACAACATCCGAAACATCCGAATATTTGGACCAAACATCGACAGAGTCCTCTTCAAAAAGTTCTAAGCGGTGGCCGACCGGAAAGCGGTTCAAACAAACCGTTCATTTATATGTCGGTGTTCCAGGCAAACGTGGGGCTCATATAAAGATGGCCGAACGGAACAAGCGGTGTCTCAAAGGGAAACACATGGTTCCACTCGTCTGGTTCGCCGTTAAATCGACTCGTACAAGTAGTCACGGCGAGCTTAAAACCCGGAGACCCACTCGGCCCTATCTGCCGCACTTTGCCCTGCCTGTAACTCTATCTTTCACACGTACGAGCCTCCTCAGCTATTTAGACGCACATCCACATCGCGAGGATAAACACAGACACGAAGAAGCCTGACTCTTCGCAGCGTCTTCGGTCACCACGTGTTGCCGACGAGCTCCCTGCCAGGCTGGGAGATGCTCGCTGTGGGTGAAGGAGATCAGGATGAGTGGAGCTGGATGATTTCTTCGTTTTCTTTTGTCTACGTAACCCAGCATCTTCTGATGTGGTCAGTTATCCGGGGTATCTGCAGTTTTTAGTGAGTTTGGAAGTATTAAGTGGCAACAGAGACGCAGGAGCATTGAAAGTGACCCATTTTAGCGCTGACTATGTTCAGAGTAGCTTAACTTCGGTGATTATAGATTCATAGCTGACCGCCTACAAGTTTTACAGGCTATTTGAAATTGAATTTGTAGCGAATATTTTAACCCTGAATAGTGTTAGATAAAACAAAGTTGACCCATTTGAAGAAGTTTTAGGATGATCTACTCAATCTATCAAAAAATGTGAGGAGATACTGTTTGACCAACAGTGGAACATCTTAGCAATTTCAACAGATAGGGGGTGACACGTTAACTCAATTTTGAAAAGTCGCCTTCTCGAGGTTTAATTGTTCAACCGATCAATCTGGCGACCATTGAACCGTGACACAAACACGTCCTTATAAACAGTCGACAACCATGAAACGTAGTTCAGTACTATCCTGTCATCAAAGGCCTGAGGAAGTTGCCTGCAATGCTGAAACAGTAGTTGAGAAAATTAAGAAACTGTTACATGCATACAGTGAAGTATACGTGCAGTTAGGGTTCAATGAAAGTTCTATATTCATTTAGGTCTGATTTTGACTCAACTTAACCCAGTAAAATAATAGTATATGCGATTGTTTAGAAAATTCGAAGTGTTTTCAATTGGTAGGCTCCGTTACTTATTTGTTGGAACTGGAATCACTTAATATTAATATTTATTCTTCTAAAACATTTTGAATATTTAATATGAGTCACCGTGTATATTCATACGTTCTTTGTGTACTGAAAAAGTCGATCGACATCCGAAAAGCCGACACATGTTACCAGAGCCAAGTGCAACCCTGATGTCGTCACCCAAACAGTCTTCAGGCCCCCTAATTCAGCCACTGAGCAACCCAGAAGAGTGTTTCATCCTTCTCGCACACAATGTGCCCTTGTTTTTCATTCTTTATGACTGCTGATTCCTCTCCCAGCTTCTTCTTACTTTTTCTCTTCGTCAGAGTGTTTCAGTTTAGGTCAATTTCTATTTTCTTCCCTGCCCTCTCGCACTTCTTCAAGTATTTCTCTGCAAGATCCTCTCTACTGTTTCTTTTTTCGCTGCTCTCTTTGTTTCTCCCTTTGCCGTATCTTCCTGCAGGTGCAGTTTCACTCTGGACCTATTACAGTCGTCCTGCCTCTTCTTCTTCCTCTTTTTCTATCGATTTTTCACGATATACAGTTTCTGTTCCTGCCTTTTCATTGATTTCCACCGGGTTCGTTTTGCAGCGGAGATCCTTTTACGGAAGACGTTTCAGTTTGTTTTCCTGTTTCTGCGTTCCCTGCGATCGTTTACGAGGATAAGTTTATACGTGTCTGTTTTTTAATTTTACATTTTCTTTTTGTAAGTTTCTGGAACGACTATAGGATGATAGATTGTTAATTATATCCTGGACAGTGTTATTTAACTATCTAAACCAATCCAACCTAACTCCTTCAGGGATACTAGCATGGACATGTCGTATTCTGATCGCTTACACGGACATCACTCTTCTTAATAATTTCTGAATTCTTTCAATTCATTTTAAAAGCCTCCGCGTCAGACCACGATTTTAAAAAAACAACTCTAAAATCGGAACTTTGCGTTTTTGCGCAAAAAAGTGTGAAACTTAAAGAATTATAATGATTTAATTGCAATAAACAATTTAAAGCAACTGACACGCCTCTCTGAAGGGGTGAACAATAAATACAGGTCCAAACTATGAGCAGAGGGATAACCGAAGCAACCAGAATCGCCATTTACACTCTCTACGTTAATCGACTAATTGATGCAAGAGATTGTACGGTGTCTGGGACCATGAAGGACCAAGAAAACAAGAGGATCGTGTGAGAGGCACTGTGGAGAAACGTTCGTAGGCTAAACGCGACGATGACATAACGCTTATAAATATCTGTTGGCGGTAATGAATTTTCTATGGACACGGCTGCATGGTACACAGGTGCTTTATTACCCAAGAAACTTTACAGCTGTCTAGGAGGATGAGGAGAGGTTGGCCGTCGCGGCCATTTCGCGGATACCCATAAAACCGTGCGTCTGCAAGCTTCCACCTAAAGCTTCCAATCTACCGTAGCCTTCTAAAGCGCCATTACCAGAGCGAATCGCCTTCGTCGACTTGATACTACTATAATTCGCGTCTGCAAGCTCGTTTCGAACGTACGGGATCTTCGCACGGTCGACCATCCTCCCATCGACACGTTGGAACGTCTGATAAACGCTGACAGAATGCGTATCAATGGTTCACGTACTTACATCGTTCGAAATAATTATCAGCTAATTCTTTATGCTCAACCGTTTACGCTCAAACTGATCCTTTAAACCGAATTTTCCGTATTTTTTTGTAAATAGCTGTACAAGGAGATTAAGTGCATTGAACACGAAACAGCTTCTCTTATTACAACTAATTGTAGTTGCGTTTTTAGGTAAGGTTAGGTGTAAAAGACCGAGTGGAAAGAGTTGATGCTTGAACTTACTGTTTTCTGTAAATGACTGTACATAGAGTTTCCAATTACTGAACCAAGTAGACTCAAAATGAAACGTTCTCTTATTAGAATTGATGATGCTAGCGTTCTTAGGTTACGTGTATTAAGTGTAATGGACTTCGGGTGGAAAGGGTTGATATTTCTATGCTCAGTCGTCTGATGCAGTTAAATCTCCGAGTGTATTCCTCATTTAGTGACTAATTTAGCTATACTATAATACAGAAAAGAATATACTATACCATTTCACTAAAAGAAATCCTGAAGGCGTATAAAACGACCTTGACCTTCAGTCTCAACGAAATCAATTAATCTGCATGATTTCACCCTCAAAACCAAGTGACTGTTATCTGAAACATTCTTTTTCTATCACGAAAATTAAAACCGTCTCTTGGGTGGTCTTTTGGAGTGTCTCACCCCGTATATAGCCTGCATGAAATCTTTGATACTGTATCATGCACAGAAGCAGTCACAGTAGCAGTTTGTGGTCAAATCAGTAACGTCAGACATCAGTCAGGTGCACGCGTATTCGATTGGTTTTCAAATTCATTCTTCTGGAAAATGAAGCTTCGTACAAGAAAAAGTTATTCTATCATGCCGACTTATTTTGAGCCAAAAAAATATACCCGACTCGTAATATTTTGAAAAACTTGTCTCAATGTTGTGAAATCTGAACAGACGCAATTACATGACGTCTCAAGGTATCATACAGGTAATCCGATTGCTTAAATAATTTTTTATTCCCTGTCAGTTGCGAAATTAATATTCTCCAAAGAGACGATCTGTGGAATTGCCTGATTCTGACAGATTCTTCCTTCTGTGAGGATTTTGTTCATCGCAGTACACTCATAGTGGGTATATTTTTTCAGGCAGGTGGTTCATGGTCTGCATCGTTCTTCACATAGTGTTTGTTGGTGTTGGCTGACGTTTATATTAATGAATGGGTGTACAAGTCGTTTTTCCAGTACAAGAGGGTCTGAGAGTTTCGTCTAGTGGCTTGCGAGGGCCTTCCTAATGAACTGTGAACTGATTTATGCAACCATGCTCGCGTTAAGCTCTTCAGAACGGTGTTGCATGAAACTCGAATTACATCCATGAGTGTCACCATTCCTCCCAGTGTCATCGTCCATTTTTTTCCCCCGCTGCATCCACGTGGACCTTATCGGTCTCTCCTTATCGGATCCTAAAATTCTGTTTGAAAGATCCATTTAAAAATGAGTTTTCCTCTGAGTCGTCGGTAATTCTTTTTTACTGGCGAAGGGAGTGGTAAATTGTGAACGGTGTCCTTTTTCCTAAATGAACTATAGCGATCTCCCCAGTGGGCTGTGAACTACTTTAGCTAAACGCGCTGCTGCCCCGAGAATGTTCGTAACGTGAAACTCGACTTATTTTCATTAGTATCCTTTTTCTTTTCGATAATACTTATCACCGAATAACTTGTGCGGTAGTGAGGAATATCAGACATAGCGAGCCCTATCAGTCTCCGTTCGGTAAATTAACCACCAAGAACTACACGTAAATCACTTTACGAACAAATTAAACAGAAAATAGAACTCTGGTACTTTCTACACGCATAGCTCAATTTATAAAGGCAACCCTTACCATACTCAATAACAATATTAAAAGTTTTCAAAAAATTCATCAACAGTTTCTAACAGCTACACAACCATATAAATGCACAACCAATCATGATTGAACTATACCAGCTCGATTCTATATAAAATAACAAATGAAACTACGGTGACCACATGCAGTCGTCAGTGACCGACATAAATCAGTCGATAAATAAATAACCCAGAAACTATAACTCCGGTACGGTTTTCAGCAGGCGACCTTTTTGAAAAACATGTCGGAGGCGTGGGGCCAGACGGCGGGTCGTAAAGGCCCGGCCGGGATCTAATAACCCGGCTTCGAATCAATCCCAACGCGGAAATAAAGATAAAGTCCCGATCGCAGATAAACGTCGGGACGACGTAAAATATTTCCCGGTGCAACGAAACAGCGAACGAAGGAGATTGGAGGGCAGACGTATAGGTTTATGGGTTTCCGCGAGCAGGCCGCGGCCATTCCGCGCGTCTGGAACGCCGGCCACCCCCCACACCGCCCGCGGAACTCACCCTCGTCGCGGAGGGGCTGGCTGTAAAAATTTTACTGCGAATTGTCTGCAGACCCGACCCCACCGCCCGACGTTACGACCGGGAAAAATAGGAAACTCCCGGGAAACCGACGGAAAAACTCGTCTGGGTCAAACCTCCACCCCCTATGCAGCTCACCATCCCCGCGAAAACATCCCTTGCTCTTCCTTTCGAAGACATTTAGGTCAGATCCGCGTTCGGACGTGTTGTTCAACGATCTCATGATTATCGCCGGATTTTTCAGACGCTGGGAAAGATGGGGTTGGGGGTGGTTTCTGTAACGGGACGATTAGAGGAGGGGAGGATTCAGGTCGATCGTGTGTCAGGTGGTGGTTCTGGGGATGATTGGATGATTTTGAGTGTGGTTTCTTGATTCGAAAGGGGAGTTTTTGTTCAGCTTGTTTGGGTGAGATTTATTGTGTATTTTTTGCGTAGGGTTGCTGCAGAGTATGTCTGCGGTATCTTTAATTATTTTGTTGTTTTATATTGCTGGTCTACCATTGACTTATTTTTTTATTGTTCCTTGCATTATGTCACATTTATTTTTTCAATCTTAACCTTTTGGCTACTTTGTTTATTCAGAGCAAATTTAAGGTGATATTTATTGTGTAGCTTGTAACTGGGGTGAGATTATTGAAGATTTAATTGTTTAGGGTAGCTGGAGAGTATATCTAAGGTATCTTTAATTGTTTTGTTGCTTTATATTGCTGGCCTACTATTGGCTTATTATTCTTTTTTATTGTTCTTTGCTTTATATTACATTTATTTTCTTTCAGTCTTAACCTTTTGGCTATTTTTTTTTATTCCCAGTGAATGTAAAATTGAATGACTACAAACACTTCAGTATTCACAATTTTTGCACTTGTTTTAATCAGTTAATCAGGAAGACAAGTTAATGTATCACTCAAAAATGCCCCTGAAGTGAGCATGACGAGTTAACTCGTTGCGAAACTTTTATAACTACATTTGTATGGGTGGGGTACATACACCCTTTATTTTTCCGATATTCTTCATTTTCTTTTGTTCACACCAATGAACTTGAACCAACAATCGTCACCTATTAATTTATTAATTACAGACAAATTAAAACGACATTGCATTTATTCAGGGCGTGACAAAGTATGTAACCCGTTTTTAACTGTATGTTCAAGGCGCTATTGGTCGAGAAATAACCCGGTTAACAGGTTAAATGTTTGTCGATCCGAATACCTTTAGCACCCTATCGAATATTTGGAAAACTCCCATAGCCTCAGGCGAAGCGACTGTGAAATTAACTGGCAGCAGCCGTGAAATTAAATCTCCTAATTGAAGCCAGTCAGAGAACTCTTTGGAAACGTCTCCAGTTTCTGTCAGTCAAACTTCTGAAATACTACAGCAACGTTCTTCTCTTAATAACAATTTACTAATCAATACAATTCAACTCAATTCTCAAAAATAATTTTCATCAGTCCTGCAGTCCGTTTCGCGTAGCTGAAAAATATTTCAGAATACGTAAAGGCGCGCAATAAGCGAGTAAAAACACGAGTTGCCAAAGGGATAAATTGAAACATTTATTAACAAATATAAAGAGCGATCTGTACCGTGACGTGGTACAAGAAAGAGGAAAACGCGGATGGTTAAACATGAACAGAAGAACAATACTCATTCGCTTCAATCGATAATACAGATATTAACAATTCTCAGTAATTAATTTTCTCATTAAATCTCCTCATAAATGAATATAAAAAAACTGTGACAAAATTACATAGAAAAAATTATCACGGGCGAATTTCTAATGTGAACAGCGTTTCTGGTAATTTTGATGATCATGGTTTTTCCGAGGGAAAGCTTTCGAGGGGTCAGAGGTCACGTAAATTCCAGACGATCGGTTATCGGGCCAACAGCGTGTCCCCTAAACGAGGGAA
Organism: Macropis europaea; assembly: GCA_916610135.2. Taxonomy (NCBI): domain Eukaryota; kingdom Metazoa; phylum Arthropoda; class Insecta; order Hymenoptera; family Melittidae; genus Macropis; species Macropis europaea. Next base: position 25,499,779 of record OU744344.1, read on the forward strand.
ACCGAGGCGACAAGGGAGAAGAACCGCCAATTCGGAGCCAACTGTTGAATTTTATCACTCCCTGTCTCTCCCACCCCCTCTGCCACCCTTCGTGTTTCGTAGGGACAGGAGAAGAGGGGCAGGTTAACGTGACACAGACCACATGTGTCCCGTTCGCCACCCTCTGCTCTGTCTCTCGCTGACTTTCTAGGCCTAGCTGACAAAAAAAGTCTCGAAAGCGATACGGCCCTGACACCCTGTGGGAACGCATGTGTGTCTTAGATAGCTGGAAACGAAGCAGGAGCAAGGTCTTCGAACCGAGATAATCCATTGAACCCGAGCTTCCTTGGGAGCTTTCACAGAGGAATGGGTTTCAGATTTTTCTGTGTCGGAATTCTCGAATGTGTTTGTTTTGTGGGCTCATTAGTCCAGGAGGCTGTGCGACGTCCATTTGTGATGCTGTCGGGTGGAGATTAATCATTTTGGGAGTTTTTGGAATGTTGGATGGTCCTCAAATGAGTTTCTGGGGGATTGAAAATTTTGTTTACGGATCAGATTTAGTTTAATTGCAGGCTAATGAATAGACTGTGGAAGTTCCTGCAAATATGTATTTTCAGACTTCAATATTTTTTCTGTTCATGTAGTTAAATAAACAAAACATCGAATAAACTGTATTATGTCTTTTTATTTTCTTTGCGTTACTAAAATCGCATCTTGTACGTGTTTCGAGATCGTGGCTTCAGTACTATAACTAGATAATTAATAATTTAAATTTTTATAAAAATTGTGCTTAGAGATCCATTATAGTCTCTTTAAATAGATTTATTATGCAAACGAGCTGTGCCAATACACCAAATAATGTGATTATCACAGAACAATAGATTGTCAGTTACCTATCTATAGTACTGGACCAACGATAAATATCCGCAGTCTATTAATGAAATTATGCTTATACAAATTACCCTATCGATTGAATATCTGAATATACAAGTATGAACAAAAATTGTACTATTTGTTTAAAAGTGGTTCCTAGTAAAAATTTGAAGAGTGAACGTCGCTTAATCAATGTTTATAATTAATTAGGAATTCTTCGTGAAGTATTAAGATAATTGTAATAGGCCTCATACACTGTTTATTCGTTTCTACATTACTCACTCGCCTCGATCCTTCACATTTTCTATTACTTCCTGCCCGCCATTTGCTTGATTCATTCTCTTGGCAAGCACGCTGCCATTTCTATCAATCTTCATTCCATTCATCGCAATTCTTTCTTCTTAACCACCGGTGCACACAAAAAGAATATATACATATATGTATATATGTCTTCCCATTCTTCTTATTTCGTTCGTACGTTTTGATCGTCGGAAGAGAAATGCATCAATGCCGAGAGATAAATCGGACATAATAAATTTTGAGTCACACGACACTATACTTCTCATAAAAAAATTTTTCCACCTAACTCATCGAATAAAAAACGTTAATCGCTAATATGGCAGTATGTACAGAATATTATTTTGTACATATTTGCAACTGTATACTGATTTTAAAGAATATTAATTTTGTTTTTTAATCCATTTAAAATGCTGATGTCCTACAAATAGTTTCCACTGTACATTATACTCCTCGTAAAAGTTGTTTACGTAGAGTTTAATAAATAAAAAGCATTGTAATTATTTGTAATTGTATATCGACTACTGAGGTTTTAAAAGTACTTTCTGCTCAGGGCTATACTTGTCAGAAACGTTTTTTACATCGAATTTAATCAATGACAAACTGTTAGGAATATTGAACATATATTGTTTATATCTCGCGCGTTAGAACTACAGCGCCACAGCACTTATAAGCTCTTTACTAATTATCGTTAACATATTCCATCTCTATCGTTAAACTCTGCACCCATTATTATCCAGCTGCATCATAAACGTTGGTCGCTGATATGATAACATGTATAAATATTATTCTGCAGATATTTGCAGCTGTATACTGATTTTGAAGGATATTCATTTTGTTTTATAATTCTTTCTAAATGTCTGTTTTAAAATTTAAAAAAGTAATTCGATTTTGCTAATCAACGGCACTTCAATTCGATTTGTACTGCTATGTACCGAAGGGGCGTAGGTTTTCAAGGACACTCCGCGAGAAACTGTTTAATTCGACGAGGCAAACGAGACAATCTGCTTAATACGCTAATTCCATTACGTTTTTCATCATTTCTTCGTCCGGATCACTTGCTTTGTCCGAGAATCTTCAAAGCAAAAATTCCCCGTAACTTTCACACTTGCAGCCACTCGTTCTGGCAGCTGAGAAGCTCACTTTCGCACCGAGAGAGAGAGAGGAAAAAACTATTGCTTCAAGTACCATCGGTTACTGTACTCTTCCGTCAACGGGTACACTGATCGAAGTATCAAGAACCGGGATCAAGGAGAATCAGACGCTTTCTGATCATTTGTCACTTGAAATAAAATTGTACATTGATGAACAACTACTTACTTGGAATTAATTAAATGACTGGAGCAGCTAGGTCTGAGTTTGCCAAATTAGAAATTCTTTTGCGAAATCAAATATTTTATATATTTACTTTTATTGTAAATAAGTAATAGGACTGACAAATTGCAGAAAAAGTACATAGAATTTTCTGCATTTTATCGGTTAGCCTTTCTAAAAAATTCACCAATTTTCCTTTGTGCATGTAAAATTTTCAGAGCTTCAGACCGATCGACGTAAAAGATTACAGACGATCGAATGATTTAGTGTTGGAATTCACTCGAACAAATTTCATTTTCTTCGCTGTTCCATTAAATAAGTGGAAACAATTCTCAAGTAATATGAAACTGTGGACACATCCACTGCTGCTTATAAGTATTAGGACACTTGCAACTTTTGTCGAGCATGTGATATTTTACTTAACTTTTATGCTTCTGCTGTTTCATATTACCTTATGCATACTCTTAGCTTTAATAATTCGTTATATAAATGGGTAGATCGTTATATAAATAGTGTAACAGATCAAATTAATGAAAGATTCTTTTAATGCGTTAAAACTGCAGAGTCTTTGTCACAGCTTCTGTTTGTTAGGCTTATATAAGTATTGTATCTAATTATATATAGAAACATCAATATGTAACAAGAATGCCAAAATTCGTGAAAGCACTAATCATAAGGTATAGATCCATGATGAGATAAGAAATAAGATTTTCCCCTCATGAGACAAAAATGTTTACATACAGCATATATATTTTTAGATTTAAATGTTGCTGAGATTTTTGTCTCATTAGAGAAAAATTTAATCAAATATTTCATCGTGGATCTCCATCTGTAGAGGGGGGTGTATCGAAAAAAGATAAGATGTAATTTTTAATTAATTTCCATAGTGAATATTATATTATAGTAATTTGGTACCCTAGTGATCTAAAATATAGAAGACTGTGTATTCGAATCCTCCAACGATTTCATAACATTTCCAGGTTTATCTCAAATTTGATAAGTGTCCTGATACTTACGGACACTAGTGTAGTTATAAAGTATTGAAGAAATCTTGCTAGTGGAGACTCGGAAGGAGAATTTTCAGAGTACCCGAACGTCTCGTTCGTCGTCATGTTAATGACTTATGGGAAACGAGTGGAGCAGTCTAATGACAGAAGTCACGGACGGAACGACCCGGTGGGTCCCGCTCGACCCACGATTCCCAGAACGAGCTGAGATTGAACAGGGTTGAAACACCGGCGTCGGGTTTCGTAGTCGTGACAGAAGAAAACTGCGATCAAGCAAGGTCTTCGACTTCTCGAAGGGTCCTGATAAATTGCTGCCAGCTGGCAAAACTGTGCTTCTTCAAGGGTTACTGGCACCACGTGGCTTTAGAGCCACCGGGACCTGTCTGTCGATCTGACTGCTTCCCATCGATCGATTCAGATCAATTCTCTATCAGGATTCATCGAGTTTGAGCATAGAGTCTGTGATCTGGCAAATTTTTGGTTATTTATTGTATTTTAAACTTTTTTAAATTTAAAAAGCATTTACAGTCAGTGTAATACACGTTTTCATTTCTTTGTAATTTTTGAAGCCTTCATTACGTAACTGACACATTTTCTGATTTAAGATTTGTAGTACATGTTATGTCACATTTTTGTATAACAATTACTGTCATAGTAATTTTATAAATATTTAATAACAATATGTTTTAATCGGAGTCTGAGAGGCTGTGAGTACGTATTAGTGTCCAAAAATTGGGTGTCAGTAGTTAAAGGTTCATTAAAAATTTTTGTACTATTTTTTTCAACAGTGTAAATAAACTACCTCCTAAATGGAAGAGTACTAGGAAAATGAAGAATGAATTAATTCCTACAACGATTGTAGAAATCGCATTATTCAATCAATTTTCAATTAAATCAAATCAAATCGACACACTTAATTCGTAAATTTTAAGATTCTTTACAGATTATTCTTGAGTACAAAACTCGTCTTTTCTTTTACTACTGTACTCCAAAAAAAATTTCTGAACTGTACTCAGTTGTTCCTTAATTCTCTACCAAGGTGCAATTAGGCCCGACGCGCATCCAGTCGCATGATCGAGCACAGCAGGGCCAAATCCACGGCGTTTGAAGATGGATCGAGAGAAATGTTGATCCACGGCAGATCGTTAAACACGAGAGGCCCTTCAGGCGCATTAAGTATTAAGTAGTCCTTTCCAAACATCGGATTACCCCATCAGCCGGCAAGACACGCCGTGGATGCACTTTGCCGGCCACCAAGGGTCGAACTTTTTTATGGGGCCGCCGTTCTCCCTTCCAGCGACTTTTTTTCAAGATGCTTCCTGTCGTGAACCCTTTATCGCGACACCCAGAGAGTCGTCACAACGAAAAAACGTGGATCAGCTGTTAAAAATGAAAAAAATTCGAGATAAACGTGTTAAAGACGTCTATAGGGTGAAAATTGATTGGAGATTTAATTTCAGAGTATTTAGAACGAGAAATAATCAGTAGACTGCGGATGTTTATGCAGTTTAGTACATCCAAACTGGTGCACGATGGATGTTTAATAATTTACAGTTAGTAAAATAAAACTTACATATTTTGAACACTTCAAGGAACAAATGTAGCCTTGTTGAAGTTTTATTTGTTTAGATGCATTAACATAAGAAAATTAGAATTGTTTGTAATTAAAAGAGGAATTGTGGAAATACTTTGGAACCTATAAAGTAGGTAACAAAGTAGTTTTACGGATTTCTGTTTCTTTATTTCTACTGAGTTTGGGTGTGTTGTTTATTAACGCAGAGTGAATATTTGGAAAAAGTTGAAAATATCTATATTTTATAGAATCTATTATTTTAAGTTAAAAAATGTACAATATTAATATTAAAGCAACCTGCAGCATGAAATATTTAAATACCCCTGTGGATGGGGGTTAGAATACACCCACAGTATCCCTTGCTTGTCGCAAGAGGCGACTAAGAAGGGTCAACCACTGACCTTCAATGAAAAAAATAACAAAGTATACTTCCTCTTAATAAAAACGCCTAACCACTAAAAAAAATGGTTACTAAATTTTTTTTAACTGGAGTTTTCCCGAAATTGTCAAGAAATTATGTTCTGGACGTAGAAATATTGAAAACTGTGACAGAAAGTGACGTTAACTATAAAAAATTAATCAGAATCGAACAGTTTAGCCCATTTTAGTATACCGAGTCGTCGATTCTAATCAATACACATTCAATCGTATTGTAATATCACAGAACATAAAAGACACTGGAACTGTTTAATTATTTAACTCATAGAAATACAATAACTCAGTCGTTGGAGGTCTTTGGTTGACGTGTACTTTAATATTAATTTTCTGAAAAGACAGAGGAAACATTTATTTGTAAAATATTGCTGTTCAATCATTTTGTATAAAATAACCGATTTAATTTATTTCTAATTTATTACACGTGATGCACCCTTTTAATCGTACTATTCTAAAAATAGGAATAAATATAAAAATTAAAATGACGAGCACTTGACAAAATTGAGAGCGAGAACTGACCAAGAAGCACCTAATCTCTGCGATATTAAAATTGCAGCCAGAATCATCTTCTCGATTATGTGCAACATTCAATTCAACCCCGCATTAAAACATTTATCATAGCAAAGTGCAATTAGCACGGAGAGACACGAAGTAACCCGCAGGAATGAAGTTTCCTTTAATCGAACAGAAACTCGAGATTAAACGCTTATTTCGCGAAAGAAGAAAAGAAAGGCGGGAGAAGCGAGATAAATAAATGAAACGGCGTTGGAAGGAAACGGAGAAGCAGCTATCATATTCCACGAGGAGAGTCTTTAACGAAATTAAATCTGTGAAACAGCGAAGAAACTTGCAGTTCTCCCTTTCTTCCTCTCCTTACACGAACCCTCCGCCGTTGCTAATGGAACGATAAAAAATCGGGAGCTGAAAAATGGGAAGGAAGAGTGGAGAAATTCGAGGGAAAGATCGCTTTCGATGCCGCGTATTTTCCAACAGTTTAGCATGGGAAATATTTCGCTGGTGGTTTTTCCTCGTAACGCTTTAACTCGACGTATAATTTCGTTAAACAATTATCGTTCACTCGGTTAGCATAGTCCGCGGAGAGTTCGCGCGCCGGTGAAAGTGAAGCTTGAACTTTCACCCCCGGTTGATCTCGTGTTTTAAGAATTTCTTTGGCTGTTTGATCTCCCTGAAATTGCAATGAAAAATTATACAATAGGATTATGCGCAATAGAATTTTTATAAATTGATTTTTCGATGGTTAAATAAATTATTTTTATCGTGATTTATTTTTTAAGAATTTATTTTCATTTATTTATTTTAAGAGTGTATTTTTATTAATTTTTATTCTGAATGATAACAATATCTAATTGTCGTAATATTAAAATTATGCAGAATTAGTTCGTGTAAAATTTGACGAAGTTCAATACTTATTTGTGTAAATGAAATTTTCGTACGCTGTTACGGGACGCGGAATGTGTTAATGAAATTTTAAACGAATGTAAATGCGATTCAAAAGAGGCAAAGACACAAAGAGAAGGTCGAGAAAGAGGGTGGCAAATAGGAGGAGATACTCTGAATTCTTTGTGATTCAAATGTGTTCTTGATACTCTCGAATTAAGTCGAGCGCCCTCGTTATTAAAAGAACTTGCACGTAGGTGGAATAAAAGTATATTTCTCGTTCCAGGAACCACCCCTCGTAGTATTATCATTCATGTAGAAAGAACTTTGGCTAATACATATTAGGTTTGTTCACTTTGAAGAATATATTTAAGATCTTAAGTGTAGCCATGTAGGGCTAACACGTACGTGCCACCATAAATCTTATTAATTAATTAATCATGATAGGTATGAAACAATATTTCCCGCTGACTTTAATAGAATCTCTACAGAAGTATGACAATTATGAATAAAATCAATTTGAAATTATATTTACTCAGTTTAGAAATGTGTTCCAAGTTTTAAACAATTCTGATACCATTATATTTTGCAAGTGAAACATAGCTCGAAAAATTATGCATCATTAAACTCTCGTACCATTAAAAAATTCCTTTACAATAAAGGTAAAATCTCGTTAAAGTATCGGATCATACCTTAGATCAAAAGTTTTACTTTATATTGTAGTACGTTTAATCAAATCCTCCAAACAATTAAAACACAGAAGGCCAGAAAATCAATCCTTATGAAACTCCCATTCTTCTCAAAAAATGTCTCTACACCAATGCAAAAATTTCAACAAGGCATAGAACGTTCGCACCACAAACAAATGGCTTAATTTTATTCCTTAAATTATTCAATAAATTTCCAGTTACACTTAAAACACAATCGTCCAAATAATCGATCCTCATGGAATTCTTATCCTTCCCAAAAAATTTCTCTATAATAAACCAAGAATCTCAATGAGATATAGAAGGATCACACCAAAACTCAATCGGTTAAATTTATTCCCAAAAACACTGACTCAATTACCCTATACAATTACAAGACAAACATCCAAAAGGAAACCCACCCTTCATGTAACTCTCATGCCTCCCAAAAAATTCCTCTATAACAAGCTGAGAATCTCATCGAGGTATTGAAGGATTATTCCACAAATAATCCTTAAAGCATTTAATAAATTTCGACTTACAATTAAAAGAGAACCATCCAAGAAAAAATGCTTCATGAAACTCCCATTCCTCCAAAAAGTTCCTCTGTAACAAGCTGAGAGTCCCATCGAAGTATCGAGGGATTATTCCAAAAATAAGTGGGTAAACTTATACCTGAAAACATGTAATAAATTTCTTCTTACAATTAAAAGGCAAACATCCAAAAAAACACGCTTCATGAAACTCCCATTCCTCCAAAAAAAATTCGTCCGTAACAAGGCCAGATCTCATCGACGTATCGAAGGATCGAGGCAAAAGTCTCGCCACCCCTAGCCACCCCAAGTACCGTGCAAACGAATAATCTCGCCCTTTCTCCGAAGAAAAACAGACGAGGGCGAAGAAAGAGGGTGTCGGGTTAACATTGGACAAAGAAGCAGGGCCCTGTGACGTCACAGGGGGCGTCCGTTGGGCTAGGTCGCGTCGCGGCCCGTCTCCCGCTTCTCCGCCGGGCTGGCCGAACCCCCCCGTTCGTCCTCCACAGCATCTCCGAAAAAAGCAAGGCTCGCAGAAAGGACGCCCGGCGTCGTGGCGCTCTTTGGCTGATCAATACACGCCGCCTCGTACGCGGACGGACGGTCACGCATGTGCACGGTGTGGGCCCCTCTTTTCTCTCTCAACAACCCCCGAACCCCTTTCATCCCTCGATTTTTCTCCCTTTCTCACCCGGCCACCCACTTTTCCAGCCGTCTTTCTGTCTTCGTCTCTCCGGTTCGCCTTCCCCTTTTCTTCCCCGTTTGCTTCTTCTTCGTTTTTTTTTCTTCCCTCGCCACCCGATCCTTCCAACCCCCGGCGCGTTCCTCCCCACGGTTCCGGCCGGACACCGGGGAACGTGTGACTCTTCCTTCGAGTGCTTTATTTAGCCGATGGAATTTTTAATGCCCGCTGCTCGAGGATAACTCACACCCCCGGATTGGAAAATTGATGGGGGTCGTTTGGAGGCCCGATGCAGGGGAACGAAGACTTTTAAGGGGACGCCATATAGTTTGATTTGGTGGTTTTTGTTTTTGGTTGGTATGTCGTGTGGTTGGAATGGAATTTGGAGAATCGAACCTCGATTATCTGTACACCGTAACAAACATCATTATTGGTACTGTCTAGATAATTGTATGCGATTGTGTACTTTATGTTAGAAAATTAAATTATCATTTTTATGTGGAATATAGTTGCAAAGTGAGTCATTTTGTTAGTAGGTACAATTTGGAAAGCTGAGGTCTTACTGTAATTCGAAGGGTGCTGAACCTGAATTAAGAATTGAGAAGTTTTATGATTGGGGTTGTTTCCAGGTTTCATGCGGAGGAACGGAGAGTTATGGGGTGCCACCCTCTGGTTCGATTTTTGGTTTTATGTTTTGAAGGCATTGAACATTGAGAAGTTTTATTTTATCGTTGGTTATGTAGATGGTTTTCGGTTTGTATACAGAGGAATTTAAAATTTTTCGAGATCTAATTTTCTTCAGCTCTCGGCTTTTTCGCCCTGCAGCAATTTTAGAAGAAAACAACTTTGTTACAATAAATTGCTGTTAGAAGCTGTAGAAGTGGTATTCAATTTGTCTGGTGGAAAGTTCTGCCGGAAAGCTTTTTGTTAAACTGTTAATCCAAAAACAAACATTTATGAACATTTTTTAATTATTTTGACTGCATCTACAATTAAGAGAAAAACGGTTTTTCATATTTAAGGGAGTATTATCATTTCTCAGTCTGTTATAAGGTTATATTTTAGGTATTTCTTTTTTGAAAACTAAACAATATATCTTCATGACACTTCGGAGATTTATTCATGCAATTTTGTACTACATTTTTAAAGTATTGTAATTATTCACCGCGGAAGTAGACAGTAGATAATCCAAGATCCAAAATTAAAAAAAAAGTACCCAGAATATATCCTCAAAGTATGCCGAGGAAAGAGAGTACACCCTTAAAACAATTCCTATAAAAATTTACCAAAGTCTCGCAATCTTGTAGAATTTTTATACTCGTCATCCCTTATATTTTGTACCCTCCCACAACATGACATTCACTTGGAAGTCAAACTCAGATCTCTGGAGCGTACACAGAGGAGTTTATACGAGCTCACAGACAGATTTTACAAATTCTACAGATTCTATTACGTACATCGATAGACTCTGTACACCATTTCTTCCAGTATCGGTCTCTTTCCCTATATCCCGCGTCTTCTTCCTTTTTCTTCCCTTGCACCCCTTATTCGATCTTTCTACCCCCTCTATCTATCTTTTCGCCCCTGGTTCACCCCGGCGTTTCTCCTTCCCGGAGCCTGTCCGATTTTTTCCTCCCGTTTCCTCGGCTCCGATATTTTTTTACACCTTTTTTTCCCTCCCCCGGCCGGTTTGCTCACCCCCGCTATTCGCTACCCCCGAAGCAGCCTCGAGCGCCCTCTTTCTCTCTCTCTCTCTCTTCTCCTCTTCTTCCTTTTTTTCCAACCCCGTTCTCCTTTCTCTCCTTCGATCTTCGTCGTCCCGTCTCCGTCTGCCCCGTTCGCCATCCCCCTCCCACCCTTCCTTCTATCCTTGTGATTTTTTTCCCCGACGCCGGGCGTCGGCGTCCTTTTGCTATCGGGACGCTCTCTCGACTATCGGCCCGACCACCTACACGGAATGGAGAGAGAAGGGGTGGTGAAGAAGAGGGTGGAGGGGGTTGCAGCGCCTGGATGCGAGCTAAAATGTATTTTTTTCCCCTTCTTTATCTTCGAGCTGCTCGTGGTAGGTTGGATTACCAATCCGGGGATCGTGGAGAACGTTTTTCCGTTTTTTTTTCTTTTCTTTCTTTTGCGTGCTTCCTCCTTTTCCAACCCCCTTCAGCTCGCGTCGCTTGGACGTAAGGGCTGCACAACCATCCCCGTCGCGTTTCCGGCTCGATAGAAATTATCGAGTTGAATTTTTTGAAGAGCCTGCTTCCGACAAGAGACGGATTCGAACGGCTGTAGTACGCGAAGGGGTGAATTTGAATATTTTGTAGGAATCACGGAGAATGGGGTGGATGATACCATGTCGTGGCGGTGATCGACAGTTTTTTAGGCTCCTTGATTTCGGGTGGTTTGGTTGGCTCAAGTATCGGGAGGGGGGTTGTTCCTTTTTTAGGATCGAGAACAGCACAATCTGAAGGGTCGAGGGTCGAGGAGGCTTCTGCGAGATTTAATTGCTCTTTTCCGTAAAGATTTAATGTTAGTAGAAACATTGATTAAAAATCAAGGGCCATTCTTCGGGGAACCATTTTTGTACGTTTCCAGAAAATTCTAGCGTCTAATCGCTAAACGATTACCGTCTAATTTTCTCAACCCTTTTTAGATTGGCGGTACAACCATGTACCATTTTATTTAAAAAAATATAATTGCCATAGTTGTTGGTATAATATTCTACCACTAGCTTCGTGTCTGCTACGACATTCAAGGATTATAGGGATCCAATAGTGCACAAGAATCCGAAGAACAAGTTAATTGTTTTTGTCTTTACTTTCTACCTTTAAGGGATTGAATATTACCTTCAATATTTCTTGGATGTGTGTCTGAATTTAAAACAAAATCAAAAGTATTATTTTAGACAAATACGAAATTAAACGAACAAGTGTCTAGAAGTGAAAATCACAATTTTATGAACCCCAGAATAATTGCCTTGAGTTTTTCAGAATATTTACGTAATAGAAAACTGTGTAACTATGAAATTAATTTGCTTTTAAGGGTGGTTTTCAGACGACCGTGAGTTGCAAATCGATGACGCATTAATTCGCGTTTATGCGCCGTGAATCTTGATTTCGAGGGATGGAAAAGTTCGAGAAACTTTTCGGGGGTGAGAAATGATATTCTCGGCGACTCGGGAACTCGGGAACTTTCGTGTAAAGCGAAGTTTCTCACTTTCGCTTTCTGTTTAGCCGGCGACTCGCGGCGCTAATTCCGTCACGATGGAACAGAAGAATTTTGCAAACGCAACACGTATTCTATTCGATTTCATATCGAGTGGATCGTCCGCGGGGGCGAGTTCTCGTAAGCGTCACCTGAAATCCGTAATTATTAGGTTAAAGAAGCAATCTACTGCATCGTCCTTGAATTAGGGGGCGCGAGAACGCGTATGAGTGGGTTGCAACGAAGTTTCACCCTTTTTTCTCCGTCATCAAGCACGAACAACTGTGCAACAAAATGAAAGGTAGTAACACGATCGCATTGAGAACTTAGTACGAAGGAAAATAAATGTTAAAAAAAAATTTGTAAATTCTGAAATAAATGTGTAATTATTTCACAAGTAATTTGTACGTAAATAATAATAACGGTCAGATTAACAATTCTATAATATGATATTGAAAAATTATAAAATAAAACACAGCATTGAGGTGCAGCTACAAGCAAAACACAATAATAATAATAACAATAGTGCCACTGATAATGCAGGATAACAATGAGTAAGATAACAGTGTATAGTAATAAGACAATAATAATATTAATAATCCATGTTTGGATCAAGATTATACATATATTACAGAAAGAAAATTAGTACAGTAGACAATATTAGTGCAAAATACAAATTTCATCAGCTTACTGTCCTGGATCGAATTTAATTGTCTAACCAAACAGGACCTGCGGTTCAAATTTTCATAAACAATTTGCAAGCTCGTGTTCATACATTTTCGTCTCGAATCGATTTTCTGTGCAAATAAAAGGCAGGGATGTCCTTAGCGGTAAAGTTACTAAAGAGAATGGAATCTGGACAGATTAGGAGAATCGCCAGTGACAGAAGCTTAGCTCGACAGTAGAACTTAATTACATTAGCCGAGAGCTTTGATTGAAAGAACGAAAACCACTTTGCCACTCGTGGATGAATCTATGAAACAGACGAGCTGTTAAACGCTATGTTAAATTTTCCATGAGCAGTATTCAGCATCGAGACATTTTCAATTGACAAACGAAAACAGTTACATATACGTAGAACGAATAAACGTCAGGAATAGCACAGAAATACCCCTAATAACACTTAAAATTCGATTAATAATACATTCTTCTGATAGCAGTTTCTGATACCAATCAACCCCTGAAATGATTGTTCTTAAATGAATTAATCTCGGTCTGAAGTTAGACCAACAGAAATAAATCTTATTTCAAATCAAACCTAGTTTTTCACTGTTTACTCCGAGTAAGTTGTGTAATGTTTATTGGAGCGCAACCCCTGAAACAGGAGTAGCGACATTTGACGACGCTCTTCGCAAATGTCAGAGAAATGTCAAACGATGACATTAGACGGTCACCGTGCTTCATCCTGGAATCGAAGATTTTCAGTTATTTATACAACTAATTAGAGGGTGCAATTTTAAGCATCGTCGAATTTAAGAAACGATATTTCACTTCCTCCTGCTTCGGAACGATTTCCTCCCCCGTTAGATGCTACACCTTGCTGTCTCGTCTAGTTTTCCCACTTTAAAATAGAAATGGATCACGGTGTTAGCTTCCGGCACCGCTCGGAAGTTCTCAGGATTTTTTTTCTACCCTGAGAAGAAGCTTCGTCCCCTATTTGCGACCCTTGAGGCTGAGAATACTCGATCCAAATCCGAAACGCATTCCAAATAATTGTGTTAACGTTACTGTCGTTCGAGTGGTTATTTTCTCCAGAATATCAGGTAGGAGTAGAATGTCGAAGAATGCATGTTTAATAAAAGAGGATGATTTTATGATTTGCGATGAATGTTTTAATCAATTCATTTGAGTTTATGTATTTTTCGCTGAATGCACTCTTGTAAATGTGAGTTAATTAAAAGTGCAGTGAGAATAATTGTTCGAGGATTGGACGAACTAATTGAAGGGTTCATAACAAAAACAACCCTACTTGATTTTCGTCCTTCTTTTGGAGAGTAACAAAATACTCTGGTATCTTTGATTTTTGTTCAATAGATTTCAATTTTTGTTAACAAAATATTCATCACATTACACAATTGTTGTGGATGGTATCTGTAATTATATTGCGGAAGAATTGTATCCAATTATATCGTGAAGTTGTGTTATCATCGTGAACTTTGACAAGGGTTGTTTTTGTTATGACCGCCTCAATTATGAATAAAGTAGGAAGTTGTATCAATAAGAAGACCTTTTAAAAAATTGACGAATAATCCTATCAGGAGAGCAAATTACAATACCAAAGAAAAATACAAAAACATACTCCAAAAGAAGTTTTTCAACCCCTTCAAACAGAGATGGCCGAATAAAATAAAAAGGAACGCCGCGGTCGAGATATCGTTTCAATAAAAATCTCCCCGAGCGTCTCGTGATATTCTGAAGGGATTTTTCAAGAGGGTGGGCTCTCATGGAAGTTTAGGGGCGCGCTGACCAGTCTCGCACCAAAAATGCATATCCCTTAAGGTTCTTCGACTTTCTCCGAAGAATCGGATCGTTTCACGAGCCACCTGTGGAGCGACAGACGAAAGCAATGCCCTTTCGACGCCTTATGGTGTCCCTTCGCGCGCCCTCCTTTCTCTAGGTCGAACCCTCGAATTTATGGGGGCGTAAAATTCGGGCCGCGAAGTGGCCGTTCTATCGATTCGTACGTAACAGAGGAACTGGGTCGATCGTCGAATCGACGCGAAAATTGATATCGCTCGTTGTGGATTTACTTTGCTTCAATTTTTATGGGAAACTTGCACATTTTCCCAGGATTATGGGACAGATAGAGACTTTATTGACACTTCGATCTTTTTACAAGCGTGATTTTTTGAGGTGATTTTTCCGTATTTATATGATTTGTCGATTGCAAAAATTTTGAAAGTCTTGACTATGTAGGGGAGTTCTGAAGGTTTTTATTTTTTTAGTTTAATACAAGTACGTTGAGTGAGAAGACAATGTTATGCTTTTAACAGGGATAGTAACTCAGGGTAAAATAATTATAAATATTTATATGTGTTACTTTAAGTAACCCTGTTATAGATAAATACAGGCCTACTAACAGCAATTAATAACAAATTAACTGGATTTATTTGAATGCTATGAAAACGTAATTTTTGTACATGACATGATAGAAACAAGTATACGTCATCAATTTTGACAGTATTGCGTAAATAAATATGTAAGAAGATCCTTGCATTTGGCGTCGTTTATACACATATAGTAAAAGTTGGATAACTGCCCGCAAATCGGGACCCAATGCGGGCAGTTATGCAATAGGAGAATCGATTCTAATTGTAGAGACGGCTCGTATCGAGGTTCGGTTTGTTGACAGACGTAGAGGAGGACAGCGAGTGAAAGAGAAAGAGGTCCGAGACACAAAAGAATGCGAAAACTACGTATCGGTAAGACAATACTAATGCAAATATAAAACTTTTTAATCTTTATTTTTTTTAAATTAAACTTTTACTAACGTATTTATGAGGTTTTTCTGGTTAAAATAAGACCAAACACGATATAATTTGAAGCATATTTAGTTTATAATTTAAACCTACAACGTGGAACCCTTAATCAATATCAATAAATAAATATGATTCAAATTATACCGTGTTTGGTCTCACTTTAACCAGACAAACCTCACAAATACGTTAGTAAACGTTTAATTTAAAAAAAATAAAAATTAAAAAGGTTTTATGTTTGCATTAGTTTGTCTCACCGACATTCGAGGTAGGATCAGGTTACACTACTCGTCCGTCGAACTTCTGGGTGCGTCAAGGGGAACCCCTCCCCTCGTGGTGGGTATGACTAGCGGGCACTTACTGTATATTGCACTTGCTGAAAATTGACATAAACCAATAATATTTGTTAAAAAAGTTTCGTAACATAGTAAAACAGATTATTCTTTATATTCCGTAAAGAACACGCAAAAAACATTCCCTTTTCTAGCTTAGAATAATCAAATTACTTCATCCCTCACGTAAAAATACTTTTATCCAACAACTGAAAATCTAAAACAAGAACTGCAAACAGCCTATATAAAAAAAATCATTTAATAAAAGATGAATTACGTTCGCGTCATACACGGTCCTAATACCAAGTATAATACTCCACGTAATACGTAAAATACGGCCGTAGAAATAAAGTACTTCAGCCCCCTAACACGGAGCCGTTAAAAACAAATCTCGACGAGGGAGTGTCCAAAATTTTTCAAATTTGTTCCCGATAAATCATTCGGCGTTCCACTAATTGCTGCCCGGAGAAAATTCCTCCCTGAGCTGTACTCCCATAAGATTAAGCGTGTCCACCCCGAACGGGGGTAGTTTAAATAGCAGCGAGTGAAATATTCGTCGGACCTGTAGGACACGGAGAAAATGTTAGGAACATTAAGGGATGACCTCGTTTCCCTTCTCATGACCTCCTAAACCGTATCCAGACGACCCGCTCCCACTCTCCGACCACCCCCTACTTGAAAGACCTTGTGTGTGGTCACGTATCCTCCTCGAAGGACTCGGAATGTGACCCGCCGAGGGACACTCAGGGCGGTCTATTTTTGGTACTCCTCGAAAAAATGACTTTTGCCAAGTGACAAAGCATCCCTCGCCTATCTATGTATATGCTTTTTTGCGTTGCTTCTTTGTTTCTGCTTGAGAGCTGGTGACGACGCGGGTGATGTTTATGTGAAGCAGAAATAAGGAGACAATTTGTAAGATTATACAGGGTTCACCAGTGAAGTGAGAAATTTTCAAAACGCTAACTAAATGTTTGTTAGATATAATATATCATTTCATTTTTTAAAAACAACATTTGACAGGTGAGCACCATTTCGATCCACGCATTCATCTGATCTTAATCGAAAATTTTCCATTGTCCGCCTTAACATATTTGGTAGAATCCTCGCGACTTCTTCTTGGATTTTTAATTTAAGTTCAAAGATGGTGTGTGGACGATCAGTATACACATTGCTTTTGAGATATCTCCAACGAAAATAGACACATGCTGATATATCGGGCGATATTGCCGGCCAAACAATATCCCAATGTTTGGAAATGATATGATTTGACAAAGACACTCTTAAAATTTTCGATTAAGACTAGATGAATGCATGGATTGAAGTGGTGCGCACCTGTCAAATGTTATTTTTAAAAAATAAAACTGCATATTATATATATATATATATATATATATATATATATATATATATATATATATATATCTCAAAAATATATAAACAAATTTATATTAAAATAAAAATTCATTCAAGAATTACGTTTTGAAAATTTATATTTAAATGAACTTCTTGTTATTGTTCTTTTAGTGTTGAATTTGTCCTGAAAATTATATATTCCATACACTGTTCAAAGTAATTAGAGTGTGATGCTTAAATGATTTATTGTTTATTACAGTATCAAGTTTCTTAAATATTCTAAAGACTCGACACAGTAAATATGCAGCAGAAATATTGCAATATCAGAAACAAAATATTTCAAAACTGTTTAAAATCCTGATCCTGTAATATTTTAGGCAGTAGGTTATACCTTGTGTATCTTCATAATTTTCAGCAACCCTTTCAGGTTAAAATGATACAACAACCCCCGTTAACCTCTAGAATTGTAGCACGACGACGTTCCATGAAATCATTGTCAGATTTATCTTAGAATTTCTGAGCATTTCACAGCACTAACAAGGAGAGTGCTCGACCTTCATCTCACCGATTTAGTTGAGACTTCCCACATTGGTAGATTTCGTCACCCTGTTTACGAAAATACCCCATTATAAGGGCAGATACTCAATATTTTTTGAGATATTCATGATTAAAGTTTTTATACTGTCTTGAAGCCATCTTGAACAGCACAGTCCAAGTAAAAAGCCAAAGGTAGTGTGATGCGAAGTTAGCATGCCGAACTAGTACTTCGGAGGTCTAGGGTTCGATTCCCTGCAGATTGTGCAGTCTCTTTTATCCAATTTTTTTCTCCTTTTCGTTCTACTTGATTGTCTGTACATAATAGTTTCGCACGCAAAAACATATGATACGTGTTAAATAAATTTTATTATACATATATTTTCATGCAAATATTTTCATTTATTATTATGGTTTTAAAATTATTTACTGTATACACAAACTATAATAATACTTATCATTATGTAAAAGAATGCTACTTATTATAAGAACGGGGAAAGCATAATACAGATAAATATTTTTGTATTTGTATATACTGTAAATAAATTTGAAACCATAATAGTAAATGAAAAGATTTTCGTGAAAATGTATGTATAATCAAATTTACCTAACATGTAATATATGTTTTTGCATGCGAAACTATTATGTACATACAGATAAAAAATTGAAACAAAAAATTTGCATCTGCATAGAATCAAATCCTAGACCTCCGAAGTACTAGTTCGGCACGCTACCTTCGCACCACACCACAGTTGCTTCTCTGCTTCAACTGTGCAGCCCAAGTGGGTTTCAAGACTATATAAAAACTTGAATCATGAATATCTCAAAAAACATTGAGTATCTGCGCCTATAATGGGGTATTTTCGTAAACAGGGTGACGAAATCTACCATTAGTCTCAACTAAATCGATGAGACGTAGGTCGTGCACTCTCCTTGCAAGACACGAACCAACCATCCCCAATAGTCATTTCAATTATATCACAACAGAATTCCAGATTTATAAATACAAATATCGCTTGAATTTAAGCCGAAAATTTCCGCCAGGCTTATTTTAGAAATTGTTAGCATCCCAGGGTAGCCTGGCGCGATTGGCCACCCCGCGTACTCGCATAACAAGTTACGACGGGAAACAGCGTTCAGGGGGTGGATTGTTTAGCTTCGCGCAAGGCCGAGTGATGCCCAAGGTCACAGGGCAGGCCTGCCACCCTCGTCTGTGTTTTGTCTAGACAGCGCTTCTCTCACCCCCTCATCGACCCTCTCTGCCACCCTCAACTTCGACCACATCACACTCCACCACCTCGCCGACCCATTCCTTCTCACCCCCCACGTCTCTTCTGCTCACCAATTATTCCGTTGCTGCCTGTAACTTTTCCAAATTGATTTTTAATAAAATCGTAACGCTCACTTCACCGGCGAAATATTTCAGGGTGTTAATAGTTGCGAGGAACAAATTTTGGGAGTATTGTTCGAACCCACGTCGGAGGCACTGTTTACGAGTGTCGTCGAAATTCTTCTGATGACGATGGAATTCACTTTTAAAACGAAAATTCAGTAGAATTCTTTTGTTCCCGGTGTTTAAAGAGTGTCCTCCTTTCTCTGCCTGTTTTGAGGTTATATTTTGGGAAACTAAAGAACATATCTTTAGGAAATTTTGAAGATTTATACTACGTTCATGAATTTGTGTACATTATCTTGTAACTTCCTTTGTCAATTCGAATCACAAGTTCAAAGTCAGTTTTAGTTAATAAAAGCTTCAGTCTCAGCTAAAATTTCGGAGTGGTGTATAATTACTACAGTTTAGACGATAATAATGTACAAAAATTCATGAATGTAGTACAAATCTACATGAATTAATCTACAAAGTTTCATAAAGATATGTTGATTATTTTCTTAAGAAACAAATTCCAAAATGTAACCTCAAAACAGGACAAGAAAAGAGAATACTCCATTAAATATAATTTGGAGACTCTGACGGCTATATTCTTTAAGCAGACTGCTTCTAATGCTGATTTAATATTCGAAGTTCGAAAAGACGATGAAAAATGGTGAAGTAGTGTTACTTTCAAGTTAATGGCTTCTCACGAACTTCCAACGTCTTCCCGTGTCCGATTGCAACTCTTTTTCAACCCCCATTTCCCGCCACTTTTCCAGCCAATTACCACCTAATAGTCCGAGCAACCGAAGCCATCAATACTCATCTTCTAGTCGTTGTTTCCATCGGGGGCAATAACGCGTTTCTTTATTATCACCCCGAACACCCTTCCACGCGGGAGTGCATCACCCCTGTTCCGTTCCCTGATGGACAAAGGGGTTGGAAGCGATACCATGCGATAGACTTCGTTTCACGTTGTCACTATCCCTTTCTACGACTGCCTTATTACTATTACATCAATCTTACTTGATTTGAGGAATTGTCATTATAATAAATTGTATAGTATACTGCAGAAGTTCATTAATAAAATCGATGTAACTGGTAGAAAAAAATAGGAAAATTGAAGAGTCGGGCATAGTAGGAGTGAAATCAATGTTCTATATTTAACACTATTATAACGCCGTATTTGAATAAACAAGTTAACAAGATTTAGAACTATGAAATATTTAACAGACTTCATAGTACTTGCAACCGTTCTAATAATTATGAACGGTACTGTACATTTAATTTCACAATACTGACACTAAAAAACTCACTTCCCAATCTACAATTTTTCCATTTTTACATGTATAGTGTAACTACGCAAATAGTGCTAAACTATGAAATATTAGGTTGAGTTATAAGTGACTACCCACAGGTAACAATTTCTGTGTTTGTGAAAACTCAAACAGTTTATGTAGGCTGCTGATCTAGCTTCATGTTAGAGGGTAAGCATTTCTAAAACGCATATATGCTGTAGAAGTAACAATAATTATCCTCTAATGACTCGGCCCAATAATTTAGCGTACCAGACTGTGACCTTGATCTCTACCCTTAAAATTGTAAAAAAAACAGTTCTATATTGAAATGATAAAAATGATAAAATATTACGTGTATTCAGACTTATTGTAAGGGTAATTGTCTTTTATCAGAGGGTAAACAATGTACCGTTCTCTGTTACAGCAATGCAACCCCCACGACAAGGAGAGCGACTACTGGGGCGGCGGACGGGGTGCGAAACAAGGTTACGAGGTGAGCCAGTCGGTTGCACATATTTTAGCAGAATAACCGGAAATTCCGTCGGTCCCGTGCTAATTCTACTTAGTGAAGCGCAGCACTTTCTGTTGCAGGCGAAAATGAACGCGGACCACGGCCAGTTGCAGAAGGGTGAGTCTTCTTGCATCCCTCCTACGCTTAATTGTCGAGCTCACCGGCAAGTGTAGTTTCATTACACGTGTACCAACCCTCTCTCGGTATTCTCGAACGGTTTTCGATGCTCAAATAAATATCGAAGAGCAAATATTAGTACTTCATGTTTGATAGGTCGAGGGTTCGCGGATATTGAAATAATAATTGTGAACAATGTTGCGAAATTTTTTTTCAGCAGCTTCGAGGGTGAGTTTGCATTTGGGGGACCGAACAGGGATGATGGCATTTAGATTTGAGAGTCTGTTGGTATCTTTAGTGGATAATTATGGGAATGATTTTAACCAATGCTGAAGAGTATGAATTAATTTTCAGTTCTGTTGTTAATGTTGGGATTTTTTTTGTAGAAGTGACTTGGAATGTTCAGAAAGCACTTTGAGAATCTGTAAAGTATATTCTAGTGTAGAGGATTTTTTATATTTTGATTAAAACGAAAGTTGAAGCTGCAATAGGAGCCTAAGAACCGGATGTAGAATCGGGGTAAGACTACCTAGAAATAAGTTTGTAATAAGAGATTGACACTGGGATCAAGATCAAAGACTGAGAGTAAGGCTCGCTCTTTTGAGACCCAAACACTGAGGGTAGCAAGTGTGTAAAGCATTAAAACTGAGACTCACATTAAGTCCTGAGACTGAGATCTGAACAGAGAGACATTGAACTGAGACTTATGTCAAAAGCTGAGTTTGAGATAAGAACTGACAGACAATCTCAGGTTCTAATGTGAGTCTATTATCAATGTCTCTCAGTCTCAGGGTCTGATGTGAGTCTGTTGTCAATGCGACATAAGAAACTGAGCACTAAACTGAGTGAAAGGGGGACTGAGAGACCAAAAGTAATTGTAAGACTGAAATCGGGATTGTCATTAAAAAATTAGAGCAAGACTGAGACCCAGAGACTGAGGTTTAAACTGAGAGACAATGAAACTGACATTAACCTCAAAACCTAAAAATGAAATAACAGAATAACATTACGGCTGAGATTGAGATAAAAATACTCACATTTCGAAATTGCAGTTGAGACTGAAACTAACTTTGAACTTGAAATTCGAATTGACAAATGAAATTACCATACTAAAATTCAAAATCTGAGACTGAGACTGAATCGAATGTACCTAATCCTAAGTCAGACTGTTTAAAAGAAGGCACCACACCGTACTGAAGAACCCTTTCACTTTTACACGTCCGAAAAATAGCTGTCTTTCAGGAATTTTTTGGAGGAAAGCTACTAGACCTACTGAAATAAAATTTGGAACATATATAATTCGTACTCTAAACTATGCGTGCAATTTTTTTGATAACAGGATACAGTATTCTTTTTGTAATAATTGTACCGTATGTAACCCTTGCACGAAATAAGAAATTCCGCGTGTGTAGGATTTAAATTCCCATGGCGACGCCAATTTTTCGATTTCGAAAAATCCTTTCAGACGTACATTCTCAAGCATTCACGGTCCCCAAAAATATAAAAAACCAAATATATCCAAACAAACCGTCGAATCAGATCACACCAGACACCCCTAAAATCAGAAAAGACACAAGGAGAAAAAAATGAAAAATCAACACATCGATTATTTGAATATGAACCCAGACAGTCGTAGATCGACAAGGTGATTTCACCGGGGGAATGGGAAGTTTATTATTAGATAATACAACACGGCGAGACCTTTGGCTGTCCGGAGACTAGAGACGGGGCCCCGAAGCTGACGCACGCTAAACGTGTAAACAGTTCGTAAGGCCCCGTTCGCTGTCTGAAACCGGTTGTGACTTTGCATCCGTGACGTAAGATCGTCGATTAGGATCGAAACAGGTGAGAGACAGAGAGAGAAGGGGGTCAGCTTGAGGCCGGACAAAAAACACGTGTGAACGCGAATTTATCATTCCGCTGTGTCCCTGTCCAGTCTTTTCTTTTCATTTATTTTTCACCGGTTACTACCGTGGCCCCTCTTATTTCTTCTCTGCTCCTTCCTTTACCTTCCTTCTTCCGCCTTCCACTTCCTGTGTACGCGGATTTTGTGAAAAATGGGTCAAGTTCACGAGCTGCTTTCTTCACTGTCGAATTAAAGCTCAGTGTTCAAAGTATTGGGTCGAGTCATACGTAACCTTTGATTTGTCTTGTTCAATTTATTAGTTGATTAATGAAACATACTTTTTTAGCTGCTTCTGCAGTATATCTGATTTTCTAATATGAATAGGAATTAATAGCCTAGGTGAACGATTTGACTTTTTAAGAAGTGTACTTATGACTCAACTCAAAAATTAGGGAATTAACTTGTTTATTCTTTAGTCCTTCAATAAAGATTTTACTGTATCTAATACACAGTACATGCTTACTCTCATACTTCAGAAATAGAAGGCTATATTACAGACACTCGAATTAGGCTGCTCAAGGTCGATCTCTGATGTGCAGCGTAGCTTCTTTTTTTTCATTATATGTCTGCCAAAATGAATGCATAAAGGAAAGAGGAGAGCGTATGAAGTATAAATATGTTAGGAGGAAAAGTAAGGGTCTTTTTAAAGGATTCAAATCATTTTGTAGGATAACTTTATGATCTTGAACGGTCTGTTCTGGTGGTCTTTATTATCACTACAATTTTTTAGAAATCAAATATTCAGATTGTCCTGAGCTATATGTTTCCTCAGAATTTTTTTCATTGTGACGGACAAACCATTGAACATAAATTCATAAAAACTCGTACATTAAGGACTTCCAAAATTTCTCAACCGATCCTCGTTCTTTGAATATCACCGAAATCTCAAGCAATGACTCAATACTCTGTAATTTGTACCAATGTTAATTAAAATTTTCTATAATTCTCAAATTCTATGTCAACTAACTCCCAACAATGGCATCACTGACCAATCAAAAATTGTTTCTCAAATATTTATAAAAAAGGGAACATCATAATGTGCTGTACTGTTCACTATGCCAGACACTTAATTAACTATTTGACTACGGGTTACTTAAACACTAGGCGAACACTGCGTGCGGCCGTGCCACTGTAGTCCATAAAGAGCCATCGCCCCGAACGCCTATGAGCGTCGATAGTACACGCTGAGCAGCTTTATCAAACACCCGTATGCATCGACGACAGTCAAAGGGTTAAAAAATTCGAAAAAAATTTGGCCTTCGATCTTCCAGTGTTCTGAACTCGGATACCAGTTCGAAAGGCTGCTCCTCGTTTCCTGAACGCCGGCAATGACCCAGACCATTCAGGCCGTCATTTTTTCCCTGCTCCCCGAAGGGATTAAGTAATCGGTGGCTTCACTCGTAAAAGGTGAAGCACGTTTCCATAAATGTTTTTCACTGCCAATGGCACGCGCGACGTGTCGTGTGGATCGGTCGTTCACGAGAAACGCTTTCCCCTCCGAGCTCTGGGGCCCCATGTACCGATTCACCTGATAAGTGAAAAGAAACCGAGCAAAAAATCGCCTGCTTATTCAACGTGGCATTTTTTTCGCCGTCCACGCGCGCGTCGGCTCAGCCACGTGCGATTCGCCTGTGGCTTTTGAAACGAGAATAATTCTGATGAACAACGACATCAATCGTTATGAGTGTCGGAGTAGGTTACCCTTATAAGCAACAGTTCTAATATTTTCAATGATTTTAATGTGTGACTTGATTTTTTTAATGGAATTCTTTCAGACACCACTACACTGTGATTATTTATTCCAAATGTACTGTTCAGAGTTACTAGAGGATGACTAAAATGATTGATTGTTCATTGAGGTATCAAATGGTACTGAAGCTTCAAATTTTGTACAGGGTGTTTCTGAAAACATCGTAGTATAAGTGGAGAGGTGGTGATTCCTCATGTAAAAGTAAGTCGACGGATAGAATAAAATTTGTTCACGTGGGCCTCTGTTTCCAAGAAAATCGAGTTTGAATATTTGTTAACTAATTGTAAGCAATCTGCTTAGTTCACCCAATGTGACTAACTGCAACTACTTCTTTTGTATTTACAAGCAATATCAATCCAAATTTTGTACAATTCTAAATAATGCAGTTAGTTTCAGTAACATACTGAAACTGTCACATTACTAACAGTTTTAATATTGCTTACACTGTGTCTGAGCGCTAATTAAATATTCAAGAAAACTGTGACCTTTGATTTCCAAAGTCTTCTGAACTCGGATGATTCGAAAGAAAGAAGAGACCGAGAGTGTTGATATTCAGTAACGAGTCTGCTATAGTTTGTTACTGAACCGAAGAACATTAAGTAGCAACGTGTATCATCATCGAGTAATAACTCAATCTCTCCGGAATCGCCATCATCATCGCCTCGCGTGTCTCGCAATCGAATCCCAAGAACATTTTTTCGAGGGTTCCTAAAAATCAGCCCGGAGCGTTTACGTAAAACGTCCCCCGAGTGTTCCTTAATGCACGGATCGCATGACGCCGAAATTTCGGTCCAAATGGGGCCCAAGGGTAACACCGTGGGGCCCTGAACGTCAGCCAACGATCGATTCTCTGCGTTGCATGAAAATTTTTAAGCAATACGGTCGCACGGTTGTTAGTCAAGCTCCAGAACACTCTAAGACACATGAGAAAAATATGATTAACCTCTTCGGGGTTAGCGACACCTGACAGGGTGTTACTGAAGAAGGTGGTCTGATGAAGGGAGGCGTTGCGGGTGGTAAAGATGTAGAAAACATTGAAAATACGTATTTACATTAACACGTTGGCTGCCACAGTGGAAACAGCGATTCCTAATCAGACACGACATAAATTGCTGTTTTGATTGTAAATCACAGAGAAAGAAAATTTTTAAGTACTCAATCGTGTACATGCCTTTGTATGTTAATTTAGCAATGTGAAATTCCCTGAAAATACTGTCAGAAGCAATAATTATTTAATTAAGACGTAGAGTACCCAATACGAATTAACCCGTAGTCGGCAGTCAACGTGTTAAAAAAATGTAATTGAAGGACATTTTCATTTTTTAATTTTATATTGTGAAAATGAAAAGAAATTTGGAATAGAACATTATAGTTAAGTGAGCGAGAAACGACCTTGAAGGGCATACTTTTAGTGTCCCTACAATAACATTAATGATGTTCAATGTGCGGAACATTTTCAGTGAAAATTGTCATTTCTAGTCCGGCACATGGTAATATACTCTTTTAAATTATAAATGATTGAAGCATGTTAACAATATTTATTTCAGTAGCTGGCACTATATTTATTGAACATTTTTTATTCTATTTGACCATACTACCCATACTACCATAAGGAGACTAGATCTATTTCAGCGAAATTCCGTATATACAATTACTATTGAGTTGAGTCATAAGCGAGTTCAGACATAAAATAAATTTCTTTATTCTTAAAAATCCAGTAATTCATCTATGCAACTGGTTTTGTAAGATTCATGTCAGAAAGTAAACCGGTAACGTAGACATGCTGTTGAAGTAACAGAAACAATTCTTTAATAAATTATTTAACAAATTGAAGAAGCCTAACTGCCAGTTATTTATAACTGAACTTAATATTTTTTAATTCGATATTTCCAAAATTTTCCAATCTTCCTGTTCAATGTCTACTCAAATTCATCTTGAACATATATACTATTATTCTCAATTTTATTCTGCCCTTCCCTGAAGAGGTTAACATCGCTAACACCACAGCTAGAAAGATTAAAACATAATCTTCCGTGCGTCGAAAGTTATATACGCGTTTCGTGAAGGTTTCGTCACGACGGTACTTCCGGTTTCGAAACGTAATGGCTGCAAATGATCGACTCTAATGATCCGAGGAGGTTCACCATGGCAATTCTGAAGCGATTCCTCATCCCTGGGCCCCATAATGCCCTCGTTAACGTAACAGATAACGACTTTCACCTATGCGTGATCCGCAGCCTCTCGGCCGGTTGTTTCAGCTTCATTTTCTTGGTACAGAGGTCTGTATGTCGCCACGGGTGGTTAACACGCCGTTACCGCAGGTGAGAAACAATGAATATGTTAAACAGACTGTTTCGTTCGATCTCTTGAATGCTCTTTCTTCTGTTTTTATGTGCAAGCGCCTCGCATTGTAACACACGCCGAGTAACTCGATAACCGATGGGTAATTGAATATGTACGATTACTTGATTCGATGCAATGTGTGTTGTGAAATAAGTTAATTTCTTCTTTTTTAGATGTTCTGGTTCATAGTTATAAGTCTCTGAACAGGTGAACTGAGGAAATTTTGTCATTATTGATTAATAGTGTACTGAATAATCGTTTATTTATTTCCTGTTCAATTAGAGTGCCACATATTTTGCAGAGGTAATTTAAAATGAAGAATTGGTGACCTAATTAGATAGAAAGGGTACTGTCATTAATATAAAGTCCACTGAATTATTTCAGTTTCAGTTGTAACTATAAATTATTAATAACTAAAGTAGAGAAAAGGTAACTAGAATCTAGTGGGGCTAGTAAAGAAATTAATTGAACAACCAGGGTACTCCGAGTAATTGATTATGACTTTAAAAAATTTCACTATTGAACAGACGTCGAAAATAGGCCACCCCCACCTGAAAAACTGCTAAAAATTTCTATTCCCTGTTTTAACACTGGCTTTAATATTAATACCGGCACAACATACCTCAATCGTTTTTCTTTTTTTCACACGCAAAGAAAAAATAGAAGAAATCGAACTATAAATAAGAAGATGACCCTGAGCTGTTTAATTTCAGCTTCTCCATAATAATTGCCCTATCTACAGGTGCCTTCAGCTTCAGTTTTACTCAAAGATTACATAGATATTAATATCCAGTTAGGCTGAACGAAGGTATCTTTACGAAAGCAAAAATACAAGAAATTTAACTATAAATAAGAAAATGACCCTGAGCCGCCTAAGTTTAGCGTTTCCACAATACTGCCCTCCTTAGTTAAAGTGTTCTAGAGTAGAAACTCGATTATCCGAACAGCGATCATCCTAAAATTGGCCATCTTACGTTAACTACGAGTTAAAATGATCTGTGTACTTAATTTTATCCTATTATGTATTCTACATTCTCATATAAAATTAAAATTAAGAGTCATCTTCTTACTGATTACACTTCGAATAGTCGAGGGCCTACTGTATCTACCATTTTTACATTTTTCACGATATTTTTAAATATTCGCAGCTCGATGTGTTATTCCACCTTTTAAGCAAAGTTAGAAGGTCCTACTTGCTTTGTAGGGGCGCAGAAACAGTTAAATTTATTTATCCTAACAGCTTTTCGTATGGCTTTTAATAATAAAACCTCATTTTTCTCGGATGTTTCGAAACGTTAGTTAGGACAATTGAGCTAAGGAGGGCAGAATAATTGTCCTCTCTGCAAACGCCTTCAGCTTCAGTTATACTGAAACATCTCCCAGAAATCGAGCTCTAATTGTACTATAGGTAGATAGACGTAAAGTAGATCATTTGGAATCCGCGAAATCGTGGCGTAGTTTCTAAAATGATATTTCGAAACCGGCAGGGAAGTTTCCTCGCGCTAATGAAGATAAATATCGAAACAACGCGACCAGAGAGAAGGAGCTCCATCGACTATGGCCGACAGTCGACTCGACTTTAATCGACGCGACGAAAGGACGTCCCGCTTTCGTTTCCGTTCGAGATTCATAAAAGGACGCGAACCGTTTCGCAAGGGTCACCCGTTATAAAACTCTACACAACGATTTGCATCTGTCGTAAATTCGATTTTTCCTCGACGCTGTGTTTTTTCCTCTCCTTCGCAGAGCTTCTGTCGCCTAGAACCCGTGACTTTTCACGCTGAATACGTTCAATGAATCGTTGCGAAATTTTTCAACGAGAGTTTACGACCTGCGCGCGTTCCTTTGACGAGTTCTCATCGATCAGATTAATATTTCATTTTAAATAATTCAGGTTGATCGTAAGGATATTATATCTGGGAGTTGTTTTTATTTAAAAAAATTGAAAATTGTGTATTAGAAGAGAATCTGGATTATTTTGTTGATTCTTGAGGTTGTGGAGGTTCTTGCAGATATACATTTTTGGAGTTCAATATTTTGTGTGCTAATGCAGTTATATAGTATCATTACTGGAATTTCCTATTGGGCTGGGTTTCTTCCGTGGAGAATCAGTAAATGTGTAAGCGCAATATATCGAAAACCAGTTAAAATCGAGTGTATACATTAAAGGTCAGCGAATTCGTCTTGAAAAACACTATCAAATGATCTGGACGAGAATACATAGTTCCATTTGAAAAAATGGACTTGATCTTCATATCTCTTAAAATAGTAATGTAAAAACAGATTCGTCTTTGCCAAAAGATGTGCCCCCTCGAACCATGCAAATTCCATAAAAAAGATTTTTTGTGTCATCAATAAGTTAGTAAATGTTTAAAAAATGTATTTCTTAACTTTTTCACGGCTTTAACCCTTTGGACTCCTTTGTCGAGTCTGACTCGACATCGATTTTATTCACAGGCATTCCTATGTCGAGTCATACTCGACATTTTTTAATTGCCAGTTTAAATATGTATTATATTTCGTAATATTTTTTGTTCACCTATATAAGCAATATTACATGTATATGACCCTTTTTTGTACCAAAAATAGTCCTTGAAGTGTTCGGGTACATGATTGTTTATACCTAATTGGTTCCTATGAACCAACTGTTTTTTGAGTACATTTCAAATAAAACACTTAAAATAATAGAAGGTTATTGAAAATAAAATTTAAAAAAAAATTAGGAGTTCAAAGGGTTAAATGTGCGTTCTTCAGATGTGTGGGTACGTTAAATTGCGTAAACATCCGCAGTCTATTTATTACTACGAATCGACAAGGTGTTGAACAATTTCTCGCGCGCGATGCTATAAAACCGCGGTCTTCCAGCGCCGCGTCTTCGAGTCGCAAAGAGACAAGTAAATTTCGAGTAAATTTTCCGCGAAGTACGGTGAAAAAGGGCTCGTTCTCGGCGGATACCGTTTCTGTAAAGCGACGTGTAAATCAACTCGTTCTTCATCGGCGAACGTCCGCGAACGGCTCCCCGATATAAAATCCAAGAACGACGTCGTAAAACTTCGTACCCGGCGGTAAAATCTCTGGGAAAGCCATCAAACCGAACGGGTGGAAAAAAAAAGATGGCTGCGAGAAAACCGTAAAAACACCTGAACCGGCGATCATCGAATCTAGACGATCGCCAGACGGTGTGTCTGACGAAGGAAATGCCTTTTCCCTTTCGTGAAAAAAATTCCACTGTCTCTTTTGCCGTCTGGAAACCACCCTTTCCCTCTTCCCTTTAAAACCTCGTCAATTGCATGGTGTTCGTTGAAATGTTTCTTGACGTTAGAAATTAATTAACCGACTGTTCACTTGGGCCCTTTGGTCCCCCATGAGTAGCTTGCGAATCTCTAGGTAATTTAGCATATTTAACCCACTGCCGCAAATGACGGATATAGCCGTCAAATTTTTGTTGATGTGCTGGCATATGGCAGCTATAGCAGTCAGCTTGTAGCAACAAAATAACATTTAAAAAAAAAAGTGTGTTTCTGTGGCCGATCTAGAAAAAAAAAGTGTACGTCCATGGGTTAAATATGTGAAAGATGTACGTTCTACACAGTCAGTAAAATAAGAAATAAATTTTGAACATCTAAAGCGGTAGATATAGTTTTGTCGTAGTTTTATTTTTGTGACTACATTAATACGTTAACTACCGTAGTGAAAACTCCCATACCTGATCAGTACACTGCGGATTTTTATGCAGTTTAACATATTTAAATACATGAAAGATGCTTGTTCTACACAGAAAATAAGGTAAGAAATAAATTTTGTAACATTTAAAACAGAAAATATAGTTTTATCATAGTTTCATTTCGGTGATTACATTGAAATAAATAATATTTAAATATTTGTTTATGCATGAACATCCGCGGTCTACTGATCAGATACACTATATTATCCTATTTCAAACAAAAACGACGAAGGAAATAATTCTACTGAAAATCGTATTAAAATTAAATGAAACCATGTAAGATTGGTGTTATGTAATTTTCGCTATCGTTAAAAACAAGCGAGTTATTCAGGTGGTCTGTTTCAAATGCCCCATCCTGTATACACAGTACCAGAAAATGAAGAATACAAGACTAAATGCACTCTAAACTTAATAAAAAATATTTAATAAACTGAGAAAAATCGACTTTGTCAAAGTTGGAATCGATTCTGGCAACATAAGTCAGCTAGCTGTTCTCCGAGTTACTTTTTTCAAAAGGGACACGTCGCTGAAGTCAGGAAGTCTTCAAAATTTCTACAACTGTCGAATACCATTTTCATTCGTACGCAGTATTTAAAAAATGAAGAATGCAAGACTAAATGCACTCTAAACTGAATTAAAAATATTGAATAAACATACAGAAATCGACCTTGTCAATGTTAGGATCAATACTAGTAGCACAAGTCAGCTAGTTGTTCTCCAACTTCTTTTCTGGAGAACAACCTTTATGGACGTCTTCCACGTCACAGAAGTGAGGAAGTCCTCTCGTCTATGACAATAAAAATACACCGACGAATCCGCAGAAAAAGACAGAAATTCCCGTGGTCTTGGTGGTATGAAACAAAGCAAAAGAAAAAGATGTGGCGAATATTTCGACGCATCTTGTTCTTGCGAGAAGGACGCGCTCCGCGAGTGGACGCCTCGGGCAACGATTGTCCGGAGTTTGAAAGGTCCCGAGACAGGAACAGCAGTCGAAATTAAAATCAGATGCACCTTTTAGCAAGGTCGTTACGTCACCGTCAAATTAGTAGACACACTAGTTTTCAAGGGGATCTGCATACGTTCGAGCCGGTCTCGGAAATAATTTCAGCCTCTCGAAAAATATTTTTCCTTCTCTGCGACGATTTCGAAAGCGGCCGCACACACGCGCGTGGCTACATGCAAACAGAGAAGCTTCTCGCTCCCGTGTTTCAAAGGTTTTTCATTACACCGAGTGCCCCAACGTTCGTTCTCCTTTTTTCCTTCTTCGAATTCTTCTTCGACCGCCGCGAAACTTTCGTCCTCGTCGCTCGAAAAAGCAGATTTTTCGCGGTCCTTTTAAGACGTTTATACGTCAAGAATGTAGAGGAGTATGAAATTTTATTTTTGGGAATAATTTTGTGGTTTGGTATGCTGAAGTACCTTGCAGCGATCCTGAAGAGCTGACCTCGTGCCTCAAAACGGCAGATATTTCGCCGTTTTCGAGAACCTTCGACGTCGTTTTGGGAGCAATCATTTTTTCAAAATCGAAATCTTTATATAGGAGCAATTTTGTGTTTTGGCGTGTTGAGATACCTTGCAATGATCCGGAAGAGCTAACTTCGTGGCGGGGAAAAGCAAATTTTTTACGATTTTCACGAACCTTCGACGTCGTTTATGGAGCAACAACATAAAAAAGAATGAAAATCTTTTTCTGGGAATCATTTCATATTTTAAAACGATTTAAGCGATGGTTAAACCAAATGATACTGTTTAACGCTTTTTTAAGGTATTGTTACTTCAAGCAAGGTTCAAAATAATACAATTTACAGTTCAAATGCATTATCAAGAGTTGTAGTGATTTATTGTTACTTGCAGAGTAACGTCAAAATATCGGTACCTATATTAAAATGATCAGTTACATAATGCAAGCTAAGCTCATCATAAACGGATAAAAAAATAAAAAAACCTGTTTAGTCATCATACACTATCCGTCAATAAATGCATATATAAAATAAAGTATATTATTATAGTATTGCAATGTGATTCAATAGTAAAGATAATGGTAATGTAATCAACGTAAGAATCCTTGAATATGTTCAGAAAAGTCAGTTCGTTGTGAAGATTCAATTATAAACTAAATATAATTAAAAATACACTATTACTTCGATTATCCAAGCTCGAATTAATTAACAGGACATCCAAAAATTGTAACTATCTTCCAACCAAACTTTATAATTTCATTTAGAAATATAAAACACGCAGTGGTATAGTAATAAGTACACACTATCATTAGTAGACTCCAAATGTTTATGCAAATATACATTTTTAGAGATAAATATTTTACATGTTAATACAGTTATGGCAATGAAACTTCGACAAAACTGTATTCCGTTCTGTAAATGTTTAAACAGAACACCTTTTATTTTTTCACAGTTGTAAATGTGCGTTTTCCAGATTTTTGGGTATGTTGAATTGCATAAACATCCGCAATCTAATAATTAATGACAATTTTAGCTTGTAACTGACATACGATGACCGCTTTTAGTATAATTGAAGTTCTACGTGTAATACTAGAAGTCAATTGGTACGGGTATTTCAGGCTGTTCGAAAGTGCCGGTCGATTTCGCGAAATCTCGTTTCCGCACGGACGATCTCTCGAAACGGTAATCGTTCGATTATTTCTATTATTCATAGCCTGCGCACGCGGTTCGTCTTCCGTCTGACACGGTTGGTCGAGCATCGAATCGCGATGAATCGATGGCACTACGGTGACATTTCGCAGCGGGGCCATTTGCATAATTCGCCGTGCAGCGAGAAGGATCGCTTGGTTAATTCTTGAACTTGAACCGACCGTCGACCATTTCGACTCCCGTTCGAGAGGAGTCCTCGATACTTCGAACGGTATCGAGGCTCGAAGATACATACAGGGTGGACCACGAAGCGTGATCAGCTTAGATTATTCTGCTATTAGCGGTTCGACCGGAAGTTTTTTTAGCTAAAATAACATTGTTCAAGGAGAGCTTTAGGATGATTGTACCAAATTTTTTGTCAACCCTTTTTTTCCAGAGTTATCAAGGTCACCTTCAATTTTTTATAGGTAAACCTACAATTTTTCCACACCCATCTTTTAGGAGATACTGAGACAAATTCGGCAAGCACCATAAAAAGTATTTCTTCTTCATCTAAACCAAAGAAACGTTAAAAAAATATCATTTACCTTAATTGAATCGATGCTCAAAATGATGTCCACTAGCAGCAATACACTCGCGTAAACGGTTAAGAAATGACTGCTTAGTTCTTTCTATGACGTTTGCATTGATGGTTAAGCATGCATCTACAATTGAAATGTGTTCCAAGGTACAAAACGAAATGTTTACAAAAAGTACGCGAGAGATCAAGTCAATAATGACTAATACTAATCTATCAACAGCTCTGGAAAGTGTACAACAGTGTGGCTTGCAAAATTCTTCTAAGTAGGAGTTTTCTTCAGTCTTTTTAGATTCAGAAAAAAATATTTGTTATGATGCTTGCCGAATTCGTTTCAGTATCTCCTACAAGATGGGTGTAAAAAAATTGTAGGTTTACCTATAAAAACCTGAAGGTGACCTTGATAACTCTGGAAAAAAAGGGTTGACAAAAAATTTGGTACAATCATCTTAAAGATCTCCTTGAACCATGTTATTTTAGCTAAAAAAACTTCCGACTGAACCTCTAACAGCAGAATAATCTAAGCTGATCACGCTTCGTGATCCACCCTGTATATCGAACTCGAAATAGGCTTTAGTAACTATAATACGTTGCTCAAAGTGATGAAAGGATCGAATCTTTAAATGATTTATTCTTTACGGAAGCGTTGAGTACTATGAAAGTTCAAAACGCTATTGACAGGGTCTTATATGTTTGCAGACTATAGATATATAGATTATAGACTTATTCGTAGACTACGGACTATAAATATACAGACTATAGACTTAAACTATCGATGTACAGACTATAGACTTAGACTATAGATATACAAACTATAGACTTAGACCATAGATATACAGACTTAGACTATAGATATACAGCCTATAGCGTTAAACTATAGACTTAGACTATAGATATAAAGACTATAGACTTAGACTATAGATATACAGACTATAGACTTATACATAGACTACAGGCTATAGACTTATACATAGACTACAGACTATAGATAAACATCAAATGAAAATTTTATAATATTAGACACAGAACACTCCTGTTATTAATCATATTTGATTGATTGTTCAAAATCCTTGTAAATTTTCATTCTCTAATTATTTTAAGCAGTATAGTTACTGAACATCAGTGCGACAGATTTCGAATAACAGGGTGTTAACACGTTCTCTGTCACAGTAGAAAATTCCGTACCTAGACAGACACGCAAAAACGGTTATTTATTAATACACGTGGTTAATTGTACAAATATTTATCTATTTGATATTACAGTTTCTATTTCTACTATCATTTTAACGTGAATGTTATTTAAAATTTCATAAGAGTTGGAATTTCGTGATCAAATTAAAATTGATGCGTGTACACGTGGCAGAGAACGTGTTAGTGCTGTTCATATAAAGTTTCAAAATTAATACATATATTAACTTCTCAATTTTGAAATTTGTATTTCATAAAACAATGCAACAGATAGAAGTTTTAAATATATTATATTTAAATAGTAACATTATTTTATCCTTGTGTCTTTGGAAACAGAGACAGAGTTTGATTTTGGGCAAATCAAAAAATTCGTTTCGCCACAAGAAAATATTCTTCATGAATTTTTTAATATACCAAATACGATAAGGAATGGCCTGATACATGTATACTGTAAACGTATTACATTTCTATACGGAAGATACCAAGATTTTACGTCAATTTAAAAGTCGTTTCCTGATGTAAGTACAAAGACTGACAGACCACTTCTACCTCTATCGAAAAAAAGCGTATGTAAAACATTATGAAATTATTGTTGTCTCGTAATTTAACTCAGCCAAATTTTTAAATTCAAGTTTATTAGCATATAAAACATAGTATTTGTTAATGCACACAGTCCTACAATGAACAATTTAAAGAAAAACATTTATGTACAAATGTGTCCAGCACGTTTACAATACTAATAAATAAACGATTTAAAGTAACTAGAAACTGGGAAACGAGGCAGCACGCGAGGAACCAACTAAATAATTGAATAAAGAGTAGATTAGAGTGAGCCGGAGGTATTCGAAGGATCTTCCTCGTTTTCGAGGTCCCCGGACGCGATAGGGGGACGAAATTAAATAAAAGTACGATAAAACGGCTCGGTGTTATCATTACGATTCTCATTCGGGCCATTAAGAAACTCTGTCGTAACAGCGCGACACCGTGGCCTGTGGCTCTGTCTCCTCGATCCTCATGAATATTCGATCGATCGCTGTCGAGAGCAATCCTGACGTCATCGAGTCGGAAGGATCAAGGATCCAGCCTCCGTACTTTGCATCTTTCGATGCACCTTGCGCCTTCGTTTTGACGATTGGACGCGACCGGAAACCCCCGGACATTTTTACGCTAAATCTTCGTGACATAAGTAACAAGTTAATTTTGTTGAATGACAGTTTTCAAAGCACCGAATGCATTTCATACATATTCTTTTTTTATGAGGTTTTTAATTTCAATTGTGCTTATATAATTATATTTTAAAGTACAAATTCGTGTTTTTTTAGGAATTTTTAATTAATTGTATTTCTTATGTGGTTCTGTGATTTTGTGTTTTCGCCTATATTTTTATTTGAGTGATGAACAAATGAGAAGACAGTGATATTAATCTTTTATCCGTGGATTCATGCAGTTCTTCTGTTGGACAATGTCATTTATTTTTGGTTGGTTAACTTTCTATGATGTACAAGCAAATTAGATTCATCTTACAGTAATGCTAATGAGTTTTTAAGAGACATTGACTGACAATGAGATTATATTATGTATTGTTCAGTGTTTTCTTTTCGTTGATATTTTAAAATTATTGCAGAGGATATCCACTTCGGTCACGTAGCCCGAAATTTTCGTAGAATCTGCTCGTGCAAATATTGGAACATAACTTTGCCTCTTTTTGAATCATTTCGCCGGGTATTTGTAAAGGCAAACGTTTGTTTCAGCAAATAGAATATTTTTGTGTTATGGACGATCGCCTCGGATCGATCCATGCAGAGCTTTGTTATTGCCAAATTACTGAAAAACAAAGGAGGCTTCTTTAGGAATGATAGAGGAATGTAAACCATTTACATTTTTTTTATTTATTGCGATCCGTAGTATTCAGTGAAATTATTTATTAAAAATTTAATACAGAGGAACAAATTCAGCCCAACACCCCTAATTACTCTCTTCAAATTAAGTTTTAATGTCTGACACAGCATCTGAAAATTTTAATTAAGTCACAAGGATTAATATTTTTTTCCTTCCATTTCGAGTGTAAGCGGTTATATTTTTACGACGTGTGTAAAAAAATTCTTCAGCGTCTGGAGGTTCGAGTCGAAATTCCTGTAGAGAAGAGACGAAGCTCGTCGAATTCCGGCTCGTTTCGACGCAGCTGGTAAACAATTATAAACATGTGTCACAATGGAGACAATTGTTGCGCTCCCACGACCATTAGCCGCGTTTCCCGCGGGCCTAAGTTCCGCAAAATGGGTCCCCCATTTTCGCTGTCTTATTCATTTGAATTCAACTCGAGAAGACTCTTCCACCTTTACAATTCAACTAAATATTGTTTAACACATATCAGTTTCAACAGTCAATCATTTAGGTTACTTTATTATTGGCTGCATTTTTCAACATATTAATTTTAGGATTATTATGACAAGTATGATTAGAATACTATAAGAAAATACATGTTAGTATTTATGAGTGATGAGCGGAGCTATGAATGCCCTTAAAACATCTGTAACTCAACTAGTAGATCGTTAAGGTTCAATAAATAATTATTATTATTTGGAAATATTATTTTATTCGATTCTAGAATTGAACGAATTGTTGCGACTGTAATATGGAATGATTGCTACTCCAGAAGTAATTAAACAAACTTAAGCAATTAAATTAAACAAATTAAGCAAACGGTGAAACAATGAATAGTGTACAATAAGAAGTACTAATTAAATTTTTCGGTAAAGAAATTCAATAGAAAAAACTCTTCTTATTCAGCCCATCACTGTTGATAATAACATTTTTATTTTCATTTATCTTTCGTTGCAATTAAATCGTCCTAATCCTAAAGACTTCAGAGATCAATTTTGTTCTTTCCTGTAATTAATAACAACTTCTCATTATTTCTGGACAATTTTTCTTTGCATCCGATGAAATTAGTTTAAATGATTCTCCGAAGTCTCTATTTTGAGGATTGTTTTAAGAAATGGATTTTTAAGTTCTTTCGAATCTCGAATCTCGAATGTTTTTCGGAGATCAACGATGATTTATTAATTGCATAAATAATTCATTCGACGTGCGATCATCGAGCTCGACAACCGACAGGATCCATACTCGAAATTTTCTGAAATGTTGCGCTAATGACGCTAAGGTTTTGCTGTTAATTTCCATTCGCCGCTTTTTTTTTGTTCTTCACGATTCTTACGTCCGTCCATTTCGAGGACTCATATTCTCGCAATTACGTCTCCGCGGCACATTGTCTTCTCCCCGAGGTCGCCATTTGCTCGAAAGTTTCCGGTCCGCGAAAGATTTTTCGGTTTTCCGGTCGCGATTGTCTGCGTTCGCCTTTCAGACTTCGACCTTTCCATTTTTTAATTACGAATTCCTCGCCCGAAACACTTCTACGTCAAAAATAATAATTAAATTTTAGATTCCCCTTGTGAAATTGCTTGAAGTATTTTTGCGGATTTCGACGATTGGGATGATTGTTAAAAATTTACTAAGTTTTAATAAATATGTAACAGTAATTATTTAATTATTTATTAACACACAGAGATACTCTATAAAATCAGAGCATGGTTTTAAATACTCAGAGTGCAGTTCTGATGCGTGTAAAATTTTGTTCTGTTATCCCAACCTAACCTGGAAGCTTCCGACACTATGGTGTACAGTCAATACGACGATAAAGAACACCCTAAGTAACAAGAAAATTATTATTTTGCTCTCAAAATTGTTAAGCAGACACGCGGAGTAATGATTCTGTTTTTTTAATTTAATAAAATGATGCGTCTGCAATTTGTTAAAAATTAGGAATTAATAAAGACTCTATATTAAAGAGTAGAAACGATCGATGTCGTAGCCAGGAGACTTGTTTTACAAATATTGAGTCCAGTGATAAAATTAAATCATCGCGGTCTCAGTATCTCGCAGCTCACTTTTCGGGCTCACTAAAATACGTAAATTAATTAAACATTCGATCAACTCTACTTAACGTTCCGGAGCTACCTCAACATGAATATTAAAACTCCACGCATCCGTAAATCACAACTTTCTTATCGTTATTTCAACCGTGGGACAAAAAAATTAATTAAAAAGTCGCTGTCTCTGCAAAGAGTCCAATTAAGGATATTAAAAATCGGACTAACTTCAACGAGGACATATTTCTTTTCGAAATTCGAATGGGAATTCAGTTATATACAAATTTTAAACTTTGCAATATTTACGATCAAATAATTAAATTCCTAGTAACGGCGGAGACACGCTTCGAGTCTTTTCGATGATCGAATCGATCATGCATCGAACTCTCTGCCGAATAAAGTCATTAGAAGACAGATGAAAGAACAATGAGATAAAACGAAGGAACACGAGGCTTTTTTTACACGAAGGCGCCGAAACGCGAGAGATAATTCCATTATAGTCAGGCGTCACGTAAAACGCTCCGGGCTGCGTGACGTCATGCGTCATTAATGATCTCATTGACGATGAAAACGCGCGACAGAATCAACGCGTATAACGTTCATTGTAAACAATACTGTTTAGTTTCAACGGGGAACCTTCCAGCACCCCGTTAAACAGATTTTATAATAATAATGAACTATCAAAAATTGTTAAATGATGGACGAATTACGTATGCATTTTTTTCGGGATTGATTAATTAATTTAGAAGAATAATTTGGAAAGAGGAGTGATTTTATAAAGAATTAATACATACAGACGTGCCCGTAGAATTCAGTGAATTTGTTTATTCATTTAAGTGTAGTGAAGAAGTATTTATAGTTACATATGTGGTTATATAATGTGATTTCAACAGCGATGGTGTGATCAATTTTATGTAACCTTTTCATTCAATTTTCAAACGAACTTTAAATTATGATCTCTCAGTATGGGAAAGTTAATTTTTAGACAAATGGGAGGGATTACAATTTGAACAATTCGATAATTTTTAGAGGATCCTTGAGAAATTAATTAGCGGCCCCAAGAGGGTTGTAAAGCTTTTTCTAAACGCACTGTTTCTGTCGTTGGCCAATTATAAAATTCGCCAACCTTTAATCAACTGCATAACAAAATTAAGCGAATAAATAAATGTTCAGTCGTTTCATGAAATCGTCGGTGGAATTACGAAATTTCTGTGGGAATTCGCGCGGGCATAATCGATTCTATTAAAACGAAAATAAAATATAAAGAGCCGAAGCGAGATAAAATAGCGTCGTCCGAAAAACACGCGACGCGAAAAATGTTAATCGTCCTCGAAATTCGCGTTGTAAACAAGTCAAGACGAATCTGCATCCTGTATCGAGATGGCATAGGCTGCGAAAAAAAAAGACGAGAAATATTGTTCCCCAGACGTGGACAAAAAATTCTCAAAGAAACGTTGCATCTCGTTCCTATTCCGTCGTATTACGTTGCTTCTAAACTTAGCAGTCGCTTTTACATTCAACGAACATACGACGTTTTGTTTCTTGATCGCTGACAGAACCGAGAATGTTTACAGTTTTTTTTATTTTTCATTTTTTATATTCTTTTGTATAAACAATAATCAAACCAACATGGATATGTGGCATCCAGTTGTGATGCATGGCTGCAAAATCACATATTATACAAATGGAGGGTGCTCAGGTAATTTGTCTTATTGTTAGACAAATAGTAAATGCCCCTTGGTACGTTAGGAATGACGACATCCTCAAGGACTAAAAAGTAGCCCCAATTCAAGATGAAATAATTCGTCTTACTATAAAATACAAAGAAAGATTAGGTGGTCATACTAATTCAATAACTTCATCCAGTTTTAGTCGAATTCCAAGACGATTAAAAAGAAAACATCCTATAGATCTCGTAAAGTGAACAACGATGCACATAATGCCGTCATGGCCATCCGGAGCGCAGCTCCACTCTGACCTACCCCCACTCTGCGTCCATTCTCCTCATACAGGCTATGATCTGCGACGACGATGGACCAAGGGGGAATTGGAGGGAACTGAAACGAAGAGAACGGACCTAGTTGTGGGGGAAGACCGGAGTAGTGCTGCGCTCCGAATGGCCATGACGGGCATAATGTAAAATAAGTGCTTTTCCAACAGTGGTGGGACGAGCCGCATGCTATTGCAACTGAATAATTACATGCATTTACTTGTTGTCGGCCTTGACAGATTTTAAATAAAAAGTGAAGTTAATAAAAAAATTTATATATTAAACGGAAGATCCTCCCTTCGCCACAGATTATAGTTGAGTCAGAAATTCTGGTGAGAATTTTAATTACTAGTTCTTGACTCTCTGAACACTATGACTCCATGTATGCTTTCCGATGAATTGTTCACCGTGTGCTACGGACCAGCATACTGATTCTGTCACAGCTATTTATTATATGCTGTAGAAAAATATTTTCAAGCGAATTATCACATTCGCGTCTCTCATTAAAATACACTGCTCAAAGTAATTAGAGGATCACATAGTTAAACGATATACGCCTCAAAGATCTATCACGAACTCTCCATGCAATTCACAACAGACAGTGGAAGTATTGTCTATTATTTTAATAGCGTATGTGCAATATTCGTTTCAGTTTTGATAGTTAACTTATTACTATATCTCTCAGAATAATTTAGAAATCGATCCACTAATTGTTATGAGCAGTATTACACATTTACAATTTCAGAACATCGTAACAACTCAACAATTATCATACATACGATTATAATCAAATATTCAGTTTAATTCCAACAGACGCTGCACATTTCTTTTAACCCAACCTAATCCAACTCTTTCGATGGACAGCAATAAATCGAGTCAAATGAAAGGCTTCTACCATTGTTGAGTCAGAAATTCTTCTGTAAAATCCAGCAATGATTTAGAGTGTAATTGTAGATTTCATAAAGTCAGAAGGGGAGGACGTAATTTGCCAGGATAAATACAAACATTAGAACGGGAAGCAGTGGAGAAAAAGTATTCGCGGGATGGCAGGAAATCGAGAGTGTGCTATTTGTACGTCGAAAATTGCCCCGAATGTTTGTCTCCTATGATTTCCTTGGTCACAGAACGTCGCGTGACAGAGAAAATTGCGATTCTCGATTGAAGGTATCGACGCGAGTGACAACGTTCTTTTTTTTCTCCCCCTTTCGTTTCGTACTGCGCCGAGTCATGCTTCTGTGCCGGGATAAAACTGATTCTTTCATGTCGCTGTTACGAGACGTACAACTATCTTTCGAAGATATTATTTTTATTCGAAATCTTCAGGCTATGTTATTGGAAATCTACCGTGCTCCTTAATATCGATTATCATTCATTCCTGATATTTCTATAACTTTTATTTGCCGTCAAAGGACGACATACATACATTTCTGTCAGAAAAACTGAAAAAAAACTGAAAAAATAAAAATCGTGTGTATTATGAAAGGTCTGAATTTTTGTAATTTTTGGAGGCTAGTTTCAGTGATTTACATTGAACCATTTCAGAGTTATGGATTTTTTTAATTTATCCGAAACGACACTGTTTGGGCAAAATACAAGGAGTAGGAAGGGTCTCGTCGATTT
The DNA here is from genome assembly GCA_916610135.2 of Macropis europaea. NCBI lineage: Eukaryota > Metazoa > Arthropoda > Insecta > Hymenoptera > Melittidae > Macropis > Macropis europaea. Next base: position 25,542,383 of record OU744344.1, read on the forward strand.
TGAATCAACTACTTTATATTCTCAGGTTGGGTTAGGTGACCCGTTTCAGAAGTTATGAATTATTCTTACTTTTTCTGAAACGACACTGTTTGAGAAAAATCCATAGAGCTGAAAGGGCCTCGTTGATTTATAATCAACTCCTTTACTTTCTCAGATTGGGTGAAGTCAGTGATGGCCACCAGAGCTGTGGCCTTCCCCACTCTAGGTCCATTCTTCTCGGTTTCAGTTTCCTCCGTGTTCCCCCTCGGTCCATCGTCGTTCCGAATCACAGCCTATATGAGGGGAATAGTCCTAGAGTAGGGGAAGGCCGCAGCTCCGGTGGCCATCACTGGGTTAAGTGAACCGTTTCAGAAGTTACAAATTGTTATAATTTTTCGAAACAGCACAGTTCGAGAAAACTCCACACAAGTGAGAGGAACTCGAAAATTTTCTCAAGTCACTGTTTTCTAACTTTCCATGTACAATTATCATACAACACTAAATTTTTTCCGGAATATACGCGGTCATTCTACAGAAAAAAATATCTGAAAGTTGTATAGTGACTCTCGAGATTCGTTCAATGTCGAATTTTCGACTCGATCGTTCCTTTTGATCCAGGATCGTGATCGACGTGTCGGTGATATTCGAGATACGTATATGTTTCGAGATCACAGAGGATCGCGAGCACGTAACGTTCTCCTCGCGGCACAACTAATTGATCTTTCCAGCGAGCTTGAACCCGTTAATTATCATTTGCATACGCGATATCTCGGATAATCCAGGTCTTCTTTCTCGCTCAATCACGTGGACACGTTCTCCTTCGGGTTGCAATTAACGTACGCGAACACTGCGATCGTGGAAAACAGTGCCGCATTCGATTATTCTGCGTAGTTTCGATTTATCGCGAACTCCTCAAATCTAGTCTTCATCCCTTTTTTAGTAAGACTAATCTTAAAGAAGTACAGTGACTCACGGAAGTTTTTTCAATCTCCTTTTATTTAATATATTTTCAGGGTATTGTTATTTGAAGCAAAGGTACTATATCTGTAACATATTACACTTTATGTATACCTCTAAAGTTTGTATATACTCAGGTATACCAGAATTAAGAAAGGAAACTAATTATGGAAACATTTGACTAATATCGTGAGTCACTGTATCCTGAGTAGCTCTGTTCACATAATTTCTTCATGAAAGACTGAATATAATAATTAAGAGATGTTGGAAAACAAGTGAAAAAAATTCATATGATATTTACAGTAAAAATTGTTCTGTAGTATATTTAAATCAGGCGACACTGAGTGTGTCGAAATCACCTTTGTTGAGTGCTTGGCGGTGGAATGAATTTCGCACACAATTGTAATAATATAACAGTATAAATATGTTATATAATTGTTGATGCACTGATAGAGAGTGTACGTGGTGAAAGCGACAAGAACTTGCGAGAGAGTATCCCTAAAACAATTGACGATCACCTCGGAATGAAATGAAGATCGTCCTGGCAGTCCATTCGAATAGTTTAACTACAGCCTTTATTAATTATTTTATTTTTTTCGTCGAATCAAGTGATAAAGGATATCAGTGACGTTCAATATAATACATATGTAAATATTTTATAATTATTTGCGTATTATACAACATACTCATGATTACATCAGCTTTCAGGGTATAAATGATTTCTCTTTCAAACACGTGCGCTGGGTTCGTTAGCATTCCTTTCATATCAATATCAGCTGTAAATCTGAGGTTGACAAGTTTGGTACAATTACATTACAAATGTCTAACTGTAATTTGAAAAATCATTTCACCTGTATAATTTCATCCAGTTTCATGTTTAATAAATTGTCTCTTTACCCGTTTGCCTAACGATTTATCTAGTCACTGCGTATGTTAAAGTTTACAATTAAAATCGTTGGCAGTACTAGTAAATAAGGTACTTCTGTCAAAAAGCATCGATTGCTTTGGAAAATATTCTAAACGCCATGGTTGTCTCGTGTTTGTAATAGATGGACCATAACACGTAACACAAGCGTGACTCGTCATTATGAAAAGGAATTAATAAGTGAATAATTTACAAACTGTCTTACGAATCATATGTAGGTCAACCAGTTTTCACTGGGACGTTTGTTAAGCAAATAAATGAGTGTTGCATAAGCAGCACTATGCAAAATTCAGGATTGACAGCGTTGGGTACTTTCGAAGACAATTTCCACTTGTCGTTTAATTACACCCAACCATCACCGTTGTAAATTAAATCGTTTATTAACATCCTCATCTACAATCTGGATCATTGTTTCGTCGATTAATAAATACACAACACGGTCTGCTGAATTTTGCAAATTCGCCTGCACAGAGTGTCTCGAACGGAAAATAGGTGGAAATAGCGTTGTTATTTAAGAGAATCAGATTCCAGCGACGATGCAGGTTCGTTCGAATTGAATTTTTATGGCTGCGCGTCGGAGCAACAAAACTATATGCATATATCGCGGCACTCCGGCGACGGAGTTAAAGTGTCGCGAATTGCATACGTACGAGCAATTACGCGCGCGAACATTGGCCAATTACACGGAAGTACACTGGTAATGGATCTGCGATAGAAAAAAAGTACGGCAAAACGTGATTTGCAAAAATTTCGCGTCGCTTTGAACACGGTCGCGGTGACGCGGTTTCAGCGACAAGATTAATCGACGTCGCGATTCACTCTCGCCGCTGTTATCGAAACCGCTGTATCGCTTTCGTCATTCCTCTCGACACAATATTAATGTTTCGCATTGGAAACCAGCATATGAGGAATATTGACAAAGAATTTTCGAATCCGTCGCGCGATTTAATGGCGCGAGAGATTATTTAGCTCGACTCATATGATGGTGACTTCGGTTTATCAATTAACCCTTATAGGACCGTGGGGTACAGGTGTATCCCACAACATATTTTGTAAAACACTTAAAACAACATTATCTCTAATAAGTAGACTGCGGATGTCTATGCGATTTAATACATCCAAATTGGTGAATGATGGACATTTAATAACTTAGCAAAATAAAAGTGACATATTTTGAGCATTTCTAGGAGCAAGTGCAGTCTTCTAGAAATTTGATTTATTTAACTGTATTCACATAGGAGAAATGGAAGTCTAAAAATGTATGCTTGCATAAACATTCGCTGTCTAGTAATAAGTTTAATACGTTGAACGCCACAGTGAAAACGGCCGTACCTAATCAGACACGGCATAATTTACTATTTTTTATATGAATCGTAAGGAAAAAAAAGATTTGAGTACTCAGTCGTGTTCTTGTATTCCTACATTATTGTTTCAGTACGAAGTTTGCTCAGAATTTGCGACAGTCAATAATTGTTTAATTAAATTAAATTTGAGGCGTCGGTCACCGGTGATTGCCAGGGCGTTCAGCGTGTTAATGAATAAAATTAGATTTTCAGTGTTTTAATTTGTCTGTTTCTTTTAATACATTTTCATATATATTCTTTAACTGACAAATGTACAAAACACTGAGATAATTCTGTACCCTGCAAGGTCTTTAACCCTAGTGCGTTCCTCCGTTCGGCTATACACTCAAGGTTTTTGCATCAAAAACGCCCCGAATGTATGGAACTTATATTTTCAATTTGTTAATATAATGAGAGCACTAAGGAAATGTAGAAATAACCAGTCGCATGTAGTACAATGTCATCATTGCAAAAGTTTTTTAAATAAGTGAAGACGCGATGAGTCAAAAAAGGCCTTAAGACCGCACTGAGGTTAACGTAACTTTTAATAGTTGAATAGTATATTCTAGCGACTGGATGTGGAGAAAAATTTACGTGGATTATTTTGTTTAATTTGAATTGAAATCATAGAAATGTCAAGGAACATCTGTCGAAGATTTCCTGTTGAGAAAAAAATTTATAAACGGTTTAATTTTTCTTCTTCTCTTTTCTTGCTGAAAGTACAGAGTTTTATAAAGGGCTGGTAAATTCAATTTTTAATTAATTCAAAATGAGAATAGAAAATTTAACATAAAGCGTCGTTGAACATTTAAAAGAATACTCTCTGAACATAAAAGTACCAAATTTTCTGCGTCCTTAAAAACATACCAGAAAATCCTTAAAATGTGTAAAAAAGAGTTCAAAAAACATTTATTAATTCAGCTGCATTCTTTCTATTGTGTCGTCTTCGCGGTCCTTTTTACCCATTCATTGTCAACTTTTTATTCTCGAAGATTTTTGTATAATTCTATACATTTTAGTTACTTTCCAACGGATTTAATAATCTTAGATACGCGAGATCCCCAAATGGGGACCATGACAGTGAATGGGTTAAAGTCTCCGCACGAATGTGCAGAAAAATTAGAAATTAAAAATGTAAGAATATAATAAAAATAGAGAGGCGTTGCACGAAAGTTGCTAGGTGGTCAAAGTAATTGAATGTTCTTTTTAAAGATGCGCGATGGCGAGAGCAAGGTCGATAGTTTTTCTCTTTGCCAGGCAGGAAACAGATCGGATACGTAATTCATTACAGCTTCCTTCATTTAATGCTCCTAATGCTTCCGCTGGCTTTTTACGCCCTGCAATCCGACTTTCTTGGCGCACTAAAATTCATCTTGCAGGAAAAAGAAAAGCAAGCTTTGAAAAAAACGGACGGAGCAGGAACGAGGTATCGGGAACGCAATAAACCGGCAACGCGTAACGCCGAACTGAAATAATTCCAGAGCTTCGCCATTTTTTTTTTCTTCCCAACCGCGTTCGAAAGTCACCTGTTTTGCTCTTCGTTTCCTTTCGAATCTCGGAGAAAGCGTGCACGGACCTTTTTCGAATCCAGATAACAGTTTCTTCGGTTTCAGTGCGTTTTTGTTGCAAGAAAAATGTATTAATAGTACTGAGGTGAATGGCATTAATGATTCTTAAGAGACGCCTGATGGTGGACTGTTATTTGTTGTATTGATTCTTAAGGAGCTTCTGATTTAGTTGGCAATTTTTGGGCTCAGAGAATGGCAGTTTTTCAGCAAAAAAAATTCTTCTACTATATTTTTCACAAGTTCAGGAATTTAGTTCGTCGTTCCAAGAAAACTGGAGTTGTGCGGAGACTTGAAATTATTTCACAATTTTTGGATATCCTGATTTCGAGCAATTCAATCAGAACTTTGCAACCAAATTTTAGACTTCGAATCGAGACTTTAAATCTTGGAAAATATAGGAAGCATAAAAATTTTTATTTTTATCGCACAACCTTCCCTATATACAATATTTATTCAACAATTTTACTTCTAATATCAACGAAACCAAAATTATTTGTGATAGTATTTGCATACTCGTGAGTCACTCTTGTATCAGGTTATCCGTTTTTCATCAATTCTTTAATGAAAATCGAATTACAATAGAACAAATCTACTCACCATTTAATCAGCTCATATTTCGAACCTTATTACACCCACTAAATTATTATTTCGTCTGTACTTGACAATTTACACATGACATTGATAATTTAAAATCAGTTTAGAATGAATTTTAGGCTTGAAGAACGGAAACTTCTTGAGGAAAAGATTCAAAGAACTATTTTATCGATGGAACAAGACCACGAAAAATAATCCCCAGTATCTCCATAATTCAAATTAATTACAATTGTAAATTTATGCTCGATGTCAGCTTTAAAAACGAAATTACTCATGGAACATACAACTTATTTTCTTCAGATCGAAATTAATCTTTTTCTCAACAGCACGAAGATTCTTTTCAAAGGAAATCCATCAGGGGTATCTTCGCGTTTGGATTTCGAAACGGTCGAAACAGATTTCGCGTGGATAAAAGCGGAAGCAGGAGGAGGGATGCAGAAAGAGAAATAGAAAAATAGAAAAGAAAAGGAGCACGGTTGCATTAGCTCGGTGCCCTCGAACGAGCGCACGCACACGCACGCTCACTTCGAAACGATGCACCTGCACACCGGTGTGTCTCTCGATCTCGATATCGAGAACTCGCCTTTTAATGACAGCCACTCGTAACACAGGATCACTCGTCCTTGCAACCTGCCAGGATCCTTGCCCTCTTGCGCGTTTTCTTGCGTCAGTCTTCCGAGCACCGTTCCTTCTCTGCGCTCGTGCGCGTAAGCAATTCTTCATATCCGCGGAATATACGTACCTGCCATCTTGATCTCAGAACCTGATAGCTGCTTATCTAACCGCGAAATGATCTGATTTTGGGCGTTCGCGAATTTTGGATATCGGTGACGGGTTAATCCGTCATTGGACACCGGTCTGTCGTGGACAGAGGCTTTCTATTGCGGTAAATTTGTGACATTGTTGCATCTTTTAAGGTTTCGAAATTTGAGACTCTGGTGAATGTCGATCTGTTTTCGTGAATTTCTGTATTTTAGCAAGGATTTTTATTAGTGTAACGTTTTGAATTTTTGCAATTTTGCGAGGTCGGAGGGACGGTAAATGATCTAAAACTATGGTAAATGTCGATCTGTATTTATTATTTTCATTATCTTCGCAAGAATTTTTGTTGGTATAACATTTGGAATTTTTGCAATTTTGCGAGATCAGAGGGTTGGTAAATGGTCTGAAACTCTAGTAAGTGTCGATTTGTTTTTATTAATTTCCTTATTTTCGCAAAGATTTTTGTTAATGCGAATCACTGCAGAATTTTTAATTTTTGTAATTCGCGAATTTACTGCATTGGTACAAGATTTGTTCTACGAATAGTTTATTAATTATTATAGATTATATCGTTTTAAGTGCACAAAATTTTTTCAATTTTCGTTATCTGGAAATTTTATAATTTAAGTGCGAAATTGTTTTGCGAATCTTGTATTAATTATGAAAATATGATTTAGTTGAGCATCGATCTACGTCGAACTTTAGAATAAATTTTTACTTTCATTACTTTCTTGCGACATTTATTCACGCAACTTTCTACAATTTATCGACTATTGTTGCTCAAACATCCGCTTGCACAACCTCCATCTTACCCGAAAGTGTTACTAATTACAGCCTCTAAATGTTCTCATAAAAACCTTTTATCTAAACCATATATATTTTTAATAATTCCGTATCTTTCGTAGAATTACGTTGCGCTCGTAAATGGTTAATCCTTCATCGCAAATTGTTTATCTGAACAAATGAAAGCATCGTGAATATACCGGTGCTCCTGTAACAGAAGCAAAAAATCCAAGATACTACTGATATTTTTTTAGCAATATTTATTTCTGTAGCATCGTATAATGTTCGTTAATTATTGCCTCCTTAATCGAGATTACTTATCACACTCTAAACGCTGGCAAAATTCTAGGAATTTCGTAACCTTCCACTGTTATTACTTCTCCTATACTTTGATCCATTAACTTTTTTATTGATCGCTTTATGATCCTTAGTATCTCCTAATCGAGTATTATTTTACACTAATTGTCTCGGTGAATGGTTACAGAATTTCACCAGTTTTGCAATGTTCACCAGTCACCGAGTGTCTCGTAAATAAATAAATAAACATTATCTCGGCAGTCACTTTCTAATGTGACCTCTGCTGGAAGTTTAAAATATTTATTGCAAAATCGAGTGCAATATTTCCAAATGTCAATACACAGAAAATCAAAAGAAAATGCTCACGAAAGTATTTATAGTTTATGCAGTGATCGAAATTAATTCGATCTTCATAAACTCCTAATTATCTAATCACTAAAATCGTTCAGTTTGTATCCGAAATTTGTTTAAAACAAATACACCAAAACAGTAAACAGAAATTAAACGAAAGAAAAGCGCTTTGCAAGGTCGAATCATCCAATTCAATCGTTTTTTCAATTTTCCAGCCTTCCAATCTCGTTTAACGCTAAAAATAACTATCATCGACCAATTAGAAAAATTCTCCACGCAGCATCCACGTAGTAAGGACACTGAGCGTAATTCGAATCCTAGAACTGGTTCATGAATTGTTCATGCAAATGACGTTCGCACATCAGCGGATGTTTACCAAGGAACAAGCACAGTATTTTCACGAGAACGATGACAAGACTGCGGATATTTATGCAATTCAATGGACATTTAAACTCAACAAAACAAAGATTACGTACTTTAAACGTTTCAAGGAGCAAATGCAGTCCTATTGAAGTCTCATTTATTTAATTGCATTAACACAGGAAACATGGAAGTCTAAAATGTGTATTTGCATAAGCATCCACAATCTAGTGATGACAATGATTCGTTCAAGGCAACGTTTTACTGACGTGTGATCGACGATTTTTCAGGTGACGATCAATACCGAGGAGCAGGTGGATCCAGCAGCGGAAGTCCTCCAGCGAGTCTGCTGGTGGTCCCTCAGCCTTTGACCGTGAAACCCTCTCATCCGTCGCACTTGAACCCACATTTGGGTGGACCACACTCCCATCCACCGAGGAAATACCAGTGCAAAATGTGCCCTCAGGTCAGTGTACAGTTTGACAGAATTTTTCATTTTATTTCGTCGCTCGAGATGAAATACAGGGAGACTGAAACTGAGACCTTCGAGGTCTGCTCTTGTCTGATTGTGAGTGTAGAGAATTTTGCTAGTTCCAGGCCATTGTAGATTCTCTCGAGAGGTTTAGATCACATATGGGATTAATAAACAGACGAATGTGAAAGAGGCCCATGAATGAGTAAAGTCTCTTCTTGTTTCACAAGGAGTTAAAATACAAGTTAGTAAAATTAAACAATTTTAAACGTGAATTGCTCTCTTATTTCGGAAAGTTGCGCGCTTTGACTTTGTAAAATTATTACTTTTGGGGTAATCTAAAATTATGCGAACTTTAGACCAAATCGGTGGTTCCAAGGTCATGCACTCTCTTTGTGAGTGTAGCAAATTTTAGTCGTCCAAGGCCATTGTAGCTTCTTTCGAGAGGTTTAGATTACTTATATTATTAACAAACAGACAAATATGAAAGAGGTCTACTTGGAACCGACGCGTACGCTGCGTGCGGATGAGCTACAGTAGCACACAGCGAGACGTTGCAGCGAACGCCCATGGGCGTCGACAGTACACGGTAAATGGCTTTGTAACGATAGAATGTCCCAATCATTCGAATTATACAACACATTAATAGCTAAAGACGCGTTACAATTAATAATTAAAAGGTTATACAGTAGGACCTTAATTATCCGAACACTGGCCATTCCAAAAATGAATCATCTTGTGTCAGTTACAAACTAAAATTCCTATTACTATTTTACGTTCTAAGTCCTACTGTATTTTCAACAAGGAGGAACAGAGTTACCCAATCCGAGAGGAAGGGACAGAGAAGGCATAAAAAGGAGAGAAGACAATTCCGCGGATCCTTGAATGCGAAACGAAGGGGTGGTCGCGGTGCAATTAAGCGTTCCGAGGGATGAAGAATTCCTGAGCCGATAATGGCTCGTTTTATTGGGCTTCAACCCTTTACGGTTTTCCTTAAGAAGGCTTGCGCGCACAGTAGTGGCTGATTTTTACCGCAGGTACATTCGTGAGGACGCGACATTCAACAAAAGCCACGAGGGTTATTCGGTTCTCGCCACTGTTGTAAAACACCGGCCATTCAGCTGGCAACCACTTTTCTCCGCTCCCGGTGTAACACACCGCGGGGTTAAGGCACCCTCCCTGCTTTCTACCTTCTCCGATTCCCCTCTCTTCGTTCGCCTATCTTTCTGTCCCTTTCACGCATTGTCCCTGTGAAACGTGGAACATGCACTTCCTCGCCCGGAAAACCAGGAAATTTTATATTCTCTTTATTCTTTTCGCCGTTTGAAGAATGAATCGTTTTGCGATTGATTTGTGTACGGAGTTATTTTTTTAATGAGTTTCTGTTTATGCGTTCTTTGAAGCTGATGTTCGGTTTGAGCAGATGTTTCGGATGTTAGTAATTTTCGTGCGATCGTTGAAGCTGTTTAACACTTTGAATCTGTTATTATTTATTTAATCGTGTGTAATATTAATAAATATATTTGTGCAGGTCCAATGGAATGAATAGAAAAATCATTAAATTTACTAACATTATTGATTAAAAAGATTATTTTTTGGGGGTATATTCGTTCTGTATAAAAATGTAAAAGGAATGTAATTTTCAGTTTATTCAGCGTGGCAGTCACAGTATTAAGTTGTTTAAAAATTATTCAGAATCCGCAACTTCATTTCACATGTTACATGAATTTTATTTCAACTTGAAATTGAACCATTTCTTATTTAAATAATGCAATGGGGAAATTCTGGAAAAGTTTGTCCATATTTACATTTCATTAAAATTCAAGTGTTTCATTAATTAACTTCAATCGAATACAAAATGTGAATTTATAAAAATGTCAAGTTTAATGTTCTCGTCACGTATATACAAATATTTATACACTAGATAAACGTGGGACGTTTGTAGTCTGCACGAAAGAAACCATTTCGATACGCTTTTATTAATTAATAAAAATATAGAAACTGAAAGAAGAGTCAAAATTAGTAGTCCACTGTACAGCTCTTCAGCTCCTGATATTAAATAAAATTGCTGTTTTCCCTATTAAAGCTCTCATTGTTCTGTTATTATGTCATGTACTTCGTAGATATTCACCAAAAACCATACAGTGTAATTAATACACCAAGTTTTGCAAAAATTCGGTAAGCACATTTTTGATTTTTCGAATTATAAATCTTCGTTAAATCTCAATCTAATTATTTACTCATCAATGAATTATTCTACGAATTTAGTCGCAGTATATCAAACGAATTCAATTTGAACTCACCAAAGATTTTCCCGTCTTAGAAAATATTCAAAAATTCCAAGGCAAGGTTTTTCATGAACATTTAACGTGCCATTTCCAAGACGCCACGTTCGCCAAAGAAATTCCCGCACAAATCCCTCGATTTCCTCGCGGCCGTTTCGGAACGACTTTCTCTAAAAATTCACCGAAGCCTTCCATAAAAATAAAGCAAAAAAACATATTTCATCCCCCTTTGGAATCGTTTCCTTTAATACAAAAATCATTTCTCCGCACGTTTTCCGCTCGTGCATATCCTTTCACCGATCGTGTATCGATTCTGCTTATTTCTATTTCAACCCTCTCGGCGTTTCTTTCTGTGAACGCGGCCGATGTCTCGGGGGCTCGCAGGTAGAAAAAGGGGTGCACGGCCTCGAAAAATAAAACAGACGACTGTTTTTCGAAATCGAGCCGTCGCATGGCTCGTTTATGACGCGGGACTTGCTGTTTACATCTTGTAATCCAGAACGAAGTCGAGGATTAGCCCGTCGAAAGTCCCAGGATTACCGGTTTCCCTTCTTCTTAACGCGAACGCGCTGCCATCTTTGCAATTAGCTCCATTAGCCGGCCACATTCTCCGAAATTGGAAAAACTAACACGGAAAACGAAGTTTTTAATTGGATTAATTAAATCTTTGACTTCAAGGTGTGCTGCACTTTCATGCGTATATTTAGTTGTTTTTTTCATTCAGACTATTATGAGGGTGCAAAAAATATAACGCCTAGTGAACGAGTGTGTGTAAATTATTTTTTTCAGAGGCTTAGGGATGGATAACAATTTTTTTTCATAGCTCTGAATGTATAGAAACACTTTTTTGTATATACACTACCGATCAAGACTTTAGAATGACTACATGAATAAAAAACACAGGGTACTTTTAAGAAAAAATGAACGCCTTTAAAATAAACGCTCTTAAAATAAGATATATTCTTGTTAACATCTGGTATATTAATGATGGCTCAGTACAAAACTTATTAGGCCTATATTTATTAGCAAGTGATGCAAAACTTTCGACCGGTAGAGTAACTCTGGTATTTTAATGCAGGAGTAGAAAATAATTATGAAATATTGTTACGTAACTGAAGTTAAATAACAATTGACGAAAAAAATTAAATTCGAGTTTTCTGAAAATAAATTGCGAGTAATAGTATAACAAAGGGTGTATAATAGTGTAGTAAATAATATAAAAAATACTGTTGTAAATAAAAATATTTCTATGACAAAAAAATGAACGCAAATATTTTCGAAAATATGTTATCAGTCTCTGCGGTGGGTTTACATAAAAAATCTACAAGTAGGGAGTTCTTCAGGGCTTTTTCCGGGGTTTGTTGTCCTGCTGCGGCAGGTAGCGGAAGGGTTGAGGCGATATTCGAAAATTGAGCTGTCGCCAATGTTTTCCGGTGCATTTATGACCGGATTTTACGGGCGCATCCTCCCTAAGCTCGATTCTCTAACCCTTTTTTTCCGGGACTGTTTGCAGATTTAAAAAAGTCCTTTTAATCCTTTAACTGCCTCGTCGAAAGAGTGTGAAAGCCGATGTCCTTGTATTCTATCTTTTCACTCCTTCCCTTGATTCCTTATGTCCTTTTTTTTTATTTATTTGTTATGACCTAATGGCACTTTACGGATTACCGCGTCCAACAACAGCCTATCCCTGGAAACGAAAGTTACTTCATTCTTTTCTTTAATTCTTCACCAGATGTTCCGTGACTGCACTGTCTCGCTATTATTATGAATAGGCTAATTTTCTGTGATAATTATCGGTCGATATTCGTCGAGGTGTCGACTCGATAGATCTACATAAATTCTTCTACTTATCTTACATTTATATCTTTTTACATTTTCCATTGCCAATCGTAAGTACTCTATAATTTTATTAAAAATAAAACTGAAGAAAAATTAAATAAAGGAGAAAAGAAAGAAGAATCGACTCATTCAGTAATAGAGTACAACCTACAGAAAATATAATATCAGAGGACGAAGCTCAAAAAGAGGACGAATATCCACTGACTACATAAGAAGAGAAAATAAAAAAAAAAAGAAAATTAATAACAGAATCACGAGACATCATCGAAGAAGATGAAGACACCTATCTCCAACATTGAAGAATCAGGACCACTAGATATATAATCTAGTTCAACCTAAAGAAAATAAAGAAATTCGGTCACCGAAGCCCAGATATGGAATCTCACATGAAAATACCTCTAAAGAACTGAAAACGAAAGAAAAGAAGTGACAGAGTCACGAAACGTCATCGAAGAAGACGAAGACACGCGTCTTCGAAATTGAAGAATCAACTGCAGGAAAAATAGAAGCAAACTCTAAAAGGAGATCCTATATCATCTGAAGCGTCTGAAATAAAGTCAAAAAGGATGACGGAACGACCGAGCCCGAACGATGAAACGGAGCCACAGAAACAGGATCACGAGAAGGTTCGAGGCGAGAAAACGCTTTAAGAGACGAGAAAATCGCGATCGAAGGACGCCGTTGCACATAATATCCATACCAATAAGACGGATCGTTAAAATTTAATGATATTCACCTAACGTTTATAGAATGGGACGGATTATCATAGACCGGAGGCCAGTGAAACGCATCGCGCCTGATCTGACACGTACACACGTACTCTTACGTACGTAAGTGGCTTCCATGTTTCCGTTGAAAAACAGCAATTATTGCCTGTTACATTAACGTTGCACACGGTGTTCGCAGAGGTTTATTACTTCGATATCGGAACGGAGAAACGGAATCTAAAAGGGGACGATGTTTTACAGAGGAATCGCCGTGCGTTCCGACGTCTGGCGAACCGCCGATTGAGTCATGCAAACAGGTGTACAGATAATTTATCGACCATTGCTTTGCGATCGAGGTATCCTTATTGTTCATTACACCGGGTGAATCGATAACCTAAAATCTAATTAATTTTGAAGCCTCTGATACCGTGGAATCGCTGCACAGGGTGGTCCACCGGAACCAGAACGCCTAAAATGTCTCCTTGCAGTCTTACAAGTTGTTAGTCTTACACTATCGTCCATAAGTGGACGCTTGCCCATTTTGAGTAAAATGATTATTCGAATGTGGATTCAATTTTTTGGCTTGATATTAGTATTGTATGTTATTATATTTATCGATTTTACGGTAGTATAATAGCTGAGTATGGTATTAATAATGCGGACGTACAATTTGATAAAATTATAGTAGTATTCATAGAATTTTAGATAGTACAGGATTTCTGTAATTCAGAGGTCAACGTAATTGAAGGATTCATAACGAAAACAACCCTTGTCAATTTTTGTCTTCTTTCAGGAGAGCAAAGAATACTCTAGCATCTTTAATTTTTGTTTAATAAATTTCAATTTTTTTAAACAATATATCCATCTTGTTACAGAGTTGTTATTGGTGTTCTCCGTAATTATATCGCAGAAGAATTGCATCCAATTAAATCATGAAGTTGTGCAGTTGTGTTGTTATAGTAAATTTTAACAAGGTTTAAAGTATCTCGTTAACTATTAGATTTAAGGTCTTTTTTTAAAAAAAGGAATTTTTAAAAAAATGACACTCCATTTCACGAAACGATAACCTTCAAATCTCCGAACAACGCCTCCACCTAGAAAAAAGTTAACGCACTCTGTAACATCGCCCTTAAAACCATGCAACTTTTCTACACATCAATTTTCCACAGAACGAATAATTTAAAAGTTATGCAAGGTGAGTGTGTTATGTGTCACCCTGCAGAGGGTTAAAATTGTCCTTTTACAAGACACTGTATATATTCCGCACACGTGGATGGTCATTAGCCCTTCACGAACAGTGTGCAGGTTCACAGCAAGGGGTGTCGTTCCCTTAATTTCTCGATACATCGTAACAGTTCTCTCTTCTTCGCCACCCTTTCTTCCTTCCACGCAACAACGCGAAAGAAATAATGATTTCTCAATCGTTGAAAATTGTAACGTCGATCATTGCCGCTGTTTCTTCGCTTTCTCGCGAAAAAATGGTAGTCGTTCGGTTTGGTACCGTTGCACGAGATCTATGTAATTTCCAAGACCCGACAACTTTCAAGGGCGGCTATTCCCCACCCCCGGTACACGGAGATCTGTAATTTTCGTCGATTTAATCCTGGACGAGTCAGCTCCGCTATTTATTACACTGTAATATTGAAATAAGCGCTGACGAATAACCGGGTCGAGCGTGTATGCACGCGTAGAGGCCTCCTCGTCTTATTGCCGCGCCTGATAAGACCCAGAAAGCCATTAAAGCGTCGCCTTGATCGGCATTTAATGAAGAAAATCATAATAACGAACCAGCTGCACTACACTCCATCCTTCAACCACGTTCCGCCGATCTTCCCCTTCGCTCTTGCTAATCTCGACGCCGTTTCCTAGATCGACGCCCGACAGGAGTGTCGAGGTGTCGATAATTGGAGGCATCGGAGGCATTGTGGTCTTTAAGGTCTGTGAATTGCGTGAGTGATCAAGGATTCCCCCTGATATCAGGATTTATAGATACATTGGAGGTTTGGAAGTTTTTTGGCGATTGAGAGAAGTTTGAGAGAGGAGTGTACAGGATGTTCAATTTTTGGGGGCCATATGTAGGGGTACGAGTTTAGTGGAATTTGAATTAATGTTTTGCGAGTCCCTTATTTTGAGAATGGTGTAAATGTTTGGCTGTTTCGAGATATTGAAGAGTTTGTATGATACTGTTTGTACGAATATGATTGGTTATTGCGAAGAGATTTATCTGATCATTATAATTGGCTGTTTTTAATAGGAGTCGTGAAGCAAGGAAGTCCTTAACTACCGTATAATTTGTATTTTATATTATTATTGTTACAGTTATATACATTTGCACTTAATGAAATAAACACGAGTAAAGCAATAATAATAAAGTGCTTCTAACCTCTTCTTCCGCCTGTACGTATTGCCAAACGTTATGCAACGTGATGTTCATTTATGGAATCACATTAAAGGGGTAATTTGTACTAAAAATAATTGAAATCATTTCTATTTAAGAGTCTACATTACACAATCAATATATTGTTAATTAAGTGCGCTCGTAGCCAACAATATACATAATCAATTTTGTCAAAAACGAAGTATCGTATCCAAAAATTTATACAATAGAACCTCGATTATCCGAACACTGGTAATCTGAAACTTCCTCTTCCATGTAAATTACAAACTATAATTATCATCAGTAACACTGTATACGTAATTTAATTCCGACGTGTATTTTTATATTCTAAACCAAAAGTATCATTTTTATGCGAAACATAGTTGAAATATGATTAATCTTGTTACCAATTACAAATCGGATAATCGAGATTCTACTGTACTATAATTTCGACCTGTTTTTATATGATGGATCACATCCTCCTCGATTGTACCACAAGTACTGAAACGTCCTGTACAAAGAATTATCAAATCTATGACTGTGCTTAATTTAACATAAAACAGCAAAAATATAAAAATTAGGAAAAATATCAAATATTTGATAAAAATTGCAAGTGTCCTAATACCTATGTCCTTATGGACGAGATAGTGTGCATAAAAATTTCTATACTCCACTCGGTCTACAGTCCTGTTTATCCAGACAAAAATCGATAGACCATAAATGGACGACAATTCGAGAAAATTATTCATCGAAGGACCGTTTCCTCTTCGAGATCTCGAGCTTTCCATGTTCGAGATCGCGGCAAAACAATACGTCGGACGCCGGGCCATTACGGGCCGATGCGCAATTAATATTACCAACCGGTGCTCCCGTCCGTCTCCATAAACTCGAAATTTATGATTCCCGGGCCCCTGGGCCCGCTGCCGCTTAATTACAATAAGAATCATCGTCCGGCTGTAAAATAATACATAACGAACGTGGACCGCCACGCCGCGGATCGTTCCCCGTAACGCTAATTATTAACTATCGTCGAAAGGAATCCGCCGCGGCCTTATAGTCGCTCGAGTTTTCCTTTTTTCCCTTCTCCTTCCGCCGCACAAATCGACATTTTCCTTTTTTACTTAAGACGCGACCGCCTGGCGCGGTGACAAAGCATTTTTTTCCCTCACTTTTTCAATTTCTTTTTTAGACAGACTTGGGTGCACCTGTGATCGCTTCAAATGTAATTTTATGGGTATAACTGCTTATTTTTACAGCAACTTTGTGGTAACTGTTATTTACTTCTGTATATAAATTTGACACGTTTATACAATGTAAGGCTATGTCCTAATTAGATGTCGCATAGCGGCAAAATCGTTGTCGTCCGATCGACCGACCAACATGACAATAAACAAACCAAACACATTCTATGGTCGCGTCCAAATCGGCAACGCGTGCGATGCGACAGCGTCGTATTTGACGGTTGCATTGTTTGAAATTGAAACCAGTTTGTTTTTGGTCGCATCACACGCACGTATTATTATTTTATTACGTCTGTAACAAAAATGCATAATTTCGCAGAGTTATTGATTTCTAAAGTACAAAAAGGGTCTATTTTAGGGAATAAATGGGTCGAAAACTATACAAACCATGTATTAATGGAGGAGGAATGGGGGAAAGTGGCATTAGCATTGAAAAAAGACAGTAAGTTTTTTGAATTTATTTATTCATCTGACATTTTAAGAATTTGACAAAGACGTCTTGGAAAGTGACCGGTTACCCGGTCGCAAATACTATTCGACAGCCGGAAGTATACGAACATTCTCGCATTGTTGTTGACCGACCGACATGTAACAATAAGTGTGCCGTGGCATCTTAGCTTCAAATAAAAATGAATAAGTAAATGTAGTATATGTGTATGGATTTTGTTATTCCTATAATTTTTAGTACGTACATTTTTGTTTGTGGTATCCCGCGGTATTTTGGGAATGACATGAGTGTGCCAAGACTGAGAAAAAGTTGCGATGCACTGGGTTAGACGACAATGATTTTGTCGCTGTGCGACATCTAATTAGGACATAGGCTAAGGCACAGCAGATATTAGAATTTTTTTAATAAAAACTGTATTTTTTATATTACACGTTTTGACAGCGTGGCGTCGTTAACATAACTGAGATAATTGTTTACTAAAAATTAATATCTGAAGCGTTCAACATGTACAACGATGTTTTTGATAATAATTGATATATCATCGCATATTGGCTTCTTCCTACAGGAGTGTACTTCATTATGAGGGAGAATTAAGACATTGTGTAGGGTAAATTAGCTTAGAGTGATGGCAGTAAGTCGCGAAAAAGTCAATTTTATTTATGGACGAAAGAATGTTTTATTACATCTATTCAAAGATCTGCGTGTATATTTTTTTTGTACAGGGTGTTTTTTGGAAGTAGTAACGGTAGAATATCTTATGAGGAACTGTAGCTGTCAAAAAAATGTTTTTACAACAGTTGTTTCGTATAAAGGAGGACATTATGTGGTATAAATAATTTTTCTATAGGTGGAGTAGGAGGGGAGATTTCAAGGTCAAGATAATTTTTTATACTACTCAATTTTTTAACATTACTGTTGCCTTTTTTTAAATTCTTGTTTATGACGCTGACGATTTTTTAAATTCGAAATTTACCGTGCGATCGAATTTTCAACAAATGAAATGATGATCATCGAACGCGCGAAAATATTATTTTACACGAGTCCCGCGGGTTTTTCGAACCTTTGGATTATGTTTGTAAGGGAAACCTTTTTCCTCGATATAATGAGAATCGAATGTAGTGTTGGCGATCGGCTCGACAAAAGGGTTTCGTATTTCGCGACTGCACCTCGGAAAATGACAAGGAAACAAATTACAAATGTTTTTTTTTTATTGATAACATTATGAATTACTGCAGACGGATCATTATTTATATCCCTGAAATAAAATATCGTTCAATGCAAGAGTTCATTGTGTAATGGTAGAACGCTTCAGCTTTGCTAATATAAAAAAATATCATACTTACAAAATTCAGAATTAGCAAGAAGGAAAAAATATGCGACTGTATTTTACAGCTACTGAGTTACAATGTAGAAAACTGAGGTCCTAGGATCATAGATATCATTATACCATTCAACTCTTTCCAGAACAATTTTTATTTGATTTGCAGTAAAAAAACATTCCAAAATCCCTTTCTTCACACAATCACACATGTCAAGTTACAAGTATACATCAAATTCTTCTTAATTTTTCAATTGCAAAAAGTGCATATCGTTTTTCTAATATTGATTCATTGTAAGATTTCAAGGTCAATGTAAAAATCGATATATTAACCATCAAACATACAAAACGGTATTTTCTACATATTGTTGCATAGCGAACACAATACTGAAATTGATCAGTGGCCTTGAGATATCACTGTCCTCCAAAAATACACATACATATATTTCTAGGTTTTTCACATTGTATATACCCACCTGAACCTACACTCCCATATTAAAAAAAAAAATTAGAAAAAGAAGAAATAAAATCTTCAAATTTTATTTATCCATCTGAACCTATAATCGAGTAATCAAAAAAAAAAAATAGAAAAAGTAGATTCAAAGCTCGACGAGGCTTGGAGGTGGAAAACGGCAGGTCCCGGAAGCGTTCGAGATCTCGATGACCGTGATGCACGGAAGTGCGTTGCACCAGGTCGATTCGACGAAGGAGAACGAACTCGGCGATCGCGGTGGTACGAACGAATATTATTCCGCGAATAATTTCCGCGGCGCGGTTAACTAGATCCGCGTTGCGGTTTTCCGGCGGGGCGCGGTTCGGGGTTTCGAGAAGATCGATCGTCCGATCGATCGACCGATCGATCGTTGATGATGGCAATGAGAGTGGAAGGAAGAAAAGAAGAGGAGAGAGGAGAGCCGATCGAAAAAGGAGGGCAAAAAGCGGGCCGATAGAAGCAGGAAAAAGGCAGAGGAGAGGTGCGCGTCAAGGCTGCTCCGGATCGAACGTGAATCGAGAGGCCGATGAATGGGAAACGACCGGAGGATAAAGATCGGAGGAAGATGAATCGAGAGATTGGTGAATGAGAAATAAACAAAAGGCGGAATGAAACGGAACTCGGATAGAAGAGATTACTGCTGCGTGAAATGATTGTCGATTATTGTGGATATCGACGCGGAGAAGAGTAGAAGAAGAAGAAGAGGATTCCTTCTTCTGGTCAGGGTGATAGGCGGTGACAGGAATGATAGGATTGGAGGAAGGACAAAAAGAATGTGAAAGGGAAATGAATGTTGCTGGAGTGTAGAGTGAAAGGGAAATAGAAGAAGAAGCTCAGGAAGAAGTTGCAGAGGAAAGTAAGGGAGAGATTGAGGCAGAAACTGATGAAGAAATTGAAGGATGCAATGGACGCTGGAGAATAAAGTGAAGAAAAAATTAAAGAAGAGGCTACAGAAGAAAAGACTGCAGTAGACGGTGAGGTGTAGATTAAAAACAAATTATAGAAGAGACTACTACGGAAGAGAAGAAGACACTAAAGTGGAGACTAGTAGAAACTGAAGAAGAGACTAAAGATGAAATCGACAAACAGATTGAAGGACAAATTGAGGAAGAAACTGGAAATGAAACTAAAGAAGAGACTTAAGCAAAAACTAAAGAAGAGACTTAAGCAAAAACTAAAGAAGAGACGGAATAACAGTCTCCAGTAGGCGCTGAAGATTAGATTGAAGCACAAATTCAAGATGAGACTACAGAAGAAGCTGAAACAGAAGCTGAAGAAGAGACTGCAAGCGACACTGAAGCAGGCACTAAAGCGGAGACTAGCAGAAACTGAAGATGAAACCGACAAACAGACTGTAGGGCAAATTGAAGAACAAACTGAAATAGAACTGAAAAGCAGATTGAAGAAGAAAAGGAGACTAATAAAGAAATTGAAGCAGAAGCTGAGAAAGCTGAAGAATCGATGAAAGAAACTAGTGAAGAGACTGAAGAGGCCACTGGAGAAGAGACTAATCGTGAGAACGAATCCGAAAAAAGAGATTGCAGAAGAAAGAAAGGACTGTGTAGAAACTGTAGAACATACTGAAGAAGACGCAACAGAATGTCTCAATTTTTCCATCCAACCCAAATCTACAACCAACTGTCAGCTACCTATCATTTCACGTACACAATCAGCTCATACTTCTGATCTTCATCCTATAAAGAATAAAACCTATGCACCAGAAGCCGCGGAATCGACGGAAGTCCCAAGACGAAGCGAAGATCTTTCTAAGCTAGAGGAGACCGGATCAACAGGCAAGAATGATTCGAGAGATCGTGGAACGGAGAAGGGAAAAGAAGATGAAGAAGAGGATGAGGCAGGATGCTGTGCTCGTCACGGTACACTAGCCCCTGGACTTGAATCCCGGGCCCCCCGGCCACGGAGGTGCATAGCTTCATTCACCAGCCAGCCACTTTTTTACCCTTTCTTTTTGCCTCTCTTTCTCTCCTTATTTCTTCTTGTTCGTTGCCCCTCTACCCGGCGTATGCTGCTTCTGGAAGGACGTTGGATCGACGCCGAGAGATTACAGTGTTGCGAAGTGACAGCCGAGTCGATTAGCCCCCTCCTTCCGCAGCTTTTGATCGACCGTATCACCTCGAATCACGTTTTTCTCATCGATACCTCTTCTCTTTCGCGATTTTCACAGCCTTCCGACTCTAAGGAGGCGATTTTAGAGAGTTTTCAAGCTTCTCGTCCAGCCGATTTGAAGTGGACCCTATTTGATCACAGTTGACCATTTGAATGATGTTCTTCTCTTGAACGTCTATTTTGTTTGTTGAACTTCTGCGGATTAGAGGTTTCTGTTCATGGGATTATGCGAGCAGTACAATGTTCTGAACCCCTGTATTCTAGAAGGAATGCCGAAAATTGATAAAAATGAAAGTTAGCCTCCAGCCCATTCGAATCCTGTTCTTCTCTTGAATATCTCATATATTTTTTAAACTTTTGAGGATCAGAGGGATTGTTCATAGAAACATGGAGATAGCATATGTTTTTTGAAGCTCTGTGTTCCAGAGGGAATTCTAAAAATTGGTAAACATAAAAGTTAGCCTCTAGTGCTTGAAGAATTAACAGTCCGTAGATTGGGGTTTCGGGTCTCAAACGAAGAGTCCTGAAACTGGAGTGATCCAAATTTTCCAATTTCTCTTGTTCGCTTGAAATAGCTTCTTCTGTGAATGGATTTTCTGCTGACGCGCGCGGCCGAGGAAAATTCCTCACAGGAAAATTGTTTCGATTGCATTCGATCGATGGGACCGTCTCGCCGGAGCATTTTCTCGACTTCAATGGAACAGGGGTGATATTCAAATTTCTCGGAGTGCTCGGAATCGTACAATTCTTCAAATTATATGTCTCCTCGCCTTGATGCATTTTGCCTCGGCTCGACGTAATATTACGTTCTCTATTGGCATCCTCGATCGAAGGTGCTAGTCACTCGACTACACGCTTCCTTGCAACAGTGTCTCTTTTTACCCAGCAACATTCGCTCGCTTCTCCGCTTATTTTCACGCGGCGGAACATCGTTTCATTGCAATTTGATCCAACACGTCGAATTAAATGCTCGTCGGCTGGAAGTCGCGACGATCCACGAGGAAACCTGCGTTTCCTGTAATCCATACCTTTTATTTTGAGCTAATAGAGCCTCTGGACGCGCTGGAATTCGATGAGACGTTCCATGAAACAACATCTTCCAATTTGAATAATTCGACCCACTTCAGAGCTAAAATTGAATCAAAATTCAAGGTGAAACGGAATTATTTATTATTTCATGTAGAATACGAATTTTTATAAAAGATGTTATGGAAGGTTTTGTTAAAATTTTCGTTGATGATTTGCGTCACATGTTTGTTATTCACAGAAATTGCAAAATAACAGATTACTGGCGTATATTGAGATGATCGTCGACTTTTCAATATAACCAGGCTGCCTAATTGTTTTCAACACTAAATATCACCATGAAAGAATATATTACCTTCGTTAATTTTTCACTAAAACAAACCGTCAGTTTTTTAACCTTGCAATTTCACGCTGATCGACGGTGGTGAAAAAAAGAAGCGACTATTGCCAATTGATGACGCAGCTCCACAAAGGAATCACAGATTCTTTTCGACGTGTGAGGGTACATCAACGAAAAAAAGGGGGCCTCACCTGATCACGCACCACGGTAGCGAGAAGCCCGTCATTTTTTCCACTTGATTCTTTTTTATGCTCCCTTTTGCGCCCCTCCGCGAAGAGAGAGAGAGAGAGAGAGAGAGAGAAAGAGACCGCTGGAACGTCCAGAGAGAGCGAGAGTCCCAAACGCGGGGTCCCGTCTCAAAAACATCGGCTTAGATCTAATTTTAATCGAGTCTCTGCCGTGAGGCGTGCCCCACGAAAATGGGCCCCCTTCTGTCTGCCAGCCAATCCTTTGGGCCTCTTTTGTTACCCAGACTGTTTCCTCGTTGCGTGACCGACGATTTCAGTGGCCTGATGAGCAGCCTTGTTTCGGAAACCGAGTCCGTTTCCTTGTTCCCCGAATTATTTCCATAAAGTAGGTTGGTTCGTCGCGTGGAGTCTTGACAGATTGAAAATTCTGTAAATTTTGCGTTGAGCATAATTTTGGGACAGTGCGATTAATACACATGGGCCTGATGCAGGAAGATTGTCGAGATTGTGGATACCTGGAGAATCATCAGACCTGAAAAATCTGTTACATTGAAAGTTCAACAATTCTTTCTTATTGGGCCCAATTGTGTTTTCTAATTTAAGTGACGTTCTAGAAATTACCTGCAACACAAACGATTATTCTTTAATGTTTCCAAGACAAAAATATCATTTAAATCGTTCTTAAGGATCTCCACCGTCAGGCTCAGGAAAGAATCGAACGAGCACAATTTCCTTCTCGCGTTTCGCCGCAAAATTCAATCAAACGATCCTCTCTCGGGCAGCAGCGAAAAATGAAATCGAATGAAAACGTAAAGCTGGTGGATTGAATGGGTCAGGTTGAGGGGCCCTCGGGTGGGGAGGTCAGGTGGGGCCCAGCGGGCAGTGCAGCAGCGAGCCTCCCACGCCAAACAAAAGTCCTTAAGCCTTAGACTGAACATGATACCCCATTTACCTCTATGTACTAAATTTCTAAGTCCGATCTGGCCCCCCTTCTCCCTTCAGTACGCCTACCGTGTACATTGCTGGGCACAATGGGCCCCTCTGACCCCTCTGGATCCTTCTGTCGGAGTTATGTAACCGTCCGTCTGTCCGTCCGTTCGTACGTCTTGCCAGAAAAGCTTCTTTCTTCTTTGAATGGGCCAGGATCGAGGAGCACGATAGCTTTCTCGATTCGGTGTGAACGTACTAGGCCCTAGGTTCGGTGAAAAGGGACGATGTCTAGTTTAGATTATGCTATCGACCATGATTCTTCATCTTGTTCGTACTTCGACACTTTTTCAGGTCGTATCCTCGGTTGGTGATCAACTCGGGCTTGTTTCTGACTTTGGGTGTTGTTCACAGTTTCTGAAAGGGATTTTGAAGTGGGACTACATGGTGGACTATAATTTTTTGTTTTGAGTACTCGCGGTATGATTACAGCTTTAATTCATGTTTTCGTTTTTTGATGTCCCTGGGTTTTTTGATAGTTTATTAGGGTTTTAGGTCCCCCTTTAGGAGTGTTTGGAGCCTTCCTGACACTGTTTTCGGGACTTTGTTCAGATCAGGAATCCTGTTGAAGGAAATTAGGGTTTTCTCTGGCCATTCAGAGGGGATTTGTTAATTTTTTCTCTCGAAGTCACTGATTATTTGGCAGTCTACAGAGTGGTAAACCCTGTTGTCATTCTTAATTGCAATTAATAAAAATAATCGTTGTTGGATCGTTATACAGTTGAATAGTGACTGAAACGTGCCGGGTCGTGAGAAGCCAGCATCCTCCACATATGATGCGTGTCAAAGTCAGGAAAAAATGCGTTCACTCCACTTATGCCCCAATATATCACTCAGAAATCTCGCCTGAACTCCCTCCAAAAATTCCATTTTAAATACTTAAATCCATTCCCACGCAGACGGTCGATAAATCCCGAGGCAAAACAAAAACCGACTTCCTGTAGACCCTGCAAGTACTATTTTAAGACGTCGAGTGTCATCCCCGAGTACCCTAAAGAGACGTATGGGAATCTGTCATGGACCTTCGATCGGTCCTTCGCTCAACTTACCCATTGTCCTCTTTCGAATCCCTTTGAATAATTAAACTTTCTTCTTAAATCTCAACAGTTTCAAACAGCAGACCTATCCATTCAGGATAAAAATTAATCTCATCAAGAACATTCAGATAGAGTACTTGAAATGCAATGCAAAAAATATATAGTTATTTTCGGAACCGAATGTTCCACTTCACACACACTTAGAGTCTTTAATAACACAGAGCCAATTAATCGTGTTATTTTCACAATTATTAATACACGCTGTCCCTTCAGTATCGTTTGGTACATAAACAATTGTTTCTCGAAAACGTAGCTACGTAGGCAAAAATTGTATTCCACCTTTTCGATTCGTTATTTCATAAAGAATAACCCTGCTTTTTTTATAGAATTTACGGTTGCAGCCTGCTCGATGTTCGAAGCGATTCGAAGCCCGTTAGAGGCCGCGGCTGATGAGAACCACTGCGGATCCTTCTATCTCGAGGATACCGTGATAATGCGTGACAATTCGAATTTACTTGCAATTACCTATGGGCCGGATGATCACGTGATGCCTGGAAAGACGATTAAAGTGTATCAGGTCCTCCAGTTTCTCTCATCAGAACCGTTCCTTGAACGCCGGTACACCGTAACTAGCCGACTCGATTCACCTTCCTTTTTTTTTCCATTCCTCTCTTTCTGCTCTTTCACCTGTTCTACGTTTCGTCATTTCATCGGCCACGATCTGTGACGAAAGTAGTCGTCCTTTCTCTTTCCCTCTCTCCTTCCCCGTGCTCGTTGTTTGACGGATTTTTTGCCGACGAATTTTTTCGCCGCTTCCTGGACCGAAGTGGATATTGGCAATTTTCTAGCAGACCATGCGACTACCGGACCCGATTCTTCATCGTTCTTCGACTAATTAACGAAAGAGCCATAGCCGACGGCGAACAGAGGATTCGGCTTGTTCTTGAAGCGCGAAAGGGATTTTTTTTCGAGGACACCCCTGTACACCGTGCGGGATTTTTCTACCGTCCTCTTTCTTCTCTTTTTTTTCCGCGCTGTTTTATTCCTGGACACCTTTTTCTTCCGCTTCCGCTCGGGGGTAGCACGTTTTTCCACGGAAAAAATCGAGACTGTCGCGTGTCACTTCTTTCGAATTGCTTGTTACAGTAGCTGGCTCTCTGTTTTTTTTGTTTCTTTTTTTCTCGAGACGTTTGAAGGGAAAAGTATGTGGGGTGAAATTACAGCGGCAGCAAATTGGGGTTGGTTGTAATCATTTGTGATATATTGACGTGTAAAAGCGTTCTGAGAGTAATTTTTTGCTTGTTCAAGTGTAGAGCGTCTTCAAATAACTCTGAACAGATTTTTGGACAAATTCTTGTTATTTGAATTCGTCAGAACCTGGATAATTATATGAAACCTTACATTATTAACGATTTTTTAAATCTTCAGCAATTTCCTAGGTCTTCAATGTATTCTAATTCTCAGCAATTTTCTACATCTTTTGCATATTAACTCCTTATGTAAACGTAGCGAGCTAATATTACCATCCTAACCGCTGTACCTTTAAAAAAATACATCGATCGCTTTAACATCCTTCCGCTGAGGATTCGTTTGCCGAGAAAACCGGTTCGGAGATAGGAAATCTGTAGAAAACCGTTCCTTTGAATAAAAAATCCGGAGTCGCGTGGCAGTTTTCGCATGGGGCCCCGATCCCGCCGTAGATTCGGGGCCTTAATGTACCGGGTGAACAAGTGGCAAAGAAAAGAAAAGAAGGAAGAAACGGCTGCAGGTTCGGTAGCCGCGTAAAGGAGGGGAAGGGAGGGGTAGAAAAAAAGGGAGAGAGAGGAGAGCGAAGGAGAGACAGAGAGGAAAGAGAATAAATAAGAAGAAGTGGTGCTCGAAGAGGCTGCCGATCGTAAATCTGTGGTTGGGCCTCATCATCGACTGAATATTCTTCTCCCCTCTCGATACACTCTTTCTCTTGCGCGTATGCAAACGCATTATTCCCTTTTTCTCGTTTGTTCTTCATCTGACCATATTCCCTCGTGTGTTTCTACTTTTCCTGGTAACATGTATCTATTGCTTCTATTTCTTTTCTGTGACTCTTGTTGTTTGAATTTTTTTTGTCGGGAAAATGTCGAGAAAAGATTTATGCATAGTTATGTAATTGCAATTTTTCATCATTTATATATTTATCTTGTTGTTTATTTTGTTTGATATTTTTTTCAATCGTTGGACATAACACTGTATCATTCGTCCTCATAGTCACAAGTACTTTTAAACATCACAGATCTCGTAGTATTCTTTATGTATAGGTTTACAAATATCACCAGCATAGCAATATATTTGTTTTCTCTAACGTCTTTAAACAACATAGATCTTCTGTACTCTTCATTTTTACTTTCATACTATCTTCAAACATCCAATATCTGTAACATCTTCAAACATCAGATATGTCTTTATACGATTTATCGCTAACATCTTCCACTGTTCGGATTCATTTTGTCAAGCATGTTCAAACTTCATGCACCTCCTGGAACTTTTCTTTCACACCTTCCCAACATCGTCAAACATCATATACCTAGCTGCACTGTTCATATTCGTCTTACCAGACATCTTCAAACCTGCAGATATCCTTGTACTCAACATTTTAATCTTGTCAGACATCATACATACCCTTGTACTCTATATCTTCATCTTACCAAACATTTTCAAACATCATAGTCTTCTTTTAATGACTGATTTTATTGATTGGAATTCATCTTCCTATATTCTTCATTTTCGTCTTGTCAAACATCTTCAGATATCACACATCTCCCAGCACACCTCACGTTCAAACACATGTTCCGATCCTATAACGAGGATCATAAAGAATACGCATACCTTCTTTCTCCATTCCTCCTGATCTCATATGCATCTCCCTTCGATCTTCGTTTTCACCTTCCCCACAAATCTTCATCACAGATCTCCCCGTCCCCTTTCGTCCTCATCCTCCGTGCTCTTCATCATCTCTATCCTTCTCGTCCTCCTTCCATATGCCTCCTAGCAGCACGCAGATCGTTTTCTCCTCTTTTTTGTTGGCGCGACTAACGAAAACGGGCCCCGCGGGCCCCGGTAGCCGATTCCCTCGGAAATTGAGTAGCTATAAAATTAATTATCCGCCGTACTTTATCGCCTGGCTTCTGGTTCGCTTGCACGTCGACGTGCCCCTTCCGTTTCGCCTCCCTTTCGAGCACACGAACATCCCAGGAAAGGCTTAAACATTCAGAAGCAGGAAACGTCCGACGGCTGATCTCGTAATCTTTTTCGGCGCTCGATTTCTGATAGGTTCGACCGGTCGTTCAATGGACCCGAACGATAGCGTATCGTCCTTGAAGATTTCTTCTTTCTTTCGTTTTTTCTTTTTTTTTTCGATCTCATCAGGGTACGTTCACCGGGCGAACAGGACACCCGTGCACCGAGATCGATTTCTATCGAGCAGAGATTTCGGATCTTCGGTGTCCTCTCTGTCTCGTTCACGAAGATTCTCGTGGGAGTTAAGATGTTGCGGGTGTCCCTAAACTGTTTACACCTGGAACAATGCGTTCCGTGTGCTCGATCTTAGAAGCGAGGCGTTCTTCAGCTTCAGTCACTCACCGGTGAAGGTCCCTAACTTTTGTAGTATGTTGGACGGTGATAAAATTGTAGAAATTGTTCATTTTGGAGAAGACCAGCTGATTGGTAGACCCATACAGCGACAGTTTCGTTGAAGAAGCTTTGCAGAATGTTCGTATGAACGGGTTTAAAAGTTGTTCACGTCGTTGAATCTTTTGTGTATCCTTCGCCAGGACACCCTTGATCGTGTATAGGGTTTTCTATCCGCGATAGTGGACTGGAAAGGGACGGTCGTGGTGAAATTTACTAGTCCTTAATGAAGCTCCTTTCCGCGGCTCGGGACGACGTTGCGGAATTAATTAGGGGAGCCGCTCTCTGGCCCATTTAAGTTTACGACCGCGGGTTTACGTTAATTATTACCGAGAACTAGTTGTAATTAGTCTTTCTCGAATACAAAATATCGGTTACGCCACGGACGCGGAGGGAAGAGGAAAAAGGAAAAACGGCGGCTCGTAAAAGTTTTTAATGCCGCCGGTCTGCGGTTTTATTAAAACGCGCGACATTCTCGGAACTAAATTCAAGATTAATATGACGCGTCTGTGTTACGCTGCGCTTCTGCAAACGATCTTTTTTCCTATTTTTGCGCAGGGTAAGGATCCCTCTAATCAGGTGCCCTTCGCGAATTAAAAAGGAGATTTGTCGATTCGAGAATTTTGTCTCGTATATTTCAGTTCTAGCGATTAAACGTGATTAGGTAACAGAGAAGTTCGTTTTTTATTTTTCAGTAGAAAAAGAAGCAACATAAAAACTGGCAACATGTTTGACACTGTGAAATAATATTTTGATAATTAATAGAGTAGAACCTCGATAATCCAAACTGTTATCAGTAACAACATGCCTCACATTTTACCTATGTTTCTCACAAAAATGATACTTCTGGTTCGGAATATAAAAATATACGATGGTACAAAATAAAGTACACAATGTCACTAATGATAATTCCACCTTACAATTAACATAGAAGAAGAATTTGCGGGCGAGCACCGTAGGGCCATGTCCATGATGATTAATCGAATGAAAATTGTCTACCTAGTCACATTTATAAATATTTTTCAATTTCAGTGGAACAACAAGAATCATTGTACCGGTTCAAATTCGTCAGTTCTCATTATTACATCAAACTAACAAAGGTACGGAAGTTATTTTGTGAGATAAATTGTTCGAATCTTATTCCAGTTCAATAAATCGTAACAAATCTAGAAATCGATTGAAACCTGCAAATACACATTGAAGTCAATTCCCACGGACACTAATAACTCTGTTCCTAAGAAACAGGAACCTCAAAGCAATCAGTCCCACTTCACACTTACTCAATGAACGCAGCATCCAAGAAATTGATAATTTAACTGATTCTCTATCCTTGTTTCACACTACCGTTCTCTCTAATCTAGCATCTAAGCAGAACACTTGCATCAAATGAGATTTATAAACATTTATTTATAGTGTAATTAATCGGTAGACTGTGCGGAGGACGTAGACTGAAATAGCAATGAATGTTTCTTCAGTACTTTACGAGTTAAAATGAGAACATGTTGAACTGTTCATAGACATTTGCCAGGTCTAAATGATTTAAATAATAATAATAATTGTTTTGTACATTCATTCAGGATTTGACCGGCTTAATGCTTCGACAGCCCTAAATATTTTGCGAAATGTAGTCACGATTAGTCATGTCTGTAAGAATTTAGATAATTGTAAGCAAGAGACCATAGCTAAGCAACAACAACCTTATTGTCTTTATATCAATCACTTCACAATTTTTATTTTACAATAACTTGGCTATTTATATCCCATCGGTTATAATCATAAGTATACTCATTTCATTCACATACCATGGCTATAAAAATATTAACATCTGTTCTTCAGAATGTTAGTCCAGAATCCACCTAAAACTGTAGACTCCCCTAAATGGTCATAGCAGTCGATGTTCGGTTACATAGAAGAAGAGAAAAATTTTTCAGAGCATTACAGAATATTCTGATTACACTAAATCCATACAAAGGTAACTCTCGAAAAACCATGTTATTTGCGACTCTAGATTTGGTTCCAAGGATCAGCTAAAAAGCCCAGTAAATAAAAACATGTTCTGTGGATTGGGTTCCGTGCTAATCACTGTCAAACAATTCAAATCGCCAAAGTCGCACGAAAGCAACGTAACAGTTAACACCAGAGGGCCCGTGTGGTTCACGCCTAACCAGAAATCAGGCCTCGAGGGAAAAGTCAGTGGAAACAACCGGTCGCCCATTCATCCGGGGCTATCTCCCAATGCTGATGAGTCTTCGTGATTCCTCCAAGGGCAGAAAAGCCTCGAAACCGACTGATGAGTGTTTAAGTGCACGGTCGGACCTCATTTCTATCGGTGGGCCCCTCTATTTCTCATTTTCTCTCCCTGGTCAGGGGATGCGGAGGGCCGGAGGGGCCCCTTGCTCACTTCCTAGGGATGCTGCCCCCGAAAGTCAGGTTCCCATGCCCTCTGGCGTTCTATCCTCGTCTCACTCGCAGGGAACCGGGGCTCTCTCTCTCTGGGCCACGGGGCCCAGTCTGCCACCTGTCCCTGCGTCTGGAAGGAGCAACGATGTCTTCCTACATGTTGAACATGCATCGTGCTTGCCCCATTGTCTCTTGTTCCGGCTTCTTCTCCTCCTTTTCGTCGTGCTGGGATCGCTGTTGCTCCGACCGTTCTTCTTCTCCTTTTTCTTCTGCTTCGTTCGCGTTCGCTCGTCTCTTTTTTATTCCTCGTTTACTCGCCTTTTTCTTCACCGTTATCAGCCGGCTTGACCCTGGTCAGGGATTTTCTTGAACGTATAGACCCGGTTGGATGTCCTTCGAGAGAGAAATTATGTAATTTGGGGATGATTGACTGATGCGGTGAACACTGGAGTGTACAGTACTGTGCATTGGGAAATTATTTTTTATATATGTAGAGTATCATGTAACTGGTGGTACTGTGGAAAGTGTAGAATACAATTTTTTTCATACAATACAATTTCAGAGGATTTTTTGAATTTTTTCGATATTTCGATAATTTAATTGAATCAGAGTCCAAGACAAATCGTTCACTGTGTACGAGATAACCATGACTAAGCAACAACGGTTGCTTTCTTTTAATCATTTATTTGATTATACTTTCTCCTTTTGCCTTGGATAAAGCTTCACTTATTATTTATCATTTTCACCCTCTCATTTACTGATTTATTATTTACATATTTTTGTATTCTCACTCAGCTTGAGGATTTCGTATATTATTCCAAACAGACAACCAGTTCATGAAGCCATTGTAATGGCCGTTCGCATACAGATAGCTACTTTTCCAGGGCGTATGTGCGCCTTTTGCAACTTAAAGAGTAAACTTAGAAATTCAAGCGTAACTAATTTTAACAGAACGAGTTCTTTTATTGTCAATAGTTGTTTCAGTTGTTGAATACACAAAACATACATACAATTTATAAAATTGTGACACCACATTTAAATGTTTATACAAAATAGCGAATTCAAAATATAAATATAATGGCGTCATAAATGGTCCATTCGAGTGCGAAGGGTAGAACTATTTTTTCCAACTCTTATAAATTCGATCCTGAAGAGGCTGGATGAAGAATGGTAGACGTACAGCGCAGAAGACTTCAAGCTTTGACTCTGAATTTCAATTTGAATTTCCTCGGCACGCCGATACCTTCAAACATTTACCCTTTGCTTCAAGGTTTCTTCGTTAACTTTAATTAAACTTCCCCCGAAGATGTTGTTCGCAAAGGGATTAAGTCGAAATTGAATTCTTCTTTTTCTGCCCTCTTTCTCTGTCTTTTGTTATCCCGTGGAAAGTTCGCGCTCTCTTATCCCGCCGGCAGTTTTGTATATCTTCTTTTTTTCTGGATGTAATTCGAGCTTCGCCGCTGAACGAAGTGGAGGAGGGAAAGCTCGCGGAAAAAGCTGCTCGCCGTGGTAGCTTCGAGGAATAATTTGAACCTCGTCCAGGACGGTCAGTATTTTTACGTAGTTTCGAACGCATCCGACACATATTTTGCAACATTGATGAGCGTCTGATGAATGTTTATCAGTGACAGTTTACGGTCGATTCAAAGCGACCGTGTCATCCGTGATATTTTCGGCTGTCAGCCGTATTTTTCCGCGGTCTTCTACATTTTTCACGTATCTTCAACGATTTTAGCCCTCGACGAGGATTCAATTCGCCATTCGCGGCCTTAGGTGTTACTGGGATCGACGAGATGTGTGATAAATAGAACAACGGACATGCAAACTGTATCAGTCCTCCTAAAATGGCCTCCAAAATGGTTCGATTCAAAGTCAGCTGCTTCTGCACACGAGGAGGTCCATGAAACTCTCTACTTGCGTACATCAGGGTTTTATATTTTTCGAGTTCTCTTTCTGATGGATAACATGACTGATATAGTGCATTCAAACCATGTGTGTGATCTGTTTACTCTGCAATATTGATGAGCGTCTGTGGATGTTTATACAATTTAATACATTCAATTTGGTAAATGATGCACGTGTTATAATTTAACAAAATAAATAAGATTCTGAGGAGATGTTTTAAACGTTTTAATTCTAAATGCAGTCTTGCTGAAGTTTCATTTACTTAACTGCATAAATGTAGGAAATATGGCAGTTTAAAATGTATCTGAACAATTCGATATAACTTCCAAGAATATAGTTTAACCCTTTGCACTCGGATGGTCATTCGTTTCAAGCAGTTCGGTAAATAAATGCACATAAAATGTAACATTTGATCAATTTTACAAATAAATTGATGTATAAGTGATAAAATCTAAAGTTTCATTTTCTCAGCAATCACGCATTACAAAAATTTAAAATGTGAGATTTGATAAATTCTGCAAAAAAGTTGATATAAAAACAATAAAATTTGATATCTCGTTTCCTCAGCAAAACGGTAATCATAAATTTTTCATGATAAACTATGTTTACAATTACCCAGTTGGTGGAAGGCAATCATGAACTATTGTCCGATATTTAATAGTCGCCAAAAAGTAAGAAGAACATAATTAAAAATTGAAGATATATGTAATGTAACAGTCATTCGAGGGACTGAGAAACCAGAGTCACAGTTGCGCGACTGATCCTGTGCATTAAAGGGCCCTAGGGCTCACCGAGTGACCGAGATACCTGGTGTTCCAGTTCCAACCCTTTGGCTGGTCCAGAAGGGACGTCCCTATAAAAATGATCCCGTGTGTCCGCGCTGGGATTGATTTAGTGAGCTAATGACGAACCGAACCAGCCTCCCACACGAGGGCTCCGATGGGTTCCCAAAGGTATTTTTTTACCTGGACTCCTCGACGCCGGGCCCACCCGACATCTGGTCAGATTTTGTTTCACAAAAAAGTCCAGTAGGCCCTTATCAAACATGAACGTTCGAGGGTGCACACCGGTGTCTGTGGGAACTACTTCGAGGCTTTTCTCCAGTTGCTCTCCGATTGATCCCTGGCTGGAATCATTTTCCGCTGATGTAATAGGAGTTATTGTTTGACAAACACGTTTTCTGGTGATACAGCGTCGCGAAGGGAGTATGTTGAACATGTTCGATCGATGGTGACGTCTTGACAATGAAAATGGAGACCATTACGATTTTTGTGGAACTGTTTGAGCTGGGTCGTGTTTGAATGGGTTTGGACGATGAGTGGTGGAAAGTTTAATGGCGTGTTTGGGACACTGAGAATTAAAAAGGTTTTGGAATTTAAGAGGAAGTTTTTAGATTGATATTACAGAATTTTGTTGATGTAATACAATATAATAATGATATGACCTACAATAAATACCTTGTTTTCTGGTAATAATACTATAGAAAACCTTGTTAGACAAAAAGTAACGTGTCTCAAGAGTTGAATATTGTATAATAAATACTGTTTGCTTTCAGGTGGGTTTTCGAAATTATCAAACTGTTTGTAATATTGCATACAAGTTTTTTATTTTAATTTCTTAACTGGGTAATTCTTTTTCTGGGAACAGCTATTGTTTATAGTTAAAAATGAATAAAAATGAGGTAAATTATCCTGACCATCGCAGAGACATTACTAAATGATATGTTAAATCGTCTACCTGCATTAATATGTCATTTAATATTCGTTAACAAATACTGTGAATGCAATTTACATAGGTCCATTTAACAAGATAATAATCAAGCCGCACTTAAGATCTCGTTTAAAAATAAATTCAGAAACCTAAATTAATAGACTGCGAACATTTATGCTGTTTAACATGTTCAATTGCGTGGAAGATACACATTTGATTCAGTGAGTGACATAAAATATACACTCGATGACATTAAAAGCACAAAATACTGTTTTGTCGATGTTTCATTTCTTCAACGCCCTTAAAAAAAATAATATTGAACACTAAGAATGTATATTGCATAAACGTCCGCAATCACACGTGACACGTGCATATGCTTCACCTCAAAATAACTTACACCCAAAAAACAAACAAGTTAATCAACCGATCCTACACCCCTGCGAATAAAAAAGATGGCGAGCAACGAAAAATTCGTGGCAAGTGGTTTCCAAAAAATTCCTCAACTCAGAATTTTTTACACGCCGGCACGGGCCACCCCTTTGTCCCGCGGTCGCGTGCACACCCCCCACCCCTGTGTAACGACTAAATTTTATCGCAGAAAAGCCCCCAAACCAGGAGACACGCTTTTGGGGACGCACGCACAGCCTGCGTTTTTTCACCGTCAGAAATTTATGGATTTTTTCGAAAATTCGGAAATCCTGGGGACCTTTCCCCTTCCGGGTTTTTTTTCTTTGCTCCGTCCACCTTTCCACGGGGGCCAGATCGATCGAAAAAAATGCTCGCAGCTTCCTTCCACGCGCCACATGGTACGTTGACGTGTTTTTTTTATTCTTCTTGGTTTTCTTATTTTCCACCCCTCGGTTTTCGATTCGGACCCCTTTGTCCGGGCCCTGCCCAGCGTCCGGCAACGTTCGAATTTTTTTCCTCTTCTCGTCTGGGCCCCGTTCACCCTATATATAGGAGCTAGGGGTGGATGGAAAAAAAATTTCATTGAAAATTTGCCTAACCGTTGCTGGACACAATGGACCACTCCACGTGGATGGAAAATGTGGCCGTTCTGACGGACTGCTTGGCGTGAACCATGGTTAGATTTCTTTTTCGAGGAAATTTCTCCTTTGATGGGTGGATCAACTGAGAATTTTTCGAAATCTTAATAGGTACATTGCAGATTGAATTGTTTACAAATGTTGGTACTAGTCGAGTCTGACATTTATCAGTAGACTGTTGATATTTATGAAGGGTGTATTTTTATTCATTAATAAAGACAGAGAAAGGAAACTTCGAAGGAAATTGTGTGTTGCAAAGATTTCAAGCATACATTTTTTATTTTAATAATTTCTTAGAGGTAGTACAGCTTTCACAATTTGATATTCAGTCGGTTGATTCGTATGTGTGTGTAAATATGTACATCTAAAACCACTGAATTCGAGATAAATTTAATTTTTTCTCTAAAAGAAAATTAATATACATTCAATGGAAAATGCGGAGAATAATTTTATATTCCAGGTGTCATCTGTATTTTATTAATAAATAAAACCAAATTTGGTGGTAGATAATCTTCAGGTACAAATGAAGCGTATTTTTCAACGATTACAAAATTGTTAACAAAACCTACGATTAACCAAATAAATCTTCTCCTTAACAAAATTTATAGGGGGTGGATTTAATTAACTTCCCTGAAAAGAAAAAGTAAAATCCACTGCCCTATATACTCAGACGATTCTCCAGCCCTTTTCTAGCAAAGCACAAGCTTCTACTTTTCTTCACAAATAAACACCTCTATCGTCGTTCCAACCCCTCAGGCTTCTTCGAATAATTTAAAGATAATTATACTGCATCGACAGTTATTCCATGAATTTCACGATGGAAAAAATTCCGAGAACTCGCAAGAGGGTTGGCACGTATGAGAAGAGGAATAACGGGCGAATTAAATGAGTGGATTTTTTTTTTCTTTTTGCCCTCTTCATCCCCGTACTCAGTGTCTCGCATAGAAAAGAATTTCCACGCAATCGGGCTGAGAAAACCGCGGTTCCCGGAAAATCCGATTTCTTCCACTCGCGGCTGTTGTGCGCGTGCGACCGTCGTTTCCGTGCTGAAAACGGGGGCGAGGGTAGACATTTTTGACAGCAGGGACAGCGTCAATGGGAAATTTGCACGGCTAAACGGATTACAGATGTTTTCGTGCCTAGCCGCACAATGGTAAGTCGACTCGAGCCGATTCCTTCAATTCCGGATGAATCGGAGTCTTTCCACTTTTCTTCCACCCTCAGGGCTGGACCCTGCCCATGCGTCTCCCCGGGAAAAATTATTTTTCTACGTACGCTTCATTTTTAATTGTTTTTTAATTGAATGGTAACCAGTCTTTGATTGTTTTTACAGTATAGTGTACGAAAATAGAAAAGGTCCATTTTCAGTAATTAATACAATACAAAAATATGCGCCCTTTATTTTCAGACTCATAAATCCCTTTTTTGTTATTTTGAGACATTGAAGGTTTTGCATTTGAATGTTTCTGAATGTACCATTGCTTACTGTAGGGAGATTTATTTTATATTTGTTGTCTACAGATCCCAACGAATTAATTTTGAGATTTAATATTTTATTCAAACTAATGACTCCACCTGATTTATGTAATGTGTACTTCATAAATTCATATGTAAATCATATGTGTAATTTAATATTCGGGATTATCCATCATCATTAGAAATAGGAGTTACTAAATCTTCAGAAATAATTCTGAAAATTTTTAGAGCATGAATAAACTGTTTTCCGGGTATATTTTTATGTACATTATAGTATTGAGAATAGGGATATATAGTTGCATAGACGTTCGCAGTTCAGTAATAATAACGATTTAATTGAAACTATTGGACAGGTTCAGGTAGGATCGAATTCAATTGAAAACATCAGGCAGACCGTGGATAAATATATATTTCATAAACAAGATTCTTATGATTTTTTATTTAAAAGCAAAAATAAAGGGAACTCTGAACCTACATCAGTTAGTTAACTTTTTCAAAAACCGTTCACTGTATGCTACGGGCCACCATACTGACGTTGATCGTACATACATTATATACCTGTGCATTTAGACGAATTATTGCGTCAGAAATCTAGCAAAAACGTATACATTTTGTTAAATACTCTTCAGTTTCACGACACTGAAATAATTAAACAATTCACATCATACATATTATATTAATGAAACATTCAGTCAGGGCCGAAAAGTTTAATAAATAAATCGCATCTATAGAACATATTTCTAATGAATCATAATATCTTTAATGAACTAATGTATTTAATATTGACAGGAGAATATTTTCTTTGTTGTATTTTCTTTTTTATTTATTCGTTAACCGTTCATGAGCTCGCTGAATATTTTTTCTTCCTTCTCTAGGGGTGTCGAGTAGATGCAGCCCTGCTCGTGTTGTACATGTCGACTTCCTTCACGGTCGATCCGCGTCAGGACACATTCAGAACATCTCGCCGGGTTTTGAATAATCCATGGCCTAATGCCGCGTAAACGTCGACCGTTTTTCCATTTTTCCCGCCGCTTTTTATATTATTCCCTTTCACCGACTTTTCGCCAGTATCCCTCGCACGTGGTCCCGGGGATCTTGCCAATAATAGGATCCTGTCGTGTTTTGATTCCGCCCCGTTTGCTAGATATTAATTGTCCTGGACCTCGATCACGTGACATCGCTGATTGTTAGGATTCTCGAATAAAAAATTATACTTTGATTATTCATTGTATATATACAATTATGAAAGTTTAAGTAACTTCGAAGGGTTCACGGGAATGTCAATTTATAAACTATCTGTACATTTAGAAGTTACTGATGCGTCAGAAAATAGGAACATAAAAATTCAGACTTATAT
The DNA here is from genome assembly GCA_916610135.2 of Macropis europaea. Taxonomy (NCBI): domain Eukaryota; kingdom Metazoa; phylum Arthropoda; class Insecta; order Hymenoptera; family Melittidae; genus Macropis; species Macropis europaea. The sequence continues at coordinate 25,580,744 of OU744344.1, forward strand.
CCCTATCTGAAATCTTGTGAGATTGAACTTTTAGGTTACAATAATTTGGAGTGCTGTCTGAGCATTCACGGAAATAAAAGTTCGAGAAAATTCGAGAAATCACCCTGCAAAAAGACAATATTTGTTCCATTGTCATAAACCAGAATCTCTTCCCAATTGTCACTCGATATTACTGTAACGCAGTACATACATATAACCAAATATCGAATTTCCATCACCGTAAAATGTCACCACGATTTTCAGACTGTTTCTCTTTAATAACACCACAAACTCCGCAAACTTTTTATCAATACACCATCTGACTCTCTACATACAGGGTGTCCATAATATATAGAAACCGCGACAAGAATAGATACAACACTTACAGAGTGTTCACACGTTTCACTTACCCCATAGCGAAAGGGTTACAGGCAATGGAAATAACGAAATTGGAAAAATCGACGCGCGAAATAAAAAAGCAGAAACAGAGTAGAATTTCGAAAGAATGGATCCCTTCGGAGGATTACGCCGTGTATAGTCTTGATTTCGCTGGCGTGGAGGCGGTTGTTTAAAGAGGCCGAGCTTTGGAAACGGATACGCCGCAGGGACACGGAATGCAGATGTTTGCGAAAGGGATTTCGCGGAGAGCGTGCAAGGTGAGAATGGAGCCGGCTAAGGGGTGAAACGGGGGTGGCGCACGAGCGTCCAAGTATTCCCGTAACGAGATTATCCAGCGAAAGGGAACTTGTCACAGCTTTCGCTCGAACCTTTTTTTCCCTCCCCCTCCGTTTATTCCGATGGCAATGAAACGGATTATTTGGATGATCCGCCTGTTTCGGGGTGTCGGCGATACTCTTTTGGGGTTGACGCGGACCATTACCGGCAATTTAGGGAAATCGTGTCGAACGAGATGAGATCTTGGCAGGATAAGTCGTTCGGAGAGAATTCTGTGAGCTGCTCAATTATTCAGCTTCAGTTTTTCAACCCTCGATCATTTCTGGTGTATCAATAAATTGTAAATTGAGTTTCGATTTTTGAACCCTTGGTAATTTCTAGTTTAGGTATCGATAAATTGTAAATTTGACTTTTTTTATTTAAGAGTGTTCATTCGAAGCATTTTGCAAGCTGCTAAATTATTGATTTTTTTTATTTGGGAATCTTGATTCAGAGTCGAGTGAAACGGAATATTGAGTTGACAAGGCACTCAGAAAAAATTTTGCAAGCTGATAATTTACTCAGCTTCGATTTTTGAACCCTCAATAATTTCTGGTTTACCAATAAATTGTAAATTTGATTTTTTTACTTAAGGATGTCGATTCAAAGAAGTTCGCAAGCTAATAAAATATTTGAACTCTTGATAATTTATGGACGTACGAATAATTCATAAATTTGAGAATCTTAATTCAGAATCGAATGAAACGAGATTTTGTGAAGACGAGTCAATCGGAAAGAATTCTACAACCTAACAAATAATTCAGCATCAATTTTTGAACTTCTAGAAGTTTCACGTCTTACTAATAATTTATAAATTCAATTTCTAATTTATCCTCCATTTCCTGTCCCATTATTCCTCCTCTCATCGAATTAGAATGCATCAGAGTCGAATATCCACCAATCTATTTTAAACCAACATAAAAGCCATAAGTTTGCACAGTGACATCCAGTCAGAACGGGAACACGATCTCTCGTTGTCGTTTAGGTCGGTCGAAAAGGGAATCTCGCAATTTGTGGGCCATTTTCGGTCTCGCAGGACACTGACCGAGACAAAATCGGAAAAAGGTCTCGGTGCAGGCGGAGAAGGGAAACGTCTTCATGAGGAAAGAGGAAGAGAGAGAGAGAGGACAGGTCAAGGAAGACGTTGAAGAACGGCGCTGTGCACTTGTTTCGTCCAGGGGGGCCCTATTTGGGATCGTCTGGCGATCGGCCAGTCCCAACACGGTCCCCTGTTTGGGGCCACCCCCGAAAGTCCGAGCGAGATCAAACGTGCCGGAGGTCCGGACGTTTTTTTTTCTCTCCGCGTTCTCTCTCGACCACCGCCTCCTTCGTGTTTGTTTGCTTGTTTGTTTGCTGACTCAGACGCACGCAGATCATTCGGCCCTTCTTGGGACTCTTTTTGGCCCTCCGACTCGCGATAAATAGGGATGTCGTGATTGCTTTGTGCTTTTACGGATTCTCGAAGACGATTTTCTTTATTTTACTGTTATGCAATGTAAGTGATTTTGTAACTACGTGCCGAGTGAAATTAGTGTTTGTGGGTATTTGATTTATAATGTGGTTCGTTTTTTGGATAATGGTAACCTCAGTGTGATCGAGTATTGAGCTGCAGAATCTTTCGAGTGGCTGATTTTTGTGCAATCGATAGTCAAGGAACGTCATTTTTAACGGAATTTGTTTTTGGAACATGGTAACTACAGTGTGATTATTAAATCACGGAATTTTTCATGTAGCTGACGTTTGCGCAATGTAATTTTTTGTGCACCTCATAGTCAAGGAACGGCATTTTTAACAAAATTCGTTTTTGGATAATGGTAACTTCAGTGTGATTACTGCACCATGGAATTGTTTACGCAGCTGATATTTGTAGAATGCAATTTTTGATTGCAACTGAATTGTTTTTTAAAAATGAAAACTATAGTGTGTTCGATCACAAAACCTTGAACAGTTAAGGAAGCTACTGTACGCTAGAGCTGATGGATATAATTACAACAATCCTAATGAGACTCAATTTGGAAAACAGTATTTCCAATTTCATTAGTTATTAGAAAAAAAGACTCTGTAATGTATTTCATTTCTTTTAATTAATTCCTCCCTCAATTTTTCATCCCATTTCTACCACAGTCCATAATAAAAACAGACACAAAAGGGGACTCCCTTTAATTAATTATTCCTCCAATTTGGCGTACAGTCTCTGCAACATCTGTAACAAAAACGGACACAAAAAAAGCATCAACGTGATGCACATGCTCCAAAAAACACCCTCAAGAGGAGCACGACACAGAAAAAACCAATCACAGTATATTTAATTCGATGAACCCAATAATGTGCACTTGTTGGATACATTCCATCCGCCCTCTCGAAAAAAGGGCCTTCCGAACTCACGCGACAAAGACTGAGGGCATTTTTTCGCCCCTTTTTTTCCAAGGCCCCCGACAAAAAGCGATGGCACAAAAGGAAACGATCGAATCGACGATCGAGATTCGCCCCCGACCTACGATATATTCCTTTTGATATTTCCCGGTTCTGTAACACCTTCGCGCGCGTGCAGAGGGGGTGAAAAAAGGGGTCCTCTGCGGGCCCGACGGTATTGTCCGCCGAACCAATTTGGGTATTGAACTGCAATCGAGAAAAAGGGGTTCCATCGGTGTGTACAGATCCACCGCGATACCATTGTCGATGGTATTGAGCCATCAAAATATTAAGGGTGGCGTGCGTTCTCGCAGGTGCATCGATTTCTCTCTCTCCCTCTCTCTTTCTTCACGGATTTTTTTCTTGCCTTTTTGCCTGGCTCCATTGTGACACCACGCGCTTCTTCACGCCGAGAAAAAAGGGGTTCGCCATCGATTGATCGCGCCTCGTTATACCGACGATCGATTTCGGTACCTTTTTAGTACCATTTAACCTCCTCGTTTACGTGGCAGATTGATTTCTGACGTTTGACTTGGACTTTAATTATTTTAGCTGTGGTTTGGAATTCGATAAAGAAGTACTTTAAATCTATTGTTTCTTACAGAGTATATTGTAGTTAAAGTTGAATTTCTGGAACAGTTACCATTTTCTCCACCCCCTGCTTACTCTATGCCTCGACTTCTGACACTTGACTTCGATTTATACACACTTTCTTCTGTGTTCTGCAGAAGTTTGAAGCATCACTTTGGAGCTACTGATTTTTGTAGGATATATTGCAGTTAAATTTGAATTTGTAGTGCTTTTTGTTACTGTTAACACCCTTCACTCTTCGCTTACGCGAAGGTTCAATTTGTACGTGTCCTCGGATTCTGATTCAATGTAGGATTTTTCTAAAACGAAATGAAAATCCCTGGATTTTAATTTCTCGAATTAACTATTTAAATGGAAAAATCGATCTATTTCACCCGTTAATTTTGAAGTTTTCCAAATTTGAGATTATACACAAATTACAGCGTTACAGTTTGTTTGTTTATAAAATTTTCGGAGCTCCGGAACTCAACAAAATTTTTTATTTCATATGCCACGATGTGAGTAAAAATTGTAGGACCATGGGAAATTAAATAATAAAACGACAGATCTGTCTGTGGTCTTAGTAATTAACAAATTGACTTGTTGCTTAAACCACAACGACCTACACGTCAACGACCGTGTTGACTGATTATTGTAAAAGGACTGGTTATAACCCTTCGATCAATCGCGAAGGACGACCGCGTGAAGAAAGCCGAAGAAAAGGGCAAAGTTAGGCAAATCGATCGATAAATATAGGGTACGATCAGTGGTTCCGTCAATCGGCTTCCATTGTACCCTTTTCTTCTCCCAAGAAGAAAGAACACAATTGGGACATTCCTGGTGAAACTGGTGCACTTGTCGATGACGGATTATTCTCTAATAATTTTCATCATAATGGGCCGTCAACTCTGTAACAACTGTATCTATCCTTTCCATATTAAGTCCCTTAAACTTTTTTATCTCAGATAATGCAGAAGTATGATTTCAATACGTACATACATACATTTTTTTAGAATGTTAGATTCAACGGATTGTTTCGTTTATTATACATATATGTAACATAATTTTTATCAGCAGATATACTTAAAAAAAAGCACATCAATTTCTTTGTGGCAAATTATCAAATGAAACAAGTTCAACAATAGCATAATTCAAAATAATAATTATAATTATCAACGTGTCCAACTAAATTTAGAAAATCGTCCAATAAATGCCTATTTCGTCAAAACTTAATTGGGTAGCTCATTCTAGGGTAAAAGAAGCTATAATGAGATGTAAAGAATAATCTTTTTGTATTGGAAAAAATGAAGAAAACTAACAATCAGTTTAGAACTGTGATAATATATTACCTACATAATTATATTATATTGACTACATAAATTCGAGTACAACATATCTAAAATGCGTCATGTCACTAAGGGGTTAATTAAAAACCTAATCTTTTAACAAATTCAATCAAAACTTGGACATAACCACCACAAAACTCACAATCAGATTAATATAACAATAAGAAAAATGAGACTGCCTATAATAAATCTTTCCTCGTAATCCAAAAAAGGGAACCCAATACACTTGAGCAACCCAAAAAACAACTCCAAAAACCTCGAATCCATTGAAATTACAATCTCTCGAACAAACTACCCCCATTCAGTGCCATCAAGTGACCTCGATCATCTCGACAAAACCCTCTCAGCACCTAATTCGTCGAGGCGTCGTTGTTCGAAGGGTCACCATGGAGCAGCACGGTGGTTTCTCGGTCACCTGGCCAGTGGTGACGTCAGTAGAAAACACCCTGTCACTGGGCCAAGGTGGAGGGTCGCCACGACCGGACCCCCATGGGTTCCCATGACCTCCGCCGACCCCGCGTCTAAGGTGCCTCATCGAGAGGGCTCTGCGTCAGGTTGACCTTGGCCAGAGGTCACGCATATGTTCCAGGTTCTGCGACTTCCTGTAAGGAAGCCCGAGATTTTTCCCAAAAACTTTGAACACCGCGCCCCTTCATGGGGTATTGAGATAATGTCCTCTTCCATGTTTCTTGGGGGGAGTAGTGGACGCGAGATTATGTCACCGGCACAGAATTTCCCTAAACTTCTCACGATCGTTGGATCTTGTCACAGTGATCGAGCGTTTTCAGAAAAAATTTGCCCAGTTTTCGGTTGGCCCGGACCGTTGGTGACATCGTGGTGACCTTTGAGTTTTGGTGGGCTGGCTTGTGGGGTGATTCTGGAAGACGTCTCTTTTTTGGGGGTAGAAATAACGTGACCGTTGGCACGTGCTGTTTTTTATTTCTTCTTGGGAGTTCGGTTGGGAGAACTTGGCTGAAGGTGGATTTTTGTAATGACGGCGTTTTTTCGCTGTGAGCTTGTGACAGGTGAGCTTTGCCTTTTCAATTTGATTGAGTCTTTATTCAGAGTATAGGGTTGACTTTATTCAAAATAATGATCAGCGGGAATTTTCATTAAATTCAATAGGTTTATTTACAAAAAATTGAAGATGACCTTGAAAACTTCGAAAAAATGTGATATAATCATCTTGAAGATTCCTCTGAACCATGTTATTCAAGGAAAAAGAATTTCAATCAGTCCAGTGACAGCAGAATAATTTAAGGCGGTCACGTTAGGCGAGTCACCCTGTATAATTTCACGGCTTGTTCAATTTTCTACAGAAAATTTGATCAAAATTATTTTCAATGACTTAAACAATTTCGTGTACTGATCCCAGATATCAAAGTATTTTTTCGAAAGTTTTCAACCCCTCTACAGATCATTTTCAGTTACCAAAAATTCAATTAATCGGCGTAGGTACTATCTACTAGGTTAGTCGGAAAATACTGCCAGGTTATTCTTTCGAAAATGATCGATTATCTATTATGATTTATTTATAAATTATGTGTCAGCTGTCTGACACATGAAAAACAGTCTTAGAAAATCATGGAGAAAATTACAAAGTAAATTAGTTTTAATAACAACAAACTGACTTTTTATTTAGAGGACTTGACGATAACAAAAGCCCTGCAACTCGATGGATGAAATTTACACAAGACTCGTGACAATTCAGCGAACCGTACGTTGTAAATGTTCGAGGAGGACCCGGAGTCCTCCAAGAAGATTGCGCGCCATTTCTCAAAAGGGCCGACGAAATTTACAGCGGAACCCCGTTCCATCCAGCGGGTCCAAATATTATTCGTAACGGAATACGACAAATTACCCTCTCAACAGAAATTTTTTTCTTCTGCCCCTGCTCCTGGGGCGGTCGTGTTTCGCCCAGTCATTACGGCCCGTCCGATGAGGTAGACAAAATTTTTTTCCTGCGAAACCTGGAGATTCCCGAAAATCAAGCATATCCGTGCTTCCCTTCTCCGAGTCGGATAAAAAAAAAGGGTGGAAGCATCTCTGGAACCGTCCAGCAGAAGTTCAACAACGACTCTGTTGGCAAAGCACGTTCGAGAAACATTAGCCTCAACCCTGTTGAAAAAAAAGGGAGAATAAAGTGAGAGAGGGAGAAACGGGGCACTCTCGAGACGTGAATAAAAAATTGTCGAAAAAACTGACCGACTCGAAAGGGTTGACTGGGCCCCGAGAGGAGGGGGTGGCAATAGAGAAAGGGTTGCGCTTGGTTTTATGACACGAATTTTCACTTTACGACGCGCGGGAAACTGGCTTCCTTTTTTTCGCCGTTTAATCCTTTCCCTGGCCGGTGAAAAGGGGCATTATGGGGCCCGCTCGACGCGCGACCCGACGACACCGAGAGGATTATCCTGTTATAAGCCAGGAATCCACTAGGACCATCGTCTCCCTGCGATTTTTTCCTTTTCACCCCTTTCGGCCGAAGAAAGGCGGTAAAGTTTTATTGGGCCCATTATCGGCTACCAGGGCCCCCTCGCCTAATTACCCCCACTTGTGAGATTATTACGGTGGTTTGAGGGGGTGTGCCTAGGGATGCTGATCTCTGGTGAATTCTGCGTGAACTATGGAGAATTTTATTTTGATTTTCGAACAGATTTTTGGGAGAATTGTTACAGAATAATAACTGGGGGGTTTCAGAGGGGTGTGCAAGTGTTTTGTGAATCTTTTTACCATTTATTATTGGGATTTAAGGATATTGTGTGTATTGAGTGAAATTTGTAGAATAAAGATTTGAATAGGATATGCAAAAAAAATTTTGATTAGAATTTGACAATATTTGTACACTAAATAATGTAGAAATTGTATAACGGCATATTCCGAATTTTCCATACACCTTGGTAACAATGGAATCTCTTTTTTACGAAATAGTTACAATAAAATTATAGAGACAGTGATTAGTCAAGGTCTACTGTTTCTATTAAGACTCCAGAACTTTTGGACCTTGATGTCTGCCTTTTTTAAATCTTCTTTTAATCGACGGGACAATTAAAATTTGATGATGCTCATCCATCCGTAACCTGAACTCCAGATACTGTGAACGTGCAGCGTGTTTTTTTTTTCTTGCTGATGACTATGCAACGATGAGGAAAGACCGCAGAAGTGTTTTCGGAAAGTAGTCAAACGGGTGACGGTAGATTTCGAAAAGTTTACTGTACATATAAAATTCATTCTATTCATCGGTTGCAGAAAATCGAATACCAAGCACGTCAAATTAGCGTACAAATTGAAAATAATTATTATTGAAATGAAAAATACTTCAAGCCACTTATAGAATACGCGAAACAACTCCTAGACTATTTTTGGAAAAAACTGAAAATGGCTTGATCAAAATAGTGTGATCAACTCCTAATTCATCGACATGTGAAAAATACAAACTCATAACTGAGCTAACAATACACTACCTAAATAGTCATTTTGTAATCAGTGAACACGCGCGGAAGGGTCTCTGTCCAACAGACTTTCCCAATCAACCTAACTTATCTCCAAAGTCAAATTCATAAAAAAAAATCCTGAAATCTCAACTTTCAGCAGAAAATTCTTCTTTCGTCATTAAAAGTAACTCGACTGCAAAACAAATACACGAAACCATCGCTGCGAGGGAAGACTGCACGGCACACGGTCGGGGTGGACGTATCGCGTCCGATCGAATGCGTTCGAGTGATCGAAATAGACGCGCGAAAAGTCGGTCGAAGGGAGCCTGTATTCATGGAAAAGGAAGGAATTTTCGTTCGTGCATGAGAGACGGTCACGGCTTGACAGCCTCGTCACGAAATCCTCGCAACGACAACGCTGATCGAGGCCTGGCCGTTCCTCCGACTTTTTTTCCGTCTTTTTTCTTCGCTCGGATCCGGCCCCCGCACGGACCCCACGCCCGGACGAATTAGGGACGCGCGTCAAACCGTGCCCGGGGCCCGGCTCCTTTCGAATTCGTGACACCCGGTATTGAGCAACACCGGGACAGATCGGATGCGACGCGTTACAACGGTTTTTCTGTTCCAGCGCGAACTCTAAAAATACGGCCAACCACTTGAGTTTCGAGGAGCCGTGGAAATGATAGGATAGGGTGAACGTTCGATTTGTCGCGACGTCTCGTTTTCAGGTTCGGCGGATTTCCGGCGATGTCGTCGATGTACTTGATGATCTGACGGAGAGTAGTTTGATTATAATCAGAGTGCATCAGGTTTTTTACTATCTGCAAGTGCCTTTTCCTGATGTTATGCAATACTCAACGAACGAACACTATGTTTTGATCTGTAACTAATAAAGGAGAATGGTTGTATAAAATATTAAGGTACAAACTATATAGTGTATGTGGCTTAGAGAACCCTAGAAATAGGCCAGCAAGTTTAAATATTGATTGTCAAAAAATATATTGTTCTGTTTGTATGCGCAATATATATAAATGATATACTAATTATATTTATATGTGCATTAAATACTAATTGATGATAAGGGTGTTTTAATTGTTCAGGAACTGGAAGCATGTTTGATGTTCGAACACCCACCCTCTAGGGGTGGCTCGTTATTAAAAATGATACAATACATAACCTTTTGGGATTGATGGATATTGGATGAGGTATTATGTACAATACTTAGGGAATATTTGATCAACCTGTTAACTGGTTCACTCTTTGTCAGACAGCACCTATTGTTCGTAGTTAAAGATGAATTAAATTTTCTTGATCATCGCATAGATACCTTCAACTGATATATTAATCGTCTTTTTCGATCAAGAGGTTTCAACATTCGTCAACAAATACTGTGAGAGCGATTAACACGTTAACTGCCACGTCACCTATATATGGATGACACTTAAACATCAATTATTGTTTATCTGACCACAAATAGTATTAGTAAACACATGTAAAAACGTCTAGCAGAACCAATAAAGAACTGTAAAGGATTGCTAACATTGTTAATAAAATAGAGTGGCGTTCGATGAGTCAACAGGCGCCTAGCTTATGACGAATCAATTTTCACAGGACGAGTTAACTCGACTTCCCCAATCAATAGGTTAATCTAACCAAGTGTTCAATGAGCTCTCTCCACAATTTATCCTCTTCAGGTACACCTCCGTACTTAGCCTTTTTAACCAAATAATGTTGACTGAATATAACTTTCTCAACTGGTATAAAGACGACCCTCGAGAGGTCAATAAGACAGATCGCTTGAAAAGACGTTAAGAATAAACTGGTTCGCACAGGAGGACGATCTCATTAATCGAACTGGTTGCACCGAAAATCGTCTTCTCCCACGGGGCCCGAGAAAAAATCGCAAATTAAGTCCCCTCTCAGCGTGACGAAAACTCGCGACCCACGTCGGGACCTTTTCGTCTCCTTTTTCCGCGGCTATCATTAATCTCCGCGTTTAAGTGGAGTCGCAGTGAAAATATTTGCATATCGGGTTGCAGGCATAAGCGTTTTCGGTCGGTTTGATCGATCGACGGGGAAAAGTAGACAGGACTTTCGTTATGCGACCGCGCCGGTGGAAGTGGAAAATCGTCTTGAGGTACCCGCAGGGGCGATCATTGTCATTCAAACGACTCTAAGTACACCGAAGATCGGACGGTTGAAATTAGGGCGGCCTGTCCCCTCTCTCCGGCTGGTTGGCCCATCAGACAACAGTGTTGGGGTCCATAGGTCCACGGAGTTAAACAAGACGGAGCTGTGATGACGTTGAAAAAAAAGAAGGAAAACCTTCACGTAGGGGATGTTAGATGCTTGGACCGTATGCAGATCAGAGCACATATGCATCTGGTAACGGGCACGTGAAAAATCCGGTTTGTTGACGGGCTGCATAGGGAGTGTTTCAAGGTGACCGAAGTTTGACCAGTGTGTCGATTCTAACCACCCTCCCTTCCATTTATGACTTACTCGCGGAGGATTTTCATTTTTTGATGATACAGTAGAAGTAATTAATACTAAGATGGCCCATTATACAACATGACAATCTTATTTTACAGTGTAAAATAAGGTACACCGTGTCACTGTGATGATGTTAGCTCGTAACATGGGTTTATCCAATTTTCGGATAATCGAGGTTCTACTGTACTTTGTTCTGGTGGTCTAGTAACTGGAAAATATGTTAGTGTGCGAACGGTGATTTATATTGATCTGGAAGGTTGTAATTAGAGGTTTGCGGACGTTTTATTGTGGCATTTTGCGGTTGGTTGTTGTAGGTTTCCTGTCAGACCTTGATTATTAATTATTTTTTAACTGTATTTAAAAAGTGAGCTATATTTGATGAATATTGCAGGTATTTTGTGAAACAATACGAACTAGAATTAGATTAAGAAATTATTTCCAATTATCAATTACAGTTTCAGAGTTATTATTTAAAACAAAAATCGTCCAGGTGCACCTGCTGATAATCTTTACCCGTTTCTCATTATTTTTTAATCAGCTAAATCTACAGACAAAAACTCCATATTCAGTTTTTTAATGAACTTTCTACCTGACACACTGCCCAAACATTGCCTCTTAATCCTAAACTTCAATTATCTTACAAAATTCCTCCATTGTCCTTTTGTATTTTCGAGGTTCGTTAACACACGTGCTACCTATACTCTTTCCCAATCATCCAGCGAAATTCAGGTACCTGCGCGTGAAGTTCCCTAAAACAATCCCGGAGGGATTACAAAACGCTGACGGTTGACTCGAAAAAGGGGAGCGATGGAGTTCGAAGCCGAAAAATTCTCGCACGCAACAGGTCGATTACGTGTTTCCCAATCTGGTTCGCCAACACGACGTTCCGTTGCGCAAGTCCGTCGAAGCGGGCCCACGATTTCATCGTTTCGCTGGAAATGATCTTCGAACGGAGTCGATCTCGGGCATCGAAATCCGTGAAAACCGCGAGACCGTGCGTTTCCTCCGGATATCGACGTAGTCGATTTCTCACGCACGAGCGCGCTGGGCCCGCCATGACAAAAAGCAATGGCGGCGCGGTCGCCACCTCGCCGATTTCACCGATCATTATCCACGAACACGTACACGCATCTCGTGGACAAGCGGGTCGCCGTGCACGCGGGCCCGGAGACAATCCTCTCGACGACAAAACGGCCCACGATCCACGCTCCGCTGGTTTTCGGTATTGGAAGTGAGGTTAGGCGATGGAACGGCGGACCCGCGTCCACGCTCCGCTGCTCCTAATCGTAATAAAACGTGCCAAGGTGGCTGCTCGCGCAAACACCTCGCTGCAGATTTCTATCTGACTACGGTTTCCTGCTTTTCCACGGATTTTCTTTCCCGCGCCGCATTCCCGGCTATCTGTCGGCCATCGGCGAGGATTTGCTTCCAGCCTTTCTTCGGAAGACACGCGACGATACCCCTGAATAATCAGGAACTGAAAACATGGACATATGGTTGCGTCGGAGAGGCTTTTGAAGATTCCGGAGGATTCTTGATATTTTTCGCGACTCCTCTCTTGCACCGATGGGTAGATAATTATCGTTTCACGGCTTTGTGTGAGATTCTGGGGAGAAGGTGTAGGCTAGGAAGATACTGGATGCAGAATGATCTTAGATATTGACGAGGGATTGTTGCAGTGAGGACAAATAATTTTTAGAATTTTTTAGGATGATTGTTATGATTTTTATAGTGATCTATGTTTACTGTTAGAAATGGTAAAATTATAAAAACGTTTTGAGTGACAATAAATGATCAATACTGCTTGCGTCTACTATAGCATATTCTTGTCATTATTCTTCTTCTATTTGAAGTCGTATATTATTGTCAAATTCTTCATTAAGTATTTATAAGTTTACAGTCAATTGTAAATATACTTTATGTTATAGCAAGAGAAATTTATTCAGTCTTTGTGTTACATAAAAATAAGTCGTTAAATGGGTTCACGAAAATGATAGCACACTTATTAAATTCATCAGTTTCTTTTACTAAAACAACATAAATAATAAAATACAATTTCACGTAAATATTGTTCTCCATTGTATACTATGTGTAGCTTTAGTAAATATATCTTAGCAGGTCGATTGAAACCAATACAAAAATTATAAAGTTTATTAATATTATTGATTAAAAAGTGTATTATTTCGGTGTATTCATTCTCTATGAAAGTGTAAAAAGTTTGTAATTCTCAGTTGATACAGCGTGGCAGTCAAAGTGTTAATATGTTCTAATCAACTGAAATGCAATAAAAATACAGTAGAATCGAATTTCAATTAGAATCGCGTTACCGTCCGAGTTCCTTCTTCAGGGTCCAATATAACATTTTTAAACAAAGCTCGAAAGTGCCTGGTCTGAATTTTCACGCCGGAGGGCGAAGGTTTGCCGAATTTTAAGCTGCATCGAAATTGAATTACACTGCACTTCGCGGATTGAAAACGTTGTTGGGACTCTTCAACGCCCGTCTGGCAAATAATGGAAACCGGAAATGGAGGGGGCTTTTCGAGTGGCTGAAAAAAGACGAGCGAGGCACCGAGTCGAGTTTAGAGAACGTAATTTAATCACGTACAGCCTCGCGTCTTGCCAATCATTTTTCCTACGTTCTAGACAAATCTGCTGCGTCCAGTATATCGGTTTCTTCGTGCGTGGAAACTGGTTTCCACTGCTTTTTGTTCGCGTTGTTTCTGTCGTTATTCACGGGAAATTAATCGACGATCTAATTAACTTTTGCTCATATTGGAATTGTCGGGGAAATATTGATTGCTAGTGTAGGTATAGTTCTTTGAGATAGGTCAGGTTGACTGAATTGAATAGGCAGCTTCAATAAATCAGGGGGAAATTAACAGCGTGGTTAATCAAACGATTTTCAATCATTTTGCGATGCTGATGTTAAACAGTTTAATTCAATATTTACTTCATATAATGTCTGGAGCTTTCATAATATTTTACACCATGATAAACAATGTATGCGATCCTTTAATTATTTTTGTCGTTCAGCCCAATCAGACTCTGTGTTCTCCTTTGTCTATGATCTCCCTACAGCCCTAACACTTTCCTACTCATACAATATTTAATACACAAGCTTTGAAACCACGTGGTCCGCATGCTTTCGCTATGAACCCATCTTAACATAAAAAAAAAAGAGACTCGTTAAGAGCATCTGGCGTGGAGGACGCTTAATCGATGCAAGTGTACGAGGGAAAATTACGCCAGATGTCATTGATAGTGGTCCAGCGTAAACAGACTTCGAAAAAAAAGAGTCTGAACGATGACGCGGAGGAAACGACGACGAGTCGCAAAATCGAATATCCCTGGAAACGATTCCGATCACCCCCGGAACGGTGGCGTTCTGCTTGGCCCTTCGCGAAAAACAGAACGGGGCCATAGACACGGCTGAAAAAAAGAATCGAGAAGGGAGAGAATCCAGAGGGGTTGGGAGAAGCAACAGCAACACGACGGGTCAGTTGCAAAAAAGTCGGTCAACCGCAGATAGCGAGACAGGGTAAAAAGGGGAGAGAAAGACGAATTGAGTCGTCGCAGTGCGTTTGGTGGAAGTAAAAAAGAAGAAAAAAAAGGGAACAGTGTTCGGTAGCATCGTAGTTTTTCTCGATGGCGCCAGTAGCATCCTTCTATCTATCTCTCTCGTTCGTTCACCAAAAAACGCTCCCTTGCAGAGAGAAAAAATCGCGGGTTGGGAAGGGACAGGGTTGACTCGAAAATGAGGTGTTAATTATCGTCTATTGTCATCTATAATGATCCTGTGCACTTTTTTCTGAGATTCACAGAGCATTGACTCACTCTGCTACCGTTATGTACGCTATTATAATTGTTTTTATTTAACAAACTAAATTTCACATGCGACTGCACAGCTTGTAGACAGTCAGCTAGGCATTATGGAAATATTTGTAAATCATGGAAATATCCTTCTATCCATTATTATTATTTCTTAAATACTCAACCTGTGCAATAATTCATAATTACTATATCCCATTACACAATTATTTGTACGTATACAAATTGTTTCATAAATTTGAAAAGAAAAAGGGAACAATTATTTGTGTACCGAAGTTCGGTAACATTTCTCAACATCCTGTGTGCAAATCAAATCAGTAACCTTCCTTCTAGTTTTCAGAGTCCATATTTATTCCCCTAACATTATGTTCTTCATAGTCACTGTATCATCTTCGTACAACTTCCAAGAAGATTATACATTTTAACCGAAAAACACGATAAAACTTCATGAGCAATATAGAGGAAGAGATCAATGTGAATAAAGAGTCAGGGAGCTCGTATAGAGATGTCAGCCGACGTCTGACAAATTTCGAGTGTTCAAAGGTGGCTGGTGATCGTGGAGATGAAACGACAGAGTCACGTGCTGGCTTCAGCCGCGAAAAAGATTGCTGGAAAGCCGGCTCGTGGAAAAGCGGTGCGTCATTTCGCACCCGGGTGCATCCTCAGGTGTCGAGCGGCGGCGGGAACAGAAGGTTGGCTACCCTGACGGTGCATTTTCCTCACGAGAGGCATCCAGACACGAAATTCGAATTGTCTACGGTCTCGGGACCGGTTGCGCAACGATCCTGCAACCGACATGCGTTTCTTTAGGAACGAGCGGACGCGTCTCCGGTTATTATTTTGATTCGAGAAGAATTCGAACATCGCGGGTGTCAACAGAGAAGAGCTATTAGACATGCAGGAGCTGACCTTTCGAGCCGAATTTTCGGTGTTTTTCGACATTGGCTAGGTCACCCGGACCTCTAATCGTGATTCCACAATCGCTTTTTTCCAGTTGCATCGGTTCTTGCTCGCATTTCATCGAGTTTCTGCTCCTTTCCGTTACGTAACGAGAGACCGAACGCGGCGTCTGGATCGTAGGAGGGTTTCCATGAAAACTCACGGCCCGTCCTGTTATCGTGGGAGAAAAATCGGCTGGAAGATAAGCGACACGCACGAAGCTCGTTAGATTCACGGTTGCATCGAAAAGTCTTGTAAATGAGCTGACGGATCGCGCGTCGGGACGGGAATGAACTTGAAGAGGAGTGTCGCTCGTATCTTAGACGTATCTTGAGACGGCTAAAAAAGAGTGACACGAAACGAGGGACCGACTGAGTGGCTAGAGAAACAATAGACGGCGAGCAGGAGAGAATGCATGCATCATGTGCACACGAATTTCTATCGGGCACGTGAATTTCGTCTGGACAAGGTGAAATTCGGCATCGATCCGGCAAACAGGTTCCCCGCTGCCTTCGGAGACTGCTATCTGTACTGCAAACAAATTAATCTTACTACCGTTTATTTGTTTTCTGAATTTTGTTTTGATCGTTTAAGTTGAATTGTTAATTTATGAGGAGCTGCAGAAAATATTCAGGTTTGAATAGAATGTGTGATTAATTACATAAGAATAGGGAACTAATAATAATTCGCTTTTGCCGAAGGGTGCTGTTATAAAAACACTACATTTATCATTTGTTTCTAAGCTTCCAGAAATAGTCTTGGCTGAATTTTTGTTTAATATTTACAACGTGCATAAAAAGACTTAAAGCATTGGCCACATTTGACAAGGTCTTGTCGTTCGATCGCCGAAAAAAAGACGATCTTCAGAGCTCTGATTAAATAAACCATCATCGGTAGGGTGGAAAAGGGAGTCCAAGCGGAGCGAACAGAAGAGTGAAGAGCTGCCGCTTAATTAACCCCCGCCTGTAACCCTCTCAGCCTCTTATTTAAGCAGTATCAGTTTCACCGCGAAAGGTAACCAATATCGAACCCCCGTGATCGAACCGTGATCTCCTTCGAATCTCCCAAAAATCGACTGGCCACTCTGGACCAAGACAATAGAACAAAATCCACACGCTCTGCGCACGACCTAATCCAACTAGAAGAAAAAAATCAAATGCGAAAGAGCAAGGAAAAAAAAGCAGAAAAAGCAGATTTTCGAGAAACAGAAGAACCCCGTGCACCCGGACAAAATAGACGCTCGTCTCGAGGCGAGGGTAAAAGGGACAGAGAGAAAAAGAGTGGCTAGAAGGGAGCTTGGCAGAGGGGGTAACGAGCGAGACAGAGGTCCTAGAGACGAGATCGAGAGTGAGAGAGAGAGAAAGAGAGAGAAGCATACGGAGGACGCGATATGCCCGCTTAATTATCCCTCCGTGCCCCCTCACACATACGCGCCTAGTCCATGCGTCTTCGTCTCCGTCCGACGCTAGTCTCCTCTCTGTCGCTCCGGTTGCCCGGCGCGGCGGTAGTGGGGGAAGGTTGCGTGTAGACGGAGAGAGAGCGCGCTAGGGAGGGGGCAGTGGTGCGAGAGAGAGAGGGGACCAGTCGGTCTGTGAGCGCGGCAGGGGTGGGGGTAGTACACGCTCCGAGGGCCGCCACGGCGGCGCAAAACATTCAGTCGGCAAAAAGTAGCCAAGGGGTGAGCATCACCCTGAGGTACCGGAACGTCTCCCTGAGTGAACTCCATTCAGCCCTGTCCACGGAGAGCGTACCTCGTGCGAGACAAGAAAGAACGAAAATTTGTATTATCGTCTAAACGAAGCCGTCCGTACGCGCACACAAGTTAGACACTCGAGTGGTTCCTCCGAGGTTGCAAAGTGTTCGACAAAAGAGAGAAAATCGTCCGCGAATAGCATGAGGTGAAGGTGAAGAGGAAGAAAATTCTGTCCGAGAGACCTCGATCAGAGTGTGGTGCGTCGAGAGAAGTTTTCGGATACGGTGGAGATTCGGTTGTTATGAGACGCGGGATCGTGATCGAGCGCCGCGTCCTCGAAGGTCGCAGCTGAGACTTTCGAGAGCTAGACAGCTCAAGGTCGAGTGAGTTTCCTCCGGGTATCAGGACGGCGATCAACACGACGACGAACACGGAGACCGGGCTGTCAGAGGAACCGAGGAGAACCGGTGCGCAGGTTATCAGCGACAGAAGACACCGGAATGGAAGTGCGCGCGATGGAGTATCGTCCCATGGTGGCCACGGGAGTGATACCGACCGGTCTGCAGGACTATCACGCGGCTATCCCGGATCTCAGCCCGCCGAGGAGCCAGGGATCATCCACCGGTGGCGCTTCGTCCATCGGCGATTACGCGCCCCGCATGTATACGCCACCTACCCCGCCCACCCCGCACGACGACGAAAAGGTAAACGACCATTTTCGCATGCTTCAAGGTCACCGAGAGACCCGCACATGTTTCCCATACAAACGGAGATGCCCTTGCGACATTTCGTCAACACATGGGCGCGCGATCCTCGAACCAGATGAGCGTCAGACCACCCTGTGCCGGGAAGAAAACACTCGGAAAAACTGAGTTTTTGTTGTACTCGCTGGTCAAACGACTTCGAGGATTTCCGGGATCTACTAGGGAGATTTTAAGAGTTAGACACAAAGATTTATTGAAGTTTCAGACTTTTTTGGAGTATGTTTCGCTTGTGCTAGAGAATGTTTAGAACAATTGGGTGACTGAACGGTTTTGAATGCACTTCTCCTCTAGCCCATATTATTCTCTTATTTTTTCCTAACGTATTCCAAATGATTTTGACCTACCCTTCAGTCTCAGTGTCTGATATCTAATACCCCTATCTTCTCCTGGTCCCATCTTCAACTTCGAAGTAGAATCGTTTGATTCGCCAGGGTACAAGGGTGATCTCGGTAGCCAGAATGAAACGATTTCACAAGACGGTCAGAGTTTGAAGACAATTGTGTCGTTTGGTCTTCGAATCGCTTCTCTTCAAGTAGTCACAGGTGGCGCGACACAGATTTCCCAAGTGCGTCCAGATTTTCTCCGAACGGCTCCGTGTCCACGACTTCGGCGCATGTTTCCGAGTGCCCGGAGATTCCACGAACTTCTAACGGATGTTGCATCGAACCGAAACGTCGAACTTCAAACATTTGTTTGAGTATTTCGCAATTCGTCAAACGGAGCGAAGCGTGCGCCCGAATTCATTAAAGCCTCGAGGAGACGTGGTTTCGATCGGAAGTCCAAAAGCGTAGGTTCTCTGGATCGTACGTTGGAAAAATGGATCGAAAAGGAAACTTCAAGCTCCAACGGTGGCTGAAAATTTTATTCTACACATTCTCTTTGAATTCCACGCGCGCTTAGGGGACAGGTGCACTCACCTCTCGTCGCACGTCGAAACATTCGATCTGCAATCGAATTGTACAGCCCGCGAACTCGATTCGACTTCTCCACCGACGAATCTCGTATTCATCTTTGATATTTCCCGCGAAACGGACTTTATTGGATCCCGGAGCTTCCGCTGCTAATCGCGTTGCATTATTTAGAATTCGTCTCTGCGGAGGCTCAGAAAGTGTACGAGAATCGATCCTGACAGTCTGGAAACGACGAATCTGTCTGGCTTCGCCTATTTCAATCGAATCTCCTCGAACGCTATACCTATCACCGTGTCTTCCATCCCTGTCTCATAACTCATTACTTATTCTCATTTCTGTAAATTATTAGGAACATTACTTTCGATTAAACTGGGCAACATGTTCGAAACGGTGTTTTTCGTTGAAATTTTTGTTTTCTATTTATTTGACACCCTATAGAGAGAGGTTCTTTTGAATCTTGTGAATGTATAGAACGATTTTTAATGCAATGAGGAGTTTTATGTTCGTTAATGTTCTTCTAAAACGTTAATTGAGCCATAAATTGCTAATTTCTTGGCGTACTGTTCGAGAAGATTGGGTTAACGAAAAAAGATTGCTCCCACTGGTGCGTTTTATACTCACTACCATAATTCCGTTCATAAAATCGTAGTACATTGCCGTTAATTGCTAGGAAAGATGAAGTCCAAAAATATGCAGGAGAAATATATAATTGATCGCCTATTGCCGCGTAGGAAATTCGTTTAAAAATTCCAAAATATTTAGTAACTGATTCGTTCTCTCGAACTGTGCATTGACCCATAGCTCGTTGCACAACCATGGACGATAGTTATATTTATGTTCAGTAAAATGAACCTGTCATGATAAAAGATCCCCTCGAAAAAACGATGCCTCGTCGAAAAGCAGTTCTCTCGTATCGTTGTTTCAGGTTTCCAAGAAAATCCACAAAAATATACACGTATTAACCGTATTATATTTATAATTACACTTAAAAGTCAGTGCTCATCAACTGCGTAATCACAAGACACTTGGGGGTGTGTAAATATTCCAAGCGATATTATTAAAAAAATTTGTATAAAATCTCCCATATAATTTTAAAGAATAGAATAAATAATCTTGAAAATCATACATTATAACACACATAAGGGTGTCCTCAACAAAACTCCAAAAAAATCTCAAGGACAATTATTTGGACATAATGATCTGATACTTGACGAAGAAAGAAAATTTAAAATTAATTTCAGTTCTAAATTATGTAATACATTTAAGGCTGTAAAAATTCTATGAGGGTGTCTGAAAAAAATCGTTCGAAATTACGGAGGGATAGAATGGAAGTTTGAAATGAAATCGGGGATCTCGGAAACGTAGTTGAATCGAAGGAAGAAAATCCTGGCAGTGTTCGATGTCGCTTTGATTCTTCATGATCTTCTCACGGATTCTCTGCATAAGGGATCCCGAAGGATCAAGGAGAAGATCCACTGACCCCGGCGATCTTAAAGGCGCATTCAGGCTGCGCAATTTTCCAGAAGTGGACGACAATAAGGCGCTGTCACAATAAAGACTCGGGGGGCGTACGGGTGCAAGGAGAAAAATAATCGGGTGTCCTGGACTCACGAATGAACGATACAATCGAGTCTCAATCTTTTTCTCTTCTTCGTTTCTTTTTTCGCCAGATCGACGCCTCTCTTGCTCGACTCCATCTTATTCCTTTTCTGCTTCAGATTCCATTTTCTTCGCTTTTATTCTATTCCCCTTCTGCTCCCTTTTACTCTGCTTTTAAATCTTGTAACACTTTTTTCGCTCCTTACAGCATCTTTTTTAAATGAATCGGAATTTTTTGTTTATTTTTAAGTACTTCGTTAAAGTACAGTTTTGTGTAATTTGTATTAATTTCTGTCCGTTTTATTGAAATTGTGGAACTTGGTTTATCGATGCAAACTGAAGTCTTATAATGTTTTAAAAGAAATAAATAACTAATTCTCATTTTCTTTTAAACAAGCTCTGTAAATGTTGTTACTTTTTATGTTGTTTTCTATAAGTAACTACATTTACTCTTCTTAATTATTTTATATAAAATTGTTGTGTACACTTTTGCACTACCTAATTGCACCCTTGTTCACTGTACCTTCTAACCTATAGCCTTCTTTTCTTTTTCTAATTTCTGTAATTTTCCGAACAACTCCACATTCTCATTTTAGTATCTTTGTCATTTTCATGTTTCTATTCTCAGTTTTCCACCTACGGGTTCATGTTCATCTTCCCTGTTCTCTTTATCTTTTACACGGTCTTGACTCTTTTACATTGTATCATTGCAAGCTCGTGTCTTTTCTTAACTACCTCTCATTTTCATTTCAGTATCTTTTACATTTTCACTTTTTTATACCCAATTTTCTAAACCACGAGTTCATTTTCCTCTTTTCTATTCTCTTTATTTTTCAAATGATCTCGACTGTTTCAAATTGCATTATTGCAAGCTTGTGTCGTTTCTCAACTACCCCTCATTCTCATCTCAGTATCTTTTTCATTTTCAACTTTCTATCCTCAATTTTCCAAGCCACCTACGAGTTCATTTTCCTCTCGCCTATTCCTTTTATTTTTTGAATGATCTCGATTGTTTCAAATTGTATCATTGCAAGCCCGCGTCGTCTCTTAACTACCCCTCAGTCTCAGCGTCAACCTTATTTTTAATTTTCCCGTTTCTTCCAATTTTCTGTGGCCTCCGTCAACTCGCGTCCGCTGCGTTTTCTTATTTTTTTTTTCGTGCGTGTCCCTCCGAAATTCCGTCTCCGTTTCGTCGGAGGGTGAATCCCGAATGTCTCCAAGGGCGTGCTCGATTGTGAAAACCGACGGGGGTGGGCTTTCTTCTCGTTGTCGGCGAGTAATTCCATTTGTGCGTCACCGAGATTCTGAAACTTGACCTGTTAAAAAGTCCTTTGCTCTCGGGGTCTCGTGTTCCACGACCAGGGAGAGAGAGAAAGAGATAAAAAGGGAGAGAGAGAGAGAGGGAAGAAAATTCTCCGTCGCGGACGGAGAGGAAAATTGCCGGAAAAGCCGGCTTTTCCATTCGTCATCGTGGAATTAGGGACCTCTCTCTTTTTCGCCCTCGACGCTTGAAAATTAATGACGATCGATCCACGCGACATTCTCCTAGCTTCGAGATCATTTTCGCGGATTTCCGCTGATTTTCCTTAACCTCCAACGCTCAAACGATCTCATCGAATTGGAAAATCACCTTCGAACTGTCTTCTCGCGAAATTCTCGTGTCTCGTCGAAGTGGAAATGATATTAACCCTTTGCATTATGATTTTGTTCATCGCCGTGCTGACTGTATGCAACATTCTGAGAGATTGAAGTATAATAGTCTGAGAGATTAAAAATGTCTGATGGGGCGTGTGCGAATGTTTTAGAAGTAAAAAGAACAGTGTTAGAAGCTTGTGAAAATAATAGGACACTGTGACTCCGATTCATCATAAGACAAAGGGTCAATGTTGTAGCAATGGAATTTAGGGACATTTTGCAGAGTGTTTGATAGAACGAGTCACTAATAATTCAATAATATTTTGTTTATTAAGAACTAATTTTCGAGAAAAGTGGCTTTCAATTTCTGAGAAGCACGAAAGCTTACCCTCTTTGTTTTATTTCTTCACTGAATACAAGTAATTACAGTGATTATGCTTATAAGGAATTTACACTGTTTTGATAAGTTTGTTTACCATTAATAATAATTAAATGGACACAGTAAACAGTTCAAACGAACATATAAATGAATATAAAAATCGAATATTGCTTATAAAATAAGGTATATTTCAAAATTGGCAGCAATAATCAGTCTCGCCGACTATTCTTGAACCTGATGAACAGACTGCAGATTCTTATGCAAATACACGTTTTTGGACTTCATTATTTTTAAGTTGAATGTAGCTGATGAAACTTAACTATGGTAGACCTGCATTTTGCGGTTTAAATGTTTAATAACCATTTGTTTCGCTTAGTTTATAAAATGTGCGTTCTTCACGAACTTGGACATGTTAAGTTGCGTAAAGATCCCCAGTCTACTAATGAATTTTATTCTTCTAAAAATCGAAACCCGTTACAAAAATATTCTATTCTATAATTTTCACTCTTTCAGTCAGACCACCGGTTACAAATTATTTCATATGTTCAATATAAAAATATGAGAATGAGAGGAATGGAAAATTGGTTCTTCGTTGCTAGAAGGTATTGTTTGTCGAAGGTTCTCCGTCGGAGCGCGATTCGACTGTCGGATAAAGAAATCACGTCGACGTATTATTCGAGACCTTCAAATATTTGTGGGAAAATACTCGAAAAATGAAGGAACGGGGCCGGAGTTATTAAATTAAACGATTATCCTGCTAAATGGAGACTGTTGATCTTCGTCCGCTGTTCCGTCGCTTTATGGTTCTCGGTTTTAAGATCGCATAACTCGATGCACAGTGGAAAAACTTCCTTTGTACCGACGAAATGCAACATTTCCCTTTGTGCGCCATCACACACACACATACACACTTATCCGGACGGAGAAACATTAGGAAGCCTGGTAATTTTGGTAATAACTCCACCGGGGTCTCAAACGAGCCTGAAAACATTTTTGAGAAATTCTACACAGCCTCTGTATATTTTACAAACGGTTTTATTAACCAGTTTCATTGACATTTACTCTATAGTTATTTTGCAGAAATTTTAAAGTAGGTAACAGTATTCGATAGGCAGAATAATTTTGTTAAAAATGTTTACCATACCAGCCCACTTTCGTTTAAAGTTTCCTGACATTTCATATTCGGCGGTCTGAGCGAATTTTATCAAAAATTGTATTAACTTGTTGCATCCTCGATTCGATTAACTTCAAAATTGTTTTCGTGACGGTGGAATCGATTGATCTACGCCTTCATCGAATTTTCGCGGGAAAATCAAATTCGTGCTACGGTGGCGCTTGAAAATTCCTTTTTTTATGTATTTATCTCTCACACGAGAAAATAGTGGGTTCGCATTAAGAATTTAAAATTATAAATCATCTATGCAAACAGCAGTTATAGATTAGAAATAATGATAGGAATAAGCAGGTATTCTGAGAATAATTTTTCACTAAATTATCAAGGCTTCTGGACCTTCGAAACAAATGTTTAACCGCCTGAACAATATACGTGAGCGTCAGAGCGAAAAGTTCGCCGGTTCCGATTCACTGTAATTTTTAAACGATTTTTTCGCGTTTCGCAAATTTCGCGTTCCCCGACGGTCAAGGAACTTTTTCCATTTGCTCTACGGCACAGATTGAATAACTTTCGAACTTCTTTTTTCCGCTCGTTTTTTCCCCTCTCGCCTCTGAACGATATTGTGGTATCTGCTGGCATGACAAACTCCGGAATTAATGGTATCTTTTCGCACTTTGCGCTGCGCTTTCCCCCTCTCCCGCTCCTTCTCTCCCTCTTTCCCTCTCCGCGGAACGTAATAATTCGTAGTAAATGAATATTAACGCAGCGACCCGTGATGTACATTGTATTAAAAATTATAATGTATTTAATAGGGTGCACTCGAGAAAAAGAAGATCCCGGGGAAATCGGTGGCGACGCTTTTAAATATTTATCGATAACTCTGCATACGATTTCATTCACTCCCGATCCTCATCTTCGGCTCGACTCTTTCCGCTTGTTAGGAAAAAATTATGTGATCAGGATTTCGATAAATTTCATAGATTAGTTCATTATCACGTTGTTCTGAAAGTAACAAAAAAGAAAGTGCATTGCTGTGCAACATTTTTACCGTGAGTTTTCAGAGATGAAACATATTCAGTTCTATTAATTTGTATTGAATTTTCAATATTCTGAGGTTTGTTTTCAATTCTTGTTAATATCAGTTTGCAATTTTAATCACCGTGGATAAACTCTGCAGATTCTGAACAATTTTTTTTTATATCGAGTAACGTTTTGAAATAATCAGAAACAAATATCGTGACTTTGTAATGACATACATTCAGGATATTAACTATTAGCAGAACAAAAAAATATTATAAAACAAATATATAAAACAATATAACACAAATATTCCCCGTGACGTATTTAACAAAAGATAATAACATATTTAAGAAAAGAATCGCAGTCTGAAAACATATATATAAAAAATTTAATTTACATTGCGGTTTCATGTATCCCCCGCGGATACGAAAGTACTACTCCTATGCAGTGTGACCGCTATGGAGGGGATTAGGTGGAGCAAGCGGCCTGGTCCCCTTGCCCCTGTGTCGCTCAGTTTGTTGGGACTCGGCAACTTACGATCTCTACATAAGTACTCGATTTCGTTTTCAGAAGCTCGTCGCTCAAAACAGGAAGAGAGATCATCGGCTAGCATAAAAGAGTATCTTTACGAGAATCGGTTTATCTTTCGAGCGGCTCTTCCACGACGATCGCCGCTGCGCGAATATCCGAAACGAACGTCTGATTCCTCTTATCGCGAGTCCGATTATTTTCACATCAGGAAGACTGTAAATTATTTCCTCGTAAAAAATCCAGAAACCGCCGCACCGAGCCTTCGCTTCTGTTCATTTTCATCGCCATTTTGTATCGCCCTGACGAAGATTTCGTCTGCAGTCCCCAAATTTGAAAATTCCGACGGGTGACTTCACCGGATTTACCGCGGGACTATGATTAAACGTTCGACTGCTGATTAAATTTCTTATGTCCGAGAAATCACCGATCGAGATGAATTTCATGGGGTGAATTTTCGAGTCGAGATTTTGGAATCCGTAAGCACGAGCTCCAGTGAAATTTTAGCAGACACCATGGAAATTAATTTTATCTTTCCATGTTCGAATACGTTGAAGTTGCGAACGTTCTTCAGGGAGTTGAAAATCATGATTTTAATCAGTTCCTTCAATTAATAACCAGAGGGTCTCATAGTCTCCTAAGAGTCAAAATATAATATATTTATGATATGTGCTTTTCTAGAACTATAGCAGAGACTCAGAAAGTAGGCCCCTCGAGGTTATTTTCTTGTCCACGGTACAGTTATTACTTTTTTTTCATTCTAAAAACGCTATAGCAAGCGTATGACTGGAAGAAAAGACCCAACGAGTGTTAAAAATCGAATTAAAAAACGAGAAGTCAGTTTGTAGGCCTAGTCTGACCTAATGCGAACGTCTTTCAGAATACTCGTATCTCAGATTGAAATTTCTTGCCAAAAGTTTGCTGCTGTGTTCGTAGAAACACCCTGTACATAAACTGGCTTAGGTAAACGCATAAACACTTACACAGTAGCCGGACGAGTGCTCTTGAGCACGAGTAGGTAAGTCGAGATGCAAACGGGATGTCTCCCTCGATGAGTTCCACTCTGAAGGAGAAGAAAATTTGTAGATACCCTCTTTTTCGTTTTCTTTCGCGACCCACTCAATGTGATTAACCATTCGGGTCGGGGGTTTCTTAAACAACTCCTTCGGGAATGATTCTTAACGACGCCGGTGCCCAACGTCATCTTTTCTCGCCGAGCCTCTCGCGTTGCTTCGCTCGAGTCTGTTTACCTTCGATCTTCTGAAAGTTCGGAGACTTTCGAGGGTTTTGTTTGTGAACAGTATTAAAAGTAGTTAATGAAAAATTGCGCTGTCCGTCATGGTATCATTGTGAACATTATGAAGTTAAGTTAGATCTTTTTGAAGGCTTGCTCATCTTTGAAGGGGTGTAGAGTCGAAGTGGTGAGTTTAGAATCACCCTATATATTATGATAAATTATGAGACAATTCTGAATCAACTTACAGTTGTTAAACAGATTTAACGTTCATAGAGTGAAAGAAATTTATTTAGGGCACTGCTGTTCTTCTGGAGGATCCAGAGTCGAGGTTACTTAGAACACTCTGTATATTCTTACAAATTTTCGAAAAATTCTGAATCAGATTCTAGGTTTTCCATTTGAACAGATTCAGCATTTGTTGTGGAGCTAAGGAAGTTTATTCAGAAGAGCAATGACGTTTGAGGGGAAGCAGAGTTGAAGTAGCTACTTTAGAGCCACGTTGTATATTCTGACAGATTTTTGGAAAATTGTGATACATATTTGTAGTCATTAAACAGATTTAACGCTTGTGATGGAGTGACAAAGATTTATACAGAGCTTCACCGATGTTCGAGGGGATTCAGAGTCGAACTAGCTACTTTGAAACCACTCTCTATATTCTTACAGATTTTCAGTAAATTCCGAATCAGATCCCACTGATTCTCTTCTGTAGAAGTTTAGTGTCCGCGATAGGGTGAAGCAAATTTATTTAGAAGTCCATTGATCTTCGCGAGAAACCGGAGTCAACGTAGCTACTTTGACACCACCCTGTAGACGGGGTGGAACGATGTAAAAGAATCCGGAGCCGCTGACGAAACTCGAAGCGGTCCTGTGCTTCGGCTTTCATTAAGGAATCGTTAGCGCCGCCGTTCTCATCAGCATCCTCTTCCTCATACTCCTCCTTCGACCTTCCTCAGCTTTTGCACCCTCTTCACTTTGTTCTCCTCTCTATCGTTCGCTTCTTTTCGCCTTTCTCCGGTTACTTTCCTTCCTTCCGGCAACGTTGTGCATTTTTTCTCCCCGCTGCTCCTTTTTCCAAAGAGATTTCTTCTCCCCTTGCATCTCGATAGCCTTATCCTCCATTTTTTTTTCGTAATTTCCTTCCGTCGGAGAGTTTTTCGAGTTTCTTTTCTGAGACTAGCTACTTCTTTCTTTTGGACCTCTTCGTCGTCACGACGCGGAAGAATTTTTGGATTTAATACGTAAATTCTATCATTAGGGGCTGCATCGTTCTTTATTTATTCGGAGTTTTTTTGCATGCTTCGTTTTTGTTGATGTATTTTATTTTCCGTCTTGAGTTCCTTCTGAGTATACTTTTGTAATTATATTCTGAATTTGTCCTACCTTGTAAATTCCCAATTTATTTTTATTGCCTCCTTCCTTCGACCTTTTAGTAGTTGATTTATCTTTCAATGTTTTAAAATTCCTTTATTCGCTTCGGTTTCTCTCGTTGTCATGTCTGTTTGCTGATCTTTTTGGTCTGTTGGAATTCATCTCGATTTTTCTGTCAATGTTCTCTTAGGCTTTTAATTAGAATCGTCTTAAATTTTACATTATTTGTCGAGCCGAATGAATCCTCCGTGTTCTAAACGCAAGAAAATAATCTAGAAGATTTTTCCCTTAATTTTCTCGTTTCTTTCAATTAATTCATTCTTCATTATCCCCCATTAAACGGTCAGATCGACATTTTTCCTGTTCCCCGGGACGACTCGTTCTTTTTTTTTCTTCGTCGACGAGTTCTCAGTTCATTTTCCAATTCTTCCGCGTTTTCCCTCATTTCCACCCGACACGAGACGAAATACTACGAATATTCGCGCGAATTTCGCCCCCATCTGTTCGCCCTTCTTTCTTCATCCATCGCGATCCCGACAGGCTTTCCTCTTTTTCACTGAATTTCCTTCCTCTCTGCCGCTACCCCACCCCGCGCGCTCTCTATATATCCTCGTGCTTTTCATTCCTTTTTGCTCTGCGTGTTCCTCGTGCTCTCCTTTCACCGTTTACGCACGTGCCGTTCACCTGCCGTCGTTCGATTCCATCGAGTTTCTTTCGACAGACGATTCTCTCCCCCTTCCTCTGCCTTCGGTTTCAACCCCTTCTACGGCAGAAAGTACAGACTAAAGCAATTGACTCGTTCTTCGAATGTTTGTGCGCTACATGATCGCCGTAATCCTTGAAAAATTAAGATATTGACATCTGTGACCGCATCGTGCGTCAAATGTGGTAGTAGACACAAACGTAGTGTTAGAATATTATACGAAGAATTATGGCAGCTATATTTGTTTAAATGAAGCGGTACATTATTGTACCAATATTCTATAAAGGGTTAACAAAACGCTTTATTTGTCTATCGAAAGTACGGCACGATCAGGGGGTTGAAAGTCGACTCAAAATTAATTTTTATTCAACAGTAGAATATCCATTTCGAAGAATTCTTTAGATAGAGGTAGAAGCAAAATTTGTATGAGAATAAAAATTATTATTATCCATTGTGATACTTTAGTAAAGGGGATCAAAAATGAACCCTTTGCAATCCTGTGACGTCTTTCAGGCGCCATAATATTAACGTTTCGAATTTCTTATTTTATATACACACCTAGAAATGATGTTCAGTTTCATGCACTCTACAATGCATATTTTGTATAAGTATTCAGCTAGTAAGATAAGTGTGTTGAAAATAAAATAAAACCTCTTGGTTTTTGGTTATGTATATTAGGCGTAAAAGATTTCGAGTACAAAGGGTTAATTTTTCGGAGAGTATAGCGTCCATTTTGAAGTTACCTTTGATAGACCTAGGGGTATAGGATGTGGATATCAGTATGGCATAAAAATAAATTACTGTTTTATGTGTTTTTTGATATTTCAATTCGAATCGATTGAGGGTTGAAATTGTAAGATTCATTTCTTCAACAGCATAGAGTGCATTTCTTTATTGAAGAGGTTAAAAATTAATTTCACAGAGAGTATGGCGTCCATTTTGTAGTATTCTCTGATAGAGCTAGGGGTACAGATTGTGAACGCCAGTGTGACGCAAAATTAGATTACTATTTCTTGATATTTCAATTAGAATCGATAGAAGGTAGAAGTTTCTTCAGATCCATTTCATCGACGGCACAGCGTTCATTTCGAATACCTTTACAGAAACATCGAACTCTCCAATTATCCATAACTCAATAAACAACTGCAACATCGACGGGGCAAAGTTTTCAAGAAACCGCTGACTCAAGATCCGCCCTTGATGAAAGACTTTTCGCGTGGTCGATAATTCCGGAAAATCCATTCTTCCACGGAAACCGTTATAAGTATCGTTTCGAGAGCGCAGATGGTCTCTCCCTCTCTCTTCGTCCAGCTTTTTTAGGGTGTACACGCGACATACACAATCTCACGTGTGTACACGTGTGTGCTTGTGTGCGTGTGTCCTAGCTGGCGAAAAAAAAGGCAGAAAGGAAAAAAAATCCTCCCCTAGGACCAGTCCGCATCCGCGTTAGCATAGCCAAGGGATACCACCCCGATCGAAACGGCCAACCCCCGATCTCTCCCTGTCTCGTGCGTCGATGCAAACTCGAGGAGGTGGATCCCTGCTTTGCACTCGGGGGTTGTAACACGCCACCCCTTACCCCCCTCGCCACTTCTGATTGAACTAGCCCGACACTCCGCTTCATTTTGTCGTGCGTGTACCCCTCGATAGTGTTTTAAGAAAGTTTCTCGTCGATAGTGAGAGTGATTCTTCGGGAACATGTACCGTACCCGTTAATGGGATGAAAGAATGAGGAGGTACCCGATGATATTCATATGTGGAGATTGAGCAGAGCTTCCTTGGAATTTCGAGCACCTCGAAATGCTGAAAAGTGTGATGTTTGAGGAAGTTTGAGGGTTGAAAAGTGAGAGTTAGAATTTTGATTAGTCGTTCGTTCTGAGGTTGAATGGTATTTTGATTAATTTGATCATCCACGTTTGTTTTTGGTTAGTGTAAGTTTGTTTTCTAAGTGTTAAATTTTGGAAAAGTGAAAATTAGGAATTTTTTGGAGACTCGACAGATAGAAAGATCGACACAACGACGATACGAGAAGTTGAACAGTCCAGGACACAGGGTTGAAATTTCTGACTTCTCATTTGCTTTTTAACATTATCAGCAGCCTTACATGAGAGAATCGAATCAAATGGCAGACCTCCGATCAATCAGGACTCTTTTATTCCTTCAAGCATCATCATCGATTTTTCCACCCCTTTCACCATGTCACTTTAATCATCAATTATCCTAATTTTACCCAATTTTCAAACTGCGCAGAAACTAATGAGGTTTCTACAGAAAGCGGTTGATTTTTTTTAGGAGCTTTGAAACGTTTTATTCAATTTTCAAGTTACATTCGAGGTTTTTGGTGGCTGATAAAAAAATTCGAAACTCTGAATCACGTGCAATTTGTCTTTTATTTGAGAATGAATGTATAATTATTCTCCTTGATTTAATTTGCTGCACGTTAATTAAATTTTATTGAATCGCCAAGGTTTTTTCCTCGGTGAGGTAGTCAAGCGCCCGTGAAATGGAAAAAAGAAGAATTTTTCGTACGAAATGTCAGCAAGTTTCTCGTTCCCGTGCTTCGAACAAAAGGAACAACACCAGGAGCCTTCGTGTTGCTCCTGGTAATTATTTTCCACGCTTTTCACGCTTCTTCAAACGTGCCACGATAATTAATGCTCGCTTCCACGAAGAAACAAATTGTTCGCGATAGCTATTAAAACGCTGCTCCTCATCGACATACTGCGACTACGCGAATATCTTATACTGTTTTCAGCCTGATACACCATTAACTTGTGTCGTTTTCAAGACACAGCCCCCTGTTACACTAACGAGATAACTTTATACTAAGCTCACCGATGAAAGAACATGAAGTATCAAATGAAACTCTATTTTGCTCTGACTATACCATTTAAAATTATTTTTGTAATTCTGCATTACTAAGCGATGCAATTGTTTCTCGAACTTTGTTGCACAAAATCGTGACGCCAAGTTTTTTAACTCTGATGGTACTCTTTTTCCACTGCAAAATTCGCTTTCACTATCTCGTGTAAACATTTGAGAAGTTTAAAAAGAAAACTCGATTAAAAATTGAAATATTTCGAGGTTCTCAGATTCTCTTAAAAATTAAAATTGTCATAGTTCGGCTTCATATTCGAGACGAATGTTAATATAAAAATCGAATGACTTCTCTAAGATTTCGTGGCTAACTTCACGCCATCATTGCTCGAATATTTTCCCGAATTTCCCAGTCTGATAGAACAACAGAACATAACATCTTTGGCTATCGATTCCGAACTGCGTCCGCGATACAGTTGTTGCAAACGACTGGGCCGGTTACAACGAAACCGGAACAACAGGAAAAAGGAGAGTCGGTCGTGGAGGGATCGAAGAAGTGGCACCTCAATAAATTTTCACTCGTTAAAACCTCAATTACGGCGCGGCCGTTTTTGCCCTGCACGAAAAAGCGCCACGAGACAGGCCTTTACGAGAAAAACAAAGGGCGCGAGAACATCGTGTCTACGAGAACCGGCATGATCATTCCTCGGGAATGTTTTCTTCTTCTTTTTAAGTCGCTTCTCGCAGTTCTGTTGTGCTAGGAAAGTTCTCCAAGGTAATTATAGACGCCCGGGTTTTTCGATGATTCGCCATGAATTTTTGATTGTGGAATTTTTTCGAAACTCGTTCGATCGATATTTAATCCTTGAACTCTGGATGATTTTGTAGAATATTTTAGAAATTTGTCGTGCGATCGATAGTCAATCATTGAAGTATAGTCAATATTAACCCCTTGTCTTGTAACGAGTCACACTCGTGGCGCAGAATATGATCTATATTTTACAAATACAAGTACCAGTTGTGCATCAATTTTTGAAAATTTTGCACTGTGAGACCATTGACTTTACAGGGTCGTTAGAAGCAAATTTTATGTGCTGATAGATGTTTATTTATCGCATAAAGTCGTTAGAAAAATCCTGAGACAAGGGGTTAACTGAATAGAACATCTTATCACTTTACCTACTTTCATATGTGTTTATTGAGTTAGAAATAATTGAGATTGGACTACTTTTCGATTTTAAAATTTCATTGTAAGAATCAGAAAAATTTACAGTATTCTGCAGCACTTTTACTTATTTCTACAGTCTACTCAAACTTCTTTCATCGAATTCTAAAGATTTCAGTGCTGCCTGAATTCCCAGAGAGTCCTCAAACTTTGTTTTTCAAAGTTGTCCAAATAGAATGTCCTCGATCGCTAAGAAAATAGTAAAAAAATCGTAAAAAGTTCCCCTTTTGAATTTCTGACAATTAAAGATGAAGACTCGAAAAAAAGCGCAACAATCGACAGAGCTAAGGAGATTAGCCTGATTTTAACCTCGTCGGAACCGCTCCGCCGACGGATTACCGTGAAAAGAATAACAGATGAAAAAAATGGCTGTTTTATATTT
Source organism: Macropis europaea (assembly GCA_916610135.2). Taxonomy (NCBI): domain Eukaryota; kingdom Metazoa; phylum Arthropoda; class Insecta; order Hymenoptera; family Melittidae; genus Macropis; species Macropis europaea. Next base: position 25,613,834 of record OU744344.1, read on the forward strand.
CAATCTCGGCCAGGGGAACTGCTCGAGAGCGGTTGCGTTTACGACTGGTAATTGTTGTAGTTGAAGGCATTTCTGCAACAGCGGGACTCGTTCCGAGGAAACGTCAAGGAAAAATGTCTTTGCTCCCTTTTTTTATCCTCTTCCCGCCTCGTGCCTCTTTTTCTTCTCTATGAGCGATTCTTCTTGCACTTTGTTGGATCCCAAAGTGACCTTCATGGACTTATAAGTTTGTTTACTAAAACAGTGTTAAATTGAATTGCACGGAATAACAAATATACTGCTCGAAAGAGGTAGAGGATCACATACTTAAATGATTTATTGTTTATTAAGGTGTCTAGTGGTACAAAAGTTCCAAATACTGCACACAGTCAAAACGCAATAAAAATATTATTGTATCAGATATAAATTATTTTGGTTTCGTTGATATTTGATAAATTGACTAAAATTACTAAAAATTCTGAGGCTTTAATTGTTTTGAGCAGTGGATAATGAACACGCCAGAGAAGTCAGACGAATGGACCTGAAATTAGACTGCAGATATTTGTGCAATTTAACATATTCATGTATTTGAAATATGTACATTCAATCACACAAGGGAACTAAACATACATTTTTCAAGCACACGAAGCAGAAAATACTGTTATGTCAAAATTTAATTTCTTCAACTGTATTAACATAAAAATAGTTGAACTCTGAAAATGTGTATTTGTCGGTCAATTTCAGACGGTCTGATAATTCTTATTCTTTTTTGAATACTCGAGACAATTTTTTGACGATTTAAAAATTTCTCTTTATAGTCATCGAGGGATGATACAGTAAGTTATTCAATGCTAGTAGAATTAGGTAAATCATTTAATTTTATAGAGTGTTTTGGCTGAATTCTTTAAGCGTTATGAACGTGCCCAGTGGATGATACTTTGCAAGCTACTCGAACGTACAGTTCCAAAAATGAAAAAATAATACATATAAACTCTACGAAATTATAAAATAAAACATAAATAAAACTGTCCTCTAATAAAGACACAAAACTAAAAGATTATCGTACGGAACTTATTCAGCAACCTGATATAAGAAAGTAGCATAAACGCAGCTAGATATCAATCGCCTGACAACGTTCAGAGTCCGTCAAACCGAACTCGTCAAGAAAATCGTGTCGATTTCTCCAGTTTCTCGAAAATCATTGATCATCGAGCTCCAATCAATTCTCCCGTTCTTTAATTATTTCCCCGGAAGCTTTTGTAAATCGTTCTGCACGTTTTGCACCTTTTACGGGGCGAAATTGAAAAAAAAAGACGCTTAATGCATCGAAGTGCAAATCATCGCCGGCGAGACGAAGCACAAATCATCTTGGAGAGGAAACGGGCGTCCCTCGAGAAGAAAGTCATAGAGCTCTCTGGTATCTCTCCGTCGAGATAAACGCGAAGTATCCTTTCGAACGCGAGTGTGTAATTTCATGGAAACTATTTAGGCCGGTTAAAAGGCTGTGCAAAGCGAGGAAAAAAATACGCCGGTGACGTGGTCGTTGATCTTTTTCCCTTCTTTCTACGTTCATCCGTCCGTTTCTAGTGATCCTGAAGCACCGTTCCTAGGAACACGGGATAATGAATGGCGGGAACTACCTTAAGCTCGATCCACAGGTGCAGATGCTGCGACCACCTCGTCTGATCCTCTTCGAGGGTACCAAAGTTCGCGTGTGCACTTGCTTTCGTTTTCAATTCGAGTATCGATGAATTCTTTTTTAGAAATTTCTTTGTTGCTAGCGAGGAATTCGCATTGAATAAATATGAGTTTTTGAGATTAACCGAACTTTATCTTGCACCCATGGTTTGTTACCTCTATACGAACTGCAGTATTTTCTCCAGGTTTTCTTGTAATTTTAATATTGTCATTGCGGATGATAAGAGAAATCTTGGAAAAATTCTCTAAACTATGAGATTTGTACGTTAGTTTGAGTTTCTCAGAATTGCAGATGCTTCATGTATCAGCGTGTCCAATGCGTGTAAAAATCTTTGAAACTGTCGTTCATCTACATAGAGTTGAGTGAAACAGATTTGTCCCTAAAGTGGTCCCTAGCACAGGTGATACTACGCTTCTAGAGCAGCATAATGGCTACTATAGGACAGTCACCGTAAGTAGACACTCCAAGGATGCGTATCTACTTGTTCAAATTAAAATATAGCGAGTGTAAATCTGTTCTTCGAAGATTCTATTATGGTATGGATTTATCTTCTCTGCTGAGGCTTACATTTACATCTGCATTGGCCTCAGAAGATGGCGTTTTAAAAGTTTTCTCTTATTTTGCTCAACGAACTATTGTTATTTAAACATTTTATTATTTTGGAATTTAGAAACTGAAAAATATTCAATATCCTACGCCAGGACACGTGAAAAGCCTCTGACAAAATCAAGAGCAGCAAGTGATCTTAAAAGACCTAATCTCTGTTACCCTGTAATAGCATCTTCCACCTAAATAGCTAATCGATCGAAGTGCCTAAACATTTCTGTTCTTTAACTAATTCTTCCGTCTAACGATGATTCTAGAGAAATAAATACGCGAATATTTTCCAACCCCAAGATTGTAATGGCGGGGTAACAGAGATTAGGTCCTTCAAAATCACTTGCTGCTATTGAAGAGCTTAATCTCTGTTATCCTATAATAGAATCTTCCACCTAAATAGCTAAACGGTCGAAGCATCTAAAAATTTCTGTTCTTCAACAAATTCTTCCGTCTAGAGATGATTCGAGAGAATAAATACGCGAATATTTTCCAACCCCAAGATCGTAATGGCAGCGTTGATCGAGGAGCAGGGGGTTGGTTTCCCGTGCGCGCAAACGATCGTGGATTAAAGCCATAAATGCAGAATATAAATTGCCGGGAACTTTTCGACGAATTGTAAATTGCGAGCTCTAATGTGATCTTCAATTATGAACCCTGCGTACAAATGAGTAGTTTACACAGAGAGAAAGAGAACCGCTCTCGTCGAGAAGCGTTGCACGTTTAATGAATGGCGGTTTCGCGGGCAACCGGCTTAAGGCTGATTCACACCTACACGCGGGAATTGTTCGCTTCAGCCAAACAGGGGAAACACGCGTTCAGACTGCTGTTTGTGCTTCCCCATGTTCTGTTACTGGTATCTAGATGGATCGTTGCCAAACGAAACACATTTTTCTGTCCTTCGTTATTTTTAATTCAGATCAACCCCTTTAAATTTTTCTGATTTTCAATCTTTCGAATTTTGAGAAACTCCTTTAGAATGAACTATATGAGTAGTGTATTTGGTTCGGTTTGTTACGAATTGAAGTAAAAAGATGTAAGACAATCTGTATTGTCTTATATGAATTCTATGAAGTCGCGAGTACGACGCAACGCAATCCATAAAATATATTTTTGTTTATTAAATTGGTTTAATCAGTCCTTGAGACCAAATATTCAATTTTATATTAGACGGTTTTCAATAGCAGGAACCGCAGACTCCAAATCCTAACTGTCGAATGACACGGTGTAAAACAGCACAGATCCAATTAACAATTATTCGAGGATTTCCTATAATATAATTTACATTGTATGAGTTACGAAATAACAAGAAGCTTAACTACACAATATCATCCGATCACAAAAATCGGACAAACGTAGGCAGGGTTGTTTTCTAATTTTTTTAAATTTAATCCCCTTTGGAACGTTGAATTCTAAGTTTCCAAATGTTGCGGCGAAACTAACAGACACCCAGTAGCTGATGATTAATCTTGGCGCGAAGTTTTCACCTCCCGCTGATACGAAAAAAGAAGATAGTAGAAAGAATCTTGGAAATTGAACAGAAGTCGGCCGGTGGCGTGAAAAAGAATCCACCAGGTCGGGTTTCGCTTTTCGTTAGGGTGGTCGAACGGATGGCCAATTAGAAAGAGGATTGTATAATTGGGGAGATAAAGAATCAGCTGGATACTCGTTCGGCCACCTAACAGCTGCTCCTGGATCACCTAACCCATGAGAACCAAAAAGGATCAAATCATCGTCGTCCACATCCTCATTATTATCATTACTCTAATAGTTCCCGATTTTCGTCCGTCTCTGCTTCTCAAATTCACCGTCGGTCCTCTTTGCCTCTGCTTTCGTCATTCCGACTGGCGCCATCTTCGTTGACATTTAAACTCCGTCCTGATTTTTTTTCGGAATTTTGTAAGCCCTCGAGACTGTACAAATGCGAAAGTAATTGCATGAATGTTTGTTGATTCAACAGTGTCGCTGGTATGGTTCAGTCGATAACTACAGTACGGACGGTGAAAGTAGGCGCTTCAAGGTCACAGTCCTTTACTTCATCGCGTTAAAATGTAATACATGAGAGAGCCCAATTTGAAGGTGTTATTACTTTGAAAATTGGAATAAATCTGGAGATTAATAAACGTTCGCTGGGACGTACAGTATAGAACACAGAAAAATTAATAGGAAGAAGTGACCTTATCTCTGCGTCGCTACAATAGACATACACTAACTACAGGCTATGCAAGAAAGTTGCATCGGTACAGTTAGTGTTCAACTCCAATAGATCAGTAAGAGTCAGTAACATCTGATGTGTGTAGAGCTTGTAAAACTACAGCATGGACGTCGAAAGCAGACACTTCAAGGTCGCTTCTCATCGCAGAAGGTCTTGTCACTTTGAAAATTCAAACGAATGTGAAATATAATACTTGACAGAATTAAGAGGAAGAAGAGACCTTGAGATGTCCAATCTCTCCGTTCCTGCAACAGGAAGATCGAATTGACGTAAAGCAGAATCGGCAACCCGTCAAATCTGCGGCATGTACATTCGATCATTCATCGATATCACCGATTATTCGAATAATTACGATCACAACGTTCGTTCTCCGTGTTCTTCAGGCATGATTCCCTTGTTTTCGCCGTGTTACAAGCTCGCCGTTCTTAATTAAAGCTACAATGTTGCCCGATACTATCATAAGACCATCAGTCTCGAGCTTATTACTCGTTTCGACCCTTATCGATGCATCTTTATGTTCAGCATCATCATTCATGCGAGTGGTTTACATTGTCGCCTTGCGCCGGTCCTCGTAATTTTAATGGAACCTACCACGGTAATCGATATCGAAAATGACGCTCTCTAGGCGTTATGTTTTGCTTTTTTCTTCCAATCTCCTCGCAGCTCCGTTCGTCAGTCGATGTCCACGTCGTTATCATTAGCATCGTAATCGTCATCGTGCGCCATTAAAGAAAAGAACCAGTTCTCAAGAGCTCGGCCTCAACGTGAAATTGCGTGCGGAACTACACAACTCGCGTTTGCCAATCACGATACGCATTGCGTAACAAGCTTTTCCGATGTTGGGTTAATTTTGTAGCTTCGATGTGACTTAGCCGAGGTGAGAAATTAAATTGCAAAAATTGACACGCCTGTTGTGAGTGGCACGGAAATTCTGAAGAAGAATCCACGGGGTGGATGATCGGTTGGCTGAGAATTTGATATAATTCTTGGAGAAGTTAGATAATAGACATTTCATTAGGGTGATTTATAATTAACGTAGCTATCAGTGCCGTCATCAGGAAATGAAATTCAAGGGGAGAAGTCTCGTCACAGAAGTTAGTAGCTCCTCCAGTGTTAGAAATTCAAGTATTTCGCAAGATAAAATAAAACGCCAGGAGGTTAAATTTATCAGGCAATTAAACACTATTCTCACACATTATAAATTAAATTCTAGACAAAGAACCGAAGAACTGTAAGCTCCATCAGCAGAGCGTAAAATTCGAAGCAATTACGTTCTCAAAACCTAGAACCCTATTCGCCATGAAATTGGACCTGACAGTGGTATCAGAAGAAACTAGGTCACCCTCTACCAACATAAAATCATCCACCCCGCGCAAACATTAGAATTCCGTCGGTAAACATTCAAACAAGGTACAAAGCGATTCAACCCCTATCAGTTGAACTCCAAGTCAGAAGTTCCATCGTAGACTAAACTCTGTGATGATTTCGAAGAGCCGATGATTCCAAATGATAAAGAGTCCCGACGAAAGGCCCACAAAAGCGTCGCCGCAGAATCGACGATCTCTATTTGCACACAGTGGCTGCGGCTCTCGTCTCTCCGGACAAAAAGAAGACAGACAACCCTTTCATGGTATTTTCCATGCACGTGGGTCCCAATGGGCCCCGGATGACGCTCCACGAGGGGTGAATCGGTGCGACTGAAGGGAGGGAAACAGGCATTTTCCCGGGGACAATCGTATTCACATAAATCGCATGGAAAATCAAGTAGTCCTTGCCTGCTCGATTATGCCGCACGAATAATATCTTCCGGGACGTGAAGATCCAAGGGGGATTATCACGATTATCATAACACTGTGTGTTGGTCTTTCGATCGTCGTTTAATTGCCCTTTACGCTCGTACAAAGCTTTCTATCGAATTTTAAGTATTTCTATGGGAGAATATTGATTAGGGAGATAGAGATTAATTGGGGTCTAAGATCTTGGAAACGTTGCACTGTTTTAGTGTTCTATCTGAAATCGGTTGACTGTCATGTCAACGATTATTGAGTGAAATTTAGATTCAGTCATGAGATGGTGGATTTTTATGCAAATATACATTTTTAGATATCAATATTTTTCATATCCAAATGACTGATGACACGCAACTATGGCAGATCTGTTTTTTGGAGTTGAAATTTTTAAAAGTACATTTTCTGTTTCACTTACTCTATAAATTGTACATTCATCACGAAGTTGGATACATTGAATTTCATAATGATCCGTAGTCTAGTCATTATTTATTCGATCGTGTATAGTATTAAAAAATATATCTGATAAAGTTTAATAAACACCAGTACAAAAATTGGTAAACTTACTAATATTATTGATTAGGAAGGGTATAATTTGAAAAGGGTAAAAGTTAGAGAGTCGTTATCAGCTAATATAACGTGGCAGTCAAAATATTAAAATGGAGACAGAAAAATTGAAGATAGTCGTGTATCACCATTCAAAATGCATAAACCACACCATCAAAATCAGAACCCTGTCTTCGCAGCAGAATGCATGGAACTAAATTTAAACAATTTATTTAACATAACATAAGAAGAATTTACATTTCCTTGGGACTGAAAACTACTTGATGCTTCCTTACATACAGAGTGTAAAATAATACACACCACTGTTTCGCGGTAGCTTCCAATCGACAAAAGTCTGGCCGTCGAACGGGACCGACTCTATGAGAAAGAATGGCACTTTACACGACGTCATCGTACAAAAGCGGTAATTAATAATTCCAGGAATAATTAAACGCGTTCCCCTGAAAACCCTCTGCTCTGTGTGAGCGTGCGGTTCGCGCCGAGAACTCGTTTGGATTTCAGTTTCGCGCAGAATCGTCGTGTATCATTAGCCAGCCGTCGTTCGAGAACTTTAACAACTGGTAATGATCGGAGCACGATGGTTTGAAAACCTGTCAACCGAGACACACGAGGCTTGCACAATATCGTTCCGGTAAATCGTGTTCCCTAAGAATCCGCTTAGTCAGTTTCCCCTTTATCCGGAATAAATGTGTATCTCGAAACAATCATGGCAACGAGTCTTGCAGAACCACTGAAGGATTCTATTTGGACCAGTACATCCATCTTTTATTTTTCTGAATATTTCTTGAAAGATTTGCTGGCACCTGAGGCTCACTGAAATGATCTTTCAGATGTCATTTCAAGAGAACTTTGGTGGTCTCTGGCGATTCTGTTTGATTTTAGTACCTTCCTGGTGTTAGTATTATAGATCATGTATAGGGTGTAATTTCAGACATTATTCCAGGATAATTTTGATGGGAGTCTGTGGTGATTCTGTTTGATTTTAGTGCATTTCTGGTGTTAATATCTTCGGTTATGTATAGGATGTATACTCTACTGACCAAAAGTTTGGAATCACCTGCTGATTTCTACTAAAATCGAGTATCCTGATAAATTTTCTACTGACCCATCGTTAATATACTAGATGTCAACAAGAATGTATTTTATTTTAAAAGTGTTTCTTTTTAATGGCGTTCATTTTTTGTTAACCCTACAGTGAACACATGTACAGAAATCACATCAGTGCACACGTCAAGCCTGTTACCCCTCTCTCATCAGTATGATTATTATACTATCAGTTTTAAAATAATCATCAATATTCGGAGATATATTTTCTTTTATTGGTATTAACAGTTCAAAGAATTTTAGTAAAAATAAAGGAATGCAAATGATGAGAACTTATTTTGGAATAACATAGGCCTCTCAGGCCCAACGTGTACTCTGTAGGGTTAAGAAGATCCTGTTTCTCTTAATTCATGTAATAATTCAAACTTTTGGTCAGTAGTGCATGCAAGCTGGAACTGGTAGCTGTATAACTTTTATTAGGGTTCTTAAATTGTCGTAATTCTATTCCCTTAAAATGATCACTGAAGATCTACTTACTCCATTTCTCTTAATACATTGAATTGGCTACAGCAAAGAAATGTCCTTTGAATTATTTACGTTTTTTCATTCCAAGTCGACCTCATTTTATTATCAACCCATTCTCCCCTGTTTAAATAATTAATTCAATACAATTTGTACAATTGTACAAAAATATGTCTTCATCGTAGATTCTGTTTTCTTGAAGAGAATCAATATTATTCTTCGGGTCTACAGAATTCCCCAGGTAAAAGAGACACAGCAAAACGTGAATTGTTCATAGCTTTCTACATTTGCCGTGGATGCAACCGAACGACACGTTCCAGCAGAACGATGCTCCGTAACAAAAACAGAAGGCCCATTGTCGTGCCATTTAAGGGTCCCATTCAGCGACTAATTTAAAACGAGTTCCTCGAGACAGTTCTAAAGGATATTCTCGAATGAGTCGCGAAATCGAGGCAAATGTTCGTCACAAAATTCTTTCAACCCTTCTGCGTTGAAAAAACAACAACTTAGAATTTTTCAAGAAAAATAATTCGTGCATCGATCATCTCCTCTTAGGCCCAACTGGACAAATTTTCGAAAAATCTGTCGAGGGGTGTTGAAAGGGGGCTGTTTCACGGATAAATCGCCGAATCTTTTCCGTTCACGAAGAATCGATGGATTACAGGGACACATCGATCCTCGAAAAGGCACTCAAGGCCCTTCTGGGCCCTGCGACGACCCACCGACCGAAGGGACGTCGAGTCATCCGTCATTTTGCAAGTTGACGCGAGACTCCACGTCCACGAAAGAAAAATATTTGTCAATTTTCCTTCTCGTCGCCTCCGGAAACTGCGACGCTTCGATCTTCCGGATTAGCGAGTCCCAACGCGACTTTTGTTCCCCGATACAATGCACCAGAGGTTTTCGCCTCCCTTGCCGTGGAATTCTCTCTCTGCTCATCGTTATCTTCTCGATTCTCATTTAACAGGATATCTTCATCTGATTCTTGGTTAATGAAACTTTTAGGAACCTGTAAAATACACCGTTCAAGGTCATGTTTAACTCTGAAACTACAGTAGAAAACCCACTGGAAACAATTTACAAAAAACGACAAAAATCACCCCAAACACCGAAAATGTTCAAACTATCCCTTCGACCGCAACACAGAAAAAAATCCGCAAAAATCGCGGAGCGCTTTTACACTAACCTCGAATCAATGGCCCGTCACTGTCCTGTTTTATTGTACAGTGGAAAATCGTCCGTCAGACGAAATTATGTCGCATTTTCATCGGGTTAAAAAAAACCGATCGGCGCGGTGGATGCGTGTTATTTAGCGGATAACGCGATATATCCGGCGCGCGCCAACAATTTCCATCGGGTGGCGAAAGTGATTTCGATGTGGCTTCGAAAAGCCCGTGACAACCTGTTGATAGAAATTTTCGTGCGGCGAAACGCGTCACCTCGGGGCCGCGAGATAATTGCATCCGCGTTTCTGTACACACGGAACTTCCGGCGTCGATGAAAACGCTCGTTTCCCCTGCGTCTGACGCGATTTTCGGTCGTCCCGTCCTCTGTCAGCTCGTTCTGCGCGCATTCCAGCCGTGTTCATCGGCTTTTCGACCTGAACTGTTGAAAACTGACTTAGCACAGCGTCTATGAACAACACTGGACACGCTGACCGCAGCAGCAATTGCTGGAGATCCTCTAATTTCATTTTCATCAAAGTACTATTACCCAGGCAACAGTTTTGCACACAGAGAAAGAAAACGCTTTACGCTTTTCTTTATGTCGATTGACCATATTAGGCTTAGCCTAATTAGACGCCTGAATGATCATCTGCAACAGTCTGACTGCATATTTCATTATATTACCATTAAATTATTGAGAATAATACTATCAAGCCAGTAAGTTGAATTATTTGTAAATTCCTGGAAAGTTTGCAAAAAATTGCACCTGGACATCTTCCTCGGAGATGGCCAACCCCAACAAGGCCTGGCTTCAGCCTATCCCCACTCTGTGTTGATTCCCCTCACGTAGGTTGTGGATTGGGTACAACATCGAAACCATCGATAAGTGCGGTTTCTCAAGAAGCAGTGACGTAATAAGAATACTTATTTTTTTTATATATGACATCAGTTGTATTTAGAGATTTCATCTCGACTTTTCTATTACGTGAGGGAAGTGGGCAGAGAGTGGGGGTAGGGCGGAGTCAAGCCTTGCTCCGGATGGCCATCTCTGAACCTCCGAGTTAAAATTCGCAAAATATTTTATACTTCTACAGAAAGTTGGACATCAAGAGTTCAAAGCTTTACCGCGCAACAAATTCGTTTCGAAACGCTCGAGTCTCTCGATAGGCTGAGCCGATCCGAATGGGAAAAAAAATGCGTAGAAGAAATCTCGGAAATTAGCGATACACATTATCGAGAACGATACGAAGCCCTCGAGACGCGTCCGGGTTAAATAATCCATATTTACATGAAATTTCGTGGAAGTTAGAGGCGCGTGATAATGCTTATCGTGCCCCGCCGTGCGATTTTTAATTTGCTAATTACTCAGTCGACCGAACGTGGCCGATAGCTTTCGTTCGTCGAACGAAAAATCAAAATTGAGCCGCCGGGAACGTAGGAATGGGAGAAAACTGGTGTTTTATCGTGGTTCCGGTGGATAATTTTCTCGACAGAATGAAATAATCTGGCGCGGCAGCTTGCAATCTCATCGAATCGATTTCACCTTTTATTTGTCGCATTATAACTCCCTTCATAGGTCCGGTTTCGGCGTCGGTGCTCGTTAATCGCAATAAACAATTTCGTGCTTTCACGGGTCCCTTTATTACTAATTAAAACCCGTTGAAACGTCCAGCTTGGAAACGAAGCCGCCGCGAAAAACGAAGAAAATGCACCGTTCGACGCTAGAACGCAAGAAATTGATTGTTCCGACCGCGTACGATGTTAAACACTGCAATAAATAATTGTCGCGTTTTTAGGCGAGCCCCGGTTGATTGGCTTCTCGAATAGAATAATTTCGATCTTTCAACAGGCTTTCGAGATTCTTTACGATTTTCCAAATATAGAAGAGAGCGGCCTAGTTTTGTTTTATATGGAAAGAAATGGATATTTAAATTGTTTTAAAAAATACACGCCAATGACATATGCTTTGGTCTCTATAAACTGACATACGTACAGTATAGTCCACTTGTAATATTAAATTCAAACTACAAGGAAAAATTTCATTTTAGACCTAATCGCTTGTACTCTGACAAGAAGAAGGGAATTTACAAATATTTATTCAGCTATATAAAAAGCTACTGTGTTCTTTAAGTTCGTATTTTTTAGAATTTTCTTGAGATGTCAAAAGGAGCAGCTACAGTATGCCATTATACATTAAAAAAATTGATTTCTTGGACGATGGTAACTGTATAATTACTCCGAAGGAGAATTTGAGAAACAAATGAGGCTTTCAATCTTCTTTACGATTATCCAAATATAGAAGAGAACAGGCTGTTTTCATTTTAAATAAGAAAAAATTGGTAATTAAATTGTTTGTTTCAAAAGGAAACGATCTACTTGTACATTAAATTCAGACTACAAACAAAAATTTCATTTAGGCCCCGAAGCTATCACTGTGGCAACCATTCGATTAAGCTGTAAAAAAAAGTTACTGTGTTCAAGATAGCACCTCTTAGAATTGTCTTGAAACATCAGAAGGAGCCATAGTGTGTCATCGTACGTTAAAAAATTGATTTTTTTTTATTTATGAACGATGGTAACCCCTTAATTACTCCGAAGGAGAATTAAAGAAGAGAACGAGGCTGGCCGGCGGAAATTCGATTTTTTTCTCGGCCGAAAGGGGACGACCCTGAAGACTACCGAAATACTATCTCGCGCCTGACGCGCACGGTCATTAAGGTCGAATATTTAAATTGAATTTACGAGTCCTGGCCCGAGGCTACTCGTAGCCTACGCGTTTCGATCTCAGCGAAGGATCCAGCAGCCTCTGCGCTTCGAACGGAGGCCGAGAGAACGAGAAACCTCTCGTGGCGCCATTCCGCTCGAAATCACGCTACTCGGCCGATCCAGCGACTGTCTGAGAATTTCGACGAACGTACAGGAGATTCTAGGAATTTTTCTTTCGATTCCTCAGAATTCATTCAGCCATATATTTAGTCTTGGCGCTTGGATAAACTTTGAACGTGGAAATAATTGTTAAGCGGAATGGTCCACTGGTGAAGTATTCGCAAAGGGACTACAGCTGAGTCGGTGTCTGAATTTATAACGAATCATAGACATTCAGAATTTGTGTCAATTATTTAGTAATTACTAAATAAGTGATACAATTTTTGTGGATGATAGAACAGAGAGGCCCACGTTCGACAATTTTCCTAGATACCCAACTATTCTTGTATGTCTCTTGTAGGTATCCTTTTTTTCGAATCATTTCGACACCTGTCAAGGTGATCATCAGCTTCCCAAGCAACCCCACAAATCATCGATCCGTCTCAGCGATGCCAAAAGAATCTTTCCACCAGAAAAATAACGATTCCCGTCCGAAACCAATCAGTCAAGCCTACTCGCGAGTAATCAACGCGTCGGTTTCGACGAAACCGCGCGGAGGACGATCTTCTCAATTCTCCGTACCGGTCCACCGAGCAAATCGTCGCCGATTAATCAGATAATCACAGAAGCACTAAGGCCACGGTGTGTTTCGCAATTAAAAGTGTTCATTTCGTACAAGTCGCGGTTTCTGGATTCATCATCGCCGCTCTGTTCCGGACATGAGGGAGGTCGTGCTATCATTTAATTCCGTCACGATGACTAATCACGGCCTTAGCCACTCGTCTGCCCGACGGATCCGCGAATTAAGCGATTTCTACACCGCCTCTAGCCAAACTTCAGTCTTTTTTTTTCTTCTCTCGCGTCGCAAGGTCGAGCAAAAATGCTCTCGCAGACCGATTATCTTCTTATCTATTAATTCCGATCGATCTCGAAACGCTCGGCCGTTTCTGCTTTAATGTTCCGCGGCACGGTACGAATTTTATTGGCCGTTTAACGGGTTCGCAAGGATCCGCGAAATGCCAGGAACTGGAATTCCCGTCGTGGCTGCGCGCGACATTCACGTCGGGCTGAGGGACAACATGTGCGAACGCGAACGGCGCTGTTAACAGCGAATAAAATTATCGTGAAAAAGAATGAGCAGCATGATCATGTTCGATTGCCTCTTAACGCTCCATTTGTTAGTTTCTGACAGCCTCTGGACAGCGGAGGTTTGTCTCGAACAGAGCCGACGCGTGTTGCCGATTTCTCGATCGACTCGCGATGAGATCGCGAATTTTTCTCTCGCGGAGTGTAATTTGTTGAAACACTCGTCGTGACGTTTGATTGGGTTGCTTTTTGATGAATATCGAGCCGTTCAGAGTAGTCGAGAGACGATTTCTTCTGTTTGAAGAATTTTTCTGTTATTTAAATAGAAAGAAATGAGTGATATTGAGCAGGTGGGCAAGGTCACGCTCAAAGTTTGCTATCAATTAAAAGTGTCAATTTGCAAGCGGCGCCGGGTGATTTGCATCGAACGTCCACTGGGATTATTTACGAGAAGAACCTTGGGATCGAGTGATCGTTGATCCTCGACGACGCAATAATTCGAAAAGAAATATTTCGTGCAAGAACCTCCGTGTGTAACTCCGTCGAGAATCTCATTTTCGCATAAATTACACGTTTTTCGCACGCTCGAGCATAATAATTGATACTCGATTACACGTTTCTCGAGTCTCCTTTTCGCAACCGGGGAAAATTTCGACTTGCATTTTCTTTCTGAAGCTGAGAAGAATTTTTGTGCTTCGTCTGATGAAAGGAACGATTAATTTTTTATTTTATCCAAGTGAAATTTTCTGGATGAGTTTCGCTGCAGGCTTGTTTAAAATATGTGATCTGCTGTAATGAAAAGGTGGCGAACATGATTCCTGACGAACTTGTACAGAAGTCGATACGGAAGATTAACAAATAAATCCAGAGGCAGGAGATGTAGGTAGCGAAATTAATTGATTAATAAGATTCGTGTTTGTTAAAAGTAACCAAAATCGCGATCAAGCAAGTATAAATGCAAAATTAGGTACAGCTTCCTTGGTATATACGCTGCTGAAAATAATTAGAGGATCGTGTACTCAGATGACTTATTGTTTATTAAAGTGCTACACTATAAAAGTTCTAAATCTTACATGCGATAAACATTTTTCATTACTAATACTTGACAGATTATTAAAAATGACTAAAACCCCTGAGTCTCTAATAATTCTGAGCAGTATATTTATTGTTATTAAAATAAAATAAAATGTAAAATAGAAAAGAATGTAGTTTTATGTTACGTTGCTTATCTATCAATCGATTGGAAATTTATCTTTGAAACAATGTGATAGAATAATATTTTTATTGTATAGGTACTTTTTAACGAAGCACATTTTGAGGCTGACAATAATCGTTTGAAAAATAAATAACAATAATAGTAATATACGTATTACGAGTATAAGTATCAGTGAACGAAATCATACTAAATCGTTGAACTTTTATGCGGAGATCCTTAACGAACCACTTTTCGAGGCTGGCACGCTCGTTCGAAAAATAAATAACAATAATAGTAATATATGTACTACGACTATAATAAGCGGTGGTGAGCGAAATCGTAGTAAATCGTTGAATTTTTAAACAGAGATCCGAAACCGCCGGTCAGGTGAGCGGGAGCAGTAAAATTTTATTAACAAATAAACCCAATTACCGCGTCGCGACGTTTTTACGGCGCACGGTCCACGATAATTGTAATTGCACGTAACATTAACCGCGAACTTTTCGAAAAAGGAGCTGCGGAGGAAGGGCTTCAGGGTTAAGATGCGATGAAAAAGAAATTAGTTCGGCAATAAAGTTCTATCGGTTCCGTGCGAACGCTGTTAATTAGCTAGTTTACGGTTTCCTTATCAATGGCCGCATTTACGAGCACCGTAAAACACTATTTTTTCCAAACGCGACGCTCCGTTTAAATGAACACGATCTTTCAGGCAATTTTTGCAAAACTTTTCAACTGAAAAAGGGAACAGCAAAACTGAATAATTTCAACAAAACATTCCTTCTTAAAACATTTCATCGAATTTAACTTCTAAAAATCAACGTAACCAGTAACCGCAATAATCGAAGCCTTAAATAAGCAATCAATCAATAAAATATCAAATACTCGAATCGAAATAACCGAAATACAGTCGTTCGACAGAACGTCTCCAAAAAAGTTCTACAAAATTGTCATCAACCTCGAATAAAAATCCTGTAACCGCCATCATCGAGCTATTTCTGCACGGAACACGTATCGATCCAAAAAATTCTCCTCGCACGCATAAAAAACGGGACACAAAATTCCCATCTTCATTAACAAAAGAAGCATCATTAAACGAAAAAAAAAAAGGAAATCAATTTGTTGGTTCGTACAAGTGAGGCCAGCGAACGGTGTCTTCTTTTTTTTTTTTTTTTGAAGCAATCGACTTGAGCAGTTTTTAATCGACGCTCCCGTGGTCCGAATTTCCTGCACGATTCCTTAAATCCTGCGGATTCTTAATCGGTCCCGAAAGAGAGAGGCGAAACTGGATGGCAGCAGGCCCACGGTGCCTGCACGATCGCGTTACGTGGGCCCCACGAGCGCGAACTTGACACCGGCAAGGACGCGTTTCGAAAGGAGGAAATAAAAAAATCTACACGGCGGCCCGTTAAAGGACGCGGCGAGTCAGCTGTTGAAGACGCACGCAACCGATCACCGAATAAATCAGTCAGGTAAAAGGATCGGGTCGACCTCGAAGCCATCGCTAACGCGAATCGAACGAACATCCCGCGAGAATCGCGAGAGAGCCTAACGGGATACACTGTTCAGCATTTTTTTCTCTGAAGGATCGTTCGACGGAAATATCTGCTCGATTTTCTGCGGCATTTTCGGTGGAATGTACCTTAGGACGGGAGAATTGATGTTTCAGCACGATCACTGTCGTGTTCACCAGTGACCGGCGCATTTGATTTATGTGAATGATTCTGAATTTTTTGGCTATTTGTAAATTCTACTTGAAAGTTTGTGTTGGAGGATATGAAGTGTCGAGTTATTTAACAGTTTTCTCGGAATGTATTTTAGGATGGGAGGATTAAAGGTGTAACCACTGTCATGGTGGTCACCAGATTTCGACGGTCTGCTTCTGTGTAGATAAATCTAAATTTTTTGACAATTTTTAAATTCTCTTTGAATTTTTTGTGTTGGAGTAAGAATACGAAGTGTTGAGTTATTTAACAGTTTGTATAAACAGGATGCTGCATTTTTCATTGTACAAGTTATGACGCTTGATAGAACTACTACTAACTTTGTTAGTCCCTGACAAGTTAGTTTTGAAGTTTTAATCAATGTTCAGGCATTGAGGATCTTGGCTAGTGTTATTGGATTAGATGAATACTGGTTCAAATCATTTATAATGTTTCATAGGACGCAGAAGGCGTTACTACAGTACAACAACTTAATTCTGAGACTCGAAGGCGGGACTTAAATGTACGTTTAATATGTTTCACTTATATCGCAGAATATACCGGGACCAACGCTAAGTTTCGAACTAAACACGCTGATCCCCAAACTGTTCAAATGAATTTCATCGAAAAGATTAATGTTTAACAAATGGGAAGACCGTACGGACTTTGACATATATTTCCAGATTTAATATATGCAGAGTAGGACCACCAACGATACTTCAAAGAAGATACATATTCATTTCGTTAAAATTGATCACATTGTAGCAGTTAATTTTCTATCTAATGGAAGAATTATTATACTATTATACATTTGAACAAATCTTACTAGATTTGTACATGCATAGCTGTCGATAGGCACACTGTATCAAATTAAAAAGAATTATAATACAAGATGTTCAAATTAAACGAATTAGAAGTGATTGGCCACGGTCTCAGCACTAAATGGAAAAAAAAAAGAATCATGTTCGAAACCTGATCACGAATTGGGTCACAGTTGTCCACTCGAAAGTCAGCAGGAAGAAACTCGAGCAGATTCAGTCGTGGTGGAAGAGGGACCGGAGAGGAGTTTCATGTGATTTCGTGGAGAACGTGGCCCAAAAGCGGAACAATGTCGCGCGCGATTCAAACCGTTACGAATTCATCACCGTTATAATAATAATTTAGTCAAAACCGGGCCTAGCTCGTAGAGGTCGTTCGTCGATCAATTAATTTCGGTCGTCCGAGCTTCGAGATTTCATCGCATCGAACCTGCGACAAAGGTTCAATTTTCACGCTGCCGAAAATAGTCGGAGGATTCACACTTGAACTGTTGCTCGTTTAGGTGTTACACAGTGCATATAGGAGGTGTTGATGCATCAAACATAGGATATCATTTAAACTACTGAAAATTATTTCAAATCCTAAATGTAAAATTAAATCCAAAATTATTGGTCCGCCTTAAAAATCTTCAAACACCTCAAACTATCACCACCCAAATATAGGATATCATTTAACTTACAGTAGGCCCTCGATAGGCCGAACTATAATTAGTAATAGTACGAGTCAAATTGCAACAATATTTCGCATAAAAATGATAACATTATTTTAAAATATAAAATACTGAGTTGTGCAAAATTAAGGACACAGTGTCATTAATGATATTTCCACCCTCTAACTGGCATAGGATGACGAGTTTCCGGATAATGGATGTTCTACTGTACTGAAAACTATTTCAAATCCTGTATGTAAAATTATTTTCAAAATTATTGGTCCGCTTTAAAAATCTTCAGACACCTCAAACTGTCACCACAAATGATTCAGTATTAAAGCAGACATCTATTCCATATTTTTATCTTTTCATATCTTTTACGAATTTGAAGAATACAATTCAGAAGGGTTCGGAACGGGACAGTGTCGGAATGGATAAGAAAAGATATTCGAATCGAGGGCCCGAGGATGATCGAGGACCGTTATGCGCGCATCCACGTTCCCGATCGGCGGAAACGAGCGAGTCGGAAGCGAGAAATCGTGCACGGATCGGAAATGGGCGATCGTAAAAAGGCGGATCGGCGTGTCTGAAAATCGATTTTCAGCCTCCTAACCTCGAAGGCTCGCGCGATCGAACGGTTTATGGATCTGTCCCGATCGCGTTGGCAATGAGTGATGCGAATCGCGATCGTTAGCGGAACGAATGAATGCACGCGATCCGTTCGATGAATATGTTGAAACGATCGTCCCGCGGAAACGGCGCAGTTCGCTCAGGAACAGGAACGTGTGAATTGCGTTTATTGGCTGTCGCGAAGGCTACCGTGGAATCATTCGTTTCGTTCCAAATCAGCCTCATAATTCATTAAACGGCGCACGGAACTCGCAGGACAGACAGTGCTGAACGAATTCAGGAAAAAAGGGTAGACACGCGAACTGTAGCGAATTTTAGGTTGATGGAATTATTTAGAAAATTGTTTACAACTTGGGCGATATTGAAAAATCGATCCGTATTCGCTCGACACTTTTTGTTCACTTTGGTACGTAATATCGCGCCTGTCAGTTTTAGAAATCTTCTTATGCATCCTGTATAATAATAATAACATAATAATTATGCAAAATACTCAGGATGTTAAAAGTATTCAGGACTTACAGGGTAGATAGTGTTCAACAAACAGAATAAAAAAATGTTCAACAAATATAGGCCGCTAAAATAATATTATAAGAACTAGAAAAAATTTTCTGTCGATGAAATTGTTCATAACTGGTATAATATTGAATTTTCAACCTACGTTCATTGGCCACTTCTAATTCAGCCAATCAAATACTACATACTCTGTGAATACTCTTCTTAAATATCCTATTAAAAAATGTAAAATCATCGAACATACTAGACAGGCCAGGAGCTGAGGTCGTGGAATTGCAAAATTGCCCGAGGATGCAACGTCGGAATTTACGGTCCTTGGGTTCAAGAAGATGATCGCGAGACAAGAGAATATTGGACCAGGGAAGCGGAAGGGTATAAGGGACAGCCAGGACACGGGAGGATAAATATCGTAAAAAATTAGTGAGAACGCGCGAAATTTGAAAACGCAGGATCGATCTAATCCGTGTAGGATGCTTGTCCATCCAGGGACAGGATCATCGACATCCGCATAAAAGCGTTATCCTTGGAAGGCCGTAGATCGTTCTTATGATCCTGGGGCGTGGCACGGAGCGATCCGAGAAAGGAATCCGTCGTTTTACGTAACAATCTCGAGCGATCAGCCAGGAAACCGACCGCCTTTACATCGTTCCTCGCGTGTCCAGGATAGTTTCCACGATTCGTAGCTCAGTGCTATACCCCTCGTCCTTAACGATCGACCACACTTCCAAGAAGTCCTGCGTTCTCGTCATTTCACCACGACAGGATCCGATGACCCCAGCAAATTGCTCCTCTCCGTCTAATGGTTCAAGCGACTAATTAACCCGGTGATCAGAGGAGGATCTCACAAGGAAATCCTGTGCCGGCACGATTAAAATGAAATTAGAAGCTCTGAACAGTCTCACTTGGTCGGTCCAGTGTAGTAAAAATCTATGAAGCCGCCTGGTGCAATCACCGGAATTCCGGGAAACTTGATTCATCTATTAACTGGGTTTGCAGTGCGTTTCGATATGGATCAAATCGAACGAATTGATGAAAGGATCAGCGATTAGGACAGGTCAATGACAGATAGTAGAAAAATTAGAGGTAGCCGTGGTACCAACATCTCCTGTTGGCGTGCTCCTGTTAGCCGACCAGGAACATCGCGAGAGAGAGAAAAAAAGGTATTTAAGGCTACCGATGAACGAAGTACCGTACAAAGAGAACCGAGCAGGAACAAAAAGGGGCTTAGAGGAAGGCAAGACAGAGACGAAATAAAAAGAGCTGGAAGGGGAATTATGAGAGGAGGAGAAACAGAGAGAGAGAGAGGGAGAGAGACGGAGGGAGAGAGATCTATGCGGTAGCTGAAGCCAGTCAGTCAGGTATGCCTCGAGGCTAGGCCATGATAGACAAGGTCATCCTCTCCCCGCTTTACACATACGCTACGGCTACTGGCAGTCCTCGTTTACATTTATTTATTTATAAATATACCGTGGCGCTCGACTAATGCGCTCCAGAGAGAGACGGAGGAAGCAGAGCAACCGATACGATGGAGGGAGACGGGAGAGCCGTTCAGACGATGGAACCCCTTCACCTGTCGATTGGCTCTTTCATTATTCGGTTAATCGCGGCGCAAAAGAGCTACCGACTGCTTCTACCGAGCTCCGTTCAGTGTATTTTTGGCGACCGGACTCTTTGATTTCTCTTGCCCGACGGAAATTCTGATGACACACTAGGAAATTGAATGATGAAGCTCGAAGAAACTCATCGAGTCTAATATATGTGGAAGTTACGGATCATTTAGGGTTCTACATTTTTTGAAGTCAGCATCCTTAGTATTCTCTGGTCTGAGCAAAATTCTGATGATACAGTGAGCTAGGAGATTGAGTGATGAAGCTCGAGGCTCGTGGGCTTCTTGAGAAATTCATCAAGAATAATCTAAAGGCTGTAGATCATTCAGGGTTCTACATTTTTTGAAGACTGCACCTTTAGGTGTCTGTCGGCTACCGCCCTATCCCTGAACCTTCTAGTGCCCTATCTTTTTAAATTTTCATTTTTCTCCATTCTATGCTCTCACGGTTCCATGTTCCGCACCCATGAATTTTTTATCCCTTTCGTCCTACATTTCAGTGACCCTGTCCTTCTCTGTTCTGAATGTCTAAAATTTTACTTCTGCCTGGTGCTTTCTAGATTTCGGTCATGTGCAGGGTATTTTATGAATAATCGTGAATCGTTCAAGAGACGAAAAATGGAAATAGGTTGAAAGATACTATGGTGTCTGTGGCAATTTTTCTTGCTTTGGCGTGGATATTCAGCTACTGAACTATTTGCATTCTATGTGACAATAAGAAACACTCCCAAGTGTCTTGTAAGAGTAACTACCCAGAAAACGCATACTTCGATTTTTTTAATGATTTCTTGCGATAAAGTTTATTAATCAAGTCCTCGCTTTTAACCCTCTGAAAGTCAAAGGAGCTATAGTGCCAAAGTTTTAAGAAACTGTTAGGTGAGAGGGTTACTGTCAACAGCAACAGAAAGTCAGTGACATTGGTGAAGGCCGTGGCCAGGGTAACATAACTTCAGTGCTCAGATAAGAGCCAGTATTCCCTACGTGACAACTCCGTTGACGTACCTGGTTATTATAAAGCAAGGGGTTAAAATCGATCCGTCATATCCATTGACACACACGAAAATCAGCAGTAATCCACAATAACTCAGTGCCAGTCAGCACTCTGTTACTTAAACTATAAATTCTATGATTACCAAAATTCTGACCCTCTATCTTTGCAACGACACTGACAGTCCGGTGCTCTTTCTTGATTGCAGATCTTCGGTAGCAAGGCGGACCTGCAGCTCCACACGCAGATCCACATGCGCGAGGCGAAGCCGTACAAGTGCACCCAGTGCTCGAAGGCGTTCGCGAACTCCTCGTACCTGTCGCAGCACACCAGGATCCACCTGGGTATCAAGCCGTACCGCTGCGAGATTTGCCAGCGGAAGTTCACCCAACTGAGCCATCTACAGCAGCACATCCGCACGCACACCGGCGACAAACCGTACAAGTGCCGGCATCCAGGCTGCACGAAGGCGTTCAGCCAGCTGAGCAACCTGCAGAGCCACTCCCGTTGCCATCAGACCGACAAGCCGTACAAGTGTAACTCCTGTTACAAGTGCTTCTCCGACGAGCCCAGCCTGCTCGAGCACATACCGAAGCACAAGGAGTCGAAGCACCTTAAGACGCACATCTGCCAGTACTGCGGCAAGAGTTACACGCAGGAGACCTACCTGGCCAAGCACATGCAGAAGCACGCGGAGAGGACCGACAAGAGACCGCCGATCATCGGCACGGGCCTCAGGCCGTCGATCCACGCGATGGCGGCCCATCATCAGGATCACTACTGGCCGAAGGTCAGCCCGGATTCGGTGATCAGCGACCTCCACGAGAGACTGCCGCACCATCACACCGACTACCATCAGAACCAGAACCCAGAGATGCTCCTACCCGGCCATGGACACCGCGGGGAGTCCATAGAGAACGATTCCAGGCAACAAACCCCCCAACCGGGAGCCAACCATCATCCGAACAGCAGCTCGGCGTTCACGCCGATATCCTCGATCTCCATAAACTCGATCTCCTCCATGCAGCACCCGCTGAACCCACTGAATCACCTGCACTATCCGGGCAGCCATCATCCAGCCTCCAGGCCGTACCTCTACGAGGCCTTCAACTCCACGCAGAAATCCTCGCCGGCGTCCTCCTCGTCCGGAGTCACCTCCGGGACGACCAGCAATCAGAACGCGACGTCGTTCCCGAACCAGCTGATCAGCCTGCACCAGATCAGGAACTACGCGCACCAACCGAACCTAGGGAACCTCGGGAACCTTGGCAACCTCGGCAACCTGAGCAACCTGAGCAACCTCAGCGCGACGATGGAGAGCCACGCTCTTCTAGGCGGACTCAAGGAGAAACAGTAACTCCGGCTGGTCTTGGAGATTAGGAGCAACTGCTATTTCTCCTCGGTTCCCTCTTTTCCTTGGCGTATCCTCTTCCTGCTCCTCCTCGTTCGTCCTCCTCGAGACTGGACCCGCCTGTCTCTTTTCCTAGGACCATTTAGAATCTCTTACGAATGAAATCGTTCCTGTTTTTTGTTTTTTCTTTGTTTCGACGATCACAGCGGATCTCAGGGTGACCGCTCGTTCGCCGGGGGTTCTCCAGGGATGGGTTTTTCCTATTTTCAGTTTTAAGTTAGACACTTACGCGTAAGTGGTGGTGATTTTTATGAATTCCTTTCAGTATATAGTCCGACGGTATATACACGTAGAATCAGACGATTGTTTTTCTTTTATGTTTTTTCCTTTTAAATCGAAGATCGTTGCGCTTCCGGCGGAGAGGAATCCTCGACGTTTTCGTTGCACGCCTCTCGGTCGATCGATCGATCGTTTATCCTCTCGGGAAGAAAAAGCGATCGGTGAGGCCGGTCGTTTCTCATCGAGAGAGGAACGCCGGTCGAATGCAAATCGAGCCGAGACTTTTAATCGTTTTAATGCTACCGGGCATCCATGCATGAACGGCGAATATTAGAAAGTCGATTCGTATCGATCCGAGAGTCCGTGGATTCGATCGCGAGCACGTTGATTAACTTTCACGCTCGAACTTACTTAGAAAGTAGAAACGATCTTCGAAACCGAGTCCCTCAGCGAACGGTCACCCGCCGGAGATGTCATCGATCGATTCTCCCGCCCAAGTTCCCGGCCAGCTCGATCGTGAGTTACTTGCAGGGGACAACGCGCCCCTGTCGACCTTCGAAAAAGTTCCAAGCGACGCATACTTCGTCCCTTCGACGCCTCCCTGACGATCTCCTTAGGTTAATTCCTCCCAACTCCGCTTCTGCTCCCACAATTTTTTGGTTCTTCATCGTCCGGTCCCATCGGCGGCTTCGTTAAACTTTTAATCGATTTCAAGATTCAATCGGACATTTAATATTTTACTGTTTTACCGTTGCCTGTCCGAGGGCTGCTCTCGGAGTTCTGGAAGTCCTCACAGATTGTTTTACAGTGTTCACTGTAGCTTCTATTTTTATTGTACGCTTACCTGGTGAAAGGTAGAGGAAGCTTCCAGCCGATGGCTCCTCGACTCGAGTCTCGAAGGCCACCCTCGGAGACAACCATCCCCGTAGGGCCTGTAATCGATGGGACCGGTCTCGATTCCGTTCTTTTCACGTTTCTGCGTCCCAGGAGCGCTGTTCGCAACAGCACAACAGCAAAACGAAGAGAAATCGTGCCGTGAAGTACAGCTATTTTCCGTGGGGGTGGCGCGCACCCCTCTGAAACCGGGTGGCTGCGCACATTTCTGGGTCGAGTGGACGTTTCGCTCGCAAACGGGATAATTAACGAAGAGAATATATATATATATATATATGTAATATATGTATGTATATATATGTATATATATATATATATATATACATACAGATATATATATTGTGAGTATGTGTGCGCGTGTATTTGTGCACGGTGTGTCCTGAGAGCATGTGTGTCTGTCTGCCTGTGTGAGAGCGAGAGCGAGAGAGAGAGAGAGAAACTGAGAAATTAATCGCACGCACCCTTTTCAAATAGGAGAACACGCGTAAACACACATTACGAGGGCACAAATCGTGTGAATGTCCTTTTTCCGAGTGAGAGGATGAGATTTTAGGGTATAGCTCGACGGCAGTGCCACGATTAACAAGCATTCGCGAAAGTAAACGGAGATAGTAGAGGAATTCGATGAAAATGAGGGAGAAAGGCGGTTGGAGGGAGAGGGTTGAAGCACAGGCGCACATAGAAAAATCGTGAGAGAGAAAGACGGAGAGAGTGAGAGAAAAAGAAAGCATGAGATAGAACGGTACGGAGAACCTCCATGTACATAGCTATTATATAAATATATATAAATATATATATATATATATAAATAAATGAATAAATAAATATTATATATTATTATTATTAATTGATTAATTAATTCGATCGATATTCGGTAGGTGCGTAAGGTAAAGAAGAAAGGAAGGATCATAGACTACTGAAAAGAAAAATATTCTAAGTACCTTGTCGAACGAGGGCGAGTGAGAGAGCGCGCGAGATAGAAGGGGAAAAGAAGCAATCGTTGCCCAAAGTTACGTACGATAATTTTTTCTTTTGTCTTTAAGAGAACGCGTTTTCGGTTTCGACGGCTGCGATCGACCTCGACGATTCGTCATTCACATGTTTTCATTTCTTTTATTTTCTCTGTCTCTGTCTCTCTCTCTTTCTTCCTCTCTGCGAACCGTAGATCGTCGACGTCGATCGAGCGATCGAGCAGCGTGCAGAACGAGAGCGATTCTCGATCTCTCGCGGTGGACAGCGACGGGATATTGCGACAAACGTGTGTACTGTAGATAATTTCTTGTTACGGCGCCGCGCGTGTTCTGCCTCGAGGCTCCGTTCATCCCAGGACGAACCGAAAAGGACAAGAACTATTAAAAAAAAAAGAAAGAAACAAAATTATCCTTTTGTTTATCACGTGTTCATCCCCCTCGAACTCCCGCTTCGTTGATTTTCATCCCCCGTCGAACGCGAACGTTCATCCGGTGAACAGACCCAACATTAACGGTCATTGTTAATTTATTATAGTGTCCTGGGCAGGATGGTCCTGCGAGGATCCAAGACGAAGGAGTCGCCACGCGTCGGCGCCCCTACCTGTGCTCAAGTTGTTTAAAAACTATTAGTTTTGTTACTAAGAAGGACGAGAGTACGTGTGCGTGCGCGAGAATGAGAGAGACGGAGCGTGGTCGGTGCGTGTGAGTGCGAGAGAGACAGAAAGAGAACCGGAGGATTTTTTCCGCGGGCTCCCGTTAAAGCGCACGACGAAGAAAGGGGTCGATAAAAGGGGTTGATCGTCGCGAACGAACGGGGCGAAAATTCGGAAACCTTCTTCTTTCGGGGTAAAACCGATCGAATCTGAATTCGAACGGGGGCTGCGGGAAGGTTGGGAAGGGTTTTAGGGGCGAAAATCGAAGCGAGGAAAGGACGATTTTGTTTTTTTAAGGGGGTGTGGGTGGTTACAGTGTCAGGTACCCCCGCGCTTTAATTGTGATCTTTTTTCTGTCTATCCTTAGTTTCATTGATTATTATTTTATTATTATTTTATTAATATTATTATTATTATTAATATTATTATAATTATGATTTCGTTTAATAAACTGTCACCATGTTAAGAAAGGAGAGAAACCGATTCACTGTTCTCTTGGAGAACCTGTTCTTTCTTTTTCTTCTACTGCTTGAGTTGTCGTGACAACCCCCCTTATCCTTGTGATCCAACCCCCTTGGAGTCCTCTGCCTCTTCTTCAGCCTTTCCTTTCTCGTAGATAAATTCGTGTTTTAAGAACTGAGTTGTTTCCGAGGACATTCTTTTCGTTCATTTTTATCGTCGGATTTAACTTTCAGTAAAAGAATGAAAATATAGCAAGCACGCGCAGAGCAAACAATAGGGGTTTGAAGAGTAATTAATTTTTTTTACTGAGAACAAACTTCCTATCCTTGTCTCCTGTTCATTCTCCACCGATCCGTTTCTTTCTGTTCGCCGAACGATACGAAAATTTGCAGAAACATGCCGTCCATTATGCTTTTAACGAAGAAGAAAGATTCGAGGGGCGCGGAGGATCCGTTCCTCGCGATTCCTGGATCTCGTTTCCTGCTTCGATCGTTGCAGAAGAAAAATTCGTTTCTTCGCTGAAAGTCATAGGTATCAGAAATCTTTGAACGTTTCACAGGTCAGCGGGGGAGGCGGGGATATGATCTTTGTTTTTGCGGAAAGTCGAATGTTAAATTAATCGTGTCGATCGTCTATCGTTATTTTTTTACGCGGAACGAGATCTTGACGTGCTGAAATGAACGTTACGCGGCCAAGGAATCGTTCGTTCGACGCGAGCATCGATTTTTACCTCGAAGAAATCGAAAGTGAGCGGGACGAGTAAAATTCGAATCGTTTCGGTAGCGATGAAACGAGAACGATCGAGGAGATTCGTGTTCAGGAATCCCGAGACGGAAGTCACGTCAGCTTTTTGCATGACCGACGATCCTTCTGCTCCTCGCGTGTAATCAGTTCCTTCGAGTAATCGATTCGTTTTTCGGCAACGAGCGAGAGACATTCGACAGGGAAGAAGTACAATGTACGAATAAATTCGCCAAGGGACGTGGACGGGCAAACGAAAGCGCAGCAACATCCGAGAGTCGCGCGAGATTTTTTGAAAGATTCGCAGACGTCGAAGAAACACACAACGACGGACAAATGTTATAATATTCTACGACGCTTTTGTTTTTTACGAAATCGTTTTTTAGCCACGTCTGCTCGATCTTTTCGAGGATCTCGCACTGCGTTCTCGGGCAGACAATTTTTCATTGTTTCGTAGTGCGTTGTTTTAACCCTGAAACGATTTTTATTCTCTTTCGAAAACGTTCAAAGGGATCGTTGTAGACGTTTGTGAAATTTATGAATGAAATAAAAAGAGTTTTTGAAATCTTTTGTGTATTAATTTAATAACTATAAGTAGAATTATAACGATCATTTTTTTTGCACACGCCTTAAGAAATTTCTTTAATTCTTAGAAACATCGCAATCTCTGTATTTCTCGATCTTGTAATTTTCACTGCTGTTTCAGGGTTAAGACGACCTCGATCATGCATCAACCATTAAGCATCAATTAGGAAAAATAGAAAAGGAGAGAGAGTGTGTCTGTATGAGTGTTCGAGATTGCGAATGATTGGAACATGCAAATGATAGGCAAAGAAACGAAAGAAAGATTGAATTTCGAGTCTGAGAGAGAGAGCAAGACACGTAGGCGGCGTAAGGAAAACAATATATTAATTATTGCGTGGTACGAACAGAACTGTGATATTTTATTGTATAAATTTAACGGTGAAGAGAAACAAAGACGAAGAAGAAGATGACAAAAGATATGATGAACAAATCTCTAAACGGAATATACTTACGTAGAAAACGGGATATTAACTGTATTTTACAAAGAAGTGCATTCTTAAGCCATTTACGAAAATGCAATTTTACGCAGAAGCTGCGTAACCGGAAGCTGGGTATCCCTTTTTCAGATTGAGTTGATTTCGACGAAAGAAACAATGAAACGTACACACGCACACGCACACGCAAACACACAGAATTAAAAAATTTCTGAAAGGGTCGAAGCTTTTTCGAAAAGAATTCTCTGTCCGGTCCATTCTCAATTTTAAAAGGAATACCCGGTGATTCGACGGGCCAATCGCGGGGCCCTAGTGTCTAATCGTTTCCTGTTTGTAAAGTATATTATATATATAGATATATAATATAGATATATATATATATATGAAAATTAAATGTTTGATAAGAGAGAGCGAGAGATACGAAAAGAGAGAAGATCTCATTGCGACGTATTCGAAAAACGATTTTAACAGACACGAATACGATCATACACGTGCATACGCGCTCATAGAAACACACAGATACACTCACATACACACACGGCTAATAGTTAAGAGTAAGTATTTACACTAAATTCTTGTAAAGTTTCAAAAAAAGATCACATTTTTCGCGATACTGATCGCCCCTCACCCCAAGCCCCGTGAATAAAAATGGAAAAGCGAGATTTCTCGAAGAGAACCACACGTTTCCTAATCCCTTCCTGATCGAGAATCGAAACGAGAGAATGAGAGCGAGCGAGACAGACAGAGTGAATGGATTGATCGAATGAAGATGAATCTGCTCGATTGGCACAAGGGTGCTGCTGTAAAATATTTAAAACGATATGGGCTATCCTTGAGAATCCGCCTTGAAAGCATTTTTTAATTAAAAAGTATTGTTTGGACGTCTTAAGATAGTCTTCCCGAGCTTCCAATCGAAACGAATGTGCTGTAGAATATTTGGAGTAATTTTAAAAAATCGAAAGAGAACAGTAAAAATTACAGCGGAATAAATGTTAATAATTCTAGAAATTGTATAAAATTAATAGAATTGTTTTTAATAGAAAATCTGTTTTTCTAAGAAGCTCGAGAAGTACAATCGTAGAACGCGTTGAGAAATGTTTATTTTATCAACAATATGAGCTCAAGGCGGAAGTGCAGGAAAGAAAATATTTGTCATACTCTGGAGCAGAATTTTTTTAGAATCAAGAGGAAATTGGAGGCTACCGGAGACGCAGCGAGTGATTCTGAAAATTTAATGTCGCCGGAATGGCGTGGATATTTGCAAGAGGGTGTTTTCGATGTTTTACAGTGGCATTCTTCGAGAATGAGACACAACTAAAAATTCTTACAGTTAAACTATACATTACGTAGCAGAGAGAGAAAAGTAACAGCATAGACTGTGACCGAGGAATTCGATAAAATTCGATGAACAAAATTTTTTGAATCCTGTGATTCCAGAGTACAGGAACTGTAAAAGATTTTACAAATTCCAAAGACCACGGTAAACTAAATATTCAACAAGGCAAAATTGAACTGCATATTTCATGTTCCTTCAAATCGAAAACTGAGCTCAAGCTATATTTCAATTAAAAAAGTGTGGACCATAGACGAAGATTCTGTAAAAACATCCCAAGTGGTCGACTCAAATTTTAATGAGCTCTTTCATGTTGATAGATCATGTTATTACAAGACAATAGTTTAACAGATATTTAATATTAAAAGTTTGATAGGGTTTATCCACTTTACAGTAACAACTGTTTTTAAATACAACAGCATGATCAACTAGGCGTTAGGTTGCTACGCAGACTTTCATTTTGCATTAAATATCTTTTCAACTATTAACCGTCTACGCCCAAAACCATATATTAGGATATTCGTAATAACATGATTTATCAATATGCAAGAGCTCATTAAAATCTGGAACGACCACTCGGGAACTCTCCTAGTAAGCGTCACCCATATATCGGGTGTACAAGGATGTATTCAACAAACTTTGCCCACGTGTTTCGCAGATCATCCTGAATAAAAAATGTTACATACACCGTAGATCTCTTTCGTTTCGTTAGTCAATTATATCGACAATAATATATTGAGCATACAGGCAGTGAAACAATAATTCGAATGTATTTACTTTAGTCTACTTTTGATTTTATATTAAATTCCACTTGTTGACATGACGCCAATCTGCATAATAAGTTTTGCCATTGCATCTGATGCATTCTACTTCTAACATGATAGCTAAGTTGCGGATGTTTATGCAATGTAGCATATTCATATATTTGAAACATGCACGTTCAATTATATAAGATAACGAAGCATACAATATAGTTCTGCCTAAATTTAATTTCTTCGACCATATTAACATAAAAATGATTGAACTCGGAAAATGTATATTCACATAAACATCCGCCGTCTAACGATGGCATACGTCATGAATTTTTTCCATTATTCCTTCACCTGTTTGTAGTTTTTCGAAACGAAACAAACCAGAATGACCCACTGAACACGCGGACGAAGTTTGTCAAATACCTCACCAATACCCTGTATACGACACGGCGCTCAAACTGTTAAACTCCTGAACTCTTTCTCTTTTTGAGCACCCTGCACAAAAACTGTATCATCCGGTTCCTCGAAAAGGAATTGATCGTGTCGCAGTCTCGCTGGTTTCTCTATCCTGTCGAGCGGAACACAAGCCCATCGTTCTCGAGATCTCGAACGAGAGGAGCGATCGACGCACCGGGTGTCCGCCAAATTAACGAGTCGTCGACGAGATACAACGAAACGGCGATCACCGTTCCGGAAGCACGGTTCCGGGCGTTGATCGTCGACAGCGAAACGATTCACAAGCCGGTCGTTCGTTCGTTTCTCGCTTCCTTTCGAGCACGAGCACGAGCACGGTACAAAGGCGGAGGAGAATAAAGGAAACTAGGAGAGCGAGAGGAGGCGAAAAGAGAGCACAGCACGGGTAAAACGAAGCGACGAGAGAAAACGAAATTTCGCTGAAGACTCGCGGAGTACCGCGCGCTACCGGAGAACGCGAGACCGGCAGCGGTCTCTCGAGCGCGAATTTTTCCGTCGATCGCGGAGAATCCTGTGAGACGATGGAAAGACGATTCTTCTGATATCTGTCGTGGATATTAGGAGGAGAAATGATGGATTACAATGGTACTTTTCGATCGTCGCACGGTTCACCGTAGTCCTGATATCACAGGAACTCGTATTTAGAATCGATTTTCCAGAGTTTCCATTCCTTCTGATTGCGCGCAAACAGACCTTGTAAAGCAACTCCCGCCCCATCATCAACACTAACTGTTCGTCCTTTTTAACAAATATAACAGAACTTGCGTCTTACTAACAGTGAACGGCGATCCGGAAGGTCATGGCAGTTTCCTATCGATTTACTGCTTTTGAAAATATAATAGTTTCCACCTATGGGAGATGGAAACGATTGCCCTGGCGTTTCGTATTCGCTATTTTATCATTCCCTCTTACAATCCTAGAACTCTTTTACTTTGAATAAAGTTCCTTCGAGCCTCTATGAATACGTCTGTGTTATTTTTTTCATTCGAAAGCGTTCGTCCCGCCAGAGAATTGAATTTAATGATTCCGCGTCCCACCAGATGGCGCGCGACTCTACTTGCGATTCGCAAGTGACGGGTGTAGACATCTACGAGGAGCTGCCTGAAACTAATGGTCGGAGACCACGAAACTGTATTATCGATTTCCGTGCGGTGTCACAGACGAGATATATGAGTAGACCAATCACCTTATGGACTTTCGTGGCCCAACGTGACTGCCATACCGACTTAGAAATTCGACACTGATTTTAGCGTCCTCTACTCATCAACGACGGCCACTTGATAAAGTATTCATTAAGGAAGGGTAGTAAGAGCCAAGCAGCACTCATGTGTAAATGCGTGTGTCCTGCAGAGAGTAGGGACGTTTGATAGGCAATTGTCAACTCGATGCAGCGACGATTTGTGTCGCGCGAGTTTTCTCGGGCGCTTCATTAGTATGGATGTGTGAATATTGAATACAGACGCACCCATGTAAAGAAACAGACGAGCGAGCAAACCTGCGGCGACGCCGCACAGACTCGCGACGGACAAAAATTGATTATGTATTAAATTGAGTGCAGCCAGAAAGAGTATAACCGGATAAGGGGGTCAAATGTGCCCTTAAACTAAATTTGATTTGCGATGGACCAGTTTACCAAAAGAAACCATTTTACACAAATTTTCAAGCCTCTATCTCGACCGGGAGGTAGTAACAGGGAAAATTCGGAATATCCGGTTTTGCACTATTTTCCCTATTTAGTCGCATGCGAAAATTCTGAAAAAAATGTAGCATATTTTGGATACGGTGGCATATATTAGGGAATTTTTTCCGATTTTTTCGTTGCAGATTCTAGTTGTAAAAAATTAAAAACATTAAAAAAATTCAAAAAATGCTGATTTCTTATTGAAGTTTCAAAGACAGCACATTTATATTTTTTTGGTAAGGACATCTTATCATAGCTATGATCCTCAAATTTTTTCAGATTTTTCGGTAAGGTGCGCCGTAGTTAAAAAAATTAAAAACCGATTTTTTCCACGTATTTCGCACGAAAAAGTACCTTTTTCTTTGAATTTTTATACTTTCTTTATTCTGTGGGTATATTATGCGATATTAAACGTTGCTATCTTCAGAAAAACAGTATATAACTTATTGTTAAAGAAATAAAATTGACTCGATCCATTGAAACTGTGCCGCGTGCAGTATATTTTAAATTATTTACTAGAATTTCAAAAGTATCTTTGGTGCAGCGGTTGTGTGTCCGACAGTGGAAGTGGGGACGAACTTTTTGACGTAGGTTCGATTCCCGCCCGGACTTATTTGTTTTTAGTACATTAATTATTTCTTTTTAATACATCAATTATGTTTTTTTGCATTTCTAACTACATAAAATGAAAATAATATTTATATAAAAACATTTTAAATACATGTTAAGCATACTTTATACTAAAATATTCGCAAAAATAATTTTGAAGCACTCTTCGTTGAATCATTTCTCTAGTCATATATCCTCTTAATTACGGTTAGGAGTATACATTATTTTTTTGTAACATAAAAAAATAAAAATATATATGTTTGGGCGGGGATCGAACCTGCGTCAAAAAAGTTTGTAACGACTCCACAGTCAGACACACACCAGCCACCCTAAAAACGCTCTTGACTGTGCGGTAAATAGTATACCAATATATTGGGTAATGTTAACAAGATTGGCCACGTGAAGGCATGAAAGAAGGACTTAACAATCCCGGAATATACTCAATGTTTCTACAGTTATAATCCATACGCTAATTGTATAAATAAGAACATTGGTTTACTAAAGAGCAAACACCCAACAGCATCCTTATATTATCCCACAACCCCATGCAAAAATTCTAACCTTGCATGTATTCAAAATAAATATACGTATTCATATGCAATTATATTTACATAAAGATATGTATGTATACATACATACATACAGTCTGAACTTTAACCTTTTTAAAGTTTAGTAGTTACGTCTGACTATGAGATTCAACTATTATGATCAGTTTAAGAAAATATAAAAAGTAAAAGTAAAATGAAAAGTAAAATAAAAGTCAATTCGCAAAACCCTGAAAAGGTTAAAATTTAAAAGAAACGCAAGTATGTACAAATATATTAGAAGTATAGCCTAGCATGCACCTACAAACATTTTCTTAGAAATTGTTTATGCGTTTCTGATACGTACAAACATACAAAAACGTGCATAGTATGTTGAGTATTCAGAAATGTACAAAATGTAAAAACGAAGAATTTTATAAAAATATGATTTTGCATAAATATCAGTAGTCTAAAACTCTCCATGCGATATAATAGCTTATTTCGCCATCGCACGCATAAAAAAAGCACACATATGTATGAATAGTTGGCAGAGATTTCACAGGTTATATTATTTTAAAGTGTGTGTCGTCACAGACGAGATATATGAATAGACCAATCATGCAATGTATTTTTTCGGCCCGAATTCGTGGGGCACTAGTGCCCAATCACAGACGAGATATATGAATAGACCAATCATTCAATGTATTTTTTCGGCCCGAATTCCTGGGGCACTAGTGCCCCATTACCATTTCCGTGTCACTCACAACGTTACCAACAGAATGCAGAAACAGATTGTTGCGCTTACTGTGGTAAAAATTATAAATTCCTTGGCAGGTCACACGAACGACACACACTTTAAAGTAATATAATCTGTGAAATCACTGACAATCTATTCATACACATGTGTGCTTTCTTTGTGCGTGCGATGGCGAAATAAGCTATTATATCGCATGGAGAGTTTTAGACTGCTGATATTTATGCAAAATCATATTTTTATAAAATTCTTCGTTTTTACATTTCGTACATTTCTGAATACTCAACATACTGTGCACGTTTTTGTATATTTGTACGTATCATAAACGCATAAACAATTTCTAAGAAAATGTTTGTAGGTGCGTGCTAGGCTATACTTCTAATATATTTGTACATACTTGCGTTTCTTTTAAATTTTAACCTTTTCAGGGTTTTGCGAATTGACTTTTATTTTACTTTTCATTTTACTTTTACTTTTTATATTTTCTTAAACTGATCATAATAGTTGAATCTCATAGTCAGACGTAACTACTAAACTTTAAAAAGGTTAAAGTTCAGACTGTATGTATGTATGTATACATACATATCTTTATGTAAATATAATTGCATATGAATACGTATATTTATTTTGAATACATGCAAGGTTAGAATTTTTGCATGGGGTTGTGGGATAATATAAGGATGCTGTTGGGTGTTTGCTCTTTAGTAAACCAATGTTCTTATTTATACAATTAGCGTATGGATTATAACTGTAGAAACATTGAGTATATTCCGGGATTGTTAAGTCCTTCTTTCATGCCTTCACGTGGCCAATCTTGTTAACATTACCCAATATATTGGTATACTATTTACCGCACAGTCAAGAGCGTTTTTAGGGTGGCTGGTGTGTGTCTGACTGTGGAGTCGTTACAAACTTTTTTGACGCAGGTTCGATCCCCGCCCAAACATATATATTTTTATTTTTTTATGTTACAAAAAAATAATGTATACTCCTAACCGTAATTAAGAGGATATATGACTAGAGAAATGATTCAACGAAGAGTGCTTCAAAATTATTTTTGCGAATATTTTAGTATAAACTATGCTTAACATATATTTAAAATGTTTTTATATAAATATTATTTTCATTTTATGTAGTTAGAAATGCAAAAAAACATAATTGATGTATTAAAAAGAAGTAATTAATGTACTAAAAAGAAATAAGTCCGGACGGGAATCGAACCTGTGTCAAAAAGTTCGTCACCACTTTCACTGGCGGACACACATCCGCTGCACTAAACCCACTTTTGAAATTGTATTAAATAATTTAGAAAACAACGCACGCGGCACAGTTTCAATGGATCGAGTCAATTTTATTTCTTTAACAATAAGTTATATACTGTTTTTCTGAAGATAGCAATGTTTAATATCGCATAATATACCCACAGAATAAAGAAAGTATAAAAATTCAAAGAAAAAGGTACTTTTTCGTGCGAAATACCTGGAAAAAATCGGTTTTTAATTTTTTTAACTACGGCACACCTTACCGAAAAATCTGAAAAAATTTGAGGATCATAGCTATGTTAAGATGTCCTTACCATAAAAATATAAATGTGCTGTCCTTGAAACTTCAATAAGAAATCAGCATTTTTTGCATTTTTTGCATTTTTTTAATGTTTTTAATTTTTTACAACTAGAATCTGCAACGAAAAAATCGGAAAAAATTCCCTAATATATGCCACCATATCCGGAATATGCTACATTTTTTTCAGAATTTTCGCATGCGACTAAATAGGGAAAATAGTGCAAAACCGGATATTCCGAATTTTCCCTGTTACTACCGCCCGGTCGAGATAGAGGCTTGAAAATTTGTGTAAAATGGTTTATTTTGGTAAACTGGTCCATCGCAAATCAAATTTAGTTTAAGGGCACATTTGACCCCCTTATCCGGCTATACTCTTTCTGGCTGCACTCAATTTAATACATAATCAATTTTTGTCCGTCGCGAGTCTGTGAGGCGTCGCCGCAGGTTTGCTCGCTCGTCTGTTTCTTTACATGTGTGCGTCTGTATTCAATATTCACACATTCATACTAATGAAGCGCCCGAGAAAACTCGCGCGACACAAATCGTCGCTGCATCGAGTTGACAATTGCCTATCAAACGTCCCTACTCTCTGCAGGACACACGCATTTACACATGAGTGCTGCTTGGCTCTTACTAACACTTGTTTAATGAATAGTTTATCAAGTAGCCGTCGTTCATGAGTAGAGGACGCTAAAATCAGTGTCGAAATTCTAAGTCGGTATGGCAGTCACGTTGGGCCACGAAAGTCCATAAGGTGATTGGTCTATTCATATATCTCGTCGGTGCTCTAGAGCCCTAAATCCGTGTGACACAAAAATACATTGGATGATAGGTCTATTCTGTAGTTTGTCGATGATTGGTCTATTCATATATCTCGTCGGTGCCGAGTACGAATTTAGTGACGTTACCGTCTTTGGTGGTTGGAATGTACTTGATTCCCAAAATCACCACTCTTAGACGCAGAGGGCGCAAGGAATCCTGTGGTTTTTCGAGGTGTCGGTATTTCAGAACATGTGACACTAAGTCCCATAAGATGGTAGGCTATTCTATAGTTTGTCGATGCTGTAGTTTGTCGATGACCGCACAGATGAAGCATGGAATAGACTCCTAAGATGATTAGTCTATTCCATACCTCATCTGTGGTCTGTAGTTTGTCGATGGCGGTGTAAATGCAGTCGATAAAGCGAAAAACTGCCACCACAGTCTACAGTGCGCAATCGCAGAACTTGAGACATGTCATAATCAGCTGATCGGATGCTGACGAAAAGATGGCGAACATGCTGCTGATTTAGCCCGTTGTCAGATAACTGTCAAAAAAAGACAGCTCGGACGCGGTGTTCGTTCACAGCACCCACAGAATTCTCTCGCTAATGTGTAAATAACACGATCACCGGACACCATGGCATTTTTCGAGGTCGGTTACACCTTCTGTTGAACCGTTATCTATCGTAATGTTTTCTTGGAACGGTACTTAACCTCACTTTCGACGCCCAGACGCTCAGATTCCGTTTGTTTTTCAGTGGAGACGCTTCAATTTCTTCGACCTTAAGAAAGAGGTCGACGGTGGAAAGATAGCGTTAGCTCTTGGAGTGAGTCTTCTTTTCATCGTGTTACGATATTGTATGACAAGGCCTGTCTTATAAGTTAGGTTCTATCCTATATCATACATTCTATTGTACAGGAGGCACAAGTGACAGCGGCCACGAGCGGAAATGGCAATTTGGTCTTTGGCGATAACACAGGCAGTGTGCATATAGTGAACAGGACTTACGATGTCACCACTTTTCGTGCTTATGAGATCACCCTAACGTTAGCTCAGCAAGTTCAACATTCCACTTTCTTGTTTACCATTGGCGTTAGTGTGATTTTAATATTACGGACTAATTGCTGTAAGTTTATACGGTATCATTGATTAAAGTTGACTGTTTAGGAAGATGAACCAGGTTGTAACCCCACAATAAAAGTGTGGAACTTAGCTAAGCCAGATAAACAAGGTAATCCAACATGTGTTCGTATAAGTAGGGCCATACCTAGTTACAGAGCAGTCCCGGCAACTGCTCTGTATGTACACACTAGTCTCACTTTAATGGCTGTCGGATTTGAGGATGGTTCCATTATGTTTTATAGGTACAGAATTAACTATCATCGTTGCTTGTCTTCTGGCAAAGTCCTTGATATATTGTTATCTATTTGCAGAGGCGATTTGACCAGGGAAAGGAAGAATAAGATAAAGGTGTTGAAAGATACCAATGCTTCGATTACTGGTCTAGCAATAAGATCCACTGGCAAACAGAATCATTTATTTGTTGCCACACCAAACAGTGTCTTTTTGTATAATGTTACCGTTAAGGACAAAGAGTTTAAGTCTCCCTTGGACAATATGGGTTGTGGCAGAAAGTGCAGCGTCCTTGCAGAGTCTATACAGGATAGTCACTTCATGATCGGCGACAATGATGTAAGTTTTCATAAAAAATATACAATAAGTCATATCTCTTCTCCTATTAATACATTTCGTTTGTATCAGGCAATTTATTGTTACACACCGGATGGCAGAGGACCTTGTTATGCTGTAGGAGGTCAAAAAATAATGTTAGAGTGGTTCAGAAGTTACTTAGTAATTATAGCAAAAGAAGCTGCTAATGTTCCAACAACCACAACTACCATTTCTGCAAAACCAAGGCAAGTAATCTGCAGTGTTAATCTTTACATTAAATGGAATTATTTCTGTCAATGAATTGTATTTATTTTTAGTACTATAGAACCAATACCTCCAGGCGTAGACAAACATATGATCACGGTACTTGATATACAAAATATGTTCATCGTTTTTTCTGCATCGATGTTATCTGTGCAAGCCGTGCTATCTGAATGGGGTGGATTCTTTATACTCAGCGGCGACAGAAAACTGTACCATTTGGACGAAAAAGATTTACAATCGAAATTGGTGTCACTTTTCAAAAGAAATTTGTATGACGTATCTATAAGGTACATAACACGATCTTACGCTGAAATTATTATAAAAACGTTTTATGCTATCATTTAATTATGAATTAACGTTTAGGATAGCTACAAATCAGCAATATGATGCCGAAGGGCTTGTCGATATATTTCGACAGTACGGCGATCATTTATACTCGAAAGGAGATCACAATGGTGCGATAGAACAGTACATAAAAACAATTGGCAAATTAGAGCCGTCGTACGTGATCAGAAAATTCTTGGATTCTCAGCACATCAATAATCTAACAACGTATTTGCAAGCTTTGCATAAAAATGGACGGGCGACGGGAGACCATACTACTTTATTGCTGAATTGTTATACGAAATTGAATCACACGGATAAATTAAAAGAATTCATCATGGTAAGAAGTCGCTGATCTGAGCGCGGTGTTAACAAAAAGTTTGTACGTGTGTATTACTTTATGTAATGATTTTAGACAAAAGATAGAAAGGTCGATTTTGATGTTGAAATCGCTATAAAAGTTTGTCGTCAAGCTTCGCCGGAAGACGCTTTACTTCTCGCCCAAAAACACGGCCGACATGAATGGTACCTTCGAATTCAAATAGAAGATAAGCACGAATACAAGAAAGCTTTGGAGTACATGGCAACCTTAGAGTTTGAAGAAGTATGTTTCTACCTTCGTCCACATTCGACACACGTGACTAATTTTGAAAATTTTCAGGCAGAGTCTAACATGAAGAAGTACGGTAACATTCTCATAGAAAACGTGCCAAATGAATCTACACAGTTTTTGAAAGCTTTGTGTACCAATTACAGACCTTCTAATAAACCACTCGTAGACCAGGTAAGCTTGGACGACCAAGGATATCGTCGGTATTAGTGTAATAGCAATCTTAATGTGCATCTTTTCACTCAGGAAGCATTAGATGGTACCGTGGACCAACATATAGATAAAGCTAATCCAGAAGACTTTATTCACCTCTTTTTGTACAATTCTGAACGTCTTGTAGAATTCTTAGAACATTTAGTCAAGACCAATACCAAGTTAGTACGTTAATTTCACTGTTAAAAAAATATGATGTTCCGTATTGTGTAATTGAAATATGTTAACATACACAGGTGGAGTACTTTGGTGTACAACACACTAGTAGAACACTATCTACACGTCTGGTCAGCTTTGGAGAACGAAGTCGCTAAGGTGCAATATGAACAGAAAATTGTTCGACTTCTACAAAGTTCGGAGGCGTGTTATGACAAAGATCAAATATTAATTTTATGTCATCAGCATAACTTCAGACGCGGCCTGCTCTTCCTTTACGAAGAAAGTAAACTGTACGTTGAACTCTACATAAAAAATAAGGCTGTCAAAGATTTTATGTTGCAGTTAATATTATATTCATTGTAGGTATCAAGAAATATTGCGGTTTCATTTACGAGAAGGGAATAGCGAACGAGTTTTAGCTACTTGCAAACATTTTGGTCATCAGGATCCCAATTTGTGGGTTCAAGCTTTGTGGAGTGTTGCAAGAAACAAGAACGCTCCGACTAAGCTTCTCGCAGATATTCTTGCTTATATAGGTACATTTCAAATCCAATCTGACGTTTCTTTTGTGTGTAGCGCACATTAATTATGAAAAAACAAATTATTCATAGCACAAGAGAGACTTTTGTCACCGTTAATGGTCATTGATGCGATCTCAACGTCGCTCTCCTGTACTCTGGGTGACGTTAGAACTTATCTAAACAGTGTACTGCGAACAGAGCACGAACAGACGCAAGCGGACATAGAATTGACAGAAAAGTATCGAGCGGA
This sequence comes from Macropis europaea, assembly GCA_916610135.2. Classification (NCBI taxonomy): domain Eukaryota; kingdom Metazoa; phylum Arthropoda; class Insecta; order Hymenoptera; family Melittidae; genus Macropis; species Macropis europaea. Next base: position 25,654,296 of record OU744344.1, read on the forward strand.
TACTCAGAAAATCCGAGAACAAATAGAATCTATTAAAAATAATACGATAATCTTCCAAGGATCACGTTGTAGCGCTTGTAATCATCAGTTAGGCCTACCTTCGGTTCATTTCATGTGTCAGCATTCGTATCATCAGCAGTGAGTTCACGTTTCATACAATATTAAGCATAACAATATTTCATCAGTTCATGAATTCTTACGCTGTCGTTTTAGCTGTTTCCAAAGTTACGCGGAGAACGAGAACGAATGTCCAGCCTGTTTACCAAACAATAAGAAATTATTGGACATCATAAAAGCTCAGGAGCAATCTAGAGACCTCCACGAAACGTTCCACAGCTTGCTAGATCGAGCTGAGGATCCTTTCTCATTGGTCGCTGATTATTTCGGTCGAGGAGTCTTTAAAAAGTTAATGGTGATTACTGACACGGATAAATCGTTGTTTGCGGCGTCAACGAAATTCGATGAGCCAAAGTTGAATTACGGTCCAGGTGCGGAGGCAAGAATCAGATTAACCGAAGGGAAGAACTCAACGTTAGGTAAATTTTCGATCAGCTGAGAAAGGTGTCGATTACTCGTTAAACAATGGAGTTTTCAATGCAAATGAAATATTTTATTTTTAGGAAAAAAGGAAGCTCGACGTCCTCATGATAATTTTCCAGCAACAGTGGATGAACGACTGCGATCTTACCCAAAAGCAGACGTTTATTCGTCGTCGTTAGAAGCGAATATCTCTGGTACCGGAAGCGGAGTATCCACTCCCCGAGGGAATTCGAGAAAGGCTTCACCAGTGCCTATAAGAGAAGCACGAATTTTGAATAACACAACGCCGAAATCTTCGCCGATTCAGAAGTCTTTCGTGCCACCAAAAACACCGATCGTGCCATCGAATCCATTTGAAACTAATTACTATGACGAGTCGAAGAATCCGTTCGCAGAGGACAAAGACGACGACGATTCTACCAATCCCTTTAAAGACGACGGTGATGACGCCTATAACAAGAATCTGAATCCTTCCGGTAGATAAGTTGCGTTTCTTCTCGTTCAATCATTTCAATTGTCAAGCTCATGAAAAAACAATAACGTGAATTATAATGTAGCAGTATGCAGCGAAGAAACGTCCATGCTAGTAAAAAAAAAAGGGTATCATCATTGTATGCATGAATCTGTAAATTGATTCGAGAAATCCAAGCTTATCCTCGATTAGCGTGGTTCTTACTAGGAACACGACCATTGTTCTTTCGTCTGAATGTGTCATGAATTTCATGTTATTTTTCCACTTCGTGTATACATCAACGTGATCAATGTGTCTTTGGTGCTTTGCGTAATTTGTAAACTGGAACGATATGCCAATCGATTGAAACTCATTCGCAAACGCGAGTCATATAATATATGTATATTAAACAGTTTATTGTATATATTCATTTGTATCAGGTTTCAAACTTCAACATACATACACAAAATAACTATTAGACAATTTCTTCGATAATTATTATTATTATAAATATATTTCAAGTTTTATGAAAAGATACATTTACCAAAGTAAGTGTTCTCCAAATAGCAATTAATAACTAAATTATATGTAAAAATAGGTACAACTATGTTACACATAATCTAAATTGTGTTTCCACTCGAAAATCTTGTCACTTATTTTAAATGCATTCCAACTGTCTGTAATTTCTGGAGTCCGTGGTTTGGTAGAGACAGGTGTACAATATTTATCAGCTGACACAGGTGTAAAAAAGTCAGAGAGCACAGGTACAATGTCCTTCTGCCTTGGTTCTGGATCCTTGCTGCGAGTTAATCTACTAGGTAATTGATTTTCATCTACAGATAAGTCTATCAAATTTTTATAAACGATTTCATCCAGAGGAAAATCCAAGGCACTAGAGATCTGAAAAAGAATATAAGAAGATACTTTCTCATATTATTACAAATAATATTAATTACAACTTCTTCATACCTTTTCATTTATAAGATTTTTGTAGGGAGGAGGTAGATGTTCAATATCAAGCACAACCTTTTGGTTCTTCAGTTCATTTAATTTGTTGATTGTACACATAATTGAATTGTACTCTGGCCTTGCTAATTTTTCTCCAGAAATACATGGTTTTAGACAAACACTTTTGTTAGTTTCTGGCACCTTTATGTGATCTTGTTTTCTGTGTGATACCCCTGGACCTACATAAGGTCTTATTTTAGGACCAACTATGTTTCTTATCAAAGTTTTTTTAACTGGAGAAGCCTTAGCTTTAGAAACAACTTTACTATACTTATGACATGGCATAACATCAATTGTAGATTTTGATTTCAAATTTCTCATACTTGCAGAGGCAGATGTTTTACATGTACTACTCAATTTTTTTGCACTAGTAGGAATAGGACCAGGCTTAGTCTTATTGGATGTAACTTTTGTAGCTACAGAGGTTTTAGCTGTACTTTTGCTAGTCTTTTTAACCATTGATGCCTCATTTTCTTTTCCTCTGTTATCCTTCATACAACTCTTTATCGAAGCATTAGTCTTCACATTGTTTTGTGACTTGAGTACTTTATCCAAAGTTTTATCTTGCAAAGCAGGAGATGCTGAAGGAACTACTTTATCATCATTAGGAGGTTTCTTTGAAATTTCAGATGTGTCAGTCTTCTCAGAATTTGCCTTAACATTTTGACCATTACTAGAATCGCTCAAAGGTTTTTGATTTTCAGGTTTAACAGAGTTGTCCTTTATAGACGCAGGTTGCACCATAGAAGAAGGAACCTTATCACCACATACTGTTACTAGTTTAATTTCCTTAGTTTTACCAACGCTCTTTGTATCTTTATTCTCATCACTGCTAGATCTATTTGATTTCAATAATTTAACAGGCTTATCAAGAGTCACGATACTTCTAATTTTTGGCTTACCCGTCGGCACAGTATTTTTTTGATCATCAGAATTTCTTAATTCTCCCGATTTATCTGCATCGGTTTGAGAAAATCTAACCTTAGGCCTCACAAAAAATTTCGCATCTTTGGACATCATGAAAAGATGTTGAATTAGATAGAAAGAGGCGCGTGCAGCACCTGTGAGAACTTGTATTTGACAGAACACGCGTCAGAATTTCGATAACATAACCTGAAAAGCTGCTGTTCCGAAAGCTGTCAAGCAACTGGGAATTTTCAACGGCAACGGTTATTTCTGAAACAAAGGCATAGCGTCTGCCCGCGGGGATTACCCGATTTACAAACTTTGTCGATCGTCAACTTGCAATTTAGGTTAGACGACGAAAGGACGATCGTTCTAGCTGCGTGTTTCACTGCAGCTGTAACTGTTTTAACAGTTAGAGAGCTTCCATCAGGGCTGTTCGTCGACGATTCGCAGTATTTATGACGGAAAATGTACCACATGAGAACATGGAGCCTTTCCAGGTAAATTACTTTCAGCTATACTGAATTTTCGTCCACGTCGCAGTTGCCAGTCGCATGAGGTTAGAACAGTCTGAATTATTTTGTAACTGTATTACATATTCTGCGTGATCGACAGAATCCTGATCTCGTGCCCTTGGAAGAATTGAAGTTGGAGGTCAAGACCGATGGTGTTGTCAAGAAAATTGACGCTTTGGTATGTTTACAGAAATGTTTTGTTCATAACAATATTTGTTGGTATCACAGTGTTATTTTACACGCTTCATTGTTCCTTTACTTTGACAGAATTTTTTATCCATCCATTGTTTTTTTGTTTTAGAATAAAGCATGGGCGAGTGATCGTTATTTTTTGCATTATGAAGCACCTAAGATATACAACGATGAACAGCAAGAGATTATGGGAGCAAAGGATTATTGGATGAAAATTGTTAATTACATGATCGCTGATTTGAAATGGTTACTTAGTCTTCCATTTTATAGGTGAGCTCTATCAGTGGTTTAGTGTGCGAATCTTTGTCATGAACTCTTTTGTCTAATGTGACTCTATTGTTATTTATTCTTTATTTAGATTTTGGTCGAACATTATATACAACGAGTCCATTCTAGATGCATTGGTATCTTTTTTACAAGATGCACCGCCATTTTACGCTTTAGAAAACTTTCCGAACTGTCCACAAATGTTGGAACTGTTGGATACAATCAGTCGCTATGTACTGATTGTTTTCACACGGCTTGTTACAAACAGAGAAAGTTACACAGAGTATATGACCCAACGGTTTCTAGGGAATTTATTATACGAGAACTATGTATTCACGGTACCGATTATCTTTGATCTCTGTCAACTTTACGGCCGAGAAAATGCGAAAATAATGGAAAAACTTTGGAACTGTTTATTTACGTTAGAACCACGCTACAATAACGATCTTCAGAGGACTGTTCCCTGCCTCCTAGAGGTGACGTATTAATGTGTGCAGAATGATCGTTGTTTTATAAAACACAATTAAATCTAAGTATTGCCAATTTAGGCCCTTGAAAACATTGAAAGGCCGTTCAATGATTCTGCACAGTATACTGGTGAAGCAGTCTCTTTGTCAAATCGGAACACTGGTCCCACAAAGCTTACATTATTTAATTTGGAGGACATGATATTGTATGTCTTAGATATATCATCAACGATTACTGTGTTCCTAAGGAATTATCGTGCGGCAGTGAGGATATATCACAGGGAGGATTTTATGAATAAGTAAGTACTCTGGCTTATGATCTGATTCGTTTTAGATACTTTAAGTAACCCATTTTCATGTACACCAACAATTAGAATCGTTTCGATATATGAGACCACAATACCTGAGCTGTATAAACACTTAGATAAATTAGGCCGTAACGATGACAACATGCCGAAGTACATGGAATTAAAGCATCGGTTAGATGTGACGAGGGTCGAGATTTTAAACCTTTTCCGCATTATAATACACGAGCCTATACTGAGCATGCAAGAGAATTTGTAAGTGTACACATATTTACAGTAATAAAAAATCTGTTGTCCATTGCAATGAAACTAAACGTAATTACTATGCTCAGAAACTCGATAACAGAAGCAGATATGAAGGAACGTGTGGAAGAATATTTTATTTTTTTAATGAATGCCATTTCTGAGAAAGAATTCATTACAGATTATGATCAATTTTATCCGGTTGCACATGATCTCACAACACAATCGAACGTTTTCTCTGAAATGTATCCTTTTTTAATATGCAACAGCTGGAATAATTAAACAATAATGGCTTGAGACATTAAAATCATTGATTTCATACTTAACAAATAATCAGTGATCCAGTGAAATGTGATTACATACTGCAATCGATCAGTGCAAGTATTGGAAGACCCGTAGCTTCGTCTGTCACTTTCTGTAACGATGTAGCTGTAAGTAAAAAGAGACACAAAAGAAAGAGCTTCTTTTTATTTTCATACAATGTCTTTTACAGGAAGCTGTGGCCGGACCTAGTGGCGTTCAAAACCGATTAGCGTCGTCCACTAGTAAGATAAGTTCTTCAAACGGGAGAAAAACGTGTATAATGAAAAACTCTGTCGAATGGATAACGCTTATTTCAGAAGTTAAAGATATCTTTAACAATTTAGACGAACATTTCATCGAGGTAACATTGTTAATGTCGCAGAAGGCAGTAGCGTTACGATATTGTATTTAACAGATGTATTCGTTTTACAGATGTGTTTGGAGTATTACGATTACGATAGCGCCTCAGTGATCGACGCCGTCCTGGAGAATAATTTACCATCTAAATTAAAAGAATTGAAAGACTTGGGATCCATGACAAACAGTGTACAGATGGATCTGGCACAGTCAGATTACATGGTATACAAGTTTCCAATATACATAAGAATTTATTGGACAATGTAGATTAATAATTCTGCTATTGCTAATGATTTAGGAGACGGTCAATGACGATGTAACATACAATATCGGAGCACTCAACCTTGCTGACGATGACGATGATCACGTTAAACCTCACGATATCGAAGTGGCCAAAGATTACATAACTAAAAAGTAAGCTTTGAAAACCAAAAGAAACATATAAAAATATTTATTTGCAGATAACAACAATATTTATACAATTACACTATTTTACGGAATCTAACGTAAAACGAAACTTGATGCAGTTACAGCCTTGTCGTGGATGATTACGAAGATGAGTATGATGATACTTATGACAATAGCGAAGTACGCGGCGCTGCACACGACGGTTCTGTTGAAATGGACTCGAGACCTTTCACTACGCCAAGAGTTTGTATTTATTTGAATAATATCAATAATACAGACACTCACATGGATAGAATTCATACAAATGTTTATTTTAGGTGCTCCTCGGGAAGCAAAAGGTTGAAACTGTTAACGAATCTGAATCAGAGGACGAAAGCGCAGTGGATGAACAAAACGGAAAGGATCACTTTATACAGAATCCGGCCGAGTTGCGCGCTAAAATCGAACAACGGAGGCAAGCGATGCGAGGCGGAAGAGGTTCATCCAACGTGACCGGTAAGTTAAAAAAAAATATTTCAACTGTATTTACATGTTTGTAGAGTCGTGAGATGTGATATTAAATCGATTTATTGCGTATTCTGTTGTACGTAGGTAATCCCAAGGGTCGAGGGCAAGAGAAGGATGTCTTGCAAAACAGGCACCAGAAGAACACCCATAAAGCAACGCGTGCCAACCACAATCGACGTATGGGTGCACAAAGGAAACGAAATCAAGGAATGGTTCCCTCTTAACTCTAACATTTACGATATCAGTGTAAATACTGCCATGTGATAAATACATTCGTACCTAAGATAATGTAACAGTATTCAATACCTTCGAAAGTTCACAAATTTCAATGATCTTTGACAATGGTGAGGGCTCTTATTCTATTCATTTGATCAGATACCGCCTGTTGGTATTCCTCTTCAGGCACCATGGCGCTCGATGGCGATCCCAAAACGTTTGGAATTGGCATCAAGTGTGTGAACAATTGTGTCGTACTTCCATAGTAGTCTAACTGTATCATGATCAAAGCGTGTATGCTAGGATTGATGTATTCCAGTCTCTTCTCCAGAAACATAGGCAGCTCTACGAGTAATTGAGCGTGCACAGTCTTCAGGTCCTTAGCGGCAGCTTCTTCCGCTCTCCGTTCTCTTTCTAATTTCGCGATATGATTAGCGGTCCTATCTTTTTTCTCTTGTAACTTCTTCACGCGATTGTGCGAGTATTTCCAAACAGTCACCAGCTCTTCACGCTTGACTATCGCCGCGGCTATCAGAGCGAACTCGTCACGTAGTTTCTTCAAAGGTTCTATGAATGTTTTTTGGCAGATAGCTGCCATTTCTTGCACAGTTTTTCCAATCTGTTGAGGGTACCACAAGTTGATTATCTTGAACATGTTACAGAGAAGCAATCTAGACGTACCTGAGTTGTAACTGAATGATAATCTTCCACTATCTTTCTGAACTCATCGCTAAGGTGTGCCAGACCACATGTTGTCAGATTCAGTGTTAATCTTTGATCCATTCGATCCAGATTCACTACAGCTTCTACATACTTTTTCATTTCCTTCGTCAACTTCCTAATTGTGTCCTCGACACTTATCAAAGGAAAATGTTTCATGTATTCAAATGCTGTTCAATGAATTTTATTGGAAACTTGAATATGGAACAAGTGACAATCAATAATACGTACTAAATGAGTTTTTGGACTGCGATATCCAACTCTCTGTCCTCCGCATGGGACAACAGAGGTGGTGCTGGAGATGGCCTCTGTGTTAAGTGATTTTTCTTCAAGGGATTCCTGTACATACCATAATAACATTGTCAAAAAAATTCTTCTGTTAATCTGATAGGTTAGCAGGTAGTTAAGAACATTATGCTTTACTCACCACGTCATGTTATATCTATAATTAAAAATATCGGTATCACTTCGCGTGATCAAGTTAGTGCCAAATATCACGAAAGAAAATATTTTGGTATATTAGACAGTCGCATTTCGGAATCGTTATCACTGTTATCTGAACAGCGGGTATTTAAGACAGCAGATGAACGAATTAGCGTATCTCCATGTCTCAGTGTATTCGTTTCATCGCTTCTGTTAATGAATGTTCAAATATTTTGCGTATCCTTGAGAATCTTTGTCACGCATCAGCGGTGCCAAACATTTACATATGACGTAAATGTTTTCTAACCTCTAAAATTTCTCCACCAGTTGCTTTCAACTACATACATGCTGCTATAGCATGTACATATATTGAACTATGCTACATATATCTATATATACTTCTTCACAAGATATTCTTGTGTTCTCAGTTTTATTGGGTTACATTAAAACAATGTTTACATATACTTTTGTACAAACGTCCGATCTTATAAGGATTTAAATATTATTCATACAATACACTTCATACTCCTTAAATTATCTTAAACCTATCTTTAAAATATACAGAATTTATCAGAGATTAATGATCAATTATAATTAGTTCATCTATGCCCCAATCTTCATAGCTGTTGTCAGGTAAATAACGTCTAATCACTATTGGAATTTTTCTTTGTTTCAACTCTTTCATTGCAATCTGTAGTGGATCCGTTTCACCCTCTAATTCCACCATCACTGGAGCACACATTGCTATCTGCAGTGCTCTGGTTCCCAATACTCTTGCCCTTTCATACCTGCGAATACAAAATAAGATCATGAGAGTTCTATATACAATCTGAAATTATACGCATCTGATTGGTATAAAATTTCTGTAAATGTGTATACTACATAGAATATTTAAATATAATGTTTGTGAAAGTAGCCTCGTCTCAAAAGAGTTTAAACAGTCCAAGAGAATTACATAATTATATTTATAAATTTTGAACACTTGCTTTGTCATGTATCTTGTTGTAATTCTCTTGGATCTTTGTACTCCGCCGGAAGCTTCACCAGCTGCCAATAATTCTATGTTTTCTCCATCTTCTTCCTGAGGCTCTAATTCGATGTTGTCATCATCATCTACGTCATCAAAATCATCCGCAACCCTGTACATAATAAAATTCATTAATGTTATAGTTCAGGACACTTTGCAACATCAATAACAATGAATTCAATAAACATGAATTCCACATTCTCAGTGTTACGACTTCAAGATTGTTCATGTTAGGTTATGTTTAATGTAGATTACAAAAAAGTCTTGAAAGCTGAAAAGTCAACTCGATTTTGCTAGTAAATAATGTGTACCAAAAACTGTAATGACTTTTCACGGAAAAATACTTATTTGCAACGTATTTCATTGAAACATTCTTCAAGAATGAAGTGCTTCGAGCAACACGATTCTTTAACACTGAACATTACTTATAAGAATTACTCACTCGTCTCCATCAAAATCATCATCCGCCATTTTGTCTGACTTAAAGCACCGTCCTTAAAACAATAACAATTGCAATGTAATTTATTAATTCAGTCTTCCCTTTGGTGAGAGAAAATCAACACTCAACACACGATGTAATAGCGGCAAACAACAGTAGGACTGCCAACACGACCACAAAAAAATCACTATATGACATCGTAGAGTTTTGGCTGCGTTTTCAATACCTCCATCTAGTGTTGCGTGACCACGTGAACGTAGCTTTAAAACAATATAGTATCTATATGTAAACTAGGAGCGAAATTTGAAAGCGGACCGTTGTATAAAAGATCGAGAAAAGTATGTATTATTAAGATGTACGACGCGGGTGGCATGGATGGGAAAGATTTTAGGCAGAGCTCGAAAACAGGAAAAGGAGCAGATTAGAATTTCAGTTTAAGGCACGAGCCTACTGAGATGTTTCTTGCCCTTATCAGTAGTTACAAGTGCCAGATCACCTCAATGGGATTGGCAATGTTAAGGAAGTCATAAATTTCCTCTAACGGTTGCTCACAGGATCCTCGGAGCAGAGCCTACGTTCTCTTCGCACATGTGCAACCCGCTGTCGTAATGGAAAAGCGCGCTTCCACCACCACCCGAGATGGAGGAAAAACATGGTCGACACTTCGCTAGGGTGGAGAGACACCAGAAGGACAACCTGCCCCTTACACCGGAGGCCGTCACCACCCTGACTGGACTATAAGGATCTGTGGGCGGACCAGGGGGGGGTTTCGCAGTCAACCACATCGGGGAACTCGGAGAACAATTTGGGGACTTTTTGATTATTCCGATTTTAGTCGTTTTTTAGAACACTTCGAAACGTTCAGAGAATAAACTCGAGATTTTGCACCAAGCATCAGCTTTTATTTTGAAAATTCGCGCATTAATGAGCAGAGCGGTTCAGCGCTCCACAGGCACCAACACAATCCCTTTTCTCCAGCACCACTAAAAAAGACTCGCAACACTAGCAAGCAATCACGGCAAATGTGATGCAATTATATTCATCATGTGATTTCAATTATTAACATTCACTAAAAAAAATATATACACGACAACGAAACAAAATATGCCTAGATGCGTGTTATATTCGTATAAAATATTGGTATACTTGTAGAAATGGCAATAAGTCAACAATTCTCAGTTTGTCTGAAACCAATGCGTAATTTCTGACTGTAGCATCTTGAAGAACGTGAAATTCTACGTAAGGTAGATACTCTGGTTTCAAAAAAGGGATACTTCTCTAAAAGATCATTAAATTTGAATGAACCGCCACGCGAATTAATCTGGCGCTTCGTGTGGCAAGGGTCCACAGTTTTTTGCAATTTTTGGCGTTTCTGTTACAGCTATATAATTTTTAAAGACAGCATCACAAAAAACGTTAAATTCTTTATAAGATAGGTACGGTGACCCCAAAAGAGAAGTAGCGCGAGTCAGTCTGGCGCTTAATGTGGCGGGAGTTCTCAGTTATTAGCAATTTTTAACGTTTCTGTTATAACGTTATTAGTAATGTTATTTTTTAGCACAGTACCATGAAGAACATTAAATTCTGCGTGAGATACGCATCCTGGATGCAAAAAAGAGGTGGTTCTCGAAAAGATAATCAAATTTGAATAAATCGCCGCGCGAGCCGCTCTGGCGCTTGGTGTCGTGGGGGTTCCCAAATTTTTGCAATTTTTACAGTTTCTCTTGAAGCTATGTTCTTTCTGAGTACAACAGCTACTAAAACATAAAATCATGTGTAAAATGTATTATTTAATTCGTGGAACAAAATTTCGTTCTCGAAATCAATGAAACTTCATGCGTTTGACTTTCTTTTCGCGATCGAATTGTCGAGTCGGAAACAGGTGACGCGGATATGATCGTAGCACCTGCACTTAAAGTTTCAAAATACGATTTCATTACGCGTACCCACGGCAGAATTTATATAGCATAATGCGTAGAAAAAATGCGAAGGTCACAGGTGTACTGTTACCAATTCCGCTTTGTTCTTTAGCATCAATGGCAGAAGCAGCCGAACGATCTACCGATCCCACATGTTTTTCCGTGTATTAATTTATTCGTATCTGTTCAAAACATTTTATATAGCAGATAAACAAGTGTTTTTACGTTTCTCGGTCTACTACGATATTCTTCTCGATCGTATTGGAAATTGCATTTATTTCAACCCCTGTTTCGGTCGGTTTTCAAACGATTCATCCGCTTCGTTTGCGGTTGTTAATTATTTCGAACGCGTGCAGGAAATTCGGGGTGAAACGATTTTCAGTATGGTCACGTAGTTATCGTTTCCGGAGCTTTCTGATTCCGTAACGGAGCGAAAGTAAAGGCTTGTCTTACGTTCGCTATGACGGCGGGGCAATTATCGTTCCACCTGTGCGGTTGGATTTCATCTCCCGAAACACGTTCTCGTTTCAAGGCCAAGGACACACCGAAGTAGTAGAGGGAGGTCAGTGTTCGGCGTGTCGATCTTCCTCCGCATCGTCAGCATGCTCCGCTATCGAACAGAAACGAAAATAAAAGCACTCTCCTCGAACAACTTCGTCTTCTGTCGACTCCACTCGATATGGTCAACAATTCGAACTTAAAGGAAGTTTCATTTTTTTTTTTAAAATGAATTGACGTAAGCGAAGGGTAATTGGCATCTTCTTTCGCTGAGCGGATTTAATTTCAACCCTTTCGGTGGGAAGGATGACCACTGCCAGCGAGTACTGGGATATTTATTGCATAGTATAGTAGAACCACGATTATCTGATGTCTGTTTGTCTGAAAATTTTTATTAGCTGGACTGTGCAATTCTAAAATAAAATTGTCGTAGTTAAAATGCGGATCATTCTGTTACTAATTGAGCCCTTTATTTTGATATTGGAATAAGTTGCCCTCTTGCTATTTTTAGCTATTTAACGTTTTAAGTTTCAATGCTTATAAAAATATTATTGCTTGCTATACAGAAAGTTAATTTATATTTATTGCCTCGAGTACTTATAATTGTTTTCCATAATAGTGAAGTGACTTAAGACAGTTTCAAAATTAACATTTACTTTCGAAAGCAAAAGTATATACTGTGTATACATGCTTGTATGCACTCATTACATACAATTTTTTCATTTTACTCAAGCAAATATAAGAAGAGAAATATCCACGGAATAATTGTGCAAATGTGTACTGCTTTCAGTTGCCGTATCAAAATGTTTCACAAAGCACGAGAAAAATTTAGAAATTCTAGCAAAAAAAAATGAATTAATTGTGCAGACTTTGTAGTGGTACTTTTCAGAGAAATGGAAGAGAATTGAAAGCAGAGGGAGTCGACAAGTGGCCCGAAGCGGGCGACTGCACGGAGAAAATGATCCAATTTACGCCTCAACTCGGTTGCTTTATTTGTCGACTCTCGCAGTTCGTTTTAATTGGTCTTGAATTTGTGGAAAGCCTCTTTGATCCGCATAAAAGTCGACCCTTATTCGATATTCGCGCGTCCAATTTGCCTGAAAGATGTTCAGCAGAAAGTAGTCGACCAAAAATAGTTTAATTGTTGATCCACCGTCCTAAATAAAAGTCTGCTCGATCGAATGAATCATATAGGAAGCCGTCGATGCAATTTGTCATCTTTTTACGCAGATGTAACTAAGAAAAGAAATGATTCAGGGGACGATTAATCTATAGATCGGTTTAATCCGCTTTAATTTAAAGCACACGTGTCGCAGGTTGGCTTCTGGACATCAAACAGACACCGACGGACATCGGGTTCGACCAGTGACATCAGATTCGAGGTCTGCACGAATCAACACGATTAAATCGTTCTCAAACGAATGCATTCGATCACTGGGGTTATATGCACCTCAACGATCTGCATACTTAATATGGTTACACCATTTTACCTAATTTCTCGCTTTAGAATCTGAATAAAGTCCTCACAAAATCTATTAATTTCGATTAACGAGTATATTCTTCTTACTATGCGTACACTGAAATTAGGCTCTTCGAGGTAATTTTTATTTTATCTAAATGTACCAAAGAATGGTCCAAGCAAAGTGTTATATTTAAGATTTCGTCATTTTGGAAGATTGATTGTAAAAATTGGAAAGGAGAAGTGACGTTGAAGAGTGGCCTTGAAACAGTAAAGTGACTCGCCTGGAAATGTTCACTGAACACTGCAGTTTCTTGAATTGAATTAATTACATGCATCTTCGGGTTCACCTAATATCTAGAAACTCAATATAATTGAATCTGATTACTTACACAGGTCAGTGGTCATATCAACGGAAGTCCTTCGTCTAACCACGAAGACCAGCGTGGCGACGAGATTTTCTCACGTACAATGACACAAATAGATAGTTCGCTAAATGATTTATTACAGCTTACGGGAGACAGGGTACACATTTTGCAGATAACATTTTTAATTTATATTATAAAAAATTTTCGAAATAACATGATCGAATGGGGACAACAAACACTGCGGAATATACGGGAGACTGTGTAGCATTTTTTAATAATATTTCACGGTACTTAGTATTCCATCTACACTTCGTCCAGGAATACTTGAAGTCACTCGTAACCATTTGTACTTTTCTTCTTTTTTAAAGGATAAATTATATTATTTTATGCAAATTATTCGATAGGTCAGAGACAGACTTTCCTCATCCGTTGAATCACTTAATTTCTCTGTTTTCAGCTTTTCTTCAACCATTACGATTTTTCAGTTAACAGTCTCCTAACATTTGCAACTGCACGTTGCATTTGCAGCTGTTGACAAATGTATAAACAAATTTCAGGGATACGACATCGTTCGGACAATTTGCGACGAAATTGGTTAGGCTTCTTCGAAGCATCGTCATCAGCATCTACACAATTTATTTCTAAGTAATACTAACAGTAGTTCTAAGTAACTTAAAACACATAAATCTTTAAATTGAAACTTCGTGCATGTTACACTTTAGTATAATTCTTTATCTTGGTAAAGAAAAGTCCAATGTCCAAGTTGCGATTTTTTGGGAAGTGGTGAACACTGGCTCTTTTTATTGTTACACACAGGCTTCTTCAAAATGTATCTAACATTACTTGAATGATGCATAAAACTCAAATACAATAATTTGGACATTGGCCTTTTTGCATCAAAGTACAGGATGAAGTAGATGACGAGTGACCTTGAACTGCCTAATTTCGACGTCTATACTACATGAACCTAAGCTCATAATCATATAATCTGTAGTCTTCCAGTGGGTTCACCCTTAAGTAACAAAATTGGTACCAAGAGGAGGGTACCGATCGTAATCCCAAAACAACCCCATGAAGACTTAGGAAAATTTTAAGGAACAGAGTATACCAACCAAAACAAAAAACTAAAGAAAGGGTGCAAGATACACACTCCAAAGCAGTGCTATTTGGCCTTCCAGAGCCGGGGTTAACTTTCGGCAAATTGTACAGCGTTAGAACAATGTACCCGATATGTTCGCCACCGAACGATGCGTTGACAGCGGTGGAAAGGTCGAAAGGTTCATCGAGAACGTGGACAGAGAGATTCGCTTGCGTAATTCCTTTATCTGGGAGAATTCAAAGGGGGGCTGATAGGCACAGTATGTCTTGACGATCGCGTGCAGACAGACGCGGAATATCGCGAGCGATCCGCGGATGTGAATGGTCCCCGATGATTGGGAGAGTCGAGAGCTCGTCACAGATAAAACCGGACTTGCATTCTGTGAATAACAAGTCTTCCAGCGGCTGCTCCACCGGTTGCAACTACACATCCGTGTACCCTGCATACTCAAAACCCTGGACCATGTGAAATTTCCGCAGCATCCTGAGGACCGATGAGCTCGAGCAGACAGGTCGCTGAGACTCGCTGAAGAGAGCTGTGTGCTTCGAGAAGTTCAGCTGAGACCAGCTGCGTTGAAAGTGGATCCGGAAAAACCGAAATTGGACATTTGGGTATCAGCGAAAGGAAATTCGATCTGTTCAGACGATTTGACGATTTTTAATACGGAAGACGATCTGTGGGACGGAACAGAAATTGGATGACAACCTGTCAGTCGAATTTGGAAATTCAGCTGGAAAGACAATTTACTTTGAAGAGTTTTTATTTGACCATGCTAAGGTCTATGGGGTAAAGTTGAAGAGTTTGCAGACAGGTCTATGGTTTGATTTTGGGAATTGCTACCTGCTGGCTTGAGTTTGGTCAATATTCAGACCATTTGCCAACGAAGAGTTTTGTTTGATGATGTTGAGCTGAGGAGATTTATGGGATTGAACTGAGATAGCAGCCAGTGAATTTTGCAATGTAAGAGACTCTTGTTGACTGGCTTAAAATTGCTTAATGGATGATTTTAACTTGGAAAAGAAACTTGACTGATTTCTTTAAAAACTAATTCAGAAGTTTGAATACAACGAGTGGAAAATGAGCTTCCGAGATCCTCAGCATTATGAATCTCGCGTTTGAACAAATCTGAGTATATTATTTATAAAAAATATTTGTATTCGGTTCGTTTATAAATTTTTGCTCGATCACTTTTTTGACACCTCGGTCTACGACTTCAAAAGCAAAGCTGAAGGAAACACTGTCAGAAATTTGTTAATCATGATGTTGTGACTATCTTACTGGAAGCATAGAATTTTCGATCGCGAATTTAAACTTTGAGACGGTTCTACTAAAGCTTATGTAAGTACAAAGACCATAATCGGCGATACAAAAACAAATTAATCATGATAGATTAACCAACTGCTGAAATTAAATCACTAATTGATCAACTTATCTAAAATTTAATATCTGATTGATCAACTTGGTATCAACATAGATACTCAACGTTCGATCTTCAAATCGAAACATAAGTTCTCTTTTAAGTAATCAAATAAATACGACAGAATAAATCTCTGGAATAAGGAAGTTTTAAGATCGATTACAAGGAGGGTTTATCGGAATAGAAAAATGATCGTGATTTCTAGGAAAGGAAAGATTGTTCACTGAGAAATAGTCGATGGCAGGATTAAAAGTTAGAGATAGATAAAAAGGTTATCACGATAAGAGGCAATTTAACAAGTTTTATGTCGATGCTGTCGAGCAGGCGATTTAAGAAAATTCCACCGATGTTACCAGGAGATTAATACGAGGAGCGCATTTAGACAACTAATCCTTCCGTATCCCGCCAAATTTTGTTGTTAATTATTTCTCTTAGCTAGCTATATTACTTCAAAATGAAACTACAATTAAATTTTTAGTTAATATTTTTTAGGCAAAATCCATTTTTTTAATCTAAACTCCTGCAATCGCTAAGTTTTTTATGTTTAAAATATATAGCTCATTTCAAACAATAGAAAGAATTTATTATATTTTGAACAATTTTTTTGCACTGCATCTTGTGTAATAATTGACGAACAATATTGATGATGCAAACGTTCAGTTTCAGTCATGTCGAGTCAGTGTATCGTCGAGTTATCGCCTTGTACACGTTGAATTAATAGCATGAGGTTCGCACCAGCTTCGAAATGATTCAAGAGAGTGCATTCTGCATGTATCAATTTATTGCAAAGAATTCTATTTTTTTTTCTCTTTCAGATGGAGCGCAATATGACAGAAGAAAAAAGGCGAGAGAAGAAGGGTGTCACGTATCAGGTAAAGATATTTTTTATTACAAAAATTTGGATCAATCGGTTTCAAAAATACACTAAACGAACCTCCAATCATATTCGTACATAATTTGCTAATAGATTTCTATAAATTGTGCGACTGCGTTCGTAAAAGTATTTTTAATTCACAGTTTGATATTGCAATAAATCAAATGCTTCAACGGAAAATAAATAGTGTACTTTGCGATAAAAGCAATACGCTATTCTTAAGCAATTGATGATAGTTGAACGTAGTTTAAGTATAAAATTAGTCAGGATTAATTCGAGTATTACAAAACCCTAGAATTACAAAAACGTTCAGAATAAAATACAATATTAAAGATACAAATTAATTGGCATTGCTAGTGAACAAAATACTAATCGCAAGACTTTGATAAATAAATTGCATATCAAAAGTAAACAATTCATTGACGTTAATGATCATGAAGTTATTAATCAATGAATATTGTTCTGTTTTTTTATAACGATCTCCGACATGTGGGCGACAAAACAGAAATAAAAAAACCGTCGTGTTTATGACAATAATTCTTCGAGTTTCATGACACTAGCGGGTCCCAATCGCTCCGTTTTATGGAATTATGACACGATACGATAACGAGACGAAATGATTTTTTATCAGTTATAAAATCTACTCTGTCCTCCAGAATTTCTTTCGCAATTTTTTTCAGACGATTCGTTCATATTTTCCTGGAGTTTTGTACGATGAAACGTATAATTAAGGACATAATTACTATGATCATTATTCGTAACTAAATCGGTTGGAATAATAATGAGAAACATCGCAAAATATGCAAATGAGTCTGCTGGAGTATTAATCAATAAATGGAAATTTTCCAAATTCTCTTCGAGAGTAAACATTCTCGATTGATAAAGGAAGGATGTAAATCATGTGTGGCCTAAATATCATGTCACTTCTTCATTATTTAAACAGCTGTTTACGTGATAATACTTTCAAGACAAGCCGAGTTATACACATTTTTATGTATGAACATTATTGTCTCGTCAACGTGAATCCGTGATCGAAACGGTAGTCCAATATTATTGTCGTTGACATTAATCATGCGTATCAGGTCGTAATTGTTATCTATTTTAAGGCTCGGTGCAATTTCATATACGGAAGACTGAATGATAGTTGTTTATAAGTTATAATTGGTTCGCTATCGCTGCCTAGAGCAAGAAGATGATTGAATTATCAATTTCTCTTGTTGACTTGATAATCAATTTAATTGAATTTTATTGATCTACGATGTTTAAGTTTTAAGATCGATCTGGTTGAAGTATATCATTATCGAAATACTTTGTCATTAATGATTACGAAGCGGCCAGTGGAGATTTAATGGGCGAACATAAAGAATGTCGTGTCCCCTGAGGCTCGAAGAAGAGAATTCGAAAAACTCTTCGACGATACGACGTCGATAACAGATTTCGAGATGCGAGGGCGAGTCGTTCGAGACCTTTCCTAAGATCGAGTTACGACGAGGAACACAGAGCTAGACAGTGAATGGAATGGTTTAGGCTTACGTAAAAAAATTCCAATGGCTGGTCTGTTATCTGTGTAATAAATTATATGGCGGTGCTTCATTCCTACTACTACACGCAAAATCTTTTCTTCACTAGGTTTTAGTACAGCATACGCATAATTGGTTCGCCATCATTCACGAATTTGGATTAAGTGTCAAATCCGATCGAAGTCTGAGACAGATATGGATCAATGATGAATCAAGACTGACTTGTATTTATTTGAGGTCTCTGTGTCGTTTGATTTAAATCAAGTTGGGTTTAAGTGTGAGACAAGTCTAGCTTGAGTCTGGTTTAAATCTAGTTGCAGTCTGAGTTAGGACTGTTTCAAGTCTCATGAAGGTTCATATAAATTTGATTAATGTTTGAGTTAAGTCTAATCTAAGTTTGGTTCAAGCCTGATTTAAATCTGAATTAATTCTAAGATTGAGTTTAAGTCTGAGTTAGCCCTAGATTAGGTTGAGTTTAAATCTGAGTTAAATTTGGTTTGGGTTGGCTTTAAATCTGTGGTAGCTGTGAGTTACATTCGATTTAAATGTAAGTTAGCTGTGAATTAGATTGGGTTTAAATCTGACAACTTGTGAGTTACCTCTGCGTTAGATTTACTTTAAATTTAAGTCAGCTTTGTGTTACGTCGGTTTTAAATCCAAGTTTCCTTTGGGTTAAGTTGGATTCACATCCAAGTTAGTTCTGGGTTAGGTTACATTACGTTCTGTAAATCTGTCTTACTCATCGGTTAGGTTGGGTTCAAATCTAACTTAACTCAGAGTCAGGTTGGACTGTTATCTTCTTGAGGTCGATGAATCAATCTGAATTACTTATTATATTTAACTTAATTCTGTGCTAGGTGGCCTAGACCCATCGTGCAGGTAATAAAGGACGCGCTAAATTGCAATCATAGGTATATAAGAGCTTATTAGAAAGATTTGCGTAACGCAAGATTCCGTGACACTATTGAATGCTTAGCGTTGCTTTACGTAAACTTCATGGTGACACATCAAGGCTTAATTTAATTATTCCACCGCGGTCTTGTTCGTCTTGTCTATGATCCTTCTTCTAAAACCGGTTTTGATATTGGTCACATAAGAGGAGTCAGCGCTATAGGGTTGTTCGGGGAAAAAATCCCATCAATTGACTCGTTTTTACTCATCTTACCTTAGACCTCATCGCTTAACGTCTATTAACTTTTTATTAAAAAAAACTGTTTAGGTTTCATACAAAAAGGACGAAAATTATTGTAAATATTTTAAATTATATATTTAATCAATACACCTGATCATATAATTAATAAAAGATTTGCAAGTAAGATTAGAAATAATCTACACTCGAATTTCCATGGATACTGTTGTTTATTTTATAAAAATTCCCTATTTTTTTTATCGAAACTCGAATTCGATGTTACGATCTTAATCTCACGGTGTTTCTATCGATAACGAATCCGATCGAATACGATATAAAAAAACGGCAATGGAAATTTCAGCTTCCCTTATCGATATATTTAACAACCCAAGTATTATCTTTACTCAGTGTTGGCAAGTTCTATTATTTCTTAATAGGATCCCCGTCGATCGATCAGGACAGTTAATTAGAAATTATAATGACGATAATTGCTGATCTTACGAGACGAGTATCGGATTTTTTCATCGCGCGTTACGATAGACAGGGCTTTATGTAACATGGAAATTTCAATGCGTCTCGCTCACGTTCCAGAAAAGTTAATAGGAGCGTAAACTTTCAAGGTTTTTTTCGACAGGAATAAATTATCGTTCGCTCGAATCGAAGCTTGCGATAAATCAAAGAAGACGTAACTCCGCGCGGTAGAATTTGCGGTAATGAGACGCATTGAGCAACAACAACGCGAGATCACTGTTGTTCAAGCCCGCTCGTTTATTTATGCGAGTTTATCTATGTTGAGTGATAGGAGGAATATTTGAATATCGTAAACATCGTGATTAAATACTGAAGTTTGAACAATCTTGAATGATAATATAAAATACGCAAAATGTGAAATCTTGTACGTTAATTAGTGTTGAAAAATTCTACGAATGAAATGATTGAAGAATTATGAAATTATTAGCAAAATTATGAGGAGATTGGATAACAATTTTCTATCGAAATTCTGTCAGCCTTTAGAAATCGAAAGATATCCTGTTGGGAGAATTATAAAGAAATTAATGAATGTTTTCAGATATTAATGGCATTGTGTGCGAATTTCTCCGTTTTGGGCCCGTCCATGTCGTTCGGTTACAGTGCAGTCGCATTGGGACCATTAATGTCTCCAACCAGCGACGTGCAAATCGACAAAATGCAAGCTAATTGGATAGGTCAGTGCCATTCAATCTTCTCCGCCAACTCGACAAAATAAAAACGTGATCCGACGCGAGAAATTGATTTAAAGTAAATCATAGGACATTTGCTAATTAAAAGGTTCATAAAATTGTCAGAACATCATTTTTAAATGAACGTGGAGTAGCACGCGGAGTTCAGACGATAAGAATTCTTCTGGAAATTTCACGGGCACGCTAGAAAGTAAACGAGAAATAAAAAAAAATTCAAACAAAATTATAACTTGAGAATTGAACAAACGAGTCCAAAGATTTAAAACACAAGAAAAATTAGTAAAAAAGCCTACAACTAAATTTGCAGATATTCTGGCAATTTATTGAAGTCCAAGAGGTGAACCAGACTTCGCCATATGGTAGACATGCTATAAGCAACACTAACTGATTGTAATTAATTTACAGCGACCGCGACAGCCATTGGTATTCCATTCGGTTGTATTCTCACGAGTTACACCATGAGACGCGGAAGAAAACTGAGCCTGCTGATAACGTCCCTCGTGTCTATCCTCGGATGGCTCGTCATCTACTTGGCTGGAAGCTACGACCACATCCTGGTGGGCAGAATAATTTCCGGAATCGCGACCGGTACAGCATCGGTACCAGCGACCGTTTATAGCGCTGAGATTGCATCTCCAAAGTGGCGAGCAACGATGGCTACCTGGGCTAGCATAGCCATCGCTATAGGGGTCCTGATCGTTTACATCTTCGGTTACCTGTTCAAGGTAAACCTCACGGGACCATTCTATATGTAGGTCAAAATACTTAGAGGCTCTTAGCAGCGATACTGAAAGCAGAAACTGATATACGAATTACTTTTATAAACAAGACATCTAACTAGAGATATCTACTTTAATCTGAAATTACTTAATTGATCGTTTAATCGCTGAGAAGGGTTACATTCATGTGAAAAAGGTGAAATATATTTTTCTTCGACTGAGTGAAATTCAAACTCCATGAATTCAATTTGTACTGAAATTGAAGATGACAAGTTTTAGGATTCTGAATGATTCATACAGAAATGGGACTTAAATCTCTTCAATTCTTTCCAATGTTCAAATGAGCAAAATAAAATCATTTTCTGTCAAATTGTAATAGTACATTAGACCCGGAAGAGGTTAAAGTGTGCTGTAATAAAGACCATATTTTATACCGTGGTAGTCAATGTGTTGAACATAATCCTTCTGTTTCAAAGGACAACTGGCGAATGGTGGCTCTGATGTGCGCCCTGTTTCCCTTGATCTCAGCCGCGGTGACCTTGGCCGTCGTCCCAGAAACCCCGATCTGGTTACGGGATCGAGAACGCATGGACGAGGCGTTGCAGGTCCTGAAGAGATTCCGTGGCGTTCCAAAGGACGAGCCTCCATCCTCGGACCTGCTGGCGGAGCTCAGACAATGTCCACAAAAAAAGAAGCAGAACCTGATGAAGCACCTGCTGAAACGAAACGCCATGGTGCCGTTCGCCATTATGCTCAGCTACTTCTTCTTCCAGCAGTTCTCGGGGATCTTCGTGGTGGTCTACTATGCCGTTGACATCATCCAGAGCGCTGGAATCACTATAGACCCCTATTTAGGAGCAGTTTTGATAGGGTTCTCCAGATTTATTGGCAGTCTCCTGGTAGCATGTGCGTCCAGAAAATTTGGTCGAAGGATTCCTTCGATCGTTTCTGGAGCTGGAATGACTATCTTCTTGGGGACACTCTCTATCTACCTGTTGCTAAAGGACAAAGGGACGATCATAGAGGATGGAGGATTGATTCCAGTGATCTGCGTGCTGATGTACATCTGGATGAGTACTCTGGGATTTCTCGTGGTTCCGTTCGCCATGATGGGTGAAATTTATCCCACCAAGGTCAAGGAAGTATTGACAGGTGTAACTACCAGTATTGCCTACGTGTTCAGCTCGATCACTGTGAAAACTTACCCCGACATGGAGAGCGCGATGGGCAGGCACGGTGTGTTCATTTTCTTCACCGTGGTGTCGCTTCTGGGTACATTGTTTGTTGCTTTCTTTCTACCTGAGACGAAGGGGCGAACTCTGACTGAGATCGAGGAGATGTTCAGGAAGAAGGACGTTGTTGAGCCCGAGGAGAACGACAGGATGGTGGGCCTCAAAGACGTCTCAGCTGGAGTGTAGTATCGATTCCAATCTGGAAAATAGGAGAATTTTTGTTGAACCTAGAAGAAGTACAGAGAAGCAGATCCCGAAGATGCAACTTTGTGATGATTGAAGGTACTCACGAAGTTGTTTTGTAAGGGATGTCTTTCAGGATGATTTCGAGTAGGATGGTGTCTTCAGAGTGATTTTAAATGGAGAAAACTTGAAGAAGATTCATGACTTAACTTCTGAAGAGTAAGTCTGGAACCTCGACGTCCAGTCGACCCTGAAAATAAATAGAAAATTGTAAATACTGTTGGAAAGTATTCGAGTCTCACAAAACCGGAAGTACCTTCTGAAAATGGGCATGCAAGATAAATTTTCTGCAGTCCAGAACTTTTGTAATTATTCCGAGTGATCCACCTGAAAAACGAAAAATGAAAATTGTTAACAGCAGTCTTACGAATTTCGATTCAATTTAAAATAATTTCTTTTTTAATTCAAAAAGGAGCATTGTTAGAATACCGTTCTATCAATGAGAATTATGTTAATCACACTTGAATCGCCATTTACCAATTCACATCATTTTTCAATATTAACAACCATAGTTGTTTACTTCTGCCATGACTGTTCGCCGCTTGTGTTCATATACATGTAAGTCAAACTATTGTTGAACAACAGTCTCTCCATTACAATTATACACGTCAGTAATAATGTTAGCTAAAAGCTTTTTATATTATATACTAAATATTATAAATATTCATTGTTACGCAGTATTAACATTAACTGTTGAATGTTTCGTAAGCTAAAAATCGATATAAAAGAATATTTTTGAAACTGTCTTCTTCTTTTAAAATTTCGAGAACCATTTTGAGGATTAATCGATTGTTTTTGACGATTATTTGATATTATCATGCAATTGATCGAACCCCACTGTGAAGATCGAGTATGCCTCACAATCAGGCGAAAAATCGTTTCGACATTGTTATTTCCACGATTATCATAAACGTTTTTATGTTCGTACTGACACCAGACAGACGCTAAGCTGTGGCAATAAATTCGATTTGATAACAGGTCGAATGTACGATAAGAGACAACGAGATTGGCTTCTTAAATACTTGTTCGCGTTCGACTGTCGTCAATGCTTACTGAAGAACAAAAATTATTCTCTGGTCGTGTCAAAACAATTCAAAATGATTCCCTACTTAATTTCGAAAGAAAGATAAAAGGTAAGAGAAACCAACAAGAAAAACGTATTTCGATGTTCACTTTTATTATTAAAATCTTAAATAATAAATTAACAAATGTCGTAACAATCACGATAATTAAATAACAAACACAAAATAACGTATGAATGTGGAAGCAATGAATTGTGTCGGGGGTGTGGGGGTGAAGAACGAGATGATAAGGGGCCTGGATGATAATTCTAAGTACTGATAATAGTGATGATAATAGTAGCAAGCGATAATAATATAATAATAATAATAATAATATTAATAATAATAATAATATAATATAATAATAATAATAACATAATAATGAGAATCGATGCTCGATAGCAGAAAATAAATTATCAATCCGCAAGGGGTGGCTCGCGAACAAAAAAAAATTCGACTTCTCTCTTTGAGAAAAGTCACTCAGTCGTGTAATAATTGATATACAGTAAAATCGATTTCTCGTCTCACTCGAACTCGTTCGTTCCCTCTTTTACATTCTTTAACGATCGCGCCATCGTTTATATATATCTTTTTTGTCGATCGATTTGATTTTTAATCGCGATGATGGCACGGATTTCACTAAAAATTTGTAACTAGAAAAACGAGGGGGGAAGATAAAGAAAAGCGGAGGGAAAGGAGAAGAAGAAGAAGAAGAGAAAGATAGGGGTAGAATGGAAGGAACGTGTCGAGGGTCGCGTCGAGAAACGAGATTAACAAATTATTACGTTGTACGCTACGGTGCGACGTTATTGTTAAAATTGTTCTCCGGCGAGACTATCGTTTCGTATCACCTATTGACGGTTCGTCCAACATCGTGACATAATTTCGATACACTCCCCTGGAACACCCTGGAGAACAACGGAACCGCGACTCGTCGAACGATAACGCAACAATCCCTTAACAAATTCGTGTAACACTTTGGTCTTCGCTCTCCTCTGAAACTCACGACAGATAAGAAGAATTATACTAGTCTAAAGAACACGATAACAATCAGAAATCGGAGCTGAACGTGACTCAAGATCGTGTCAACGTTGAATAACGTCCAGCCGGGGTTTCTACGTAAAATACCAAGCTTTTTCTACCCCCCTCGACTGGTCGCGGTTCCCAAATAAATATGCGTAATTCGACAATGAATATTTGCGATTATACCGAATAATACTAAATTCTCCGGGTGTTGTGAAACCGAGGGGAAACGCGAGCATCGATATTGGACGAACGTCGACGCCGATCGTTGGTCGAGTATTCGGAATACCTTGAACCGTGTCTTTCTTCAGGTTCGCCAGACGTCTTTCTCCTAATTTCACGCGTACGAATTCGTCGAATCGCGTGGTACGAAGCTCACGTCCACGAGTGTCGTCTTTTGAACGAGTCGTTATCAGACTATAGTTCGTACGTGATCAGTCGGATCAACAGAGAATCCGCCAGACAGGCGGTTTCTGATCCGTGAATCACCCAGGGAGATTCATCGAGTTCCCTTGAAATCGATCGAACGATCAATTTCGAGGGAACAGGACTCCAGCTTGCTATGGTCAACGAACGATCGTCTAGTGACGACAGCAGCCTCCGTCGGGTGTCTGAGATTGAAAAAGAAGCTATTCAGAATAAACACCTGGCACGGCGACAGGGTTGTCGGCATCCCGTGGGTTCAGTTCTCTTCTGTTCAGTCCATATGTTCTCTCCTGACG
Source organism: Macropis europaea (assembly GCA_916610135.2). Lineage (NCBI taxonomy): Eukaryota > Metazoa > Arthropoda > Insecta > Hymenoptera > Melittidae > Macropis > Macropis europaea. The sequence goes on from OU744344.1 coordinate 25,680,093, forward strand.
CGCTAATGACCGTCTTCGATTCGAGGAGAGTTCACACGTCGATGGACGATCAACAATTTACTATCTTAACCACCTAGTAATTTCAGTAAAGGTCTCGTTGCCAGTGAAGGCCGTGTTCGGCCTCCCCTAAAGCTTTGTCTAAATGGGAAGCCTCTGTTCAGCTGATCCTGCTCCCAATCTCCGTGAACCGCGAAACCATTCACCCGAGAACCTCTTCTGCTTCCATCGTCGGTTCCCAGTGAAGTTTCGCTTGCTTTTGAAGCTTCGTTAAAGCAACCGGAGTCCAAAGTGTCAGCCATTTCCTTGTGACCAACGTTTACGATCAATGTCGACCCTACCGTCGTTCGAACTTCAGTTTAAAGGTGTTCTCAGGCAGAGCTAGATTCCCTATGGGGATCGTGTAGTCTTCCGTCTCAATCGGAGCTATCGTGAAGTTCTTCAACAAAGTCGCCAGGATCGCGAAGGTCAAGTATTGGACCAGCTTGTAACCCATGCAGGACCTGCGACCACCTCCGAACGGCAGGAAGTGTTCTGGTTTCAGCAACCTTCCGTTCTGAACGAATCTGCTTGGCATGAATTCTTCTGGTGATTGCCACAAGTCCGTTGACATGTTCAGATCATAGTTGTTGAGGAAGATGAAAGTGTCCTTCTTGATTCTGTAACCTGAAGAAGCAGTTCCATGATGAGCGAAGTACTGATAGAAAGTTCGAGTCCGAAGTCTTTGAACTAAGGTCTTTATACTAATCTGATAGTATGTCCAACGAACTTACCAGCAATGGAGCTATCCTGGTTGGCTACGTGAGGGACAATGGGGCTGGCGATTATCCTGATCGTTTCCAGGATGATAGCCTCTACGTAGGGCAAAGATCCCCTGCTGTCCAGGCCCACGTAATGTCCAGAGAGTCCGATAGCGTCGATTTCTTCCTGAGCAACCTTCTGAACGTCCGGTCTGGTAGCAAGGAATCCCAAAACCTTCACCAGAAGATTTCCAATGGCGGAGTGTCCTCCGATGATGTCCTCAATGACAAACAACGCGGTGTTCCATGACATCTGCGGTTCAGCGTCGCTCTTCACGTGATTGACCAGGCAATCGGCGTAATCCTTTTCCGGAATGATCCCGGTCCAGGCGTCAACCTTCTCGTTGATGATGTTGTCGATGACGAACTTGCGGATCTCATGGCTCCAGTGGGCCATCCTCGCCATGTTTCTGTGATGAAGGGGCATCAGGAACGGCAGGAAGTCGGCGGCGTAGCCTTGGTTCACCTCGAAGAACACCCTGTCGAAGTTCTCGACCATGTTACGGAACCCTGTGTGGCCCAGATCGAAATTCTTCGAGCAGAGATACGTCATGAAGATGTTAGCGCAGCAATGGAGGATCAACGGTTTCACGTGGACGTCCTTCGTGGACAGGGAGTCCAGATGGTTCACGAGGACGCCCATTTCGTCCCCGATGATCCCGTTCAGCTCGTTGAAGCGTGCAGAAAACGCACGGGGAAACGTGTGAGTTCTCAGCATCTCCCTGCGGGTCTTTTGGACCTCAGACCAGTTGCAGAACGCAAGAGCTGTAACATCGATCAAAGAGAACGCTTTAAATATTAGACCGCCAACTTCTGAAGACTCCTGACAGTGGTCAGAGATTGAGGAAAAAAATTGCGACGAAACCAGGAAGTTCACGGATGCGAAGAGGGGAATCGATGAAGGGGATCGATCACGGTACCCGAGGCAGCGATTTCCATTGTAGCGGCCGCGGCGCCGCGGCGGTAGAAATAAACGTCGACGTTAAACTTGACCTTCGAACGGCATTTCAGTGACGGGCGTACGCGTTTCGAAATGTCTTCGTCAGGCGAAAAAGAGGGAAAAATTCGACGACGCGTGTTCTTTCTCCTCTCCCTTACCGTTGTCGCCGCGCCGTTCTCCCTTTCACGGTCACTCTCCTTCCCGCGCGGTGAACGCGCACGCGGAAATGCAAGCCGGCAGATGCCGATCCCGCGTACTCGGCAGAAAATCGATTCATCGCCGCGGCGAACAAGGTTTGAAATCGAAGCGGTCGCGAGCATACCAGAACAGGAAGTGACCTGGTTTCTCTGCAGGATTACCTGCTCGCTTTATCCATCCACCCGGGGACCAGGAATTCACGAATTTTCAGACTCAAAAACTGATACGCGACTTTATAGCCGAAAGACAAATTTTGAAAAGAAATCTGGTCGATGACAATGTGTGCTAGATACATTGTTCATCCCAGTGCAAGGAAATTGCAGTTATACTATTTAAAATTGACCAATCGTCTCTATAGGCAATTCTTCATTTTGCTACATTGATACTTGCTTCTATCGTAATGTCTCTGCACTCTAAAAATTGATCAGTTCCAACTGCCTCAATTTTCTTTACTCTCTATTTGATCAGAAATTCTTTTTCCGAGTGGTCCGCGTTCCACGGGACGACAGCAGGAGGAACCGAAGGTCGTATGGTCTGAGACGGATCGATGGCTCGATCTAGGCGGCTGATTGCCGGCAGGAATAGAACGAGAGAAAGAAATCTCGTGGTCGGGTCTGTGAGATCGCCTCCGGTGGATCAGCCTTGATCCTGTTTGCCGGCTGGCAGGTGAGCCGGGAACGCGTGAAAGTGGTACCGTGACCTTTCCGGCTGCACTTGGTACCGCTTCGGCGTTGACCTTAGCACGAGTTTCGGGCGTTCGAACGAAAGCACGAGCCACGCGAAAAAATAAACGAGCTGCGGTTGTGTGTGCGGGCCACCGCGCCGCCGCTCACGTGTCGCGCACGACGGCAAGGTCGTTAGCATGGGGAACGAGTTTTCAGCAACCGTGACAAGGTGTCGACGAATTTCAATTTTCACACTCGCGATCCACGCACCGAACCTTGCTCCTTCGTTTGTTTTCCCGGCCGAATCGATTCTGGGATCGATCCGGCAAGGACACAGCGATCGTCTTGAAACCGATGGATGAAAGTAAAAAAGACTGATGCGAATGATTTGTCAGCCGGCTTAACACGTGTCGGACGCGAGAAATTGCTGAAAACACTGGCGATCGGGCTAGTCAAATTTCAGTACCTTGAAGGTTAGTGTTACGTAACCGGTGAACGTTTCGACCGATGAAAAAACGAGTATCGATGAGGTGGTTTGCATGGGAAACGAGTTGTCAGGTGTCTCGATGGGACGTCTAATTAATTCTGATCGTTGGTGTTTCGACGACGATTTTACGGCATCGAAAGGAAACTGAGAAAATGTGTGAAGAAAGAAATAGAAGGAAATATTCTTACAGTTCTCCTTGTTTCCACCGAAGAGCAGATGGTATCTGGTGAAGTTCGGCCTGGAATCGAAGTGGTGTCCCTTGATGGTGAGGACCTCCCTGATGTTCTCCAGGCCATTCACGACCACGCATGGCACAGATCCCATCCTGAGCTTGATCACCTGGCAGTCGTAGTCCCTGACAAGGTCAGCGAAAGCTTTGTAGGGTACGTCGTAGCGGCCAAGGATATGAAGGGAGCCCAGAATCGGCCATGGTTTGGGTCCAGGTGGTTCCGACAGGATATGGTTTCCGTCGTCTATCATCTTCTTCAATATTCTCTTGGATCTGAGATGATCGAGCAGGATCAAGGCTAAAGCCAGGAAGGTGATAGCGATGAGGAAGCACGTGGTAGCGGTCAGAGGGATCATCTTTGTTCGATCGGCTTCTTCCAGCGATGCACACACAACCTTTCCTCACAGGCTCGTTTGATGTCTCTCTACGGTACCCCGACCTACGATACCCTGGTCACCAGGAAATCTGAATCCCCCTTGTATACCGATAAGCCTCGAAACCTTGTGGCACGCGACGTCCCTCGAAAAATCTTCGTGTCGGGCAGAAAACCTTGTCGGTACAGGTTGGTCTAACTAACGGGAAGCTCGGCTCCGTTGAAACCGAAAATACGATCACTTTCTCCTTTATTTCTCGGTATCCCGGGCAACAGTTCGTCGTGTGCCTCCTAACGTGCGAAAGCCTGACTCGCGAGTATCCGTACGAAAAAGATGTGTCTCTCTTGTCTATACAATCGGTTTGATCGGTTGGTTGGTTGGTCCGTCTGTGAACGGTCTGCCGATCTGGCTCGGTCTGTGGGGATAGGATGGTTGGCCGGCTATCTTATATAGGTAGTGAGCCGGTAATGTAGTCAGCACATTTGCGTCGCCTGTACGCCTCAACCCCATACATATGGATTCGTGTTGAGACGATGGCAAGAAGGAGGAGGAGGTGGTGGTCTCTCTGTCGTACTCTGTCGTAAGTGTATATACACAACCCGGTGTGTTGCTGGTGCTGCTGGTGCTGCTACTGCTGGTAGAGAGACGAATTTCAAGAAAGCACCGAGAGAGCCAACTGTCTGCTCTGTGTGTGGAACGGGAGAGCCCGAAGAAGAAGGGCTGGAAAGGTGGAGGGAGAGGACGGAGGGATGATAGAAGGTGTGGTGGAGGGGAAGGAGGTTGATCCAAGAAAGGTGAAGGGGCTGTGGAGGAGCAGGGGATTCCAGAAGAGATACAGATGAGGTACGGGGAGGGGGTGGACGGTTGGTCGGAGTGGTGGGGCCCAAGTAGGGCCCAAGCTGGGCCAGACTGGCCAACGAAGGGACGCTTCTTGCCCTTGACTTCTCTCCTTAAGGTGCCATCGGGTTTTCTGGCAGCAAGGTGGTGCGTCTCCAGTTCAGCGAGCACCTCGTGAGACCGGCTGCGCTCCCAGACACTGCTTCATTCCGCTTTATTTCGATGTACTTGACGTTCATCGATTCGGGATGCAGCTACCTACGGTTTACTCTCATTCGATCCGGTTCATCGTGGACCACCGAAAACCGTCGTTTTTCACGGACTCCCGTGTACGTGGCTCCACCGTTCCCTTTTCGAACGCCCGTTTAGGGCACAGGGTGATGGTACCGCGTCGAGAAAAACTTCTGCGATCCTCTTTTATGGAGTTCGTGAGGTCGAATTGGAAAAGCGGAGCAAGCTTTCGCCTTCTGTGGATCCTCCGCGTGCTGTCATCGGCTCGGTGCAATTTTAATGATCGACCATCGTGAAATAAACGTTTAATGCTCCGACCGATCGAGCTAAACGCGGTCGACGGTTTTGGCGTCGGCGTTACCACCGGACACTTTGTTTACGTCCGCAAATTTGACAACATCATCGAGGCGACTTTTCTACAACCTGCCGGTATCGAGAAAATCGATCGATCTTGAATCGGAAATTTCTTTCTGCAAGATGTTGAATGGAAGTAACGCAACTTTTTTCTCTCTCTTTTTTCCTCTCTCTCTCTCCCTTTCTGTGACGACCGCTACCACGCAAATGTATTTACCATCGAACGATAAAAAAACGAGGAAAAAGTACTCCCTCGCTGACGTTTCTGGGATACTCTGATGCAACGACAGAATTGAGACCGAATCTGTAAATTCCTCCCGTTACATATAGCCTTTGCGATTGAGCATCCGCAGCTATAACTGACACAATCAGATTCCGTTGTCTACGCACGATGTTTCAGCGGAAAATTACACGGACCGTGTTTCCGCGGTCTTCAAAAATTTGAGTAATTTGCAATGGGCGAGGATATCGGATTCGATCGCCGGTCGACTGAATCGATCAGCTGAATTACTGCGAACGCGCGATCGCTGTTGCGATATCTCTAAAACGAGTCTCGAAGACTGCAAGCTCCGCCGTTAATTATGTTTGAGAAAATTTTTAAATGTGAAAATGAGCAAAGAACCCACGATGAAAAGGTGACTGCGACGTTTGGTCGGCGTTCGGATGTTTCTTAATAAATAAATCGGCAGAGCGTTACGGTAGAAAATCAGGCGAATACGCAACGAAGGCGATCGGAATAATGCGAAGTTTCGGTCTCGAATCCGTATTAATCGGTTCTCGAACACGTAAGCCGTTCGAAGGAGATCTTGAATAACCAAAATCGATCGGTGAACAAGTTCCACTTCGTTTCGAGAATCATCGAAATTTCTCGAGACACGTTCCGGAGAACGCACGATCGAGTGAGTCAACGTCGCGGCCGATCATAGTAGGCCAAACCAGTAGAATCAAACGTCAGTCAGACGTAATTATTTCGCGTGTTCAGTCTACCTGGTCCACTTTTCTTCTTGAGCATCTTCTCCTCGAAACGATTCGAACTGTTCAACACTGTTCAAGGACCTGCACGAGGAATCCAGTTCTAACGAAAATTTGAAATTCACTATCATTACTCTTAATAGACGTCTGAGGACCACGAACGTTTGAAAAATTTCCAGATGGAAAGGGATAGAATCATGAAATAGGTTTAAAGAGGACAGTCTTCTCTACCTAAATTGATTTTTAATGTCTTATTGAAATCTTGCACAGCCTCAACGGACTATCTATAGTTTACCTCTTATCAGAGACACATACATTGATGTGATTTTTTGAAAAAAAGGGGAATTACCCTCATTCGCCAACTATTCTCAAAAAGATTTCTCAAGGTTGTCTAAATTAGTCAGCCTCAATAATTAGACTTACCACACTCACCACATACAATCTGACAATAAAACAATCTGTAATAAGACCCAGAAAATAACAATCTCTCAAAACAACAGTGCTATCCAAAGTAGGTATCCTCTGAAATCTCCAAACAATCCCAACAACCATCGTAAACAGGTACATCATGAACAGCAGTCCACAGACAGAGAACCAAAGGGCTGTCAAGACCTGAAGGGTCCAGAGGCATCCCTGAATGGGGAGGAAGCTCTGAAAGCTCTACAGCTAGAAGGACATCGTGTTATCGGAACGCGGAGACGATGAGGAAGCACGCGATCATGAGGAGTACACTTCGAATTCGTTTGAATCGATGAATAAAACATGAACCGGCTGTTAACTATATTGTGCGGTGCTTCCCCTCCGTCGCGGTGCTACCCCCACCATTCCGGCCGGCCTTTTCTCCCCTGTCGCGCTGCTGCTGCTGCCGTTGCCGCTGCGACAGTAGGAGATTGCTTCATCCGTATCGAGAGGCATTATCGAGCGTCGATTTCTGGGAAGCTAGCGGTACCGGTAGCTCTTGGCCGGCAGCTCGAAATCAGCTTAGAGAGGAGGCGCATAACGGGAAAGCTCTCTCTCTCTCGCGAGAGAGACTGTGTCCGACCCGAAGCTCGTTTTTATTGGGCACCCGCAGAATTTTTCATTTCGCTTTCGACCGGCTGTGCCGCACCATCCTCCCTGCTCTCCCTCCGCTGCACTAGCTTCGATCGCACACACCGAGCCCCGAATATCCAGCGATTTTTCATCGATCATGCGCTCGCTCACGGCTATGCATTGGGCAATTTTGCAAATTTTCAGACGTCCGGACGAACGGTTCACCGGACTGTTTCGGATGGGTGAGATTTTCTGTTGAGGCTACCGAATACTCGGAGATTAGGATGTGGTTTGGTGGCTTCTGATGGGGTACTATTAGGATTTGTATGTAAGAAGTAATTCATACTGGAGGTGTCAGAGTTTGATGATGAGCCTGGATGTGCAGGGTGTTTTTAAATTTATGTTAGAAAACTGCGAGTACCCTATATGCTCCGAATCTAGGTTCCCTAGTAAATTATCTGGAAGAAATATCACTGAGGAGCTTCAGAGTCCAAAATATTTTGCAATTATTTGCGTATAATAAGGAGGAGCAACATGCAGCAATTGTTGAAATTTCTATTTCTTATTATTTCTGTAATTCTCAAACAAATGAAAAATATGGAATTAAATTTTGTTGTTTGAGCCTGCGTTGACGAAAAAATTATTAGTATTCACTTTATTCTTTTCGAAAACAGAGCCTAAAGCAAGGAAATTCTATTCCATATTTCTCGTTGCTTTTACATTTAGAATCACCTTCTACTCCGTAATACGAATCGTCCGAACTCACTCTATACATAAATAATGTACACATCTGAATTCACAGATGCACCCAGGTGGTGAAAAATCCCCGTCCTTCCACCGTCAACAATTCTACACTTTCGTGTATTCTATACTTTCAAAAACTGCAGCGGTCGTGCGTTCAAGGTAGCCGCGGCAGAACCTTGCAGCCGGCACGCGAAATAAGATTGCTTGGCTATTATCTATTAAAGTATCCCGAGTCACGCGATAAACAGGGATTCGAGGATCCTTGGAAACTCTGGAGGGGGCCAAAACATTCGCCAAAAAAACTTCCCTCGCCCCATTCGATCACTCGCGTGGTGCAAAAGGTGCCAGATCTTTCGAACGATCGAAACAGAAAAGTCGGGGACGTTTAGGGGTACGAGAGACATCCACGTGGTCGGATCGGGTTTAGAGGAATCGCCGGCCGGATTCCTCGAAGACGGCCCTGTTTTCTCGTGATCCTCGCTCGATCTTGGTCCCACGCAACGAAGCGCCTTGGGCACACGGAATTTCAAGATCGCGTCCGCGAAAAGCGAATCGACGAAGAGGTGGGAAGGGTCGAGAGGTGAGACGGATCGATTCGATCCGTTCGACGGATATCGGGAACCGGCCCAGACTCCGCGAAGGTCCCGCCGCGTCGACCAAAATCAAGGCTCCGCTTCTCGTTTAACAATGAAACCGTACCGGATGTCTTGCTTTAGCCTTTCAGCAGGTTTTATTTCTGCGAAAACTCGCTCGAGATCTTCGTACGGATCTTTCGTCCAGTCCAGTTTACGATGGCGTGTTTACAGTCTGTTTTGGACCTATTGCAAAAAAGGTAAAAGGTACAGGATGTTTGCTTGCGTGCTTCTTGAGGAATTAATTAAAACTGATTGACGGAAAGACAATTCTTAGGCTGAGATTGTTAGATGTCGTCCAGAGTTTCAGCTGTGGTGATTAGAGGAGTTCAAACGAGTTGTTGTCGATGGTTCTAGCAAATTGTTTTATTTTTGCAAAAACTTGCCCGAGGCCATCAGACGGATCTTTCGTCCAGTGCAGTTTCCAGTCTGTTTTGGACTCTTTGCAAAGAAGATAAAGGATAAAAATGTTTGTCTGGAAGTCTCGTGAAGTTTGGATTAACATGTTCAGCCATAGATGATTAGATAGCGTCTAGAGTTCAAGCTGTGGTGATTAGAGGCGCTAAAATGGGTTGTCAGAGTTGTCGTCGATTGTTCTAGCAAAAGTGACTCGGAAGAAAGTGAGACAACCGAGTCGACTCGGTGACATACTTCTCCGAATGTCCAACAGCCACGCGGAATCATACTGATGTAATTAAATATCCTTTTCGACGATCGACTGCTGCTTATAAAACAGAGATTGAATACCATCATCAATCTGAGACTGTCCGAATAAAAAAAAATGTTAAACGATTTTGGAGCGCTCCTCTTCATCGAAACCCTTGAGTGAGTTCTTAACAAAATAAAAGAAATGGAAAATTGTACATCAGACGGGGGATTCAACGTGTATTTTTGGAAGATTTTGATGATGGCACCATCGGCGCTGCCATAGATAGATCCTCCTGATAGGGAAGCCTCTTTGGTATTCGTATTCGCTGACACGAAGGCGACAACTGCCGAAAATCAAGGTTGCTCGTATTAGCGATGAATAAAATCAACAGACCATCCTCTGCTTCGCTTCACCATTTTCGATCAACATCCTTAACGCGTTAAAATCAATTCTAAAACAAAACACACGAATTCGTATCGTAACCCTGATATAGCACATTAAAAAGTTACCAAAACATAAAATTATTTCACTCTGTGAATTGGAATAAATTGATCTATTCCACAGTTGGGAATGTTGACTAATATGTACGGTACGATTTAAGAGTTGAAGAAATATTAAATTTCTGACTTATTATTATTAAAGAGTACTGTTGAAATCACATTGCTGAATCGATCGAAGATATTTAATGAAGTAATTGATCGCAGCAGAACGATCGAGAAGTTGGGATGATCGCAATGCAGTTTCCAGAAAGAGAGAGCAGCCGAAGCTCAGGAATATTCCACTGTCCTGGATAGAGCTTGGTTCCGGCTATGGGGTTACGAGTTATGTAAGAAATTATTGAAAATGTAACGGCCTGGCCCCACTCGTTGCTCCTTATCCCTTCTCTGGTGCATCGAGAAAGACCGCGTCCCGGTGACGTTGATCTGCATGTAGCGGTCGTGCATTACGCTCTAACGGTCACAGGCGGCTTATGCATAAACGCATACAGTCACCTGACTATTTGTTAACAGACCGCGTATGTTTTTAACATTTCTTCCGATTCCGCTTGTTTCTACCTCGTTCCGTCTGCCCGATTGAATTCAACGTTACATACGCATAGACGACGTTACACGAGCAATCAGTTAATAGTATACGCACGTAATTTCCGTTCTTCTTTTGGTTTTTGAATTTGAATTTGTATTGTTATCTGAGATTAGCAGTGCGTGGATTTTACTAGTACGCTTAGTTTGATATTTGTTAATTATTAGTATAGGAATTATTTATTATTTTTAATATTTTCACTGCTCGAACTGTGAGATTATGAAGTTATCCTACCGTAAAATTTTTTTACTGTTTTTAAAAATAGTTTGGAGCTATGAAATTAATGCACGAAAGGTTCCGTTTGGATATTCAAAATGTTCTTTGAGATATAGTGTAGTTACACGTAGGTAGACGTAGCTAAACTTCGAAGGCATGTTTCTCGGAAGTGTGTTTTTCAAAACGGAATACATGTTATCTTAGGCTACAGTGGGCGGATTGCCTTGAAATTTAAAACACATGTTCAGAAAAACAGTAGTTTTCTTTTGATAGACGACTTTGTTGATCTCATTTTTCGTTTAGGAAATATATAGAAATATAATAGATATTCTCGACTGAAGAACAGTGTGACCTTCAAAAATTTTGTTCTCGATAATTTTCAATAAAAATAAACCTCTTTCAAAAGAAGGAGAGTACAGAAGAGTTTATAAAGAAATTCGTTTTTCTGTTTTACGAAAACCAATCTAGCGAAATCGTGTACACCATCCCATGCATGGAAAGACGCGTTTTACGAGAATTTCTGCACCTCGTTCAAATATTGATATTTTTCAGTACAATTTTAAGTAGAAAAAGCTTAAGATGCGTTTCAATAAACTGCCAAGTATCAAAATAATCGCACTTTCTCCACATTTCAATCCCGAAAACATCCACTTGTCAGGCTGTTCACAGTAGAATAATCCTTTAAAGCACAGGATAAGCTCGATATCTACGTTCACATCAAACGTGTCTATATGAACATTTTTTGCAAGAGAAATAATTAATATCAATAATTCTCTGTCAAACAAACTTACAGAAACAACCCATATACCCGCAGTCTCCTACACTATTATTTAAACATAAACATATATTCGTCACTAAAAACTATGAAACCGTCAGAGATTCAGTGTTTCCTCACTGAAATGTGAATAATAAACATTAACCTATCTAATATTATAAATGTTTCATTTTCGTTCAGTGATTAACGCGTACACCATTTCACATCCCGATATATCAATTAATTTAACCAAGCGCATTTCGCACCTAATACGTGATGAAAATTAAAAAAAAGTATTCGTCCGTTTTACGCGATGATTCATTCATGGAAGGAAGCATCGGAGCCCAGGCCCGTTCGAGAATGAACGGGTCGGAGCAATAATAAATTGTCACCGCAAGCGTGCAGCATGCATGCGCATAAGCGCAACGAGCACAGAGAGAACACAGTCTCGGTGGAAATGCGCGCTTGCAAAATTCGCGACGGATACATTTATGGAGGGCATCGAATCCGATCGATGGATCGTTACGGGTGCACGCGAGCCATGCTAATGCCGATCGAAGGTAAAAGTTTTTTCTGTCTCGCGACCGGGATGCAGGAAGTCTTCCATATTTCACGGCGTGTGGAGTTGGGACGTTGCGTAACACGGCGCCGAGAGCTGCACCGAGATCACGTTTGCACCGGTAAATCGATCATTAGGATCTATCGAGGTTGCCGTGATACACGCCTCTCCCTTGGAATCATTGCTGTCGCGTACACATTCGATGGAAATCGATGTGTGCACCTCAGACGTTGTATCAACCTTGCGTGAGTGGTTGAAATCTGAGAGCCGAAAGTTCCAGAGTCCACGTTCCTTAAAAATATATTTAATCATGTATCAAATAGATCTGGAAAATGTACGACGTATTCGATGTTTTAAACCGTTCGTAGAAACGAGTTAATGCCGCCAATCAGCGTTAGATCCTTGCCTAACCAGGCCATGATCACCTGGGTCAGCGAGAGTCGGGATTGTCGAAGGGTTCCCCATTGTTATTCACTTGGACACCTTAATGAAGGTCGATGTTTAAATATTAATAAAATAATTTCAAGGGATTTGTCGTTTGTACAATTTGTTGAAGCTGCGAGGATCACGATCTTTTGTAAATGAGATTTTTATTAGACGCAGAGCTCTGAAACATAAATTCCTTGACGATATTAAAAGAAAGTTGAATATACCGCTGATCAGTGCTACCTGTAGTGGCCTGTAACAGCTAAAGGATTAATCTATATTCATATCATTCGAGGATCTTTGGCTTCTTTCTGCTCGAGAATGATTGATTACCTGGAGAACGAAATGGAACACCCTTCAGAAAGACACAAAAATGATTATGTATCCGGAGGAGGTACTTGCTTCTAGATCGAAAAATTAGCATGACCGTAACGGGGACCGGAGGTGGCTGGAAGGCCGTGCTGGGTAGAATTGGGAGAAAGAAAAAGTGACAACGGTAAAAAGTAGTCCATGCATCTTTTGCTCGCGATCCCCTTTACTTTATCGTGCCTTCACCATCTCCTTCTTTATCATCAAGCCTCTGAATTCCGCTGACTCATGTGCCTGATACCAGCCCTCTGATAATGAAGGATATGCCTCTCAACCTTTGAAGCCAAGGAACAGCGATTCCAATAGCTAGCCAGTGTTTTAAAATGAAAATTTCCTTTCATCGGAACTTTGGTAGCAACGAGTATAAAATATTTTCTATCTGCATTCATAGCCTTCGTTATTATTATTCATACCACAGTGAAAAATGGCGTATCTAATTAGACACTTTACAAAACAGTATTTAACCATACTTGTTACCTTACACGACCATGGCAATTTGTACCACAGTCTACACTGCTGTAATGATACTGTTTTGAACATTATAATATTAATTATGTATAAATTGTGGATTATGTAGAAACCTAGTGGCATAGAGTTTAGTATATCAGTGCATGTTGCCAATATGCTATTTTCTACTGAAAAATTTCCTCGAGTGGAAGGATGAGTTTCCTCGAAGAGTTTCCAAATCATTTTTATATACTTTTAAACCATACATGGTAAATATTAATAGATGTTTATTGATTTCAAACATTTTTAAACAGAGGGGTAGGTCTACCCGTTCAGGTACTACGAATAGACCAGTCAGGCAATCCGACAATGAAAGTTAGGGGGTAGATCTACCTGGTTCGCAATGAGCGTGTTAATAATACTGTAAAGTCTACAAGAATTGGTACTTACATAATTCAACAGAAAAAGTCTGTTCTATTAGTACAACAATTAGCGAAGAACGCGTACAAATAGCGAACGGTTTGGTCTTGTAACTTCCAAACACCCTGTATTCATGACATGGATAAATGAATCGGATGCACGAAGGGGGCAAGAAGAAGGAAAGGAGGTAGAAAGAGAGAAGGAGAAAGGGGGAGAAAGAGAGCATAGCGTTGTTGCACCTGCGTCATCCACCACGTGGGGTACCACGGTACCCCGGCCCCGATTACGACACTCTTCCGTGTCGATTTATCTCGGAGCCGGCCGGCTACCTAACAGAGACAACCATAACCAGTGCCTCGAAACCGGTTTTCGGGGCCTCTTTCGTTTGAATGTCGCGCCGTTTAATTTCACCCGGGGACGAACTTTCGCGACCAGCGTCCAATTACTCCCGGTCGTTCGATAAAAGGGAAATTAGTTTCGGTCACTTTGGTCACCATACGTTCGACAGTCGAAAATCGAAAGTATCAATGGTCGTCTACGACTATTGCACCATTCTCTTAGGGTTGCAATATTTAGGACACGATATTAACCACACCGTTAGTCACTGATAACCCATGCATTGAATTATAATAATTTGTTGAACGTTTATTTTATGTTCTCTTCTTCTTTGTTTTTTTTTCGTTATACTAAATTGTTATATTAATAGAGATCTGCTTATCTCTGGAAGAGTTTGAATAACACTGATGTTGCCATAATAGTGTAGAATGTGAAATGTATGATTGAACAGTTGTTTTCAGACGTATGACTAGTTTTCTGACTAATTTTCCACTGCGACACGGAGCGTGTAAATATAGCTGCATATAGTTTAGGAGTGTTGTCATCCAAATGAATCACCGGAAACCGACATCTAAACTAACTTATGACACGTTGTTGCTAAAGAAAATTCGACATTTATGACAAAACAAATAACTGTTAGACGATAAATTTATTTGCCTCTACAAGGTAACATGCTTCAAGATCGCTGTAACTTGTCTCACAGGAATGGCACGGCGTTATTACCACAGACTTCTGCCTTACGAAAAGAAAAAAAGGAAACAAACGTGTTAACACATCACTAGCTGACCTTCAGGTGACCTTGAATAGAAAACATTACGTTCCCGCTTACACGTTGCCGAGCGAGCTCTCCGAATAGCTTCTAACGGCATAAAGAACGCCTCGTACCGAAGGTCATGTTTTTTGAGATCTCAAAGTCATCCTCATCAACGTTTTTATCGAACGGCAATCTCTGTTGCTCAGTGGTCGCGCGAAGGTCAGCGTGTCCTACGCGAGTGAATTCGTCCTCTGTCGCATGACCTTGAAAACATTTACACACCGTGCACGATGCACGAAACATTTCCAAAATACGATCTAACGTCTCACGCGACGAGAAAAATCCTTCGAAGGCTTCTAGAGTTGGCGACTTCAAGGTCACCGGGATTTTTCACCAGCCTCTTCGTTTCATCGACGGTTTTCAAGTGGACGAAGACAGATCGAATCAGAATAACTCGCTTTCTAAGTCAGCCAGTGTGTTCGATGCCGGGCAAGTTCACGTGGATTTGCGTCAAGGTAGGCAGGTCCGCCTCCGGAACCTAGGACAAGAAAGCAGTATCCGATGCTCGTCTATCGACCAATCCGAGGTCACGACCAAGTACTTGGACTAAGCTAGTCGGCCGTTTACTATGCACCGGATCCACGAGAAGCGCGTAGGGGATTCACTGGAGCGTACAGGTTAGACTAGTCCCTCTAGATGGATGCTGAAGCCGTGACAACGTTGCACCGGCCGTCTTATCAGCACAGATGCTGGACCATGGGATGGATGAACGTTTGATCCCGCTCCAAGGTAATCCCGTGGCCCTTCTTGCAGAATCAAGGTCGGTTAAAACAGCGTAGCCACTTAGCCTGATGTTAAAGATAACTCCACAGATGGTCTCGTAACTGCCACTTTTTTTCAGAATATAGAGCTGTCATTTTTCTGTCGAGGTACTTCAGGCTTCTTTAGGAACCTGCGACAAGGACATTTGCATCCGTTGATTCTGTTAATGGACAAATGGTGAAGGCTAGACGAGTTTAGGATAAACGTGGATTGGTAGTCGTTTTCATGGTCATCTTGTTTTAATCCTTGATGAGTAGGTCTATTATTACTAATATCTATTATTCTGTGGTATTTAGGGTTAGTTCTCAATTTAGTGTACTAGGCGATTCACTGTTTTATATGGTTAAGTGGACCTTTGAATGGAATCATCATATTTTTCTTCAGTCTTTCGAGTAACGTTGCTTTTTGTCTGGTTGGTCAGTTCTCCATTTATTGTTCCAGGTGATTCACATGATTAAGTACACCTTTCGCTGGAATCACTATATTTTTCGTCGGTCTTTCGAGTAATTCTTTTTGACTGGCTGACCAGTGATTCGAACATCAGGCTCTGTCCAGAAATAATTTGTTCTGCGCGAACCTGGAGGGTGAATGTTTATGCTCCGTGTAACCAGGAGCCTCTTTGTTCGTTTGAAGGCGAACAAAGGCGATTATATTATCTAGACGAATGAATATGTTAGTCGCATGTGAACAAATTTGTGAGTCACTGTATATTCGCCGGCCGGGTGATTTCGATGCAGCGACAGGCGATTTGGCTTTCAAATCCTTGGCCCGGGTGCATCTGCCTAACTTTTCGGGGGTCTAGCCGTATCCCGGTCAAGCTGCATCCGAAAAATATGCGGCCGGTATAATTTCGATTTCGATTCTCAGCGTCTCGACCAGCGACTCGCCTCGCGAATACATCGAACTTGCAAAATTCCGAAAATCTGTCTACTGAATGTTTCATATTTAAAAAGCAGAGGATTTCAGGGTAAACTGTACTTGCTGCGCGATCGCTCTAACGTCACCGATGGATGAATTAATCACTGTATATGAATGGCTTGAAACAATTTAATCAGGTATTTGTGCTGAGCGTTAGATCATCCAAAAGTAGTCACTGTGACATCGAATCTTTTGAACTTGACCCTCTGACGATCTTGAAGAGTAATCTCTCAGTACAGCATGGCGATGTTTCTGTTGTAATATAAAACTCACAAGAATCCTAAATCTTTTGTTATTCACTGATACAGTTATTATAGTAGGACCTCAATTATTTAAACCGCAATTAGTAATAGGGCGCCTTATATTATCACTATATTTGCCATCAAAATGATAATTTACACAGTGTCACTGATAATAATTTTAGCTTGTATCTGACGTCGGATAACCAAGATTCTACTGTATTTTATATTGCTCCAGAGATATTAAAAAATTTCAAGTATGATTTCAGAATCGAAAGACCCAGTTATTTAATGAAAAAAAGAGCACAAAATTATGGAAAAATTTTTGCTCATTACATTACGAGGGCTTCTCACTTTCTCTTCAGCGAGAATTATGTAGAATCCATCGGAGTTTATGCATCCACCTGGAGAAGCTGAAAACACCTAGGTCGCTAGATAAATTTAGAACGGCGGGAAAAAAGAGGAGAGATACAAAAGGGGTAGGAAGCGACCTCGTTAAACCGATAACTGTTGTTCGGGTTTTTTTTCGTGGAAAAAGAGCGAGCCTCGAACTCGTTCTTGACTCGATATATAAACCTTCGCTGCTTAACCCGTATTCCAATTACATGCGTACGCGTAATCAGGCGAGTTTGTGCAGCTGGACTACTGCATCCCGCGTGGAAAAATCACGGCACCCAGATACCACGCCTTATTCGAGATCAAGTTAACGACGAAGAGGCCGGCCCCTGGATATGCTATAATCAACGCCATGGCGCGAGTAAACTCCAGAGAAAATACTCTCTGCTACGCATTAAATTACGCATTAGGTAAGTGTTACTCCGGAGAAAACTCAATTAAGCGTTCGCGTTCCGCTTCGCGCTATCACTTTTCCTTAAAGAAAGCGATTTCGTTTTTTCTGTGCAGCAGGCGAATATCGTTCACTGTCGACGAAAATTCTGGATTACTCCTGACGAACCCGTTCGAAGACTCACCAGGCTACTCGGGAGTACTTTCTGTGTTATACGGAATTCAGGATTTCCTGAATTTATATCTAGAGAAAAGGATACACAGATTTTTGGATACTTTTTCAGTTAAAATTACTGTCAGATTTCAGCTTAGGATAAACCCTATTTAAAGTGTTACTTGCTGCACCGAAGTACCGAATAAAAGGTTTCTAAGACAATACTTTTTAAATAATAATTTTTATCCTGTAAAGTTCTTTAAGGTTTGACAATATTTTGGTATTTCTTTTTAGCAAAAATCGTTATCACGTCATATCTAAAAACAGAACCTATTTGGAATGTTAAGAAGATGTTTACTGTATCTAAATATTAAATAAAAAATTTCTAAGGGATTAATTTTCATATACTAATTTTTATTCTGAAGAGTTCTCTATGGTACGTCAATTTTTCAGAATGTTTTAAGCAAATATCGCTGTCAGATGATTGCTAAAATCAAGCTGTACATACAATTCTCATCAACTGCAAATTTAAATCTATTTTTACATAGAATAAAAAATAAAAAAGACACCTTCTTCCCATTTAAAGACCAACCCAAAAAGTAACGTTAATTCTTCCTTTACACGACGCCAGGCGTTCGAATACCATTTACGATCGAAGGACACTCGATAGAAATGATCGATATGCAACGAGCTAGGTCCCGTCGCCAAAAACTACGCATGCAAGGAGGATTCGATAGCCTATGAGTGTCACATCAAAATGCACATAAATCCTGTTTTGCGAGGGAGGCTGAATCCGAATCGAAGGATCAAATCGAGCAACTGGAAACATACGAGCACACTTCGAATTTCAGACGATCGATCTGACCCGGCTGTGACCTGGTAAAAAAAGGGGATCAGGCGCGTGTGGAAAGATCCACCGGGAGATCCTGTAACTTACTTTCAAAGGATCCCTGCGACTTCGATCTGACATATGCTAGGCGCCGGAGAAAATCTTGTGGGACGTCGGTTCTTTTATTCATCGGCAGTGACAGTGTGCTAGATTTTTGGTGAACAGCCGTGAAAGCAATAGTAGACCTAACTACGATCTATGACATTTATCGATTATGATTTTAAATAGCAAACATAAACGTCATAAATTATTAATATGTCCTAGTGTACCAACATTGAGCCCCACAATCTAGGTATCCCATAAAGAATATCAGAAATACGCAGAACACACAACAGTTCGCCAAGTCAAAAATAGCCCCAGGTAACTGCAGGGGAATGTAGGTGAACACAAATTAAAATTATTTTAAATAGGCTGATTACTTTATGAGGACCTTGTCCTGTTCTATCTGGTAGCTACCAGAATCCTGCATGCCAACGAGTTTCATCGAAGTCGGCGTTCGATCGAATTCCGCGAAGACGATCGATAGAATTCCGCAAAGTATAGCGCGGTGAAGTTGAGATTAGTCCCTGGGAGAGTATCAGAAATTGCTCTAGCAAGATAGAACGGACGTCGATCGTCTTAAGGAGCGGGACTTTTATTTTCCCGCCGAAGGATACCCGACGCGGTGGTTGCGTTTAGAAGCCTCTGCTAGCTGAATGCGCTGACTAGGAATCCGGTCTCTAAGCAGCAACGATAGACACCGACGTGCTAGAACCTGTAAGCACAGGCACTAGGCACGCTAGACCCTACGATGGTACATCACCAACACGCTCGTCGATTTCTTCTACGACTCTCACACATGCGGCTGATCCTAAGCACTGATTCGAGGCTGCAAGCGAAATCGACGCTTAGTTTCTATCGTCGATCATGATGGAATCTTGCTTGGACAGTACGTGGCAAAATTCTCACGATTCCAAGATATTTCCAGGTGTACAGGTTGCTATCTGTGTGGAAGAAAATTCACAGGTGTGTTCCGGATAGGACGCTCTGCCTCATCTCTTGTGTTAATTGTATTGCCTGTACCGATTAATTTGGTTTGTATAGTTTTTAGCGTTTAAACATACTTCGGCTGCAGTAGAGACGTTTTGTTTTTCTGTGTATGCAATTCAGCATCGACTGTTACAGTTTTAGGTGGGTTCGTCTTAGAGCTGGCCATCCTCAGAGGAGCTTAAGTAGCCTAAACTTAAATTTAGAACAAAGTTCTGGTAGTCGTGGATAGACGATCCTTGCTCTGAAGCTCTGTCATAGTTGAAGCTTTACTTTTTAGGAAAGGAGTTCAAAATGGTCTCTATACCTAGCTACACATATATTGAACACTTGTGGCTAGTTACTTCAGATTCAGTTTACTTCATGTGTCACTTATAAGATTGTCTCAGGTACAGTTGAAGCTATACCTCTGTCTCAAAGACATGTTGCTTTTTGTACCCGTGCTTGTTAGGACCTTTCTCTCGGTTCTCAGATCTAGACTATACCTGTAACTTCTCTGACACCGATTCTATAGACCCAATAGTCACCGCGACATAATTACGCAACGCTCATGAATTTTCTGTGCAACATTTTCTCCGATTTCAGAGTGCAACGAAGCTGCGAAAGAGCTACTTTCAACCAGCCCACTCGAAGGATACTAACTGTAGCTCACTGTTACCGCAACTTTCAATTATAAAACACGTAGACGCGTTACGTATCGAAGTATCTGGGACATGGATTAGCAGCGGGCTGAAGAACGCCCATCTTTCTGCGTGAATTTTCGATCTTTCGGATGAGACAAAGAGAAAGCGATTATGTAATGGATGACGTGGTCGGGGGTCGGGAGTCTTCCGAAAATGAAGTTCAACGAACGGCAACTAGTTCGGTTCGCCTCCGAATGGAAAGGTATTCCTATGACGTCGTTCGTCGGGCATGATGCATTTACCAAATACTTATCCATCTCGTTAACCTTTCCAATGACGTAGCTGGAGAATCGGTGGCACGACACTAACGTCAGCCGGTCCCACATTTGTAATCTGCCGATGTCAACGGAGCATGTGTGACGGAGTTCAACGGACCGATCATTCGTGTCCGAACTACGGAACCACGATCAAAACAAATCCCGGCTCGTTAGTCTCGGCGTTCTCCAAAATTGGGACGTAAACAGCTCGGCGATCCGCCTTCTCTAAACGCTGATCGGAATCTCTATTCATCCAAACAAAATCTTTCTTCGTCATCGGGAAGATCGAAGATCGAGGTTACGACGCACCGGTTCGGATTCCGAGAATCCAGTGTAATCGTATTCCCTGGAATCGCGAATTTCCTGGTCCGAGGCGCCACTACATCAAAATCCAGCCAACTTCTGTTGTCGGGCTTTCCGATGGATTCACTCTATTTTTAGGGAAACAAAGGATTTCGGGGACTGGTCGATTTCGTCGTAATATCCGTTCTTACCCTACTGGCTGTAAAAGACGATTCGGGTACTTGACAGGCGTTGGTATAAATGCTGAGGAGTATAAGGGCTGATAGTGTAACTCGTTGAGGTCCTCTTTGGTGATCTATTTTAGAGAAACTGATTTTGAAAAATTTTACAAGTTTCTCGTAATACTGTATGTCACATTAGTACCTGAAATGGACAGCTCAGGTGCCTGATAGACATTCAGTATAAATTCTGGAGAGTATAGGAGTTGCCGGTGTAGCAGGTTGAGCTAACGTATCATCTTTTGTAATTTTCTTTAGGAAAGGTGAAGGATCACTGAGTTTTAAAAAATTCCGTAAAATTGTCAGAATACCCTATTACCTAAAATACACAGCACTGGTATCTGATTGGTACCGGTATAAATGCTGAAGAGTATGAACTCTTATCTAGAGTATCAACTGAGATGTCGGACAGGCGTTAGACCTGTAGGTCTACCAGATCGAGCTGATGGATTCTCTTTGCTGATCGCCTGTTTTGGTCTTGTTTACGATCATGTTTTGAACGATAGGAAGCAAATGTGTTTTTACAAGGAACTTCCTTATGCCCTGGGTGGATCGAAATACCGATTGCGTCATTGGTGTAAGAGAGATTCCTTCGAGGTACGATGAATCACTGCCGGGTTCCCTTTCTAGTCGGCCGCACCTGGAATGTTTGACCACTGTTCACGTAACAGTTCAACCATGGAAGAGTCCGGACGATCTTGCAGAGCTTCGAACAATAAACCTTATCGATTCAACCGAACATTCAACTCTTCCGGTGCTATATTGTTTTAAGATTGTTCAGTTAACAACTTCGAAACTTACCTACTTGATCACAAATTTCAATGAACTTGTACCTGACTATTTCTTCTTAAACGTTCTCTTTTAAAAGTCTCTAAAGTGGGTCTGAACACAGAGACCAGGATGGACCAGCCGGAAAAATAGATCATGACACACAGATCATGTCAAATCACAGAAAAATGAATATCGAATAATATAGAGGATCATTTCGAAGCCTACTGTCAATCCAAAAGTATTTTTCAGTGATCATCATCCGAGCCCAGGATTATGGGATGGATCGCCCACGTTATTTTCGGCTTTCCATTTTATTTCGATCGCAACGTTCGTGTTATCAGCGCAGAGATATCGCGGTGTTCCTTTTTCGTGGGATGCACGATCGGAGCCGAACCCACGAGAGCGCTTCCGGGGTAATGGCCGCCGGCCAATGGGAACGAGGATGCTGGCCTTGACATTCACCGGCTCCTGCACGAGCATCGGTGGAAACAAATTAACGACTACCCAGAACCTTCACGTCCCGGATTATTTATGGGCCAACGTTGTCGGAGAACTGGCAGCAATTTGCCCTGCAGAATTCTCCGATGACAACTGATTCAGCCACCCGAATAAATCACCCGCTTCGGGGAGCGGCAAAAAATCGGAAAACGCGCGAACGAACGCGTGGAACCGATCGATCGGTTCGTTTTTGAAATTATTGACAATTTTATTTCGCTCCTCGGCGCCTGATGCGAACTTAAAATCCAAGCGAATTCATCGAAGATGGAATTTTCTTTTTTTGTACTTTCTTCGTGGCGAACGCTGAGGATGGTCCTTGGATAGAATAAGTTGTTCTCCCTCTTTCTTTCTCCCTGTTTCTGTATCCGTGCCAGAGGTATGCACATTTAATGCGAACGTACACGCCCATACGTTTTTGCGCGATAAGTGAATGAAACTGAGCGCAAAAAGAACTAATGAGATGCGGGAGATGATGTTGGCCTTGACCGACCAGGAAGGAAGAGTAGGGATGAACGAGTCCAGATCGTCTGGGTCAGGTAGTACTTCAGAAACTTCCTTGCTCAAGTTTTACACGGAGATAAACACTGCTACATTTTGTTTAACCAGCCTCTTATCTACTTCCATCTCGATTTCTTTTTTTCTCCTTCACCCTAGGCATCCTTCTTCGTCAACCCTATCTTCTAACATTCTTTGCTAAATTTCATGATTCCTTGAGACGCTCGGAAATCCGGAAAATTCAGGTAAGAAATTTTTTTTTAATATAAATTGAGGTGTTTATGACAAAGACAACCCCTGCCAAGGTTTACTATGATAACACAGCTTCACAACTTCATGATTTAATCGTATACAGTCTTCTGCGATATAATTATAGATGACACGTACAGCAATCGTGCAATGCGATGAATATTTTGTTAAAACAAAATTGCAACATTTTTTTGCTCCCCTGAAAGAAGACGAAAATTGACGAGGGTCGTTCCTGTTAAGAATCCTTCAATTTTGTGCCTACTGTTTTCGTTCAGTCTGTCGAGCACCGTAGACCTCGAGTTTTCAATATTTTTTCAGCACTTTCTGCAATCAAGACGTCGACTCACGGTTCTTGCCACACCACGAAAACGTTCTGCGGACGATTGCTTGAGTTCTGAAACTCAATCGCGGATCATTTAATCCAGGAATGACCTAATCGCGCAGACCTTCGGCGGGCAACGTTTCACGGAGTTGACCGTCGTAAAAGTCGACGATTCGAAAGAGCCTGGTACGAATGTGGTCCGTCTCCACGCGTTCTTCGGCGTGTATGTATATGTATTATTTACACCGGCATAGTCCACGACTAAGGGTAAAGAACTAGGTCTCCGTGGCAGAAACGGGAGGTGAATCAGTGTACGGACACTTTCGAAAACAACACGTCAGAAAGATCGACGATTGCACCGGCGATTCGCGGAATAGAACGGTAATCCGTAGCCGTGTGCCGTTTTGCGAATCGAAACGTTTGCGAACGTTTCATCAGCTTACGCAAAACCCTCAACTCCGGTCGTATGATTTAACCCTTAACTGGTGACATGCTACGTTTCTTACATAACAGGTGACGTTGGCTCGATCAGATCCTGTAATTAAATTAACAACGATTGGTAACGTAGGGTCAATATGACCCTGTAAAAACTTTGACTACGAATAAATTAAAAGGCACAAAATAATAAACACGTCCGATCTCTCATGTCGTTTAAAACGTATTGAGTTGAGGGTACCCTCGATGGCAAGTCAATGCGAAGTACAAGTGGAATGAGAGGAACTGAAAAAAAAAGAACTACGTCACGAGTTAAGGGTTAACTCTCTTCCAGACCTGTGAGCAGGCGTATGGGCTGTGAGAAATCGTGCACCGTGTGCTATGAGCCGCCGTACACCCAGTGCAGATATTCAGCGTGCGATGCATCCTGTGTGCTTGGCCACATTGTAGCATCAGAGTGTCTTGTTAGAATCTACATGTTTCGTTAAGCATCTTGCAGATTCATGTCACTGAAACAACAGTGTATTTTGTCTGACGACAGTTCTACTGTAGAAAATGCTTTTTAGGGTTGAATGGATTAATTCGTTGCTTGGTACCCTGAAAAACTACCTTGTTCAGTTTCTCTGAGTTACTAACATATTTATGTGATAATAAATGTAAGGCAAAAGGATTTAAAATTTATACAATTGAAAACAAAATGATTTAATAATTTTTTCAATGTGATACCTGCGAATCGTGTATTCTATTTACTCAATATTTTAATCGAAAAAACTGAGTAAACATGTATCCATATGCCTTTGAAGAGATTAACAAACTAAACTGTTCAAAAAATTAGAAGATCACATACTTATATGGTTTATTGTTCATAGTGGCATAAAAGCTGCGAATATTGTACACAGAAAACCTCCAACAAAAATATTATTATTTATTTTTGTGTAATTCCTGATATTTGATAGATTGTTTGAGATTATTAAAATCCTGTTAAACAGTATATTATTGTATACATCGCTATAATATAATTATTTCTCAGATTTTAGTCATAAGTGACCTGTGAATGGGAAATGAAGGTGTTGAATGAGGAAGAAAGAGAATGATGTAATAGGTTCGAAGGGGGCCCGTTGAAAAGATGAATGATCCAGCGGATAGCCTTTTTTCCTGGAATAGTTTAGTAACCTGAATGAGGAGATCGACCTGGGATTCGAATCGATGAACTGGCCTCCGCTATTATGGTCCCTTGAACCTAGCCTATCTGCACTTGACCGATGCTGACCTTATTAGCGAGGGACGGTCGATCCTCTGAGATGATTCCTGGAAATGATCAATGCCAGAACGCAGTATCCTTACTACGAATTTGCTCCGTTACTCCACGGCTTTTAGAAAAATTGTCACCTGTACATGGTGTCCGGAAAGACTGAAACCAAATTCGAGATTACTACTAAATGACTTGAACTTTCTGAAGTGCAAAATGTTCATATTCCTACAGCACATAGAAATTGATCTGATAAGTAGATTATTTAAAAATTTTATTATTCAACCCCTTTTCAGAGTCTTGTTGCAATATCTGTAACAAAGTATATTTCACGTCACCAAAATTTGTAGTCGGTCGTTGTACTTGATCGAAGGAGGGAAAGTAATCGTAGACACATTTAATCAATTTCGAGACTCTCTGTGAAAAGTATCATACAGAAGATATATGTTTAAATATTGAGAGGACGAAACATTTATTTGGTTACCTATATATTTATTAGGCTTATCGAAAAATACTATCGGGCAAGTTTGCCGAAAATTATCAATTTTTTATTATCGTTTCTAAGGGTGTAAGAAGCTATAAGAAAGAAACTAGTTTTAATAATAATAAATGGAACATTTTCTAAAAAATAGGACTGAATTTTCCGATCAACCTGCCCACCTCAGCGAATGGCCAATGCAGTCGAAACTGTACAATAAAAAAAAATCAAAATACCCATCCGCATGGACATCTACACTAGCATATAAAAAATGGTAGACGTGGTGATCCTATCCACCCTGATCGAACAAGTGACCTTGAACAGACAACGTTTCGCACCTCAGCTATACTTCGACCGCGTCTCTGGTGACAAATGGCCGACCTTTTCATAAGGAAAGTAGTAAAAGCCCAGGATTCTGGGTTCGTTGGACCCCAGGCCAGATCTGACGTAATTTGCTTCCAGGTCGTCCACGGGTGGATTTCCTCTCTGTTGCGCGCGCGTGTTCCCCGTGCCTGGACCCTAACGTGGCTGTGTTGGTTCGAATTTCACCGAAACCTGTTATGCCACCGATGAAGACGGGTCCACGACTGTATCCTCGTATCTGGATGTCGACGACTTTTGCTTCTTCGATTTGCATGGTGACACAGATGACCGCCCGGTTTTTTCCGCCGCTCGCCGCGCGTCCATTTCCGTGGATTCTTCAGGTTCGAGAAACACCGACCCGACTGGTTCTAATCGCGGCTGCCCTACATCTACAAAAATTTTCCAAGGTGTCCTTCACGCATGAACGAAGACTTCCACTACGCTGGAAATAGACTAGCCGCGTGGATTCGACCGGTGGGAAAGTTACAGAGAAACTGCTATTAACCCCTTGCGTTTCGATCGAAGCTCTCGAAGATCGAACGTGCAGACTGATCAACCCTGTTTCTGCGTGTGCCATAAGACGGAGGATATCGAGACGTCACTTTCAACGTTTATTTATTTTGAATTTTAATTGTAAGCGTCGATAGATTTTTGTTAGAGAACCAAACGCATTCAGATTTTAGACGGGGACCACATAAATATCTTGGCGCCGATCTATATTCAATTTGGGTTCATAAAGGTTTGAAGAAATCGAAAGACTATCAACCAATATCTAAACAGTGACATAATCGATGTGTAGAAAGCTTGAATATCTGAATTATTGGAGTAGCCATGTCTGTGTCAAAGATCTGGTCCCAGTCGCTATCCCGTCATACGGTTTTCTTTCCAACTGACCTTGTACTACGTCCAATGACTTTGTATCATAGATCTCGTTTCTGTCTTAAGATCCTCTATTATAATATAAAACAAAAATGTATGTCATTCCACTTAAAAAATGCTGAAGACTTGGAGCTGACCTTGACCTTCAGATGTACAGAGAATATCGTCTCGAACATTTTTACTTGCAACAGTCTACTCATTATCTTCTTTAACACTAAACCTACCATGCGCGGTCAAATGACCGTTTTTGAAATTTCGTTTAGAATTTCTCGTATACGTTACTCTATCACCATGTAGCTTATTGACTTTTCCTATAATATACATACAACCCATTTTTCAATATTCACAACTTTCTTTATTGTTTACTTTCCGAAAAAAATTTATAGCATGTCTAGTCTACCACGAACGGTCATTTGACCATTTGAAAAATTCATGTTATTTACGACTATATTCTTCGGAAAGCGCACTCCTGAAATTGTTTTGCGAGTCTACAATGTAATTATGGATCTACAGTGTAGACCAGTGTTTCCCAAAGTGGGGCGTACGCCCCACAGGGGGGCAATTCGATGGTTGGAGGAGGGCAATTTGAGAATTGACCCGACATGACTTTACCCCCTTTGCTATGGGCTTTTTAAATGCAATGCTTGATATAGATGACAAATTTTATAAAAAAAGCAAAATTTTTTAAAAATAGGGGGCTTAAGTCATTAAATATAATTCCTTTGACGCTACCAAAATCTCAACTGAGTGATTAGAGTCGTCAAGTGAACTTGTCAGCTATTCACTATGTTGTGTCTCCTGTCGCGGGAACCCAGGATCTTTTAAACTCGCTGAGTAACGACGTTTTTGCACAAAATTGGCCTAACTTAACTCTGATATTGTTTCACATCCCTTTGTTGTAATATTAAATATGTCTGTCAATTAATCTTTGATTTAATAAATTTATTTATATATGTTGTAGAAATATAACTGTTACGTATTTGATTCTATTTATGTTAATTTTTATACCATTTAACTTTCTATATAAGTTTGTAAAGTGTAAAACTATCGATAATGTGTTATATACATTTAAGTAAATAATATTTTTTGCATTTACGTTTACTTTGTCATATTGAATTATTTTTAACAAAATTTTATTATTTTTTTAGCCCATAAAAAAATGAGTGGAACAACAAAAAAGAAAATTCGTCAATATTCAGAGAAATATTTAAAATTTGGATTCATACCAGCAGTAAACGATGAGAGGATGCCGTTTTGCCTCATATGCCAGCAGTGCTTGACAAACGAGTCGATGAAATTAGGTCGACCCGAAGCACATTTGAAGGCCAAACACAAGGACTATATTAACTCAGATTTGAGTTTCTTTAAAACTTTAAAGGAAAAGTTCGAGAAAAGGACGACATTAACTTCTCTTTTTACGTCTCGAAATTCAACAAATAGTCGCACCCAAGAGGCTAGTTACCAAATATCTTTATTAATCGCCAAGACAGGAAAAAGTCACACGATAGGGGAGAACTTAATTAAGCCCTCAATATCAGCCTTTTTAAAAACTGTTTTGGAGAAGGATGACGAGGATGTAAAAGCGATGCCTCTCAGTAACAATACTGTTAGCCGAAGGATCGACGAGATGGGTGATGATATTGAGAAACAACTGGTTTCAAAACTGAAAACCAGAAGTTTCTCAGTGCAGATGGACGAGTCAACTTTAAGAGACAGTGAGGCCGTTTTAATTATTTATGTTAGGTATATTGAACATGGACAGTTTGCAGAAGAGATGTTGTTTTGTAAGAAATTAGAAAGCACCACCAGATCGAGAGACATTTACAATAAATTTAAATGCTACTTAGATGTCAATGAGATACCTATTAAGAATGTAACATCGTGTGCTGCCGATGGTGCCCCCAATATGATGGGCAAGAAAAATGGCTGTCTTAAATTGATGAAGGATGATAATCTAGAAATGGTTCTTGTACACTGTGTTATTCATAAAGAAAACTTGGTGGCTAAAAACATCTCTCCTGTCCTTAATGAAGTACTTAATTCAGTCATCAAGTGTATTAATTCAATTAAGGCCAGTGCCAAATCCGAGCGCCTTTTTAAATTATTTTGTGAAGAACAGAATGAAGACCATGTGCGACTTTTACTCCATACTGAAGTAAGATGGCTGTCAAAAGGGAATTGCCTCAAACGATTTATTGAGCTGTTTCATTCACTTGGCGGCTTTTTAATAGATAAGCCGGAAATGAAGTTTCTGTTGACGATCGATGGTAAAGCATATGTGAGTTACTTGGCCGATATCTTTGAGAAGCTTAATATATTAAACAAGCAACTCCAAGGACCAAATAAAACACTGGTTGATGCAAAAGCAAAGATATTTGGTTTCATTACCAATATAGAGTTAAACCAGAAACACATGAATAACAGAAATTTCGAACAGTTTCATTGGCTCAAAAAGTGTGATGTTTCTGAATCCGCTTTACTTGAAATTGTGAATCATTTGAGAATTTTATCTACGGATTTAAAAGAGAGATTTTCTGATTTAAAAGAAATGGATTTTCCAACATGGATGATGCAACCAATATTGGTTGATTTGTCTGGTATATCCAATGTGCAATATCAAGAAGAACTTGCGGAATTGCAGAATGACGAGTCAGTTAAGGCTTTATTTAATATAAAAGGAGCGATGGCATGGCTTTGTGATGAAACCGAGGCCAAGTATCCAAATACTACTAAATGTGCAAGAAAACTCTTATTACCGTTCCCATCTTCATATCTAACTGAATGTGGCTTTAGTGCTGTTAATGATCTATTAATTAAAAAAAGAAATCGTCTGGACATTACACAACGTGGAGATTTGAGATTAAAGCTTACCAAGCTGGAACCAGATATAAAATCTCTGTGTACTAAGCATCAAGCGCACGGATCACATTAAATTAAGTTTGAAAAAATCTATTTTTATTTTTTTTCGAATTTCAGTTTTTTATCATATATTAGAAGTTCATTTTCTTTGTTTTGATAACAGTTTCACAGAAATTGCTTCAAAAAATCATCATTTATATTACTAAAAAGAACAAATCAAATTTTTATGTTTAAAATTATGTATGGGGGACATGGAGATTTTAGAAATGTTAAAGTGGGGCATGGCCTAAAAAAGTTTGGGAAACACTGGTGTAGACAAACGCGCGATTGGAACAAATGCATAGCGTTCTTTATACGACAATACGGTCTTGCGATCCGAACAGAGAGCATCAAAATTTCACAGTGTATTATAGAAATTATTACGTGGTATAAGTGATAGTTTCGACAAAGTCAACAGAGCTAACAATATTTTGTGGTATGATTTACAATTTTTTTTTATTTCTGGTCTCAATGTTTTTGCCCCGTTTGATTTATATTTTTATATTTTAGTTTTTACTTTTTACTTTATCATTTGTATATTCATCCCCAAAAATGTCAAGACATTCGAGGAATATCAATTTATTAGACAAAATAAATAATATCGACGAGGATTGTTCGGAAGATGACCAAGAAGTTTCCGATTTTGATAATGATACAGCAGAAAATAATTGTGACTTATTTGACAGCGATACGGACGAAGAGAATATTTTGAATATACGAAGAGGACAAAAAAGAAAGAGATTTATAGTTAGTTCCGAAAGTGAAAATGAGGAAGGGATTGAAACTGCTATGGACGGAACTGTTTGGCAAAAAATAAAAGAAGGGTCTAATCGCGGAAGAGCACCGATTTATAATATTTTCAAGGAAATATCAGCACCGACAGGATATGCTAAACGAAATATTATAAAGGGCAGAGTTGAGTCAGCATTTTCCTTGATTATTGATCATAACATGATTGAACATGTAAGAAAATATACGGAATTAGAGGCATTTCGAGTGTTGAAAACGAAATGGAATTTATCTATTGCAAAATTATATGCATTTATTGGACTTCTATATGCACGCGGCGCATATGATGCTAAAAATATGGATGTATCATATTTATGGAACACGAAATGGGGTCCGTCATTTTTCTCGACAACTATGAGCCGAAATGACTTTACAGAAATCATGAGATTTATTCGGTTTGACAACAAAAATCAACGAAGCCAACGCTTACAAAACGATAAGTTCGCTTTGATCTCTGAAGTTTGGTACACATTTATCGAAAACAGTCAAAACTGTTATAAACCAGGAGCATATCTTGCTATAGATGAACAATTGTTTCCTACAAAAGCACGTTGTAGATTTACTCAATACATGCCCAACAAACCGGACAAATTTGGCATAAAATTCTGGTTAGCTTCCGATGTAAGTAGTAAGTATATAGTAAACGGCTTTCCATATTTGGGAAAAGATGAAGGGAGAGAATCATCGGTCCCACTTGGGGAGTTTGTAACTTTGAAATTAGCAGAACCATATACAGGCCATGGGAGAAATATAACAACTGACAATTTTTTTACAAGCGCGTCATTAGCGAGTAAACTTCTAGCAAAAAAAACTACGCTTGTTGGAACTATCCGCAGAAATAAAAGAGAGCTACCAAAATTAGCGAGACAGGCAAAGGATAATATGACACGCTTCTCAACAATATTATACAAATCGAATGATTTTATTCTTTCAATTTATAAAGCTAAACCCAATAAAAAAGTATTGATACTTAGTTCAATGCATTCATCCGTTGAAATTGAAAAAAGTGACACCCGATTACCAGAGACAATTAGATGTTACAATAGCACAAAATTCGGTGTAGATGTAACCGATCAAATGGCCAGAAAATATAGTGTAAAATCTAAATGTCAAAGATGGCCTTTACAGGTATTTTTCAATATCTTAGATTTAGCCGGGATAAATGCTTGGATTTTATGTAAAGAAACGACGGGTGAAGAAATATCGAGGCAAGAATTTTTATTTCAATTGGCAGAAGAGCTTGGGACCGAATATCAGAAGGAGAGACAGCTAAGCAAAGAATGTTCATCAAAAACAATAATAAACACAGCTACAGATTCTTCTGGACGGAAATCTTGTCAAATAAGATATTGTAAAGTCAATAAGACTAACAAAATTTGTATAAAATGTAAAAAATACGTATGTGGAAAATGTGCAATACAAAATGCTGTAATTTGTAAAAAATGTGCTGAAAATACATAAAGGTAAATAAAACTTTCTAAATAGAAAAGCGGGGAGCGGGTTTTTATCGTAGCACCAGAAAGATATTTTGTTTACTATCCAATTCCAATTGGCTAAAATCTCTTTCTATATTAAGATACATATGTTTTTTTGAATCGGTCATTTGACCGCTCATGGTAGGATTAGGTATACATGAAATGTCGGTAGGTTTAGTGTTAAGGTGTCTAATGTAATCTAGGAAAAGTTTAGTATAGGAGAACAGTTTGCTTCTTCGTCTCAACGTTTCGAAACTCTATCGAACTTTCTTCAGGTTTCGTAGGAGCGAATTGTCATGCGACCGCTGCACTGACGCGTCCGCTCCGAAATAACATGTCAATCACGTCTCACCTGACGTACTCTTACGTCGAATGACGTCACGACGACGTATGTCGTTCTCCGTCGCGCTGCCAGGAAGCGAACCAAGCGAAATGAGACGGGAAGAACAAGGATTCCATGATGAGGACGCATCCGAGCACGATTACCAAGTGAAATGCCGCGAAATGAAAAACGACTTCTGTTAGGCGAAAACTCCGTTCGAGGGGATGTCGCAGGTCGAAACTCAACTGCGAACACGCCTGCGAAATTTGAATAAATGGAGACGATCGGAAATGAATGAATGATGGTACGACGTATATTTCGTTCTACGCACGAGTTTCCAGTCCATCGGGAAAATAAAGACTTTACATCTGTTAGGTCCGTTCTCGAGGATACGTATAGCATGAAAATATCTTCCATTATGCAGCAGTCGTAAGACAGGAATGAAGAATCCCTGCTATGGTTCATTGATAAAATTTTCCTTTGACCCTGGTTGATTCATCATCAACGCTAGCCACCTTATCTTACGCAGACTGAGTAACTGATTCTTGTATAGTGAAAAATGAAGAAGTAACTAGTGCTGCCTATACCTGGAGAAGAGTAGATTTGTTAGGGTATGTAATGAATTGGCAATAATACAGGGTAACACATACTCACAATCAGACCAAGTTTAAAGGAATTTCTGATTCAGCCGGAGTTTCTTGAAGCAGAGGGAGAAAATTTGCAATATGGAAAAGTGCTGATGCATGATTCAGTCGGTCTAAAACAAAGTATTCGTAGGGAAGCAGGGCCTAATAATATTCAAGTTCAAAATTCGGAGAACTTTATTACTAATTTCATATTTATTTACCATTATGTCTCATAAATAGCCTTTTCAGAAGCCCTGCATCAGGGATTCCAGTTATGCGTACCCGACAAACGTTGATTTGTGACGAAAAGAAGACTAACCACAGGAAGTGACTGTAGGATCAAAGGATGTTAGCGATTCGACGCGACCCGATTATGCTGGCCATAGTGGTCGAACAAGAAAAAAGGTGTCATCGAAAAAACTCCGATTCGATTCCAATCTATGCTGATGTTGTATTGGAGCATGTTCTGGGGTCAATTCATGCATAATGAAATTCTGACTTGCACACAACCATGCGATCGAACGTTCGTGAAACTATGCTTGTGCGTGGTCGAAGCAGATTCACACGCGTCTACCAAATACGATCGCACACGTCATATCATTTCTCTCCCTTTAATGAAAAATGGAGACCCTAGAGCCCCGAAGGCTGCTTTTGGCATCTGTGACACTAATTTCAGAATAAAATACTGACTTGCTTATTGTGAAATATGCCACCATTCGCAATAAATGAGACACTGGACTGGTTTCTGAGCATCTGATCGTTTAGCAGTAAATACCTGTGTCTATTCTTGAAACTATTGTCTAAGGTCCGCGATTACAAACACTCAATTTTTGCAAGCTCTGTAAGTTCTCTTGTCGTTTAGAAAATTTGGAAACGGAAAGTTTGAACACACTTTGCTGTAAAATAATTATCTGTCACTTAATATTACTAGAATTGTCGATTGTTACATGTAACAAAAAGCGAACTGGGAATGGTTTAATGAATTCTGTATTATTACTGTAGTCACTGTTTGAGGGTAGACTATGTCAGACAGTAAGAGCACATTATAACACATTTTCTCGTATTCTACCCAGTTTAATTCTACCGAAGAAGCAGTGGGGTCGAATTTTTCGCAATAAACGAGCACTGCAATTAATTTTCCAGACTGTGATACCATGGTACGGAGCGGTCAGATCTCATTCAAAAGATTTTCTAAGAAACTATCCACTCATTTTTCCAATTCTAAACAGAACAATCAGCTCGCCGGGTCTTTCCTCGCAGAACGGCATTCTTGTGTGCCATATAGGCAGGCTAGGTGGAAAGCAGAATGCAGTTTCTTCCTAGCAGCTGCATCAGAGCCTCGTCGGGATTCCTCTTCCTTTTCTGTGCCGGTTTTCTCGTGCAGGTATCGCAACGGGAGGATCGATCTGCGTCCTTGAATAAAGAATCACCGGAGCCCTGGGAAGGGCAAGTGTTTACTTTGTAGCAATCGCGGGACTCGGTCTCTCGGTCGGCTGCATTTTTATGTGTCTGCATTAGCCTTAATCGCTATATTATGAGCGTCAGGTTGGTCCCGTGCATCCCATTGCGTTTCAGGGGTGAACGATCATTTCTTTCTCCCCCTGTTTTTCTTCTTTTTTGCTCCTCTCTCCGTCCATACCATAATGTTACGCGCACACACCGTGTCGCCGCAGTCTCATTCCCACACCCTTGACCTAGCCAGACTGGCGTTTGAATATTCAACGGGCGACGATCTCGAACACTTTGTTGCATTTGAACCGAACGTCTAACGCCGGTCGTATCTCATTCCCGTGTCTCCTCTTCCCAGAATCGGGCGAACAAAACCAGTCGTGAAAATTGGTAGTCGGGACCAAATGAGCATCCGTGAGTAGCCTCCAGATTTATTCATACGTGTCCTCCTACAGGACGATCAGAATGCAGTAGGGACACCGTGATGTCCCTGCCGGTGCATCTCGATTCGGAGATTTTCGTTTAGATAAACGTCCGTTGATTGAAAACGGTGTCGCATTTGCGGTATATTAAATCGACATAGTACATCGCTGATCAGCTTACGAATATGTTAAACACATTAGCATAATTTGGGCGTTGGTATCCTGATTCTAATGTATGTAAGCTGCCCAGTTAGGTAGCAGCATGCTGTATGTCTAGTGTATAATGTATTCTGACGCTAATATGTCTGGAGTAGGGCACACTCAGGCTTCCACAAAGTTAGGCACTCTGGACATCGACTAACCGGTATATCATAACAGAGACTCAGGCATCAGAGCATGGTCAATTTCAATTTTATTTCAGAATTCACTGGCTATTGTTTAAACAAACTTGTACCATACTTTAGGGCCATATAAGCGTACATTAGAACAAAGGCAAAAGTTAATTAAACGTGCGGTTCAAAACCGTTGAGCTAATCATTGTATTAAAAATCTCATGAGAACTTATGGATGATGGTGATTAGGTACTATAATTTAAGGCCAACATTTTCTGCCTCTATAGCGTACCAACCTCCACTGAATTACTGTGTCTTCAGCTCTTCGTTGGACTTCCTCACCTTTTACACAGACAACCTTCAAAAGCCATACTCATTCAAACACTCAGTTACGTTTTCTAAATCAGCGCAGTTTTAATTCCATATAGTGTATAATTCGAAGAAGCAGAGAAGCTACCAATCTCCAAAGTAACTTCGTCGTCAAAAGCTTGGAAGTCCAAGGCGTTACTCCTATGAACCTCAGACATCTGCTGCAGTGTAGTGCGTGGTCAGATGAAATTATTTTGGAAATTGAGTACATTTTGGTAGAACGATGATTCTGTGCATCCGGAGATCAGCGTCCCCAGGTGTCCTGGCGTCGGTGTGCGGAGTTCGCGGTGGAGTCGCAACTGAAACCGTGTAGAATATTATCAGATTAATAGAACGTGTCGGGTCGTAGGATAAACTGGGTCTCGGGGTCTCGGTTTCGCAGAAAACCGAGCGATCTGAGCACTGGCTGGCAGAGCCACGACGTCACCGGAGAACACGGTGCACCGGGTGAAAGTCTCGCGGAAAATGCTCGCGGTTGCGCGACGCCCGGCGCCGATTGCAAGAGAACTCGAAATTGCTGATCGGGGCCACCTGTTCTGTGCCACCTAGGCGACCGTATTAGCCAGTGACTTCGTTCTTTCTAACCCGAAAAATGCCCTGCTTTTGATCGTTTCTCGAAGCGGATCCTAGCACAGTCGAGAGTCGAAGGAGTTGGCATTCCTAGAACATCGTGGACATTTCTTTCGCGGCGATTAGGTAATGGAGCTTGCACGAGGATGTCGGTGATGTTGAACAATCAACGATAATGTAATACTGACGGTTAGTTATGGTTGTTTGATTCTAGAGAGGACCTAGAGCAAAACTAGCTGAATTGAATTTTTTCAGCGCATCTGTCCATCAGGTACTTATGGAAAAAATTTAATTTGTTAAATATTGTAAAATATTTAAAAATGTATCTGTCAATATAATAATAATGTTGATACAGTATGTCAAGCTCTACAGTGATTGATGATCCTCAATCCTCAATCATAGCTCACAGTGAACATTCTTCTGGCCTCGGGTGAGGGCTTCAGGATCTGAAAGATTTAAAATTGTTTAAAGTTACATCAAATGTCTATTTTCAGTGGAGTTAGAATAACTCAAATTCCATAGATTGACACATTCGCAGTCGCGGACGCAATAGTATAGCTTTTCATGAGGCATAGCTGGTTGCCTATTACGTCGTATTACGTCTCTTCATAGCTGCAAGGGGCTGATGACGTAAACCCCCACTTTGGCTCTATGATCTCTGTTCTAATTAATTTTTCCTGCCAAGGATTTTATGATTTCTCCAATGCAAAAATTTAGCAGGTATTTATTGCAATTTTAAATAACATGTAATTACAAATTAATTTAACCTTGTTTTGACAACAGAATCCTGAGATATTATATGTTACACCTTGTTCTATTAATTTCTTTGAAACTCTGACCGACAAGGTACGTTAATGTTCTACTCGAAATTATATTTCTAGGTCTACAGAAGTCAGATCGCACGATCGACCCTAGAATGCTCCTATTTCTTTCTATCTGATTACATCTATCGTATTTTCGCGTTAGTAAAAGCCGTAGGAGCATCCAAGCTCTGACCAGAAACGAAACGGTGATCGAAAATGTCTCTGGAATTCGACAGTTTACAGGTTTTACGGTGGCGTTGCAGAAGTGTCTGTTACCAGGCGCCTCCAGATGCCTGGTAACAAGTTGACGAGCTGCGACCACACACGTGCGACTCTCGAATGCGATTTGCAATCGGGCTGAGAGTTTAGTAGGTGACTCCGTTTTCCTGCAATTGGTTTCAACGCGTGGTGTGCCCCATTTAAAAGTCTTCACATTTACGTGGATTAATTAGAATTAACTGCTTTGTGCAGCAGACGAACCAGCGTCTGCTTCTCCCGTTCGTCTTCGCAGGCACGACTCATCGTCCAGAATCTCCATTAGAAACACTCTAGAACTTGTATGAACCTCTATGAAAATTTTCAATACCAAAGGAACGATGCGTAAGCTTCTCGAGCGGTAGATAAAATAAAATTCGTGACACTGAATTGTTAACACTAGAAAGACTGAAACTTAGTATATACCTATATTGCCCCAAAGCAGTCAAAATAACTGCATTGTGAAAGAATAACTAATGTGTAAAGAAATTTGTTTAAATTTAATTTTTAATATTTTTTATATTATTTACAGTCATACAAGTTATTAGTAAGTATTAACAATAAAAAAAATTTACTTCACTTGGAAAAAAAATAATTTATGCATTATTTATACATTTTAAGCAAATGAAAGTGGAAATCTTTTTATGTGTACATCTTCCGCAAACATACTTTTTACATTTTTCACATATATTATTTGTTTTGTTATTGTGGCAAAGTCGTACTTGACAAATTTTTCGTTTGTTAGAATATGTTGTATTTGATGATGTTGCAGTTGATCTTTGTGGGTCTTCATGTTCTGATGAATTTTTCTGTCTTGCAGCTCTGTAATCGGTGGAAAGCTGTTCTGCTAATTGAAACAAGAACTGTTTTCGTTGTATTTGTATTCCTGTCGCTTCTTTGTAAAGGATCCAAACATTTATAGCAGCCAAATCTAAAATATTGAAAAATATTTGGAGGGGCCATCTACGAGAACTAGATTTTACTGTATATTTTCTGGCCATTTGATCCGCCATATCAACTCCAAATTTTGTTTTGTTATAAAATCGAATAGAGTCCGGTAACATTTTTTTATTACTTTTATCAATTTTCACAAATTTATGCCTGGAACTTAGAACAGCTACTCTTTTATTCGGTTTGCTTTTATATATTGTAAGGACACAATTTTCTGATTTATATAGGAGAGTGGAAAAACGAGGCATGTTATCCTTCGTTTGTTTGGCTGCTTTGGGTAGTTCTCTTTTATTTCCTCTAATAGTTCCAACTAGTGTTGTTTTTTTGGCCAATAATTTCGTCGCGAGTGACATGCTAGTGAAAAAGTTATCGGTCGTGATATTCCTTCCACAGCTTGTATATGGCTCGACAAGTTTCAGAACAACGTGTTCACTGAGAAGCATTGACGATGGTCGTTGTTCATCTTTCCCCAAGTAAGGGAAACCATTCAAAACGTACTTGCTACTAACATCTGATGCAAGCCAGAATTTGATGCCAAATTTGTTGGGTTTATTAGGCATATACTGTATAAATTTGCACCTGGCTTTTGTCGGAAATAATTGCTCGTCAACTGTTATATTTTGCCCTGGTTGATAGCAAGCTTGACTATTTTCAATGAACTTGTCCCATATTTCCGAAACCAAGGCAAATTTATTTGTTTGGAGGCGTCTACTTCTTTCGGTTCTTTTGTCAAAACAAATAAATCGTAGGATTTGCTTGAACTTATCTCTGGGCATAGTTCTTCTAAAAAATTCGGGACCCCACTTTGCTGACCATAAATAACTCAGTTTTAAATTGTTTGCCTCGTAGGCTCCACGAGCATATAAAATCCCAATAAATGCACGTATTTCCGGTAATGTTGTTGTCCAATCGTACCCCAAAATTCGGCGGCCTTCTTCTTCTGTGCACTTTTTTATATGTTTGTTAATGTAGGTCACAGAGCTGGCGATGAGGGTCAGACGTAAAATGGAGATGCGATTGGAAAGAAAAAAGGAAAACAGAAAAAGGGAAAAGAAGTGGAACGTGGCGTGCGGATTAGATCGTGAAACGATTCGCCGTGACACTTTCTCCTTCGTTTCTGGATTCCGACCGATAATTCACTTCCTTAGAAAGCTCAATCGTCTAGGCCGCGCGTTCACATAGATGAAACTTAATGCCAGTGATTTTCGCTCGCTCCACGATTCGACTTCGTTACACTTTGCACAATCTCTGCGGCCGTAAAATGTGGTCACTGTTACTTTCTCTTTCACTTCGCGATCCTGCGTGCCCATTGATCGCTTCGAAAGTTTTCCATCATCCGCGCAACGAGACCCATCGGGAAAACCCGTCCAACCCCATGAATTTCCCTTTCGAGTCATTCGAAATCGTTCTTCGCGCGACTGGAGGAGAGTGTTTTTAGTGGAAAGGGAAGAAGAGTCGGTTTAAATCGATTCAGATCGCCACCCCGTTAAAATTCGAGCTAAAGTCTGAGTAGCTCTGTAGGCTTCGGCTCGTACTTGATATTCCAGCGTTTAATATGCAACCCTGAACTAGTCAGGTATTTCTCGTAGGTCTACTGAATCGTCAATATGTATATATGCTATCCCTCGTTGAGGACACAGCTGAACCAACGTGTGTTCACGTACGCAGAACACCCAGTGACACACGTTTATACGTGGTCGCGATGCGAGCACGTGGTTCAAGCGCACACGTGCTGCCGGCGGGCTCAACTTCGCGCTGATTCTAATTTTACCGCTCGAGAAGAGGCTAAAGCCAGTCATCCCGGTGTCTTCTTTCACCTGACTCGTACGCGATTTCGCAAAAGAAAAAATTGCACGCGAGTCATCCGGAGAACGGACCTCGCGGAAGCGGTCGGTCTCTGAAATTCGGCTGGCACATTGTGATTGGGGTCTGATAGGTCACCTGCGAAGAGAATGTCTAGTTCGTTAAGATTTATGACAGTCGAGGGCATAGGCACTTGGACTGATCCTTACTGAATCGGGTTAGACATTTTTAGACAGTGGTGATTTTAATTGGGGGTTGATAGTGTGGAGATGAGTAATTTTCTTTGAGGGATGTTAGATTTTGTAAAAACCCTCGAGCCACTGGACAACTTCATCATGTTTTATAATGCTTGAGGACATCAGAACTTGGTCTGACCTTCATTGATTTAAATAGAGAGTTTTCTAGAATTTTACAAATTCATTCTGACACTGTCAGTTTTAATTGAAGGTTGAATAATTTGTCTGACATGGGAGAAATTAGATTTCTGAAAATTATCTAACCATCTGATAGGTGACACGTTCCACAAATGTAACAAGATCCTCAGCTTCGTCATATTTTATAATGCTTGAGGACATCAGAACTTGGTCTGACCTTCATTGATTTAAATAGAGAGTTTTCTAGAATTTTACAAATTCATTCTGACACTGTCAGTTTTAATTGAAGGTTGAATAATTTGTCTGACATGGGAGAAATTAGATTTCTGAAAATTATCTAACCATCTGATAGGTGACACGTTCCACAAATGTAACAAGATCCTCAGCTTCGTCATATTTTATAATACTTGAGGACATCAGAACTTGGACTGACCTTCACTGATTTCTGCAGACGATTCTATAAGGTTTAAAAGAATGTCTGGACTCAGTATCAACCGAAAATTGACATATTAGGATTTAATAATTTTCTTTGAAAGAAATCAGATTTATTGGAAATCATCTAACCGTATGATAGGTCAGCCATTCCTCAAATTCATCAAATTTAATGACAGCTAAGGAATCAGGCTTTATGCCTTAAAAAGACTTGGTTTTGATGGACGTTTGTTTGAAGCAGCAGAGAATTTCTGATTCTTTGGGAAAAAATTATACAATTAATGCAGGTGATGAAAATGATTCTTCGAGTCTAACAGTAAGAGGCCTGATAACAGATACGACGCTGAACACTGCAGTTTTGAGTAGTCACAAGTGCATACGTTTCATGGTCCAGAGAGATCAGCATACACGAAGAACTGTATGAAGAACACAAGAATGAATTAGCTTCTTCAAGGACGAATTAATTAAATTCAGAATATAATTATATTTAGTCACTATGAATTCATAGATATTAAGAAGAACCAACAATTAAAAAAAACATCCATATGTGCCTTTCAGACGTCAGATTTCCCTCAACATCCTTGAAGAAATTAAAAAACTACCCATCATGCTTCAAATCTGCAGAATTTTCTTTTAGATTAAATCTTGTTGCAGGTGGCCAATTACTATGGCAATTTCTATCGACTTATCTCTAACTGATGGAAGAAAATTCACGGACCAACAGGTGATATCGATCGAATGGAATCAGCTGTGGCGAAAAGTCTGGTGTCCACGGTAATGTTATGTCACGAATGGCGTAATGAGTTCGCGTTATGCCAAACGACAGGCATTTGCGTCTACTTGAATGTACGATCGCTCGTTTGCCAGTTCGGAGCGATTTGAATTTTCAGGTCGAAAAATCATCCGATACGCCATGGAGATCTAAGG
Source organism: Macropis europaea (assembly GCA_916610135.2). Classification (NCBI taxonomy): domain Eukaryota; kingdom Metazoa; phylum Arthropoda; class Insecta; order Hymenoptera; family Melittidae; genus Macropis; species Macropis europaea. The sequence goes on from OU744344.1 coordinate 25,721,426, forward strand.
ATCTGGGCCTTCAGATTTCACGAAATATAAGGCCGCCGGCTCGCCGTGATCTTGCTAACACAATATCTAAAGCTCCATGGCGTGCCTCAACGTTTACTGATGTCGCACGCGTATACTAATCAGTCGAATCAGCTGGCTGAACGACACAGTCTACTGAAAATCATTCCATATCATTTCAATAAGCCCACGAATATTAACCTTAAGTCAAATTGACTCAAACAAACACTGCAAAATTCGATTTTTTATATTATCTGTGGTCTTAAAAATTTCAAGGTCATTTTCAGGAGGTTAAATGTGACAATCTGTTCGTTTAAAAGTGACAATCTGACAATGTGACAATTCGTTATGAAAATCGAAATGGCGATATGAAAAGAGGAAAATAGTTGATGGTCACCGGGATAGTTAGAATGGATGTTAGATGTTCTATTTTCTGTCATATGGCGTCTCCATGATACTTAGGCAAAGACCAATTTTACAAAAATTGAGTAAAATTATCATTTCATTTTATAATCCCCTTCAACATGCTTAAATTGTGTCAACTTATTTAGATAAAAGATCATCTATATTTTAAATACATATTTCAATATTGTAAGAAATGGTGAAACATTGATTAATCAGTCGATGAGTACAATATTAATCACTCAGAACAGGCGACGCTTAAGAGTTAAACAGAGTGCCATGAAAAAAGGAAGAATATAGACGTATCATTATTTTAAACGTTGTAATTAATTACTTCATTTAAAAGTCTGAAAATATCCCACGATGTCTCACTGTCACGTCCAGCCGTGTCACCCGCCCCCCGGCATAGTCCACGTGGGATTTTTCGGCTGGCAGAACGACGCGACGATAGAGTCGTTCGCGTTCCCAGTTTTTTTCGAGGGGCTCCGGAGAGTTCCACGCTGCTCTCATTTTCCAGAAGTGACGGTTTTCAACGCGTTGCTCGTGTGACGACGCAAAAGGGCATTACCGATACAGAAGGAGCGGTTGATAAGGATCACCCCGGAGGCCTAAGAATAGCGGTACTTTCTTCTTGCTCCACTGACATCGGCCAGCGAACGCGTGGAGGGCGTTTGTGGTTTTGTTTTGACACAGATTTTTGTTTTGATCCGCGTGGCCCATCGCGAATTCGCAAATTCGACATACGAAAACGCCACGAGATCGACGATCGTTCGCAGAATCGTCTTCTTCCTGGAACCGTCGCACCATACGTCGCCTGCGACTTCGAAACGGAGCGCTTCAAATTTTCAGAAAAAAAATTGAAGGCTCACCGCGAAAATGGACGTCCAATTTTCTGATCGATTGGACGGTTGCTTGTGGAAGCTTCCTTTCGGATAGGAAAAAGTATGAAACACAGGAAGGAGGAGTACTGTTGCTCGTTCGGCAGCAATCAGGAGACCCCTGGCTAACAAATCCGCTGTCGTAAAACTGAAACAGCATTCATGATGAGCCCAGTCGTTTGATGGACGAAACAAGGGTTTCGTTTGAACGCAAAAAGTTGTCGGCCTTACTGGTCGTACAGGTGTATTCAAAACCTTCTCCGTACGAATTGTAGCTGATGCGATATGAATGCAAAGGTGTTCAAGGTCACGGATGTGGACGAGCTACGTGGGACCTCTGGTGACATCAATTATTTTTTTAACCTTGATGCGATCGTTAATCGACTGTCTAGTTACGGATATTGTGGTGAGAAGTTTAAAAATATTAAAAAATTATTGTTGCTAATGCGATATGAATGCAAAGGTATTCAAGGTCACAGGTATTTCTCCATCAGATATTTCGATATTTCCAAAAATTGGTCGCTGACGAATTATTAATTATTTATTTTGTGACCAATTTTAGACCCTCTATTCGCAGTTTAGATTCACGGAGTGTAAATGTTTAACTCGATACAAAATAAAAATTTCCGTATCAGAGGATTAAATGTTACCGCGCTATTATTAAACGAGATGTTCGTGTATTACGATTGACAGAAATAAGTGGAAATTCGTCGAGAGGCAGGATACCGTTCATCTTTCATCGATGTCGCCGAACAGCGTCGTTCCGGTACTGCGAAGTTAGCAGAGTAAAAAATAACGGGAAATCTGGAAGACAATGTCGAGATCTAGAGTGCGGACGATTTGGAAAAAACCCAAGAGACAAACACGTTTGGTTTCGCGTGGCTAAGCTAATCCTTTTCCGGTAAATCGATGGTATTTTGGTGACCCGATTTCACGAGCACTCGTGGCAGGACGAGTCTCACGATGTCCTGATCGATAAACAACCGTAATCCTAAGACACAACGGTTCTGTGTACAGAAATACGCGTGTGAATAAAACCAACTAAATTAACTAGTCTGAATGATATAATTAAATCAGTAAAGATCGTTCATACTTCATTCATGAGGTACCAGGTGTTCTCCAAAGTGCAACCAAGACCAATGTCACTTTATTGATTCTAAGGTCATTGGAAACGAGTCACCAGTGGAAGATCGTTTCTATTCGGTGGTCTATGTTTCAGGATACTGAAACATCGATGAAAAAAAAGTGATCCTCACCCAGAGAACGGGTATAGCGTCGCTGCATAATTTTGCAGGTCGCGAAGACAGAGAAATGGCACGAGAAAAGAAAGGTAGGGTGAGAGCAGCAGGTGGAGGGGGCGAGCTGTAAAGGTGATTCACGTGTTTCCTTTTGCATCCGATATTTAAATGCGTCGTGCACCGTTAAAATCGTCCAACCCTAAACACACTAGAACCAGTCGACCTGTCTGACTAAACGGCAACGTTAATCACTGACTTTTCGAACATTCTTCAGCCGATTCAGCCTCTCAGAAGACAAACTTTACGAAATAAAAAATATTCTTTACATATTTACAGTGAAATTGATTTGTTTTTAGGCTCTGAAACTTCTGAGAGACTCAATTGAGGAGTATAAAAATAAAATTATTGGCTCAATGTCTGTGGAGTGTTAAAAAAGGTTGTTTAAACATTAACAAGTGTTTAGCACAGACTGACAAATTAACCCACCTGGATATTTCCCCAGACATTTACAGATAGTGCGATTGATCTGTTTTGAGGCTCTAAGAGACTCAATTGAGGAGTAAGAAAGTAAAATGATTGACTTGTCAGTGTCTGTGGAGTGTTGAAGGTGATGCTAAAACATTGACAAGCTTTTGTCACAGACTTTCAAATTACCCAACGTAATTTATTCTTTCTTAGACATTCTTGAAGCACCTCTTCTGAACACACGGTAGAAATTTAACTATAGTCTTCAATGAAGAAGAAACAGAACGGGCCAGAGGTCCAGTAAGATTTCATCTGGACTAATTACAGTGCATTTTAAGATGCTGATCGACGGTCTGAATGAAGAGTCGGTGAGTCGGATGAAATCGATTCCAGTCCCTGAAACGAAACGCGGCGATTTTGCATAGGCACGTAGGTCACGAAGAAAGAGAAATGGCGCGAGAGGGGAGGGGCTAAAGCAGAAGGGGCAAAAGCGTGCGAGACGGAGCAGAGTGGGGGCAAAAGGTGACCCACGTGTTTCACAGATTTTTCTCCGTGATCGACTTTCAAATCCGTCCACCCGATGCGCCGTAGAATTTCGGCCCGATTAGAATGCGAAGCGGGATGACCCGGCGATTTTATAAGCCGTTTCCGCGTGATTTCGACGAACAATCAGCTTTCCAAAATCGGTTACCAGGAACAGTGGAAAGTGACCGACACGATCCTGTCGAAATGTCGCTACGGCGTTGCACTTTTTTTTGGATCTCATGTTTTTTGGTATGGACAGTTGTACATACAATGGAGTGTAGATCGTAGGATTTTTTATAATAAGTTGTTTATTTGTATTAGTGAAACCTAGTCTAATCTCAAGAAAATTGTTTTTCATATGTACTTATTCATGTACAATTTTTTGCCCCACTCTGAATCCTGAAGGGGTAGAATTTTAATTAAGTGAACTAATTTGGAGTTTATAGCTGTCTAGTCCAACTGAACCCAACCTAATGAAATCTTGCAATTTATTTACAATTTTGTACTTAACGTATTCATACGATTATTGTTTTTATTAAACTGTCTGGCCTTCTGTGTCGATCTAACTAAGGCCTGAAGGGGGTACAATTTTAATTACCTCAACAAATTTGGAATTTGGAATTACTTACTCCAAGTCCATCCAACTTAATCCAATCTTCCAATTCATTTATCAAGGCGGGCAGTTATGCAGTAGGAGAATCGATTCTAATTATAGACACGGCTCGAGCCGAGGTTCGATTTGTTGACAAACGTAGAGAAGGACAGCGAGTGAAAGAGAAAGAGGTCCGAGACACAAAAGAATGCGAAAACTACGTATCGGTGACACAATACTAATGCAAACATAAAACTTCTTAATCTTTATTTTTTTTAAATTTTAAATTATATAATTATAATTCAAATTATACCGTGTTTGGTCTTACTTTAACCAGACAAACCTCACAAATACGTTAGTAAACGTTTAATTTAAAAAAAATAAAAATTAAAAAAGTTTTATGTTTGTATTAGTTTGTCTCACCGACATTCGAGGTAAGATCAGGTTACACTACTCGTCCGGCGATCTTTTGGGTGCGTCAAGGGAACCCCTCCCCTCGTGGTGGGGATGACTAGCGGGCAGTTACGCTGTAGATCGATGCGGGCAGTTATCCAACTTTTACTGTATTGTACTAAACTGTTTTTCACTTTTTCTTAATTCACGCATAATTTAAGTCTTCTGTGCCACTCTAACCAATCTAACGAAGCTTAATTAACTAAACTACCATAGAATTTAGAGTTGCATGACAATGTACAGCTTGACGGGGGTTATCAGAACTAAAACTGACGATTTATTAAACAATTCCACATATTCGTGATGAAATATATAATCAAAATACAGCTATAGACTAAACTGAACGCTCTCAAACACAGAATGATCAACGCTAACTTTTAGGTAGCGACTCAAGAACTGTCTCAATTTTTACGCAAATATTTAGATCTGAGGATAAAACGAATTATAGCCTCGGTGATTATGAATAAGTGTCATTGTTTGCACTCATTTTTCGTGACATCGATCGACAACAATATGGAGGACATTTGGGTGCAAACGAGCGGACCCAAAATTTATACTAGAACAGAACTTCAACTTAAACAGACCTTAACCGACTCATTCAGTCGAACACATGAAATTTTTTTACTAGAATTTTATGAAGGATGTCACTTTTAGTTCGGGGTTGATCTGAATAATTTTGCAAAAAACCTGGCGCGACCGATTTTTCGATTTCGTTTAAAGCGAAATCATGGGTCATCAAAAACTCGGCACTGTTGAATTCTAACCTTCCAATCGCTCATCGTGTCATCGGATATTCCTTCGGCTTATAAACACCCGTAGAAAGAGAAAACCAGAGAACCACCCTAAAGAAAGCCGATACTGAACGATCAGCGAATCTTCGTTTGCTGACGCTCGCAGGGAACGTGTTCGAGAAAGAAAAAACTTTCCAATGAACTGGGACTCTGACAGTCAATTAGTCATGAAATATTTCCTCATTAGAAACTATTCGAACCACGGCACTGTGATTAAATGTTGGCGAATATTTGTTTTCATATTCACGACTATCTACCTTTCAATTCATCCCTCTGTCTCTCCAAAGACTCAACATTTTTGGAGAACAAATGAAGAAAATCAAAATTCCTATTACACTAAAAACTACACTTTATCATAGAGATAAGCGACTAGACAGAGAAAAGCAACGAAACAGCAACGAATAATAGGTACAAGATAATGGTATGCGGGATTCGGCTGAATAAAATACAGAATCCTTCCTTCTAAGGGCGAGGTCACCGTGAACGGACTTTTATCGTAGCTCGTTCAAGTGTCTGGTCTAGTGGGGGTACACACGGTAGCGCAGGAAGTGAAATTGCTATTCAAATTTATGGAAAACCCGCAGCCGATGCAATTTATGGTTGCCTATATCGCATCAGTGGAATCACTGAAAATCTATAAAACAATAAACGAATCGGAAGTCTCGGGGCTCGTCGTCGGTTCTCTATCAATTATTTATGAATTTTCCGGCCGCGATTTAACGTCGATTATTCGCATAAATACCTGACATCGCAGATTTTCCACACCTCGGAAGTGATTTTCATTCAGCACAGCCGGACTCATTCCTTTCGGTTTTGTCGACTGACATAAATAGTAACCGACGATTTGTATCCTCTCATTTTAACCTCTTCAGGAATGTTTACACACGTGTATGTTTATTCTTTTTTAATTTAACCCATTATTAAAGGAAATATAATGTCTAACAGCTATTTATGCATATTTTTTTCTCAGAGATTTCAGAATTCTTTTCAACTTGTTTTCTGGATTTCATAAATTCGTCCTTGAAGATTACAAGGTCGTTTTAGGAGCAGCTTAGTTGGTTAGTTGTTACTTCAAAATTCGGTGCAACAAAGTTGACGTATAAAAGTACAAATTACTCACAAAGCAATTACAGTCAAATTTCGAAAATTCTATTGGGTTGGTGGGAAAGTAATTTCGTTTTCAGCGTATGTAAAATTGACAGCGTTTTTCATTAATTCGTGTACCTAAAGGAGGTAAAGCAATTGTTGGAAGTAGTGGGGGTCTCTATCTTCGTCATTGTTGACCACATACATTGATACTATGTAAAAATTACTGTTTTCATTTTAAGGTCAAAAGACGAACCAATTTCCCACCAACCCGATACATAAAATTTATCACCACCCTTTTAAAACTTTCAAAAACTCCTCAGTGTCCATCGAAATGAACAACATTGTTCCCGTCTAACTTCAACGCGTTTCACCCAAAAACCTCCTGAACCTCCGTCGTGTGTCCTTAAACATTATGCAACCAGCAAACGCAACCAGCCGATTCTCTTGATCAGTTTTCCGATCACGTTCGATCGATCCTTTTTTTTTCTTCTCGCATATCTTCTGACCGAGTCATTTTGTTGCATTCCGTTAGCAAAAGTTTCTGGCGTCGAAGTCAACCACCTCGTGATCTCGACGAGCGAAATTGTTCTAACTGTCTTCCTTGAAACGCGTCCACAGTGACAAGACGTCCACAGTGATTCCGTCTGGACCAGGAATCCGTTTCAAACTTCCTTTAAGCATGTTTCGTGGTTCAGTCGAAATTTTCGTACGTTCAATTCGAGAAGTCCACGGCGGATCGTTTCGACAGAGCTCCCCTTGGCCTACAAAGTAGACAAGTTTCGTTTCAGATGACACGTTGTCATAGGTCGGCTGATAGTTCATTATACTTGCTGATCGCGGTCTGATCGTGCTCCGGCGTTCCGTGAATGTTTGATAATTTATACAAAATTGCGCCATGCCCTTTGAGAAAGATGACAGGGTTACGTTGTCATAGGTCAGCTGACGACTCATTATACTTGCTAATTGCCCTTCGTTTTTCTTTCTTTTTTCATCACGCTGCTTCTCTTCGAACCGCGCGACCAGTCCACGATATAGTCGTCTTCTTGCTACACATGCCCTCGAGCTTTCCTGCACGGTGCTTCCTAACAAAAAATTTCGTTGCACAAGCGATCGATGTGAAAAAGAACGTACGGTTGTTTTGAATTGCTTAACGTTGTCAAATCGAAAGACTTAAAATTCCCTCGGCTGTTCCTTAGCGGCTACAGCACGACAACTTCGTCCCGAGATCCGAGGGCGTGACGTCAAGAGACTTTGCTACGGTCACACAGAGTTGTTGATACATTCTTCTCACTGAAGAGTGTTTCTTTGTTTCAATCGTGTGAAACATTCTCATCAGGGAAATATGGAATCCATAATGAAGATTTATCAGTGGTTAATGAATCCTATCTTCTGATGTCGAGACTAAGTTGTCGTACAATATTAGCTAGACTATTCTTACTGTAAAAAACGAAAGCGAGGAAAGAAGAAGGGGCATTGAGACTAGAAAAGCAGATTCAGCGAGCAGTTGCTGCTTTAGATCACTTCAAGGTTCTTTCTTTCTTTCAATCCCTCGTTTCTACTAGCTTCGGACCCCTTTTGTGTACTATACGTATGGACAAGTTTCTACTGGTGTTATTAACAGGTTTGAAGAGACACAGAGGGTTTTATTAATGCGTGTCAATGGTTCAGAGGTTGAATCCATGAAGTATAATAAGTAAAATAGGTTATACGATCATAGATTCTACATGGCATAGTTTCAAAGTTGTAAAAGTTAGTAATTTATTTTTTACATTTTGCAGATTGCAAACATTATTAACTTGAGTAGAGTACAGTAGACTTTAAGTAAATTTATAGGAAAAATTCAAGGAATCTATGTCAGAAGAGACAGTCTCATGTTCGTCCATACTGTTTTTTGGAAGCCAAAGTCAGGTTCATATCATATTTTTTTACTTACTTTTTATTCATAAATTCAGAGACTTCTGAATCATTTTCAATTCTTATCTGATTCTACAGTTATGAAGTCTAAAAGATCTGTACAAAATCTTAGAATAGGGTCTTAAATAATAATACTTCTATTAAAGCGAATAAAAATATTGATGCAGCCAGAAATTTGATGATGCTGGAGAATAATCGAAGGTACATCTCGATAACGATCTGTCAGGGCATTATAATTTCAAATGGGCAAGTTTGATCGATTTAGAAGCTTCTGTGGATGTTCCTCGTGGTTCTTTAAATTTCATGTGTCCAGAATTGTTCATGGTCGATCGCGGATTCAAAGTATATTCAAATACGATTCCGCCTGCTCCACCCTAGCCGAGCGATCCTTAATTCTCAAGGAGAAGAAGCTGACCACCCACAGCAACTTTGCGTTTCAATAGCAAACAGGAGAGGAGGCGTGAGGGGCAGCGAACACCGAGGAGGAAGAGGGGAAACCGTCAATTACATAATGCATTCGAATCATGAGCGAACTGTCCATCTCGATCGTCCATGCACGAAAGAGGATCTCTGTGTACGTGATGGGCGATCCTCGAGGTCACGGTCACTCAGTGTCTCGTGAAGATCAAATTTAATCTTGACCGAAAATTTCGATCGTTTCCGTTTTTGTTTTCTACCTTCCGCCTCAGTGGAGCAATTTTTATTATTATTTTCTGTTTGAGGTGAAATTGATGATCCTCGAGGTCACGGTCATACAGCGTTTTGTAAAGATCAAATTTAATCCTGACCGAAAATTTCAATCGCTCCATTTTTATTTTTTAGCTTCTGTTTGAGTAGAGCAATTTTTATTATTTTCGTTTTTAGGGTGAAATTGATGGTCCTCAAGGTCATGTCTACCCAGCGTTTCATAAAAATTTCGATTGTTTTCATTTTTATTTTACTTTCAACCTTTTATTTCACTTGAGTAATTTATATTAGTATTAGTCGGGGGGGGGGGGGGGGGGGGGTGTAAGATAATGGTCTTTGAGATCATGGCCCCTTAGCGTTTCGTCAAAATTTCAGCGGCTTCCATTTTTATTTTTTTGTTCTAGTAGAAAAATTTGCATTATTTTTTCTGTATAAAGTGGGAATTGGGAAAATTATAATTCAAGTAAATTAATTCTTTAGAGAAACAAAAAACCTTGTTCAATCTTCTGAGCTATTAATTTGTATATTTCTTTATAAATATGGACTTGTCACGAGTCGTTTTTAACAACAAATACGAAAGACGTTTTTAATTAAAAATATTCCCCGTTCAAAGATTTAATCCCGCTTGAAGTGTAAAACATCTATATCCTTATGAACAAAACAAATTTTCTATATTATAAAATAGATGATTATCTAGCATAAATTGAATGACACTTCACAATGAAGAACACTTTCAACATCGAATCGATGAAAATCCTTGACTTTTCTTCGTCATCATAATTGTTGTTCTTCTATTTCTTCTTCAGACCTTGTTTTCGTGCTTCCTGTTATCACGACCTTGGAATTAATTGGAAGCCCGACAAGACCGCCGAACGATCCTCCAAAGAAGCTGATCTTCGACATCAAGGTCGCAAGATATCCATCGAAAAGTAAATTTAGCCGTGGTTGAATAGTTTTATCGCTTCACCACTTGAAATTCTAATCTCTCTCTAGCCTTTTAATCCTCTTAGTTCCCTCCGCGGACATTTTAATAATTCAACGACGACCGTTTCGTGGCAAATCATTCTTCCGTTAGTTCGCCGGCTGATCATCGTACCTCAGAGTTGATATTAGACGGGACCAACCATTAAGAATCGTCCTCGAAGGGATACGTGCCACCGTACGACATTTCTTCCTTTTTCTCCTGATTCCTAGAAGCTGTCAAGCAGGATTATTATTTTTGTTTTCGGGAACACGGACGGTGAAACGGCACGAAGAAAAAGTGTAGCGATTGAAAGTTAGGTGAACTCTGTGCAGAAGTGAGAGACAAGCTGATCGTCGAGGTCATGGTCACGCGCTGCTCATGAAAACTAAGAGACGTGATTCGAAATTGTTTTCCAGTCATTGAATCGCTTTATCGTAACAAAAACGGTCGAATCGCTGTCTTCTTTATTCCAATGAAAGCTTTTAGAAAAATATTATTACGAAATGTGCGAACTACGGTGCCACAGAATTGATTTAAGCAAGAGAAATGTTTAATAACACTGACATTAAAATGATAACACAATAAATGTATACATTTTTCCTGAATAAAGAGTATAGCGTATTAGTCTGTTCAAGTTCATATCCATATCTGCAATTTTATTTTTCATTTTTAACGTGATCTTGAAATTTCGTTCCAAGTAGCATTCGACCTTCTTTTTCAGTCGTGTATATTTTTGAAATTTTAAAATTGAAAGAGAAGCTGTATCGTGCTGAAATGACCTTGAACACCTGATTTAGGCGCAGCAAGTTCGTCCATGACGTTAATTAAAATTGGTGGCAGTGCCAATAATTCTTACACCGAGTATACTCGTGCATCAGAATTCCAGCTGAAATTTAGTTTTTGAATTGTTATCTTCCTGCTTGGATTTTAATTAGGCACTAAAAAAGAAGTAGTGCGCAATCTCCATGCGCCAAAAGCTTGCTATCACTCACGTTGCTATCACTAGAACTAAAAGTGTCGCATTACGCGACGTCAAATACACGTGTAACTTCCTTGTAATCTTCTCGGCTTTCTGTGTCAGCAAACGTCAAACGTTCCAGAAATATTATCTGCCGTATAAGTGCACAGTCACTAACCATCATGGCTTGGTCACGCGTACAGTATTTTCGGACGGGTGACTGTAACAGTAACACAATCCTCCATTTTTACGAAATGTTACTACTTTTTTTTCGCGTGCGGTACACCAGCTCGATTTGCGAAAAATTCACCTTGTGCTTCTCGAAACGTCGATCGAATATTTGTTGACGCAAAAATTCCAGTCTTTTTCGAATTTTTCAAAATGAGTTTCTTGCCTGTATCTCGATCGCGTTTTTTTAAATTTTGATTGCAAGTAACTTTGTCTCCTGGTACAGTTGATACTGTTGATGAGAACTGGTTTTGTATCAGCTAACTTGAAATTTTATGTAAGGATTCATTGACTATATCACGAGAAACGATGTGACCATCGAACACACAATCTTTTCAATTTTTTGACGCATATTTTACAAAACGGAACTGACAGCGCGTTCTAGAAACATATAGTCTTTTAAATTGTAATTCTACACGAAATATTGTATTGGCAACTAATTTCGCGACCGTGGAACCTTTTGGTATGCAAAATGTTTATTAAAATTGTTAGTAATTTTTTATTAAAGTTACTTACATTTGAATTTTGAATGTTCTTTTGTGATAGTTCTGGTAATTTTTTGACTCCGTAATAGTAGACTTGAGGGTTATTTTCGAGGCGAAGAAATTCGAAGGGTCGCGAATTTTCTTGCCAATCTAATAATAATACTTTGAGGAAGATTAGAGAGACAGAAACATTTGAATAATTTCATGAGTCACTGTGTCTGTCAAATTCAATTTGAGACTTGACATTTGCCTTAGGTCACTCACAATCGGATATCCTGAAAAATTATATGTAACCACAAGTGGTCTTATTATTCTAAAATAAAATATAATATTAATATTGATTGAATAATTAAGAAGACACAGTGTTTCTGTGCTTCGACGAGTGTTTTTCAAGCAAAGGAGAAGCTGTGACGAGGCTGGTCGGATTCTAGAAAAGTCCCGAATAGATGTCAGTGGTTCGATTGCATACAATCTAATACCGAGCATCTAATTTCCACACGGTCCGGAGATAGCGAGAGGCGAAGAAAACTGCACAGGCAGACGCGACTTGGAAGAAAGACGAAAAAAAAGAAGGAGAGAGAAAGGAAAGGAACGAAAACGGAACGCTCGAATATGGAGCTGTGGTGCAATTTCCCGTTTCCGTCGACCCTGTAGCCAGTTATCTACTCGCCACCGCAAGAACGAAATCTCGTATGCGGTAATACGGTCGTAATCTATTTTAATTCCGACTACCTGATATTTTGCATCATCCTTGCTGCCGATGAATAAAACAGCAGGACGAACAGAAGAAAACGCAGTCCCTCTCCCTCTCCCTCGCCCTTTTTTGACTTCTTTTCTCATTGATTCTTCTCGATGAACATTGTTTCATTCATGTTTCCAAAGTCACCCTTTTCTCTTTCTCTCTTATGTTGAAGCTTGCCCTTTGTCTCGACGCGATAACATACGGAATTCTAAGGTCGTAGGGGATGGAGTTGAAGAGAATAAATTAAGGGAGAAACAAGAGGAAATTGATGAATTCCTACATTCTTTTTTTTTCTAGGACCTATAGTTTCTGCGATACACCGTCAAATAGATTTTTCGACCACAAGTTCAAGGACTATTTTCACCCCTTCAATGTGGACGACTGCCGATAAAAAAAATATGGGGTGTAATGTCACACCAAAATTGCGTGTGTCTTCGATAAATCATTGAATACATTGAAGAAGACAAACTGGAAGTTATTACGAATCAACCTAAGCTAACGTGTCTGACCAGTAATATCTTTTTCCACTGTAAGCGGGGACACGACAATGTCATGTCCAATGACGGAGGTTAAAGTTCACCAATTTCCGAAAAATAGGTGATCCAAGGGAGATGGGAGGATCGAAAGGGAGTCAAAAGTGGATCACGATCCAACGAAGAAACTTTTCGATCGAAAAGCGAAACTTCTGACCGTTCGGGGTGGAAAGACGAGGGAGACGAAGGTTAGCTGCACAGAAAGACGCGTCTCTGTGCTGTGAGTTGCCGACCGGGGATCGCCTTGAGGGAAAAAAAGAGGATGCGGGTTGATTTGCTGAAACGATTTCCCGTTTCCATCGATACCGATTCGTCGCGGCGCCTGCGAATCGCCGCTGTGCCTTTTCCGTTGAATTATGTTGATAGTATTCATTCACGAACATCATCGACGACCTGCGAACGAAACGTGTGGAAAAACAAGTGCCACTGGCCGGGTGGCATCCAGACGCAACGAGAACAACGCGACCAGGAATAGATATACCAGACGAGATACCCTATAAACAAAGTAACAAACTGCTAACCCCCTCGTCTTAATCACTTCTTCTTCCACTTTCAGAACTGCCGTTCGGTACTTGCTCGCGGAGCGTCGGCCAATTCGCGTGGAAGACCTCGAAGCGAGGAAAACTGCTAGACATCAGACATGCAGCGGTTGGGCAAAATAATGGAAACAGCTCGTATATTAACACCTTGATGTCCGTTGTCGCATATACAGTAAGCCCTCGTTTAATGCTACCCCAATTAACGCTGATTCAATATAACGCGGTCTTTTTCCGAATCCTAGAAAAGCTCTAAATATGTATTCCATGACTCGATATACCGCGGTTCTTGTCATCGAAAACTGGCGATTCGTCCAAGACGTCGCGCTTTGGATGCGATCTCTTGCTACCAACAGTTGCTCAATGAGAAGAAAAGACAAAAAACGACAAATAACACTAGACGACTTCGTCAGCAAAAATTCAAAAATTTCAGAATGGCCACAATCTTCGACAACACAAAAATAAATTTTTTCTTTGTATGTATATGTATTATACATGGTTTATAAGTTAATATAAAAGTAACTTAAAATTAAAGTAAAACTTCTTTATTTTTAATCGTATGTTTCCTTATCCCTCTTTAATATGTGCTAAGATGACCTCATTTAATGCTGTTTCGTTTAACGCTTTGTCTTTTAAGAACATGTCTTGAGCGTTAATCGGGGTATTACTGTACGTGATTTAATTCTTTTGAATGGTATGTTTGTAAAACAAGTAAATAAGTGTACCTATCAGTCGAAAAGACGAATAGCCAAATACTTAAAAATTCAGATTGTAAGCTAACCGATATAAGACAAGAAACGCAGAATATTTTATTAAACTTAACTAAAGTCATGCAAAAATAGCCGAAGAAAGAAGTTTTCGCAAAATATTTGCGGCCGTCAAAGTGTTAAGAAAATTCTTTATTAATATCGTGTAGGACCACTAATTGGCTACACTTTCAAAGGAAATGATCGAGAGATTTACCGCTATAGGGATCAAATCCTCTCCGGATTTAAAATCTTTACTTCTCATTGACAGAAGGAAAGTGTCTGACTGCATAGTAGACTTCATAAAAAAAACCAATATAGACATTTAACCCAATGATCTAACTTTTTAGTATTGTTCTGTGGCAAATGGATTCAGTCCGATGCCATCCCACCCTTCCACACACACCACCACCATTGGCATCTAATACAGTCGGAATTCTCATGGGAATGGAATCATACAAATCCTGAATAATGTTTAATGGGATATTATACCAATCTTCAAATTCGATCACAATGTGTACAACTTCATGGCTATTAATCTCAAGTACACAATACACGACTTATGAGCAATGTTTCCATTATTTTGTGCAACCCCTGTATTTCAGCTATTTTTTCCAGGGAAAATTCTAGTGCACATGGATAGGGATTTGTGAGATTTGAGAATGAGAGGGTGTTGTTTTGTAGCGTATTGGGTCTTATGAGATAGAGTTTTGAATAGTGATTGTAGGATATAGGGTGCTGAGAGTCTTAGGGGTAGTATAAGTCGTCTTTAAATTGGTTTATAGCAGAAGATTGGAGATAGTTAATAACTAGAGTAGGGATACTCGATATTTTTTGAGGAAAACTGTTGGATACCGGTGTTCCTTTCAACTATTTTTCCAAGGAAAATTTAGACAGAAAGAAATAGAGTTTCGTGAGGTCTGAGAATGAGAGGGTGTTTCTATGTACCGTGTTGGGTGTTATGGTAGTGATTGTAGGATATACGGTGTTGAGAGTCTCAGAAGAAGTATAAGTCATTTTTTAATTAGTTTATAGCAGAAAGTTGGGAGTGTTTTTTGTGTTAACGTGGTTGATAAAAGGAAATATTGGCAAAATTATATTTTATCGTTCCAATATTTGAAAAGTGTACTTTCTAAATTGCAAAAAAATATCTAGGATATAGTAATGACTCTGGGGTTCCAATCAAAATAATTCAAATTGTAATAACTAGACTACGGATGTTTTTTTTGTGGTTTTGAGGTTTTTGTGTTAATCTGATCAATTAAAAAAAATAATAGTCATGAAACTATATCGCAAAGCTTTAACGTTTAAAAAATGTAACCTTCAAATCGCAAAAATATCCGCAGTCTAATAATAACTCTGAGCTTTTAATCAGAATGATTCAATTTGTAACAACTGTGAGATAAGTGGCTATGGAAGCCGCAAACGTACTGTGAGTCATTTCTTAATCATCCTTTGCGTAGGAAAAAACGAATTAACTCTGCCGTTCCACAGAAGCTACATGTACGATTCAATTTGTTTGTCATAATTTACTTGGATCATAATTAAGAAATTGAACTTTTATTTCACTCCTTTAATCCTGCAAAACAAAAATGATAGTAAAAATGAAACTGATCGTCGAATTCCATTGTAAATTGTACTGTTTATTTCCTGGGCAAACAGCTGCAACAATGTTACGAGAAGCACCCTATGAATGCGTGCTGCATTATTTCAGGAGTCTTTCTAATGCTGATACATACAACAAATTAGGAAGCAACTCAGACTGTGTGATTCTATGTATCAATATTTGCTTCCCAAATCGCGAGAATCACATCTTCTTCTTCGATTTCAGGTTACTGGAAAAGTTTCCTCACGAAAAAAAATTCTATACTCAAACTGAAACATTAGAACCAAATTCTTAAGTATCTAAAAGTATGTGTCAATCGGCAAATCCGAAAGGTAAATACTGAAATTGAATTTTTGAGGGTTAATCGCATTCAGTGTAACGAGAGAAGAAATATCGACCAAACGAAAAGCTTGACGACGCTCGTTGCCATGAGTTTCTTGTGTTTTCAACTAGTGGCTGTCATGCGATACGTTTTCCTGAATTATTAAATAAACTAAGAATCTCTAGACAGTTTAAGTAGAGTATCGTTGCACTAAAAGTACACAGTTTTGGTAGGATGCAAGAGAACTGTGATTTGCAATCCACCTTCCCGGACAAGGACGTCGACGTGTCATCTAGCTGCGCTTCGTTGCCTGAAACAGACGTAAACAAATCGGTTAGAACTTATTCCACTGATCAATTTTCAATTCGTCAAAATTTTCTTTTTCTTCCCATTCAAAGTCGACACGAAAGAAAAACTATTATACTTCTCAAAGACTCAATTTTAAATTTTACTCCTAAAACAGTTTTGAACATCTACTTATCTTTTTTCAATTTTCAAAGACTACCAAAAATTCGTCAGTAGACTTCGAGGATGTCGCGGGAGCGTCAGGAATTTTCACAGAAATGGAATCAGAGCCTCGAAAAGTTGAGTGTCCCTTGGACCAGCAGGTTTCGAGCAAATCGACGCCAGAATCGATACCGGAAACGGACAACGAGGACAGCCCCAGCTGGTTGTCGTGTTTCGACTGCGACACGATTTTCGACGTAACCTGCGAGAATTTGTCCTACTACAATTCGACGAAGGCTGAGAAGGACAGCGACAGCGACCTGGACGACACGTTAATCTTCGACGATGCTGAAGACAGCGAAACGACCGCTCGAGACATGTCCGTCATTGGCAGTTGCTCGAATTCCTATTGTCAACGACCTGCAGAGGAAGTCTGTGAGACGACAGTCGATGATTTAGTGGGAAGGACAGGGAGCGATGCACCTGTTGTTGATACCAAGGCTTCTTTAACTGAGATAAAAATGGCTGAAGAGAACCCTGAAAACGTGGTTCAGGGTGCAGATGAGAAAGATATTCGTGCACCAATTCAAGACTCTCTGAAAAATGTTGAAAATATTGATGATAAAACTAGGGATTGTACTGAAGCGAAACCTGAAGAGTCACGGAGGATTTTCAGTCCTAATGAAGTTGCTGAAGAATTAAGAAGGGAAGAGAGTTTTAATTTTTCTAGCGATTCAGACGATGATATTGAAAAGGAATCGATTTATTCTTCACCTAGAGTCAGCATCTCTGCTTACTGCAAGCTTAGGGACGAAATGAAGGATCAGAAGCTTGAAGAGACACTAACTTCTTCGTGTAAGGAGATGAGAGAGACAGCTACGTTGGAAGAATACGTCGAAGCTGATGAAGTTGTTCAGTGTGAAGATTCAAAGGTATCAAATATGGAAAGAAAAGAAAATTTGGCAGAAGGCAGTCCTGAAGAGATACCACAAGAAGAAAAAAGATATGTGGATCTGTGTTCTCCAGAAGATTACCTGGAGAAGCTGGCAGAAATCACGGAAGTGACGTGTCCAAAAACCGAAGAAGAGGTGCAGGAGACGCTGAAGAGGATCGCTGAAGGAAAAGCGGAAATAGAGAACCGGAAGAACGAAGCTTTGAAGAACCTTTCGATAGAGTTCAACCAGATCGAGAAGCTCATCGAAAATAATTCATCAAGTATGACAAAATCTACGGAAGGCAGCGAGTCTGATGAGAGTCTCGATGAAACCAGAAGAAAAACTGAAGGTTTGGAAATGCCCTTGACGAAGGATCAGGTCGCTGAGAGCTTCAAGCTGAAGACCATGCAGAAGGAACTTTCAGACGAAGAAACACATCGTGCAGAACTCTTACGAGAGTGTCTGCAAGTTATTCCAGAAAAGGAACTTGTACAATCTTCAGAAGTGAAAATTTTAAACGAACCAGAAGAGAACAAGTCAGAGCTCAATCTTGAAAAAGAAAAAAGTAATGTTGCTAGGATTTTTACAACAATCTCATCGCAAAAGGCTGAAGAGAACAAGTCAGAGGATTTAAAAATATCAGAAAAAGTCGCTGGAGGGATCGTTGAAGACATCATCGCTGATACAGAAGACTCTGTCTTCTGGGAGCTAACTAAGATACCAGAAAGAACGTACATCAAGGGAAAGGTGTACAATTTCGACAAGAAAAAGCACGGCGTCAGGTACAAATAAGCACATGATCAGGTTTGTGGATTTTCTGTTTGGTGAACAGTGTCTGGTTTTTAGAATGACCGAGGACTTCCTGAAGAATCACTGCAAAGAGAACAAGCTCTATCAGACCCCTCACCTGAACGACGTACTGTATCTTCACTATAAAGGTTAATCACAAACTTTCTAACCTCTTCGTCATCAGAACTCTTAAATTCTTCTTTTGTACACGAATTCGCACAATAAATAGTTTCGAAAACACGGCTGCCTCCATTTTGTGAACACAGTAGCAGAGGTTTCGCTTTCAGGTTTCGCCTTCATCGAGAACTTGGAGAAGTACACCGGTCTGAAGTGTCTGTGGCTGGAGAACAACGGGATCCAGGAGATTGCGAATCTGGAGAACCAGGGGGAGCTGAAGTGTTTGTACCTCCATAACAACCTGATCAGCAAAATCGAGAATCTCGAACGGCTGACTAGGCTGGACACCCTGAACCTCTCTCACAACACTATACGAAGGATCGAGAATCTCGGTGACTCGAATCGGTGCGTGTGATCCTCTGTGACCTTGACCTTCACGCACCTCTGCTTTCAGATAGCCTGAAGTTCCTGAACACTCTGAACCTGTCGAACAACTACTTGCAAGAAACCGCTGACATCGAGCATCTGCGACTGCTGGACAGTCTCTCGGTGCTGGATATTTCTCACAACATGATAAACACGGTCGATGTCGTTAATGTGAGTCCGTTATGCCCCGATGGCGTCACTTTAGCTACACGAGGCACTGAATGACGTTATTTCAGAGTTCACGAAAGTGGGCTTCATGTTTTGTAACGAGTCGAGACAGGTTTTTTGAGTCGAGTTCAAGAGTTTGCAAGTTTGTAGTGGATGATGGTTTAATGAATCATGATGTGTCGACGCCTTTAAACACTCTTATACAGGGGTCTTAATGTGTAAACAAGAAATTGTGTCTGGACAAGTTCATCAATTCTAATGTTCATATGGTTCAAAAGGGACTGGAATTATAATTTGTTGACATAAATTTGCAAATCGATCCCTTCAAATAGTTTCACACAGGGAGTCTTAATTTATAAATAGACACACAAATAAAAAATCGTATGTTTGATCAAGTACATCAATTTTGTTGCGAATTTTGCAAATTTCTGGAGAAAGTCTGTACAGAATATAATATGGTTGAATTCATCTCTTTCATGTCACCCTGTAGAAGAAATATGTCAACGTGTCATTTAATAAAATGTAAATGTCCTTGAAATGATCTTCAGTGAATACATGAGGAACCTCCACCTACAGGTTCTGATGTCCTCAAACTTTTTTAACTCTTTCGCCGTTAACGTGACATACATGTCACACATAATGTAACATTTCTTGCATTCATTATTATTGGGGCAACAGATTAGTATAAAATAGTAGTCGAACGTAAATGTCACAGTCTATTTCTTCAAAATGACAAATGGAAATAAATTATAATTTTGGAGATTCATTTTTAGAGTTCTTTCGGATCTATTGTAACAGAAAAATAAAATCTTTAATCCGCTCTAAAACTATATTTTTCTATTTGACATGATTTGCAAAATACCTAGACATCCTGTATAATAAATTACACAATCCACTGGAATGAGATCGATTATTTCCTGAAGATAAGATGTAACCTGAAGATACGTTACAGATCTTGGGAGACATGAAAGAATTACGCGTGGTGACCCTGATGGGCAACCCTGTTCTGAAGACTATCAAACTGTATCGAAAGACTATGATCCTAAAATGCAAGAACCTGAACTACCTGGACGACAGACCAGTGTTCCCGAGAGATCGAGCTTGCGCCGAAGCTTGGTAAACCATTTAGTTGTCAATTAATTCAAACTTATTAAATACCTTGAAGTACATTTTCTGAAATTGATGATTTCAAGTATTATGTCCGTAGTAGTATTAAAAACTAACAAAACTGTCACCAAGACAGGATGCGCGGAGGGCCCGAAGAAGAAGCAGCTGAAAGGAAACGCTGGATCCAGGCGGAGCAGAAGAAAATCGACGACAGCGTGCAAGGTGAATATAAATTAATTATAGATGAAGAGAACTTTGAAGGGATATACAGTTTAGATTGAACCTCTTTCATAATCCGATAAATTGGTACCCATTCTCATGAGTACATCCTCATTTCTAAACCCTAAACCTTCAATTCTTCTTCTAAAATCACTATCCTCGAAGAACCAACTAGGAGACCATTAAGAAAGCCTATAAATTGCAAGGTACACGAAGAGTCTGTGTTTTCAAGTCTGAAAGGGTCCACAGTTTAGATTGAACCTCTTTCATAATCAACCACAAATTGGTACCCATTCTTATGAGTACATCCGCAGTCCTAAATCCTGAATCTTCAATTCTTCATCTAAAATCATCTTGGAGACCATGACGAAAGTAGTCTGCAGACTCTAAAGCTGTTTCGACGAGCTTTGGAGTACTGACACCCGGTCAATTCAATTTTCTGGAGCCAGAGTGCGCTCTCCGCTCTTCACGGTCTCCTAGATCGCGAAGTATCCTAGAGAAGGATAAATCTCATCTAACGTACGTTCAATGGATGTCTGTTTACCCGTGGACCGCCCTCGAAAGCCCTGATAAACAAAAGGAAGCTGTGCAAACCGGTCGGTTCGTCCGAAAAGGAGGCGGAGGATAAGAAGAAGAAGAAGGAGGACGACGAAGAAGTAGCCGCGGCCACGCACGTGTGCACGAGCAGCGAACTGGTAAGAACTAGTTTTGTCAAGGTCTGGTACAGAATTCGTGCTTCGAATAATATCACCCATCGGTCCCATCCGTCGACTATTTGATCATTCACCACGTGAAACACCCCGCTCTCCTGGTCGACGTTCAAGCTCAAGCTGGAGAGGAAGAAAAAGTCGGACGTCCCGTCCTCCTCCGGCTCTTTGGCGTCCTCGTCATCGTCGGACAAAGAGGTGGAGAACGGGCTGGACGATGGAACGGGGCAAAAAGGTATCGAGAAAAGTGACGGAAGGAGGCCAATGGCGGAGGAAGAAAGAAAAGCCTTAGGCCAGATCTCCGGCGAGCTTTTGCTGCCCTGGAGAACGCAGGTATTTTCACGTTCATCCGTCCAGGGTGAAAATTCATCGGTCACCTGACACGCTTTCAAGGAGAATTCAGATATTGAGAACGGTAGATTCGTCCTTGAGAAATTAGATAATTGGATAGTCTGAACTGGACAGGTGTTGGAGATTATTGTTCAGCTGGACCATCATTGGTTCGGGGTTTTAGCTTGATAGATATTGTTCTGGTTATGTAGGCCCAATGATGAAATATACACGTACACGTGTACATTTGAGGAAATAAAATTATTTATTAGTCCTCATTTGATTACTTAAAAATTTCCAGATGCACGTAGTAAGGCCGAAAAGTTTCTGGCGTAACCCTGATTCACACGGGAGAACATGACACAAAACTTTTTCCATTCTGCAGTACGGTCTCTCTGTATTTCAATACATTTACCAGAGCACTTAATGAACATTTCTTTCCTTTTATAAAAACAATCTGATTTCTTCTTTTCAAGCCATTGTATAAAGACGGTCAGACTAGAAACTAGTGAACATTCACGCGTCTACAAAAATTTTTAATTTACTATATAAAGGGTGAATCACCTAAGATCTGAACCACAACTGTCTCTGGAGAAAATAAATATTCGACTCAACAAATATTGCGCTATAGAGAAATTGTTTTCTCGGGAGCCTATTTTTCATTTAATCATATGATATCTTGACCTTCAGACCAATATCTTCCGAAATTACTATTAAAAAATAGTAACTAGGAAATAAAGCAATTATTCTCTCTACACCAATCGACTTCTAATGAACATTAGAAACTTTCCTTACCATTGTATTCGCCCATTTGAGTCGAATACTCAACTTGAGTACTTGAATGACTCAAATGCCCACGCGTGAGCACTCGAATAACTAAAATACCCAACTTGAGTACTCGTATGACTCAAATACCTTCTTTCTCAAACGTTTTCTCATATCACAGACGCAACAGAGACAATTTTAGGTTCTATTGAATAGGTGACTCGTTCTATATATTTTTGTTGAAGATGTCCAGCGGTAAATCAGCCACGAAATTGATAGAGGAGATAGAGGAGACGAAGGAATACGTGGTGGGGGGCGGTGAACGGAAGCGGGTCGGGAAGAAAATTTTGGACGAGCGAAGAAGCGTCGAGGATCCACCGGGTGGTTATGCTCTGGGAAGAGAACTGGCCCATTACGAGAAACTTGTCCTGGAGACGAGCAACGAGACCGAAATTACTCGTCGATCTTGTAACAGCCAGCCGAAGCAGAACGATAGTAAATTACATACCAATTCCGAAACTGATCACCGCAAAAACCGTGGCAGCTCACGAAATATTTTGTACAATCCTTTCTGCTCCTCTCGTACCACGGGCCAGCCTGAAATATTATTTTTTTTTATTTCAGAGAGCGAAGAAAAACGTTTGAAAAGTTCTTCGACTCTGAACGAGAGAAGCGAAGCCGAAGAAAGCTCGTGCAAGGATGTTTCGATCGATTATCGAAGAAAAAGCGATCGATATCCTTTGATCAGTCGGTTGAACAGCATTCGAGATGATATGAAGGAGTTTTGCGCGGACATGGAGAAATTTGTGGAGAATAATAACATCGTCTTCAAGAACGGAGATGTTAAAGGATTCTGGAGTGAGAAGGACGAAAGAAATTCTCCAGATGAAGGGAAAGAATCAACGAGAGAAGGTGAAGAAACAGAATCAACGAAAGAAGGTGGAGACTTCAAATGGTGGAGCACGAAAGAGAGGAAGCTGAAAGTCAGGGAGATCATGAAGAAAAGAGAAGAAGAGGCTGAGAAAGCTGATAGTGTTCAGAAAATTGAAAAGTTTGAGGTTTCGCGTGAAGAACGAAACGATGAACGTAGAGAAGGTGTTTACGATTTGTTGACCCTGAAGACGTGTTCCAAGCTTCTTCTACACGACGTGAAGGCTTACCCTGAAAAGGAAGAAAATTCTACGTCCTCTGAGTCTGTTGAAAAAGAAAGCAACGATGATTCTTCTGGAGTTTTGAATTCTCTGTTTCAAGAATTGGAGCGAAAGAATGAGAAATTCGAGAGGACGAAATCGTTCAGTTCTCACGAACTGTTGCCTATAGAAGAAACTGAAGAAGGTGTTGAAGAACCACGACAATTTGATAATAGCTCGAGCACGGATGAGTTAAAATCAGAAAAGGGTCAACGGCTTAAAAAAGAACCTGTTCGCGTCGAAATTTTGGAAGCTGACCCCACCAACGTTACACCAATCAATTCAACCGATGAAGAGTCAGACAACGAGTCTATAAAGACTGTGATAAATCGATACGAAAAGCCCCAAAAGACCGATAATGAAACAAAACGTTCAGAGCACACTTTGGAATCTTCCAACGAGAAAATAAATACATCACACGAAGACAAAATTGAAAATTTCTCTGACGTTACAGAAAGTGTCTCTATCAGCCCTGAAGAAAATCATACTTCAAACACTGCAACATCGAACCCTGAAAAATCGAATCAGGCTTCGAGGTCCTGTAAAAGGACATCCAACTCAGACTATTTGGACGTTGTCAGCAAGAGGTCGCATCTGATCGACGAAATGAACCCTGAAGAGAGCACGACGAACCGAAAGAGCGAAACTGTCGAAAGGTGTAGACGACATTTGATGAAAGAGGCGAGGAAATTCGTGAAAAAGGAGTCGCCGTTGATCGACAGGTGCATAGACAGTCTGTTGGCGAAGAGAAACACGGAAGAACAGGGAAGAACTATGAAATACCATCAGGACAATTTTTTCACTTGCACAGCTTCGAACTTGATGTTTTTGAGGTCCGGTTCCGATAAAAAATCAGAAGTATTCAAGGGTGTGCAGAATTCGAATGATCAATCAGGTAAATATCAAAACACAACACGAAGTGATTAGGTAATTGCAGAAGTCTTGATACCATTTCGGGTTTCGATAACCAACTATCGAATTTGGAAACATAGCCTAGGATTTTAACACTTTGACGGCCGCGAATATTTGGAGAAAATTTGGTTACCATTGGCCATTTTTTGCAAGATTCTTTAAACGACGAAAGTTCTACATTATTTCTTTCCTATACAATATTTTATACCTTTCATTTTATAAATGCTTACGTACTAACTTTTTTGTCAGTCATAAGTATGTTCATTTATTTGCTTTATACGAATGTTGTACTAATCAATGAAATCATATATGCAGTGACTCACGAAATTGGTTAAATGAATATGTTATTTGAAAATATATTTACTTGGTACTGTTTCAGGATATTGTCATTTGAAGCAAGGTTTTAGAATTTGTAGTTATTTGAAGTTATCGATAGTTCTCTCAGAGTATTGTAATTTGAAATAAGGTTTTAGAACTTGTAGTTATTCAGTTGAGCCTGAATAAAGGAAGAAAAGTAATTATGGAAATATTTGATCAATTTCGTGAATCACTGTATATAGCCATTTCTAACAATGTTATCCTGTTACAAAAGCAACGACCTCCGTTAGAAACCTTCCAAAACTTCAGCCATCACCCAGTACCTGAAGAAGCATCTGAACATTAAGTAATAATTTTTAATTTACATCATAGATGTTCAGTCGATCGCTCAGTTCATAAAACAATCCGAAACAAGCGAGAAAAATGATCCAACCAGGCTTGAAAAGGACGTGAATCTTTATCAAGAGTTCTGCGAGCATTTGGAGCGGCTGAACGACGATAGGAAGCTGCTGATCGAGCCAGACTTCTTGAAAAGGGGCAACATAGATCCGGAGGGAGAGAAACGCGACGTTCTATCGCCAAGGGAGACGAAACAGTCGAAGAAGAAACAAACAAAGCCATTGATCGAGGTGATTTCAGAGAAACCGATAAACGTAGACGAAGAACTTGAAGAAACACCCGTCGACCCTGAGGATCCTACGATGGACGGAGCGTTAAAAGACAGAATATTGAGGAGCATAAACGCCACGAAGAGCGAAGAACAGATTCAGAGGGCCAAGAAATCGGCTGACAGATTGATGAAAATCTCGAGGGAAGCTATGGCTAAAGGAAAATCGCTTCTTCTGCAACCAGCGTCTAATCAGCAACGTGTCAGTAATTTCTACTCTGGACAATTATTTCTACACTGCGAATTTTTATGAAAGTATACATTTTTAGACTACAATATTTTTTATTTCCATGTAGTTGATGAAACGCCAGTATGGTAGAACTGTATTTTGCGGTTGAAATGTTTAAGAGCACATTTTTCGTTTCACTTGCTCTACAGGGTGTCCCAGGATTTAACCGAACAATTTTTCTAGCATGTTTGGTAGGTCATATACACTATGAGTATTGTTTCCGATCATTTGTTACTGATTCATTTAAAATAAAAAACATTCTACATGCATGTGACTGCAATGGAGCGATAATTCTACATTTTTCGCGCAGTTCTTATCTTTCTGGACCCGTAAACATAAATTTATTCGAAATGCTGGAAAAGTAGTTCGATCAACTCGTAGGACACCCTGTATAAAACGAAAGTTTTTCATAAACTTTAATAATACGTTAAATTGCACAACGATGCGCAGTCTAATTATCTCATTAATCATTTTTATCACGTCTGTCTTCGTTTTCAGCATTTCGACGACAGCAGGCAGTTCTTCATGAACCTGATGAACGAGGAGTCTTCACAGGAAGCTAAAGAAGTCGTAGAGTCCCTTAACTCGGTCAAAGAAACTTCTGAGCCAGATGCAAAAGCTGAAGAACTTTTAGAGTCACAAAATGTTAACACTACGGAAATGCCTTCGGTCGATGATAAAATAATCGAAGAAAAAGAAACTGGCAAAATAAAGAAGAGTTTAGAGATGCAGGTGGTTCAAAAGAACTGAAGAATATTAGAGCGAAGAAACCGCTCGCAGTTCACTGAAGTCGATGTTAAAAATCGATTTCGTATACGGTGCCAAAAGGAACGATTCACGGGGCAAACGTAGGTTCTGTAAGTTAGGTTCCACGGAACACTGTATTTCCTTTCTTCGTATTCAAATAAACGCGTTGCTGTTTCAATCAAGAAATCGCATGATTCTTCGACCAACAAAAGCTCGATCTCTTATTAATCTTCCGACCATCACAAAATTGTTTATTAAATTGACAAACAAAAAGAATGGAGTAACCTGAACGACGGATGGCAAAGTAGACGAAGCTTTTACTACGTACACTTTATTTTTTTGTCCACACTCACATCAATTATATAATAATAATAACGATGATGGCGGTGATCTGGTGAACCGTAATTAATAGTAAGAATAATTAATCCGTAATTATGTATAATGACGATCGGTTGCTTGCAAACGAAACAATAGTCACCGACGTACTCATTTGTTTATTCATTTTTTTTTTTTTACGTCGTCGTTCTCGAGGACACGGGGAATTCCGCGGGAATTTCGCGCGTCCTCGCAAAGCTTGGCAAAAAGCTCGTGATATTTATACGTTTATATAGGATGATATCGGAACGAAATTCCATTTCTCGCATCTCTCGTCGAACCATTCTCATCTTTCTATTTATCTCACGCCATTTTCCATCCCGTCTCGCGTCTACCTCTCTTCAATTTCACGTTCGACCCTTTCCGTTCGTTTTATTCATTAATATACGCTATACGATTTTCTGTTTTTTTTTCATCGCGTGCTCTTACGAACTACATTTTTCTTTTTTTTTTACTGCTCTCTGGCTCACCGCAGGAAGTAAAGAAACGTACAGATACATTATCCTCCACTGTCTATAATTATTACAATAATAGATTTATAAATGTTCACTTTCCCTCTCTCGAGCTTTCTTTCTCTCTCTCTCTCTCTCTCTCTCTCTCTCTCTCGCACGCTCTCGCTCTCGCTCAGGCAAAATCGAACAGTCAGTAGAATTCTTCGTACAGCGTTCTCGCTTTCACACACGCACACATTCGGTTGCTCCCTAATTGTAAGTTATTTTCTGGACGATACCGGGTGGCCGGGAAGTCTCGACGATCCGAAACGAAGCTGAAAGGTGCATCGAGGAGAGCTTTTCAAAACGAAACGAAACATTACTTGTGCAGATCGTCGAATGAATTCCCGTCCACTCGTATGCACGTCTCTTTGGGCTTATCTTTGCTTTCTTATCGTATTGTTTATACCGTTTTGTCGCTGCTGTTACCGGCGCGATTTAGTCGTTCGATGCGTGACAGCCCTTGCACGTTTTACGGCTTAGTGTACGTTTACAGAGAAGGTATCTTAACGTCTAATGCTTCATGTTATTCCTCCGTTTGGTATTAAAGAGTTTCAAGTCGCTGGAAAAGAAAAGTTTCGGAAAGCTGGTCGCCGCGCGAAAATTTTGAATTCGAATCGTGCGACGACTTGTTGAACAAAAATTAAGGGACGAAAGAGAAATTATTTTTGTGCTGATGAACGCGTTTCGAAAGGTTCACGCGACTCCCTGCGAATTTGCAATCGTGCGACGAACAGAAGCGAGGAGACAGAACTGTTCTTTTCGGTGGCGAGAAAAACGTCGAACTTACGTCCCCGTCGTTCGACCTTCGTGTTTCAGTCTTCGTTTGTGACGCCAGTCCGTGAAAAATAACGTCGATTCTCGTTGATTCTTCGCGTACTCTTGATCCCTATTTTTAGACGAGTGTCCGCTTTTATTGTGCACAGATAATTCAGCCAGCGTACCCCGTGAAAAATGCTCACCTTTGTACTCTACGATCGTTCTGCTCGTGTGCTTCTTAGTTTTTTTTTTCTTTAAGGAGGATTGTCATCGTGCGTTGGTGTTTTGTTTATTTTTTTTTTCGTCGCGTCGCCGTGTTCCGTAACGAAATACTCCGCGGATGATAACGTGGTAAAACATGCGAAACGTCTCTTGCAGAGGATATGTTACGACGTTCGGTCGGAGAAATATTTTGGAAACGTTCTGATGGACACACAGGGTAGAAATCGTGACACGATGTTCAAATGGGGGATTCGTTGTGTAAGAATAAATCGAAAAACGTGGAATAGAATTTGTTGTGTGAATGTACGTTTTCGAGAAAATTATATCTGAATATTCGTAGTATTTTCATTTATTAGGCGTTTCGAATTAAAGTTGATTGAATGAATGATTTGGAATGAAGTATAAAGAGTGGAATGAAGTAACTGTGTTCTTAATATTATAGTTGGCGTCTTTCATTTAAAAAATGTTATGCAACATGAACGCTCCATTAGAAAGTTATATTAATGTATAAAACTGGTTTTCATGTATTGTGACCAGGTATAGAATTTTTCATTGTGTCACAGAACTTGTTAATAAAATAAATAATTTTCACGACCAATTGTAAACCTTCCAAACAAACAGTTTCATAAATAATTTTTTCGAAAAGCATCGTACGAAAACATTTTAGCCTCCATTTCCAATTCATGCTTACCCAAAGAATCACCCTTTCGTACCACAATTTCAACCAGCCCCTAATATCGATTAAAAATTGCAAAAACAATTTTTCTTTTAAAACTGGACCAGTCGCTGCTAGAAAATCGTTAAAAAATGTCCCATAGCGCGTTGAAATTAGTGTCATTGCCATTCGTTCGACAAAATCGTCAGCGCGATTGCAAATTCGAGGGGTGAAAGTAAAATTCTCTCCCACTAGAAGAATCAAATGTACAATTATAATTGGAACCGCCTCGAAAGGACGTTCTCGTAAAATCGCCGGAAAACAAGCTTCCCAGACAGACTTCGCGAAGCTCTTAAACCGTGTCAAGAGAACTGAAAAATTCTTCGAGAATCGAAACGATTAATAATCAATATTCACGTACGAATTCCCGTGTTTGTTGTTGTTGTTGCTTCGCTTAAAACGACAGTTCTCGTCGACAAAGAGAATCGCCAAGATTCGCACACGATGGAACGATTCGCGGACCGATTCCGCGATATCTCGAACGAAATCGTTCTGAATACAAAGTACAGTACTCGTCGCTGCGCGTCTACAAAAGATGTACGAGAACAATTATCCATGAAAAACGTTATTTTGTAAACAGTGTTAAAATCTTAAGATAAACAATGTATGACTATATCGCAACAGTATCAATAGAAATGGATCTGATTAATAGGATGCGGGTGATGCACGTTGTCGTTTTGGCCCGCCGATCTTGTCGTCGTCCCCAAATTTAATATCACGCGCGTCCGATCTCGAACAGATTTTCACCGCGAAACCATAGAAAAATCGACTGAAATACAATATTAAATTCGACGACGATCCTCTTTCGTTTCACCGTGCTCGTTCTCGTTCGTTCGACGATCAAATCGACATTTTCGACGAGCACGTTAGATCTCTTTCACCTTCGAATGTTCCGCGAAATTTCGAAGATTTCGAAAATTGAAGCTCCGACGCGCTAGAATACGCTACATAGTTCGTCGTTTGTTTATCATCGAAATGGTGTTCCTCATTTTGTGCACGTTCCCATGGGAGTTTCTTGACCTGTCCCTCGAACGTTTTCATAGCGTCTCCCTTCATGTAATTCTGTTTTCTAGTTAATTTTGCAACGAACAGAGATGCTGAGAGACAAAATGGAACAGAACGTCAGTGTGATCTCAGTCTCCAGATCGATAGAAATCACCCCAGCTTCTCATCGAATTTTTTGTTTTTCTTTTTGGTCGATCTTTGAATGCTTCGAGGGGATTTTACGCACGTTCATCGAAAAAACGAGTATACACAGCTGTGGCGATAAAGCGTGCTCGGGAAACATTCATCAGAATATCCTTAACACGTTCAACGAGTAACCCACCTGTGGGTCATACCGCCACGAGTCGTCTAATTAGTAAGAAAAATATTTAAAAGAGATACAGGACTCTGTAATGCGACTATAGTCGGCAGTTGATCAGAAAACTTTATAATGTCCTGTACAGGTGACAATTTTCGAAATTTATAGGTTTCAGTGCAGATCTGTCCACGAAAGTTCTTTATGCACCATCAGAAGTCGTTGGTAAAGGACAGAGTAACAAACGGACCTTGATGGACTTAGGCATAGTCGATGGGAGAAATATAGGCGTTTGACACGATACATTTGTCAGAGTCTTCAGAATATGTAGTTCGAACATTATAGAAAATATAGAAGACTTCTCACATTACGATTGTAAGTCAATAATTTGTACGTTAGGATTACAAATAATTAGAATTGTTTACAGAGCAATATCTGAACAATTTACAGGCATACGCCTTAAATTTACGTCAAACTTGTTGCTGCTACAGCAGAGACATTTAGATTATGCCGTTCAAGGTCACATCTCGATCTTCAATTTCCGTTTACAACCTTCAGAAACTTAATTTACGTGTTACTATTATCTGTTCCACTGACTATACCCTGAAACAGAGGTCTCTCCGTTTACTCCAGAGCAATCTGTGGACAACTCCGACTTTCTTCAACTGAAACAAAACTCGATATTTGTTCCGTGTCTACCTGAACCGTTGAACGTGTTAATTGCAGTTTCAAAATTAACAAATCTCTCTCACTCTCTCTCTAGAATTCGATTAGCTAGTCAATGGGTCGCGCGAATGCCTGCGGGATGTTCAATTACGAAAAGAATCGTTTCAACGCGACCTTTTCTCTTCACCAAGTTCCCTGAACATCCCAGGCAGAGTCTACCGCAATTCTCTTGCTCCCAAAATATGTTCTCTGTCCCCGCGTTCACGGAAACGATTCATTTTCACCGTGATGATCGCTGATGAGGATGACAGGGACACCCACGAGGTTCGAAACCCGTCGCAACAACAGCAAGGATCATTCTTCTTTTTTTTTTCATTTTCTCCGTCGAATCCACGGCTCTCCGGATAAGGAAGAAACACGGACTATCCCTACGTTCTCATACAAGGACAATGGAAAAAACGCGGGAGATTCAGCTGACTTCGTGCCCCGTGAAGGCAACGTCCACGAAGGATGACACTTCGAATGAGCTAGTCTAACCGTCGATAATTTATTATTATTATTGTTGTTATTATCGTTAATATATGTATACGTATATATATGTATATATATTTATATATACTTTTATATATAAAAAAGTGATGAAATCCTTGTAACTATCTATATCAGTTTAACAGCGAAGACGTGTCTCCCTCGGTTGTCTTTTTCCCGTTTTTTTTATTCTGTTGAGTTTCCGGGTGAATGTGCACACTTCCGTTTGTGCCCTCTTCTTCGTATCCTCTTCCGTTTTTTCCTTCTGTCGTATCTTTCACGTCGTTCCGGCGCGTGTCGTCGTCCTTCCGTTCGAGTAGCTTTCTTCTCGTATATATATAATACACGCACTATGTATATTTATATTTATATCGTACTTTATGTTCGCTCGTAACTTTGAAAGAGGCAGTATTCCTGATGGCTTCTCGTCGTCCATCGTAGAAGTAGTGTCGCTGAAATGAAGTCGCGTCGGCACGTCTTTTGTTCTTTTCGCTTCCGTTTCACATGTTTCTATCATTTTTTTTCCTCCCTTCTCTCCCCTCTGCTTTTCGAAAACCGTTGCAGATCGATTTCCGAGTTGAAATAGGACCCAACGAAGACGATCTTGCTCCCCCCGAAATCAACGGACGACGAAGAAACGGAAACGTCGAAGGGGATGAAAGCGATCGTTCGGACAAACGAAAAGATCGAGCAAGCGGTAACAAAATAACTGAAACGCCACGTCTCATTTTTTTCCAAGTACTTTTATTCACCTTATTACGATTCCAAAAAAAAAAAAGAAGAGAACGGCTGATTCCTTTTCTCCTGTCATCGTCGCATGCGTTCGATCGAAAAATCAGCTCTCGCATAGTGTGTGAAAATAAAAAACGAGGAAAATAAAAATAATCGAACAGTGTTCCGTGTCGAAAAACTTTCCGCGTGTCTTCCCTTTGATTCCTCCTGCGTGTTATCTATGACTAGACTTAATAAATCGTTTAATTTTGCATGCTATTCGTCGACAGTGTGTGTGTGTGTGTATATATATAATTTTTTCATATTCGTACAAAGGATAAGAAAACCATATTGCTTCGGTGGCTCGAGACTTCGAAATATAAAAACGAGAAGCCTTCTCCGAGAGGCCACGGAATCATGAAATACAAAAAGCACAAATCTTCCGTTTCCATATATATATATATGCTTTTTTTCCCTTCATTACTCGAACCTTCTTCCTTCGTCCTGAACACCGTGGTTTTCAAAGTTTCATAGGAGGTCGCGTTTCTCGAAGGAAGAAGGTCCTCTGTTGCTGGCGCGGAGAGAAAAGATTTTGTTCGTTCGCCTAATTTGGTCGCTAGAAAGATATGGAGAGGCGTGTGACGTAAGCGAGATTAGTCGAAAAGAGTTATATCAAAAAACCGATTATAAACTGTCCGAGAAAATGTGTTTCCTTTTCTTCTTTCTCTGTCTTCACTTCGTAACACGTGGTAGAATAACGTCTTTATCAACTCTGCAGAGATTTCACGGTCGTCCCCTTAATCGACAGTTCCCAGTCAGATTACGTGCATGTTCGGTTTATAGGAAAACAATAGTTGCTGGTCGCGTTCCGGAAACCACGGCTCGATCGATCGTAAACAGGGAACAACGGCGATTAGAATATTCGAAATAGTTTACAGTGAACCGAGTTAATTATAAATGATAACAATTCTTCGTGAAAACGAAGGAAATTATAATGAAACGCGAATGGAACGCAATAGTATGTACAAAACGGTCAACAGTCAAAAAACGAATAAAAAAAAGATTGTTATCGACGACGTGGTAACCGGAAAGCGATTGGACCGTAATCCTGCGGTACTGAACAATTGGATCCATCGTTATCTCCTTAGATACTTATATATTAAATATTAATAATTATAAATTACAATCATCATTAATATTAATATTAAACATTATCATTAATATTATTACTTTAAATGCATACACAGTTTAAACACCTATTTGTTTCATCGACAAAAAGAGGACAGTGATGAGATGGACAGAGGGTAGGGTGAGGGCGGATGAAGTAGAACAAGTAAAAACACGACCGTACGAAACGGTCGTGGATGAAGACAAATGAATGTTCGTTTTCGGTGTGATAGGGTGGGAGGTTGGAAAAAGAAGAAAAACGAAAGAACGACGAGGGTGAGAGAGTTTTGGTCTCGCGGTCCGTAGCTTCGATCCGTGGTCTGTTTCTTTGGGTCCTATTTCAAAGGAACTTCTAGGACGACTTTTTTCGTTTCTCGTCGAGAACACGTGCCTATCCTCGTGCGTGCGAGGACGATTCCTCGGTGCTGAACCGATAATCACTAGAAGAAATAAAGGTATGGGACTCTGCTTCGGCGAGAGCTTAGGAGGAACTCTTCTCTCGGTCTCGCGCTGTTTTCTATCTAGAGGGATCAGGGAATAGAGGCTACAAACTAAACGATTACACGTTACATTAAATATTCCCTTCTCTTCGTGACTTTTACTGCTGGTCCCTCGCGAGCGTGCGTCAGACCGCGGCGAGGCAAAATACATCGAACGTTTTCGGATTTATCCATTCTCTTGCTCTATCGTTATGGTTTTCTCTTTCATTTGCCAACGATGTCCTTTCATTCAACGACGATCCGAATTTCGACGAAAGGTGTGTTAACGAACGACTTGAAGGAACAACTCAGGAGTATCATCATTTGGTTATTTCATCGTTTTTTCTTTCTCGTTTCGTGTGGATTCTCGTTTCGATTGAAACGAGTCGCGCCTTCGAGACCTTTCGCTCATTCTTGCACACACGAACTCGTTCACTCTCGAACAATCTCTTGTCAACTCGACCATTCACTCAACTTCTCAAGAAAACAAAACCTAGAAGAAGAACGTATTTAGGATCGGTTTTCCATAGCAGAGGTCTATACAAAATAAATAACGATACATCTATAAAAATTAATCGAAGATATTGGATGCGAACTCGTCGGATACAGTCACAAGAAACGATGCAATCTTCGCCGATTTGTTGTGTTTTCAGGTTTCTAGCCGCCCTGAAGGGGGTGAACTGTACAGGAAAACAATAGAAATGAAGTGTTTCAAAAAAATCGATGTAAAGAAACGGAAACAGCATGATCAGAGATAAGTGACTTATATGTCGGGGCTCGTGGATGACCCACAATGTACTTAATGGCAGATGCCTTTTCTTTACGGTACTTCGCGTTTGTGTGCAAATGTATGTATGTAGTTCTCTATGTACGTATCTGAATACACGTGCGTACGGTGTGCGTGTAGGTTTGAATGCAATATGCGAGATTATCGTAACCTTGGCTGCTCGTCGACATACATATATAATACGTATATAGTTTCATGATCGTGTTTGCTTTTGTGCCGTGCACGAGCGACCGTATTTTCGTTCTATCATCGTGTCTCTCTCGCCTGGTACGACTTTGCTTCGTGCGTGTCGAAAAGAACTGAAAAGTCAACCGCCGGAGCAGCCGTGTCGGCGCTTCATCGGCAGTGAAAACGCTCGGAACCTTTTTTTTCTTCTTCTTTATAATAAAACCCTTTCATCGAACCGACAACACCACGAGATATCCACACACACATACCCACACACACGCACGCGGGTGTGTCGTGTGATCGATTCAAAAACCTTCGAGTGCGAAGATCTTCGAGGAGAAGCTATCAAGGTGTATATGCGTGTTCCTGTGTGTTTGTATATAACAGCACGTGCTCTTCGAAGGTTCGCCAAAAGTGATCCTTGAGAAAGGGGAGGAGAAAAAGGAAGCATACGCACGACACCCGGAGAGATCTGGCTGTCACAGCCATATTTTTGGTGCTTCCTCTCCGTACTGCCGTCCCTTCCTTTCGCCACGCTTCTTTCTCGATCAACCTCTCGTTCGCGCGTCTCGAACCGAAAAAACGGTGTTATTTCATTACTAGAAGCGCTGGTATTCGCGAGTGATTTTATCGCCGACCTTGCCACGTCGCCAGGTCAAATCGACGACGCGCCTCCGGTAGTCTTTTTTACCACCACAACCCAAAACGTTCTTAAATTCGCTGCTGCTGCTGCTGCTGCTGCTGCTACCGCCGCTGCTGCCGTGGGCCTTTCTGTTACTGTTGCTGTTGCTGTGGTCTATCGGATGTCCAAGCTTTCTTATCAACGTCAACTCCGGTGAACCTCGCGAATAGCTCGCCTCCGTCGAGGATACGGACACGCCGACTTCGGTGGTTAACTGGTGGTACTTAATGCTTATACTGTATGCTGATTGGCTGCAGTTGGTTCTTTGGAGGAACGTCTTGGGATGAACCCCAAGTTAGTTCCAAATACGCAGGAACGAGTCCCAGGAGCCTGTCGCTACCGCCATACCGTCCTCCGTTACGCCCAGGCATGACACGCGATTATCGTGGCCAGCTA
The DNA here is from genome assembly GCA_916610135.2 of Macropis europaea. Classification (NCBI taxonomy): domain Eukaryota; kingdom Metazoa; phylum Arthropoda; class Insecta; order Hymenoptera; family Melittidae; genus Macropis; species Macropis europaea. The sequence goes on from OU744344.1 coordinate 25,757,096, forward strand.
GGATTCCTGGAAAACAAAATAAAACAGTTACAGAACCCATTTATTTCCGCTTACGCATCCATGAAGCGAACAGTAATCCAATGTTGGATTTGCGAGTATTCAAAGAACAGAGTTCCACGTTTGGCTGGAAGAGCATTCGGGGCCGAGAATATCCAGCCAACCGTACTAGGGCAAGTTGTCATCGTTTTCTCGAGCACAATATTTACGAGCGTAACTCGAGAGGCGAGACTCTGGGAGGGAGAGAGATGGAGTATCGGCGAAGTTTCAGTCGGACACTGCCAAACAGTTTTTTTGCCGATGCAACTGAGTCACCGTATAAAAATAAAATTTTTTAATTTTTTATAATACATTGATGAAAATATTACAAATGTGTAGGTGAGGTTTTTCTAATGAAAATGAGTCCAAACACGATCTCATTCGGTTAATTTGTTATTAAAACGGTCTATAAGGTAATATTAGATAGTCGGAATGTCTCTGATAACAAATAGTTCGAATGAGATTGTGTTTGGGCTCGTTTTACTTGGGAAAACTTCATGTACCTATTAATAATATTCTCATGAATGTACAATGAAAAACAAAGTTTTTTATTTCCGTTATAGGACGATTCAGTCTTTATACAATGTATCATGTCGCACGACCTTGCCCCGGCTCCGGAAGAGCTAGGAGAGACATGTGATAGGGATACGGCCCATCCAGCTAACCGTGTCGAAAAGCATTTCAACCAAACGTGGAGCCTTGTATTATTAAAATAAATACGAACTCTTATATATAGAAATTTATTTTAAAAACGGAAAAGCTGGACAAGTGCTACGGCGGTTCTACTTCGTTTTCTATTTTCTTTTGGGGTCGTAAGGACGTGGACTTAACTAGGGGAAAAAATGTTTATAGCTTTGGGGATTCCAACACTAAAATTTCTTAAAGTGGAACAGTATTAACAAGTTTAACGTTGTTGCATTGAGTTTGCTGAATGTTTGGAAAAGAAATGGGGACACAGAGAGAAGGACTTAACATAAAATATCTCATCTCTCCTGCAAAAGAAGCTCTATGAGACATGGTGACAACGTACCAGCTCGTTCAGCCTTCATGGAATCCCATACGTTGCAGTTGAAGTCGTCGTAGCCGGCCAACAGTAATCTACCGCTCTTGCTGAACGCTACGCTCGTGATACCGCAAATAATATTGTCGTGACTATACATCGCCAATTCTTGATCTGCCCTAATATCGAAGAGTCTGCAGGTCGCGTCGTCTGAGCCCGTCGCGAAAGCGTATCCATTCGGGAAGAACTGCACATGACAAAATATTTCGTGTTGTAGTACATTGAGACGGTAAAGCTGATTGTTTCATTGGTCCAACGCTCACCGTAACAGCGTTTATGTCACTCTCATGACCCGGGAAGGTTTGCTTGCAAGATCCATCACGAATGTCCCAGAGTTTTGCGCTGGCATCGCACGCACCAGATACGAACGTGCGTGTGTCCGGCGCCAAGGATAGAGACATTACGTCACCCGTGTGTCCAACGAAGGAAGTGCATTGTTGACCAGTTTCTATGTCCCACAGGGCGCTGATCGAAGAAAAACACGGTATTGCAACGGAATTCACGTATTGCTACAGGTGGTACTATTACCAATGGATGAACGAGAACCATGGGAGCCTTGGAGAAGGATCAGGCATCAGGGAATTTGATTGTTCATTCGTGTTAGTCTTCCTTATTGCATCTGCTTAGTCTAACTTATAGGTATATCCACGGTTTCAGCTAATATTTGATGAGATAATGCAGAGTTCCTTACCAAGTCATGTCCCCAGAACTAGTGACAATTTGGTTGTCATCATAGAATCGACAGCAGGACAAGTACCCAGTGTGACCTGGGAGTTCTCTGCTAACTCTTACGTTTCCTTCCCTAGTTTTAAGACTATAGATGGAGCAAATGTTATCTAGCCCACCGCAGGCCACATAACTACCTGACGGCGCGTACGCGCAAGTCATCACCCATGAGGAGCGCAGAGGAATCGCATGAACTTTATTGGTGGTGTAACTGTCCCAGACGATCAATTTTCCATCCTGCGACGCAGAGACCAAGTTTCTGTCGATCAAACAGAGTCCAAGTTATTTTGTTTTCTATCTACATAGAAGCTGATCTAAACAGAGACCTCTCTGATGAGTACCTTGAGTCACTGCCCCAGTGCATCGCGTAAATCTTGGCTAAGTGACCTCGCAGCGTGCGTCTCGTGCGCATCTGTATCCGGCCGATGGGCTCCATGCCTGACGTGGCCTGGACCAACGTCGTGTCGCATGCTGCTTTTCTGGCATCCTGTAAAATGCAAACAAAATTAAATGATCGCTCCTCCACGTTTCTCTGTTATGTCTCATACAACAGGCAGAGTTCAGTCCTGAACAGGCTGCGTATACGATCACACATCGTTCGCGTTGTAAACAGGAGAACAAACGCAAACATCAATGGCTATTTTCGAAGCGGGCATCGTTCAACCCGTTTACTGAGTTCCGCGCGAAAATTTCGTCGCAACTCACGCCGCCGCGCGTACGTAAATCTTCCCGGCGAAAGGTCAAGTGTCACGTTCGAACGAGACACGTCGAAACAAGCAGTACCTCGAGAATGTCTCATAAATCGCAAGATTTCGAAGAAGTTCGTAAGCAGTAAAACAGAGTCTGAAAGCTTGTTCAAGTGGATCTTATGATCTACTTGCGGACATCCACCTCCAGGTGACTCAGACTGGGTATCTATAATCTAGATATCTGGCCGAACTGAAACTTCTAACTCTTAATTAAAACAAAGTAATACTCCTAAACTGACTGGCTTTAAAATCATCTATGCAATAGTTAGCCCATTGTAACAGTATGAACGCCTCCGGCAGACCAGTTGCACTCTTCCTCTTTCTGTGTCTCGACATCATGAAGTTCGAATCGAACGGCAATGAATAGCAAGGAGTGAATAAATCATTGAAACACCGTCAGGGGATATTTAAAAACGTATATTCTATTTATTGCTGGCGCGTATTAGAGTGCACGCCTGACGATGCGTGTAACTCCACGTACGCACGGCCGAAGGGTGGAAAGAGAGAAACAGGCAGAGAAGAAACAAGACAGAAAGCGAGAGAAAGGGAGACAGAGGGGGGCGGTGGTGGCGTATTGATCAGAGAGAAGCGACGGTTATGCCGCGCCCTACCACCACCACACACCACATCGCTACACCACCACTGACTTCCACGTTTCCACCACTATCTACAAGGAGAATTCACCGATTGCCATCGATGAGGATTTTCCAGCGACAACAGGCTCTCTCCTCTAATTCGCGCTAACTTCTGACCAGCCTGACGAACGATCCCGACGACGATAAAACGAAGCGACGGATGATCGTTGGATTTTATAGGATCTTTAATGAACGTCTGGATCGGAGTCTGAACAAAGTCTGAGACCCATATTGTTCCGTTCTACCTGTTCGAAAAGGACTGACGGGCCAATTTTTAGGAGATTCGAAGGAGATAGAGCAGGTGACACTATTTATAGAAGGATTTTATCAGGATGATATCGATTATTGATTTTGTAGACTTTGAAAAAGGAGACCGAACGCATCAGCAAGCTGTTGGGAGCGAATAATAAGCAGATGAATCGTTCCGGGAGCGTGTGAATTATTGATCTCGGTGAATAATTGTTTGCGATTTCGTTTCAACCCCTGCAGGGGGGGGGGGGGGGGGGGGGGGGGGGGGCACGGGAACTAAAAAAAAAAGCGCTGACTCGTTACGGGAGAGAATCGGGGTCGGTTGTTTAATGCCAAGTGCACTCTTCGGTGCCGAGGGATGCCCTAGACTTTTTTCTATTAAGACAATACACCGCTGTTGCATGTAGAACTGTTGCTTTGTCCTCGATGCTTCAGAGACTGCCAGCAAACAAGCGGTGTGTGCAGAAGTGTCGGACGAATCGCCGGCAACGGACCAGCCTTTCTCTTTCCCTCCGCTAATAGTGAGTCAACGAGATTATTAAAAAATCAATGCCGTTGGGAGGAATCGTGTAGAACCTAGCAGACGTCCGTATCGAAACGAACGAACAACCGTCCAACGCTATCGACAGCACGGCATTTCGGTTGGTCATTATCGTTTCACGGTTTAGAGATAATTCATTGACAGGAAACTGGCGCGATATGAAATTCCGCAGCCTGCGATGAGACGGAAACGAACTCTGCCTTTAGAACGTTCATGCGATACAGTCAGAACCTCGGTTAACCGACTGGCTACTAATCGTTCGTTCATATAAAATTGATTTCCTCTTTCTGCATCTTATCGTTCGTTCAAAACACTCCGTTACATCTTGATCCATTTTAGTTCAGTCATACCGCGGTGCAATGAATTTGTTAACCAAGGTATACACACTGTATTCTGAACTTTCAATCTTCCGCAACAGTCTGCAGAGGTGAGTTTAGACTTTGTTGAACGCGAGTAACTCACTCGAATGGCATTCTTCAGCGCGTCCGCCTCCTGGCGAAGGTTTTCGAGCTCGCTCATGATGCCTGTTTAGTGATACGCCAAGCGTGTGAGCACCCGTTAAGGGTGGAGAAGGGGTGTCTCGTGAGGAGGAGCTGATGCACCTCCAACGAAGCTTGAAACCTGGTTTTCGAGGGTTGGGTTGCCTCTAGAACACTCGTGCTTTCTCACTCGAAAGTGGATGGGGCCAGTGTCACGCCGTCGACGCTTCTTCCGGTGGCCAACGGAGCTCCTCGAGCTTTCCACCACCGGGAACAGGAAGAAGATCGAATCTCCTTCTCCAGCAGCTGCTTCCACCAGCTTCTCCCAGATCTGTCGCGGCTTCCGTTTCCGCCGCTACCACCGGAACCAGAGCCAGGCCACCGCTGACTCTCCCGCCCCTCGCGCCAGCTTCGACTCCTCCTAACGAGACCGTTGCCACCCCTGAAAAACAATTACAAAAATCATTCGTCATGGACCTGCAATGTTCGTGAGCTTTGTAAAGATACGATCAGGTCCAGGAAAATCGCGCAGGGCTTGTTAACGCGCTGTCGACCGCGGTTTAGACTTGATTAGTCGCTGGGCACCTCGTGTGTTAAGCTACCACAGCTTCTGTGATACGATGATCATTATAAAACGTGGAAGTCTTATTGTACCTATTTAAACTATTGTTTTACACTTATATCGAGAGCACAAAATGTAGATCGATCTTGACGGTTGGCAATGTGTTAGGTATGTCCTCAAGACATCTATGGGAGTTCTAGGCAAGACTCATGGTGCATTTTCAGTATAGAGGATTATTCTACCGTTCTACTGTTATTGCTGAACACCTGGATGTCATATGATTAAATTTAGTATAAAACATGCAACCACGAATATGTAAAAAGTTAGGCTAACTCCAAAACCCGATATTGATCTTTCATAGTTTATAACAAAGGTGCAATTTCAGATGTAAAAAAGTGATCCAGCTTATAGCATACACTTCAATAGGAACTTCGTTTACGTTGAAATCAGTCTTGTATGCTAACATTTGGTAGTAGCCATGGTTATGAAGTATTTTTAAAAATGTATTCGAAAAGTAAGGACACCGTGTGTCTCAAAATAGACGTACTCTCGAAAAAGCAGTCTTCATTACATTTCTATTGTTCTATTTTCATTGAACCGGCCACATTCGTGTCACGGACACCTTGTTTTTTCGTTTGTGCATTACTAGAGCGTCATTAATCTTCCACCGGCGGGTAAAAAATAATATACTATTCCCGGTTTCCACGAAACCTCCTGTTTTCCTATTCCTACACCAAACTCGCTTGTTAACTCTAACGAAGTCTGTTTTTCGAAACCTGTACGAGAGGACTTCGTCAGCTATTTATAGCTAACCGGACGAATTACGTGCGAACTGAGGTAAACTATAAGTTTCTGGAAATATATTAGACAATGTCGACTTCTGTCAGGACAGGAGAGCCAGTTCGGTACGTGTACGTCATACGTTTGTGACTTCTCGTTAAGGTCGCATTGTTTATCGCACGAGAGTAGCAGCGTCATTAGTGAATTTTTCAAGCTGCATCGGAATTCGGTGGCAACGAGCGTCCTTCACCTCCAAAAGGTCTCACAACCCGGGGAATCCGAGGGTTGTCGATCCAACGCAAGGTGTTCTCATTTTCTGGAACCGATGGAATTACCCGGCGCATGCGCAATCACGAGCAAACGGAATACAATACCGGGTATCTCTAAAAAAAAACCAGAAGACCGATGATCCTGATACATCATCCAAGAAACAACGCACTAAGAAGGAACCATGAGACACCAAACTCTCAGAACATCCCAGCTAAGACTCGAAAACAATACGTCGTCTATCACAACCGTTGGAACAGTCTGATCCTTCGATAGACCTTTAACGTTTGAACACACTACATCCGTACGAAAAGCAAGAGAAACGCACACGCGATTCGCCACTTACTCGCTCCGTCCGCGTTCCACTCTTGTCAGAGCGTCATGGATCTCGAGCAGACATAACCTCACTCGCGTACGGCGAAGAGCAGCCTGTCCGTCGTTCTTCACCGCCAGGTTGCGCCAGGTCGTCGATCGAACGCGGAGAGAGCCGCCGAGGTTGTGCCGGAAGTTCCAGCGGAAAAACGAAGCAGGAAAAGTGGTTCTAGCAGCGGGACAGGTACGAGGACCGGTGGAACGCGTCCGTCGGTGTTAGGTTCCTTTTCATGCCGTGTTCACAGAACCGTGGAGCCGACGAATCGATGAGCGGTCGTGGTGGCTCGCCCCACGCTCTCCGTCTCTCTCGCACCCTCACCCTCACCCCTGACTCTCTCTCGTTCTAACCTTCGCTTTCTCTATAGCACTCGAACCACTGGTGAATCCACCGTGAATCCTCGCGCACGAACTCCACGCGGCCTGGACGACGTGGAACAGTCGAAGGCGGCAGCCGACGCGAACGACTCGGAACCAGTTCGTCGGAGGGTTTCAGACAATTTCGAACCACACCCAGGGAGGACGTGGTGGTTTCGAGAGAAGACCGCCTGGGCGGATGAAACGAACAGGGGAGGGATAAGCGACGCTGGCGCCACGGCGCCCGCGTATACCGGCGCGCTACCGGCGTCGTCGGGACGCCATTGTCCAGCGTGTGACAGGTTGCCGTTCACCGTAGAACGTGTCCCGGTAACGCTGATAACCGCTCGCGGATTCATCTCTGGCGGGGGACCCTCGAGATGGTTGAGTTACGAAGTTGGACCGTTCAAGGTCACTCGTATCTAGGATATGGGTTTTCGCTGTTTTCAATGGATTCTGGGGATGTTACGGTGAATGATTAACAATTATAGTTATGCTAGGGCTCAGCTGGAAAGTAGCACATACGTTGCAGTTGTTTTTATTGAAACCCTTATCTTATGATTTGTTCAATAACTGTCTGTACTGAAGTTTATCATTCAAGTGCTCTAGACGTGTGCAATTTGGTTTAGATGACCCTTTGAAAGTCAACGGTGCCGTAACACGCATTTCTAAAAAATTCATATTTGAGCGAAACTCGTATTTATAACATGTAGACTATTATCTGCATCACGAGCGGGGCTCGTTATTATGAGGGAAGGGGGTTAATTGCAAGATTCTGAGCGATACATCTGAAAGTAAGCAGGTGTACGTAGTATAGATCCCTGCTTTTAAAGGGAAGAACATTCGACTGTTTTGAAATAATTCGTACTGTGAAAATTGTTCTGCTATAAGCAAGCTTCTTAATTGCTCCCAAAATATTTTTTGCCGAATATTTAAACTTGTTGATCAAAGAAGATGTAACAAGTCATTTAAAAACGTTTCTGGGATGGACAAGACGACTGATTTTATTTTTATTAACTTTTAACTACAAACAATAGATGCTCCTAGACAAAGAACGACTCAATTAACAGGTTGTTATGTAATAAATATTCATTGGGTGACTGAACATCCTCGTATCAAAAAAATAGAAAGGGACAGAGATATGAGTCACGGTGCAATGTAACGAAAATTGGAAGTCGATTTGTAGGCGGAACTATGACCTTGAACAGCCTAATCTGGGTAGTAGTTAGATAGTGGTTAGTTTAACCCTGATGAGATAAAGGCAACAGATAAAAGGGACTCGAAGTCTATCAGAATGGTTATTGCTCGACAAGGCAAGCTTGAGACCGGAAAACCGTACTCATTAAGCAATAATGAATCATCATTAACACTGGCTTGCTATATTCTTGTCAGGAAACAATAGAACTCTGTTAACGAGAATATTTCAGTTGTAAACGTTGGCTCTTTTCTTTTCTGTAAATGACTGATATTCGTCACAATTGTAACATAATTTTTTAGTGTTAACACGTTGGGCGCCACAGTGAAAACAGCCATACCCGATCAGACACGATATAATTTACTATTTTTTATATGAATCGCAATGAAAAAAATAACGAGTACCGAATCGTGTTCTTCTGTTCCTACATTATTGCTCCAGTATAAAGTTTGTTCAGAATTTTGTGACTCTCAATAATTATCTAAGTAAATTAAATTTGAAGTGTCGGTCACCAGTGACCGGCACGGCGTTCAACGTGTTAAAACTCAAAGTATGAATTGTTCCATAAATAACGTATTAAGAAACAGAGTAGCTATTCCTGAATTGTTGAGTCCTGCCTTGTGTTAAGTAGAATCGAGTAGAACACGCTGGAAATGTTCGATGAAATAGTTTGAGGACACCCTGTACCGGGGCGATGGCTTGGAATGTTAGGGTGGGTACTCAGAGGTCCCTTTTACCTGAGGGATTTATTCCTGGAAGTAGGAGTGTCCAAAACGTTCAGCCTGGCACTCGAAATTCCGACTGAAGATACTATTATCCGTTTTCTGGGTTATACATGAACGTTTAAGGTTAAATCCTTTCTACGCACCCTACAAAATTCTATTAATCTTTGAGTGGCTGGAATCACATATCGATCACCTTGGCGAATGGTATAGTGAGATTCCTGAACAACTTCGGCAGAATCTATCAAAAAGTCGCATAACTTTCACGAATCTACGATTTTATCAAAGCTATACATGGAATTTTTTAAATGATAATCCCCTTAAAAGTGCATCCTTCGGAAAGCGAAAGTTATGTACAAGCGAAAAGGAAAAAAATATACGAAAGGTAATAACACACGTGACGTAACCAGTAATAATGTCCGTCGTGTTCGTGCAACAGCCAACACATGCAATCGGGTCATTTGCATAGCTGCAACGGGCCTGCATATTACTCTAACAGAATTCGCAGACCCGTGCTAACCAACTCGGAGGCGATCCTGAAAACCCTGTTCCTCGTGCATTCTAAAATCTTCAGCCTTACGGTTGCAACCGAACACGGAGCCAGAAAAGAACCGAGGAATGTGCAATTAACAAAGTAGAATGCGTCTACGATTTATCATAGAAAAATTCCCTCAACTACCGCTGCGTCGACCTACATTCCACTTATCACCCTTATCAAGGAAGAGACGAGGAACGAATCCACGCTGGTATCAACGCAAATCGTCGGTCTCCGTTGCTCTAAAGGCGCTGGACGATGGAGGGGACATCGTTGGACCTATCTAACAGAGAACTCTATCATCGGGATCCCTAGGTCTTCCTACACGCGTTCCCGGATGCGCGAATGGGAGCAACAGTTGAACCACGCGGGTCAACGTCCAATATGATCTCTCCTCTCTCGCTCTCTCTCTCCCTCCCTCCCTCCCTCCTTCTCACCCCATCTGCTTCGACCCGGCTGTATACAACCGCGAGGCTGCCAAGTACCTCACACCAAGTGGTGTACTCCGACCAAGTCCCTGGCACGGCCCAACGGTCTTTACAGCGTCGACAAAGAATGGCAGAAGCCACGGAAGGTTTACAACGTGCAGACGGTTGCTGTTGGACGCCTGTTGGATCCGCACCTGCCCAAGGTTTCGTTCCAATGACTGACCATACCCTCGAAGCCTCTGTGTTTATCCGCTCGGAATCCCTCGGCACGTCGTTGGACCTTTGTCGTGGAGGAATCTATGCCTGGATGGTTGGGATGGATCTTGAAGCTTGTTTTCTAGGATTTGAAACGCATGATGTTACCCAGGGTCTGTTCTTTATTACTCTTTTGGAGTTCCTGCTGTTTTTGCTGTGATAAAGTTGGTTGCAATGCCAGGAAACCTGTGAACGCTATTGTAAGGACACAGAGCTCTATGCTTTTCGTCCTGACGAGTAAGACCTTTTCGTGTGACTGAGTAAAGAGAATTGATCCTGAAGTGTCCAATTCTGTATCTCTACACTAGGAGCTGTAGTATTTCATGAACTCTATTTAGAATTATTTATGCAGAGCTTGCCGCCCAGATCGAACATGAAATCCCACGAAGCAGACACGGACACCGATATTAATTACAAAGTATTCTCGGATACAGAGACTTCGTTACCGTGCGCCGGTTCTGTCCGAAGAATGATATAGTAGCATTTCAGCTGATGACTGTAATTCACATCAGCACGACCTACTTTTGAAACGCGTCGAATCGGCGGGAATCAGCTTCCAGCAGCAAGTGGCTGGCTTTTAGCCGCGTTAATACACTTCTTATCAATTCGAGCCGACAGCGAGGAAGCGAAAGCTACGAATCGCTCGCGTTCACGCGATAACGAATCTCGTGATCGACACCTCGTTTCGCTCTCGTGTCTCTGGCTCGTCTCGTGTCTCTGAGAGATTCCCGTTGGAACCACTTCGGACGAGAGTCTTCAACTTTTGGCACGATGTCTGAGAATTGTAGGCGCATAAAGAATGCGTCGGCTTAAAATAAGCCGTGACGCAAGCCGATCGATCTATCAATCAATCTGCAAACTGCACCGCAAAGAGAAACACTTGTTCGTTTTGTTCCGAGGCTTCTCCCTTTGAAAGCGTCGATCGTAAAGACAGCCATAAATTGTATTTTAATGCGACCACGGGAAACGTTCGATCGCCAGCTGAAATGAACCCATAGACCAGCTGCGTTTGATGCGTCTTCGGCATCGAGTGCACGCGATCGACGAGTCGTTCGCGAAGATACTGTTACCGTTATTGTTCGTTCTGGGTCGAAAGTATTAGGCCATCACCAAGTAATGCGAATTTTCTTTCATATTCTGACCATGTCTTTTCCGCTTAAATAATTCTGCAGACTCATAAACAGGTTTCGTTGGTGCAATGGCTGTAGTATATGTTGGGTGAATCATTCTTACCCAACCAATTTCTCTAATTTCAAGATTGATTAACAGAAGAGAAGTCCTCCTTCACCAGGAAAAGCACAGTCACATGGCAAGGCGGACAATATAGAAATTAGGGGAATTTGATTGGGAAAGAATGATTCATCCAGCGTATACTCCAGACATTGCACCAACAGACTGCCACCTGTTCAGGAGCCTGCAAAATTATTTAAGTGGAAAAAGAACAGTAAACGTTACGTCTTTGCTACGAAGCAAAGGAACTTTTACAGAATGGGCATTGAAAAATTAGTAGGAAGAATGTTTTGATTATGTTTTTGTATCTTACCTTCCAGAAATATGCCAGGAAATTCGCATTGCTTATGGGATGACCTAACAGAAAATTGCCCGACTTCGTTAACAATTCAGAGCGACTCGAATGGCGCATATGACTTTCCCTTTAACCTGACACGCGCTAGGGCAGAAGTGTAAAGCGTGGATCGACTTTAATAAAAGAAATCACCCTCGAAAGCACCAGCCGTTCGTCCCCAGGAAATCCTATCGCACGAGGGATACCTGGTGGAGGGGCTACGGGGTACGATCGATGCTTTCTCTCAAGGAAAAGAGTGTACCGAATCTGTGTGTACAGGGTGTCTGCGAACGATGGAACCGTAGCTTGAAACCTAATGCATTATTCATTTCGTGTTAAGTTACGAAAAAAACGAATCGAAGAGAGTGGTTGACGTGTTCATTGCACTTTGACCCACGTGTGGATCAGGACAATTGTGAAGCTGATGCTCAGGCTCCTTTTTTGCTTTTTTCTGAGTCTCGATTCATGTTCATGTGTTCAAACACATGTTATAAGATTCTTTTGAAACATCAAGTTTCATTGAAAGCGGAACCAAATTGACTTTCGTACATCCCTTACGCCTGCAGCAATAAAAAGCAATTTATAACAGATTATACTGTATTTGAAATTATGTAACTGTGTTATAGAACAATTCTTCATACAGCTTGTTTCAAGTTTGCGTATATCAAAAGATTCTGTGTCAAAATTGTCCTTGGACATGTGTGAGTTTGAGGATACTGAACGTGTTAATCAATTGATGACAACTATCAAAAATGTCTATAGATATTTGACAAACATATTGGGCAACTTTTATAATAAATCATCGTCGTTATAAGCAAATCAAATGTTTTATAAGCAAATAAAATTCAATAAACTCTCTAATCTTCACTAAAACTTAATAATCTGTATAATTTTTTCAACATTTAATCGTTTACTGTTCGAATAATATTAATATTAATTAAAAAACATAAATCGTATAAAAAGTTAAGTTTTTGTTTCACAGGAAGCCCTCCAACCACAGTACTCTCCATGCAACAATTTTTTTCCAACATCCACAAGGTAGAAGTTATTTTAACAGAATGATCGAAAAATTCTGTCGGATTTTTCAAAAAAACAAAAAAAGGTTAATGAATTATTACTGAAACTAATGTACTTTTTTACCCTTACGCTGCGGCAACTCTGACATAAAAGTACGTACCGTGTGCAGCCTACTTATAACAGCAAACAATGCTGCATACAGAAGACTTTTCCACACACTGAACAGTAAAAATTAATTTATTTACGAAAAAAGACCCTCCAAGATATTTTAAAACCATACTGAGAGCCTGTAACAGTCGCTAGCATGCGATGAGCAATTTTAGCAGACGCCCATACGCGTATGCAGTACGCGGTGATCGATTTTGCCAAGTGTGAATAGACGTCACCAGCAATGAACGGGTTAAATGGATTCGAAAGCATTCGTTCAATGATTTTCAGAAATAAAATCACTCGACTATCACCTTGATCTAGACACTGTCTCTTTTATTTGCACAAAATACGAAGTTATAAAATTGTTTGCCTTTGAACGTTGGATGCTTCCAAGCTAAAGACCATCTAACGCTGACACTAATAAAAGGGTTAATCTCCTATATATTATCCATGATTTTCGATGACTATCTTCGATACATCAGATCAGAAAAAAATTCATACTACAATATTTATCGAACAACCTAATAGTTCTTAATGAATCACTCAGGACAGTGATCTGTTTGAGGACACCCTGTACAGATGTCCCCCGTACGACGACGCGTGTGAGTATGTGTGTAGAAAGATGAAGTCGATCGAGAACGCTGGGGGCTGAAATATGACCGCAGGGTAATCAGTGTCGAGCTAACCTAAAATTCGTGCATTCCCGTAGCTCCTAAGGTATACGAGGAGATATTGGGACGGCAAAGTCGGCCTAGGAGACAGATATAGGGTTAACCGAAGGCAAATGGGGTAGAGTAGGAGGCGCGCACGTTGCGGAGAGGTGACGGCAGGTGAATGACGTCAGAAGGCGCACCGTGACGTCAGAAAGTAACCTGAATACGGGACTCGTAACTAGAAGACTCTCCTCCCATGATGTGTGACCTGAAACGTTTAAGCATTCAATCCAGCGTCACCGACAGCATACGTCTTTTACATTTTTGTCTCGCGTCGATTCAGATGAACCACCCTTCGTCGACCTAATTTTCATGATCAAACGAGTGACTTCCGTGACGATGCAGCGGTATTCGGAGGTAGCAACAGTTTTATTTCGAACCGTGCAGCAGGAGCCCGTGCAAAAGGCTGCTCACCGTTTTCTGAGGTCTGAATGGAGTTCACGTGGCTGCAAGACCCCGTGAAGAAATTAAGCCGCGAATAGACCGTTTCGCTATTTTTACGAATCACAGTGACGTCAGGCGAAGAAGGGAGCGAAGCAGGCACTTGAATGTTTGGATTATCCAAGAGTCCAGAAGGCTGGTGGATCGGCTTAAAGGAAATTAGACTCTCGTAAAGGCGGATACGGTTGCTACGACTACCTTGATCCGGACATTATCACGGTATTATCTGTTTCATTCCTCTCGATCGCGATTCTGGATCAATGAAAAATCCTGCTATTGTCATCGTTGCTTCTGTTCGAGCATCGTGGCGAGCGAAACCCGGCTCGAATCAGTCTCGAGTGCCAATTCTCTTCGACGATCGAACTTCCAGTCAGACCACACTCTACCGGAACGTCGTATTAACCTCTATTCAGGATGTCTAGCACAGAGATAGAAGAAAAATTCAACAGAGTGTCTCGGGATCTTCCTTGAGAGTTCAACTCTTCAGCCAGGTTGCTTCAGTTTTTAACATCAACAACCCTTTTCTGTGCGTTCGTTTTCTACCGGCTCGTCCGCTGAACAAGCATAAAAAGGGACAACTCGCGGCGTACGAGGGGAACGTGTAACAGGACGTGACCCCGCAATGGGGAGGAGGGGTTGGAGGGTGGCAGGAAGGAAGGGAACAGGGGTTTGCCAGTGTAATACATCATTGGCATTGCTTTCGCATTGGCTAAGCAGTGCGACCTACTAACCGTCCAGCGAAACGTGATCGTCATTAGAGATCGTGTTTTCTATCCAGAAGACGCATAACAGCAAGCCAGCGAGCCTGCAACTGGTGATGTTATCGCGGAAGATTTTGACTGAAGCACACGTATGATAAGCGTTATTTACACGGATTCTTTTTCCTTGAGACGCAGAGACAGCGTTATCGCGACCACGTTCGCCCGTTCGAGTCGCATTTAAAAGACTAGAGTGCTCGGGAACATTATAATGATCGATTGTTGCTGCATATTTAATTCAGTATCATTTATGCTTGTTGGACGATGATTCCCTGGCGGGCGTGTGTAAATATTTACGTGTCGTCAAAAGCGATTTCGCGGTTATCCGTTGAATCTGTGAGTCACTCGCAGTCGAACGCAATCGATTTCTTGCCAATCAAGGAGTGCAGAGGACCGATAACAGATATTATCGCATCTGAAGCGGAGCGTGGCCAATTGAGCCGAAGACACCACTTGTCTTCGAGACCGCGGCGACTTTATATTTCGAACCAATTAAAGGCGATTAAGACAGCTGCTGCGGCAATTGGCCACCCAATCGCGACGCAGACCGTGCCACGGTACGGCGAGTCTAGCGTCTTTTTGTACTTCGCCAGTATTCCAGCTAACGGATCGCGAGCGTTCGTGAGCACGAGGAATTAACGCGGCAGCCTGTCCACGAGATGGAACCAATTAGAGGCACGACGATTTTCTTATCGATGGACGATAAGAACCTTCCTGTGGATCGTTCTCGAATCAGTGGGGAGAATTATTGCAAAATCGCCCGTCGACGTCAAGGTCAAGAGTCACTGTATTTCTTTTGTCGTTCATTTACTCCGCGTGACTCATTGTCCAAGTAAATAACGCAATCGCCGTGCGATGTAAAAGCGATGTAACGAAAGAAGGCGTGTTACGTGAAATTCTGATCGTTTGTGTCTCTTCTGAGATCGATCGCCTTGAGAACGACTCGTAACGTAAACATCGCTTTCACGCTTCTTAGAAACTCGATATACCCTCAAAGGTGAGCCTTGAATTAAAACAGGTGCCCAAGACTTTGTTGTCTCAATCCACCTTCTTCTTCTTCTGTACGTCATATTTTTCTTGATGTATTCCAACGGACGGAGGAACGCGCCGCGTTGGATCGACAGTCAGGAATTCGTTGTTCAGCCTTCAGTAATAATTATGAAACGGTGAGTCGATGATGAAAGTGTCATATTTTTGGAGAACACGTGAACTCGACACACCGCTGTACAAAGAGCGGAGTCGTGGTATTTTTATCGCGGGTGTTCACGTTTTTGCGAGCGGGTTTGTTTTCGTGCGGATTTCATATCCACGATTATTATGCAAGAACACTCCTTTCATTGCGCTCGTTCTGTCATAACGCGGGAGCGTAGGCAGGACCGTCGTGGCTAAACAAACGGCGACAAATATCCACGCCATCTTATCGTTCATCCAGCTGCATCACAATTCTGTGAACTTGTCGAAATAATCGTTATCAGTAACGCGGAAGCAATCGTCACCTGGCAACGCCAGCGGGTTCTCGGATTCATACAAACCTCCGAATACATCAATTCTCGACCCGAAATCGAACATCAAAACGTTACTCTATTTTTCCGTAGGCCAGCTCGATACGCCGACGATAAATACGAGACGCAGGCGTGCATTAACAGACAATGAAACACCGACGCTCATGAATTAATGGCTATCGATCCCCTATGTAAATTTACAGTAATCTCAGACGCTGTCCTAACTGTCTGAGCAGACAACAATGATTCTAGCGGTTCTCAGGCCAGCCATCAGCTCGTTAACAGCATCCGTTCCTATTCCTTTTACGCAGTGAAAAATTCCTGAACGAGGAAAGTCGGTGCTTAAACAGGAAGAGTCTCATTATCGCGGGAGCCGGCACTGACTCACATCTAGAAGATAAAATTCGATGGTCAGTAAAGATTTCCCTTTCTATCGAGGACAGACTGCCAGATCGTCGATCGTGACACGGTGGAGATGCCCGCGGGAGAAGGTACGGGTGTTAAAATAACCGCGATGACGGAACAGGGAAATTTGACAGCGTAACCTAGGCGGCCGCCATGTTGAATGGTCGGGTCGAAGGGCCGGCCAAGAAGCACACGCAGCAAATATATTAGCGTCTATACGGTCAAAGAAAATGAAAGATTACGTGCAGATGAACGTTATCGTACCTGGAGCTCCCTGACGGAGCTACGGTTGCTCGAATTCCAGCTCGATGTATCGACCTCTTGCACACACGAACTGCTCCTCTCTCTGTCGCTCTCTCGATCTATCTCTCTCTCCCTCCTACTGCGGCGGGCCTTCTTCCAGCCTCGTCCTCTCACATCGATGACTTTGCACTTTCCTTTTCACACGTCTGCGTCCCGAACACGTCTCGAGAAACAGAGGGAACACTCAACGACGCCTGAGTCCCTACAGAATCGAGACTGACTTATCACTGACCGCCACTTTCTTTCTTTTTAAGGTTAACCGTCTCACTGGCGGAATCGAAAGCACAGGTACGAGCACGGCGTGTAGTACTGTGCGACGCGGATAATCGATCGGTCGAACGACACACTCGTAATTCTTAGTTGATTGTTTTCATGAAGAAGAAAACCACACGAAGCGAGCGGAGCTGCGTTGCTGTTGCTGCTGCTGCTTCACGGCTCTGGCGGGCGGCAGGGCGGGGCTCCGTGCGTCGAGTCCCGTAGACCCCGTACACCCCGAGCTCGCCGGTCCACGAAAACACCCGAACACACGTGCCGCCATCTACGCATGCTCGCGCCGCCATCTTACGCACCGACCAGCTTCGCTACTTTTGGCGCCATCGCCAGCGCCACGACGAACTTCGAACGTGTCCGGGATGTCATCGATTCTTTTTTTTCGAATCTGCAAGAATTTGAAGAGTCACGAGTTATAATAAAGTAATTATTAACTCTTTCTTTTATTTATTTATGTGGGTTTATCCTGTTCGCTGACGTAAACCTATGAATTGTGTACAACGAATTTACAGCAGCAATGCTGCACACAGAACACTTTCCCACGTATTGGAAAATAAAAATTGATGTATTTAGAGAAAAAACTCCCCAAGAAATTTAAAATAAATGTTCTGAGTGAACTGGTAGTCGATAGCATACGGTGAACAGTTTTGTGATGCCACCAAATATTCGCCAACAGCAACGAAAGGGTTAAGAATGATAGGTAGTTTTTGTTATACAGCTGCGTGGTGGTGTAGTAACGTATTTTGCCTACTCTGCTGTAGCGAAAAGATTAATTACGTTCAAGAAACTGTTGTACATAAATTTTATAGTTGTTATAGGGGTTAATAATTTTAAACTTGATTAGTTTATTTGTTAGCGTCATAAGAAAATCGATAAGGCGTGTTCACATAGAATTAAAGTCTGATACTTAAAATTAATATTTTACAACCTTCTTCGATTGAGTAGGAGCTCCAGAGTTTGATTTATTCGAATAAGTGAAATATTGATTTTATTCTAACATCAAATCTATTCAAATATAATTCTAGCTTAAATTTCATCCGCCCAGTATCAAGTATTTGTAACAATTTTTCAATCTCATAAATTATACGTGACGTTCGTTGACCGTTAGAATTTTCAAATTCGAATTAACCGTTTCCCGCAAACTTCAAGTACCTAGCACTGATCACCGAGAACCAAGTCGGTAAGGCAGTTTAGCATACTTATTGGCTATCGTCAAATTCACGATCTTCCGCATTTCAACGAACTCCTCGTGATTCTAGATTTTCACCTCAGGTGACAATAGGATCGACGCCGGGGCGGCCTAATCGATCGACAATATCGACGCGCATTGGGATTTCCCCAAATCGCGTTAGACGAAGGGTAAAACCGACCGCAGCATGGAGAGCCGTAATGCGTTTAAGGGTTGAAAGCTTCGTTTTCGATAGTCGACCGGGCTGTCAACATCGTGCGGAACAATGGAGAAGGATCTGTCTATTGAACGCTAACAGACGACGGCTTTGTTCGTGAGTCCGTTGTTTCGAGACTCATCGGAAGACGGGGATGCCGCATAGGCCGCCAATTAACTCGCTCGTCCGCGGAATCGCTGTTTACACGCGAAAATCGTCCGTCTCGACGACAGCTAATTTACAGTTGCACGCGTTCTTTGTTAGACCGCGATGGTTCGCGATGATTTATAATTAACCGTGCCGTTCGACCGCGGCACAACAAAAAGAAAGAACGCGGTTCAAACAGAAAGAGACGGGGCGTCGCGTGACGGATGCATCGAGCGGTGCACACGAATCGAAAACAATGAAACCGACTCGTTCGACCAACACCGTGGCTACTAAAATATTCAACCGTTCTTTAACGCGTTGACTGGCACAGCGAACAATATAATATCTGATACAGCAGATTGTACGGGGTGTTTCTGAATTACAGACGGTTTCAGTGAGTTCTACAAATGTAGGTCGAAAACAGCCTCATTTGAAAGTCATGTCAGGAATATTCAGTTACAATTGATTCTCCGTCTCTAAATGCCATCGACGATGCAATTAATAATAATTGCTGCTGCAAAAGAAATGGAAAATGATGACACTCGAATATGAAACTGTACAACGTATTGTTAGTCATCGATACTGAGACAAGTTACAAATACAGTTAAACGGTGGACTTGTCATAATCTATTCTTACTCCAGTATATGAATTAGCATACAATTGTAGAATGGCCTAAAATTACCTAACTCTTCAGCCAAATAGAATTCGTTGTGCTGCTCACAGATGACACCCACGCCAGTCAACGGTGTTAATTATTCCCAACCGTTTGTCAAAGCCATTAACGGCGCAATAACCGAGGCAATAATTTCGCCGATTCTTTCGCAAGAATCCACATTATCCGCGAGGTCCCTGTGGTTGTACATCCGGCTGGATTCCAGCGGAACGAGGACGACACGGTGCAGAAAGAGACACGGGACCTTATCAATATTATCACTGGCTGGCGAGGGGGTACGATAGGGCGGCGTAATCGGGTGGTGAGTGAGTCTGGTGGGGACGTCGCTACGACGCAGGCGCCGCGGTCGACCCCCCTAACGTACCATCGTCGCCGGCGTCGTCTTCGTCGTCGTCGTCGTCGTCGCCGTCGCCGAGAGAGACGTCGGCCCGTCGTGCCTCCTCGTATTTTCAGTTCCGACCGTACACGACGGCGACTAACCAAAGCACGGGAAATCCCTCCCAGAGGAAGCTGCGCATCGCCTCCTTCGCCGGTTTGCTCGGCACGCGGGTTCGAGACGCCTCTTCGCCGGTAGACGCACCGATAAAGCACGCGGGAAAGCAACAGTGTTTGCCCACCGACCCCTGGATAGTGCCGGTTCAACGGGATACCTCCTGCAATCGAACGTTCGATGGGATAGGGTGTCACGAGGACGAGAGTGACGCGCCTCGATCCTACGAGGCGTGGTGACCCGGAGTGACAGAGGGTGGAACCAGACGGAGAGGAAACAGGATCGTTCATGGTCCCTTTTTGGATCGGGAAGGATCGAAGTTGCTGGAGCGAGGACGGTTGTTGTCGCGAGGAGTGAAAGAGTGCAGTGTCAGTGGCCGTCGCCAACAGGTTACACGAGCCGATGAGTATTTCGAGAATAATCGGGAGAAGTCGTAAGAGCCAGCCGCTGCCAGTTATTGTTACGGAGAATGAAGAAGAAGTATAAAAATAACTGTCCGTGAGTTCGAGCTGAGATGCACAACTGGCTGACCCCCACGAAGCAGGACATTCGATTCAGGGGAGTGTGCGTTCCAGCGTATCGCGAGCAGCGGTGAATCAATCGGACCGTGCTTTCGCGTTCCGGATAAACGCGACTGCAAATCCACCCACGTGCCTTTCTCGTCGTGATCGAGCTTTACGTTTTGCCTTTACAATCTTCGTAATCCCTGTCGTGAACCCCTTGTCCCCTTTCTCTTTGGTTTGTGCGGCCATGATATCCGTGATTCCTTCCGTTCGCCGTGATTTCGTAGCCGGAGAACAGGTGTCAGCGTACGCGAAGTCGGCGGTGCGGTATCATTGAACTCGTGGAATTGACGAGACGCACAGACCAGAACGTTTCCAAGCGATTCTACCTAGCAATACTCGTGGAAATGTCCGCACAATGCTCTGCACCGAGACGTCCACTGTTCACTCGTCCGGATGTAGAGAAGTTTGACTTCGAGGCGACGAGGTCGAGTCTTCTCCGGATTATCCTGGAGGCCACCGTCGCCGAGAAGGTGCGATCAGGGCGAGAAGCCATCGGACAGCTTTCCAATTTCTTCAGAGACATCGAAACGCCGAGACGCCCGCGACGCGTCGTTCTCTGGCTGTTCTAAAGTCGCAGAGGAACAGAAGACGACTCGGGGGGAATTTAGAAAAGGAAATTACCAGTGTGGCCTGTGTTTAAAGTGTCTTTCGGATTCGAGGAACGCGAAGTCAGCGAAGTAGAACGGAGTCGCACAAACGGAGGAACGTCTTAAATCATCAACGGTGGCACGACGTTTTCCAGATTCCTGGTACCCTGTTCTGGAATTCGTGGGGACGCCGTGCTGCTCGGGCTGTATCAACTATAAATAGATGTTTTCTCGCGTGGACTGTGCGTCTTGAGCCAGCTAGACATTGGAACAGAGATATATACAGTCAGATCTCGTGACACGCACGTCGAGACGTGAGGCCGGCCTTCTGTGTGTCCTTGGATCAACGCTAGGATGAGCCACAAGTCAGCCTGCTTTAGATGTATCTAGATAGACGTGAACTGGGTCCAAAGAAAGTCGAGCAAAAGGCAGCGAGGCTTCACCAACGCCGAAAAACGCAGCGTCCACTCTGTCCACAGTATCTCGTGTCCGAATTTTCTACGACGGAACACACCGGTGACATAACGAACTGGAACGAACAATTTAGGAGACGTTCCTCGAAGCAAGAAGCAAAGGCACACACGCGTCACCGTTAAGTGGAACTTCCTTGGTGGCCACTTTTCCTCGTTTACTATCTCCCCTTTTGTACGCAAGAAGCCTAAAATTGTAGAGAAAGGAACATCATTCGTCGTCCAACAACTAGCAACGAATCTTCTCTTTCCCTTCTGTCCCTCTCTTCTTCTCTGTTCTCTCGCCGTTCTCTCCGCTAAGAACAAAGGGTTACAGGAACGAATTGTGACGAACGTCGCCGTTATTAGCTGGTGCTTCTCTCTGTCCTCGATGATCATTATGCTCAACTCGTGCTGTGCTTTTTTCTACCGTGCTTGTACGCATGCTGCGAGTGTTTTCTCAGTGCTGTAGTGTTAGGCGTTAATCATTAAACAGGCTTAACGAGCCACCGATCGAACGTCATACGTCTCGTCGGCCCAGGTATCTGGGAATATCCCTGAGATGCCTGTTAGACGAGGTCACGTGGCGCCCAGGACAACGATCATCGAAACCATCATCAGAAAGTTCGATACCCACGGTGAGTCTTTCTTATCAGCGCACGTGTCAGGTTCTACCCCCTTGAAGATCGACTTGCTCAAACTTTGAATCATCCCTGATTCCATCTAACTATATTTTAAACGTTGTTGTCCCCCGTACGGCATTAGGAAATATTCTCATTATCCCTCTTTCCACTGGTACTATTACAAACCATTCGACGATGTAATTACGCGAAATTATAAGTGGCACGCGTATCCATGCTGCGTTGCTTCTTGATCAATTTATTACGTGCTGTTCGCGCGCGGATCGCTCACACGATAACGGCCGGTTGCGTAATTGAAAATGTTAATTAAAAGTAGGTGACCAATTGCACGGTTCATCGTCCGGTCGTAGCTTGTCGCGTTCATTGGATTAACGCGACATTCAAAATGATTAACCGGATAAAAAACGTAATGGATCTACTCTATTTAGCTTCCGCTCGACGCCAGGCTCTTTCCTCTTCCATCGGGTATTCCAGGGGCCGCATAAAAAGTTTAATGGAAAGTTTCTCAAGCGGCCTAACTTCTTGCGGAGGATTCGGAATAAAGTTAACAGGTTCGGAATTGTCGCGTAGCTGGCCAGCCTCGATATAATCGAAGTTTTCAGAAGTGCTTCACCTGGGATATGGAACGACCAGGCATCGAGCCAGAACTCCGTTTTCAATATTATTTAAAACATCTCGACGAAGGCGAGGCGAGGTGCAGGTGGGGTGGAAGGCTCGGTTAGACGGAGGAAAGGGGTAGTTCTGTTTCACAATGGGACAATGCATGTCACTGGCAATATCACTCGAGGCATGCCTGAAGTCCTTGCAAGGGAGCAAACTCGGGGAGAAAATCGACAGGGCTGACTGGTGGGGATGGATTGATTGTGGAAAAACGAAGAGAAGTCGCCGATTTCTTTTCGTATTGTCGCCATTCACTGACGTCAGTTTCCTCAAGGAAGATTAGTTGTCACGAAAACTCTGGCTTTCCTCGACGCTTAAGCATCTCTTTGTGTTGCGAGCCTCGTGTTTTATGTTTGAATCAAGCAGCGACTCGTTTTGAATAAAAGATGATGGAATATCTTTAACATTTCTGGACGGCCGTATTTAATCGCTCAACACTCTTATGAATCTATACATAACTCCTGCATATTATGTGCAAGAGCACTGCTTAACTAATTAAGCTACTGTTTTTTCTTACCAAATTTTTTTCCATTAAACAGATTTTATTATTTATACTCATAGCAAGTAAACCCATTGAATACATTTTGAATTTGAGTGAGGATGATAAGAGGTATCAGATGCTTCATGGAACATCCATTCGTGTACACATATGCGTATGTATAGGTGCTGACGTATTTAAGTTTAAAATTAAATATTATTATTACTACATCAGCGTGGTTTATTAAAACGTATATATTTTGTTAAATATTTTGCAGTCTCGCAATATCGAAGTGATCGGATGATGAAGTATTCAGCCTAACATGTGTTTTATCGCAGTTCATGTATAGGTTTCAGGGGTGAAAGGGTTAACTAAGTCTAACCAAACGGAGTATCAGTTTACAGAAATCACGTGTTCAGTCTGTGGAAGTGCAAATGAATAATCTCCGATGGACATCAGGAAGAAGTTCAGCCAGAAATGATTTCACGTTGCAAGATCAATAATGCATCAGGGTAGAGGAATCAGAAAATAGAGTCTAGCTTAACCAGACGTTTCACTGGCGATTCTCGTTGATTAGTTTTCCTTCCTGGATCGGACAACGTGCAAGGATACGTCAATGACAAGACGGATGGTCTTTGTTCGCGAGGAGGCAAACTAATGGCGGCTCGATAAAAAGGCTACTTGAAAATTCCTGGCCAGTTCTATTACACGCCAGAGAAAAACACCGTGGGCCAAGGAATTTGCGTGGCGATGACGTGCTAGCAAAAGCTGCCACGAACCGATGATGAAGTGTCTAATTCTCATTTTCCCTCCCCTGTCTTTTGTAATCCCTCTTTTTTAACGAACTTTATCGCAGATTGAATTCTAGATTGGTGTACCTTTGCACGACGTCCTGAACGAGGAACGCTTTATCCAGTTTCGGATTGTAATTAAACGTATCATCGTCAGCAGCATACACGAATTCTCTTAGCCGTTGAAATGCAACTCGGCGTGCATTGAAAGTTGAGCTCGCGCGGATTAAGTGCTTGAAAGAGCCGGCAATTCTTTGCATAAAGGATCGGGTCGCGCCAAAAGATGCGATTTTCAGCGAAACATTTCGCCTCGAAAGAGGCTGAGCAAAAAGAAGTTGCAGGATATTCGTTGAAACGTTTACACTTCGTGCTTGCTCGCTGCCGATCCTAAATTGGTGTCCCCCAAGCGTGGAGTTTGGAGCACGGTTTAACTATTGTGAGAAAGATCGTAATTGCTGATGATACAGATCGTCTCAGATTGTCGTTTCACCTTGTGAATTTGACAGATTTTTATAAATATTTTCTCTAATTTTTGGAACAAGATTTGACAGAAAAGGAATAGTGGTAGGATAACACATAATTTCTCTTAGAGACATCTAACATCGTACAATTTTTACGGCAAAACCTATGAATTCGTACTGAACAATTATAATCAAGAGGAATTGAATCATTTTTCCAAGCTAAATGAATTCATCTCGTAAGATGTTGACCTCCAGTCACCGCCAATAAAAGAAACATACAGTAGAACCTCGATTATCTGAACACTGATCATCCAGAAGTTGATCATCCTGCATCAGTTACCAGCTGAAGTTTTTAGTAATGCCACTGTTATTAATTTTGTATCATTACATATTGTGCATTCTAAAATAAAATTATCGTTTTTGTGCGAAACATAGTCACTAATTACAATTCGGATAGCCGAGGTTTTGCTGCAAACCTTTTCGGCTATTGCATCGGGTATTCCATCAGGGGACGGGCCGGGGATGTTCCTTGTAAGTCGATGGGGTGTTGTATTATCTCTCGTTGACAAAAGTCTCGGCTGTCGTGGAGAAGGGCGCACGGTAATAGGCATTAACGCGATAAATTCTTGGGAAACCTTTGGAACGCCAATTTATATAATAAAAAATATGTATGCCAGCCCCTTCAGGGTGGGCTTTTGTCCCGGTGGCATTGCTGCCCGTCAAGCCTTGGCTTCTAATCTGACGTCCTCGCTATAGCAACTCCGCATCCGACCGCGTTTACTCATATTTTTTTCCCTTTCTTCCGACCCGCCGCCTTCCTCCGCCGCCGGCTCGTCATCTTCTCGATACTCTTCAGCTGTCCTCTTGTATCCTAATCGAATACGACGTCGGAGGGCAATCTATCTCGCGCGCGAACACCTAACAAATTGCATCTAGCTGGGAGCCTTGAAAAAGCTGAATAATTCTTCGGGAACGACTGCGTAATCGATGAAGCATCTGCAACGACAGGATTTCCTTCGTGAATAACAAATTAGCAGGGACGACTGCTCGCGGCCGTTTAAGACGCTTAACGCCTAAAATGGTCACCTTTGTCACCCGTGACACCAGCCAAACGATTCGAAGAGCCGTTCGGACATCCTTTGTTCGCCAGATAGACGCCCTAACACCGCGGAGGATAAAATGATTCTCCGTTAAACGAAATAACCTGGACTTCACGATGAATAGGAGACCAGAAAGGAAAGTTGAATAAGTTTAGATCGTCGACGGATGAAATCTCTTCGTTTTGATACTTTGAGGATGTTTCATCGCGGACGAATTACCGCGGATAATATCGTTGCCTGTACTCTGACAGGAATTTTAATCAGAATCATTTCCAAGACGCATAGAAAAGCACGTCACGAAGTTACGAGACCGCCTCGAGTTTTTGAGATCCTTTGTGATGGTAACGATGGAGAACGATCGGGATTCGTATCATTGTTCTTCCCTGATGAAACTTCGGAGATGTAATGGTATTTTCGTCGAAACGAATGTCCTTGGAGAATTTATAGCGACTGGTATCGTTGTACATGGCTGATTCAGGATATGACAATTAAGAATAATCGTGCCAAGGACACCCGCTCATTAAGCTCGTCCTGAATCGTGTTCACGCGTACGCTCGGTCGAAAATGTGACACCGGGAACCTGGCACGAGCTTTCGTTTTCGTGTACGAAGCTATTAAGGGTCGACAATTGGTGACTGTGCCGGTTTAAATTGTACTTCGCAGCGGGGGGGTGATATCGTTGTTGTTCCTTGTAAATTTCCCGCTGCCTTATCTCGACAGCATTTAATTCAACGCGCCCATAAAAATGGTTACCCAACTTTCGATGATATTTTAGGTATTGCGCAGTTGAATTCTCCACCGACGAAATCTCTGGCGTCTCAGGACACTTGCCATCTCTTCTTGAACATATTTCATCCAGTCGCTGCAGACGCCTGGAAAAATGATTTAGAACAGGTGCGAGAGAACAGTGAAATGAAGACCGTTAACTGAGAAAGTGTAGGATGAAGTGGACGGAAGAATCTGATAAGTTTGGCTGATAAATTAAGATTTTGAAGGGTATGAATATTGTAAGAAGTTATTGAGAAACTGGAGTCCCAGAATTAGCGTAATACCCTAAAGAAAATTTGTTGCTAATTAATTTGCATAATACTAGGAGTGTATAAGTTCGTAGAATTAAAAATAATCTACCGATGGCATGAATAAATTACATGATAAATCATGAAAAGCTACGGAATGAAATGGCGCATGTACAGAATGTCCCATGCAACTGGGCCGAGCTGTAGCTTTAAAACTATTGAAGATAGACGACAATTTTATTAGGCATGATTAAATGGTTTCGAATGATGTATTACGTGGTACATATGTCCGCTCTGGATAATAATAATAGTAATAATAATAATACTGAATGAATATAACATTTCCTCGTTGCTACGAAGTATGAAACAAAATAATACATCTTCAAACCATTCAACGATCTGACAGCCTCTTTTAAATTCATCTCAAACTCGACAAGTATCCCAACACTCATCAACGTCCAGTATATTCGTTGTGTCGAGGAGCTGAAGTAAATTCTGCGTCGATCATTCACCCATCGACACCATTTCTATCGAGCTGGAAGCGTTCTCCTAGAGCAAACTGTCGACACCATGTACGAATCCGTGAATTCCAATTGGATCGGTGATTCATCCGAGCAGGGTCGGCTAGATCGAGACCTCGAAATCCTCTCTGACCCAGTTTCCTCTCTCCTCCACCCGAAAACCGTGTGTGACGAGAGGAAAAATCGTTCCGTCACGTGGCTTTGACCGTCTTCTCCCGCAAACGTTATCGAAAACCGACTCCGACGATCGACCGCTCGCGGATTCACGGAAATTACAAATAAACCGATTGCCCCGCCATCACGGCAATTTCCGTTTCCGTTACCGTTCTGTGTTTTTTTCTTCTATTTTTTCCGCGAACGTTTACGCGCGGCGTACGTGTACATAATAACGAGGATATGTGCGCTGTCGCGCGATAAATTCGTCCAGAAAGTTTGGGCTGTTGCCAGGATGGATATTTCAAATTCTCCGCGGTCCTCCACGAACCCCCTGGCTTTTTTCTAGCTCCGCTGGGAGCACCGCGACCTATGGATCTATAGACACTAATGGATGGGTTCATCAAGTCTGTCAATCGATTGCAATCAGAGCTGTTGATACCCGGGTAACTCGGATACCCGAGGAGCCAGGAAACACCCGCAGATGGGAATTATCCTGGTACGCCTTACCCGGCTATTCTACACGTACTATAACTTGGTTAACAGATGCAAATATTTTGTATTTAAGTTTGTTATTGGACAAACAGATACAAGGAGTACATCGCTTTTTGTTATATGTAGATACAGAAATAATTTTTTTAAGTTTCATTAATATTGTCACGAGCACTCGTATTTGACTATACCCGGCTACTCGATATTGCCAATGGGCGAATACTGTCGTATTGGATGTTAAGGGTGGGCCCATTCGAATACCCAAATACTCAAGGCTCTAGGTTCAAATACGTTGCCCTGATTGCAATAGTTACTGGCTGCTTCGAATGCATTAATTGTTGGGATTGATCCCTTGTCCCGAAGACGGCTATGAGCCATCTGATGAGAGGGATTCTTCTTTCGCCGATACTGTCGGAATCTGCAGACTGAAACGTGTAAGAAATGTTGTATTACAGGGATGAACTATTATTAGTTATAAGTGTGTAAGAAAATGAGACGCTCAGAGCGTCGCCAGTTATCGACATGGAGGGTGACGTACGTGGACCAAGGAGGATTTTGGACAGCGACGTAGTATTTTTGAAAATAATAATATTCTAATCTAATATGTAATTTATAATAACTGTTAAGTAATCTAATAACTAACCCTTTCCTGTATCTTATAATCATTTTATTAACACGTTCGCTACCATTGATCAGTTGAAGCACCGTCCACGACAGACCATGCTACATTTTTAGCAGTTTTATTAACCCCTTCCCTTACAAAAACGAGTCACCCTTGTGTTGGAGATTATGGCCTGTACGTTGTAAATACGAGTTACACTTGAATATGAATTATGACAAAGTTTCTATTACAGGACCTTTGACTGTCAGAGAATTATCTAAATCAAAGTGTACGTGTCCACAAATATTCCTTCAATTAACTGCAGTAGTTGATTTATTTACGTTTGTTAAAGTTTTATTTAAAACTGACATTGCTTATGAGAGGACCTGATATATACAACAATTTTCACAGCCGTCGAAATCTTTTGTGAGTGGTTGATGATTTACAGAAAATTATGCTGTTCAAACTCGCCATTGAATTACAATTTTATAATTCGAAAAAATTAGTTTCATAATATATAATAGTCCGGTTCACACGAGTCGAGGTAAAAATCTTTTCAGCGATCTCGCCCACTTACACGGCTAATTTTGACTGATGCCTAGTCGAGCAGTCAATCTCGAAAGATATTTCAGCGACGCATGTGTTTCCCGTTAAATCACAGACGACACGCGGCAGTTTTTGCACGCGTTCCGACGACATTATGAACCACTTCCGCCGGAACTTTTACATACATCCTGGATTCGATTAATAACGCAACGATCAGCGGACGGTCGTTTGTTTCTATTTTCAGGTGTTTTCCACGAACTCGGTTCTCGTAACAGTCGCTCGCGTCGAGCGAGCTTTCGTGTTACATCGAAGCTCCTGAAAGCCGTCGATGCCTTCTGGCAGAGAGAGAAACATTTCGAAATTAATGATCTCTTTCTTGCGATCGGGCAAAACAAACAGCCGATTCGTCCGCTGTTTGCGGCGAAGGGGAACAAAAATTGCGGGAGTCCCGCGAGAGAATCGATCGATACGCTGTGTAGTCGACGTCTCGATTTAGCTGAAACAATTTCGTCCCTGCGATACGATTCTATTTCGACGCGTGTTACGGGTTCAGATTGAATATTCATTCTTGATCGCCCACCCTAATCGTGCGATGCACCCACAATTGACACGTTGGACGTCCAGTAAAAATCGAGTAGTAAAGTACAGCGTCGCACTGGCCCATTAACGGTCGATGACCCGTCTGTCTTTTCAACACTGAAAATGACTTCTACAATGAAACATCTATACCGAATGTGATGTTCGAACACTCAAGGGGTGTATCCTGAGAAATTGATCTGAGTCCTTGTTCCGGTCGGAGAAATGAGGTCGATAAAAGATGGTTGTTGTTTTGATATTATGACTTTATTAGGAAAGGTACTTAATTTGAGCAGGTCGAATCTGGTTGGGTTGGGTTGGACCGCCGAGGGAAC
Source organism: Macropis europaea (assembly GCA_916610135.2). Taxonomy (NCBI): domain Eukaryota; kingdom Metazoa; phylum Arthropoda; class Insecta; order Hymenoptera; family Melittidae; genus Macropis; species Macropis europaea. The sequence continues at coordinate 25,786,833 of OU744344.1, forward strand.
TTGGCAATTTGAAATATATTTTTATCTTTAATAGTTTTCGAAATAGCCTCGTGAATTCCAATCTTCAGAGGGTGATTTTACTCTTTAAACTTGAGGAACCACAGCTAAAAAAAATACGTGTCTATTACTTTTGGCTATTCTACAAACCTGCAAAGTTTCATCAAAGTCGGGAGAAGACGGTCAAAGCCCCTTCCTTGTTAGTTTCATTCCGTCTTGGGAAAACTAGGAAAAATTCTGTAGAGGGAAAACTTTTGGGCCGCAGTGCGGATGGGCCCATAAGAGTAAGTGAGTGGGGAGGATAGGGGTTGAACGTTGGATTGTGCTATCTTATGTATACTGGTTAAAATAGTAATAACAGTAATGGTTGCAGTAATAATAATAGTAGTATCGGTGATAGTAGTAGCAGGAACAATGACAATAATAATAATAGTAATACGTTTTAGGGATACCTATCTTGAAGTATGAAGCAGAATGTATTTGAATTATTAGAAAGCAAAAAATCTGTTGTGTGTTGAAAGTCATTTATGACTGAACCCAATATTTCTGTCGCAAATGAACGTTCATCCCTTACGGACAGATCTAAAAATTAAATTCACGAAATTTAGTAAATTGTAATTTTTGAGAAACCGAGCGAATCAGCCCTGTATATGTACTTCGACACGTTCGAAATAGCCGCCCGCGTATTTCCAAACGAAATAAATATACGCAGATTCGGTATGTGCAGCTTATGGACAATCTCACGGTATCCAGGCTGAAGGAGGAGTCAAGTCGAACATCGGGAGATCGCGACGTCATTCTGTCGTGCGTCAAACTCGAGCCATACGTAAATCTGTTTCGTCGTTCGACACGGACGGGATCGCCTTTAATATTTACCCGTGTGTTTCCTACTTCGACCGGACCCGTATTATTTTTGGCGATGCTTTTCTAAGATCTGCTTACGGGATTCAGTGATATTTCTCGTCTGCCAGCCTCCGAGAGAAAGAATTTTAAGTGACCTATCTTACGGAGATGTTTAGTCTGCTGTGCAGCCTTAATTAGTCTCAGGTTACCTTGGACGGTCTGCTCCTTTGAAAATGCGCTAGCTACGGTGCAGGCGGACGAGGGTGTACATTTCGTTAAAGATCCGAGAGAAAGTGCTTGCCGAGCAGCTAAAAATTCTACCTGAATCGTAACAATGGACAGGCGAACGCAGTGCGCTCCTGCAGGAAGCGTTAGAGCATGCTTTACAGAGATGAGCAATTTATTTATTCTACGAAATGAAAACTTCGCTCACAGCTTACGAAACGTCCTCTCTGTAGAATGTTCTTTGAGAAAAAAAAATGGTGAAAACACGATTCCGGAGTTCATAGGGTCTGTGTATTCTTTTTGAAACGCTTAGGGGACTAATTATCGCGGCTGCTACAATTCATGCGCAGTTTTCGCCTCCAGGGAGCTGCTGCTCTTTGAGCGTCCAGCTGCGAGGTTTATTGTTGTTCATTTTCACGATGCTCTGCACTCGATTCACGGCTCTTTGAAGATTCGTCCGGCCGTGCGCCTGCCGCGCCGCACGCCGCGTTTGTAACGCTGCAACGTAACAATCGTGCGAGATGCTGTTTCGCGGATCGGGGTCGTGAAACTGGATATATCGGGTGCTTTATCGGCGATCGATTCGTGAGACTCATTAGCCTGTTTGTTTTTTCTTCGAACGAAACGGTTCTATCGAAGAATACCGGCGAATTCGATAGAGTGGCCGGAGAATCTACGAGATGAAAATAAATGGCACGAGACGGCGGAATTCTTAGAATTTCTGTCTGGCTGGCGAAATTGGGGAGCACGAATTTTTTATGACGGTTATTCTGATTTATGGAACGTGATATGTTGGTAAACATTCTGGATGAAATTTAATTTGTAATTCAGTATTTATTTTGATAATGTTTTTGGCAGGTATCATCAGTGTTAGATTTTATTCTTTACCTGTGATTTTTATTAATATCTCTAATTTTTTTATTGTGTTTTTGAATGATGTAGTCAGTGTAGTTTGATCTAGTTTATGGAACACGAACTGTTGGTGAACATGTTCAAAGAAACTCTTACTCCGTAAACGTTGGTTAATTTTGTACAGGCTACTTCCAGATGTTGGGTCTGGTGGCTTTATATATTTGCAATAGAAATATATTTAAACAAATAATTCTTCAAATCTATTATTATAATCTCGATTTAGAGTGTTTAAGGAAGGTATATGAACTTTTTCAGATTTATTTTAAGACTTTTACCCATTGAAAGACGCGTCGACATAAATATTATATTTATTGTGATAATATTTCTGGCAGATATCATCAGTGCTAGATTTTATTCTTTGTGTAATTTTTATTAATATTGCCAATACATTTATTATATTTTTTAATTCACCAAGCAATGCAGTTTCATGCTCTCTACAAAAACTACTGTCATATTTTTACCTAGAAATTATTAGTTTCTGAAATATTTATTAATTGAAATGATAAAATAACAGACAACGTATCTCATAAACTGCCGGGTTTCTCAAGAAAATAAAATAATCCTAAAAATTGTTTATAGAAAATGAAAATCTTCATCGATTGATGTATTAAGAAGTACATAATTTCAAGAAAAAATACGGAAAATGACGTTGGAACCAGTGAGACATTACCATCCGCAAAGAACAAGTATACTCTAACAAATACGTTCTTCAAAATCCATTTACTATTACATGAAACATTTCAAGATACCACTAACAATTCTTAACACACTTCAAGATACTGCCAACAAACCAAAATTTTCAAAATCGTGTAAAAAAGTACTCATCCTAAATTTTTAACTTTTTGAAACGTCCATGAACTCCAGTCGAACGACTACAAGGTCGTATCTCACAGTAAAAACATTTTGCTGCGAAATAAATTGCGGAACCACAGTTCCATCGATTTCACACGGAATGGTACCTTTCGAGGTGCCGTTCGACAGCGTTCGGTCCCGATAAGACTGAAAACGGTCCCGAGGAGACTCGCCGGAGAATGAGCGTGACGCAGACCCACCGAAATATTCCGATGCGTTGAGTTACGAGCTACGGATCTTAAAACTGTCGTTCTTTCGTAGAACTTCTATTTTCTTCGGCGACACAGGCTCACAGCAAGTGCGTTCTTGGCACGGGAAGCCGGCTGCATACTTCAACGGAGTCCCCGTGGACACGGGTTTAAAGAAAACCGCACACGACGGTGACTAACGTCACACACGCCGCGCCGTCCAACGAGAAAAACGAGAACGCCCAAGGAAAGTTACCGGACCCATTCACCGCCTCGCCAAAAGATCGCAACGTCATAATTCAATGACTCGTTCCACTTTCCTGATTCTCGAGTGGTATACCTCGATCATGCTCGCGACAACCGTGCAAGCAACCGCTGCAGATATTGCTAGAACGCGGTAGCTTTTCAGCTGGACGGGCTAAATCGTCGAAAGAATAAATTGAATAAGAGACTGATGTTTTTGGGAATTTTTCTTGGCATGATCTGATGAGAAGCTGAAGTATTCGTCCTTTATAGATGGGAGCTGCTGGACTTCTTGGCAAAGATTCTATTCTTACGCGGTTATTGTGTTCTGTATTATGGAGTATCATTGATTTATTTATTTATAGGACAGGACTAACTCTGTGGCGTATTCAGGGGATGGTAAAATTTGTAATCAGTAGATATGTGAATTATCTTTTAGTATGATTAGATTCAGAACTGTTTGATTTGTTTTTCTTTTCATTATTATACGTACGGTTATGCTCATATGAATTTATTCATTACTCTTATGTGAAGGTTGTAATATTTCTTTTGACCATGTTGAATTTTAATCACGCATTGTGAGAACTTTCTTACTTTTTATTTAATTTTAAACTCATTTCAATACTTCACTCTATGCTGTGTGTATAAATTAGGAGGATATAGTATATTCAAGGTGAACCAGAAAATGTCTAATCAATGTAGATACGAGATATAAAGTTTTTACAAGAAGAAAATATTTTTCAGTGCAGAAGTGTAACCGATGCGTCGAATGTCGCTAATCTGGCTTAATATTAATAAATATATTATTTGAACGTTTATAGGCGATATTATATGGATCACTTTAAAGTGCTTATAACATTCGAATGGTTTATTTTAGAACCTACATTCATTAGGCATTTTTAGTTCCCGAAGGCATTATATGCTGGGAAAGTTTGGCTGCTTCCTTTAGAAACAATAAAATGCAATAATTTAAATCACCTTATACTATATATAAATTTGCATTAAAAATAATGAACAAGTTGATATAAAAACATTTCTGAAAGAATTTCTACTATTATCACCATCTCGGTGTTGAAACGAGAAGTGACCCTGAAGAGTCCTATTTGAGTGTCTCTCCAACAACCACATTATTGAACTCCGTAAAAACAACCCCTTGGACTCAAGTGAGTGAGTCTAGCTCGTCATAGTAACCTAGTGCCAAAGTATACAATAAAGAGCTGCACTGGTCATCATGTTTGAGATTCTAGATTTGACTTGCAGAAATTGTATAATAATCATAAACAGGGTCAGTTTCTGTTGCGATAACTCAGTAGAAACAGTATTTTTAGTGTATATGATTATGAAACATATTAAAGTAGTACCTCGGCTACTCAGCAGCTGTCCTCGTATATCAGTTACAAGCTAAAATCATCATCAGCGATACTATGTACCTAATTTTATGCCACCGCGTATTTTATATTCCAACCCTTCAACCGCTACAGGCGCTCGACAAAGCCGCTTCCCGTGTACTGTCGACGTCCATGAGCGTTCGGTGCAACGGTTTACTGTATACTACTGCAGCTGGGCAGCACGCAATGTTCCTTTCCAAGTAGCCCGCAATCAGAGGGCTAAAATAAAATGATAATTTTCACACGAAACGTAGCTAAAATGCGAGTGATCTTGTTACTGACTCCAGTTCGGATAACCGAGATTCTACTCTACCGTAATGTCTGAATTAAATTGTTCGTCGAGGGGTTAACTCGGCCAGAGGAACAACGCGTTTCGAGCTAGTGCAGCGTCCCTGCATCAGAGAGAAAAAAAAGCGTTAACAAAAAAGATTTCGCGTGGAACAAACACGTCAGCGTTGTTGAAACGATATTCCAGCTCCCCCGGGTTCGTCGTTGCACATATTATCGACAGCCGGGTAGGCGTTCCTTTTTCCGTCATTCTTTTTTTCTCTCTTCTAGCCTGCACGTATCGTAGCCAGCTCTTCGACCTGGGTCACAGTCGGATCACGGGCCGGTTCTATGTTTATATATAGGATGTTTAAATCGAACCGCGTGAGCGGATTTAACTTTAACGCGACGACAAGGTCGCTCCAGCTTGTCACAACATTGCCGGGGGCCTAGCGTGACTCCATCGTATTTTCGGGTTTTCGGTAAGACGAATCGGCCACCCGTTTATCGTTCAAGGACGACACGGAGATAAATCGAGGATCACCCTGAACGGTATCGATGAATTTCTCGGAAGCATGAATGTGGTTTGATGGAATGGTTGGGTCAGTTTTGTAATTAGAGCTTGGGGAGAATCGTTGCTGAGGACGTTCATGACGGCTTGACCGTGATGGCGAAGAGCAGACGTTTCTTTGCGGAGTTTTGTAGCTAAGAGGAGATTGTGAGTCCTCGAAGTCTTGAATTTTGATTGTATGGGAATTGTACATCCTAAGTTTAAAATATATTTATGAAATTTTGTATTAAATGTTATATATTTGCGATCAGTATGATGTTTTCTTTATTTAACAGTAGCTGTGACTGTTTTATCCAGCCGTTTTACTTTTTACATGTAATTTTCCAGAAATGCTTCAGAGTTGGGTAGTCATTACAATTTCCAACTGTTCAGGTTTCAACTGGTGGAGTGATAAGATATTGAAAGCTTACCTATTTTTTTTTTAGTGTACCTGTCATAGATAGCTTTCTGTAATTGTATTCAATTACTGATACACTGTTGTAAGAGCATAAAAATTAAGATAAATGGATATAAACTTCTGTTGCCAATTGTATATGTTGTCAATAAGTAGTTGGATTGGGTCAGTTTGGTTGTTTAATTAGAACAGCAAGCGTATTTATTTGCCAGTAAAAGTAGCGATTGTCTTGTGTGTTACCAAGCTAACTCAAGTAACCCAATCAAATATACAATTTGAATAATCTCCATTTTACATTTTATTATTAATAGTGAGCGTATACACTTACTAAAGTTCATCCTTTTACTGTAACATATTTAAATAAACGAAACAATTGCTCTATGATTTTATTGATCGTTGAACACACTACAATTGACTATTCAAGTATTCTAGTACATTGTGTGATCGACAATATCTATCACTGCATAAAATTCAACTATGACCATCCCTCAGAAATGACAGAAACTGTACCAGAACATTTGTAGAAATTAGTACAATACTTCAAATCTTTTTTATAGCACGTGGAATATAATCTACGTCACGAGTGTGACTCGTAGTAAAGCAGGGCGTTAAGGTCCTAATTTCGATGTCCAGTAATACAACACATAAACGATAAAATTAGTAGAAAACGTCAGGAACAACCATGTTATACACTCAACCTGAATAGTCCTATAGATCGATGCAAAAAAAAATCTATAAGGTGTATTCTACCAACTTTTAATAAAAATTGTAACCCCTTGATAAACTTAACGTCGTTCACTTTAGACACTTTAAATACCAGCCACGTCTAAATGAGAAAATAAGAAACTTGCAACATCTTCGAATGCAACGCTCACGTTAGGGTACTTTGGTGCAGGTCAGAAATAAGTACCAATGATTAACAGTGTCGTTCGTTCGAGGCTTTTTCGACGCTAAATTCCCGGAGCATTACGGTCTATTAGTGATTGAAATATAGTAAGTTTAATCGTCGTATCCGCAGTAGAACGGCGAAAGGACGATAAATCCAGGCCGTTTATAACGCGGGACACGTTAAAGGCGTCCGTTGTTTTAGTATCCTCGAAAGGCAGGAGGAGCGTCGTTCGTTCGTCTCGTAAATATGAAATATCGATTCGAAAGTGGCGGATTCGATAATTCAATGCGCGTCAAGCGGCGCTCGTTGCGACTCGAAATCCTCACGGTGGCCTGGGAACTTCCCGAACTTCCAATTTTCGCGTATTTATAATCAACTGGGTGGCCGAATAAATTCGAAGCATCGTGTCGTCGTGTTACGAACGTTGCACAATCGCGTTTCATGTTTCACCAGGTCGGTGGGATATCTACAATGATCTGTCATTACGTTACCAACGACAATAACGAAGAAACACGATGAGTTTCCCCGTTGGATCTGCAGTATTTCGTTTCATTGAAATTTCAGCAGCACGTTCCCGGGCGCAGTAGAATATTCCGTACATGGCCGGACGTGGATGAATTTTTATCGATATTCAAAAGTCTTAGGACATCAGCGGTTTTAAAGGTTAAACAAACGTGGCGGATATTTCAATAATAAAAATATAAATAGTTTCTTACTTTTTGGTATGATCGGAATATAATATTTCTTCATATCTTTCAATGATTACTTCCTTTTTTCCAAACTTAAATGCAAATATGACAACTGTCCTAAGACTCTTGTTTGGGGGTGTATGTGCAGGGTGTCTCACTTAACTCTGTCACTCTTAATTATTATGTTATTTGTAAAGATACAAAAAAAATACCTCGAGAAGAAGTTGATTCATTTGATAGGGAAATTACACCGTAGTGATGAAGGTCGTCTCAAGGTTTCTTCCGAGATTTTGGTGATAGTAACATTTTCTTAAATAGAATTACCCATTTTTTGTTTACCATGAAAAAGATGACACTGAAACGCATTCAACCGTGTATAAAAACATGACCTTGAAATAATATTGGGCTGAGAATTTCCTGAGTAAATGATTAAGGTGGAAGCTCCAGGAGAATGAATTGTAGTAATAAAATAAACATCTTGATCACATTGTTTCGTTCTCCTGATTTAACAGCTTTCGACTTTTTTCTAAGGGGCATGATCAAAGATACTGTATGCAGGGACGATTTGTACAGTGACTCACGAAAATGCTCAAATGAGCGTGGTACTTCACTTTTCTTTTGTTTAACATTTGTTTAGGACATTCAAATTTGAAGCAAGTTTATAATGTCTGTAAGAAATTACGTTTGGCATACGCCTGTACAAATTAAATTTAATCAATTGCGCCAGAATGATGGAAATATTTGATCAATTTCGTGAGTCACTGTATATTATGTAACAATTGCATAAAAATCAGCGTGTGTCAATTCGTTCACGTCCCTTGTTAGTACTACAGAATTATTCAAACTTCTCATATATTGCTGCGGACTATTTTTGGTGATTTCATGAAGACTTTACACTAAACCCTACTAAAAGTCACATAACACTAGAAGTTGTCGTCGGGATTCAATGAAATGTTTTGATATATACTCACCTTTATCAGCAATTTCAATTTATTGGCATCGTCACATAAAAAATAGTTTTAATTCAACTTCAGCGCATGAAATTATCCTGACTCCCAGAAAACACATAGATGAAGTAAAAACGGAATTTTCCGTTGACCGCAGGTAAGCATTGTAAAAGTAAACACGTAATACTCCATCGCCCGCATATAAAGTGCTAAAATTCACTTTTGACCGAACGTGTTAAATGGAGATCCCTTCATGGTCTGAAAAATTCTCTTGGAATGTTATCAAAGTCGCCTCGATAGCTATCTATGTTTCCCTGAAGAAAAAACGAGGAACCTGGACCGGGCTTGTTGAAAAATTTGCGAGAAAACGGCGTCGGCGGTTGAAGCGTCTTTTTCCGTCCGCGGGATGAAGGGCCGTGGTCAGTTTAGCGACTCGGAAAGATAAGAGGCGGGCATTCTGGAACGACACGGATAGCAAAGTAGTTCTCGCGGCTAAGTGACATCCTTGGCAAAGGGCCCACCCTGTCTCCGATGCGAACTCGGCAAAATCTATTTCTAGTACGGCCGATAAACTCGACCCGAGAGATGAGATTCGTAAAAAGAACCGTAGAGCCTGTCGCTAGCAAGATCGAAAAATTCGGTTGATACGCTGAGCGTGCTCTAGAAATTAAAGCTGAAGAGAAACGAGTGGCTGAGGTTTCGAAGACCCGCGTTTGGATTCTATTTGTTTCTCATTTCTGTGGGGAGGAATTGACTTGACAATTGGTGAATATGCTAGGAAATTGTGTATTGATCACTTTTCATTTTATATTTATACCTTGTTTAACGGAAATTCTGTACCTTGGTAGAAAAGGGGAGAATGTTCAGTTTGCAGTTTTTAGAGAAGACGACCCTTTTTATTGTAATACACATAAATGGACTGCGGATGTTTATGGAAATATGTGTAGCTGATGAAGTAGTACTTTGACAAAACTATATTTCGCCTCTTAAATGTCTGAAAATGTTTTGTTTGCTTCACTTAATACATAAAAGGTGCATCATTCACACTGCTAGACAGGTTAAACTGCATCAACATCCGCAGCCTACACATAACGCATTGGCTTCTTGAGAATGTATGTAACTTTTCTTATAATAGTGGAAGGACAGTAGCCCTTCTTTCTGTGACAAAGCTTATGATATTTATGTGAATGGTGCATAAAGCTCAAATGGAATAGTTTTTAACATTAGCCCCTTTTCTACTAAGGTACAACTTAATAAAAAATAAATTATTCACGAACATGATCTTCTAACTATTCAGTGTCGATGCTAAATATTGTCTCTACAACTATTGTTCTACAATTTTAATTTTAAAATCATATATTTTTCTATTACTAGATCGTTAAAAAATGACATTTTACTTTAGAATTGATTTAATACAAGAAAGAAACAACTTAGAGTACCTGCGGAGCAGCAAATGAGTCTAAAAACAAATTCAAATATTTTACATGTCATTGTTTATCGTTGCACAATTTCAGACGTTCCTAACTGGCTAGACAATGAATTCCATTATGCAAAACAGTCAGAAAATGTGTTTTAAAATGTGTACTATTTTCAAGAAAATTAAAGAATATTTCAGGGTGTCAGATCGTCGAGGGAAGAAAATTGGGAAAACTAAGTTTCGAGGGCGTAAATTGGGAGAACATTGGCGGAAAACACACTTTGTACACTCTATCAAAATTTCTCATTCTCCTAAACAATGAGAAATTGCACGTTGATTAAATCACTGCATCGAATCCATTAAAAAAAATTACTATGAATAAATTTCTGTCTTAAACGGTAAACAAGATAAGCTCGCGTTTGTCAGTACAGTAAATATTTGACTAGCTTTTAATATACTGAAATGTCTGGTATTAGGGTGGTCATTTAGCAGAGGCGACGAAAAAAATTCCCTCTCTGTTCTATCGAGTGATTGATTCTCGCGTTGACTCGGACGATGTTGAAAAAGCCAAAATTCGCTGGTAATTAATCTCCGGCGACGAGGAACGATGCTTTGTTGCTATTGAAACGACGGCACAATGGTCGGATAGGAATATTAATCATGGTTAAACTACTGAACGCTGCCATGTCCAGTGCCGCTTAGAATTAGCTTGTAATTACTATCGATCGATCAGACTTCCGGATAAAACAATACCGAGTTTCTTGTCGGCCAATCAAAAGCCAGCCGAGTAAATAATTCCGTTTTCGTAGTTTAATTCCGCGATTGTATATTTACTTTTCAAGCAATATTCCGGATTATTCGATCTCTCGATGAATTGGGTTATTTCAAACGCCTTTGCACACATTTTTCATGAACTTTAACGAGAAATTATACAAACAAATCATTTCAATAAAACTGCTCGTGTTCTTTTACAAGAAAAAATTAATAGCGTCTGAATTAAAAATGACTAAACACGTTGCTCAAGAAGATACAAATTTTCTTCGAGGACGAAAATTGTCAGCTCCCTTTTTAAAATTAAGTTCGTTTAGAATGTGAATCTTTTGTTCAAAGCATAGAAGGTTAATTAACAAAAGAGACATGAGACTTTCTGTTATTGTGCTTTCGAAACAGTCCTTGTGATTGCCAGTTTCACGGTTGGCGCTTTAGCTGCAGCAGCTTGGAAAATGTAATATCCAGGAAACAGAGGAGGAGGCTACGTGGGAAAATGAAAATGAGGAGCAAGAATTTACGAGTTAGCGGGGAAGATTAAATTATTCCTTAGGTACGCGAAAGTGGCGTTTTAATTCTGTCAGAGTACAAAATACTCGGCTGTGTTACGGTATGAAAAAAAAGCGACAGGGAACAATTGAACCCATTATGTTATCGTGTCGCCGTATTACAGTTGTACAACGAATTTCATGTAGAAATGAAGATAGACAAGCTTGTTCTGAATCGTTGCGATTTGAATACATTGAAAATTCTTTTACAAGCTTTCAAAAAACACACAATCATTCGAACTCTTCGTGAGCTGTCCCATTTGTTGCGAAATTTTGATTCCGATCAGACAACGTCCTGCTTCGTGATTCGATTGGACGCGTGTTCACGCGTTTTACCCTTCCACGCACGCGACGGCATCGATTCGCAAAGTGGCAGTTTGTCCGTGTGCATCGAATTGACGATTTTCGCGGCCGTTTAAACGGTCACGTAATATTCGTGATAATTTGAAGTGGGAGCGTCGGACGTGATGTTGATCAAGTATGGTCGCGCGTTCCTGAGCATTTTCGATTCCCGTTCATTAAGCGCGATTGTCCTTCGGGAGAATGTTTTGGCATCGACGGGGACGGACGAAGGGTGCACCGATGGCAGCCGAGGCACGCGGTGCGATTTGACGTGCGCACGAGGCTCACATTTCTCGTGAATTCTGGTACGACGTCGGTACTCTTGCGACGCGCTTCAACATCCTCCTCATCGAGGACTATTGCATCCATCGAGCCTTTTTTCTTTAGCTCGATTTTCGATTAGGTTGGATTAAGTTGCTTGGAGTTTGTTTGAGTTTGAATGGTTTGGATTGATTTGAGTTAGGATGGCTTCTATGTTCGACTAGGTTGGTTTCGATTGATGGAGTTCTATTGCATCCATCGAGTATTTCTTCTGTTGCTCGACTTTCAATTAGGTTCTGTTAAGTTGGTTGGGGTTAGTTTGAATTTAAATGGTTTGAGTTGATTTAAGTTAGGTGGTCTTCTACGTTCAATCAGGTTGGTTTGGATTGATTTGGTTTACGTTGAGTTTACTTGGTTTGCGTTGGTTAGTGTTAGATTGGCTTGTATGCACGATGAGGTTGGTTGAGTTAGCTACAGTTCTACCTTCGATTAGAGTGGAGTCTATTGGTTCGAGTTAGGTAGCGTTCTACCTTCGATTAGATTGGAGTCTATTGGTTCGAGTTAGGTTGGTTTCTACCTCCGATTACGTTGGATTTGATTGGATTCTACCTCCGATTACGTTGGATTTGATTGGTTTCTACCTCCGATTAGATTAAGTTAAGTCGGCTTCACTTTCATTTCAAGATCATGTCGTATCATTAAAATACTCCTGCATTATTTTAAAGAACAATCGATTTCTATTCGACTCACAGTGCTGTATTGAAGAGGGTGTCTAGTCAAAGCGGATACGAGCGTGTCGGTGCATGTCATCTTTAGAATCGCACGCGTAGATTTCACAGGAGAAGGAGCCCCTTTGAGGCGTACCGTAAAAAATGTCCAAATGTGTCCCGGGCTCAGAAACGCGCCAAATTATCCGGAGCTTACGACGTCCGCGGCAGACAAGCTTAACGGCTGCGACCAAAATATTTTATGGTGTGCAGTTTAAGGCTGATGCCGGATTTAGGACGAAGGTCGCAATGGGAACGCGAAATTTCGCGATTTCGCTATTCCAGAATGTCTAACGCTTCGTCACGACGCATTTCGTGTCTATCAATCCTCTAGAATACTATGCTCCATCATGCTGAAGACTCTGCGGAAGAAACCTACAAATAAGTCTGACAGAAGATAGAAATTCTCAGAAAACATCGGGAGAATTTTATTGTTCCTTCAAGCTTGTTTTTATGAAATTTCCTTTGTCTCTTGATAGTCATGAAATTTTCAATATAAACTATAAGTGTGCAGGGACGAGGAATTAGTTAGACCTGCTAGCATTATAGTAAGTCGAACTTTTTGTAGCTGTCTGTCGCTGAAAATCGTTGAATTTCCCAACGTCCAGCCACGCGATTACGTCGTACGTCTTAATCCTGAAGAATCGATGATCTGTAAATAGCAGCGCATTCAAAGTCGCTCGTTCCCGTTAACTTGTCCATCTCTGTGGCGTGTTTAACAAGAAAAGTTTATTTCGGACATACTTGGAAGGCACGCAAACAACGCGCTCTAATGAGCCGATGAACATTCACTGCGGACGAGGCGCCTCTTCTCTGTCCCTCTAATGCATTCCAGTTATCCTGAGCTTATTTTCATTTTCTATACTTGTCCTTTCAACGTACCGGAGAAATAAATTCTTCAGTGAACAAATATTCGCCACAGAGAAGCGTGATTCACTCTGTCACATCTATTATTGCTAACTTTCTCTTCTAAATCATGTGTTTTGTTTCAAAATTCATTTTTTTAATTTGTCACATCTATCAGAGCTAGCTTTCTCGTTTCTAAATCATGTATCACATTTCAAAACTCATTTTTCTAATTTGTTAAACTGAGAAGTAGTAGACATTCAACTTTGCTTATGCGAATAGTGAGCACATGGAGATGGGAGACATTCAGAATTATTTTTATTGAAAATTTAATATTGTCGTTGATGTATGATTAGAGCCCAGAATTTGTACCGTGCAATTGGGACATGATTACATATTGATTTATAGACAATTTGGAGTTACACTACCGGCCAAAAGTTTGTGTACACCTACTGTGTTTGTATTCTGTACCCAAATACAAACTAATATTTCGCTAATGAAAAAAATATTCTTAAATCTTTACTCTTGTTACGATGTTGTAACTTAAACAAAATAATTTACAATAATGGCAGGGTTAAGGGGAAAAACAAGGAATGTCAGAAAACAGCTTCATTGAGAATATTGTTGGTAGTTTAGTGCATCAGTAAAGAAACAGGATCCCGTGAATGTAACTGTATTGTTAATGACATGAAGTGATACTCTAATTAGCGACAGAACAAAAAATCAGCGAAAATATAATTGTTTTACATTATTTTAATTTTTCTTTCAAGTTGAATACTGCAGAATAAAAATGGACACATCCTGTTCTTTCCCCTTACCCTTCAATTGGATGTTTCTAGAAAAGTGTTATATATTACTAAACGTCCCGTTCGTCAAAGTAACTACCCCTTTCCTTCATAAGTGTTTTAGACAATTTTGTTGGAAAGTCATACAAACAGAAAAGTTACAAAAATTAATATCAAGAATGCCAAAATTGTGTAAAATGCTTATAAAGGAGAAAGGTGGTTACTTTGACGAATGAGAAGTGTAGAATCAGTAGAATACAAATGCACTAGGTGTACCCAAACTTTTCGGGTGATCTAATGATCTCGTTTCGTCATCACTTTATACTTTTAATAATATTAAGGGACGAGATTAGGTCTGACGATTGTATTCTGATTTTCAGATCGAAGTTTTTTAGTGGCCAACGCTCAACAGGGACTATGTCACATAATATACTGCTCGGACGGTTTCTGCCGGCTGACGGGCTTTTCGAGGGCGGAAGTGATGCAGAGGCCGGCGATTTGCGAGTTTCTTCATGGGCCAATGACATCGCCCCATGCGGTCGCAGCCCTCCGCGACGCCCTCGCCGCCGGCGTCGAAAAGCATTTCGAGATCCTCTACTACAGGAAAGACGGTGAGCCATCTTCCACTCCTTTGTTTATTAACACTTTCAACACGTTCGTGTCAAAATCACGTCTTTCCCTAAGCTGTAGGTGTTTCGTCCAAAATATCGTGACGAACGATACTTGAAGGAGACTCTGAACATATTTCATTTTAATAATATTTATGGTGTCGATTGTTCAGTTGCTTCACTGCAGTAAAATTGTAAAATATGTACCGAAACATATGTATTGTAATAAAATAAACTGAGATGGTAATTCATCCGAGTACAGATTTATAGCGTACAATAAACAGCTGTGTCTGGGCTAGTACGGTGACCCGTAGCACACGGTGAACAATTTTTGGAACGCATGTATTCGTTTATCGTCCTCAAAGGGTTACGATTATTAATTTAGTAAACTATATCTCTCTGAAAATGGAACAACAGTTAACACGTTGAACACCGCAGTGAAAATAGCCATACCCAGCCAGACACGCCATGAATTGCTGTTTTTAAGACAGTTTACAGAAGAAAGTATTTAAATATCTAATTGTACAGTTGCGTTTCTGTACTATTCGCGTAATGTCATATTTCCTTAGAATTATAAAAGAATCCATAGTTATTTAATTAAATTAAATGCAAGGGTCATCGGTGACCTCGACGGCAGGCAACGTGTTAATTCTGCTACCGATCAGCACGTTTTGTCGCATTATTTACAGAAATTCATTTTATTCTTGGAACACTCTGTGCGCAGCGAGGATGACTAATAGACATTAATTTTCGACGGACGATCATTATACGGTTCTCACGAGCGAACGCCAAAAATTTCGTGGCGTAAACTGGCAGGATTTCCTGGTGTTGAAGTGTCGCACGAAACGAGAAACCGGACATCCTGAATTCCCATCCGGTGTGTCGACCGATCTTCTCTTGGCAGGCCCTTTCAGTTTTCTAGGGACATTGTTTCTCGGATCCTCGAGAATAGACAAAGCGATTTGTACTCTTGCCAAGCTACGTCTTAGGAACGTCCCCGCCATTTTCGCGATTCTTCCTACCCGCGTGTAGCAATCAATATTTATTCCCAGCGATCATCCAGCGGGTCGTGAAGCTTGTAAACATCCGCGAAAACGGGAAATGTGAACAATACTGAAACGTTCCACGAAACGAACCATTTTATTGAGTTAATAATTGAATCGGTGAGCTGAAGAACAATACAAAATTAGCCATTTTCAAATAATCTTAAAGTAAATGCAAAATGGGTAGAACTACACTTTGGAACCAAGAAAATGCGAAAGAAGTACCCTACACCCATGGTTTAGGGGGTTTCAGTTTAACAATAGATCTAGCAACGATTAACACTTTGATGTACCACGTCACTTATATTTGCGTGACACAAAAATTCAATCATTATTTATTTGATCATGTACAGTATTAATAAATATATTTAATAAGGTTCAATAGTAGTAGTAAAAAAATGATGAAAGTTATTGATATTATTGATTAAAAAAGCTACAATTTTACCTTTGGTAGTTGTATTAATTTTGTATAAAAATATAGAAAGTTTGTCATTTTCAGCTAGTCCAGCGTGGTACGCAAAATGTTAACGTGCACCTGTTTCATCGAAGCGATCAGAATTACATGCTTTAGAAAAAATACGTAATTTCAATTTTCTTCAGCTTTGTTGAGTGTCAATTCAAAGTAAACATAGTTATCAAAAATAAATTGTACATAGTAAAATTGCAAACTAGTCATTTTGACTGCTTTGGTAGTTCTAGTGTTAATGAGTGCAGAGACAATATCTGTCATGGATTTATACTGTTTCCACAAATTCAAATTCGTTCTATTAAGAAATTTGTTCCGGGAAGACTATTACTGACCTACAATGCCAACATTAATTTTTTGAATATCATGCTGAATATACTTTAATAATCACTTTTCATTGAACAATTTTTACTTCAACTATGTTTAAAGTAAGTTAATAAGTGTTTTGTGCACTCCTGTGTAATTTTTTAAATTTCCGGACTAAAAGGAGGCTTGAGTTGGGAAACAGTACAAGTCCAATAGTTTTATTTTAATTCCTGAAAATTGATGAAAAAAGTTTGACCACAGTTAGGCATGTATGAACGTTCATCTGGGTTGGCATGACCGTACATATATTGGAGCAGCAATATAAAATCAATGGCGTTGATGATACGTAAAAATTAAAGCTATTTTTTCGAATATCTCAAACTGTGCTTTTTGAACTCGTACTGCTCAATTCAATTCGACGGATGAAGAGTTATGCAAATACATCGAAAATCGTTCGGTCTATCAAAGTAGAAATGACAAATGGAAAAATGTGAATTTTCAAGGTCTCCTGGAATCTGCAGTCGTTTCTTTCGAATTCACGACGGTGCTGGATGCATCCAAAGAGTGATTCAATATTTACGTAACTGCAGGTGTTGCGTGCCTTGACTTTGCGTTGAGCAGCTGTAAAGTTCCCTATAAAGTGCATCGCATCAGTCCTGGGAACTTTGCGAGAGCACCGGTGACTTACTTTCCAACGACCATTGCTATAACCACACTTTACAATCCATTTCTTTTGCGAACTTTCGCTCTGTTAATAATTCCTGTCGCGTTGGACTTTCCGCGAATGCGTATAAATGGCTCACAGACGAATTTGCGGCTATCGATTCGCCGCGAATCAAATAATCATCTGTAGCGCGCATCGCCATGATTGTTCCAACAGTTTTTTTTTTATCCTATATCAGAACGATCTAATTCAGAATCATTTGTGACATTTCGATAATTAGTTTGTCTCTATTGCGCCTCGAATGAAATTTAATCGAATAGTTATTAATTCTTCTAGGGTGAATATTCTTTTCTTTCGTGATTGATATTTAAGGAGAGGTTCTGGTAAAAAAATTAAAAAAAATCGATTCTTACTTGTTTTATTTTTCGAATTTTAAACGTTTTGAAAATAAAGAATTTCCCATCTGGTAGGATAAATGCCTTGGGAAGTTATTAATCGATTCGATTGTCACTTTTTCATTTTAAGGAATATACTTTCCTACTACAGTGCTGGTGTCCAACATTTTGGAATTTTCGAAAATGTATTTGTTGTATAGGCGTTGAAAAGAAATAAAAAATGGGGTATAAATGATTTAAAATTTGAAGTGTCATCATTTTGACAGAAATTGTTTTTTTATATTAGACCAACGGTTTACAAGCTAGACATTCCACTGTTTTGGAAGATTTTTCGAGGCTTCGAATTCTACTCTTCAATGCCATCTACAAAGTTCAATTAAAAAAAAACAACATATACGAGCTTCTACAGTTTAAGACATCCTCCTCCAACTACTGTCGTAGTTTGCTTTATCTCCTAAAAATGACCTATCTGTTAGGATTCCATAACAGAACCTCTAACTTATTGTAGAATATTATAGTATATAATATTATAACGGGGTATAGTAATCTTCACCATAGGATTCATTAATTTTCGAATTTTCTACAAAAACAGCGTCCATCGACTGGCAAATTGAGGCGTTCGAGGTGTTGCAAGCGACATCTTCGAATTTCCTGATGGGAAATTTAAAATGGTAGGTCGTAGAGTCGGGATGACTTTATCGGCACGCAATAACTCCAGATTTACATGTTAGAGTGGTGATCGTGATTTTCCGGACACACGAATCACCGGTAAGAGCACTCCGGGGGTTGTAAGAACCGTTCCGTTATTTAGAGCGGGAAAATTGAATTTATTCGCGGGCCGATGGTTGGCTTGGACTCGATTCTGCCGTAGTGTCTGACCTTAGGCGCGGTGAGATCAATAGTCACCACTGTATAATTTATCATAGTCATAGCTCGAGGCCTCTTGGCCCACCCGAGTACTCTTGCTTCGGTTTCTCCTGACTTTACACTCAATCTTTAATGCACGGATACCGTTTATTTGAATTTCTTCGCGATTCTTGCAGAGAATAGTCATTTGGTCTTCTGTGCGGAAGTTAGGCCACAATAAGATGTTATGACGTTCACAGGAATAATCAGGAGGCACGAATTCTTGTTTGATATTTTACGATTGAGCAGAGTGTTTCACATGGCGTTCGAAGGGAAATGGGTCAGGTCTGCCCTCATTTTCTTATATGGAACGCCATAAATTTCTTTTGGTTTCGCATAGCTCTGTTAACACATTTCGCGTCGCATCTGCCAACTACGAAATTTATGCTCGACCGCCGGCGAAAATTCTTGTATTTCGATTTGAAATTACATTTTAGAGACGTTGCTGATACTGGAAAAGTCCTCAATATTTGGGAATGAAATTTTAGAAAAATGTATGTTGTTAACAATTTTTTTAGATAATGATACACTCTTAATGGGCCCAGTAAAATGTGTCTATTACAAGCACTTCAAATACTGCACTATATAAGCATTTCGTATTTGCAGACAGTTATATAATTAGTTATAATGATCAATTATATTTAGTATTGGCATTTTCCTATCGAACTGAAGACTCAAGATATTCGCAAAAATATTATAATGGTATGTAATAAAATTATACAAAGGGGACGTACTTTTACGTGACCAGCGGTTAAGTAGAAACATGGAGAACGAATCATGGAAATGAATCACCAGAGTAGGCCAATTCTGTATAACTGATTCAGTCGAGTGTATTTTGATGAGTAATGGGTACCTTGAAGTAAAATAATGTACACTTCTAACAAGGTGGAAGTAACAAAGATTCCATCAGGATTTTACCTAATAAAAACTACGTATTCAAGTTTTGTGGACTTCTTATGGAGTCCTACATAATAAATTATAGTCACATAAAGAAATTTGACTCGAACCAATAGTGTGAAAACTTGTGCACATTCCTACTTCTACCAAACTTTACTCTTCAGAATACTCAGCGTCTAATGTTTCACTCTAATAGCCAAAAAATTATGTTGATATTCCTTCATTAATACTTGGATTCAGTTTCAATTGACCAGAAAGTCTCCGACACATCCTACAGCACTCTCTACCATTCTGTCTTCCAAATTGATCGAGACCGTTGTGTACAGAAGCGGTTCCGAAAAATCAGCCAATATTCCGTTCTCCCGACAGAGAATTATCGAAAAAGGGATGCACGCGAGCACAAAGGGAGCCGCGTGAAAGAGCTGAAAAGCTGAAAGTAGCTTTCTCCGACCGCGTGCAGCCACCTCTAGACGGTCTACCACAGTACGACGTGTTTCCACTGACTCTGCACGTAACACGTCACGGATTTCCCACTTCGACTGAACTCTCATTGTTCTCTCTCATTTTCCCCGATGAAAGGGTGTCGCAGGGATTGATCGGAGGGGATGAAACGCGTTCGACCGGCTGCAGCCCTCCATATTGGCCAGATACCCTCCTGGAACAATATCCAGACGCTCGTCCTTCCGTTTCCCGTTAAATGTCAATTCCATGTCGCATCTTTTTTTCGCTGGAACGCAAACGTACGCTCCGTGAAAGGGTTGATCGAAATGTCACGGGGTCACGGAACCAGGAAACTCTGCTCCGGTTGATTACAGACGTTCTCCGGCTGTCCTCTCACCTGATCGACGCCGGAGGAACGAATGTCCGGGCCTCGAAATGTCACGCTTTCATTGCGTGCTTTCACCGTGCGCCGCATTGCACGCATTGGCGTGAACATAAAGTATCGAGGCTGACCTTGAAGGCCTTGCTTCTACACACCGCCGAAGGATTCCGCGGCTTATGGAAAATGAATCGATGGACGCGCGGAGTTTGAAACTATGACTCGGCCGCGTCGTACGAACTCTGGACGGGGCTAATTATGGCGCGGTTTAGTGAAAGGATTGCTGATAGCTTCCGGCCACCGCGTTCAAAATATTCATGACACTCCGTCGCCTGGGACACGGCCTATACATTCCACAGCTGTTCGCGAAACTTGAAAATCGGTGTCACCGATCGACCGCGACAGAGATATCGTTTTAGTCGTTCGAAACTCCGATTTCGTCTGATTTATTCAGCTCAGCCCTCACGTGGATGATAACAAGGACGTTGATGACCAGCTATCGCCCGACGGGGCTTGGCATTGGACCTTGAAGACGTGAGCGACGGATAACGAACTTTTGGTATGGTCGCTGCATCAGGTTCGATGATGCTATAAATTGAGGGGTTCGTAACAAAATCATCCCAACCAATCGACACAACTTTATGATTTAATTGGATACAGTTCTTCTACGATATAATTACAGGTGACACCCACAACAATTGTTTTAGGTCGTTCGATAAGTAATGTCGTATTTGTAAGTAGATTTCAAATAACGAAACTTACCTAAAGGATTTGTTTTTAATGAATAATATAATCACCCACCTGTTTCACGACAGGGGAAAACACCAAAATTATCAATTATGCATATGGTACAAACCGGTCAGAATACGTTAAATATGAACAAGATAAAAAACGATATTGCTTATTGAACGATCTAGTATAATATGATGTATATTTTGTTAGAAAAATTGAAATCTATTGAACAAAATTTAAAGATGCTAGAATATTTTGTTGTTGTTCTGGAAAAAGGCAAGAATTGACAAGGGTCATTTTTGTTGTGAACCCTTCAATTGTGTTAGGCAGTAGTATCAATAAATATATAGGGTGTCCTGTAGTAAGTAGTACAACCAAACTATATAAATGAACGAAATATAAAATAAATTTGTTTCTTCTGATATCTTAATTTTTCCAGAAAATTCATGGTGAAAATGTGTCAAGTACGCGTGCCATTTATTAAAAATTTCCTCGATGAAACTCCTTCAGCGACGGATTATGAGCACACTCTCGTCGCTTCACCAGGGTTCGACGATGCTATTAATTGTTGAGCACTGATACTAATTAATATACAGAGCGTTCTGTGCGAGTGGTTCTATATGAAAGAATAAATGTAAAGTATTGAATGAATTTGTTTCAGTCCGAGAAAATTATACTTGAAACTGTGTCAAGTATACAAACTGTATGAAGTATAGTATGCCGTTTATAAAGAATTTCATTCGAGAACTTTTCTGTAGTCAATCTACAGAAGATAATTTAGATATTATCAAGGTTATGATTAGTAATTTTGCTTCTTCTTCGGTTGAAATTTTTTTATGTACTGTACTAGAACGATCGCCATGTTTGGATTTAGCAGACGAGTGATTTTAACATTTGAGTGCTTTAAACGGAACAGCTTGCTGAAGAAGTGCACCTGTACTTGACGAATGTTCAAATACGAATTCCTTCGAAACGAATTTTATTTGTTTTTTTTCTCGTGTAATATTACTTTCTGTTAGGTTGCACTACTCACCGTGTGTAGGTCGAAAAATTGACCTTGCCACAGTTAAAATCGATGTTAGTTTGGTACAGCAAACTTCCTTGCTTGTGTGTATCATACGCGATATGTAAAGGCACAATTATCTTACTATATTCGCTTTCTGTGCTCTATAAAAGGTGTTCTAGGTGTCCTCATTCCATTTCTATACACGCACACACGCTTCTGATCTTGGTGCCATTTAAAGAATTTCTAAGTCTGTTAAGGTCACTCGGGGCGCGTTTTCTATTCATTGCTGTAATTCTTCTTCATCGTTTACCTTGAAGAAACGTACAGAATTTCTGAGATCTCTCAATAAAAAGAATCCAAATGCCATACTAACATTTTATTTTTGTCTATCAAGATACGAAAGATAGAAGGTCCTTCAAGTGACTAGACTTTGTGTCTCTACAATATTTGTCAATTTCACGTTTCTAACAGCTGGAAAGGAATTTCTGAAGTGAACTGTATGCCATGTTTGACTTCAAGAAGAGGAAGAATGTTTCTTTAGGTTCTGAGAGTTTTAGTAATCCTTCAATGAACACATAATTTTTGAAGATACTGTCATAGTGAATACAATATCGATTTAATCAGTGCATCAACCACACCTATATTTTACTTGCTGCTAAATTTTTTTTATTATTGACAGCGTCTGGTGTCGTTTAAAAATTCTACAGTACATTATTTTACTACTTGTGAATATTTTTTCTTATAACATAATCCAACAGACACCTTAAAAAATAAATAAAGAATCTTCTTATTTCATTGCTACGTCAAGATGGTACCTGATGGAGTAGCAATCGCTAAATACACTATTCAAACCAACTACAGAATCAAATTTCTAAATAATTTGACATGATCTCCCAACCTATAAGAATCTCCCAACATCTCTGATCTGCGCAATGTGTAGACGCCTGATGGTGTCTGACACCATGGTGAACAACAAAACTTTAATTCACCAAACTCTTATCACAGCTGACTGCCCTATATTCTTGAAGAGTCTGAATAATTTCAAAGCAGACTCTCAAAAAATCAACTCCACTCTCAGACTATTCGACGGTGGCCGTCGATTCGAGGTGACGCAACGTCTAAAAATTGAACAGCAAAAAGGCCGACGTCGTGGGTTCGAGAAATCAACGAAAGTATCGATATCGTTCTTCATCGATCCCATCAGCAGCTGTGGCCATTTCGCGAACACCTCGAGAGTGCTCTCTCTTCGTTGTTACGCAACTCATCGCGAGGACGCCGTTCGAAGCGGCCAAGAATAGTCATGTGCTCGTGTTCCAACCCCTTCTCTTGTTCCTGAAACGCCCCCTCCCGCGAACCTACCCCCTTTTCGTGTGCCCCCACCTCGGGCACAGCGTCGTAGTCAATGACATCACCGAAAGGCGGTCGACCTTCCCCTCCTGCACCATTCGTGACGTCACAGCTCACGCTTCTCTCTTTTTCTCTCCTTCTCGCCGCTCTCGCCTTCTCTCCTAAGTACAGCATCCTCCCTCTTATCTTCTGCATCGTTCTTTTTCCGGGCGTTCTTCTTCCGCGTCTATCGGACGTCAAGGTCAATTATTTCTGGATGACTAGGGATTTTTATTTTAGGTTAGGAACGGTCATTTGGATCATCTGTTTTCAACGTGTCGTGTGGGGTTGATTAAGGATATGTTTGGAATTTTGGTACTTGAGTTTAACACGTTGACTGCCACGGGTGACACGAGTGACCGGTACTTTAAATTTTATTTAATTAAATGACTAGTGATTCTTATAAATTTTGAACAAGATTGTTATTACAACAATGATATAAGGTAAATACTATACGATCAAATAACAAAATATTTTTTTCCTCCACTACTTAAAACAGTGGACTATAATGTGTCTGGCTGGGTATGGTAGTTTCCACTCTGGCATTCGACGAGTTAAGGCGAATAGGGTGTCTGTTTATTGGTGGCCGAATACTACTTACATATAAGAGTTTTCTGGATACCTAAATTTTGTAAATATCTATATACTACAAATTGTTGATAAAAATGTAGGTGTAAAGTATACTGTTTCTTCGCATAGAAGGCGTTGAGAAAAATATACAGCAGTTACAGAGCAAATAGCAAACACATGCACGTTTGGAATTTTGGTAGCTAAATTTAAAGGGGAATAGGAATGTTTGATTGCCGACGAATACTACTTATAAGCGTCCCAAATACCTAAATTTTGTAAATTTCTGTACACTACGAATTATTAATAAAAATGCAGTCCCAAGGTCCTAGGGTGTTGAGCCATACAGAGTGTTGAGAAAAATATGCAGCACTTATAGAGTAGATCACATAAACAATTCTCTAAATAATTCACAATCCAAAAATTCGTCATTCAATTATCTATTTAAAAAAAAAACAGAGTCCAGAAATTCTCGTCACGAGTCCTGAAATCCAAGCACCTGGACACACGACGTTTGCGATCGAGAAAGTGACCTTGAACGGTGGATACTTCACGCCTCTGCTATGTCGTCGATGCGGGTCGTTGCGTCTAGAGTGCGTAATGAAAAGCCACGTGGCGAACCGAAGCTTTCTGTCTGAAAGCACCTTTAAAACCGCATTACCGGTCCGTTCGAGCATTACGTGGACCGTGGACGCCGACGGAGCCTGTCTTCCGAATTTCGAAAGCTCCGCCAGGGAACCTCAGCGGTGAGATACTGCCTTAAGGTGCGAGCTTGCAGTCTTCGTGGCGACGGCGAGCCGAGATTAGTGTCGCTCTGTTACGCCCGCGTTTTCGTATTGTCGTCGAACGTGCTCTAACATCGTGTCTCCAATTTTTGTTCAAATTTTCGATTTCTATTTCGGTGAACTTTCTCGAGACCTACGGTGATAAAATTGAACGATCATATAGGGCAAGTGGATGACTCCCATATGGTGAATATGATCGTTCTGTAAAAATGCGGTTTATCGTTATTGCTGGTACCAATATCGAGATGCACAAGTAAGCGGTTGACTTTTCGAAGAGAGTTTAACACGTTGACTGCCACGGTGGTCACTGGGTATATAACTATTGATTCTTACTATATTCTGAACAAATTTAACATTGCAATACTATTATAGGTACGCATGTACATCATAGAATACTTGAACATTTTTTTCTTTTACGATTTATACAAGGTGTTGAAAAAGACTGGGGTCAAACTTGAGGGGTATGTAGTACTCATCAAAACAAAGAAGAAAGTCTTAACCAACATGAGTCGAAATACCATTACTTTCGAAGTTACAAGCTGTTTCCATTAGTTATAAAATACGTTGCTGTATGGTACTGGACAATGTACTGGTAGAGTGAGCCTACAGTTTGGGAAAGCTTCCTGATATAGATGTGCTGCTTGTCTAGCATTGCAACTCGCTTTACCGCACATGAGATGCATATCTGCCATTTCGGAATTTGTGTAAGAATGAACCATAATTATTAAATAATACAAAAGTAAATTGAAGAATAACAGCTTCTAACTCCAAAACTAATATTACTTGGACCCATGTTCATCCAGACTATTTCGTTTGCTTGGATGAGTATTACGTACCTCTGAAGTTTGACCCAAACTTTTTTGAACAGTCCGCACAGAAAAGGGAAAATTATATTGTTTCTGACCAGCGATGACTGTTTTCACTTTGGCAGTCAACGTGTTACCTGTTGAGCTGTTACCGTGCACGTGAATTTTCTGAGGCTACCGAGAAACCGGAGCCGTGCCCTTTGCATCCGCACCGCGGATAGACCGTGTTCGAGGAATCGATATACGCGTGAAACGGCCGGGAGAGAAAACCGCGATGAGCTGCGACGTGGAGAGCCCGGAAGAACAGCGAGAATGGATCCCCATGAAATTGTAGGTTAATTTTACTTGCTCCCGTGATTCCACGCTCCCACTCCCTTGTTCTGGCACCGAGGCCTCGAAGTTCCCTCATTAAGAACGCTATTAGTCCGCGAGAACCGCGGTTCATTTTCATCGCGAAACACCGAGCAACCCGGAAGTTTTTATGAATTTTTCGACGGACGGGTAACTCGATCGCCTTTCACCTCCTGTTCGTGTGGCCTACCACTATTTTGTTACAGAAGGTAGATTTTTTTAGAAAACTCTAATACGTTTAGTCTTCGTGATTGTCAGCTTTGTTGAGGTGCGTGTGTTTTGGTGTCCCTTAATTGACCGCTCAGTGACGGAGGATCTCAAACATATGGAACATCATTGTGCGGACAGAAGAAACTTAACATGTACAGTGCTTTTATTTATTTTATATAACTCATTGTGAATGTTTTTAAATTGTGTATGCCTTGAGTGTGTCCTGAGTCATCTGGAGTTGTGTATCAGTGGACCGAGAACCGAGAAACCGCAACATTTGATGTTTGTATTTGCTTTGAAGCAGTTGCTGTTGGAAGATGTGAGATGATGTGTCTGTCAATTGAATTATCAATCATGGATTGTTGCTTAAAATTTCAATATAAAGATTTAGTTAAAAATACTATATCATTGATATGGGAAGAAGTCTCTCGCGTGCTATAAACAGACACATTAGCTCTTTTACTGCCACGTAAACCTTTCATCAACGACACACGATTCCAAATCGATGACTTAGGTGTCCCCCCAAACATTCTTAAATCTCATCAGTTAGATGTAAAGATTTCTCTTGTGTGCTATAAATGGACACACTAGCCCCTTCTCTCCCAAATGAATCTTTCATCAACGACACACGATTCCAAATCGATGACTGAGGCGTCCTCCCAAACATTCTCGAACTACTCCTTCAGAGAACGTTACGTCAATTAGAATAACACGAAAAAGCTCATTGTCGCTTCCCAATCGAGACTGTCCGACACTGCTGAGCGAAGCCAGTCCTTTTGATGGCAGAAGCTCGCCGGTTCCTAACGACAATCGTCGAAAGACGATATTTCTGAAGAGGATGACCGGGCAGCTTTCTCATTTCCTTGAATGGAGATCGTCTGTAAAGGTGACGGTGGAATTAAGCGGGAATACGTTCGCCGGTGTCACCTGAAGAGGATCCCTCGGAAGACGAGGGGGCGAGACAAGGGAAGTGAAAAGGTCAGCCGACCAGGCTGACTTTTCGTAACAAAAGGGTGGTTCCTTTGCAGTAGGAGAAGGTCGAATTCACGGCAGTCCGTTCGATATAATCCAATCTCTGTTATTCAGACGAAGAATTGCGGAGATAAGAAACATTGTTGGGAGAAACGTCCACTTTTCACGATAGACCCTGGCCCGATAGCCATTCCGGATCGTAGACCTCGCGTTCCAAGGACCTTGAACGATCTCCTTAGGATCGGATATATACTTCCTAAGCCACCTTGACTTCGTGGGTGCTCACGACTTCATTCCTTCGCTCGATGCAGTCTACTGGCGAGCTATAGGAAATTTTGAGGAAATTCAAGTTACTGGACCTTGAAGAACAAACTGAAGTTATCACTCAGAAGTTTTTGCCAATTTATATCGTATTAAATATGATTTTTATCGAAATTCATTACCGTCTTTGAAGGGCTTTAACATACTCAGCTTGATCATCCAATGCGATCAACAAAGCAGCTTGTTCGAACCTAAATCGCTGGGTCGGTGAAAAGTTACTTTCTTCACAAATCGAATTCATGAATGGCTCATTGAGACTTGTTTATCCCGACTCAATCTAGCCATTGTTCCTCCTCTAACACCCCTAGAACGTTCAACCGTTTTTCATCGAACCTTGAAAGACATTCAGCTCGAAGTGCACGCTGAGAGCACCTTGACTCCATGAAAATAGATAGCTTCATCTTTCATCTGGCCTATCAGCTCTGCCGGCTTATGGTCGCGTGTAATTAGGGTCATCCGTAGTAAACCAGGTGAACGTCTCGGTGTTCCTTTGCGGACGCTTGACATTTTCCTGGGCCGGTCACGTGGCCGTTTTTGGCAAGTGCGGCCGAGGAGGTTTCGCGATTCGCAAGCACGGTTCGTAAAGGGAGCGAAGCTCCGAGAGGGCGAGACGGAGACGGAGATAGGCTCTGATAGGATGGAGCGAGAGGTTAGGATAGGAGGAAGAAGGAGAGAGAAGGCGCATGCTATTTCTGTGCACTGGTTGGCCTGCAGCACACGTTGCCACGTCACAGGGGCATTGCACTCGGTGACGTCACGAGGGCACAGCGTCATCGACCAATTGGAGGGAGCCGTTAACCCATTAACCACTCGGCTGTTCGCTCCACTGCGGTATCGTGACCTCCTCACTATCCACCAATCGTTTCACCCGAACCTCATCACCCGATAATTCCAAGTCCTTTCGCGATTACACCCAATCGCAATTCCTGCCTAACACCGCCTTGGACTCGCGCGAGAACGCGTGCAGAAATTGTGTAACCCGTACCGGTGTCCAACCGCGGTGAATTCAAGGCCTGATGCTATCGGATGACCCTTGGGATCTGACCGCTTCGCCGGACTACCGTTTTATAGCCCCCGAATGGTTTCGAATTGGACATATTCAATTGCAAATGAACTTCGCTGGCTTTTCTGATCGTGTCGAACGCTTTTATAAGGAAATAATACGCCCATTGCCAGGATAGGAGGTTTTATTGTTTGATATACTCCTCGCTGGAAAATAGCTGAAGCATTTGCAGATTTTGGAAATTGCTGAGGATGATCATGAAATTGTCGGAGTTAGGTGGATTGTGTATGAAGTCTGGGTTATGTCTGGTTTCAGCATAGAGTTGATTTGGATTAGCTTAGACTCAAACTAGACTCGGGTTAGACTCAGGTTTGAATAACATGTGTAATGGGGTAGGTTGTATTAGGTTTGGGTGTGGTTTGTGCAAGGTTAAGTTGGATTAGGTTTGATTCTGATTTGAGTCAGGGTTAGGTTCCAGACAGATTTGGGTTAGACTGGGTTGTATTCGGTTTGGTTTTGATTTCGGTGGACTAGGTCTAGCTGTGATTCGAATCAGGTTTGGGCCAAATTGGGTTAGATTTCAATAAAGTGTGGGCTAGGTTTGGTCGGGTTTGGTTCAGTTTGAGCCAGGTTTGAGTGACTTTTGTACGAAGTTAGGCTCCAGTCAGATTTAAGTCAGGTTGGAATACTTTTGAGTCAGACTTTTGTTCAAACCTTTTAAACTCGAAGATCACAGTCTCAGTGAACGACCATCAAATTACCAGGTGACCCACGTCAGGACTTTCAATTTTTTCAATTGGACTGGAATTTGCTGCCGCTGCAGGTGCTTTAGATCTGGATCAGCCAAACACAAATTGGGGTCCATTAATCGATGAAGACACCGTGGCGATTATCAAGTTATCAGCGTCAGGGGGAACACACAAGGTCAGCGTGCAAGCACGCAGTAGCTGGATCAAGAAGGGCCATGTGTGTAAATTAGTCGCACGAATTAGAGTGGACTCGATGTATTTTCGGACAAGGGGAACACCCCGAAGGGGAAGCTTATTTATAGTGTCCGCTCGGTAGTACGGTGGAGCAATTTTAGAAATTCATTTCGCTATCTTCACCCTCGTGTTACCGATGTCCGTTTCCTTCTTTGATTCTGTCGATCCACCGTGACACGAATATCGTTTGATCATCCGCCAGCCCAGATTGCCTCGTCTTTTATTCGTTACGCGATAGCCATCGGTTCACGCGTTCCAATTTCAAATTTATGTCGGCCGATTATCGCCGCGACAGAAAATTCTTGTATTTTTTATTTCCAAACGGTCGAGCGAGAGACGCGCACCTTTTTCTCGGGAAAATATAGTTAAAAGTTCCTTCGCGTTTGCTGGGGCTAAAAATATCGTCGGATGGCCTTCAACAGTTTGTCGGCTATTGCAGCTTTCGAATTTCTTACTGAATATTTTGCCCGCGAACGAGTTACCGTACGAATTATATCTTTCAACGAGTGTTTCGATTTTCTGGAATTTTCATCGGAACTTCCGGGGACAACGTTGCTCGCGAGCAGTTCGGAACTCGTCAGAGAAGTTCGTCGAATTTCCTCCAGCCGCGTGCGTCGGCTATTATAAAGCGCCATAGAATTCTGCACGTGTACACCGTATCGTGAGAACATTAGAAGTATCAACACGAGTTTATTAGTGTCTGCACGTCGCCGTCTCGAAATAGATACAGACCATTGGACTCTCTCGACGGTGTAGCAGTCATCACAGAACTGTTACACGCTCAGGAACTGTAACACTAACATTCGTCATAGAGCCTCCGCAGCGTACACCGACTTATCACTGACTTTCCAACTTCCATTCTGCCCGACTAAACTAATAACCTCATCTTCCGACTTCAGTTTCTCAAACGGTGATTCTGGAGCCCTCATAGACGATTCTATTCTATTTTGTTTAACTTCGATCTAATTTATTGCCAAAGAAATAGACTACACGATGATGACCCGTGTATAAAATAAAACTCAGTATTTCCTACGCTAAAGACACTATTGGTCCGATCTAATCAAA
This sequence comes from Macropis europaea, assembly GCA_916610135.2. Lineage (NCBI taxonomy): Eukaryota > Metazoa > Arthropoda > Insecta > Hymenoptera > Melittidae > Macropis > Macropis europaea. The sequence goes on from OU744344.1 coordinate 25,817,264, forward strand.
AAAAGTTAGGCCAGAAGAAAGTATTATACTTAGATCGCGCGTAGAGGGGACAGAAGTTGCTGAAAAAGCATCCCCTCTCCGATGCAACCCTCTGCTACCCCAGACCGCGGAGCTGAATGAACTCAGGGTGCGTTCACCCTCATCCCGTCCCGTTTCTCAGGCTTCTTCTCTTTCACGTTTCTCCCAGAGTCTCAGCGCATCCAGGGTTCTTCTCTTGCCCTCCTCGACGCGGTCTGAAAGCTGGAGGACTTAACAAGACCGGACTACTCGACTGAAACAAAGCAAGTGTTCTCAACGTTCCCCGGCTAACGCCTCCCAGCTCCTCCAGACCGCATCTTGGATTTTTATCAACAAACTGATTTACCCTCCGGCTTTTACGGATCCCCTCGACGCGGAATCAACGAACAGGAGTGTGCACCTACCAGCCGCGACAACGAAAACACCTGGATTTTTCTTTGCGTTCCTGAAGGGCATCTTCAATGAAGTTAGAGTGCCACTGGCGTGCTTGGTCTTCTCCTCTCTCGTTCTCTCGTGACCAAGTGGCCAGAAAATAAAGTCAGCGATGTAACCTTTCGAGACAATGTTCCCTGCGAGTTTGATTTTACTGACGAATGATAATCTACTCTCCAGTGTCGTTTTAATTAACATTATTTCGTCATATTGTCCCTGCGTTCTTAGACACGGAGCTTAAGCAGGCGGATCTAACGAGGCTGGAACAAAAAGACCGTCCTTGTCCTCCGTTTCTTCGTTAGGTGTAATTAACATCATCCGGCTCCTCTGTTTTCGCATCAAAGCGAGTATATCGTTTTTAATGCCTTTCATTCGAATCCTTTCTCGTCACGCTTCTTTCAAGTCACCCCGCGACGTACTCCGGTGCACTGTGAAACTTTTACGACTCGTTCCGCGTGTAGTTTTCGAGACAGCGTCCTCGTAAAGTCAGCCACGTTTCACGTTCGTTTCTTACGCGTGAAACGTGGACGTCCACCGAGAAAACGAAGCGATCCCTCCGTTGTCCGGTTGAGTGGAAAACCCTGTTCCCGATGATATCCTTTAATACTTGAACGTTGCGCGCAGACGTGGGATTACTGTTTTCTCGAAACGATCTTCGATGGTTCGCGCGTCCAGCAGGGTCGAAACTTCGAAGAAGGAGAAACAGGTGTCCCATCGTTAGCTACGAAAGGCAGAAAATCGAGTTCACCTCCTGAACGCCGCTTCACGGATTTCAGAATTGCAGTGGAAACGATATTGACCGTCCAAGGCCACTGAACGCCTCTCCCTTATCATCGAACTATTTTTATAACTTATTATTAGACATTAGGAATTTAAGCAAACATATAGGTGCATGTATTCTCAAATATTCTTCAGTTTTGATGCTGTAGACTTCAGTTATTTATATTTTAATTTTCAAATTCTATAGATTGAGTCTATTTCAGACATCTAGGGTTTACTTGCCGAGTTCAGGGCGTTCTTTTGGGTTGGATTGACGAGTGACTAATAAAATAAACCAATTGCAGTTTTTACAGTACTTTACTGTGGATACAACACGTATTTTAAAACTAAAATACCTCAAAAATATTACATATTAAGTAAAATACAAAGCGCCAAATTAAGCGCTGCGCATTGCGCACGTCCAGGTGGTTAACATGATTCCAGTTGAATGACTCATCTGAAAGCAAAATCGCTGTAAATGAGTATTTTCTGACTCAAAATCTACAAGTTGGAGCTTTATTGAAAAATTTGAATAAAAATTGCGAAGTTGTATAGCAAATATGAACTCTGTAAATGTTTTCTTAAATAATTACCTAAAAAAATGTTTAACACATTGAATGCCGCGGGGGTCACCGGTGACCAACACTTCAAATTTAATTTATTATTACACAATCCTGAGCAGTTTACATGTTGTAACGTTAATGTAGGAACATAAAAACAGGACTCAATACCCAACTATTTGTTTCCTTCAGGATTTACATTAAAAATAGTATATTACGTCGTGTCTGACCAGATGTGGCTGTTATCACTGTGGCATTCAACCTGTTCACGTAGACTGCTCCAGTGAAAATAGTGAAAAAAGTGTATAAACATTCAGTATTGTTCATGTGATTGTATATTAGCAGTGCAATATTAAATTATCTCAGAATATAGTAAAAATTGAAATAACAGCGACCCCCATGGTAGCCAAAGTGTTAACAAGCACCTGAAACCTAATGAACACATCCCCTGCAATTTGCAATCGAATTGACCTTGAACGCACATCGTGTCGGGAGATGGCTTTCAGTATCACGATTAGGTCATCATAGTTAGCCGATTGGAAAGCCGAGATGATCCCCGGAGATGTCGTCTCAGGTGAATCTCCGATGAACGGTTCGTGTCCGCGTAAAAAATTAGGGCGGCGGATGTGGAAAAAGCGGAACGTTCGGGCCAGTTTTCACGCAACGTTCTCGTCGGGTCGCATGCTCGCATTTCAGTCGGACCTAGCATCAGCCACCAGCTGTGCGTGACCCGTCTGCGTGCGTAATTCCACCGAGACAAAGAGAAACCGAGAGAAAAGCGAAACAGAGAAATAAGGCCGCGGGACGGATCGATAGGACAGCAGCTTGCTCGCGGTGACGTTGCCGAAGAAACCACACGTATTGCACATATTAGCGGCTATCTAGACACACGAGGAGCGGCCTGGCGGAACAGGGGATGCTCCTCGTAGCCTATAACTCACGCCTTTTTTTTTATACTCCATCCCCGCGGATAAACGAGGCTCTTCCGCTTCGTTAAGGAGCGCCAACTCGCTGGCCTATTACAGGACGCTTTCTAGCTGCATGCCGTGAACGGATAGCTACAAAATTTATTGATTCGCCGTGCTCTTCATAATTGACCGCGTTGTTTACTTTAAACAGCAGATTTTCTCATCAGTATCTAGGGTATTTTGTGTTTTAGATCTGTACTTGTGTGATGTTGGTTTCCTATCCATCTTTCAGTTTGATAGACATGCACCGGGGTATTCTTGTCACAGTTGTATGTCAGGAATTTTTTGATAATTTTATTTGGCATGCGCAGATGGTTGGTGAATATGGATGCAATTCAGTGGAGCTTATGTTGATTGAATAAATATTTGTTTAATATTATAGTACAAATTTGATGTTTTATGTGCCCCAATCTGATAGATTTTTAAATTCTTGATAAATACCTTGTCCGGAAATGTTAATCAATTTAGAATGATATAAGAATGGAGAGTTGTTTGAAGCATTAATAATGGTGTATTTTATATTGGCCTTGAAGGGGGTGAAATCAACCCCTAACACTTTCATTCCCATGCCAGCCATACATGAGTAACATTCAGGATTCCGTCATTATTTATTTGATGATGCATAGTGTTAAGAAATGTATCTAATCAGATCTAGTAGAATTAATAAAGAAATTTTTGCCATATTCAGCTGAATCAGCGTTGCACTCAAAATGTTAGTATATAAGATGTGAATTTATGGTATTTATATTTCTTTAAATCACGAGATTGTTGAAGACTTGCAACGTTGAACAAACGATTCCTATCTCGACCACTCGTTTCATAATCATCAGTCTTACGATCCTCATAATAGCTGAAATTTGTCTGAACAGCCCCCAATTAGGTCGGATAATCGGTGTTCTACTGTAATATTAACCAATCGATTCTCAAAACAGTTCTACGTTCCTCGTTGATGAATAGCCTTTCCAGACCACATTGTTCTCTGTGATTCCCCGATTATGTCAGCCACTGAGCCCACAAACCTACTATTTACCGTAGATTATGTAATGATCACTTCCTACATACTACGCAGCTATTTCTCCTCGATTTCCAACGTTAAAACAACTATAGATTCTTCAGTTCAAATAATCATCAGGTCTTCAGAAAATGTGAAGTATTATGATTGTGTCGATGGTTAGTTCCTTGTGTGGTTGGTTTTGAATTCAATCACACATACCTGATAGACAACTTTATTGATTTTACATTAAACAGATTTTCTACTGAGTTTCAGTACTATAAACTATAAGGTTTTAAAATCTAGAAACACTCTGCCTAGAGTTAATACTGGGTATCTAGACGTTCACTAAATATATTCACTTATAGTTAGCTACAACAGAACCTCGATTACTGTAACAACAATTATCAATCCTCAGGCCCAGAAAAAATGTTAAACGTTGATTAGCCCTGTCGATTATTGTTCTTTCGTGTTGATGCTTCTGAACTCGATCTCTCTTACCTAATTATAGATAACCCTCTTGATTTAAAATAGAACTTTTCTACTCATTGTCATTTCAGTCAGTACTATAAGGTCTTAAAATCTAGTCTCATCCTGCCACTATATATGATCGGTTACATACAATAATATGTTAGCTACGATAGAACCTCGATCGCTGTAATCAACCACCATCAGATCCAGAAGAAAATGTGAAAAGTTGATTAGCTCTATCGACGATTGTTTCTGAACTCTATCGCACCTACAGAATAGACAACCCTCGACTTAAATAGAACGAATTTTCTACTCATTATCACTTCAATCAGCACCTCAGGGTTTTAAAAAGCCATATTACTCTAACACTAAATATGATCAAGTACACACAGTAATATCTTAGCTACAATAGAACCTCGCTTACTATAACATCAATTATCAATCATCAGCTCGCCTCCCTAACCCTGAAAAAAAAATTGAAACGTTGAAGTCTCATCGACGACTGTCCCCGTGCGTTGCCTGTTTGGAACTCGATCCGGCGTACGAGTCTCATCATCGCTGACGTTCCACGTCGATGACGTTCAGCAACGAAGATCCAGGTGGCCGGTGGCACTGTTGGCACGATTATAGCGGCCGATTACGTGCTCTAGCAGCACATGCCAGGGTGTTTTCCATCTTGGCCGGTTGCGCAAGCCAGTCCCGTCCGAAACGGGAATCCGAAGGCTGCCTACCGGCCGTACACGGGACACACTTTCCTTTTGTCGAGCCCTTTTGGACTCGGTCCAACGTACCTTGACTCGTAAACACTCTGGCTAATTAGTTGCGTTCGCGAAACGACAGCGAAAGCTCCGCCTCGTCGACGTTGTCGCTGTTAATCGTGTTCCCGTGGCTACGGGCTTCCGCGACCTTCGCGCTACCCGCAGCCGATACACTTTTTGCCCATGTCACGTGTCGATTAGTTAGTCGTCTTTGTGATTGAACTGTGCGTAAAATTTTGTCTGGTTGTGAATTTAGAAATTTTTTGAATTTAAGTTTATTGGGAAGTTTGGAGAATGAGCTAGCTGGTGTAACTGTGAACTGACACGTGAGTCAGTTGTCGTTGTGACTAAACTGTGTGTGAAACTATAGCAGATTGTGAATTTAAGTCTATTGGTAGTTTGGGGTACAAGGTAGTACTTAAGGTAAATTGTGAACTTATATCTGAGTTAGTTGTCGTGGTGACTAAACCGTGCGTGAAACTATATCAGATTGTGAATGTCCATAAGTGTACTAGGAAATTCCGTGAACAAGGTGCTTGAGGTAAATTGTGAACTTATACGTGAGTTAGTTGTTGTTGTGACTGAACTGATCGCGAAATTTTCTCAGATGGTGAACTTAAGCCTATTCAGGGCGAACAAACTACTTCGGGTAATTGTGAACTTATTTTTAATCGAGAATATTAGAAACTTTCATCATTTTAAGCTAGTTCTATTAGACCTTATCAGAAGTGTTAATCATTCAGAATAAATCATTGCAAATTTTTCAAAATTCACAATTTACATTTTTGTAACCACAGGATATCTTTATTATCTTATTCAAGAAAATCAATGTATTCTGACACATAGTCATGGCGAATCAGTGCAAACTTTGAACAATTCTAAATTTAAATTTCTCTAACCACTGAAAGTCAGTGTCAATCAGAAGCCACCGCATCTGCGTCGCGTATCAAGGTTTCCCCAGTTTTCTCGGATTAGTTCCCTCGAAATCGTGTCGTTCCTGGAAGCTAGCGTGTGAAACATCGCGGATTCGTACGAAAACCGAAGAAAGTGATGCAATCGTGTTACCCCACTTAGCAATTTAACGCGGCCTTTGCAACAATCTTCACTTTACGGCTGCATTACGGCTGGCAACATAAATATTTGGATCGAATCCAGATGCGTTTTATAGGAAGTTCGGCAGATTTTATTGTCGAGCTCTTTTCTTTTTCTTTTTTTTATATTCCTCGCGCATGCGTAGCTTCAAACGAGTGATGCGCATTTTAACGATCCTCGTGTAATAGACATCCATTAAACGTCGATCGGGAATATTTATCGTACCAGATATCCCGCGGTCTGAGGCGATTTAACGGTACCAATAAGAGCGTGTTTCTTTTGCGAATGAATCCTACGCGGTCGTAAAATTTCTGCATTTAATACCAGAGATTAATATTTGGTTTGTTTACGAGGCCGAACGGAATTGAATGCTGCCGGAAGACGCACGGCGTTGCTGTAAATTTTCTTCATGTAAATACCTGGTAGCATTACCAGGTTCTGTGCGATAGCTTTAAAACTACGTTACAAATGGAGTTTGCCACAATTTTCCTTTGAAAAATGGAATAAAAGATACTTAAAGCATATGTAATTCTAAGTTGCATAGATCTTTGTTATCGAGAACAATAATATTAAAGGAAAGATTGAGATTCTTCTTCATTTCGTTTAAGTGTACCATTATTTTAAATGTTTTATATCATTATAAATTTCTATGAAAATTAATTTCATATGCTGTGTTAGACGTGGAGTTGTTCACCGTGGCAGTCAGTGTGTTAAAAATTTCCAAATTCTCCTTATAAAACAGGTGTTGTCATAATAATAAGAATGCAATTTAAGTGTACCACCAAGTAGTAAGATACTTCGTACCACTAAAAACTTCTGTGAAAACAGATTTTATAATATATCGTTCTAAACGGAGAATTGTCCTTAATTCTAGCTGTAGATACCATACAAAAATAATCCAGAACATACAAAAATTTAAGAAAAAGCTTCTTTAAAAATGTTGTAGTTAGCCTTAAGTTTAAGAAAGAGTTACCCTTGAAGCGGTGGAGCTGCGCAGGGATTTCGGAAAAGAAAGGAAGGAGGAAAGAGGATAGAGCGTTTCGTCCGGGGCCTGCTAGTGGACTCGTCAGTAAGGCTACCTAGCAGGCCCGTGCCTTAGACGCGGGATAGTGAGGGTCAGGTCGTAGCTGTATATATACAAAGCGCAGGATGGTCGTGGACTTGCGGGAAAGTCTGTGCGCCGCTGATCCCTCTGCTGGCGAGGTCGGGAAGTGCCGCTACACCCTTGAAATAGTCTCATTTGTATTTTTTTTGCATTTTTACAAAGAACGAAATAATTGAGGGTGATAAAGTTAGGTGAGATATTCTGTATGACCCCATGTTTTAAACTGTCTCGCGCAAAAGAAAAATAAAACAAACAATTTTTCTAAAAAATGTACACTGTTTTCCTCTTCCCTAATTGATAATACACAATTGTAAAATAGCTTATGCATAGGTAAATATTGCAGTGAAAAGACATGCGAAATATCTCGTCAAAGCGCCGAATACACATCGAGTCGCGAGATATCTCGTCCAAAAATTCAAATAAGTTAAAGAAAAATTAGTAGCTCAGAGGAGCAACATGTGCTGATGGAACTTTCAAATTTCTTGTTACAGGCACCAAGTTCTTGTGCAGCGAGGTGATAGCGTTAATAAGGAGCGAGGTGGACGACATCTGTTTGCAAATCATAAATTTCGAGGATCTGAGCTCCCAGCCACCCCCGCAGCCTGCAATTCCGCCCCCAAGCCAGACCAACAACAGGCTCGTCACACGCTGTAAGTTCCAATTTTTTTTTCTTCTTCCCCAATATTTTTCATTTCTCGATATGAGTCGCTTTGTTCCCTCTCATCCACTCGGATCCCGTCACCCTCTGTACATAATCGAAATTTTTGCCGCTTTTGTTAACCGTACAGTACCTAACCTCCTTCAGCGTTCACAGCACGAATTTCGATGCAAGACATGCCTGTTTTGGACTTCCTTGAAATTTGTATTTCTCGTCATTGATTTTGCTCTATTTGGTGTCACTATAATTGCTAGATTTTCTCAACCAGAACCAGTATTTAGAAAATGAAATTCTGCGTAAGCTCGTAAAAGCTTTTGTTTCAAAAATACTTTAATTCGTATCAAGTGACTCTGAAGTCACATAAAACTATTGTGTCCCCAATTCACGTTTGCTAACACTGTTTCCTTATCTTGATGAATATTAAAAGCCTCAGAATCTGGCACATTGATTCTCTGAGCTGCTACTATAATTCTGACAAATTCTTTAGTCCTGTTGTACCAACTGGAACCCTTTTCCCTGCTCAAAACAGTGGATCATAAGTGAAGAAAATGGTACTGCAATATTTTCACTGATATCTATTCGGGCTAATATACAGAGCTTCGTTTGTATACACTGCTCAAAATAATCAGAGGATCATACGCTCAGATGACTTACTGTTTGATACTATAAACGCTTCAAGTATTACATACAGTAAACATGAAAAGACAATGGTAAAATATAAGACAGTTTACAGATCGTTAAAAATGACTAAAAGCCCCCTAATATTATATCTGCAATTAAATCCACGACCTTCGAAACAATATACATAAAAAAGTTTATTAAAACCTGGCAACCAATAATTTTTTATTCGAGTAATTATCAATCGGATCGAGCACCATTTGTTATAGTTCTGGTAAGTTTTGTCTCCGTAACAGTAAAATCGAGTGAATTTTGGGGTGAAGAGATTCAAACGGTCGCGAAATTAGTTACCAACATAACAGTTCTGAGCAGTATGTTTAGTTTTTCGGAGCTTCCTTAATCTCGATCACTTTCGTTCGCCTATTTATATCCGAGAAGGTTCCGCAAGGGTTGAGAGGAAGTCGATTCGGGTAGTATCTCAGTATCAGAGCCGAGGCCTGAAAGAAACGCTGTCACTCTGTTCGCTCTGTTTGTCCTATTTAATTCCACATATGTTTTCTTCTTTTTTCCTCCGTTGTGCAACGCCGAGGACACTGGGTCACGTAGTGAAGTGTTAACACTGGGTGTGTCTGTAGGAGCGTACTTGGAGCACACTGTGACCTTCCTTGCCACAGACTGATGCGCTGAAAGGTGCTTGTAAAAATCACCAACGAGTCATCTTTTTGTCCTCCTCGAATGCAACACTGGAATTCTCTCTTTCTCCAGCTAATGAAATCTCGTCGAGTTCTCGATGTTTGTCTCCATCTACAACTTTACATAAATTTAATTTCAAGAAAACGGTAAATCAAGCTCGAGCGAAGAATGAATGATTGAACGTATTCAGGGGTTCATAAGAAAAAAAATCCTTGTCAAAGTTCGCAACTTCACGATTTAATTGGATAAATTTCTTCTGAGATATAATTACAGATAACATTCACAGCGATTGTGTAATACGATGAATATTTTGTCAAAAAAGAAATTGAAATCTATTGAACAATAACTAACAATGCTAAAGCATTTTTTTGTACAAATTGATAAGGATCGTCTTTAGTATGAACCCTTTAATTTTAAAAAGTAGTAAGTGGATTGTTAGACATTCGCAAAAGAAACGAGATCGTAATTAAGTATTAACATTCTCTGGTAGAACGATTTTTTTATTAAAGGAAGCGCCCCAGCTTCAGTGCTCTAAAGTGTGCAAATGCTATGGAAAACACGAGCACCCCTGCACGTCAATTTTTTGTTGTAGAGAGTGTTCTTCGAGTGCGATCTCGCGAGCACTCCTCGTGTAATGAACAGCGTCGAAACTAATTAAAATAATTAGCCCTGTGACGGCGAGATTTAAACGCCCGTTCAGCTCTCTGCGAAACGATGCTCTACAAAAGATTAACGTTTCCTGGATACTTCGCATAAAAAGTGAATTATACACGACAAATACCCAGATACAATTAGTCAATTTTTTAAAAATCGACTAATGTTCTTCTCTAAATATAATAAAGCTTCAAGGTGAAAAAAATCTAAAAAAATTTATAATTCACTGTCTGAAAATTCGTATTAACCTTAACATTCTGATGAAGTCATTCGAGTCCCAAGAGCATAAAACACGTGCTTCCATCCGAAAGCTTTTAAGTAATACGCTCCTCGTAGTATCACCCTTACACAAATAGTCACACGTGGACTTAGAATAGCGCATTACAAAATTAGCTCAGCAAACACGGCCCCTAAAACTTTGTACCATCCACGTAATTTACTGATAGACCCGTCCTACACCTGAAAAGATAGATTACTGTGTGTGTTTTCAAAATATTTTTCCAATACTTTGCCGCTCAAGACAATCAGAAGAGGAGCTCCCTTGTCACTGTTTCGAGCGGTACACATATTCCAAGACGAATAGAAACGCGTCGAAGCAAACCCAACCAACCGGTCGAACGGTTTTTTAAAAAATCGTGAAACGAACTTCGATTGTTGCTGGAGTCACCAGGATTCAGGATGACCCGGCGACGGTCACCACGATATCCTAGGGAAGACGTTTCGTGTCGTGCTCGCATATAGTTTCCTGCGGCTTTCGGCGGCCGGAGAAGGGCCATTATATTCTGCTGCACCGATCGGTATAAGACAGCGTCATATTCGCTGGCAACTGGGCCATGTAACAACACTCTCATTGTGACGAAGATTATTGCAATCGGAGATCGGGGTCAGATTTCGTCCGCATAATGAACCGCGGCGGAAACGTTATCCTGCGCCATTCCGCGGATCAACTCTTCAGCACGTCCTCCCGCGTCTCGATCGCCCGTACAAACTTGGCCTTTTTAAAACTTTTTTTCTTGCTCATTGCCAGGTGAGGACACCTCTGAGAGTTGCTTCTTCATCGATTCAGCGGATGCTTTGGATTTTGGGTGGTGACTGGTCCAGAGAGTTCCTTTGAACTTCTCTGCGATCTTTTCTTGTCGATAGAGGTGTCTTTGAGATTTATAATTGAGGGAAAGAAATGATCAGTCAGTTTGAATGGTTTTTATGGTTTCTGTTATTTGGTAGATTGAATTTTTATTTCGTAGGAGAATTATTTGTTTGAATAATTTATTGGTATTTAGGGTGTTGATGAATATGGAATACGTAATACTGTTTCTATTATACATGGACCAATATTTTTCTTTTATAAATATAATGAAATTTCGAGTCAATAGAAATTGACAAAGTTTGTATTAACCTCCACACTGTGATAGAGTCATTCGAGTCCCAGGAGCATAAAACACGTGTTTCCAGCGGAAAGCTTTTAAGTAATATATTCCTCGTAGTATTAGCCTTACACAAATAGACACACGTGAACTTAGAATGGCATGTTACAAAATTCACTCAACAAACACGGTCTCTTGAAAATGTTTACTAACCACGTTATTTAATTACCCATTTCTCGTGCATTTGTACATCCCATATACATGTATTTACATGCAATTTTTTCATTATTTTTAAGTGATAAATTCATTCTTTTCTGAAGTGGTTCCCACACATTAACCCCTTTCCTTACAACAACGAGTCACACTCGTGACACAGATCACGGTCTGTACGTGACGAACACAAATTTTACTGAAACATAAATTCTTAAAAACTTCTTTTGGTACTGCTGTGTCTTTTAGAATATTATGAAAAGCAAGCTCTGCGTGTTGCTAGACATCCTTCATCACTGTAGAAATGAGCTTGAATAATAAATTTTATGCCACGCACTCGTTAGAAAAGTTATGAGCAGACTGCGGGTCTGTATGCGATTTAACAGATCCAAGCTCGTGAAGAATTCTCAATTTATAGAATAAGTGAAATAAAAAACGCCCTTCTAAACATTTAAACCGCAAACTGCAACTGTTCTGCCACAGTTGCGTTTCATTTCAAAGATACTGAAGCGTAAAAATGCATATTAGCATAAAAATCCGCAGTCTGGTTATGAGGCAAGGGGTTAGGGGACAGGCCGTACAACTCTGATTGCAATAATCGACCGACCTCCGTGTTCCACGGTTCTTTGGGCTCGTTTCAAAATTTTCTGTCGCGTGCACGACGGCAGAAATTCGAAATACACGCGAAGAGGAAGAGACACGTGGTCACGTTTTATATCTGGAGTGTTCGCGAAACTATTTTTAGAATGACGCCGCAGAACAGTCGGTGGACGTGTGTGGCGCGCCTAACAGTTAACCCTGACCCGATAATAAATGTTATACCCCCGTATCGGATGCTATAGACACGGCGGCCACCGCCAACGGATTGATAATCCACCCTCGAGCCCTTCCTGCTGATGCTTACCGCACTTGGCAATGAAATTGATTATTAAAATGGACACGAAGCACTTCCACCTGCACTTACACCCTCTCCCGCCATCCCTCCCCTTCATTCTCACGATTTTTCCATTAAACTCCCTCCACCGCGAATCCGCACATAGCCAGAGAACGATTTCTGTGCGAAACGAAAGCTGTGTTAGCGAACGTGAATTTTTCAGCTGGTACGATCGATAGCCCAGAGGAAGCTAGACTCCATGGATGTTTTGATCGGGTATTCTGTTTCTTCCTTTTACTAGTCTGAACTGGTCAATTTGGAAGAACAAGGGTTTTTGAGTCTGTTGACGGAAGATGATCTAACCTGTCACTGGAAAAGTTAATTTATTTTATTTATTTTGTGCTAGTGGACTCGTTTGTGAGGCTATCTAGCGAGTAATGGTGCCAGGAGTTCCTACTGCTTATATTTAAGAATTACCTTTATTTAAGCATGGAAGTAGCGGCAGAAGTCGTACCTAATCGAATTTGATTAAAATATTTCGAAAACACTGCATGCACAACTTTCACAGATGGAATTTTTGTTATTTATAAACTCACTCCACAAAATTTCATCTATGTAGATCCCTGATTAGAGACAACCTGCGCAAATTAAGCGAAGAAAGCCCTACAACAGGACTTTGTCCCTACACCTGGCATCATTGTGCAAGATAGTACGAGTTTTCTTTTTAGTTTTGGACAGGTGGATATCTGTGATGAGGAAGTGGGATTTTAGGAATTCCAGGAGACCATTGCATCCTTATTCTTTGACAAAGATCATGTTCATTAGGGACAGGAATATAGTATATACAAAGAAGTAATCGTACCGGGAGTAATCTTTCAAAAACCCAGGATCAACTGCGCGAGGTAGTTTGAGTCAGGTCGAAGGATATAAATATGCGAATGAAGGGTCAGACGAGTACTTGCGGGAAAGTATCGCGGATGCATCCCTCTATTGGTGAACATTGCAACTACCGCGACAACTAGTTTCTTCGTAACAGAAAGGCAACTAGCTCCAATTATTTTACATGTCACTTTATCAATTTTCGGAATTTTCTCATGAAACTCTTATAGAATATACTTCAAAATATACACAATTAAATAAGCAAACACAAAAATCCAGTTTGTGAATCTCATAAAGGTATGCACCCCCTTAAGTTAAAAAAGTTCATTTCGATGAATAGCGAAGAGAATACTGTTTGCCCACAATTCGATGATGATCGATAGGATGAAGGAGCGGTGGAGAAAATTGCCATCATCGATTCTAATCTCAGGCTATCTTCGTCTTGTGTGTCCATGGAACTCCGTGCGTTCATCCCCGTGTCGATTCATGCTAATCAGGTAGCACTGGATCGATTATCCTCGAGGCACCTGGCGACGAAACTGGCCAGTCATTGATCAACAATTTGTCCTCATTTCGTGAGCCCACTTTATCATCTGTTTATCTTCTGATCAACGGTGCTCTCGGAGTGTTCGCGTTCATTTGAAATTTCGATGTTCCTCGATCGTCTGGGCGTCTGTTCATTCAGGTCACCGGCTATCGCGGGCAGGATATTTTATTTTTGCGACGAAGTTCAACGACACCCGTGTTTGGCGGCAAATCAAAGAACTTTACGACGATCGCAGAGGATCGTTCCTGTGCCAACGATCCAATCGTGCGTGTTCTGATAAATCTGAAATTTCACGGCAGCCGGTGCTTGCACGACGTATGATCACGCGTCGACAGGAATTAACGTAAATTGGAGTCTGTTTCCTCTTTTCATTCGATTGTCAATCGGTTTGACATGAGTGTATTCCAGAGAAAGGGTTTCAGATGTTTTTAGAAATTTTCCCAACGGCGCAGGGGCTGTTTCTTGCACGAAATCCTCTGCTCTGGGTAAGCTCGCGATTCACGATCCTATTTCCCCGGCGAAAGTTTGTTTAATCCGACCGGCGACTAACCGCGTTCACGTGTAACTCACCCGACTACCCTACTCGCTGAGAAAAATATATTGCGCAAAGTAACGCGTGCGGAACAGCGAAAGTTTGAGCATCGCGCGATACATCAGCTCGAGGATACGAAACAGGCATTCTGAAGTTTGATGAGGGAATTAAGAATTTTGATGAGATACGGAGTCGGTATTTGCGGTAATGGGGTAAATCAGAGGAAATTATTATACATCTGGTTTGTTATTGTTCAGTTTTCGTTAATGTACTCAATATTTTTTACATATATGGTGACAGTATGACGTTGATTAAGTGTACAGGGTGGTTTACCAGAGGGAGGGTATTTTCAGTTTTTGTAGTAATGACCATAATAACTTGATGTATTATATGCTACTGCTGTATCGAATTCACACTTCGATATTGTCTGCTTCTTGTTAACGCACGTAGTTTATGGTATTACTCCAATGGACGATACAAGTTATATTTTTGTTGGACACCCCATGTTACAAGTTACCATAAACATTAACAAAAATACAAAATTCATTATAATTAGATTTGAAGTTTCTATTGTACATTCTACAAGTAATGTAACAGCTCTTTTCTAGTGGATCACCCTATATTGCCAAGCTATTTAACTCCACCAAAAATGAATACAACAGTCCATTATAGTTACATATAAAGTTCTTATCATACACTCCACACACTATTAGCAATAATATAATAGCTTGTTTCATAATAATATAACTTCTAAATTACACCTAAACTTTCTATCACACACCCTACACACTATTAGCAATAACATGATAGTTCGTTTCTGGTAGACCACCCTGTGCCAAGCTACTACAGTTCATTAAAAAGAGACAAACAATTCATTATAATTACGCACGAAGTTTCCGTCATGCGCAAATCCGACGCCGTATCATAATTCCACACGCTCACGATTGTATATTTAATAAACGTTTCGAAATGGCACACGTGTTCTCAGTGGTTCATTCTGATGGACACGTGCAGCCAATTTAGACAGTCGCGAATGCATGAATGAAAACTGAATAATAGCTCAGTTTATTCGTTAACTTTTCATAGACACGAAAGAGTTGAAAGTTAAAAATCCTTCGGTAGAAGCAACGACGAATTGGCTGGGCGGATGTATACGTTTGCGCAATATATTCGGTTCGGTGTCTAGCTAACAGTTTGTACTAACAATCACTAATAAGATTCAATGACGTTGACTCGAGCAGTCGACAGGGCAAGGGCGTCCTTTCGTGCTGGCCTTTCGAGGACCGGTGTCGTCGGTCCACCGAGAGTCAGGAATCGGCCGAGAACCACGAGCAACTTACCTCATCGACTTGCTGACGGGACCATCCTCGACGAGGACGCTTCTGAGAACTGGTGAGTCTCGAAACTTTATTCAAACAACCTTTCAACCTCCCTGGAATTCCTGCCGAGCTACCTAACCTGTCGATAGACACTTCATTACAAGTAGAACCTCGATTATCCGAGCCCCGCTCACCCTATGTCAGCTACAAGGTAAAACTGTGTGCTTGATTTACTGCCACTATGTATAGTATACATTCTAATATACTATTGTTTTAATAATATAAATTCTAAATTAAATTTATCATTTTGATATGAAGTATAGTTACAGTTTGATTCATTCAGTTGCTAATTACAGTTCGGATAATCGAGATTCTACTGTATTTTTTACATTTCTTTTCTCCTCTCTGGGAATTATGGTTAGTTTTACCGTTTCTAGAGGATCAACAATGTAACTTTTAAAGTACTGTGTTTTGTTATGTTCATTAGTACTGTATATATAGAGATTAAGCTGTCCAATATCGTATTACTGTGTGCAACGACGAGTTTTTTATTCATACATTCACTTTCAAGCTTTTGAAGTAAAGAACCTAATTTAGTATAGTACACGTGATTCAGAAGGTCTGTCTATACGTTAATAATAAAGTGTTCTATAGGCTTACAAGGTCACCGTATATTTTTTATGCACAGTTTTAGTTGTAGCTGACATGGATGCAGTTCTTAGTATTTATTTTAGAAATGTGAGTCATAAGTACCTGACTCAACAATTATCTTGTATTACAGTTAGCTAAAAAATAACAATATCCCCCTTTGTATGACTTCACTTTTTTTCTTAAATACATAGACGCGTCTACAAAATTCAAGCACACGTTTTTTAATGAATCTACGCATTTTGCGTTAAATTCTTTAAAAAATGCATTATGGATGAAGGTTTGTGGAAGAGACACAAGGATCGAATGCTTCTATATAGTCTTCTGTCTTGTCTATCAGTTTTAACTGATATGCAGTTAGCACTACTATACTCCTTTTTAATTAATTATCATTATTCTATCTGAGTTACCCAATTGAGGCATGCACCTGAATCAACTTTATCCTGAATTACAATTAAATAAAAAATAACAATACTGTCTCCCATCTTATGAGACTTTTTCTCCAGCGTAGCAATTCGTTTACAGAATCCAATTTATCCTCACGAAACGAGACACTTCGTCTCAAACTCCCCAAAACCAATATCACGCGAGAAGGTTCGTAGAACAGAAGGGTGGATCGAACGCTTGGGGAATTTTTTATAAATTTTCCGGGCGGTTGGTCCAACTCTCCAAAAACATATATTATAGATAATACATCCAAACTCTTCAAAAAATATATTGTGGAAGAAGATTTGTAGAAGAGAAACCAGGATCGGACACTTCTACATAATCTTTCTTCTTTTCTATCAGTTCTAGCTGGGATGGAGACAACACTACTGTGCCTTTTTTTTAATTAATTATTATTACACTATATGTTTTCTCACGAAACGAGACACTGCGCCTCAAACTGCCCAAAGTCAAAATCACGCGAAACGAGTCGTAGAATATAATCTTTCCAGCCGGTTGGCCCAGCATGCAGCGGAGTTTCTCGATTTGGAAATGTTTCGGGGTCGGTCGTGGCGATTCGTCGTATTGCGGCGTTCCACAGAAGCCAATTAAGAAACTGACGAAGCTGACCTAACCAAGTACACTCATCTCGTTAATGATACACCTGCATTGTTCCGTGTTCGCGTCCACGGGCACCATCTACGACGATGCTGGCATTCAGCGGACCTCCGCGAACTCCGAACGGCCCTTTCGATACCTCGTTAACCCCTTCCCATCGCGAGCAATCGATTCCTGGGACAAAGTAGCCAAGAACCAACCCCTGCACGGACCTCGATTGTCTTCTCTGTCTCGTGAGCCGAATTTCAAGCTTCCTCGCGATGTAGAGCAGTGCCGCGTTAGCTGACCGTGGCTCGAACCACGTCTGGCCAGCTATCAAGGGAGCTAGAGTTCTAGAAAAGACCGAGTACGTTTTTTCTGCACTAAATGAGTGAGATACCTGATACGAAGTATCGAGTACCTAAATAAACGTGTTTGGATGTCGAGACAAGCGAAACGACAGACATATTGGAAGATGAGGACTTTGGCCACTTTGAGACTTAGTCAGTCTTGGTTACGATTGTTTACTTTATTAGGTTGAGTCATAAATAGCAGACACGTAACAGATTTCTTTCTCTCTGAAAAGTCAAGTAGTTTATCTGGGCTACTGATTTTTGCTTCATGTTTCGAGGTAAGAATTCCTAAAATGTAGACATCTTGTAATAAATCATCAATAAATTTGAAAAGACAAATCGGAAGTTATTTATATCTCAATCTAATGGATACGTCAGCAAGAGGCTCACTCCACGAAGCCAGTTCCAAGAACTGGTGGAGTAGCGATGGTCAGCTATCAAGGCAAAATCCTGGTCAGCTATTGTGGAATTTTAAAACCCATTTTGTCTTTGAAACAGCAGATTTTTCTGTTGTTCTATTGCTTCAATAGATGTATGTTGATATTAAACATTTTTAGCACGTAACCTGCCGCCGTGGAAACTCCCATACCTGGTCAGACATGTTCTAATACCCCATTTCAAACGAAAGTAACAAAGGAAGTAATTATATAACTATTCAACATCACAACCTTAAGTTTCTATTTTTATCACAATATTAACTGTATTCAAAATCGTATTAAAATTAATAATCATTTAATTAAATAGAATTTGTTACGTCGATATCACCGGTGACCACTAAGATAGTCAACGTGTTAAACAGAGGAGTAGGTCTACCCGTTCCAGTAGGAAGAGTAGACCAGTCAGACAATCCCACAATGACTGTGTTTATAACAAGCGATTGATAACATTTGTAAGACTACTTAACAATTTACATTTGTATTTTTTTATTTAGTGTCTCATGCAGTCGCCTATTGATTTGCTTATCCTACTCATTGTAAAACGTTATCTCTATTTCACTCCAAAATTGTTTTTCCAATTTCAAGGCATGGTCCCATAGAAACCGAAATTTTTCATCATACAGGATTTCTGTTTGTCAATGCGGGAAAACACGGCGATCCAAGCGGAACGATCGAAAGCAGACGCGAGGCCAAATATTGGCAGTGGGCCGTGTAAACAGTAGCTCCGTTTGGTACCACCGAATTGATTAAGGGTTCCGTAAACAACCCCTATCGATAAGCAATCGCGCGACAGATCTCGCTAGAGCGTGTCACGCATCAATGAATCCCTTTCGCGACGATCTTCAACCATTCGGCTCCTCTTCGTGTCCATAAACGTATCGTGAAGACACCGAAATTCTCGTGGCAAAGCGGTGTTAAATAAATAACTTATAGTCTGGAGGGTGTGTCGAAAATACTGCCCTCGGTTACTAAATAATTTGAACGTGCTGCATCGACGTAACATGGTTTACACGGTTATCAGGAATTTTTATGAAAGGGCTGTACCCTTTTGCGTGATAAGGACAGCGAGTTGGAGGTCCTATAAACCGACAGGATTCAAGGAAAAATTGAAATATTAGGTTGAGTCATAAATAACTACCAGTTTGACTTCTTTAACTTATTGAATAATTCGTTAACATGTTCCCTGCCGCCGTAGAAAATTCCGTGAATAGACAGATACGCGAGAATGGCTATTTATTAATACTCGTGGTTGATGGTACAAATATTTTTCTATTTGATATTATACATTCTATTTCTATTATCATTTTAACCTGAATGTCACTCAAAATTTCAAAACATCTTAACACGTTGAATACCGTGGGGGTCACCGGTGACCGGCACCTTGAGTTTAATTAAATTAAATAAGTATTAATTGTCACGAAATCTGAACAAGCTGCATACCGAAACAACAATGTAGAAACAGAAGAACATAACTGAGTACTCAAATCTTTTTTTTCTTTACGATTTATATGAAAAATAGGAAATTATATCGTGTCCGATTAGGTATGGCTATTTTCACTGTGGTAATTCCTGTTACCCCTGCGACATGTCTGAGTTTCAGGACTCTTTACTTTATGATACGAGGATCATAAACTAGGATCACCGCACACTCTACATAACCATATTCTTCCTCATTCAACGCCACTGAATCAGTATATAATTTCAAATCGATCAAATTAGAATTTTAATTTCTGTTAAAGCTTTCCACGGAAATCCAGAAAATTCAATCAGTGAAAAAACGGAGAGCAGCTATTTGCGTTCGTAATTAATCGTAGCGACTTAATGGATCGTTATCTAGTGAAATGGCATGGAGAAAGGCAGTTGAACGATGGGAGACGAGAAATGTACGAAGGCGGGAGACGTTTCTCCAGGCTTTCTTGCAAGGAAGACGATTCGCTTTCGGTGTCTCGTTTTTTCTCGCGACTATGTGGCTTCTTTGTGTGTCTCTTCCTTAGCACGGAGGATCGATCGATCGATCGATCGTGCATCCTAGCTGGAAGCGACTCCGGCCTTGGCAATTGTATCGCCGCAATTCCTATCGTCGACGACGATCTCTCGACAGCCGTTATCTAGTCGATCGCCTTTATCACCGAACGTTTCTTCAACTTTCCTCGTGCCTTTCGCTGCCTCGTTGATCACCGCGCGCCCGTGGGAGGAGCAGCTTCTAATTTCAGCCCGGAATCCGGCCGATAAATCTGCGAATTTTACCGGCTCGAACCGTCGAACGGAAGTTTCCCTTTTGTCTTCCGCCGGTCGATCGATCGGCTGCATGGAATTATTCGATGAATTCCTTTTTCGAGCGGAAGATTGAATTGAACCGGGGAAATTGAGAGTGATTGGAAATTTCTTAACTGAGGATTTTTGGAGAGAATACGTGGTGAAGTTGAAGATAAGATTAGTGATAGTAGGAAGGAAATTTTAAGCCTCTGAGTGCTGAAAATTTGGGGAAATTGCATCGTGTGCTGAAATATTCTATGACAGAACGGGTATTGAAATTGAATATTTTTTTATAATAATATGTATGATGTCGATTATTTAGTTAATTTGTGCTGTAAAATTGCAGAATATGTTACGGAATTTATATGTTATAATAATATAAGCTGAGGTAATAATTCATCCAAAGATGTAGGTTTATGGTATATAATAAACAGCTGTGCCTAGGCCAGTACGGTGGCCCATAATACACGGTAACGATTTTTTAAAACGCATGTGTGCGTTCATCGTCCTCAAAGGGGTTTCTCTAGATCAATGTATGTAAAGTATTTTAAATTAATTAGCGAGTGTAATCGTTTAATTATTTTTGGACTCTGGTCAGTTTATCTGCGCGACAGTTTAATCATTTTATGCTTTGTTTTATATAAATTAAGTAGAATCCATAAAATTCTTTAAATATTTCGACAATGTTACAATTTTATTAGAAAAGAACAGTTTACACAGAACGTTAAACTATTTCTTAGTTTAACATTTAAAATGTTGTCCCTGAGTGTAAATCAATAAAGGACATCTAAATATGCTTAAGTCAATGCTCAGTGACAGCCTTTATAATTAGACCTAACTTGGGGGTCTAACCAACACTCCATTTTAATCAAAAAATTTCTTTGCTTCCATAAATTTATTGTTAACACAGACAGTTTTTTCATTTTGACGCCACTGAATGACATGTCTCAAAGAAACTAAGTCACAGTGCACCCCCTCCTTCCTGTAGAAAGTTTCCCGTATATATCAGCGTTGTAAACGGGAGTTATGTTTACTACGACCTCCTTCTTCGATAACTCGAAGAAAAATATGTTTTCGACGGAATTTCCAATAAGAGACACCTGACCCGGTCGTAGCTTCCGGTCGAACCTGAGACTAGAAGATAGATAGGACTTGTATTTCAGGACAATTATCGTGAGTGCAATGTCATAAGTGTGGGATTCAAAAATATGACACAAACTGTGAGTCGTGAGTTGAAATAATAAAACTAATATATATATATTAAAATAATAAAAGACAGCACAATATATAACTCCTTACAAACAGACTCCACGCAACTTCTCCACGCAATACTCTCCACGCAATACTCTCCACACAATACTCTCCACGCAATGCTCTCCACGCAACAACTCAAACGGTTCTCCTCTGCACTCTGACCCGGAGGTCCCAAAAATCTATACACACACACACACACATTCCACACGCATTTCCACACCAGATTCATACAGAGGAGATGCATTCCCAGAAAGTCACACGATCCGTTCGATACTTGACTTCTGAGAACGCACGCACCTCTCACACCACGCATCTCATCAATCCTTCCACACTTTTCATTCATGCGCTTAAACAGTTCGCCTATCTAAACTGTCCTCGAGACTAAACAAGAAACTATCAAGCGCCGAATTTCTCCTCGCCTAAACGCTAGCACAAATACACATAAAAGCATCCACCAACTCCACATAAGCAACGAAAACGACCGATCTCGTTCGTTTTTCATTACGCGGCACGATTTTACCGAACTTCGAGCGATAAACGCTGGGAATGTCGTAAATAGGATTTCTATTGTACCACTTGTTGAAAAGAATGAGAAATTGAAAAATTACGTATATCCTGTATCACTCACAAAATATTTTTGGAGAATTAAGTGCAGAAATTAATTGTTATTGCATCTGTCAAGTTTCTAAATTTAATTTTCTTCTGTAAATAATTAACTATCTCCAGAAATAATAGTTTTTAGATTTAGAATATTAAATTCCTTCCAATAGACTGATAATTCGAATGAAATGCAGAAATAATTTATTACTGTGCCTGTCAGGTTTCTAAATGTAATTATGCATGGATAATTAATTAACTATCTTCAAAAACAATTGTTGTTAGATTGTTCAGTTCTCAACTGGAACACTGTAATGTGAAGGTAGAGCAGTAATTGTTACCAGCAGCGATGCTACTCTGTTACCAAATAGGTGCAATCATTTTTCATTAATCTCTCGAGGCACTTAAGTCTTTAAATTTACGTTTGTACGAACAAACGTTATGCAATGGTAATGAATACGTATTGTGTGCACCGTGTATATATCGTTTAACAGCGAACACGACTACGTGCACGGAGTTACAGAACGTGTCGATCTAATCGAGTTCGATTAAAATGAATAGCGTCGACCTGACGCCGCTCTCTGAACAATGACGCCGATATTCACACCTTTTCGGTTCATCGATAATGGTTCCATGACCGGGAACGTAGCGTTTAAAAACGATTGTCTACCTAATAAAAATCGATTAAAATGATCGACGACCTTTAAAAATTACCTAAAGAAATTACTTTTTTGGATACTTAAAAAAATTAGTGATAACTGTGTGTAATTATTGGTATAAGAAAATGGAAGAAGGTCCACTTTGTCGATTGAAAATAATTATTGTTAATTTGTTAGCTTTGCTTTCATTTTTAATAGACATACTTAACACCGATAACCCACGTACGAATTTTAATTTCGACAAATAACTGATTACACCAACGAAATTTCGAGTTACATCTATGTTACAATGATAGTACAAAATAAAAAGTATATTATCAAATAAATAAATATTTATATATTCAACGATACACGTTAATAAAAAGGTATTTTCACGTGTCTAACTAGTTGCAGGATTTTCTATTGCGTGTAATGACACAAATATTTTTTTTGTAACTGAATATTTGTAGTATGAAATTTACTGTAGCCTATGAAGAAGTATTCGAATTGTACTGAATTGTTAACTACGATCTGATTATGAAAAAACTTAATATCTGATTAGTAGAAAGCGGGATTGTTTCTGACTGAATGGTTTCTTTTTTCAAAATTATGATGATTTAGTACGGCCTGTCACGCATCGCTAGGTTTAGGGCTCGATTATTCACTTCGAGATACTATCGGATCGATCGCTCCTCTCGTATACGCAACTTGGATAACTGTAATTGTAACTAACTCGGTTATTCTAATCACTTAAACACTGTAATTTGTTCAACCGTATCTAAAAGTTTTTCAAATCAGTGCTTCGAAACAAATATACCGACCTTTTCACATTAGTTACATTCTAAGAAACTTTTGTTGGTTGCTCGTAGGTCACACAATGGAGGCAGTGTTTACTCTGAACGATCACTATAAGAACAACAAAAATTGTACCTTAAACATGAATTTAACCGGATGTATATTTACATTAACAGTTTTTATTTATTAAGAGTAGATTCTCAACGCGTAGTCTGTCAGTGAATACAGCCGTTCATGGTCGGGCGCACTATAAATTGCTGTTTTGATTATAAATCAGAAAGGAAAAAATGTTGCAGTATTTAATCGTGTAGTTTTGTTTTTACATTAGTGTATAAATGTTCGATTTACTCAGAATTTGATCAAAATCAGTAACTGTTCAATTAAATAATATTTGGGACACCGGTCACTGGAGACCCCCATGGTAGTAATGTATTGAATGAATTTCAAATATTCAAAGACTTTCAGAATTACAGACGCATACTTTGGTTTGACTTCAATTTGCACTGCTATTATGGCCATAAAGAATTACGAAGAATCGAATGAGATCATGAGACACTCAAACAATCTGCACAAAGACACTGGTTACCACAAACTCAAATGAATTACAGGAATATTCAGAAACTCTGATGATCACTGATCCATTTCATGACCACAATTTCTTATGTAAATAGACAATAACCAGATGCTCCATTATCAATCCGTTTCCGAGCCTTGATGAAGCTAAATAACTGCAGTATTCACGACACTTTGGGATATGAATATGGGATGAATCCTTTAAATTTACAATGGAGACATTGATTACCACAAAAGCAAACTCCATCTGCAGCACCTTCTTCGCGTCTCATTTCAATTTTATCTTGAACCAATCAAGGAACCGTTCGGAAATACTTAACAGAACAACCATATTTTTATAAGACACCGTAACATATAGACTTATAGCGTATACTAAACATCTGCGCTAGAAGAAGTACAGTGATCCATAGCACACGATGCAAGATTCTTCATAACCCATGAGTTCAGAGTCGTCAGGGTTAAATAATGTTCAGACTTCATCCCTAAGAATAACCAATGAGCCTAATAAAAAAATATCACGAGAGATCGTTCATCTTTCGACCTTCCGGGGGCACCCTTGCGTCGTTCCAACGTCGACTACTTCGTCAAGCTTGAAAATGGCGGAAGCGTTTCGTAGGGGGGATGTTTATGGTCGAAAGCTCGCGGTCTGCACGCGAGTGCAGCCGGTCGGCATAAACAACCACCCCGGAACCGGGAAGCACAAGGAACGACAGAGAATAATGCGATCGCTGGCTACGACCTTGACGCTGGGACACCAGTCGAGCCGAAGACAGTGCGCATGCTGGGGGGTTCCTCTCCTCAAGGTGAAGCGGTTATGGTCGACACGCGACCACGAAGCGCGATCAGAAAGTTTCCGCGACGATGACGGATATACCTCGGTGAATTCTGACAGATCTTTCGGTGGAAAGTTTCGGGGAGCACGCGAGGGTAATTTCGTCGCCGCGATAACGATCCGAAGAGAAAAAGAACCCAATTCCGAACGAAACCGGTTGTTCAACGCCCTTCAACATCTGCGGGCCTGAGTTTCGGGCAACTTGTCCGCGACAAAAGTATTCAGAGATCCGAATCTTCCCGTGAGGGGGTTAACTGTTGTTAAACGGGGTGACTTTATGTTTCTCATGTATATTCCTTTCGAGCGGCCGTTTTAAGGGTGGCTCGCGGGACGAAAGTTGGAAGTTGACTCGCGATAAACGTCAGCTGACGGAAGTGTTTGGTCCTTTGATCGGAGAAGTTAATTGGCTGGCAATTAGAAGGCTTGTTCCCAGCTGATGAAACTTCAAAAGTTTAGATACGAGTTAAAAATACAATAATTTGAGAAATTTCAGATGGGAATCTTTTGTGGCGTGGTATTCCGCTCGGGGTGATTGGAGGTTCAGGGTTTTCACTTATAATGGACGAGGTTAAACATGTTGGGAATTCAGATGTTTTGTATCCGATACATAAGCTAGAGACTGTTCAAAATTTATTTCTTCAGTTTTCGAGGC
Source organism: Macropis europaea (assembly GCA_916610135.2). Classification (NCBI taxonomy): domain Eukaryota; kingdom Metazoa; phylum Arthropoda; class Insecta; order Hymenoptera; family Melittidae; genus Macropis; species Macropis europaea. The sequence continues at coordinate 25,842,824 of OU744344.1, forward strand.
TCTATTTTCAAGCAAAGAGAACGTGAGGTCAAAGGTAACTCCATAATGTAAAGGAAGTCTAGGATTTCAATTTTTATTGATCCGTTATTTGAAATATATCGAACCTAACTTCACCATCTGTTCATCTGCAAATGTATTAATACGTTGACTGCCACAGTGAAGAATTCCGTACGCAGTCAGACACATACAAGTGGTATTATTGTGAAATTAATTATTTGAATAAATCGATTTTGGTGCGTGGGTCACCATCAACCATCGTGGCACGGAAAGTTTTAACATATTGGTTGCCAGGACGCTTAAATTCAATCACTATTTACTCGAAAATGTATATCATTAATAAATATACCTGATAAGGTTTAATAAAGTAATTACAAAATTAAATATTGCTAATATAACTGATTAATAAGGGTAGAATTTTCGGCTATATTCATTTCATAGAAAAACTTCGACAGCTTGTCATTTTCAATTAATACAGCCTGACAGTCGAAGTGTTAATTAGAACGTCCTCTATCAGGTGTCCCACACAGGTGACGCATAGATTCCCATAAGAGACCGTTGTCACATATATACGACGGCAACGAATTCCCAACTTACCCAATACAACCTGTGACACTTACATAAATACCAAATCACTGTCGCATATGCGTGATCTATGTGTGCATAATCACAAAGATACATTGCACGAAACCGAACTACTAAAAATATAGCCCGATAAATATGAGAGTAATTAACAATTCGAGACATAGTAGATTCCTATAAACTACACACTTCAACTTGCAAATATTTAATTATTTCACAGAACACTCCCTGTAGCGCACCATAATAATTACAATAATTCGATTAAAAACGTAATGAGGTTTAGAAATTTAGCTTGGGAACTACATCATTCGTGATCAGTCGAACTTCTTCATCTCAAAATTCTCTCAACTCTACTATCGCCAAGTCAAAATGTTGCCAGAACTTCAATGTAAATAACTTCAATATAAAATTATTCCAACAATTTTTCTAAACGTTCTCATGCTCAACATTTCGCGGCTCGTGAATTTAGTTGCCAACCGAATATTTTTGCAATGTATCGTACAATAATATTCAGCACTGACTCTGATAGCTTATATTAGCTTGAGTGTGTATACACTCAATAGTGTATCACAATTGTATTATTTAGTTTGTATCACTAAACCGGAATGGTAGGTGCAGAAAATGATATCTCTTTAGTCTTTCGCGTTCTTTAGTGGTGTCCAGTAGGTTTGTAGCCTTATTCTTGGGGTGGTTCTTCAGCCGTTGTTGTTACAACCTGCTGTGTGGGCGATTTCTTTTCTTACGGTGGTAATACCGGTTTCTTTGATTATTTGTCTGTTCGGGATGTATTAGTCGGCATTCATTATGGCTCTTAATTTTTTATTTTGCCATCTCTCTAGTATTTTTATATTAGAGTCCGAGGCTGTGCCCTATAATTGACAGGAGCACGTCCATATTGGTTTTAGAATTGTTCTGTATACCAATAGTTTGTTGTAAGTTGTTAATTGTGATTTTTTACCAATCATCCACCAAAGTTTTCTGTATCTTCCGTTTAGTTGACCCCTTTCTTTTATGAATGTACCTTTTCCATAATAGTTTCCTGTCCAAGTATACGCCGAGGTATTTCACTGTTTCCTGTTGCAGTAGTTCGTTGTTGTTTAATTTGTTAATTACAACATTATCTTAGCGAAATGGAACTCTGGGTAAGAACATGGAGGATCAAAATCAATACCACGAAATCCACCCACGTCGTTTTGACCAGCAGTAAACGTACATGCCCCCCAGTAAAATTAAACAACAATATTTAACACTTTCACTACCACACTCTATTGGTTGAAAATGGCAAACTTTTAAAATTTCTATACAAAGGAAATATAATCGCAAGATAAAAACTTTTTAATCAGGGATATTAGGAGTACTCATAATTTGTTACTGGTACCATTAAACTTTAGTAAATAAATTTATGAATACTAGAAACGATTAAATAAATAATGATTGAATCAAAGTATCATCCATATATGGGTGACGTGGCAGTCAAAGCGTTAATTAAATCAAATAACGCGTAACGCGTTGGACGATCGTCGGACGTCGGTAGCACGGAGACGCTTGTAAGTCAGGGCGGGAGAGTCCGAGTCGGTTCTTGTTAAGCCAGAAGCTTCGTTAAAGCCGCAGCTTTACGGTGACAGAGAGGAATGTCCCGGTTTTACTGCGCACTTCAAGGTGAGCCACGTTAACACGCAACGTCGCGGTATACGGAATTGAGAAACGGCCAGGTGAACGCGACAAGGCTACTCACGGCCCGGCCGAGAACGCCTCCTGCTCATCGCGCCTCCGACGTTTCATTATTCCGAACTGCGTCATTTCGTTTCACATTTCACGTGAACCAGTCTCCAGATCTGACGGTAAAAGGAGAAAAAGAAACGCGTACACGTGACGTTTGCGTCGGAAGATTAATGCCTCTCTTTGAACATCGTTCTGGAGTCGTGCGTGAATGTAAATAGAGAAGTTTCATATGGAAAAAATGTCCTTCTCTCGTGCAACTATTGTTTTTTCTTTCGCTCCATCATGGAGTCGATTTCAGAACTATCGATTGAAATTCAGCTGGGTCGGTGAGCGGGTCAGACATGAGCAAAATTTGTGATGTTAATCGATTGGTGTGTTCATAATTAGAACAGTACTATTCATGAGTATTCGAACGCACTGGTCCATCAAGAAAAATCATCATTATAGGTACTGTGAAATATATTTATTATTTCAAATAGTTCGTTATTGTTAACTTAAATGTTAAAATATAATATGACAGCGGATTTAACATTGTCAAATACAATTTTTTCAGATTATTTTAAGCGAATTTCGTGTATACATTTGCCCTTGAATTTAAAGCAGACTTACAATTAGCAGCGTTTTAATAATCGTGGTTAGTAGTATAGGTGTTCGGACGAGTAGTATGTGATCGTGGTAGTCAGACCTTTTCGTGCAATATTTTGTAGCTTAAAAAGTGAACTGAATACCTGAAGAACGAATGAAGCACGAACCTCTGTATATTGTTAAAAAAATGTATTAGAAGTTCTTCAGAAAATTGTTTATAACTCCTACAATTTTGACTTGTGTTTATTAAACATTTCTTCATCCAGCGTGTATATTTTAAATATTTTTTAATATTCTCTTCAATTTTGTGAATTCAGTAACAACTGATAAAGTTATAGTAGTATCCTCGGACCATACACTCCAATATTTTGGACATAATACAAAAAAGTACACGGTAGTTTTCAATGTAAATGTAACACATTCCGTGTCACAGTGGAAAACTCCAGTGTCTAGTCAGTCATGAAAAAATATCCTTCATTAATATGCTATATTTACGTATTTTATACAATGCTCCTAGTTTCACCCTATCGTTGTAATACAAACATTACGCAAAATTTCATAGGAATTAGTAGTCATTTAATCAAATTGAAATTAATGCTTGGGCCACCGGTAGGGTAACCAAACAGTCCCCTTTCAACAAACCCTTATACTGCCACACAGTCGTAAAATGCTCTCATTCCTCACAATAACAAACCTACATCACCGAAATTACAGACCCTACCCCTATCTACCGACAAACACCCTAACAAACTATAAATCGATACCACAGAATCATCCTCAACCATAGCGCCCAGCAGCGCCCCTCTGTTTATCCAAAACCTCTGTAAAGAAATTAAAACCTCCCCGGCATAAATTTCTCAAGATAAAGAAGGAAAAGCCGCGAAACTGCGTCTGAAAAGCATTTTAAAAAAGAGGCTGAGGGGCAGGAGGGCATTATACGGCGGTTCTTTCAGCGATCGTGAAAAGACAGGGGCGTCGCGTGAATAAACAGGCCTGTGAATGAACCGGTGGCTGAATAAAAACGAAAAAAAAAAGGAAAGAGAAGGAATCGTGGCGGAGGATGAATGAAGGCGTTCGTTTGAAGATTTTATCTATCGCCGAGGAGCGTGCGTGACCATGATGCGAGAGTCGAAAGCTGCATTAAGCTCGCGGCCGCGGAGTCGTGGAAGCGATCCATCGACACCATCATGTGCGTCGATGTCGCCGGATGCGTCCACGGACCGGAAGCGATGCCGTACGACGCCGAACGACGCCCAATTGCTGCAGATTTCCCGGTGAGCCGAAACACGCGACGGTGAAAATAAACGGAGGACGGCTCGTTGAGCTCGAGGAGACCGCGATTACGCGAAACACTGGGGAAAGAATCCGAGTGAAACGGACCCATCAATTTCTCTCCCTTCCACGCCGACGGAATTAATTTAGGCCAACAAAAGCACCCGTCCAAATGACAGTCGATTATTCAGGGTGTATCGGTGCCGAAGTTCGTCTTTTTCTAGTTGCAGAGCCGGCCGGAGGGCCTGAGTCGCCTTGGGATTTTTTAGGGTCCACTGGAAGGAAAGAGATTCGGGAACCTGAGGTTCATTCTGGGGAATTCTGATAGTCAGAGCTTTCTCGAGAACTGATGAGGGGCTCATAAGATAAACAAGCCTTGTCAAAGTATAGTTTCATTACACTGCTTCATAACTTCATGATTTAATTGGATACAGTTGTTCTATGATATGAGTACAGATAACGCGGACAGCAATTGTGTACTACTGGGTTGGCAACTAAATTCGCGACCCTTCGAAATTTGGAGTATGAAATCGTTTATTAAAATTCTTGGAATAATTTTTTATTCAAGTTATTCACATTTTAATTTTGACTGTTTTTTGTTATAGTTCTGGTATTTTTTTGACTGCGTGATGTAGAGTCGAAGGAATTTTGAGGCGGAGAAATCGGAAAAATCGTGAATTTAGTTGCCAACCTAATATGATGAATATTTTGTTAAAAAAATTGAAATCTATTGAACAAAAATTAAAGATGTATTTTTTTGCTCTCTTGAAGAAAGACAGAAATTGACAAGGGTCGTTCCTGTTATTAGCCCTTCAACTGTAAGGGTTGCTTTCGAGATTCAGGATTGTAATTTTGTTAATGGTTTTTGTTAACGTTATTTTTTATTAGGAAATGGTCTAATCTTCTTTGTAACGTTCAAGTGGCATTGTTTTGTCAAATTCATAATTCTGATAGATGTTTATTTGTTTCTATTCATACATATATAAGATATACTCTAGTACAAATGTGTCAGATTACACTGTACAGTTACGTAAGATTAAATATTTTACTACAAAGTAAAATTATGCCTGGATCGACAGATTTGTCTATTTTATCATAAGTCAGGTTGGGAAAATTAGATATAATAATTTAAAGGCATGTACAATACCGCCCAAAAGATAGGAATCACTTACTATATTCGTATTATATTTATTGTTAGCGACAGAGTACAATAAGAAACACTTATTATTTGAATATTTTCGATATTGTTTACGTTTATTAGATTATTTCAGTGACGCAATATTGTTTTCTTTGCTATACGTCTTGAATATGTTTTTTTACAGTTTGAACTTGCTTTATAGGACTTACTATTAGTTATTTAAATTGTACAATTTCTTTGTCTATTTTCTGTAGCCTTGAAAAAAAGAAAATTTCTGATTCTCCAAGAGAAGAAACCTGAACAAATTTTTTGTTTCGAGTACAAAGTATTCGATAAAAATGTCAATACCAAAATAATAGTAGTAAGAGCTCTGTACAGTCTGAATATTTCTATTTCCATATATTTGTTTTTTGTCGTTCCCTTCGTATGACCAAAATCGACCCAATTCCCCACGAAGAAATTTTCAAAAATGTCCCAGGAACTTTGTTCGCAGATATCGTTGACAGATTCCGTTCGAGAAGATATCGGCAAACGGATTTGCAATATCTAGGGACAGTCATCAGTTTGTTCCTTTGTGAGATGAAGTTGGTCATCAAACAGCTTGCCGAAGAGCTATTCATTTCGAAGTTAGGACAATGCGCGACATTTAGCATAGTTTCAGGCTGTATCCTCGACGAATGCGCTCGTGGACGGCCAGTTTCCCGAGAATATTATTGTATCGTGACAAGTGGATCGTTAATATCGCTGAATGTCACCGAGCGGTATAGTTGAAACGTGAAACTGTTCGCTTCGTCGAATCATTCAGAGAACTGATCGACGTTTCTAATTTTCTGAAGTATGCTGCACGGTTCTCTGAGTTTCATCTTTCGCCTAAAAATCAAGAAAAACCTGAAAACTCTTAATGGCGAATTTAGAAAATGATTGAACTTGCATTTTTTCATGAATGATTAAATTCTGAGTATACGATCAAGTATAGAGGGTGGACAGACATTTTCAAACGACTGGTAAGTCGACAGTGATAAATATCCTCGGTCAGGTTAGACAGCGGATGCGTGTGGGACAAGAAACAGCACGGAACGATACCGTAGTGCATTTCAAGGCTATTTCAGGTTCAGCTTAGCGTGCACGCAACCGTTGCGCGTAAAAATTCAGACACGAATGACAAATGGCGGATCGAAGTTCGAAAACTGACTAAAATTAAATTGCAACGATAAACTAGAAATATAAGGAGCCTTTAATAAACCTAATCGTTCTAGAATATATTGATAACAAACAATCGAACCAAAAGTAACCGAGCACAGTGTTATAATCATCGATGCATCATACTGAAAGTTAGCAAACCTGAATTTTATCAGAATGAAAAATTGAATGTTTAATTTAATAGAACGAGATGTACTATTTAAATTACAGTCCTGTTTTATGATACTGTTTTTGTAGAGTAATCAGATTTGTTTGTCTCAGGGTCAGTGGTCGTAGAAGAGCCATGGAAGTACGATTCAGAGATATCAGACATTTGAATCGTGAGTTGTTCGAAAATTAGAAAACAAGAAGGACGATAACTGGCTAAACGGAATGTGCTAGTTTTCTATCGAGCCGCATTATGATTGTTTTCAAAGGCCTTCGCGTGTAAACACGCACTCGTCGATTCTAAGGAGTTAAGTATTTGGTTCGGTCTGCAATTAACGAGAAATTGCGAACGGAAACTTATCGGGTCAAAGCAATTTTGTCGATGCAACCTAATAGAAAAATTGTCAAAATTCCGTGTCAATGTCATGTAATTTTTTTCTAACAAAATTATTTATACTGAACACTTTGAACGTCTGATTAAACATTGTGGACAATTAATTAAGCTATGAACAGAGAAGAGTTTTTTTTCTTTCTTACAATCTGAGTTCATAGAAAAAAATTTACGTCATGTTACTTTTTTAATTAAGAACTCACCTCTCTTTTATTCTGCAAGTAATCCTGCATGTTTAAGGGCGGATGCATCAGTTTTTTCTCACTACAAAATTACGGAAGGCTCGAGTGATGTTTTCGTGAATACGAGTCACGGAAAGGAGAATCCCGTTCGAAGAAACGTCGATGGAAACGGCATTTCGCTGCCCACGGAAATTCTTTGAACGCGTTAGCGTGCGAAAGTAGGGTGGATAACAGGGGTGGGTCGTGAAAACACGGCAAAAAGTTGTAATTCATTAGCTACTCTCCCGGCAAAAACAACGCGGACTAATTAAAACGATGAATATTTAACTCTGACCAAGGCTCGACCCGCGAAATGCGATTATAAAAGTTTCAGGACGAAATTTCGCGCAAACTCTTCGCCTCACGTTCGCGTAAAATTCACTTCTACATTTTTGTGTTTCATCTTCCTCACGCAGAATCTCTGTACAACCTTTGTTAACTGTAAATTTTTTTACATCCATTTGCAAATTTATCGTTAATTAAATTAAAAAAAACAGGATCTCCTTGCTTTAGGGACGTTGAAGAAAATGCTTTAAAGAGTGTGAAGAAGAGAATATTTGAATATGGAGAGGATAAGCTGTAGTCTGCTGTCTTCAGATTGGTCAATCGTCCAATAGAACCTCGACTATCCGAACACTGGTCGTCCTACGTCAGCTACATGCTAAAATTCTCATTAATGATACAGTGTCCTTATTTCTGCACCACTGTGTATTCTACGTTTTATAATCGAATTACTATTTTTGCGAGAAACATAGTTGCAGCGTGATCTATCCTATTACTAATTACAGTTGGGATAATCGAGATCCTACTGTACCTCGTAACGAAAAATCCGTACCAATTCACAACGAGTGTGACTGTACAATTACAACAGACCACCTTTTGCACCTTTGTTCAAAATATAGAATCCATGGAACACATTGTGATTTGAAAATCTCTTAAACGACAATGTTGACAGGCGAAACGATCAAAGAATTATCTATTATACTTTAACAAATTTGAAAAGTGCACTTGATTCATAAAACGAAGCATACTCGTCTGGATTCACTGCTGTGTCGCCAATAACCTAGCGATTGCCACGACGTTCAGTTATTATAAAAGCAATGCAACATTAAAAAAGTTGACGGTGGAGCTATTTCGGTTGCTCGAAATTCGACAGTTCGATTCGTCGGAACGACAGGAAAATTAACGACGGTTTTTTGAATGGCGATGAGAAAAAAAGGTTCATGTTCGAGGCTCGCGACAATGAATCATATCGAAGCAGTGGCCATGCAAATGCACGACAGCAATTTACCACTTTTTAGACATGTAAATTCCTTGAACCCACCCAACAATAGCGTGCAACGCCGCAAGGTAAAGTCGCCTCGTTCGCTAACGGGAAGGGGTTGAAGGGGTGTCGAGAAAGAGAGGGAGAGGGAGAGGGAGGGGAAAAAAAGCGGTAGTCCATTATGTGGATCTATTTGTATTACGAAATCACTCTGTCAACACGGCGACCGAGGAATCGATGTCAGGGTTGCCTGGTCGCAACAACGTGAACGTCGATAAATCCAGCGAGTTTTTCGACGCGATCTCCATCGCGATTCCAGATCAAATTCAACCCTTAGGCCTAGTTTACATTGCTAGAGTAAAGGGGATAGTATAGCAGCGCAGCTATTTGTAAGTAATTTTTGAGTGACGATAGTTTACACGCAAATTGAAGATAGAATAGTACAGAAGTAGGTAGGTTAGTGCAGAAGTGAACACTTGCAACACATTGCCTGACAACTATACTCTACTCAACCAAACCTGTTCATAGTAGATTAGTAGGGAGTAGGGTGCGTAGTAAAGTAAAAAAATGCAGTGGTGAGAGAAGGCTGGTAGTTAGAGTTACTATACCACAGTGACATTGTATTATACAGTACCAAGTATTAGCTTTAATACATTAGTAACCACTTGTCTAATCATTTACGTGAGTATAGTGAACGGATTTATGCTGCTAGCTTTACTTACTCTTCCATTTGATCTACCAATGTAAACTGAGCCTTACTACACCACATTGCTGTACCTCTATATTATAGCAACTACTAGCTTTAGCACTCTACCAACCATTTGTCCAATCGCTTATATGAGTACAGTAAACGGATTTATGCTGTTAACCTTATTCTACCAATGCAAATTTGGCCTGAGCGAGACCAGTATCATTAGCTACCAAAAGAAGACTATAAACCGACCGGAAGTCGGGAAACATCGATGCCCAAAGTCACTTCGGTTCACGTGTTTCGTTCCATTTTTATCGCACAGTCATGGAATGCAATCTGTTCGGCTTTTTTAAGAAAAAAGATTAGTTTATACGGAAATTAGATTGTGAAACGAGGTTGCGAGAAAAAGAATAATTATAGGGTACTTAGACCGCCCGGTGTACTGTAATTTGTTGAACACTGTTATTTTATTAAGTGTTTGGCTAGGGTGGCTGCAGCGGCACGTGTTACGAACTCACTTATTTTTAGCGCCGAAGCTCTAATTTTGGTTTGAATATTTTCCTTTCAGTTGTCAGGTAACTGGAAATATCTTTATGAATAACGGCGATATAATATGTTCACTTCATTTTAGTTACTAATGAGAAGGTTGACGTGCGTATATTGTTTCTATGAAACTTTGACGTTTTTATACATTTTTCAGAAAAGAACAAATTTCGGAACCTGTACGTGCCTCTGTTTCGTGCAATGAATTCAAATAAATTTTGTATCAAATTGACTGCAAGCAGAAGTTCTATTCATAACGTAACCTTCATGAAATAAAAACAAATAAATTGTATATAAATACTATTAAAAAAAAATACAATGAGAGGTCCAATATGTTCGCTATCAGCGTCACATCTATGTGACGGACCGATCTCTTCTGACGGCCCGGTGTCAAACACACGTGGCAGCAATAATTTTTCATATTACAGTCACACGAACAAATAAATTCAGCTCTGACAATCTGCAGTATATTGTGCAAAAATACAGAAAACAAAGCATGGTCTGTAGCTGACGTATTTTCCCTCGGGCCATAGTAGCAAACGTGTTAATCTCCTCAGCGATCAATTTATCAAAATCGAAAGCAAACTATATTGATTCAATACAAATTCACAGCTCATGAAAGAAAACAAAAAGAACAACGTACACAAACGTGGCCATTAAGCGTTGCTTCATCAGCGGTACCAATCAGTATCTCTGAATCGATTAAAAAAACAATTCATACAAATTCGCTGGTCAGTCAGTAAATCAAACTAAATCATCTTCCATAGAACCATCGAGTGAATCAAACGGAAAGCTCAGCTCGACGGAACAGCGATACATCGTTCAAGCGCAATCGATAACGAGCATCGAAAAAAAAGGGGGATCCACGGACAATGGAGAATGTTTATTTCTTATTCCCAGTGCGTTGGGTGAGTCGTGGGGCAGGGAAGACTTGCGACTTCATCCACCGAAATTACGAACAACCCCTCTGTTCCAACCCCTCGATGCATATAAATGGCCGCCCGGAGACAGACTGGCGCTAGCCCGAAAGTGGAGAAAGGTCGTCGTAGGGACTCGATTTGTTTTTCCCTTGATATACGTACGTCGGGCGTGGGATCCCGAGGGAAATTCTCATTACGCGTTCGAAAGCTTGGAAATGTTCCAAATAAAGCTACCGCCCTAGTGGTATCGATACACCCTTTTTCGGAGCCGTTTGATCGCCGATCGTGTCCGGTGCATCGAAATTTCCGTTTGCTACGGCCCGTTCCGGGTGCAACTTCCATGCACATCGAACTTTCCAAGAGATTAAGCAATCCCTTTCACGATTTCCAGCGGCGCCATTTTTTCCCGCGCGGTGGTTTTTATGCCCAATTACCGGACACGTTTCGCCGGACGTTCCCTGGCAAATGTTCCGGCAAAAGTCCGCGGCGCGGCCGAGCTTTCGTGAAAAATTGAGGTTTTAATCTTTGTGCGGTTATCGAGGGTTGGGTTGATAGGAGCGTGGAATTGAGAGGATGAACGTTAAAAAATATGAGGAAGAGTGATTGAACGGTTTGCTGGTAATTTGGGGGTTGAATTTGTGGGTTTGGAGAAGTGGAAATTTTTTTGTAGGAGATAATGGTAATTTCACAGTAGAAAGTGTAGTATATAGTCAGACACGTGATGTGATATTAATCTGGCAACAAGTCACCAAGTATGTGAATTTTTGCTTATTGTATTTTGTATGAGTACTGTAATATGTTTTTCAGAATTTTGTAGGAAGCAATAGGGTTGAAATATTGATTTTCAATAAATAATGGTCAATTTGTTGAAAGAAATGTCTGAAGTGGTGTCGTAGAAACCTTCATAGAAAATATTTATTTTTGAGAGTATTTAATACGTATTTGTATTCTGAAATATGTTTTAATGCACTATATAATACAATATAAGAATCGCTTAATGTACTAATCATGCAAACTTAATGCAATGATATGTACAAAATATTCAGGATTGACAAAGTTGACACCGTTCATCAAATTGAATAAACACGTGTCAAAAATATTTGTCAACCCAATAATAATTTAGGACGGACGAAGTTGCTCAGAAAATTGTTTATAACTCTAGCAATATTAACTTTTCGATTTGTGTTGTTTAGAAATTTCATATACACGTTTTTCAATACTGTCTACACATGCAGCATTATTCATTCCTGGTACTTGAAAACCGATTCCCTGATTCTTTTAAGGGTTAACATCACTCTGAAGGTCTGAAAATGATAGGTAACTTTAAAAGCGGTATTCTCAGAAAGTATAAAAGATACAAAAATTATTTTTGTAGATATTCGTTAAAGGAAGATTTGTTTACAATGTGAAATATTATAATGTAGAAGAAAAAGACAAACAGCAATGCAGAAGCTTGAATGACAGATCACTTGGCGCAGGCTTCCGCGCTGCAAGTCATAAATATTGTAATTGTCATCTGAAACAAGAAATGTTTAAATTTGTAATATCTACATTAAATTTGCTAGTGAAATACCTAAGGATCAACACGTTGACTGGCATGGTGGTCACCGGTGACCGGAACCACAAATTTTATTTAATTAAATAACCATTAATACTGATAACATTTTCATCAGAATTAATATTGTATCAATAATACAACTTACAATTGTACGATCGAATATTGAAATATTTCTTTCCATCGTGATTTGTATTTAAAGCAGTTTATTACATTGTGTCTGACCAGGTATGGCTATTTTCACTGTGTCAGTCAACGCATAACGCCACATTATACATATGTACAAAGCGACACAGTATTTCTCAAAAATGTATCAACCAAAATTCTCCAGATATCAACGGTGCCACTCCTCAATGGAGTTTCCGGAAACATGGGAAAAAACCTGTTAGAAAAATCGTCGGAACTGGACGTTAGAAAATTTGTAAACTGGCGCACTTTCCCGAGGAAAGTCCAACACCTTCGACTTCGTAAACTCCGACGGGTTCGTCGATAAAAGCTCTTAAGGGAGTGGTTCCAGCGGGTCTGGAAGGGGTTTAACAAAACAAAGTCCGGTTTACGTTACCGTTCACACGCACAGAAAACGTTTCCTCGTGTATCGCGTTGCAGCCCGTCTCTATCGATTGCCAAGTCTGACCTAACACTGACACACTTCACTCGCCAAGTCTGACCTCTGTTCCGTATCGACCATTCCCATAATCTTGGGATTTCTACAATTTATCGCGGAACTCTTTTACTGGCCATTTTCGGGATTAGACTGGCACGTGGTGGCTCCTCGTGGTCGTCGGCTTCGATTACACGACGCTGCCGCTCGTCGTCGGATGAAATTCGTCACGGAGACGTGACGTACGGTCAATGTTACGATATACAGGGTGACACACTTGACAGATGCACACTCTGCAGAATTTTTGAATTATTGTATTGTTATCAATGGGATGGCCCCTTCTTTATACATAAATGAATAGTTGCAAGCTATAATAAATAATACTTACTGTGACTCACGAAATTGATCACACGAATGCGTTATTTCAACTGTTTTTTATTTAACAAATTTTCGGGGCTTTATTATTTAAAGCAATAGTACTATATGTTGTTATAAATTACACTTTAAGTACGCATGTAAAAACAGATACTTAGCTATACCAGAATTAAAGGAGAAAAGTAATTATGAAAGTATTTGATCAATTTCGTGAGTCACTGTATATATTAATAATCTGTCTCGTCTTGAAGAACTTTGTTTTCTTGCTCAATATCTTCGAAACTTATTAATGATGTTGAGAAACATTTCAGACGAAGGTTGAATGATTTTGAAGGAACATAATGTAGTTTTATGAGCAGAGGCTTATCAGTGATGATATGCATGTAGCATGCAAAAATTTCAGGATGGTAAACTTTCGGTTTTACTTTGTCGAAGATACATTATTTAGAACTTTAAGCAATAGAAAATTAAAAATAACTTACAGAGAAGACAAAACCGAAATCTATGGTCCTGTCAAAAATTTCAGTTTTTATCTTGCCTGAGATTTCTGCATCATTTCTCCGTGATCGATTTTTATGTTCATAAATAAACAACGGAAGCGGCGATAAAATGGGAAACTTCGTGATGGAAGCGAGCAGCCTGAATGTTTCAGTTGAACCGCGGCAGAGATTAATGTTGAGCTTTTTTGAAGGAGAAATCGTGGCTCACGGAATACGTGCGATGAATGTTCCTCCAGACAGCGATGATTTTTAGAGATTCGAGGGATTTCAACTTCGTAAGCTGCAGCTGAATCTCATTTTCTCGATTCTTCTTCTATCGTGAAAGGATTACCCTGATAGATACGTATTGAATAGAAATTATTTAATACTGACAGTTTCCGTTATGGACTGGGTTGTTATAAGACTAACACATTACAGTATATTATTTTTAATTCAGTTAATGAAGGATTGAAATATTCGATCGTATACTTGGGCCTTTTCATTTTTATGAAAATATTAAATTTGCTGAGTAATTTGCAAGAATACGTAGTTACTTTAGGTTAATTAAATTTGAGACATTCGAGGACCTCCATGACAGTGAATGTTCCAATAATTGAATTGGAAATGTTCCTTTTTATTTATTTTATACACGAATTTATGTATTTCTTACGCATTTAGTTACGTTAGATTGAATACAATTCCATAATGTATTAATGACTGTGGAACACAGTGCTGTGCAGTTGATTTATGAAGTGTGGGCGATGGTACTTATGGCTTCAAGCTATTCCAATTAGGAGAGACGCTTGAATTACAATTTGCTTTCTTTCTCGATGAGAATTGCAACCTGGGACGTAAGTGCTACGAATGTATTACGTAATATCGATATCTTTAGTGGATTCAAGTGGTTCCCGCCTCGAGATGTGCTTGAATTATTTCTTCTTTCAATAAGCATTCAAGCTGCTTGGTGATACTGCTTTATATTTACGGTAGTGTGTGAACTATTTTATACACCTCTTCTTTTGTATTTAATAAAAATGAAAACTTCAAGAATAGGTGTGAAGTAAATCACAATTGTATCTTTTGAAGTTTAAAACCTAAGTTATTAATTTCTTCATTGAAAATTGAAACGTACCAATTAGCTTTTGATCAAACAGCTAATATTAATTTTCATAGTAACATCCAACTGAATTTTTTTATTCTGATATATTCCCAAGTATTTATTTTTAGACTAACAGGATTCAACAATGACCGAATCCTGATTTTATTGAAAATTAAAACCTACCATCTAATTTGACAGCTGATATAAATTTTCATAGTAACATTCGGGTGAATACATTTTTATCCCTATTATTAACAAGTATTTTTTTCAGTGTATCCGAATCTCACAGTGAACAAATCCTGATCTTACTGAAAATTAAAACCTATCAATTATCTTCTGATTTGTGAACTAATATTATTTTTAGTAGTAATATTTGTTTGAATATTTTTATGCCCGTGCATCCACAACTTAATTAAAAGAAATTGAAACCTACCAATTACCTTCTGATTGGAGAATCAATATTCACAAACAATAAATATTACTTAAAATACAATATATAGAGAATCAATAAATATTACTTTTCATCGTAATATCAGAGCGAATAAATTTTTTTCTCTCTTTATCGCATTTCAGTATTTCGTTGATTGCGAACGGTCGATGTAGCGTCTACTTTCATCTAATGGAAGCGACTTCTATATTTTCCAGCCCACTAACATGTGGTTCACCCACAATGATGGAATCTTGGGGTCCTGGGAGGACTGGCACACCCCCGCCCGCGCTTCCACCCCCGCCAGCTGGGAGCAACAATGGTGGTGCAACGTCTGCAGCAACCGCAAACGTTGCACAGCCCAGCACCACCGCACCGATTGCCAGTCCCGAGGGGGTGAGCGACGTAAGTACAGGAAACACTCCCAAGTAAATGGCTATGAAAGGAAAAAAACTGGAAAAAAAAATGAAAATTCTTTAAGCAACTCCTTGGAACATCCTAACGAAATCGTAGAGATTTCTGCAGGCTCCTTGTTCTTGCAATATCGCAGAATATTTTCAGCGTAAACCGCGTTATCATTCGCCTTTTTTACACGTAAAATAGTATAAAACTTTTGAAACTTAACATTTAATTTTTTTCGAGGGCTCAGTGTGAAAATATTACAATTTTTCTGCAGGACAATTTTTATAGAGCTTTTTTGTCACACCTTTAAGACGGAATTTTAATTTTAAATTTTATATCGCAGTGTTAGGTTGGCATCTAAATTCGTAACCTTTCAAATTTCTTCACCTCAAAATTACAACTCTGCTATCACGCAGTCAAGAAATTACCAGAACTATGACGAAAGAGTATTCAAAATTCAGATTGTGAATAACTTGAATAAAAAATTGTTTTAAGAAGTTTAATAAACGTTTACATGCAAAAAGTCTAGAAGGCTTGCGAATTTAACAGCTAACTCAACAGAAAGTTTAGTATTTTTTTTCTGAAGAATCGAGCGAAGGTGATACAAATTTTAGATTGAATTTTTATAAAAGTGTACTGGTTGAGGTTCTTAGAAATTGAAATAACTTTTATTGGGAACAATTTTTCAAACGATGCGGATATGGAAAGTTTCACAGAGGTACAGTTCCCGTAATATTGGTTGTGATATATGTCTGACTACAGACGTTCTACTTTCCCTTGTTACCTGTATCAAAACTTTGTCTTCCTTTGTTCTTTTCAGTCCTGTATCTTACGTTCTATTTCATATTTCCTCTGCCCCGTGACTACGTTTTATAACTTCCTGTCTCTGTATTATTCTAAAAATTCCATCATGTATAATTGAGGCTACCAACGTGATAATGGCCTAACCAATAATTTTGGGTGAATTGACATTTCAGCCTAAGCCACCTCTTAAATAGCATCACTTTAATTCTATAGTGTCCTAAGCAACCTTCTACAAACATTCACGAGATGTCTGCAGAAAAACGTTTCCATTGGGCGTTTTGTTGATATTTTACAACATTAATAATTTCAATAGCTGTAATGTCAAGAAATATTTTTTGGAGTTAGGCTACTATCGCGCTGGTCGCCTGAATCTGCATAGCTCAATGAAAATTTGAAGATACACGAAATTACTATTAATTCAATTTAATATGTATTTAGTTGTCATATTTTTTATGAAGTTACAGAGAGAACGTTTGAATAATTTTTATATTAATATCGTGAAGCGTTGGATTATGGTTTCGTGAAAAGATCGATGTAACAGCGGACACCTAAGTTACACAATTGGAATCGTTGAGGGTATCGGGGATGAAACCGCCCCTCGTGGTTGTTCCTTCCACCCGTTTCAATTTCACAAGCATCTCCGATTGTTGGCCGTAATGGACGTCGGTGGTGCTATCGAACCGAGTTAATAGAATCACCGGAACATATCCGGAATTGTTCGTTCCCACGGGAATCCTCAAATTTTACAGACTTCCAGGTGTCTCTCGTTATGTCAACGATACTGCACCGTGACCACTTTCATACTTCATCATCCGTCACTGTCGAAAGTCCATTTTGTCCATTCATTACAAAATTACTATTTTTTCAATTTTATACAGATCGATATCTTATTTGAAGTAAAATGCAATTTTTTCGATCAGTTGTTCTTGTATTGCTTATTTTATATCAGCTATTCTGTAACATGTTTTGTATATGTATAAAGGGTGCAACAGTACTTAGAAATAATAGCAAATATTTGTGTAAAGCTAGTCGCAGAAATGTTGAAGTGCAATTAGTAATTATTTGATAAAATCTAAATTTGAGCCTTTGTCACCGATAAGTCTAACATGTTAATGTATGTACCTCTTTTTCAGTTTTGCACACTGTCTATTAATCGTACATCATATTCTAAATTTCTAAGACCTTTGAACAGCATTGTTTACCAAGTTCCTTTATTTCCAAAAATTTTATTTTAAATTTATTATTTAATATCACCATTAAATTTTATACCCCATTCAATTATATCTTCAAGCTATTAATGAAGGTGTCAAATTTTAAATTTCACACCCTGTGCACCACGTTTCCAAACCTTCTAAACATCTAAGAGGTCTAAACATCCCTATCTATCAAGTACCTTTATAGGCATACATTTAATTTTCAGTTTACTATATAAAATTATTATGGAAATTTGTATTCCAGTCATCTATATCTCCAATCTGATAATGTGTGAACAAGATTTTCAATCTTGCATCCTGTGTACCATGTTATCAAACCCTCTAAACATCCCACATATCTGCACATCCCTATCTACCAACTACCATCATATCCGATTCTCCCAATTACCTTCACATCGATTATATCGCAGTCACCTATATCTCCAACCTGTCAATCTATGTCTAAGATTTTCAATCTCGCTCCCTCTGTATCATGTGGCCAAACCTCCTAAACACCCTCATCCGCGAAGTTCCTTTATCTCCAGCATCTCCAGGCCAATTTCACCTGAGGAAAACGTGCTCACGCTCCCCCTCATTGCGGAGAAACAACACTTGTCGTCTGATCCGGGGTAAAAATATCTCCGTGGAGCTGGTGGGTGCACGTCGAGCCGTGCCCTCAACCCCGAAAGCGGCGCGTCCCGCACCCCGAGCCCTCTGCAAATTCATCCGGATCGCGTGCACCCGCTTGAAAACACGTCCGGTATCGATCGCGTACGCGATGGCTAATGATATTCCAGCCGGCTGTCACGTGAAACGGAAGTCCGAGTCAAGGGTAGCGTGGACGTTGTCGCTACAACGGAGAACAATCGTGTTCGTTCCAGGTCTCCCAAAAGTCCGGGATCTGGGAGGGTGCGAATTTTTCGTCGACAGGCGGCGCGGAGGGGCCGTCCAGGAGCGTGTCGCACGCCGCCAGCTTGGACGCGATTTCCAGGAGGGCCGTGAAACCGGAAACGAGCCGGGCGCCATGCCGGAGCCTCACCTGCAGCGTCTGTAAGTAACACAGTCCTGCGTGCCTCGGCTGCTCGTTCTTCTACTCTCTGTTCTTCTCGGTATACGTACATACATATATTATATATTTGTTTCCTTATTTTGTGGGTTGCCTCTTGACATTAGCTCGAGCTTTCTGTGGATCGGCGACTTTGTTTTTCTTTTTTTCATGGCCGACGATTTGTCATAGGTGTTGCATTTATACGCTGTCTACCTTCCCTCTCGCGACGTCTCAAGATAAATTGATCTTGACCGGTGTTGAGGCCTTCACAGTGAAATAACTTGCACGCTGTTTTGTGTTGATTTAATAGTAGAGAGTGCGAGGGTTATTCGATAAGTAAACAGACAAACGGGTGTACTTAAAAAATATTTAAATAAGAAATACGATTGTATTTATTCTCTGTCATCAATTTAAAATAGCTGTTTGACAATTATTAAAATACTTAAAAAATTGATAAAGAAAGTATAAAAATATTTAAAAATATTGCAGACCACTTTTCATGAGACTTCTTTTTCTTTGGCCCACTCAAGGAGTCATCAATAAGAAGTGAAGACAAATGTTCAAAACTGGCTGAGACTTGCAGACAAAGAATTCTTTACTGCTGGCATAAGAAAACTAGTAGAGTGATGGGACAAATATATCTTGTAGCAGGGGATTATGTCGAAGAATAAGTTTATTCTTAGATTCATTTTGCAGTTTGTCTCTTTATTTATTGAATCACCCTCCTATAGTATACAAATGTTTGCAAGTTCAGTACAGAAAGTGTAGAGTCTAAACAACTACGGCGTACAAGGGAGTGTCCACCAGGAATTCGAGTATGCTGAAAACAATTGACGATCTTCTGGAGTCTAAAGATTCATTGGATTGGTTTCCCAAACAACTGCTTCCTTTTTTGTTTGCCGTGTTTCATGAGGATGATAAGCGCTCGATCGCGAGATGGAAGGTTGAGCCGTTGACGAGCTAGAGTCTCGATCGTTATTTTAGTAGAGATTCGACTTCCGGTACCAAAGAGCTTGCGAGAGTATTGCGGCGAAATTGCAATTAACGGCCTAGAGGATAATGCTGTCGCATGCGATGTTTCATGTCGCGAATGTTGACAGATAGTGACCGCGCGTGTCCCTCGTTTGCAAGTGGAAGCTTTCGTGAGTGATCGATGATCCTGCCTTCTGTTTGTCGCGAAAGCTCGGTCGAAGAATCTCTATTTCTCCACGATTAAAAAAGGGAACATATTTTTATCCTTCGCTGAATTAAATAAGATCAGAATTTCATTTATAATTATGAAGCAATACTCAGGCGAATCTCTGATTCTATGAAGGTTACATAAATCGAATTATGTCATTTTGGAACGTCAATAAAGTCCCTTGAAGAGGTTAAACAATCGAGCTTGAACTGCATTTTAACACACTCTGGGTTAAACGGTTATGTCAATGTCAAACAATTGAAAGCTTCCACGTGCAATTTTTCAAACAAAGTGTCATCCTGACACAATGTTATCGATCGATGATGTTCGATTACATTTCTACTTACCATAATACGATAGCTTTTATGCAATACATTGCTAGATGATAAAGTAGAAAGGGGTGACTGCGACGCGTAAGGGTGGTTTTAGACCAAAAGCTATGTTTTATCATCCTACGTTCACTGTGCGACATAGTGATGTATTCACAAATGTCATCAGAAGTGACTACAGTGCAGACATCGAAAGGAAGCACTTCAAGGTCACTTGCCATTTACTTTATTTGAGGGTCTGATCATTCTGAAAATGGAGAACACTTGGCAAAATTAATAGGGGTAAGTGACCTTGAAGTGCCTAATCTCTGCGACACTACAATAGGTAACAATTGCTTCACGGACAAACAACAAATCGTTTGTACATCCATTGCTATGTATCTTTTACAGTCAGCATAGTGTACGTAGCATAGTTATTGAAGAACTCCGAGGATAGGCTCTTCAAGGTGTCATAGATCTCCCCAAAATGTCAAAGAACCTCAAGGTTATTCAATAGCTACACAGAATATTAAGCAGAATGCCAGACACGAAGAAAACTGATAGCCTAACGCGTATAGAGAACAAAGTACAAGAACTAAGCCATTAACAATATTTTCAGAGTCTTTTAGGGAGATTAACCCTTTGACTGCGAACGACGTACGTACATATACACCCTGAAAGGGTATCTTCTTATGTGCTAACCGCCACTATAACGGCTTCGTGTAAAGGTAAACAAAATCTTTGCTTATTTTTAAAAGTATGTCGCAGTCGAAGGGTTAAAAGTGAAACAACCTTGATAAGTCCACCAGTCTTGGCGTCTCTGTTGGTCTAAAAGCTCCATAACACATTGACTGCCATGGTGATCACCGGTGACCAGAACATTTTATACATATAATTAAATGACCCTCAATTTGATTAAAATTTCGAATAGAATTAATATTGTAACAAGAACAGAATGTCACGACTGTACAACCAAACAGTCACATATTTTTTTCTTCGCGATTTCTGCTCAAAATGGGATATCACAGTACGTCTGACCAGGTACGGAAGTTTTCACTGTGGCAATCAGCGCGTTCACCGTGGCTCCGCTGTCTGTCAACAAGAAAAGCTCGAAAAGAGGCGCGCGCAAGCTGTACCTCATCAAACCGTCGCAAGCTGGCGCCTGTTCACCGAGTGCAACCCCTGATTTCTCGTGCATATCCCCATTTTTCCGTCGATCATCCCCCTTCTGACCACCCGGCCGACGGCGCCGTCCCGTTCAAAAACCCGCGCGCGGCTTCCACGTTGCGAATTCCCATCGCGAGATCAGGCCCGACCATAACCCAACCTAACCGGTATGGAAATGTGAAAGGACACAAGTCAAACCACAGAAACGTATTTTAGTAGCGGGCCGAGGGAGCGAACACGTCACCCTCGAGCGACGGCCAGCGACAGTCGATAATCTCACCGAAGGTAAAACAGGATCGAGCAGCAGTTCACCAGCTCTGCTCACCCTCTTTCGTTTTTTTGTTTCTTTTTAACCGACCGAGCGCCGGCGAGTTTGCACCCCTTTTACAACTTACCAACTTGCGCTTGCGGCTTACTTTTTTTGGTCATGAGCTTCTTTTTTTTCCAACAGACATAATATAACGTACCGTTGTCCGATTCAGCTTTCATAGGCCTGTTTTTTAATGCCACTCCACCACTTTGTATATGTATATGCATCATATATATATATATATATATATATACAACTCTCTATATTTGTTTATATTCTCGAGCGCGTCACTCTTCTAAATTCCTCTCCTTCTCTCTATCTCTCTCTTTCTGTCTCTTTATCTCTCTCTCGCTCGTATCTTTCTGCCGTACCGTCTACAAGACGAGCACACCGTAGCATCGCTCGGTCAGCCATTTTCTGATCTACGGAATTTTCTCCAACCCATACGACCGGACCGATATTTAGTCGATTAATTGATTAATAAATCTTTCGGGTAGTTTAAGCTTTGTGGCAACAAGTAAGCAGTTCGTTTGTAATAATTTGACGGACTGACGAGTGGACTGCAGATATTTGTGTAATTTAAAACATTTAAATACGTGAAGAATACACATTCTACACATTAAATAAAATGAAAACGAAATTTTCAAGTAGACATTTCAGGTGGAACATTACAGATTTATCATAATTTCGTTTCGGTAGCTACATTAACCCTCATCTGGTGTGGTGCATCTGTCATACAAGTGATATGATACGTGTCAAACTGACCCTAATTTTTAGCTTTTTATCTGATACAGCTAAGTAGAAATAAAAACTCACAATATTTTCTACTTTTTTTTCCAACGTACTGATTATTGGGTTTTAAACTAAATTCACGAGCCTCGAAAGCTTTTGTATGAAAACCTTTAATAAAATTTTTAGAATAATTTAACATTCAAGTCATTTATATTTGAATCTTGAATGTTATTTCGTCATAGTTCTAGTAATTTTCTGAGTCGGTCATAGTAGAAGTGAGGGAGTTTTGAGGTGAAGAAATTCGACAGATCGCGAAATTAGTTGCCAACCTAATATAATAAAAGTACTGTTACGCAAAAAGATTGAAAAATGAAGTAACATGTACTTATAGCGGCGATCTGACCCACATCGTACCAATTGAGGGTTAAAATAAATAATATGCCAGTCTTAAAATATAAATTTGCATAAACATCCACAGTCTTGTAATGAGAGTCGACAGTCACGGGGGTGGAGAGTGAGAAACCACAAGATTCTTCGGTGCAGAACACGGCAGACCGAGGGATGGGAGAGAAAATTCCTTAGTTATGCTTCTTTCACTATTGGGACGAACAGTGGCTGAATTTTCTACACGGCTTCTCTGTATTTTTTTTCTGTTTTTCTGTATCTTCGATCACGTTCGCAATTTCCGGTTGCTCCTCGATTTCTCCCGGAAACGGTCCAGAACGGCAGACGTCATTGTACAAATCATTCATCAGACCATACTCCCGCCCACCTCTCTCGCTCTTTATATACATATACATATTATAAATGTTATAAATAAATCAACATACTAGCCGAAGCGTAGCAGTTATCGCATACTCAGTCATCTCGAAAGAAAAAAAAAATTAACCACACGGTCTTCTCGACAGAAACATTTAAACGAACTTTCTTTCACAGGTATGCAGCTTCTCTAGTGCGAATTGAACTAACTCGTTAACGAACACACTACTTTAACGCTTTTAGATCGAGATATAGGCTCGGTTGTCTCTTACTTTGTTGTTTCGTTGATTCTACCACACGTACGTAGAAGTCTACCGCCACATTAGCTCACACTCGTTCAGTATTACAACCTTGTTCTACTTTTTTGTTTGTTGAGTCTGTCGTTACTTGTAAGTTAGTACTGTACGACCGTTACATCGTGATATCTCTGTGTGCTTCGTTATTACTATTATTATTATTATTACCATTGTTCTACATAGTATTTTACATAACTTAGACTAGTGCGTGCGTTGTTGTAAAATTGGTGTGTTGGTAAACGTTTTGTCAGAGGATTTCTTGTACTCCTCGGATTGGTGTTGTATCGGTAGACCTGGAGATCGATTTTCGCACTTCACTATTGTTCGACAAGCTTTTACGACGAATCGGATCTTTCGATCGTTAGTATTACGCATCGAAAATCGAGTTATTCTCGGCGAGTTATGTTAGTGCGCCAGGTTGGTCACGTTATCGATTGTTTGACAGATAGTTTTGATTTAATCGAGCCTGTATTTCACACGTAATAGTTTCGTAACGATAATATAGGATAATCGATGGACCGTGGATGAAACATGGGGTGGCTGACATGAGAATTTGTGTTTCTAGCCACTAAACATTCGAAAATCTTTCCTGGCGTCGCGTCCGAAAGCGACTTGCAGAAATGGCGGGCGTCCAAGGACCGGAAGTCGCCATCGCTCAGCCAGATGGGACCGGATTCCATCAAACACAAGGTAAATCGTCAACCTACTTGGCAAACCGGGATCCACCGAATTTCATGCGCGCGTTCGCGATTTCTTTAACGGCGAACGCGTTGAAAACATAAACTACCCCTTGCCGAAGAACACAGTGACCTTGAAACGCATTTGTAACTGAAAATTTTTAATGTACAGCGTGGCAGAAATTATTCTGTTCGCTGTCTGGGGGAACAGTTTTTACTTTGTGAATGAGTATAAATAATTAGATAAAAATTGATTAAGTTGTATAACGAGTATATAAAAAATTATGTGTTTATACCTACCAATGAGAAATAATAGTATCGATTGGTAAACAGAGTTGGGCACTTTTTATTTGAAATAAAGATAACAAATAAAAAGGGCAAATAATCACTCCAAATGAAATAACAAATATTAAAATAATTTATTTGTCAAATACATCATTACTCAAATAACATCAGCTGGAATAAAGTAACAGAGAAAGTAACAAATAAAACAAAAATTTTATTTGAATAATTATTTGAGTGAAAGTTTCTTTCGGTAACGCCCAGACCTCAGGGAAAAATTAATTGAACATGGAAAAAAGGTACTATATTTTTATTATATGTTTATCTCCAATATTTAAGCCACGAAGAACGTAACTGTACAGAATTCTGTATGCGTCACAATGCAATGTATAATACTACTTTTTTTTTTCTAATTTTTGCATCGAAGACATAATGGCCAGTTACCAGCTTCTCCGACACTCTGACAAACTCTATCTAATTATATCGTTTCGTCGATCCTCTTTAATGTCCGCCCCCACAATATAATTTTTGTTTCAGTTTTCGTTGCAGGACAACGGGTCCGCGAAATATTTCCAAGGGGCCATGCACGCGTCGAACATGGGAGAAAAGGTAGCCCAGGTAAGCCAACCCCCAAAGAGACACCCCGAGACGCGGCGCTTTTTAATCGTCGCCGCGTGTTGGAAAAGCACGAGGCCGCGCGTCGAACGATCGGCTTCTAGAAAAGTTGCACGAGCCGCGAATTTACATGCAAATCTGGGGCTTGTCTTGCGATCCGCGTGGTCGCCTTGGAACTTTCGCAGAAGGACGAATCCTGATACCTTTCGGAACTTCTAATAGAGTCACGTTACCGAAGAATTTCCTCGGCCACGTTGCTCCTCAGGGACATTAGGAATTTCGTTTCTTCCTTCTATCGCGGCCTGCTTCGCTATTATTCGACTCGTACCGAGTAAACTTCCTTTATGTCTTCAGGGAAATTTTCATGCAAAACAAAGCTTCTGGGAGCGTTTGGTAACTCGAAGCTCGATCAATTAATGTCCGCGGCCTGCTTCGCTATTATTTAATTCGTAGCAAGTGTACTTCTTTTATGTCTTCAGGGAAACCTTAATGCAAAATAAAGCTTCTAGGAGTATTTGGTAGTTAATGTTCAGTGAAAATCTGAAGATAATATGAATCTCGTCTTATTTTGTATTTTAATTTTCTTAGCCTGTAAGAAGTAATGTACATTAATTGTATTAGTGATTCATGAAGTCTGTTTAGGTGAATTATAATTCAAGGTCGTTTAAGGTGTCTCAAAGTCGTAGTAGGGTTATGTGTGCACGATGGTTCAATTTTCAAGGCTTTTTATTAGTACAGAAAATTGGAGAAAAAATATCGTGAGATACAACCCTGAAGAGATCTTGAATAACCTTGAATGTCCTTGAATTATGTGTTTCTAAACCAGTATTATGAAGCACTATGAGATGCTAGTAACAAGATAGAAACGTAGAATACAGCTGCTTTTATCGTTTAAATAGTTCCATCAAAACTAACAATTTTTCATTTCAAGAGTGGGGAAAATGTTTCAGGTAATTATATTATATACACCCAGTATATAGGGTGCTCCGCAGTGACTAGTACAACCCAACAAGTATTGTTTATAAATAAAAAAGTGTAGAATAAATTGTTTTGACGTAACTCTTTATTTTCGAGCTTATCCATTTCGAAAATATGTCAGGTACACGTGCAACTTACTTCGAATTTTCTACATGAACTTTTCTGTAATCAAATCTTTCTTTTTGTAAATATTTGTAGACATTCCGAAGGGCACGATTAGTGTCATATTAAATTTTTTACATATTCAGAGAATGTAAATAATATTTAATCCGCAAGGACAAGTAACATTTTAAAATTTGTCCACCTGAGTCATGAAAGTATATTAAAAATTGTATTTGTCCTTAAGGAATTTTCAAAATCGATTATCTCGGAAAGGAAGCCTCAAACAAATTTTATTCTACATTTTCAATTTGTTTATTCACTCCGAATTACGTCCTGCTCGATTATTATACTCACTATGAGACATCCTGTATTTTAAAAAAAAAATATTGGATTCACTTTTTACTGAAGAAATATAGAAAAAGTGTACAGAAGATTTCTGACGGAGTGCAGACGTTTCTGTCAAAATTTCTCGCAAGCTCTGAGATTACTTCGGAGCCTCTGTGAAATGTTTAACATTCTGTATGAGAATTATTCTTTATCCACGACTGAAAACCGTGCGTCCGCGATGCATTGTCCTGTTCTACTGTCGTCTGTCTGATTGGCAAGTACACTCGCATTCCCCCGACGACCAACATGCTTGTCTGACACGAGCCATCTTATTCTACTGAATGTAGCAAATTCCTCCGTTGTAGCTTTATCTTTCATATCACGGCGAGCCGGCTTTTCCCAGGGGAAAATTCCACTTTCCTGACGGAACGTACACTTTAATATGAACCGTGGTTCTCGTCTGACATCCATCGCACCGTTCTACTAACTCGACGACTTTTAATGCTTTAAAATAATATGTACATACAGGGTGTGCCGTAACATGTGGAAATCACTTTAGAGGCGGCTTCTGCGCATCAAAGTAATAAAAAAAGGTCATATAAACACATGTCCTATTTGACCTTGTTTTCGAGTTATAGCGGGTTTTTTGTCGCAATCATTTTTCTACAGGCGGAGGTAGTTTAACTAAAAAAAAAAAAATTTTCATGGATTATTCCATAGGCCAGTATTGGAGATCAGAGCGTGTGAAAAGTTGCGCAAAAGTTTGCAGTTGCTGAAGCAATTCTTGTTCGCGGAATTGAACAAAATAACTGTGGACGAGTTGCGTGCTGTGACTGGAAATTTCGTGAAGCGTTTGCGCCTCTGTATCAAAGCCGATGGAAGCCACTTCGAGAATCTTTGAGTATGTTGTTCCTAAAAGTCCTAATTATTGTTATTAACTGTTAGTTTCTCGATTTATTACAATTTTTATAAAAATATCTTAAAAAAAGTTTGTCAACGTTATCTTTTCTGGTTAAAAATCAAATAATCGAAAATACCGCTACAACTCGAAAACAAAGTCAAATAGAACATATGTTTATATGATATTTTTTTATTCTTTTGATGTGCTGAAGCCACCCTTAAAATGATTCCCACATGTTACGGGACACCCTGTAGACATTAATTAATTATCAAGCATTGATACGTTATTCCAATTCACTGGATTTATGGAAAAATTGCCGAAATATTAGTTACTTGAAATTCAGTAATGATGCAGCAATAGATATTTTATGTCAGAGGTGTATGTTGAACTGTTTCACTGATCTTATAAAAATGAGGTTTCTTATGGACATACTTTTTATGATTTGTTTAGTAATTATTATATTATGTGTCACATTTTTAACTTGTATTGAGAAGAGCCTGAAGCAGTCTACAAAAGAGGTATTAAGTAGGACTATAATACTTAATTTTATAACCTTGACTCCTCTACGAATTTTTCTGAATTGTCTGATATTTGCAAAATTTCTATCAATATTCATTTCCAAGGGCCATACTACTCCTCAAATTTATTTTTCACCACCAAAGAACTTGGCTCCGCCTTTCAGCCAATCGAATCCAAAATTACCCCACAATTTGAAAACTTTCTCCAATCAACCTGGGTTCTTAGTTTGTTACACTCCTAAATGTCTTTATGTCAAATTTATTTATCCAGAAGTTCTATTCAGGTGGTCTGTCTGGCGTTCTCGTAATATTTATCTAATTTAAGTCATATTTAGATTTTAGATCATTATGAAGATGAATATTAAGTCATATTCAGTCATTAGATTTTCATCTCCTGAAATGTCCGGTATTTTGTAGATCCTATCTTCAGTCTAGAAGATACAATATTGTTCCTATGATTTATACTCTGGTGTTTTGTTACCTTGTGTATAACTCTTTTAGCTGTTGTATCATCGAAGTAAAGACTTGCCATGGCACCTTCTTTGTTATACGGCCCTGACTGGCGCCAATCAGTCTGCGCCGCAGTGTTGTGGGCGGGAATCTCCCGCAGCGTGGGATTTACACAAATTGACGGCAGTTTTACATCATCGGTACACGTTCACCCTGCTACCTCACTTATAAAATTTTTATGAAATTTATTCAACAATTCTCCAATATCCTCTGACTGCAATTTCGTGCTTAAATAACTAGAAACTAGCTGAATAGAACAAATAGTACTAAAGAAAGCGAATCGTTTCCAGGCAAACGAACTGAAATATTCAGGTGTCTCAGAACTATAAGAAGCTCACCGATAGAACAATCAATATACGCAATTTTATTGTAGATTTAGGGTGCAAGATAAATTGTACATCAAACAAAATAAAAACGAAGCATTATTACATTTAGAGATATTCAGTTTTCCATTTTGTAAACTACGTTGTTAGACTAAATTCATTTTTTCAAACCAATCACGCCTTAGAGAGACTAATGTATCGATAGTTCCGAGCATTAGTAACCTATAATAATATCTTCTATAAATATACTACTCAAAATAATTAGAGGATCACGCATTCGAATGATTTATTGTTCATTAAGGTGTCTAGTGGTACAAAAGCTCCAAACATTGTACACAGTAAACATTTAATAATAATACCGTTATATTAGATACAAATTACTTTTGTTTCGTTACTGACATTTGATAAATTGTCTGAAATGATTAAAAATCCTGAGGCTGCAATTGTTTTGAGCATGTCCAATATAAAAATACTATGATATTAGATATAAGTTACGTTTGTTTCATTGCTGACATTTGATAAATTGTCTGAAATTATTCAAAATCCTGAGCCTGTAATTGTTTTGAACATATCCAATATAAAAATACTATAATGTTAGATACAAATTACTTTTGTTTCATTGTTGACATTCGATAAATTATCTGAAATTATTAAAAAGTAATGCTTTTGAGCAGTGTGTGAACCTCGTGTATGTTTCTAGTAGTAAAGTGATTCAGGTAGTATTTTCAAAACGCAAAATTCAAAAGATCACTCCTCATCATTCTAAAACTAGAAGAACCAAGTGACGAAATAATCTAATTCTCGATTGTTCGATTAAGGAGTGTCGATCGAACGACGAGCAAACGTGCACAGACTGAACGGATCGATAGCGCGTATTTTATGGCAGCTTCCCAAAATATTCCCCCTCGGATAATTTATTACGAGGAGAGACAGAGAGCCGTTGTCTCCGTGCCGACACTCGGGAAACAAAGAATGTCCACGAAGCTCCCTCGTCGAGGATCAAGTGTCGACCTATAGTTTGCACGCTCTCGTCATTGCTTTTCTTCTCAGTCGATGGATCGAGAGGACCACTCGACTGATCTCGCCTACAGACGCTGCCCTTTAAACAGTTTCCTTGCTTGAAACACTTTCGATGCGTTCACCAACCTGCTCATCGACGTGCAGAGGCTAGAATGTCCCGAGCGTTCTGCCATGGAGCCGATAGGTTCGTCCAGTTTGTGTTAAACAAATTTTTATTAAATCAGTAAAGCGCTATGTATGTTTGGTCCTATTGACGGTGTTAGGGTAGTGGAGGCAGCGAAACTAGGCACTTCAAGATCGTTTGGACGTACTGATATACGCAAAGTTCTGTTTGGAGGTTTTATCATTTTGTAAATTGGACTGAATTTGAAAAATAGTGGACATTGTATGCTGAGACTGCGGAAAATTAAGTGGTGGGGGTGGCCTTGAGATGTCTAGTTTTTGCGTTCTTACTATAGTCTGTGCAGTTCCATGATTGGGTGTGACGTCTTAAAAATCTTTAGATATCTTCAGAACTGAGTTAATAAAGATCTAGTTTTTATTTCCCTGCTAATCATAGCGTCAAACATGTTCTATAGAAAAAGAAGATTTTTCTGGAATATAATTGAGCAATGAAATATAATTTTGGAGGGCTGGGTGGCACAGAAAAATCACAAATCCAACTATTGCTTGCCAGGATGCTTCTCATTTTATACAATCTCTAAAATGTGGAAGCTCTTTAGAATTCTTCAAAGGTTAATTGCTAAGTTTATTTAATGTCTGAATGAAAATTTCGCACAAGACACCTTTGGAAATTTTTGTGAATACATGAAAGAATGTCGTGAATTCGGTTAGTGTTAAGATTCTGTATGATTCGTACGTTGCGGTATAAAAATATTCCGGAGGCCGAGTGGCAGCCGAGGAAACGTTTACGAGGTTAACGTCAGATTCTCCTAATTTCCTCTTAACCTAGTCTTCAAAAAGCCGGTGAACACGGCAGATAGATGGCCATAATCGATACGCGTGACCGCAGTTAGGGTAGTTCCACCGGTTTTATGCGAAACGACGACTCTTTCGCGACTTTATGGCTGTTAGAACAGCCTGCGAGACCACTAGGAGATTCTGGGCAATTTAAAAGCTTCTCGTTAATACTTCAACGATGTTCACCTTTCTACTTCGGTTGTTCAAGGCTTTTTTTCGCGGTGGCTTCTTCTTCGAGCTTCCGAATGCAAGCTGAATCTAGGACGAGGAAGTTCTGTGTGTACTTACCATCTCTCATTAAAGAACAAACGGCTGTGCGGGTGTTCGCTCAATTAATGCGTGAGTGTTTGCATTATGTGTAAACTTCTGGCGAAGTTGTTCGACGGACCAGAATTGCAAAATTGTAGAACTCGAACAATATATGCATATCCTACCGAAAAGACAATATTTACATTGAAATGAAGACCAAATTAACATAGTCCTGTTGGAAGAATTTGTTCTATCCTCTATTGTTGTTAGTACGGTGTTATTTTACGGTCGAACGGGATGCATGGAGAGATCTTGGAAGGATATGAAATTATTTAGACAGTATAGCTGAGATTATTCAGTTCATCGAAGTAATATTTGATTTTCTGTTTCAGTAACGCCAGTAACATCCATTACTGGAGCGGCTATAGACCGTGAAACAATTAAGGAAATATAGGTGAAACGTATGTCCTGTGAAATAAACAATATGAAGGACAATACGATGAAAGTGAATAATCCTTAAATTTCATAGAATGTTTAATTAGAAAAGGAGGGAACGTGTTATTCGTTTTTTTGAAGCAGAAAATTTGATGTTACTCGATCAGAAATCTGTTAATCGCTTGAACTAGTACTTCAGGCTGTATTATAGACTATTGAGGATTGAAATTATTTCTCTGGAAAACTTTCAGTAGTTTCAGAGAGCTTTGTATATTTTGTAAAAGTGTTTAATCATTTCTTTGGGAATTTTTCATTTAGTATTGCAAGAAATACTGCGCGTTCCTAAAATTCCAAATGATTTTGTTCAAAGATTTTTAGTCGTTTCAACGAATACTACAGGTGCCCCAAATTCATTAGGCTCAGCATTTTTAGACTCTCGACTGTTTTTAGTATTTTATTAGGATTTATTTGAGCATACTAGAATTTTATACAAAGCATTGTATTTATGCTAACGAGTACTGTAAACTCCTAAATTTCTAAATCAGTTTCTTTGCAACATATTATTTATTTAAGCCTATGCAATATGTGTTAAAAGCTGTAAACTATTGTTATTGATGCCATTTAGGTACCTGAACCAGTACTAAAATTTGCAATCAATTTCTTTAAAGGACTTCAATGATATAAACTGTTTTATCGAGTTCTTAAAATTCGAAATAATTTTTTCATCTTCTTATGCGTAAGCTGGTCAATTTTGGGTTGAAATTGTACTGAACATTTTATTTTGTACCCTCAATTTCACTTAGCATTTGATTATGATTAGAATTTCGTTTAAAGCTCTGTATTTGTTCTAACTAGTTCTGTCAGTTCCTAAATCTCTAAACTATACTTTGCAGAGTATTATTTATTTAATCTCATAGAACATGCTTCTGAATTTATAAAATATCCTTACTTCAACCTTCCAGATACTCGAACCAGTGCAGACCGTTCTAAAACTCTCAATCAGATTCTTCAGAGGCTTTCAGTAATGCGTTTCCATCGAGTTCATAAAATTTTCAATAATCTTCTTTGATGTCCTCCCGCACTGGCCGGTCAATTTTTGGGTTGAATTCGTTCCGGGCCACGGTCAATTTGCCACCGGTCGATCCATCGTTTGAGGTAACTTTATTTTAAACCGACACTGTACATGTTCCATCGACATTGTCTTTGTCCGGGGAATCTGAATTGCATTTAGAGAACGGCAGCGGCCTTTTTTCCCCCGTCGTCTCCGACGTTCAATCACCGGGGCTCATCATCGTTCCCGAAGCTATTTACGTCGGTAGAACTCGAAAGCCGCTGATATATCGATAACCGATACTCTCCGGGGCTTGTTTTTTTCACTCCCGTCTCAAACAATGTTGCGACGATGTCGCGGAAACTATTACGCTGAATTAAAGACACGCCTATTGTTGCTCCGGCAACAAAGGGTTCTTCGGGATACCTTAATAACCGCAGAAATATCCCATTGTCCGTGAATCTTCTATTTCCGGACGAGAAATCGAGGCAACGATTTCGGAAATTCGATCACTCGAGCACCGAAAATGGCCGAATAATATTTGTGGAAAATAAGGGGAGTCCATTGTTTCGCCATCGTGTTGGATCGAGGCGGAGATTATTAGGAAGAGGAAAGATAATACAGAATTGTATGTTTTGGTTCACTCAGTCCTCAAAAATAATAAAATAATGTTTGTGGAATGTAAATGGAATCTATTGTTCTGCGATTGACTTAAAATTAATTTGATGATGCAATGTTGTACCTTTTGGTTCAGTCGATCCTCAAAAATTATAAAATAATATTTCTGGGGAATAAGGTAGGATTATTTGATTGTACAGTGATTATATTAGGCTGAAGCAAAAGGTTTTCCAAGTAATTTTTATTAAGCAGAAGAAAGACAATACAACATTGTATCTTTTCTTTCACCCTCTCTTAAAAAATAATCAAATAATATTTGTGGAAAATAAAAAGAATCTATTCAGCGTTTGTGACATTGATGTAGATTGTTTTTTGAGTAATTTTTATTAGATAGAATATCGGAATCTGAATTCCAAAAATAATAAAATAATATTTTTCGAAAATGAGAAGAATCTACTGTTCTGCAGTCGTGTTAAATTAATGCAGAAATCAGTGCCAATAAATGACAAAGAAGGTAGATAATTTTCTATCAAATAAAGCTTCATAAAAAAAAAATATTTTGCAACAGTTTAATAATTCTATTAATTCAAGAAAAATATCTGTCTCATTTATGAAATTGTAAGAAATTTATTTCTACGATTGTACGAAAAGTTGTTTCACTTGTAACACGTGTTGTCGCGATCAGTCACCGAAAATTCTTCTTTATCATCCGAGGCTACAAGCACGTACGACCTCGTGATATCCGTGAGCTTTATCAAGTGTAATCTTCTTTGCTCAGTCCACAGCTTACCCGTACGTGCGCCAAGGCAAATACGAAACAGCGAAGTTCGCGAAAAATCTGATTTGTCTGTCGTGGAGTTTCGAGCTGCTGGAATTAATCTGGGTGTAGTGGCTGCGATGGAGCTTAAGTACTTGAAATGACGAGTACTTAGTAGCAATACGGGCTCTCTTAGTTTCCTTGTTCAGAACAATTATTATTTCTGGGACAGGATTGTAGAATTTAATTAAAACAGAGTTACGCCGGGTTTTGGTCCTGCTAACTATTTCGACGTTTCACGCGTGAATTCTATCATTTTATTCAGTCGAAAGCGTTACAATATCAAAATTAAGTAACATGATATCTCATTATAAAGTGAAACAGTGCAAAGTATATTTTCAGCAGGAAGTTATGTTTTTTAATTCACTGAAACAGAATTAAATTGCACGGGACACCTCGACATTTCTATTTAATAAAAATATAAATACGTATATTCTTAATCGTGAAAATGTTAGTTTAGATCGTATCTTTGACAAAATAGAAATCTTTGAAGAATGTATCATATTTACTACATTGGCTACAAAATAAAATCCCCTTGGATATTATAAAATGTATTTGCAATTTTGTAATATCTTCTCGGTCTCGTCAGAAAATCACTGATTAAATAACCGCAGGGTAGGTGCATTAAACGAGGTTGAAATTCGTTCAGCAGCACTGTGATGTAAAATTGTCAAAAGAAAACTGCCACACTATTACGCGGCGAATCATCGAGGCGTGCAATGATGGGTCATCTCGTTGATCTGTAAAATTGCTGTATAAAAAGCCGCGTCGACTGTCCCTGACCTATCGCAAATTTCCTCTGGATTCACAAGGTACAAAACCCAACAAAACTGAAATGTTTCTGCTCTTCAACATTGCCATACAATTCACTCAACATTCAGACCCTAAAGAAAAACAAAGAACAGGCTAATACCATTTCAAAAAATAAATCTGATCAAAAGCTCTTCAGAGCCAAAAACATACATATCGTTCTATTCTCAAAACCAAAGCTTCAACGAACAGACTGCAAAACAAGACGAAGTAGTCTATATCCACCCAGAATATCAAATTTCATAAATTTCTCTCCAACCTACAAGGACCACCCACATGAGCGCAGCCAGCATCGATCAAAGCGACCAGCAAAGAACCAAAACAACCATTCACGATTCCGCGAAACAAGCAAAGCAAAAGAGTTGAAAGAAAGCCAGCGAATTCGCCTGTAAAACGAAAGAAAAGAATGCTCTCAGCGAAGCGCGAGTAGATAAAAACCGTCCGATCAAAAGGAAGTCCGCGTAAACTGGCAGTGGAAGGGATTGGCAAGGAGCAGCATGGTGGTGCAAGAGAAAAAAGCCAGGTAACCCCTTCGGATGGAAGCGGACACCCGAGAACAACCTAACAGAGGAACAGAGAAGCGTGTTACAGCGGAAAGGGGCGTGGAGGGGGTAGAAAGGAGTTATCAGAGAGGGGGTGTTATCAGAGGCTGGCCACTAGACGGCGCCATCATCAGTGTCGCAGTATCCCCCGTCCTGCCCGGCAGGTTGCACCGTAGACACTCCGTCCACATCGCCCCTGAAGGAACACAGCACATGTAAACGGTGAACAGGCTGAAGAGCACCGGATCGAACGGGTGAACACGCTCGTGATTTTTCCGA
Organism: Macropis europaea; assembly: GCA_916610135.2. Taxonomy (NCBI): domain Eukaryota; kingdom Metazoa; phylum Arthropoda; class Insecta; order Hymenoptera; family Melittidae; genus Macropis; species Macropis europaea. The sequence continues at coordinate 25,878,246 of OU744344.1, forward strand.
TCGAACGAGAATCACCGAAAGAAACGCGATCGAACGAGTGACATTGGCCACCCTCGAAACGAACGTTCTTCAAGGTTCTTCAGTGTGAAGAACGGTTAAAGATTCGAGGGTTGGGATAGCTCGAGATCCTCGATTGATTTTACGGATGAGCTATCCCTGAAGGACCACAATGGACCGTGGTGTACCTACGTGGTGATCGTGTGTGATTATCGTGAATTGGGTTAATTAGTTTTAATCAGCTCTTCAGCAGGTGTTTTTTGAAGATTCTTCATGATCGACTGTGATTCTACGTTCTTTGTTATTGGTGGATACATGTGATCGTTTCAGGGAGGATTTTGTAATTGCTCTTTGGTATGCTTTTGTTGAACATGTCAGGGGTTGTGGATGTTTCTTGTTGAGTGTGGTTAGTTTCACCCCCCACGTGCTTCGCGCGTTACGACGCTGAATCGAAATCGATGCTGACAAAATGGCGGCAATTTTCTTTTCGCCCGACGCCCCTCGACCGGGAAATTCGTTGGAATGGTTTGTCAGTCGGTGGAATGGGGGTGACTACGCGGCAGATCACTCTCTATAGCTGACATTGGGAATCAATAACCGAGCGTAATGTTGTCAGTGATCGTGGCAGATGCTTATCGGACAATAATCTATCTGCAGCTCACGGTGTCTGGGGAAACCTCTTTCTTCTTGTCGAATCTCAGCAAAGGGATCTAATCTTTCGATATAGAACGCCAGTAGCATAACATCAAAAACCTTTTGCAAAATATCCACCTCTAAATTTTTCCTTTTCTGAAGCCTGAAATCAGTAGTACAGCTCTGTAGTAACTGAACCCTCCATTTCTCAGTAGAACAATTTTAAAATTCAACTGGATAATTTAGAATTTCGGTACAAGTTTCCAGAGTGTCTAATAACGAATTTAAATAAAAAAAAATTCTTTGAATCCCGATGATTCCATTCGAAACTTAATGGCCCGCCGATCTCGCGATCAGCATGCTCCCAGGAAGAATTTTGAATGGTTGCGTCCGCGGTGACCGATTCCGCAGATCTGGGACACCTCGAAGGAGACGCTGAAGCGGATTTCCGGTCCTAACGAAGCCAGATAAGTAGGCTGGAACGTTTCTTCGGCGTTATGCGGCGGATATGCAGGATGCTGCTTGCCAAACGCGTTCCACGTCCGGTTGGCTTTCTCCGGCAAAATCAATGGCCTCCATTCGAACCGCGGGCCACCTGCCAAAATATTTCCCGACCCAGAGAGGACACCTTGGTGACCGAGATGGAAAGGGGGTGGTGCTGTGGAAAAATGTTTCTCGATTTGTTCGCCGCCGTTTCGTGTCCGCATTCTTCCAGTGCCGTGGGCTCCGTTACATAAGGAGCCGCACCTGCAAATCGGTTGCCGAATTTTCGATGGCCAGTCGATAGTGCAGTGTCGAGTGTGTCGCTAGATCTGACAGATTCGATGCTGAAGAGCTGATAGTCGAACTGAATCGCTGAGAATTGTAATCGGTTAGCCTCTGAATGTTTTAGTGACTGTTTCGGTTTGATTTCACGGTTCATCATTTATTCCACGGTTCTTGCACAGAGTTTAGTTGTTCTGTGATTGATGTAGAAATTGTTCTATTTTCAGTGATGTTTCGTTTGATTTGAATCCTGATGAATAAGTTAGTTCTTCCTTTTATTAAATGGTGCAGCTTGTTCTATTTTTTTTTAGCTTCGAAAGGTTGTACTAAATTTATTGTCATTTTTGGAGATGAAATTTTGTCAGTTTTGAAATTTTAATTTTGTCAGATTTTGTGCGATAGGGTTGGTTCAGTGAGATTTTTATATGAGCAGGATGAATGATTGTTTTTAATGACTTTATTCTTTTTGAGTTGAAATTGTGTATTATTTTTGTTTTGGTTAGTGAATTTTTTAGAGTACACATGTGAAAATATCTCATGCTGATTAAGATGGAGTTTCGTTTGTGTATGTAGATCAAATTGATGTCGTAGGTTCTTTTGGAAAAGACACGCGTGTCGGTGAGAATTATCAGCTGCACGAAATTGCATAGGATTTCATTTTTGAAAAATCGATAACAAAACCGATTTCAACTCCCTTTTTGTAGAGTATATTCTTAACTGCTAAGTTCGATTGGACAACATTTTTCTAAATCTCTGTTTAAGAACTTCTCCACTAACACAGGACCATTAAAAAACTAATCTTTCTTTTGTCGAATCAAAGATTAACACGTTGACTGCCACAGTGAAAGCGTTCCTGGTCAGACTCTACACACTTTGCTGTCTTTAATATAAATCATCAAGGAAAAGACTATTTAATCGTTCAATTACACTTAATGCAGGTAATTTTTATATTCGAAGCTATAAAGAAACGTTCAAGTCAAGGTAAGGACGTTTGACGGTCAGCATCGTTTTTTTAAACCTTGCGATCTCGTCGATATCAAACAACACTTGCTTCGAACATTTCTACATACCTTCAAAAATAAGAGGCACTGTTAAAATCACTCAAAATACTTTTAAAATCAATAATTACTGAATTAACCCTTTGACTGCGCGCTACTTGTAAACAAGCCTACCGCTGCGTGCAGTTGACCTACGGTACTACACACTGAGCCCTTACACCAAACGCCTATGGACGTCAACTGTACACAGCTCTGTCAAGCGCCTGTAGCCGCCAGTAGCAGTCAAAGGGCTAAACAAAATGCACCATTCACAGCTAACCACGCCAGTCAACGTGTTAACTTAACAAACACAACCGTCACTCATTGTCAGAAAGAAAAGTAGCCACACTCTTCAGTGTACGTGCGTCGAGCAGAAATTCTCGAATTCCGCGGGTGAACGAGTGTGTTCGTCGACCGATCGATAGTCACATGAGTAATTCACGAGTGCTCGCGTTCCCGCGTAATCGTCTCGGCTGGAAACTTGTTTCTCCGTTTCCACGGGACAACCGAGTCGAAGGTCGTAGCCACGATGTTGATCAATGACTGGCGTCCTTGCGTCGTGTAACCATCGGCTCTACACACCGGCCGTGCGGTTACACGCATGAGAAACGGGAAAACGCGGAAACCCGTTTGAACGGCTCACGTTATTTCTCGCAGTCGAACGAACGACGTGGCGCAGAATCGAGCGAACTCGAGCAGACGCGAGCGGAGGCGCGTGTGTTCCCGCGGGAAATTCGACAGGGAGCACCGATGAATTCTCATCACCGCGCGCCACAATTTTCTCGAGGAAAATCGAGACCGTCGACTCCTATCACCGGTCAGGTTCGACTGAAAGTTCGTTCGGTGGTCTCAGTGTCGTGAAACCTTGAACATCTGTGCGAACGTTTAGGGAAGTGTAACAAGGGTTCCTCGAACAATTCCACAATCACTGCTCAACACGACAATAATCGAAGAAACCTCGCTGCAATCGATTCCTATCCGAGTCAACAAAGTGCCAGACACAGAGTGTCTTGACGTCGTGTTACGACATGAAGAAGAATGTCCAGTTGGTGAATAGTTCCCGGAGTCAAGATAAGTCAATTATCGCAAAGGAATTGTATTAAATATCCTCTCGCTCTTAGTTTTGAAAGAAGCTAAATTTCAAAGGATCAAGCTGTATCAAAGCAGCTTTTTTAGTAGCTATTTAGCAATAACTCATCGATGAAGGAAGATAGGTTGAATTCACCCAGGTTTTAAAGATTCTAAACAGACCGTGGAGTGCATTGAGTAAAGAGTTCGCGACTGAGCCGTCAGAGGGAGTTCACTCCGACTATCTGGCGCCGTAGCTAGCGTGTTGTCAATTCGAAACAGCTTGTACAGACGGTGAAGAGGATCTAGACCAGGCTGAATAGGTAAAATGGTAGCCGAGTAGACTGGATAATCGATTGGAAGGATCGATCCAGGATTTGTCGAGTTCTTGAAGGCTGGTGATAGAAGAGGAGACGTCTGAAGGTGTCTGATTTGTCTGAAAGCCGCCTGAATGCTCTAAATGAGCGATGACGACGAAAGGGTGACCGACAGTGACCAGGAGTGGTCCCATAAAGGTTGGGAAGAGGAGAGCGAGGGTGGTTCAGAGGGTGAAACTGCTGAGTCTTGTGAACTGGCGCCCCACAGTGCGATGAGCGCGGGGGCTGGCAGGGTCGACTCCCCCAGCCCCCAGGACATCAGGCTCCTCCACGATCTCGTCGAGGACCTCGCCAAGGAGCAGGACGAGAAGATTAGGCCGCGTGCTGAGCAGGTGAGCCACTACAACGAAAAATATATCTATTCTGACTGGTCTCTCCCTGATTTTATGTGTAAGGGTGAGATAAATCGGGTGGAATAGATTGGGGACCCAGGATCCTTCGTTTTCTGGGCTGGAGCTTTTCTACTAAGCTTAGTTAACTCCAGGCGAGATTTTCACTCTCTAATTGCAGGATTCTAAATGTCCTTGGTTACATATAAATTCAGAATTCGTTATACGACGAGGGTGAATCCCACTTCTGAATGGTAAAGAGAAAGCTGTCGGGTGCTTTTCCACTGAGCTACCCAACACGGTCCAGATCTCTACTCCCTAATTCCAGGACACTAAATGTCCTTGGTTACACACGAGTTCGAAATTCACGAAACACAAGGCTAAACGTAATATCACGAGGGTGAATCCCACTTCTGATCTGTAAAGAAAAAAGATCGCTGCTTTTCAACTGACTGAGATGTCCAAAATATTTATTAGGAAATAAGTATACTTTCTTTTACTTGATTACACAGGAGGGAGATGGGATGATATAAAACTGTAATTTTCGAGTGATCTTGAGATTTCATTTACAAAAATTCATTCTAAAATCGATTTATAAACATGTGAACACGTTGACTGCCATGGGGTCACGGTGACCGGCGCCTCAAATTTTATTTAATTAAATGACTATTGAGTTTAGCATTATTCTGAGCAACTTTAAAATTACAACACTGATGTACAAACTGTTGTACACGATTGAAAACGTAAACATTATTCTTCCGTATAATTTATATTAATAATGAGAATTTATATCTCGTCCGACTATGAATGACTATTTCCACTGTGTCAGTGAACGTGTTAACGCTATCGTCAGCCGCCTCAAAATCGTTTCTATAAATCTACTTAAACAATCAGAGCTTCTGAACTACTTCTAACTATAAAATTATTACCTTCTATATAATAAATGCGAAGTAAAATTTTTAATCATGCTGCCTGCAGTGTTGCACAAATTGCGACAATTTTACCGGGAAACCAGTGAAATTGTCTGACCATTGCTTGAAAATTAATGGTCACAGTTCAAACTAATCTGAAGAGTATGGTTTCGTTTATGATCCCAATAAAACTTAGAATTCTCTGGAGGCCGAATCGGCTGCCTCATAAATTCACATTCACCCCCAAAAGAAAGCTCGTTAAGCCGGCGGCGAACTTGCCACTGAATATTCATTTCGAAGGTGACGGGAAAGTACTCCGACGAGAGTTTCTTCTTCTTGCTCTCGCGGAGTGCATTCGATGCGTTACATGCAGCCGTGAAGTCGAGGCCTTTCGTCGGTGCATCCAGTCGTGGAAGCTCACCTCCTTATCAAACGCAGCGGGAAAAAAATTACGTCACCGGTAGTCTGGGTGCAATAATTTCGCTACGCTCAGACTCAGAATAAACGACTTTACAATTTTTGTACATATTATTCACATCTGGTACATGAATTTTGAAGAATTCATGAACCCCAGAGTAACTAAACAAACCTAAAAAATATGTAAAAATATTATTATTATTATTATTACGTGGGCAAATACCCAATAAGATACAACATTTATTGCAACAAATTTGTTAGGACGTGTTTCTGTTTTAGTTCCGCAAGGAGTTACAGAAAATATGTGTTTTGTTCTCAATTTAGTTGGATTGTTAAACAATTTAACAATTTTTTAGTTGTTTTGTTAATATTCGGATGACTAGGATGAATCTCGAAGAATTTGAAAACACTGGAACGATTAAACAATTCCTAAAAATGGGTATAAATTTGTGTTTTATTCTCAGTCTAATTAAATTGTCGAACACTTTATACTTTATTAATATTTAAACGATCAGCGTAAGTCTTGAAGAATTTATAAACCGTACAATGATTGGAGCATCTAAAAAAAAATAATAAAAGTCTCTACTTCACTCTCAGTTTAATTGAATTGTCGAACACTTTATACTTAATGAACATTTAAATAATTAACCTGAGCCTTGAATAATTCATAAACCCTAAAGTAATTGCAGAATCTCAAAAAATAAAAATTTGTGCTTTATTCTCAGTCTAATTTAATTGTGGAACACTTTATTATTATTTATTATCGTCCAAAATAACAGAGCACTCCCAAAACATAAACACAAAGCTGTGCTCTATTTCACTCTAATTAAATTGTTGAACACCTCACACTTTATTAATATCTAAATAAGTAGCACGACTCTCGAAGTATTCGTGAAGCCTAAACTGACAATCTCAGAAAACACACAAGAGTATTTCTAATGTATTCAATTTAATTGAATCGTCGTACACTTTATTAATATTCAAATGACACGCAATTACTCGAAGAGGGAGACTTGAATGCTTCAAACAGCGTGAGATGTTTCAAGAGGCAATTGAACGTCCATCACTGACTCTGAATGAAGATCACCTGATCGTTATGGTCGTTAGTAGGCCAAACGATTCTGTCCTCCGACATATCTGAAACGATGCTTAACATTAAGTAAAGAAAAATAACCTGTCCCAGCGACCTCGAATTGGGTTAACATTTATCGATGTCTCCGGAGGCTCCCTGTACCCTCCGCAAGGTCAGGTCGACCCAGATCGGTGTGATTTATGCGTTTGAATGGCGTGAACGTGAGCATTGATAGGGCCAGCGGAGACTTAATTTAATTGGGACCACGTAATTTGCAATGGAAATGGGTGCACTTTAGTCAGCGCCGCTTGGCGGAAAAACAGAGGTGGGAAATTGTTATACGAATGGGCATCTTAATTGGGAAAATTCATGCTCTTACGATTTATTGCATCCGTCAAACCTCACGAGTAAATTGCAGATCTGTATGCAATTTAACGTATCCAAATTCGTGAAAAATGAATATTTTATAGAGTAAGTGAAACAGAAAATGTACTTTGAAACAATTTAACTGAAAAATGCAGTTCTGCCATAGTTGCGTTTCATCAGCTACGTGGAAATCAGAAATATTGAAGTTTGAAAATGTATATTTGCATAAAAATCTCTAGTCTACTCACGAAACTCGTATTTTGTTTAAATTGAAAGATAGCGGCATTTTCTAGGTTTTTCTTTTAACACGATAACTGTTTTCTAAGTCAGATATGGTTTAAGGATATTTTTAAGGAAATTCCATCTGTTTTCATACTTTGTTACTCTTTTTTACTTTTTAATTTATGGTAATGAGTTTGAATGATTATACAACGTATTACTGTATCTAGATTTCTATATTTATAGGTTACGTTTATAACAGTATACTGGTGTATCGAGCCTCTTGCACGGACTGTTTTATTAATTAGTTGTAATTAATTAAATCGTGGGACACCTACTTTTACCACTAAAATTCGAGTTATCTAGTCCTAGTACTGAACCCACGACATTATTCCTACAGAATGTCCAAGACCATTCGTCTTATGGTAGTAAGGGTTACAGATTGACAGATTCGAAGCAGAAAGACGTTCCTTGGTAAAGTAAAGTGGCAGAACAAGTTGACGCGATACAAAGCTGCTCGAATGCCCGCACTCGGGTCGGATCGTTTGTCAAAAGACGGAGTAGGGGAGAAGCGGGGGTAGAAAGGGACGGGGATGACGGAGAACGGGAGGAGAGGAAATCGACGTCGGTGCACAGAGAACGCGCTACGTAGCGATTAAAAAGATCGATTGAAATCCAATGACTTCCCTTTAAATCGACTCTTCAACGTTTCCGTCGCTTTAACGAGAAATTACTAAACAGCGAGAAAAGTCGAATACAAACGATATCATTTATTCAAAATATCCTGGGAAAAATAATAATCTTATTTTAGAGTATTAAACGAAAATTAAGAACAGAATATCATCAATGAGAATTTTAGTTTGTAACTAGCATAGAACGACCGGTGTTCGAATAATCGAGGTTCGACTGTATGAATATTTTCAGACGATTTGTAATCTTTTGTAGTGTTTTCACCTATGGGGGAAAATCTATTTAAATTATTACAAAATAAATATTGTGCATAAGAAATTATAGCACTCCACTGTTGATTTTTATATAGAATTTTAGCTACGATATTATACATTTTTTTATGATGAATCTACTCTAACTATAATGAATATGCACAAGTTTGTGTAGTCGTCCAATAACATTAGCTTGTTCAAGTCTGAGAGTGTAAACGATAGCTCTAAAGAGAGGAAAGCTTCTGACAGGACATAAAGGAGCATCCAAATTAAATTTTCCAAGCAATGGACCATTTTATTTCGTACACAACAAGCGGATGAATAACTTTTCCTATGCTGCAGAAAACCCATGTTCAGCTTCACAATTTATCACAATCATTTCATTACAGTGGTTAAGTAAATCTGGCAGAAGGCAGAACCGGTATGAAGTGTGATACGTCATCCCATATGTATAATGCATTCCCCTACTTTCAGTTCCCTAGTCCTTCCCCTCGGTCCATCGTCGTCCCAGATCACAACCTATATGAGGGGAATGGACCTAGAGTGGAGGAAAGCTGAAGCTCCTGTGGCCATCACTGGTTAAAATAGTTCTTTGATTTTTTCTTCAAAAGTTCTTTAACACGCTGAACTCCGTGGCGGACACCCGTAATCGACACCTCAAATTTAATTTAATTAAATAATTATTGATTGTCGCAAAATTCTGAGCAATCTTCATACCGAAACAATAATGTAGGAAAAGAAGAACACGATTGAGTACTCAAATCTCTTTTTTCTTTACAATGTATATAAAAAATAGTAAAATACATCGTGTCTGATTAGGTATGGCCGTTTTTACTGTGGAGTTCAACGCGTTAAGTCTGAAATTCGTTCTAAGCTGATTTTAAATTAACATTGTCACAGTATTTTATTCTGAACTATTCGAGCATACGATATAACAGAATATCTAGCCATCGAAGTTCTTTTTATTCGACGTAAACAACGAAGGAGAATGGTGCAGGAGAACCTGAAGATCGCGCAGCCCAAAGCGACGTCTTGGATCAACACGCGCTCTCGTTTCTCCGGTAACGGAAAGTCCTCGTTCGAAAAAAGTGACGGTCTCTTAGTAAACAGCGACACGGCGAAATGTTAGCGCTGCTGTCGCGGGACGATCTTCCGGTCGAGGGAAGAAAAAAATCCAGGCCAGCCTGCGACGAAAACGAGGAATAACCCCGTCGCCGAAGGGGCGGAAAAAAAGAGGGCGGAGAACGTCGCGAGACCGTAACCGCGGAATCCGCGATCGTGTGGCGAGGGGGCCGTTCGATTTTCGCGAAACTAGTTCTCGAAAGTTTCGCCTCGTGTCACTAAGTCTCCGGAACGGAACCAGCCGGAAGACAAGTGAAAACGAGGAAACTTCAAAATTGAATTCGATAATGCACGACCTTGTTGCGGAGAAGTGGATGATTCGCTGCTTTCCTCCGAGTCACGGTATTGCGAAACGCTAAACACACTTGCTCGACAGAAAGTACAGAAAATTGGAGTCAGACAGAATTTAGGAACTCGATGTTTTATTCTGATATCGTTTTGAGAGAGCACGTTCTTTGTTTCAAAACTCAGAAATTGGAAATTGTTAAATACGGGTGTTCCATTTAAGAGATCGTTTCAGCTCAGAAAATTATGAATTTGATTATATTTGGTTTATTTATCTTCTTGGGTACCTTGAACTCTTGAGAATATACCCCTGGAAAGGTTTTTTGAAATTTGAGGAAGTGGAGTTGCTGTAGGAGTTTGGCCAGACAGCCTGCACAGGGGAAACCCCTCTTTTTGTACAAGGGTTATATGCAGCAGACCTGACACGAAAAGAATATGATATTTCGCCCTAAGAAAAATTATACTCATAGTTCGAAGTATGAGGAATGGGCGTTCCAAGTTTCATTTAAATAGCATTGACAGTTTTCTTGTAAAAAATGTCCAAAGTCAGTTATATTTTCCTGTATAAAAGCGAGAAGCTCCTTAAGGGCTGTTTTGAGGCTATACTTTGAGATTTTTATTTTTGAAAAATTAAACAGCATCATTTTGAAACTTTGCAGATTTATTCATACACCTTTATACTACACTCATGAATTTTTATACATGATTATTTTTTAAACTATAGTAATTAGTCACCGGAAAAGTAGATGGGTGGATAAAATTGGATCGTACAATAACCAGCGCTGAAGTAATCTGAAATCGAAAACTCGTTAAAACTTTTAATTAGCATAAGTGTGGCCGCACATCAAATTACGTCACCCATAAAACCATTCAACTTTCGCCTGAAATTTTTATCAATATCTCTAATATTTCTGAAAATATTCAAGTGAATCTGTTTAAACAACACATATGTAATATTGCAGAAGATTTCCAAACGTCAAATAAATAAAACTAGTTCCTTATAAACACTCGTACCATTTAATTCTATTGTTGAAATCTAGTTACGTAGTTATAAATCAAACACTTCGATTTTGCCTGCAAGTCAGTAAATCACAAACAGAATCTCTTATGTCAATTTATCTCGAACTGCCGATCAACTAAAGCTCCAAAGAAATCTCCAAGTTAGGGAAACTCTGACAGGCTATATATTTATGCGCTCCAATTTCTGCTTTCCTTGTTGTCCCGAAGTTTGTCCAAACTTTCGTCCATGCTTCTCGAAGGATTCCTGTGCATTTTTTGGCAAGGAAGTTCGCGAAGCAACGTGACGAATCAGGGCGACGAGAAATCGCAGATTCACGGCCTCTCGAGAAATCCAGGCCGGACTGTTACCGAACTCGTCGAAGGAAAAAGTTTCGCTTAATGAGGAAACGAAGAAAAAGAAACTAACGGAAAATATGGCTCCGAAGTGGATTTCCTTCACGAAATCTGCCAGAGATTGGCGAATAACGGAGTTACGTGTGTCGTGGGGAAGGAACCGTTCGATCTTCGTCGAAAGCTCATCCTCTACAGTGTCCTTGACATCGGTATCGTTAAAAATGGGACACAGGAAGTGGAAGTAGTAAAACTCGATAATTTACTGCCCGGCTTCCACGATTCTTTTTTACGAGGGCCTTCTATTCAATGCGTACCACAATCTGAAAACTTCCAAAGTACAGCCATAGATCAACGTTTGCCCTCTGCGATACAGATCATAATAAGAAGATTCGAGGCACTTCTGAAAATTTAGGTCGGATCCTTCTTAAACCAAGCACTTGGTTAATTTTGTCCTTGACGTTTTAGCAAGAAACTGGACGATTTTTATTTAATACAGACTGCAGTCGAGGATTTAAGATGGTAATATTTAAGTTTCTGAGTATCATAACCAAATTTCAAATCTTCTTTGTTAATTATATTCATAATAATTGAATAAGTAGTGGAGCGTATTCTAGTCATTGGAGATTCGAATTTCAGAATACAAAACTTAGGGTTTAAGTATCATAAATTAACATCCTCCTCAGTGGTAAAACACGTACATCATCGTAAGGAAATCTGAAGACCCTCCAGTTAGGAATTTAGGGTAAAACCTCGTCTAGCCCTTCCTGGAGGAAGTATTCTGAAGGCTGCAATCAATAGTGCTGCTCAGGACCACTTTCAGCAATCTCTTAAGCAGTCTACAGATCACTCTGAAAAAATATCGAGTTTCTGTACAAATACAGAGTAAAATCTTTTTCGGCTTTTGACATGCTGGATTGAATTTATTGATTACTGACAGAATAATACATTAGCGAATGAAATGTAATTATCTCGGTAATGAACAGATTCATTAACTGCAAAAGAATCTATAGACAATAAGGTTCTTTTAAAATTCCCAGCTCCTTCTGAAAGAAATAAAATAAATCAAGCGTGACAGCAAACTGTATCACATTAATTTTTCATTCAAATGAAGAAAACTCTTCTCAGAACAACCTGCAGTTAAAGAAGATCAAACATTCTGCATAGAAAATGAAATTCTCTGAGCATCTGCAGGCGATCATACGAAAATATCAAATACAGGCTGAAATCTCCAACCCTTTGTAAAGGAAACGAAAAATTCAAGTGTTTAGTGTCTCAACAGAATGAAACAAACTGCTCTGAAAGCAACCTGAGAATTCAAGAGCCCCAAATCAGTATCGTACACCAAGCTATATGTCAAGTTCTCAGCGAATCTAGGCCAGAGTACTGAGCAGCACGAGTTCACGGCGACGAAGAAGACCAAGAAAAATACGAAGAATGGCGGAAGAAACTGGTAGGAGATGTCCCGGGAACATCAGCGTGTGACCGCACAATGTGCATCAGAATAACAGACACTCTGCTTGCGAAAATACCCAATTTCTCCAGAAACACTGACTATATTCTTCTCTAATCATCTGCAGAGACAAAAGAAAAATGAAACGAACCCCTCTTGAAGCAACCTGCAGAGAACAAGTCAGATCATACTCTCGCACGAAAATATCAAATTTCCAAAGCAACTATGCCAGTGTACTAAACAGTATGAGTTTACGTCGACGAAGGAGGCTAAGAAAAGTATAAGAGATGTACCACGAACATCAGCGTGCAACCGCACAATGTGTATCAGAATGACGGACACTCTACTTGGAGAAATCCTGGCGAGAAGAGAGCCACATGATTTCAAGCTACATAATTCCAATTTTCCATCAAAACAAAATGAACCAGTCTTTAGGCATCCTAAGAAGTCAACAGCCGCAAATCAGTGCCATAGACCAAGCCAGATCATTCTTTCCCGCATAAATGTCCATCTCTCGGCGAATATAGACCAGAGTACCAAGCGGTACGAGTTCATGTCGATGAAAAGGACTAAGAAAAATGCCAAGAGCAAGAAAGAAAGCGTGAGAGAAACTGCCAAGAGATGTCCCAGGAACATCAGCGCGCGACTGCACAATGTGCATCGGAATGGCAGTCGGTGTGTTCGCGCAGAATCATCTGAGCCGTGCACAGGCGCATAGGGCACGGTCCGGTGGCGGCAGTGCCGCGAATCAATAAGCGTGAGTACAGGTGGGTCTTTGTCGGTGGCTCGGCGTCGGTGTCGGCACGGCGCGCATCAGAAAACGACGCTGACGACGCGACGCTGTCTCTGGGAGTAACACAACAGCGCACAATCGGAGACGCACACGCTGCTGAACCAGCCACGACAACGGGAGAAAAACACGGGTCGTTCGTTTGTTCGTTCGTTCCTCCGATCGACGGATAAGCCGCTTCAGACCGCCGTGGAACAACGGAACCAGAGTATGTCGGCTACGAGAGCAGTCCAGACGACCCGGAGCCGTGGACGCGCCTGCTGCAGCGCGTTTTCGGGCATCCCTTAGCCTGGTTCTAGACAGTGCTCCCTATCAGAGTCAGCATGAGCGAACCGAACAGCTCGTTCACGTCAGGTTCCATCGTTTAGAGGCGCTGCCAGAGAGGATATCGTTAGTGTTCGACATGGACTCGCTCGTTCGTAAAGTTCCCGCGTCCGTCCAGGCAGCCAGTGGACACGGAGCACGAGGCTGAACCAGGAACCCAGGCATCCTCGTGGTGTCCTCGTGATATCTCCGTGAACAATGTGGATAGAGGCCAGACGTCGCAGCTGGAGATCGGTGGTCGTGTTGGGGTGTTGTGACCGGTTCAGCGGAAGGAATCGAGACCCTGAGGGAAGCTGGTGATCTTGAGATAAAACGTTCGGTCCTGTCGCGGAGGCAGATCGATCCTGTGGCATCGGTTAGCCTTGGACTCACCACGTTCCGAGGCAGCGAGCCCATTCTCGTGAGAAACATCGTGCAGGGAATTGGAACAGTGAAGGGTCAAGCCTCGTAACGATGGAATCTCGCGCATCCATCGAGGATTCCTCAGTATTAGCTTGTGCCAAATCCATCGAAGGCTTCGCTAGCAGTGGACCCGTGTTTCGAGTGTCGTGTCGACGAACATCAGGCCCCGCGGAGGCCCCGGAGCTTCTGTTTCCCGTTTGAAGTCGTTCGATCGCCGATCGAACCAGCCCACGTCGCGTTCTTCGCGTTGTCGCGCCAGCGGACCCTTACCGGGAAGAGAACGACGAGGAGCCGGAGGAAGAGGAGGAGGAAAAAGGGAGAAGGTGGACGAAAGTCTCTTTGTTTTTCCCGACTGTTTTCCTTTTTGCCAGATCGTACAGTGCTTGCGCATTGCGCAATATTTCCGTGAAACAGAGCGAGCTGCAGGGGTGGGGAGCAGAGAGGCGAGAAGTGTGAAACGCTGCAAAACAGGGTGAGAGAAAGAGAGAGATAGAAAGAAGGAGAGAGAGAGAGAGAGAGAGAGAGAGAGAGAAGGAGGTAAAACGAAAAAATTCGTGATCGAGACTGACACTTGAGAAAGTTACTTTTTTCCCAACTGAGACTGTCGTCGTGTTCCATCCATTTACGTATTAACTAATTACTAATTAATTAAAGTTACCGCTAATCGAATCCCCCGTTCGACGTTGCACGTACCAGCCGGAGCAGGCTGATCGTTAAGTTTAAGTCAACGACCCTTTTACATTTTATACCGACGTTTTAAGTGCGTAACGACCTGTCCGAACGAGCAGCGACCGTCGACGAGCGAAATTTTCTAACGAACAGATCGTCGCGAGTGATCCATTCGTCGTTCCGGACGAATGTAGATAACGAACAGAGAGAAAGAAACACGAAGCGACCCCGTGTGAACGCGCACATTCTCCGAACGAAACGCACGAGCAATAGACCAGCACAAAAGGATCCACGGATCGACGCAGCGGAATCTGTGCGAAGATCCATACCCGCGAGAGATCCAGGTGAAAGCGCGAGACGCCTCCGCCGAAACGAGTCACGTAATTTACGCCCAACTGTCTTTCAAAGCGAAGTATTAGTCTAGTCGCAGTTTTTTGTATTTACCTGGTAAGCGAGCGTAGCCGACGAGGACCTGTGATTCGACGAATCGAAAGATCGTCCGATCGAACAGACGAAGACAGCCGCTGGCTGAGTGGATCACGGTGTAACGAGAAAATAGGTCACTCCGCCAAAATTCAGCTGTTCAAGGAAAAACTGTCGAAGTCCCAGCCTCCGGGATTGTGCTCGAGGGAAGAGCAGATAGCACTGAGATCGGTCAAAGGTCAATTGGAGGCGGCTGGAGGCCGGTCGACCAATCGTCTGCCGCCTCCCGTGGTGATAAGGAGGAAGCAGATAGCAGTGAAGTCCGTGTCAGCCAAACAGCAAGATTCGAGTGTCGCGGAGTCTAGTGTCTCCGACGAGGGTGCTCGATCTGCTAAGGAGGAATCGAACGACGCCAGGAACTTGTCCGAGTGCTCTCCGCCTGCCACGATACACCAGGATCGATCCTCCTGGGCATCATCCGAGACAGAGAAGGCTTGTGCTCACCAGGAGGCACGTCGAAAGTGGGGTTTCCTAGCGAAGTCCGCGTCGGCGAACGGGGCGGCCAGGGTGTTCACGGAGGCTGGAACGACATCGACCAGTTCTTCCTCGTACGAGCGAGACCTTCAGGCTCTGACGCGTCGTCAGGAGAACCTAGAGCTAGCTAGAAAGGAGGCTGGAAGCTCCGGTCGTTTCGCGAGCAGAATCAGCGACAGCACCTCGTCAGACTTTCAGGAAGAGAACGAGCTGTCCTCCGAGGAGAGGGACGCGTTGATAGAGGGAGCCAGGACTCCTTTGACGGTCGGCAGAAACAGATTGACGAAATTTGGCGCCAGAAGGAGGATCGTAGCGGCTTCTTCGTCGACCAGGGATCATTTCGTGGCCGGTGATCGTCTGCTGGGTCTCCGAGAGAACACCTCGTCGAGCTCGTCGACCGTAAAGTCACCCGTCGAGGACATCTACATCTGCGACGAGCTCAGAGAGGACAGCGACGGTCTAGCTGTCGAACCGGCGTCCGCGAAACCTTCTTCGGCGCCGACCACCTTGTCCCTCGGCAGAAAGCTCACGTCTTGGACGAAGGAGGGCAAGGATCTGCTGGTGAAGTCGGTCTCCTCGGCAAACACGCTCGCCCCGATGACGATGACCTGCATAAAGTCCCCTCGAGCGATGTCGGAGCATCTCTTGGGGCAGCTCGAGGTCCCCGTGACACCGGCGGTGCTCGGTGCGCTGCGTGTTAAAGGTGGATCCCTGAAGGAGGGCGAAAGGAGCGAAAGGGTGACCGATGTACCACGACAGAGGTGGAGCAGCGTCAGGGTCAAGGGTGGTAGCACGAAGAGTCTCTTACTGGAGAACGGAGGGCCGCAGACCAAGCCTCTGAAGGGTGCTCTCACGGCAGAGGTATTCTTAGTAGTTGATTAAGATGTTTACCGCATTAATTAAGGCCCACTTGTTCGCCTTCTTTATGAGCGGCCCGCGATAGAACAAGAAAGACCCTTCAGCGTCTACCCTTGGTGCTTGTTCTACGCGGAAGAGCCTCTTTTGCTGGCGAATCGCTTTGGAGAAACTACTTCCTTTCAGGATCTTTGTAGAGTTCCGGTTCCGGTACCCACGACCCTGCGTCAGGGTTTAACCTGTTAGCTGGAGAACGTGAGCCAACTTGTCCTTACTTGTTTTTAAATGCAAACAGTAGACGTTTCCAGACTGAAATGACCCGGTTAACAGGTTACTCTCTTCACCTGGTGATTTTTATCGTGATAACATTTTTGAAGGGATAGCGAATGGTGTATTTATGGCCTTATGGACTCGCTCTTTTCTAAAAAAAATGCAGCTCTGAGTCCTGTACTATTTTTCAATCACATAATCTCTCTCATCGGAAGCTACACCAAACTGTGTTCCTTTATTTTTCGTTGCTGGAGAGCACATACAAGACATCAGTCTTTAATCCTCCCGCCTGTAATTATCTCTTTTCTGGAAAATATTTCTAATTATTGTGTTTCGGGAGGGACAATCCATTTACCTATAGACTCGTCATTTTCAGAAGATTGCAATTCCGAGTCTAGGAGTATTTTTGCTAACATATTCCACAGACCTCGTGTTTCATACTTATTTTATCGTTGAGAGGGTACTTCCGTGGAATGTCCACATATGTAAAAAAACTTTTTTATTGCCCAATTGGGGCGGCTGTGACGATGGACCAGGTCCGTTTCCTCTCTGTTCAATCCAGCACAATAGAGCCTGCACTCCCGGATTTCGTATTTACTCGAATGGAGATCGTTGTCGAGGTTCGTATCTTACCACCAAGACCCTTTCATTTGGAGGATACTCTTACCGTTCAATGAGGATATTTCACGACAGCGTTGGAAGCTCGACTGCTCCCCGATATGTGAACTTTCTTTCAGTCATCTTGTTGAAAAAGATGCATACTCGAGATTGCAGCTATACCGCTTCCTTTCAGCGAACCATGCCCATTCGTTTGGGGTGGAACAATAGGGGAATGTTTGAAAAGGAATTCCTGACAAATGGGCTAAAATTGTAATCTGCTCTTTGTAAATTACCTCTTTGAAATTAAGCCCTGCTGGCTCGAATATTAACCCCTGCATTAAATTATAATCGTGCGTTTCAAGCTAAACAATCGAGAAACGACTAAACAATAAAGTCCCCACTGTCAAGATTCTTTATTTTAAAATAACAATAACCCTCTCCGAGATCGTCACATCATTTGTAACGCTCAGAAACCACTTCTCCTGAGGTTAACACCCAGCAAACCCTTTCTGAAATTAATTAAGTGTTTTCATCGTCACGACGAACTTCGTCGATGATTCTTCGCCGGAAGTTCTGTCCCGGGCCTTTTCTCCGCCAACCAAACACGCCTAATCCGCCGAAAGTTTCATCGAACCCCGTCGACCGGCTCGAATCTCCCGAAACTTTGCTCCCGGCTTCACTTTCATCGAATCGACCATCGTAACACAGACTCTGCCCGATATTTCGCATAATGGCGACAGCGTCGCTCGGTTGTCGACGCTCTCCGCTCAGGTCGGTTGCCATTGTGCGATCGGGGAATGATCGAGTTCCGTTTTCATCGAGAGAACAAACCGTATGGGCCCCGTTAACGCGATCAATCGACGCGATAACGCGTTCGTGTAATCGATTCCGCGGTTCGATTCGATTCCACCGTATGTTTTCTCTGGAAACACCATCCACAACTTCATTCCACGCGCTGTTATGCCATGGGGAACAGGATAAACATACGCGTTTCGCACCGACCGACGGGGTGGTTCGCGCTATTTTCAGAACGTTCGATTGTGCGTTCCGCTGCAGTGCCAACCTGAAAACGGCCAAGGAAGTTCCTTAGAATTTTTATTTTTGGCCGCAGGGACCGATAGCGCGTACGTGTGTCATCTGTTCGTTTTTAGAGTTTCTCCGTTTGTTCCGCGAGCCTCGAACTACAGTAACTCTGGGGCAAGCTTACAATTCTTTCTGTGTTTTTTTTTTTATGGAAGTTATACTGATAGGACTTTGTAAGTTGTTGTATGATTATTTAGATCGTTTTAAATGGATTCGTGACTTTATAGATTGTACTGTACATTGTTGAATGTTCTGTGTACATGTACAAATTTATTTTGGAAATTATTTAACGTATATTTTTAAATATCGGTGCGTTTCCAGATCCTTGATGAAACTAATAACTATGCTAACGAAACGTTGGGAATATTTTCCTTTTGGACGGGGCTTACACCTGGACGCCTCAAATAGTATTAACATTTCCAAATATTAACGTATTTTCATCACTGGGATATAAGGAACTCCCAGATCAAGGGACTAATTACGTGAAGAAGTAAAAATATTGAACATCCTGAAATACTTGAATATTACTCTGTTACAGCTTCAAGCATGTTAAAACATCGTAGTAGGAACTCTCGAACAAAATCCAGGGAGAAAAACTTTTGAAGGTGATCTATCTTCATGGAGCAATCTAATATATTTCACGTTTCCTGTAACAAGGCTTCACACCGCGTTTGATCAGGAACGTCTGGTTCCACTGTAGCAACCACCACATCAATTTCATTATTCATCAATTATTTTCTTCTCCATAATCCCTTGCGGATTGCACAATGAATTGTGGTAAAAAGGCTTTAGAAATTATATGTTTAAAATAATAAACAACGTTTACTACCATGGCGATCACCAGTAACCTTCACGTTAAATACTATTTCATTAACACGTTGACTGCCATGGTGGTCACCGGTAACAGGTGCCTAAAATTTTATTTAATTATATAACTATTAATTTTTAATATATTCTGAGCAAATTGTACATTGCAAAACTAATATAGGTGCGCGTATACCATATTAAATATTTAAAAATTTATTTCCTTTACGATTTATATAGAAACGTGAAATGTATATTGTATCTGGTCAGTGATGGCTGTTTTCACTGTGGCAGTCAACGTATTAAATAATTGTTAATTTTGGCAATGTTCTGAGCAAATTTAACACGTTGAACGCCAGAGTGAAAACGGCCATACCTAATCAGACACGACATAATTTACTATTTTTTATATAAATCGTAAAGAAAAAGGAGATTTGAGTACTTAGTCGTGTTCTTCTGTTCCCACATTATTGTTTCAGTATGAAGCTACCTCAGAATTATGCGACAATCACTAATTATTTAATTAAACTAAATTTGAGGTGTCAATCACTGGTGACCGCCACGGCGTTCAGTGTGTTAACATTGCAACAATAATGTAGAAATTCACGCGCACGCTTGAATATTCATATATTTTTTCCGTTACTATTTATATTAACTGTTGACTGTCAGAGTGGAAACAGCCATCTCTGATCAGACAAAATATAAATTACTGTTTTTATTATAAATCACAGAGGAAGAAAATGTTTAAGTATTCAATTTTGTACATACATGCCCCTCTATATTAGTGTTGCAATGTAAGATTCGCTCAGAATATTGTCAAAATCAATAATTATTTAATTAAATAGAATTTAACGTGTTGGTCACCGCTGACCCCCATGGCAGTGAACGTGTTAAAAATAGCAATTTCTGTTACGTCTGGCCAGGGATGTCTGTTTTCACTGTGGCGGTCAATGCGTTATGAGATTACTTGGCACATGGCGTTTGACCAGGAACATCCGGTTCCGCTGTTGCAACCTCCGCACTAATTTCATTATTCATCAATTATTTTCTTCTCCCTAATTCGTCGCGGATTCCGTTTGTCACCTGAACAAACGACGCTGTAAATTGCTGAACGGTCGTATCGGACGCGATAATTCGGTGATAAATTGCCGTGGATCGTGGAAGACAATAATCGCGCGAAACGCGTAATTTAATTGGACGTCAAAGACAGGGGCGGCTATACACCTGGGGGTTGGAACTGCGAACGGATGGAAATTAATTTAGTCGATGCGCTCTTTTCTCTCCGCGGAGACTCTGCCGCGAATTAATACGCCGTTGAATGCCATTATATCGGGATCCGGCTCGCGAGAGACAAACGGACGGCTTGTGTTTCTCTGTCCCATCCGAGTTTCAGTATGAATGCCAGAAAAATCCGATCCGCAGTCACGGATACAATTAAGGAACCCCTTGAACGCGCGAGGCCCTCAAGGGTGTTCCGTTCTTTTTTTTAATTAATTCGGCCTCACGCTTTACCTGCTTACCTAGAAATAACGAGGCCGTTCCCTTGCGTGCTCGTAACATCAACTTTTACCCTCGATCGCCTCGGATTTTTGTTCGCTGACTTGCCTGGTCAGTGTCGTTTCAGTGTATTTTAGCCATTATCATTGAATGATGTTAATTGTTAGACAAATGAGTTGTGAGTATGTTGGGTCACTCAAGGACAGCTTGCGTTTTTAGCAGGTTGGGATATGACTCTGAATCGTCTAGCATGGATTTCTCTGTAATGAGACATTCGAGTGGGGAGACTTGTTTAGGGTTTCAGGCTGTAGGAGTAAATTTGATGGATTTCCTCTGGTCACAGTACGTATTTTATATTTGATATCGATGTTGGTCATATTAAGTGTGAACACTGTAATGTTCATGGTTTCGTGTCTCTCGAATATTCTCCGATGAGAATTTTATTAAATCATTCTTCGATTTGTGTTAATGAGAAGCAGCCATCAGGGCGCGAGTAGATGATCCGCATTGAAAATTCTATTAAAAAATTATACTTCCGTCGGAGTGAAATTTTGAACCCTCTACGTACGAATAATTAAGCTGATGAATATGAAGTGCAAGGATTCGAATCCTCTGAACCGAAAGGACAACCTTGAAGGGTAATTAATATTTCACGAGGTTTCGATTAATCGTCTCGTCTAATATTCACTCGTCGAAATTGAGTCGTTGGTCGAAGGAACTGGTGAAAAATTGATTAACGAGTCGGTGGTTCAAATATGGCGTGCAGTGAATTCTACGGAGTTCGCAGCGAGTTTTTAGGTTAACGATCGCTGAGGGTGCGTTAGCATATTGGGCGTGTTTCTAGGAAAGCTGCCGGCGGAATTTCATTTGTGTATACGCCGGGGGTTTCTGTCTTTCATCTGAAAATGGGCCGTAGAACGTTGTTGGGTCATATTTACTGTTAGATGCCTGAAAACACATCCGCGAGACCGTTCCAACGTGTTACTCGCCGGTAATTGTGTTTTACGACGGGTTTTCCCCGGTTTGCTGCGAAATATAACGACTACGTGTCGAAATAAGAATTCTACCGCCTTACAGACCATATTTATTAATTATTTTTGTGTTAAATACAAATCAACTCGTAAGAACGTTGGGGTCCTCAGATATTATGAAACATTTTAGTTTCTTCAATGGTTAGGTTAGGTGGATTGAATTCGTGAGCCCTTCAGACTATATGTATTTATTCTGGTTGTGTCAAACATAAAACAAACTCGTAAGAAGGACTTGAATACTGGGATATTATCAAACATTTTAGTTTTTTCAATAGTTAGGTTAGGTGGTTTGGATTCTTCAGCCTTACAGACTATATTTACATATTATTTTCGCGTGAAACTCAAAGCAAATTTGTACATGCGACTAGAGTAGTAGTCGTGTTCCTGAAACATTATCTACCTGTTCAATTCTCTCAATAGCTAGGTTAAGTTGGGTTCGACTGTTTAGTTTTGCAGGCAATACTTCTTTATTACTCTGGAGTTTAATAGAAATCTACCTCGTGGACAGGGCTTAACACTATTACTGTGATGCTGTAGCGTTGTTAAACTATTTGATTTCTTCAAAAGCTAGGTCAGATTGGGCAAACGTTTACCCAAATTGAGTTCGATTACGTACATAGCTATTAATTACAGTATTACAACGATAAAAAAGACTTTTCAATTTCCTCAAATACTATTGACTTATTTTCATTGTACACGAAGAGATCACTTTACAAATCTTCTCGAGTGAAAATATGAATATCGAAAATTCTTAACCTGAAATTAAAGTTCGCCTGAAGGTGAGCAGAGGAATGGACGCGCTCGCGGAAATTTGTTTAAAAGTATCGGCCCTCGGCATCGAGCTCCGTCGAATGATTAACGAGATGACGCACACGCGACGTAGAAGATTTTTTAGGCCAGGTTGCAGCTTATTCCGACGCCTCGATGGGCCTGGAAAAACGAACGCAAGCGACCGTGAAAGAATCATGGGAAAACATCATTAAATCACCACGAGGAGTCCACTTGAACGTTTCTCTCAGTGACGAACGATAGTTAAATCGAGCTTGAAAGCTTCGGGACATGAAAAATTAATCACAGACTAAAATTTGCTTACCAGTCGCATTTCTGTATAAATCTTAAAAAGGTTGCAATTTACCTAAAAACTGTTCTACAGGAGTAAATATTTACATAAAGAACGATTTCGAGCACATGGATAATTCTATCAGATTAACAGTTACAGTTACTTTATAAAGTATAAAAGAACGGACCCTACTTTATTGTGTGGTTAACAATTAATATGAGTGGCTGATGGAGTGTCAAACTTTTAATTAAAAAAAATTCTTCGTCGCAAATTGGCACACCCTTCCTCTCTGAATATGCATAAATAACTCGCATGCAAGTAGAAATTAATCCTCGCACGTCTGTCTATTGTACATTACGCTAATTATTCGGTTGCCGTATTCCTGTGCGTGTTTCGCTCATTAAAAATATTGAAGCGCAAGGGTAGCAATTTAATAACGCGATGGAAACATGAATTTTTTATTTTTTCGATTCCGTATCTCCACGCGAAAATTCCTTCGCAGATTGTACAACAGATATCCTGTTGCTAATGTTATGAGTCAATTATTTATATCGCCTTACGAGCTTCAGTATAGATAGCTTGAGGTATGTCAAAATAGATTGGCGAGCAAAACGTCAATACAGTTTATCACGACCTTTCTGTAACTCGCGATCGATGCGTTACGAGATGATCCCGGTATAATGCAAGATTGGCTAATTATCGCTAATAAATCCCTTGCTTGATGTATATTTGTATTAACAATCGTCTGAGAGGAATAATTGCGTCACAAATTTAATTACTCATTTAAATCCTGTGGTATAATTTTCCCTTTCTTTCTCAATTTGTTTAACACGTGCTCATACCTCGAAATTGTTACATGCAGTTATATTATTTTATTTAGGTTCCTATATAACAGTCAGGTAGCATGACTTGCTGCTTTGAAGTTTTTTAAAAATTGTTTTAAACCAAGTGTATCAACGAGCAGGCGTGTTGCTGTCGTGTCTGACCAAAGACGGAATTTTTCACTGTAGCTCGTGAGTTTGCCATTTATGGATGACACGTGTACTCGATTATTGATTACATATATTTAATTAATCAGAAATAATATCAGTAAATATTTTTAGTCAGGTCGAATAGAGTCAACAAGAAACTCTGAAGGTTAGTAATAAGTCTGATTAACAACAATGCATTGGGTTGAGCTATAAATAACTTTCAAGTTGTCTTCTTCAATTTATTGAACAATTTATCAGAGAATGACTGTTCTTGCTTCGACAGCGTGTTCAAAATTCAAGAACAAACCTTCTACCACACTACGAAAGTCACTAGCGCAGATAAACTATCCAAATTTTTATAAACAAACGTTCTGACACTTACCAGAAGTTACTTATCACTAGACTGTGGATGTTTATGCAAATATACATTCTTAAAATTCAACATTTTTTATGTCATTGCTGTTATAAAAATGGAACTGTATTTTGTTCTGCGAATGTTTCAAAAATGTCCTTTTTATTTCGTCGCCGTTTTAAATGTGCGTTTCTCAGATATTTGTATATGTTAAATTGCATCAAAATCCGCAGTCTACTTATGAGTCACAGCAGTAATTGAAAATTATTTCAATTTTATATACAGTCACTCATGAAATTGATCAACCGAATATTATATTTCAAAATTATTATACTTGACATTTTCATAGGGTATTATTTGCAACAAGGTTACCATACTTTAATAAAATACATGTCAAGTACTCCGGCATAAGTTCTACTCAGTCAGTTGTACTTGCGTGAAGGAAAAAAGGTATTGGGTTGGAAACAATTGCCGACCCTCGAAAGTTTTCATATGAAAACATTTATTAAAATCCGCATTTACATCTTAAATGTTCTGGTATTTTTTGACTGCGTGATAGCAGAGTCGAGGGAATTTCGAGACGAAGAAATTCGAAGGTCGCGAACTTACAATTCGTTGAGAACCTAATAATTACAGAAATATTTTATCACTTTCGTGAGTCACTGCAAAACTTAAAAAATATGATGCTCTGGGTAATTACGTAGTTGTATCCAAATTGTCGCTCTTCCTATCGACACCAAACTAATTAAAACTTAATTTTTACCATCGTCTGTATCTCTGACGGTACTCAAATTTATGCACCACGAATTAAAGTCTCATCGAAGAATTTCGAGCCCGTCAAACGAAGATGATCGTTGTCATCGAGGCCAAAACAATTTCGCCTCGCTGGTGCATGATTTAACCGGTTTTTTCTGGGAGGCGGTTCTATTTTCGATTTTTACGATGCGGTTCGTAACGAGCACGGCCGGATGTCAGCGTGTTACATTAAATCTCGCGTTTCATTTTTGATATCCTATTACTATCGAGGATCAATTTTTCAAGCTGCCGCTCGCGCACCGGAAGTTCCCTATCGCCTCTTCCATTTCCGGTGACGCTCCGCTTCTCGATACGCCTTCCTTTATCGACGAACATATTACCACCGTGCCACGGACATTCTTCACGTTGTTCGTTCACATTTTATCGCGTATCGATATAATTTCCAACTTCCTATCTCCAGCGCGAAAACAATTTTCGCAGCTTTCTGGTTTAATTAAACTGAATGGAAATTTTCTGAACGGGAGGGAAATTCACTTTGCGGGCAGATACATTAAATACAAATTTTTTACAGGACATCTAGAGGACAATAATTTGCAACGTTTTAATTTTAATCTGTAAATGTCTGATTGTGAGCTGTATTTGGAATTTTTTTATCAAGTTTTTACAGTAATGTTTAAATTAAATTGACTTTATGAATCTCTGGACGCATTCAGCGATTTTTCGAGAACCTCTGAAAATGTATTTGGGAATTTGTGATAATAATTTGGAATTTATTGTGAGTTGTAGTGTTTACAATTTAATTTGTAAGTCCCTGAGTTGATTTCGGAATTTTTTGTATTTAATGAAATTCAATTTTTGTTTCTCTGGAATGAGACAACAATTTTTGACTCAATTTTGAAAGAATTTCTGGGGACGTGTTTCCGAACATATGAAAATCGTTTGTAATGTATTATATTATATAAAGGAATTTTAGATCAGACAGAAATTGAACGTATGAACCTTCGAATTGAATCTAAAATTTGGAAACAAGAATTTAATCTGGAAATTGAGAAACACCTTAGCATCTGATAATATTTTCCAAGTGTGTAAAATTGATTATGTAATTTCGTTGGAAATTAAATTGAAACGGATGAGTGGAGCACACGAGACGATTGTTGATTCGATAAGGAATCAAGCGTTTAATCTAGAACGATTAATCGGGTGTAGTAATTAAAACGTCGTTTAGACGTGAGTCAGCGCTGTCACGCGATTGTGATGCAAAAATGGATTTCCTTCGCAGCGGTAAACTGGGTTAAGTCATGGCTGCCGTAAGATGCATGAAAAAGGGTGGAAACGTTCGCAACGAGTTGTGACATTAATATAATGCATCGAAGCGGAAGAATTTAAGTTGCATGAGTTACGTTTCGCTGACGCTTCGTATCTACCTTTCAACTTCTTTGTGGGACAGATATTTTCTCCGTGCATCTGCATTTTATATTATCGTATGTCAATCTTAATTTAGCTGAACAGGCGCCTTCCAGTCGGCCAGAATGATCGAATATTGAATCAGAATTTCAATATAATTGTTGAGGGTACGGTTATTAATAATTTATATAAATCTGAAACTCCTTGAGTTTCCAATTTCGGTTCGAACTACATAAGCTTTCTATTTTATTAAATGTTCAATTTTTTGGCCCAAACTTTCAACTTTTTTAATATTTTGTTGCATGTTTACAAATCAAATTCGATTGTTTAAAAAATTTAAACTAGAAACGATCAATAAATGATTGCTACTTGTGACATCAATATTTATTATGATATATTTATAAGTGAAAAAACATGAACAAATACAACTATAAAAAAATCATAGGATAATGTCATTAAATCGCTACTGAAAATAGTACTGAATACAGTTTTATCTGCGTCATTGTTCTTCCTAAACTTCAAACGTTTGTTCAATTTTCATCCTAACTTTCATTTTTCTTCGTCCGTCTCTCATAACATAAAAACTCATTTTGACGCCTCTGTTAGCCTAAAAGATATAAAAAATTACCACCGTAATCTTCATAAAATATTTATTGAATTTAATCTTCATCAAACTTTCAACCTAATCTTCATCTGTACCATATTAAACACCGCAGTGAAAACAGCCATATCTAATCAGGCACGCTATAATTTACTGCTTTTAATATCGCCTATTCAAAAACAAATATTTGCTTCCTCGATCACATATTGTACTTACACTGCTTCGCAACCATAAATTCACATAAAATTTTGCAAGGACCAGCACCATCTAAATTAAGCAAAAATCGAGGCATCGGTCAGCAGTAAACGTTAGAGTAACGAAAATATTAAACGAACAATTACTTATAATCCACTACCATTCACCAATAAAAAAATACTACACCAGAAGTGCAATTACCTCGTCAAGCGATAAAAATTTTCCGAGAATCCATCCAAGGTATAAAAAAAATCATAGTCGTCTAGCTAAACATCCTAGAATTACCTGCTTTTAATATTAATTATTGAAAAACAAATATTTATCTACTCGAACAGACTCTAAATTAAATAAAAATCGAAGCATGCGTCACTAGGGAACTCCACAGTAGCGACCACAGCAAACAAACAATTATTTATAACCCACTACCATTCACCAATAAAAAAATACGACACCAAAAGAAGGATTATCTCGACGAACGATGAAAATTTTCCGAGAACCGATCGGAGGGATAAGAGAGATCGCAGGCGCCGGTGACGTCGCGTGGTCGTACAATAAAATCGTGCAAAGTCCGCCCCACCACGCGTGACATCTGCTTTCGGGTTTGCTGATCGTCTCGAGGCAGATGTTTTCTGAAAGCGTTCATCGGGATGAACGCGGCGAGCAGCTCGGCGAAACGGTCGTACTCTCCGCTTTAGTTTTGACGCGAGTACGCGAGCGAGCGAGCGTGCATTCGATCGTGACCGAACCTCAGCCGAAATTAGACCATCTCGCTGGAATTCTGCTCGTTTCTCTCCTCGAACCGGCGCCTCCGTCATTTCGTTCTCCTCTCTCACGCGTAAAGCTTCCGATCGGCTCGAAAAATCCGCGTCCGACCGCAAGGAACGGAATTTCCGCTGTGCCGATGTTTTGGAGCGAGCGAAGACAGTTTAAGGCGAGGACATCGGGTGTTCAGGTCTGAAGAATAGATTCTGGGAATTTTTGAAAGAGCCTGTAGCTGTTCATCAGCTTGGAATCCCGGAAGAGTAGTTGATGCTACTTTAGTTCGAGGATTATGCTGGTTTAACTTCGACGCGTCTGCAGATGTCTATGTGTCGGTCTGATGGGAGATTGTTTATGGAATCTTCTATTTGGCGGATTGGAGGTGCATTATGGAGAGTTACAGAAGCGATTATTTCTTTTAGACGTGAAAGAACATTTCTGATTTCACAGAGAATAAGGAGAGACATTGATATGTTGAAGTCTGGCTGAGTTTGGTTGAGGGGATTAATGAGTCTTCAATCAATCATCGTCTGATGTTTCGCAGTCTTTTGGAGCTGAGAGTGTTGACCTATGCAAGAAATGGATTGATCGAGCTTCCAGTTATACATGGACAGATGGAGGTCAAAATTTGGCTGAGACCATAGCTCAGATCATGTAGATTTCTATACTGGAAAACTTCAGAAGTGGTTGGGGCTATCATTCTGTCACAAGGAACAAGTTGTGCTTCCGATCGTTTGTGGATGGTCAATAATCAAAACCGTGCTGGTATCACCAAGAAGCTGAATAGAACCTTCTATCCTAAGGATTCACCAGTTTCTAATCGATCATTCAATATTTGACAGTCTTATGAAGTGACTGGAGTTGCTGTCCTGTCATAGAGAGCAAAGTGACCAAATTTACAGTCCTCTATGGACATTAAACAATCAAAACTTTGCTAATACCTTAACTGGTGTCATCAGAAACCTTCCATCCGAAGGATTTACCAACACCCAATCCATCATTCTATACTCTCCAACCTTTTGAACCAGTCGAACCTCCCCATCTATCAAAAAGAACGAACCGACCAAATTTTCATCGAGTTACATACCCGAAAACCAGATCACCAACACTCTGTACTCGGCTCCAAAACTTCAAAACCAAGATCCCTTTTTCAGAAGGATCTATACGTGTCCGATCGATGATCCAACGAAGAGAACCGTCTGCGCGGGGTGGCTTTTCAACGATGAATGTCAACTTCAGGCTGACAAGAAGATCACTAGCCCGTACATCGCGATAGGGTTTCAGCCTAATTGGATTCGACTTTGAAAGTACGAGGGAGATAAGCCGGACGATCTTGTAGTATCGATGAACCGATCTCGTTGGAAACGAAAGGGAATCGGCGGGGAAGGTCGGCCAGAAAGCTGCACACCACGGCCCAGATACTAACCAGACACCGGAAGTGCTCGTCGTGGGTTCGTATCAAGGAGAAACCGTTCGGGTTATTTTCGAGTTCGACGCGGAACGATGTCGTCGTGTGCATGTGACGGTCCGTCGTTTCTTCTCTTCCTCGCAGGACAGGATCGTGTGGTCGCGTGTGACAGTTGACGAAGGTGTCGCGGAAGGTGTCGGTGATGATGAGAGGTGTGGAACAGGTGGTTCCTTGAACGTTGCTTATTTTCACTTTCGAGTTTGAAACGCGCCGAGTGGCCGGCGCCGCGGACAGACGCTCTTCTGAGAATGACTTTGGAATTTTTTATGAAAGTCTCGGCAACCATGATGCGCTCCTACTTCGCGAAAGGCAAGAAGCAGAAGTTCGGCTCCACCCTGTCCACTGTCATAGATGTTGGTACCATTCTTCATGCTCTTTCTTCTGCTGTTCAAGATTCGATGCTTTCGCATTCACTGTTGCTATGTAAAATTATGTCAGATTAAGCAGATAAAATTCCATGTTTGGTAAAATAACTTGGACAGCATTTTTTCAGGGTTTGGTAGATTTGGTATAGAACATGAAATTTAGGATATCATATGCTATTTTATACAGTGATTAAGAGTTTCTTTTTACAGTTCACTGATATATGAGATGATAGTATGAACTGATAGCACTATAATTGGACAGTGTATGTTTGTGCAAACCTATATTTCTTAACTGTGGCTTCAACTTTATTTTTGAGCAGTATACTGTAAGTAAAAATATGAGATCGTGGCAAATAGGCAAAAATGTGGTGAACCTGTCATATTTTATTTCATCTATTTTACACAGTTCATGTGTTTTATTATTAAATTAAATAATTCCCAGCCTAAAATTCCGACTAAATTCAATTTCACAATGATAGTGAAGATATATATGTATAATCACAAATTTGATTGTGCCTGACTAGGTATGCACTTTTCCACTGCGGCTACGTGTTAAGTGGAATAGTCAACAACAACTCTGTCCAATCCATTGCAGTATATTTTTCATAACTTCTTCTCGACCATCTGAAATTTATGTGCTGAGTCGCCAATAGAGTGACAGCAGTAATTTGTTTTGTATTGACTCTTGACACACTTTTAATGTGATATTTATATTGATATTCAATATTAATTGTGGCGACACTTGGAGTGGAGAAAATTAATATTAATATTAATATCACATTAAAAGTGCCTCAATATCAATATAAAAAAATTACTGCTGTCATTCTGTAGGTGACGCCACAATATAATTAACTGTTCAAACTCATCACATCTTCACAAAAAAATCACAACGTCTTTAACCCATCAATCAATTAACTCTTCCACAGAAAATTCTTAAAAATCTCCTCTTTTCACATTTTCGTTTTGCAATCACCATGAAATCAAGCTATCCGCAAGATCGTTCTCCCAGAGCGAGTTCGTGATAAAAGAATGCATTCGTCGAGCCCTTATCGGCACCTGGCACGCCGAAATTAGGTCACGGGAGGTCGAAAGCTTGCACACGTAATCCAGCCACGGTGAAAAGGAAACCGCCTGTCAAAGTGTGAAAGTTCAATCCACCGGGCTGGGCTTGTTCGCGTTGTAAATAACAGGTCGGTTTGATGAAAGCTCGACGAGGTTCAGCCGGGGTGACCGTGGTCGATTTAGACCTCTGCACATGTATTTCGAGCTCGATACACGTATGCAGATGTGCCTCCCCGTATTAATGCGCCCATGAATGCGTACAGACACGACGCTTTGATTTACAGCTGGCCGTCATGTAACGAGCCATGTTACGAGAAACGTACACGGAATTTGCAACAACGGAATTCATAGAAAACAACGGAAAACGCAGGATGCTTCTGTAAATGCTGGGAAAGTTCGGAAGGGATCTTTCGGTGACTAACAGCGTTGAGTCAGCTTGTTTTCTCATTTGGAGGAAACAAAACATTTTCTAGAGAGTGGGGTCCATTTCTGAGTCACGAGAGATGGAGTTGAGTGTGATGAGTTAGGTCAAGTATGACTACTCTCTCGAGGTAGAATAAAGGTAATTAAAAATTGGTGAATAGATTTTTTGGTATTTTTTCGGATTCTGAGGTTTTTCGTAGTGAGTGAAGACAGTTGAGTATGACAAGTCAAGTCTCGTCGTGTATGACTGTTCTCTTTATGTGAGTGAGTATACAGGTAATTAAAAATTGGTGAACAGGACTTTCTGATATTCTTTGGGATTTTGAGCTTTGGATAGTTAGTAGAACTAGTTTAGTATGAAGAGTCAAATCAGGTCAATTATGACCCCTTTCTTTACCTGAGATGGTATTGAATAAATATTAAGTTTTAGGAATATTTATCTACATACTTGAGTAGAAGAAACTGGCCCCATAGGTGTACAAATAATTATTTATTAAGATTTTGGTACGTCGGATATCACAGTGAAAACAGACACACCTACTCAGATGCATCATAATACCCTGTTTTAGAACTTAATGACAAAGCACAAACATATGGCAGTGATGTGTGGATGATAACAAATAGAATATTATCCGTTAATACCAATCAATAATATTTAACGATCAGTTCGTTTGAAGAAATATAAACTAGACCTAAAACAATCTAATCTAAACTTGCCATTCTTAATATTTATTTTCATACTAGTGTACTCCAATACAGAACCGTAATAATTGTAAAAGATTTCTATATTAACTGCAATTAATTAAAAATCTGTTCCAACTTCGAATAAAATCTCAAAATCAGTTACTCAGAGTGTTGCAATTATTAATCAGGGATATTTATTTCTTGGATTCGGAAACATCGACGAAGATATCCGGGAAGTTCTCCAGGAAAGTTTGGCGGTATCCATTACCAGATCAAAGAGGCGAACGTATAGTACAGTAATTAGGAAGTACTGCCAGCTTCTATCACACATTCGTATTTGATGGTTCAGCTGAATTCTTGGTGAAATGGCTGCGGTTTACGATTTCGGTGAAACAGGGAGGGAGAGAGTTTCCGAAGGGAATGGCCTGTGTATTTATTAAAGGAAAATGGGTCATTTCCTCATGACTTCTCGGTCTGAAGGAGAGTCGGAATCTCTCGGCTCATAACACGTGAATTTCCCTGCGCATTCCGGCATTCGTGCAAGTTTAAAATAAATCAGACACATACCAAATCCAATATTAGTAAAATAATACCACAAAAATAATTAATTCGAAAGTATAAATATTATAGAAATCTTAAATGAAGATAAGTAAATTCCGAAATATTTATAGAAAAAGTAAAACGAAAACCGAAAGAAAGCAAAAATTCTTCTCTTAAAAGATACAGCAGACAATGAAACTGAATTCTCAACAAATTTGAATAATTAATGTGAAATCACAGATACTACAGAAACTTAAAATGCAGCTAAGTAAATTTCGAGGCTTGAAAGCTACAGCAATCTCAAGTAATCATAAAAAGAATAATCAAGACATTGTAACTAAAAGTCCACAAATTTTCAAACAAAATTTACAAGGGTTCCCGAACGAAAACTAAGAAAACAACATCAAAAATCATTTCTCATGCATGATGCCTGTCAGTTGAGTCAGATAAACCACCAAAGAACGTGAATCTGAATAGCGATTTCTTCGCCACAATTGAAAGCAGAATAACGAGGACGTTCAAACCGAGAACACACAAAATTATGAACAGGAAAAAAGAAGCTTCGAGGTGAGCTCGGTCCGAAATAAAACGAAAAAGTGTCCAAGGTTCGAAGAGGGTCTGAATCTTCACGAAACACAGGATGGATGTAAAAGTTTTCGAGAGCTGTCCATTATACGCGGCCTTGGCGTTTCCCCTGCGAACGATATATCGTTTTAATTAACGCGACGACCTTAGGCGTGCCACCCACGCGAAACTGTTGCACTTTTTCGTCGGTTCGGGTCGTTAAGCATCAGGGTGGCAACCATTACATCCATCAGGAACTATTCGATGATTCCAGGTCACGGCGTCATCCAACTAACGCCATGCGATTCCGTCATCTACTTCGTCTCGATGCTCGCGAGTCGATTACATCGAATCTAACCTGTACTCTACTGAATGTAGGCTGTAATTGATCAGCAGCTTCTACGGATACCCAGCTACTCTAATTATTAATTAAACCCACGACCATTGAAACCAACAGGTCTCACTCGGAGGCTGAGAATTACTTTACCAGGATTTTCAGTGTAAATCTTTTCGATTATTGATCAGGTGCTCTCTAATTAGTAATTAAATCCGTGCACCAAGTAGGCTGACGTGGATTTGTATCGTGAGATGCATCGTGAGGTGATACTTTTGAAGCTGAACATATGTTGAAGTACGGTGGAATGTTGATTATGTGAATTGGCAGGGTCTTCTGCGTGGTCGAATCTGTTGGATCATCGAACGGTTATGAGAATCTGAGAATTTTCCTTGTATTATTATGTACGATCTAGTTGGACAGTACTCTGAGCTGTTTTCCTGAAAGCTTTTGCATTGACACTGTATGTAAGGTAGAACTCTTTCAATCTTATTTAAAAGTCAGGGAAACATTAAAATATATTTTTCTCTCCTGTTTACAGATTTCACAGCATGCATTGGCCGAACCAAAACTATAATAACAAATAGACTGCGGATATTTATGCAAGTTTAAATTTCTGGAGTTCAATATTTCTTCTGTTGATGTAACTAATAAAACGAAACATTGACCAAACTGCATTATGTCCTTCAAATGAGCCGCTCAGAAGCCAAACTGATCAACTCCACGTTCTTGTTTGTAAGATCTACATGAATATTTGTAACATCACCACTTTTCGTTACTTTTCATTTTATGGAGTTGATCAATTTATTATTTCCATAGCGTTAGTAAATGTCCATTCTTCACGTGTTTCGACATGTTAAATTACACAAACAGCCTCAGTCTACTGACAAATAAACGAAAACTACTGATCAGCAGACTGCGGATATTTATGCAACTTAATATATCCAAATTGAAGAATGACGGACATTTAATAACTTAGCAGAATAAAAATTGCATATTTTGAACATTTTAAGATGTAAATACAGTTTTGTTGAAGTTTCATTCATTTGACTGCATTAACACAGGAAATATGGAAACCTAAGAATCTATATTTGCATCAACATCGACAGTCTACTGACCAGTGTCTCTCTCTACACAATTTAATCATTCCAAAGAGCCATATCGAAGCTCTGAATATTCCTCAAAGCATCCCATATTTTTCATCCCTGTCTCGGTACATGTTGGCAGTAAAACCATCCGAGGATCACGAAGAAATCGACTGGAAGCTTTCAAGCTAACGAGTGTATCCGGTCCGCTAAATAGTAGTCGAACAAAAGATTCTTATATCTCGATCTCCTTATATCTCGTCGGTTGATCGATCGTCGACGACGAGTTCTCCGTTTCCATTTCGTTCGACGTCGATAGCCGGAGAAGCTACTTTTTCTTTGCTCGTCAGGTGAGACTGGCTGTTTGCATGGACGATACGTCCATCCTCTCTAGATGCTCTTGTTACTCGCTGGAGCTCGCGGCCGCATTAATTCGTGCCTCGTTAAGGATAACGAACATTCTTGAACGGCTCAATGACGAAGGGTCATTGAAACGAGGCTGCCGGGTCACGACCTCGCGGCTACCTCACCTGCGTCAGGTGCATGAATAAAAGATAATCCATCCGGATTTACATTTTCCCGGGTCGTCCGTGACGAACGATCACTCTCCGTTTTTCTCCACCATCGTGCGCGCGCGCAAACTCACACGCAGCCGCAGACACGTGTGTGCCAGCAGAAACGCACTCGTACATACATACACTGTTGTCCATACGTTTTAGGACAGATGGCATTTTTGTTAAAGAAATAGGATACTTTACTTGTATTGCTGCAAAAATTTGTAAGCTATATTTAAAACAGTTATGAGAGAGTAATAAAGTAAGAATTAAGGGCTGGCTTTTACAATCTCCCGATTTGAACCGAATTGAGGAAATCTGGAATGAACTGGATAAAAAAATATGACAAACAATGTCATAACATGAAGCAGATTATAATATATCCATAAATGGGAAACTCGCATCTAGAATGCTAATGTTAGTGAAAGTGATGATGAAAGAACGAAAGGGTTACATTAGTGTAATTTTTAATTAATTTCCATGGTGAGATTTGTAATATACTATTGAATATACAGTTCCCTTATGGTGTAAAGCATGGAATAGGTTACTGTCTGTTCGAATTCTCCAATGATTCCATAACCTCATTCAGATTTATTTCAAAGCTTATAAGTGTCCTGGGGGTGTACACCTCCGTCCATAAATTATGGGACCTTACCATTTTTTAATAAGTGTAGATCACAATATAGCAGATTTGGTAACTCATTCCGATACGAAGAATTCTGTGAAAAACATTTATGTTTACACAATGTATTTATAATGACATGGTTAGTATTTTGTTATAATTAATATAAGAAAAACCGTAAATAATTATGGTACGGTTCAAAACCAGTTTTCAATGCATTAAATTTAGGGGACGTTTGTTTCGACTGTCTGATCCATGAACACACTGTATTACAAGCTACCATCGCGAAACAGGAAGCATATATTTGATACTAGTGTTTTATACTATTATAGGGAGCAAATATATTTGAACAGTTAGGAACTGTATTCAGTGTAAATAATCAGTAAACAGTTATTTGATTTAATATTGCGAGTGTTTAATAATTTTAATTTAAATATAAAGCTGCGATTAGTGTCCCGTGACTTATGGACGGGGCTGTACGTACGCGTAAATGCTAGTTGTCGGAGCGAAGCTGAGGCTGATAATAAGAAATCGATGAGCGTCCTGTCTGCGACAGAGAAACATTTAGGTCTTCGACTAAATCCAGACGGCTTTCAGACAGTCCAACAGAAACAATGGCTCCGCGAAACCATTGTTTATTTATGGCTATCGGGATCTGGGATGATCGATCAGCTGGAAAATAGATTTTTCGAAAGCCGTTGTCCATGTCAGGTCAACGTATTCGGTACTCCAAACACTTGGTAACAGAGACTCTCATTGTTGAGCATCGTTTCGGAGGGGAATTCTGCTCGTGATCGATTTGTTTGAACAATTGGTCATTTGCTCTCGGAATGTATATTTGGGCTATTGTTCGCGGGGCACAATCTGTTTTCTGGATTTCGGGGAATAATTTTGGGTTATTGAGACGACGACAGAAATCTATATTCGATTTTCAGATATTGAGAAGGTTATGTAAATCCCGGTGGTTCTACTGTTAAGTTTGTGTATTGTTTAATCATAATTAAAATCGTGGTCTGTACACATGCTCTTAATACTTATTTTAATTGAGGCCCGATTGAGATAGTAAAACACAGTTCTTTCTAATTTCTTCTTCAACATCTAAGCTAATGTTCTTTTTATTTGAAATTTGACACAGGCTTAAAGTTTCTTATTTTTAACTTAAGAGGGTTAATTAAGTTTTAATCAGGGTATCAAAGTTTGCAAAAATTCTCTCATAGAACCGCTAAGCTTTATTGCATCAAGCAGCAGAAAAATCCTGGTGTTTTCTCTCCCTTCCTCAGTATCTCATCCAACATTCTTTTTATTATACATTCAACACAAACTGAAATATTTTATTTTTAATCTAAGGATTTAATTAAAATCTAATCAGGGTATACGAGTATGCAACAATTCCCCAAACAACTAACGTAAGCTTCATTAAACATTCAGTCAGCAAAAAAATCTGATTAAAGTCTGCTCTCTCCTCTTTGGTATCTCAGCCATCATTCTGTTTCTCATACATTTAACACAGTCTAAAATACTCGTATCTCATTTCCACTCCATAAAATCAATTTCAGTCCAATAAATCGACAAAAATTCGCAAAAATCCCCTAAAACAACCAAAAGATCCCACAGTCTCCCTTTCTCCAATACTCCATTCAACAGATCCCCTACTGAACCAGGCAAACACGCGATGACTACCGGTCTAGTTCGT
Organism: Macropis europaea; assembly: GCA_916610135.2. Lineage (NCBI taxonomy): Eukaryota > Metazoa > Arthropoda > Insecta > Hymenoptera > Melittidae > Macropis > Macropis europaea. Next base: position 25,915,362 of record OU744344.1, read on the forward strand.
CCAAACAAACCTCGTCGTCGGGTAAACCGGCCGGCGGTGGAAAAACAAATGTTAGCAGCGTCGTGGGACGCCATTAGCCGAGGCAAGAAGCTTGTAAGAAGCTTCGAAGACCTCGAGGATGATCCCACGGATGATCAATCCCGATTAGAGAGTCTCACGGAATCTGGGCTGGCTTGTTATTGGCCTGTAGGCGAGGTCGCGAAGGCAGCCGGTTATTAAGGTAATAAGGCTAACTCTGCTAAGGTTGGATACTTCGAAACGTGGTCGGCGTAGGGTGTGACGACGGGGGTTGCCCTAACCCACACATAGACACACACTGGCACAGACACACACAGACACGCCAGTCTCTCTCTCCCCTTCGCCAATCGAACGCCGCCACCCTTCGCGGTCCGCATTGCATCAGTGTGAGGCTAGCACTCGACCAGGACTCTTCCGGTTCTTCCTCGCCGCGTTGTAAACAACTGATATTCTCGTATTTAGGGCAACGTTCCGTCCAGCGGATCGATATCCCCGGTTCCTCGAGTCCTCGAGCCTTCACTCGCCGGATCGACAGTCGTTTGCCCGCCGCTTTTCCGACGCCGTTTCGCGCTCGATGAACGCGCCTTAAACCGTGTCGCCGTCTGTCTGATCCAGCGAGATTTTCTCTATCTTCCTCTCAGGCTGGATCGGCCAACCTGATGCACCGAATCGTCAGAGCGCGAGTGTAGCAGGTAGAGAGAGAGAGAGTGGAGGCCAGTCGGTGGTTTGAGGTAGTTCGAAGCACGTGTACGGACCGTGTGTCAGTGGGAGGCATAGTGTGTGCCAAGTGTTTACTTATGGTCGATTGGCGGCCGTGGTTTCGTTGCAGAACCTACACGAAGCCGGGCTTAAATGGCAGAGAGTCCGATTAGCAGCTCGAAACGCTACTGTGCCAGACAGGTTAGAACTACTTCGACGAGGATCAGTGTTGTCTTTTTGTTTCTGGATGGACGAACGCTGGACTGTGTTCAAAATGTATAATGATAGTCTATCAATGAAATAGTCGGAGGAATGAGAGTGTAGATGAAGCTGAGAAATAAGGGAAAATGTGTATTATGTTTTCAGCTACAGGTTGTATGACCATTTATTATGTATCATTCAGAGAACTCAAAGATAATTCGTAGGTACGTTAGTTTATACAGGAGACAGTTATTTTGAAAAATGTACTACTGTTTCTTAAGCAATGAAAGTGAATAATATTTCTTTTGTATACTCAGGTCTCATTAGAAGTGAGACCTTAAATGCTAACTCCCTGACAGCGGGATAATAATAATAGTAGGTTATATTGCAGAATACGATTATTTTTAAGGCAGTAGCCCAAGGAACAATAGAGAATTTGAATAGAATGTTACCAATGTCATTAATTAAATATCTGCGTATTTAAATATCTATTCTAATACGTCTAGCTATATACGGAATTTTCTACTGAGTCAGACAAAGCCTTAACGCGTTGAATGCCACAGTGGAAACCACCATATCTGATCAGACGGATTACAACGCCCTGTTTTAAATATAAACCGAGAAGAAAAAAACCTTTTATTATTTAAACTTATAAGTCTTACCTTATATTATTGTTACAATATTAGTATCGCCTGAAATTTTATACAAAGTGCTAGTTATTTAATTAAAGAAAATCTGACGTGCCGATCACCGGTTACTGCCACGACAGTCAACGTATTTAACTTGATAAATCTAAATCATTAAGTAGAGCATGGTCGTCTGATAATTACTGTATGCTACTACTTCTGTTGAGCGTTCGTCAATATTATTGACATTAGTTACGCTTTAACACAGTGTACACAAAATATTTGATTACCGCAGAAAGATGACGGCGTAGCTGTTAAATAAAAATTACTTTTTAAAGACAAGAAATTGCAAGTTGAGGGTACAAAAAGTACAAAGTGCAAAATTTTGTGCGAAACAGGTGTTGGATCTGAAACTTTCCTTTCTTGATATTTCAACTGTAAACTATTAGAGTGGAAGCGAATGTGGAGGTGTTCTCTACTTTTTTCTGTTCGTACTCAACCTCCCGTGGGTGTGCTACAAAGGAATTCGAAAACATCAAACGGAACAGAGGCATTTCAGACATTTTTCATTCGACCTGATACACGGAGAGAAAAAACACAGGACGTGAAATATTCTACCATTCTCTTCGACTCGATATTCGACAAACGCAATAACAACCACGTTTATTATTCTCCGGTCGGTTTTCATCGAATAACAGGCCGCACGAGACTCTCCTTCTCGAATAAAACGGTCGCTGAAAACGTGCGCCGCGAAAACAGTTTTGTGGAAACGCTGCGAACGCGAGGGGAAACAAAACGAAAATTCGCCAGACATAATATTCAAAAGCGAGCCATAAATTACGCTGAAAATATGAATGGACCTTAAGTTCGCCGAGTTAACTATACAGAGGGAGTTTAGTGACTGGGTCACACTGTAGGTCTGTTCTAAATGAAGATGGAAAAGAAATGATGGAAGAAATTTTTGCAAAGCACAATCGCACTTCTTAATTAAATAAAACCTCATGTTTTTTTATTATTTATGTTGTTTGTGTAATAAATGTGATCATATAAAACTCTGTACTTCACGAGATATTTTTTATTTCAAATCAGAAAATTACTATTATACGGAGTATTCGAACGTTCCCATATGTACAATATATATTTCTTGAAATTTTTATGTCTCGTCAAATATTCGGTTTTCGGCCCCCTTAAAAAAAGTGATATTGCGTACTCCACACGTATCGATATATCAATTAAAAAAATCATATTACAGAAAAAATGGAGCTCACTCAAAAATACAAATTTTTCTCTCTGCCTTCGCTGCAGACCTCCAGCGTAGACCAGTCACGGCCCTCTGTACACCCCAAAAATTATACCAGAAGAAAAATACAGAGTCCTGAAACACAACCATCGTCGGATGGCCTGTTTCTCTGTTTTCTATTTTCTGTTCAGAACAGAAAAAGAAAAATGTGATAGCTGAACGTGTTAATTTGCAATTGGTTGATGCTGTGTGCTTCAGGTGCTGTCCCTCGGAAACGATATCCTCCCAGAGTACAAATTACAGTCACCTAGAATCGGCAAGTGGACCATACTGCACTATTCACCGTTCAAGGCGGTCTGGGATTGGGTGATACTATTGCTAGTCATGTATACAGCCATATTCACCCCGTACGTAGCTGCCTTCGTCCTATCGGATCCGGATTACAATAGCAGGAAGAACAAAAAGTACAGTGACGATCCCATCGTCATCATAGACTTCATAGGTGAGACCATCCACGCTTGACTTCTCTAGAAAATTAGGAATGTCCGATCGGTCACGTGACTTATATCAGCCAGTCGGTGAACGCGATAAAATCATGTAGAAAATTATTGTATAAAAATTAGACGACATGTATAGCGATATTTCATTTATGTGACCAGCCAGAGTTGTAGTAGACTGAACTTCATTTTTATTATTCATTTGCTGTGACTGAAACGCATATTTAATACGGACAGCGTTGTGTAATGAATGGTACAAATGGAAGAATAATGATTCTATATAGTGTTCATGTCTGTTTTGTATACAATTCTACTTAACATATAGCCAACCATTCGAGTGGTTCTACTACTTCATGTCCTGACATTTTGTGCTGTTTATATATGTGCATATACGACAATAAATTTCTATAAACTCAATCCGTCAATATATTTAAACTGATTGCTCTATTACAGAAATTATAGTAATTTATATTTTTACGAGATATTTATATTTTTCTCGTTTTTGCTATGCCATTGTAATTTTGGTTGTATGAAATTTAAAAAAATACTTAACAGTAGGTGATCAATATTTTGTTAAGCCTAAATCACGCGGTAGGCAATGTGTTAACTTAGAAGCTTGTATTAATTAGTAAGCTCTGACTTATTGGTTCCACCTAAGGAAATGCTAGCAATAATATGCGATTTAATAAAAAAAAATGTACTGTTCGGCATTGAATCACGTTTTCATTGTACCGACTGTTACATGTCGACAGCTTTTGTATCTACTTATTATTGTCGCTCGCGGTTGGTGAACAATGAACGTTGTCAACGACGATGAGGACGCTGATGAGAATTTCGCTTTTTCAGTCGACGTCACATTCATAGTGGACATCATCATAAATTTTCGCACGACTTTCGTGAATAGCAACGATGAAGTGGTGTCCCATCCTGCAAAGATAGCCGTCCATTACCTGAAGGGTTGGTTCATCATCGACCTGGTGGCCGCCATACCCTTCGACCTTCTCCTCGTTGGCTCCGATACTGACGAGGTAAGTTCTCGTCGCACGCTATATCACACCTTTTCCTCCGAATCTTCTTTATACAGGCCGAATTTGATCGTCGTGAAATCGCTTCCGGCCAATTACACTCTCCCCGAACAGATTTCACGAACACCCCGACACAGACCGTATCCCAGAGAAAGAAATAGCTCTAGAGCGTTCGGAACAAACTTTAGAGCCTCAGCCTAGTTTAGAGCCTAGAACGGTAGACCGTCAGAAGATAGCTGCTACCTCTGTCGACTATCATTTCTTTTATTTGCCCTTTTTTTTCTTTTTTCCAATGAAAACTCGACACTTTGAGAGAGTGAAAGCGGAAGTGGTTTGACGGACGATCGGATTTTCGGCTGAACTTTCTAGAATGTCGATGTTAGCTCGTAAATATGATTAGGATGACATGCCGAGCCCAAAGAGTTAAGTGCCCAATATCATAGGTGTGTCTTACCGGATTGGTGCTTAGTTCGTTTACCCTTTTTTCGACGTGTTCTCGGTGTTGAATGATTTCTAATATTTTCGTTGTCGAACAGTCTCATAGTCGACTCGACGTTCTACCATTCTTCCGTTTCTTTATTCTTTTCTGTTTTATTATTTCTTTCTTTCGATGTGCACACGAACAACGTAGCCGGCGGACGAGAAACCTCCTGAACCGAACCTTCTCGTTGTCCGGAACGATTCTCACACAAGTCTCGCCACGAGTGGTACACGTACATGTACGCGTCGCGTATGTCGAGCTTCGGTGTCGATTCGATTAAACGAAATTCACTTATAGAAAGGATTGGCCGTACAATTCAATCAGTCATGTCACGTTCGTTCGATTGATAGAGCAAACAAGATGATCGAAGCAACGAAATCTTTCGAACGATTTTTGTACCTGTACACACACGTATGCATACACAGTCGATCTATATATCGATCGATATATATATATATATATATATATATATATATATATATATATATATATATATATATACATGTGTAAGTAAATCTATATAGTCTCTCGCTGTGAAGATTTCTGCTCTGGTTGTCAAAGTGTTAGATATTGTCAGTTCCTTGTCAAGACTCTCTCCTGTATACACTGTTATACTATTTTTTTTTCTTTCGTTCCACCCCGTGTGCCGTGTCTGCGTTTCTTTCTCGACTTTTCGTTTCTGTCTTTCGTATGATTTTCTCGCGATTACTTTAGAACAGATATGTCCATCCGGAGCAAGGACTGGGCTCAAGCTTATCCCCACTCTGCGTTTATTCCTCTTGCATAGGGTGTGGTCTGGGTATGACGTCGAAACCATTGGTCAGTACGGTTCCTCAAGAAACAGTGACGTAATAAGAATAATTATTTTTTTATATGTGACTTTCTTATTACGTGAGGGGAATGAACGCAAAGTGGGGGTAGGGTGGAGCCAGGCCTTGCTCCGGATAGTCATCTCTGCTTTAGAAAGACTTAGACGTACGCCTGTTCGCCAGATGATTTTTCTATTTTTTCTCTCTCTCTCTCTTTTTTTCATTTTTTCTCTTCTTCCATCGGTCATCGAATCGGAAAGAGAATCGTCAAGCATGCGAAAAAAGTACCGTGCGATAAAAATGTATTCGCAATCTGTACTACCCCCTCGTTAGACCCTGTTGTCCCTCGGTGTGGAGGAGAAAGAAAATAGACCGGTGTAATTTTAATGACGCGCGCAGGAGAGTATTCGTTACACGATCACGATGCGTAAATTTATCAACGGCGAGAGTTTGATGTTTATTAAAAAAATGAAAGAACGAACGAACAATTGCTCATGTCACACGGGAGAATTTTTGGTTCACCGATCACGTAAACTTAAGTTTCATTTTCACGATGATTTCGATGTTTCGTTTTCCTTTGTTTGCGTTTTTTTTTTGTTTTTGTCAATCGAGACGATGCAGGAGAATCATACCTTCTTCTCACGAACTCTTTTTTCGTTCCTATCAAAAGAGCGATTAAATCAATCACGAAATCAATCATTGAACGAACGAATTTTAACCTCAGTTTAACGTTTTCGTAGCTCGGCTTGGACAAGGACGAGGTTAGTTGACACACAAATACACACAGAAAATAAAAAATTACTCACAGGCTGACGTTTTTTTTCTTTTTCTCTCTCTCTCTCTCTCTCTCTCTCTATCTATTTCTCTATCTCTCTGTCTCTGTCTCTATCTATTAATCAAACGCAGGTTTACACACTTTTTCACACGCATACACACACACATATACGTATTAATGATTAAAAGTCAAAGAAGAGAGAAATATGTCACCAACGCAGCCATGAATTTGTTCTTTCTATTTCTTTCTTCCTGTATTTCTTTCTCACACTGTCTGTCTCCCTCTCTCTTCTATCTATGTATCTGTTCCTCTATCATGTACGATTAATTGCTTAGAAACACGTCACACATTGCGAATTATCTGTGATCTTTTTACTGCACAAGATTCTTTTGTTTTCAAAGCCCATTTTTTACTCGATGTTCCGCAAATAATCACGCGCAGTAAACGTACACACACTCACCAGAATATACAAACACACACAGATACACACAGGAAGAAGTTAACTCAACCCACTGCAGCCCCACGATTTTTCAAGGAAGTCGATCGACGCCACGAGACGCAATCAGAATCGAATAAAATAAATACAAAATTTTTGTAAATATTTTTCGACCTGCGTTCCTTCGAAAATTGCCCAAATCTCGATCGATTTCTTTTCATCCCTCAGCATAAGAAATTTCTCGACGATGAACCCCGAAGATGTGTCTCTGCATGTCCACAGTAAAGTATTTGATTGAACAAGAACGATACTGTAAATAATATCCGATCGATCATACTCGGTAGAAGAATCGACTTGCATCAAAGTATGAAACCGTAGCGTTAAAGATATCTTTTTTTATTATTATTATTAAGCCTTGTATCCCTGAGTAAAGAGGCGTCACTGTAAAATACCGAGGGTATGAGTGAAAGCAAACGAATTGAACAGAAAATATTTCATAATCAGTATTTGATAAGAATATTGTATTATATATACATATACCTGATTGGGTAGTTGAATAGAATTAGATGATTATTCCTAACAAATATTGATCCGCTGTTTAATATGCAGCGAACGATTTTTCCACCCGACTTTTGTTTTATCAAATTCTTAATTATCCCCCCGTTTCGTTTTTTCATTTTTACTGTTCCTATTTTTTCGTAGTGACGTAGACGTTCGTTGGGCATCAATAATTGTTGAGAATAATGCCAATAGCTAGAGGCTGTTTTCGTAGTTAGTGGTCCAACGACTGTAATTTTCTTTTTAATCGAGTATCGATACTCGGCAACAAACAATTTCACTTTTTTTGTCTCATCGATACATCCTGAACATCGTGCGACATTTCTCCGGCACGAATTTAGAGGTTCGGTGTATCGAGGACGATTGATCGCGATAATCGAAGTCGAAACGGCTGACTGACGAGTCGAATTCAGAGAGCTTATTACGGATCCTCTGATGAATATTTTTTTTTTATTACAAATCGAGACGGTTTTATACGTCTTTGACGTGGAAAGGCCCAGGTGCAGTTACTAAATAATTCTTAGTTTCTTTGGTAAAAGAATTGTTGCTGAAAATATTTCTTGTTCAGTATTAATGGCTTTCAATACGAATTTTTCCCGAATTCATTACGAATTTTTGAGGCGGAGTATTCGATCGAATAAAAATCAATTTTATGAATTTTTAAAGCGAACAACTGAATCGAATAAAAATCAGTTTTGCGAATTTTTTATTCTACGTTTTAATCGAATTAAAATTAATAGTACCCTGTAAAGAACGAAAATTTCGTAGCAACCACGCATGTCTGCTGTTTACTTTCCTTTTCTACTTCGCGTTTAATCCACCGATCAATGTTCCGGAAAAATTGTTTATTTTTACACTTTTACGAGCTTGTATTTACGGTACGTTATACAAGACAATATATGGTTCTATTTAAAGGAAAGGTAACCTTGAAACGACCTTGGTGCTTCCGCTTGGAAACAAACAAATTTTACCACTCGACTTACCTCTCGATATTACACACTTTATCAACTGAAACTTTTATTCCAGTTCTGAACACTGTATATTATTCAATTGGACGATGTCAGATGATACTAATGTTTGTAATTCGATATTATTTTGTAACTGCACCCGGCACACCTGAGCTTTGGGGTTGCAGGGTTATTCGCGTTGAAAGAAACAATAGAAAAAACACTACAAAACATTTAACACATATCAAAAACAATTTTATTCTCAAAAGTTGATCTCTCGCAGTCAAATCGATTTTTCAAAAATCCACAGGCACGCATATCCCTCACACGACACACACGCTTATAAAGTTGTCTGATGATTCTTCTCGCACATACATCTAACTGTGAAGTCGTCGAACCTTGCAAGGTGCAGCCACCTATTTCAATCACATAATTCACATATGCCCTTAGGCTATAAACTAACAAGAAGAATAAAAAAAAGAGAATAAAATAATCGAGTTCGAGATGCTGTAACGCCTACGAGTTTCAAGATTCGTGTTTTCCCCGATCAAACGCAACTCACACGAACAAACAAACACAAGCACACTGACACACACTCTCACACACACACACGTATAGAAACAGAACAACACGCGAGAGACGCAGAGGATCACAATAGTGACACAACGAAAGCACCCCGAAAACGAACGAATTTTCAGCGGGATATTCCGTAAACGATCGTATGTAAGCTTTTGGCGTTTTCTATCTGAGATTCCATTTAAAGAACAAAACTCTCTGTTGGCCCTGTTCTTTGTTTCTCTTTTTGTTTCTGTTTTACGTTGTCGAGCTTTTTTCCGTACCTCTTTGATTCTTACGCTTACGTTGCAAGCTGTATGATATTTATTAAAAAAAAACCGTACAAGCCCGGCCTAATGTTTGACAATTAATTTTGTGTGTGTACTGTCATCGAGCGACTCTTTGAATTTTCAGTGTCCTCTAATTTCTTTTGTAATTTTTGCGCTTCTGATAAACAATGAAAACTCATCTTGTTGTCTCACGTTTCCTTTCTCTTCTGTTTCTTTTCTTTGTTGTTCGCACGTATGTATTATATATATATATATATATATATATATATATATATGTACACGAAATATATATGTATGTATATTATACATATCTGTACGTCCGGATCTGTTTTTTTGTACACGATAAGCGAACATGTGTGTTTTTCTGCCGCTTGAACGCTTCGTCTTCTTTTCCACTTATGTAATAATAATAATAATCGTAAGAATAATTAATACATTGTGTCTTGCGTACGAGTACGGGTCACTAGGAGATACACGCAAACATGTATATTGTTTCTAGTACCGATAGTGTCTTTGTTGTTGGTTGATCGTTGTGCGTTGAAGATTCTTGTAAATTACTTGTAAACGATGTACCATACATTGTGACACGAGTAGACGAGTACAGAAATTCGTGGAAGCCTGAAACAATAGATCGTAGATGGTACCAATTGTCGTATGTAGCGAACGTTAAGGTACTGAGTATTCCAGGCACCGAATAGAGCATGGTAGCGGAACATTCGAATACCGGATATCGCTGGCATGGAACATGTAAGTTACCCAATTCATTGGATGTACTGAATTCTAACTCGTGAATTACCTAGCTATAAAGTACTTGTTCGATATGTAAAATATGTAATACTGGAAGTATCCAATACCGTAATTAGAATACTAATTCTAACTGATTGTGTGTAAATTACTGAACATAAAAAATACTGGACTTTGACAAACGTTAAAGGAGTACATGCAGGTAGACCGCAAAGTGCCTGACCAGTGAATACTAATAAATATAATGTACCTAAATACAGGTACTCTGTTCCACAAAGTACCTAAACAAAGTGTACCAATAAATACCAAATACCTACATACAGGTATCTTGCACTGCAAAATACCTAAACAGTGAGTACGAATCAATACCAAGTACCTAAATACAGGTATCCTACACCACAAAGTACCCAAATAAAGTATACCAAGTACTTACATATAGGTATTTCGCACTGCAGAGTATCTAAACAGTAAGAGTCAATACCATGTACCTAAATACGGGTACCCTGCGCCACAAAGTATCTAAATTGCGAACGTCAATAGAGTCGGAGTACTTAAATACAAGCATTCTGCTCCATGGAGTACCTAAATAGCGAATGCCAATAAAGACCAAGTACTTAAATGCAGGTATCCTACATCAGAGCACCTAAAAACTGGATGTCATTAAACAAGAAGTACCTAAATAACAGTACCCTGCATTACAAAGTACCTGAACAGTAAGCACCGACAAAATCCAGGTACCTTATTTTATGGGAACTTAGAACCTTGAATACTGGTACCTAAGTACTTATATTTCAAAATACTGAATACTTAGGACAGTGCTCAGCAAAAAATAGTGATCGTCTAAATACTACAACTTTGAAGTACTCAATATATGATTCCAAGCTTGCCTAATGTTTCTAGAGTACGGAGTGCTCACTATACTAAACATCAGAAAGAAATGAAAAACCACCAGAACTGAAACGTCTGAATATTGTGCACGAAAAATATAAAGTAGCTTCGGTATGTAAGGTTCTGTGCATCGAAAGTACCAAATACCGAAAGTACTCAATATTTTAGATGCAGAATACGTATTACTATGTACTCCAAACACGTTGAACACTTTAAATACCAACACCAAAAGTAAAAAGTACTCCAAATACAATCTATTGAAAATACTGAATACTGAAATTGATTAAATATCCAATATCCGAAGTATCAAATACACATACTTAAACCGCCAAGTATCTACGCATATACATATCTATATAGGGTGAGCCAATAATAAAGGCACTGCCCTATCACGCAATAATACATATAAATTGCATATTAAAGCTCTACGTTACGAGACATCGATTCGATACTGAATTTCAAGTTTCGACTGCTTTCGCATGAAAAATCACGTCTTCCCTGTTGTACCGCCATTACTGACTCACCCTACAGGGCAACAGGACATCCATCGCCTTGGACATCTGTTTAAGATGTATCTAAATGCATCCATCGTCCGAATATCGTTTCATCTGACGTATCCCGAACCACCAAGGTACCAATTATACCATGCACCTAATCTCTGAGCTAGCAAACGTCCGAGACATTGAAATCGTTTCAGCGGAAGATACGGTCGAGCAGACAATAGGGTCGAAGTATCAAGTATTTGAAGCTTCCACGATCTTCCTTGATGTACTGGTTCGCGTGTACATCGTAATAACGTTTCTCGTATTATCAGCGACTGCTATCAAACGTCCTCGGATATTCTTGGTAATCCGAGGCCGGATAAAAGACGACCGACTTACATTCAGCTACCATCCGGTCGATCGCTCGCCGATTTATCGCGATCATTTTTATCCTTTCCTGGAGACAGAATCTTCAAAGCATTGTCTAAATACCGCAAACAGAAAAAATCAATGAACGATGCTAGAAATAATTCTGTATACATCAGTATAGTTGCTTGGAAGCTGTTGTCCAAACGTTTGTATTATGAAACGTTTGGATGACTTCTGCCACGTTGACTGCCACAGGATAATCGAAAGAGTAAATTTTTAGTTTAACATATTTACTGCCAGGCTGCATTAGCTGAAAATTGCAAATATTAAACATTTTATGCAGAATGAATATGTTACTAAATAATACAATTTTTAACCGTCATCCGTTCCTTATTTTCCCAACTGAATTTGTCCTTTGGAATCAAGTTGGCACAATGATACACAAAAATTGATATAATGAAAAGATAAATAATTAAATTTGCAAATTTCTGTACATCCAGCACATTGAGGCATAAGACTCTTCGCATCGTTAACAAATAATAAAGTGATGTTTATAGCACACTGCTTTTTTACATTTATCGCATTCTTGTGAGAAAAATTAGTCAAATTGACACGTGGGACGGATGAGGGTTTATCGATAATATTAATAAATTTCATAGGTTTTGTATTGGTTCTATTCGACCTGCTTAGATGTATTTATTAATGCTACACATGATCAAACAGATAACGATTGAATCAAAGTGTCACCTATATATGAGTGAAATGGCAGTCATAGTGTTAAATAGGTTATTCTTAAATTTGATAAAATTCTACACAATTTTACTGGTGTCAATAATTATAAGTTTGTGAAAGGAAATATTGAAATCCTAATACTGTTTATATATTTTTCAGAATAAAAAATATATTATAATACAATTCAATGTTCACATGTCAGACTATGCATGGAATTTTTCACTGTGGCAGGGATCGTGTTAATTAGAATATACAGGGTGTCTGAAAAAGCTGCTATCCATCAGGGAGGTAAAATGATGTAAACACTCAACATAATTAATAACAATTATCTCAAGAAATATACATTCTGAACACTAATATTACTAAAATATTTTATACTCTATTTTACCTTCCTGAAAGAGACTATTTCTCTTCAAACACACCCTGTATAGATAGAAAAAGGGTGTAACATGGTATATACTTTGGTTCTCATTGTACCAAATTGAATTTTGCGTGTAATGTATCGCCAAGCGACCCGTGCATCGAGTAACGAGTTCGAGAATCGTTGGATAGCGATTTCCACCGAATTAGACGAATGGTTCAGTTTGATTGGAGCATTGTTGCATGATAGTGGGTGGCGTCGTTTGATCGAACGGCGCGTATTTTCGGAATGGCGTGCTTCGAATCGAACACCGCCATCGAGCTTTCGGCAGGTAAGGTATCAACGAGAAAGCATGAGTAACGATATATCCATCTCAGTATTTGAAAGGAATGTCTTGCAACGTCGAATGCGAATCACTTTGCAAAATGATTTGCTGAGAACCGACTGCTCGTGAGTTGGATGTCTTTAGTTCCGACGAACGACCTTGACAATAATTCTCGAGGACCAAAAACGTCCTCCACTGTAGTTTACATTGTGAATACAAGATCCCATCTAGACTGTATATCCTTTTCTAATCGCTTATCACTAGCAGTGATGTATTTCGAGCGGATCTTAGTAAGTACCTCCTCGACTTTTGTTCATTATTTTTTCATGGACGATCCATTGTACATAAAGTCCGACGAGTCCAGGCAACGATCGATAGGATTTTGCGAATCGAAGGTAAATCAAAGTCACGCTGATGCGATTGATCAACGAAGCAGAATGCTCACGAGTCAGCTGAACGATCCTGTAACTGTCCTTCTCGAAACATATGTCTTTATTTCATTTGAAAATCGATTCGAAACATTCTCCCGTCAGCTCGATGAAATATTTCGTTTCCTTTTTTGCTGCATCGCGGTCGCTTGTACCTCGAAACGTCATACATACCGCTGACTATTACACGATGGCTTCTGTCTAACCTAAAAAAGAGACCGACCGGTAACGTCTCGATCGATCGACCTCTCGAGAACGACAGTAACACATTAGAGGTGACCGCGAACGATAACTCGAACCGTCGAAGTGACTTTGGCCGCCGGTCGCAAGACGAAAACGCCGGCACGATAGAGAGCATAACGAACGGGCTATACCGTGAAATACTTCGTGGTATCTAGGATGTCGCAACATCTAGGGCAAATCGATTATTTACAACGATTCAGACGCGTACTGTACTTTTTATTGGGTCGTTGCATTCGCTGGCAATTGCACCCTGTTACTTTGCATGTCTCCCAGCGCGAACCCACGTAATCGCTTCGCCGAGATCTTTGTCGAGTACTTTGAACCTCTTTCCCAGGAAATTATGCTCCGAACATGTACGACATGTCTGCAGTAATTGTGGACTGAGATAGAGAAAATAGTTTATATGAAAATTGCATGGTATGAGGAGGCTTTTCACGATGGCAAATATTTTTACATTATTATTTTCAGAGGTATGATGGTCAAGCTCGCTTTTTTAAATAGAACTGTATATTTTTACAGATCACTTGATAGTGCATTTCAAGACGAATTCAGTGACCTATCGTACATACACCATTTTTGACTAATGTTCGAGATATTACGCTTACAAATTTACTGATTCTCAGCGGAAGAAACCCGCCCAAATAGGGTTAATGAATTCATCCTGAAAAATCGAACTGAGATCTTCGTTTCTTTGAAAATAAGAATATAAAATGAAATTCATCTTCGCCAAAAAATTTGCCCCCTCGTACCATGCAATTTTTACATAAACAATTTTTTTGTATCTCGAATACGTTAGAAATTATTGAACCGTCAACAGTTACCGCGGACACACAGTATATACCAACTCGAGCCATACCTACATTTCGAAACTGTTATCGAACAATAAATTGTATTAAAGGTTTTCAGAAAGTCCTCAGGCATCCTGGATAGATCAGAGTATTCAGATCGTATTGAAGTTGTATTATAGTAGACTTTCCGGAAGATCGTTAGCCAAAGTCGGTTCCCGTTGTGTTCGACGAAGAAACGGTGTAAAGCAGTTAGAGTTACACGAACGGGCGAGCGTGAGATCGACAACGTATGACGTGTTCTTTGCAGACGACCACCTTGATAGGACTCTTGAAGACGGCACGTCTTCTGCGGCTCGTCAGAGTAGCCAGGAAGATCGACAGGTACAGCGAGTACGGAGCTGCGGTTTTGCTCCTTTTGATGGCCACCTTCGCTCTTATTGCTCACTGGATGGCGTGCATATGGTAAACTGTCCCCCCGTTTTATCGTACCACCCCTTAGACTCAAACCGCGGAGACTCTAACACAGTGGTGGCCTCTGGAGCAGCGGCCTTCCCCCACTCTTCGTTTCAGTTCCCTCCTCGTTCCCCCTCGATCCATCGTCGTCCAAGATCACAGCCTATATGAGGGGAATGGACCTACAGTGGGGGAAGGCTGCAGCTCCGGTGGCCTTCACTGTTCTAACATCTCTATATAGTAAAAATATTAGATGCTCCTTAACCGTTCAGACGATCGATCTGTTTAAAACATAAATGGAGCAAACGCTTCTAGACTTTGTTAATGGATTTTGCATGAATTCTTGATAGACAGTTGTACTCATAGCGAAGGGACAGTGCTGTTGAATAATTTGTAATTGAAACGTAGATGTTTGCATGAAGAAATAATAGATAATTTTGGAGAACAACGCTGCGACTCTGTCGTTAGACGAGCGGACAATTCATTATGAATGTCTGCCACAGAGTTCGACTACAGTGAAAGAAGTTAGATGGTAGAAAAGAGGATGATATAGACTGCTCGTGGTTTATGCATCCAAGGAGAGTAGGTCCGCGTTGTGTTCGACTTAGCTCAATAATATGACAGAAACGTAACTTATGGAATATCAGGACAGTTAAGGAGAATCCAAGTAGAATAAATTTGCTTAATATTTCATTCCTGACATGGATAAATAAATGAATGAATTTGTATTTGTTTATGAAGAAATTGTTAAAATTGGGCACAAATTTTTTTCTATTCTACGGAGGAAAATATTGTCGAGCAAAATGCTGAAGGTTGACACTGTACTGTTGAAGGTACGCCATAGGAAACGCTGAAAGACCAACGCTGAAGAGCAAAGTAGGCTGGCTCGACATTCTGGCGAATGACACGCATCAGTTTTATTTTCACAACAACACCGGAGGGCCGAGTATAAAGGTGAACGATCTCGATGGTTATCGACTTGATATACGTATATCGGTCTACGTGATTCGAGGTTTTTTTCGAACAGCCTGCGAATCGATATAGCCCACCCTGTATACTGAATCACTCTTTTCGTTTGTTCGCTCGTTTTTTCAGAGCCGCTATATCACAGCACTGTACTTCACCTTTAGTAGTTTAACGTCGGTGGGCTTTGGAAACGTGGCTCCAAACACGGACACCGAGAAGATATTTACTATAATAGTTATGTTAATCGGATGTAAGTAACATTTACACTATCACTCATTTACAATAGCTTTTTCTTCATATTAATTGTTATATCCTAAAATAATTAATAATGTTCCCGTGACTTATATTATCTCTACATCTTACAGTCTTCAGATGTACTCATTTCACTTTTTAGATCAATCACAGACACCATAACTTTTTTATTAAACTCACTGAATCGCAGCATGGCAGTAGTTTTTTTTTAAATTTGTGTATTGCAAGTTCTTAGTTCATATAAAAAATTAATTATCATATGCAAAAAGACAAAGAAAAAACCTGAACACACGGGCATCTCCAATTAAGTTACAGTCATATTCCAAAACAGGGACATATTTTTCATAAAATGATTCGCTTCATCTTTTTTCCCATCACACCTTATTATCAGTCATAGTGATTTTGAAAAGAACAATGAACAGTGAGACAAGGAAGCCTGACAGACGCGTGACGATAGTCTATTCTCGCAGCTCTGTGCAATCGAACTGACTTTTTGATGCTTCGTTTCAGCTCTGATGTACGCCAGCATCTTCGGTAACGTCTCAGCGATAATTCAGAGGCTTTACAGCGGCACAGCGAGATATCACACGCAGATGCTTCGCGTTCGAGAATTTATAAGGTTCCACCAGATCCCGAATCCGCTTCGTCAACGTCTGGAGGAGTATTTCCAGCACGCTTGGACCTATACGAACGGGATCGACATGAACAGTGTTCTGAAAGGATTCCCTGAGTGCCTTCAGGCGGACATCTGTCTTCATCTGAACAGAAATCTGTTAAACAACTGCAGGGCGTTCGAGGGTGCCAGCCCCGGTTGTTTAAGGTACTCCAATCTTTTCAGAATGATATGAGCTTCTTCAGACCTGTGTAGTTTAGGATTTTCATAGACGATACTAGCAGATGTTACTGTCAGGATAGTCTAACATTTCAGCAGTGCTGCAGTTACCTTCAGTAGGCAATTAGGACACACTATTAACTTTAACGCATTCATCTCAAACGCTGATCAAACTGACACTCGGAAATCTCTGACAGTATTAGCTCTATAATTAGAATAGAAAATCTTTAGCAGAGAAGCTGAAGAAAACCAAATTCTATCCCAATTCATCCAAAGCAGATTCTCGTCTCGATCATACTCAATTAAGAAACTCGCATATCCTACGTATTCTGTCCTATTTATTTGCTTAAGTGTATGGTTCGCACGAACTCAAAAGGAAGGTCTAACTCCGAACAGACACTCTACCTACCTAACTCGAGGACTCGTGATAATATTCTTGCAAGGTGTTTAACGTTTACGGAGTTGACTAATCGATCGCTTCACGTCTGTTTCAGGGCATTATCGTTAAAATTTAAAACCACACACGCACCACCAGGTGACACTCTGGTTCACCGCGGGGACGTGCTGACGTCGCTGTATTTCATATCGCGTGGCAGCATAGAGATCTTAAAGGCTGACGTGGTGATGGCGATCCTCGGCAAGGACGACATATTCGGGGAGAATCCTTGCATATACCCGACCGTCGGGAAATCGTCCTGCAACGTGCGAGCTTTAACGTACTGCGATCTGCACAAGATACACAGGGACGATTTGCTCGACGTTCTGGCTCTCTATCCGGAGTTCTCGAATCACTTTAGCCAGAATCTCGAGATCACTTTCAACCTGCGTGACGTACGTACCGTGTTTTAACTCACCGTTAACACGTTGAACGCCACAGTGAAAACGGCCATACGTAATCAGACACGATATAATTTACTAATTTTTCTATACATCGTAAAGAAAAAAAGATTCGAGTACTCAGCCGTGTTCTTCTGTTTCCACATTATTGTGTCAGTATGAAATTTGCTCAGAATTTTGCAAAAATGAATAATTATTAAATTAAATGAAATTTGAGGTGTCGGTCACCGGTGACCGCCACGGCGTTCAGCATGTTAAAAGCCGCGATCAGGAATTTAAAAATTTCACCCTTATTTTGAGAGACAAAAGGATGAAGGATTTTGTGATTCGTAGGAGGAACAAGCTGGTGTTGATCCAATATCAGCAAGGTATCCTGTCAGCACGCCAACGGACGTCGAAGTCGACGCTAGGAGATTCGCTTTCCGTCCACCAAGATACCGTCGAGGACCCGGAGGTCCTGGCACCAATCTTATCCCCACTGGTCGACAAGACTCCTTACAGGGTGATCAGGAAGAGTAGTAAGTTCATTCAACATCATTTTCATGAAATACTCGTTGGACACCACAACATTTTCATGGAACACTGTTGGATACCACAAGCTACTAAACTTGTACCAGGGTCGTCTGTGTAGAAAAATTTATTTCTTAAAAAAGGAAGGGCAGGAAGAGCTTGCAAGGTACTTCACACTTAGAATTAACGTCGTGAGAGAAGTTCTAGAATGAGTCGTTAGAGGCTAGAGTTCTAGTGTTCTACCATTTTAACAGAGCGTAGACTTTTTGGAAATTAAGGGAGGGTATGTGTATCCAATCACCCATCGGGGTCGTCTAGAGAAATCCTGCGCTCTTAGGTCCTTTTCTAGGCAGGACACGATGACCTCGGTTGAAAGGCTTCGATGATGATAGTCACAATTGTAACAAGATGAAAGGTCTCCATCAGCTATCCAAGTTTTTCATTCAAGTATTTCATGGAACAATGACTACTCTCTTTCCTCCAAATGCACTTGTTAGTGCATTATCAAATCTCTATTTAACATGTTTTCGTTTGTCAATGTGCAGCGACAAAGCAAGCGGCCACGGAATTTTGGAATTCAGCACGGATAAGGCCGGCCAGGACGTGACGCCGTTGAACTTGGAGTTCGACGAGCCGAAGCAAAGGAGCTCGACCTTGAACTCCATAACCGGTGAGAAAAATCCCGTTACCTCATCGTCAACGATCGATCTTTGCTCCATCTTCTTCCGTTTTTTTTTGATTTTCGAAGTTGATGCCTTTCTCTTCTATCGATTCTCTCTCCTGTTTGCCGCTCTCTACTTTCTGTCTGAGGAATGTTGTTCTCTGCACGACAAAATAGAGTTCTCTTAATCTGTATACATTATACTACATCCATAATATACATACGTATTCGATAAGGACATTTTCACGATATATCGGCTTCATAACGAACCGAAATGTTTGCTATAACACGGATGCGGAAGATCATTATGATTCAGGAAAGTACCTTTGAATCACGCTTCGCAACACCCGCAAACACATTGACGCTTACCATATACAGAATAATATATACAATATATAAAGAAACATGTACAGAAACATCTGGAAACATTGTACATATATTAAAAGCTCGGCTTGTACCCCCACCTTGTTTCGAATCTCTTGGAACGATCGAATACGTTTCGATGGGAAGTTTCTGGCCCGGTTTGCAACTTTATTCGGAAAAGGTAATACCTGACCCTAGATTGCAGAGTTCAGTAATTATACAGTTTCGTTCTAACATTGTACAGTAGTCGTGGAGTGAGAACGGGGAGATTTTCCTGGTTTTCCTTGAGCTGACGCTTCACGTGAAACTTTGCACTTCAATGCCGGCGAACGTTAAAATTTAGATTTGTACCGCAGAATTTATAGCCCTTTGAGTTGTATAATTAATCGACAGAGACTCTTTTGTTAATCAATGCATAGCAAGTACAATAAGTCAGTTAAATGGTGGATCACTGACATACTTTGTGTCTTAGAATTTTCTGATCAAACAGTAGCAGTACATTCTACGAGCAGAAATAAGGAAAAAATGTTACATAATACAAATTTTATATTTCTACTCGTAAAATGTACTAAAGTAGAGGCACCCGAATTAGGCTACTCAAGGTCTTTTACTCATCTCTTTCTTGAGTAATTAAAAAATGCCTCTGACAAAATTTGAAGATCGCTTTAAAAATAGTGAGTCGAGTTATAGATCGAGATGTGACCTTGAACGATCCCGAAAAGTTTGGTCAGAAGTGTCAGAGACACCCCACGTAAAAAGACAGTTTAATGTAAAAGCTCGAAACAAGACTTCGCACGATCCAAAGGGTGAAAATGCTGAGGTACATCGAAAACGCGTCGACTCGCGAGACAATTACGCGCGGAAAAAATTTGAAAGAAGTTTGTTCCGAGTATCATCGCGCAAAGTTTCACAGAGTACAAGAAAAAAGCAGGAAAGTTCTCGCCAAGTAAGTAGGTTATTTTTCGCTCTCGTTAAGAGACGTAGAGGAAGGAGGTCGTTCTGTTTTGTAACTTTTTCAACCCCCTATTCCCTGTTTCCGCTCCACGATAGTCAGACTACGATCTCAGTCGGACTCATTTCGATTCAATTGCCACTTGCTCGTGTCTCATAAAGATCTTCATTCCTCCGTAGAGTTTGTTTTTCGAAGAGATAAAGCAGAATCTCGTTACTTCGTAGCGTAGTTCATTTTTCATTCGTGCTTTCTACGATCGACCCCTTCTCTGTCCCCTGAAACATCCCCTTAACCCAATCGCCTCGATCATCGATTTGCGTTCTCAGGGTGACCTTGAAATCCCTGAAATATCCCTGGCTTTAACATGTACATATTTCTATGAATTTTAAAGCATTCGAATAATGCCATAAGCATTGAGTTTAGATGACTGAAATCTGAATAATAGTTGTACACACCTTAGGAAAATTATTTAGTGCACGAAAGTGATTTTTAGTATTTTCTTTTTATTAAAGAATGATTTTGTTCAAAGACTTTGAATGAAGATGACACTGCTACAAAGGTTATGTAAATAATGCGACAATAAACCATTTCATGTCAGGAGAGTACATACTCCCTTCACTCGAAGTGTTAGGTGAGCCTGACAATAGGCAACCTACTCCACGAGGTGCTCAAGAAAACGTCGAGAGACCTTTGAGGGAAGGAAAAGAACAGGCAGGAAGAGGGCACATTGAACCGTGAATACATTGAAAACTGTTTAGAATCGCCCCATCGAATAGAAGAATATTTTGAATCGGCTCGAACGTCTATTTTCAATTTCAGTATCAACTTTTACCATTCTTTGGGGTTCAGAATAAAAAGTATCGGGAGAATTATTAAAGAACACTTAAAATAAAGATTATCTACTACCTTGGAGGATTTAGGATAATTGTATCGCTGAATAAGTTACATTGAGTTAGCTATTAAAATGCACTATAGCAATTCAGAAGATCGTGTTAAAAATGATAATTGAAGTTGCACATGAGGACCTGATCTTGAACGACCTAGCGAAGTTTGATTAGAAACATTAGCGGCATTAAGATAAATTACTTACCTAATTTCTTGGGACATAGTTCCCCCCACAGTACCAGAATCACCTTGCCTCTAAATTGGTTACATAGCTTGAGATCCTAACAAATCGTTCCCTATTAACCCTAAGCGAAAGGACGATGCAACGACAACAGTTCGAGGCGATTGCGTTAGGCTGGCAGCGTTTAAGCTTTGCGTTTGCGTTTGACTCCTGAGTTCGTTAACACCTTGAAACCTGGTTGTTCAGGCATGCTAACCCATCTCAAGCGCAGCATACCGGACCTACGACAGCACAAGATCCATCTGCAGCCGCTGACAAGTCACGATTACCTAGCCAAGCAGAGTAAGTATTGATTGCAACGTGTAGACACACGGCTCGTTCTACCATCGTCTCATTCGCAACGAGACGTTTTTTCACGTTAACACGGCGAGTATCAACGTGTACGAGGAAGTTTACCGAAACACAGCCCACGTATTCGATTCCTTCCGAAAATATTCCTTTTCACACTCTGTCGATCCTCCTTGTCCCACATTGTCTCACCCACGGAGATAAGAGGCTCTTAGAGAGTAGGAAGTACACGAGCTGCTTGCCAAGGTGTACTGATTCTGTGCCTGGGTTTATCCAGTGACCACGCCGTTGACGAAACCAGCTAGGAGAAGCTCTGCCGCCGGTGAAAGCTGCCTCAGCCAGAACGTGGTGCATCCTACATCAACGACGTCCAGTCATTACACGACACCCTCGCCACCGCAGCATCCACAATCTCATGGTGGGTGCACGAACCACTATCACGCGTCCCATCGCTTCTACGGGTGGTCCATGTACTCGTTTCGCGGCTGTTCATCCCTGTCTGTGAACGATTCTCTTGATCACCTATATAGCTCTTGGGATTCGGTGGCTGCGAGATGATGTTGAGGTGTCTGATGCTTCTACCGTCGGTCCGTGCACGTGTCTCACTGTTGTCCGTCCTCTTTATGACACATTGTAGCGACTACAGGCGAACCGTCTGCCCTGGGAGTTGGCCAGGCGACGTTCAAACCAACCGGATCGTCGGATGATCAGAATACAGCGAATTTAGTCGAGTGAATAGCGATGATAGATGGTGAAGTGAGGAATGTGTGTTGTGACACGTTGATACTAGGTGATTGAAGTTTCCTACGAGATAATTGATTAGAAATATTGAGTACATAATAGGTAACCAAGCTAGCTAATCTAGCTTTCTAGTACGTCTGCAAATGTCAAGCAATACTAAGGCAACTACTAGTCTGTTTTGTTGCAAATAATATACAAATTATACTGGCTACGCTCTTACTTGACAAACTACATATAACATTTAATAATAAAGGAACCACACGAACTGTACAGACTTAGCCAAGAAACCTCCAAGAAACCGATTACAAGACAGAATTAAATCAGGTTGGGTTAGGCAATCTCTGAACAATTGAAGAACTCTAAGCCCTAAACAATTGATCACAGAAAAGTTAAAGAGGAAATCTTCAAACACCATCTCGCACTACCGATCATCTCACAAACCAAAAAACCTCCTCCCACAGTGTTCGAGCGAGGATTAGCCTTCTGTCTGGTTTTCAGGTGACTTTCAGAGCGGACCAGGCCGGCCTATAGAAGAGATAAACGCCAGAATAGACCAGCTAACGCGTCAGGTGTCCTCGTTGGATCAGATGGCCGGAGACATCAGATTGATCTTGACTCTGCTTCAACAGACGCTCAACTCGTCCAGGGAGAGCTCCAGCATCGAGATGATGCCTGGAACAGCTCCAGCTGGACCAGCCAAGCAAACCAGCAGAGCTCCGGCGCTGGTCCAACGATCAGCCAGTGAACCACAACCACCGACAGCTCCGCCATCGAACAATGGAAACGGAAAGATCCAGCCGAGCACCTCTCACGGTTTGTTCAGGTGAGTGGTCGCCGTTTTTGGTCAACTAGATGTCTTATTCGTTGCACGGTACCGCGTGGAAAAGATCTGAATCCTATGTAGTTCAGCAGGGTGAAGTTAGGTCGATCACAATAACTTGTAAGCTGGTATTTGGAATTTTTAGAAGTCTCCAAAGAAATTTGTGAGGGCTATGCTTATCTTGAGTCTCAGCAGAATTAAATGGATATAGTGTCTCAGTTGAACTGCTGTAATCACGTGTAAAATTATTAAAGTTTGCAATTTACTTAAAACACTGCATTTTTATGGTATAACATGAATTTTGGGTGTTTTTAAAATTGTGTAACACAGGATCCCATCTTTTTCACGCGATACTGTTCCGTTAGTCTGTCTGTCATAGCGAAACTAACATGTGTTTCTTTCTCTCTATCTGTCTCTTTTTTTCTCTCTATCTCTCTGTCTCTCTCTATCTCTCACTGTTTTTCTATTTCTTTCTGTTCGTGTCTATCCGAGAAAAAGAAAAATCGAAATCGTTCGAGAACGACGTGCGATCGGTATACGTAGCGAGAACGTGTTCTTTAATCGTTGTCTGTTTTCTTTTTCTGTGTGTGTCAAGTAGAAACATGATTCTGTTTTTCCATAGGAAGTAATCGATGTTTTTATTCTTGGAAAGCTTTCTTTCGAAATCCCTGGATCAGTTGCATTTGATTTCGGCGTCTTTTATTTTGGAAAGGTTGGACAAGTTCCGAAGGTGACCATACTCTCATACTCTTCTTTGAAACCCTTTTTTTTGCGAGCAGTGTCGCGCAAAGTAGAACAGAAGAGCACTGTAATTGCAAAAAAAAAAAGATAAAAGAAAAACAAGAGAAACGGTAAAACGAATGCTAGCCCCTGCGATATTTCTCTGTTTCGCTGATCAATTTGCCCCTTCCACATGCTGTGAGCAATGAAAAAAACATAAATCACTTTTGAACTGTGATCTTGAGCCTTCTATTTTTTCTCATTTTTTTTCTAATCACAAGTAGAATCGTTAATCGACATCGACATTCGACTCGAGATTCGTTTCGAAACCTCTTAGAGTTTTCTTTTTTTTCATGTTGGATACTAGTGCTAGATATCTTTTATAATTTTGTATACATTGCGATCGATCTTTGAGTAATTGCTGATCCGACTTTTCGTTCCTTTTGTTAATTGTTAGAGTATATCGATCGAGCATTTTTTCACAAAACGCGCTCGTAGATGTATAAAATTTGAGGTTTCTTACTTTTCCCGTAATTCTGTAGCACGTATTGAAAGTTTGAAGGGTGATTACGTGGATAAACGAAGTCACGATAATTCTGATTCGTTTGGTCCCCGATGACGCCATTCTTGAACCGTTTGAAGGAAAATTTCCAAGAAAATCCTTCTAGAGGAGCGTTCCTTTTTTCGTTGGTACATCAGACACGACACTTAGACGATGCTTTAGTATCAACACGTACACGCTTAATAGATCTGAGAATCACGCTAACAAGCATCATGGACGTTGACAGAAACAATACTGAACGCTTCTAAATCGAACAAATATCAAAAACGACAGAAATAATTTCAGAATGCTTTGCAGAAGCAAACAGAAATTGTTTACAGCAAACTCGTTTCTTTTGGACACTGTTTGGGGACAATTAAGAAAACTGCATGAATAAATTTTATTTCCACGAGACTGGACGCAATTAAAAGATGTTTGATCAATTGAATACTTTAGATTCGACCTACGGACACTGTAATATTTTTCAACGTCTCGCTAGCTTCAGCCAGAGACTCACAACAGAGAGCTCACTGTTAGCTATCTGTCACGCCGCTTAACGATACTTCCCTTCGTAGCAACTTAAATAATTCCATCCTGATGGACAGAGGTAAGAGACGCAACTAGTAGATGATTCCCACGAGTATGAATCGCCACAAAGTAGGACATAAGTTTTCATTAGTGCACAAGCATACGTATGTTCTGCTAGTCCCGTTTTAGAAGAGTGCGGTACAGTCTTGACAGTTCTGATCTTACAATCTATTGGCACAAGATTTTGTATAGTTAATTCATACGTCTAAATTATCCAAATCTCTAACGAACTCGGCTGCAAGGTCTCATAAACCGAAAATTCTACACATTCAACTTCCGTCTTCATCACAAAACCGTCGAGTCTCTGCCGTACTCGTTTTAGCACTCTGAACAGGCGGCGTGCTCGTCCTGACAACTAGCCTAAGAAACGACTACAGTGACTTTGGTCGAGAGTAACCCATTCGTAGAGTATGAACAAAAATGTCGATGTCAGATTACCAAAAGCGTAGGAGTCCCAATCAGCCAGACTTGCGACACTGTTCGGGACACTTAGAGGATATTAGAAGCCTACCGAATCCCCTTGTACATAATCACGTGCTTCAAGTATCTTTATATATATATTTCGCTGCTACCGATAGCGGACAATCCGCGGTACCCTGTCGATAAACGATTAATTCGTTCATTTCGATCTGCAGCAGACCTCCGACGAGAGAGCCAACGTCAACGTCCTCAGGAACGTCCCGTTTAACGGTCACGTCGGACACGTCGGCGCTGGCGACGGCCTTGCAGACGGCGTTGAACGGAAGAACGGCGCCGACAAGGTCACAGAGTCAACCCGTTGACCTGGCGGTACCGCCAAACACGCAGCAGGCGCACCCGCCGCACGCGTGGCACAGCCAACCTGCTGCTTTTAGGAGAGGAGAGTTCAAGAGCGGGTACGCTGACTGTTTTCAAATTTTCTGATCACGATCGACGTGGTCGTTTTTTCTTTGGAGCTTCATTCGAGCTGGATCAACGATAGTCGTGTCATTAGACCGTGAAGGGATTATAGGGACGCGTAGACTACGCTAATCGAGAACACTTTTCCTTAAGCCACACGCGTTACTAACGCATGATACATGTACAGAAATTCAGTTTGACTGTATACAGAGTGGGTTGCAGGTCACTGTCTAAGTAAACAGAGAAGATGCATTATTTTAATTTGTTCACTGATTACTGAGATATTGACTTGAAAAGAATGACTCGCTCTGTGCCTGAAGAAACAAAGTTATCAGAGTCGATTGTTTCCATTTGTATATGCACTAGCCAACAGTCCAGTCTATAATCGCTAGAATTTAACGTTAACGAAACGTTGGATCCATCTGCTGAAGGACACTGATCACACTAGGAAGACTCTAGTGGAAAGTTTGCAAGAGGAGGCCACTAAAGGGTTGAAATCGTTCTAAACTATACAATGTTAACCAATATTACAAGTCTTATCTGAAGACTAGTCACATTGTCTAGAAACTCTGAATCTCCAGATCTTCGAAATCAATAACATTTTGTCGAATCAACAGGTACAGCTCGTTCAACAAGCGTTCGGAGCCAGAGGCGGATGACCCTTGGAGCTGCGTGGTGTCGGTGTCGGATCGTGCAGGCGCCCAGCGACCCCGAAGCAGCGAATCCCGAAAGGAGTCGACGAATCATCGAGGTTCGAGCGATTTGGCGAGCAGTCAGCGTTCAGAGAGCAGACCGCATGGTCAGGAGGGTGCGGCGCAGGCGTCTGGGACGCGACAGGAGTCCTCCAGACAGACCAGCGAGGACATGTCCTGGGAGTTCACGATAAACGAGGCGCCGATCGCCCGATTGGAGTCGCTGGACGAGTTGGATCAAGATCACGGTAGTTAAAGGCCAAGGGTCACCCTTCCTCATTGAAGTACTTTCGGCTCGCTTGCGACTGAAACGCAAGGCGTCGTCGTACAAGACGTCGACGGCGCGACCAATGATCATTCGGATGGCTGTGGACTCCTTCCGTTTCCTTCTCAAGGATCTAGCGAACGCGGCGCCAGAATACGATACACGCTGACCGATCGAGCTTCTTCTGGAGATCCTCCCTTCGGTCGTGATTCTTTTCGTGCTAATCGTTTTCTGAATAGTCGAAGCGGGGGTTTATGCGAATGTTGGTGTGGTCTGTGGTAGTCTGAATCACTGTTTCGTTTGGTCCAATTCGCTTTAACGTGAGAAGAGGGTGTACCTAACGTCGTGGGAGTATTGAAGTGGTGGATGAAGTTCTAAATCATTAGTTTCCTGATTAGAATTGGTTTTGAAATGGAAAAAGAGAAATGAAGCTTTGTGCAATTGTTAGAGATGTCTATGAGGCTGCAAATTACTGCGTTATCTGGCAAAATTGTTGTTAACGTGAGATGAGGATGTACCCAGCATCATGGGAGTATTGAAGTGGTCAATGGAGTCCTAGATCATTAGTTTTCTAGTCAGAATTGATTTTAAGGTGAAAAAAGGAGAAATTAAGCTTTGTGCGAATGTTCAAGAAGTCTATGAGGCTGTAAATCACTATATTGTTTGGAAAAATTAGTTTTAATGCAAGATGAGGGTATATCTAACTTCGTGACAAATTTTAGATCATTGTTTCTTTTGTCAAAATTTGTTTTAGTTCAAAAAGAACATGTACCCAGCTTCATCTGAACATTGACGTGGTCCATTGGCTTCTAAATTCATACTTTGTTTAATAAAATTAGGTTTAATGGCAGACGAGAATATAGGCAGCTTCATGCAGTTATTAAAGTGATCTATAGACTTCTAAATCAATACTTTGTTTGAAAAAATTAATTCTGATGGAAAAAGAGCATGTAACGAGCTTCATGGAAGTGTTGAAATGGTCTATGAGGTTTTAGATCATTATTTTAATCACTCGAAATGTTTTTAAAATCTGATTTGTTTTATATAATTATGAAAGTGTTCACCTTCATTGACAACTTAGATCGTCACATCTATAAGGATCACAGAGACTCAGAGATGCAGTATTGACGAACATTGAATCTCTTAGGTGTCCTGTTATCCTTCTTCGCATCATTCAATCTTCTACTTATATTAAAACCTAGTGTTTAATATTCCAAGTAGATTTATTTTCTCCGACACAAACTGCGTTACTGATTTTACGTGTTCATGGAAAATTGGTAACATCAGTGTTTCGTTCACTTTTCACTTTGATCACCGAATCATCAAAACAGCATTTGACTCTAGCGGAAGCAAACGCCTTTGCAGAGCAGCACGGTTAATTCTAATTTAATTAGTCGATATTTAAGGTAATACCTTGATCAAACGCAGAGCAAAACATTGAGAAGGATGATCGGGAGAAGATCGATCGGCACGCGACAGCAATACATCGACAAGGTACAAGACATAAGTTTAAGAGCGAAGAGACGAGAGAAAAGAGTGAGAACAGAAAACACGAGCAGCGTTTCAGGAACGAGTTATATTATAAACACACACACACACACACACAGAGGCAGACAGACAGACACACGCAAACATGCAAAAAACGCCTTCGTGTCGATGCTATTTCCTTCGAGCAATTTTTTCTGATCGAATCAATCGATATACACACACGTACACACGTAACACAAATATTCCCCTCGTGGCGCGAATCCTTTCGTGTTCAAACTGAAAAGAAGAATAAAAGGAAAATTGATGACGAATGAAAAGATTCAAGGGGAATTGCTAATAATAAAAAAACAAAAAACAATGAAAGTACAAGGCGACGGAACAGATCGATCGTTCGTATTAATTAATTAAAATGAACTAATTAAAATAATGGACCGAACGAAACGATGGAGTAGAAAAAAAAGGCGTGGCTCGTGGAATTTCACGAATTTCGGGGTCCTTCGCGTGACACGCGCAGCGGAACGCGTAGTTATTCGAAAGAAACAAAAATTTAAGATAACTATATCGACTGAGAGCACCTTCTTTTTTTTATGCTTATAGGCGACGTTTAAAGATAAATTAATGAGAGAGCGAGAGAGTGAGAGAGAACGCGCGAGAGAGAGAGAGAAAATTAATTTAACTAAAAAAAAACAAATCTATCGAAAGCGTACGTCACGCGCAATATTGCGATCTTTTTTTCGGGAGATATCATTGTACTACGTTGTAAGTTTAAATTAAGCAAGGGCATTGTCGATGTATATATACATGTATATATTAAAAAATATATATACATGACTATACACACAAAGATATACACATATGTCGCGAAAACAAACATGTTGAATAGCCGAATGGAAAAGCGAAACGAAACGAAACGAATAAAAACGCGGATAAATAATTCTGAGTGCCACCACACGAGTAAAACTTCAATGTCCTTTATACAGACACCAAAAAAAAGATAAACTGTAAAGATAAATGAATACGAAAGAGAAGGGAAAGAAAAGATCGAGAAAGATCAGCAGGCAAGGGAGAAACGGAAAGTCATTGCAAGGACAGAATTTAGATAACTGCTACTATTATTATTCTTATTATTATGATTATTACGATTATTATTATTATTGTTATCATTGTATTATATTATTATTATATTATTATTGGCATAAAAGTAGGGAAGAAACGCAAGCGCGATGGGAAAGAGGCGAAGAAAATATAAAAATACCGACGGTATTGAAAATAACTAAAAAGAGTAAACAAATTGCCTGCGCAATAAACGGTACATAAATATTATATATAAAATATACATATATACAGAAAGGGATATGTATATATATTATATATATATCTGTATGTGCGTGTACGAATATACGTGGGATCGTATGTGTGTATACGTATGCACGTTGTAAAAAAGGAAGTTTTTTTTACAAAGTATCTCGAATTAATTGATCGATCGATTAATTGCTCCTAAAGTGTACGTTGGTTTCTCTTCCTCTCTTTTCGTTCTCGACCTCCCGAGTTTACGTTTTTCGTTCTCACCCATCCCGCGATTTATCACGCAGTGATAAGGGTGGAAATCGGCAATCGATGATCCTCCTGAACGATCTGTTAAATCGTTCTCCACCTTTAACGAATCGATCTTAAGCCAGGAATTTTCAAAGTAATGTCAAAGGTCAATGAATGAGGATTTAGAGGGTTGATGAACGAAATAAGGGTTGATGTGAATGCTTAAAATTATTGTACAATTTTTTGGATCTTTATAATTAACACACGATCTATAATTATTGAAAATTCATCTTGAGTCAGATATTCGTTGTTTGCTGAACTAATTGGAATGAAGCGTTCGAAATCGTATGTCAGTTTGATATTAGCTGGATGAAAAATTAAAAATCTAAATATCTTATCGTTTTTATCTAAATTAATAAATCACATCAACAGTGAAATCATCGATTCTGTGAACCTCACTGAACTGTGTAAACAATCGACGAGCGTGTATAAAAATAGTTGCACATAAAATGTGTAAAGAAACAGCAAAAAGGAGGAGAAACGATGAAAGAACGAAAGAAAAAGAAGAAAATGTCGAGGTGAAACAGATGAAGGATCATCGATCGCTGATCTATTCGTTCTTTGCTCAGTATTTTAGGCTGTAAATGAATACCGATACATTCGATGTAACGATTAAACGACTCGTAGTTACTTTGTAACGAGAGGAGCAGCGGCGCAGTGCTAATGAGAAGCAGCTTTTTAATTACAACATAGGTGATTATCTTTGATTATTACTACCAGTAGTAAGACACGCAGCACACGTGGATTTTCGCACTTAGGTACACGGCGAAACGATACGGATTTATTGTTCTACAAAAAACGGATGTTCGATATATGATCCAGAAACAGAACAGCAGCGATGAGACTTGAAAAAAAATCATTTCTTCTTTCACTGTGCTTCAATATTATATTTTTCTTCTTTAACAATCATTTAATTAATTATTATTAATTAAATTCTTGGTAGTTCCTCTTACTGTATTTTTACAATCAACCAACAATGGTAATTAAACAATTTATCGAACATTTTCGTTGATAAATACAGATAACTGAAGTTTTAACTATTGAAATATTCTATATCCAGTGGAAAAAAATTTACAGAAATTCTCTGTACCCGTTTCGACTCTTGTAATTCAGTTTTTGATATTACGATAAATATTTATTATTCTTTGAAAAATGAACATCGCTACTGTTCTCGCAATCAGCTCCACAGACGTATCGACGAAGACGCGACGAGAGTGCAGTGATATTTTCGTTGAGAACAAGACAGAAATAAAAACAGGAAGAAACAATCGTACAACGTTCAATTAAGAATAGAGGCAAAGGGGTTGGATTTATCAATGACACGTCCACTGCATCATTTCGAAAGAAATTCAATGGAGTTACGTTCACGATCGCTGCGATTCACTCCGTACCCTTGTGACATCGAATTTTTGCCAACATATTTTCTAGAGATAACGCGAGCGAACAGATCATAACGAAAAACAGTTTCCAATTGTCTGAAACGTGACGTGCCGTTTGCATTCGCTGTGTCTCCCTTAGCATTTCACAAAACTCTTCTTCCGAAACAGTATTCAATACGAACAAGATTTTTACCGATCGTTTGATTCTTTGACTGCTATCATTCGACAAAGCCGCTCACCGTGTACTGTTGACGCCTATGGGCGTTCGAAGCAACGGCTCTCTACGTATTACCGCAGCTGGGCCGCACGCGGCTTTCACCTCATCTCCGAGTAGCTCGCAGTCAAAGGGTTAAAACAGTCTCATGCGATTTCTTTGTGAATACACAACTCTTACGATTCATTGTGAAAGAGTCTCGCTCGAACGATCATATTCTACTAAATTTCTCGTGGAAACTCTCTCGAATTCAGCGTGCACGTTCGTTTGAAGAAAATATCCAGCACGAAGCTCTCCGTAGCTCAACGATCTTCGTCCTTCGTCGTGATCAGCGAGCAAGAACGATCATGTTATCATGGACCGACACAGAGAGTCCTCGCACGAATGGCTTCGGGTAATATGTCTCGATTATTCAGATCTCCGGGGCGCGAACGCGAAACGTGACGACAAACCACGAACCCGTCATCGAACGATAATATATTTATCATACAAGTATATATATACATATATATATAAATATATTACATAGATATATCCGTTTTTTTATCGAAGCTGCCTCTCGCTTTTCAAACTCTACCGCGGCTGATCGAGAGAGGAAGAGAGAAAGAGAGAGAATGTAAATGGTAATGGACGAAGTATTCAAAAATAAAAAGGATCGACAGAGATTCGATGAAATGGATGTTGTTCGAGGTAGATTCGTGCCAGGACCGAGAATCATTGTCGTCACGACCAGGCTGTGTGACGGAATTTCGTCACGGGTGTTCCTCGAACTATGACCACGCGATTCGCTCTCCTTTCGAGAGAGAATATTCACCAATATCGACTGCACTCGTCGTTCTTCGGTTGAACTGTCGGTCGAGTTGTACGGCGCCCGTTCGAATGATTCCCCGAGTTGCAACACGTTTGAACTTGAGTGAATATTAATTATGTTGAAAGTTTTGATAGTCCGTATGCTCTTTGTTCACTTTACTCGCATTTTTATCTGTTTCTCGAGTGTACCATTTTATGAGTGTACAATTGTTTGTTGAAGTTTGCACAAACGAGCTGGAGACAAATTACTGGAAGAAATTATGAGAAATTCGGATGAATATTTTTGTTAATTGTAGTGAATGGACCCCGTTGACTGCCCCGGTGACATCAAACTGAGTGCATCTGAATCATTCTCGAATGTTATGCACTTCTAACATTTTGTGTACATTTTTCTGTTGAAGCAGCGATACAAAGAAATACAAGCGTACCAAAAAAGGATGTTACGATGTATCGAATTGGTTGGCATATTTTTCAGTGTGGCAGTCAACGTGTTAATTAATTAAATTATTATTAAAAATCCCGCTTTGTAAACTCGATGAATAATTTCATAAATGATTCAGTAGTAGCTTAACCGGAGATCTTTCGAACGATCGAAGTCGAGAATCGAGAGAAACGACAAGGAATCGTCTCGAAAGGTGAGATCGAGGATCACCTGTCGCGGATGCGCCTTTCGTTTGTAAAGAAGCTAAGAGATATAAGAATAAGAAGATGCCGGATTAAAAAAAAAATACAAAAGAAATACGAAAAAAAAAATAAGAAATCCTACCCGCGGTAGATGAATTTACTCGCGTTTTTTCCCAGATTACGCAATTTAAGATTGTTCTGTATATATATGACATAATCTTGGATCGAATACGATTATAAAAAAAACGGTGAGCGCACTGATTTGTAACACGTAACAAGAACAAAATTTGTTCGACAGAAAGAGAGAGAGAGAGAGAAAGTGTGCGTGTGTGAGAGAGTTTGTGCGTGCGTGAGAGAGAATATCACAGAGTGAGCGAGAGAGAGCGAAAGAGAGGGAATGAGAGCACGCGTGAGAGAAAGAAAAGGGTAAAAGATGAAAAGATTTTTGTACCACCCCCTGGATCAATTCCTGCTCTTCACCGAGCACCATTTTC
Source organism: Macropis europaea (assembly GCA_916610135.2). NCBI lineage: Eukaryota > Metazoa > Arthropoda > Insecta > Hymenoptera > Melittidae > Macropis > Macropis europaea. The sequence continues at coordinate 25,948,970 of OU744344.1, forward strand.
GATTCAATAAACACTACACGAGTGGCTCTGAATAATTAATCCCCGACGATACAATGAAAAACAAAAAGAACAAAATGAAATTATATGGAGAACGAGAGAATTCGCTTTGAAAAATTATCGCCTCGAATTTTTTACACCGTAGCTCAATAAAAGAAACGTTCGCATTCAAGGATTCTACTTTATTTCTCTATTAATTAGAGTATATTTTTTAATTTTCCTGTAGTTTCTGAGATTTGAACTTTTTTCGATCGACCAAAAGACAAATTTGGGTTTGTTTGATAGAAGATTTGTTGGAAATCTTTGACGTCAAATATTTTATTCGGTTCAAATAGGTAAACAAATGCTGAGAATCATTGGCAGAAATTTCATTAAATCATATGTATGTATACATACTGTAATTGCATCGTCCTCGATTTGATACAAATTAATTACTGAAAAATTGCTTTCAACATTTTTTGAAGTCTTCTAATCACTGACACAACTAGTTCAATATTTTTTTAATTTCAAATTGGGCAAAGAAAACTCATATAACTTAAACAATAGTTTCACTAATTTCAAAATTCTACAATTTCTGCAAATTTCAGCGAGAAATATATTTTTTCAACAAATTTACTTTAAAAGACCTCCCTCGATATTTAACAATATCTAAGAATGAAAATAAATTGTTATTAACACAGAAAGAGTAAAAATATTTCCAAAACAACAAGCATACATAAAAGCAACCCTCAAAATTCAATCACATCCAAATTGAATGATTCTCCCTACAAAAACAAAATCAGCTGGCATTCCAGATGAAAATAACCATCAAACAATTACCAAAAACTTCAATACTTGAAAAAAGTGAAAGAAAAACGAACTAGGGTGACGAACAGGAAGTGGCGGGGGTGGCCAACGGTACCGGTGGTGACAAAGCCGTGTTGTGTATCTATAAGTTTTCATATATTGCATAAAATATGTTTATTACATATTTTCACTATGCTGACACGTATTTGTGTGCCTCACTACCCTCCTGCCACGTATTATCCTACGATTTTACCTCATTTTCGCCGCACGGGGGTTGCGCTGCAAGAGAGAAACGAAGGGACAGGCGAGATTGCACACCAACCCCCACGAACTTGATCGCGCAGTAACGAAATCGTATAAAAAGAAAAAAAACGGAACAGAAATAAAGAAGAAAAATAATGCAAAAGAAAACATACGCGCAGCCGTGTAGGATACGCAAGAAGTGATATAATTAATCGCTGCTAAATAAGAGTATTATCGATTCTGAATTAATCGCGAGATGTGAGAAGAGGGACGAACTCTTATACATACATATACATATATATAATATTGGTTTACGACAGAGAAACTTACTGTACTGAGAAAAATTTGTATCTTCTTTTCCCACCTAGTTGCTTACATTTGTATACGGCAAGAATATATTAAAAGATTATGTAAGTAGTTTTTTAAAACGAACCGAAGAGTTTCCTTTCACTGTTCTCGCGCAGTCTCCAGCTTTCTTTTCTATTTTATCGTTTTTCTTTGTCATCGTCTGTTACACTAGGTCAGTGATGGCCACGGGAGCCCCGGTCTTCCTCCACTTTAGGTCCATTCCCCTCGTATAGGTTGTGATCTGAGTCGACGATGAGCTTGGGGGGGGGGGGGGGGGGGGGGGGGTATCGAGGGGAATGGACCTAGAGTGGGGGAAGACCGGAGCTTCCGTGGCCATCACCGCACTAGGTCGATTAACACGAATTCATCGCACGATTCATTTGTTTATTCAATGAGCAACAGTACCGCAATGTTCTGGAAAGTTAAAGTGCACTTAAGTGACCATAAATTTTGCACAAATTCAGTTCCAATTGAATTCTGCCAAAAAGTAAGATTATTTTTTTCTGTATAGAATATGATTTTAACATAATTCCAATGTAAATGAAAATACACTTCTATATTACTGGGAGTGACATAAAAACAGTTCAAAACAACGCTGAGTTTCTTTTATGATTTTATTTAATAACCATACGCAGCAAAATACAATACTATATATATATATTTAATACCACATACGTAGAAAGAAATTTTTAATACAATTTACAAGGACATTTCCCAGAAGATTCAATGGGAAATGTACCGTCGAGCAAGAAACTGATCGCAACAATAATACAGTCGTAATAAATCATTAATCGTGATTATTTATGAATTTTATTTAATCGAATATTAATAACGGAGTTAAAAACGGAGTTGAAAAATTGTTCCGTTCTGAACAAATTTATCGATATGATGAAATTACAGTTTACAACGCGTCTGCTTGCTCGACAACCAAATTCACACGCTAAATCGCAAACCTAGGACTACTGATTATTTACACAGTTAAATACATTTTTGGTCGAACTGTATAAGACGATAAAAGAATGGAAACTAAAAAATAATAACCCGAAAACCGAGAATAAAATAATGAAGTATGTACAATGTTCGCTAACTAACTACCTATTAATTTATACAGTGCAAAGTAAGGAAACATTGAGAATCATCAGAAACGAGAGACTCTCAGGATCTTCGCTCGTGGACAGTCGCCAGCAAACTGTCTTTCACATTTACATAGTTCTTTCGATACTAATCTAAACACAATCACTGGATTCGTTTGTCCCGATCAGACACAGACGAACTTATTTCTAATCTTTACGCAATAAACATTACATTAAACCTACGTTTAAAACTTAACTATCGAGTTTACTGGCATTCGAAGGAGACTCGGCAGACTTCAATTATCCCCTTTCTTTTAATTCGCAAGACTTTTTCTTAATTGTCTAATTCGAATGAGGTTTCTCTTCAACTCTCAGGAAATCGTTCAATAAATAACCAGCCTAAAAATATTGACTACTATATACAAGAGATTCTTACTAAGGATACTTTTGAAACTTCCCACTCAGTTTGTGAAAATTGTCCGAAACCGCAGATCCGTATTCATTTCCCTGAGCCTCGTATAATCGATCAGACTTCGCAACAATTGTCTTAAACCTTCTTCTAAATTTCCATTCACCATTTCAACCGCTCCAAACACGATCGAACGACGAGATACCAGCACAAGAAAAAGACATTTTAGATTTCCACAGCCAAGCCAGTTGGCAAACATTCGACAATTCCTCTTCAAATTTCTAACCTACCAAAACGACCTAAAAAACCCTGCCTCTCAGTACCAACTGTAGAAAGGTTGATGAGGAGCTGGTCTAGCCGGTTGCTGGAATCCCTGCGCGCTGTAGTGACTGGTAAAAGCTTGATGAGGATGAGGAGCGTGAGTATGAGGTTGCTGGAGACTCGTCGGTGGACTAGGTAGTCCAACCCTTCCGCTGGTGGAAATAGGGAGGTTCCACGAGGGCGATGTGTTCCCCTGGCTGGCCTGTTGATGCTGCTGTTGATGCACAGGCGACACAGAGCTGATAGGAAGATCAGAAGATGGCAACTGATCGGATGGGGGGTTGGAGTTGCCAGAGTTTGGCCCCATCATGGTGACCAATGAGTTAGGCGTCGGTGGCAGCTGATGGCTACTGGGTTGCTGGTAGGTCGACGATGATGCAGGAGCTACTGGAGACACCTGATGACTCATGTGACTCGCGCTGGTCGATGATGTTGCTGGAAGAAGCGAACTGGGGTAGCTAACCGATGGAGGTAGACCGTAGCTGGGCGTGGAGCCTACTGATGAGGGTAATCGAGTTGAATCCGGTGTCAGTTGATGAGACATGGTCGTGTGATGCGATGAGTATAGTTCTGGAACTGTAAAAAGAATGATAGAGTTAAAGAGGAGCTCTTTAGATGAGCTTAGCTTAATTAGACAATTGTTATTGATCTCTTTGAATTGTCTGGTCAGTTCAAGTAGACGAACCTAGTTTGGATTTATACAATTTGAGTACATCTTGCCAATTAGTATTACAATTATACTGGTCAAGAAAGTTACCAGAGGATCATATATTCGAGCAATTTCATCATTCAGTAGTCTTCATTATTGAATATCGCCTACGAATGTGATACCCTATTTTGAACAGTATATTCAAGGCTTCACTACTGCCCTCTATGCTGAGTTTTAACCATCTCTACCCATCCCCAAGACCTTCCATCCAAGAAAACACCTCTCAGACGATTCTCTATGCATTTCAAAGCTTCTAAACGAAACAAAAATCGAAATTGTTCAGAAGCCTGAACCTTCTAAACCGCGTAAATGAAACAAAAATAGGAGTACGTCAACTAACCTTGGCTAGACGAGAAGGTGGTGTCCGGCAGAGGCTGTCCATGAGAATGAGGATGAGCATGGCTCGGTGGAACAGCCGCCGTCGCATGAGGATGAGGCGCAGCCGGAGGATGAAGAACGTACGAAGCTGTAGGGTATGCCACGGAGCTGACATAGCCACCGGAAGTTGTCGAGGACAACTGCTTCCTGAGTCTGGCTCTTCTGTTGCTGAACCAAACTTGAATCCTAGCCTCTGTGAGTTTGGTCCTCTGGGCTAGTTCTTCTCTGGTGTAGATGTCTGGGTACTGGGTCCTCTCAAAGGCCCTTTCTAACTCGTCCAGTTGGTGGGCCGTGAAGGTCGTTCTGCTTCTGCGTTGTTTCCTCTTCAGGGGGATTCCTGGTTCGCTCTCGCAGTCGGATCCTGAACTGGTCTTGCCTGGAAAATAAGGAGAAGATGTTGAAAATTTGATGAAGTTTCATGATGTGGGAATTTTGGAAGGCTGGCATAAAACATGAATGAAATAGAAATTTAATTTAAGAGGGAGTTCATATAAATTTGTATAATTTCTCATTTCTGGTATTTTCTTGAATTAATAGATCCGAATTGATTTTCTTCTGATCTACATGGGTGCACAGAACAATTTCAATATTAATCTTGAACAACTCTCTTCTGATTCTTCTAGATCTTGATTCGTATTAATATTATTAAGTTATATACAATGGAGTTTTTCAGGGTTCTCCATTAAAATTGTTCTCATCTTAATGATCCACATGCAGCAAATCAGTTTTAAAGAAACGATCTTCTTCGTCCTGGTAAAAAGAAGCTGCAGCGACTTCAGGCGATCAATCAGAAATGAAAAACGATAAGAAATGCTAAATTGAACGAAATGATCGACCACGAAAAAACTGAGACACCTTAAAAATTCCCACACACGGTAGGATTTGCCGAGTTTCTGCCTCTGCGGCATTTTTTCCTTGCCGTCACGCGGATCGACGGGAATTAAAACTACCATGATGATCGAAAGTTCGCGCGTTAAACGTTACAGGCTTTTAATGGATCGAAAAAAAGGCAGTTTGCAACCCGATGTTTCTCAGCGGAGTCACGTTAACAACCTGTTGGTTGCAGTAGCGGCCGGAACGTGCAACAAAATTGTGGAAAGGCAAAAAAATAATGGGGTGCCAGTGCGGGAATAAGGCAGAGCAAATTACGGGGTCGTGTCTAATGGCTATTAATTCCCGGCGCTCGTGTCACCTGCCGCAACCCCAGGTGAACGCACCTCCTGGTTTATGGTTTGTTTTGCCGCGCAGGAGAGTTCAAAAGGAACCGCGTGCACCACCTTCCGTTGGTCATTTCACACTCGATTCATGATCGATTTGTTTGCCAACGCGTTCCTCCACTTTTCACTTTTATTTTTCTGTCGAGTCAGTCAACTTGCATCATTTACAAGGAGTTTCAGAAATTTTTTTTATTACATGGATATCAAAAATGTATTCTCTAAAGTGTTTTATTGTTTGTTTGTCACTTGGACTGTCAGAACATGGAAATTAAAATTATTTGTCAGGAATAACTTTGAGGAGACTCGTTTCGGTGTTCTGGCTGAACAGCTGAAGAATCGGAAAGCTCAAACTCTAAGATCGTTTCTTGACTAGTTGTCGCTTAGACTGTCAGAGCATGGAAATTAAAATCATTTGTCAAGAGAGAAGAAAAAAGAGTGACCCTGAGGAGACTAGTTTCGCTGTTCACGCTGAATAGTTGAAGAATCAAACTCCAAAGTCTCCATTGGTCATGACAGTCGCCTCATTTGAGATGACAGTCACATGGGTCGTTTCTCGTTTAGTTGTCACTTGGACTGTCAAAACATGGAAACGAAAATCATTTGTCAAGAGTCAGAAAAGAAGAGTGACCCTGAGGAGCCCAGTTTCGGTGTTCTCGCTACATAGCTGAAGAATTGAAAGGATTCAAACTGTTTCTAGCAGATTGGATTCGAACTCGTTGTTTACGATATACGTACGAATGAAATTTCTCACGGTGTCGGGGGTAGTTTCCACCCTCGACCGCAAGACAAATGAAACTCGTGCCGGTGGTCCGACGTGGGTGAAGCTACGTGCGAGAGGTCTCGTCCGTCGGCGAAGATGAAAGTACGAAAAGGAGAAGAAACTTGCTGGTAGATTTGTAAGTCGATCGGCCCTATGGTCGGCCGCCCTTTCAAAACAAGAAGAGGAGGGCAAAAACAACGTGTTACCTTCGGCGAGGGGGCGAGAAACCTAAAAAGACGCCGACCATTGAACCGCTCGTGGCCTGTCAAACTACTCAGAACACACTGCCGTTTTCTCTTTAATTTATTGACACGATGGAACCCTGATCGGAATCGCGATACTATCGACTAGGTTTGGTTCAGCAGATGAATCTTTGGTGCGTGTAAACTTTAACCCTCTGCCCTCGAATGTCGCATTGGCGAATTTTCTATTTTGTATAAGTGACACAAAATTGTGTTCAGTGTATAAATTTTACGATGTACTCATTTTACAAGCATTCTACTATTGAAACAGAATAAACCCACATATAGAAATCAATTATGCTTCAGGTTCTAAGTTATGTAGGTTAGATCTAAAAGATCTCAAGTGCAGAGTTAATATCAACGTTATGTATTAATCAATTTTTGTCTAAATCTCTGGATTGCATTTTTCGGGAAACAGAAGTTTCCTTTAACCCCTAGTCTTTCGATTTTTTTATATCTATATGCACTGAAGTTTATTATTCAAATGCACTAATACAATTTGTACAATTTTCTTTGAATAATCCTCTGAATGTCAAGAGTGCTATAACACAAAATTTGTAAGAATTTATAATGTCTCTAATGGTAAATCTATATACGCAATTTGTGCATGTAAATCTATAGAGCGGTGCACGGTTTTTTCAGTGCTGTCTTCTCGTCCAGATCGTAGGATCGCGTCGACCAGAGGGAACCTAGCAATCTTTTACCACCCGGGGGTAATATCGGGTTCGAAAGTTTGGTAATTACTAGCCGGTCGCGACCGCTTAGTCTCGCGGAAGATATAATTTTTGTCATGATTTTGCGTATTCGACGCGTGCATTTGCCAGTGATCTCTAGAATCGAAAGAACTCGGCCGTTTGACGTCTTCTCGTCGAGGGTTCCTATAAAACCGTCCACAGGTGCTCATAGAAAAACCTTCCTCCCTCTTTTTCTCACAAATTGTTTAAAAGCCTCTGCAATCGACTGGAGAATGCTCATTAATTCTTTAATTAATCACAAATATGAGAGAAACCCGTGCAGTGTATACAGAAAAGTTTCGAAAAGTCAGCGAAAGATTTATGAGTATTTTGGAGCTGAACAATTAATAAATAAACAAAGAGGCGCCGAAAGGGAAGAGGATTTCAGAGAGCGATTGAAACGATAGGATGCGAGAGAGGAAAAGGAAGAAGCGTCTGCGTCTGGGAATAGAATCCGTGTCGAATGGGCTTGTACGCGAGGCGTCCCGACGTCAGGCGTCGTCGGCCGATTAGTCGCGGCCCGTGTAAAGCCACTCGACGATTTCAAGCATCGGCGGAAGAAACGAGCTTGCTCTTCTTTTTCTTCGCGCGCGTGTCATCTCTCTGCCATCATGAATCTACGATAATCTAAAAATGTGAACGGACTGACGTCTCCGGCATTTTCCTTTTTCAGATTCCTCGGGTCGCCGAGGAACGACAGAGGAAGCCCGCAGACTTCTGTTATAACAATGATAATAATAGACGTCAGGATAACTTAGCATTTGAACATAAAGATAGGTAGGTTTTGAACAGACTAGAAGAACAGTTTGAGAGAATAGAAAGTGTTTAGGGGAATAATAGGTGTGTCCTGAAATTTAATTTTGCTATTCTTTGCCTCTCTCTTCTTCATCGTTACATTATTTAATATTCCAATTATTTATATGTCTAGATATCTCAGTATTTTTGCTGTTTTAGATTCATTGCTTTGCTGAGAATTGCCAGAGAAAGCTACAGACTTCTGTAAGAAGTCAAGATAATTCAGCATTCAATAATAAAGATAAGCAGATTTTGAATAGACTAGTTTGGAAGAATAATTTCATTTCAATGTAAAGTATGACACAGATTAAGAAGTATGCTACAGCATCTAGTTAAGTAATTGCAAATTTATTTTATTGCCACATAATTTTAAATAGAATAAAAACTGTTATAATAATATAACGCAAGGTCTATGTGATCATGTAGCAAACTATTTGTTTCCCTTCACGATTTGCATTTCAAACAAAATATTATAATGCATTCGAGCAGGTGCAACACTTTTCACCGTGTCAGACATAGTATTATCAAATAAAAAGAGAGAGAGAAGAAAATCATATACTCATAGACAGGGTGCAAAGAACAGCTACACTCAATCAAACCTAGAATACAATGAGAATAGCTAGACAAATCCAAATAATATCACCCCTTGAGTGCTATGGCCTTTGCTATACTTAGTCTGCCAAAAGTCATCAACATGGACCATGGACACATTATTTAGCTTTAATTTCTTCACTGGCAACACCTTTCGTATTTCTACTACAGCAACTTACGATCATAAAAGAAACCTAATAAACCCTCCAAATTTTCCTAAGTACCCATCATCTTTCCACAAGTTTGCGGTTCTCCATTTGTATTCGTAGGACGGCAGAAATTTTCGTGTAGAAACGAGAATCGATCGTTCGAGGTGTGCGGACGTCTCGATGGGTTTCGTGCGCCTTTCGATCGGTCGGAGATGATTCGATGAGCAACCATATATCGAAGGATTTCGGACGTGCTGGCACACCAGTGGGTATATATAGAGGGCGGCGAGAAAATTACAGAGCCGGTGCGAGCTACCGACTTGTTGGTGTTGCCGCGGCGAACGGGAACCGGTGATTTCGAAGATCGAGAAACGCGAGGCTGATTAATGCGCGAGCATTTAATTTATTCATTCACCGTTTCCAGAGAGAAAGAGAGAGAGACCCTCTGCGCGGATCCTTGGTGGTCTTAACGGGCCAGCTGATATGGGCGTGTCAACGCGCGATCATGCGCTCTACCTAACATCCATTTCGCCAATTTTCCTATTCCGATCGGTCGCGGCTATTACCCACGTGCTTTCTTCTACTTCGCCTTTCGCTCCTGCAAGAACGACCTTGAAATTGGACCAGGATCGCTTTGCAGTCGAAAAATTGTTCATTTTCAATGATGAAGTCTGAGCGACGTGGAAAATGACTTTTCAAATAGGGAGATTGACGTCTTTGGACTTGTAGAAGCTCTGGGGTATTGGGATTTGGTCCTGGTTCATCTAAGGATCGTATGAACTTGGAACTGGAGTACAATCACTGTTCATTCGAAGAATTGTTCATTTTCAGCGGTGGAGTTTGTATGAAATGGAGAATAATTTTTCAGATAGCAAGATTGATGTGTTTGAATCTGTAGAAGCGCTAGAATATTCTACTTTGATATTCGGATTTGGTCCTGCTTTATCTATGGATCATGTGATCTTGAAATTGAAGCACGGTCACGTTTACATTCTAAAAATTGCTCATCTTTAGCGAAGGAGCTTGTAAGTAAATTTCTAACGCGTGTTCAGATAGAAAGCGTAAATTTCTAAGATGACACTATGGAATGTTCATAATATGTGTACCACGATTGCCATTGAATAGGATTTTTTTGGTCTGAGGAAATAATATTTGAAACTTAACTTTGAGAATTGTTGAAGCTCAGGAATGAAGAAGAATTTCTTTGAGAATTATTTACTTAGATTGTAAAAATTTATCTTATAATTCGTGAGAATTATTTCTACAGAAGACAATAGATTAAGAAAATTTTAAATTTTGTAATGAATAGATTTGAGAAGTATTTGAAATCACTTTTACAGTTCTGCATGTGTTATAATGTGTTGCAATAAAACATTGACTCGATCTTAATCAATTTCACAAAAAATAAAGTCAGCTTTTTCCAATTTTTAACATCTCAGAAACCCCACGAGCTCATCAACCTTGAAGTAACTCCAAAAAGTATTCCAAAGACAAGAAAAACATCAATTCACTCTGTGCAACCTTGCGGATATCCTTCCATGATTTTTCCAACGTGAAAATCTCGAAAAACGGCGTTTCGAAACGGGAAGTTTTTCTGCACGTGCAACTTTGTGCAACAAAGTAGAACGATCAATCTCAAAGTCTTGTGGAATCATGAAATCACGGGAAACACTGCTACACGATGGAGAGTGCCTTTTTTCAAATCGTCTGCGATGATCAAAGAGTTCTCGAAGGAAAGTTTCAGCTTCGAGCGCGAATTAACTGCGAACTACTCGCTAAGCTCCACTTTTCAACCACTTCGTAATTTCCTGCGTTGTAATTTTCCCCCTGGATGGTGTATTACGTAGCACACAGGAAGCTGTTACCTTAATGGTCCCTTTTATCGCGGACGCGAATGTATTTCTTCCTTTCTGCTCTTTTGTCCCGGCGAAAATCGACGGCACGATTTTTCGCGTACGCGCCGTGAAAATTTTATGATGTGATATGCACGCGATACACCGTGACACACGCGACTCTCTTTGTGATGCTAAATCCCCTTGTTCCACTCTGTTAACGAACCGTCTGAACGTTCGTGCTCAAACAGAGAACAAGAAATTTGAATCGATGGGATCGGGGAAAAATTGTCAAGGACATTAGAAAGGAAAAAGGCAGAGAGCCATGCATAACAATTGTTCTTATGATTCAAAAAGCATGAGTAACTTTAAATTCAATTGGAGAGCAGTTCAAAGGATTTTTAAAAATTTTAAACTCTGAGGAGAGAAAACGAGAAAACTTCCAAACTCTGGCTCGAAATTCAAACTTGTAGTATAATTTTCACAGGTACAGAATGAATGTTAAACGAAAGATGTGGTGTTTGTTAGGAAAAATCGCAAGAAGTGTCAAACCAACATCCAAACGTTCACCAAGGGGTTGGAAGAACAGCTGGTCCTCTAAATCTCAAGACCAAGAGAAGAGAATAGATCCAGCTAGGTGAAAGAAGAGAAAAAGAAGAATGGAAGAAACACAGTGTGAACAGAGACAATAGAAATGATTTATTTTCCATTTTGAATTCCACATAATTCGAAATTCCAAATTGGCAGAAAACGATTCCCCGTAAAATTCGTGAATTTTAAAATCGCGGAAGCTTGAAATTTAAAACAGTCACGCGAACAACATAACGACCATGAGTCGACGAAGAAAATTAGGCGGTGCAAAAAAGGTGGTCGATTCAATTTTGAGAGGGGCCTCTGGTAACGAGAGGCCCGAGGACGAAAATTATGAGCCGATGCTTCTTGTAATCTAATTTCCACGGTGGCGCTGTCACGGGAATATTTGCGAGAGGCTGATTCTGAGTTGGATCATCAATCTTGCTCGGGACAGCTGAGAAAGGAGACCAGTGTCAGCAGCTTGATCTCGATCGAAAAACTTTTTATCAGGACGATTCGAGAGTGTCGTAGATTATTAATTTAATAATAAATTGAATTTCCAGCTGGTGTCTCAGCTTTGTCGGAGGAAATAATTTTCCAAAAAGAAGAATTTATAAGGAAATAAAAATTAACTCCTTATAGGGCAAAAAGTGAAGACTTGTTCGAATATTTGTGCAGTATAAAATCTCTATAATCCTTAAAAAATAACAATTTGAAATCTGTGATCGCATTGTGCGTCTAATATGGTGGTAGACACGAACTTAGTGGTCGAATATTATGCCAACAACTATGGTAGCTATATTTTTTAAATAAATTCGTACATGATTGTACCACTATCCTATACAGGATTACTATTGAAAATGAGACTCACCGTCACCAAGCTTAGCCTCATCCTCAGGATCACGACCCCTGAGAAGCCTCGAAATCGCAGAAACACTCGGTGCGCTGGTCCTGTCGCAGATTCCTTCCTTAATCAATCTATCCCTGATTTCCCAAGAGAAAATTCCTGGATTATCCCGTTTGTACTCCTCGATCCTAGTCTCGACTTCCGGTGTGGCTACTCTGGGCTTGCTACCACCGATCACACCCGGCCTGATGCTTCCGGTTTCCTGGTATCGGTTCAGAATCTTCGATACGCAACCGTGCGATACCCTCAGTTGCCTATCGAGAGGGAAATAAGAAGAAAAATAAGAAAAACCTTCCAAATTTATTTTTGAACAATTTAACACGTTGGCTGTCACAGGAATTTTTTTAGCCCAGAGGTCATACAGTTTATTCTTATTTCTTATTTGTACAGTTTATTCAATCGATAGATTTTATTTTACATTCAATATTTTTCGGAATGTCAAATTAGTGTTTGAGTAATCGATGACTAGATTTTTTTTCGTTGTAAAAGATTTTTTCAGCGCTGGAGGATGAGCTCAGATAGTTTACCTTGAAATAACGCACGGTCTGACACCAGCAGCCGCCATTTCAACGATTTTCAGACGAATGTGATTTGGTAACGGGCGGCCATTTATGAAGACACCCCCGAGTTGATTGACGCGCCCCTGACCTGGTATCGATCCTAAATCTGCGACAGAAAATTATTATAAATTAACATAGGAAACAATGACACCTCTGTTCTACATCTTCTACATATAAGCTTTTGAAAATCGAACGTTTCATTTGCTCTCGAAATTTTTTAAAAATCTTCTAACCATTTTGTATGAAGAAACAATACAAATTTACCTAACAATAAGTTTCAATTTTTTAATGAAATTTTTGAGACACTCATAATCAAATGTGCTTCGTTGGAGAACATGTATTTTTTCTATGCTCTAAGAGTTTGATAGTTTTTCGTGTTTTCAGGGTTTCTATTATCAAATCCGAGGAAATCGGCCATTGTTTTTCCAAGCCCGATCGAAGGCCGATTGCGAAATCGCGGATCCTTTTGTTTTCGAGCGGCGGAGGCGAGAGAACAGTTACTCCATGGAGAATATAAAGAGAAACCTGGATTTATCGTTCCACCTTCACCTCGACGTGTTTCCTGCATGCTTCGAAAGGGGGATGCAGGACGGAAGAGGAGAGAAGGAAGGAGAAAGAGAGGCGAACGAGAGTAGGAGAAAGAGTTATAAGCTGGCACACGTTCCCATAAATAACGATAAGACCCAATGAATCTAAGGGTTTACGACGCATAACGCTGATAGCGTATAATTTGCCTCGCTAACTGCAATCCATGTTGCGCCGTTCTCTATGCGGAAGGAACTATTTGTTTTACCGTAGCTTTTTATTAGAAACTCTGCAAGCTTTGAACGCTGCTATGTATCGCTATGTTTGAAAGTGTTTATCGAGTTTTCTACGGTCTTATTAGGTTCCTTCTTGTTTTTAATGTAACGATTTCTGAGTTTACTAGTTTTCAGAACTTTTCAGCACAGCTCTGAATTTTCTAATTTTCCGATATTCAGAGCTTCGAATTTTTCAAGCATCTCGATTTCCTTATTTCTCGAATTTCCAGGCCTTCCAATTTCTTGCTTTTCCGAATTTCCAAGCTTTCGTCTACCTCAATTTTCTGAACTTTGCAATCGTTGCGTTTCCCAATTTTCCACATTTCCAAGCACTACGATGTCTCAATTTTCCGAATTTTGAAGCTTTGACATTCTATGTCAACCAAAGTTCAAATTTTTCAATTTCCTGATGCACCGAATTCCAAAGCTTTCAGTTTCCAGCCCTTCCAAATTTAAAATCTTTAATTTCCATTCCCTCTCACAGTGACGAGTTATAGGAATTTCAAGTTATGACACAAATGAATTTTTTTTCAATTTGCCACAGACCATTGGATCGATATATTTTTCAGACTTTTTATTCATATCGCAATGAAATAAATTCCGCATTCAGGCCAACAGACTTTTCGTTTTCCCCGCAGCCTTGAATCGGATCTAAAAACGTCGCCTGTTAATTCGAACGTAACACTACAGCGGTGTTCTTTCTTCGATCGCTCGAAATGGCAGACTTCCAACAAATCGTGACAAACATCACGGTAACTGGATCGATCGGGAATCAAACGTGCAAGAAGTCCCTGATACGAATATGACTCATTTTTCTGGGACAGTAGCCGGCAGAAAAACTCGTGTCCTCAGTGAATCGGTCTCTGATCGTCGATGCGAAACACGTAATGTAAAAAAAGAAACAATTATTATATATCAATATCCAGTCGCTTTGCAATTATATCGCGTTGGAGTATCGTTGTTGGGAAAATATTCACACGGTTCAGTAGATTTCGAACGTAACTCAATTTTTTTCGAGGCATTAGATTTTTCTCGGTTTTCTTCTGCTGTCCTATTTATTGTTCTTTAGATAAGAAAGACATACGTATGTTACAAATAATACAATGCCTTGAAGAAGCAGAAATTTCCTGTTACGAACTAAAAATTTACCAGGATACAAGCAATACAAATTTTTGAATTGCGATACAGAAAATTGTGACATCAAGATTAAGAGAATTGTTTATTTCTATAGGAAATTGTATTATATAATTTGAAGTGACTATTGCAACATGATGATTATATTATTTAAACCTTTCATAAAATGTTTCTCCTAACATTCCATCCACTTCACGATATTGTAGACGTTTAAAATAAAATATTATTTATTTCTAATATTTTCTATTTAAAACAAACACAACTCTGAAAGAAGAACAATATTTAACTATTCACAAAATTCTATTAAAATTACTAGTTACTCAATAAAATACAATTCAATGCACTAATCGATACTCTCGATAGTAATTGCCATACTAAAAAATTCTTAACAATTTCTCAAATAAAATTATCCATCAATCAAACAACAATTACAAAAGGGTTCTCCCACAGGTGACCGGCCAGCAATTCGACTCAACCAACAAGAACCCTCGATTTTCCTCGCTTTCGATTTTTTCCGCGACTATAGAAATTCGCGGGTTTTTCATACGGGATCCTTCGAGCGGAAAACCCGGCAAGAAGCGCGTTTAACAATGTTGCTGATTAGAAATTTCATCGGTTTCCCACGACGGGATCTTTCGCGTCACCTTGACGACGAAGAACGCGACCGGCGTTCACGTAACCATGCAACAGGAACGAAATACAAATGAAACAGGAGAAGAAAAAATTGGAAGAAAGACAGAGAAACGACGGCGTTTCGATTCCGCGGAATCGATTGCATAAGCCGAGTTATGCAACTGCGGCTCGACTATAGAACTGCAGCCTCACGTGCTGCAGCCGACGGCCGAAAAACCGACGACGCTATGCAATCAGGCGTTTTTCCAATCCGCTTGAAAAGATATTTCGAAAAGAAACCATTGCTCCTAATTGTCTCGCTAATTGGTGAGAATTTTCACGCGTTCATCAGGCATCCGTGACACGATTTCCATTGAGGAACGGATAGAACTGGGGCTCTGGGAGCCACTGTACTGGCCTGAACGCGTCGAGCGTGTTTATAATTAATTTAATGGCAATTTTATTTTAGGACTTTTATACTCGTGTTTAATTTAATTGAATCGAGACGAATTTTACTCAATGTAATTGTTGTGTCTTTTATATTGTAGTTTTATTTTTTATCGATACAGTTGTCATCTAATTCATTTGTAACGGGGTTTCTCATGCAAATGAAATTAATGCGACAATAATAAAAGAGTGAGACAGTGAGAAGTGTTTAACGATATTTAGAACAGATTTTAGACATACTGTTTGGAAAAATTTGGAATTTATAGTTGCAAAAATATTTAAGGAAGGTAAATAAATTTAACACAAGCGTACAGATCGATTACGACAAATTCTGCTATGAAATTAATCCGTAGAACAATATTAAAAATAAAGGAACAAGAAAGTGAAAAGTGTTTAACAATATTTAGAAACAATTTCGTACATTCTGGTTGGAAAACATGAAATTACAATTGCAGGAATATTTAAGAAAATTCCATAAATAATAAAATAAAATAAATTCAGCAATGAAATTAAACTGTACAATAATACTAAATGGAATTAATCAATCAACAAAGCCAGATGGACGTGTACACATGAAAATCGAACCAGAGAAAGAGAAAATGGATAATTATACTATGGGTAAATTGGACCTGAGAAATCAATTTTCTCGCTCTTTTTTAGCGTCTGCATTAGAATTTTCCTGTTTGCAATTCATTTACAAAGGAAGCAGCTTCCGAGAAATTGATCCTCGTGGAACAGTAGCTTTTACTTCTCACGCAACCGCAATCACGTTTGAGATTCCTGCAAAATAATTAATGATCGCTGATGCGAGGTGCGACGTCGCGTAATCGCGAAAACTCGCCCGCAACATTATCAATCTTCCAGGAAAATATTTAATTACGCTGAACGCTTCCATTTTGCATACGAGTCGCAGAAACCGTTCCGTTGACTGATTGTTGACTGCAATTAAACGCTCCGTCGCTGGCAGTGATCGATCGACGAATTGGAATACGCGTAAACAAATGAATATGCTGATTTCGAGCGCTCCGTGTAAATTATACTCTTTTTTTATAACTTTACAGCGACTCGATTGTACGTTTCTACCGTGCGAGACTTCCGTTTGATCATTTATTAGCATTAAATTTTGTTTACCCTGAGGCTAGTGTTATAAATTAATATGTATTCATTTCTAAATCGATTGCTAAATAGTTTTTTAATTGAATAATTCTCCACCGCTGCTCCAATTTTCTCTGGAAGTCTGTTCTCAGTGTCAAACAGAATGAAGTGCCGGCAGACCGGAAAAACAGCGAAGTTCGCAAAAGAGTTTCTAAACTTTCTACAGTTTCACCGTGATTCCATAATTTTCTAGATGACACTGTTAATTTTTTTATTTTGACAGGACTGTCGCGTCCATATTTTCGAAAAGAAATATCTGCCAGAGAGAGAACTGGACGAAATCAAAGAAATTTCTTCAGTGTGATTTCATCTTGATCGAGCGATCCTTACCGGTGGCTTCGATCATTTCCAGAAAATCGGACGTTCGGTCGAACACGCTGGAAAGTCGATTCGAACATCGAGATTTACGAGGCAATAAACGAAGGGACACGTTCGAGGGCAGCCGCTTTTGAAGTCCTGGGCATCGGAAATTTTCCGGCCACGAGGTACCACAATGGCGAACAAGCTCGACAATTACACGGTCGACTCTCGATTTCTCGACCGTTGTCTAGAGTAGAACTTCTACTGAATCTCAAATGATTTTCTAATTATCTTATTTGCCATTGACGTCAACCCGTCACTCGTTTTAAATGTAAAGAAATTAGAATAAAAAATATTAACCCTTTGCACTCGGATATCGCCCCATAATCGACGTAACATTTCATTCCTGCAGCTGAAGAAAAGGTTAAGAAAAATTAATTCGTCTCTCTGCTTGAAATACATCATTCGATAGAACATTTCATTCCAGCAGCTGAAGAAAAGGTTAAAACATTAAGTTGTCAATCTGAGTGAATCTGGAACTATATTGAAGCATCAAATCCAATGTCGTCACTTTTTAGTTTATTATCGAATTAATAATTTTGAATCTCAACTTTGGAACAGTCAGTCGAACGTGGTAAAAATTGAAGAAGGATCATCTGCAGTACAAGATTTCCGAAGTTGAAAGGCGGTACATGATTCAGACGTTAGCAGGTAAGTTGCAAGTTTTTTCCACGGCAGAAAAAACGGTTGGAGGATCGCAAAGTCGAGAAGCAGGGAGCTAGAGAACGTGCAGCAATACGGAGCGACGGTAGAGCCTCTCGAAAACTATATTTCGTTATTTATGGCGGTCATTAATGGTAATGTTCCGGTCCTCTTTGGCCAGGTAAGGTTATACATCAATGGCCCGTTGAAAATCTAACGCAGGATATCCTGTCGGTCGAATCTGGAGGATTTTTCTTGCGACCAGGCTAGTTGTAAAATTTGAATCCTGAATGACGCCTCCATCTTTTCAACGTTGCACAATACTGACAGCATCTGGCAGTCACTTTCTGTCCATTTTTATAGACAGCGGTCTTTTAATTTTCTGGAACTCTTTAGGGGATGCAGAAAGCACTTTTGGATTTGAAAGATAAGGAAAAGTTGTACCGTTACTTTATACTGTACAATATTTCTGGAATCAATTATAATTTTATTTAGTGATCACTAGACTGCGGATGTTTATGCAATATACATTTCCTGTGTTGATGCAGTTAAATAAATGAAACTTCAACAGGACTGCATTTGCTTATTCAAATGTTTAAAACGTGTAATTTTTTAAGATCACTTTTTGGATATTTCTCAAAGCAGCTAGATATGTATACCTTTGACTGTTTAAACTACCCTAATTCTATATTCTTCAACCTTCACATTCCACTGCAATGAATTTAAAATTACTGTTCTGTAAGACCTGAAAAATCTTACAAGGTGAAGTCACAAAGCTACTTATCAGACCTGTCCTAGCAGAAGCAGACCTATCAACCCTCAGAACGAGAGAATATCAACGAAATGAAGCTTGTGTTACCTTGAAAGGGGTATCCAGTGAAGCAGGGTCGCATCATCGAAAAGTTAGTGGTCACCGTCATCGCAGCGCGTCCGCGCCTCCAGTCTTCCCACAAAAATGCAAACAAAAAGCTGTCACCGCACTGTTCCTCCCTGTACTTCCCACCAAACTCGAATTACACCCTCGAGACACTGATCGAAGCTAGTCCAGGGCTCGCGGAAACACGCGGATCTCACTGATCTCGAACTGTCACTCGATTTCAACGCCTGCGGCAAGGTCACTTCGGCACCGTCTTCAGGATCAGTCTGCCCGCGATCCAGCCGCGTCGAGTCCTTCTCTTCAGTGTCCTTGGACCGCGACCAGACAACCTGCGTGTCCTCGAAACCGTAGTCCTTCGACGACTGAGCCTGTGACTTGGACCGATCGGCTTCCTGATCCTGACTAGCCTCTTCAACAACTCGCCACCGGGGTAACTAACGCTTGGCCACTCCCATCGCGTGTTCTTCTTCAGCAACGGCTGGTGGGGAGGCCGCTTTTCATGTTACAGAGATCAGCTACCGAGAACAACGTGGTCGAGCCGTTTTCATACCTGTTTCCACGGCCTCCTCGACCAATCCTCGAACAGAAAGGATCCGGTGGTCGCGCCCCTGAAGACACGCCCAAACGCGCATGACTGGAACGCTGCGGGGGAGGACTCCGGAGACCATGCTGTCTTTTGAACCAGAGCTACTTTTTCTTTGCCACTCGTGGTGGGGAAGGATGAACAAGGTGGTGATTTTAATACGATCGTCTTAGGGGAGGGTTGATTCTTTTTCTTTTCTTTTTTTTTTTAAATTCTTTGGTATAGGCTAGTTGCGACAGTAGCAAACTTTGGGGAGTATTTAACTGAATTTATCTTGGAATGGTTATTTGAAGATAAAAATAATTTTTTTGTTAATTGTTTATTGTTTGAGTTTCGACTGAGTGATTTTTATTTTATTCTGTAATCGCGTAAATATCTTGTAAAATAATTTCTTATATTACTGTGTGTAATGTAGAGACCTTCGTCACTTCCGACTTTTTTAAACAAATCGATTTTTCTGAATATTATATTCGTGAAAGTGTTAGGGTAAAATACTCAATAAATTTTTTTTAAATTTTTTATCGATTACACAAAATGATAGATCACGAAAATACAATGTAATTTTGGCTCACGGTTGAGTAGCTGGTTCAATATTAGTATCGATAATCCTAGTAGAGGATTGCTTCTTTTATATTACTTTTTTAATAATTCTTTGAACTTCAATTGAGTAATTTTTATTTTATATTGTAATATAAAATAATATTTTATATCAGTGTGTGTAATGTGAAGACCTTCACCTCCTATTTTTTGTACAAATCAGTTTTTCTGAATATTCACCTTGTAAGCGTAGAGTAAAATATTTGACAAATACACTGATGTGAATTTTCCTAACCAGAAGAATACTGGTCTAAGTAATCGATAATTCACAAAAATACAGTGTAATTTTCGCAACCGGTTCAGTCGCTGGTTCCAATACTAAAAAAGCGAAAATTCTGCGAGGAGATTGAACTTTTTCTTAAAATTTCTCTAATTAAACAATGAGACTTTGACGGATCGACCGATCGATCAGGGGTTCACGCATGGCAGAGTGAAAAGAAAATTCGTGAAGCCGTCGCGAGAGTTGAGCAACGCAGTCGACCGGCAACGAGTTAAGCAAGAGACGAGCACAAATAACGCGACTCGCTTTAAATCGTTCCCCTAAACTGTGGGTGTCGGTTATTAACGCATGATCACCGACCATCGACTACCGACTTTCGCTTTTAACCCTACCCACCTCCGTTCTATTTTTTTTCCGTCACCGAGGAAATGACGATGCTACGTTCGATGCACACAGGACGTGACGCTCGATATTGACGCAGAAAGGTTAACTGAATTGTGTCGGAAAACTCGACCATTTCCTATTTTCTGCTCCACTCAGTACAAAAATGTAGCGGTACTATTTTGGGTGCTGATTAACATTAATTACAATTTAAACAATCAGTGACGTGCACAGATACACTGTCAAAATTGATTAGGGGATTGCAAACGTTGGTAACCGATTATTCATTCGGTTAATACGGTTTCCTATTTTCTACTCTAGTCAGTAAGAAAATATAGTAACACCTACTAATTTTGGGAACTGATTGACATTAGAAATAATTTAAAAAATCAGTAACGTGCACGTATACACTGCCAAAATTGATTAGGGGATTGCAAACGTTGATAATCGATTGTTCATTCAGGTCAATAGCGTTTCCCTATTTTCTGCTCCACTCATTGTCAGTATAAAAATATAGTGGTACTATTATGGGAGCTGATTGACATTACTGACAATTTAAAAGTCACACTCTAGAAACTACTCCAACCCCACAGATAAAAATACTACAGTAAAACCTTGATTATCCAAACATTTGCCATATGAAAATTAATCATCCTATGTCTGCTACAAGCTAATGTAATCATTAGTACCTAATTTCACAATACTGAATATTTTAAATTCTAAAATACCCTGAAAATCATTTTCATGGGAAACCTAGTTACAATTTGTCTCATCCTGTTACCAATTATAGTCCGGATAATCAAGGCCCTACTGCATATACCCCCACTTTCTCTAAACCACGATCAGATTCACGAAGTCGCTGATTCCGTAGCTAAATCCCAAACAATCGACCGATCGAATCTCGTGGACCGTTTGAAAATCCCTGTCAAACTCAGGCCGGACTTATTTCCAAACAGAGTCTCTAAAAGACTCCATCGATTTCGTCGGGTCGATTCGTTCCATGAAATCATCGGCTCCATGAACGGAAAAGCCCGGTAGGAAAAAAAGGCCGAGGAAGCTGCCGGCATTGTTCCACCGCCGGAGGACCTGCGTGGACCGTTGATGTCCCATCAATGTTTATTATCGGCCTGTTTGTGCGTGCCTCAGCGCGAGAATGGCCAAACAGAAGGCTGTCCTGGAGACGACGCGCATTCAGGACACGGATGGAGGTGGAAAAGCGGAAGGAAACTCGGCAAAGGACCACCCGTCGCGGCGTCCTGACGTAGTAATACGGCATTACTACTTTTAACGGAGCTGTGTGCCTCTCGGGCCGACGGTGTCCCGCGGCGAGGACAAAACAAACTCCCTAATGTCTTCATGCTACTCATCGCGGACCATCTTCGAATCGGGAGGGGTGGTGAAACGAGCAAGCAGCCCCTTGTCGCCTCTGCGTATCCAGTTGGTAGCTACGAGGCTTACCGAGGCTACTCTTCTTCAAGGTCGCGTACGAGGATCGTCACGCTGCCGTCACAATCGCGTCGCTGATGGTCTGGAGAGCCGTGAAGCAGAGAATTCGGATGGACTGCGTAATTGATTTACGGGGATGCCTCCATTATTGCCGAAACGGACCCGTTTGTGTGTTTGTTTTCTGGGTGTCGGTCGTGGGCGTCTTCGACGTCTTCTTCGGAGGTGACTCGATATGGAAAGGTGTGAATTTTAGCAAGCTGCTGCTTTTGTTGCGTTGATACACTTCTGTTGGGAGTGAAAATGAAATACTAGAAAGGATAGGTAACATTGTTTTGTTGGATCATTAGATATAACAAGATCAGCTAGAAATTTTATATAATTATATGTTTACTATTTTCTCACATTATTTATTGTTTTATATCTGTCAGCTCTGAAATGTTAGGTAGCAGGCACGTCCTATACAGGATGGACCACAGGTTAAGCTAAATGTTTTGTTATTTTAACATTTAACAAAGCAAACTGTATCTTTACAGTGCACTATACAATAGAGTAATGATTCAAAAGCATACAGAGTGTTCATAGAAGGTTATGTCCGTCGGGAGGGTTCTGTTCGACACCTTCATCTTCGAGATTCAGGTGTGACTCGATTTGGAAAGATGCGAATTTTAACACGGAGACTGCTGCTGGTTCTATTGGGAGAGAGAATGAGCTATCAGGATGTTAGATAGTTTTGTAATTGGGGTTTAGATACTTGTTTTATTGGATCATCTGAAGTCAGATCAGCTGGAAATTTTGTATGACTTAACATTAACGCTTTGAATATTACAAATGTTCACATGCGTCCCATACTTCATGTTTTGAAATTTGCTAGTCTCTATGATCATTTGCAACAAAGTCACATACTCCTGTCATTGGACTGGTCATCAGTTACTAGATCCTATTTCAAACAACCTATCTGAGACTGGTCCAGAACAATTCATATCTATACATTTAGTTATACAATTAAGTGGACCACCAGAAAAATACATTATTTCTCACTCCATACATCCAAGTTTGCTAATCTAGATTAGTAATCCGCAACGAAGTTCCTGCTGCTCGATCATTTACCACTGCCTAATTTAAACAACAAAAAGCTCCAGCCTGACACAAAATACCTCAGATCAGTGCACTCGTTTATTCCATAAAACAAACCTCTACAAAAACAATTCTCCAATTCACACTCGAACGAAATCACCTGCTACTTCGACCGATTACGATTCGCTGCTGCCTATTCGAGCAAAGAAAAAACCGATTGGCTCGGACGCGAGGTAACCGATCCCGATATAATATGTCCGAGCAAAAAATAGCAGGTCCGGTTGACGTAAGTGTGAAAACAACAGGCGATACGTATCTCCCTGGCTGATGGGGAGCCATGAAAAGGGGGCGTGTAGCGTAGGAACCCGCAAATAAATGCAAATTGCTTCACAGACCTCCGATCCGCCTACCTGACAGCGAAGACAACAGCCGGGAGCAGACCGTTACGCCGTAAATAATCCACCCCCTTCGTGGCATCTGAAATCCTTTCGATTCTTTTTAAACCACCCTGTCTCACTCGTCCTAGCCTCCCGTTTTACCATTCATCGCGGAGGGCTCGATCTGTAAATAAGGGATCGTAAATATCTGAGGTAGCCTCGGTGTACCCTGGCTAGCTAGTTAAGAGAGAATCGGTAGCCACATGAAGATGCGGTTCGATGCTTCGACCGTAAATCATCGGTTCGTGGCTTTGAGGAATCGGCTACCGGTGAGTATCGGAGAAATTGTGGTTTCTGGACGCTCAGTGCTTGCGGTCGAGACGTTCATTGTTCCTCGCCCGATTCCGTCGCCTTCGTACGACGATTCTTCGGCCAGGATCGTCGTGTTCCACTCGGACGATTCGAAGATCGATGGCGAACGAACCATCGAGCGGACGATTCGAATAAAACGAGTCGAGGACTTTGAAAACGCTTTGACAAGGTTAAGTGCCCTCCTGGCTCGAATTGGAAAACGGTGTGCGGAAGATTGGAGGTACGAGGCAGAGTCAAAAGTTGCACACGTATTAAAAGAATATATTTAGCAATTGGGGCTATTTTTTTATTTATTTTAAAGTATATACAATCATCAAGTTGATTAAACATTTATCGTAGCATGGAACGACTTTTTGTATTCCTTCTTCCAAAAATTTCCACCCAACGTTCGATGACCATCCCCGCTTCAAGTATGGAACTTCTTCTCGAATTTTGGACCCATTCTAGACTAAAGCGCACTATTTCGCGATATTGCTCCCTTAAAAAATAAAAATCAAAACAGTGAAACTGATACAAAAATTTCCAGAGAGAGCAACAAAGAAGCGAGAAACGAAAAATAAAAGAACAAACTAAAAAATAATGGAATGCACAAATTCTGTTTAACACAGAACCAGTCACTCGATCTGTAGATCGAGAGAAAAAATCAATTAAGAAGACTTCACGAAGCACAGTCGAACAGAACAATAGAGTCTCCTGAAGAGCAACTCAAGAAACGATCTAGACACCATGTTCTCGGTTCAAGAATAAGATTCCGTGGAGATGGACGAAAGAACGATGGGCTGGTAGAACTATCCCGTTCCTTTGACCAGCCTCTGCTCTTCAGCTATCGAAATTTTTCACGGAGCACAATGAGATCGATCCGACGAGGGAGGGGGCCAGTGGCTTCCGGAGGAGTTGATTTTTTGCCAGCACAACAACAACCCGGCTTGCCGGAGGATTCTTTGTCGGTCCACAAGAAGGGATTTCAATGCGAGTTTGACGAGGATGTTGACAGATTCGCAGCAGCAAGACCGTAGGGGGTTCTTCTCTCCGCACAGGCTGAGGTGTCTCGATGTTGTCGGTAGCCGATCTGCGTGTTGCTTCCGACAGAAAGGAAATTTTGTCGTCGACCTTGCTCGCGTGAATTATTACCCCCAAAAGGCGACATAACGAGAAAAAAATCTCCCTTTTACTACTGCCAAGCTTTTTTAACACTTACAACGACAAAAAGACTACTAAGTAGTTGTTGAACATGAAAAATCCTTCCTTTCAATTTTTTTCCGTTTCTATGAGATTCGATACTGGCAATTTAAAAATGTTGATTGTGACTCGACATAGGAGTACCTGTGAATGAAATCGATATCGAGTCACACTCGGCAAAGAAGTTCAAAGGGTTAAAGCTCCATCGACTCTGCTATCACGCAGTCAAAAAATTACCAGAACTATGATGAAAGAGCATTCAAAATCCAAATTGTGAATAATTTGAATAAAAAAATGATTCCACGGATTTTAATAAACGTTTCCATACAAAAAGTTTCGAGGTTGGGGAAGTTAGTTGCCAACCCAATAGTTTGATGTATTTATAATTTGTTTAAAAGCTGTGGATATATAACTGTAATGTAACAATCTAACAGGAATTGCAATTGTTTACTGTGCTTCTTAATAAAATTATAGACTACTTGTTCGATCAGAATTCGTGGTTCTGAAGTGAAACAGAAATGTACATGCATATATGTGGCTGTTTGATGTCCTACCTTCGCCAACCGTATTTTAATGAAGTGAAACTAGATAGACGCGTATCCGTCGTAAAAATTCACACTTTGGTGATCATGATGGTTACGTATGAACTAGGTAGTATTTTTTTTGGAAAAAGGGTTTGAAGAGAAGATTGAGTTGTTTCTTCTCTCGCGACAGCAAGGAGACAGGAGTCGTGTCAACATCACAGCAGAAGCCCTTGAATTTTTTCCCGCCTTCGGCTCCCGCCAGGACAGGTTGAAAGCAACCCCGTCAAGGATGTTGACGGCCAGCCAGCGGGATGTCCTGTAAACCAGAAAACTTCCACCGTCCGACGAGGAAAAGCTCCTGGAAGTTGTGCAGAAGGTAGGCACCGACCGCGTTAAAGCCTAACTTTTGGCCACTTCTCGTCACGGACCGTCGTAGTTATCGGCCGAAGGAAATTATTCAGGCCTCTTTTCATCTCGCAGTGGCGTAACAAAATCGCTACGGAAGCTTTGTGAACACCGATGGAAGGAGAGAAAATAAATCTCGCGATGAGATAAAGGATACCGAGGCTCCGGATGGCGGAAACTACGGAATCCTTGCGCTTGCCGCTCTATTCTCAGAAGCTTTGTCCTTTGTATTGCAGGAATTAGTAACTCTTGTGAAACTTGGTTCTTATGACTGGTGTGTATTTTTATTGTAGACGGTTCAGAAAATTTTGTATGTAAATATATGTGATCAAATCTTTGGCATTTGTACGGCTGATACCAGTAACTGAATTTTTATAGTTACTGTTAGGTAGTTACTCTTTGGTGATAGGGCGTATGTAAGTCAGGAAATTTAATACTATTGTGAACATAGAATTATAAGGTACTGGATGATAGATCTTCTGAGAATTATTTAGATTAAACTGGTTACTATGAAGAAAAGTAATAGCTACTCCTGACAATATGTTAAATAACTTTTTAGGACAGATGAGACTCAGTGAGCAATAGAAACATTCTTAGATATATTCCTCGAACCTATAAACTTTTTGAATTTCTTCAAGATCTGAACCCACGTAGGTTAATGGATCCACATGAAAATCTCAATTAAAGATCTTATTGTTAATCTACACTTATTGTTAGCACCCAATTAGCAGTAAAATATTATTAATTAATTTTCAAATGCGTCTAACAGTCTTCAGGGTCTCCACGCTAATAGATCGACATGAAAATCATCGAACCTAGACTTCAACCCAGATCAAACTTAACTATAATTTGTGATACAGGCTCCCGTAATGCCCTCAGAATCTGTACGCTATTGGATACATATAAAATTCTGAATTGAAAATCCTAGATCATACTTAATACCAGCTAGATAGTGCCATATCATTAACACCAATTAGAGAGTGGCATATCATTAATTCATCTTCTAACCTTCTGATCTCCAACCCAGATCAAACTTGAACATAGATTTAGTTGCAATACAAACTTCCATGGTGTCTTCAGGATCTCTACGCCAGTGAATGCACGCAAGATCCCCTAGCAAAGATCGAGAATCGAAGGAGACGACGGAGAGGAAGGAAGTAAGTGCTGGCAGTTCATAAAAGTTGCACAGGTTCGTTCCAGGTCCGATCATAAATCTGACGAATCGGCCATTGTGCCTGGAATATTCGTCGCGAAAGGAAGGACGAAGGAAGGAATGATGGCTATACGAGGATGGCCGTAAACTCATCATTCCTGATATACGACTCCTTAGGATCGGCCGATCATGCCAGCTCGAGATTCAACGCCAGCTTTTAACGCGTTATTACCGCGTTATTATTACGAGCTCCTCGCCCTCGCTTAACAATCGATTTATGAAATTCTCCTCGTGGCCGGGCCCGGTTTTGCGAAATATTTCCGAAAACCTGGCCGACTGCAAGAGTTGCCGTCCTCGTGCTGACGGTTTACGAGATTCTTCAATGACGCACGTTTACCAGCAGTTGCTTTCTTTGAAATGCAGTCGATCTCGACGCCATTTAACAGTCCAAGATACCTGGAATATTTTAATGATCACTGATTTTATGTTTATTGTCTTCTGGTGCTCCGTGGTAGATCAGGTTGGACATAGCGTTGAGTTGTAAGTAAGTACTTCATCTTGATACCTGATTTCGTACTGTTGCCAATTGTTTGTTGCATCTGCAACTTTGTTACTGCGGTGTTTGTGTGTAAACCTTGTGCAATAAAGATGTTTTATTAGTGTGAAAATTATAAACATGTGAAGAACGCCTATAAATAATTTTGAAATTGTCGGAGATGTTCAACAAATTAATTTCATTTCTATTGTAAATATTCGGGGGATGATATTACTATAATCGTTAATAAAAAATTGTAAGAATTTTTTTGCAATCCACTTAATAAATAAAATATTAATGGTTGTTCTTAACAACTTAGGTCTGCATAAAACGAACCGACTACGATTCTGCTTTGTTGTTAATCTCGCGCAGAACTTTCCAAATACATCGATTTATCGCTGATTCGACTCGCGCGGTTGATTTGGTGAAATCTTCTCACAACAGTTGCTACTTGACCCGAAAAATCGGCATAAACGGTCGTTCTTCCGGTTTCTGCAAATCCGCGGTCATGGAGCTCTTGTTAATTGCAATTTCCACGATGACTTTCTTGTGGAACCGTTTTTCGGCTTGCCGGCTTCCTTTCCCGAGCGCTAACCGCGATCATTGCGAATCCGCTAACGGTCCACCTCGTTGTTTAATCTTTCGCCATTTTTTCTTGCACGAAGTTATGCATTAAACCAGGAAAAAGAGATATCAAAAAGTAAACCCGATATTCAGAGACAAAAACCAATGATTTGTAAATAATATGTGCGAAGCTGTTGCGTGCTACAAATAATACAATCACTGTCCACCTGTTCGATAATAATTTAGAGCTACTTCAGGAATATTCGTAAAGACATATATTGCACGTTTATTATTTTAAATTTCATTGAATACATAAAAACTTAAGACTGCGTAAATACAACTAAACGAAAAATTAAATCATCTTTTCCTAAATTTAGGTAATCAATCCCTGAAAAGATTAAGTATGACATCATTCTGTTCTTCATATTTTTTGCGTTTGTACTTATTACACGTTTCAACATTGTGCCAACATCTTGTCAAAATATTAGGCAGAGCCATGAATAACGTCCGACACACAACGGATTTATTTCTTTTTAAACATCAGATAATTCATCCGTTCTACAGATTCTTGTTCCATATCTGAAAGTCAGAATCCCTAAAACGTAGACATTCTGCAGAAGCAATAATAATCATCCTTCAATAATCACCAATAAACTGAAAAAGGCAAATCAGAAATTATTTATAAAATAAACATTGATTTAAAGATTCCAAAACACAGCCAGCTGGTCCTGTAACGTGTGTGAATAGTTTTGGCGGGAACAAGATATCGCCGAGAGGGAGCAGGATGCTCCGGATGCGACCACGTGACGGGCATCCTGCCAGGACTCCGTTCCCTTAAAACGGGCAAGCGTCCTTCGCGTGTAGGCGGTAAAATCGTCGAGTCGTAAAGTCATCAGATCGTAAACTCATAAATATTCGTCATCATCGCTCATAATCCGCATTGTCGGCCGGTGAACTGGGCCCCAGTTCGGGTGGACGAAAAAAAAAGGACAGCCCTTTTCGAGGGAGGACAAGAAAAATCTGCCAGGAGGGAAGTCAGTCCTAAAGTGCGACTCGAATGAAAAAATTTTAACGTACCTGATCAGCCTCCCTCTCTCTCGCCCCCATTTGCACCCTCGTGTCTCTCTGTCGTACCCCTTTTGGAAATTTATGATTCCAATTTTTTGCTCGCGTGCTTGACTCCTGTCTCGAAAAACGTGGAGTCGCTTCAACTCGTTGCGATTATTTTTCGAACACCTTTTTTTTGTAGCATCTGGAACCTTTTAGGACTCGACTGCAGGAAAAATCGGCTTGAAATCGGAATTATTGAAATTTTTGGGGGCGATTTTTTTCTGTTCTTTCGACTGGTGATATCTGCAGATAGACTTGAGATCAATTTTTCGAATGTTTAGAAGAGTTGGGTTTGAAACATTTTTTTAAAGAAGAATTATTAGCTAGAGTGGAACGAGATTTTTTACACGAAAAGTGTAAATTCTACTGCAAATTTATAAAATTATAATAGACGTCATAACATATTTTGCAGAATTTCCTCCAATTTCCTTTTGACAATAAAACATGTTGCATATTCCAAGTGAACATGAAATTTTCAAGAATAAGAAATATTTCAAATTCCGAATGTGTATCCAACTCAACTCAACCTAATCCCAGCATCCTAATCTGAGTATCGCTGTTGTTTTCCGAAACGATTATAAACAACTTCACATTTTCCGAACAGATTCGAATCTGCTTAAAATTTACTTGATCTCATCCCTGCTGGTTATCACCGTCGATTAATCAGCAATTACAGCGCCAGTATGGTGACCGTTTGTCCACGGCGTGGATAATCGAGCGTGATCGAGAATAGGACGATCACCGTGAAAGGAAGAAGCAAATTTCGCGGAAGGTCCGGATAATCTCGATCGTGAAACTTCTCGAGGCGTTAAAGTCTCGATTTCGAGCGAGAAAATCGACAAATGAGAGGAAGAAATTTTTTCTTGCGATCTAGTTTAATACATCGTCGATATCAAGGTTGCATGAATCGGCTGCTTCTTCTCTTGGGATAGATCGTGGGCGTCGCGAACGATCCATCGATCCACGCTTTCCATGAAATCGATCACCGAGAATTATTCTCCTTAACGGCTAATTGACCGGCAAAACATCGTGAGAACGATCGTTTTGGCAACGAATCGAATCCAACTGTCGACTTTCAATGGTTTCTTGCCACCTCTGCAATAAAAAGTAACGATTTCGATCGAGATTCTACGATTTTTTGCGATACCATTTTTTTTGGATCCGTGGGTCGATACAATGGGATGATTTGAACACGTGAAGTATCGATTAAAACAGGATTGTGGTGAAATAAGTAGCTGATTGTAATAAACGAGTCAGATAAAAATTTGTCAAAGTTTTGTGAAGTGATATTTTTAGATTTATGATTCGATATACTCGAACGACTTCAACACGTGAATTATCGATTACAGCATAGTATTGGAGTGCAGTAAGTAGTTGATTGTAACTAATCATTCAAATACAGACTTTTGGAAAACGAAATTTAGTTAGAAAGAAATGATATAATCTACTCTGGATATTTATAATCAGTTTAGTGTTCATCATTTGTTAATACACGTCTATAATTTTTTTCCTACCTCGTTTTCTCCTGAATCTTCCCATCAGTGGGAAATGATGTTCGTGAAAGTGAATGATGATGAACTAATCGTTAGGAATTAATTGTTGGAATATCAGAAAGTCATTAGCTCGACTTCAAACCAGAAACATAGTACACACAGACAGCAGCAAATTTTTATGAAGACTATTAACAACCTAATAATTAAATAATAGAATGAAAAGAAATGTCGAGCCAAACATTTATCGTATTCGTAAATTAAAATTCAGACTACAACGACTAAATATCAACACAATTTCTATTAACAACAACTCGTGAAGATTATATTCCACAAATACATGTACATTTACAATTATATTGTCATTAAATACTAATTTTCTAACGATATTCAGAAGTGCAACAAACTTTCCACGATCAGAAAAATCTTCAACAGCCATGAATTTTCCGGAGACAATTTTTCATCGTCCACCTTGCAGGGCCAGCGAAATTAATTCCAGTCAGATGAAACGTTAATCGAAAATTAATATCGGTCGTTCCAAGGCAAGAGCTACGTCGACTCACGGCCACCCTGCCGACGATTAAACATTATTATAGCGGATAACGTAGCAATTATCGTTTTTGCGCGATTCGCGGATATTTTGCGACGCGACTACGTCGCGAACTAATGCCGCAATAAAAGCGTTTCTTGCACGGGAATAAAAGAACAATCGCATCAAACCGTGCGCCCCAAGACGCGAACGTTCAATTAGAAATCACCCCAAAGTAGCGCGATCGTTTCGCGGAATGCTCGAACGACGAGGCTCGGGTGAAAATCGGGGGATCGAGTTGATTTCGTCAATTCGCTCGCAACGATTCTTACGTAAACCGGTGAAAATTCGGTGGAACAGTTGCATAAACGTTCGCGGGAATTTAATGTTGTTTTACGGAGCACGGAAGGTTTTCTTGCGGTTTTCTTTTGACAGGAATATGGAGCGCGGGAAATCGATTGCGGGATCGCGATGATGAACCACGCGCAACGTTTGTTGTTGTTGGATTTTAGAAAGAAGGAGTCATTGAACTGTCAATTTTGTAGATTTTGAGACACTGAAGTTCAGAATATTATTATTAAATGGGAATTTTGCAGTTGAACATTTTTACGATTACAGAATCGACAATAGTTAGGATCCTGATCTTCAGGCTGTTATAGGTGATCACTGATTACCAAATATCGATAATATAAGTAGAACTCGAAACACAGAGAATCTGTGAGTTTAAATACATAATTGGAATTCTCCAGAGTAAGTCACTGAACTGTCAGTTTTGTAGATTTCGAGACAGTAGGGTTCTGAATATTATTGTTAAATGAAAATTAAGCGATTGATCATTTTGACGATTACAGAATCGACAACAGTTAGGGTCCTGGAACTTAGGCTATTTCGGGCGATCACGAACATATCATAAAAAAAGAAACAGCAGTTCAAATAATTTGTTAATTTAAGTAATTTATATTCTCAAGTGCTCGATACTCTAAAAAATTCAAGGGCATGGCACTTTTAATTTGACAGAATTCTAAATAATAAATTCTCATGCGATTGAACTTTCCGACTACCAACTTTCACAGTCATGTCTCTCGATTCCTTATTTTCTATCGCTCAGAATTCAATTGAATAGCTCCGAGATCCATCAGAGGTTTCAGAAGTAGATCCAGCGATATTTCTCACGAACAAGATCACAGGTTCCTTGCCTTCAATCTGATCTTGACCACGTTCAGTCACGCGTATCTATTTTCTGTCAAGAATCTGACGTTTCCATCCAAAAGTCTGATGCTGTCAACGTGATCTCTCCATTTTTCCTCGGTACGAATTCTTTCGACGACTTCTACAGAAAACTCGTCAATGTTTCAACGTGTGCAGAGGTTCGTGTGAGAAAATGGCTTCTACCAAAGTTACAGTATAAGATATTCACTATACATACGCCCAATAACACTTCCTTACAAAGTTATTGTTGTCTAAGACGAGCGTTCTGAGCTTGTACGCGGAACCGTAGGGTGCCACCGATAAAATTTGTGGTTTCGTAATAAAATTAGTTTCTGTGCTCTAATTACTATTTTGAAATATATACTAATCTGTTTTTTCGTATTTTCAATGAATTATTTTTGACATTTTGATTTATTATTTTATTTATAATCAGTAAAACTTGTCAGGATTTCAAAATTTCTTATTAAGGTGTAAAGGGCTCCGCGTTTAAAATAAGTTGAGAACCGCTGCTTTGAGAGATATCAATCTATAGTCAAGGCATCTGAATTAGGCTCATCAAAATCGTAACTCTGCCTGCAAATCGACTAACTAATATGATGTTCAATTTTCATTATATCATACCAAGCCTCATTTGTTTTTCTGTTTGAGCTGTACATTTATTACAGCATTTTTAAAGTGAGAAAAATAAATTGTACCGTAGACGGGGACTCCCCACTCTAACTCCAAATAGTTTCATCAAAGATCTACCTAAAGATCTACTCATAAAAAAATGAGAAGACCTCACTATCTTAAAAAATTAAAAGAAATTCATAGAGACACGAAAAATGGTCCTAAATCCAAGTGGACCATTCTGAAAATTTTGAAAAATGGTCCATGTGGCCCGATAATTCGCTGTATAAGAACGCGGAGGAAGTTCACGGACCACCTGCCGGCATCTCGTGACTTTGATCCACATTCTGCCTGGAAACTCATCGACATGGACATTGAGTAATCATCGAGTGTTACGTCAGTCTCATCGCGAAATTACAGGCACGATCGATCTCGCTAATCGCCGGTAACGCTGTGATCATCGTACGGCAGGATAAAGTCATTAACCACGTGATGAAATACCGGCAAGTCCTTTCCTTCTGACGTAAGAAGAGGCAATCAGTGAGGACAGCCTCCGTGTTAACGATCGATCGAGGTTTCCATTCGCAGGAAATCGGATACCCGGCAATTCTCCCCGAGAAAAACTGCAGGAACGTATCATCAGTACATCTTCACTGACTTTCAGAGAAAATCGTCTGCGATTTTTGTAAAATCTATAAATATCGCGCGTGGGTATACATATGTCATTTTAGGGGAATACTGAGCTTCAACTAAGTTTGGTTAGATGTGGAGAAATTTAATGTATTCATGTTTATTGTTGTAATTTATAGAAACAGAGCAGCTTCTCTTGGAACAACGAGATAAAAGAGACTTTCACCGACTTTCAAGGAAAGTCGTCCGCGATTCTTGTAAAATCTACAAATATCGCACGTGGGTACCATTTTAGAGGATTTCTCAGTTTCAGCTAGGTTTCTATAGACGCGTAGAAACTGAGTTTATTGGTCTTTATTAATTCGATACTATTTTACATTGTAATTTATGAAAGCAGAGCAGATTCTTTTGGTACAGAAAAATAAATGAGACTTTCACCAACTTTCAAAGGAAATCGTTTGCGATTCTTGAAAATTTACAATAATAAATACATTTTCACAAACCTTTTGCTGATTTTCGTGCCTCAAGCCCGCGGTACTTTCAATATCAATATCCCCGCGAGCGTTACGAAACGCTTCATAAAAGAC
Organism: Macropis europaea; assembly: GCA_916610135.2. Taxonomy (NCBI): domain Eukaryota; kingdom Metazoa; phylum Arthropoda; class Insecta; order Hymenoptera; family Melittidae; genus Macropis; species Macropis europaea. The sequence continues at coordinate 25,983,195 of OU744344.1, forward strand.
TGGCACGAAGTAGAAGAAATAAAACAGATTTCAAACGTTGATATAACTTTGTAGCTCAGGGTGCCAATTTTGCAGTGTGCTGATCACTCAAATTAGCCGCGCGAAAGCACCTGGCATCTCAAAGCACACGATCGTGCCATTTTTACCTGTACTCAAGCTATCGTTGCAAAATTAATTCACTTAAGATACAATTGTCCTGATGTTTCTAAGAGAAAACAGGAGATGGAGTGGAAGATGGTTCAGGTGTCTGGTTTTTGATGAGACCTGTAGACGATGACACGATTCATCGGCTATTTCTGAATACTCACCGGCGCGAGGGTGCAGGAGGGGACAAAGTAGTTTGCATATTTTTTCACTTAGGCGGCTTCATCAACGCCGGTCATTAAGCGGTGCCATTTTATCGCGGAGACGCATGCAACGCGAGAAGACATGCCACGGGAAACCATAGTGTTTGAATTAATCGACCGACACTCGTCGCTCTATTTTCCCGAATAAGAAGAATCGATACCGTCTCAGAGAATAATTGACGTGGAACGCTATAAAAGAAAGTCTTTTTACAAGGAAACGCATCGACCGTCCCTGTCATCCTGTCAACCTTAACCCCTTGGCTTGTAATAAAGAGGCACGCTCGTGATGCAGAATATGATTGATATGTTACAAATATTAAAGTGTACAAATAATTACAAATAATTCTACTGTATGCACCATACAAGGCGAGTCAAGCAATTAGGTCTGACTGTATCTCTTCTTTAGATGATGATTGAAACAAAATGATACAAGAAAAATTGGATAAGAGTGTGTATACTTTTTTTCGTAAGTGCAATGATGCGTCAGAAAAATGCAGCTGCACTCTTTTTTGATGGGACTGAAAATTTGTTTACATAAATCGATTCTTCTGAATGTTCTGCGTACGAAAGTAGTACGGTAGTAGGGTAATTCAATTTTTAAATGTAAAGCATGTTTTACTGAAGGATAATATAATATTGTCCTTATTCTTATAGAAATAATATTCTTCCGCATTTTGCATGACACAAAATTGATCTCCAAAGCAGTAGAATCATTAGTACTTACCACCACCGACATCATTTATGTAATTAACATTATCAGTACCAACGTAATTAAATAAAGCATCAGATAATTCAACCGAATAATACTTCGCCCTACAAGTGTCTTCAAACTGTACAAAAAAATTCTACATCTTTCAATGAATGCATTCATGTATAGTAAATGCATACTTTGCAAACATTGCAAAAATAACACTTCCACTATCACGTATCCCAAAGACCATAACAAAAATTAATTAATTTCGTTCTAATATAAAATAGTACCAACGGTCTTCAATACCTTAACACTTCCACTATCACGTATCCCACAGAGTGTACCAAATATTAATCAAAATCCCTGTAATTTAAAATCATACCAAAGTCTACGAACAATCTGTCACTCAGCAAATACAGCATGACAGACAAAACGTTCGAACGTCATCTGTAGGATTCGAGAGATCATTCTGGACGATTACAAAGCCCCTAACAAATGATCAGTCCTCAGAGGCTGGAGTCTGAAGAAGAATCAAAGACGTGGGACGTCCGTAAGAGCAGGAATCTGGAATCCGTGGGCCCGAAGACATTACGATCGGGAATGTGAAACACTAGGACGCTAACATATGACATCCTGGATCACAATGACGCCTCCCATCGTGGAATGCTGTCCATCATGTCCAGTCTCGCCACAGGGGTACCACGGTAGCCACGACTTCATTCAAGAAACGAGATCGAGGAATTTCTTTTCAGTCGGCTAGACTCTGCCTCGTCCCGATCTATCGAGACCTTAATAAGATCAAGAAGAAGCCAGCGGTGGAGAGAAGGAGAGAGGTGAGATGTAATTTCGTAGACGCATTGTCGAGGCGGCCGATGAAGGCCTTCGGTTTCTCTTTTTATCATCGCGCCGGCTAAACGAGCCGGCTTCTGTTTTCTGAAATCATTTTTGGCCGACTCCTTATAGGCGTTCGGATAAGTATTTAGAAATCTGCCTGAACTAGCCTACAACCTTATATATTGTATATTTTTTAACTGAAAGTAGATTATGTTATAACCTATTTTGTTTTTGTCGACGTTATAATAACTTGGTATTTTTTAATTTCATATGTGAATCAGTATTAGACGTTTCTTACTTCTGTTTCCATTGAATAAGGAATATATGATACGATAGACATATATTTTGCTTTAAGAATTCTCAGGTACGTGCCTACCATTTGTGAAACAAAACATGCCATTTACTATCAAATACTCACAAACCTATTTCCTGAAAATTATTAGGTTGAGTCATAAATAACTTCCAGCTTATCTTCTCCAATTTATTGAATAATTCATTACAGAATAATTTCTCGTACTCCTGCAGCTTGTCTAAGTTTCAAGATTGTTTACTTTCTGCTATAAAAGTAACAGTAACTATTTGAATTTTTAAGAATGAAAAAATTATTACATGTCAGAAGCTATTTATGACTCAACCGAAAACATCAAAGAGATGGTCTCAAAACAAGGCAGTCGTCTCGACGCCACCCACTAGCAACCCTGAGGAACAGTTCACCCGCTCCAATCTCAATCTGAGCTTCTCAAACACCTGTGCAATCGATTCTACCTTCTCCACACAAAATCTGCTCGATACTCGAGGAGATATCGATCCGTAAAACGGTATCATCGAGAGAGGCGTAAGACGGTAGCTCTCGGTGCGTTTCAGCGTGACGGCGCCATTGTCCACGTGAAACCAGCTCGTGTTTTCCTGTACACTCGGCCATATCGGGAGCCAGGTGAACGACGACGCGTTTTCGTGGCTCTGGATCGAAGAAGGAAGGAAGAAGTTGCATCGAGGCGTACAGGGCGGCCGCATGATAAATGCGTTCGAGTGGACGTGCAGCAAATTAGGGGCATATTCGTGCACGCGTGCATCGCCCGCGTTAAAAGATCCGCCGAAGGGCTCACGGAATTATAATGCTGCCTGCCTCTCGGCCAGGAATCGATCTTCCATCGACTGTCATCGAGAACAGCCGTCACGTTCTTCCTTTTTCGCCTTTGGCTCCATTGTTCTTTGCTTCACGAATTTTCCTTGAGTAAAATCTGATGTTCTCTGTTTCTCACCTGCAGAAATATGAAAATGAATTTTGATCTGTTTGATTTGAGAGGTTATTTTTAGGAAAAGCTGATAACCAGGTGGGGATGCATCAAGGGCTTATCATTTGTGATCTGTGGATATGTACACCCTACGCTTAAGGGGGTATTCTTCTTTCTCAACCCGTTTCAAGGGTATACTTTGGGAATGTTTTTTGAAAAAACTGAACAACATATCTTTATGAAACTTTGCAGACTTATTTATATACATTTCTACTACATTAAAGAATTTTTAAAGTATGGGAAACTGATTGTATCAGTATGTACGATTTTTAAAGTCGTCAGGTTTGGTCAAAATTTTAGGAAAACATCAATATTCATTCTTCAGACTGATGCCATTTTGTTAAAAATCACAGTTTTCCGTTTTCTGTAGTTTAGGCGTTAGATACATTCACGCTGATTAAGAATTTTTTTGAGTCTTTGATTTCAGATTATTTCAGCGGCAGTTATCGTGCGAACCATTCGAGATGAATTTTTTCAGCCTGTCTAATTCGTCGGCAAATAATTACCACAATTTGAAAGATAACAATCTACAAAAATTCATGAATATAGTAGAAACATATCCGAATAAATCTACAGAGTTTATTAAAGATATGTTATTTAGTTCTTAACAAAAAAATTCCTAAGGTAAGAGAAAGGAAAATACCCCTTAACCTTGATGGGCGGTTTTTTCTTGTTTGAAAATGTATATATTCGTAGCATAGTATTGGTAGATCGCGCGAATCTTCGTGTTTGTATGCTGAAGTATTACCATAGATGCTGTTTAGAAGCGTAATAGTATGTGTAGACCCCACAGTTATTTCCCTCCGACTCTCAATAGCTTGTTTTCCGTCGACCAAGCACGTGCTATCAAAGAGAAAATTTCTGGTGATCATGGAAATAGAAGCAATCGATAAGGGAACGTATCATTTCGATGATGCGTGACTCGAATCGCGTGCAGACGTTTCGTCTTGTGGAAGTGACCCCGTTCATCACTTGGAATAACATTCTTCTGAGCTTCTTTTGTTTCTGCTTTCTTTTCGAGTCTGTGAATTTTTCTTTCGACGTGAATTAGGATTTCACGTTCAATTTCGAAATTTGAACGCTTTACACTAGTTCTCCACCTCATTCGCACGAACAAAGAGCTGAGATTACTGGATAATTGCTCGGTGTATCCAATTTGAATTATGCGCTTCGAGGTGTCGCTTATTTCAGTTTATAGTCGTGATCACGGACGATACTCTTGTAAATTATATGGTCAGGATCTTCAAATTCTACTTGAAGTGTCTTTGAAATATGTCTGGATTCAGACACGTAAACAGAATAATTTAAAGAAGACAAAATTTAGGTTCTACTGCTCTGACGTCATTAAAGATTTCATTTCCTGGACGTTTCAAACAGATGCTGAAGAACAACGTATAAAAGATGAGGTCTGTTTTATTTTTTATAATACTCAGACGGCTAGGTCTGCAATTATTTTTTAATCAAACACACACACACACACACACTCATGATAAGTGTGTTTCTAGTCAACGTAACGACTAAATCGAGTTAAAAAGGACGCATTTAGTCCTGAAGATCGCTTTCAGCTATCGTACCGCGAATTTTATCTGACAAGAAACGAAACGAGGGGGAAGATTCGAAGAAAGGGAGCGAGATAGAGAAGAGAGGGGTTGATTTTTGTGATTGGCCGGGGGCGTGGGACGCTGCGGAGCGTGCACGAGGCAGGAACGAGTCGGCTTCTTCAAGTTTTTACCGGCGACCAAAGTGACTCAGCGGCTATTTCTCATTACCAGACCGATATTTTTGTAAAATTGGATTTTCGTGTGAGAAAGCCCGCGACCCTGACTACCCCTCCTTCTCGATCTTCTCCGTGTCGACCATCTTTGAACGCTGCGGTCTCGTCGAAGATGACGGTCGTTTAACTGTCAACACCGATTCGTCTCGAGATTGCGTTATCATTATGTTCTCCAATCGTTTTTTCTTCCTTCATTTTGTGTAATTACATAAAAAATTTACGATATACATCAGAGTAGATATCGAGAAATTGTGAAAAATATCGAGGGGTTAGATTTAGAATATTAATCTTCAATATTTTGAAAAATTAATTATAACTCCGATTGCAAATTCTGTAGAATATTTTCGAGAAGTACGTAACTCTAAAAATTATGGATTTTTGCCTTTAGGTTGTACTGAGAATTGCAATGCAGACTTATGTATTTTTTAAAATGAAGTGGTGAGTGTAGTAATTTGATTCCGAGTCAGTGAAACAGCCGATGTAATTTTTTGTTACTTCTGTGGGAGATTTAGGAACGTCAGTACTGAAAATTGCACGACCTGCCTCAACGAATGATATTGAAGCTTTTACGCGAAGTTTCGCCTCTTGACTTCGACCTTTTTATCGAAAGAGAAAACGCGTGGTTTTCAGGGAAAAAACGATTCACTCTACCGCGACTAAGGAACTGAAACAGGGACCTGTAACTCGTGTTACTTTAAATGCAATAGAATTAAAGGCTGTTGACACAGAAACTATTTCCATTATTATTTCAATCTTGAATTAATTTCAATTTCTGAGATTTGTTGTACTCACTGTACTTGTAGATATTTCCCTTCATCTTCTAATTTAGGAAGACCTCCTGCCTCCCTTCAAGATCTGCACATGCTCTCTTAAATATTCTATTTCACGTCTAACTCTTTTTTATGCCCTTGCTCTTCTTCTTCATCTTCCAGGTTTTCTAGATCAGCAAGATGTCCCTGCACTTTTTCTACATCTTTCGCCTCATCTTCTAGATCGTGTAGACCGTGTTCTACTTCTTCTAAGTCTTCTATTTAGATGTCACTGCTCTTCTTCAAAATCTTTTATATAATTTTCAGGTCTTCTTTTTCTTCTTCTCGTAAATCTTTTTCCTCATCTTCCACTACATTTAGGCCTCCTTGTTCCATCTTTAGGTCTTCTTCCTCCTTTCCACGATCTTCTGCTCAACCTTCCTCTTCTTTCTACTCACTATAAGTCACATACTCTCTTTAAGACAACATCTAACGACGAAATTAATACTGAATTAAAATAAACTCTATTAAAATCAAACTGAAGTTGAAATTCCCAAATCATCTTCACACTTCTATCCTTCGTCTGAAGCTTCAAACACCCTTTCCTATAATGTTTTCTAATTCAGAAATCGCTACTGAAACATCGATTAGAGTGAATAGGAAATCTTAATTGACCAAAGATATTAGGTATCGATTTAAGAACAGACGGGAAAGCATAGCGGCGGATCGAAGTTCCGCACGAGAGTGAATCAAGCAGCCGATCCGAAATTGCAGCCGGAGGATGCACATGCATCGTGTGTAGCGTGTGTGGTCCCCCAATTCATCACGTGGCTCTCTCTTCTCGTCGCAACGCTCTGATGTGAAGTATGGCCGAGCCGGGAAATGATCCCTTAAATTGGTCCGACACTGCGGTGGGTCAGTTACAAGCCATTTGCATCGCGAAATTTCGCGGCGCGCTCTTACTACGCCACCGATAATAATAAAAACAAAACAGTTAATCTTTTAGAAGTACGTCATAATACATAGAAGTAGGGCATAATCTCTGTGTCCTTTACTAAAAGTTACAGAAATTTATAGAAGCGAATTTATGAAGACGTAGACGTTTCGAATTCACGACTGATCGTCTTTCGCTGTTCTTTTGTGTGCTTACGTTTAGTTAATTATATATGCATTGTTTAAATCGCATTTCTTCGTATTCGCTCGCAGACTTTTGAAAGAAAGAAATTAAGTACATGATGTTAATTTTGCGTGAATGTTTAGTTGGATCATCAGTTCGTTTGTCTCCTTGTAACTTGAAATCTTCAGACTTTTAGGAATTTCCTGAGGATTAGGAAATGTTCGATTTTGTGGACTTGAAAATTTTGTTAAAGGAAATTGAAATGAATATTGATTGTTCTGTTGAAATTTCTTCTTCTTCCTTTTGTCACGATTTAACTGATAGTGCAGTATGTTAATATAGACAAACGCTCGCTATATTTTGTATTAAACTATTTGTTAACTACGAACAACTATTTGAAGAAGCGCAGTGTATTTTTGGCAAATTGTTAATTGAAAATACTAATAAAATTACAAAAGTAAAACATTAGGAGCGTTTTACATTTTCGGAGTCCAATATTTTTTTCTTTTAATACAGCTGAAGCAGTGAAACTTTTCACAGAATTATATTCATGTATTTGAGTGTTCAAACAGTAGAATTTTTATTTGTTTGCGTTATTAAATGCTCATTCTTCAGATAGTTTAATCTGCAGTATAATTGTGATTCTTTCTCCAACAAAATTTATAAAAAATTTATGATATAATATAACAATGTTGACGAAGGATGCTGTTACACATTCGCATTATGACTCTTCACTGAGATTATCTGAGGCAAAATCCAGTAGGAAGTAAGAAGAACGGGCTCGCCTCGCGGGTAGCTTAATCATGCGCGCCAATTAACAGGGAGGATGATTAATTTTTGTAGCGTGGTTGCTTCTTCGACACCCTTATGGGGCCGGGCTCGTCCACGCTCGATTTATGGGATTAGCCGCGGTTCGTACAACCGGGCGTATGCTACAATTGAAAATTCTACTTTGTCACGAATATGACGAAGCCACGTGGGCGACTTATTCCAGCTTGATCAGCCTTAATTCGGCAAACATGATCCTCGGATGCTGGTTTCGTACCACTGACTCTCGACCGTTTATTCTCGATCACCCAACGGTAAATCAAAGTCTTCTTTTAATTCACTATCAATATTTCCGATAAGGTCTATTCGAAGCAATAAAAAAGTGCGATGATTAGACAATAGACTGAGCTCATTGCAATTGGAAGTCAAAGCGAATAGTAAAACATGAGGGCTACTCTGACAGTCCTTAGATGGCTAACAAGAGGCTACTAAAGAGTTAAGAATATTTATACACGTATTAAGGCAAGAGTGTTAATTTCAGAGAGGATATACAGTTACTGAAACACAGTACAAGTATAAATATTAACACTTATAGATATAAATTCTTCGTGAATTGCACATCTCGTTAATAAATGGTTATGTTGGTTAAGTATCATAGCGTGTGCAACCGAACCGAATACGCAATTTTTTTTTTCTTTGTAATGTTCGTTAATTAAATGTTTCTATTTGTTTCTACAAATATTTGCATTTCTTGTATCTATTCTTTACAATAATAACGTGAGGATTTCGATACTTTTACCGACAGTCGCTGAAGAACGTTTTTATTGTCTTAAGTGGAATGTATGAGTTCGTGATATGTTAATGGTTGGAAGTGAGCAATTCGCAAAGAATTGATACCAATTACTATGCTTCCATGAAAGTGTTTGCTAAGTGTATGCACTTGCTAATAAATGTGATTTTAACTATGAATTTTAACGCTCTGTACTCTAACCATTAAACTAAATGCCAGTAGCTAACTTATCTAACTCTCTTTTCACCAGTCCCACGTGTCTGCTGATGAACCCAGCACGACGATCGCTGCGTTGGTAACAACTAAATAAATACTACAGTTAATAATAATTAAATAAATACCACAGTTGAACACTGGAAGCAAAATGAACCATGTCTCTACGAGCTGGTGTACCCGGTGACCGTGACGAAAAACCAACGAGAAATTCCGTCGATCTATCCGCGGCGAAGCATCGTCGGGTTGATTGGCCGTGCCAGAAAATGATTCGGCCAAGCAGGAACAGTAAATCGACGGGCACGTACCCCGACCGTCTCGTAAGACCAACTAGGGGAATTGTCCTCGAACGTTGTCGACGGGACGACTCCTTTTTTCGTGTCCATGCTGCAGGATTCGTGGGAATCGTGTCGATATCCGTTACCAACTCTACTTTGTCCGACTTTTTTGTTTGACGCTATCGCCGAAAGGATAACGGCCGGGCTGACTATAGCGCGTCACGTTGCCCTACAACTGCAGTCATCGGTTGGTACAGTTAATGAAATTCTTCGGTGACTTCCGGTTTGATTTGGTGAAGACGCTCGATGTGATGTCTTAAGGTTGCGTTTAGGTTTGTTGAGTTCAATATATTTTATATTGTTGCCAGTGTGCGTGTGTTTGTACACATATATTCTATTTATATTAATAATAATAGTAACTTCATTGAATCTTCAGATTTTGAGGTGCTAGAACTGAGGCTCTGATAATATAATTTTGGAATTTATTTTACTTATCATTTAGTTATTATTATTACTTATTTTTCTCGTAATTGCACTCTGTTCGGCTTAATAAAATAAATTGCAACAGTTTGGCAGAATTGAATATTCTACTGCACTGTGAACTGAACTAAATTAATATTGAACATCCGAAGTATCAGTGATTGGAGCTGCACGATTGTTCGATTTAATTCGTAAGTCAGAAATTTAAAATTATAGCAGCTTTTAAGTCCTCCGTTGCACAGACGAATTTTCATAGAGGCTGATCGCGTTCTGATCGTCTTCTACAGGGATGAATGTGTTCTGTGAGTCTGTTAGTCCTTCCAGGGAAGAATGCAAATGGCACGTGCAAACATTCCAAGGCAAATGCATTCTCTGATGCATACCGACACGGCCCATTGAGATCGCAGCAAGTGCACGCGTTCTCCAATCGTTAGAACCTTCGAAAAAGAAAACTGTAATATTCTGCACGTCACTGGTTGCACTCAGAACTCTCCTCGAGCTTCTGAATATCTTAAACATCGAATTTCGAAGGCCCGACATCAACGTACTCGAGATTCCTGTAACGACAGATTTTTTCGCGGGGGCCGACCGGAATTTTTGCACGATCGCCTGATGAAAACGAGCAAAAACGTCCGGGGAGTGACTCCGGGTGAGTGCAAACGAGTCTCGCTGATTAACTTCACCGAGTACTATCATCCGAGGCTAGTCCTCGAGAGCAGCGTGACTGGAAATGACCAGGATCATGATCTGAAACCTTCAGATCCACGCCGACGGCCGCTTCTTCAAGCTTGCGCGTCATTTTCACCTGTTCCACCCTGCAACTGGTTGAAATTTTTCTGGGAAATTCGCATTGTAGTCACATTGTAGTCGGTTCCATGCGCTCCTTGGACATCTAATTATCGCTTAATCAATAATTTTATTTGACTTAACCCGAGTTAGAGTTTTTTTGAATATTTGTTGATGGCTGCAACGGGGTGCTGAGTAGTTTAGGCTGTTCGAAAATGAAAAGAGTGATTGGAATATTATTTTGTACAAATTATCAGGATAATAATGTAATTTCTTGAAGATCCTGTGATAACAAGAAGCGAGAAATGTATAGTGCATTCAATAATGCACGCATTGTAAACGATACATTTAGTAATACTTAACGACTTTAAAATGAGCTTAACTCATTCTTTAATATATAACTATGTGCAACGTCTGTGCTTCAATTACTATGATTATTTCATACAGTACTCTAATATTATCGCCCCCTAATACATAGTTACGAATGATCCTGACTCGTAAGTAATTCCATATCGTAGAAAAGGAAATAAGACGCACAAAGAAAAATGTTCCAAAGTTTAATATCATATTAACTTCTAAATTAGTCGTAAATCACCAACTAATTATCCAGAGTAATTCACAGAGAATAGAAGATTCATAAGAAGGTGATCCAATGACGTCAACAATGAAAGAACATCCTAATTGAATTTTGAAGCCTTTTCGTCTGAGTATTCGAATTTAAGTACCGGCACGTGTTTCATGGTTATGAATTTGCTCCAAAATAATAATTCCAGTCCCACGACACCCCAAACCACCCTCCACGGTCCCCTCGTTCGCAGCTTGTGTAAACACTCAATCCTATTACCCTGTGATCTCGATTTCATACCGGACGCGGTGCTTTTCGAGTCACCCCTGGTCACGGGGGTGGAGACCGACCGAATAGGAGGGAGGTGAGGTAACTTTCGCAGCTCTCGTGTTACAAACGAAGCCGACACCCACCTGTGTCCAGCAGCTCCCTTCTTTCCTTTTTTTTACCTGTCTTCCTGCCTCCCTCCTCTTCGCCGCTGCCATCCACCTTCTTTTTCTTCTTTCGACTTTTCTGCTCCGTCGCAAACGCTTGCACGCGGTTTTAGAAGATTTATGGGAAGGTAGAAATTGATGGCGATCGATATTAACACGGTGGATGTGGTATTATTCTACAGACGTCAAAGCTAGGCTCTTCAAGGTCGTTCGTCTTTTTCAATATTATTTCTTAACGTGGATGAATTATTATTGTAAGGGCGCCAAAGCTTCAAGGTCATTTCTCTTATTAAATTGAAAAAGTTAAAAAAGTTATTGAGATCAAAAGTTAAATTCACACTTATAACGTTGCAGCGTGGTCATTGTTTTTGAAAACGCTCCAAGTATGATTTTGTCTAAATTTTTGTGTACCCAGCTGGATAAGAAATGACCTCGGAGGATCTAATTTCAATATCTCTGCAATAGTGCTATGTAAAAGCTATGAACTACTCTATACTATAATAGTGTTGACATTTCTCTGAACAGGCAGTAATTTAGATAATATTTCGTGTAACCCACCTTATTGTTAATAATTTATTTTAAGACTCTAATGTACATAAAATGTGTGTTATTGAGTATTGGAACATTTTTTATCTTTAATTATTTATATAAGTTAAATTAAGACACTTTTTACAGTAATAATTCTTTTCTTAATCCCTTCTGTTTTATTGTCTCAATTTACAGTTAGAATTACATCAATACACTCATCACACTTGTTAAATTGGAACAATCTTCAGAAAATCGAATGGAATATTAATACAGGCCAATCAGTCACTGAATATCACCCTAAACTCCAAAATAAACGTCCTGAGTCTATTCGAAGAAGAATCACCGTACTCGCCGCTAATTGTCTTCTTTATTCCCGTGAATCAAGTTTCAATACTCTCAATTTACTGAACTAATTTACAAATTAGTAACATTTCGAAGAATTTAAAAAATCACCGAGTCTGTATAGAAGAAAACTCAGAGATCTTGTATCTGCAATCCGCTTCGAGCGATATTTTACGGTTTTCCAATTTACACTTTACAATTTACAAATTTGTAAAATTTTGAGGAATTTCAAAAATCGACGGGTGTGTGTAGAAGAAAATTCCGAGATTTCGTATCTCCGATCCCTTTCGAGCGATATTTTACGGTTTTCTAATTTCCAATTTGCAAATTTGTGAAATCTTGAGAAACTTAAAAAATCGATGGGTGTGTGTAGAAGAAAATTCCGAGATCTGGTATCTGCAATCCCTTTCGAGCGAGTTCGAGCGAGTTCGAGCGATATTGCACGGTTTTTGTGCGGGACGCAGGCGGTGTTGCATCAAGGCGGACGGGTTAGGTTGGCCATCCGAAGAGCGAGATTACTGATTTTGTACGCCCCGGGGCATTCATTCCTCCCTAATGTCTCGCTTCCTCGTCTGTTTACACTAGGTGCTTCTGTTGCACCGTCGCCGGATGAAAGTGGAATAACGGACGGAAAAAAGGAAACGCGCGTTCGCTCCTAGCTCTGATTCCCTAGGAATGCAAAAAGATCTCGCGTGCCATCTGTGGGCATCGACGTTTTTCTCCCTGATGTCTCGTGAAAGTGCAATCATGAGAAAAATCGATGGAAAGGGAACAAAAGGTCCACCATAGAATTCAGATTAACTCTTTGCCTTTTTCTAGTTTTCTGGCAACTCGTCGGTAGACAGCGGATTATGCGCATATACAATTTTAGATGCTAACCCTTTGCACTCCGTTGGCTCCGCTATGGGGACATTCGTAATTTGCATCACAGTCCAGCATGTCAAGAGTGCACATTGGAAATTGCTTCTGAAAGTACATACTTTAGCATTCTATAAAAATCAAAGTAAATAAATTCATAAACATTTATGATTTTTTCTTTTCAAATCAACACTTACGGTTTTCAAAAATTTGCACTACAAAAATGTCCTGGAGTTGCTGGTCGATCATATCAAAAATTGCTTGGAGTGCAAAGAGTAAATATTATTTTGTTTCGGTGTAGTCGAAGAAATAGAACTTTGAGTAAATTGTGTCTCACGTTTTAAATGTTGCAAAATGTATTTTTTATTTTACTTACTATATAGTACGCACATCTTGCACATATTTGGATCTGTTGAATTACATAAACATCCGTAGTCTGTTCATCAGTAAAAGAGAGTTTGAGAGCGAATTGAGAATATCGGTTGAAAATTTTTTATTGTAACTCGTCTTTATTGGCTATATCACGCTAAGCAGTAAATTCGTTTATAACAGAGTCCTCATTTTCACTACTAGCTTCTGTTTCACTGTTACTTCAGAATTTTAATTACATTACTCGCCGTTTTTCTTGGAACTAAATTCATTATCAGAGTCGCTGTCAAAAACATTATCACCACAACCGTCATCACCGTCTCCAACAAACGAAGTTTCCAGAGACTTTAAATAAAATTCTACATCGCTACTTTCCATTTCGCCATGTACATTCTTCTCCAACTTTCGTTTTGCCATTTTGAAGTATTGTTTGTTCAATATTTTAAAGATCGAAAATAACCAATTGTCTATTTTAAGCTTAAAACGGAACTTAAAAAGCCTTGTAATATGTCTGATGTACCTCCATGGCGTGTTGACTCAAAATAATACATGTTAAGAGTGATAAACATGCTATGGTGGCTGAGCGGAGACACACGACAGCATAGGGTTGAATCTCCTGAAGACCATCATTGGAGGTAGCTAATGTTTGTAACATCTAAGTGTCACTCTTATCTGTTTCTTTAAAACACGGTCGATCGAGGTCGATATAACAATATTAAAAAAGAAAAGATCATTGGTCGTCAAAAGGCTGTTGAATTAATGAAAAATCTCGCGAGTAAAAAAGAGGAATCTCATCAAGGAAACTGGAGTAACGAAACTAATCGATATTCATTTCTCGCGTGCGCTGCTTCACGGGATTGCACGTGTCAATCAAGTTCACTCCTGGTCCGGCATTATGCACGAAAATGAGAGCGGCTTTCAGCGGGCCCGAAGGCGCGAAGGCTTGTTGTACGGTAAAACTAATCAAGCTCCTGGAATTAGCTCGTCTACCAAAGAGAGACAGAGAGAGGGAGAGAAAAAAAAAATTGTTGAAAGAATATGAAATTTTCCCCGAGGGCGCAGCGGGTTGTCGAAAAAACTCTGGGTCCACAATGCGCCCCAATTTTTATTCGGACCTCTCGTTTCGCCGGGCCCACGGACTTTGTTCCTTTTTGCTCCGGAATTCTTCGGCCCCATGAATGAACCAGGACTCCGACATCATTAATTAAACTTTCCAGCTACCGGGTTAGCGGTACTCAACTCGTTTTTTCATCTCTGATCGCGCCCGCCTACTACGCCGGGAAACTTTGAACTTCGATTTCTTTGAACGTCGTTTTGGAATTCCTTCAAGTTCTCCCGTTCATCCTGCGGACGCTACGTAAAAGCCTAACCTCTCTTCTTGTGGCTCTGATTCGTTTCATGCACTGAAGTGCATTGAAGTACCTTGACTCGAAGTGCACCTGTAGGGGTGACGAACCTGTTCAGATTAACCTGGATGGCATGTAGTTGAAATTGACAAAGGAGTACAGTTATTTGAAAAGTAATAATGTTACAGAGTATGGCATATCAAGTTCACAGGTGCAAGTTTAAAGTAAGTTGGTCACCTTCAGAGGTGGGCAGATTCGAACACCTGTAGACAGGCAGATGCACTTTGATGCACTTGCTTCAGAATTTTCACTGACAATGAGTTTCTTTAATTCGATTTTACTGTGGCTTTAATACAGATACAAACAGTGGGTTAAGCTCTGAACAGTATATTTAAAGAAGAGGATGGTTTCCAATAATCGTAGGATAAAAAGGGGAGAGTGGCCAGCCTAATCTAAAGCCTTGCCATCTTGGATTCAATTGGGCCTGAAAAGGGCACTGATAACGACATTAATAAAATTATGAATATCCTATTAAAAAGCTCCAAGGATTCTTCTTCTTTGTATTTATGTAACCCAGCAATGACTGGTCACTTAGCTGGCGACCTAAAATTTTATGTGGCTTTCAAAACTCTTTGACTGCTTCAAGGATTGTAACACCTTTAGACCAAGGATTAGAACCTCTAGACTCTTCAGTATTTGCACATTATTAATTTAATGACGACCATATGATGAAGACCAAAAAGTCTTGATGGTACACAATTTCACCCAAAAATAGTCCCATTTCTTCAGGACAGCATCGGTCGATAAAGATTGTTACCGTTAGGGAGGACACCGAGGGACTTCGAGAAAAAGGAGCAGCGAGGAAAGGAGCACAAAACGAAGAAGAAGAAGAGGAGGAGGAGAAGTATCCGCGTCGGCTCGATCAAGCGTCGATGACTGGACAAGTTTCCGCGGATGGGTATCCTGGTAGGGCCCAGAAATGGCGGCCGAGGCGACAGCCTCTCCCGCCCACCCTCTTCTCCACGCCACTGGAAACCGTTGGGCAAATTAGGTAAAAACAAAAACACCTCACCCTCCATCGGCGGCGGATCGAAGAAGGCGAGAAGAGGTGTGCTGCGGGGCCCTCGAGCTGCATTGTGAGCGATAATGGGCCCCAAGTAATTAACCACACTCCGCTCTAAGCAATCCCGTGTTCCTGCCACTGATCTAAGCGCGAAAAATCCGTTTGTTCGTTACCATGCCGACGAACGTTCCTGGACGGTCCGTTTCGCCGCAGCATCGTCATCGAAGGGCATCAGGCCCCTTATTATGTGCCCTTCGAACACTTTCCAGACTTCTGGTGTTCCTCGCGCCTTAGTTTTAGACATTGGTCAGGTTTCACTAAACTGGTCAGCAGGAATAGCGACACGTGTGCGTACGATTATTTTTTTTACGTTTTATAATAATTTCGAGAAAAAATTGAGGCTAGCGACTACACGTGCGTGCATTCGTTTACTCACTGATCATCGAATTTTTGTCAATTTTTAGTTCTGATGCCTATAAATTCGTATCGAACAAATATAACTATTTTCCAGCTGTGGGAAGTTCATTCCTGAACAGGTTAACCAGCGAACGATATTACAACGCCTATGTAATTATTTACAGTCGGATGGTTCCGTAGAAAATGAGAGAGGAATATATTAATTAACTGTCTAATCGAGTAGAGTGAAAAAAAGTGAAACCGACGACGCTGTTCCTGATAAAGAAGCGACGATCGAGCGGCGATGCTGATGACGTTTCCGAGGTGACTGGCAACGGGAGCCCACGTCATCGTGCCGCTGGTTAATTAAAACGATCGCCACGGAGAGATCGAGATCATTTGTTTAGCGATCGTGCACAGAGAGTTATCTGGCCATTACGATCGTGCCGTATCGGATCGCAATCAGCTACCGGATTTAACATACGAAGAAACCTCGAAGAGGAACGGGGAGAACGGAGGTAGAATGAATTTGGAACCGATCGATTCGTTCGTTGAAAAAAAAGGATCTGGAGAGCGTTGAGGTGTGGAGAAACGATGCTGAAGGAGAGTGATCGGACAACAGTGTGCAAGAAAACCATTCGAGATTGAAATGAATCAAAATTTGTTCACATAGACCTTCTGATGCTCTAATTAGACCAAAGACGAAATATACACTGCTAGGATAACGGTGATCGCTATACTATTCTGTAATATGCAAGAAGGTACTCTAATCAGAAAGGGGGGGGATTATTCTAGAAGCAGCAAACTATTCGACAGTTAGCAACAATATCAATGAACCTCGAAATAAAAATAAAACCCAAGTGGCTACTGCGGCGTAACAGGGCCCAGCAACCGTACGACGGAAACAATAAACGATCAAGCCCTAACGCAACGAGAAGACCAAAACGAATGAACAGCAACATCATACATCAAATTAAGATGATGCAAAGATAGCCGTGCGGTAATAGCAGAATTGGTACCACGCGTACGTCTATTAAAAGCGATGCCAGAAAAATCTGAAGCAATGCTTCTTAGCCGCCGTTAGATTGTCCTGGGCTCAGACTCCGTGGGCGCGAAGTTTGACCGTTGATGGACCGTCGAGGAAACAATGAAGACCGACCGGCTCGTTCCCGAGTGGCTTGATTAGTCATTATCTGGATAGGTGGTGCATCATCCTGATCTTCTGCTCCCCGTGTTACAGGCAGCGGCGGTGAGAGATCGGACGGCCATTGTTGTGCCAGGAAAAACTCGAATCTACCGGACAGGAATGGAAAAAAAGCCGAGAAAGATGAAAGGTGGTGGCAAAGGGGAGAGAAAAAGAGAGAAGGAGGGAGGAAAAAAAAGAAAAAGGAAAGGAAGGTGAAGCACTCGTTTGAGGTAGCCGCCGGCTCATTCACGTTTCGAAATGAGATCGTCGTCTCTCCTTCTCTTCTGATCCACCTTCTTCCTTTCTCTGGATAGACAGAGATCTTCCTCTTTGCCTGTTGTTCGTCTCCTCGTCGAACCTTCGCATCATGATCTCCACCTTCTCTTTGCACATTAGAATCTATCTGGATGGCTGTACCCCTGGTGTTACGTCATCGAGGTTTTAATCAGACGATAAGAGGAATTTAAATCTCGATAGACGATAAATGAGTGTTGCGATGCAGGGAGAGTTTGATTCGATGTGACGGTGACTTGGAAGCTGAAATACTTCTGAATGAACATTTCTTTAAACATTCAACCTTTCAAGTTCACGAGAATTCTCGAATCTTCAATGTTATCAGTTAGGAGCAACTGTGGTGCATTTACCACCAAAGCAACTGCTCCGCGATCTGTCATTACCAGTAAAAATGAAGTTATAATGATGAACCTTGCCAATGGACTTCCCACAAGGCTCTCGTGAATTATGTTAACTATATTCGACCTGAGGATCAATTCTGATGTTCTAAAGCCATTCTAACACATGAACAGAAAGAATAGAAACAGAGTCGATCATTAATGGGGAGGAAAGAAAGGACAAGGAACCCAGTGGGGCTCACCCGGTAGCATGTAATGGCGTCATTTCCTTGTCAGCCGTTTCCGGTGCAAATTAATTTATCAAACGGCGAACCACTTCTGGAGGACCATTCCGCGGCAGCATCGTCGGCCCTGGACCAGCCACGAAATTACGTCGCTTTTTTTGTTCAACGGCATCCCTCTTAAATTAGGAGCCAATTGGTCCGCGCGCGATCGGTGCTCCCGCTGATCTCGCTATCTTCGCCGGCGAAGAAAATTGGATTTCGTGCCTCGGTGTCCATGAGTTCGGGGACGAAATCTCGGCAAGATTGATGACCATCGCCATAGGCACCTCGCAGGAGATTTTTTCGGACCGTTTCACAGGGTTAACGCGAACCTCTGTGCTGCTTCATCGACCACTCCCGCGAACTTTGCTCCACGGATATTGAAAGTTAGCCTGTGATTTCATGCTGCCTGTGCAAAGTTCATTACAATATCTGGTCTTTCGTGACAGAAACGAGTACAGTTCACTTGAGCACTGCAAGGAGATCCTGAAAACACCTTGAATAATCTTGGAAGAAAACTAATTTCGACGTGTAATATTTCACGGGCATTTTACAGCTGATAGAAGTTAGGGTCTCCTTCAGTGACTCTCCAAATAGACGGTGAAGAGGTGCGGGATACAAATTCGCTTCAACACCTAATCTTCCAGGAAATCTCGGAAAGGGGTAAGAAAATGGAGGCGAGAGAGGGTCGGCGTGAAGTCGAGAATACACTTTGACGGGCACAGAAGCGTTCGCAATTAGGCTGGTAGGAAGTTTCCACGGCGAAATAGGCGAGTCGAACGCGCGTTACCACGGATACATTCCCCAACGGAAACCGTATCTCATTAATTGCCACTAATAATAGGTGTGCACCGACGTGTCTGTCGCTGACACGTGTGCTTTTGCTTATTTATAGTCGCGGATCGGTCTTTACACCTGATGGCATCCGTGAAAGCGGCGGAACATCCGTCCAAGCCGCCCGAAAACACTCCGATTGAGACATTTCTCCCGGTTCTAGCCTTGACTGATGCTTCAACTTCCTTCCTTCCTTTCCCCTGCACCCTTCTGTGTTCGAGAAATAAATTGAACACTCTTGACGTTATTTCTTAAAACTCCATTTAATATCTTGTTGTTGGAGAAGAGGAGCAATAGCATTTTGAATTGAGAGTTAGAAACTGAGGTCTGAGTACAAAGTGTCTGCTGAATGTTATTATGATATTGAAGTCTCTAAAACTTAACTTACACGGGTAGGGTAGGGGAGATAGTATCTGTACTATCTCAATTTTGGCTGAAGACAGTATACACTCAAATTGAAAATAGAATAGTACTGAAACCCTGAATATTATTGAATAGCTCTGATTACACCATTGAACCAAACATGTTCACACAAGACTAGTAGGCGGTAGAACGCACAATAAAGTAAAACATGCAGTGGTGAAAGTTTAGTATTAGAGTTACCATATCACAGTGCTGATTCATTACACTGTACCAACTGTACTGACTTCAGTACTGTACCAACTGCTTGCCTCGTCGTTTACATAAGCATAGTAAACGGATTTATGCTACCAGCCTTACTTATTCTCCCAGTTACCCTAACAATGTAGACTATGTCCAAGGAGCCATTAACTACTGATAAGTTGTATTCCAATGAAACTTTGTGAACTGGTCCATCCTATTACTAGTAGTCCACTAGTATTGTACAACCCTAAGAAGATTGAATAACGAGTTAACGAAGGGATTTAATAATAGGCCCAGTCCTGAAATCTAAAAATTGATCCCCATAAAAAAGTAAAGTAGAAGAATAAAACTCCTGAACAGATAACAATATCAATACAAATATCCATCCTTGTATCCTTCAGTTCATTTCAAAAGCACCTGACAGACAGGTCTGATCTCTGAAATCAGTGCTCATCGAAACCCAGCAGATAGGACACCTCATAGTTGCTCAGCTTCGTCGAGAAAGAGATCTTGAACGCGTCACCACCCTAATCCTGTTGTTACCAAAACATTTGCACAAGCCGTCGACGAGATCTATGAGGGCTGCGACAGCATTAACCAGATTATCTCTCAAGTTTAGCCAATTCGCAGCGCGAACCGAGTGCCAACAGTCCGCCTAATCCTGCGCTAATATGGCCAGCGTTGAAAGGCCCTCGGGGTGGTCCGGTTCTCGCGGTTAATCCCATAATCCCTGTTGTCTGTCATGTGACCGCTTGTGGTGATTGTCCATTAACCGGTCCCACGGGGCCAATAGGGAAATAAAATTGGCCACGAGTGGGCGGTGGCCGGACAGGAGAAGTCCTCCTTTGTTTGGCCTCTGTCTATCGCAGAATGCGCGACGCGACTGGAAACATTCGTGTCGATACGCAACGCGAGACTAATTCACAAGGAGCTGGTTTGTTTCGTTTCGCTGTAAATTTGTCAAATTTCGTCCCTTGGCAGGGCCACCACGCCCACGTCGAAACGCTAGGTAATCCCTTTTACAGATTTGACCACGTAGCTCTGCGAATCGGACGCTAATTGTTTTGCGGTTGCTTCTGGTGTTCGGCTGATTCCTTGCTGACTTTGTCCGGGCCCTTTTATTCACTCGAAATTGCTCCCTTTTTAGGAGAGACTCAGGGGGCCATAATTTATAATTTCGTTTTCTATTCATTTTTGTCTTCAGGGTGATGGGTTTCAGTGTAATGGATAATTTTTCTTTGTATTGATACGTTCGATGGCGTTCTTTGGCTTCATCTACATTTTTATAACTTTTTCATTGATATCTGAAAACTTTCAACTGGCTCAGTTCAAACATTTTCGTGATTTCAGTTTAAAAATATTAATTCTATATTTATTGGACTGTCTGCAACACATGTACGTACATATACAAAGAATTATAACTGTGAGGGATTTTGCTGATTTAATCAGATGCTTATCCGACAGCATTACGTTATAGTCGTTGCAATTTTTATAATCTGTATAAAATATTTGTTTATGTGTTTTGGTTAATTTATGACATATATCTGTTATTACACTTTGATGTTTGGAGTGCTTTACACGAAACTTGGAGTTGTTTCCGGCATGTTATACATGGTGGGCCACGTAAAACAGGCCGCCTAATTATCTTCTCTAGCTGTTTTGGATAACCGTGACAAGAAAACAGAAAAAATTCTTATCACCCATCGAAGCCATTTAAATTACGTATGAAAAGTTTTTCATACTATCATAGGTATAACCATCCTATATAATATATACGCTGATATAAAAGCATAACATTTATTTACTTTGTAAATAAAAAAGTCTCATTTTCATCTTTATAAAGTCTCCCTCCCTTTCAACCCTCATCTCGATCATACTACGTCTGCCTGTCATTGCAGGTTAAACTGAACTAATTCACAAGAACGTTTAAATAATAACATGCACGATAAATTAAACACAAATAATAATTGCAATGCAGTTGCTTCAACAAACATATTCTACATGTAACAACCTTTAAAAAATTCTTCAAATTAAAGACAAGGACCATGTATAGCAACGGTTCGCCAAAAAACACATTAGTATGCTTAATCCTCAAACTCTTAAGATTATACAATACAAGTGAGTAAGTGTAGTATTCATTAATGTAATACAACATAAATATTACACGAAACATTATCTGTTGTTCGTCTTAACGGTACCGCGCGTCAATCCCGTTAACAGATCAATACAAATACCGAACGTTCTCGAAGGTCAGTGTCATTGAAACACTGTAGCTGTATCGAAGTACGCCCTATTGAGTCAAACGAGGCGAATATCCCTGGAAAGGGTTACGAGAAACTTGGGCTGGCAGTTAAAGGAGCGTTTAATGTGACCAGCCGTAACGGGGCATTAAACGAGGAACCGATCCAGTGTCTTCGACAATTAGTCGTAATTCACGGTAAAATCGGGGCCCCCGGTCGCTAATAATCAGCTCCAGTTTTCTGGTTGCCTGCGACCGGTCGTATAACCATTACAGGATGAACGGTTTTACGGTGTGCCTCGAACTTTTCGAGTTTTGCGATCGCCGAGTCCTTGGCGCACGCGGCCATGCAGCTACGGCTATCGTAAATTTCCGGCCACTTGATTTCCGGGGTCCCATAGGGTACACGGGCCCACTCGCGCCTTCACAAAGCCGGTTTATGCATTTATTGGGATATCCCGGTCCACGATTGACGGATTTACGATTATCCCGTTACTACGTACGGCAGTTTTCACGTTTTTGTGAGGGCGCGCGTGCTGGGCCCGTCGTAAACTCGTGACACGATCGCTTCGGGACGCAAAGGGTGAATATGGCGCCTTCTTCCCTGTTTTCTCGGACTTTTTGAGAACGTTATTGTCTCGCGTGAAGGGTGCTTGAGTGTGTTTGGCAAACAGAATTTTCTGAGTTAATGATATGAATGAATTTCTGTAATTTGATTTTGTGGGTGTATAGGATTAGGATGATTGAATTTCTGGTACCTTTGCAGGACAATCCACTGAGGATTCAGTTTTATGCATTGTCTATTATACGTTGTCCAAATTTTGCTCGAAAGTATAGCAAAAGTTAGAAATGAATTAACACTTATCACTCCAAGAGTACTCGGTTGGAGCAAAACGCTGGCTTGCGTTTGACGCATTGCTGTCGGTCGGAGTGATAAGGGTTAAGTTTAACTTGCAACTTTGTACCACAGTTTACATGATGATTCCTCCTTACATGATGTTTCCTTACGCTTGCATGACGAGTATCCTAAACAGTCAACATCTGCGACAGGCAGAAGCTTTCTTAAGGTAGACTTTCCGTCTTGCAACATGAGGCATTGACAGGAATCAAGATGCAAGGTTATATGCAAGTGGATGCATATGTTCTTAAAAAAGAATGAGAATTACCCTGCAACAGCTCAAACAGATTATTTTACTGTTTAATCGTATGTCTCTTTTACACCTGTGTGTCCATTTTTTCAATATCTCACTATCAGTTTACTAATAATCTTATGTCGTTCAATCAACTTGGTAGCAACAACTTTCCCTACAATCAATTTACGAATACCCATGTTACTGTTTGCATTAACAATGTAGGAATCTCAAAGCTCACCAAGGCTGTTCACCAAGATCTCGATCGAACTCCAAGCTAGTCGAAACCCGAAAAATTCCTGACGAGAAAACGTTCCGCCTAATCACAGCAAAACCAACACGAACAGATACCGATTGACAAACAATTAAAGCAACGATGACAAATTATCAACGCGTTCTCGAACTCCGCTCAAGCGAACCGTGAAAACTCCGTGCAGCCAGGGATTCCGTGGTTAAGGAGACATCAACGAACCGTGGCCAAGTTAATTAATTTCAAAATTTATCCGGCCGGGTCGCTCGGGTGTGTTTTATGGTTTATCGTTACAGCCGGTGAGCAGGCCGTTTCAAAACGTCGATAAAACGCTCGTGAAGGGGGTGCGAATCAGAAATAGCAGGTCGTTTTTGCGATCGATCGATCCCGCGGTTTCTTGCGCTCGGAGTACAGCTTTGCAGGTAGAGTCGCTGACATTTATTCCCCACCTTTCGACCCCCCACTCTAGACGTTCCCCTCGATCGCCGCGAAGGAGAGTGGGCGTGGCGAAGGCCGGCCTAACCTAACCCCACCATTCGGTGAACCGACGACGTGGGAGTCTCGGTTCCGTGGAAATGCACCTTTTGTGCTCCGACGCCGGTGTCCCGTGGGAGGTACCGCCGCCGGTTTCTCCAGCTCGGAAATTTGCGGCAAAATCGTTTGAAAAATCGAGAAGCCGACGTAAATTGGAAACCTGATGAATCGAGGAGGGTCATTAGAAAAGTGACGAGACAATGGGACTTTGAAAAGTTGATCTTTCGAAGTGGAGAACCTGACGAATGCTGTGTACACAATTTTTCTATGGTACGCGTATATAGTTCTTTTAGTAGAGCTGAGAATTTTGAAATACAATAAATTGGAAATCTAATGAATTGAGGAGAGTTATTAGAAAAATTGACGAAACAACGGAGCTCAAAAAAGCTGATGCTTGGAATCGGAGAACCTGATGAATGTTGTGTACACAATTTTTTTATGGGATGCGTATTCGGTTTTGTTAGTAGAGCTGAGAACTTTAAAATATAATAAATTGGAAATCTCACGAGTCGAGGAGGGTTATTCGAAAATGCAGGAGACAGTGGAACTTTAAGAAGCTGATGTCACGAAATGAAGAACCTGGTGGATGTTGTGTATACAATTTTTTTATAGCACGCATACCCGATTTTTTTGTAGTGCTGAGAATTTTGACATGTAATAAATTGGAAATCCAATGAATCGAAGATGGTTATTAGAAAATTCAGGAGACAGTGGAACCCTAAGGAGCTGATATTTCGAAACGGAGAACCTGAAGAATGTTGTGTACACAATTTTTTTATTGGTCGCGTACACGGTATTTTGGTTTTTCCACGACGGTGTTCCAATTTTAGTGGCGCTGAGAATTTCGAAATATGGTCACAGCGACTCGTCGACGTGCATTTTCCACGGTGAAGAAGGAAGAAACGCAGAAGTACGCGTCGCACCGACGTCATTGGAGCCGAGATCAAACGCGACGTACGATCGCGGCACCCTCAAAGAAACGAAATACGACTTCCTCGTTTCTTCGTCTTATTCGGTTCGCTTTTACAAAGAGCCCGTTCGAAAGTAAGAAGAAGAAAGGGCTGGAAGTGGCGCGAACCTTCTCAAGGTACAGTTCGTAATTGTACGTTGCAATAAATCGAGATTTTCCGTGTCCTGTTTATCGATCCTATAAATCATTCGCTGGGTCAAACTGCAGCGATTTTCATTTTCTCGCTCTCCATATCTTTTGAAGGGACGCAGCATACATGAAAAACCTTCAAACACTTTCGTTAAATAAATAAAAAAAATGATGTATTTTTTTAAGCATGTTTGGAACATTGTATCTGGTCATAAGTTAGACCTAATCTAGACTTCTTTGATTATATAATCGTAATATTGGGTTGGCTCAGAAGTACTGTCACATTTCTGCAGTAGAAGGCCATTTTTGTTTCAACATTTTTTTACCGAAGAAGATGGGACTTTCTTGGAGGATGAAATTATGTAGTTGCCCGGAGATAGGAAAAAGTTGTGGATCAAAAATGGTCAATGCATTGTTTAATAAAGTTTCCTATATTTAACAAATATTATTAATGTTTCGTACCGAAAATTCCGAGATTACTTTTTAGCCAAGCCAATATTTTTTATGTTTCTTACAGACACTACCAGACGAGGTGTTTTCAGATTTCTTGTTTCGTAGAATATTGTTATTGTAAAACCGACAATACGATACTGTCCTACGGGGTATGTATTTCTTCAATAAAAAGAACGAAGGAGAATTTAAGTACAAAACCTAATTTAAAAAGCCATGACGCCTCACAAGCAATTTGATGATTACGCGATTTTTCTTCGTGGGGGATTATAATCGATACTGGTACCTGTAGTTCGATTCGTGGAGGAAGACTGTAGTCGTTCTTACAATTAGTACGGAAAGGGTTGATAAAACACATGATAGGAATGGAAACATTTCATTGTATTATCAACCTGTAAGAGAATTAATTTTTTTAAAAATTCTTACCATAAATGAGCAGTACTATGATTCCTGGATAAATTACTCAAGGACATATTTAACACAACAATCTAAACATCATGTAATCATCGATTTCAACATTAACGTTATCGTTTAAATTCTACCTGCATTGTACCAGTCTTTAACAAAAATTCGAATATTCAGGAAAATCTCAAAAAAATTATAGTATCAAATAAACATCCATTTTAGTGATTAACAAATAAGTCTACAGGTACAACTCTAACAAAAATTATAATATCAATTTTAATGATTAAAAAACAGTTCTCCAGTTACATTATGCTCTCTCAAATCTACATGAAGATCAAATAAAACTGCTAAAAATCGTGCAAAAATCACAAGAAGTTTCAAGGGCATTCTGTACTTCGCAATCTCAGAACAAATGTAACAAATTGCGTCATCACAGAGCATTACCGTCGAAAGTAATAACCAGACGATGAAAATCTGTTCTCGGCTAAAAATGTCGAAGCTGAAGAGTCGAAGAAAGAAGGCAAAAACCCGAAGGGAAAATTCCGTTAGAAACGGCGTGTGCGGCCGGGCGTCGGAAAAATCGTTTGGCCCCATCCGACCGTTTTCGTCGAACGCTCGCTTCATCCTTCGCGTGTATATTATTATGCATTATGATTTACGAGGTCGTCCGTGGAGCATGGGCAGAAATGCGAGCGAAAATCAACTTTTACGAGTTGATGAGTTTATGGGGGTACCCGATGGTGGCCGGCGTGTGGCCGTCGTCCGACCATAGGAAATTCGTCCGTGGATTCGACGATTTCCGCTGTTCCTTCCTCGTCAAAGGGCTTCGCCATCCTCCGGAGCTCGAGGCCACGACCTTCAGTTTTTTGATTTATTGGCTCCAAAAACTCGAGTCTCTCTTGCGAAAAAATCATCTGCAGCACTCTGACTATCGAACAGAATCGAATCGGTCATTGCGAAGAGAGATCATCCACGATTTTTTCCAAAATGACTGTTGAAATTCAAATTGTCTGACACACAAGTAATGCCGTTTATTTTTATGTTTTTTATGTGTACATTGTGTCTTGAGATTCATACCTAAGTCGACGAGCTGTAAACTAGGTTGGCTGACGTCTAAGTTGTCAAACTGTACACCCGTGCGTTCAAGTTGTCAGCAGGTCTGATATCGTTCGTATTTAATTATGAACCTTGATAGAAATTTTGCAATGTTTCTGAAAGCTTCGATTTCGATTATTCAGCGTGCGGAGATGACGAACAGGACGCAGGGACGGAGTGACAAAGTGCGACAGAAATTACGAAGGTACGGCAAAAGAAGAATTTAAAAGCGTCGAGAGAACAAGGGAACACAGGGCCGAGTCGTGTCCCGAAGGACGTGCAATTGGGACTTTACGATCGTATTTATGGCCAATTTTATAGCTAAGTCCCGTGAAATGTCCTTTGTCCGTCCTCGTCTTTTCGCCCTCGAGGACAACGGTCCCCGAAATGAACTTGAGCTTTCGAAAGTTCGTTCGCAGAACGTGCTTCTCGTTCATCTTCGCAACGAGCTCTTCCGCAACCATAACCAAAACGCTCTTTTACGCTGCTCAGAATAATTAGAGGCTCAGGATTTGTAATAATTTCAGACAATTTACCACATATTAACAAAGAAATAAGAATAATTTGTATCTGATATAATGACATTTTTACTGGATGTTTCCTGTGCACAATGTACGGAGCTTTTATACCACTAGACTCCTTAGTGTACAATAATTCATTTAAGTGTGGTCCTCTAATTCTTTTGAGAAGTATATTTCACCAATAAAGAAAGATACTGAACATTTTGAATATAGTTTACCGATAATCAATCTTTATACTGGGTGAGGCACTTAACACATTCACTTTCCATAACTTTTAAATTTGGCGTTCTAAATAATAAAAATTGTTATGTAGCAAACTTGTATAGTTTCAAGGGGGACATTACACAGTGTATCAATCTTTTTTGTAGATAGAGGCGTTTCGTAGACTTAAAGGTCAACTTTGTTTCTTTAAATGAAACGTCATATTTTTTATGCCAAAAGAGTAGAGCCGGATAGGGGGTCAAATGGGCCCTTAAACGATATTTCACTTGCGATAGACTATTCGATAGCTTGCCAAAAAGAGCATTTTACACGAATTTGCAACCCTCTATGTAGATGGGGGGGGGGGGGGGGGGGCTGGAAAATTCGGATTATCAGTTTTTGCATTATTTTCCCTATTTAATTGCATGCGAAAATTCTGAAAAAATGCAGCATATTCTGGATGCAGTGACATACATTAGGGAATTTTTTCCGATTTTTTTCATTGCAGATTCTAGTTGTAAAAAATTTCGTCTAAGGACACATTTGACCTCCTTATCCGCCTATACCTTTTGAAAGAATATCAGATTCTGAGTAAAAGTGTATTAACTTTTATTGATTTTAAACCTAAATATTCTTATTAGTTTCTC
Organism: Macropis europaea; assembly: GCA_916610135.2. Lineage (NCBI taxonomy): Eukaryota > Metazoa > Arthropoda > Insecta > Hymenoptera > Melittidae > Macropis > Macropis europaea. Next base: position 26,011,307 of record OU744344.1, read on the forward strand.
AAAAATTGGCTTCGCTTATTTTGAAGTTGGATATTGAATAATATTGACAAAGTTGATAAAATGAGCATGTTAGGTGATCTCATCCAATATATAAATTTCAAACTTGCTTCAAGTCTAAGTTCTTAAAAAAATATTGAACATTTATTTATCATACCTTCTACAACAACGAATTTTTATAACTTTTGACTATCCTAAACCTTGAAGACCTAAATGTTTCCTAGACCTTCAGTTTTCATTACAATTCAGGCGACCTACAAGATAATATCCGAAAGTTTGTCATATTTTATTAAATAGTCTTTCTGAGGCGGAGTACCATATTTTGTACAATTAAGCAACAAATGAGTATAATTTGTAAGAACCTGTTCGACCGCTTGATAAAGAACACCGTAATCGACCAGGGTATCCATAAATACCGATCACGTTTCGAACGGAGTCGACTAGAACGTAATATTACGGTCTCCTCGATGATACTAATTACAGAAAAAAAACCTAATAGTCGCTACCGGTGTTTCGGCATCCTCTAAGCTTCCTTTCGTCAATTTCCAACGCATGACACAGCAGGTTTCTCAGCATCCGTTTCTAAATGGACGAACACAATTGAAACGATGAACTCCTCTCTCATACACGGTCGCTTAGTTTAATATTCGACTACCACAAAATAGACTGCTCCGAATAATTAGAGGACCATATACTTAAATAACATATTGTTCATTTGAATGTCAGATACTATGAACGTTTTAAATATTATATACATTAAACATGGAAACTACAGAATTTATTACTGATACTTGGCAGGTCCATGAAAATTACTAAAACCCCTGAGTCTCTAATAATTTTGATTAGTATTCTTTCCATACTTCATACTACATGATAGAAACAATTTGTTCTCACTCTGGATGTTGTAAATTATTTTCTTTAGGAGGCTGGAGAAAAAATGAAAAAGCCTTTGAATTCGATTTGGCACCTGAGACATTCTGAAGTGGGCCACAGGTGAATAGGAATAAAAATTCGCAGGTAACTCGGGGGCGAAGAACCATTAGTCCCCTAAAATTGAACAGGGCTCGCAATATTCGCGCCCTCGTGTACCTGTGAACCTTTGTTACACTTCTTTTCTGATGCAATCTACACCAGCCCACTCTATTCTTTTAAATAGAATCGAATAGATAGAATATTAATCCAGTGACTTTAAACACTTATTGTTCTCGAGAACACTGGAATTACTCGTCGATTTAATATTGCAGTACATAAGAATTCAATTAGCTGAATGATGTTTTTCTGTAAACATTTAGGAATTAGTAAACGTAAAAGCGTCGTAATAAATTTCGAGCGACCAATGGATGATTTATGTTAGTGTATAAATGAATGTAGAAGGATTAATTTCAGATTAGGTGTGAATGGACTTTTAACTTCAAATTATTGTTTATATTATCATTGTTTTAGGTGTTGATAGTTGCTGACCTGATAACTGTGCTGAAGTCGATTTTACTTGCTTCTAACCCCTTAAATAACTTATAAAACAATCTCCAAACATTAATAGCTCAATACTTACAATTTCATCCCTATTTTGTTGCTATACAACCTTGGTCCACTTTATGAAATCAAGCGTCTATCACAGATGAAAGCTTCTTCTAAAAATATACAGGATCTCTCAATAATAATGGTACAACCGAAAAAGAGGTGATTCTTCGTACAAAAATACATCGAAATTTCAGAATAACGGTTTTAAGAAAATCGACTTTGAAGTTCACTCTTCTTTCTTTCGACAAGTAAAAATTTCTCCATGAAGAGGTCGATATATTGAATAATTTACACCTGCAGAAAAGAAACACCTTATCGAAATTTAATATATTATTTTGTATTATGCCAGACATCGTACGCAGGCACCATTTTGTTTCTAATTAACTGCAGGCATACCTGAAGAATAATTGAACATTTTCCAAAAAACGAATCCTTGCATGAAGAAATTCTATTTTATATTTTCGACTAGATTTTCCATGAGGGGTCACCTCCTTTTCGGTTGTAGCATGACTATTGGAACACCATGTACATTAAATATTCACCTGAAGCATGCAAATGACAGAAGTGATCTTTTACCATCACATCCATCAATTTACAAAAAAATATGAGACGAATGAGTATTGAGATTAGTTTTAACTCTACACTCTGTTACACTGGAGCTTCCGCTCAGAAGTGCAGAAAATATGAAAAACAACTTCCACCAAGTGGAAAAAGACGCTCGGTTGATTTACACGGGGCAATCGAAGTGGCCGAATCTCGATTTTCCGTCCACCTCAGCAATAAAACGTGAAAATCCGTGTTCTCGGCTGGCCACGAGATGCGGCTACCGTAAGGCCGTTTTCACGAAAAACCTGCCGCCGGCTTCCGTGTGCCAATAAAATTTACGAGACCTTTGCGGTACGGCCCTGCGAGCCCCTCATCGAGAAGAATCCTCTGCTGACCTACTCCGTTGCCCTTATTGTTCCATTCGAAGGAACCTTGACTCGCAATGGCGACTTTTACCCTAACCTGTGGCCTCTTGGAAATTTCTCCTGCCCCAATGTGGGTTACCGGGACATCATAATCTTCTAAGCTCGTACTTCCTCGGCTAGACCCTTTCGAAAATCACCCTGCGCCCCTAGAATTCGTGACCTTGGAAACTTTATTCAAAGTCGATGAAGCACACCCCTCATCCTCTGGTAGATTCAGTTGAGTCTCTTATTATAAACTACGTGTGGTCTGTTGATTCAAAAATCGGGATTTGGCCGGACTAGTAGTATTATAATTTTATTATCTTCTATGGGCACTTTGACTATCATGCCACCATCATCTGTAGTGTTAATAAGTATGTCTAATAAGGTCTAGTAGAAAGAGCAAAGTAATTGTGAATCTGTATCTGTATCTTGATAAAAAGTGGCAAACGACCAAAAGTATTGCATTTCAATTTTATACACCATTCACAAAAAAGGACCACTGTCCTTAGAGTTATGTGCATTACAGTAGAAAGGACCAATGAGCACCTTTTCCCCAAAAATTGCAAAGTAAACATTAGCCCAGTTTCTGCCAAAGTACATATATAATCTTATAAAATTATTAATTATAAATTTCATTTTGCAACTGACATAGGAGTCATGCTAGGATACTCGTGGTCTTCTGTAATTTGCGAGATATCGATCCAGAAGTTTAACATGAGCCTGCCGCCGCTTTCACCGAAAATAAACAACCGTGAGGATGTTCGCGGACAAGATACAGGAGGAAAAAACAAAGAGGGCCGGTCCGATTTCATACGCGGTTTTCTGGAGGCTCATATTGAAATTTGTCGCGGCGTTCACGGCTATCTTTCCCTGGTACAGCTGTTTAACCAGCTGTAACGCATCACACCTCCCCTCATACGGACCCGTGCCCACCGGTCTACACGCTGGAATTTTTTCACAAAAGGCACGTGTGCATCGATAATACGCTGGGTGTTGCGTGACCGCCGCTTCCGTTCGCTAACCGCACTGGATTTTCGTCACGAATCAACGGAGAAAGTACCCAGGCTCATCCGAACGATTGATACCCTAACGACTGATAGCGATTCTTGGACACTGACAATCGATTTTTGTGTTTTATAATGAATTAGGTTCTTTCTTAGAAGTTTGGAAAGGTTGAAGTTTGATAGAGTTTGAGGATGTTCAATAGTTTGGAGACTTAGAGTTTCGGGCAGATTCAGGATTTAAATTTCAGCTCTAGAAGTTTGTCTGGAGTTTGACAGAGTTTGAGGGTGTTCAGTTGGAGATTTAGAATTTTGGGCGGGTTCAGAACAGTATAAGGGAGCTAAATTTTCGGCTCGAAATCATGGGCTGACTTTAAATTAGATTTAAGCTCTGAAGGTTTGCCTAAAGTTTGTCAGAGTTTGAGGGTGTTGAGTAGAATGGAGATTTAGAGTTCTGGACGGGTTCAGAACTGTCGACACTTGTCAACAGCATGAAGAAGATGAATTTTCAACTCCAATTTATCGATATTTTCGTTGGAATCTATATGATGGTTTCAGTTTACAAAACCCTATAAGAACAGTTAAAAAACAGGCAACACCATACTCAACGTTTACAAACGCCAGTGCAAACAAATTCTACTTGTCCCTAATGAAATATTCAAAGTCGTTTCAAAACTTAACTATTTTTAACAAAATTCGTATCGTACTTTTAAAACTCATGCAGCTTACAATGTCGCAAATACCCTTACGTTCAATTTTTTACTTTGTCTTAACAGAGAGGATACATGTAGATCTGAATGCTTCGAATGTTCAGAAATTTAGACTGCACTTTCAAAGTCACATTCTCAAGTTTGCACACGTTCATTGCATAGACCAGACATCCATGTCTATTTCTTGCTGGAGACGAAGCGACATTACTCATGAAATCACCCGATACCTGTCACGAAGGCCACCTGAAACAACTCTGAAACACCTAAAAAGCTCGATCCACGGAATTTCACCTGAAAGATTCCCCGCGGTGGTGTCCGTAGAACTTTCGAAAGTGCAGGAAGAAGCTTCGAAGACGGCACGCGACCCCTGTCAAACAGTTCCAAACATTTTGAAAACATCTAAATCCGGTCGCGAGAGCTGGCCCGCGGGTGGGCCAGCGTCGCGCTCTCTCTGTCGAAAGGCTATTTGTCAAGCATCCTGAGCGTGGAGAGAGGTGGGATGGAAGATCTCTCTTTTCCAGAGGGTCGCGTGGCCAAACAGAAGTCGGTCGCTTGTTTTCTCTGGATGGCTGGTCGTAAATCAGCGGGAACAATGAGGTTGAATGCGTTCGGCAGCCTCTGGAAAAGCGTGGATCACGGTGAAAATTCCCTCAGATATCTCCGTTTCCTTCTTGCGACTTCGTCCAACTGCCAGGCAGACGTCCGCCTCTCTCTCTCTCTCTCTCTCTCTCTCTCTCTCTCTCTCTCTCTCTTTCGCTTCCTCCGTCTGTCTGCGTGCGAAAGCGAATCTGGCCCAAAGACCCAGTGGCCCTAAATTTTCGAAAACTGTGCCAGCCACGAGAGTGCCTTTCCTTGGACGCTTTCCACTTTTACGATGCTGGCTACCCGGCACAATAGGACGGTCCGCCGCCATGGGAGCCGGCTGAAAATTATTCAGCTAGCTCGCGATAGCTACCGGTGTTCGTACGGGTTATAAAGGCATAAATTCTCTGTACCGGTCGCTCACCATGACAGTCGTGACCCGAATATTTCAAGGACGTCGTCGATTGTTCAGCTACCGGCGATGGAAGCCATCCAGCCGGAACGGAAGACTCTTTGCCTCCAATGATTCCTAGGTTTTTTCACTGAAAACCTTCGGGCGATCCTGTGAATTTCGTATGATGCCATGGAAGCTTCTTGTTTCTTGTCTATGTAGATTTCCTTTGTTTCTGATGATCTTATGACTGCCGGACACAAGGAGAGACAGATTGTCTCTGTCGGTTAGAAATTATGAAGCTTCCAATCTCTTCACGAACTGAGTACTTTGAGAGTGTCTATTTAGACTGTTCATTCTCCTGAATGCGTTGGACACTTCTGACGAAGTCATGGAAATTCATTGTTTCATGTCTATGCAGATTTCCTTTGTTTTTGACGATCTTGTGACTGTCGGACACAAGGATGAATAAATTGTCTCTGTTGGTTAGAAATTATGAAGCTTCCAAACTCTTCACGAACTGAGTATTTTGGAAGCACCTGTTTAGACTGTCTGTTCAGTCTCCGGAATGTGTTGAACACTATAGTGCAGGCATAAAGTTTTAGCTATTCAAGGTCACTCTAGACAGTAAATTATTGTAGACGCGATTTTTTACGTCTTTCTTGTATGCTTACTGACAATGAGTGGTGATAGATTCTAGGGGTAGACTATTCAATAATCTTGAAAGGTCGATGTTTCATGCTTCTACTATAGTCAGCTCGAATTTCAGTTCACTTATGTGGTAATTTCTTCTATAGCTGACTCCTTATCTTTTGCAAGTGACATTATTGCTACAATACCCATTTTTCATTCTCCGTAACAAAAGGGGCTCGACGTTTTGCATCAATGATAATTAAGCAGCAATGGTTACGCACGTTTTGTCTACATTCATCATAGGAAACTGAAACTCGACTATTTCTTTCGAAGAATAGACGATTCATATTTATGCATAAATAACACAATCAACGCGATGGAAGTTCGTTTGAAGGTATCGTAAAAGATACGAAAAGACTTATGAAATAACTAGATAGTTTATGCTCTGAAGTTTCAAGGGAGAACCCTTTTCGAATTTGATGGCTTCGTGGCGAATTTCAAAGAATTTCTGACTTCCAGAAATTTCAAAATGACGCAAAAAAAATTCAGAATGCTCTCCTTGTGCCGTTGGATGGAACAACCATTCGTATTCGGTGAAAACGAGGTGTCGAGAGGCAAACATTTCGCGTGACGGTTCCCCATGTACCCCAGTAAATTAGGAAGTTATTAGCGGCCAATTGGTTGTCAATTAATTTACCCCGACGGACGATGTGTGCGAGCCTCGGGAATATCTATACGGGTGTCAGTTGCTCCGTGAAATTCTCCATCAATCTACAAAATTATCCGACATATGGTTGGCCAGAGAAGCTGTGGAGGTTTTTTGTTCATCCCGCGAACGACGCTTCCGGTCTGCCATTTGAATATTCATCGATTATTCGAGATGACAAGAAGACAAAAGGCTTCTGGTAAACAGTTGAACAGCGTGTGATAAATTTAAAAATCTTGACATTTCGCTTAAAAATAACAGAAAGTTTCAACTTGCCCAAACAATGTATTTCAATATGTTTAACATGATGAATACTATGCGATGCTGCCGTAAACTCTTAGGGAGAACGTGTGTGTATATTTTAAGTAACCATTTTCTGGAAATTGCTCAATACCATTAATATTCACTATACTTCCCCGTTAGTGTTATTAAATTTAACTTCGGACTTCGTATACAGGTTAAAAAATAAACATCAGGGATATCTTGTTTTAGTAGTTCAAACAATAGTATCTTCAACTCATGGTCAGTCACCATGTTACCACACAATCATAAATTCTACATAAATTATGACAGACTGAATCACAGCAGATTAATCGACAGATTAACCCCTTGGACTCAAATAACGAGCTTGCCTCGTCATAGTAACCTAATGAATTTCAATCTCATATAATTCTTTATAATAAACCAGAGCTATAACAAAAAGCATACTTTTCATTTTGTTAAAATATTTAATTTAAAAACTGAAACATATTTTTCTTTCAACCACAATCTATACTGACGAGCACAAGAAAATTCAATCGTATCCATGTGCACAAATAATCTGAGTTAAATTATATATGGAGGGGTTAAATAAAACCTCCAACTCTCAAATAAAAGGGAAAAGAATGATCATCGCAATGATTCTGTCACTCGATTTTAAAGCTTCATAAACTGTAACGATACAAATTCAAAGGTTGGACAAAGGAAATTGCAACCGTTGGAGAGATCACCTCGAACTTGAAAAAGAATGTTCAGAAAAGGAATGCAGGGTGCAACGAATTCGGTACAGTGAAAGCATCGATCATCCAGCAACCCATCTACCTACGAAAGCCTTAGGATACTCGGTCTTTCTCTTGAAAATGTGATATTTTTTCTGGATTGCCACAAATGTCTGCCAAAATGATTCAAAACAGTTGCAATGAGATAATAAAATAAAAGCCATGGTCTTCCAATCACAAAACAGAGTCTGTTTTGTGTAAATACTTGTAACAAGAACGGAGGAATTAATTATTGTCAGAAATTACTGAATAACACCCTACCAGAAAACAAAAATTGAAAAGCAAAAGAAAATATGAGTAATAACTAGATTGTGGATGTTTATGCAAATATACGTTTACAGACTTCCATATTTCCTAACTTAATGCACTTAAATGAATGAAACTTCAACAAGACTGTATTTGTTCTTTGAAATGTTCAAAGTATGTAATTTTTATTCTGCTAAATTATTAAATATCCATCATGCACCAATTTCGACATGTTAAATTGCATAAACATCCGCAGTCTAGTAATAATATAATATAATGTTGAATGACTATTTGTTTGTGATATAAAATATGGAGTAAGGGAATATATTTTCGAATTCTCCAATGATTTCATAAACTTTTTCAGACATATCTAAAACTTGATAAGTGTCCCAGTACTTATGAACGGGGTGCACATGAGTGTGAAGAATTTATGGCTTTAACCACAGTGAAAAATTTGTGTACCTACTGATTTTTCGAAGTATGACGAAACAGCTTTGCAACGTGAATTCTGTTCGCTCTAGAACAAATTAAAATTTAATTTTAATATTTAATATTTAAAATTTAAATTTAAATTTATATTTAAAATTTAATTTTAATATTAATATTTAAAATTTAATTTTAATATTAATATTTAAAATTTAATTTTAATATTAATATTTAAAATTTAATTTTAATATTAATATTTAATATTGCACAAAACATAACACCGGTGGTCTAAAACATAGAACAAAACAGCGTGCATTCGAATTCTCTAATATAATCATAACTAGACAGCGGATGTTTATGCAAATATTAATTTTAAGAGCTCAACAATTATTGTGTTAATACAGTCGAAGAAATTAAATTTTGTCATATCTATATTTTGTGCTTCATACGTTTAAACAGTGAACTCTTTAGTTCTCTGATGTAATGGAATGTACATAATGTTAACACGTTGAAAGCCGTGGCAGTCACCGGTGACCGACACTTCCAATTTTATTTAATTAAATAATTATTGATTGCCGCCAAATTCTGAGCAATTTTCATGCTGAAACAATAATATAGGAACAAAAGAGCACGACTGAGAATTCAAATCTTATTTTTCTTTACGATTTACATAAAAAATAGTAAATTATATCGTGTCTGATTGGGTATGGTTGTTTTCACTGTGGCGTTCAACGTGTTAAATAGCATAAATATCCGCAGTCTACTCATAACATTTTCAGACTTATTTCATGTGCAACAAATGCCCTGATACTTACGGACGGCTGTATGCATGCTGTATGTACTTCAATTAAGTCATCGACGCTGTTTTATCGACTCGATAGCCGGTAGTAATTTTCGAGAGGTATCGAGATGCTCCAGGACGAAAGTATCCCGTGACAAACGAATTGTGACGTGTGTGGTAAGGAATGAAAGGGCTCAGTCAGTGTGGAGAACATTTAAAAACACGGAATTACGTGGCTCGCCAAGGTGGACGGGGTGAAAACGAAGAGGTGGCCGGTTCAAAGTTCGCGGTGCACGTATGAATTATGCATTCGGTGCAGCCTCGGTAATCGACCAATCGGTGCATCATTATCCTGAACGTTTCTGTTACGATTCCATCTGGCACGAGATCTCACCGCTTTCGCGGAACCGTCGACCGGAAAAAAAAGCGTAATGCAAAGTCTGCCAGCTAATTTACAAGATGCATCATAATTAAGCTATGGATCTTTATGCAAATACACGTTTTTAAACTTCGATATTTTTGATTTCCGTGCAGCTGATGAAACGTGACTATGGCAGAACTGCACTTTGGGGTTGGAATGCTTCAAAGTATATTTTTTGTTTCACTTATTCTATAAAGTGTGCATTCCTTACGAGCTTGGATGCGTTAATACTAAATCTACCGACAATTTACATATACCTAATTCTACGGAACCGGTCTTTAAATAAAAGTTATATTTTTTGCAATTGAGTGCAGGTAATAGTCAATTTTGTACGGGCAAAAATTGATTATATGTATATTATAGGAAAAGTGGTGAAGTCAAATGATGAGAGCGATAACAATGAATGCAGAATTTTTAATAAAGTTTTAAAAACGGTCATTTAACAGGCCGTGGTAGCTTTAGTGTTAGATTGGAACAAGATCCGCAGTTTGATCATAATGATCACAGAGAGTGGAGAGGGATGGATCGACCGACGCACAGTAGGGTTTTTCCATCAAAAAGCGGCCCAAAAATCGATTTTGAAAACTTTACTTTACCTGTCAAATTTTTATTTGAAGATATAGTTAAATATTTAAGAATCATTGCATGAGTAGAACTTTTTTGTAACTGCACTTTTATAATATTATATTATTATAATTTTTCGTCCAAGTAATATACACAAATTTTTTATTAAATATACTTTTTCCACTATATTACATCGTATAATGTTAAATCACTTCAATTTAATGTGATTAAAGTACCAAGATAATTTTGACCAACTTTTCAGTGCAAATGCCCCACTGTGCGACATTTGTTCAGATTTTCGAGTACGTCGTTTGGGAAAATGTCTTTGGGGATTTGTCTGTCGAGTGAATACTTGGAGAACGAAAATAAAGAAACGAAGAGAATAAAAAGATAATATTTTGAAGTAAATATTAACATGAAAGATTGAATTGAGTTCGATCAAGGAGAGTACAAAAATTATGTAAGATAAATTGTAATTGAGAATGAGATCCATTGTGAAGCACGTCTTAAGGAGTCTTTCAACTAAGAAAATTATAAATTTGACAATATTCGGTTTTTTATATTTTCAGGTACACTAAACCCTTGAGAATGTACCCCTGAAAGATGTTTTAGAATCTCGAAAAATTGTCATCGCTATGGCTACACACGAGAATCCCCTTTTTTTTCACAAAAACAATACTATATTTTGCCACAGAAAAAGTTGCACGCATGGCTCAAAGTATAAATAATAAACGTAGCAAGTTTCACTTCAATAGCTCCGGCGGTTTTCTTGCAAAATATTCGTACAGAACAGCTATTTTTGACCGTCTAAAAGTGAAAGGCCTCTTAAAATATTATTTTTGCATAAAGAAACATTTAAAACCAACGTTCGTGAAGAAAAGAGACTCAAGATGAAATATTATTATTAAGTCGATATACATCGAATGTCCAATATATTAATGAAATTTTAGGACCTCGATTATCCGAACTGTAATTAGTAACACATTGTTACTATGTTTCGCACGAACATAATAATTTTGTTTTGAGAACACAGAGCCATTAATGAGAATTTTAGTTTGTAATTAACATAGTATTGTCAATGTTTGGATAATCGAGGTTCTACTGTATAATATAAGAGCGTCAATACAAGTTAACCATGTGAAATAAGTATAATTACAACTCTCTGAAAAATGTTTGTGTTCTCTGGAAGCGATGAATATTCTTAGAGTGTTTTTTACTACTGTTTCATAATCACACTTGGTTTTCATAAATAAATGATCTGCCTACTTAAAAACGTAACAGTAAATTGGTAAAAGGTCTGTAGAACAAAGTGAAAACTATACTTTCGAAATACCTGCATTCTCTTTTTTCTGCAATCTCATGGATTGTTATTTTAACAAGAACTCTGAAATATAAAAATGCCGAGAGCACGAGAAAATACGAATCGAATATGTTTATGTAATACATCACTTAATAAACATATCTCTGAACAGAATCTTATAAATATTTTCGACAAGAAAACCGCGGCCAGGCTTGAAAGGGAGAGACAAGAAACTGTGAAAGGTTAAATTTCCATTTTGCAATGTAGAATTTGCAACTTGAACTGTGTATTAAATTTCATTAATAATATAAGGGTTGTTGGCGTTGAGGACTCGAGAAAAACTTTGCAAAGAGCAAACCCCAGAATCGCGAGAAGAGGATAAACTAAAAAATGAGAAGGTTAGATTGCACAAATTCATTTTATGCAAAAATATAAGTAACTAATTTATAAACAGATTCATGGGGAAAGAAAAGAATTTGAAGAAACGCCGAACGAAACCGACAAAGGTACACTTAAAATCGTATAAATTGTTTAATTATTAACAAATTACTTCATTCTCTGACTCGTAGGTTACAGACTTACCAAATTGTCAAAATTTAAAATCCTTCGCTCGAAAGACGAGAAAGAAAGAACGGAAACATGCATCAGCCGATACAAAAAATTGAAATTTTTTACTGCTTTGATTAAACTGAAGGTAAAATAAATCGGCAAATAAAAAAATAGACGAGTATAGTTATTAAAAAATATTCCAGACTAATTTTTTACGTCAAGAATGGAACCACACTTGTCACCTGAAGGAGAGAACACATATTCGAAAAAATATTCGTTTACAAAAGATTACAGGGTAACTAATCGTTCTTTATAATTTGATCAATTATTAAAATTTATTAAAACTCTTTCACACAGGATAAGATTGAAGTATAACATTGACGAAACACTACCACCGGATTCCATAATCTTCGATAAAGTTAGTTTCTTTTGTGTAACAGAAATGTTGATATTTTATTAAATTTCGATGTCTTGTTAACAGATCATGAAGCATAAACGAGAGAGAGAAAGACAGATACAATTGAGGAAGGAGAGGATGATTAAAATCATCGAGAAAATTACTCGAGAGATGAAAAATGGCATTCGTTTGCTGAAGAAGCCAGAGATACGTTCCAGAGAAATTGTACCTGAAGAAATCTGTGAAGAAGGTTCTATGGAAATGTCTATAGAAGAAATACAACATGAAGAGCAGTATTTGGAGTATCAATCTGAAATTATTGAAAAAGATGTGACCACAATAACAAGATATTGTAAAGCATGACGGCAGATTAGAATTAATTCTAATACATTTAAATAATTTGTAGGAAGAGGAAGAGGTGTCAAAGGATGAAGAAGAAAATTTTGCAAAAGTACAAGAAACACTAGGAGATAAAAATAACAAATCAAGTCGAAAGGCAAAAGAAGAAAAGAATATTGAAACTATAAAAGGAAACATTTCCACAAAGAAGGACAATGATTTCACTGATATTCTTCTGATGAGAACATCAAAATTATCGACACCGGAAGTTTATCAGGAAGACACTTGTTTCTTTGCTAATCCAAGTGTCGTAATTTTCGAAGTAAACAATTTTCTTTTAGCTGTTCTCAAAGTAAGACGAATCTTAGACAAAAAAAATGAAATTCATTTATCACCAGGATTTCAAAATAGACAAAAAATATTCCCGGAAAGTAACAATTACTAATAAAACTTCAAAATGGGCGTACGTGAGATTCAACCAGGTGTACACTGAAATTTGGGAGCCCGGTGTTATCGAGGTATTTAAACACGATCTCAAAGAAATTTTTTTTAATTTCTCTCATTCAAAAAAATATATAGATCGACACTATGGACGCAGCAAGGGTTAAACCCGGCCTACACGTGACGATCAACGTAAAATTTTCCTCAGTTCACGAGGAAATCGTAATAGCCCAGATTTCCTTTCTGACTCTATCTCCTGACAATCCAACAAATTTTCACGATTTTCGTATTCCCGTTCGTTGCACTCCAGCGTCCCCTGTACCTGTTCTGGAGCCCAGAGAAATCAGGTAGCGTGACAAAAAACCTTGACAATAGCAAGGGACTCGAATACACCTGAAAATAAAATCAGGGAAAATGTACTGTAGGGTAACAATCGAATCTAGTAACGAAGAACCTGCGAAATTTGGTCACTCGGTTTTTCACGGGTTCGATTGGTAAATCTGTGTGTTGGGAGTTTCTAAGCAATCATTTTCTCAATTCACAAATATTGAAAAATATCAAGGAGATGACAGGACAATTTAACTATTACGTTTTCTACTGCTCCGATTTGGAGATTTGAGGACCCAAAACTGTCTGAGCAAACTCTCACTGCCTCCAACGGCGGTGAAAAATAAAAATTGGGTCACCCGATTTTCCATGGGTTCAATCGATGAATCTATGTACTAAAAATTCCACACAAACCCATTTTATGAATCGCAAATATTGAAAAATAATAAGAAGATGACAGAACAATTTTACTGTTAGGTTTCCCACGGCTCCTATTTGGAGATACGAGGATCCAAAACTCTCCGAGAGAACTCTCACCGTCTCCAACGATGGTGAAAAATCATTTTCCGTCCTCATCGGCGAAAGAGACGCTCGAAACGATCGCTTTCTCTGGCGTTTCGACGAGGCGGAAGCGCAGAGTGTAAAATCGTCCGTTTCAAGTCGGTTCGAACGCCTGAAATCAACGGAACAGCCTAACCGAACGCGGAGAAAAAATCGTCAGGGTGTTTAGAGTGATTCGATTTACCTTTTAGACGAGAGTGAAAGCGACGACGTCGGCGAAAATAGTTTGGACTGCTCCACGCCACGGAAAACCTACGAAATTCGAGTCCCCCCTGGTGTTAACTGTCGTTTGAAAATTTCATTCCGTCCGAAGTACGTCGGTCTGCATCATGAAGTCATCAAAATTGGTTTCTCTAGCGAGGAAAAAATATTTCATAAGCAGGTAGCCTGTGAACAATATTTTATATCCACAATTTACCACTGCAAATATTCTTTTTTAAATAATTAGTGGCTCAGGATTTTTAATAATTCTGACAACACATATAACTTTGCATTAGAAAACTTGAAATACGTTTTGAAATATTGATTGTTTTAACATTATACCTTAATATCCTTTTATACAGAAATCCATTTAGAAAACAATGTATTTGCATTTTTTATGCATTTTGCTGCACTTATAAAAAAAACTGAGTTTATAGAAAAATAGACAACCTTGTACCATTCAAGTTTTTTGATCTCGAACCAAACTCCAGTTATAAACCGTTCCAATTGCGTGACTCACCCTATATTTACAGCTGAGAATTCTTTAAAGAATTCTCCAATCAATTTGAGCAGTGTACAGGTAGAATAAAATGATCTTATTCTTTCGTGAACAGTATGTTCCAGTTTGGGCGGAAGTTACACGGTCCCAAATCCATTTGGATCCACCCTGTATCGATCTTGGCATAGCGACGATCGATACCGACGTCTGTCAACAAAATTTCCAGATTGTCAACACTGGTACTTTGAAAATATAACTCACGAATTTGGTAGCCGTTTGCCTTACGATTTTATTAACCCTTTGACTGTGGAGTATTTAGAGTCAAGACATTTTCTGTGTGCGGACCAGAGGCGATAGCAACCTCACAATGTGCAAAGCACTATACACATTACGCTTTCGTTATTAACTAGAGTAAATCACCCAAATTAATTTTCTGTTGATTATTCTTTACTTAAGACAATAATTAATCTGACAATGATAATCCTGATCATTTCGTAACATTTGTGTTTAGCAAATGAAGAACGTGTGAAGGCGCTGTTCTCACCTAATGAGCAGTTAGCGTTGGACCCCTAAAGGCGCTGTACACAGTCATAGGGTTAATAGACAAGTGCAATGTAGTCAACTATTTAACTATAAAAAGACATGCACAAAAGCGTACAATATGCCTTTAACAATCCTTTGACAGTCAAAAGAGCTTCTCTTAGCTTAATTTTTATAAATCAGTACAAGGCTGAGTCGATGTGTCTCTAACACAAAGAGCATAATCATCATCACGAGTATGGCTCGTTGTTAGTACACAAGGGGTTAAAAGTACCGTAGTGTACACGTTAGACGTGTGTTTCAGGGCGTTCCAGCGTCGAAATTCTAATGAAGACGCCGAAAGGATTAGGTCAACAGGTAACGGTTCATCCGAGATCGACGATCGTGCCAGCTGAATCGTTTTCCATAGTTAGCGTCAGACTGATACCCGAATCGGCCATTCTGAACGCGACCAACCGGTAACAATTACTTCTTGTAACTTCAGACAAGAACAACAGGCAGTTTGTCATTGGTTGAAATGCTGATTTGATTAACTTCTTCATCCCTGTACTCTTTTTAGCTTGCGATTTAGAGAAGAACCATTCGCTCAGTGACGTCGATAAACTGTTATCGAGTCACATATTTTTCTCTGGCTTCGTGTGTTTTTCAGTTTTCTCACGATCCGGCGATCTGAAGCGTACAACCATCCCTCGAATGACATGGTACCTGAATCGTACCTAGTTGGAAATAACACAGGAATTTAATTGCACCAGATCGCAACTAGTACAGTACTTAAATTGCACCAGACCATGAATAGCATGAAACTTAAATCGAACCAAGTCATGAATAACATGGTATTTGAATTGCGCTAAGTCTCGAATAATACGGGACTTGAATTGCACCAAGTTTCGAATAACACGGAATGTAGTCCCCAAAATATTTGTTGTTATTTACAAGGTTTGTTCCATAAATCCTGAGAAGCAAATGGTCAATTTTATATGGACTTGAAGTTTTGAATTGCACCAAGTCACGAATAACACGAGTCTTGAATTGCACCCGATTATCAGTAACGCGGAACTTGACCGGAAGTAACAGGGTACTTGATTTACAAATCCTGATTAACGCAAAACTTAAATTGCACCAAGTCGCAAATAACACGGTGCTTGAATTGCATCAAGTCTCGAATAAAACGGAACACAGTCCCCATAATATGTTATTTGCAGTTTTTTTAAAAAATTCTGAGAATCAAACGTAGAATTTTATATGAACCTGAAGTCTTGAATATCACAGTTTTCAACAAGTGAAGATGAAATCCCCAAAACTACGTGAAACTAAAGTCTCAAATAACACAGAACCAAATAACCATGTTGTTCGAAGGTTACCTGTAATTCATATAATTGGTATTAAGCTGAAACTTGAATTAAATTGAAAGTGGAATTACTTTGATCGTATGAGAACGCGATTGCTACTAATAGCGTTCGAGGTTTCAGGGTTTTGGTCATCGGTATTGCAGCTATCTTCATGAGGATCCAAGGATGTGCCGATGAAACATACTTATTAAACTATTACAATAGAACGTGGCCAAAATTTAAAAACATTGAACAATATTAACACTAACAATCCAGGCCATACAACTTCTTCTCTCCTTAAAGACTGACATTTTTTTGCAGTTAAAGACTCACAGAAAAATTAGATGATTCTTTTAGAACGAGAAACAATTTACTTTCAGCTTCTACGATTCAACTTCCAGCATGCTGGAATTTCCGATTCAGGTGCAAAGTATAACTCAAGATACAGAAAAGCCGCCTCCTTTGACTCTGAAGGTTCTTGCAAATTTGACTACCACTCGTGGCTTAGTCCTGGGTCAGAGATTTAAAAAATTCATAAAAATTTAATTCTATGTAATACTCTAGTCTTCTACAATTTATTCATTTTATAGAACCAGGGTACGTTGATCTCGGTCGTGTTCATACTCATGAGTCCGTCTACACCGAGTTAACACTGACAAATGAGACCTTGTTGATTCAAGAGTATGGTTTCTTGAATTTACCAGCATTCATGGAAATTCAACCAAATCATGGCTTTGGTACTATTCTACCCGGAGAAACTATCAAGCTTCATCTGATTTATTCAGCGTGTTTAACTGATATTCCTGAAAACGATACTGGAGCAAACGGGTTGGACGGTGAACGAAGGTTGTTGAATTTTAGTTAAACAATTTGTAATACAGTTTCACGCGACGGCTGTTTATTTTAAATTATTCTTTTTTGCTATTTTGCTTCTACGATATTATTTTATATCTGCTTCCTTTTCGTCCAGTATGAATATTAATTTAAACTCTTTGCATTAATTAAATTAACACTTTGACTGATATCATTCGACAAAGCCGCACACCGTGTACTGTCGACGCCTATAGGCGTTCCGCGCAATAGCTTGCTATGTATTACTGCAGCTAGGCCGCACGCAGCGTTCGCCTCCTTTCCAGTTAGCCCGCGGTCGAAGAATTAAATTAATTGCATTAAACTCTATGTATTTCTGTCTCTGAAGACCACACAGAATCAATAAAAAATCGTTGATCAGATTTCAGATTCAGGTGGTGAGTTTATCAGAGCTCGCAAGACACAAAAAACAAATAAACATCGATCGATTAAACAATTCGAACATGAAATCGATGGTTCCTCGAAATCGTGGTGTCCCTCCATCGATAACTATGATTCCAAAGGTTTCTAAGGCAACTTCAGAAATGATTGACCAACAGCAGAATGAACTAAACAATTCTAGTAACAATATGGAAATCGATTCATTGAACGAGAACAATCCTGGTAATCACGTAGAATATGCAATGATTATTTTACAAAAGTTGTGAAAATCAAAAGCTGGTACAGTGACTTGTAATTAATGTATCTGTATTTTTATTAGATACCGAAGAAATTATAGACACATCGCCAGAAGATCATTTTATCAATAACAGAAAAGAGAAGAATGTAGTTGATACTGTTGTTCATATAGTGGACACATTTTGCGAGTTAAGTGAACAAATTATCGAGTTTCCTCCTACACCTTGCGGCTCCTTTTCTATGGTAAATAACACATAAATCATCAGACGGAATAAAATAGTATTCACTTCCATATAAAAATACTTACTTGATTCTTAAGACTAAATAATATAGTCAGTCACTTATACCGATCCAGTGAGTCTCAAAATTATTCACATAGGTAGAAACTTGGTAAAGAAGCTTGAAATACAAGGATAACTATAATATTCTTTATTTTAGAATATGTGGTTATCATTCCATTTGAATCGAAACAATAAATCAGAGCAAAACAAAATCAACTTTTCTGATCCAGAAATAAAAATTGGGAGAAATAATTGAACAAAAAAGACTATCACATTAAATATTAACACCTTGATAACCGCTACCACGTGTACGTGATTTCATTTATTCGAACAACACCCATTTATAACAAACAAATATTTCAAGTAATATAATAACTATTCTAAAAACTAATAAAGTGGAAAATGTAGAATATTCTATACAAAGACAATAATGTCATATGCCTAGTTACTTGAAAATTCTTACAAAAATATAAAAAAATAATTAGTTTTTGCAGAATATTAGTGGACGTCAAAGTGTTAATTACACTAATTTACAGAAAGTATATTGTTTATGAAAGAATATTTAAATATTCTGTAAAACTTGTCCAAAAATGTATGAAGCTACAAAATCAAAAATTGTTATATTCTATTGTGCTTCATTTTTAGATAGTACATTATTGTGTCATTATACTATTATAATAATATAATGTTTAAACTATACAAACAAGCTTCTACCTATGCCAATAATTTTCTGACCCACTGTAATAAGTGTAAGAATTTCAACAAAAGTAAATAACGTTCAATAAACAGCAAATGAATTTAGGTGTCTGTTGTTCTGAGAGGCTTCAACATGGCCTCCCACCCTCGCTGCACTTGCGGGATAGTGAAGAATCAAGACAAAGAATTCACAGCTCATTATGAACTTAAGTGTTCCTCCAGCCCAGTCAAGGTGCTTCCACAACGAGGTCTTTTGAAAAACAAGGATACCATTAAGATCGACTTCATTTTCGAGCCAAAGTTACCAAGATCCGCGGTTCTTGAAAAATCCTCTGCACTCGTGACGGAGAACCTCGAAGAAAAGTCTCAAGAAGATAAACCGCAGAAAAAAAGTAAATTCTCAGAGACTATTATGGTTCAAGAAAAATTTTCTTCTAAAAATATACAGTGACTCACGAAACTGATCAAATGATTATGTTATTTTAATATTCTTCTATTTAATAGTGTTGTTTGAAGTAAGAATATGGTATCCTTCACAAATAACGTTTTAAATGCGCTAAAGAAATTTGCAGTTGATTGGTTGCATTGGAATTAAGGAAGAAAAGTAATCATAAAGATATTTGAACAATTTCGTGAGACACGGTATGACGTTTACTATTTCCTATTTTTATCTAACTGTGCAAAATCTCTCTGAAAGGATTGAAAATTCAACTTTAAAATCCAGGCATTCTTGTGCCTCTGTTAATGTTTTAATTGCGACAGGAAAACAGGGGGAAAGAAAAATTGCAAAAAAAGAGAGAGAAGTGGAGAAAGAAGGAACATCTGATGTTGATAAATTAGCAGACGAAATCAACTCATGGGAGACTTTCGAACCAAAAGTTTCCACCATTTTCGTCACCTGTCAAATCGATTTAGAAACGAAAAATGGCGAAAAACGTGATGAACTTTTATTCGCGAAATTAATTTGCCCCGTCACGAGGCCGGACATTTTGATTTTGAGCGAACATCGGGAAATCGATTTTGGACCAACTGCAATCGGTCTTTCGCCGAGAAAATTTCTCCTGATTAAAAACATTTCCAACAAGTAATCATACTGATTAGCAAATTTCAATAAAAAACCACAGAATACATGAAATATACTTCATCATGACTTTTAGAAACTTTCATCGACTGTTTCGACACAGATTTAATTAGATTTATTTTAATTAGGAGCGTGAAGGTCGACGTCAACATATTGGACCCATTTGGACCATTCTTCGTACCTCCCGGAAAGGCAATTGAAACTGGCTCCATCTTGAAACTTCCGGTTACCTTTTCACCAACCGAGGATCATCCAGAAGAAGTAAGCTTCTCTATATCTAATCTAGATTATTTTTCATAAATAATTTATATTATTCTAGAATATACTACTGAAACCTATTAGAGACTGAGGGGTTTTAGTAATTTATAACAATAAGTCAAGCATCAGTAATATATTTTGTATTTCATATTTTATCATTGTCATTCCGTGTTTATTGTATACAGTATTTGGAGCGTTTATAGTATCTGACACTTTAATAAACAAAAATTCATTTAAGTATATGATTCTCTATTCTGAGCAGTGTAAACATAGCCTTAGCTGTTTGTCCACAAAACTTAGCCCTCGAATGATTTCTAGTGTTTCAAAATTATAAAATATTAAAATAAGACAAAGTCAATTCTTCAAGTAACTATTCGTCACGTTAAAACGCATTATGCGTAGGTATAATAATAAAATTCGTTCGAGGAGATTTGCTTTTGAAGACGAAGGTCCATCCATGCCCTTTCACAATGTCTCTGTCTTTGATTTTATATCTTCCTGGGCCAGGACGAATTTCTGACAAAGGACTAGGTCTCACAAACTCGACGTTACTGTCAAATGCATAATTCTTCGCGTTTTTCGGCTTTCTTGGCGATTTTGGATCGTAGTAGCCAGGTCCTGGAAAGTCAGGATTTTTGTAGCACAGTGCTAGGTCCCTCAACATCATTCTTATGCCCGACATCCTCGGAAACCTATCAAAAAATACTACGATCATCGACTGAATTAACTTCGTCCTTAAGAAATAATTAACACATAACGCTGTTAAATATTAAAGAGATATCTGTGACTATTAAACATTAAAAAATACGGTTTAATAAATTGAGGAGGATGCACTCGCGGCTCGTTTGATTATAAATAATCCGACGAGCTGGGTTTTAATGGTAGACGAATATAAATTTAGGCGGAGTACCTTGGACAGGTGGTCCAACGTCCTTTAAAATAGTTCGACTTGTGCAATAGCTTGTCGAGCTCGCCTGGCAACGATCTAGGCCAGTCGCCATGATCTGTCGGTTTCACAGGTGCCTGGTAGCCTGTCAGCGTGCTCGCGTCCCTTGCTCCTGAAAAGAAAATTGATCGAACGATGCAGAGACATTGTTCACTGTGTTTTTCAATTTGATTTCCTTGCTCGATCATCACACACCTGTGAACAAATCGTAGGGACCCCTTTTCCCGGTCACTTTGCTCAAGAGAGCTTCCAGACAGTCTGAATGCTTCACCTCGTACCTGGTTGAACATGATGTTTCTAGTTTAGTATCTCTGATAGAATAGTTTTAATTTTTCATAGTTAACAGTTTTGGATGATAGTGCTTTGAATGTTGAAATCTCAAAATTTGGGTACTCTAGAATTCGTATGGTTTAAAGCTCTTGGAATATTTTAGAATGAAAGCTCTTGTTATATTTTAGAATTTACAAATTTTAATATTCTAAAGCATTGGAATCGTAGAATCTCGATACTCTGAAATTTCAGAGCTTCAGAACTTTCAGCATTTTCTACGATAACATATCAAATAATAATACTTACAAATTACACGGCAGGGACCAAGTTTTCGGAACTGTCCTAAACCTAGACTGCAGACCATCGTACTCGAACGTAGGCACACAGGAAGAACCTTCGCGTTTTCTTTTGTCCACGTAGTAGTATGGACTATTTCTCGTGAAGCCTGGAAAAATCAGCAGGAATTAGTCAACTGCGGATGTTTATGCAAATGTACATTCTTAGATTTCAACGTTTCTTGTTACTGTGTACTTCAAGGAATGAAACCTTTGCAATACTGTTTCTTGTCCTTTAAGGGTACAAAAATGTGTTTGTATCTTACATCCGCAGTCTAGAAACAAGAAATAAATAAATAAAACAAGAATCATGGTCAGAATTTCTGACCTAAAAAAATTCACTGTTTGAAGATTCCTCAAGATTAATAATCCAGAATGCCAAGATCAAAAATGTTCATCCACCTGGTCCAGGGATGGTGGACAGCCGGCAAGGTTTAAAAAGGGGCACAGTCCCAAATCCAACGTCTTTGCGAATACTTTTGCAATCCTTCTCCAAAATACTCTCAGGCCATCGAGAGATCTCGTGAGTACCAGGCCCCCGTCCCGTTTTCATCAAATTCCTCTGGATCGCGTATTTTTCCAAAAGTCGTGCTCCCATGGTCGCCGAAAATTCTCTAGACTCTAACTCTTTTGTCCAACTAATTTTTTGAAAGATTTTTTAACATTCTCGATAGAATTGAAGGTGAAATAACGCATAAAAATGAAAGTGGATACTTTGTAGCAGCGGACTTGCTCTTGATTGGCAGATCGTACGTTCCCACAGCAGGTGAATCCAATTTGCTGGTATAAAATTTTGGATGCATCCCAATGTTTACATCGCGTTTCAAACTGCTGTTGAACGGTGCTCGTGCTTTTCTTTCGCGAGGAATTAAACAACGACATCGCCATTTGCAGACGCACCGACAAATTTTGAAAGATCGCGCCTTAGACTCGCAGGGCATTCTGAATGTTTTTAACAAATGCTCTCTGAAATGGGAAATCCTAGAAAACGTAGAACAGTTTCACTCGTTGATTTCTCGTGCTCCTCTGTTCGCCTATACTGATTTTTATTTACCAATGAAAGGTTAACGGGAGGAAAATGAACATTTTCAAATTTCTCATACGATCGCGATCAATTTCGATATATATCGACTTATAATACGAATATCTGTAAATGATGTTTCGTACCAACACATTTAAATTAAAATGTATATTGAAGTGTCTAGGTGAATTTGTTGAGGATTTGCATTTGTTGATTGATGGGAGATCGTAAAGTTATTATATTTTTATTAGGCTCGGGAGTATTTCGAAGTGTGTAGCATCGAAACAAGAACAAGGTGGCGAGTGAAGGTCATGGGTCGAGCAGTGGTACCATCTTACGTCTTGAGACCCCGATCTGGTGTCGCACGATTCGAGATTATCGACGGCAAACCGGTGGAATTGAAAATTTCTGTAAGTTTAACCATTGTTTCTACTTCACCAATGTCGTTCGCATGAACAGCATTACGTTTTTAGTTATACATATATTGGCTAAATGCGAATGAACCTAACCCAATCTTGACAAAGCCGCCAATCGCGAACTATTGACGCCTATAGGCGTTCGGTTCAACGGCTCACTATGTACTACTGCAGCCCGATCGCACGCAGCATTCATCTCGTTTCCAAGTAACCTGCAAAGGGTTACAACCCCACAGAATATCGCCGGGCACGACATCTCTGACAACAGGCAGGAACTGCATAGACAGACGCCATCTCTGACGGAAGCCTGGAACTACATAGCGACAGACGCCATCTCTGATAGAAGCCTGGAACTACATAGTGAAATTCCAAGTGGCGCTATCTAGCAAAAGAGACCCGATATTTATAGAAAAATCCGCCAGAGGCGCCTCGAACGTCACGCCGTTTTATATAGTTGCAGATTGTGACAGATGGCGCTGGAAAGCTTTGTGTTCCGCCATTTTACGCTAATAAAACAATGCATGTACATAATTATTAGATTGTGGATTTTTATGCAATTATAACATACGAAAATATGTAAAATATATATGTCATCAGCGCCGTCTTCAGTCACAATCGGCATGACGCTCGAGGTGTCTCTAGCAGATTTTTCTGTAAATAATCGGTCCCTTCAGTTAGATGGCGCCACTTAGAATTTCGCTATTTAGTTCTAAGCTTCTGTCAGAGATGACGCGAGTTACAACTCTACTATTTAATTTTAGAGTCTTATGAAAGGTGGCGCCACCAGCGACATCCTACGGGTTAATTCATTGACTGTAATCGATGCCACAGACGAGATATATGAATAGACCATCGACAAACTACAGAATAGACCTATCATCCAATGTATTTTTGTGTCACACGAATTTAGGGCTCTAGAGCCCTCTTACCATTTCCGTGTCACACCCAACGTTACCGATTCAGTCTAAAATAAGATTACAACGCTGCGACTGGTAGGAATTAAAATTAAATATCTCAGGGAACATTTAAAATCTAAAACGATCTGAATATTACGACTAACCTCCAAAAATATGTTGCATAATTAGTTTACTAATACATTTTCATAGAAAAACAATTTGTACTTATTTCCATAAATATTATATAAACAAAATTGAAGTACCCATATTTTTTAAAACGTTAACTATTAAAAATTATGTATTAATCGTCCAAATATGCTTTCTGATTTTCATTCTTTCATAAAATATGGTAAGATCGGATTTTTCAAGACAGTTTTATAAACGTTCTACATTTGCCCATATAACTTTAGGCTTGTTTTTAAATATACTGCAGTATAATATTCCCTCTATTCTTATCCCTCTTCTAAATATGGAAACACAGGTATTACTATTCACATTGTTTCTGACATTGTTTAGAAGGTACCGATTCCTTATGATAATCCGTTAGTCGATACGAAAGGAATAAAGAAGCCATTAATATGCAGCATTTACTACTGAAAAATTAACTTTTTAATATTTTTTTGTTCTATCATTATACAAACATCTATAATGTATTTGTAAGATTTTTCTCAAAATATGAAACCAAATATAACGTAATTTAATATGAGGAAGTTACGGCAAGGATTGCAACAGAGAAAGTTAATATAATATATTTCTTTAAACCCCAACGTATAATACGATAGCGTACGTTTTGTTGAAGTGTGGCCTCTTTCTCATTGATTGTTGGAGTCAAGGCTCTCGAGAAGTTGGTTTCTTTTTTTAAACAAATGCCGTTCACGGAAACGCGTTGCACCTGAAGGCAAAAATCGGTGCGGCTCTAGGGATTTTGCAAGTTGATTTCGCCAAACGCGGTGTGTACTCTTTAACAAACTTTTGTTAATATTCCAGCACTTGTAAAACCATGTATGCCAATATTTTCTTGTAGAAGCAGATGGGTAGTCGTTAATAAGATGTTAACAATTAAAATTAATGCTTAACATTCTTAAGTACGTAATTCATTTTTTAATTTATATTAGAATATTAACGTGTGTATATCTGGAGACTAGTAATTTTATGTGTCCCGTGCGGACAGCATTTAAGAAATACGTGAATGTTTTTTGTTGACAAACGTTGAAAAAACAGTTAAAACATAAAAAAAGTTACCTTCTGCATTGCATAAAAATTATAATTATATTGTAGAATATAAAGTATACATTATGATTTTTAGATGACCGGTGTTCGATTAATCAAGGTCCTACTGTAAATCATTCAATGCACTCCGCTTTCTGTGATATGAAATTGAAAACAACCACCGAAAGTGCTGAGTTACGGTGATTCGAATCGTGCGTAAAGGTAAAAGCAGCAAAGGGGGCAGTACAAGCTCGTTGAGGAGAAACGACGGCACTTTATCAAAGGGACAGCTGTCCATCTAGAAAAATATTATTCCAAATCGAAAAGTTAGTGGCTCGGGGCGAAGTATCGAAGGAAAACGGGCCGTGGAGAGATTGACGACATCAGAAAAACGAGTATAACTTTATCCGTGTCGACTGACACAGACTAGTCCACGCGAAAGAGCTTTGCCACGTGATCAAAGAGCTCTCCAAATCGATTAGGTAGCAATAATGTAGATGAAACTATTATCGACGTTAATCAATCGCCAGATCGGTAGTTATGGCGAAGGAATATTTAAATTTATTTTCTTAAAATTTCGACCCGATCTCTATAGATAGAGTGAATTTTCGAGAAACGACAGCAACTTTTTCTCGAGATCGAACTCGAGATTCATTTTCTTGAACCCTGTTACATCGAAATGATGCGTTGGGCCGTCGCGACGGGGGTGCACGAGAAACGCGGACAGAATTTGGAAAATACGACACTGGATTCCGAATTTCTTTGGCGATTTCACGCCCCTGTTTCGAAGGGGCACCCCTCTTTCGGCTCATTAAGCTTTCATGTCCCTGAAATTGTTCGAGTTACCCCGCCCGTGTTTCTCGCTGCTCGTTTGGCAGGCAACATTTCAGAAACTCGAAGATCGCGAGAAATTTCCCGTGAAATATTTCCCTGCGTCAGGGAAAAAGTTTGCTGGTGGCAGTCCCTTGGAAACGGAGATAAGCAGTTGCGATGTGTTGGATTTTGTTTGAATAATGATGCTTATTCAAGCGAAAAAAAACAACATAGTGGATAGTACGCGTAGCTGGTAGTTAATAAAGTGATATACAGGGTGTTCGATTTTAATCTATAAATGCGAATTACTGGTAAACGACCCGTTATATAAAAAATGTTTCAGATAGAAAGTGAATGGTTTCGAGGGGGTCATAATCTGGTGTAATTAGTTGTTCTGTGGATGGACGAGTAGAGGCCATATGAAAGTGACATACGTTTTCTTAAATAGAATCGTACAATTTTTAATTACCGAACAATGCAGCTCGTTTCCTACAATATTGTATTAACCTATTTATGTAGAAAAACCATTACTTTAGGAGATACTTTAGTCTCAATATTGCAGAGTTGTACTAATACACCTACCTGCATCTACATTTTCTGAATTGACAGTGGGTAGGTGCAGACAGGTGTACTAGTACCACTTTGCTATATTGAGACTAAAATATCTCTTAAACTAATGGTTTTTCGATATAAATACCTGAATACATTTTTATAGGACCAATGCATGAAAGATTATATGATTTCATTTAAGAAAACGTATGTCATCTTCATATGACCTCTACGCGTCCTTCCACAGAAAAACTAATTACACCAGATTATGACCCCCTCGAAACCATTCTCTTTCTATCTGAAACATTTGTTATATAACGGGTTGTTTACCAGTAATTTGCATTTATAGATTAAAATCGGACATCCTGTATATAAGAGAAAGGAAACTGCTGCGATGATTCAAATTTTTTATTGTAAAAATTCAAAACAATATACAGTGACTCACGAAATTGATCAAATATTTCTATAATTAATTTTCTTCTTTCACGCATCTACAACTGACTGTATAAAACTTGTGGTACCCTTGTTGCAAACAACAATATCCCGCAAAAGTTTAATGTAAAAGAATGTTGAAATACCATATTCATTTGGTTAATTTCGTGAGTGACTATACATGTCCGATATTCCACCACGTGTACTGTCAAATCATTATTAAATAAAATCGAATAGTATACTCATATTTATTTTAAGTATGTTTTACAAAACAAAGAACAACGTTACTCTTTGAATGATCCGACACTAATAGCCAAGTGCACTATAGTTACGCATTTAAGTGTCCCAGTGCACTGATAAAAAGAAAGCATGCATTGAAATGCACTGTCCGTAACGGAGTTTTTGTGAGCTCCTATTGATACTGATTAATACACAAATGCGTCATGTTTTTCAAACAAGTGGAGTAATATTTTCATCGGAAGCATGGCTCTTCTGTTGCATGGCAGGGGGTTAATGAGGTTCCTCCGTGGCGCCGTTTCGTTTCACCCTATTTATTCGGGCGACTCATCTCGCGAATCGAGTAAGACCAAGCTTAATCGTCGTCGTTCGTCCCTGAAATCCGAGCCACTACATTTCCTGTCAATCGAGTTGCAAACTTTCGTCGTTTTGCATCGTCAGGTCTACCCTCGCAAGCCGCAGCCGACTTCCGGCCACTTTGCAACCTCAAAGCGAAGCTCAGCCGCGGAACATCCTGTCACGGTCAGGAATTGATCGCTGAATTAGACGAGATAAACCATGAAAATCGGATGATCCTCGATCGCTGATCGATGACAGCCTTTTCTTTCTAATTACAAAATTGTGTGATTGAACGGCAAGTTTGAGCAGTGTGATTCTCCATAAATCAACCGCTCGTTGACGTAAAACAAATATTTCAAATAATATGAATTTAATTTTTAGACAGGTAAATAAATAAAATTATGAAGAGTAAAGAACATTTATTTTTCAACGTAATTCCCATTTACATCATAGCATTTTTGCCATCGACGTACAAATGCGTGACTTCCGGGAGAATAGGAGGATTTCTTTTAGAGTCTGAACCAGTGACACACCCAGTACGAATTTTATTTCGAATTTCAGTGTCGCGAAACGAATGAGTTTGAAAAATGTTTTCTGGAAAATATCTACGCGTTTCAGTATTTTTATGCGTTACTGAATAAACAAGCAAGTGTATCTCTAGGGTCTCGTGCAATTGGCATAAATTATTCCCTGCCGACGGAATCGAAATTGTTCCGTAGCTTTTATAATCTTCGCGAACCTAGATAATATCAGCGATCCAGCGTCGAGTCGCTTTAGTTTTATCATCTTCACCGATGTTTCAGATACAAAACACCGGAGTTTGTCCGTTGGTTTTTCGACTTCGACCGATCGATTTTCTCGAGGGTTATATTCCGGGGGTGCAGAAAGAGTCGCGAGTAAAGTCAAGTAAAAAATTGAAGAAGAAAGGAGGCGCCGACGGCGACAGCGGTAGAAAATCACCAAGAAAGCCGATGTACAGCGATTTTTTGGAATCTCACGAGGAGTTGGCGATATTTGGCAGACAATTGGAGCGGGCCAAACAGCCTGAATGTTTTTCACTGCGTAATTTCGATGAGAACATGCGGTTGTTGGTCCCTGAACGACAGAAGGTATACTCAGCTAGAAACAAATTTATAAGATACAATAACAGAAATTCTAGCAGAAATTAAATTAATAATATTTCAATTATACAAAGTAGCTGGAACATTTCTTAGAGTAGGAAAATGGAATAGTATATTAATAAATAATTATCGTTCTGTTTTTGACTGAGACAATAATGAATTTTAGCGAATTCCTTCCAAATGACGATAATGCTAATGCTGAGGCTGAGATAAATAACAGTGTTCAACAAATTTTATTTTCTTGATGGACTCTTAATATTCAATAGAGGTTTTTTATAGATTTTACTAGCCAGGCAACTAGCTAGTTTACTATGCAACCAACTAGCTGGGCGTTAAACATATTTCAAACATTTCAAGAAGCAAATGCAGTCTTTGGAGTTTATTTATTAAACTGCATTAACACAGGAAATATGAAAGTCTAAAGATGTACATTTGCATAAACATCCGCTGTCTATTAATAATAACGTCCATCAATTAATGCTGCATTATTGATTCTCTCCTTTTTCCAACTGTTCGATATTGAACAAAGAAAATGAACGATCAAATTTTATTTGCGATTTCAAGTACATAATTTAAAACTGAACTGTAAAATACTAAGAACGATTGACTTAATTTGGCACATGTCGCTTTCAGGTGGAGTTCGCCGTACGATTTCAACCACCGAAAAAAGAAGAAATTTCAGCGAAAAAGGAGGTCGCGAAAGAGAGTCCAAGACGAAAGAAGAGGACGAAGGAATCGCCTGAACGCGACGAGGTCCAAAAATTGAATTACTGCCACGTGGCCGTGCTCAAATTAACGTTGGGCAGCTCGATGCTCGTGCAAGATCTCGTAATGATATGTTCGATCAGATAGAAGATCGTATGACTTCGATTCCGAAACGAATCTAATTAAACTGGTGGAGGTGATTCAGTATGATGGTGATTCTCCCGACCGTATTCCTAGAACTCGTGACCTGAATTTTCCACACGATTCCTTCTGCCTTATTTATTCATTTCTGACACAGGAACCACGAAAATCGCATGTTCTATAAAATCCTTAACCCTTTGACTGCAGACTATTTGGAAACGAGGCGAACGCTGCGTGCGGCCGAGCTGCAATAGTACGTAGTGAGTCATTGCATCGAACGCCCATGGGCGTCTGCAGTACACGGCGAGTGACTTTATCAAACGCCTATAATCGTTGCTAGCAATCAAAGGGTTAAATATTCGAAAGCTGATCAGACAGAAAATGAAACTTACTGATGACTCATCAGTTGTACCATCTCCGAGTTAATCCATTGAGATCGTAATTAAATGACCAGTGTCTTTTACCTAAAGTTTATTTAAAAAAAAACATTAAAAAATAGCTAATTTAGGATGACTCAGGGTAAATGAAACTCGCAACTTTGATTCACGATTGTTTCTGCAAACTTTTATTTGTTAATTTACAAGACGATACTCTGCCATGCAGCTTCGAGACTTTTATTCGAATCTGTACACTCTTTTATCGACGCAAAAAAATCGATACACTTTGTTGAATCGCCATCGTAAACCTAAATACAAATAAACGCATCGTTGTCGCAAATTACGAATACTGTCACGCCGAAAGAAATGCTAATAATTATTGTTTTAATCCTATGCGAGCTACATTCGGCAGAAAATTCGCGACTATCTTCGCGACGCGAATAAATACAACGCACATGTATGTTCACGCTCATATACACACACACTCTTACAAAAAAACAGTGTCTCTTTATCGATACGACGCACATGCACACACGATCACGCACAGACACATAGGAATTTATAATTAATACGAACGGAAGCTTGTTAATCGACCAGAGCGTCATTAAGCTCGTCCGTTTGTTTGGTGGTACGCCCGGGATTCATTAATTATATAATAATTAATCGACCCACCGAGGCGGGAGGAAATTTCCTACGAATTTTCAACTTGCACTAAATTCCGTCAAATATTTCAACTTTGCATGTTTTTTTGGTACATCTAATGTCGGAAAGAAATGCTGGAAAAAATATTTCCTATCGACAATGTAGTTTAACTTTTACCCAGAACACATCGAAGCGGAATTTTGAAAATTCATCGAAGAACATTTACGATCGAGAGAGAAAGCTCGCGAAGTATTTCAAGGCTGATAAAAGTTACGCACAATTTGTTTACGGGGTCTTGTTCGATCAAACGATTTCCATCGCATTGTTTAACGGTGCACGTAAAAGTCTTACGCGCTTGTTAGTTTTCTTTTTGTTTCATCGATTAGAGCGATTCTTTTCCCCATTTGTCGAAAACCATCGAGGATTTTCGTTCGACAATTATTTAAACACTTAACTCGAGATTATGTCGATCTAACCGCGCGGTTCGAGTGATATGCTGAGCGTGTCCTCGTCGCTCTCGCGACGATCATCGATTCTCTTAATACGAAGGCTATCCTAAAGCTTTAAAGCACAGCTTTCGATGCATCGCGTCGCTAAACACTCAGATGTACGAATAAATAAGTGATGTACAATTAATTACATTGAGTTGCGGTGGAAAAGATACTGTTGAGGTCGATCGATGCGTATTTTTACGATCGATCATGATTTCCTTTCACCGCGAGGAACGTTTTCTTTGGAGAGTTTACCCTGACCAACGAGTGTGTAACATGTCTTGAATGTTCTTTGGGATTAGGTTGTTTGCACAGTATACCGAACCTTGTCGCTGAAACAGTTCGAGGTGCTTCAGGACGATCTGTTTAGTTTCTTTTGAATTTTTGTTCGACTGCATTTCAGTTTCGCTTCAGTTCTATTGCAGAGTTAGCCAAAAATAGCTGTTCGAGGTCGTATCTCCATCCACAGAAGAATTTTTCGTTTCCAATCCAATTTTTCATTTTGGAGCTACACCATCACACCTTATTCGTCTTTCTGTTTCATTTAATCTGAAGATGCAGTCGTGGAAATGACCTTCATCGGACTAAATTGAATAACACTGGAATATTTCTGGTACAGTGCAGTTCAAGGTTTACATTACTGTTGCAGTCTTAATGTTAGTCGGAGGTGTCTACTATAGCAGTCAATGTATCAACTGACACTTGATACAAAAAATATTAGCTTGGCAATTAAATTCACATCGGTCAAAATTTCTTACATAAAAGTACGTATAAAAATCCTCAAACCTACAATTTTTAGTTAACGTACTTTCCATTCGAATTAATGATCTTCTGCCATAGTTTTGGAAATTGTTCGATTTCAAGACGGTAGAAATAAACGATTTGCACCAAAAAAATTCGAGAACTCAAGAATTCAGTTGCCAGTCTATATAAATAAAAATCGAGACTGTACTGATCGTCCAAAAGGGCCCTAGTACC
This sequence comes from Macropis europaea, assembly GCA_916610135.2. Taxonomy (NCBI): domain Eukaryota; kingdom Metazoa; phylum Arthropoda; class Insecta; order Hymenoptera; family Melittidae; genus Macropis; species Macropis europaea. The sequence continues at coordinate 26,043,480 of OU744344.1, forward strand.
GCGTTGACCTAGAAAGTATCAAGGGAACAACTCCTGGCCTAAAACCCGCGCCCTGAAGAAGACAGTATTCCGTGCCACGTGTTCGTGGAATTTTTCTTCATTTTTGTAGCGTAAGTTTCAAACGCGAGACTTGTTTATGAAGGACACGCAACGCTCTGCCGTTTGCAAAGACATCTTCAAGGGAATCATGCTGCAGGATCATTCTTCTCATGACAGTGAATCTTGAAGAACTGTTTTCTCGGAGTTGTTTCGTCCTCTTCCCTGTCTCTACCTTTTATCATTCGACACACGCTTTTTTTTTTACCTGTGAAAGAGCTGCCTCGACGTGGGCCGGGCACCGCGAAAGAATCAAGTCCATCTGAAAGCAGACGCGGTGGAAAAGGTACTACGTGTGTATAGGCTGACTTCAAAGTTGCGTCGCAAAAGCTGTAGGCCTAGTCTACAGGTCGAAATTCTCGAAATTAATATGTTCACACTGTCTCCTGACTCGCACGTACTTCGAATTTTTATGTCAACGTTACGTCTAGATCGACGAATTCGATTCACAGTGGGTGTACTGTGGTGTCGCGTTTTATTTTACGGTGACGCGATAGTAACGCTACGGCGACGAGATGGGGATGTAATGTGACGCGATGGTGAGGCGATGATGATGTAACGTAACGTGACATTGACGCAACGGCGACGTGACGTCAGCATAACGGTGACACGACCACAACGCGACGTCCACGCGACGTTAACGTGGTGATTACGTGACGTCGACGCGACGTCGACGTGATGTTGACACGACGGTAACGCGACGTCGACGCTACGTTGCCGCGACGGCGACGCTGCGGTGATGTGGCGATTATGTAACGTTGACGTAGCGGTGATGCGTCCAACTTAACAACAAATGTTCTTGTCAGAAACAATACATCATCCAAAATAATTACAGAACCACAAACTTAAATGATTTATCATTCAACTTATCAAACACCATAAAAACTCTGAATACTGTACACAATGAGCTTCGAATACAAATCTTAGAACATTTGATACACAATGTTTTATTAAATTATATTCATTATTTGATAGAGTTCAGCGTTATTGAAAATCCGAGGCTTCCAATCGTTTTGAAAATGATTTTCCGACTCATGCTGTCGGTGATAGGTTTCAATGACAAGTGGAACTTGTTTCAATTCACTTTAGACATTGTACACGCTTGTAAAATTTTTAACAAGACATTGAACTCACCCTGTAAAAGGGAAACGCTTCATCGTTCGCGCAAGTACGAATTTCGACCGACGCAATTACCGACCGAACAAATTTTTTTTTGTTGAGGACCTGATTTCACAAAATGTCGATAAAAATGTGTCTTTCAGTGGAATTTTAAACACTTCTCCTCCCCGATGATGTACCTTTAACAATTGCGAGGTTTATTCAAGGAATTAGAAGAATCTACAAGTCGAGATACTAAGGAAGTTGAATCTACATGGAATTGTCCGCTCCGATGAGTTTCGTTCAGTGTATTTGGATAATGACGTGCACGAACAAAAGGATTACAGGGGAAGGTTGAACGTTTTAATTGAAAAAGAAAAGTACGAAAATATATGGTAGCCAGCCTCCGCAAAGTTCGCCTGGAAATAAACCTAAGCTGCAACAAAAATGTGAAGAAAATATTAAAAAAAAAAGGATAACATAAAGTTGTTGTATATGCATCCGATCAATTATAACTATCGACAAATTTATTTCGACAAACACTTTCAAGCGTTAACAGTTCAACAAAGTATTAGAGCCTTTGGTTTTCAGATCTAACAAATTTGAAAAAAAAACGTGAATTAATGAAAACGTTTTGGTGACTGTTTCAGTTTACCTAGAGGGAAATCGTGCTCCGTTCCCTAGCCGCGGTTTCATGGTAATTGTATGGGAGTATTCGGGTGCTCGTGGACAACGTTGTGTGCCAAGTTGTGTTTTTGTTTCATCGACCGTTAACACCATGAGAATCGTGTTAGGGGTAGGCTACGAGGTGGATGTCGGTCGAGTTTCGATACTTTGACTCACGGAAGGAGTTTCGTATCCACCTGAATGACGTATGCAACAGATTGGTATAGTTCATACAGTCCTTTCGTACAGTTTAAACAGATCGAGTCACTTGACTCTAGAACCTGGAATATCTTCGTTGCTGTCGATCACAGCAGAACATTTCTCAGGAACGGATAAATAATTGAATGAACAAAATACCTATTTTCAAGAAAAGCATTTATTTCATTTATTATAGTATCGTGGCTGATGTTTAAATCTTCACGGGATTGTTACAAGCACGATCTGTCGAACTCGACATCGATGATTCGAAAATTGATCCCTTAGTAGTACAGCGTTTGACTTTTGAAAATGAATGCTTCTTTATTTAAACAACTACTCTCACCAACAGCGAAAAAAATATTTCAGGTTCCAAAGTTAAGTGACTCACCTTTCGAGTGACCAAGACACACGACCGAGGGTATCAATGATCGTGACTGAGTTATGGAAACGACATGTCTTTTTCTGTCTCTAGAAAATAGGAAAACGTTGCCTGTGAACGAGTGCGTATGAAAAATCATTTTCTCCGTAAGACATAATGAAAGCAAGATCTAACAAGATAGTGAATTAAGCTTTATAATTAAATATCATTATTATTTAAAAGTGCAACCATTTTATTCTCGTACAAACTCCCTACAGTATTGGTACAGTCTGCCCGTTTAATCGTCAAAAAGAACACCCAGAACGTTGGTACAAATTTCAAAGTCAGAAGATCGAGTCTTCAGGAACGTACATAGCGCGTCTGGGGGCGTTCAGCGAGAACAGAATGAACGATACGCAGAGAGTTAGGTGTGTTTTCGATCGCGTGTTCACACATATTGCGTACCTGACACTGGTCGTCCTGGTCTGGCTCAGGCTGGGATGCCTCTTGACGGGCGCCCTATAGCCTCTCCGGGGACAGCAGATCCACCAGCCGCCGCAAGCTGCAGACAGGAAGCTCTCTCTGAAGTGCTTCGACATAAATCCGTAGACGATCGGATTTATGCAGCTGAAACACAACGTGTTCCCGAGGGAGACGTCAGTGTTATGTTCAGTTGATGTCGCGGCGGAGTCTGGACGAACGATAAATTTCCAACGAAACGAGCGATTTGCAGCTGCGTCGGGAATCGTGTTAACGGTCAAATAAACGCCGATCAATTTTCATTCGACGTTCCGCGAATTGTTTCGACTCGTGTCCTCTCGAAAATTATTAGGTTGGTGAACACGAAATGACCGATTTCGAAGACGTAGAAAAACTATCAGAATTTTATAATAGAAAGGTACTGATAGGGGACGTTAACTAATTGACTCACACGAATTTGTATGCAATTTTGATATGATATGGAAGTCGAAATAACATTCGTGTCCCCTTGAAAATTACTAGGTTGGTGCACACGAAATGGCCAATTTAAAGAAGGTAGAAAAGTTGTAACAATTTTATAAAATAGGAGTACTGACAAGAGATATTACCCAATTGACAAGAGTGACACATACAGATTGTGATGCAATTTTGACATGATATAAAAAACTCAAAAAAATATTCGAAATGTGTATTTTTCATCAGCAAACACCCACGTTGAAGGGGTGAAAACAGCACTGATAGTTGGGGTTGAAAAAGCTGTTTTATCGACCATCTCGAAAACTATTAAGCGTGAATATCACCATGGGACGTTTTCCAACGTTCTACTCGTATATCGGGACAATTGAACGCAATTTACCCATTGCATCGCATTGCTCGTTGCATACGCGTGTTATTACGTTAACGACGGGTCATTACATGACTGACACCTCGACGACAACGACCATTAACGTCGTCAGCTTGTATATCGCAGCTGGAAACAAGGAAAACGTGTGTCTATGGGATGAATCTCAAGGGAACGATCGAACATGGTTCACAGAAGAGGCTCGATGAAAATTAATTAAATGTCGTAGCACCTGTGCTACCGTTTCACCTAAAAACCTGATGAAAATGAGGTGTAGGCAAATAAAGGTTAATATATTTTTACACAGAATCTGACGTTCGCTCGAATTTCGGCATAAGAAATATGACATTTCATTTGAAGAAACATGATTTAATTAATATGAGTAATAGCACCCAAAGAAAATTCCAATTCCAATCTGATCGATATAAAATGAAGAATATAGAATATCTTGGCACTTAATTGAAGCCTTGCGAAAATGGCCAAGAGGACAAGTTTCGCAGAATATTTGCAGTTGATAAAATGTTATTTAATCAGATAAAATCTCATCAGTGGCTGTAGAATGACTGGAAGCGACGCAATGACAAAATAATCGGTCAGTGAAATGCACTGAACGTAACATTGTCGACGTTCAATTTAGTTGAGCGCCACGCGAGCCGACGAATTAGCGCGAAGAGTGACAGTTGTTTGACGTACCTGTTGAAGTAAGCCATCAGTTGAAAGGCAGTGTTAAGGTGTTTGTGCCTTTCTGTTTTAACATGCGGCAGAATGCCGTAGGCGGTGAGCACATTGTCCACGAGAATAGGACCCCAGCAAATGGCGAACAGCACCACGACGGCGACCAACATCTTCACCACCTGATGAACAACAAATATATTGTGCACGTGAGTCCCAGAAATATTAGGTTGGTGGGAAGATAATTTCGTTTTATAACGTTCTACTGGAAGACAAACTTCTTCATCAAGTATAGTCTTCTGTTCGGTGACGATGAGGTTATACTTTGAATCGAATCTGAACTTCGAAAGAGATCCCTTTTTTTCGGAGAGCTCACTTTCGGATCTTTGTACTTACAGTTCAGATCAGACAGAAGATACTATAGACGAATTTTCATACTTCCATTCACAAGAAAATTGGTAACTCAACTGTGCTTTTAACATAAAATCAACTGGTCTTACAACGGACATTACCCAAGTGTCAATCCTCGACCTTAATGAAATTTTTATGGGTAGAAGTTCTCACAAAAATATTTCAGCCATATTTTTTTTATCTCGGCAATCGTCCACATCTAGGGGGTGAAAACAGTCCTTGAAGTTGGGGTCGAAAAATATATTTCACGGTCTATCTCAGGAACTATTGGTCCTAGAAAAAAAGTTTAAATGTACAGTATGCCTATTTTTTAATGCTGAATTAAGCTGTATAGTTTTCCGAAAAAGTAATTTGTTTAAGAAGTATGTTAAAAATTAACATGATTTTTCAAATTTTTCTGGTAAACTGTTAATCAATTTTCATGAATTTTTGTACACTTATATTACGGACCTTGCCTAAGAATACGGATAAAACAGAATTTTCAATTTCAGTCTCGTAATAGATATTACTTCATCTAAAACTTCGAAATGAGAGACAGGTTTTCTCCAATAGCTCGAAAACTATTCGGTGTAGACAAACATGTTTTAGATAAAAATTGTGTATTTTTCTGCAGTAAATTTAATTACATAAAAAAATTCATAAAATATTAATTTGTTTAAATTATCAAATATGAACTTTTTACTCGTATTTTTACTAAATGTAAATAGTTTCTAAGATATACCGTGAAATATATTTTTCGACCCCAACTTCAAATGTCATTAAGATTGGCGATTGACACATGGGTAATGTCCCTTGTTAGTTTCTTTGTTATAGGAATAAAAAATATTTTTTTCAATTATTACGAAGTCGATGTGGTCTAAATTTTTTGGTATAGTGTTCCACGGTTGGCTGGAACAGCATTCGGGACCGACAAGTTCCAGTCAACCGAGGCAGAGCATTTGTCATTGCTTTTTGGAACTACGCTCGTAAATATTGTGTCAGAGAAGGCGGTAACAACTTGCCCTACGTCCGTTGGTTGGAAGTTCTCAGCTATGAATGTTCTTCCACCCAACCGTGGAACACTGTACACATTCTGCACTGAGAGTTCAAATCATTCATTCAGTACATTACACAGCACATCGTTTGTACAAAGACTCCTATTTCGAGGTATCTTGATGCAAATATCTGCGATTTCGCATGACATGCCGATGTACTTGCATATTTTTTTAGAATTGTCTATGTTTTAAATTAGCAATAGAAACTTTATACGTAACGCATTATGTAATATTGTAGTTTATTATTTTGTACGATCAGCTATTTTTCGTGTGCTCTCGTTATCGAGGATTAGTCCAGTAATTTTTGTTGGATACAATGCGATTCTTTTTTAACGATTCCGTGCAAGTCAATGAAACGAACCAACCAATAACACACACGACAAAGCTATCGCAGCATTTACCCGAAAGTGCTGCTTGAAATGCACAACGATCATCGTTCGAACGAAGTGGGTGAACGTTTATTTAGGCAAATGGTCTTCCACGAGCTGACACTGCGAACTGCATCGGACTTTATGAATTTTAATCATCCTGGAGACTGGAATGAATTTTTACTTTGCTTCCTGATCGAGCATACTCATCTCTGTTTAACTATACTTCCACTTCTACTTCTAATTAACTGTGTATACTACCAACTTTCCCTAAAGCTGTGCAATCCTTGTACCGACTTTTCAGATAATTAGTTCATTTTGGAGGACGTTATTTTTATCTTAAATAAACGTAAAGCTTCGGTCATATAGTTTTTATAAAATTCCAGAAACGCTTATGGGGATACGAAGTATTATACAAATGCTCCCGAAAAAATAGTTTAAAACTTTTGTGAAAGCTATGCAATTTTTGTATTGATTTTTCAGATAACTATTTCATTTTAGAGGACATTGTTTTTACCTTAAGGTTGGGTTGAATATTCATCAAGAAGTAGCTGATTCTTCTGTTTGCATTGTAGTAATTAAAATCTTTAAGAAAATTGAGAATAAAGATTTGTACCTTTGAAATTTTAATACACTCTTCTGTAAATGCCCTATCAATTTTTCATGCGAGTGATTAGAAAGTTTAAAGTCTCTAAAGCTCTGTGTTGGATCGAGAATCAAACAAACCTGTTTCATAGTTCGAGATTCTTCTTCTGTTTGACCATTTTCTCGATGAGCTCGACGACCATTTCGCACGCTCTGTCTCTGAGTCATGGGTATCGATTCGATATCGATATTGTTCGGATTCAATCTGGAATAAAGTAAATTCATCACACACTCATCAAGTTGTAGACAAAATATTTTTAATAAGCTAAGAAACTTTAAAAATGTCAATAAAAGTTTACAACTCAGCGAAGTCTGACGTGCAAGCGATTGACAGGTTGACTACCACAGTGAAGACTCCCATACCTGATGAGACATAATACAATATCCCATTTGAAACACATTTCACAAAGAGAAGAAGTATGTAACTACTCGAATGCACAGTCGTGTCCTTCTATTCTTATTACAATATTAATTCTATACAAAATTTTAATAAAACCGGTAACTATTTAATTAAATAAAATTTGATACGTCGATCACCAGTGACCAACGCGACAGTAAACGTGTTAAGTTTAAGTACAATGCATTATATTTTTTTTCTTCTGTTCCATTGCCCTTAAATTACAATATTCTGTTAATATACATATATAGTATTGCAACAAACGATTCTAAAACAAAAAATCCATAATATTAACAGGCTGAACGTCGTAACGTTCATCGGTGACTGACACTTCAAATTAAATTTAATTAACCCTTTGAGCCCTAAAAATTTCGGTAAAAAGCATGCACCATGTGCTGAAATTTTCTATAGTGGAACAACATTTTAAACTGACTATTTCATTATAATGTGTATTATATCGATTGTTCAGTTGTTTTAGAGCTCTACAATTGCAAAATACGTAATGAAGCATATATATTTTCATAATATGAACTGAAGTCATATTCGAATATATAGTGCGATAAACAGCTGTGTCTGGGTCAGTATGGTGACCCGTAGCACATGGTGAACGATTTTTTGGAACGCATAGATGCGTCCATCGTCCTCAAAGGGTTAAATAATTCTTAAGTGTCACAAACTTCATACTGAAACAATAATGTAGGAATAGAAGAACGCGATTGAGTACTCAAACCTTTTTGTTCTTTACGATTTATTTAAAAAATAGTAAATTATATCGTGTCTGATTGGGTATAGATGTTTTCACTGTGGTGGTCGACGTGTTGAAATTAATATAAAAAGAAGGACACTGCTTAAATCGATTGAAAACATCTCGATGATCGAGTAAACTTTCGAGCTTGACCGTGTTTACCGAATAAACGTCAACGCTCGTCACCGGACTATTTTTCAGTGGGTGTGAGGCAAATTTTCCGCGGGAGAAGTTGCACGGAAAATTGGACCGTCGTGAGGAGATTCCATTGTTACGGACACCTGCAGATCCCCGTACTTCAAACTTTTTAACGAGCCAGATAAACCACGATGGATCCGGAGAACACCCGTTCGAGATCGATAACGAGCAATAGTATCGGAATTCCGATCAAAACTTTTCTTCAGCGTCTGACAGCGAGACTTCCGCCACCGGCCATGTTGAAAAAGTTCGTCGAGTTTGCGAAACGTTGAAACAATACAGTTGCTTCAAGCTCATAGACTATACAGCGTGTCCGAGAAACACTATCGAGGACAAGTTTGGAATCACTTGATTTCTGCCAAATCAAAACCTAATTATAGTGTGAGCTTTCCTGTTATTAATTACAGTTCGGATAATCAATCTTCTCCTGTACGTTGCTCCATGAACCTGTCACTGTAAACTCGTCGGTAATTTCATTTTGTGCAATTTAAATGTTATCGCTGTTTTCATGGAATTAGTGAACTTAAATTTAATTCAATCGAATAAGCACTGATCATCGATTAATTAATTGTATTAAATTTAAAAATGGCTGATGGAATACTCTATAAAAATTCGATGGAATAAAATTGAATTGCAGTTCGTATAATAAAGTGACGAAACGATTTGTTTAGTTCCAGTCCGCAAAAGAATGCAAAACTTGATCCTATAGGTGCCGAACAGCTATGGCAATTAAAATGCAAATAATGATACGGGGTCACCATGAGCTCTGTGCTGTTCTAATAACTTTTATTTCTTACCACACAGCCTTATTACTCCAAATACATAATGCATGAACGAGAGAGGAATTATTTTAGAGAACCAGAGTGAAATAGTTCGAGAAAGCATAAAGCTTCGGTTCTATAGTTTTTATAAGATCTCTGAAGCATCTGAAGGGGTACGAGGTAAGTTGCAAGAGGGTTCGAAGGTTCAACCCTACTTTAAGGGTTGAAACCCTCGGGCACATAGCAACGTTCGTAAATACCCTCGAAAGAATATTTCGAAAATTTAGCGTACCGAAGAAGTAGTATGTTATTCAAGCAATAAAAAAATTCTAAGTTTATTTTGGTAGAATTCACTTCGAATTAATAATTGTACTTTTGAAATACAGAGTGACTATTAATTTGTAATTTTTTAATAAACATACACATTTCAAATACGTAGTTTCCGTACCGAAATTACAGTACGTATTTTTATAGAAAACGGGAGATCTTTCAAATAATTATTTAAATAATCCTGAAAAAGTGGATTTGAGGGGGTATTTTATTTTCTCGGTTTGTTTGCAGGAAATATTTCGGAATTTTGTTTTGAAACAACTGAATTATATCTTTATGAAACTTTGCAGATTTATTCATACACATTTATAATATATTTGTGAATTTTTATGCATTGTTATCGTCTAAGCTGTAATAATTATTCACCGGAGAAGTAGACAATCCGAGTGTTGTCAGAATCTACATCAATCTAAAAATGATCAACGATTTTTTATTAAAATATTAACCTTTAAACCGCTCTGAAAATCATAAATATTAATATATCTGGTTTTACGTAGTTCAGGCGTTATCTGCACTCATACTAATTAAAAGCTTCTTCGAGATTTTCATTTAAAATGACGTCAGCAGTAGTTACCGTGCAAGCCAACCGAAGGAAATTATTATATTTCAACCTGTTTACTTTGCCGTGGAATAATGACTATACATTAAATGATACCTACGTACAACGTAAATATACGTTGTTCAGTTTTTCAATAAAAATTCCCAAGATACCGACTCAGTAAATCGATCAAACATTTCCATAAGTACGTTTCTTTCTCCATTCTCGTATATCTGAGTATCTACAACTTTAGAGGCATACTTAACACTTTAACTGTCATGTCACCCATACGTGGGTGACACATAGGTCCAATCATTCTTTGTTTGATCATGTATACTATTAATAAATATAACTAATAAACTCTAATAGAGCCAGTAACGAAGTTACGAAAGTTATTAACGTTATTCAGTGAAAAGGGTATTGTTTAAGGTTATATTCGTTTCGTATACAAATGTAGAGAGTTTGTCATTATGAAATTAATACAGTGTAATTTGTTACAGATATTGTCCCTTTGCTTCAAGTAACAATGCCCTGGAAATAAATGAAACAAAAGAAAGATCAAATAACGCATTCGGTGATCACTTTTAAGTCACTGTGTATATAAAGACATGGCGTAGACGCCAATATATTTCTGCTGATATCTTTTTGGACCGCAGCAACAGTTCGGTAGATTTCCATCGATTTCGATCGAAGAAGACCTTCGATTTTCATGCGGCAGCCACTTTGCACCGAGCGTCGCCTCTTCGATCATGCTTTCACGCGGTGAAACGCCAGGTAAAACTCTGACAACTGTAACTGATGCGCACGGGTTTTCGAAGCCGGTATTCGCTGAACAGAGAAACCCCTCGGGATGCTTCAGCGAATCGATACACAGCATGCACGATAAAAATTGCAACGGAAATATACGGTGCGCGAGTTTAGAGGTGAATAATGACACGGAAGGAGAATCGATTCGTTTTTGTCCTGTTTTCGGCCCTTCCTGCCTCGTTAGCGCGTGTTTATATTTTACAATGAACTTTCAGACAGTCGCTGAATATTTTGGTGCAGTAGCGAAATTTAAATAATGTTCGGGAAGATGCACGGAGCGGAGGGGACTATAAACGAATTATAAATAATTTAGACGGGAAAAAGTGAAAAGAATTATGTATAATAATATGTGAAAGTATATTGTAAGAGAATAATAAGTAAATAATATATAAAGAAATGTATAAATAATTTGCATGGGATTAAAAGAATGTTGAATTATTTATACGAGGGTGGAGGTTATTGAAAAGATTTCTCCGACATGAAGATCGATTAAGAAGCGCGCCATTGTTTCACCCTCTGTCGTGTTCGTTCCAGAACGACGAATGTCAAAGTGTACCGTTACAGAACGGAGGAGCAATCTGGATTTCAATTTTCGATAGGTTCGGATGTGAAATATGTATAACACAATAAATCCTGGATTAAGTTGGATGACACACGATAAATCGTCCTATCGCTGAGCATTATTTGAATTTCGATAAGTGTCCTTGGCGAACGTGGCTCCTTGAAGTACGTGATTTAAAAAACACATGCACGATCTATGTGTAGATTTTCTGAGGCGAAAATGAAATTTTCTTGCGAAAACAGATCGTATAAAATCTCAGTGATAAATAATTTAAAAACAATTGAAATTCATCCCTGGTCTATTTTAAAACTGCTGTAATATGTATAAACAAAATTTATCTTAATACATGTGGTGACAAATTCCACGTTCTGACCGGAAGTGACACTAGCACGATGGAGTAGAAAGACTAAGTAACTAACTATAAAAACAAATATTCAGAGACTTACGCGTGTCGAGACGTCATATGATAGCGGCGTTTCATAACTCGCCAAATTTCCCAGCAGATAGCCGTGTAACAAAACGCCATAACGGTCAAGGGCAACACCAGCACCAAAACCAGCATGTAAACCTCGTGTGCACGCCATAGGAGTCCAGCATCCCAATCACGGACGCACCAATAGGCGATCACTCTCATGCCAACCTCTTTGTGCGTCTGCAAAAGAACAATTGTCCCTGCTGTTCAATCAATTGCACCCCCTGGAGTCGATAGGCATGTCGATCGGATTCTAAAATTGACTACAGCAACTTCTGCGACTTGCGAGGCTTCCGATGGATTCTGCTGGGAACTATTCTGTGTAGAAGGATTGCAAGTAGAAGAAATTGCCATAAAAATTTTTATAGCAATGAAACGTTTACGTGTCCGTGTAAGGGTGTTTATTAAACTGTTCGAAATACATTTAGCGGGAACGATATACGAATCTCTGATTCTGCGAGGGAGTTTTATCGTCATATTCGCGCCATTTACTTTACGGGACACGTAAAAAAAACACTGTCGCATGTTTCATTAATTCTTTCATTCTTCCTGCCTCTGCAAACGCCTCTCTTTCATGGCAGGCGATTCTATTCGGTACACTGCAGCAAGAAGACTACTAGAACGATTATCAATGATAAAGAAAAATGTGGCGTCATCTGTTCTTAAATAATTTTGTTCTGGAGCTGACAACTCATAAAGGTTGGTAAAGACTTTGGTACGCTCTTCCAGCCGCTCGTTAATCACGCAGAAGCAATTTAGCTTGAAGATACAAGAATTTAAGTTATCCTTAGCCAACCTACTCCGAAATTATCGCAACTTAAATCGCCCTAAATCCGTAATCCTCTAGTCTGTACATCGATGTATTCGTGTAAACATGAACGTCGGCTATAAATTATAATTGCGTTTGACTGAAAATGAGCGAAATTTTGAAATAAATCTACGAATAATCATGATTAACTAAACATTGAGAGACTCGTCGTAATCTCGAAAATTCGTAAGAGATTGTTTATCGAGCTGCAGTAAGCTTTATTTCAAGAAATCGCTGAAAAAGCCCGAGGAGAATGCTGAAGAGAACCAAATCCTTCGAAATAGTAACTGTAAGAAGCTATCGCGATTTCGCTCGATTTTCCGCCCCCTTTGCTCGATCTTCTGCCTCTCGAAACATCTCCTTAACGCTCTGATAAACAGACGGTTTCTTACCATGAAGACGACCGAATCCGAGTCATGATTTCATGTATTATACTCTCTTTAATCTGCTCCCTCCTGTGCATATTTGCAGGGTCCATCTAAATGGTGTATCATAAATTGAAATTGCGAGACACGCTCGCTATCGTCAAAAAGTAATGAAAGCTGCCGACAAATTAAACAAAGGAAGATTGACATTTAGGTACCACCTCGTTTAGAATAGATATAACGTTAGAATTTGGAACATTACAAAATTGCTATGTACCAATGTAGTGATATATGTAGTACAGTGAAGCAGGAAACAGTCCACTTCAAAGTCAAAGTTATTCCCAGTTGATCTATGAGACAGTAAAACTGCCATAATAAATCATTTTACAAACTGTAACTCAAATTGACTATTACCTGCGTAAAAACCATTGGAATCCCAAGAAGGAACGACGCTCCCCAGGTTATGATCACTATCCTACGCGCCTGACTTATCGTACACGTATACTGTGCCCTCATTGGATGAACAATTGCATAATACCTGAAACAAAAATGGAAATCACAATTATTCTAGATCCAACGAATTCTGGCACTTTTCAGGGGATACGTACAAAAGACAAATTTGAAGTGATATATTTTATTAGACTGCACAATATATGCACACCGAATAGTATTTGAAATAGTAGTGTACTACACATATGAGATTATCAAAATAACTCAATAAAAATTAAATATTTCATTTCTTCAAAGTGAAACCGCAAAATACAATCACGCAATTTCCAAGAAACAGTAGCATGAGTTCGACTCGGCGGTGATTATAAAACAACATCAAAGCGGAACAAAAGAGGATAAACAAGGAAAGGTACATTAAACAGAGAAGATGAAATGGGTTAATGGCGCAAAAACTATCCTCGAACGATGTTCCGCTTTACATACACATCAATCTACTGTAAAGTTAGCCCAGTCCAATAGGGAAGCCAGAAAATTAAGATTTCCGGGGAGGTCCGACTACCCGTCTCACTGCTCGACTCGCGACTGGTCCGACAATTCTTTCATTTTTGTTTCGGGATGAGACGATGGCCCGGTCCAGTGTATGTACGTCATTATTTCCGCATCTTCTCCAGTTTCAGCTCCCTTTTTCAATTTCTTACCTACCTCCACCTTTGTAATCTATCGTAATAGGATGTCGACAATTTCCTGCCTTTGTTTTACCCGAATGCAATGGTGAATACGAAGCAATCCGAGATTTCCATCTCGTCTGCCAATAAAACGGTTCTCGTTCGGAAATCATGATCGAATTAAACAAGAGAAATTACCTTTCGTTTACTCTCACCACGTTCCGTGCACCGTGGGTGGCGAATAGCCGACGTCTGAATTTTTACATTAGCTGAAGCGTCAAAACAAGCGCCACAAGAGTATATTTCCATTATTTCTCTCTGTAATGACTTCAAAGTCGACGGAAATTTTAATAAACGGGAAAACGTTCATTTTCCTCGCGCAACAAAAACGGAAAAACGGCTTTTTAAGCGAGATTAATAATTTTCCTGTGTACCTCGATGCAGGTAGACACTAGCATGACTGATTGTTTAAAAATCAAAAAACTTGTTCTATAAACTGATAAAACAGAAGCAATCTGTTCTCTGTAAATCCGCTTTCGTAGTAAAAATTAAAAAAAACGAGTAAATTCGATTTCCATGTTTCCCTGCGGGAACGTGTTTTTCCATCGACCGGCGCAAGGATTATTCAAGCGACAATAAGAAATTAATCCTCCATTTCAATCGCTTCGTGCGATCTGTGATCATTTCTATTTCAATTTTTGAATGGTCGTTAGAATGTTTATAAAAATATATCGATGCATACTATGCAGAATGTTACAAAGCATAATAGTTATATAAGAAATTAACATCACAGGTGATCATCACGGTATTCAAAGCTTCGATTCCGTCAAAAAGGTTTTTACCAAACTTACGAACATACTCTAGATACACTTTTTACGAACTAACAGTAACAATACTTCGCTCTCTGAGAAAACGAGGACGATTGGCTGAGATTTACGCGTTTCATTGGACGTTGAACAATAAGAAGGCGGATTCTGCCAAGGGTGTAATCGATTCACCGAGTTGGAAACCGGGCACGATGATAAGGCCGTTCAATTTCCCCTGAAATCAAATAAATTTTAAGCGTGACTACGCGTTGGAGCGAACGAAAAAACGCTGTCGGATAACACGAGTCCATGGGGGTCTGTTTTATCGGCTCACTGTTATAGTAGAACGTGAGCCGCAGGATCAAACAGCTTGCTCCTCCAGGGAGACGCAGTGAACAAAACCATGTGCTTTCTCTCTGCTTTCAATTAATCCAAAATTGCTCAATTAACCAGCGACAGATGACACGAAGTACTTTTACCCCTTGTAACAACGAGCTACACTGGTGATGACAATTTTCCTGCATGTTTTAGAACAGGACACAGTTTTGTATTAATTTATCAAGATTAAACTTATAGAGCTCTGCAGTAAAAGCAGCCATGTCTAGTCAGACACATTATAATTTACTGTTATTAACGCATTTCGCGCCGCTCCTGCTACTTACGAAACTTTTGCTTAACGTGTTAAATGCAAATTATACGTTTTACTGTATAGTCTTTATTTATCAGACTACTGAGACACATAGTTAATTATGTATAGTACACTTGGAGAATTATAAAATCGTACAACAAGGGCTTAATGAGATGCTGGGTTAACTTCTGCGAGGACGAAACGAGCGAAACGGCTTAAAGAGAAGGAAGACAGTTTGCAATTCGATCTGAAATGGAAAGATGGCGCTTTTCAGCCCTTCAGCACACCCCAAAGGGCGACGAAAGGCCAAGCTCAACGAGATTGCTACGAAAGCGTACCCCGAGATGATTTTGCAGAGGCGAATTTCAGGATCGAATCCTTCAAGAAATCCTTCTTCGCGATGAAGTGGAAGGGAGCTGATCTTTATGGTGATTGTCTGTCGTTAATGGTGTCCTGTGTTTCTAACCACCCAAATTGTACAAAGTGTCCTATATGTGTATAAAAGACCAAAAATTGCTTTCTATAGGTTGACATGTTTTCAATTTTTTTAATGTGTCCCCATTTTGGTCTCATGAGGGGGAAATCTCGTAAAACGTCTCATTGTGGATCTGCACCTAAACGATTTAAAAAAACAAGTACCCCATTATTTTACCATTGATAAACATAAAATACTATTTCTCGTAATAATGCAACTTACAAATTTTTCCATTACCCTGTCGATCGAATTCATCAGCATTGTTAATCACCAAACCTTCACACATCTCTAGTAACCAGTATTTTCAATTTTGCTAACAAGTTCACTCTCCATTGTAATTAAACGTCAGTCCAACATTTCCAACGTTAAAAATGTCATTACACATCCACGTACGAGCTCCATTTACTATTTCTCGCGCGTGCACACGTGCTGGTAGTCTGTTCGTGAAAAGAAAACAATTTTTCCTATGAATAAAAACGTTTTACCAGCTTCAGACTGTTTTCCGCTTTATCGAATGTCATTGACGCGGTTTTCTCAGAAGAGCCTTCGACTGTTCGCGCTATCAGCTCAGACTTCATAACGTATCGCCGCAGTCAGGCGCGCAAAATTTATAATCCCGAGGGTCCATTACTCCCAAAAGGAAACGAGAACGTCGGGGATATTACGCGGGAGACCTCCAGGTATTCCCGCGATAAAATTGCTGTCCATGATCGGTGAAACGAATGGCTCTGTTTCGCGATAAAGCGAACTTTATCCAAACCGCGCGTAGAAGCTCCTCGAACCGGAGACGAGCTGTGAGACGGCTGAACTTCACGGAACTGGTTTCACAGTGCATTAATTAAGCGAAATTATGCGAGTGAACGTTCCTCGACTTCCATTACCATCGTCGCAGACATTTTCCTTTCGAGAATCGAAAGTTTCCAAAGAATTATCTTGGTGCTCTTAATGAATATTAGGTTGAGGCATAAATAAATTTAAACACATAACAGACTTTCAATAATTGAAGTAAATTATCTGGGCTTCTGATTTCTGCTTTGTATTTGAAGGTAGGAATGCCTGAAACGTAAACAGGCTGCAGAAGAAACAATGATCGTACCTTCATAAATCATTAAGTAATTTAAGAAGACAATTTGGTAGTTATTTATGACTCGACCAAATCGGCATGAACAGTATTTATAATGCTATCGACTTAGAAAACTTGATTCCTTTTCATAGTACTAAAAATTATTGGAACGGCGAAAAATGTTGTTTCATGCTCATACGTTTTGAGACTATAAAATCATTGTATACTTCTATTATTGTGCGATAACTTCTTGAACAGGGTGCCCCGTAATTCAATTTGCAAGCGAAAGGATTTATTTCTTGAAACCATCTCGAAGAGTCTAATCTTGACAAAATACCTTCAATGCTGAATAAACGTTAAAAAAAAGAGAACAAAGATTTTTCAAATGGTAGCATCAAGTCTCCCACACTGTATATTAAAAATGTTTTACAGATAGACAAGTTCTGCGATTCACGCGATGAAAGCCGTGAGCGTCGATGTATTCTCGATGTCTAGAATGCGGTGGACGCGATATTGAAGCAAGATGAACGTCATTTCCGGGGGATTGCAATTTTCCTTACGGGAACAAAAAATGGCCGACGGAAAGGGAGTAATAACGTCGGGTTTACCTTTCGATCGACATTGCGGTTAACGTGACGACCGAGCAAATAGCCGAGACGCTCTGCATATAATGCACCGCCTTGCACAGGAACAGGCCCATGGTCCACGTGTAGGAGAACAGTTTGGCAACCTGAAACAAAACAACCCCCGTTGTATCAGGCTTAGGTAACTCACTGTATAGGCCATTTATACAGGGTGATCAAAAGAAGGATCGAAGACTTTAGGAGCTTATAGCAGAGATGGCCAACCAAAGCAAGGCCTGGCACCAGCCTACCTGTCAGACTCAAATAATCTACTGTATCGGTACATTTGTACAGGACGATCAGAAAAAGGATCTAAGATTTTGGGGGCTTATAGCAGAGATGGCCATCCGGAGCAAGGCTTGGCACCAGCCTACCCCCACTCTGCGTCCATTTCCCGCACGTAGGTTGTGGTTTGGGTATGACGTCGGCAAGTACGGCTTTTCATGAAACAGTGACGTAATAAGAATAATTTTTCTTTTTATAAATGACATCAGTTTTATCTAGAAATCATATCTATACTGCCTTATTAAGTGAGTGGAATGGACGCAGATTGGGGGTAGGACGGAGCCAGGCGTCGCTCCGGATGGCCATCTCTCGCTTATAGTAACACCCACAGTAATTCTATAGAACTCCAAGAAATCTATTCGACAAAAGTTAAAGATACTAGAATATTTTTTTGCTCTCCTGAAAAAGGAAAAATATGAACCTTTCATTTGTTTACTTCGTTTGTCTGTTAGAAGCATCCAAATCGATTATAAAGTTTCTTCCTTAATAAAATGATCAAGCATCGACGTACATTTTCAAATATTCATTTTCAGTTTGTATTTAATAATTAATAGTAACAGGAATTATTGTTACAAAAACGCGAATGAACCTCGTCTCGCTAACAAATTAAACATTTATTGCGCTCGAGCTGAGAGAATTTTTTATTCCACAGCAGAAACATCTCGGGTGATTCGAAAAAGGGCTCGAAAACAATACCAGAACAAAAATCGCACGGTACAATGCGGCGCACATTGAAATAGAAAGAATGAGGATGCTGAAAAAAAGGGAGCAGAGAAAAATGCACCGCATGCTCGATGGAAAATAAAAGAAGAAAGAAAAGTCGGTGGCTCTTGCAGGCGAGTGTTTAATCGACCCTGTATAACCGACGAAAACTGAGTGTACACAGATATGTGTACGTTATTGAAGTGTGTGCCCTTTGGAGCGGTTAATGAGCAGAGAACGCGTTCCACGGCGGAATCTCCGCGTTTGAAACGCGTGCGTTTCGCCGAGGCTGTTCCATTTTAACGGGTACATGCGAATGACCGCTATTAAAACGAAGCACTCGAGTAATTGTACGTTCAATGAAAATTTCCATGCACCCGTTGAATGCGACTTCTCTGACATCTGAATCGTTCGTAGGAACTTATTTCAAGTTGGAATCCACTATGAATTTCTCAGCAACGAGGGAACCGTAGTATGTTACATTTCGTTAATTAAAACGCCACGGTGATGACAGAATGATTTTTTTAACGAACAGGCAGCGTACGACAGGTTTTTAAATAGTTTCATACGTGTCAATTATTTATGGACTCAATTTTTCAGGTTTTGGTCGTGTACAATTAGAAGAGTGCTTTGATATTTTTATAGAGTTATATTTGGTTTCATTAGGGTCTCAATGGCTGTATAAAAAATTCTTACATGAGAGACAGTTTATTCTGAGAAGGATATCAAATAGTTACCATTGTTCCAGAGGCGTCTCCTTACAGATGTGAAGCTAATACTCACTAAACGGAACTATACACCGCTTTTGTTTGATGCTAAAACTTATAAACAGAAACATTCAGTGTCCTAAAATGTACTCTTCAAACGAATCAGAGGATCACACACTTAAATTATTTACTGTCCATTAAGATGTCCAATGGTATAAAAGCTTTAAATATTGAACACACTAAATATTCAATAAAAATACCATTATATTAAATACAAACTGTTTTTGTTTCATTGCTGATATTTGATACATTGTGTGAAATTATTAAAAATTCTGGACCTCTAATTGTTTTGAACAATGGATAAATGTTTTTCAAAGTTAAATTTAACTTTAAGTAAAATTTGAAACAATTTTAACCAGACATTGAATTTTGATATTTAAAAAGTTTTCTGATGTGGCGTCGTCAAAATTAATAACTTTCATGGCTTTAAGGACTATGAATCTGCTTTAAGAAAGCTCAGCAGCACGTCCAGTAGAAAGCATTCCAAAGCAACCCTCTCCATGTGTCACATCAGGTCGTCCGACTCTCGCCAGAAAGCCAACGCGCGAAACAGGAGAGAAAACCCGAGAATGGATGTGGAAAGAGAAACTCTGTTTTTATTTTCGTGTATGAACCGTGGAGGATCAAGGCGAGCAAAGCTAACGGTATTAAGCGCGTGATCCTCGTTTCTAATTCAGTCCGGCGAAAGTCCACGGGGAGCCATAAGCGTCACGAAGATAAGGAAACGCAAGAACAAGCTCATCTCAATTGCTCCATTTAAGGTTCGTTCTTAATGCCCGGGCGCAACGTGATCCGGCCGAATGAACTTACAAGCGGAATTAACGTATTTACAGCAAGGAATTTTGCTCGTCGAATCGTGCAAACAGGAAAAAAAGGAGATAAGATGGAATTGAGCGATTTGTTGGACTTGAAGGAAGAGTCAGGAGGACCAAGGTCAAATCGACTGAATGCGGATAGTTAGTCGACGAATCGAGGTGTTAATCAGCAACGAATTTTCTTTATCGAATGGAGCAAACAGCAAACACAAGAAGCTAAGATGGAGTTGGACGATTTAGAAGAATCAGAACGAGAAAGTGAAATCGATTAGACGTGGACAGTTTCTCGATAAATTAACTTGTTTACCAGCAACGAATTTTTTTCTTTAAATCGCGCAAACAACGAAAAACGAGCAGGCGTGGAGGAAAAGAACCTGGAGGAAGTATGAGAACGACCAAGGTGAAATCGATTGGACGTGATCATCCGTCAATGACGGGTTATTGGAAAAGCCGTTATGCGACCGGGAAAACCTGCCATCGCAGGGAATATCTTAAGTCGTTGGCAAAGTGCAGGGGGGGTTCGTACGAGGATTCAATGAAAGCAATCAACTCGAGCAAATAGCGAGGTATTTTCGATGTCGAATGAAGGTGCAATGAAGCTGCGACATTTGATGAACGCCGAGGGAACATTTTTCAATCGCTATAGCATTAGCGATTGTACGTCATCGAATATTACCGCCACGTCGAAAAACAAGAGGCAGCAATTCAAGCTCAAAAAATAAGAGATAAAAATTTCCTGACAATACGCTCCAAAATTTGAAACAATTCGTACGCAAGCGCAATCGTGAAAATTCTTTGCAATGTTCAATTCATTTTCGATGCAGGATCAGTGGTATGAATCAACGATGAATCAGCCTGCTAAAATATATCGACGTAGTTAGGATCTATTGTATAAAACTCTGAAAAGTGTCTATTCAATTTCAATGATTATCTACAGTAGGACTTCGAATATTCCAACACCGGTGATCCAAAAATTCATCGTCATTTGTGAGTTAGAAGCTAAAGTTATTATTAGTGACACTGTGTACCTACTTTTATACCACTATGTATTTTATATTTTAAAATAAAATTATAATTTGTATACAAAACACAGTTACAATGTGAGTCACTTGATTACGAATTATAGTTCGTATAATCAAGATTCTATTGTATTTTACATTGAATAATATCTGTACTCTTTCGTTAAGAAATTAACTTCCAAATCCAGGAACACATGATCCATTTTCCTCTACGTACCAGGCTACTGAAAGTTTGCCATGAGTAGATGTAATAGGTCAATGCTGTCCTAAGAAATCATACTACCATCTTTATGCTTTCTTGTTATATTTTCGTCATGTTTGTAAGGTAAGTATGAATGTGTATCAAGTACCGTGAGTTATTGAGCGTGTGAGTTGAGCATGAGGGCGATGGAAGACAATTTTGTTTTGAATCAGTAGGGGAACAAGTGTGTCGAAAACGAGACTTGCCTTTGCGAAATGGAACAGTCAGAAATATTATGGAATTAATAGTTAATAGTTGTATAGAGTGTGACAAAAGTAATGAGTGTTGGATATGAAAGAAGAATGAATATAGAGTGTGAGAAAAGAGTATTTGAAAGAGTGTGACAGTTTGTTTGAATGGGTTTCAAAGAACCTATGCGATAGCAGCGAATGGCTTCAAGGAATATACGTGGAGATTTTGGGTGAAGAAGGACCCGTGACCAAATGATGGCACGTGGCTGAAGTGTGTGTATGCGTGTGGAGATCTATGTGCGGAAATCAGAGAGCGTAGAGTGCAAAGAGCGCACAGTGAAGAAGAGTTTCAAAGAGTTCAAAGCTAGTAGTAAGAGTCAACTGTAAAGTGTTTAATATCAAGCTGTAGCGAGTAGGCGACCCAATAATAGTATTAAATATTATTCTTAAATATACGCGTTCTGTTCGTATTGATTTAACGCACATCTTCCAGATCAATGCCACCACTTAATTTAATCCCACAGTTGTGACTGAGATATTGTTATAAATAACTAATTTGTTAAGAAATGTGTATGATGTGAAGTGTTTTCTTACAATAATCTCCTTTAACACAATTTCTCTAAAGCACTGCACAGACCTAGAAACATTAACCAAACAGCCCACGACAGAGTCCGATCGAACGTGAGAAAGAAACTTCAGTATAAAAACAGAGGGTATCCGTGAATTTGCATTCTAGTGACATTCCTCTAACGTTCAAGGGAGCGCGTTAATGAATCGCAAGCCGACAACAGCATCCGAGGGAAGTGCATATGCATTCGAATGCCTTGTAAATGGCTTCCAGCATGTACAAATAATTTCGTTACGACTGTACGGAATGTTCGCGTCACTTTCTCAGCAATTCGTGTTGCGTTGCGAGTTTCCGCGAGGAGACCTGCGGAAAATTTCATCGGACAACCTTGTAATCAACACACTTCGAGTCTAAAGGCGTCTACAGCTTCTCCAGTTCGGAATTCTCCGATCTTGAAAACTGTTGATTAAACTGTCCGCTATTCTCTGTTAACAATTATCTCGGAAGATTCGTTGTTCCGACTAACGGATTAATAGCGTCAAAGGCGTTCCCGTGCGGCGCGGCAACACTGATTGAAATTAATGCAATCAGCGTAAAGTTTAGTCGATTAAGGTAATTGAATGCAGGCGAGCCGCGGTGTAACACGATTACCGACTGCAAGAAAATTGCTGCTTCATGATCGCCACCGGCGCTGATTAGCTTCGAGCCGCAATTTCAAAAAGAAACTTTAATGGATCCGCTTTAATCAAGCCCCTTGTACGACAGATTCTGATCGAACGTGGTCACACATGTTACTACTGCCTGAATCTTTCGTGCAGCCCGTGTCCAGGAGAATATGTGCCAGAATGATCTGGTGGCAATGCGGTCGGCTTCATCATGGATAGAAGAATCACTGATGGGTATCTGACTGATGTCACGGATCACCAATTACTCGAATCGCTTGGTCCATAAGATGCAAATACAAATTCTAATCGGATATGAATGTCTAAAAAGTTTGTATCAGGTCCTTTTTGACACTCATCACTCCAACCGTTAGCCAAACGCATGCCAGAGTTCTACTCCAACCGACAACATTGTTACCAGAGTCTTTACGTGTTACTTTTATTCTGTTTATGGAGTGATAAGGATTAAATAGAACTTGGATTGTAGCTGATAAAAATAATTTTGTTCAAACCTGACAGGAATAGGTGTTCTGCCTTTCATAACCCATAGTGTACCAATTGTTCAGTTGGGATTCCAGACTTCATCAAGTGTAGTATAGTCAAACTTAACCAAGTGAGTACCGTAAAACAGAGCCTAGAATCTGTCAGTTCAGACAATGCATGACAGGATACCCTGCAATGGTCCTAAGCTGCCTGTCTCATAATTCATCCTCGCCAGGACTTATTTCGCAAATACTCCCATTCATTTTCCGGGAATTCTCATAAATATCAGCCGAGGACAGTTCAGGCTAATGCACGATCAGTATTCAGAGAGCCTAGGTGGTCTGACGGAACAACTATCAACTCCGTCACGATTGTATTACGGTTTTCTCTCGTTTCACGGTGTATAATTTCTTTCGAACGAGCAAACAGGCTCCCTGTCAATTCCATCCGCAGCTTGATCTGACAGACTAATTTCACAGTGAAACTCGATGTGTCCGTTGACGGCGAAACGAAATGGCCGACTCCGGCCACGATCATTCTGGGGATCGTTACGACGACTGACGTTCAATTTAACTCGCGAGTAGCACGGACGTTGCCGATAATCGAACGATTAATGACAAGTACTAATTAGAATTGTACACAGAAACGCGGAGCAGACGAATCGAGCGCGTTTGGTCTGGTTCGTTCTACTCTGAGTTAATTGGTACCGGCGTAATTATCTAATTATCAATGTCTACGATCGGATGCAATCTGACAGAGTCACCTGATTTAACTTTTCGAGGATTATAATATATTTGTTGTGATGAATATAAATTTTTCTATACCTTCACGTTCCTTATTTTCTGCTTGCAGTTTTATGATACTGATTTCTGCGTTGAAACATTTTTGATCCTGTTAGGCTTGAACGGTGGTATACCATAGAGCACTCGTCAGACTGTCTTATTATTAGAGATTAGAATATTAAATAACAGTTGAAATTTCTAAGCAATTTCATGCACGTACAGACTGCTTCAAAAATTTTATCTGAAAATTCACGAGTTCATTCTACACCTCAGAATTCAAAATACAAATTACAGTAAACATGGATTCAAAAACTAAAACAGTATTTGAATATGCAAGGCCCATATTTTCTCTCAACTGTCTAAGAATCATAGCGTTGAAAGGAACGAAAGATAAAAACTCTGTTTTCCTCTGCTCCTACGAAATACGATTACTTCCAATTTGAAGTCAACGAAAGGAAGCTTAAAAGCTAAGAAATGAAACAGTCAGAATAGTATAATAAAGAAAACGAAGCAGCACGGACAGAAAGAAGAAATTCATTTTGAAGCAAAGAAGCAGTGGAGGAAAAAGAATGAGAAAAACAAGAGAGAGGAAGTAGAGTAATCATATTAAGTCAGCGATCATTCTAATTGCGTTAATTCACTGTTTATTATACAGTACAGCTCCGAGTTGTTCCATCACGCGACGCGATAGTTGTCTTTATCGATTCACATCGCGAGATCGATAATTCGAAACGATGGCATTGTCGTTTCGACGGTGCTGCAATGCGAAAACAGTGGTTATTACGAAATTCTCGGTCGAGGAAACTGTCAGTAAAAATCTGGGAACAATAGGGGCGTGCAGGTGAACAGCTAAATTCGACACCATCCATTAATCGGAATGATCCGATGCAGGCGCCGCTAGTTCCTCGAGACGCCGGTTAAAATTAAAATCGCGTCACGTCCTCAGCTACTGTCAATAAAAACCGTGCTAATTCTATATCAGTGGTTCGCAACAATTTATCTGGCGACTACATAATTGCCTCCTTTATGAAGGCAACCCCAACTGAAATGTAATACGTAACAAATCTTATTTAAGAGTCAGTGTCCTGTATTCAGATCGCTGGAAGATAACTTAAAGTGCATATTTCGAAGCACAGAAAATTTCTTCTACTTGAACGATCTATACTTTAATTGTGGTGGCATTCGAAAAATTTTTTTATTAGATCGGTGTAAAATATTTCAGAATGAAAAAAATTGGAATAACAGCGTACTCACAGATCTGTCTACCGACGAAGAATCACTATCTCTACATAGGCTTCTATACCGTTCAATGTATCCGCACCAAATTTGGTAAGAATATTTTTCGACACCGTAGAAAAAATACGGTGGGGGTTCGCACCCTCCAACCACCGCCAGAGCCCACCCCCTCTTAACTTAAGAACCCAAAGGGTTGGGTTGGATTATAATCACTATATATTAATAAAATAAATATTAATAAAATGAATAATGTCGATGCTGCAACGATATGATCTCAAGTGTCTCCTTAATCATCCATCTCCGACTCCCATAATCCGTTAATTACCGTTCGAAACGAAATGGCGCTCAATTACTCCGGTAAGAGGTAGATCCTCCATGAAGCAGTTGGAGTAGAATTTCCACGAGGAAGCGAATTTTCCCAGGAGTGTCCTCGTGAAGGGACAACACGCAGCGATATCGTAACGCGATAATTAGCATAGAACGTTGTCCATTACGAATTGGTTGTTTAATTAAGCAACACTTTGCGTTTCACCGACTAACGAGTGATTCTAGCGGCAACAGAGAAAAGCTTCAAGAATAATTCGGTCGATAAATCGATCGTCCGAGCCGTCGCGGGTGTTTCTCGTCGAATCTGTCCACGCTGGAGCATGAAAGTATTAATCGAACTTTTGAAGCGATTCGAGAGTCGATTTATGGATCGTTGTAAGTTACTGTGGGGTCAAACGGTTGGAAAATGAAATTACGGGGGCAAAGACACGATCGAGTGGCTGACTAATGAGCACCCGCAGGTATCTGTTTATAGGAGAATCACGAACGCGGTAATTGGTAATTAAGAGACGTGTCCGATAAAGCTGGCTGATAAAAAGGGAATTAATTCATCGGTGGAAGTGGGCATCGTCTCGATGATCTTGCAGAGATAATCGTGCAAAGAGAATTTTAATGAATGATCGATTGACGTGATGAATGACAATTTCGATGGTGACTGGGGCGTTACTCGAGTGTTTAGAACTGAGCACTGAAACTTAGGAAATACGTACAGTAGAACCTACTGTACTGTACTAAAATGTGTACAGTAAATCCCCTGTATCCGCTGTTTTAGTAAATGCGGTTGATTAAGGTACGAAAAAATTAGATAGACAATTACAGAAATATAGTGAAGCATTTATCAGCAAACATTGATCACCCGATTGGTTGATCAATGATCCAGAAAATTAACACGGATACAATAAAAAGAGTGAACATTATAACACACATCAGTGCATCCTTAAACCCCTGATGAAGCTAGCTGCAATGCTGTCGATATGTTGGGAGTATTTTCCTTCCGGACACGGCATACTCCCAGGAGCCCAAACAGTATTAACCTCTTAGCTGTGGTGCCACTTTTTAAAAGTGTGTATCTACGTTGTCAAACACAGAGCATGTGCAGCTGCTGTAAAATTGAATTAAATTATAAGCAAATAGCACTTGTTTTCTTTTGAAAAATCAATAATTTTATTGCTGAAATTTATTTATATTTACATAACAAATGGTAATTACTTTTCTCGCATGACGAGTATACTCGTCATTCACAGCTAAGAGGTTAAAACTCCCATTAAAACATTCATATTTAAGAATATTTAATAACGTTGGAAGGTGAATAATAGCCTAACCACACCACAGCGTTTACGTCATTCACCTCACTTCATCTCATCACGTATGCATTGTGTCATCATCACAACATCACAGGAAGAAGTTTGAGTAAAATGCAATCAATATTTTAGACAGACTAGATTAACACAACCTTTAATATTATAATCGGTACATTTTATTATTAGTTACTATTGTTAGTGTCTTATTATGCTTGATTTATAAAGTAAATTTTATTATAGTTGTGTAGAGCAGGTACAATATATAGTGTTGGCTGCTATTAGCTACTTTGCCTAACTTGAAACTGCATATAACTGAAGTAACTAATAACTTTGAATGAGTCTTGACTACTTTTGACTTTCAAAGCTAATGAAATTGAAACTTGGTTCGAACATGCGCTGCATGAAGATCATTTTTTGAAGCACACAGACAACACAAAATAGAATTACCCTTCAGCTCTAGAAAGTTAGGCACGCGAAAAATATAACGAGACGATCAGAGGTCCAGTATAATGTAAACCGCCGTGCTATTAGTGCATTAAATTTCACCGGCACAGCAGCCGATTAAACGTAAAACGAAAACTTTAGCCAGCTGAAATTATTCGATTAAGAATTAAGCTGGAAAACTCGATTTCATGAGCATTAATTGCCCGTTCGAGGGCGTATTATGCAAAACGGGAATAATTTGAGAATGAGGGGTTAAACAGTAGAAAGAAAAGATTTATTCCATATAACGCGCATGCTGTTTTCGAAGTAAATCTGAATATGTACACTGCGACTACCCTAAACGGTTAAAGTTCGTAACGGTGCCAAACTTTCTTTCGATAAGTTTTCTCCAAGCTGCACGATAAGCTCAGCCGCGCATGAAGTACCTGATGAAAATTGCTAGAGATACTCCCATTGCAAATTACTTTCGACTAATAGTAACAATTTTCCTTGAATTCTTTTAGCAGTCATTCTTCATTCACACGAATTCTAGTTTTCATTCGAAATTTCATAGAATAGGAGTCATACGTTCAGTGATTTAAACGGTTGAACGAACAAGTAGACTCTTTTTAGAAGTTATATTACGTTAAAACATTGTTGAGCAGCAACGAGTATACTCGTATTTGCACACGTAGCAACTCATGTAATTATTAAAGTATAAAATTGTGAAAGTTGTCTATTTTCATAGTCAATAATCAAAATACTGTTACTTTTTCCAGAAAACAGTCGGTCAATAATGTGTTAATAGTGACTACCAGAGAAGTTTTATGCTTGCTTGAATTTTCTAGTATAAGATTTTTATTTTAAACGAAAAAATCGAGAGAAGATATTAATTTTAGGATCAGTTTTACAATTTTGTCGCGTGTAATCGACCAGTTTTCCCAAAAAACGATTTAACCTACGCAACATTCACGCAAGAACTCGAAACTCGTTGGTTTTTCAGCGATTGCAATTCTTTTTAACAAAGTGACGAATTTCTTATGGACTATTCCTTTTACAGCCCCGCTATACCCCACAAACGGCGAAGCGCCGAGGTTCGTTGCGCGTGAAATTTCTGCCGCTCTTCTTAAATGCTCGGCCATTACGGAAACGGATATGCTCGTTTCCGGGAATTAACCTCGCATTTTTGGTTGCTTGAATATTCAGATCCAGCACGTTCTCTGAATTCTTGTTAGAAAATCTTTCGAATATTTTCTCATTACACTTATCAGATTATAAATATCCTAAATTTATTATTCCACAACTGAGCTCTACAATTATTTCAATTAAAGGGTTAAAGGAGAAGAGAAGGAATGTCACAAAACAGCTTCACTGGAAAAATCAATTTTCAATACTTTAGTGCATCAGTAAAAACACAAGGTCCAATGAATGTAACTGTATTGTCCATGGCATGAAGTTACACTCTAATTAGGCGACAGAAAGAAAAATCAGCGAAAATATAATTGTTTTACATTATTTTAATTTTTCTTTCAAGTTGAACATTGCAAAATAAAAATGGACATACCCTTGCCCTTCAATTAAATTTCAGGAAGTATATTTAATTATAAGAATCTCTAAAGGAAGTATACTATAAATAGAGCATTTTTTAAATTGTTTAGCTTAATTTTTCTATTTCTATTGAGCTAATATCGCTGTCATAAACATATGAAGCTCATGATAATTGAAAATTGCTTCCATTTGAAACGGTTTTCAGTTAACTGGCGACCTGGCAGAAGCGTGTAATCGTCAATTTCGACCAATATGCTACACGGACATCAATACGAGATAATCGATACAGTGCCCGCCAGTTCGTTTCGCCGAAAAATTGCAAGATTGGAGTGCTTTTTCAACGATTTCGTGATCCAGGAAATAGCGTCGCAACGAAATGTCAAAGCAATTTCACGAGTCGATATATCGGAGGATAAAAGT
The DNA here is from genome assembly GCA_916610135.2 of Macropis europaea. Classification (NCBI taxonomy): domain Eukaryota; kingdom Metazoa; phylum Arthropoda; class Insecta; order Hymenoptera; family Melittidae; genus Macropis; species Macropis europaea. The sequence continues at coordinate 26,072,810 of OU744344.1, forward strand.
CACACGAAATCATCAAAGCGCCATTCTCGTGTCCTTATCACGCCGTAAAAATTTATGTTTTGTATATAGAAATATATTTACGGTGTATAAACAATTAATGAACAGCCAAGATTATACGTTGAAAATTCCTAGCTGAATAATTTATAATTTTCCAAATAAATTCATCAGTTACTGCTTCTGACAATCCTATTAATAATGCTGTTGTTTATGGTATCGGTACAGGACACTTTGTTCTTTCGACTGACATGCTCGCGGATTTACTGTGCTAGAAGCCACGTATCAACAAGCTGCGGTTTTACGATGCTGTTTTATAACGAACACATTTCACCATCTGAAATTCAATTATGGGTCAGGAAATAGGAAAAGAGAGTACTAGCTACTGGCTTGCACGATGCAGTTATTATAGCGATAAACGTAATTATTGTAAAATGGAGCGGGGTACGAAGTATTCATTTTATACTTAAAATCGATGCTTCGCCAATTTTCAGGGAAAACTTATCGGGTTAGCAGAGGAATTATAAACCAATAAAAAATGTTTACAACATTCCATTTTCCAGTGTTCTTATATTTTTACATATTTCACTGTATATATGCATATTCACTGCACATTCACATATTTCAAATATTTCACTTAATCTATTAATTTTCAGCAATGGTCTACCCAACGTATTTAAATAAATGAAATAAATTCATCAGTAACCCAGTGCTGAACAAATGTTACGAATCTTCCAAGTGAAAGAGATACGTATATATAAATCTGTAAAACACTTGTTTTTCAATAGACTGGCTAAAAGTTCATCGAAATTTACTGCCGCTGCGATTTTATTTCGAAAATTTTCGCGAAAGCCACAGATTTATCCGGCAGGTCGTTTGTAGCGCGAAAAACGTGAAAATCCGTCGCCGCAACAAATAAAAAAAAATCACGGTCGATATTTGTTCCGGTGCACCGTTAAAATGTCTGCAAGTGGCTCGAACGCGAATGTTGTTTGCAGAGCGATAAATTTAAGAACGTGACGACTCTGTTTGCAGCGGCTCCGGCGAATGCGCAACTGCACCCTCGACCTCTTAACAGGAGCCCTGCGATTCCATGGAAATCCGGTAAATGATTTTAAAAGGCGTACCGTGTCGTCTGCAACGAGCCAGCGCCTCGAGGCAAAATCATTCTAACCTTCGAATCGCACATGTGCTACGAGCTTAGAAATTATCAATTTCACTCCCTGTTTCTCAGAAGTTCGTCAGAAAAACAAATTTGTAAATTTCGTGCAGCGATGCATCAATTGCCTAACAATAAATGGAAACTACCGTGTCTGGTCAGACACATAATAATATTCTAACTCAACAGTGAAACATTCCGTATCTGATCAGACACATAAAAATGGGTTATTATAAATAATATTTCTATAAATATATATCATTACTGACACGAATGTTTAAGTGTTTGAAGGAATAGTTCCCTTCTTACACTACCGTTGAAATGTTAATTTTACCCACAATTGAATGAGATATTCAGTTCATTAATACGTTTCCTGCCACGTGTACCGTTTTCGGTCCACGCATCAATTTTCATTTGATCACATAACTACCAATCCTTATGAAGTTTTGAGTAACATTTACGTTAAAGTGATAGTAGAAGTAGAAAGTGTAATTTCAAACAGATAAATATTTGTACAATCAACCACATGTATTAATAAGTAGCCATTTTCGCGTGGCTGTCTAGTTACTGAATTTTCTACTGTGACACAAAACGTGTTAATTAGATCATTAGGTGTTTGAGTGAATCGAATTTCGTACATGGACCTCCGGTGAACCATGACAATAAAAAATCCTTTAAAATTATGTTTAGAATCGGAAATTCTACGATACATCGTTTGGAAGTTCCCTAAACAATATTTCGAACTGTTACTTTTATTAATTTCAAATTAATTAATCACTATTCATGCTAGAGAATCGATAATGCAATGAATTCCATTTTGAGTGTGCAATATTAAAACAGAAATTTATTACCTTGAACACATTTTGATATTAATAATAATTGATGAATAATATACATTTACGTAAAAAATGGAGATCTAGAGCTCTGTTATATTTCCTACGATTTGACGCGAAACGAGTAGTGCGTGGTACGATACGCGGTATCGTAATAAATATAAACGCGTCTGTGTGACTGCTCGCGGTCGAGTATAAAACAATTTTTAAACCCAAATTGTATCCCATTCGTAAGCCAAGCCACGCCAATTTATTAGTACCGATTTAATGGACGATATTCTGCATCAGTTTTTCATTCAAACTCAACAGCAGTGTAACTGTTATTCGCTTCATGTAGCCGCGGTATTAATCAACAGTTCAACAATACACGCTATGAATAACGTTTCATGAATTCTGAAATAAATCCGAGGATGCCAATATTTAATCTCTGTTAATCCTTGGATGAAACGTTGCTCAAAATATCGAGTTATTTATATAGATTAAATACACTCGTCAAATTAAATCAGATTTTTAAATTATGTAATGTTCATTAGCAGTGTTAAATGGTATAAAAGTTGTAAATATTTTACAGCTTGAATACCGAATACAAATGATACAACTATAAACACTCCAGACTTCTTGGCATTATTCGTGTTTGAAATATTATTATTAAATATTTTTGAAATGTAGGCATAATAAATGAAGCAAAATACAACTGCAATTATCCAAAACAAGTTTTAAAAATTAAAGAAATATAAACTGAGTCAACCATGGAATATGAGAGACCTACACAACCGACCAAATATCGAAGCATGTACGCACATGCACTACTTTTCAAAGAAATGTAATCTACAATTAGAAATATGTATAAATCACTTCGAATATTAAAAACCTCATCAATACCACAATATTGTAACAAACTTATGTAAAAACTAATATAAAGCTGTATAAATCTCTACTGAGAGTTTCTTTTGAGCTTAACACATTGGCTGCCAAAGTGGAAACAGCCATTCAAAATCAGACGCGACATAAATTGATGTTTTGATTGTAAATCACAGCGAAAGAAAATGTTTAAGTACTCAATCGTTACATAAATTTAAAATTCGCTGAGAATATTGTCAAAATCAACAATTATTTAATATAGAAAAAAATATTGTTGAAGGTCCTGAACTTCTAATTATTTTGAGTAGTATACATTACTAAACAGACTGTCATTGTTCTTACGGTTGTACTTATTAAACAGAAAAGTCTATTGAAGAGGCTGCAGCTAAATGGACCACGTTGATCGCGATATCATTCTCACGTGATAAATCATCGACGATAAGGGGTCAGTTGACAATGGCTGGACAAGCATCGACACGAGGCATAAATTACGCGGCCGGTTGATGCTTTTCAGCTGACATTTATATCGAAACGGATAACCGGAGGAAGATGACCATACGTCGATCAGAAGGCTGAAAAATCGTCTGCGGAAAATCGATGCTCCCCAACGGTCATTTGAAACGACCGCATAACAAATTTCCCGAGATAACGGTAAAATATGCGCAGTAAAAAAGAAAAATAGATAAACCCGACACTGCGCTGGTTACGTATGCAAAGCAGCGTGAGATATGATGGAAGAGAGACGGGCTGAAACGCTGGCAAATATATTTAAATATGCATTGACAAATGATGGTTTCTATGCATTTGTTCGAAATAACGGACTACGCTTCGTACGTGTAAATTATACGACGCTGGTTCACTTAACACTTTGACAGCCGTCAAACGTCGTCTTTTTGTCAGCTAAAGGTGACATACATTCTAAATTTTTACATGAAATATATATGTATAACTTCAAATTATATATTTTTTAACCCATTCCTTCCCAACGTGGCGTATACGCAACATCTAAGAAAATATTTGAGTAATATTGAAAAAATAATAAAACAAACACCAAGAATGGAAATATTGCCAAAAAAATATTGATGTGTAGTACAATATATTCTCCAATAAGGCTGTCAGAATAATTTCTATTGATGAAAAAACTTGGTGGGAAAAAAATATTTTCTTAGATGTTACGTGTACGCAACGTTGGAAAGAAATGGGTTAATCAATAGTACTAAGAACTTCTATAATTTGTTTTACTGCTTCCACTGGATTTTATTTATTAACACTATACATGATCAAATAAATAATGAGTCAATCACCCACATATGGATGACATGACAGTCAAAGAGTTAAAGATGTCGATTTTTAGAGCTGCCAGTTCAGAGTGACTTTTCAAAGTGCACAGAGAATGACAATAAGTCACTTTGGTGACTTGAAATGTACTCTAGTGTCACAGAAAGGGTTGAGCAATGCCACTGGCAGTTACAGTAGGATCTCGATTATCAGAATTAAAATTATTGGTCGCGAATTTACTTACCAACGCAATAGAATAAAAAGATCATCAGCAACGAGTCCATTTATCACAGAATATTTTTTTATTTTTTAAATAATATACCAGCAGAGAAATAACGATGATTATGTCGAGGGAACTTTTGTTTTCCAGCCGCTCTGCACCCGAGTTTTTCGCGCGTTGTTTTACGAGGCAGGTTTCGCATAAAATGGGCTACGTACACGGAAAACAGATTCAGCGGCGCGCGAAAGAAGGCTTAACACGCTATCACGGTTTATCTAGCCAAAGAATGTTTCGAGAGCACCTGCAACAATATGGCAAGGATGCACTTGTGCACGCGCATCCGTTTATCGCTGATCGAATTCACCGAATAATCGAACGGACCGAAGACGCAGGAATTCGAACGTTTTGACGCGGGAATTCGAACGTTTTGACGTGGGAATTCGAACTTTTTCACGCGGGAACACCGGCACGTTCAATGAGGTTGCAATCGGGTTGTCACGATTTTTCGCCTGCTGCAATTTATTTTCTCATAAATCAAGGAATTTCACGCGGAAGTTCACTACGTTTCTCGATTTATCTTCGCCGGCCTGAGAGATACGGGGAGTGCTATCGAACAGCACTCGAGAACGGCACAAAGAGAGGCGAAATGTAATTACCGGATAAAATTGCGTGGAGGAAATTAGGGAAATTTATCGTGGAATCGGATTCTGCGAACTGAAAATACGATTCATGGAAACGCCTGATAAAACCACCACGCCCTTATTGGGTGTAAAAAGGAGTGGTACCTTTTGGCGAAGTTTTATATCTATTGGCAACTGAATTCGTGATTTTTTAAAATTTTTATAGAAAAATGTTTGAAAATCTTTTACTATAGTTCTGGCAACTTTTCGACTTCGCGATAATAGAATCGAGCGAGTTTTGAAGCGAAGAATTTCGAGAGATTGTGAATTCAATTTTCAATTTAATATATATTTTTTAAAAAATGAGAAAGGGCACTGTCATTGGTCTTAAATTGAAATATAAAGAGAGTGCAGCTTGAATTATGCTCTTCATCAGTTTCTATGGAAGAATGAGAAAATATTACCATTTGAACTGACATACTAATTATACAGTAGGACCTCGATTATCCGAACTGTAAATAGCAACAAGGTGACTCACATTGTAACTATGTGTTTCGTCAAAATAATAATTTTATTTTAAAATATAGAATGTACTGGCATGTAGAATTAGGCATACATTATCACTGTATTGTCACGGGATGATCAGTTTAAGCTAACAGGTATTCAGACAATCGAAATTCTACTGTACAGAAATTCTTTTGCATTTCCAGTATTTTACAAAATTACATTTGCAATTGTGACACGTGAAGTTAAAATCATTTTTATTTATTTCCTGTCGAGGGAGAAATGAAACGCGAAAGTCATGATGGCAAATCAGATCTACCAGCAGACAAAGTTATAAGACACTGCGTATATTGCCCGTACGACGACAGAAGAATGCAAATAGCGTGATCCGCTTTGATTAAAGCAACGCGAAGCAACAATATGCAATTTTTCCTTGCCTGACCCTAAGCTCCTGCTGTTTATCCTTTACAAAGTTAACATTGACTCAGAGTCACGTTTCATTAACAATTTTGAAAGATATGAAAGTCTGATATTCGAGCTCTCGGTGTTTTATTAACTTTAGTTTAATTAAAATCTGGAACATGGTCTATAGTCTTATAATGTTATGGATGCACATAGCATACAGAGTGATTTGCTCATAAAAATTTCATTATACGAAATTTTTGTTAGAGTGACCTAGAACTTGATGTTGAAGAATAACGTGACTGTATCATAAAATTTGACGTTTCACTTGGAAATTCTGTTTATCTTCAAGCTTACCAGAGTTATCCAACTGTTCAGAATGTTTCCATTTTAATTAATTATTAAGATACGATGGTCTTCATCAAGATAATGAATATTTCAATCCTTAAAAATTGGCCACTAGAAGAATCTATAATTCTTTTCACGATTACTAGACTGTGAATGTTTGTGCAATTTAATATATCCAAATTGGTGAATGATGGACGTTTAATAAGTCGACAAAATAAAAATTACACATTTTGAACCTATCAAGGAGCAAATTCTTAAAATTTCAAGAAAATCTCGAGAAGACTGATGCTCGATTTCTATTTGCTGAGTGCAGCGGCTGTAAAAAGCCCAACAAAAGTTTGAAAGAGTAGCCATGAATTTCTCAGGCGGTTTTAAAAGCCAGAAAATGGGAAAGGGCTCTGGAGTTATATTAAACCCCGAAGCAGAAAGTAGCTCGTCCATTTCGCAAACCTATTATGTTCCTGTTCTTCATGATATGAGTTGCAACAAATCTCCCGCAACAAGATTACACGGGAATTTATTATCACGACGGACCGGTTAAACGAAGAAGAAATTCCTTCATCCACTCGTCCTTAAAACGCAGCGCGTTTCAAAGAACAGGAGAGATTTTAGTTCGACCGTGTGATAATAATTCAAATTCCTCCGAAACAAAGAATATTACGTCAGTCTATCGCTGGAAATTCCATAAACTCAATAATAAAGCGTCGAGAATTTATCTTTTTTCAGCGATTGTTTGTCTGACTGATCTACTTGCGAGATCTCTGAAAATATTTGACTGAAAACGTACCTGTGCATAACACGAACAATTTGTCGGCCATCATGGTTTCTTTGGTCAAAGCGTTGTTAGCGCGAGATTTAATAAAAATTTCTGACTGACTGTAGCTTCGTGTATTCTCGTTTTACAGGGCTGCACAAAGGGCTGGCACGGAGGTTGTTGTTTCATTAGAAAAATATTTTTTCACGTCAGGCTGTCGTTATGGCGAAAGACTTGATTAAAAAGAGGCGCGATTGAACTGTAGTTCGAGGACATAATGAAACGGGTCGGTCAAAGAACCGTCGAGCACCGTCCTAACAAAATATTCCGTTGGTATTGGGCTACTTTGTTGGGTCGATTAGCTGCTGTTTTGGTGCAAAGGAATGCGGAACACCTATACGCTGACTGCAACAGCTACACTAGATTGCAATAATTACAGATTAACAAATTTAACAGTAATTAGAAATTACTGATTGAGAGTTGAGACCAATTAGATTCGTACAATTAAATATTTCTACAAAATAGGACGCGAATAAGAACAATTAAAAATTATTGATAAAAGTTCAGACATACAGTCACTTACGAGATTGATAAATTATTTCCATAATTACTGTCCTGCCTTAATTTTGGTACAATGGACTAATTATGTATTCTATTGCAATTATTGCAAAATTGTTTCAAGTGACAGGGCCTTGAAAAAATAGTAAATAAAAGATAGTTAAAATACCATATTCACATCTCTTCATGCCAGAGGATTAACGATTCTTCGACTTGACTCAAGCGTTTGGACCTGCTTTCCCATTTCATCCGCAATTTTGGGTCCCACGATGATATCATAAAGTTTGATTGCAACGAAAATGGCCGTTCCCAGGAAGACTCCCTGAGGAGTTGCCACCCTGTCCCAGGTATAGTCGCAGATAAAAATGATAATAATCGCGATTATTATACAGAATCTTTCACGCTGACAGTTATTGCCTTTTCCTTCTTCATAAACAATGGTAAACAGCAAATATACGTAAAAATTCTGCAGGAACTCTCCCACTATCACAAAGTCCTCGAGCTTTGCGAAGTAACAAACTTCAAGTTACTTCTACTCAATTAAATATTTTTAGCGTTCCAACTTCTTGAAAATTGAGTACAGTAGAAACTCGGTAGATGCAATCTCTATATATGCACGTGAATCTCATTATTGCACTTTATCGACAACTGATAGGAAAAATGTGACAAATGAAACTCAACAAACATTTGAAAAGCGAAACAATAGACCCAGTTATATTGGAGATACATTACGTCGTGGAATTTCTGATGCAACCAATTGATAACATCGGTATTCGCATGAACCTCCTTGCTTGCATGAATGTCTGGGTTCGTTTTTCTGCCACCATCGAGATTGTACTTCAAATATTTTTACGATGCAACTTCTTCAAAATTGAGTATTCTTCGGATTTCAATTTTTTACAATTGTCACAATCGACGTTTGTTTTCAAGTATCGTCTAGGTTCACCTTCCTCCGGATTAAATTTCGAATGGCACGGGAAACGTCACGGTCGCAACATACCTGACTATAAAATTGATAATAATCGCGATTACTACACAGAACTTCTACCCAATTAACCCTTCGAGGACGATAAACGCACATATGCGTTTCAAAAAATTGTTCACCGTGTGCTACAGGCCACCGTACTGGTTTAGAGCTGTTTATTGTACGCTATAAACCTATGTCTGCAGATGAATCGCCACCTCAGCTTAGTTTATTAAAATACATACGTTTCGTTACATGTTTTGCAACTTGGAAACACCAAAACAACTGACAAATCTATATTATATACGTTATTATAATGAACTATTCAATTTAACACGAAATTATCAGGGCTCAATGGGTTAAATATTTTCAGCGATCCAACTTCTTGAGGATCAAGTATTCTGCAGACAGCTTCAATTTCTCTCGAATGTCACGATCGTCGTTTTTTTCTCTGTCACCGTCTAGGTCAATCTTCCTCCGAATTCAATTTCGAGAGGCACGGAGAACGTCACGATCGCAACATACATATTATACAGAACTTCTACACAGTTCAACATTTTTAGCGATCCAATTTCTTGAAAATCGAGTATACTTCAGATTACAACTTTTCTCAATCCTCGTTTTTTCTCACTTGCCGTCTAGGTCAATCTTCCTCCGGATTCAATTTCGAGAGGCACGGAGAACGTCACGGCCGCAACATACGCGTCTCGTTTTTTCCGCAGTGTCCACACTTCCGGCTGTGATTTCGTGGGGAGTGCGTCCGTGTCGGTCGAACCCATGGGAATCCCCGTAAAAAGGCCGCGCGGACGCTTTGATGAACGTCCATTCGTATTCCGTGTAAAGGAAAATGGAGAGGACAGGGAGGTTCTTCGGTGGCTCTCCGGAGAGCGGACGGAGATCTGACATTGCGGTTCCAGGCGAATATAGGCCTCCAGGAAACGGCGTGTGTAGGTGTCGAAATTGCGAGGGGCCAGATTTCGTTAACCCTGTTACAGCCGCTTTTCAAATTTGCGATAACGGGAGCCGGACCCTAATCTCGCACGGATCGTGTTCTCCCGCACCATGCGAATTCTTAATTACTGAACGACAAAAAGTGTGACGTACACTGCCGACCAAAAGTTTTAGGACACACCATTTCTGGTGAAGAAATGCGATACTTTGCCTGTATTGTTGCAAAAATTTTTAAACAATATTTAAAAGAGTTACCACAGAGTAATAAAATAAGAATCGTGAACTGGTCTTCCCCATCTCTCGATTTGCATGTAATTGAGAAACTTTGAAATGCATTTAAGCACAAAATCTGCCTCGTGGAACCATTTACAAGTGAAATGGTACAAAGTATAATATTGCCAGAAATGTGAAACTCACTTCTTAAGAAACTCTCAACTAGAATGCCTATGTTTGAGAAAGCCGTAAAGAAAAAGCACGTAATGATCTGATTTTTAATTAATTTCCATGACGACATTCATCATATAATATTGAATAAAATAAATAATATCAAATTTGATAAGTGTCCTAATACTTATAGACGGGGGAGTAACTGAGAAAATCCTCTGTAAAGTTTCATCTGTGAAAAATAGTCGCAAAATTCACACTGCAAATTTTCCTTCGACTCTGTGAGTCGTTCTGCTATCTTTTATTTCATTTTCAGGAAGATTGAGAAACATGTATGCTTGCTATGAAGAGGTGATTCAGGTATAAGAATTGTAATATTTCTGTCATTTTTCTCCATCGCGGAAGTATTTTTCTTTCAATATCATCTGAAGGTTTCTCTCACATCGAAGCACCTCTCTTTTGTTAGATCGATATAATATCTTGTCCGTGCAGCGCGAACTGAAATTGCAATTTTTGCTGCGATGCAGAGTTGAGCAACAACAAAGAACCGGCTGATAAAGAGCGATCCAACAGTGTCTGTTGTAACGTCGCGTTTCAAGGATTCGTTGGAAAATCGCGTTATTATCAGAAGCCAGCGGAAGTAATTTTTTTTATGCAGGGTGAGCCGCTTGACGTGACCACCTTAAATTATTCTATTGCTACCGGACCGATTGACATTTTTTATTAATCGAATAGCACGGTTCAAACAGGCCTTCGAGGTAATTATATTACATTTTTTCTAATTGTTAGTAGCTTTTAAGATCACCTTCAATTTTTTATAGATAATCTATCAACAACGCCGAAAAGTTTGCGGTAGGGTAGCACGAGAAATATCCTACGTTAACAATACTTATATTCTCCTTTTCACTGTTCCCTTACTTCAGATAGAAAATGAAAAGAAATTATGTAATACAATCATCTTGAACGTCTCTTTTAACCATGTTATGCGAATAAAAAACTATGTCAATCGGTCCAGTAACAACAGAATAATTTACGGTGATCACGTTAGGCGGTCAGCACTCATCCATTGAATTCCTTTTTATCTTGATTCTCCAGATCAATTTGAAACATCTGTTCTATCATAAAAATATTTAATGAAATTCTTTAAACTTGCCTAAAAGACTGCAGATATCGTAGATGTCTTATTAAATTTCCCTCGAGGAGTCTATGAACCTAATCTTTTTCTACGTGCTCGCAAAGTTCGTTCAAAATGTATTTCGAGCTCACAGGCTGCTCGCGAGACCGTCCACTCCAAATTCTGATCTAAATTTTACCGTAGAACCAGCGATTTCTTGATCGTACGATTCCCTCGCACTGAAATTGCATTGTCCGAAATCAGGATCTCGAGCGATCTTCTTTCGCGCGAATTAAATACGGAATAGCTTCGTTCTATAGGGAGTAGTTTTTACGCGATCCTGCAGGAGCGTTCAGGGAAGCACAAGAATGGCAAGGAAGAAAATTTCCTTTTTGGTGTTTTTCCTTTATGGCAACGACGACGATTCTATTTTCGCGCGCGTGGGCGAGCTTGCATAGAATGCATGTGCACGGTGCATCCCGGCGAATTATGGCGCGATTGTTCCTCAGTAAACACGCGATGCATTCCTCCTGACACGCCCACGTGTGTCGCATATTGTTAGTAAGACAGTGTTTAATTTGCGATGACAAATTGTGTTTGGTGCTTCATTCAGGAAAGATTAGTTGAATACTTAATACATACGTTCACTGCTGTGGTGCAGTTGACTGGTGCATTAAATTCCGTTTAATTAAATGAGTATGGAGTTGTACATAGTTTTGAAGAAATTTAAGGTTGCAAAAATAATTTAGAAGCACATGTATAGGATTAGATACTTAACACGTCGAATGTCATACGTGTCACCTGTGACTAGTGCTTCACATTGTATTAGATTAAATAACTATAGATTTTTACAGTATTTTGAGTATATTGAATATTGCTATAGATTTATATGTAGTTTTTGCATAATTGTGAAGAGATTCAACATTGCGAGAACAATGTAGAAGCAATAGGTACATATGATTAGGTACTGTCGAATGTCATGTGTGTCACCCGTGATCAATGTGTTAAATTTTATTTAATTAAGTAACTATTTATTATTACACAATCCTGAGTAATTTTCACGTTGTAACATTAATGTAGGAATATAAAAACACGACTGCGTACCCGAATATTTTTTTCCTTCAGGATTTACATTCAAAATATTATATTATATCGTGTCTGACCAAGTATGGTTGTGTTCACTGTAGCATTCAACGAACTATAAACAGCAGATTACAGTTTGTGTAGCTAGGTATGGCTGATTTCACTCTACCCTAAACCACACTTCCTTCATAACACAAAACCCTGAACGATTTAGAGTATCCAGTTGCCATACACATGACTGTGCCCCCTATAATATTATTTCCTCACAATTCCTTATGTATAAAATATTAAATTCTGTACATAAACAAACAGTGAAATAATCTGAATAAAAAATATAAATTATCTCTAGATGGACCATAAACAAACTGCTGCACAATTCTGATAGTTCTGAAACATTTCACCCTTGCTCTTCAGCTTCTTCTTTTCTGCTTCCACGCGAATGGAGACCTTCAGGCATCCTGGAACCACGGAGTACGCGATAATTACCAACACGCGTTGCAATATTTCCGTTACTTAGCACGAAAATGCACGAGCTACTTACGGGGCAAATTATGCTTTGCTAATTGATGTTGCACGCGGCTGGAGCCTGGAAAGCGCGTTCTGCACGTACGAACGTCATGATCGTTAAGGGAGGACGTTCGTGAATGAGTTACCTTCTGTTCGAGAACATATGTACATTATTTGCAATTGGAAGTTCGTTAGCTATCAAAGGGTACATTTTTTAAACAATTTTTTCCCTCGTTACAGCAACATATTCTGATTTAATGAACATCGGGCGAACTTCCCGTTCGACGCAATTAATTATTCGATAAATTCGCAGAAAGCTTTAATTTCACATTCGCGAAAATTCCGTCAGGATTAAATTCAGACAGTAAATTCGTTCCGCAGTAACGGTTGTAAATTAAAATTGTAGAAAAACGGAAGTGTATACGGAGCGCGCTTGCGTTGGAAAAAAATACAATAATAATTAAACGCTCCTGAAGTGTAACGCGCAACGCTGGGTTTCGGGAAAACCTGAAGCTTTTAAATGAGATGGGTGCTTCAAGTATTTTTAATAGGAAACATTCTAACTGTTCAGGGAATTGAAGAGCAACCAAATACTCAACGAGTCTGTTTTGTTTAAATTAACGATCGAATAGACAATAAACTCGTAATATAGCATTCAGTTAGCGTCGTAAACATTATGGTATTGCTGCTCACGGTGGAACGACTTCAGACAAGCCATAACAGCTGAAGCTTTCCTTGATAAATCTTCAAAGGATCTAGGCGAAGACAATCCAGCTTTTGTGACCAGGATACACGGAAATTCCTGCCAAATATGCGCATAACCCTGGCGTATCTAGGTTAAAATATATTTATGGAACGCGACGAACAGCGGGGGGATAGTTTAATGATTTCCAAACAGCAATTAAGTGCGTCGTTTCGTAAATTAACCACAAATAACGTTTGATCAACGATATTTCGTTGCGTTGGATTTCTTCCAAAATGAACCAACAGGAACAGATGTACCTTCAATACGAAAACAAAGTTGCATGTAGCTATTCTGTTGTTATTTTTATTGACTAGGTTAATTTCCAATTTTATGTGACTACGTTTAAAGCAATTGTCTCCGCGTCTCGAATCGTTTATTGTCAATGATATTGTGAACGATAGTTTGATTTATTTGAATAATTAGTGACTTTAATGCAGTTTTAAAAATATGAATATTGAAGGAGTAATATAAAATGCAAATTATATCATCAAATAATTAAAGGCTTTTTTCTTCACAATTTATATTAAACTCTGCAAATTATAATATGGTATCTGACTAGGTATGAATTTGTTCCCAGACTGATAAAAGAAACATGTATTTTCTTTCAGAAATTTGTGAAAATTACTTAATAACTTACACTCAAAAATTGAGTAACAGAAGCATAATTTTTGTTGATCTCAATATTATTTCAACTTAGAATCTACTGTGGGGGATTACAATACGATGTTATAAAATTTCTTTATTTTTCGATACGTAAACGAATTAAAAAATATTATTGCAAAATACAGTGACTCACGAAATTCTTTAAATATTTTCATAATGACTTTTCATTAGATTTCAAGCGCAATTAAAATGTTATTTGTTAGGGACCCCATACCCTTCCTTAAAATAACACTGCCTTAAGAAAGAGATAAAATCGAACAACGTTGAAACAACGTAATCATGTAATGAATTTCGTGAGTCACTGAATGTTTCTCTTGGTACCATGCAATTCGTATCCGCAGCACTTTCTCAAACGAGAAGCGACGTGTAAAAATGTCGAGAGTGTCGCAACGATGTACGATTCACTTAAACAGAAGCTGCAAATTCTGTAAAAATTCTTTCGACTAAGGTACGAGTCAAGTAACAATTCATTAAAATGAAACAGTAATTATTAAGAATGTCGTGGACCCCAGGAGGCGTCAATTTCACATTGAACGGAGCTACTGATTACATTTTCCAATTCGATCCGACCGGCGTGGCACGAGAAGCGGAGCTTTAAAGCTGAATCGTGATAATGGTTCAGGCAGAAAGTAGGACGAACATCCGTCGAGAACACCGTTCGTGTTCTTCATGAATTCACGGAGTGGCGACTTCAGAGCAGTTTGCTTCGAGCATCGGTTTCCTACGAAACGATCCACTGTGTCGTATATTTGAGAGACACAGGGACAGAAATACAGAGCACGAGTGAACGAATGAGTGAGTAAGTGAGTAAGTGAGTAAGTGAGTAAGTGAGTGAGACAGTGAGTGAGTGAGTGAGTAAGTGAGTAAGTGAGTAAGTGAGTGAGTAAGTGAGTGGCGAGTTTGTGAGCGAGTGAACGAGACAGTGAGAGACAGACTGTAGTTGTTAATTTATTTACGTTCGATGAAGTCATATTTAAAAACGATATTACTCATGAGATGACATAAAAGCTGCATCTTCGACTGCATAGCCAATGCCACTTACTCGAACCAGAGACGAAAGCTTTAATGCTTACCTCGAAGTGTGCCTATCGATCGAAGAGCACGATGAACGCCATGCAACCAATATTCAGATTAATTATTAATTTCTATTCCCCCGACTGAGTTCTCTACCATCAGAATATAAATTAGTGTCTATCAACGTGGAGATATTAATAAAGTTTGAATCTCCGTATAATTCATGTAAATTTCAATGAGCGAAGCTTCCTGATAGAGCATTTTTTCATTAGCCAGTTATTAATTAACATGTCATTTAATCGTGGAGGTTTGTTGTAAATCAAATCCAGAATAATATTTCACGGAATTTGAAGCTGAGATTTTTTAAACAGACTAACAATACTCTATTCAGTGAATAAATTAAGGGATGAAAGCTACTTTACCTTCCATTACACGACAAAACAAAAAAAGAGAAACAACTTTGCCAACTGTCTTTCTGCAAAGAAAACGAGACAACCAGCCAACGAAGACTTCCAACTTCCATCGGGGACGCATGCACAAATTTCCTTGAACGACGTGAAAAGAACAATCGGTTAAAACGAAAGTTTGATCGCTGTGAAATTTCGGAGCGTAAAACTGTGAAAAAGTTCAACAATTTTTTTAACGTCAATTTTCAAAGAAACGAAATAGACCACCATCAAACTAGGGGAACTGTAAAAGAGTTTATAAAAAAACTCGTTGTTCTGTTTTACGAAACGTAAAAATGGTTAAAACGAGTACACCATCCACCTGTCCACGGAAAAAAAACACGTTTTACAAGAATTGCTGTATCTCATTCAAACATTTATATTTCTCAACACAATTTTAAACGTAGAAGACTGAAGATGTACTCAAATAAACTGCAAAATATCGAAAGAATCGCGTCTTTACTTTCCCGCATTTCAACCACAAAGAACATCCTCTTTTCAGGTTGATCGCAGCAGGACAGCTTCTTAACGTTTTCCGTTTGACTACCATGAATGGCCCTACGTTACTGCGGCTGACGTAAATCGTTGTATTATATTAATCTCAGGTTGCCAACGACTCGCCACACGTTTCTTAAATGTGTGGTAGTCGATGAGTTACTCTGTTCGGCTGCATAGACCACCGTACGACCGAGGTTTGTGCTTCAACCGGCAATTGAAATTTCCGGAGTAGCTTTTCACGGAGATAATCCGCGTCCTTCTCCACGTTCATAAAACAAAACCATATGAAAGCAATCGTGGGACAAAGTGTAATAACAGAATGCAATTGTCGACGAGAGACCGTAAAAGGCTTTGCAATAGTTTCTGGAATGAAGCATGTTATAGGGATACCGTATCTTCTTTTCTTTTATTATTTTTGAATAGGTGAATCTCGGCTACTTTCGCAGTAGTGACTATATAATTTTTAACCAAGTTGTTATTTTCCAACTGTAATGAGTGTACAATTGAAAATATCTGTATTATAATACATTTCTTTATTTGATCTGATAAACAAAGGTTTGCTCTATCCATACATACTTTGATATTGGCATAAATGTGACATGTTATCCTCTTAACGAATATATCATCAATGTAAGATGAATAAATGAGCACACTTGTCAGTGATATAAAATAAATACCGAAGTGTTTATGTAATGGAGACTTTAAAATGTGCAATATACCAATAATAATGTAGTGTATTCTGTTACTTAAAAAGTATTGCAGAAAACAGTTAACGATGACTAGTTTCTAGAAAGTTTCTGGAAGATATTTGCAGCCGTTAAAGTGTTAATGCTGCGGAATTAGCTGAGTCTCATATATTACGTTACACATTGCAAATTAAAATAGTTTAAATAATTTTGTATCTAGTACCGTGGTAGATACTTCATAGTTGCTGATGATACAAACTACGTTAGACATGAACTATGAAAGTAATCAAAATGTGTACATTAGATATGAGAGAAAACCTTAAAGCACTAAGGTAGACCTGGCAATAGCTGAAATAGTTTCAAGAGTTCCACAATGATCTAATGTACAAGATAAATTCCATAGTGAAGTGAACTTTAGCTAACATCGGTTCTGAAATACACTGAAGGCCTGAACAAGACAACTGTCCTAATAATTCTAACAATAAATCTCAGAAGTTGTTATTTACAAGTGAAAATTTGGAAAAATTGATGGGATTGTCCTTAAGTTATAGAATTAGATCGCATGTAGGAGGATGTCGGAGCAAACAAATGAGAGAATTTCCGGCTATGTCGTGGCTTCCGGCGGCATCGATCGTCCTAAGTTTATTGGCGTTTTACGTTACAATACCGCGATTGCCTGATTCCCGCGTCACCGTTAACACCAACTTAACCCCAACACCGCCGAATGAATTTTATTTCAATTTTTTTCTCACCCAAAAAGAACACGGAGACTCCTTCCCTTTAACTAACACGTAAAAATTCAAAACACTCGTTAATAATGGTTCTGCAAAGGAAAAATGTAACCAAAAGATTCCACGCTTAATACCTTCACTGCCATTAATTAAATAACTATTGATTGTTACCATATTCTGAACAAATTTAACACTGCAACACTAATAAAGCACGTATGTACAATACTGAATATTTAATCATTTTCTTCCTTTACGATCGATAAAGGCAAGAGAAACTTATATTCTGTCTGGCTGGTGAGGACTGTTTTCACTGCGATAGTCAACGTGATAACACGTTCCTTGCCAAGTGTACTGTTTCTGGTAATTATAATAAATACCATTAATAGCCTCTTCGTGTGTCCGTTTATTTAAGGAATTTTCTACTGTGTCAGGAAACGTGTTAACCTTCCCAACGTTGCGTGTACGCAACATCTAAGTAAATATTTGAGTAATATTCAAAAAATGATAAAACAAATAGCAAGAATGGAAACATTGCGAAGAAAATATTGACGTATAGTACAATGCATTCTCTAATAAGGCTGTGAGAATAATTTCTATTGGTGAAGAAACTTGGTGGGAAAAAATATTTTCTTAGGTGATGCGTATACGCAACATTGGGAAGAAATGGGGTAATAGACTGTGGATATGTGCACAATAAATTTATTTAGAAATTTGAACATATTATTATCTAATTACAGGCGGATGAGTAGGATTGTGACAGAGATATCTACTTAAATCATTTAATGTTTATTAAAATGTGGAATATTATGAAAATACGATACGAACACAACACGTAGCACAACAGTAAAAAATCGATACTATTATGCATCACTAATAACAAAATTCTTATTATAATTTTTTTTTCCAACTTGTACGTATACTACACTGACGATATACATTTAGCCACAGAAACTGAAAGACCTTGCAACTTAAAAAAAAACAAGAAGCAGAAACTGTCCGTTTCCGCCAGCGAGGCGATGAAAGGCCACCGGTCGATTCTCAAAAATAACGACTTTATTTTTAATGGAGCGTGGCAAGCGTGGAAACAAAAACTTTCGCGAGAGACGTGATTTTCGAATGTTTGTCACGGTGCCAAGAACGAGTGCCAAACGGTCGCCAAAGGCGCCGTTGAATGGCTAACGCTCAGCTTTTTAATTCGACAGGGCGAAGATCGTTTCCACAAAGACTCACCTTGAACCCTTTCGAGACACCTTCTGTGGAATCGTTAGAAAAGAAACGAGTGCAAACGTGGTCAAAGTGGAACTGCCAAAGCTTCCGTGTCGATGACCAAGCGGTTTCGTTAACTAGCATAGTTGAGGACCGGCTGCAGCCCGAGAGGCTCTGGTATTCGTAAGCTCGAAAGCTTCGATCGAGGCATCCCAAGAATTCCCGGGACCCTTCTGTAGAATATTTTATGAAATTTCCTTGTGCTCACGGTCGATCGACATTTTATGCTTGATAGTTCCGGCTGAATCGCTAACTCCGATGCGACACCGTAATTCCTCTCAACGAAATTGTCCGTCGTGGTTCAAAGATTTTTTTCAAGCTATCCTCCATCGGCGAGAGGAAGTTACTCAGAGATGCACAAGCTCTTTCGCGAACTTTAACACTCGCCAACTTTTAATACTCTCCAGGAAAATAAGGAGGGAAGTGCGGTTCGAGTTTGCGGAGCGTGTAAGAAACGAGAAGCAGGACGCTTCTCGAGGAATTACGTAAAGCTCGACGTGAAAAAAAACAGGAAATTATGGAAGAAGGGAAACGTAGATTCGATTCTGGTCGATTTTCGGTTGTGAGGAAGGTCATGGGGTCACTGGAACACGCCACACCCTAACAGAAGTGAAAGGAGATGAAAAGTGACACGCGCGAGTAGTAGAGGCGCGTGTGTGGTCAGACGGTCACTTTACGCATGCACGCTACTACTTTTATTATTCAATTTTATTTTCAATCCTCTAGAAGGATCTTTAATTAACTGATAAATGTAATAAATTAACGAACGATGCTAGTATTTAAATTTACATCAGTTTATTGATCAAGTTAATTAAAGAAATCCGTTTTTAATATTTTTAAGAGAACATTTGAGTTCCATACAATCCTATAGAGCAATTGAACAACAATACGTTTTTGCTATATTAAGAATAAAAGAAAAATATGACAAAAGATGCGACTAGTATTAGTAATAAACCTAACCGAAAATGTTTGAAGAGAACCGCATAACAGGATCGTAATTAATTATGAACGAATCCCAGTACGATAAAGTAGCTGAGTCCCCATGAACATGATAAATTAGTCTTCTATTGAACCCTTGAAATTTATTATGTCGTCTGCGGATGACCTGTCGACTAACTACACAAATGCTATTCAGTGCATCCTATTCGATACACACTCGATTTTCACGACGGTGGTGAACGATCTTATTAAACTTCCATGGAACAGAAACTTCTCAGACAGTTTCAATAAACGTCCAAAATTTTTTTCTAACGATTTTTTCGATATTTTACTCGCTTTAACGATGACCTAAATTCTCCGCGAGCAACAGGTACAGCTGCTGAATCTCCGCTATATAGACTATCGCTGAAAGTATTAGAACGCTTGTTATATTTATAAAAACGTACTCATACTCAATTTACGGGTTTCGAGAGGAACGTGTAGTATTTTAAAAACAAATAGTTTAGACAGTATACGTATGAAAACACTTTGTTCCTTTGTTTTAAATTGTACAAAAGCCTGACAATTTTCAGACAGACTACCTGATGGATCCTGTCCAGAGCAGGCTTTATTCCAACATGGCGCACAATTTTGAATTCTAAAAGTTATTCAGTCAATTCGTCCACGTCGCGTGGAAGGTACGTGACACGCGTGACGCACGAGATGAATTTTCCCTTTCCAATTGTGCAGGATCTTGTTTTCATGGAATTCAAGGAGCAATTTACAGCTGGTCTCGGTCAGCAACGCGCACGACATTGTCTAAACAGTGTGTCGCGATGGAAACTCGATTGTCGAGTAGAATAGAACGTAAATTTGCCTCTGGTATGTCCAGTTAAGCCAATCACCCAAGAGATGATTAAAATGTATTAATAAAATCACCCTCCTTGTCCGTTCTGAACGATGAACTGCTTCACGAGCTAGGAATAAGCTTCAACGTTGCGAGAAATTTTTCAGAACACGTTGAACAACTTTAGGCTGATCTTCAGAAGTTTGTAATAGCATTGTTAAGGAATTATTACAGGGTGAATGGAATTTCGTAGACTAAAATTGCTGTCAATTTGGTAATTCGAGCGGAATACTTGCGCCGGTAATTTGTATGAAAAGAGCTCTCTGGGAACCGGGTTAAGGGTGGTTTCATGTACCAGAGAAAATTACCTGTAGTCTGCGGAGCTCGCGTCTGACGTGACAAATTCCGTGAAATCGAAGAGATTCCTTTGAAATTAGTTCTGTTTCAAGTTATAGAAGTCCAAGGGATCATTAGACACGGTTTTGCTGATCTTGCACGAAAATTTTCAGAAGTTGCACGCTGCAGACGTCAGAAGCCATTGTTATAGAAACTACCCTACGCCCCCTTGTTAGAAGGACTTCTATTTAATACAGATGATCTCGCGTGTAAAACGTTTTATTTATTAGGTTCGTGGGGAAGGTCTTCTGCTTTTTGACATAAAAAAGAAAATAATAATTGTTACGTACTATGAATTTATTTAATCAATCATGATAAAGATAGTGATCTCCATTTCTTGCAATTGCTTTAAGAAAACAAAATTATGTACTTTCTCACCAACCAATACAGATAATATCAATTCAATCTACTGGTTTTTATAGTAGTTTTCGACAAAACTTATAATCGACAGACGTCAAAAGTTATAGCTGTATGAACTATCCTACACTCCTTCGTTAGAAAGAATTCTACTGTAAGTGAGAGATTCATATGTAAGACATGTTTTATTTAAAAATAGTATCTATTGCCACGTTCGAGTCAGTGTGTAAAAGAAATTCACCTGTTTCAATCTCCAGGTTTTCATTGTGTATTTTGAACGTTAAGTGGAGTTTGTATGGTTCCCGGCTGGTCCAGGATATTACGTTCCTTCCACGAAGGAAACAGGAGCGCGAAGAAAGGGAAGAGATTTTATTTCCGCGGTATAACGAATAAATCTGCCGACCGGGGGTTTTTATTTCGCTTTTCTTCCGCGAGCAGCGGGTAACGCGATATAAGTCGGATTACGTACTCGATGGGAACGATATCGTGACGATAGATCGTAATAATAATCAAATTTGAATAACCGTATGTCCTACGGGGGCGACGCAATCCTGTTTTAACAGCTGCATCAACAGCTTGTTTGTATTCTTTCCTTTCCTTTTATGTTGTCGCAAATTACTTCGAGTGCGCGAGAAATGCATTTTCGTTTATTAAAAGCCGTACACGCTTGTACGTTTGTACCTTTATTAATTAAAATATTGTTCAGAGAGGTATGACACCTGATGAATTTTCGTAGAGATTAAATTTTTTGGATTAAAAACCTTACACAAGTATTCTTTGGATTATAAACCTTACACCGGAATTTTTACAATTTCTATACGAAAGCCGAAAAATGTTTTAATAAAATTTAATATAAATATATGTATAATTAACCTAAAGATGCAGAACCATGACGAGATATTTTTTTAGATTTTCCTCACATGAGACAAAAACCTTTACATATACATATATATATTTACATTTAGTTGTTGCTGATATTTTTGTCTCATGACAGGAAAATCTCATCGTGGATCTCTACCGTTTGACTCTAATAAAGTAGTAATTTACATAAATAATTTGAATAACCAACTCTTTGCTTTCACCTTTCTTTCTCTTTATTGTTTTAATTATTCCATTCGAATTTCTAATTTTCTACAGAATAAATACAAATTTTCAAACTTTTCTTGTGTCTGTATTTTTATCATAGTCTTTACTTACTCCAAAATTAAGTACAGCACACTAATCCCTAAAAAATGACGTAAAAGTCAGTAAAACGTATTCCCATGGCGATCATGCAACCCACAACGGTCGTAAACATAAAAATACGTGAATCTATAAAGCTACCGTAAAGAGAAATATTTATCGTAGCTCGTATATCATCTTTACATCGCGGAATATAAAATACGTGGCTCCTCGAAAATGATGCAAACAGGAACTCCGTTTGACATACCGTCAAATAATCGTCTTCAAAGGACACCCAAGGAACATATTTGCGCAGGATGGGCATACATTTTTGATAAAACTCTTCTGACAGAGGAGAACGTCATCTAGGAAGATAAACAATGATTAAGGTAAGTCTCGAGCAGCTATGAAAACGAACGAATGTCTCCGAAGAATTTGCGTCAGAACGTTCGCATCTTCCAGAAGAAATTCGGCACGTACGTAAATGTACGGTTTTTTCGTTCTGAGAAGCGTAACTCGACCAACCCTACCGTCGAGTAATTTTTAGGGGTGTTTCTGACGTTGAAGCATGAAAATAAATGAGCAGACCCGTTTTTTCGCACGGTGAATTAAACGTTTCAACGTTTAAACTACGCTCGATCAATCTCAGGAGCAGCTGGTAGTTTCGGTGCTGCGAAACTTTTGTATTTATTATACCGAACGTATCACTGGAATAAATGCTCCATAACTGCTGTGTAGCATGTTCCTTTTGGAAATTGACGGAAGTGAATTTTTTAATTTATTGTCCAATTATCAGAAATATCTTGAACAAATGTCAGTCATCTGTGATATGTTTGCATAGTGTCAAAAAAATTCACAGACTCCAATCCGACACAAGTCCATCAACCAACATTTTGCGAAAGACCGTTTCTCCTTTGTTTATCTTTTTTAATTATCCATAAATATTTTTTACTTTTCTGGTGAATATTATTTATACATACTCTTTTGTGTTGTTTTGAATGTTTATTGGATAGATCTGAATGGGCTGCTAACAGTCATACTAATAATTTATGTAGTGACAAGGTGTGGACTTGTGCTGTTTTGGAATTCATGGCATCAATTGTGTCTATTTATTTCTAAGTATTTCAACAAAGAAACTAAAAGGTATCAAAAAGTGGGCTTGTGCTATTTTAGAATTCCTGGCTTTAATTGTGTCTATTTATTACCAAGTATTTCAGGGGAAAAAAACTGAGATTCGAACAAATTCTCTCGGTTATTATAAAAAGAAGAAAATGGTGTGAGACGTACGAGGGAAGGAACAGTATCTTCATAAATTAAATTCTATTTATTTATTACCAAGTGTTCCTCAAAAAATAAACTGAAAGAAATTCAAACAAATTCTCTCAGTTATTCTCTCAGATATTATAAATAGAAGATAATTCTATGAGATATACGAGAGAAGGAAGAGTATCTTCATGAATTCAGTTCTATTTATTTATTACCAACCCAATGAAAATTCCATTAAAAGTTCCATTAAAAAAATCTGAAAGGAATTAAAAAAAATTCTCTCGGTTATTGTAAAAAAAAGAAAATGGTGTGAGGTGTAAGAGAGAAGTATGACCGTGTACATTCACAAACGAGGTATCATTGGAACAGAAAGGGATCGAATTGAGCCGATGATAAATTAAATCACGTCCCCTTGAATTGAACCGTGGGGAAGAATGATCTTCGAGGCGGCTAGCTGTCAGCGAACATCAGTGAATCAATGACACCAGGAAGCTGTTGTTGGATGAAACCGTTGCCTCGTACAGATCACAATGACGCTCTGGCCTTCTCAGTCACCCCTCGTATTTTCGAGCATCCCCTAACCCTATTCCCCAGAAAAGGCAACGTCCTCCGGGGCTGTTTTATCTCTTCGAGGGAGAAGAGAAATTAGTGCGTTCGATGAGAAACGGTTAATCGTCGAATATTAGAACCGAAGAAGCCTTCATAATGACAAATGCAAATGAAGGGAAACAGCTTGAACCTCTTCGTGGTGCTCTTCAGACACATTCGCGTACACGGGCACGTTTGTTCTTTTATTACTTAAAATATCGTCGACAGAGGTATAACATCTAAAGAACTTTCTTAGAGATTGCTAAGATTTTTTCTATTTTTTTTATTTATTCAATAGTTATAGATTTAAATTAACATCTAAACGACGGTGCAAAAATTTTCCCTTCATAAGTATAATACTCACTCATGAATCTAAAGATTATTCCCTAAAATAATTCTGTATCTTTTATTAATAATTCGCAAACACTATTCAATGTAGAATGTAACTGCTGTATGTTCGTATTTAGTATTTTCGTTATAACTTTTTAGTAAAGCCTGGAACGACCTATGTTTATATAACATTTTTCTCCTATTTATACCCGTACAATATGCTGACAAAATTTGACCGGAAAAAACTGAGACACTCTGTATAATCTGCTACAGTCGCACCTCAATTAACCGTATACCGACTATCTGGAAATTGATCAGCCTATGTCAGTCAGAAGCTGAAAGTATTAATGGCACTGTGTACTGAATTGTACACTACGCTGTGTTTTATATTCTAGAATAAAGTTATCATTTGTATGCGAAGTATAATTATTTTTATCCCTGGTATTCTATACATCTAACTATAATGGTAAAACTGCGTGTCCCATTGGTTAAGCGTTAAATAAATACCACTAAATAAAAAACCGAATCGTCGGTTACTATGAAAATAGAATGATAAACGGACTGACAGTCCAATGAAGAAATAAAACGATTGAAAATAAAAACAAAGCACACAAAAATTTCCTCCTTGGTACCCACACCGTCTCCAAAAATACCGACAGATCAGCTCGATCAATCAGAAAGTCAACTGACGTTAAATATACCTCATGTCACTTTAATCGCGACTGGAGAATGATCGGAGAAATGAAAACGGTGAGAAACAGACGATCGTCAAGAAAAAAAGAAAGAAAGATGCAAAGGAAACCGCCGTAAAATTAGGACTGGACAGGTTCAATTTAGTCTGCTGGAAAGAAGATAACAAAGTCGTAAGGAATGAAATGTAATTGACCCGTTAAGGCTGTAAAAGAAAGAGAGAGAGAGAGAGTAAATAGTCGATGTATACGCCAACATCGGACCTATTCTCAGATATGTAATTTTAGAACTTGGCACAATTCGATTTTATTTTCATTCTGGTCAGAACGTCCCGCGGCGCCGTCTTGACACTGACTCCGCGTCCGGAGACCAACTGTCTCGACACCCGTAAATCGATCTCAATGGATACCAAACATACGTCCATTTCTATTTACAGCATTTTTTACAAACTTCTATTTAAAGCATTTCAATATAATTACAAATATCATCGATTTTGCTTCAAATATATAAATTCTTAAATGTAGCAGACTAGGGTTGGGTTGAATATCAGATTGTTAAGTTTGATAACTGTAAACGTTTACACATTTGTACGTGCATCTAATTATATAAATACATATATTTGGGGTGAGGCACTAGAATCTGCCATTTAAAGTAACTCCCGAGTCGCTGAGGTTACAATAAAATCTGCTGTGTTTGATCAAAAAAATTTCTTCTGTGGGTCGTAGTTTGAAAGATTTTAAGGCGAGCTTGAAATTTTCAAATTGCCTATGCACTATGAATTAGAGCAGTGATAACCATCGGAGCTGCGGCTTTCCCCCACTCTAAGTCCATTCCCCTCGTTTCAGTTCCCTCCGCGTTCACCGTCGGTCCATCGTCGTCGCAGATCACAGCCTATACGAGGGGAATGAACCTCGGGTGGGGGAAGGCCGCAGCTCCAGTAGTCATCACTGAATTAGAGGATAAAGGATCGATGAAAAGTGTCTAATTGAAAATTATTGAAAAATCAATATTAACCTGTAAATAATTCAGCGCTGAAAAAATCATTTAAAAAACTTGCAATTACACGAATTAATCAGCACGAGGTTCATGTAACGATCAATCAAACCTTGATGTATCAAGATGAATGACTGGCAATGAAACAGTTCGATTAGACTGTAATAAATAGAGAACAACGGAATCGGGTAAATTGTTCGATACCGATGAGTTGATAAACCATCCATTATTATTTCACGAAATTTGGGAAAACACCGAGCAGCGAAACAAATCTGACAATGAATAATCCCCTGATAATCAGCTCGGCGCATGATAGTATAATTTCCCGTTGTTAAAGGAATTCATTAAAATAACAGTGTCTGCGCCGTCCAATTCATCCATATCCCTCCATACGCGATTCGTGATAAAACGATCCTGTTAGCGATAAATAGAATCCGTGAAAACGCACTATCTTGTGTTTACGTGGAATATTACGATACCACGGGCGTATATCATTTCATACTTCGAATACGTGCCAACGCATTAATAGAATGAATACGGTGCACGCAAGAACATGTTACTATAGTGAACAAATTAAAACAGATAACACATTTATGGTTATCCAGAAGATCTGATTTCTACAGAGCTGAACAAATTTTCCTATGATTCTATTCAGCTTCTTTTCAAGTATTTTTAATTGACAGGATAACTGTGCTGAAAAGACTGTAAATCTGTTAGATTGGACAGTAGCGAGTTTCGTGCTTTTACTCGAAAATGAGACGAGTAATGTTGATTTTTTTCAAGAGATTTACCTTGACAGGAATGCAGAAGGTAATGAGCAAAAGGTCCGCCGTTGCCAGACCACCTAAAAAGACGTTGGTCGGTGTGGCTGGTAGAGGTCTCAATCTCGGACACAGGGTAGAGGCGATGATGACGACGTTCCCTGAAATAAAATTACTTGTTACAGCGTCGCTGACAGCATTCCTCATCAAAAGTTGATAATTAGCACGCCCCCCTGTCACGGAGCTTTCACATGAAAACGTAAATAAGGAAATCGAATACAATATGGAGAAATGAAAAGTAACGAGGACATCTAACTGCTCGATCTTTGGACTTTTGCTATCATTTAGTCATTTAGAAATTTGTTTACTGATATTTTTAACAAATAAACGCTTTTCGATAGCATTATAAAACAATTGTAGAGATATATGTACAGAAGATTTGTTATTTGTTTCAAGTATTTAAAATTTATCAATGACAAATGCACCTCCAAATATGTTAACGTTACTAAAGAATACAAAATTAAATTTCCTTTCCTGTCAAAAATAATCACACAAGTTTGAAGAATTGTATTAAAAAATGAGTCCTTTTATCTTGAAAATACCTGCGCAACGATATGAGAAATATTTTCATTTTAAATAATTTTCGTTTCATAGCAATTTCACCAATTACTCATTTCTTCAGCCGCAATTTCTCGAATCTATGTCGCATCAAATTTTTCAATAGTATAGTAACAATTTTATGAACAAACTTTAAACGCGCTGTGTATTTAAAGTTAGATTGCAGGGCATGTTCTGTATGCTGCACGCGCATCAGAATTCCAAAAGATAATTTGCATCCGGCTATGGGATATTTTGACAAATCGAAGTACGTGATCGATAACGTGATTCGATATAATCCCCAGCGATTAATTCACCTTCGAGCTTCCCGACGGGAGTTTAACTAATTTTCCACGCTGGAAACTTATCAAGAAAACATACATTTTCGATATAAAAATCGCAAGAAGAAACAGAATTTGATAGAATTGAATTCTGGCAAAAAACGAGAATACGATGAGCTGTATGCTCGCGTAATAACATTGAAAAGTTTTATTCGTCCTAGTGAAACTTATCAAGAACGAGGAAGTGAATGATAAAACGAATCATTGCTTTAACCAACAATTCTTCCATTGCGGTACAACGAGATACCAGAGAAATAATGATAACGCACAACAACTCGATGTATCTAGTTAATCTTTTCGAAGAATAAATTTTACCATGAATTCGAAGAGTATTTTTGTCTCGATAATTACCAAAGTGAAAATAAAAGTTTTCTGTAATTATACGATCTAGAATAATTTCAATGAAAAGTAGAAAAAAACCGACTGATGAACATTAAAAGGACTTTTTGTTGTACCTTCATCCCTTGAGAATATACCCCTAAAAGAGTTTTGTAAAATTAAAAAAAGTATCGTTGCTATGACGACGCTATAATTGAACGAAATGCTGCACACGGAGAACCTCTTTTTTCGTGCAACGATTGCACATAGTACACTTGATACAAACAGAATATTATATTTTGCCATAACGAAAAATTGTACGCATAGTTCAAAGTACGACCAATAAACGCTCCAAGTTTCGTTTCAATAACTCTTCTACTTTTCTTACCAAAAATTCCTCAAGAAACAGCTACTTTTCGACCATACAAAAATAAAAGACCCAAGTTCTACCAAATTTCTCGACTTTCAAAAAATTCATTTAAACCCGTATTTTTCAAAACTGGAATATTTGACAGGTAAAATAAAAAAAAATCGATTTATTAACATTTTCAGCCAAGAACCTCCCCTTGAGCGTGGCCCAGTTCCACACAATTTCCACGCTGAGATGGTTCCCTTTACGAAGGACATCAGTAAAGTAACCATTTGTAATATCACGTTTCCGGTTCTTATGAGAGCGCACTCCAATCTCCGACTTCTTCGTGATCGTAATTTTTGCGCTCGAATAGAATGTTCGGCACGATATAAACGCTGGTGATCGATAAGGCGATAGAGAAAAAGCAAAGGAAAAAGGAGAATAGGGCTGGCCGTTGTGGCGGAAAAGGGAAAATCAGCACTCACCGATTAGGCCGAGGAAAAACGTGAGGGAGTAGACAACGAGGACGGGTGCAAGTTCCGTCCAGTCGAAATAGCTGAACGACTCGTTGATGTCGTAGTCGAGGAAATCGTCCGTAGCATTGGTCTCGTTCGACATGGCTGCGATTAGCTTCTTAACGATAATACTGCTGCTTCAGGGGTTACGATCGTTACTGGTGAATCGTTCACGGCCACGTTTTCCATCATGTACAGTTCAGTTACTTCCTGCAACCTCGTCCACTGCTTTCTGAAGCCAAGAGAACGTCCCTTGAGAGGCCCTTGCGAGAAACAGTTCTCTGAGAATCGATTCTGAGTTTTCTTCCTCGCATGCTTCGGTGGATGATTTTAGAGGCCGTTGGTCATCGCCGATCTGTTGGTCCTTGAGAGGAAAAAAATTGTTGTTAATTGTAAGTTATTAGCTAATTTTGAATGTTTGTTTATACAGTGACTCACGAAATTGATCAAATAGTAGGTTGTCCCAAAAGTTTCGTTTTCTTAATAGATATTAAGTGTAGAAAATTTCATGAACATTCCTCCATCTCTAAAAAAGCTTCCTGAAACCATTTTTCCAAAATTCCTTTGACTTACTGGTAGAATACTGATCGAAGTGATTTGCCGAGCATACAAATTACAAAAATAACTGTTAGGACAACCAAATATTTTTGCAACTATTTTTTGGAATTCATTCGATCACAGCTGATTCGCTCGAAAGTTTGGTGGCGTATTTGAAATTTATTTTTATGCAGATATCCTAGACTTGTTTGAAGTAACAACAAGCTGAAGAACTGTTGTATAAAAGAATTTTAAAATATCGTAGTCATTTGATCAATTTCGTGGATCACTGTATGTTAAAGTGTCATGGGATTTCTTCTTGATTAGTTGGTGGTTGAGCTAGAACTCAAGTGAGTCTGATTTGAAATTGGATTGAAATGGAATTGGAGGTAAGTGCAATCGAAGTGAAATGGAACTGAATGTAACATAATCCGAAAATGGTATTAGTGAACCTGAAACTGATTCTGAGACTGACACTGGAATTGACCTGAAGCTGACTCTCAGACTGACACTGAAATTGACCTGAAGTTGAGTCTAAGATCGACGCTGAAGTTGACCTGACGCTGACTCTGAGACTGACACTGAAATTGACTTGAAGCTGACTATGAGACTGACACTGAAATTGAACTAAAGGTGCCTGTGTGAGAGACCCTGAGACTGAACCTGAGGCTGATCTAAAATTGAATTGAAGCCCATTCTGAAACTGACCTTGAGACCGACTCTAAAATTAATGATAAAACTAAACCTAAAACTGATCCTGAAATTCAACTGAAATTGAAGTCAAATCGATTTTGGAACTGACTCTAAAGTTAATCTGAAATTGAACTGAAACTGATCTTGAGACTGAACGTAAAACTAAAATATTATACAATTGAGCTAACTCAATGAAATCGGTCCTGAAACTGAACCTAACACTGAACTGAAACTGAACCTAACACTGAACTGAAACTGATCGTCTTCAAAGCCTCTTAGATACAAAAATTAGCATACACCTTTAAATTCTTCTGTACTTAATTTCCTACTACATTATGCTTCGTAAATATTCTTCTCTAATAGTAAATACTTAATACTATGAGTAAAAGACAAACACAGAGAAAACGTTCTCATTTCGAGAACAAAGTAATTACATCACAGATTCACGAAAGTTGGATTAAAATTACTACCTTAAAATCAGGTACGTGATTCCAGGGGGATCCATTTCGGAGATAGAACATATTCTTCTTATTGTTAGTAAACTCAGTTTGAAGGAACTATTTGATTACGTTCCATATGTTTTGTCGCAAAAGTCCGTGTATACTCAGTGTTTGTTAATCCTTTCATATACAGCATCTCTAAATTTCATCACATCTCGATTTAGATCCAAATATTAATTATTCTGATATTAAAAGCCTGTGATCAACGTAAACATAATTTTAGAATAAAATTGTGCCTACATTATACTCTACTATCCATTTTCTTATTATACAAATAAAATTACCAATTTCATTCAAATTCTGATTCAATAATTCTGACTTTAAAATCTTGCAAAAAACACAGAGCAATCGTGCATTTTCCTATTTTTTAAACTTATGAATCAACGCATTTATATGTACAACTGTCAACGAAGTGATGAAGCAGCGACATAATTGAAATAATTCTGAGCTTCTAATGAGTTTCGAGTTCGATCAGTGCGACAATACATGGAATTGAATTTACACAGAGGAATCCATAGCGCGCAATTTGTACAGCTTCGAAGCAGTCTGCACCTTCGTTAAATCGGTGAATTCATTAAGGACCACAGATTATAGGAGGCGGTATAATTCTCCGATCGGACCGTCGAGATCGTATTGAAACTTCGAATTCAGCTGAGAATTCTGTTTCGACGCGATATAGCAACAACACACATAAAATGGAAGGGGAGTTTCCATCGACAAATATCCTTCGTTATTAAATATGGATTCCGAGCGATCAAGAAACAAGAAAAACTCACACATCGGCTAACGTGCACTTCAGCGAGCTCATGTTTTATGAGCTGCGAAGTTTTCACGTGCCCTTGGAAAATATTTCCCCGCCCGCTTAGATGCTCCACTTTGCATTTTGTGAAGCTCCAAAGCGTAAACGCTGAAATTTTATAGGAATCGGAAGAACAATTTGCATTGGACAGCTTTCGATTGATTACATTTCCGTGAGGTTCGAGAAAACATCATAAAATTCCAGAAAAAACTTCGAACACGTGTTACCAGCACAGAAAATTTCCTATGTATGTTTAAAAATAGTATAAACTACTCTGCTATTAAATTAAATTAAAATTTTGTGCCTTTCTATTTAATTATTACCCAATATTGTCAAACAACTCGGTTTTAATTAATCACTCGACTAGTCGAGTAACAGTTACAGCAAAGTAGTATTGACTTGTACAACGGAAGCGTGTACTCTTTCAATATTGAAGTATCGATTATTACAGTCGTCAAATATTTATAGGAATAACCAGCGATCTGTATTGAAAGTTATACAATCAAGTAATGTAATCTTTGCGCAACGTCTGCGAAGCGTCTGTATAATTTCTGTCAATAACGAACATTTTTATCATTATTAAACTTCATTGAACGATAACATGTGATTCTGTGTAAGAACGTGAAGCTTCTGCTTTATTTCAAAATTCATACGCGTGAAGTGACAAATTTTGAAAGCGTCGATCCTCATAAAAAAAAAGCAAGATTCTATATGCAGCATGCGATCGAAAAATGGAGCAAAAGAACTCACAAAATCAAACAAAAAGTCGAGCAGAAATACCGAGCTTTCCGGACGGAAGAAGACATTGAAAAGCTCGGCGAGTTCGGTGATATATTCTGACAAGCGATCCGACTCGTTTCGATAAGAATCGTCGGAAATTGTTTGGTTCCGTTTTAGCTTCGTTTGCATCGTGAACAATTGCAGCTGAGGAAAACGTGTAGAACAAACAAACAGAAGCAATATATTCCTGTCATTATTCGAATATCTGTTCCAGAAACGCATTCTTTGAATGCGCAGACGACCTGACAACTTCAAAATTATTCCCTGCAAAATATTATAATTAAATCAGTTTTTTCTTTCTCCTGTGACATTTGAAAGACGTCGCCATGGCCGATTCAATTGTCAAGATCTCTGGCTATGTAATCACTGATAATTGCAACGCATTTTCAGGATGCCCAGATATCTTTTTATAGCTAAGACGACTTGACAATTTCAAAATTATTCCTTCACAACCCTAGAAAATTAACCCACCTCCGCCCCTTGTGTCAATTTGATTTTTCTCACTAAAAATTATGTTATACTGTCATATGTAGGTAAATTTGCGTGAGGCTCCGTGACATTCATTTTTTTTAACATAAAGCATATATTTTGACGTCTGGCTGTACTGAGATTTTATTTTTTTATTTCGAATAAAATGATACAAATTTAAATATTTATCTTTTCATTATACAGATTCTTTACTATTGTGTCAATTTAAAACCGAGGGACAGATTAAGTTGGGAAAATGTGGGACGGTCGAGGGTTCAACCAGTTTTTTCTTTCTCCTGTAACGTTTTCGAAACAGTAGATGATCCCTTTTCGCAATTAATAAGATCTCTGGCTCTGTAATTGTTGATAATTGTAACGCATTTCTTGTATGTGCATACATCTTGTTATCTTTAATCCAACCTGACAACTTCAAAATTATTCCTTCACCATACTAAAAAATGAAATCAGCTTTTTCTTTCACGTCTGAAATTTGAAAAACAGTGTATGAATCCTTTTCGCAACGACCGATTCAATTAATAAAATCTCTGGCTATGTAATTACTGCTAATTGCAACGGGTGTGTTTGCTATAAGCTGATAGGTAAAAGGTGATCGGATTCGGTTGGTTGCAAGCTCGGTTTCAAGGGCTCCAGTGGTAAAGAACGAAGCTTTTTCCCACGGCATCGACGTTTTCCTTTTCAGCCGACATCGAAGCTCGACTCCGCTTAAAAAGGATTGCCACGCGAACCAGGCGGACGTCCAATTTTTAAGGATTTCTCCGGTCATTGAAAGCGCGTCAAGCTCCCTTGCCGTAAGGCGGACCTAATAAAAGCATCAAGAAGCGAAACGCAACGCGTTAAAGCCGTGACCTCGTTCGCGAGCTTCATTAAATCCGATTGCCAATCGTGATTCGTTTTATCATCCTCCGCTGAAAGTCAATTTCGTGAATTTGTTTGCTTCTGTACAAGCTCCTTCCTCGAAACGATCTCTTTAAGCTCCCGGCGAATTCAATTTGTCTCGCGGAGTTTACGTTACGTCGTTTCGAATGCTTTGGCTCGATCCGATCGATTCTTCCATGGGAAACTTAAAAGGTAAAGGATGTAAGTTTTCTCTGGGGACTGGGATAATTAATTTGAAAAATGGAATCTTCTTACAAATGATGCAGCGTCTTCTGAGGTTTGCTTATGAATCAGACCTGTCCTTACTTTACAGAAACTGTAAATTTATTACAGGAAGAATTTTAAGTCAATTTTATTTACTTCAACGAATATGCATTAGTCACACTCACGTTTTCAACTGTTTCGAATAGTGTATGGCTTTCTAAATAAATTACATAATTAATTAAACTCAACATCGAAGTACGTCTCAGAAAGTCCAAGTTGGTTATTTCTTATACATTAGTCCACTACTTCATAAAAATATACATATTATTACAAACATATTGTTGTATCATTTAGATTATGCTTAAATATTAAATCCAACGCAGACATTGTTCACAAGGTAGCCACACTCATACTAATTTACTGTTTTGCATTTCAGATCACTTCAACGGTAGTATCGTGAGAGCCAATTTGTTCAACCTGTCCACTTTCCCGATGAATAATTGCTGCAGTTTAGATGGTAACAATGTACAAAAATTCACATACGTATTATAAATGCATACGAATAAATCTGCAAAGTTTCATAATAATATGTTCTTTACTTTTTTCAAAAAAAAATTCCCAAAATATACCCTCGAAAGAGGCCGAGAAAGAATACCGCCCTTAATTTATATTTAATGTCTCTGTTACAACTATTTAATGAATCGTCTATATAACATTTTTAACTAATTTCTACTTACAGAAGTATCTTCTCGTCCTTGTTATCTGTATACTCAAGCGTCTAATATTTTTGTTTACATTGTTCTTCGTTCAAAACCAGAATATTCTTTACAAAGAAAACTTAGGAAAACAGATAGGGAGTTATTTATTATTCGACTCAATAATTGCCATCGACACGAGGTAATATTGTTCTACAGTCGATAAGTAGGCTTGTAAAAAATCGATCTCACGTGTCGTGGCAATTAATCCCTGTTCCAGTGCCCCCAACTGTCCCAATTTGTCAGTTACGACACATCGGGTTCGCGTCGTATGCACGCAATATATTATAGTAACCACAGGACTCGCAGGAGTTAATATGCATCCGATGAGCATGACTTCGTGACAATATAACCGTAGTCCTTCCACGATTCGAGTGACGTTTATCGATTATTGATTTAGCGGGCAAGATCGTTAATTCGATGTGGGAAAACGCATTCGTTCGTCAAAGCCAGCTGACTAAAACCGTCCAGGCGCTGGGTGCATTAAAGCAGAGGTTTCATCCACCAGAGCTTCATTAACGCTACCACTGCACGGTCATTCTGATTGGTTTTGGAATTTTGTTGTGCTCGATTTATTTTTCAAGAATATTATTTTTATTTTTGGCTTATTAAACGTTGAATGCCGTGGAAGTCACCAGTTACCGACACCTCAAATATAAATGAATTAAGTAAATATTATCGCAAAATTCTGAGCAAACTTCACAATGAAACAATAATGTAGGAACAGAAGAACATGATTGAGTACTGAAAT
Organism: Macropis europaea; assembly: GCA_916610135.2. Lineage (NCBI taxonomy): Eukaryota > Metazoa > Arthropoda > Insecta > Hymenoptera > Melittidae > Macropis > Macropis europaea. Next base: position 26,108,207 of record OU744344.1, read on the forward strand.
CTTTTTTGTTTTTACACTGTATAATAAATGTATATTTTGCATCACTTTAGATTCTATATCAAAATTATTCAAAACAATACGTGGACCAGGAAGCTCTCAACGTTTTAATTCAAGGATAAAATATAAGAGTGGAACATTCTCTGCATAGGTCAAACATCGACACAAAAAAAGTACGATCTTGGTAATGGGCCCAGTTTGCAAGGTTAAAAATACTTCCATCCAATTTGCTTCAAAAAAGAATTGTGGATAAACAGTTTCAGAGGTTTTCAGCCCATTATTCAGGTAAATTTAGCGTGAAAGCTTCAGCGAATCGGCGCGATCCTTTTGTAAACTCAACAGTCGTCCATTTTGAGGTCCTCGCGCAGTGGAATGATCTCTTCAATCAGACCCATGCTCGTGGGAAATCTCATTCGGTAAATGATCCGTCTCACAATACACTAATTTTAACCTAATTGCTTCGCGTAAATTCAGTTTAAGTAGTTACGTAACTAGCTGGTGGCGAATCGATAATCGCTGTATGCTCTCGTGTTTGATCTTACATCCTCTTGTCTCGAGTGCACACATACACACGTGCACGCGACCCGTCGTGCTTCATGTCATCTTGTATCGTCACAATTAGTCGGAATATTTTTTAACGAGTAGTTCGAGTGATGTAAGTACATGGAAATCGTATCATATTATCTCGATGAAACGTTCTCATTAAATGCAAATCTCAAAATATTTTTATAGCACGTATTGCAGTTGTAAGAATGTAACGACGCGTGAATGTGGTTCCATAAGAGCTTGAAAACGGATTTTTCATATTGAGAGAAATGTAATACTTGTCAATGCAATTTTATTATTTTTGCTTTAAAATATGTGTGACTTTTTATTAACTTTGTCGGTTCTACTGCATTTAAAATACCATAGTTCGAAAGTTCTGTTTCAATTTTAAGAGGGCGTGAGTGAAATTAAGTGCAGTGTAAAAATAAATAATCCTAATTTAATTATATATGGAGAACTATTGATAGAAAGTCAAATAAATTTTACTATCCTCGTTAACTATAAAATACACTTCTTGTGACATGAAACAAAAGTACCCTAATCATCAAACAGCCTCAATGAAAATTTTTGAGTATGCTCTTACACTTCACTAGAACATGTATATTAATATTAATTATGAGCACGAGCAGTGCTCATAATTATTTACAGTCCCCATATAAGTCATTCTAATTTAATTACAGCGTGGAGAACCATTAACAAAAAGCGAATAATATTTATTACCCTGGTTGACTACAAAATACACTTTGCCGAGACATAAAACGAGACACCCTTGATCATCAAATGTCTTGAGGGGTGCAAAATCTTTTTCTGATGCGCTCCTGAATCGAACGCTATCTTATCTACTCCTCTGCAAGATTTCCCGACGAACCTAACCTGCCAGCATCATTACTGCTTGATTGTCCGCGCACGTGATCTCTGCGTGCTTTCGCGAATCCAGAAGCACAATGAAAATAATTTCTCGGTTATGTCAAAGTTCAAGAATACTCTACGCTACTGCTTCATGAATCTCTGCACGCGATCATCCATTTAGACTGGTGGAACGAGGTTAAAAAATTTACGAGTTCATGAGAACATCCTTTGAAACGCAAGATCGACTTCGATTGCCGGAGGCGCAGAAGAACGCCAAGCATCCTCAACCATCGAAGAAACGTCGGGTTGTAAAGGTTTATGTTACAATCAAGAAATTACTTCAGTTCCTCGGCATTCTTGGCAGAAATCTGTTCTGACTGACACATTGACGTTATACAATTCTTTTAACACATTGAATGCTGTGGCTAAGGAACTGTTATTTCTTGTAAAATTCTGAATTAACATCGAAACAATAATATAGAATACAAAATACACGACTTGCGATACAAGAAATTACTTCCGTTCCACAACAGGACTCCATTCCGACTGTTAAGATGATATACCTCAAATTTTCGTATCTGCAACAAGGGCGCCAGAAATTGAAGAAAACTGAGGAGGTACTTAATCGGGCACATTTCCGAAATCGACAGTTGTCCGGCAATTCTGTTTCTTGTCTCTGTAAGGGGAGAGAGACGGGTACCAGTGTACCTATCTGACGCAGAATTTCACGAGCTTTAATAAAATAAGCTGAGATGATAATTCATCTAAATACATCCAAATAAATACGTTCATCGTCCTCAGAGGGTTAATACGTTCCATACCGCAGTGAAAAATTCCGTCTCTAGTCGGACACATTAAAACAGTTCTCTACAAACACGTATGTTCAGAGATACAAATATGTAATTATTTCACGACTGACTTTTTATTTTATACTATTATCATATCATTATTAACATTTTATCTACTGCTCATGATTGAAGTTGCCACTCACTAACGACCGACTCAGTTAAGCGCGGATTCGTCGCCCGGCGAATTAAAAATTAAACAAAAGAAAAACAACAAACCGAAAAATAGTTCCTTCTGATCGATAAACTTCGATAGTCAAAAGGTGGTTAGTAGGCTACCGGTCGATAAGCATTGACAACCGAAAAGCCGATTAATAGGCTTCCGGTAGATACAGTGTTAAGATGGTTAGGTATTAGTTTACTTTTTTTTAATGTAAATAGAATCAGTAATTACTTGATTCTATAATATTGAATGAACCAGCTACCGTGTCTGATCACGGCTAATGACAACAAAGGCTTGTTTATTCTCATCGAATTAAACAAACGAAGCAGTAAAAGTGTAAAGCTGTCAGAAAATCCTTTGAAAATGAAAAACGAAAAGTTTGTGGCTTGCCCGTGCGTTCAGGCTAGAATTACAGAATGTATTCGATTCGACCCTCGAACGATCGGTTTCATCGTTCGCTCAGAATTAATGTGGCCCGGCCACGAGCTTTAATTTAAATCTTATCAAACCACCGATCGGTATCGCGAACAAGAACGGGAAATGAAACGTACAGGAAGAATATTTCGAATAATCGATTCGAATAATCAAGTGCGCTGATAAAAGCAAGCGTCACAGCCATGAAAGTTTACGAAGGGGCACGAGAAACTCGAAATGTCGTCCGCTTCATTTGCAGCTCGACGAGGATTTTTTGCATGAATTTCCACAAAAACACTGCACGCGCATAAACATGTGAATCGTAAAGAACGATTTACATGTATGGAAATCATAAATCCTGAGAATTACTCTCTCGATATCGAGGCTCCTCGAACTATTTATGCAGGATTGACAACTTTTTTGTTATGCGTTGTTGCGCGAGATACGATCGTTAATTTTTTAAGATATGGAAACGACGAATGTTATTGCTCCGAAGAATTTTTTTACGTAAAGTTAACCAGAGAATATAATGAGAATCATGTAACGATGATTTTGTTATTATAGAGACGTCTAAATTAGCTCACATCCTTCTTATTTTTTATTTTTTATTTCAAACGATTAATATAATGTAGGAATTTTAAATAGGAAAAATCAGACCGGAGGGATCGGGAATCGAACCCGAGACCTCTCCGCTTGCAAGCGTGCGCTCTAACCACTGAGCCACCCCGGCCGGCCGGCCAATTGCCGATTCCAGCCGATTTTTCCTCTCTTAGCGCGACACTCAGTCGCTTCCTTTTGCCGATCCTACAATAATAAATATACGACTGGAAAAATAAAATTGAAGATTACATGAACAAAAATAGGGAATCAATTTCCGGGTGGAGCTGTGACCTTGAACGGCCCACTGTGAATGTCTGCTGTAATCCATTTCGAAATAATCGTATATAGGTATATTACAAATATTTGATAATATAATTGTGTAAGACACTGTCTATTTTTGGGATTTACATTGATCACAGTGCAATAAAATCAAAAAAACATATTTGTACAGCGCTTGATAAAGGTGATGTGAATATTCACACCTGCTGTTGACAGTTTGCAATATTTATGAAGAATATTCAATAAAATCTGATGGTGACATTCAATAAAACGATGAATATTTATAAAATTGCATTAGCAGCTTGAAATTCATAACTCAAGTCTTATAACATTTCCATGTAAACTGGAATTTATTACAGAGGACACTATGTGAGTATCACATGCATTATCTTCGATTATTTTACTGTACTGAATTTATATACGCGATTAATTTTTGTTTCGAAATAATTGGTACACATGAATAATAGGGTCACATAAACAAAATAAAACTTATCATTAAAAAAGCTACATCGTGTATGATGAGACAAGCATGGTATATAAAGAGAACCATACAATTCTTCATTCATTACACTCTTCAAATTTGCAACCAATTAATTTTCATATTTATCTTTCGATCGACAGAACACACTTAAATAAAGGCATCACGCAGCACAGAAAACACAACTCTGGCAAATCTCGATTCAATTCCGCATAAAAGACGTTTTCAAAAATCGAATGTTGTCATTCATAACCTAATACATAATCCAAGAGATGATTATCGCGACAATCTGTCTCTGTGTATTCACCTGGTTTGCATCTGTATTTATTTTCCATTGACAGTGCCGCCACTGTAAATCATAATTCGTCGTCGATAAACTCTGCGATTAGAAGCGCCACTCGTAAATCACCAGGCTCAGAAACAGCTTGTTTTTCGCGAGATAGTCCGTATAACGGCGCAGTGATAAGAAAGCAGATCTGTGTCGGAGCCTGAACATCCGAAGCGCGGAATTGCGAAAATGACGAGGCTGCGTCGCGTTTGACTCCTCTTTTGCATACTGTAAAACGCGTCTGTCCCCGCGAAAGATGAGTCTCGTTAGCACAGCACGCTTTGGCTAACTTTAGATCGTGTCATCGTCGGGGTTTCACAAAGAAAAAGCGTCGAACAACACCGCGGCTGGCCATTATTCACTCCCGAACCGCCCACGTATTTTAATTTCCTCCGCTTGTTTATGCTCCACGGACTTCCTTCGACTTCCACGAACTAACTTTCCAACTCATGCACGATTCTTACGAACTCCCGGTAACTTTCGCAATTTTTCTTCGTTAAGTGAATAACCGTTTTGAATAACCTCGGAAGCCTCGTGCATAATATGTCAGATGCTTTACTAGCATTAACTTCAGTAGTTTGTGTAACGAAGGTGATCAATCAGTTGGACCATTGTGCACGAGGTGGGCTTAACAAGGACTTAACCCCTTGGTTTACCGTTTTATTAATGAACAAGTGCGCTACAGTCAACTACTTCAGCGTTCAAGTGTGCTACAGTCAACTATTTAAGTGTTCAAATGCGCTACAGTCAACTATTTAAGTATTCAAGTACACTACAGTCAACTATTTAAGAGTTCAGGTACACTATAGTCAGCTATTTAAGAGTTCAAGCTCCCTACAGTCGACTACTTAAGTTTTCAAATGCCCTACAGTCAACTATTTAACTGTTCAAGTACCCTGCAGTCAACTATTTAAGAATTCAAGTACCCTACAGTCAACTATTTAAGTGTTCAAGTACCCTACAATGAACTATTTAACTGTTTAAACGATTTAATAAACAACGAACAAACTGAAACGTGCAATTTCCCTTCAATTATCTTTTAACGGCCAAAAAAGCTTTCTTTATTATAGTTTTTATAAATTAGTACAAGCCTGTGTAGTGCTTTTCTAACCATGGAGCATAATCTGCGTTATGAGTGTGACTCGTTATAAGTCAAGGGGTTAACACGGCTCACCGTCTGTTTCCGCGTTGACTGACGTGTTTTCTAATGAACGTGTAAACTACACGTACCACTATGACAATGTCGCACGTTCTTGGAGAACTAAATTATAGTGACACAGAGTTGTTCAACGCGAATGCAGTAACTCGTACTGAACATCGCACAGCTATTTAAAAAATTATAAAGCAGAATCTCGGAAATGCTCACTGTTAACGCATTGACGTACGGTTAACGAGAATTCTCGTTTTCGTGTGACATACGATGGCAACCGGAAACGAGAAATCTCGTGCACTATTTCTCGAGTATTTTTTGCTTTCCAGTATTACCGACCTTTTTATAGCGGATATTCTCAGTTTGTTTTCTGAATTCGGAGGGATTACTGAATACGTACAAGTGTTCAATTAATTGCTATACAAGTTTATTTCTATTTTAAAATGTATACCTTCATAATGTAGGTGTAGAACATTTGTTTGTATCATTTTCACTATAGACCTAGTAAATTGTCCGACAATATAAGAAAGCATACCCTTCAGCATGCAATATGCAAGAAAAAAAATTCCAACTAGAGTATGCACAGTTCTCTGTAAATTCTGCAACGTTCCACTACACAAAGGGAGCTGCTTTACCAAATATCACACGACGAAAAAATTCTACAGATACTTATATTCAACTAAAAGAAGTTTCATTTAAATACACATATTAGGGTGGCAACTAAATTTGCGATCTTTCTAATTTCGTCGCCTAAAAATTCCCGCAACTCCACTATCACGCAGTCAAAAAATTACCACAACTATAAGGGAAGAACATTCGAAATTAAAATGTAAATAACTTGAATAAAAAATTATTCCAAGAATTTGAATAAACTTTTTCACACAAAAACCTTCGAGAGTCATTTATTTAAATTTACTTAAGTTTACGTGGTAAAGTTTAACACAGCCTTAGCGGTCGCTAATATGATAAGTCTAACCATGAAAGGATCATTTTATGGGAACATAGAAAAGTCAGATGTATCAGAAGTACATAAATCATTCGCGTCTGAAGAACATGTTGATAAGCAGCCTGCAATTCAGCTAAACAGTAAACGACAAAAAGAGCTCGTTAAGATATACATAGATCAAGGAAGAAAAACTGATTAGATGAAGGAAACTCCTTTTTACTCGATCACCGTTATCAGTACTTGGATCTTACCAGAGATCGTACGGTCGATCGGGCAAAACGATCGATCGATTGTTAATCGGACCAATTCGAAACCGCCTTAACCGAAAGTAATCGTGAATGCCAATAGTTCAATATTACAACTGATTGGAGAAACTTTGAAACGTAATTAAGGCGGTATTAACGAAAATCCCGTGACCGTGTACTTCACCTTCGCGACGATCTCTGCAAACTTCTGGCATCTTGAAGTTTTTCGCTGCCTCGTTGATTTTCTTCGCCTGCTTGCAAACATTTTCTAAGAAGAACCGTACAAGTTTCTAGTAACCACGTTATGAAAATACGACCACAACTTTTCATACTCAATCTTCATGGTACAGTATGAAACATACATGGATACATGGATACACTGTATTTGTTCCATTGCGTTTGCATAACAGATTCATGCTATTCTCTCGTATTCATTAAATGTTCATTAATCTACCTGCTATCAGTTACACCTGACAACTTCTCTAGTCTGTAGTCCTGAGTATACCTAAACAAATAATTAAAGTACACTTACGTAAAACATCACCTTAAAATTCTAAATATTAGAGTTATCCTCTGTAAATAGAGTAAATCTGGATATTAATAAAACAATATAGTTTAATTCATTTCAATTTCACCTTTCATAATATCGAATTACTAAAATAATGTTGGAATATGTTAAAAATGGAACAGGGGTACGTCCAGTTACAGCAGTTGATATGTAATGATGAACCAAATGAAATTAGAGTACTGTTCACAAAATAAGCAACACTTAACCCTCTATAACGCCATGTGACATGAAAGTTAGTTGCCTACACGTCAATATTTTTTAAATTTTATTTAGCTTATTCATCATTGTGTATAATTATATTCTACAATTATACTGCCACCAAGGAATCTGTTCATTTATTATTATGTTTATATTCCGCGATACAAACTTTATTATTTTCATCATACCCAAAAGAATTCCGGTTACAGAGGGTTAATATCAATGTCACTGATATACTTAAATAACAAACTATTCCAAAACATTTTATAAAATTCGAATAGCCACAATCCTCCGCGAAGGCGACTCCAAAGATTGTCACTACTCTCCGATTTAAAAGCGAACGATATTTATTATAAAAAAGAAAACACGAACGCTGTCACGAGAAAAGAAATTTTTTCAAACCAACCGAAACATTCGAAATAGACCGAAACGATAGGAAAAACTCTGAAATTACGGCGGTGTCGATCATCCAAGTAAAACCTTGCGGGCTTCTTGCCAATGGTCCGAGCTTCTGGCCGAGAAATGAATTTCCGATGACAAGAGTGGACCGACGTAACGACGCTTTTTCGGTCGACATAATTTAGCCACCGACAAAACGCAGCTGACAATGTTGCGAACAGTTCGACAGATAACACAAAGATTCTATATCGCGTTCAGTTTCGCGAAAAAAAATCACATAAACGCTACGTCACCTTCCGATTATGATTAGAAATGTCACCGGTTGGAAAAGAAAATTACTACTTGTAAGCAGCAATCGCTCGCTTCGCTGATAAGCAGACTGCGGATTTTTATATGATTATTCAAGAATTTTATTTATTACACATCATATAGAGTAAGCCAGTGATTGCCACCGGAGCTGTGCTCTTCCCCCACTCTAGGTCCATTCCCTTCGATCACAACCAGTACTTATATGAGGGAAATGGATCTAGAGTGGGAGAAGGCTGCAAATCCGGTGGCCTTCACTGGAGTAAGCGAAACAAAAGATACACTTTAGACATTTCAACCACAAAATGCAGTTCTGTCGTATGTAGACCTCTAATAATAAAAAACTGATTTGAACGGTAGGATTATTAAAATCTTTGAATTGAATCTTTGAAAAAAAGTGATGTAAAGAAATATACTGCAATTAGCCTGAAAGCCCCTCTGAAAGGAGGTATTTAAAAAAAAAGAATTTGTATTGGTCCAGTAGTAACGGAACTAATTAAGATGGACAAGTTACATTGTCCACTCTGTATAGTATGCAGTAAATGTAGTTCAAAGTCCATAAGCTGCACCAAACACTAGAATTTTAATAAAAATCGCAGGTGTTCTAAGACTTTTGACCTGAGCTGTACGTTTCAAGAGCTACATTCAAATTAAAAATATTGTAGTCTAAAAATGTATATTTCCATAAAATCTTAAATCCACTGATAAGAAAAGTTACGCAATGAGACCATGTTTTCCATGTTTTCTTACAATCTTGTTAACTCTGGTAATGAACGTACTTAAAGAAGAAAAATTGCTAAAACATTGCCAAGAAGCAGGTTAATCTCGATACAACGCGTGCATTGATCTGCCAGTGGATCGAGAAGCTGTGGATGCAGGAAACATGAGATTTCAAAGGAACACGGTAACACAGAAGCCGTCGTGAGATAAACCTGATTTGCTTGGCCGTTTGATGACCGAGGCACGGAGACCGGGTTCGATAACGTAGCGCGCAATTTACGCGGCTAAACAAGTGCCACGTGTTAGCAATAAACTAGTATTTATAGGATATAGCCGGATAGGGTGGTTCCCGGCTCTATTCTGAACACGCGAGAATTTGCGACGATGGTCTGGCTGGCGAAGCTCGATCGTGACAACTCAATGGCAGCTTGCAAGCTGCTGTCAATCTGAAACAACGTGATCAACCAGCCGTGATCACGCGAGGGTTATCGAAAGATACGAATAATTTTGAAACTGTCAGCGTCGATCAACGAGATTGGACCGGTACGTTCGCAAAGAAAAACGCAGACTGATCCCTGAATCGAAATTCTAGACAAAGCTGTGCTTTTGTGGTGTTTGCTTCGGGAGGAGACAAAGCTGTGACAAACTGATCCAGAGAGAGAGAGAAAGAGAGAGCAGTTTGACCTGGTTTCGATATTTTGCTAAAAGACGCTCTCACGATGCTGTACATTCTGCTGATTTATGTCCTCGAAATCATGCTCCCAATTCGAGGACCTATGCGCGATTCTATTTATGAGACTGAGACACGTACGATCGTCCTTACACACGCACGCGATCACTGTGATCATCGATGAAAGAAAAGGCTGGGAGATTCAGGGTTTGCGAAAAGGTCTATGCATTTTTCATGCGACGAATCCTCCCGAGGCCTTGATGATAATTACTCGTCCCTTGTCTCGTTCAGCAGTAAATAGTCTCCTATTTTTTTCATGTTCACCTATACAAAGAAAATGGTTTTGCTGTTCTGAAACTGACGAGTGCTTTTTTTACTGTTTCGTGGATTGAAAAGAGGTAGCATCACCAGCAAAGAGTTTGAATAACCAGTTCTAAGAGTTGTTACTATTTGTTCTGAACGCTTTGCACACTCGTGTTAATTACTAGAAATCTGATTTCCGTTGGACGGCACATTAATATCGTATGTGTAAGGAAATATTGACATTACAAGGCTGTGCAGCAAATACACGTGCTCGATCATAATAGAGAGCAAAATGCCGGAATTTATATGGTACTTGCGAATAGAGCCGTGTGCAGAAAATGGTCGCAGTCGATTTATACCTCTGCAGGGAAACTATGCTCGGTGAAGCCGTGATAAACGCTGTTTTCCAGATTATAGACTGAGTGCTACCAAATAGTTTCTATACAATACAGATCTCTGATTTCTCGTAGATTTGGGGAAAAAGCTGACTATCGATGACTTACCAATTGATTATTAATTATCTAAATTAGTGTAGCAAATAGAATAAAAGAATTATGTTATGAGAAATTTTTGTTTGGTATAGTATGAAATATCTCTGTGTATCTGAAAATAAATGCTGAAAATAACAGAAAATTTTTGTTGCACACGATGAAAGAGCAGGTCTAAACGAATTTCAAAGAAATCCGATTGCTGACGATTGTTCGCAATAAAAACGAATATTCCGCGCGGATAGACGGCAAAGGCGACGTATTCCACACTAACAACAAAACTCCGAAACAATTTCAATCAAACCCGTTCAATTTAGCGGGAAGCGCATAGGCGTGTCTAACTTTTGAACGGCAATTTGTAAATACAATCAACATGCAAATGCCCATATGCTATATTCTTGCTCTTAGACAAATTCCTATGGAAATTCCTATAAACTTCAAGGAAACTACAATATTTGATTATACTTCGTATGCATCCGGATAGTACATTCCTTGGAACATTTTGAAGCAACGACTATAGGGAAAATCAATATCTATCAGTAGAAGATACTATCAAACCACAGTGTAATGCAAAGTTGCATGTCACGTTTTTCGATTTCAGTAAAACAAATACGAAACTGGATGGTATATCACAGAGTGTCCGACCGTTTTTGCATCGTATAATTTTTTCTATAGCCAGACAGTAACAACGGGCGTTTAATTTTTGCGATGGCCCAATCATGCAAAAAATTCATTTTAATTACATTCGTATTACATTATTTATATTTTCGTGGAATGACCGGTCGGGGAATTTCAATACCAAATACGCAGACGGCTTTTGTAAACTTCTTATTTACATCTATCATGAATATCGTTCCTCCAAAAAACGGTCTTTTCACGATGACCTCAAAATTGTGAGAACGTCGGGGTGGATGACACGTTTCATAACATCGACATCGCGCGACAGAATGAAAGTAAAATCACGCATCGATGTGTATGCGAACGGTTCATTCTCCTCAATTTTATGAATCATTAATGAGACTGAATTGCAGACACATAATATTATATCCTTGCATTAATAATTAACTGGATTCATGTGAATATAATACTATTACTGAAAGTTTCATGACAACAATTAGATAGAAACTTTGGTCGTTGAAAATTGATAAATTAAGAAAATACTTCAAAATATTATAACACTAGATATTTTACTCTAGCAACTAACTGATGATTTTTCTACGAAAGCTAACTACAGTAGAAAATGTAGCACATCACGAATTTACACGGCACGAGTAACGAGCATTAAAATCCCCCGTCCATTAACTTTCCCGCGACAGTAAACATTAACGGTTTGTCAAAAAGCTTTCCGCCAATAAACGTCAATCAACCTATTACACGTCAGGCTGAGCTTTACGAACGGTCACCCTAACTTCGATAAAAAGTAAAAGCAAAAGTACGAACGACGTTTCCGTGATATCATGGTTCCAATCTTCGTTAGAATCACCCTCTCTGTACGAGGATCACAACTGGACCTCGTTGACGATAAGCCTAAAGGACGATCAGATTTCGGAAACGAAAATACAATCCAAACTGTAAGCCTAACTGTAATAGAATGCGTTCAATATATATTCAATCGTCTGATATCGATACTATCTAATGGAATAAATCGATACACTTATAGAAAATGAATTTTATAATATTTACCATGGTGTTGATTTAGCTGAAACTAGACACGGAATACCGTTGTGATTCGCCATCGTGCGTAATGGGGCTGTCACGATTTCTTATCACTCACCAGACACGTTTGACACTTCTTGATAGGCGATATAACGATTGGAAATTTGATAAAAAGCACCACGACACTTCTCCGCCGAACGCTATCTATACACTGAAAGCCGGAAAAGCCACGCGATCGCGGAACTACCCGCCAAGCCGAGTAACCCCGAGCACCCCCGGAAATCGACGAGCGGCCGCGAACGACCGACGAAGACGGCCGAGCCTCTGCGCAGCGCTCCACGAGAGCGTCGTATATTCTGTAAAAAAAACATTCAATTAGAGGAAAAATGAAAACAATTATCATCGTAAACTATAATTACTTTAGTTGTTCCTATTATTCGTTGTTTTGGGTTTTCAGAGTTCCAAACCTAATCTTTCAATTACCATGTATCCAGAATTTAAAAAAAAAAGACGATTTGTAAACATTAAAAGTACCCCTTTTTTTTAAGTTTATCACAGTAAGCTGTGAATTCATCTCTCGAAATTGATATTTGTTATAAAGAATTACGTATAAGAGAATCAATCAAAGCAGTGACCTTGAATGGCCAATACTTCGAGTCTCTACCATAAATAGAACTATTCGAAAAAATAGAGTCTTATGTTAATAGAGATTCTGCCGAACTTAACACTCTCACTTGTGAAATCTATCTCTCCTATCTACTCTATCACAATTCTCACGCTGGAATTCGATCTAAAAACAAATTTCACACTTCGAATAACACGCGAAGCGAATCTATCGCCCTCAATGTAATGGCGCGATTCTAATTTTAACCGTGCACTAAAAGGAAAAACAAATTACCATTCTCGCAGCGTACAAAAAACTATTTGTCTCATTTCCGAACGTCTCAATGTATTATTATTCGACAATGCAACGGTTTATGACGCAGAAACGTTTAATCAATCCGATTAATAAGTAGAGACAGAATTCAAAGGATCAGAGCATCGCCGCGCGGACATCAAGCATGGCGCAAATTCGCGTGAATTTCGAGGGACATTTGAAATCGGTACAGATGGCGATAGGGTGGCCGCGGTTCTGAGTTCGTAGTGAAAAATGGCCGGCGCGAACGATTGTTTCAGCATTGGGAGCACGGTGGCCTGTAAAACCTGTTACAAGGAGGAGATCGAAGGCGAGGTGCTAGCGTTCGATCCACAAACTAAAATGCTGATCCTAAGTATCCTTTTCTTGTAAATTCCCCGAAGGTTTCGCCGTTCCCAACGAATACACGCACTCTGCGCTTATCCGTCTCTATCTCGTCTAACGTTGCCACAGAAAGTGTAAATAACTATCGAGATATCCGCGATAGATCTCGTGATCCTAAATGAACGTCAATCAGATTCGCGTCTCACGTTTTTCCACGCGGTACGTGCGATACCGCTTGTCAATTATTCGACGATCATACGAGTCAGCTACGAGAAGTCAGGTTAGTTTCGTCATTCAATCAACCATGCTGGATTTTCCGTTGCTTTTATTGCCCCGCCGCGATCCGTTTCGCGAACGTAACTTTCCATAGCTCACGAGGCCACTTTCACCTTAATTTTCGTGAAAATTCCTATGAGAGAATGTTTATGGTCTGATATGAATGTCTGAATGCTTTACTTATAACCTTAAGAATGTATTTTGATGGAGGAGTCATCATGACAGGAATATTTATGAAATGAAAGCACGTCTGACTTTCATGTTTGTCGATACTGATTGTTCCTTAACCAGAGTTACTTAGAATGTCCGTCATCGAGTGGCGCACCCACATTAAACGACGTACATATAGTAAATTTATCCTTGGTTTCCGAGGTCCAAGTAAAGCGGGAAGTTAGTCCCACAACTAGTGAACCACCACAAAGCCTTAATTTGCAAAAGCTGAATAGAAGAGTACGTAATCAAATCGAAGAGAAGAAGAAACTGGTAATGGCTCTGCAGGCCGGAGTATCTCCAGAGGGACAGAAACTCTTCAGTACTATATCAAAGACTATTCCGGAAATAACGTGGAACGGAGTAAATATCGTTGTATTCGACAATGTCACAATCAGACCCCCGTACAAAGTCGATAATGTCCATGGAAACACAGAGTCTGGAGCATACAAACATGTAAAGAAAGTGGTAAGTACTTTAAGATATCTGTTGCTGTACGATGCTTTGTATTATCTTCATACATGCATTTTTGTAGGTTGAAAAACACATCAAAGATACCGAAGCATCTGCACAAGCACAACAACAGCGGGAACAGCAACAAAAGCAAAAAGGAGGAGCAATGCAATAAGAGTTCAAAAAGGCACTATACCACAAGTAAAGCTACGATGCTTTCTCAGAAGTTCCAGTATTGAGGGAAAGTAGGAAACGATAACAGGATATTAAGAATTAAAACCATTGCAGAACTACTAGACAAGCCTACCATGAAAACCAGCATCATAGATAAAATTCAGTTTGTTTCATTGTGAGGAAGCACTCTGAAAGAGCAAAGTGTAAATTCGATATTGAAATTCAAAATAAGTTTCAAATACATTCGTCGCATTGTATGTGCAGCATTTCGTGAAGCAATGGAACAGATCGTACTCGATTTTAAACGAACAGCATAATCTTCAATGAAGAGTGCTGTTTATCTTATCTAAAGAAGCTGCCATACACCTTATGTTCTGCTGGAACTATCGCTCGTACGTGAGCTCTGATGCAGGTGTGTTTTAGTTTAGTTTTACATTGTTACAAATACGTTTAGTAGTTGTTTACAGATCATTGATATACACGAGATGGTAGCATGATTCGATCGTCACACAAGTACCAATTTTTTAAAATACACACATCGGTCATTCGCGGTATGATTTAAGTCCGTATGAAACGGTTCAACATTTTTAACACATTACCGTCAACTGAAAAAGAAGAAATGATCAACGAAATTTTTCATAAACGAGTCACCCGATTTCGATACTGACTGAAATCTTACGTTCAATCGATAAAACCACGATCCATTTCATTCTAAATCGCCCACCTGTGGTACCGTTGATCTGTCGAAATTTGTAAACAAGGCAAAACACAAACGTTACACTTTCATCACGCCTGCGTCGGCACGAGACGTCTTCGGTGGCAAAACGATATTGCAAGACGAAAGTACATGCCCTTGCACGGCTCGAGCTATAAAATTGTTATTTAAAGAGAACAACTACTCGGTTCGTGCAAGGGCGATTACCTTTTGACTTGCACCTA
Organism: Macropis europaea; assembly: GCA_916610135.2. Classification (NCBI taxonomy): domain Eukaryota; kingdom Metazoa; phylum Arthropoda; class Insecta; order Hymenoptera; family Melittidae; genus Macropis; species Macropis europaea. Next base: position 26,123,647 of record OU744344.1, read on the forward strand.
GGAGAGTAACTTTGTTTACAATAATAACGGAACGCGTTTCGTGCCCTGTACTTTTTGAACGCGGAGAAAAATGTAAAACAGAAAGGAAAAAAGATTATAAAATTAATTACATGAAAAGACACAAATAAATGTAATATAAATTCTATGAGTGTGTTTTATATTTATTAATTCTTTCCTCAAGATTCTAATTTTTATTCTCGGTCTACAACCGCGATACTACGTAAAGCTACGTTCCTTGGAATACAAAGATTCCCTGTAAAAATCATGCGACTTATTCCGCAGTCTCATCAACTTCTTCAATTGTTTCTGTAACATTTGTACTTCGTACAATTGCGCTCAAATCGTGGGTTACACGAGCAATTCGAGCAGCAGCTTTAAACTTGATAGCCGCTCGCTGCTTTTCGGTTTTCTTTTTCCACTGAAAAACAGCATTAAATCATACATTAAGACTTGATTAAATTGTCAACAGAATATTCTACTTTTATTCCAAACAAATTCTAGGTAGAAAATTCTGAAATATGTTCTTTTTTTTGCAAGAATGTAGAAACTGCAACATATACTTTAGTAGTCTAGAGATATATTTGCGTGTGGTACCAACTACTACAATGTCACTACATATTCTTATACTTTTCATGTTAAAGTTTAATAAATCTAATGGCGTTGGTATAATTGTAAAGAATATAACAAGGATTAATATTATTTACAGAAAAAAAACTCTTAAATATGATACGGAGACATAATTTTACTAAAATTGCACATGAGGATATTACTAGTGAACAAAAATAGGTTTGATGGTATTTTTTTTAATGCTGTTGGTAGAAAATTTCCCTATGTTTCATATTCCCCACCACCGTAGTTTGAGTAGGACAGAGAAGGAACATCGTGGTTGAGTGTTTTGAGTGAACGTTTTGAGTTTGTTACTCTATATTCGTGCTGTGCGTGTAGTTTTATATTTTTTGTAATGAAATGAAATAAGGTAATTGTCGTCAATTTCATCATAAATCGCGTGTACTAGAAATTCCGCTAAAATGATATTGGACTGCATATAGAAATTACGATTAATTTCGTTTTTTAGCGGGACGTCGCAATGACCGAAATTTTTACAAAAACGCTTGTAAAAAAAGTGTTGCGAAGTGTTTTGAGTTCTGTCAAATCAAACTCATGCCACTAATTCACCTTATGAGGCTTAATAACAATTTTCACGTAATATTATTCGCGAATGCGTGAAGTGTTTATCCTAACCTAATCCGATAGTTGACAAATCTGCGACGGACCGAATCTATGTTAATAAATTACGTTTCGAATGTTTCGTTTGATTTATGGTATTCTTTAGAAAAATTGGCTAAAACGGCGGTATTTAATAAAACCAATGAAGTACACAAAATTTGTTTTATATGTGCAGTTTCTATGATTTCTGAAAATTTGTATCATTTGTTTAATAGTGTGATAAGTTGATGATGGTAACAGTCCTGTACTCACATCTTCATCACGAGATGGTAAGTTTTCAATGTATTCCTTCATTTCTTCTTTCTTGGGATCTCCAATAACTAACACGGATACACAACCGTCGACCGTACCTAAAACAATGCTTTTGCCATCGTAGGTGCTATCTATTGCACTCAACTCTGCTTGAACTCTGTAATTTGCTATCATTTCACAGTCTGATGACCTACGAATCAAATAAATAACAGAATTTTGTAAACTTTATACATGTAACCTTGCATGTATTTACCTAAATACACGTATAGTTTTGCGACCGCTGTGATAATATAGGACATATTCATCTGTACGATTGAACATGGATATTACAGTGAACACTCCCTCTGCCACTTTGGGAATATATGTTTTTACATTGGTTCCTTTCTTCAACTCTAAAAGTTCTAAACCTCCTCTATAATAATAATATTACCATTGAAATCTTATATTTAAATGCCACATGGAAATAAATATTACCTGCTAGGTGCATATAATGTATATTTTCCATCCTTGCTGATATTTCCGCTCCATTTTGGAATTGTACGAACAATTTTCTTTTTATTTATATCCAGAATGGTACCTTTATCGGCTCCAATGATTCCCACCCACTGAGGTTTGTTTGGCATAGGAGTCACACACAAAATATCCTATTCATGTATACAATATGTGTAAAAACATTGTTAAACAATATACGTGTATAGAAGAAAAATGTATTATGCTTGAGGACTGTTCTTACTTTAAATCCTGGTAATTTGATGGGAATTTTACCTATCAATGCACCTGTTTTTGCATTGTAAATTATTACACAATCTCTGTTACCCTTATCAGCTGCAGGAGCAACCAGGAAAGAATTGTCAGATGTTATCACAACATTTCTAAATGGAGTGCTCGTGTGACTCCTGACTGGATACTCCAATGAAAATATTGTTCTTCCATCTGTTAAAAATGATTGCTCCTAGTAACAATTGTTAAGTTATTTATTAATTATCAACTAACCAGGAATTGTTCTAATTGTAAGGGTAGCATTTGTTTTCATATTTTCTACTCCAGCAGGATTCTTAGGCCTTGAAACAGCTATAAATTTCGACGATTTTTCAATTAATGTCAATTGCCTCACGTGTTGTTGTTCTTCTTTGAACAACACTTGCTCTGTAATTCTGTTCCATATCAATACATTGCCTGACTCTGTTGAAACTATGTATCTGAAAGAACACAAGTACACTAACAAATAGATTTGTCATAATTTGTTTGTAATCTGTATTATTATAAAATTACTAACTTGCCGTCGTGTGTGATGCAAGCGTGTGTAACGATTGCTCCCAAGGGGCTGTCCGCTAATTTTGAAATTAACTTTCCCGTTTGCAGATCCCAAATCCCTACACAATCCCTGGTAACTATTGCTGCTAAATTACATTCTTCTGCCAAACTGTGACCATAAGTAATATCAAATAAAAATCTTATTTTCATTTACAATCAAAACAAACTATATTTTTATACCTTATCATATCGATCTGTAATTCGTGTCTATCTATTACGTGAACTTGTTCAAAGATGTTATTTATATTCCAGACTTTAACACTTCTATCGATGCTTGATGTCACTACGCTGTTCCAATTGCCAACAGTCAGAGCTTCCAATTGAATTATCCTCGCAAAATGGGCGTCCAGTATTTTTACTAATTCGGTCGTCTCAAGACTCCAAACGTATAAATTCTTTCTGAAGGTTCAAGGATTTTTATTTATTTTATTTTATTTAATATTGATAGAATTAGGTTTGATACGCACCTAACGCCAGCAACAGCATAATTCTTCGTGCCACTGACCATTATAGAATTCGAGCACATCATCTTCGTGCTGATATTTCGAACACCGTTCGGCAGCATCAGCACGTGTGCATCACTCTTGCTCTCCAAAAACCAAACGACGAACCCATTCGCACTGGTAGCTAGAAGCATCTCCTCGTCCCTGTCTAATTTCAATTGCAACAAATACTCAACGTCGTCGTTGAAAGCTCTAGGCATATCGAAAACTTTCTCCCATTCCGACGACGTTTCGTCGCAGGTGTATTTCGTGACTCCGTAATCGCTTTTTCCGGTACACGCGTACAAAACCTTCTTATCGTTAGTCATTACCATGACACTGAAAGAAATCGATTAATTTAAAAATAACACAACAGGAACGTCTAATCAATCTTTCGAATTTCACCTGTGAAAATGTAGAGGATCCAACGATCCTTTCTTTCTATAAGTATGCAGAAGCATAGCAGTGTCTTCCATGTTTCCAGACCAGAAGATTATTCTGTAATTCTCCAAACTCGAATGCTCCACGTCTGTAGAAAAAAACATTCATACACCACTGAATCGATGTTAAGCACCCACATGTACTTACACAGAATTGGCCATTTATTAGAGTCCTCAGGATTCGTATGGGTGTCCAACAAGTTACCCCTTAAATCGAATCTGCACCAGCCTAGTTTGCCAGAGACGAAAAAGGATTGATTGGTCAGGTGAACTCCGCAGACGGGATCCTCGTCCGGGAAGGGATTGTCGATGATCACGAACTCACTCGTCAGAGTATTCAAAACGACGCTCTGTTAACAGGTTCCCTTCGATCAGACCATAATTCAGAAATTCATTCGAACATCGTGTTCGGTGGATCACCTGATTATTAGTGGTGAACGCTGCGGCGTATCTGTTGTCCGGACTGAGGACCAGATTTTGCATAATTCCTTCGACGCCCGGATTAACGTCTCTGGTCATATCGCTGGTGCTCAGATCCCAGGTGATAAACCTGTTCGATATCGAGACCACGTATCTGTAGTCGGACGTTAGGCAAAAGCCGAACACGGCGAATTGATGGCCCTCAAGCGAGTACTGAAAGATTTACGGATCAGCTATGGACGTTTCAGAGCGGTCGAGCTTGATGAAGTACCTTCAGGGGACCTCCAGGTGTATGCAGACAGTGATAAACAGGAAGCAGAGCGCAATCCTTCGCGCCGTCGTTATCGCATGCTCGGAGCAGCATTTTCACATTCACGTTCCCGCCAATTTCGGGCAGTAATCGCCCTATTAGCTGGGGCGCCAGCATATCGGGATGGGAGCCCAAGATCGCACCTCCTAATCGCAACGCATCTGCTACCAGCATCAGTTCTCTGCAATGAATCAGCTTTTGCTGAATACCCTGGTGTCTACACTGCTAATGTCTATGCAAATGCACAGGATGGAATGATATTTCGATCAAGAAATGAATCAAAAGTGTAAAATAAGTTTTCTTCGTACGAGGTTGTTTTTGTGAAGAACCACTTTGAAATAACATCAAACGCTGACGTAGCTACAGCATCGTTTAGCGAAGATTGGTCTCTGTTGTTTTTGTTTGGAAGATTGTGAAATGGTACTTTTTGGTTGAAGATGAAAGTAGTTGCAATGTTAATCAACCAAAAAAAAAAATTATTCAAACGTTTGAACAATTAAAGTGCAGTCCGCATTAAAGAGAGTTCATGAATCCATACCCTACTCAGTTGCCCTAAGTGAAATTTATTCTACAATGTTGACGTATTTTTTAGTGAAGAATCATCCTGCGCCTGTTTGAACTGTGTTTTCTATCCAACTCTGTGTATTTTTATTGATTAACTCCCTAGGCATTGATCTTGGCTAGTGGCCGATGTCGAGTGTGAATTATTAAGATAAATAAATAATTGTATTATTTTTCGGTCTATACCAAGCGCAACGATGATAATTGCATCTCGAAATTGTAGTTTGTTTCAAAGTTACAATAATTTATGTAACAAGTTGCATGGTATCGTCTGAATGATCAGAAACTCGGCGGTCACACGGAAAGGCAAGCTAAAAATCACGCTGTGCCTTAGACATTAATACCTTTTTCTAGATGAGTATGTCTCATGTAAATCGCCTAAAAATCTACAGTCTATCAACGATGCCCTCACCTAACGATATTCTGATTATCGATGAAAGTGCACGCATCCTCGAAGTCAGAGAGCACAGCTTGCAGCGGACAGGAGCTGAGCTTGGCGTGCAGCCACTCATAATTGAATAAAACGTTTTCAAAGAGATCGTTGAAACGTCGCGATCTGACCAAATGGAACGGCAACTCGCCAAACTGGAATAAAGAATGAGTTAAATTGAAATTAACTATCAAAGATAGGCCATCATCTTCGTGTACCTTTCTCAAATTGTATCTAGTGATGGTTCCTTCTTTGGAGTAAAATGCAAGCGGTTGTTCAGGCACTTTCCTATCCGCTATACCTTCCTTGTCTGCCAAATTGAATCTGCAAGCATAACTCATACGTGAAATCGCCTCAACACGTTCAATTCATTCAACTACGAAGGTGTTAGGTCGGCTACTCGGAAGATTCTATCATTTACCGATGTCTCTGAATTTCTGTATACTTGAACGGTTTGGGACGACCGCCTCCCCAGATTCCAAGATAGTAATCGGCGATCATTGAATGAAAATACATCGCCATGTTCATGTTCTTGAAGTACCTCTCTTTAGCCGAGTCCCTGAATTGTCTGTGGTACCAATTCAGCACGCTGACGCCGTCGGCTTCTCTTTCGCTCAGGTAGTTCGGCAAATCGTTTCGTATTCTGGTCCAGAGCAACGGTGGGATCCGTCTGACCGGAGGCAAATGATACTGATAAACATCGTCTAGCACTTTATCGTCTAACGAGATCAAATCTTCGAGTTCCGACTCAGATAAACCTGATTTTGCAGCGGTTATGTAAGCCAGAGCGTGGAACACCAGAATCTTCCCGTGTTGCTTCTCGATCCTCTCGAAAAGCATCATGATGCTGTCCATAACGGTGCTGGTCAGGTGAGTGTCGGCTGGCTTCGTGTAACTTCTCCATCGGCAGATTTCTGCGAAGACCAGCTTCACGAAGATTGGCAACGAGCAATTCGATATGGCGTTAGCCACCAGACGCCACTGATAGTTGTTCAGGTCCCTGTGAGCTGTTTTCATCCACATCCTGCGAACGGGATTCATCTTTGTGACATGTTTGATAGACGGCGATGGAAGAAACGAAAAGAGATTCTTTTGTGAAAGAAATAGAAATTAACCCTTTTGCCCCTAACGCCGGCATCCATTTGATAACGTGTAGATACGAATGCCGTCTTTTGGTTTATGCCATTCTTTTTTTTTTTAACTTGTATAATACAACAAAATAGCAGATATTACACTTTGTTTGCAGCGAAGTGTAGACTTTGTATAGCGGTAGCATACTGACAACTCCGCCGTAGCAAAAGGGTTAAGAATTAGGAGATTCGTCAGGTACAAGTAGAATCAGAACTGTTATAGTTATTGCTACCTTATTACTTCCATGGCTAAATCTTCACCCAGAGCTACGACTTCGATAAAATTCTCCTCTGTATCTATCATTCTCCTCAGTAGTTGATAATCCCGAGAAATCACGGGATTCGATTCCTCAGCGGCACAGGAAAGAATCATCTGAAATTTTGAATTTCTCCTAATCCACGATAATGTCAGACTTTTGCAAGAGTTCATCAGCTTATACCTTGCAGTTTGTTGGGAGTCTGGTAGGCAACCATGATAGCTTATTCCCTTGCGTTCCGGTCAGTTGATCCACGCTGTCCAGAAACAGCAAGATCGGTTGTTCGGTTGTAGCAAGAGTCAATAAATATTTAAAATAAGCTGTCAGCGGTACCAGGTCGTCAGGAATTTCTTCGAACGGCAACATGAAGTTGTAGGAAATCTGTATTTAACAAAACATCTCTCTTAGCGAAAACAATTAATTTTTTCAAATTCACAAGGTCCTGTAATTTGTAGGATTTGAAGATTTTCACGTGAATAAAAAATGATACACCTAGTCAGGCCTAATGGGAGCATCAGAGATCACGTGGTAAAATAAAAGTCTACATTCGAAATAAAAAATAGGTAATACAATTATGCCCAGAATTATTAACTTCTGAACAACTTTGTCAGAGACTGTACATTCATTTCTGCGCTTACTTGTTGACAAATGGATATCAACGTAGGTGTGAGAGCACTGCTGTCAGGTGTAGTGCCAAGAAATCGAATGATGCTGATGGGTTTCTTCCCTACGAGCCATGAGGTGCTGGTCAGACCCGCACTCTTCGCTAACAGAGACGTTTTTCCACATCCACCTTCTCCGTACAACACTAAAGGCTTGTCACTGTCTCCTAACATGTACTCCTTGATGTTCTCCAAAGTGTCTTCTCTTCCATAGAACACCTGAGCAGTTCAACAATTTCAACAAAGCGTAGAACCTATGGACCCTGGTCTGACTCGTACGCTTACCCTGACTGAATTATTGCAAGCGTGAAGATGCTGCAAAATTTCTGTTATAATTTGTCCCTGTGCTGAACTGTCTTCTTTTCTCATAGCACGGTCTACCAGTTTCAGTATGTTCCGGTAGAAGTGAGTTATGAAATGCTGAAGGTACTCGCCGTGCGTTTCTGTGTCCAAACCTTCTCGACCAATCCACTCCACGGTGTACCTAAACGAAATGCAATTGGAACACTAGGAACGAACGTACAAAATTGACATTCTACTTTTATTTTCTTCTAATTTGTACCTCTGTAGATTTGTACTTTCGATTTTGTCCGGAAGTCTTTCGTCCCTCAAGTTAGCCAACAGTTTGGAAGCTTCGTTGTCCAAGCTCCTGTTCGCTATGTCCAAGAACAAGCTAGCTTTCCTCAGGTTTTGCAGATTAATGTTGTTTATGTACCTGATGTACGCCAGACAATGGTTCTTAGTATTTTTAACGTTCAGGATACCATTGATCACTTCCCTCTCGGTGACTGCGTTCAATTAAGAATCAGTGAGCGTCGAGATGCATTGGTTTATTGGTTCAGCTTACCAGACATGAAGTAATTGTGCATGGTGTCCTTGTCGAATTTTCCTGAATTGTACAGCGACTGTGCACCTTTCCGAAAGAGTTTCTGCATCTTCACCATGGTGTCCCACCAGATGGCCTGATCCTCCTGCTGCAGCTTCGGTATTCTCTGAATTGTTCAAGAATTAATTAAACCGATATTTTCAACCATTGTGTATGTTAAAAGAAACTTCTTGTTACTTTGTTATTGAAGTTCTTGAGGATTGACGATATCGGTTGCAAAATACTAGTCGGTGGTACTGCATTGCTGTCTTTTTTGTACCATCTGTCCAGGAGACTGACGTCCATTCCCTGACCCTCTAACTCTGTTCGTAACATTTCTAACTCAGAACTGCGAACGTAAGTCGGAATTGGGCGATAACCATACTTCTGTCCGAGAAACACCTGGTAAAAGCGAACAGAATACTCTGTGCTCTGATTTCTTGCAATGTCACGGTTGTACAAATTGAACTGTTCATTTTACCACGAAATTAGGACCCATGGAGAGCCTCTGACAATTTTCTATTTCCCTCATACAGAGTTCTGTGGTCATGTGATCGTCCGTAGCTTCGTCTCGTACGCCCCATCTCATGTCAACTACCTGTAATTACAGTGTTAATTAAGTCCACCCGTTCAATCAGTCTAGTCATATCTCTTTTCCGATTTTAGATTAAAATTGAATTAGATGTCAGGGTTGATTCATCGTGCGTCTAACTTTCAGACAGTGTCTGAAGTTTGGAGAACTTTTCCTCGTTTGCACGAACTGGTGCCTGGCACAGTGGAAATCAATTTCTTCTTCAAGGTCACGCTCATGCGACGCCGTTTTTGGCTACCTATAGCAGCTGTATATATTACAATACACATGCAACATCTGTTTGATTTGTAATGTAAGAAAATATCCACAGGATATATTTTTCTGTCTCCGGAGAAGTTTATATTACACATTGTTAAATAAACTACCTGAAATTCTAATCCGTGTTTCTCTCTACAATAATCCTTGATCTTGGGGTAGCACTGAGCCATCAAAGTGTTCCGTTCCATAGCGGTGTCTGAGTTAAAAAATTATTTCTCTCAGTTTTTGGGGCTACGGATAGAAAATTTTATTAATGTTGAAAGCTCACCGGTGAAAGTCGAACTCGTGAATATTCTGACGATTTTCGAGCTGACTGCTGGCAGGGATTTCAAAGATCCCGCGAAGATCGAATCGATGGTCGCTTCGTCCATTTTTTTCTCTTCTCAATGAGTACGTTTTATTTTTCTGACGATTGTTCGGCAGGATATTTCGGTTGCGTCATGTTACCAGGAGAATTGCGAGGGCACTGAGACCGTGTCCAGAATATCTTGAGCATTTATAGGGTGTGGATATATATCCGTGCATCACGAACATCCCTGCGTACACTTCTCACTCCAACACGTTATAAACAACGTCACTGTATTTTTAAAAAAAAATTTGAATTGATACTAACATGTACGAACAATTGAAACAATTATTACAACCGTAGTACGTTGTGCAATATTTAAAAACTTCAATCAAAGGGTATGATAAAGAACACCTGAGTGGTTGCTAAGGGTTGTTTGCAGGCTTAAACCCCGCTCCATTGATTTTAAGAGAACTATGTAGCTTGCATTGTGCAATACTGTATTAAATAACTTTTTGTATATATTTAATGATACAAACTTCATTTTATTTAGCAGAATGTTGCTGAAAGAACTGTACAGTAGTGTTTCTCAAATAGGAAGATTTAAATCGATTTTTGTGCAGATTTTCTGATGGACCAGACGTAGCAGAAACCGAAATTTTGATTAATCAATCAAAATGGCACCACCGGATCCAGTGACGCAAATGAACACGTACAGATCGTACGTGACCATGCTGGCTGATCCAATTTCAAAGGATGAGTTGAAATTGAAAGCCGCTCAGGAATTGTCGGAAAATTTCGAGGTATATCGAATTCCCTCCACCATCCTCTGTCATGCTGTTTTGTTCTTAACAAAATTAACAGGAAAGGTTCTTTTGGTACAGGTGATCCTGTGCTCCTCGCAATATCCGGCATTTCTTGACCACATGATGAAGATATTTCTGAAGATACTCCAAGAAGGCGAGCCGCACTTCATATCGGAGTACAACATTCAACAAGTCAGAAAACTGATTCTGGAGATGATCCATAGATTGCCGAGTAACGATTACCTGCGTCCCTACGTGAAACAGATCTTGAGCCTTATGTCGAAGCTGTTGGAGACCGACAACGAAGAGAACGTATTAGTCTGTTTGAGAATCATCATCGAACTGCACAAACAGTACAAACCAACCTTCAACCCAGAAGTAAGTAATTTGTAAAATATTGTACACGCTCAACGTTTAAAAGTGTTAATTCTAAAGCTTAATTTCTTTTTTGCAGATACAATATTTCCTGCAATTTGTTAAATCCGTGTACAGTGAGCTACCAAAGAATCTACCAAAAATATTCGAGCCTCGTCCGCCATTAAGAGTCAAAGATTTGTCAGAAATAAACATAGACGCGCTTCTGAAAGAAACGTTCACTATAACAGCTATACAGAGTGAAAAGAAAGCAGCTGACGGCACTGTTGTTACAGTAAGTAGCTAAAATTGTTCGTTATTCGCTGGACCATAGATTGTCATGATTATTAATTCTTCTAAATTTTGCTTTTCAGTACAATCTCATTCCAAAAGCGGTGCTGTCCCTCAAGGTTCTCCAGGAGCTACCGATCATCGTTGTACTGATGAACCAGTTGTACAAGCAAAACGTGCACCAAGATGTGTCAGATTTTATTCCTCTTGTGATAACAACCATAACTTTGCAACCGAGCCCTCAGCACAGAGCTTCTCCAGGGTTTAACAAAGAAGTTTTTGTTGATTTTATGGGAGCTCAGATTAAAACTCTCTCCTTTCTGGCGTACGTGATCAGAGTTTATCAAGACGTGGTGTCTCAGCATAGTTCTGTTCTGGTAAAAGGTATACTTGGTTTGTTCACCCTGTGTCCAATGGAAGTGGCACACTTGCGTAAAGAGTTGGTGATCGCATCGAGGCACATACTAGCGACAGATTTAAGAAACAAGTTTATACCTCACATGGAGTGCTTCTTTGATGAAGACATATTCATAGGACGAGGGTGGACCACGCACGAATCTCTGAGGCCATTAGCGTATTCTACTCTAGCTGACCTGGTTCATCATGTCAGGTTGTTGTTACCGTTGAGCGACGTTTCGAAAGCGGTACACTTGTACAGTAAGAACCTGCTTGATCAGAGCCTTCCAACAGCTGTTCAGATGGTGTCTTGTAAACTTTTGATGAACCTGGTGGACACAGTCAGGCAGAGATCTGACGCTGAGAACAGCACACAAGGTAGAGAGTTGTTAATGCGCATTCTACTTGTGTTCGTCTTGAAATTCAAGACCATAGCCAAGATCTACATACCCATTTTGCGTAACAAGGCGAAACAATTAACTCCTCCTGGCCTGGATATCAAAACAGAAGACGCGAAGCCGGTTCTTCCGGATTTAAATGAAGATAAAGAGTCTGGCAAGTCGAAATTTGGCTTTCCTTCATCTCAGGCCATGAGTTACAACGTGGCTGACTATAGAAATTTGGTGAAGAGCTTGGTGCACGGTGCAAAGGCCATAACTTCTAATTGCATCAACAGCAAGACTGGCGAAGTGACTCAGTCCAATCAGTTTCAATCTAAGGAGACTTTGGTGTACATCAAGCTGCTAAAATGGGCATTGCCCGCTTTGGATATTTACACCATAGGTCCTCCGACGATCGGGGCCATGGGTCAGCCAGGTAGACCCGCGCAATCTCAAACTATAAGAACGCGAGAGGAGAAAGAAGTGTTGGAGCTATTTGGAAACGTGTTCACTCAGATGAACCCTCAGACATTCCAAGAAATATTCTCGACTTCCATCGACTACATGGTCGAAAGGATATTCAAAAACTGTGCTCTACAGATTATTGGTAGCGCTTTTCTGTCAAACCCCACGATATCGTCTATGTTCGCAACTATACTGGTCGAATATTTATTAGAAAGAATGGGTGACATGGGTTCTAACGTCGAAAGGAGCAATCTGTACTTGAGACTCTTTAAACTCGTGTTTGGAAGTGTTTCTCTGTTCCCTGCAGAGAATGAACACATGCTGAGGCCTCATTTGAATCAAATAGTCAATCGAGCCATAGAATTAGCCATGTCAGCGAAAGAACCATACAATTATTTTCTATTATTGCGTGCTCTATTCAGATCTATTGGTGGAGGATCTCACGATCTCCTGTATCAGGAATTTTTACCTTTACTTCCTAACATGTTGGAAGGTTTGAACAGATTGCAGTCGGGTCTGCACAGGCAGCACATGAAGGATCTATTCGTTGAACTATGTTTGACGGTCCCAGTCAGGCTCAGTTCTCTGCTACCGTACCTACCAATGCTGATGGATCCTCTTGTTTCCGCTCTGAATGGTAGCTACTGTCTAGTTAGCCAGGGTCTTCGAACGTTAGAATTATGCGTCGACAATCTTCAGCCAGATTTCTTGTACGAGCATATACAACCGGTCAGAGCAGATCTGATGCAAGCACTTTGGAGAACTCTGCATAATCCTACGGACCAGGCTCACGTGGCCTTCAGAGTCCTGGGTAAATTTGGTGGTGGTAACAGGAAGATGATGATCGAGCCGCAGAAATTGGAATACAATGATCGAGAGACGAATTCACCAGCCATAGTTGTGTACTTTCAGGAACCCACCAAGCCAATCGACTTTCCTGTAGGGAAGGTGATCGAGACTGCCTTCAATGCTCTGAAATCGAACAGTACCGACTCGTTTTACCGTAGACAATGCTGGGAAGTAATTAGCTGCTATCTGGCAGCTTCTCTTAGACTGGACGACAACAACGCTATTCTGTACAAACTTTTCATGCATCCCAGCTTCAAGGAAGGCAAAATTCTCCACCAGCAGGGTCCTCATTACAAATGTCCCGATGCCGTCGCTAGAAACGTCCAACAAACAGCTCTGACAGGACTGTTTGTTGCTACAGCGATCAAAGAGCTAAGACACTCCATGTTAGGTACCGTTGTATCTATCGTGAGACACTATACTATGGTAGCAATTGCCCAACAGGCTGGTCCATTCTGTCTAACTGGAAGACAAGTTCGTATGCAAGGACAGGACCCTCTGGTCTTGATCGACGCGCTGGCTATCATCATGGGACACGAAGAGAAAGAATTATCCAAATCTGGCCATCTAGCTCTGGTCTTGATTCTCGAAACTGCTACCAATATTTTAGGATCGAAGGAACGAGCCTGTCAACTGCCTCTGATGGAATACTTGGCTGAGAAGATGTGCTCCCTCTGCTACGAGCGTGCCTGGTACGCTAAACTGGGTGGCTGCATAGCTATCAAATTCCTTTTTGAGAGAATGGCGACCAAGTGGGTGCTCAATCACCTGTTCGTGTTCTTGAAAGCTCTGATGTTTGTGATGATGGACCTGACGGAAGAAGTGTCCAACGGAGCCATAGACATGGCGAAAGCTAATTTGGAAAAGATGCTGAGGGTCTGCGTGAATCCAGGAATACAAGATGGCAATACAGAGTTAACAGAAGCACAGAACAAAAGTTTGTACGAAGTTACTCATGAGCTGGTCAGACAGGTGACATCGCCACATACTTTGGTACGAGAGCAAGCTATGGCATCCTTGAGATTGCTGGCTGAAATACAAAATAAGACTGTGACAGAAGTAATGGAGCCACATAAAGAGGTCTTGGCAGACATGATCCCGCCGAAAAAGCATTTGCTGAGACATCAGCCTGCGAACGCTCAGGTCGGCTTGATGGACGGAAACACTTTCTGTACTACACTGAAGCCACGTCTCTTCACAATCGATCTCACCGTCATGGAACACAAGGTATTCTTCCAGGAACTTCTAGCTCTCAGCGAGGCGGAAGACGCGAATTTGAACAAACTACCTTGTTATAAGTCTGTTTCCAACTTAATTCCTCTCAGAAAATCAGCTCTGAGAGCCCTAGCCGCCTGCCACTACATAGTAGCATGCAGAGAGAAAATTTTTGGCGTTCTTTACAAAGCTTTGGAGAAACCTAACGCAGAACTGCAAGAGGCGGCCTTCGAGTGCATGCAAAAGTTCATCGCCGGTTTTCAAATCGACATGGAGTCCGTTCACGCGATCATGCGGCCGATGCTGTTGACCTTGGGTGATCACAGAAACCTGAGTCTCAACTGTGTCAAAAAACTGTCTTATCTGACGCAACTTTTTCCTAGTACATTCAGTATCACTCTCTGTGAGCAATTGTTGCAACATTTGAAGAAGCTTTTGGAAAATTTGATTCAGGCGCATAAAGGTATATCCAAGTCCGGAGAAAACGAGCAGAAGATAGCTACCATCATTGGGATCTTCCATGAAATTCCTGCGGCTACTTCTAAATTCATCGATGTCCTCTGCAGGCTCGTCTTGCAGACAGAAAAGTCGCTGATGGTCGAAGTGTCCAGTCCTTTTCGTATTCCACTAATGAAATTCTTGCTGAGATACCCTACAGAAACTCTGAATCTATTTTTACACGATAATAATATCAAAGATCAGCAATGGAGCAGGTATTTGGAGTTCCTCATTAAACAAAAGGATGGAAAACCGTTCAGAGACGTGTTGCACAACAGCACGGCTAGATTGATAACAATGCTGCTTGCTCATTCTCAAACGAATTCGAATTTGACCCACAACGAGAAGAGCGAGCTTCAGCATCAAGCTATTAAAATCATCGCCATTCTGATCAAGTACGATGACCAGTGGCTATCGACACAAAGTCAGTTGGTGGGCGCGTTGAAACAAATTTGGTGCAACGATGAGTATCAAGCTCTGCACAAGAAGGTCGAAAGCGTCGATTACTGTCACTGGAAGGAGCCTAAGCTCATCGTGAAGATTCTGTTGCATTACTTCCGCCATCATCCTAACGATATTGATCTGCTTTTCCAATTATTGAGAGCAACCTGCGACAGATTTATTCCTGACTTCCAATTTTTAAGGGACTTCTTAGAGCACACTGTGGCGCAGGAGTACACTGTCGAATGGAAAAGAAGTGCTTTCTTCAGGTTCGTCGATCATTTTCCCACGAACAACTTGTCACAGGAGCTGAAAGCCAACGTGTTACAATTAATTGTTATTCCGTGCTTCGCTGTGAGCTTTGAAAGAGGCGAAGGCACAAAATTAGTTGGTGGTGCACCTATGCCCTATCAAGACAACCCTGAAAACGTTGTCTCCGTGTTCATCAGCAAGATCATCGACCCAGACAATCCATTTGGATCAGCCGACTGTGTCCGAATCTCTTTGCTTCAGTTCTCATGTCTGCTAGTAGAGCAAGCTTCTCAGCATATTCACGACGTCACTAACAAGAGACAAGGTAACAAATTACGTAGACTGATGACCTTTGCGTGGCCTTGTCTATTGGGAAAGAACTGCGTCGATCCTACAACGAGGTACCACGGACACTTGCTTCTCAGTCACATAATCGCCAAGTTCGCCATCCACAAACGCATAGTTCTTCAAGTGTTCCACAGCTTGCTGAAGGCTCATGCGTTAGACGCGAGGAACGTGGTCAGGCAGGCGTTAGAAATTCTGACTCCTGCCATGCCAGTGAGAATGGAAGACGGTAACACGATGCTGACGCACTGGACCAAGAAGATCATTGTGGAAGAAGGACACTCCATGCAACAGCTGTTTCATATTCTTCAGCTGGTGGTCAGGCATTACAAAGTGTACTATCCAGTAAGACACCACCTGGTCCAGCACATTGTGAACTCGATTCAGAGATTAGGGTTCAGTCCAACGGCTACTATAGAGCACAGGAGGCTGGCTGTTGAGTTGGCTGAAGTGATCATCAAATGGGAATTGCATAGAATCAAGGATGAAGCGGAGAGCGCTGATTCTGGAGGCAATAGAACCGCTACGGGATCAGTGAAACGGCCGATGAACGAAGATCCAACTGGAACCAAACGTATGACGACTCAGGGAGCCGCAGGCAACACTACAGTCCCAGTTATCATGCCTAGAATAGAGCCAGGCTCCACAAAACCCATTGAAAGGGCCCACGCTGACGCAATTTTGAATTTCTTGTTACGATTGGCGTGCCAGGTGAACGACGTTACGACAATTCATGGAAACCCAGGTGAACAGCTCTCTAGACGTTGCGTAGCTTTGCTGAAGATGGCCCTGAAGCCGGATGTCTGGCCCCAGTCATGCGACCTGAAACTGGCGTGGCTCGATAAAGTGCTAGCCAGTGTCGATAGCGCGCAACCAAATTATGGTAACATCTGCACAGCTTTAGAAGTGCTGACATTCCTGTTAGGTGTCATGAAGAGGGAACAGATACTGGCTAGTTTTAAACCCCTGCAACGTGGCATAGGAGCTTGCATAGCCAGCAGCAATACTAAGGTCATTCGACTGGTCCATGGATTATTGTCAAGGTTAATGACTTTCTATCCAGCAGAACCAACTTCGTCAACAGTCGCTTCGAAGTATGAAGAGTTGGACACTCTGTACACTACCGTTGGCAAGTTTGTTGTCGATGGCTTGGCGACGTATGAGAAGAACACCACAGCCACACCTAGCACGTTGTTTGGGACACTGATGATGCTGAAGGCTGCCTGCACGCATAATCAAAGTTACATCGATCGACTGATCACCCCGTTTATGAGAGTTCTGCACAGGATGGCGAAGGATCATTTGCATTCGGCCCAGGCGGAGGCTAATCCAGTTGGCAGCGAATTATTGATCTTGAGTTTGGATCTCGTGAAGAATCGAGTGGTAGTGATGGGTGTGGAGATGAGAAAATCGTTCATAGGCTCGATTCTGGTTGGATTGATCGAAAAGACGCAGGATATAAAGGTGATGAAGGCGATCACGAAGATGCTCGAGGAGTGGATGAAGAACAAGAACCCTATCGCGATGAATCAAGCTCCCAGTTTGAGGGAGAAATCAATTTTGCTGGTTAAAATGATGCAGTACGTGGAGAAACGTTTCCCTGACGATTTGGAGTTAAACAGACAATTTTTGGAATTGGTCAATTACATCTACAGAGACGAAACTTTGAAATCGTCCGAGCTTACGTCGAAACTAGAACCTGCGTTTTTATCAGGATTACGGTGCGTCCAGCCTCAGATAAGAGCAAAGTTCTTCGAGGTGTTCGATGGGTCTATGAGGAGGCGTCTTCACGACAGGCTTCTGTACATAATTTGCAGCCAAAGTTGGGACGCGATTGGTCCTCACTACTGGATCAAACAGTGCATCGAGTTGCTCCTCGTCACAGCTAACTCGACCACGCAGATTCAGATGTCCAATCAGGATACTTTGTTACCCAGCGTGACGTCTGTAATAAACATGGCAGACAATGAAGAACACAAAAACTTTATGATATACAGTTCCATAAAGGAGGAGTCTCAGGACATTTCAGATGCAGCTGACGTGAAGGAGGACATTCTGGACATGGACCTGTCCAACGTGGACTCCGCCACTGTTCCTGAGGAAATCACCACGACGGGGAAGGCGACGTTGACGCAGCTGATAGCCAAGCAAGGAGAATTTATAGAATACGTGAAAAAGATCAGGACAGAGCAGTTGTTGTTGGCTGCAGCTCAGCTCTGTCACATGGATACGAATTTGGCTGAACGCGTGTGGTTGGACACTTTTCCAAGGATCTGGAGCATCCTGGATGAACATCAGCACAACACTCTGATCGCAGAAGTGGTGCCGTTCATCTGCAGTGGGACACACGTGATTCAAAAGGATTGCCATCCGAGTGCAATAGCAACGTTCGTTGAAGCAATATCACACTGCAATCCTCCGGTGCCTATGAGGCCAGCTTTGATGAAGTACCTAGGCAGATCGCATAATCTCTGGCACAGGATGACGCTGAGTCTCGAGCAAATGGCATTTGATAACGGCAACAATCAGTTCAAAATTAAAAGAGAGTCAGACTGCTATGACTTTGAGCCTGACAATAGTCCTCATGCTGAAATTCTGGATTCGTTGTCCGACATGTACTCGTTGCTGTGTGAAGAGGATATGTGGTCTGGTCTTTGGCAGAAGCATGCTCATTATAAAGAAACGTTACAAGCAACTGCGTTAGAGCAACAAGGGTTCTTTGAACAGGCTCAGGGAGCATACGATGTTGCTATGACGAAGTTCAAACAGGATTATGTTTCGACACCGGCTCCTTTCAAGATTCAACGAGAAGCCATGCTCTGGGAACAGCATTGGATAAGGTGTGCTAAGGAATTGAATCAGTGGGACTTGTTGCTAGATTATGGCAGCAAAAAAGCTGAGAAGAATCCTTTCTTGATCTTAGAGAGTTCCTGGCGTATTCCTAACTGGACTATGATGAAGGAGGCTCTGGCTCAGGTGGAGCACAATTGTCCGAAAGAGATGGCGTGGAAGGTAAAATCTTCAGCTACCGCAAAGCACGCCAGTATTTCGTATTTTTAAGCAGAGTGTGTTATATTTGAATATTCTTTTAGGTAAATTTGTATCGTGGTTTCCTGGCTATATGCAACAGCGAGGACCAGCACCTGAACGCTGTGGAACGATACGTGGAGCTGGCATCCGGTCTGTGCATGCGTGAATGGCGTCGATTGCCTCACATCGTGAGCCACGTGCACTTGCCATTGCTTCAAGCTGCACAACAAATCATGGAATTGCAGGAAGCTATGCAAATCCATCAGGGGTTGTTGCATGGAAGAAGCACGTCGTTGCACGATATGAAGGCGATCGTGAAGACCTGGAGGAACCGGTTACCGGTCATAGCCGACGATCTGAGTCATTGGTCGGACATCTTCACCTGGCGACAGCATCACTACACCTTCATCTCGAGTCATTACGATTCTCAGCAGGATCAGACGACCAATCACTCGATGCTCGGCGTGCACGCATCCGTCCAGGCGATCATTCACTTTGGCAAAATCGCCAGGAAGCATAATCTCTGCGGAGTCTGTCTGGACTCTCTGTCCAGAATTTACACGATACCCAGCGTTCCCATCGTGGACTGTTTTCAGAAGATCAGACAACAGGTGAAGTGTTACCTGCAAATGGCGTCGGTCAGCGGGAAAAACGAATTGCAAGAAGGTTTGGAAGTGATCGAGTCGACGAATCTACGATATTTCACGAAAGAGATGACTGCAGAATTCTACGCATTGAAAGGAATGCTGCTGTCGCAGATAGGTCGGTCGGATGATGCTAACAAAGCCTTCTCGGCTGCTGTACAGTTGCACGACACTTTGGTGAAAGCTTGGGCCTTGTGGGGAGATTATTTGGAACATATATTCACTCGTGATGCAAGACAGATATCCATTGGTATATCGGCCATCACGTGCTTCCTTCACGCGTGCAGGCATCAGAATGAGTCCAAGTCTAGGAAATATTTGGCGAAGGTTCTCTGGTTGCTCACGTACGACGATGATAAGTTCTCCCTCATGGAGGCTGTTGATAAATACGCTGTTGGAGTTCCCCCCATTCAGTGGTTACCGTGGATACCTCAGTTGCTGATGTGCTTGGTTCGACACGAAGGCAATGTTATTTTGAACTTGCTCAGTCAAGTTGGAAGAATGTTTCCGCAAGCTGTGTACTTTTCTATTAGAACTCTGTACTTAACGCTGAAGATCGAGCAGCGTGAAAGGTACAAGAGCGCGGAGCTGGCTGCTGGTAAGAATCAGGAAGGAGTTGAAGGTCGAGGAGCAGCTGGGAATGTTCAGCAACAAGGAGTACCTGAAACGGGACCAATTCGAGCTACTCCACCTATGTGGAGATGCTCAAAGATCATGCACATGCAGAGAGATATTCATCCTACTATTTTGTCTAGCTTAGAGGGCATTGTCGATCAGGTTAATATAATTATATTTTATTTTTTCAATAAAGAACACGTTCACTGATTCAAAATTATTTCATGTTTTAGATGGTATGGTTCCGAGAGACTTGGTACGAGGAAGTGTTAAGACAACTGAGGCAAGGTCTCGCCAAGTGCTACGCTATAGCATTCGAAAATCGTGGCGCCGTGAGCGAAGCTACCATAACTCCGCACACGTTAAACTTTGTGAAGAAGTTAGTCTCGACTTTCGGCATAGGAATCGGTAAGAGAGACTTCCAGATTGTGTTGCTTTCCTGAAAGAAAGAAATTGTTAAGGTAATGCTCACGAACCGTAGAAAACATATCCTCATCTCAAAACGTGAACAACACGTTTGGCTCGGCGGCTTCAGAATCCTTGGCACGCAGAGCCCAGGCCACCGTCCAGGATCCAGTTTTTCAGAAGATGAAAGGACAGTTCACCAGCGACTTCGATTTCACTGTTCCTGGGGCAAGGTTGCTTCACAATCTCATCAGCAAATTGAAAAAGTGGATCAAAATACTTGAAGGAAAAACGAAACAGTTACCCAAGTGAGTATTCGTAAACAGAAATCTGTACACTCCATTTTTTCTCATATATAAATGCTAACGAATCCAAAACTTTCTACAGATCCTTCTTGATCGAGGAGAAGTGCCGGTTCTTAAGCAACTTCAGTTTGAAAACCGCCGAAGTGGAGCTTCCAGGTGAATTTTTGTTACCGAAACACTCTCATTACTACGTCAGGATAGCCAGATTCATGCCAAGGGTCGAAGTCGTTCAACGACACAACACAGCAGCTAGGAGATTGCGTATTCGCGGTCACAATGGTCGCCTGTATCCCTACTTGGTCGTCAATGATGCTGGATTAGGAGACGCGAGACGGGAAGAACGAGTTCTGCAATTGTTAAGAATGCTGAATCACTACTTGGCCAAGCAAAAGGAAACCTCCAGGAGGTTCTTGCACTTCACTGTGCCACGAGTTGTCGCAGTTTCTCCGCAGATGCGACTCGTCGAGGACAACCCTGCGTCGGTTTCTTTGCTGGACATTTATAAACAAGGCTGTGCAAAATTAGGAATAGAACACGACGCGCCTATAGCAAGGTACTACGATAGATTAGCAACGGTGCAGGCTAGAGGCGCGCAAGCGAGTCACCAAGTCCTGAGGGACATACTAAAAGAAGTGCAAACAACGATGGTCGCGAGAACTATGCTGAGAGACTGGGCCGTGAAAACCTTCCCGGGTGCTACGGACTACTGGACCTTCAGAAAAATGGTGAGTTATATTTAGTAGTGAATTTGATTAACCATAATGCATTCTTGAATGCTATAACGCATTTCTGTTCCACAGTTCACCCTACAATTGTCCCTGGCTTGTTTCGCGGAGTACGTACTCCATCTGACAAGATTGAACCCGGATATGATGTATGTGCATCAAGATTCGGGTCTCATCAACATCGCTTACTTCAAGTTCGACGTTGATGACACATCTGGCGAGCTTGATGCCAACAGACCGGTTCCATTCCGTTTGACACCGAATATTCTTGAATTTCTCACCAGTACAGGTTTGTACAACAAAATTTTAACGCGTTCATTATCCGTTGACCCACACAAGGTTCAAGATAATTTTCATGCTACTCCTGGCCGATCTCTAAAGTTCCTACTTTTTAGTATTGCATCAATAAGATTTCTAGTATGTGAATGACCATTCAAAACATTGTATGTCCAGGTGTCTCAGGACCTTTGACTGCGAGTGCCATTGCAACTGCACGCTGTTTAGTGCAACCGTCCTTCAAAGTGCACACAATCCTTCGAGCGATTCTACGCGACGAAGTCATTGCAGATCACAACAAGAAACAAGAAGATGCAGAAAATGCGTTGCAAACACCAACAGACATGAAAGGCGAGCTCCTGATCACCATGGTCACCCGTGCAGTGACCGCCATAGTCACCAGGTTGAACTCTCTGGCTAATTTCGATGGAACCGACAGCAAAGTTAGCACTTTAGTGGCTGCAGCGAACAGTCACGACAATCTGTGCAGAATGGACCCGTCTTGGCATCCGTGGTTGTAAACTTGTCTCTTTATGGGTCTAATCGTGCTTCCAGTATAAACAAACACAGAGAACAACAATGGGTGCAGATGGTTCTTATCGTCTGTGCAGAATCTGTATTATTATTTTGAGTAACTTGATTTTCACGGGTGAATCACCTGCAATCATTGATATTCTCTGTCCTTTCGATCTCTCGATTCGTATGATTTTCTTCAAATCATCTGCTTCGTTTCTATGTGATTTCTTTATTTGTAAAACGGTATCGAAAACCAATAATTCATGTACATATTGCATAGAAACAAAGGAATTAATTGCAAGAGGCGTTTTTAATCGAGGCGAGGAGGATCGTTCGACTTTACGTTCCTTGCGTTAACTCGTCTCTATCATTTGTCCGCGACAAGCATGTTTATATCATGTAAAAATTCTCACCCCGAGAATACTCCGTGTATCATTTACTGTACATAATTTTAAATCTAAGAGTTATTTATAGTGATTTGTCAAAAACTGTTTATAAAAGAAGAATAAACTATCTAAGACAATTATTGTTTTTTTTTTTTCGATCCTCTTGCAAGTGTCTGAATCGCCTGGGAAGAATTAAGAAATTAATTAAAAATGCGTTTGAAGGTTTTGGTTTGTATTAAATCCGTATATTTTAAAATAATTATATACTCGATGTCTCACTATTTACTTATACGTATTATTTGCTCGTATAAATTAGCGGATCCGTCCGAAACAGCTGTAGAATTATCAAAATTATTTCGTGGGCTTCAGAGTGATATTTCGCAGCATACACAAATCTCGTGCTGTTGCCTTTCGTCCAGCCGCAGTCTGAATATCGTAAAATCTTAAGAGAATATCAGTCGTGAATAATTCGGGCAGTGCTTTCAATAAGCACGGAACCTAAAATATAATCTTAAAAATGCAAATCTGATAACGTAATCAGCATGTTCAAACAACCCTAATGAATTACAGCTCACCAATGTGTGTGGCATCCCTTGCAACACGATGCGAGTCCTGTCTTTTCCGCATTGTACCATCAGACGTAAAAATTGAAGTATGAAATGAGTCTGTTGAGACACCTCGCCGTCTCTGCCAGCCAGGAACGTGAATATCGTGAACAAACCGTTCAATGCCGACATAAGTGGATCCCTCAATACCACCGACTTCTGCCCGTTGGTGGTTCCTTGAGCTTGAGGACTTTGCGAGCCGAATATGGGGTTGGAATCACCCGCCTCATTCAGTCTTAGAATTTTATTCGCTGGCACGCCAAGAGCATCGAGTTCCTCCGCGTCTAAATCTCTTCGCACGCGTTTCCTGTTGTTGCCGCGACACGGGTTCGAGTTGTTGTATTCTAACGTAGAAAATATACAGTACACGCACAACTTCGCTAAAATCGACGACTGTGGTTCTACGAGTTCTTCGCTCCTGCAAGAAACAGCAAATTGTATACGCCCCTGCGTAACAGACGTGAGTTCAAAGACATCGAGCAGAACTTACTGCAATGAGTTATATAAATATTGAGGAATGATATGGTTTATGAGATCTAAAGTACAGTTTTCGATGTCAAGGTGGAAAATCGCAAACGCTAAGTCCACTGCTTGATCTAGCTCCTCCTGGTAACGATACTTCAACACCTCCTTCACTATATTCGAAACGAACCACGAGGAACCACCAGTGTTCAATAAAGACTCTAAAGACTGCGTCGCTTGGATGTTTATCCAACCCAGTTGATTAATGTTCTTCCAAACAGTTTCCAGCTGCTCCAGTATAGGTTGCCTCGATATAATACTAACAAGGAATCAAACGAGTATGTAATATTGTTATAAAGTTAACCCAAACCTACAGAAACCTGACGACATACCTATGAGACATTGAAAGTACCTTCGTTTTCGATAGAGTGGGAGGATGTACATCGTACTGCATTTTGCGAATGATTTGAGACATTAAACTGGACCTAAAAAGAGCATACTAGATTGTTCTAAGAGGACAATATACTCTTGTTCATATACTAACCGTTCTTTGAGATTGTCTTGCATTTCGTCTCCAGGAAGTGGCGTTAAAAAATGTTGAACCATGTTCATGGGCTTCAAGAGAGCATCTTGATGAGTTATACTCATGTATGCACACAGCCAAGCTGCCGCACAGACAGGTAAACAACATGCTGTTGCACGCAAACCATCCAGAGCTCTCTTAACGTCGCTGGCTCCGAGAACATCGCTTTCCCATGCACAGAGTAGCTCTTTCACCGCACCCATAGCAGACTGACACGCGATGTGCCATTTTATATTGCTAGACTTGAAATCGGGGTCCGGAGAGTTGATCTGCGCTAGCAACGCATCCACCCTTGCAGGATCAATATTTTGCAACATTTTTTGTGGTGACTTTGGTTGATTTCGCTCGGGCATGCATTCGCGTACCCATTGCTCAAAAAAGGAGTCTCCTCCTCCTTCCTCTAAAACAGCCTAACAAAACAGTTTTTTTATTAATCAGTATACCAGATTGCTAAACCGGGATTCATCAATCTATACTTACATCAGACCCATAAGTTTGCACTATAGAACACAGCATGAGGAATGATACATCAAACAACATCGCTCTCGTTGCTGCTGTCTTTGGTGGCACTGGTTCATTAATTTGTTTGCTACATTCGTTAAATTTGATTAGTTTGGTAACAAAGGTTTTTAGCTTCCCCTCGACGGTAGCTACGGCCAACATCAGTTCAAAGCTCTTCCCCGTTAGAACCTGATACAACATGCTTAGAAGTGCCTCGTGAATTTTTGTATAGTCAGCGTTCAACGTCTTCAGAATGCCAGATAGTGTGGGCTCTGCTCGCACAATTACTTTTGGTATAGAAGGGGTCGACGTAGAAGATTCTAATTTTTGCAAGGTCGCTGTGACGCCTTCCCTATACACAAAATGAAAATAATGAAATACTGGAAAATGCTCGACGGACTATGAAATCTTTTCAAACAGTTACCTTCTACTGCCTAATTGTTTGGCCTGCTTCTCCGTGACTAAATTGACTTTTTGCAACGCGTTTAATAAACACTCTACGCTATTACAAGAGCATCGAGTATCCATTATGTCGAGGAGAGGTGTAAATTGAAGTAACAATTCGAACGCGTCTAAAATATCCTGAGAGTACTCCGATTTATCATCACCTAGAAAAATAGTTCTCCAGTGAATTTAACTGCAGCACGTAAAACCATTGGGACTAGAATTTATTACCAACCGTTTGAATGTGCAACGTGCAGTTCTTTCAAAATAAGAGGTACTTTTAGAAACGTGAAAGCACCCCACTGTGATTCCTTAAACGTGCCGGTAACATTGTGCAAGCACATTAAACAGGCGCGAATTATTTCGCAGTACAACCTCGCGTTCGTGTAATTTTTTAGCCTTTGGATCGTTAACAACTGATTAACGAACACAGAGGTTTCTGTGCTTGGATTTAGCAACACTTGAACTGCAAACAACGGTTGCAGGCAGTGCGTGATGGACTCCATCTGTGTCATTTCTTGTGACAGAGCGAGGCATTCCACCTCCAAATTGCACAGCTTTTTCAGAGAATCTTCTATTGGTACTGAAGACTTTAAACTATTGGTTTTCTGCAATGCTTCAATTTCTTGACACTTTTTCACAACCTCTATATACAAATCTGAAAGTATAACAATGTTGTTACAGACAGACCATAGGAGTTATCCTGTATAATGAAAATGTATCATTATTACCTTTGTCATCATATTTGGCTAAATACATCATTGCGCAAAGGAAATCTGAGCTAAGCATCTGTTTCAATATACTGGCAGGTTTGTCCATGAGTTCTGTGGGTTGCGGAGTCAATGGATTGCTCTGAGGCATTTTGGTTAAAGTATGCAAGTAACATTGTAGCAGCCAATGTACAATCGATAAAACTGCAGCAGCCAGAAGATCCTCTTCTGGCTTCCCGCGACAGGTTATGCCTACTTGGATAGATTCTAAGAATTCTAATAGACTTAAAATGCAATGGGGTTTGTGAAAGGCATCGTATTTGCTTATTCTTTGCAATACAGCAGCATAGGAGACCAACTGAAAACACATTACAGTTATAAACACTATATTAATTACACAATATCCTAGAATCTAAGAGAAGACACATACCTGAGAACTTAGTGAATGTTTCAAGTAAGACAGAACTAACTGATTTGGACCAAGTCCTACCAGTGCTTGCTGCAATATGCAATCTGCTAAATTATATACATCACCGCTAACACCCCTTGGTAAAATCTAAAATGTAATAAAGTGTGAGTGACTATCTCTGAACATGTTCAGTATTACACGCTTTAGTACAAGAATATCACTTACTGTTTTAATATTAATACCCCATTGTAAGTCGCTCCAACGTTCTCTCCACGCCCTCAACAAAAGAGCTTTTAAACTACTAGTTTTGCTAGTTACTTTAGTCTCCATACCTGATGTTAGGAGATTACACATACTTTCTCCTATGCAAGTAACGTCTGCAACAGCAGTGACTGTCATTAGCAATGAAATCATGTTCTTTCATTTAGGATATATCAATAAGTAGCATTAGATACATCAGTGACATTCTGATTACACAAAAACTGGTTCACAAGAGGCTGCAGAAAGTATTTCTTTAGTAATTATACTGACTGTGCACAGAACAATATTTCATATTCCTAATGCATAACCCAACAACCACACAAGAAATGAAATAATCTAAATTTAATTGGAGATAATAATACTAAACGGATTCTTATGTTACTATTTGAACTACCAGTTCGCCTACCTCATTTCAGAAAATTTGATTATTCGTTCAATTACTATAACTAGCATATTTGAAGTCGGTTCTGGGATCGTAACCTTTTCACAGCCGCCATGATCAGCGCCATGGTGTGACTGTTAGAAATGATTTACGTCCCGAAGCGATTCCGTATGCATCGTACGATCGATATGAGATAACGCAAAATGCATTTTTAAACAAATATTTATCCACAACTGGTAAAACACACTTCATTCAAAATTTCTCGTTTTCCTGTAACACGATCTATATATAGAAAAAAATGTTTATTTCAGTAAACATCCCTTAACAGAAATATTTTATTATTCAGACATTCAAAATTTACAAGCGTTTAACAGACACAAATAATCATGAATTGCCACGCTGTACAATAATTTCAATCGTTCAAAGGTTAGAGAAATATTTATAATAATACTATAATAATGTTTTATTTCAAACATAAATGCGTCAGTGTCTATATACATATATATATTTACACATGAATGGATGTTTTTGCTGTTCTATATCAATGATTGTGTCTTATACTTAAAATAGTGCTTTTAGGGAAGAATGGGTGTCTGTGCTAGAAGAACGTCCACATTTCATGCTTCGTTCCTCGCTTGGCGAGGATGGAGTTTTCTCACCCTGATAGGGATCCTAATAGCGATCGGATTATTTTATTACAATTACGTACACGTATGTGTAAACACAAGGTGACATTCAGGGAAACTTTCAGATTCTCTAGTCCTTAGAAAAATGGCTATGACCTGTCTGTGAGATCAGGAAAAATGATATGACCAGTTCTCGGTTTTCCGAATCAATCTCGATAATGAACAATGAGGAGGAAGTATTTTCCTGTAGCTATAGGAGAGCTCTGTTGTATCATATAAATTTCGTGTATCTCACAGACGAGCCATCATCTTAAAAAAACTTAAATTCCATAGTTTAATCAATGTAATCTAGGAGTCCAGCGCCGAATAAACCTCCAGAAGTGCCTAAACCCAGCGATGTACCTACAGAATCTAGCCAAGTACCACAGGATGAACCTGACTCTTCTTGAAATCGAAAGAAAGGGGAGGAAAGGTCTACGACCTGATCATCTTCTACGGTGGGGGTACAGTTCCCATTCTACATTCCATAATTCCCTCATACAAAACTTCTGACCGATATTCAAGAGGAAAAACCTAATCTTTCGTGATGTAACACGTCTTTCGATTTCTGCACGAAAAAACCCAAGTCTCGCCAAATAAAATAAATGCAAAATCAAATCCTCAAGCATTAGTAGTTGAGAGAATGATCAAAGACTGATGACTAAACGAATATTTATACGAGTTTCGACTTGAACGTTCGTTCATTGTTCCGTACAAATGAATCCCTTCGACGATAATTCGTGAGGACACTTTTCAGGCCCGTGACTCATCGGCGTGCACAGAATGCGTCGTGCCTTACGGGACATTCAAAATCGATCAGTCTGATGCAACAACCGGAACGGAAACATAATTCTGTTTATAACTCCGTAATCTGCGTCTCATTTGGTTCGGTCTGCAGTCTCTTCGCCATAGTCAGGACCCACGAAACATTCTTACAGAGACTTCCAGACTCGGTACGTAGGGTTGTGACCCCGCGAAATGAGCCGCGCACGAATTTCTTTTTTTACTCGCTCTACTGCGCTACAGTAACTCAGTGTCGGAGATATTTTCAGTAGAAAATCAGAATATAGATCATCAGAATGACTCTATGGAAAAAGGTTTCTGATTGGGCTGCTGTCTAATTTAGTTGTTTTTCTATATAAAGGAGAATTGTGGACAGAAAGTTTGTACATAGACAGCACTCTTGGTGCTTACAAGAAAATACTGATTTTAGAAAGGATGCGATATGGTATCCAACAGTAGCCATTCACAGATGTCCGGTGACCATCATACCCTACAGCCTACACCCAAAAATTCATCGAAAGTTCTCTACCAAATGCGACTGCATGTAAGTGCGTTTCTTAAAATTTGAAAAGCGATTCACGGAGTCGATCCATCGTTCCAAATCAGAGGCTCAGCCAATCGTTTCGCCAGAGGTGGTGCGCCTGTGTGACGCACTTAGTGCCACGCTGGCAGTAGAATAGACGATGTCGTTTGCAGTGGGTGCTGGTCGAAAACAAAAGAGCTGATTGCAGTGCTAACTGGGCAGTGAAATTCATAG
The DNA here is from genome assembly GCA_916610135.2 of Macropis europaea. Taxonomy (NCBI): domain Eukaryota; kingdom Metazoa; phylum Arthropoda; class Insecta; order Hymenoptera; family Melittidae; genus Macropis; species Macropis europaea. Next base: position 26,152,889 of record OU744344.1, read on the forward strand.
GGAGCATCGGTGGTGCGGGTTCTGGAAACATGTCGAAGTGAGGAAAGAGGTTGAAGAGCTCGAAAACCGGTCTCTGTCGCTCTCTCAATCGGTCAGGGTGGGGCGAGCTGACTGTACGTCCGTCCGTCCGTGTCGGGTTCTTTTCCTCTCCGTTAGTCGACTGGCGTGCTGTATCCCGGTGCAACGTTGGTGCAGTGCACGGTGTTTTTTATTTTTTTTTTCATGGGAGCATAGTGGTTGTTCCAGTGCGTGGACACATATAGAGTGAAACAGCCTGTCGTCAGGATGTCGTCGTCAGATATGAACCTGATGGACCTGCTGTTCCCGCGGGAAGACTCGTTCCTGAAAGGCGACGTTAAGGACGAGCCTTTCATAGACCAAAGCTACGGCGACGACGCCATCGCGGTGAGTGCCAGCAACATTTTCATCTTTCTCGACGCGAAAAACATTTTTCCCTCATGATAAAATCGGTTTTTTTATGCGTCTGTCAGAGAACAGTTCCTGAACTATCGACAAAGATCAGACTGATAATCATACGGTGGAAAAATAGACGTTGATTGTTACCGACGTTCTTCGACTTCCTGGAACAGTATACCCATGGAACGGACTTATTTTATTTCCTAAAATCTGCACAAACACAATTTTTATGTTTTCTTGCGTAATGAAGTAAAACAATACATTCTGTGCAGGCGAAATTGAAGCTTATTGGTCCGACATGTAAGCGTCTTTAAGCTGTAAAGATATTTTTCTAGTAACGATCACAGTCAAGTGAACAATAGCAGTCTCCGTAGACGCATGGAAAGGAGGATGTATGAGTAGAAGAAAAACCTGGTGAACGCGTGTTTTATGTAATGAAAAGACTGGTCGTATCTCTGTCCAGTAAACTGGGACCGTGTCTTCCTTTTGGGGACACGGTACTCGTCTGTTGACTGATAATCAAAGTTCGTCTGTATCGAGCTCGTTTATCTGAAATGGTAATACGACGAATAATTCCCAAGGCTGGCGAGACCTTTTTAAATATCGACTCACGGTTTACGCAACGGATTCGTTGTACAGGGATATCGAGAAGTTGGGAATACCGGCGTTCAAGCAAACATCTCGTCTGACAGTGTACAGTCTCTGGTCTAGACTCTCGAAATGATATTATTCGCTGAAAATTGCGCGAAATGGTAGTTTTCATTGACTTAATCGTCGATTCCTACTGAAATACGCGAATTTAGGTTGTTTATTCGAAATCGTTTATTTTTCCGTAGAAATGGCGCGAAATAGCAGTTTTCATTAATTTAGTCGTAGACGTTTCAGTAATATTCATGCTCCGAGGAATATTTATGCTCTCTGAGTTGAGTTCGTTACGAAGATACATACATATTTTATACTGTGTTTCGCTGGTAATCTTTTTGCGATCTCGTTCCAAGCGACGGGAGAATGTCTAAACCGCGAAAAGTGATGGTACATTTCACCGTAGCTTGTGTGCCACTTTCATCGCGCCTTTAATTCTCCGTCCTAACAAGACGAAGCGTCCCTTCATTGCTACCATGATCTCAGTCAATTATTCTCGATCCATATTCATTGTTCGAACAGTATCGCAGCACCATAACGAGCTGAATGGACGAAAAACCATGTTTACGGTAGCAGAGTTCATTTGCAAATAGAGGTTCCCGTTACTATTTGCCGTTAATTCGAGCAACATATGGTACGTGCAACCCACATGTATCATGTTTTGTCTCTTTTGACTTTTAGATGACAAGTTATGACTTTTCTGTCCGAATTTTCAAACTCCGTAACATCGGAAGGAAAATGTGTCAGAAGAGCATTGAAACGCAATGTAATGTTCAAATAATTTATCTTGAAGTTCCTCAATAGCATAATATATAGATTTTGCACTAATCTCCCTTTGAACCAAGAAAATGTATTTTTGTAAGCCTGTCAGGTGGTAACAAGCGGTCGACCTCTTTTCCGTATCTGTTTTCCGTATCTACGGGTCGATAGGAGATTTTATGCGAATATCATTATTACATAATCACGTGGGACTTTTTGTAACATATGGAATGGTATAATGCACGTGCCGGCGCGACAAGCGCCGCCATATTGGAATCCCTGTTATACCTCTTCGATGAAAATCTGAGTGCTTCGTATTATAAATTACGATCCGTTCTAATGGTCGAAATTTTTTTCCACACAATACATTAGTAATGTTAGGCTAATTGATACTTGAGAAAGAGGTTAGAGTTATTTAGCTTTTTGCTGATGAGTAAGTTTAAAGGATTAGTTCACGAAGGATCCTTTGATAGTTTATTACGTTACCTACGGCGAAGGTAAATGCCATTGAGGTATGAAATCAGAACGTGAATGCGATGTTACTCATCATGGCGAGTGACCTTCGAAAGCGAAATACCGTTACGTTACGGGACTTCTCGCTGAATAGCCCGAAAAATTCTGACCCTTTATTCTCGCGAAAATCGACTTGGCCTGATTGTCTCGGGATGTAAACAGGTGTCCCTGCCATTGTCCCGGACGTGTCCAAAAATATTTGGACAGTGATTGCGCGTCCTAAATTAAGAATTACATGGATACGTGTGAACGGTCTGAACAAAAAATCGAATGAAATTTTGTAACATGTTTCTGCGGCTTCGAAAAACGACTACTGGAATTCGAAGGCCAGAAAAGCAGAGGTCTGGTAAATAAAGGAACATCTTGCGTTGGCTCAGGTTTATTTTTAGTCAGTTTAAAGCATATGGAGAAAACTCGTACACGGAAACTTAAATGGCAGCAAACGACTGTTGTTTAGTTTATCGAGGCAGATTTGTCCCTGAAAAAATAGTTATAGGTTTCTTGCATAATTTGTGATTTAAAGAGTGATTATAAAATTGTAGAATTTGAGCGAACGCACGTTTTGCACTCCACTTTACTATATTTACCATTCGTTGGTGCTTGGAAACTGGGTTACCCGGCATTGGCCGAACGCTCGATTCGTGCAACTTGAGCGGCCATTTCTCAAGCTTCGCTAAGTTGATTAGACCAACTTTCCGACAGATATCTAACAATAAGTAGAGCAGCCGACCATTAACACAGGACGGTTATTCCTTTGCCCGACGCGAATTTAGACTCGTTTCGAGTGATTTGAAACACGACGCAGGTCCCTGGGGGTCATCAATCTGACGTAACAGACAAAACATGTTGCAGCCTTCCAATTTCCAGTATCAGTCATAATAAATGCAAGAACGTTTAAAACAGACTTTGGTCAAGATTGATTCTCTCCCTGAACTAAATATAAAAATCAGACTGGGTAAATAAATAACATCAGACGGTTGGAAATAATCCTGGCGATGCCTGTTTGCTTTTTTAAGGCGGAAGAATGGCCGACGAATCCGGACGACTTTCTCGACTCTATTTTCAAGCTAGAGGACAATCAATTCAGCCTGATCGACAACGATCTAGAGACTATTCCATCCTCTTCATCGGACAGTGGATTGTCCAGTGCTCTGAGTCTGTCATGCGAGCAGCAGCTGAGTCCGTTGTTGCCGATCGAGGAGGATCAGGTGGAGATCAGCAACTCGGAGATGAGCAGTCCACAGAACTTCATGGATTTTGACTCTCTGGGCAGCCCTAATCAGTCGGTGGGCAGCGTGGACAGTCCTGTCAGATCTGTCGTCAGTTCTAACATTGGCTCACCTGCTACCGATGTTGCTGAAGAAATGGACGTGGAGCAGACACTCGTGGCTGTTGTCAATCCTAACAATACTTTGGCTGATACTAACACAACTATCGTCACTGAACAACCGGCCGTCGATTTAGGTAAAGGATTGGCCTGCTTATGGTTTACTTTCACGGGTTAGAATGAGCGAGGATGTTCGAGTATTGGAGAGTTAATTGATGTTCGGGGACACCTGGTACAGTGGTGTTTATTGTGAAAAATCTTGGCCATGTCTATTTGCAATAAACGAGCCACTACTCTGGCTTCCACGATAAAGATTGATTGTCCAGTATAATTAATTGGTGTTCCATTACATCTGATATAGTATTGACTCGTTTATTGTGAAAAACCTGGACCATTGATTTGCAATAAACGACCCACTACTCTACTTTTTACTGAAGAACAACGACTGAAGACGACATTCGAGTATCTAAAAGTTATCAAAAACCTAGTCAGTGAAACTTAAAGACGCATTGAAAGGAATACGTCTCGTTAGAAAATGTGTCATAGCTGTCATAGCTCCAGCATGATGTAATGTCCTATCACTCAATCCACTCCGTGAAGATAAAGCCTACGAATTTGCCGTGTGAATATCGTTTGAACAGCTGTAGTTTACGCAACTATGAAACAGAATGTCGATAAGAAACATTCGAAACTGACAAGGTTATCGATCGATTAAACTCAAAGTAATGCGATAATTTTCAAGTTCTGTAATAATATCGAAATTGTCAGAGACAAAGGCAATTAATTGTTATGTTTTTTTTTAAATATTAGACAAAACAACGAGGCAAGTACACCTAGCTGCTCAGGAGAGCAACACGATAAACGTCCGCAACATCACGTGCAATGGCAAAAGGAACATCAGACAATTGATCCGTGTTACACCCATGGGTTCAGGGAATCCCAGATCGATCCTACTGCCAGTGAGCCTGAAGGACATGAAGGAGGTGCGGACGATCAAGATCATCAACGCTGCTCAGGCGAGGAATCTGAAGGGGTTCAAGATCAACCAGGCAAATATCATTAACAAACCCGTTCAGGTACGAGAACGTTAAATTCTCCTTTTTAATTCTCTCGCTCGAGATGCGAAAGTGAAACCTATTGCTGACCGTAACTTTCATCCGAGTGAAATTTTAATTGCGACTCTTCTTTTCGTGAGAATTATCTATGTATCTCTCCGAATTCCAGGGTCCCATTGCTGTTGGGCGTTAGGTTTAATTTGACCACGTTTAAACAAATTTCTGTCACTCTTAATGCAACAATATTTGAATAGAATTATGCATATCAGTTTACAACAACAGTTTACTATACCGAATTTAGCAAGACAGGATGTAGACAAAAGTGTGGTACAGTCAGGCAGAGTTTGTTGTAGAGAAACAAGTTGAGGGTACAGAATAAGTTTCCTTCCTCTGAGTCTTCATTTTTGAGAAAATGGAGTGTAAAAGTGGCGCAAACAATGCTATACTAATAACTGTACATTTTAGATAATGTCTGATCTAATAACAATTCTCCAAATATATGCAAGCTCTGCATATAATTATGATCAATTTTCTTTAAAGCAAAGGCTCGAACAAAAAATTCATTCTGCACTTTCAACTTGTTTTTGCTCCTGTTCTGATTGTATAAGTCTTCTTATTTTCCCACTTTATTCACATCATCACACAAACTCTCTTCAACAAAAACACATTACTATGATCTGTTTTTCTTTTCGTGATTCAGATGACGATAAAGCAAGAGGATTCGAGCAGCGAGAAGGGTTGCAACTCCAGCGACGAGGTGTCAGAATCGGAGTCACCCTATCCGAGGCTGAAGTTGAACGCAGAAGAAAAACGTTTGCTTCAAAAGGAAGGGATAACGTTGCCGACGCATTATCCATTGACAAAGCACGAGGAGCGGGAGCTGAAGAGGATCAGGCGAAAGATTCGCAACAAAATCTCGGCTCAGGACTCGAGGAAGAGGAAAAAGGAGTACGTGGACGGGCTGGAGGATCGCGTGAAACAATGCACCCAGGAAAATATGACGCTGTTGAAACGCATCAAGGCTCTACAGTCACAGAATCAGAGCCTGGCCGGCCAGTTGAAGAGGCTGCAGACCCTGTTGCAGAAGGGCAACAAGAGTGCGCAGCCGGCCACTTGTCTGATGGTTTTGCTGCTCTCGTTGGCTCTGGTCGCTGTACCGAATCTCCGACCACACTCCAACTCCAGCAATGAACTCACACAGGAACAGGAACAACCTGAGAAGATGCCACCGCTGGCAGGTGAGCAGGCGAACTATTATTATTTTCCACAAGCCCATTCGACGAGTAAACGGTCAGCTTTCGTTGCTTTGATTGTTGAGCAAAACTGTGTATTAACTATGTCACAGTGTCAACAGTTTTTTGATAAGTATACAGTTAGATTGATATAGATTCAGTCGAATTTGCAGAAAATCTGTTGGGGCAGATTTTGTCGATTTTTGTATAGTAAACCTAGATTGAAAAATTAGTATCTTGTGTTAACAGCAGAAGAGTAGACCAGTAAAGTCAGAGGTTTTTTATAATATTCTAGATCTTTGCAAGCTGTTCACATACAGCAATAGTTGTATCATAAATTATGTGATATGAAGAAAGATATACGTCCATTGTTACGTCCTTATAAGTAAATGCTATTATGTAGGATTAACTGTTTAATTTAAAAGGTCCAGTGGTATCTTCCTTTTGAGTCTTTGGACTATTCTTCTCTCTCTTATAAAACTAGCAGCAGAGCTATTGGGATGTGTTCCTAGTGTGTCATGGTATTTTAAACAGTATGCCTTGATCGCTTTTCTATCGATTGAAACTTTTGGGTCACGGTGATCTCTTTTGTAACAAACCAGAGAACGTCATCAATTATCTAAGGGCCTTTGACTGAAATCTTTGCAGTATTTCAGTGTTTGAGTTACAAGCTGTGCCTTATAGTTCTGTAGAATTTGTTAGACACTTCTTATTCAGTCTGATGAAAATTATCTACTCTGCAAGTCTAGAATACTACTTTCTAACACCCTCTGTGTCGAATCAAAGTTACCAAAAGAAACGAAAACCCGTTCAGAGCCATTCCACGATGACTGACGCGATCACGCTCGCCGAACCTTAAGAAACCGTTATGTTAGCGGTTACACGAGCCGAATGGGTTTGATAGGACTGAGAACATTGAACCCCATGGGATTGTGAAAGGCTTCGCAGCCCTGTCAAATATTTTTTTCCTCTTTGCTTGCATGTCCAGCGGTTTTTAGCAGCACCAGGTTTTACCCACATGAAAAATGAAACGATGAGGCTTCTCCATTTTTTTTCATGCATTCCACATTCATATTTATGTCAAGCACGTATGCAAATGCTCGAAAACAAAATCTTAATAACAAGTCGCGCGACGTTCGAGTGGAAACGCATTTTCTCGTCAATTATGGCGTTCAAGAACGATCGGTCTGATACTTCTGTTTGGTTGACTGTTATCAGCGTTTACGCAGCTATGAAAAACAGGCTTACGAATAGTAACACTCGAGGAATGATAAGTAATCCTAGTTAGTTCAACTTTATGTGCTGATGAAGCTCTGTGAATAGATGGTTGCAAAATTCACACTAATTGCGCGTCGCTGATTTAACGATACGAGCACGAGACAATATTGTAAGACACCCGATAGGAATATAGAAAACTTTGTTAACAGAAAAAGTATCCTTTTTCTTCATCTGCTGTTTTATCGTTAATTTCAAGGACTGATGTCTAGTAATGGTGTAGAAAGCAATGTCGAATAAATTATTCTTTAGACTGGAATAATGATCGAATTTCAAAGAAACATTCAGGTCAAATGTTATTAGTACCATTATTCTTACACTGTCGTGAACGAGGCGAAGGCTGCGTGCGGCCGAGCTGCGGTTATACATGGTGTATTACTGCATCGAACGCCTATGGGGCGTCGAGAGTACACGGTGGGCGACTTTGTCAAACGTCTGTAGACACCGATACCAATGAAAGGGTTGATACATTAATGACATAAATTAATTGCAACTCGTTTTCATTGAATTGTTCTAAGAACATTTTCTTATAGAAATCTAACATTTAATAAAAAAATTTTCCACGTGGTAGCTGAAAATGCGAGTGTCTTACAGTTGTGTTGTAGAGTGTCTTCGTTATCTTAAGACATTGTTAGGTAAACCCGGGTAATTGAATGACCTTAGATGAATATTTTACGTAATCATTGATTAATAAACTCGATATCGTTTCTGAAAGATAGAATCCAACGTCTGAATGTTCTTTAAAATTTCACGCACCTCTGTTGTGTGTTTTTGATGCCCTTATAAATATTTTAGAATTGTTCGTTTTAATCGATTCTCCTTTTCGTCGATTAATATCGTTCGAACGATTTGCTTCGTCATTAACATTTGACATAGCATAATTTTTCTAATATGAGATGCTCGACCAGCGAATTCCACGTGCGGTGTGTTTGAATTGCGACACGGAAAGTATAGACGCGATACGATATCAGCAATAATTCCGATTGCGAAATTGATTTACTTTTTTCAGGCTTGATTGCACATTTTATTGGCGGAACGAATTAAAGTGTGGGTGAATTTTGAGTCTCTCCACGGTTGGTGTACGGTGATAATAGTATAATTTGACTGATATTTGATTTCATCAAGCAACTGTTTTATGTACCAATAACGTTGCAGTAATATAATAGGGTTGCAATTATTCGAATTAGAATTAGTAACACATTTTTACTACGTTTCATATAAAAATGATAATTTTATGTTAGAATTTAAAACACACAATCACAGAAAATTGGATGAAATTAGAAATTAAAGAAACTAGAAGGATTTTTGACTGTAAGATTATAGAGAAAAAGATCAGTATAGCAGAGACATCCAAACAGGATAATTCAAGGTCACATCTCTGTTAGAAAATTGGCTTGGCATTTTTCAATAAGCAACTAACAATGTATTCAACATCATATTCCTAATTTCTTCAGGAATGAACATATCACAGTTGAAACAATCAATTTTGTCATAAATTTACAACTAGAAACAAAAATTGGAAAGATTCAAAAGTTTCCAGAAAAGATGATTTGTGAATGTGAGATTATTTTAAAATAGAAGAAATTACTGTAGCCCAAAAAAATGACCTTGAGCAGCCTAATTTCAGTCTCAGCAACAGCTCAGAAATTTTTCACCGCTGTGTGAACGTATAAAAGAATCACTGTCGCCTATTTTGCGTAATCCAGTAGATAAACCTGCTTAAAAAAAATTAATTTTGCTCAGTTCACCGTATCCATTAGGGAGAGACAATATTTACCGGTGTCGTCGACGCTTTATCAAAAATTCGTGATCTCGATAAGACGATGGGATATTTCGAAATCAATAGTGGCGCGATTAATACGAGCACGGTGAAACCGGAGCAGGCTGTAGGACCGAGCAGAAGTTGCTCAGCGACTTTCTAAATGGGGACAGGAAAGCTCGGAATCCTTTCTCGACGGTCCTTTTCATCGAACTGTGACTTTGATCCGACTTACTTTCTCAGAAATCGCTGATAGATTCGCGACGTGCCACAAATTCCTCGTAAACGGAAGATTTTGATAAGAATAATCAACCCATTGCACTCCAAGAATTTTTCAAAATGACCGATTGACGCTTAATTCACTGCAACACATTTTCGTAGGCATTCTGGCAACTTAAAACGTGTTTTTGACATAAATGTGTGTTAGAAATTAATAATGTGGTCAGGATAAAAATTAGGGAACACCATGATGGTTCTAGAGTAGATACCATGATGTTCCTCATGGCCTTTTCTATTTTTTAAACAATATATCTGTTCAAAAGATAATGCAACATCAGGTCGTTTGCCATTCCTAAAGTCTGTGATGCTTTTTTGAACCATTTGATTGCTATAAAGTACCATAGGCGCTTGACAGAATTCACCGTGTACTGTCGACGTCCATAGGTGTTTTATGCAATGGCTCAGTACGTACATACTACTGCAGTTCGGCCGCATGCAGCGTTCGCATCGTTTCCAAACTGCAGTCAAAAGGTTAAACAACGTGACTTCGAGTCACTGGCTAGCCCAACAGTCGTCCAAGTATCCAATGTTGAGGTCCTTATTGAAACTTCGGCCCAGTCATCAATTTGAGCCGCTCAGCAGCCAAATGGTCTCAATTCCATAAAATGAGAAGTAGAGAAAAGTGATGATGTTACAAACAGTTATGTACTCGGGTAATAAAATTGAGAAATTTACTGAAAGTAGAGTTGATCAGTTTGACTTCTAAGCGGCTCAACTATAGAAAAGCTAGGTAGAGCTATTTGCCTTCGAACAATCTCTAAAGTGACTCATCGTTAAATTTTAGGGATCAGCATTGCAATAAATAAAACTTGAAGTCTTCCTTGGTGCAGTCTTTCTACATAGGGAGGTCGAAAAGTTCATTTAATTTTCTCTTTTTTAGGTGTGCAATTGTGATTATGATGATGTGAAATTAAACAGACTTTTGGACCTATCATTGCAAAAAAATGTACATCGCAGTAGCAATGCCAGTGGAGTGCAAAGGGTTGTTACATAATTTTTTGTTTTGTCTGACCTTGGATTTAAGTTTTCTTTGGCGTGACGTTAAGTCGATTTTAGAAGGGACAGAAAACCCTGACGTGTCATTGAACCCCATTGAAATTCAAAGGCTAGAACTTTAGGACTCCGTACGTGGGGAGCTTCGTAACCAGTTTCTCGTTATGGTTACGAAACACACCGATTTAACCGAATAGTGGATGCAGTCACGCCGATTAGCTACACTGTGACTGTTATCTCAGATAATTGTTGTACACGAGTGATAACGACCAGCATGTAAACACGATAAGTTTGCCGTAGAGACGCTCTCGCACGAAATCTTGCCACTGGTATCACGGGACCAAAATTATTTCGGAATCGGTTGTTGAGTCACTGAAACGAAATGACTCAGATTTCATCTGTTGTATTACTACAGAACACTGTTCAAGGTTTCAATGGTTCTAAAACCTTCGCCATTTTCATTGATTTTTCTCGTTTTTTATGAAACATTGGAAATTATGAACAGTAGAATTTAATGCAGTGTGAAACTAGCTAAAGTTTCAGAATTGGTTAGAATTTACTTAGTAGATAAAATTAAACATCACTTAATCACTGATGTCTCAATAGTTTTCCAACAGTTTTCCAACAGTTATTAACAATTTATAAATTAGACGTCTGTTACTCTTATTTACATTTTCAATAAATACGTAATTCATTCGGATGGGTGGTAAAGAGTAATTGTATCTGCAGTTGATTGTGAAGTTATCATTATTTTTGTAAACGTGCCACGTGTAATCGTACAAAGATTACAAAATAATGAACTGATTATGAAGAACCAAGTGTCTGAGACGCAATTCTATAAATTAATGAAAGATCAATAGGTTGTTCTTATTCGACTCAACAAATATTAAATAAATTTCTCCATAGTAAGCAATACTGTTTTTAGGAACATTTAATTATAAAATATTTAATTATGCCACAAAGACTGCAACAGTGAATTGCTTCAAGCAGTAATAATCATTCTACAAAGTACAAACAATATGACATTACAAAATCTATTTTCAACACGTTATCAATATTTCTATAAAGGACAATTTTGTTATCGTGTTGCTATATCGGAACGCACTGCCTGATACGACAATAAAATGATATCATGGAACACTCACAAAGTGAACACTTTCCTTACTTCTGTATCATCAACATTAATTACTAGACTGTGGACGTTTATGCAGTATAAAATACTCACATGCTTGAAATATGTACATTCAATCACATAAGGTAATTAAAAAGTAGATTTTTAAGTTTATTCAGCACAAAATATAGTTGTGTCAAAAGGTAATTTCTTCGAGTATCTGCATACAAAAATTGTTAAACTCTAAAAATATATATCTGTACAAACATCCGCAGTGTACTAATTATGAATCAATTGATACTACACATCAAGCCCATACTGTATTTTCATTGAAAACATTTTGGGTTCCATATAATTGCATCCGGTTGAGCCTTTCAGTAGATCCTTGATTCAATCTTCATCTAAAGCGCCAAAACACTCCATACACCTAGCCAGTTATAATTAAAATTCTGTTTTCCTTACAGGTCGTTCGCGAACACTGTTGTACACGAAGCAGCTGATGGACGAGGAGCTGCAGCAATACAGCGAGGAGTTGCTGCAGGAGGTCGAGGGTCTCCTGGACCACGATTACAGCCCCGTGATCCAGCCACCCTTGTACAAACGTCCTCGCATGGATTCTGAACCATCTGCGAAACGCATTTCATCTTCGGATCACGTTGGAGGGACGCTCTGCAACAGGCAGGAAGCCGCGAAGCCCAGCCGAAAGTACATAGAGCCTCCGTTGGACGACGTGTGGCCTCCACCGAATCCTGGTGGGCAAACGAACACCAAGGTGGTCGACAAGCTCGAAGCTCTGACCAACGAGCTGAAGATCAACATCTCTGACTCCGAGGGCACCAGAACTGTCCTCGTGAAGGTGCCTCACGAACAGTAAATGAAGTGGAGACACATCAGTGACGCAAGATCATGTTCTTCTACGATTTTATCAGCCCTCTGAGATACGTTGGTCCGTGTCTATGACGTATAGAAACTTTCTTGAAATTTTGAATAATCGCTGAGGGTTGAAACATTGATGATGGAGTCCCAAACGAGAGGCATAGAGAAGCTACCGGTTCAGAGGGACGTTGCGTTATGTTTTAATTCATTTCTATGCGTGAACGTTCACGCAGTTTCATCGTACCAACAAGGTTGAACGTTTTTATTCGTGGATCATCATTAATTGTTTCAAATCGATCGTATTTGCGCTCCTCGACAACACAAGAGTCTTGTAAGCGTTAATATTACTGTCATTTTCGTGCGCTCCCGTTAAAGGCAATCGTAAAATCATCATCTGTCATCGCGTCGCTCTTACTCATCGATATATTACGTTTAACACGCGAAACCACCGTATCATACACACATACACATATTCACACGAATTTGATTTTCACTGACGAATCGTTTCGCCTTGTTACAAAACGAATGCATCGTCGCGTACGTTACGTAGGATCGATCGTTTTTTAGGTAATTTTTCCGAGAGTTTTTAATCGATTAAACGATATATTTAAGATTTATCTATTTATAAGGAGAATTTATTACGAGAGTTTTACAATTATTATTGCTGTTGCCGATGGTAAGAGATATTTGTAAATAGTTAATTATATAGACGATGAAACGTGACACACAGAGAGAGATATATATCTATTATATATATATATATATATATACAAAATATATCGTAGCTTTAATTTTACAAGATACGATTTGAAATTCTATGTGTACTGCTGTACGCGAAAGATTGTTATTTACACAAGTATGGTGGATCGACAGTAAGTCGTTAGAGATATTTGTTCATAAATTACACGTAATAGAGCATGTGTAACATGTACGTTTCCATCCTGTAAACGCGTGATAGATTCGATTACCCGACGGATGTGTTTCGTTATTAATTTTCTTTTTGGGGGACTGGGTATCGTGCAGAGTATATTTAAAACGTCATATCACACGAGAAAAAAAGGTGAAAACCTTACGCCACGGTTTACCATGAAAAAAAGAAGAAAAATGAAAGCGTATTTAAATCACTGAGTGTTACTAACACCAGGCCTGAAGACTGTATCATACGTTAGTCGCATTCTGACATTTTTTTTCCTCTTCAATCTCGAAACATATTCCTCGTCTCATTCTTAATTCCTTTTAAACTTTAAGTCTAGGAATCTTCGAATTTATTTTTACTTTATATAGCGTTAGCGAAATCGTGCACATGGCACACTACTATATATATATCATCGAATTGTAAATAAATCACACCGTGAATTTCATCGTTGTTTCAGTAGTTCGTGCTTATGTCATACGTATGATTTATTTTCGATGAAATTCGAGAAAGAAGACAAGCGCGCACGAAAAAATAAACGAGCGGACGAATATAAAATAATGGAATAAAGTGCTCGTTTTCGTTTAAACACCAGGATTATGCGCCACAACGAATCTTGTCGTTCTTTCAGTGAATTGTAATTATCGAGTACATGTATATGTAAAAGATCCAAGTATCGACACGCGTTTTTATTTAGATAAGTTCAACGATACATTCCTCTACCACTAATGTTTTTTCAAAAATAGAACCGTTCTATTTTTGCACGTATGTAAAAGGGTTGAAGGTATCACACGCTAAATTTCTGATTCAGTATACGTGTAACGACATTAGGAAATAAAAGTTACGGTCAAATATTATATTGAAATTTATTTTATTCCCCTGAAAACTCCCATAACAAGTTTTACTGAATAATGAGAAGGGCGTTTCCAAACTTAAATTTTTCGAGAATTTTTTATAATAACAAGAAAGAAGATTCAAAGTTCGCGCCATTTTACGTAAAGATCTTCACAAATTAAAATTTTATACTATATTTATCTTGAGTTTCTGTAGTCGTTTGAGAAAACGGATTTAAATTTCGCGCTGATTTATATATATACGTATATAATTTATGGACATGCTGACAGCGCCATTTGTAGTATAATAAAGAAATTATATACATGTTTTTTAGATGCTTATATTTAAACCGAGTACGCTGCCAAATAGAATACTTGTCAGCCCTACTCCTCTCTCCCAAGAGACGCTACGAAAGACGGCATTCCCATTTATAATGCGAAGTTTTGTAGCCGAACCACCGCGCAAGTTGCGCCATCTCTGCCAGGACCCCGGAATTAACTCCGGCATTCTAAGTTGCGTCATCTCTGACAGAAGCCTGGAACTAAATAGCGAAATTCCAAGTGGCGCATATCACACACACCGACGAGATATATATATCATATATGTCGTCTGTGGCACTAGTGCCCCAGGAATTCGGGCCGAAAAAATACATTGCATGATTGGTCTATTCGTATATCTCGTCTGTGACGTCTTGTCTAGTTCCAAATTCTGGCAGAAGATGGCGATGGTGACTTCTTACTAGCGCAATCTAACAATGCATTTACGAACTGAATCAAGCGTCACCCGCTTCCGGGCTTATGTCAGAGATGGCGCCACTTGCGCGCAGTGGCGCTGTGGTCGCATCAAATTGTGTTTGGCGGTGTACTTTCTGGAGTTATCGTTTTCCCGCCACAACCTGTCCACACCAAAGTGTTTCAAACCTTGAAAATGAAATCTCTGACACTGTAAAAAGACCGGCACGTGTGTTATTTTTGATAAAACAGAAAATGGGAGATCTAGACAATTTGGCTGACCTGTTGCCAACATACTATGCGAGATTATTTCCATTTCCTGATTACTATCGTTGGCTCAGCTATGGAAATGGTATGATTAGGGTATCATCAACAAACAATGAGAATATTTTGATATTTATGATTGACAGTAGAGTCATGTATTGGATTTTCTTTCAGTGAGCACGTTTTCTCGCAGAGAATTCTCATTTACTCTGCAGGATGATGTTTATATTCGCTTTCAATCATTCAAGAGCATGAAAGAGTTGGAACATGAAATTAAGAGACTCATTCCTTTCAAGATAGATATTGGTGCTGTGTACAATTACTGGTAAATGTTCAATGTATATTATTAGTAATGTTATTATGAAATAGTTTCTAAGGTTCTTTGCAGTCCAAAAGATCAACGAAAAGGCACAAACTTTCAACCTGTTGAGAGAGAACTTGTGTTTGATATTGATATGACTGATTACGATGAAGTAAGAACATGTTGCAGTGGAGCCGATATTTGCTCTAAATGTTGGAAGTTTATGGCACTTGCATGTAAAATTTTAGATTCTGCTTTAAGACGTAAGTATAAGAATCACCAATTAAACAAGTTGATGTTACTTGCATGGGTAATAGTCTGATGCTAAATTTTTCAGAGGATTTTGGTTATAAGCACATTCTTTGGATATTCTCTGGTAGAAGAGGTATACATTGTTGGGTATGCGATCCAGGTGCTTGTAAATTGGCCACGCATGAACGTGCTGCTGTAGCAGAGTATTTACAGCTTATAGATGGTGGAGAATACATGAAGAAAAAAGTAAACCTGCCTGGAGATAAAATTCACCATTCCATAAAGTATACACACATTTTTCGAATTTATCAAGCAAATGTAAAGGTTAAATTACTAAGTTTCTGTTATTCCTTCATTTCAGACGTGCTCTTGAGATGATAGAAGGCATTTTTGTTGCCTTTTGTGTGGAAGAACAGAATATATTAGGAACAGAAGAAGCATTTGATAAGTTTTTACAGGTACTACCTGATGAAGAGGATAGGCAAGAATTAAAGGGACAATTTGGTCAATGTAAATCTAGCAAAGAAAGATGGAATACTTTCACTAAATATGTTAAAAGCAAGAGAACAGGGGTAATTAGGATATTTATTAAGTATACCAAGTTATCAAGGAATAGTTTTTGATGTAATTAATTTGTAGGGAGACAAAAAGTGGTACCAGTATCGACATTTAATAGAAGAAATAATGCTGCAATATTCCTATCCAAGATTAGATATAAATGTCAGCAAGGGTATGAACCATCTGTTGAAGTCTCCTTTCTGCATTCATCCAAAAACCGGGAAAGTTTGCATACCATTCACAGCGAGCACAGTGGATAAATTTCAACCGGATAAGGTCCCGACGATCACAACGTTGATCGAAGAGATAAACGAGTTCGACGTGAAGGATAAGGCCGCGCAGGAGACGTACGACTTGAACGCGAAGAGAATAAAGGATTACAAAAAGACTAGTCTTAATAAATCACTCCGTCTATTTAATGAGTTCCTGTGGAACTTGGAGACCGAGCGAAAAGGACAGAGAATCAAAGAAAGCGGTATTTTCCCCTTTCTCGTGTTCTTTTTTTTGTTAAACATACAACCGTTATTACACGTATATTCTTTATTTTTCAGACGAGAAAATGGAGTTCTAATTTAACATCTGTACATTCTGCTGGATAACTATTTTTAAGCGGTTTATAAATAAATTTTATAGAACATGAAATGTTTTTTGTTAATTATATATCTTTGTTGGGTGTCGTTGAAAGTGGTCGATAAGAAGGATTTCAACGTTGTTAATGCTCCAGAATGTGAAGAATTCGGAACTGTTCCAACATTACCAATATATTGCTGCTACATTGCATAAATATTTATAAATTTGTTATTTGCATAATTAATACAAAAATAACGATTATGTAGATTGAGTGTACTCCTCCAAGAGTTTGCATAAGTTTTATGAATAGCCAATGTATTCTGGTTACACAAAATATTCAATACGATAATATTTGACATTTTTAAATATTTTTTCTAGGTACTCGGGCAGGAGCAGAATTCTACCGAACCACTGAGTTCAAAGAAAGTTTAAGCAGACTTCTTTCTGTCCGGGTTCAACCATATTTGGCTGCTTAGTTATTCAGCCGTTTTCTGCACCCTGTCGCCAACAAGATAATCTGTCTTGCGACCCCCTTGACATTTTGCCCATCGGTGAGATCGATTGCCAAGGTTTCTAAAAAAAATCACTTTCTCCCCATACGCTGCTGTTTCTGACTGTCTGTTCTCCGTTACTTTTTCCTGTTTTTGCGTGAAATACAGCACCAACGTGAGATGACTCTTTCATAGAGCGAATCGCATTGTCCTGCGTTCGATTCCGCTCAAGAAATTTTTATCATGTTCAGCTCACTAGCAAGCGTGACCATCCGGACGAAACGCATGAACCTGAAGTGGAAAAAGCAATTCCCACGAGAATATTAATGTGCTGCTGACTGGTCGAATTATAACTGCTCTTAACGATCCGCAACAGGCTGGATCATAATCTTCACGGAGCCGTAATATACATATAATTCGAGACAACCGTTTCGCGCAAACTCAGCGTGAATCAATCCGCGTAACGTGCCACAGAGGCACAGTTTCGTTCGAATAAGGAATAACGGATAAAAACTTTTTATCCTTGAAGAAGCAGAGTAAGGCCGGGTAATGTTTATTTCTGCGGACAATTATCCGAATACTTCAGTGTTATTAAATCCCATTTTACAAATCATACGGTTCGCGAGTCCTTCACGCAACCGTACTGAAGCAGACGCAGAAACGTGTCTTCTTCAAGGTATGCAAACATCCGTGGCTACAAAGCTATCGACAAATATGTTCGTGAAACAAATTGGTCGCTACCGAGGCGGCTACTCTGGCAAGGAACGTTAAACATTATTTGCATGCATGAGTCCATTCCGTCAGGCGATTCCAGTAACTTTTTTGTGTCACTTTGTAACGAAAGATCGATGTCTGCTGTAGCTGCACGAGTCTATCCACGATTCCGTGAACGAGTTAAATTCTCTTGGTACGATCTCGAGCACAGGTGGCAATTAAATTACGAGACAATCGTTTCATGGAACCGATCGGGCGTCTGGCAGAAAGAAATCGAACGAGGAACGGGTTGGTTGTGTTGAAAAGACGCTTTGCTTCCAGGCAGTCATTACTCTGATCTGGATAACTGAATAAGTTGGGAGATGTTGCCGTAACAATATCTTCTTTGCCGCCTAATCGTTTTTCTCTATTACTATTCATACGCCTTTTCTTCTTTGTATCTAACCCAGAATCGACTGCTGTGGTTTGTCATTTTTTAGCAAAAGAACCTACAACACAGTTGTAGGTGGAGTCTGAGCCACACCATGTGTCAACACAGCATCACGAATGCATTGAAAACGGTCACACATCTTAAGCGTTGACTGTGGTCGTTGTAGCTCATCTTCGTCGATCAGAGAGCTTTTTTTGGTGCTGGTTTTAGAATTTTTTTATGGCAACATTTCCTTCAGAAAAATACATAAATCTTTTACGTAAATAAACAAAGCAATTAAGTAGAAACTAATTTGACTGTGCGTAATCACTGTGATCAGCTACAAAAATGTAAAATTATGTAAAACATAGCTCCCAATTATAAAATAAAAGTTAAATTAGAGATGCCTGTTCTGCAGGGCATTGAATGTAAACTACCAAAATATATATTATACTTAACGGCCTGCAGGACAGGGATCTCTAAATTATACTTTTATTTTACAATAACGAGCTATGCTTTAGATAATTTTGCATTTTTGTAGTAGGTCATACTGATTGCACACAGTCAGATTGGTTTTCAGATATGAGAAAGAGAAATATATTTCTAAAAGATATAGAGGAGCTGGTTCTTTCTACGTGGCAACGTCACTGATGAAACTTTTTCTCTTTTTTTCTGTGTTCTCGCTTAGAAATAGAAACCCATGATCTATATAACTTTTCATTAATGTTTCTTTCGGCTCGATCACGAAACGGAGAGATTCTTTCTCATTAAGAGGAATCGGACCCCATTTTCTTTCTCGAGAAATCATAAAACACAGTTATACACGGATCTGCATATTTGCGTACGTGTACGCTTGTCCGTAGAATTTTTTTGCTGGGTAAATTAATTCTCGACGTGGTCACGCGAGAGGTTAATTCCAGAGCGATTTCATCCTTTGGTTTTTATTAAAAACTTGCGGCCACTGTAAAAAGTAAATTTCGTAATTGGGATCCTATCGAGAGAACGATTAGAAGCTGTTTTTCAGACAACGGGGATTTTGTTCTGATCTATCGTTTTTCGTTCGACTTACAGTAAAATCGAAAAATTATTTAAAAATAAGATGGTTAATTAAATTTATCTTGAAATCGTTTAAATGTATCCGAATACCATGTATGTAAACGCAAACGTAAAATATGTATACCGGGTAAGGTCACGAAAACCGAAGGATGGAATCTCAAAATATCAAAATTACGAAAAATAATTAAAATCGAAACATTATTAATAATTAAAGTAATTAATTAAACATATCTCGAATATGTTTAAACGTATTCGAAGAAGAGGCCCAATCAGTGCTGCCGTGAGACAAAATTTTTGAAATTCGAAATAAGCGAATGTTAATAACTTTTAAAATATTCTTTAGATAGCTAATATGTTAACAAACATGTGTACAAAGCACCGATGTTGTAGCATTCGTTTCTTCAAAATAAATTCCAAAAGATGACCTTAAAATTGTCTGTCTAGACCAGAATACCTCCTTAATAATACTAATGGTGAATTGATAGTAAACAAGAGCGACAATGATGATTAAACGCGATGAATATTAATTGGTAATGGTTTAGAAAACGATTAAGCGCGAACATGTGATTGTTTAAGAGAAGCTGTCAAAAGATGTTTGTACGCCGGTTGACACGTTCCGTGCTGCGTGGGTCGTATGCGCCCCGCATACCATATTCGATTATTCTAAATAAATGGTAATATTCTTTATATTCCAGTCAAAACGAACGCCAAAATAATAGTACCAAACGAATGGTATATCATAACACAATTGAATGTTTGTGTTTTTAACGTTATGTATTTATAGAAACTTATTTTCACGCGTCTGACTAGTTATGGAATTTTTCACTGTGGCACGGAACGTGTTAACACGTTGAGCGCCACAGTGAATACAGCTATACTTACTCAGACACGATATAATTTACTATTTTTCATATAAACCATAAAGAAAAAAGAGATTTGAGTATTGAATTGTGTGCTTCTGTTCCTACATTATTGTTTCAGTATGAAGTTCACTCAATATTCTGCAACAATCAATAATTATTTAATTTAATTAAATGGGAGGTGTCGGTCACTGGTTTGTTTTCGTTACAAGACACCGT
This sequence comes from Macropis europaea, assembly GCA_916610135.2. Taxonomy (NCBI): domain Eukaryota; kingdom Metazoa; phylum Arthropoda; class Insecta; order Hymenoptera; family Melittidae; genus Macropis; species Macropis europaea. Next base: position 26,173,299 of record OU744344.1, read on the forward strand.
TGATTCACCATTTCTTATAATATACAAGTGTCAGGAAAGGGGGGACGAGAGCCAGTGTTTTCTGCGTGGCAACCTCGTCGACAAAACACATATCTTTTTATTTCAAGATCACGTTCAGGCGGCACAGGTTGCTCCCAAAGGCTGGCGTTCGGGCGGACACCGGTTACGTAACGAGAGCGTCAATATTTGCGTGTCGTGGAAGAGAGTCGACCCGGTTTCAAAGAGACAAAGCGACGATCGGTACTCCGGTACGCCCACGTTCAATAAGAAGAAACAAGACCGCCTGCTACTTTCCAAACACGCGACTTTCAACATTCCATGGAATGAAGCACTGAGACGACGAAAGAACACAGCGCTGTATGACTTCATTCCGTCGGTCTCTTCATAGCCGTTGCACTCGGACAATTTCTTCGGGATCTCACGAAAGTATTCGAAAGTCGGTGTAATATCGTGGCAGAAAACTTAACCTAAAAATCGTGAAAGTTTTCACGCGAGAGGACGACGATTTGTCAGGCCGGTAACGAGATCCACGTTACCGAATCCGACCGCGTCTCCATCGTAACTGGGCGGTCCGTTTGCGGCCTTTTTTTCTTACGATCCGCCATTCGGCCAACCCCCTCGTTTCAGCGGTTTTTTGTACAGGGGGGTCATGTAAAGGATCCTGTACAGGGTGAAGCATTTAAAACGGGCCACCCAAATAAGTTTTCCTGGTGCAACATTATATTTCAGATGAGAGTTGCTTGGTAAATAGTCTAGTGTGAGTTTGCCTCATCGTCTCAATGTTTCAAAGCACTGTTGGTGTTTCTTCAGGGGTTCCTGGTGAGGATTTGCTGGAATTGGCGTGTGATCGCTTCTCTGATGCGCCCAACTCGCTAATCACATGTTAGTCACAATTTTCTGACTATGCTTATGTCGAGTGAGCTTGGTTCATAGATCTTGCTTCTGTCTTATGTGCTGATGTCTCAAAAGACTGCATACTTTCTCCCTGCAAACACAGCAACTATTATCTAAAACATTTTGCTCTACTGGGAAGGTTGAGAGGCTCATTCGCGTGGGCTGTTTTAATTGTCTCATTCTGTATATTCTCCTGCACACTGTCGCAAGAAAGTGTGCCTGTCGGTTCTTGTCTTCTGCGTTACAAGGTGGGTGGACTCTCGTTGGAAAGCGAGTCAAACCGATCAGCTCGTATCATGAAGTTTGCTCTAGGGCTCCGTCCGAAAAAATGGATTCCTCCGTAGAACGATGGTAATTACAGTTCTAATCGACTCTGACCGACTGACCATCGTAGAACTCAAAACTGGATTAAACTACGATCCAGTGAATCCTCTTGGAATTTCCCTTAGTCCTTTGGCTACGGTTGATCGAGCAAGCAACTGCCGTTGTACTCTTAGCTCAATCACAGAACTCAGTACAAAATAATACAGTATTGCAGAGTTATAAGGCAGTGAGTTATCAGTAGAAGACACTTGATATCGAAATGAGAGACTCAGTTCATTTTTAAGTCGATTTCACGTGGCTATCGGATGTTGGAGGTCTCAACGCATGTGGAGAGCTTCAAGGTGACATGCAGCACTCAGATACTTAGGACCGTACCGTAAAGAGTCTTCAAGGATCTTTTGGCAGGACTTCGTTTGCAATGCAGAGCTTGCAATGTATTTTTTTCAAAAATCCATCTGTCAATTCCTAAAAAAGGGGACCTCTTACTCTTTCGAACCAATAGAAACTATGTTAAAACTGGAACGAGAAAGCGCTTTCCATCGTAGAAGTTAGAACTCATTCGAACTCCACCGAGCTTACATCTTGCCTTTTGTTATTTTTGCATCTGCTAAGTCTAGACGTCCAACTTCAGTCTTGTGCAGTTGTTAATTAAATAAATTGTATTTTATTAATCAAAGATTGGAGTCAAATCTGGACCACAACACGGGTGACGATGAGTCTGCCAAAACAGTCGTGACAAATTCGCAGGACTCTACGTCCAAAAACTCACATAAGGACTAATGTTAAACCAGATAGGGCTAGCATATCTAACCACTGGACCACCAGCCCAATTGCTGATTTCTGTCAATTTCTTCTCTTATGAAACTTGGAACGTTTGTTACTCATATTTCAAACTATACTTATAATTATTTTGTAGCAAAACACAAGTGTATTGCATGTAACTCTTGCTTGAAAAAGGAGTTTCCCGTATGCAGGATTCCATTGGAATGAACGCCCATAGCGACGCCAGTTGTTCGAATTTCAGAAACTCCTTTCAGGGGTACATTCAAAAGGGTTCAATGCTTGCAAAAAACTGAATATGGTCAAATCGATCATTTTCTTAAGTCATCTTACGTTTCTACCAGGCATCCTGCTTTTTCATGTGCACGTACGGAACAATCGCAACAGGACTTCAAGGGAAGATTCCTGAGCGGTTCGTCAACCGGCCGATTCAGGAAACGGTCGTTTCTTGTCGAGCACCTGAGTCACTTCCCGATCGCTGGAACCTTTCAACACTCAGGATTCCTTTCTTTCGCGACAGCCGATGGATCGACGTCCTTAATCGATCGCCTCGACGCTCGGTTCTCCGCTCCAAAGTCGATTTATTGGAAACCCTGATCGACAGAATCTGGGTCGCTCGTCGTCACGTCGGAATCCTCGCTTTTGACGATACAATCGTTCCCGTGTGTTTACCGGGCTAATGTAAATACCGAACGGTGCACTTTCTCCATGGTATTACCGATTTCATGCTCGCGATCCTAACGCCACGGGCGTGTGACACGTAGAAACGAGCAAATGATACGCGGGCGAAATTCTGCGTGTCGATCCGACGATTCACGGTATCGGGGATGGAGGAGAGTGAAAGTCGATCAGAGACGATCGAACGAAATTAATCTCCCTGACGACTCGTTAACGAGTGAGACAGAAAAAAATTGATAACCGGTACATGGAAAAACGTGAGGCAATTTTAATGTTGACGGTCGCTCATCGGATCTGCTTTTTCTGGCTGTACGCGTTTGGAGAAAGAGATGACCGACATGCGGTCGAATGAATTCGATCTTGATTGACGCGCTCGCGCGAATTCTTGACGCGTTGAGTGCTTCAGTGAAAACAGACGCGCATGGTCAGACATAGTATAATAGCGTGTCTGATGTACAAGTTGTGATGAAAGAACGTATTTAAATGTTTGATTGTACTGCTGCTACTTTATATTATCGTTACGATGTTCATTGTGTAGGAAATTGACTCAGAATTCGTGGTTGCTTGGATAAATAATATATATGGCGTCGATTACCGGTGATGTTTACACTTTAATTGCTGTTGAAGCATACATGTGGTTTTATTTATATAAATAACACTTATATAAAACAAATAATGGGGTAAATAATTGAACAGTTTTTAAAAATTCATCTTAACAACTGCACATAGAAGCCAACAGCATTATCCTGATGGGACAGTGTTAACCAGAATATTATAAAATGTATTTATTGTATGTGAAGAATAAAAATTCTCATTATTTATTGAACATTACTGAGTTCACTTAGACCCTAAATGACATCATTTTCCACAGGTAACTACATGAAATACCACTTAAAAATTCACCTTCACAAACAGCATTACCCTGAGTCGGCAATGTGACTACAACATTAAACAACTTATTTATTACATGTGAAGAATAAACGTTCTTATTATTCATTGAACAGCTCTGAGTTCACTTCGACCCTAAATGACACGAGCCTCTATAGAAGTCTACAAGTGCCACGTTTATAGAAATTCATCTAAACAGTTGTACACAGAAGTCAACACTATCCTCCTCATCCGAAAGTGTTAACCAGAATATTAAAAAGCTTGTTCATTACATGTGAAGATTAAAGATTCTCATCACTTATTGAACATCTTCGGGTTTACTCAGTTCCTACAGAAGACTCAAGAGATTCTTTTACAAAAAATCACCTCAACGCATGAAAGTGTTAACGTCCAAACCAACAGACACCTGATTCAGCAGGGCCTGTTACAACAGAACAAAAGGCTATTTTCTGCAATATTTGTATCGTTCAGAAAACAGCTAGCGTATCGAAAAGCGTTCATACGGGATTCTTTTGCAGAAGGTCGCATCCGGGACGATTGTTTCGTGCGATCGCGTAAGAAAGACACATGCACTCGAGTGCAGCCAGGGGTTTACAGTTAGCCGCGCGAGGAGACGAGCTAGTTGGCTCCTGTTCGCCAGCCTCTCCGCAGATTACAAAGAGATTAAAAGCGTGGCGAACGTGACGCGTGTTCGGAATGTTCGTGATTTTATCTGATTGCGAGCGTAACAGAAACTTTGTTTCCCTCCTCGAGGCAGGAAAAAAGAAACCGTACAGATAGGTGGATAAAGCTGTTGAAAAATCGCTTTGGAGGAGGCGTCCGCGTGTAATCTCCGTCCGGTCTCGTGCGAAAATTCACGAGCTGACGGCATCACGCTGAGAAAACACCTGCCATGACATAGAACTTTAAAAAACATTCGACACATATTTGTTTTTATTCACAAACGTCTGCATTGAAAGGGTGAAAACAGCTCTTGAAGTTGGGGTCGAAAAACCTATCTGCCGGTATATTTCTAAAACTATTTATCTTAGAAAAAAATTAAGATGTACGGTTTGCCTATTTTTAATACTGAATTCGGCTGTATAATCAGTTTCCCGAAATGGTAATTTGTTTAAAAAATATAAAAAATTAACATACTTCTTTAGATATATTTGGTAAAATATTAATCTGTTTTTATGAACTTTTGCATACTTATAATATGGACTTTGGCCACCGCCAGGATAAATCAGAATGATTACAATTTCATTCTCGCAAGAGATATCATTATATCCAAAGAAATACTCTCATGGTTGGTTTAGAGATCGATTATTGTAACTTTTTAACAAAGTATACTACGCGCTATTAACCCTCTGTAACGCGACGTGACTTGGAAGTCCCTCACCTATATATCTATATTTTTTAAGCCTCATGTCGTTTATTTATCACTGCGTATAATTATATTCTACGGTTACATAGCCACCAAGGAGTATGTTCGTTAATTATTACATTTATATCCCATGATACAGGCTTTATCATCTATCTGATGTACCATTTCCGTCATACGGAAAAAATTCGGGTTGTAAAGAGTTAATTGTCCACGGAACAGTGAAGAAAAGCATAGCGGGCGAAAGAATCGAACGGTATCACTCTTGCTGTGAGCGGTCAGAATTTTCGTATTTGATCGAATAATCAAGGAGAAACGGTACGCTTTCGATGGAAATGCGAACGATCGTTCAAAACGCGACTACTTTATCACGAACCGTTCATTTGTGGCATAATTACCGGGCTGGCGGTGGTCCATTACATCTGCATCGAGCATATCTCGCCCGGCTATTACACGAACCGGCTGAAGGCGTTATTCTGATTAGCGGGAACGATGGTAAAAATGGTAACGATCCGCCGATTGTGTACAAATTAATGGTTTCCTCGGAACGAAACGCCCGCCGCTCGAGAACTCGAGGGATTTCTTTTTATTTTTTACAAGGCTCGCTCGGTAATACACGTATAAATGCAACAGTCTAATTATCCTTTCTAATGGGGATAAACGTTCAACACGTTTCTATTCTATCGCGGCGATGCTACACGCTCGACTCTTACTTTTCTCGGCGAGTTTCGAAACGAATTGTTTCGCAGCGCTTACTGCGCGTCGGTCCAGAACGCCTGACAATTTAATTAGCTGGCTACCTGATCGTAAGTGATAATTAAGTGGATGGAGAGTTGAGGAATAGCTTTTCCTCTGGTTGTAACTAGGCTGCGGATGTTCGTACAATTGTAACGCATCAAAGTATGCGAATTGTGTGCAGTTTTCAGTGATGAATCATTTGTTTCGCAGCGAAATGGGTATATAAAAAAAATACATGAATATGAGTGACTTGGAAAACCAAAAAGAAATTGGAGGAAGCTGTTAATAATTTATTTGGGGATTGTTTTGTGGATTGATTTTGAACGTGGTGATCAGCCCAATACGCATGAAATATGTAAAATAAAAAAAATATTTTTAGAATCGTCTAATGAAAAAACAAAGGAGGATGGTAGACAATGATGATGACAAAAATCTGGGTAGTTCCGGCACCTAAAATATTGATAAGGCATCATTCTATAGGTCCCAAGCAACTGTAAAACCACAATTATTTACCGGTAATATGATGGAAAATTTATAAAAGATGCAGTTAAAGTGGAAGGTGTACAGAGCAAAAAATTCGATATCGTTGACTTCAAATGATCATAACATCGAAACGAATACATAAAATACAACAATTCAAATGCTATTTTGTAGATAAAAGCCAATATTTATGTTGTACGTAAAAAAAAACTTCCAAAAATATTAATTAACAACCACAGAAAACGGTAAATTATAATAATTGTAGATAATGATACATTTATTCGAGGAAGTATGCTTGTAATTATACTATAACTCACTTGTAAAACAGAATATAATGTATTGAATGCAAAGAATAATTGTTATATTTTCTTCTCTTCATCTTCGGATGAGAGTCGGTCATTAGATCATACTTCGTTACCTATTTTCTATAAAAACATGCATTCGCATAAGCGTGCACAGTCTTTTTATAGGTAACAGGTGATATCAATTGAGAAAGTTTTCGTGGATTCGCGATTGATATTTGAGTATCTGAAGCTGTGCGTTCAATAATTAATACATTTTGACCGTCTATTTTATATACAAAATAACGCGTGTCACCGTGTATTTTCAGAACTGAATATTAAATCGCACAAATCTAAATGAACACATTCAACAACGCTATAATGGCAACTTACACAATTTGTGTATTTTAATAATTGCAGCACGTATATACTCGACTTTTACATTTTTATATAAAAGAAATAAAACCACAAATTCTGTACTCTTTAATCAATAATATTAGCAATTATTCTACTTTATTAGGTAAATGTATTAATATTATGAATGACAAAATAACTATTGAGTGTGTCATGCACGTATAAGCGACATGGTTGTCTAAGTGTTAAAAAAATGTGTCGTACGAGTGTACTGTTTGAGACACAGAAATAAAAGGCCTTCCTTTTTAAGGAGGCGCCTAAATTTGTTTCTTAAATTGGTTGTTGGTTCCTCGTTCCCGTGAAGTAGGATGCACAGGCTCGTGTTAATGTTTCTTGCGCTAATGGGCCAGAGTTGCCCAATTCTCACGGGACCAGATCCACGGGGACTGATTATTACCGAAAACAGACCCCTTCACATTTTTAATTAATTCTTATACACCAGCGAACGATTCAGAGGCACTATTGTTTCGAAACTAACCGAACATAATAGAATTTTATGGAATTATAATGTCGAGATGGAAGAAGTACCGATATTTTTGAAAAAGCAGTTCACCGCGTGTTGAAACTGTCTAGAATAGAATATCCATTAGAATATTCCATTACTATAACGTATATGATGCCATTGTTAAATTACTTCTGTAAGAGATGGTAAAACATTTATTGATTAACCAGTCGACGAGCATACCTTTAATTACTTAAGACATACGGCGTTTGAGAGAAAAATAGTTAATAAAGGAGTGTGCGAGTGGACTCGCTGTGAATGGGAATGATTGAACAGAATGTTATGGGAACAGAGAAAGTAAATACATATTACTTATTTAAAACGTCGCGTAAAACTGATTATTTTATTTGAAAGTCTTAAAACATCAGTGCTGTGAAATTGCTATATGCTTAACAAAATGTATAAATTTTATTAACATACCTTAACACAATAAGTCGTCCAAATATACAAATTGATATTGCACAATAAAAATCCACGCTCGAGCCAGCACGGTGGCTCGTAGCACACGGGCTACCAAAGTATTCAGAAATATCTGTGACGCGAAAAGTTATATGACCCCCGTTCAGCAGTAACAGGCATCCAACATTGACGATATTGCGTAAGGTGGTGGTAGTAAACGCTGATGCAGGATTACATAAACTCGAAGTTTCTTAAATAAATATGTACTTAATAACTCGGTGTTCAAGTACCGATTTAACCGGCTCACCTTGGTCCCGATGGAGCCGGTCGATCGGGAGCCGGCAGCACGAGTTTCTCACAAAAATCATTCGAGAGATACTCCGCCTGCCTAATTGCCGGCTTGTTGCGAAGAAATTATTGCTTGGACTAATTGGTTCCGCGGGTTCTCAGCCGCAAACCTCGCGACAGCATTTGCATTAGGCTTGTGCTCACCGGACAAGCGAGTCTGATGTTTAAACAATCTTTCGCAAACATTTTACCGTCCACGTTCCAACCGGTGTCCTTGAAAATCCTAAGCAGCATTTTCTGAAAGATTAACATATGAAAAGGGCCTGGAAGGCTTTTGGTTCACGCGAGACTGAGGTCACTTCCTGTGGACGAAAAATTCGCGACAGCTCGATTAGGAAGTCTCGTCGCGTTTTCTGTTTCTCGAGGAAGGACAGAGAAAGAGAGAGAGAGAGGAGAGTGCAGCGGGACCAGCACAGGTGGCGAACACACGAGCTGGCCAGGGTGTACTCCGTCAGCGGCTACCTGTCGGCTGGCAGAAACGTGATTAACAAACGTGATCGATCCTCCCGATGCCCGAGATAATTCGACCCGCCAGTCTTCGCACGCACGATCAATATTTATAACGCGTGCTAGCCGGTGCTCCTGTTTCTTCGACATGCGGAATACACTGCGTGTGCACGCGCCTTTTCGTGCGAACCTCACCTGTTTTTTTATATTCAGCTTCAAAATTCTGTGCCCCTGAAGATATCTATTTCGCAGGCTTTCCAGAGTGCTCTATAGATTACAGGAGAGCGCTCTACAGTTTCAGTAATCTATCATTCCACAGTTGGAGTTTTTCAACTCACCAAGTGTTCAAATTTTATGAACGTGAAGAGATTTGGTTCTCAGGCTTTGCACAGTGAAGAACGTTCTATAGATGTGATAACTTATCCTTGTGTAGTTGTAGTTTCCTTATCATTAAGTTTTAAAGTTCTATGCACCTGAAGACAACTAGTTCTCAGGCTTAGCACAGTGGAGAACGTTCTCCAGTTGTGGTAACCTATTGTTCTATAGTCGCAGTTGCTTTAAAAGACTCCAACTCTTTGGTCTATCTTAAAATGTACATCATCACGTCACTGCATCTTCAAAATCTCTCAAAAGCATCCTCTCTTAAATTCTTGTAATTTTGCTTTTCAATTACTGTGGTACCATCATCTCCTTACCATCGTGTCTTAAAAATGTCCAACAAAATGATCGATTGAAACTTGAATATACTAAACTATGTCTCGTCACTCAGAGAATTTGAACGGAAGTTAAGTAAAATAGTTGGCATGTCTAAAAACAGATATAACCATGACACCTTCAGGTGCTTGATCCTGATGTCTCAGCAACAGCTTGTACTTGTAATAAGTTCAGATATGTCTATCTGTTTCTTTGCACCACTTCCTCAAATTCCAAGCATCGTTTTCCCATACATTTGCCTTCTTCACGGTCTTTCTTCCTACGTTCGAAGTTCTCCGTGCTTCAACACTTTACCTAATGCACTTCCTGTTTCTCCTTTCAGTATCTCATTTCTCTTGTTTGACTTTGACAACACCGTCTCCGGCTGAACCTTGCCTTTTACGCAACGACGCAAACACGCACATACATACGCGCGCGTTTTAAAACCCTTTTCTTCTGTTATTTCTGCAACGAGCGGAAAAAGTTTGAAAATGAGTTCTATGCGCCGAGACGGGTAAAAAATTGATACGAACATGTGGCCGGAAGTATCTCTTCGCCGAGATACACTGATGAAGTTGATGCAGGTTAATCAGGTTTGTATCCTTTACACAAACAAATATAATGAAATCGATGTTTCTTCAAGGAAACTGTAACGTTAGGTTGTCAGTGTTTGTTCAGGTCAATTATCAAACATACGATTAGGTGAACTCAGTCTCTCAGGTTTTTATGTATCAGAGGTACGTACAATCTTCTTTTTACAATAATTTATTATTGGAAAAATGTACAGGAATATTTTGAATATTTATTATAAATTTATTTCTGTCGTAAATTGAGAAATGGATGTCTCCAGGTGTATAGAATTTTTTAAATCTCTGTCATTATGAAAAAAATAAAATTTATGCTTATACTTTGAGCGACAATAAGTGTCCACGAATATTTTCAATATTTAATATAAATTTATTCCTATCCTCATAAATTGATAAATAAATATCTTAAGGCGTATAGAACTTTTTAAATCTCTGTTATTAAGAAAAAAATAAAATTCATGCTCCTAATTTCAGTAACAGTAACTGTCTTCCAATATTTCAGATTTTTAGTATAAATTTATTTCTATCCTTATAAATTCAGAAATGCATGCCTTCAGGTGCATAGAATTTTCTAAATCTCTGTCTTTATTTATTTTCTATCTCTGTCTTTAGTTGTACAGAAGTTTTTCAATCCCTCCTACCGTGAAAAAAAATTCAAATTCATACTTATAGTCACTTTGTTCGAAGTTGTGAGAATACTCGGCAGCCGCGGCGAGCGATTTTTTAAAGAGCAGCCTCAGCTCAGTCGGCTCGCGTAATTACGAAAAGTTACACGGTCGCTGGCTCCTCGTAGACGTAGACGCAAGATAGAACCACGGACTGGTAGAAATGTTCATCGTGTAATCACGATACTTAGGCCGCACTAAATCAATGCAGATTCACCGATGCTGATACAGTCTCGGGCGCACGTACTCCTCTGCCACGATAGAGTACGGCATTTTGTTTCTTCAGGAAGGTAGCAATTTTCCAACTTATATTTCTACATTTACGGACAACACGGAAGACACTTGTTTACTGCCCACCGTCGTCCACCGTGTTTTACTCCATAATATTTACATCGTTCTTCGTGGAATTACACGCATCTTCCGTAAAACAATATATTCCTTCACAGGGAACGAAAAAGAATATGTTACCGCTACAAAAGCGACAACGCGTCCTCCACACGATATAGTAACTGGAATTCCGTATCATGATCTCATTAACCCTCATAGGACCAGCTGTAGCCTACAACATATTTTTTGACATAACTTCATAACTTCTTCGTTTATCGAACATTCCCCAAATATAATTATTTGTATAGAGTTGGAAACTAAATTCGCGACCCTCGTAAGTTTATCAAAATTTTGAGCAAATTTTTCATTCAAGTTATTTACATTTAAATTTTGAATGTTTTTTCGTCTTAATTTTGATAATTTTTTGACTGCGTGATAGCAGAGTTGAGGGAATTTTGAGGTGAGGAAATTTAGAAGATCATAGATTTAATTGCCATCCTAGTAATAAGTAATAAATAAAATTTGCTTTTCAGTCTTGTAATATGTCTGTTTATTTAAATAAATTTACATACGTATTGTACTTTAAAATCTAACCATATCGGCACAATTGAAGTTCACACAAAACTTCGTCGCTGAGGACTCATTAAAGAAGAATATTAATAAACTACATTCATAAAAAGTATATACCTTGTATAAAGGTAATATGATAGAAATACCTAAATATATCCCTTTCTTTAGACATACAGAAAAAAAGCTCTCACACAGATGAATAATCGAATCGATGTACCACTTAGATGACCGCATTTTTTTAGAGACGAACATGCCTTTGGTCGGTTCGCACGTTAATTTAGATTCTTAATTGTTTGGAACCGGAAGAGCACGGGTTTTCGGTAACTCGACGAATTCCCACGTCGCCTAAAGGGAATGCAATACAGCTTGTTCAGAGCGAAGGAAGTTAAACGTCAGCGTGGCTAGTCTAATTAACTTGCTTCTGCTCCTCTTCCATGTCTTGTTTGTCGTAAACACTAATCCCGATGTTCGCATGCTCATCCTACCATTATTATAGGCAACACGCGGCGCTTTCATCCGTAAACAGCAATTTACCGATGACTATCGAGGGCGATTCTGCATTCGAACAGACCACTCAGACATTTTATTTTCGCCCGAAGCATCGCTGTCCCTTGTTTCCTGCGACGACGAATCGCAGACATGCTCGGACACACCTCCGAGCGCTCTGAATTCTAATTAAATCGCTAATTAACGGAACATCGTAATTAATAGAGACAGCGTGGAAAGTGCTTCGTCAATTCAGCGGCATTTAAACAGCCCGCGTATTAGGCGGATCAAAGTGAATTTTAAGAGGAATATGAATTACAATAAAACGTGTTGCGTAATGAATCACGCGATGTTATTAATTAGCTGTAGAAATGATCAAGGTAATAACGCTGCTCACGCTATGATTTCCATGGTACGATTCAGCGACATCTGTAACACGATCGTTGCAGTTACTCAGTAGTTCTTTCGAAAATGAAAAGAGGACCGAAAACAGTGTGGAAAGTTAATTAACACGTTGACTGCCGCAGTGAAAACTCCTGTATATAATCAGACATACTAAAACATCCGGTTTTAAGCAAATATGACGAAGGATGTAATTGTATAACTTTTACATATTCTATAATTTTTATAATTTTTTAACAGGCATATAAAAATTCACATGTACACCCAGAAAATATTAGGTTGGAGGGAAAGTAATTTCGTTTTCTATATATGTAAAATTGATAGCGTTTTTCACTAATCCCTTTTCCCGAATTCGGAGGTACAGCAATTGTACAAAGTGGAGGGTATCATTGTGTTTATCATTATTAATTAAGTAAATTGATTACATGTAAAAATTATTGTTTCGTTTTTAGTGGTAGAAAACGCGAAAACTTTCCTAGCAGCGCAGTAATTTGATTTATAGAAATGTTCTAGTGTCGATTTGAATGAAGATGAAGTATTGGACTGGATTTTTACTATATTCTGAGCAAATTTAGCATTGCAATACTAATATAACTAATATAAATATATAAATAATATAACACTTAAACATTTTTTTCCTTTGCGATTTATTGGGTTGACTCATAAATAACTTCCGACTTTTCTCCTTAAACTTATCTACGATTTATTTAAGGATGATTATTATTGTTTCTACAGTATGTCTACATTTTAGGAATTCTCGTCTTCAAATATAAAGCAAAAATCAGTGGATAAACCCAGACAAACTATATGAATTTTTAAGAAGAAAGAAATCTGTTATGTATCGGAAATTATTTATGGCTGAATCCAATACACTAGAACGTCGATTATCCGAACACCGAGTATCCAGGAATCGATGGTGTTATATGAGTTACAAGGTAAAATTATTATCAATGACACTGTGTACTTCATTTTATGACACTATGTATATTATATTCTGGCTTAAAATTATCATTCTTACGCGAAACATAGTAACAGTGTGAGTCAAGTTGCTTTTAATTGCAGTTTGGATAATCGAGGTCCTAGTGTATTATATCGTGTCTGGCCATCGATGGTTGTTTTCACTGTGGCAGTCGACGTGTTCAATAGCACGAAAGAAAATGAGTTAACAGACTCAAAAGATGACAAATTTTTCCGAATTTTCGTTGAATCAATATGAAAAATATACATTTAATTCTTAAATATTGTAGTTTTTAGAAAACAAGACATTTTGACATCTTCAGTGGAAACAGATGTAGACGTCTTCGGTGGTTCTAGCGTTAAAAGACTTTCGTTGTCGGTCCAGTGGTGTTGTTCATTTCAGCGGCACTCGAAAGTGGCGAATAAAATCATGCTAGCCGCGAAAGGAAACACCTGGCCGAACTGTCAGTCACACGTTAAATACATTCCCGAGAGAATCACGCAACGCTCTATAGCTGAGGAAACCGAGGATAAACAAACCTCGCTGATTTACTGAAAACAGAGAAACTCAAATCTCGAGAAATCGAGTGTAGATTCCAATTGCTCGGCAGAAACGTTCCGTGGAACGATCTCGTTTCATCCATCGGTTGTTCAGTGTCCTCTATTTCGCGTGAAATTGATTGTTGAATAATTTAATTATTAACACGTTAAACGCTATGTCGGTCCCTGGAGACCTACACTAAACTTTCTGGTTAGGCGTCGTTGGTCCCTGGAGACCGACAATATAAAATTTAAATAATGATACTTTATAATTCATATAATATTAAAAAATATGTTCGCACTTTTTTAATCGATTTTATTGAAACATTTTAAACAAAAATGAGGGTTTCCTTTACAAGTATTACAAAAAGTTATAACTTTTTTGGCACAATTTCTTTCTTTTTTTTCTTTTATACACAGACGCATTTTTTGTATTTACGCGGCGCCTAAATGGAAAGTGTAACAAAATTAACTCAGCGGTTAACGGGTTGAACAATTTTCACGTGGACCTCTGAGTTATTCATGGTACCACGTTTTTCCGGGCTAGTTGTAAGTGTGCCACTAGATCGCGTAAGATTGTTGGATAATGTTTAACTAATTTATTTATAATAGAATCAGGCTTAGAAAAATTTGTACGTGTACTTCTGAATTTTTCATGGTGTCCGGTTTTTTCGGGCTAACTGTGCCAGTACACTGCGTGAGATTGTTGGACAATATTTCACTGATTTATTTATACTAGAATGTTTGATAGTTGAAATGAGTGTAGGCAGTTGATGAATTGAACATTCCATTTGAAAATGTTGGAACAACTTGTGAAGTTTCTCTGTTTCTCAAAAATTGAATTTGCTCCTATATTTGTGTTTTATTTTAATTAAAGTATTAATTACATAATTTAGACAGTTTATGCTGTGGCTATTATAGCTGCGCAAATATCATTGGATTATTCTTACTCTATTCTACATGGTATCCCGCAATGAATAATAAAATCGAATAGGTGATTCTGAGTGAATAAACAAATTAGAAATGTAGAATAACTTTTCTTTTATGAGTAGATTGCGGATGTTCAATATTTTATATGTTAATACAGTTATAGGAGTGAAACTTTGACAAAACTGTATTTTGTTCTATGAATGTTCTAAAAGTCTACTTTTCATTTTTCATGATTTTAAACATGCATCTTTAGATTTTTGGATATGTTAAATTTTATCAACATCCACAGTCTAATTATGAGTCAAAGGAAAGGAAAACTAGTCAGAGAAAATTTTCTGTAAAAATTCTCTCGAACCGCGCGGAGCTCAGGGAAAAATCTTATCAGTCACAGGCTGTCGTCGGTGTCGATCCAAATAATCGACAGACTCAAAAAATTGCCTGATAGATCGAATATGGAGAGGAATGTCGTCACGATCGGCGTTCGTCGATGCGCCTAGGATCGTCGCACCGGTGCATTCCATTTTAAGTGCATCGTCGAAGAAACAAGGCTCACGTCACGGAGTTTCATACCAGGAAGAAAAATCAGAGCCGTCAGCTTTTCTCGAGATTTGAGCTCGTTCCCAGAACCGCGGGGCACCGGCATCAGAACAGGAAAGCTCACGAGAAACCTACGAGTTTTCGAGGGAAGACCGTAAACGAATGAAGCGTGGACGCTTTCTTTTTCTAGCGGTAAAATTAAAAGAGAAGAAACCGTGTCTGACGAAAACTGATTTACGACCGATTCATCATCGTCATCATCATTACCAGCGAGCTGCGGATCGATCGAATTATGTGCCCCTGTTCGCCTCCCTCATGAAAGTTTAACGAACCGTGGCCTAATCATCTTGCAGAGATGTCGCGGAGGACACCGACCGGATGTTGAAATCCTGAAAACTCTTTCTAGGATGTTTTCAGTCGTAAAAAGAATTGGAACTCGTGGTGAGATCGTATCGATTATTGATTAACATTCAGATTGAACGCACGATTAATTTTAAGCCTGTAGAATGTAGTTTTAAACAATTGATCTCGTTGTCTTTCTGTGTCAAATTTTTTTAGTGGAGCTTTTATGAATATAAATACATTGTTCAAGTATTTAATTTGGAAGCGTTGACTTGACATTGATTTAATGTGGACAGAAGTAAAATGTGTGTTTACTCTTTCAGTAAAATACTCAAAAAGTATGCGACTCTAATAAGGATTATAAAGGAGAAAAATGAGCTCGTGTTTTACAAAATTTGTTTGAAACTTAAAAAATTAATTTATGTAGCAATTTGTTGCCCCCGAACGTACAGTTACACATAATTTTCCAGAAGAAAATTTTCATAATAGAAAAATAAATGCACTCTTGAATAAAATAGTTTCCTACCCTTAAATTAAGATACCTAGAATATGCATTCTACATGATGTACAAAGTGAATGAATTATATAGGTTAAAAAATGAACAGAATCAAGAAAAACAACCCTGATTTGTTTGAATTTTGATATCTTTATTTTTTTCTTTCGTGCAGAATTTTTATGTAATCATAAAAATAAAAATTCTCGTAATACAAAAGACAATTATACACTAAAATAAAACATTTGCCTACCTTCCTATTAAAATAATCAGAATATGCACACTTCACCATACATGAAGTGAAAGGACTCTGTAATTTTTAAAAATGAACAAATCAAGAACAGCAACCCTGATTTATTTGAATTTGTTTCTTTCATTTAGAATTTTTACGTAATCACAAAAATAAAAATTCTCCTAATAAAAAAAACAGTTATACACTCAAATAAAACATTTGCCTACCCTTAAGTTGAAACACCAAAAAATCGCTAGCTGATACGCAGCCCGAAAATACATCACGTAACACTAAAGACGAACACAACCAATGTACAAAGACAACCTTGTTTTCCCTCCACGGTTGACCTAGAACTTCAAAAATCAATCCGCCTGGAATTTGAGCATCCGCGAGTGTACAGTTACCCGTAATCGTACGAGCGAAAAACGGCGTGTTGGACGAAATAATTACAATCCTTCCACATATTTATTTACGATCGCGATGGGAGAGCCCGGGACATATCGATATTCTCGAACGGACGAATAAGTGCATTTAGAAAGCGTTACGGCTCAACATTGTTCCATTTCGCTGGCGGCTCATTTCAACGTTTTGCGGAGATGCAGCAGGCCGTTTCGTGCTAGCTGACGTCCAATCTAACGTGACACACATGGTTTCTTGCGACTGGAAACTGCCGTTTGCAACGGTCTGCGTAAGTGTGTTAAATTATGTACGAATCCATGGAGAAAGTGTATGCTCGTGTGTGTGCATGCACACCAAGAAGAGATTCATGAACGAAAAAGAAGGATCGACGCGTGGCTATCGATCGTTGCCATGGAAGATTCGCTTTATCGTTGCATCTAATCGCCGGAGGATCGAAAGCGAATGGCGCGAATGACGTTCAGCAAAACGACGCGAGCATAACACGATGCTCCAAAGTGAAACAAGGATTAACGCGAACAGTAGTCCGAACGATCGAACGCAAAGCGGCGGGCTGATCGATCGATCAGCCCCGATGATCGACCGTGAAGAGTACAAGTCATCGAGGAAATGCGTTTTGGCCGAGTTCGAAGCGAAATTATCCTCGTGGATGAGGAACCGACCTTGAGGCACGCTCTCGAACAGGATCGATTCATTTTGCGGCGATGATTAGCGTGAAAGTGATCCGAGGGGAATCGGGACGATCTTAACCCTTGTGTCGCACACGTGGACCACTTTTTCAGGTCTCATTTGTTTTTATTGTCTTCTTCGTGAGTGTATACTTGAAAATTCGGTGACCAGAAAAAGTGCGGAAACTGGAAACCGTATCCTGATCAATTTCTATGTGTGTCGAATTATTTTATGGATTTCTACGTGTAGATGGTTAAATAGAGAAATTTTTAAATAGGCTAGCCTGAGATGTTAATGGCTGCCATGTATTTTGAAGTAGTGTTCTATAAAGCTGACGTAAAGTTTCTGTTTAGCTCCCAAACAATATTTTTAGGTCCGTGAACGACTTGGGTTTGTGACAGATCTGTATCTACCTAATTGTTAGAGCCAATAAGTCATTTAACACTAACCGTACCAGGCCCGGTCAAATGACCGGTTTCAAAATTTAATTTAAAACTGTACATTCATTGTTATTTCTTTTGTTCATCTAACTTGATGTAAATTCTTATATTATCTGATTAATCAATTTCTCAATTTTTGCTTTTTTTGCTACTTTTTTTACTGAGGAAAATTTATCGCCTGGCTTGTTTATGACCGGTTACGGTAAGAATAGGTATATGTGAAGTGCCGGTACGGTTAGTGTTAATAATCTGATCATATTTTTTACCATTTATGAACTTATTAAAACAAGTAGACTCTCATAAACTTATTTAGAAATATTGTTTGGAAAGTGGACAGTCCCAGAGTCTTCTTTCTTCATACTGTTTAGCACAAGCTTCATCTTTTCCCGAGTCTCCTCAAGTGTGCCACGTCTGCATTCTTTGAACTTCGTCTTTGTTCTAGAGAAGATTAAAAAATTACAAATGGCCAAATTAGGAGAATAGAAAGGGTTAGAGACAACAACCCTATTGTTCTCATTTTCTCTGGAACGGAAACGAAGTTTTGAAATAATTGAAATAATCCTGAACACGTTGACTGTCATGGGGGTCACCGGTGATGGGCGCTTCAAATTCCATGTAATTAAATAATTACTATTTCGATTAAAATTTGGAATTTGTAATAAGACTAGAAGATCAAGATTGTGCAATTGAATAGTTTTATATTTTCTCTCTTCGTGATTTGAGCCGCTCAGAAGCCAAATTGATCCACTCCATAAAATGAAAAGTAGAGAAAAGTGATGGCATTGCAAGCATTCATGTACTCTCGCAATGAAATTAAAACATTAATTAAACGTGGAGTCGATCAGTTTAGCTTCTGAACGGCTCATTTGTGTTTGAAATAGGATATTATAGCGTGTCTGACCAGCTACGAGAGTTTCCACTGCGACAACCTACGTGTTAAAGAATATGTTAGGTTACAAAACAAATAAAAATAACCAACGAAACACGAGATTAGGGTGTATGAGGATCAACCTATCTCGAATATTTCACGTAGTATACTGGATTCGCAGAACTGTGCAAAGAGTTAACGATCCTGAGGAACGGTGAATCTTGCGGGAGGAATTCTGTCGGAAACAGGAAAGAAGTCTCCTGGTGTTTTGTGCCGTGAAAAAAATTCGATTGATTGAATTCTGTCCATTGAAGCAAGGTCGCTCACCTGCTCGCCTCGACCCGGTAGCAAAAACCGTTCGATTGTGCGTGCGAGAGCCATCAAATTTTCTTTAGCCACGCTTCAGGGAAAACGTAGTAGTTTTTGAATACGGGTTACAGCGTCTCCGTGTGGGTGAACGGCGAACAAAAAGAGTCATTAACAGACTATATAATATTTAACAGGGTTAAAGGTTGAGATGGAACCTCCGACATAAGCTTCTTGTCTATGAAACGTTATACATTTTCTATGATTCCTAATTACAATTTTTTCTAAAGATAATTATTAATTTTTTATGTGACTGAAGTGACACTGACTGACACGACCATCAGTCAGAAATATCAAATTTAAAGTGGGTTACACCAATGATTGTCAACAGCACATGACAGCTAACTTAGGATGGATATAGTTTTAGGTGGATTCTGAACCGCATCATGTGTCCACACAGCAACATGAAAGCTTTAGAAACGGTCGGACATCCTAAGCGCTGTCCGTGCTCATCGTAATTTAAGTTTGACGATACAAAATGTACTTAACATTGACTAAAAATAGGCACTAAGCATGAGATTACCTTTTTTTCAAAATACTGAATGTTCATTGTAGATACGACAGTTTCAAACAATTGTTAACAATTAGATGTCCCGCGGCTACGAGGTGTCGCATGACATGTTGTTTAGAAAAGCAAGGATATTGAAGAACGTTGTATATTAAGGACTTGATCATGAAGTGGAGGAGGACAGGGATGCCCCCCGGTATGAAGGCCTTAAGGAACAGCATGACACTTGACTCATCCCGAGGAATCTTGAAAAAATTGTACAGATACCGGATGTCAGATGACAAATTGCTTAGCAGAGCAAGAATATTGAGAGATGCTGTTTCAGAGAACATTGTTTCTATGGGATATTGCTTATGATGCAGAGAAGGACTTCTTGATAAGGGGACTATAAGAAACACCAGGACGCTTCGTCCATCCTGAGAAATCTTAATAAATCAAATATAAGGTGTGGAATATTCTACAGAAAAGCCAGGACGTAGCCTAAAGGAGCTTAAAGAATAAAGGACCTAGCCTATGATGCAAGAGTTTGATCAAAAGACCCTAAGAAGCAATTGAAGAATTCCAATTTTATGAATATTTAATATTTAAAATTTCATGCAGCTAATGTACATCAAGTGACATGTTCTTTAACAATCCCTCAATTTTAAGGGATGCTAGTTAACAGAATAAGAGTATTGCATCTAAAGAACTTGGCTCTGAACTGGAGAAGACGAAGACACTTTGAGAAACACCATGACTCTAAAAATTAGACCATCCTGAAGACTCTTTAAAAAATCAAATATTGCTCACATATTCTGTAGAAGGGCCAGAAGCTTTACAGAAGAACACTGTCTCTAAAGGACCCAGCCTATGATACATAGGTCTGATCAGAGGACCCGAAGAAGCACTTGCCACACACTGACAAAAAATATTCAATATTTTGGAAAATCTTGAATATTAAGGGATGCTGCTTTATAAGTCAAGAATATTGTATCTAAAGATCCAGACCATGAAACGGAGAACACGAAGAGACCTTCACCAATTCCATGCCACTAACAATTACTTCGACCTGATGAATCTTTAAAAACTCAAACATTATATGTCACATACTCTATATCAAAGTCAAAACCTTCCTGTCTCTAAAGGACCCAACCTACCAGACCAGCAGACACCAAGAACCACGTACCCCATCCTGACAGGCAGCTCACAAAAATCCGCCGAAACGAGCAGAAGCACGAAGAAGAAGTTCAGGCAAGAGTGAACCGTCGAAAGACCGGCGAACCGACGAAAGAACGAACGAAAGTGTGCCGTCTGTCCTGGCACGTATTTCCTTTTCTATTTTCAGAGGGGGGCATAGTTGTTCGGGGCCCGAAGAACTTCAGGAGAGCTCACGGTGTGCGCGTCGCTGTATAGTGGGGGCAGCGACATAAGTACGAGACGGCCTTAAGAAAAGCCTTCATTCTGATAGCAGATCGCGATTCACCGAGTCGGTGAACTCGTGAAACCCGGTCGTGTGTCCAACAGAGGCCCATCACGTCGTTCGAAGTACGTTGGGCCCGGTCCGCTGCATGATTTGCACGAGTCACGGTGTCGCGTTCGGTGAACGGGTGTAGCAGGTGCAATTTCAACCTCTCTGACGAATCGTATGCGGAAGAACGGCTTCGTGGATCCTGAGGACTCGAAAAACGCTGACATCAGGTGGGTAGAGTGCTACCAAATGACGATCCGACAATCACAGCGACAATTATGCGCGAGGATTCGAGAGAGTCTCACGAGTTAGGGCTTCTACGATCTGATCGAAACCGTACCCTTTCAGACTGTCATTAAAGATGACTAGATAGAAGCACGTAGAACGGTGTAAATACACAAGAATAATTAGCACTTTCAATTCACGTCTAACTGTACTCCGGTATGTTCGAACTGCGTCGATGTTCAGCAAGGTGTACAGAAAAATTCCATCGGGTGCTTAATGACGAGGAACAATACCCTATCGTAGCTCTAGCCTTGAATAACGTGTCTAATAATCGCGGGAATTAATTGATAGAAAAAATGTGTTTCATAATCGAAGTGAGAAGAGGCCGTCATTTCATTTCCTCCGTTTCACGGCTCTAACGCATTCCCATCCAATCTGAATGAAATTATCGGAGAATTTTCTGCCTGAGCTGCCAGCTCGCACACGCTTCGTTATTTTGGATTCTGAAGAAGCGGTGCTCGCCGTTCGATCGAATTCAGAAGCGACTGAATAATCTGCGCGGAGAATTTACCACGATCATTATCGGTGTTTCCGCGATTATCGGAAGCCGATGTGTCGCGTTCGCACAACGCGCCGCTGTTCCATTGTTGTTGCTATTGTTGAACGGACGTGTTATCTCGATACGGTGATGATCAGCGGCTTCCTTGTTACGCGATGTCACGCGGTCAGCTTCGATGCGACCTCGAACAAGAGGAGGAACACGAAGAGGATGATGAAGGGTGGATCTCTCGAGTAACCGGAAGCTTGGACGCTTCCTTGTTTATTTTCGAAAAAGTATGTGACGAGACTGTCGCATTACCTCCATCACCCTAATCGTTAGCCTGCGTATCTTATGCAATTATAACATATCAAAATGTATGCAATCTTCACTGATGAATCATTTGCTTCACTGCGAGATATCTATCGCACAGATATTAGTGTTGGTCAAGAATTTAATAAGTAGACTACGTATGTTAGTGCAAAATGTATGTTTTTATCATTTAACCCTTTGAGGACGATGAAAATTGTCCACCGTGTGCTACGGGTCGCCGTACTGGCCCCGGTCCAGCTGTTTATTGTATGCTATCAGCCTATGTATTTGGATGAATTATCGCTTTATTTCATTTTATTAAAATATATGTGTTTCGTTACAAATTTTGCGATTTTAGAGCATCGAAAGAATTGAACAATAGACATCATACACATTATTATAATGAAATATTCAAGTTAAATCATTGTTCTACTGCGGAAAATTTCAGCGCATGGTGCACGCTTCTTCCTGAAATTTTCAGGGCTCAAAGAGTTAATATTTGTATGTTTGAATACAGATCAAGGAATAGGATTTCGAGAATAATTTTTTCTTTTTTGTAAGTTTAAAAACACTTCAAAATGGATAAATTTTACATGCTTCTATTGGTAGCTTTCACAAAAATTCGCAGCCTACTACAAGAATCAGTTGTCATTTAACTAAATTAAATTTGAGTCGATTTCACATAAAATTTCTGACATACGTACAATCATAGGATCCTGACGGCACACTATTATTACTACTATGCCTTTCGAACCTATTCACCCCAAAATTCACTCAATCGATTGTCACGGATCGAAAAATTACCGGAACCATATCAGAGGATGATAGATTCTTAAAATACTTCAGAGGTCGTGAATTCAGTTACCAATCAATTACAATATTTAACAAGCGACATCATTATCAGCGTGCTGTATTCTTCAAACTCATCCAGAAATCTGATAAGAATTTCCTTAAAAAACTCTCATATCATCGACGTTTTACCGTATCGACTTTCCTCAAACAGGATCACCTGAACTCCCCCAGGATTCTCGAGGGAAAGTAAGAAATCCGATAAGAAGCATCTGATAGCGGCAACATTTCGTCGGATGAAAAATCGTGATATTAATGTTTCCGCGGGTCGAGCAATATTTGCATGCGGATGGCTCAATATCTGCCATTCGTTTCGCAATCCCTATACTTGCGGGAGAGATAACGTACAGAACTGTGGCGTGCAATCGGGCAAATTATAGTATCGATAGTTTCATAAGTTACTTTACGAGGTTGGACGCGACGTAACGCGCGCGAAACCGCTCGTAGAATCGCAGTTTCCGTTTCGATCTAACCATCGTCCTTCGCGTACGCTCGACGTGTGTACAAAGTGACCGAAGACGATGGTAATTTCGTCATGTCGATTACGAAAAGCTCCTCTTTCCTTATTCGATCCCGTCCCATTATCGATCGGTGGACATTCGTCGATTCCCAGACAGCGTTTCGAACTGGTTTCGCCGAGTTCAGGATAACTTTAGACAACGACGACGTCATTAATGTTAGAGTGGAAAGCACTTTCCGTGACGCGCAAGTAGCGCAAACCGAGCAACACGACGACCTTGCTACCAGTACGAACATCCTTGCGAAGAACTCGATAAACCGTGGGTCTTCTTCATACCGGACAATCATAGTTGGAAGTTTGTGACGTTAAGTGGAATTTATTGGGTCTTGAATAATATATAAAAGTAACATCTTCTTGACACTGGAGAATGTTTCGAATTTTATGAGCAGTTTAAAGGGATGGTGAATCATATGTTAAACAAGAATATTCTGAACGAGAAAGAATCATTTTTAGAATCGAGTTCAAATGGATATTAAAGAGCCACAAATGATATGTAAAAGTAGCATCTTTCTATCACTGAATAATATTTAGAATTTTATGAGGTGTATAAATGGTACTTATCGAGTGTTGAATCATATGTAAAACAAGAATTTTCTGAATTATTTTTAGAATCTAGTTAAAATGAGTATTAAAGAGTCTCGGATGTTGTATGAAAGAAGCATTTTTCTAACACTAAATAATAATATAAATTTTATAGCGTCATAATATGGAACTTATCGGACCTCGAATAATATATAAAACTAGAATCTTTCTGACACTGAATAATAATATTTAGAATTTTATGACGTGCTTGGATTGAACTTATCGGCTCTTAAATAAAAAGTGAGACAAGAATTTCTGAACGCTAAAGTATAATTTTTAGAATCGAATAATATATAAAATAAGAATCTTTCTAACTCTGAATAGTAATATTTAGAATTTTATAGCGCGTTAATATGGAACTTAAAGCGTCTTGAATGATATACTAATAACAATATCTAGACATTCATAGTGTGTTGAAATGGAATTTATCGGGTCTCGAATACTGTGTAAAACAAGCATTTTTGGAATACTAAAGAATACTTTTTAGAATGCAGTTAGAATGGAATTTAAAGAATTTCGAATAATATATAAAACAAGAATCTTCGAAATACCGAACAGTACCATCTAGAATTTTATAGCGAAATACAACGGAATTCAACGGTTCTCGAATAGTGCACAAACCAGCGATCCTACTAACATTAAAGAATGATTTACTGAATTTCATGTCGAGTTTAGATGGAACTTAACGGGTCTCGAATAATGCATAAACCAAGAGTATATCAAATACTAAACAATAATTTCTAGAATTTTATTGCGAGTTAAAATGAAAATCAACGAGCCTTGAATGGTATGTAAAACAAGAATCTTCTGAACCCTAAAGAATAATTTCTAGAATTTTATATTGAATTGAATTGGAATTCAACGTGTCTCGAATAACTGTAAGAACCAAAACTCTTCGAAACACTGATCAATAGTGTTTAGAATTTTATACTGAATTAAACTGAAACACGATAAATCTCGAATAATACATAGGAATCTTCTGAATAATAAATAATATTTTCTAAAATTTTATATCTAATTAAAATAGATGTTATCGCATCTCGAATAACATACAGGGTGATCATCGATTTAGATGAAAAGTACTTTAATAAAAAATTATTGGTTGAAAGATTTTAATGAATTTTATGTTTCGATGTAACATGTTTCGGAGGTCGTGAATTTAGTTGTCGACCTAATAGAATATCGTGTCACGAAACGATTTTGTATCCAGAGTATACGAGTCAGTTAACTGGACACACGGAGCAGCTCGCATTACCGGCTCGTATACACGATTTTAGAACTGTTACTCGAGCCTTATCTCTGGATCGTTCACGAAATTCCACATTCTGAAATGTGTGGACGAGATGTAATCTAGAAGGAATAGAGATCACTGGGTTTCCAGGGCAAAAATGCCATACCTTGGCACCAGCAGTTATTTCCTCCTAACAGGAAGGATATCTCGATTCTAATATTACATTTCAAAGACTTATGCCCTCACAAAGATCCTTTGTTTTATACAGGCGTGAGTCAATGCGTCATTAACGAAATCTAGGCACTTAAAGAAGCAAAAGGTGTTATGTGAACGCAAGTGCTGCATACCATACTTTACGAGCTATAGAAAATATTTAGTACCGAGTGTCTGATTAGGTATGGCTGTTTTCACTACAGCGTTCAACGTGTTAAATGAGTAATAAAAAGTTGCAGTGTGAAGCTATCGTTAGGGAGATCAATTAAAATTACTGACGTCTTTAGAAAAAATATATGAATGCACTGTCATTGAGAAAATTGGTCAAATGAATACGAAATTTTAAAATTCTTTTACTTGACACTTTCATAGGGTATTATTTGTAGCAAGTCTGCCATAACTGTAGTACAATACATTTCAAGTACGCC
Source organism: Macropis europaea (assembly GCA_916610135.2). Lineage (NCBI taxonomy): Eukaryota > Metazoa > Arthropoda > Insecta > Hymenoptera > Melittidae > Macropis > Macropis europaea. Next base: position 26,199,209 of record OU744344.1, read on the forward strand.
TAAATTCTAATCAGTCAGCTGTACTAGCTTCAATGAAAAATAGTCATTACAGAAATATTTGATCAATTTCGTGAGTCATTGTATATAATTATTAACCCTTTGAACTCCTATTTTGTTTTAATTTTGTTTTCAATAACTCCCTATTATATTAAGTGTTTTATTTGAAATGTACTTCAAAAGACAGTTGGTTGATAGGAACCAATTAAGTACAAACAATCATGTAACTGAACACTTCAAGGACTTTCTCTGTTACAAAAATGGGTCATATACATGTAATATTGCTTATCTCGGTAAAAAAAATATTGCGAAATACAATACATGTTTAAACTGGCAATTTAAAAATGTCGAGTGTGACTCAATATAGGAATACCTGTGATTAAAATCGATGTACAGTCACACTCGACAAAGAAGTTCAAAGGGTTAGGATACAGTGTCGAATATTTTTATCAGAAAGAATATCAAATTTGTTCCTATCTGACAATGTTTAATCCTTTACTAACTTGTATATTCAGGGGCTAAATGTAGGCTATAAATCGAGTAAAAAGTGTTATGTGAGTATGAGTCCTACATACCACAGTTTTCTAGCTGTAAAAAATGTTTAGCACTATAACATGTCTGACCGAGCATGTCTGTTTTCACTGTATCATTCCATGCATTAAATTGGTAGTAGTACAGTGTGAAGCTAATTAAATTATCTAATACAATACCAGGTATTCTTATCACTACACTGCAGATGTTTGTGCAATTTTATGCATCCAAACTGGTGAATAATAGACATTTAATAACTTAGTAAAATAAAAATTATATGTTTTAAACATTTCAAGGAACAAATGCAGTCTTGTTGAAGTTTTATTCATTTAACTGCAGTAACATAGGAAATATGGAAGTCCCAGTATGTATATTTACACAAACATATGCAGTCTACTTATTTTAAAGAATATCGTTTCTATCGGTAAATGTTTTATTCCTTCTTTAACATACAGAAATTTTCACGAAGAGTATATCTTTTATTATCACACCACGTACGTATAAATCTAACACGTCAGGAGCAAATGTAGCAATCCTGTTTAAAAATAGAAATAACTCTGCACGCCGATTTTATGACCTTGAACGGCCCATTCAGTCGATCTCCGCTCTAGCGTGCACCAGAGGACACGGAACATTCTGCATACGGGGGCATTGAATTCATAGCGACATAATTCTTCGAAAACTCGATATACCGGTACATCTGGTACGTATAATAAGTATAGTACGCGAGGTGGTGCACCGTTGAACATGGTGGTCTGTTCATCGAGACGTGTCGATTATCTTACACGGTAGCGGCACTCATAATCTATCGGCTAATTGAAATGTAACAGACGGCTACTGCGTTACCGCTTTCTTGGCCAAAGGCCAATCATCCGTCATATCTCGTTTCGATCCTTCGAACAATCACGTTTCGTTTTCATCGAAAATTCCCAGCAAGGGGGACAGATTAAGAAATTATTGCTCGCTGTTGGTTCCTGATAAACGATAGCTTTGCACAGGGTGGTCCGCGCAACTGTTGCAAGTCTGTAGAAAGAAATGTTAGTGGAACAATGTGAATGATTCCGAGACTGCTATATTTGTAGGGCAGTAGATTTTTTGCAAGTGCAACGATGCGTTTGCATTTAACAATTTAATTATTGTTTAAAACGTTCGTAGTCTATGACGTACCAATTCAGAGCTTGAAGATTGTTGAAAAGAACCATATGAACGTTTTTCCAATTGTTTGAAGATGAAACAGGAAATTTAGAATTTAATTGAAGTCAAATTCGAGCACTTTTTTGCAAACTGCAACTAGAAGACATGTTGATACAGCACCTGGGTGAAGTGCAATTAACTCCTTGGACTCAATCGACGATTCTGGCATAGAATCATAGGAACAACTATGATGGTATTTTGTCACAGCATAGAATGCACACCTTGGAAAGCACGAGAACTATTTCTGATTCGATTTTTGTCGAAGAAGTGTTTAAACACGATAACACGTTACCTGCCGGACGTCTATTAATAGGCTTTTCGCTATCAGCGATCGTCGATCAGGAAAGATTAATTTCGTATTTCGTTGTAAATAGTTCTTTCGTTTCTGTAATGACCGAAATAGTTCAGTAATTACTTAGTGAGTGATAGCAGTGATTCTAGTGATATGGGAAATAAGGAACGTTGTATTTTTATTCAGAAGTTGTAGCGACCCATCAACATCAAACTGAACTGGTAGATAATGTGATAAAAAAAATCCTTTGCTGCATAAATTTGAATGCTTTTAGAGTCTTATCATAGTAATATGATGAATTTAAATCTCTTCGATTCAATATTATGTGAAAATTGCATGAAAATAAACTTGTGTCGATTGGGTGATGTCCCTGATAAAGATGCAGATCCACGATGAGATATTTCATAAGATTTTCCTCTCATGCGACAAAAGTCTTAATAGCAACTAAATGTAAATATACGTATGTATATGTGAAATCTCATGAGAAATAAAATTTCTGTCTCATCGTGGATCACCACCTTTAAACCAGCTGGTTGATCTTGGCGATGTGTCATCCCATAACAGGAGTGTCATCTCGTAATAGGACGACGACTGTGCGCAGGATTTCCATAACCGAATACGATCGAGCCAACTAGATATACCATCTATCGATATCACGATTTCGAGGAGCAACTTTGCATTCTAGGTGACGGTATAACGGTTCCATTTACATTCCACTGCAGAACGATTAATGACTAATTGAAAACCCGTGTCCAGTCGTGCTAGTTGCACGATTTTTCGGTTGGACTGCCGATTTTTGGAGATTCGAAGCTCGACTTTTCAGATTTCCCTTTTTGCAGAGAAAATTAGATTGTGAATTTTCGTCAGAGTGCTATGAGTTTTCACTGACATGTTTATTTTTGTTTCAGTTTCAGTATCGGTTATCCGAACTGTATTTAATAACAGAATGACTCACGCTGTAACTAAATTTCGCATACAAATGACCATTTTATTTTAGAATGCAAAATATGGATGGTACAAAATTAAGTGCATACTGTTATTAGTGATAATTTTAGTCTGTTACTGATACAGGATCATTCGAGTTCGCATAATCAAGGTTCTACTGTATAATGTTACTGTATAATATTAGTGAGTGTCTATAATTTTTTTTGGGAGACCTGTATTTTTTGTTTAATAACCATGAACCCAAATGCTATGAATATCATTGTAAAAAATTAAGTGGCTTTTACACTGTTGATAAATTTGTTTCTGAAGAGGTTAATTTAATATTGAAGAGTGAAAAGGCCGATTAATTCCAAACACTGACCGTGACTAAACTAATTGTAAGCGCCAGACCCTTCCACGTAGGATAATACCAATAGACATACGATTGATCGAATCGTTTGAAAAGATTACGCAATCTGTTTAACGACAAGATCTATATAAGACGCGAACCGCTGATTCATTTGCGAGTCCTTCATCGATCATAGAACTCGAGGATGAAGTGACTGTGAAGAGCGCTTTATACGCCACGCGAGGTCTCAATCTTCGTTTTGAGCAAATAAAACCTCAATAGAGCTGAGAAACGGCGAATGAATTTAGAATTGTTACTCTTCTAACGAAATTAACTACAGTTTAAAAAAAAATTATATTACAGTCAGACTTTCTGAATTTACACGCTCATCTCACTAAACTTGTAAATTGGTGTAAAAGCATGTTATCTCTTGACACAACTAAATGCAGGTAAATATATTTCTAACTTTTCTTACAAACTTGACAGTATTGTCTTATCATCAGTAAATAAGATTAGTGATCTAGGTACATTGTTTATTTCATCTCTAGATTTTGTAGATCATTATAAACATGAACCTCAGAATGAATTAACCCTCTATAGCGCCATGTGACTTGGAAGTTACATATCTACATATCTATATATCTATATTTTTTAAGTCTTATTTCCTTTATTTATCACTGTGTACAGTTATATTCTACGACTGTACCGCCATCAAGTAGTCTATTCGTTTATTATTATGTTTATATCCCGCGATACGAACTTTATCATTTATATTTACTATATACCTGATGTATCATTCTCGTTATATGCAGAAAAATTCGGGTTATAGAAGGTTAAGTCAGTGATGACCACCGGAGCTGTGGCTTCCCTACTCTAGGTCCATTCCCCTCGTTTCAGTTCCCTCCAATTTGCTCCTCGTTCCCCCTCGGTCCATTGTCGTCACAGATCACAGCCTATATGAGGGGAATGGACCTAGGGTGGGAGAAGACCGCAGCTCTGATGGCTATCACTGCATTAAGTGTTCTAGGATCATTATAGAACATTAGAAATAGACTATTATAGAGCCAAAGTTTCTTCTATTTAAACCACGACACTATCTTCCAAACTCGGTCATTCAAATTCTACCACTATGTTGACAATCTTCTTAACTTGTATTGCTATAAGTTTGACTTTTTTGCGACTTACTACCATCACTGCGATCTAAACCACGACATACCATTGTATGTAGTGGAGTCTTCATTTTTATTCATAATTATGTACATATAAACGTATTACATCTGTATACAAAAGGCTCGGACACGATTATGATATTAATAAATAAGTAAATAAATAACTTTGAAATAATTAATACGTGACGTAAAATCGACGATGTAAGGAAACTGCCCTGAAAAATGTGACACGATTACGTAAGATTTTTCTACGTGACTCGAGCAAGAAGCTCTTATACGACGATCACGATCCTTATCACCGCTACTAATTGGTATTCCGATACCAGCGGACAGTGTGAACGTTATTCGAGCAGCGAGTATGGCATGGGAAAATCGCGAAGAATTTGTCTGCTAGACCAGCCAATCGACACCCTAGCAGCATACCATATTTCTAACAATAAGTAGCCAAGCGACTGTTATACGGGAAAGAAATTCGGAGGAGCTTGTACGAGCTTTACATGTCCAATGGACAATGCTCTAGAAGTGAAACAGCGAATTCTAGAGTTGTAAATTTCTTATTCGTAGACTGTGCATTTTTATGCAATTTAATGTATTCAGATACATGGAATGCATGCAAAATGTTAAAAGTTAAGTGGATTGAAAAATACATCTTGTAACATTCAGAGCGTGATCTAGTGTTTTCTTAGAGTTTCATTTGTTTGGCAACATTAGAGTAGCCTAGTTATTCAATGAAAAATTTTCGAGAAAAGTCTTTTCGTTTTAGATAAAAATATCTTCGTATAATAGTCTCTTTAACATACATCTCTTATAGAATTTTAATAAAAAATTCATTTTCTATGATCAAATGATCTTCTATAAAAAGATAAATTAATAAAAATATAAGACAAAATTTAGATAAAATTTATAAATGTAGAAAATAGCAATTCGTTCTAGATAGAAATAATTTCTTTGTACATTTTGCCAAAGTTGAATTGAACAGTGAATGATATTGCAATGATTTTTCAAGAGACAGCAAAGAATCTCTTTAACGCATGTCTCTTATAAAATTTTAATGACAAATTCATTCTCTAGAATAAAACGATTTCCTCATTTCTTCTTCAATATTTGTACCGACGAAAAAAAATCGATAGAAATGTCAGTAGCATCTTCAGGCGCCACACTTCTCAGATACCTCAGCACAATGTAGTTCGCAATGCGAAACAGACACGCACACACAGAGTGTTTGAAAACAAACAAGTAACCCAGTTCCGAAAAGTCGTTCCGCTTTCGCCGGACACTCGAAAAATACCAAAAACCCGAGAACGGTCTCTTCCGCTGTATTCGGTGAATAAAGAGCCAACAAGAGGGAGAGCAGAGGTTCATTTCTATTTGAGGAGTCGATCGTCCGTGAGATGGTTGCTGATTGTCGATATACATCGTGCGCAGACCATTTTCGCACGCCTGTAGCTTGGCAACATAAGATTTCACTTCTTCGTGATTCTGAATACAAATCGTAGAATCCACTGTCAAAGATAAACAGCTGCGACAGGAATAAGATTTTACTTCTAGTCCTTGATAAGGAGTGCTTTGATGACACTTTGAGGTCTAAACGTGCCTTACAGGCACAGGTTCACAGGATCAGACACTAGAAATTACTATTTAAAATAAGTTCTGACTCGTTGAGATTAGAAGAATAATTGTTCAATGAAATATATTGTGTTTGGAAAGGTTCATGTGATTACAAAATTTAATTTTTTATGTGGATCATATTTTGGAAACTTTCACGGTGGGTCCCGGAATTTTCAAAATGCACCGTGTACTATGAATTGCAGGGTAGATAGGGTAGATAGGTTGGAAAACCAACGTTAATCGAAATGCAAATAATTTAGTATATACTGCAAAAATTACTTAAAAAATTCACTCTAATTGTTTCGAACAGCATATTGCACACAGGCTTGCACATGTCAATTGTTTATGTTCAAAATTGTTTTGAATACCATGTGGATCAGGAAAGAGTGATAAATGCACAAAGAGTGGCTACATATAGTCCACGTGTACCACCAAGGCCCACAGAAATTTAAATTAACGTTATCTACAAATCATGTTAGTTTTTCTAACAATAAGTGAAACAATAAATGTCTTACAGACAAACGAAGGTTTCTAACTAGTTGAGGTTTCGTTAACTAAATCAACAAAAAAGAAGTTGAAAAGAGTTCAGTCCGCAAACGATTAATGTACAAAAACAAGCTATATAGCCTTATATTACAGAATACAATATTCTAAACCTAACAAAGAATAAAAATATAATATTATAAAACAACACAATAAAACAGTGACAAAAGGAACGTACAGAAATTCCTAATTAACCACAAAGGATCATAGAACCACAACTGCTAACATTAACAAACAGAATACACTAATTTTCTTTATTAGATGACCAATCATCTTCAAAAGGTTCTAACCGATCCATCGAGCTAATTCACCTCCCTAAAAAACTGGTTTCCTCTTTTTATAAGAAGCATCAGACGAAACAAAGGTCTAACTCACGTTCAAAGAAGGAAACAACAACCGGTGATTGGCAAATTATCGTGCGCAGCCTCTGGAAAACGAGAGAACCGGCAAATGAATCAGCAAACACCTCCTCGAGATCGTTAGGTGTAAGAAAAACAATGATGATCGGCGAAACGTCGTCCATGCAAATAACACGGGCTCGTCAGGCTCGATCAACGAGAGCTCGAGCGGCCGTCAAAGTCTAAGGCAAGAAGCATTCGAAAGCAATTACACGGTTAACGAGGATTTTAGGAAACCACACATAAACACACGAAACCGTGTATGTAGGTTAATTGCTTTCTTTGTAAAACGATTCGCGAGCGTATCGTGTCCACAAACCTCGGCGATGCAACTTTTTAACGATACACGCCTATTTTCAGCCAATTCTAACGGTAGACGCCGAAATATTCATTCCATTAACGCGATAAAAGAACAAATACCGTTTTCCTTTGACAAAGGCCCTCTAATCGGATCTGAATTCGCGTGTCGAATCGATACTACGATTGCTCGACCCGCTGGACACAATGCGCCTCGTTGAATCCGCTTATTTCCATGAAATCGACTTAATTGCTCGGCTGGACGCGTCGTTTTTTCCTCCAGATCATCCGTAAACGCTTCTTTCTGTGAAATTAATTTATGCAGAATTTTTTCGGGACCCCGTGACGTCAACAGAAATCATCTCTGACGATTATTTCCGTAAATATACTCCGTCGTGCGATTCCCGTTGTACCCCTTTGGGTTTCACGGTGACTACTTTCACCACAAAATCTAATTGAAACGAATCATCTCATCATGTTACTTTACACTCGATCAGAGGCTTTTTTAGCCTCTTCAGTGTGTCAAGGCCGTGGATACGTCAAATTTATCGTATCACGGTGGATCGTGAAAGGCTTTCTAACGTCGATCAGCCGGATTCTGGTTAAAAATTCGGCTTCCGAGCGAGTGGTCTTGACTTTCGAACTTTGGTTGTTAGGCTGCGAAAGAAAATTGTCTACTTGGCAGGTCCGTGCCTTAGACGCGGAGCAGTTAGGTACTTTTTAGGAGAGTTTTCATGAGTATGTTGCGGTGTTTGAGATGTGTGACCTCTCAATAAGCCATTTTAGATATGTAGTGGATGGGGTGGGAATAGTTGGGTATCTGTGCTTATCACTTTGACGTTAGATCATGTGGAGGACAGCCAATTTTGTTTGTACGGAAACCTTTACATGCAGGAAGAAAAAGAAAGTCGAGTACTAGCGGGAAAGTTATCGCGTACTATCCCTCTGGCGGCTAGTGCGGGTATTATTGCATCAGAACGTTCGCGAGATCGTTGGACCAGATCGATGTCAAACGAATTGGTCATCACCGGCCGACTGGTCCCGGAAAATGCAATTATCTTGCACAATGACGGCGCAGACGGTCCGGACAGCCGGTTCCAATCATTTAATTGACACCTATATCGGATCGATATTCGTGCCAGCCCGCAAGCTGAACTCCTTTTTTTCCCCTCTTCGTTCAGACTTTCCTATTGTCGGCTATTGTCAGCGTTTCAGAGCTAAACTGTCGACGTAAACGATCGGGAAAAAACCTGGATCACCGAGTGCCCCGACGAACGTGGCCGCAGGACATCTCGTGCGGGGACTCGTGTAAGAAAAAACCGAGAAATCCGCTAAACACTCCTGACGAGGTTAATTCAGTTTTCGTAACGCGTGATCGGCCCGGAACTCCTCGTTGTGGATCGCCGTGTAATTACACGTCGAAATCCGCCAGATCCTCGTCCCAGTTACGTCGATTTTTCGACAGAAATTCCTTACGGTACCCGACTCTGCCTCGACAAAAAGACAATGCTCAGAGTTTATTTGATAATGGCTCCTCCTCGTCCCGGGGAACTGCAGAGGACTGTGAAAGTGTATTGGCGGGTTTCAGCGGGTGCTATGATCAACGAAGGATTAAATTCACACTGCTACAGCTACGCTTTCCTTTTGGAACGATCGTTAGATCGATCTTCCTAACGGGCACGTTTTTTCCAACGACAGATCGATCGCGATGCGGAGAAACAGGATTCGGAGGGAGAACGGAGGTGTACAGTTAGCGAATTAGGCGGAATCCACGAAAAATTCGGATTCCAACTGGGAGAGGTAATGACAAAGCCTTTGTGTGAAGTTGGAACACCTTGACACGACGTGATCGAGATCTGACGAGAACAATCCGAGGATACAACCTTCGGGACTGCCGGTGCAATTATGAGAAAGTCTAGCTCGTTAGAGAAGCCACGCGCGAGGACGTTCAAATTGGCGATACTTGAATTAGTGCTTACAGATGCGGCTGACTACTGTAACATGTTCCTTCTAATTTCTTTCGCAACGTAACTCGCTGGATGAAATGAATGAGGAGTAGATGGCCGGGTAAGGTCACCAACCTGGAATTGAAAAAACTTTATATAACGTGTTCGGGTACAGTAGATATATTTTTAAATATATTGTTATGTTACTGAATAATTGTACTATAGGGAACCTTGCGACCATCGTTATATTCTGCTTGGAGAACTTTTGAGATTAAATGAACTTTCGATGATTCGAAAATAAATTTTCGCATAGATTCGTCATAGATTCATAGACTGACGATTATAACACTTTTTAAACAGGATACGTGTAAGAAGTAGCAGTACGCATTGAAAAGTTTGTTAATTCCAGAAACGGGGAATTATGAATAAACGAGATTTATTTATTTTGTTTTATGATTTTGTAAAAATAATTTCGGCGTCAGTACTATAGAATCTTACGAAAATCACCAAAGACAGTGAATGTGGTATATTATTGTAGAGACACAGAGTCTAGGCGCTTCAAGGTCTCTTCCATCTCTTAATTTGTCAAATGCTATTCACTTTACGTCCAACATAGTACAATCTCCTGTACTCTTCACTTTTATTTCAAGCTTCAAAGTTTCACGCTTGCTACAATTTACAATTAGTCTGAGTAACTAGATAAAGAGTAGTATAGTCGATGAAGGACTCGTCGAAGTTTCCGTTTTGTCTGCCTTACAAAAATTTGTAATTTCTGTCAAAACACTCACAAAAATAGCAGCCACTGTTCCGGTTTGAACCAGATAGGATTAACTCTAAAAAAAAAATGCACCCGTAATCAAGAAAGCATCATCGAACGATTTTAGTCTAGTCGTCACAGAGAAAAACAACGAACAATAAGTAACTTTCACAGGATATTGCCGACAGTCAGAGTGTCAGGCTCGAACGCGAAGCGGACTGTTTAGCCGGAAGCTTATGGCAGCCGCCGCAGAGAAACAGAAACCTCGAATGATACCGTATGCGACTAATCACAAGGCCGCAGCGTTGTTACATGTGTTCATATTTGCTCGACCGATGAATGAATCAGAGTATGAAAATTCTAGTCTGCGAGTGGGCCGTGTATGCGCGAATATTTACGCTATACCGTACAGAAGTCAGCAGCGTAAAATTGCCTAATCAGGGATGCATGAGCGAGCAGAACCGAGAACGATGGTCCGTGCCACAATACATCCCTGTTTCCTCGTTCTTCTTCCTCGTCTCTTTTTTCTTTTTTTTTTTCTTTCAATCCTTAACGCACGTTTCAATACGAATTCAAACGCGCGTCCCAATTAAACTCGCATCCGCTGGCGCGAAAGGCGGCTGAGAAAAAAAAGAGCACACGCGTTCCTCGCTTCTCAAAAGAAAGATAAAAAAACGGGGAACGGGGAAGAAACGCTGAATTATATACCGCCTGTTATTTATTACAAATTATTTACCGTAATTATTTACCGTTACGCGTTAAAGTCTAATTAACGGCGGCGCTTCGCAAATTGCGCGAAAATCCATATTAGGTGAAAATCAAACCGAAACACTGGCGCATTATCGCGTCGAACGAACGAAAAATTACCGCGGCCGGCAATACGAGTTTATGGATTCCTTCGAAACACCGTTAAAACAGAAATATCATAGCGCTTCGCGTACGATGGGAACGTTACATTCCGCGGAGCGGTTTAGACCTCCGTTTTCAGTCGCCAAATGAGACGAACTGTTTCCTTTTCTGCGATGTACAAGACGTTGCATGAAAACTATTTAGGACGTACAGGGTGTACTCAGCAGACTGAAGAAAGTATGTCTGATTAACATCAGCCGACAGCTCAATATTCTCTGAGTTATATAGTATTTGTCGAATAATGTTTTCAATGAAGAATTATATATAACTCAAACGGAAGAATTCTCGATTTATGTTAACTGCATTTTCATTTGGCTCCACCTACGTATATAAATCATTAATATTTCTGGACACAGTGTAGAGATTTTATTCTGTACAGAATGTTCGACCGGCATCCGTAAAAAGTTTAATTAAAAATGAAAAACATTGTACAGGTAGGCCTGAAAAAATTATAACAAAAATGACTCATACAAACTGTAGGAGAGATTGTTCTCAATATACCATAATAAAAAATCCGCTATAGGTTTCTCGATCATGTTTATGTCGACTACTGGTTCAAGAAATACTTGTTGAATTATTTAATTAATAATTTACTGATAATTTTCAAAGTTACATTATTGTTTCAGTATACTCAAGTAGGTATTCAGCATGCAGCAAGTAATTAAATTAATAATTATACTTTGAATCGATTCAATGATCTTTCTGGTCACTAGATCATCTTCAAATATCATCAATGACAACTATCCAAGATCAAGCGTACATCGTGAAGATACACTAAAAATCAGCTTGTGCAACGTTTTCCATATTTGCAAAATTTAAACACAGAATAATTAGACGATATTTACGTGAGAAATAGTTGAACACCGTGTACATGCGTTCAGGGTTTGACGAAATCGTGGAAAGAAGGAAAAACGGCCTGGTTTCCACTTCAAAGGACGTAGTCTCGATTAATATGCAATTATTCGGGTCAACAATGCAATAGGATGCCCGCTATCCATTACTCTCTCTCTTCGTTCGCGAAAATTGAAGGTTACAGCGAACGCACGAATCGACAAAACAACCTAGAGCATCGGTAGCCTAACTTTGTAGCCGACAGCCAACCAGCTGGCACGCTGGGAACACTCGATCGCATTGCAGACGATAAATTAATTGTTGGATTCCGTGATCACTCGACGAGGCTAAAACAGATCAGCGTGCACGTTAATCAGCTGGCCGCATCCATGTAATCTGCGCCCATTTGCTGCCGATAACACGATTCTTTTCTACGCTTCATCTCCTTGCCGTTTCCACGGCGTAACTCCATCAATTTCTTGTTCTACCTTTTGCGGCTGTCGCTTCCTACCGACACTCGTCTCATTACATTCGAACCTCGAGCACGTGCATGCTTCGAGATGTTCCCGGAGCAATGAAGCCTTGAAGAAATCGAGAATTCGTTGACAGAATTTTCGAAGATATTTAGTGTGGTAAAAATTGTTGGAGCTATGGAAATTTGTGTCTGGTTAATCCCTTCAGCGCTGAAGAACCTTTACATATGTTCTGAAGAGTCTTCTATCGTTTGCTGTGGATCGTTATACAGGGTGGACTGTGGATTCGTGGTGCAATCAAACAGAGGATGATTGTTTCTATGAAAACAAGTTAATAGCGTGAAATATAATTTTTTGTAGAAAGCTTCGTCTTGAAAAAAGTTAACTTAGAGAATTGAGTATACATTTTCGTGATAAAATAATTCGGAATATTTCCCATGAAAACGCATAAATATTTTTAGCAATTTTCAACCCTCTGGATACTACTCGCCACTATAAATCTCCCTAAGTGTTCGTTTATAACGGCACGCCACAACTGTGGCTCATCCGTTGTATGGCTTGCGCTGAGAGATTATGAATAGCTCATATTAACTATTTTCTATATCACCCAACAAATATATTCAAGATACCTATCCAGAACATATTATTATTTATAACAAAACGCTTTCTCTAACTATTGTATCTGCTCTACGGGCTGTGGAGCGGTACAGCGCTTCGCCTACTCAAACCGTAGCCAAGGGGTTAACGCATGTTCATGTCTGCGAACGCCGTAGAACAGCGAATGAATTCATACCGAGGCTCGGGTAACACCAGAAGCATAATTCTAACGGAGAAGAAGAATTCTAATGACGTGTGCCAAAAGAGGTGTGATCTGAACGCGTCGCCGTATCCCATGAACCTTCTCTAGGATTCTCGTCACGAGACGCTACATTGTTGCGTCTCACATAAAGCTGCTTGTGAAAGGAAACGTGGTCGTTTCGGCGGAGCTAACGGTGCATCGCGAGCGCTGTTTCGAGGATGAAAAACGAGCAAGAAATCCGGGGCAGAAAACCGAGTTTCGAGAGGATGACGAAGGAAAGTGGCGAACGAGAATCCTCCGACAGAGTTGTCAAACAGTGACAGGCTACACACTGTGATTCGACTTATCGGATCGACAGATCGACGGATTCCTGGCGTGATCAGCGTGCTTCGCGAGATCAAGAATTTTCGATGAGAACGGCTCCGATGAGTACCGTCAGAGAAGCTTCATCGTGATGAAGAAGCTGAGGATCGATGGACGGGTCCCGGACATGCACACTGGCAATAGAAAGTTTGGAAGTGATTCCAAGCTGTACAAATTCCAGAATTTGAGTTCTTTGGATTACAAGAAAAGCAGGATAATTAGGATTATGCAAGGGTTTATCATTGTAATACTATCTGTTAGCGTTAAATCATCCGGACTCAATAAACCTTAAAGGGGACTGATAAGTGTTCAATTGCACTGATTGTCGCTTGCTTTAACTGTTTTATTTCACCATGTTTTGTTTCTTGTTCTATCGCAGTCATTAATGTTCAATGTTACATTATTATAAGGGAGGAGAAGTATAAATATGTATGCACCGAAAGTGGTTCTTCGCACACAGCGAGTGTGACTACAGTCACCCTTCAGATGAAGGAATTAACGCTTTTCCCGTTAATGGCGTCTATAAGGACTTGCCGTGTACTGCTGACGCCCATGGGCGTTAGGTGCAACGGCTTATTACGTACTATTGCAGCTGGGCCGCACGCAGCGTTCATCTCGTTTCAAAGTAACCCGCAAAGGGTTATTACCCCTTTGGATGTTGCAGGGGACGCCATCTTTGACAAAAATCCGGAACTAAATCACAGCTTTGCAACTGGCGCTTTCTCTGAGAAAAGCCCGGAACTAAACAACGAAATTACAAGTGACGCCATCTAGCGAAAAGGACCCGATTATTTACAGAAAAATCCGCAGAGGCGCCTCGAGCGTCACGGAATTGTATAGTTCTATTTCTTGGCAGAAGATGGTACGGAAGTTACTTTAACCACCATATTGCGTCACCAGCGCTATCTTTAGTCACGATTTGGAACTACACAACGACGTGCCGCTTGAGGCGCCTCTGGCGAATTTTTCTGTAAATAATCAGGTCCCATTCGCTAGATGGCGCCACTCGTAATTTCCTTATTTAGTTCCGAGTTTTTATCAGAGATGGCACCATTTGTGATATCTTACGAGTTACTAATCCGTCGATTTTTATCGGCGCCTAGAGGCGCTTGACAGAGCCGCTCAATGTGTACTGACGACGCCCATAGGCGTTCGGTAAATGAGTCGCTATGTACTATTGTAGCCCGCCCGCACGTAGCGTCCGCCCGTTACCCAATAGACCGCAGTCAAAGGGTTGACGAAGAACAAGCATAACCGGAAGAGTGTTACGAAATCGAATCCTGTCTGTATCGATCTTCTATTAGTTTTTTTCTCGACCTTCGGCAAGGTCTTCCAGGCGGAGAAGTTCGTGGCTAGGAATGCGTGACTCGACGATTTTATAACCCGCTTTCAATTACCATTCCTGGTGCTCCTGTTTCCACCGGGCGCAGAAGAAAAGCCGAAGGCGCGGAATGCACCGTCTAAATGCCGGCGAAGTTCGTCCCTTTCCTTCCTCTTCGTCGTCTCCTCGTCGTCCACGCGTCTCCCTTTTTCTCGTTTTCGCTTATGCTGCCACGGGGACGTGATTTATTCGATGTCGACTGCGGTGAACGGAGAGCCGCGGAGAGGAAGAGCTTCGATAGAGCTTCCCGAGAAAACGAGTTATCCTCAAAGACGTGCGCGTGAGATGAGCCACCGATTTGTTTTGGCTCGTTTGCTGACGACACGGGACAGTATCTTCTACCCGCGTGACGTTTAACATGTTTTATCCTACAGATGCGTATTTATGATTGCAGCAAACAGCTTGATTGCTGAATCATGTCCCCTATGTGCTGGGTTTTGCGACAACCTCATGTCCGAAGTGAAAAATCTCATGTCAGAAAATCATTAGAGGAAGATAATTTTTTGGATGAGACAGGGAGCCAGATAGTTGTTGAAGAGTATAAGTATACCGTGGAATATTGAGGGTTCTAGAATAGCCATTTTGTATTAACATAGTGACTTTATGTAATATCTTTAAAGACGTCAACGTGAGATGAGCCAACGATTTGTTTTGGCTCGTTTGCTGACGACATGGGGACAATCTCTTCTGCACGTGACGTTTAACATGCTTTGGAAGAGATAGGTGACACTTTAATTCCTTTAAATGATATTTCTGCTTCTGAAATGAAATGTCATTATTTCAATTTTTAAAGAATTAATCGTGCACACATGTGCCAGTGTCTCTGAACAAGTTAACGAGCGCATGAACATTTTTAAGTAATTAACACTCGACGAAGTGACCTCGAAGGTCCAATATTTAATGTCTCTGCTATAGTATAATATTCTCCAGGCACTAAATTGTAAGGTACCTTTCGAAAACCAGTGGTCCCTATCGTTTCACCTTGTCAATGATGTTTCATCGAACCTCCAGTTCTTTGCATTGTCAATAACTAGACTATGCGTTAAACAATATTTCTATTAACATACTCGAAGAAATTAAATTTTGACGTAACCATATTTCGTGCTTCATATACGTAAAAAAAATGATGTAATTGAACGTAAACATTTCAAGCGTATGAATACGTTAAATTGCATGGACATCTGCAGTCCACTAATAACTTCATCCTCGAAGCTGCAAATGTTCATAACATGTCGTAAATAGTTCTAAGCGGCTTAAAGCCGCGCTCTGGCATCGGCTCGCGAGTATACACTCCGGCAATCTCACAATTGCAATAATTCGAATAGCTTTTCCGATTAAACGTCTCGCGAAGTAAATTACGCCGATTACTTCAGGCACGCATGCCACGCCGTAAAAGCTGCTGCAGCGATTTTTTCCCGGATAAGAGGACGAGCTTGCAAATGCCAACGGAGCAGACATTAATTTTGTGCTCGAGCAGACCTACATATTCAGCCGGCTAAAGAAAGGCAAAAAATAAAACAGACTAACACCCTTTCGTTTCTTCCAGTTTTTCGCCATGAGGACGTCGCTGGTTCTACTGGTTTCCATCGTAGCATCTGCGACAGCGGCGCCCGTTCAAGACACCCTGGACACTCGATTGTTCTCCGAGGACAAGGACGAGGCACCAGCTTCCACGGAAGACGGGATCGTTGCTGACAAAAATGGGACGAATCGACCGACAAGAAATCAATCGAAACGAACCGACGAAACGAAAGACTCCTCGACAGCCTCCATTCTGAACCAAGACAGCCGTGCTGAAACGTCGCAGAAGCAATCGAACGAGGTGAAGAATAGAACGAAGAAAGGTCGAAAACACAAGGCGATCTTCGTCGACTATCCCGTCGTTCAGCAGCTTCAATTCCCAAACGTCTCGCCCTACGACGTGGATTACAACAACTTCGACACTCAAGAAAGGAGTGCATCTAGCGTGAACAGCTTACAAGAGAGCAACATCTTCTACATCAGGCTGCCACCCACTCCCTACATGTTCGTTCCGGGTCTAGGCTATATCTCACAGCCTCCCAGGTACTCCACGGCGAATCTCCGGCCTCAGATCCCTCAGAGGCCCCAAAAACCCAGACCATCCTTCCAACAACCTGGAAATCCCTTCATCAAGCTCCCTATCGACTTCGTGAGCAACGGGAAACCCACGTCGGTCTACCAGTGGCAGAAGAAACCCAGCAGGAAGCCAACCGACAGTCCCATCACGAATTTGGACAGTCTGTCGGCGGAGTTTGTCAGCAACGGCAAGCCCACGTCGATCTATCAGTGGCAGACGAATTTAAAACCAGCGAAGAGGCCGGATGACTCCGTGAACAACCTGAACAAAGGTCCGTACACGTTCAATGGCAAACCTACCAGCTTCTTCCTGCTGAAACCAGACGGAACGTCTTCAGCCAGCCAGCCTCTGCGGTACCCGGACTACCAGCAAGATAATTCCTACTATTGAGGATGTAGATGCTACCGAAACGTGGTTCAGCTTGCTCGAACGCTAGAAATTGGTGGTCTGTTTGCCGGATGATAGACTGGAATCGCGAGTCGGATACCTGGAAGCCAGCATGCACGGGAAATGTGAACGATGGAACGTGATATAGTGGTTGAGAGAGTCGATGAAGAGACGAAGACCCAGCCAGGAGGCTGGAAACACCGCGAAACTTTCGAGATCATGATTCGTGCGTCGAAACGCTGTTTACGACCTTGATAGAAAGGAGTTCAGGCTCTTTAGCGGTGATTTGTGTCGAGACTATTAGCATGTAAGAGCACGGGTTGTTGCGTCGGTGATTATAAGGGAGTCAACGAGGGGTAGACACGGCGAGCTGTAAACTTACGGTGCTCCTGGTTGGAGAGAAATGTCATTAGCATAATTAACGCAATCTCTTTAGCAGAGGCGGTTGCGTTCGATAGCGTTCTCCATGGAAATTACATAGTGTTTCGTTGACAAAGAGATCGAAAAGTAGTTCGGAAGGGGCGGTTGAGTTGATGTCGATCGTTCACGATCGCAGACCGAAGGATCGAGGAATTTGATCGTGGAATCGTCCCGAAATTCTTGCACGATTTTTCTTCGCTCTGAGTCGTCGATTAATTCAATTGAATTGAATTATCAGACTCCGTTACGGGGCATTTGAATCTGAATGGCAGACGTGTAATTAGTGAATTCAATTGTACAGCACCTCTCTGTTACGAACTGTTGTTGTTTTTATACAGTAATTAATTAACTGAGCATGGATTAGAGGAAGGTATGCTGAATGTTTGCTCAAGCGTTAGCTCTTATTTTCTGCTGAGCCAGAGTCGACCGGGAGTTGTACGTTTTTAGGTTGTTGTATAAGGAATGTCGGATTTTTCTGCGAAAATATGAGAACTGGTTCGAAATAAAAATTGATGATCCAAATGAGGACTTTGGTGGTGAAATTAGTTTTTGTAAAAATTGTCCAGTTGGCTTAGAAAATAATAGTAGACAGTAACAATAACGAACAAAGGCACAAGTCTTTTATCTTAACTAATTAATCACTTCAGCTTTGAATCTTTGAAAAAAGATTGTATCATGAGCTTCTAAGCGCTATGCGAAATACTTAATTATTGTGATATGTATCATGTCGATTATTAAGTTATTCCAGTGCACCCAGGTCAAGATAGTGGCTCGTAGCATTCGATCAACGATTTTTCAAAACTCATATACGCGTTCATCGGACTGAAAGGTATTAAAGAATCAGTAAATTAATGCAAATTGCAATTAGCATGTTTTTTCATGCGTCTCAGTTATGCAAATATCTTCCAATTTGATCGTTCCAAACACCGACATTCATTACGGAACAACCCACTACAGTAGGACCTCGATCATCCGAACTATAATCTTCAACAAGACATATCACATTGTAACTATATGTCGCACAAAAATAATAATTGTATTTTAAAGTATAAAAGAAAGAACACAGTATGATCAATGAAAATTATAATTTCTAACTGACAGGATGACCAATTTTCGGATAATCGAGAATCTACTGTACTATTTATAAGCTCTACATATTTAATCGTATATTTATTTGTAAAGCCTCGTAGACGTGTTTAACGCCGTAGTAATTCTGTGCCTTGGTAGAAAACTGTCTAACGTGCAATTTGCAATTTTTTGGAGAAGGTGCACATCACGATTTTTATGTGAATGATCCAGAAAACTCTGACATTTGTCCTTTTTCTACGCAAAGTACAGAATTATTAAAAGCTTTTTTTATCACCTTGTAAATACGTGAAAAAATACATGACAGCTCCCTTTTTATCCAAGAAAAAAAAAACGAGAACTCGATGATTCTTCCAGTTTCATCCTTACCCTGCCTCTGGTCCCGGCTGCGACGACAAGAAAACGTGTTTCATATATTTCCCCCTCTCACGTAGCACAAATATTGACTTGGGACACGAGCTGCTCGGGATTATATCCTGTCTGGTTACGGGAATACGCCACGGCATCCGTACGACTCGCTCGAAAGAGATTGGATTCAAAGATCACGATAGCATCGTCCCGGGGACGACTCGAAGCTCGATTTAAGCTCGTAATGGATCTGGCAAGCACATAAATAACCGTACGATCGACTAGCTTGCGGATCGTACGCATGGGAGGGACGTCAAACAAATTTTGTCGTCTCAGGAACGTTGATAACTTCGCTTCAGATGTTAGATTAGAGTGCACGAGGGGATTAATCTTTAGATACGGTAGGAATCTTATAATTTTATGTTAACGTTACAAAAGGCCTGTTTTAAATTTTAAATGGAGGTTAAAGTTGAGATGGATTCTCTGGATTTATCGTCCAGCGATTATTATTTTTTAAATCGTTCAAATATGATAGAAACTTGTCAATTGTATAGAGTCTAGCTGTTAGCGTCAGTAAAGCTCTATTTTAACTTTCAAGTGGAATTCGAAGTTGAGATGGATCATTTCTTAAACCATTTAAAGACAATCATTCATATAAGACCGACGTGAAGTATAAAATATAGGATCAACGCCAAACTTTAGTAAAAAAATCGTTATCTATTCTGTTGAAAGGTTCGCTATATTAGCCTCGGGAAGACTGCCTCTCCTTCGTGAAGACTCCTGTGCCATAAACGCTAGGTACCTCCCTAATTTATAGCGAGATCACTATGAAGTGGTCCACGTCAGGGCCTGCATTTCGTGTATACTGATTTTCAAATTCTCTAATCCAGTAGTTTATCAATTCAGGAATTTACAGAAATTTGATTCGTCAGCTATAAAAGTATACAGAATGAAGTAGAGCTCATTTCTGTTAAATACTGTCATCGAAAAAATATTCATTTAATCATCATCGTACGAATGGGCCGTTCCATGTGCATCAGCCGCACAGATCTCTTAATCTTCAGAAGATAAGTTGTAAGGTTGGGTCATCGCACTCTGGTCTACGTGAAACGTGGGCAGCTGAAAGGAACGGCTGTTAATTTCGAAAATGACTGTAATCGTGCAGCACGCGAAAGGGCCCGCTCACAAAAAGGTAATGGACGTGTCCGAGCAATCGTTCGGCCGAAAAAGTCAGGCATTCTTGTCATTTTGAAGTTGTACAGTCGATTACCGAAAAATGTGGCCCTCGAGGCGCAGGGCTCGTTGATATTATCGTAAACGAGATGTAACGGGTTACGAGCGGTTCTCATACGAACTGAAACGGCTGAAACAGTATAGAAAGTCGATTTTCAGCGCATCCTTGCTCCTGGAATAAATTGGAGGAAAGTATTCGTCGGTTTGCAGCAACAGACACACGCACTCAAGGGAAATACTTGCACAATATACTATAAATACTTTTTATTCGCTACACTGAATGCCATGGTTCGATACAATTGAGCTTCCTCCTATAACATGTATATATATATATAAGAATATAAAAAATGTGGTCTGCAATTTATTCATAAAAAAACATGTAAAAATCCTTGCGCGGCTATACGTAGAAAAGGCATGTACATTCTGTCGAGGAGATATATTGTCCAGTCTTTCATAGAAATTCTCGTCGTGGTCGATCGTTTCAAAGGGACACTCTCTTCGGACCAGTTGCGGCCACGTGTTGCCCAGACGGGCGGTGAGCCGTGCCCCCTGCGAAAGGGGAGCGTCAAACGGGCAACGCGCGTCCATAACTGATCTACATGGTGATGATAAACCCTTTCTCTTTCGAAAATCGTGTACCGTATCCTAAGGACCACTATACTGGTCCGTACGTTATTTATTGCACGCTATGAGTTAAGTAAAATGAATTAGAAGCTTATACATTTCGTTAATGTAGTATTCTGCAATTTCACAACGTTGAAATAAATTAACCGTCGTTATATAGTAACGAAATATCCAGCCCTGCAAGCGTTCTGTCGCAGAAAATCTCAGCACACGGTTTTTCCCCGTTTTTCGAAAGTCCTGGCGCTGAAAGGATCAGACAGAGCCCCGTGGATCGATCGATCGCGGCTCGTGAAACGGCACATCGTACAATAGAAAAGTACGAAACGTCTAAAAATATATTGTACAAGTGAAACATAGCAACCGGAGACGATCGTTGGCGAGTCGTCTGGCCATCTGGCTCTTTAGAAACTATCCTAAGTTAAGTTCGCCTTTCCAAAGAAAGTTCCAACCTATTCTAACCTCCTAACAACTGTAACAGAAGTGGAACGGCTTGCAGGATTACGCGCGACAGCTCGAGTAAGAACGACCGATCGAATGGATCGTAGTCTCTGTCATTCTCTCTCCCTCTGTTGACAAAAATTGCATGGTCGTCGTCTTACGGGAACCACGGCTCCTTGATCTTGTACGGCCTGGTTGCTCGGTTAGGCCAACAAGCTCACGGGCCGCCGACACGTGACGTGGCTACGCACATTTTCGCACACGAAGGTCAGGGATTAAGGTAACAGGGGATGATAGTAGATGGGCTTGCGACTCTTCTCCATTACGTAGAACGCTTTCGGCTTGCCGTTCCCGGGGAAGTTCTTGTGGATGCTGGTGGAGCCAGACTTGCTGGCGATTGGCGCGTAGTAAGACATGGCTGCCTTCTTCCGGTGCTTCTTCACCTTCGCCGTGTTCCTCGAGCCGTGAAGCTCGTTCGTCAGGTAGATCCTGTGGACGCCAGAGTCGTCGAGCCTGTACGTTTTGTTGCCACCGTTGTTCCTCATCGCTGACTCGGCCTTCTTCTTCTCCTCCAGGTCGCTGTAGCTCAGCCTCTTGTCGTTGTTCCTGACATGTTTCGACGCAGCCGCCTTCTGGCGGATAAGAAGTTTGTTACTGTCAGAGGTGAAATATTTTTTATTCTCCTCATGATTCGTCTTCGAGACGACCGAATGAATCTTCTCGAGGTTCTTCGACGGCGACGAAGAAGCGACTTGATGTTTTTTGGAGTCCTCCAGCTTCTTCTTAGCCTGATCCAACTTCAGCTGAGCCTGCAGCCTCTTCTTCTCGGTGATTTTCTTGACGACCGGCAGGTTCCAGTGATAAATCTTCGCTGGCTTTCCGTTTCCCTGAAATCCAACCGGGAAATTCGGACCAATCTTGGTCACCTTCTCGTCCTTCACGGATTTATGGGGTTTCGTGATCGTGTAATAGGGCGGGCTGGCAGGAAGCTTCACTATATAGACGTGACTGTCTCGATGCCCGTGTCTGCGGCTGTAAGGCTGATGAATTCGCGTCTGGGAACTTAATCCAGGCGGCTCTGGACCGGCCAATCGTTTCTTATGGTGACCGTCTGGTATCTGAAGAGGAGCCAGGCCCAGGCGGTTCAGGATCGCCGCGTTGCTCGTGTGGACCGTTTCGAAACTGGACACGTCATCCTCTGCTGATATCGCGGCCAAGCTGCTGGTAAGTAGCAGCAACGTGCAGGTGAGTAATCTGAAAAGAAAATAGAGTGGCTGTCATTTTCTGATTCGGTGGATTTGTACGCTGATCAGCTTCTTTGGGGATTCTGATGTTTGTGTCGTGAAATGGATTTATTTAATTTATAGAGCTTTTGACAAAACTGTGTGAAAACGAATGAATAGTAATGAGCATTATGACGGAGACGCCTAACAGAGTGACAGGAGAATGTTAATGTACCACAGCGGGAGGTTAGAAATCTGACGCCCCCTTCTAATCTAGCTGTGCTGAAAAAAAAGAATACAGATTACGTGGTCTTTGAATATTAATTCAGAGCAATATAAATACGTGAGCACAGTTAACGCTTTAGTATGAACATCCACAATCATATTGTTGGTAGTCTTATAATTTATATTTATTATTTCACTTTCTACCGAAATTTCTGAATAAATATAATTGGCAGCAGGATAAGTCATTTTTGTCTGTAATAAATTTATCCCTGAAAAGACAAAGCAATTATTCAAACTCAAATCAAGTAGTTGATAAAATGATATACATTGCACTGTGTAAGAGAGGAAGCTGTAGAAACTACAAATGAACTATATAATCCCTACATAAACTGCAAACGTCTCTATTTGTATCCTGTATCTTGTGGTTGTCTCTTTGAGCTACAGAAACCCTTCTCGGACTGACACAGCTCTTCCAGCTTCCTTCCTCGAATCCTTTTTGTTCAGGAAAAGTGTCATAGAAACTCAACAGGTCAGGAGACCCAAGACTTTCCGCTGTGGCTCGTCTGTGAGTGCTGTACGCGTATCTGTGTTTGAACGTCTGAACGTCACTGTCTTACAGAGTAATTACACGGGACTGATTAAAAAGTCTGGCCAGCGGAAGACTCTCCCGAGCTTGTCATTCCGGTATCCCTTTGCACACTCAGCCCCCAAGAGACTCGCGTGAAAGGATCGAGGAAAGCTTCGTCAGCTTAAAAGACGATCCATCACGTCCGCGAAAGGACCAGAAGAACGAGCAGTCCAACCATGACCTCGTCCAACGGTGGTAGCTTCCTCGAGGATAGGAACGAAGGAAACTAGCCACCTGGCAGATCGTAAACTCTGGCTGCGTGTCGAAAGAAAGGAAGCAAAGAAAAATTTCATTGACCTTAAAAGTGACGACTCCGCCAACGAGACGACTGGAAATTTTACGATCGTCCAGAGAAAAACGCGTTGGAACGTGTTCCAGCGCTCTTGGCTACCAACACGCTGCGGACTCAAGCCTTAAATCGTTCGAGACAGCTTATCACCGGTGAACCGAACGATAAATCACCTTTTCCTCTTAATTACCAACTGGACACGGGGTCACTCCTCGCTAATTATTCCACCCGTCGCGTTTTCTCTTTTTCCTAGGCGACGCCTTCATGCATAACGCAACAAAACGCCCCATCAGGAATAGGTTTCATTGAGTTATCTGGTGATTTCCAGTATCGATGAAAAAGTTGGCGAGACAAACGATTCGACGCCTTCGAGACGGGAAGAAGAGACATCAATCTGGACACCGTTAGGTCGTTCTGCTAGGGAACAAATGGGCGGCGATATTTACACGCTGTAATTTTTCTGTTGCTATTTTGAAGACGCATTGTCATGCTGAATTGCAGAAGAGGATTGAGGTTTTTTTAATAATACTGTATAAAAATATAAAGACAGTTTAACTTTAATGTTGCGATGTAGCCCTCGCGGAGGATTCAAAACAAAATATCTTCTGAACTAATAGCCTCACTGTGCAGACACTATAATACCTTTTCATTCAGAATGAAGAGCTGCATCGATCATCAGAACACGAATTTACAATATTAAAATCAGAAGATCTAAACTGACAGCGATTGGCGTTTGAATGGCTCTGTACAGTTCTTTGGCTTCTCCCAACTCTTAAATGGCGAACACTTGGGTCAAAATGACCGTGCTTCACCAAAGCAAGGATTAATTTCTCCCTGAGATAGTACAATCTTATTACTGAACCATTCGAAGCACCGGATGATAGTCCATATAGAAGTTTCTAAAGACTTACTGCTATAACTGACAGAAAATAACCGTAATTCAATCCATCTGAAAGTGTACCGCACGGCTGACGAGACGAACGTGTGAAACGAATAATTAAATCGCTCTTTTTACGAATATTCTAGACCGAGAGAAAGACGAGTTGACGGTCCATGGATACGCCCGTCACGCAATCCGCATAAATTAATACTCCAGCCAGTCGCATCTCCACCGTTGCAGAATTATTTCTCCGTCCATTCGAGCCTCTTCGCATGATCATGCGTGGTGCGTGTTCCGTGCAAAAATTCAAACGACGCACGGTGCAACCGCACACGGCGAAAGTGACGAAGGAAATCCGACGATTCTCGAGGGGAGAATGGATCCAGAAAAGCGTGTCACGGATGTTCTTGAACCTGTACCACTTTGTCCGCCATAAATCCTAACAATAAAGACCGTTTCCATGGAATTGTTAGCCGGCTCGTTAATTAGTTCTAATTGGGCAGGAATCCTCGCAGAGGTATCTGGATTCAATCTTTTCGGAGCAACAATCCCGCGTGCATGTGGTTCCCTCGGATTCAACGGCTCTCGTCGCTCTGTTAGCCTTATCCGCGGACAGATCTGTTTTTGAATAAAAACACGTGGACGTCGAGTTGAAACGCGAGCGGATGAACCGCTTCCTGAATGAACCGATTGTTCTAAAAAACCTGTGATAGGTTATTTGCGTGGCGATCATGCTCTTCGGGGATTGAAAAATTCAGCAACCGGAATGGAGTAAGTTAAGCCTCGACCGCAAGCGCATCCCGAGCTTAAATGTCAATGACGGGTGTGCACCGTAAAAAGAAGAAGCGACATCCTCCTATTGAGCAAGCGACTAACAATAACTGGATATAAACGTCAGCCATAATCGACTCGACGCCGTTGGACGTGCAGCATCCTGCAAAAAGATTGCTATTGCTGCACTAAAACGGTGACCCTACTCGGCCAGGCCCTTGTTCGGAATAATTATAAACTGGAGTTCGAGTTGGCAGGTGGGCCCGTGACTATGATTGACGACTATCGATACTTTTATTTCACTGGAGCGGATTTTTAATGATCAAGGGGACAGAATAAATAATAAAAAGGAGGAAATGAGCCTTTTTGCGTCAGGTGTAAGTTAGGTAATTTCTGCGAGACCTATCTTCGGATAGAATAAAGAGTGATATTGAAAAATTATTGCAGCTGCCACCTGACACAGATGTATTATAATTCGTGAAATCTTTACGTCTGTAAGAATTGTTGACCCCCTCCAGATCTATGAATTTGTATATAGGTTCTGAAAAATCGCATACCGTGTGCTATGGACCATTGTATGGGTCTGATCGCAGCTACTTGTGTGGACGTTGCAATTCTGTGTATTTATTAAAAACAGTGAAATAGTCTAATGAGGCAATCAATCTGATGTTTGCTTCGTTTGGCACATGCCATACGTTTTTTTGGAAAATGTCAGGACTGCAAGAGTCGAATCTACTCTAATTCTATGCTAATTATCACCTAGTTAATTCTATGTCCATCTATCACGACATGTAATTCACCTCTGCAGATGACGTCCATTGCTATTTTTACATCCAGTATATCGTACTAATTTTCAATTGCTTTTTCTGTTGCCATGTAGGAAACACGAGTTATCTGATCGTCAAAGTTAACACGTGTAACATATGCGTAACGCTTTGATTCTCCTGGCAGATAGGCATCACACATGTGTAGCAGCTACGAATCACTAATTCCTCCAAAATAACCTTCTACACGCGCATAAACATTAGCTCAGTGTCACATGTACGTGACATATTCCGAATGATCAATTCTGCTCTTTAATACATTCTATATGCTCCATCACAAAGATACATCGTATTAAACAGAATTACTGAAAATGTAACGTGGTCAATGCTCTATAGTTTAGCAACTGAATTCTGGCAGCAAGCATATTAAGCAACGCTGGTTACGATCACCATTAAAATAGGTGACCGTCCGCTTTTCAGAGCCTTCAAGTTTCTGTTGACTCATGGTGGTCAAGGAGCCCACCTAAAACTCCTAGATCCTCTGCTAAAATGATCACAGCAGTCTATGGTGGGTTACAAATAACAACATCTTCTTTTCCATTGCACCGATTCCAGTTTACCCGGTGAGGAGTAAGATGGCCGCGTGCCGGTCGGTAGACCATTACGGCCGGTCGCATTCGTCGAAAGCACACGATTGGCAGGTTAGAAGAACGCGGAAGAAGCCTCGAGTGAGGAGACCGCGACCCGAAGGGGGCGAGAGGTGAAAGAAGATGAAAAAGAATGGAGAAAGAGGTGGAGGGAAGAAGAGGACAGAGGTGTACGAAGAGGAGACGGAGTCAACCAACGGAGAGAAAACGGTGTACAAAGCACGTGCGTGTGCATACGAGTATGCGTGAGAAAGAGTGACGTTCGAAGACGCATCGCAGAGAAGACGGAAGGAGAAGACAACCGACGTTGTACCGATGGAATGAAGGATGAAAGGGAATACCAACGCTGGCGTCTTGCGGTGAACCGAGATTAATCTCCATGATCATCAGCCAGATCAACGTTTGCGGGCTGTACGCTTTACTTTCTTCTCGTTTAGGATGATCTAATGGCTTGCGCTATCGTCTCAACGGGTACTTCATCTTGTTAGATGTCCAGCTTCTTTCGATTCTTCGAACACTTAGGGTAGAGCAGAGTTTTGTTTAATTGGACTGCAATAGCGCACGCGATGGAGGAGATATGAGCATCCGGAGATCTGGTAGCAAAAGATACTAGGGAGGTAATGGCTGTGGTCTGTTGGGTACCTTCAGACGAAGTAGGTTACTTTAGATAATTGAACTTTATTATGAGATGGTAGTGCATACATAGTATTGTAAAACCCTAGCCTATTTGACGATAGTCTCTCGTTCATTAGAAATCTGGCTGTTGTATAGTGACATGTATTATTTTCATGATATTCTGGATGTCAAGGTCCATGGTATTTCTATGACACCTAGTGAAGAGTAAACAATACCTACTTACTGCTCTCCTCTTTGTCCTAAAAATATATTACGACGTCAAGCTCATTTATCTGATTGTAACAAGCGCTACTGTATCTCCTACTGATTGTAATTTCAATTGAATAATTGAAATGAGTACTCAGACCATTCCTTAAATTGATAGCGAAACGGTCTGCGCTTTCGCTCAACCCAACCATGACATTTTCATTAAGTCTCTCACGAAAGCCGGAGTTATAGGTCGGCAGCTGATGAATCGCCGCTAACACAGATTGTTATTTCAGTGTATTTGTTACGAGCACTTGTAATTTGCCGGGTAATTACCGGCCCATCCTGATCGTTTCACGAGCTACCTGCCTCTGCCCGCCGATAAGCATCCTCTCATCCACCGAACAGATTATTCACCTCTTTACCGAATATAAATTTAATGCGTCAATCTGGAAAGAGCCTGGCAAGCGATGATTGATTCAATAACGCGAGTCCTAAGTACATCTACGTCGTGCACAGACACCGAGTTCCTGAGCCACTTTTCCGTACAAAGTGGTTACGCTCACGTGAAAGGTTAAACGAGAGGATAACACGCCAATGAATCGCGAGTTTCAAATACAGGCTGCTGCAAAACGGTTCACCAAAAATTAGCTGCTTCTATGTGATAAAACAGAAAAAATAGATTATGTAAACTCTGGAAAATCTTGGCCATAGTCTAACAGATGTACTAGCTGTAGCATGGACACCAAAGGTGGTCACTCCAAGGACACTTCTCATTTACTTGGTTACACTAAAGTACAGCACATGTGTGGCAGCGAACAGTAAAGGAAATCACAAGATTAAGGGGAGAGGTAACCTTCAGGTGCCTATTGTGTCTACAATAATTATCTATACAGTTGGCTAGGTTATGGCCTGCAGATTTTTACTTGGGAGGACATCTAGATAGCAGCTATCGTGTATGCAACTCCCTTACAAATTGAAAAAAAAAAACAACGTGCATTTGCTTTTAAGAATTGTTCGAATCAGAGAGGCAAATATTGCGATCAGCCACAAATTCCTCTCAGAATTCTGCTTCAGACGAGTTCTCAAAAGAATCAATAATTTGTCAAAGAGCGATGCACATGTTTCTCGATGCAATGCTGTAACTAACGTCAAGATGAGTTCAATGACCCGCGACAAGCCTCGAGCAACAATGTGACTTCGAACTAATTTTTGGCATATCTTTTTGAAACAGCCTGTACATGTCTAAGGCAGAGAAGAGGGCAGAAGGGAGCAGGTTAGTTCGACGAGACGTCGGTGGTTGCCGGGGGGTTGTAATGGCCCGCGAAGGCTGTAATTTCTGTCTTGGTCGAGTTAACATTCGACTGGCAGAGCTGAAGAGGGCAACTCGCCACCCAGGCCTCAAGTTGACTCGCTCCTCGTGACTCATTCGAGACGATTTAATAGGTCGGCGCGATCGTTTCTAGACCGATCCCGCTTGACAGTGATGAGGAAATCGACCGCGATACTCTCTCTCTCTCTCTCTCTCTTCCATTTAATTAGAATGTAAATGCGCGTTCCGATCTCGCGGGGACTCGTTCCATGTCTTTCCGTCATTAACCCGCGTATTGAAACTTCCATTTTATGATATCAGAGTCCTGTACAGGCAACGACCGGTGACGACGGAGGATGATTCAGGGAAGCACAGTGACTCACAGGCAAGCTTTAACCAGTCGTTTTTCTACAGACTCTTTGATACATGCACAAAGGAACTCCCTATCGAGATTAGAAGACAGGTTCCTGTCGCCAGACTTAGAAACACGCGAACGAATCCGAGAATTTGACAGAGGGAAACGTATGGTCTGCGGATCGATGACATCGTTGAATGCCTGGGATTCCCGGTGCCTCTATCGAGGAATCCTGAACAGGACAGTCGGCGTTTCATTCCTCGAATAGCAACGGTTCGCGAAAAAGACATTTTTCCAGATAGAATCGATTTTCCTTGAAGGTAGACGGCAGAGGAAGCAGAAACCTACCCGCACGCACGGGAATACCTCCGAGGCTGCTTGTCAGGCAATAAAACGAATGCGTTCATCTGGCATAATTATCGTCGGTGGAATCGTCGAGTGGCCGTAATCCGCAGGAAATTCCGCCCGGAATGCATGAAAGTGATTCGAACCCAGTCGATTGGAGCGAATTAAAATCGAAATGGGAGAGCTGTTACGGTTGGAGGACAGAGAGCTCGGATGATGCAGAGTCCAGGATAGGCTGGTGTTGAGGTGGTCGAGGATCATTCGATGGACCCGACGGAGGATTAATTCGTGGCAGCATGCTCGGCGAGGGAGTTTGTTCACCTTGCTGATCCGAGACTATAGTCCTCGCGAAGACTATACAGCCCGTGTCCGCGATCTGGCACTGAGCGTGTCCGTGTGAACGGCACATACGATCACGCGTGTCAGCAACACGGAGTCTTCGCGCATCTATTATCCCAGCAGGAAACGCGGAAAGACACTCCGTTTAATAGCAAACGCCCTGAAGACCGGAGAATTGAGGTTAGGTGTTGCGGAAGAAAAAGGTTCACCAGAAACATCCAGTTATCTAGAAATGTTATTATCGATTTAATTGCGGTTCTTTTCACTTTAAAGAATATACTTTTTGCCAGGACTCTAGCTTCTAACATTTAGAAATTTTCAGAAATTTGTATTTTTTAAATGCGTGAAAAGAGAGGAAACATGGGGTGAAATGATTTAACACGTTGACTGCAACAGTGGAAACAGCCATCGCTGGTCAGACACGATATAAATTCCTCTTTTTTTATATAAATCGTGAAACAGAATTTTTCACGCGTGCCTATATAAGTGTTGCAATGTTAAATATTATATTAAATATAAATTTCTACAGTTTAACAAGGAGAGGCTACAGATGTTGCATCGGGTATTTGGAATGTGTCATTGTAATGCTGCAGTACCCCCAAGGTGAGTAAAACCCTAAAGGGTTTCTTCAAAATAATTTTGGAAATAATCGTCATTTTGAAAAAACCTTTTAGGGCATACTCACTTGGGAGGATACTACAACATTACAGTGCCAGAGTCAAAATACCCGGTGCAACATCCGTAGCCTCTCCTTGTAAGACATCCGTAATAAAATGTCAAAACTCTCACTAAATTATCCGACGTAGTTTTTGTTTCTCAATTCCTAAAAAGAACCTATTTTTGAGGGCTTTGGACCGGCACCTCTGCTTAAAGATTCTGTAAACAACCAAGACGGTCCCTAAAATAAAGAAAGCGGTCTGTCGCCGCAAGGGTATCACGTGACAGGCCGTTTAAGGCTCCAGAAAGTTCGCTGCACCCCCGATAATTTGCTTTGTGAAGGGATATTGTTTACCAGGAAGCAAGCCGCGGCAATTTACAATATGCTCGGCTATCGTGGCTCGCATAATCGCGATCGCGTGGGCTGAAACTATCGCGGGGATTATTTCACGGCGAGACCCTCGCGACGGGGACATAATTGAAAAGTGATGAAACGGCGGCCGAGAATTTGCATGATAATTCACTCCCCCAACTGATTTATGAACGGCGTTTAAACGTGGACCCTTCGTGTGTGTTTGTCACACCGGAAAATAATGTAGTTAGAATAGAGTCTGAAGACCTAACAGATCGTCAGGCCTTGGAGAACGTTCATTTGCATATTCTGCTCGATTCTTACAGTTGAAAAGACACCTTGGACTGCTTTAACTCTTTGTCTACTATAATGGCTACAATGACGGTTGTTTTCTTTTCTTTTATTACAGTTTATTTATTATTTATTTCTAAGCCTGCTGGGTCCCGCTCCATGGGTCGGTTCTAACTGTGTCCCGAATTTTTTAAAAATTATTTCCAACCCATTGCCTATTAATTAGTTGTTGAAACCATCATAGTGGATGTTCGCGTACGAGAGGCTAGTTTTTCAAGTCGAACGGTTGAAGTCGAGGCCACAGGAGATGTCCTGCGGAAGGAAGGACCTAATTGCAATAAATGCTAGTCTGCCGACACGGATTCGGTGCATTGAGATTTATGGACAGCACGTCCGCCTGTTTCTCTAGCATCTCCTGCACGGACGTCGTGCGAACGTTCGCTTATGATGGCATTGCATGCTCGACGGAAATCAATCAATTATTTCAGTCACGTCGAACAGTTGAATTCCTCGGTACGCGTTTACCGATCACTGTCATTTGCTCTGCCTCTTCTTCGACACATCTATCAGAGTCCGTTGCAATTAATTTTTTACCAGTTGATCCGTGATTACGGGTCGCGGTGATAGCAGGTTGTCCGTGTTCGCATGATTCATAAGGTGGACTGATAGACACAAGGTACCAGTTCACTACACAACAGTTTCGATACTCTGTGTGGTATTCCAGCTCCGAATGTTGCAGAAAATGTTGTTTGTTATTGCTTGTTTCCCTCGCGTTATTTTTGGAATTAATGTGTTTTTTTAAAAATTTTAGAGCTTTTGAAAATCACGTTGAATTCATTTGGATATTCACGAGGAGACTAGGAGTTTAGATCTCCGATTTTCATGAAATTTTTACAGTGATAATACTTTGTACACAGAGTATTGTATTTTGAACAAATTTTCCTAAAATTGTTATATGCAATTTGAGCCTGTATAAAGTGCGTTACTAGAAACTGCTGTCTAAAATAACTTTCTGGTCTGTTGAGGTTAGAAAAAGAAATTTTGATTGAAATGTGTTATGTTTGGAGGATTTGTAGGTGAGCATGAAATTTTCAAATTGCACTATGCACTATGCATTAAAGGGTAGATAGCACTTGACAAACTGAATAAAAAATATCGAATAAACATGAGTCGTAAAATCAATATTAACCAAGCTGTGAACAATTCAGTGTTAAAAAAATAATTTATGACTCGAATAATTATTTCTGGAGCCTACAAAATGTCTTTAACACTTTTATATTTGTTTGATCATAGTATTAATAAATGTATGTATCTAGTAATTTCTAATATAACCAACAGTAAAATTATGAAAGTCATTAATAATATTAATTGAAAAGAGTATAATTTTCTGTAACAATTTAGACACATTATTACGGTCAGCTAACATAGCGTGACACATAAAGCGTCAAGCTCTTCTTCAGGTTTCAAATTCGTTATGACTTCATCGATTTCGATTACTCTGAATCTGCTCGTTTCCTGTTTCCATCGATATTTTTTCCTCTCTGGTGTTGATCCGGTTAGATATCGTAAATTGTTTCTAGATGAGAGAGCATAATCTCGCTATCACGATGATGGACGAATTCATAACTGGTTTTCGATGGGCAGCCTGATGCCGCGCTTCCGATAAGAACTAAACCGACTGACGCTGCTGCGGATTAGAGTAATTTGTAGCAATCAGTGTTAACGCGTGAAATGACTACATGCACCGCTTTCGCAATTGGTAACATCCAGTTACCAATTGACAAAAAATTCTGACTCATTACGAGATCTACCTTTCGACTTCTGCACGGTCTGTTTTCGTTGATGACAATACAACAACGTGAAAACAAATAATAAATCTTTGACTCGCAGGGAAGAAGGCAAGCCACTTTTATGAGATTTGAATATATGTAATATGAAACTCGTAAAAATATCTGATGTGTTTTTGTTATCCATGTTCAAATAATTAAATTACATTACTCATTGTTAATAGTCCGTTAGTTGTTAACATATAATACTTTCCGAGATATTCGATAAAAGACTTTTCTGAAACCCAATTTTGAAGGCTGTTTTACCCCTTCAACATGGATGTTTTCTCATAAAAAGAGAATACGTATTGAATATTTTTTCGAGTTGTATATGATATAAAAATTGTATAAAAATTCTCATGAGTCAATTGGATAATGTCCCTTATTAGTCAAATCCATCCTAATGGGATAAGTAAAGCCATCACCCATACCTGGATGAGGTGGTGATCAATCTGTTAAACGAGAATCCTCCCAAAGTATCCCAACGGGTGATACGATCACACAACACATCGTACGCAAAACAACAGCTTATTATACTCTCACTATAAAAAAAAGAAACGATAAAGAACGGATAATAGGGAGTGCGAGAGTACGTGAAGATGAAAGATAAGGATTTTTCTATGAACCAAGTCCTTGTTCATATCTCTGAGTCTGAACATATTCTATTCTATACTCCACTGTATGAACCACCAGTGTCTCCCCAATTTCATGAGGACATCAAAAAATGACCAAGTCAAGAGTTAGCCCACGAAGTATGTCACGAGTTCACTGTACGTTCTCGTCACCTGCCAAACGTGACCGCGAACGATCGTTCACGTATGCTCGCCAGAGGGACGTAGAGTTTAAGCAGCAAACCGGTCGGCAACCGGTTCGATCATTCTAGCTAGAATTCAAGGGGATTTCCACGTATCTCATCGGACACTGGCTGGAACGTTGGCCAAGAAAGGTTCCTCACTGGAAAAGTGCATACCATTCTCCTTCAAAAAAAAAACGAAACAAACTTAAAAAAGGAAGAGCAGCAACGATCGTTCGGCTACCGCCGTGACAATCGATGGTCCGCTCGCGGACGTGTAACACGCTCGGATAATTGGAATTGTTCGAGAGACAACTGCGATCGTTGCTCGCTCACGAAATAACAATTGCTTCCACGACACGGAGGGCCGATCCGACATAAATTTCAATCTAAATGACCGCGGTTCGTTCGCTGCCATTACCACGAACGGAACAATAGAGCAAGAGCAACAGGAGAGGAGGTTTTTTGCGTTCTGCGTGGAGATCGGTGTCTTCCGTATATCACGAAAGGCATCGTCAGTAACCAGGAAAGGCATGTGGCAGCGATTACCGTCGGGAAAAGGCATCTTCGTGCCCAGGAAACCCATTAGAGTCTTCCTTGAACATGACCACCGGTTATACATATATGTATATCCCTAATCAGATGACGATGTGTTCTCATCGATCGTGCTCGTTACCATTACCAAGGTCGCGATCAGAGATGAAGGGCAATTTTACGCCACCGTTGATTAATGGACCGCAGAGGAAAAAAGGAGTGAACGGAGAAAAAAGGAAGAAGACCGTGGGAGAGGAGCATGATCGATCCTATGTGGCGCAGACGTCGCCTTATATAGCGTTAGCCCTCCCTTACAGCCCATTAAATCCGCACGTATTGCCAAGAAATAGTTGGAAGACAGAAAGAAAAAAGCTGCGAGCAGGAAGAGACACGAGAGTCGATCGTGCTGAAGCACGCTTTTACGAACTTCCGATATCGCTCGCTGTGTACTCGGTGGTCTGTATGATTCATATTTTTTTCATGTTCTCCGGAGTCCACGTGGGTGTGGATATGTAGGCTACCCGATGCGCTTCGGGGATGAATTTTATTTGGATCGACCGGACGATTGGAGTGCTCTGTCTGTGATGTGTTTCTTGAAGCGTAATGATCATTTTTAGCACATAAACTGAGATTTTTGGAGCTCGAGCCGTGCAATGACTATGTCCAGAAATGTCAGGTAAACGCAGGTCAACCCGTCGCAAGCAGTCACCGGGTAGCGACCCTTTGGGTTTTTCCAAGGTCCACCGTCTCTACTGTAAGAGGTGATTTCAAGTAGAAGTTGCAGCAGTTGGCTAAGGAGCTAAATTGCTACGTAGACATTCTTTTTGCATTAAATATCTTTTAAACTATTGACCACCAACGTCCAGAACCATATACAGTGTTCCACGGTTGGCTGGAAGTTCTCAATTCCGAACACTCTTTCAGTCAACCGTGGAGCACTGTATAAGATTTAATAACATGATCTATCAATGACAAAAGCTCATTAAAATCTGAGACTGTGCGATCTACACCGATACATCGAGAAGGACACAGCACCCAACAGTGTTTTCATTCAAGTACTATCCTCGCCATAGTGGGTGGAAAATATTTGTTCAAATTTGAAACACGATATAACGTTACTTATGTGATTTCATTATTTTTATTTTTTTTGTTTTGTTACGATTGAATTGCGCGCAGAATGCACGGTATCAAATAAAATTTGTTACGAGTCAAGTTTCGAGTTTCAGCCACCGTGTCAGGTGGATCCTGGCAAATAAAAATTCCATGGGCACCCGTGAAATTTTGATTCGGCATAAGTGAAGACTCACGGGGATTCAGAGTTCATTTTACATTCGATGGACTGGCATGAGGATTTATTATCGAGCCGAAGCATGCGATTTACTGGCGGCGGACTCGTTCGATATGTAAAATTGTTCAGTACGTGGAAAACCGTCTGAAAGCATCCGGCGGTCACGGGTGGTGCTTCCAGATACGTGCAACGAATCTTGGAACGCGTATTCGATTCTACGGAGAAATGTCCGCCGGACAAAGCGACCGAAAATGTTCTCCTTGCGTTTGAATTTCCGTCACGCCGCTTTCTAACTTATTTAACGTCGGAACGAAGTGTTTGAAATGCATGAAAAATTGTGTGTACCTCTATCTTGGGGAAAACAGTCTGTGCTGCTAAACCAATAAAATGTTTGAGAGTGAATGACGATAAATAAAATATCTAGATAAATTTAATAACCTCCACGTTGTACAGGATGCTCCAAAATATGTATTGTTCAAAGTAGCACCTGAACTACTGACTTTTCGAGTAATGGTAGAATACCTGTTTCTGCTTTTATTATAAAATCAGATGACATAATAATTAAATTGATAAACTGTTTTGTAAAGGTTGATTCATGGTCAACTTGTCTCTTGAATCTTTTAAAAAAAAAGAAACGGTAACTGAAGGTCAAGCAATTGAATTTTGAAATGCAAACAAGACACCGCGACGACGTCAGCTTTGACCCTTTGCGGTCCGTAATTATTTTCATAGTGTATTCCGGCAGGTTCGCACTTAAATCGAAATAATTGGGGAAAAATAAAAATTTTCTTAATAAAAATAAAAAATTAACTTAATAAAACTAAACTTTTATTTTCCATATAGTAGTCTTATAAATGAAGTTAGCCCACCACAATTTGAAATTTTTCATAGTATGATATCTCTTGAAGCAGTCTAAACATAAGATTCGCTAAAATAAAATCGTTGTCCAGTCACACTGGACATCGGACTGCAAAGGATTCAAATTAAATTATTTAACCGCCACATAAAAGAAGTAAATGTTTCTATAAAGACGGTACGCTAGCAAACTCGCGTGCTCGCGCGATGAACCGGCCTGTAACAGGCTCGTAAAATCGTTCGCACCCGTTCATTTGCCCGCAGTGAGTCGTTTAACGTTTAATGGATGTTCTATTAATTGAATTAATGCAATCGAGAGTTAACGTCCGATATCAGGGACGATAGCATCGAAGATGGTGTCCGTGGCTGGATCAGATAGAGGAAAGAGACTCCCTATCGCCGTGAAAGTGACGTGTGCAGAATCGCAAACAACGAAGCCGCGGAAGAAGGAACCGTGGAAGAGGGACAGGGCCTCCCTTCGCATTTAC
This sequence comes from Macropis europaea, assembly GCA_916610135.2. Lineage (NCBI taxonomy): Eukaryota > Metazoa > Arthropoda > Insecta > Hymenoptera > Melittidae > Macropis > Macropis europaea. The sequence goes on from OU744344.1 coordinate 26,236,288, forward strand.
ATCGATCGTAAATTCACCAGCCATAAACGTATATCTCGCCATTAGAATCCGCACCACCCGCGTCGCATGCTCCTCGAGAACATCGCATGCACGTAGTGCGTCTCCGCCCAGAAGGGTTTCACTGACATCAATTACTGCTCCTTGACACCTGCAGACTGCCGTCACGCTCAACTTCGACTATTTGTGGCGGACGTAATGCACGATCTTATCATTCTGTGTGATTAAATTCTACGACGAGTCACTTTGATGATTCTCCCTTTTATCAGGAATTATTAGAAAACGGAATAACGCAAATTCTATACCCCTGGAAGCATCAACTCTACGGAGCATCAACTCCATTTTTCGTTGCCAGAGCTTCAGTTTCCAGACTTCCTCTATTTCTAGCTTTTTAAACCCCTACAACCGGAATTTCTTGCGTATGTAATGGATGGGTTACATAAAATTAGCGACTCGAACAGACATTTTTAGAACTTCTAAGTTATTATAACGCTGGTCCACGCGATTGACACAGTGGTCGACACGGAATGAAATTTGTAATGGAATCTCTGGAAGAGCCCTCTTGCGGGGTTCTTAAAGGATTTGAAGGAAGAAGTAGGAATCGAACAGAACGTCGTTGCTTAGGATGATTTGGCGGAGGACACGTTGACTAGGGTGACATATGTATAGTTCGTAGGGCAGGGATGATGGTGTTTAGGCAACGAGTGATTCAGTGTTTTGGTGGAGCAAGACGAAAAATATTGACTGTGTACAGTCATTCAGGGGTGGCACATTACGCGTATGACGAAAATGATACATCAAGTAAACGAGAAAAATTGATCGTAGGATATACGCACAGTAATAAACGGACAGACTGCTTGGTAACAGTACAGTGGTAAAACATAATTGTACACAGTACTAAACAAATGAAAAAGACTTAAAAAATATTAATATGTAGGTAAGTAACTTCCAAGTCACATCTTCTATGTTTTGTTCCACAAAACGTTTCTACCTTTCTTCCAATAACCCCAATGAAACTTGAGTACCCCCATCTTTAATGTTTCGAAGCTACCACATTTCTGTATATACAGGGTGTTTTTTAAATATATCATGAACAGACTGCAGACGTTTATACAAATATATACATATTTTTGCACTCCAATATTTGTTCTGTTAGTGCTGTTAAAAGAACGAAACATTGACCACTCTGTATTAACTTTAAGTGTTCAAAAACATTTTATCTTCCTTGCGTTATTGAAAGGAAGATTGCAAAAACATCCGCAGTCTAGTTACAAAACTATAGCATAGTATTTGATTGATTTAATGCCACTGCAATACTGGAGTCAGTAGAACATCACTCCTTCAAAAATAAAAACGTCAATTCCCAAGACAAACAAAAGAATAATTTCAACAAACATAGCAACGTTTCCCGCAGACTATACCGTTCAAGCAAACCGTACGAATTCCACGAAAAATATGAAACATAATACAGAACATGATCTACCCTCCGATTGCTTTCGCCGAACAAAAAAGCGCACCCCAAAGAAAACAAAATTAAGCCACCATTAAGAAACACGAGTTCCTCGAAGAGAAACCCCTGAAGGTAATTTACCCGTGGCTGGCACACCCCGAGGAGGCACAATAGAGCCGTTCAAGGGTCTCGAAACGTCGTATCGAGAATTCGAGCGAGAATCTACGGCTTCCGAGACTTCAAAGGGGCCGGAGGAGACCAAGAGCAAGTGGCATAGTCTGACAAAAATCCAGAACGTTGTTATGTAGTCGGATACGCACCGCAAGAGTCCAACTTTGACCGAAATGGGAATCACAAGAATATCGGTTTTGCCAAATGTATGATAGTTTATTTTATAAAATGACACAAGCTTAGAACGTCTTACCCGTGACGCCTGAGGTTCCAACCCAAAAAACGCTCTGCCTCGCCCGGAGTGTCCTTTCATACATTTTCGTATTCTAGGTGTCTAACCCTCAAGTTACTCCGTCAGGGTTCAACTTTTGACCTAGGAACTACGGATATCGATCACTCAAGATTGTCAAAAACAGTGTGTCATGGTTTGGCCAGCGTCTGTCTACATAGCAACGTTGATCGAATGGCATCCGAGAAGACACAGGACCGAAACATCAGAACAGAAAGGATACACCAGGATAAGGAGAAACATAGAGAGACGGAGGGCGTGAGACAGAGAAAGGGATCGTCGAACAATAGGGCAGTGTTCAACGAGAAGACCGTGGGCCATTGTTTTGGTCACGTAGCCCTTCTTCCCTTTTGCCCTATAATAGACTCGAGTATCTTCTGCCCGTATATCTGATGCATTCATCCAGCGTGTAACATCCTGAACATTCTGAACGTTCCAGGGAACCTGTTACTTAGCCAGATACCAGATACCGGGGCCGTTTTTTTCATCCGGCATTCACAACCTCTCTTTCTGCACCGGTGAGCACGTTAATTGGCGCGGTTAAGTATTTACAGGGCCACGGACCACTAATTAGCTAATTAGATTAGTGTAGCCTCGTGATAAATGAAAGTTTCGAACGCCGTCGAACAATTAACCGAGGATAATAATCGATCGCTCGAGCCAGGGCCGAATGGTTTGGCCGGGAGGACTCCGACATTCCTACAAGGAGAGCTCCCGAAACGGTGGTCCCAGAGTTTAATGAGCTTTTGCATGTTGATAGGCCAGGTTACTACGAACCTCCCTATATATGGTTTTTGGCATAGATGATCAATAGTTTAAAAAATATTCAATGCAAAAGAAACTCCGCGTAGCTACCTAACGTTTAGTCAATTGCTCCATGCTCTTGTACCTGAAATCAGATGTTACAGTAGAGCAGATAAACCCTGTCGGAAGCTTAACATTAAATATCTGTTATACTATATTCGGTCTACGCCCTAAACCATGTATAGGAAGATTTGTAGTAACATGATCTATCAACATGCAAGAGCTCATTAAAATCTGAGACGACCACTTCCGTAGATTCCCTTGTTAGGTCACGTCCACGGACTTGCTTGCAGCACGTGAATGTGCACCCAGAATTTTTCGAAAGACCAGCCGAATAATTTGAGGTGAATATATATTTGAATAGGAACAAGTTTATTAACCCATTGACGTAGAATTTAATTCAGATTACGGTACTGTATTTCAAGATAAATTACACTAAAAATACTGCTTCCGCTTAGGTATCGTAACGGAAACTAACCCGGTTTAGGGTTATTATGAAATTTCTGCATGTGAAATTCAGTACCTCAAACGTTATGACGAGTGCGGCTCGTCATTCTATACTCTGGCATTGTTGGGTTACTATCATAAACCAGACTGATCATTGAGACCACTAATCAATTGCTGATGCAAAGTGGGCGTTCAACTCGATGTTTAAAGCAAACAGTGATTTCCAAAACAAGCTGATAAAATGAAGCCAGGAGTGTTTCACTTGTCACTTGCCTAAGTTTAGCCATATTGAACATAGTCAACGCTACGGTGCGTGACTATTTTCAGTGCTTATATGTCGCTGTAGACTCATTTTGGTTCAGAACCCATCTAAAATCGTAGGTCTCCGACTAAATGACAATTGCAATCGATGCTAGGTCGCATAGAAGGTAGAAGAAGAAACAAAACAACTGTTTGCTCCTTCGAGGATGCATCGTTGACTTTGCTATAAACCAAACCCTGTATTCGTGTCAACTATTCCTTTCAGAACGTTTGTACGCGAGGTATGATCGACTCGAGTTTCCCTGTAAACAAGATATTCCATGGAGAAAGAGAATTTGTCAAAGTGTACATACACAGGCAATTGGCAAGCCTGCGTGTTCGACTCTGCGAACGAGACTGTTGGCGCAAACCTTGTAATTGGCTCTGCTTCGGTTCTGGGACTGCTAAGGAAGTGTCTTCCCGTACGAGTAACGGGCAGCAGTGGTTCTCAACATCCTCCTTTCTGCATCTACATTCCTTTCAACATCGGATCATAACTCGTCAGGAATTTATTAATCTTTTCAGCTCTGTAAACTCGTGGGTTCAGTGGGAACGGTATATGGATTTCGACGAATCGTATACCGTGTGCTACGGTCTACCGTACTAGTCCTAGCGCAGATGTTTTTGTTATGTGTTAAATTATTACATCAATATGTTTTGTTAAGTATTTTGCAGTTTCATGACATTGAAGTAACTTAACAATTGACGTAATACATATTATAGTAATACAATTTTCAGTTTTAAGCGTTTTACTGCAGAAAATTTCAGCACAACGTGAACCATTTGCAGATATATAGACATATTATAATATTCTATTTGCATATAAATGTACAAGGAAACAAATATTTCACTGTTCGATCATATATCTCGTACTTTATATTATGATTCGAACACTGAACCTGTTTAAAGTTCTATAAGAAGCTGTAGTTGTTGACTATTAACACAGTCAATGTGTTAATATCTCTCTGTCTCAGTATCAGGTCATTCCATCAGCAATTCAGCGAATCAAAAATTCTCAAACGTCCCGTTACAATTTTATGGCACTCCCGCAGCTAAAACAACAGTCAGATGCTGTCAAAACAGCCCGTGTCCTGGCTTTTGGGATCAATTCATAAATTCTAAATTATATCATATAATTGTCCTCGCACAAACTGGACCTAACAATTAGTAATATAGTTTTGTAATAACTCAGCCTCACAATGTTCTCCACTATGTCTTCAAAAACCTTTACAAACTTCGCAACCCAACATCCCGTGGCAAAATCCATGTGGAATCCGGTGCATGTGGAGCTTCGAGAATAGTTTTAACGGATCATCCGCGGTAAAACGAGGAAGCGTAAATGATCTCAGGAATCTGGTTCTCCCGTCGGTTCTATTTTACGTTCGAAGCTTCCTGCTGAGTTTCTTCAGGCCACGAAGTCGTCGAACGTTAATCCGGAACATGATGACGAGCCGTTGACGAGTGACAGAACGGCCGTCGACAGGAATGCTGAAAGCGAACGAACCAACGGAATGCACTTTCGTTGTACAGACCAGAGAATTTCAATGTCTGCTACACAGGCCTGCCATTCGATCACTTTCACGCTCGGCGAATGAATGAAATAGCTGGAATTTTGAACAGGCTGCCGTGCAATTAATACGAGCGTCTTCAACATCTGTTATGTGAGCGGAATCGAGAATCGCGCGTCAACGTGCACGAGTCCACATACCAAGTCAGCTGGCTGAATTCGCTGGGGAGCGTCCAGTCGCCGGAGAACGTGTTTCACATGGCGAAGAGACTCCAAGTTTGGTGATACGGTCGATAGAAGCCTAGGAGAGATCCTTTGCGAGAGATCGAGGAGTCTTGGGAAAGGAAGAGCAGGAAGCAGAGCAGCCCGCAGCAGATGGGAGGTTCCCGAGAGCACAAAACAGGAGAAGGCTGAATAAAAAGTGTCCTGAACGATTGAGGATGAGGCTAATGAAGTCTCGAACCACCTAGAGAACCTGCTGAACGGTAACTTAATGCACTTTTTACGAGTGACATAAATGTTGCTTTCACGACAATTTCCTTCTTACGATCATCTGTGAGGCAGCTTGATGCACGCATTATGCTTCTGTCGGGGTGGTTCTCGCTGGTAATGTTCTACAGTCGATTAAATCAAGGCGATTCAACGCGAAGAAGTTTTCAGGAAGGCGACCATTGACACAGGAGGAGAAAGAGCAGAAACGGAACTCCATTGTGGAGCCTACGCACGCAGAATCTTGCACCTTTTGTTGAAAAGAATATTTCTGCGTGATAATACCCTTTGTCCCCGAAAATGTCGTTTTCTTTCAGCTGTGTACAAAACAAACTTGTTTCGAGGGGAGGAGAAATGTTCACAGAATAGCAATTTTTAATTGAACCGGTTGAACGGGTTAGTTTGACAGGGTGAGGCGAGTGAGACGTCGATCGGCAGGCAGGACCTAAGTTCGTCATCAAAGTTCGAAAATTACACCTCTCGAGATTACTATATTACAGGTCCCGAATAGCACGTGCTGCTACCTGACCCTCCTCGGAATAGGGTCAGATTTAGCTGGAAATTATTGTCCCTTGCTCAGGGAGCCGGAAACTGGATTGGAGACGCCTGACAATAGACACACCTGTTAGCCCACCCTGAGATGCTGCTAGATTGCACTATAAAATCCAATTCTCCTCGCCATAATCCAAGACGAGATTGCAGTAATCCACAAAAGTGTAGAGACACCTCATCAATTTCATATATTATTATTATAATGCACTACAGTGTTTAAATTCACTGCATAGACTGCTGCAGGTATTACCGGTAGCTTCAAGTTTGGTTTACAGGTAATTCTGTTGAAAATTGTACAATTCAAAGATTTATTAATAAAAGAAATTTGTAAATAACAACATATTTTGAAGATTATTTCGATTTAATCGAATGACTCCTAATTCTCACAAAATTGTAGGCATCATTAATACTGTAATAATAATACAAGAGAAGAACGATACATTTAAACAGTTAAACATTGTTCTCGTGATTTGTATTTAAACCCTTTCGGTAAGATTCAGCGAAAAAGCTGAACTACCTACAAAATTGTAGAACGAGCGCGTGGTCCCGCAAACTTTCGCAACGAACTGTACCCGCTCGCAATGATACTTCCTTCTTGAACCTTAGACACGTGCGACGGCATCAGGAGGAGCTCCTTTTCAAACGGTTCCCCATGAGCGACCGGGATCGCGATTAGAAGCATGAAGAGAACCGTTCTCGAACCACCTGAGCCGACATTTAACACCTACGCGCTAGAAAAGGAATTCTACACTCAGCAGCGATTCGATCTCACGCTGAAATCGATCGGTGGCCAGGTTCGAAGACAATAGAACAGAGCCAGGAATAAAGGACCAAGACGCAGAAGAAAGCGAAAGGAAAAAGCAAAACGCGGAGAAAGAGGATGGGTGGAGACCCGAAGTTAGGACGGCCGGTCGAGTCCGAAACATCCGCTGGTTGCTTTTTTTCTTTCGTCTTCCCTTCTCCGCCTCCTCCATTTGTCTCAAGGATCCCCTTTTGCTTTCTTTCCGTTTCTCCTCGGCCCTTCCTGCCGCAGGACCTAACGCGAGCCCCATTCAAGCAGCGCCCAGTGAAAAAGAAGGCGCAGGAGTCCGCCGGGGAGCCTCTAGCCAGCTGAACCAGCTCCATTCTGGACAATCGCGATTAACAAACGCCATTATCCAGCCGGGGATCGTCGGATGCACCGAATTGCGGATGCTCCATCCTTCGATTATTAAAACGAGTAATCGTGGATCGAGATCCGTTCAGGGCGTCAGCAGCAACGTTACGTATCTGATCGCTGCCGTTACGCACTCAGGGTTAGAACCTAACAGGATGATCAAGAGAGACATTAACAGACTCGTTCACTGAGGATTCTGGGGTAAGTGCTACACCTCGAACATGGCTAGATCCTTTAGACTTTAGAACAATACATCTCTTCAAAGGACAATATTAAACTCTGACGATCCTTTTTCAAACAATCAGTCCATTGACACCCAAGTTCTTCTTTACTGTTAGCGCAATTATCAAACGTGCTACTGGATAATGAAAGGCATACAATTTTTAAGAATTTATAGTAAAGAACAGAGTATTGTAACGTCCCTTAGTATGTTATATGCCAACCGGATGGCTGGTCAAGATCACACGTTTAAACAACTTGACTACTCACTTTTTCATGCAAGTGTCTTTCTCATTCACTCGTATAAACATTTTTGCAGTCTTGAAATAGAAAAATGGAAGTTTTATTGTACACGAGAAAATTAGAAACAAATGAACGTACACGTGTTTGTCAGTGTGAAGAAGTTAAATATTTCTAATTCCTCATCGCGTATACCGTATGCTCCCTAACCCCAGAACCCTATCTCTGACGCTTCGCACTGAGACTTGTCCAATACGAACCTCTGGCAAGTTTGGCAACATCGAGATCAAGATATTTTCCTAATTTCGTTTCAGAAAATTCACATTTTATTATTAACTCTTTGACTACTGCCGCTGCCATAGCATAGGTGCTTGAAAAGATCGCACATCATGTACTGCCGACGCCCATAGGCGACAGTTATAATGGCTCAATATGTACTACTGCAGATCGGCCGCACGCAGCGTTCGTCTTATTTCCAGCTAGCCCACAGTCAGAGGATTAAACCATGTCCAGGAGGAAAAAATTCCCAACATTTCGTCGGCACTGCAGCCAGCAATGTACCTTTTACGCCAAAAAGGATACTGTATTTTGCTTCAAAAAAAATTGTACGGGCAGTTCGAACCATGAAAAACAAACCTTCCAAGTTTCATTTCAATAGCTCCGGTGGTTTTCTCGAAAAAAATTACCCAAAGAGAGCTATTTTTCGGTCGTGTAAAAGGCTATTTAAAAGCTCACGAATTACGTCAATCGGCGCGGCGATTTTACGGCGGCGCGGTGCGCAAAAGCTAATTGCAGGACGGAGAATTCGTGCGATGCCCAAAGCTCCATTCCCAGATCGTTAATTCCGGGCTAGGCTTAACCCTGTCATTACGAATCTTCAGGAGTAAAGTTTGATTACACGTTCCGTGCGAACGGCGCGGAGAAATTCGACGGAAAAGAGCGGCGGAGGAGGCAGCCCGGTCGGAACGGCGTTATCACCGATAATTGGACGCGCATGCTCGGGTATAGTTCACTGCGAACGACCCTCTTTTTTATCGGCAAATTTTCGGGATATTAGCGGCGAATTTACGTCCACCAGCTCGTGTATATCACGCGTTAGGCGAGCGTTTGCAGCGAATTGCCGCGTCCTGGGAAAGAAATCGATACACGGAGGCCCTTCATCGTCGGAGAAAGTGATCATTCATTGTAAATTATTGTGTCGTGTCATAAATATCGATTGGAGTCCTTGAATTTCTTGGAGTATCTATTCAAACATGATTGGTGCTGCTGTTGCAGCGTAGATCACTTGCAGAGATGCCAACCTCCTGACATGAGGCGACAGTCTATAACCTGGTCAAACTGGTTCAATTTTTAGAAATAAAAAATATTGGTCTTTTTAAATTTATTGGAGTATTTATTCAAGCATGATTGGTGTTGCTGTTGCTGTGTAGATCAGTTCGAGAGTTGCTTGCCCTCTGAGATGACACGACAGTCGATAAGCTGAACAAACTGTTTAAATTTTAAAAAATAAAAAATGTGTTATATGTACGAAGTTATTTATGATTCAACCTAATACTAACGCGTTCGCAACCACGTGTCACACACGTGTGACCGATTCTGAGGCGACACCGATGTCGCATCTGTGTGACAGCCACAAAGTTACCGATTCCTGCAAAATAACCTGTTCCACGTACGCAGATATAAGATAAGCGTCATTCGATACGCGTGGCTTGTCATTTGGAGTACTCAGTAGGCTCATTTAACACATTTTGCGCACGTAATCAGAATGTATATTACATCTAATAAAGTTATCAAAGTCATTAACACATTGACTGCCATACTTTGGAGGCCGAAAACAACACGACTTTCTAACTTCGATACAACATGAAAGGAATCTGAAATTACACTCTTTTTAATTAATAATGTCAGTGATTATTTATAGTGCTTGATGGTTCTCTTAGATCTTCTTAAATGTTTTATTAATAGTATTCGTGTTCTGATGAATAACAACTGAATTTAAGTGTCATTCATACAGGGGTGACATAACAGTCAAATGGTGTAAGGAAGTTCAAGCAAACACACGACTCATTAACACTTTAAATGTCCCGCTGTATTAACTGAACATAAGAAAGTTTCTAAATTGTTATAGCAAATTATTATAAGCACAAAATTATATTCTTTGAAATCGATATTATAAGTGATTTTCTTCATTTTTCTATCGATTATATCTGTGCCTTGGTAGACAAAGGGCCAGTATTCGATTTATTATAACACATTCGTCTCCTGAGAATGTATCTAACGTTGCTTGTACGTAATAGTGAAAGGACAGTGATTCTTTTTTCTATGATAACATTCATAATGCATAAAACTCAAATATAATAATTTTGGGCATTGCCCTTTTTTCTACCAAGGCGCAGATATTAGACCTTATTAAATACGTTTATTGACACTATACACGATCAATGTGGTAAATATAAAAATGCTATTTACATATGTAGTAACTGCAAAATATAATATAATAAATTTTTAATGAAACGTGGCATAGTGCACTACCAATATTAATTTAAGAGTAAATCAAAAGTGAGTGAAATATCAGCCATGGGGATCTTTTTTGTAACTACTGGATTGAGTCATAAGTAACTTTCGACGTATAGACTTTTTTTTCTTGAAAATTAAACAAGCTGCAGAAGTAATAAAAATGATTCTTTAATGTCTGATTCAGTAAATTGAGGAAGATACACTGGAAGTTATTTATGGCTCAACCTAATATTTCTGCCGAACGTATGAAGGTTAATGGTATGGATGATCAAATAAATAATAATTGAATGGAAGTGTCACCCGTATGTAGATAAGATGGCACTCAAAGTGTTAATCAACGTTCAGAAAATAATTTCTGCCTTTCTTTATTGCACGATTCCGCTTCCAGACGCGACAGTGTACGAGCGGAAGGGCGTAAAATAAGCCTAATTAATATTCACGTTCGGTAATGTAATGCTCGTCGTCTCTTTGCGCTGGTTTCCACGCGAAACTGTTCCTGTTGAGCTTGTCGATAACGAGGAACAACCCTAACGCCATTAAAATCTGCTCGAGGTTACGTGTATACACGCGAGCGTGTTCACGCACACGTCAGGATTTTTAAAACAATCCCCGATTTCCAGTAACCACTTTCGTTAATTAATTAACGGTGCCACAGCTGGAGGTGCTCGGATCACCGTTAGATCAATTCGTTCTTGCAAATCAAGTATTGTGTGCTTGACGCAGCATAATTTTATCCTAACTACGGTCTATTTCCTGATTCCAACTCCATACTGGTTCCCTCTCGAAATGAACTGTTCTCCTGAAATCGGACGTCACCGCGATTTGGCCAATGCGAAAGCAATTTACGAACTCTAAAATACTTTTTCTAATGATTCAAAGTTCGTAAATTTCCTACAAATTAAAGGAGAAAAAAAAAATAAATATAAAGCTTTCGAAAAACTCTGAAAAGTCATTGTAAGAAGTTTTTTCCTGTTTTCAGTCATAGAATAATACGCACACGGATATACGAATGCGGAAAAATTTAAAAAAGAAAGAGAATTGATGAGTGAGCAGGATTTTATCGATTAAATTATTGGAAGAAGAATTTTAAATCGATGGAATCCTCCTCACTCATGTATTGCTTTTTTTTAAATTTTTCCGCATTCATATACTGTGTGGGTATCATTCTGTTAGTAAAAATAGGAACATTTTCTTACAGTGGCTTTCCAAAATTTTCCAGATGATTTATATTTATAATTGCTTTTTTTTTAAATTTGTAGTATATTCAGATTTATAAATAGACTTAAAAATAAGGGAGGATTATTACGATTTTATCTTCTGTCTGACATTCAATTTGATGTCGAAACTGATCATCCTATGTCAGATACAAACTGTAAATATCATCAGTGACACTGTGTACTTAAATGTACACTACTCTATGTTTTATATTCTAAAATAAAGTTATCAATTTTATTCAAAATATACTTGCAAGGTGAGTCATCCTGTTGCTAAGTAGAGTTCGGATAATCAAGGCATTACTGCAACACCTTCACCCTTTTAATAACATCAGCCATATATTATAGAGCAGTAACAATAAATAATCTATGAAAGATATAACGCATTGATCAGCTACAGTTCTTTCAATGATTAAACACACATTTACAAAATAAGCTAATTATCGAACTACCCTTACGTAACACCAAACCAATCTATACTTCATTCTATCGTTACAACTTCAGCAAAATATCCATGAATACATGAATATACAACATTTTTTATTTACTCCTATTCATAAAAGACACTGGCACAGATTCTATACAAGCAACCCATTCAATGACCTAAAATATTTGACATGACTCTAGTGTGATCAATTATTTTGAGAAGTGCTCCTCCTGTGGCTCCCTTTATCCATCCCTTCATTCTCCCCCAAAGAGTTTTACTACCCTCTCGTGCGAAACGTCCCAATTACAAGTGGCTCGTACGAAAAAAAGGAACTGGATCCTCTCATGTCGAAAACGAGGATACCACTGAAAGCCAACATCGACCCAGTTCGTGCACAGCATACTTTGCAATATACTAAATCGTATATTACATAGAAATAATAGAAGGAAAAGAAAAGAAAAGAAAACTAATTTATGAAATTAATTATCTATATTACTACTATACAATAGACCCCCGTATATCATGGCGAAAAAATTATGGCAGTGTGTTTACATTCTCACAGTGGAGCAAAGTTCCCATAATTAATGAGAATTGTTTCATGGTGCACATACTGTCAATTATGCTGCGTTTAAAGTCGTGTTTCAAATAAATTAAAAAGAATAATATTAACAGGTGTAAAACTCCCGTAGCATAGGTCGAAACCAACATAAAAGAAGTTATATTTTACTGCTACATCTTTAACATTCATTTTATGTTCTTTATAATAAACTCTTACATCTATAAATACGTGTTTCCTGTATATACAGGACGTTAAAAAAAAATTTACGTTTGTAAATATAAAAGTTGATTTTACATCGAAAGGATTGATTTTAGGACATATATTTAGACATTTTTTACACCACTCAGCGAGTACTATGAGCATGTTAGTATACTTTTATTTAAATAAAATTCAGGCAAAATTTCATAAATCAAGACGTTTAACCCTTAAGTGGATTATTGGGACCGTAGCGGCCCTGTCAAAATGACTGTTTTGCAATTTTACTATGTACGATTTATTTTTGACAACCATTATCTTTACTTCGAATTGGCACTGAATAAAGCTAAAGAAAAATATAAATAAACATTGTTTCCTTGAATTACATATTTTTTCGAAAACATGTCATTTTGGTCGCTTCAATGATGTAGGTGAACTTTAGTCGTCGGTAGATCTGGTGTTAAGGGTTAAAGAATGAGTATTAATTATAAAAAAATGTAAAACAGGTCTTCCTGACGCCCTCAGCGGTTTCAGTGTTAACGATCCACAAACATATCCTCCGCGAATTGATTAAGCCTAAACGACGGTACACAAAGGGAGTAGGCGATATAAATGCGTGCATAACGCGTAACACCCCAATGGAGACGCGTGCTGTGTTCAATGGACGTTCAGGAACAATCCATTTAACCCTTATTAGGTCAGTGTCAATGGCCATGATCGAAACGCCAGCGAAACGAGTTTCACCGTCGACCGGCGACGGTCATAGAAATGCGCATTACTTAACGCGTGTGTACTCGTGATTGCATGACGTTTCCGAGTAAATTCCAAGTGGTAAAAGCATCGTTGCGTCTCGCTTGACGATAAATTATCTCCGAAGGGGTATAAACAACTTTTACGATCGAGTTTGTTGTTCTATTACGAAAGGGAAACCAAAAGGAGCAGCAGCCGGGCGAACATGTGCGCGGTGGATGTATATAAAAATATTCTCGGAGCATGAAGCTTCGTAAGATAAACTGTTTATGGATGAAATGGAGTTCAGAATCTTTTCAGGCACATGTGTAAATTATTTGGTTCGGATCAGTTTATTTCAAATTATTGATCGCAGCAATTTTCGACACACCCGATATGCAGGGTATAACGGATTACAAATCAGTAGTTTAATAATAAATTGCTGATTATTGCGTTAAAGTAAGAGTAATGTTGTTATACTTAAGCCTGGTCCATACTTACACATTTTTTCTCGCAAACATTGAATCAAGTATGTATACATTGTGTAAAAATAGTATAAAAACTGTTTGCAAATATTTTTTTAATATTGTTTAAATAAATGCTCCCGTGTTTTTTGTTTCATTATTGCGGATGATAACATATATTTTTAATACAAACACACAAGAGTGGATTATTTGTACGTGAACAGTTGTATATAGGTGTGCACTAGGATTTAGAATGATTTATCAAAATTTAAGTCTGGAGTCTATTGCATCTAAGTTGTCGAATTTAATTATTATACCTAATTTGGCATAGGAAAACAGCATTTAAGTTGAAATGTTTTGAATATTCTGCTTTCGATGTCACACGTACTTACATACGTATGTGAGTTAGATTGTAAACACAAAACTGTAAACACGTGCAGAAAGTAGCAGCAGCTCACTCACATCAGCATCAAAATTCTACTCACACCGCCTTCAAATAACAACGTCCATTAAAAGTAACACCCATATCTCCAATTTTGCTAAAAAAACCAACCAAAAATACACAGATATCCCAGTAAACATCTCTGAAGTAGAATAAAAAAAAATTCAACTCGATCCGTTCCGTTCCGTTGAATTTTCAGGTGAGCCAGCCCCAACGGCAATGAAACACCGCGATCGAGCATCGAACGTTTAGACAGAAAAGCTTTTGTTCGCGGTGCGAAAGCTAGCCGGGACGTAGTTCACGGTATATCCGATGATCTCTCTCGACTCTTCAAATATTCATGAGTGAACCAGCCCGAACGACCATATCCGATGCACTCGGAACGCGTATCCCAGACTCCGCTCTTCCATCCCTCCCATCCGTGCCGGCTCTTTGACCTCAGCACCATTCTGCATAACGGTGCATCGGCCTGGACGTTTGCCTATTATGTCACTATATTCGCGAAAGGATGCTGTGTACCGTACGCCGTAGCCCCGATAGAAGTTTCACGGGCTTTCCGAAATCGCGGCACGATCGCCCTTCTTGCGGTACAACCAAGAAAAATAATACGGATCGTGCCCGGTTTAATAAAGCCCGAACGATCGCATATGCAACAGCCAGCCAGCCAGCTCGTGACGAGAACGAATTTATGGTCTTCTGTGCAGTTCCGCTGACCCCCGCAACACCTAAATCTTCGGCTATTTTGCTCCGAAACGAGCCGGGTCTCCCCGTTTGACGTTTGTGGTTATTATTTTCCGCTGCGATCGGTGAAATTTATGACATGAACCGAGCAGGTGTTGATTCTGTGCTCCGAAGGGAATGGGGAGTATAGTTTCTTTCTTATGAGTATAGTCGAAGGAATATTGGAGCGTAGGGGATGGAAGAGTCGTAGAATTAATTTCTAGGAAAATATATCGTATTTACGCGAAAATTTTATAGGAAAGGGATATTAAGGTATGTAGAGATATATAGAATCTCAACGAGGCTGAGAATTCGTGCAAGCATCAAGTTTTATGCAACTGTCGGGGTATATAACCAGTCATGTGCATGTGAAGTCCACCACATAATATGTCTCTCATAGGCAGAGGCTGCTGACTCTCAAACTGTTTGTTGCTCTTCATTCGTCTGTATTATTTCTACCTGGTGTTGACCAAATGCAATAAACGAGACACGCGTATAAGTACAGAGGTTCTATGGTAGATCAGACTTTGGTTAGCAGATCAAATAAAGAAATATATTTTAAGTTGTCGTTGTAGGCACTACTGCGGAGTTAGCCAAGTTTCCTGTTAGAATTTTATTCTAAAAGCACATAATCATGATAATAATGATAACTTCCTCTGAGACAGTAGTGAAGTTCTAAAAAACTCCCGAATCATTTCTTAATACCAAGATACTTTATTTTCATCCTGGTGCTGTCTCTGCAAGCTCAAACTCGCCGTTTTTGCTCAACACAAACGAATCGCCGCTAATTACACCTGGTCACAAAGAAATCAAGGCACAATTTCTTTTACACACCTCATCTCCCCAGACCATCCGGAATTAATCCAAACGTGTTCATCCTTAATTCGATCAATTCTAAGCATCCTCAAGGTCCTCTGTCCAAGGGCTCTCGCCTACGGGGTTCTACAACCGAATGAAGCCCGGTTGACCGTGTTTAAAGTTCTCCAATGGTACTTAATGTCCAAGAAAAAACTGATCTCTGAATCCTCGACTCGATATTTACTTAACGATCGACCGTAGGAAAGCGATCGACGTTATTCCATAATTTATACGACCAGTCGCGATTTCTCCATTCTAATCGCGGTCGAGCAGCGCTCAGAGTGGCTCTGCCGGAAAAAGAATCGACAAAGGGGAGATGTTCCGAGAATGAAGGGGTACTAAAAGCCGTTTATAGGCTGGAGAGGAGGTTTCGACTGAACCAGGAAGGCGGTGCAGAAGAAACAGAGGAATTAAAAGGATCAGAAATCGTTAAAATACGCGTGCTCGCATTACTCACGTGCCGATCTCTCTCGTTCTCTCTTTCTCCCTCTCTTTCTCTACCTGCACGACGTTTTATACATCGAGCTGCTATTTATGCGCGTGTCTACTTATGTACGAAGCAGTCAGCACGTACGTGCCGAGCACGTAATATATCGCGTGTCCCAATCGAACTGCCACCCCTCGTTCGCCACTCGATTCTCCTTTTCCACGAGGGTCTCTCAACAAATAGACCTGCCGGCCGCCTGGAAATGGTCGTAGCCTGGCCGAGCAAACACGTCCAACCGTTTCGAGAAGTCTGTTATTTTTACGCGTCCGCCTTCTTTTTGTTGTCTATCGGCAAATATATTCGAGAGGCTGCCTTTGAAGGCTGTGCTCTTTATTTATTGATATATTAGCGCCTCCGCGCGAAACTCGCCACCACATCTGCATACCAAATGTTCGACACGGGGATAAGCGCGAGAACATTCCTGGAATATCGCATCGGAAACCCTTTCCAGGGGGAGACCACCGTGTTCTACCGTGTTTCGGAACGTAGAGAAATTCGATGGAGAGATTTCGAAGTAGTGTTTTGAAAAATTGTAGTTTCAATAGGTTCTGAGGTTGTAGTTTGGCGATAGAAATATTGCAATAGTTTTAGTGGTTATTATAAAATTTGTGGGGTTAGTTTTAAAAGAAATGTTCTTTGTGTGGGAAGTCCAGAGTACTAATTCAGGATGTTAAAATTAAAATGTCTACTAAACTTAGAGATTTTTGGTAGAAGTACCTTAATACGTTTCTGTAGAGAATCTGTGGAAAATGTAGAAAATTCTTAGAAAATTTTATGGAGAAAAACAAATTGATTAGCCTGTTGGAAAGATTGATGATTTTATTAAATAAAGTGTTCTCTGCATTAGGAATCACGATTAGTATTTTGTGAAATTAAGATTGAAATATTTTCTAAAGTAACTGTGTTTTTCAACAAGGCCCTAATGTTTTCTTATAAAAAATGAAGAACTGCACCGATCAGTGCATTACATAATCAGTATACGGTTCCCTTTAAAGAAATGAGGATGACCTTCATATATTCTGTACATCTCCATCCATATAAAATCTGCTCACACCACATTATATTCCCCCCAAAATTGTTTAAATTTTATCTAAAATATTTTTCCATATTCCTTCAGAGGACACCTTGTACATGGTTTTGAGCGTAGGTGGTTAGCTTCAAAGATATTTTAATATTAAAATTTTTCAGATGTGATGATGCAGAAGTACTATAGTATATTTTAGTAATCATTAGTTTTAGGAACTGTGCATGTTTTTTTAATTTCTTTTGACCAGTTTCATATATCCTGAAATAAGTAACCTTCTTCCTGAAACGTCCTGTACGCTTCTCTCTGCGATAGCTCCAACAGAACAGCAGCAACGCTAACAGGGTCCACCACACAATGATTACAACCTTATTTACAACATGATAGCCTTCTATAATTGGACATTGAATTCCAGCAGAGGAAGTAGAGCTGCAAATCGTGGACAAACGATCCCCCACGTTAAATCGATAATAGCACACATAATTCCGTGTCTTTAATCGTGAGTTGTTTTATCAGTCTCCTCGATCGATTAGGAAAGAAACCGCTTCTTCCGGATGGTCAAGCGTAATTATGACAATCGTCGTGAAAAAGATTTCAAGTAGGTGAAGTATGGACACTTAAATTAGACTGTTCAAGGTCATTTCTTGATGTGTAATACAGCTTCTCTTTTTCCATTCCATGTATGCCAAATTACAAAATTTAGAATAGTCGTTGAGAAGAACAATATTGAATTTAAAAAACATGATTCCAAAGAAATTCAACGTTATTTATTTCTGAATAATTTTAAAAATGTTTATTTAATTACAATACAACTACTTCTTGTGATAAAGTATACTCTTAGTTATCTTGTCTAAGAAAAAGCAGGTTCAACAGATTAAATAATGTACACTATAACCATTAACAATTTCAAAAACCTAATTCATCGCATGAAACCGTCTGCTTAACACTTCGACTGCCACGTCACCCACATATACATGTAGATGACGCTTACATTCAGTTGTTATTTACCTGACTACGAATAGTACCAGTAAAAATACCTAAAAGGGTCTAACAGAACCAGTAAGAAATTATAGAGAATTACTAACATTATTTATTAAAAAGAACATAATTTAAGATTATGCTTATTTGTATCAGTGTCCAGAAAGATGTATCGTATTCAGCCTACCTTGACACACAACGTAATAAACTACTCACAACAGACAATCGCACGAACATCACATCGCTGTAAGACTTTGGCGACACTCTTGTACGTCCGCATGATTTTCCAAGCAAGAAAAACTTCTTAATTTGCTCAAACTTCCGCTGTGTTCCGTCAGCGTGAACGCGCAGTTTTCTCGAGGGTGTGTGCGTGTCACCTTATTCTTTCTCTCGATTTTTTTTCCCCTCCGACAGGGTCCTGCCAGTCTGTTTCACCCCCTGCGGTGGTCGGTGACTAACACAGAGAGCAGACGGTGCCCTTAACGTAAATCGCTGGCACACAGAGAGAAACGGGGAGCCCTTGGTGGTGCGTAGGCGACCCTTTCGAACCTTGCGCGTATCGAGAGCCGACGAACCAACGGAGAAGTGCACAGCACACTTCCACCGGCTGGGTAGGCGTCAAATTACGATACACTTATGGAAATTTATCATCGAGAGAGGTGTGCGTGTGCACTGTCCGCCGATAAGCTCGCCGATGGGGCGTTTCGAAAGGAAACTTCGGATTCTTGGTGCCAACCAGTCATTAGGAATGCAATAAGGGACCACGCTGATTTGAATTGCAAGTTCCTCGGGGACGAACGCCACCGTCGAATGGAAAAGTGTCCTGAACACACGCGACCTCGAAGTCAATTAGACTAATTCAACAGATGTATTCTCTGCTGTCCATTGTTGGCAGAGAACAGGTAGGGAAATCGATAGCAGAACCTCGATTATCTGAACACTGGTCATTCGAAAATTGCTCATCCTATGTCAGTTATAAGCTAAAATTCTCATTATAGACTGTGTGCTCTTCATTCAAGTGCATTCTTCCGTTCGTCTATACACTGAAGGCTTTTGGAGAAAAAATACTCCGAATGTGTGGAACTCATATTTTCAACTTTATAACATAATGAGAGGACTAATGGAACCTAGAAACAACCAGTCGCATGTATTATAATGTCATCATTGCGAAAGTTTTTTAGTCGAATGAAGACGCGGTGGGTTAAAAAAGACCCGAAGACCGCACTAGGACTAATTCTGTAACACTGTGTATTTTGCACTCCAAAACAAAATTATTTTTCTGCAGAACGCAGAATACGTGACCCATGCTGTCACTAGTTACAATACGGTTAATCGAGATCCTACTGTACATACTCCAATTAATGCGTTCAGGTGTCCTTTAATTTGAATATGGATGACGACAATTTGTTATGTAGATTGATGTATATTGTGAGGTGTAGGAGTTGCAGAAAAATTGTCAGTAAATGTTATATTTTAAATTAAGAAGTATATGTGAAATAGAAGAAATATAATCTACATGAGCAGTGTAACTCGCAATGATCGCAGCTTCCTTGCGTTTCTCGTGTCGCGACTCACTCTCGACTGTTCATTTTTCCAAAAAGAACGCATTTATACAATTACACACACTCTCATATGCCTCAAGACTGGACAGGTTTCTTTGACGTGATCGTACACCCCAAACAGTTAATTAAAAGTTTTTTAAAGTATACACTAGGAGAAAGGTGACGTAATAGTGTATTATAATATTCATGAGGAAAAGAGATCTCATTATACGATTAATAGATGTCATATTCATAGCATAATAAATAAATATAATAAAGAAGGATTCAGGCATTTGGTCTGCAACTTTATCCTCTACAAGGACGATCTTAAAGTCATATTTATTCAAAATGAATTCATAGCTACTGCCAAAAATATACCTCTAAAAAGGTAGGAATCATAACGATCGTGATATTGATGAAAATAATATTTGAATTTTTTAAAAATTAAACGTACACATCACCTTGACAGCGTCAGTACCACCGAAGAACCCTATCTCCGTACTTAATAAATGTTTAAAATGTCTCCATTTCTTTTTTTATGTACAATTACTTTCCACGACACTACTAAATAAATAAAACAACAGACTCTACTTTAGCCTGATCCAATATTTTCGACTATTCAGGCCTGCTCAACGATAGCTAGTGTTCTAACATTCGATCGCCTAGCCCTCGAAATCATATTGAAAAAGTACACCCCTATAAATCGTCTAAAATCGTCTTTCTCAAAAAACAAAACATTATTCTACATTCTCCATTCCATTTTCCACGCAGAATTGCTACCCTCCGCGGGACACCCCACACACAATAAAGTCCTCGCTAATGATCTCGCAGCTGAACCTTCACAAACAAATAAAAGGGCAGACCTTGCCCCGATCCAATTTTTCGGCCATTCGAGGCTGTTATCAATATTTGCGACGCTCCTGCCGCGACGACGATAATCCCGGTATAAAGATGATTTATGTAGCGCACGGGAGAGTCTGCAGGCCCTTATGGCAAATACTGGCTCCGTACGGGAGGATGCCTAACGGTTAATGCAGATCATTGCAGGACTTTCATGCTCTCGTCCGCTTCTACGAAGTCAATAATTTATTACGATGGGCTTTGGCCCGAGCCAGAGTCAATATTGACCGTGCCACGGGATAGAGGCTACGGCGCCGTTCGTCGTGGACTACAACAAATTCAATCGAGGAATCTCTCTCTATCCTCTCAAATATTTGCGAGAGCTTTCTCGAGCTCCTCTCGGCTGGAAGATGAAATTAAAAACGAGCTCGAACGAATAATCTGACCGAACAGAGCACAGATCGACCGGCAGGGAAATTTATTGGGAAACGCGTCAGAGGGATTTATCATGCGGCGGTCTGTTATAGATTTTCGATATCCCGCGTTGAGACTCTTGAGCATGAATGCAGGGTACTCTGTGTCAATCGTACGAGTCGCAGAAGTTTTCGTGTCATTCAGAACCTGTACAGCTCAGGATACTTTGTTAGAACCGGTGCTACGTATCTTATCTGCACGGCGAAGAAAACGAATTTTGACGATCGACAGGAAATGGTCTGTGGTCTCGACTTCCTTCAGGAAGAACGATATATAAAATTCTGAGAACATTCTACGGTCTTCTGGAACGTTTTGGAAGAAGTAAGTGAGCGATTTTAAAATGCCTCTTCATAAAAGAAAATTTTTGTTCCAAGTCTAAAAATTATCCGTTCTCTGTTTCTTACCTCACGATCGTGCACATGTTGCAGCTATAGTTCGGCCCGTGGAGAATGAAGGTCAAGTGCAGGCTGTTTCCGTTGAACTCGGACCGCAAAGTTTCGTCGTGGGAGTTCAAGCACCATTAACACCCGATGCTAGCGAAACGAGCGCGCGTCAACGACTGAGTCGAGGCAGCACGAGCACGAGTTAAGAGTATCACGAAGAGCGCCGGGGGCGCCCGAAGACGGCCGAAGTAGCGTTCGAAACGCCGATTCTTCTCAACTCGTTGCCCTACCGTTTTCGACCCTTTCGTTTTATTCCTAATTAAGATCGGTAAATACAGGTTTCCAGTGGGGCTTGTTAGGTACATTTGTACGCTGATTCCTGCGCCGTGTGTGCACCGGGCGACAATGACTTAACACCGACGCTAATTAGTGGTGGAAGTTCTTCAGGGACCGAGTTTCAATATGTGACAGCATATCTTTAATATCTTAATTTTCAATACGTGGTTGACACTTGGATTCAATTATTATTTAATTGATCGCATACAGTGTTACTAGACACATCTAATAATGTCTAAAGGGGCACCTCTGGGTCGCTTGTCATTTATACAGACACATTAAAACAAGATACATGCAACATTTTTGTTTCAACGTCTTATCATGTTGAAAATTAGAATAAGCGCGAAAAATAATGAAAATTATGTGATGGAAGACGTAAGAAGGAACGTTCAACAAAATTACGAAGTGGATGTGACGTTGAGGTGCCTAGTCTCTGCGCCCCTACAATAGTAGAGTTTCAGGTTATATTCATTTTGTATACAGACTTAAAAAGTTTGTCGTATTGAGCTTATACAACGTGGTAATTAAAGTGTTATTTTTAATACTTGATCTCTGAGCTAGGAATTACAAATCGAAGAATTCCGACCGGCCTGGCTGGACAGTCTGACGCAGCCCTTCACAACTCTTGAGTTTTTTGCGAAACGAAAAGAGATACGCGTTTCTAAGAAAAACCAGCCTGTTCGGTTTGAAATTATGCATCAGATAGATCTAGAAATTCTTAATCGATATATCTCGATCGGCCGGCTAGACTGGTGTGACGTAGTGCTCCACAATTCTTGAGTTTTTAGCGAAACGAAGAGAGATACGCGATTCTAACAAAAACCAGCGTAAAGGGCACTTGACAAAATTAAGGGATGAAAGTGACTTTGAGGTAACCTCTGATGACTCTATGAGATATTACAGAAATAAAGTAAATATTTCTGACGTATTGAATATCTAAAACAGAACTAATTCAGCGCTTCAATCTACAGTTAATTACACAGATTCTATCACAAAGAACTATAATTCAGTGAGCACCTTGAACTGATGGTGCGCCATTTTTCTATAGAAACTATTCACGTTAGAATTATGAAGCTTCAAGGATGCCTGAAGAAGCGATGCAACGGCCGATGATATTACAGTATTGACGTGGATTTCAAGACGAAACCGCACCCATCTAATCCGATGTAATATCGAGATGTTAGATCGTCCGTCCGTTATGATCGATGCAACATACTTCGCAGTGTATAGAATAGCCCAGAGATTCTCACGTTCTCATCGGGGCGAGGATTCGTTGTATCATATCCGTGTACATCTGCGACCGATTCAAGAATGCCATTGGACTTGCAGAACATGAATTATACTCGGTATCACGGTATTCAATGACGTCTGTATAGCGGCCTATCATACAATCCGTAACAAGTATATTTCCTCTCTCGAACCGTTCGAAGGAATTAGCGCATTCGAATCGCATTTGATACAAATTCACAGGAAGAAAAACTATTCGACGCTAATACACTTCAGAGCTACTCATTCTCCATTAGTTCAGATCAGAGTCTAATCTAAATTCTAGTAAACCACGTTCTTCAGTCTTTTCCTGACCACCCATCCGCTTCATCAAACTGAAAGAACTACGTGCTCGGGTCTACCAGGAAATTTCAAAAAAGATACACGGCGCGGGCATCGATAAGTTTCCGCGGCGGAAGTTTAATTAAGGAAGTTCAGGACGGTGTTCAGGAAAAGGAACGGCAGGTTTTTAGAGTTTTTCAACGGTGGAACCGAGCCGAAGCCAACCAATCACAAATCCAATCAGCGGCCGTTCGATGTCATTCCTTTTTCAAGGCGTACGAAAGTGGTCGGCTGAGAAACAGCACGGCGATCAAAGGACCTCCCTGGGCGTTTCTGGGATCCTCGAGGAAACCCATCGATTGGTAAATCACTTTTCGAGGCTTCAGCTTTCATTGCTCGCTCGTGGAACGTTCGTACACCCAGCCGGAGCAATTAAAGCTCTCTGGCACCAGGAAGCGGGGCGCGTACGCGACGACTCGCAAACACGCCTTTTATGTGTAAATTTCATGTCTTCTTGCGTAACGGAAAATAGAAGACACGGAAACCAGGCCAGAAAGCACACCAGCTGAAGATCCTTCACGGAAAAACAGTTAGAGGTGTTGGGTAACCGAAGATACCGCGTAGTGAAGTTGATGCACTACAGTTGTTTCAATGGAATAGGAAAAATGAAGGAACCAAGGGTGAGGGGTCTCGAATTGCGTCTTGTGGTTTACTGATTAACAAGCGAGAGATATTAACAAATCATTAAGAAGTTAGAGATATTAACTAGTTGAAAAGTGAAAAGTTGCATCCATAGCGTAATTACAGAGAGACTAACGTGCGTTGCTCAGGAGTTGAAAGTGACAGTTCTGTTTTGTTGCTGGTACACGTGGATCGCTGGGTTTTGAGAATTTTAATGCTTCAAGGATGGACAGTCAATTTCTCTAATTGTCTATGCAATTTCTTCAGAAAATTGAGTGACCACCCGCACGATGCATCAGAATTGGGAATTTCATATAGTACTTATATATTCTCAATATCAGTTATAAAAACTCTAAACTCTAAGAAAAAAATACTGTTTTTAGACTTGTTGATCTAATCACAAGCGTCTCAAACTCTACAATGTTTTATATAACATTTTCTCTTCGTTTGCTAAGGATCGTAGACGTATGAATACGCTATTTTGGTGTTCTTATGTGTCCATCAAGAAAAGCGAAGGTAAGATAAGAAACCCGATGCTGCGTCAGAGTTGGGGATTTCTCTAGCCCTTGGACGCGCCTGTGAGTGTTCCAGTTTGAGCGAGCTGCTGCAGGCAATGAACTCATCAAACAGTCGGATCTGGAAGACACATGTCTCAAAACTTTTGTCCAAAGGTAATAGGAGAATGACTCGATTGTAAAAAAAAGAATCTTCAAAATTGTTACATCCATTAACCCTTTATAACTTCATTAATCGCCAAGGGCTCAGAAGCTCACCTGTTCAAGTGTCCCTATACTCTGATAAATAAGGAACATACGTTGAAACGTACAACTTGCCTTTAACAATCCTATGACAACTAAAGGAGCATTAGGTACCTTAATTTTAAAAATGTTCATTATGTGTGTGACTTGTTATCAGACAGGGGGTTGACCACTTCTGCAAGACAAGGTGGTTGTCATCCTTACTGACTACATAATTGAATTCAACATTAAAAATTAGACAAATCGTACATTTAAATTTTCTTCTAGAACCAATAGTTTTTGAGAAACCCGACAAATAGGTTTTTCAATCCCAACTTTGAGGAGTGTTTTCGCCGCTTCATTGTGTCGAATATTTTTTCGAGTTCTATATCATCCCAAAATCGGAGTGTATCATGTGGGTGATGTCCCTAATTAACTTAGCCACGCGTTCGATGAAACGGAGGATCTACAAGGATTGATAAATCATTCGTACGGCACGTAGCGAGATTATTACAAGAATCGTCGATCCTGGCGCGTTCAAACATTCATCTGCTAAATCCTCGCGAATAAGAGTAAGAAGAGGCGCGAGAGCGGAGGCCTTTCGACCCTTTGAAATATTTAGCGTTTCTCGATGCAGCGGGTAATAAATAATTTTGTACCCGCGTCAGGACCCAACGGGCCCTTCCTTTTTCGCCTGGCACGCGCATGAGATATGCATCGCGCTATGGCGTCGCGGTTTTGCTCCCTTTTCTCGCGGCCTGCACGAATTCGAGCCAGCCTTCGCTCTTCTCGATCGTAAATAAGCACGCTTCTAGTCCCCTTTTTATTCGCGGTCTACCCTCTGCTCGTGTCCGCCGTTTATTCCCTCTTTTTTCCAGTTTTTTTTTTCGTCCCTTTTCCTCTTACGTTTTCTTGATACATCATAAAAAGCGGACGACATATTTTACGGCCCCGTACCTTTTTGTTTCGCGCGATTTTTACGCGACACGTGTTTACAAGTGTACTTGGTATTCGTACCACGTTCTACAGAATACAATTACGCGGTAAAAAGATTTTAAGAGGAGGCTCGAGAAAGAATTCAGCATTCATGGAATTATGTTTTTTCAATAAATCAGTTGACGCGTTCCTGATCGAGATTAAATTCCTTTGAAGGATTAATGCACGAGGTTCTGGCTGAAATGGACAGTGTAAAATCTTATGATAGCGGATTTAAGCTATCTTTCATGGGGTTAATCGAATTTATTGTGAAAAATAGTTAACAGAAAATATAAAAGTGTTTAATATATTTTTCAAGTAATTCTCTGGGATAGTTTTAATTGTAACATCGTTGGTTTCAGTGATTCTATTAGTTAATTTATCAAAATAATCAATGGCAATTATGTGACACGAATTTTCTCGTCTAAATGACTGAACAGAAATTTTATATGGTGACAGTACATAGTTCTGTATGCTTTGAAAATTATTTAATTGCAAATTAAACAAAAGTTGTGGTCTAATTGTTTCACCATCCCTTTAAATACCAACATGAAGAATTATCAATTGAAATTTCCTCACTTTTTGTAAACATGACTTAAATTATAGACAATCTTGATCCAACCAACAACGTTTAAATAAAATTAATAATTTTCTTCTCAGATTTGTATGTTCCTTATTGTAGTGTATGAATGTGTAGTGTAATGTACATTAATTAATTAAATAAA
Source organism: Macropis europaea (assembly GCA_916610135.2). Lineage (NCBI taxonomy): Eukaryota > Metazoa > Arthropoda > Insecta > Hymenoptera > Melittidae > Macropis > Macropis europaea. Next base: position 26,262,763 of record OU744344.1, read on the forward strand.
ATTGATTTTACAATGAATTTATCTTGACGCAGCCAACAAAATTGCAATAAAGTTAACAAATTTCCTCTCATATATTTATTTTCCTCATTGTAATGTATGTATGTGTAGTGTGAATGTGCAATAACTGATTAAATAAAATGTATATTGCAATAAAATTAACAATTTATTCTTCTCTTACTTATTCTTTCACAATGAGACTGCTGAAAATTATCAAAATGTTACTATACACACAAAAAATAAATTTTTTCCTGATAAAGTCGAATAAAAATCATGTTTTAAGCTCTTCAAGCTCCCGTTGCGGTTGTTCGTGGTCAGCAACAAAAAAAATGTGGACTGCGTCACAAAAAAGTCCCCTATCGAGGTAATTCCATTAAAACGATGAGCACCGCCAATGTAATTCCAGTAAAATGTTCGCGGGGTTGATCCTGCCAACGAAAATCTGCTTCAAAGGAAAGTTGATTCGCCGGATGAATCATTGACACCCTTCAAGAACGTGTCAATGCACGAAAATGTTCCAGTAACTGCATATGATTCGATGAACTGAGTAAAGTCAACCTCGGTCACCGGAGAAAATGTTGAAAAAATGTTGAAAAAATCGAAAGTAAAATCGACGACAGGGATTTCCGAAGATCGACGAAGGAAATCCGCCGCGTCGGCTAACCTGCGCATATCGCCGTCATTCATCAGAAAATTTCAGAAGTAAGTGCACGTGATTTGCATGTAAATCTCGAAGGAAATGATCGAAACGACCACGTTATCTGCTCGGAACGACACTATATCCGGCACCGTAGAAACGATGCGGAAATTGAGAAAAAATCGACAGCATGGATGCGCGCGGTTAACCCATTGCCTCTTAGTACCGAGTCACACTCGTGATGTAGATTATGGTCTATGCGTTATAAATATGAGTTTCATACAAATATACATTCTTAAAAATGTTATCACCGCACCCTTGGCACTCAAAGAATCATTCAAAGCAAATTATACATTTTGAGAAATATTGTTCTTAAATATTTCACCCTTAGAGCATTCGAGTAGCCCTTATTCCATAAACGTATGTTTGATACCTTTAAACCATGAATGTGGACCATTTATGTCTGACGGGTCCTACAACGAGTAAACATCTGAAAAAATTCATATAGCTTGTTTAAACGTTCTAATTAAACATTATAATAATAGATTTGAAACATAATTTGTTAAACATATGATAGGAAATATATAAAGTAGAACACGTATACGAGTACCTAGTATGGACAAAATTGACCCACGTTTAAGTAAAGGAAGGGAGCTACGCAGTAAGGGATAACAACCTGCAAGTTCTCAAAAATGTTGTATTATAGCACCCTTGATATTCAGGAAATCATCCAAAGCAAGTTCTACATGTTAATAAATATTCTTTCTGAACATGTCACCCTTAAAACACTCAAATAATAATCTGCATTGCAAATAGCTGTCAAAATAGTCATAAAACAAGTAATTAGCTACACAGAGCCATCCTTAAATTTCGAATATTAGTCGTTAAAATAGCCGATACTTTGCGTTTCTCATCCTCGTTGCTTTATCGCGTGTCCCAGTGCGTTGTGCAGAGATAATGTGGCCGTACCGGCAGGAAATTGTCAAGTTTTGCATAATTCGTGATATTCACCGAACGCATCCACCGGTAATTCGTCCGAATGAATAATTCATGCAATTCGATGGGACTGTCGGCGACACGGCCGATCCAACGGGCGACTTTTCTAAAAGTTCTTCGCAGATCTGACGCGTTCCACCGCTTTTGTCCGCTGTAATTTCTCGCAGATTACCTTGTCACGCTGAATTTCACCGATACAGTTCGCCATCGTGCATGCTGTTCCAGGAATGTAACGGAAATGAATGTTTCGTAACGGTACGTTACCATGTCAATCCGGATGACGAAACGGCTGCGTCGGAATTAGAAGCTTGTTTTCATCTGATTTACGCGCCACGTCTTATCTTCAGGTCCTTCTGGCACGGATAACCGTTCATTAGGAGCCTGTACATTTACAGTGTATCAGAAACTGCTTCAGGAGTACTTTCGTGTCGATTATTAACACACTCTGTCAGGTAGGATGTCACATACCTCAATGAAATTAAATGGCATCCCATTTGCTATGTTGTAGGTATGTTTGCATTTACTTTTAACCCAAATACATACATTTTTCACGCATGATATATGTATTTTTCTATACAGGGTAAGTCACGCAATTGAAAAAGTTGAATGGTATAAGAATGTGTATTTTTGTATGAGCTCAGTTTTTTTATAAGTGCAACGATGCGACTAAAAACTCCAAATGCATTGTTTTTTTATGTCGATCGATTCTTCGAGGCATTCTGCATAACAAAATATTAGGATACAATGTTAAAAAATCAATATTTCGAGAGTATTTCAAGTGTTTTGTTGTAAAGTGTGCCTTATTACAGGGGATGTTCTAGAATCTAAAAATCATATTAAAATCGTTCACAAATAAGTGAATAATTAATTGATTATATAAAACCATCAAAATCTCGACAAAATAAAAAGCCTAATTTCTATTCGACATCATGTAAAGAAGAATCTAGACCATTCTAACCCAATTGCGCATAACGTCATATCTTTCGAACGTCCGTGTGCAAATTACGGTTTATTAAGAGCCAATGAATTACCAATGTATCAGAAATCGCCTCTGAAACACTTCCGTATCAATTATTAATTAACGACCACAGTTATGTGTCATACTTGACCCCAAAACCTGTCTGCGAATACAAAACGGAGAAGTCGACCGTCTTCTTGTTGATTTTATTCGGTCGATCGAGAAGTTGTAGGTCTGCCTCGATAGCGACCGGCGGTATCTACAATTAAACGAGATTAAGAGGGAATTTTTTCGCCATGAGGCGAGTGATATTAAAATCTCTGGCGGCCGGACTGTCCGGAGGTAAGTGGGTTAAGACATCACGCAAAACGATTCAGGCGAACGAACGAGTTGTTCAATGAATATAACGAAGAACAAACGAGCTCGCAGGTGGAATATCGAGCAGCCGGGCTCTAGCCAGACGTGTTTCTGGTTTAACAAGTTCTCGTTTATCGGCCTACCATTACGTTAATATACGATTATTATCGTTCCAAGGTTCGCCAGAAAGCAAAAATCCCACTTCTCGAAAAACACGGACGAATCCGGATCGAAGGAAGTCAGCAAGGAAGCTAGACTGGCCTCGAACGTTCCCAAAGACGCTGCGGTGCATTTCGGAAATTTTTACGGCGTCCAAGACAGTGCGAATAAACTTCAACCGGGTAAAACGAAGAGTTACTCGATGTCCAGCGCTCTATCTCTTGGTAGGCCTGGCCCCAGATCGGAATTCACCAGACAGATGGTTCACAAGTAATCCTAAAAGGAGTTTTATATGTAAAAAGGAAATAGGAGAGGGTTATCAAAATCTACTTAAGATATTTTGTGTCATGATCCCTATTTGATACTAATTTGTACGCAAGAACAGTTTAGAGAATTTCGAGTCATTTTGGCTGGGCATCAGGGCTTCAAAATAACAGAGACAGAGCAAACTATAATAAAAAGAGAGTGGCAAAAGAAATGCATGTAGGTACACAAAAATATCGGAGGAAATATAGAGAAAAAAATCATTATGTAAAATGTTTCGAAGGTCGTGTATTTAGTTGCCGACCTAGACTGCTGATCTTTATGCGAAAATACCCCAAAATCCGCAGTTTACTGATTAAAGTTCAGATAATCGAGGTCCAACTGTATGGTACATACTTTTTCACTATGACAGTCGATGTGTCAGAGTGCTGAGGAACGAATACGAATCACAGAGTGTGAAAACAATGGTTTTCTAATATGTCCAGATTAGAACGAACAGCTGGTACAGAGGAGTACGCACGACAAGTATCAGCTTTATTGGAAGAGACGGTGGAACCGGCGCATTTCAAGCTGTATTCACTGCCAACGGAGAATTCGATTCCCGATGGGAGACAGAATCCCTCGGGATACCCGCTCTGGTACAAGGAGCCCTATAAGATGCCGTTAGTATTCTCCAGCTAGTTACGTCATTCGATATATTCCGTCGCAGATAGGATTGCTTACCACAAAATAGGATAGACCGGAGTGGCTGTAATGGGTTTTTTGCTTATTAATAAAAGAAAACGCCCCTGCCTACGGGGTTCCTAATAACGAATAACAGGATCATAGGATTGATGCATAAGTTCGTACCGTTTTTCCAACATATTCAAATAATCTTGCACAGAAAAGTCGAAGAATCGATTGTGTATTCTCCTCCATTCTTCATAATAATAATTAATTGTTCCATTGCTTTTTATTATTTTTCATAGAAGTTGAATGGCGCTGGGAGAGTAGAGTGATACTCACCAAAATGCAAAATATTTTTCGGCTATTCTTTCAATAATAAAATCTTTCCCCCAAGCGGTGCAGATTTGTTGGATGACTTCTACAGTTTTGGATCTTCGATTAAACTCGTAAAAGACGAGACATTGGACATGTTCTTCTTTTTTTCAATTTGACACAACACAATCTTAAAAATTTCTTTCTATTAGCTGAAATAAAATATCTGTATCAACTAAAATAATCTTTTTATATTTCTTATTTTGAATTTGCGACTGACCTTTATTAGATAATTTAGCGAATGTGTTCTGTGTTAGTAGAGCGTGCGTATCACTCATTAGTGATCCTTCAGAAGAGCTGAAATGATACGATGCAATTCTTGTTGAAAAAAATTCTGTAATAAAAAGAGCGGTACGAATTTATGCGTCAACCCGATACAGTAGAAGCTCAGTAGTTGCACGAAAATGAGGCTAAGTATACATGCGAGCACCGTGATCATGCACTTGACGAGGTAACCAATCACCTGCGAGAAAACTAAAATCCACACTTTTCCTACTATCGCTTTTCATTTTATTTATTCGTAACTAAACGACCATCCCCACCACGTGTTGGCAGAATGCAACAGACGAGATTGCTTGCAAATATCGAGAGTGCAATTATCGAGCTGCTGCTGTAAAACGGAGGGTAGCTCGATTTACGTGGCGTTTTAACGGGGTGATGATTTTTCAGCTTTACCTCGGACGAGATTTACAAACTCCTCAAGCAGAGGTTCGATGACATTTCGAAAAAGGGCAAGGACGTGTTTCCAGATGAGGAGGTTTCGGAATCTTGCGAAGAATTGAGCGACGAATGGAAGGCAGAAGAGAACGAGGATTCGCCTGACAATGATGCAAGTAATTTGGAGAAAACAGAGGAATCGTTGTTCAATGCGCTCTCGAGTGCATCGACTTCCGCTACAGAGGCCAAAGATACGGATTCGAAAGATAGTGATGATGATTCTTCTGCTAACAAGGACACTAAACAAAGGAGATAGTTTCATGGTTACGTAATTAATCGACCACAGATGTTTATGCAATTTAACATATTCGAATACTTCAAAGATGCATAATTTGATACACTGTGTAAAACATAAGATATACTTTGAATATTTAAAGCAGAAAATACAGTTCAAAGTTCCATTTCTCCGTCTGCATCAAAAGAAAAAGACACTGAAGTCGAAAGTGTATATTTGCATGAACATCCGCAGTTTAATAATAAAATATTGATGTCTGTATACGTGAAATATGTTTTTGAATATACAGGGTGAATATTTCGTGAATTAAACAAGATATTGGAAAATATTTCATTCCAAAATTGAGGACATGCCTTGATCACATGAAGGTCAACTTCGTTTTTTCAAATGGAATGTTCTACAATTTTTGTAAGGTAGAAAGTTAATGTTTATCGAGACACAAAGAGCTGAAATTTTATTCCAAATTAATGAACTTGAACTTGTAAACACAGGAAAAGTTCTCTATAGAATATTTGCATTTACTTGAAATAACACTTCAACTCTTCATATCCCGATAAACATTAACTTTAGATATATTCTACAAAAAATAGTGCATTCTATTGAAAATACGAAGTTGACCTTCACTATTAAAAAAGCTACCAGTACTAAGTACATACCCCAGACAACTATACAGACTTCATGTGTATGTAGTTTCCGAAATATTCAGGTGTAGCCTCTTAGATGTCGCACCCTGTATATCGAAATAATTTCTAGTAATGAACGTAATTAAAACAGTAAAAATAAAAATCTTTGATTCGCCATTGAGGATCGAATAACAATGTTGCCTATTACAGCCATTATATGCTATTAATAGATCAGTCTTCATCAAAAAGTCTACACCGCGATATAGAATTCATCTTAAGATTCTTTTCCAAGCGCTAATTAAGCAACTCGGTTATTACTTCGTTGCGTTCGCCGTAATTATGTGGCGGCAGGCTGCTGTGAATCTAACGTTGCTACTGAATTCATTAATTAATGGAGGGCTTGCGAAAAGACGAGAAAACCGAGTACCAGGTGACGGATAACCGGAAATTCTATGTGCCGTACTTCCGGCTGTTTCCGTACCCTTTGAATTCTAATATTAAGCCTCACGCACCGTGAAACGTTTACTGTAATAAAATTGCATGTTTACCTACCAACTAGCTCTGCTACCAGCTAAACATTTAAAATTATTTTTGGAGTTTTGCTAATGTCTAATCACCATAATTTGTCTATTGATTCAGAATTAATATTCCAAGTTAAGACCAACATATACTGTTCAAATAAGTTTGAATGTTGTATGGAAGTTTTCTGCTTTCTGAGAACATTGCAGTGGATCTTCAAGTAAATTTTTTACAGTGACATCTTAAAAATCAGTTCTGAAAGAAATACAAAGAAATACACTCAGTGTGATGTAGAATGTGTCTAAATTGCAAGAGATTAATAATAAAAATTAGAAGTTGTACTAGTATGTGATGTACATAATTTGTTCATTGGTTCAAAATTAATATTCCAAATTAAGGACCACTACTTACTGTTCTAATAAATTTTAGTGTCACATGGAAGTTTTTTTCAGTGAAATTTTGTAGTGAAATCCTAGAAATCAATTGTAAAAGAAATAAAAAAAAATTACTCATGGATTGATGTTTAATGCTTCTAGATCGTAAGAGATTAACAATAAATATTGAAGGAGAATCATACGACGTTGAGGAGAAGCGGAATTTGATGCGGTTTCCCATTTATGAAAAGAGGGTGGCATTATAGGAGTTGGGAGTATTCGCATTGTTTTCGGTTCAGTGGAAATGCAAGAGGGCGCAGGATGGGGTCGGCTTTTATCGATTATTCCGTCTACTACCGACAAAGACGCTTTTCATGTATCTTTAACGTAATCGAAAATTAGATTTTTCTATCAAAGAGCACTTTGAGGAAACCGTAGGGAGCGAAACCACTCCAATCGCATCGAATAAATTAAAACGAAGGGCCGTCCGAGGTTTATGAGCGGGAACTGACTAGAGAAGGAGGATTTCATTATCGATGATTGCAAAACTACGTTTAACGATTGTATATTATATACATCGATTTATTTTCCTGATGAAACTATACAGAATGGTCCACAGCGAATCGGAGCTTACATAAATAAGTTATGTCAACCGTCGAGGCCATCGGCTTATGGAAATATATTATATTAACTGGGCGCACCGGATCAACTTATAACTGTGAAAAAAAGGGCGTAATCTGTTACATACTACACGCGAGTCACTGTTCGGCGACATATTGTTCTCAATGAAACACACCGATCCTATTCGTAATGCATCCTGGTGAATGGCAGTTTACAAACTTGTGTTCGAGAGATAACTCTGGTTTCTCTTTAGAATCAATTGCTGTTACGAAGCTCGAAGTAAAAATCTAACCACTTCTATTGCTTCCCTGAAAGGAATCACCAGCAACCAGTCCCGAGAAGATAAAAATTGCACCACTATATCGATAATTACGAGCAACTCAGTCCTCGTATTTCTTATCACCCTTGAAAACAATCAAGGCTATTGAAGTACAGTAAAATATATCGGTCGTTTTTGATATAAGAAAGTGCATCTTCGTCTGTACTCCTCGTAGTACGAATGTTTGCGGAATTATTTTTTTTGTTAATTTTGGAGCCTAACGCGACTAGCTCCCGTCCGATTGGTATTTTCGAGGCCTTCCCTAGGTCTTCTTCCATGAGTAATACATCTCCAGGGGTCTATTGACGCGCCAGAATTTATCATTGACTTGTCTTAACGTCTGTGAACCGCTCAGCACCACCAACTGACCGGGCGACGGCGCGATATAAATACAGAAATTTAATAGCCTGTCGGATTCTGATAATTCCGTATCCAGATCCAATGTCAGCCGCATCGCTAAATATTTACTTAAATGATCCACTGTAAAAGAAAACAGGAATATTATTTTTTTGAAATTCTTTTTACTCGGGGTTCTTCTACACTACTGTCCAACCTTTACCTGTCGCATTTGCTGTGGTTTTAATATATCGAATGCTATTTTCTTTCAACGCCTTTATGAGCGAATTGTCCCCGGCCATTTCTGTGGGATGCGGTTTAAAAACGAGTTCGATTTCATTAAGCATCAGTGGTTCACTAGGACCTTCACCTTCTGTATCCACCATGGAATCTCCACCACCGGTCTCAGCTTCTGCACTGGACGAATCATTTTCGGAATTCTGTAAACTTTTCTGTCGTTTAGGTGGTTTGGGGATTTGATTCGCTGGATTTGGTGAAGGTGTGGTAGAATTTCTAGATGTTGTACCTGCATTAAACGAATTATTAGTTTCACTTACAACAGATATAGTTTATTCAAGTAATTTTCTGTCTAATTATGTTACCAGAAACAGCTGGACTGCTTGCAGGTTGGGAGACACTATTGGAATTCTGAGAATTACCACCACTACTATTGTTTAAAGGCCCTGTTGCACTCTGAGAAGAGTCACTTTGATTTGCTGCATTCGCAGCATTAGGTGTGGATGGGGCACTGGCGTTCTGAGAGTTATTGTAAGAGGTCGCATTATTTGCATTCTCAGACTCATTCGCATTTTTCCTAGAGCGCTGAGGTCGGTTTTGACTTTGCAGTTTAATGCCTTCTGTGATAGAATTCACCAGCGCAGCCTGTGAGTGCGATTTATTCAGTTTTGCCAATACTCTCTCCTGATGTGCCTCATATTCGTCACGACTGGGATATATCTTAGAAATCAACAAATCAAAATTTGGATCTGGCCTAAGGGATCTCTTTGATACTAACTTTTTCCTGCATGTTGGACATTCCTACAAATAACAATAAAACATCAAATTCCATATCCTTTTCTAGAATCATTCTAACCTATATCAGTACTTAATCACTAATTGCAACCATAGATTACCAAAACGCGCATTAAAATTATTCTACTCAAAATCATAAACAATAACCAGAACGACAGACTAATCAGTTAATAATGATCTCATATTTTACAACTTCGAAAATAATGAAAAATTTAATAAACACGACGAAACTTATCATTGAAAATAAAACACTGAACATTCAAAATGCAGAATAACAATACAAATAACATAAACGACGGAATACAAGTCAATTTGCACGGCACTTCAAAAAGCGCGCTAAAATCGTCGCATCTGACAGAAACATGTATCAGCAACACTTACAATTGTTAACACGTCCACAATTAACAATCTACGATCGCAACGATCGTTTCTTTACTTGCAAATGTTTATATCTGCGTTTTTGCAACAGTGTGACACGTACAAACAAAAAAAGAACAAGAAGCAATGTGGAAGTATCGAACGCGTACGAGTGTTTACGTCTGTCGTAAGGGCAGGCTTTGTAAACAATTTACACAGGAAGTGAGGTTAGAGATTCATTGACGGGTGGCGTAGAATGATCGTATTGCGTTCACGCACCTTATTACCGCTTCGAAGTGCCGTAATGATACAATCGGAACAGAAACGATGCAGACACTCCTTCGTGGTCATAGTCTTTTTGAGCATATCCAGGCATATCGGGCACATCAGTTCACTGTGAAGGCTTCGAGGGCTGACCGCGATTTCGGTATTGTCGGTGATCGCATCCTGAGGTGTACGATGAAGCTCGTAAAGCGATAATTCCCAGGTTTTGTTCAGACCGACCTGTTCCGCGGAAGCCATCTTGGCCACATACAAGCCGTCAGCTGAAAAACTATACACACACAACCTTCGCTCCCTCGTGGCCTGCCATCTGGCGGGGAAATTGGAACTATCACACACGTCGTGACAATCTCTCGATCGAAAGGCATTTCCTTTTGTTTTAGAATTTGTTTATTGCTGAAGTCTATGCAATAATAATTGAGAGATTCGTAACAAAAATAATCCTTGTTAAAGTCTGTGATGGCAATGCAACGTTACAAGTTCTTCTACGATATGATAAATAGATCGAAGCACAGTAGAATCTCGATTATCCGAACTCTAATTAGCAAGATGACTCACATTCTAACAATACTTAGCATAGAAATTTTGATTTTATGTTAAAATATAAAATACATAGCGGTGTAAAAATAAGTATACAGTGTCATTAATGATCATTTCAACTTGCAATTGTCATAAGATGACCAATTGAGGGGTTCACAATTAAAACAACCCTTGTCAAAGTTTATGATGGAAACATAACTTCTAGATTTAATTGGATGTAGTTCCTCTACTATATAATTACAGATGATAGTCACAGCAATTGTGCATTATCATGAATACTTTGTTAAAAACGGTTGGAATCGACTGAATGAAAATGAAAGATGCTAGAGTACTTTATATGAAAGATGAAAATTGACAAGGGTCGTTTTTGTTATGAACCCTTCGATTGGTATAATTGTAGCGAAATAAAATGAAACAATACATTCTGATAATTAGTAGACGATATTTAAATTTACTAGTCTGACATGCACGCATCTTTAGGTTATACAAATACTTATTGTACTTAATAATAACAGCATTCTACATAATTTTGATCTGTTTGTTTCAGATCGAAAAACTATTCTTTTTTCATTTTGACCCTCTCAGAAAATGTATACGCAAACTGGCTGAATGTTTTTTATACGAGAAATTACTGTTTGGTGTATTATGCAGCGTTTCTAAATAAAGTCGAAAAGTTATCGATGAAATGATAAACAGCATCTCATTCATCGTAAGATAATCAGACACATGAATTCACGTCTGGAGTGCAAATTTTACTTTCGACAGCTGCTTCATTTCATCTTCAACCAGTTTCTCACAAAATGTAGGTTAAATTTTGATTACATTCGCGTTTTGAAAACCCGTTTCGGTATACTTAAGTATAGTACGTAGAAATTTAACAAAATACACTATACCCAAGGTGTAACGAGGGCAAACAATGAAATGAAATGAATATATATAAAATATAGCAGGTTAAGAGAAAAATCGTGTTAAAAGTTACGAGCCACCTTGGAAGCCGACTGTATGACCTTGAACAACCTATTCTACTGTTCTTCGCTATACTCATCTTGAAACATTGAACTGCGTGAGTAAAATTGCAGTGATACAGATTGAACGAAAAGGAAATAATTAAAAACTAGACCCCAGATAAAAATTTGACAAAACGGAAGAGCACGAACATTCAATTTGCAAATGGTTGTCCCGTCGACGACTGTGTTCTGAACTTATTCATGGAAAACAAGTGCTCAACGATACAATCTGTTGTACGTATTTTCTCGGGAGCTCAGTTTCCGGGTTTTCACCTGGAAAATCTAGCAATCACCAGCATGAAGTAATTAAGGGTGTTCACGTCGATAAAGTGGGTCGCTGTAATTACGAGTCGGCCACCTTGAAGGCTTCCTAATGAGCCATGATGAGTTTATAAATTGGCCGTCTCGGACGCACGATTTACCCATTTTTTTTCTTTTTTTGCAAATGACACCACTCGCAATTAACTTTACGCGTGTTAGACGTATTTACGTTGACAATGACGTTCAACTACCGGCGATACGGCGGAGTCGTCTAACGAACCGTAGGGAGAGAAACGCTCAGGGCGGAGATCTGCATGGGCGTAAGCAAAATATGTTTCTCTGGTATAAATAATATAACGGGATATAATGCCGTGTAAGATGGGCGTAGGCTTGGCCGTTGTAGCATGCTGGATACGTCTTCGCGTGAACACACGAGTGTGGATGCGTTCGTGCACCTAACAGAGCAAACTAGACCGACGAGACCCGGCAGCCTTTTTTAGTGACCCGTGGTAAACCGTAATTGCGTCTGTCGGTACTTATCGGGAAAACGTGTTTTATCACCTCTCCCGAGGATGCCCACAGCATTTTCAATGATGACCTGGAACCGCCTCCTGCACGTCCAATCTTGTTCTTCGACTTTTATCTCCCTACTCTCAAATAGGAACGTACGGAATTTGACGACCTTTAGAGATCCTTTTTTTAGAATTTGTGTTTTAAAGCAATCAGGTATCAGAAATATACATTAACTGTAGTGCGTCCTTCCGTTCGACTATTCATTCAACGTCTTTGCAATATACAATATAATGAAAGGATTGAGGAAACATAGAAATAAAATTATTTATTTATTACGAGTTTTACATAATTGATAGAATGTACTACACTGGATATACAGTGAAACGATGTTCTACGTGGTATCTGAATTTGTATGCCAACAATAATAATTCATTTTTTATTGGTATTACTAAAAGTATGCTAGTCATTTTGTATTATTTATATCTCTTCTCTCCGCTTTACTTTCCCATGTTACTTTATAGGGCTTAACTATAATTAATTTCTGTCATTCTATAATCTTCGTTTATACTGGGTCAAAAAAGATCCTAAGACTACGCTAGGGTTAAACTTCGTTGCCCAGGAGTCTCTAAGTTATTATATATCTTATTGTATTTATGAACCATGTTTTATATAATTACACTTTTTGTTTCAATTCATCGTGAGTTTCATGAACGGCAAGGTTTACAGATTTCAGGAGAAGAACATTTTGGATTTAGAAAAAGAACCTGATGAACCAGATCTTTCGAGATCTCGAAGATCCAGATGTGGCCCACTTTGAACGGAAGCGTTCACCACACCCGTAGATTTCGTGTGTCGGAAATTTTCAGGCGTTCCACATTCGTGTGACTGAGCGTTGCCTCTCGAAATGCCTGATTTTGAAAAGTTCGAGCAGACGCGTGAGAAGATTATAGGTCACTCGGTGAGAGATACAGGATGACACGTTGTTCCACTTAACGGTGATCCTGCTCCGTCAACTTTTTAACTCTGTTTAATTAGCCGCCTTCGGCGAGGGACGCGTTAACTGTTCACCTCGTGGCTTCCACGGATCTCATTAGAAATTTAGATTGTACGATCCAAGAGAAATAGAAATAGCTGATATGGATCCTCGGTGAATTCTACAGGGATTACACCCATTAGCTTGCGATATATGTTATTACAAGAAGATGAATTATTTGACGACATCGAGGTTACTAGAAAAAACGGGTCGTTTGAATGAATATACAGGGTGTCTCGTAAGCATTTGAAAATAATTAACCGTTTTATGTGCAAGAATGCCAACGAGCGACAAATGCAAATTATACGTAATTAATGCAAACTACACGTAATTATATTGTGAACGCACGCTCGCGTAACAATTTTGGCATAAGGTGGCACCCAAACGGTTTAAAAAATCCAGGTGAACGTACAGTGCTGTTCAAAGATCTCAGATCACTTGGAATAAGGCATTTTACTTCACGTGCGAATTTCGAGATATCGCAAATATTTTTCCCTTTGTTCTTATACAAAGTAGAAACGACTTTTAACATGTAAATCAATTTGCCATTTCATGAGATCTATATTTAGCGCAACCTTTTGCTGTCACAGCGCCGACAATGCTTCTTCGAAGTGCTTTCAAATAATTTTGTATCGAAATACTTTTGCAATTCTTAATGGAGTACCTCAAATATCACAATATTATTAAACTGCTATCTGTTTTTAGATTTGTCTGAACTAGACATTATCTGATTGAAAAACAAATTTATTACCAATTATACGTGCTTCGAACGGAAAATTGCGTATCAATTGCAGACGAAACGCATACTTCTACAATATGGTTCCTTAACTTGGCTTAAATATATTTTTTCTCAGTAATATACTTCATTATCTTTGTAAGATCAACGACATTAGTGGTTTAAGACTTTTGCACAGCATTGTACGCCACGTTGCAGTAAACTCCACATTAAAATCATTCTTTCGTCCAAGGAAGTTAATCTAACTTCATAAACAATGCTCTATATCTCACATGCAATCTTGACCACTCTGTAAACACTATTTCGTGGTTTCGTACGAGGATTTACAGTTAATATAAGACGACAATCACGATCGAAACTCATTCCCATTGTATCCTAATCGAGAAATCCGTGACAGAACGTTCCGCGAAACGATCGTCCATGTAATTTCGAGCACATAATCCCACGGCAGAAAAATGGGATTTTATTCGGCGTCTTTGGAGCGTGACGAGAACTGCTGAAACAATCCGACATTAGAAAAGCACGTAAAAACAGTCCGATCGGCGCGTTGACATGCTTTCTCGCTGACAGTCTTTCTCCGCGGGAACTTACGTAACGACCATGAGCACGATCCTTCTGTAAATACCAACGCGGTTGTACAGCAACGGCGAAACCACGGTCACACGAGTATTATAGGTATTACACGAGCTTTACGCTTCTTTTTCGTGCATCGGCTTTTCTCATGGAATCACATCTTCATTTTATGCTAGATACCCACGTACACGATATACCGAGCACCGCCTATCGAACCCAAGTCCCTGTTGCTCCACTATAATTTCAGAACAATATCTCTTTTTGCGCGAGCTCCGTTCCCGCGGAAAAAACTCCGTAATCTTCGGATTCCTGTTCGAACGGGATACATACCGTGTAATAATTTCGAAAGTTTTCGATACGGCTCCACCGGAATGCGCGAAATTAATCGATCGTTTCGCGTCGATCGATCTAACGACGTCGTAAAGCAGCCGTGCAACGATTTAGCGAATTGAGGAAGCATCCGCGCACGCATGCTCGAAAATATGTTCTGAAAGTCTCTTTCAAAAGTAAGTAGAATCATTAGAAGTATCGTCGGTTTTCTTCTGCACTGTACTAATTTGTATTTTATATTTAGTGTAACATGTCGCGAAACGAAGATCTCCGCGGGTATTGTTATGTGTCAGTTAAATATACACTACCGTTCAAAAGTAGTTGCCCATCCACCTTTATAGCGAATGTGGTGAAGGCAACCTTTGTTGGCTACATCAATTAAATATTACAGAAGCACTTGAAAACAGATCTGTCTGTTGGAAAAAATAACAAATATTTGCCATAATAATACAACAAAATGTACATACATAGGCACGCAAAGACATTCGAGCGGTAGTGTATAAAAGGAAATTAAGTTTTTCTCCTGTCTGTATGATCACAATTATTTCAAGAACGAAGTATCCAATTTTTATGCATTTTTTTTCTGCCGTTATAGCAAATTTATGGAAAGATTTCAGAGTATAATAATGCACAATATTTAATTGACCCAATACACAATATTTATTAATACACCTTGTTTAGTTGACGTCGCGCAATGTAGATCTCCGCAGGTGTTGCTATGTGTCAGTCAAATGTAGCTATCAAACTAGATTATGTTTCGAATGTGCCTTTCGATATACATACATCCAATTCTGCCTCTGGCAAAGACAGTATACATTAACTAGTATTTTGTAAGAAGATAGTGCACGATAATACTTGTGAAATAGCCCGATAATTGTGGGAATTTTCGATCAGTATCGTGAGTCAGTGTACAGGGACGTCGAAGGAGCCAACAGAAGCTTTCATCGCGTCGACGGCACAAAACCTGTCGGGTTAAATCATATTATGGTCGACTGATCGTCTCGCATCGGAACGATTTGTTCCCGTACAGTCTAATAATTATCATTTCTTTCGTTGCTTCCTTGTTCCCGGCGTTGCGCAAGCATCCGGAAGGAGCGGTATTCTTGCCGGTTGATACATGGTTACAAGTATCCGTTCAGCCCAGGTCAAGCGTGAATCTGACCCAGTAGAATTGCCATACTCGGGGATCCATCGCGAGCCACGGATTAACCGGCAGCCGAGAAGAGGTTCTGCGCTTCCTCTCGAACCGTGGATGCTTCGATCCTCGAAAAGGTCAGTGCCTCGCGTGAAAGGATTGCGCTTTCATTCATGACACGATTACGCAAAGGTTACCCTTCGGATATAATAGAATCGAGAGGCATCACGTCGTTACGAGGTGAGGTTGCATCAAGGGAATATTCTTGACTCCTTTTTTTTGGATCGTTTATTACATTTCTGTGTACATTAATATCATACTGGATTTTTCTTTACGTGCAAATAAAGAAAACGAACTATACATTAATTTATACTTCTGTTTAATTGCTGTGAGGCTTCTCTAACGTGATACTATATCGCAGAATAATTGGGTTGAGACATGTAAATAACTTCTGATTTGTCTTCTGAACCCTTTACACTCGTAATAGCTTCAACCCAGTGTATCAGACAGCTCGAAATAAGTTTTTCCGACTTGCTCTTTGTGCAGAATATGAGAGAGAAATGGACATAACTTTTAGACTTTGCAAGATTTCACAATTTAATTTAATTTTTATTGTCATGTAAGGTCACTTCGTGGTAACTGAGAATAGATATGCGAGTGAAAGAGACTAGCTTCGGCCACTAAGAGTGGACATACAAGTGCAAAGAGTTAAATTCATTGACGATTTATTATAGGATGATTATTGCTACTTCTCCATGTTTATGTAGATAGAAATAAAAGTATGATATTCTTGTCACAACTCTACCTTAAACAAAAAATATTTATGTCTCCAGAAGGAAAAGTTTCAGAGGACTCTCCTAGAGTTTGACCTCCCAGTTTGATGGCACTCTGTACATTCACTGAGAAAAACTATACTGACGTGCTGAGTGGTACATTAGCAAGCTTCTCGAAATCAAATTAAACATTGCCGAACGAAGGCCATAAACTAACGTTAAGGCACTCAGTGGTATTTGGCGATGACCGTTAAAGTATGCCGATTCTCTATGGAGGTTAACGCTGATCGTGCACATTAAAGTGAAAGGTTGATAACATTTATCTATTCGGTGTATTGAAAGATTGAAGAGGAGATGATGGACTGTTAATGGAACAAAAAACGGTAAAAATCGAGATATTTGCGAAATATATAATTATACAGAATGTAGAAACACAAATTCAGATTATTCGATTGGAATATCATTTCTGGAAAACGTCAAAGATCAACCGAAAAAAAATTGTCAATCTGAAGACAGAACGGTCACAAATTTAATTGTTAATCATTCTAACAAGAAGACACAGTCAACAATTGGTCTACTAATTTCTAATTCATTCCATACGCTGTTTACCGTGCTCCACTATAACAGCTAAAAACGACATGGTTTCTAGACTTGGATAAAAAATGGATATAGTAACAATTAATAATTGTTAGTATTTCTAAGTAGTTAGTTATTAAGGACGTCAAACTGTCAAGACGCGTAAAATAAATTATGTGTTTTATATTAAGAAATCCTGATTTTTGTTGTGACCTACAAATTTTTTAAAATCACAAGTTTCTAATAAATAAAACGTATCCTTTATTTAACACGTCTTGGCAGTTTGACGCCCGGTTACAAAAATGAATATCTGAAACATTCATAACCAATTCACTTCATACACAGTGACACATTTAATAATAAACATCCCATCACACATCGATTTAATTCAATTACAACCAATCAAAGACGCTTACCAACCACAAGACGCCCACAAGTCTGAAAACAAGAATTCAATTACAATTCCTTCAGACCATTCAACCCAATTCGAAGCCAACAGAACTACCGCAAACCTGAGCGACATAAATCTCCATACATCCTGGATGAAGACACTGAAAGCTACAGTTGATCTAATTACCGTATGATCTGTAGCGTTTCTTTGTTCCCGGGGATGCACAGGAACCCGGAAACAGCTTTGGCTTCTTTTTCACGGAATGATACACGAGCGCGATCGTTCTTCGTGCACCTAATCCGTTTCGACGCGGGTAAGATTCGCGAGGCAACGCGCCGGCTAAGATCCGACCGGCAGATACGACGAGCCACGACCTTTAATTTGTCGGCGTTGAAACTTCTGCGGGGTGGAACACGATGCCCAGGGCCTAAACCCGTTGGTTCCGCTGGAAGATTTACATTGGCCATTAGTACTCGTTTATGTCGCGGGTCAAACGCGAACCGTGACCTGACGATGGTCACACGTTTCGCCGGCCGTATGACCGATCGCATCGACTTTATAATTCGCAATTACGCCGTGCGATGCGATGCATCAAAGGAAAAATAGCTGGTCCGCCGTCACCATGACTTATAAGCGGCTCGAACGTCCCCTGGAAAAAGAGACGTCGCTTGAAAACCAAGAGTGACTGGTAGAACCTGATCAGATCGATAGAGCGTACGAGTTTTTCAACGGTGTCAGACTTCTGTTTGATGATGAACGACGAGAGCTTAGCTGAAAATTTACAGTAATCACAGAAGAAAGACGAATCGGTCGCAGATTAAACGGTACGTTATTCGCCCGTTCAACGACGTCCACGCGAGACAGCTGGGTGATCGATGGATCCACCGGCGGACAATAATGTGTAACAAATAAATTGTTCGGTGAACAGGCGGTTTTTCCGCGAATTTTCCTGCTCCGTTGATTAAACGGGTCTCCTCGCGGTTGTTTGAGACGCGGACCCATTTTCAGCCGTGAAAACCACGCTACTCTTCTCGCCAGTCCAATCCGCACCGGTACTTGATTACCTTTCATTATGAGATCGTAGTAAAATGAGTGAACTGACCTAACGGATTTATCGTGAGTGAAAGGTTGCCCGAGTACGCAAAAAGTATTTTGCATTAACGCGTTCACAGGCGAGCCTTCTGCATGGGGATCGTGGAAATGATCTCCCCCGTGTATTAAAATGAACCGAAGATGGGGAACGAACTTACGCAGGATGCAGATTGCATGCGAAAGGAAGTGTCCATTTTGCAAAGCGTCTTATTAATTCTCGAACAAGGTTTTATGAAGGCCTGTCTGGAATTTCACCTTTTACCTCGATGAGCCGGGTAATTCAGGCGCAGTCCGTGAATCAGGAATCTCTCATCGATGCCTCTGTAAAATTTCTTTGAATATGCACGTGCGATCAAATTCACGGTGTGACTGAAAAATAAAATAAACTTATAACAAGACTGATTAATCACTAATTATAGATAATTTTAAAGTACCAAAACTTTACTAAAAAATACTAAAAATTTGCAAAAACGAACAGACATACCAGCAAGTTAACATCTCAACACTACTACGTTCCTACCTACATTCTCCATAGTTTTAACCGTCAAACAAAACCAGTCTACCATAATTCAATATATTTTTATATTTTTCCCTACTTATACACTCATTTGTGTTAAATATAGTACAATTATCGGAAATATCCAGTTCTTTTCATAGATCAGTGCTCAACCCAAAATTCTCGATCTTTCAACCGAATGAGTGATCTATGCAAATTTACAAAAAAGAACTCCGTCCAACTTCAAGAAAATTATTACCAGACAAGTGAAACATCAATTCATCATACCATCAGTCTACCAGGCGTTTCCTGTAGCGTGCACCACACCAAGTTGAATCAATGAAGACTGGATTCGGTTCGATCTCGAGCTAGACTAGTTGAACCTGACCCAGTGATTCGGTCTCACGTATTCGGTGCACCCAGAGGGCGTCGTAGGTCATGGCTTGACCCACAGTCTGAGTCTGAGAGAGGAGAGGAGAGATGCGAGGGAAGAGACTGTTGCTCGTTGGAGAGGCAACCGAGAGAGGCGATGCTCACACGTGCACCTCAGGGCATTCACGAGTTGGCAGTCGGCTGTTGAAACCCGCCCGGTGAATGCCTTGTCGAGGCTCTCGTACCCGTGTTTTTTTCACCGACCTTCGATGCACCGAAACAGTCGATCGGCTCACTGGAATTCCGCCTTCAGCTCATGCTCGTCGAAAAAAAATGTCGCCCTGTTCGCCGTCGAAAATTCACGAACGCGAGTGCCCTGTGTCGAGCGTTGATGCGTGACAGAAAGTGAAACGCGACTCCCTACAAACGAGGGAATTAAAAGCAAGGCGACGTTTCACTGGACATTTTATAAACGACCACTGAGCGGTTTGGAGAGAAATCGATGTGAGCCTAATTAAAACGATGACAGCCGTAAAAGGAGAGCTGCGAGTCGTTCGAGAGCCTTATTGTTGCTCGGTGTCGTTGATCATGTTGGTAAACATCGCCAGTACCGGGAGTCCAGTTCATTCGAAACTTGGGTTTTGAGGAAACCGAGTCACGATTGCTCCAAAACGTATCAAGACCAGTGAAGTTTAAAGAATTGTTAAATTATAATAGACAACCGTGAAAGGAGAGTTTGGAATCGTTTGAGAGGTTAGTTGTTGCTTGGTGTCGTTACTTCTGTTACCGCGCGTCCATTCGAAACTCGAGTTTCGAAAAAACCGAGTCACGATCAATCTGATACGTATCGAGACCAGTGAAGTTTGAAGAATTGTGAAATTATGATAGACTGCCGTAAAAGGAGAGTTTGGAATCGTTCGAGAGGTCTGTTGTTGCTCGGTGTCGTTAATTCTGTTGGTAAACATCGCCGGTGCCGCACGTCCATTCGAACCTCCGGTTTCGAGAAAACCGTGTCGCGATCGCTCTGAAACGTTTCGCGACTGAGGA
Source organism: Macropis europaea (assembly GCA_916610135.2). NCBI lineage: Eukaryota > Metazoa > Arthropoda > Insecta > Hymenoptera > Melittidae > Macropis > Macropis europaea. The sequence goes on from OU744344.1 coordinate 26,283,459, forward strand.
AATTTGAAGAATCGTAAGATTATAATAGGCAGCCGTAGAAAGACAGTTTGTAATCGTTCGACAGTCTTGTCATTGTTCGGTGTCGTTACTTCTATTACCGCGCGTCCATTCGAAACTCGGGTTTCAAGGAAACCGTGTCGCGATCGCTGTGCAACGTTTCGAAACTGGCGAAGTTTGTGGAATCGTGAGATTATAATACTCTGGTTGATGTTGCGGTGCTGGTTGCAGTGAAACTACCGAAAGGCGAGTAACAGTTCCACGAAAGAGAGGCGCAAGAAATCGACTGCCTTAAGTGGAAGAAAAACTCTCCAAGCAGACGAGAGCTCGTAATGCAGCGTAATAACGGTTTCAAGAATTTTTCACGTGTCAGTGGATCACTGGGTTTTCTCCACGCAGTCTGCGTGATTTTTTGCACGAGTTCGCGCTGTTGTTACACTTCAATTCGAGCCTCTGTTTTCCTTTGTCGCCGATCGTCTTTGCTTCTGCCGCGCCAGTGATCTCGTTCGGTCAGGAGATAATACGAAGGAATACGAAGAAACAATAAACAGACAAATCTCTTTGACGCTTGGCATGTGACAGACGGTCACATGGCCGTCAGAAAATCCACGACGAAGTGCATGTAATAGGCTGCTCCTTCCCAACAAGCTGTACATCGGTGGACAACGCGAAACAGGATGCGCGAACATTTCGAAGGAACTCGTTCTTTTCCATTCGAGTGCACATACGCCGGTAGCACGGGTGTGGGAATTCTTGAGGAACCGGCAACAGCGACACTAATGACGTTAACGACAATGCACGATGAGGAACGACGCGACATGTGGATAACGTGCGAAACCCACTGGGTACAGATGTACTGTTATCAGTGAGCCCCTAACGACGCCGCAGCAGCAAAGTAACGCGACTCGATCGCATTGGACGAATTTCAGTTCAGAATTTTTTAATTAATAACGCGATTGAAAACTCTGCTACGTTTTGGGAGTTCACGATACGCCACTCGCTATGGAGGTACTGAAGGTTCTCAAACACAGCGGAGAGTCTTTGTAGTATCTATTGCTTGTGTCTTGCCCGTAACAGCTAGTAAAGGGCGTAGAACCGCATAAACGCGAAACGATCCCACGTAAAAGTCTCCGGGGACGATTTATGAATCTGCATACCACGATCTTAATAAAGTAACGTCGTAAAGGTACGCTTTAATCCGTTCGCCAGTCGAGGAAGTGCAGCAGCCATGCGGTTATTCTATAAACGTTAGAGACGGGTCGCCTCCGTAATTACGCAAGCGTAGAAGCCGCGATCGCGATGGCAAAGACAATGCCGGAGATAATGCGTATCGGTGAGACATCGCACGAGAAAAATCTTTCATTGTCCGTGGAATGTGGGCGTATCGAATGATACATCTGGCGGATAATGGGAAAAACAATCGAAACGGTGAAAGGAATTGAAATCGTTCGCTCCCTGTCGATCATCGGAGTGTGCGTTTGAACGTCGATTGGAAATAGAGGGACATTCTTTTACGTTCGATTCGAAATTAGTCTGTCTTCTGGCGATAAATCAAATTTAATCGAAGAATCAACAGACTGCGCGTTATATTTTATGTGATAAAATATGAATTATTTCGTAGTATCGTAAAATTCGCCAAATTCAGCAATGTTTGAAATGGTGAATTGAACCGACCGTATGAACATCGATGAAACATTTCATATGCTGAATCGACGTAGTGAAAAACAAATCGCGTGTTAAGAATCATATTTTAATTAATAAAAGTGAACCATTGTAACGTGTTCGCGAAAGTGTTGAACAAGAGGTAGAATGGGGAACACGAGATCACAGCCTTGCCGACGAGGCAAACCGCTCTACCTTTTCTACCTGATCCATAGAACATGGAGCATCGTGGCGGAGAGTCGAAAAGATCAAGATCGCGCTGACGATATCGATCGCGAGACCGATTTATCGTCAAGATGCAGCGGATGCAACAAGTGCGACTATCGACAGGACAGCCTCACATTCGACAGGTAAGACGCTACGTAACGTCCGATATCAAACTTTTGCAGAGTCAACGTATGTTGATTTCAAAATAAATATATTTGAAATTTCTGTTGAATATCTAAATTTTTATTGACACAACAGCAAGGATTTTAAGAAGTGTATACAGGATGCCCCAGTAGTCTTGGCACAGCCTAGTAGAAGTTTTGTTTATCCCTTCCAACTCTATAAACTCATGTAGAGCATCCTAAAAATCGTGCTCTGCGTGCTATGAACCACTGTAATGTTCTGAATCCAGACGTCCAGTGTAATGTATAAACCTGTGTATTTGAACGAATTATTGCGTCAGAGTGTCCGTTTCAAATCTATATGTTGTGTTACGTATTTTACGCATGTGCAACACCGAGGTAACTTAATAGTTCACATCACACACACAAAAGTAACGAAATATTTGGTCGAATGCGTACTCTGCCATAAAAAAATTCAGCACACGCTGAAGGCAACCTGCAACTAGCGACTGAAAACAGAGGCGGGGGAAACGTGAAACTGTAGAGCGTGTTCTATTCGTGCCGATAAATTTGATTCGATGTTACTACTGTCGGTAACCATGCTACAACGACGCCATCTACGTCGTGAGCCTGCACTTTTTACAATGAAATTAACTTGACTAATTATTTACCAAAAGAATCGCTTTGATATATGAAATAAAATTAAAGAAATGTATATACAACAGGTTTAAATATTTTTAACTTATAAAAATGACAAATGTCAATATTGGTATAGTCGGTAAGGTAAACGTCTCCGATATCCGACGCACTTACCGGTTAATACTGACCTCTTGCGGCCATATTGTGAACTAACACACCAAACAGTGCCTGCTACACCATCAAGCTCCCAGCAATACCCGACGCCATGCGTCCACTTGAAGAACTAACATCAAAAATTGAAAAGGAATTTATGAATCATTCACGCTTCAGAATTCTAACTCCCTTAATTTATTGCAGCCATTAAAATGTCCCGTGCAACATAATCAGACCTATTTCAGGGACACAAATGTTCACATCATGCAAAACCATTATCGCCTGTATTCTTTTGTTCCGGTTATAAACATTATGTTAACATCCTACAAAAAAAATTCATTCTTTTCTCAAAATTGAGAGTGCCTCTGCTTCCATTAACTGGTCGAACGTTTCACACGTTTAAACAGAAACGTACCAAACAGTTTTCACAGAAATGACAATGCACACGGACATTAAGTTTCTATTCGCGGTCTTAATCGCGGCTAATCTAGTACATAAAAGTCATAGGTTATATTTCAAACTGTAACACCATCTAAATAAATCTTAAAGACGCCAATGGACAACCGGCCAATGACCACACCAGTCGGGGACTCACACGAACAATCAATCGATCAATTAATCGCTGCAATAAAATTTCGACCGTGCAATAACCGTTGCAGTCGAAAGGGTCGTGGATCGAATATTCTGAGAGCCAGTTCGAATTGCTCGATGTCCGTTTTCTTCCGTTGCTGATTCTACATGCATACGGGAAGAAAACGGTTGATTATCGGCCGTGAAGCCCCGCGTTTGTCCTTTCTGCCCCTCCACGTGTGACGCATCGCAGGATAAACTGAAACCTGGCTTACATTACGAGCAGGTGGAGGCGCCGGTGTCAGTAAACCTCCGATCGTCTCGAGGAACGGATCGCCTCGATGAATGTCCCTTTCTCTCACGAGGCCTCGGTCTACAAAAATCGCGACGTTTCGACTCAATTCCCAAAATGATAACCGTACATTCTCGTGCTAGTTCGTGAATGAATTTCATGTGACCTTTGGACCATGCACCGGGACGTCTGAGAGCACGTGTCACTCGAAGGGACCACAGGTAACGTCCTGTGTTCAGTTACCAAACGATATTACTGAATCTGTGAATGACCGTTAATTTCAATTACTAAAATCGTAGTTCATTTGACTGCAGCGTCTCAAGCAAATATGGTTAAATTGAGTAAGTTTGCGGTGTTCGGACGAGATAGACTCCGTTTTCTCTGCATTCAATCAAGTAGTAGTTGCTTTTATTGTTTTATTGTTAAATTTTTAGATAAAATTTGAAAAGTGAGGTGTGTGCAGTGGAGACGTGATCTGTCGTTCAAGGTCATTTTCTAGATCGTAACACGTTTGAATTTTCATCTGTTGTTGTGGGAAGTTGAACTTGTTAGGGGGTAATCCTACTGTAAAGATTGGGGAAAATTGAAAATTTTTGTATGGTTTTAAAAAGTAGTTTCAAGTGTTAAAATTGATGTGCAAGAGGTCCCATGTGAATATTCAAAAGATTCTTTCAAATATGGCTCCTAGAATGGACTTGTCGAAACTGTTTTCCAATCACTGACGGACGATTCTGATGACAACATTTTTGGTTTAGAAAATATTTATAAATAGAATAGAAATTTTCGAGTAAACAACTCCGAGAAACAAAATAAACATCCACCAAAAGAGAAGAAAAATAACAGAGTTTATAAAAAATATTCCTGTTCCTGTTTCACGAAAACCAAAATGGCGAAATCACGTACACCATCCATTGGTGCACAAAAATGACACGTGTTACGAGAATCGCTGAACTGTCAAATATCAGAAGTATCGCATTTTTACTTGTCTGCAATTTGAGCCCAAAGAAGATCCACTTTTCAGGCTAGATAAGTTCTTAAACGATCGAATGAATTGGTGGGGGACCGTTCGGTGACCTTGAACGGTCAATACTAGTTAACTCTACGGTAGCAGCAGTAAAGGCACGTTATTCGAGCTGTTTCGATCTACAGTAGACGTCGATAGTATCAATACGTGTTTTTCTGCGATTTCTTCGGGAACGTTGATGATGATGGGATCTCGTTTCAACATCCTCGCCGCATCCCTTCAAAGAAACTAGATTTCTCCGATTCCGTCGGTGCATTTTCGACCGCGTAGATAAAAAAAAAGGCTTAACGAGACGAGCGATTCCATTCACACACAGCCGAGTGTGAAAAGGTGCACGCGAACACGGTGAATCGGGCCACGTAGGGTTGCACACGTACGCACGCGTGTCATCGCGTTTCCACTGCACACGGGGTGTCCTCGAATTAAATGATGAGACTCTGCCAGTGCGCTCTGTGACTGAATATAAGATTAAACGATACGCACACGTGGGTCAAAATTATCTTCGTTTGGACTTTATAGCGAAATTTTGAAAATTAGGAAACCAACAACTGACGGTCAATAGGATTTATTGAATTTTTGTTTAAGTTACAATTCGTCCTGACTTGTACATTCTGAAGTGAAGAATAAATTCTTTAACCGCTGAAACCTTCGGGAAAAGTAGGTCCGCGGGTGCTGAATTTTTGCACACCTGAACACGCGTTGGGTGGAATATTTAATTATTGTGATATACACGTCGTCGATTGTTAAGCTGCTTCAGCGTTGTTAGAGTGTAAAGTACTTGAGGAAACATGTAGATTTTAATCAGACACCTTGACGTAATAATTCGTCGAAATATACAGGTCTGTAATCTGTGATATTACATCTGCCTTCGGACCAGTGCGGTGGCTCGTAGCACACGGAGTATGATTTCTTTTTAGTGCTACCGCGTCTTTTAAAATCTATACCTAACTTCCACTGGCGTAATATTGCGTCTGTTTATATTGCAGCGAACATTTTGCTCATAAAACTCTTAAACGAAGATTTCGAACCTTATTTATAACCGTTCGATGACTTTGTGGCCACCCTGTACAAAGAAACCTCTGCACGGGGACGTGTGCGTACGCGTGGTCGCAAAAAAACCGGCGATCGTTACTTTTACGCCAATTACAGCAATTATAGAATACCGGGCTTTTTAATGCAAAATCGGCCGACGCGTTTTCTCGCATACGATTCCGCCGACTTTATTATGCCCGGTTTGTTGCACACACGCACGACCGTGGCGGTGAAGCAGCGTTCCATTGTTCTCCCGTTGAAAATCCTCCGGTTCGAAAAACAAGCCGTGGAATCGGGACTATTATTCTTCCACGACCTGTCCGCGCGGGATAATAATTATGAAATATTCCGTGAGACGAAGAAACTCTCCGGTGAAATGACGCGTAGAATCCTGATGAAACTGAACTGATTCTCCGGTAACCGATTTCGATCAACACTATCAGTGCTATGGACACATACACTGCCCTACTGTTGGAGGATTCAACTGATCTGTACGTTGCCACCTTTCATTATACTCACTTTTCTTCTGTCTTAAGTTTCGATATCTATTTACTTGAACTTTATTCAGTGTGGCTTTTATCATCTGTAGTATGTGACCTTTACGAAAACATGCGCATTATGTCACATAACCTCCCTCAAAAATCCAAGTTTCTCTAAAAACCACGTCTTTTCTCGCAGTAACCAATAAAAACTTGTATTTCATCAGTCTCGTAATTCATGAAAAGCAATAGTATTATTACTTATAATTCATGGCTTCGCCTGCATCACCTTTTACGTCAGAGTTAGCCTGGACCTCGCAAAGTGAACTTCAACTTGAATTATCGCCCGTTAACCTAATTGTAAGTCTAGAGTAGACGTTAAACCGAATTTGATCTTGAATCTGGATTCCAACACTACCATTAACATCCGGATACCACGAGTTTAGATGAAACACATGTTCTATAATGTCTCTGACCTTGCTCTTCGTGGCATAGGTACTCTCCACCAATTTTGTTATGATTGTCAGGTGAAATGTTCCTCCTCTTAACCTTGAATGTAGCCACAAGTTCAGCTGTGTTCCTTGAGCATCCCAAAGAGGTTCGATAGGATTGTAATCGACGCTCTGGGCTAGCCAATTCAACTTTAGGACAGCCATGACCTCAATTTCAATAATCGGGATTCCATTTGCCTTTGAGATCATTCAGAAAAACCAAAACGCATTTTGCCACGCAGTGTGACAATAAGAATCCGTCCACAGAAAGTGTTCAGCTTGCAAACAGCAGCATTCTAGCTATGCCTATTGTCTCCATTGTAGACACTTCAAGCTCACATCTTCCTTTTAATTTTCTTATACGATCTTTACTATGTCCCCTAGCAAACGATGTCTTGTAGTGTAATTTCGAAAATTAAAAAATCTTCAAAGCAAAATCTTATTTTATCGTATCTGTGTAGATCTTGAAGTGCCTACTTTCAGCATCCGTGCTATGATACTCTTCTATTTAATATCCGTCAAAGGTTCAAGGGAATGTAGACGACTTTATCATTTTGAAAATTAGAACGAACGTGAGACATAACATTGTCTAAGCTTGCAAATTTTCTTACAGTTTCACGAGACAAAGTTTACTATAATATTTGAACCCTCGCTTCTATCAGCACACATAATCCGCCTTTTACAACTCTCTGAAAGTCAACAGCGCAGTACTGCAACGTTTCAAAAAAATCGACACGCAATTGGGACAAGTATTCGCAACATACAGATCATAAACCGCACCACGAGCGTGGCTTGTTATCGTAAGACGAGAGGTTAAAGATTGTCGTCGTCCCGATCGATCGTCGCTCCGCGCCTCGGTGATTTATAATCGCGCGCGATGATTGCATAACCGTGTAGGTGTACTGGAGTCGTGCGAACTGGTAACGCGAACCGGAGTAATTATTTAGGCGAGGAGAAATTAATGATAGGCGAGAGCGGTCGTGTAGAATAAATTAGGCGTTTCTTACGCGATCACTCTCCTTCTCGTGACTCCCGTCCATCGGAGCATTCTCTTTTCAACGGCCCCTTGATTGATCGCACGGTGAAATTTCTTCGAACCGGTCGATCCGTGTCAGGGCCATTTCACGTGTTGGACCGTTCGACTGATGAACTCGACGCGTGCGACTACACGCAACACGTCTTTCAACCGGAGGATCCGATGAGAAACGAGATGTACACTTTGGATGGTGTTGTTAACCTTAGAACGCAATCTTCCTGGTTTTGTGCGAATGGAACCCTTGGGAAAGTCGTTGAAATGGCACCGTTATTAGAATGGTAACTAAATTCACGACCTTCGAAACGTTTATTAAAATCTTTCAGCTAATAAGTTTACATTCACTTCATAAAACTCATTGTCAGTTGATATATTACGACTGCACTGACTGAGGTCTCTAACCCTGAAGTCTGAAGGTGCTAAACCTCTTGTTCCGAAACCGTAAAGCTATGAAGTATGGAACTCCCACAGTGTTTACGATCTCACTGTATTCCTCCTAGGTACTATACTATGAACGGACGCGTTACAAGGAGAGCGCATGACCTTCAGAACACCGATTTGGTCTAAACTTTGCACAATCGTAAGGGACCCCAGAAGTGATACTTTTGCAGTCATAGTGCCCCTCCTTGCTAAATTGTGTCATTTTTTAGATCTAGATTGCAGATTCCACCCTTTTTGATTCATTCTCAAAAAATTCCATCTTACCAGTCCATGTGCTCATCCCGTAGGCTGAATGTACTACTTCTCATCGTCAAGGACCGAAGAATATTTGAGAAAAGTCGCCGTTGCAACATGTTATTCGATCCACGGTATTCAAGTGACCGATAATGGGAACGGTTGGCGTGGCGAAGCAAAACGTACCCAACCGTTCGATTCCCATTCGCGATGAATAACGGTGCTTGGATTTCGTGCCCATAGATTCTCCGTTTCATCGTAATGATTTTATTAGCCGAGGTACAGGGCAATTTACGTAAATACGAGCGAGCAGTTTTTCCCGGCCGGTTGTGCGGCAACGTAATCCGTTTCGCGGGACACGAGGGGACCGTTCCGACGGCGACTCGTTAAAGCCAACTTGTAACTCGCTACCAATTTACGTTGCGCCCGATCTTCCGACCGATTTAATGCCTTCTGATGCTAATAAACCGTTTCCGCGGCCCGTGCACCGTTTCCACGATAATCGCGAGACGCACGGCTCCGATTTTGTCCGGCAGGGCGATCGATTAAACGGATAGTCGTGGAGAAACCGACCGGGGAGGATTAAGATCGAGGAAAGAGATGGAAACGAACGCTGGGACCGCTGAAACTAGTCCGATCGAACCTGCCCCGTTTCCTCGCTGCTTCTCTCTGGCTAGAGATCATCCAAAGCAGTGTTAGTGCGGTGTTGGAGCACGCTGAACATCCGGACAATGTAAATCTGTTGACATACAACGTTGTTTACACACAGACACGCAGTACACGTCCACAGACAGGCGGCAGCGGGAAACCGTTGGGTCTTTTAACCTGCAGATTTTTTAGGACACTTCATGGTTCAAAATGCAGAGCTTCTGCAGCATAAATACGCAACCACAATATACGCGAGATACATAAAGACTTTTATACAGTTTACACAGTTTCTTTTCTTTCTTGCAAGGAAAGCTATCGAAGTGGTCGTCTCAGATTTTAACCTGTTATCCGAATCGTTCTTTGATCAGGAGTGCCTATTGTTTGTAGTTAACAACGAATAAATATAAGGTAAATTGTCTTGTGCATCACAGAGACACTTTCAAATGATACGTTAAATCGTCTTCTTCGATCAACTAGTTTAAATGTTTGTCAGCAAATACTGTGAGAACAATTAACAGGCGCCTTTCTTATGGCAGAGCAATTTTCACGGGATGAGTTAGCACGTCTTCCCCGGTAAACACGTTAATGAGCTTTTGCACGTTGGTGGATCATGTTATTACTAATCTGCCTGTACATGATTTTAGGGGTAGATGGACAATAGTTTAAAAGATATTTGATTTTAAAGTTCCGAGGGGTTTATCTACTTTACTGTAGCAGCTGCTTTTAAGTACAAGAGTGTGGAGCTAGGTTGCTGTACGAAATCATGTATAGGAAGATTAATAACATGATTTATCAGCATGCTGGAGCTCATTTAAATTTGAGATGACCACTTCGGTAGCTTTCCTTGTTAGTGCAGTATATTATACAAGGTGTCCTTCAAGGCGTATAGTACTCATCAAAAAAAAGAAGAAAGATTTAATGAACATGGGTTCAAGTATCATTTGTTTTGGAGTTACAAGATGTTTCCATTAGTTATAAAATACGTTGATGCATGGTTCTGAACACTTTACTGGTAGGAAAAGCCTACTGTTCGGAAAAGCTTTTTGATAGAGCGTGCTGCTCGTCTAGCATTACCACTTGCTTTACCGTACATCAAATGCATATCCGCCATTCGGGAATTTGTAAAAGAATGAACCATAGTTATTAAACACCTTCATCGCACATGGAAACGCCTGTCCACCACTAATACACGGTCCAGCATGCAAATTACTACGTCATGGGTAATGAACGATTATTAATTACCCCCTCCATCATCTATACTGCTCCTAATTACGGATTCGCGAAGACCAGATAAAAATCGTACAGATTGAACGATCTTAGAAAGTGGCAACGGGGGCAGTTATGTTTCAAGTGAAACGCAGCTGCAGTGTCGATAGACGCGTCTGAAATTCTGGAACGAACTGATTGTTCGATGATTGATAGCTGTTTTGATTCATAAGAGTACTTTTGCGCATACACTGAGAGAAAGCGAGTGTTTGATCGGTTTTAAGGATTTGGAGTGCGAACTTCTTTACGATGCAACGAACTCGTTTCTATCGCGATGTTTCTCATCGCCGTTCACGCTGACAGAGGAGGATGGAGAAATAATATTTTGAAAACGGAGAATCGCTTTCCTGAGAACTTCCGCTTTATTCTATCGTAACTTGTTAACGAAGCCAGCGCAAAGAAACGCGGGCTCTTTGTTGCCGAAGAGAAAATAATATTCGTGAAATTATTCAGGCGGCGTGTAATTATTCATTGCAATGCTCTAAATTTCGACTATAATACTTTATCGTGGGTTAAGTGCTATAACTAGGAAATTTGAGTTTTAGGTATAACTAGGTACCTTACAGTTTAATTAATCATAACTAATTGTGCCGGTGAGTATGAAAGTGGCCTCATATAGATTTTGTTTCGAGATATTTTAACTTTTTCGGTTTAATTCACGACTATACTGCAAGAATGTTTCCGTATTATTGTAATGTAATATGGATGTAGTATAGAAGGGGCGACAGAGTGTTCCACGGTTAGCTGAAAGAGCGTTGAAGGCCGAGAACTTCCAGCCAACGGAGGTAGGACCACTTGACTGTACCTTTGGGAGGAGGGAGATGGAGTAACTACGCGGTCTGGTCGACTCCGGCGGAGGAAGGGGCGATATATGGTAGGGATATCCCTACTATATAGTCTATGCAGCCTGCCGGACTATGTATTTACGAACGCAGATCCCGAAGGCAACGACAACTTGCCCTACGTCGATTGATTGGAAGTGCTCGGTCCCGAATGCTCTCCCGGCCAGCAGTGGAACACTGTAAATAATTGTTGTAACGCAAAACAAGTGATAAATCCAATTATTTTAGATTTTCTACTCAGATTATTGAAAATGACAAAAACTTGGATAAAAATGTTAGAAATTCGTAAATCCTGCGAATATCTCAGTGCTCGGAGGGCGAATAAATGGATCTAAAGTCGGAAAAAAACGTGAATCACCGAGGAGCGGCTGTAATTTTAATTAACGGAATATGTCGACTACGAAACACGTTTTACTTTTGATTGCACGCGATCGCATTGATTAACTTTCCGTAATGCACTCTCCTCGGATTCGCATTCGCGAGTAAATACGTACGTACGTACATATCCATGGAGTTAGGTTCGAGGAGAGAAGAAGAAAAAAAGCAGGAGAAAAGGTGAAAGACGACTCCGGGGCCGGAGTTCTACGACAAACTTTAATCAAACTGACTGAACGAGTCCTATTAGACGCGATTGTGTAAAGAAAAAAATCGAAACGATACTCCATTAAAGCGTTGCGTCGTACAACGCGATCGAGCATCTAGGAATGTAAATTATGGCGCTCGAGTTAATGAACACGCATCAATTACGTGTATAATAATCCGGATACGAAATAACGGGTGCAAGGATGATCAATTTCGCCGCGTGATTCCCTGCTAGATCGGAATCAGTTAGCGGGACATCGAAATTTCATGGAGCGAAACAGATCGGATGCGTTTCTGCGATCGAAATGGAAAAAAGGAGAGTAGACACTGGTCAACTACACCTAAGTGTCTCTTTCTAGGAGCATTAATCTAACACGTAAGCAGTTTCTTTTTTTAATTATGTATCAATCATGACTCCGATCTAACGGTAAATAATAAGTACAAAACGATAAGTACAGAAGCGTAAGGGCCTAGAAAAGCTGACCAGAATGAGACATCAGGACCAGATGGCTCAATTATTTATGTGATTTTGTTGTTTATTACAGAGTATGTTGTCAGACTATGTTTGTAAGACATACATCAGTCATCATGTTTAATCTAAAAAAATCTAAAAAATTGTTCTTCTAGCAGCTCCTTTTCATTGAACTCATAGACGGGATTGTCTGTATCTCTATAGTCATTGAATTCAACAAAGCTATAACGATTCTTGATGACGTCACGAAATCGATTGTAGCCTCTGAAAAACTTCTCAGGCCTCGATAACCAAAATTTCTTGCTGTTTTACGACACGTAACCGCCAACAACATGTACCAAAATAAATAACACAAGAGTTCCACAGACAAATCACGTAAGATACTTAGGCTTGCGATTAGATTCATAGCTCACTTAGGAACAACTCATCAAATCAATAGTAGAAAACAAAAGGATTGAAAGACGTGAAATATATTGGTTAACCAGTCGCAGATCTAACCTCAATGCAGATAATAAATTGCGAATCTATAAAACGATAATAAAACCTGTCTGAGCATCACTCTGGAGGACAGCAGCAAAAAGTCACACAGCAATGATGGACACACTCCAACCGACCATCCTTAGGACGTTGGTAAATGCCCCATGATACGTCAGGAACGAGGAAATTCGCAAACACTTAAAAGACTAAACCGTGTGTGAATAAATCATTAAGTACACGAAAGAGTACAAGAAAGGGACTATTTACAGAGTATCCACAATCAGCTGGCTGCAGAAGTACATAAAACTCTCACCAAAAGAGAGCATTCATCAGACCTAATTACAGTGTAAGAACACAAACGAACAGGAACTAAGGAATTGTCATCCTCGTGTCATGTACACCCACGCTCAAAAGTTAACACAATTGTCATGTTTGCATTCAAGTCTGGAAAATCGAAGTAATCGTACAAAGATATGAAGGAATGTTATCTGATTTAAAACTTTATGTCTTAAAGAAGTATTCTGTGCTGATATGTTAAAAATCTTAAAACCGCTACATTTCTTTACTCTTTGACCGAGTGATGGCCACTGGAGCTGTGGCCTTCCCCCACTCTATGTCAATTCCTCTCGTTTTAATTCCCTCCTCGTTTCCTTCTCGGTCCATCTTCGTCCCAAATTAGTCTATATCAGAGGAATGGTCCCACAGTGGAGCAAGGCCGCAGGTCCAGTAGCCATTGCTGCTTTAACCCTTTAAGGACGATGAAGTTCCAAAAAATCATTATGATGTGCTGTGGCTCACCGTATGTACTGGTCCAGCCACAGCTGCTTATTGTACGCTATAAACCTATGTATTCGGATAAATTATCTCCGCAGCTTGCTTTATTAAAATTGATATGTTCCGTTACATATTTAGCAGAGTATTGGAGCACCAAAACAAATTTTCAGCACATGGAGTACGCATGTTTCGGAAATTTTCACGGCTCAAAGGGTTAAAACTGCAGGTGTCCGAAAACTTCTGATCGAGAGTGTAACTCATAAATGTTCCAACAATTTGCCAAATGTCTCTTAGAACAAATTGTAAAGAACATATGGTCGATAAAAAAGAACCACTGAAATTACTAGATGAAGCAAAGATAAGTGTCTGGAATAAGATGGCTCGCTCCAATAATCAGAAAATCAGTTTTTCCTCTTTCTCGACGACGTGGTTGCATTTCTCGAGCACCGTGTATCGTATTGACCGTTTAATCGCGTTCTGTGATTAGAAATTGATTCAGGGACCATCTCGGGATGAAATATCTCCGCTCGTTTCATTTTCTCGGGACTTAACGACCTGCAACGATGTCGGTCCGATCGGATCGGCGAGAACTCGAGCATCGATTACGCGATACGATCGTACGTATCGTCGATCCTCAGCGACGATACTAAAAATTCGAGTATACAGACCGTGACGAGTCGACCGGCACGCGACAATTTCTTTTTCTATTCTTCGCGTGTGCGTGCAGGAGTTTCACCCGGCTGCGCCTCCGCGAGGAAAGTTAACAAGAAAGTCCTTCCCATTAATTGCCGCGACAAACCGTGTTCGTTTCGGCTCTTAAACGCGGTGCTTGTTCGAATCACGAGTTACTGGTATCATTCGCTAAATGACGAATTATTGCCGGGGAAAATCGGAGGAATCGTCAACTGATTCGCTAGGAGACTTTGAAAACCTGGCACGTCTGAAGCTGTTCTTTGGGAATTTTTTGTGAAAAGACTGTTAGAGATATTGAAATGAAACTTGGAACGCTTATTATTGGTACTTTGGACTATGCGTACAATTTTTATTATAGCAAAATAGAGTATTATTTTTGTATTAACCGCATGGAGAAAGGGTGACCCCTAGGATTTCGGTCGATTAAACGTTTATAGAGGTGGCAATCTTTTGAATTTTGAAAAATTTGTTCAGGGGTGTATTTTCAAGGGCTCGAGGAGGCTGAAGATGTAAAAAAATAAATATAATCAAATTTATCAGTTTTTTATGTGAAAGTACCTTTGCAGGAGTACTCTCCTTTCTTGGACTGTACTGAGGGTACAAGTTGAAATTTTTTTTTTGAAGAAGCTGAGCAACATATCTTTATGAAACTTTGAGAATTTGTTTCTTCACATTCGCACTGCATTCCTGAAGTTCTGTACGTTGTTACAATCTATACTGTAGTAATTATTCCACCGGCAACGTAGACGAGTTGATAAAATTCTATTCGGATGGCTGGCACCATAATTACCGTTGAAGTTATCTGAAATGAAGAATTAAAAAAATTCTTAATTAGTACGAGTGGGGCTAGAACCTGAACTTCGAAACCCGGATGAAAGTGACTTTTGACAAAATGATACGAATCTGAGGAATGAATATCACTGAACAACCACTCTAAAAATCGTAAAATGAATGTATTTAATTTTTCGTACTTATGTTGACACGATTCACTTTGATTAATAGTTGATATCATTAACAGCGATATCATAATAAACGATCACTCACTATGCCAAATTTTTCGTCGGTACAAGCTTCGTATCAAGATCCTAAACATTCGTTATTCAGTTCGGCCAGTACTATCCACTCAGTAACCGAGAGTACAATTTAAAAATTTAAAAATAAATATGAACTGCATACAAAATTAAATTTTCGTATCATTGAATCCCTGCGACCTGATTTCACTTTACAATTCATCAGCGAGTCACAAATTACTTTAGATGGCAGTTACTAACAACTCACGCCATGTATGTATATGCATATTGCACTGCTCAAAACAATTACGGGCTCAGTACTTTCAATAATTGTAAACAATTCGTCAAACATCAGCGATGAACCAAAAATAACTTGTCTCTAATATAATAATATATTCATTGAATGTTTACTGTGCACAATCGTAGCTCCCTTACCACTAGACACCTTAACGACGACTAAATCATTTAATCGTGTGATTCTCTAATTCTTTCAAACAGTATATTCTCTCTTAAATTTCTAAACAGTTCCCAACCCAAAACACTTACAGAATCGTTCCTAACAACACGTTCGTTCCCTTCGTTCATTCAACGCGGTACACTTTCCTGCTTCCTGGTGGCTCCCGCATAGGAAGCGGTTCCCAGATGATATAAACGCTGACGAAGGAAAAAGAGAGAAAGAGAAGAAGAAGAAGCTACAGAAGATACGGTAATCATAAATCGGCTGATTGACTGAAAGAAATGTGAGAAACACGGCGATTTGCTCGTAAACTTTCCTAGACGCGGGCATAATACGCGATACCACTATTATCGTCGTCATCGGCGTAATCATTATCGTCATTATCATCCGTTAATTACCGGCGTCCAATTACCGGCCGCGTTTTTACATTTTTCTCTCTCACCGGGAACGCTTATTTTCGATTCCGTTCACCGTTACCGTTCCACGCGAGCCCGCGTTGTTCCATTATTAAACATGCCGGCCATTTATTTCCGCGTTGAACGCGCGCCGCGCAGGAAAAATAATGCGCTGCGGCCGGGGAAACAGGGACAGTCAAACGGATTAATTAGAAGAAAGTCGGGCCAACGAAACCAGCTTTCTACCGTCAACCGCTGGCACGTCAACCGAAATGATTTCATTCAACGAGAGTATTTCAGCAACGTATGATTAACCTCCATGCAGATCCGCCGCGATGCTCGTTCCCCGGCTACCACCGCCGCAAACGCTTGCGCCTGATTTATTGCGCGCGCGCCTCCTTGAAGGATTGAGCCGTTCGAGGATCCTGATACAGCGCGTGCGTTTCATTTTAGTAAAATTCTTCAAGATTTCTGAATTCTTTCGTTTTCTTCCGGTAGTGAAGCTGAATTTATACTTAACGATTTTAATCAATTTGTTTCTGAAGGATTAAGCTGTTTGGAGATCCTGAGGCATGTGTGTGGTTAATTTTAGTAAACTTGTCGGAGGTTTCTGAACTCTTTCTTCCTCTTCCGGTAGTGAGGCTGAATTTATACTTGATGATTTTAATCAATTTGTTTCTGAAGGATTAAGCTGTTCAGAGATCCTGAGACATGTGTGCGTTTAATTTTTTTAAATTCTCAGAAAGTTCTGAATTCTTTCGCTTTCTTCCGGTGGTAATATACATTGTACAGTAGAACCTCGATTATTCGAACTGTAATTAGTCATAAGATGCCACACATTGTACCTATGTTTCTCACAAAAATGATAATGTTGGTTTAAAATATAAAAATACACGGTGGTACAAAATAAAGTACACAATGTCACTGATGATAATTCCACTTTATAAGTATCATTGAAGAAGAATTTTCGGATGAGCTGCGTTCGGATAGTCGAGGTTCCACTGTACAACAATTTTAGAAATATTGAAAAAAACGTTCAATCAGAGACCATTCTCCTATTTTTTAAACAATCAAATACAAGAGAACGCATTATAAATTCATAATTAAACATTGGTTGATCAGACTTTCTAACTGACCCTTTCAAGTGACCAACTTAATTAACACGTTCTCTACCAGCGTCGCATACGTGCGACGCGTCCATTCGGTTTGAGAGCTCGATATCACACATGTGTAACAGAGGTAATTGATAAAAATAATGCGTGGTCTGTGGTGGACGTTCTTCTTGGATCGACCATGCTATCGAACGTGTTAGTGAGAGTTTTGACATTTTATTGGCATTTTATAGTGTGTCTGACCAGGCGTGGGAGTTTTCACTGTGGTAGTCAACGTGTTAAATGACTCCTTGTCAACCTCAATAATCCTGTCAACGCGATTAATATTTCAATCACCCTCTCTCCTTAATTACTGTTTCTTTAAACATGACTCGGGTCGAGTGAGTATCAAGACTATCCCTAAAATTGGCGTAAACGGCGATAAAAAGCGACGCGAAGGAGGCATATTGTTGCAGTCTGAAATCGATGAAGCAGGATACGGTTCTTGCAGGATCGTAAAACGATACGCCGTGGATGACGGTAGACACGTTCGCCGTTTTTGCAAGGCGTTATTTATCCAGCAACTTCCGGAAGCGTCGGTGAGGATTCCCAAGGCGAAACGCAAGAACCGGAGGATGATCGTTTTGCAGTAACAGAGCAAACGGTCTGAGAACGGCCCATTAAATCGACCAGTAAACGATCGGGAACTGGCAATGAGATAACGATTCGTTCACGCTAACCGGCCGCTACCGTAGAAACGATTCATTGTACAAGCTATTGTGCAACAATGCCGCACAGGTACCGTTCCCATTTGTCATTGCGCTGTGCTCCGAATTTGGCAATTCTTGGAGTCACGATTCAATCGATTGCGAGTACATTTGATATGTTCTTCTCTTTATAATGTAGCCTCTTAATACTTCATTTAGGATCGACTAAATCATACACCAACATTTTACTTGAAGAAACTCTGGATGAATCAGAAATCCCTTTAAAAAGCTAGGTGTCCACGTTGTGCGAGATCAGTGTGTTCCGTTAGCTCAGTATTGCAGTAGCTCTGTCAGAACAAGCTGGTGTCAAGTATACAATAAAACCTCTTCATCAAAAGTTGGTGGTCTGAATATTATCCTCTGTAATCGTCAATTCATTACATTCTTCTTTCTGTGTAACCCAGAATCAACTGCTGTGATTACTTAGACGATGGATCTAAAGTTTTACGTTGGGTCTGAAGTACTCTTTTTTGTGACGAGTAAACAGTATTTAGAAGTGGTATAACAAAAGAGTAATAAAATATTAAACTAGACTGAAGGCTCTAATAAAAGAGCATGCGTAATCTACACAGTTTTGAATAACTGTGGGTCAACAGCAACTCTGAAGTACTGAAGGCAGTCACTCATTTTAGTCCTGATAGTGGTTGGAGTAGCTCAGCTTCGATGATCAGACCAGTTCCGGTGTCTCCTCAGAAAAATCCAGAAAAGAAAGATGAAAATAATACTTTGACATCTACAACAACTGCGAATGAGTAACACTTTTGGAAGATAGAAAATAGAAGAAAATTGTTCAACGAACTCTGTGACTCAGGAGAAGTAACCACAAGGCCTGTGAAGGATAAAAGCCTAAAAGCCTGTAAGGAATTTTACCTCCATGTTTTCCTTAATACTGCTTATAAGTAAATTTATCTTACACTAACTGTTGACCACTAATATTAATAGCGAAACTATTAATAGTAACAGCTAAATATGAATATAAAGGAAATATTAATAATACTTGGTCACAAATTTATTCTGTATTATTGGTCTCTCAATTAGAATATCATTATCCTTAAACTGATCACCAGTCGAAATACCAATAATATTTTTATCTTGCAAGTAATATAGATAAACTTCATTTTTCATTTTTGGTCCCTCAACTAGAATCACATTCATAAACTATCAATTATATTACCAATAATATGTATAGCTTGCGAGTACATACTAAGTGATTTCATCAAGTTACCTCCATTCCATAATCAATGTAGACAAAGTTGATTTTTAACGAATGCAACATCTCTTCAAGTCAAACATACATAAATTCAAGAAATGGAATCATAATGAAATTGCAGTAACGAAGTTACATATGCGTTGAGGAAACTGTTCAACGACCTTGACAGGCCAATATTCCTCCTTCTGCCATAATAAATTCCAAAAGCACTGGTTCTGGAAAGCTCGTCTCGTTCCACTGTAAGCGCATAACATCTGAAATTCATTTTCCGCGTTACGCATGGCTCTTAACACTAATTAGCCCTTATCATGACAACACGATCGTATTATTGATATCGTAATTCGAGAGGAAAATGGCACCGCTTCCCCGGCCACCGCGCCGCGTACCCTTCTTCCTGTCTTCGCAATTAACATCGTAGATTTTGTTGCAATCGATATCGCATTCCTTCGAGCGTGCTTTCAATCAGGACCCACGGACGAACGTTTTCAAGGTGTTCAACCGATGATATCGCGCCGCTATTAATTACCATTATCTGTCGGCGATTATCGTTGTCCCGTTACGCCACCGAACGAATAATACCGCTAATGTCTCAACACTTAGACCGCGTCCCACTTTTTCCAATTAATTACGCTTCTGTATCGATATTCTCATTATTCTTGTGTTATCTGCGCGCGCTCCGTTACGACACGAAATTTTTCAACGCTCGTCGAACGATCTTGTCCGTGTGTCGATTTCCAGAAAACCGGTCTGAAACATGTTTCACGCTGTCCGACACGTACACGTGTACCGACCGATAGGTATGAGGTCCTTTGACCTCGAATGATTCATCGATGGTGGTGTGTTTCTCGATACGAAAAATTTGTCTCCTATTTGGGAGTTGTTTCGTATTTTCACCCTTTCAGCTCTACTTGGGACACTGTACTTTGTGCTATGTCTTACCGTACTGGTCCAAGCGTAGATGATTACTGTACCCTATCAACCTGCATATTTAAAGAAATTACTACTTCAGGCTGCCTTATTAAGATCTATATATTCTCTTTGAGTACTTTGCAGTGTCAGAACACCGAAGTAACTCAACAATTGTTATCACGCATATTGTAGTAACGAAATATCCAGTCTACCTCGTGTTCTAACGTAGCAAACTTTAGCACACCTCGAACGTTTCTTTCGAAAATCCGCGCAGTGCATCGCTTATGGTCTAGTTTGCACTCGCGTACCTGCGGACTTTCAGAGTCGCAGCGCCGTAATCGATTTTTGGACATAGTCCTTGAACTGATAAAAATTAAAAGATTCATTTTAGCATCAAGCTATTCGACTATCCAGAAATCTCACAGTTACAGTTCAGGCCAGTGGTAGTTCAATTATCATTGTGTCTCAACAGTTGCAGTGTATTCAGACTCGTAACATTCCCATGTCGTTCATTCCGAGTTCGAGGGTGCGGCAGAAAACGGTGAAGCGTTCAGAATCCTTCAGAATTTAGGTGCTAGTTAGAAGGATCATTGAAGGTGCTTCAGCCGTTGCATCGACAGTCACAGCGTGAAATTTTCCACGTAGGAAATTTCTCTGTGCAGACACGTGGTATCGTAGCTGTGCAACGGGTTCAACCTCGAGTGGTTCGCGAAAGACATCGATTCCGTCGGCCAGAGCCGTTTGGTCTGTCGTGGCCTGGCAGCTAGTGTCCATTGTGAGATCGTGTGCCGTTATGAATCTCTCGTTATAAAACGGATTCTCCGTCTGCTGGGGTTCCATCTCTCTTTCTCTCTCTCTCTCTCTCTCTCTGCGAATCGCATAACTGTATCCATCCACGGCTACACACGTGCGCGCGAGTTTGTCGTCGATGGAGGAAAACGGCCACCGAACGGAGAAAAAAAGAAGAAGGGAGCGAATCCAGAAAGTAACGTTCGAGAAATCTAATTTACAGCTCCGCATAAAATGCCTCGGAGCCATGTACGACTGTTCGTTGCACCGTTACACGCTTCGATCCGTGCCGTTTTGTACGGCAAACGTTTATTTCCGCGGCGACTCGTCCGCGACTTCGCACTTCTTGCTCGATTAGACTCGCCTGAACGAGAAGAGACTTCGAACTTGCACCAGGAGCTGGAAGTACGTTCTTCTTCTTTGTATACACAGGCCAGCATCGCTTGCTATGGTCATTCGGTCGGTGAAGCTATAGTTTGTGGACTATCCTTCAGGACTGGCTGTTTGAGTGACACCCAGTTCTGGGGACGCGATTACACGGTTCGACAAATTTGTAGATGTGGTCTGATGGCTTGCAAATCTTGCTGTAACGCAGAAACGAAACTGAACTGTAGGCATTGTCACTTGGTGATGTTTGAACGCCTGAAAGATCGGTAGTTTAGGTCTCAGATCGAATAGGATTTATCTCCAGGAGGAGCTAGCTCTGGTTGTCCGAATTGCAATACCTATTTTGTTTCTATCAATAAGTTTGTACATTGCAGAGATACTGCGGTTACTTGATGTAAGAGGGACTCATGAAAGCCTTGGCTTCTTACTCTCTGAAAACATATAGTCTTTACTAAGGATCTATAACACCAGTTGTGATTGGTAGAGACTCATAAGGATAATTTTCAAAAAATCTGTAAACCTGGACGATACTGCCTTTAGTGTAAGGATGGAACTCGTTTAAGTAAGTCGTAGTCTGCGGCGTTTTTGGGAGTTTCGAAGAAGTTGTCTGTCACTTTCCTCGAGGAGTAAATCCTTGCTCAAAATTTCCCAACAGTTGCTAGTTATTCAGTCCAATTAACCTATTAACCATGCAATAACCTACACCTCGCGCCGAATCCTCACACCTTACTACCAGAAACAAAATTCTAAAGTCACGTTCTGTTATCTCGCCTCCGTTTTTATCCTCAATCCTCTCTTCTCGCGTGAAGACAAATTGGTAGGACATCAGGTTGCAACGATGGTGTCTGTTGTCATCGCAGCGAATCAGGAGTCGTGAGAACCTCCTCGCCGTGTCTGAAGGAAACAATTTTCCATACAAAATCGCCATTTCCGCCGGCACCGGGCGTATCTTTGTTCTCTGACGGAGACAAAGGAACGCTGCAGCTGGAACAGCCTGCACTGTGAACGGGCCTTTACGAACTTCATAGCTGGAATGCCGAGTCGCCGTGTGTAACGGGCATGGAATGCGCCGGAGGAAGTCGTGTGCGCTCGCAGAAAATTCACGTTCGATCGGTTGAAATTCAGCCACGACAGCCTGATTTCCCATGCAGAACGAGGGACCCGGCATCGCAACACGTGCTTACACCCACGTGACACATTTACACGGGCCACAGGCCGATCATTCCCATCATCATCATCATCCGGAGGTGGTCTCGCGTGATTTATCGTCATTTCGTCGGCCCCTCTAGGCGAGATACCAGGCCACGAACGATGAATCTGACGATTGAGTTGTTTGATCTCGTCCACGGGATCTCTGCTCCGTTCTGTGAAGCTTTGTAGATTTTAGGATCATCAGTGTTGTTGGATGTAGCGACAGGAAACATTCGTGAAACTTCTGTAGAAACTTTGACAACGTAGTACAGGTTTTTATACATTTTTATGTTGTGAAAGCTGGTTCATGATGATGGATAGTGATGGTGAACAGTAGGCTTTAAGACCAAAGTGTCCTGAGGCATAAACGCTAAGCCCCTTCCCAATTTATAGCAGGCTCTCCGTCAAGTGGACCACGTCGTTCAGGCTCTGCATTCCTAATTCTCGAATTCTCTTACACCAATGTCAAGGATTTCAGACATATTGAATAAATTATTCCTATTTCCAACCCAAGCAGCTGTAAAATTAAATTTTCAATTTACAATTGAATGAGCGACCTTGTACCATCACTTCTCTATCTCAGTCGCAGAGGTGTCGCGAGAACAGCAACAAACACTCCTCATAACCGTTGCATCTCGTCACAAAAATAAAACGACCGCTTCCCTTTCAGACCCGCAGATAGTCCCGTCGTGCTAGGCAGTTTCACTGCGGAAGGAGAAATTCTGATCACCGCAGTGTCGGTGGCTCTTTCTGTGGAAAACAGCGGAGCAGCCTTCCGTTAGAAACTCCCATGAACGGAGACACACACGACAGGGCAGAAAGCAGTAGTTTCGCGGATCTTAATGGGTTAATAACGATAATCTGAGCACCGGTGGACGATCCTCTCTGATCGACGATCGATCCACCGGAAAAATGGTAACGCCTTCCGCCTGCGATTCCAGTGAAACGCATTTCGGCCCCTCGGGTAGAAAGTAGCGTGCGCGCGTGGAAAGAGGCGACGACCAATGGGCGTATCTCGTCTCTTGGTCGAGCATTAATGACTTCAATTTCCTGTGGATACACAGGGTACCATCAAGACACCAGTCGTTCCTCTTCGGGAAGGATTACAGTGTGCCAGTTCCAGGAATTTCCCGGGGAAAATCATTTTCGCGTCGCCGTACAGGACGAATCTGAAATCCTGTCAGAGAGTGGGTTGATGTGTTCTGCTGATCAAAGTTAACACGTTGACTCTAAAACAACACCCTCCAATATACATATACTTAAGCGGAGTAACATCATTCTTCTGCGTTGAACTACTCACACAAATTTAATTAGGCGTGTGAGGTACACGGCTTGAGGATCACGGAGCCTTAAATTCTATTTAATTATATAATTATTGATTTTTAGTTTCAACGCCAGTACAATATTGAATATTCACATATTTTTTACTTCATGATTTAGATAGAAAGGAGAAATTGATGTGGCGTCTGGCTAGCGATGACCGTTTTCACTGTGAGGAGGTTCCAGTCTAGAGCTCTCAAATATAGGTCACTTTGAAGAATTAATAACAAGAAAAATACGACAGATAATTTCATGAGTGTTTTTGCATTTTATTAAGAATGTCTTAGGCTATAGAAATTTATTTTTTTTTAAGTGAGCAATGTAGATGGCACTGAAAAGTCGTTCAATTCATTTGGCAAATATTAGGCATAATGAAATTTGTTTCTGAAATAGATCAGCTGTTGGTAGAGGTTGAAATCGAGTTGAAGGTGTTGCAGGCAGACAAAGGTAATCTTCGACGCTTTGATGGATTATTAATCTTTTCAGGGACGAATTTTTTACAATATTTTCAAATCGGCGATTGTCAAGTAGAATAAAATATTATCAATGCTGCCGTACGACAAGTTTTTTGTTTTCATCGTTGAGAGAATCTGTTGTGAATAGTTCTCCACCAGATTTTAATTTTTTTTCACTCAGAATAATTTTAATTTAAAAAAACTGAACGTACACATATGTGCCAGTATCCCTGAAGAGGTTAAATGATACGGCTCCATAGTGTCTAGAATACGGATGAAGTTGATTCACTACCCCCTTGCACGCTGAGAATTTTGGAATATTTCGAGATGCTGTTTTTGAAAATTTAAAATATTATATTCCCCAGAATTTATGAATGGTTATAATTTAATCTGTGTCATGTCGCCGTATCAGCTTCAGGATGAGTCAAAGAGTTAACATTAAGAGCTTGAACCTCCGTTAAGGTCAATAATTGTCATAAATCCGATTAAACGTTTAGCTGAAATCGGAAGTGCATAAATCGTCCGCGAAAAATCGTATTCGCCGATAAACCTAATTGGCAGGCAGTCACGGCACGATCACGATTCATTCAAATGTGATTCAGTGTTTTTGAGCGTGACTGGAGCTGGAATGCCAACTCGAACAGCCCAGTTAAGCGGCATTGAATAATATTCGAACGAACCACGACTGGATCACAATTGTAAATCGAGTCGTGTACACAATCGGGCCTCCCAGACTTTTCAATGGAACTTTTTCGGTCTATCCTCGCTGCAACCTGGCATGGACACGTAACAAATCCTTTAATTCGCACATGAACGGGTTACTGCAAATGATTCGATGGCGAGCGCAAGTGAAATCACTCGTACGATTATTTACATAGTTTTATGGGAGCCGTGACTCACGGTACATGCTGGATTTATGTTGTAAATGAGCCACGCCTTCGGCCAGCTGACTTACGCTGCAAATGGAAACATTCCGACTCATTTCATTTTTTAAATACGAGAATTCATGCTACAGAAACATAACGAGCTGAAAGATTAATTGAAAATTTTGTCCTGCATTTGCAGAAGAAGTAGTATTTAATATGACATGATTTTATTGAAGTGGGACCTCCTCTAACCCACCCTAAGCAACAGAAAGGCAGAGATCATCCGCTCTAACGAGAAGAACTACAAAATGGTACAGAATCTGAGATTTATCTTATGAGGAGGTAGAAGTAGATTTTTTAATCATACGGAATCCGATCAGTCATTCAAAATGGAACCTACTCTAACCCACTCTAAACCCACCTCAAGCAATAGGAAGCCAGAGATCACCCGCGCTAACAAAAAGACCTCCAAAATGGCAAAGATGAGACTTATCTCATGAAGAGATAAAGTAGGTTTCTAAATCATACAGAATCTAATCAGTCATTCAACATAGTACGCCCAGTATACATTGTTTCCACTTTGAGCGTCTCTGGAGCACTTAGCGCGCCTGCAGCTCCCGCGGATGACCGTAGTGACAGATGGGAATTGCGGTACACGCAGTTATCAAGCATTTTAATGCACTCTGCATTCAGCGTGGCTTATCAGGCTGTATCAAGGATGCGAGGATCACTGGACTGGTACGTTTCTAACAGGCAGCCATTAATACCCCGCGCCGTACACTTTGCCGTCGACCAAATAAACTTGATGTTTGGATATTACATGTTCGGGATTAATGAACCGGCAGAATATTCCGAAAGGAGGCATCTCCAGCTTTTTGAATGCATAATTTATCGCGAGGGGAGCGTTTACGGGAGTTCATCGTTCGCCGACTCGTCGATATTAACACGCGTAAAAATTCCGCAACTCGCATTCTGCACTGTGTTTAGAGACGGTCCATCGTCCAACCACCGGCACAGTCGTAATTCTCCTCGTGTCTCTGTTGTTGCACGACGGCCAACAACGTATCATTTCGCGTTGCACACAGCCCGGCCAGCGTCATGTTTAATGCGATAACAACTAACAATCAGCCGTGCGGCCCTACGCACGCGCGTGTATGAAAATCACCGACGTGGAAAGTGTTACCTTCCAGGACCGATTGCGTCTCGGACGCCGCCGGTGTCGGGATCTCTTCAGAAATATTTGAAAACGTTGAAAAGCGGAATTTGATATCGGCCAAGCCAGCTGATTTTAGGCGGCTCGCATACAGGAGAGATTTTGGAAAGCGAAAAATGTGTGTCGGAGAATCCAGACGAAATAAATCCTTCGGTCGCGCGGCATGTTTCTTTATACTTGCTGGATTAACTTTTTTATTATACAAAATTTATAGATTGTGAAACGCACTATAATTGAGCCAACTGAGCAGCTCCACTTAATTTAAAATAATTTTTCAGTTACATTACTCGAGCACATGAATGTTCATAACATCATCACCTTTCTCTACCTTTCATTTTATGGAGTCGATCAGTGTGGCTTCTCAACGGCTCAATTATGTATTTTTGGCAGTTTTCGAAATGTTTGTTTGCAATAAAACATGGCTGTGGTTAATTCTTTGCACTTGCGATTCTGCTCTCAGCTGCCACGACTTCACGTTACTTTCCATTACAAGGTAAATGTAACGGAAAATTGAATATAGTGTGAAAGAATTCTAGAGGAGGGGGTAGAAATTCTCTGGTACGTTTCAATAGAAAAATTGAAGACGATAGTGAGTGAACAACTTGAAATGATTTTCATTTTCAGTAATATACAGTAATAAATAATTATATGTCATTGACTTATGAGAAATAACTCAAGTATCAGGATATCCCATAAGTAATGTACTTCTCTACCTTAGGCTGCGTTTACATTGGGAAGTTACTTGTACCAGTTACTGGTACCAGTAACTGGTACAAGTATCTAGTCTGGCTAGTCCACTTAGAAGCTACTAGTACAAGTAACTTACCAATGCAAATACCTACATGCCCTTAGGTTGGGGCCTGGCTAGCTTATAGCCAGGTCCTTTGTAGCTTAATAACTTATAAATGTAAACGCAGCCTTATAAAACATTTATTAAATAAATATAAATATATCATTCCATTTTGTTCTGTAAAAAATTGGACTATGCATGTGGTGGAATGTAAGGGAAGTATTTGTAGTAAGTCGATGAAAATTTAACAAAGAGCTGTTGCAAACACTGTCGTAAATATTATCTGCCCTTAAAGTCCTGAACCCCTTTTTTAACATCCTGTGTATAACGAGGGTAGAAGCTATTACAAGCGCAAAGGGGTTAAGAAAGACCCTGGCCCAAGCTTTTTCCAAGAACGTGGCAACCGGACCGTGCGTGCAGTAAATTTCACCTGAATGCCTCCACCGGACTCAGACGGTCGTGTGGATGCAAATCGTGGACGGATGTAAATACTTTCGATTCCAGTCAGCGTGCAGAATCGTTATCAGACCGTCGAAACTTTTCCTCAGAGCAGAAAGAAACGATGGAAAAGAAGCCGTCTGTGCACCGGGTGCGCTACTTTCCATCGAGGATCCACCGTTGCTGGACCATCGAACGCCGCCCTGGTTATTTGCAAATCGTCAACCTCCTGTTTATGGCCGTCATTTTCAGTTGGCCGATCGAGCATTTACGGGACGACATTCAAATAATCTCGATCGTTGCTCGCTCAGCCGAGTCGAAGGCAACAAGACGATCAGCTGCATCCAATCTCAACATTTATTATCCTGTGCCGTCGTCGCGGCTTGTCTCTTCCCCTATCCGCCCATTTCTCCCTGTTTTTTTCTTTTAATTCCTTGTCCCAACCGCGGTAGCGAATGACGGAATACTGTAATCAATGCTCACCGGCCGAGAGATCGTCGTGTGGCATCCTAGATTGAGGTCATCGAGATTTTTTTCTCGCGTGTCCATGATGCATGACGGCCTCGTGAAAAGCAGCCGTGAGATGAATCGTGTCTAGCCATCGCTACTGATGGGATAACTATTTTATCGGGACGCTGAAGCACTTAAAGGGACTCTCAGACGATCAGTATATATTGTCAGTGCTGTCAATACTTATTGACAATCTGCACTCGCCTCACACGTTCAATATTTATTGACAATGCAGTCTGCTGTATAAATAGTGTGATTGATAATGTGTTAAAAAAATTTTATATTTACATTTCAAGCCAAGTTTCATCGAAAGCACTGTGTTCCTGTTTATAACCTCCCTTTGTCAGCCTCAACTATTCTAAACTGTTTCTTGAATCGCTTCTTGGGCAGCGATTTATATAATAGAAAGTGTATACTGCATTGGCAGGCAGAGATCTAAATTCATGGATAATTGTGCAGGGAAAAATGCCAACGATCCCCTGGTAGCTGCAATCCGAGGAGCACCTGCGCACCCCAGAAAAAAAATGGCTGGGTTAATCGTAGATTAGCCTTTTATGCCAAAGAGAGTTGTTGCCGGGCTAATTATCATCCAGGAAGGATCTCCTTGTTCTTTTCTTGCCGCAGCGCGAACAGCGTGCACCATTTTCGTTTCTTAAGAGAATGCTACCATAGGCTTCGTGCTCGTGTTTACAGTTTGCTTAATTCCGCCAATTATCGTGTTTCGCGGAACGAACGTTCCGTTTCTTATGGAAAAATCTCACGATAGTTAACAGCCTCGTATGTCGATTCCACCAGGTCAATTTGAACTGTTCATGTTCGCCCCTGAATCCTTTCACAGTTTTCACTCGTCATTCCTCAGGTTCCCAAAGAAACGGACTGCCCATAACTTGAACTGAACGACTTTCAGCTTTGGATAGCGATTGGATCATGACACGATCTTCAACGTTCCCTAGGAATCCTGCAGCGTCCATGGAATCACGTTTCAAAACCTCAGAAGGCGTTCGTGCCGCCAGTTTCAATCCCAAGAAGTTTAACCCTTTACCTAGGGGTACTGTAGTTGTCTTGAACAAAAACTATGGCTACCAGCGTCAGCTATAGTCGCTTAATCGCCTGGTAGCTTGTTAAGAGTTATGATTTGTCCAATTAAATTTGTTATTGCAAACCTGGAACGGTATACAACCGTCAGAGGGGAAGCCTGGTATTGGGTTGCAACGCCTGGGACCATCCGGATGTTAGAACGTTTGCATTCACTATGTGCGATGACAATTGTTAGTTTCCAGTTTCTAGGCCTTTGAGAGCCTAAGGAAGATAAGAACGAACAATCGAAGGTCTCAGGGTGTTACTTTCGAATTTATAGGGCAGTCAGGTTTAGCGTGTCTAAGAGAAAGGTTGAACATAGTACCCTTAAAGTGTGTGCAATTCTTTGTTTGATACTCCGTCGATCCTTCTTATTCGCTTGTTACATTATATCCACCTTACATGATATAAATTTTATTTTGGAACAATGTACGATATTGTCGACATTTGACCAGACGCTGCCATAACAAAAGGGTTAAAGCTCATCACCTGGCGTAAACACCGCGATCGCGATTCGAGCCGTGATCTCCAGACGTTTCGTCACATCCTCCACGGTTATTAACGCCGCATTAGCATTCAATGGGACCGTTAATTGGCCACGAATTGCCTCTCACGAAGACCGTCGACGCGGTGGTGAAACGGACGGAAGACGTTGCGCAAGGAAAGGGGACCATCCATGTCCCGGCAAATATCCGAGATGGTTTTTCAGCCGGGGGAATGCGAATTGACTTCTTTCTCGGTCGCTGGAGGATCAGGTATGGAAGATCGACTACACTTCCGGGCGTCGGTTAGCATTCCACCGCCGGAGAACTCTGAGCCATAGCGGAAAAATCCCTGGACTCTCGTGTAGTCCGCTAATGGTCGTCAAGATCGACGATCCAGGGTCTCGATCGACGCGATTTTTCACGAGCATTCAAAGCGAATAGGTAGGCAACCGCAACCGAGTCGTGGCGCCTCTTTGCCGATCCCTTCCACCCAAACGCGTCGCCTCTTTCATTCTCTCTCTCTTGATTCTGTTCAGGGAACCGATACACCTCGAGCAAACAGCCGGCGAGAAGCATTACGAGTACCCTGATGCTTACAATGTGTGTTCGCCACTATGTGGATTCAACCCAGCTCGTAGCTCTACCCAGTTCGCTGTTGCGTGCCGGTCGGTAACTATTCTTAACTGTACATAGATCACGACTGTTAAAAACGGGTGCTCGTATGATAGGTGTTGAACGCGGGGGGGGGGGGGGGGGGGGGGGCAGAAACTTACTACTCAAATACGAATCCTTCTGACTTCACAATTTATTCGCCAATTGGCTTCGTTTCTGGTCACTATACACACTAGTACAAGATGAAGAAAGATGACTACAGTCTCTTATAAACACGATAAAAATTATTACAAAGATACAAAACGATACCGGAGTAACGGGCTGCTCAGAATCGGGATTAGCCAAGGAGGAATGGAATGTTCGTTGAGGTGTCTTCGCAAAGGGCGAGGGTAACTAGTATCTCGTAGCAAAAGGCAACGCAACAAGCTGTACGAGAAGCATTAATCTATCCAAATCACAAGTCAGAGTGTTGTCGAAAGTAGAAGAATCTGTTCTTATTCTCAGATTCGTAAGTAGATATACACAGTGTTAACAAAAAAACACTCAATATTTATATGGTATATAGGACACACCATACTCAGTCAAAAAACCTTAGTAAATATAGGTCGAAAGCTCAACCGTTTCCGACATATAAACATTTTTTTATGTTAGCATCATGCTTGACTTACTGGCTTCTACGTGTCGCATGCGATGTTTACCTCAGTGTTTATAAACCGCAAAGATGGATTGGACGTGGTGGACCAGTTACATGACCCCCTCGATCCCCTGATTTAAATCCCTTGGACTTTTTTTTATGGGGATATTTGGAAAGCAAAGTGAATTCTTTGCCGATAAATGACTTAGAAGAATTACGTAACCGAGTCCAGCATGCTTGTTATATAATTCGACAGAGATCTGGAATTTTCGAGAGAGTTCGCGACTCTGTAAGAAGAAGATGCCAAGCATGTATGGAAATGGAAGGAGGCCATGTGGAACATTTTCTGTAAATATCGAGAAGCCAATAGTAAGCCAATCATGATGCTAACATACAAAAATGTTTATATATCAGAAACGGTTGAGCTTTCAACCTATGTTTACTGACGTTTTTTTACTCAGTATGGTGTGTCCTATGTACCATATAAATATTGAATGGCCTTTTTTAACACCCTGTATGTACTACCCTACGGGAAGGGACGTAGACCATAGAGTCTTGACGAACCCTACCCTTAGTCACTAACAATAAGAGCAGAGTTTGTTTGGTGAAAGCGTTCTACTTGGAAGGTCTAGCGAAAATAGACTCTTTGCAATCGCTAAATTGACATAGCGATTGATAAACGTGGTTGGTCATCCAACATCGTATGACCCTCACCGTAATAGCCCCCAGGGAACGGATACCGTGCGTCCAATGGATTTCGTCATGAATTGCTCGAAATCGCTTGAATCTCGTCACCTTGCCCGAGGAAGCTTGCGTTTTCACACGAGACTGACGCTGGTCCCGTCGAGAAAAGAAAAATCTGATGCCTACGTTGCGAGACCGAGGGTCCTTTGAGAGCCTGCAAAAGTTAGGCCCCCAGGGGAACGGCATAATTGGAGCAGAGTTATTCAAATACGAATCACGCGATCGCCACAAATTGCGTGATTAACTTTTTCTTCTGATGTCCGTGAGCTACCGCCGCAGCCTTGAAATTTCGTCCGCTGTATAGAGGGTGTCCTGGGAGGAAATTTTATTCTTCATCGGTTGTCTGGGCAAGCTTCGTTTACGCGCGGTTCGTTCAATGACTTTTTACATAGCATTTAGGTCTACTTACGTATATGGCATTCGTGCAGGTGTCATGGTCTAGAAGAGTGAGACTGAAAGAAAGGCCATAGACCAGCGATCGATTCCGATTGCGGGAGCGCACGCTATCATAAAGACGAGCCAGCGATGTTAGGCCACGGAACGGCAGAGATTCCATGCTCTCGCATATCCCGCTAATGGCCTGCTCGAAGATCAACGATGCAGCATCGACGATCGGCCAATTTTTCGCGGTACAATCGACCGGCAAAGCAGGAGGACACCGGCTGGAACGAGTCATGGCGCCTCCTCGTGCATTGCATTGCCTATTCACATGCGTTCGCCTATGCTGCACGCGACCATCCTCATCCTTGCAACCATGTAGTTCCACCAACGTATATCTGCGGAAATGGAGTCGTTCGTGACGATTTTCATCGAATTAACCAAAGCTGGACGGTCTGCGTGAGCGGAATCCTGAGATTCATAATCTGAGTTTATTTTGAGAGCGACATGAGTCACATTTTTGCTATTTTTAGATGTTTTACCTCTAGTCTTGAGTTTGCTTTTCAAGTCGCTGAGTGCCTTGACAAATGAGGAATGTCTATATGAGCATACATAGTTCACTTTTAACAATCCTCTGATAGTCAGAGGCCCCATAGTACAAACTTTTCAAGGAGGGATACTCAAGTTCGTCCGGTGTTGGTCATATGAGAGATGATATTTCGCATCACTAGTGTGACTCGTTGTTTTAAAGCTAATGTAGGCAAAATATGGTATTATTGAGAAATATGTAAGACTATTCCACTGTGAACAATTTCGATGTCTCAGGCGTACTAGCATGAATTTAAGGCGACGTAGTCTCGAATATGGGGTCTAAAAGATGTTGAGGATGCTCGTGGCCAAATTCACGACAACCACCACCTAAGTAGGTTGAACTGATTGTCTGGAGTATAATTGCCTTACTTTAATTACTGATCACCAGAGAATAAAGATTAAATACACTTTCATCAAGCTGCACCTCGATTCTTCATGAGAAGAATACCACTGTACTTAGCTCGTCACTTGTTATATACAAACATAGTCATTCGACAATCCGAAAAATTCGACTATCCAAACACTGTGATTCCCAAGTGGTTCCAGTAATGAAGCTGCTACCATATTTGGACAAGAGAAGAGAAATGGATGTAAATTCGGTGCACCACAATTCAGGTGCTCCAGTTATGCGTTACCACACGCACAATTATCGCTCATCTTCGAAACTAATTGAAAAACATGCATTGGCAATGATTCAATTATAAAAGTTTCATTGCATCTTGACCCGATTTCCACCGGCGTTCCAGAAACGCTTCAGTTTGACTGAAACGAGAGCCTGCTGTAGCGTTGGCATACTAAAGAACGTGTCCAACGTCTCTGACATGAACCTTCTGAGCCTCTATCATTGAACTTGTCCATGACGAATCATAGTGC
This sequence comes from Macropis europaea, assembly GCA_916610135.2. Lineage (NCBI taxonomy): Eukaryota > Metazoa > Arthropoda > Insecta > Hymenoptera > Melittidae > Macropis > Macropis europaea. The sequence goes on from OU744344.1 coordinate 26,316,781, forward strand.
AATTTCTTGGCACGTAGTATTACTTTCTCTAATTTTCCTACGTCGAAGAAGATGGATTGGATCTATCTCCATTATTCCTCAATCTTACGGTTAATATCTTCAGGGAGAATTTTATTGAAATTGGATAAAAATCATAGCTAATCAGTAAAAACACAAGAAATTGAAAGAATTCTCGTTCATCAAACACTTTACATTTCTGTCTGAGTACTGTGGAGCCCCAAAATTTTGGCACAGCACTTTCTGAACGATCTGTGTAATTGAACTTGGCCCTGAAGAATACTTTTCATGGAGTATCGTACCACTTTCTTCAATTTCCCTGCGATGGTCGCGGAAAGCTGAAATTCCTCCGAAGGGACACGATGGCTGCGTAGATGGGGAGTCTGGTACGCACGGAGCGTGTAAAAGCGTGCGTGCGTATGCGTGACTAACCGCTCGCGCGCGGGTCAATGCCTCGGCTGTCCTCTTCGAGAGTATCTACGTACTCTACCTTCGGCTACCTTCGCTACTACGTTATGCGCTTCAAGATCGCGGATCTGACGAGCACGCGTTTTCAACCGTGTGCTCCGTACTCGCGAGCTTCACGTTTCCGCGAGGCGGCCCTCTTTGACACGTGAACAATCACCGTGACCACTCGCTCCGATGAAACAACAGCTTCTTCGTGATTAATGATCATGACCGGCCTATTCGATTCGGTACCATTCGCTGAATATTGCACACCGTTGAAGGGCACCGACTTCTGGATTCTTACGATATGCGACCCTCTCTGAAACCACGCTTCCATCTGAAGAACGCAAAGTAGCAATTTTCATTAATTTAGTCGTCGCTTCATGCTGAAATATGCAAATTCTCGTGAATTTCATGCAAAATCACTGATATTTCCGTAGAAATTTCAGTTTTCATTGATCTAGTCATCGATGTAGGTTGAAATATGGAAATTCTTGCATAATTCATGCGAAATCGAAGATATTTCGGTAGATGTACTTCGAAATAGAACTTTTTATTGGTCTAATTATCGATTTATGCCGAAATACGCAAATTGTCACGAATTTCATGCATAATCGCTGATACTCCCGCAGAAATAGCAGTTTTCATTGATCTGGTCTTCGATTCAGGCTAAAATACTCAAATTCTCTCGAGTTTCATGCAAAATCGCTGACATTTCGGTAGAAGTATCGCTAAATAGCAGCTTTCATTGATTTAGTTGTCGATTCATGCTAAAATACGCTACGTTGATCGATTTCCATATTAATATGGTAATTTGTGAACAATGTTTACTAAACCTCGATCATTTATCATACTCGCGATTATTATACATATATATGTATACATTTTTTGTTTGTTTCCTTACATATATTTGTCTATTGTTTCTGTGAAAATATGTGATGCAACAGTATCTGGAATAATTATAATTTTTTTTACTTATCAAATAGTAAATCTTAAACACTAGCCCTTCCCGTTCATCCATCGCTAAAGATTACTAATCCATCCCGTAAAAGATTGAACAAAAATTCTGGAAGTTCCACAAATTTATTTTCATCAGTAATCATAAAATTAAAAAAGAAACTGATTGTACCCTGAAGAGGTTGATCAGAATTCATCGAACCATTAATTACGGCAGAGTTACAGTAGAGCATAAACCAAGAAACTTCCGAACAAAGTTCTAACTTGAAAAACCAATATTACTGAGGTACTGTACGTGTCTATGTAGGTTTTTAGTATCAGCAGCAAGTCGATTATTTCGATCGAGCCGTGTACTCGGAAGATCCGCAGTGTTTCCCAAGGTAGAACCCATTCCGTGGCAATAAATGGCGAAATTACGTTCCTTAATGGCGATCCCGTTGGTCAGCTGCTCTTAAAATACTCTGAAACCCGCAGTTACTTCATCGTGCCTTAGGTACGCGTTTATGGTGCCCTATATAAGACACACCGTATAGTAACGTGCAGACTCACAGGCTAATATTTTAATACGTGATAATTACCATTCGACGCCAATTAAACGGCATGTCGTTCAATCGTTTCCGCGAGGCTATCATTCCGAACACGTTAACCTCATGATGAAGTCTCTATAATTTTGAATTATAACTCCGCTGGAACCTTGATCGATCGTCTGCCGCTGAACCTTGGCACGCAAAACGATTTCACTTCGAATAAATTACGTCCACAAGATTTTATTTTTCGAGAAACAACGGTACTCTATGCGTTCGGAATTTACAGGGAAAAATGCCTAACATTCATCAAGCCCGCGTTTGAGTTCGGCAGCAACGTTACACGGTCTGATGCTCCGTTCCTATTGCAAGCTGATTAAGTGGTCTGGATTAATTGTTTCCTGAATTAATTGATACGTTGGAAAATTCTCGTGGCAAGAATCGGTCTCTATTACCGAATCTAATTTGAAATTCCACCCGAAGAACCGAGTACGATGAACTGCAATTAAGGTTACAGCCAGACTACGCCGTTTTTAGGCTCGTTAACTCCTTGAATAGTTTCATCAGTCCACGACGAAACCGCTGAAAGACGGATGATGCTGTTATCGTAAATTCACCGTGTTTACACGTCTCGCAAACAGCAGGTTATGCGATCCGACGCCGGCGTTTCCAAAAGAACCGCGCGAGAAAGTGAGAAAACGCCGAATGATTAAGCGAAACGCGACACATCATGCACCGATTACCCCGCCAAGCTCTGATATCGAAAACCAATTTCTTGCAGCCGGATTATAATACTTTAAAGTCATTATCACTGATAGCCGTACTTACAGGTGAAATTATCTGAATCAGCACGATTCGAGGCAACTCGTAAGGTCAGGACGGTCCCGACGAACATTACCGGGGATATTTCTGATCGAGCCAGCGAGATCGAGAAGTAGCTGCGGCCCTCTTTTGATCAGTCGATACACGATCATACAGCAGTTCGTGACCATGGCGATCGTGACTCCTATTATTATCGTGGCTAACCCACAAAACGAAGTATCCTCGCCCTGTGTCCTCGTCGGCGAACCTCCTCCTGCGTGGCTGTTGTTGCTGCATTACGCCCCATCGGACCATGAAACCCTGATGATGCGCCGACGGTTTCGCTCAGACCAGATTACCTAAATAATAGCCTGCACGCCTTCGATCGTATCGTTCGGTGGAACCGTCTTAAATACTTCAATTTATTTAATTCAACCGTTAAACATGGACTCTGGTGAATAGCGCTTCAGGTTCTTTAGGATACGGGGTGTCCATGCAACTGGGCGGAGGTGTTCTGCAAAACTGCTTCGAGATGAAACGTTGAACGTCACGTGAAACAGTTTCTACGAAACAGCCTTCGACCCTGAGTCATCGAGGGTAGATCAAGTAGATCAACCGTACCACATAGCTTAGACACCTAATAGTCGATTCATACATCTCTTGTTTGGATCGTCCAGACGCATCAGGTCCAAGCTTTCCAAAAAGAATCGTTAGAGAAAATGATTATGCTACACCGTTAGGTCTGGTAGCGTCTGCAGTTACAGTCGTTCACAAAAACGTAGATTGATGATTCTCAAGAACGCTGATGGTCCGATGCTCTGATATACTTGGTGCATTATTTTCTATCCTGAAATGGTTCGAAGACACAGTTTCGCCCGGTTGCACACCCTGCGTACCAAACACAGGAATTAGATTACTATAACGCGAGGCTACCGCGTCTGAAGAGATTCCGATGGTTCCAGTCACAGAGTTTCTATGCCACGCAAACAAAGTTGCACGCTGATTACACGCGAGCTATCAACCGACGATTCGTTCGCGTTTTACGTTCATTTGCATCCTATTTCCCGGAACACCATGAATATTCCATCGGGATATCGTACGGCTTAATACCCCCGACCGCCTAATCAGCCAGCGAATCCCTAATGAGGTGTGAAAGTCATTAATTAATGAAATTGTTATTGTAAACTCGTTAGGCTAATTGGCGATGTTTAAGCGAGCTGCGGAGATAAGAGAGCTCCTCTCAGCGATGCTTCCCACAATAAATAGACGAATCGAAATGCGGTGGCCGTGAACCGTACAATCCGCCACGAATCCAGCGGAACCGAATTTTAGGCCCCCGTCGGGATCGAATGTAATCGAATCGAATCAAAACGGCGCGGCGGAACGTTTGATACGCTGCTCGACCGTCTCCGTTTCGCCGGAACGAAACGAGCCAGCGAGGTACCGTTTGAAAATTCCAACAAGAAAACTCCACGGAGTTTGCTCTGCAGCGTGAATGATCACCTGACTCACACTTGGACTCAAAAATCATTGTACGATTTATATTAGACCGTTGCACGAAAAAGTTAACGAGTTAATCGAAACCAGCGATTTTTTAAGGTTTTTGGAGGCTCGGGTTTGAGTTGCTGTTGTTGGGGACCTCTAACATAGATATAATGTAAGGTAGAAGTGAAATTAGCGTTTCTGTTGTTCGATTGTCCTTCAAATTTTCTCGTAGAACCTTTTTACCCTCCATAGCAATCGAAGTATTATAAACCATGCTAAAGCGTACTGTCTGTGATTTTGATGATTGACAACTTCTAGCCCTGGAGCCCTCGGTGTATTTCTGCGGCGCAGACCTTTCAGATCATGGTTTTCAAATTGATCGGGAGTTGCAAAGTAGAAAATATGTTTTTGCCAATTTAAAATTGACCCAGGCTATATCATCTTGGTCACTGATACGCCCAGCCAGTGACTGTTTAGCCTATCATGTATTTAGGACACTCTGTGCGAACAAGTACTCTGTTAATCCCATATTGTCCCTTTTCTTGAAAAACTAGCAGTAGGACCATCAAACTCTCTCTCTCATGCCTGTTCTAAACAATCAATCCTATGACACCCGGTAGCCACACGGTTTTTTATCACCTGCTAACTTCTGGTGTCCATCCACTAAACCTCTCGACGTACAGACACAGAAGAATCCTCACGCCAGCCGTAAATAATTCTAAAGCAAAATAGCCCCACGCAATCTGCCTTGACTTCTCTTAAGAACACACCGTCCATGACACGTCGAGGACGAACTCTGTACGATGATACTTTTCTCTGGTTTCAGCGAGTCGGACATGGCACCGAACGCGGAGGAGGAGCTGCTGGTAGTAAAACCCTGGGGACCACAACCGGAAAAGGTCAGTATACAAGTTTTAAAGGGGAAACAGCAGCATACCCAAAGGATTACGTGTGCCGATAGCAGAGTCTCTCGGGAGAGTGGCGAGGAAAAAAGGCGGATCGTGTAGCTCGGACGGCGGTAAAACAGCCGTCGCGCTTATTCAAGCTGCGGCAGGATGTTTTCGATTAGCATATCTTTCAACATTCAGTCAATATATAGAGTAGAAGGTAGGCGTGCGGAACCTGCTGCTCGTTTTGTCCCTGCGCAGCCGTGAGAACCGCGCTTCGTCCAGGAGGTTCGATAAACGACACAGAAAATGTGTTAAAGGAGGATGATTACGGGTAGTTAGGCTCCCGGGATTCCTTGTTTTCTATCATAATCCCTCCAGTTCTAATCTATTTGTCGTAATCGCCGCGAGAATCGCTGCATTATCTATGCGTCCAAGTCTCATCCGACTATTTTTCACCGTTGACGATTATAGATCGCGCGGCCAAAGGGAAGACCGAGATTACTGAACACTCTGATCGAATTACCAAACGAGTTCCTCACGTTTACAGTTTGATTCCGTCCGCACGCAAATCGAGGACTCCCTGCCAAAACGAGCACGAGGCTTTCGTGTAGCCAGGACTCACAAAGATATGAATATTTGTAGTAAATACGTTCACCACTTTATGATTCTCTTCGTGTGAATAATTCAATATAAATTCAGCCGGTTGATCGATGAATATTTACAAGAGAATTGTTCTAGGTCGATTGATCATGTCGTGCACCACTGGAGTAGCCCAAAGCACAGCTATTTCTGCCATCAGCCAACCGACTACAGGCTCTAGCCTTTGAATCGTCGAGACAATCATTCAGCTGGTATTTAACCGAGCTGCTCACGGTTTTAATATCCAGCCATGCGTTAGCCTGCGCTCTGCTCGGATGCATCGAATTCTGCAGTTCGTAATCACTGCACCGGCATTTGTATACGTCGCGAAGCTGCGAGGGAGGTAATTAGTCACCGCTGATATGATTAATCGACTAGTGAATCGTATTAACTCCCTCGAAGAACGTTTACTGGCACCCCGCACGAATGATCATTCTCTCGAAAGCACGCGACGCGACCATCCCTGGTATTCGAACAACCGAAACGATTTTTCTGCGACTTTCTCAACGAGCATTCCATCGCAGACATGTACACCGAGATCATCCTGGATTTCACGGAAGATCTTGGTTGTTCAAAAAAACAAGGTAACCTATTTAAGACGGAAGATTTACGACATAACGACACCCATCGGAATTCTCACTCCAATGCACGTGAAAGCCGAGACTTTTACCCGTGCGCGTTCTAATTCAGCAAAAATCGCGCTGTGGACTCTCGAGCATGATCGAACTCAGATCAGGCGCAGAATCCTGTTTCAGCCGTCCTCGTTTCGAATCGTCCGAAGTCTCGTAGTCAAATAAACGTCACGAGAAATGACAAAGTGACGATCGTGTGTGGATGAAGAAAGCGTGACGTTCCTGTATGTAGGTTGCACGTAAGTTTGTTTTGTTTCGTATGAATTCTCCCGTAGCATCGTTTTCGTCAAACCGCCTAATTGCATGCGTAATTGCGCGGGTTTCAGCCCTTCCGCCTAACGATCTCCCGCCTGGAGATCCCGTTTCGCCGGTGGAACAGGCAAAAAGGAACTGAAAAATGATTGATCTATGCACACCTCGCGCTCCATCACGATCGCCATTAGACGATTTACGTACGTGTCCGTGGTATCGTGCACAACATCCCGGAAAGGAACTCTAATTACTTTATCACTTTCGGAAAAAACCGCGTCGTTACCAGCCAGCTCCGTATTCATCAAACGATGATGGCCCATCAGCGTCCACGCTCGATACCGGGGGAATGATTGATCATGACTGTCAACGACCCCGTGCCACGTTGCATCCGAAAGCATCGGTCGTCTGGTTTCTGTGAAACCTCATCCATCGGATAGAAACGGAACGTTTTCCGCGGTTTCGTCCGCTTTTCCCCGCCCGCGAAATGGAAACCTAGTGTCTAGTTGAAGCCACCTGAGTAACCGCGATCGATCGATTTTGTTTCGAGCATTCGAAGTACCTCCGATCAGGAGACGTTTAGAAAGTGCCACTGCCTGGATAGTGATTGCTGAATGATTTTTTTTTTGGAGATATTTTCGATCGATAGGGTTTATTTTAGGGATTTCGAGGTCAGTTTGGGTTTAGTTAGACGCAACAGAGCTAGATCAGGTGCTATTGTGAGTGTGTTATTATTTTGAGAGGTGGAATTATAGGATGGGAGTATTTTATAGGAAATTAATTTCTGTGCTCCGTGCGGGACTTTGCAGTCGCCTTGCTGGCGAAATTTTCTAAAGCCAGTTCACAAAAGAATATTAAAAACATGATTTTTCAAGACCAGTTTGGATTTATTTCGATGAGGTGCTATTTTGCGAGGTAGAATGATAGGGTGGGAGTATTTTATAGGAAATTAATTCGTGTATCTCGTAAGGGACTTTGCAGTCGATTGAATTACTGAATAAATTCTCTGAAGTGACTTCACGAAAGAATGTAAAAAATTTGGTTCTTCGAGACCAGTTTGCGTATATTTAGACGCATCAGAGCTAGCACAGGTTTTATTTTGAATGTTTTGTTATTTTCAGAAGTAGAATCATAGGATGGAAGTATTTCATAGGAAATTAATTCCTGTATTTCGTAAAGGAATTATTGAATAAATTTTCTAAAGTGAGTCCACAAAATAATGTAAAAAATAATATTACTTATTAATGATATAGTGTTCTAAAAATAATGAAATATTTACTAGTAAGTAACAATAACACTGGAGTATTCACATTGAATTTCTAATTTCTAAAGTGATGTAAAGGATAGAGATTGAACATGAAAAGTTTTTACAAGATATTTTTTTAATCAACTTCGAGGCGCGACTGATCTTGTTTATCACGAAATTGACAGTTGAATGAATTTTCATGACCGATCCGCATTTCAACGGGGAATCAATCGCCACGGCAGCTACGTCTGCACCGCAACCTATGGACCGCGAGGCGATAATCACTATAATCCTATCGATTTATGGTTCGAAGCGCCGTGAAATTAACTTCAGCCCTCCCGCATGAATATTTCATAGTTAAACGCGGCTGTAACTCGCGAGATTTCGCGATGCGTTCGATACGGGCATCCGTGGAACAGTTGCGCTACTGTTGCAATCGATTTTCGATTTTCCATGATCAACCAGATCTCGAACAATAACTTGTTTTTGTACCATAGGAACTCTGTAATGGACCGGATATTGCACGAGTAAATAGAGATCATCCAACGATCACGATTCGTTTGTTCGGGGCATGATTTAAGCAGGAACAAACAGACAGTGGTTTTAATTAACTCAAGAGTCATTTCAAAGCTCAGTTAATAATTGGAATATAATTCATAAAACGTCTGCAACTGCTCCAACCGCAAAAAAAATTGCCTCTACTCTAACAACATGTCACACGATACGATCATTCTTAATATTGTAGCCACACGAGTGATAGAAACTTTCAGTAAGACTTGGCCTGGGGCGATAGTAATATGTTTTTATTAAATATATACTCTGTACAGACAGTTCATAGAATTTAGAGAAAATTGAAAGGATAAGTTAAACTATGATGTGATGGCAAGGTACACTGCTATTACAAACCTAATTTAAGATATATAATCTTATACGAGCGAACAAATTAAAATTCGAGCTTGAACTAGAAGTGTTCGAACTTTAATTTAAAAATAGAACCGACCTGTATCACAGCTAGAGGTTGCATAGGATATTTCAGGACCTCACAAACCTCGGTGTTACATCAAGCAGCTGACACATTAGAATTCTCATCTTAACACTGCTATTATAAACCTAATCTAAATCATAATCTTATATAAACAAACAACTTAGAATTAGAGCTTCAAGTAGAGGTAGAAGCAATGGAACTTTGATTTAGAAATAGAACTGAACTGTATCAGAGTTAGAGGTTGCGCAGGATGTTTCAGAACCTTCAGAAGTCTTGCTGTTACATCAGTCAGCTGACACATTGGAATTCTGATCTATAATACACCCTACCTGTAATTCATTCCCACGTAATCGCTCGGTGCATTGTACAACTCTGCGTTGAAAAGTTTTCAAGCAAAATAAATTAGAAGCAAGGCTGCTGCTTCCTTCAATTAACGGAGCCTTTGCATGCTTATCTGAGGAGACGGATGTCGTGCTCACAGCCTGTCGATTTTCTTTGCAGGAACGATTAAGACCACCTACGTACAACGCCGAGGACTACGCAATCGCTCTGAGACGATGGGGAAGGCGGCCATTAGGAAGTGTTCAAGACTCTCAGGGTACCCTGCCCTCCACAACCAGTTCGAGTTCCGGTTACGCTTCCGGAAGCGGCGAGATGACCTTGAGACAATTCACGTCGGTCAGCGAGCTTCTGAACAAGCTCAGAGCTGACCTGAGGCTAGCCTTTCCAAGGTTGGTAAACGTTATCGTTAAAATAATTAACACTTTGAACGCCAAACTGTATTAACACATTGTACACGGACTATCTTGCGTGCTTCAACCTACGTGGTGCGGGCTATTTTTGACGATTTGACTGCGTCGGAAAAGAATTTCAAAAAATCGCTCTAATTACTAATATACTGTGAATTTTCATTTGATCTTTTTTAGTTCCTCACCATGAACCGTTCCCTCGATGATATCTTACCATCAAAAGACATTATTTTATAAAATACTCTTTTATGCAGGTTAAAATGAAAAATACTAAATACTAAATTATTAGCGACTTAAAAGACAACGATCTTATACAAAACAATATATTTAAAACTCTAATAATATTTCATACTATGATACCGCTCAAAACATTTTCCTGCATGAAGTGGTATACAACAAAACTTGCAAATGTAGTTGGTTTCGCTCCACTTCTTGTGGATCGCATACACCCGACATTGTTGTTGTGGTTTTTTTTCTTCCCCGTTGCTACAATTTTTTCTAATTTATGCTTCTTCATATCCATGGATATGGCTTTCATTGTGAAACGTTTAGTTCGCTGGAAAATAGAGATACGCGTCCGCATTTCAACCGACGATATGTTAAAAACTGATTATTACCTGCCCCGCAGACGACCGACTATACACGAGAATCGTACTAGTACGTGTTCCGCATACGATGTGTTAACTGAAAATGACAATCTTTCTAAATTCTTATAGAAAAGAAATATAACTTCAAATTATAGCGTCTTTAATTAATAATATTAATAGCTTTCATCGTTTTTGTGCTGGTTCTTTAGACTGTAGTAGATATATTTGTTAATACTTTATATAATCTAATAAATAATAACTGAATTTAATTGTCACCCACTTAGGTGTGACATGGCAGTCAAGATGTTAACAAACAATTTTGAAGTTTTATAAAGGATGTCTTGAAAAGATTATTGACAACATTGCAAGCATATGGTACTTATTGGCAATCTTAAACTTCAATCTTTTGAAAAATTAACAACAATTTTGCAAACATATAGTACTTACTGACAATCTTGAACTCCTGTACCAAGGTGTCTTAAAAAGATTGTCGACAGCTTTTCAAGCATATGGTGATTATTGACAATCTTGAACTCCTGTAAAGGATGTCTTGAAAAGATTATCAACCACCTTGCAAGCTTACAGTACTCATTGGCCTCGATAAAAAATACTTGGACACCGTAGGTCCTCGAATTGATTCTTTTGGAGAAAACATTATCATTTCAATCTTTAAGCTGAAGATGAACGAACAAAGTTTCCTTCAGACTTTGTCGTCGAAATCTAAAAGGATTAAATAATTTGAAGACCTATCTTGGCTATTATTAACGAAAGTTGGTATCATTCGGGGTATACACACTAAAGAGGAGAACATCTTGAAGAACAAGTATACGATTGTGTTGAGTATAATAGATTTTTTATTCTTAAAAACTGATAGAGTTTATTTATACGGCAGATCTTAATTTCATATCAGAAACTTCGACCCGCTGCAGAATTAACAGAAATGACTCTTTAATGAATTATTCAATAAATTATGGAAGACTAACTGAAAGTTATTTACGAGTTCACCTAATATTTTTTACAGGTAGTAACATTTACAGGCTTGTAGCGTCTTTACTGCGCCGAACTAGATTATAGTGTTTGCAAAAAAGGGAGTTGAACGTTGGGAGTATACAGGATGCGCAAGCAATTCTGCGCCTAATTAAATTCAAAGCGTAGAATAAAATTTTCCGTCTGAAATTTCCTGTTCAATAAAACTAAATTTGAACATTCTGTGGCCATTTATACCCTACCTGAACTCACAACCTAACCGATCACTCTGTACATTAAATATGATTTGTTATCGAACACAAATGACTCGTACAAGCCTGCAAATTTTCGACCATTCCGTCGAAACGTTCTATACCTACGCATGAATTTTTCATTCGATCGCCTTCGCTCATTAAATTTCCAGCTAACTCGATTACCATTGCAAATAACGTGAAACGAAGAATAAACATGGTTTTGCTCCACTTTGCATATCTCCGCGTCGCATCTCTCCACCGATTACCATCTGAATGCTGTTAATTACCAGCTATAGGCTATAAATTCGTGAAATTTTATTCTCATTGGCCGGGTCTGTTTGGAAATCGGAATACCCGGCCGAGCGGAGCTTCACTTTCGAGAAGAAACGTTTTCAGCCCGGTCTCCCGGAAGAGCGTACAGTTGATTATCCGTGAACGATTAGAATAGCCGAGCGTCCGGCTGAATTTACGCTCTTCTTGTGGAACTAACGACGAGCTTGAAGTTTCTCAATACCGATCGAACAGGTGAAACAGAAACACCTTGAACCGAGCGTCCCTTACAGTTAACTTTTACACTCTTTTTACGAGAGACGGTCCATCCTGCGTACGTGTAATTCGTGGAGCTCGTAAAATTCTTCGTGGAATCGTAAAAAAAGAGACGTAATAACACGAACGTGCGTGTGCTTCTTTTTTACAGTTAATCGCGATCGAGCGTGGATACAGCACAGCTGACCGACGCGTTAACGCGCGATCAAGGAAGATATTATCGTCGCTTCGAGCTCGTTAGCTTTTATTAATCACTCTTACTTGAATTAAACAGTCTCGTTTCCTGGAAGTCGGATGATACTAAAAATTTCTTGTTCTGTTTTCTACACGCTCGCTCGCGTATCGCTTGTTGCGTTTCCACGACTATATTTCATTCCGGCTATTCAATTAATTCGTTCGCCGGTCGCCGGGCATCTATTCATCATCCGCGCCTACCATCAATAAAAAGTTTCTCTGTTTTCCCTGATAAACTGATTTTTTTGCGCTGTCGCACGTCCATGGTGAGAGAAATGAATTTTCTACGTGATTCACGAGAACTGGCGTAAAGTTCATGAGCAGGTATCACGTAGAGGCGAAGGGCGAAATGATAGCCCGTGCCCGTTAGGCGCCACGATGATTAAGGATCGGACATAAACGCGGGGATTTGTTCGCTGAACGTCGGTGGCTGCAGCTCGCGAGATCGACGATATTTGTTTCGAACTGCCTGCAGCGTGTGCATTCGCATTCATTCATAACCCGCGTAATCACGACCGTTAGGCGCACGCCTAATCGGCCATGATAATAGAGTTACGAGACAGCCCGAGCTCCCCATACGGATCGGCCGAGATGGAATCTCCTGCCGACGGTTCTATCGGTTTTAATTGAAGAGCACTTTCGTGCAACGTGCAAGTCGATTTCTACGTTTCACTTTAAACACGAGGAGATAGTCGCAGTCGAAATCGGCGATCGTACGCGTTTCGACATCGGATCGACAACTTTTTAGGTGTGAATTAATAAAGGAAAGCGTGAACGTGCACTGTGTAGTATATTTGTTAATAACTTTTGAACTAACAGGTTCAGGGCATAAGTACCTTGGTACTTTTCTGTAGAGATTAAAAAGCTGCGTCTAATAGTCCAGTCAAAACTATAGAATTCTGTTTAAAAAAAATATGCAATTGCATTTTCCATCCAGCATTTCCATATAGCATTTTCATCCATCTCTAACCGTTTGGAAAATACAGCTTGGCCCAGTTGCGTGGGATATCCTGTATATTGATTTTGTGACTGTTTTACAAAATTGCTCCATCGTCTTGCGTTGAAATTTACTATTGCCAGCTAATTTTTTGCGGACTTTCCAGCTGCAACATGATCGTCCATTTTGAAGACATTGTCTGAGTTGACACTTTCAGTCGACGTGCTCAAGAATGAAGAGCTGAGTACTAGTTCGACATAATCCAAATCGTGTTCGTTTAGAAAATCGTACAAGCTTTCGAGTGTATCTGGAGCTGCAGTTTTGAATAGGTACTCTAGTTCTCGTCCAATCGACGAGGCTAGGCTACTCTGGCCACGTTAAGCCAGGCCACTCTGGTCTGCACTGAAAGGAGTGAGCGTCTTCAGTGCTTCCATGTTGCTGTTGACCAGTAGAGTGTTTTGGTAAAATTCTATATGTAATTTTTAAATAGTTACTTCACTAGTTCTTGTCCGATCACTGAAACTACTCTAGCCACGCTGAGTTGGGTTGCTCTAGTCAGCGCTAAGAGGAGTGACCGTCTTCAGTAGATCCGTGTTGCTGCTCACGACTATAGTGTTTTGGAAAAGTTCTATTGGAATTTATGACGTACTAACTCGTACCCTTTCAGTCTGGTCTTTTTCGTGATTTGTACCCCATGTCCACAGTGTTTCGTCCCTAAACTGTCATAATTTCTAACAATACGTACTCTCTGATACAGACCCTGAAACTTTGACTACCAAGGGGGATGCCAGCCAATTGACACACACACATTTTGATGCAACCTAATCCAACCTATCACCTTTTAAACGTGGATGGTTGCCGCTAAAAGACACGAATCTAATACGTTTTCGAGTTCTATATCATATCAAAATTGCATCACAATTGGCGTGTGTAAGTTGGTTGATGTCCCTTGTAAGATTGTGTTCCGCCTGTTGCAATGAAGTCATGCGAATCTTGAACTACATTGAGAGTTTCTAAGTAGCTAGAAACGAAACGCACACGTTTGGTAGGGGATCCGATTCATCACAGTAGCTATGAACAAAAGACGAACTTCACTGTACGTCCAATTCTTTCAGTAAGAGAAACGGACTAGATGAACACAGACTACCCTATAAGGCGGTGGATGAAAACCCAACGCCGCCGGTACAGAATGATTCTAATCATGCATCCCGAACGAGCGCAGAAGGGACAGGGTGGGCAAGAACCGAGCAAGCCGTTCTCGCGGTGGCAGTCGTAAAAAAGGAATAACATCGTGGCCGTGCTTCTTCTTCTTCTCTTTCTGCGTTCAACCACGCGACTGCAGCAATTTGCGAGCCTGGGGCCGTTCTAAAATTAAAGTTACACCGTGTATCCTGCAACAGCTGGTCTAACGCGGAGATCGCGAACGGTTTAGAGTCCCGGTGAACACCGTGGCCCCGTTACACGTCCGCACGATTAAGGACGACGCTGAAACGCCGAAGCCTGGCATGTTTTTTTCATCATTGACCCGTCACGAGCACACGCCACGGATTTTCTGCGCTCCGAACGAACAGATGGACGACGAGGCTATGTCCCACATACGCAAACGACGCGCAATGCGCTCCACGGCGAGATGACCCGTAAGCATAACCGAATGCCGATATTACGGGTAACTGTACCCTGACTGGGTCCGCGTGCTTCACGCGCAAATCGATCTGGATGAGCATCCTCGATTTCCATCGACCGAACCGACCGCGTATCATTCGCCCGGATCTTATTAGAGCGTTTAGCCGCGCGGTTCTTTTCCTGCGTGCCTCCGCTGATGCACAGACCTCTGACGGGATCGATTTATTTTCGAGAGGATTCTAATAATTGCATTGAGATCGATTACCTCCAGTGAGACCTTTTTCCACCCGGACTCGGCCAGATTATGGGTGTTGTCCGAGAGAAGATACCTCTGCCAGCGATTACTTCTGCGGATGATGCCAACAGGCTGGTGAATCAGGATACTTCGATTCTTAAGAAGATTTTAGCTCGATGGAGAACTTCAATATTGCCTTCTTTATTTGCTGTGCTTGTTTTAACCTTGTTTTAGGTTTGTTTAAGTTTGGTTGTAATCGACTGTTGTGGGGCGACTGCTCTACTTGGGTAAATACTGTATTGAGAAGGGAGGCTAGCAGAGTGATCGAATCAGATTTGAATTAGCTCTTGCATGTTGATATTGTTATTATGAATCTCTCTATACATGGTTTGGATGCAGATAATAGTTTAAAGGATATTTAATCCAAAAAGAAAGCCTACGTAGCAACCTAGCATATAGACGACTGCTCCAAGCTCTTACAATAGAGCAGATAAACCCCATCTAAACTTTAATATTGTAAAATATCGACTGTGTACGCTCAAAACCATGCATAGGGAAATTCGTCGTAATCTATCAACATGCGGAAGCTCATTAAATCTGGGACGACCAGTTCGGTAGCTTCTTTGTGAGTAGTCAACTATTCAGCTTGTCGGTCCTTTGATGAGGATCCCTCATTTAATCTGTCTCTTTTATTACTGTTACCTTCTCTGTCTCTGTTACTTCTTCTGTGTTGTACGTACCACTCTCTCCCATTTACTGTTCACTTAAAAATATAATAATAAAAACAATAAAATTGAAGGAGGTCAGAGAATCGACCTGTAGCTTACTTCAGTATAAATTCTAATCATCAGAGGTCACTTTCAGTTCTCCCTGTAATAAGTCTGACTTCTATGAGTCCTCCAAAGTTGGTGATGATGCAGCTAATAGAAAAATTTAGACGCTGATAGCATTCTTAAGCCGAAAATTTGAACGTGTAAAAGTTGGAGTTTGTCTTGAACTAACAAAGAAGCTGCAGGCTGTAAGAAAGCAGCGCTGAAAAAATGACTCCATAATATATGGCCTCCAGTGTCCATATTATATACAGTCTGCCTTTTCAGGGATAATTTATTCTCTTAGGTCTAGACTGTTTTGGAAAACCCTAGGAATTACAGCCAGGGTTATCTGGGTCCTCTTATCACGGACCTTATCAGAAATAGTGGCTTATCGAAGGGTCTAGCTGATTACCGTCATGCTGCAACGTCTCTTTATCCTCCCGTTTGATCGTGTAGCTTCGCCGCATATTATCGTCTATGTGCTACAAACATAAACCTCTCTCTTAGCTATTTTCACATTCAGAGCATCGTCAGAAAAAAATTATTATACGCTTTGATAGACGTTTGTCAGGTGTTTGAACGTTTCAGGATTCCGGTAGCACACTTCACCGGTGTTGAAAAAAAATCACAAAGCAAGTGGTTAAAAAATCTATTCAGGCATTCTGCTTTCTCCCGACCAAATTCCCCATCGACGTACTTTCATCGAGAATGCTCTTCATCATCGGCGAGGTTTTAGAATTAGCGTGCTCAGATTGAAGGCCTTCGATGAGAACTGACGTGTTATTACACGGCATAAACGTAGCCAGCGAAGCAAGAAAGAAAGAAAAGGACTGTCAGACCCTGACGAGTTATTATATCAGTCGTTAACTCGAGGCACGACGTTTAATTAGGCATTCGTGCGCCGTTCTAATTTAATAAGAAGCTCACAATTGGGAGTCAGTGATCAATATCAGACACGTGTCATTCTACGTTTCTTCTGCATAAACAGAAATGAAAACTGAGTCATTTGTCAGAAAGGAACGTGTAATTTATGAGAGCGTATCAACGTCAAGCGTCTCTGGACGAAAATAAAAATCGAGCATCAAGAAGTTTGAATGAGGAACGTTCAATTTCCGCGGACGATTCTTTGTGGACGTGAAAGAACCGGCGCGTCTCTTGTTATGCGAATCAGGCTCCGTTTTCATTGATATTCCATGCCGACGGTGTCTTTTGTCAATCATTCCCTCCTTTAAACTCCTTTCTTCCTGTTAAATAGCTGTTCAAAGGATCCCTGCGCCCATTCATAAAATCCAACGCTTTTGTACACGCGAACACTGCAAATTGAAAAGTACGATACGCAAACTCAGTCACGTAGACTTTTAATTCTGATTCGTGGTACCGGTTACCTTGGAGAGTATCTTTAAGGCGGTAAAAGCTTCTACGGTGATTTATATTGGGATATGGCGTCCTCGAAATGGAGAACACGTGTTCCTGGAAAGAGGATGATAGGACGTGGTTTTAAAGAATTCGAGAAGCATAATTTTATGTACTCGTCGTCTTTTAATTGATTCGACTAATGAGTTTAATCCTCTTTTTTTCTTCGGTTGATGATATAGTTGTTAGATAAGAAGGACGAGTTCGATGACCCTGTAGGATGTGAAGCATAATTAGATTCTTACGAACATTTAAGTGCCTGTTATATAAAAATTTTATTGATGATCATTGATTTCTGTTTTTATACGTGATGAACCCTTTTCGTATACAAACTAAAGCTGCAGAATGATCCGATAGAAATTAAAATTGAAAATGCAGCTAAGCTAAAGTAGATAGTTTGATGTCAAAATGATCTATATTTGAAGAGAAGAAAATTTCTCATTCTTTGAAAGAGGGAATATAAATTGAATTTTTGGTTAACTTTATTGATGCTTGTCTATAATCAGGTCTATCTATATTCTTTCCTAAGGACTATAAATTAGGGACAGTCCTTCTATTTGTCAGGGTGTCCACTCCCAGTTGCACCAGAATTATAAATAAAATCAGATTTAAACGGCAACAGTAATCAAAATTTCTGTTGAACATTTTTCAATACATTACTATTATGTTGAGTCATAAATAACTACCGATTAGTCTTCTTAAATTTATTGATAATTTATTGGAGGGTGATTATTGTTTTTGCATCATGTCTACGGTTTAGGGATTCTTACCTTCAAATATAAAGCAAAAATCAGTGGTTCAGATAAACTGTTTGATTTTTAGAAAATAAAAATCTATTTATATCCGAAGTTATTTATGAATCAACCCAATTTATACATATATAGTTTACTAATTTTTGCCTGTCGGCCACAAAATGGAATTTGACTTACAAATATTATTTCCTATTCATCCATCCACATCTTTATCTTATTCCATTTAACCTTAAAAGCTTAAGATTTAAAGTTTTTAAACCTACCTTGAAACATTACTTATATTTAATACTATAATTGCCACCTATCTTTGGAGATCGTTTGATTTTCCACCCTAATCAACCCAATATATTTAGAGTAAAAAGGACTGCACATCATGCATGTTCAAGGTACGTAACTGGCAATGAGAATTTCAAATTTAAAGAATTTTTAGTGATTACACGCATTGCGAAAATGATATAAAACAGCCGGTTGGCAGAACCCTTTGTTCCCCCGTTTTCTTTTTCCACGTGAAGTAATATCAGAAGAAGCCTCGACCGGCCACCGAACCCACGATATACCCCACGATGCTTCCGCTTCGCGTAACAGCGAATGCGTAACTGCTTCCTACTTAATGGAAACCAAGGAAGTCTCTTCTTTTCACGCGATATCAGATCCCGTTTCTGCTTCTTCCACAGAGCCGGGTAAACGCATCGTGATCGGTTCCGTGGATATGCTCGCGCCTCCTCTTCACGGAAGGAAATTCTGGAACGTGTTTATCCTACTCACCGCCTTCAACAATCTAATTTGCTGGTTACGGGTCACCTTCAGCTCTGGTTCGCTTTTCTTCTTGCACTTCTTCGATAGAAAGTGACTTATGCTATCGCTAATTGAAGCGGATAGTGTTAGTCTTTAAATTTTTTTTTGTGGATGTCACATAGGGTTATCAATTGGTTTATAATTATAGCTTCATTTACATTTTCTTTTGAAGAAGATGTTCGGTTGTTATCGTTTCATATAAATCTCTGAGCTTTAAGATGTAGTGACCAGTCATCAGGTCACACGTAGCTTGTATTTATTGAATATAAATACAATACGTATAGCTTCTGTATTGTTTATTTCTACGTTGAATGGTTGCACATGAAATTCGTGAATCATGCTCAGCAATTGATCTTCATTCTGTTTGATAGAAAGAGACCTTTATACAAACGTTAATTAGAACGGATAATGTTAGCCTTTTGAATTTTTATGAATTTTATAATTATTGTAAACCTAATATAATATAACTCTTACAAAACTGTTAATCCCAATGAAGCGTCCGCAAACAATATTCTTAAAATTCACACTATCCGCTTCAATTAATGTTTGCATAAAAGTCACTGGTTATAGTTTCATTTAAATCTTCTTTTGAAGAAAATGTTTGGTTATCATCATCTTATATACCTCTGAGTTTTAAGATACAATGGCCAGTCATCATGTCGGATGCTGTTTATGATTATCGAACGTTGTACAGCTTTTGTATTATTTATTGCTTCGTTGAATGATTACATAAAAGATTCGTGAATCATACTCAGCGTTTAATCTTCACCCTGCTTGATAGAAAGAGACTTTTTTGCAAATGTTAATTGGGGCGCATAGTGTTACTCTGTAGAATTTTTTTTATTGCCGCAAAGCACGCTTCATTAGGATTATCAATTGGTTTATAATGATATTCTTATTTAAACCTTCTTTGAAGAAAATATTTGGTTGTTATTATCTCATATTTCTCTGAATTTTAAGATACAGCGACCAGTCAGCAGGTCAGACGCTGTTTATGATTACCGAACATTTTGCAGCTTTTGTATTATTTATTATGTCGTTGAATAACCGTGCAAAAAATCTGTGAATCGCAACGAACAATTAATTTTCACTCTGTTTAAACAGACAATCCGTGGATACACCGAACCCGACAGTAGTTTTCCATGAAAAACGTAAGCCAATGAAATAGTGGCTTCACCGATTTCCTTATTCACGACCTCAGAGTTTCTACGATGCATGCAAATAACGACAATCCATTACGACAGAAACATGACGCCTTTATCGTCTGTGTTTTACGGTTCGCGGATATTTATGTGCATCGGAGGATGCTCCATAATTCATTCCTGTCACACAATGCTTCATCCCCGATGCAACAGCTTACAGATCCTCTAAATTGTTTCTAATTGACTAATACATCATGCAGTATCGCTTCCTCTGGAATCACAATGCCCTCGTTGCATAAACAAAAACTTAAAACGTTCACTGCTCTGGCAGTTTTGAATTTATGTAAGTAATCAGTAATCCTAACGAAATTTGATTAATAGACATCTTATTTCACAGAACCCTCTTTCAGAAACACTGATCTAATGATTAGACAACTCCAACATATGAAATTGCAATGGACTGGCGATTGTACAGAAAAATATTTAGACTACCAAGTTTTAACGAAGAGGTTTTGCTGTAAACTTGACGCAAGCTCGTTATAACAGAGCTACCGCAATACTAAGCTAACGTAACACACAGTGCTCGTACAATGCTGTTACATGCCTTTTTAAAGGGATTTCTGATTCATCTGGAGTTTTTTTGAAGCACGGAGAAAATACAGAAAAGGGCCAAAATGAATGAGTCACAGGCTGACGTACAGAGAACGTTTGCAATGTGGAGAAATGTTGGGATATGTTTCAGTTGGTCTTAGGCTGCATTTACATTGGTAAGTTACTTGTATCAATTACTGGCCTGGCTAGTCCACTTACGAGTTACTGGTACAAGTTACTTACTACTGTAAACGCCTACCTGCCCCGAGGTTGGAGCCCGGCTAGCTACTTGTATCAGTGACCAATGTAAACGCATGCTTGGATAAAATATTAGTCAAGAGGCTAGTATAAATCTCTCACTTCCTGTAACAACACAACTAAAAATTTTCCATTTTTAAATTATTGATATAGAAATAACAGTTTTTGTTTGTGGGTTCTACTGGTAGAACGATATAACTAATCTTCTAAAACTCACCACGAGAGGACGGTTGTCTTAGGACAGATGTTCTTATAAAATTGCAGTGATTCGAAACATTCAAACTCATTTTCCCTAAAATCGTTCCTTTTTAGTTGTATCGTTGTTGCAACAAATGAGCGAAATGCGTGAATCTTTCGTTAAATAAACTATCTTACACGTGTATCTTGTACTTAATTTTACTAACTACCGATGAAGCAGCAATTACGATATTTGCAGAAAAAAGAACATGTACTGTCACGTACAGGAAGACTGAATTGAACGCACGGGCGGGTGTTTCCTCCGTTGCGTCGTCGTTGACACAAAGAAACGTTTGTTTCGTGGAGAACGGGTCTGTTATCGAAAACACGCCTTCCTGGAGACGTCATGCGAGGCTTCGACCAGCGATGGACGCATTATGTTACATCCTGCATTATGCAGAGTACGGTGTACACGCAAGAATGCCTTCAGCGGACGCGGCGTGAATATCAAGTGTCCCTTATTGGTCGGCGTGTGGGCACACCCTAAAATTCACGGCGATGTACGACACTGAAGAAAACGAAAGGACGTAACGACGTTTCTCTTTCGTGCGATCCTCCTCAGACTCCTTACGTAATTCATATCTCCGCGATTCTTTTCCATCCGGAGGTGCAATCTTTTCGTTGGGAATAAATGGACGCGTTGTCCAATGCAGTGGAAGCAGACGTACATAGTCAGACGTTTTTTAGCACGTTGAACTCTACAGTGAAAACGGCCATACCCAATCAGACTCGATATAATTTACTATTTTTCGTGTAAATCAGAAAGAAGAAGAACGGAGTTGAGTACTCAGTCGTGTTCTTCTGTTCCTACATTATAGTTTCAGTATGAAGTTTCCTCAGACTTTTGCGACAATCAATAATTATTTAAGTAAATTGAATTTGAGGTGTCGGTCACCAGTGACCGCCACGGTGTTCAACGTGTTAATGTAAATCATGTGTGCATGTGCTGCCTACGTTGTTGTTGCATTGTGAAAGTTGAATATTGTAGCAATGAGTTTGAATGTTGTAAAAAGAATTTGAATTAGGAGGCTGAAATTTTATATTAATTTTATATTAATCTTTCCGAATTACACATGTGTATTTATACACCTTCGTGTGGATATTCCATCACATAGATTGAATTATTATTTATTGGATGGCACATAGTGTTGGAAAATATTTCTGACAAGATCCAATGAAACCAGGAAAAAACTATATAAATTTCTAATATTATTAATCCTTTGGTCTCAATTATTTTTGGTTTATTCTTGGTAGATTCACCCGAAGAAGCCTCAGCAATATAAAAATAGATATTTTTCTATAAGACAGTAATTCCTCCGCTTAGAAAAGGTAACATGATCTGCAGATAAAATGTATCCCCACTAACATTTTGATTACCATGTATTAGTTGAAAATGACAAACTTTCTAAATTCGTATTCCGAAATACATACACCTTCAAAATTTACCCTTTTCAATCAAGCATATTTGTAATTTTTATAATTACTGTTTCTATTAAATCTTATTAGATATACCTATTACTTTCAGTCATAAATAACTTTCAGTTTGTCTTCTTCAATTTGTTAAATAATTCATTAAATATCAATTTCTGTTACTTCTGCAGCATGTTTAAGTTTCAAGGCTATTTACTTTCTGATATGAAACTAATTGTAAGATCAGTTACACAGATAAACTTTTTGAATTTTTAAGAATAAAAAATCTATTATATGTCGAAATTGATTGATGACTCAACCCAATACTAATATTAATCTCAAATGTTAAAAGTTCTATAATCACAGATTCTATTCCCTCTGCAACAAAACTCTAAAAACCCTATCAATCAATGTATCAATCACTCGTATCAGTCCGTCTCTAAATCTATTAAGAACGACGTGGATTTGGAATATCCTGGTAACTTCGAAAGATTTCAAACTTCACGGTCGACGAGGAAAAAAAAGAATCGAGGAATCTCTTCAGAATGGGCCTAAAGAGGCTGCTCAGGGTGGTCTATGGTCACGGTTCGCTCTTTATGTTTTCTCACCGTCACTCTCGTCCACGCACGAGCTTTCATTTTCTCCAGCATCCAAATGGGTGGCTTCGCGTCCTTTTTTTTAAGGCACGTCCAACAAAGGCGATCCACGGTGTTCACGGTGTTTCACAATGTGAATCGTAATATCGCGGTGTATTTCGCGCGCGTATAACGCACGTGAGCTATCACGATGTACACCTCGCACGGTATGCATAGTACGACGGGTAACATAATGCATCTATTGTTAAAAGAGAGCTCTCTCCCTCCCTCTCTCTCCTTCTTCTTCTTGTTTACCCACCGGTAAATGGACGAGTAAATAGCCGATGGTATATAGAAAACGTTTAATATTCATTTGCATGCATTCAAGTTGCGTGCGGCGCTTATACACGGTGTTTATAGAGTCACCGTCTAGCCGAACCTGCCTGCTGAATGGCGTTTTTCCTTTTCTCTGTAGGTTTCCAATGATTTACGGTTATTTGTCCAGGGCTGGGGATAAAAATTTGGTACGTCGGAGGAGGAGAATGGGAATTCCTGTTGTATACAGAGTGTCCCACCTAAATGTAGCAACATAGATATCTCCTTCAGGTGTAGTGATATTAAAAATATTTTATATGCATTTTGAGTTGTATCGACGGATGAATACGCCACAGGGTATATTTTTGTCGCAAGGTAATTTTTTTGTCGGTGTTTTGAAGGTCAGCGATTTTCTTTTTTCATATATGTGAATATTTTTTCTCTTGTATGTCGTAGTTGACATTAAAATGCGTTTTAATTAACATTAAACATGTAATTCATTAAACTCCATACCTTTTATCTTGCATGTTACTACATAAACCCGTTCATGCTCATTCCTCGTCAATGATATGAACCTGAAAAGAAAATATAAAATATTAACGAAACAATGTGGGAAGCAATTGGAAAATTATAGATATGATAGATTACACAATTATGCCAATATAACAATTATTTAGATTCTTCATTATTTCACTAAAATAGATGGTTACTTTAGGGACACCCTGTAAATTAACCCTTTGCACTCGAGTGGCTACTTCGAGGCTACAATAATTATGTTTGTAATTTTTTATTTTGTATAAATAGCTAAGAATATCGTCAGGGTTTCATAAACTAATTATTAATATGTAAAAGACTTCAAGCCAGTGGGTTAAAATCACAGAAGTGACCTTGAACTGTCAGTACTCTGTACTCCTCCCATAAATACTTACAAATTATATCAACTACACTCATTATTTTTTACGCTCTCCATTTTCCCCCTCGAACTCCAAATCTGGGACGAGATAAATTATTCAATAGCATTAATGTCGCCCAGGGATACGTTTTTTTTCTTATCGGTCGAAAAACACGCGGGTCAACGGTAACGTTCACCATTTATCTTTTTGTTTTCCCGCATTCTGACGTGTCACGTGCGTTCGGATAACGGAATGCACAATATTTTTTGGCGCCAGAAACGATTGGCCGATCGCTGCCGTCGTTATCTCTTTCTCTTACGCGCCGAATTCGACAGCACAGTTTCCCGATATGCACGAAATTGAACGATTTTGAATGTTCCACTTATTTCCTTGAAGCAATATTTTCAACGCGTCCAGAAGTTAGCTGAAGGTGTCACGGAAAACGTGACGAGATTGCACAACGAAAATACAATCTCGTGGAAAGTGACAATGAGCGTTCGTTGCAACAATCTCACGGGAGGCTACCGCAACGATCGACTGCATCATGCTACACGTTTCACAGAGGTGTAATTAAGGAACTGACGTGACACGATCGAAGACGCCTGATTACAAGGATCACCTTCGAAAGGAAACTCTTCAGGATCTTCCTCTTCTTCTTCTTCTTCGTTGTATAATTACTGTAGTCATTTAGCCAGGACACAGTTTTAGATGTGTTAAGCAGAAAAATTGTGGGGCACAATAAAATCACAACTTTCTTAATAAAGCGGTATCCTTTAGTTATACATCTTGGCAGTTTGGCGTATCTAACATAACTGACTACATTTGTTTATTAAAATTCAATGTTTGAAACGTTCATGGCTAACATATACCCTGTACAAGGATACATTTGAAAATCGATATGCCATCCTGTTATATCTCTTAAAATTCTGATTAGTTGACTGTAGATATTCATGCAATTTAATGTATTCAAATCTGTGAATAATGGACATTTAATAACTTGGCAAAATAAAAATTACTTATTTTGAAGATTTCAAGGAGCGAATGCAGTCATATTGTAGTTTCATTTATCAACATAGGAAATATGAAAGTCTAAAAATGTATATTTGCATAAATATCCAGAGTCTACTAATTAAACTTGTACGGTTAAGACGTCCAATTCAGCCTTTTACAATTGCAATCACTATTTCACGGAGTGTCAATAGACGCTGTTTTATATTTTAAGTAAGTTGATAGTAAGTAGACTGCGGATTTTTGCACTTTAATATTTTTGATTTCCATGTAGCTGATGAAACGCAACTATGGCAGAACTGCATTTCACGGTTCAAATATTTAAGAATACATTTTTTCGAATATGTTAAATTGCACAAGGATCCGTAATCTAATAATAAGTCAATTACGGAACTGTCTAGAGTGTGAGAGTGTTCTCCAAAAAGTCCTTGCAAAAAGGAAGCTAACAGGCGTTTCCTGCATGGCAACACCGTTGACTCTTCAGGATCTGTCGCCGTTTGACAGCCTTAATATCTATTTCCTCGTTCTTGCACCTGTCTACCTTAAGGCTATCGCACACGTATCAACGAATTCAGCGTGTTCGCAAGAGGAAACGTCGTCTTGCTCCTATTCTCGATCAACAGATCCAATATCCGGTAAAACGATATTCCAACGAGGATTCTAGACAGACGACAGCCGAGCATGAAATGCGAATAATGACACCGGTGGACATACGAAGCCGGATGACAATCGATCGTCGATGTCACCTGCTCAGGAAAGCATTCTTTCGAACGTACACTGCCGGTGAAAAGTTTTCGACCACTACCCAGTTTTTCAAATAATTCTCTTAATACAAGGGATTGCTGTAAAACAGTTGTAATTTATTATTAATATACAATGTACAATGAAATATATTGTTGTTATTCTTTTTTTAATAGAATATATCAATATTCCATTTGCAATATAAATCCATGGCGATTCAGCTCCTCATTTTGATTAGTTCACACGGTTGTTACATGTATTGAAGTGGTCGGAAACATTTCGTCGGCAGTGTAATATCGAGAGAATGTAAATTTAACATAAATTCCAAAATAAGCCACCCAATTGTCTTCTGCAAGAAAAATTTGTTCAGATTTTTCTAGGTGACCCATGGTTATTTATATGGAAGAATACATTTTTTTATTTTGTATATTGCTGCTGACATGAATGTTTTTGCACACAATTTTAGAAAAAGTGGAAGAATAAATGCTCTGCAACATCCTAGACTTCAGAAACAGCCATCGAGGCTGTTGGTTATCATAAATTTCCAGAAAAATTGCATCAGGTTGAGTGATAAATAATTTTCACACGCAATACATTTTTTCTTTTTAAAAATTCAAATAATTTATGTGGAGGACCGATTTCTGCTTCATATTTGGAGGTAAGAATCTCCAAAACGTAGACGTGCTACAGAAGCAATAGCAACCACCCTTTAATAAATTATCAATAAATTTGATCAACAAATCGAAAGTTATTTATGACTCAACACAATAAATTATTTATTCATGAAATAAGCATACATACGTAGAAAAACCATACGCTAAAAAATATAACGTTATATATGGGAAATTAAAATTTTATAATAAAATCTTCAGAATTGATTGAACTTAAATTCTTGACAAGTATGTCAGCTCTGATGATGTATGCATACATAATTCCTCTCACAGATTTCTAAATTTTTCGGCTTTTCCTTAATAACTTCGATGTCATACCGAACAAACATAATTTTTCTCCAACTTTAACAGATTCGTTCTTGAAAAGGTTAATGGAATATTTGATCGTGTTACGTGAACGAAATGATTCGCGTTCCTCCTTAGATTTATACTTAATAATGATGTTCCAGTAACTGGGAGAGCGTGTAATTTAATTGAAGTATATTTTCTCGTCGTTTTCGTCGTGTTTCCTTCATTAATAATTATCGGGTTCTTGTACCGTCACTCTCATAATCACACCGTTGACAACCTCAAAGGAACTCGCTCGCCAGTATGCCTATAAAACCGGATTGCTTTTTCTGTTTATCACGAGGTCCCATAATTATGTAATTACTGTTTTTTATCCGTCAGTAACTCAATGCTTACCTTGCTCGCGTTCGTTTCCCTTTTCATGGCGTGGACGCTCGTACCGTTACGATCTCTTCCGGTCCATCGTATTAAAATTAGGAAATTGAAGTCTTCGAGGCTGCATCTGCATACGCTTGTTTTAGTCAAATATCCTTGACAAAGATAAATCAATAGAAATAGTTATACGATGGACCACTACGTTGAAGAAAAGCTCAAGGTCACTGTATATGCAGAGCGTTTATATTTTTCTCTATTTCTATTCAAATTTGTACACATTAATAAATAAATTAAATGGTAAGGCTTGTAAGGTTTAATCTCTTTAGGGAGGGATTTATTAAAATTGAAAAACACTGATTTGATTTTTTTGTTTAATTATATTTATTTAGTGAAAAGAGTGAAGAAATGTTTGTGGAAAACAATACATATATACGTACATGCGGTCATCAAACGTTATAAGTTTGTTAGCAATGCTTACAGTCAAAAAGAAACCTGTACGTACACTCTTTACTATAATTATGCGAACGATACTAATTGTATGTTTGTGTCCAATTCAAGAGAAAATATATACACGAAATTAAAAAATGTTACTTGTCAAACAATGCTAAATATGTTGTCATTTTATAATTCAATATTTCAGATCATAATAAGAAATCGTTTGAAATAATAAATATGTTTTATGCGAACTATAATGATGATTTTCTTGCTGCACCAAAGCGTTCAAATACTTACGAACGGTACTATACATGTATGTCAGTATCCTTGAAGTTGTTGATATATCAGAACAAAAATGAAAGATCATATTGAAATTAAGAAATCATTTTAAGAACCACCAAATCTAAATATCCCATTTAAACGCACCCTTATTTCGGCTCTTCTCGAGCGACCATAGCACAATTTAGTTTTAAGTATACATATGTGATGCTTATGTGTAAGTTCATTTTAATCTTATGCTATTGTACTAAGGAACTTGTCCCGTATATATCAATTAATAAATAAATCTCTATCATAACAGTGTCTTCAGAGTCTACACGTTGCGTGTCCGTTATAATTCGCACAAATGTCAATTTTAACTTCAACTGGATCATTTCTGTGCCTAACCATACCATATTTTCTTTCACGTCGATTAAATTACTTTTCCCCGCCTAATCTGGTCAATAATTTTTCAGCTTCGTTCAGGAGTTCGCCTCATCCCCAGCCGACGGTATAACGCTGCTATTGGAGACGCTGCGCGGCGTGCAGCTGGCCCAAAGTTCGCCGCCGTCTTCAGGGCACACGGGCCCGCGAGTTGGCACTAGAAGAGCAGCCCTGGACGAGTTAGGCTGCGTAGAGTGTCTGGCTGCGTGCGTCGAGCGATGCACCGATGCACCGAGGCTCTTGGTGCAGGCTCAACCCGGTCTTCTCGCTCTGGCCGTCTGTCTGACCAGTAGCTTGAACCGGTCCCGGGTTCTGGCTCTTCAGGTAACAATCGTCACTTCCGTTCCGAGTGCCACGGTACTGTTAATCAAAAGAGAACCCGTCTGGAATCGTACCCTCGAAGATTATGATCATCCCGTGTCCCGTCCAATGAAATGCTCGTTGCATCCTCCGTTGTCGCCTTATCACGCCCTTATCGTTTACATATTAATATTAATAGCCTGGGAGATCGATGCTCCGTGCTCGTGGACTCGTTTCAATCTCTGCCTTACGCAACCGCTATATAAGGAACGTTTGCTTGGTAGAACCTCTTAGCTGAGAGGTCTTGATCGGTATATTTTCTATAAGGAACTGGAATCTTGAATTTTGGCGATTTATATGCTAATAATTGTTCATTAAGTGAGTACTATTTTTGAGAATACACGATGTTCGTCGGATAGACTTCAGTAGATTCAAAGGAATAGATAATATAGGGTGACTCAGATGTCCTGCTGCTAAAGTTTTAAGTGGATACGAAGAAAAAGGTTCTAATGAACGTGAATCTTGAATTTAAAATTGAAGTTTCTGACAAGATACCTTTACGTTCGTTATTACATAGGAACCGTCTACACTTTCACTTTGAAAAAAGCATCCATTGTGTCGTAACGATGAATTGAACCGAATCTATCGTACACTTCCTTCAATAAGTTTATAGTATTAACCCACATGATTCCGCAGTAATTTAAATTAAGATAAAACATAAATGGATTAACAATTCACATGCACCACTTTAGAAGTTGAGGAATTATTCTCAATACTTTCTATAATATAACAAACTCGATATTTAATTTGGAGCTGCGCCACTCATCAGTCAGGTGAGTCATGGGGCTCATTATGAAACCTCTCAGCCAGAAGCGGAATGAAGCTGACCAAGTACTCGGTGCTCGAAATAACGGATAATTAAAGCGTGGCCAGAAAATAATTTGCCAAGTCGAGGAGGATAGTGGGTCAGTGTTCGCGTATTTTGCAAGGTACACGGTTCTTGCGTCTCTGACCCATTGAGATAGTCGTAAACTCATGTTTCCAGCAAACGGGGACCGCTCGACGTTCCTTGGGCCCCGTTATTTCGAGTGTACGCCGTCGAAACCAGTTTTTATCGTTCATCCAGACGTTATTCGGTGGGTTCATTTGCAAACTCATGCCTCCGTCCACTTTTTATTTCCTTCGGTGTCCGAGGAAGTGCACCTTGCTGCCAGCCATCGTGGCTGCGATCAGATGTTGACCAACCGAACTGGATAATTACTTCCACGGCACGTGATCGCAGAAAGCTACAATGTCGGAGGAATATAATGAGAATAAAGCGATCGTTATCTCCTGGCTGGCGAACGAACTGTTGACGGCGCTCGGTTGTCGGATAGAATACCAGAAAAATCCTCCGTTCCTGTCTTCGCAGTACCTGACGATTAATTAGGAGCTCCGGTCGACTTCTCGTTCTCATCAGAACCTCATTCTTCGAGAAGAATCGACGTAACGGCTGGAATAAACGATAAATTTATTATTGTCATTTGTTAACTCTCACGGAAGAGTAGGCTCAACATCGTTTGTTGAGGACGAGGAGATTTGTAATAGCCCTGGATGAACTTGGAAACAATCAGTTGTCGGTATAGGGATCCAACTTTTGTTTAATCTGTGTGTATAGCAACGTAAGATTGGTTTTCAGTTAATCTACTATTATAATATTTTCTCTGTTTCTGGAATGAAGTAGAGTTTTTACACGATCATATAATGGCAGATGAGACGTAGATAATTCTATTTTTAGAATTTACAAAATCATTTTTCTCGAAAACGAGGGACCATTTCGAGGAGTTTAAATTAGATATACCGTCTGCCTGTGAGTTAGAGTCTAAATGACTGCAGACATAATAAACTTAAACAGCGCAATCATGATCATAAACACGAGATCTCGTAATCTCGACGTAACTCACCGTGTTTTCCAGTTGCTGACAAAGGTCTGCCAGGCTCCAGGTGGTCACGCGGCTGTCTCGGAGGCGGTTTCAACGTTGAGGCTGAAGTACGGCGAGGGTGGAAGATTTCGGTTCCTGGCCGGCGCACTTCTGGCTCCCAGAGCAGCGATTGCACTGAGAGTCGCAGGAGTTTCCTTTTTAAACGCTTTTCTGAAATCCGCTCCGCGAACGCAGACCAGACTATACATTCAGGTGAGATATCTCAGCTGACCTCATTCGACAACAAAGAAATTGATCTTTCATTTTTATTTCCAACCAGGCCGAAGCCTGCGAAGCTGGACTAGAGCCGCAGGTCCTTCAAGAATGGCTGAAAGAGTTTGATGGTCGGGAGGAGGATGCACTGAACGATCTTCTGCACAAGGAGGTCCAGAAATGGACGCACAACTGCGTGGACGTGGACGCCCTGCAGCGAAGAGTCGTACGTGCCGAGGAAACTTGTAGAATCCTCAGCAAAAAGGTTTCAGCTCTGCAGACGCAGCTCCAGCAGCTCCAGCTGGAAAAGTTGAACAATTACAACCTGGAGGATCGTGAGAAGATGACGGTGCTTACCGCGAAACAGTCGCCGAAGGTCTCCTCACACGCCGAGGATGAAGGCATCAGCTCGTCTGAAAGATCCAGCAGTCCTGAGAACACGAAACATCAACCCAGAACCAGTCACCAAAAGATCAGCTCCTCACCAGACAATGATCAAGAGACGACCATAGACGATGTGATCGAGGAGCTGAGGATCATCGTGAAGGACGCCGAAGAGGAGTTCAGCGAGAAGAATCACGAACAGAATCGAATAGAGCATGTGGTCGATCAAGATCTCTCTCGTAACGATCACACGTCGAAAATCAAATTGTACAGAACCAGCTCGAAGATCTCATTGAACAATTCGAACACCTATCTGCACGAGAAGGTGCTGAAGAGAGATCAGACGGACGGGAAGATTGCAAAATCTAATACAGGATCCAACGTGTCTCAGAGTGTAATCAAAGGCGAACAGGTGACTTATTTTGGCAATGATAGAGATTACAGTACAGGCTCGAGCAGAGCTGGGAGATTGAGCTCTGATGCTCGGAGGATTTCTAAATCGTCTGTGGATGGCAGCGTGAAGATCGTCGTCAAAGGACCAGACGTCGAAGAAGCGATCGTTCCGACTATTTTACACCCTCAGCCGCCCAGGAGGTCGCCGCCCTCTTTGTCAGCCATCATGGCAGTGAGACATTGCGATTTTGTCGATCATGGCGAGGTGTACAACTCTCATGACGAAGAAATCGAGGAAGAAACGCTCGGAGATGGCAGTGACTCTCTGCTCAGCGCTTCTAGGCTGAAATACAATGGAAAGAACCAAGCCTACGATGATCAGATCAGGAACTCCAGCACGGATCACTTCCAGAAACAACCGAGAAAGGAGACGGACGATGAGAATGAAAATAAGTTGAAGAAGAGTTTCGACGATCTTCGATACTTCAGCGAGAGCGAGATCAAGGATAAGAAGACGATTAGAAATTACCAAAGTTTGTGTAGCCTGAAGAACAAAGCGACGAGTGAGTCTAAATCCATCAGTAGGCATGGTTCCAAGTACAGAAGCGAAGTGGAGAAGAGGAAACTGCTCCGTCGATCTACCAGCCACGATTATCTCGAATCGAGCGCATCCAGTCCACGGTCGAGGAGGTCTGGTCGAAGCAGAGTGGAGAATCAAATCAGGAAATTTGAAAGTCTGAATTCTTTCGACGATCATCGGAGTCTCAGGAGTTACGGTAGACCTGG
The DNA here is from genome assembly GCA_916610135.2 of Macropis europaea. Classification (NCBI taxonomy): domain Eukaryota; kingdom Metazoa; phylum Arthropoda; class Insecta; order Hymenoptera; family Melittidae; genus Macropis; species Macropis europaea. The sequence continues at coordinate 26,349,214 of OU744344.1, forward strand.
CAGCTCTGAGAATCTGAACAAACCAGAACAAGAATTCTTCGAGGACGAGAATTCTAGAAGCAGGATGCGTCGATCAGAGTCTTTCCACCATGTATCTCAAGTCGCCAAAAAGGATGAAAATTCCTCTCGAGGTGGAAGCGACAGTGGATTGTTCTACGTCACGGATTTCAACTTGGAGCCACTGTTGAAACAAAGTCCAAGGTCCATAGAAGCTCCAAAGTCGCCTAATCTGCTGACCAAGTCCTTGGACAGGATCGATGAGGGTCTGGACTCGATGGTCGACATCATTATCACTGAAGAAAAACGCACGTGGAGTTCTGGCAAGTACCAATCAAAAACGAAAAAGTCTCGAGGAGACAAACTGAACGGGTCTAAATCAAGTAGAGTGGATGACTCTAGCAGTTGCTGCGAGTTCGAGACGAAAAGTAGAAAAGAAGTGTCTGGCAAACATTTGAAAAATGATGAATACTACTCGGGACATGTGAACAATAAACAATTGAGGAGCGATGAGTTGTACGAGGAGCAAAGAAATCAAGAATGGAACTGTCAGAATGAATTAAATTCGGCTAGGAAGAACGGTGAGGCAGACTTCGACAGTTCTCCTATGATACTAACGAAAAATGGTATCAGGCATAATTCGTTTTGTCAGAACGAAAATATTGGCAGCAGGTTCTCGAACAGGTCGAAGGACTCCGGGATTTTCGCTGGACGAACTTACGACACGTTTGGACTGGGTAAACATCGATTCAACGCTGGGAAATATTCGGGAAATCAACAAATTAAGGATAGCCCCATTGGAAGGAGAAACACAACCTCTTCTGTGATTGGAAAACGCGGAAAAGTCACCGATGTCGTTTCGGGTCTTTATTGAATCTAATTTTCAATTACAAAGCCAAGAAAAGTATCTGATAATGTACCGTATATTTTTGTACACATTTTTATGTAAAAATAATTTTGCTAACGACACTTCCAAGAGAACATAGAAGGAGAAGTATGTCGCTGATCATGGCTTATTCCAGTTGGATGACTTAAGAAAATGTGTACTACTTCCGTGCAATATTTATAAGTATTATCGGTAAAGTTGAGTATCTGATTAGCATTGCAATTAGCATTGTTGATAATTGTGGTAAACAGGTACCAATTATCATTTCAAAGAAAGGTATTTTGGTGATGGACTGTTACATAACTTTCGATGGATTGTGCAATATTTTCGTAACTATAAATAATTACGTCTCTGTAATTAGATCGTATTAAAAAAGAAGACTGTAGTTTATGAACGTTTCATTCAGCGTGTATATAATATAAAGAACACGAAGTATCTCTGATGATATCAAAATAGTTTTAGAACAGTAATGGAAGTTTGCAAAATTATTGCAGTCATCGTAGCGTTGAATAGTGTTTTGTATTAACGAATGGCTATACGTTTATTGTACATGAAAGCTCACTTTTAACTTATTCTGTTCGACTTACTTATACCGGAACAACATTGTAATTATGTTCTAAAATTTAATAAAATTTTCACCCTCAAAATCGGAATATTTTTTCTCAGATTCAAAGATGATAAGTGGAAGCCATAAATAATTACACTAATAAATTTAATATGTACATATATGTATATTATATTATTTATTTCTTATTGACATAACAAACATACAAAAAGACAAGAGACAGAACAACATGTTTCAGTTATGTACACAAAGGTTTATATGTATTTACATTATTAATTAATATTATAAAATTGTCTGATTTTCTTTCTTAATTGTATTACATTGCAGGATTAATAAATATTTGTCAGTTTCAATATTACAAACATTAACTTATTTAATACTGAAAAGTATTGAACAAAAATCTATAGAAAGTATGTCTATTCACTAGAAATGCAAAAGTAAACTTGACTTAAAGGGGGAGCCCGGTTTAGGACGTTAAAAATGAGGCGATTTTCGAAATTTTTTTTCTAAGAAAGTATTAAGCGGATACTATTAAAACCTTCAGGGTATTTTGTTTCATATTCGGACAATTCAAACTAATTTTTTGGTTAAAATATAATCCGTAGAAATGAGTGTATATAAACATGTTTGAAGGTCCTCGCCGTCGGAGTTGCAAATCTGCGGGAATTCTGGAGCCTCCAATTCTTTCTCAAAACGAAAAAACCAAGGATTTTCTTATTCCTCACATAATTACATCGTCGATGAACCAAAAAACGAGATAAAAGTACAAAATTTACAAATTGCTGAGCCTTCAAATGAAAAGATGCGATTTTTACCAAAAATTTGCGTACTCTTTATGCAAAAACAATTGTTTGATTTAATTTTTTTATAAAACTTTAAGGTTCATCGACGATGGTTAGTAATTGTTTAGCTGTATGCAAAGGGACAAGTCAATTGAACCAATAGTTTTTTTCCTATCTTTCCCGCAGTTTTAAAAAAAGTGGTTTCGAGAAAAACGCGTTTAAAGTTTTAGGTACAAAAAAGTAACAGCTATTGGAAACTGACAACACTCTGAGGTTAATTTGCTACTGCGGACACATATAGCAAACCCCCCGCTTCCTTGTTGAACTCATTTTGTTAAATTTCACGATGTTTGCGAGCTGTTCGAGCATTCATGGTGCTGCTTAGGCTGCGGCGCTCCTGCCTCAAATCTCGCTGGGCGTTGTGGATTTCGGCGAATAATTAACACTGATGCCCAATATTGATGACCAACGACTGTATTATTATCAAAATGGCATAATAGCCTTCGTTGAAAACACCTGTAGCGATGAAAGTAGCGATCTCAATGATTTCTATGCCCGAATTCAAATGTTTCGGTCCTAGGCGCCAGATGGTAGAAAGTATGCTTTCATTGCCGTTGTTTTCTCTCGAAAGATTGTCATAAATATGTATTAAATGTTTTTCGACATCAGGGTGAAGTGGAGGGGGATGGACAAAATTTTTCGCTTTTCCTGCGGCCTCAGTGACACGCCACTTGCACCAGCTATCGACTGTTACATGAGCTGTACCTACATAATTACTTTAAACTTCGGTCTGTAACTTTGGAAATATAATGTCTACATGCACTATTATTGATTAAAGCAAAAAAAATCGATCTTTTAAAGTTGGTAAACCGTGCTCCCCCCTTAAATAATGTTCAATTTAAAGGTATAAATGGTGAACAACGAAAGGTGAAACTTTAAGGTTTCATGAAAATCGGAACAATATTTCTATTCTAACGAAATTTTTTCAGTGTCCTAACTAGCTGTAGCGTGTAACAATGTGGTTGTTACTTCGCTAAGTTCCTGACAGGAACGTCCGTTTCGATGGATGACTTCAGGACAACTTAGCATTAAGGGTTCGTGCGATTTGTCTCGCGTTACTTCCAAAAGTTGTTGCGACGTTTTGTCTGAAATCAAAATAAAAATGGAGAACAGAAGATCAAAGGTAAACATAGCGTCTTTAAATCGACGAATATTGCAACCTTTTTGTGTTGATAACAAATACGATAATTCCTCTTGGGTAGAAATATATTGGAATTCTTCTCCGCATGCGCCTTTCAGTACAGCAATAACGTCTGATCGTGGATTATAAAAATATAAACCTTGTTTTCGATTGTTAAATTCATTAATTAATGTCGCTATTCCCTACAATGCAAAAAAGTAGAATAGAATACTATTTCATTTTGTCCAGCAGAAGCAACTTGTTTATTTTATCACTCAAATATTTACTTTAGCTGCAGTAAAATCAGCTCCCAAAATGTATCTACAATCAACAATGACCGGCACTTGGCTGGAACCCTCTTTTATTCCAGCATTGCCAACAGATTTTTTAATAAAATCTACAGCAGGAAAGTAAAGGCTGTTTCCTGGTGTTACCAAAAGATAATCAGCCCCTGAACTGGTCTAGAACGACAAACAAACCCGTGTTTACACAGAGATAAAACATGTGCTTTTAGAGATTTAGTTTGATTTATTACTCACTGTACACTTGTCAACATGTATGGTAGGTCGTGCAGAGGGATACAGCAAGAATATAAGGTTTGTTCCTACACCAAACAAGATTCCATATTCCACTCCAATAATAAGGCAAAACAGAAATGTGACAAACATTGGAATCAGATCCTTTTTACTAGTCTTCCATATAAGCTTAACTACTTGATATTCAATCATGTATATTACTGCACAGATAATAACTGCTGACAAGGAAGCTAAAAAAGTAATATATACTTACATGTGTTATCTTAAAATGTCTAATATGAATAAAACATATATGTTACCCTTGGGTATGAAGTAGAAATACGGTGTAAGAAGACTAAGAGCCAGCAATATTAATATTCCTGTGTATAAACCACCCATTGGGGTTTTTACACCACTGGCATGGTTCACTGCAGATCTACTGAAGGAGCCTGTGACTGGCATTGCGCTTGCACAAGAACCAAGAACATTACAAATTCCTAAAGTAATTAGTTCTTGGGTGGCATCTACTTTATCACCATTCGCAAAAGCCTTTGCAATTGCTACATTTCCAAGAACTCCAATTATGGGTACAAGCGCTATAGATGTACCCAATTCTGAACACATTTGAGTAAAGCTTATCGTTTCATTTTTAATTTGTGTAGAGAAAGGTGGTAAACCAAATGGTGGAAGCCCAGATCTCACTCTACCAGTAAGAATAAATGGAGAGCCAGATTCACTAGAATTTAACTTGTAGGCAATGATAGAGCAAACAATAACAATGATTGCATTTCGTGCTGTTGATATTAACCATATCACCTTTGATAATATCCTCTGGTAGTTATTTGGTTTCTCATTATTAGAAGAAAACTTAATATCTTTCAATTTCTACATAATAAAGACAATATGTATTAATTACATGATTAACTGAATGAACTATAAAATATAGTTTGAGTAGTATATTACCCTGAACATTAATAAAATAGCAATGCAAGAAAAACTCATCGCTGTATCCCATAGGCTTGTTTGGTGAATATTCTGTAGCACTTTTGTTATAGTGTCTAAAAATCCCTGTGAGGAGATCTTCAACCCTAAAAGTCCCTTCAGTTGAGAAACCACAATTATAACAGAAGTTGCTGAAGTGAAGCCAACAGTGACTGGTATTGATATGAAATCTATAAGTACTCCTGCAAAACAATTTTGCAGCTGTAACAATATATTAAGAAGAGTATGTGTTGTATACAATTTTAATTACTATTTATAATGTTACCTAAACGTAGAAAAGCCATAACCATTTGCAAACAACCGCACAAAAATGCAAGTAGTATAGCAAAATCAGCATTTCTACCCTGAACGTATTCATGAGTCATCAGTGCCATTAGTGCAGTTGGTCCAATTGTGATATCTTTGCATGAGCCAAATATTATGTACACCATGGCTCCCATGAATGCAGAATAAAGACCATACTGCAGAATATATTAGAATATTTTAGAAATTAGGACGATTAGAAAGCAAAAAAAATTACCATATACAACAAGGCTAAGAGTACAGCGTAACATTTATGAATTTATGTAAAGCTTTTTGTAGAACATTTTCCACCTGAGGTTCTAATCCTGCCAGTGTTGCATAAGCAAGACCTTGCGGCATAACCGTGAGTCCCACGGTAATACCGGCGATAGCATCATTGAACAATTTTTCTGAATTATATTTGGGTAACCATCCGACGATCGGTATCCGTTTTCTGATTAACTTGTTCAACTGACCACGCTTCGACTCCCATTTCCGCCGATCTATCGTCTCGAGGGCCATTGTGACTTACGTACCTTCGGAGAAAGTGTAAAATCTGATCACGCAATCATTCTCAATTTTTAAAATTTCGACTGGGCAACGACCGTGTAAAAATTAGACTCTAAATATTCAAAGTCGCGTGATATCTTAATTTAAACCAAAAAATGCTGTTTATGCGAATTAAGTGGTCCATTAATTTCAGACAGAGATAACAGTGAACGGTACTACGATTGATCAGAAAATCGGGAATTATTTACCTGTGAAAGATTAAACTTTCACCGAAACGCAGCACCCGGTCCCGCACGGATTTACTAATCGGTCGTCGTGTAATTGATCATCTGTCGCGGGCTGGTTTAATTGCAATAGTGTCGCGGTATTGACGTTTCGCGATACACCAAAGAACTGAAAGAGATCGAAGGCCTTTCGGCTGCTTATATACCCGGTCAGAACGAGAAATTTATCTCGCGGGGAAAAGTCGCCGGTAGCCTTCGTGCTTTTTGCACGAACCGCGAACAATACGAATTCTCCGTGAATATAAAACTTTGTTAGTAACCGGTTACGTGTATAGGTATAATCTGAACGTTTGGCCAACTGAAAAGAGTCCGATAATACGAAATCGCGGCGAAAACAGGCTTATCGTTTTTTGGCGCGTGAAGTTTGGTTCGATGAAAGCAATTATTGAAAAAGGAAGATAAAATAATGAATCGAGCGACGTAAAAGAGATTCCTTTAGAAGTCGAAGACGTTCGTCGTCCCCTGACCCACATGTTGTTCACATCAATTTGACGCTAACTCTGGCTGATCCCATGTCGCTGTATCTTACGCACATTAATTCCGCGGTAACAAAATTGTCAACAGTATTCTTTGTGAATATCTAAAAAGGGATAAACATTTTAAAAACAATGATTACAGCAAACGTTTAACGATTAAAATATGAAATTACACTGTACACATGTCTGAATTATTCCAATTAAATCTGAAGGAACATATGAATATCTAAGTATAAGTTTGATAGTTTTTGTACTCTCACAATGCTAGTATATTGAAAATAAAATTGTAAGTTTATTTTTTTATGCGTTGATCGATTGAATACTTTTGTGATCCGCCGCAAGTACCGACTTAACAATAGAATATCTCGAATCGCTCTAAGTTTCACGTTAAAATTGCTTTGAACCTTCTGTGAGCCATGGGACGCTCAATTGTATTTTCCCATCAACTGGATCGTTATGTATACATTTCGATTATTAGGTGCGTGCAAAAGTTCTACACGTTCTTCATAATGCGAATTCCGAGTAAAAAATTTAAGTAATAGGTGCAATAACAGATGGCGATGCGTTGGCCAAAATGCTTCGAGAAGTAGGCTACAAAAAAGCACCCAGTATGCGGGTGCCGCTCATTCGTCAAAAAATGGAAAGACTGAAAGGAAAATTGAAATCTAAGCATCTAGTACTGGTTAATCGCAAAGACCTTTATCTTTTATCTCGATAACACAAGACAGCTTTTTCCACTACAATAGATGAAAATTTCTGGACATCGGATGGATAATATTACCTCACCTTCCGTATTCCGCGGACCTTACACCTACGGGCCTCTTTTGATCTCTACAAAACAACGTCGCTGGAAAAACTTCGATTAAGGTAAAGACGTCAAAACTGCATTACAAGAGTTTCTCGAGTTCTATAGTAAGCAAATTCAAGTAAAATTGCCAGGAAAATGGCAGGAGGTCATAGGTAGTAATGGTAATTATATACAACGATCAAGACGTTATTTATTCCAGAAATTTATTTTCTTTCTCTACCGAAGAAACGGGTAGAACTTTTTGCATACAACTAATACTTCTGTATGTCTCCACGAAATGGTAAAGTGTATTGACCTTCGGCTGACTTTAACTGGCTCATTCGAACGCGTGAAACTGGCACGTTTTAAGCAAACCGGCGTTTAAGGTTACCACGGTGCTTTTTTGTTGTTTCACGAATCATTGAACGGTTCGTCGATTGAAACAAAATGCATCGCCACTTCCTTCGAGCACCGAGTTCGTCTCGACGCGCTTTATTAAAGGGCCACAGCTACTTGACCCTTTTCATTGACGATTATCGTTATTCGTTAGAAAAAGTGTTACACGGTCGAGCAAGACCGCTAGAACGCCGCAAGGACTCGAACAGTGGAAACAAATTCGTAATAGAATCGCTCTGAAAGGAAGTGCATCGATAATTCTATGGTATATACGAGATAACATGTTTCCGTTCGAGTGAACATCACTGAACATACCGTCAGTTGGCTTGAAAATTTTCATTCGTATATATCATTTTCTTTTGAGCAGTATCGATCACTTTGACCAGGCATGATCTGTTTTACAGCCGCTTCCGTGCTGTCGTAACATTTCACACTCTCAACAACACAACAATTAGAACAATAAACATCTGTGTTACACGAAGTGTTTGAAGACAGGTGTAACGAATACACGCGCCGTACACGATCTCACTGTAAACTGAACTTAAGGGCCGGAATTTCGTTTCTGATGATCTCGGGAGAAAGTACAGTTCGCGTGTTTGTCAGCAGAGGGACTGCATTTCTATTGCAGTCGATAATTTAGAACAGAATTCTTCGGGGTGGGGCCCCTCCAGCGCTGTTCACCCTCACCAGTCGCCTGCGATAGAAGGAGGGGAACCAGACAGGTTCTGGCGGGAAACGTTCGAATTGAAAATGTCGGAAAACTGATACACAGGATGATTTTTTATTTGATATTAATATTTTACAGAATGAATCTGTGGTATAAAGTAAAAAACAAATGTCACTGGACCTCTTGCCTTGTAATAACGAATTATACTCGTGATATAGAATATGATTCATTTGTTACAAATAGAGATTCACTTGAGTATCAGTTCTTCAACCTTGTAAGCTTCGAAAATTTCACTATATGCTAAAATTTTCCGCAGTAGAACACGCATTAGACTAAATAAATATTTTATTATAATACGTATGATGCCGATTGTTGAACTGTTTTAGAGTTCTATAACTGCAAAATATGTGATGAAACATATATATTTCAATAAAACAAGCTTAGGTGGTAATCGAACGTGAATAATTGAAAGGAATTAGTTTCCGCATTTTCTGCGCCCCTGACTCTTAAATCACTCATATACCGCGCCATTGCTAGCAGCGTCACGTTACCATGGTGACGAATAACTAGAGTGGGGGAAACTGGAGTCAAACAGAAATTGCAGTTCGCGTGTTCGCCGACAGAGGGACTGCATTCCCATTGCAGTCGATAATTTAGAACGAACAAATCTGGTTTGTTGTTGCTCGACGAGTAACAACCAATTAATTCGCAGTATTTCGAAACGTATTTAAAAAGGTGCGTTGTTCGAATTTCAAGAACGTTATCAGAATTTCGAAACAACCTGTCGTCGAGCGATAGAATCGATTTTGAGGTTATCCCGTTCATTTTGGTTTTGAATAACGCGCGGTGTCATTGGCTATTATCAGGGAAGCGAAGTTTTTCCGTTTCTGTTTCGAAGATTTTTCTTCCGTTTGCATTTGCGCATTCTCCCATCCATCAGTGTTATGGCGTCCTTTACGGTGGCCGGATGTTCGTCCTGATCTTTGTTGTATATCCAAATGGAACAAACGTTCTTTCTGCGAAAGACACTGGTTTAACATTTCGTCGTCCTCAGAAATTTAACTACACGGTAACTGGATCACTTAACACATATTCGTAGATAAACATGAAACAATCGAATTGGAAGTCGACATCGCACGAATGTCGTTTCCATCCGACATCAATTGCGTCGTAAATGTATTCACTGTAATTATCTGTGACTACTGCGTCGATTAGATCAACGATACGACGAGCAATGTTATTTGAGACGCATCATTAGAACGCGATATAATCGTTGTTATATTTTGTTGTACTGTTCGTTAAGTAATTTAAGGGTTTTGACATTTAGTAATACGTTGAACGATCACTCCATCCCATTTTTGATTTTTTGTGTTGTTTTGTTCGTTTATAGTTGGCAATATTCTTGATTGTAATTAATCATAATTAATGATCGAGTTATACTTTGTCTTCATTGCATCGTTTACATTGTTAATGATGTAGGTCCCTGATATGGATGTTTGTGTACAATAACCTGATGTAGTTGTGGTGTTTCTTTGGAAATTATACATTTGGTTTTTGTAATTGCATTTGTACTAGGTAAAATGGACTCCAGTGATAGAGATTTGAAAAAGACATGCGAAATAGAGCAGATGGCCATAATTGGCAAGATGCATAATATGAAGTGGCTGAAAAGTAGTTCTCAGTTATCAGGCCAGTACGTTTGAATACGTTTTGTTTATTTTATTTAGTTCATCTTATTCATCTCATTTTCATCCCACATTATTTTATATTATTACTTTAATCCTTGTTTTGTTCAATGTAAACATTTGAATAAAATATATGAGAATAAGTGAGATATGTATTTAATTATTATTCAGTATAATTCTAACATCAGGTATACTTGTGATGTCCCTTGTAATGGAATACAAATTTTAACATGTGTTAAGAATACATAATAGTAATTTCTGGTAGAGTTTTCTTTGCTCAAAGAAAATGTGAAATATGAGGAAAATATGTGTAAATGTGTTTCCTAATGTTTTGTATTCGTCTTTGTATTATAGCACAAAAACATTTCCAGATGGAAAAGAATCAGTAAACAATCCACTAAAAAGTGAAATAAATGAAAGGACAAAAGAAAGTACTAAAACTGTTTCAATTAATTTTTCAAAGAGATCTGAGTTAGAGAACATCAATAATATTCCAAATAAAAATATTCAAGAAGACAATGGAGATATAAAGAAAACTATATTTGATTCAACTTTAACAATTGTTGATTCTTCTGAAAAAGATCCCATGGAGACTGTTTGGAATAAAGATGTTAATGTAACCAGTACATTGTTTCCAACTTCTGAGTCTTTAGCTGTGCAAAGACTGGATAAACAAGAAATGATGAACATGTCATTGGCAGAGAATATTGTTACAATTCAATTAGAACAATTTAGACTTAATGAAGAAGAAGTAACTATACCTGATGAATCCTGTAGCAAAGTTGATAATGATTGGTAGGTAATATCTTACATATTTCATATTATTTTATGCATTACATGTATCTTATTCATATAATTAGGAATGCTATTCATCACAAGCTTCCTGAATCACCAAAGTCAGGTAGTGATATAGGTGATCAAATAAACCAAAAGCAGTGTCATGATAACAACAATAATAATGCAAAATCTAAAACTCAACTTGTAACAGAAGCAAAGAAAGGTATGCAAAAAACAAATATAAAGATTACTACTAGAAGAATGAGTGATCAAAAGGTCAAGAAACAAGCAGGTGAGATTTACATTTTTTGGAATTGATTTCAACATTCTTGAACACAGATACATAGAAAAATATTTCTCTGCTTGCAGGCAATTTAAGAGAGTCTTGTACCATTCCGAAACAGGGTTCCAAAGATAATTTGTTATATTTATGTAATGATGATAACAAAACTTCAAGTTCTACTACAGATTCAAAAAAGATACCTGTAGCAATAACTCCTAAGTTTATTGATAAGTATGGCAAAGTCAATGGGTACAATAGGCCCTTAGTTATGGGAAAAGGAGCACGAGTGAAGGAGCAACAGTTTTTTAAACAAAATTTTTCTATGCTTAATGATAGTGCTAGTAGAAACAAATCCTTTACAGAGGGATTAGATGACAAAAATAAATCCCTTACTACAAAGTTGAAGCCAGTTAGAAATGAATCAGAGAAAAAGAATAATGAAGTAGAAAAGTGCCATAAGGTTCAAATAACACGTACTCAATCATTCAACATCAATTACAGTAGAAATAAACCATTATTAAAGTCACAGCAGCGATATTCAAGAAACACAATGAGGCCAGAAGAAGAAAGTTCAATTAAACATTCATCTGGCTTCAATAATAATGTTAGTGTATCCAATTCAAATGAAAGTTTATCAAAAAGGAAATGTGAAAGTCAGCAAACTCCAATAAATAAGCCAATTAGTGATATGCAATCCAGTCACAGTATTGCAGGAAAGGGTAACAAAAATTTAAATGGTCCAGAATACAGTATGAATGACAGAAGTTTAGCGAAATCATCAAATTCCATAACGTGTAAAAGGAATTGTCAAAATGTGGTTAATGCCAAGAGTAATTCTGACAGAAATGTTAAAGATGATCAAGGGTATACACACAAGTTCAGGAAAGATTCTAATGTTTATAGACGTTCATCGGATTACACGGATCTGAGACAATTGAATATGAAAGCTAGAACAGACGAATATAAGAAGAGCGTCGCAGATAATAATTCAGTAAAGGATTATAGATTAAATCGTATGTGTTCAGTAGATGCAAAAATGCGTTCGCAACCCGATGGCTCAAAAGTAAGCGTATATCCACATAAGACAATTAATGGTGCTAGTAATACAAACAAGACTGATACATTAGATCCACCTACTGTAAATAATGTACAGTCTGTAAAGTCATTGAACTCTTGTTCAAACAGTACCAAAGATCTCGCAGCTATAAATACATCTACTCATACATCACAAGAATCACAGACTTCGCAAGCTTCTTGTAATGGAACCGAAGTACAATTTGTGAAGACTGAGCAAGAAGATATTAGTAATAATAATAGCAATAATAAAACAAGTACTGGTAACCCTGAAATGAAATCGGTGAAATTTTCTAACAACATTCAGGAAACCAATATCGCAGATCACTCTACAACATCGTATTCCGATAGTTCCATGCGGCAAGGCAAAACCTTGACAAACCCATTTTTCTCCGATTTGCAACATGCATCCAACAATGTTCAACAAACCGAGAATCATCAAAGTGTACAAAATAAGGGTTATTTCGATAGTAATAATGCTCAATATAGTCATACATCTGCTAACATCCAGAATTCTGAAAGAGACGTGCGTCTCTTAGATGCAATGCAACCAAAATTAGAGCAGACTTCGCATGTACCTACCCAAACAGTATCGTCGCATAACAATTGCAATCCCGCTGTAGCAATGGCAAACAGCTTGTCCTATCAAAATATGCCTGCACTGTACTTAAATCAATACAACACCATGGAAGCCGTACCAAGAAAAACTACTGACACCATTGTCTCTCAGAATGCATTGGTTCCAAGTACATCTTCTTATGCCATAGAAAGTCAGAATGTGATGCAGAACGAACCTTCTAGTATTTTGATGCACAACAGTCAACCGTCTGTGTTACCGCCGCCAGGTTTTCATAATCATCCGATAACTACTCAACACAACCAGTGGAACGTGCCGCTTCAAGATGCATTTCTTTATAGCAACATGATGAACCCGGCACACGCTCTGAACATGCAAATGCAAAATTCCAGACACGTGTGCAGCACAGACTTTAATAACATTCAGCAAGGGGGTTACCTGCAACATCCATTGTTTTACGTGCCGCAGTTTTGCATGCAGGGCTGGAACCCGATTCTGCAGTACCCAACACCGATCTATCAAAATGCTCCGTACACTAACTGCAGTACGTTCCCTAACCAGGTGTTGCCACCGAACAACATGACGGATTCTGTGAACTGTCCGGCGCCAACGTCCATGCAGAACAACCCATACAAACATTACCAACAGATACAGCAGCTGGAGAACAACCCGAACTATTCCGTTCCTATGAAGTTTGTAAATTACATGAGTAACATGCAAGGGTGTAAATCGAACAATAACAGGATGAAGGACAGTGGTATGGACGTTCACATGAGAACCAGTCAGTACAGAACTCCCATGCCAAACGAGTACCAGAATTGTTCTCAGGACTCTCAGCTGATGGTACCGTACTCGTACGCGATTACGATGGACCCTATGGCTAGGAATGGATCCTCGAACATGCACATGCAGCAACAAGTGAACCAGAAGTACACGCAGCGCGCTGTTACTACTGCCAACTATCAGAGAATGTCTGACACACCGTTCCAAACGAACCAGGACTCCAACTGGAAGGATGACGCGTTGAGGAACGATTCTGAATGTGTACCGCCGATGGTATCGCCTAGAGAATGCATGTACTACAGCGTTAATTACTCTCGAAAGACGGGAAACGTTCAGAACTCATCCGTGCGATCCGACATGAAGCCTATGGCTTACGTGCACTCTGTGAACTCACAACACTACGTTCCTCAGCTGCAAAGAACCACGACCTACCACTCGCCACCGAAAGATCTTGCGTCCAGGGTGGCCATAGGTCGTGGCACGCGCAAATCGATGGACCAGTAAGTTCATAGGGTGCAAAACAATCTATCATACATACATATATACTTCTTGTTTTCTATAGAACATTCCAATTAAGCGGTACAAAGTCGTTGCACACTTTCACGAATTTTCATCTGTTTGTATTATCGTCACCTTTCTATATATATATATATATATATATATATGTATATGTATATGTATATGTATGTACTTATATGTATGTATAACGTACAGTCAGTTTTTTAATCCATTCAGATATACAGGCTATACATTGTACTAGATGTCTCTTGTATTGCTAGAAATAGTTTTCAAGTTGAGAAGCTTTAACAGAAATTTATAATAACTGCCAGTTTGTCGGACATATGCGATAGCTCGTCTCGTTTCCTGTCATCGTTCACAGTGTGAAAGTAGCAGATCTATTTTTTAGATTTTCTTCAAGATACTTCTATCCGCAATACTTAGAGATCAGTGTTACTCGTTGGATTCTATGTACTTTTAATAGTAATAATAATAGTGTGGTGAGTCGAGCGCTCGTTTCGGGGCGTTTCGCGTCATGTAATGAACGCGAAATAGCACGATGATATCGCGTGCGAATATTCTCGGGAATACACTTTTTTAAGTTCCTACGATCGAAAGTATTAACGACGATTTAGCGTTTAGTTCGTGTACCATTGGAATATTTTCCTTCTTTTCTTTTTGTTTGTATTCTTTAGTTTTTGATATACATGTAAGGTTTTGTACAACCGATTGTTCCGATTTGCGTGATCTTTGAATTTCGATCGATTGATGATGAACCAGTTTCATTTCCGCGACTTATATTGTCACTGACACACGATTTTCTTTATCCTCGTCGTTCCGTTTTGATTTTCGGAGGCGACGCATTTTTATATAACGATATATATTTTTGTTCAGATATTACTTATATTGTTAAGAAATACCATATAGTTTATTTTTCGAGGACTTACAAGTTTTTACAAAATAAAACGAAGAAAACTTGCTGTACTTGGTAGATGTTTATATATATAGATAGATAGATAGATAGATAGATAGATATATATAGTAGAACATTCCTGGACATATTTCTGATATGCATTTATAGCTACAGTATTATTCTTTCAACTCGTATAAGGAATGCACGTGTCAATAGAGTCTCTTCGAAATAGAGGAAGCAAGTAATTTCTTATGAACTGTATATCATTACTGGTCGATTCGTATATCTTTATAAAAAGTTACAACAACAAAATTGTACGAATTATCATACGATTCATATGTATACACCATAAATACGTGTTAATGTTCATTACGATTTTATACGGTATCGTTGATAGTTCTGCAACTCACTTTTTCGATATATATATATATATATATATATATATATATATATATATATATATATATATATATATATATTAAAGAAAAAAAAGGAATAAGAAAAAAGAGACAACAAAAAAATTAGAGAATCTGTAGGAATTTATTCGATCTTAATTTCGTTTGTAATTTCACTGCAAAAAAACATCCATACAAATTCTGTCAAAGTTTCGTAGTGGACAGTTCGTTCATCGCGTTACCGGCAGCCTTTTCGCTGGGCATATCGATTATTTCCGTACCGATCTCTTCGGCTCGTTTAGCCGTGTTCAGCTCCTTCAAGGTGGCCACGAGCTCCGCATCCGAGTTAACTACCCTAATCGTTTCCTCGGAAAGCGACTGCACGCTTCGCAAGACTTCTTTGGAAGGCCGTAACATGATCAACCGATGATTCTTCTCCTTGAAGTCACTCATCACCATATTCAAGCCCTGTGGACAGCAACGGTCAATAAAATCTTTGCGAAACGATGAGACGCTCGAATTTGTCCCGGATCGTTCAGAAACATTTTTCATTAGTCTTATAACTGACTGAAGAAGCAATATATAAATTAACAATTTTTATACTCTCTTCACAAGATGATTACTGTGTTTCTTTAAATTAAATAGACCCAGAAGAGCGTCCCGGATAAATTCGAAGGGTCACACGTACATGCGCCGCGGTGAAATCGATCTTATCGATATGCTTGCAGTCCAAGACGACGATTTTCGAGTTCTTGAAGGTTTTCAGTAATTTATTAGGATCCTTCGCTAAGTTCTCTATCAAGTATATCCTCAGGTAGTCCACCGCTGGGAACAGCAGCCCGGCGCTGGGTCGCACGAGGACGTAGCTGACGGTTGGAGTCTGTGTTGACGCATGAAAAGGGGATATTTTGAAAAAATAGCAACTTAGTAAGAGTCTTCGTCGATCATTGTTATGTACTTACATTTCTGTATTCGATATATATCGTCGGCCTGGCGTTGAAATAAATTAGTATTGCCAGATCAATGGTCACCCCTATTAAAATCCCCAACTCGACACCGGCGAACAGGCAGGCGAAGAATGTCGCGAAGGTTGGAATTAGATCTCGTTCTGCAACGGGATTTGCAAGATAAGTTACTTTAGGATTTTTATTATAAATCAATTATATCAATACTCTAGTAAATTCTGCCCTTTTCTCAACAGTATTCCAATTATTGCTAATTTTAGTATCGCGATAGATTGGGTTGATGGGAAAGTTCTGTCGAATTTTTAATAGAAAGTCAATTTGTTATAAAACTTTCGTCTGAAATATTTGTCGATATCATTAATACTTTCGAAGATATTCGTGTAGATAAAGATTCAAATCGGACACCCTGTACATTGTCCATAGGTAAAATAAAAGATAATTCTAAACAGAAAAATCTTATAATACTTTCCGATCATTCTACTAATTTTTACTCACTGCTGCATCTCCAGATCGGCCGTATCATTTTCACTTCGACCATGAAGATCACCGCGCTGATTATCACGGAACTCAACGTCGCCCTTGGTATGTAGTAAAAGTACGGTGTGAGTAAAGTTAGAGCGAGAATGACTAGAATACCTACGATTAAAGTTGCAATTTAATTCCCGTTTTCCGTGAGTCGATCTTTCTTTGAGTTTCGTTTAATTCCTTTACCAGTGTATATGCCGCCCAGGGGTGTCCTTACACCGGAAGCGTTGTTCACGGCGCTCCTCGAGAAAGACCCGCTGACCGGCATGGAATGGAAAAACGAACCGACTACGTTACACAGCCCTAGGGTCAACATCTCTTGTGTCGCGTCCAAAGATTGGCCTCGAGCTTCAGAAGAAATGCTACGTTACTTTTTAGCTGTTCCGCGGACAGGGTGGTTCACGAATAAAAAGCATTTGTTGTTAAATATATCCAGTCATAAGCATGTGATTATGTCATAAATTTTGAAACAATTGCGGACACCCGATTTGTGATAGATGATTGCTTGCTGAACTTGATTGTACTTATAAAGAATAATCTGCGTGGCCTATCGGTTAATTTGGTAACACTTTTGCATCTGCTGACGTAATAGTACGTTTTTTAATATTTTAAAATAGTCAAGTTTCTGTTCTTATCTCGAAGGCAGGACTTAACAGTACTCAGCTTTGGATCTAAATTATTGAAGATGAGGTAATTCAAGATTTGAGTATTCGTTATGACGCAGAATAATAATTAATTAATTATTCACCCTGTATCATATATTACAATATGGATGTTTATACAAATACATATTTCTATTTTTTAATATTCTTGTGTTTTAGCAGAAAGCACAACAGATGAAGAATATCAGGATATCTAGATCAATTTTCTTTCATATTACAATTACTTGAATATTATATCTCTTATTTCAGTAATTTCTCATAACGAATATATTTAATATTTTTATTTAGACATGTTAAATTATATGAACGTTCAAAGCAAGCAAAACGACGCAACAAATTTGATCAAATCAAATAATTAATAATTTTATTGGAATGTTGAATAGGATTAATATTGCAATAACAACAGAAGATCAAGCCTGTGCCATAAAATAGATATGTGTTTTTATTCTTCGCGATTCGTGTTTGAAATGATATTTTATAGTACATCTAACTAGGTATGGGAGTTTTCACTGTGGCAATCGACTGATCTGCACAATTGTTTCATTACACCCAGTATACGTTTCTAGAGCCAAGAAATAGCTCGAAAAACGTTCTAACGTCCATAACAAAGCATATTCAATTGTTTCTGTCCTTTTCAATACAGGAAGTGTCTGTCAGATTGAAAAACTTACAGAAGGCCTTCGCGATAGCAACGTTCCCAATGGTGGAAATTAACGGAACGATCAGGATACCGGTGCCCAGGTTTTTGCACATATCGAAGAAAGTTTCCGTCTGATTGCCACTGGTTTTCGAAAATGGTGGCGGTTCGACGGAGGGTAATCCTGCGTCGATGTGTCCTGTGAGGATGAACGGGGCTCCCCCTTGAGTTTCATAGATGTAAGAGGCCACTGCGCAAAGGATCACCACGAGGGCGTTTCTGCCAGTCCCCAGGAACCAGATGGATCTCCTTAAAATGCTATTAGAGACCTTCAGGTCTTTCAGTTTCTAAAACAACGTGGAAAATATAAAAAGTTAGGTTGCAGGCAAACCTGGAAATTTTCTATAATTCTGAAGCAACGTTATTTTTATAATATTTCTTAAGATTATTTGAGAAACCCAGAGTTCTGTTAGAAGATAAAAATAAGTAATAAATAATAATTGAGAGTTTACTAGGACAAAAAAACAAAACATAATAAGAAAAATGCATAACAGGAATAGGCAGGTGTTGCTCAGCTGTTGTTATTCCGCACACAGCGATATTCATTGGAAGTGTACCGCAGTCAAAGAGTTAATATTGCGGTGTCTCTTGTTCGATTTGGAATAGAAATAACTGATTGTAGAAGCCATCGTGCTGGTCCAAGCGCAGCTTGTACTTCGACGAATAATTACGTCAGGCTATTAAGATCTATATGTTTCGTTAAATAACTCGCAGTTTCACAGCGTCGAAATAAGTTTTCGAAAGCCAAAGTTCAATTATCAAGTGACCATTATTTTTTGAAACAAATAATTCTTTACAGTATTACTTTCCTAAGTACTCATCAACCGAAATGAACTAATTACGAATTATCGATTAATACACATTTTTAAAATTATTATTCAACATCAAATTCGTCCAGACCTGCTTGTAGGTCACGCAATGGGTTTTGCTACCAGCAGGAACGGCTCACGGTTTCTTTTCACCATTAATTTCTCGCTTTTTTAAACATTCCCGGCATGTGTGATACGCTCGTAAGAACTAGTTCTGCTTGCGTTAACGTCCACGGTGAATTACCTTCAGGGTCAGGAGAATTAGAATGCAGCAACAAGACAAGATCAGGTCAGGGATCCTAGTTCGACCGATGTTGTTGGCCAACTCCCTCCAAATCTCGATGAAACTTTCCCCGTGGATTTTCAAGCCCAGCAGGCTCTTGATTTGACTGCAGGCGATGATCAGGCTAGCCGCGGAAGTGAACCCCGAGACCACCGGCACTGATACGAATTCTACCAAAAATCCTAGTCGAAGAGTTCCTAAGACTATCGTAACGCATCCTGACAAGAAACACAGCAGGATGGCGTACTCGGGGATTCCCCTGGGAAATAGAAACCAAAGAGGAGAGGATAACTTAAACTCCGAGCGTATGATTAATAGGCTGATTTTTATATAAATACATAGGATGTACCATAATATGTGGACATATCTTCACCCGTGGATTCAGTACACATAAATAATAAAAAAACAGGAATCATCATTACAGCTACTGTGGAATATATTATTTATTATTTCAAACGGCTTGTTATTATAATCTTAAATATTCAATTAGAATATGATAACATATTTAACATTGCTTTTCAAGTAAAATTTTTTAAGATTGTTTTAAACGAGTTTCATGTACATATATGTTTGCTCTTTAATTGAATACACGCTTACAATTAGTGTCGTTCGAATAATTATTGCCGGTACTGTATATTTCTTATTGTAAGTGTGAATATTTATGTACTTTCATATGGATGAGAGTATGAAGTTTTAATGAAAGTATGTCTCTTGTGACGATTAAGAAGATTTATATTTTAGTTTGTCTATTTTGTGTAAAACATTAAATTAAATTGTGGGAATGTTCACAGTCAATTATTACTTACTATATGATAAATTTTTCGAGGAATAGTAATGAGCTTGGAAAAGTTGCAACTCGGAAGTATTAACTTGTTTGAAAACTATCGTTTCTTCAGGATGTCGCACTCGATCTATTTTTATACCTGTTATGGCTTTTCTTTTGAGAGTTTTCTAAGTCATTGATTAACTAAAGCTTGTTTTAAAGAATTTGTCATCTGTTTTGAAGTCCAATTTTAAATATTTACTCAATGTTGTTACAAGCGAAAATTTTCTAAAGTCGAGGCACAACTTTGAAGTAGATTTTCATTCGCAAAAATATGCCGAAGCAGATAGTTCATAACTTAATTAAAAATTTTGACTGCAAAATGAGTTATGATTTAAAATACCGTCTCGAGACGATGTTTATTATGTAATAACATAATAATTGCTACACAGATTGGATTAATAAATTACGATGAACACTTCCCCAAGAAATTGTGTTCAAGAGTTGGAGCATCCTTTCAGCAGCTATTAAATTATATTAGACACGGCCCCAATTGCTCGCAATTGTGGACACGTCCAAATTTAGTGATTCTACAGGATGTCTCAGAAATGCACACACGTATGTACTTCAGGCTCTGAGTCTACGAACTGAAGTGAATAATAAATATATAAATGTAAGAAACAAATTTGAAGTTGTAGGAAATATTAAAAGAAATACTCTTTAACATAAATCTTAATTCAATTCTTTACTTTGTATACAGCACATGAAATAATATTAAATATCCACAAAAATAAAATCCAAGGAATTCAATTGAGAAACTGAGGTGGTCATGCGGTGATCTGCGTCACTGATTTAATTTAATTGAATAATTATAAATTCTTATGAAATTTTTAAAAAATTTAACACCACAATAATAATACGAAAATGTAAATACATGATTAAATAGTTAAACATTTTTCATCTTTGTTGTTTATATTAAAAATAGAATTTTATATCGCATCTGACCAAGCATGTCTGTTTTCACTGCGAATGTTCCAAACTTTCAGAGCGGTTTTTCGATCAGAGTTATCACAAAATATGGTGGCTGATAAGTATAAATAATCCCTAGAGTATTAAAGATTTCTGGCTACCCTCTTTTATAAAGAAAGTAGAGTAATATTTTGACTGCCATACCACCTAACAGAACTAACAAAAACTATGCAAGTTACAAACATTCTTGGTAAACTCTCTCAATTCCATGAACCCATACATAGATTTCGAAAAATTGTACTCCGTGTGCTACGGGTTACCGTACCGGCTCAAGTGCAGCTGTTTGTTGCACACTACAAACCTGTATCTTTCAACGAATTATTATGTCACTTTATCTGTTCAGAATCAAAATATTCTGCGAACTATTTCGCATTTCGATACCGCTGAAGTAACTATCGACGTTACAGTAATGAAACAATGAGTCCAACATTTGCTCAAGCATATAAAAATTCAGTACAAGCCGACTATTTTTCCAAAAGTTTGAAGACCAAGTCAAAAAAGTACCAAATTTTGTCATTTGCAGCTAACACAATGTAATAATCAATGCGTTAAGTGCTAAAATTTTAAATCTCCTTTCTGATCACTACATTGCGGATCTTTGTGCGATCTAACATATCCAAGTTCCTGAAGAATACACATTTTACAGAGTAAACGAAACAAAAAGTGCACTTTGAAACATTTTAGCCCCAAAATACAGTCCTGTCATAGTCCCGTTTCATCAGCTGCATGGAAATCAAAAACATCGAACTTTCAAAACGTGTATTTGCCTAAAAATCCACGGTCTACCGATCATGAACTATCCTAACTATCATTTCCAGGTCTCTTACCTCGCGTACGTGTACGTCAGCAGCGATATCAACGCGGTGGGGCCGATGTTGACTTCCTTGCAAGTGCCAAAAACAATGTAAACGAAGCTGCCGGCGAACGCGCTGTAGAGTCCATACTGTGGCGTCAATCCCGCCAATCCAGCGTACGCTATCGCCTAAAATCCAAGTATCAACCGACACAGATCATTCTCCATCATCAGACAACGAATGTTCAATAAACGAAACCATGAATCATTGTTGTAGATCCGTAAAACGATGTCGCGGAGAGTACCTGAGGTATCAAGGTCAGACCAACCGTGAGTCCAGCAACTAGGTCACCCAATGCATCGTTCGCCCTGTACAGAGGTAGCCATTTCAAAGCGGGAACTCTTTTCTCAAGCACTTTCTTAATGGTGAACCCGGTCATGTTCGTTCCTCGAATTATCGACGACGTGTGTTACGCGTTTCAGCACATGGTGCCAGTCCCAGAGTCCTGGAAGCAGAACGTCCGCGTCAGGCTCGAGGAGGATGTTAGACTGCTGTCAACGAGGGAGCAACTCAGTTCGATCAGCGGCGGTACTCGATCAACAGGTCCTTCTTATGCGTCGAACATTGTCCGATCGAACGGCACGTCGTCTCAATACACCATCGTCGAAACGAGCCGGTAATTAGCGGCTCTTCAAGCGGCAATTAGCGACTGTTACAAGTGATTTTTGACGGTGAGCAACTGTTCAAAGTCAGCTGACCCAACGGCCACGTGAGAGAGTCTCGAGCACGTGATTGTCCCGATTCTTCGCTCGGTTCGATCGAACCGTCTTTCACGACCGTTTCATCAGCAGCTTTATGATCGGAACGATGAACCTGAGATTCAATGAATCGTTGAACTTACGTTGATTCGAGTAAGGAAAAATTTCGTCGAACTGGTCACCGAGAGCATGTCAACTGGTTGCATCCTCAGCGGATCGAAGATCGCCCGGAGGTTTGTTCGAATTTCACTTTTCCCCGAGTAAACCGCGTGATAGAAAGTCCAGCGGTGTTTTTCTCGTTGTTTTCGGAAAACTGCGCTCGTTCCGGCGGATTTTCCACGGAGACTTACCGATTTTGCGCGTCGTCCCGTACCTGGTCCGCACACTGATTAAATCCACAGCTGTTTCACACGTGTCCAAGCCTCCCACCACACCGGCGACTCGTTGATACCGTGGTCGTCCAGGATGCGAACGCATGCGTTCATCGGTCCTGCTCTAAATGGTCACTGGGTTCGGCAAACGCAAATTATCGACAATTTGCACGAAGAATCGGCCTTTTTCTGCTCCCATATCCGGTTGGAGAACGATCTCCAGCTTCCTGTCCGGTGTTCTCCGACCTAGAGATTGATAGAGACCCGGTGATTGGTTTTTTCTTTGTTTGAAGGAAAGTGTTTTGATCATCCTTAGAGGGAAGTCGTTAATGGTTACAGAGATGAAGAATATGGTGATTGTTTAGTGGAGTAGGACTGTTTAGTTGTTAGGGATGTTCAATTTTAATACTTTGACTGCTATGTTAGCCACGTATGGGTGACACTTAAATTCAGTTGTTATTTATCTGAACAGTATTGGTAAAATGTTTGAAAGGATCGAAGAGAACCAGCAAGAACTATAAATTCGCACTAGTATTAAAATTACACAGAGTATAAATTCAGTATGGTAGTCACTGTGTTAATAGGGAGTGCAGTTAGTGGACTAGAATTATTCAGTTAGTAGTGTTATTACATTTCAACGCGAAGTACAGTAGAGTCTTGGTTGTAAGTTTTTTTGAATAATCGAAAGACGCTTCTTTCAATTACGTCTATCATATCGATCATGCTTCGAGCAATGTCATTAATGTTGACAGACATGACGAATATGCTGATTGTTCAGTGAAGTAATACTGTTCAGTCATTTACTACAGAAATTTCCGTACACACGATCAAAAATAATATTATACCTGATTATGATATTCTTTATAAATTCTTCAAATAAAAAAGTACTGTATTTATATTTTACCCTTGACTTGTTAAAACTATAGCAGAATACAAAACATTTAAACATCAGGTTATAATTTTATGAATACACATCTTTCCCATCAAAAGTACACTATCTAGTTTCAGTATGAATACTACAATACTATACAAGCTTTTGAATAAGATTCCTATCTGTAATTACTGGACTGCGTATGTGTATGCAAATCTACATTTTTAGACTTCCATATTCCCTATGTTAATGCAATTACATAAGTAAAACTTCAGCAAGACCGCATTTGCTTCTTAAAATGTTTAAAACGTGTACTTTTCATTTTTTCAAATTATTAAATATGCATCATTCATGAATTTAAATTACATAAACATCCACAGTCTACTAATCACCAAAGCATGAAATATTCTTTTTCAAACAAGTTCTCAAATTAACCGTCTCTTAAACAAAAATTTTCTGCATTAAAAAAACATACAGAACTTCTTTGAATTCATATTTTCCTGATTTTTGTTTCAGGAAGTTTATAGCTCAGTCTATAAGTCAGTCGCAAATTTACGATATTAACCCTTTGACTGCTATCGGTGTCTATAGGTGCTTGACAAAGCCGCGTACTGCGGACGCTCATGGGCGTTCAGGACACTACCTTACTACATACTACTGCAGGTCGGCCGCACGCAGCGCTCGCCTCCTTTCCAAAAAACCCACGATCAAAGGGTTAAATATAAAAAAAATAAAAGGACTCGTTTTTCTGTTCATTGAAAATCATTCCCACACCAACCGGAAACAAGCGTAGTATTGCAAAAAAATACAAACACGCTCACGTAAACTTTCGTTTGTTCTTCCCGGAGATTCCTCCATCGATTACCGCGGAATGTGTTGATCGCTCCGACGAAGCACTACCGCACGAATATACATTTTCTTCTGCTACAATTCTCTGAAGTTTTTCATTTAAGCCTCCATTTTTTACTTCTGCCGCGGCTAGAACGAATCATTGAAATTCATATCGCGCCGCGAACACCGCTTGCACGCCCGCAATTACAAGGACGTCCTGTGTTCTTGAATGACGACGATTTTGGAATATTAACACGCCACGCCGTGCCATAACGACAAGCCGAACAATTTGTCACAAAATTACACGACCCGAGAAAAAATGTCGCTGGTCAGAATATTCGAAAAGCGTATTCCACTTAATAATTTACTAAGACGCTCGCTGACGGGCTGTGCTAATTGAAATGGACCCATTAAACCGATATTGTTTAATATACGTGAAAGTAGGGCGGAATCTCTGTACTCTCTACTAAAAATTGTCGACATTTATTTAATACGCTGAATGCCGTGGGCCTCACCGATCACTGGTGCTACTGATCTGATTCAATGAAAGAACTGTTACTTTTATAAAATGAAAAAAAAGATTAATATCGAAGTGATAACATGAAATACAAATTCTACGTTTGAATAGTTAAAAACATTTTTGTTTCACGGTTTATACTAAAAATAAGAAATTGTGCGGCGTCTGACTAGATACGGAAGTTTTCACTGCGGCGCTCACCGTGTCAAATGACTTTGTGTAAATGCAGTCGTTTTGAACTCATTTTCATTATCTTCTGCTTTTATGTTTTGTGTTTCACGTGTATTGTCATTTGTACATTCAAAGATACTTGTATTATTCTTGTTTAGTTGATGAGATACGTTTCATTTATACCGTATTTCTTTGTGTTCACTGATGGACCTCCGTCAAATATAAAATGAATTTAACGTGTACTTATTTCTACCGGAGCGGTCAAAATTACATGTTTTTGAAAAAGTACATGATTCAAAGGAACACCGGTTACTTGTATTTTTTTTAATTTTATTCAGCGTTAATTCAAGATAAATTTAATCATCTAGAGCAGCGATGGCCACGGAGCTGCGGCCTCCCCCCACTTTAGATCCATGCCCCTCAT
Source organism: Macropis europaea (assembly GCA_916610135.2). NCBI lineage: Eukaryota > Metazoa > Arthropoda > Insecta > Hymenoptera > Melittidae > Macropis > Macropis europaea. Next base: position 26,374,998 of record OU744344.1, read on the forward strand.
TCAGGCTGTGATCTGTGACAACAATGGACGGAGTGGGAACGAGGAGAGAACTGAAACGAGGGGAATGGACCTAGAGTGGGGGAAGGCCGCAGCTCCGTGGCCATCACTGATCTACAGACTGCAATAATAGTAACGGAAAAGTTCAGAAAATGGGATATCATGAAATTGAGTAATTTTTATAAAAATTTCCATATTAGTCAGCTTGACCGTTTTGGTAATTCTAGCATTAACCGATAATATTAATTGTATATTTATTTTATAATTTTTTAGTAGCTGTATTAATAGTTGTGAAAAATATTGAATAATAGCATTGGTGATTGAATAAACAGTGATCTAATCAATGTATCATGCAAGTATGGGTGACACCGCAGTCGAAATATGCAACTATTTCTGGTAGTTTTTTAACGAATACCTAAAACAATACACAATACAATATCGAAGCACGATAACAGGAAACTTTTACATTGGAAATTCGACGTTATAATATAAGGACGAAGTTAAGCGGTGTCTTGCGCGTATACGTGTGCCTCTGTATTATATAAGACACAGTATTTTATGGTTCTTGCATAGCGAATGTTGATACAGGTTGAACAAGATCGTTTTTCATGCGAACACGTCGTTAGAAACTATTATTCTTCGAAAACAGTAAAACATTGCAATTGCGGAGCGGTATTGCAGCGGAGATCCCCGAGAACATCCCAACGCTAAAAATAGAAACGTTCATAAACACTCTTTAACATTACACTGTTGTTCATAAAATTGTAAATTTTCAATGTAAAATTTTCGTAGCGATTCAGTGAACAGTTTTCTCTGTGATGGCGGCTGTACACTGATCGCAGAATAGATCATAAAACAGCAATATACACTATCAGCAAACGTTTGGAATCACTGTGAAAATTAAGAGAAACAGGGTCTTTTTAAAACAAAATGAACGCCTTTAAAATAAAATATATTTTTGTTAACATCTGGTGTATTAACGATGAATTAACACAAAATTGATCAAGACATTCGATTTTGGCATAAATTAGTAAGTGATTCCAAACTTTTCGCTGGTAGTATACATCGTTTTATTAAAAATAATGAAGCATTTCTCGTGCATATCGTAAAAATATTCTCTGAACGATATATAAAGAATTCAAATCACTCACTGCTAGTCAGCACGAGCTATCGAGGATCCTCCAATACGAGCTGCGAAACCCATGAGCCACTGTAGTGGCGTGTCATCCTGAAAGTGTCGCCCGGCAGGAAGCCACTACGGTGGCGTTTGATAGCCAAAGGATTAAAAGGTGTCATTATTGACTTATCCTCCGCTTTTTACCATACTTTGCAATTTGCTTATCGAGGAGTCGAGGCTAAGGAGAAGCCGTGAAACCTTCAGTTTATTTTTCGGTACTCACAAGTTCGCTAACTTTCAAGACGGTATCTTACCTGTTTATCCAACACTTCGAACAACGTTCGTGTATTCGTTTCATATTTACAAATGTAATGATCGATGGTCCAAAAATACTACCGGTTGTCCGTACGAGATAATTAAATTGTTTGTCACCCATACCCCGCACCGTATTCGAGATACAAAAAGATCTCCTTCGAGGCTGTGTCTTCAAGGAGCACAAATTGTTTCAGAACTGTTATGTCAGAGGAAAAGATTGAGACGATATTTTCCGTGAAATATTGTTCGAGGTATAATGACTGGTTTTCCCGGAGACGATTATACATTGTTGGTTGCTGGCAGACGAGAAGTGGAAATAATATTCGATCGTGCAAGATTGGAGACGCGTGTGATTGGGGTACATACATTTTTATTAAAATATATTATAAGAAATGTACAGATTTTGTATGTTTATTATTAGTTGCGTCAAAAATTCAGAAGGGTTTTATATTAAAAATATTTCACAAGCACCCTGACAAGGATTAAAGTTTTATGTAATATTTAATACAAGTGATTTGTGTGCATTTACAGTTTTATTTTGCTCATTATGTTCTGTTCGATATTTGTGATCGACACTTTTTTTTTTAACCCTTCGATTGCAGCCTACTAGGAAACGAAGCGAATGCCGCGTGCGGCCGAGCTGGAGTAGTACATAGGGAACCATTGTGCTGAACGCCCATGGGCGTGAACAGTACACAGTGAGCGGTTTTGTCAACCGTTTACAGGCACCAACAGCAGTCGACAGATTAATGCCCGTAGGAAGGCGAAAGTGGCGCTATCTCTGATAGAAGCCCGGAACTGCATAGTGAAATTACAAGTAGTTCCATCTAGCGAAAGGTACCGCGTTATTTACACAAAACTCCACCAGGGGCGTCACGAGCGGCACGTCGTTGTATAGTTCCTGATCGTGACCGTAGACGGCGCGGGTGTCACTTAAATCTAGCGCCATATTATAGCTCTCGCGACTATAATTATAAACAGAGTATACACTGGGGGACTACCGATAAAACTATTTAATATAAACTGAACCAAAATACAAAGTTATAAACAGAGAATTAAATTGCGTGTGATCGTGACGATGTCCGGAAGAAGAAGAAGGAAGGCCCGGGAAGCCCCGATCGCCACTTGTTTCTTGTAGACGACGCGTCCGTCCACGCTGCGTCGGCGCTCTCATCGCGTGGCTTCACTGTCGGTAAGGTCGTGGCCTGGTATACTGGCAGTGGTAAGTGCGACAGTGTCGCCACAATATTGCGTCACTATCGCCGTCTACGGTCACGATTAGGGGCTAAACAACGACGTGCCGTTTGTAGCGCCTCTGACGGATTTTTTCATAAATTATCGGGTCTCTTTCGCTAGATGGAGACACTTGTAATTTCACTATTTAGTTCCGGGCTTCTGTCAGAGATGACGCCAGTTTCGGTGCCTTGTGGCGATACCACAGCACAGACGAGATATATAAGTAGACCAATCACCTTATGGACTTTCGTGGCCCAACGTGACTGCCATACCGACTTAGAAATTCGACACTGATTTTAGCGTCCTCTACTCATCAACGACGGCCACTTGATAAAGTATTTCATAAAGAAGAGTTAGTAAGCCAAGGAGCACTCATGTGTAAATGCGTGTGGCGTAGAGAGTGGGGACATTTGATAGGCAATTGTCGACTCGATGCAGCGACGATTTCTGTCGCGCGAGTTTTCTCGGGTGTTCATTAGTATGAATGTGTGAATATTGAATACAGACGCACACATATAAAGAACCAGACGAGCGAGCAAACCTGCGACGACGACTCGCAGGCTCACGGCGGACAAAAATTGATTATGTATTAAATTGAGTGCAGCCAGAAAGGGTATAACCGGATAAGGGGATCAAATGTGCCCTTAAACTAAATTTGATTTGCGATGGACCAGTTTACCAAAAGAAACCATTTTACACAAATTTGCAAGCCTCTATCTCGACCGGGAGGTAGTAACAGGGAAAATTCGGAATATCCGGTTTTGCACTATTTTCCCTATTTAGTCGCATGCGAAAATTCTGAAAAAAATGTAGCATATTCCGGATATGGTGGCATATATTAGGGAATTTTTTCCGATTTTTTCGTTGCAGATTCTAGTTGTCAAAAATTAAAAACATTAAAAAAATGCAAAAAATGCTGATTTCTTATTGAAGTTTCAAAGACAGCACATTTATATTTTTTTGGTAAGGACGTCTTATCATAGCTATGATCCTCAAATTTTTTCAGATTTTTCGGTAAGGTGCGCCGTAGTTAAAAAAATCAAGAACCGATTTTTTCCAGGTATTTCGCACGAAAAAGTACCTTTTTCTTTGAATTTTTATACAGTCGGACCTCGGTAACTCGAACCTCAAGGGAAGAGCTAAAAACTTCGAGTTATAGAGGTTTCGACTTATCGAAATTTTTGAGTAAAAGAGATTTAACAAACGAAAATTCGATATACAGAAGCTTTGTACGAAGGCTAATAATTTTCCAATTGTAACGGCTTAAAGAAAGAAAAATTCAATTTTTGAACGTGAATTATTTATTATATAAATAAATAAACGTAGTCATAAAACGAATACTGGGTTATTATACTTGTTACATATCAAAAAAGTCTGTAATTTTGCTTTGTGTTAATGTATTAATACATTGTTGATCGATAGCATTTTTAAGTGTGATCAAGGCAGAGAATACGTTTTCCTCGATATTATTGCATCTTTCTATAAAAGTTCGTAGAACGTTCACTGCTATTCTGGCCTGATTTGCTGATACCGGTGGTTCGATTACAACGGGCTCCTCGTCATCCAGGTCCTCATCGTCTATTGCAACTTGGGTGGTAAATTCTATAATTTCCGAATCAGTTAATGATCCGTTAACAAAAACTTCGTCGTCACAGTGTACAAAATCTTCAAACGTTATGTTTTCGATGTTGTAATGTAACAAAACTTGATTCCATTCGGCTTCTATATTACGACTTGCAACAGGCCCCGATTGTTCTTGAAAATTTTCTTCTATTTGCCAAGAAAACCCACAAGTTTTAAAACAGTTGACTATTGTTTGGTGTGTTACATTTCCCCATGACTTATCTGCTATTCTCATTGCTTGTAAAATTGTGATGGAGGTGCTTTTCCCTTCTTCTATATCTGATAAGATTTTTTTTACAACTTCTTTTCTATATAAAGTTTTAAAATTTTTTATAATTCCTTGGTCTAGAGGTTGTAATTTCGAAGTAGTGTTCGGTGGTAAAAATTGTACTTTGACTGATTGAAGCGACGGGATATTGTTGTGTGCCGTACAATTGTCTATGAATAAACTAATTTTTCGCTTTTCTTTTTTCATTTTTATATCCAGCTGAATTAACCAGTCCGCAAACAATTCGGCGGTCATCCATGCTTTTTTATTGCTCGCATAATCTAAAGGCAATGATTTACAGCCTGCAAAGCATCGCGGTTTTTTCGATTTTCCTATAATTAAAGGTTTAAGTTTCTCTGTTCCTGACATATTGGCCGCTAATAAAATTGTTACTCTTTCCTTGCTATGTTTGCCTCCGTGACATTTTTCATTTTTGAATGTCATTGTTCTGCCGGGAAGACATTTATAGAATACCGCAGTCTCATCTGCATTAAACACGTTTTGCGGTTCGTAATCCTTTAACAAAGCTTGCAAGTTTACTTTCCATTCGTGACAAACTTCATCTTTGACGCTAGCGCTTTCACCGCACAACTTTCGGAAAACAATATTATGCCTCTTTTTAAATTTCTCTAGCCACCCATTGCTAGCCCTAAAGTTGCTATGGTCCAGTGATTTGGTAAAAAACTCAGCTTTTTCTTACATAATTAGTCTTCCTATGCTAACATTTGCGTCTCTGCCCTGTTTAAACCATTTTATTAAACATTCCTCGATATCAGGAAATCATGCAGTTCTTCTCCTTTTACGATGCAAATTGTCACACGAAATTGTACTTTTCTGCATAATTTCATCTGTATTTTTCAAAATCGTCGAAAGAGTGCTCGTAGGAGTCCCGAATTCCGTAGCGATATTCTTTTTCAGTTTTGATCCACTTCTCAATGCTTCAATTACATTCACCTTTTCAGAAAGTGTTAGTGTGTTAAGCTTCCTCTTAGAACTCATTTTATTCAACGTAAACACAAAAGTTAAAGACACGGGAGATGATGACAATTGTGCGTTCGACTGACAAAAAACGATTAGCATACATGGATATGCACGTGGTCGAAGGGCGAAGAAGTAGGGATACGGCTTGTGTCATCTTATGTTATTTGAGACAATCCTAACGGATGAAAGAAAGGAGACAATATCGAATGATTTGTTTCTGACATCTTGTGACACATAGCTATAAACTTTGAGTTGCAGAGGCAGCGGCGATAGAAATTCGACTTATAGAGGTAAACTTCGATTTGTAGAGGTCTGGCTATTCTAACTTCGAGTTACAGAGGTAAAATAATGCATCTGGGCATGTGGCAAATAATTCGAGTTAAAGTAAGTTTTATTTCGACTTATAGAGGTTTTCGCAGCGGAGCGGAAGGGAATGAACAAAATTGTAGTCTTACAGAGGGTTTCGAGTTATAGAGGTTCGAGTTATCGAGGTTCGACTGTACTTTCTTTAGTCTGTGGGTATATTATGCGATATTAAACATTGCTATCTTGAGAAAAACAGTATATAACTTATTGTTAAAGAAATAAAATTGACTCGATCCATTGAAACTGTGCCGCGTGCGTTGTTTTCTAAACTATTTAATACAATTTCAAAAGTGCGTTTAGTGCAGCGGATGTGTGTCCGCCAGTGAAAGTGGTGACGAACTTTTTGACACAGGTTCGATTCCCGCCCGGACTTATTTCTTTGTAGTACATTAATTATTTCTTTTTAATACATCAATTATGTTTTTTTGCATTTCTAACTACATAAAATAAAAATAATATTTATATAAAAACATTTTAAATATATGTTAAGCATACTTTATACTAAAATATTCACAAAAATAATTTTGAAGCACTCTTCGTTGAATCATTTCTCTAGTCATATATCCTCTTAATTACGGTTAGGAGTATACATTATTTTTTTGTAACATAAAAAAATAAAAATATATATGTTTGGGCGGGGATCGAACCTGCGTCAAAAAAGTTTGTAACGACTCCACAGTCAGACACACACCAGCTACCCTGACAACGCTCTTGACTGTGCGGTAAATAGTATACCAATATACTGGGTAATGTTAACAAGATTGGCCACGTGAAGGCATGAAAGAAGGACTTAACAATCCCGGAATATACTCAATGTTTCTACAGTTATAATCCATACGCTAATTGTATAAATAAGAACATTGGTTTACTAAAGAGCAAACACCCAACAGCATCCTTATATTATCCCACAACCCCATGCAAAAATTCTAACCTTGCATGTATTCAAAATAAATATACGTATTCATATGCAATTATATTTACATAAAGATATGTATGTATACATACATACATACAGTCTCAACTTTAACCTTTTTAAAGTTTAGTAGTTACGTCTGACGATGAGATTCAACTATTATGATCTGTTTAAGAAAATATAAAAGGTAAAAGTAAAATGAAAAGTAAAATAAAAGTCAATTTGGAAAACCCTGAAAAGGTTAAAATTTAAAAGAAACGCAAGTATGTACAAATATATTAGAAGTATAGCCTAGCACGCACCTACAAACATTTTCTTAGAAATTGTTTATGCGTTTATGATAGGTACAAACATACAAAAACGTGCACAGTATGTTGAGTATTCAGAAATGTACGAAATGTAAAAACGAAGAATTTTATAAAAATATGATTTTGCATAAATATCAGCAGTCTAAAACTCTCCATGCGATATAGTAGCTTATTTCGCCATCGCACGCATAAAAAAAGCACACATATGTATGAATAGATTGTCAGTGATTTCCAGGGTATATTATTATAAAGAGTGTGTCGTTCGTGTGACCTGTCAAAGAATTTATAATTTTTACCACAGTAAGCGCAACAATCTGTTTCTGCATTCTGTTGGTAACGTTGTGAGTGACACGGAAATGGTAATGGGCACTAGTGCCCCAGGAATTCGGGCCGAAAAAATACATTGCATGATTGGTCTATTTATATATCTCGTCTGTGGCGATACTGTCGCACTTATCACTGCCAATATACCAGGCCACGACATTACCGACAGTGAACACACATGCGATAAGAGCGCCGACGCAGCGAGGACACGCACAGTATAATTTCTGTCTGTAACTTTATCGTCTTGCTTAGTTTAAATTAAATAGTTTTACCAGTAATTCCCTAGTTTACACTTCATTCATAATTATAGTCGCGAGAATTGTAGATATCTCGTCTGTGATTGTAGCCTTTCCTTAGTTCTGAATTTTTGTCAAAGATGGCACTCTTTGCGATATCCGACGGAAACGCTGCGTGCGGCCGAGCTGCAGTAGTACATAGTGAGCCATTGCACTGAACGCTTATGGGCGTCTGCAGTACACAGTATTATTTAAAGGCCGAACTAGCAAAGAATACCTTCAAACATACTGAATTGAAGTATTCACAAACAAGATGGAGCATCTATATTGTTTTGCCATGCTACAACCGCCTGAACATTGCAAAATAATTCTATAAATTATAATAATAAACGATACTCACGATTCTTCGCTGGTAGAAAATTCAGATTTCAGACAATTCACAAAGAATTTAGACAATCGTGTCGAACATTTAAACTCATTATGCCACGAAAAATTTAATTATTAAAAAATACTGAAAATGTACTATATTTCTAAAATTAAGAACTATGTTGAAAGTAGAGTCAAAATTTGATAAATTTGCACTTTGAAGTACACGCATACGCGTAGCCGTAATCCATCGAGCGACGCAGACAAATTAGATTTCCTAACATTTACAGCGCCCCATTATCTTGCAGACCGAATTACCATATAATTATTCTACCGGCGAGCATTTTTTTTCATGGGTTATTTATAGTTCCTTCTAATGGACAGTTGGACAGCGAAAATGTTTCTGCTGTCCGCCTTAATGCCGAGATAATCGCTCCCGATGGTACCGGACGTGACCTTTAATGCCCGCGAAACGATGAAAAAAATTACGTAAAATCGGCGGACTTGCGTGACGAGCTCGAGAAAAAAGCAGAAGAATGCTACGAAGTAACCCCCCATGTATGATTCACCTTCCGTTACTATCCCGAAGCATTTTCTGCGTCTTCGTGCTGGCTGGATCACGGCACTTCCGGTGGAGAATGAGCGTCCTGACGTTTCTGTCGGACGCCCATAAATAAGATCCTTTTGATTCGGATCTACGAGTCTCAGAGTCTCTATCTCAAATAATGATTATCAGCGTTGAAATAAGTATTTATCATACAGAATGGTTCAGAAGCTCACGCTAATTATTTTATTATAGTTTATAGTGGGTAGAAGATTGAATTTGTTGTTGAATGTATGTGTTCAACTCGATTGCTAGACGGGCACTGGGTTGTCGAAACAAGGTTGGAGCTGCTCGGCGGGTTGTGGAGTTGCATATGATAGAAAAATGCACATGAACCTTCAAATCATTCAAGTTCTGTCGGAAATGTTTTTCGATATCTCGAATGGTAATAGCATATTGCGTAAATAGGTAATATAAAATAAATAAATAAGTAATAAAGTGGTACATAATTGATCTGTTTAAATGGAACACTCTGCATATAATAGCCGAAGCTATCATATCTATATGCAGCAATTGAACATAAACATAGTTTGTGTATGTATGTACGCGAATAGGCAAACATTATCAGGATACGTAATTTTTGAATGGTATTCAAAATGGAGTAATTTCGTAATTGAGATGTACGAAAATTGTTATCGCAGTAACATTTACAAAATATCACTCTATGGATATTTTATTAATTTCACCGTACTGTCAGTACATTTTGGTATTATTAAAAAAATACCAGAATTTTTTATAATATTGAAAATAATTTTTCCTCGCCCAGTGGAGTGTACTGTGAAACAATAATTCATCCGTGGTTAAAATATATTTTCCATTCTCCCAAAATCCTTTCCATTCCATTCTCCTAATTAAATTCAGATCCTGTGCCCGAGCGCCTGCAATTTTCCACAAAATATCACAAAGCTATTATTTAACATTCAGACTGGCACGAAGGTGTTCGTAAATTTTTTCCAATTATATTCTCGTCATTTCTAGAATTCAATGAATGCCTGCAAATACCAAATGCCGCAACAAGCTTTTTCTTCATCCAGGATGATCAGAAATAGAAGAATCCTCTAATTACATCACCGCATTGTGATTCTTAAACGAACAGTTTCGTCAGTTCGCAAACGCATCGAATTGTTTCGCGTAATGACGAATTTTTCGCGGGATTCCCCTCCGTGCTTACAAGGTCGTTCGAGTTCAGAGAATTGCATCTCCCGTTTCCCGTTTCGGTATCCTGATGGTAATATTCGTAACGGAACCGGCTGCTGTTAAAAAAACGGTTTGTGAAAAGCGTGCTGGGCCTCCGCGTGTCCGAAAACCGTTCCCATAAGAAAAAGAGAGAAGCGGTGGAACCTTTTATCAGCTCCAGATCTGTGAACCCTCGACTTCCTGCTTCTTCACGCGAACAAAATACCTGGTCTCCAACCTGGTGAATTCTTGTCCCTTCGTTCATCGTCTTTTTACCATTCCTTCTCAAACAACCTATTTGCATCTCTTTTCACAAAGTCCATTGAGTTCTCAGACACTATTCATGGTTCATTTCTTCCATTCTGTGCTCTTCTTCTTCACTGTATTTTCTAATGCTTCTGTTAGAGGTTGGTACCATTGGGCTGAGTCATCAGTAAACTACGGATGTTTTTGCAAAGTTACATTTTAAAGTGGAGATCCACGATGAGATGTTTCATGAGATTTTTTCTATCAGGAGACAAAAATTTTTACATATGTTATTTTATTAAAGTTTCTATATTATGCAATGCCCTCCCACTACGACGAATTTCAGTCAACAAATTTGATTTAACAACCACGAGTCAGAAGTAATTTTAAACGACAATTCCTTGTGATTCAACTCACTCAACCTCTATAAAACTCAACAGGTGTACAGTAACCACCAACCGCATAAAAACACATTGGAAAGAAGCTTCATAACTAAAGAGACGTCTAATATATACAGAAACAGAAAAGTTCTCCATGAAAATGATTATTTTATTAAATTTTTCATTTCATACAGTCTTCCCAACACGACGCACTTCATCCAACAATTTTCATATAACATCCACGAGTCAGGAGTTATTTCAGACGATACTTCCTAGTGACTCAAACATCAGAAAAATACCTTCAAAACAAGCTTTACCATCACAGAGACATCGACATACATAAAGAAAAAGAAAAATTCTCCACAAAAGAAATTATTTAATCCCTTGCCTTACAATAACGAGTCACACTCGTGATGCAGATTATAGTCTACATGTTATAAATATCAGTTTCACTCAAATATGAGTTTTCCAAAATTTTGTATTACAAAAGCACCCTTGACTTTCAGAGGATTATCTACAGCAAACTATAATGTTGATAAATATTCTTCCTATATTACACCCTTGAATAATAAACTTCAGTGCAGGTAGCTATTGAAAAAATCCTAGGGCAAGGAGTTAATTAACCCTTTGCACTCCAAGTATGCCTGTCCGGCACTCGCAATGTCAAGCATTCCACTCCAAGTATGCCTCTCAGGCACTCCGTTAGTTTGTCAATTTTATCTATTAATTTTTGTACATCATGTCAAAAATGAAATATTTCTTAATACGTAAAACTAAGTAAAGCGTAAATATCTAATCTCGATGAATTTTTCTTAGAATATGTATCACTGAAAGTTAACATTCCCTTGCAGTAGCCCGCAACCTTATTGGTTGCACCATCACATTAGTTATGTTGGAGTTGTTGGTCTATCTTATCAAAAGTGCAAAGGGTTAAATCCTATTGTGGGTAACTGGAACCAGAAAGCTTCCGTAACATCCCAACAAAAACTTCCTGACCCCTGCAGGAAACTCGCTTCCAGGAAGTTGCGGAAATTATGAGGATTCGATGAAACAGCGTTTAGCGGAGATATTACAGCGTGTTCGATGATTTTTCGAGGCACCAGAGTCGTCGATCCTCTCCCGTCTCTCTCTTTCCACCTGGAACCGAAGTCTGCAGCGAGTTTCGCCTGGCTAACGACCCTATGGGAGCAGCGAATAAATTCCAGCTGCCCACGTAAGCTGCTATATTTATTGACTTTCAGCTAGCTGGTTGGAGAGGACACGAAATCGGAGATCAAGTTCAAGATCGAGCGATCGATCGGTGGCGTCTCGAGCGCGGTGGGAGGGAATCTTCTCCGACTACTCTGGGCCAAGGTCTTCCTCGAAAATTTGCATTCGACTCGCGTCCAAATCCTCTTATCGTTGATCTAAACGCACGAAAAAGGCCCCTACGGTCTGTCAGCGATTTAACGACACTCACCTCGTCGTTTCTCCTGGAGAACACCTAATTAGTTGACGTTTATTAAACCGTTTCGCGGAGATCAAGATGAAATGTACATACGTTGCTACACGAGCTACCCGTTGTCTCCTTGTACCATTCCGTTGGAATGATGAAATTCGGTTGTTTAGATGCACAAGCACTGTCGATGACACTGATAAACATCAATTAGCTTTGTACGAATCTTTTAATGATATTATATGTCGAGAAATTAGTCAGTGTGTTTTGTGAGGAGGAGTTAAGGCGGAGATCCAGGATGAGACATTTTATAAGACATATTAAGACATTTTCTTGTCGTGAGACAAAAATCTCAGCACCAACTAAATGTAAATGTACACATGTATAGTGACACACGAAATTGATTATATACTTCCGTAAGTACTTCTTCTCATTCATCCAAGTGCGACAGGTTGACTACAAATTTTGAAGGCGTATTTGAAATATAATTTTTTACATATAATGCAATCTTACTTAATTACTGTCAATGACATCCATAAACGTCAATTATCATTGTAGGAATTTTTTAATGTTATTATATGTCGAGAAATTAGTCATTGTGTCTTGTTAGGAGTTACAGTAGGACCTCGATCATCCGGAGATTAGTCTCCCTGTGTCAGTTACAAGCTGAAAATATCATTAATGCCACTGTGTACTTAATTATGCACTACCCTGTATTTCATATTCTAAAATAAACTTCTCATTTTTATTTGAAATTTAGTTGCAGCGTGAGTCATACTGCAATTGAATGAATTATAGTTTGGATAATCGAAGTCCTACTGTATTGAAAATATTTAAAGCAGAGGAGGATACAACGGTTCGCTGTGTCTCGATCATAAAGTCCTGAGATCGAAACGATTCGAGTACACATCGCGCCAGTTTCCTTATTGGTCCTCCGGTACTCTAGCTCATTGCAGGACCGGTTGTGATCGAGGAAAGTTGATAAAACGGTTTTTTTCTTCACAGAAATTGGACTAACTCCTGTGACTGACTCCTATGGAGGTCATCGTCGACCGGCACGTTCAATTTAATTTAATTATGTAATTGTTGATTTTAACAATATTCTGAACGTGTTTTACATTGCAACATCAACATAGGGATGCATGCATACGATCTTCTGTGATTTATAATAAAAGTAGCAATTTATATTGTGACTGGCTAGGAATGGTAGTTACCACTGTGGCAGAAACGCTGAGACGATATGATTGGGTGAAATTTTCAGTGGGTTAGTACAGTTACAAATTTCAGTTTTTTTTACTCAGACTGTCTGATGAAGAACTCCACGTTGACGAAGAAATGAAGAAAAAGAAGAAAGGTTGAACAAGAGAACGCTCAGAAAGAAACCATTGCAATTTTCTTTGTATATTCTTTTGAACATAAATTATAAGTGGACCAGATTTTTTATAAATTTAATTTTATTACTACTCTACGGTAGTTTATAAATTTTGAAAACTTCTGAGAAAAATAGTCTGACCATTCCGGACCACATAATTCGTCTTTGCTAAAAAAATTTAAGGATTTCTAACAGAAACGATCTTTGTCAATTTTTGACTCTTTTCAGGCGAACAAAAAAATACTCTAGCATCTTTAACTTTTATTCAATACTTTTCAATTTGTTTTTAACAAAATATTCATTATATCACACAATTGCTGTGGGTGTTATCTATAATTATATCGCAGAAGAACTGTATCCAATTAAATCATGAAATTGTGAAGTTGTATTGCCATCATAAAGTTTTACAAGGGTTGTTTTTGTCATGAACCTCTGAATCATACTTAAACAAAAATAACGTGTACGCGTCTCCACTATCAATCGTCCTTACGATGACGTCACACAGATCCCAAATACCAGCGTAAAGTTCGCGTGACTCTATCAGGCCGTCGAAATTATTCTTAAAAGGAAGATGTCATCCTCCCGACAGCATAATGGATCCTTGATACCTAATTGGACGTATTGATTGATGCTGAATTCGTATGTACCGCGTGACGCGAATCACACGCCTGTTTTATGTAGAAACCGTGTTCCACCCGTGTAACAGTTCTTCTTCCGCCTATAAACAACAAAATAAAAATGCCTCCGTCAGCTCTAACGTTGATCAAAATTCCTCGAACCTTATTACATTCCGTAGAAGCAGCCTTTAAATCTATCCGATCTACCTACTAATTTGTGAGGGCTCTCGAAAAGATTTGCAGCAGATTCATAAAAAATAGGGATCTTCTCGATATCATGAAATCATTCTTATCAAACCTTATCAGAAGATCTCTGTCAGCCGTCTCTTCGATCTTGTCCAAACAAACAAGTCACAACTCGTACAGGTGTAATCATTTGCAATCTGCAGAATCTACAGATTTCATAGCTTCATTACACGACTCCGGACGAAACTATGCGGTGTCCTAGTGATCGTCGCTTGTATACAAATGTATACGCAGCATCGCTCAATAAATCTTTCCAAAGGTCGATCGTCGAAAATGCTAACGGTAAAAATCTGGCGTATCCCGGCTGCTTCGGGCCAATAAAGAAAAAAAAAACGATGAAGTGGAAGAAGAAGAAATACCACGCGAGTGTGTAAACTCGACCGTGAGATGTACGAAACTGGTACGGGGCAGCTGTACGAGAATTCCGTGGGCAACGCTTCATCTCTTGTTACGTTCGTTATGTTCAACACGCAAGATTATGGTAATCTCGATTAGTTTATGCTGATGAGCGGATCAAAAAGCAATAACACGTAACGTTTGCTGCCGTGTGCGGTACCAGACAGCCGTGGACGTCTATTGCCCTTCGTTCCTCGATGTTTCTGGCGGAATCGGTAGGATTGGACGCGGGCTGAACGGCTGCAGGATTAGTCAGACGAAAAGCACAGGGTTAACGGTACAAGGACGATAAGGACGTGTATGCACCGGGGTAATAAACAAATTGCCGGCGGTGTGCAAATTAAACGACGACACGTCCTCTGTGCCGTGTGAATTCCCCCGCTGGCATAACGTTACTTCGGGATTCCTGTCTGAAAAGATGGCCGCAGGTCGACGGGATTCTTCTAACGAAGGGACACCTTACACCTCCACTACCTCCTCACCGTGGACACTCGATACTTTCGGTCGATCGCGAGCTATTCGATTGCAATATTGTTAATGCACCGCGTAAATGGCTGGACGTCGCCTAAGAACATTCTTGCCCCAAGTGTGTTGATGTACTTTGGTTTACGTGTACTCCAGCCTGTTCCATGTGAACTCGCACAGAAGTATGGGTTGGGATGTTCATGAAATTGTACATACACTACTGTTCATAAGTGTAGAACACTTGCCATTTCTATTGATACATTGACTGTCGTATTGTCATTAATCTGAATAACACAACTAAAATTTTTTATCTTCGAAGTAGTCTATAAGCTGGAGAGAATTATACTCTGCTCCCTTGTCTCTGTAAACAATTCATTGGTTATTTACGTTTTTTTATCTTTTCGTTTATTCATTTATTATTTCTTTTTGTATTCCGACTCTGCTTTATACTGCTCGAAATTGACCACCAGTTCTCGAAGCCATTATATTGGTCATTCGCTCATAAGAAGCTACTTTTCCAGGACGTGTATATAGAACTTCGACAACCAAATGGAGTGAAAAATATAATTGATGTAATTTATATACTAATAATTTCAATACATTCGTCTTTAAAGGATTTTTTATCAATTTATTCAATGTTTGAGGTGGGTCCGCCGTCCACGCGTTCTGACGTCATCTCTCACTTCGGAGCGGCTATTTTTTTTCCCCTGCTCGAACGCATGACACCCGAACATACTGGCAGATAATTATGAATATGAGGTCGAAGCACGAGCTTTCCGTGAGCCGAATTTTAGAATCGATGGCGCCCACTTTTTACACTTCCTCCGTTTGTTTTTCGAGAACGTCCCGCTGCTCGATATCGCGTATACTATAGGCTGTAGCATGTACATATGTATGTAGGTTTCAGAAGGTTCCGTTACACTTTGTTCGACAAATAAAAATACTCGAACGCGAGATAACCGCGACGTCATTGCGCAAACATCCGTGGCACGCTGAATCTTCCGCCTCCATTCACAAGCGCCGATGACGTGCAAATTTGTTACAACAATAAGAAACGAAATTACAAAGCGACGAGGCATCGGTAAATACTGTGAACAGTAGATGTTTTAATCCTGTCGGATGGACGAACTTATTTACGAATTCTGAAAATTTATCACGGAGCGCTACGGTCCACAATAACGGCCCGGTATAGCTGTTTATTGAATACTGTAAACCTATTTACTTGGTGTATTAATAGATCAATGTTTTAATTACGCTGCAATTGCCTGTGTGTGAATATAAACAATATGAACACACACAGAGAATTGAATGGAAAAAAACAGAATAAAAAATTGTATAAAAGGTCTCCTTTTGCCTTAATCTGAATCTTAATTCGTACCTGTTTGGACACACCCTGGTACTTGACCTCTGAAGGCACTGCTTCAGGGCCATATCCACACAGCCCAAATACTTCAAATATTTTTCTCAAAAGAGAAACAATATTCTTTATAAAAATTAAAAATTAAAAAAGGATTAAGAACGAAACCATGGTCGTTGCATTACTTACCAAGAAACGGTCATTTTCTTCAGCGAACGGCTCAAGTCCGTTATATTAATCAGATGTATCGCGACGGTGACGTTTATGTTCTCAATATTTCTTTTTTTCAGCAAAAGCGCCTTTCGACGACGTCACATTATCGGCGCATATTTGGTGTGCCGTTCGATTGAAGAAACAAAGGCGTAAAAGGTGGGAGGGCGCGAGAAGGGTCCTCTGGAATCCGAGATATGTATTCGAAACGATGGCGCGGAAGACGTCACATCGATTAATCTCGATTCCATCCGTGAAATGCCAACGAGCCTCCCTGCCGTTAATCGATAATTTCGATCACGGAATCCAGTTTTCTTCTGGGTCAAGGATAACCTTCTGCACGACACAATAAACACCTTACGCCCATGCTCGACACCGCTGACCCATTTCTACGCGCTGACATTTCGTTTTCCGGCTATACGTGGCTTCTGGTTTGGTTAAATTGATTAGAAAAAAGAATTTTGATAACTCCTCAGGGATAGTGACACACATGGACGTTGACGTTCCTCTTCTTACATTAAAATATAAGGAACTATGTGGTCTCTAATTTTTGGTTTTGTTTGTTTCATAGGTATGGAATTTATGTTGAACAAACATGCGTAATCAGAAGGATTAAATTATTTTTTTTAGATTTCAATTAAGTTTGGAAGAGGAATTTTCATTAAAATTTCCAGATGATCGAGAACATGAATTTACAGAATTTAAAAGTAACTGAGTCATGAAGAGCCTTATGCGTTACCCTTTGTTTCATATATCGTTCGCTATAGTTAATATAAAATTTGAGAATGTTGCACATGGCGAGTCACCAAAATTTTCCATCGAAAATAATTTTTATTTTATGAATATATAACAATATAGTTGTCTTTGAAGGACATTTATAATTTGATAGGTCGAATTTTTTTAAACACCCTGTACGTTAGAAGATATCAAGATGACCTTGAATTCTTTCAATGGCAGTTTATTATATTTTTCTATATAGTACTGTAGAGTGGTAGCTCTACTACAACATGGTCTTTTATAATCCAATCTAGCTCGATCTGATCCCATCTAATCCAATCTATCTAATGAATCACTTTTGAAATGAGATACTGAACAAAGAACTTGTATCAACTTTGTTGAACAATACTAGAGAAGAACTTGATTAGTCTAACTTAATTCGTCTCTACTCTGATCCAACTTACTTAACTCAACCTTTTTATTAAGCCGCCCTCTACACTAAAGAACGAAGAAAAATTGCTGAACGATAGAAGAGAAGCAGAACCTGATTAATCTGATCCAATTTACCTAACTCAACCTTTCTATTGAACCACCCTGTATATTAAATAATGAAGAAGATTTACATCAATATTACTGAACGATAGAAGAGATGAACCTGTTTAATGTAACTCCATTTCTTTAATCTGACCCAATTTACCTAACTCAAGCGTTCTATTGAACCACCCTGTATGATAAATAATAAAGAAGCTTTACATCAACATTGTTGAACGATAGAAGAGAAGAATTAATCTGACTCAATTTCTTTAATCTGACTACTTACCTAACTCAACCCAACGTAACCAAACCTATCTATTAAGCCACCCTATATTTTAAAGTGTAAAGAAAGTGTACATCGACATTGTCAGACGGTAGGGCAGTAAAACCGGATCAACCATCCATTAAAGACTAATACTTAAGTGTAAGTTGCTCACACGCGAGCATAAATCCTGTACAGATAATTTACGACAGTTTTTACTTCAATTCGCTGCAGTACGCGCGTCATCGTGCTCGGCTCCAGCAAATCATCGCGGGCTGACGCTCGAGGTGTAAGTATCGTTGTAACTATCATTGGAATTTCATAGACGGTTAATGATACTCGCGCGAGTCAGTGATTCAGTCGTCCTTGAAACTCGATGGATCGAAGCCGCTGTTAACGGACAAAGGACGCCGTGGAAACGAAGACGGAAGGGAGCCGATGAAGATGAAAAATCACGAAGTATATCTAACGGTGCCGTTCTAACGAACCGGCATAAATATTAAAACATCGCCGTTCGATTCTCAGGCTGTTAAACGAGCCGATCAGAGATTTCAATCGTCCATTAGAAACGTTCAGAACGCGCATGACTCCCATACAACCTGCGAATCGTTGGACTCCTGAATAAAACACACGATACTTGACTTATCGTCACGATATACGTATTCACTTGTCGCACCGTGATCGAGTCTCTGACAAAAGCACAGATAAGAGGTTCTGTCGTTAATTTGTCTTGTTATCAACGAACCTGCATCGTTCGATTTTTCATACTTTCAAGCTGTAACAAGTGTTAGAACAAACATATGTTTACAGAAAAAAATGCAAATATTTTAGCACGCCATATCGTAAATTAGATAGAGATCCTACGGTTCGTTTGTACTCAGCAGTTACTATATTTGAAGGTCACACTGATTAGAAAAGTTCAGTTTGTGATATATTATTGTCAGAAACAGTTGATGAAATTTTCATTTTAAAAATTATGGACGAATACGATGAACTGGTTGTCGCAGTGAAAACTGCCATACCTAGTCAGACATATCGTATGCTGCACGTATACTTTCCTGTTTTTTAGTATAAGTCATGAACTACACTATTTGTTAACTGTTTGATCGTATAATTTGTTTTGTATATTATTACAGTAATGCTAACGTTGTTTAGAATTTTATAAGAACCGATAGTTATTTAATTAAACGGAATAAACGGAGCTGTCGATGAACCCTGTGGTACTCAACATTCTGAGTTCTATCAATGCGAAGTATTTCTAAGATGCAAAGTACAGTTAATAATCTAGAAAACATGTAAAATGTAGATAATGTAAAATGAAGAGTACAGGAAATGCAAAAATTGTTTAGCAAAAATTCTCCATTATCTTTGGCATCCGTGCGAAACAATTTCTTTAATTTTTCTTCTATTATATTCTTTCATTCTCATTCCAGAGTGTTCCATAATTGTCAAAACAATTACATTATAAATTTAATCATTTTTATATCATACAACTAACACTGAACATCTGCACGTACTTATATTACATAGTAAATATAAATCAAACTTCATAATCTACAGCGAACACTATAGCTTGATTAAAAACCACAAGGTATCCAAGACTTTTGAACGGGGGTTCCTTCAGTTCGCTTCACTCTGAACGGTAAAATCATTAGCTTGCGCTCACCCTGCGTTACGTAAACGCTCTACCGTTTTTGGCAGGAAATTATCATAGTCTTCGCGTTGTTGTCGTCGAATACTCTGCGACAGGAAAAGGAGGACGACGGAGTATCGAATTACCCGATAGATCGGGGATGAATCGCGATCGCGGCTTCGATTCCGTCAGGCAGAAATGTCGGGAATGTTGAATGAATCTTTCAAGAAGGACGGCTCGTTGTGCGCAGAATAAATGAATAAAAGAGCACCCGCGACCCGAGGAATCGGCTGGATGACACTTTTACCTATAGCACTCGATGCGACCGTACACCCGTGTCCTTGTGTACGTTCCTCCGCTAGGTTTTTTCCTTTCCTCCTTTCTTCAGGGTCCGTTAGCAGACGAGGCGGCAGCTTCATTTAGATTTTCCGCGCAGATACCGTTTGACATTCTTCCAAAGCGGATACGAATTATTACCTTGAATTATAATAATAATTCGTGTAATTAATGGTATAATTGGCTGGTTCATCCCTTCGGGCACGATACAATTATAAGTAATTTTTCTGAGCTCTTGCTGGCTGATTCTTTTTCTTCGTGCATACGAGGTGTTCTGTTTAACTTGAACACCTTGAATAAAACAGGTAAATGTGACGTACTTCGGTAAAAAGCGGGGCAATCACCTGTTTTCTCTCGCGTTAAAGGGTGAAAGAAGACACCCTTTCTACCACTTCTACCTCTTCAAAGGAAAAGTAGTTAATCTTCTCAGTTTTTGAAAATTTGGTGTAATTTTTAGTAGTGTAATAAAATGATTGCTTATTTTTATTATGAACACGTTGAATGGCACAATAGAAACTGCTACATCTAGTCAGACATAATACAATGCACTGTTTTAAATATAAATCGAGAAGAAAAAAAAACATTTACTATTGTAAAGTACACGTATTACTTTACATTACTACTACAATATCAGTATTGTCCAAAACCGCATACGAATTGCTAGTTATTTAATTAAACAAAATTTCAGCTGCCGGTCACCGATGATCTCTACGACACATAACGTGTTAATAAATAACTGCAATCGTGAAGTGTGAAGTCAATAATTATTCCAGAAAGTTGGGCTCGGTCTCACGGAAAAGAGCATACTTTTGTCTGTAAAGAATCATGAAGAAGATCAAATCGATTTGTTCGTCTGATACCGAACGTATTCGAGTCGTCGCGAAACATCTACGCAGTCGCATTACACAATTCAAGTTCAGGAAGAGGTGAGATAAAGTAAAATGAGGTGAAAAGGAAGAAAGAATCGGTCACGGGAGGTGAATTGTCCTTGAGCGTCTGAAAAGGAAGCAGAAGTCTTTTTCGCGTGGCCACGAATCGGTAGTACGAGTTAGAAACGCGAATAATTAGCAGGTCGAAGGAAGAGGAAGCGGAGAGTCAGCGAGCCGTTGAAGTCGAGGTCGTCGTGAACTTTCGGCAGGATCCTCGAACCATCAATCGTCGCTGACACTCGAAACGGAAGCGATAACAGGCTGATAAAATAACTAATGATTGTTAGAAGCTTCCACTGCCACTTTCATCATCGTACTATTCATCCACCGTTTGTCAGGAATGTAAAACACGAGCTCGAACACGATAAAACAGAGTAGACGTCGTAGATTGAAAAGCACGAGAAATATGAATTTTACATGTGGAAATCATTTTCCTCATCCAGTCTCACGTTCATTTAGATTCCTCCTGCACGCCGTGAACCTGAAGATAAACGGTTACCATAACTTTTAATTAAGCGAGCAGCCCTTGGAGCTCGATAAAGGCTGCCGTGAGCACGCAACGCGAAATGTTACTGAACAGGAGCAATTAAAACGATAAGATTGCTCCTCGACGAGTATTGAGCTCGAATATCCTGCGATCTGAATGTTCAAAGGTTGCATGGTTGATCGTTGGTCGATCAGGCGACACAAATAAAAGAGTATCTGGGTCGTCGGATGTTGAAGAGGAACTCGACCCGGCGTGCATGGAATCGTTCCCGCCGAACATGGCAAGGGCTTATGCAAATCGTTTTGCCAAGTTTTCGCCTGATTGTACACCGGACGGATGTCCATCTCTGAGGCTACCACCCGAGAGATAACGGTTCCTTCGAGAGTGTTTCGAAGACCGGCCGAAGGATTAAGAAAACAGGGCCGTTCAAACATAAATAAACCACCGGTGCATGATAAAATTTCCGTCGAGTTATTTCATTGTGAATGCTAACAACTATATCCACGAAGCGATGGTCCTATTTTGAAGGTGACTCAGGAAACTGATCAAACGGTCCCGTTACTGGAATCTTCGTTTGTCGGACTCTGTTTCAGTGTATTGGTATTTTAAACGGGATTTTAATTAAGGATAGTTATGTTATTAGAATATAAATTTGGGAGGGGGATTATGAAAGTGGACCAAGCCAAAAATTGGAAAGAATTGAATTTATCATTTATTTTGTGTTACATCGATGTTACATTAGAATAATATGGGAGCATTTTTGCAGAATAGTTGTAAATAAAATCGAAAAAGTCAGAATGTCGGGGAACAAAAAATGTATGACTTAGGACACTGTCGTAATCACCGGCACAATTATCGAGAATATTTCATTGATTTTCGAAGTCAGTGAACATTTATTTTGATAGGTTGACTGGCGTGCATAGGTGACATTTAGGGGAAATTTAATGGAACCAGGAAAAGCTACGAAAATTTTAAATAAAATCGACTGCAAACTGTCTAATTCTAAATTATATAAATTCTGTATAAAAATCTAAGAGATCAGTCTGGTTTGGCAATTATAACACAGCAGCCAAGCTATTCAAAATATTTAAAGAATGCGATGTTTAATAATTTTGAACAGTCTACAAAATATTACAAGTGAAAGAAATATAGCTCACATGACATTGCAATATTTGCATTGCTTGGGATCTTGCAAAGTTACTGTATTGCTAACGTGTCCATTTCAAGTAAAACTTACTTCCATTGCAAAAGGATGATTGGGATTGGACATTACTCGATGAAACATCCTTCTTCAGGTTTCTGCTTCTTTTTCTTGTCCTCGGGTTAGTCATTTTGTTAAGCAGCGGTAATCCTGTCAAATGGGATACGTGACGCCTCGGTGCAGATATTCACGAGATTTTTTTGCCACCGTGTAGAGACGGTCCCAGTTGAAAATGTACACCTGATCGGCCGGCCGTGTCCTTGGTGCATTATAACGTTCGAATGGTTCCTGCATTTGCATATCGTGTCCAGTGATTAAGGTAGCAAATTAGAGAGCCAGTAAAATTATTAGTGATTTTTGGCTGATTCACGAGCCGCCTGTCAACGGTATCTAATGACTGTCGAACGAAGGGCCATTTTTTTAGCCCTACGAATCATGGCCCCGATACGAAAGATGTTAATTAGCTTCATGGTTAATTACAACCTTAGATATCGAGACGTCCAAACGTACTATGAATTTTTTGACTAAAAATTCTTGATTGATTTTTGGAATCTACAGTAAAAACAAATAATAACTGAACAATTCCTTGACACATCACTCGATTGCTTAATATTAACTTAATACGGTTGTGACTACTATAATTTCCAATTGAACAGCTGACCTTGAACGTACAATATCTTATGCTTCTGCCACAGAATCAAGTGGAATATTACGAATTAGTTAAGTTAGTGCAGAAATAATTGCAGTTTTTATTATTTTAAACTCTGATGCTTATTTTGGAATGAACTTTTATGTAACTGTATTCATATAATATACCATTTTAAATCTCGAAATTCGCTCCACTGATTTCTGCTAATGGTTTTATTTTCACTGTTTATTCTTGTTTATTTTATCCTGTCAAATTAAAGATGGAGAACAGCAAATTCGGGCGATCTTATTGCATAAGCTCAAAATGGGACCGTCAACGTACGTACGTGCAGCTCAACATTGGTTCCAAAAATTTCATAACGGAGGGGACAGCTTCGATGGTGAGGTCGCGGCGTCCTTCAGCGATTTACTAATTAAATTTACCAATCAAGGGACATTACTAAAGCAGTCTCACGCAAACCAACTCAAGAGGCTGCAGATGAACTGAACCTCGACCATTGAACAGTTATTCGATATTTGCACATTGGAAAATAAAAACCGCAATTATGTTTGCTCCAAACTGACGCAGAGTCTCCTCTCGCTGCTCCCAGAGCAGCATAATCAGAGTCAACCGGAGTTAGAAAGCATTTTTTTCTTCCCCGTTGAATATCAAAGTGTTGAAGAGTGTCCTGATGCTCCGAAACGGCCGTTAAAATATTTTTTTCTTCGCAGAAATAAATTGAATGAGATTACTCTTAAGTACTTTCTGCGAAGGTGATTATCTGCTTAGCGATCCTTTTTCGTGGAATCACAAAAGGTCCCGGCCGACTAATTATCCCGCCACGCTCGCCTCCATCGGCGTATTATTAGCGCTCGGAACGCGTGCTCCTGTTCCCCTCCGCTTCGAGAAAATTAATAAAACTCGGCCTGCGCTTTCGCATTAAGCTGCCACGTTTTCACCCTGCGATCTGGGATAATAAATAATCAGGCCGCGTAATGAATTCGGACGCGCAACTACCACTTAAAGCCTGTTCATGGTGGACCCCTCGTTTCTTCACCGGACCGAGGAATGCTTTCAGCCGAATTTCGATCCGCCGAATAATGTCCTCAAGCTCGCGAAATGACGTACTGCTTGTAAAGATAACATCTTAAAATCGTCCGCGTGTACGCGATCCACCGGACAATATTTTGCGGAATTTTCGAGTTCGGTGCGTTGATCATCCTTTGAGCTCAGATCCGGGGATCCGTCTGTGGATTTATAAATATTTATTGAAGACTATGAACAATGATTATTGGTATGAACAATTTTTAGTTAATGTGTACACTGTCCTTGGACCGATTTGTGCTTCAGAATAACTGAAATGGCGCAAATCCTATGCAGAGTGCTCCATTTTAATAGATCAGCTTGAATATTTTCGAAAGTGGAGATACCAGAAGGACTATCCTGTAATCATCTATACGATAATTTAAATCCATTAGCATGAGATACAGCTCTAAGAAAAGTGACAAGTAGTTGCATAAAATTATATTGAAAATCACCCTCAACCACATATGGGATATGACCTTGAGCTGTCCGCCCTGGATTTCTCTGCAGTAATATATAACAGTTTAAATATAAGCTTGGATTACGTGTATAATATTAAGTTGTGTTTAAAGTGGAATGAGCAGCATCAATTACGGCTTGCATGTTAAGAATATTCTTTCACAAAAAAATGAACGAAATCCGTTTTATTAACTATAATTCCACCCTAAGCGAAAATATTTAATTTTCGAAGTGATCTGCACACCAATTATACCATTCTCAAATATATGAGTCAGAGGAAAATGTATTACAGAAACCTAACTTTAATGAGTTGTAGAGGAACCAGGCTTGGATTAGCTCGAATTCAGTTTCACGAAGCTCATATATTATACATTCCACGTTATTTAGAAGATAACGCAACAGATATTACTCAAGCGTTAGCCTAATATCTGACGCGAGGGTATCTGTTTCTTGAAAATAACAGGGCTGAAAGGGTTAATAAGTCTGGCCGGAGACGCGATCGGGGTTTCAGCGAAATTGTTCTCCATTAAAAATGCATTTGGCGGGCTTAGGAAATTTATTGTTACGACTATTAGGAGAAGCGGACCTTCTCTCCGGGCCCAGAGATATGAATTGCGCCGATTGTGCACGCGAGGAGGAACCTGAATTACGGGGTCTCTGAACGCAAAAACCCGTGCGTCGGAGGTGCACGGAGGAATGAGAAGGAGAAAATGGACGAAAAAGAAGCTCAAAGAGATGCAAAGAGGCGCTGGTTATTTATAGGTTGAGCTCGATTTCGAAGCCTTCGAACCGAAGCTCCTTCTCGCTTCTGCTCCCTATCGACGCCGCCGGCGAAAAAATCGACGAAAAACGACGCGGCGAATAAAAAGCAGAAGACTCGCGGACGATCTTTATTATTCCTCGTCATTACTCGTGCGATGCTCCGCGGTGAAGTCGTAACAGGTGCAGCCTGATCACTTTCTCGCCTGCCGCCCCTTTTTGCTTTACTTGCTCCATTCGTTCGCAGGATTTTCCTCAGGATTTTCACGCGGCGCCAGAAACGCTCGAGTGTCGAGCCGTCGGGGAATTTTTTATTTTGTGGTGCCGCTAGAGTCATAAGTAACTTTCAGTTTGTTTTCTTCAATTTATTAAAGAATGTCTTTTGTTACTTCTATAGCATATCTAAGTTTTTGGACTGTTTACTTCCTGATATGAAACTGATTGTGAGATCAGTTGCATAGGTAAAGTCTTTTAATTTTTAAGAATTACAAATTTGTTACCTGTAGGAAGTTATTTGTGACATAACCCAATATTTTAATATTAGACGCGAGGAAGAATTGTGAGAAATTGAGGATAGGATTAATTATAGAGTTTGGAGATGATGACAAATTTTTATATGGTATCTTTATTATAATATAAAAACATGTTTGTATGCCTCTTTAACGGTGTCAGGCAAATTTATAAGGTCACTGTGTTCTGAATTTGTTATTATGTAATTCTGAATTATTCTTACATTCACGCGTTGACTGGCACAGTGAAAACAGCCATGCCTAGTCAGACACGACGTAATAATGTGATTTAAGTATGAATGATGAGGGAAACAAATTTTTAAATATTCGATCCTTTTGGTTGGAGAATTTTTAATTTTGCTGGACGACGTTAAAAAAGTTTTATATTAGCTGGAGGAAAAAATTGTGAGAAACTGAGGATGTATAATATCAATTACAGTATATGGGGATGATGGTGAATTTTTAATTGGTATCTTTGTTGAAAAAATACGTTAATTCTCCTTTTTAAGGGTGCAAGGTAAATTTGCAAGGTCATTGTATTACTAAATTTTTATTAATTCTTAATTATAGTCACTTTAATGTCTTGTCATTCTAATGAATGTTGAAGCAAGAAGATAAAATGATTACTTGTTACAATTGATATGGAGATGTAACCTTGAAGTGGAAACTTAATTATACCTTCTGAGCCTTGGAATTTTAACAAAAAGAGTAGTACATTTTTTATTATCTTATAAGATAGAACTTGAGCCAACAGAAGCATAGCTCTCTGAATTATAGACAGGTATATCTGTAAAAAATAAATACACCTAAATAAAATTCACAATACTAAAAAAAAGTCCGATAATTCTTTCTCCTATACTACTTAAGCCAAAAAAATAAAAAAATGATATACCTACCATTTAAAAAATCTGACACTTGTTATTACACTGTACAGAAAATTTTGTTAAGATGTTTAATAAGAAAAATCGACGTCTTTTCTAAAATGAATCTCTAGAATGTCCATAGTCATCCATCTATCAGCTTGCTTATACCTTTCCAAAAAACAATAAAAAATAATCCACAATCCCCAACGGGAACATCCGACAGCATTTTCCTGTCAACCTAGTACATTTCCTCACAGTGCAGCGTCGCCAATAATATTCAACTTATACTCCAATCCTTGATTTCATATTTCCATTTCAAATAAAATTTCCCTGCAACTGATTTCATCGCGTGCATTCAATAATTCTCCAGATCCTGCCATAAATGAAGGTCGGCGTAAAAATCCGCGGACCTGGACGCGGCGGACGCAGATCTCAATGAGAGACCAGTCAGCTGGCTTCAAACGGAGCCTGCAACCCCATCGGCGGGTTCTGTCCGTTCGACGGTGGAAAAAAAGTCAGGAAGACAGGAGAATCGAGTTAGCCGGTTCGCGATGGAATAATTCATGGATCAGGCCTGGTGCACTTCGAGGGGCCGCACTTCCGCGCTTTATTCCGCTGCTCGTTAATTCACGGACTTTTCCGTTCGAATGAATCGCCTCCTCCCTTCCGAGGATCCAACGCGAAACGACGGCCATAATCGCGGTTGGACAGCCGGCAGAAATTTTTCCTTCGCGACGTTTATGGTTACCGTCGCCTGAGATACGGTCCATTGTACTCTCTTTCTCTGCGATCGTATATTTTCTGTATGCACAGCGATGCACCGTGTCCGCCCATTGCAACCGTGTTCCACTGACTACCTCCTCCACTCGTGTTTCAAACTTTGACGCTCATGGATACCTCGGCTGTTCAATTTAATACGTTCGTACAATTAGCGGAGTTGCCCGGCGCGAAATCGTTTGCATTCGAATAGCGTATTTGTGATCAAATCGCAGGGAAATTGTCCGTTGGACCGTTCGGGTTCCTTCTGGCTGATTAGCTTCTGTGATCTTGACACTGAAACGCTTTAGACATGTTATATTTGCACGTTTGATGAGAGTCGAAGACTTCTAAATAGATTGGACAGAATTTTATAGTTGACGTGGAATCCTGAGACATCACTGACGAACTTCTGAGATCTCGACACTTAAACGCTTTAAAGGCATTTTATTCGTACGTTTGATGATAATGGAAGACATCTAAATAGGTTGTACAGAATTTTATAGTTGGTTAGGAATTCTGAGATTTCATAGGGAGATTAATACTGTCTTTATGTTATAATGAGCGACAGGGGACAAACTCCATTACCAGAAGGTGTATTAATCTTCAAAAGTTTGAAGAGTCACGTGATTCGAAAATTTTGATTAATAATCATGTACCGAAGTTTGATGTTTAGGGATACTTTGTCTGCTTCGTTCAGTTTGTACAATTAACAGGGCTGACTCACACCAGATCGTTCACATTCGAATAGTTTATTTAATCAGATTGGAGCAAAGTTTCCGTTGGTTCGTTTGCTTTCCCAGCTTCTATCGCGGTTTCAGGTTAGCAACAGGTTTCTCTGATCTGCAGAGTGAATCGCTTTCGAGGCATTTCATTCATACAGGTTCGATAAGCCTCGAGGACATCTAAATAGCTTGTAGGAAATTTTATACTTGTTTTGAAATTGTACAACTTCACACAGAAATGAATGCTGTCTTAACCATCATGTTTTTCCGAGCATCAGCGGAGTGGCTTCGTCACAGAAGTGAAAAGTACATAATCGTTCAAAAGTCTGAAGTCAGATTTCATTTTACCATATCGTCTAATATTATTAGAGGACATTTATTTCTTGCTAAATTATTTACGCATTATATTAAAAAAAAAGTTGAGTTCCAAGTTAAAAAGAAAATTTAACACAAGTTTACAACTCATACTTTATATCGTTACTGCGATCATTTTCAGAATTATATAAAAATTAATGTTGATTTAATTAAGAAAGATTCATTCCTTAGGATCAGCCGATGTGTTCAAACTTTTGTACATCAGTGTACGTCTACTGAGGAGCCAGGCATTCCTGAAGCTACGTTATCCCGAAGGGACATTTATAGTTCCCTGAAAATAATAAGTTTCTCTGGACAAGAGACCGTGGCCACGAGTTAAGGGTTTACAATCCCGTACACTCATTACGTTATACACGGTGACTTCGATGCCTCTCTAGCCGGTGAGTTCAACGCTTCTACAGTTTCTATGGCGAGGCGTTGTCCAGGAGGATCCTCGGACGGCAGGAAGAAAAAAGAGCGGAGAGTACATGCAGCCTGAGATTCCCACGGGACGCTTCGTTATTCCGGAATCCGTGTGGTACGAGCACGCGAGAGAACAATCGCTGATAATTGCTGATAATCGACGGGTCCGTGACCCTGACGGAACGGGCGGTGCGCGTGACATTTTTTTTACTGAAAACCGCAATTGTCACTCTTTTTTACCATCCGGCTCCTTGGACTGCTGCTTTTCGACTAATAATTTTTCTACGCCAGTAGGTTCGACGAACCTAGGCCCGTGGAACGTTGACCCTCCACGGAAACCCGTAATTTGGATAATAATTTGCTGAGGAACCATTGCACGGGTTTCATTGGAAGGATTCTTGCAAAAATTCGTTCGTAGTTACATAGTTTCGGGTGAATTTTTTGCGTAGTTACATACTTCCGGTTGAATTTTTGTCGTAGTGTCATAATTTTGGGTGAATTTTGATGAATATAAGATTCTGTGATAGATCAGAAGGAAGTACTTGTGTTTGATGTACACTACCGACCAAAAACATAGGACCACCTCTCGAGAAAGATGTAAAGTTTGATTTATTTTAATATTTCTTAAAAGGATTCTAGACATAACTTCATGTTTTTACTTTTTGATGTGTTTTATTCAATATCTTCAAACTGTCAGTGGAGAATTAAATCCGTTCCAATTATCTTTTGTGACTTATACTATAAAATGTAATTTCAAACCAGGTGATCTTACATCACGGCATATCTTGCTGATAAATGTAAGAAATGAAAATTGATTTACTTTTTAACGTGTTTTATTCATTCACAATACATCCTTCAATCTGACAGTAGGAAATTAAATCCGTTGCAATTATCTTTGACGACTTGTCATATAATGTAACTTCAATCCAGGTGGTCCTATACCTCTGAACAGTAGTGTAGGTAAATCAAGGTTTACCTTGCTGACAAATGTAGGAAATGAAGATTGATTATTTTATTTAAAATAGAGCGACAAATCTTCTGTACTATATAGGTGTTACATATATAAGATGAAATTATTGTCTACCCTGCATACATGTAAAACGTCTGTAACAATTTTACAACTCATGTTGAATACACTAACTTTGTAGAGAGACAAGTGATATCCCTCAAAATATATAATTCGAAATTTTATATTGACTTAGGCACATTTCTAATATAAAAAATTGGAAATAATAGTCTGTTGAGGTGATTAAAAGAAGATACACAGATTTATCAAGTATTGTGTGCTTCCTGTTACGAACACATGCCTGAGAGTTGCGTTTACTTTTCTATATATGTATATAAAGAAGTGATTTGCCATCAATCTATGTGTCTTTTTTTAGTAACCTTAACATACTCGAAATAGCATTGATTACTCACACTACTCAACAATTGAAAAATATTGAAACTAGTCGGAGAAAGATATGTATGCACGTCAAGGAATTAGTGTGTAAAATTTATTCCACTGAAATCGCTCTACAAATTTTCCACCGGAATTCCTCTCTCGCGTTACTAAAAATTTGGAAAACATTCAGACTAGTCGTAGAAAAATATTCATGCACATCAGCAAATTTTCGCCGAACTCCTAACTCTGAAAACTTCATTCCACTGAAATTGCTCTATAAATGTCCTACCATAATTCCTTTTCCCCGATGAAATACTATCGCCTAAACAACGAAGATCAAAACAAGCCACCTATTTGTGTCAGATATTTTCGGTTCCTCTTATCAATCCACGTGCCGATTCTGACAAATTTTCAGAACAATTTCCGCGAACACTATCTGTAGTTCAAACAGCTGCATCGTGGAATGCAGGCGACGCGCGTTGCAACGGCTTCTTCGGTTCTCCGATTGTTTTTCTTCTATTTTCTCAAAAGATATTCTTTTTCTTTCAGATCGTATATCGATCGAGATATTAATAACCGAACCAGTCGCGGTGCATTCGGCTGGAAGACGAAACGGCGGCACGGGAGCAAGAGGTCCGAGGTTGCATCCGACGGATGCAGTTTCGAGTCTGGCAAGGTCGACCGTGAAGAATCCCTCGCATGATTTGCGACACCAGCTGCCTTTTCCTGTCCAGATTTATGGATGACTCCGTTTCGCGCCTCTTATCAACCTGTGCACACCTTCGACGCGTGAAATTTTTAATCCGCGCGTCGTCGACGATGCAGCTCGTATCAAACGCGATAAGAGGAATGACGATACATTACAAGGAATTTTAAACATCGATCGGTTTGTTTTTTTTTTCCTTGCAATCGCCAACGGATCAGCGACCGATGACTTCATGGAATTTTTGTTACCCGATGTTACGATATCTTGTTGATCGGTACGATCCGAGAATTGTATTTCTTTATAATAAATTTATAAACAGATATAGATAAAGAGATAGTTAGTATCTGGAGAAGAGTCCGCTGAAGAGTAAAATAAATATATAGTGACCCGCAAAAATGATCAAATCAGTACGTCATTTCAGTTTTCTTTTATTTAACATTTCTTTAGGGTTTTAACATTTGAAGCAAGGTTATAACATCTGTAATAAACTATGTTTTGCGTACGCCTTCGCAAACTGTCATTAGTTGCGCCAGAATTAGGGAAGGAAGGTAATTGTAGTAATATTTGATCAATTTCGTGAGTCACACGGCTAACGTAAATCTTTACCTAACTAAGTTAGGAGAACAAAGCATTTGGGGAAGCATAATAAACCCGAGAAATGGTCTAAGTGCAGCAGAAATAAATAAACAAATCACTCTAAATAATCCTGATTTATTTTCGAAACAATTTTCAAAACTACAGTCGCCAAAACGTTCAACTTTGAAAAATATGTAACAAAATGCTTCCAATTGTAACTCACATAATCAATTACAGTCAGAAACAGGTTTACCTATCCGATCACCTCCTGATGACTATCTTCTTACGAAAAAAGGAGTTGATTGTTCTTGGACCGCATCGCAGCCTATAAAAATCGTAAATAATTTTTATATCTCTAATAAAAGAACAGAATCTGAGCTTACTAACTGCGGTACGGGAGATCTCAATTCGTAAGAGCTTGTAATGAAACCTGTTTCTATAAGAAGATTGCGTGTACACTGCCGTCCATAACTATTAGGACATTTACAACTTTTGTCGAACATGTGATGATTTACCTAATTGTAATACTTCTGCTGTTTTATATCCCGTCAGCATGCCCGTAGCTGTAATAATTCGTTATATAAATTAACATTACACAATTGTTACTAACATACTCCATGAATATGGGGTACATAATTATAATAAATTTGAATAATTGACTAAATGTTATGTAAATGGGCAGATTGACAGTGTAATAGGTGAAATTAATTAAACGTGTAAAGTGTAATAGATGAAATTAATTAAACATGTAAACGAAGTCATTTTGTAGGCTACGAGCGTGTCAGTCCAGATACTATTCAATGCTTCATTTTTTTAATAAACTAAAGCTGCAGAATCTAAATTTCTGTTTGTTAGGCTTGTATAAGTATTTTGTCTGGCCATAGAAACACTGATAGTCAGAATTCCAAACTTAGTGAAAGCGGTGATCACAAACTGAGAGGGTATGATTTTTAATTAATTTCCATGGTGAATATTGTGAGTTAATTCAAATTTGATAAATGCCCCAACACTTATGAACGGCAGTGTAAGTTCGCATACGCACGCGAGACATCGATTCTTCGTTACTCATTTACGAGATAACAACAACGAGGAATTCGTCGAAGTCGCGTTACTTTACTTCACGTCAGAGAAATTTCTAACCGTCCATTTCACGTCCGATGGCTTTTTGTTCTGCACGGAGGTGTAATGGATCGATTTGAAGGAAAAAAAGAAACGACCGGTCGAAAATTCGTGTAGTTTGTTCTTCGATATCGGGATACCGTTAGCGTTCAGGGACTCTGATCGTTTTTGAATGTTTCCGCGCGCTTCGAGCACTTCGACACTGCAGAAATCAGTGAGAAACTGATTCTTCAAGATAAGTGTCAAAAAATTTCAGCTCGCACGTGATCCGTTGCATTCGAGAGGCAAAAATCAGTCATCGTCGCTTTTATATTTTATTTTTGTACGACTAAATAACAAAACGATACCGAAATAATGGGGATCTGCTGATTGTCAGATAAATGGTAATGAATGAGAAATTATTTCTGACAGCAAATGTTTCAGAGTGAATTTCCAGTAGTGACACTTTTGTTAACTTAAAACAGAGATCTGAACTAAAAGGTGCTCTGAAATAAATGGTAACAAGTAAAAAGCTATTTGCTCATTGACATTCAGATACCTAAATTTCAGATCTATTGTAACACTTGCTTGAGCAAATCACCAACAAAATATCACTTTTGTTACCTCAAAACAAAAATTGTACCACTCCATCCTCAACTGAATGGTATTTTCGATACCAATGCTAAAAAATTAAAAGCAGTTCGCTCATGAACATTCAGAGGACGAAATTTCGATCTGATACTAAGTATCTTTTTTAATACAATATAACAAATATTTAAACACACAGTTCCAACACAAATGGTACTTCAACATCTGCAAGAACTCATTACTTCATGAATATTAAGTACCACAAATTTGAACTCAGTTAAAGCATCTGCTTCGACAAAGTGTTACTTCCATTACCTTACAATAACCTGAACATTTATGACTCTCATCTAAATGGTACTTCGCAGTTACAAAGAGATAACATCCTCACCAACACGGAAACCTCCAAATTTAGTCTCGACCGCAAAGCGAGCTGCAACAAATCATCATCGAAGCCAGGCTTTCGATATCTTATCGGTCACTGACGAACAGATCGTCGAATGATTATGAAAAAACATTGGCGATCGTCCGGGCATAAAATCGGCCGATTTCGTGGCGATTCCGTGCAGCCTTTTCGATTCAGGTTTGCGTCGGTGTAATGTGTAACAGCATCGAGCGTGTAACGATCGGAACACGGTTTGTGCCCCCTTCCACCTGGACGATGGAGCCACGATTCCTTCAGGTGTGTACACGCGGACAGACGCACACGCACGCACGTGCAGGGGGTACAGACTCGTGTAGACGTCGAACGCACACACGTGGAGGCCAATTGGAGAGCCAAGACTTGGCCAAGTCTTTATAAGTAGGAGCCATCCGCGTCCTCAGGACTTACTCCCTCTCGAGAACGTGCCACGATCGGCAACCGATTTCCAGAATAGTTGCTGAAAACGCGTCGGCCGCTCGCGTCACTGTTTGAGGTGCCTGTGGCTCGGTTGGACCGTGAAACCCGCTCAACGCTCCACCGCGAGATGAAGAGGATTTGAATCCACGGGAGGAAATTTATCGTTCATCCTACTGGTACAGGTGAGCCGCGACAATCTTCCGCGATCTTTCACGTTGATCATCTGTTCATAACGTCAGGAGTTTCGCGTCTTCTGAACGTTCATCGCCAGTGATACCGAGAGAACAGTTTCTCGAGAGTGCATCGTTTTGTATTAAGGTTTGGAAGGTTTAACTGAGTAGAGATCGATTATGGGGGGCAGTAGAGCTGGGTTGGGATAGTTTTACGTGTCTGAGATGCGGATCGTTCAGGGTAGCTGTGTTTGACGTGTGGACGCTTTTGGGAACCCTGTGAGTGTTTTTGAGTCTTCTGTTGAGTTAGGAGGCTGGTATATATTCTGAGGGAACCCCATGAGTCTTACTTACTTTTGTAATTAGACTAAATTAAATTAGGAGTCTGATAGTTGTTTACAGAAAACCCTGTGAATGGTTTAGACTCTCCAATATTTAACGATATATTAAGTTAGAAGTTTGGTACATAGTTTTGGAGAATCCTGTAATTATGTTGGAGGTCTAAGTGTTGTTGACTCTTCAATTGGAATATATTGAGTTAGGAGACTGGTACATATTCTGAGGGTATAACGCGAGTTTCACTGACTTTTCTAATTATGATGCGCTGAATAAGTGAAGTTTCTTTAAGGCCTGCAATTGACTCATTCAACCGTTTCATATTTTTTTCACGTACCGTAATAATCGTGTAACACTGACGTCAAAATTTCGTACGATTAATATGATACGTAGCACGTCAGGGAGTCCTTGCACAGATCATTATACCTCTCGGGCGATTTATGTGCTTAATTTATACATCGATGAAAGGAAGCAGCGTGCTGTTGATCATAAACTGGATTGCTGAGGCAACGATCGATCGGCTACGACATCTTGTAATTTTACTCGATAACGTTCAATCAACCGCGGTAATTAATTAATTAGTCTCGTCTACGGAGCTTTTTACTTTAATATTTAGTAAATTAATTTAATTTCGTATGAATTATCAAATACTGACATTTTATCTTGTAAGGTAGTTAAATATAAAAATTTCTAAATTATTATTTATTTCGAAAATTAAATTATTTGTATTTTTCAATATTTATATATTTATAATTTTTCAGTGATGACTATTGTTTCAGTATTGAGTTGTGTCACGTAGTACTTCTTCTTTATATTACAATTTTTCTAACAAAGCCTCAGTAGTTTATCAATAAAAACATGAATATTACATATATAATTGAACTTATTTACAATACAGTTAACTTTTATAAAAAACTCCCATAAGAAGACTTAATATATCAATCGAATAGCCGAAGTCACGTATACGTGACAGGTGTCATAAAGTTAACTATTCACCGTCCTAAATTATCAAACACGAATCATTGTCATTGTACACAACTTTAATAATAATTTCGCCTTCTCACAGCCAGAAAAAAACTTTTCTCTCAGCCTGTAAATTGTCGACCACGAAAATTTTCGCACGAAGCGATCACACCGGTGTCACGTAACTGTTTTACCGGGTTACAGACACGATTTACAAAGGTTACAACGTGTCGATGTTGGACGTGTGTCGGCCGAAAATTCCCAGTTCGATCATCGATTCCTGTCGCGTACGCGCAGCCGAAAAATCGCGGGCTGTATTTGGATCGGCATTCCGCTCAAATCGATTCGTCGATCTTGGCATTGAAGCGATCGCACACGGGGGCCATACCCGATGCAACCGAATGTCCTCGACATTGCGTCGTCACGATCCCTCTGCTCCATAAATGGACCCATTTCTTAAGAACGTCGAACGATATTTTTGGTGATAGCGTGATCGATGACAGCCACCGCGGAATACCGATGAAAAAATTGCAAAACGCCATGGTTTCGTCATGATCTCTTCAAGTTACATCGACGAGTCCACTTTGAATTATGACATTCTTCAAAAATCTATCTACTGTGATTTATTTGATTCTAATTGACGCATTAACGAGATCGAGACGATTTTATATTTGTTTCTAGTTACTAACCAAGGTTAATATTTTTAAATAAAAAAATATACACTACCGTTCACAAGTATCTGGACACTTATATGCTTTATTATTTTACAAATAGTATACTATTATTGAACAGCATAAGCAATATGTATTAACAAATAATGTTCAACTAACATTCATTTTATTTCAAAATAATCATATTATTATAGCGTCAATACACTATTTATCTAAATTTTCTTGGTGTCTGAATACTTATAGACGGTAGTGTATGTGTAATTGCATTTTCATATGATATAATATTGTTACTATGAAATTGTTTCGAACCATGTGCGACTTAGGAGAAGTGGATGCGTTGAGATTAATTATAGAGGATGAGGCAGAGGTCCTATCAAAAAATTTACAGGCGTGTTTTAAACCTCAAAATGAATAAAAAGGTTCCGTTTAATATGGACTCTAAAAGGACTTTTTTTTACAAATTTCTATTAGGTATAATTAAATTCGGACTGAAAATACAATATCATATGTGGGAGAATCTTAACAACAATTCCATCAAACCTTCTCATATGTAATCTCAACAGGATGTGAATGTTTATAATACTTATCGCAATATTCGTGGTAAAATCATTTGTTTTGGAATTGAATATATGAACTACAGTGACTGTACCTGCAAAATGAATGATTTTCGGATCCATGTGCGTTCACTTTTTGTTAATTTTAAACTTTGTATAGCACACATAGATGTTCTCCTCCACGATCATTATTTCTCTGAACAATGCACGACTGATATTATAAAACAATTACGCCACTAATATTACTGATAGCACTGTACACTACAAATAGTATTAATTAAATTTTAAAACATTCTGGCAAGAATCTAATAAAACTATTTTTTTGCAAAACGAAGTGATATTCAAAATTACATTAATTTTGCATTAAAATTAAAAAAAAAAGGTCCTCCAATCAACACAGTTCATCTATCGAACGAATCCATAAATTTTCTAATAGCTCAGCAATCATGCAGTCAGCGCATTGCTGATCAAATTAGCTTCCAACGATTAGAATCGCTTCCTGATTGAAAAAAAGAATTTCGCTTATACAATGCCAACAGATCGAAGAACCACTTTTCGTGAACAGAGCTGATGTTCAAAATCCTATTAATTTTGCATTAAAACCCAAAACGTATCCTCTAAATTGACAGTCAACCGAATCCACGAATTTTCTAACAGGTCGGCAATCGTGCAGTTCACGCATTGCTGATCCAATTACCTTCCAACGATTAGGACCGTTCGTCCATTGAAAAAAACCATGTCGCTTATGCAATGCCAACGGATCGAAGCCTGCATAATGGACAGCCGGTTGATTAATGGACGCCACCGCGTCGTACACACGCGAGCTTTCGTGGAACGTGGAATTGTGAAGTAAGTGCAATGAGCGAGATGCATTATGCACCAGGCGAGGATGCACTCGCCGCTTTTTCACTTCCCTTAACGAGCCGGGTTTTGATGATAAAAACCGCAAATCCTCGAAACACATTCCGCGCGTTCGCCAGCCGGCCGTTTCGAAGTTTTTGTGCCACCAACGGATTTATTTCACTGTTCCAGCCATGACGTCGATTAAAAATCAATGTTGTCAACGTGTTCGGGATCGCGAGAGCTTTTTCTGAAAGCTCGATCGCTCAATGCGCTCGAAGTTTCCTCCTCGATATTCTTTCGCGAGCAGCTGCGAGGGAATAAAGAAGAAAATGCGGAGAAAATCGTTTTCCCTTGTTCGCCGTGGAAAATTGTTCCAATATCAACGAGAACTTTAAGGAACGGACATAATTGAAGCGCAACCTTGAGAGATTCCAGAAACCGACGCAAAAACCGAACGATTTTCCGTAGAAGAGGAGAAAAATCTCTCACTGACTCACGCTATTACTTAATGATGTTCTCCTTGTAAGCGATACGACCGCTCGCGATTACTCCAGTCATTGTAATTATCATTCAGATAAACGATACCGACGAGGTTGCTGTTTTCCACATTCTTCAATTAACCTGCTGGATAATTACTATCACGTAGGTTATCAATGGACGATTAAATCGGATAAATTAATCCTTTGCTGTTACGAAACGTGGTGGAGTCTGGGTCAGATATATGGAAATTTGGATGAGCATGGTTGTCAATGAGTCTTTAGATTCTATTGGTGTACGCAGATATGAGTCATCGTTTCGAGTCCACTGAATGATTTTGCTTCGATACCTTGCTTAAGGATTTCAGGAAGTGTCAATGGGATTTTTTGATCATCTGATACAGTAAATATTTTGCGATTATTTTTTTGGAATGAAATAGTTGAACTGTGTTTGAAATAAAATAGAATGTTAGTTGAGTATTTCAAGTTTTATTGTTTCCCAAATGTTTGTGTCTATAATACCTATTTGTAAAATATTATTCAGTATCATTCGATAAAGACTTGACTTGTGCCTATGGCAGAATATGCGAGATAAAAATCGAACTATAATAGCACAGATCTACAACCAACAATTTGTCAACACCTTGACACTTTGGTGAAACAAAATAGTGCTAAATGTTTATTTATTCAAGCAGTTAAAAACTTGTCCAGTTATCAATAATATCCTATGACAGATCATTTAAAATCAGCTTAAAGAGAATTTTAGGCTCAATAAGCCGAAAACTTCCTGAAGAAATTGATAATTAGTATCTTCATATTGTACCCATGATTGTTCAAGTGGCCTAAGTCATATATATCATATTTTTTGTATCGAGACATTTCGGCTTTTTCGGTTTAATTTACGATTATTCTGCAATAATGCTTCCGTATTATTGTAATGTAACGTCGATGTAAAACAAAATAAATGATAAGTTCAATTCTTCTAAACTTTTGGCTGCACCACTTTCATAATCACCGGCACAATTAAAAGAAATTATAATTTTGAATTAATGCTTAAAGTCAGCTTTAAAAACGACGTTGCTTATGGAATGACCGAATATATTTTAAAAATCAAATTCACAGAAAAACAGAACAATAATTTAAAATATTAAATTATAAGCTGGCTCGTTTATAATTCGCATCACGCTAAAATATTTGTCTTTTGATCTAATCGGGTAGTAGCAGCTCCAAACAAGGAAATTCAATTTCTCGCGACAATGAAAGTGCTACATTCTTGTCGCATAAATAATCCTGGTCGCGCTGGAATTATCCACGGTGGATCGTGTTATTAATTGCACCAAACAAGGCCCACTTAGGCTCGCCACGATCTACCTCATTGATTCAGCCGGGTGTAATTACGTTCTATTTACGTCGTGGAGCGGCCCGCCATGGGATTTCTCATTTTCTCGTAAAAGCCTGGTGTACGAACCGAACTGGGCCTTGAACCCCATGAACCGAGCCCGCATACGATGCATGATAAATCTACGTTGGTTGGCGTTGGTCGCATGATTATGGTCGCGTATAAGGGAGCCTAATGAAAAAATGAAGAGCAAGGGAGCCTGAGTGGGAAGGCTTGCACGTGCAATTTACAAGTATCCCTTTAATTGCGAGCCGCCATGAATACGATTACCTGCGAGAAAAGGGGCTGGTTTGTTGCCG
Source organism: Macropis europaea (assembly GCA_916610135.2). NCBI lineage: Eukaryota > Metazoa > Arthropoda > Insecta > Hymenoptera > Melittidae > Macropis > Macropis europaea. The sequence goes on from OU744344.1 coordinate 26,415,111, forward strand.
GGGGCCGAGAAAAAAATTCGTCTGCGGCCGTACAGTGTCGCCGAAATCTCGAATCTTTAATTTTATACATTAAGGGTTTGAAAATATTCTGGTTTCTGAGGGTGGTGGAATTTATTGAGTGCCACTGATTCAATTTCTGAAGGATTGTTGGCGAATTGTGGATTCTGGACTCCTAGGTACCACCTTGGCTTTAACATCAGTTACAAGACAATCATATTTGTAGTGTTATTTTAGCATTGATTCAGATTTTATGAGAGTTATTAATTACTTAATTTGACAGAATTAAGTGTGTTGATTTATATAAAGTTATGTGCGGCCGTACAGTGTCGCCGAAATCTCGAATCCTTAATTTTATAAATTAAGAGTTTCAGAATATGTTGGTTTCTGAGGGTAATGAAATTTATGGAGAGCCACTAATTCAATTTTTGAGAGATTGTTGGCGAATTGTAGATTCTAGCCTCTTCGGTCTCACGGTAGTTTTAATATTAGTTGGAAGATACTGATTTGTACGTTGTTTTACATATTAATAAAATATTAAACTATAGGGTCATAGATTAGTGAGTTTGTAATATTACTTTAGCATGGATGCTGGTTAAGATACGTTTGGTGTATTGGTTCGTATAAAGGATATCAGGAATTTTAGTAAGTAGAACGTGCATGCTCTATGTCAGACGTAGCTCAGCTTTCAACGTTTATGCCCTAAATCTGCTATCTTTTAATATTCAAGGTTTAGATGTCTTAAATAAAACACCTTCCAGTTCCTTTCAACCTTTGGATGCCCTAGGTCAAGCATTTTTCAATTTTGACATGCCCTAGTCCAGACAATTTTCATTTTTAACACTCAGACATAACACGTTAAAACTCTGCCAATAGCAAACATTTATATGTCCTACAATTTTTTATTTTCAATGTTCATATATCTCGTACCAGACACTTAGAACATACCAACGTTTAGATGTCCTAAATCAGAAATTTCTCAATTTTAAAAATTTACTGTGACCTCTTTGTTGTCAATCATGTGCGCACTATTTTTCTCAAAACCTGTATTCTTTGATACCTATCACTTCACATTGACTATAATTCACAAGTCCATAAATAAAAACAGAGAAACAAACGTGTTTATATAACTGAGACTCCTTCGCCTGAAATCCACTAGAAAGAAGCCAACAATAACTCAATGGTCAAGAGTGAAATTTCTCTGTAAATCACCCTGTCGTTCAATCATGTCGGCTATTCCCACGCCATTGTATGTGACTGCGAATATGAAAGAGGGGAGGGAAAAGTAGAATCGTTGGTAGGGGAAACGGCCTTGCGACTTTCAGCGGCAAGGCTGCGCTTATTGCAGCGACCCATCATAACAGACCAGGTTCACTGCACCTGATCGCTTCTTCATCAACGCGCATCCGCTCCCCGTCACCTCTGTCTCTTACCTGCTAACCCTCCAGCCGTCTCGTGAACAGAACCGATTACACAAACGATCCCACTTTCAGTTTCCATCCTCTCGTCATACTCCTTTTCTCCTATCCTTAGAATTTCCCGGTCTAACGAGCGGCACGCAGAAACGAGGATCTCTCGTGAAGCAATCCAGCCATTTCTCTTTCGAACCGCAGCTTTTATAGTTTCGAAGAAGCGTTCGACGTCTCAGATCAAGAACTGGTTCGATTAAATTGGTCATTCCGAGTCCGCCAAGGTCGCGCTTCGTTCTTGCGTCCCATAGCCGCCAGACAGAGCTCGGGTATCGATCAACTTCAACCTCGAGAGACCGTAATCTCTTGGAAACAATTATGGACGCAGATCTTTTGTCTTCGGGTGTTCAGGCTGGTTGAAATGAAAAGGACAGAGTTATTTTAATTTATTATTTAACGCGTGGATGTTTAAAATGTGAAGGGAATATAATTTTAAATTATACTGGGAGTAACATGTGGACTGCTGTGAGAGACACCGGTAACCTGCGCTTCAAGTTTTATTTAATTAAATAAATATTGATTTTTACTATATTCTGAGCACACTTGACAATGCAACACTGATATAGGTATGAGTGTAGAATATTGAATATTTATCCATTTTTCTTTTGTAAAATGGTTTTGCTCCGCTGGGAAGGGTTAATAAAGTAAGAAGGTCATCTTTGTTTCTTTAAATGAAATGCTATATTTAATTTGCCTGTACATGATAGCTGTGACAACGCTTCGTTTGTTTATCAACATGTGCTTGTTTCTGTTTGCGGCCTAATGAGTTGCAGATTAAACAGAACCTTGCTTCGCAATGACCCTGAAGATTAAATAAAACGTTTTGTTTATATGACCTCCGGTGGCCTTGAAGAATTTAGTGTTGTAAGTCGTTTAATTTGTCTTTCAAGTGACTATCATGTACAGATAAATAAAATATAGCGTTCCATTTAAAAATCAAAGTTGACCTCCTTATCTCATTAATCCCTCCCAACGGAATAAAACTATTGTTACCATACGCTGCCCCCACAAGACTATGCAACTTTTATAGGACACATTTCACATAGGTGGAACCTAACTTTAACATCCTGCATAGAAAAGAGTTTATATTACGTCTGACCCGCGATGATTGTCTTCATTGCGACAGGCAACGTATTAATCAATTTTATTTATATTGGAGTATCTTATGGTCTCTGTTAGACCTTGACTGCCGAGGGGGTCACCGCTTACCGGCATCTCAAATTTTATTTACTTTAATAATTAATGATTCTTATGAAATGTTGAATATCATTAATGTTGTAACAATAATATAAGGTATTTACTGTATGTTCAAGTATCACACTTCTTTTCTCTTTGCGTTTAATATATTTAAAATATTACATTATATCGTGTCTGGTCAGATATGTCAGTTTCTACTGTGTCATTCAACGTGTTAGCCCTCTATAACCGGATTTTTTTTGGATATGACGAAAATGATATATCATGTACATGATAATATTTGTATCTGGGGATATAAACATAATAATAAACTGGCAAACTCCTTGATAGCGGTATAGTAGTAAAATATAATTGTACACAGTGATAAATAAACGAAATAAGATTTAAAAAATATAGATATACAGAAGTATAGGTAACTTCCAAGTCACATGGTATTATAGAGGATTAAATAATTCTACCTCTGGTGGAGTGTACGTGTAACCCGTACATAGGTGACAGAGTTTGACCAGAATTCAGTTAATATTAAATCTACTCTCTGAGTGTCCGCAAGGATCAGAAAACGAAGCTGACAGCAATAGCGAATTACCGGTTAATTTCGTTATTTCTTCAGCTGGCTTTCCGTCGTCATTTCAATTTCTCCGCGGTTTCTCCGTTTCTTGTTAAATTATCCGCTAGGACGACGGCATTGTTAACCGTGCACGCCGGTTTCCTGAATCGTGAATGGCGATTCCAATTGATTTTAATTCGAGGCCACGCGCGTTTCGAGCGTACAGTTACGCGACAGTATTTTTCTCCTCTCCACGCGTTCATTAAGAAAATTGTCGTACGAAGTCCTACCTGTAAAAAACGCGTTCTCCACACGGCGGGCAGAAAAAAAAAGGCGGAGGATGATTGAGGATAATGCGAGGAATTAGATAGACGAAGGTCCGACGTTGAGACAGGTCGAACGATTAGCGATCGAGTTAATCGCATTAACGTGGAGCCAGCTTGGGACTTATGAAGAGTATCGGTGACTTAAGCTCGGTGAACTGGTTCTCAACTGTTTAACCAGTCCGGTCGATGAACCGCCTTCACGATTGTCCAGAAACGATACACAACGTTTAATTAAATCGTTACTACGACGAAGGTCCCACGAATGCTATACACTTCGCTTCCGGGTCCCTTAAATCGCTGGTTCCTCGAGACGAGGAGTGCACAATTATTTACCGCTCCGGGCCTCCTCCGCTGCTCTGAAACCCTTCAGACAGCAGGGTAAATTAACGTCCATGTTCCTGAAGAGACTTTTCAGTGTTACCTTTTAGTTTGTTTATTCCTGAGGAGTTGCAATTTTTTTGTTTGAACGGAGTCAGAATTTACAATATAGAGGATATGCATTAATCAGTTTACAAAGTATTTGAGACCTATAGTATGCTACTTAGATAAACAACAGAAGTACAAATTGTTGCAATGTTGATTTGCTAGGTCTTTTATTTCTTTAATGCAGTCATGAAGGATTGCCGAAAAGAAGGTTGGCTTAAAAATGAAGGGTGTATTTAAGGAAATATTGTTAGTAGTATTGGACAGTCAGGTATTTAATAAATTAAATAAATAAGAGACAGAAACGAAATTTTATATAAAAATTCTAGTACTAGAAGACCAAAAGTAACACATGAAATTAACATGCAACTCCTGGAAAGAATCTTGAACATTGAATTTTAATTTCTTTATTTCTGAGGAGGTGGAACCATTTTGTTTGAACGAAGTCTGGATTTATAATGTAAAGAGTCTGCATTAATATAGTTTACAAAAAATCTGAGAGGTACAGTGCATCAACCAGGTAGTTAACAGAAGTACAAATTATTACAATATTGATTTATCAGATTTTTTAATTTTTTAGTAGTGTCATTAAGGCTTGTCGAAAGGAAAAATTACTTAAAAATGGATGAAATACTTTAGAAAATATTTTCTAGTAGTATTGAACAATCGACTACTTAGTAAATTAAACAAATCAGAAACCAAAGCAAAATTCTACCACTGTAAGATCCAAAGTAAGACACGATGTCCGTAAAATTATTAAATTACAAATCGCCAACTCTTCGGTGCAATAAATACAACATAATCGTCACGATATTTAAGTATGAACCCAGAAAACAAGTTTTACAATTGTAAATCCGAGTAAATAGAACTCCCTTCAGTTTCTCTTCAGAGTGATTATCATTTTTCACAAGCTCCGTTTCAGCGATTACCCCAAAAAAAGCAACAAAAAGGAAAAACGATGTTCCTTCGAGGAACCCCACAATTTTTGCCTCGAAGAATACTTCTGCTCCCCGAGGGTGAGCTAATTGTTCGAGAAAACCGCGGAGCGCGCGGTACAACTCTGTCCTTGAAATGTTTCGAGGCTTCTTCAGCATCGCTTCTTGCCTGCGCAGGCGACGACAGGTGGTGCGGTCTGGATTGGTTTATAAATAAGTCGTGTAACCGCTTAATGGGCTGTCATTACCTTGATGATCTTTCTCCACCCTGTTGCATCGTTCACGTCGTGTTTCAGACATCGATTTACACTTGTGTTTGCTTGTTGCATACTTGCAATTGGCGGATGGCGTCGCTGGTTAGTCCAGACTCCCAGAAACGCTTGTAAATTATCGCTGATGCTTGTGTCAATAAATTATCACCATGCTCGGTCGTATATCATCCGTTTTATTCCATTAGCAATTATTACTGGGATTTCTTGCAAATTGCTTCTAACGAAGAATGATTCAAATCGTTAGCTCGTTCTACAGAGTCAGTTTGATGGGGAAGGGACTATTTATGGAGGATATCTTAAAGTTGGAGATCCACAATGAAAATATAGTGTTCATGTTAAGGAACATTTTATATTAAGACGTTGACTGCCGTGGCGGTCACCGAGGACCGTCGCTTCAAATTATATTCCATTAAATAACCAATACTTCTTACATAATTTTCAACTTCATTATTATTGTAACAATAATATAAAGTAAGTACTATACGTTCAAATAATAAAATACCTTTTTTCTTCGCGATTTATACATAAAACAGTAGATTATACTGCGTCTGAATGCATATGGCAGTTTCCACTGTTGCATTCACCATATTTATCTAACTCATATTTAATTCAATGTACAGGCTATACCATAGTATGTGAGCATAATCTACTGCTGACATTGTCAAAAGAATTAGTGAAAGACAGAAACAGTTGAAACTTGGAAACAAGATCACATAGGGCAAACGTTTGTACGAACTTCTTTTATTATTTTTGCGTGCTGAATCTACCACCAAAGTTATGTCCACATATTATTGCGCGATCTTCGGCAAATAGGGAACACCGTCCATACGGGATAACGTCGATTTGTATTCAATGAATGGACCTCGTGCGAACGGGGCCTGAGCCTTTGCCGCACGAAATGTTTCATTCAACGGGGAAAGGAGCTTCGCCCAAATCGTACGGGCCATTCGCATTCGTTCGTCACGTCTATTCGGTCACGAAAAAATCCACGACCTACACATTGTGTTTGCACACTTCTAAACATGTCAGATTCAACGTGCGACGACCTGCAACTGACAGATTGGCGTGCAACATTGTTCTGAATATTATTAATCAGGGTTCAAGAAGTTTCTTATTAACACTTTGACAGTACTTGACTTTATATTGGAATGACGATTACAACTTTTTATTCGGAATAGCTAATATAATTAATGTTTTAATATGCAGTGATAACAGCACGTTCTTCAGAATGAGATTGCACAAAAAAATGATAAGTCCAACTACAGTCTATTTCCTTAACACTTCGACTACCACGTCACGCATATATGAGTCAAACATCAATTCAGTTGTTATTTAGCTGGACACGAATATTGCTAGTAGAATGTTTAAGAGGATTTAATAGAACCAGCAGGAACTATAAATAATCGCTATCATTATAAATTAAAAACAGCGTAGTTTCAGTTTATTTTCATGTTGTATCGAAATTTAGAATCAACGTGCTAATAAACAATCACTGTCAGAATGATTCGCCTCGCTATCGCATCCATTCTGTTGCCACAATCCGCATACAGTCGCAACAATCTGCATTGATGTTTGAATTGAGTTTACGATACACACTTATTGCAACTGTTTCGTATCCTACAGAGAAAGCACGCAAACAAATTCGGTAAATTTTCCAATTAAAATATGAACTTTGTTAAAACTAATTTCAAATAGCTGCAACTAGCTGTGGATTTTAAAAGGACGTAGCAGTACGTCAACGGCAACCAGCTACGACTCATAAAAAGATTACTAAGCTGCGAGTGTGTCAACGCGTCTACCGCCACAGTGAAAACAGCCATCCTTGGTCGGACATGGCATAAATTGCTGTTTTTAATATAAATCGTAAAGGAAAAAATGTATAAGTATTCAGTCTTGCTCACGTGTTCTTACATTATTGGTACAATGTTAAAAATTCCTCAGAATGTTGTCAAAATTAGTAGTTGCTTGATTGAAAATTAAACAAAGCATTTGCAGTGGCATCGGAAATTAGATAAAAAGCATTCATCAACCCTTCCCAACGGAATAAAACTATTGTTACTGTACCCTGGCCCCCACAAAAGTATACAACTTTTCTAGGAAACATTTTTATGAAATTGTAATTATAGCAAAAATATTTCAGGTGATAAAGATAGGTGAAACACCCTGCGTATGTGGAGTTCAATTAAAGTGTCACATCCCACTAACATTGGGTGTAGACCAAATAAATCCTGCAATAATGAAGATGAAAAGAAAACAGCAAGGTATTTCGTTCCATGGATCATGTCCAACGGGAGTCCAATGTCAAGATCACCGACGCTGACATTGACTCTGCTCGGTCTGTTATGTCACCGCTCTCTCTCTTTCTCTCACTATCTCTCCCGTGACAAACGAACTCAGGGAGCCTGCATTCCCGCGTTATGTCACAGTGTTCATGCAATACCCTTTTCACTTAGCCAGAAGGAGAAAGGATGGAGGCGACCGGTGGTCCCTGCGGCCGGCTTCAGCGTTTTTAACGAACAGCTTTCTCCCTCACTCACGCCGTTCTCCTCCGTTTGGTCCTCGAGATTTATCGTTTCTCCTTTCGACGACCGTGTACAAGCATCTCTCGACCAGCCGTAGGTCGTGTGCATTGCAATTCGTTACGAGGTTGAGCAGCGACCGCGGTATTTATGGCAGTCGGTCCTCATAGGCGGAGGTCCTACGAGACTGACAGCTTATAAATCGCTGGACTGATCAATGATGCCTCTAGAAACTCCATACAGCTGATGCTCATCCTTCTAGCGATCAATCTCTATTCGAATCGACCTCTGACGACCTGCCAAACTGAAGAATTGATCTCGAGTGACGAACCAGTCTTTCTATTAAACGTTAAATCGCATAGTCTATTAAATGCGACAATATGAGACAAAGCTAGGGAGGTCTGCGCTTGTGGGAGCACGCGAGGCTCTTACCTTGCTTCTGCCTGCAGATTGAATCAAAGTGGACGTCCAGGGTGTGGAATTTTTCCACGCTTCATCTCGATAAACCATACGAATCGCAGACTCGCGAGGCTAACTTCGATAGGATCTCAGATCGGCAGGAGGATAGAGGAATGATACTTTCTGACAAGGGTCAACGTGCTCGTCAAGACTCCCTCGCAGACAGTTCAGGAGAAATCGATGTTTATTATTGTGGGATTATTGTATAAGATTCATATGTGTGCATAGGTTGGCTGCGAGTCTAAGCAAAGATAATGGCTGTTACAGTGTGGCTAGTGAATGTTTGGAAGTTTGAAAGGTACAGGCGTGAGAGACAAGTGTTTAAGACAAAGCGTGGCGGAGCGGGTGGCTGTGCCCAATTGTATAGAATGGATGCGAGTGAGTTTTTGAGAACGCATTTATCTCTTTCAGTGAAGAAGAGAGAAAGAGCGTGAAGATTTTTGAAGTTTGAGAGTGCAGTTTGTGAGAGAGTTTTTGTAGAAAGAGTCAAATATCGAGCATTGCGAGTTTCAGTTTTTCTGTGAGTTTTATAATTGGCAACACGAGGAATTTTATTAAAATAATTCCTATACTATTCTACCACGTTACTAAGATCTTCTATCGCTTCCACGTTCACCTCTAACACCTTAAAATCCCAACGCTGACTTTGCGTCTATCAGACGCTCGTCTCGAGAAACTGGACAATCATAAAATGCGTACGAATACAGAAAAAGCCTCTTAACGCTCCAAATTGATCATTTAACCCGAAACAAACTATTCTGTTCACGGCTGGCCAAAACAAGGCATCGACTCATCAAAGACGTATCGGAAATGTCTAACGTAACTGTACAAGGCGATAAACTCCCGCCGCGTGTTCGAGTGGTCATTCCAGCACGTGTAAATCTGTTGGAGCCGGTCGTTCGGGCAGAAAAATCGAGGTCACGATTTAGGTCTGCCCGAACACGATCGAAACGGTAATCGTTTGATCCTGATGTATCGAAATGACGCGAGAGCGATTCCGAAAGCAAGGTCAGCCGGCCTGACAGTTAGAATCCTTTGGCTGACAGGGAAGATTGGACACGGGCCAACCGAGACGTAGGAGTAACTGTTCGGTTGCTTATCTTCGGGCCCCTTATGCGAAATTCTCAACTGAAGAAATCCACGCCCCTCGTCCCAGAAAACGATGCAGATTACGTCACGTTGTATTATTCCGTTAAAACGATAGGAATTGTACGCTACTCAATACCGGTTTACGATCGCTACTTATTCAGGATTTCATCAGTGATTGTTAAAGTAAAAATTGCAATTGGAGCGAGACTTTTGGCTGCAGACAAGTCAAATTAGAAATAGACGGAGGACATATAATCATCACTGATTCAGGACTTGAAGATTCGCCGTCTTAACACCAACCCTGATCAACAAAATGAGAATTATAATTAGGGTGTGATTTTTAATTCCAGACGAGTCAAATTTTAACCATGTGGACGGAGGTGCGGGAACTGACCATCCTGATCAGTCTAATCTTGTCAACCTACACGGAAGCCGGTAAGATAACCGCTGACTCATTTATGAAAGTCAAATTGCTCTGGAATATTCATAGTTAGGATGCAGTGAAAGATTCGCGGAGGTGTTCTTAAGAAACATCTGAACGATTCATTTTCTTGACACACCCATTTACAGCCCTACTCACGGGATACGTGAGCAGCCTCCCTGATTCCATGCAGCATTGCTAGTATCTTTTTCTCTCCATTGGTAATATTGTTGTTGCTGCCGACAAACTGGTTTCAAGCGTCAGCCTTGAATACATGGACGTACTTTAATAACGAAAAATTATATCTTGCCTTCACAGGCCTTCTTGCGTGGATCATTCTCTAGAAAAAGAAGATCATCTTCATTTTGAAAATAAATACTAGAATAAAACCTCAGAGTTATAAATATTAATGGCTGAATAATTATTATGATTTGTAGGTAACTACGATTATCTTCGAAATGAGATCCAGCCAAGGAGCAGTAGTTTCGCATGCACGAAAGAAGGATATCATCCTGATCCTCGCGACTGTAGAGTGTACTACAGATGCGTCGATTGGGGCAACGGAAGTCCTTTGACGACCTTCAAATTCGAGTGCGGTGTCGGTACAGTATTTTCGAAGGATAGGGGTAATGTTTGTACTCATCCTGACGACAGCGGTAGACCCGAGTGCGGAGGATCCGATAACGAAATCGACTCGAATCTTCCTGATTCGCCGCAAACATCGTCCACTCAGTGGACAACGACTGCACGGACGACACAGGCAATTCCATCCACGAGTACGACTAAACAACCGTTGACTACAACCACGAGTACGACTAGGCAACCGTCGACTACAACCACGAGTACGACTAGGCAACCGTCAACTACAACCACGACGAGACAACCGCAAACATCCACTCAGGGGACTACCAGAAGTCCTCCACCAACGAGTCAACGTCCCACAACGAGTGGACAACCAGGAAATGGAGACAAAACTCAATGCACGCAGGATGGATTCCTATCTGATCCGAATGATTGTAGAAAGTTTTACAGATGCGTCGATGAGGGTAACGGAAAGTTTATCAAGTATGAGTTTATCTGCGGGGTTGGAACTGTCTGGGATCCAGAAATTCAGGGGTGTAATCATGCCTGGGCTGTGTCACGAGAAGATTGTAAGAAAGGTTTAGATACTGACGGCAACGGCGGCGATAACGGTGGACAATGGAACGGAGATAACAGTGGACAATGGAATGGAGATACGGGAGATAACGGAGGACAATGGAATGGTGATAATGGAGATAACGGCGGACAATGGAACGGCGATACAGGCAGTCCTGGACAACCTGGAGACCCTAATGGTCAACCGGGACAACCAGGAGATCCTAATGGTCAACCAGGACAACCGGGAGACCCGAACGGTCAGCCAGGACAACCAGGCGATCCTAATGGTCAACCAGGACAACCTGGTCAGCCTGGAGACTCTCATGGGCAACCTGGTACACCCGGTTCTCCAGGAACAGGAGGTACTCCCGGCACCCCAGGAACTCCCGGTACACCAGGTACACCAGGTACACCTGGAACCCCTGGCACTCCTGGCTCACCAGGTACTCCTGGCACACCTGGAACCCCTGGTACACCCGCCACCCCTGGCTCACCGGGTACCCCTGGCACACCAGGAACTCCTGGATCCCCTGGCACTCCTGGCTCACCAGGTACTCCTGGCACACCTGGAACCCCTGGTACACCCGGTACCCCTGGATCCTCTGGTACACCTGGTTCGCCAGGTACTCCTGGTACACCCGCCACCCCTGGCTCACCGGGTACCCCTGGCACACCAGGAACTCCTGGATCCCTTGGCACTCCTGGCTCACCAGGTACTCCTGGCACACCTGGAACCCCTGGTACACCCGGTACCCCTGGATCCTCTGGTACACCTGGTTCGCCAGGTACTCCTGGCACACCCGCCACCCCTGGCTCACCAGGTACCCCTGGCACACCTGGTACTTCTGGAACACCTGGCACACCTGGCTCACCAGGTACGCCTGGAACACCTGGAACACCTGGAATCCCTGGCACACCTGGAAACCCTGGCACACCTGGAACCCCCGGCACGCCTGGAACCCCCGGCACACCTAGCACACCTGGTACACCCGGCACCCCTGGTTCACCAGGTACACCTGGCACACCTGGCACGCCTGGAACCCCAGGGACTTCAGGTACCCCTGGCACTCCTGGCACTTCAGGAACCCCTGGTACTCCTGGCACTTCAGGTACCCCTGGTACTCCTGGAACCCCCGGCACACCCGGTACTCCTGGAACTCCCGGAACACCTAGCACGCCCAGCAGCCCCGGTACTCCAGGAACACCGGGTACCCCCGGTTCCTCTGGTACTCCCGGATCCCCAGGAATACCCAGTACTCCCGGATCCTCAGGAACACCCGGTACTCCCGGATCCCCAGGATCACCCGGTACTCCTGGCACTCCTGGAACTCCGGGAACTCCAGGAACTCCCGGTACTTCTGGCACTCCAGGAACTCCAGGAACTCCAGGAACTCCCGGTACTCCTGGCACTGCAGGAACTCCAGGAACTCCCGGTACTCCTGGCACTCCTGGAACCCCTGGCACACCAGGTAGCTCGGGTACCCCAGGATCTACCAGCACTACTGGCACTCCTGGCACTCCGGGAACTCCGGGAACTCCTGGCACTCCAGGAACTCCAGGAACTCCCGGTACTCCTGGCACTCCAGGCACCGCCAGTACTCCCGGTAGTTCAGGTACCCCCGGTACTCCTGGCACCCCCAGTACTCCTGGTAGTTCAGGTACTCCCGGTACTCCTGGCACTCCCAGTATTCCTGGCACCCCCGGTACACCCGGCACTCCTGATAGTTCAGGTACCCCCGGCACTCCAGGCACCCCTGGTACCCCTGGCACTCCTGGCACCTCTGACACTCCTGTCACTTCTACAGGTACTTTTACTCCTTTTGGTGTTCGGTGTCTTACAATTGCTTCAAAATTTTAAATTGTCGTACTCATTTTAGAAACACCTGGAGGTACAAGCTCACCGGGAACGTGCACAGAGGAAGGATTTTTCCCAGACCCTGAAGACTGCCGGAAGTTCTATCGCTGTGTGGGCGGTAATTCTTCGTTTATCAAATACGAGTTCCAATGTGGTGCCGGAACTGCGTGGGATTCCAGTATCGAAAGTTGCAATCACGAGTCTCTAGTTCCAAATTGTAAGGGTGGAACTACGCCTAGTTCTACATCTGGCTCTTCAAACGGCACAGAACCCGATCCATCTTCTAACGAAGTTGATAGCACTACTAGTCAGCCGGGTACATCTCAAACTGCAACAAGCGGATCAACAGCATCGACAGCTTCCTCAACATCTGGCCGTCCATCAACTACCTCTTCAGCAACTGCGTCTCCATCAACTGCCTCTTCATCAACTGCTTCTCCGTCAACTAGTCGACCAACAACTGCCTCATCAACAACCGCATCCCAAGCAACTAATCGTCCAACGACAGCCTCTTCGTCAACTGCTTCTCCGTCAACTAGTCCTTCAACATCTACCACATCAACGGCTGCTTCAAGCAGTTCGGCTACAGCTCAAACGACTACAGTCAGACCTCCACCTACAGCAGCAGATACTACAGAATCCGTCTCATACTTGCCTCCTGACAGCAGCACCGGATCCAGCACTCAAGGGACCACACCTCAACCTGTGGGTCAAGAAACAAGTTCCTCCCAAGCTCCTACCAGCACTTCTCAATCACCTGGCTCGCCACCCGGATCGTCACAGTGTTCAGAAGAGGGTTTCTTCTCAAATCCAAACGACTGCACGAAATTCTATCGTTGCGTACTCGACGAGGGTGGACTAAGAAGATATGATTTTGCATGCGGATCCGGTACTGGTTGGGACCAAACACTTCAGACGTGCAACTTCAAGAACGAGGTAGCTTCCTGTTCAAAAGGCAGCAACGAAATCGATCATGGGCCCACAGCCAGTACACCAGCAACGGATTTAACTCCTCCTGCTCCCAGCACTACTCCAGCTGCTACTGCTACAACGAGTTCGAGTAACGAACAATTGACAGAGAAACCTGAAGAAAACAAGACAGACTCTCCATCGACAACTGGTGCATCTTCGAGTACCTCACAGAAACCATCTGAGACACCACAACCTGGAAGTTCGAGCACTGAAAGTTCGAGCACTGAAAGTTCGAGCACTGAAAGCTCGAGTATTGAAGGTTCATCGTCTTCTGAATCAAGCTCTACTGCATCCTCTTCATCTACTACCGAATCCAGCAAGCCAGACTGCACTACGAAGAAACCTAACAACACGATAGTCTGTGAGAAGGAAGGTTTCTATCCTCATCCAACTCAGTGTGATAAATTCTATCGTTGCGTGGATAATGGAAACGGTTTCAACGTATATAATTTTGACTGTCCACCTGGAACCATCTTCGATCCCAGCATCAACGTCTGCAATCATCCTGAATCAGTTTATCCTCCGAGGGACTGCGTAATGCCTACAGCTGCTCCCACTGGTTCAACCGAATCCACTACGGAACAAATGACTACGGTAACCGGAAGCACTGAATCTACAACTGAGGGAACTACCGAATCTACGACAGAGACTACGTCTTCGACAGAATCGACAACGTCCATGGAAACTACAACTTCTGGCAGTACATCGGGGACGACTGAAAGCACAACGGAAACTACCGAAGGCTCTGAAGGGACCACACAGTCTACGACAGAAGGGACCACAGAGTCTACGACAGAAGGGACCACAGAATCTTCGTCAACAGTGACTACGGAGGCTACAACAGAGTCCACGTCTGAAGGAACTACTCAGTCCAGTTCTGAAGTAACTACAGAGTCTACGACTGTGTCCACGTCTGAAGGGACTACTCAGTCCAATTCTGAAGCAACTACAGAGTCTTCGACTGAGTCCACGTCTGAAGGAACTACTCAGTCCAGTTCTGAAGCAACTACAGAGTCCACGACTGAAGGTACTACGGAGTCCACGACTGAAGGGACTACAGAGTCGACGTCTGTAGCATCCACTGAATCGTCTTCCGAAGCAACCACAGAGACCACGTCCGAAGCAACTACAGAATCTTCATCTACCACCGAAAGCACCACACAGTCGAGTACAGAACAGACTACAGAGTCCACCGAAACAACCTCGTCTTCCACTACCACCGAAGCAGCCACAACGACAGAATCTCAAACATCAACAACTGAATCGCAAGTGCCGGCAAACATCAGCACCCAACAGCCTTGTTCAGGGAACTTAACCGACGAGCAAATATTATTGGTTTGTCCAACTGGTTTCCGAAGACATCCAAAGTACTGCAACATGTTCTACCAGTGCACCAGCGAGGGTAGCATGGACATAAAGCTGCTCGTACTGAGTTGCCCTAATAATACAGTCTACGACGAACAGAAGATCCAATGTCTGCCTGAAAGTCAGGCCAGTCAGGCTTGTACCAGTCCCAAAGCTGGAGAAAACTTATTGAGAAGGTTCAACAGAGAAGTGGAGGACAGTCCTTCGTCTCCTGTAAGTATCATCGTGTAAATACAAATTTCAATGATGAAGAAACCATGTGTTTGATCCTTTCAATTCTTTTTCTAGATAAAGGTGTCAGCCGAGAAGCTTTGTCCGGGTGAAGGACACTATCCGTTCAGGCAAGGCTGCAGTAACACATTCTACAAATGTAAACGAGATTCCAGAAACGATCTTCAAGGTTATTTGTACAAGTGTCCACAGAACTTCTTGTACTGGTCAGTTTCAAGGAGGTGCGAGCGTGCAACTCGTCTGCCCATGTGTGCACACCTAGCCTATAGAACAAAGAGCGATTATTGGAACAGTAGATGGCAGATACCCGTGGAAAACAGTAATCTGTCGGCAAGAAGTCTGCGGCTCTTCTAAATCGACCAAATAGTATTCTCTTGGTGTAGCTAAAGGCATATAAGAATTTCGAAAGGACAGTGTTAACTCTCAGGTCGATTCCAGATGCTTATTTCTGTGTTTGAGGAATGAGAAGCAGCGAGTTCGTAATCGTTAGGGGATACGTGTAATTTTCTTTGCAACATGGCTGCGGAAGATCCCGCAGAAGTATTGCACAGATCTTCAGCAGTCATCTTGTAATTAATAGAACGACGATAGTTATCAGTGGATATCGCGTCGTTCCTAGCTAGAATCGATTAGGATAATGAAATCGTCGGCTAATAGTTATCGACGAACGTAATCGGTATTTTTCAACGATTCTTATAAATGATAGTACACAGAGTGTCCTGCTTATAACTGCGGATTCAAAAAAATGTCTACAGAACCGTTCAGATTACGTATGAAATATTTTTCATATCGTCAGAACTGGAGAAGATACGTGAGTTTAAGTAGAACACCCTGTATATTTGTATAAAAATCGCTGGAGGACCACGTGTCGCGAACGTTGGGGTATTTGGTTGCGGGACTCCTATGCAATATTCGACTGTATTCAGTAATTTATGTCACGTATTTATTTGTGCTTGCGTGCTCGTGTTTTTGAGAAAGGAAGACGTTCGATATAATTAATAATTAAAGATATTGATCCGACACACGTCTCTTAGAATTTCATGGGAATTCTTAATAGTATTTTATGAAATTCGTTGTCCGAATTTTACAGCCTCAGCACCACATTCTGAATACAGTACAAAATATTAATAACCACGACAGAATCTTGTACATACTCGCACCTTGATAATTCTGATCTTCTTCTGCTTCCTTTTTTGTAAAATATGTATTACCGATATTTTTGTACCTTCCGAACGTTTAAAAAGGAAGCGCTGCGTTTGGACAACTATTGCTCGTCATTTAGGGTAAACGTGGGAGTTTTAATGGCATGATCGATTGCGTATAAGTACTGAATGTGTTTGCATTAGATCTCCCTCCGAACTGATATTAATAAATAAGATTCTCAGTAAAGTTTAGTCAATAATCACCTTATCCTTTATTTTATTTAATAACACGATCCTCTAATTCACGTGAATGTCTTAGAAACTATTAGTGATATCGAAAAATATTTCAGACAAAGATTTGAATGATTTCAAGAAGAAATCATGTACAGAAAAGTATCAGGGTTGTTTTAGAAAATATTTTTGTTTTAACTTCGCGAAACATGGGATTCTTAACGCAGAAAATGTTTTTTTAATAGATGCATCAATTTTTGTAATAGACTAATCGATGCAGTTCTTTCTTCTCTATAAAAAAAAACATTAGGGCATTTCTGTTGGAATGTTGTTAGTTTAGTAAATATTTCGATTTTAATTCCAACATAGAGAGATTCTTTTTAAAGACTACCATAAGCTTTTGTAATACGCCAATGATTACAGCTCTCACAGATATTTTTATTAAACTAATTGTTTTCGTCACAAATGCCCCAATACTGTTTTATATAAAATAAAGAGCTGCATCGATACTGATTTAATTAATATGAATTAAAATCAGCCAAAAGTTGGCGTTCATCAGTCAAACATAAAATTGTCCCTTCGCGCCATACAAATTTAAAATTCAAAATCCATCGAGCGTAATCGATTGCGTCGATTCTCGATCGATTGTAATCCGCGAGTGCGTAGTACGTGACTCATATTTTGCTATACTCCAGTGAAAAGTATAGTGTTGTCATCGAGGGGATAGGCGGTTGTCAAACTGACTTTTTCCAGTTGGTCGACGAGTTCAGTGAACCGTTTGTAAACAATTAAACAGTAGAAAATAGAAATCGACAAGACGGGATCATCGGCAGTGGACATGTTTCGCAGCTCGTTTAATTTTGATAAATTGTTGGGTAGGTTTGCCGTTCGCAGTAACCAGACGAACAAAATGTCCGACCATCAGGCTCAATAATCGTAATACGATTTATTTTCAGACAAAGCGACGAGTAATTTACAGCTCGAACCCGACTGGGTGGCGATTTTGCAAATTTGCGATTTAATTCGCCAAGGCGATGTACAGTGAGTCTATGATGTCCTTCTAACCTATACCTAACCTCTTTGCATGGCAATGATCTGAAAAAAAAATGACACTTTTTAATCATAACTTGTTCTATAAGTTTCAAGATTTCTAAAAGATAATGAGCAAGTTTCAATGTTTATGCGATAAATTTCTCATTGCTTAGAAAGTTGTATTTTAATGTTCAATCGTCTGTGTGTAGACCTAAAGCAGCCCTGGCAGCGATAAAAAAGAAAGTGACGAATGCTAATCCTCATGTAGCACTGTATGCTTTGTTGGTAAGAAAAAGTAAATCTACTTAAATTAAATAAGTATGTAATAAATAAAATTATGTTTGTATAAATAACAGAAAATATTTCCTTGAAACAGGTGTTAGAATCCTGTGTCAAAAACTGTGGTACATTGATACATGATGAAATCGGTACGAAACAATACATGGAACAGCTGAAAGAGCTGATAAAGACAACCACACATGAGAATGTTAAACTTAAGACCTTAGAGTTGATTCAGGCTTGGGCACATGCGTTTAGGAACAGGCCTAAATATAGAGCAGTTCAAGTATGTATATTAAATCTGCTTGCACACAAGCATTTTTAATAAATGAAGCATAATTATTAATTGAAATTGTTTGCTTTAGGATACGCTTAATATCATGAAAGCTGAAGGGCATAAATTTCCTGTTTTAAAAGAGAGCGATGCTATGTTTATCGCTGACACTGCTCCGGAATGGGCAGATGGTGATGTGTGTCATCGTTGTAGAGTGTCATTTGGGGTGATGCAAAGAAAACACCACTGCAGAGCTTGTGGTCAAGTGTTTTGTGCTCAGTGTTCGAGCAAGGTGTCTACTTTGCCCAAGTTTGGAATTGAGAAAGAAGTTCGAGTTTGTGAAGCTTGCTATGAGCAAGTTAATAAGTAAACACCAATTTCATTTTATTTGGCACTTTCATTAGTCTTATTTCTAATTGCCTGAATGTTTGCAGGCCACCCTCTGTGCAAATCAAGGAGGCAGACTTGCCAGCTGAGTATCTCAATAGTTCCTTGGCACAACAACAGCAAGTATGTAATCTTCATAGAAAAAATGAACTAAAGAAAATGAGTTAGAAACTGTAATTTTTCATTTTATCAGGTGCCATCTAGGAAAACGCCAGCGGAGCTCCAAGAAGAAGAGGATCTGAATTTAGCTATAGCTTTGAGTCAGAGTGAAGCAGAACAAAAGGAAAAAGAAAAGAAACGAGCAACTAGTGCTCTAAAGTCAAATACTAGCACTATATCCAGAGCAACGTATTCTCCACCGCCTTCACCTGTTAGTTACTCAACAACGTGTATTTTGTTAGGGAAATACAATGAGTTTTGTGTTTCAGGGTCCTAGTCCATCAAAATTACAAGAGGAAGAAGAAATTGAACCTGAACTTGCTAAGTATTTAAATCGTAAATATTGGGAGCAGAGACAAACTGCGATAGAAGAGCACGGTACCAGAGCAGACGTTACCAGTCCTTCGGCTCCCAACATAAGCAGTCCGATGCCACAGAAAGTTGTAATCGCTAAACAACAAAATGGAGAAGTCGACAATCAGATGGAAGAATTCGTAAATGCGTTGCGTTCTCAAGTTGAAATCTTTGTTAATAGAATGAAGAGTAATTCATCAAGAGGTAGATCGATTGCTAATGATAGTTCTGTGCAGACTTTATTCTTAAATATAACGGCTATGCATTCAAGGTTCGTTTCGAATGATGTTACAAATGCAGGTATAGTAACTTAAATATTCGCATCAACTATGGTTAACTTGTTTTTAGACTACTGAGATACATTCAAGAACAAGACGATAGCAGAGTGTATTACGAAGGACTTCAAGACAAATTAACTCAAATGAAGGATGCTAGAGCTGCGTTGGATGCTTTACGGGAGGAACACAGAGAAAAATTAAGAAGGCAGGCGGAGGAAGCTGAACGGCAAAGACAAATGTTAATGGCCCAAAAATTGGCAATCATGAGGAAGAAGAAACAAGAATATTTGCAATATCAGCGTCAGCTTGCGTTGCAGAAAATCCAGGAGCAAGAGCGAGAAATGCAGATGAGGCAAGAACAACAAAAACAACAATACATGATGGGTAAGTCTAGATAACTAATTTATCAATAGAAGGAATTGCGTTTTTTCGTAATTTTTTATGTGTATTATAGGCGGTTATCAGGCTGTTTCTGGATTCATTGGTCCATCTCAAGGTTCACCTGTTCGTCACGTTCAATATCCGGCACCTGGAACTAATTATAATCCTATGTCTCCAACAAATCAAGGATACATATATGGTCAACCGTCTATGAAGCAATATCCTATGCAAGGTTACAACATGCCACCGATGAATTCCATACCACCGCACATGATGGGGCCGATGCCAAATCAAGAACAGCAACCGAATGATCCATCCGTTCAGGGGCATGAAGCAATGGGTCGAGTTACCGTTTCCGGTCCCGGGATGGTAAACGCAGTTTGAAATTCATTGCATTTACTGTCTTCTAGGTCTTCTGAAATACTTCTAACGCGATTCAACATGTTTCAGTTTACGTTATATCTTCATTAATCTGTTTTCACGTTTCTTTTGAAGATGCCTCAAATGACAAATCCCATACCACAACTTCAGCAGGCAGGTGGACATCAGATGGGACCTCCGCCGCCGCCGCAGCAAGGTCCACCGACTCATATGACGCAAACGCAGCCCACACCCGGACATGTACCACCGCAACAAGGTCCTCCGACTTCACAAATTTCGCAACCGGGGCCACCAAACCAAATGGGCATGCCTCCGGTACCTCAGAGTCACATGGGTCCTTCGTCTGCGCAAATGGGACCTGGAGCACATGGCCCACCTGGTCCAGTCGTTGGTCTTCCACCTCAAATGGGACCACAGCAACCTTCTACTTTACCGGGTCCACAAGGACCTTCGATGCAGCCTCATGTCCCAAACCATTCTATTTCATCCCAAGGAACAGGTACTATTCAAGTGCCTGCAGGAACTACGACTGGACCTATTCCAACACCAAATCAAACTATGCAAGGACCTCAGAGACCTACTTTACCAGCGATGCAAGGCATGACTCAAATTACAGTATCTCAAGGAAAATCGATGCAGTTCCATCCAGCTCCGTTGCCAGCTGCATCAAACGAGCCTGCACAACTGAAGGAAGCGTCGAAACCTGAAACGGCAGAGCTCATTTCTTTTGATTGAAAGTGTTTTATTTGGTAACTAGAAGTGCATTTAAGGTAACCACCAATTTTATATAAATTTTTATGTTCAATTGGCATTAGTTATTTTAATTTGCTCGTGAAACTTTCTATGCTGTATAGAATTGACAGGAGTATATTGTTTTTAACTACTAATATTAAAAAAAAAACTTTAATTATATTGGTGATGCCTACAACGTTTAATGTATACTCGTTTGGCAAATTTTATGTACGATATACAGGTTTCTTATAAATAATACGATTTCCTTAGATTATGATGTTAATTTGAAAATAAATACATACGTATTGTTTTATAATCATTGTTACGAGTATGTAATTATAACGTGTTGAAAAAAAGAAAAGAATTTCATTGGTATTTATTTTAAGTTTTAGAAAGTCCACTGTCAACAGTAAATATATACACGATTTAAATACAAGATTCTGTTGCATAATTGTTAGTGAAGAATTATTTGTAATGTTTGAACAGCAAGAACATAAATTTCCGATAAACGTATCTGGATGAAATGTATATACAAATTACTTACAAGTCATATAGCGTAAAGGAACTGAAGAAAATTATTTTAATCAATATCTCACCCTTTAATGAATACATAATATTCTTTTTTTACAAGATTAATTCTAAGGCGTTATGTTCCCTATTAAAAAGAGAGTTCTCTGAAACACGGGACTTCCAAATCACTTTTTAAAAAGTATCTGTAGTAAAACCTTTTATTACACCAATCGAAGACCTTTTTCATGAACTCAAAGTCGCATATACATTTCCGCTTTGCTAGATCGTCTAAAAAAAAAGAACAACGTTGAATTTAAACTATAAGTTCTTTAAAAATCCGCTCTCACGATCAAACGGTTTCCACTTGGCCCTTCCTGCGCGGCGGTTTCACTTCTTGCGGACAAGTGAACGACGTTTCTTCAGAATGTTTCCTGATCACAGTCGATGACTCGCCGTTCGCCGAACAGCCAGAGATTTGACTGTCCTTTTTGTCCGGACACATGTGTGATATGCTCGCTCCGTTAGTCGTTAAGGACGCTTTCCGAAGTCGCATGTCCTCCAGCGGAATCTCTTCGCTCCGCGGCCTTGGCATCTTCGGCGAATTATCCCGTGACCGCAAACCATTCTCGTGACTCTTTTCGCTTGCATTATTATCACCGCGTTTAGGAGTCGATGATGCGGTGGGTCTAGCTATATTTTCCCTGCGCATTTGCGCGGCGAATCCAGGAACTTTGTTTACCGTGAACATCGGTCGCAGTTGATCCTTCTGTCTTTGTCCACGACCCACTATACCTGGAATCAAACAACACGATTTTATTCACCTGTTGTACGTATCATGCAGTAGTCTTGTTTGGTACTTCAAATGCATCTTACGTTCGTGTCGCAAGCCTCGAAGGGCGTAATTCGGTGGCGTTGAAGAGTGCGGCATACTGGTGGGAATGTCGAGCAATCTTGCGATTTGATTCATTTTCTTCTGTCGTGCTTTGATTCTTCCTTTTGTTAGCCTTGAATAGAAAACACGTTTCAAAGTGAACATCAAGTCAATTGACAATGATAGCGCGCTGACATACCTCTGTCTGGCAGCCATACATCTAATATGATCATCGAAAATGAATTTTGTCGAGAGTAAGGGAACACGATTGCCGGTGCTACTGCTTAAAGGTTTGTAAATCGTTAAGTGTAGACACCTGGAATCATCCTTGTCACCCGCTACCTCGATGTCTTGCAGAAAACCCACCAACTTCGCCACTCCCCAACCTAGCTTACTGGTGTCTGGTTCAACGAGTATCAGTTGGAGAACATCGATGACTAGAAAACGGCGAATCTTCTGACCATCTTTCCATACAACCGTACATGCGATTAAATCACTATTATCTGTACAGAAACGCAATATTACATACTTAAAATTGTTTGAACGTCATTTCTGTCATTACATCGTACGCTAAAACAAAATAATTTTTACTTAGATCAAGAACGTTTTCGACTTGAACACATGTAGCCGGATTTGTCAGAGGCAACTGCGTCTCCGTTTCCATGTTGAGGGCCAGGGACAGTTCTCTCATTAAAAAGAATACTCTTATAGCGCGGCGTGCTCTTTCCACCTGTGCAAGCATTAATTTTATCCTCTATTAGTAAGTTTAACAAATTACTTGCCGTTAATGATACAGATTACTGATCTCGAAGATGCGTAGTGTACTTACTTCTCCACACGGTAATCTTTTAGTGAATTCGATACCAGTCATTGGGGTTCCTGTCGGCGGTAGTAAAATGTTACTGTCCATCATTAACCACTCAACGTTCAAAGGTCGCTTCTGAATTTCACTGTATTCATCTTCAAACATGTCTAAAAATATGTCTTCACTCTAAAAGCAAAAGAAGACAGTTTTCTTTTAATTGACATATTTCAACTTTGATATAGAATAAAAGATTCTAAGAACAAACCTTATAAAAATTCTTTAACAACGACGTGCTTTGTTCTTTGGCCGCTTCAATCGCCGCCAAATGTGCATCCTTCAACATGCTTTGCCCTTCCGACATTACTAATTGTGTTAACAATTTAATTGCCAATTCCAATGTAACGAGTCTCACTTTAGCATCTGACAAAAACATCATTTGTAGAAACGTGAAGTATTAGTCGAAAAACGAAAGAATGTACTCTGGAAAGTGACTCACTTGTTTGACAAGTTAATGTTATTATATGAATTAGTCTATCTATTAAAATTTCATTATATAAACTCGTCGAGTTTCGTGAAGTTAATAAAATCGGATCCAACGTTTTACGATTTATGCCCTAAAAAAATTGCTCCATTAGAATAAACGCATTGTTTACATTGTATTAATATCAGCAAGTGAAACAGCATCGAGAATCTTATACTCTGCTCACCTTATTGTTGGCTAAAGCATAAAGTAAACATAATGCAAATAACGCAGCATAATCATTTTCAGTGCAAGACAAAGAGTTCAAGATAGTCTCTAGAAATGGCTTGTTTGATAATGATTCAGCTGCATTCTTTTGCGTTTGAGGTGTTAAGGGGATTTCCAATGCTAATCTCTGTTCTTTTTCTTCGTCTGTCACATTCAAATGTTTGATTTGTTCTAGATCTTTATTTGGAATGTTTATGTTCTGCTGTTCTGGTGTACTCATAAGCACAGATGTATCTTCCGTTAAAGCCGTCCGAAACGATGTGCTCGGATAACTTATTTCAGACATCTCTTCAGCCTCGCTTTCAGTATTTTCTTTCTTTCCTTCCAAATTGTTTTCTCCTTCGCATATTTCGTCTGACGCCATTGCAGATTCACTTAAGTTTTCAAGAGATTTTTCTAGGCTCTCCTTTGGCGGTGAGAAAGCGATTGGTTTGTTTAACGTAATATCACCGTACATCTCGAGTACTTTGCTTGCACCTGTCTGTATTGTTTCTAAATCTGACAATAGCATTACAGCTGCTAACGTATGTACAAGAGGACCATGAGAAACTATCAGAAACACTTGAGAAAGTAAAAACAATGCTACCACAATGCTCACGTGTTTTCGTTCTTCCTGTTAATTGAAAAAAAATTATTTTCATGCACGATGATCGTAAATATATTAATTGGAACATACCTGATTTTGGCACAAAAAATTTTTGTGTTTCATGAGCGAGTAAACGTACAACGGAACTAACAGTTTGTGAAGCAGGTGCTCTGATAAAACTTTATTTAAGTCAGATATATTCAAACAAAGAATGTCATTTAAATAATG
Organism: Macropis europaea; assembly: GCA_916610135.2. Lineage (NCBI taxonomy): Eukaryota > Metazoa > Arthropoda > Insecta > Hymenoptera > Melittidae > Macropis > Macropis europaea. The sequence goes on from OU744344.1 coordinate 26,439,706, forward strand.
CAAATGATCTAAGTGCTCTGCTACTAGATCCGATAATCTGTTTTGACTCTGATGACTGAAATAAACATATCGTAAGAATTCTCTTGTTAAGATGTTCTTCAAGATTTGTTGATAAGGTTTTGTAATTATTTTGACTTACTCAGCATCATTTCTGACACACGTATCAAGCTCTATAATGTGATTACCAATAAACCATACAAGATTACTGAAATAAGGTGCAGCAGTGCGATCTCTGATAAATGCGAGCATAGAGGCATCTTCTACTCGATACACATTTAAAGTTAAGGTTCGCACTGCTATACGAACCATGCCTTCAGAGTGATTAAAAAATTTAATTGCCTCCGTATACAATGGAAAATCATTGGTGTGCTGATAAAAGAATCAAATTAAAGGATATTCTTTTATATGTGTGTCTAGTGCAAAGTTTACATAATGAAGATGAAATAATGATCACAGTAAGAAGCACAATATGAATATTGATTGAATTTTATGCACATTAAAAAGCTATTAATTGTTGAAACAAAACTATTCATGAACTAGGCAGCTACTATTAAAATTAATGAACATGAGACTGGCGAAAGTGAAAAAATAGACACATAGGAGTATCACGTGTACCTCGTTTACCTCGTTATAAAAGAAATGAATGGTGTGTGCATTTAACTTCAAGCTTAAAGTCTTTAAGAAACTAATATAGTATGCCATCACCTCTTCATCACTGAAGTCAAATTTGTGCACTATTATACTGTTTACATGATTGTTGCTGAGCAAATAATCTGAAACAAAAAATGAAACCATTATCACAAGTAATAAAATCAAATGATAATAATAACTTTTATGCAGAGCTCACATAAAGAAGTTTCATTGCGTATGTTCTCAAACAATATATTCAACGTTTGTAGTAATTGAACACATACATAACTCCCACATTTCTGTTTCATTATACGTAGAAAGAATGAGAGCATGTTCTTTTCCAAGAAGAAACTGAAAATCAACCACAGTTATTATTAATTACAATACAAGAAACTTTATATACGTATTCAATAATTCCTATATTAACTATGCTTACTCAAACACACTGCTATCATTTTGATCACCCCATATTAAAATTTCAGCTATAGAACGTAGGGTCTCCACCAGCAGACCTCTGTTGTTCTCAGACACGGTCTGGTTCTTTGACAGGACGTTGTATAGATACCTGTAAACAATGAAATTTAGAAAAGATCATTTACTTTGAGACATCCATACGTACTTCAGGTGCTCCAAAGAATGAGGATTCTTGGGCTTCCAGAGCCCTCCTCCGAACCAGCTTCTGCTTCGAAACATTTTTTCAGTATCGCGACGGTAGTTGGGTGGTGCCTTGCATCAAACTCATATTTAATTTTCTCCTTCGTTTTCTTTTTATCGTTAAACAAGCATCGTTATCGTTCGTCGATATGATTAAAATTACCGGAGACTCTCGATTCTATCCCACTTACGGAAACACCTTCGTGAACGTTAAAAAGATCGTCGATGATCGCGATAAAAGTCAACACATCGTTCAGGTTAGGCTACCTAGTTTTTCACCATTCATTCTTGTTACGTGGTCTACTCGTAGATCCCCGTATCGTTCGCGAAACTGTATTTAATTTCTCCGCACATTTTTTCGATCGAACCATGTGGAAACCGTCAACTCGCCGTCAATCAGACACGCAGAATTTCACACGACGCAAAACAGACTACCCTCCATTACGGAACGGACTATGGAACTCGAGAAGTTAGGTTAGGTCATTGTCATTTCCAGTCGTTGATCGCGGTGTTCACATGTCGATGATTCTGTCATTTCCGAAGTAATGCCTCTTCTTCTAGAGACCCGTGGACCTTCACTGAATCATGCCTCGACGACGAACCGATGATAATTGAAATAGTACGCAATCGTTGCGTTTCAACAATAGATTAGCTTGTTGACAATTCACACGATACACGTTGGAGTGTTTATATTGAAAAAGTTACGAATGAATCATTAATGATGAGAGTGTTGGAGCTGTACAGTGGTATTGGTGGAATGCATTATGCGCTTCAAGGTGAGGTACACGTTGTTGTACGTCGCTTCGCATTGTTTGGTGAACATAACCTATGTTTCACAATGTGGTTTTCATAGCAGTATTATATAAAATGATTACATTTGAAATGGTACTATGTATATTTTCAGAAAGTGGCATCAAAGGTACTGTCGTAGCAGCGGTTGATATAAACAACATTGCGAATGATGTATACAGGCATAATTTTCCAAATGTTTTACTTATGAATCGAAACATTCAGTCTCTTACTATAAAAGAGATCAATGATTTAAATATAGACACTATACTGATGAGCCCTCCTTGTCAGCCTTACACAAGAGTAGGGCTCCAGAGAGATGTATCAGACAATAGATCATCTTCTTTGTTTAGTGTTCTTGAATTTATTCCTCAGATTAAAACATTAAAATACATCCTGTTGGAAAATGTGAAAGGATTCGAAACGTCTGAGATGAGAAATTCAGTATTGAAGTGTATCACTGAGGCTGGTTTTAATTACAGAGAACTGATTACGAGTCCATGTGAATTTGGTATTCCAAATACTAGATACAGATATTATTTACTTGCTAAGAAAAAGAATCTTGAATTTTGCTTTGACAATTGTGTGTTGAATTTCCATCTCTCTGAAGAAGCTCAAAGGCTTCTGCCTATAAGTAAACACAGCTTATTGGTTGAACAAAGTTGCCCACAAGATTCTCAAACAAAGAAACAATGTTATACAATAGAAAATATTTTGGAAAATGCTGAGGACGCACAGTATCTAATTACAAGGAAGTTGTTGCAAAAGAGGGCTTGGTTACTGGATATAAGAACATCGCAAAGCAATGGTTCCTGTTGCTTTACAAAAGCTTATGGCCATTATGTAGAAGGCACAGGTTCTGTGTATTGTCCATACACAGAAGAAATAGTTAAGGACAAATACTTGGAAGCAAGTAAATTTGACAGACATTCTTTGGAAGTGTCAGAAATTCTAAAAGAATTAAAGTTAAGGTACTTCACACCCAGAGAAGTATGCAGATTAATGTGTTTTTCAGAAGATTTTAAATTTCCAGAACATACAACATCTAAACAAAAATACAGGCTTTTGGGAAATTCAATTAATGTACACGTGGTTAGCAGATTAATATTTTTATTACACAATGACAAGAAAATTATATAAATCTGTTTGCAGAAATATATTTTATATACTTTTTATAAAATGTTACCTTTTATACTCCAATCTGAATATTATTGCATAACATCATTTTTAAAAGAAAATACTTCTGAAGTCATGATAAACATAACATATAATTGAACATCACATATCAGTAAAAAATATTTAACTTCAGATACAGGTACACATCATTCATGTACAAATAGGTGACTCAGCATTATCAACTACACTTTGTCCTTCTTGCATCTTAAATCACTTTGCAATTATTATTCTACATGCACTATGATATTCTTTGCACTCTACACCTGAAGATGCCACAATCTTACTTTATGTCATGCAGATTGTAGGCACAAGTTTATTGCTTTCCAATACATGTAATTCTGGCATGTCTTAGATCCCTTACATTGTTTCTAGTTCAGGTGGAATGTGTATCTTTTTCTCTGCTGCAAACTTTTTCAATGCTTGATATTTAGAATGCCAAGATTCTATTTCTTCTCGCATACGATTATTGTCTTCCTGCATGTTTTCCATGTCACGATACTCCTGTGTCTTTTCTGATTCTAACTCATCCTTTTGTTCTATGCGTTTGATTCTGCAGCTCGCCGCATATCCTCTGTTCTTCAATGTACGTCTACGCTGTTTCATACGTACTATTTCTTCCCTCGAAAGACCTCGTAGCTTCAATTGTCTGTTCAGATCTCTGACTGATATAGTAACCAGTTCATCATCGCTGATATCCAAACAAGGCCCAGGTGACAAAGGATCCTGTACAAAAAAATTTTATATTGTATTTTCAAAGTTTAAACAAACAAACTGATTGGTCACTATCAGTTCGTTTGGAAGCTTTCCATTTGGACAAATAATTATACAAATCTTAGATACGTATTTCGTCAGGACGCATTATGTTTTTGTAGTGAGTCATAATTGATAGACTGACTTGTGAACAACGCTAATGTGCTTCAGAGAGATACGCGTGTCCAGAAAACATAAGAGGCGAAACCATGAACGACGGAGACAACCTACCATTTTCATAGATCGTTTTCCATCCATAGACGTTTCCCGCCGCAGAATTTTTCAGGCTCCGTCGCCGAGCGGCCACCAAACCTTCGATTTTCCTCTAGCTTTCACGCTTTCAGGAAAAATTTGCTTAGTCATCGCAGAATATCATGCAAGTCAGGCCGCCATACGACCGACAAAGAGTATCTTTCTAAAAACATCGACCCTCTCCTCACAATAATAATCATGAACGGTCAATGTAACCATCCTTACCGACATACAGAAATGGCAAAACTGCGTTATAAGAATAAAGATAAACTGAATAAGCAAAAATGTCTGAAGACAAAATAGGTGACTACTGTTTAACGAAGCAATTAATGAATGTTAATGAAACACACTGAAAATGATGAATTTTTATTGCAGTGGGTAGCGATATCCTGTTGGAATTCTTGGAAGTAGCGTTTAATCATATATTATTCTTCAGAAATTTATATCCCAAAGAGATTTTTGTGAAGAAGAAAATATATAGTACAACAATACATGTTTCTGAACATCCAGAGCTTAATGAATACTTAAAGAATGTTCTGAATGCTGTTAGGGAGCTAGTGAAAGAAGATGAAACCAGTGTCAAGGCGGTGAATCTAGTTTTCTACAACAAAAACAAACAACCTATTGAAAAATTTGTCTTTGATCTTGTTAAATTGAAGGCAAATGTAGTAGAGTATGTTCTTCCTGTTGCTGTAGCATTGATTATAAATAACTGATTATTATAGAGTTTTACAATTATTACAGGAAAGATCCATATTATCTGAAAACAGAAGAGGCTTTTAGGACTGTATGCTTAAAACTATCCATGTGCGAAGCGTATTTGAAACCACTGCCAAAGGATGCAACTTTCTCCATTGAAATTGAGACATGTGAAACAGCACATGTTGCTTTGAATGAAAATCCTCATTGTGAGGATTTTCCTTGGATAATCAATGAAAATGCTCGTGAAATGGCTGATAAGAACTTACTTCCATTGAAGACTATTAAAACTGATTGCCTTAATTTGCAGCTATATGTTCTTGAAGATGAAACAAATAAAATAAAGACCGATTGAAATTACTGTGACTAATAAATGTTATTTTCTGTTTATTATAAGTACAAAAAATTAATAATCTTTTCAGTTACTCCGTATATTTAGGGTAAACAACATGGTATTTATATGTGTGCTATACATATTTTGAATTGCATATGTGTGCGTGTACACGTGGCCAAAATCAGCTGACTTCATACAATGTGATATGGCGTTGTGTTAATTCGATAATTGGTGATTTCTTTCAAACATTTTAATTTTTTTTATCGTCAAGTGCGTAGACTAATATTATACATAATAAAAATTTTAGAATGCTCGCATTTTGCATCTGAAATTTGTTAAAACTCGTTCGTGGCGGATGTTATTATTACATTCTCGTACACGTTTTGTAATACAAACGTCAAAATTGAAAAATATAAAGTTGTAATGCTAGGATGTGTATCATCTTATAACTGTTAATAATATAGATAAATTTTCATAAGTTTTGGTATGTTATTGCAAATAAAGGTAAAATTCTGGTTTTGTGACTGTCATCAACCTATTCCACAAATGTCAAACTCATGATTAATATACTGTTTACTATATTAAGTCTAATTTTCTTGTTGTTAATGTTGCAGTGAAAGAACAATAACGGAGCTTTCAAAATGATGACTGACATAGAAGAGACAGAAGTGGAGAAAGTTAAATCACAAAGTGAAAAGAATGATAGGTAACCTCTTTGTTTCACTACTAAAAATTTGCTTATTTATAAATACTGGTGATACAAACAATACTATTTTATTTTTATGTATTGCAGTGAGGAGAGTGAAGTGGACATCTCAGAAGCTGTGAAAAAGCTAGCCGAAGGACTTTTACAGATTTATCAGTTACCCTTGGAACAAGTTCAAAAAGAGCTTAATGAATTAACGTAAGAAGACATTCCAAGTATAACTTCTTTCTATAATCCTGTTGTTTACTGTTTTTGTTTAGGAGCAAACAAGAGACTTTGCGTGGTCAAATGCAAATTGAAAATAAAAAGCTTCAAGAAACATTTGAAGACATTGAACTGAATGAAATGGTAAAATCTGATATTGAAATACTGGCTTTAATAAGAAATATTTTATACAATCAATCATGGAGTTTGTATAATAAACTTTTAGTGAAAATTGATAATATAAAATAGGATGAAGAATGTAATACATGTAAGTGAATATGTTTTGCAGTTTCAAACGATTAAGCTTTATCAAGGGAAATTGACTATGATCAAAAAGGAGATGACTTTAATTCATGAACGAACGTTCAAGTTAAAAGTAAGTGTTTATCATTTATAGAAAATGCACATGTTTCTGATCAATTTTTATTTTCATGTAGAAACGAGCATTGAGACTGCAGCAAATGAAACAAAATGAGGCCTTGAACAGGGAACAACAACGAGAACAAGAAATTCGACGTGAACAAGAGTTAATTGGTAAGCCTGTAATAAGTTAAGGGTAATGATAACACTTGAAGAAAATTACTAATGTCAGAAAATATATTTAGATGTACAAAAAGACAATGTATTTATACACTTCTAATTTACAGTAAAACTTACATACCGTAACAATTTATTTTATAAACTAACATCACTTTTGTATTTTGTATTACACATTACCAAACAATTTCCCACTGTCCATCAGAGCCACATTTTTCATTATCTTTACATAAACGATTGAATGTACTTTTCGAAGGAAAGCCAATTACCTCTCTGTCTTCTTGTATCCTGAATGTAAAAGTAGATTCATGCGTTCCTATGAAATACCTAAGAGAACGTTTACATTGTAAATTGCATTTATTTATAAAACGAAAACAACGAACTACTGTTATTAATCCTTACCGAGCATAGGAACAAATTATTTGATCAATAATCGCAACTCCTCCGTCTTTATACGTATTTAATATATAATTTGATGGCCGGAATCTGAAAACTGCGTAATCGGCCAAGTACTTTTTAAGTTCATTGAATTCTGTAAAAATATATTTGATTAATAAGATTGTCCAAGTAATTCTACGTTAAAATTAGGAACCTATCGACCTTCTTCCGTGGCATCTGTAGCAACAAAAAGAAGTTTCAATTGGAGTTTATCTAACTGTTTTCTCAATTGAGATGCAGCTGACTTTATTGTTGGTACTGTTGAAGAACGACCGATTAGAAAATCGCGTCTTCTTAAATGTACTGCCAAGTATGGTCCTCCAACTGCATTTCTTCTTTTCTGCAATTATGGTTCTATGGTAATGTCTTGTGAGCTTATTTTATAATAATTATGATTACACACCTTCTCCTTAGTCCAGTCATTCGGCCGTTCTGTTTTATCATTTTTATTTGTTGAGTTAAGTATATTCTTTCTATATTCATTTGCAATATTATACAATTCAGAATTATATCTCATACTGCGTCTGGCTGTCCAATACTCCTTTGAACCATAAAAATCATGCAATGCAATTTCCATGTGATCAAACATTATAGACCTGAAACAAAAATTATATGCATTAGTTGTATGAAACAATATTCATTAGATATACATAATATTAAAAAGCAATATACCTTCTCACCTATAAATAGTAGGACTGAGGTTTCTTTTAAGATCTGATATCATACCATGAAATTTAACACACTCAACAGCTTCAGAAGTTATATTATGATACCCCCAAAAATAGCCACTATATCTTTTAGGTCCCAGTTTATGGTACTGTAATGATTTCTCATTACATTGTATTATCTCATTTTTGTCCTCAAATTTACCTGTTTTGAACATTTCTTCATCATTTTGTAGAATACACACAACATCCAGCGGTGTCTCTTTATTTTCAGAAGGGTACTCTGAAAATTTAAACTTTTGCTAACTTTCTCAACTGTCACAAACTAACAAAAATTATACCTTCCATAAATTGGTACATTTCAATCACTGGAATATACTTTTGTAAGCTTGCAATGTCAAAAAAAATATTCCAAGGCAATTGTATTTGAGATCCTATTTGTTTACTTTGCCAGTGGTACAAATTACCTGCAAAGTAAATTGAAAATATTGGGTAACATTTACTTTTTAAATACAGCGTGAACTGTATTATACCAGGAAAAATTTATACAGAAATTATGAAAGTACCCCATGGTGGTAACACTAATTTCCATCTGAACTCATTCTCTTGCATTATTAAATTTTTGATAAAAACTGCAACACGGATGTAAACATCTCTCCTGAGATTGAAACCCTCTGGAGGATTAACATCGTACAATATGTACCTAAAAATTATTCTATTCAGTAAACAAAATATTAATTTTAATAAATCATACAAAAATTATGAGCTCTGACTGGGTTCTGGAAAAATGTGATTGGACATTGCAATTTTCTTTACTCTCTCCATTCTCGTCTGGTTTATTGCAAAATTCATTTTCACCAGCAGTTTGTGAACAATTAATGGAAATTAATATCACACATAATGCTGTCCAGGATAACACATGGTACATTTTGAAGTTATGTCACAGCCGACTCTAGTACTAGCCGTGCTGAAGAACGTGGCAACACCGCTTATGTGAGGATCGGGAGTCCTATTTTCAATAGTAGAGTTTTGTACTCAGCATTATAATTAACGTCATTTTGTTGTATAAAATTATACTAATATACAGTATTTTTTATTAACTATGTATAAGTAATATATAAATATCATAATTATAGTAAGTAGAAGTAATAGAGAAGTATACTAATCCTTAAAAATGTGGTATATATTTTGTGCACTCTCGGACGAGTTTGGTGTTGCGATGCATTATATTTTAAATATTTACAGAGATTTCAAGAAAATATAATTGTGAAACAAGAGCAAACCATCTTTGAACCAAATTGAAGGACTTAAAAATTGTTAAAGGTATGTATAAGTTAATAGAGACCTGAAATAGACAAAATTATTGGTACGAAGCCAAATAGGTTAAGTGAACTCACGGAAAAGACTAAAGAGGTTAGCATAATTAGTTATTGAAAGGAACAATTATGCAGTTAATTATAAAATCGTGTTAGAAGACAGTATTATAATTGTAGAAAATTTTCTCACCACCCTAGGGGTATTTACCATGGCGCGTTACCTTTTTTTATTATAATGGGTGGTTCGCCAATAGCCATATCCCACTTTATAAAATAAAATTAATATTTTTAAATAAAACATAACTTTTGTATTCATAAAGAAATAAAGTATTACATTTTGAAATAATAATAATAAATAATCTTGAATAATATTAATAACGAAACATACTCTTGACATACTATTAGTAAAACCTTAAATCTTGTGAAATAGTACATACTAAGCAAATAAATAAAACTCTATTAATGTATTAAAACATATTGAAAAGAATAAGTTAAATATATACATAAAAATTAATGTTTTAAGAAAAGTGAAATTAAAAAAACCATTGAAAATCTAGTTCCTATTAAAAGTTTTTAGTTTTACGATTTTTAGAAGTAATGTCTGCACGCGTTTCCAACTGATTATTATTTACAGCTTTTACATAACCGTTTAATAAAATATTTGAAAAAATTGATAATAATTTAAACAAAATACTGTGATAAGCTTCACCACAAACGCATGTATCTGAAAATGCTAAATAAAGTATATCTGATTGAATACTAACATATGTTAATTTATATAAAATATGTTTATGATTTTCAGATTGCAAAAATTGAGATTCCAAATAACCATCATTTATTATGGCCTCCATTATTGCATACATATGAATAAATGAGGCTATCACTTCTTCAGTGGGAACAGAAAGGCCCCATCTTTGTAAGTGATCAAAATATATATCGCCTACAGTTTTACATTTATCCTCCACAATTAATAATCGACATATATTGCAATTTAATTTTTAGCAACAGAATGGGAACCATACCAGGATGTGTAAATTTTAATGGAATCATCAACAACACAATCGGAAAAATATGCGGAATCGAAGATTCCTAAAAAACAAGTTACATCAATGGAAAGATCATGAAGATCGTTACTATTATCACAAATTCGAAATTTATTTTTGATTTCAGTAAAAGAAAACGAACTTGCCGATTTTGTAAATATATGTTTTAATCTAATATTTTCCTCATCTTTGGGGAATAAAAATATAGAATTGTAATTATTATCTTTTAAAATACTATCATAATTTCCCTTGCAATTGGGAACACAGCAACGCCGTGGCATTATTGATGAATATATGAAATTTATAAAAAAAATATATGTAAAACAAAAAGTCCAAAAATGCTATAGATTATATTAAATAAATGTGCTACACACAAAAATAAGAATCTATAGAGTTAATATAAATAAATAAATTACCTGGAATATTGCTCCGTTTTTCACATTTAAAGAACTTCATGACTATGTTAATATAAACATTTGAAAGATAGGCGGGAAACCGAAAGGCCGGTAGAGGGAGACTGTGTAGCCGGGAGTCCGGTGGCCGGTGGGTAGTGGCAGATTGTTATGGTAGTTGGGTTAGGTACATCGAAACCGGACTCCTGCGCTGTTGCCATTTTGCCTTCAGCACGGCTAGTACTAGAGTCGGCTGTGCAATTGCCTATCAAACGTCCCTATTCTCTGCAGGACACACGCATTTACACATGAGTGCTGCTTGGCTCTTACTAACTTCCTTAATGAATACTTTATCAAGTGGCCGTCGTTGATGAGTAGAGGACGCTAAAATCAGTGTCGAATTTCTAAGTTGGTATGGCAGTCACGTTGGGCCACGAAAGTCCATAAGGTGATTGGTCTATTCATATATCTCGTCTGTGGTGTGACACGAAAATATGTTGGATGATAGGTCTATTCTGTAGTTTGTTGATGCTGCACCCTAAATCCGTGTGACACACAAAAACATGGGGTAAGGAGCTATTCCATACCTCGTTTGGGATAAGAAGGAAGAAGGAACAGGGTGTAGTGGGACCATCTAGTCTGTACCGACATACACATAGACTTCCCCTAAACAATGCACAGCTTCTGTATCTCTATTTAAAAAAAAGTTGATGTTACTTTTTTCACAGGAAAATCTGTAGCAGGCACTGAAACAAATTCCAAAAATGCTTTGAAGACAGCAGCTTAGGTTTACAGAATGATACAAACATTGCATATAATAATTTAAATGTATAAATTAGTTTCATGTACACTTTTAAATTAATTATCTATTTCTCAACATGTATGAAATGGTTTCATTCAGGATGAACACGCTAGAAACAGGGGATCGCTTCTTCTCGACTAACATTATCGTTTATGTACACTTACGATAAATTCTTCTTCTTAAACAATATGATTAAGGATAATAAAAAAACAACAGCAATAACAACAACATTGTACAGCTTGATTTTTGTTACACACGAATTACAGACTCATATCTCCCTTATGTCAATGTGGTTGATGGGTAGATTACAATTTGCTAATTCAATCGATAATAGTTTTAATAATGATAATAAGAATTATTATTTATCGTCTTATACAATATTTATAATTCATAGTTCAGTTAACATAGTTCAGGGTTCCGCTGTGCATCAAAGCGGGGCTGTTATGTTACATTTACTGCAACTCGTCCTCCCATAATTCTTCCATTTATCCTATTAAAGTATACACTTGGCATATAAAAATTACAAGGACAATTTATAATGGTAATGGTAGTAGCGGTACTTGTAGTAATAGTAATGATAGTGGTAGCGCTAATGGTAGTTGGTAGTCATAGTAATAGTCATAATAGTAGTACTAGCAGCAGTAGTGGTAGCGATAATCATAATATTATCGTTATGATTATTCGTTCGATAACTATGCTTTGTTATCGTACTTGCGTTTTATTTCCTTCGTGACATTAATTTTTTTTTCTTTCTTTCATACGTATACCTGCACGAAATCTCAGGTCCAATTCTTGGTTGCTCAAGATTCCAGTGTGTGTTTTGGGTGCAGAGATTGACTCGCAGTCCCCAAGAAATTTGTGCCTCGTTGTGATTCTCACATGTGTGTGCTGTCCTACAAGTATCTCTTCACAATTTGTCGTTAGCAATGACGTTAACCGGTAGTAGAATTCTTAGTCAGCAAACACTGGTACGCACTGTAATACTGAACTGTCGTTATAATAAATATAACATGAAATTCATTCTCTATTAGACTAATAGATCTCCCTCCTGTTTTGCAACTCTACATGAATTCTCTATTGTTAACATCACAGCTAAAAAGGTGCCTTATGCCAACACGAAACACACTATCTTACATTCATTATAGAAAACGTGAAGTAGTACCTGATATCAGTAACTTTCAAATAAAACACGTTAGTTATGCACAAGATTTCTGCACAGTGCACTCATTCCTGTATACTATGTAGTACTATATTCAATAGATTTTCTTTTCTTTCACACACGCTATATGCTGCTAATTTTTTTCATACACGTACACATATATCTGGTGTATAGATGTACATATATTTGTATTATAAATTAAGCGTATTCAAACTTCTAGCAAAAATTAATTCAAGTCTCATTACTCATAAAAAGAAAAAAACAAAATCTACATTTGCGTTCTATTTATTCATCAAAAGGATTACAAGTATATTAGAAGAATAAATAATCATGTAAAATGACCTGAAGATGCTAAAAACAATAAGTTTTTTCAGTACTGCGACTATTTTGTGTATCACAATTTTTAGTGACCAAAATTTCATGATAAACAATATAAGTACAAATTACATTATAAACTGTACTAAATTCCACTGAATATTTTTGCTAATTCCTGTATTTACAATGACTTCACGGTGTTTACAAAGAAAATCAGCAACTAATTCTCTCTAAAGTTTGTCTTTTTTTTGTGCACTGTGTGTCGTACTATATATATTTTACATATATATAGTTCATACTACTTCACATTTAGAAAGTTACTTTTGACAATTACCCGCATACTAGCATGATCGCAGTTTTATACGCTGGCACAGTTACCCGACACTCCAGGTAAAATAGTCAGATACAAACAAAAAAAGAAGAGTCAGTATACGTGTAACTATATACTGGTAGTTCAGGCATTCGTTGCATAGAATCATCGTGTACAAAATAACTGTCTTAAAACAATTCACTACTTGATACACCGAATTCAATTAAATTACATATTATGCTTTATTCTGTAGCTGATGATTCATGACAAAGATGCCGCTTAAATGAAATATTCGTTCCGTTCCTATTAAAATGGGCCCAATGATAATCTATACATTCCTTACTTTGTAATTGTACGCCCACTAAAGTCAACTTCGCTCTTTGCTTCTGAACAAATTTTATCTCAAGTGTCTTTCTTTTTCATTACATGTCCATCGAGTTTGATGTTGTACAATACGATAAATACTCTTAACCCGCGATTGGAAGAATTACAAACTATCTGAGAAACGATCAATATCAATAGATTTTGACAGAATTTATTACAGCATTTATTCAGAAGTAAAGTAATCATACGTTCGACAGCAATTCAATCCATCGCTCGAAAACTATACGAAGATCATAGTATATTTAACTGCATTGGGCTTATAATGAAACGCTTAGAAATTACAGAATTGTTAATAAATAATTCATATATACACAGAGAAAGATATATACACGTACACTCACACACGCGCGTGCGCGCGCACACATATGTACAATAACTAGCAGTTAACACTCACAAACGTATGTCGTACAAAAATCCAGAATAACGTCGAAATTGTTCTTCCGCCAGTTCGGCCGAATTGAGCGTAAGAAAGAATGTACAAATGAAAGCATACACTTTTCAAACGATACATACTACAGATTGTTACATCACATTGTTACACAATAGATACGTGTATGTTTTTACCATATATTGGCTTCTACTCCGCTTTTTATGGGAAACAAAGACGATTCAATAAAATGAAATCGCATTCAATGTACGTAAATTTCATTTCCTACAAATATTTTTTACAATCTTATGATATGTGCAAACTGATAACAGGAAAACATAGATGCTACACACGTCTTTCTTTAGGTACTGTTACGTTGCTAGACTGCATGAAGACATAGATACAACTGAAGAAGATTCATCCAGCATTGCTGAAGACAATATTTAATATTTTATTCATCATTTTATATATGCGTGTAATCAGTAAACACTGTGATACATGTTTAGCGTGTAGAAGTAAAAGAACTTCAAAGGACATTGAAACGATCGAAGGTAAGACGAAATTTATGTTTAAGTAACTCACGTTCTTGGTAAAAACATTACGCATACAGTAGCAAATCACCTGATAAGTATGATTAATTCTGCTTACTCAAGCTCTATTCGATACCGAGCAGTCGGAGGCTGGATTCTGGCAGAACTTCATGTATCTGTGTATAATATTTATAGTTAAATACATAGAAGGCGGCAAAGCTGCTACATGTTGAGTCATGATTTACATGTATATGCGATTATGAACGTGGCTGCTTTTTTGGAAGGTTGCTTTTCTCTTGTTCCATTTTTTTTCTCTCTTGGAATGTCCATAGACACTATCAACTAGCACACATTAAAAATAAGTTCAGTCATTTACACCTACTGCAGACGCTTCCGAAAGGGAGAGACGGCCATTCTGTTTCGTAAAGTGACTCAGCTTTGTATTAACTATTCATTTGTACAAATTAGTTCTGTACAATCATCTAGCATTACACATTAGTAAAAAGAGCACGTTGTAATACTATCGTAGAAACGCTCTACGTTCAATGTAGCTTCCCTACGATACACTCGGGGAATTGTTCTGCGTTGCTAAACAACTGAAATTCGCGTGCAGCTTCCAATCATTTAAATTTTTTTTGCTAATTTTCGGTGATCAGCTTTCTAGCTACTACGAAATAAGGTTCGCACATTAAAATGTTTTCTTTATAATGATTCGTCCTTGAAGAGACAGTCGTGTCTGATACGCTCGGGAAACAATCGTGATCGAGAATCATGGATACGCGTAAACGAGTTGTTTGTGCAAAGAAAGAAAGGGTACCACCGTGTTTCAGTATTGAGGTAGCGTAACGTTGCTTTGGCTTAGCGAGTCTTTCTGATTATCTAGAAATATTTCAACTGATCGGTGGTACACGGAGAAACGAAATGTTTATACACGCTGAAGGATGCAACTGTACAGTATATATGATCTTTACATGTTGGTATTTTGATCTCTCTACTCTGCGCATATATCCTTGAATCGCGAAGTTCAGAATTCTCGTACACACGGGTACGATCATCGAAACCATCATCGTTATCGTATTTGCGATGTCTTTGGTAGAAACCTATTTGGTACGTTTGCGCCCGTTCGGAAGGTCGTGCAGAGCCATGGAGTTACAACGAATGAACAGCTTGCGAAGGGGGTAGTTCACAGGGAAACAAACATCAACAACAATGATTCCTCAAGTATCAACAACATTAACAACATCCCATTATAACTTATCATCATTATTGTGATCGTCTCTATCGTGATCAGTTTTTTTTATGTCTGATACAGTCGCTGACGTAGTCTCAGTCTTTCGCCACACCTTCAGCTTGATAACATTTGTAATGGATAATTATAATTATCATCGCAATCATTGTCTTCAGCAACATCGTCACTACAGTTTAGCGATATTTTTGCGGCCAACGTCAGTACACGCTTTTTGCTGCACTCGCTGCGGCCATCTCACTTTTTATCGTAGTTTTTTATTTATTTATTTATAACGCCTTTCTTCGTAAATTCTTTCGCTACCGATCAGGTCTAACAGTAATCGTTTTCTGGAACTCTGAAAGAAAATTTGATACTTAACGACACTAATGAACGATCTACCGATGATTATTCACTTCGAAAATATTGGAAATGCTAGAGAGCGGAATGGAAAATGATCTGCTACGATTCGAGAAATCAACGATGAATAATGGATTTATATGAGACTGATCGATAGTTCGGTCACCAATTAAAATTACGAAGTTCCTTAATTTTTTAACATCTACTAACGCTTCATACACGTACTTATGCAATGCGCGAATATTTTGGTATAAAATGTCTGTCCTTAGTTCACGGTAAATAAAAAGCGAGCTTTTTTTAAACACGCCCATGCAACTGTTCTCTGCTCGATAATCTTCTAACTGCGGTAGCTGCTTCGGTGTAATTTCTTTAATATGTTACGTGTTTATATGTGATCTACGAACATTTAAAATTCATCGAAATAACAGAGGAGAACAAGTATCCTGGCACTCCTTCTGTGCAAAGTAATGTGTGTGTATATGTATATATATACATATCTGTTTTTTTTAATATATATGGCTTATTAGGTCACCGTCTTATAGATGCAGAAATATAGAATGCAGTCTTTCACTTGTACATCAACAGTTTCCTCGAGAGCGATGGCACTAATGTAATTTCGGGATTTCCATTTTGTGCAGTAAGTGGTATCAAAATATAGATTGTTGTTTCGACTATTTGTTACACAGTATAAATACAAAATATAGTATAAGAAATATGTAATCGCGTCGTGGAAAATGTTTTACAAACTACCGTGACGATATTATCTCGAAACTACAAATCGCTACGCTTAAAAAATCAAGACAAATCAGACAGAATTATTGTCATAATTATCTATACAACAGATTCTGTGGCTTTCGAGGAAAAATATATCAACATGATTCCCTGACCGCTCACTACATTTCGGTATCTATACGAGAGCAATTGATTCAGAATTATTTTTTTTTGTTACTGAAACATGTAACACGCGGTTCATGAAATGCGTGACATAAAAATCGATAAAACGCTTTAAATTTTCTTTCTCGAACACACGATATATAATCGCCCTTCTTTTTAATAACCTACGTCCACGATCACTATTCCATATTACCGCGTGTTACACTCTTAACAGTATGAAGATACCCTTAGAATGATACTTAAAGCTCTTACAACTTTTACAACACACTTGCGTACAGAGAGTAGTAATAGCTGGGGTTTTGGACTAGACGTGATGTGGTTGAAGATGAGGCAGCCTGCTGGCTGAGTTGGATCAGGATTTCATACTATTTGAATCATCGATTCGCCTCTCTGTTCCTACCGTTAATAAATTTGCGAATTCCATCTCTAATAATTGTCGAGCCTAATGAAACAAAGCAATACGGTTAATTTCAGTTTGAAACCGATAGCATTTTATTAATTCAAGACTTACTTGTGTATTTTGGGTGGGAATTTGTAAAGCTAGGGCGAAGCTGTTCGCATCGAAACCTTCATCGAGGGCTATAAGAGCTCCGTGTACTCCAGATTCCAAGAGGTTGTTCCCGTATTCCTATATACATACAATTGTATGTTACTAGGGATTTTGTAAAAATTTAAAGAAAATTGAATAAAAACTGGTATATTCGTATTACTTTCAGGCCGATAGACTGCACCCATCTTATAACGCGATCGTTACTCCACACAAGAACATCGACGTTGGCACCTTCTGCCATTCGCCTTCTCTCTTCTAATTGTTGCCTATCATAATTTAATCGCTTCAAACACGAAATGCCGTATTGCAAACTTGTTCTGCAAAAGTTGATCAAACTCGACTCAGTTAAATCTGAATTATCATCCAAGGCGAATCAGTTTCCAAGAAGTTGTTACCTGTGAAAACTATCAACCATCCTAAGCTGACCGCGTAGGTCCTTCTTAGTGAGGTGATCCAACATTCTAGCATCAACAAGGCACTCCATGAAAGTGGACCGATATTGAGGCAACCCAAGACTCGGAAGCCAAACATTACCAATCCATTCGTGGTTCATATCTCCAAATGCTAAGGTTGTGCGAGAAGTTTTTGGTGCTGATGGACTTGTGAGTGATACCATTTCTTGGATCGCTAGTCTTAGCTTTAACCGATGCAGGGGATTACTGTTAGAAAGATCGTTCAATTAAATACAAAGCATAAACGCGATGCTACACAGTATTTGATTATTTTAATTGCATACCTTATACCGATTTCGCGCTGGATCTCGGTATCACTAAGAGCACTCATTATGGCACCACTTTTGACATTCGCCCGACATGCTGCAACGTACCAAGTGGGCATGCCCACCCAGAGTTCGAGCCAAGCCACCACAGTCGGTCCGTTCCACAGAGCAAAGGGTGTTCCAGCTTTCATCGCTTCCGCCAAAAGCTCGTGCCGCGAGGAGTCCAACATACTACCAAACATACTAGGTCTATAACAAGATTTTACCATAGTCGTTGCATTTAAGATGCATATACGTATATTCACATGAAACCCGTCAATCATGTGCGTGTACCTTTTCTTTTTCCTACGGTCAAAGTCACCCTTACTGCCCATGGTTCCAGCTACTGAAACAGTGTCACCATAATCAGGATCTGCAGGTGTACTTGCTCCTACCATACCTGCCATTTCTCCAGGCATTGGTGTGTCTTTTCCCTTTATCTGCAGTTGAGAAAAGTTATTTTAATTTTATTCAATTTTCTTTCACATCGATTTGGGCAGAAAAAGTTGCAGCATGAGTCTGTACGTTCTGTTACCTTTTCTTTTTTGCTGAAGAGTGTACCAAGTCTGCTCCTAATGCCTTTCTTCTTTTGAGCCGCAGCCACTGCTGCTGCTGTCGCTGGACTCATCGTTGTTGGCATGTGCAAATGCGAGCTGGGTAGCTGTCCAATCGGTAATCCAACAACTCCAGACAAGTTGTTTTTGTGCAAACTGTCCTGGCTGCTGTGACGTGAGGACAATGGGGAAGGGGGAGTCCCAGAATTGAGTGCGCCGTTGTTATGTTGCCCATGCCTGCTGCATGGAGCGCTAATCTAGTTTCTATCTCTACTCTAAATAATGCACACTGGCCCACACAAGGACACTATTTGCCTTTACTTCTCTTCTATGTTTACGTCATTTCAAATATCAAAGTTGTCTTCAGACGTTTCATCAACATACCAATACACAATCAAAGTTATCAACAGCGTACTTGTTCAATCGACTAATTTCGTTCTTTTTATCATCTAAAAACTGTACTAGACACTTTGCTAGACTCATTAATGTGTTCTTAATTGCATAAGATATATTATGATCGGGGAACTTACTGAGCCAAGTGAATTGCATTACTTTAATCAAATTAGCAATGATATGATCGTGTTCGGTGCTTGTGACTGTAATCTAGAATAAGAAATACTATCCAAATTTAAATGATGTATGCGATATGATTTCTCTAATTGAAATACTTGTCTACGAAACTTTTTATTATTCTGTTTATCTACAAGATGGATAAACTACGAATGACTTTAAATTTCTCTGCAAGCCTGGATTTCATTTTAAATTTAATGCTATCAAATCTACGTCCGACATAACGAACTTATTAATTAAATAAATAAACGGAATTCTAACTAAACTAAAACAAGCAGTACCAATGACTTCAGAAGTCCATAGAAAAATTCTATGAAACGAAATCTATTTCCAACTATGTCCAACCAAATAATAAAAAGATTAAACGTGTAATACCTACTCAGTATTACAGGCAAGGCATAATAACCTGGAAAGATAGCTGATCACTGCTTATGAGATGGGATTGCCATATTAAGTACTCGTCAAGGCAAAGATACAGAAAGACTATTTGATCATGATATCCTTTCAAAACAGTTGCATTCGTTTCATTCATCGTATAATACAATTTTATTTTACTAGTTTCTATGTATGTCTGTGTCTATCTATATCTTTGAAATCTATTGTATAAAAGACAACCTTATTCGCATAGGAGTATTAGACGCGACGTTTACTCGATGCAATTCTCTTGGCTGCCTAAATTCCCTCGTTTGTCTGAGACAGCGATGTTTGTCGTGAACTGGGCAGGCTTGAATGTACGATGGGTGGAAGAAGCTACTATCAGTTTCTTCCGGGGACTCATTTCTATCAGATCTATCAGATGGTTCGTCCGTACCACTGTGCTCGAAAATTGGGGCTGTAGGCATGTATGTAACTCCTTGCATATTCATTCGTTCATCGTGTTCATTTGCAATAAGAGATCATTTATGGAGAAAACAAAAAGCACGCGATACGTTGAACGATTATCGTTATCCTATTCTCTTTCTGTGAAAACCTAAGATCGTCTCAGTAAGTCCCTTTTTTCAAAAAAAGGTACAAAAAGGATCTGTTACCATCGATGTCACTTAGGTCGACCTCAAGGTTGTTCAATTCATGCCCACATGGGCCACTCAAATATGTCGGGCACAGCGGCATATGTTGCGGATTACATGCAGTACTACAATCTTTAATTAACCTGTGAGCAGGAAAACCACTGCTGGGAAATCCGGTTTGTCCAGTGCGTCTGGCAGCATAAACAACGCACAATGCTGACTACTTACAAAAATAATTGTGTCGCCTTTGGCAATCCTACCTCTATGTATGCGAGGACTTTGATTAATTATTTAAATGTCAATATGTTATGGAGATAATACATTGCAATAAACAGAAATTTTATTTCCCAGCAAAAGTAAAAAAACAAACAGCAATAAACTTCATAAGAGAGTCCTCCGCATTGTCAGAGATGTGGTTGCTAAAGTACTGTTCATATTGTACTATCACTTTCTTGGATAGTGCTCGTGTAGTACAGGCATTGGATCCACAAAGAGATTCGCAGTTTATCGATATTGATCATCAATTGTAAACTGAAGGTATACCTTCTGAGCTCCTCTTGACTATGAGCAAGTGCCCGTACTACGCGTTCCAGCCTGATCGATTGAGCGGTCAAAGGCGATGCTGCATCGCTGCCACCACTTCCTGCACCACCAGTACTATCTCTTTCACTCACGGAATGCAACTCTTCGCCTGATAACTGCAACTACAATGTGCATTATAATTTAGTTAAAGTAGACCATCTATACTTATCGTAAAGCTATGATTCAGCAGCTAACCTGGCTTGCAGGAAGAGATTCTGAAAGTTGACCTGGACTAGATAAGGATGCGGCATATTGGAGAAGATGTGCTGGCGACATCGACGCTGGTGCCTTTCAATGAAAAAGAAAATACATAGAAACACATTTTACAAATATTGAAGTGTATGAGATGACAGTACTTACAGTGTGATACTTATGTAAGTAATCTCTGTTAGGACTATGGTGTGATTTTGGCGTGGATCGTCCACTCAATGGCGGGGATGCTCGTTCGAGACTTCGACCTCTGGCTAACAGATTCACATGTTCAAGACTACCAACCCGGGACTCCAATTCTTCTGCACGCGCTTCGGTACTTTGTTTCTCTTCCTACAATACCATACATATACCGTCATATATTGTTATATGAAGCTGAAAACAGATTGGAAATTTTGAATCACCTGGATCAACCTAATTTCATTATTAATTGCATCTAACTGTTCTTGTAACATTAGCGCTAATGTTTGAGCATCCGTGTGTCCCGTCGGACTAATTACATCGGCCGCACAACTGAATAGACTCTCATTGTCTCCATCGCCCTCTGCATCGCTAGAAACATCAAATGCTTGCTGCACGTTAGCGAGAACATGCGCCTGTTGTAACTTTTCCCACTCTTGTTCCGCCAGCGTACGGGCCACGTAAGTCTGAAAGATTTCAGAACGTGTTACTCCTATCCTTGTATTTCATATCTGTGGTTTTTCAGGAAGGAGGGTACCTTCGATGTGTCTTCATCCATAGCAGGTCGTTTACTCGCTCTCCTTGGCAGAGAGTGTGTGTCAAAGCTACTATGACTCGCGCTTCTGGAGAAGGAACCTGGATCCACCGCATTTGGAGACAAGCTTCTCGTCAAAGCGTCCGTTTGTTGAATATTGAAAGCAATTTCTTGCTGAAGCATCTGCCTTTTCACGTTATCGATTTCGAGACGAGCTTTGCCTAATTCCTTAACTATTTCGGCCTTCTCGTTTTGGAGATCTTCCGCGATCTTCCTCGTCTTTTCAAGCTCTTGCGTGAGCGCGTTTTTCTCTTCTAATGCGTGCATCCTTTCCTTCAAATGTACTTGTAATCTCTCGTTAGATTCTGAAACAATACGCGAGGATGCAAACGTGAGAAACCTTCTGACATAAATGATTCCAAACGAGATTGATATGAATTACCAGATAAAAGCTTATCAACAGTTGTACTAAGTCGCGTATTATGTTCCTCGTTCATCTTAAGTCGTTGATTGACACGCATCACTTCAGCGTTCTTTTCTTCAAGCTGCGTTTCCAATCTTTGTATTCTGTCCTCTGCGCTGCCATGTCTTTCTTGAGCCTGCTCATTAAATATTTCAGATAATACTCTTAAATGCAATTCCATGCAAATGTGATTACTTGAATTGACCTTCTATTAGACATATAGATTAAATGAATTTAGAAACTACACAGTATCTAGAGTCTAGATGAAGAGTAAACATATGTGCGTGAAGAAGTCGAAAAGTAGACATTTCGCTGGAGAGTTGTATGATGAGAAAACTGAAATCAAAACGGTCTAACAAGCTTTGAAAATAATTACATCCATTGCGTGTTTAGTATATTTAGTGTTGGACTGAAACTTAATGGACTATGTTCATGATCGGTTAATATGTAGATTAACAATGTAAAGGTACTTATTAGTTTCGTCGCATTCCTTGTAAACTGTAAGAAAGTTTTAAGTGTTGCTTGTTGTTCGTGTAACACATAATCGGGTATTGTATACAGAACGATATAAAGTATGCAGTAGGGAAACATCGCCAGAAATTGAATATTGTAAACTGAAGTCACAGTCAAAGGGTCAAGCTCTATAGACATAGAAATATTTTGGGAGTATCAGTAGAAAGTGCAGAGGAATAAAAAAGGACAAATTGATGATACAACGATTTGATTCCCCTGCGTACCTGGTTGGGCCTCCTCACCTGCGTCAGAGCCTCCATCCTTTGCTTCAGTTGCTCTTCCATTTCTGGCAATTTAGCATACTGAGCCAATTTCTGCTCTGCGAGTTCCAGTTTCTCCTGTATAGCTGCTATTTTTTCTTCTTGGAGCTGAAGAATACAATTGAACCAGTTACACTAAATATCCTAGCTTCTGGTCACAAAATTATTCTTACGCGTTACCTTTAGTTGAGCCTTCTTGTGTTGCAGCTCCTGTTCCAATTTTTCATTGAGATCATGTAAACTAGTGGATTCTCGTTGAGCATTAAGGTATCGTTTCTCAAGGGTCGCTATCCTCTCTTCTTGGTCCTCTTTTTGGGCAACATTTTCACGCAAGTCTCTCTGCAGTTTTACGTTCGTTTCTTGCGTCTTCAAGAGGTCTTTCTGAGCCTTGGACAAGTTGTCCTCCAACTCTGCCACCCGCCCGCTTAATTCTCCAACCCGTCGCTGCCACGTGCTCAGCTCTGAGCTCTAAAATAACAATCGCCATACGTTATTATTACACGTCAATTCGACCTTGCGCTACTACTTGTATGCTTGTGAAAAAGAGTATTAAAAATCGTGTTATCCATATCAAGGGTAGTACAACAACTATACAGTCTGTAATGAAATAATCATTTATCATCTGGCCTCATGTTTGGGGGGCTCTATGCGAGAGACTACGTCTAGTTGAAATATAATTGTTGTAAATTGTTCATGTGTTTATACTGTTAGATAGTTTCGTGTCGTTGTACGTATGTGACATCATAAGAATCAAAGCTGTCCACACAAAAAGATCTGCTCGGGAGAGATTCATTCTTATTCACTAAATCATGCGAATATTGAACGTTGAACACCGTTGTCATATTCATTCCACGACATGCCATGAGCACCATTGAAAATGGCACATTAACGAGGGAACGGGTATCATAAAACTAATGGATATGTTTCATTAAATTGTTCAAAAAAAAACTGGTACATTCTGGTATTCTAACACAGCAAAACGATTTTTTCATACGGATATCATGTATACTTTAACTCTACCGATACAATTACTAAATTCAATCTATTCTCAAAGGACGACATTTCTATTTGCGTAAAAAATCATGCATAAATGTTCCTATCGTTTCGTATAATATCAAAACAGTTTGCGGGGCTCGTGTGGACGGACGTCACGTTAAAAATCCATGCAAAAATGGGTCGTAGGGGGGACTATGGTCGTTCTACGTATCAAAAAAATGGTGACAAAAACAAGTTGCAGGTAGCATAAAAAAAGTTCGACGAGTATATATCTACCTGAACGATCCTAAACGAGTGATCGTACGTATTCTAAAACGGTTTGTCGTGATGCGGTTTCATACCTGTTTGTCAAGAGTGGCTTGCAAATCTATTACGCGTGCCGCTGAATCCTGGTCTGTCGGATCGAGAGTGCCATTGCTCAGCCTACTCGCGATCTCTGTCGGCTTCTCTGTACCTAGTTTTTGCGGCTGTTGTTGCTGTTGCTGTTGCTGCTGCGACTGCTGCTGCTGCTGTTGCTCCAGTTGCTGGCCTGCCGCCTGCTCAGTTTCATTCTGCCCGATCACAACACTACATTCAGAATGCCTCGCTCGCATTGCCTGTCCTGCATCGCCGCGCAATTCCCAACAACTACATCTAGACAGTTACGCGACTAAGCGGCTACCGTGCACTACATTTGCGGACGCATTCTTATGGATGCAACGATTTCAGATGAGTGACAAACAGATGGTCGGTTTATCGGTACAGATTTGAACTCTACGATGACATTCGCATGACCTCCCGGGATTCCTTCGTGAACACTGAACAAACTATCGATGCACGATGATCTGTCTCTCTTTTGCCTCGTTCGATGGAATACAATGATTGCGTTTGACGAATTCTATCGCTATTTTCAGCTACGCTTGCCGACAAAAGTTACAGAGCCATTGCTCGTGAATGTTAGTTAGTCGTGTATGTTTCTAATTGTAGCACAAAATGTAGGTAAATATTTCAGCCTTCTGAGTAAACATAATAGTGGAGTACAATGACGATTAGTCAAGAGAAAATTTTAGAAACATTGTCATGAGTCCGTTTTGACACATCAGTAGTTTAAATCAGGTGGTTAGCTTAAGAACGACTCAGAGTCTCCTACAATTTACAACAAATTTTAATGTGTCGGTATGTTCTTTTGATACTTTCGTCGGTAAGCGTACGATGCATGAACAGCCGAAATGATCGAATGTTTCCAGGGTGACACAGCTGAAATGTTTCGAGAGGGCTGAAATCTGTGACCAATAATCAATCGGTGCCTGTAACGGCGAGATTGAAGGCGTATCGCAGAGGGAAAAGTAGTCCGACGACAACGTTTATCCGTCCAACGTGAAACGGTGGCCAGTGAGATGCTCCGAATTATATTAAGAAAACCATTGGCATGCACAGTGGAAAAAAAAAGTCGCATGGATGCAGTTCACGACGCTCAGAACATGTTGAACACCTTTCATATGTATCCATGATGAATTGTGAAGTATGAGGGAGCAGTGTGTGTGAAATATCTGTGAGTGCATATGCATATATAGGTGTGCAGTATCGTATCGGCGTTTCTTCGATACCTTATTCTGCTGTTGGCTGTCCTCCGTTTGACCGTTCTCTTTTGGCCTGTCCTCTATAGCCTTAGGCACGTGGCCGCTCAATTTGTATTGCTGGAGCTGCGAATCAGATTCGATAGTTAACCCTCTGCACTGCATCAACCTATCATTATCAACTTACTGACGACCATATCAAAACCTATGCAACGTACCTCTTCTTTGGTAATGGTTAGTTCCTCCTCCAGACTCGTATTTCTCTCCAGTGCAACGCGCAATCGTTCTCGCACCTAAAAATCGGTAATCGTTAAATTTCCAAAAACTCTCAGGGTCAACAACAAAACAGGACACGACCGATCGATGAAGTATATTTAAATAAAAAAAAGGAACCGTGATGCCCAGTGTGTCAAGGTCTCTAGAATGTCAATGCCGGTGAACAATGGATCAGAAGGTTCTTACTTTCTCGTCCAAAGCCTTGTGGTGCTCGAACAGACTTTTCAGGGCTTTGAGCACTTCAACTTCGGACGATACTCCAGATTGCGCGGCAGCTTGCCTCTTCACCACAGTCATCCTGAGCGATCGCTCGTGCCGCGAGACCAGGCATTCCAGATGTTCCAGCAGAAGCTGTGGAAAATGGCAATAGAATCGTCTCAGCGAGCAATATCGCGGCCAACGAGTGGCAGCTTCAAACTATAAGGCGCATTAGAGCCGTTTTACGTACACGAGTATTATTCCGCTCCGCTTTCAGCTCCGATATTTCCTCCTCTCTTTCCAGGATGCTCTCGCGGGCCGCCGAGAGTTCCTTCGTCAATTGTGAGAACTCCTGTAATCAGAAACACGTCTAATTTGAAACATCGTCCACATAAAACGTTCCTGAAACGCTTCAACAACATTTTGGAATGTTTTTCGTTTATTTTTCTTTCTGATCACCTGCAGCGAGAGACGATGTATCGACCAGTGGAATGGTTTTAAATTACCAATGATCGCTAATTTGCAGGAGATGGAGTCTGAACTCTCGAGGTCTTGACACAGATTTTTTGGAAACGCGGTCAAAGGAAGATCACTTTCATTCTCGCACGTTTCCCGCACCCTTTCGAGAGCGTTACTTCCGCTCGACATTCCAGCAGAATGTTAAATCTTTATTTATAAATGTTGCTGATCGATACGGGGCTCCCGTTAGAAAAACATCGTAGCTTTGCACCTTCAACGATCAAAATGGGGTCTAAATTTACTTGTTTGTCTTCCGTTCGCCGATTTCACGAGCAACCTTCCGTCTTTGACCTGTTCTTTCTAAGAGTTACCAGTCGA
The DNA here is from genome assembly GCA_916610135.2 of Macropis europaea. Lineage (NCBI taxonomy): Eukaryota > Metazoa > Arthropoda > Insecta > Hymenoptera > Melittidae > Macropis > Macropis europaea. The sequence goes on from OU744344.1 coordinate 26,466,681, forward strand.
AAAATAAAAATATTTTGAATTGATAAACATTGAAGGCGCCCAGAAATCGCTTGAGTAAAAATTAAACGATTAAGAGGAATTACGTAGAAGCTGTATCCGTGATAGGAAATCCGTTTACGTGAAGAGACGAGACATTAAGCGGCTGGATATTGTCTTCGAGTGGAGCAATATTGATGCTTCGCGAAGAACTCATTATCCAGGGAAGGACTGATTAATTACACCCGGCTGAGGAATCCTATTAACCTATCGTCGAACGAAACCGTCGGCAAATGCAGTCGTACCGGGACTGGATACACGGAGAAGGAGGATCCCTGATTTGAATAACCGCTTTCGGGAATTTTAGTTATAATTGCACCTGTGTGCCTTGAAATTTTAATCACGATTAGGTCGGACCAAGTTTCGAGCGCTAGTGCATAGAAACTCGCCGAAAATACATTTGAGAAGAACGTGCTAACTATCTGTTATTGTGTACCGGTTACCGTTAAGTATAGCGATTCAGAGACGGTTTATAAGGGCGATTAGTAATGAGAAACTAATCCTGACGGTTAGGAACGGTAATCTAGTTACGGGTATATTCCCACGAAGAAAGAGGAGCGACAAAAGGCGCGTCAGAGCCGAGTATTGTTCGATTTAAACCAAATTAACGACGCTTTCTATTCATTTCGCCTAAGCTCGGAGTCGTCTGAGACGTTCCTTAATAATTTCTTGAGAAAACGTAGCTGAAGTGTTTTATGATTTTTATTGAAATCTGAAGTATTTATCGTAACGTCATGTGTAGTGAAAATTCATTGCACTCGTGTTTCCGGACCGTTATTACGCACGAGTTGCGTATTTAATTAACCGAGTTTGCTCGTAACGTTGATGGAGAACGTAAACAAATTTAATTCAATTGATCATGCCACGTGCTCGCGGATATTTTTACTCCGGTGCAATACTTTTGCGTGATCGATTGACACGTTTATTGCCAAGGTCGCTGGAAATCGAATCATCGAGAAGCTCGTTGCATCGAGACATCATCGCGAACCCTGCAGAATCATTTATTAAATCATTCCTCCGCACAACAAGTAGCTGGAAAAACGAAATTCATGGCGAGTAATTATTTGAACGACACCGTACATTGTACATGAGAAAATTATAATTATACTCTACTTTTATAATACCAAATATAACTTTTATAATCATTTCAGAACAATTTTAAAAAATGCTCATTGTGTTTGCTTCGCAGAATCTATAATATACATTTTTTTAATAAATATATCTCAATACTATGCAGTCAGATATGTCAAACATGCTGCGATTTTACTGTTCGATGCACAGACGATCAGTATGTCCGCGCGAAGATGAAAAAACGTAATGGCAGGAATTTACGAAAATGTGAAATTTCTATTTCGATTTTAGATGCATAGAGTGCAGAGCAGCGTGAATTTCGAAATTTCGTCGGCCTATTATTCGCACGGGGCGTATTTGTTCCCGGAAATGGCATCGGCCGGATTTTCCTGGTTCCACCGGCGAAAACGCGAATTTCAATATCTCAATCTCGCGGCCGCCAGGGGTCATGCACTTCTAACGAACTGCAGCTGCATAACTCTCACAGTCCGTTGCACCGTAGGCGCAAACTGCATGTCCGCACGCGAGTTTAAATCCCATCTTACGTACGCGTATCGTGCACGATCGATATCGCGTGGAAAATTATCGCGATGCTGTTTCGATGACATCGTGACTGCGTCACACGATCGATAATGCAATCCACCATTTCTCAGTTTATTATACTAAACGCAGTGAGTTCGATCTGCGAAGTGAAATTATTGTTATTTGGGTAAACACCCTTTGGCAACAATACACAGAGGCTCATGAAATAGATCAAATATTTTTATCAGGGCTGTGGAGCCGGAGTCGGAGTTCGGGAAGAATTTCTGATCATTGGAGTCGGAGTTGGAGTTGGAAAAAAATTATGCCGACTCCCACTCTCCATGTTAGTAAATTTTATAAAAATCAAATATGTGCTCAAAATGGTTGAAAGTTGTAATAAAACTAAATAAATACTAAAAATACTACATTTGTATCAAATTGTATATTAAATATTAGTAATTTAGTTATAAACATACATATACTTATTATGTTAATTTATTATAAATGCAGGAGCCGGAGTCGGTGGTTAAAAAAAGGGGAGTCAGACTCGGGAATTTTGACTGCCGACTCCGCAGCCCTGATCTTTATAATTATTAGGTTGTTTGGAAAGTTCGTAACGCTTACTGAGTTATAATGAGTAGACTGCGGATTTTTATACAACTATACATTTCTAAACTTCAATATTTTTAAGTCAAAAGTAACCCATGAAACATACTTACGTTAGAATTGCATTTTCGATTTAAATCAGTTATGGCCACCGGAGCTGCGGCCTTCCCCCACTGTAGGGCCATTCCCCTCCTTGTTACAGATCACAGCCTATACGAGGGGAATGGACCTAGAGTGGGGGAAGAGCGCAGCTCCGGTGACCATCACTGATTTAAATGTTTAAAAGTACATTTTCTGTTTCGCTTACTCTGTAAAATATGCATTCTCCATGAATTTGGATATGTTAAGTTCCATAAAGATCTGCAGTTTAATAATGAGCTTCTGTCAGACAGCTTGACTGGATCAAGGATTGTTTACAATTTAACACTTTGACTGCCATGTCCCCTTTACATGGGTGACAGATTCAATCATTATTTATTTAATCATGTATGGTGTTAATAAATATATGTAATAAAATCTAGTAGAAACACTAAAACAGAGTATGGAAGTTATTAGTACTGTTGGCAAAAAAGGGTATAATTTTAAGTTATACAGCGTGATTATGACAACTGAGCTATACCTCTGTTCCAAGTGAAGTTAGAAAAAAATCGCGGAGCAAAATTTTGCACTGTTTAACAAGCTCTATAATCCGACTGTATGATTTTTTTTCAATTGCACTTTTTCTTTAAAGGAAACACTCCGAATTTTTGCATATATTGATTCCTCGTATCATTCTGTGTATAAAAGGTATAAGGTAAGGTCATTGAAAACAGAATATTGTACGAGAAATTTCAGTTTTTACACAATTACTATGTTAGCGCTAAATCATCATGCCATTATCGTATTTACCAACATCACATTTGCACACACACAGTTTACCATAATTCTCGGATCCTTACATACTGTTTACGTTGCTGAAAAAAAGAAATATCTCATAAAGTTTAAAATTTTATACAAAAATTGTACTTTTAAGTTTTCATGAAATTTGCTACGAACTTTCGCATTCGAAATGCAATTTTTCCTTAAAATTAAAAATATCCTGAAAAAGTTTTCAAATAACAGTATTCATTTACTTAATTCCGTTAGTCCCTGTATAAAAAAGTAATAAAATATCGTATGCACAATATTACAATATCTAAATTGTCAATTATGCAGAGCTTCCAAAATATTTGAAACTTCACTGAGCCGTGTATTATTTACTTCTGCGATGTAATTATTTTCAGCGTCGTATCAGATACAGATCTCAAGCTATGTAGACAACCCGTGTGCGAATATTCTTAAAGTTCGTCCAAAAACCGGGAAAAATGTCCATGATCGATTTCATTCAACCCCCAAAACTTTAAATCCATCCGAACGCTCGCAATTAACGCCATGAATATCGTGTTCGCTAATTGCACGTACTTCCTAGCAATTACAATTTTTCAATCTCTCTTGCACTTAGAACGTCGTGAATCGCGAAGAATGTTCCGCGAGAGCGGGACCATTGCGATTATCGTCGGAAACGTAGTTGCAGGCCGGTTATTAAAAAAGTTGTTCGGCGAAGAAGCACGTCCGTAAGAAAGTAACGCGGTAACAACCGTGCCGTGCAATTGGCCGCGGCGAAAACTCTTACTAACTTACAATTACGCGATTATCCGGTTAGAGTTTGTCTAAAGGTTCTCGTGAAAACCGGCGCGCAGCTGTTTCGCTTAATTCCCCGGCCGTGAAACAATTACACCCGTGCTAACTCGTCATCAGGCGTTTCCACCCGGTTAAAAACGGCTAGTTCCACCCGAGAATCGATTCGTCTCATTAACATCTATTTATACTGATGATCATCCGCTCCTATTTAGAGTGCACGTCCCATTTTCCGAGCCGATCGGCTGCCGCACGGTTTTCCGCGTCGCGAAAAATCGACCGCGCGAGAAAGAAGTTTTAAATCATACTAACCGGTACGCTTCGGTGGTTGATACGTTAAAAAAGAAATGTGGGTTAAGGGGTTGAGGTTTGCTCGGTTCGTGCGCACCAGGATCGCGATTATTGTTATCAATTCGCACGGTATCATCGGCGACACCGTGACATCGTTCGACAAACGTCTGATTATTTTTGGGCGAACTCGCAAGCGACTCGTCTCTGTCACTGAACACCAACAATTATATAAAACTTAATGGTTCTAAGAGAAGTAGCGTAACAATTTTTCTTCACTCAACACACTGATAGATATTGAATTACATGATCGAAATAAAATATCGAACATCCAGTTCAGTTGCTTAAAAATTAGAATTATTTTCGATAAAATTCGCAAAGAACACGTTTATTTCTATTATGGAGCACCGATGATTGTCTGTAGTTCCTTGCATTTTGGATGTTGATGCTGAGAACTGAATCCAGGGACCAGCTTGGGAAAAAGCGTGACAGCGTACTGAAGAACGAGAGCAGGCTGAATGTGCCAGGCAGATGGAGACGAAAGCCAAACTCGATTGTTGCAAGGCAATGGGAACCTATAAATAGTTGCATCAAGTGCAACGGCGTGTCGAACACCGGGATGCATATTAAAAGGTGTCCGAACGATAAATATTAATCTGTAAAATAATAAATATTCGGGAGACGAAAGCTTGGTGAAAATTGCTGAATAAAATTGTAACTTTAAAATGAATTTTCAGGATACCCTTTTCCGATCACCGATTAAATTCCTCATCGATAAAAAAGGAGGCTGAATGTGGGTCAGTGGGCCATAAGATGTAGCCGCACGGATAAAATGCATCCCGATGCGCGTATTTTTAACGACAATCCTTCTGTGCTCTCTCGAATCGGGCTTTTTCACGGGCTAGACAGAAAATAATCCTCTGCCTAAACTTTCACGTTGAATAACTTCGAAAAGAATAAAAAAAAAACGTTAAACCCGGCGTCGTTGAAATTTTACCACGAAAAATTCCTGGCGACGACACTAAAATATTCACGAATTTAATAAAAATTTGAATTTACAAAAAAAAGTTTATTCCGCGGATCGACGGGGGAGCAATGATCGCTAAAAAAATCATCTGAAGGTAATTCGATTAATTGATTTGAAGGTCCTTGCGATATGAACCGCTGCGCAGAGGATTAACGTTAAAGAATTCTCGCGAGGATGCTTCGAAACGATAATAAAAGCGGTGGAATTTAATATCGGGGGAGCTTCGTATCGGAGAGAAATTCCAATTTACACTGACTAATTTCCATCCCTGAATTTTCTCTCAGGTTCCTACAAGAAAGACGACTTCAAACTTTATCGACAATTACAGCGATCTTCGGTGAACTCGACCGTGTCTTCAGTGTCTTCGCATGTACCACGAGAATAATAAAAACGTGAAGACCGCCTTTGAGGATACTTATTCTTCTCTGGCGAGCTGCAGGTATTTAGCGCAGGAATCTCTGCCTGTATCGTCTCATTACTATTTTAATGCTATGAGCTGGAAGTATGTAATGCGCAATAGCTGCATAATAACGAGCGGCCGTCACTTTATTGCGTGACTTAACAGTAATCTCGTGTTCTCGTATAAAGAAGTCTTGTTTTACAGCCCGACGTTCCAGCGTTTTATTTCCGATGATTGTTGAATGCTTCGAATGGTCAGGTAAGAAGCGTCGCCGAGCTACAGGGTGGTGCCGAATTACAGATGCGAACTTGCGTGGGATTTATTGAAACAAGGAGAAAGCCTTGGTGAATGAGAATCTTACTATTATAATAGAGAGACAGAATTTGCATGTTTGCAAAAATCTGAAAAACCACTAAGCCGATTGTTATGAGATTTTCACAATAGCTTCTTTATATTTTCCGGAGTGTCATAGGCTGCATTTTATCGCGAAATAAATAATATATCGAGATAAAAAGATGTGTATTTTTTCTCAGCATGAAGACGAGCCATCCACCGGGGCATAGTTAACGCATAGCCACTAGGTGGCAAAGCTCGGCGCCCCGCGCTCGTAAGAGAATTCGTCTGACTACAAGATGTAAGGGGAAAAAAACATTCTGAATTCCGTATGCAGAAAAATCACATGTGAAATTGTGTTAAGGGTGTACTAGTATTTAATAATTGTCGAAGATTATGATGATGACATGACTTCAAAACTTTATGATTGAATTGGATACAATTCTTCTGTGATATAATTACAGATAACGCCCACAATAATTATGTAATATGATAAATATTTTGTTAAAAAAAATTGAAATCTAATCCACAAAAATTAGAGATGCTAGAGTATATTTTTTTGTTTTCCAGAAAAAGACAAAAATTGACAAGGGTAGTTTCTGTTATGCACCTTTTAATTAATTGTTTCGGAAATATTTAGTTGTCTTTGTAGAACATATTCGAGTTACTGAACATTTAAATAACAGTACAGAGTAACATTATGAAATATTTATGTAAAAACAGGATTAGTTTTTTTTTTCATAAGTTTTGCCAGTCTCTAGACTTTGTATGCGCATAATTTAACAACTCCCTGTACACCGACGTATATAGTTGTCCGTTACCAATGTCTCAGAGCACGTTTCTTCTGCCCCAGGAAATGACACAGGAAGAACGTGTTCTAAATGTATCGTTGTAATTATTTCTGTAATATTATGATTTTAATCAATGACAATTTCCGCTATCAAATTTGGTGAATTCGAGAATACGATACTTTAGAAGGTTACGTGTCTGTCACCTGAAATTTCACGTTGTCAACTCGACGGTGTTTCAAGATATCGTTATACAATACTTGACGATATCACAATCATGAGAACGATCATGATCCCTGTAGGTGGGCACGGTTCAATGATGCGGTGCAGCTTGCAAACTATGCAACCATTGCAGCAATATCGAGTGTCAGAAGAAACACGTTATTCTTACATTCTGTTCATAACAATAATCCTCAGGATTTTCCATAATTTCGAACAATATGTAAAAAATATTAATGACCCAGTGTAACAACATTTTCATTCAATGTCCGCTCTATGTAACAAATCAAAAAACCTCAATAAAAAAGTACGTTATTCTAATACAATCCCCAAATAATTTTCATCAGCGCATTTACAAGATGCTGTATCGTTCGGTGCGAGTAAACAGCAAGAGAAATCGAAATTTGAAAGCAGAATGCACGCTGCAGGTAAAGATCGAGTTACGTAAGTATGCAAATAAGAGTCGAACCTACGTACTCGCGAACGGCCCTCGCTGCCTGATAATTTGCATCCTTAACACTTTTTCACGTGCCTACTGAGACACTTCTTTTACAAATTTCATAAAAACGAACGGGTCCAATTTTTTTATTACATGTCAGTGGGTCAGTGAACTATTTTGTCGATCGTTTGGGCCCCAAATTTTGCAGCGACGCAGAATTAACCTTTCGACTGTTATCAGCGCCTGACAGAGCAGTTCATCCTGTACTGTCGACGCCCATAGGCGTTCGGTCGAATGGCTCTCCGCGTACTACCGCAGCTCGGCCGCACCCGGCGATCGCCTCGTTTCCAAGTAGCCCGCCGTCAAGGGGCTAAAGGGTCGAGTGACATCGGTGGCTAGCATGATTCCACAGAAGACAGTGGATAGACGGACAAAAACAAACAGCTGTGCGAGAGACAGGGAAGGAGGAAGAAATATGAAGAGGGTGTGACGAGAGGGGTGGAACACGCTTATACACATTGGCCCCGTCTGAATCATCACTGCACGCGAATGGCTTCATTCATACGCGAATTTAAGGTTCGTTCACGTGAAGCACTGTTATGATCTTTTATTCAACGTGATCCATCCTTGCCAGATATCTCGCATTCAAATTTTGTTTCGTCGATCAACCGAGTCCAATGAATAATCCTGGTGAAACAGCATAGGAACATTGTTGTTCGAACTCGAGATACGGATCTTGATTGATATCGGTAAGGACAGGATTTAAGAGCGAGCACGGTTCGTTAAAATCCAAATGTTCGCGGTAATTCAGCCTCGTTGTGCGGCGTATCGACGTGTACATTAAACTATCGAAATTAATTAAGTCGACGCAGCAGAACGGTGTAGAACTGCGATATCTAGGATCTTGTGAAAGACAGCTTACGTGTACTATGTAAATTCCTGTTTTTATTGTTTCAATTAAAATCAATTTTTAAAGGAATACAACCTGTATTTCTTGAATAGTGTAACTTTTCAAGTTACCGTACATTTCAGTCTGCGATAAAACACTGCAACACCTATAGCAAATTCACTGTCAACCTTTAAGGAGGTAGTCCACCTTGTCGGTTTTAAAAAATCGAAAAAATTATTGTTGCATTTTTTTAAGGTTTTCAAAAGTAAAAGGATTTTTAAATTGGAATAATTGGCGAAGTTACAGCACTGAATAGGACTGTTCGTAATGTCAGGTTAAATGACGCGTATTTATCTATACCACGTCTTTTAACTTGGCATTCAGTACATCTCCGAAACTATTGCAATTAACTTCAAATTTTGACATATTATTACTTCTAAAATCATCTATAATGTAGCGTAAGATTTTTTTGATACCTTAATTAATTGAATTTTTATAAATCGTCAAAGTTAATTTTTTTCAGTGAAAAAGAAAAACAATTTTTTCTTTGAAAATCCGCCATTTCCTTATTTTTTAATGTTATTAAAAAATCGCACACTACATCGAAGAGAATCTATTTTTGTTTAAGTTGACACAAGAACTGTCCATTTTTTATATTTGAGTCGCTTTCGGTGTTGGATGACAGCTGACAAGGTCCTGCCAGACATTGCGATGCTGTATAACTCCGCCATTTTGTAATTTTAAGTAATAAATACGTACGAAAATAAAGTGCAAATGTTGCCTAACATCTAAAAACTCCCGAAATTTTACTCAATAATTTTCTGTAAAAGTATATTCTGGTTACTTCATAGTATTTATTGCGACATCAATATTGCTGTAAATTTTATAATAAATATTTGTTGCACTGGCCCGTCAACGACCACGATAGGGTGTTTAGAGTACTCTAAATAATCGAAAATTTAGTAACGGTGCACGGTAGTTTTTGACGAGTAGCGTACACCAAGTCGTTTATTAGCCAGGTATGCGCGTAAGGTGTGGCGGAAAATGGTGTTGACGAGTATGCGTGCACCGGCTACCGCGTGCTTCTGCAACGCTTGCATCGGCCGATTATGCAGCTTGTCTAACGGCACCTACGAGAAGGAAAGTGTTCACCCACGCATCCCATCTGACGGACATTTCGATGGCAGGTTACAAGTACCGGTCTCGTGTTGCTGGCTAATTAAAGCCGGGCGGATGTAAAACATGAAACGCGGCAGATAAAGCTAGATAATCTTGCGAAATCGCAGCTCGACGCGTTCAGAAGGTGTACCTGTTCCCTTCGTTCGATGCATTTCCTATCTGTCTGCGTTGTGATGCTCGTGTAGCCTCCACAACCGATTCCTATCAGTCTAATTCTCTAATAGACTCTACATGGAAACATTTCGGAGTACCACACCCCTAGATTTGAATAGATCGTTCAGACCAACAGACTCTGGAACCAAAAATTAATTGCGTCCCGGTAATTGATCTCGACTGAGCACTCTCGTTAATAGAATTACACTGCTGATACAACCGACGATAATTGTCAGTGATAGTTAAACGGCTGAATTGTTCCTAATTGAATGTTGACCAAGTTGACTGAACCTTCAGAATTTTCTATAGGCCGTCCAAGTCGTGACCAATCGATTTTTATTATTTCGAAGTTCGTGGATCTCTGAAACTGCCTGGCAAGTACATCACGGTTCCTCGTAAAGGCCATAGCTCTGTTTACTCGCTAACTCGTGATGAACAGTTTCCAGGAGTCGCAAGTAATATGCAGCAGATGTTTACAGTTCCACTCGACCACCGTGCAAATACCGAGCACCCTTTGCTCGACTTGATGAAGATAATACGCGTCGTGCGGCTTTCCATGAAAATTCATCACGAGCAATCGTTATCACGTCGGAAGTCGCTGACGAAAACTTCAAAGTGCACTTTGGTAGGAATACGATTACCGGGTTAAACGTCCGTGTACCCTGAAGAGACGCGGAACATGTCCGTTTACATGGTACACGGAGAGATAAAACGTTCGCATAACGACGTAGAGATGGTCCAAATAATTCTGCTCTAGGTCTGCTTTATTGTTCTGACAGCAGAATTTCGACAAAGAGATCCTGATAGCGCTCCGTGTTTGCAGAAGCTAGGAAAACAGCCGTTCGAATTTCTGGAAAGGAAAATTATCGTACAAACACGCGTCACGTGAGAACAAACAACTCTGCCTTGTACATTTTTCTCGTAGATAATAGAAGATGAGATGTTTGTTGAATTCAGAAGAATTTAGGAGTCTTTTCACAATTTTATACTTGATAGAGTGTCAAGCTATTTTTTAAAATATTTAAGGCAAATAGACTGTTACATTTTGCAAAAATAAAATTGATTTTAACTTGCAAGAGTATCTCGAGGAAGACGATGTCAGAGTTTACGACAATCGTGCACGATGAATTCAGCTCGCGCACTAATCGCATAACCGGAGTCGCTAATAATGCAGTGGGTGGATAGGAGGCTAACGTTCGAACTATATACGGCACTGTGTGTCTTGCAAGTGCACTCCAAACAGGTGGTTCTCAATCTATACATCCATCGAGTGCATACTAAATATATCAACCACATTTCCGACGATTTTTACCACCACGCGTAGCTCTGAATAGAATACAATCGAAGGAGAGGAAAATATTTTGATAATTCGTTTTGATTGCAATTTAGATTCTATTCGCAATGAAAATTCAGAACAGCGTTACGTGTGTATAGACGAAGCATCGAATGCGAAATCGGAAAAAAAGAAGTAGTAAAACGCTTTTCGACCGATCACGTCACGTAGTGAATAAAAAGCGATAGGTCAACTTCGTTGCACCGATTATCGGAGATCCGAAAAACTGGGCCACGTTTTGTTCGGCTGGTAGAGGGAAAAAGCGAATGAATTTCAGCTATTTTCTGTGTCCTGTGAATGGAATTTTAACATTTTTCATAGAAAAAGATATACTTAAGGAATCTTTTTTATTTGTTTCAATACAATTACTGTTTCTTCAGTGTTTTCTTTTCTTTTATTCGTATACTCGGTAGAAGTTCTCCAAGCATAATTGCTCTATTTCCCCACTTGTATCAAGGAATTAAAGCCTAACCTACATGAGTACAAGAAACAAAAGGGTTTCTTCACTGTTTATTGACGACGTCAATATTCTCGCCATCGATGACATAGTACTACGCGTCTATTCATTAGCAAAGACTGAGGTACATATATATATATTATAACCATTGATATAGTACCTCGTTTGTACTTCCTTACACAGTTTCTTTTAGACAAAGGCGAAGGACACTTGGTTCATTCATTTCTTACTTACGCGCGAGTCAATTCTATTGTTCTTTAGATATTCATCTTCCAACAGTATTGTGATTATAAATTTAATCAATGAAGGTGGTACCAAATTTGGAGGTCGTTTGTAACAATAAGTAGGGCAGTTCTGTAGGGAACGAAGGACACCTTGAGACCCAAGAACGTCCACGATATAAAATAACATGTTTCTTTCGTGATTTATATTTGAAACAGAATATTATGTATCTAAACAGATAGTATCAGTACACTAAAACTCAAATCATATTTATCAACGTTCAACACTTTTTGGACATAAAGCATTAAAATAAACCCTATTCGGACGTGAAAATAAAATACCTTTCAAACTATTGACCGTATACACCCAAAACCATAAATTCGTAATGACATAATCTATCAACAGAGTTCATTAAAATCCGAGATGACGAGTCTGAAAGATCTCCTTGTGAGCCTGGGTTCATGGTACCAGAACGGCGCATTACGATCCGAATTGAAGAATTTAGTGATATTTTGCAAAAGAATTAACTTTCTCGTATCGATATCTACTCAATTTCTATACCTTCAACTTCGAAAATGAAGAAATTATGAAATTTTATAAAAATTGTAATTGGAACATACACTTAACACGTTCACTGCGGCACGGGACATATAGACCCCGTATCGTACCTTCGACCTATGCGGCTTGTTTTTCATATTTCCGTTTTTTGTCCACTATTTTCAAATTGCTCTGTACCGTCAAATAGGAAAGTGTAGAACGGGGTATATTTGTCCTGTACCACTAAATAGGAAAGTCTAATACTGGGTATATTTGCCCCGTTCCACTAAACAGGAAAATCCTCAAAAAAAGGTGCCGCAGTGAACGTGTTAAAGTTGGATAGCATTTTTCAGTTGAAAAAACTGTTTCTTTTCTTCGAAATGCCCTGACTAAAAAGTACTGTTCCTAATGTATCAAAAAAGGAATGCTCAATTAAATAAAGAAAATTGTAGAAATTCTTTACAATTGACAAGGAATAATCTTTGGAGTCCCAAATAGTTCCGCATTTTTACAAATTGGTATATTTTCAGCACACTTTCGCCTATATAATTATGCAAGCATATTTTCCTACTTCGTCCTATTACACAAATGATTACTGGTTGAAGCTGTAAAGAAAACGAAAGAAACGTTACGTTCGTTTAATTAACTTATTTCTTATGTTTAACAGTACCCACTGGACATAACTTTAGCATTATTTTTTATTCGCAACATATATTTAATTGAGACAATTTCTAATAGTACTATTCGTCATTTCTTCATAATCTAAAAACGAAAAGCTTCCTCAATTTGACCTCAAATGCACAGTTTGTAACATTCATTATTACACAAACACAAAATATATTACAGTGCATATCATTAAAAAGCAAAACTCAGTGCAAATTACATTCTGATATCCTTTATGATTCGAAGGTTGTACCAAAGCGTCATTAAATTCGTCGATTTGGACCTCCGTGCACCGTGCGGCGGCGGGGCTCTTCAAAGCGGACGAGCCCGAGCTGACCTAAACCGGTTCGATCGGCACGGTGGCGTTAAGAGACAAGTGCAATGAGAGCCGCTGCATTCTGCCGGCGGCGGCGTTGCAGCGAGCTGGCTGTACCGCGAGTAGAGAGAGCTACTACTCCGGGAGTAGTGTGTAAAAGGCGAGGTTCATTCATGCGCCGCCGGCCCGAGTAGGTGGGGTGGTTATTGATCGCGAAGCGTATATCGCAAACCGTATACCCGGTGCATTGCACCCGCTCGCGCTTCGTCCTAGAAATTTTTAGCCCGAAACTTCCGCGCCACCTCTCCGCCTACCTACCTACCTACCCACCTACCTAACTATCCACCGGACGATTCCGAACAGAACCTTTCGTTTCGTCCTTTCACGAATTTTGCAGCCGGATTCGTCACTACTCGCTTCGGCTACCTTTTCCTGCCCGAATAATCAGCCGTGCCACCGGCACACAGATCGATAAAGTTCCCGGGCTCTCGACCGCTTTCGAGGACAGGAGACCATTTTTGCCTAACCGGAGGAACGTTGTTGCATAATACTCTGCGTTATATCATCCCTGGACCCAACAGCATCTTTTTTCCGTGTACTGCTTGAAATACTTTCGTATCGACTTTCAATCTCCCCGCCAGCGCCCGTGGAACCGCGGTTATTTGGACTAACGGGAGATAATGGTCGTTGTTTAAGTGAAATCTATCTGATTAACACATCCGTGGACGAGATGTCTAGCGTGTCCTTTCATTACACTATTTAACAATGGTGTACATAGGGTATTTTATAATTGTGTGCTATGAATAAGAGAAGAAAAAGATAGTATACAGGGTGTTCGCTGTAACTTTAAAAAATTATTGTATGGTTCCATTTAAAAAACTCTAGGTGACCTTGGATCCAAGTGGACTTTAGATTAAGTTGGAAAAAAGTATGAAATGTTTATTATTGTTACATGTTGTCCACTAAACACAGATAAACTATGGTTACTAACCTTCTTTTATTACATTGTTACAAATGGCTAAAAAATATTGCAGGACATTAGAGTGAACAGCCTGGTGTAATTGTACGTGTGACAGCTATTCGTGTGAAATTTCGATATAAACGAAAACTGTTTATATCTCTATTAAATCCTTTTCATCTTTAGTAACAGTAGAATATGGTACCAAAATTCGACCACCTATTTCGGTGTCATCCTGTAATCGCGGGATATATGTATCTCTCAAAGTATCCGCTGAACCACATTGAGTTGTTGACATCAAATAAACTCACTAAAAATTAGTTCTCGAGATATCTCGTCCAAAGAATAGAAAGGATTAAAATATAAACATAATACTAACATAACAACTCCTTCGTATCGTTTTTGGTCGTTATTTGTACTGTAAAAGCAGTCTGAAAACGAAATTTTCGATTAGCCCGGAGAGAAAGTTTTCAGAGGATCCAAAAATATTTCAGTCCAATCTGAATTTCTGGAGGGTCGAGGCGGCCTAATCGCTTTTTTCGCCTCGCCCCACCATCATCGACGCTCTTTTTCCTCTACTTTCACCCCCGACTTCCGGTGCACGCGCTCGCAGTTTTTTTGCAGCCCTCTGGCCGGCATTACGCGCCGAAACTGCGAGCGGGTCAGTTTTTCATCCGGACGATCGTCGAGTGGGAGAAGTTGGTGGAAAAAAAGCGAAAGAAAAGGAGAAGCATGCTAGTGGTAGTTTCCCACCCTGGGAAACTTCTGCCGGCTTTTCCACAGTTTTTTGCGCCGGATAAAGGACGAAACTTTCCGCAGTATTACAAACGAAACGGTCTTTGTATCGCGTCGTCGCGCATCGCAGAGGAGGAGATCGCTTCGAGCATTCTTGGCAGCGGATCGTTTTTTTCCAGACGCTTCTGCCAGCTCCGTAATACCCGAATCGTCGATCGAAACCCTCTTGAATTTAGCACGAGAGACGCGCCATTGATTACAAGAACGCCCGCTGCAACCAGAAATTCATCAACGTTGTACAATCTCTTCGAAACTGCTGCTCCTCTTCGCCAGAAGCTTCCGATCTTATTCATGTTTCCATTGTCGCATTTGGAGTGGATTTCTGACTGAATTCGCGTCAGTTGGACCACGCAGAAACTTTCCGCCGAGGGTCCAGGTTCCCATAAATATCTATGTACTCCGAGAAACTCGTAATTGTACGGAGTCGCAGGATTTTTACGTTTTCGGTCGGTCGAGCCAGCCGTTCTCCGGGGACTAAGGGTGTAAAAAAGAACCCTAGCGAAACTTGTTACTGGAAGGAAGATCCTCGAACGTCCCCTTCTATAAAAGTCTCGGAGGAAAATCTGCGAGAGGATCGCGGAAGGACGAAATCGGGAATCACGTAATGCGAGCCGCTCGAGTGACTCTGCCCTTCGCATTCCAATTGTTTCGAGGTAGGCTGTAATCCA
Source organism: Macropis europaea (assembly GCA_916610135.2). Taxonomy (NCBI): domain Eukaryota; kingdom Metazoa; phylum Arthropoda; class Insecta; order Hymenoptera; family Melittidae; genus Macropis; species Macropis europaea. The sequence goes on from OU744344.1 coordinate 26,482,236, forward strand.
ATGTATGTTACATCATGACATCCACACCCGATCTCCATACATGCGGAACGCCATAGATCCGTGGCCAATGAGTATTGTTCGCATGTACGCGCTGTGAAACGAACTTCCATCGTGCTGACAAGGTAACAGGCCCAGAAAGATGTTGGAAATATTCTGAAACTCTATGAATATGCATAGAAGCTATCCCAAATTCCGGCTGAAGGAATAAAATGGCTCAATGCAGGATTTCTCTTTCTTAACACATTACCGACCATGCGAATTGTGCCTGAATATACGGTAGCCTTAAACATTCCTAGATTTAACACTCTGACTGCCATGCTGAATTAACTGAAAGTAACAAACTTTCAAAAGTTTTATATAAAATGAGTGCAACCACAAATTATGCCCATTTTAGTCAATAATATTAGTATCTTCTATCATCTTTCTACTGCTTCTATTAGATATTATTCGATATATTTATTAATACTAGACATGATCAAATAAATGATGATTGAATCTATGTGTCACATATAGGTGACATGGCAGTCAAAGTGTTAAGCACCCATAAAGCTTCAAATAATAAAGTAATGATTATCTTATATTTCCTACAACTTACACAAAATGCATGAAAGTAAAAATATGTAAGAATTTAATATATTTTCAAAGTGTGTTAACGTTCAAAACAGACAAGTTTATGCAATGGTACGCCCCCAATTTAGGAATATGTCAAGTACATATATTCATTAATTTTGTCAGCAGAGCATACTTTACATCTTCTATGAAGATACTTCCTTAAACATAAACATAAGAAATGTACCTAAACACAGTTATTACGTCTATACTAAAAAATCGCAACGTGTCGCTAAGGAGATTTCCCCAATCGGTCAGAAACGTGTTCATGAAGAATTCAGTCAAAAAATAGTCAACGGTGGAAGAAAGGATTCGGATCTGTTTGTTGTCTTCGGTTCACCTGGTCGGTGAAGATATTCCGTGGGGAAAAGGGTCTCGCGCGACTATTTCTCGTCTGAAGCGCTCTTCTGTTCCATTTAAGCGAAAGCATTACTTCTCGTCAAAGTGGAAAGTTCGTTCATGAAAGAAAGCCCAGCGCAGATATTTAAAGGAGCCGCTGTTTGAACTCGATTCACCGTAAGAGCGCATACATATGCACGTAAGTCGCCATCAGTATTCCGTGGTTCGAGGTGTCTCAGTTGTGCCTCGTGAAACTACTCTTTTGTTGTTTCTTTTTCCGTGGAAACCCGGGAAAACTTCTTGAGCGTCACAAAGGCATAACGTATGGGATAACTTGTAACTTGCAAATTTATACGATAATGGTTTCTTATACAGTGTGATCAAAAAAAGTGTCCAAGACTTTTGAGGGCTTATAGTACTCACCAAGAGGAGTAGAAAATGTCTAATCAACGTAGGTCCTAAAATCAATCCTTTCAGTGTAAAATCAACTTTTATTCTTGCGCACGTTCGTCATGAGTCTAAAAAGATAATAAAAAAAATAAATAAATAACGTGGTGGACTTATGACAACGAATAGAGAATGCATGTCGTACAACACGAGACATGGAAGGAATATTTGGAAATCTACATCTGTAACGAGTGTGAAAACAAACTTCTATATTTTTCATCGAAAGGTTGATTAAACATTTTTTACTCCTCTCGATGAATACTATTAGCCTCCAAAGTCTTACACCCTTTTTTTGATCAGCCCGTATAAAGGACAATCATTCTCAGCAGAGCACCTATAATAATAAATATATATTCAATAATCAAATTTTTTTCAATCTGAGAGTATCAATATTCAGAACCAGTGTCACGTATTCCACTGTCGAACGCTCCAAAATTTCAAAATATTGTATCATCGCTCATGATATCACACGATGTGTCATCGATCGTGATTTTAGCAGTGCAGCGACCGACGCCCACCACGATTAAAACCTCTAAAACAGAAACAGCAAACCGAAGGATCGTCCGACCCCTCTACGCTCTAATGAATGAAAATTTTAAATTTCCTTGAGTGAAACAGGAATATCATACACAATATCCATGAGTCTACAGCTAATTACAGACTGAAATTATTTTTCAAAGACGATGTTGCTAATAACTGAAAAGTCTCTCGATTTCTACAATTTTTAAAAATTCATAGGTTCCATGGACGAAGTGTTTCGGTCGCCAGAAAATCTGGATCGACGAAGTTCCGTTTAATTCTCAGGGGTGGTTCGTAAAAGTTGTACAAAACGTAGGGAATGTTCCTCGTGGTCGGGAAACCGTTTTTCGCGTGTTGCAGCTGCGGTCACTGACTCTCGTCATTAATTTCGTGTTACTGCCTCGACGTGGTTCCATCGTGTGTGCACGTTCGAACGGAATATCGATTCTTTCACGGGCTGCACCGCGGACGGCATCGAAACATACATACCCAGAGCCGCGGCATCGCATCGAGCTCGTTAGAACGAGAAAACGTCCGACAGTGATTTTCCGCGGTAAGTTTTCGATGCGCCGACGAACATTTCAATAGGGTGCATCGATTCGATTAATTACGCTGAGAGTACACCGCGGGTGCGTTAAGTTCGTTAATTTGATTGATCGAGGATCGATGACGCAGGGTTTCCGTTTGTCAACGAGATTCGCTGTATCTGTAAACACGCAGAGGCCATCGGCGCGCGTCACTTCAATTCAGATCACTCCAGACGAGCAATTTTAATAGCACTTTCAGTTAATTCAGGCCCTTAATATGAATCAGAGCGATTGAATTAAATTGAACTTTTAATGATAGAGTGAGCAGTCTCCCGCGGTCACGCAGAAAGAAAGTAATATCTTTCTGCTCCTCTTTGTGCCTCTTGCTGCAGGATATTGCGTAAAGCAATTTTCAATTGTTTAATGCGGACGAGGCACTCATGAAACAATTGCAATTCCTCAGACACCTTGCAGCGTTCTTTCAAATATTACAGAGTAATTTTCATGTACTCTTATTCATGTAGAAGTGTTCTACAATCCCTGCTTCTCATAAAAGAGATCTGTTCAAGTTTTAACAATCGAAAGCTTCGATTAAATTGAATACGCTATCGGTAGCAGCAAACGAGATAATGACTGGATCCTGTGTCAGCTTCATCGGTGTTTCCTTGTTCTCTTCTTTTTTTCTTATCGGGGGATCGAAAAGTGTTGAGTGTCAGACCGTTAAGTGGGTGCTAACAACTCGAATTCTTCGGGTTCGTTGCCTCGAGCTGATTAGCGAGAGAAAATCGAACGCCTCTGCCTGCAACGCTGACGAACATCTCTTTGCTAATTGACTCATATGCATTTCAGACCTTCCTTAACGAGCTTCCAGCGAATATTCTTCTTCGATCTCTGATCTCTGTACGTTCTTTCGGATCCGAGGATCATAATCCACCGTGAAAATCTGATACACAGTTTTTCCAAACGAAAGGACACTGACCTCAGATCGGATGGAAAGGAGGCAATTTTTAATCAATATAAATTTGTAAATACTGTGATTTTCTTTGATACTTTGAGCAGCATTTATGAACATCAGCATTGCCATATGCTTTGTTTCTTGAATAAGACTCTCGGATTCGGGCACCGTAACTTCCGTTACACGGCTTTGCAATTACTTCGGCGATCGTGTGTTCGATCTTATCAACGTCGCTTCGGCGTATTACGCAATTACAATAAATCGTGATAATGGAAATTAATCCGATACGCGGTTTTGCCGATGCGCTCGTCGGTATCGTTAATTCACCGTCGACGTTTCGATGTTCCGTTGCTAATCACAATTAATTACGAGCCCTGCGAGGCCCTACCGTGAGCCACGATTACGAAATTTCATTATGATCGGTGTATAACCGTATTAACCCGTTTCGTGGAATGAAACCCGTCGATCTCGAGCTTCGAATTTCCTTTCATCGATCATCTTCGAATCATGTTCTTGTCCAAACGTTTTATCCGTCGCGTCGAGGTCTTTCGGATGTCTTGACATCTTGAAAATTTTGTGCTTTGATCTGAAACGTGGACGATGTTAATCTGAATTCAAATGGTACCGTTTGCTCAGGTTCTCGACAAGCAGTTTATGCCGGTGAATAAATAAAACTTGTAACGGAGACTCGCTAATGAAACCGCTACGAGGAGGAGTTCATTTTCAGTCTACCATTTATCATTCGAGCTCGTTCCGTTTTCACCTTTTGTCTCGTCTCGAATACGTGCCACTGGGTCGCACAGGAAACGAAATCCTGGCACGAGAAAATGCGACCAAGAGAATTTCAGAGGGACATCGACTGCGAGGAGGTCGACGCACGTATAACACGCCAACCATAAATTGCACGAGAAAATTCACGCGGAGTTCCTTCTGGATCTCATGAATCTCTGAACAGAAGAATCTTTGCTTCTTCCTCGAGGGACGGAGCCTCTGTACCGACAGTGATTTTCTCGTTACTATTTATTTCTTTTTTTTTTCTTTTTTTTATGCCTTGCACATTTCTGTCAATCTGAGAGATCCTTCTGTTTTGTACATCTACAACGAACCATCCAATTATGTCTTTCCAAGGCTACTTTTCTCAATGACACTCTGGTCTGATTGCAACGCTTTGTCCCAAACTGTGGGTCAAGAAGAATTCGAGACAGTGGCGCAAAAAGGGAACTCTATGAAAGGGAAGAAGCAAGTGCTCGGTTGAAACGAATAAATGGGATCGGGATTATGTAGCCTTCTAGCTGTGGGATAAACTATACAGGATGTTTCAGAACTGTACAGATGCTTTTCACAATAGAAACTAATCCCTCATGAGACTGAATTTGTAGACAAGCAAAGTAAAAATTACAAAAGTTTTGGAATCTATAGCATTGCACGCCAAATTGCTCACAAAATCAAAAGTAGAAGAGACTGATCAGGTTTCTATGTCGCTCAGTTGATAAGTTTATGAGATACTCATATACAGGGTGGCCCACGCAACTGGAACAAGTCATACCTCTCTTTTGATTGCAATTCGAAAAAAATGTTAGAATCTCTTTGAACCATTCACCTATTTCCTCTATCATTTTTTTCTAATTGCAATCAGAAAAGAGGTATAACTTATTCCAGTTGTGTCGACCACCCTATAGAGCACTTACATCTAGCACTAGATCTACCAACGATCAACGTATACCTATTTCATCGAGGCGATCAAAACAACACGTTTCAGGAAAAATACGTAATTCGAGGAAATAATATTTATTTATATTTTTCTGTAGCTTTTAAAGTGACCATAATAGTCGTGAAAAATAAATCGTACATAGTAAAATTGCAAACCAGTCATTTTGACTGGCTTGGTAGTTCTAGTGTTAAAACTGTTTCCACTGGTTCGTGCAGAGCGGTAACAGTTAAGTTTCTGCCTGTAATTCTGAAACACCTTATATAATACGCCCGCGCGTACATAAAAGCCAATCGGGCGACGGATGGATCGATATGGCTGTGTCGGTTTCTCTCCCTTATTCTACAGATATATCAATGCTCCACATTGTGCCCCGTCCCTCTACTTGCACTGGGTGCTCCCTTTGACCCTCTGCACCTCACGATGACTTTCAAGCTACGGAAAGAAAAAGATAAACAGGATTAGAAAGGTGCGCTCGTCGACCGAACACACTCGCGGTCTTTCTCCGCGTCTTCGTGGCTCCAGGGGATCGTTAATTATCCCCTGGGAATGATAGAAATGAAACCGGCTACGTGCCTTGCACGTCTGAATCGCGAATCCGCTGATTTGGACCGAATCAGGACGTCCACGAATTTCGATAACCCTCGAGTGCAGCAGATAGAAAGCAACATCCGGATTCTACAAATAGACGCAATCGATGATAGTAATTTACTGACGAATTTCATGACATAACCGGGGGTTGCTTTCACCGTGAAACAAGGCTTTTAGCGTTCGTCATGTGTTAGACGGTTGACTCGCAATACTTATCGTCCCGATGAGCATATAACGAGATACCGGGCATAGAAGTTACCGGTGATAAGGAATTTTTATATGCACGTTATCAACGTTTGATGCGACGAACGCAGGATGCGGTTCTCACCGCTCGTAACTCGTACGCTCCAGCTACTTTTCCTGTTGTGTCGAGATCATGCGAATTCCATCGAGGTGTTTGAAAAATGAACAGTGGCCTTCACTATATCCTCTGATGAGTGTCCTCTTGAAATTGCTTCGAATATTATTTAAATTTCGAAAGTCTCGATTTTTCGTTTCGCAAATTTTCTTCTCATAAATCGAAAGGATGAGTTAGACTACGTGCATCCGTTTTACACGGTGCAGTTATCGATCTAAAAAAAAGGGGAGAGATTGTGAAACGGAAATGGCATGCAAGAAACAAAGGAAGGCTAAAGCCGACGATAAAAGCGACGTATTTTCGGAGCCACTACTGGCAAGATAAGACGCTGTCGAAGCCAATACGGCTTATAGATTTTCGTTGCATCTTGCCAAACGAAGCAAAAACACAGCTCGTCACGTTTCATCCGCAGAGAGAGAGAGAGAGAGAGAGAGAGAGAGAGAGAGAGAGAGAGAGAGAGAGAGAGAGAGAGAGAGAGAGAGAGAGAGAGAGAGAGAGAGAGAGAGAGAGAGAGAGAGAGAGAGAGAGAGAGAGAGAGAGAGAGAATTCTCGATAAATTATTCCCCTGAACTAATTTTTTGGACGCTCTCCTGGAAGCCCTCGCAACAATGCTCTTATCAATTATGCACGAGACTGGTTGCAACTTCCTTGGACAGTTTATCGACTGTTCCATGTACAGCGGGGAACGGCCTGCAAAATATCGACTTCCTCCTCTGTGACGGGAGCCAAAGTTTTGAAATCACTGTCGCTACCCAACAGAAATAATCTAATCCATTTTTAGTGATCTTCGGTCCGCCGGAGAATGATTTTTCACTGAATTCAAATTTCAGAATACAAATGCGAGATTTCACAGCGAAATACGTGAATAAGATGCATTATACGGTGTCGTGTGCAACCTTGCACCGAGATCTATGTACATTTCCAGCGGTTTGCCGTTATGTGCACATACAGGTAGGAATTGGACCACAACGTACGTAATATATTGGTCCTCGAGGCCTGTGCGCATCGCGGTTTCGAGAGGTCGAAAGATCGACGCGGGTGACAATTCGATCACCTGCCGTTCTCCAAGGCTGTTTTGATATTTTAAAAGATTTAATTCACAGTTCCTTCGAGCGTGACAAATGTATTCGACGGATAAATCATCAACGTTCTATCGCAGGAAAAACGAGAGGTCGATTGAGAGAATTATGCAAATGCAGGTGTATCGGTTATGAAAAAAATTCTGCTGGAAAAAGCACGGTATCGATTGAATTTCATTAGAAACCTTGAACAACGATGTCGACGGAGAAAAAATCAGCTACAAGGCTTTTTTTCTATCGAGAATATCCACGGTGTTATTCCACAGAGGGACGTTTCGTTTTGTCAATGATAAAATCGCGATCGATCCAGTCGCCGCCGCAATTAGGCGAAAATTCGCGACAGAACGAAATTGCTGGCTCGTTGAAATATAGTGACACGATCTCTGCACGAGATTACGATAATAATCCCTGGATCGTAACAATTTAATCGTTCGAACGTACTTTTTGAAGCAACGATTGCAATATCGTCGCAACATGTAAATGAAGCATTCACCCTCGAATAAATAACAGGTTAATAAAAAAGCTGAACATCGATCGCTGATTATTAGAATGCATTATACTACTGCCGTCATGGCCATCCGGAGCACAACCCCACTCCGGCCTACCCCCACTCTGCATCCATTCTCCTCATACACGCTGTGATCTGTGACGACGATGGACCGAGGGGGAACTGGCGGGAAATGAAACGCAGGGAACGGACCTAGAGTGGGGGAAGGCCGGAGCAGGGCTGCGCTCCGGATGGCCATGACGGTACTACTCTGATGATTTCATGGATGTACGATTGCATAATATCACACAATCTTCTGTTGAACTTATTCTTTATCTTGACGTTCTAATTGACTCAAGATACAATTTTACAGATCATTTCAAACACCAATTGCTAAAAATGTTAATTTATCAAATAAATTAATTTCTGTAGTGGATCTACTTCGTCACTTGCAGGTTAATAATTGAAATTTATTATGTATAAGAACAACATTTGAATATATTATAGTAAAATATTGCTTCGTATAACCCGGTCGTAAATCTGTCTGGTGGAAAAAACGCTTGTTCTTTCAGTGTGGAACACTTTAGGAACCTGCTAAATTGCCCCGAGAAAGGGAACGAGCGTCTTTCATAAACGACAGCTCGTCAATATTAGATGATATCGGTTCGATTGTTCGAATCGACCAGCAGCCCGTGTCGATTGTATCGTTGTGTTCTTTCTTTTATTCCGTGGGAGTGTGACTTTCAATTACAGCGCTTAATTACACGTGACACTCGTCGCTCGTAAAGCCACGAGGTTGCGTATATCAAATCATCGAGCCTCGTCGCTGAAAGGACCGCTGAATTAAAACGACAGGGACGATACGAAATCACTTCATTTATATCCGTCCATTTCGAAATGGAGAAACATAATTAAGAGAGATTTCGATATTCCCAAGTAAAAACGAGAATCAGAATTTTCTGGAGAAATATATTGAAGAAGTTGGATACTTATAACTCTGGAGATAAATATCGGTATAGAAATTAATGAAGCTAGTTGCGATGATTCCAACGAGACAGCCTAATATCGAGACCTCAAACGGTATTGACTGTAGGGATCTTGTCCCTGAAAGCCTCTGACGATGAATGACTTGAATACTTCTATTAAAGCCTCATTAAATTGAAATATAAACACAATTTTAATATTATAATAAAAAAAGTACCGAAGTCTTCCAAAGTTCTTAAACTATCCATTCAGCACAAATTGTAGACCCTGTACCAATAGACAGCATATTTAATTCTTGTTACAAACTGAGTAGCAGAATTCACAATAGAGAATAGTAAAAATGTTCACAAATTGTCCATAAAGTTATTAAAGCAGAAAAGCACACGTTTGTAGGAACTTTGTCCTTTACTCCCATCCACCAAATTCACCCCTGAAATTACGTCCTAGGTGTGAAACACCCTGTATACATCGTTACGTAATGATGCATCGGGGAAAAAATCGATCGCTCAAGTAAAAGGGAATTTCACGCTTCTTGAAAGGCGATTAAGGACGCAACACTACGCTGTGAACGTGCAATAGTGATTTCCTTGGCCGGGCGCGTACTTATTCGTTTTATGCACCGCTCCGAGGAAGGTCGACGAAGAAACACGCCGACGACGACCGTTGCCGTTCAGGACGGAAAAAGAAGGTTTCTGTGTCGTAAATATCGAAACAACTCCGCGGTGCTTTAATTAACGAATCTAATAACGCCGATCCCATGAATCGGCCTCGATCCGTCCTGGTTCAGCCCTCTAAATAGCTTTATTAAATGAATTTGCGTGGATTTAATAATCAACGAGAGGCCGCTTTAATTTCCCTTCAGACCTCTGTACAGAGAGCGGGTCCATCGGAAACGGAATACCTAATTATCTCTTCGACGGTTCAAGATACGAGAAAATACTCAAGACGAGAGTTTAATGGACTCTCGTCGAGAAGATAATCTTCCTCGGGGAAAGTTCGCTACGGAATTGCTTCCGTACCCTTTTTTTCAACAGATCCACAACGATCAAGATGTTTCAAACTGTATCATAGGCTCGTCGAGTGGGTGGTCCAAAAATATTGCTCGCAGTTTTTACGATCGCGACTAGCGAGGACGATCCGAACACGTGCTCATAGATACAAAGGTACGGTACCGGTAGTAATAAAACAAAGCTCTGTTTGCAGGGGAGCTTGATCGCGCCGCTATACGTTGTATATCTTCTCCACGTCTTGAAAAGTGGGACACGACGAAGATAACGTGGCTAAATCGTTTCCACCGTAATCATTACGTAAACGTTACAGCAATTACGAATCCGTAGCCGGCGCGTATCGTGCAATTAGAAAAATGCCTCGCAAGCCGCCCTTCTTTCGCGAGAGGGGGTTCAAACGCGACTTACGGCGCAATACGATTAAACGTCGAACAAACGTGCCTCGCTTTTAATCCGTTTCAGTCGGAAAACGTACGAACCGGAGTCGAGTGCTCGAAGAAGCTGTTTAATTCGTGCAACGTACAGGCAAAGCGCACAATAGACTTAATATGCACCGTTGAGTCGACAAAACAGATACCTTGATGTCTCAAGTACGACGTACTCCTCGAAACAATTAGAGGATCTTCCAAATATCGGAGATGAAAGAAACAATGAACATAGAATATTACAATGTTTTCACTGAATAGTACGCGGAGCTATTAAAGTGTTCGATGCTTGTATACATAAGAAACGATTCAATTTAGTTTTTTTTAGCGTTTTGTTCTGACGTATGTCATACTGCAATTTTGATTTAACTCTTGACTGACTTCGACTGAACTCTGTACTATTTACGGACCGCTGTATACATTACGATGTTCAATGAACTGAGGATGACCTTAGCCTTTAGTTATTAGACAAATAAGTTTGGCTCTGCACGAATTTAGCCTTTGAACTAGCCAGGCGATGAATAATCTTTTCGGAGGCAGCCAGAGGACAATCGTTGAACAAACTTAATGACTCACGGGCCTGTCATCCGACGGTAAAGAGAATACGGATGAAAGTATTGACAAGCCGTATCTACCAGTGTAAGAAGCTAAATTGTATGGTAATTTGTTACAATGACTCGATCAAAGTCGACAAAGTTAATCACCGAAAAACATCGACGAGATAAATAGATAATGCAGGCCTACATATGTGTCATGATTTCTAAGAATAAAGTTAATTATCTGTACCTCAGTCAAGGTTAATTTGGCCTATATCGATTGGGCATTTCTTGATTATTTTTAGGACTACTGTAGGCTGCATTCTATGATATCGTTTTTAGAGCGGCCCGCGAGTATTATAGATAACCTTGTAATTGGTCGTTTTGTTAAACAGCGACAGGGTTAATTCGATGCCGGAAGGACGTACAAAAATACGTGGCGTGAAATCGCCCCGATAAAGCGTCGAGACGCTCGAGTGGACAGTTTTCCTGGCTAACCGCACGATAAAAAGGAACCGTTTCGTGGCTTTATCGTGAGGCGAATATCGATCTGCGTTTCCCCGTTAATCGGCTAACTTGGCACGTGGAAATCCAGTTCGTTAACCGTGTCAGAATCATCGTATCGTTCGACAACCAATATATCAACCTACAGGCGCAACCGACAAACTTTTCCAGTTCATTTAACAGGCCAATCTGAACAAAAAATGTCACGTGGACCGTGTACCTCGTTTTACTCGTTGCAATCCTGTTTGACCACAACTTTCCATACGATATGAGGATGCTGAAAATAATTTACTAATGATTTAAATGTTCGTACATATAATATCAAAAGCAAATATTTAAAACTACTGCTGATGACATAGGTCTTTCCAAACAAACCAAACAATAAATGAACCTAATGAATCATCTGTGACAGTGATGGATCTTCAAATCAAGTTAACAAGACATATATTCATACATTTTCTACTCGGAATGACATCTACTATCTTCCAGTTTCTTTATTCAAATCTTAAATCATTACACATGGAATGGATCACAGAGTATTATTTAACTGCATCCTCATATCCAAACTTTTTCATACATCCTCCACAATTAATACAATCTCTTACAATTCATCCTGTCGCAATGAAAGAAAACCAAATTCCATCAATAAATCAAGTAACGAGAACGTGTAGTTCAAAAGCATCGAAATATTTTCCCGAGACACCGTGTATCTATAGAAACATAAAATCCGTCCTTGCAGCCGGTGGAGCGAGCCAATTGCGACGAACGCTTTGGCGGTCGTTCAGGATCCTTCTGCAGGTAGCTAGAGGCTTATGAAAACAATGAGAACAATAAGGAGCATGTTACCTGAGGGATGTTCGCGTTCAGCTGACGGTTCAAGGAGTCCCGTTCCTTCTCGACCTCCTGCAGCCTCGCCTCCGTTTCCTGCAGCCGTTCCTGGCTCTCTCGCAACGACTCCATCAGCTTGTCTCTCTCGTCCAGCATCGAAACCATCAGCTGCTCGAAGTTCGCATCCTCGCCGGAGAATTGCGAACTTCGCTGGCTGATGCTGTCCTCCGCGATCGTCGGCATCACGTCGCACATCATATTCCACATTTTGCGTATCCTGCTGTCTCACCCTCCTCTCTCTTTCTCTCTCTCTCTCCTCCCCAGCACACTCCACTTCGAGCGAGAACGCACGAAAATGAATCAGACGGCACACAAGAATTTCAACAGAAAAAAACAAAGAAGAACACACAAACCTATGGGGAGAGACACGAGGTGTATCGTGTTCACGTGCACGCCAGAATATCTCCACCTGCAGTTCGATCTTTTTCAGATAGTAGTCATTTTCCTCGATTTCCACTCGCTTAACCTCTCCTTCTCTCTGTCTTTGTCTAGCTCGCCGCTCGTCCGTCTGTCTCTCTCACTCTAACGAGCGACGATAGCACGCGCGGTATCCCACTATTTTTCTTCGCACGATCAAATGGATCCACCGAGTGCGTGAGACACTCGTGAGCGTTTATTCTCACTCGTGGAGGAACCCACTATCGGTAACTACCACCTACCGGCGAAATCATCGATTTTTCGACAGTTCGGCCAGCAGCGGCAGCCGACTCACCGTAATCGAAATTCATATCCCATGCTGTTTACGCACGTATCGACGCGTACGAGTGTTCTTCAGAATCGATCGAGCTCCGATAAATCGATGCACAGGGGTTTTTTCTTCTGTTTTTTTTTGACAGATCGCGGACACGCTCGAACGCGACCACACTTCAATCCCTTATGGACTGACTCGACACGCGCACCCTTTCCTTTCCATCTCGTCGACTTTCAATCGGAACCACGGTGCAGACCTGACACCCACGGGGCACTTCTCTCTCGTGACCGGCCAGCCGAGTATGACAACCGAGTACAGCAATCGTCGAGCACCACGAGACGATCGCTCCGTTTGACAACGTTCGTTCGCCGCCTCGGTCTCATTCAAACCCGATTTCACACGTTCACCGTGGTGGATCGTTGTTGTGTTTCCGAAGTTCAGCGAATAACAAGGAAACTGTGCGATTACCAGGGTTCAGCCTCGACACGGCCGTAGTCGTCCGTGGATTTCCCGATTTACCATCACCAACCGAGACGATCCGATCCCGGTACGTTCGAGCACTGCGCGAGGCACGAGTCAGCGTGCAACGATCGCCATTTCGATGGCATTATCGCGGACGAGCCGACCACTGACACACCTACGGTTCGTTCCTACCGCCCAGCCTCTACGCTACTCCATTTCCGATACCGGCGGCCATCTTACGCCGTGACGTCAGCGCCCGAAGCTGCACCGACTCCGCCCGAACGCAGGACCAACGATAGAGTCGCGTTCACAATCGAGCGACCGCATCGATCCGTCGTTCAGGGTGCATCCATATGCGACGGATCAGCGCGGGAAATTTCAACTTCCATCTGGCCTCGAGCCATTCGAATCCCTTGCACCTGCACATGAATGTATATGTATGACAGTGTATACGAATAAAGAGACTTTTATCACGACGCAATATTACGAGCACTGTTCAATGAGCAATGAAACATTTTTATTAGAATTTTTTAAATCTACTTTTATATGGCTTGTTTTATTTAAGTATGCACTGCGAACTTGTTTTTGTTGAAGATTTCTCCGATCGGGGACACGCGTGTCCTAGCGACGAACCAATCAATGTTATGTATTATTCGAAATTTGTTATGAACACTTTTACGCCAGGACAATCATACATTAAACTAGAAAGTAACAAATTTATTGACGGATAAAATAAATGCGTATATGTATAGAAGGATCATGCGACTATCATATAATAAAGATTATATTTTTTTTATAATTTTCCACGTATATATCTCGTTAAATAAGAAAAAACTTTTATTTTAGCTAATATCGCGCTAAGTTCAAACTTCACGATTAAAATTTCAATTAATGCGATCAACAAGAATTTTAGAAACATGTGATACCGCTGCAATTAAAAATGTATGATATTTCGATGTAATATCGTTGATCTTCCGAGTTTCATTAAAGTTTAAAGAGCAGTTCGTGCAGAGAGGTCTAATTGGCACATTCTGAAAGTTAGTTAGCAGCCGGTTAATGTAATAATTTTTGGTGGACCTGAAAGGGAGGGAAAAATCGGGGAGGCTTAGTTTTCACGAAGACGGAGACTGCGCTAAAACGTGGGATGCTGGATGATCAATACCGACTGCTGTGTCAGATTCTGGACCAAGAAATACAGTCGAGAGAGACAGACAGAAGTGAGCATCATGAATGCAGCGACGCACACTTGTCCACCAGAAGCAGTCGGTAAGGAATCTTATTTCAATTCAAAACATTCTGGAAAACAAATTGTATATCAAACAAAATCTACTAAAATATCAGCGGTACTGTGACAACACCCTGTTGTATATAACAGTTTTATTACGCCCACACTGCTCCACATACAACAAAACAACGTAACTTTCTCCTTAATTGTCTTCTATTTCAATTTCTTAACGTCTAACATGAATAACACAATATGTTTTTGAAATATCTCCAAAGTGAAATTTGTTTTGTAAGTGTTCTGGAGTGACTACACGAGTGCTGGTTGAAATGCACGCCAGATTTTTTCTGCTTCTCGAATTATTTTGTATTCGTCTGGGTTTTAGATCTAGCCGGAAGCGATTCGATCGAAGATATCGCTGAATCGGTGGACGAGCTGCGTGAAAAATTAGCGAACATGAAGAGATTGATGGAAGAACGGAAGACCACCACCCTGGGCGAGATCAGTGCTAGAAAGAGAAAAGAGACTACAGATATAATAGATGGGAATTTTCTGTCCTGGATATTTGGTTCCGCGCTAATCGTGATTCTGAGCGTCAGTTTTTACGCCTTCTACAATCTCTATCATGCGGTGCTGAAGAAATTTCCTTCCCATCACACAGAACTGTAAAAAAAAAGGTGATTTTAGCCTTTGAAAATATCTTGCATACTTTTTCAAAAACAAGTGTTTCTCATGCTACTATGACTTTCAGGAGAGATCACTGGAAGATCCTTAAAATTATCGTGACACAATTTGTGATATTCTGGATGCGTTTCTCTGTATCTAACAAACAAGAACAAGTATATAGAAGGGATGGATCTCTCAATGGTTCTTGGAGACAATGTTGACTGGTAGTTTTGTTTGATACAACAAATATTCATAGTTGAAATTTCTTTGTATTCTATTGGGAATATTAGCAAGATCGACGGAACTTCATTTCTCTTTGCTCTGAATGCTGCAAATTGAATCTTCTATTCGAGGAACAAGAATATTTAAGGGATGAAATATCGTGAGGAAGTTCCTTTCACGTGCATTTAAGAAGTTCATCGAGAATTTAATAAAATTGTTTATCTGCTTTCCCCTTTCGGTTTAATGCCATCGTATGCATCCGAAAACAGACGTAAAGTTTATCATGCAAACAACAATTTTACGAGAAAATCTGCTATTTAACTGCTACGTTATACATCAGGAAAAAAGAAAGTGCCTTAAAACATCTTTCCGCACACGCATAATTTTAACACGCAATACTGTATGCGAAAATGATCTCTACAATTCCTGTGTTCTGTTCCTGAATATCAGAGTTTAAACCACCAAATTCTGAATTTTAAATTGAGACATGATAAAATTGATGGAGTGATTTTAAATGTATTACGAGTCTTCTCGAGTTTAGTTTTAAGTGTATGCAATTATTGATCGTACAATTAACCGTGGAAAACTTTCATATCGATCATTTATTCGAATGTGTGTACATATTGTGAATATTAAATAAAAATTCGATTCAATCGACAGGGATTTAATTTTCCTAGCCTCTTCATCGATCTTTCTGTTTCTCTTTGATCGCGCGTGCTAATTCTGTTCAATACGAGAAACAATACTGCGGACAGTTAACGAATAATAATTATTGTACACGCAAACAATGGGTGTATTTGTCATGGTAAAGCGAAACAACTCACGCGAGAATGTCTCGATTTCTCGATACCCGTAGCTGCAATCATTAAAATACGCGATCAGTCTTAGGGAAAAGATACATTTGCTACAAAAAGTATTTTCAAACAGAAAAGCATAGCTTAAACCTACAGAATAGCGACTTCTTGTTCTCCAGCTCCTTGGTAAAATTGTTCAGCATCTTCTGATAATCTTGCTGTTGCTGAAATTAAATAACTTCTCATTATTCTCATATAGATATTATTACCGAGTATCGTTCATTTTCTACAAACGGAATTACCTTCAGCACTTCGCTTCTGAGTGCTTCTCGGCGGACCGACAAACTCGAAATTTGGTTTTGCAAAGTTTTTACCTGTCGACACGTGATTCGTATCAAACGAAATTACTTAATTCACCTAAGACTAGGACGTTATTCATCTAACCTCCTCCTCGGTTTTCCGAACATCCCTCTTCAGCTCGGTCACCAACGACCGATACCGATCTCGACAGGTAGACGTTTTGTTCTCCAGATCGTTCAGAACCTTCTCCGCGTTCTTTATCTCGCAATGCGATCGTTGTAGCTGTAACCGGCCGTGTAAATCTTCATTTATGATACTTACGATAAGTAAACGTTGACTCTCACCGCGTGCTCCTTTTCCGTAAGCTTCTCCGTCAGCACTTCCAGTTTATCCTCCACGCTGTCGCGACTCTGAAACCATTTATCGAGAATCATTTAAAAAGACAATAATAAACAACAATAAGAATCGACCCAAGCGGAGGAATAGAAAATCTTCAACTTGTTTATTTTCCTCAAACTCTTACGACTTTCTTTTCATTCAAGGTCATTTGAAGGTCAACATGTTAGACACGCTTAAATTCGATTCTTTGTACATTCAACAATATGATCATAAAAGTATGTCATTATTAGGCCACGGATGTTTATACAAATATATATTCTTAAGGTTCAACAATATTTATGTTGACATAGTCAAAAACATTAAATTTTGCTGTAACTGTACTTTGTGCTTTATATACTTAAAAAATGTACTCTTCAGTTCCCTTATGTTATTGAATATACATATTTCGAATATATGAATATCTTAAATTATATAAACATCCTCAGTCTAGTCATTGCTGTACAAAAAATATCGATGACCTTGGAAACTTAAACGAAAAACTGAGCTCGAAGGTGTGAATTGTACTCTTGTATTAATTATATAACTGACTTCAATGGGATATTCAGCATCTCTGCTTGCGTGTTGGTGTATAGCCTGCGATGAACAACGGGCATTGTTAAAATTAATTGGAATATAAGAATTTGTATTATC
Organism: Macropis europaea; assembly: GCA_916610135.2. Classification (NCBI taxonomy): domain Eukaryota; kingdom Metazoa; phylum Arthropoda; class Insecta; order Hymenoptera; family Melittidae; genus Macropis; species Macropis europaea. The sequence goes on from OU744344.1 coordinate 26,499,585, forward strand.
AGAAGAAAGATCGTATGAAACTCACGCATTTTTTCAGCTCCTGCGTTCGTGGCGTGTACTGCCGAATGATGTTATTAATTAATGCGAAATTTCTTTTATTATACTCATAATATCTGCGGGCGGAGTAACTCTTACCATAACCATGAGAAAAGTGACAACGCAGTATACAATGAATAGAAAAATACACAATATTTTAAATGTGTTAATCGCTAACAACGCAAGCCACATTATGGAAAATTTCTTCAACGTTTTGAACAGGGACCAACGTGAAAACGCTAATAACAGATACAAACGCGTAAATTTACTACAATTATCATCTTATCAATAAAAATCGAAGATCAAAAGCAAAATGAACGATTCGACTGGACGTTCGTGCGCGGTTTCCATTTTGAACGATCGGTTTATCGCGCGAGTTCGAGAATTGAAGTACCTCGATGACGTCAAACATTTCGACTTATCGATCGATCATATGAAAGCATGCCATGTATAGAAATTTAAAAATAATTCGATATATTCAACAATTACATAAACGAATTGCGATATATATACATATGCTATCATTATAAACTAACATTGATTTGCAATAACAAAAATAAGTTAAGAGTAATCAGATGTACAGAATATAAAGTATAAAGAAAAGAATAAGTTGTATTAGAGACCTTTAAACCACAGAACACCGAAGATGCTAATTTTATATATACTTTAATGTAGAATAATTACAAAAATGTATTCATACAGCAAATGATTGGATATGGATTATTAAATATATTTTATTGCAAACGTTAGTAATGGAGCACGTGTTCCAGAAATCCAGATACTTTGGAACAACGTTTTCGCATGTTTAAATAAAACAGCGTAATTATATAATATTTTATGCGTAATTTAATGCTGAAATACAGGTATCTGAAATGTGCGTCCGAATCAGTGTTGAAAAGAAAAAGCTTGGAAGGTGATAGAAATTATTCAAGCGGTATAACCTATAAAAATGGAATTTTCACGCTCAAACAGTTCGATAACAATGAAACTCATAAAAAGCACACGAATAATTTATCATTTCATGCAACAAGGGTGCCCTCGCAGTCGCAAATTGTTATCGCTGGCGCCGGTACAGTTGCAAATTCAGTTGCTTATCATCTTGTTGCTAATGGGTGGAATGATGTACTCATCCTGGAACAAGATAGGTACATGTTTACTTAACAAATGAAGTGAATAACAATGGTTAAATAATGAACCATATATGAACGTTTTCTATAGTAAAATCATGGATTTTTCTACTAGCTGCATTGGTTACTTTACATATACAAAACAGCAAGGAATTTTTAATTTCATTTATGAGAAAGGAATTTTTATTTTTAATTCAATAACAAGTAATATATGTATGATTATGGTTAAAAGTTATTTCTGGTTATGGTTTAGAAAAATTGAAAAACTTTTATTACAGGATTGGAAGTGGAACATCTCATTTTGGTTCAGGAACGCTTGGCCTGTTTAAGCCTATATCACACAGGAACTTAATTTCCTATAGCATTAAGTTGTATGAACAACTGGAAGGAATGGGATATGATATTGGACTAAAACAATGCGGCAGTATAAACTTAGCTCAAACCAAAGACAGAATGATAGCTTTAAAAAGGAGAATGGCTTATAACGGACCCACAGGTTTACAATGTGAAGTGAGGTTTATCTATTCAATATGAAAATTAAAATACTAAAGCAGTATGTTATTAACATATGATAAATTGCTTAGGTTTTGGGTAAAGAACAACTCAAGAGATTACATCCGTACATAAACACTGAGGATATTGAGGGTGCAGTTTGGGTTCCAGAGGATGCAGTAGCTAATCCTAGTGCAGTTTGTGAAGTACTAGCTAAATTAGCAAAAGTAGGGGGAGCAAAGTATGTTGAAAATTGTAGAATAGAAGAAGTTCACACTGAGAATGGAGCTGTGAAAAGTGTGAAAACTGAACACGGATTAGTTTTTTGTGAATACTTTGTTAATTGTGCTGGAATGGTAAAATCAATTCTTTACGAATATTACAATACATAATTCAGATACATTGCATAACTATAATATAAATACTTCTCTAAATTTGCTGTACAGTGGGCACGTGAATTAGGATTACGATGTAATCCACCAGTCAGAATCCCGGCATACCCTGCAGAACATTTTTATGCAATTGCTTCTCCTTTTACACCTTATTCAAATGTATCTTTACCATGTGTACGAGATTTTGACTCTCATTCATATATAAGAGACTGGCAAGGTATGCATTAAATTATAGTTTACAATATAAGTCATTTTTGTTTAATAATTTATTTGTTTTCAACATTAAAATTTACAGGAGATTTACTAGTTGGCTGGTTTGAACTAAAATCGAAACCCGCATTTGAAAACGGTACTGTTCCTACAAAAAATTGGAAAAATTATCTTATAGACGATCCTTTACATTGGGGACCCTTATGGGATAAAGTAGTACACAGATTACCGATCTTGAAAAACATAACGCCAAATGTGTATAATTGCCCCGATAATTTTACACCAGATGGGAGATGGATATTAGGAGAAAGTCCAGAAGTAAAGAATTATTTCGTTGCTGTTGGCATGAACGGAAATTCGCTGCAAGGTACACGATTGCTAATATTTTAATCGTTTACGTTTCGTAAGTAGAAGATATTGTTTCTAGGAGCCGGAGGAATAGGCAAAGAAGTTGCTGAGTGTTTAATAAACGGCGAATCTACGCAAGAATTACTTCCCTTTAGCGTACAAAGATTTCTAGACTTACATAGCAGTAAAAGGTATTTACAACAAAGGACGAAGGAAATAGTTGGCAGAAATTATGCAATTTTATACCCCCATCAATGCGAATATAAATATGCCCGAAGACTGCGTTGCTCGCCTTTGTATTCTGTTCTCGAAGAAAGAGGTGCAATTTTTGGAGTAAAAATGGCCTATGAACGACCACTTTACTTTGATTCGACCTATAGGAGTAAGCTAACGATTATTTGGCATCTCTTCTTCTCTACTTTGTTACATTCAACTGAAACATAACTAATGTAATTAACAGGAGGTCAAAAGAAACCAGTCATGCCGCCAGGCAGCTTTTACAAGCCTAAATTCTTTGACTTTATGAAGGAAGAATTTTTGGCATGCAAAGAAGGAGTAGGAATCATAGACATGAGTTCATTTTCAAAAATCGAAATCAAAGTAAGTACACAGAATATAATTATTCATAATGATTCTGATATAATCATTTATATATTCACAGTCTAGTCGTCGGGAAGTTGTAGAATATCTTCAGCAGTTATGTTCTAACGATGCAAACATACCAGTTGGTGGTATAGTACATACAGGAATGCAGAATGAAAGAGGAGGATATGAAAATGACTGTATACTGGTAAGACAGGCAGAAAATAGTTATTTTATGGTTTCGCCTACATCACAGCAAACACGCGTATATCAATGGATGTCTAGGTAAAAGAGTAATTAACCATATCTAAATATTATTTACAACAATATGATTGAATTTTTTCAAAAACACTTAAATTATTCTGTAGGCATTTACCGGTAGATCATTCTGTCGGTCTTAACGATGTAACTTCAAAATATACTGTTATCAATTTAGTAGGACCCAAAGCAACAGGACTGCTTTCAGAACTTTCCAATTCTAACATTAATTTCTCTCCTTTCACATACAAGGTATATTAGCTTTAGTAATTCTTATTAATCATTTTACTAGCCATGTATTTTCACGTAGAATCGTCTCGTTTCAGCCTATATCACCCGACTTTATGCATTCTATGTATACGTATTATGTGACGAATAATTGTATGTTAACAGACTGTAAATGTAGCGTACGCCTCGGACGTAATGGTAATGTCATTCACGCACACTGGTGAATCTGGTTATTGCTTGTATATACCCACAGAGTATGCGCTTCACGTGTACTCCAGATTAATCGAAATAGGCAAAGACTATGGGGTACGAGATGTAGGTGTACTCACACAACGTTTCATGCGAATAGAAAGATTTATTCCGTTTTGGGCTGAAGAATTGACACCGTTTGTTACTCCATATGAAGCTGGAAGCGGATACAGTGTGAAATTAGATGTAAGTAGATATACTCAACTTTATAAATATTTCAATAATTCAAAGCGTAACATTTTGAGTTTTTTCGATTAACGTAATAATCTGCTTCCATAGAAGGAATATTTTATTGGCAAATTTGCTTTACAACGCCAGAAAGAGCAAGGTGTGACAAAACGATTAGTATTGTTTGTGGTTAATGAATTAGATATAAACAAAGATGTGTGGCCATGGGGTGGTGAACCAGTTTACAGGAACAATGAATTCGTGGGAACTGTTACTTCAGCTGGGTAACTATTTACAATGATTAGCATATTTTTTATAATAGTGTCAAGTTATTAATGAATTGAGTTTTATAGGTATGGTTTTGCAACGGGGAAACATATCTGTCTTGGTTTTATCAGTTCTTCTGCACCAAGGCACATGCAAAGTGATACAAATACCATCACAACAGATTTTATAATGAACCCTACAGCTCGCTACGAAATTGATATTGCTGGTACCAGATTTCCTGTTAAACCTTATATTCATCCTTTACCCATACCTACATTAAGCAGTAAATTGAACAAAAAATATATTCCTACACCCGTAGTAGCATACGAAAGTGACGTATCCCGTTAATTCTTTTTAATTTATTTTTATCATTTGATTGATATTAGTTACCATATTTGTGACTTAAAATATATATTTTTATTTTTTGATAGACTGTCCCTTCCCACATACGTTTACATGTGTTTGTTATTTTTAATGTATTACCTATTTTAAGAGAATGTTCGTGCATTGACGAGTGCCTAAGTTTTTATACAAAAATATAAAAATTTTACAAAAAACAGAGATACATTTGAACAGTCAATGGAGTCCCAATGTTGTTTGTAATATGAGACTTTCTTACAAGATAGTTAATTTTTGATGAAATGCTGATAAGAGTATATCAACTCCAATATTTGTAGTTTAATCGATAGTTAATTGATATAGAATTTACGGCATTAAAAATTACAACTTTAAATTGAAAAATTTTTATGGTTTCTGCTTTATTTGCAGTTACACTAAATTAATATACATTTAAATGGATTTATTTATAGCAGATACATTTATACAAAGTTTAAAAGGCCACTAGATTGTACACTATGCTATCTTCAAAAATATTTTATGCATATGTACATTAATGCGACATTTAAATTCAGAAAGCAACAAATAGTTTGTGATTTCTTTTATGCGGAAGGTTTATAGAAACATTGTGATTTTTACACTGTAAATTGGATATATAATTTACCAGCAGTTATTTCTTTATGTGTAAATTATATATCAGTACATTATAATTTGTATTTTTGCTGTAATTATAATATATACTGGCTAGCTTATATACAAGTAAAACACTTGCTCATTGTTATTCATGAAGCTTGTTCATATAGTAATGTAAAAATATTATACATGACAAGCAGAACAATTTTTACGAAAGCTTCATTACTATTTTCATCAATTTTCATTTCACCTGTGCACAAAAAAAATATTTCAACGCTAACTTCGAAATAATTAAACAATATAAAATCTCGAAATCAGAGATTTACATAATACTGTTGAAATTTTCAACAATATATCATAGTTAATTCCAACTATTAATTCCTCATAAAATTTGTTTTTACAAGCATTTTGATACCACCTTACGATGCCCAAGCCTCTAGCTCTTTTAAATCATCATCTTCTTCCGGTTTGGCTTCTATAAATAAAAAGAAGTATAAATTTCAATACTAAATTACTAAGAAAAACATATCAAACTAGAATGTAGGAATATTACTTGTGCGAGTCCTGGCAGGTGCAGTTGGAATAGCAGTAGCTGGAACACTTGGAAGTTCGTCAGTGGATTCGATACCAAGCAATTCTTTATCGAGTTGCTCCTGTTCAAGTTCCTCCAATTCTTTCTCCAGTTCATCTTCATCGATATCTTGTCCAAATGCAACAGGATTAGATATCGCATCTGAAATTTCTCTGGCCACATCCTGTTGTTCTGCTATGTCATCCATCATGTCGTGTACTTGATCAACATCCCTACAAAAGTATAACATCTACTTAAACCCGTTCCAACATGAAACATCAATAACGTTAAAATCAAACTTACATATGCTGATGAACAGATTTGAGCGCATCTGCTGCATTCTTCATCGTGGTAAGTACAGCAGTGTTGGTGTTAGCGCTTTCAAGCGCTTCCCTTTGCATTTCAATCGTCGACAACGTCCCATCAATCTGCTGTAGCTGCTTCTCATACCGTTTCTTTCTTTTAAGAGCCTGAATCGCAGCTGTAAAACGTATAAAGTCCCACCAAATAGTTTCATTCTTAACTATGCTACTTGGATAATTGATCTTGCGCTGTGAGTAACTGAATCGCCACTGGTCCTTGAGTAGTACATAAGGTTAATAGTGAAAGTGTATCAAATCATGACTGTACTATCTTGTCTCGACTTAACCAACACTGAAGACGGGACATAAGAAACGTCATAGTGACAAGTGACCTCACTCACTTGAGAATTATTCGCAATAACGTTCGATCAAGGGAAGAAAAATCATTATCGATGTATACCTCTCTTATTCTTCGTTCCATTCTTCTTGGCGACCTGAATCTCGAGTTGTATTTTGCTCTCAAGAAAATCCTGTTTCTTTATCAACATATCCTCGGTCGCACGTAATTTTTGTATCGCCTCGGCCGTCGACAAAGGGGCCGGCTCTTTTTTACCGCCGAACACTTTGCTAAAGAAACTCATTGTCTTTAAATCGCACTACGAATTCCTATTAAAGAACCACTATTCGACACACCGAACACCAGACACGTCGAACGGAATCAACAACGGCCAGCACACCGACCGCGCACCGTCGCCATGTTCTTCTTTGCCAGTGATACACATCATGACTCATCGCCAAGTTACTTAGAAATTTTCGATTTCCTCGAACCATTAAAAAACGAAGAATTTGACGAATTTTTCGTCAGTAAACAATATTTGCACATGGAACAAAGTTAATCGAATAAACGATCTTCTCGATAATCGTGGAGAGATCCTATTCGTCAGAGAAACGTTTTCGATCGAAATTTTTGTTATCACGGAATATTATCGTGTCGATGTTTTTACATTTTCTTATTTTTTCTTTTCTTGATCTCTGAAATAAATTTGTGCGTACGTGCTTTTGCGATTTTCTTTAATTGGTTGTAGAGAAGTTTTCGAACGAAATTTTTTTTATCATGGAACTTTATCCTATTGATAATGTTTCTGCATTTTCTACTGTGACGCTCCACTCTTAACCTCTAAAATAAGTGTCTACATACGAGCTTTCAAGAATGTAAAAATATCGAGGAATTTAAAAAAATCGTTTGGTGTTAAAATTTTAAATTCGCCACGGAGGGTCACGTGCCGCGATGACGATCCCCACCCTGACCTACCCCCACTCGGAGTCCATTTCTCCTCACGCAGGTTGTGGCTGGGTACGTCGGTAATTGTCGGTAAGTACGATTTCGGAAGAAATGGCACAGACGATATATAAGAATAGACCATCGACAAACTACAGATTCTACTAGATTCTGTAGTTTGTCGATGAATAGACCAATCATGCAATGTATTTTTTCGGCCCGAATTCCTGGGGCACTAGTGCCACAGACGAGATATATGAATAGACCAATCATGCAATGTATTTTTTCGGCCCGAATTCCTGGGGCACTAGTGCCCCATTACCATTTCCGTGTCACTCACAACGTTACCAACAGAATGCAGAAACAGATTGTTCCGCTTACTGTGGTAAAAATTATAAATTCTTTGACAGGTCACACGAACGACACACTCTTTAAAATAATATAACCCGGAAATCACTGACAATCTACTCATACATATGTGTGCTTTTTTTATGCGTGCGATGGCGAAATAAGCTATTATATCGCATGGAGAGTTTTAGACTCCTGATATTTATGCAAAATCATATTTTTATAAAATTCTTCGTTTTTACATTTCGTACATTTCTGAATACTCAACATACTGTGCACGTTTTTGTATGTTTGCACGTATCATAAACGCATAAACAATTTCTAGGAAAATGTTTGTAGGTGCGTGCTAGGCTATACTTCTAATATATTTGTACATACTTGCGTTTCTTTTAAATTTTAACCTTTTCAGGGTTTTCCAAATTGACTTTTATTTTACTTTTCATTTTACTTTTACCTTTTATATTTTCTTAAACAGATCATAATAGTTGAATCTCATCGTCAGACGTAACTACTAAACTTTAAAAAGGTTAAAGTTGAGACTGTATGTATGTATGTATACATACATATCTTTATGTAAATATAATTGCATATGAATACGTATATTTATTTTGAATACATGCAAGGTTAGAATTTTTGCATGGGGTTGTGGGATAATATAAGGATGCTGTTGGGTGTTTGCTCTTTAGTAAACCAATGTTCTTATTTATACAATTAGCGTATGGATTATAACTGTAGAAACATTGAGTATATTCCGGGATTGTTAAGTCCTTCTTTCATGCCTTCACGTGGCCAATCTTGTTAACATTACCCAGTATATTGGTATACTATTTACCGCACAGTCAAGAGCGTTGTCAGGGTAGCTGGTGTGTGTCTGACTGTGGAGTCGTTACAAACTTTTTTGACGCAGGTTCGATCCCCGCCCAAACATATATATTTTTATTTTTTTATGTTACAAAAAAATAATGTATACTCCTAACCGTAATTAAGAGGATATATGACTAGAGAAATGATTCAAAGAAGAGTGCTTCAAAATTATTATTGTGAATATTTTAGTATAAAGTATGCTTAACATATATTTAAAATGTTTTTATATAAATATTATTTTCATTTTATGTCGTTAGAAATGCAAAAAAACATAATTGATGTATTAAAAAGAAATAATTAATGTACTAAAAAGAAATAAGTCCAGGCGGGAATCGAACCTGTGTCAAAAAGTTCGTCACCACTTTCACTGGCGGACACACATCCGCTGCACTTAACGCACTTTTGAAGTTGTATTAAATAGTTTAGAAAACAACGCACGCGGCACAGTTTCAATGGATCGAGTCAATTTTATTTCTTTAACAATAAGTTATATACTGTTTTTCTGAAGATAGCAATGTTTAATATCGCATAATATACCCACAGAATAAAGAAAGTATAAAAATTCAAAGAAAAAGGTACTTTTTCGTGCGAAATACCTGGAAAAAATCGGTTTTTAATTTTTTCAGCTACGACGCACCTTACTGAAAAATCTGAAAAAATTTGAGGATAATAGCTATGATAAGATGTCTTTACCATAAAAATATAAATGTGCCGTCTTTGAAATTTCAATAAGAAATCCGCATTATTTGAATTTTTTTAATTTTTTACAACTAGAATCTGCAACGAAAAAATCGGAAAAAATTCCCTAATATATGCCACCGTATCCAGAATAAGCTACATTTTTTTCAGAATTTTCGCATGCGACTAAATAGGGAAAATAGTGCAAAACCGGATATTCCGAATTTTCCCTGTTACTACCTCCCGGTCGAGATAGAGGCTTGAAAATTTGTGTAAAATGGTTTCTTTTGGTAAACTGGTCCATCGCAAATCAAATTTAGTTTAAGGGCACATTTGACCCCCTTATCCGGTTATACCCTTTCTGGCTGCACTCAATTTAATACATAATCAATTTTTGTCCGCCGCGAGCCTGTGAGGCGTCGCCGCAGGTTTGCTCGCTCGTCTGTTTCTTTACATGTGTGCGTCTGTATTCAATATTCACACATTCATGCTAATGAAGCGCCCGAGAAAACTCGCGCGACACAAATCGTCGCTGCATCGAGTCGACAATTGCCTATCAAACGTCCCTACTCTCTGCAGGACACACGCATTTACACATGAGTGCTGCTTGGCTCTTACTAACACTTGTTTAATGAATACTTTATCAAGTGGCCGTCGTTGATGAGTAGAGGACGCTAAAATCAGTGTCGAATTTCTAAGTCGGTATGGCAGTCACGTTGGGCCACGAAAGTCTATAAGGTGATTGGTCTATTCATATATCTCGTCGGTGGAAATGGTCACTTAATAAGAATACTTATGCCTTATACAGGGTGTCCCACGCAACTGGGACAAGCTATATCTTCCAAACGGTTAGAGATGAATAAAAATGCTATAAGTCAAAATTAAATGATATCCAATGATGCATAATCGGAAAATAACCATGCATTTTTATGCATTGGTGCACCTGGAAAAGGCAATTGCATATTTTTTTTAAACAGAACCCTATACTTTTGACTGGACTATTCGATGCAGCCTTTTAATCTCTACAAAAAAGTACTAAGATACTTATATCCTAAACCTGTTAGTTCTAAAGTTATTACAGTTAAAAGTTTGCTTATCAACACGTTTTCGCTGAGATATCCTCGTGTATTAATACGCATTATAAACTACACATTACAATGTTTGTAAACATGAATCCATTGCTAATATAAACGAGTGTATAATTAAATTTCGATATACCGAAACTCTAAATTCAAGATATCGATAATTGAAGTTCGAGATATCGATAATTGAATTTCGAGATATCGATAATTGAATTTCGTGATATTGTGGGCACGCCGTTCCTCTCGCGAGGTTACAAAGAATCTGCGTGGCCAAGTCAGTGGAGCGCCGAGGCCCCCGCCGCCGATAAACAAAAACGCATCGCCATCGCATATGGCACGTTTCTTAAAATTCGCCTACAATATTGATAATCGAATTTCGGTATATCGATAATCGAATTTCGATACATCGATCATCGAATTTCGAGATATCGATAATATACACTGGTTTATATCAGCAGTGGATTCATGTTTACAAACATTGTAATGTGTAGTTTATAATGCGTAATAGTACACGAGAATATCTCAGCGAAAATGTGCTGATAAGGAGAAATGTAATTTAGCAAACTTTTGACTGTAATAACTTTTGAACTAACAGGTTTAGGACATAAGTACCTTAGTACTTTTTTGTACAGATTAAAAAACTACGTCGAATAGTCTAATCAAAGCTATAAGATTCTGTTTAAAGAAAATATGCAATTGCATTTTCCAGGTGCACCAATTCATAAAAATGTATAAAATTATTTCCAGATTATGCATCATTGGATACCATCTAATTTTGACTTATAGCGTTTTTATCCATCTCTAACCGTTTGGAAAATACAGCTTGTCCCAGTTGCGTGGGACACCCTGTATATGAGATCAGCTTTATCCAGAGGTTACGGCCTTACTCTGATATACATCATTTATCATATAGAAACTTAGCGGACATCATATATACTCATTTATTCGAGTCTGTTTGATAATTAAAAGATTAATTACAATATTATTTATGTTTAAGAAGATCCAGAATGTCTAATTCAAATTCAGCTATAGCAACGCGCAAAGCACTTGATAGGTTGATATCTTTTAATTTAGAGCGCTTATTAGTTTTTATAATATTCATAACCGAAGAACTGTTTTCACACATACAGTGACTCATGAAATTGATGAAATATCTCCATAATTACTTTCCTGTCTTAATCGTGTTTACATATTAAATTTTCAGTTGAATGTGTCCGAGTCTATCGTTCCAAGAACCTCGAAACTCAAAAATAACACGCGAAAACAACGTCAGCGGAAGTAGCGGTCAATGCCTCCGTTGCAATGTACTGCCACGGACTTGGCATTGATGATAGGAAAACAAATGAACCAAAATTGACTTGCCAAAAAAGGGAAATTTATGTTCTATACAACTACATGGAGTACAATCTCAGGTTTTAAAAGTAACATTAGGTAAATGGCCACCATTATTCTGAATACGGTCGTCAATGCGCTCACGTACATTCTGCATCACTTTCTGTAAAGTGTTTACATCGTTCCGACTTCTTGTGCAATACTGTTCTTTAACTCTGGAAAATTACAAGGCTTATTAGCACGTCCCCCGCCGGACCGATTTTCGGTGACTTTCCGTTCATGCCGCGTGGGTCATATGCGCCCCACGTTGTCGAGACTGAAGTCATGTATATGTATGCCACTCTGCGAGGCAGCCTCGTGAGGCACGCCTTGCGAATTGATCTGCCTCGCGCTATCTCGACTCGGGACGGTCCGCACACCTCTAGTTGAAATGATCAATTTCGTGAGTCACTGTAAGTGTGAAAACAGTTTTTCTGATATGAATATTATGACAACTAATAAGCGCTCTAGATTAAAAGATATCAACCTATCAAGTGCTTTGCGCGTTGCTATAGCTGACTTTGAATTAGATATTCTGGATCTTCTTAAACATAAATAATATTGTAATGAATCTTTTAATTATCAAACAGACTTGAATAGGTGACTGTATATGATGACTGCTAAGTTTCTATATGACAAATGATGTATATGAAAGTAGAGAGGTAATCTCTGGATAATGCTGATCTCATACATAAAAAATAATTATTTCATTTCTTTAGAAATCGTACATACCGACAGTTACCGTCGTATCCAAAGCACAATCTGCGTGAGGAGAAATGGACGCAGAGTGGGGGTAGGCGGAGTGGAGCTGCGCTCCGGATGGCCATGACGGATCTAGATGATCGGCTATCAGCTGTTTGCAAACAATGTTCCTCCAAATTGGTCAGCTCGGAAACTGGTGGAAAATTTAACGAATGTAGACAAAATTATTATCGAATTCACGCAATAATAGATCTCTTTAAAATTACAAGATTAACGATAACCTTGATATAATTACAAAAATAAAATTTGCAATGTACAGAGATGTAATTTGTCAACATGGCTAGGGAAGACGCTGTGTTTGCCTTCAAAGTAATTAAAATTGATGTCTCTAACTAGTTTTCCTTTTGATTATAATTCTACTCTTCTTTTCCATTTCAATAAGATTAAAATTACAATAGAAAATTTCATAATTTGTGTACTTGTATTGTTAGATGTTGTACACCCTTGTCTGGATGTTTTTTACAAGTTATTATTACTGGGGTGCTAAAGAAGAGACCGTAACAGCTCCTATTGATGAGTCTGGTTGGGTTCCTGATGGGGAATTCGCAAAAAAAATTCTGCAGGTTCCAGAAACGACACAACCAGCAGGAGAATAAAACTACAAAAACCGTTTTTTGATGTAATTAAAGATACCATGTAATTGTACATAAATGTATGTTAAAAATTTTTACATGTAATTTGTGGAAGAGTAAACCATCCTTGAGAATAGTAGCATCATATTGTTTTTGAGTGCTGTTATAGCAATCAACTATCCATAGGTCCATAAAATTCATATCATCACATTCCTATGCTTATGAAAATATTTCCAACAAAGCTCATAATAAATAAAATATAGAATTAACGTGAATGCTCATCCGACAAGTATACGTCGTTTAATAAAATTGAGATCAAATTCCCCTAAAAATTTATAAAGGTCCATAAGTCACTTGTGTTAGAGTGAGAAAATTTTCGTTCTAAATTATTTTCCCGGAACAGGTACGCATCATTTTATTATGATTATCAAACGTAATGAAGGTATTTTTGTCCTAAATGTGTCTAGGGTTTTGCTGCCTCGTTTTCGTGAGGACTATCGCTACTCGGATTTTTATTAGCATCTTGATCATTCTGCAATTGCGCTTGCCACATCGAATGATACAACCCGTTGTAAGAAATAAGTTCCTCGTGTTTGCCTCGTTCCACGATTTCTCCTTCTTTTAAAACTAGAATCTCATCAGCGTGTATTATCGTGGATAATCTATGTGCTATTATGATGGTCGTTCGGTTGGCGCAAACTCTGCTTAACGCTGCTTGAATGTTACGCTCTGTTTGAGTATCGAGTGCGCTCGTTGCTTCGTCTAAAAGTACAATTGCTGGTTCTTTCAGTATCGTTCGAGCTATAGCAACTCGCTGTTTTTCTCCGCCGCTTAAACGAAGTCCCCTTTCTCCGACCTACGTAATAAAGTACAAATTTTCATTCAGCGAATTGAAGATTTCAATTCAACAAATTATCATTCAGTAATTAACACGAACCTGAGACTCGTAACCACTTGGGAATGAAAGAATTCGTTCATGAATGTCTGCATATTTGGCTGCAGCTATTACATCCGCTTCCACAGCCTCCACACGACCATACTGGATGTTGTATTTTATCGTGTTATTGAACAATACTGTATCTTGAGGAACAACACCTATTGCTCGTCTTAAAGTATCTTGTTTGACCGTTTTAACGTTCTGTCCGTCGATTAGAATCGCACCTTGCTCTACATCATAAAATCTGAATAACAGTCGTACGATGGTCGATTTTCCAGCTCCCGACGGTCCAACTAGAGCAACGGTTTTTCCCGCTGGGACAGTAAAACTAATATTTTTCAATATAATTTTCTCGGGACTGTAACCGAAGGACACATTTGAGAACTCGACTTGACCACGTTTTACTATCAACGGGCCAGCACCCGGAGCATCGATCACTTCTTGCTCTTCTCTGAGAAGATCAAACATATTCTCCATGTCAATAAAATTCTTCTGTATAGCACTGCAAATAGGAAAGGAAATTATCTTGAAATCGATGATACAAACTTTGTGATTTCAGCAAAAAATACTGGTGTAATTGATTACCGATAATATGTTCCAAACCAATTTAATGGTACATAAAGTTGAATAATGTAACTTGCGAATAAAACGTAATCACCGATCGTTAAACCTTGCTTAGACACGACCTATAATTATGAATTTATGTAGTCGTTTTAGTTCAGTTTAGTTCAAATTTAAAAATAATAAAAATGTTTTGCATACTGACCATATGCAAACAAAGTAAAGATCCAGCCAACAAACCGCTACAAACAATTACGTTTTGCAGGGTGTTTAAAATATTCAATGTAATCATAGATTTCCATTCTTGCGCTTGGAAGTCTAATATCGCATTTCTGTAGCTGTCTACTTCGTACGATTCAGCTCCATAATACTTGACTGTTTCGAAATTTAGTAAACTATCAACACTTCGTGCCTTCTGTGCATTATCGGCTAAATTCATGCGTCTTTGGAACTTGCTACGCCATTCAGTAACCATAATTGTAGCAGCTACAACAAATAGTAATATTTTAAAAGACACAACAAGCGGATCAGAAAATAATTAGACGTGTATAATACACTCACCTATGTAAAGACTCATAGTTAAAAATACAATCAGCCCAAACCATTTGTTAAAGACAGTAACAAAAAATACCACAGCTACAATAATGTCAACGATTGTTGGTAGAAGCGAGAAGAGAATATAATTTAGAAGATTGTTTATGGAATCCGTGCCGCGATCCATAACTTTTAAAACCTCGCCGGTTTTTCTTCCAAGATGCCAACGCAAGCTCAGACTGTGTAAGTGTCTAAAAATATTTTATGTAAGTACAAGGACTAATTTGAAAATGGTATTAACAATTTAAAAATATATGAACCTGAACAACTCGATTTCTATTTCCCGAGTTGAGTACTGTTGTATACGAATCCATAAGAATGATCTTAAATTATTCAGTAATCCCATACCTCCTGTGCCACCACCTTGCAAGAATTTGAATGCTACATAAATTAATACAAGCTGCCATCTATCATGAAAAAAATTTCAAGAGTTACAATCATCATAAACTTTTTCGTTAATGTTCAGAATGGTTTGTACCTGAATTTTCCAGGAGTTTCAGTAACACTGTCCACAATCTTCTTATTATAGATTGGAACGTATAAATTTATCAAACGTCCTAGTATAAGCAGGATAAAACAAAATAAAACTCTTAGCTGTAGCAGAAAACTTTTTTTGGGCCATAGAAATGGTGCCAAAACTTTGATCTTATAAAAAGCATTCTTCCATGTTGAACTGTTATCATCAGGTCTCTAAAAGTGTATAATCATGTTATCAACACTTGTAACACAGCAACACATAAAAAATATATTAATATATTACATAGTATTGATATTAATAATATATTACGGAATATTACATAATTAATAAACATACACTTTTTGTTTTAAAAATTATCCACACACTGACACTTGTACATAGATATACAAGTAATCTATATTACTTTTACATGCCTGAACATTTATTTTTATTGTATACAGGGTGCTCTTTAAGACAATTATGACTACAAAACTTTTATCAATTAGAAATAATTAGAATTATTTAATAAATAGGAGTATACTTTAAAGACTTACACCTTGATAATAACTTGCCCGTGTAGCTGGACCATTGATCAGAGTTCTGTACTCAGGATCTGTGTTATCAATGATTCCAGGAGCTTTTAATCCTAAAGCAAATATAATGAGGTTGCTGATGTAACGTAGGACAAATAGCGCCATCTCAATTTGATCAGTCAATCTGTAAATAGCATGTACCACTTCTCACTTAATAATGTGAACTTAGGAATAAAATTTATTTTATTTAAAAATATGAGAAATATTATTTTAAACTCACGTATTTAAATGAAACCACCACTCAAGTTTTCCAATGTTAACAAAAGCAAGATTTTCAGCAACAAATGCCAAGGTCCAAAATCCCAACAATACAAGGCCATGTCCACGTGGTGGTACACTTGGTAGCAATTTGTGCCTTTCTATTCTTAGTATATACACAGAATATGGATAAACAATTACAGTTAATACTGTTGTGAGAATCTAAAAACATCCAAAGAATTTTAACAACAGTGAAAACATTATTATGTCCATATGTATTAATTATTTAAATTCTTACCATATAACCATAGACTTTTTTGTCATCCAAAACTGTTGCTTGGAGGGTTATTCTCAGTATACTAAGTACTGGTATGAAGTAGAGGAACATTTTTTGTACAATATATAATTTGTTCTCAGGCAACAAGAGTGAATCAGTTTCTGTACCAAACTTCTGATACATCCATAGCTGAATTGTACCAAAGACTAATAAATACAATGAAATTATAGTTGTACTAATAGTGTCCATGAAACATTTTGACATTCCATGGTCCACCCAAATTTCATTAAATGTTATATTTGGAGGACAATAAGTCATTGTTGTATTCATCTTTAATTGTTTTATATTAATGTTATTTCAACATAAATTCTCACTACTTTTTGTGTTCTCTCTGTTTCATTTGCAGTTGTTCTTCTTAAGCAATGCACATAATTTAATAGATTTAAGTTCTTCAATTAATCTACAATTGGGATACATGAAAAAACAAAAGTACATTAATATAATAATATTAATATTAACATAGATTTATATAAACATATCTATATCACCTTATCATAAACAATGTGATTATATAAGCTTCATTATATTTTATTACAATCCAATTACACTGATGGCATACACATATAAAACTTATATACATAGAAAACTTAGCTTCTAATTTTTAACAGTTTCCTTTTATTTAATGAAATTCATTAGAAAACAAAGAGTATATTTAAAATATAATGTTGAAAAGTACTCAAGTGTATAGCAGAAAAGATTATAAATAAAATTCTTATCTGAAAACTGATTCTCATATCGCTGTGTAATACAATGCCAAAGAGAAACTAAAACGGATCAAGTAACAAAGAGAAATTTTTACAGTACAAAGTGAATGTACTATTATTCTTTACCGTGATTAATCCTCACATATTTTCGGAAAAAATTAGCCACATCATGTCGAATCCACATAATTTAATTAATCGTTTGTAACACTCAACGCACACGAATGTTTTTGAAACGTTGACCTAACCTGATAATGTCGTAGATTGAAACATATCAAGAACAATGTCCCTAAGTACATTACGATGACACGGATACCTTTCAATAAAAAAAAACTCTCTCTGTCTCTCTCTATGCGTATATATTTGCAATCTATTCTTTTTGTAAATGCAGACAATCTTTTTATTATTACCTGGAGGATACGCCAGACACAAGTTTTTGACATGTCACTGAGGGTTACAGCAATTACATATATGTATATGTACTTTTCAAAACATGGTATCCGGCCACTCATGCCTCGTGGTAACATAACCTCAATCTATATATAGATAACGCTTTCATAAATGCAAAGTGTATTCGATCGTCGTAACATCAGTCACATGTCTTTTAATTAAATTACCATATAAAATTGAATGAGCTGCGTATGTGTACGTATAGATTTGCGTAACACGATTTATGTCGATAGAAGGATTGCTTTATTGACCTGATTTATACGGTTAAGGAAAAATTATATTCTTTGAAACGTTTGCAGGAATAAATTGATTCATTATGGGTAAAGGTCACAAACATTTAAAGCATTTGAAGTCTGAAAAGGCGAAAGTGAAGTTGAAAGCAAAGAAAACAAAGCATCTGCCAAAAGGATTGAATGTCACTGACCCATCGTTCAAAGTTAAGAAGATTGTAATAAAAGAGCAACTGAAACAATGGGATGACACAGAAATTCTCAGCAAACGGAAGCTCAATGTTAAAGTAATAATAGTTGTCAATCTACTTCTAATTGTTTACAAGACAATGATACATGTATTTTGGTTTTCAGGATTTACTGTCACGTCTACAACATCATAATTCAACGGTCAGACAAGAGGCTGTGAAAGAGCTGAAGGAGATTTTATCGCAACATTCGCTGGAATTATTGAGTTCGCAGTTCGGATCACTCCTGCAAGGCATTTGTGCATTGTCTCTTGATAAGGAGAGGAATATAAGGCACGACTCTTTCAAAGTCTTGAATTTAATTCTTAGTCCAGTTTCTAATGAACAGCTCAGTCCATATTGTGATGTTTTGATTTCATACTTACGGTGTTCCATGACACACATAGATCCACGTATCAAAGAAGATGCTCTACTGTTTTTGGATGTACTTGTGCAGAACTGTAGCAACATTCTGGCAAGGAACAGCAGCAAAGTATTGCCAAACTTTTTAGATATGATTTCTAGATTGCACACTGAAATGAAGCCTGGTAGGCAATTAGTAACGACTTTAAACTCCAAAAGTACTAATGTCAAATGGAGGATAAAAGTATTGGAAAGACTTGCCACTATGTTCAGTTCTATAGTCAATTTTTATAAGTCTAAGCAAATCGTTGGAGCGAACGCGATCACGCGTGTTGTACATGTTGACAAAAATACTAGATATATTCCTATTTACATGGATGCACATTTTCAAAACAGTGAAATTAATTTTGAACAAAATGATTTGAAGGAAAGTGTTGTTGAAAAAACTTTGGATGCAGAGGAGTTGATGAAGTATGTAGAGTTATTAATGCCTCTTATATTCGACAGTTGGGTCGAAGTGTGTCCAGATGAAAAAAATGTAGACAACTCTGCACTTCTCCTTTCCAGCGAAGCATTAGAATTATTAAAAAGTATTGTAGAAATTATACAGTTAATAATCGAGTGTATAGACATATTACACACTGAATGCGACGTAAATATGAAATTTTGGTTTAAAAAGAACTTCCAGAATACTTTCATGAAAAATCTACTTTCAAAATTTCCGTACAACAAATTAAGCGGTGCTGGAAGTTTTATTTCTTCTGTGCGAAACAGAAGACGTCAAGAAGACTTTTCTATGGGCGAATCGCACGATATTTGCTTGGGTTACAATTTAGGACTTTGCCAAATTTTTGTTTGGTTTACAACTGTACAAAGAGACAAAAAAGTTATGCCTAAGTTAAACAGAGATTACTGCACGTCCGTACTTAAGTATCTAAATGGTATTATAAAATTTATTCTTCAATCTAACAGTGACAATGCTTATTTCTATTTTCTTGAATATCTTCTTTTTTTATAGAGAAACTTGACAACTGGGCCGTCATAAATAATGTTGTGTTGCCTCAACTGACCAAGCTTTTGAGGACACTGTTCCTGAGAGCAAGCAAAATTTGGTATATAAATAATCTTGATCTTGGTGAAACCATACAGTCAGTTGTAAATGCGTGCTGCAGTCAGTCGAAGAAAGAGATGCAGTTACAGTTATTTTCTGTTGTCAGTGACATTATGTTAGACCATACTTTACATGAATTACATAGGTAACTGTATATATACATTTATTTTTCCACTATAATTTAATCAATTATAATTCCGTGTCATGATGAATATTCCAGGGAGTCTGCTTTTAAGGAATTCATTTCAACACTGCCAAATCTTCTGTTGAAGTCAAAGATCCACGAAAGTACAATACAAATAATAAACAAAGTTGTACTTCGTTACAGAAACTGGATAGAAACACAACTTGTAGCACATCACAATGATATCATAGGTGAATATATTTAAAACCTTTGTTTATATTCCCGAATGTATTATTCTAAACAATGTTCTGTTGTTTATGTTACAGAGAATGCCAAAAGAATCGAAATTACTGGATCAGAAGACGAGAAACGCTCTCGTCTCATGATATGCAACTTATTTTATTTCTTAGATTCTCAAATTTTTTATTAAACAAGAAATATATATATTTTTTAATAAATATACACTTTACGTACATGGTTCTTATTTAAATTCCCTAAAAGAAAAAAAAGACTGTATATTAATAAATAAAAATTATCACGCTAGAAAAATCTACAAGAACATTCTAGCATAGAATGCAATTGTCAAGATCCTTAAATAAATATATTTCCACAATTATTAAAAATACGTATCACTTTATCGTACATATATATTAATTACAAACTTTTTAATATCGTTTCGTAGTAAAATTCTTAACAGTTTCCGAAATATACTATAATACTTGTGCGCAAATACTGGTACGATGGTCGCTTTCGTTTTCTCCGTTCACTGTACTCCCGTTCACGAACTAAAGCTGAGGCTTGTATCTTCAGGTAGTGTATTTTACAAATTCTGCCCTAAAATCTCGTTATCATGTTTGTGTTCCGCGGTGTTTCGTCATCCACGAACGTGTAGTTGTCAAAAGCGTGCAATCGATTATTGTCATTGTTTTGTTCCACCGTTTGATGCAGCTTAGTACGTTCTGAATTCTTTTCATCATCGTTCACGTATGATCGTTCCTCCGCGTACGACACGTTGATGATATTTTCTATGCTGGGTGTCAATGGTAAAGTGGGTAGCTCTCTGTTGAGTGTTGGCCAGCCTAAATTGTTCTTCAATTCGTGTTCCACCCTTAAGTATTCCTTCTTGGACTTCTCAGGCTTATAGAATTTCGTCCTTAATTTTTTCTCAATAGCGTACTCTATTACAAACGTTTCAGCAAGGAAGCAAACTAAGAAATTCGTTAGAGCAAGCGCCAGAATAATGATCCTCCAGTTGTACTCTGGAGGCAATAGTAACTCAAGTAAACTCATCACCCACTGTGCAGGGTAAACGGTGATGTATATACAAACGACAGTCAACAGAAGTATAGAAGCTATGAAGGCGACGTTCGTGTAAATGGCTTTTCGGTACGGCTTTCCACGAGAGAATATTATAGCCATCGTTATATACTGGAACATGGACACACAGTAAACGGAATAGTTCTCGTAGCAAGTGTATCCGAGATTGTCCGTGTGAACGAATGGAGTGAACCACGGAAAACTTCGTACCGCGTGATAAGCGACAGCTTGGAAGACTGTCATTATAAGCATATGTACAGACAGGGACAAAATAGGGGTGAAACTCAGGAGACTAGTCATCGGTGGCTTTTCTGCTAGCTTTTTTTCGTAGGCTCGAGTTTTCCCGAAGAACGAGGCGAAGTTCACGATTAGAAAGATGTCGATGAAGAGAAACTCTAAATCACTTAAGTTCGAATCGATGGAGTATAGGATAATGACTGATAAGAACTCCGTGAGAGAGTAAGTGACCATGAACTTGAAGATGCCAAAGGATGTGACCAAGGCAGCACGACCTTCTCTTATCACCTTTGGAACGCACGTTATATCAGGTACCTTGGACGTGAAAGGACTGGCGACACTAAAAGGTATAAAATCATAGAGCGTGTAATTAATTTCGTGTCATCAACTCAAAATTCGCCCGTAACAACACGCAAAGCTCAGGATGTTACCTAGATTCCGCTTCGGATAAGGATATGCCTGCGTGAGCCGCTCTCAGAGCACCGCAATCATTAGCACCGTCGCCGCACATCGCTGGAATGTTTACGAAACATTTTCAAACAACTATTGTACGATCGCATGATGTAATTAAGTACACTGAATGTTAGAAGTCGATGCGTACCTACATAATAACCGAGTTGCATCAGCTCCAACACTAATTGTTGCTTCTGGTCGCTTGTCATCCTAGCAAATATTGCACCGCGTACGCAGATCTTCGCTACGAGATCTGGGTAATGCTCGCGCAGTAACTGCCACGATTGACCAGTCAACGCGAACCGATAATTAATATTACCTATATTCTGTTCTATGTCTTGTAAGTCCGGCATTTTGAGCTTCTTGTGCTGGATACTCTAAAGAAATAGAGGAGCAATCGCTGTTTTATATGGCCATTAATTTGATAAGTCTGTTCACGTAACGTTAACCAATTACCAGCTTCCGGGATAACTCTTGAGCGTTGAAATAAATTTCTGGTTGCGCCTTGTCCTCTTTCATAACCACTGTTACATCTATCACAGACTCGTGCGGTGCCAATATGCCGCATTCTTTCGCCACGCTCACCGCCGTTTGAATATTATCCCCTGGAACACTTTTTTTTAATACCTCATGCGCAAACCACAAGTAGATTGTTTTCCGTGTCGCCGATAATTGCTTTACATTGAGACTCATAATCATTACTAAACGTCGAAATTACCTGTAATCATTAAGACGTGTATATTGGCTATTCTTAGTTCCTTAATCACCGGTATCGTCGGCGCTTTTAATCTGTTCTCCATAATGACTAAACCTAGAAACTCAAGGTTCTGTTCGACTGTGTCGCGAGGCAGTTTTGTTATCTGTACAAAAAGAATTTATAGTGAATACAAGCTGCAACAGTTTATGCTTTAGAATGCTGCTGAAGAAAGTGATAAGTGCAGTTTGTACCTTATTGCTATTTTCGGACAACACCGTCCGCCCCATAGCTATAACGCGATAACCCTGTTCCGTGTAACGTTTCAAGCAGAACATAATGTCCTTTGGAATGGTCTCGGGCTTGCTCAGACTAAGTATCATTTCTGGCGACCCTTTTGTGTACGCTTTGAACGTTTCCGATCCTAGTACACGCGCTATCACAGACATGCGTTGCAGAGAGCTTGAGAATTGATATTGGTGCACTATTCCTATTTCAGATATCTCGTTCATGTTCTCCGTGACACTGACATCCTTTGGCGGCTTCACAATTGTCGGCGCTACAAGATCATACTTATTGGAGTGTCCAGTATCGGGTTCTTCCAGTATCCACCCGGTACTCTCGAACATCTGTAAATGCATAGATCCAAGATTCGATTAGGTAGGTCAAGATATCTCCAGGTACATCAGAAACAAGAAAATACCTTAACGTCTAAAGGATCGCCACAAAGTTCACCATCGATTAGGGTCAAACTGTGACACACTAGCATCCCTTCAAAAAGGGGATGATCGCTTAGTTTAGGGACGGTTCTTTCTGCTTCGTCAAGGACTCCGTTTATACAAGGCACGATACCCCACATATCCAAACCATCTTCCGTTAAAGTACCCGTCTGCGAAGATATATAAAATAGAACGACAGATTATTCTTAAGTGCACGTCAAATACTTTTTTTTATTATCTCTGAAGCAAATAGCAAAAATAATGGCTTCACAAATAGAGATTCATTCATTAAACAATGCCGAATGGAAAAAAACCAGCTTCTCTACACAGTCGTTTGTACGGTGCATCGTGTTTCACATGATTCTTACCTTATCGAAGCATACACAATTTATACTGCCAGACACATTAATAACTCTATTGTTGATACAATATATTTGCGCTCGCTTTAATCGCGACTGAGCGTACAGCTTTCCCACTGTCATAGCAGCTGGCAGTGCCGGAGGAATTACTATCGTTATTATATCCAACGCTTTTATCGCTATATCGCCTGCTGTGATTCCTCTGGAGGCCTGCAGGAATATGATACAATAGAATATTGCGAAACCCGTGGGAACGAGTCGAAGAAAATACTTATGGAATGAACATTAAAATCCACCTTGGTCACGATGGTGTATATGAAGCCAAAGGAGGCGATGAGCGCTAGTATGCCGATAAATTTATAAGAATCCTGATCGAACTTGAAATCTGCCGGCGGCGGGTACAGTATGGCCGCCACCAGGCCACCTTTGTTCGTGTGGAAGCCTGTTCGGATGACTCGCGCCAGAACTGGCCCATCGCCGTAACACCTGACAGAAAAAACTTGCATTATTGACAAAGGCTTGCAATCTCAGACGTCTGCGGCAATTACGTAAAGTGTCGTCAAAGCACCTGGTCTGAATGATAGTGGTGCCGCTGTATATGGTGTGATGAGAGCACTCTTTGGGATCGTATAAAACGTGACGCGATGGCAGTGGAGTCTTTGTTACCGGCACGGATTCCCCTGAAACGTTAACGATGCAACCGATAAAGCGTTTTACGGATCGTTACATAAAGAATAAATTGCCTGATGTCGCACGGTCTTACCGGTTAGCATGGATTCGTTTAATATACATTGTCCTGTCAACAGTACGGCGTCGCATATGACTGTGCCCTGGTGTTTAGGCAGTTCGATTATGTCACCCGGTACCAGGTCGCAGCTTGGAATATTTTCAGACACCTTGGAGCTTCTGTGCACGCGAACGGTCTCTGTGGACGCGACTGTCCCACGAAGATTGACTTGGTTCTACAAAAAGATTTATGCTTAAGATAATTTAAGAATCTTCAACTGGCGAAGAGTTTTGGAATTGATATTTGTACCTTGCGACTTTGGATGATGGAACTTGTGATACCAAACAATGACATGCATATGATCGCTGCGGTGTAGTATAAGTATCCTTCCGCGAACCACACGCATAAAGTAAATACTTGAAAGATGTAAAACGGATTTAACACTTCCAGTAACAGCAACACGCCTATGCTCTGCACGGGAACGACGATCTCGTTGTATCCATACACGATTCGTCTGAAAAGATAAATAGATTCATGAAAATCGTTGACAACGTAATCCTACGAGACAGAAAATTCATTCCTCGACTACCTAAGGCATTGTTCTTCCTTCGAGAGTCCTTGATTGCTAGTCAGATGAAGATCAGAGCACAAGGTGTACCTATCCAAACCGACCAGTCTCGAAAATGAGTTTTGTGTTATATCCCAGACGTAGCACTGCTTTTTACTCCAGAAAGCGTTGTACTCGAAAACCTCGCACTGCGTGCCATTCTCTAAATTAATTTTCAGTTTTTTGGATCTGATCTTTTCAAGCAGTCGTTCATCGTCGGTGCCCAAACTCTTCAATAAATCTTGTGTGCTGATAAAAAAACGAATTTGCATGTAATGTCTATCGATTACGGCGATTATATCAAGTTAACAATTCTACTGACCTGATGTTTTTAGCAGAAATGGTCTTTACATCCTTCACGAAGTACGTCTTGTATTTTCCTTGATAATTATCCTGCGTCAGAATACAATGATCAAGGTTCTGCTACAGTGTTTCGAACGTTTATATTAATAATGTAGTAAATCTTACAGTTATGAGCAACTTCGTCGCACGACTCAGAGGACACTTTTTGTGTGTTGCGTAGAGGTGCAGCTGAGGGTACCAGTGGAAGAAGAGCCTGACCCAGCCAATGGTCAACAGGTACGAAATGTAAGTCACGATGCTCTTCAACGTGCTCTTCTCGAAGCCATAAACACGCTGAAACGTCATAATAAATTCAGTAAACTCGACTGAAGAGATTATTGCTGTTCAAAGATGCTTACCATGTCCTCATCTTGGCCAGCATCAATTTTTTGCCACTGAACTTCCGACGTTTGGTCATTTTTCACCCCTAAACAGAAGAGACGCGACATTACAGTCTGTGATCGATGAACGTAACGATTCGATCAGGTGATCCGGAGATTGTCACATTAATCTGTACCGTCGTGGAATAATCATGAATACCAATCCCAACAGCCTTCATATAAATTACGTGTTTTGTAAGCAACAATCAATTAAATCACGATCAACACTTCCGTGGACATAAAAATATCGACTCCTCTTCATCGATACCGATACAACGCGTTTAATTGTGGATTCTAGTTGTTATCGTTTGATTGGATCGAGTCTCAGAACTCTTCAGAAGATATTTTCGTGTTAAAAGCGATAATCCGTTTGTAAACGTTATCACGTTAAATTGTGATGATTCTCGCGCGTTATCAGGTCATCAGACACGACTACAACTTCGCTGTAATAAAAAAACATGTATCTGTGCGTGTTTAGTGGATGTTCAATAAAAGGCTAATGATATCTGAAGAACGCGCAGAAGTGATTTCCCTTATCATCGCGCAATCCTTTAGTTACCCCTACAGCTATTGACATAGCAATATTATCTGAAGGCAACGCGTGGCTCAATAGCCAGTATTGACAATCAAAATTGTTAATTTCATCTGTTAAGTCATGAAATTAATTTTCTCAGAATATTTGAACCCTTTGACTGCTATCAGCGTACTGTATACGCCTATAGGCTACTGCGGCTGGGCCGCACACAGCGTTCGTCTCGTTTCCAAGTAACCCCAGTCAAAGGGTTAATTCTGTTCAGGAACTCTTTCGAGAGTGTCAAGAAAAGTATTGAAGGCTTATGCAGTATATAGTACTCATCGAACTGAATAAAATATGTTTAATAAATACGAATTGAAAAATTAATATTGTATTCGATAAATTGCCTCGAAAATTGTTTATAACTGAGAGATATTATTATATTTTTGATCTACGATCACTGGGTATTTTTACCTAGTTTATTGACTTTCTAAATATTTCTTCGTAACATTCTGTGTACTGTTCATTTCGCAGCTTCGTTTCCATTTTAACACAGACTACAAATTCGAGTATTTCGTTTACCGACCTACTTGGATGCTAACGCCTGTTTGAATTTACAATTTGTTTATGCGATTAGCGTTAAATTCCGCTGAAACTGTTCAGAGGATCAGCTCCTTCAATTAGGGGACCATACAGTGCATATAGAGATTCGACTGATAACGGTATAACGAGGATCTACGCCAGAAATGTTATCTTTGAAATGATCAAGGTTGCATACTCTTTACCTAAAATTATATGCAGTCGATAAACAATTTAAATTAAATGCCAGAATTTCTCTAAATTCTTAAATTATTGTTAGACTGCGGATGTTTATGCGAATACGCATTTCAAGACATAAATATCATTTATTTTAATGTATTTTCCGCTTTAACTGTTACAAAATTTATTTTCTATTTTACTCACTGTGTATGTAAATACGTTAAATCGCATAGAGATCCGCAGTCTAATTATCATAAATGCATGCTCACCATTGGATTTGGTCATAACTTCAGACTTTTGTCTGAAAATTCTCTACCGAGTTCCTCAAGCTCTGACCTTAAACTTGAGTCGCCGTCAAATGAGAATTTCCGCTTGGACGAGTCGGTGCTGAAAGAGACAAAAAACTTGCATGAATATTCACATAAATTCGCCAAATCTGTTCTATAAGTTTCAGAAAATTTTCAAAAATTCTCAGAATCATCATGCTGCTTTGTTAAAACCTAAGAAAGTCTATCGACACCGATTCAACTCGATAAAGTCGAGAGAATTTTCGTTCGAGCGTACACTGAGCAAGAGATGACAAGCGATCATGTTCGCTTCGGACGAATTAAACGGCGTAGGAAAAGGAATACTAATGAGACGATTTCGTGAAAGAAGATACGAACGGAATAGACGTTAAATAGGTAGTTCGACACTGGACGCGATTACGGTGACCGTGCACTTGAATTACATGGTTGATACAATAAATTGTTGGCGAGTCAAGTGGCGAAATTACAGCGAGCCACGTGGCCCGAGCGATCACGTTCGACGTTTTGATCGAGCTTAGGTGAACAAAAAGCAGCTCGATAACGAGATAATTGCTGCCTCCCGTACCAGCTAACTGTAATTAAATAAAACCCTGGAACTTCGCCTCTTTGTTCTCCATTCGTTGTTCTTTTAACGCTAGCTCGATCAGTTTGATCCTAATCCTGTTTTCAGCAACTTGGACACGCGGGGTCTCCAATGAGTGGTGAGAACTGTTTTGTGGGACATTGTAAAGTTTATTTACAGACAGAATAGGGGATTTGGTGGATTGGGAATTTTATAATGGAATTCTCATTATAATTGGCGGTACCTATACCTGTTAACTATAATTAAATAGAACCCTCAACCTGTCTCACTTTGTTTGAAACCACAAATTTGTTCTCCATTCATGGTTCCTTTAATGCTTGCTCGACCAGTTTAATCCTAATTCAATTTTCAACAACTTGGGCAATTGGGGTCTTTAATGAGTGATACAAATTTTATTACGGGACATTCTAAAGTTCATTTGCAGGTAGAAGAAGGTGTTCAATGGACTGGCAATTTTGTAATGTAATTCTAATTGTAGGCACCTGTACCAGCTAACTATAATTAAACCATCGACTTCACTTGGTACCACTTCTTTGTTCTCCATTTATTGTTCTCTTAACGCTTGCTCGACCAATTTGATCCTAATCCAGTTTTCAGCAACTTGATCATGTGGAATCTTGAATTTTATTATAAAAGTGTCTGTGTTTACCAGGTGTCACTCAATTATGGGGCATTGTAAAGCTAATTTACAGGTAGAATAAGTTTAGATAGATTCAAAATTATTTAACACTTTGACAGTTCAAATTATTATGATCGATAGGTACGTGTGTGCTGAATTCGGTTCACGTTTTCAACGGCAAAATGTTTAGATATCCTACAATTACAATTTTAAATCTGTCGTGTATTTACTTGATTCAAAATTTACAGTAGCAGGTAGAAAACCATTTTCCAAATTTTATCGTTTATAATATTTCATGTTTGCTTTCTGCTTTTAGTACTGTTTATTCCTTTTGTGTTATTGGTTATAGTTCCCCGATGAAACATTAAGCAATGCCATTTTATAAAAAACGTTAAGTTCGATTAAAGTCTAAAGTTACACTTATTAATAGCGTGAGAAAAACAGCAGAAATCGTTTAAGAAAAAAGGTTAAAGCAAAGATGACATGGCACGTCTAATTGTAAGCCAGTACAGTGGCTATTAGCACTTCAGTGTCTTCCGCCTTGCCCCAGCGAAAAGGTTAATACCGTGTGTCGCTAAATTGCGGTTTATTTACAGTTAGAATAAGCTAACAAATCCAAGATATTCAACGGACTGAAAATTGTGTAATACAATTCTCATATTTATTGAACTCTCTACATATCTTATTAATGGTCTCTACAAGTGCTAATTAGTAAACTATGTACGTTTATGCAATTTAATATACTCAAATCTCTATACATAAAAGTTCCACTTCCTTAACAACGCCAAAATAATATAAAACAATTGAAGCTCTTAAATGGACGTTTGCAAACATCCGCAGCCTAATTACTTTAAACAATGTTGTTAACATTCGACTTCCTCTAAACACGTTTCCCGATTTTCTTGAATTTCCTTTGTCTCCATCGACTTAATTCCAAAGAAGTGACAAGAGAGTCTCGTCGACCTCGTTCAATTTCTATATCCATCGATAGATCGATTGTTCAATGACAAGGTGAACGCGTGCTTAATTTATGCGAAAATCGTCGCCCGTAGATCGAGAAAGTACAGAGACAACGTCTATTATAATGTACAATCACATTTTTCACGCCTGTGTAGCGTCCACGATACACGCAGACGTGTGCAGCATTGCTGGACGAGCAGCGTCGTTATCGTTCTACCAGAGGTCAAGTTGTGATAAGTTGGAAAGGTGCATCAGGAATTTTTCTTTTCGATATCGTGCCAGAGTGAACCGGTTACTGGAATTAGATAAAACAGGATTGGAAAGGTGCGCTTCAGCGTCCACGCGTGGATAGTTCTGTTGCGTGTTTTCACAATAACTGAAACCGATGAAAAATTATAACGATTTCCCGGCGGAGAGAAAATTCAAGGACGACGACTCCGTTTTAAAAGGGATTTTGCAGTTCCACGAGCATAGAACGATTCGAGACGATGAAAAACTGGTTCACCTTTTTCCACTCCCATGCAAATCCGTCGGCGACTCCTCATTGCGCAACGAATAGGCGAATAATCGCGGTTTCGTTCACGGTGTTCTTCAGCTCTCGTTTATGGTCGCATAGACAGCGACACTGATACGATTTCAGCCGGGTTCGACACGTTTCGGTCGGAAAAATTTGTATCGGTTTTACGTAATTTTCTCTCTTCGTTGAGAAATGTGTGTCATGGAACCCTGGTCACAAGATCGATGCGTGTACGGGCAGCAACGTGTCGGATAGATCAAATTCTTGCTTTCATTAGAAATGCAACTCGCGTTTCTATACGCATTTAGGTAAAGGCTCGTTGCGTAACGCGGTACCTGCAGCAGCTTCGAATCGCTCGTGCCCGACGCGTTATTTCGCAAATGATCCTTTCGAAAACGGACAATTCCTGTCCCGCGGCACGTTGGAAAAGACCGCTTACACTCGTACGCGGTGCTCTAAAATCGATTTACATTTTGTATGCACATAGTATTTAGTAGAAGAAACAGAAAAGTTTCAACAAATGTATGGAGAAAAATTAATAGTTTCTGAGAACGGGGGCTTGAATATACAAGGTGTCCTGAAATCGAAGCTCCTAACTTTGGGGGTTCATAGTAGTCAACAAGATGGGTAAAAAAGTTTCAGTAAAAGTCGGCCGAAAAATCAGTAGTTTTCGAGTTACAATGAAAAGTTTAATTTTAAATATACAGAGTATTCCGAAATCAAGGGTCCTAACGTTTGGTATTTATAGTAACCAGCAAAATGAACAAAAAAGTTTCACTACACATCTATCGAAAAATCAATACTTCTCAAGATATGCTACGCACAAAGTTAAGACGACTAATTTTGGGACACCCTGTATATTCGAACGTCCATTATAACAAATCGATTTTTTCGATATAACTCGAAAACTATTGATTTGCTGCGAATGTTTACTGAAACTTTTTTGTTCATTTAACTTGTGCACTATATATAAATAAAATTTTAGAACACCTTGTACATAGACTGCTTTCACTAAGTTTCCTCTATCTCTTTACGAACGATCCCATTAAAATCGACGAACAGATCGTCAGCACTATTATTCCATCTTGATCCCGAGATTTTCTCGCAGAATTTTATGGTATTAGACAAGTGGTACTTGAGTTAATATATTTATTGCCGCTTAAGACACGTTCTGACTAGTGAATCTCCGTTAATCAGGACTGGTAAGTGACGCGAGCTTGAATCACCGATTTTCCAGATTTTATTATTAGAATTATTATTTTCTATTACAGAGAATCGTAAGAGGTGAAAGAACCTTGATTTCACGGGAGTGTAATTCAACGATAGCTCAATTTTATTTGGTAAATCTCATTCAGTTTAAAGTCTCTATTATTCAGAAGCGATTCTGACTAATGAACCCCTTTCAAGATAGTAGGCGTTGAAATTATGCGATACTCGAAGGTTAATTGTTAAGACACATCGTAAAGGATAACAAATATCTATATTGAGTCAGCAGCACTGGCTTTTCGAGTTTTTTACATTAAGTAAAATTAGGTTTAAAGAGTCACTGGGTACTTGTTTACCTACCGTGCGGCACATCGGTTATCGTATTTATTAAATACGTTCCTTGAACGCCCATGGGCGTTCTCCGCTCGAATCGTAACAACATTCAAAGGGCTAGTTTCAGGTAACTAGACTAAAAATTACTACTTACATTGATTGTATTAATTTTTTATTAAAATCACCTCATACCCGGTAGTACTATTTGTCTCGACACAGCCTGCATATGCATAAACGGCGCTCGATTTAATTATTCGTGCAGAATAATATAACAACAACTCACCCGAACTTTTAATACTCCTTTCTTCTGTCCTGTTCGATTGTTTTCACGGGGACGTGGTCCGACGCAATCGCACGGGACCGTGCATTCCCAGCGGGTCCTTATTCGTGCAATTTTCGTCGTTAACTAGATCTTCGCCGACCGCAACGATCGATATACGGCTGAGCGATCCACTTCGATCTCCTATCGATCCCCGACGAATCGCGATAGAGACTCGAGTCACCGCAAGAACGTTCGAAAATTACCGACTCAAGGTAAAGAGAACGGTGTCGGGTTCGTTCGAGCGTGTCGCACGATACATATATGCAAAAATCGCGATGAAAAGAAGGCAAAGAAACGGAAGAAAGGGAAAACGATTTCTAAGAGAGAAGATTAAGATCGAAAGCAAGCTCGTTGGTAAGCTCGAAAGCGTTCCGTCGCGGCCGTCGCGCAAGGTCGCCGGTTTGGTAAGGAACAATCGAAAGTGGGCTATAGTGAGGACGGATCGAGAATATCGACTGTGTGACCTGTTTCTGCGTAAATATACCGAGCGACGTGCTATCGACACTGTTCGATTTACGAGCTTTCGGACACACCACCACCCGTTTCATGCCGCGCGCCGGTTTGCACTGCTGCCATTCTGTATCGTTCCTCAACTCTGTTACACGAATTTACCCCCACCCCTCTAACGCCAATCGATGAATCGTTCGCTTTTCCCGCCGTTCGAGACACCGATAGATCGCGCGCGTCAGCATCCCGCTCCCGTTTCCTCACCAATACTGGAACTGTTTTTTTTTTAGGGGGCGTGGACACCTAAGGCTCTTGCTTCCTTATTCTCTAATACGTACAAGCATAAGTATTAACACTAGGTTTACGGACATTTCTTATATACCTATCACTGCGGACACGCGTCAAATTGACGCGTAAACGAAACCGCACATTTTCTTTAAAAACAACTTATTTTATTTAAAAACAATATATTATACACTATTAACTTTTAAATGAAACTATGTGATATTATATATTTATATAAAATTTATAATATTTAACATTATACAACATTACATTTATTCCGCACATTTGTGAAATTCGAAATACATCAAAATGACGCGTCCCGTAAACCTAGTGTTAAAGATACGAGTGTTAGTAATTTTGCTACTAGAAGTCTTAGTGAGAGAAAATGTTCTAAAAACTCGGTATATGCGTATGGTCGACGTACTGTTTTTTTTTTTTTTTGGGGGGGGGTTGGCAGTTGTTTATAATAATTTTTAAGTATTAGAAATACACGGAGGCAGTTGTTTATGATAATTTTTAAGTGTTAGAAATACGCGGAGGCTCTTGTTTCCTTATTCTGTGATATATATGTATAAAGCATTTTAAAGATATAAATGTCACCAGTTTTACTAATAAGAAATTTTACCAGGAGAAAATGTTCAAAACACCGGAGACTGGAAATACTCGACCTACGCTACTTGTTGTGCGGGGTGTGCCCTAACAAAAAAGCACTGGGTCGTCTCAGATTTTGATGAATTCCTGCATGTTGATACATGCTATTATTATGAATCTCCCCATATACAATTTTGGTTAGATGGTCAATAGTTTAAAAGTTATTTCATGTTACGTCTATGTCCAACGCTATACGTATGGTGATTAAATAAAAATATGATCTATCAACATGACAGGCTCATTAGAATCTGAAATGACCACTTCGCTATCTTTCCTTATCATGTAGGAATCATACATATGTGGAATCAGCCTGAAACTATAGATTCTTCTACTATATAAAACTTACGATTTATTACAGAAATACTAGAAAATGTTTATTACCAATTACAGCTAAATTCCAGTCCAGTGTGTATTATAATTATGTATATTTACAGAATCCTGGATAGAAGCCCTAAATCACACGTGTGCTATCGCCGTATACGGGTGTGTACGTCAAACCCTGTATATCGATACGATGAAAGAATCGTTCGAACTCTTTTCGAAAACCTTGGCACGTACATTTTGGTAGCGTTATTCAGCGTCGAACGTCAATTGCCTCATATCATGGTTTTTCATTAAGCTCACTGAGCTCGTACGTGCATCGTGTGTATGAAAAACACAAGTCTTTGACTTACTTTATCCAATGATATGCGAAGGTATTCAAATTGTATATACAGAGTGTCCTTAACTGAAACGATCCTCGTATTTGAAACATTTAAAGATTTACTGGAAAAATTATATTCACTCTGGACATCGTATATAATGAACTTTTTAATCTACTCTAATTCGCTATAGAAATATTAGGGTTAGATTTTGTAATTCGCAATAATCGAGATCACTGTATGCAAGTATAGTTATACATATTCGCTATAATGATATTGACGATTGATTTTGCTATACATGACTAATCCCGATTGTTTTTGTGTAATAGACCAATAAATGTCATATTCAAATGACTAAAATGTGTTACGCATTAGCATTATTCATAACACTATCAACGATGTCGCGTACAATAAAATTCATTAAGTCGGGAGTTATACAGCCAAGTGCTCGCGTACCTGACAAATTTTCAAATTCGATTATCTCGGAAACGGAGCATTTAATGAAAAAATTTTATTCTACATTATCAACTTATTTTTGCATGTAGAATCATCTCTTGCCCGATTGTACCACCCTGTATAATCGTTGTAATCGCGATTATTTCTGTACTGGTCTATTATTTCTGTAAAAAGCTTGGTGCAGTAAATTCGTCATTTTTATTAAATATTTCTCTCTGTTATTTAATAGCAGGTACGATAACGTTCCCGACGATGAGAAAAATAATTGTCGAAAGGTCGTCCATGTGATAAACGGAGGCTCCTCTTCGTTACTCGTTTGTCGTTTCGCAATGTTCCCGGTAAATCGTGAATTACGATAGCAGCTGCAAATTATGTGCAGCCGGCGTGTATCGGCAATGACAGCGACAGGAGTTTAGCGTACGCACGCAAATGAAAATTTCGCGGAGCTGTTCACGTGCGGACCTGCGTTACGAAACTCTTTTTCTCTCTGTCTGCCCCCCCCCCCCCCCCCCCCCCCCCATACCCCGCGGCATCACCCTGTCGGCGGATGCATATTATTCCGGCGATTATGTGATTTGCCCGACGGAATTATTGACTCTGTTATTTATTAAGGATCGAAGTTTGTTGTCTGCTGGAGATTTCGATCTTAATAAACGCATCGTGACGAAAACATGACACTAATTGTTTCTGAGCGATGTTCACTGCGGTTTGACAGTGGCTATTATTTGCAATGCACACTGTATCCTTGGAAAGGACAACAGTACATTAAAGTGAAGTAGAAAATGTCTAATCAATGTTGAAAATTGGATCAACAAAAGAAGAATTCAGTGACAACTTTTTCAGGGACACCCTATATACGAAATTATTAACAACAGGAAGATATGATTATTTGGACGTCTGAAGGATGTTTTTTTATACGGAATCGGGTACATTTTTCCTGGAATATTCATCTGCGAAACTAAATAGAAATAATGACCCACGTCAGTCAGTGTCACTCAGTAGATTGATCTTATGATGAAGAAGACGTCCTTCGGGTCTGCATGTTCGTTTGGTTCCTGCGTAATCGATGAAACGTCTCTAGCATTCGATTAGAAACAGACACATTCACCTTTATTCAAATAATCATGCGAAATAAATTTAGTTAGCCCGATCTGTTGAGTAACATCCTATTCGATGTTACTCGAACTTTATGATGATGATGGACCGATGCACCGTGTTGAAATCACACTCGCTGCCTGGTTGCAGGATCAACATTCTCCAGAAGCAGCGAAAACTCGTTCTGACTAGAGTACCTGTGTCCACTAAGTGTGTCATTTAAAAAATACGAGAGTCTATTACGTATCCGTGAACAATACTACAACGTCGTGCGTTGACATGATGATGTTGATAGGGAATGGAGAGAGGCGAGGTAAAATCATGTAGAATGACCTCGACTGATGCAGGTCACTGCTCATATCGTGGGTCCAGTACTATAACGACGTAACAAATTTAACTTATTAGTCAGTTATAATTAATTAAATTGTGAGATACCTAGTTGTACTACTAAAATTCGAGTTATCTATTAAGTTTCGAACTTCTTCGCCTCAAAATTCCCTCAACTCTACTATTACGGCGTCGAAAAATTACTGGAACTATGACGAGAGAATATTCAGAATTCAAATGTGAGTGACTTGAATAAAAAATTGTTCCAAGAATTTTAATAAACGTTTTCGTACAAAAACTTCCGAGGGTCGCAAATTTAATTGCCAAGCCGATAGTTATACGACCGAACCCACTATATATTCTTGTTTTTAAGTTATTACATCCTGAAACTCTTTTTTATTTTTTTTCTCATTTTATGATAATCAACCGATTAATTGTCATGTCAGGACGCCAGGCTAGCGCAAACAATAATTCCATTTCGTAACGTGGAACATTATCGGTTTTCATTTGTCGCATTTCCCTCGACTTCGGGACTTAAGGAATATTTGTCCGCTGACGTGTATTTTTTACACGCGATTAACTGCAGATATTAGCGGCGATCTAACGTTGACACGAGATTATCGTTAAGAACGCCATCGTATAATAAAATTCCAGTTCGAAAACGAACCAGCCGCGATGCTGCGACTTTACTCGCGCCTGTTTAACGCGAAACCGATCTTAACGAGAACGTCGGTCGTTTCAGGACGAAGAGGAGAGGACTGCTGGTGCACGAATTTGTGTTTCGACGCGAATAATTGTTCAAAGGATTTGTGCAAACGCCGTCTGGACGAGGAAAAGCGATCTTGAATTTCTCCGCACTTCTTCGCAGAGTTTCAAAATATTTACAAGTGAATTTTTCACGTATTAAATATGTACGTCGAACTGCAGACGTTAGAACAATGATTGAAGGACTCGAACGATAAATTTTATTATGCAGACAGGTGTAATAAAATAGAAGAAACGCATAATCTCGGGTATTCGTTCAGCGACAATACTCGCGATAAAAGGATGCACGAAAATTCTCGCGAAAATGTCCGATAACATTGTTATGCACACCGAACACCGGTGTTTAACAAAGAAACTCTCAAAGTTATCCCTTATCTCGAGACACACAGTCTGACGTGTCGTCCCTGATGTTTGCTTTAATCTTACTGATTGCTGATATTAATCTCGAGTGGTATGAGCCATAACACGTTATTTCACCATGATCGAGTTAGATTACGCGGCGGAATCAGCTAGATCCCATCAGTCGTTTAACCCTCTCAGCTCCGACATTTTCGAAAAACATTGCTAACAGTGCGCTGAAATGTTGTATGTTATACCACGCGTTGGACTGAATATTGTACATATACAGTGACTCGTGAAATTGATTAAACGTTTCTATAATTGTTCCTCTTCTTTAATTTAGCCACAATAGACAAACTACAAGTTTTTGAGGCGCATCTGAGATGTAATTTGTTATAAATCTTGTACCTTTGCTTCTATTAACAGTATCATGAAAAAACGTTAAATAAATGAAAGTTGAAGTCAGCTATTCATTTGATCAATTTCGTGAGTCACTGTAAATATATAATAATATATCTGTATCTTGGTAGAAAAACGACCAGTATCCAGTTTTTACTTTTTTTGAAAAAGGCGCACATCATGTTATAATGGAAAGACAATGACCCCTTTTTCTATAATAACGTTCATGATTTTTATGTGAATGGCCCATAAAACTCAAATACAATAATTTTGCACATTAGCCCTTTTTCTACCAAGGTACAGATATAATGTGTACGGTGTTAATTGCTAAATTATTTCACTATTGTGAAATACAAAACGCTTAACTAAATATACACGTTTTAATAAGATATCCTAATGCAATAAATCGTCCAAATACACAGGTTTACAGTGTACGATAAACGTCTGCGTTCGTGCCACTACGGTGGCTCGTAGCACACGGCGCAGTACGTTTCAGGATCCATATATGTGTTCACAAAGCTGAAAGGATTAATAACGATAATTGATTATCCACTCAATAACAACAACTATTTATCTCTTAAGTATAACGCGTACCTGACGATCTTTGAATTCTGGTAACAATATTCTTCCGAGGCACACGTGTGTAGATCTTGTTTGCCCGGCACACCTTCGTGAGATTCGTTATTTTGTTTTCAAGCGGGCAGACTTATCGAGCGGCTCCCCGACTTCACACATGGCGCAATTTCTACCTGTGGAAAAAAGCAAAACAATTTAGCGAATTAATGAAGGAATATTTATGTGATATAACGTTGCCGTTTCCCCGAAGAACAAAGGACACGGACACGTGAAGAATGACGTTTCAAGAATCTTGCAGATGCGTTGTATAAAAACAAGAAACGTTCTAAGATGTCATCCTGCAATTACACGATAGAAGAATGCCAGATTGATGGGGTGAATGTAAATTCTTCCGTTATTTCAGATTCCACTGATCCTGCGCGTGATATTGTGCAATTACATAATAATACGATGGCTCTTTCTGCGACGATAGTAACGCCGTCGAAGACCTCGCGATCCTGTAATTACTAAACTGAAAAGGAAACCGAGCAACGAGGAAGACTTGTCCACTGCGAGGACCGCTCGATTAATTTGAATTCCTCACTTCGAATCTACAGAGAATTTATTTAAATCCATGCAAGCTTCTTTTTCGGCGATATTTCGTTCTAAATTCATTTTCTACTCGTTCGTTTCATTTTTTGAAAAATCTCGGAAGATAGTGTGCATCGTACGCTGAAACTTTCCCCGGCGGAACGCGCGTTAAACTGAATACTTTATTATAATAATGTATATGACGTCGATTGTTCAGTTGTTTCAGCGCTCTAAAACTGCAAAATATGTAACGAAACATATATATTTTAATAAAATAAGCTGAGATTATAATTCATCGGAATACATAAATTTATATACAACGTACAATAAACATGTGTGCCTAGACCAGTACGGAGACCCGTACCACACGATGACCGGTTTTTCGGAACGCATACACGCGTTCATCGTTCTCAAAGGGTTAAACTCCTAAAATGATTTACAGAATTTGCATTTCGCAAGGCACCGAGGTCATCAAAAACAGAACTGGTTAAACCTTTCAACTTTTTCCTCTGCCATAACCGTTCACTCGCAACCAAAACACAGAGATATCGTTATCCAAATCGTGTGATTCATTCTGCACGTGTGCACGGAAAAAATTTAATTTTAATGAATCATATAAGTAACAATAATAAATTACATCGATTAGGAACGTCAATCAATCAATCAATACCTACAGATCGCACGATCGATAATGAAAAAGACAGATCCAAATTTACACTCTGCAACTGGTGGGTTCGCTTCACGGAATTCGATATTTCGGTGTTAATTAAGGTGCAGATCCACGATGAGATGTTTCAGGAGATTTTCCTCTTATGAGACTATAGTTTCAGCAACAACTAAATATAAATACATATATATGTATATGTTACAGTAAAATCATCAACATCAGTAAATGTGTATGTTACAGTAAAATTATCAACAGTAGTAAACGTGTATGTTACTGTGAAAGTTTCAACATCAGTAAATGTATATGTTACAGTAAAAGTATCAACATCCGTGAACGTATACATTTACTAAATCATGTTAGAAAAAGCATAAATATCAACATTAATCAATATAAATTTTTTGCAAATTGCATATTTTGTTAACAATTGGTTATGTTGTTTTAGTTAAGTTGGTCAATTAGAATAGTAAGCGTATTCATTTGCTGACGATAGTATTAATTGTCTTGTCCGTTAATAATCTATATAACCTAACTAACCAAACCAAACCAAATGACTTTGAATAACCTTGAACCATGAGTCAGTGTACGCGCCTTAAAATGCTCTATTAGAAGGCAAGTAAAAAACATGTCATTCCGTTTAAAGACAAAGTTGACCTTTATATCTGCACTGCGCCTCCACCTACAAAAGAACTATTAAAATGAGGTTGTATCCCCCTTAAAACCATGTAAGATTGGTCTTATGTATTTTTCGCTATCGTCAAAAACAAACGAGTTATTCAGGTGTTCTGTTTTAGATGCCCCAACCTGTATATGTGTATGTAAAGATTTTTGTCTCATGAGAGGAAAATCTCATGAAACATCTCATCGTAGATCTGCACCTTAACCGTGTTTCTGGCGATAGTTCCGCTTTTCCCGTTATGGTACCACATTTTAATTAATCCGTTTTCACCCGCATTCCCGTGTGTCGTGCGACTTCATCGTAACGTATATGTCTGTCTCACGTATCTAATATGAGCAAATTACACTTCATGATCGCACGATAGCACGCCTAGGTGTACCAACGGATCAGGGTGTATCAAGGTTAATCCAATAGATCCACATTGGCGTATCTATGATCCAACGAGACCAGAGACACGGTCCGCGGGTCCTGGATCATCGATCCTACGCGCGTGATCGATGGGGTCCGATATCCAGGCTAATGTCAGGAAAATTGAGATCATTGCTGATACCAGTTTGCATCTTCGAGTGTCCTCGAAATGCGTAATCATTTATTTACACATCTGCATATACAGTCAATCACAGCCAAAATCGTACACCACACATAAAAGTACGTTTCACCTGAAAAACCGTCCAGGGATGACATGGAAAAAAAATATGATGAACATATATCGTAAATGTGTCTGTATTTATTATGTACCAACATCAAAAGAAATGAATTTTTCTAAATACAAAAAAAGAAAGAAGTTTCTATAACTCAGTCTGAAAAACATCTCACAGCTAAAATCGTACATGTGTAGAAAATTGTTTTAAAGTTGGCTAAAGTAAAAATTAGTATTTTGTTGGGTACCCTCGACTACATTCTACTGGACGCAATCTTTTTGGCATCGATTTTACCAATTTTTCCGTAAAATTGGGTTCAATTTTGTACCATTTCTCTATTAAAACTCTTTTTAAATCATTTTTATTTGTGATAGTGTGTTTTCGGATTCTAATGTCCAATTCATTCCGAATGTGTTCTATGATATTTAGGTCGGATGACTGGGGAGATGTATAAATCACTTTTGGGCAATTATACAGTAGCCACATTTTGGCTATGTGCGACATGCTTCGGATCATTGTCGCTATAAAATTTAAAGCCTTCCAAAATTCCCAATTTTTCGGCACTGCTTTTTAAATTTGTTTTCAAAATATTTAAATAATCGTACTTATTCATGCTGTCTTCAATAAACTGTAAATTACCCACTCCGGCAGCAGACATGCACCCCCAGACCATTACCGATCCACCTCCATGTTTAACGGTGGAGTTTAAATTTCTTATCTGAAATTCTTCATTTGATCGACGCCACGCTGTAATTTTGCCATCTGAATGAAAAACATTGAATTTACTTTCGTCGGTAAAAATAACTCGTTTCCAAAAATTAAAATCTTTATCTAAATGTTCTCTTGCAAAGCCCAGTCTTTTTCTTTTATTCCTGTCATTGACGAGTGTCTTGTTTCGACCTGTACGACCATCGAAATTATACTTCCGTAGTACTCTTCTTACTGTTTCGGGATTAAGACTTTTCCCTAAATATTTTTCCGCCTCGCTTGCGAGTTTGGGAGCACTAAAGTTTGGATTATTTTTAATTTTCCTTAGAATCCACCTTTCATCATATGCGTTGAACTTCTTATTTGAGCTGTCTTGATTTATTTGTTATTCTATTTTCTACCCGATCACGCTTCACAATACATTGAACAGTGCTGTTTGCACTCCTGTCAATAATTTTCGCAATTTCGCGATAGCTTCCGCCACTTTTACAATTTCGTATAACAATTTGTCGCTTCTGTGCCGTTATCTGCTTCATCTTTTCTATTTTTCGCTTTTTTTACTATTAACACTGTAGCAATAATCCTGAGGATCACTGAAAAAGAGTGTTTCGAA
Source organism: Macropis europaea (assembly GCA_916610135.2). Taxonomy (NCBI): domain Eukaryota; kingdom Metazoa; phylum Arthropoda; class Insecta; order Hymenoptera; family Melittidae; genus Macropis; species Macropis europaea. Next base: position 26,541,435 of record OU744344.1, read on the forward strand.
AATGTGCGAACGACGAATTCGACAATGTATACTTGGTTCGTTGCGAAATTCTTTTGAAATTTTTTAACCCACTTTTTTTAATTTCATATCGCATCCAATCTCAGAACGCGCGATAAATTGATCGTCGAGAGAATTAGCAATCGTTTTTCGAAATATTTCGAACGAATTGGGACGCTTCGTTGATTACATCTCTGATTATTTGTCGATCTCAATCGAAACATTTCCACTGAAGTGAGTACGTAAACGTCGATCTTGATCAATAAAACCTTCACTAGTATTCGATTGCAGGAAAGAAACGACAGGTATACTCTACAAATGCCGTGACGTGCGTCATCGCACGGAATGATCTCCGAACAAGTGAATTAATAAAAAATTGCGACATCGAGAAAGAGAATATCGTGAATATTCAGTGTTATAATGAACAAAAATCGAATACTAATTGATCTTGTCCTTATTATCCGACGATTCATCCGCTATAATGAATTATGTAGGGGAAGGGGGGCATGACGGGGAAGCTAAGGCAAAATGCAAATAAAGTACTAATTTGACCTTTTAAGTGTCTTATTTTTTTCGATTATTGCACATTAAAATAGTTAAAATGAAGCTTATAATATAAGAAAAACAATGGACTTACCGTTCTTAAATATATATTTATTACAAATCTTTTTGTCGCACAAAATAAGATCAACTTAGTAAGAAAACAGTTTCACGGTCATAAACAAAAAACACGTTCTACCCCCTTGATGTCACCGGCGTCCTGATTGTTGTAACTAAATGGTTTTCTGTTGGTGTATTCGTCACGTGACTAGTACTTTTCGATTAGCGTGTAGGTACGATACCCCAGCTTACCTCACTACCCGTCATGTCATCCCTACCCTAAATTTGATCGACCCTCGAGCGCCCGGTTATTCATCGTCATAACATTTCGAAGCTATTAAATATCGGTATCTCTAATAATTCATGACACGGAATTATTTATGAATGCTTGAACTTAATTATAAATGGTAATATGCATAGTCCTATACACGTTTGTCCGTATAAGTCATTTTTGCTGTTAAATGATACAAACAATGACTATAAAAATATATGAATGCACACGTTGACTTTAAGAAAAACATATTTGTTTATTCACATGTTGTACATACACGAAAATGTAAAGAATATTTACAAGTACCATACATCCCTAAAATACTATCTATATTTCCTGATGAGAGCTTACAAAAATATTGTGAGTATGATTCCATGATTTCAAAGCGTAGACTTTCGTTGCCGAATCTTATTCGCGATCTTATTACCTAATTTTAGATACTTGGTCCTCGTGATTGCTAGAAAATATTGTCCATGTCCAGCTGGGACAACATTTCATCTTCAGAATCATTTTCGGTACCGTAAAGCGTACTAGCAAAAGAATTCTGACTTTTAGTTTTGTCGTCCTCGTGCGTTTCGTTGCTATTGTTTGAAGCTAATGAAGTTGCAGGTGCTGAACTCTCAGGGGGCGTTAACGCGTCCGCACTTTTAAATTGTAATAATTTAGCTCGCGTAGAAAGTTTGTTCCTCTCTTTGACATTGTTTGGTCGGATGCTATCCGTTTTACTTTTGCGAGGTGTATGTAACTTTTCAGCCACCGATTCTGCTTTCTCTTGTGACGTGTGTGCATCACTTTCATCTACATCCATTTCTTCAGAGAAGATATTATTTAACGTTTCTTGCTCCGCTTTTTCCGAATGGCTATTTATAGACACCGGACGATCGACATCCATTTTCGAATTATAAGACAACTTCTTCTTACCAGCTACATTTGGACTAAATTTCTTTAAAGATTGCAGTAAAGTTTCTGATCTCTGTTTACCATCGTTTTGTACGTTTTCATTTTTTTTTTCTGAGGACTTCTTCGAAACCCGTGGTGTAGTTCCTTTATTTGCTTGTTTGAAACTCTTAGATGTTGAACTGCTGAAGTTCTTTTGGATCTGCGTGCTTGTAATTTCAGTGGAAGAAACTGAAAAGGAAAGATCATCTAGGCTATCAAAATTTAGGGATTCGTTCATACTTCCAAGTGCTTCAGTCAAACTCATATCAAAACTGGAACTCGCTTTATCGATGTTTTTCGTATTTTTTTTAGAATTTGTTGGTTTGTTAACATTCTTACTATCTTCGATTTTTGATTTGGAACAAGATGGCTTAGATGATTGTTCTTCCTTTTCTGTTTCTTCATCTGAAGCATCTCCTAAAATTGATTCCAAATACTCTGTACGTTCTATTTTACCTGTACTACAATAAATCGCCAATAAGTTCGAAGGTGAGATTAGAATATGAAATTTATTTGAAACTAAAGATGCAGAGGTTTTTAATAAACCTACATCATGTAATAATAGAACTATATTCGGTTCGAATAATCCCGGATATTTAAGCGGTATATCTCTATGCAAAATACCCTGAATACTATCTGTGAAATCCTTTAAAACTATTCGAGGATTCTCATGACTGTGATCTATATGTTCCAATACTCCTGCCATGAGTTCAATTTTCATACTTTTATAACCATTTGTGTTTGCCATTTGTTTAGCAGTAGCAATTTCGTGACCTTTTAAAAAGCCATCTGGCAGGTCATCTAGCATCAGTTGCCAAGCACCCTCTGTGAACATAGTTTTTGTATTTTGAGAACAGAATGCAGATAAGTTGGAATCATCTGCTTCCTTCGTGCTCTCCTTTTCTTCTAAGCTATTTAAATATGATACAGGAGGGAGATTTTCTATATTATCTGGTAATAAGCCAGCTGGTCCTGGGAATTTTCGAACAAGTGCCTTTTTATTTGACTGTCCCTGCGGCACTTTAAACTCGGATATATTATTTTTGGCCTCTGCATTATCCTTAACCCGTTTCTTCAATATATCACATAACAATTGCTTCCTTGAATTCTTAGATGAATTTAGTTTAGAACTGTCATTCATTGAACTATTCTTCTCTTGAAAATTGTTTACAGAAGTCTGACACTTTGTTCTATCATTAAGCAATGTAGAATGTTGTTGCTGTTCATTAATTTTACTCCTGCTCTTTATCTTCAATTCACTCTTATGTGATGCCAAGTTTTTTGTATTATTTTCTATAATCCTGTTTTGTACATTCTTTTTCCTAAGTATATCGAGCACTAAATTTTTTCTAGGTAATTGACTACTCTCAGAGCCCAACTGACGATCAGAGTTTAAGTTTACTGTAGCATTGTCAGATGACTTTTTCGAATTGTTTAAGACATTCATAGAAGCATTTAAATTGGATGCACTTTTATTGAACATACCAAGAATTAAATTTTTTCTTGAAGCCTTATTCTCATTATCCTGTATTATTGATTTGCTAACAGTTTCTTTTTCACACCAATCCAGGTCATTGAATGAGAAAATAGGATCATCAGAAATTTCTGTTTTGCGCCTTTTCGGTTCAGTTTCTTGTTTGTCTTCTTCAGAAGAAAACTTGAAAGTTTCCTCGTCCACATCGTTCAAAAAATCCTAAAAACGATTAACAAGTTAGTCACTGCAAAAAAAAGATAATAATAACATACATAGAGTTCAGTAAAAATCTTAATTTTTAGGCTACCTGATCGAGATCCCAATCATCGCTTTCAAACATCTTTCAAACATAGAACTATCAATAACTTCTCAATTTCTTGTTAAATTATAATGACAATAATCTTAAAATTATGTATAGTAAACAAGCGCACATGTTGTTTCGCCACTTGCAAAATGTCAAACATTTTAAACATTAACAGTACAGCATGCAGAGAGTAAACTTTCAAAACTTCGGAAGTACCGGAGGCCATGTTAAAAAAATAAGCGGGTACTTCAAATTCAAACAATCAACTTAATCATGAAATAAAATGAATTTAATACATAACGTTCACATGTATTCAGGAAAAATAGGTAATAGATATAATTGATACAATACTTAAAACGTTCATAGTTTTCATGAAAACATCATGCGTAGAATACGTATTTTGTTTGTTTCTAAGAATAATAATAAAACGACAATATACAGAGTAGCTTGGCAGGCTGCAGTAGCATTCGGGACAGAGAATTGCAGTCTGGCGAGTTCCGACCTGTTATCATCATCTTGGAAGGGAAAGAGATAGAACAACGGCGAAATCGGGCCGGCTCCGGGGAGCAAGGGGGGGATATGTAGTAGGGATACCGCCCGTACAGCCTGCCAGGCCACTGTGTACGTAGATACACATACGTAGTGTTGCCAAAGAAAAATAAGGCACAGTTGCGTAACGGATTTTCGGGGTAGGTCGTGCCAAAATAACGTATTCTACGTTAAGTAGATTTAGTAAACCTGAGTATAGAATACAAATTTAATCATACATTTTAATTACAAACTGTTATTTAAAAAAAACTTATTGTGTATAACATATTATATACGTATTTCAATTTCAGTTTTTATTCTGTGTACAACATCCCCTTTGCCACATTTGTTGCTGCTTCTTTGTCAAGAATCTTCTCCACAATAGCCAAACCAAAAGCAAATGCAGTAGCTGGACCTCTGCTTGTTATCAGATTACCTAGAACACATAACAGTGTACAATTACACATGTTCTTGATAAGTAATATGTTTTAATAAATTCGTTTATACCATCAGTCACAACTTTATCTTCCAGATACTTGTAATCATCTGTCAATTGATCTTTCATGGCTGGATAAGATGTGAGTTGTTTCCCTTTAGCAATGCCATGTGCTTTTAATGCAGTTGGTGCTGCACAAATAGCAGCAATAATCCTGTTCTCCTTTTCTTGTTCTTGCAGCAGTTTTCCCACCTCTGCAGACTACACAATGTACACAAATAAATTTATATCTGCCAACTTGTCAGCCAAACTTTCAATTCACTTACAGATGCAAAAGCTTTGGATCCACCAAGGCCTCCAGGCAATATCACAACATCATATTTTTTGGAAACCACATCCAGTAGCTTAGCATCCACACAAATCTTAATATCTCGGCTGCATTTTATACAATTGTCATCACCAAGTCCAGCTACAGTGACATCAACCTAAAAATAATTCATAACTCATAAGAATTTTATTATAATACATAAATTTGCTCTTTTATTATAAAAAATTGATTAGACAAAGCAATTCTTGATAGTTGACAGAAAAAATTAATGATAGAATTTATTGCGTAAATCAAAATTGAGGTTATGGTTTGCAAAAAAATACGCACTCCGGCTCGACGAAGAACGTCCGTCGTTATCACCGCTTCCATTTCCTCAGTGCCATCGGCGATTAACATAAGTGCCGTTTTCTTCGCCATATTTTCAAGATACCTTATGTTTTGTCGTAAAACAATCGGAATTTTATGCAACGATTGCGCAAATTGTATGTGGCTCAACGTTGACATGAATGCGCGTACATGTATAGATCAAGATGGAATAGAAATTAAGACGCAAATGTCGGTAATTGTTGTTCGATAATATTCAATTTCATGCCGTACAGTTTAAAGGATCAACGTCATATTGTTATGTCCGACAATTTACGAAACGACGATGAAAAAGTAAATTATACGCGAAAAAATAATGCTCCGAAAACCGAGTCGATCATTTTTGAGTAAAACTAGATATAGTAGTCCACTGTTCCTGTTACCTAAAGAAAAATACAGCTAACAATAAAATTTGTTATCTTTTCTAACATTCTTTTATTGTTTCAAAAAATTGTTTGAAGTTGTAAAATTAATGTGCAAAAGATTCCATATGGATATTCGAAAGATTCTTTGAGATACAGCGTTTAGAATGGACATATGTACTGTCTACTTCCCCGGTGAGTAATTAATACATATAGTCTAGATTAGAGCTGCATAACCGATTGCTCACGAGTAACGGCGACTCGAATTTCTCCCTCCGAGATACCCCCACTATGGGGCTGAAGTTGACTCGCTCGTTCCCGCATCTTCCCGCTGCGGTCCACAAGAGTCAATCTGAGCCCTATAGTGGGGATACCTCGGAAGGAGAAGTTCGAGCTGCCGTTACTCGTGAGCAAGCGATAATGCAGCTCTGGTCTAGATGTTAACAATGTACAAACATTCATGAATGTAGCATAAACGTATATGAATAAATCTGCAAAGTTTCAAAAAGATATGTTGTCTGACTTCTCCAAAAGTAATTTCCAAAATATACTCTCAAAAACAGACCGAGAAAGTAGAATGCCCTCTTAAGTCTCACGACTAAGTTATCGGACTATACCGTCTTCATTGTACAACTATCCTCAGAGATTGGTTAAATTACTGTATCTATGTAAATTTTGCGAACTATCACCTATAATTTTAGAAGAATATTTCCGAAACCTCATACTTTCAAAAACTACACAAATTATTAATTTTCGTCGCCTTTGTAGAGCCTGCGACACTTAAAATGTTACGCGTGCTTATAATAATTTTCGCAAAAGAAGACGAATATATAACGACATACATTTTTAATTCATCAGGTTACAGATATCCGTCATAAAAATTCAACATTTTTTGGTGTACATTCTAGTTTTCAAATCGCCACCAAAAATTCGTTGGAGGCGACGGGAACGCTCGGAATCGGAGCGCACCCCCACAAAAGAAAAACGAAACAAAACGCAGTACAAGATGGCTGCGTTTGGGTGTTGTGGCTGCCGATTCGAGTGACGATCGTCCGTGATGCTCGACGGTTAGAATCGCCAGTGATTCGTTTGCGTTTTCCTGTCGCCCGTTTTTAGCCGCGCGAAATCCGCGGGTCGCGTGGAAACATCGTGCGCGCGTGAAAAAACGAAGGTACACGCGGGGCGGAACGAAAATGCGAGCACGTCGTTGAGACATTCGATCAACGGGTGAGTTTGCCTTGAGATTTTATGGCTTTCCGTTTTATTCGAACGGCCCGTTTCGACGGAATTCCGCCAAGGCGCGACGCGATCCGACGAACGATTCCCCCAGGGGCCAGCGATTTCTTAGTTTTCAGCGCTCGTGCCCAAGATTCAGCAACGCGCACGTTTCTATGCGCGTTTTCTCGCACGTACGTGACGAAATTGTGCAAATGGTTCTTCTTCTCTCCTCGTTTTTTTTCCTCTTCATTTCGCACCGTGCGTCGATGAAAAAGCCACGACGACGTCCGTCGCGCCTTGGCACGCTCCGATAAAACCCACCGATTCGAGTGTAGCCGATTTTATGCCGTTTACCGCTTTCACCGTGACTCAGGACCACTCTAAGAAAGCAGAAATATGTATTTGCGACTGCGTCGTAATGGGTTATTACATGAACCGTCGGTTTCCTTTGCAAACATACGCAATTCTGCAAGGTCAAACAAGTATTTTCGTCTTTCTCTTTTGTTCGTCCCTCTGGATGATTATACATGTAAATTAGATGAAATCGATTTCTCAGGATTCGTTTGTGTAAATTGATTTCATTCGCTCTGTTTGCGGTGTACAAATGTTTCTTCATCAATGTATTGTTCGATTGTCTGGATTGGATATGCTGGCGAATGAATGTCAGAGTACGGTACTACGCGTTGTGACGCACAGTTTCGTTGATAGTTTTCAATGTTGAAAACAGTGTACACAGCGAAAGCCATGTATAGAAATGGTGCTTTAACGATTGATCGTTCTGTTAGAAATGTCATTATACGTTATAAATATTATGTAGCTAGGAGCAATTGTGTAATTTGATGATGTAAAAAGTAATGTCATAATAACTGACATCATTGTTAAATAAAAAGGGTCATTAGAAAGGAAGCATGTTAGCAGTATTTCTTTCTACAAAATTGTGACAAATGTACTGATAGAATAACTATACAGTTCAGGGGGTGGATGATAGGAATTTACTGAAAGTCCAAGATAGAAGCCACTCGAAACACTGGAGAAAGACGGTGGAGCTTCGGAGGAGGGGGAGATGTCTGCCGGCACCCAGGGCGAGATTCGGGTTGGCCCTTCGCACCAGGTTTGCCATATACCTTGAAAAACTTTTTTGCTACCTAGCTATATTGCACAATGTACCTAACTCAAGGCTTGTTCTCCTAAAATACTTTGAGAGTATAGATTAAAACAGGGCTATGATCATCAAAGCACCAGGTTATTGGGACATGATCTTTGTCACAATACCTAACATTGTCAGTGGTAATTTCACGTAATTCATATATTTCTTTCTTCCGTTAAAACGTATATAAAATCAGGACAATAAAATGCTCATATGAGTTACACATACTTTTAAATTGTCAGGTATATGTATATTGTTTTAAAATCATTACATGTCTGTAATAACTTTCATAACAAGAAAGTGTTTTAAACTTTGTGTTATTGTGTTGTCCTATTCCACTGATGTATGTGTGAAGTGTATAAGTTAAATGATTGATAAATCAAAATTTTATTTTACTAAATTATCAGTAATGCATAAATATTCTTAATATCAGTAAATATTAAGATATTTGCGAATCAAAATATGGATATACTTGGGTAGTATGCTGTAAAAGTATTTAATTATTTTGTAATGCTATTAAATGTAGTTATTACGTTCTTTTCCAGAATTATTGGAAAGATGCATGACGTGTGCTTAGTTACAGGTTTAGAGCAATTCAGAGACCATTATTTTCTTAGTGCTTGAAAATCATATTCATAGGATATGTTTTCATTGTGCAGTTACAGTCTTGATATCTATTCATATATACACATGTTACAAGAGAAATTGTACATTTAAATAGTGAAAGGCTCAGATATCTATAGTTTTATTGTAAGTCGATGGTTCAAATAACAATGATAGTTATTCTATGTGCCTCAATGGTAATGACTGTTCCATTTGATTGATAGTATAACCCCAACACTAAAGCACCATCCCTCGGTTTATTAGTGCCAATGAAAGACCCTGAATATGATGCTAGTTATTATGACGAAGCATTCTGTAATGATAAATACGACAATACCATATAGTGTAAGACAGTTATTAATAGTGGTTTTTAGTCACGGTGAAATAATGAAGACATCTTTTTATAAACAGAAATTATTCAGTTTATATAATAACCCATTGGTTACTTGAACCATCTATGAGTATAGAATGTTATAATTAAAGCATTAAAATGATAACACAATACATATTTCCACTTTCATGTCGATATCATTTCCACAAATGTATTTTCTGTTTTCATCTTGTAAATATGTATGTAAATGTCCTTGTTTGTTCGTGAAATATCGTGTTCTTTGTTTTTTGTGTTCACTTTCATTTTCACTATTTATGTTAACGTGTTCACTGAAACGATCACACATATGCGCTTCCGTTAACTAATAACTAATGTTATTAAATGTAAAGTCATGTATAACCATGTGTATAATAATCTTACATATATACATATATATGTATCGAAATGATCTCGTTTGTTCATGCTTTTATATTTATGATCATTAGTTTGTACACAAATATAAAGTACTCACGCTACTTCTCGTACCAGTAATGTGTAACGAAAGGAACAGAACGGATAAAAAAGTTATACTGGCTCGTGTAGTTTCGAAAAAAGCAAGCCGGAGTATAGGTGCGTACAACTAACTCGCTTTGGCATTGGTGCTAACCACGCACAATCCCGAATTTTGGGTACAGGAATTGGTTTCTTGTCAGGCCCGTTTGCCTGAGTATCGGCCGGGTATACCTCCTGGAGAGCTGCTTCCTGATCCAGAGTTTTCTAAAGAACGAGAGGAGCTAAGATGGATTCCAGCTATGGCATTGGACGGGGATCTTCTGATGTACTTAAGGGCAGCTCGGTCTATGGCTGCGTTCGCTGGCATGTGTGATGGAGGATCCCCGGACGACGGTTGTGTGGCTGCATCCCGAGACGACACGACTATCAATGCTCTGGACATCTTGCATGACTCTGGCTATGATCCAGGAAGAGCGTTGCAGGCTTTGGTTAAGTGTCCCGTACCGAAAGGCATCGACAAAAAGTGGTCCGAGGAGGAAACTGTAAGTTGAAACGATCCCCAATGAGAATTGTTTTCATTCATTAAGCTCGTGAATACGATTAATCGATGGCCCCTCTGTTTTGTAGAAACGCTTCGTCAAAGGGTTACGACAATTCGGCAAAAACTTTTCGAGGATCAGAAAGGATCTCTTGCCTCACAAAGACACGGTAACGGGAATCCATACACTACGGGACCAAGGTAGGCCGGAAGAGCAAAAGTTATTGCTGAATGGTTATCTTGTTTTTAGCCGGAATTGGTCGAGTTCTATTATCTGTGGAAGAAAACGCCAGGAGCAAATAACAATCGACCCCATCGAAGACGACGCCAGGGTTCGCTTAGGAGGATTCGTAACACGCGCAACTCGAGAGCTGGTACACCCAAGGAGGAAGTTCCTACTCCGCCGAAAGATACTCCTCCAGCCAGTGTCAGTCAGAAGGAACAAGTTTCAGAACCCGAGACCGTACCCGTTGGAACGCCTGCCAGCAATAATCCCGGCGGAGAGATCAGTTCTGTGACAGAGGACGATAATTCGGAAGAGGACAGCGATTCCCGGGACACGAACACGAACGGAGCGACGCATTCGTGTCAGCATTGCTTCTCGACTAATTCGAAGGATTATCAGGTAGCTGGCAAGGACAGGCTATTGCTTTGTACGGAATGCAGGACACATTTGAAGAAAACCGGAGAACTGCCACCTGCTCCTCCGTATCTGTTCCGTCCTGTGCCTGCGGAATCACCAGATAGCCCAGGGAGAATGCGTACAAGAAACAAGGCCAAGGAAACACCTAGACCTGCGAGACCTCGACGTACAGGTGGAACGGATACTCCTGACCAAGAGAAACAGCAGCAGCAGCAACAGACGCCGGACAAAAGCAAGAAGAAGTCCTCTGGTAAGCCAGAGACGCCGAAGAAGGGTCAGAAGCGGCCGCAAACGGACGAGGTGGATGACGATAAGGAGTCTCAGAAACGGAAACGCGGTGAACGTCCTGAGAGTCCTTCAGAGTCACTCACGACCGACAGTAATTCTCTGATGGATGAGCCTGAAAGAGAGGGAGAAGGTGATACGAATGAAAATCAACCCACTCCGGTTACAGTGCCGACAGAGGAACCAGTTAGTCCTGCTGTAACTACTCCAGAAGAACCTTCCGAACCAACGCCAGTGTCTACCCCCGTACCAGCGCCTATACAAACCTTACCGATATCTGTTCCTGTTATCCACACCTTGGAGAAGAAGCCGTTGTTAGAAGAACCGGTCGAAACCAAGGATCAAATAGAAGATGTATCTTTAGCTATGAATCAACCGTTGAAGTTAGAACCTTTACCCATAGAACCAGCCATGTCTCCGTCTAACGAAGATATGAAGGAGCCAGAGCAGCAGCTGAATCTGTCCACGTCGCAACCGTTGAATATGAACGACATGGGTCAGAATATGCCGCGTAATCTGTCGCAGACGATGCAGGGTAGCGGTATCTGCGCTTCGACTGGTTCACAGAATATACAGAACTCGCAAATCATGTCTCCGACGCAACAAGGACTGCCACTCAACATGCAATATACGTCCAACGTTCCCCCTGTTCAGAACGTACCGCAGAACTTATCGCAGAGCATGCAGATGCCACAGAACATGTCGAACTCGCAAAACATGGGACCAACACAGAATCTTCGAACACACGGCGAGAATATGTCGAATGCGCAAAATCTGCCTCAGAGCATGCCGGGACCACCGTTGAACCTGAACATTTCGCAAAGTATACCGACGAACATGACGCAGATGCCTCAGATGTCGAGCTCGCCGCAGCCTCTTGGTTTAACTGTAATGTCTTCTGAGAACAGAATGTCCGAACGAATTTCAGACGACAGATTACCCCCGGAACGAATGCGAGACAGCAGAATTCCCGACAGAATATCCGAGAGGATTTCAGAGCGTCCTGAAAATACCGAGCCCGATAGAAACGAGCCGGCTAATCTGTTCCAGCCGATTCAACCAAGTGGAATTCTCTCTATGGAGAAACCTCCGGGCATGTACAATATGGCTGGTACGCCACCGATGGAACCACAGAATTTGAAGATCAAACAGGAGATCATTCCTCCTGAACCGGATCCCCTTCAGAGCTTGAAAGAGGTCAAGGTTCCCGGTTTCCAGACCAGTTTTCCAGGTCCCAGTTTAGAAAATATTAAAAAGGACCCAGATGGTTCCAGCAAACCACCCACGCCCAGCAAACATTCTATGCCCAGCAATCAATCTGTTCCTCAAATTCAGTCCGTTGCAGCATCTCCAACGCCTTCGCTTCCGCCACCGCCCACGTCTATACCGCAACCTGTAATGCATCCCGCTCAACAACCGAGTCCGCACATGGCCCATCCATTCCACCCGCATCATCCACTGATGCATCACTCGTTGTTCACTGCCATGCATCCGTACCATCCTCACGCCTATCCAGGGTACGCACCGGTCGGAGGGTATCCTTCGTTCCCTCCGTACCCTTACGGCCCGGTACCCCACGCCATTCCTCCGCCGTCGCCGCAAAGGAGTCAAGAAAGTACAACCATGATGACGGCGCACCACTCGAGCACCAGTTCCAGCGTGACGACGAGAGAAGAAGGAGAGAACCTCATCGCCACGCACCATCATTCTTCCAGCATGCATCAGGCCACGACGTTGCATCATGACAAGCTATTGACCATCTCGTCCCATAGTTCCCACAGTCACTCATCGTCACACAGTTCGCACAATACTCAACGCAAGCCGTCTTTAGTCTCCGCGGCGTGTCTGACGTCCAGTAGTTCGGCTCACCACCATCACAGACCGCCTCAACCTCAGCCACCGGTGGCACAGGAGCCGAAGATAGAGCCTGACCTCGTGGAACACGAGCAGGAGGAATCTCCTAGCCCTCGAGGGCCGTCTCCAGAGCCTAGGATCGAAGACTCGGAGTGTCACAGGTCTCAGTCCGCTATTTTCCTGAGACATTGGAATCGCGGTGAGAATAACTCCTGCACCAGGACGGATTTGATGTTCAAGCCTGTGCCTGATTCGAAGTTAGCCAGGAAGCGAGAGGAGAGGTCGAGGAAACAGGCGGAGAGGGAGAGAGAGGAACGCGACAGAGCTGCGGCACAGCAGGCCAGAAAAATGACGACACCGGAGAAACAACCGGAAGCGTGTAAACCGCCTAGTCGGGGACCTCTCGAGCCTGTTGTCTCTCCTTACGACAGGTATGCAGCTAGACCAGGTTCTTATGCCGACACCCCTGCTTTGAGACAGTTGTCCGAGTACGCCAGGCCACACGCCGCGTTTTCACCTGCGAGGCATCCGGCGCCTCCGGATCCGATGCTCCACTACATGTACAGCCCCGCTGCTCGAGAGCGCTTGGAGCTGGAGCACCTGGAGCGAGAGAAAAGAGAACGCGAGATAAGAGAATTGCGCGAAAGAGAACTGAACGATCGGTTGAAGGAGGAACTGTTGAAAGGGACACCAAGACCGATGCCAGCACCGGTGGACCCACACTGGCTGGAGATACACCGTCGCTACGCCGCCGCGGGACTCGCACCCGGCCCTTCGGGCCCTCCTCAAGCTCTACACCAGTTCGGTCTTTACGGAGCTCCGCCTGGTCCGAGTCAATTGGAACGGGAGCGCTTAGAAAGACTAGGTAATCCTAATTCACTTCCGTTACGGGTCGAATATGCATATCTTACTTCTCGCATATTGGACTGAACGAAACGTTCAACACGGTTCTGGCTCTAGACGAAAGAAAGGTTTTGCGAAAGTATATCGAGCGTTATCAAGAATTGTTTAGGATAGGGATACAGCGAGATATATGGGGCCCGCCTCCGGATGTTAGCTGCTGTCACCGTAACTTTCGTGATCGCTCATGTCGGTTTCATAACAATTCCAATCCATGATCCACCATGTCGATACTAACTGAACATTCGGTGCAGGTGATCGCAGGAAGCTTGATCGACGGTTCTCAGTTGTTTCACGCGCAGCCAGTATCCGGAGACGTGGATCTCCCGACGGAAGAGTGCCGCAAACAAAAACGGAGGGGGTGGAATAATATAGAGAAATTAGAGAATTCGTTGTCGAGAGAAAGATATAGCTGGTTAGCGTATAGTTAAGGGTATGACAAGGACAGTATGTTTGATCGAGGCGCTGTCGGGTTTAGGGATACCGACTGCAGCCGGCGGGGGGCCAGCCGGTGCAGGAGCTGGCCATCCCGTGGCGGCTCATCACCACGGCCAGCTGGACGAGCGACTGGCTCTAGCTGCTGACCCGATGGTCCGGTTGCAGATGGCTGGCATTTCGCCCGAGTATCATGCTCACACTCACGCGCATACGCATGCGCATACACACTTGCACTTACATCCGGGACAGCAGCAGGCCCAGCAACAGGCTCAGCAACAGCAGGAAGCGGCTGCGGCTGCAGCTGGATTCCCCCTGCCTGGTAGGTCCTAAAAATCAGGATGTTCCGAGTATGCTACCGCGCGATGATCGGCCCTCTTTCACCGACTGGCTAGATTTCGAGCTCAACTAGATTGCAATGATGCACTGAACACTTCTCTGATCAGCAGACAATTATCTCGTTCGATGAACGACGCAATGGTCTATCTTTTAGACCGTTTACTATGTTTTCGTTATACTTGTAGATGGAGTACAGTGAAACACCCGTATCCGTGGTCAGTAAACATTTATAATTGGTCAGCAAACAGTAAACATTCATAATTTATAAGGCATAGTTTATAGTTAATCAGAATGAATGCGCAGTTCTGAGGAACGTGCTGCAATCTCATGCTATTTTATTATTAGTTATTATTAGTTATTATACCCTTTGAGGACGATGAACGCTTCAAAAAATCGTTCACCGTGTGCTACGCATCACCGTCCTAGTCCAGTTGCAGCTGTTCATTGTACGTTATAAACCTATATATTCGGATGAATTATCACTTCTTTGAAAATTCAGCACGTGGTGCACGCTTTTTCCGAAATTTTCAGACCTCAAAGGGTTAATGTCTTATCGTGCCTGATTTATAAATTAAACTTTGTCATAAGTATGTACACTTATAGTATTCACTATTATCTGCGGTAGGGGTTGAACCCAACCTCCGCGGGTACGGGGGTCCTACTGTATTTATTAACCGCGATTGAAGTTTCCTGTGAGTACGTCAACAGTTCTTAGGTAGCAATAGAATCTTCGGTTTCTTAGGACAATTCTTGATGAACATGTATTGATCATGCAGTGGTCCTGGAGTTTTTGTGTCCTTGAATCCTCTCGACAGGCTGACAAATCTGTGATCGGTAAAGCGGCCGATCGCGTGCGAGCGTACGAAAAAACGACAACGTGCTTTTCACCTATAATCAGTTCAATATCAGTCGATTCAACTAAAACCGGGAAAAAAAGCATCATAATAAACCACGAGAGCTTGACATTTTGTACGAGAGAGCAGTTTTTCTCTACGGCGAATTTTTTTTGCATTTTTTCTGTCGCTTCTCTCGCTACTCTCCATTCGAACTTTTTCGCCACGACCGAAACTTCTTTCGATCCATCGAGCGCCGCTTCTCTGGGTGAAGGTACGACCGATCAACCGACAATCCCTATATCGAGCTTTCAACGGCTTTCAATCACGTTCGTTGTGTGAACTGTACGCGAGCGTGTGCATCGAACATTGTACGTGTGTGAATGGGAACGAAGTGTGGTGTCTGTTTCGCACAAACATTTTTTGTACCGTTCCTCTGAAAACTGCACACACGAAATATCCCTCGATCGATTCCGCGGATCAAAATTCAGTATGAAAGTGCAGTGTCGACGCTTTCGCAGCCGTTGACGCGATGGTACGGCTCTTCATGGCACGTAACTGAGCCAAACTGATCGAATCCATAAATTATAAGTAGAGAAAAATGATGATGTTATAAACGAAAGTGGAGTTGATCAGTTTCGCTTCTGAGCGGCTCAGCTGACTGCCCGTGACGTGGTCTACATCTCTTCAAAACACCACTTCAACTTTCGCTATCAGATCTACAATCAATGAATTTCAAAGACACTCTGAATTTTAATATTTCTCCAGTGAATAAATTCAGAAGTTTCCTTACATAGTTTGTAGAGTCGCCCTGCAATTTCAAACAACAGGTGTGCTCCTGCGATCTTCAGATTTCAGTTACTGGTATCGGCTGCGAAAGCGTATAGTGTCTCCAAAAATTCTGTACGACCCTTCAGTCCCAAAACAGGGTGCTGTAACTCTGTACCAATTTTAGGAGACACTTAGCACTTCTACACTCTCATCAACACATCACTGTATTCGTAACAACCCGTTCATCATCATCCCTGCTAGGAGTAGCCGACTCGACGCGACGCGATCGGGAGGCAGACTATCATTGACCATGAATATCACGAACTGTATCATTGCATGTCTATCTGTTCCTAAATTTCTTGATAAGCTTGACATTCTACGCGAAGGGGTAGCTACGATCGTTCGAGACGGCGATTTCATTAATACTTTGTGTCTGTCTAGCGGCAGCTGGTGCGAATTATCCTCGACCAGGCTTAATGCCCCGCGACCCGGGGCTGGCCCTTCATCCCGCCGAACTTCTTGGAAGACCGTACGCGGACATGGCGGCGCACCACGAGCAATTGCAACGTCATCTGATGATGGAACGCGATCGATTCCCTCCGCACGCATCGCTCGTCGCCCATCACGAGGAATACCTAAGGTTCGTCTTTTGATCTCACTAACAAAACGCTTCTGTTGTTTGTTGTTGTTGTTGTCGCTACGCTTTGCATTACATAGAACGACCGTGCTCTCACGAGTTCTAACGGACTAACAAAGGGTGTTTTTTAGACAACAGCGCGAGCGTGAGCTTAAAGTTCGCGCACTGGAAGAAGCCGCACGTGGATCACGCCCTTAAGTATATATTTATATATAATTGTATTTATATATATATACATATTCTGATTAATATCCTCCGTGTAAGTAGAGGTGCAAGTGTGGCGAGACTCGCGTGAAACGGTGCCTGTGTCGCCGTGCTTTAAAGTAATCATTAATAATGATAATAAAGGTGCAAGGATAAGTCAAAGATAAGATAGAGAAAAAAAAAGGATCTGCTCAAGATCGCTGACTTTACGTTTAAGATCAGAAATTATTTTTACGGCCCTCCCCCTAGAGCTTAAGCGACACGAGATAGAAAGAGAGATGGGAACGTAAGGATTGTTACGTCGTGTAACTTTTTAGTGTAAATATCGACACGATAAAAAGGTATATTGGTAATAGTGCTAGGATTCGTCTAGCACCTTATAGAGAAAAATCGAAAATTTATATATAAATATATATATATATATATAGCGACCGCTTAACATGTAAATTTGTTTGAAATCTCTAGATATATATATTATAATTATATTAACAAATCCACGATATTACTACGTGCTCAAACGAGACTCCTTTCGTTGGATGTTTGAATTCGTTCGGAGCGGTGAGAATGCCAAAGTGTTCACAGGGATACGGTTCACCGCGTGTTTTTTAGTCCTCCCGTGCTCGCAGAAGAATTCAATTCGCGTTCTCTGCTTTCTGTTTCTACACAATCGATTGCTACCAACGGGCACGAATCGTGTCTTCGAGATAGACGATGATTTTTCATGATTTTATAGAGCCACTTACCGAGTGTTCTTCAGGTCGTCCGCGCGGTGATCGCGGACGGCGCCGCAGACCTTCCGTGTTCTAGCGTAAAGCATATAACGAAATGTAACAACTTAAGTTTTAATATTATGTAATTTCTGTGTCGGACGATTTGTATATTTTCTATATGTATTCTTTATAGATTTTACCTTTGAAGACCACGAGCGTTTGATACTAGTTCGATCGAGCGGCTGACTGTAGCGGATAAAACTTTGTAACAAAGTGACCAAAGTTGAAAACAAAAAAAATGAAGGTTTATAGAAGAACGGTGTGTGTGTGTGCAAGAACGCATTATCTTCCAATGATCGTGCGCTCCGCGGAATTCGCTATGAACAATAATCCTGTATGGTGCAGGCGCTGGAAATTGATGCGTAACGTTTTTCAACGGAAAAAGAAAAGGAAACAGTGTGTATCGTTTATTCTGACGATCATTCGAACGTGTGTACATTTCTCCGCTGTACCGATTGATTCAATGTAATCTAGTTATTTAACTAAGTAAATATTTCATAGAGACGTCTAGTTTCAACGTGTCCTTTGTTCCGTGTTTCTCTCTAGGCAGCGTTTCAGAATATTTTTGAAAAAAAATGACTAACATCATTTGTCTGCTTGCACATACAAGGCTGTAATATATATTTTACTTACACGATATAAAAATTTATCTGTGAAAGAGTGCATAGCTTGCGTCGCTGTAACCAAATCATCGAGCAGACTTTCTTTTATTTTTCTTTTTTAATTTTTATTCGATGACAGTGAAATGGGAGTGAAACGTACCAAACCGAAAGTTTTATGTAATCAAGAGAGAGAGAGAGAAAGAGAGAGAGAGAGAGAGTCATGAATCATTGTATAATTTCTTATTACCAGTTTGCCTGTCACTGGATTCCCTGGACAGAAATAAACGGCTGTCTTATAAAAGATTATCTTTCCGTGTCATCTCATCATCTTCCACTGTTCATATCTACGTTATAATACGCCAAACGAATTTGTAGAGAAGGCGAGCGAACAAATCGGCTGGAAACCACATGGAACTGGCCTAATTACTTTTACACATGGAATTTGTTTTCCTCGTTCTCTTCCTACCGGTCGTCGGCTTGTTTTTATTGAGCGTAATGTGAAACCCAGCCTCCGACCACTTTACGTGGGAGTCGTCGCATCCATGAACACTTGTTCACCGCCTGTGTGAAAAAGACACAAGTGTCACGTTTGAGTATCATGTTCAGAAACCGATTTGCCGGGCGGCGAGGGTACAAAAAACTACAGTGAACGCTTAAGACGACAGATTGTTTAACAGTATATATTTATAACAAGAAGGTAATGATTAAAGAATATTTAAACTGTAAACAATTTGTAAAACCAAGTACTGGTTGATACTGAAACCGTATGTTACTTTGAATTTCAGATTCCTTTTTATGTTTTAATTTTGTCGTAACACTCATCAGTGTACTATGATTTATTTTTATTTAATCCTGACACATTTGTTTGCAATCTGTATGTTTCAATGTACTCATTGTCAGATACATAAAAGTATTCAAACTATAAAATATTGAATTACATATCTAGAATGAAGATACACTTGATCTGTATGAGGATTAACTATGAAAATCCCCCTTTTAAAGTTTCAATACTTTTGTGCAATGGGTAGACTGTGGATGTTTATGTGAATATACATTTTTGGACTTCCATATTTCCTATATTGATGCAGTTAAATAAATGAGACTTCAACAAGATTGCATTTGCTTCTTGAAATGTTCAACTTATCGCTCATTTACTGCAACGATGACACAACTAAAAATTTGCCATTTTTGTGTTATTGATACAGAAATAACTGTTTTTATTTGTAGTTTCTACTGGTAGAATGATATGACTGACCGTTTAAAAATCACCACGAGAGGACGGTTGTTGAGGACAGATGTTCCTATAAAATTGCAATGATTCGAAACAGTCAAACACGTTATCTCTAAAATCGTTCTTTTTGAGTTTTGTCGTTACAGGAAATGATCGATATGTAATTTTCATTTTGCCAAGTTATAGAATATCCATCACGCACCAATTTGAATACATTAAATTGCATGAACATCCGCAGTCTATTGATGAGTGTGCATGTCACCATGCGATTCGCGATTGTAATTAACATATTCTGTTTTTGCTAGTGGAGCGTGGTGCAAGTGGTTCGTTCGACCATGATCGTCGGATGCACGTGCGGTTCACATGTGTTGATGAAGGGAAAGGGCGGGGTTAACACGTCGGGGAAGAGGGAATCCTGGAGGAAACGGCGGAAGCTGCAACGCTTAGTCATAGTCATTCATAAATAAGCCGCCGGTGCGGTCGGTACGGCTCTCTGGAGTTAACGAAGTTGTTTAACGATTAGCTGATAGCGGCGTGGTGCGGTATGGCTGCACGAAAGAGAGAAGAATCATCAAAACAACGTTATCAGGCGAACGCACGCGAAAGGGACCGCACGCATAGGTGAAAATCAATTTTTCTTCTTGTTTCTGAAATGTTAACAGCTCACTTTCACGTGGTGACATTGTTTCTTATTCGATGACTCTTCATGTACATCAGTTGTTATCCGACTGTTTCAATAAACCTGTGAAAAGAATAACGTATAAAGCAAATTTCATACTTAACAGACCTGTAAAAACGAAACTAAATCCATAAATCTGTAGATACAAATTGTAAATGTAAGAATTCTTAACATAGTGACTGCTAGAGACTTCTGTGCTCACCTATTTTATGGGCTGCTTAAGTTTATGTTACATATCTGTACTTCAGTTAACGCTAAAAAGAAACAGATGCAGCATCTATCAGCGTGAACCAACTTGTACATAGAGACAAACTAGAGTAATTGTTAGTCTATTAAATCTCCATAGATCTTATCTTCATTGGGTGCATCTGTATTAGTATTATTTTTAGATCGTTTTTCTTATTCAGACGACTACCGTACGTTTAGCAGAATTCGTAGTTCTATTTCTCGCGACATCTCGTGAATACTCTTTTTGAGACTGAGGAACGAGGGTATCTACAGGACTCAAGAAATGCAATCTTCACTGTGCAGCGTGAACACGGCGTTCAGTACCTTGAGAACTTTGATACCGACGGAACCCGCGGATAGGAAATTATCGAAAATAGAGACATTGAGATTAGCCAGCAGTTACATCAGCCACTTGGGTGCCGTCCTCGTTGCAGGTCCCATAGATCAGCCCTGTTTACGTATCGAGGACAACAACGGTGTTTATGGGACGGGTCATTGGACGGATTCCCAAACGAGGCCGCAAGTTTGCACTTTTTGCCTCGCCATGCATAAGAGATACGTAAGTTCAAACACAGAAGAAACAAAACAAACAATATTCCATCAGTCTATAAGAAACCTTGAAGAAAATCACCTTCTTGCCTTTTGTAATTCTTTTCTCATTTACCGAAAGTCATGAAGTGGCGTTTCGTCGTATACGATCGTTCAGTGGAAGCCATCATAGTGATGCGTAGCACCTAACAAAAGCATATCTGATTATAATAGACCCACTTGTGTCTTGAGTGTCAATCAAGTTATTCTTCCAACATTTTATACTCATGTCTGTTTTTTTTTTCCTAAATAGAAATATATACCTTTGTTCACTTAAACTCGTAGCTTGTGTAAATACGAATTTGACGACGCACGATGGCAGAGGTCACTCAAGATCGAACTCCAGTGAACGACCAAACTATTTACGAAACATATTCAACGTAGAAATTAAGACACGCGTCCTTGAATTTGATCCGATAATTCATTCCGTCCTTGAATGATTTTTTGCCATGCTGATGGTTTAATAAATTTAATTCTGAAAAAATCAAAGGTGACTTTCGAATCGTCGTGGTATCAGACATAATATTAGAATCTTATAATTCTGACATAAAACATATAATTTCATGCGATATAAAATATGAAACAAACATTGTTTATCAATTTTCAGAGCTTGAACATCTCGTCTGAAGTAATTTCGGATTATCAGAGTCCCGAAGGAATGCCGTTCATTCTTCCCGCGAGTTCAACGACCTATTACGATCTGAATAACATATAATAATAATTACGTAATATAGTGTAAATAAATTTCCTGTATATTTCCTGTACATATGATTGTCGAACTTAATAAATTCTACATCAATCGATTCAACGATCTTTATTATTTCATTCGTCGCGTTGATCAGTGATCGAATAAATATATTCAGCTCATGTTTACGGACATCTTTTGTCATCTTTCCTGTAACATTCGAACATCGAGCATCAGAAAATTTCATGGACAACCGTGCTCAAGATAACGCCGTCGCGACTCATCGACGCATTGTTTCTCGAGGTGCTTGTTTCGTTCGGAACAAAAATTCAACGTGACAATTATTAACTGTTTTTTCGGGATAGTTATTACTGTGAAAAGTATACATTCGTAATGGTACCGTGAAAATTAGAGACGTCAATGGACCAGTGTAGTACGGCGGCGAATGTTTCAGTCTTTTGAAGTCAGCAATGCTGTGAGCAGGCGCATTTTCGTTTTTCTCCCCGTTCTCGTTTCTCGTTCCAATTTCATTCGTGTTCTGTATTCGATTATTCATTGTAAACGAGATTCAATCATGTTCCTCGATCTGAATCGATACCTTGAATGCCTCTGTACCCGCAATTAGGTGAGTCCACCGAAAAGAAAAATATGTTTCCCGTACGACCATAGTAACCGATATGTATCACCGCCATTACGATAGAAAAAAGTTTCGTCCAACACGAACATAACTAAAAACATTCGCACGTTACAAATTACATCATACAACTACACTATTACTATATCACCTGTTCTAAAAAGAAATAAGTAAATTTTACATCAGACTAAAAGATACGTTTAATCGTTATTTACGCCAAAACTTGATCCGTGTGTACTACTATATTATTTTAAAAAGTTTGCAAAAGAAAAAACATGTTTTATATTCAACCATAGTAACCGAAATCAATCACCGCCATTACGATAGAAAATTTCATCCTCCACCAACATGACTATAAACATTCGCATACTAATAATTGCATGTCCGTAATTACACCATGTAACTATACCACTACCGCTACTAAAGCACTTAATCTAAAAAATACAGTTTTCCGTAAGTAAATTCCAGTTTACATTCAATCATTATTTACGCAAAATTTTGATCCATTTCTACCATTATATTATTTTAATAAAATTTCGATCTTTTTCGAAAATAAAAACATGTTTCGCGTACAATCGTAGTAACAAAAATCAATCACCGCCATTACGATATAAAACGCTTTCATCCTCCACGAACATAACTAAAAACATTCGCAAAGTAATAATCACACGTCAAAAATCACATCATACAACTATACCACTACCATTACCATAACCGCGAATCTCAAAAATACAATTATCGTAAGTGAATTTTACTTAACATTCAATCGTTTTTTGTGCCAAAAATAGATCCATGTCTGTTATTATATCATTTTAAAAAAAATTTGAATCGTTCAGATAGATACATCGAGTCACGTTGCAAGAGCTCGCGAAAACCGAATATCACATTTCGAAATGTGTATGAACGTGAATGCGTCGAGCTGAAGGGTTCGAGAGAGCGTCGATCGTGTGTGAAATTCAAAATCGTGCAAAATTACCGCCCTGCACGGCGCGTACGGCCGCCATCTTGTAAAAGTGTGTCTGTAGTGTTTGGAGGTTCAGCGAGAAGGAACAGCAGCTTCGCCGGAGGCTGGAAGTCCTTTTGAAGTGGTTGCAACGGTCCTTGGCAGTCCCTGGGCACCCAGGTGACCTCGTGCGAGGCCAGGGTACCTTTAAGCTGCTAGGACAATCCCACGGCCAGGAAACTCATTCACACGCCCGACTCTCGCGAAGATGGTGAGCATTCCTGCACAGAGATCCTCGTCTAACCCCCGAGCAGTGATCCCTTTTTCTCTGAAAAACTGCGCTTCAGACAGCTCGAACGTGGAAACGTCCACGCGCGAGACGGGACGGTCTTCGTGGTCGCTCGATATTCTTGAAGATGCGTCGATGACTTTAAACGTCGAAGGGACAGCTCTCACGGTTGTCAATATTTTTAGGCAGCGCTCCAGTGTGGTGTCCCTTCGACACGCTTTTCACGTTCCACCCGTACGCTGACAACCTAGCATAACCTACATTCACGTATCGCGTTCTCGTGTACGAGTACGAACCGAACGGCAACACCAAGTTGTTTTCGTTCGAACACCCGTGTCAACGTTTTTCCATTGCTGACAGACTGACACGTTTTGGGTGAACGCTCGATCACGGTACACCCTTGTCATCGGATTGACGATTTTCTTGACCACTGGTTAAATAGATTTTAGCTGTTGGTATTTTCAAACGGCAAATATTGTTTCTTTGTTACTGTCATTCATTCCTGTGACTGAGAAACTGGATTGTCTTATGGGAAAATATGTTTTTGGTAGGATAAAGTGTGTTGTGTTATCTTTCATTGATAGTTCATGAAGAAGGGATTAAAGTTGAAGAGCGTATTGTATTTGTTGTGGATAAAAGAAGGCATGTAAACATTGACTCTCTGATATTTTAGTTTTGAGTTAAGTGAAGTCAGAATGTATAGAAGGTTCTGTGAATTATATTTGGTCAGATTTGTAATTTTATTGTTGTATTGTGTTTATACCGGTTGCATTGCTTTAATATTATCTATGTTGTTTAGAGTTCGGCATCAACGGGTGGAACTGAGGGGTCTAGTCCAGCCTCTAGCCCTGCTTCAGCTACAAGTCTTACAATGGCTGCACCGAAATATGGTACATTGGTACCAAACCGTATCTTTGTAGGTGGTATTTCGGCTAATACCAGTCCAGAAGAACTTACTCAACTTTTTTCTACATACGGCAATGTAAAAGCTACCAAAATTATTGCTGATCGTGCTGGGGTTTCTAAGGGTTATGGATTTGTTACATTTGAAACCGAAGAAGAAGCTAAGAGACTTCAGCAAGAGGTTTGCAACATGTATTATAAATCTGTTTATATTAATACCTATTTTTCATTACATTTATTAATTAACCATTTTATTTTTAGTCTGAATGTATTGTATTAAGGGAAAGAAAACTAAACATAGCACCTGCAATTAAAAAGCAACCCTTCAATAGATCCTTTGATGGTGGATCTGGATCACCACCCTCTGTGCCTACCAGTACTTACTACTACCCAAATGGTCAGTATAATTATGTTTTATACTTTCATAGATATTACTTTTTTATGTCCAAATTTTTTTATTACATATATGACCTTCAAATTTTCTTTCATTAGGTATGGGACTCGCATACCAAAATGGAATGGCGTTTTACAATACAACAGCGCCTGCACCAACAACACCCATTGCTGCACCAACCGATCCAGCAACAATTTATCAAGCTACAGGAGTATTTGGTGAGTTCTACCAAAAGCTATCATCCATTTTGTGCTAAGATCAACAGTTATGAAGTTATGTTTTAACAATTAAGGTCCGCAAGCTGCTGGTCATCAAACATTTGCACCTATGATGTATCCATGTCCTGCTCCATCTCTGTACATGCCACAGCAGTATCAGTATCCACCAATGCCGGTAAGCAAAATGTAGAATAAAGTGTTTGCCGATCTCTTTCTCTGATTCTCCCCTTAATCTTGGGTCCTATGTATCATATGAATTGTCTACGGGTAATAGCTTGTATTTATATTAAACGGTACATCGGTTGCGGTTTGACAGACAAATGGTTTGATGGGAGAAGCCATACCACCGGCGTTTCTACCCAACCCTCAGCAAATGCCTACTTACGTCCTTCTCGACGCTATACAGTATTGAGGTCTAAAGGTACATGGTCTATGCTAAATGACTAGCATGCAACGCATCATCTTTGTGCGTTTTCTTTGTCAGTCTTCTGCATGGCCTATCAATGCATGAACACTAGACTTTACATCCATAATTCACGATTTTCTTATTAATAGTTTTCCGTTATGAGTTTTATTTGCAAGCGAGCAAAAGTTTTATCTCGTCGTACATTTCTCATTCTGTTCACGTCACAGCATATTCGAATACGCATCTCTTATGCTTATCATATTCGAAAGGATCGATATTTCTAATGTTCACGTGTTTCCTTTTCTTACTCTTCGAACATGCTTCTACACGTCATTCGATTTCTCGTTTCACGTTATTAGTTCATGCTGCAACTTCTGTGTCGCACGAAGAATATACGAATCTCTTAGAAACCGTTACCTATGTGTTTCGTATCATTTTACGCGAAAATGAAGAGTTATAACAAACTCGTACAACGCGCAATTTATATTATAGGCATGCACACAAAGATTAAAAAAGTCCAGGTACAGTATACGTAATACTCGAGCGTTCCTGGAACGTCGTTCAGTATCAAAGACTCGTTTCATAGCATGTACATTGACCTTAGTACTTCAAAACGAGATTGATATCCACCGGAGTTGGGCATTGTTCGAATAAATATTGATATCATTCCCAAAGAATCCATAATTTTCATTCGATCATTTATACAGTTGCTAAAATAAGTTACTTAAATTGTTCGAATCGAACTTGCTCGACTCTGACCTCCGTTGGCTTAGAATCGTAAACGAAAGAAACTGGTCAAAGGTTCCTCCATTAACGTTCGTTATTTCTATGTGAAACAGATGATCCTTCTACCTTCTCAATCCTTTGCAACTGGAACAAACGTGTGAACTGAATTCTCGTTTTCTGTTCTTTCAGTATGAGCCGTATTATCCAGGGGCAGCCGCCGCCGGAGCTTCCCCGTACTTGTTCGCCACTAGCAACACTCAAAGCAACACGAACGGCAGCAGCAGCAATTCCGGAAGCGGAAACAACGGGACAGGTGCGACCAGTCCACCGACAGGTCCGCCACCGCAACTTCAGTCTTTGCCTCCGCCACCACCCGCGCATTTCTTTGCTCCTGCCGCTCCACCGCCTCATCATCATCCACCGGTGCCCGCGGGACCTCCTCCGCCTCAGATGGATCATCTGTACTATTCTTTGGCAGCTGGACCGCATCCTCTACCTCCTCCGCACGCGCAAATGGGATTGACTGATCAACAGCTGTTAGTTTACGCTACCGACACCCAGTGTCAGCAGACTTCCACGTCTGACGGACCGGCTGCTCCACAGGAGGTAAGCTGACCTTTCTATTTCTTACCACGTTTTTCGTATCGATAATCTGAAAGGCGACAACGATATTCATCTCCCGTATTGGTCGAATTACTATGCTTGAAGTACAATTTGAGGCGATATAAGGTGTACGGTTTTCTTGTAAACGAGTATTCATTGCTTAAAATTAATTGTCTGCGTACATGCAGAAGGAAAACTACCATGTTGTCAAATAAACCGTAGGATTCTCGTTCGACATCGAGCCACTCGGAGCAACCGCATGGTGAAACACAGGCTGCTTCAGGGTCAGCCACACCCCTGGTGTCCATAATGCCCGTGAAATTCCCCATGTCTGGTCGTTACACCAATTACCATCCGATCGCGATACACACCGCTAACTTGTACAGTTCACAGAGTTGCTTGAACGAAACCGACGATTGCAGTGGCAATCAGATGCACTGTAGGGCGATCGTTTATCATCCGGCACCCGTTTACATTCCTCACACGCATACGCCACCGTTTCACAACGCATCCGGCGGCGCTAGTTTGCTTCCCACCCCGCCGTCGGTGTCGCAGCAGATGTTCGATTCTAGCAGCAAGGGTCAGAGTTTCGGTTCGAGGGAGTACAGCGCGAAAGCCAGTAGCGCGAGCAACGGGCAGAACAGTTACACGAAGTCGCAGAACCACGGGATCGCGTTGACCCATCAACCGCCGTTCGCGAAAACTCAGAACCTCGGGAACTCACAGTTGCATAAGCACAGTAACGCGGACGGGGGTTACAAGTACTCGACGCCGTCAATGTCGTCGCGGTTCCCGTTGCAATATAACAAAAGGGCTGGTTCCAGCGTGGGCTCCCCGGCTTGCTACGTGGCACAGAAGTCCGACAGTTACCAAAAATTCAGCGGCTACGCGTCGAGCGTCGCTCAGTCGTACAATGCGGCCGCATACGCGGGCTCGCCGAAGGTGTTCAACGCGAGCCAGGGCTACGAGTACGCGAACGGTCGTCGGAACAACGTGACCGCGGATCAGTATTATGAGAAGTCGAACAACTATTCGTCGCGTAAGAGCATGGCGAACAGCTACAGGAACAACGGGCCCGTGATCGCCGGGCAAACCGACGGAAACGGGCCGAGCGGCAATCAGACCGGCGAGAGCTACGCGAGCACGGTCGACGGCGAGAGCAACCCTGTGCAACAGGGTGCGGATGGTAACAGTTCAGAGAAGCCGGTGAGCCCACCGCCAGCGCCCTATTCACCCATGACACGACCCCTTCCAACTTTGTCACCACCCACCTCCCAGGTCCAGTTCTATGCTCCGGCGCAAAACCGTTATCAGGCGTCCTTGGCCCCGTCCCAAGCGCACCAGCAGCAACAGACCAGCCAGCAGCGTCGGTACACCATCGCCCCGGCGTTGTCCGCCAGCAGAAAGCCAACGGAGAAGTACACGTCAAGCACCGCCGGCTCCCAGGCGACGATGCTCAGGCAGAGCAAGTACAAGGTGAACGGCATCATGCAGACCGGTAGTAAGGTGGCCGACGACAGCCTAGGCGGCGCTGGAGACGCTCCTCCTGGTGTTGGCAGAATGCCGATCACCCCTCCGGGAACGCCGCGGAATCATCCGGGACATCCCGCCGGGGATCAGAGTCAGCTGAGCGACACGTGCCATCAGATGCAAGCTCTGAGCCTTTGAACGCTTACACTTTCTTCTTTCTTTCTTTCTTTCTCTTTTTTTTTTTTGGTTTTGATCGAACTCCAATTGTTTTTTCCTCCCTTCTTTTACTTCTTTTTTTTGTTTTGTTTCTTTCGGTCGTCTCTATACCGCGGTTAGCTGTACATCCCGATTTCGAAGCCGTATGAAAGGGATCGTCGAAACGATTCGCGGCTGCGTCGAACACGTATCCTAAGTTCATCGAGCGCCTCAATAAGATTGATAGGAACGGTACAGTACGATTTTTGTTCTCTCTCTCTTGTGATCTCAGTCCGAAATTCAGCAGGCTGGAACGTCATACAAAACGATGATACTGTACATTGAACTTCTTCGGTAAATTATCAAACGTACTAAATTGTTAAGCATTTATAAAAGAATATATATATATATATATAATTAAGATAAAATACGATATTTAAAGATTATTATATTAGTTACGAGAAAAAGAATGATATACACGATTAATATATATATATATATATATATATATATATATATCGAAGAGGACAGATATAAGTTAGAGTAACGAGACAAAAAAATACGAGTGAAAACGGAAAGAAATGAAACTCGAGGTCGGTTATCATTATATACATATATATCTCTTGCGAGAGTCGAATGTTAACGAGACGAGAAATTCTATCTTATATAATAATAGATACGCTACCATTATTTAAATCTATGTTATAATGCAGTATTTGACGTTATGCGTGATAGGCTCGGCAAAACCATAAATCTCACGAGCAAGGCTAGAGTAGGATAGATAACGGATAAACAGACGATATGTAGAACAGAGGAAGAGCGGGACGGTAATTAATTAAACGAATAACGTTATTATCGTACAAAGACGAGCGACTTGTCATGTGTTCAACAATAAACAAAAAAAAAGCGTAAAAAAGAAACACTGCAAGAAGGGCTAACAGGGAGGCGAGATAATTATAGCAGAGTCGATGATTTCGTAAAAAAGAGAAAAAAAAAAGAAAACGGTTGCTCAAGGCACTGCCACATCACTCCGTTTTTGATTTTCTATCCCTCGAGATGATAACAGTACTTATAGTTTAATTCATTAGAGTAACCGTGACGAATGGTATTCTCACGCATTTTTCGAGACGTAGCGGACACTTGGTTGAACACTTTCCGTTCTGTTCTATCTTTCTTTCGTCGACGAACGGGGAAACGTTTGCGGAAGATCGTTGAGATGGAAAATTTCTGGGGGAGAAAAAAACAACAAATAAAATAGAAACAAGCAGACCGAGAAACGTAGCTGTTTACGAAAAAAAGAAGAAGAACAGAGATATACGCCCCGTACCCACAACAAAACGAATACGACAAAAATACTTTAAAAAACGAAAAATGAAAAAAAAAAGGGAGAACTATATAATAATGAATTATTAAAAAAAAATGTGTCGGCTGTGAGCTTCCAAGCAAATAACAATAATTAAATTATTATAATATAAAAGGTTAAATAATATTCTACCTAATTGTTATGAACGTGAATTTCTTTTATCTATAACGAGAAATTTGTTATCTCATATCTCGCATATTGTAGCTGTTAATTGTCTATTTAAAACGAAGGAAGACGACAAGATGGGATAAAAATAAAAAAGAAGCAAGTGCATGGTGTAACGACGAAAGTAACGAACCGGAAGGGTCTGCGGTGCCGTGATTTAGGTACCGCAGGGCGAACGAATCGACAATAGAAGCTTAACGACGGACAGACAAAGTGATTGCAAGGAGAACGAGAGATATTGAGACAGAATAATATATCCGAGGGATATCGTAGATGACACGACAAAAAAAAGGCCTAGAACGCGTAGATGATTATCCATGATGTCGTTACGAGGTAAACGAAAAATACTTAAAAAAAAAAGAAGAAATTAATTTATTGAGGAAAAAGCAAGAGTGCCTTCTATTTGTTTTCGTGATTGTATTGTTGAACATTTGTTGCGTTACGTTCCAAGAGCCTCTAATGTTGTTATAAGAAAAAAAAAATAAGATGTTTGAAGAATGTTGTTCCTCTATTTATTTATTGATTTACGGGCTGTGCAGCCCACCCAGCACCCAAGCGAATTTGGAAGTGTGAAAGTAATGCTGTCTTTAGAAGCGGCGTTTAGATCCGGTTAGAAGGGAATCGAATTAGACGAGACAAATTCTAAAGAAAACGGCCGGTAAATTCCGGAGAATGTGGAAAAGCAACTGGAGCAAAGAATGAGAAACCATCGCTTACGGCATTCGAGTCGCATGACCCCCTTTTTCTCATTAATAATAGTAATAATTACGGTCGTACACGACGATTATGATTAGACGTATTGTAAAACGATGTAATCGAACGTTAACAAAGCAAAAAAAAAACAAGAGCAGCTCGTTTCGGCACCTATTTGTAATGTATGATACACGGAAGATATCTCAGCAATATACATATATATATATAAATAAATAAATAAATATATATACATATAAATATATATATATATAAATAAATAAACAAGGAAAATAAAATATGTATACCGAAGGTATAATGGATGCAAGCGTGCGACAGGTGCGTATCATAATTAATTGGGTGTGCGTGTGCGCGCGAATCTGGATAGGTGGCTGTGATTTTTGTGTGCAAGCTAACAAACGAGAAAAATATAGTAACGAGAAAGAAGAAAAAAAAAAGATGTTCTACGTGTGTAAACATTCGTGTGCCAGTGAAAGAACGTATGATGTGTTTCTCACACATGGACACACACACACACTGCACACGCATAGTTCATACACGTACGCGTGACGCATACATAGATGAATACATACAGAGAGACATACATACATCTACACAAAGATAGTACATACACGAAGTGCGATTCTATGTTCAGTTTGGTACTGGCCTGACGAGTTCGGCGAGCGTAATTAGGAATGGGTCGTTCGATCGCGTGAAAATCATCCACGTACTAAATTCAACGTAGAATGGTGCTGATATGATATATAAAGTATAATATATATAAATATATATATATATATACTTCGCAAAGTATATTATAATATAAAAGGAGTCTAAGATAGATATTAGATGGTATGCGTAGTTGAACATAGAAATATAATTGATGTATATTATATGAGGTGTAAGCGGTGTGCTTTGTACGATTATGGAATTGCATACTTCGCTGAGTTCAATCAGACAATGTTTGTTAGGACGATAGAAGAAAGATTTTTATTTATGCATTCGTTTTCTTTTCAAAATTTCTGTTACTCTAGATGGACTTACTTTATCATACCTGCAGTACTTAGAGATGAGTAGATGAATGGTCGAGCATCTTCAGAACAAAGTTGTAAGATCCATTCTGATGCTGTATTTGTTTGGTGTGTTAATTAGTAACGATTTTCGATCACATAGTTGATGACTGTAGACGCTTGTTTTTAATTCCACAATCTACAAAGCACGCCCCCAGGAAACACGAAAAATTGATGTATTAAACAAAAAAAACATAAATTATACACAAAATGACATGTAGGTTGTACGACAAAAAGCTATCTAAGTACTCGATGATAATAAAAAAAATATATTATATATATAAGAGATGCATATATTTAAAAAAAAAACGAAATAAAGACATCTGTGCATGAACATTATATAGATGGAAGAAACATAGCAAAGAAAAGGTATAGACTACAATAAGTGTGAATCTCTCTTGCAAATATATATAATAATAAAATCTCATTAAAGATACGAAATATACAGTGCTCCAATATACGTACATTGTATTTGTGAATTTACCTTTCACACTCTGTTGTACCTATTTTTGAATGCTAACAGAATGAGAGGCAAATAGGTTAGCGTAATTGAATGCACACGCTTGTTTCTTTAAGAGATTGGTTGTTTTATTGATTCAATGTCGTTCCAATAATACATTTCACAATTAAGTTCTATTCATTGTTTAGTCTTTTCATTTACTACGTATAGTCGATATAATCTAAGGTATTTGCACTAATACACTGTATTAATAATTCTATCGTATCACATGATTTACCGTACAGCGGAAATCTAAATACGTAACAGGTTCAATATACCAGAGTATACATTTTTATATATGTTCGGTTACTAAAAACGAACGTACGAATGGCACAATTTCTATTTCACATTATTCACGTGCCATCGCTGTGGACATAGCTTCACATATAATTAAATAATTTCTATAACTCTAGAAACTGAATACTTTGCTTCGCTAGTGTATGCAATATTTCTCTAAAATCACATTGATTATCATCATTACTAATTATCACATCTCGGAAAACTAATTTCGATTACAGCAACTACGTTTGTTTTTTTTTTAAAGTTTCTTCAAAAAATATTCTATATTATAATCAGTAAAAAATTTCGGAACATCAAGCATGGCAGTGTGGGAGTAGTAGCGGTTAACTAAGCCATAAATTTTTGGAATCCGACCGCTCTGAGTCAGCAATGTATAAGAATATACTTTCAAAAGTATAAATTTATAAAAAAAACTTTCGTTTAGAAACATTACTAAGATTCTCCCAAATCATATTCAAGTTTGATCGAAAATTTCTTGTAAAACGTACAAAATGTCGAAGTTCTTAAAAAATAAACTTATCCCTAAAAGTTGATAATTCGTAGAACTGTTACTACCAGTACAACAATATAATATATGGCTGAAACTCTTGTCTGTCGTGTATGCGATTCATAACTCAGTCGTCATGTGTGATGTTAGTGCTTGCACGCGAGTAGCATTGCAACTTTTGCATAATACGTGATCATCCAAAGGATAGCAACCGCGTCCCTCAGAGTCAGAAGATAATACTAAACCGCAGTCTTCGCATTTGTAACATTGAATATGAAAGCTACGATCCAGAGCAACGACTCGCACGGTCTCATCCTGGCCTGGTTCTGGCATGATCGGTAACTTACACACGCAGCAACGCGGTGCGAATTTTCTGAAACATAAAAACATTCATGTGAGTGCACATCATCGATATAAACATAAACCACGAGTTTTCATTCAGAGTGCAGCAATACTCACTTGTGAAAGCATTGTATGCAATGAATCTGATTTGTAGCGTCTACTGTAAATGGTATACCGTCCAAGCTTTGACCACAAACCACGCACGTGAAACAGGATGGATGATAAGGTTTGCCCGTGGCTCTCAATATTCTATCAAGTATCGGTCTGGTGCAAACGCAGCATTTTTCTAAAGTGTTCAAGTAATCTTCCTCGCAATATGGTTTGCTTTCCAGCGAGTAGAACGGTTTACCCTGAAGATTGACTTTACAAACGTAACAGCAGAAACAGTCAATATGGAACACCTTGTCCATTGCTGAACAACCGTTGCCTTCACCCTCGACCTTGTCATTGCATTGTGCACAGATTCCGTATATGTCGCCGTCTTCGGCGGTGTCTTCCATTCCTTGAACTAGCAAATCGGTCAAAACGTCCACCTGGAAAAAAATACTCATGAATTCTTGCCTGTGCAGTTATGAATCACTCTGTATAATAATCTTAATCTTACCTCCTTAACTGGAGACACTTTTCCTTGTGGCTGAGTGGATGTAGCGGATCCATAACCAGAGTACATAGAATAATTGCAAGACAATTGCGACGGCGGTCTGGGATTAATCGGTTCGTATATAGACTCATACGTTGAACTGGACTGCGAGCTCGGACCATAAATATCATTTGGATAACTGTCTGAAGGGAAATCGGTTTGATAAGTAGCGCGTCTTAATTCGCTATAACTGGACGAAACAGGGCTCGGCGGTGGTGGCAGTTCTTCCGGTGGTGGCGGGAACGAACTACCAGGAACGCAAGGAACATACTCCGAAGGTTCTGGTGGTGGCGGTAAGTCATCTACAATTAAATAATTAATTAAATTAATGAACAGTCTACTAACTCATACTCTAGAAATTATGAAACAACAATTATTACCATGAGCAGAAGGAATATTACAATATGTATTCTCTGGTTTAGAGTTCCATTGGATATTACTGTAGATTATATCTTTTTCTGTTTTTACTCCACTTTTAACTGGCATGGATACTGGTGGATCTATATTGCTATATACAACGTTTCTTGCTGATCTTGAATGATCGTCCACCGGAACTTGCGGAGCGGGCATATTTCCAACGTTTGAATAATAATTCTTTTCATCATATCCATATTTTGGCTCAAACTTCTCATCCGCCTGATGTATATAGAAGTTGTCATTGTTTTGATAAACTTTAGAAGTGTCTTTTCCGTTTGTAGAGGATGACAATGAGAAATCATTTTTCTCTATATTCAGAGGCACGTACGGTGAAGGAGAATTCACATACAAATTCGACGGTTTCTCATTTGCTCCAGAATTATTGAGCACTGTACTGTACAATGGCACGGATGGAGCCTTTACAGTGTAACTTTGCGGTATCTGAAAAGAATGATATACAAATGGATCTCCATGTAAGAAACCTTTGGGAAACATTTTATGTTCCTCAATTTTACCATTGACATTTCCATATAATAATGGAGCAGTCATGAAAGGGAAGCATATAACATAGTTAGTCGCAGAATAATGATAATTTTGTACTTCTACAGATTACCAACCTGTGGCTGTGGCTTTTTTGGTTTAGGTGGCACTGCCGGTCCGACTTTTTTCCCTGGCTTCATAGTTTTAACGCCATCCCCGTGATTGATCTGCAGGCTCGCTATTTGCTGCTCCAAATTCCCGACATTAGACATTTTTCTGTGAACAATAACATTCTTCAATCTCTCAACAACACGGAAAAGATGTACAAAATAAACAAGCAGAATAAACATACTGGATGGATTAGGGGAATATCTATAGAAAGGGTATCATGGCAGTGAGTAATATTGTGTAACAAAATATGTGTACGGTGGCAACTTTATCAGAAGAAATAATCGCCAGTTGCATTTCATATCTGTCAAGCAAATGTTTGTGCTGCCCGTTCAACACACAATGGAGCTGGAACCTTTGAAGATGTCATCAAACTCACCTGGTATGTTAATCAAAAGGTCCCTCGCCTTTTTAAAAATTCGATTTTTTCAATCGGCCGTGTAAAAATCTTGCACCTCCCGTGACGGTGACGTACGTTCGCTCGGTCGTGTCAGAACTAAATGGCTGACTCATAAATCCCTTATCTCATGACTTTAAGAATTCTTTCACGATGACTTTTCGGCCCTCTTTCATGCTACATTCAGGCGGCGCCGTGGTGTTTGTTTAATAACTCGACGAACGAGTCATCGACGAGTTTCCAGCTTCGACGGAAACCTTCAGAGAGTCGTTAAATCATGTTACGACGACCCTGTACGGTCACGAACTATACCACACCCTGAATTTACGTAGTAACGCCACACCATTGTCCCGTGCGGCGATTACACCGAAAAATGTCTGCGGCGAACGAGTGGACAACGGCGTGCACCACGCACGTTTACCTAACTGCAACAACAAAATTTCAATTTCGAGACTTCGATATGCTCGTGAGCGGTGAACGTCGAATGTTTCGCGGAATAATGTGAAATTCACTCGGGAATTACAGAAGTTTCAGAATATTATCTTTGAACGTGACAAGTGCAAGGACAATATGGTCGAGTCCTCTTCGTGGTTTTTTAATTCAATAACATTAGTCCACTGGATTTTTGCTCGATGTTGAGATAATGTTGTGGTGGGTGGATTAACACTGTGGCGCCATTTTTGAATACTCGAGTGTTACGGACTCAGAATTACTGGAGTTTATTTATTGTTCGATAACGAGCTGACTGTCATTGAGCATAAATTTAATTTAATTTAATAATTTGTACTCTCTTGTTAGACTTCAAGATATATTAATTCGAAAAGAATTGAAATTAAAAGTTTAAAAGTTGTTGTTGGTTAAAATTAGCTTTGCGATGCCCAGAGTAATTTGTATATTACATTTTTATTCGTGCATATACAATAGAACCTCGATTATCCGAACTCCAATCATCCTAAAATTGAAGAGGTTATAAACCTCTCAATTAGTCATCTCATATTAATTACAAGTTGAAATCATCATTAATGATACTGTATACTTAATTTTATACCACTATGTATTTTATATTCAAACATAAAATTAAAATTTGTATAAAATATAGTTATAATGTGAGCCATCTTGTTAATTACAGTTCAGATAATCGAGATTCTATTGTGCTTCGATCTATTTACCCGGTCAGCTAGATTCGATCTAATTCTTATCATGTTACGCAGATCGGATTAAGGCATACGATTATATGACTTAAGAACTTCATACCATTTTAATCTCTGAGTATTAAGTGATTTTTAAAAAGTAAAATTTATTTTTAATCCCCTCTAAAGAGAAAGGTGTTCAGTTTACGCGAGCATTGATTCAAGCTTTATTTCACGACGATTACTAGACGATAGAATTGATTATGATCTTTGCAGAGAACGCCATATTTCAGCATTTGGAGATTAAGAGTCAAAGCAATGTATTTTTGTGACCAGAGCAGCGGTTTCACTTCCTTAACCATAAAGATTCCATGCCGTCATACGGCTATTATGTCACACCTTTTGTAAAGTGACAAGTTTACGAGCCACGTCACGTCAGCAGCAGCAGAATTAGTTTTTCTAAATAAGAAAACCTTGTGGCGGAATGTAAGAGGTGTTCGATAAATCACGAAGGTTTCGTTAAACAAATTTTTATCTCTCGGTCATAACGCTGCATTCTTTAATATATAATACTTGTACGTACATGCTTTTATTCCGTTTTTAAAAAACTAGACAGGAGTTTAACCCTTTGACTGCGGGCTATTTGGAAACGAGGCGAACGATGCGTGCAACCGAGCTGCACTAGTACATAATGGACCATTGTACTGAACGCCCATGGGTGTCGACAGGTCACGATGAGCAGCTTTGACAAACACCTATAACAGTCGGATTTTTCTAGATTATTCATAAAAAAATGCAAACAATAAATATTATTGTTTGAAATCTCTGAAAGGGCCATTGATGATTTAGTTTATTTATATGAATGTCCAGACTTTTTTACTTTGGAGACCACTTTGCAGTAAAGGTAGACTCTTCTGTCCGAACGGCCACTATAATGGCTCCAAGAGCTAGCCAGTCCCGAATTACACACGAAAATCCAAGGTTAAGTTGAAACATAAAAATGAATAAATGAGAGGATAGAAATAAATAATAAGTTAATCGTTTAAAAAGGCAAAAGAGCAACGCATATTAAAATAAATACAGAAAAGGAGTCAGGTTAACAAGCTTACTTGTAGATGCTGTAAGTCTACAGGATGTAACAAAATAATGATCAAGCTTTCCACGGATGTACCAACCACATCATGCTCGATGAAGACTTGCAAAAAGATGATAAATGTTCATCGAACGTAATGAGAAAATTCATCACGAAAGTCATGACTATAATTTTTTTACACCGTATATAAATGTAGAAGAATCTTGTATTAAAAAAAATAACACGTTTAACAAGAATTATACTGCTCAAAACAATTAGAAGCTGAGGATTTTTAATAATTTCCGACAATTTGTCAAATATTAGCAATGAAATAAACATAATTCGTATCGAATATGATAATAATTGTTATTGTGTGTTTATTGTGTACAGTATTTGTTGTTTTTATACCACTAGACATCTTAATCGTCGCGTACTGTTGACACCCCTAAGCGTTCAATGCAATGGTTCATTCCATACTACCGCAGCTCACAAGGGGAAGGCACAGGTCCTGCTCTCGCTTTTGGAACGACAGTATGTGGAGGTCGTAGTACCCGTGTAGTATAACAAAACCCTTAAGGGTTTCGTTAGAATGGGCCTTCGTTTTTGAGATATTTTAAGTTAAAGTTTCTTACGTATCGTGTAATCCAGATACATAAGAGTTATATTCAAGCAGATTCCGTAGCTACGACGGTAGCGTATCAGCTTGTTACGCAGCTGGCCCGAGTTCAACTCCGCAGTGTGTGAAAATTTTTTTTTTCTTTTTTTTACCAGTTTTTAACATGGAAATATATTTTTTATATACTATGTATTATATACTATGTTACATATTATCTTGCACAAATTTTAAGGTTAAAAATACATGAATAACATAACAAACAATTCTAATCATCTCTTTCACGGATGTTTTTATACTTTTTTATTGTGAAAATATTTTCCTCTGTGAATTCTTCATACCGAAAGTTTTGACGCCGGAGAGTGTCAATCAGGTAAAATAGGATAACAATCACATTTGACCGTAAGGGTAGTCTTATACCTGCTCAAACAAATGGTCGAAGCCTGGTCACTGGGGGTGAGTAAATAACAAGATAATATGTAACATAGTATATAATATATAATATATAAAAAATATATTCCCATGTTAAAAACTGGTAAGAAAAAGAAAAAAAAATTTTTCACACACTGCGGGACTTGAACCCGGGCTGGCTGCGTAACAAGCTGATACGCTACCGTCGTAGCTACGGAATCTCCTTAAATGTACCTCTTATGTATCTGGCTTACACGGTACGTAAAAAACGTTAACTCAAAAATATCTCAAAAACGAAGGCCCATTCTAACAAAACCCTTAAGGGTTTTGTTATACTACACGGGTACTACGACCTCCACATACTGTCGTTCCAAAAGCGAGAGCAGGACCTGTGCCTTCCCTTTGTCAGCCGCAGGTAGCGTTCGCCTCCTTTCCAAGCAACCCAAAAATCAAAGGATAATGAACAATAAATAAGTTTTTCTGAGCAGTATTCAAATTCTTTAGTAAATTAAACAGTGTCTTCGTGTATCGAACACCCTGTTTTAAAGAGAAAAACATAAATTCGTTTTTATCGCCGCGGTTATCCTTTCGATCGTAAAGACAGTGAAATAGCGAAAAAACTGCTCCAGTTTCTCCTCTTTTTCATGTTCGTCCTTTCGTATTCCGTAAAATAATAATTATCGAAGAATTCCACGTGCGGGACATTGTTCTAATCTACGTTTAGTGTCAAGGAGACGTTCGGTCTCGATTTTCTAATAACTCGCATGTTCAAGAGGCTTGAAAATAATGTTTTTCGTTTTATCAGCCACCACGATCTTTAATTGCAATCACGTACGCTGATAGGACCGGATACACGCGGCGATAACACCGTTTACGTTGATAATCCAGCACGGAGAGAATGACATCTTTTCAATCACGAAATGTAATTAACTTTCGGCGTATCCGGGAGTATATTTGACCCTCCATTTTCTTCCGCATTGTTTATTTATCAGCTGATTAATTTTATTTGTAGTCGCACAGAAAATGTTGTGTTCCCGCGGTATCGCACTTTCTCGAAATGTTTGCACACATTTGGACTGTCAATTGTATTTTTTCTCGTGAAGCTTGATACATCGTTATGAATCATTGACAAGCACTGGGAATACTTGTCGTTAATTCACTGTGAAATTGCTCGAAAATAATTTCTGCTGCAAATGAAAAAATGTTTAATGACACTGTCGTAAATGGACAAACAGTCTGCAAGGTTCAGTGTGGAAAAAGTAGGAATAATTACGGTCGTTACAATGGTTATTAGAGAACAATGTTTTTAATCCTTTGACTACGATCGGCGCTTGACAAACCTGTTCACCATGTATTGTAGACGCCCATAGGCGTTTGATCCAATAGATTATTACGTGCTACTGCAGCTCGGCCGTAGGAAGCGTTCGCCTCGTTTCCCAGTAACCCGGAGTTAAAGGATTTACTATGGGCAACGTATCAGAAAATTAAAAAAAAAACAGAGATGGACAAAGTTTTGGTTACTCAGAGGTTTGGAAACTCTGAAAATAATCCTGAGGTTTCTTGTTTATCAATGTCTTGTTCTGCATGAACGGTTAGAAAAAATATTAGGAATGATAAATGAGAAAGTAATGCACACGTTCATTGCATAATTGCATTATGATTTTCCTCGTTCGATGGGATTACCACGATGTTTCACAATTGTCATTAGAGTTGTTTTGAATATATGACGATGCTTCAGACGATCCTCAGAGTATCGTTTTATTCATCGCACAATTTTTATTTCATCTATTTCGTTTCATAATTTTAGGTCAGTTAGAAAGATTCATGTGAAATAATTATATTTATACTGAGGAACTTTATGCAGTTTAACACATTCAAATATGTGCAAAATATACATGTTGCAAAATAAGTAAAATAAAAAATACGT
Organism: Macropis europaea; assembly: GCA_916610135.2. Lineage (NCBI taxonomy): Eukaryota > Metazoa > Arthropoda > Insecta > Hymenoptera > Melittidae > Macropis > Macropis europaea. Next base: position 26,582,002 of record OU744344.1, read on the forward strand.
ATTGCAACATGTAAAGCATGAAATAGAATTATGTCGAAATTCTATTCCCCCAGCTACATTAAAACAAAACATTTTGATATGTAAATTTGTAAATTTGCATACACATTCGCAGTTTAATTATATTAATTGCACTAGATGAAACCCTCTGTACATAATTCACAACGATAGGATCAAGCGTGTCTAAAAAAGTGTCGAAATGTATAAAAAGACATTAAATCCCTAATACATAATAAATATAATCGAATTTGAACTCGAGTTAATACTAAATGATCAAAGTCAGTACAGTATCGGAGAATTTTTAATTTGTCTAAATACCTTCGGATAATAGATCGTTTTCTGTTATCGTACAATGAACCGATTATTGTTTAACTTTGACGCAATAAAATCCTCAGCTGATATAACAAGGCCCGAACGCTAGCTATAACAGAATGCTTGCGCATCCAAAACATTTGAAAACTTTTTTTCGAAATCTATAAGTATTCATTACAAATTATAAGCCTGATACAAAGTCACATGTTTCACGAAACTGCTCTTCATTTTTATTCGAACGTTATACCTTGATCTAAAGCTGTTGTTTTATGAGATACCCGGTTACCCGAGTACCCGTGAGATACCCGGGTAGACAAAAATTACCCGAATACCTAGGTATCCATAAGATACCCGCATAGATGAGATAGTTGAGAATCTCAACATGGAAGCCGACCGTCTTTCGTACCATGTTGAATTGTTTGCAGGTTATTCTGTTCATACTGATGTTTGTCGAAAATGACCGAAGGACAATCGGCTTTCAAATCGAGATTCTCGATTATCTCATCGATACCCGGGTAGTTAGGTAATTTTTGTCTACCCGTGTATCTCAGATACTCGGTTCAAATCAGTAGTCCTACCTTGATCCTTTTCGTTTTCGCATATTTAAGGCGGAGAAGGAAGGAATTATACTGTGTTAGTTTAACCCTTTGAGGCCGGAAAGTTTCGGGAAAAATCGTGCACCATGTAATTATAATTATATATTTGATGTCGATTGCTCAGTTGTTTTAGTCCTTTAAAATTGCAAAATATGTAACGAGACATATATATTTTAATGAAATAAGCAAAGATGATAATTCGTCTAAATACATAGGTTGAAAGCGTACAGTAAACGCGTGTGCCTAGGCCAGTGACGGTCCGCAGAGGGTTAACTGATTCCGTAATGGATAAACACGGCTTTAATATCAGATTAACAGCAATTAATAATAAATTAACCGAATTTATTTGAACACAAAATAATGTAATTTTTATACATGATAGGACAGAGTTGTATATCGTTAATTTTGATTAATTTTATTTATAATATTAGATCGATGAGAACATTTCTATTTTAGGCAAATTTACATGTAATCTATAAATATATATTGCACGTATTGAAGTATTAATTGTGCATTTTTTACATGTTTCGATGTATTAACCCTTAGATTGCGGGCTACTTGGGAAAGAGGCGAACAGTAGTATGTACATACACAGCGAGCCATTGCACCGAATATCCTCTGTCTAGCAATAATTATACTCCGTGGTATGAATTACTGAATTTTGTAATTTAAGTTTATCATGAAGCATTAGGTTGATAGAAAAACACTGCCGAAAATTATCAATTATTTTTTATTAGCAGATGAAAGATGGTGATAGAAAACTACGGACAATTGATAAAAGATTAAGAAATAAATGAGTTTCAATAGTAACAAATTGATTTTCTATTAAAAAATTCGAACTAAAAAATTGTTATCAACCTAATGAAGCTTAACAAAATGATTTATTGTACAGGGAACTCGGTTCTATTGTTGATAATAATTATATGCATGAGGATGATTGATCCATAAACGAGTATATAAAAACGCAAACACGTTTCTAGCTCTAAATGTTCGCCGACAAAAAAATAATATACGTACATTCTAACGAATCTAATCGTAGCCAATGAAAAGATCTCGAGATATTGGAGCATGTGAGAGGCGACAGGAATTAATCCCATAAACGAGTATATAAAAATGCAAACACGTTTTTAGCTCTAAATGTTCGCCAACAAACAAAATGATATACGTACTTACTCACGAGACTAATCGTAGCCGATGAAAAGATCTCGAGATATTGAAGTACGTGAGAGGTGACAGGAATTAATCGAATCTTTATCGCATTATTGGATATCAATGGTATAGTAAGAGTATTAACGTTATCGGTATTAAACAGTATTGTCTGGCTGGGCTTCTGTTGCTTTACGTCATTCGAATCCATTTTTCTTAAATGTTTTAATAACATTTTTTCTTGTAAATATTTTAGACACAGATAGGAAAAAATTTAGACATGTTCTAATTATATTGTAGCATTTTCTTAGAATTCCTCTATAAACGCACTTATCAAATTAAAATTCAGATACATCGTATCCACAATAATTTAATAATACGTTCCAAGTACGGTCGAAGTGCGTTAAGGTTGATTAAAGAATCACGGGGTCGTCTGTGATTTAATTGCGAGTCAGTTATCTCAGAAACCGGATTTAATGTGCTGCAAGATGCATCGCTTGATAAAACGTTTATTTCTTTCCAAAATTATTATATAATTCTCAGAGTATTTCTGTATATTTAAAAAGGGCAAAGATTTATGCTAACGTAGGGTGATTTACTCTATAATGAAGTCTGCATTAGTTGGACACATTTTCATGATTGATCGTTGTTCAGAAAAGGTTGTTTATCGTCTGCTGTTTTTCTGAACGTGTGTTCTAAATTTCAAAATGATCAGAGATATCATGTACACCGTTTTGGAAAACATAGTTTCGAGAAATACGCGTTTGAAGTTCTGCTACGTCTGCCGACGAATATATAGCTGTATAAATACAGTCACTCACAAAATTGATGAAATATTTCCAATATTACTTTTCTTCCTTCATTTAGCAACTGGTTGGCTAACAAATTTCCGAGGCGTATTTCAAATGTAATCTGTTACAGATGAAGAAGTATCAAATAAAGAAATGTAAAATAACTTCACCATTTGATTAATTTCGGGAGTGACTGTAGAACTTGTTACGAGCCAGGGCCGTTAGCAACGCATGAGGCCGGCGAGGTGTATTTTGCAATGAATATGGTTTATCAGTTTGTTAGTGTGGTACGCGGACGAACCTGATGCGAAATCAGGGAGCCGCTAGGATTTTGGAAACGAGGACGAACCTGATGCGAAATCAGGGAGTCACTAGGATGATACGTGCAGACGAACCTGATGCGAAATCAGGGAGCTGCAGGAGGTTGGAGAAATTACAGACGAACCTGATGCGAAATCGGGGAGCTGTAGGAGGTTGGATGAGTTTACAGACGAACCTGATGCGTAATCAGGGAGCTGTAGGATACGGACGAACCTGATGCGTAATCAGGGAGCCGCAGGATGGGTTAGATTTCGTGGACGAACCCAATGCGAAACTGGGGAGCCACTAGGTTAGAGAAAATTCTTTTGGATAAATGTGTTGTGCGAACGAACCTGATGCGAAATCAGGGAGTCGCAGGAAATGTTAGTTTAGCCTCGTAACTCTAAATTAAAAGTCGATATAACTCGAGCAGTAAAGTTATATCGTGTGGGAACGTTCAACTACTATTATAAGGATTGCTGGTATAATTGATGGGTTTTGAAAGAGATGTAATTTATAAATGAACACTGAATGTATATTCAAAAAGTCAGTCTTGTTACAAGTGTATGTGTGTATCGCGAATAGTTTAATGTTTCTATTACCTATGCGATGGATGCTCGGTGTTGACGCACTGGCAATGCGGGGACAGAAGAGCGGTTTAAGAAGAATGCCAAATAGATTTTCTACCGAACTCGCGGATTCTATAAGGTTAACTGTTGATTCGAAAGGGAACTTGACCCCGATCTCACTAGATGCAACCAACTTTTTAACGAACGTAATGCGACGTGACGTTACGAACGACTTTTCAGTTCTGCCCAAGAGGGTTAAAATTTGAGGGTTTATATACACCGAAAAATGGGTGGGGATCCATTAAGATTTCCATATAAGGAGATCTTCGTGGATCCTAGATGAATCAGCTTTGACTTCTGGTTGCTATCCGTGGGACTGCTGCTCATGCTCCCCTTCGTTACTCGCGAGATAAACATGAAGGGGTTTTAGGGCGTTTTCCTTCCTCGGGCGCGAGCTTGAGAAACATAAGGAAAGCGAACGGAAAAAATATTCTTCATACGTAACATCTCCCCCCCATGATGAAACATCGCGATTTTCGTGATGCTTTCACCCGAGAAGGAAAACGCCTAATAAAACCTTTGGTACTATTGCGGTGTTTAGTGTACTGTTGCGTTTGTGTACTTATCATTAGTGTGGTTTGGGTAATGAAATCAATCGCTCGGGACCGCGTAGCCCAACTCTAACCAGTGAGCGGCGACGTCCAGGGGTGGTTGTCCGGGAAGTCGATCCAACAATAGGTCTGCGAAAAGACCGTCCTTGGTTTTGGAGATGTGGTCCAAACATCCTCTCCTCTGCACCACCATCCCCGCTATGGCCATTTTTGTTGGGGCCAGCGGCCGTTGTGATTGGATGGTACTTATATCAGGCAACTTTCGTAGAATAATCCAGTCTCTTGTTCCAGTGGTGTTGTTTTTGAATTATGGTTATGGATGCGCTAGCTCAGCGTCAGCGGCAACAGGAGCAGACACGCGAAAAATCATCGTGGTTGTTCTCCATTGAAGGCGGAAGATAAGCGAGTTTTAATTTTTCCGGATGCTTTGAAATTATTTTGTTAGGTGTTTGTAGTACTACGTTGTGCAGATCCGTTACGTCTATTACTCTGTACGGTCCGGTATAATGTGGGTCAAATTTACTAATACGTGGTTCCATGAGTACATAAACGAGATCGCCTACGTTAAATTTTACTGGTCTTGTGTGCCTGTCATAATAGTCCTTTGAGCGGTTTGTTGACGGAGGTTCTTCCTGGTCACTTTCATAAGCTGATGCCGTGTCCGTGTCAGAAGCGAATGATGGGTAAGGGTCAGGTGTCCGGCTGCAGACCCCGGGTTGGAATGAGCTGTATGCAGGTAGTTGCCCTGCACTTGCTTCATTTATGATCCTTGCAGGTAATTGAATTATAGAAGGTTGTAAAATTTCATCTGTAATTTGTGACGACACTTGTGGCGTACTGAGTAAATCTTGTTGAGGGTTTTCTATTATTGTCCGTTCTACGACAGTATTTTCAAACGGTTCTTGAAAAGATATTAAAGATTCCTCTTCGTTTGGAGAAGGAATTTGTGTAGAGCTTGCTGCGGGTAAAAAACTGCTTGTTGTTTCTTGGTGTTCATCTGGCAATGTAACTTCTTGAGATAAGCTGAGTAGGGATCTGGTTTTATTTATTATTGGTGAGTGTTGAACCTTTCCATATGCAGTTCCTTCTATTTCATCCGAACTGCTGCTTGCTTCTTGATAAGTTGGTCGCCTTTCCCTATCCCTTTGTCGCTGTCGGATGCGGTATCCTATTGAGTCGGTGTTCTTATCTGTTTTCGGCACTTGAAGCTTGAAGTCGGGATCCTTGCATTCCCGTGGAATAAGTGGTAGGCAGATAGAAGTGGGGTTACCTGATAATGCGTCTGCATTTTTATTCGTTTTTCCAGATTTGTGCACGACCTGGTACTCATACTCTAGGAGTCTGAGTTTCCACTTCATGAGCCTCGATGTTGGGTCCTTAACCGAATATAGCCAAACAAGTGGTCGGTGGTCCGTTACAAGGGTGAATTTGGTTCCATAGATGTAAGGTCTGAAGTACCTGACGGCGTAAACCATCGCCAGACATTCCTTTTCGGTAGCCGAATAGTTTCTTTCAGCTTTGTTTAGGCTGCGGGATGCGTAAGCGATCGGCAGGTCGTTTCCTATTTCTCCTTGACTGAGTACGGCTCCAACGGCGTATTCAGATGCGTCAGTTGTCACGATGAAGGGTTTGTTGAAATCCGGGTATTGCAGTATGGGTTGCTGGCAGAGCTCGTCGCGCAATTGCTTGAAACTCTGATCGTGTTCTTCTGTCCATTTAAATTTGATACCTTTTCCTAATAAATTTATCAAAGGTTTCGCTTTTGTAGTGAAATTAGGTATGAATCTTCTGTAATATCCTACAAGTCCCAGGAATTGTTGAATGTTCTTCTGTTTAATGGGTATTGGAAAATCTTTAACTGCTTTTAATTTCCTAGGATCGGGTTTTACCCCCTCTTTGGAAATAATGTGTCCGAGGTATGCAACTGCCTTTCGTAGGAATTCGCACTTATTGGTCTGAAGAGTCAATCCATGTTCTCGAAGACGGTTTAACAATTTTTTAACTTTGATGTTGTGTTCTTCTAGCGATGAAGCGTATACCACTATGTCATCCAGGTATACAAAGATGTCGGTTCCTTGAAGTCCAGTAAGTACTTGGTCCATGAGGCGTTGAAATGTGGGTGGCGCGTTTTTTAAACCAAAGGGCATTCGAGAAAATTCGTAATGTCCATGTGGGGTGGTGAAAGCTGTTTTTTGCTTATCTTCTGGATTCATCTCTATTTGATGAAATCCGCTGGCGAGATCGAAAACTGAAAAATATTTAGCTCCTCCTAATCGATCTAATATCTCTGTGATTTGTGGTAATAGGTATTTGTCAGAAATTGTTTTTTCATTGAGCGCACGGAAATCTATTACCATACGCCAACGTTTATTTCCTTGTGCATCCGGTTTCTTTGGTACGATCCATAAAGGTGAATTATATGGAGATTTGGAAGGAGTAATTATACCTTCCGATAACAATGTGCTGACTTGCTTCTGAATTTCTTCCTGATGTATAGGCGGGTAGCGATATTGTCTTGTGTTTATAGGGATTTCGTCGGTCGTGTGAATTAAATGTTTAAAGTCGGGAACCGTTCCGAGTTTATCTCCGGGAAGATAAAATCGGTCGGGAAATTTCTTTACCAGGTCAGTAACAAAATTCAGTTCCTCCCTGTTTAAATGTTTTGATGTTAAAGTTTGTAAGATTCTCTGTACCCTGTCTTCTTTGCTCTTGAATTTTAACGGGTGTTCTGCATCTGGGTAAAATTCTTCGTCTGATGTACTCAAGATATCGTAGGGCTCCAATGTTTGTGGCTCTATTTCCACGTCGAGGACTTCCTCGCTGGCGTTTGTTGCCATAACATGACATTTTCCTTTGATATTTGTTACAGCTGCTCCTCCTATGTAAAGTTGTTTATGAGTCTTGATGCGTGGTAGATATCCTTCCTTAATCCTCGAGTTGGCTATTTTTATAGCAATCTGTTGCGATGTCCGGGCTTCGATACGATGTTTGGTCGGTGTTCGTGAATTTTTCTGTTGGTGCAAATTTTGATAATTCGAGAAACGTAAAGGTTTGATTGGCTTATTTTTTAATACCAAGGTTCCGTGGTAGTATGAAATTTCGGCTTCTTCCTGCATCAAAAACGGGCTTCCTATGAGTCCATCTGCTTCTATTGCGAGATCTTTTACAACATAGAAAAATGCGGGAATTTCATGGATATGAAGAATCGTTGTTCCTAAAGTACGAATCGGTGATGTAGTGAGTCCGGTTATCTCGATTTCTTCTCGAGAAACTATTGCTGCCTTTTCTCCAAGAACGTTGAGAACTACTAAATTAATAGATGCTCCGCCATCAATTAAGACTTCGCCCGTTCCTGATTCCAGTTCCGGGACTTTGATTGTGATCCGTGGTGCAGGTGTTTCCTTGATGAGGACTCTCCCTCGAAGCGAACTGTTTTCTGGCGAGCTTCCTCGGCTTCGCTCATCGTGTCGCCTGTACGGTGAGCGCGATTGAAGTTTAAAGGATTGCTTGATTCGACGGACGAATCTCGCGATCCTGGTCGATAATTTGAATTTCGCGATCCTGGTTGATAATTCGAATTCTGCGAACGGTTCTTACAAAATTTTCCATCATGTCCCTTAGTTCCACAATGCCAACAATATATACTTGACTTGTGAATTTTATCGGGGCGTTTTAAAATGGAATAATATTTGTCTCCGTCATCTGCGTTCGGTGAACCAGAGCGAGAAGAAGGAGATTTCGAGTGGCGTAAGGTCCAGGCTGTGGTGTGTGTTGATCCTTCGCGATCCTCTTCAGAACCAGATGTTCTCCTATGTCGTCCGTTGTACCGGTCGTATCTGTTCGGAGATTGTGGGTACGACACTTCACGGTCGTGAGAACGAGAACCCTCGTTGTAATGATCTCTGCGAGACCATCTCGATGGTGATGGTGATTCATTACGGGGCACCTGCCGACGATTCCTTAATTTTCTGTCTATCTGCAGCACAGCGTCGTAAGCCTCTTCAAGAGTTTCGATATCTCGAAGTTGAGCCGACACCTTCCAGGAAACTTGATCCGGTAATCCGTCAATGAAGTTTTCCATAACAACCTTCTCCATTTCTTTGACGAATCCTTCGGCGTTGTCCTTATATTTTTCCCGGATAGCTCCGCGCGTACAGTAGACGAGATGACTAGTTCTATCGATGTATTTTCGCAGGCTTTCTTTTTCGCGAATACGTAAATTCGCGATTTCCACTTGGAAATATGACAAACTTTTCCCAGGCGCAAATCTCTTCTTTAAGTGCTTAATTAACGCACTGACCGTATCGAATTTATATTCTAACGTGCATCTACGTGCAGGACCAGTAGGTTTAGTCAGAATAATTGCGAGATAATCAGCTTCCGTACCCTCAGGAATCAAAGTTAACCCGTCTTCCACATTTTGCACAAAACGCGTCAGTGGAGGATTTTCTCCGTCGTAGGTCGGGATTGTCAACGTAATATTCTGTATACAAGTCCGTTGCGTCAAAAGTGACATTGAATTTGCCATAGATAATGTCAGATTCAATAGGTCGGCTGAAGAGCTTTTAGCCTGTGTACTCGTCATTTTAAAGTTAATTAACGGCTTGACTAGAGAAAACTAGTATATTACCACTACTCTAACAAGAATAATTTAATATATTCAAAAGTTAATAAGTGACTTGACTAGAGAAAACTAGTATATTGTCAATATATAGTTGCAAGAAATTCAAGTGTTTCAAAACCCAAACTTTTATAACAATCTTAAAATAGTTGAAGGTATCCCACCGCTGTCACCAGTTCTGTTACGAGCCAGGGCCGTTAGCAACGCGTGAGGCCGGCGAGGTGTATTTTGCAAGGAATATGGTTTATCAGTTTGTTAGTGTGGTACGCGGACGAACCTGATGCGAAATCAGGGAGCCGCTAGGATTTTGGAAACGAGGACGAACCTGATGCGAAATCAGAGAGCCTCTAGGATGGAGACACGTGCGGACGAACCTGATGCGAAATCAGGGAGCCGCAGGAGGTTGAAACTTCGTGAACGAACCTGATGCGAAATCAGGGAGTCACTAGGATGATACGTGCAGACGAACCTGATGCGAAATCAGGGAGCTGCAGGAGGTTGGAGAAATTACAGATGAACCTGATGCACGGGATCGCAGGCGGAACAGGGTAGGGGGCCCGTCCGCCGAAGTTAGCGATCCCGAGATGGAGGCGGCGTTGCTGGGTGACCGATGCAACGTCGCCTGGAGGTAAGGGGGGGTCCGTTTGACCCCCGAGGATGGGGCGCTTTCGCGCCTCGGCGTTGGGAGGGCTCCGAGTCGTGTCCTTATGGGGTTCCCGTAGCCCTCCTTTACACGCCAGAGGATGTCCACGTCCGGGGTGCCGTTTGAAGGTTTCCTCCACGTAAAAAAAAAACAGACGAACCTGATGCGTAATCAGGGAGCCGCAGGATGGGTTAGATTTCGTGGACGAACCCAATGCGAAACTGGGGAGCCACTAGGTTAGAGAAAATTCTTTTGGATAAATGTGTTGTGCGAACGAACCTGATGCGAAATCAGGGAGTCGCAGGAAATGTTAGTTTAGCCTCGTAACTCTAAATTAAAAGTCGATATAACTCGAGCAGTAAAGTTATATCGTGTGGGAACGTTCAACTACTATTATAAGGATTGCTGGTATAATTGATGGGTTTTGAAAGAGATGTAATTTATAAATGAACACTGAATGTATATTCAAAAAGTCAGTCTTGTTACAAGTGTATGTGTGTATCGCGAATAGTTTAATGTTTCTATTACCTATGCGATGGATGCTCGGTGTTGACGCACTGGCAATGCGGGGACAGAAGAGCGGTTTAAGAAGAATGCCAAATAGATTTTCTACCGAACTCGCGGATTCTATAAGGTTAACTGTTGATTCGAAAGGGAACTTGACCCCGATCTCACTAGATGCAACCAACTTTTTAACGAACGTAATGCGACGTGACGTTACGAACGACTTTTCAGTTCTGCCCAAGAGGGTTAAAATTTGAGGGTTTATATACACCGAAAAATGGGTGGGGATCCATTAAGATTTCCATATAAGGAGATCTTCGTGGATCCTAGATGAATCAGCTTTGACTTCTGGTTGCTATCCGTGGGACTGCTGCTCATGCTCCCCTTCGTTACTCGCGAGATAAACATGAAGGGGTTTTAGGGCGTTTTCCTTCCTCGGGCGCGAGCTTGAGAAACATAAGGAAAGCGAACGGAAAAAATATTCTTCATACGTAACAAACTTAAAAAAATTCCGAAAAAAATAAACAGAATTTTCAATTTTTTCAGTTTTACAGTAGGGCCCCTTAAGTCTTTATCAATCATACTTTTAGGAACGTTAAAATGTTTTAAGGACTTTAAATATCCAAAAATAGCAAGAAAGTGGCTCGTGCTACCTCAGAAATAAATGGTTCGCTTTTCTGTGTCAGTTATCTTATTGTTAGAGATGATGCGAGTAATGGTGTACATTGATACGATTCGACGAATAGTCAGCTCGCAAAAATGACTGGCCATTTGTGATAACAGAAGATCTCGAAGGTTATTTAAATTCTACGCTGTAACTGCGCGTGACTCTCCCGGGACATCCCAGCGTATGTACACGTATACCATCTCGATATAAATGGTGTCCGTGTGTTTCAGTCACGGATGAGTTTGGACATCCCCGCCAAATGATTACATTATTAGGAAATACCGTTCACTCGGAAGGGGAGTGATCTGAGGATGATGGTTGTGAGTCTCGTGCGTTCGCTTACTCGAAGCACTTCATCGCTAGTTCTATGCCGACGGTCGGACGGGTTACTATCGCTTTTCTTCATCGTCGTTCTTTTTAGTTATGTCTCCCTTTCGGTTGCGCTGATTCGAACACCCTTTCGTCGTGTAACGTCGGCCAAACTTCGACCAATCTTCACATCCCCGCGAAATCTGCGATCAATATTCACTTACCGTCCCTTATTGTGCTCTCCGCAACGTGGTACATGACTAATATTCAAGTATTTGCTGCTGTTGCCATGTTTGGACAACTGTTGTGTTGTTGATAATACTACAGTGTCTGTTCCTTTCAGAACAGTGAGTAACAATGTTGTCCAATTGATTTATAACTTATTTTTTGTTTCTCTGGGGAATAGTATGTACAGTTTGTTGTATAAGAATGTTTGATGTCTGCGCTTGTAAAATCTGTGGTGTTCGAGTTTATGTAATGAACAGATGGTTTTTTTTTCAGGGACACCTTATTTGTGTACCATGCAGAATAGCAATAACTCAAAGCCTGCCATTGATGCAACAGTGACAACAGTGTCTCATCAATGTATGCAGGAAGTGCAAAATGATGGTAAGGTGACGGAGAATACTTGTTTAACAGCCAACAGCAATCAGACGTATTTTGCTGATGAAAGGATTGTGATTCCAGAAACACAAAATGTAATGCATCTGAATTAACTGAGTTTAATGTAGTTAATTTGTATGATTCTGTATAATTATTAATTATAAACATGGTTTTACAGGATTTCTTTAGTTTTAGAAAATTATGGGCTTTCACAGGTCCCGGATTTTTAATGTCCATAGCTTATTTAGATCCTGGAAACATAGAATCAGATTTGCAATCTGGAGTAACTGCCAAATATAAGGTATTTGTATTGATAGTTCTTTCGTTCCAAAGAGCATCAATGTATTTATGTCTTTTTCTTTTCAATGTGTTAGTTTTGCTTTGTTTTAGTTATTATGGGTATTGTTAAGTGCAACAGTTTTAGGCCTTATTATGCAAAGGCTGAGCGCCAGACTTGGCGTAGTAACTGGTTTACATTTAGCAGAAATGTGTTATAGACAATATAAAAAAATACCTAGAATGATTCTATGGATAATGATAGAAATAGCTATAATTGGTAGTGACATGCAAGAAGTAATAGGAACAGCAATTGCTCTATCTCTATTAACAAACAAAGTGTAAGTGGCTCATTAAAACAAAAGTTTATTATGCAAAATCTTCAAGTACATCCTTTGTTAATTTAACAAATTGTTAGTTAAGATATTGTATATAAATATATTATGAACGATAAGATATGCTTATCAGTTGCGAATTTCCTTTTGCAAGAGATATTTGTTTTCTGTACCTTGATTTACATATAACTCACTTAATCAGCAAATTAATTAATGCAAATATGATTTATTATTTAATAATTTAATTTCAGCATTCCTATATGGGGCGGTGTCCTTATCACAATAGCAGACACATTTACATTTTTACTGTTAGACAAATATGGTTTGAGAAAACTGGAATTTTTCTTTGGTTTCCTCATTGCAGTGATGGCTGTCACCTTTGGTTATGAGGTACATTATAAAATATGTACATGCATGAAGTCAAACTCAACAGACTGTTTTGCAACAGCTTTATGTTTCTTAAATGTTTCAGTATATCATTTCTGCTCCCCCACAAGATGAAGTTATAAGCGGCATGTTTATACCCTGGTATAAAGACTATGACAGGAACATGTTGTTACAAGCTGTGGGAATTGTGGGTGCAGTAATAATGCCGCACAACTTGTATCTGCACAGTGCCCTTGTTAAAGTAAGGAAAAAGCAAAGAGTATATTATTCATGGAGCCGAGAAAGTAGGCACTCCAATATTTTATACATTAACACACGTCCGTAGCAAACATTTTAATGATAAACTTTGAATTTCCAGTCGAGAGACATCGATCGTCGGCAACTTAAGAAAGTAAGCGAAGCAAACATGTATTATTTCGTTGAGGCTTGCGTCGCGTTGCTGGTTTCTTTCATAATTAACGTGTTCGTTGTCGCAGTGTTTGCGCATGGTCTTTTCCAAAAAACCAGTCTAGACGTTGTAAGTATATTAAACATTTATTCACCATAAGTAAATATTCAAAGTGTTGCCATATTTAAATAACATACTCCTTTATAATTCATTTTATTTTAGTACAATGTTTGTGAGGCCAACAACTACACATTAGGAATGGAAACGTTTCCAGTAAGTGATAATGAAGAATAATTATTATCACATACGACGATTATAATCTTTGTATTGCAATTTATTTTCTGAATTGTAGAAAGAGAACACAACCATCTCAGTAGATCTGAACAAAGGCGGAATATTTCTTGGTTGCGCCTTCGGAGCAGCTGGAATGTACATCTGGGCCGTAGGTATTTTTGCTGCTGGTCAGTCTTCCACTATGACGGGAACATACGCGGGGCAATTCGCGATGGAAGGCTTCTTGAACCTTCAGTGGGCTCGATGGAAACGAGTCCTCTTTACGCGAATGATCGCCATTATTCCTACCTTCCTTGTCGCATTTTTCAGCGACATAGATAGTTTAACCGGAATGAATGACATCCTGAACGCTATCATGACTCTTCAGTTACCTTTTGCAACCTTGCCAACGATAGCGTTCACCAGCAGCTCCCAAATAATGGGACAATTCCGCAATGGATTGTATGTAATCATCTCTACATCTTTCTCCCTTTGTTTACATTCGTGTGACTTCTAATATACACCATTTGCATTTCAGAGTAAATAAAATTGTCGCGACAGCATTGTCTGCTATAGTAATAGCTATAAATATATATTTTGTGATAAATACTGTCCAAGACGATCTACCGCAACATTGGGCTGTAACATTAGTAATGTCTATATACTCCATCCTGTATCTTCTGTTTTGTTTGTATTTAATAATTCATATGGCTGTGAGCATGGGCGCGACTTCTCTTGCCAATCACTGGGTACGTATCGGTAACTTAAAATGTTTTGTATAAATAGTACTCGTAACTCGTAGTTTCCTTAAATTGTTGGAGAGTAATTTGTGAACAATTGATTATTTCTGTCTGTTGCAGTTTGTGAGTAAATATATTGGTATGCCTATAAGTACAACACTTGGATTGTCGAATCCGGCTGCTTATTCAAGGTAAGACTTGTGTGTGCATTTTAACAGAATTTGTTAGCTAATTTAATTAGTTGTTTTATAATATTTATTACGTAGATATGACACAGCAATATCACTTTTCTTACATATAAAGTAACATGTGCTATAAACACTAATTAACAACATAATGTATTACATGAAATATGTTTTATGCGAAAATCCATAATAACTAATAGCATAATTTAGCGAATTATTATCACAGAGATTAGAGAAGAAACGTCAGTGCCTTTTAATATGAATTTTCGCATAACAAGAATATGTTTTGAAAAAATGTTATAATTACGTCTGCACGCGTGTTATTTGTCACTGTCACGCTTAAAGACAATGTGCATGCCAAATAGTATATTGTGATGGTTGTAATAACGAATGATGTGTTCACCAAATGATTCTTATTAATAAGTAATTTTAAGACTTGAAATAAGGAAGAGATGCAACCAGCAATATGTTTACATTTTTAATAACATAGATTTTATATTGTATATTTGTGCAATGCATTGTATATTTAATGCCATAATGGAATTTCTATTAATATCTTCTATGCTTCATAAAAATTAAAATGTTGTATATATAAAAGTCATGAGTAAATTGCGGATCTCAAGGCAATTTAACATATTCAAGGTCGTGAAAAATGCACATTTTATAGACTAAGTGAAACAAAAAATGTACTTTTAAATATTTCAACCGCAAAATGCAGTTTTGCTGTAGTTGCGTTTCATCAGCTACATGGAAATCGAAAATATTGATGTTCAAAAATGTATATTTGCATAAAAATCCGGAGTCTAATCATGAGAATGTACTTGAAATTGATTATATAGAACATTTACATGCTAAGTTGAAGCTATTTGTGACTGACTATATATGTATGCCTTATTAACCCTGTGAAAATTTTATAATAAATACTAACACCAGCGTAGTAGAAAAGCTGACTGTGTTATTGTTGTTGGTTTCTACTAACATTCACTTTTTCATGAATAACAAAACAGTGTTTTGTTCAACTCATTCTAGCCTCATTATTATCCTTATCTACTATTTTTAAATGAAACGCTTGGAAAACGTACAACTATGGCCCAATTAATTTCTATTTAAAAAATACATTAAAACCTAGGTAATAATTTAGGAATATAGGAAACAGTTACTATTAAGTTTTCAAATTATTCCTTTTCATTCCTAGCTTCTTCAATACATCAGAAACATCATTAGACACATAATTGAGTCTGTATGATGAAAGTATCACAAGCAAGTTATCATCTTCTAAGTTCAGAAAACGTGTCATTGCATCATCTAACGTCAGCATAACATTGTATATGGTATGTACTAGCATAAAATCATCTACTATTTTCCAACACATTTTTTAATATAAAAGGATAATATACGAATATTCATCAATAACATTCGACCTGAAGAAACAATTAGTTTAGAAGTGCTTTTGCATCCGGGAATATAATACGAAATAAAGAAATCGTGTTTTAATAAAAAAATAAATTTCCTAATTAAACAAGCTGGAGCTATAATAAACGTAAGCACTTGTACGTATTAAATTCACGCGTCGTGTATTTGTCAATCGCTTTGTGTCCTTCATGTATTATGTTCGTTATAATCTTCTCGACGACAACTATTTTTTTTTGTTTATTCTCTGTAATTAACCAGCGATGTTTCCGTTACATGTACATTCTTAACCAACAGAAGGGCGAGTTTAAAATACTAACATGACATTCCGAACATTTCACCATAAAGGTAAGAATTATTACGCGTCTTTTCATGCAATATTTATGTTCTATATTCGATACATCCTGGACGCGACACTTTTACTTCGACTGTCGGTATTTGAAAATCGCGCCATTTTAAATGGTGCGCCGCCAGCTTTTCAGTCTTATTTTTGAAGGTTGAAACACAAAGATAATTTTATCGAAATGTTTCAGATCGAATCCGGCGTTTGATATACAAGAAAACTGGACAGGAAGCTTTAACGCGATACCGGAATATTGATTAGAGAATGCGTATGAAATATTCGCAAGAATATTCAAACGTTACGCAACATTCGCGATAATGTTTCACAAAAAACTTCAAGATTCGTATAGAATCGAAAACACGAAGTTAAACTTCTATTCTAGAATCTTAATCTAGACATGTCACACAAATAGTCAAGCACGTGACGAATCTATTTGTACATATTTATATGTAAAGTAAAATAATTAGAAAAAGAGTACAATGAAGCATGAATCAGTCGACTTATGGTCGATAATAAATATTGTATATACTATTTACATAAATAACATCACAAATTATAAATGAATATCGTGTTGTTTTTCGTAATGTTTCCTTTAATCATCTTCAAATGTCACAAAAATATTTCGAATAGAATACATTTACGTTTATATAATCGCTTCGATGTTAAATAATACAATGTTGTAACAGTAAGGTGGTCCAGTTCGAGGAAAAACAATTTCGCGTGCCAATCGTGCGATTAAGTAAAAAGTACTTTCATTCTCTTCTTTGGATATTGTCTTTTGTTCTCTTTAAATCTAACTGCTCTTATGTTTCTTAGATAAGGAAATAATAGTTCGAACGAAGCAACGATGGAATGGCTGGACGCGGGTTCCTCACACTAAAAAGAATAAATTGTCTTTAATTCCTGTTACTTAATGGAATATGACTAGACATTCTCTGAAATATCGCAGACGAACACGGTTCTTATATTGTATAGTTAAACGTTTCAGTTTGTCTGAGCTATACTATAAGAACTAGATCATGTTTCAAGTGGTGGTAATTCGTTTAATTAATGCATAGCACATATTTAAACCCTGAGTTAATCAATACAAAAGCGATACGATTGTCACACGGCACAATTACGAACTACAATTTTCATCGTTTCTTATTTTTTTTTTATTTCCTTTTCTCTTTCTCTCTCTTTTTCATCGATCGCTGTTGAAAGTAAATCATTCTGAATTTGTAAACCGTTCCCCTTTTATAACTTGTAAATTATTCGAATCACAGATAAATTTTCTCGTACGCGTTGAAAAATCAATTTAAGTAACATAGCGCTTCACTACGATCACAAAAGTTGATAGGAATCTTAATACCTTCTATCGAGTCGCTTAAAAAACGTTAAAAAAGTCACTATAAAACAGCCTCTTTCGCTGCACGCACAGAAATATCTAATAGGATATTTGTTTTTTCATTCTTTAGGTAGCGTTTTATCTACCGCTCTAAGTTCGCAAACAATTTGTTAAGTCGCCACCGACATCCGTTTTAATTTCTTCATCGTTTCTGAACGGAAGTATTTTATCACCAATAAAAAAAAAACGTAGTACAAATATCTTAAAAAGTACGAAAATTTTTATAATGCTTTATAGAAAATGTGGTCAGCCTTTTGTCGCGACAATAATTTTGTTTCTTAACGCGTGTAAAATAGACACAAATTTATCACTTATCTTGCCGCTTCTAATCGCTCAAATCACGAAGACATTACTTATTATAGTAGGAGTAATATATCGTTTTTAACAATACTCTATATCCGTTATATGGGATCCGTTGTTAATCGAAGGTAATACTGATTATGTTCTCGTTTGTAATGCCAATAAATAAAGCCAATTATAGATAAAACTAATAAAACTAACATTAGTATCGAGGATGTCAGTATTGCTGAAACAAAAACAAGCATAATTATTATTTTAGCATATAAATATTACAGAAGCATGAGTGTTTGAGCATTAATTACCAATGACTGCTGTTGTGTTTATATTGTAACCGAATTTCTCCCAGTCCATGGCGCATTCTTTCTCCCAGTTTACAGGTACGACGTCTTTTGTTAGCGCAATAAATTCATTTAATGGACATAATGCAATACAGCCGGGAAGCGTTAAGAGGCGCGGTTCTTCGCTGCTGTTCTTATAAGACACCTGTAAAACGGACGCTATTAACTGTATTCTCGCATCATATTTCAGAAATTATAAGTACTTACTGTTACAAAATACTGATTCTTTAAGTTTACTCTTAACTCTACAAGAAGCGTAGCAGTGTAAGGTGGACAGTGTGGTTCAAACACATTCAAGGTCATCAGAATATTAGCTAAAGTTTCATCGTGTGCACTGTACATCCACACTTTCCTATCTGGCACTAAAGCATTTTTGGATTTCTTCTCCATGTGATCTATCATCTCTCCGAGCAGTGACCCTATTATTGTATTCTGAGTGTCAATACAATAAAACATGGGTCTGGAATAGTTAGAGAAGTCAGTATTTACCCGATTTCAATCTTTGAAGTATTTTACTGTAAGCATTAGTCATGAAACTCTGTGCAGCAATCGGTTGAAGCTTATCAGGAAACACAGACTTTGTCCATTCTGGCAATGTTTTGTTATAAAGATTCTGTAACAGATATAAACTTTATGTGACATACAAATCTACTTCAAAGTTATTATAATGTTAATAATCTTGCCTCTATATATAATGTGTCATACAGTTGATCAACAGATCTGAGAGATGAAATTTTATTTCCTGTTTTCTGTGTTAAATATGCATACAACTTTTTATTCTGTTCATTTATCCGTTTCATTTCTGGTGAATTTAGGACTTTTTCCAATTCATAATCGTATCTGGGACAATACTTTTTAGCAGCCAGTACATAGTCCTTATCTTCTGGAATTGTATGCACTGGAATCGGCATCCATTTAATACTGTCCCATACTTGATTTCCAACTGGAGGATACAGACCAGCAAGGTGCGCTTCTGCTGACATTAGAGTACGATCTACATCAGTACTTTGTACGTAAATGTCATATGGAGAGTACTGGTCGCCCAGGAGATGGGAATATCGTTTACGGAGCCAGCGACCAAGCAGCAGATGTTGATGCTTTCCAGTCTACAAATACATTACAGAAAATTTAAATAAATCAACTACATAATATGCTTCAGAGTATCCTTTTTGCAAAACACTAAATTCCTCAAAGAACAAGAGACAAATCTAAATGGCAATTTGCCAGAATAGTTTCACCTCAATGCAGAGAGAAAAAAAAGATATCACTAAAATAAACGTTCCAGATGTTATTGTTAGAACACGCATTCAACGATCAATGGCTACTTACGTTTGTCAACTGACCATATGGAACAGGCCACTCAGTTTTATTACTATAGGGATCGTTAGCATAAAACCTTATGGGTATTCTATCTCCATGTCTGTAGAGCTATAAAACAGATAACAATTATCAATGATCGAAATAAATATACATCATACTGTTCATTTTACACAGCATCAGGACTAAACTAAACTACCATAAACATCAAACATTGATAACGCAAACAGATGATCTGTAAACAAATTTCATTGAACAAAGAAATGAACGTCCTTAAAGGATCATTAACTTGAGGTACGTAGTTTACCTTTCAAATGATGAATACAAAACAAAGCTTACTAAGCAGTTTTTCAATACCAAGAACACACATATTATAACAAAGCTTCTTTTGCAGATTGCGAACTTACAACATTTGCAAACACGGTCGTTCCCAGATCAACGTCCTCTGCGTGAGATGAATTCATCCAGGAAGACGCCAGGATCACGACGATCAGATTCGTAATCATATTTTCCGATCGTTTCATTCTCTTCTCGTACCTTTCGACCTCTGATCGGAGGCTTCACGTAGAAATCGAGTGCTGCATCGATCTATGGATTACCGCAACCTGTGGAATACTGAAACGAATCTAACAACATCGTCTGGCGAGAAACGACGCGCGCGCGCTATGTTGTGTGCATGCATCATGTGTGTGTGTGTTGTCAGGTGTGCGAAACAAGGTTGTGTATAAGATAAGTAATTACCGCTTTCGAAAAATCTTGAGGTTGCGAAATTCGTCCTGACAGCTCGATGTTAGTATAATATCGGTTCCCAACTCCCGTACTCTTGACATTCCGTCTAGGGTTACCATGACAGTGGTACTCATCTGTACCGATATCTCCGTTCAGAAATTAATGCTTTATCACTCATGCTGATTCTGATATTCAGTTCTTTGTTTCGAACGTTGAAATGCCGCGACAAATTGGACGGGACATAATATTGCAGATTAAAGTACAATTATGAATTCCCTTGTTTCTGTAGCCCCCGAATTATCGTTCATTAGCGTCAAGATACGTAATTATAAATAATTGTCGGTAATTAAAAAAATCAATTTGGTAATCACAGACTCCGTTTTATATGAAATTGTTTTTCTTTAAAAAGGAACTTCGAATGTAATTGCATATTATATTATACAATAACTAATAGTATTACAATTTTAATTTTTTTTGGACTATATAAAAGAAAACGTAGAAGTTG
Source organism: Macropis europaea (assembly GCA_916610135.2). Lineage (NCBI taxonomy): Eukaryota > Metazoa > Arthropoda > Insecta > Hymenoptera > Melittidae > Macropis > Macropis europaea. The sequence continues at coordinate 26,602,584 of OU744344.1, forward strand.
GTGTATTGAAATATTTTATTGAAATTGTACAAAGGGAGAAACATGATCTTTTGAAAAGACAAAGTGATTGCACATAGTATTTTAGAAAGTAATTATAAATAATAGTAATCGTTACAACGTATAATTGAAAACTGCGTATTTTTTTACAATGTTTGTACATAAATACGTGAATACTCCAACTTAAAATTATATGCAAAAAGTGAAGAAAGTTTTCGTCGCTGTATAATCGTGTTATAGTACCATCTCGAGTACAGCGTGATTAAAAAAAGGTCTTGCACGTTATAAAAGACTCTCTGTCTTTAATACATTTAGCTGGAATTCGCAATATAAAATTTGTATATAATCTTTGCTGCTATATTACAATATATGAATACATATAGAACTATTTATAATACACATAATTCACCGTAGATACCATATTAATTCACCTGCTTTTAATATATAAACATACACAGATCGATCAAATCCATTTCGATTCCCTCAACGTTTAAAATAAATAAATCTTTCTGTACATATCCCCGCGCACACAGTGTCATATGTTAGCGGTTTATAGAACAAATTTTTTCACGTGATCGATCGTTTCACCTACACTTGTATTCTATATGGAAGAACGATCGCCTTGTTCATAATTTTATACCGAAAACACGTCCAAACCGTGAAAAGGATACTTTTTAAATACAGTATCCATACAAACGTCTCTATATACCAACGTCTAAATATCTCTGTGTTGTTTGCATTCAACGTTACCTAATAATAAGTAGTGGAATATGCTTTGAACAAGACAACAATAACATTTAAATCACAGTCTCCGTTGACGGTAACGCTGTGCGACAGTAATTAATAACTGTGCTACGAACGGCCATATAATTAGCAAAGTGAACAACCGCGGTGGACATTCCGGTAAAGGCCACCATTTTGGATACGAAGTTCTTGTAGGCTGCTTCTAAAAATGTAATTTGTTAGTCAGCAAAGAATTATAATAACGTACAAGGCGAGGAGTCGATTTTAAATTATATTCACCATTTGGGGCGCCAAAGCTTGCAAAGCATGACCTTCTAAGCTGCGCACTCTAGCTGTTATTCTATCCAAGTCTCTCTGCAAATTTTGCAGAGTTGTGGCTATCTGATTGAAAAACTCTGCATTAGCCTTTTCATCCTTCTTGCACCTCTGTCTACTCCTTTCTTGTTTACACTCTGCAGCTGCCTCCAGATAATCGCTTGTATGGATGTATCCGTTTATCAACTCTGAAGAGTTCTCCATTGGAACTGATTCGCTGGTTTTATCGGTAGCGGTGTTGTTTATCCCGTTGGACATCGTTTGACCGGTGGTAGGTTTTGTCGTCTCCTTTTGTGATCGTTCCGGCGCAGACTGCCAATAATAAATCAGTCTCAATTATGCAAATTGAAAATAGACACGAATCTAACGTTGTACATTTCTTTATAATACCAGCAGCTTACTTCGACGGTATCTATGAATTCTTCTTCTTCGCCATCTGTATCTGGCGGTAGCGGACTTGCACTATGACTACTAGCTGGACTGGTCTCCAAACTGCTCGCGATGTGTCGCGTCCTGTTGCAAGCTCTGTGCGGTGATGTTTCCCTCGATGCTGTATGAAAAGTTGATATTATAAGTATTAAATATAATGTAATAAATAGTTAGAAATTTAATGTAATCAATTTTTATGCATGTTACATTCCTTATCAATCAAAATGTTAAGTATATTTGTAAGATAATAAGTTATCAGATATCTCAATAAGGATAATAATGAACATTGTTATTGTTTACAAACACGAACCTAATGGTGAACCAGATAACGGAGAGCCAGGTTGTGAACGCATACGCTCCAAAACAGGGCCAACCAATAACTCCAAATCTTCTTGTGGAACGCTTTCATAGAATGTATCGAGACTACTCAGAAAAGTGGCCACTTTATCCGTGTATGACATTGTTTCTACAATCTGTAAAATTTTAGAAACAGATGAAATTATTGAACTGCTCATCATATATAAAGCAATTATATTTGTTGCTTGAGATGAACCTTTTTCAATTCTTCCACATAATTATTCATTGCCTCTGTTCTGCTCATGTTGCCCAAACGCATCCAAGCATCCCATTTTGCTTTTTTAACAACTTCCCAGAATGCAGGCTTTGTTTGTTGACAAGGCCCCTCTGTTGCTTGTTTATAGTATGCATAAAAACGTAGCAGAATCTCATTGCTAGGTTGATATGCTCCTGAAATATTTTGAAAAACATTGAATACTTTTTTAGCTGGAATAAGAAGAAAATATATGTGGTATGATTATTCTTTGAATCAGCTATATGTCATGTCTCATGATAAAACTCTTATCACATGACCTTTGGTCAAGCAACAAGATATTGTGATAAAATTTCATTGTATTAAAACATTTACTTTTAAGCCTGTCTGACACAAGACTTTCCAATACAGGAAGATAAAGCTTTTTACACAAAATAATATTGCATCTAATAATTATAATATCCTTAAATCAAAATAAAAGTTCTTGTAAAAACAACTTTTAAGTTTTTACACAAACATTTATGGCCAATAACTCGATTAGTCAACTGAGAAGCTAACACTGGAACCAGCAAAAAATCATACATACATTCACGATCACTCAAGAGGAACGTTCTAGTTCTAAACACAAAGTGCAGTTCACTCATTCCTGCCTTGCTAGAAAGTGAAATGAGAACACTCACACATTTACTATGAATATAAATGGAAAGTATATATTGCATCTACAGGCATAATAACACCAGGCAGATGCAGTGACTGTTGCAACTTCTACATTATATAATTACAAAACATCTTTCTCACAAAAACTGTACTTCCAGATTAGAGTGACAAGCTGAGAGTGTGCTGCAATAACGTTTATTAAATTTATTATAACAGGTTTCATGTGATGCTCATTTGTATAGTTCTATGTGTCATGCAAATCGTTAATGATATTAAAATGAATCATGTATGAACACAGGAATAATTATGGTCACGGAAGGGATAAGACTCTTACTGTCGGCGACCGTGCATGCGAATTCGTTTGCATAAATTACAACAAAGATTTCTTTTTCTCCGCGTAACCTGCGTGTATCGCGGCGGAAAAGAAGAACGTCGGGAATTGCAGATAAATATTTTGTCAAGTCAGTGGTGAACTTTGTACTCGCGTCAAATAAATGTACGGAGTCGCGTATGGTCGATTGCAAGAACAGAAACGAAAAAAAAACTAGTCCGACGGGTCCGTGGTCGATGAAAAAGAGAATTCGCCAGGCGACGGGAGGAAAAAACGGAGACAGAAAGTCATTCAGAGTGCAAAAAAAGACTAAAAAGAAAGAGTGCATGGTCGCAGGGTGGTTGTCCCAAGATATGACCTGCGAGGAGAGACAGCCGATACGGCGACCGAATTTCCACAAAAACACCGAAGGAGGAAAAGTTCGTGTACACGGTGTCAATGATCCTTGTTTACCATTTTTCGGTAGACTCCTGATCACGTTTATGGCCGCGTGAAACTTCTCCTCGGTCGTCATGGTCCTCCAGACGATTGTTATTCACGCCTTCCTCGTTGCTTTTGCGTTGTTTTCTTTCCGTTTGCTGGTCGACCTCGTTCTCGTCTCTTTTTCTTGTGACACGAGGAAAATCGTCTGGCGAACGGACGGTCGGCTCGGTAGGTTCCACAGTCGTACGAAAAATCGGTAAAAACGAAAGCACAACGAGGGAATGACAGATCACCGATTGATGACTGGCGATCGTCCGGTGATCACACATTCACGACGGCGCATGCGCGTTAAATGATCGGTCGTACAACCCCTTCCCCTCTCTCGCGCACAATTTGCCAATGAACGTAGCAATGGCGCCGATTCGCCTGACATTCGAGTTAATTTGCTCGGTAGCGATGCCTACGACACGGAACTGAGTTTTAGGGATACTTATGTTGTTCTTTTATAGTCTGGACTGCTGTGGTCATTGGTTTTAATCAAGGACACTGATAATAGTAAATGATAGCGATGGCGCTGATTCGTGTTGATTTGCTCCTAGCGATGGCTAGGATACGGATTTGCATTCTAGGGATACTGATAACAGTAAACGAAAACAATGGCGCTGTTTCGCATAACGTTCGAAGTAATTTCCTTGGCTGGGCCAATGATCTAATAGGTCGACGCCCGTGAAAGTAAATAATAATAATAGTTTGTTCGGTAGCGATGGCTACGACACGGAGCTGAGTCCTGGGGATATTGGCAACAGTAAATGATAACGATGGTGCTGATTCGACTAATGTTTGGGTTAACACGTTTGGTAGCGATGGGTACAATATGGAACTGAATTGTTCGGAAGTTGATAACAGTAAACGATAGTAATGATATCGATTCATGTAACATTTGATGTAATTTGCTTAGTAGTGATGGTTACGAATCCGTTTAATGTTTGAGTTAGTTTGCTCAGTAGCAATATCGCTGATTCTTGCAACGTTCGAATTAATTTACTTGATAGTGACGGGTACGATGTATAACTGACAAGGGGTAGATCAAGGTGGGGAATATTAACAATCATCAGACGTATCGTGAATTAATTTACCGTTAACTGAAGACATACTTTCTCACTTTCACTGAAGAAAGTAGACGGTCGCCGGTACTATGCTGTCCATCATTTTTATAGTGTTTTTATATATTGATATCTTTATATTTTCTTTGTAGATAAACAAACATTGAGTCTGCGAGAAAAATTCGTTTTGTCGTTCAATGATTTGTTACGAGAATGTTCTTTTCATTTTATTTATTTTATCAAATACGCACCATTTACACATGTGGATACTTCCATACCTCGTCTGTGCCCTATCCTTTCAATATCTATTCTGTCTCTTTATCACTTCTCTCTCATAGTCTAACACCACATCCTTGCGCTATGGTCTCGCGGGAGGCTGGAGTGGGGTTGACAAATATTCTGTTCGGTCGGAGGTGTAAGCATCGACAAACTACAAAATAGACGTATCATCCAATGTATTTTTATGTCATACGTTCGGAAGGCTCGCGCCACCGACGAGATATATGAATAGACCAATCACCTTATGGACTTTCGTGGCCCAACGTGACTGCCATACCGACTTAGAAATTCGACACTGATTTTAGCGTCCTCTACTCATCAACGACGGCCACTTGATAAAGTATTCATTAAGGAAGGGTTAGTAAGAGCCATGAAGAACTCATGGGTAAATGCGGGTGTCCTGCAGGGAGTAGGGACGTTTGATAGGCAATTGTCAACTCGATGCAGCGACGATTTGTGTCGAGCGAGTTTTCTCGGGTGCTTCATTAGTATGAATGTGTGAATATTGAATACAGACGCACACATGTAAAGAAACAGACGAGCGAGCAAACCTGCGGCGACGCCTCACAGGCTCGCGGCGGACAAAAATTGATTATGTATGAAATTGAGTGCAGCCAGAAAGGGTATAACCGGATAAGGGGGTCAAATGTGCCCTTAAACTAAATTTGATTTGCGATGGACCAGTTTACCAAAAGAAACCATTTTACACAAATTTTCAAGCCTCTTTCTCGACCGGGAGGTAGTAACAGGGAAAATTCGGAATATCCGGTTTTGCACTATTTTCCCTATTTAGTCGCATGCGAAAATTCTGAAAAAAATGCAGCATATTCTGGATGCGGTGGCATATATTAGGGAATTTTTTCCGATTTTTTCGTTGCAGATTCTAGTTGTAAAAAATTAAAAACATTAAAAAAATTCAAAAAATGCTGATTTCTTATTGAAGTTTCAAAGACAGCACATTTATATTTTTTTGGTAAGGATGTCTTATCATAGCTATGATCCTCAAATTTTTTCAGATTTTTCGGTAAGGTGCGCCGTAGTTAAAAAAATTAAAAACCGATTTTTTCCAGGTATTTCGCACGAAAAAGTACCTTTTTCTTTGAATTTTTATACAGTCAGACCTCGGTAACTCGAACCTCGAGGGAAGAGCTAAAAACTTCGAGTTATAGAGGTTTCGACTTATCGAAATTTTTGAGTAAAAGAGATTTAACAAACGAAAATTCGATATACAGAAGCTTTGTACGAAGGCTAATAATTTTCCAATTGTAACGGCTTAAAGAAAGAAAAATTCAATTTTTGAACGTGAATTATTTATTATATAAATAAATAAACGTAGTCATAAAACGAATACTGGGTTATTATACTTGTTACATATTAAAAAAGTCTGTAATTTTGCTTTGTGTTAATGTATTAATACATTGTTGATCGATAGCATTTTTAAGTGTGATCAAGGCAGAGAATACGTTTTCCTCGATATTATTGCATCTTTCTATAAAAGTTCGTAGAACGTTCACTGCTATTCTGGCCTGATTTGCTGATACCGGTGGTTCGATTACAACGGGCTCCTCGTCATCCAGGTCCTCATCGTCTATTGCAACTTGGGTGGTAAATTCTATAATTTCCGAATCAGTTAATGATCCGTTAACAAAAACTTCGTCGTCACAGTGTACAAAATCTTCAAACGTTATGTTTTCGATGTTGTAATGTAACAAAACTTGATTCCATTCGGCTTCTATATTACGACTTGCAACAGGCCCCGATTGTTCTTGAAAATTTTCTTCTATTTGCCAAGAAAACCCACAAGTTTTAAAACAGTTGACTATTGTCTGGTGTGTTACATTTCCCCATGACTTATCTGCTATTCTCATTGCTTGTAAAATTGTGATGGAGGTGCTTTTCCCTTCTTCTATATCTGATAAGATTTTTTTTACAACTTCTTTTCTATATAAAGTTTTAAAATTTTTTATAATTCCTTGGTCTAGAGGTTGTAATTTCGAAGTAGTGTTCGGTGGTAAAAATTGTACTTTGACTGATTGAAGCGACGGGATATTGTTGTGTGCCGTACAATTGTCTATGAATAAACTAATTTTTCGCTTTTCTTTTTTCATTTTTATATCCAGCTGAATTAACCAGTCCGCAAACAATTCGGCGGTCATCCATGCTTTTTTATTGCTCGCATAATCTAAAGGCAATGATTTACAGCCTGCAAAGCATCGCGGTTTTTTCGATTTTCCTATAATTAAAGGTTTAAGTTTCTCTGTTCCTGACATATTGGCCGCTAATAAAATTGTTACTCTTTCCTTGCTATGTTTGCCTCCGTGACATTTTTCATTTTTGAATGTCATTGTTCTGCCGGGAAGACATTTATAGAATACCGCAGTCTCATCTGCATTAAACACGTTTTGCGGTTCGTAATCCTTTAACAAAGCTTGCAAGTTTACTTTCCATTCGTGACAAACTTCATCTTTGACGCTAGCGCTTTCACCGCACAACTTTCGGAAAACAATATTATGCCTCTTTTTAAATTTCTCTAGCCACCCATTGCTAGCCCTAAAGTTGCTATGGTCCAGTGATTTGGTAAAAAACTCAGCTTTTTCTTACATAATTAGTCTTCCTATGCTAACATTTGCGTCTCTGCCCTGTTTAAACCATTTTATTAAACATTCCTCGATATCAGGAAATCATGCAGTTCTTCTTCTTTTACGATGCAAATTGTCACACGAAATTGTACTTTTCTGCATAATTTCATCTGTATTTTTCAAAATCGTCGAAAGAGTGCTCGTAGGAGTCCCGAATTCCGTAGCGATATTCTTTTTCAGTTTTGATCCACTTCTCAATGCTTCAATTACATTCACCTTTTCAGAAAGTGTTAGTGTGTTAAGCTTCCTCTTAGAACTCATTTTATTCAACGTAAACACAAAAGTTAAAGACACGGGAGATGATGACAATTGTGCGTTCGACTGACAAAAAACGATTAGCATACATGGATATGCACGTGGTCGAAGGGCGAAGAAGTAGGGATACGGCTTGTGTCATCTTATGTTATTTGAGACAATCCTAACGGATGAAAGAAAGGAGACAATATCGAATGATTTGTTTCTGACATCTTGTGACACATAGCTATAAACTTTGAGTTGCAGAGGCAGCGGCGATAGAAATTCGACTTATAGAGGTAAACTTCGATTTGTAGAGGTCTGGCTATTCTAACTTCGAGTTACAGAGGTAAAATAATGCATCTGGGCATGTGGCAAATAATTCGAGTTAAAGTAAGTTTTATTTCGACTTATAGAGGTTTTCGCAGCGGAGCGGAAGGGAATGAACAAAATTGTAGTCTTACAGAGGGTTTCGAGTTATAGAGGTTCGAGTTATCGAGGTTCGACTGTACTTTCTTTAGTCTGTGGGTATATTATGCGATATTAAACATTGCTATCTTTAGAAAAACAGTATATAACTTATTGTTAAAGAAATAAAATTGACTCGATCCATTGAAACTGTGCCGCGTGCGTTGTTTTCTAAACTATTTAATACAATTTCAAAAGTGCGTTTAGTGCAGCGGATGTGTGTCCGCCAGTGAAAGTGGTGACGAACTTTTTGACACAGGTTCGATTCCCGCCCGGACTTATTTCTTTGTAGTACATTAATTATTTCTTTTTAATACATCAATTATGTTTTTTTGCATTTCTAACTACATAAAATAAAAATAATATTTATATAAAAACATTTTAAATATATGTTAAGCATACTTTATACTAAAATATTCACAAAAATAATTTTGAGGCACTCTTCGTTGAATCATTTCTCTAGTCATATATCCTCTTAATTACGGTTAGGAGTATACATTATTTTTTTGTAACATAAAAAAATAAAAATATATATGTTTGGGCGGGGATCGAACCTGCGTCAAAAAAGTTTGTAACGACTCCACAGTCAGACACACACCAGCTACCCTGACAACGCTCTTGACTGTGCGGTAAATAGTATACCAATATACTGGGTAATGTTAACAAGATTGGCCACGTGAAGGCATGAAAGAAGGACTTAACAATCCCGGAATATACTCAATGTTTCTACAGTTATAATCCATACGCTAATTGTATAAATAAGAACATTGGTTTACTAAAGAGCAAACACCCAACAGCATCCTTATATTATCCCACAACCCCATGCAAAAATTCTAACCTTGCATGTATTCAAAATAAATATACGTATTCATATGCAATTATATTTACATAAAGATATGTATGTATACATACATACATACAGTCTCAACTTTAACCTTTTTAAAGTTTAGTAGTTACGTCTGACGATGAGATTCAACTATTATGATCTGTTTAAGAAAATATAAAAGGTAAAAGTAAAATGAAAAGTAAAATAAAAGTCAATTTGGAAAACCCTGAAAAGGTTAAAATTTAAAAGAAACGCAAGTATGTACAAATATATTAGAAGTATAGCCTTGCACGCACCTACAAACATTTTCTTAGAAATTGTTTTTGCGTTTATGATACGTACAAACATACAAAAACGTGCACAGTATGTTGAGTATTCAGAAATGTAAAAACGAAGAATTTTATAAAAATATGATTTTGCATAAATATCAGCAGTCTAAAACTCTCCATGCGATATAATAGCTTATTTCGCCATCGCACGCATAAAAAAAGCACACATATGTATGAATAGATTGTCAGTGATTTCCGGGTTATATTATTTTAAAGAGTGTGTCGTTCGTGTGACCTGTCAAAGAATTTATAATTTTTACCACAGTAAGCGCAACAATCTGTTTCTGCATTCTGTTGGTAACGTTGTGAGTGACACGGAAATGGTAATGGGGCGCTAGTGCTCCAGGAATTCGGGCCGAAAAAGTACATTGCATGATTGGTCTATTTATATATCTCGTCTGTGGCTGTGGTGTCGTACGTGTGACGTGCCAAGGAATTTATAATTTTTACCACAGTAAGCGCAACAATCTGTTTCTGCATTCTGTTGGTAACGTTGTGAGTGACACGGAAATGGTAATGGGCACCACAGACGAGATATATGAATAGACCAATCATGCAATGTATTTTTTCGGCCCGAATCACAGACGAGATCACATCCGACTCTAGTACTAGCCGTGCTGAAGAACGTGGCAACACCGCTTATGTGAGGATCGGGAGTCCTATTTTCAATAGTAGAGTTTTGTACTCAGCATTATAATTAACGTCATTTTGTTGTATAAAATTATACTAATGTACAGTATTTTTTATTAATTATGTATAAGTAATATATAAATATCATAATTATAGTAAGTAGAAGTAATAGAGAAGTATACTAATCTTTAAAAATGTGGTATATATTTTGTGCACTCTCGGACGAGTTTGGTGTTGTGAAGCATTATATTTGAAATATTTACAGAGATTTCAAGAAAATATAATTGTGAAACAAGATCAAACCATCTTTGAACCAAATTGAAGGATTTAAAAATTGTTAAAGGTATGTATAAGTTAATAGAGACCTGAAATAGACAAAATTATTGGTACGAAGCCAAATAGGTTAAGTGAACTCATGGAAAAGACTAAAGAGGTTAGCATAATTAGTTATTGAAAGCAACAATTATGCAGTTAATTATAAAATCGTGTTAGAGGACAGTATTATAATTGTGGAAAATTTTCTCACCACCCTAGGGGTATTTACCATGGCGCATTAACTTTTTTTATTATAATGGGTGGTTCGCCAATAGCCATATCCCACTTTATAAAATAAAATTAATATTTTTAAATAAAACATAACTTTTGTATTCATAAAGAAATAAAGTATTACATTTTGAAATAATAATAATAAATAATCTTGAATAATATTAATAACGAAACATACTCTTGACATACTATTAGTAAAACCTTAAATCTTGTGAAATGGTACATACTAAGCAAATAAATAAAACTCTATTAATGTATTAAAACATATTGAAAAGAATAAGTTAAATATATACATAAAAATTAATGTTTTAAGAAAAGTGAAATTAAAAAAACCATTGAAAATCTAGTTCCTATTAAAAGTTTTTAGTTTTACGATTTTTAGAAGTAATGTCTGCACGCGTTTCCAACTGATTATTATTTACAGCTTTTACATAACCGTTTAATAAAATATTTGGAAAAATTGATAATAATTTAAACAAAATACTGTAATAAGCTTCACCACAAACGCATGTATCTGAAAATGATAAATAAAGTATATCTGATTGAATACTAACATATGTTAATTTATATAAAATATATTTATGATTTTCAGATTGCAAAAATTGAGATTCCAAATAACCATCATTTATTATGGCCTTCATTATTGCATACATATCAATAAATGAGGCTATCACTTCTTCAGTGGGAACAGAAAGGCCCCATCTTTGTAAGTGATCAAAATATATATCGCCTACAGTTTTACATTTATCCTCCACAATTAATAATCGACATATATTGCAATTTAATTTTTAGCAACAGAATGGGACCCATACCAGGATGTGTAAATTTTAATGGAATCATCAACAACACAATCGGACAAATATGCGGAATCGAAGATTCCTAAAAAACAAGTTACATCAATGGAAAGATCATGAAGATCGTTACTATTATCATCACAAATTCGAAATTTATTTTTGATTTCAGTAAAAGAAAACGAACTTGCCGATTTTGTAAATATATGTTTTAATCTAATATTTTACTCATCTTTGGGGAATAAAAATATAGAATTGTAATTATTATCTTTTAAAATACTATCATAATTTCCCTTGCAATTGGGAACACAGCAACGCCGTGGCATTATTGATGAATATATGAAATTTATAAAAAAAATATATGTAAAACAAAAAGTCCAAAAATGCTATAGATTATATTAAATAAATGTGCTACACACAAAAATAAGAATCTGTAGAGTTAATATAAATAAATAAATCACCTGGAATATTGCTCCGTTTTTCACATTTAAAGAACTTCAGGACTATGTTAATATAAATATTTGAAAGATAGGCGGGAAACCGAAAGGCCGGTAGAGGGAGACTGTGTAGCCGGGAGTCCGGCGGCCGGTGGGTAGTGGGAGATTGTTATGGTAGTTGGGTTAGGTACATCGAAACCGGACTCCCGCGCTGTTGCCATTTTGCCTTCAGCACGGCTAGTACTAGAGTCGGCTGTGACGAGATATATATAAATAGACCAATAATGCAATGTATTTTTTCGGCCCGAATTCCTGGGGCACTAGTGCTCCTGTTTCATCAGGAGGTAATTTTTCAATAATTTAGTAATAAATAAACAAAGATAGGCACTAGACCTTTTGTTGATACATAACGATTTCCACATTCAAAAGTATGCTATTTAACATTGAACATTTTATGCATTAGGGAAAGCTTTTGTACACTGCAGGTTTGGTATGTCCCGTAGCGCAACATGCGTTTTAGCATACTTGATGATAAAGAAGGGAATGTTGGCTGTCGATGCCGTACGAACAGTCTGCAAAAATCGCCATATTCGACCGAACGATGGTTTTCTTCGTCAATTAGCACAATTAGATAACCAGTTACGGAGACAACGTTTATAACTAAACACATATCATCAATGAAACGGGTGAAACGTGTTAACAACATTCTATAAGCATACGCATACATGCAACATTTTAAGCATATATTGTATATAAACAATTCCATATAACGGCGGAATAGTTACAAAGTATACGTTCAAAAAAATACATCATTATTTAGATATACATTCTGCAATTCGATATTTTAACGTTACAATATTATAAAAAAGATCATTTTAAATTATTTAAAACCATCATTTTCTTTCCGTATACGTAACAATCGGGTTTCAAATATTAGTATATTAAGTTAATTGTATTTATTATTTACAAATTAAAAAAGAATAAATCCTATAAGTTGCATAACTTAAATTTATGCGATGTACAAAATATTAAAAACAATGTATCACGAAGACGTTTCATTTTGTGAAATCACATTCATGTAACCGTTCTGAAATTTCATGATCGAAAGTACTACGCGTATAATATCGTACCGCTTCTTATTTGTCGCATTTTGTTTTGCGTATTGTATTATTTAATAAATTATTCAATAAATAAATAAATCAGTCTGTACTACATAAAAGACTCGACTTCACTTTATTACAAATTCTTACTAGATTCGTTCATTTACCACACGTGGCCTTTTGGAGTGTGTTTCGATGAGTGTAGACGAATGATTTGGCGTGCCGATGTCATTCATGTTATCTACATCCGCTGGACCGCTGCGTTTTCTTGCTTTCGGAGATAACTGTTTCAAACATTCCATGTCACTGAACACGACTTGGGCACCACCCCCACTAGTAGGTAGTATGTCACCCTAAAGTAATAAGGAGAGATTTTACATTATTAAGCAGTAACTATCAATGCTAAAATACTTTCAATTTGTGTGCAATGAAATTACCTTGTACAGCTTTGTTTCCAGTTCACCATCTGTATCGTGTTCTTGCGCGACCAGACAATACCTAGATGCACCGTCCGTAATCTCCTTTGGATCCGTAAGTCGCGATACACTGCGTCTTCTTCGCATAAGCGGCTGAAGAACAGTTCCTAAAGGAACAAGTGCTCCTGGTCTGTGATCGATCCACCTATCGGCACTTTGCGACCGTCTATGCCTCAGATTCGAAACAGTCACTTTGTCCTGTGAACAAAATTTATTTATTTAAGTGATACGTTTTTAAATAAATGAGTGCCTAGTGTGAACAGGGAAAACCGACCCTTCGCGATCGAGGTTCCGTTTTTTCCGCAGTCTTAGGAGTAGCTGCAGCACCGTCTTTGGATGCAACAGACGCGGGATTAACACCATTATCATCGACTAAAATTTGCTTCACCAGTCTCAATTTATCCTCCTTCTCCTTCATTTGATTCTAAAAAAATATTTTATTTAATATAAAGAGGATATATTTGTGGATGTGTGTTTTATACATTTATCTCTTGTTATTACTTGTAAATGTTCACGTTGTTGGCGTAACTTCATTTCTAATTCTCTATTCATTTTATCAGTTTCCGCCTGTATTTTCGTATTATATTTTTGTTTTACTTTTTGTTTATCTATTAAACGTTGGTTAAGCGCCATGTCTCTGTCTTTCAACTATAAAACAATTAAGTACTGAATTAATGTAACATCTACATAAAAAAAAATACGTTGTTATGTACCTCCTGTTGTAAGCTTCTTATTGTATCATTTGCGTGATTCAGTTTGCGGAGTAAACAGTCTATTCGTTCTTCAGTTTTACATAAATGACCTTCCAATGCAGAAACCTTCTTTTTCTGTTGCGAATTAACCGCTTTTAAAGACGCATTCTCAACTTTTAAATTCATATGTTCTTGTTCTATTGTCGTTAACATTTTTCTAAGATCATTCTCTATAATTATGATAATTCAAATATTAGATGACACTTAAATTCTATTAAAAGGAAAAGTAATGTTATACTCACGTTTTTGCTGTAAATCAGTGCGCAGTATATTCCGTTTATTTATACGTTGTTCCAAGAAATGCATCAAAATTGTAATTATTTGGTCGTTGCGCGGAGAACTAACTTCCAGTTCGGGAAATGGTCCGCCCAAACTGAATTAAAGCAGAGTTATAATGAGTATAATTAAGAAAAATCAGAAAACATTTGGAAACCAAATGCTTACCTGTACACCAATCCTATATCGATGTCTAAATCTCCAGCTTCAGGACGACCTTCTCTTTCCAATTTACGGCGCGCCTCTTTAAATAGCTATACAAAATTTTAGTTTTATTTATTTTCAAATTACATTTAATTATATTCTTTCATCGTTTAACCCACCTTATTTGCCTGTCTTCTTCCAGGTGTAAAGCCAAGGTCTAATTTCGTAACAGTTGGCCTAGCCACTTGAACTTCCTGAGTCATTTCTGCGAATTTCATAACTTGCTGCAAAAATATTGAGACGAATAATTATTAATCAACTTCGTCTTATAAATCTACACACATATACATATAATTATTGATTTTTCACGTACAATTGTCTCATCATAGTCATCTGCTCTTGGATTGACACAGACAATCATTCTCACTTGTCCTTCTCCATCAAAATAATTTTTAAATAAATGGGTGAGCTTTGAATCTCTATAGGGTACCATTTTATTTGTACCTTGAATTTGATTCTCTCTTAAAATTTCCAAACACGACCGAAGTGTCATCAAAGAATTATTAATATTACCTAAATAAAGCAGTCAAGTAATTCTTAATTATAGATTCATTATGTATTTGAGAAGTTTTAGGTACCTGCTTCTCTTAAACGTTGACCTGAGGTTTTAGTCCGATTAGTTCTTTCACTACCGGCTAAATCTACCAAAGACAATTGAGTAATACAAACTACTCGTTTATCTTGTATAACTTGTTCACCATCACAATCTAAGGGCGCCTTTAAGAGAAACACAGGATTACATTTTATGTAAATACTAATTCGTTAAGAAAAAAGAAAAAATCAAGAATATTACTTGCACAAGACGAATTGTGAAGACACTATGAGACCTGCTTGATTCAGCATTTAGGGCAGTATGAGCTACTCGTCGTCTACGTTGCCCGCGTTGAAAAACTTCAAACGCTTCTTCTGAATTCTTTACTTCAATTTCTGTTACAGCATGCACATACATATTTTTATTACCATCTTCTCTAACTATTTTACTCTGTAGTGTCCTGTAAATTGTTTCAGAGTATTACCATATTATTTATAAACAAGTGTATTTATAGAATTACAAATGAAATTGCAGCATACTTAGCTCTAATGTCATCATCTTCTAATAAATCATACACACTATTGTTATATATTTCTACATATGTAACAAATACAGAATAGGCATTATCCTGATCGATAGCTAATATCTGTGACTCATCTATTTCACGAACAATTAGCGGATTACTGTCACTATCACTGTCTGCTTTGCGCCTAAATAAATCAGTTATACATTAATCACTTATATTTTATATTTCAACAAACCTTCTACTATACTTACGGTTTGCCTGATTTTCCATTTCTCTGTAACATAAGCCCTGCATGAAGTTCATTTTGCCTATCGAGCATTGCATCAGCTTCACTCTGAATATCAAATCCATTTAACTTATCCGGTTTGAAAACAAATTTCTTTGTCTGATAATTAGCAATACTATTGAACATCACATCAAGACAACGAGGCATTATGCCAGCATCTTTTGATTCACCAGTCATTGTGTATGTCTTGCCGCTACCTGTCACTCCATAGGTAAACAAAAGGCTGTTCCTGCCACGAATGACATTCTCAACCAATGGAAGTGCAACTATGTTAAACATTTCCTTTTGTGTTGCATCAGCTGTAAAAACATGAGTGAACGTCGTTTGAATCTCTTTATTATTCGAATTACGAAAATTCGTTGCTGATTCTGGTGGTGTGATAACAACTGTTGTGTCAGATGTAACTTTCATACAGGACACATCTATAGGATGTTGCATGGGTCTTAAACGACAATAAACTTGAACCGGATCTTTGGATATCATATTGCTACCCTTTGGACGGTTTACCGGCTTACGGGCTGAGCCTGGTGGCTTTATGCGTCTAAAATATTAATATAAATCTTATAAAAATAAGGAAAGTGAATTACTGTCACAGAAATATATTACAATATTGACTGAACTTAATAGAGTTGTACTTATGATTTGAAAACTTACGTAGACTTCATGTTGTTATTGTATTAATCCTACAAAATCACTTAAAACCAAAATTATGTTGTGTTTTCTTTCACTTCATAGACGCCACAGGCTTCAACCGTTGTTACAGCACAGTGTTCAAAATTTTAAATCTGGATACGAATTGAAAGATGCGCTCAGTGCTGCCAACATTCAAATAAAAATTATCTTGCATTCTATAATATTAATCTGTCCGTAATGTGATTAGTCGACACAATAAGTACAAATTGTTTTTCTACGGAAATGTATTAGTAAACGGAATTATGCAACATATTTTTGGAGGTTAGTCGTAATATTCAGATCGTTATAGATTTTAAATGTTCCCCGTGATATTTAATTTTAATTCCTACCAGTCGTAGCGTTGTAATCTTATTTTGGACTGAATCGGTAACGTTGGGTGTGACACGAAAATGGTAAGAGGGCTCTAGAGCCCTAAATCCGTGTGACACAAAAATACATTGGATGATAGGTCTATTCTGTAGTTTGTCGATGGTACGAATTTAGTGACATTACCGTCTTTGGTGGTTGGATTGTATTTGTTTCTCAAAATCACCACTCCTGGACGAAGAGGGCGCAAGAAAACCTGTGGTTTTTCGAGAAGTCGGTATTTCAGACCATGTCACACGAAGTCCCATAAGATGGTAGGTCTATTCTGTAGTTTGTCGATGCTTATACATGTACGTGTGCAATTGTTGGGAACTGTTTTTAATGACATCTAAATTTTGATCAGTAGCAAATTTGTCGCAGTACGTTCTGTGTGAATACAATCAGTATTTTGCTGTGAAACAGGTATTAGTTAAAGACATATTATATTACAAATCTGTAACATGACGATTGCTGTGTCAATCTGATTTGCAGTATATATATATACTCACACATACACATACATGACATTTAATACATAATATGCTTTTAAAGATCTGCTTCAAAAGATTCATGTGTTATTCATTTTTTGTACAAAAATGTTTGCATAGATTATACAAGTCTTATCATTTGCTTTGTACTGTGTATTAAAGGTTATTATTTATCTTTTATGTTATAGATTAACGGTTTTTGAGATAACAATGACATCGATCGGCCGTGGCCGTGGATGGGCTCAAAATACTAACGAGCAGTTACGCAAACCCGGGAAACCATCACCTTCTGAGGATTTAGATCTTGCAAACCTTATTAATAAGATTAGTCTCATCGACGATGAAAATGCAGAGCCGAAGATTAAAGAAGTTGTAAAGTTTATTGAGGATAAAATACACAAGGAGAAGTTGAAGTAAAGTTCATTCTTTATTCTGCCTTGTTCTAGTATTCTTTAAAGCATTATAATAAGTTTAATGAATTTATTCTATTGCAGGGAGGTGTACAATAAACTTTATAAGCGTGCTCTGAGCGATCCAGTGTTTAGACGAAAGTTATTCACTGCGCATAAAAATCATACATTTAGAAATCTGGCTGGTGCAGAAAGTCACACATTACAGAAGTACTTAATAACTTCCATACAAGCTGACTATGAGAGTATGATTAATTTCAGTCTCATTTCGGATAAGAATTTTATGAAAGACAGTATCAATGAGCATACTAACCATTTGTCGGGTTTGAATTTCAGGAAGAGAAGAATTGAGAGATGAGAGTATAGAGCAATTTCGTAACTTTGCTTCCTTTTTCTGTGAAGTTTTGCCCCACTTAGATGTGTTAAGAGTCCATGCAATTGTGCAAGCATTTTTGAATTACATGGAAATGTTGTTGGAAATAGCTTCGGTGGAAGACATTGAGATATTCACAGAAGCAGTATGTATACTTCAAATATTAACTTTCTAATAACAGTTTTATTGGTTTTGTTTGGTCTGTTATTGTACGTTGTGTTTTTAGATTGTACTTTATGGGAAAGACTTCTCAGAAGTGTGTAAAGAGGAAGTGGACAATTTAATGATAAGCACGAGGAAAGTATTGATTAAAGAAGACTTGTCACCGGCTTCTCGTCAAATGCTGTTGTACGTTATAGATGTAGTCAATCGAAATTTCAAGCCTCTTCCTGCGAAATTACAAAAATTCTATGAGTCGCAATTAGACAAAAAGTTTATGAAAAATTCATGATTCGTATGTGACGAATATGTCTAAAGAAATTGATAATGCAAAATATAGGAAGTCTAAAGGAGTATAAACGCGATAAATATAACACTTGCGGACGATGTCTTCTTTCCTCGTTTTGTTTTCATTTTCTGGCGATTCTTGAATCAGGAAATGTAGCTAAGAAAGTTGATGTCATAAATAATTTATGTAATTATCATATTTTATAATTTATAATATAATTTATCACATTTATAAAACTGTGAAGCCTTTGCTGTTTTATTATTAACTAAAGAAATGTATGATTCATTCCAAAGGGATGGGAGAAATGTTCAGTGCTCTATTCTCGATTTAAAACAATAATTTATTTCGTAAAGAACTATCTTATAGTGATACTAAACCTAGTGGACAGGTTATTGCATCTGCATTCCTTTAAATACTTGTTGCTTACGCTATCGACAGAATCGTTGAAACGTGAGTGTAGTACTACATTCCTAATACTACCTAATTCAACGTATGTACAAATAGCATCCCGTAAAAATTGAACGGTTATGCACCCAGTTATGTTCATTCTTTTCTTCTGCGTAAGAAACAACGACGTTCTTATGTTACAAGTTCTTCGTTCAGGTAGATCTTCAACAAATAAAAATGCGATCTCACATGACGCAATAACGATTAGCTATAAAATAAAATAAGTCAACGTCTGATAACTTACGTCTACGGAGAATAGAATAGAATAATCATATAATCGTAACAGAGTAAGAAGATTCGTGTTGATGGAATAATCAAATAGATAATAATTCAAAGATCAACGCGAACGAGAAAGTTAACAGCGTTTTTTTTTGTATAAAAATCGATCCTTCGAAATCTGACATTATGTACAAGCAGGAGATTCGCGAATACATATTGATTCTTGTTCATAGTCTTAACTTACAATCACAATTAACTCGGTACGGAAAGTATAATGATTTTCGTGGAACGATAACGAGCAGTCAATCTTACAAAGAAAAGTTCAAGAACTCAAAATAGTGATGAAACGTTGGAAGTACAGGAAGGTGGAAGAAACAACGATTCCTCCTTTTAAAAATACTCAAAGAAACATGTAGCGTTTTGTAAAATTAACAGGAACATATTTACAATCGTTACAAGTATAATGATCTATCTTTAATCCTTTGCAGTCTTGCTATCTTCGCGATAGACTAGCACGCAATTCTACAATTACCTTATTCATTTCAATAAAATCGTATAAAAAAAATGATAAGAAACATTCTAAGGCTACTCTCGTATCACCCAAACGGTCAACACTCAACAAAGTTTAATTACAATTCTACAATATGCAATATATTCATACGAATAATTAGAACAACGAACGAGCAAGAAAACGGGACGAACACTGTTGATAATTAAAATTTTCGCTTATCAAGCTCTTCTATAGGGTATGAACTGAACTTGAATCAGCTAACAAAGCAACATCATTTCTATCATGAAGAGTAACAAAGTTTGTAGATGGTCTCAGTGTGTCACATACACTTGGGCCGCAAAGAATTAAATTATTATTCATTTGTTGATAAAAGTCCAAGTTTCGTTCAATTGATAAGTCACGATTCCTTTGACTCAGCTACTGCATCTTCTTCGACTTCGGCTTTCAATTTGTCTGTGTTCGCCTTCTGGTCTCCCTCTGGCTCGTCTTGTTCCACTTGCTCGTCCACGTTGATTTCTTCTTCTTCGTCAACGATGTCCTGAGGCAATTCTTCCTTCACAGTGACGGCATCGTCACAGTTCTTGTGCTCCTCTATGTCTCGCGGTTTTGTTTCAACGACGTTTACACTGGGAGAGGATGATTCACCAGGACGATGGAACGTCAACGTGTGATGATCCAACTCGGCCCTGAAGAAGAACTTCAATGTACACTTTGAGCAATCGTATGGTCGAGCGCCAAGGCCGTGTTCTTGCAGCATGTGGTTCTGAAAAAGTGATGTATACTTTTAATATAGTTTCACTGTATGCTTAAAATGTTAAGAAAGACGGTTCAAGTATATACCTGAAGACCAATAGGTGCCGTAAAAAGAGACTGGCAAATGTAACAGCTCAGAGCAGCACACCCAGCGAAAGTATGTTCTATCAAGTGGCTTTGTAACTGTAGAGGACTGCTAGCCTCGAAGAGACACAGATGACATCTCAACGCTTCTATGGTAGCTTTTCCTGAAGCCTCCAGGTGTTCCTTTCTAACGTGTTGCTGTATCTTCGATTCTGTCGGAAACGACATCTAAAAAGAGCCAATAATTTATCATTTTCATGAATTCGGTTGTTCAGGAATGAGTTCAATTTGTATCAACAAAATGTCTCACTACCTGGCACTGTATGCAGGTGTACGTGTTCAACCCTGATCCAGTCTTGTCATGATGTTCCAGTCTGTGCTTCTCGGCTTCTTCAGGATCTTCAAATTTCACTCCACAATCCTGACACCTTTTGCTATCGTTCGTTTCATTTCCTCTGTCTTCTGCCTTGAATCCTCTGTCAGAGTCCCACCTATCTCTGGATCCTTCCCACTGAGCATCTTTTCCAGAGGTCCAACTTCTTTCGCGCTTGGGTCTGGCGTGTTCGTACGGAGAGTTTAAGATCGGTAGACCCTGAGAATGTCGGATGTAACAGGACTTGCAGACCCTAAGGGACTGTCCTCCACCGCTGATGTGATTCGGAGGCAAACTGACGAAGTCATCCGCTGAACAGTCTCTCAGACATAAACAGCAACATGGACTGTGGCTCTTCTGATTTGGACTGGGGCTGGAAGCCGTGCTCTGAGAGCCAGAGGAAGCTCTGAGGTGATGCCTGGCGTGCAGACGGCACTCTAGATCGCTGATCAAGGTCTGTCTGCAGACGACACAGGCTGCAGGGAGGTGAGGAAGCGTACCATCCAGTCTCTGTTGAGGATCCACGTTCTCTAGGCTGTGTCTCTGAACGTGCTCGAGGAACTGGGACTCAGAGGCTAAGTTGCTTCGACAGACCACGCAGGTGTCGCTCAGCTGGATCTTGCAGTGTTTCTGCAGCTTGTGTTCCGCGAGAGTAGCTCCTGACGGACACACCTCGTCGCAGATGTTGCACTTGTGCCGACCTCCAGGCTCGTTCGACGCATGCTGCATTCTCGTGTGCGACTCCAGCTCGCTTCTGGAGCGACACACCTCCCCACAGTATGCGCACGTCATGCTGAGACTCGACAGGGACTTGGTCTGAAGCTTTGCTGAAGCGTGAGCCAGCTTCTTGTGAGCCTGAAGCTCAGCCTCGTTCGCAAACTCGCCCCGCTCGCATATTTCGCACTGCTGCTGACCACTTGCGTAGTTAGGCCGCTTGTTGTTGTTGTCCCGCTGGTTCAGGGAGTTGTTGTTGCTGGACGCTGGCGAGCGACCCCTTTTCTGCGACTTCGGCTGTAATTAAACAATTTCAGTGTGCTACCAAGTCGGTCAGACTTCCAAAAAAGGACTTTCATCAGAGTACGTACCTCTTCTTGAGACCTTGCTGGTCGCCCTATCCGTCCGTTTTCCCTGGAACTGCTCCTGGTGGCCTGGTGCTCGCTGGAATGATGAGCCTGAGCGATATGCCTGTCGAGGAGGAACTCGACAGCGAATCCCTCTCTGCAAATGGGACATCTGTACAAGCTGGTTGAGTGACTGGCCAGGTGAAGCTGCAGCTCCAGCTCAGAATTACAGTAGATTCCACAGAAAACGCATCTTGGACCAGAACTCGCGGTTATTCCCGGAGTGGAAGCTGGACTCCTCGCGACAGGACTGCTGGTGGAAACAGTAGGCGGTGCATGAACGTTTCTAACGTGGTTCGCCATCTCAGACTCGCTCCTGAAGAAGCTTCTTCCTTCTCCAGGCGCATTTCCGGGGGAGTTTTCGTTATTAGGGACTGTACAAGCATTGCATCTGTAAATTTTGCACTCCTGGCTATGCTTCACAGCGAAATGAACCTGAATCGCCACTCTAGAATCGAACGTATCTCTACATAAAGCGCATCTGTACAGATGATGAGCGTGGCTGTCGAGTAGATGCCTCTGAAGAAGGTCTGGATGAGGATACAGCTTCTTGCAGGCCCCACATGCGTACTCCTTGCTGACCTGACCCAGATAATGCTTCGTTAAATGCACCAGCATGTCCTCTCTGTCTTGAAAACTGGCTTCACACTTCGGACAGGGGTGCCTGATGGCATCACTTCGATGATTAGCCTGCAGATGCCTAGCTAGATGTTCCCTAAATGATTCAAAGTCCTTCAGGGCTGCTCCACACTGGCCACAGAGGAGCGTTCCAGCTGTGTAGCTGTTCTCAGACGACCTGGAATGCTTGCTGGTTAGGTCAGCCGGCTCTGAAGCGGTCTGATCCCTGTTCTTCTGGTTCCTCGAGCTCTTAGACTCGTAGATACCATTCATTTTCGACTCAACGTAGTCTCTAGCCTCTAGAGGACCTACTCGACGGTTCTCGCAGTGCTGGAGAACATAGTGTTCGGCATAGGCAGCTGCAGAGGTGCAAGGTATGCCGCAGAGAGGGCACATCATCAACGCTGACCCAAAACCGTCTGTTCTATGAATAGAGACCAAGTGGTCTCTGAGAGAACCGAGAGTGGAGAACTTCATGGTGCACTGGTTGCAGGTCAACGCGTTTTCATAGTGATCCTTCTCCATAGACCGCTCCGAATCATCCTGATACTTCCTCTCGTGGTCCTTGGAGGTTCCTTCGGGACGATCGGATGGTTTCTCGCGCTGATAGGCGAGCTGATCGTTGCTTCTGCTGGGAGACGGTGGAACCGTTACGCTCTCACCGCTCAGAATCGCCTGGTGCATCGTATGCACGTGCATTTGCAGCTGTTGCATGCAATTGAACGAGTCTCTGGTGCAGTACATGCACGCCAGCTTCAGCGGTGAGCTCAGAATCGGTGTAGTAGATGCGCTGCCCTGAGACCCCTTCAGGCCTGACTTTGGGTTCAAGGTCAGGTTCAGGGACGGGGACGGAGAACTTGGAACCGGTGGCGACGATGTGCTGTGAGACGATACGCTTCGACGACCGTACTCCACGTCCTGCAGCTTCGTCTGTCCCTGGGACTGATGGTGCTTCTTATGCGACTGCATGTGGGACGTCAACGCAGCTGCGGTGTTATAGCCTCTCGAGCAAGCTGTGCACTGGTAGGGCTTCTGGGTGTCGTGCGTCTTCATGTGGATCTTCAGGTGGTCGCTGAAATGAAGAACGTTGCGTAAAAAGAATTGTATTGACATAGGTAGGCTAGGGTAGTTGGGAGTCCACCTGAAACTGTAGGCTGATATCGTCCATAAGAGTGTATTTGTTATTATTATTACTACAGAGACAATTCAGATTTATTAGGCATAATAAACTGACTGACAAGTAACTAGACATCAATATGTGCGTTATTATAATTAAAAATTTTAAAAATGCAGATATTAACTCTGACTACGATCGACAAAGCCACCGCCGTGTACTGTCGACGCCCACAGGCATTCTATCCAATGGCTCAGTACGTACTACCGCAGCTCAGCCGCAGGCAGCGTTCGCCTCCTTTCCAAGTATCCCTCAGTTTATAGTCAAAGGGTTAATAAAATTACGAAGAACATCATACTGAATCAATATTGACTAGAAAATATGTCCTCACACAATGAACATTTCTCACATTCCCATCATTCAGAACAACCTACTGCCAAAATCAGTATTTAAATGAAAATATACTCCAACAATAACACCCTGTGAAACGGTCGCATGTACAACGAACTCGTCGACTAACGAAGAACCGGGGGACAGGAATTTCCGAAAGCTGTCAGAGCTCGGACGAACTGTCCGAAACGGCAGCTGGTGCGGCGAAAAATGAAGAGGATCGCCGTGATACGACTGATAGGCGAACAATTTTCACCGGAGCGTATCAGCAACGGCACGATGAATTATTCATCCGGCCTGGTGGAAAACTAAATCCGTTATAAGGCGAGGTCACCGGTTGGTCCAAACGGTCAGTGTCTCCTGCATTCAGAAACGAAGACAGACGGCAAATTTGCTCTTGCACTTTACGGCTGAATAATTCATGGGCCAGGATTATCGGCTGGCGGCCCTATTATCGCCTGTATCACTTCCATGTGTCGTCTGCCCGGAAGTCAGCAGCCGCGAAACTGGCCGACGACAGATTTTTTTTCATCCTGATGTTTCTCTGTTTCGAGACGGGGTATGAACATCTGGGCGCCTTTGAAGTCGAGAAACTATGAGGACAATCTTTTAGATAAGTTTGAATCGATTTTGGTTCTGCGTGATACTCTAGGGCAAATATGGCCATCCGGAGCGACGCTTGGCTCCGCTCTACCTCGACTCTACGTCCATTCCCCCGCACTTAATAAGAAAGTAGAGACGTAATCTGTAAATAAAACTGACGTCATATATAAAAAATAATTATTCTTATTACGTCATTGTTTCTTGAGAAATCGTACAATCACCGAATGGACGCAGAGTTGGGATAGGCTGGAGCCAGGCGTTGCTCCGGTTGGCCATCTCTGTTCTAGAGTGATTTCGTGTTATACTATTGTGTTCGTGCTATACGAAAGACTAAAGAAAGTGAAGTAATGTTCGAAATAACGTCGAGGAGAATATCTTGTAGAGTTTTTCTACGGATTTCTGGGGATCGAGTACGTCGGGTCTGGACAAAAGACTGGCGAGGTCGAAAAAAAGGATTGACGTAGATCGTCAGGGGTCGAAATCGTGACTTCAGAGGATGCGCCACGGGTTCTTTTTTCTGCTCGACGAAAAAAGCCGTCACAGCGACTCACATCCAGTGAAAGTTCACGGAAAAACTCATGATCGAACGGAGAATTGATGGACATATTAAGTTGCTTCAAAGTAGTTAATTCAATAAACTATGTGATTTGACGATTTGAAAATGAATGGAGAGTTTCTTCGAGGATAATAATAACACTGACGAGTCTGTAGATAGCTATACATTCGTAATTATTATTAAAAATTTAAAAGATTCAAGTAGTATTGATAGAGAGATGAAGAATATTATGGTGAATTGCAATACTATAAATTTGGCAATAAAGAATAAGTGGAGATTCTCTTCACTTGTACATACATTAGCATTATTAAAAATTTGAAAAATTCAAATATTATTGACAGAGAGATGATTATAATTGTACATTTGAGGCTTTGACTGCTTCGGTTATTGGCCTAGACAGAGAGACGAAGAACACCATGGAGAATTGCAGTACTGTCAATTTGGCAATCAGAAAATGAATAGAGAATTTCTTCGGGCAAAATAAATCGACTATTGCAAAATTCAGGTTCGCAGAAAGAATTGATGAACCCATTACGCTGTTCCAAAGAAGTTCATTCGATAAACTCTCAATTTCCTTTCATCGATAAGCGAAGAGAATCACATTTATCCGTTGAAGTTGTCAGGAACGTGGTAATCGATCAAATTCCACTTTTTCGTATTATTTACTTCTGTAAGAGTAAAAAAAATGTAGACGATGCATGGATGGTAATTCAATCGATCGTGGACGATCAACTCGATCGCGCATTGAGATCCCCCGTAGTCATGGGATCTCTATGTGAGAACCACGGGGGTTTTCACCCTTTTGTTGGGTCACCCAAGCCGACTGTCAAGGCGGAGGAACGAATAGAGATGTGGCGTAAAGATCCAGCAATGCGATTGTAATAATGGCTGACAGGTAAAGTCACTGTTAGAACTCTCGATTTCTGAAGAAGAAACGAAGAAGAAAAATAACAAATGAAATGATAGAATTTTTTAATACTCTTCCAAACAAATTTGAAAATCTGTTATCCCAACCTGTGGGACGATAAGATTCATTTCTTAACAAACATCAAACTCTCTAAATTTTTAACTACAAATCAATCACGAATTTCGAAAAAATTTCAAACCTCAACGGCTAATATAATTGCTAAACAAATTAAAGTTAGTATGTAAAATTGTGTTTATGTTCGGATACGAATGTATGTATCGATGTGCCATGTGGATCTCTATAAAATTTCAATTATTGTCAGATGCGAATATCTCGAGATTAAATGATCGGAACGATAGGCTTCTTAAGGTCGTTGAATTTATTTTTTATGCTCTAAAAGGATACAGAAAAAAAATATAAGGTTTCGTTTAAAAAACTAAAGGTGACCTTGATAACTTTGAAAAAAAGTGACCTACAAAAATATACTTCGATTAGCCTGTAGGTCCCCCTAAATCAAGGTAATTAAAAACAAAGAATTTGTATTGATGCAGTAGTAACGGAGATAAGTAAGGTGTTCAAGTTACGATGACCACGTTGTACAAATAAATTTTATTTAACCTAAAAAATTCGACATTGAGTCGTAAACGCGACGTAACGACGCGGCTCGTCGGTGGACGAGCTTGAACGAGGCACTTGACTAATGTTCTACCTGTTGTCCCGTAACACCTATGCGCCTACCTGTCCGCTCTCACCTGGACGCGGGCCCTTCACGTGCACGTATTCACGTGGATGGGTCCGTGCCGCGGCCATGTGGACACATAAACACGAAAAGGTGCGTGCCCGCCACCCCTGCGGGCCCCCAGGCGGCTTAGCATTTCAATACACGAACGAGCAAATGCGCGGGCCCGGAGAAAGGGAGGGATAAAGATAGGAAAGGAGGTCGTCGTGAAGGGTGAAAGAAAGAGTCACGTAAGAGAGTAAGCTTGACTAATGCCAGCCGGGACCGTGGTCGTCGTGGGATCATTATTCATTTGTCACCCTGGCTGGATCGGTCCCGTCGTATTGGGCCCCTTTCGTTTACACTTTCCGACTGTATCTTCGGGAGAATTGAAATAACTGACGTTCGATGGGCTCGGTTGGTACGGAGGAGACACTGTTGGTCTCTCGAGGTCGTTCGTACAGCTTCTACTATTTTTTAGATATTTTTTGGGTAGTGTATTCGATGGTATTGTGAAGTAGAGGTCAGTCACGTCAAGGTCACTTCTTCTACTTAACCCCTTGTATTACTATTTTTTAAAAGGCTGTCTATGCTGAAGTTTCTTATTCAAATGCTCTAAAGGGAGATACAAGAAGAATATTCTTGGACACCTGTAATTTACTTTAGATAATTCTCTGATAGTCAAGAGTGCTGTAATATAAAATTTGTAATTATTCATATTCAAGTGAAGCTCATATTTACGATGTACAGTCTATAATGTGTAACAGGAGCGAGAGTCGTTATTAATAGGAAAGGGGTTAAGTTTGTCGAGCGTGAGATGTTAATTATTTTACACACTGTGAGACCACAGTGAGGTCTATAAGGTGGGCATACGTGTGTCTTTCATTTTAGGGCGACTAGGCGAATGTGATGTGACCTCGAAGTGGTTGCTCTCAGAGCCTTTGTTATAGGTGAACTTTTGAGAATACTCGCATACCAATTTTTCATTTTATCAGCATTAACTTTAGAATATTTTCTTTCGTTTCTATTATTATCATTGCAACTTTAAAGGCGCAAGGTCACAACCTTCTCCTAATTTTCTTAAATCTGTACCATACGGCTCAGCGTACAATGATCATTATTATTCACTTTCATCTGAATGTTCAAAATGATAAGACCTTTGTGTCAGCAATTGCTTCCTAATTACTGAGAAACACGTCGAGGAATAATTTTTATGGTGATTTCAGGCTCACCTTCTGGAGAAAGCCGCCTCGCAGTGCGTGCATCGGTATCTCCTGTCACCCGTATGAAGTTTCACGTGTCGATCTCTGCTCCGTTTGTGTTTGAACAATCTGGCGCACCAACTGCATCGATAGGGCATCTGATCGCCGTGACTCTGTAACATGCAAACAGCTATGTATGTACAGAAATTTCATTTTTTTATTTTCAATTGTAAGGGAGAAGAAATTGGGTGGAGTAGACCGGAAATCGAATCGGAAATCTGAGTGCTATACCACTAACAAATTTTAACCTTTCCAACCCACTACCAATTCCATCTCCCTAAACCATCGATGGCCACCGGAGCTGCGGCCTTCCCTCACTCTAGGTCCGTTCCCCTCGTTTCAGTTCCCTACAGTTCGCTCCTCGTCCCCCCTCGTCCTAGATCACAGCCTATATGAGGAAAATGGACCTGGAGTGGGGGAAAGCTGCAGCTCTAGTGGCCACCAGTGCCCTAAGCGCAGCACACAAAACGGCTGCCGCCTACATAATACAAGAATTTGTAAATTTAACTACTTATCTCTTCATTATATTCAATTTGACACCAAGGAACAAATTCACTCAGGAAAATGAGGGACGGATGAGGGTTAATGAGTAGCAAGGTAATATGCAACGGACAATGTGACCAAAAATGATCACACGGTCCACTGGATAGTTTGTCAAGTGGTTCGAGTAGAAAAAGGATTGACAAGAAATTCTGACGAAGAAATTCTCCTTGGTGGTTGTCACCCAGGTAGATCAGTGTGACCGATATGATCGCAAACGGGCCGGGTCATTCTCTTTGTCCAAGTCTCTCTTTTTTCTCTCCCTCGTTCTCTCTCGCTCCTTGTCTGGTGGTAATGCTCTCTTTTTGAGAGTCAGCGAAGTAAGCTCGGCACGTACGACTTTCGAGCCGTCGGCTTCTTTGAAGAGACAATCCAGACAGAAGGGCGAAGCGATCGCCTCGTCGACCTCCTTGAAGACTGTCCTGTCGGACGGAAGTCTCCTCGATGACGGAGGGAAATTTCTGCGAGGATACCGCATGAGGAATCACTATAATTCATTTATTCCTTTTTTTAAAAAAACTCACCCAGAAAGAAACTATCGCCACCATGTTATGCCCTCCTTGAAATTATTTAATTTTCGGTTAAAATATTGGAGGCAAACATGTGACATTTGTGGATGCAACATGTTTTGCATTGATAGATAATTTAATTAGGAATGTACAGGAGGAAAATGTTGAACGAGAAATTGCAGATGCTCAAACAAATGATGCAGATCGAGGAAATTCAATGACTGTTTTTTCTTCTGTGGTGACTGACACTGGTGTCAGTATGAAATTGTCTAAAAACACAACGTCATTGGATACAGATGTTGGCACAGCTTCAGTAGGTCGCAAGGTAACTAGAAGGCTTGAAATATTGGATTGAATCGTAAAGAACTTTCGATACATAATAAATATTATTCTTCCTGAAAAATCGGATGGTTCACCTAGACTATTAATTTGTATTCCTATAAGATGGTAATCATACCTGAAATTCAGATATGCTACAGAAGCAACAAAAAATTATTTTTTAATAAATTTACCAATACAAATTGAAAGCTATTTATGCCTCAACCCAATACTCCCTCAATGGTCAACTGTAGTAACAAAATACAGCAGAAAAATTAAAAATAAAAGAAATAGAAGTGCTCGATATGTCTGTGGAACAACCTTCGACCTTCCACCGCAGTGTGGAGACGGCGAACGCACAAAGAGAAAGAAAAATCGTCCGGCCTTTAAATGAAATTTATCTCCGTTATCGAGGTCGTATCTGTGCTGGTGGAGAGGCGCGATTCAACTCGCGTATGTGGAAGCGGCTTTTATCGAGGCTGAAAAGTTCAGAGGAACCCGAACGCAGACGGAGAACCACCTGAACGAACAACCTGACCGGTACAACCTGTTATGGGCCATGCTACAGATTCTGACCCTACGATGACCCTCGTCCATGGACGTCGGCTCGGACGCGGAAGAGACTCTAATGCCACCGCCATGTAAAACAGAAAAATTCGAATCGGCCACGCGTCTACCACGCCTGGTATCTGCGATCTAGACCTTCCGTCTCCATTCTTCATCTTTGAGAAATTGTTTTGCCACCGCCACGCGAAACAGGAAAATTCGAATCGACCACGAGTCAACCACGTTTGGTACCTGCGATCTGAAGATTCTATCTCCATTCTTCATCTTTGAGAAATTCTTTTACTGTGATTATAGTAAATTACTGCAAGCTACATCCATTGGTATTCTCTATTCGTTTGTTAGCGACTGGGTGTGGCAACCATTTTGTTTGTAGGTGGTTGCTGTTTAGTGTTTTGTGTTTAGGGAGATAAAATTGGTACAGGGTTACTGTACCCCTCCAGGGTGGAGGTTAAGTTGGACTGGTGGAAAAGGACTAGGCAAATATCTGCAGCTTTTTCTTCCTTACAGTTCAGAGAAGTGGGATTCGCCCTGGTGCTATCAGCAGACTGCGGATGTTTATGCAATTTAATACATCCAAATTGGTGCGTGATGGACATTTAATAACTTATGTTTGCAAAATAAAAATTACATATTTTATCTTTCAGTGTTGCTGAAGTTTCATTTATTTAACTGTATTCACATAGGAGGTCTGGAACTCCAAATATGTATATTCACATAAACATCCTCAGTTTAGCTATTAGGTTCAGTCTTTGAGTTGTGTAGATTTTGAACTGATGTGTGGTCGACTATGGCCACATTTGTCAGCTTGTAGGCAGAATTTTAAATGTTAAAATGAATAGATAATAATTAAAAAAATGTCAAATGTGTCATCTTGACATCCTTGGTAGTTCTAGCGTTAATTTCACCTTAACAAAATGCGAAATATTTAGGTGTCCTGCGTTTAGGAGGCGAAAATTCGGTAGTGGTTGATTGCATAGCATAATTGGACGATTCTTTGTCAAGCATCTATCGTTTGTAGTTAGAAATCAATAAAAATTAACTAAATGGCATCATCACGGAGAAAGAATTTTCACAGGACGAGTTAACTCGTCTTCGTCAATTACCTGTTCGTGTTTCTTCAGGTAACTCAGCCGTGGAAATGTGCGGTCGCAGAATTGACAAGGGTACGGTGCAGCGGCGTTATTGCCGTCGGCGTGGACGCCGACGTCGGCGTCGACCTCCGGCTCCGACGGGAAGCTGGCCGATGTCGGTGTCGCGCAAGAGGACGGTGTCTCTCCACCGCGCCGCGAGTTTGGCCCGCCATCCTCGCTGTGCCACGACGAACTTCCGGTCCCCAAGGCTTCTGTAACAGATAGGAATCAGTTAGAGCTCGGCATAGGGGAGGCGTAATTGATACAGAGGTTTCGTCTTTTCTGGAGGGTGACGTTCATTTGTATCAATGACCAGCAAGGGGGGTGAATATTGATAAAAATATACTGAAATTTGGAATGTAGAAATTATTAGTATCAACCGGACTTGATCGCTTTAGAGTAGATGATAAACAAAGAGTTGTGTTAATATTAAGATCGTTAAGAATGTCATTTATATCAATGACGAGCAAAAGGGGTGAAAATTCATAAAAATATATTGAAATTTGGAATGTAGAAATTATTAATGCCAAGGAGACCCAATCTCTTTATAATAGACTCCAAGCAACAAAAAACAAGAGTTCAGTTGAACAACAGACGCAATTGCGATTTACAGCAATCAGCAGAGTCCAATATTTTTTTTATTTAACGTAGCTGAAAAAGTGTTACATTTCACAGAATTGTATTTTACACTTTAAATGTTTAAAAAGTAGAGTTTTAATTTGTATATATTATTCAATATTCATTCCTCAGATATTTCACCTATTAAATTGAATTGGCATTTGCAGTCTAGTCATCACAAACAGTTCAGCCAAGCTAATGCTTGCAAACTTTTGCTTGATATTAGAGGGTAAACATCCTTGAAACTGAGACATGCTGCAGAAGCAACATTAATAATTCTTTAATAAAATATTCAATAAATTTAAGAAGAAGACAAATTGGAAGTTAATAATGAGTCAACCCAATATATTGTCTTTTGTAATTTATTTTGTTACAAACAACCAGTAGCATTCTAGTACACGGTGTATAGTTAGTAGGAAACATGGTCAGCTCCACCCTGTTTCGGTATCCGAGGCATATTGATCAAAAAGTCGAATCCAGCTGGAATTCGCTGGTAGTTGTCGGATCTTTTTCGAAACAGGTTTATAAATGTCGTAACAGAAGACCAGTTCCATGAGCGACCTTACGAACTCGTGGCGTACATGTAGGAACATTATGAGGCCGGTCTGACCTCACCTCGCCCGTTATGTGTCCCTTTATATTGTTTTCGTAACGAGTATGCGGTGAAACTGGTACCATTAACCCGTGCCTCGTCAACAACCTCCGTCCAGCATGATCCTCGAAGACTGGTCTCTCTACGATAGAGAAAAAGGACATCTCGTCTCTTGGATCGGGTTCTGCCACTCTTATCCCTCTGTCGCGTCGTTATCAAGATCGTGTTGACCCTTCATGAACGGGAAGAGAATTTTCGCGTCAGCCTCGGCCAGCTGTTTGACTTATCAGCGTAGAAATACTGCAAATCATTCTTCTGATATGTCAGAGCTCTCTTTATGCACCCGTTGAAGTCTCCGCTGCTGATGTTGGCCACAGGTATCACTGTATTTATTCATTCCATTTTTTTAGACGTTGGATCAATCAGAAAATCTGACGGATGTTCTAGGTTTAGATGCTTCGAGGCATTTTGTGAGAGGGATAAAGTTTTCTTTGTGGAGAGGGTGGAATGTTTTTACAGAAGGGTAATTACAGAGATATTAATACTCTTTCGTAGCTATAGTGGCTAGTATTTGCAGCTTCTGAAAATACTCACAACAAATACAAAAACTGACTAATCCCTGTCTCGTGGACAGCTTGTGTTGGCAGTCTGATCGCAGCTGACCTTTTGCCTGCAAGGTGTTATTTGCAAAATTTTTTACTTTCTAGTAGAACACCCATGAAGGAAGCGCCCAGTCTTATTGGTAGACAAGGATAGGCTTTTATAAATCCTGCTCTCATCATTGGAGAATCACTGGAAAAGATGTGACCTCTGGACAATGTAAATCTGCTTAAAGAGTAGCGAAGACACTCCCATACTTATTGCCAAAAGATTGAGTAAAAACAAGAGTAGCCACTATGATAAACACGCTGTGACTATCAAAGAATCAAACCTACTCATACTACTCTCAGAAGGGTTAATGAGGGAAGAGACAGGCCAGGTCGACGTAGAAAACGAAGGAAGTAGAAGAAACCGTTGACGAAGAAGACATCCGGACGAGGCGAGTCGAATAATTAATAATTGCCAGGAATGAAGAGACTCCCACCGGCTTGGATAGAGCAAAGTGGCCCTGGTAAACGGTGGAAATGACTCGGCTAGTTGGCCGTTTCCTCATTTAGCCCCGGTCCACGCTGGATCCGACACCCACCATTGGATTTAAGAGATTTTGCGGAATCCCGTTGCCGCATCAAGCGAACGGACACCCAACGAGATCGGATCACCGAGACGACGTGGACTCGCCTAAATGGGTCGCATCCTCCGCCCACGCCCTCGTTTTTCCTTCTCCAGCTTTCTGCGTGACCACGTCGAGATACTCCGCTCGTTTACACGCCGATTTAGACGATGCCTACGGCTATTACGATTAATGGAGCGACCAGAGCTTTCACGAACCGATTTTTCACTCTGGTCGTTTCAGGTACTTTGGACCTTCGGCGCGCGGGCACCTTCGAAACGTTCTCCACGCGCTTTGTCAACGTCAGAAGCGTCATTGGGGTGCAAGGATAAGTTCTCTACAGAGTGAATCGGAAAATTGGAGATTCAACCCTCTGCTGAGACGCAGACAGTTTTTCTACGAGTAGCCAGGAACATAAGTAGGAGATCTGGAAAATTTTAAGAACTTTGTTTTTATTAAACATCTGCAGCTTTCGTACGTCTCTGTCTGGAATAACCATATCGAATTTCCAGACAAAAGAAAGGATGAACGTCCTTTTGACACATTCAGCTCGGATGATGTCAGACGGGAAGCTGGACGGCTGATGTCTTAAGACTTCATATGCTTAGGTTCTTAGTGGTAACTTTGAGATAGTCACTATCTAAAGGGGTAACTTTAGTAGATACCGGGTCATTTCCCGAGCTGAATGTATTAAAAACCTAATCTGTAACTGCGATCACGCACTAGAGCCTTGCCAGGTTTATAGAATCTCAGGTTTTTTGAAAATGTCCCTGGTATGACATCCTTCTGGCCCTCACCATCTACGTACCTGTCCCTAATAAACATTGTATGTTTCAGAGACTAAAAAGCCATGGCTTCAAGGTGTCTCCCCCATCTTAAACCTCTGCAGACACCTGCCAGAACAAAAAGAGAGCGATCGCGAGTCCTAAACTTTTGCACGCGACACTTCTCTCTCGACCATCGATAATCTACGTTTCCTTTACTTTGTATTTTTGAATAAAAATGAAGTTTTGTTATACTTCAGAGAATCTTCTTTCACGCTATCATTAATCCCAGATCCCAGGGTAAATTCCTTGAATGACTTGACCCAAAAAGGTGGGTCATCCCAAAAATTGGTTTCCGCTCAGGGACATGTGATCCTCGACTGAACATCTCCTTCTCAAAATTGATGCGAATCGAAATTCCTAAATTCGTAGTCGTAGCTCGTAAGAACAGAATATCGAAACTATGGCGAACCTTAGAGATTCTGATCTTCAGGGTAAGGCAAAATTTGACTGGCCTTTTTAGTTACCGCTGCGTCGTCATGTTGGGATCGCTGGCAAGCACGTTTCATCGGTATCAAAGTGTTCGTATTCGGAACTTTGAAACTTTGTCGGTGCATAGCATTGATCGCAACCCTAACATGCCTGACCAGTCAGGTGTTCCTTCAATTGTGCAACTCGCATCGCGCACGTATCGAGGCACTCGCCCAATTGGCATCCCGCATGACTCACGCGCGTCTCTTCTTGCTGAAAGAGAGACGAGAGGATCGGGTGAGCACGCAATAAATATAAACCGAGCTACCGGTCGAACATACTGAAGCACCCAGCTCATAGCCTCGTGATCTGTAATTCGACCTCCATTGACGTAAAATAGGGATGAGATTTATTTCTGATTCGTGGAACGTTGGCAACTTTTATGGAAACTCATGGATTTTTTATAGTTTGGCCAGTAGAGGAATTGCGAAGATTGAACTGATTGGGAGCATATGATGTTTCCTATATTGAAGCACAGTGTACAGTCTGTAGGCTACGTATAGTGGATTAATTATTTTAATGGTTCATTAAAAGCTTAGACCTGATGAAGGTTTGATGTCTGGACAGTGGAAACAAGTATGAATTCCAGACTGAAACCCTGAGCAAAGTGTTCTGCACGTAAATGACTCTACAGAGTTGTAGATGTATAGATGTCTTTCAACTATTCAGAAAAAGGAAACAGTATAGTCAGAGACGAGAGACAAGAATGTAAATATTCAGTTAGCAGAGGAGTTATAAAAATTTAATTGATTGGGAACACATAATGGTTCCTAAATTAAAGTACAGTATACGGACTGTGCATGTGATGGATTGATGATTTTGTTGCTTCATTGATCGCCTAGTCCTGATAAAGGTTTAATAGCTGGATAAAATGAAACGAATTAGTAGATTGAAACTCTGGAAACAATTATGAATCCATGAATTTTTATCCATAATCGACCAGCTAGACCTATCCAAGATTTAGACTACTTCTGGCTAAACCTAATCAATCACTCTACAAACAGTTGTAAATCCAATTTACCCTGAAACTCTGATGAACATCAAATATTTGTTTCAAACTGTATAAAATGAACCTAGATATCTTTCAACCCTCTAGTAAAAGGGAAATAAGGATATGATGATTCAGTTGGCGAAGAAATGATAAAACTGGTCTGATTGGGACCTTTTATTATTAAGAAGCAGTGCATATACTACAATGGTAGATCAAGAATGTTGTTCCTATATCAACTACCTAGACCTGTTCAAGTTCTACTCCAAACCTAGCCAGGAACCTAATTAATCCAAAATTTAAATCAACAGCTCTGCAAACAATTATGAATGCCTCGGTTTACCCTGAAACCCTGATCAATGCCAAATATTTGCTCCAAACTGAATGAACCGAACCTAGATGTCCTTCAACCCTCCAGCAAAAGGGAAATAAGGATATGAAGATTCAGTTGGCGAAGGGATGATAAAAATAGATCTGATTGGGATCACATAATGATAAGAGACAGCCCACGTACTAAAAATGGAAAATCAATCCTTTTGCTCCCCTATCAACCACCTAGATCTATCCAAGCTCTACCCCAAACCTGGTCAGGAATCTAATTAACCCAAAATTTAAATTAACGGCTCTGCAACCAATTCCGAATGCCTCGATTTACTCTGAAACTCTGATCAGTACCAAGTATTTGCTCCAAACTGAATGAAACGAAGTTAGATGTCTTCCAACCCTCCAGCGAAAGGGGCCAGTCTGCCTAGTTGCTTACGTACAAGGACGTGGAGGTTTCAAAGGGGATTCGAAAGGGGGTTTTATTTAGAGTCTCGATTCCGTCCAATCAGCGGCGATGTGTCATCGACGCGAAAATAGTCGCACTTAACACTGGCAGCTCTTTTCTGCGACCTGCCGATGCCAGCCGTATTGCATTGTGTTTTTATCTTTTGGATGTGTGCGTGCGCCCATACAGCCTCTCTTCCCGCGTGTGGCTGCGTAATGTTGTCACCTCGTGCCCGTCGCTATTTATAGGATCCTTCGACCACGCTTATTAATAGGGGGCCGACTTAACGCCTTCGTTAATTGTGACTTATGTACAGACGCGAACTCCGACAGCCGCTAGTGGATTGCGCGGATTTCCAAAGCGCCACTGGCGTAGGCGCAATTCTTCTTCTTCTTCTTTAGATACAACTTAGTATCGATTGTTTTGGTCATTTAGATGGTGGATCTACAGTTTTAGGTGGACTTCAAACTACCATGGTGTCGACATCAACACAGAAGCACTGAGGATAGTCATATGTCCTAACTTCTACTTCTTCGTCTTCACATATGATTCAGTATCGACTGATATCTTCTAGAGGCTTGATGTACAGTTTTAGGTGGATTTCAAACGAGCGTGGTGTCCACAACAACGCAGAAGTATTGAATAGTCACCTATCCTAGCGTTGCCCGTAGCTTGAGTACCTTAACTTCTTCTTCTTCTTGACATACAACCTAGCATCGACTGCTATTATTTAGACGGTGAATGTACAGGTTTAGATGGCTTTCAAATCATCATGGTATCAACTGCAACGCAGAAGCACTGAACAGTCAGTTGTCCTAGCACTGACCGTAGCTAGAGTGACTTTTCTTCTTCTTCTTTAGATGCAACTCAGCATCGACTGCTATTATTTAAACGGTGCATATATAGTTTTAGATGGGTTCCGATGGTGTCAACAGTAACACGGAAAATACTGAAAAGTGAATGGTCTTTCCTAGCGCTGACTATAGCCAGAGTAGCTGAAGATGAAAGCTGATTCGGAGCAGCTTCCAGAATTTTCATCATTTCTCTTAACCCATTTTGTAGGGTACTACTGTAGTCACTTCAATGTCCCTAACCCTTTGTAATTTTATGAAATGCGCTTTTAGGTTTATTATTATAAAAATTCAAGATTTTAGCAAACGTTCACTTTCTGTGACAAGGTTGTGAACAATTGTTTCTCGGACATATTCTGATATAATTATAATAATTCTGAGATGATTCTGAGTAGTTACAGAGTTTTAATGATCGATTGTCTCGGTCTCCTATCAACCGTTTCAATCCATTAGCAAAACTTAATTTTAAAGATATACTAAAATGTGGATAAACCACCCTAACCACCTGATAGAGGAATGTATGATTTTTACAATTAATTAAAAGTTTTGTAAACAATTTTTGTAAATGTTTGTTAATTAATTCATATTTTTTGGAGTATTCGAATTTTTAGTCAATATTAATGACATTCTAAGAGCCTCCGATTTTATATAATGCAGAAGCTCTCTTATGTTGACTGAGTGTATTGTTTTTTTTATCAATGGTTTATTGCATTTATCCTAATATGATGAATTTCAAACTATTGGTATTATGTCTACGTCAATTGTACTCTTTTTGAAAAATTGTATTATACAGCTGGCAATCATGTGCCATTATGAGTGGTTCTTACGAAGGAGTTAACGATCAATTACTGGATCAGATTGAAATTGAAGAGACATATGAAATGAAGGAGAACTGGTTGGATCTTGAAAAACATTTGCCTTTAAAAATTAACCCGAATCATATTATATCACAATAAAATAAAAGAATTCAGTTTAATCCTATAAACGTCATTCTAAAAAACACAAATTCACTATATAAATTATACAAAATTAATTCATAAACATAAATTCCACTATATATTAACATGTACATTTGACACAATATATAATAAATTCAAAATGACATAAAACCAAAACTACTCGACTAACATACTTCATAGACGAAGCCTCAGACTATAGTATTCAAAGAAACCATTCCTGAGTATCACGTACCGATGGAAGAAAGGGCAGAATATCCCAATCATAAAACCACTAAAAAAGCTGCGGTACCTTTGGATTTCTGTTGCTCCTCCTGAGACGGTTCCTTATGCGCCTGGATCTTCCCTATCAACAGCTCCAGCCTGGAACTGTTCCCCTTGAACAACATTCTGCCACCCCTAGTTCATGCACTCGAGTATAAATGTTCACCTCGATTCACCATCGCCTGTCATCCCAATACTCTTTCCAAACAGTTCGATTCAACTAGCTGATCGAGTCAACGGTGTCCACAGAAAATCAACAAGACTCTATCAACGTTGTCTCAGTTACTCTACAGAGACTCTGTTCCAATGATTGTCGTTCTCCAGGATCACCAAGCACAAGAAACTTAAAAAAATTAAAATGTCAGTGGTTCTATCATCTTTCTATCAAGTCGCAAACGTTGATGATCAACGTGGACACGTTGCACGGAGTCGCGGGGTCCTCGAAGGATCGCAGGATCGATCCGGCCTCGATCGTTCGATCGAAAGAACTGGCATCGATCAGGCGCGGCTAAACGATGTGGCAGTCAGGGAGGAACTCGGTGTAAACGCGCACTAACAGGGAACCCACGAGATGATGACTATTATCGCGCACGCTGCAAACCGTCGCACCAAGTCGTCCTCCTCCTGAAAGCAAAAGAGTGCCGTACGTGGAAGGAGAAGGGACCACAAAAGCCGGCTGAAGAGAGACCAGGGAGTCCCCTGGGAAACCAGCGACCGTATTGGACGGTAGGCGGGATCACACACTAACGAGTACACCCACCTTCCGGCTACCACCGGCACCTATTTAACCTTTCATCCACCTTCTCCACCTAATCCACCTATGTGCCCTTACGCGAAGCGAAGGTGAGCGACCGGAGACGCGGTTACCGTTCCGGCTACCGGAACTTTTCTTCTCTCGTGGGCTGTTCGGTTGGTTGCTTGGTCGTTTAGGGTTTGGTATTTGGGTGGGTGGAATGGAGTGGATGGTTAGGGAGAGATTGGTAGTTTTTTCGATTGTAGTGTATGAATTTTATTTGTTTTTAGATTGAGTTTGAGAGATGATTTTTTAGTTAGGCGTGTACTGTTAGAGGTACTGTAGATAGCTTCTTTAGGATTTGTAGATGCTTTCATTATTTAGTAATAATACAGTTATTGACTGCTAGAGGATTTTCAATCTGAGCGGAATGGATTAGATTTTTAGGAAGAGTTTGATAGTTTCTTTGACTGCTGTGTATGGAGTTTGTTTGTTTGTTTTTAAATTGATTTTTACAGACAGTAGAGGTTTTCGAGTTGGGTGTGTGCTGTTGGAAGT
Organism: Macropis europaea; assembly: GCA_916610135.2. Taxonomy (NCBI): domain Eukaryota; kingdom Metazoa; phylum Arthropoda; class Insecta; order Hymenoptera; family Melittidae; genus Macropis; species Macropis europaea. The sequence goes on from OU744344.1 coordinate 26,642,795, forward strand.
ATTGTTGATAGCTTCTTCATTAGTAGTAATACGTTTACTGTTTGCTAGAGAGGCTACAATCTGGATAGAATGGGTTAAATGTTCATAAAGAGTCTGACAGCTTTTTAATTGCTGTGTATGAATTTTACGTATTTTTGAATTGAGTTTTAGAGATGATTGAGGTTTTTGAGTTGGATGTGTCCTGTTGGAAGTATTGCTGATTGCTTCTTCACGGTTTGTAGATGCTGTGATGATTCAGTAATAGTATATTTACTGTTTGCTAAAGGATCTACAATCTGAACAGTATGGATTTTTTTTCCTTCCCAACCTCATTTTTACAGACAACAGAGGTTTTTCAGTTTAATGTATACTGTTGGAACTATTGTGGATAGCTTCTTCAGGGTTTGCATATAAGTCAGTATTAACATGTTTACTGTCTGCTAGATCTACAAACTAAGCAAAATGAATTGTTTAGAATTTTATGAAAACATTGAAAGTCTTTTGATTACTGTACTCTAATTTTATTTGTTTCCTTCTTTTTAAGTTAATGTTTGCAAACAATAGAGGTTCTCGGTTTGACTGTTTATTCTTAGAAGTATTGCAGGGTTTGCAGATCCTCTGGTATTTTATTATTAATATATTTGTTGTCCCATGGGCACGTGCACAAATGGGATGATAAGAGATTCTTACAAAGGCAACCCACTTTTTTATATTATTGTAATACTATTCAAAACTTATTCATTATGTTCTGACTGAAAAAAATAAGCCAGGCCTAAGTACAAGTAATCATGTTAATTAGACATCTATATAATTTGCTGCGGATAATTTACAAATTCATATAAAAATACAAATTGACATAAAAGTTCACATATCAATCAGAACACCTCTTTGTAGAACCTTCAAACTATCTTGAAATATGCAGTACACAATCTTTCTATTCATGATTTTCAGTTTACATTCCACTAACTAGCAATCGCTTTTTAATTGCCCCCGGTCAGGTAATTAGGACAGGTAGTCAAATCTCCAAGCACAAAGTGAATTCCCCAAACCTCTTTACAATCCTCATTTTTACCTACAACGGTACACACTAATGAAATCATATACCACTGAAGCCTCAAGCCTTTTTAGTACCCACCAGAAGTCCAAAATTTTCCTCAAGGAGACCTTGGCTCATAAAACAATAACGACAGTCGGTTGACGTCGCAGAAACTTTCTGCACAGTCTTCGAAGCCTATTTTTCAAGGTTGATCAGCGGGGTTCCTATCGGGGATCCCGATCGATTCAAGTTGGGTGTAGAACGCGACCGCGGGAGTTTCGAAAACACGGTGTCCGAAGGGAGAAAGAAAGGAGAGGAAAAGAAAAGAAGAGAACGGGGAGACAGGAGGCAAGAAAAGAAAGCGAAATTCGACGTGGACCCCCTGCAACCCCTGTGAAATCGACTGGAATGGATTCTCACACACGGCTGGAGCTCTGTACCACCTTATGGGGGCAACCGAGGATCACGGCACCCTATGGGGAACCATAAGGTGTGCCTCTAACCCGTGCCCGTTTTCGGTAAGGCGCGAGCGCCCACCCATCGCGATTATTTATCTCGTTGCGATCGTGACTTTAGGTGGTCCCGATTCTTCTCCACGACATTCACACGTATGTTTCGTAGCCACTGCCCCGGAATTAGCTACTTTTAGGCGATTTCAACGCTGGTGTTGTATGCCGAAATTAAAATACCAGGGTGGAGAGGTTCTGGTTTCTGTTTAATTATTCTGGAGATGGAGGAAAACTTTTGGAGGGTGATTCGAGATTTCAGGGTCACCTAGAATGTTTTGAATGAATCATCAACAACTGTAAACCTTTCTAAAAATTTTAAGGAAGATCGAAGCTTCAAAAATAGTGAACTGGGATGTTTAAGTACGATTTCTGCACAGTTATTTTGAAGGCGGTATACAAATTTTAGAGGGTGATACAGGACTTCAGGGTCTCCATATTTTTTTAAATGAATTGTAAAGAACTGTAGACATTTCGAAAAAATTTTAAGAGAGATCCAGCTTCAAGAATAATGAACAAGGGCACTCAGGGTCCATTTCAACTCAATTTTCCTTCACATGAAGTACAAATTTCTAAGGGTTATACAAGACTTAAGAAACATCTGTATTTTTTCAAACAAGTTATAAACAATTATATACGTCTTCAAAAAATCCTAACAGAGTTCCAAGCCACATGAACATTTCATGGTACCGACACAGTTAGGTCCGACGTTTTCAGGCATCCATTCTTGTCGATGAAACTCGCAATTCATTGTTTTTAACGCGAAACGATGGAACATGAAAGGTGGATCCTCATCGAAACTCTATCACATTGAAATCAATTTATTATAAAATGTTATCCAAATAAAGTTCATTCGTTTTTAGTAGAAACAATTCATGCCATTGTCACCATTGTTTTACAGTGGTTCGTCATACAAAACTCGTCGATCGCGGTTGAAAAAGCAAGAGAACAAAACAACGGTTCCACCGCAGCGTCTTTCGACGCCAATCACCTGTTAATTGGCAGGATATGCCGTTGCTCGAGGAGGACGTGATCGTCGATCGTTATTAAGTCCTCGTCGCGGACATCTTCTTGTCCGTGAGTATTTTATCGATCGCAGAAGTGGACCGAATCGCGCGGACGATTCGAGACGGGAACTTCGCGCGACTGCAACGATGCGAAACGGACCGGGAGGGCAAAAAGGAGAGACGCTGCCATTAGAGATCGCCTTTAGGCACGCACGTACGAGAATTCCCCGGGCCCTTTCACCTCTTCAACCACCGTGGAATTATTGCGGGCTTTAGCGCCGCTGATAAGTCGACTTTCGAACGCTTAATCATGCGATCCGTTGTTTACCAAACCGTTCAGTTCGATCTTCGAACGGGTAGAAATTGAAAGCATTTATCCTTGTACTCCTCTGCAGGATTTAAACATCTTCATCAATACGTATTTCATGAAAGCCCTTCTAGATTTCGTAATTGGTCAGATTTTTGTATACTGGGTGTGATGAAAAGTATCGACTGGTGCATCAGAAATAAAATTTTATTCTAGTAGTCAATGTTTATAGAAGTGTATGCAGGTTCTTGAGAAATTATTGCGGAGAGGTTTTGTGGAGTCTAAATATTTATATATTGTTCAATAGAACTTCATATATTGGTAACAGCCTCTGAAATAGTTAATTTTGTGACATTGGATATAAAAATACGCAAAATATGTGCAATCTTCACTGATGAATCATTTGTTTCGTAGCAAGATAGATGTATAAGAAAAATGCATAATAACTTATTCGTCAATTGTTTTATGGTTTGATTCTGAACATAGTGGCCAGTTAGCCGAATATGCACAGAATATGAAAAACATTACATTGTGCAAAATACGCAAAATAAAAAATATATTTTTAGATCCGTCTAATGACAAAATATCTGTCTGGGTCCCATTTTCTATACAAATATTTATTTGCATATACATCCGCAGTCTACTTATTACATTCAGTATACTATCATTAACAGTATCACTGTTTCATGAAAACAGCTAGATGGGAGTCTTTTGACTGCAAAGGGCTAATAAACATATATTTTCACGTGTCTGGCTGGTTACAGAATTTTCCACTGTGTCTCAAACACATGTTAAACAAATAAAATGTATTCTACAGTTTCTCAATCATTTTTTATTTACACAGAATCGTCTCCTGCTTGTTTATAACATTCACTTAAGGACACCCTGCACATCGAGAATCTTCGACGAATTTGAATAACCATTGAGACTCAAAGAATCGATCGAAGATCGTATCTTCAAGAATTACACAATCGACGTAGTAACAGGTTTTCTATTAAACGCACTGCCCAGAATAAACGTGTAACTTTCGAAAGTTGCCATCCGAATCTGGCAGCGATAAAGTCACGCCGCTGAATCTACGCTGCGAAACTTCCCCGAAACTATGCGAAACTTCGTGGTAAATGGTCCGTGCGGGTGTTCCGTTCTATTCTGCGAGTTAAACGCAACCACATCGCCCTGATGATTGATTTCCCTCTAAAGCGAAACAATTAACCAAATGAATACAATTTCGCTCAATAAACAAAAACAGAGACCTCGATATGCATCCCCAATGTTGATGCTATGAATGAACCCTAAAACGATACCACTCACGGATCGAAAACTGCCCAAATTCTATAACATTTTTTCATCCATCAACGTTTCATTCTGGATCAGCCAAATGAAGACAGCCCGAAGAGTTATCGACAGCGATATCGGGGTTGTTGTTCACCCGACGGAAATTCAATGTTCCGATATTCATTTTGACAGAATTTCACGTCGCTCGAGCGACCGGTGTTTCGTCTAAAAATGAATCGTCTAGCCTGGAGGACGAAAAAAACACGCGAAATCAATCGGCGACAATTATAGTCGAGCGGTGGTCAGATGACCCAGGGAAGCACGTTGTGGGTGGCACCTTGAGGATGGCGCATGTGCGGGCACCGGTGCTCCGTCAGGATCGACTCCGCCTACGCGATACACGAGTTTTCTCTTTTGGCTGGTTCACACGCGCACGCGACGCTTCCGTCCGCCCCGCAGCTCGATCGCAAGCCACCCACGCTCTTAGGCCGCGTCCACACGTTGCCTTTGCTCCCACCACACGCAACGGCCGCGTGGACGCGGCACGCGCGATTTCATTCATCGCTTCACAGCCACACGCCTACGGTGCTCCATTTACGATCAGGGAGGTTTTGATAAGGGTGGTTTGATACTGATTTGGAGGAGGAATTTTATTCTTAGGTTGGGTTAACTTTACGAATTTAGGTTTAATTGTATTTTATTTGAGTTTTGCATATGTGTATTATGTTCCGTTTACAATGAACTATGAATTTAACACATTGAACGATGAATATCAGCATATTTTATTCGTGTCTCCTATACGAGTATCATGGCTTCTTTGATAAATTTTGATTAACTTCATACTTCAATCTAGAGACTCACAAGCTTCCTCCTGTTGAGAACCTACATCCGAATTATTTGCCCTATTTATATTTAAAAAATTATGCTCCATGTACATATATTGAATATTACGACAATTTTCAATTACTGTTCCTAATGTATTTGCGTTTAAGAAATTTTCTTCGTATGGAGACTTTCTTTTTATTCTTAACTTTGTATTTAATTACGTATATTATATATTTCTCAATTATCTCACTGAGGATGGGTTCTGACACGTTCTTATCAGTTTACTGTACATATCTTATATTAAGATCTTATCACATGTTACAGATAAAACAACAGCTCGATAAATTTGATTGAAACAATGTAGTTTATTCTTTAACCCTTTGAGTACAAGTTACCTGGAAACGAGGCGAACGCTGCGTGCGACCGTGCTACAGTAATACATAGTAAGTCATTGCACCGAACGCCCATGGGCGTTGACAGGACACGCTGAGCTGCTTTGCCGAACGCCTATAGGCGCCGATAGCAGCCAAAAGGTTAATTGTTTTCTTCCATGTATAAGTTGAGTTCCACATTAACGTATATGTATATGTGTTCTGTGAATGATGCGTGTTGGATGTATAGCAAACGAATTCCAATACTAATAAATTTCTGCAACATAGAACCTGCAGTTTCTAACACTATTCAAGTGTACTCGTATGAACTCCGATAATCTGCGATTCTCTGATCGTTCGATCTGTCACCGTGTCTCAATGATACGTAATTACACGGTTCGATGTAGTTAGACGGTGTACAATAATTACACGGTGAAAGATCTGCTGGTGAAAACAATCGATCGATCGGTGCCACCAGCAATTATCGTCCGGCTTTCACGAGGCCGTCGAAAAATTAAAATCGATAATTTTACGGGAAGCCATGAACGACGGGGCCAAAGAAAGCTGTTTTGCGGGGAGGATAAAGGTATTCTAGTGTACCGATTTGCGGTCGACAGATCACACGGAAGCGGTCGGGATTGCTTCGATATTCCAGCGGTGGCCTGTGAGAACGCGGACGAGCTGCGATTTCATGACGTTCCTTCATGAATTTATTAGATTGAGACGATCTCACGCAAGCGTCCCGACATTATCCGCCACGGAATCGATCTGTGCGTCCGCCGATCGGCGACGCTTTCACGCTTCCACTCTCGTGTCGGTGAAATTCGGACGATCGTCGACGATCACGTGCAAAGAAGATCCTAAGAGAGACGAAAGTTACTCTCTGATGGGATTTTCTGAATATTTCCAAACTGGCCACGAATAGTAAAGACTCATCAACGAAAACTGTAATGGCGTCATTGATATACAGGGAGAGTCGCGCGATTGGAACGGTCTATAACTCGAGTTTGGTTCGAGATAAGAAGAAGTTGTACAGGAAAAAGTTGAATGGTATAAGAATGTCTATTTCTCTACAAGCTCAATTTTTTTATAACTGTAACGATGCGTCTAAAAAAATGCAAGTGCATTGTCTTTTTAAATGGAAATGCAAACTTTTTTTTACGTTGATCGATTCTTCGAAACATTCTGCATAAAAAACTATTAGGATACAATGTTAAAAAAATAAATATTTTGAGAGATATTCCAAGTCTTTTAATGCAATTAATTAATAGGCATACTTTATATTAAAATACTTGAAATTTCCCTTGAAATATTGATTTTTTTAACATTGTACCCTAATAGTTTTTTATGCAGAATGTTCCGAAGAATCGATCAACGTAGAAAAAAGTATGCATTTTCATTTAAAAAAAACAATGCACTTGCATTTTTTTAGACGCATCGTTACAGTTATAAAAAAATTGAGCTTGTAAAGAAATAGACATTCTTATACCATTCAACTTTTTCCTCTACAGTTTTTTTTTATTTCGAACCAAACTCGAGTTATAAACCGTTCCAATCGTTGGACTCACTCTGCATAATAAAAATAGCAGCGGATCCAAACTAACCCTGTGATACGTCAGACGTTACATTAATTATCTTCGATGCAAACATCTTGTGTTCGATCGCAAAGCTAACCATCCAATTTAGAATTGTACCACATATGTCAAAATTAACAAATTTTCATAGAAGTATGTTATTTTCCAGTATGCGATGAAGACTTTCTATGACCAAGTGAACAAAAAATTACCCTCCTATCTTGAGGTCTTATTGAATGAACTCCAAGTCGATTCGTCAAACGTTTCGCTATTGACTCATGATCTTATATCTCCGCCACTTGCAGAGTTCCTGGTTTTTCCAAGAAAATCGTCGTCACGCGGTCTGGGAAATTTGCTTGCACTTTGAGCGCATACCCGTTACAAATCGTCCGCAAACAATAGGTTCATTCAGTAGAGCGAGCAAACAACCTTTCGAACGAGTCTTCAAAACTGATTTCGAACCAGTAGCTCTGTCTATTTGTTGAGGAATGATAAGTTCCGTGAAATTCAATGAGTAACCCGGAGAATCGTATTTTCAACCGGATGCTGAGATCGTTTGCTTGATAACCCATTGACAATTAGTCGCGGTGATAAGATTCTTATTGTGTTGCGCAATAAATCATGTTCTGTTCATTGAAGAAGAAATAACGTTTGGACCACATTTCTGTAATCTTTCCAACTAGGAAATTTCGATGTATGTACTGCACTAGATTTCAAACTCGAAGACTATAGAGGTATAAGTTATGGCTAGAACGTATAGGCTTGACATCATCAGGATCACACAAAAAAAACCCTAAACTATCTAATTCGTTGGTTTAAAAAATATTTGCAAAGGCCACTATGCAATGTTTAATTATAAATTCTTTATAATTGCAATTTATGTTCAATACTTTACTTTATTAATATGAGAAGATATTAGAACTAAATTTGTAACTTGAATACAAGTTATGATTAAAATTTATCTAGAGGGAAAACAAATTTTCAAATTCTCCGTTTTTAGAAGATAAGAAGAAGATATTAGAACTACATTTTTAACTTTAATACAAATTGTTGCTGCGGCTGTTTTCTATTCATCTATTTTGTTTTAAGTCTTACCTGTGCATATGCATTTAGTTTATCCCCGTACAATCTACAAATAAATATATAAATAAACATACCACCCTCTACTATAAAATCTAACTACCTCAATGTAAAAGATAATCCAAGTTCGTCGCTACCCAGCAGTAATATTACATAGTATACCATAATCTCCAAGACGTTCCAAGTTGCCAGAAAATTTTATTTTCAACCCCTCCAGGTCCTCCCGGAATATAAATTCGACTAGCTTCGCTAGGACATTCGCGACTTCCGGTCAAGGCGCATAAACTCCTCGAAACTGTCTTAACAACCGCGAGAAACCGGTAGTTGTTACCCTCTCAGCGTACTTCCGTTCTAACCGCGTCGTTTCAACGTAATCGTTCCAAGCGATTCTCATAATAACCCAACGAGACCTGAGAACACACTAAGGGAAGAATTTCACAGCGATACAAGGTTTACGTTTTACTTAAAATTGTCTGAAGAGCTTCAGGAGGGAAAAATGGCGAGGTCGGACGCGGAGAATTCGACGAGTGGAAGGAGAGAAGCTTTTTAGGAGAAATATATTTCACGTACGTCAGAGCGCGGTAAATTTAAAGGCGAATGGATCTGAGGAGGAAGAGGCGGACTTCCGGTTCGGCGGAGGGTAAGTTGAGCCACGGACAGGAAGCCACGTCCTGACCGGAAGGTGCTACCCTTCGCAGACGTTGCACCCTCGACGTGGTTTATCTTGGCCGCCATCTTGGCCCTGCAAGAGCCTGCCACCCCTGACTTAAGTCGTGAAGTTATTAAGGGTTTACGGTTCTCCCTTAACGACTTCGCTTTTCAAACTACAATTAAGAATTATAATAGATTGAAGATTGTTATAATTACTGAATTATCAATGATTATTTGTGACTGTTAGGAGACTGCGTTTTTGGACATTAGGGTGAAGTCGTTGTAAATCAATTTTTATTTTTTTTTTAGGATCAGGATGGACCATTGTATACTCAATGACACGAATTTTCTTAATGATATACTTTTAATGAGTTTGTAATTACTTTGACCCTCTTGCGAATTTACAGCTGCAATTGAATTCGAAGGATCAGTGAAACTGCGAAAGTTGTTTGAGAGCCTAAGAATTACTGTTTTAATTGTGAGTTTCTGTATTTCAGAATACATTTCAGAATGTTTTCATATACAGGGTGTCTTGTAGAATAAAATCGAGTAGTACTTACAATTAGCCATGAAATTTTCTGTGTGTATGCTCCAAATAGTTAATCACGATCTTGAGACTGTTTAAAAAAAATACACACATGAAAAAAATGAATACAGAAGAGCTTTCTGAAGCCGAAATTTCATCAAATTCATATGTATTAAATTAAACGAATGTTCAATGGATTAATAAAATTGCCAAAATTCCTTAACAACCTAATAATCGCACAGACCTTACTTTTCTCGATTGAACGGTACTCGAAAAAAGGTGTCGAAGTTTAAAAAAAGAAGAAACGTTCCGAAAATGACTGGCAGCTTTTGGAAACCGCCTCGCGCCTGGTTGGCGTGTCCAATGAATTTACGAGAAGCTCCGGGGAATCGGATGATTTTGTCAGCGGACAAATTAGTTTTCTATCCGTTTCGTCGCGTCGGAAGAGCCTCTTGAAATTCCGGTAGCAATCCCTTAACAAAGGGGATCGACCACCCTCTGCGAGCCTACCCTTTTCCATGGAAAATTAGGAACGCGGCTATCTATGACGTGCTCGAAACCAAACAACACCTGTAACTTTTTTCCCTTCTCACACTTCCACACGTCGACATAATTAAATTTGTGCCCCTTTCCTCGAAATCAATTTGTTGTTCAGGTGTCTGCATTGTGAAGACCACTACTTGAAGCTTAAGGTTCGAATTTTTTTTTGTTCTGGACTTTTTCGGGAGGTACATTAGAAATTGATGTCGATGTTAGAGTTGTGGGAGTGTTAAGAAGCTTATTCTCTGTTTATTTTTTTGTTTTGTAAAATGTGGTTCTTTGAGAGGCACATGTCGAGGGACATGTTGAGTGGAAAGTTTTTGTAAAGTGTTGTAGTATGTAGTTTAAATCGATAGTAGGTGCTTTCGAAATGTTGCACAGTTGTTTTTTGCTTGTGCTTTCATGTTATAGAATGTAATCCTATTAGAGGTACCTGTCGAGGGACTTGTTCGGTACAAAGTTTTTACAAACAGGAAAGGTTTGGGTATAATAATTGTTGAATTTTCCAAGACCATTTCAATCGTAAGATTTGGTGAGTAGTTTAAATTGGTATTAGGTGAGTAAGAAATGTTACACTGTTTAGTTTTTATTTCCGTTTTCATCCTTTAGAATGTAATCCTATCAGAGGTACCTGTCGAAGGACATGTTCAGTACAATGTTTTTATAAACTGGAAAGGTTGGGTCTACTAATTGTTGAATTATAACGAGATTTGGCGAGCAGTGTAAATAGGTATCAGTGGCTTAGAAATATTACACAGTTTACGTTTCGCTTATTTCTTCTCCCTACAAAATGTAATCCTATTAGAGGTACCTGCCGAGGACCATGTGCAAACTTTGTAAATATAACCAGAGAAGATTTAGCCAGCTATCAAAATGATTCAAAGATTCAAGGAATTTTTGTATGAAGAATTTTTTGAACTTCTTCTTCACTCTTCTACTTTGAACTTCAAAGAACTGTCTGATCCCTTATAGTACCATCTATAGAATTTTTTCAATTATTGGAAAATTTGTTCCTATAGTCAATGAGAAAAACAGAAACAGCGTAGAGAGTAGAATGATGGCAGACGGTAGCGTGGCAGAAAAGAAGAAAATAAATTCAAGAAATTCTGGAAGTTTGTCGTGTCCCAAATTTTAATTTTTTCAAGATCTCTTCTATTAAGAACTTCGAATAACCGTAATGACCAGTAAGAAAAACAGAGTACAGAGTAAAAATATAGAAGACCCTAGAATAGTAGAAAAGAAAGAAAACAAATTCAATCAATTCTAGAAGTACGTCGTGAGTCAGATTTTAAGTTCTTTATGATCCCTTCTATTAACACCTTAACGATGGATGACTCAATACCGCGTCAGATCGAAAACTTCGAAAACTTGTCCAGTGTGCGGACAATTTTTATAACAGCGTAAAAATTGTGGAAACTTTGTTCCATCACAAAACTCGTACGTGTGGAACAATATGATGTAATCGAGGATTACCAGAGAATTTAAAAAATCCGAAAATTAAACCAGGGGAATTGATACACTGCCGTAAAGGCGAAATTTTATTACAAACCTGGAATAATTATAAAAAGAGAAATATAAGGAGGATTTCTACTATCCATAATTCTGAGAAAACGATGTCGTGTATGATACGCTAATAAGAAAAGGTGGGAAACCAAATATGTGTAGCTTTGTAGAGTCCCATTACATATAGAAAATTGTTTTCAAGTGTATCATTTAAAACAGAATTATTAAGTTTTCAATATGAAATATGTATTACCATATGTAGTATTTCTTATAAATGCGTTATTTTGTTGTTAAATTTAATTACATGTGTCATTTTTTTTATTATTTCTGATGTATGTTTTTTACATGTGAATAATTTTTACATTTGCTCATTTCCATGCATTTTTACTTCCCGTGCTAGGTGGATGTAATCAGCGCTATAGCTCCGCCATTAAGGTATTAAGCATTTCGAATGGCCAGTGAGAAAACAGAAACGGAGTACAGAATAGAAAGATGGAAGATGGTAGCGCGGCAGAAAAGAAGAAAACAGTCGAATTTCACTTGTGAAGCGTCTCGCGTCACTGATTTCTGAATGCACCCTTAATATCGACTCGGGTCGAGCTCATTTATTTTTTACGCAGTCTCCCCTGCGAGGATCAGCACCCCGCACGGAGTTTTTGCCGGTCGGCGCGAGAAAACGCGTAGTGGCTCCGACCACGAAGAGGTCAGGCAGGTGAACCTTAATTCGTTGGGGGCCAAGATATCAAAGAGGGCCGACAGAAACCTCCGGAGGATTCAACGAAATCGCCATTAAGGGCCACCGAACCGTTCACTCTCCTCTGCATTTCGCTCGGGAAGAACAAACGTTCATCACCTGTCTCATTCTTCAGATCTTTTTTTTATCAATGAGACTCGACAACGCGAGCATAGACGGATCCTTAAAGGAATAAATATACCGAGAAGTACATGAAAGTTTGTAGTAATGCAAATTCAGAGAGAAGATGTAAGTTTGTTTGAACGTAGATTGATCTAGAACCTTGTAAATGTCAGATGTAGAGAGATGTTGTAAAACTGATAAGTATGTTCTACATCAGAAAAGTTATTAGAAAGTTCTAATATAAGACTGTGTGAAAATTATTTTTATTCTATGTTTACTGTGTATATAATTTGGAAATTTTTTAGTATTCGACACTTTAAAAAATAATTAACAATTTAACCTCTTCAGGGATGAATTGAATGACACTCAAAAATATCAGAAATCTCCTAGAAGAGTAACGTACATAAATGTAGACACAGGACCACACAAATTTCCTTCTATCTCTATCAAAATTACTAAAAAATTCTACTTATAATAACAAGTGTCTGTAAAAATCACATAAAAACAGGACAGTAAAAGATATCAAGTACCCTATCTAAAAATAAATCCTTCAAATTCCATAGAAACAACTGCGAAGCTCGAAATAAATCAAAATGACACTGACAAAATTTGACTGGACGACAATCTTGCAGAAGAAAAAAGAAAGAAGATTGAAGCCTCGGTTCCAATTACGCAGTCGATGATTAAGTCGCGTGCCCTTTCGTCATGCTCCCTCCGAATCATCGGGGTATGTCGAAACTCTTGATCACCTGTCTCTTCAGGGTTGGTCGTCTCGGTGCACGAGCTTAAAAATAAAGAAGCAGCAGGTTAGAGCCACCTGACAGAGGCGGATCTGCCTCGTGCGTATGCGCTAGCACCTGCTGCTTCGATTTAACTCCGCTGGACCAGAACCCCTTCTACTATAATAACTTTCGAAGGGAGTGTTTGATCCTGCTGGATCATCGAGAACCTCTTCGTCCATTCAGGCTACACAGAAATGGTCCTGGGAACTTTTGTGCGATTTTATTGGCTTGAGACATAAATACCGATAAATAATACATATTAATCTCTTCAAAAAGTCAAATGATTCACCTACATTATTAATTTGTATTCTTATTGGAAGGAAATCATCCCTGAAACTCAGAAATGATACATAAGCAGCAAAGCATCGTCTTTTAATAAATTAACTAATTTAACAAGACAAATTGGAAATTGTTTATGAGTCTATCCAATACAAACTTGCCTTAATTCCTTGCGATTTCATTAATCGCCAAATGAGCAATAGTTGACTATCTAAGTGTCTCAACACTTTGATAAATAAAGAACATATGTACATTGAAACGTACAGTTTGCCTTTAATAATCCCATGACAATCGAAGCAGCATTTGTTACTTTACTTATTATAAATTAGTACTAGAAATCACTATTAGAATATTTGTTTCCCTTACGATTTATACTAACCTAATCATTGCCTTTGACGCCTGGAAAAATGATTCATTGCATCTTGCAGACGCCCATAGGCACTTGAAAAAATTGCCGATCGTATGCTGAAAAATAAAATAAATTTCTAACTTTTCCTGTTCGGGGTGTGTAAAAGTTTTCTGCGTGAAGACTCCGTACACAGTGGGAAAAGGTTCAGATCAATAAATTATATCGTATCTAAATAGATACATATATGTAACTATGCCATTCGTGCGCTAACAGCAGGGTGCAGTGTTAGCAGAAAAATTCCCAAAGGGAAGTCTTCAAAGGTGCGATGATTCCGACTTCCACCCAACTTGTTGAATCGTATGCTTCTTTTCGACTTCACAAATAGAAATTCTCGTCAATATAAATTCTTCCATCGAACTTCCATGAGAAGGATTCACAGTCAGCAACTCGAAAACCGGACGCGGTTGGAAATAAGTTACGCTGAAATCTGTCACGCGACACGAAGTCACTTTTATCGAATGGGCTGGGGAATAAAAGGAAAAACGGGCCCTTTCGAAGTTTCGTGTTTCCTGCACGTTCGACGTAGTTACAGAGAGGTCGAAGGTTAACACAACGATCGCGTCGACTTAAATGTCGCAGGTACGGCTCGATGCTACTTGTTGCTTCCGAGTATGTACGTACAGCGAATTCCCTTAACGTGGCGACGCGAAGATTAGGCACTGCATGGTTACTCGCCCCTCTTCATTTCGTCGAGCGTTCTTTATTTCTCTTTCCTGACGAAAGACGTTCTTTACGATTTTCAGAATGATGAGACATTCAAATTGAGACATCGTGTGTGTCATATTTTGGAATAGTATGATTAACCTTTCGTGGGTAGTCGGGTATAACTGTACTCATTTACAACAAAGTTTCAGTGTCCAAATATTTTTATGACCGTGTATACTTAAACCCGAAGTGCACTCTACTACGTTTCAACCACTGCTACTTATTCGAAAGGTACAGTAATCACATGCCACCTCACGCTTGATCATGCGTGTAAGGTCAAGTTAAATGTTGGCCGTATGAAAACTGACATCTAGGTGAAAATAGTCCTACAAAAAGCAAGATTCTTCAAAGAACAAATTAGACCTAACTACCATTGATCTTCCCAATCCACCGATCGACAGTTGAACCAGGAAACCGAAAAAACCTCCCGGATCTCGATAGGTGTCTGAAAAGCTGTCCGGTGGGTGCGCGTTGCCTAAATCTCAGATTACAATCTCCCCGAGCACCGGTGTCAAGATCGAGGGCCTCTGTACCTTCGAGGGTACACGCGTGAAACGGAGAACAAGTCGCCCATAAAAAGCGCAGAAACAAAAACGAGCGAGTACATGAACGAAGGACGAGAAGGAAGAGCCGAGAAAGTTCGTGAAGGAGAGGACGTGAAGCAGAAGAAAGCGAAAAGTCACGAACGGTGGGTTCGGAAGAAAGGCTGGAGAACCGGTGAGATAGGCATCGATAAAGGCGAACAAAGGGGAGAGACAGCGATAGGCGCGGATAAAAGGAAAACGGGTAATAAATAAGAGAAAAAAAGGAACCGAACGGGATGAAAGATAAGGCAGATAAACGGACGGTGGGGCGAGGTGGACGGTCACGAAGAAGAGAATGAAGAAAGAGGCGAATAGGAGGCAGAGATTAAGATGTCACGTGCACACCGAGGGACAAATACGCCCAGGTTAAGATGCGTCCAGCACACGTACAGCTCGTGCCACCTCTTGGACTCTTTTCACCTGGATCCATGGACCCTGCGTCGGGTTCTCGCATTCCTACCTGTGATTCCAGACTCACAGATAAGACTAACCTTCTGTTACCTTGACACTGCGCGGCTCCACCTACGTAGCTCTGATTTTGGTGATAAGGGCGGTGAATACGAACTTCTGGGTTCGTTGGACAATAGTCAATAGTAGTTAGATAATAATACGTTAGACTGGTCAGAATTTAGACTAATTGTGTTTGTGATTAAATTAAACTAGTCCTAGTGACAGTTGATGCGGAATTGAATGCCCATCAGGTCGTATGAAGTTTGAATGAATGATGGAAGTACTGATATTTTAAATAATTAGAAACTCAGGGATTTCTATATTTTTGAAGAATCTATGACACACCGGGAGCGTACGGAATATTTTGTAGCTACTGTTAGATTATTTTCATTTTACGTTTACTACGTGGGAAGTTTATTTAAAGAATGTATCTCTAAATAGCAAAAAGATGACTTAGGCCAGTCTCATATTTTAATGGAGCATGAAGAGCATCAATGTTTCTGTGTTGCACGAGAGAAGAAGGGGCGATGCTCCCTGGGTTTAACCTCGTGTCGACCCCCCCAGGATGGGCTGGATAACTGAGGACCCCCGCTGACTCCTGGTACCATGCTAACTGTCCTGTCATTGTCATGAGCCACACCACGGGGACATTCATTCGGGAACGAAGGATCCACTTCCTTCGTGTTAGTCACACCCGATTACTCCAGCTGGAAACTTTGACGCACTTTCCACATGGTGTTCTCTGCGTGTTTCACGCCAAAACACTTTGCAACCTGAGATTCAACTCCGTAATCGAACGAGTCGTAAAGTTAGGGTAAATTACCGTTTTCGTTCTCGTCTTCAGCTACCTCGAAGGTACGTTCGATTGTTCTTGAGTTCAGCTTGCATTTTCGTCTGCGATTATACCTCTTGGGCTTGTATCGAAGATTCATTCTTTTTTAAGGATGAGTTGTCTCAAGAAATGGGTCATTCACGGTTTTTTTTGGCAGAGCTGGTTTTACTTGAACTTCTTGGAAATACTGGAACTTATTTTACTTTAGCAGTTGTAATTATTGTTCTTCCTACAGGAATTAAGATCTTCAGATGAATAGCAAGTTATCATGAGACAAAATTCAGTGTTAATCCTTCAGTTTTATAATTTTTATAGTATAGAAGACCCTTGATTATTGAGTAATAGACCCGATGTTTAATGGACACTTTTTATTCAGCTGACTGAGTACTATCTATCTTGTAATTCACAGTGCATAGTAAAATTAGAATATTTCAAGGTCGTTTCAAAATTTTCCAAAACATGAACCATATAAACAATTACAAGCTTTTATTACACTCTTTAAACACACCACATTTAATGTACCAATTTTTTTCTAACATCAACGGGTCAGAAGTCATTTTAGGTGGCAGCTTCTTCTGACTGCTGTTATATGGGCATTATAATAAACATCTCCAGAGCCATCATAGGTCTTTTAACCCCAATTAGGCCCGGAGCAAGCCTGATATAGAATTCTGAATGATTCAAGCAACTATACACAGTGACTTAGGTAGGTTAGTAAGAGCAGACATTGAAGACTTTAAATATTTATTTATATATAAAATAAAGACTTTCACTAGAAAACCCTTATGGTTGCTCGATGGTAAAGTGTTAATCTAAATATTACAAACTTATTATTTTTTATTGCAATGATGAAGAAACAAAGATCCAATTGCACCCCAACTATTTTTACACGCGATTCAACCCATGTTGTTCTCAACATTGATCATTAAAAAGTGAAATATAATATCTAAATATTGCAAAATTATTACTTCCTTTAGTAATGCTGAAGAACCTGTGGTACCATTGCACCCTAATTCCTTCTGCACGCAGACCAACCCATGTTGGTCTCAAACCTTGCTCATTAAAAATCTCAAAGTGAAAAAGAACATCCTTGTCGGATAGCAAAGTGTTAATCTACATAAACATTACAAAATTATTATTCCTCATAGCGATGATGAAGAACCAAAGATCCCATTGCACCCCAACTTCCTCCGCACGCGGACCAGCCCATGTCTCTCTCAAGCCTCGCTCATTAAAAAGCGAAAAAGAATATCGTAGCAGCAGCGTTAAGAAAGTTTCAGCCAGGGTACGGGATCGATGGTCCTCGCTGCGCAGGCACGAGGTGCAGGTCCTTTTCTGATAAAGTTGAAGAGGGCCGGGAATCAGAGACCTCCTGTCGCGTGACACGGAGAACGGTGTCGCCTCGTTGGTGTTTCCCCAACACCCACGCTCGCGTTCCCCGTGGCCCTTCTGCTCGGAAATAAAGCCGAATCTTCATGAATATGAATAAGACACGGAATGGTACCGCGGAATTTCCCCCGTCCCCTACGCCGCCCGCGGAATCGCTCGAATTTCTCCTTTAAATTCGAAACGCCATCGAGGCCCGACCGATGGGAGATAATTCTTGATTAACGACGCGAGATTAAGCCGTCTCCCATGAGGAGCAACCGGGGCTACCTTATCTATCATGAAGGCGGACTCGAAGAATCGTTTCGTAAATTTTCAGGGAGTTTCATTGGAGAAATTTGATGTAACATATTTTAACTGGCTGACAAGGGACATCAGCCAATTGACACACAATGATTTTTATGCAATTTTGATATGATGTAGAATTCGAGAAAACATTCAACACATTTTTTTTTCTAGCGACAATCGTCTACATTGAAGGCGTGAGAACAGCTCTTAAAGTTGGGGTGGAAAGACTTCCTTGACGGTATATCTAAAAAACTATTGGTCTTCAAGATAGTTCTGGGCACCTCATCCATCATAAAGGCGAATTTGAAAAATCGTTTTGTATTCTAAAATTGGAGACATTCAGTAGGCAATATATTAATTAGCCGATTGCAATTCTGTAGAAAATTAAGGATCCCTATTAAATTTACTGACAAGTAAGTGTTGTAAGTATAGATTTTTGTGATAATTCTAAGTGCCCTATCCATCATGGAGGCAAACTTGCAAAATCGTTCCAAACATTTCAAAAGATGTTCGCTGCAGAAATAGAACACAACATACTCTAATTAGCTAATTGTAAGTGCAATTCGGTAGCAAACTAGGAATTCTTATCGCATCAATAAATACAGAATTTCGTGTCAGTCTATCAAACGCAAACTTATAAAATCATTCCACAAATTTCACAGACGTTCACTGCAGAAATCAAGCATAAAACATCTTAATTAGACAAGTGCAATTCAGTAGCAAATTAAGAATCCCTATCGAACTCACTGGGCACAGAATCCCGTGACAGTTCGGTTCACGGTCCACGAGACGCAGAGCAGAAAAAGCCGGGGGAAAAAGATCAAGGGAGAGACTGAGATCGATCGGGGAGTTTAAAAATCGCGAGAAGCAAATCGAAACGGGAATCGAGAGACTGTTCGAAGTGTTCGAGAGGCCCGTGGAGTGAAAACGTCACGTTTTCCGTGGGAGCAGAGCGAATCGTACGGAAGGAGAGAACGGGGTGACAAGACAAAAGATATAAGAAAAGTTCCGCGCGTTCGTTGAGGTCGTCGGCAGAGTGTGGGAATAACTCCGATCCGCTCTTTAGCCGATAGAAATTCCGTTCTTTCCATTTCTACGAGCTTTTTTGCTCGCCCTGTCGCCACGTAAAATCGCTCGTTACGCGCTTTTTACCCGACCGTCCGAGAGAAAAAAACGCTAATACAATTTCGTGAAATAGAGCGACTTCAAAGCGATCGCCGTCTAGAAAAATTATTTCATTACGTAATGTTGGAGGGATGGACGTGGAATGTGTTGTAATGTTGATCACTTCATACAGCGGGGTGTCAAATTTTGATTGTTATAGATTTTATAAGACTCGAGTAACATGGTCAATTTGGGTCTATAAAAAGTTGGACCTTTGGTATGGACGAAAATTTTGACGTCTGGTTTCAAAAATTTATTAACATCAAAGTGATTATTTCGTGATTCAGTTAATAGTTAAACTGTTTAAATTTGTAAACAGTAACTTGGAATATATATTTGACTCGAACTTTGGTTTTATTACAATTATTGCTTAAGTGACCGCCATTACCCCCTTTTACCCTATCTGTATTGATACGAGACTTTGTTCCGGGTTAACGACGTTGTAAATCAATTAAATATGTATGGTTTAAGGAAAAATTCATTCTTCCATCTATTTTGTTTAGTAATAAGGATCTATAACAAAATTCAGTACGCTAAATTTCAGTCAGATACAAACATACTCTTTTATTATCAAACTTGCATTTTATTTATTAACTTGAATGAAGTTTATTTTCTGTCAAAAATAAAGATCCATTGGAAGAAATGGATTCTATCATTTTGAGATGTGGATCATCCCCTGTTTGCAATTTTCAACCCCTGTGCATCGTGTCCATGGTGGTTTATATATAAAGAATCGTTATCGATTTTTTATCTCTCAGTTAATTGACATCCCGAAAAGTCTGAAATAAGACCGTTTAACTAAACGGCTTAATCATCACCGGAATGTAATTATATTACGACCGGCTGGAAATTCAAGTGTCTCGAATTCTTCGGAGGTTGCTTTAATTAGACTCGATTTAAACGACCTCGAGGACTAATCGTGAGGTGCTCAAAATTGGCAAGCTCGAACGTAGCTGGAAATGTCGAGAATATTCGACTTATAATCGACGTGACCGCTCGCTGCACGATATTTCCGTTACGAATGCAATGTTGATCCTAATTATAATTAGAATTTATTCATTTTCTTCGGACAAACTGGCTGGTGAATTAATAGCCTAATACAGTACACAGAAGAGTATGCACAAAGCTATAAAATATTAAAGCTTTTAAAGCTAACCCCAAGCAAAAATTCACAGTCATTACTTTCAATAGATTTTCTGAACGTTAAAATAATTTTTTAGTTCTTCCTTTTTCATTTTACACTGATTTACATTTGAATATTATGTAAATTACACAATTTTTTAACTACCTAAATAAATAATAATTTAGTAGCTACGATAAGACTCGAGAAATGCGCTGATTATATCTCAGAAACTTTACTTAAAGCATCATTCTATTGACAAAATTGTTGCTCATAGATCATTTTTATTATATTCTGTAGTATCTCCTGTATTATACCATATGTATAGTCAAATCTTAATTGAATAAAATTAAAAACATCACCTATAGAATAACCCAACATTTACAGCACAAATTACATAACCCTATTAAACAATGAAAAATCAATTTTATTAACTACCTCATTAGTTAACATTGGTACCTAATCAGCATAACATACGTCGCAGATCTCCATTCAAAATCATATGAAAAGACCTGAGGATACTGCACAGAAAAATACATAACAGATATTTGCCAACCACCTGATTATACACTGCGGTAAATATTCGTCATTGCGCCAAAAAACAATACAAGTTACAATTTAAAAAGGACTTTTCCAACTCTAAAAAATACACCAGTTGCTTCAAATCCTCAAAGAAACAGAACTACAATGGAACCTCGATTATCTGAATTGTAATTGGTAAATAGATGATTCACATTCTAACTACGTCTTGCATAAAAATTACAATTTTATTTTACTACATAGAAGTTATAATGGTACGAAATTAGGTACACAGTGTAACTGATGATAATTTTAGCTTCTAACTCACACATGATGACTAATTTTTAGGTGACTGGTGTTCGGATAAACGAGGTTCTAGTACTTACTCATGACTGTAATAAAACTGAACATTGTCGTCGCTGATAACCATTTGTAGTTTACACGATGTAAAAAAGAGAAATAAAAAAAATACTTCAAAATAACCCTAATATGTTCAGTTTCAAAATACTTGATCAAGTTTCTCGCACTTTGGAATGGAAAAATTTCTCCAAAAATTCGAAGAAAATTCATTTCCTTTCGTCTGGGGTTTCTCGAACGTTATGGATGTGAGAAGGATCGTGGAGTTGGACTATCTCGTTGGATGAGGGCCCCAGGTACGGCGCATATCATCTTAAAGTTTAATTGAGTCTCGGTCCCAGGGGAAGGGAGCACCGGAGCCAATCTTACTCGACGCGGGCCCCTGGGATGCACGCTCCATCCCTGCACCCTTCCGCGCGTTATTCCTGCTTCCTCCGCGTTTCATCGGCTCCCGAAGGATTATCCGGGTATCTCCTGACACGACCTCCTTTTCCAGTGCTCCGATCGAGAAAAAGCTCCGGGAAAGTTTGCCCAGCCCGTTATCCCTTTCGTTGACTCACACGATGAGTCATTTCGAAGGCCTCATTATGGGTGATTAAAGGTGCTCTGGAAATTCCAGGATTTTCAAGGCTGATAGTGGGATTTTATTAGTCTGAATGGGTCTGCTGTTAGGCGTTATTATCTAGAAATGAATTTTTCGTCCTTCTGTGTATTTTTTGTTTTCATATTTCTGTACAGAAAGTTTGTGATCGACGTTCTGCAATTTTTGAATATCTGAAGAATTAATTTTAGTTTTGAGGAGATATCTAGATATTAATTAACTTGTGACTATAGTATTCGTACTGAGAATTTATTTAGTTATGGTTGTTTCTTCCCTTTTAATTTTTAAAATCCGTTAATATAAAAAGTTAGCTTTATTTTTGAGAATGTATGTATGTCAGAATTGGAGTGAAAATATTAACACTTTGACTGCCACACTTTGTTATCTGAAAATGACAAATTTTTAAAATTTTTATAGAAAACCTATATAATTTCAAATTCAACCTGCTTTCATAAATAATATTAGTAATTTCTATGTTTCTTCATTGATTCAGTGATATTTTATTACATATTTATTATGCTATGCATGATCAAATGAATAATAATTCAATCTAAGTGTCATCCACGTATGGGTGACATGGCAGTCAAAGTGTTAACCTTTATACTATAGTATTCGTATTGAATTTGTTCAGTTCTAGTTGTCCCTTCCATTTATGTTGAATTTTCGACCAACCAAGACACACGTGGCCTGAAACGAATTTTTCTTGTTTAGTTTATTTTTTAATTCATGGCAATGTTGGTAGATGAAAATATGTAGATTGGAAATGGTTCGTCTGAGTGGTGACGGAGATGATTACGCAAAGTTGACTGAAATTAGACCATGTGAAGGTTAAGGTGGCCCAAGGAATAAGGTACGCGTCTGGAGTCGAAATTAACGCAAGGCGAAGCACAACGGGGTTGATTCTCCCTTCTGCTCTCGTGGGACCTCCTGTAATTCATCGCAAGAGGTTTCTCGTCCTCGACCCTCACTACCAACTATACAACTCGAAACGAGCAAGCTTCAGATGCTGAATTACTTGTAAATGTTTAAACTTCTTTGGAGCGACTCCGTAGCGTAGAGTTTATCTTCATCCCTTGTTTCGTCCTGAAATGATGATACGTTTAATTAATTTCTTTCGATTTAATTATTCATCGTGCTCTTCAGGTACAGGATGTTTAAAGAACTAGGTATTAGTAATTTTGTCAGAATTTAAAATAGTGATACGATTAATTCCTTTCTTTCAATGCTACACATTTTAGGCCATCGTGATCTTCAAGCCTAGGTTTTTTAAAGATTCAGGATTTTGTAGCGTGTCTAATACATAATTTTTAGCAGAGTTCAATATGGTGATAGTTTCATAATCCCTGAAATTGTAAATAAAATTTCTAAATCCCGAATTCGATTCTGAGCCCAATTCTGACGAATATTTTCTCTCCTACAGTTCAGAAGAGGGATTCACCCTCACGTTATTATGTTTAATTCTTGTAGTTTCAGAATTTTTAATTTATATATGACCAAGGATTGCAGTCATTTATTGTTAGTGTCATTCGTTTAGGGATTGAGCATCGGTACCAGGTTTAGAACAGTTTAGTAGAAAACCATTTGCCATAAAACGAAAACTCCTGGCTTCAATTCCTAGTCTAAACTATCCAAAACGCAGCAGCAGATTCCCCATGAAATTGAAAATTGTATTTACCCACCTATGCAAAATAGAAAATTCGAAACATAAATATAATATCTCAAAGCCTTCAGTCGAGTGTAAAGTGTTAATACACCCCAGTCTCGGTGCCACCCTGCATACCAACCGCAGCAGAGAATTTCCCACAATCGAAGTACATACACACCCAAGGACGATCCGGATCAAGGAATGATCGAGATCCAGGTCCTCGTAGGATGAACACGCGCCCTTCGAGTTCCGTCACCGTGTCCCGGAGGGGCCCATACTTTGTTTTATACCCCCGTTTGCCCGCGAAGATATCGGGTTACGGCACCACCTAATAGCATAAAGGGTACCCGGCGTGGGCTCCATCGGACAGGATATCCATTCTATATTATATTAAAATCCTCTGCTCGACCGTTTGTTTTTTCTTCCGTTTCTGCTCCACCGTCGCCGTCGTCGTCGTCGAACGCACACACACACACACATACACGCCGACCAAAGGACCAGAGGGGAATATCATTCTGCGGAAAAGGGGTGGCAGGGGTGGGGCACGAAGAAAGGGCGGTGCCGATTTTGCTGTTCGAGGGCCCATTGTCGAGAGACATCCGATATACCGGGACCCCTGGCCAAGCGAAATGGAGCGAAACAAACCGATTCGACGATCTACCCTTCCTGGAAACTTTAGAACATCCGCCGGAATCATCGATTCCACGACCCCTCCGTTTCACCGATCTCGGTTTCGGTTAATTAACCTAATTGTGCGATGCGTTTTTGGGTCCTCCGCCGTGACCATCTTCTGGAGAACTCATTGGAAAAGGATTTGAAGGAGAATTTTTTTAATCGAATGAAAATTTTCAATTCAGTTTTATAGTAGGATCTCGATGATTATTTGAACTGTAAGTAGCAATAGGACGACTCACATTGTAGCTATGTCTTGCATAAAGATAATAATTTTACTTTAGAATGTAGGATACAGAGGGTGTGTGATTCTAATATATTATTGCAAATATTTCGAAAAGTATGCTAGGTAGAAGAACATGCTTTTAGGGACATCAAAGGGGACATCATAAAATGCAGCAGAATATTGCTAAGAGGAGGTGTTAAAGTCAGGCGAAGGTCACATACGTTTCTTTAAGTGGTATCATATAATTTTTAATACATTAATCAATGCAGCACGTATTACCTATGAGAAAGTATTAACTTATTTATGTGAAAGATCAGTACTTTAGGAGATATTTTAATTTCAGTATTGAAGTCTGAAACGACATGAGACGATGTAAACTTTAACGACTTAGTCTGTGCGATACTATAAACGTAGGTATAAATGTGCGTGCTACTACCATTTCACAATATTGAAATTTGAAATATATTATATTTTAGCATTGTCGTTCCATGTTTATTGTATACAACATGTGGAGCGTTTATGGTATCTGGCGTTGTAATAAACAATAAGTCATTTAAGTACGTGGTTCCCTAATTATTTTGAGGTGTGTACTTAGGCACTCAATGAGGCTCCAACCTCTGATAATTGAATCATGAAGAAAGACCAAGATGGACGAGCTAGAGAAGGCGAATTAGGCCTTCTAATGTCTAATAGAGAATCTTCAAAGGATATTCCCAGTATTTTCTCTTTGGATTCAGCTCTTACATACGTGGACAACGTTCCTGAACACGATACCCCCGCCCTGGTCAAATACGATAATTACCGCAAAAAAGAAATCGACGTTTAATACCCCCGATGTTTTTTCGACGTTTAACCCAGGCCGCGTATTCACCTGCGAGAAGGAAACCAGATACCCCAATCATCTTGTCACGGGTTATAGAAACGTGTACAAAGGGTGGGCCACAATAAACCGCCCCTGCAAGACACCAAAGGTCCAAAGACACGAATAGCCCGAACCAAAATCTATTCTCTCCCGCGGGAGAGAGGGAGAGACTCGTCCCCGTTTTCTCGAATTTAAAACTCTTGTTCCGAAATCGTCCGACTCCTCTTTTTCTCGGGCGAATCTCTTTTCTACGATCTCCTGCGTTTCCATTGATTCTAATTTCTATTAAACAGGCGAGCTTCTATATAAGTGCGTTGTTAATAAATTTTGAAATATAATTTAATACGGACCAATCTCAATGTATTCAATTTTGCTACGTTAACCCTTTGAGCTCTGAAGTTTTCGGGAAAGAGTGTGCACCATGTGCTGAAATTTTCCGCGGTCAGACAACTAAATATTTTATTATCATAATGCCTACGATGTCGATTTTTCAGTTGTTCTACTGCTCTAAAATTGCAAAATATGTAACGAAGCATGTATATTTTAATAAAATGAGCTGAAGTGATGAATTGTCTGAATACATACGTAGGTTTATAATGCACAATAAACTGCTATGCCTGGACCGGTGCGGTGGCCCATAGCACACGACGAACGATTTTTTTGGAACGCATACGTGCGTTCACTGTCTTCATAGAGTTAAATTTAGTAGTCAGTTTTCTGAATTTTTACTGATTCTAATAATTTGGAAACTAAATTCACGATTTTCGAAGTATTTTACATAAGAACGTTTATTAAAATCTCTGAACTAATAATTTTTTATTACAGAGGTTTCCATTCGAACCGATGACCGTTTGCTATAGTTCTGGTAATTTTTCGATCCGTGACAATCGAATTGAGTAAGTTCTGAGGCGAAGAGATTCGAAAGTTCACAGATCGGGGGCCGTGCGACTTCAATGAAAAATAATATGAAATAATCTAATAACAGCTCATTATTGTGAACAATTGAAGAGTATACGTAATTGATTGATTGCTTAATTTGTTCTATGCACATAAATTATTCTCAAATTTTAAGAAAACGGCGCGCACTTGCGCATCGACCCAATACTGTGTATTTCGCGGCAGGGTGGCGCAGTGGCGTAGGAAAGCAGGGAGATTCGTCGGCTGGTATCGCGTCCAGGCATCCTGCGGTGTACACGCGTGCTATATCCAGGAAAGGCGGTGGTTCCCGCGGGACAGATGGAGCACGAAGCACAGGAAGCTCGTTCAATTGGCGTCCAGGGTGCATTTGCGTCTAATTCAATGCATTATACCTCCCCGCCGCCCACCGACGCCGTTGGCTAACCACCCCGTGCACTGGTAAACGCTTCGTACGGCTTCTGTTTACGTGCACGATCGAATATTTGCCGATTTGAACCGACAACCATCTTCTTGTCACTCGGATACCGCTCTGCTTGCACCCTCGTCATCGGAAAGTAAAGTCGGAGAGTGTGGTCCATCCGTGGAGTCCTTGGATCTTGATGACTTTGGTAAACGCTCACTGGAGAGGATGTTTGATTAGAGTATTAAGTGCTACGGTATTTTAGAGGGAGAATTTCAGTTTTCGGTGAACTTCAGAACACTATGGTTCTCAGTAAGGACAGCAGTAATAAGGTTTACGTATCTCGGCGTTAGCAGGGTAGCTTCATTTCCTTTTTTTCTTTGTGTTTAACCTAGCACCGATTGCTACAGTCAAATAACGGTGGACTAAGTAGACGATGGACCTACAGTTTTAGTTGAGTTTCAAAACACTGAACTGTCAACAATAATATATGAAACACCAAACAGTGGACGGTCACCTATTCTAGTACTCAATGTGGCTAGAGAAGCCTAGCTTCAGCGTTAGGACGGGAGCTAACATATTCTACGTAGGAACGTCGTTGACGAGTATAACGTTAATTAAATTCATGCCAGAAATTCGTTAAAATTCATTTCATAAGATGCGAAAATGTAAACCTTCGATTTCTGTTGTTTACTGGTGAGAGATAAAGGGTCGAAGCATGGTCGTTCTAGATAAAAATGATGGGATGACTAGTTACCTTAGAACTAACAATGATTTAATGTTGCTCTAGAAACGGTGTTTCCTTCTTTTTTAATTTATCTCTGAGTAGATTTCTTGAAGCTCGGTTACTCTAGAAATAATAGGATGACTCGTACACTTTCAACCGAGTAGTGTTGATTACCTACTGATTTACCGACAACGAGACACGGTCGTTCAAGGAATGATGTGATGACTCGTTGCTCTACAACCGAGCAGCACTGACTTATGCACTGATTATACGCTATATTTGATTACGAAGGAGAAGGTGTGGTAGCGCGTCGAGGCCCCGTCGACGAGGAAGCCACGGCGAAAGGCCAGGGGACCAACAATCGGAAAACAGCATTGTTGGTGGTCGGTAGGAAGAGCCAGAGACGCGAAAGTGCCGTTCGAGGATTCCTATTTCCCACGATCCCACGGCTGCCATACGAGCCCCGCAATACTCCGTCTTTCTCTGCACTGCGGTAATCATAATTACACCTGCGGGTGCCTTCTTATCGCTCCACGCCCGATCCCTCGGCCCTTACGGGCTTATCCTTCGAGGATCCTACTGTTCGTACTTCCTTCTCAGACTCCTTCGAACTCGCTCCCGGAGATCGAAACCCGTTTCGAGAGCACGCGATTTTTACGCCTCGATCTAGAAACCAACTTTTATTTCCACTCTACGGGGGTACCGAACTCTTCAGTGGGCTCTTTGTGCAATCAGGGGTAGGTTTCATACGGGTTTTGGAAGTAATGGTGCTGAAGAGTTGGATACATTGAGGTTGGATTATTTTTTGGAAGTGCTTAGAGAATGCGTTGCGCTGCGATTTAGGTGGATGGAATGATTGGAAGCGATTTGTCAATTACTATAGAGAGGTTTTGACACGGAGAAGCTTGAATTGTCGTTTATACCTCTAAGTGAAACATAAGCTTGGAAAATGCGTCTAGAGGTTTGCAAGAAATCCTGAACGGAAATTGATCACATTCTATTACGATTAACAATCAAACGATCCATAAAGTTTGACCATGTTTGAAGATTCAGACAGACATTTCATTTAATATACATCTAAAATTGTAAATAACTCTCAAGCTCAATCTGTACTACTCAAACAAGGTTAATTGGGCCTGCAAATAAAGTGAGAAAGTCTATAAAAATATCGAAAAAGTTTCACACTACCACGAAGTATACACGGTGGACTCTGAGCTCCAAAGAAGTTTAAAAGCTTCTGAAAACACGTTCTAGTTTGTAATGTTTATGTAATTACACTCGTGAGTCATGAATTGATTAATCTGATGATCGGAGAAGAACGGTACCGAATATGAAGCTCTCTATTTCGTCGATGTCTTCAAGGTAAACCGTCGAATCAAAACGAAGGAATGAGTAATCTCTCGGAGCACAATTGTGCAACTTAACGAGCGACAGGTGTAGGCAGGGAAAAAATGACGACGAGTATGTTTGAGGTCGTTTTTGAGAATCACGTTCGGTCAAGGTGGATCGCTTTGTACTTTGTCAGAACGGTGCGTAAAGTTGTACCAGCAAACGTGACTTCGTGCGTATTTATTACACCATATTCTATCGCTCGTAAAATTCTACTTAAAACAGACACGTAGCTAAACTGAGGATCTTTGTGCAACTTGGCACATATAAATAAACAAAATAGGCTCTTGTATACTGTACATTTGCGTATTTGCAAACAGGATCGTCAAAAAATACAGAATTCTGTAGATGTCCGACTGGCTGTCTCACTGCCTGACTCGCGACTGGTCCGGCAATTCTTTGATTTTTATCTTGGGATTAACTGACAGTTCAATATCAGTATATTTACCTTACGCAGAATTGCACGGACTTTCCAACGGTCTACTGTAAAGTTAGCCTACTCCAACAAGGAAGCCAAAAAGTGCAGCTTTTTGACGAGATCTGACTGGCCGTCTCAGTGCCCGACTCGCGACTGGTCCGGTAATTCTTCGATTTTTGTCTCGGGATCAAATGATAGCTCAATATCAGTATACCTATCTGACGCACAATTCCACGGACTTTAAAATGGTATACTATAAATTTGCGTATCTGCCATAGGAACGTAAAGAATTGCAGAATTGAGCTGCAGCGGTGAGGAAAAATTTCAGTATTGAAGAGTAGGGGAGACACAAAGGTCGTCGGAAAACTAAATTGTAAACAATGAACGATATGAAAAAATAACTGGTGAGCTTTACAATTTCAAAAGCTTTCCCGTTCACCAACCATCCACGGCGATCTGAATTTTCAATCCAGCCTAGCTGAATGTACCGTGCGTCGCAGTGTTGGAAAATCGTTTCAGAAGAACACGAAGTAACGAGAAAACACCCTGGTGGCTGTGTCTCCGCGTACAGGGCCGTAAGAACCGTGAAAAAAGTCTGCACACCGTGGCCTCGGTAATACACGTTGCGGGGGTGGAGGTTTTCCTCTCGGTCGGGGCAGTTAACAGCCGAGTTTTTCCAGCATGGACCCCATGGGCACGTGGCACGGCACCCTGAGGTCTCGTTTCGACCTATGCTTTATACCCAACCCACCCTCGCCCTTTCTCCTCGCCGCCAGGATCGCCTGCACACCGTGGACCCCGCGAACACCCTTGCCGATGGGGCAAACTCGGTCGCGATAGGTTAAGGGAGGCCAGAGGATTCGACCTATAAATCGACGTCAAGGAGCTCGTCGAGTGAAAATTATAACACTTCCAGAACCGCTTTCATTTTTTTAGCGATTGTTAACACGTTGTCTACCAAATTATATCTCTAGTTACCAAACTTTTTTATTCAATGATATTAGTCATTTTTTATAATTTTTTTACTGGCTTTGTTAAACATTTTTAAACATGTTTACTAGTACTATTCGTAGTCAGATAAACAGTAAATGAATTTAAGTGTCAGCCAGAAATGGGTGGCATGGAAGTCAAAGTGTTGAAGGAATTTTAATTGTTGGCTTCAACAATTTTATCGGGTTATCTCATACAGCTAAATAATGTCGTTCTCTGTTTTTTAAAGATTATGTTAAATAAATATGAATACATTATTCAGTTTCATTCCATACTGATTTTACCGTGCACGTGCTGGAATATGATGAACGAACTTCAGTGTGAATTTTTTTATTTTTTAGGAATTGCCTGTGAAGGTTAATCAACACAGAAATATTTCAAACGTTCTGATTGCAGTTTGCAAAGGGTTTGATTTCCACTACGTTGACGGTCAGATACGATGAGATTGTAACTGGTATCGAGCCGAATCGAGGCAATTAATGGTATCCAAGCATCGACAGTTTGAAAAGAGAAGCGTTGACATGTCTAATCGATCGATCTACATTGCTGAAAAAATACCTCTCGTCAGGCATGTTTAACACGTGACAACTCTGCAACATTGTAACTCGTTTCACATTGACCATTGAATAAAACTCTTAAAGCTCTGTTCACAATCACACTGCTGAACTTATTAAGCGAAGAACATGCTCTTAAAAAGTTAAGCCCTGCAGAATCCATTCATTCAAGTGTTCTACAATTACATTATTTAATTTCTTTCTATATATATTAAAAAAAAAATTATTTAGTCAAACAATTTATACAAGAACTAAACGATTATTCTGTAAATCAACTTCTTTATACTCAGCAACGCCATTTTCATTGATCCTTCGAATTGGTAATTAAATAACATCTTCTACATTTATAATATACCAATTTCCTTATAAAAATATTTTTTAAAATATGTATTTACTAAAATAAATTTATGTAAGGACCAAAGGACCGCTGTGTAGGTCAACATCGAAACATATTCCTGCCATTTCTATTCAGCAATAACATTTTCATGCAGCCGTCCGTTTCTTGTGCGTCGAGCTTAAACTGCATGCTTTTTCAGTATCCTCTCTCCTGTTTTATTGTTCTTATTCCGCGCCGGAACCCTTATCCATCATCTTCTCTTTCGATTACGATACACGACATCGAAGTCGTGAGCCTTCGAGCCGGAACATCGGCAAGGGTAACGCAGAAAGGCGCACGAGCACCAGAAAATGAAAGAGAGAAAACGCGAAGGGAAATAAAACGGAAGAAGGAAACACGGGAAAAATGAAACTGGCGCGGGGTGGGGGAGTCGTCGACATAAAGCCCGAACAGCCGAGAAGCTTCTGTTGCCCTTTTTAAAGCATCGAAATAAATCATGCCTGCAAGGTGTTCTGGAAAATTAGAAAATTTTTCATCAAATTTCCTAGTGCACCGTAAAAAAATAAGATTTCAATAACGGTGTGCATTTGTATAAATAAATGGCCGTTGACTAGCTGTCAGAGGTTCTGATGATCATGCTGAAGAATGAGAATTGAAGGGTTCATAACAAAAACGACCCTTGTCAATTTTAAAAAAATACTGTAGCATCGTTAATTTTTGTTCAATAGATTTCAATTATTTCCTCTTAACAAAATATTCATCACATTACACAATTACTGCGGGAATTATTTTGTAATAAATAAATGTCTTTTGACAAGCTGCCAGAGATCTTGATGATCATGCTGAAGAATGATAATGGAAGAGTTCATAACAATGACGATTTCAATAATTCTTCTTTTTAACAAAATATTCATTGCATTACACCGGTGGTTCCCAAGTTTATTTTGTCGCAGAACCCTTATTGCTACTGCTAAGCCCACGTAATTGCTGTGAGTGTTATCTATAATTATATTGTAGAAGATCTGTATCCAGTTAAATCATGAGGTCGTGAAGTTACGTTGTCATCATGAACTTTGAAAAGGGTTGTTTTTGTTATGAGCCCCTCAATCGTATTCTAACACCTGATAATTGAAAATTGCATTGTAGGATGTTGAAGAGGCGAGCAGGAAAGGTACGAAAGGAAGAGAAGAGAGTGCATATGCAAACTTTTAATAACGCGTGCATCCTCTTTCATTGTTACAAGGTGTCCGTGAGCGGTTTACGAGCGGATAATTATAGGACGATGCTGCAATAAACGTGCAACCTTTTTTCCACCCTTTCGCGCCTTTTTGTTCGCCATTATATATGGAGAAGCTTATGAGAAGTTTTACCAACGAAACGGTTAACGATTAACGATTTAAACCCTCCGGCTCGACGATATATTCTCAGTGACATCGCATTAGAAAATTGGTGACTCACGAAATTTATCAAATATTTCCATAATTATGGAGGCGTATATGAACTATATTTTATTACAGATACGGCAGCCTTGCTGCAAATAACAATAGCCTATGAAAGTGCCAAGAAAATGAATTTTGAAATACCGTATTCGTTGGGTCAATTTCGTGAGTGACTATATTATAAAGTTAAATTCTGTAAGAATACCTCGACATATCACCAGACCGCAGATGTTTCTACAATTTAACATATTGAAACACAGAAAATGAATACTAAAAGGATATAACAGAGTTTGATCGGTGATGCGTTTCTATAATTATACTAACAACAACAAAAATATTGGAGTGCAAAAATATATATTTACATAAACATTTGCTGTCCGCTCGTCATTAATAATTGAATCAAATTTACAATTTACGATAAATTTCTATAATTAAATCTATTAACTCTTGACCCTTCTAACACTCATGGATGGTCTTTCTAGAAAGGTTAAAGATTGAACAAAATTGAGCAATGAAATTCCTACAAAAAATTATAAACAGTAGGAAATTCACATTTCTAATAACGCTAATCTCTATCAGTAATTTCTGAAGAACTTAGTACTCATTATTGTTGAAAGTGGCTCGACTGCAGTTGACACAAGATGGCAGTCAACACGATAAACGTCACATACAATCAATGTTCGAATATTTTTCATAATGAAAGTCTCGTTAAAAAGGCTGACTCAGGACGCCGTCATCGTGCAACAAAGGAAATAGCAATTCGTAACACACGGTTCAGGAATCTCTGGCACCCATTCGATCATCCTAGAGCTAACAAAGAGAAGTCAGAGGAATGCCATGCGTAACCTTTGTCACACGAGCTACTGTGGGAGCTGTTTTCAAGCGTAACGTGGGGTATAAATAAAGCCGTGTCCAATTAGTATTTGGGCACCGGTTCGGTCAGATTAAATCTTCGTGTTCGGTGATCGAGAGAACGGATCGCCTATCATGTCCTTCGGAGATTTTCGATCCTCCCTGCATCTATTACCAGTGCTGACTCCTCGCATTCCCCTAGAACTTCAACTCTTTAAACCTCAGCACTTAGGAATCTGTAGGTTTTTCGTTTGGCGAAGAAAGTCCTTGGAAATATGGATTTTTCTTCGATGTCTTTCGTAGATAATTCTGGAGTCTGTGGAGAGTTTCAATCATTCGAGTGCTATATGCGTATACAGGGTGTTCAAACAGGTTGGGGTCAAACTTCAGGGGTACGTAGTACTCATCAAGACAAACAGGAAGTCTTAATGGACAGGGGTTCAAATATCATTAGTAGACCGCAGATCTTTATGCAATTTAACATATTTAAATACGTAGAAGATGTACATTCTACACAGTAAATAAAATAAAATATAAATTTTATAACATTTATAGCAGAAAATATAATTTTATTATAGTTTCATTTCGGTAATTATATTAAAATAAATAATATTTCATTTTTAAAATATATATTCCGCATAAATATCTGCAGCCTAATCGTTAGTTTCGGAGTTGCAGTCGGACAGATACAAAATTCACTCACAGGAAGTTCGGCAACCCGAAAATTACGATTTTTTTAATCTTTGCAGGTTTGTAGAGGATCTCAATGGAAGTATTAGGCAATTCCTTGTTTTCGCTATCTTTTGGTTTTTCAGGGTGAAGACACCCCTTAAAGTAAATGTGTGATTTCCTATTTTCCGGTATATCTTGACAACTACAGTATGTAAATATAAAAAAATTGTTAGAATGAAAATTTAACAGTCTTTTGTGCCGTATAAAACTATGCAATGAAATTATTACTTTGCTGTTTACTTTTCGGGTGACCGAACATATCTTGTCAGAGAGACAGAAGACCACTCAGTATTGCAACGAATCGATCGAAAATTCGTATTCGAGGGATCCGGAATGGCGAGATCGCGTTCGCAGGATGTCAGGATTCGCAGGACCTTTCAGACTGTCTGCGGGATCCCGTAGTCCCGAGGATTTGCAACAGTAGGCGAGCATCTCCCTCGAGAGAGTGAATCTCGTCGTGGCGCGCGCCGTTTAATTGTCCGGGTCTTAAGCAATTGCGGTTTGAGGGCAGTTCAGACAAGGATCGAAGCAATTTGCCCTTTCACCGTCGCTCCATGAGACTCTGGGAGGAGAAAAAGGCAGCTCGATGTGCACGCGCACCGCGATAATTGACTCGTACGCCCACGTGTAAACCGCAGAAAAACGATTAACGTTAATTGAATTCGCGTTTCAAGCTTTGCACTTCGTACCGTTCGCCTAAAATCCGTGGTCCTTCGAAACAACGTACTCGTGCGAACGCAAAGTCGTTTGATCGGAATTTGAAATATTTACAAGGTGGTTCAACTGTTATGAATTATAGCCCTTTTCTCAGTGCAAGTAGAAAACAATGTTAGAGGAAGAAGATGAACGATTCAAAGAGTCCTATATTTGCAGGACAATATATCTTTTGCGAGTGCAACGATGCGCGTGCATTGAACAATTGAATTGTTTTTCTAAATGGAAATGCATACTCTTTTTTGTATTCAGGTAAAGTGGTCTAAACACAATTAGTTCACGAGATATTTTTAAAAAAATTATTCAATTGTTAAATGCACACTCATCGTTACGAATTTTTTAATTTCTACAATATGTAAGGTAAAGGAAAAATAATTTCTTCTGCCACTATAATCAAATTTAAAATACAAAATTCTGCATAAACTATTAACAGAGATTATCAGATATTGTCATAGTAATATTCCTTTTTACAAATCATGATGCTTATAAGTATACTAATAAACATATATTGAATCTCACCCTTCACAGTAAATTGCATAGATACGATCTATCCATATTTTCAAAAAATATCAAACCTCGAGCAATACTTTCAGTGGTATGCAAAATTTAATCATGAATCATTCACAGTGTGACCAATGTTTCAAAGGATTGATAACTGAACGATCCCAAACTTCGTAGGAGTTCAAAAACGATCATGTCAAAAATAGTAATAAAAAAAAATCATGTTTTGACTGAAACGTTGCGTATGGGAACGTTTAACGTTTGCCTGACGACGGAAGAGGAGAAAACTGGCAAACAGGTGGATGAAAAATTGCACCGCGGCGTAATCGTACGGAAGTGAGTTTTAGCAAATGGGAGATGAGGACATTGTCCCACACTTTGCAATTCTCTTCGCGGAGAGAGAAAGGAGATTGCCGTTCAGGTGAGATTTGCGGTTTCTTTCGCGATAATAGTAAAGGGATATATATATACCTAACGTTATGCAGAGTACTCGAGAGTTATATTGCACCTATACGATCCTCAAACGCTTTGCAATACACCGAGCATCAGCTTCGTGGAATTTTCACTTGAAATCGTGGTCGACTCGAATGTATCCCACAGACTTCAATCTTTTACGAAATCCATCGTTGAACTGAAATTCAGCTTTGAAAATAACTGCAGAGCTTTCTACGGTAACAACACATCGAACTCCACAGTGAAAATTGACATACCTAGTCAGACATTACAAATTGCAGTTTTCAATATTAATCATTAAATTAAAACGTAGTTAAGTGTACAATGGTATACTTGTCTTCTTATATTATTAATGGAATATTGACGTCATTTTATACAACTTAAGAATTATTCACTTTAATTTTTTCGTTGCCGCAGTAGAACATTCAGTAACTGGTCACACGTGTGGAAATAAATTTGTATAAATACATAACGATAAAAATATAAACGTATCATCTTATGATATCCTTTTTACTTTGTACTATCGCTGTGGCGTCGTTTTAACACGTTGAATGCCGCGGGGGTTACCGACGACCGGCACCTGAAATTTAATTTAAATAATTATTGATTGTCACAAAATTCTGAGCAAACTTCACAGGGAAGCAATAATGTAGGGTCAAGGAGTACATTTGAGTACTCGAATCTCTTTCTTTCTTTACGATTTATGTATATAAAAAATAGTGAATTATATCCTGTCTGGTTAAGTATGGCTGTTTTCACTGTGGTACTCAACGTGTTAAAAGATGACTTCAATGAACTTTATCAAACTTTATCAAATCCTAGTTAGAGCATGAACGGAAAAGGAGGTTCGAGTTCATTTCCTTATCGATGGATCTATGATCGACGGTTGCAGCGAGGAGCATCCAGTTCTAAATATCTATTTGTTTCAATATGAAGGAGCAAGTTGGCCGAGTATCCTCCGGCGTTCCTGCGGTGTCCTCTGAAAGGAGCCGAGGTGTAGGTCGGCAGATTTTATCGCACAAGAAGATTCCTGTACGCGGTACGTCCGTCCATCTCTCCTTCAACCTCCGTTTTGTATTTCACTTGCCGCGATTTTTGTATTTCTGTCGAGCTGCCACGACTTCAATCGCTTTCGAAATGAAAAGCTCTAGAAGAGTTGAGAACATCAAAACCAAGCACAGATGTTTATGGTAATATTGATGATGATTTTTCTCCTGCATTTCGCGTGTACAATCTATGGTTGATGCGCTAGGTACCCTCATAGCAATTAATAGATATTCTAATTTTTGATTTCAAACGATTTTAGCAGCTGTTATCGTGCGAACCGATTTTGTCTACCTGCCTGCTTCTTCGGTGAATAATTGCTATAGTTTAGCTGACAACGATGTACAAAAATTCACGAATGTAGTATAAACGTGTATGCATGAATACGCAAAGTTTCAGAAAGACGCTATCACGTACACGTGATTTTATTTCTTTGAATAACACTCATTTGAAATAAATAAGTGAGCGTAACTGTTAAAACAATTTAACATGTCTAAGTTCGTGAAGGATGCACATTTTGTAAAATAAGTGAAACAAGAAAATGTGCTTTGAAACATTTCAACCCCACAATACACTTCTGCCATAGTCCGATTCATCAGCTACGTGAAAAAATATTGAAGTCTAAAAATGTATATTTGCACAAATATCCGCATTCTACCAATCACACCTATTCAAATATTAATGAAGTAGAAACTGTATACATAATATTCAGTGTAAAGAAAGTTCTGTAAAATATTTCGTTATTTAAGAATTTTTGCATAAATAGCCAAAGACAATGTCTGCCAAACATTTGTAAAAATATTAAAATCCTGAACCCTTTCTCTTGCAACATCCTGTACGTGCATCTTACAAAGCCGGTTTAAATTTCCTTTCTGATTGACTAAAAATGTCTACTGAGACTTTGACTGTCTCTTGATTACTGTGTTCGCCATTTTCTACTCCAGAATCGAACACGTCAATTTACTATTCAGTTAGGCGATTAACACTCGTACGTCCCGCCCTCTTCCTCTTTCCACAAGTTTGCCGTTTCATAGCATCCGTTGCTAATAAAATAATAAATACACGTCGCGGACGGGAAGGGAGACCTTTCGCACCTGCTAGGTGCCTTCTTCTTCCTCTTCTCGCTGCTTTTTCCCTTCTTACCCCCACCCATGGGTCTACGCAGCGACTTTACACCCCCTTACAATGCCTCGGCGTACATTACATACAAGTCTGTTATTTCTCCAGGGAGTTTCCCAACGTGCATGCCGCGAAAGCACGCCCATCCACACAGTTTATTCACACTCACAGAGGCGATCTTTCGAGCGGTACAGGAAGAAGTTCGCTCGAACGGAGAACTCGCCTTCTGTGTTCTCCGTTTTAGTCAGATCGTCCGTGTTGACAGAAAAATTTGTAGATGATCGCGTTATTTCCGTCGGTTTTCCTGATTTCACAATAGTCGATCAGTTGATTCAGCACCCTATCCCGTAAAGCCAAGCTTCTTCACCGATTGACAGTATTCTCAACTACTCCATAACAAACACGTAAGTTTCTCAACAACAAAAAGTGTCTGTAAGATCATCTTCCCAATCTTTAACTTCATCATGAACATGACAGTATCTGGTCCACCTACTTCAGCACCCCATCCTATAAATCTAACCTTCCTCATCGATGGACAATATTTTCGACCGGTTCACTAACAACGGGAGTTCTTCAATTCGAAGTCTTGCTGTATGGGATGTGTAGGTGTACCAGTTGCGGTGGTTTCTTCTACGGCGGGGGCGTTGTACTCTCCCTCCCTTCTCTCTCTCTCTCTCTTTTTCTCATGGCACCCAGGGGAGTTTAGGCGAAAACTTTCGCCGGGCCGGCCGGAGGCGAGAAATTCTTACGAGACGGCGGAAAGTTTTGTCGGCCAGCGACGTACATTACCGTCCGACGATTTCACGTTATCGCACCGTCTTCGAAGGCCCTGCTTATCGTCTCACCATGGGAGCACCGGCTAGCCTACTATCGGAGCAATGGCACAGCTCACAAACACCCGCGATCCTGCCAACTATTCTGCACACGAAAAAACTATACGCTTCAAGGTCACTCCATGCCTTTGATTCTTTTAAATGGTATTCATCTCGCATTCTAGCGTACGATACTAATTATTCTTCACATTCATTCCAGTTTTCAGAACGATAATACCTTCGAAGCGGTGTATCGCATGTGTTGTACTGTAGTGTTAAGAAGCAGACGTGCAGTGACCTTGAACCGTCCACTTACGGTGCATTTATTGCAGTGAATCTTCGTGGAAGATTGAACCAATTAGAGAGTCTTTTTCAGTAATTTTTAATACGATTTTAAGACGATCTTCAGGTATTGTTATCGACCAGAAATTAAAGATGAGTGACTCACGTGTTTGTTAATTAAAAGTTGATAATATTGTCACTCGATGAAGAAACTTAGCTTTATAGTATAAGGTGCTGAAGAAAATGAACCAGGTGTTCGTTGAAAAAGAATTACAAGTATTGCCACTCGATGAAGCAGCATAACCGTAATTGTAAGAGCTAAAACATAAATAACACTGTCTAAAAGTATGAGTTCACTTTTAATTTATTTAACAAGCTACAGCTAGGTTATATAGGACACAGTAACGTTGCACACAGAAAAAAACTGATCAAGGCTCTATATGTAATTATTACTATCGTAAATGCGTCTTAAATTTATCATTCAACCCTTTGACTGCGGCACGCGTTCAAGAAAAGCTGTCCACTATGTGTCAGATTTAATGATTTCTTTAATTAATTTATTTCATTACGTTCGATTCAGTTATTATTCATTTTCATCCTCTCACTTATGTTTTGACTCAGCCTTGGAGATTGGTATACTATTTGGAATTGACGACCAGTTTTCAAAGCCGCAATAGTGGCCATTCGCAATTGGTTAAGAATCCAGGGAGCACACATGTTATCTCGAGGGTCGGCTGTACGTTTCGTTGACTGATACAACAGATTTTCTGAGGAATAGTTAAAAAGGAACGAACGGCACGGCAGGAGTGTGCCAATTTCGCTGCACAAAAGGAACGCGACGCACGTTTGAGTCGGTTGACTCACAATAGCCGTCTTTTCTCATCGTATCCCGAATTGGAAAGCGGCCCAAACGCTTAATGAACGGCGTTTCGAACTCGCGCGTCTGCCGCATTGAGCCGTTGACCCATTTACATTCGATTACTCACACCCGGCTGCTTTCTTTTGTTGCTAATCAAAATATAGCTTGTGCATTTCCTTGCGAGCTGACGCGACGGAACCGAACAGGCCAAGAGAAATCGCTGAAGAAACTACACCAGAACCTTTTAACCCTGTATCCACGCAATCCTTCAAAGCTTGTCAACTGTGTTACTCCCTGAAATAGTTAACTACTTTACTCCCTTGTCTCTAAACGCGACTGGGAGAGCCTTTTCGTTGGACTGGATTGATCTATGGGTGGACTGTGCAGTGGAGGAGGATAAGGTTGGAGAATTCAGCTTTTAGGAGCAGAACTGAACAAGCCAAAAGAAATTGCTGAAGAAACATACACCTTAACCTCTCAACCCTGTATCCACGGAATCTTTCAAAGCTTGTCAACTGTGTTACTCCCTTGAGTAGTTAACTACATTACTCCCATGTCTCTAAATGCGACTGGGAGAGACTTTTCGTTGGACTGGATTGATCTATGGGTGGACTGTATAGACGAAGAGGATAAGATAGGAGAATTCAGCTTCTAGGAGCAGAACTGAACAGGTCAAAAGAAATTGCTGAAGAAACGTACACCTCAACCTTTCAACCCTGTATGCACGGAATATTTCAAAGCTTTTCAACCATTTTACTCCCATGCCTAAATGCGGTTGAGAGAGCTCTTTCATTGGACTAGAATAATCTATCGGTGGACTGTTTAGCGGAGGAGCAAACGATTGGAGCATTTACCTTCTAGTAGCAAATCAAGGCGGAGATTGTGCTGATGAGAGAGGACAAACTGTTGTAAAAATATTTACGCAAGTAGATTAAACTGAGTTTACATTGATAAGTTATTGGTACCAGTACTGGTACAAGTAGCTAGCCTGACTAGTCTACCTGCCCAACCCCGAAGCAAATAGGTGTTCACAATGGTAAGTAGCTTGTATCAATCACTTTCTGTTCACACTGGGTTGGTAGCAGATTTGTAAGTGCCTGGTACAAGTTACTTATCAATGTAAACCCCTACTTGCCCTGAGGTTGGGCAAATAGACTTGCCTGGCTAGCTACTTATATCAGTTACTGGTACACATAATTTATCAACGCAAACCCAGCCTTATATACTCGAGAAGGTGCTGACAACTTCCCTTAACCCTGCTGCGTTCTTCCGTTCGACTATACACTCAAGCTTTTTGGAATAAAAGCCCTGAATCTATGGAACTCATATCTTCAGCTTTATAATATTCTGAGAGGACTAAGGAAACATAGAAATAGCCAGTCACATGTATTATAATTTCATCATTACCAAAGCTTTTTAAATAAATGAAGACGCGATGGGTTGAAAAAAAACCGAAGATCGCTATAGGGTTAACCCGGCTTAATGTAATTTCTCGGCCGTG
The DNA here is from genome assembly GCA_916610135.2 of Macropis europaea. Lineage (NCBI taxonomy): Eukaryota > Metazoa > Arthropoda > Insecta > Hymenoptera > Melittidae > Macropis > Macropis europaea. The sequence continues at coordinate 26,683,753 of OU744344.1, forward strand.
AACGCCGTTATAATTATGCGGGGACACTGTAATTTTTTTGGACCGCTGTCAACCACGGATATGGGGATTTCACTGTATTGCATTTTTAACAGAAATACGTAGCAAGTGTCCTAAGGCTTATGGTGCGGTACACGTCGATGCGTCTCACGGATTAACAGTGCGCGAGCAGGCGTTTATTAAACGACAGCGGGTATCTGTCTTTCGGGAGTTCAGCAGGCATTATTTACACGGTCGTGGCGATTGCGACAAGGTAGTGGTATCCGCGCAGAGCAGTCCGCTTACGAATGCAAATGGGTTAAATTAATCCTAGCGAGGCTGAGTGCTCGGTAATCATCATTACCCGGGATTATTATTTTCCTGGGGCGCCTGGATGTTTCGAGCTTCGTCTCGTTACACGTCTCTGAAATTCCGCGCGCATATACACCCCGAATGCATGTGCAATCATTCGATATCCTGTTATCGATCGAGCGGTTCCTAAATCGCTGATGAATTTTTCGAATTTTATATGTCTTTTTCCAATTGGATGATCTCATGAGTAATGCGGCTCTTTTCAATATCGTGCGATAATGTACTACTGCGGGGGATTGTCAACTGTTTGGCATGAAGGGTAGTGTAATGATCTTCGTTCAATATTGTAGCAGAATTTGGAAGCGTGTAGATGGAGTATTTCAAGTGTTTGAATATATGATTCTTAAGTATTTTCATAATAAAAATTTCTTTAAGACAGCTGACTTAGAGCACCATCTAATTGAATGTTATATTGAACGCATTAAAGTCTAAAAAGTGTGTCGAATTTCAATTACACAGGGCGACAATCAATATGTTTAATAATTTATCTCTGTTCAAAATCCACAAGACTCCCATCCGTATAAATCTTTTTTTTAATTTTACAAATTTTCTAGAACTGTGATTTTTCACGTGACAGACCAGTTTGCATTAAAGTCTGAAAAGTGTGTCGAATTTCAGACTTTAACACATGTTAAGTACCTCACGAAGAACTTTGTTCGAAATCCACGAAATTCCCTTCCATATGAACCTTTTTTTAATTTTTTAAATCTTTAAGATCACTGATGGATCACGTTGATTCGTGCAACCTATTTGGAATACTATAAGTTTTGTAATTTTCACATCGTATTCAAATTGTCATTTTTAATAGAAAAAATGTTGGTTGCGGATAGAACGTTCCCCTGTAATTCAAGGAGATATTTGTCGGAAAAAAACTGGGGCAAGGTTTATTCAGGCATATCTGTACGAGATACGAATGTAGAAGGATGGAGCGGTTAACATGCGTGACACAAGAGTACCGAAGAGAAATCGCTCTCGCGTTTAGCATAATGCCGCGAAATAGATCGTACCGCGGTCAAACCCTATCTCTGACGGATTCTACTTTGCCACGCAGAACGTTCCTCTTGCTCTCGGCCAATTTTAATTTCATTTACACCGTCAGAGCAAATGACAAGAAGCTTACAAAGCATAAACATTAAGACTAACAAAATCGATCGCCGTTTTTTTCTTAACACTTCAACAGCCGCAACAATTTTCCAAATACTAATTATCTTTGACTATTCTTGCGACAATCCTTGGTAACAAAACATTTTACTTGGTTTTTTGTATATTGAACATTCTAAAATTTCCATTTTATTAGTATCTGAATATTTATTTGACATCAGTAATAGATATGTTTATTTATTTATTTTACAAGCGCTTAATTCAAACTAATAACACACGTGTACGTGACAGTGTTAAGATACTCTGTATTAATATAGATGAAATATATATATATATATATCATTCCATTGAAAAATCCTGATGACCTTTGCTCATGCAACGAAAACAATTATACTGTACAGTTTCCACTTCGAAATCAAGCAACTTTTACTTGAAACATTTTTTCTGCCTGAAGAAAATTGAAATTTTTAATTTCGGAAAATTAGAAAGGTTAGTTGCATGTTTTTTTTAATTGTTTCACCCTGTATAACACGCCAGAAAATGATTAATTTTAATAATAAAAGATTGACTTCTTACTCGAAAATATAACATCTGATCCATTTGATAATATGGTGTTTTAAATATAAATCATTTAAATTGATTTGATAATATTAAGCAATATTTTATTAGAAAATGTAATTGTTTAATTGAATTAAATTTTTAATTGAGGTAACCACTGTCATTGTGCGAAAATATTAATAAATACGAATATCGTTTGTTTTTTATGAAATTTACAAGACTCGATAATTCAGTTAATAATTTTTAGAATCTTCTAGTGTTAAATGCATTTATTGCAGTATATGTTATTTAAGTATAGAATATTTGTTGAAAAATACTACAGTATAGAACTGCTATATTTAAAGAAACGTTGGGCCACCTTTCACACCCCTGGAGAGCCAATAATGGCACCCTAATTTCTGACATAAAGGGCACCAATAAAGGTATCACGAAGGTATTTTGTGGCTAACAGAACCTAATGGTTCCAGAGAAAGCTTGTAAAACTTTATGTGACTCACTGCGTGGCTGTGTTTGTACAATCCATTAAATAGTCTTTAAACCCGTTGCAATGATGAAACGCTGACGAAAAACATTGCATATAATAATAAGAGTAACAATGATAATCAAAACATCAATCACCAACAGTATGCTATAATTTCAGATGAATAAAATAAATCTCCAAATTTGAATTGTTTCTGAAAACTGCATTCATACAAAATATTCCAACAGAGTTTTTTTCTTAAACAAACAAGGCTATTGCTCTCTGTGTATGTATGTTAAATTTTTGTATGCAGTTCCAGTTTCTAGTTTGTTAATTGTTAAACGTGCAAATTAAGCAATGTACAATCACTGCGAAACATTTTTCATTTCAGTTAGGGGAATATTGAAAGTCTCGGTCTCATACTGCAGTAAGATTGACATAAAAATATTTTTCTATTTTCTGAGTGATAAGTATTTGTGAAACATAAATTAATTATTTATTTAAAACCAATATAAATTGGCCTTAATAATTTAAGAACAAATAGTTATTTATTTAATTGAAATATTGAGGAAGAATCCGAAAGATTATCGATTGAGTAGCCCAGCGGTGAATCTCGGAACTACGAAGTTCAATTATACCGACGGTCGATAAGACAGATACCCACCGTGAAAATTTAGCGACGATCGTATCTCCGGGTAAATAGTGAGAATTCAGAAGTTCACCTAGCACGATTAAAAGATCAAATAAAAATTTTACTAGAATACGATTCTAAATATTACTAAAATACTATTGTAAAAGTTACATTAAAAAATAAAAAACAGTTACGCACTGGCATTTGATAAAAATAGACACATTTTGTGTGTCATTTGCTCGATTATTAACAAAATACAATTTACCAAGTACGAGAATTAAAATAGCAAAAATTATAAAGCATATAGCCTTACAAAAATTTAAATAGAATCACTGTAACCTTCTGAAAATTCTCGAAACGCTTCTAATGAAATCCACAGCTTGCAAGCACTTTTTTAAGCCACAAAAATGAACAACAAACTACACCTGAATTTTCTTTAGTTACAAATATACCTGAAAAAGAATATTCCACATTTTAAGTACAGCAGAATCTCGATTATCTGATCACAGGTCACTAAAAAATTGGTCATCCTATGTCAGTTACAAGCTAAAATTGTCATTAGTGACACTGTGAACTAAATTCAGTACCACTATGTACTATAAATTCTAAAATAAATTATCATCATTTTTTTCGTTATATAGTTACAATTTAATTCATCCTGTTACTAATTACAATTCCCTGGATAATTATCTCATTCTTTCTTCTGTTTTCATCATTGTTTCTCTCCTTCCTTATCTCTGACACACAAAATAAAATTCCGAGCAGCTTCAAAAATTCATCGATTCTAAATTAATTTATTACATACTCAATATGAACCAATAAAGAGTAATTCCTAAAATGGATGAAACTGAAGTGCGTAACGTTGTTCAGGCTGAAAAATTGGTAAAACTTCGGAAAAGGGAGTTGAAAAACGTCGACGAATTAGCCTAAACGTGGACGTTGATCGTGCGAGTAAGGTCCGTGATACGAGTCCAGCCGACGGCTAGGGAACTTTATTAAATAATAAGCGAATTAAACCGACAGGACGATGCCTGGCGGACATTTAAAGTGCTCGTCCGTGTCCACGTCCGTCCACCCTAATTACCCTCGACTTCCACCGTTATCACGGAGACCAAATTTGATCCAGAGCAAAATAATTTCACGATCCTCTCGGCCCCCTCCGATTCTTTGTTTACCGCCGCCTCTGTCATTTTCATCCCGTCGTATTCAAACCTTCAGCGTCCCGCCTCTTTCATTCGAATCTGTCGAATGTCTCTCTCTCTGTACTCTCTCCTTCTCTGTTTTCTATTTTCCCTCTGTTTCCCGATCGATGCCAGTTTGCACGCGCGATTGACACCGTTTTCACTTGACGTCAATTAAAGGGAATTGGTGGATTCAATCCGAAGGAATGACGATTGAAGCGATGAAAGTAGACTGGTATCGTAGGACCCGAAATCGACCGCTTGGGATTTAGAAGACCGGAATAAAACTAGTCTGGAGTGTTAGTACACGATTTGGGACTCTCAAAGTTTTGAATAGTCTTAGGTGGGACCTGTAGGGGTTCAAAAATCGCCAATTGAGAACTCCAGAGATTCTAAGGTACACAGCTGAGAGCTCCAAGGCTTCAAAGGTCCCAACTAGGATTTCCAGATGTTAAAAGGTTCCCAAATGGGAGGTCCAGAGGTTCAATGGTCCCAACTAGGACCTCCAATGGTTCAAAGGTTCCCAGCTGAGAGCTTCTTTGGCTTATATTTTCAACGCTATCAAAATTGACAGTCTCTTGACAAATATGTATATGCACTTATAATCCTGTAATTTTCATTGTAACCGCATTAATCGAGATTTCAGATTAAGATTCAGTTCTGGTAATTGATTTTAGTCGATGTGTGATTCCCAATGAGTCTTGGGACACGTGTACGTTATACAATAAGAATGTTAACCAAGTTGTTTCATTGTTTAGGGGATCCACGCAGAGGGAAAACAATGTCGCTTTCGAATAATGAATGACCAACTTGAAGGGTTCTCGGGGTCCAAAGACGGACACGAGTTAAATTTTCAATGTGTCAACTGAAGCTGTTACGGCTTGGTTAATTAGAAATGATTCTCGAACGACCATAGCTCAAGTTTGGCTTGCCAGAGTGATAAGTAACAGAAAAGATTAATGAATATACTTTTATTCTTCATAAAAATAAAACAAAAATATCAGTCAAACGATCACTCGAATGTTTAATTAAATATTCCTCAGACCTAGTAAAAATCCTAAAATTAACAACTTTCACTCCATAGCGAATCACGCATGCACCGCAAACAAGGCTGCCATCAAGAATTCGTTCTAATTAATGCTGATAAGCAAGATCACGGATGAAAAACAGGCGAGAAGATTCGCGTTACAGGCTCGTCCTACGCTGCAAGCTGAGAAAGACGCAGGGCCCAATTAATCACGAGCAACTAACCCTTTTGTTGCTGTGTAAACCGAAACGCACCCCAGGCTGAAAGCTCGAACGATCGAATCACAGCTCGGCCAACTTAATCCGTTGTCCGTCGATCGGCTGGTTCGAGTCTCCGCGGTGCGGATAAACATCTGAAATGAATTCCAAGGGTGGCTTGAGGGACAACCGATGCCGAACTCTACCGTGGGGGAGGCTAAATTAAGAGCAGAGAGAAGGGAAGAAGCTTCGAGCAATCCCCGAACCGACAGAAACGAGCCGAATGCTCGTAATGCGAGGCGCTTAAAGTTGCAATGGCTCTCCGGGGTATGGAAAAAAGAAAAAGGATGCTGTGACTGGCTGACCGGAGAAGATTCGATCCACCTGAGAGATTGGGAGCCTCGCGAATCCTGGAACATCCGCTGGGAATGGTATCGATTGTGGTTCTGGGTCTTTATTGATCGATTTGTGCGGCTGAACGATCGATTCTATGATTTGAGGACTAGCCTGACTCACGAAAGTGTTCACAAATTTAATTGATGTGTCACAAATTTAATTAATGTGTTACAAATTTAATTGATGTGTTACAAACTTAATTAATGTGAAATAAATTTAATCGATGTGCCACAAATTTAATTGACGCGTCACAAATATAATTTAATTAAATTTGTGGTTCGAGTTAAAATTAATTCAATTAAATTTGTAGCTTGAATTAAATTTGTGACTTGAATTAAAATTAATTGAATTAAATTTGTATCTTGAATTGCATTTAATTGAATTAAATTTGTGACTCCATTTGATCCATCTAAGAGATTGGGATCCTTACGAATCCTGGAACATCCACGGGGAATGCTATCGATTGTGGTTCTGTGTGTGTATCAATCGATTTGTCCAGTTGAACGATCGATTCTCTGATTTCGCGACCAGCCTGATTCACAAAAGTGTTCACAAATTTAATTGAATTAGATTTCATCATCATTTATTCCCAATTCTTAATAACGGAGATATACTATTTTCTGCAACCGTGAAAATTGACTGAAAAGTTAAAATCGTGAAAATTTTCTGTGATTTCTGGGTCATTTCGCAATATTCTTAGAACGTTGTACTGATATTCTGTGAATGAGTTTCATTGAGATCCTAAATGAATGATACCGGAGCCTATTTGAGTCTGAGCAAAACCCAAGGCAGAGTGCTACTTCAATGGACTCGGAGAAAGGGAAGCAAAGAAAGAGGGGGGGGGGGGGGGGGGAGAGGAAGGAGGAACTTGATGGGTTAATTAAGTGTTTGCTCGTCCGACAAGCTCAACCTGTGCATCTCTAAGTACAAACTACTTCTACGTATACGAAAGCTCAGCTAACTACCATTAAATCTGCTGGTTCTATACTTGATACGATGCTACCTCTTGCAAGAATTTCTTAGTCTGCTTCAAGATGAATTTACGCGGCTACACTCTTGACTCAAGGAACAAACTAATGCTCGAAATAACCAGTTTCATTTAAAACGAGGATTCAGATGCAAAAAGGACGCTGTTTATACGTTTACAACTCTTAATTGAATTCGGTGATTCTTCCTATAATTAAATGTTCGTATTCATCTGCGGTAGACAGGTGGAAATTCGATAATGCGGATCTCTTGTATCGTAGCTGTTAATTAAAGTCGTCGATACATCCCACAATTAAATAACTAGCGTTATTATTATCCCCGACTACAATTGCGAATTTCTGGAAATTCGATGAAATGCTACCCGTTGCATTTCCTACTCTTCGGTGGATATTCCGGCTTCGTTCGATGTATTAAATTAGGGTAATGAACTTTTCATACACAGAGGATACATTGGGATTGTGGGATTCGAATTGGGCCACTTGGGATTCAGGACAGCCGAATTAAATTATTCTAAAACGTTAGGACCTGAGTTGAGATACTCGAAGTTTCGAAAAGCCCTAGATGGGAGCTCTGGATGTTCAAAGATCCTCAGTTGGGAGCTCCAGAGATTTAAAGATCCCCAGCTGGAAGCTCCAGAGGATCAAAGGTCCCCAGTTGGAAGCTCCAGTCGTCTGAAGATCTCTAGTCCGGAGCTTCAGTAATTAGAAGAACACAAATTGCAAGCTCCAAATAGTCAAAACCCCTAAGTTAACACCCCCCAATTTGTAACAAACCCAAATTGACTTCCCCATAATTCAAGGGACCCGAGTTATAACCGTCTCCAAGTCGAAGACCTCGATTTAGTCCTCCAGGATCTTGAAAAATCTCAACTAGAATCCCATGAATCCTAAGATCACCAACTCAATACGTTCCACACCAGTCCTTCCTAAATCGGGTTGTCTAAAACCCTAAGAAGTCGAACCCTGCCTTCTGAAATCCCCGATGATCCCAAACTATCTTATCCCTATTTTCATCACCCATAATCTCGTCAATCTTTCTTTAATCTATAAGAGTATGGAATCCAGTAATTACATGAACACGTCCCGGAATGTTTAAAGGGGTTCCGTAGGCAAAGGGGTGGCAGAATTGAGCCCTTTGGCGAACACATGCAGGACGGAAGCTGCCACTAAAGGGACACATTTATGTCTTCCCAGGAGTGCGTTAGCTAGCTGGCTAGCCGCCGGCTAAACCAACCCTCTCGCCTTATTCACGGACCAGGAAGCCTGGCCAACTTCCCTAGCCTCCAACTAAAGCCGAATCTCTGTGTTACCGGACGGTAATCGAATCAACGTGGCCGCATCACGATTCCACGGAAACTCGTTCGTCGACGGTGTACTCGTAATTTCGATTACGCTCTGGAGAAACAGGGGTGTTTGTTCAGCCAGCAAACAGCTACCAACGTTTTCCGCCGCTTTCAATTAAAAATATTTCGAACCTCGCTACGCCCGAGAACCTGGCAGCCTTGGAAAGTGATGCTACTCCTTGAGACAACCCACTCCCGATCATTCGAAGATGACAATTTGTAAAATAGACAAAGATGAATTGCTTGAGTATTAGTGGTATAGATTGCTACATTAGCCATTGTTACATGATATTGAGAATGATCAAGGTTTCAAAAGAGTGCTGTGATACTTACGGATCATAAGTGATAAATTCAGGGGTTGGTTTGAAGTCAACTGATCAGAGTTACTGACTGTCCTTACTCTGTTTGGGACTTGATAGGCCTGTGCAGAGTCTAGCTTCGTGTTAGGTATATGTGCTTTAATTAAAGCTAACGATGTAACAGCTACTGGTAGAGGAATGTAGTATAATTTTAAAAATGATCAAAGTTTCAAACGAATATCAGGTACTTTTAGATCATGTGCGATGAATTCAGATTTGGTTAGAAGTCAACGAATCAGGAGTGCTGACTGTGCTTACTTCGCTTAGGATTTCATACCCCTACACAGAGTCTAGCTGCATTTTCGATCCATGTGTCTTCCAAAAAGGATCTGAACAGATGACAGAAGGTACTTTTGAAATTTCATCTTCTATATGCAGTAGTCCTGAGTAACTTGCACATGTCTATTATGGGAAGAGATTGTTTTCTATGCGTATGATGAGCCCAAACTTACAGGGACCTTATTATTAGCTGTACATAGAAGATACTCTTCGTCGTAATGTCTTAATTAAAACTAACGATGTGACAGCTACTATTGGAGGTATTTAACACAATTTTGAAACTGATTAAGGTTTTCGAAAAGCGTTGCGATGAATTCAGAGTTTGGTCAGAAACCAGTCTGGTGGCCGAGAAAAAACCTCAGAATTGGATTTTATGGTCCCAGGAAGGACACCTAGCACTCCAGGGAAGTTCTATGTCCCTGGTTACCAACCACTAGGCTAGATCAATCGAATGAAATAGTTAATTGCGTCTGCGACAATATTCCTGTATCTAGTAATGGACTTGGGAGATTGGCCGAGAGAAACCGAGTCAAACCGAACTGGGTCCTCTGTTACTCCACGGTAATCGAATTACATAAGCGTACGTCGAATTCGTGGAAACTGTTGCCCGTAGAAACCCGATGTGCAGTGAATTCTGAAAGTGTCCCTGGTGTCTAATAAAAACCTTGATCCTCCTAAAAAGACGGTGTCATTGAGCATTGCCAGCAATATATTCCAAACTAGGCAAAGGGAGGCTAGTTTCGAAGCTGTTCATTAAATAATTTATTATTTAGCATCTGCAAAGTTCCTTAACGTTATCTGAAACTTTACTTTCATCCCTTTCGGAGCTAATTTTCGTTTCAAAGTTCGCTCATTGTCAGACATTTCTCTGGACATCCTCTTCATCATATGAGATTCGGTGAGATTTTTTAAACTTTGTCTGACAAGTCGCAGGACCGTTTAAGAGTACCTAAATTTTGAATAAATATTATGACTCACCGCTGTCGAGGCTGTTCTGGTTCTCCAGGTCTGGACCCTGAATCGACGACGGTCTGCCATCTTGCAGGTACTCTGAAACATAAAGGCCCTTCACGTTAGATCATGCACTCTGGTAGGAGGTGATAAAAAACAGATTCTATTTCTATACATATGATTGAAAGCTATGGAAGAGTATTCAGAGCCAACACATTGAATGACACAGTAGTAACGTCCATACCTAGTCAGACTCCCTATCATTTTTTACACCTGACTGTTACAACGTTGAAGTTCTTCAGAATATTAACCTGAAAATCATCATTTAATTAAATCAAATTTCAGGTGACTTTCACTGTCATGGTTAGCCAGACGTGTTTGTATGTTCCTCAGAAGGATTCTCAAAAAATTCCATGTTTCTACCATTAGAGCTAGAGGATCATATGATTGTAGGCTCTGGCTCTAGTGTAGGTCATTAGTGTAACGTTAAAGTGAATATTATCTTCAAAATCAATATTCACTTAAATTGAATTTACGATGCTCCCCAATGTCAAAATAATGATTAATAACTGAGATTTAAACAAAACCTCGATCAAGGATTATTCTTCAGGGTTCAAAGAAGTCGGGTCCACTTAATGTCATCGATTCATTTTCAAGAGTACACAGTTCGCGTCGCTTTTTATCAGTCCAGCGCCCTGAAATCCAGTAGCGTAATTCGGGCACCCTAATAGGGGTCCACATTGAAATTTCATGGATTTCGGGCGATCGAGCAGAACGAACTTAGGATAGGAGCGGCGTGAGCGGGGCCAGGGAACCCCTTTTGCTACACGGATGCGTATAATACGAGAAAGGGTGGAAAAGAGGCGAGGTGATCCCATGGGGGCCATACCCCGGTGATATTGGCTCCCATAGCCCGTTCCTGCACATAGGAGACCGAGCGAACCACCTTGGGCGAGCGTCGAGGAAAACTGGCCAAAATTCAAATTTCCCACCGGAGTATGCGCAACTTTAAGCGTAACTTGTGCGAAACAACCACAAATGCCCCGTGTATTCATGATCAGAGTTTCTTTCTCGTTTTTTCAGCCCACGGTACCACGTGTATCGATCATGCCAAACCGGAGAGCGGATGATAAACGTCGAGAGCCGGTTACGCGAGTTTGCGTTGATTCCGTGGAAAAATACCCGCACAACGTTCGTAAAAGAAATTTTTTTTACGCGGTAGATTCATAAAAAACCTTATATAATAGAACCTCGATTATATGTACACTAGTTATTCTACCATTGACCATCCTGCATCAGTTACAAGCTAAAATGATCACGAGTGACACTGTATACTTAATTCTGCATCACTCTACAGGATGATTCTGGTAACTGGGCCAAGCCTGAAGCCCTGTTGCAAATGAAGTTAGAAAAATATATGAATTTTTTCACACGTGCATCGGTGGAATTAATTTATGCAAAAAGAAATCGTAATGCTCGATTTACAAAAAATGTGCAATTGCATTTTACAACTGTAAATTATTTCTCCACTATACTATTGGGTTGGTAAATAATGAAATTATAAATCCTCAGTTGTTGCAAAGATATGCCGGGAATTTTCCATATAGAATATGATCTTTTTCATTGTGGATTATAACCGTATTTCTTCTTCCTTTAGTAATAAGAATTACTTTGAGACTGTGTCATTTTTCTTTTCACTTCAGTGAAGAAATACGAAAGAGCTTCTGCAGCAATCTGACAAATCAGTTTTCTCTTCCAGCTGTAACATTTAAAGATTCAACTGGACTATTCCTCCACTACACTATAATTAAATCAGTATTGTGTTTCTCCTGTAACATCTGAAAAACAGTGAATCTTTCCGTAATGACAGATTCAAGTGAAACCTCAAACACTCTGTACAAAAGAAACTACAGTTATGGATGTTTGCACACGTGTTGGTCAAACTATATAACAGATAAAGAAGACGTAACGGTGTCACAATTGGTCCTGTTTCTTTTTAATCGACGTCAGTACAGTGAAGGAGTGACCAAGTCGATTCTCGAAGGAATTTCTCGAACAGAGGACACGTTCGGTGTTCTTTAAACGTTCATCTTGATGGTTGAATAATTTCTCGATAAGAAAACCGTGGCATGGGCACGGAAAGCTGGCGGAATTATCATCGCTCATAAGTCAGGTCCACGAACGTTGGCGGCGCGCACAGTTCGTGGTTTCAGAGAAGAGATAACTCGTATAAATAACCCGGAAGTCCGCGGTGTACAATAGTCTTTTTTTACGAGTATGACTTTTGGGAGTTCCAAGGCCGCGCTTGGGACACTGTTGGTAATCAGTTTGTCGTTGCCACCGAAATATACTACGTTGAACAGAGGCGACGGAAAAACTGCCGTTTCGCTTGCGAGGAATTTTGGATTCGCCGTTAATGTCGCGACGACCGGCTCGTTGTATTATAGAAACGAGAATTCCTGGCTCAACCGTATGCACGCGTTCCGTGTCCACTTTGCTGATAGCACAGTCTGAATTATTTTTAGAATAATACTGATTATCGTTGTAGATTGTATAAGAGACAGTGAAACTATGATACGTTGATTTATTTATTGTCTACAACGGATGTATGTTACTTTTAATTTTTTATAAGTGCCAAAGGGGATGAAGTTTGAGGTTTGAGGCCTTCTTTGCAATTTGGGTAATTGTAGTTTATTTATATAATAATTGTGACAAGTTGCAAGAGTTTGTTTCACGATTTGGTGGACCGGGATAATTAGAAAGTTATTTTACATGGGTTTTAAAAGATTCAAGTGGATGGACTGAACTGCTTGTAACAAGCCTATCTAATTATTTTAAACTTCATCAATAATACAGTCTGAATTATTTTTTAGAATAATACTAATTATTGCTGCAGATTGTATGAGAGATATATGCAGATTTATTCATTGTTTATACTATATAGTTGTTATCTGTAATTTTTTGTGGGTGTTGAAAGAGTTGAACTTCGAGGTCTGAGGCCTTCTTCGATACTTAGGTAACTGCGGTTTGTTTATATAATAATTGTGACAAGTTAAAAAAGTTTATTTCACGAAATCGATCTCAAAAAATTCAGCCAGGTGGCCTAATTATAAGTGCTTATAATGAAGCAACTTCGTTCTTGTAAGAAACTTGTTTGATCTAGTGTAAACAGTGTTACTGCGTGTACGAACTACTTGTCGCTAGCATTAAATTTACCACTTACTATGTAGATTCAAGACTGTAGAATACTCGTACAATACAACTTTCAGCAAGTCAAACTTTTTAAAATTTACGATGTATTACGAAGATTCAAAAGTTTTTAAAACGAAGTCAAGTTTTTATTATTAAAACTAATTTTCTGAAACTGCCTTCCACCTGCCAGGCATGTAATTTATACTTCTCAAAGAAAAGAAAGATAATCAAAAATTTTCGGTAGAAAAAGCTGATGGTATTTTCTGATCGATCCAACACTTTTGGTGTCAAGAGTTCTTAAAATATTGCATGTGATAAAAGAATTAAAAAACAATTAAACACAATGAGAGAATGGCGTGTACATATAGGTATTTTAGAAACGTTTTTAGTGAAGTAACCACTCGATGCAATCACGGTCACCTATCTCCCTTCCGAAGAACGCTAACAACCCTCGCTGTCTGTAAACCTAAACCTACGGTTCCCCTAAAACCCATAAAGAACCAGCTAAACTGTCTACGAAACCCTGAATCAACTTTGGGAATTGTAAATCCCTCGAAATGTCCATCGTACCGTGTCAGAGTCATCAAGAATACATGGCTGAGCTAAAATTAAGACAGAATTTTCATTTCCAATTTTGGAACACCTGGAAAATTCCATGCGTCTAACTATAGAGTGGGAGGTCCTTGATCGGACATTAATTTAGATTCTTGATAATTTTTAGTGGCATCGAATTTGGAATCCCTCGAAAATTCCAAATTTCCATGTTGACGCAAAAGCTAAGATGATTCAACATTTTTTATAGTTCTGAGTCCGTTAGCTAGACGTATCGGAAATATGAGGCTCCTGAAAAGTTCAATGTTTACAATGTTAGGGCAGAAGGATCATATGAGGTTCGAGAGTAATCCTTAACCTAATCTAATTGTAAGTATAAGTCATTAGTGTATTCTGTAAAATTCTACGTTAGACAAATAATTTGGACACTTGGAGTCTCTCAAACATTTGAGATGACAAAAAGACAATTCATTATTATTAAAACTAATTCATTTCTCATTCTCCTACACATGTACATAGTTTATGTCTTTCTACGATCCTATACCACTCATAAACAGCTCATTCACACACTTAACCAAACTAACAAAAATCCATAATTTCCATCAGACAAAGCCAACAATCATTATTCCCCAATCAATCTAACATTCTGAACATTCTGGGTCAACAGGCAGGCCATTTCACAAATACCCAATCTCTAAAAAATTTCAAATTCCCTTCCACTTTAACACTGCCGCAGATTCAATGTACAAACCGCGTTTCCCTACCAGCCAGAGGGGTCAAACTCTTCAGGAGTCGGCCGTCATCACGATTCTCGCTGTCGGATACGTATGTATAAATTTCGACAGCACTCGAAGCTGTTGGGAACCGGTTTTGGTTTTGTATTAGCATGTAACTCCGGCAGGAGTTGAAGTTGCGATGGCTTGTGGGTGGCTGGGCGAAGGAGGGAGGGTAATTACCTCCTTGGGGAGTCCCCCTCCGTGGCATAGCCGGCTATAGCCCCAGCACGGGTACAGAGGCTTCCCACTGCTCCCAGTGGTCCCGCGGGAACGGGCTCCGTGCCTCTCAACCTTCCTGTGGGTTCTCATTCGACCCAAATTTAACTCTGCGCGCGCGCAAACCTTCCCTCCGTGTTGCAAAAGCCCTGTACACGTTGACCACTACGATGATCATCCGGTGACCGGAGCAAAAAACTCCTGAACACATTGATTATCATGGTGGTCACTGGGTGATCGGAGTCACGAATGTTACTTAACCCTCTGGCTACTGTGCGCCACTATACTGGCAACCGTCGAGCGATCGTTTAGAATGATGCGCCACTATAGTGGCTCATTTGTTTCATGGCCTGCGTTGAGAAATTGTGGACAATACGTGCTAACCAACAAACTGTTTAACTTTTTTAATATAGTTCAACGTGTATTTCTATAATTGAACGACAACCGTTTGATTATTATTAATTAAATACTGTATATTGTTATTTTATTATTGGATTCTGCGAAAGTGGTGTAGTATACACTTACAACCTATTGGGCTTTCCAATAAAAGCTTTAGGACGTATTTTTGTAATAAAATGCACTTTAATTCAAATTGTGTTTTTTGAATTTTTATCATTGTTTATATTGAAATAAAGAAATCTGAAATTTTCCAAATTAAAATGCGTTTTATTACAAAAAAACATCCTGCAGCCCGCATTGAAATACCTTATATTAATACTGATAACATGTTTTAAAGCATAATTAATATTGTAAAAACAGTATAAGTTACAACCACATGATTTATACGAATCTTTACATACTTTTTGTCCATAGTGATTTGTATTTAAAACAGATTATTACACTGGGTCTGAGCAGGTACGGCTGTTTTCACTGCTGCAGTCAGCATGTTAACGTGTTTGATGTAAGAATCGAACAGATACGAATATTGATAAAAGTGGAATTTGCAAGCTTCCATCGCGTTGGAAAAAAATTCTTGAATCAAAGGGTAATTATATATTTAATTATAAATACGAAACAGTGCTCGAAAAACGCATCTGTTTCCAATCTTTGGAAACGCCACGAATTTTTCTGGGACACCTAATATTTCTCATGCGATTTGAACGAAACAATTTCGCAAAAATTTCTGCAAAACAAAGAGCAACGCACAGAGAAAAAATCCGTTGACGAATCAACATCGATAGCCAGGAACCACGAAAACCACGCCGCTGCTCCAAAGTCCGGCCAAATCTGATTTTAATCGTTGCTTGCCCTCAATTAAGGTGTCGCTGTATACTTTTGTGATAGCATCGCCGCCTTTCTGACGACGAGTGAAAACGGCCAATTCAATTAGGCCGCCTGATGCTGTGCCACGAGTCATTCCGCGGTTGATACGATTTTAATTGGCGTCATCGGTCACATTTTTGGAGCGTCAGAAATGATCCTGTAATTTTCTGAATGTCATCTGCTCGTCCTATTAATTTAATTTAGGCTGAAGAGCCGATCTGAAGGTCTTGATAGAAGATTATTAAATGTGCGTGGGCCTGTCATTAAGGTTTGTAGATTAAAAAGTAGACGAAATTAGGTGAAGTGTGAGAATATAATTGCTGGTGCGTATGGGAAGGTTCAAAATTAGTTTGCGGTTTTCTGAGACGTAGTATTGTCTTAAGACATAATAAAGCAGACGTTCTTTCAAGAACAATTAGGTGTAGGTAATGTACAATGTCTTCTAGTTGTGTATTTTTCTTGTGAATCGCATCTGCAGACTGAGAATTGGAAAATGTAAAAGTACATGAACTTGAGATTGTTTAAGAGGTAATGTAATTCTGTTTTTAGAAGAATATTGCCGTGTCAAAAATGGTCTATAGATAACATCGTGTCGTTCATTTTGGTGGCCCTACGGCTATACAGACTCCACTTCAAGGAACAGTATAATAACCTGGAAATCGAATATGTGCACATGTGATTGAATATATGAAACAGACGATTCTAAAATTACTAAAGTGATTTGAATGACAATAATAATTGTAACGATAACAATCTTTATATTATTAACCCCTTGCTTATAATAACGAGTCACACTCGTGATACGAATCATAGTCTATATGTTATAAATATCAGTTTCACTGGAATATAATTATCTTAACAATTTTCTATTGCAGCAGCCTTGACTTTCAAAGGATTATCTAAAAGAAATTGTACACGTCAACATTCTTCCTGTGTCTCGTCATTAGAGCAGTTGAGTAACAAACTTAAACCCATGTAGCCAATAAAAAATCGTTGACACTGTGAATGTAACTCTGTATCAGCTGAAAATGACAAAGTGTCCAAACATCTACAGAAAATAAACACAACTTCAAACTAAACCCTTTTTCATCGATAATATTAATAACTTTTACAACTACTATACTGGTTCTATTAGACCCTATTAGACATACTCACTAACGCGTCAGATGATCGAATAAATAATGATTGAATCAAAGCGACACCTACATGGTGACACGACAGTTAAACTGTCAATAGAAGATAATAAAATCAATCTGTAATAAATATCCAGCCAGTATGTTTAACAATACATCACACTATTTCAAAGAACACTATAAAATCATCATAATGCTTACTGTCTCTATTAGACCTTATTAGACACATTCATTAGTATAAATAATGATTAAATCTAACCGTTATCTACATAGTGACCAGTCACAGTCAAGGTATCAACAGAAGATAATAAAATCAGTAACAAATATCCCTTCCACATGTTTCACAATACTCCACACTGTTTCAATGAACACTATAAAATCATCATCCACAAATTATAAAAATCCTTCCGTCAATCAAACTCGACCAAATCACGAACCAATCGCGTCAAAATAAAACCAATCGATTAACCGAATAAAATCGCAGTGTCCTTTCAAGTCACCAGGGATGGTCTCAAAGAAATCCATCGACATCCAGGACACCCGGTACAGTGTCATCGGCACATGCCACTGTTAAGGGCAGGCCCATCCCCTCGGGAACACCACAAACAATAGCAATAGGCTAGCCAGAGTCACCCTTCGGCATCCTGCGACGATGTCCTACGACGGTATCCTTCGACCTTCCCACCCTAACGCCAACGGCGAAGAAAGAGAGCCACCGATGGCGAACGAACCGGAGGAAAGGAGAAAGTATACCTCCGGGAAAACTTTAATTTCTTTCGGAGAAAGATGGCTGTTCCTTGTACTTCGCCGCCGCACAAGGATCGCCTCGTAAGTTTTCTTGTGTACGTGCACGTGCACGGGTCTACGAGAGTGTGTGGGTGTACCAAGGCGGCCGTGTGTGCGCGTGCACAGATATAGACAGCAGTGGGCTCTGTAGGAATTAATTTGGCCGGATGTCCCTGCTGGGACGTCTCTTTGCAGCAGAACCGTTTGCCCGCGACGACTTTTCGAAACGGACGACTGTGTCCAGGCCAAAAATTGAACTTCGATCAGCTTCTATGGTTTCTGCTACCTGGTGCACCCTGACTGACTGGTGAAATCATCTAGAACTCCGATAATCGAGATGGATGTTCCATCCGTCGACTGTTCTATTTTGCAGTGTAATCTTCCATGTTTCATCCTTGAGACTTTCACAGCCAAGGTTGTTGTGATGATAGTGGAAAGTTCCGTTTGCGTTGCAGCTGATTTTATCAGAGGTCTGAGGACGAACTGATTATTTTGTGCGTATGAAGAGTTTCTCTATTTAAGTGAACCGTGTTGATGTCCCGGTTCATTGATCAGCAGCCACAGGTTTTAATTGATCACCTGATGAGGAAAAATTGTTTTAAATATTGGCAACACCGGTTGGGGTTGATTTTGGTAGTCCTCATTGTTCAGAGTACTACTGACAAGTGTTTTCTACAGGTCGGAGACTTTTTCTTCTTTTTAGGTGAACCAGAATTGCCTGATATAGATAATGTGTTAACAGCAACGTTGAAAGCAATGATGCGTGAACTGCAACCCATCCTAACGTTCAACGTAGCCACAAAAGCTTAACTTCGGCTAAATAAATAAAACAAATAGGTAATAATACTACTTCCTCTTACTGCTCTGTAAACCAGGCACCTCTAAGTTACTACATTGCCAATTTTTAATAATGTTTTACATATGCTCCTTTCTGTTATATATGTCACAGCTGAGTGGAATTGTCCTATCAGTCTATTGATCATATAGAAAAAAGATCTTGCAATAAACGTAAAACATCTGATGCCCTATACGAGAATCAGGTGTTGGTGTTCCTTACATGCCAACTCCGTTGATCTTATTACTTTTATTGTTCTTCCCAGTGACTATACTACGATTTATATTTTTTATAATCAATGCTAACGGATCGAAGACCACCATCAGAATTTGTTCAAATTGTTAGATGTGTCGTAAATCAGTTAGTGTATAGGCCTAAAGCACAATGTCCAAAATATCTGTGCATATTACAACCTTGATGTAACAAATTCACGTGCAATTGGAGTAAACACTGAGTCAGAGAATTTTCCGAAAATATCCTGAGATCGATCCGACGAAATTACCGTCGGTCGAACCGTATATCGCGGGTATCGATCGAGGTCATAGTTCACGACGCGAGATGAACCATAAAGCGGCGCACACACCTGCGTATCGTAAACATGACGCCGTATGCTCACCCCCCGTTTCCACCCTCCGTCACCCTGACGTAGCCAATTAGTCGAGGAATTAGCGTGACTGCGACCCCGAAATTATTGCGCTAACCGTGCCTTTTGACGTGCCAACGAAATGGTGGACGGTGTTTCAAAGAGCCCATACCATAGCACGCTTCATTTAGAACTTCCTCAATAACAAATTATGCCACTTTTTCCCTTGAAACGCAATCCTAAACCCTGCGAACCTCTTCCTTGTCAACGATACTCAGAAATCTTCTCGATTACGATTTTACAGTCGACAAACTTCGAACGTCTAACGGTAAGATGGTCCAGTTCAATGGCAAGTTACTTCAGTTCCTTTCTTTCGTTTAGTGTAAAACTTAGTAGACTATGTTTTCGATTAGTCTTGTACAAAGTACAATCACTCGAAATGGTTTCGCAGAGTGCAGCGCCCGAACCATGGACTGCGTTACAGCCCAAGGAGAGAAAGATTAGCATAAAGTTAGCACGGCACCCGATACGTATATGTTCGCATGAAAGTTAAGTTGACTGGTACCGGCCTTCTGGTCCCTAGACGCTCCGTCACATTTCGATACGAGCTTAATATCGTATTCTGGAACATCATTCACCGGCAGAACACAATTCCTTGCCCCATTCTCTCTAACGAACTTCAACTACAACCCTGGAACCTCATCAATATTATCTCAAATTTCAGACAACCGTCCCACAACATCAGACCACCGACTGACAATATTGTAGGATTTGTTTGATACGAACCTAATGTTGGGGGGATGTGGCTGTGAGCAAAGTAGATTGAGATATATATATATATATATATATATATATATATATATATATATATATATTCAAATATAAAATAATAACAATAAACAGCTCTGTAATGTACTCTTTCTCTGACTTTAAACTCCTAGTTCTGTCTGCCACACTTCCCATTCGTTCTCACACTATATTTTACACTTTCAATCATTCTTTCTCTTCCTCACTCTAAACCATACATCCATTCCTAAAATTCACTCGGTGATATTCGTCCTTGATCCTTTCCTCAGCCACACAATCCTTAACGCTCAGTCCAATCATTCACACCTCAGTCACACTGTCTACACAAATGCAAACATCCTTCGCACCAACTTGTCTCATTGTCAGTCACACTCACAATCAGTCAAAATACTCGAATATTATCTGAAATTTCAGACAACCTTCCCACAAACATCAGACGATCGACTCCAGCTCCTCTTCGCTACGAAAGAAGACTACCCGTTAGAAGGTAGACGCAAGAAACGCGAACAGAACATTTTTATACGTACTCGCCGCACACCGAGCCATCCATTCGACTTAAGGAAATTTTATTAGCTCACGTTTCCGCCTTGAAGTCGCCAGCGAAATTGCGCAGCGAAAAATCCCCGTGAAAAATTAAACTTCACCGTTTACGGTGAGCCGGAAGAACCGCAGCGACCAAAATTCCCGGAGAGTCTCGCGGCAGCACAGGGAGCAGCACCGTCGCGAATCTAATTTCCTCGAAGCAGCTTGAACTCATCCGAAGTTATCGGGACGATCACTGCTGCGAGAGATTAAAAAAGAGTTCGCTCTGGTGATGAAATTCAGGCTTTCATCAGGGATAACGAACATCGAATAACAAAGAGAAATATGGAGCGGAGACGAAAATTTTCAAGCTTGCAGAGCTGACGTCGCGGCTGGAAAACGAGATCTCCCGGCAAAAGATGAGACCGAGAGATACACGGCTGCGATCTAGGAGGAGGATCGTTAGTATGGCCTCGGGACACTGACTCGTGCTACCTTTATCTCCTCGAGTTACCAAGTTTTACCGCGGAGACTAAAGCGCCTCGACAACGAGTACCCTGGAGTTATTAGCGAGCCCTGGAAACTTCCTCGAGGCTTTCTCATTCGTTTGCGCGGCGAATAACAGGTGGTGCCGTT
This sequence comes from Macropis europaea, assembly GCA_916610135.2. Classification (NCBI taxonomy): domain Eukaryota; kingdom Metazoa; phylum Arthropoda; class Insecta; order Hymenoptera; family Melittidae; genus Macropis; species Macropis europaea. The sequence continues at coordinate 26,704,871 of OU744344.1, forward strand.
CTTTTCGCCGGCTCTCAGGCAACGAAATTCTGGAGAACCGTGCGAGACGATCGTCGTCAACCTGCTCTGAACACAATATGATTTTTCTGTGCTCTGGTAGTTAAGAATATTTAGTAAAAACAACAAATATTTTTGACTTCATCATTTTCGCAAGGCATTGATGTCTGCTCTCGTATGTATGCGATTTAATTTATTGGAATAGTAAGCGCGTAAAAGAAATAAATGAACATAGCTAAATATTTGTAATGTTAAGGTGGAGATCAGTTTGGCTTCTGAGCAGCTCAATTGTTGAACTGATAGTGATTATTATCGGGGTGTGAATCCCTGATGAAGTATCAGAATACTTTTGGAAATAGTATTCAACCTTCAGACACTGAGGTTTTCTAAAGAGTCGTCCCCTACATTACTTGAATTATTAGAAACGGAAAAGAAAAAGAAGTGATTTTGTACAAACTGGCATCAATCTGAAGAATGAACATCGACTTTTTATTAATATCTTGACCTTCAAACCATTCTACAAATTGTAAACGTCCTCACATTAATTACGAGTTTTTCATTTCACTTCCATGACAGTTGTCCACTCGTCTACTTCTCCTGTGAATAATTACTACAGTTCAGATGATAACAACGTACAAAAATTCATGAATGCAGTACACATGTACATAAATAAATCTGCAAAGTTTCATAGAGATATGTTGTTCAGTTTTGCCAAAAGAAAATTCCCAAAGTAGGCCGAAGACAGGAGAATAGCCCTATAGGCTACAGGATATCTGGTCTGTTGCTATTTCACGACTCTTAACAAATAGACTGATCATCACGTGTTAGCCACGAGATTTTGAATGACTATCAATTTCGAAATGAACCATACTTAGAATTTCTATGTCCTCGACAACACTCTCGACTCTATCTTAAATTAAAATAAGACAAAATGCGTCTTCAAAACATACCTGAAACCCATCGCCGTGACACGTACGAATATTCTCGGCAGGTCAATCGGAACGAAAGGTTTTCGGGATCGAAGCCGTTCGTGTAAACGCGGCGTCTATCAGTCGACAAACAGGTGCACGGTGTGTAAACACTAATCCAACTCGTAGACCGGCAGTGGTTCGGAAGCAACGGTGGTACATCCAGTCGCAGTTGCAGCGGCGGTGCAGTTGCAGCTGTAGGAGTTTACCGCTGCGAGTACAATCGTATTAGATATGAGCGGGGAATAGCGGTGCCGGGAGAGCGAGTTTATAATGACGGAACGAGAAGGTCTAGTCGCTCGAGACCGTATAATATTTTCTCCGTGTGTTGGCCAGACTGCACACCGGGAAACCGCACGCACCGAAATGCACGCGCGAGCGCGCCGCCCCCATTAGAAATCGCCCACCGAAACACCCAATTTAACTTTTAGTCTACGAAAAATATTTTGAGTCGCGTTCAGGTAGAAGCGTTTGCTCAGAAGCTTGTTATAATTGTATCAGTTATTAATCTGCTGATTGGTATAGCCCTGTTAGCGTCAGCCCATTCTGTAACTAATGCAGGTGTGTATGAACTTTGTTCATGTTTAGTTAAGGATTTATTTCCCTCTTCACTGCTGAAAACGATTAACAATAAGATGTATAAACACGTGACACCTCGCTTTGAAAATCATATGATTTTAAAAAATTTAATGAATCTAAAATATAATAGACAACATTCGTTAAATACTTAATATCAATCAGTGTGTATGGTCCAATCATAAATAAACAGAATATAAATAATACCTGAAATTCTATTCCATAACACGCTCACTGTTGTAGAGATTATTGACGCCTCAAATTAACTTAAATTAAATAAATACTAATTTTGATACAATTTTGAGCAGACTTAACATTGTAATAATAATGTACAATAATAATTACCCGATCGAGTAGGTGAATATTTTTTGCCTCTGTCATTTATACTTACACGTTGAATGCTTGAGGGTCACTGATGACCGACACCTCAAATTCAATTTAATTAAATAATTATTGATTGTTACAAAATTCTGAGCAAACTTCATACTGCAACAATAATGTAGGAACAGAAGAACACGATTGAGTACTCAAATCTTTTCTTCTTTACGATTTACATAAAAAATAGTGAACTATGTTGTCTGGTTAGGTATGGCTGTTTTCACTGTGACACACAACGTGTTCAAATAGAATATTACTTGTCCGACTATACATGGCTGATTTCACTGTAGAAATAAACAGACATTTTTGTGTCAATTATCACCACTATCTTTTTAAAGAAAATAATAATTAAAAATGTCCTGAAATATTATCGATGAGTGTTAAAAAATTCCCAGAAGCTTCTGCTAAACGCGCGCCACAGTAGAAATTCCCGTAACTGGTCAGACGCGAGAAAACACCGTTTTACAAATATATATCCTCGAAGGTTGAAAGGAGAAGAAATATTAAAAAACCGAGCGGTTTGCCGTGGCGGCATTCGCAGGTAAAAATTTGCAAATTTCCTCGGAGAACTTCGAACGCACCGAGCCGAAATGAAAAAAGTTACCATCATTGCGACTGCTCAGAAAAAGGGAATATTACATTCTACGCGCAGAGACGTAATTGCAGACACACGATCCGAGCCTCTGACGATGAAAAAAATAATTACGCGGAGTTGGTGAGATTAAAAAACCATGCAATTTTTGCGCCAACCATTTTCCCGCCGCTGCTGGTCAAATAACATGGGGGTTGATTTACAGGGCACATTATGTGCGCATTGGTGAGCATTGCATTCTGAACTGCACGTACCATATTTCACGCACACGCGTGTATTTATGCAAGATCGTTTTACGAACAAGCGTTAGCAGATGTTGCTGAACCATACGGAGAAACACCCTCCGCGTTTCTAAGATCTCCCACAATGTGCTCCGCACCTAATTCTATCACCATAATAGACGCTTTCTACCTGCGTAGAATACGACTGACGAGATTCTACCCCTGCACGAATCCATAAGTGCAATTCTGTAGGAGTAAGTGTGTTTGTTTGAAAATCTGGTCTACTTTTAGAAGAATAGATTCATGCAAACGTGAACTAACAAATACAAGGCTAAGTTAATGGAATTCTTGTCCAACCTAAGTGAACCTACTTACAATATTTTTGATACTGTACCAATCCAACTGAATATGACTGAACCTACTAACAGTATTCTTGATCTCTCACCAATCCAACATACTCACACTCAAACCTAATATTATTTCTCGAAATACTCAGACAATTCAAAATTACCCGTCTAAATGTTCAACCTCTTGGCAGTATTTTCAGTGCAACCCAACCTGACCTAATCTACTGACAGTATTCTTACAATTAATCCAATCCTACCCAATTGAACCTACTAACAACATACTTTATGTCCCACCAACTCAACTCACTCATACTAAAACCTTACATTTTTTTTCGAAACACTCAGTCAATTCAAAATCGTCTGTCCAGACCTTCAACCTACTTACAGTATTCTTAATTCAATACGCCTAAGCCAACCTACTGACAGTAATCTTGTCGTGATCTGTACTTTCGAGTGCATCGTTAGCAAAGTGCAGCGCAGGTGCATTCTTAGAGTACGCGAGCGCGCGCGTCCACGTGTGCGTTTGTTTGTGCGCGATACCCTGTGTGAATGCAGGGAACGAGAGGATCAGGAGAGAGGAAGAAACGGGAGAGAGAAGGAGAGAGGTAGAGGCGGTCCCAAGGGATACGTAGAGCTGTGCCACGGCCCGAGGCAGCTCGTCACCTGGGACAGCCTTATATCGGCGAGTACAGTCGCAGCGAGAAAGTGCCATTGTACCTAAAGCCGTTTTCCTTGCTCTTGATCAACAGCCATTCGAAAACAACCGCGGTTCGTGACTCGCCATGTTCCCTCGCGAGGGTTCTGATAGATAATGTTTCGACAGGGATGATACGGTGCATCGTATTAACACCAGCTTCTTATGAAAGCCTCAAAGAACATTCCTTCGGAATTCAGTTAGATGAATGAATTTTCTTAAATTCAATGAATGCCAGTTCTGATCAAATCCTAACTGATATCACTGGGAAAATAATAGTAAAACGTAGAAAGCTGAATAGAACTGAATAGTTCGATATCTTTGTTGTCCAGAATGTGTATTTCAACAAATATTTTTTACTGTGCTTGACTAGGTATTGCAATGTTCACTAGGACAGTCAACATGGCAGGGTCTATCACAGCTGCAGTGGAACTGTCACTTCCATTAACTGATTATATACAGTGCTCTTTCTAGATACAACCAAGCATCATTAGAAGCAGGAACTGTAGTATCGAACTTTTTTTACTATGCCTGACTAGTTACTGCAATGTTCACTAGGCCACGCGCCGTATTAGTGTCCATAACAGCTACATTGGATCTGTCACTTTCATTAACTGATCATGCATAGTGTTCTAATTACGTAGAACAAGCATCATTTGAAACAAAAACTGTAGTATCCAGAAATCTGTACCACATCCTTATTGATCAACGCATTCACTGCTATTGTTCACTTTTCTCAAAATACAGAACTACGTTTCAGACACCTCCCGAGTAGAACCTCTAAGCTACCATTGCAGTGCTAGAAGTCTGTAGCATATCCTCATTGATTAACCTATTCACTATACTATCCACTTGTCTGACACTACACAACTACATTTCAGACACTTCCAAGTTAGAACCTCTGAACTACCATGTAACATCAACCTCCTCAAATTATCTCAACACCCTGACTGTTATCAAGAATTCACAAACATCTACAAAAATGCATCAGAGGATACACTGCAGAAGAATGAACAATCCACCTGAGGAAATTTCTCATTGAATCTCCAAACATCCCAATAATTAGCAAAGAATCACAACAATAGGCGGATCAGAAGACACACAGAGGACAGAAAAGTGATGAAAAAAAATCTGGATGGTAACAGAGGAATAAACAATCTACCTGAAGTAATTTCTCGCAGAAGCTCCAAACATCCCAATAATTAGGAAAGAATCGCAACGATGGGAGGGCCATGAGACACAGAGAGGTCAGAAGAGGGAAGGACAAAAATCGGGAGGGTAGCAGATAGAAGAAGGAAGGCAAGTGGAGACGTAGGAAAAAGAGAGAGAGAGAGAGAGAGAGAAAGAGAGAGAGAGAGAGAGAGAGAGAGAGAGAGAGAGAGAGAGAGAGAGAGAGAGAGAGAGAGAGAGAGAGAGAGAGAGAGAGAGAGAGAGAGAAGAGAGGAAAGTGCGAAGAGGCAGCGGGGCCAGATCCCTGGGGACTCGGTGCTCTCCTCTGGCGCTGCCAGCACTCGGGAACGCGAAAGAGGAGAGGAGAGAGGAGAGAAGAGAGGAGAACTAATCAGCTCGACGCATGCGCACTGGGCTGTTCTCCTGGTCCCTCGGGAATCCCCTGGCATTCCCCATAATATACCCTCGCCCAACTCCCCTCGCGTGTTCTCTCTCTCCTCTCCTCGTCCCTCGGCGCCCTCTTTGCCTCCGCGTTCTTCTCTTCCTCCTGGATCCTACGTCGCAACTATACCAGCTACAGGACTTTCCAGATTCCCACGGGAGAATGGAGATCTTCCCTCTCCCTCCCCGCCGCCGCGTGTTCGAGTTTTTGAGCATTTTTTTTGTTGATCCTTATTACCGCGGAATTTATGGGAGATACCGTGCGCTGGACGAAATCGAAGTTGAAGGCAGAATTGGAGGATGTCTGGACATTTTCGAAAGTGGTCCGAAGGAGAGAACTGGTCTGTTTTTGAGTTTAGAGTTTCGCTATGATTGGTTGATCTAATAAATTGCTGTAGCTCAAATTAGATGAATTTATGAACACGTTGAATGATACAGTGAAAACAGCAGTAGGTAGTCAGACACAACATAATGTACTGTTTCTAATAGAAATCCTGAAGGACAAAATATTCAGGTGTACAGTCCTGTTTTTATGTCCCTCCATGAATGTTACAATGTAAAAATTGCTCAGGATTGTGTAATAATAAATAGTTGCTTAATTAAACTTAATTTTAAGTGAAAAAGTTAACGTGTTAAGGAGATTGGTCAGCCTTTTCAGGGCTACTGATACACTTTGCTTTAATGACTACAGTGTTGTAACGAATAAATATTCACCAGGAAATGTCCTAACAAAGAAAAGAGGTCTTGTAACCCGATTGACAGTGGACCAAAATTATATCATCTATTTTTTGAATTTTAATCAATTTGACCCAGAAGAAATTAAAAGTACAGTATTATTTGTTACATTTGCGTTTGCAAAATAAGAAGAGTTTGTGATTGATTATTGTGTTTCATTCTCCAGTCTAGACTAAGCGATTTTTTAAATTTTATCTATGAAAGCAGACGAACGCCTCCATATTTATCAGGATTATTTAAGAGACAGGGCAGATGCTGCTTCTCGAACAGCTTTCGCATAATCTTCCTACCACCCTCTCACTTTTCGTCACCCACCATCAGGTCGAAGGACCTTCCAACTTCTCCCACTGGGATCCGGGATTCCCCATTTTCTTAATGTCAGAGATTTCAATCCGTCGCGAAATCGGCTCGACAACTTTTCCTTCAACAATTTTCGGATACTCCGAGACCTCGTCTGACCATCAAATTCCTCTACTACTTGCGACAGACCCCTTCGAAGACTATAAAATGATTCAGGACACTTTGTGCTGAATATTGTCTACGTCACAAATAAATTAAAAGCCTCTTCAAGGCAGAATCTAAATAGACAGGAATCTTCTGCTGAATATTGTCTGCCTCACGAATTAATTAAAAGTCTCTTCGAGGTAGAATCTAAATAAACAGAGGATACACAAATTGTGAATTTTCAACTCAAGATATGAATTGTTATTTCTGAAAGTATATATTTTACGAAATCCAAACTAAGGAATATTCTGCTGAAATTTGTCTGCCCCACAAATTAATTAAAAATCTCTTCAAGGTAGAATCTAAATAAACAGAGAATACGTAGATTGTGGGTTTTAAATTTTGAGAATGTATTTTCTTTGTTTCGTGGTATTTAATGTTTCACAATTTACCCTGTTTGAAGATATTATTAAACGCTAATACGCTTGATTTATATTTTCAAAATTCTAGATATGTACAATGTTATTATATGACTATTATTATAAGCATTACCCAAGTGTTTATACTTGGAAAAGATGCATTTCCGGATCTATGTTTGATGTAAAGTTTGCGAGTTGATAAGTGTTAAATAAATAAATTTCGAATACCTACATACATGATGTCTTCTGTATCAGCAAGTAGAACTCGTGTAAATAAGCACAAAACTCCCCCCTGAACGTCTCTCACCCCAATACAGACAACAATGAAATGGTTCATTGATGTAACGTCACCCCAGCGTCCTTCCTCTCGCGCTTCTTTCAATTTCTTCAATCAATTTCCATTCAGCGGGTTGAACGAGATCCTTGAAAACCCGTTCTCATTTGTTTATTGACTCGTCTGTAACATATGCGCATCGCTAATTCCTAATTGGCTGGATCCGGTCTGACAAAAAGGATACAGAGAAAGGGGTGCACTGATAAAGGAGCGCGTTGTCTGAATAATCGGAGACCCAACGGGGTTCACCTGACGGAAACAGCCCTTTCCGAGGGAAAAAAGGTAGCAAACGCGCGAAACCCACCCTCCAGTTCGATTCAACCCTGTTGATGGTTTCTGTAAGGCGTCAACCCCCGTCCTCCTTCTATCTGCAGGATGAGACTCAGCTAATATTCTCAGGATAATCAAAATACCTCGGTGATGTGCAAGCTGGTGAATATGGGAGATTCAAGTGGGATTCTGATCGTTCGAGAGTATCGATTAGTGTTGTTTGGAGCGTCAAAATTGACGAGAATGTTCGTGAAACTGTTGAAGACAATTGGATGTACAAAAATGCAGAATTTTTGGATTTAAACTTTTCATTTGTAGTCGATTGTGTAAATTTCACATTGTAACAATAATGTAGAAACACGAGACAGTAGTTGAGTATCCAAACCTTTTTTTATTGCCGATTTATATAAAGAACAGTAAGTTATATCGTGCCTGATCAGGTACGACTGTTTTCACTGTGGCACTCGATGTATCAACACATTGGAAAAGTATTACTATTAGACAAGACTATCCCTGGAAATCACTAACCTTTGCAATTATAACAAAAATGAACAGAGTGTCAGAGTGAGAGAAACATGTTTTAGATCATTTTGGTGAGTCAGCAGCTACTCGAAATAGTAATAATTTTGATATGAAATGGCCCGGGACTCATCGCGTGGGTCATGTCAGTTAAATAGTATTAAATACTTTACATCAATATTCAGTATCTATTTCTTCAAACGTTGTTTTACAATCTGAGTTATCACTTTCAACGTATAATTTGTACTTGTCCTGCCGATTCATGCCATAGTCATCACTATCCTATCTAATTACTCTACGTCTGTTTCTTCAATTAATTTCTGATGAAGACATGAAGTCTTAACTCTCTTCAACATTTGCAACTTGATCTTAAAACCAATAGCAGTTTTATTATTTTTTATACACCCTGCCATAGCTGAAACTATTAATAACAACTAAATATTCATCATCTAACAATTACTCAATTAATCCTTAAAAAACGGAGAACTTCCAATGGAATATTCTCTCCAGATAATCTAATCACCACAACATTTACTTAAACAAATTGTAAATATTCTTCTAAATAAAAAAATACACCCTATTTTGCAATTCACCTTTCTCATAATACAACTCTCCTAATTCCTCTTCAAAGAGTGATTGTTAATACTGATCTCCATACATGCCCCAGACGCTGAGTCATCAACTAACCATCTGAGACACTCCACGACTCACACGCTGGGTCATCGGTATCGAACCCGTCAAGCTCGTTCCAGGGCTCCTCGTCTAATCTGGCCTAACGACTCGAACAGCAATTTTTTTCGCTATAAAATTTCGGTGACTGTTACGTAACTCGGAAAGATTCACTCCCACTCTCGCTGCTCTTCCTCTCTCCCGAAGGAGATCCGACTTTCATCCGTTCCTCCCTGTACCGGCCGATTATTATTTCAGGTTACCTTTCGCCAAGTGTACTTGCGCGGGCTTTATACTCGAAGGTAAAACCGGCTTGGAGGAGCTCGGAACGAGGTTGTATCCCCGAGGAGGCCACCGACTCCCACGGGAGATGCCTCGATGCCTCTCCTCTCCTTGACTCTCGTCTCTCTCCTCTCTCCGTCCCACCTGGTTCGCCTGAAAACATCGAGGAAGCTCCACCGTTTCTTTAATACGCGGACTCCGGCAACGCTGCTCATTACCTCGGAATAAAATACCTTGGCAACCCTTGATTTTCCTACCGTTTACCAACCCTTCTTATACCAGCTGTCGACGAGGAACATCCTGCGAAACATATTCACAATGTTGAAAATGTTCAGACCATTCGAACGGTTCGACGGGTCGATGAACAGGTCGATACTCTAGTCTGGTATGTTCTTCCTAGGCTTCGTTCTGCTTAATGGAATTGTTTCTGTTGTTTATTCTGGGTATAGTACATAGACTGCGGATGTTTGTGCATTGACATTTAATAACTTAGCTATATAAAAATTAGATATTTTGAAGATTTCAGGGAGCAATGCTGTCTTGTTGAAGTTTCATTTATTTAATAGTATTAACGTAGGGAATGTGGAAGTCTAAAAGTGTATGTTCGTATAAAAAGTCAGGTTGGGTCAACTGAAATTCATGTATATTATTTTATTCGCTTCGTATGTGGTCTTCTTAACATATTCTCAAAAATAAACGACAAAAATAACAATATATCAGGTTGAGTCATAAATAACTTCTAGTTTGTCTTCAATTTATTAAATAATTCATTAAACAATAATTTTTGTAAGCTTCAGGGCTGTTTACTTTCTGATATGAAGCTAAGATCAGTTACACAGATAAACAACGTGAATTTTTAAGAATAAAAAATCTATTATACCTCGATAGTTATTTATAAGTCAAGCCAATACAACGTGGAATGTAAAAAAACTATAAATCACCTTAACGTCTCCACCCAGCACACTTCTACCTAAATATTCTGAAGTCCCTAATAATCTACTTTGATCCTCCAGGAGCTATTCTTCTCTGTTAGGTCGATCAAAAAATACTATTGTGTCTTTCAGTTCAGTTTATACAAAACCATGAACACTATGTGAACTGAAAAGGCAAACTAAATTTAACAATAACAAGCTGACTTTTTAAAGAAAAGTTCGACCTAATTATCCCATAAACTTAAAACCGTTACAGATGAACGCGGACACCCTGTAGAAACGTATCTACATCCATTTAACTAATGAAAGCATATGAATGAACCTGATCTTTTCAGGTATAATTACGTGTGCCTATTCACCCGGTGAAGAGTTAACCCTCCAGAGGTTCTCGATTTCCGAAGAATATTCTACACAGCTCCGCATAAAGCTGTTCGTGGAAAATGTTCCCGGTACGGGCGTACAGTCTGCTCGCACGAATCGATGTAATTCGTTTAATTAAGATTCACTGCGAGTTTTCGGCCTGTGTCGCGTAACAAACGGACAATTTTTCGCCTAATATCTGATTCATTGTTTCGCGACAGTATTTTTTCGGTGTCCTCGTCCGTGGAAACGGACAAATGAGTCTGTTAACGAAGCGACCAAAAAAAAAATTGCTACATTGTAACAAACATGCACACAAGTAAAAGAAAAAAAAGGAAACAATGGATATTTAACCTTCATAGGACAATGCAGATGGACCTTCCAACATGTTTTTTGACATAACTTCATGAATCAATTTTTTTATTTTCGTTTCCTATCTTCTAACTGTCGCTTACGCACTGTTGATATTTGTATAAAAAAAATGATTTAGCTTTGCTACCCTACAATATGTAGGATGGTGCAGAAGTAATGGAGCAATAAGGATGATATATTAATCTTGACATAATTTATTCACTGCTTCTGTGAGAAACATACAGTAGAACCTCGATTATCTGAGCAGTGGTCAGCGAAAAATCATCGTATGTCAGTTACAAAATAGAATTGTCATTAATGACACTGTGTACTTAATTTTGTAACAACATATATTGTTGCAAATACATAGTAACAACGTGAGTCATCCTGTTAGTGTTACAGTACTATTGATATACAGCGTTGTTTAGAACACCCTACAGAAAAAAGTCTGGAGGAGTAAGATCATAAGGTTCAACAATTGTGTTCCTGAAATAAAAATATAAAAGTGTCGATACACAAATCATGTTATGCTAGCTATTGTTTGGTTGTCTCATTACTTCTGCGCCACCCTGTGCATAGGAAAAAAACTACTTTAGCTAACGAAAGAATATTTCTTGTGGTTCACACCGTTACGACACCAATAAATTTCAAAGTTTTAAAAGTCACTATAAAGCATAACATGATCACTGTCCTTCCTGAATTGAACGTCAGACCTGAAGCAACATTTATGTAATTTGTATCTTAACGAAACCTTTGTTCCAGAAGTAGGGATAAAAAATTTCACAATAACAATATTTCTAACAGCTGTATAAATAAAATTCGTTTTTCAGGTGTTGTAATTTATCTATTTCTTTAACAGGTTCCCTGCCCCGTGTACCGTGTTCGTTACATGCATCAATTTAATTTTGATTACATAACTACCAGCCCTTATTAAATTTTGAGCAACATTAACGTTAAAATGATAGTAGAAATATAAAGTGTAATATTAAATATATAAATATTTGTACGATCAACCACCTGTTTTAATAAATAGACATTTTCGCATGTCTGTCTAGTTATGGAATTTTCTACTGTGGCAGAAAATATATTAAATAAATTTACATATGTAGTATACTCTCTAGTCCAGAAATGTAGAAAATAAATGTAAGGATTCTGTACCTCGTACGATTTTTAACATGTTTTAGAGCGCGGCCCTACAAGGGTTAACGATGCACGATCGAGAAAACTATCGGTGTATCGTTAGAGGTACTATTGTTCTTGTAGCCGTACTTTGGACGCGATATATCGACATAATAAGCACGGTCGGATCACCTTTACCACCTGAGCCCCTATTACCATTCCGAAAGGAATTGCCCCGGCCAGCACTTCTTCTCCACCCCATATGCTATGCACGATACGTGGAGAAATTGCGACTGCAAACAACCCTCCTGTGAAACTTAATGCGACTACACGGAAGGTGACGTTATTAGATGTTGCAATTTTCAAACGACACCGCCCCGATACTTGCAAAACTTTCTCCATCCGACCAGAGCTGCGCTTCGCTTTCATGCAAATTTAGTGGCTGCTGCTTAAAACACGGGTGTGCACGTTCACGGGATTTTTGTTGTCTTTGGACAATCGATAGAGATTAAATGTGAAAGGAAAATATGAAGTATAGGCAGTTTTAATTACTATCAACCCGTTGACTGGGGTGGACGAGTTATGTCGTTCTATGGAATTTGCTCTAGCATGAGCAAGGCGACTGTTAATCGGGCTTATAGGATTTGTTTATGGATATTGAAAACTGTTGACCGAAGAGGGTGATTTAACGAGTCATTTGAAAATGTTTTTAGGGTGGGCAAGACAATTTACCTACCTTTTATTAATTTTTAACTGCAAACTAAGAATGAGCCAGGTAACAGGTTAAAGGTTGGATATTATGAAAATTCTAAATATTATACACAGAAAATGTTGAATGAAAATGTTTCAATATTGGATTTCAATACTTTTGTTAGATTTCTGGTGTCTGATAAATTGTCAAAAATTATAGAAAATTCTGACCGTATAAGTAAATAACAAATAGTTTTATTAATAAATAAAGAATGTGACGTAATTTCTGATACGAACAACAATAGTTAAATACTATGAAGAACAATTCCAAATACTACATGCAGTGAACCTTAAACAAAAATGTTGCAACATTAGATCCTCTTTATTTTTGTTGCGCTACTGCTGTTTGATGGATTGTCATAAATTATTAAAAATCACAACAGCTTTCCAGCAATCACTAGAATAAAATATTGCAGGCACAAATAAATTACAAATAGTACTAATACTAAATAAACCATGAACCTCAACTCATGATACAATCAACAGTACTATACACACCAAACAACAACTGAAAATTTTGCAACATCAGACCCACAATACTGCTGTCATATTATCGATATTTCACAGACTATCAAAAATTATTGAAAATCATAAGCATCTGATCGTTTCGTGCAGTGAATTTTCATAAATCTCTTGACAGATTTCGAACACTCTGCGCGATGAAGTATCGCGGGCGGAGAACCGTCGTTACGCCGGTAACAATGGGCAAGAATCGAGGGAGGTGCACTCGGTGCATTCTGGTGCATTACTTTTATCAGTCCTCCCGGGACCTTGCGTTGCAGTTCTGCGATGCAACAATGCGTTCAGACGCATCGTCATTGTTCGTACGCGCTCAAGAAGCACAGAACCACCTTAGACTCTATGAATATGGGATTCCTTCATCCCGGAGGATCCTGCGTGCACCGTTTCAACGGATGCACCGTGCAGCGACGCCTTTTCACGCGAACACGGGGATGCATGCACGCATTCCTGTGAAATCGTCTCGAATGATTCATTAATCACAAGTTTTTCAGATGCTTGTAATCTAGCATAACTCGTTCTTTAATATCATTCACGATTGTTTAAATAATATTTGAAGATAAGAGATTTTCAATCACTTTCGACAGTCTGTCACATACCAGGAATGACATATTTATGTGTTATAATATTTAATGCAATTAATAGTTAACGATTACAACTGAAATTATTTTAATCGTTAAAATTAAATATTTAAATGGAATATTTCGAAAATAAATTAAATATTTCATATATTGTCGAATTAAATATTTAACCGGCAATTGGATTAATCAAAGTTATAAGTGTGGTGCAAATAACTCTGACGTGCATAATTTACAAAAAGCATACGACTAATACAACTATAATTAAATTTTGATTAAAAACTAACAATTGATAATTAACGATTAATATTTTTAATCAGAGATTGATGATTAACGATTAATATGTTTAATCAGAGATTGATGATTAACGATTAATATTTTTAATCAGAGATCGGTGGTTAAAGATTAATGTTTATATTTAGCGATTGGCAACTAATTTCATCAATTCATTAAATCAATCAAATTCTTTTAATCGAAAGCATTAAGCAATCAATGAATTGAAAATTTTCATCAATTGATGTGCAACATTGAGCTATGAACGAAGTGCTTGATGTCTACTGTTATAACATTTTCATTCGATGTTTACTGTCTTTTGAATTGTTTTTTAGCATGCTACGAGTAAGCTATAGGAGTATAGAACGAAAGAGTATAGTAATAACCTTCTGAATGTCGACTGAATGCTCGCTGCAGCTCCTCTTCCTCCTCTTCGTCCTCTTCATCTTCTGAAATACAAAGTGACAAAGGATGAAAATTTCAAATCGATTTCTAATCAGACATATTCAACAAAATTAACTCAATTCATAGCTAAATATAATTTACTACATATATTGGTTTGATATTATAAAAATTAGGATTGTCACTACAGCAAAGTCGGCGAAAGGAGGCACTTCAAGGTCACTCGTTATTCACTCAATCACATCTCAATGTGAAGATCTTATCATTTTGAAAATTTAAATGAACGTGAAAAACAAAAGGCATCGTTCGCTAGGATGCAAAATATTTAACAAAATGAACATTTGGATCGCCACGTTGTGTTAGTTGAAAATTACAAACTTTCTAAATTTGTACAGAATACAAATATAAATTTCAAATCACAACTATCATTTCTCATCATTTTTTAACTGGTTCTATTTGACCTTACTATATATATATGTATGTTTATTAATACCACACACGATTAAATAAATAATGATTGAATCTAACAATAAGTGTCACCCACGTATGACAATCAAAGTATTAAATGAGACAAGTAACCATGAGCTGCCCTATCTCTGCATCTCTAAGAAATTATATACGAAGCACCCAAGAAGTAACCTTAAACAATCTAAATACAACTCAAACGAAGTTGCAAATTTCGCACATCAATTAATTATTTAAAACAAAAACGTACGGGCACGGTCGCTGCGGCAGATGGAAACGAGAGCACGCGTTAAACGGCAAACTCACCCAAACACTTAATAACGAGAAAGTATTTAGTGACACTCACGCTTAATTCCCGTTGTCTCGTTATCCTGCTCGGTTACCTCCAGGACATTCTGCTCGTTCCCGTCGTCCCACTCTTCGTCTCCTGCGGAGAGAGACGAACGACCATTAATTCCGTTTCATTTGCATATCATACCGGCGAAGAATGGAATCTGTATTCGCGAAGGAAAAACAACGAATGAAATTGTGATTCTTCCGACGCGGTCGCGTGCACGCGCGCCTCGCATTCCACAGCACATGAATATGGATTCGACTAAAGATTTACGTATCGAATGCGACTCTGCAAATGAATTGATACTCGACTTAGCGAATAGCCGTCGAAAATAGTCGAATGATCTATTAGCTCGGTTCAGTGATGGCCATGGGAGGCCTTTCCCCACTCTACGTCCACTCCCCTCAAATAGGCTGTGATCTAGAACGACTATGAACCAAGGGGGAACCAGGAGTGGAGAATTGATCTAGAGTGGGGGAAGGTCGAAACTCCCGTGACCATCATTGACTTAGTTGGTCGTTCGATCCTCATGGTACTTCGTAATCTCAAGAAACGCAACAGGATCCTTCTGGTGATCCATTTGGAATTTTCATTGTACTCTAGCATCTAGGCGAAAGAATTTCTCTAGAACACTTTTAACGTTATTGACGCTCACGATTTTTTTCCAGTTAAATAATTTCTCAGACCCCTAAACAGGTGGTAGTCTGTTGGTCCAGTGTCTGGATTATATGCTGGGTGAATCATTATTAAAACTAAATTTCTCTAATTTCTGTTATGTTCATCTTGCCACACGTGGCTGGTATCCTGTTGAAAGAGGACTCCTCTTCTGTTGAGCAATCTTGAAATTAGGGGAATTTGCAGTACATAGACCAGACATTGCACCAACAGACTATATACCTTCTGTTTAGGAGTCTACAAAATGATTTGACTGGACAACAAATGGTCAAAATATGAGAGGACATTACTTATGGGATAACCTAATACGGTATAACGGTACTACAAATTTTCGCTAATACATTTTTCTATGGCTACAGAGGAAGCTTTTCGAATCGATAGGTGGCTCGTAAAGCATCTAGTTAGCCGGCCGTTTCGTATCGATGGTAGATCACCGAGTTACCATGCCGAAGGACCGCTCGTTGTAGTATATCATCAAAAGCGAAACGACGAGGCGTGTTTCCAACGTGAAATATACCCGCGGACCGCACCGGCGTTGGCTACCGTACACCGGAGCCATCCGTTTGTCACGTGGGACCACAAAATTAAACTTAAAAAATTACACCCCTGTCCACGTGGCCAACAGGTCGTTTGTTATTTTGCATTCGCCCTCCAACCCCTGGTTCCGCCTCTTTCTCTCATCCATGTGATTCCCTCGTTCGCCGTCTTTCTCCCTCGACCCTGTCACGAGCTGGAACTTGCCACTCCGGCCGATTGCCACCGTTTACGAAGGTGTCGAATGCGGATTTTTTTGCCCGAAACCAACCGGCCTCAGCTTTTACCTAAACGAGAGCGTTCGTCAACCGGCTGCGACTGATTAACTCGTTTACACAGACGCGACGGTCTCAAGTTATTCAATTTCGATTGGCGGGCTGCTGAAGGTCGCTGAAAGCTGACACGTATCTCCTCTGTTTTCTTCGTCACCGAAGAATCATAGAGCACGTTAAAGCAGATTTTTACCACGTGCCCTTCGTTGCCTGTAGCTGTAGAAGGGCTCCAAAAAGGAGCACGTGGAGCAGTAAGTTAGAGAATCGTAATATCGTAGGCTTCTCTACGTCAAAATTGCTCCAGCCGCATACACAGAAATACGCCACACGGACAGTTTCCACTCTGACATTGGTATCAGTTAGAATTTAATCATTATTTATAACTACAGCGTTCCCCAACTCAAGATGAGTCATCGTGTAACGAAAATGAAAAATTTTCTATTTTGTATAATATACTGATGAACGTATTACAAATGAACAGAATGAAAATGAGTCCAAACACGATCTGATTCCGTTCAATTGTTATTAAAATTTTTCATAAAGTGGATTCGGTAGTCGGAATGTTTCTGATAACAAATAATCTTTAAATAGTTCACCATTGCGCACTTGACGTTAATAAAATCGTCAAAAGAAAATAATTGGGAGCAGTGTTCTAGCAGTTACGAAGCAACCATAAAGCGCCCTAAGAGTGAACCACGAGTCAGACAGCAACGTGTTCCGCATGCATGGTAATCGCAAAACTTTGATGAAGCTTTTGAAAGAAGAGTCCCGTGACCCATCGACTTTATTGGAAAGCCTCGAGAACGTCGTGGCGTGGAAGGAGCATTAGCCTAGCAGACGAAGAGAACAACGAGCGCATCAAACCGAGGGTGGAAGGAAGGTGGTCTTAAATATTCCAGAAGACATCAGCCGTGGCAACCACCCTTCGATTGAACCTTCGCACCCTCTGCCCTGTCACCTGTCAAGGCTTCTGTCGAGCCTCGTGCCACCCAGTCGCGAGTTAATGGTTCATCCATCATCGAGAACTCCTGCTTTCGAAGTCTTTTCCGCTCTGCCTTGTCTCGCTAATTGTCGCTGAACTTCGGAACAGGTAATCCAACCGACTGTCTCTGAAGAAGCGTTCTTTAAAATAATGATCTGTGGAAGTTTAACTACCTAGGGACCCTCTAGGACCTAGCGCCTTGAATTGCACCGATTTCAATAGCACAGAACGCAATCACAAAATTCTATGAATCGTAAGTGTCACATCACAAAATCAGTTAACCATATCATTCGAGGGTTGTCCACATATAAACTAACTGTAAGCTCACAACATCTGCAACAAATTATCTTTAAACGCACCTATAAAACTTACAGCGCGTGTCATCAGAATTAAAGAAGGAAACCAATTATCTGAACGCTCTGCAGATGATCCAGATTGGCTTCAATAGACACCCAACGGACTGTTAGAAACATTCATCAGATCAGCGCGAGGATGGGTGATCCTCTTTGATGCTTCTGATGCTGTCGACAATATAGTGCATCGAAACACACTTAATCTGTAAGTCTAGGGCTAAACGATCATAGCACTCGATGCTGTGTTACGTGCATAAAATCCTTCGAAACTCCTGAAAGGTTCTCAGAAAAATCCACCTGGCAGCACAGTTATCCAGAGTTCAATGGTTGTCCAGCAACAGCTGGGAGGATTAACATCGACGGTCGAAATTTAAGCGGAACGTTCCAATTTCTCGGTCCATAGGGTTAACATCGCGAATAACGTTCGATCGAGTTGCACGGCACACGGAATACCGAGCAGACTTGTTTCGTATGCATCCGCTGGCTGCACGGGATTCGATCTATCGTAAATACTGTAAACAATTTGGCGGTGAGGTAAAATAGCCCGGTCTGACAATAATCGTAAAGGTAAGGGGATTGGCTATCATCTCCGGGAAGGCTGGTCCGCGTGTAGCTTTATGTGCACGTGCACCTGTGTGTTTATGTGGGATGATACGAGCGTAAGAAGGCACGTAATACGGTCCCGGGGCCTGGAACATCCGCTGGAACAAAGACGACGATGCGACCTCTCGAAAATACAGCTCGCAATCTCGGCAACCAGACCTGGCTAACGTTAAACGGATGTATTATTATGAGTCGCGTGCACCCACCTAAAGGATAACTGCATATTGCGGCTTAACCCGGCACGCCTTCTACTTCCGATAACGCTTCTAGATACATTCGTAACGACACGTGACAGTAAGCTGACTGCAAAACTCGGGAGGAACAGTCAGTCTGTTCTTCCAATAGATTCGACTAGATATTTCCAGATAGACAATACCTCCGTCTCTGTACTGATGATCTCTTTGTAATAAGCTGCCATTAATGATAATGCTACTAATTGTAAGAATCAATCAACTGCAATAGCCGTTGCTCTCGTTAATACGAGAACAGGTTTTTAATATATTTTCCAGTATACATATTCTCCTCTATTAATAAACATCGCAAGTTTTAACGACTTCATATGTGTTTTACTTTCTCGGCGAGTCAATGATGAAGGTCTATTTGTACTGGACCAAAGTCAAACATGAGTATAATTGCATCATGCCGTGGGTGGACCGCAATGCGGTGCAACGATAATCAAAAAACGAATAATATTTCATTCGTTGCTCGAATAAAAGTTGATTCGAAGAACGCTCTGCACAGGTTCGGCCAGAAGACATATTCCACAAGAATGTAGGTAGCAGCAAAGTTTCCCGCAGCGTCCCGGGTGCTCCAGGTAGCGTATCGGAGGCGGAGGGTGTTCGTCGGCGGATGCGAAGTTCCCAGGGGAGTCTGAGCCCGCGTCAGAGCTGGCCGGGGTTCGAATCCCACGGGAATCAGCTCGACTTCCCTTGTAGCAGCCACCCAGCAGCATCCAGCCCTTCCCAATGGCTGCTCGCTCGGCTGTCTGGCTGCCTGTCACGAGTCCAAGACGTACGGCGGCTGCAACCTGGGAGCAGAGATAGCAGTCGCTCCGGATAACCCGCAGGGCGCTCCTTTATTCACGGCATATCGATTAATGACTCGAAACCCTCTTGAGGTGGCTTCCTCACCGCTCGCACAGCCGCCTCCGGGATCGGCGTCTCCGAGTATCCCGCGACCTGTCGATTCCCTCGAGATATCGTTAGTAAAATTATCGTAACTGTAATCGTCAGTCACCTTTTTTACTCCTGCTCCAGCTCCTGGACGTAACGAGTTGACCCGGGGATAAACTTCCAAACCAGCAGAGAACTTTCAAACCCATTCTCGGTGAACCGTGGCAATTCATTTTCTTTGATTGTCTGCGTAGAGACGAGGGTGTCTGTATGTCGTGCGTTGGGTGTTCGGATATTTTTCCTGGAGGTTCGCCGGCTTACGGTGGAGGAGGGTTACAAGAGTCTCAATATGCAGTTATCGTCTTCGTGCATATAGATTACCTTATGATAATATGTTAGAAAGTTGGTGAAGATCTTGGAAAAGACGCGTTCTTTCCGAAGTTTCTGGAATAAGTTTTGTTCCTCGTGGTCCTCTTAACAAAAGTGGATCTTTTGGAACTGGTGAGCGCCGATGTTGAAGGGAACTAGGTATGTTGAACGCCCCAATAGTACAATTGTTATCGAGCAATCTCTAACAAAAATTAGTTCTGTTCCTTGTGGTGCTCTTACCAGAAGGTGGATCTTTTAGAACTATTGATCTTGAAAGGAACCACAAGTGTAATATCTCTAACAGAAATTTCTATGTTAGAGCCAGGTTGAAATTGTGAGTTACGTAGGCAAGAATATATAATATCACTTGAACTGTGGGAGACTGGTTTCATGTAACTGTTAAAACTGTGGAGATGATAGGTGAAAGTGCAATGGTGTTAAGTGGTCAGTAACTGGTGTGGCTGACGCTTTCGTATAGAATTCAACATTAGTATACTTTTCATTGGATGGAAAGATGTGCCAATCTTCAGAGACTGGGGTGTACATGGCCCCAAGAAAGGTGGCATCGCAACACTATACTTGCGACACCTTCTGAATCTTCTTGGACTGCGAGATGGTGTCCATCGTTCGCCACAGGACTGTCCAAGCTGTCATCAAAATTAAGATTCTGGAATGTCAACAACATTCTCACCAGATGTGCAGAAAATCGCTCAAAAACTAAATTGTGTATAATATCCAGTATCATAAATTAATGACTAATTTTTACAGTTCTAGAAACTTCCCTATTGGCCTATTGATACATATTCAAAAGACAACGTAGGATACTCTCTACCATCTCATAGCTTCCAGTACCGACCATACTGAATTAAATGACTGCTTCTGACCTTTCTAAACGAAAATTCGCGAGAAATCGCGCACGAGAGGTCGAGCAGATGCAAATGGTGCACGCAAAGCGCAAAGGAGAAGCTTGTGACCGTCGATTGTGATTCACGCGACGCACAATTCGCCGCAAAAGGGACGTCAAAGTCGACGAACGTCAACGCGTGGCCTCGTCTCAAAGGAATACCGCATCCCGGGAATGTCTCGTTGGGAACGTCTTCAACGACGTCTCCTCTGCTCGTTCCCGGGGCCTTCCGCATGCCGGCCACTTTTAAAACAGACCCGTTTCAAACACCGCCCACTTTATCCCACGTTCTGCGCTTTTTACGCCTTCGCCAGGTGCACGCACACTGTTACGTCCTTTTAACACGTTCGAACTGGTGTATAAGAGAAGACTATCCCCAGAAAACATTTTTGCGGTTCGTATGAATGAATGATTTGCTCCAATAGTGTAGTGGTTTAGCCAGTTCATGTTTTTCCTTGAATACACTAGTGTTCACATACAAGGCGATGGGGTCCGAACAAAGTTTTGAAACCGGGATGAGAACAGTTTTGTGTTCCAGAGACTATACCATTAATTTTTCCAGTCGAAAAAGGCAACTCATATTAAAACATAACTTTGGTAATTCAAATATTCTGATTTTTGTTCAACTTTTCTTCTCTGCTTTCATCATAAAATATTAATGTAGTAATAGATTACGCATGGTATTTAAATTGTGATCGAGCGTGTGGATAAATGAAGTATAGTAGGACCTCGATTGTTCGAGCACCGGTCATCTGAAAATTAGTCATCATATGTGAGTTAGAAGCTATCATTATCATTAGTGCCACTACGTATCCTATTTTATGCCACTATGTATTTTATATTCTAAAATAAAATTATAATTGATATGCAAAACGTGGTTGCAACGTGAGTCATCCTGTTATCAATTATAAAGTAATATACACTTTCATTTTTACTAACACTAAAATAAAATACGAATATTCTTGTATAAATTACTTCTTGAATTTTCTTGAAGTTGTACTCAAAGGGTTAAGCTATACAACTTACAAAAAAATACTCATTCTATGTTCTTCACTTGATGCTTCTTGAAGAACCATTTCCTTAATAGTATGTATTTAAAATGTTGTATAGTATTCAACACCTTAATGTATAGTAAATATTTCTGTACCTTGGTAGAGAAGGGGCCAATGTCCAGTTTGCAATTTTTTAGGAAAAGGTGCACATTGACCCTTTTTATTGTAATACACGTAACATATTGACTTCTTGAGAATGCATCTAACATTGCTCCTCATAGTGAAAGGACAATGGCCCCTTTTTCTGCGATAACGTTCATGGTTTTGATGTGAATGGTGCATAAAACTCAAATGAGCATTGGTCCTTTTTCTATCAAGGTACAGAATTAAACTGTGAGATTCTCTAACTACTTTAGACAGTGTAATTTGCTGCCATACTTGAAAGAGTTGTATACGAAACCTGAACAAATAACTCAATAGCCTTATCCCGCCTAAATTACATTTGAATCTCAATTATTTTTCACGAATGCGAATCGTTTAAACAGCAATCGTTTTGGCAAGTTCGTTAGCACTGCAGACGCTCGCATCATACACAGTAATTTAATGAAAAGCCGATAACTTAATCCCGGTTAGAAGTTGCATTATAATCACTATAACCACCGGCAGGAATTAGGGCTGTCACTGCAAAAACTAATAGCGGATTAAGTTTTAGAGCAGCCGCGATTAAAGGGATTAAAGGCGTAAGCTGAAAATTTACATTGCCGCCTCTGACTCTATCCATCTGTCCAACACGTTTCTTAAATCATGCTCTTTTTCTTCGATCGACTGATCGATAAAAATTCGATGTTTGTTCTCTTCTAAAGTGAAAGTTATACGTGGAAAATCTTTGGCCACCATGTGAAACGCGTTAATAATTGTTACGCGCGCGTGTTAATTAAGAGATTATTATTATGCATTTACGCGAGAGACGCAAATTACAATCACGACCCTGAAGCATAATGCGCGGTGATTCCGGTCGTTCCGTCCCGCTTTCCTATTATAATGTTTACGTTTATGCGATCAGAGACGCGTGAATATTCCTACATAACGGCAAATGTTCATGACAAATATGAATCGCGAACAGAAAACGTTTCCTGACAAAATCAACCGACTGAATGAAAATTAAATATATCCTGAGAGACTGATGCAGTTTTTACAAATTTATTATGCAGCGAACATCTTGAAAGAAGCTGCGCAGATACTTTCCAAACAATATATGAGCCTATTGACGCCACTAATTTAATTTAATTAAGCAATTAGTAATTTCTATAAAATTCTGGAAAACACCAATAAAGTATTTGCTTCTTCATTTATATTAAAAACAGCAAATTATAACGTGTCTGACTAGGTATGACTGGGTCAAAGTGAAATCACCATACCTTAAGATTGAGTCACAAATAACTTTCAATGCCTCTTCTTAAATTTATTGATGATTTATTAAAGAAGGATTACACTGTTCAACGCGTACTTGGACATTTAATATTCAACAGGCATTTCTGATAAATTTCCGTGTGCTGAATAGGAATCTGCAAACCGTTTGTGTCCGTCACTCTCAATTTTTGAAATAATCAACATTGAAAAAAAATACAAATTTTCAACTTCAAAGATATTCTGTGCTTTAATAGTAATAGTTATTCAGTTCCTCTTTCCGCAAAATGATTCTATGGAATCTCCAGAATAAAATTATATCAATTATTATTATATTATAAAGACTCAAACTTGTTTAAACAATGTCAAATGTCCACAAAATATTAAAATTTGTCAACAGTGGTATCGTTACTTCTCCGGCATGTCTATGTTTTAGGGACTCAACCATCAAATATGAAGCAAAAATCAGTAACCGAGATAAGCTATTTCAATTTTTAGGAAGAAAAAAAATCTATTATGAGTCGAAAATTATTCATAACTCAACTCAAGAACTTCTTGTTTCGAATACAAACTCTTCAAAATAAAAATATTGAATGTTCAACCGCTATCGTACCCTTTAACATTAGTCAGAATGTCCCAAGAGTAACTATTTCATTCCATGAAGATGTCTCACGGACAAGCAGTTAGTCACGAAATAGCAAGCCTGGCCGATAGCACTGCGAGCACAGGTGTTTTTGAATGATTATATTGCTTCTGCAACATGTCTATGGTTTAGGGAATCGATGTTCAAATGTGAAGCAAAAATCAATAACCCAGATAAACTTTTTCAATTTTTAGAAAAAAAAACAAATTTGTTATGCGTTGAAAATTATTCATGACTCAACCCAATAATTTCTTGTGTTCTACACAAATTCTTCAGAACAAGAATTCAAAATACCAAATTTTCCATCGTTATTTCACGCTTCGACATCGGTCAAAATTTCACAAGAGTAACAATTTCATTCGACAAAGGATGTATCAGGCTGTCGATAATCCTCTGTCGCAAAACTGTCGTCGAGTCCTCTCGCTGTATAGCGAATTTCGAGTATGCACAGCCACGGCGAGAGCGTGCATGATTATTTCGCGGACGAGTGACGAGCAGAAGTAGCCCAAAAGCCGACATCGCAAACAGATGGTCCTCCATTAACGCAATTACGACCGGTTCCGATGCACCTACGGATCGTCCACGTTATGACGGGCATTGGAATCCATTAATACAGCTTCGGTTGCGCCCAGGTTCATTATCGTGCATTAATTAGCGACACCCTATATCACCTATGCTCGCAATGCTATCGGCCAGGCTTGCTATTTCGTGGCTAACCGCTTGTCCGTGATACCCTGAGCGTGTACTGGTGCCGCCTACTGATCCGATAGGACGACATCGAATTGCTTTTGCCGGAAACCCGCGATTTCTGCACTCCGTTCCTTCGACAACGAAATTATATTGTCCCGTCGTGCAGCCAGGAGCTAGGACCACGGTGGAAGCTCGATAGACGCATGAAAACGGGGCTGAAAATGCATGCAATTAACGAGATAACCAATCGATCGCAGAAAGACTGAAATCCACGCTTTTCCTTCTATTGGGTAGCGGAAAAACTTCCTGCGGTGTTTCTGTCAGCGGTCAAACCGAATTTCTTGTAGTAATTCGAAGATCTAATGGACAGAGTTGGTATCAGTGGATGATTTTATCTATTTAGTTGGTGTATACTCTTTGTATGTTTCATTTGTTTCCATGTTCCATCGTCTGTTATTGTCGTGCAGCTAAGAGCTACGACTACAATGGAAGCGCGATAGTTGCAGGAAAACGCGACTGAAAATGCACGTAATCACTGAAATTCATGCAATTAACCCATTGGCTACGGCTGATTTAAACGCAGAGCTCTATCGCCGTGCTCACAGCTCTAAGAATCCGATTCAGTCGTTTCAAGTCTATAGGTATGGTCGTTGATGCCCTAGATAGCAACAATTATCAATTACAAAGAAAATATTTCATTGTGAGCGGTATTTGAAGAAAAGAATGAAATACAATAGCTACTGTCTAACAAGTATGATTTCCTGATTCTCCAAAGCGTACACATGCATGTCGAGCAGGATTTCTTCTTTCACAGGTGTGATACTCAAGACGATCATTTTCTAGTATGCTCCTATCATCTGCAGCAAATTTTCGAGAAACGTTATCTCAAGAGGAACAAGTAGCATAGTTACAACGAGGAGAACGCCAAAGGTTAGCCGGTTAGAACGGTGATACTGTTCACCAGATGTCTGTCTCGACCCGTCTGTTTCTACTTACAATGGAGGCAACTTCGAGACGCTCTGCAGTAAGACAGTTATGCTGCTCTATGCTACAATTAACCTGGATTGACAGCATAAAAACGAAATATTAACGCCGTTTAGTTCACTTGGAAAACGTCCACCAGAGAACACGCTATTCTTAGTAATTCTATTGAATATAATTATTGAGATACTCTTCAGTGAAAGATGATGAATCTTCTGTGGACATGGCGAACAAACATGACCGGCACATTTTCCAGACTTGACGCCGCTTGCATTACTTACATTAAAAATCATTTGAAGATTATCTCAGTAATTCCTGGCTTTTGAACCTATGTACTTTAATAGTTTTTCTTCAACGTTGAATACTCTTTTAAATTGCAGATTCAAATGTTACACGCTTCATTTCAAAAGCTTAAGATGACTAAAACACTAATTATTCTACTGTACGACCCCCTTGATAGCATACAACTCTTATTTGAAACATTTTCTCGTATACGAAGCAGTTTACAAGTAATTTAAAGTTGTCGAGTTAGGTGACACATCCTGTATGTACTCTCAAAATGTCTTAAAGTGACCTGAACTGAACGTGTCACATAGAACGTCATATGTACGCACGTGTAACAGCTTATTTTAAAATAATTGCTAGATACGTTGCTGTCATGTATATGTGGCGTCGGTCTCTTCTGAGAACTGCGGCACACAAGTGTGACACGTGGCAACGAACGTGCTAATAATATTGGAAAATTGGACTACTCTTTAATTAAAATTGTATAAATAAACTATTGAATTCAGACCAGATCTTCTAGCGGTTCTGGACAACGCACAGTAACGAAAATTTAAAGACTGTTTGCAAAAATGACTAGCCATTATTCCACAGTCTGTTCACTCTCATCGGTCTCTACAACTTGTTGTAGAAATACAAAGTTCGCGAGAACCTCATGGTCGCCATAGCACCGAGTTCATGGTCGACGATTCCCGTGGAATTCGCCGACAGTATAGGGTGTAACATAATATGTGGAACTCGCTTTAAGAACAGATTCAGCATTCAAAAAGAATCAAAAAGTTTCAGTCACACGTATATCCTATTTGACCTTGTTTCTGAGTTATAACAAATTTCGAGTCACGATGAATTTAAAAATTCAGATATTTACAAACAATGAAGAATATATTCTGTATCAGCTTACTGAATATTCTGTTAACGATCTACAAATTATTTCAGTTCAGTCTACTGACAAGAATACTACATGCCAGGGGTGTACAATTACATTTGAACTGATGGGTTGTTCTAATCGAAACAATTTTTCAAAAAATCAGTAACAAGGAATTTTACATCCCTATACTGAGATACAAGTTAGTTATTCTGATCAGACCTATCAACACAAACATATACAAGCTTCTATGTGTAAAACAAAAATTGTTATAACTCCCAAACAAGGTGAAATTGTACATACGTTCACTCTTTTAACCCCTCAGGCGCCCACCCTGTAATATTATGTACCTAGTTCTGAATTTAGTTTTTCCATTTTTCCAATAAAAGAAACATGCTTCTCTTACCCTAAAGCAAACTACCCAACTAAATTATAAAAAAAAATCATCATTTTTTGGACGATTTTTTAAATCTTACTGAACACACAAGGGGTTGATCGTTTCTACACGCTGAACGGAGGCCGCGTATTCTGTAACACCCGGTATGCACGCGCATCAAGTGTACGCGAGCGATGACAGAGACGTGGGAGACGAGCAGAAAAAGAGGAACGCGCGTGAACCGGAGCGAAAGGGAGGAAATAACGTTGACGCGCAAGGATGAAAAGAGCAAGCACGGAAGGAGAAACCGCGTGCAATGAAAAGAGAACAGCGGAATAAAAGTGGAAACGAGCGGGAAAGAGCGCAGCGGAGGAGGAAGGAAGTGAGAAAATAGTGAAACGGCGGAGGGAAGGGAACAGCGCGACCAGAATTGGATAGGATAGGAGAACTGGTGATTACAGAGGCCGGGAATTCCAGCGGGAAAGGCAGCAGTCCCGCGGGTTTCCACCTAATTCCATCCTGGCTGACTACTGACTCTGTCTCCCTCTCTCTGTCTCTTTCCATTCAGAGTTTCTCTATCCACCATCCCGGCCACTACGTGTTTCTATCGCTATTTCGCTCCGTGATGTTGTTCTCCTAGCCTCTCCTTTCAACGCGCGTCCATCTTCTGTTCCTTCCTCTTCATCGATGCGCTCTCCGTCTCTCGACTTTACTACGTTACGTTCGTTTTCTATCCTTCTGTACAGGGTGTCCGGTGAGGTATTCGACAAACTTAGTCCGCGTGTTCAGCAAGTCGTCCTGAAGAAAAAATGTCATGTACACTGTAAGCCTGTTTCGTTTCGTTAGAGCATTCAGCATTGTTTGTGCTAGCTTCAAGAACAGGCACGGTGTCCAATGATGAAAACAAAGCTTGTCTACGTTCTCGACCTGGCTTGGTCAGTTATGTAGTGTGCATAATGCCTTAGGATCCAAAAACAGGCTAACAACATCAACAGGGACACTGAATGTGAACTCACAAGGAAAGCTACCGAAGTGGTCGTCTCAGATTTTAATGAACTTCTCCGTGTTGATAGATCATGTTATTAATAATGCCTCTATATATGGTTTTGGGCGTAGATGGTCAATAGTTTAAAAGATATTTAATGTTAATGACACTTGATGGATAACATCTGTACCTTGGTAGAAAAAGGGCCAATGTCCATAATTATTGCACTTGAGTTTCATGCACCACTCACATCAAAGTTATGAACGTCATTCAATGTGTACCTTATCCCAAAAAATTGCAAATTGGTCATTGGCCATTTTCTACCAATGTACAGACATGTAACTTGCTATGTGACATGAAAAATGTTATTCAACATAATGTTATATAACATTTTGCTCTCTCTTTTTCTAACAAGTTTTGTAATTTTGTTTATAATTGTCTAACGAAACGAAAGACACCTACAGTGTAGGTACAATTGTTTGTTCAGGATGACCCACTGAACACGTGGGAGAAGTTTGTTGAATACCTCACAGGACACCCTGTACACCGTCGCGTTCTCCCTCTCTGTCCCTCCTGCGTGTACTTCGACCTTCATCTCTCGTCATCCTCATTATGGTACCGAGAATTGTAATAGTTCTCTCTACTCTAACGCGTGTCGCCGTCTTTTCTCCCTGTTTTTTACTTTGGACACCTGCAAGGTTTAAGAGTTAGTAATCGAACGCCACTTTCAGTGATTCAGTTGTTCATTCAGGCAAGAGTATGCTAATACGCTGGCTCTGTCGCTGCCTGAGCTGCTTCCATTGATATGTAACAAGGTTTAGTTACATAAATTATGCTGATTGCAGTTATTTAGCAACTGAGAATAATTCAATTACTGCGTAGATATCTACAGATTTAATTCTAGTATTGATCCCACTTCTTGTCTTCGTGTTTATTTAGGATTTCTTTGACGTCACAGGCTCTGCTCAGGAAAGAAGTGTAGCAACTTCTAGTAACAGCAGTGGTAAAGTTGAGAGTAAAATATAGAATATTTCAAACTGTACTGGAGAGAAGTGATAAATTTGAAGACTGTTTAATCTTGCTGAATAAAAAATACAAGAGTCATAATTTTCATTACATGATATCTCCATCTCAGCCTTATAATTTTATTCACCGACTCCCAATGTCTTAACGCGAGTGATTTTGTATAAAACAAAGCTCCAGTTACAGAGACGGTAATTACACAGACATTGATTCGCTGGCTGCCGATTATCCGGACGTGTAATCAGAAATCCTTGTACTCTAGGCACGATAACAGGTCTGTCCGATTAATGGAACAGATATACTGTTAGAGATTTATTGGGCCGAGTTGTCCCCCTGCTCGTCTAGATAATCTCTGCTGCCGTATAACTTGCTACTTTATTTCTGAAACCGAATTAACCTTTTATCGAGATAATTAAACCGTAAGATCCGTATTTCTTCAATTCCAAAATTCGTGAAAACATTCAGTGTGACATGTTTAAATTTCTTCGCAATTAATTCAGCATGGACGTTGCTCCAAATATGCATTCCTCTTCAAACTTGCCAAGTACATTTTTTCATGCATTTCACGTTAGTGTCATCCTTACGATTAGGTGTTGTTTATTCGCTTCCGTGAACAACGGACGCACTCACTTTGATTCGATGTTTCTCCCCGCATCCACGTACGATTTTCTTTCCTTTCCGGTGTTAACGAATTTATGTCCTTCCATGTTGCCAATGTTTACTCGTGCATCGTAAAACAATCGATGAAAACATTTCTCAGGAACGAGTTGCTGCAGTTTCGTCTTCAAGGTCTCAATAAACAGTGTTTATGTGTCCGACCACGCGCGACGAATTTATATGAACTGGTGGAAAGAAAATAATTGTATCAGGTCCAAAACAATTATCGACTGGAAACAGTTCCATCGTTTGCAGGTTTAATTCTTTTTGTCGAGCTTGACACATTTGTGGACTCATTAGTCAACAATTAGAAGACCACGCGTTAAAGTAAATCGATACAAATTTTAAATTAGTGTACACAGTAAACATTGGTCAGAACAATTGGCGTTGTCAAGTAAATATGTGTATAGTAAGGATAAGAAAGTTGTTAGCAGAGCTGCTAAGTGAATTGCAGTTCTGTTGTTCCCCCTTTTTTGGATAAAGCAAATTTATAGCTAAACTGCAGGTGTTTATGCGATTTAACATATTTGTATACTTGAAATATGTACATTCAGTTACACGAGAGAACTAAAAAATACATTTTTTAAGCATACAAAGTGCAAAATGTAGTTAAACTTTAATTTCTTCAATTATATTAACATAAGAATTGTTGAACCGTGAAAATGTATATTTGCATAAACGTCTGCAGTATGTTTATAGCTAATTATTTTCTTTTTAATACAAATTTAGTATTTAGTGGAGTAACATGTTAAATCCGTTACATCAGTATTATACGAGATGCTCAATTAAGCGAAATAATCATGTAAAACTCTGTACCTAATTTGAAATATTATTATAAATTAAAGATGCCTTTACAATAGGCCAGTCAGTTTCAGTACTATAGTAATAACATGTTGTTGTGCCTGTTCCTCAAAAAATTAATTATTATGTCCAGATATACCACAATAAACAAATTTAGACAAACACTGGCTTCCATTCGATCATCAAAGTTAAGCAGCGCTAGACTCGATCAGTACTAAGACGGTGACCGTTTTCATTCTTCTACGTTTTTGTTAATATTTTAAAAAAATTCTAAAGTAGTATGTTTGAATAATTCCTCCACCAGCTATCCTGCTATCGCCAAAATTAAGATACTCTGGCCACAGACAGCGCAAAGATGGGTGACCGTTTTCAATGTTTCGGTGTTGCTGTTCTGAAGCCACCTAAAACTCTATATCCCCGCTAAATGACCACAATACAATATTTGGTACACGATATTAAAATGCATCATCCAAACAAATTAAAAAACCTGAACCTGCTCCAATTGTTCTAAACGGTACATTGCAATAATCACAAAAACGGTGGTGTACTGTTCAGTTCCAGCAAATAACTCCATGAATGCGTCGAGTGAGCAGCGAACGTGCCGAGAAATCCGAAGAGCACCGCCAGTACTCACGTTTCAGAGATCGAGGTTTCGCCTGCTTCCGCCTGGACATAGCAGCTTGCCACCGACAATCAGGAGAATCAGCGAGAACTCATCGTTTGGTCACATGTCGTCGCCGCACATCCTTGGAACTCGATCCGATATGCACTGAAAACACGATCGCACATTGAGCGTCGACAGTTTTGCGCGAAAACCGCACCGTTAACAAAACACGCTCCTTATCGTCGCGACTGTTCAACGAAAAAAAAAGAACTATACTTTTCACTTGGATGGAGTCGAAAGATAGAACAGGGTATTAAGAACTAAAGGAGAGATCGTGGATTTACCGCGCGGCTCGTTCGATCAACGGAAACCACGTGGTTCCGCTCACGAGGTTCGAAGCGCGTCCAAACGTACCGGAAAAGAGAACACGCGCGCTCGAAGGTCGCGCGACGAATGACAACGCGGCCGCCACCGCTCGCGCAGAGAACCACTGGTCTCCTACTGCGCACGCGTGTACCGGCCGATGATACCTGACCTGCGCACTTCGGATCTCACCTGAAACTTCTCTATCAATTAGCAGTTAACGACTCACCGCGTCTAGTTCAACGACATCTGCGAAGATCCTCAACTTGTACGATGTAATTGTTTGTTGTGGGTGTGATTTAATGAACGATTATATTTGATTTGATTTTAGAGGAGATCTATTGTCGATCGTCGGTAAAACAGACGGTAATGATAGACGCGATCGGTAAAATTATGTTTTGGAAGATTCTGACATCGACAAACTACAGACTTCTGTAGTCTGTAGACTTCTGTCGATGATTCTGAGGTGTCCTTGGAATTTTTGATTGTATGGATTAGAGAATAGATAGAACTCGATGAATTGAATGAGAAATGTATAATTATCATGGGTCGAGGAAGTTATATTAAGCAAGCTGTGAATAATTTAGTATTGAAAAATTACTTAAAAGATTATTTGTAATTTTAATATCATTAATTTTTTGACACTTGTTTATTAGACATTTTTTAACATCGTGTATAATGTTAATAATAATTATTATAAATATACAGGTTAGAAGGATACCCGAGTCACATTTTGGAAGATTTCACGGTGATCTTGGAATCTTCGAATTGCATTATGAATTACAGGACAGATAGAACTCAATAAATTGAATAAGAAATTTCTAATAAACATTGGTGCAAAAAGCAATATGAACCAAGCTGTGAATAATTTATTATTGAAACAATTATTTATATTTTGAATAGTACTGATTTTTCAACCCTTGCTTATCAGACAATTTGTATTCATCTCTATGAACAGTATCGACTCCGTGAGTTTCGAATACTTTCTTTAACACCGTGTATAATGTTAATAATAATCATTACAAATATGCAGGTTGCTAACAAAATTGGACTTACATCTTTATATAGTCAAATTATGATATGGTTAGCAAACAAAGACAATTTATCTCTTCCGGTTGCAGCATAAGCTATCACATTCCCTCATGTATTCGTATCAACGTGAATGATTCAGAATTAAATTAGTCAGTCTCTGCTAAACCGCGAACCGTGTTAATACGAACACGAAATCTCACGTAAATGAATTTAATTTCACATTTTTGTTATACTTATCTTTTTTATGTTGAAGCATCGTCGTGACCCTTACACCACTGACTTCGAAGCGTCCTAGAAACCGAAAGTAACAAACTTATCGATTGCATCGTTGATCGTTGCTCTTTAGAATTGTATGAATTTAGGAAACAGACGATTTTTACAACAATCCTTCGATTGTCGACGAGCTCAGCCCTATTATTAACTTTTCTGAGGATTTTTTTTTGTATGAATTACTATTTTTCGAACTAGTGGTCTATCCATATTCTTTCAGGACCAATTTCCCATTTTAAATCCCTTCTATCGATTGTACGTGAATTCGTTTATCATAAGTATTTTATATTCCCATTATTTTGAACAATCGTTATTATTATTATTATTATTCTTACTGTTCTACCGTGCAGTAGGACCTCGATTACCCGAAATACATACAATGATAATTTCATCTTGTAACTGACATAAGATGACTAATTTTCGAATAATCAAGGTTTCACTGTATTATCTTTCATCGATTTGATTGAACGGAAATAAAATACGCAGGCAAAAAACTTGTAGATTTTTGTGCATCCGCTTGCGTTTTGACATGTCCCGCGATATGTAGGAGCCCTGCATTGTCGACGTGAAAAATTGTCAGAATCGTTTACACAAACAGAAAATATATAGTTGGATTGTTATGACAGTTCGTCGACTGTTGACATCGTTTTTTCTGTTTCGGTGCGATCAAACGATGAACTTTGGTCGAATTGTTTAGCTCTCTTGGTCTTCCACAAATCGTATGTAGATTTGGAACACTTTCCGCGTTCAACGCATCCATCTCGTTCATTTTCCGTGAGCAGGTTAGAATTTAGACATTTGAAGTATATACGTAAATACGATTGTCGTTTTAGTTTGTACAAAACAGTTGTAGGTATGCAATCACAGGTTGCACAGTGAATGTAATAGTTATAAGTGTACTGAAAAAAAGTATTTGGTAAATGTACCATAAAACGTTGCTTCTGTAGTCTTTACTGTATCTACAATTCACTGTTGATATGATAAAAATGTTGATTAATCGTTTGAATTGTTTTAGCAGAGAAAACCATGGTGACCCTGGAACGTATCCCAGATCAAATTGGATATTTAATTTTGACAGAAGATGGTGCTGTATTGACGGTAATTTGTTCTTCATTTTTGCATTCTGCAATATTACTTTGTGTATTGATTCTGTTTGTAAAGTAATTAATTGTTATTTCAGTCTGGAGGTGAATTGGAGAATGATGAAAGGATCGCAAATATTATCATAGGGTTGGTCACGTTAACCAATAAAATTGATTCCAAGGCATTTCCAAGTAATGAAGCTTTTGATAGAATATCCATAACATATTCAGACCATTACTACGTCATTTGTCGTTCGAATAAAAAGATTTATGTGGTGAAGAAAAAATTAGTTTCTACAACAACCGCGATTGTTGAGCAACAACCTCTTATTGATGTATAAAGGAAATTATTGCTCATATGTATAAAAAATATCATTTATAAGTAAATATATAAATGTAGAATAGTTAAAAAACATTATAAGGATATAAAGTCTTGAGCTTAAAGCAGAATTTACTGAACATGTAAAATAAATTTAAGATACCATTATGCATAAATTATATTTACCAAACGCAAAGAAAGTGATACAAATGAAAGAATAAAGCCAAGTCTTCTTACTTTACAAGAAATTATTTTTTTTAGGATCCTATGCTCCTCAATGAAGTAATTCAGTATTTGTATTAATTTAATTTAAAAATAACATACCGAAAATGGAGATGTATCATTGTACTTTTGGTTTTCATCGGCTTCTTATTATATACAAGTACCATACACTACATACAATAAACGAAAAATTACAAGTCATATTAATTACATATATACAAATCTTTGAGTACAAATAAAACATATTATGAATCATTATCAGTGTCAGAACTATCATAAGTAACCAGTGATGTGCTCAATGTACTGGTAGTAGGCTTTGATGTTGAAGGTACTTGATTTAATTCTGGAAGCTTTGGTACGTCGTTTTTCGGTCGTTTAACATCACTGTTCAATGCAGTGTGTGATAATTTTCTTAATTTATCCTTGTGCCTCACGATGGAAACAAGCCTTTTCAAAGGAGTATGTCCAGTCTTCTTTGTTTCTAAAATATAAAAAGTATTAAAATGTTTCTTATCTCTAGCAGTGGATCTTCAAACATAAAATTTAAAAATACTCGTTACTCAAATTGTCATACCTTTTTTGTGCATTAGTAATTTTGCCAGCTTTACATCATCTTCATGTTCGTTAACTAAATCAATATTTAATCCATTCTTTTTAAGCAACACTTGATCAAGACTTCGTTTCTTTTGCAATTCTTTTTTCCTCGTCTAAAATACAGTATGTATTTCAGTAAAACTTTCGAAAGTATATTTACATAAACATCTTCAGCCTAATTATGATAGACTAAAATGAATATACCCTAAATGCTGAGCGTAGTGCACAGTTTGAAGCATAATTATCCTTCCATGTAGCATCATTTAATGCTATAGCACTTTCCAGGGATGAATCTCTTGACTTTGCTACTTTTTTATCTTCTATACCATGCTCTAACTTGTACATTGCATCATCATAGAGTCTACAAGACACTTCTTTCGTTTCAGGAACAATCTGTTCATTCTCTTTAGGATCCCATCGATTTTCTTGGCGTCTTGCACCACTCACTATCACATAATCTAAATTCTGTTAAACAAAACATTTCCATAAAATGGTAAACAACCAAAAGGTAGAAAACTTGTTACAAAAAACCATATCTTACCGCTGGATCAGTTTTTATTTCAAAATGATTATCACACAGATGACATTTCATACGAAACTGATACAAAGGTGTGCTATAATACATCCCAATCTTCTTCTTCTCCGCGTTGTAACGAACACCCATTCCTATATGATTACCACATCCTTCACACCATATGTTATATGGCATTTCAAATCTGATGATAAGAATCCCCATGTGGAGTTTACGTGCTCTCTCACGTAATGCATGGGTTCCAAGAAATTTATTGAGACCTCCAACGCGTGGATCATAATCGGGTGGGTAATATAAATTTGTTCCTTTACGTTCTCCCATTGTTCTGTAAAATAAACAAACCAATAAGAACATCACTAACTAAAACATAACACATAGTTTTTATTCAATTATTTTAAAGTGTTTCCCTTATATTTCTTATATTTGGTATCTGTAATTTTATTCACTATGAAAACCTTTTAATTCCAAAAGAAATGTAACCACTACAGCTGTAAATAAAACATAATCGTCAGTGTATTAATATTAATATTTACAATCGGTACCTTGATTTTTATTTACGCTGTGAAGAAAATCGAATTTTTGTTTACACTGTCTTAACAAATTTATACGTTTCACATAAAACTACTCGTGCAAAGGTACACCGTCGATCAGAATAGTTGTCAATCCCACTCCTACCTCCTGAGAGCCGCTTCGAAAAACGGCATCCCCATCTATATATGTGGCGAGGTTCTGTGATGTGATCACAGCGCCACTGAGCGCCATGCGCATGTGGCCGTTCTGCCAGTCATCGACTCGTTTGAATATCTAACTTCTGATTTCGTAAAATTTCTTCGACTTTTACACCGATAATAATGCTAATGCGAATATAATATTATGAACAATATTAAAAAATGCCAAATAATATTGCTACAGAATGTACCTGAGACCGTGGAATGTAATAACAACAGACCCTACAAACGAATCATCTATTTAGAAAGCATACAGTGATAAGGTTGCTATATCGTCTTATTGATAAAAAGAAAAAATCCAATCATGGAGATCGAACAAATAAGCAATGAGGGCCCAAAAAGAATAGTCGTGGACGCAAATAATCCAGACCAAGCAATTCCAGAAACAAAAAAACCTCAGGTCCCGCAAGAAACCGACTAAAAGATGAGAGTCATGGAGTTTATTACGGTCTCACATAAGAGAATTTTGGGTCATTTTGAGCTTGGAGAGTATTCAAAAGACTTGGGATTAGGAGATCAGATACACAACATCTTATTCACAGTATAT
This sequence comes from Macropis europaea, assembly GCA_916610135.2. Taxonomy (NCBI): domain Eukaryota; kingdom Metazoa; phylum Arthropoda; class Insecta; order Hymenoptera; family Melittidae; genus Macropis; species Macropis europaea. The sequence continues at coordinate 26,741,809 of OU744344.1, forward strand.
AATATACTCACAATGTAAATCATTTTTATTTAATCTGACTTTAATTTCAAAATCGAAAATGCATCACGAAGCGGTGCCGATTGATGTCGCGGCACTCATTGTCAGGGCTGTGTACTGCGGACACCGTACAATAAAAGAGCGATGCCATAGGATCAATGGTAGTCGTAAATCAACAAATCTTAATTATTATTTGGATTATTTAGAATTTTTTTTGCCGTAACTGTAAAATAAAAAATATTTTTGCCGTAAATGTCCACAAAGTCACTCGAAGCTGCAACAAGTAGAACATATGTACGTGTGAAAATATAAAAATGAAAAATGCATTTTCGATCTTGAAAATAATGTAAGATTAAATAAAAATGATTTCCGCGGTAAACATTTAATTAAAGTGTGGAAAAAATAGAGAAAAATAATTGTAACCCCGTGCAGACTTGAACCCGGGACCTCCACTACAGTAAGCAGTCACTATACCGCTGTACCTACGACGCTCTGTTGAGTGACTAGTCATCTACTATCGTACCACTACTGCAGACCAAAATTTTAAAAATTTTGAACCAAAATATCTCAAAAACGAAGGCCCATTCTACGGAAACCCAGTAGGGTTTTGTTGCAGGATATATGTACTACAAGTTATGCCTACTGTCGCTCTAAAAGCGATTTCCACACACTGGTGTTCCCCTTGTCAGACAAACTCGCAACAATACAAACGGCACTCTAGCAACTAGAATTGCAGGCACCGACTATAAAGTAAATTTCAGACATACCGAGTACACAAAACCCAGGGAGTCTATCCATAAAATAGTGGAAAACACAGCTAGCAAGAAAGGAATTCCATTCAAACATTTTCAACAGAATTCACGCGAAAACTGGTACGGACTTGCCGGGCCATTGTTCAATTTCTTGTCAGGTTTCTCAATGATACGGAAGGAATTAAGACTTGGACACCACCAAATGCCCTTAATAAGGAGGGGAAATCAGGAAAAGATTGTAAATGTGACCCAATATGGGATTTATGGCTGCCATCATATATTATGCGAGGGGATGAGCTTTCCAACAGAGAAGAGAGCTTCCATGGCTAAGTCTTTAAGGCCCCTTGGGACAACAGGCTGCCGTAAAATAGCAGATGTAACTCCTACACTTGAAGGAAGTACCGATGAAGACCTTGTATTCAGCCTAAGCGGAAGGTTTTTCCTTGGCAAATCTTCATGAGTTTTTGTAAACACATTAATTTTTATCTACCACTAATATATCCATTTTTCCAACTAACCAGAATGTACCTTAACGTTGGTGTATGTACCTTAACGTTGCATACAACTTAAAGGATAATTTTCAATTAAATACAGTCGCCCATTTTTATAGAGAATTTTATGGACATACCGCCAAACACAATGTGTACTAGAATTTTGGAAAATTTATGTTGGTAGTCCTGTAACACGTGCTTGGCGGGAAAATAAATTCAAGAAACATTGTTACACGTGTCCGCAGGAAAGTTTTAAATTTAATAAGTTTTAAATTTAACCATTTCAAAACCGAACTATTTATTTTTATGTAAGGAATCTCGCATGCACCGTAAAAAATAATTCTCTCGTAATTATAAAAAAATAATTCTTTTTATTTTACTTCACTATTAAGATTAACAATTAAAGTATTTTATGAATCACAACTGGAAAAAATTCCTCTTCTAGAACACTATTTATTTTAGCATAATGTATGAAACTTTTTCTTTCACTACGGAACTATTGAAAATAACACGTCAATAAATTGGCGAAACAATAATAAAGTAAAAAAAATTATAAGAAAACTTAATGATCACATTGTCCCATGTCATGAATAGCTACAACTATATCATTGTAAAACACTTTCGGTATTACAGATTATTAAATGGATGAATCATTATGTTCTCATGCACTCGTCATCTTTTCATTTCTGTTTCCCTGAGATAAGGAGATAATGTTAAAATATTAACCTAATGTTCTTACGTAAGATACGTACAACTTAAAAGCTATTACATGTTAGGAAACCATGTTCCGATGAAGACCAAAAACTAAACGTTTCTTCAGTATAAAAAATTAAAAAATATACGTGTATATATATTTAATAACTGTAGACAATATCTTCTTACTTATAGCTCTGCATAAGTAAGTTCGAAGTATACCATTTAAAAAGAGGTCTTAATACTGCTTCGTCTTCCTTCCAAATACTCTGTAGTCTTTTGTACAAAAACAATGCACATGGAAATAGAAGTTACAGGTAGTATAACAAATTCTCCATTTGTGTGCTTGGCGAGCGACGTATGAATTGCGCCACCAAGAACGCCAATTTATGTGCATACATACAAGGTGCAGGTACTCGAACAGTACCGGTCCAGTTATAGTACATGTGAGTCAACTTATACGTGAGTCTCTGCATTTGATCAGGTTTCCAACCTGTTGTGTCTGCAATAACGTTGTACGCAGACGGACTGACTGTACCTTTCCCTACGCATTGAGAAATGATGTAAAAATCATATTTCAATGGGTCCGTCACAATGTCATCTACTACGGTACCAGGCGGGGGATTATTCTGATTATGGAACACACGCATATTAATACGTTTCGTGACTATGATAAACGCCATTTTCACTTTAGAAATGTCTCCATAAATGCCGCCTAATTTAGTTTTTATCTGCGCCACTTCGTGGTCGAAAACGTATGGTATTTGGCCTTCGCCTACGCCATCACGGTAGATAACTATGTGTGAAGGTAAGGCGTTGTTTATTTGTCTGTAACTGTGCAACGCTTTTGTTATGTTCACAGAGAACTCGTTGGAAAGTTCTTCGCCCGTAGTATGCGCGCTCAGCGCGCTGAAATATCTTGTTAAACTTCTGTCCAACGATGCAACCATAGCACCATAATCACGACTTCTGTCTGACGGATCATGACACACGTCGAAGCCAACGACCATCAAGTTGATCGGTGGCAATTCGACACTCCAAGGAGCACCACCCAGTTTGCACGCTAGCTGAATCGCCACCTTTGTGGCTATCGACCTGACGCCCTTGGCCGTTAGATTTCTCTGGACGAAAACTTGCGATGGCACCGGCCGGTCAACGGTACATTTCTTTTTTATGGCGCTGTATCGATCAGACCGGTTGTTTGATACCACGCAGAACACTAATTCAGGATTAGAAGAACTCATTATTCGTTCAAGAGTATCTGAATATGTGTTTGACCGGTCATCAGGTATGTCCCAAAATCTAGGACCATCGATCCTGCATCCCATTCCTCGCGCAGAGGCTTGGAGTGTGTCAACGAACCTCTACAAAACGGAATACATAGTATAAATTGTAAATACTTAAAAAAATTTGATAAAATTTCAGAGTATCCCACCTCAACGTCACGTCTCAGACGGCTCGTACAGATCATAACCCAGTTGCTTAATCTAGCAGCATTGAACAATGCCTTATCGTGGAGTTCTCTCGTCCAATTTGCAGTTGGCCCGGCCGAAACAGCCCTATTGCCGCCGAGCACGATTTTTTCTGGAGGCAAAATGCGCGCTGGTACCTGAACTAGTTTATCATCTAGTTTTAAGTTCCACTCATTTAATTCTTGAACAATTCCCGGTTCAGAACGCAGTCTTCTATTAAATACCATCAGTTTGTCTATACGCGACCTTGGCGACACTCGAGTGTGTTCCGCCAATGCCTGCATCAGATGGAAATTCTCTCTCATGTTATCGGTCAATCCTACAAGGAAAATGATTCGTTAATTAAATATAATGATTAATGATAATAGCTTTAAAATTTTCATGAATGCTTGACTTCAATTTACCTGTTGCACGGCATAATTCGGGAACGAGATACACGAATTCAGGTTGACCGGCACGACGCTCGTTTGGTTTTACTTTTGTTACAAGCATCGGTTGACTGTCGTTAGAAATCTTAATTCGATATTTATTTCTGTAATAATCTTTGTACGTTATTTTGTCACCAGTTTTCAATTGAAACGTTGAATTAGGGGTGGTATCAAAGTCTACATCCGTTATACGATACGTATTGTTATTGTAGTCGGTGAGAACTACATTACCGATTACCTCCCTTTGGTATAATTCCTGCAATAAACAATAACTTAATTTATTCATCAAGATAAGTAGCTAAAACCGAGAGCGTACTGTTGACAAGGTAATATTCTTACCTTATAATGACGGGAGTCTCTTTGATAACATTCGTTCAATATATCTAATAAAGTTTGCTGACGCATCACTTTATGTGTTATTTCAGCACACAGAAGTATGCTATCTTCATGCTGTCTTATAGAAGTGAAATAACCAGGCCAGAGCTCCAGCCTGAAGTCACGTACCTCGACCTATGTGTCAATTGTAATTAAGTGTAAAATACGTTTAAAAATATAACGATTGAAACGATTAAGAACTGCTTACTTTGCTACGGGCGTCATAGTAATCACGTCCAACCAACTGCAACTTCAAAAGTCCTAAACATTTTCTCATAATTATATTAAAAAACTGAATATAATGCTGGTCGGGTCTTTGCAAATCTCCAACAAGGCGAATCGTGATTCTGATTTTAGTTTCATCCGATTGTCGAACAGACCACAACTCTTTCTAAAATTGTTTGTAATTACAGCTTATTCGGATATGCTTCATAACATTTAATTATTTAAAAAATAAAGTGTAAGTCTTACGTCTGGTATACGGTTGCTAGTATAAAGAACAGTTCCATCAAAAATATATGCTCCCAAAGTTTCTTTGTGTAGTCTAAGCAAACCTTTACGAACTATGGTACGATCTTCTTCAGGGGCAAAATCAACTCTGTACTGATACAGACACCAATCGGTCGTTGTGAGCAACTTGAAATAGTTTGCTTGCAACATTACAGGAGATCCAGTACTACCTGCAAGTTACAATAGTAATGTAATGCATGCATTACACGTAACATATATCACATGTTACTCAAATATAAAAGTAAGTGTATTGACCTTTTTTTGTTACCAAACTGTCTGGCCTTGTACAAATAGTTGATATAATACGACCTCCTCGCATAGCTCCTCTTCCCAATGTTCCCACATCTCCACTTGCACTTGGCTCCACTATAAATAAATGTATATATTAAAAATTACCCATTCCACGGGCTCCATAGCTTTCCCGACTTACCTTCCATTTTTTCTGGTACAGGGTCTCTGGAATATCCTGGTCCACTGTCTCCTCTAGGGCCCATACGCTGTGTAGCACGTCCATCACTCTAATACATTACAGACAACGTAAAGTAGCATATCAATAAATCCTTATATTATACTAACGAAACTTAATTTTCAACCAACAATCCAAATGGTTATAGGAAGTAATTTTGTATGCCAAACAGTAGTACGAACACTAACCTTCACCAACCCTTTTACTTTGGGATAAATGGTGCTCTACAGAAAGAAAAGAACGAACTTAAATTTTTTACTCTCAAGGAAAGGTTGCAGCGCAGACGGGGTATGGAATAGACTACTCATCCAATGCTTTTCTGTATCACACGGATTTAGGCTGCTATGACCCTCTTACCATTTTCGTGTCACATCCTACTTTGTGGATTGGGACTGACTTTACATGACAGCACCATAAGTGATAGGAATTAAAATCAGAATCGTAGATATTTTTTTTTCTGAGCAATGATTCTTCATTGAATTTTTGAGTTCCTTTAATTCCCTTACGCATGTTACGCGAATGTGACATAGACGATAGAAATTTCTATGTGTGAAAGCTTGTTACGTATATGTAATTATATGTTCAATAAACTTTATTTTATTTTATAAGTAATTGATAATTAATGCATACAGGATGAACCGCCTGACGTGACCACTTTAAATTATTCTATTGTTACTGGACTGATTATGTACGTATTACATTTTTTCTTAGTCGTTCTTTTTCAAACTTTTCAAAATCATTTTCAGTTTTTTATATACAAATTTATAATTTTTATACGCCCATCTTTTTGCTGATATTGAGACGAATTCGGCAAGCATCACAAAATATTTTATATTTAAAGAAAATGAAATTCGTTTTTATTTTAAATATATGTATGTTGTTTACAGCGTTCCTGATTTGTTTTACTTTTTGATTTTTTTCATTGACTTGAAATCGAGTAACAATCATTTTATTGGGAAGTTATACAATTTCAAAATTTCTTACAAAAGTCTAATCTAACAAAACGAAGCACAAGATTTTACAAATAATACTGTAAGAAAATGCAACGGTGAGGGCGTCTGGAAATAGTCGCCCGTTATCACCATGGGGTGCCGCCTGCTTGTGAGCCTTTTTTCAACGGATGTGTCGCATGCCAAGGAAGGATTTTCAGACTCCATACAGAAAAGGCTCAAGACTATTGGACTTCGATCCAAATCATCTAAAGTCAAATTTGATTTTTCTATTTACCATTAATGTATAGTAACGATAGACACAGTATCCGCACTTACATGCTACAAGCTGATATTTCCTCACATATTCAAGGTACAAAATATGTTTTTTATCTAAGTTACATGGTACGAGGCAAATTTTTTTGACGAAGATGACTTTTTTTTACATCATTATTTTAAAAGATAGGAAGGGCAAGTTTTGTTGTTTTAAATAGCATTACACATTTTCTTTCAGATCACTTGATAGTGCGTTTCAAGGCGAATTCATTAACCTTTAATATACATATACATCCGATTTCAACTAGTTTTCGAGATATTGCGCTTACAAATTTACTGAACTTCAACAGAAGAAATAGGAAGCACCGATGGCGGCCTCGTTTGCGGAAGTGACATGTGTTAGTCATTGCCCTTTAAAACAGATACAAAGGGTCTGCTAGGAACGACAGACCCAAAGTCTGGACAATACTTTTCCGCCACAGAGGCTACATTTGCAGTATCTGAAAAGGTGTCGTTGATATTTTAAAATGTCATAAAATTCATTTACGATTCCTTATTCGGGAAGAAATACGAAAGGATAAGTGAATTTTCTGTTTTATTTTTAAAATATCAACGATGCCTTTCTCGATACTGCAAATGTAGTATCTGTGGCGGAAAATAATTGTCCAGACTTTTGGCTTGCCGGTCCTGACGCAGATCCTTCGTATCTGTTTCAAGGGGCAATGTCTAGTTCGTGTCACTTACACAAATGAAACCGCCATCGGTCGTTCTTTTTTTTGTTGAAAATCAGCAAATTTGTAAGCACAATATTTCGAAAACCAGTTAAAATCAGGTGTATATAATGAAAGCTAATGAATTTGGCTTGACGAGCACTATCAAATGATCTGAAAAAATATGTATAATTCCATTTAAAAGACGAACTAGACCTTCATATCTTTTAAAATAGTAATATGAAAACAATTTATATTCTTCAAAAACTTTGCCTCCTCGTAGCATGCAACTTTCACATAAAACATTCTTTGTATCTTCAATGTGTTAGGAAATATCAGCTCGTAACAGATAAGCGCGGACATCCCCATAGTACAGTATAGTATATGTCTATTTATAGTATTAGGTGACAATATGTCGCACAAGATTTCCGTAACAGGAATGCCTGCGTCTTTGGTCAAAAATTCTACCTTAGCGTGCAATACATCTGTTGGAAAGGGCCCCAGAAGTATGCATCCCCCATGGCAACGTTTTCCAGACACCCTGAATGTTGCATTTTCTTACAGTACAACTTTTAAAATCTGGTGCTTTGTTTCGTTACACATAATAATTATTTTGCACATATGTTGAGATCTTGCAATAAACAAGTGTACCACATAGATCATGTGCATAATTATTAGACTATGGATTTTTATGCAATTATAATATATCGAAATATGCGAAATATATGCAAAATCAATTGATTCTAACATGAAGAAGCTATTAATAATTTTCTCGTGAGTATTCTTTGTATTCTAGACTGAAACTGAAGATGGTGGCCAGTTAACCGAATATGCATGAAATACGCACACAATACGCAAAACCATAAAAAACAAATGTATCCCGAAGAAACACATTCTGTGACATTGAAGAAAAAGGACAAATTTGGTTTTGGCAAAATTCATAGACGTATAACTTCCATATACAATAAGTCTTACTCGATTTTTATGAGATGGATATTTGTTAAAAAAAGTAGCCGCAAAATTGACCTTGATCTTGAAAATCAAGGTGAAATTTTTTTTTAATCATATTGTACTCTACTCGTCGCGAGGAAAAAAAGGCTGAAAGGAATCATGGGTCGCAACTCAACAGTTCTCTTGAAAAATAACGTTACAGTTCTAATGATTGGTAATTATTTACAAAGCAGACGACCTCACCGATTTTTATGAAATTTAAATATGTTGTCAAGGTCAACATTCTAAAGAACTTTTCCTTATATATGTAACTGCCGTTCGGCTTTAGTTTCCCAGATACTCGCAAAAATGTATTCGATACTATACATGGTGTTCCACCTAACTTTGTCACCTAGAATATCTCGCTTGTTTTTGATAATATTAAAAAATATTTCAGGAACAAGTTGAATGGTTTCGATGGGGACATAATTTGACATGATTGGTTTTTCCGTAGGTGAACGCGTAGAGGACACATGAAGGTTACCGGTGTTTTTTTAAATATAATCATATATTTTTTAATACATTATTCGATCCAGCTGGGCATTCCCTACAAAAAAGTATTAACCTATTTATACTGAAAAACAATTAGTTTGGAAGATATTTACATTTAATAATTGTTTTTGATAATTGCTTCTGATAATTTATTATGAGCTAAGTTACACAAAAATTCAAAGCTGTTCAAAATATTCGAAACCATTCAAAAAAAAATTTGACCTTGAATTTCAAGATCAAGGTCAATTTTGCGGCAACTTTTTTTAACAAATGTCCACTGATCCATCACGCTATGATGGTCGTGACATACAATTTCCACGCATTCTGTACACTAGCAAGGAGGAATAAACAAACGAAAAAAATCATAACAAAACTGTACCACATCAGTAATGTTTTAAATAATATATGTGTTAGGAACACATTAATATGTGAGATTTTCTTGTAAGTATTCGTTACACTTGAAAATTTGGTATTTGTTTTCATCTGTTTGGTACGTGTGCTATGTGTTGCTCATTTCCTGCATTTACTACCTAGCCAACTTTTGCCCTTTTACCCAATGTAATTCATAAAGTTATCATTCTAAATTATAGAGTGCACTAAAAAACCACAGCTTTTGGGCCATGTCAGTATTTCAGATCATGTGACATGAAGTCCGAAAAGGTGATTAGTCTATTTTGTACTTCATCTTTGGTTGCAGCAATGGGGTAACTGATTTCAATGAATTTTTCTTTGGTAAATCTAAGGGGAAAATAAGTGAATATATTTTTCGAAGCATTTCTGTACCTACATAACATTTCCTGCGGTTCGTAAAATAGTCGCAAAATATTGTGTATTGACAAAAATTCTTAGGCATGTGTCCATTCATTTTTTCTTCAGATTTATCAAAAGAAAGGCTTGTTTGTTTAATTCATTTGTATCAAATTTAAAAGAAATTACTAATGGGACATAGGCAAAATATAAACAAAAAACATGCTTTAAGGACAAAAACAGTTACAAGCCACAAGACCAAAATTTTAGGACAATTTATTTTACTGGTTCTGCAAGTTACTTGTGACGGTTGCTGCCTCGAGTAAGAAGTTTGGGATGAAGACCCATGTTGCTGTGGAGGCTGTCCGGGTCTACGACCCCAAGCACTTGTCGAGGGCTGAGGGGCAGTCTGAAATGAGCCTTGAGATTGAGATTGGGATCTTTTGTCATCCTGGCTTCTTCCACGACTTCTACCCCGCCCTTGGCTTCCGCCTCTGCCTTGGTGACTCATGTTTTAATCAATTCTATATAAACCTTTGTCAACAAACCAAAAATGTTGAAAAATTACATAAAAAACAATACAAAAAATGTAGAAAAATTTATGCTATAAAATAAAGATAACAAATGAAGAATAAATTATACATAGCTTAACCTTGAACGTATTAAACATGTAACTTAATCTCACTTTTTAGATTAAAAATAGATTAAATAATGCACAAAACTCTGGCAGATAAAATAAAATTAACAAACTACAAATGAAACATGATTTCTAATATAATGATTAGATTGAAAATATTTATGAAAATATATATCATTAGTATTCAATATGTTTTGTGTTAATGTAGTCGAAGAAGTAGAACTGTAACAAAATTTTTCAAAACTATACTTCTTACATAGCTATCATAATAAATAAAATTGAAAAATGTAGAATGTATACAACTATACTGATTTACGTGGAAATAAACAAAACTTGATGCAAACCGTTGCGAGCATGTGCTAAAACCGCTATACAAAGGACATCATTATCGGTTCAAGGTTAAATATCGAAAAACAGGGGAAATACTTCAGCATCCTTCTAACACGTCGATTATCAAAACTTGTCTTACGACGAAAAATAACGAATGAAATTCACGGAACTAATTTCAAAGAATTTAACACCAAAATCAACAGATCGATGAAATATGATCGCGTGGAACAGAAAAGTGATGAACCGAATTATTTCGTTGAACTAAAACGCTTTGATTTACTTTATCACAATGCATACAAATTCGATAATAAATTTTCACTTATCACAAGAAAGACTAAATATCTGACGATAGAATAATAATATTTGTTAAAAAGTCAGATTATGATTATGGAATTACAATAAAATACTTTGATTTACTTTATCACAGTGCAAACGAGTTCATTAATAATAAATTTTTTCTTATGAAAGGACGACCAAATATCTGATGATAGAATAACAGTAAAAAAAACGAAGAAAAGATGACTGAAACATTCGTTAGAATACGTTAAAATATAGGTATGCATAGAAACACTCGTAAGATTATGATTATGAAATTTTAATAAAACAGTTTGACTTACTTTCTCACGATACACATAAATTACTTAATAACAAATTGTCTCTCGTTAAAAGACGAAGAACAAAGCAAACTAACGAAAAATTCATAAAAAAAACTTCCTTCTCTTGACAAGGTTACAATAGTTAAATTTTAACAAAAACGCTTTTAAAACATCGTTCCTTGTCAATGAAATAAATAAACGCAACGGTCAAAAAAAATAATTCTTTGGTAATTTGAAACCCACCTTAAATTATAGGTCCACACGCTAAATGACCATGCCAGTCGACGCCAGATTATATTTGAAGAAGTTTAACAAAAAAGCAATTCATATGTAGTTGAATCAAAATATAAAAGAAACTAGAACACGGAATATAATAACTGTTTTCGCGTTGTTGCAAACAACAAGAAAGGTGCAAAACGGTTCACTGAATGTTGTACAAATACAACCTCTGCTTACCCGTGCCGGATATGTTTTACGCATGCGTTTTTAAAGAATCTTCTGTGCACGGTTCCTCCGCAGTGCCGTAGCCAACACTAGCACCACAGGGTGCCTAATGTTTTTCCAACTAACCTCTACTTCATTCAACAAATTTACCTGAACCATTCAGAAGAAGAACAATAACAATTATCACTCTACATGAACACACTTTTTCTTTTAAAATTACTATATATTTGTAACTTTTATAAATATGAACATTTGCATCTATATAGACACGTCACTGCGAAAACAGCAATCGCGCATGTGTAGCAAGTATTTGCATGTATACAAACTGAAGGATCATGGGTAATTTCTTGCTATTTCAATTGTGATAACGTATACCATGCAGCGTTGAAATGAAATAGTAGATTATGATTAGTTGAAATTTTGAGTTACGCCCACTCTGTTGTTTAGGGTCACTGACCAATGCTGCTTTGCCGGTTGACTTGAAGTTTCGTTTCTATGAAGCGAAATGTTTGGCTTGAAAGGAGAGAATATAGAGGGACGAATTATTAAAAAGTATTTACATACTGTCTCATAGAGGGAGAGACAGTGTGGTAGAAACATGTGCTTCTGGCGAAGTTTTTGTCACGATATGTTTTGAGGTTATACAATTTGTTATATATTGATATTCTATTGAAAATGGGAAAGCAAAAGAGGCAAAGAAGTAAACCTCATAGGGAAAATCCGACTGGACTTCCGTCTGTGAGAGATTTTGAAGAAGAAGAAGCTGAAAAGGTTGTTAACGAAGACCGGGAGTCAGCTCTGCGAAGGGTGTACGAAGAAGTGAGTTCATTTGTTTACCAAAAATTAATCCAACAGTGATAAGAACAATAATAATTGAATTACGAATATTATAGGTACAGTCTGTCAATATCGAGGAAAAATTATCTGGATTGCAAACGTTAGAATCAATGTCATGTGATTCTGGACTTGCTGTGCAGATTACACAGGATGGAATCGCTAAAATGATAGGTCCTTTGCTTATAGATAAGAATGTGCTTGTAAGAGCAAGCACTGCAAGTGCTTTAAGGCATATTGCAGACAGTGGAAGCACGGAGGCACATACAGGATTATTAAAAGATGATATTATGACCCCTCTATGTGCCCTCTTGAAGCAAGTAAGTCTAAAACGTATTTAATTGTATAATCTGAGATTATAATCTCACAGATTATTAATCTCTATTGTTGTGGGAACTAATAGTCTACCTGTTTATAGTATTATACAGACTGGCAACCAAAAATTGATAAAAATGAAAAAGGTGCAGAAAATGATGAGAAACAAGCATTTGTCCAAGCAGTCACATTGTTGTGGACACTGTGCGAAAACAGTGAATCAGCTGTAAAATATTCTAATGAGGAAGATCTTATTTCAATTTTAATCAAGTTCTTTAATATTACCATTTATGATATAGAAATTGCTACAATTACAGCACAATGTTTATTGTCTCTATCAGAAGACAATTCTGCTGCTATTAAGAAGCTTAAAGATTCTGAAGATTTGCTTCTTCAACTGTTGAATTTGGAAGCAAGCAATATCAGCATTTCTGAAATGGTATGCTTTAGAACTGCTATAAGTGGATTGTTGATGAATTTAATCAATTCTGTAGAGCATAATCCAATGAGTACAGTTTGCAAGGTAGTAACTGTATTGTCGGAAACAATGTCTATTGATAGCAAACAAATTTTAAGTGATTTAACGTCGCTCTTGCCTCATGAAAAGAACGCCTTTTCAAGAAATGCCAAGAAGAAAATAAAAGAGAGCAGAAGAATTCTTGATGCTCAACAGCAGGCTTTAGAAATTTTAGCGAACTTATGTTCTGAAGATCAAGAAAGCGAAAACGATTCTGATATGGACGGCTCGGACGTATCCGATTGCGAGGCGGACGGTAGAAATGATGTGGTCATGGACGACAAATCACTTAAAATGGTCTCATCTCTGCAATTGGAAATAGTTGAAGTTTTCAGTAGTTGTAACATACTGAAGAAAGTATGGGATAAAACTGTAGCTGTGGATAAAGATGCGGTAGAAATATTGGAACAAAATACTGAGGGAAAAGCTGTCCTGCAGCAAGTGCATACATTAAACTGTAGAGCCTATTTGTGCCTGAATAATATGATATCGAGTTTAGAAATCGATGCACTCGGTGGCATAGAAAATATATATAGGTAAAACTGTTTAAAATGTACAATCCTAGTATAAATAAGGAAAACAATCCAGTTGGCTCATATCTTTCAATTTATGTGTTAGAATGTGGATCGACATGGGAACAGTTGTTTTCAAGGATGCAAGTGCAAACAACACTGAACTATTGGAATCCGCTACTGCAGCTATGAGAGCGGCTCTTCAAAGGCTATCAGAAGCTAAAGCGAATATTTTTAATCATTTAACGTTGGCAGATATTCAACCGATGTTAAACGGAGAACGTCAAAGCATAAATCCTAACGTTCGAGCAAACTTGATAAGAACAGTAGGAAATTTAGCTCTGATTTTAATGAATAACGATACACCACTGGCTCATGAGCTGATTAAAGTAAGATGTTTAGGTTTATATTGAAACTTGATAACGAATGGTTTTTTGTTATGTAGAAAATTTTTTCAGCACGTATCTACGTTTTTGTTGGATACTTGTATGGCGGAAACAAAAGCTTGGATCATGGCAGAATCTTTGGATGCGATAATGGATATGTATGCGGAAGATGATAGCGATCATTTAGCGAGTGAAATTCAATTAGTGGAAAAACTACACACTCTGGCACCTATTTTTAAAAATAGGGTAAGTCTTACCTTTTGTGTTACATGTTTAAACATTTTATGTCTCCCTTTTTTTAAATAATTTCTAAATGTTGACAGGTACGACAGCAAAAGAAAACTTTAGGAGATAACGTTGCGATTGTGTCTACGGTCAACACAAATATTATGAGGTTTATAAAGTATAAAGAGAAAAAAATAAAAAATGTTTAACGAATCGATATCGTTAATTGGAACTTTTTTATATGTTGTATACGTAGATATAAAAATTACGGAATGTTTCGTACCTTTAGCTCTAGTTATTGACGATTTTATATTTTCTACAAGACTTTTTTGTCAATAATGCTGCAATAGAGAACGAAAGAAATTTTTGTAAGCCACGAGAGAAACTATTGGTCAATAAGGTTTTTAAAAATTAACTGGACAAACCTTGAAATATAAATATACTGCTTATACGAAATAACATATTTAACTAACTTTTCTATATACCAATAAAAGTTGTACTAAAGCTGACTGTATACCGTAAACAATAAGTGGATTTTCTAATTCAACTAACAAGTTGTAAATTATCATGGAGTTTGTAAATATTACAAATAAAAAATAAGTCTTGTACTGCATATCGAGCTAATTTCTTGATCCAATTACCAGGGATTTGCAGGGTTTTTCAAATAACATTAGGAAGGAACAGCATACCCATGATCAAATTTTTACAATTTATTCTGTATCAATAAATAATGAAAATACTAAGTATATGGGAGACATCTATGATCACATAATAATCTATGTCCAAAAATCGATGAAAACGAATCGTTCCATCTTCGTAGTGAGGCTCAAAGTACATAATACATAACACTTATTAACCCTCTGAAGTATCTACGAAGAAAACTGAACATCGGCGACTGCTACTGCGCTTCTATTGAAAGGCACTTACGATTGAAAACACTTTGCATACGAAACTCCATCTTAGGACTGGCTTCCAGACTACAATAGAAGTCTGAACATAAAAATGACGCTTCAAAGGGTCAACAAAAACTTGCAACAAGCATTAAATACAGGCACATGTACACAGTGTCTAGACAGTCTTTGAAGAATATTCCGACTGAAACCAACAGAAGTATCATATTGTTTTTTAATTTAGAAGCCGAAATGATTGCACAATTTCCTAGATGATTCACCATGAAGGATGGACATTTTAAAATGACTTTCCTCTGGTGCATTCAGGATTACGTACTTCATCGCTTGAAATTGCTCCCGATTGGGAATCGTTAAAATTCAACGAGCTATGCCTCCTGGGTTTCGGTATCGGATTGATGTCCTCAAGAATCTCTGGTTTCTGTCTTATGGGCTCAGAGATGTGAAGCTCGATCACTTTCACCGGTTCCCTGGGCGCAACTATGGGAACAGGAGAGTCGTTTAGTCTCACCACGTGAATGTCTTTCTGTTCCCTGGGGAATTCTTTAAACTCTATCTTAATTGCACCTTTACCGTTTTCGTTCTCCACCATGTCCTGGAAGAAGTGTCTGCGATTCGCTTGAATCGACTGCCTGGTATTTGCACACGTGATGTCGGCGTTATTCTCATCCGACGAGTCCCTGGAAGAGTTTCTGGTTTCCAAAGCTTTTATTTGCCTCTCTATCTTCTCAATCTCCTCCTTCACGGAGAAACTGTCGCTTCTGGACAACGTACCCGAAGAACCTTTCCTTCTGAGACAGACGTCGTCCAGTTCTGACGAGCAATTCACTTGATCGATGTCCTTGATGATCTCCACGTTTTCTTGAGAAGCTCGACGATACTCTATTTGAACATCTTCATCATTCTTCAGAGGTTCTTTGGAATCTGTTTCTTCCAATTTTTCTTCATTCTCTGTTGTGGAACTTTTCATGTTCTGTTCTGTTTTCACGCTATTCTCTCCTGTACATTTTTCTTCCTCAGATTTTTCTACACCCTCTGTACTGTCTTCTATAGGGCTTTCTGCGCTTGCGGTCCTTGTGTCTTTTTCTGTAGATTCTTCCAAAGGTTGTGCGTCTTCTGAAGTTGGTTCCATCGATTTCTCTTTTTCTTCACTGACCTCCTTGCCCAAATCCTCACTCTTCTTCGTCATTTCGTCGATGTTCTCCGTTACCCTCGATATGTCCATTGGTTCCACTATCTGAAGCTCTATATTAGACGCTTCCGGAGCCTTCTGTACAATACATCAAGAACAATTTTACTTTATTCACGAGTTTATGGATAGACAAATGATTCGAGTGATCTAGAAAAGAATGAAACCTACTTCAGCGGCATCCAGTTTTTGAACAGGACGCGGTGGCTGCGGCGCTCTCCGTTTCTTCCGACCGTACGCGCTCATCGTACTCCCAACGGAGACGCAGCTGTTTATAGAGAGATTCGACTTCCTGACTGCGTCCTGAGTGAACCTCTTGAACACATAATCATCAGGAACATTCTCGTTCTCGTCGCACAACGTGTTGTCCCCGGATCGACTCGCCTCCTCTTCGGAATCCAGAGTACTCGCGTTTGTTCTCTGCGACGACCTGTTACCGAATCTTCGCCTGAAACGCACACCGTCTACATCAGTACGACCTTTGCGGTTCCCAAGAACGCTGTTACAAGACATATGCAACGAAGAAACACATGCATGCTTACAAAGGGGGAATTGGCGTTGTCTCTTGCGTTTTCTCGCGAAGAGTCACGCTCCCGTTTTCCTTGGGACTTTTATCCTCGTAGTCCAACGGTGGAATTTTGTCGGTTGGCTTTGGACTCACCTGGCCAAATCTAGTCGCAACATCACAACATTCTTACAATGCACAATCTTCACATCATAAAAGTTACCGACAAATCGAAACTCTTATCATTAGTACAGGAATAACGTTTCGTTAATTTCATGCAATACACGATTGTTGAGGATGAGCCAACCTTCTCGCAGGTGGTTTCGGTGTCAGGTTGTCCATGATGGAAGTCGTCGTGTCCTGCGGACTTCCATCGTAGATCCTTGCCGGATCACCGTTCACAGTCAAACTCGAACTGTATCTCGATGAATTGTCTGAAGTATATTTTCTTCTTCTTGCTAGGGTACCGAGAGCTTCGTCGAACTCCTGTTGATCCTTCGTCGGTCGCGTCGGTGCCATGGGTTTGGTGTAAGGCTCTCTCTTGTAGGTTGACGAAACTGTTATAACATCAAAATCGATTTAGTATCTGCATTTGACTGTTTTATTATTTATTATTATAGGAATAAAATTCTGAATGCTACCTGTGGTGATTGTGGACCTCTTCTCCTGCGCTTCCTTCTCATCCTTCCGTTTACCGAACAGTCCACTCCTGCAAATAGACGATGAAGATTATTACAAGAAAACTTGCATAAACAAATGAGCGTTAGTGGTGTTTGGCGTGGGTTAAGTGATAATTGCGCTAGCTACTTTGCATCTATGTCACGTTTGTACAACTTGATGAGACAAACTATGCCTCTTTAACACGTATGTACATGTCATACTTAATTTTAATTAACGCTGTTTCTTTAAGCATGGTAAATAAAGAATATACGGTCAGTTGATTGCGGACATGATTTAAAATCAAATTACCACGGTGATGTCTCGCGGTTAAATTCGATGGCGAGTATGATCGACTTTCGAATCTCATTGCACGCGTGTTTATTCAAATGAACTTGTGACACGAGGCCTGCACTTTGCCCAATTCGATTTCGATCGCGGTGTAACGTGAAATATTTGAACTCCGATACTTTAATCGCTCTCGAATCCAACGACAAATACTGATAACGTTAAACTGTTCACGAATGAATCAAATGCGGAACAAGTTTCATTTAGTACACACTAATTCAGTAATTATAATTTTTCTTGATTTTCTCTGTGTAACCCAGTATCTGTTACGGTCACTCAGCTGATGGACTTATAACAGTTTTAGCTGAATAGCAACGCAGAGCCGCTTGAAATGGTCACCCATCTCAACGCTGATCGTACAGAGTAGCTCAACTACATTTGGCTAATTCTTTAGAAACTTCGTTGAAATCGCATCTGCCTAAAAGTGAAAGCTTCTGTACATTCGTCAGCGATCACATATGTGATCCGCCTGGTCTAATCATCAACCAGAATTGACAAGCAACGCAACAAGCGAATATCAAGCGAAGCGGTCGATTAAACGCGTCGTGTCGTCTGCGAGTCGCGATAGTCTGACGTCAGAAGGATCATTCTCTTATTTTATCCAACGCCAAGAATATCAACGAACCAGTGTTGCAAGAAGGTGAACAGATTTATGACGACGACCGAGGCTCGAGAGCGGTTTCTTTCTTTCGATGATACACTCCTCGCAACACGTCACCCCGGTGATTTCAACACGAGCGTGCGAACGCGCGCGGACACAATTCGGTGTACAGTAGAATTTGTGGCTCGATCAGAATCTTCGCGAGCGACAGATAATCGGCGCGACAAACAAGCGCCGAAAAATGGCGGACAATAATATCGTTGGTGTATGCATGGTCGGGATCAGCTGAACCAGTCGCCACGGATAACAGATGATCCAACTCGGGTCGAAGATAAACGCGAAGATTGATTCAGGGTCAGCGAAGCGTTTCAACAACTTCGCTGCAGCTGATCACGAAGTCAAATAACAAGATCTCCAGCTGTTCCGATAGCAAATGAATTCCTGCTACTATATAGTACAAACAAATTACGTCCTGCCTTCTATCGCACCACGACTTCGTCTGGAGAGCTGGAGACAGAGGAACATTTTGCTACCGCGATAAATGAGCCGCTCAGAAGCCAAACTAAGCAACTCTATGGAATGAAAAGTAGAGAAAAGTGACGATGTTACAAACATTCATGTACTCGTCTAATAACACTGAGAAACTAACAGTGGAGTGGATCAGTTTGGTTTCTCAGCGGTTCAAATGAGTATTCTGTTGTTTCATGCTAGCCAATACTTCATTATTGGATGCCTGTGATTGCTTGACAGACCTGAGCATATTTGAAATGACAGTAGTAAAATATGATAATAGTCTTCATAATTTTTTCATGTTTTTTGGCGATTCTGATGTTCCTTTCCTTTCAATTTCTGGTGCTGAATTTGAAGAATAAAATTACTGTTTTTGCTGATTAAATACATTTCAAATAACATATTATTTTATTTCATAGTTATTTCGTTTTTGACGTAGAATTGTATTATTTTATTTCCAGACATAATTTTGAAAATGATTTTATTTCAAGAAATAATTTTGAAAAAAAAATCGTCTTGTATGTAAGATAATAGAATAATGAAATACTCATTCAATGGTTCAATTGATGTACTTGAATTGTATCGTGGTTACTTTTCTGATGTTATGGTTTCATGCTTGGTGTGTTTATATTCAACTCGCACTCTTAAATGATTATTCGATAATAAAAGATGAAAAATTATTTTCTTGCGCAATTATATTAGATGAACCCATACAAAGAGCTCTTACTGATGAACTTTTTGAAGATAGAGTTTTACTCAAAGCAAATTATAAAAATTTTTTGAAACAAATTCTTTCAGTTGTATCATATCGACGATTATTCCTTTTGCCAAATTTGAAATAAAGTTATAATGAAATAATCCATTATTAGAAACTGCTATTATTTCAAATAAATTGATATTCTCCATATTTTCAAATAATGGACCGAAGTATTATTTGAAATAGTTATTTCTTATTTTACTTTCAAATCAAATTTGCCTAGGTCCATGGCTTGATGAGTATTATATTCAGGTTTCAATAGTATGTTGTTGGACAATAGTAAGTAGCTCAATTATTTTGTTTTTACAGTACACGTCATAATTGCTCCCTCGTGCAGTATTTCTATGTTTCACAAATGAGAAATCGATGACCAACGAGATGATGAAATCAAACGCGAGGTAAATCGTCAAGAAGTTTCAAGATTTATTTTTAACGCTTTGACTGTCATGTAAATGTATGTAAATACATCTCATAAGGTTAAATGTAACCGACAGAGAATTACGACGATTCCTAAGATCGCGGATTGAACCTTTCAGTGTTATTAGCGCCATGTACTGGCGACGCCTATAGGCGTTCTGTAGAATAGCTCACTGTGTACTACTACAGCTCGACCGCACGCAGCGTTCTCCTCCGAAATATGTCCCAATAACCCGCAGTCGAAGGACTAAGAACAATACAACTTGAAATTACGTTCGAATTAAAGTTTATAATGCTTGTCGTTTGTTAAAAAAAAACGAAGATAAAATCACAGAATAATACAATCGAATAAATAATATGTTTTATCAAGATCTATAAATAAATTACAGCGTGTACACGTTGACCATCGAGGTACAATCAGTTTCGACTATCAATCAGACCGGAACTGTTTCTCTCTAACTGAAATATGCATCAGCCAGATTTCACCGTGAACATTAAACTAAACAGAAGACTGAAACGGAAAAACCAGGGCAGAGATAATAAATTTTATTTTGACAAAATGGGAGAGCCGATATTGGTAACGATAGCCTTTCATTGGAGCTGGTCTAGCATAATCAGCGATATCTGCTCGCTAAATGATCAATAGGCCGCGTGCAGTGGATCCGATGAACTATCGGAGCTTCTGTGGGTCAGTAGACTATCTTCGGATGATTTATTGATCTTGTGACGCATCTTTTCCGACCTTTCGTGCATACAGATCAACCAAATATTGACGCATAACACTCAACAAACACGGACACACGATCAGAGAATATTTTCATACTCTGGCTCGCTTGGAAAACGTTCCTAAACTTTCATGCTGCGTGCCAGTCTGTGTTACAATGCACTGTGTACCAACCGAATGAACAGAAAGTCGATGAAATTCGATAAAAATGGAAGCAGATCGATATCTGTGTATCAGACGATATTAACAGATTCCATAAAAATGAAATTAAGGCGATAAAGTTATCGCAAGACCGAGCAGAGTCGAAGAAATGCGGCGGATCGATCGTTGTACCAGAATCGAAACAGTTTCGCACAATATTCATGGAGTGCATGAAATCAAATCGCGTTCCGTGAAAAAAATTCATCGTGTTGGAAAATGCAGGATACGAACTTTCTAACGGTTCGTACAAATTTGTTGTACGCGTTCCAGCGTGGACTGTATAATTAAAAACGTAGATAATGATATGCTGCCTTTTGTGCGAGAAAAAAAAAGAATTGCAAAGTAATTTGCGGCTGAATAATTACGCAGAGGAGACTGGTGAACGTTCCTTCGAATAGAAACCGGCGAGACCTTTCGGATGAGGCCCGACCTGACAACAATTGTCTAGCAACGTCGTTAGCTACTCGTTATTTACGTCGTTTGGATGACAGCCAAATGCAGGTGCACCCCGTCCACGTGTGCGTAAGTTCAAGTTCAACAAACTCGCGATCGCGTCATTTCTAGATATTTTCAAGCTTCACGCGCAAGCTGCCCCACTCTCGAACACATAAAACTCGCTATAAGAAGCTTAGAGAAAGGCTTGGACTTTTTTTCGTAGTCATTCCAGGCGTTATTGTAATATGCAGAATTTTTTTTATTGTTGTTTAAAATTTAAGAGGCTTGATATTAGAATGGCGAGTGTTAGATGTTCGTGTAAGATGTTTACAAATGGTTGAACACTTTGACTGCCATGTCACTCATATATGGATGACACGGAAATCTTCGACTGCGGGATACTTGGAAACGAAGTGAATGCTGCGTGCGGCCGAGCTGCAGTAGTACGTAGCGAGCCATTGCGCATAACGCCCATGGGCGTCGACAGCACGTGCTGAGCGATTTTGTCAGGCGCCAATAAGAGTCCAAGGGTTAAATTCAGTAGTCATTCATCTGAACACGACTACTATCAGTAGAATATTGAAGAAGATCTACTAGAACCAGCAAGAACCATAAATAATTACTAACATTGTTAATCCTTTCACTGTTGAAATTATCATGATCGACTTGTACGTCTGTGCTGAATTCGGTTCACGTTTCCAAGAGGAAACTGTCTTAGACATTCTACAGTTGCAATTTTAAGTCTCTCACGGATTTACTTGCTCCAAAATTGAAAATATCAGGCAAAAACCCCTCTTCAAATTCTACTGTTTATAATATTTCATATTTTATTAGTTTTCATGTCGTTTGTCTAGTTATTTCACTGATTATACTTTCCTAATGAAACATTAAACGAAGATGTTTGATAAAAAAACGTTAATTGAGACGTATCATTAAACAGAGATTGGAAACAGATTTATCATTCATGTGATTCTTAGCACAAGCGACATGGTACGTCTGAGCCAGTGGCTATTAGTACTCCAGTGTCTCCCGCGTACGTTGTACTGACTAAACAGCGAGATGATTAATTAAAAAGCGTATAATTTCATATTACTTTCATGTTGTATCAAAACTCTAGAAGGTTGTGTCGTTTTCAGCTTACAATTAGACACTATGACAGTCAGCGTGTTAGTTTTAGGATGAATGCGCACGTTGATGACTTTACCAGGTGGACTTGATGGAGAAGCTGTTCGATCTCTTCTTCCTGCTTCTGCCAAAGGTCCAAAATTTCTGTTTCGAGTCTTTCGTTTTACCATCCCGATAGGCGTGCGCTTGCGAATTGCTGATATCGTCGCTGAACGGGTTCAAATGCTCCGGGTAATCGTAGATGGACACGCTCGGGCGTCTAGACCGCGACATGATTCACCGGGTTTCCTCTGCGAGCTCTCGGATTTTATCTTTGTTGAATTGCGTGAAATCGTCGTGACGCCTCGTCACAGTGGTTCACCGATCTCTCATCGTGATCCTCTCAATCACTGTATCCACCTAAAAGCATACAGACAAGTTGTATTCATTGAAATTTTTTATCTTTTTCAAGCTTTATTGTTTCAATTATAGTTACGACTTTCTTATAACTAGACTGCTGATGTTTATGCGGAGTAACCTGTCTAGCAGTGTGAAAAACGCACATTTTATGAAGTAATATATTTTATAGACATTTAAGGGAATATTCCACAAAGTACGGCGCCGCATGACAGACCGACTCATTCGACGTACCGTCGAAAAGTGTGCAGCAACGTGTCTCAGGCAGTCATTTCACTGAACGCAGTGAAATTTCGTATGTTAACGCGGAACGTTTGTTTCTCGTGCATACAATAACGAAAACAAAAATGAAGTCTGTTCAACCTTTAAAATCTTACTTGATTTGAGTTCAGATCGGCGTAAACCAGATCGGTTTCTATCTATAATAAATTAAAATATTTTTGTACGAAAGGACTTAATATTTAAAATAATTTTTATATAATAAATAATTAGTTTATTATCTTGGCAAATAATATTTTTTGTTACTAATAATAATTTGTAGTATTACTTAATTAGACCTATAATAATATTAATTTTTTTCTTGTTATTGTGTATATGCCGTACGACGACGCGTTGCGACCGATTACTGTTTTACTTCGTCCAGCGTAACGCGGCAACGTACCGCATCTGTTTTGGAGTAACATATTTGGTGGAAGGAGGTGCATTAGAAACAATGCAAGTTACATTTTTGGGGCGACGTATCGCCGTACTTGGTGGAATGTTCCCTTTAACCTTCCGATCGCGTGGTACTTGGAAACGAGACGAACGCTGCGTGCGGCCGAGCTGCAATAGTACATAATGAGCTATTGCATCGAACGCCTATAGGCGTCGACAGTACACGGTAAGTGACTTTGACAAGCGCCTATAGGCGTTGATAACGTTTTTAAAATCTAAGGGACGAAATACAGTTTTGTCAAAGTTCTACTTCTTCGGCTACGTTTCAATGAAAAATATGAAAATATAAAAGAGTATATTGGCATAAGTATCCGCAGTCTAATTATAACAGCGTAATTTAAAAGAGACAGGATATAACTAAAAAGGTATCAATTTTATTTCTGAAACGTCCGATTACGATCTTATCTCGTTGAATCTGATCAAACGGAATACCAATCTATGAATAGCAACGATACAGACGCGTCTGACGTGCTTAATGAAGCAGCTGTAATTGCAAGACTATGCTCTATACAGCGGGCAATTTAATCTAGTAGCTGTGCCGAAAGCATCGAGCATCAAGAATAAAGTCCACATTTATATTTAACATATTACGTAGACACGGTTCCGTGAAGTTGACGTTTACAGGAAGTTGAGCCTACTGTACAAAAAGCGTTACCGCAAACAACGTGATCGACGATTATGACTTATCAGTCCGTTAGACGGTTTCGTTCGAAATCTACGCGTGCACTTGAGATTAAGTATAAGCTGCTGGTTTGTTTTAACAAATTTTTTTTCTTGTAAACGAATTTAGCTGTTTAACTATTTATACTGATAGCAAGTAAATTATTCAGCACATTTTGAACTTTATTGACGATGATAAGAGCTGTCACAGAACAAAAGCTGTCCATTCGTGTGCAGATACGTATGTATGTGTACAGGATTTTGTTTCACAGAAATGAGCGAAGTTATATCTTTAAAACGGTTAGAGATAGAAAAACATGTCAAAGGGCAAAATCAGATGGTGTTATATGTTCTACATTCCTGCATTACGTTTATGGATCTTTGTACATTGATGCAGTTGTAAAATGCAACCGCACTCTTATTTTAAATGGAACTATATAAGTTTTCTTGTATAAATCGACACCTTTGAATTATACTGCGTGTAAAAGTGTTATGATTACATGGCTGTAAATTGAATAGTTTACGGGATATTTCAACTTTCTTATAATTTAAAAACTGCATGAACAAGGCCGCAGAGATAAGAGAGTTCATAAGATATGTATTACTAAGAAAATTGAAATATCTCGTGAACTATTTAATTTACGTTCATGTAACAGTAACACTTTTATGCGCAGAATAATCCAAAGAATCGGTTTATGCAAGCAGAATTATATACTTTCATTAAAAAAAAAAGAGTACAGTTGCAATTTGCAATTCCATAAATATAATGCAGAAATGTAGAACATGTAACACCATTTAATTTTGTCCTCTGACATTTTTCTATCTTTAACCGTTTTAAGAATGCAGCTGTATAGGTACTGATGTATTCAAGTTTGAAATCTATTATTATTATTATTAGGATAAAGTGCAGCGACCGTATCCATATGGAACATTCTCAATTCATTATTATTTATTGTCGATTACCTACTCGATTTCGACTTTGAACCTTTTCAAGGATTTCGAGAAAGGAATAACAAAGCATGAGCGAACGCAGATGGATAAGAGGGAAACGATTCGAGCTGGAGCATAATTGTTGAACGTACGCGCACCGTGCCGTCTCGTTACGCCAATTGTCGGTTCAAATCGAACGACCCGCGACGACGTTCAATTGAACGTTATTGACTGGCGATCGAACGAGAATCATTAAGTGGCAGGTTAATCCGTTCAACTCGGAAACGCGCGCATCTCCCGCGTTAACCCGGTCAACGGAAACGATAATAAAATGCTCGTTTCTCGAAAGTTTTTCGAACGACAGGCTGCACGATCGTTAAACTTTGATCGGACGTGCTTTCTAAGCGTTATGGTGGACAAGATGTCACGTTAACCCGGTTAACGAGCCGTCTAATCCCAGATCACGAAAATAGAGAATGTGAAATGCTTTACGTAACTCGTTTGCTCGATGATGCATCTTAATTAGCAAAGCAATTTCGCAGTGTAACATCTTTCCTTTCGTTTTACAGATTTCGTCGACACGCAACGATGTTTTCGTTTCGATGAGCTTTTGTTGGTGATTCAGTGCTGTGAGCCACAGTGGAGGCTACATGTGGAATATTTATTTGGAACTAGGCGCCACTATAGTGGCGCTTTGTTGAACGTTAAGGGCCTGCGTCGTGGGATATTTTGGGAAATATTTTTCACAAAACCAAACAACATATCTTTATGAAACTTTGCAGATTTATTCGTATACACTTATACTACATTCATGAATTTTTTTACATTGTTATCATTCAAACTATAATAATTATTCAGCGCGGAAGTAGACAGGTTAAAAAAATTCTTCTCAGATGGCTCGCACGATAATTACCGCTGAGGTCATCTAAAATCAAAAATTCTTAATTAATATGATCGTGGCTGGTGCCTGATCTACAGAAAACGAAAAAAAAAAAAAATGATTTTCGAATGAACATCGATTTTTTAATATTTCAACCTTCGAATCACTCTGAAAACCGTGAATATTGCTGTATTTAATTTTTCGTAGATGCTAGACACACTAATCCTAATTAAAGTTTTTTTTCAATCACTCTACTTTCCCGTTTAATAATTACTATAGTTTAGACGACAACGTATGCTATTTTACTGACTATTATTCATGCTGTAGCGAAAGTACAGCAAACCATTTGACGAATTTTCTTCTTCAAATTTTCTAATCGCTCCATCTACGATTTTCTTCCGACTGCCTCGGTAACTTTAGGGCTCATTTCCACTTGCGACTAGCCGCGGGACTCTCGGTCGCGCCACTATGAAATACATTGCGGCTTATGGGGCTATTTCCACACGCGCGGCTGCGACTCGAGCCGCGCGCGGCTGGAAAATACAGGCGCGACTCTCATCGCGACCGAATGCCATTAAGCTGTTCCTCGAACCCTGCGATGGTTTTTCGTTAAACGCGTGATGTCAAAAACAAAAGACTCGCAGGGGATCGAGAGTCGTCGACCTTCGACGAACAGCTTCAACGGCTGCATACATTGTCATCTCTCGTCACACAATCGGCAACCGTTGGCTGTCGCGCGCGGCTG
Organism: Macropis europaea; assembly: GCA_916610135.2. Classification (NCBI taxonomy): domain Eukaryota; kingdom Metazoa; phylum Arthropoda; class Insecta; order Hymenoptera; family Melittidae; genus Macropis; species Macropis europaea. The sequence goes on from OU744344.1 coordinate 26,768,635, forward strand.
AGTCGCGGCATTTTGAGTCGCGAGCACTCGAGAGTCGCGCGCGGCTAGTCGCAAGTGGAAATGAGCCCTTAGACTCGCGACAGACGTGACATAAAAATAAAATTAAAAAAAAGCGGAATGTTGGTCGAGCTGCAATTAGTCGCGCCACATGTTCGCGAAGCGAAAACAGACGCGCGACGATGAATTATCATTTCTTCGAGAGCGGAGCACGATCTCGGAAGAAATTACGTTCGCGGGCTAAATAAACCGGTAAGGTATCACGTGAATCGATGCTCATACGGGGAACGACTAACGAACGCAATTAGTTCAATTAGCTCATTGCACTCGCGCTTCATTTCTGATCCGCAGCTCGCCAATGAACTCGCGTCGCAATTGTTCGCGCTTCGTCCACGAACTATCACGCGCTCCAACTAAAAATACATTAGTTACAATAGGAAGAACTTGAAATAAAAATTCGTCGAGCTTGTGATGTCCTGAAATTAAAATTTGTTTGAAATTGTTACACAGGGTGTCCCTGAACAAATTTGATCTTCTTCGAGAAGTGTAACTAGCTGCAATGACAAAATATTTCATGTTATTTAACAGAATACTTGTCTCCGCGTACAAGATGAGGTGATCGCATTATACTATCATCTGAAAGTTACGTGTTTTCTTAACAGCTTGTAATGTCGACACAACTCGTGCGGATGACGCCTACGAGCGTTCAAACAGCGTACTAAATGAATTCGTGTACCTATGTTCCGCACGGGAGATACGGAAGACTTTCGAACATAATTTTCTCGAAAAGGAAGCTTCAAACGAAAAACTATGATTCCATATTTTCGATTTATTTTTACATAAAGAATCAATCTCCTGTCCGGTTGCACTACCCGTCCCATCCCACCCTGTGTAATAAATAAATTTCGTTATACTGCAAATGGAACCACATAACTTCTGTAAATTTTTTAAATTGGATAAATATACCTCGTGACAAAGTTAAGCTATGTGTCCGGTATAATGAACTGTTTCTGATATTTCGCTGTACACACGATACTAATTGCAGTGAAGGCCGTGCCAATTGCAGGGTTCACACGCAATCCTGATTAAGGTGAAACGTGTAGGGTGGTTCTTTATTGGTACCAATGACGGAATAAAGCGATTAGCTGTGCATTGTTTTCACGGTACATCTCGTAATCGCCTGATCGTGTAATCGTTCTGGAGACCGTCGCGACATGTGGTTTGCAGATTTACAAACGGCAGACACGACAAATAAGAAATCGATGAATAACGAGCGAGATGATGAAGTGGAACGCTAACAGATTTCAGAATGTGTAATCGACGATACATCCTCTGCACGTTTGGTAATCATTATAAATCATGAACGTTCAGAAATAAATAAAATTTCATCCAAAACTCAACTGCCGACCGACTTGCTACAGTCAATTTCGATTTTCCATCAGACCTAAAATATTTCCTAGGCAGCCCAAGGTCACATCCTCCTCTCGTCTAAAAGTTAAACGTGCTGCACTGCGAAAGTTTAAAGAATTGGTACACAATTAAGACTCGTATTGTAACATATCAATTAAATTCCGTGTCACGAGTGCGACTCGTTATTCAATTGTGTTGGAATTTAATCGACGACTACGTGGGCCACAAGCGTCTATTTAATACGTAAAACCGTTATCAAAGTGTAAAGGTCAGTCCACGAGTGGGACACGTGCTATTCACTTTTAGCCCGAAGTAGCCATCACGTATGAGAGACGTTATTCCAACCCAAGTGGTTCATGCAGAGCAAGGGGTTCAATAGGAAAAAAAATCAGAGTAAAAACACAAAATCGTCGAATCAGGTTGCCAGCACAATTACGTTTGCCTTCGACCTTGACTGGCATCTTTCACGAAAGAAATATATATTTTCGAGGAAGAAGCTCTGACAAAACGTCTCGTTGCGAACGAATTAGCACACCTGGTCCGTCTAACGTCCGGTACAATGGACGCAACACACATCAGCTGAGAAACGAGCGAAGCGTGTCGCCGGCGAGCATAACGAGAAGATGCTAAAAAGTGAGGCGTAACGAGGGAACGGAGTTTCGCGATCTTCGTCGATTACAACACCTCGAGGCATATCTCTTCGATACGAAACTGACTCACGAGTGTACACAAGATTCGAAGTCGTTTACGGACCACGCGTTTGTTGAACTGAAAACGATGCACAGAGGACAAAGTCGAAAGTCGAGAGGGTAGAAAGAAAAGAAATATATTCGTCACTGTTGACGGAACAAACGATTTACTGATCTCAGTGAAAATGCGGCGGTTTTCTGGCCGTGTACCAGACGCTCGGACTTACCACGGAATTCACCTAAGTATTTTTAGGATGTCGGTCGATTGGACGGAATTGCAAAATAAATCTGAACGCTCGAACACAGGCGCGTACAAGGTGTTGAGACAAATTTAAGACTTACAGTAGTATGATAGTACTCGACTAACTGAAGAAAAGATGTCTAGTAAACATGAGTCGATAGATGAACAATGCTTTAGCTGTGTGGAATTTTAGGTTGAAAAATAGCTTAGAAAATTCTTTATAATTGTTAATTTAATTGAATTTTCGTTTCACATTTACTAGAAATTTTTTATTCAATTCGTTGAGTACTATCTATCTTGTCATAAGTCCTACTTTTTGTAACACCCTTATCGGGCACAATGGTCCAACAGGACCGGGTGCCCGATAATGGCACCATCAACAATAGTAATAATAATAACACCTTTTATTGCTTCCCTTGTTTCGATTTTTCAATCTCTCGAGTTCTATTTATCTTGCAAGTTTTGAATCCTGTTTTCTGGAACATCCTGTATTGTCTCTCATCTTTTGATTATTATTTAAACGATAATACAAATCGTAGAGTGTCTTCGTTTGATCTAAATTTTGTTCAGTACAGTAGGATCTGTTTGCAACGGATAAGAACGTCTTCGCGAAAGGGAGGCAATTAAGTCGAACAGCTGAATTGCACTCGATAGATTCTAGCGTTACGTTCTAAATGCTAATTAAAATGCGAGTCAGACGTAACGCAACGAACGCGACACTATCGTGGAAATTAACAACCGACTGTATTAAATATTGTGCAGAAACATGGTGGTTCAAATTTATCGATCAGAATTTCAGTTTTGCGTGTTCGTGGAACTGGAACAACCTTTCGTCAATGTCCGCCTATAGAGCACGTGCGAGGATCTCATGCAAATTTCTCGAGTTGGACTAAATTTTCTTCGAATCACGAATAACTATAGGAATCGTAACTTCTACACTGTTCGAGCAGCTGTGAATTTACATTTAAATATAGACATTAATGCGACAGAAAGTTTATAAAGATAGTGTACATCGCAACGATCAGGTACGAAAAGTAAGCAGAGTTCAAGCTTGATGTAAATTATCTCGCAGATTAACTTGACTTTGTCTGAATTGTCCTTCCGCTTAAATAGGGGAACTCTTGAAACGATATCGAATTAAGCTGTCAGATACAGCCATTAATGCGACTGGAAAAAGCAACTCCGGTAAAATCTCGACTTACTAAGATCTTTTCAGATTTACACGTGCACGTGAAGGAGAAAACTTGGCGAACGCCATGGAATTGCTTTCTCGAAAGGAGATCGGTTTGAGAATCCATTCGCGAAATTTTCCGATTTTCTACGACTCGTCGCGGATACTAAACCTAAAAAAATCTCCGTTAAGAACCTGCAATAACAAAAACATTCTTCTATTAAATCATATTGTCTAGTTAGCTGGAAAAATGTGCAGAGAATCGCTCAGGTGTCTCGACGGCTCAATAATTTATACACCGTAAAAATATTGCATATTTCTATCCTTGACATTAAATTCATACTTCCATCATCGATGTCGAAATTAATTCTACAAGACTGTTAAGGAATCTTTCTTTTTTTAATTTTTATTCGAGCGTCAAATACGTCGTGTGTTCAGAAAGTAATTTAGAATTTCATTTTGAAACTTTAACACATCCTACTGTATGCATACAAGTATTCTACCTATAGATAAATTTTTAAATATTTAATTCATTGTTGTCTTGTTATAAAAACGAAGAATCTAGCTTTAGTAGACTTTTCAGAAGCTTTTAGCAAATGTCCTATCAGAATTATACAATTGATCAAATTGAAAGAACTTCTACAGAGACAACAAAGTCTTACATGAATTATATGAATTACACGTGTATTGATCAAACTGAACAAATTTTTACAAGGACAACAATGTCTATCCTCAAGATGGGTGAAAGAAATTGTATAAAAATGAACTGAACGAACTTCTAACCAGTTCTTTCAGGTCAGAATTGGAAATCCTGTCTGTAACTAAAATAAGTGTATAGATATAGATCATTCTTATCAATAACATGTATGAATGTTATAATAGAATTTTTATTAATCTTTGAGCATCTCAAGTATTTTTACTGAAGGCACATAAGTGACTGGAAGCTTTGCATTTGCAATTTTTCCCAGTTTTCTTGCATTTTCGCGATAAGTCGCTGGCTGTTCGTGTTCCCTGGTAATTATGGAAGTATCGATTGGGACTTCCGTATATTGCCTGGAAGCCGCAATCATAAAATCTACGAACACATTCTTAAACATGTTCCTTGTGGCAGCTATTTCGCGGTAATTCGTGCCGAGTCACGGATAACAGAGATTCTCAACTGCAAAAATCGATTTTTTCCACTGTTTTTCGCGCAGGGTATTCCTAACATCCATCACAGGCATGATAAAAATCGTAGAGACCGAAAATCGATACACAAATACTTCCTTTCAAGTTGTACACCCTCAAAGTTGTATTTTACGAGTGGATGAAATATACGGTGACTCTCGAAATTGACAAATATTTTTATAAATATTTTTTTTCCTTTGTGTTTGATTACAACTGATTCAGTAGAATCTTTGGTTGGGCGTTTGAAATTTGATTTTTCACAGGTATCGTAGCCTTGCTTAAATTAACAATACCCTAAAGAATTTTAAAATAACGTATTTGTTTGAACAATTTCCTGACTCACTGTGAATATAAAATAATCAGTGAATTATAAATTATATGTAAACTGTGTTTAAGATTTTTGAGTGAGATACTGGGAGCGATACTAAAATAATTAATCGACATGTACTGACGATTATCCGAAGGACTGCTATTTCAAGTGAATCGGTATCAGTTACTGATACGCTAACGATAGAAACAAATTTTTAAATGGAATTGTTTCCTGTTTTTTCATTATCGTGGCATCAAAGTGCTACTATTCGAATTCAGTATCTTGATCATGATCTAAGAGATTACTGCTTGTCTGTTGTACCATCTTTCGAAGCAGTTTTCTAAAATAAAGTGTCTTGAAAGAGAAGAGCCTCGTGTGCTTTCTTTTCACGACTGAGAACCTCCGTCACGTGTAAAAATAGATGCTTAATAGTCCTTTTCGACGGGGGTCGCACGATCGAGAACGAATTTCCAAATAATCTTTTCAAAAATATGCTTCACCGCGCGAAGTGGCTTGCGTAAGTGTACTCTCGTCCCTAAAAATGTTCGAGGTCATTTTTCTACAGACCCCATTCAATAATGATCTCAATGAAACATTTTTTCCCTTATAACTTCCCTTTTCTTGGTAATATACAGTATTAAAAAGGTATAAGACATTAAGATGTTCAATTTTTGCAAAAGGGAATAAAAATATACTTAATCAGTTAGTATAAGTCACTTTTTCGCTATTTTGAGAAATTTGTGGTTTCACGCTTTAATGCTGCTAAAAATATGGTTGCTTGCTATGGAGAAATTTATTTGATATTTGTTGTCTCGAGTACTTAGAATTATTTTTTTTTTCGGCCTTTTTAAATTTTTTAAATAATTATAGCAAACTGGCTGTATGTATGGAAGCAGACCCATCATGTATTTATGACTGATACATTTTAATGTACCAAAATTCTAGTGCATAACATAATCTATTTAAAATAAAATTCTTACACAGTCGACTTATAGTACTTTCAAAATAAATATATTTGCAATTCTGGTTAATACTTAAACTTCGACTCGCCCAAAAACAATGAATTCGAGAGATATTGACAATAAATTAGTTCTAAATAAAAAAAGATCACATCTATTTGTAACAAAATTAACTATAACTAATTTTCTCCTCAAAAGTAACTTACTCCACATTCAAAGCAAACGGCCCGCACTAGGATCGAAATACATCGAACGATCCTATCGACAGATCGAAGCTCTTCCACGTGTACTTCCGGCAATGCGGTAATCGCAAAAAATATCGACGGCGCTCGATAAAAATAACGCTTACTATGAATTGTTTACGCGCGCACGAGAGATACCACGCGAAACAACGAAACGGTAGGTACATGAAAATATTCGTGGAAATGGCCAGAAGCCGAAACGTGTCCGGCTAAATTATACGCGTCATGTAGGTCAGTGAATCGTAGCTTGAAATGATCGCGCACGAGTTATGTACCGTGTTGCACACGCACTAAACCGTCCGCGAAAAAGAAACCGCGCAAGAAAGCCCCAATTTCACTGTACAGTAGAATCTCGATTATCCGGCCACTGGTCATCCGAAAATTGCCCATCCTACGTCTATTAGGAACCTAAAATTTTCATTAAAGCTGTGATTGCCATTGGCGCCAATAGGCGCTTGGCAAAGACCGTGTACTGTCGACGCTTATAGGCGTTCGGCCTAATGTCTCACTGTGTACAATTGCAGCTCGGCCGCACGCAACGTTCGCCTCGTTTCGAAGTAGCCCGCCGTCAAAGTGTCAATGCCACTGTGTTTTTAATTTTACATTCTGAAAGAAAATTATTATCTTTGTGTGAAATATAGTTACTAATTACAGTTCAAATAATCTAGGCCCTGTATACTGTACTATACTATACGATACTCCCTCGTCACTGTCACCGAAATATCGAACCGACTCATTGTCCGCGTTTGCATCACCGATATCGAGCAACGAAAATTAAGCGCGCAATTTATATGCCAATTTTTCTTTTCTTCAGTCTATTCGGAGGTTTTGTTATCTTTACGACGTTTGATATCAACAAATATACAGTGAAACGCAAAGATTTACATATGAGAATGAACGAGCACGATAAGCGTTTTTTCTCGAGAAAGTATCCGACCGATGGAACGAATATGAAACAATGATACTCGAACGTACCTTCGACTTGCGTTTTCATCGATACCTTGAACGACAATGAAATTCCTACGGAGTTTCACTTCATTGATTTACCAAGTACATTCTTGCCTTTACACTTTGTTCGTGTGTGTGTGTGCGTGTGTGCGTTCTCGGCTTACACCTCACAGCGTTTGATAAGAAGTAAAATAATCGCCGTGCAAAGCTGTGACTATAGAACGTTCTTCTATAGAGTGATAATACAGTTTGATCGAAACGAGAATCGTCGCGGGGTTCGATTATCGATACCGGATGCTCGTGGGCTTCGTGGAAACGATCGACGTGGACAAAAGTTTTTCATGATTTCGGGAATTCCTGTTATCGTGTTAATAATACGGGGCACTTAAAATACGTACGAAGTTATAAGACTTACGTAAGTACGTCTCGATGACAAGTGACAAAGGTGTCTTCGAAACAGGTGAGACAATTTGCGAACGACCGATATAGTTAACTTTAGTTCACGCGGCTTTGGTTATACACGTTCTTCGTTGCACACTGTTGGTGACACTGATTAGGGAACAGATTTCGTATACAAACGACACCGAGAACCAGCGTGCGATGTTATTCACAAGGAGAACGAAACGTCTTAACGCGACAGAACTCGCCGGCCGACTGTGCCGAATCGCGTATGCTTTCGGCCGACTTCGACAAACTTCGGTCACTTTCGAACGCCGCGGCAAACTTCGCGCGTCTCCCTGCGCGCCGCGCGCCGTACACGCGATTGGTCGATGACGACGCAACGCGGCAAATTCAAGCGTGTTATTAATTTCTACCGTCAATGTTTATGCTTCATAGGTATGATACGAGAAAGTAGGCAAATATAATGCATTGACATATCTAAAAAGTATGTTGAAAACATGTTAGAACAATGGAATCTTTTTGTTAGACTGAATAGTTTGCTAATGACACAACGTTTAAATTTAAATCTCTATATTAATTAGATCGTAAAGTAAATCACTGTCGACAGTAATTGGTAACTTTTGTATTATCGTTTAAAGAAGGACGGAAGAATAAAAATGTTTTCTCAATGTTGTAAATCTAGTTGTAATAAATTGTGTTTACGTATGCTGACTAATGTTAATTGAATGCACACGTTGCTGATGCTGGTTTACTGTTTACGTAGGCGTTAGTGGAACGTGCATAGAAAGTTGCTAAAGAAAAAATGCGATACGTAGGTAAATTATAGGATAGCTCGCCCCATGCAAAACAAAGATCATCTTTTGTACGTAATTTTTACATGAAGCTATCTCGAAGAAAGTATAATATAAACTTTTTAAATTCGTTAAAATATTTAGTTTTGGCTACGATAACACGATTCAATTAATATCCAATCGAAAAATATTTTGCTCACGAACTCATCTTATGCATACAAAAATACAGGAGGTGAAAATTTTGTCCTGAAATTTATGCTGCAATCCTGAGATTAAAATATGTTTTTCTCCGCACGTAAGTCCGCGAAAATACATTATTCACGAATCGTGCAGGTAATTCTCGGCCGCAAGTTAAATTAGATCAACACGGAGTCTCGACTTAAGTTCGCGAATTTATTATTCGGTGTTCTACGACGTGTGAATTGTGAAGTTTGCTTTGTCCACAAGGAACCGATACATGAATTGCACTGTCAATATCGATAATGCGAATACCAAGGAGTCGTTTAATCTTTTCCAGTAATGGGTTATCTCGTCAATGAACAGCAAAAAAAGAGTAGAAAAATGTAACAACGTTAATAAGTACGTTATCGCCTTCCACCGAAGAACTCGTGGTTGTATTTCGATCGATGACGACGACATGACTTCGCTGGTTCTACATAATGAGACCGCATGACGAATAAAATGAATACAGATATATTTAGAACATTTCGCTGAATATCTAAGAAAGAATTTTCTCGCGAGAAACCGTTTCACACGGTGTCTCGTTTTCAAACAGTACAAATCATCGCAAGATCTGTCCGAATGATCTTTGCGACGGCATACAGTGAGCCGTCGTCGACGTCGTTCCGTCATAATTATTTTTAAAAATCGATTCATTCGAGTATACTTCGGACGGTCGCGATTTACAGTGTACCGGAGACAATATATCTTGCACTTTATCTCGTTGAATTCTCCACCGATCGTATCGAATAAAAGTGATAAGATAGGTCTTATCGAACCTCGTTTGCTTTTGGCATAATGTTTACGGTAAACCCGATTGCAGATAAATAGTAGTGAGTCGCGAAAAAAGTGTATTACGTAAACCATGAGTTTCTTCTGTAACGCCACGATTCCGTATTCACTATCGACGACAACTCCGCTGCTTGGACAATTAAAAAAGCATGAGTTCAAGATTACTTGTAGACTTTTTCCCTTGTAAATAATATGATTGTTGATCGAAGGTAACTATACATTTCATCGACGTGCGCAGAACTTCCTTGGTGGAATTTACGACGCGATGCCATGAATTTCGTGGACGTCGACATTGGCCCAGAGTCAGAAGTTCAAAAGGACGCAAAAGGGACGGTGGGTCTGTTGAAATGATTCAGACTTTATTACGGGATAATTCGAGCATTGTACGTGTGAATAATGAAGATACCTTTCAGCAGTACCGACCCAATGAAACCCTCGATTGAAAGCAATTATGAAATGATCTCGATGCGGAATCATATAGAAAGTTCATTGTACAGACACCCTTTATCGTTTAACTTGGCAATCGACCTAATCAGGTGTCCCGAATAATCTGGCCGCAGATGTGTTTCGCGTACTCGACAGCTATCCTGCACATTGTTGAGCGAAACCATGCAGCATTCTTTTTCTGATTCTACGATCAAAATGAAGCATTATTCTCCTTAATCGTATTAGGCTTTTGATTCGAACATTCCTGTTCTAGGTCATCTGAAGTCTGCAAAAGAATACATCGTTCCATTAAAATCTTAAAAAACACGAAAATTGCGAAAAATTGAATTCAATTACCCGTTTCTCGTTTCGAGCTCCTCGACGTTCTTTTTGAAAGGGAGTCACAGCGTGTAGCGACATGCGTCCAGTTAGAACAATTTGCGAACTGACCTATTTGCATCGTCTTGGCTCGACCGTTACAGCAGCACTAAAAGCACAATTTCCATTGTCGTTAGAGTATCGTATCGTGTCAAGGCGAATACGAGAAACGAAAGATAGTTCCGTAGCCGGTCGAAAGCGTCGAACGACGTCTAACGTTACTAATTAAAGCAACGGATGGTTTAGCACGAGCGTATATAGATAGATTCTCTTCTTCGCATTCCTCGCGAAGAACAGAGGTCTGTAATTTACAAATGATCTTCGTTCGACGCGTTTCATTTCGGTAATGCAGCGATTAAGAATAGAAGACGCGAGATTGTTCTAACGTGCTCACGATCTCATCGTTCCGCGAAGCAAAAAACGCAATTGCCCCAACGGGCAATGTTAGAACAATTAGAAGGCAGATCTGAATTGCAAATCGCGTGAATTATATCCGCGATATGATGTTTAACAGAGTCCAAGAACATAAAATCCTTTCGTGTTGAACTCTCCGCTCAATATGGAACTCAGCTTCTAAATATAATAATAGAAACGCCTGCTCGTAACATTTTCGCAACAGATAAATAATATTCCAGTGACGGCCATTTATGAATTGTCTTTGTACTCCCCAATCTGAGAACTAAGCTACAGAGAAGATGCGTATTTCGTGAGAAATGCTATATTGATATAGCATTGATATAAAAAATACTGAAGGCTAAATATAAATATACATTTGCCTAAACATTCGCAGTATAATAACTTTTTATGAAACCATTTATTGATACTATCTACTTAAGGAACTCTTTGACTCGAAATTCCGATAATTATTCGAAATAGGGGCGACCTCACCGATTTCAATAATTTTCAAATATGTTGTCCAGATCATGATTCTGAGTAATTTCACTAATGTACATAACCGGCTCTCGATTTTAGTTTTCGAGAAACATATTCATAAAAATATTTGTGATACTTTTTACTTTGGTGCAAGCGTCCAGCAGTGAATCATAGTATGAACTTTATTTGACGAAAAGTAAGAGCCAATATTCCACGTTACGGAACTCGGAAACAGCATTACGTTTGTTACATTGTAAAATTTTTATTTCGCCACCGATATAACTTTGACGACCGAATAACTGCATTTTTCGTCATAATGGCTGAGATATTTCCAGTTACATAGTAATAATAATAAAATAAACCAATTTAACTTAAATCTAAACCCAACCCAACTCTTTTTTTCTAACCCAAACCCTAAAAAAAATACATAGTGTTTAACACACTTTTGCGTGTATCTCTGAAACTAAGGCCGAGCAGCGGTTATATGTATAGGAAAAAGTTACTCAGAATGTTCACCTTAACAACATATTTGAAAATCATTGAAGTTGGTGAGGTTGTCCCTATTCCGAATAAATACCAGAATTTCATTTCTCATCAATAGACTGTGGGTCTATATTTAAATATGAATTTTAAGACAGTCGACGTTATCAAAAGAATTACGGTCCTTTGGATCTTCAAAACCTGTATTCTTCATTTCATAGACGCGACTGAACGTGCATCTGAATGTTTGAAATCGCATAAACGTCCTCGGTCCGCTAATCAGGTTCCAAATATCTTCCATATGTATTGGGAGGCTCTGTAAAGAAAAGAAATAAATAAATTCCACAATTATACCATAGTCTTCGCGAGAGCGCTGAGCACGTGGATGAATTGTAATGGACGCGAGAAACGCGACGACGATGATGTCGGTCGCAGTGCAGTAATTGTTATGTAACTCCGGCAGAAATCGAGACCCGGCTCATGCATGCACGAATACGTGACACGTACGAATGACTTGCTATGCAAATTTAACTGCAGGAAGATCCGTTCGTTAAAACGCCGCGAAGGCCTCGCGATAGCCTACGCAAATTTTTCCAGCTTCCCTCATGGGAGCACCCGGAACAACACAAATCACGCGTGCAACATTCGTTCCAGCTCATCAGGGGAATTAACATCGTGATCATTAACGCTTACAGTATGCCTTGTAAACCCTGGCTGTTTATCAAGGACGTAATATTACGTCTTCTCGTGATTAGAGAGATCCGATCACATGCACAGTTTTGACTATGAGGTGGTAGCTGTAGGACATCTGCTCTCCATACTCTTTGCTTTGGTATTATAATTTTTAACAGATTAATATATTATAATTTGAAGTAACAAGTAGTTGCAAATTGGATATATTTCGAAACAAATAATCAGGTTCTTGTACTTACTTTAATGAGTGGTATTTAGTTATTTTAATGAGAAAAGTAACAATCTGCTTTCGATTGTAATTATTGCTACCACCTGCGAAAGTGTTTTAATCTTTCTATATTCTATATTAGTCTTTCTAATGTTAATCTTCTTCTTATAGAATGATTTAATGACAGAAATTCTGGTCCGTTTTGTTTAGAAATTAATAATAAATAAAAGTAATAGTGATAGTAGTAATATTAATAATAATAATAGATGTGCATTCAATGTGACAGGATTTGTTTAATTAACAATATTAATGATTTTTCGATGTACCTATCCTTGTTTTTTTCAATCGATTTTTGTTTGCGCTATATTAGATATAAAAATATTCAAATATTAAAAATCTTGTTACCCCTTGTGCTTACCTTTAATTTAAATTGGAAATTAATTGCATAATCTACCTATAGATGACACTGTCGTTTGCGTTTGAATTAGAAAATATAAATTTGTTAATGTTTTTGGAAAATATCTGGAATATATATCGTATGACATTTAGAGTAAACTGTAACCTTGAAATATGTATCTTATATATGAAAATATGAAATATACCTGAAATTTACTTATTACTTACAATTCTATCTCTCTTCCACTGTATTTTCTAAATTAAAATATGCAAAACTTGTTGTATTTTTACATTTAGAGCGTTTTTCTGTCGTTATAGAATTACACAGTTCATTTTGACTATAAAATGAACATTTCTTTAAAAAAAATATAGGAATTTGTGGTTGACATTTCTATGATGGAGAAATTGAAATGAATCAGAATTACCAATGTAACAAACTCGTAAAGTAACAAGAGAACTATATAGTTAAAAATACGGAAAACAAGATATTTGATTGAACATCTCATTGCCTGATGGTGCGTTTATAAATTTAGCGTCACGTAAAGGGGACTATTTTAATTGACAATCGAAGAAACAAAAGTTCTATCCGCTCTCAGACATAACCTCTTACGTATTTTCTCACGCGATTGTTTCACTGAACCAGTGAAGATGGAAAAATGGTTACACGAAAACCTATCAAGAATTTTAGAATTTCCTGTTCCGGATGCTTTACTGCAGTAAATATTTTCATTAAATAATAATATATGTATAATATTTAGAACCAGTTTATTATAACCAAACAAATACATTAATATCGTTTGATCACGCATTGTTTTAGGTGCATTATGCAAATACAAAATGAAAGAGATCTGGACAAGTATCTGAGCACTCTATTGAATTGTAATGAACCAAAAACTAAACAGTTCATAGCGGATTTAAAAAAACGACAAGGTATCTTGTTATCAAAAATTTTGAATAGTTTCAGTTTTCAATATTTTGTTGTATTGTTGTAGCATCCAACATCGATCGAACTGGATATAAAAAAGTAAATGACAGTACTACTGAAAATAAGAAACAAAATGAAAAGAAAAAAGGAAAGGCTAAAGCAAAAGAGAAGCAAGAATATAAACAGGTATGTTGATCTATATTTTTGGTCTGGATCATAAAACGAGATATTACAATTAAATAGTGTCTGTTTAGCCACAGGAAACTGTAAAGGTGGTAGAAAAACCTGAAAAGAAGAAAACTAAGTTTGTCAATTTATATTCACAAGAGGGTAAAGATAGAACAACAGTTTTGTTAAAAGGTATATTACATGTGTTAATACAATATGAACCATTCCATGATAGTAGTGTTGAAGGCAAATTAATGTAGAAACATTTCATTAGGGAGACACAAATGTAATTGTGAAGCACAGAAGCATTCACTGATCAATAATTGCCTCAACTGTGGCAGAATAGTTTGTGCACAAGAAGGAGCTGGCCCATGTTTCTGTTGTGGAGAACTCGTGTGTTCACCAAAGGAGCAAACAATTCTTTCTAGTAATACCAAAGTAGCTGATAATTTATACAATAAACTGATGAATCAAAAGCCTAGTAAAAGTTTGGAGGATTCAGTTAAACTGAGAGACAAACTCCTTGAATATGATCGTGAAGGGTAATACATATTTTGCAATCTTTGTATTGAAGAAGAGCTGTAATTAATTATATTGATTTACAGTACACAAGGCACAAAGGTAATCGATGATGAGTGCGACTATTATCAGTCAAACAGTGTTTGGTTGACATCAATGGAAAGAGAGAAAGTTCAAAAGTGGGAGGAAAAACTTCAAGCAAAGAAACATGAATCTCGTTTGAATAGAAAGGTGAATGTAACTTTTGACTTCACAGGTAGAGAAGTCATTGAAGAAAATACCGTTGATGATTTTAATGAGTTCATGGAAGAGCAATTTCAAGATATTTCTGGATCAGTATCCTACAATGGACTGAAAAGTTCCAATACTTGTCCAGACATAGAATTCACTTGTCCAACCGTAAGAACATTGCTAATACAATATTTTATATACTAGTACATGTAATTATTAATAATGAACCATTGTTGCACAGTACGTAGAATCAAATGCGCCTGAACCAGGCGGTACGAATGCTGGCGTTCGCATCAACACGAAAAATATTATTCAAGACAAAGAATACTTAGAAATGTCTGATGCAGGTTTATGTCTGAGCATGCATCAACCTTATGCATCCTTGCTAGTATCTGGAATAAAAATGTAAAACTTTATGCAGCATTATTCTTAATACATACCAAAAAATGAAACATTGTGTTAATGTTTCACCGATGTTACAGGCACGAAGGTCGAACATGGTATACATCGCACAGAGGAAGATTATGGATTGCTTCCACAGTTAAACCAGCAACTGTGGAAGAAATTTCAAGAATACAACATTCTTATCGTGTTCTGAAAAACGGTCAGTAGAAACAAGACCTATAAATGGAAATAGCAATTTCTGTATCTTTGCAATGACTATGTTTTTTCAGAAAAGATAAAATTTCCTGAGAATTATCCTAATGGCTGCTTGTTAGGCTGTGTGACAGTCGTGGACGTTTTACCTCAAGAAGAATACAGAAAAATTTATCCAGACGGAGAGAGTGACAGTCCCTATGTTTTCATATGTGAAAATTTTCATACATTACCAATTAAATTCCCAATAAAAGGAATGCATAAAATTTGTAAGTACTCTTATTACATTATAGGTATGGTACGTGATTTAAACGACAAATAACTGAAAGTATCATTTCTATTGTTATATACAGATAAATTGGATCAAAAGATTCATCAAGCTGCACTAAAGCTTTTAGAAAAACATACAAAAAATACTCACATCTAGTAATAGTGTGTAGTTTATAAAATATGTTGTATTATTTTCCATTTCGTAAAGCTATATTGTATAGCTATATGTTGTCTTTCCATAAGTAATGAATATTTATTGTAATATTAAGTTTTATTTTATGTTGTATACTTCCTACCATCTACGTGTCTTTAATATTATAAAATAAAACAAAATTTTTCCACAAGGTATATTAAATGTTATTTATTACTTGTAAATAATAGAATATATTACAATATACATATAGTTTGCAATATATTACAGTAGACATTGCAAGATTTATATTTATTTTACATTAATCATTAATTTTTTTTTTATTTATGTGCGATCAATGAAAAAATATTAGCAGTTTTTTGTATTATATTTAAAATATCAGACTTTCGTAAATATTAAAAGTAGATTTGAGTGAAGTCATTTTTACATCAAAACAGTCTATAAATTTGAAGTACAAAGGGAACATCTATTTCTTTATTGAAATACGATATTATAAAGTCTATTGTTCTTAGAAATGTTTCAGAATTACAGTTAAAAGAGCTTCAAAGCAATAAGAGGACCTTCCTTCACAAGACTGCCATTCTTCCTAAATATTCACGATTAAAAATGTCAATAAGCAAATTACGAATAATTACTTAAATTCTTAACGTGTGCATGATAATATCTTGTGGTATTTTACAATGCTAAAGCTTTCAAGTTTCTAAATTTTCTTCTTTATAACACACACGAATTAAAAAATGTTGAAAAAAAAACTTTGTACTTGAGAACATAATTCGAAACGAAATAAATAGAATACCATTGCATACAATGAAAGAACACTCAACAGATTCAAACAGATTAGTATATAAATACCTTGATACATAAACGTTTACAATAAACGTTTTGGACAGAAATCAACTTTTGATAACGACATATAAACATTAACTGACGAATTGATGCATTGGGAATGTATGAATAAATATCAAAGTATTTCACAATGATTTTTGTAAGGAATAAAGAATTATTTCCTGTAATTTTCAAATTTGAATACCTGACAACACATCAATGCGTATCAAGTTTCTAAATCCAAAGTACATTTTTATCAATCTGAATACTGTGCAATCTATGAATTATTATGTAATTCATATTTATTACACATTGGTACAGAAAGTGAAATTTATACAGTAATATTATCTAGATAACAGAAATGATTCAAACAATAAATATATCTGAATTGCACGTTCGTGACAACAAATTAATGCTTTTTTTTTTAACATTCACATTCGCAATGTACATCAAATATTAATTGAGCCATTTCTGCGAGAACAATTATTTTACGATCAACATTACATAGACTAGTGTTTGAAGAATGAAATGGTCATTCAATTCACAAAATAACAATATAAAATCTTCAGCGACTGTTCGACAATCAAAACACAATTCAATTTCGTAATAACTTTCAGTTACGTTATAATTGTACTTTTTAAAATTAAACAATTTACATCAATACTAACGCTAATCGAAATGAAAGGGGAAAAAACAGGATGCAAAATTTGTTGATATAAAAAAACGAATGAAAAAACAGGTTCATCGACACCTGTGTAATCTCCTGATATATGAGAAATCTATATCGTGAAGTACATGTATCATAACAATACAGATTAATATCCTCATTGCCTAAGTAACATTCCAATATATCCAATATATGTTCTTTTGTCTAAAATACAAGTTTTTTTTTTTAATTCTTTATATAGATACTATACAGATGCTGTAGAATAAATAGTGTTTTTTTATATAACTTTTAGTATTATAATCTACTTAGGCTATCAAATATTATTGATAATAATTCTTTATTCACTTATAATTTACAGCTAAACGTATGCGAATATTTTTAAATACTATATTGTCGAATCAAATCTACAAAACAAACTCCAGTATGAAGGAAATTTGCTGTTGTACTCAGACAAAAATGTATAGTGATCGCTGAATTTCATAAAAAGGCTCACATTAAAATGTATCCTAAAAATGGAATAATTTTCTAATATGTTTCAAAAGACAAACACAACTATCGTTGGATTTGATTCGACGTAAATGGTATTTGCACATGCTCGTTCATTACTCTTCTCTTTAAACAAGTAATAGGCCACCACGACATTACCGCAAGACTAAGCTATTCATATCACAAATCTACTATATCCAAAGAATTTTCAATAAATAATTTCATATCTCCTTCACATTCCGCAGACATTGTAAATTCGATTAAGACGGTAATATTCTCAGAATTTTCCCGAAATAAAGCGTTCAAGAAAAACTTGTTACCACTTATACAGACCATCCCAATATTTTCAAAATACGAAGGATACAATTCTGCACAATAAGTATTATAAGTGCTGACAGTTTCTTTTTAACACTTCGTGTATTCGTATTAAGACAACATAAAGCATCCAGACATTATACTCACCATGATAATTGATCTTAAATTTCTGGAAAATGCTGGATGACTTTTAATAGTTCATTTATCTAAATATACGTAGGTGAATCTTCTAAACTGGTACGACAGGCATCACAGAATGAGACGTTCTTTTCGTTTACTAATGTACATTTTGGACATTCCTTTCCACCGCTCGCTAACGGTTTATCTTCATTTCCTTTGTGTCTAGATTTCCCACACATCTCGCAGATTTCCGATGACGAGGAGTTAAGGTACGTGCAAGTGGCACAGTTCCATTTGGGTTCATCCTCGGGTTCGTACTCTTTCTCCGAATGAGGCAACTCCAAACTCTTCAGCGTGTCCGCGATTTTTGCAATCTGATCGGAGGATCGATGAGAACGTTGAATCGGGAGCGTTTGGCTACCATGTCTTTTGTCTTTATTATAAGATAGATGCCCTTCAGAATCGTGATACCTAGTAGAATCGGTTAAATCAAAAGAAGAAGACTTCTTTTTGAATGGTAACGTATCGTGATGATAGTGTCGACCATTCGTTATAGAAGGATCAATCTCATCGGTTCTTGCGCTTCTTCTTTTGTCGAAACGATGCGTACTGTACTTCTCGTCACTGTCGTTCTGCTTGAAGGATTTTTGCTTTGACGTTCGAAAATCGCATTCTCGTTTATGCAGAATGTCTTCCCGATCACCGAGATCCTTTGAGTATCCTAAACTTTCTAAATTTCTGTACACGAAGTCCCAAGAATCGTAATTATTTTTTTCGCCGACTGACTTCGCTGGGTTCTTCTCGACCTTGCTGTAATCGTAATGATCTCCATCGCTAGATTGTCTTCTGTAAAAGTCTACTTCGTCGAAGTTTGGTATTCTGTGAGACGCTTTTCGATTATGCGCCTTGTCGTAGTTCGCGACCGACACAGGCACGTCGACTTCAATCAGTCGACCCGTTGGAACTCTGGTCGCGTACGCTGGCATCGTACTATAATAAGGATTCGAATGGACACCGCCGAAATACTTATTACCGTGCGGTAAACATCCGTAGGCACTGCACTGATTTACGAAGCCATGATCCATCGGTGGAAAGTATCTATAGTTCCCAGGTATCGCACTCGTGTTCTCAATATATCTATAGTCCGACTGACAAGCCGGCATTGACATGTTATAGTTAGGAGGCATTATGTGGTAGGGAACCGACGGCGTAGCCGCATCCACACACGTGGGCTGTGAATAGTGGTAATCTCTATAGTTCTCTGGTTTTGAGCGGTTCTGATGCATCTTTTCAAGAAACCGGTAGTTCAATGCCCTAATTGCTTGCTCCGGCGTGCCAACATGACTCTCTCGAAATTCTAGAACCTCCAACCATGATATAGTACATTTTTGTGACACGTTCTCCCAAATTTGCTTTAAAATCTGCATGAAAAATGATGTTTCACTTAATTCAGTTTACCTTGTAGAAATATATGTGATTATATGAAATTAGTGACTACCTGACATTCGACAAAGGCAACTATTGCATCCCTGCTTACACTGGACACTTTGTCAGGATCAATAGGACCCTCTAATGTGAGAACTCCTAATCCTGTATGCTTGTATCCCATTTGTTCAAACATTAATTCTGCCCCTATTAAATTCGCTTCTACTTCATGCCTATAGTATCCGCTATAAGTCTAATGTTAAAAAGAAAGAAATTATCATGATGAAGCATATTCCTAGGAAGTTTATGCGAGAATGAGAAATTATTAACCCTTAATGTTCTATATTCTTTTCTCCAAGGCTGAGCCAATAAATTGGCAGCATATAAAGAAATGGCACTCCAGGCAGTTGCAGCTCTGTAACCACTAAAATCTTGTAAAGTAGCTGCCGACCTATGCAATATATCAGCAGTTTCTTGAAACACGTATTTACTCTCATTTGGAACAAGGCAGAGGTACTCTTTGATGAAACCTGAAACACATAAAACTAATGAAATGTACCTTTTAAAACACTAATTATTACAATTACATAATATTATTTACAAGTGAAATTGTACCTTCTAGTTTGTGACGTTGTTGCAATTTCAAAGGACTATCATCTGTCTGCAGATAAACCAAATGGCTCTGTTCTAATTTCATGCTAATTTCTTGCAGTCTATCTTTACCTCTCATTGTTAAGTCATTTGCCATTTTTGTTACTGTAAATAAAGTATATTCCACATTAACATTCCCTCGAGGTTTCCAACGTTTACTTACAATGCTATTCGAGTTATTTCATGCAAACAAAATAGTAAGAGTACAGGTTTTCAATGTGCCAATTATCAAGGTATCAAAAGCTTGGACAAATCACAATTCACTGTAGTGATATGTGTAACTAAAATTAGGAAAAAGTGGAGACAGGGTAAAAGATGTCAGTTAGAAATAGATATGTTTCACACCTATTAGAAAACCTCCTAGAAATGCAGCTTTAGATCAGATTCTTGATTCAAACTATGGCTAGCTCCAACCTAAAAATAAATCCTATATTTAGAAGCACCACAACACTGTTTACTCCAGGAGCTACCATAATATATTCTTTATTTGGCAGATGCTCCATCTCATGTACGAATGTCCATTGAGCTTTCGAGCGAGTTTTAACAGCATGTTACATCACTTCGTAAACAGTAAATATTTTTCTCCACAATTTTTTTCTTGGTTATGTTCGTGTTATGTCATAAGCACGAAGCAAACATATACTAGAGACCTGAGCGTACATAAGCGTTCAGAATACAGGTAACCCCCGTATAACACTGTCATTAGGTTCCTAAAAAATGCCGTGTTATGCGAATTCGTATTATACGAAACAAGGAACTAGTACAAAAAACAGGGTTAAGTGCCAAAAGTTAACAAAACCATATTATTTTCTTCTTATAACTAATAATAACAGATATACGTTCATTAAAACAATCAATGATTCAACAAAAGCATTACATATTAATATTGAATAATGTTTTCTTCTTCATCACTGCTAAACACCATTAAACAAGGGCGCCTTCTTTTTTGCAAAATATCCTCATCTTCTGAACTTTTTTTCTGCAACATCTGAGTGCTTTTTCTATCTTCTCAATTATTGGTACTCTGGGACAAGCCTTTTTCAGCACGCATTCGTTTCTTTATCGCAATAATAAAAATAGCTTGGTACTATTAGGCATTCTGTAACAATATTTGTTTGGAATTTATGAATATTGATCCTAATATTATATTCGCATTAGTATCATTTTTGCATTAGCATTATTATCGGTGTAAAAGTCGAAGAAATTTTGTGAGATCAGAAATCAGAAATTTAAACGAATCGAAGACTGACAGAATGACCACGTGTGCCTGGCGCTGTGGTCCGCGTCACAGAACCTCATATCATAGATCGGAATACCGTTTTTCGTATCGCCTCTCCGGAGGCAGGAGTGGGGTTGCCAAATATTCTGATCGACAGTACCTTGAATTTATCCGCCTCTTTTTCTTTTTATATTATTCACTAACATAATTTAAAGATCAATTCATAAAACATTTAGAAATTCTCTAGTATTTTGGATTATATTTGCAAATAAATTAAACCGTTTGCACATATAATAAATTATAAATGAGTATATTTTGCCGCGAAATTTGAACACGTTGCTCCGAGTGCACGATATGACCCGTTCAAAGGAAAATATCAAACTCTTCTAAAATAACGTGAAAGGTATGCGTATTGTTATAGTAATTTGTTTTATTTTCTTGTACTTTACGCAGAATTTGTGTGACAAATAGTACGATATTACATATCTCTTTTGAAAAACAGAAAATTTTAATACTCTTCTGGTCTTCTATTAAACTATAATCGAACACATTTTCGTTTAAGAATAATTAAATATTTTACACAACTCTTGCGAGAACACGATTTTTCTCGCAACACCATACATGTCATAAAGATCAATATCTTATTATATTTCCGTCAGAATTTAAATGAAACTGAAACGCACATAAATCAGCTATCTAAACTGAAAATTTCGAAGACAGAACGTACTATATTGCATATATCTTTCATGTAAATAAAACGTATATTAGAACTTATAAGTATGTGATACATATCTATGAACGATAAGATAAATTTACAAAATTGTATGATGATAAATGCTCTGAAGTATCGCGCTTAAACTAAAACGATATTAATACTTACTTCCTGTATCGCAATACAAGTAAATCATTTCGATTGTATTCCTGCTTCAATTCAAGTAACAGTCACAGAGAAATAAAATGATCGCAAATGAAACGGTAACAAACATGTTCACTTGTACGTATTGTGCAATGTAATGTAAGATATAATTTACTATGCAATGTATCGAATTCTTTGAATCAACTTCAAACATACAATACGATACAAAAAGAACAGAGTGCGTGCAATCGATGACGCACCGATTCTTATTTCCATTACGATGATTTTACATATCTGAAGAAATATTATTTGAAAACGTTCTTTCTAGATGTCTCAGAAATCAATATTTCATAAAACACTTAACTCCAATATAACAAATGACACTTTTTAAAATCTAAAGTTTAACGTTTTGAAATAATCTTTCTAGAACGTAGATATGTATGTAATATTTCAAAATTACATTTATCCCGTGTTGCTGTTCATATGATTCGTTCAGACCATATACAAATGTATTTCAGTGAATAATGGAAATTAAAAATGTGCAACATATCTTAAAGGGTGTTGTTTAGATCAAGACGTGGCCTTTTACTGCGCACTGTGGCAGCATCATCCTCAGAATCACCGTTAGCAGATAAAAAATCTCGTTTTCTGTCCACATTCTGAAAAATTTATCAACAAATGTATCCCAGAATTTCAAGTTTGTTCAGAAAAATATCTTAACAGTTTATACCTTTTTGTCCCATTGCTGGTGGAGATACCTTAACACTATAGTTGTTGTCTCTGTGACTATAACTAAATAAAACAAAAACATTACTAATGAGTTAAAGGAATTATTTTTTTAGGTTCACATATATGATAATGAAAACTTACCTTGTTCTGAAGGATGGTCTTTCGTGGGAAGATAAACAGAGGGTTTCTTTACACAAGTTCTGTTTCCATTATCCGTATGAAAATTAGCAAAATTATTTTCATTATGCGAAGGCAAACCCTTTAAGAACTCAGCAACAGACTACAAACAAAACAAACTACATTGTGAAACTTAAAATTGAAGTGATATTAATATTGTCAGTTTCAATGAACACATTCAGATATAATCTACAGTATAAAACCTAATTATCCCTATACATACTGTTTCTTAATCAAGCAATATAGGTTAGGGCAACTATTTAGATAATAAACACTTTCGTAGCATTACTGATCATAATCAAACCGACAACTACGATTTCAAGAATCATTTTATTCGCATAAATGGAGAACATTCCACGAAGCTAAAAGTGAAATGTTCAGTGTACTAAGGAGAATTTTCTTTCGCAATATTACAGACATGTAACATATACCTAACCTAAACCATACTAACTTAGCTAATAAAAACGATTATTATGGAAATATGTAAAAAAAAAGTAAGTATTACCATTTTTACAGTGACCAAAATATCCACCTAAGGATCTTATGAAATACTTATATAGCTTAACAAAATGTTTAGAACACTTTAATTGATACGAAAATCAACTGCCGTCATTTCTGTAAACAACCATAGAATCCGAAATAGGTAGAACAGTATGACCAATCAGCAACAGCTTTCCCCATTTTGTTTTCGTTTTCCTAACCTGACACGACTTTGACATCTTTTTGCACCGTCAGTAGGTAAAGAAGGTGACTGTCCTAAGAAGACGTGTAATCGGTTCTCAATATAAACATAACCTAAACAGAAGTCCAATGTAATATACAGATGACACTAACAGAACGATCAAAATAAAATTGTCTTGTTCGTTGGTTGAATGTCAGTACAATGTATAAAAAAAAGTGGCAGGATTTGAGGAAGCTTGACGACTTTTTTGTACTTGAACCAGAAGCAACAAACAAAACACAATGTTCTGCAAGAGTTCATTTTACACATCTAGCATTTGACTGTAATGATGAATGCTTAGTTGCCACCGATTCAATAGGACATTTATACTATGTTGATCTATGGAATGAACCTCCTTCTTATCAGAGACTGGCAAATGTTGGACAAGCGACATTCATTGCATTTAACCCTATGAATAAACATGAAATATTAATGGGTTCTGTTACAGCTAACATTAAAATTTTGAGAATAAATGAACATGTTAGTCAATACTGTTTGCTAATGGCACATAAAGTACCGCCTGTACATGTCTCTTTTTATGAGAAGTATTGCTTGACTTATTCTTCTAAGGAAGTTATAATATGGTGTCTGCATTCTTATAGCAAGGCTCAGCAGTTGAGAGTTTGTACGAAAAATGTGGTAAAGAAAGCTAGCTTCTCAAGCTTAGGCCAGATTGTTGTATTATATGATAATGATAGTTTGCAAGCATGGAATTTTAATCAGTTGGGGAATGATGTTAAGATTGATGCAAGGACATACGGTTTGAGGGATATTAAAGACTTTGTTTTTATAGGAAATGGAACAGAAATGATCATAAGTAGTGCTAAGAATAACATTGTTATTCTGAATACATGTAATTGGAATCTCTTAAAAAGTTTAACTTTGCTGGAAAATATTACCGGAGTGAAACAATTGTCTGTTATACCCAGATTTTTAGATGATAGAGACATGTTTTTAGCATGCATTTCAAGTTGTACTTTTTATATTCTTGATCTGGATCAATCTTGTGTACTTTATACACTACAGCCTATCAAAACTGTCAAAAAGGTTGCAATTTCTTCAATGTTCAGGTACATAGCATGTATAGATAAAGAAGGACCTTTAAAAATAATAAGTATGAAGAAAGTACGTGTAAGGGAATGTAAGCCTATCAAAAAATTAAAAGAGCCATGTAGACCGATTGCACATGGAATACACAATCACATCAAATATGTTGAACAGCGCTTAGAGCAAGAATTACGCTTAGAAAGACTAATATGCATTTTAAAAGAGTTTGGAGAATATTCTAACATCGATAGAAAATTAATATGGTTATTTATCTTAAAATTACCAGGCAACAAGCGCGCATATAGTGCTCTGACTAATAAGGCAGCAAATTCTAATTTTACATCAGAACTTTTAAAAAATTATTCATTAGCAAGCAGAAGTCAAAAGACATTATTGACAACAACAATAAACTGTTTAATTCAGTGGTGTCCTCTATTGCTTCAGTGTACATTTTTACCAAACTTAGTTTTTCCATTTCTTATAACTTTTCAGGTAATAAAATTTCAATTGATGTTTTTCTTAATGTAATGAAACTGTGCTACTTTGTGCAGTCATTCATTTGTCTTTATTGCAGAAGGATGTTTTGTTGGGTTTTGAACTCATTCTGACCATATTATTAAATTATTGTCAGAAATGGTTTGAATATCATCCTTTACCACCTCTAAATGTGCTGGGTATAATAGAAAATATTCTGCTGCATTCAGATCCATCTCTATTAAAATTTTTTTGTGAACGAGGAATTACATCCAGTGAATATGCATGGCCACTTTTAAAGACTGCATTGAGTGAAGTTTTATGTGGTCCTGAATGGCTAATATTATGGGACCATTTATTGACATTCCAAAGACCTTCCCTTTTATTAATGAGTGTTGTTGCATACAGCATTTGTTCTCGCAAAATTATAATGTCCTCATTAAATTCACCACAAAGTATTAAACGATATTTTAACAGTCAAGGTCACATAAGTGCGAAGCAGTTGATAAAAATCGCTCAACAACTAGATAACAATGTACCATTAAGAATACATCCTAGTCGTTATATTAGGTAAAATAGCGATTATTAATCAATATAATACTGCAAATAATAACTTATTCTATTTCTTGTTTCTTATAGGAATGAAGTAATTGCATTGCCATCTGACGGGCCATATCCGCCGTTTATAATAGAAGACTTTCCAAAATTTTTGACCGATATTTCCATACTAGAATTAGAAAAACTTAAAGAGGAAGAACGAATTGCGCGTGAGCGTAATCGTAAAATGATGGAAATTGCAGAGGAAGAAAGACTGAAACGTGAAACCAAAGCATTCCTGGAACAAATCCATCAAGCAAGACTGACTGGTAAGATATTGTACATTCTATCGAAAAATTGGAACAGTGCATGTATTATGCAAGCTTAAATTTTATTATACGTTTCAGAAGTAGAAAAATGTATTAGGGGACAGCTATCCGATATAGATTGGGGATTCAAAACAAAAATGCAGTATTCAGAAGCAAAGGAACCTATCTGTGAACATACTTGTGAACAGTTTTATGATGTTCCACAATTAGATATAGATGTTTTGAATGATGAGGATGTTATCAATGCTCAAGATAAAAAGACAAAACAATTACAAAGGGATGTAGATAAATTGCAGTATGAAGTGCAAAGCCTCTTGACTTCATTAAGATCTGAGAGATCTCATAGATAAAAAATGATTACTTAATTTAATTTCCTACCATTTGCATTTACACAGTACTGGCAAAAATTGAACTCACGTTTTAGCCATAAAAGGAAGTTTATATGATAATGTATAAAACAGAATAAAAAAAGCATTATTATATAAGCACTATTACACTATATGAATTTATTATAAAATGCTTTATACAATATTTACACATTGCAAATATTATAAAATATCTTTATACATGAATTTATAAAACAACAGTTTCACCTGTTATGTACATATTTATAAAAATATTGATCTCTTTGTATAAATGCTCTGTTGTGAGAATGTGTATATGGTTATTTAGGTCACATTGTCTAATTTTGTCCATTCAAAATTGTGCTTTTCACATTGCTCAAAAACAGAGGCTAATCATATTGAATAAGCGAATGAACAGGAACATCAAGCTTCTCCCTTCCATTTAGTCCAGTTAACTCAATTATTGCTAAACATTCAACTACTTCAGCTCCAGCTGATTTTACTAACTGTACAGCAGCGGCCATGGAACCTATTTTTATAATATTGAAACATATTTTACTGATCAACTGTTTTAAAACAATTAAAAAAAGATTTTTCTTCTTGTTAACTCTGCCTTACCTCCTGTTGCCAGTAAATCATCCACAATGAGCACTCTTGATCCTTTTTTTAAAAATTCTGTTTGGATTTCAAAGGTGGACTGTAAAAAGAAAATTTGTAAGTAATACTGAAGATGATACCACAAATGCATAAACAGAAGATAAGATTCATGTTTTATGCTCTAACCTCCCCATATTCTAACATGTAGCTTTGCTGTAAAACCTTTCCTGGGAGTTTCCCTTTCTTTCTAACTGGTAAGAAAGGCTTGCCCAGTTCCATGCAAATTATAGGTGCAAGAAGGAAACCTCTTGAATCAAGACCTACAACCAAATCAACTTCAAGGAATAAAACATGTTCCACTATCAAATCTCTCAGTGCTTTCAATGCTACCGTGTTGTGAAATACTCCAAATATATCTCTGAAAATAAGGAGTTCTTGTAACATGATAATTTTACTCAATGAAAACATATACAACTCTTAAACATGATTTTGATGGAGCCCTGAGTTCATTGACCTAATTTTTGAGAACATCATGTATAAGTCATGCATTTGAAAAAAATCTATCATGTTACTCACCGAAATACTATACCGGGTTTGGGAAAATCTGGGTAACTGATAATCGCATCTCGCAGCAATTGAATTTTCTGGTTCTTATCCATTTTCACTGAGAGATGGAACACTGGTAATGGTTATACCAATTATTCTAAAAGAAAATCAGTGAATTAATATTGAACTTGCGTTATTATGTATTGAAGTATTTAAAAAATACGTGGATTCCCACTGTTACACTGCAGAAGTGATGGAAACGTAAAAATTTGTATGAACACGGAGTTTTAATTTAGAAAATCACGTGTATGAAGCGCGCTTAAAATATGAAATGGTCACCACCTGGCGGTGTAACTTGTAATTTGCTGTCTTATCCGAGGTTATCGAATTCAGATAAACTGTGCACAAACGATGGTCACAGACGAGATATGAACACAGACGAGATATAAGAATAGAGACCAATCATGCAATGTATTTTTTCGGCTCGAATTCCTGCAACAGACAAGATATAAGAATAGACCAATCACCTTATAGACCTTCGTGGCCCAACGTGACTGTCATACCGACTTGGAAATTCGACCACAGACTTGGTATGTAATAAACTCCTCATCCAATGTCCAGGGTTATCCATTTAACTCCGGACTCGCGCTCGCGAGAACAGATGAGAATGGCAACAGCGCCACAAGTATTCCTACAACTACATTCAACTGTCGATATATCTACCATCTATTGGCTGTAGGTGGACGTTTTGGGGCCATGTAGATGCTAGTCCAAGACACAAGGCGTTTTTGACTGTCGCCAGAGGACTTTAAATTTAAAACCTGGTGGCCTTCAAGGAGAAAAATACAAAATAAAAATTCGTTTATAATTTTTAATATTACAAAATTAATTTTTTAATTCAGAAAAATATTATTACAATAAGCCAAACCTTTTCGATTAAACTGAAGAAAAAACGAACTCAATGCGACAAGTAGTTTCCGAGATAAAAATTCATAAGTACAGTTTGTTTTCGTGAAAATAGGCAAAAATTGCAACATTCAAAAGTCCGTATTTTTTAAACAAATTCGAAATCAGCAAAATGATGACTTAAACCCCCGAATCTATCTTTTCTCCGTTTAAATTATATTCTTCGCAAGAAATAGTCAATGATACAATTATTTTCATTAACTCATGCCCACCGTCAATGAGGACTACCGTGGCGGGACAGTGACATTTTTCAATACGGAACAGAACCAAGCGCGATCGCACTGCGTAGCGCTCTTAAAACGAGTGTCATTTCCTTCCCCCTCTGTAACGTCACATTTAAAGTCCACTGGCGACAGTCAAAAACGCCTTGTGCCCTGGACTAGCATCTACATGGCCCCAAAACGTCCACCTACAGCCAATAGATGGCAGATGTATCGATAGTTGTATAGAGTTTTTGATAAGGTTCCAGGGGAGCCGCGGCTCTATGGGCCGCTAAGATGTACGGTTAGGACGGCTGGATGATGGAGGAAGGCGGTAGTCCGGAAACTATGTACTTGATACAGAACTATATATTTTACTCAGCCCTGAGAGGGCATAACCTCATCGCTTACAAATCCACGGCGACGGGTCGAAGGTTCTCGCGGTTCTCTTGCGTCTTGTGGCGAGCTCCTTTGTTCTTACGTCCCCTTCCCGCTCACCACTGCTGCGCAAGCGCGTGGGTCAACGCATTAGGGCTAGTCCCCACAGTTGAATGAGTGTGAGAAACTTGTGGCGCTGTTGCCATTCTCATCTGTTCTCGCGAGCGCGGGTCCGGAGTTAAATGGATAACCCTGTATTTTTGTGTCACATGGATTAGGGCCGTCATGGCCATCCGGAGCGTAGCCCTGCTCCGGCTATCCCCCACTCTACGTCCGTTCCCTCCAGTTCCCCCTCGGTCCATCGTTGTCCCATTTCACAGCCTGTATGAGGAGAATGGACGTAGAGCGGGGGTAGGCCAGAGTGGGGCTGCGCTCCGGATGGCCATGACGGATTTAGGGCGCTAGGTTCTGTAGTTTGTCAATGGTGACACGAAGTCCCATAAGGTGAGGAGTCTATTATATACCTCGTCTGTGCGATGATCAATCTTCCATCATCGACAAGTTCTGTAGTTTGTCGATGCTTCTACTTCAATTAAAAAGATTGATTATTTAGCTTGGTCCTAAGAGGAATGAAATATAGTTCTTTATGTTGTAACAAGAAATGAAGGTCAGGCAATAACAGAAAGAATTCATTAAAAATAACATCCACTAGACATGCAATGAAATTTATAATAATTACTGTTATATAATATTTTACACTTGAGTTACACTTAATATGCTGTAATGATATAATTTACTATTTACATAACGTAACATATTCTAGAATTAGTAAGTTCTATGTATGTAATATATTACAGTAAAATATATTCATGTAATAGTAGATATAAAAAAAAGTTAAGATTCTATTCTTTAGGAGTTATTAAAAAATATTTACAAGTTTGCAGACCAAGCATCAGGAGAATATTTCTACAAAGTACAATAAATTTAAATGCAAATCCTTACAATATATAAAACTACATAAGCTCATGTGTTAAGATTGTATACTTTCACAAAAACTTTTTAACTTTATACATCAATTAAAACTTTAGAAGTACCATAAATATAACATTTTCTGGTATTAAATACTAACAATAGATTGAAATATAATTCTTGTTAATAATTAACGATACATCAGGCATGTGCCCACATTATCTATTTTTGTAGTGTGACAATTTTTCATTCTTAAGTTATTCTAAACAATGATAGCAATTCCATTAAATTTTGAAATTCTGCTGCATTTTCTTAGAACGACGCGTTAATACCATACAGTCGTGTTACCTTAAACGTTCTTGAAATTAATTAAGTTGGACGCTGTTTGTTGCAACCACGATTATACTATAACGATCCTATCACGAGTGTCTTGTAAGCACAACAATGCACATTGCATCTACCTTGTATAACAACTGTGACTCATACATGTTATTGGCGTACGTAAACACGTTTATTCACGTGATACTCGACACTAGGTTCAAACAATTTTTCACTTCACCTCGGACATTAATGTGTTACATCCGGTATAAATGCTATCGACACATGCCTGTACAATATTAATATAATCATTCTTTTCGTTAAATACTATTGTCTTAAATCAATTACGACGGCAGTGTACAAACTGAGTACTTCAAATACAAACAGATTATTATACCAATCTGTTTATATGTCTCTTATTAATTTTCAGCAAACAGACCGATGCAATCGTGTCTCATTTCTTTTCTTTCTTGCGAACTCCATAATCCCTGATACTTATTATTCTATTTAGAATTATTGACTTTGTGACTAGCAGCTCAAGGGGACGATCTTGCGTTACAAAAACCAGAAACGACGCCCTTTACTCCTACCGAAAGTAACATTCAATTTCAAAAACTTTAAATAATCAACAAAAATAAGCTGTATTATTTACAAATCGCTGACCGTCTCCTCCATTACATGTCATGTACAGCAGGATTCCCCGATTCCTTTCTTAATATGATCCTACAGTCTACGAAACGGAACGAGAAATGCTGAATCCTCTACAGTGAATCAAACCTTCGTCGTGGCTAGTAATTTAATATAGTGCGCTTTATGGGTGATTTCGAATTCCTGAGCGGGCAGAAAACATTGCGTCTGTATCCTGGGATGTCTTATCCTCTTTACAATGTTTCGACCAACTATCATAAGAGCGATTAAAAGGGCGCAGGAAGCTCCAATTATCGCTAACGCAATTATCTCGGTATTTGGTTTGAATCCTTGCACTTCCACGCAACGGAGTCTATCGCGGTCGTTCACAAAATTCGTGATGACGTCTTCTTCGTTGACTTCATCGAGACTCGCACAGACTTTGTAACGACCTGGTAACAGTACCTCCAGATTTAGAAACGTTAAGCTGCAGTTGAGCTTCTGCTTATGCACCGCAGATTCAGCGTCGAAAACAACGACGGACAGTTCACATTCAGGTAGATTCGATTTCTTCGAGACTGATAGACTGACATCCACGTGAAGAAAGCCCTGATCAGACACGTTAACGTGTACTCCGGTTATCCTGGTGACTGTAACTGAAGACTCGGCCAGCGTTGTTTCTTGATCCTGTTGCAAATCGCGCTTCGTCTCTTCCAGAGTGATCACATCGCTGCAACCCAAGCCCAGAGAAACATCATCGTAGCTGGTCGGTACTAAGAGTACTACACAGTAACGGTATTTGTGACCTGGCTGCAAATGCAGAGAAGCAGGAATGGCCACAGGCAGCGAACACGGGTCTCTCATCATGCGTGAATCGCAATGAAGGGAACTGGAGTCCGTCTGAACCTCACTATCACCCATAGTCTCATAAACAATTAGCGTGTCGCACGTGTATCGGTCGGCGCATGGCTCTACGTGCCACAGAAGATTGATACCGGCTGACTTATCATAATGGAATTCTTTCAGCGTTAACTGAGCACCGGCTAGAGGTACTCTGGTTATGATCGGTGGTGTCGGTTCACCACAAAGAAGACTTCCAGGAGAAACTTGCGTCAATACACCGTTCTCCAAGGCAGGTGGCGTTGCACAGACCGCTGAAGACTTGTCCTCCTCGTTCAGGCTAGAGTTGCTCAGCCAATTGGCGAATTCTAGAAGCGTGCAGTCACAGTTCAGAGGATTGTCAGCTAGAGAGAGTCTCTTCAGACGTAACTTCGACGTCGGTACGTCGCTGGCTACGATTGTGATATCGTTGTCGTCCAAGCGAAGGTCTTGAAGACTTTTCAATGGGACCACTAGGTCCGCCGTCAGAGATCGTAGAAAATTGTGCGTTAAGTCCAACGTTGTTAGTTTCTCTAAATGCGCCAGAGAAGCACTGGACACTGCAACGATACGATTGTTTGCCAAGTCGAGTCTGGTGAGCGTTGATAAATATTTGAACGAATGATCCTCCAACACGTCGATCTAAAAATAGATAAATTCTTATAACAAGCGTCTATGACTCCTTGGTGCTTCATAAAATTGAAAGGTGTTACTTTACCTGATTATGACTCAAACTAAGGTAAGTTAAGTTTTCCAATCCAACAAGAGCTCCCTGTTGAACGTTTATAAGCTCATTTTCGGACACGGTAAGGAAACGCAACCGTGGCATCTGAGGAAGAAGATTCGGACCCATGGGTCCCAGCAACAAATTGTTGGAAAGGTCAAGCTCTTCCAAAATCTTTAGACCCCTGAGTGCTGACAACGCTGAGACGCTCAAACGATTTCCACGCATCCTTAAAGAACGCAACGAAGGCAATGCGGCGAATGCTTGAGGTGATAATTGCGACAATAAATTATCACATAAATCCAAGTACGTCAGGTTCGACAGGCCCTGAAACGTTTAAGAGCGTGTTAGAGTATATGAATTATGGCCGCGAGAAAGCTAACGCGCCTCGAGACCAGTTCAACTAGATGGGATTTTTCAATGAAAAAGACAAACAGTTATAGCAACGTCCGCTGTTACAATAAGGGAATTTATAACTACTATCTTCGTGGGTGTCGATAAGGTGTCTGATATACTATTAATCGTTTCACAGTTGTTTTACAGAGCTCTCCATTTACTTAAAGTATTACTTCACAATCTAAATTCGACTCGTCGCTCTTGTTTAAGAATTTCACCTTGAAAGAGTCAGCTTCTAAAGTCTTCAGCTTGTTCTGAGACAAATCCAATCTTTCCAGGCCCACAAGATAAGACAAAGCAGCAGTAGGAATAGAGTCCAAAAGATTATTCGGAAGGCCAAGGGCCTGGAGAGGTCTCGCAAGAGTAATAAAAGCATTTTCATGGACGCGTCTCAATTCTCCGCTGGAGATGACCAGTCCATGCAAGGCGACGTCTTCGAGGAACCGTGCTGGTAGCAGGGAGATCCCTGTCACGGTTACATCCAACAGAGATATCGTTCCTGGTCGACTGAGCTTCAGATGTCTGCTGATAGTCTGCGCAAAAGTATATCAATTTCAATGATAGATAATATAACGAATGAATGAACAATTCATACGTCAACGTTACGATACAACTTTGTTATATTTCGTGGTGTCAACAGATCGTTTATCGCTTGACTAAGCCGTGACCAGGTTAATTAGTCATCCTGAGTTGCTCAAGCAGGATCATTCGACTCACGAATGCATTGTACGACAGGATATTCATTGGAGTAATTGGTAACGGGACATTCAACGCGAGACAGCAAGACGAGAGAAAGAGGGACCTCACAATGGCCTCTTGGATAATATTATACGTATACAACTTGTATTTCATTGGCAGCCTACACGCCCACGCCTACCTGGCGGGTGGTTAAAAAACTACCGACCTCGATCGCGTTGCAAAATAATAAGAATCCAAGACGATATTAAACATTGTAGCGCATTAAAAGTGTTTTACAGTAGCTGAAGAATTTCTTTGACAAGTTTGATGAGTTTGCTTCGCTACCTTTATATAAGGTTTCTCTAAACAAAAGGATCTAGCGCAAAACCTGACGTTCGTTTAGACACCCTACACGATCACTGCATCGTAATTTCCACCATTACAATACCATCGATTACGCTTATTCGTTTCACTAAACAGCTTATTTGCAATAGTTTCCGTGTCCGGGACACAATGTTGCAGTCACGACGATTACCTGCAACGCTGTTCTATCACCGGTGCATCTCAGAGTGTGTGGAAAGTCGCATGAACACTCGACGCCCGCTTTTGTAATATTTGGACACTCCCAAACGGTGTCAGACGAAGGCGAGGAGGACGCGTGGGCCGATGAGTCTTTCAGATTTCCTTCGCCCGGCCTTTGTGCGACGTTTGACGAATTCGTAGGCATCTCCTCGGTCTTATTCGCACCGGAGCTCGTCGTTGGTGACGCCGTCGAGGAGGTCGTGAAGGCTACATCGGAAGTCGTTTCGTCCTCCGTGATATGATCATGCGTTGTGTCCAGACACAACGCTATCGTTATCAATAGTAGAGTTAGCAGGCATCGAGACAGCCACAGCATCCTGAAATATGATTATTTACGATATAGTATAACAATATACATAATTTAAATAGATAGAAATAAACCACAACAGATTGTCGATTAATTTTTGTTTCTCAGCGTCTCGCTTTGTCACATTAAATAACCCAACTTTCGGCCCTTGTACCATTTCAAAATTTACCATAGAACGTCCCATAGCAGGCTAATTAAAATCAGGTGAATCTAAGTCAATGTCGCATGGTTACTACGGTGAACTATGGCTCGTCGCGCGGATCGATTTGGAGAAGCTGCTGGTACTCGATCGAACGATTCAAGGGCAAAGGAGAACCAGAAGAAGAGAAGATGGTTTAAATCTGATGATTCCTACGTATCTCAGGTACTATTGTTGTATCACAAACGGTTGATCAGGTTATGACGATGCAAGATCCTTGAAAATCAAGCGAGTTGATGAACTGAATTTGTAGATATCGTAATTTAGTAAAGAGACTCATAGTCTGCCACGATCAAATGGTGCAGACGCAGAAGAGAGACGTGGTGAAACGGATTCTGGATTGTGCTGTCGGCAGAATGCTCGAATACAAGCAAGAAATTGTTAAATTAGAACACTCCGATTACCAGTATGTTCAGTAGTGTAACTATTATGTATTAAAAATTATAAGTAGCAATTGATACCTGGTACCACTGCTCAGATAAGAAATCAGTGCTGTCTACAGGGCCGTGAAAACAGAAATCAGAATTTTAAGAATAGATAGTACTCGCCAAATGGCGAGCTTGCTTAACCCGAAACAAAAAATTGTTGACAACATTAAAAATATTAATTTTTCGACCCATGTTTATTAGGACTTTTTTCCTCCATTTGACGAGTGCTATCTAGTCTTAAAGTTCTGAACTCTGTTTTCAACCTACCTGTATATACAAATTAAAAGTCTATTAACCCTTCGACTGCGAACTACTTCGAAACGAGACGTACGCTGCGTGCGGCCGAGTTGCAGTAGTACATATCGAGTCACCGCATCAAACGCCTATAGGAGTCATCAGTACATAGGGTTACAACATCCAATTATATCATATTATACAATGATTAGATCAGAAACTGTTTAGATGGCCCGACGACTTTATGAAGCAATTGAAGTACACACCCGACAACGTTGAAATCACCGTGTCCGCGATGGGCAAAGATCTCGTGGAGCAACGTAAAAAATACTTCCAGGAACTGATAGAAAAGGCTCATAAACGTAAGCAGACACAAAGTGGTCCTAACAAAAATCGTCTAATCATTTTTGAATAATATTAGTAGCGGAAGCTAAGCTCGAAGAGGAGACCTCGGTACCAGAGATCGAAACCATCACCGAATCTCAAGAAAGCACTCCAAGATTTCGAAGAAGAAACATCAAGGAAGAGAGCACAGTGTCGGAGGTTCCATCGATTCTTCAAAGATCATCAGAGGAACTGGCAGCTGAAGAAGCTCGCACCGCAGCTGAACAGACCATGCGAGACGCGATGCTGCTCGTGCAATCTCACGAAAGAGCCAGGATAGGTCGTCGTGTTGGCGCTGATGGTGAATATTTTCTGTTCAATGTCTGGTCCATGTCTTCGAGTTTATGAATTACACAGTGCAAAGAATGTACAACTACAAGAAAAAAGTGGAGAACGGAGAGATTGTACCAAAGAAGATCAGCTGGGCTAGCTATGAGAGCGCCGCTAGGACGATACAACGAGCCTGGAACAGGCACGTGGCGAAGAAAGCGACGAAGAAAAGAATCTCGCGAGTTGAAGAACTACTGGGTATGACTATACCCAGCTGGAAGCCTCGAGAAGTTTTCCTGAAAGACAACGAGAATTTCCGGAGGAAGCTGCTGCTGATGCCAACGTACGCTGCTAGGGTCGCTGAGACGACAGAGAAGCAACGAACCAAAGTGATTTCTCTCCTTCTGAAACATTTTGCAATGTCTCAGCTTTACTATTCTTTATTTATTCTTCCAGACTCTGTTTGTTGAACTTATCATTTCTTTTCCACAGCTTTGGAAGATCAGAGGACCAGGCTTGATAGAAGACATCTCAGATGAGATTCGTGAGTGGTTCCTGGTCTGGTACAACGAGACAGGACACTTCAATGCGTACCCAGCTGCACACCTAGGAGGCAGCGTGCTGATTGCCACCGGGCAAACCTTAACTCCTCAGGAGTATCTGGCCCAGAAGGCGTCGAAGCAGTCTACAAAAGGCAAGCAGCAGTCTGCTGCTGCTTCAAAAGCGCAATCGAAGAAAGGAGGCAGATCCAAAAGGAAAAGACCTGCTTGGATGCCTGAAACGAAGGCGTTTTCTCTTCTGGACACTGCCAATCAGGACTTCATTCATAACTGGAGCTTCCGTGACAACTCGGACAACAGTCAAGAGAAAATATACGTGGATCTGATCACTGACAAGCTTTGCCACGAGCTCCAGCTGGAAATGAGGCAGATAGTGGATGAATTGATGAGGCTGGAGCTAGGGCAACTGAATCGAGCGTTGAAGAGCGACTACGCGGCTGATAACAAGAAGATCCATATACCTAAAGACAAAAGTAAGCGATCATGTTTATCGAAGATTGTACAGTAAATATCAATTGTGTATAATGAAGTGCTGAAACGACGTGAAGCCACGTTAATTGATGCACACACTGTGTTAGAACGTACGTTGTATGGTATACTAATCAAGGAGTAATTACTCGTTAAATAAGATGATCATTACCATACATCAAACTGGTCCTTTTAAGGTCGCGACAGTAGGCGTGCAGGGATTGCCTGCAATAATCTACAGGGTGGTCCATGCAACTGTTGCAAGTCATAGCTCTTTTCTTGGTTTGATAAGAAAAAATGTTGGAGAAGAGAGATGAATGATTCATAGAGTACTATATTTGTCAGAGCATTTATTTTTTAACAATTTAACAATTAAATTATTTTTTTTAATGGAGATGTATATTTAAAATTTCTCGTGAACGAATCATTTTTCGACAACTTTACCTCAATACTTTTGTACGCACACTAACGAGAGGGTTCGAACTAATCGAAAAACAATATCATTCCCATTTAAAAAAATAATTCAATTGTTAAAAATGTATGCTCCTACAAATATAGTACTTTTTGAATCATTCATCTTCTTCCTCCAACACTTTCTTCTAATTGCACCGATAAAAGAGTTATAACTCTGTAACAGTTGGGTGAACGACCCTGTACAGTTGACAATAACAACGAACATCGTACCTTATAATTGTCTGATTAAGACTACGATACTTATTCTCATAAAATTAACGGTATCTACACGACACAATGTCGCGAACAGGTCGAAAGAAGAGAAGAAAGAAGAAGAAAAAAGATCCACTGGGTGGGGTAGCTGTAGAAAATCTATTCAACGAATTGGCTCAGGCTAACATCATCAGACACTATCCCATAACTTCGCTGAAGGATTGGGTAGGAGACCTTTCTTATCAGAATTACGAAGCAGCTCGTGAATCTCGCGAGTACAAGCATCGTTTGGGAGAAATCAAACAGGTGGTCATGGAGAATTGCATTCTCCCCTTCAGCTCGAGGGATATCCATCAGATTGCACCCCTGATACGATCAGTTTGCATCTGTGGGCTGGCGAGATCCGGAAAAAGCTTTCTGGTGAACGCAATTTGCTCTGAGGTTACAATCTTTCTAGTCTGATCTGATGGTCTAACAAGCAGTGATGGCCACCGGAGTTGCGGCCCTCCCCGCTCTAGGTCCATTCCCCTCGTTTCAGTTCCCTTCAGTTCGCTCCTCGATCCCCTTTGATCCATCGTTAATCCAGATCACAGCCTATATGAGGGGAATGGACCTCGAGTGGGGGAAGATCACAGCTCCGGTGGCCATCACTGGTCTAACTACTTCGACAGACATATACATTTTTTTCTAAAAAAATAAAAAAGGTTGGAGCGTTGTTGTTAGACATGACGCCGTCAGTATTGGTTGACAAGTACGTCGGACCAAGGAACGAACGAAAATTAATTAACATGATATCGAAAGTGGCTCGTGAATATTCGCCTTCTGTGATTTTCATCGACAACGGCGAGAAGCCCTGGGCGAAGAGAGTGCCTCCGGAAGATCTATATTATAAACCCAAACGATTCGCTAAATACTATCTTAGATTGGTGAAAAGTATCAAACGCGGTGATCAGGTGAGTTAACAGTGTTCCCAAACCTGAATATGCAAATTAATTCGATAAATCAATCAGATAATTCGATTGACAAATGAATTATTCCTGCTTTTCGGAAAAATGACTCCTGTAAAATTATATTTTTTATCCGTTTTGCCTCATTTTCTCAGGATCTAAAAAAGCCAATTCAAGACTTCTATACTCTTTCAAAATTGACAAGATTTACAAGACTTTCAAAGTTCGATTCAATTCGAAATGATTCGAAAGTTTCAACATATACACATATTCGAATCGATTCGAAGTGATTCTTAATCCATCATTAGACAGAGCTCGGTTATGTTCCCTTAATCAGCAATGATATCAATTTCTACAATTTCTCTACTGTTTCTTCCAGACCTTCTTCACTATATTATTATTAATACTATACACGCTCAAAGAAATGAATCTATGTGTCACCCACGATGGTTGACACAGCGGTCAAAGTGTTAAGAGCGTTGCAAATTGACCAGCCTCGCGGTGCCTCTCCTAAACCGGCGTGGAATGTTTAAACTTGGTGATCTGGTAGCGCCCACTTTATGAAATTCTCGATATTCCTGTTTCAACTCTTTCACCGATATGAATGAAGCGGCTGAATAAAGCCAGTCGAGGCCCCCTCTTTCTCTTTCCCGAGGGTCTGGATCGTTCGAAGGCTGGTCATCAATGAAACACCTCCTACCGAACAACCGGAACGTAGGTGGCGGCGAGTCAACGTAGGATTTAGAGTGTCGATGATTCCGGACAGATACTGTTACTCATTGGCGTAGAAATCTCCTAACGAGAAATTAATATTTACTCCGCACCGTTCCGCGATCCTCTTCCGTTGCGTCA
Source organism: Macropis europaea (assembly GCA_916610135.2). Lineage (NCBI taxonomy): Eukaryota > Metazoa > Arthropoda > Insecta > Hymenoptera > Melittidae > Macropis > Macropis europaea. Next base: position 26,808,385 of record OU744344.1, read on the forward strand.
ACTGCAAGAAACACAGTCTGCCGTCCATAAGTCTTAGGACACTTGCTATGTCTGTTGAAAATATAATACTTTTCCTATGTTGCTGCAAATGTTTGCAAAAAATATTTAGAGCTATCATAAAATCACCTAATGTGAACCCATTTGTGAAAATACGGGATGAACCGAAAAATATGATAAATCTACTGAAAATCAAAATCTGACTTCTGGACTTATTTGTCACAGTAATGGAATCAAATATTACCAGAAACTATTTAGAAACTCACGGCTGGAATATCAAAATTGATAGAAGTTGTAATTAACCCTTTGAACCCTGAAAATTTCGGGAAAAAGCATCACGTGCACCATGTGCTGAAATTTTCCGCGGTGGGACGTGTTAAACTGAATATTTCATTATAATAATGTGTATGAAGTCGATTGTTCAGTTGTATTGCTGTTCTAAAATTGCAAAATATAATGTACAATAAACTGCTGTGCCTGACCAATATGGTGACCCGTAGCATATGATGAGCAACTTTTTGAAATCCATGTATGCGTTCATCGTTCTCAAAGGGTTATGAAGCAAGCAGCCTATATCGACGAAATGAAAACTTGATTATGTAATTTAATTAATGTCCACGGCGCTAGTCGTGATACAGTATTGAATGTAGCTACATTTTCTTCATGATATAAAGTTTGGATTTGACAATATGCCCCTGTATCCTCCATTTGTTTCATGACACTTTATTTCAAATTCGATGAGTGACTTAACACTTGTAGACGGGGGTGTACACCGTACTGTCCTTCTTTTTCTACTTCTTTTCGCTCATACAAGAAGGCTAATTGCCGTCCAAAGGGTACACGAAAGATCATTTCTGCAACGCGTTCCAATACGAGAGAACGTGACACTTTTCAGATCCTATTTCTCACGACCTCCTCGGAGCCATATAAAGCAAGAAGACCCTTCATCAGGATCCACGACAAGTTCATAACGATTCCTCTCACGGACTACAACACGCTGTACATGTTTTACAAAGATCTGCTGATGAAGTATCACGGAGTCGATCGCGACATCGACATCTCCGGCCTGGCGAAGATGTCCGTTGGCATTCCGCTGGAATTCATAAAAAACGCGGTCGAGAATGTTCTGAATCTGCGGCGAAGGATCACCCTGAGGTTCAACCCTCTCAGCGTCTTCGAGATCATGGAGGAATTATTGAACTACCAGCCACCGTCCAGGAAAACGTTCAGTCGGTTCGAGGGATTTGAATACAAAACTCCGCTCGGCAGGAGGAGGAGGAGATTGTTGGCCAGGGAGGAGGCGGAACAGCAGAGGATGGCTCAGATGAAGAGACCACGGAAATAAGATTCTGAAACGAGGAGGTACGTAGACTATCAAGGACAGTAGAGTTCCTCTTAACCCGCTGGGTATGAGAATGGCCGGTTAATCCGTAAATATATGCCAAACATCATTTATAGCTTGTAAATAAAATAAAATATACATGGTGATTCTGGCAACTAGGTCTGGGGCTATAGCTCTGTCCCAAGTGCAGTTAAAAAAAATTGTAGAGAAAAATTTTGCACTATTCAACAAACTCTATAATCGAACAGTATGATTTTTGTCAAAAGCGCATCGGTGCACTTGCACTTTTTTTTAAATTGAACACTATGATTTTTATTACATACATTGATTCTTCGTGTTATTCTGCGAATAAAAGGTATAAGGCAAAGTCGTTGAAAACACAATACTTTACGACATTATAGAGCTTGTTAAACAGTGCAAAATGTTCCTCTACGATTTTTTTTAACTTCACTTGGAACAGAGCTATAGCCTGGATTTTTGGAATTTCTAGATCAGAAAGCCCTCTTAAAGTTTTCTTTTTGGGAAATTTTGTGAACCACGAATGAGCTACGTAACATTGAATGTACCAATTGTTTTTCTGCTGAGAGTCTCAATTCAAATGTGACCGAGTGAAAGCGGGATTCTACTGTATTCACAAGCAATTAATTAAATTCAAACAAACGTTTTCCAGTTTTTCAAGCAGATAGTGTCCGAGGATTTTGTATCTGGCTAGAACCCTTCACCGAGAGGAGGAGAATGTATATGATAGAAACTCGCCAGGTAAAACGTGGGACGTAGGCGCATTAAGAGACAAGGCTGCAGCACTTTTAACGAGTCTTTTTCGCGATGAAAATATCATACTCGTTACTGACCATATTTACTCCCGTCGTTCACTCCGCAACCGAGAAAACCGTGGTTTCTTCAATAAATTAGACGGCGAACGAATGCGTGCATGTTCGTCCGGAGACAGTGACCTTTCCGGGAGAGACGTCTTTGGAAGAGGCACGATCATCGATTGAGCGATTCCTTCTTTCTTTCGTACCACGATTCGCCAATGTCCGTGTCCGGACGTGAAACTGGTTTTCGTCTTCGTAGGACGCTAAAAACGATCATCGAAAAACAAGAGACAGACGTAGCGAGGAGTATCGTAGAAAGAAACTTTGTGCATTTGGATACGTTGCAACCACCACCGTAGGACAATGTGTACTCAAAAAATAATCGATTGAATGAACAGAAGATTTTTCTTTCGATTATTTCTATGAGAACTCGTCAACCTTGATGAGACTGCTGCGACGCACGTCGAGCTTTTCTACTAAATTCTAAAACAGACTAGCGTCTGTGAATTTCATAATGAAACCCACACGCTGAATAGCTTCGATGAATCCATTAACAGAGGCGATTCAGTTGAACAAATGTCTCGTGATACCATAGTTGTGGGTGCTTCTATCTAGGAGAATCGACCCACCAGAACCATGACGGCCTTATCGATGTTCTAATTACTGTTAACGCTTCTCAAAACGAAGAATTGTTTCACACACAAAATTCAAAATAGTTGAAACATATTTGCGGACTGCTATATATGATTCTAAGCATAGTCCATCTGTACAGAGTCATAATGTTATCCAAAATACAGTAAACTTTTGAGTATTGCCTCTAATATCCTTCTGAAGACTAATTGTAAGTTGTCGCGACATTCTTCAAGTTTTACAGTCTGGTTAAAATTCCCTGTTAACTACAATCACGTTTTAGGATACTCATGTAAAATACAGTTAGACATAGACGCCTTTGCCAGTTAAGACACTATGTTGACAGACATTTTCTACTCTCAACGGACCATCTTGTTCACGTACGCCCTGTATAAATAGCTTCAAAAACGTTCAGTCGAACCTGCTGAGGATCATAAAAGCAGAAGGTACGTTCCTAAAGACGAAGCAACTTTTTCCACGCATGAAACGCCTCTGGAGGGTGCTACCGTAGAGATCACCGTGAGCCACCTCCAAAAACTCCTGGAAGGTCCACACGCATACGTACCTACGGCGGTGTGTGTCCGTGTGGTCCAGGTATCGCAGCCCCTGCGGTCCTCTTCACGCGCGGCGCACGCACACGCGGCCGGTACGTCGCAGCACTCACGCAGGCGCGACACGCGCACTCACGCATCCAACCCACGTTGCGTTTCGACGCACGCACGCAACACACGCACGCGGTGAGCAAGCGCACGGGGACCAATCGGGGTCCGGGCGAACCGAGAGAGCTGTCACTGGGCCATAGGCGCGGACGCTGGAAGTTCGCGTGGACCGCGTCGCGTTGCCTTTCGAATCAAAGCGACGTGAAGGAACGGTGACACCCACGCCAGTGACGTGTTCGCGGGTGCATCTTCCTCGATGGGCCCTTTCAAAGCAGCTCGACGACCGCCGCGAGAACGTCCCAGCCACGCGTGTCGGATCAAGTCGAACGCAAACGTAGAACGACCGTACGAGGACGTCGTGCTAGGAGATACTGTGCACGAAGCACGCGGTGTATACTGGTGCCGAGAAAACGTCGCCTCCGCCGTGTCCACACGGTGGGGACGCACTCCACCGGTGCGTCCGTCTCTCTGTGTCTCTCGGTTTCCACATAGCATAGCCATGTATGGAACACGGGACGACGTTCTCTCTCCCGGCCCTTACGCCCACTTGCACGATGTTGCTCCCGCTGCCAGCCGCCTTGTTCTCATAGTGCTGAGCAGGTATCGTCGCGACGACGTTACAGGTTGCCTGCGCCGTCGACGTCCAACGTCGACCCGCAGCCTTTTCTTGTCTACGGGCTCGAACGGGCCCCGCGGGACCCCAATTACTCGACACGAGCTTCCATGCGCGGCCTTTTCGAATCCACCGCGACATCGGTTCATCGAGGACGTTACAGAATGTTGAAAAATGATCTGAGACTTCGGAACACTTTGAATCTCAAGTAGTGTCAGGCTTTTTGTATTTTTTTTCGAAGACTGAAACCATTTTTTAACACTTGGCACGTTACTATTCAGTCTTCTATCTTCTAGGTTTTCTGAAATTGTTTCCTTCTCTTTAGTCTGATCTGCTGCACTTAATTTTTCCTTCTTGTAGAAACAAAGCTACCTAAAAGCATTTGGTATATGATTTACCGGTTTTAGAGGTGAATAAGAATGTTAATTAAGAAGTTGTGATTACTTGGATCCAGGTTACAGAAAGAATTTAATTTTCATTCTCGGCTGTTCAGCATGATCATTGGCAATTTCACAAGCGATGCGACCAGGCTTCGTTCGTGTTACACAGGGGCGTTCTGAAAGACGGAGAGAGAGGCTGTGGAAGGAGTGAGCCTCGAAGGTCTTCGGGATCTTCATGAAATGCTTTTTGATACTGGAAATCGGTCTGTCGCCGTTACGAAATCACGTAAAACCGGGCCTTTACGCCCACGCGAATACGACTCGCGTAGCCACGGTGAAAGAAAGTTTGACTTCTTTAACAAGCCGCGTGTTTATAACGCGCTGAGCGGAAAGTAGGACTGAATGGTATACACGGACGGAGTATCAAACCGACTCCCGTGATTTACTATCATGAATGTATATCGATACAACGTAACGTTCATTGATGAGATCCTACTCTCCAAATTAATTTATCGGTTTATCAGTTTGGCTACTTATCAAATCGTATTGATATCATCAACTGATTTCATCCTCACTCTTACATCTAAATCCGTTAATAGAGTACATAATAATATCATCAACACATTAATGTGTATCCTTGGTTATCGATGATTAGATTTTGCTATTAAACTTGATGTCACACGTTCAACCGATTTTTGTTCTCTACATTTCAGCAGTTCCACCGTTTCTGCGAACTACCGGAAGTTTCGTGGATTCCAGTCCTCCGCATGTGGCGTTGCTCTTGCTCAATATCTCCTTTGACTGTGCGCTGCTTCAAAATTGCTGCAATCTCTGAAATACAAGCTACCGATCCTCTGGTAAAAAATAATTTAATACCAAGAAAGAGCGATTTTTGTGATGCACAATTTGTAGAAAAAGCTTCAATGGTATTATTACACGAGGTTTGTCGATGCTGTTGCATCGAATATGAAAGCTCGCCACGACTGGAACAAAAGTAATTTTTGTTCGACAAGAAAGGCCGAAGAGAAGTGATTCCCCGTGGTCACCGAGACAGTTTGATCGAAGAGTTCATTGTATACAAATTTCTCTGGAATTTAGTTCGTAAATTCGCGGTTCGTGTAACGGCTTAAGAAGCAATGGAAGATGATCTCTGCATCAATCGAAGCTTTCTTTCAACCGCTTCTTCCAGCAGTGGTCCACTGCCATCTCTGTAACTCGACTCGTCGCTTTACGAGCGATTTAAATTTAAATAAAGTCCCATCGATTCCCACGCTTTTCCGATTTCTTGTCTATTTTGTAATCCACGTGAGAAATACACAGCGGAGCAACTTATAAAATATTTCCAAATTCTTTAACGCAGTTCCCGTCGCGTGTTAACATCTTCCAGTGATATTAATCGGTGCTGCGTATAATGTAAATTAGATTCGATTTTTGCGACGTTGTAAAAGAGAGAAGGAATGCAGTTACTGCAATTACGAGCAGCGATGTCCACTTCTGAAGAATGAAGCGGAAAGTCATGCGATTCTGCGAAAGGACGCTGTTCACACGATAGTATCGAAAGGACCGCAAATGCTTGCACAAAAAGCTGCATCGACTGAACCGGCTTTATCGAAGCTAGTTGATCGACCTTTACTCGTAACTTTACGTTTGTTGCGCCTTTACGTGCGATTCGTACGATACCTTGAAAAAAGGAAATTAATACCATCCTAATTCTACCAGAAAAAAATACTGTTGTGATGTCATTAATAACTTAATAACCATTTTATATCACCTTCAGCTTTTATATCTAAAATGTTTTAAAATCTTGCAGGTCACTTCGCGACAAATATAAAACACTTTATTGTAGGTTCTCACTGCGGAGCAGTGTATATAAAATTACCACACTATGATACAATTCGATATGTTTGCTCGTTAATTATGTGATTATTGCATTTGGACGTTTATCTTCCCTAGAGGAACGCCCTAATATCTTTTCGTCGTACTGCCAGACTCTTCCATCAGGTAAATATAATCTCTCACGTCGTTCATGTACCTCCGTAAAAATTTATGGTCCCTCTTTATATTCGTTATCAATTTCTTAATGCCATCGTCTCTGTAAAATCAGCAGAATTACGGTCAAAAAGTTCTGAAAATCGATTTTTCGGCGAGCCTAAACTGACCTCACTGAGCCTAACAAGCACTGTACAGAAATATCTTGAGGTTCGATCCTGTCGAGCGGTTTGATATTTACAGTGATCTTCAGTATGATTTCCAATCTTTTGGTTCGCAACACGAACGATACTCTAAAATGAAAAATATGTACCCAGTCGCTTTTGCGATGCGCTGAATCGTTAATAACGTAATTTCCATTACGAGTTACCTATCGAGCGCTATCTCCATCAGATTCAAGTCGTTCAAGCGCTTCAACTCGAACATGAAATCCATTGCCAGCTTTACTTCTTTCGAAACGTGATCTAATAACGGGGGAACATCCTCGGCAGTTTTATACAAATCCATCAGTCTTTTGGTATCTAATTTCTCTAAGATAATTCGATGAACTATGCTTACTAATACGTCCGCATCGTCTGGCAAACAGAAAGTATACGATCAAGTTTTATCAACTGTGCCCCTTTAAAAAATTGTTCTCATGGTATGAATTACAATTTTTTAATATTGTTTTATTAATCTTTCTTGTGCACTCACCTGCGAGGCGAGAAATTAACTTAATTTCTTTAACAAACTGCCCGCTTACGTCATCGTAATCATTTGTTAAAAATATTACCGCTAATAGTGAACACGATATGAAGCCGATTGAGAACATTTTTCTCTCCATATTCTCGTGGTACACGTTCCAAATAATATTGTCGCTAAAAAGAGCATTGCAATGTTATTCAGTGAAAATAAACATTCCTAATATGAACGAACATAAAATGATAGACGATATTATTTCAATATTTGAATTTCGCGTACCTTTGCGCGCAAACTTTTAATTTATTCATTAGTGCAGAGAAAGGATCCAATTTCATTGAGATTTCTTTTGCTACAAGGGAGCCTTCAAGTTCCAGCCTGTGGCTCTCTTCTAGATTAGACAAATTTTTATCTGCTTTCTCTGTTTCTGCATCAGTTTCGTTTAATAAAGTTTGATCAACGTTTAGTTTCATGTGATCATAGCGTGGACATTTATTTTCCATATTAGACTGAGGAATGTCTCTAAAAATATTGCTTGTTTTTGGTAAAGAACAGTCCATGTCTTCTTTGTTACTGTTATCAGTGCACAGACCTTGCGCGTTTGCATCTTGCGAATCTTTTTCAGTGTCAGCTACAGAAAATCTTTCACTATCATTTATTGTTGATGAAGAACACTCCAAAACTGGAGTCTCCATGTTGGTACTATTTACATGTGACAATATCTCAACACCATTAGATTGTACCTGAACTTCGCATTCAATATTTGTATTCCCCAGTTCACCATCCAAAGATGTGCCTTTTATTAAAAATGTTTGTGACTTACGCATACATTCTAATACCTTTATCTGATCTTCTTGCTGAAAATCGTTATCCTGATAATTGCATTTAAATTTTACAACATCTGCATTTGCATCCTGATTGCAAGTGATATCCATAGCTACATCTTCACTTGACGAATCGTCTAAGCATACAAACGATGGAGGTTTAATAGACTCTAGTTCCTCTATACTGTCACTGAAAAATATAGCATTTTTTTCTTGTGAATTATCTGCATTACAGAAAATATCTATATTATTTTGTGCACGATTTTCTTGATCATACGTTTCACGAGAAACAATATCATTATTTATCAGTGAAATTTGACTGTTTTCATTGTTAGTAATTGTGACAGTACGATCAATGCTTAATCTTTGCACAGTATACGTCCTTCTTGGATTTAGCATAACATCTCGCGACTGTTCGTGTTGTGAGCACATGTTTTGATTTAGCTCTAAAGTTATGGCAGAAGAACCATTTGATGCAGAATTAGATGGAGCACAAGCTGTTTCCATGTTACTTTCTTTCAAAGCTGCAGGAGAAGCAACCTGCTCTTCTGATTCATGCAAGGCCATGCTAGCTGGACTATTCACAGATTTTTCAACTGTATTTATAACAGTTTCTTTAGTCGTATTACTCTCTAAACATTCTGAAGAATTTTCTTTATTTGAACTTGTATCTGAATTTAATGAAGAAGGAACTACAATATCAGTAATATCACTTAAAATATTATCAGGTACAGCGGAGTCATCTAATCTTTCAAGATTTTTTTTCTCAAAATTCTGTGAAAATATTGACTGTCTGACTTCAGCATAGTCTGTAATTGGATTATCTGTCAGAGGCTGGCATTGTGATCCCATTATGGCTTCAGTAATTTCCATAGATGTATTTGGAAATAACATAGTTCTACCTATCTGTTGATTATTTAAATTTGGTTCACAAACCATCATTTCTTCTTCATAATTGTGTTTTGTCTTTAATGATGATACCACAGCAGTAGTTGTCATGGAGTGATTATGAAAAATTCTGGTCCTATCTGACATTAAATTTGCATTATCACTTTCACAATTATTTAATATCAAATTATAAGGATTCAATTGTGTACATGAAGCATTTTCTGTGGACAAACTATTGTTTAAAGTACCCAAATGTATTTTAGGTAAAGTTGATATTACTGTAGTAAATTCCATTGATTCATCATTACATATTTTAGTTTTATCACAATTTTCTGATGCTTTATCAGAATTTATAGTGTACCTTAAGTTTTCAAAGTCATTATCAACATTAATTTCTTGATTTTTAATCATAGAATATATGTTAACTGGAATTGCCTTAGTCATTTCCATAGATACATCTATTAATCGAGTTTTTTCATCTGTGGACATATCATGCCTATATTCTGTTGCTTCTTGTATTCGGTAAGTCAGGTCTTTGTGAATATTTGTTTTTACAGCTTTAGTAATTTCCATTGATGCATCATGGAAAATGATACTCCTTTTATCATTCTCACACAACACTGAGTCTGAATCATAATCATCTACCTGGTTATTAAATTGTTGTAAAGTAGGTGTTATAGTTTTTACTGCTGCAGTTATTTCCATTGAAATGTCATCAAACTTTTCAGACCTATTATTTGCAGAATATACTGCTGATCCTGCATCATCAATAGGTTTAATGACAGATGGTATTGTTACAGTCAATTCCATTGACATATCATGTTCTATTTCTTTTCTCCCTGTCATATTTGAGTTCATTGGTCTGTAATGCAGATTAAGGTTCTTAACATTTTCTTTTTGCTGTAAAATATTTATTGACATTGGAACTGCTTGAGTTAATTCCATTGATGTGCTCTTAAGTGTATGCTCTAAGTTATTTTCAATGTAACTTGTACTAGGATAAACAGTATTACAAACAACTTCAGTGAACTCCATATGTATGTCTTGAACAGAAGTAGTATTCATCTCATTGCAATTAAAAGTATTTACATTAGATGGTGAATATTCTGAAACTTTATCAGGTGCATTTTCAACTGGGTCTTCATATACAATAATACTTTTAGAAACATGACCATCTTTCTTTACTGAGGAAATTGAAACAGATTTACTTTCCTCTGTCAGTACACCAGACGTTTCTGTGCTATCAGCTACATTTGTAAAATTCATAGAACATTCTTCTGTGTTCACATCTTTATCCCTTGTTTCATCACTTACAAAATGCAAGTTACTTTCTTGGGTACTACATGTTTCAACAAGCTCAGAAGTAATACAAATTAGCTCGCTTTGTAATTCTTTGAATAGAATATTTTCTTTGTATACATGTTCATTATCACATTCCTCTTGATTAGATGTGCTCGATGCCTTCTGATGACTTAAATCGTGTTCTTCATACGTATTATCCCAAACAGTCCCCTGCTCCAACGAATTACAAAATTCTCTGCACAATGAATTTCATACTTTGAATAAGATATTTTATTACATTCTCCAGGATCTTAGGATATAATTAACATGTAATTAATAAATAACTCACTTGACATGCTTTTTCTCTGCAAAACTAACACGTCTTTTAATCTTTGTTGTTGTAGCCGGACTGTTCTCATTAGACGAACTATTAAAATTTAAATGTTGCAGTGGTTGTCGTGGTTTAGGAGGCTTAAGAATCTATGTACACCATGAGAGTAATAATAATATTAGTTGCAATGTTAAAAAAAATAAATAAAGCTTATTATTAAATTCAAGCATGCTTATACAATCATCCCAGAATATAAACAAGCAGCAATAAAGTATAGAATGCACACATATTGCATGAATAGTATGAACTGTCAACTGTAGTAATGTACTCACAGAAGACTGTCTTGAGCTGCTTCTGGTTGATCTGGTTGGAACCCTACAAGATATTTCAATTAAAGTAGTGACAGAGATACTAGAAATTTGTTAACAATTAAATATTAATCAGTACAAAATAATGACTGAAGAGTACAGGTATCTTTCAAGGTTAAACATTTAACCAGTCACAATTCTATCCACAGTGCTCTCAGAAACTTGACATATTTTTCTTGACAAGTTCTATGTGAAAACTCTACGGAAATCAGTTTCCTTGCAACATAATAAAACAAATGAATCTAATACTCACATTTCATTATATCTGGAATAAATACGATTCAAATTCAAACGGAATTTCGAAGGCGTCGTCGTGTGAGTGAATGCCAACTACCTATCATATAGATTGGCGCCAAAATTATGATTCTGTTGGTGCTAGTGGAACATCGATCCAATACGCGGGAAATTTAAAATTCCACCGATGATTGTATAACATTTTTGAGTCAGAATAGAATAGAACTTTATTATTTATTCAAGCTCGTTTTAATATCAGCTAAAAGATGGGCACAAAAAAGTCATAGGGGATGAAATGACAAAATCATTGAGGATGGCAAACCATTATAGATGGACACATATGTTTTTAATGCAGTTAAAACATAAAAAACTTTCTATGTACATCTATTTCATTTCAAACGTTTTGAAACGAATATTTACAGTTTTTATACATTTGATCTATTGTTTGTGAGCGAAAGTATATAGGTGTGGACTAGGCTTAATACGTCTACATCTGTTTCTTGTTTTCAAATTTCGCTCCATAAATAAGAACAGACACCACGTGACCATAAAGCGGCGTACACACAGCAGCGTAGACGTTTCGGTGTCGTTTCCATGAACATCATATACAGGTGTCAGGAATCATGATAACAGCCCGAAAGATTGGGAAATGGAAATTTGGTTGAAGATCGGCTCTTATCGTGGCATAAATAAATTGTAATCTGCGACCAATGACGAGTCGCCAAATACGTGATTCCATTTAGTGACGCTTATAAAAAAAATACATACATACATGGACGATTAAATAGCCATTCACGCTGCACGATACGCGTGTGGTGTGTGCGTCAGCGATGAACGTGTTGTAGGCGGTGTACAAATAAATAATCAAGGGGGAGGATCGTTCGAATCCGATTTAATGTGAAACGGATCATCGTCATAGAAATCTGGGACCACGAAAACATCAAACAGCCTCGGCTCACTCTGCGATAGTTAATCGAACACTATTTTCAGCGATTGCCACTGGAAACAGCTGACCGAGGAGAGCCGTGAGAGGAGAAAATTCACGATAATGGAAGGAGCCGCGGTGAAACTAATAATAAAGGCGCCGAATCAGCAAATTGAAGATCAAATTGTACAGTGCGATATCGGATGGACCATCGGACGATTGAAAGAACACCTAGCCGATGTTTATCCTAGCAAACCAGTGAGTCCCGTTGTCTCTGTTGTGATGCCCTGTGAAATTTTGTGAAAGCAATACTCCCTCGGTGAAAGCACCGCGGAAGAAAGAGAGAAATTTCTTTTATCTTAATGCGACAGAGAAATGTTCATGGAACGTTATCCGTTTGGAAATTTCGGCAGAGCTGCGATTAATCAGGATTATTTATCTGCAATGGAATCGTTTTTGTAATCACGAAAGTGTTTATACAGGATAAACGCGCAAAGACTTTTTAACTATATCTTTGATTATATTATTGAAGCGAATGTGTACTTAGATGCTTTACTATTTCTTGTTCTTCTGTGTGTGTTTTTGTTTAGTTAAGCAAATAGTATGACCTGAAGACAAAATACTTACACTGAGTAACTATTCATATCTTTCTTTTTTTTTATTGATTTTATCATGACCTTGTTGATTGTTTATACAGTGTATGTTGTATGGTGATAAAAGATAAGGAAAATATGTTATGAGTAATGTGTGTTTGTAGGAAAGAGCAAGTCAGAAACTTATTTATTCTGGGCAACTGTTGAATGATTCTACGTGCCTTAAAGATGTGTTGAGACAATGCGATGGTCAGGGAGATCAAGGTTATACAGTTCATTTAGTTTGTGCATGTCAAACAGTGTCGGAACAAGTTATGGAGAACACGAATACGGTTCTCAGTGGGAGAAGTACGGCAGAGCATATCAGACTAAATAATACAAGTAATGTACAAAATCAAAGCCAAAGTGTTAACAATGTTGTCATGCAACAAGCACCCACACAGTTGTACTCGACGCAACAATATTTTGATCCAAGAAATAGTCAACAAATGGCTTGGATGCAGCAAGCATATTCGAATTATCTCACACAGTATGTGCAACTGTAAGTAATACTTTTATACTACTTCCTGCTGTCTGTTTAATGATAAAAAATTTGTTTTAATATCGTATTTTGTTATAGTGTGGCTGCACAAGGAATTCAACTGCAACTATATAACCCACCTGTTCGTCGAGCCAACACCAATACAAATGAAAATGTAGATGAAGAACAACAGCAGCCTGAAGAAGAAGAAGATGAGTTTAACGATGGAAATAATGGTGCTGGGGAATTTGGTGCATTTAATATAGACTGGCTAGAGTTCTTTTATGTGCTATCCAAAGTTATTGTCTTGTTCAGTATAATATATTTTTACTCATCTCCATTAAGGTTTTTTCTTGTTACATTGCTTGGTTTCGCAATGTACCTGTAAGTTTATATACTCATGTATTTTACTTTAACAAAGCATACACAAATCATTGATATATGAAAGAATCTAATACACAGAATGCTTCATAGATTTCAGGGTTTCTTCAGAGTACAACCTGTTCTGTTACCTGAAAATAATAACGGCCGTGTAGACAGGGTGGACAATAATAATCAAGTGTTACAAAATGAAGCAGCAGGCCCTCAGCCAGTGCCGCAACAACAAAACGGTCAGGTACCAACGGTACAAGCAGAGGCAAGAACAAATGCGAACGAAGAACATGAAGAGGAAAGACCGGGTGCACTTGCTTTCACTTGGACGTTTTTTAGTACATTTTTCGCTTCGCTTATTCCAGACCAACCAAATGTTATTTAATTTTATCGCGTGCCTTCGTGGCCGGTATCGTTGTAAAGTTCAGTTTCTTCCTTGAATACTCTTCCTTGAGGTAGTTTCTCGCGCCAAATCCGACGAACATTAATAATCAAAAGATACTAATACTCTTAGGAATGCTGAAACTGATTTTTGAGAAACAGTTTTCAGGAACTTTCACGGAATTTCCAGGCGTAAGAAATTTGCATACAATTACTCGTACAGGCATAGGTATACAAGTTAAACACACGCTTAAAATAAACGGCATTTTTTTAAATATTTCCATTGAAATTTGTAAACCTTGTGTATTAATTTAGTCCACCGAGACTGCCTCAGGGTTCATACATAAAATAAACTTGCAATCGACGATTACTCCACAGAAAGTGGTCTTAGCTCCAATTTAACAACATATTATTGAAAAAAGATTATCCCAAAGCGTTTAGAATTTATTGTAAAAAAGTTTGTTTTCTTTTTTATAGTTATATAAACATACAACGAGAAAAGCTATGTAATGTGTATATAAAATTATTGTAGTATGTACTTACTTTGTATATAAAATTATTGTAGAACTTATAAGATATTGATAAATATAAAAAAGAAAAAAACTGGAAGATGCGACAGTAAGATTTAAAGCTTGCCGGTTTTCGTTCATAACGATCGTTATAGCAATAATTGCGTTGCGCGATGATTATTTCTGTGATTTTTAATGCGGGTGAATTTTCGAGTGCACCTTGTATAATGTATTATGAAATGTTTGAGCCTCGCTCAAATATTGTATCTCATGGATGAAATAATATATATGTATAAATAAGTGAAGGTGTATTTAATAAACTGTGGAATTTCTTAAATAGTGACGAAACTATCGTTCATAAATCGTATGTATAATAAAAAAAGAAAAAAAAATGATTTTAAAAATACATTATATTAGAATTTATTTGAATAAATTAAATACATGTGAAAGGTATAATATATATTTTTATGATTCTCTATTCGATCACGTAATGCAACTTAATAAATGATTTGTATATAGATAAGATAATAAGGAACGGAAGCACGTGCTCTTGAAATTCTAAGAAAAGATTGCATTATACGCGTGTTGTATAAAGTATGTGTACGTCTCAGGACGTGCTCTCAAGATATGTATCGATACTGAAAAAGTTTTTACTGGATTAAAAATAATACTCGTCGTTCTAAAGAAATATTATTACGTAAAAACTGCGTCCTGTTATTTTGTGAGAAGTTTCTGAGACAACATCAGTAACAAATTGTTGCTATAACCTTTTTTGTGCGTATCAAGGTCTGCATTTATTTTAAACGCACGTTATAGGCGGCATCATCAATATTCAAGTACGTACTTTTCTGAATTCGCAACGCTCCTTATAAGTACTTTGCTCAGAATGATGTTTCTCATTGTTTGAAAAAAATATGAAAATCGAAGTATAATGTATACATATATAAATGATGTACAAATATTAATCCTTCAATGTCGTGTCTTCAAAGAAAGTTGTAATTAATTTTCAAGCATTGTATTTTAGAAATGTCACAACCTCGGGTTTCTGATCTCATCGGTGTGTTGAGAGGAGTCAAGACGGTGACTAATGCTGTCATAAGGCATCAAGAAGATGCAGTGAAACATACGTTAAAAACTTCAAGTCTAAAAACTTGTGTAGAGAAGTGTGTGACAGATGGTATAAATAGATTAAATAACATAGAACCAAGTAAGGTTCCTGTAAGTTTCATAAGAACATTAGCCTTTAATTTAACGTTCAACAGAGCTTCTTATGTTTGGTTTTAACAGAATTCATTATTTTATATATAATATGTACACTATCCTTTGCTTATTGAATTAAACTAATCTTATTAATTTTAATTATAACTTCCTGTGTAGGGCCAAGTAGCAACAGAACTGAAAGAGGTTGCAGAACGGGTAAATGTTGTTGAAAAAGGGATAATGGAATTTATCAAAATAAAAGCTAATGAAGTCAGGAGTATACCGCTTGATCAGTATGAGCCTACAAAACCTGAAAGAAGTAGTTCCACTAAGTTATATGTATATAATCCTGCAAAAGATCCTAAAGAAGTACCAATTGAAACAGATACCACAAATTTACAACATGACACAAAATCTAAAATAATAAATAGTACATGTCAGAGGGAAAAGAAGCCTCTAACGAAAAAATATACAACTGTAAAAGAAAAGATAGAAACAATCTCCAAGTTAGAGAATGAGATACCTAAGATAGAACTTTCGGACAAGGATAAAGAAATTTTAAGGAGGCTTGAATTAGAACATGAACGAAATATAAAAAGTCAAGGTATGAAGCAAACCAGTGTAGCAAACAGTGAGCCTCAAGAGTTAACAGCTACAATAGAAGAAAATGTAAAAACAACTTCAGTGAAACCTCAAGCTCGACCATCTGTTAGACCAAAACAAACTGTAAGGCCTGTTATACTGTTTACATAACTTGTATACTACATGTAATTGATGTATTATATAAAAAAAATTTTATTCTTAAGCTTTCACCAAATGCAAAAGCACAAAAAGTTCCATCTACTAGATTGCAAAGAATGGTAAGCTTTGGAACATTAGGAATTGGCCTTGGTGTTGGTACAGTTGCAGAATATACACGTAGAACACTTGGAATGAAACAACAGAGACTTGGTGATACATTTGATAGTTTATTTCTCACTAAAGCAAATGCAGAAAGAATAGTTTCAACTTTGTGTAAAGTAAGAGGTAAATATTATTGTTAAATTCACTATGCTGTCTGCTAACTGACATTTAGATATTTTTTCTTACATTTACAATAGGTGCAGCTTTGAAAATTGGACAAATTTTAAGTATACAAGATGATACTATTATAAGTTCTGAGTTACAAGCAGTCTTTGAACGAGTTAGGCAAAGTGCCGATTTTATGCCGATGTGGCAAGTCGAGGTAAATTATTTATTTTTCTATACAGATTCACGTGCGTTTATATAAATTTTGTATTATCTTTTTAAATTGATTTCAGAAAGTACTGGCCAGTGAACTTGGACATGATTGGAGAAATAAAGTGGCTACCTTTGAGGATAGACCATTTGCTGCTGCTTCTATTGGTAACTATCTCTCTCATCTTTAATAACGAAATAGAATACATGTTATTGTTACAAACAAATTCCAGGTCAAGTACACCATGCTACTTTATCGAACGGGCAAGATGTAGCAATTAAGATTCAGTATCCTGGAGTAGCTAAGGGTATCCAAAGTGATGTTGAAAATTTAGTTGGTATAATGAAGGTACCAATATGTATTAAACATTTAATTCTTTCAGAATTTATACAAGACTTTTTACTGAATGATCCTGAACATACTAATTTTCGTAGGTTTGGAACATGTTTCCAAAAGGCATGTTTATAGACAACTTAGTTGAAGTTGCGAAACGGGAGCTTGCATGGGAAGTTGATTATGTACGAGAAGCAGAATGCACGAGAAGATATAAAAAGTGTTTAGAACCTTATTCGGAGTATTATGTTCCCAGTGTTATAGGTACAACGTCAAACAAATAGTAAGCGCACTCATTGTATACAAAAATAATGATTGAACTTAATATTTAGATGAGTTGTCGACGGTTCAAGTTTTTACAACTGAAATGATAGAAGGTATTCCAGTAGATAAATGTACAGGCATGACCGTGGAAACAAGAGAACACATTTGTAAATTGATCATGCGTTTGTGTCTGATGGAATTATTTGTTTTTCGATATATGCAAACGGATCCAAACTGGTCGAACTTTTTCTATAATACCAATACGAAACAAGTTAGTGTTGAAATTCTAAGATGTTGTAACACTTATGGTACCATGTACGCATAATCTTGATGTTATTGATCGTAATCTCGTGGTTTAAATTTTCAGTTAGTATTATTGGATTTCGGTGCGTGTCGAGAATATGAAAAGTCCTTCATGGATAAATACATTGAAGTAATTTATGCTGCAAGCGAAGGTGATCGCGACAAAATTTTAAACTTATCCAGAGAAATGGGATTTCTTACAGGATATGAGTCTAAAGTATGTATTTCTTCATACTATCAATTATGTGTTCAATAGAAAATTGAATCATTATTTATAAATTGACGATATATTGTTTACAGATAATGGAAGAAGCTCATGTAGATGCAGTGATGGTTTTGGGACAAGTATTTGATAAAAATCATAAGTATTATGATTTTGGTGGACAAAATGTAACTAAGCGGTAATTGCAACGTTTGTTAATGTTAAACTTGTATTTCTACAAGTCAGAATATTTAAAGAAGGACATATAATATTTTATTTCAGAATACAGTCCCTGGTTCCAACAATACTGGATCATAGACTTTGTCCTCCACCTGAAGAAATATACAGTCTGCATAGAAAATTATCTGGTGTTTTCTTATTATGTGCCAAGCTGCAAGTCAAAATAAATTGTCGGGACATGTTCCGTGAAGTGTATGCAAATTATAAATTTGGATAAATCAAGTGAATTATGCATAAGTACAATAAGCCTTAATCCTGTATTTAGTTAGTTAAATATAAATATCTTTGTGATTAATACATTATTTTGTCTACATTTACAATTTATGTATTTCTTACTTAAATGAAATAATAAATTATATATAGAATTAAACAGTTATTCGTCCACATACATTATATTTAATTAATTGAACATGATGTTTGATATGTTTTCATAGCAGCTCTAGATAAGTATGTTATACAGTATATATGATAAGTATATATACAGGTGTAATTCGATTAACCTATATGGTACTATTTATTTCTCAATTACATTTTCTTGTATTTCTATAAATTGAAATCCGCATGAAAATATACAAGTATACATTTATTCTTTTACGACTTATGCTTATCAGTTTCGTCTTTTGGATGCAAAGATCATAAATATTTCAGATATATAACGAACGTTATCTTAACCTATTTATTACTGACTTTCAGCTTAACAATAAGAGTAGATAGCTACAAAATTGTAGAAAATGTCCAACAAATTTTTATACTTTGCATACGGAAGTAATATGCTGATGAAAAGAATTCATATTAATAATCCGACTGCTGTGCGTAAGGATATAGGTTTTTTGAAGGTAAATGATTACATGTACACTAATTAATTATTCAACTTTTTTTATGTTCTCTCTTCAGATAAGGATATTCTAATCGTTAAGCGTTTCCTTTGTAACTTTCCGCAAGTGAATACTTAATTCTTTGTTAGTTGTAATGTTATTACTGTGGTTCCTTCTTAACTTAAGAATCATACACATGTATAATACACACGCATGAGCGCGCGCGCGCTTCATGGATATTTTTTATTGTGATTTTGAATGAATTATTCTTCTTGTAACACTGATTTGCATCAGAATTTCAGACTTGATTTTATAACACATTCTACCAGATGGAGTGGATGCTCAGCAACAATTGTTCCAACAGAAAATTATGTTGTATGGGGTGTAATTTGGGAATTACATGAATGCAACATGCCCACATTAGACTGCCAAGAAGGTGTTGCAGATAAAGTATATTTCCCTTTAACGGTGGACATTGAAACGCCCAATGGTAAAATTTTAAAATGTAGAGTCTACCAGCAATGCAAGAATCCAGAAGAGTGTGTAAAGACACATTTTTTACCAAACAATAGAAGACCTTCTCCATTATACTTGTATGTTGCATACACTCAAATATTTGTATTCATTTAATATTTATTTTACAAGAATTATCAAATTTGTATTTAAATTTGATTTCAATATAGAGAAACAATATTAAAAGGTGCTAAGGAAAGTAAATTGCCATTTGACTATATCAAATTCTTAGAAACTATACCACACAATGGATATAGTGGAGACTATGATATTAGGTAAGAATAATTTTTTGATATTAAACTATTCTTATTTATTCTGAAAGATATACATTTATATATTTTGTATTATGATTAATTTATTCTGGAAATAAAAAATGTAATTAAATAGTATAATATATTTACAACTTATATTACAAAATTTGTCAACGGAAATTTTCATAATATTTATAAGGTGTAATTTTTGTTGTTTCGTTTACTTTGTATAGTTTTGTGTTCACTCTGCTTGTACCAACGACCTGTTTTATGGAAGTTTTATGTTGCAACTGACTCTATACTATGATCTTTTGTAATAATGTTCATTCTTGCATCACAGCCTGCCTTTGTAAAAAGTTTAATATCAACGACGTCCGACTTCTGTAAACGTTTTCCGATCTGTGGTATATTCTTTACTAGTGCGAGAGCATCTTCAGCAGACAATTTCTCCAATTCGCCTCTAGGTATTTTAAGTGACTTGTATTTTTGATTGTTTATCTAAGTATGTAAAAACATAATGAATGATGCATTTATGTAAACGTAAAGTGCCAATGAAGTATTTTGATTTTAGTAATTCGTTAAGAATTTTACTAATTGTATAACAATTATATCTACATAAATAAACTTACACTGAATTGTAAATCCATTTTGTAATCCAAATCTATTTCTGGCCAGTCTTGTTCCATAACATTCTTATTTAATTTTACTTCACTTTCGTCTATTAGATGATGTTTAGCGGAACAGTACGCGGACCACAATTCTGAAGCAAAATGTGGTGCGAACGGTGCAAGCATTATAATTTGAACTGCTAACGCACGCTCATACTCACGACTTTTTTGTGCACATTCAACGCATACTCGGCGTAAACTTTAGAGAAAAACGAAAGACAATTAGGTATTTTAAAATCATTGCAACGATTGATGTAGTTTATTATAAAATGCATGTACCTGTTTGTAAGCCCTTGCAGTCTCGATATTGCGATGCTTAAGTGATGAGTACCGGTTATACTATGAGTTACAGTTTTTAAAAAATAATTTCGGCTATCGAACATATACATACTGTTCTTATCAAAGTCAGGATCGCTAGGCTTTGCTTGAAGCTCTTCCAAGCACATATCGCTACGATAATCTATGAAGCTTTTAACTGTCTTCCATAAACGATTTTGCCAGTTTATGATCCCTGGTATAGCTAGATTATATAATCATACTGTTATTTAACATCTAACTTTCATTGAAAGATAAATTATTCACTATTGTTGAATATTCAAACTAGATTATCTAAGATCCATTGGAACTTACTATCATTACTCCAGTTTCTGTCAGACATTGGTGCTACATCTGCCAATATTAAAAGCCTAGTTGTATCAATGCCATATGTATCTAACAATTCAAGAGGATCAATGCCATTATGTTTCGATTTTGACATTTTTTCCCAGGAAACAATTACAGGTTCTTTGGTGCTTTTCTCTATAAATTGTCCTTCTGTTTCTTCCACCTCATCTGCCTTCAAATATTTCTTTGTACTATGTACTTGGTAAGTCTTCCCCTTTACCATACCCTGCACAAGTAATTTTTTAAACGGTTCTTGGCAGGGTATGAGTTCTTCTGAGTGTAAAAAGTGACTTACAAATCTGGCAAAATATAAATGCAATACAGCTGAAATTTTAATATCATCAGTTAAAAATTTATAAATCTATGAAAGCTATTTCCTGCTTCTGTATATTTCTACCTGTATTTACCGTGTTCTTTTCCGCCTATATAAATGTCAACAGGGAATACTTTCTTCACTTTGTCAACAGCAAACATTTCATTTGTATTTGTTGGATCAATGTATCTTAAAAAATACCATGAACTGTCTACAAACGTGTCCATTGTGTCTGATTCTCTGGTTGCTTCTCCTCCACATTTAAGACAAGAAGTATTTAACCAGTCTTTAGCTTTGTTTAACGTTAAATTTTTATTCCAATCCGACGATGTTATCCTTGGTAAAACTAGGGGGAGTTGATCACGGGGTACCGGTTGAGCACCACAATTTGGGCAATGAATGATTGGAATTGGTGTACCCCAGTACCTTTGTCTAGATATCAACCAATCTTGCAACTTTGAACTAACTGAATATCCACCAATATTCCATTTTCGTGCTTTAGATAATATTTCTGTTAGTTTTTGTTGCTGTTCCATGACAGTTTTCACAGAGAGTCGTTGAAATTGAATTCCAACACTTTCAGAGAAGTGGTAATCATCCATTGAGATAGAAGGTATACCAAGGTAAGTGTCTCTTAAAGGCTCAAATGTAACTTTGTCTGATACATATAATGGCAATTCTTTTCCATTGAATGGATTTAGTACTGTGGCATTCAGTATTTTAATTCCTTCATTTACATCCTTACAATACTCTGACTTATTCAATAGACTTGTTGGAGATATTACAACAAACTTTGCATCTTCCACAAATTCTGGAAAACATGTCCAAATGTTTATTACCTTTGGATAATTTGGAATGTTTGATATTAACTGCAATTCAAAACTGATGCCAGTGTTTTTGCCTATCCAATTCTCCTGTATTTTTATTATATCCCCCCAATCTCTAGGGTCAAGAGTCTTTAAACCTTTAAAGAGTGATCTGTACAAAATATATAAATAAGTATTATATTTTAATTTAATTAATATTTTAATACACTTACTCAGCGAATACAGTGGTTCTGATGAACCACTGATTTAATAATCTTTTCTCTACTTTAGCACCAGATCTCCAAGAACAATTATTTTCATCAACTTGTTCCTCAGCCAACACAGTTTGATCAACAGGGTCCCAATTAACAAAAGCTTCCTTCTGATAAATTAAACCCCTCTCATAGAGTTTCAAAAACAGTTCTTGTGTCCATCTGTAATATTCTGGATCACATGTGGAAAATTCTCTGTCCCAGTCAAAAGCATAATTCATTCTGTTTAACTGATTTCTCATTTTGTTAATGTTGTCCTTGGTCCATTCAACAGGATCAATTTGCCTCTCAATAGCAGCATTCTCAGCAGGTAATCCAAATGCATCCCAACCCATTGGATGAAGGACATTATACCCTACAATTATATAAACAACAAGAGAAAATTTCTAAAATACAGAGTTATATGTTGTCTGAATGCTTTCACATTTAACTTCATAAACTTTTAATTTTAGAAACTTGCCTGTCATTCTGTAGAAACGAGCAATAACATCACCGATTGTGTAAACTCTTATGTGACCCATATGAAGTATACCAGAGGGATATGGAAACATTGACAAAACATAAAATTTTGTCTTTGTATTATTCGTTTCATCAAACCTATGTAAATTAATCTTATTTTTCCAATGTTCTTCTATTTCCTTTTTTATTTCGCTTGTAGGTTCTGCTTCTTTCTATAGATAAATAAAAGTCAATTACAAAAAACAAAATTAACGTTGAATACATTCTTTCATATTATGTATTTGGTAACAGGTTACCGAAACTAAATCTAAGCCGGTAGAAGCACTTCGACTGATGACAGTCTTAAAAAACAAATGATTCCTGTTGTAAGGAAGTAATTTTGTATAGAATGATATTAACAGCTTCATTGTTAAGTTTCACTGCTTATTTCTTTTTTTAAATGCTATTTTAAGGTTATTTACAGATCTTTCAGCGTATATTATAGAGGCTGCCATGTTCATTGACTACGTTCATCAAAACATAATTTATATTTAGAATATTGCAGTAAAAATGTTTGTAAAAAGAAATAGTCTTCAATAGTAAATACTATTTGAGAAATAATTTTGTTATAAAACTGTACTGTTTCATTTTAAAAAGTAATGTACAGTTTAATTTGTAATGCTGCTTCCGGTTAGTTGAAAGGATTCCTTTTCCGGTGTATGCCGTATAAACAAGTTCGTGAGTAGTACTCCGGAATTGAAATCCAACTAAAAACTTAACATCTCGCATTAATAATTTGTTATAACAGTGAGGATATATTGTCATTTGTGTTATCCACTATGATCAGGCGATATAATTGTTATTGTATAGCGCATTAAATAAAATAACATTTTTGACGTTAATCGAGAGGTTAAGTTGTCGTATGTTTTTAACTCAGAGTTAATAAAATACCATATTTTAACTGCAAGGAATATACATAGAATATAGTATTGTAGCATAAAATACCATTACAGTTACAAAATGTTACTTTCTAAAAGACATTCAATTATTTGTTTACAAGTGTGGTGATAATATGTGTCTAACCTACCTTACAATTAAGTGTAGCGTATTCAATGTTTTTTATTTTTCCAATGTATTTTTTGTTGGAAAAATGAAGATTAGAATATTATGTTTTAGTAAATTGTAGAATTGATTTCATTGTTAAATGTTATGAGTGATAATGATACTTTTATAAGATGAAGAATGAGTTCTAATTTTTTTTATGTGTCAGTACAACCATGGGCAAGAGAAACAATATGATCCCTAATGGGCACTTCCATAAAGACTGGCAAAGATTTGTAAAGACCTGGTTCAATCAGCCAGCCAGAAAGTTCAGGCGTAAACAAGATCGTGTGAAGAAAGCTCGTGCAGTTGCACCAAGGTGAGTAGAATCAGTTCATTCTATGTTTCTTTAATTTTTATTGTATCTTGTTAATTTTAAAATTCATTGTTAGACCCGTTAAGCTTTTGAGGCCCGTTGTTCACTGCCCAACATTCCGCTATCACACAAAAGTTAGGGCTGGCAAAGGTTTCACATTGAATGAACTGAAAGCCAGTGGTTTGAACAAAAGATTCGCCAGGACTATTGGGATCGCAGTGGATCCTAGAAGACGCAATAAGTCTGTGGAATCTCTTCAAACAAATGCACAGAGATTGAAGGAATACAAATCTAAATTGATTCTGTTCCCATTGAATGAAAAGAAAGTAAGTAAGATACAAACCAAAATGTTGCATTTTTTATAGAGAGAAACTAATGTATGTTGTTTCTGAAAACAGCCCAAGAAGGGTGATGCAACTGAGGAGGAGATGAAGGTTGCAACTCAAGTTAAGGGAGAAGTGATGCCAGTCAGGCACCAAGCTCGAGCTAAGGCTAAGGCACGCACTATCTCTAAAGAGGAGAGGAAATTCTCAGCATACGTCACTCTCCGTAAAGCTAGGGCTGACGCTAGATTAGTTGGAATTAGAGCCAAGCGTGTGAAGGACGCTGCAGAGAATCCTGAAGATGTCACCAAGGTTGCTAAGGACAAGAAACCGAAGAAATAATTTTGAACTTCGTCTTTGTATAAATATAAATAAATCCTCTTAAGAGAAAAAAAAATCAAATTTCTGTTCACTGCTGTGTTACACGATTACTTCCCATAAATTCTATTTGTACATACGTTTTAATAGTCATTTCATATAATTAAGCTTTTCAATTATACATCAACGTAGTTTGTATGGTCGAATTATTATGAATAATACAAATTTTATATGCAGCATGGTTTTCAATTGTCGACCAATCACATTACGGATAGATTAATATTATAGAATGCAAGATAATTTTTATTTGAATGTTGGCAGCACTGAGCGCATCTTTCAATTCGTATCCAGATTTAAAATTTTGAACACTGTGCTGTAACAACGGTTGAAGCCTGTGGCGTCTATGAAGTGAAAGAAAACACAACATAATTTTGGTTTTAAGTGATTTTATAGGATTAATACAATAACAACATGAAGTCTACGTAAGTTTTCAAATCATAAGTACAACTCTATTAAGTTCAGTCAATATTGTAATATATTTCTGTGACAGTAATTCACTTTCCTTATTTTTATAAGATTTATATTAATATTTTAGACGCATAAAGCCACCAGGCTCAGCCCGTAAGCCGGTAAACCGTCCAAAGGGTAGCAATATGATATCCAAAGATCCGGTTCAAGTTTATTGTCGTTTAAGACCCATGCAACATCCTATAGATGTGTCCTGTATGAAAGTTACATCTGACACAACAGTTGTTATCACACCACCAGAATCAGCAACGAATTTTCGTAATTCGAATAATAAAGAGATTCAAACGACGTTCACTCATGTTTTTACAGCTGATGCAACACAAAAGGAAATGTTTAACATAGTTGCACTTCCATTGGTTGAGAATGTCATTCGTGGCAGGAACAGCCTTTTGTTTACCTATGGAGTGACAGGTAGCGGCAAGACATACACAATGACTGGTGAATCAAAAGATGCTGGCATAATGCCTCGTTGTCTTGATGTGATGTTCAATAGTATTGCTAATTATCAGACAAAGAAATTTGTTTTCAAACCGGATAAGTTAAATGGATTTGATATTCAGAGTGAAGCTGATGCAATGCTCGATAGGCAAAATGAACTTCATGCAGGGCTTATGTTACAGAGAAATGGAAAATCAGGCAAACCGTAAGTATAGTAGAAGGTTTGTTGAAATATAAAATATAAGTGATTAATGTATAACTGATTTATTTAGGCGCAAAGCAGACAGTGATAGTGACAGTAATCCGCTAATTGTTCGTGAAATAGATGAGTCACAGATATTAGCTATCGATCAGGATAATGCCTATTCTGTATTTGTTACATATGTAGAAATATATAACAATAGTGTGTATGATTTATTAGAAGATGATGACATTAGAGCTAAGTATGCTGCAATTTCATTTGTAATTCTATAAATACACTTGTTTATAAATAATATGGTAATACTCTGAAACAATTTACAGGACACTACAGAGTAAAATAGTTAGAGAAGATGGTAATAAAAATATGTATGTGCATGCTGTAACAGAACTTGAAGTAAAGAATTCAGAAGAAGCGTTTGAAGTTTTTCAACGCGGGCAACGTAGACGACGAGTAGCTCATACTGCCCTAAATGCTGAATCAAGCAGGTCTCATAGTGTCTTCACAATTCGTCTTGTGCAAGTAATATTCTTGATTTTTTCTTTTTTCTTAACGAATTAGTATTTACATAAAATGTAATCCTGTGTTTCTCTTAAAGGCGCCCTTAGATTGTGATGGTGAACAAGTTATACAAGATAAACGAGTAGTTTGTATTACTCAATTGTCTTTGGTAGATTTAGCCGGTAGTGAAAGAACTAATCGGACTAAAACCTCAGGTCAACGTTTAAGAGAAGCAGGTACCTAAAACTTCTCAAATACATAATGAATCTATAATTAAGAATTACTTGACTGCTTTATTTAGGTAATATTAATAATTCTTTGATGACACTTCGGTCGTGTTTGGAAATTTTAAGAGAGAATCAAATTCAAGGTACAAATAAAATGGTACCCTATAGAGATTCAAAGCTCACCCATTTATTTAAAAATTATTTTGATGGAGAAGGACAAGTGAGAATGATTGTCTGTGTCAATCCAAGAGCAGATGACTATGATGAGACAATTGTACGTGAAAAATCAATAATTATATGTATATGTGTGTAGATTTATAAGACGAAGTTGATTAATAATTATTCGTCTCAATATTTTTGCAGCAAGTTATGAAATTCGCAGAAATGACTCAGGAAGTTCAAGTGGCTAGGCCAACTGTTACGAAATTAGACCTTGGCTTTACACCTGGAAGAAGACAGGCAAATAAGGTGGGTTAAACGATGAAAGAATATAATTAAATGTAATTTGAAAATAAATAAAACTAAAATTTTGTATAGCTATTTAAAGAGGCGCGCCGTAAATTGGAAAGAGAAGGTCGTCCTGAAGCTGGAGATTTAGACATCGATATAGGATTGGTGTACAGGTAAGCATTTGGTTTCCAAATGTTTTCTGATTTTTCTTAATTATACTCATTATAACTCTGCTTTAATTCAGTTTGGGCGGACCATTTCCCGAACTGGAAGTTAGTTCTCCGCGCAACGACCAAATAATTACAATTTTGATGCATTTCTTGGAACAACGTATAAATAAACGGAATATACTGCGCACTGATTTACAGCAAAAACGTGAGTATAACATTACTTTTCCTTTTAATAGAATTTAAGTGTCATCTAATATTTGAATTATCATAATTATAGAGAATGATCTTAGAAAAATGTTAACGACAATAGAACAAGAACATATGAATTTAAAAGTTGAGAATGCGTCTTTAAAAGCGGTTAATTCGCAACAGAAAAAGAAGGTTTCTGCATTGGAAGGTCATTTATGTAAAACTGAAGAACGAATAGACTGTTTACTCCGCAAACTGAATCACGCAAATGATACAATAAGAAGCTTACAACAGGAGGTACATAACAACGTATTTTTTTTTATGTAGATGTTACATTAATTCAGTACTTAATTGTTTTATAGTTGAAAGACAGAGACATGGCGCTTAACCAACGTTTAATAGATAAACAAAAAGTAAAACAAAAATATAATACGAAAATACAGGCGGAAACTGATAAAATGAATAGAGAATTAGAAATGAAGTTACGCCAACAACGTGAACATTTACAAGTAATAACAAGAGATAAATGTATAAAACACACATCCACAAATATATCCTCTTTATATTAAATAAAATATTTTTTTAGAATCAAATGAAGGAGAAGGAGGATAAATTGAGACTGGTGAAGCAAATTTTAGTCGATGATAATGGTGTTAATCCCGCGTCTGTTGCATCCAAAGACGGTGCTGCAGCTACTCCTAAGACTGCGGAAAAAACGGAACCTCGATCGCGAAGGGTCGGTTTTCCCTGTTCACACTAGGCACTCATTTATTTAAAAACGTATCACTTAAATAAATAAATTTTGTTCACAGGACAAAGTGACTGTTTCGAATCTGAGGCATAGACGGTCGCAAAGTGCCGATAGGTGGATCGATCACAGACCAGGAGCACTTGTTCCTTTAGGAACTGTTCTTCAGCCGCTTATGCGAAGAAGACGCAGTGTATCGCGACTTACGGATCCAAAGGAGATTACGGACGGTGCATCTAGGTATTGTCTGGTCGCGCAAGAACACGATACAGATGGTGAACTGGAAACAAAGCTGTACAAGGTAATTTCATTGCACACAAATTGAAAGTATTTTAGCATTGATAGTTACTGCTTAATAATGTAAAATCTCTCCTTATTACTTTAGGGTGACATACTACCTACTAGTGGGGGTGGTGCCCAAGTCGTGTTCAGTGACATGGAATGTTTGAAACAGTTATCTCCGAAAGCAAGAAAACGCAGCGGTCCAGCGGATGTAGATAACATGAATGACATCGGCACGCCAAATCATTCGTCTACACTCATCGAAACACACTCCAAAAGGCCACGTGTGGTAAATGAACGAATCTAGTAAGAATTTGTAATAAAGTGAAGTCGAGTCTTTTATGTAGTACAGACTGATTTATTTATTTATTGAATAATTTATTAAATAATACAATACGCAAAACAAAATGCGACAAATAAGAAGCGGTACGATATTATACGCGTAGTACTTTCGATCATGAAATTTCAGAACGGTTACATGAATGTGATTTCACAAAATGAAACGTCTTCGTGATACATTGTTTTTAATATTTTGTACATCGCATAAATTTAAGTTATGCAACTTATAGGATTTATTCTTTTTTAATTTGTAAATAATAAATACAATTAACTTAATATACTAATATTTGAAACCCGATTGTTACGTATACGGAAAGAAAATGATGGTTTTAAATAATTTAAAATGATCTTTTTTATAATATTGTAACGTTAAAATATCGAATTGCAGAATGTATATCTAAATAATGATGTATTTTTTTGAACGTATACTTTGTAACTATTCCGCCGTTATATGGAATTGTTTATATACAATATATGCTTAAAATGTTGCATGTATGCGTATGCTTATAGAATGTTGTTAACACGTTTCACCCGTTTCATTGATGATATGTGTTTAGTTATAAACGTTGTCTCCGTAACTGGTTATCTAATTGTGCTAATTGACGAAGAAAACCATCGTTCGGTCGAATATGGCGATTTTTGCAGACTGTTCGTACGGCATCGACAGCCAACATTCCCTTCTTTATCATCAAGTATGCTAAAACGCATGTTGCGCTACGGGACATACCAAACCTGCAGTGTACAAAAGCTTTCCCTAATGCATAAAATGTTCAATGTTAAATAGCATACTTTTGAATGTGGAAATCGTTATGTATCAACAAAAGGTCTAGTGCCTATCTTTGTTTATTTATTACTAAATTATTGAAAAATTACCTCCTGATGAAACAGCTTCATCAATAAAAGCTGTTACAGTAAGAAAGTGCTTGCTAATATCTGTACTAGCTAAATCTGCAAGTGGTAAACCGAGGTATTTTATTCCTGTATCCATATAATAATTTGAGTCAGTATTTACAAATCCAAATCTGTTTCCTTGAGCAGAATTAAGGACATGTGTTACACCTATCATTTGAAGGTACTTCTTATTTTTTGCTGTAGTGCTATGAAATATTTAACATAAATCAGTTTTCAATACAAATACAATTCAAAGGAAAGTTTAAGGATACTTACCCATCACCTATATATATTCCAAGATACACTTCATCGCAATCAATACATTGCTGAGCCTTATAGTAGTCAACATCATCCCGATTAGGATCAAACCCTGGTATTGGTTTATTATCAGTTTGTGTAGTCTGTATGGCCTCTATCAAGTGACGCTGAACAGTTTCTCCGCCGGGTAGATCTTTCTGAAAATCCTAGTAATAAAACAATGAAAGAATCAGTTCTATAATAACAGATATGTAAACATGAACTTGTCCTAATGTTCCAACAAATGATACCTTTGAAAGAAGGAATTAGTTTGCAATATTTTAATGTGATTTATTTGTGGAAATTAAGTTCACATCGCATGGCTTAGGAATTGTAATTTTTAATGTTAACTGAACTTTTACATGGTAACATTACCCGGTCTCTATCTCTCCATGTGCTTCGCATTGTGTATAGCAAGACTGTACTTAAAAAGAGTCCGGGAAAGAAAGAGGTATCGTCGGTCGGGCATATTTATTTTTAAACGTTCTTACGAAATGCATGACATGCCGAATGTAGTCTGTTGTATCACGAAACGATCGCAGGAATGCAGATGCAAAACAGAGTATTCGAAATGCATGAAAAATCTTGAATATTATCAGGAACAACGCAGACTTACATTTTTCAAAACGCTGCTCTCCATCTGCAGAGGTTACCTGAGAACAGACACCTGCAATTGGATACGAAAAACAAGAGACTGCAAAACCACATCAATTATTTGTTCTTCTATCGCTATGGCTCAGATTGTGACGCATTCGTTACATAACAAGCAGGTCTGTTAAGTCTAAATTCTTGTTTATATACAAAACCGAGTATACCCATCTAATACACTGATGCAGGCATGTCCAAACCTGACTCCGAGCGTGTTTACATACATCCCATCATGGCCATCCGGAGCACAACCTCACTCCGGCCTACCCCCACTCTGTGTTCAGTTCTCCTCACGCAGGTTGTGCTCTGGGTACGCCGGTAACTGTCGGTAAGTACGATTTCTGAAGAAACGGTCACGTAATAAGAATATTTATTATATATGAGATCAGCTTTATCCAGAGATTACATCTCTACTTTTATATACATCATTTGTCATATAGAAACTTAGCGAACATCATATACACTCACTTATTCGGGTCTGTTACATAATTAAAAGATTAAATACAACATTATTTATTTTTAAGGAGATCCAGAATATCTAATTCATATTCAGCTATAGCTATGCGTAATACACGAAACTCACGAAATTGATCTAATATCTCCATAATTACTTTCCTATCTTAATCGTATTTACATATTAAATTTTCAGTTGAATGTGTCCGAGTCTATTGTTCCAAGAATTTCGAAAGTCAAAAATGACACGCGAAAAAAACGTCAGCGGAAGTAGCGGTCAATGCCTCCGTTGCAATGTAGTGCCGTGGACTTGGTATTGGTAGTATGAAAACAAATGAACCAAAATTGACTTGCCAACCAAGGGAAATTTATTTTTTATACAACTACACGGTATACAATCTCAGGTTTTAAAAATAACATTAGGTAAATGGCCTCCATTGTTAGGAATACGTTCATCAATGTGCTCATGTACATTCTACATCACTTTCTGCAAAGTGTTTACATCGTTCCGACTTCTTGTTCAATACTGTTCGTTAACTCTGACAAATTATTAACTCAGGCTTGTTAAGACGTTCCCCGCCGGACCGATTTTTGGTGACTTTCCGTTCACGGCGCGTGGGTCGTATGTGCCCCACGTGGTTGAAACTAAAGCCGTGTACCACTCTTCGAGGCAGTCCGCGCGACAGCTTCGTTGGGCACGCCTCGTGTGGCACGCCTTGCGAAGTGGAGACTTGCCTCGCGCTATCTCGACTGGGGATAGTCGGCACAACTCTAGTTGAAATTATCAATTTTTTGAGTCACTATAATGTGAAAACAGTTTTTCGGTTATGAATATTATGAAAACTAATAAGCGTTCTAGATTAAAAGATATCAACCTATCAGGTGCTTCGCGCGTTGCTATAGCTGACTTTGAATTAGATATTCCGGATCTTCTTAAACATAAATTATATTGTAATTAATCTTTTAATTATAAAACAGAACCGAATAAGTGAGTGTACATGATGTTCGCCAAGTTTCTATATGACAAATGATGTATATAAAAGTAGAGATGTAATCTCTGGATAAAACTGATCTCATATATCCGTCATGGCCATCTGGAGCGCAGCCCTGCTCCGGCCTTCCCCTACTCTAGGTCCTTTCCCTTCGTTTCAGTTCCCTCCAGTCCCCCCTCGGTCCATCGTCGTCACAGATCACAGCCTGTATGAGGAGAATGGACGCAGAGTAGGGGGTAGGCTGGAGTGAGGCTGCGCTCCGGATGGCCATGACGGTCATATATAAAAAATAATTATTCTTATTACGTGACCATTTCTTCAGAAATCGCACTTACCGACAGTTACCGACATACCCAGAGCACAACCTGCGTGAGGAGAAATGGATGCAGAGTGGGGGGTAGGCCAGAGTGGGTCTGCGCTCCAGATGACCATGGCGGAATCTAGATAATCGAGATAATCTGGCAGGTAAATCAGAGCATCATGGTTACATACGTGACGTGTGTCAAAATGTTTGCACGCTGATAAAAAGACGTATCGGGTGTAAGGTTAATCTGTTTCACGTTTATTATGTGCGATTCAAAATGAACAGCCTCGGCTTGAGCTTAATTTTGAAAATGGGCTGCATATGTTCGAAGGAAACAGTCACGGTAAATTCACGAAACTATATCGTTCGTGAACATCTTGGAGAAGGGCAAGTTCAATAGAAACCAAATTTTCTTAGATTATAAATAGCTTTTGTGTCTGTTGATCTGATTAGTCGATTATCTGTTTCACTAAAGAACATTGTTTATTCTGCACACCTGTTGGATGAATTTAATTTTAAACTCTCTTAACCTATATCATTTCCCATAAAAGACTATTGATAGTATATTTGTACATTGTATTGAAAATAATTGATGTAGAAGCGGTTATAGAATGTAAATTGTAAGTCACAGAGTGTTTTTTACATTCCGATTTAATTTCAGAGGATTCAGCACTGTGCTTTTAGTTGAGGATGCAACAACGCATAAGAAGTACGCTATTAAGAAGATTATTTGCCACGGATTAGAGGACCAGAGACTAGCAGCAAAGGAAGTAGAGTATCATACTATTGTAAAACATCCTAATGTAATAGAATGCATTGATTCCACATATAAAGGAACTGCAGATCCTGTAATTAATGCTACTAGTGAAGTATTAATCGTTTTACCATATTATCATGTAAGTTAAACAACTACATGTGCCATATAGTTGTCATTGAATTAATGAAACTAAAGAATTGTTATTTTGTTTCAGAGGGGTACTCTTGCCAATGAGTTAGAAAGACGTGCAAAAAGCAATGATTACATGAGTGCATTAGATATTCTAAATATTTTTTTACAAATATGTGAAGGAGTAAAAGCATTTCATGAAGCAAAACCAGAACCTCTCGCTCACAGAGATCTAAAGACTGCAAATGTAGTTCTTGGTGATGGATACACACCTATTATAATGGATTTAGGTACACTGTCTCCTACAAAATATAAAGGAAAAAGTAACTTTGCCTTTCAGGCTTATTGTTTAGTATTATTAAATTCATGTATAATTATTTTAGGCTCTGTAGCACCTGCCAGAGTGAAAGTATGTGGATCACAAGCAGCACAGACTTTGCAAGATTTAGCAGCTGAAAGATGTTCAATGCCTTACAGAGCTCCAGAATTATTCAATGTTGAAAGTTATTGTATGGTGGATGAACGAACAGATATATGGGTAGAATATCATCAAATCTGTTTGTACATGTTTCTTAATGTAATATGGATTTCATTCAAATTGTATATTTCTACAGTCTCTAGGCTGCATTCTTTATGCTCTTTGCTA
Organism: Macropis europaea; assembly: GCA_916610135.2. Taxonomy (NCBI): domain Eukaryota; kingdom Metazoa; phylum Arthropoda; class Insecta; order Hymenoptera; family Melittidae; genus Macropis; species Macropis europaea. Next base: position 26,842,460 of record OU744344.1, read on the forward strand.
TTTTAAATCGCCTTTTGATGCTGTGTATGAAAGAGGGGATAGTGTTGCATTAGCTGTCATCAGCGCCAATATTACATTCCCAGAAAATACTCCGTACAATGAGGTTGTATAATTGTGATTAATTTTATTTAATTTATATTTAAATTTTAATTTAATATGTGAACTTTGGACTTTCTAGGGTATGCAAAATCTAATTCTATCAATGCTAAAAGTGAATCCCATGGAACGTCCATACGTATACACTGTTATAGAAAGTGTACATGATCTTATTGCCATGTTGGAGAACAGAGTATAATCGTGCAAACAGCAGTGTTTATTGTTGAAAGGTTTCTGTACAGAAAGTTTTTTGATACTCCTTATATCAGCGGCACCAATCTGAAGCATTATTGCAAAAGGAAAAGGCATGATACCATAATGTAATAACAATGAGGCAGTTTTTTACAAAAACAATTTGAAGCATTTATATTTAACAATTAACATTAAGATTTTAAGTATTTTATTCCTGAATGATGCAGTAAGAAATTTCTGGAAAGTAAATTTTCCAGCAATGTGATTTCAGATGTATTTTAAAGAGGCAAATATTAATATTTTTAAGAACACGCAATATCTCAGATTTATAGCACATTTGTAATGTTGTTGAAAGCATATATGATGTATGATAGATATTTTAACATACTGTATGTAGGCTGATACTCGAACGAACGATCGGTTAACTTTATACAAAACGACTTAAATATATATGTTATTTCTTGTCTGTCCATTTATAAAAGTACCGTTTTACGAATTGAGCATTTTTGTAAAGATATTGAGAACTACAGACTATTTAAATTTGTAAATACAATAATAATACACAGTGATGAATTTAAAACATATATACAACAGTTCCTAGTATTTACAAGCGTATTTTACGCTAAGGAAAAATAAGTACAACGTTTAGTGAAAAAGAAACGAGTTTTAGCGATTTATGAGTATGATACCCCCACTGCTTCCAGCAGAATACACAAGTAAAGAGAATGGAAAAATATGACAGCTTTGAATTTTGTAACTTTGTACTAATCAAAAGATTTCTGATAATTCTCGTTTTCTTTTTGCTAGATTAGCTTTATAAGTCCATTTCATTTATTGTTATTTGTGACTACTTGTAATATTCTAATATAATGAAGTATTCATCTTCTCAATTGTTATCGTTAACAGATAATACAGTTTTTCTGATATTCGTTTTAAGTAAGTTTATCTTCATTGTTCATATTGATTTCAATAAGTCTTAAGTAACCATTTAATTAATGAATTCGCTATCTTTATTGCGTGCAGATCATCTTCGTGAATTTTTAATAAATTCCGATTAATATTCATGCTTAGATAACAGTTTCAAGAATCATACGATGTGACGTATTGTTGCTACGTCACGTACGCGTCACGCTGTCCCGATAATTTTAAACGATTAAAAAAGCATTGTGGATTAATTTCATATCAATCTTATCGAACAATATATATAATATTCGTTGTATCCACTGTTAAAAAAAGATAATTGATGTAAACAATTGGAGGTATTGTCCGACAACTTGGTCCGCAGCACGAAGGCATCACATACACCTTCCACCTAAAAATACACATTAATAACGAGATATACAATGATAAGAAATCAGTGATACCTTCTCATCGTTCACTAACATTCTATCGTTTAACACCAGCTAAAAATTCATCAGAGAAACGTATCATCTGCAGTTTTATAAAATTTGTCGGCATTCAGTAGGCTACGTTCTCACGCCTCAGGACTAATTGGTCGAGCTGTACAACGTCGATCTCGAAAACGCGTCGATACGATCTTCGTGTCACACTTCACGTCGCTGAACGTCGACGAACCTAAGAATGTAAAGTAGTTTTTTTTTCAGGAGACCGTGCTCTGAGTCGACGTGTTCATCGCCTGATCTCTCAGACAGCATAAGGTGCGTTAGAAATATTCACATCCGCCTCTGGAACCTGTGAACGGTAAGTCGTGTGTCATCGTAATTACTTACGAATTATTATGTTCGCAAACTAACCTTTTCGTTCGAAGGTTTTCTTTGCAAGAATCTTCGATACTTAACCCTAGACCTAACATACACACCGCCTGAACGGCAGCGCGAACATTCAGCCCGTTCACCAGCTTGAATTTTTTTTGTTTTTATACATGTACGATGGATATGAACGTCAGAAAAATTGTATAGCTCAGACAAAAGATTCTATATTTATCGTGTAAAATGTTAAATAGCTGATACAAAGTCTTAATCGTGTACTAGGCGGCATAAGCGATATCGGTTCTAAGGTTAACGAGAACACAATCAGTGCCGCATCGTCCGAGGTTGTGTCAAAAGTACCCGAATAATCGATGCTACACATCTATCGAGGTGATGTAATTGTTGTTTTTATCCTTTACCGTTGTATTTCAGACTGCACGTGCGACTTCAATGATTGATAAAATCACGCGATTTCGCCGCACATTTGTCAAACGTGTTCCTGTTTTACATGTTTCGAAGGAATTATCGATAGAACTTCGCAAACGTCTTTACCAGCCTTTATGTGTTTGAATAATCTATTTCACTTCGTTTCACAAATTCTAGTAGAGAATGTACAAACTAGCAGAACGGGCGAACGTTTGGAAAACATAACCTCGATCTGGAAAATGTTTAAACGGAGAAGAAACGTTCACAATACAATAGGCACTGAAACTTGTTATTGTTATTGTCGAACGTAAACGTTTTATAGATATTCCTTTGAATTCTCAAAAATGTAGAAAATATCTCGGATAATAAAATAAAGATTTTTTCATAGGGAATACTTAATTTCAATTTCAATTTCTTCTTACGTTGCTTGACATGAAAACGAAATGCAAGAGGATTCTAGAGCTCTATCGTGACATAGCAAATGCTAATCTTTTACGCAATAAATCCCACCACGTTCTAAAGTTTTTACCTGCATCAGGGAAACGGCGAAACGTCGATCGTGAGGGTAAGAAAAAAAGAAGAATGGAAAATAGTATGAAGGATCAGCTATCGGTTCAAAGATCGCGAGGCGCTGTCAAATGCATTATGTACCAAATGATTGTCAAGCATGAACCGCATTGTGCCGATTAATTTTTATCATTGAATATTTTATTCACCCTGTTGCTATTAACGACTGTAGCCCACAAAATGACCTATAGGTACCAGCGCCAACTATAATCTGTGAAAGAAGAAAAATTATATAATCAACTTGTTAGGCATTATAGCTTTTTCAATTAAATTTTTATATTAAAATTTTCGTAAATGACCATATCGTAAGGGTTAATACTCAATCAGTTCGTACCATTAGATTAGATTATTCGATTTCAGTTAACTCTATCAACCCTGAAATTTTCAAGATAAAACAGTCGACGTGTGCTGAATTTATTTACGGTGAAACGTGCATTGGATTAAATACTTAATTACTGTAATGTGTTCGATATCGATTGTCAAGTTATTTCAGAATTGTTATACTGTAAAATACTTAGAAAAACATATACATTGTAATCATATATCCTTACACAATATATTGTTCAAATGTACAGCTTCGTAGCAAGCAGTGAACATCTCTGTTCGGACCAGTACGGTGGCTCGTAGCACACGGAGATCAATTTATAAAATTCATGTACGAGTCCGTAGTGCTGAAAGGGTTAATATTTATCTGAATAGGCAATTGCAATTGCAATTGTTTCGATCTAATCCTGCTTCTACTCATTAAGTCGAAAAGTTAGTCGTTACGTAAAGTGTAAGTTTACTCAGTTTCTTACGTGTTTTTCACGGACTGTTATTATACATTTACATTCGTTTCTCTTCCATCGTACAGAAAGGTCAAGGCTGCGCTTGGATATTGAAGATTCTCACAGAAAGCGGAGATAAGCGAGAAGAATATCTTTCAGAGTGCTATTGTTACTCAAGCTCGACATCAATCGTTTGAAAATATTTTTTTTACCTTTACAGGAGATCAACGACTACGAATCTTGTTACAGGACTCGATCAAAATGTAATACAAATATTCGTACGAAATTATTAATGATTCAATCGATACTGCATTGTACATCCATTTTTTATGTACGTCAAACTGATAAAATTTGACAGCCACGACTTTTGCTAAACGTCGTAACATAGTTAAGCGATTTATTGTGACGAATCGCGATTTAGGGAATAAAATTCAAACGTTACGGTGGATAATTAAAGCGCAAAAGCAAGACGTTGTCCAATTAGCCGCGTTGAAAGTGTCTGCTCGTTTCTCGGTATCGTTAATTTTTCTCGACGATTCAAAGACGAGTTCACGATTTTCCGGTAAATACCTCGACCGACGCCGCGTGAAACATGATCACGTTGAAACGCAGAATATTCTGCACCGTAAGAATCACGATATCGATGTGAGTACACCAATTACTCATTTTCAGATCATACCGTATGATTATACTGTCACCTTGCACGACGAATTATGACCGTCGATCGCGTTCAGGATTAAAAGAATTTAACACTAGGTTTACGGGACGCGTCATTTTGACGCATTTCGAATTTCACAAATGTGCGGAATAAATGTAATGTTGTATAATATTAAATATTATAAATTTTATATAAATATATAATATCACATAGTTTCATTTATAAGTTAATAGTGTATAATATATTGTTTTTAAATAAAATAAGTTGTTTTTAAAGAAAATGTGCGATTTCGATTACGCGTCAATTTGACGCGTGTCCGTAGAGATAGGTATATAAGAAATGTCCGTAAACCTAGTGTTAATTGATCAAGAATCTGAATCCGTTTCACTGTGTTCGTTTCTGTTACCATAATCGATTCGTACTATCTTTTTGTGAGCTATACGGGCTGCGATATTCGGTCAATGGAAATTTCGAACACTTGTATTCCTTTTGAGGAATCTTCCGCCTATCGAATGGAATTTCTTGCAGTAAAAAAAGCATACACGGCCGAGCAGCATAATAATCACGGTTTAAAAATCATTGCTATCTGCCCACGTGGTACCAGGAGGATCACGTTATAGTCACGTGACTAAATAGTTAATCCTCGTATGATTCTAAAACTCGGATAAGTTTATCATGCCCCCCCCCCCCCCCCCCCCCCCGTGCGATTTGAATGAAACACTTTTTTTTCTGTCGAATCGGCGCCAATGAATATTGCATTAAACACATTAACGATACTTCATTAAATCTCATAATCATGGAGACGACGTACGCAACTTCCGCGCACGTAACGTTTTCGAATACATTGAAAATGATATTACAAGCGAACCGTGAAATCGTGCACGCCTCGCTTTTCACCCGGTGAAAGTGAAAACCGAATAGGCGCTGAATGGAATTCATGATACAACCGAAAGAGAAATGTCTTTCTGCAAAAGAAAATTGAAAATATAGTATGGAATTTGTTAGCATGATATTTTGTTTTCGAGAACATTGAACTTTGATAGTTTTCGTGAATGACCTTTAGATCAAAATCACGGTTGAGAAAAATGGCGTGAGAGAATTAAGTAATCAAATTTTCGCTATTTCTTTTATCAGTGGAATCATTAGTGTTGCGACGAGTTACTTCGTCTTTTGTATTTCAGAGACATTTTCAAACGACGAGTTATCTCGTCACGAGATTTACATTTTATATCGGAGGAGTTAACTCGTCACATCTATTATAGAAGCATTTTGAAATTACGAGTTAACTCCTTTCATCCTATCAAGCTCTTATCCGCGGTGGAAGCGAAACTAGTAGCGACAAAAGCTGAAGAAAATCATAAAAATAAGTTAACATAAGGAACCGTGGGAAAAAGTGGTAGAATCGTACGATATCTCGAGATATCGCGTAATCCGATATACTTATGCGTGTGGTGTCACCCAGAACGCTCAGTTAACCGCCGGTGGCTGCGTGAGGCGGATGTTTCTTTGGAATTCTCGTTCGAAGTCAGGTTAGGTTAAGAATTTTAGCGCGAGAACCCGATCCATCGATTCAAACGACTGCTATTTCGGAAAGTGAGTGCGCTTTCATTTATTATCATCCGTTTCCGTATGCTCTTTCACCTAATCACTTCCACTCGTGCCACTTTACGGTTACCTTTTGAAACTAGCTCAGTGCATCTTTATTTTTAACAATTGTTAAGAGCTAACGTGTCGCGCAGAAAGAGAAATTAAATGTTAAATGTGATTACGTGAACGGCTACGTGGTTCTTAGAAAGTTTCCTGTTTCTTTTGTACTAGCTGTCTGAATTATTTGTAAGCTTCGAAAGGAAACGTTGTTAAACCGGCGAAGACGTAACTTTCTTTATTTCCTAGTTTTTTGAATTTTTAATGTCCTACACATGACCGATCATCGTACACGCATTTCTCTCATGAGAATGCATAACAAATTAGAATTTCCGTTCCTGACTAATGTAATCGATTTTATCGCAATTTTGCCCGTATTTCTTTTCCAATTTGACGCGTTTCTTAAAGCATGAATATTCCGCGGTATTCAGTGACTGTACCGTTGTTGGCGTTGCAATATGAAATTTTGAAAATTGAGAGCATCGCTCGGTGAATTAAACGCGTCGAATTTCAAGTATTCCTAGTTCGAGATTCTCGCATTACAATTCAAGGGATTGTCTTATCCGTACTGACACCGTGAATACAAATACGTTCGTACGAGTAGGCTCCCGCGCATGCGCCATAGATCGTACGCAAGCTGATTGTGTACCTTATACGCTGCCGCGTTAAAAAATGCATGCATTATTTAAATGATACGAAAAAGCTGATTTAACGCATTTGATTTTTCGATTTCACTCTGATGTAACACAATAATGCTTTGTTTAATTAATTAATTCCAAACGGAAGTGTCGATTTGACAGAAAATTTGTATTCTAAAATTTGTTTTCAAATTACTTCACTTTGGAATCATTTACGTATTCATTCGGGGATTATTTCTCATTTCCAGGAGCAATCAATTGTTTGAACATTTTTTTTAATCGCCATAAAGCTTTACATAAAAATTAACGGCGTTTTTAATAACTTTGGACAGTGGAATGCGGTCGGTCGACTTTTTCTCGAGGATCGTTTAATTTTTACTCGACAACCTTAGAACCAGACACTCCCTACTTTTTTACCGTTTTATCTTATATTTTCAAATATTTTTTGATGCCACATGAAACTTCAGATTTTTAATAACAACGAAACAATGTCTGTTTTCCTGATTTAATTAATTCTTTCGCTTCTTGTGTTTAGGAACATAAAAAAAATGTCTGCAAAAGCGATCCGTGAAGCAACCGGTAAGGATCTGATCAATCGTAAACTTCCCGTTGGCACCAACGCGGCCAAATGTCGATTCGTGTCGATCAACGAGAAGACGAACTTCGACAACACAGACATCTTGAAGGATCACCCATGGCTGCAAACGGAAAAGCTGGTTGTAAAACCTGATCAGTTGATCAAACGACGTGGGAAACTTGGACTGATCAAAGTGAACGCCGATTTGGAGACAGTGAAAGAATGGATTGCAGAAAGAATGAACAAAGACCAGCAAGTGGGGAAAACAACAGGAAAGCTGAGGAACTTTATTATTGAACCATTTGTTCCGCATAAACAGGTAAGTCTTTATTATACCTGTGAAGAGTTAATGAAACAAACATGTTAATAATGTCTTCACTTGTAGGACGAGGAAGCTTACGTCTGTATCTATTCCCATCGTTCAGCTGACACTATTTTATTTCATCATGAAGGAGGTGTTGACATTGGAGACGTTGATGCAAAAGCTTTGAAGTTGGATATACCTGTTGGAGAGGCAGCTCCGGACAAAAATACTTTAAAGGAAAAGTTATTAGTAAACGTGGCAAATGAGAAAAAAGAGTACGGATTTGTTAAATTATGTCAGGCATTGGAATTAACTGCTCACGACGGCCGATTTTCGGAAGCAACGCCCACTTTTTCCCGCCGCGGGTCTTGGCCCCCGCGGCGGCCATAGTGCTCGACACGTCTCAGGCCCGTACCATATGAACCGCACGTGGCGCATTAGGGCGACACTCGTATCCTATCGTGTAAATAGGTTTCCACGTCACCCATGGGGTATAATGCTTCTGGTACGCTACTGAGACGTGTCGAGCACTAAGGCCGTCGCGGGGGCCAAGACGTGCGGCGGGAAAAAGTGGGCGTTGCTTCCGAAAATCAGCCGTCTTGAGCAGTTAATTCCAATGCCTGAATTATGTGATTGGTTTACTTATAATTTTCTTTGTCATCTAAATAATGTTCCTTAACTTTTACAGAATGCTCGCCGCATTTATAGAATCTCTGTACAAACTTTTTGTTAATTTATACTTCACATACATGGAGATCAATCCATTGGTGGTAACGGCAAAGGACATTTATATACTTGATCTTGCTGCAAAATTGGACACAGCTGCCGATTTCATATGTAAACCAGACTGGGGAGAGATCGATTATCCGCCGCCGTTTGGAAGGGACGCCTTTCCAGAAGAGGCTTATATCGCCGACTTGGACGCTAAATCGGGGGCCAGCTTGAAATTAACTATTCTTAATCCGGCCGGTCGTATTTGGACGATGGTTGCTGGCGGTGGTCAGTAGAAGCGCACAGCAGTATCATGTACTTGATTAATCCGGTTCATTTTAACCAAATTGTGATTGTCAAGTCGTTGACCCTTATTTCAGTAAGGTACATCTCGTTCGCGTATGTCTTTCATTTTTAATGTTCCTTCTTTTCAGGCGCATCCGTGATATACTCGGACACGATCTGCGATTTGGGTGCGCAGAGTGAATTGGCCAATTACGGCGAATACTCCGGTGCACCCAGCGAACAGCAAACTTACGAATACGCGAAGACTATTTTGGGTTTAATGACGAAAGAAAAGCGAGAGGAAGGAAAGATATTAATTATTGGAGGGGGTATAGCTAACTTTACGAACGTAGCCACGACTTTCAAGGGTATCGTGAAGGCTCTCCAAGAGTTTCAGCCTAAGCTCGTAGAACATAACGCTAAGATATTTGTAAGAAGAGCGGGGCCTAACTATCAAGAAGGTTTAAGGTATAAAATATTTTCTTTCGTTTGTAGGGTGTTGCAGAAATATACGCACAAGAGGTTACGTCTACGTTTCTATTTCAAATTTTAGGATTATGCGTGAAGTTGGCAGAAGACTCGGAGTTCCTGTTTTCGTATTCGGGCCAGAAACACACATGACAGCTATATGTGCAATGGCTATGGGTAAAAAGCCGATTCCGGATCCCGAAGCTCAAGAGTTTTCTACTGCAAACTTCCTGTTACCATCCGGACAAGATGTCGGTCCAGTAGCTCCTCCCAAAAGCACGCCTACATCACCTACTAAACAACCCAAACTAAAAACAAGTAGTGACTTCGTTGATGGATCCGCGATCAAACAACTTTTTAGTAACAAAACCAAGGCCATTATTTGGGGAATGCAAACTAGAGCCGTTCAAAGTATGTTAGACTTTGACTTTGTTTGCCGAAGAAGCGAACCATCGGTTGCCGCTATTGTATATCCTTTCACGGGTGACCATAAGCAAAAGTTCTATTGGGGTCATAAAGAGGTAGAATCATCTATTCCTGATATTATATAACGTCACTTCAGTGACAGTGAAAATTCTATTTGCTTTTATTTTTTTGACAATAGATACTTATTCCTGTTTACAAACACATGAAAGATGCTATGACAAAACATACAGACGTAGACGTTCTAGTCACGTTTGCATCTTTAAGATCTGCCTACGACAGTGCTGTAGAAGCTATGCAATTTCCACAAATCCGAACGATCGCCATTATCGCTGAGGGCATACCTGAAAATATGACAAGAAAACTGATTGTAATGGCGGAGCAAAAGAATGTAACGATTATTGGACCAGCGACCGTTGGAGGTGTTAAGCCAGGCTCTTTCAAGATCGGTAATACTGGTGGAATGATGGACAATATTCTTCACAGTAAACTTTATAGGCCTGGAAGGTACATAATAAATCAAAAATATTTGTTTCAATTGCCATACATATCTTAATAAAACATTCTTTTTAGTGTTGCGTATGTTTCTCGTTCCGGTGGAATGTCTAACGAATTAAATAACATAGTTTCCAAAGCTTCCAACGGAGTGGTGGAAGGTGTTGCGATCGGAGGTGATCGTTATCCAGGAACTACTTTCACAGACCACATAATGCGCTATCAAGAAAACCCAGATGTAAAGCTTATAGTCCTCCTTGGTGAAGTCGGTGGCGTGGAGGAATACGAAGTATGCGAAGCGATCAAATCGAAAAAAATTACGAAGCCATTGATTGCTTGGTGCATCGGGACCTGTGCAAGTATGTTCGATTCCGAAGTACAGTTCGGCCATGCTGGCTCAATCGCCCATAGCAATCTAGAAACAGCTTCAGCTAAAAACGCAGCATTAAAGGCTGCTGGTGCTTATGTTCCTGATACTTTCGATAACCTTGGAGATCTGATACAAACCGTCTATGAAAAACTTGTAAAGGAAGGTACGATCGTTCCAGAACCTGAAGTACCACCACCAACTGTTCCTATGGACTACAGTTGGGCTAGGGTAATTTTCTTTGTACTTTCAAATGCATTATCTTATATTTCTTTTGGCTTCAATATTTCAAAATATATTTTTTTTCCGTGATGATGAGACACTGCTTGTATTTATACAAATGATCGAATTTTACAGGAACTCGGTTTAATAAGAAAGCCAGCTTCATTCATGACATCGATATCCGACGAACGTGGTCAAGAGTTGTTATACGCTGGAATGCCTGTGTCAGAGGTCCTCAAGCAGAACGTAGGAATCGGTGGTGTCGTCTCGTTGTTATGGTTCCAACGATGCTTACCACCAGTGTATTGTAAATTTCTCGAGATGTCCTTAATGTTAACAGCCGACCACGGTCCAGCTGTATCAGGAGCGCACAACACTATCGTTTGTGCGAGAGCTGGCAAAGATCTAGTCAGTTCTCTCGTTTCTGGTCTTCTAACTATAGTAAGTGACACAAGGAGAACTGATAACGTTTTTGAACCGTGAATCGAGTACTAACATAATTTTTCACAACAGGGTGATCGTTTCGGTGGAGCTTTGGATGGAGCAGCTCGCATGTTCTCCGAAGCGTATGAAGCTGGGTTGCATCCACAGGAATTCGTGAACAACACTCGTAAAAAAGGCAAATTGATCATGGGTATCGGTCACCGCGTTAAATCAATAAATAATCCAGACATGCGAGTGAAGCTCATCAAAGAATTCGTTATTGAGAACTTCCCTGCTTATCCGTTAGTCGAGTACGCGTTAGAAGTCGAGAAAATCACCACAAGTAAAAAGCCTAACTTAATTCTCAATGTGGATGGTATTATCGCTTCTGCGTTCGTCGACATGCTGAAGCACAGCGGAAGCTTCACGAGAGAAGAAGCACAAGAATACATCGAAATCGGTGCTATAAATAGTTTGTTCGTTCTTGGTAGGAGTATAGGTTTCATCGGTAAGTATCCTTTCTGTCACATTTTATTTGAAATTCTAACTAAATCACTGTAAAAATGTAATTCAACGACTGATTTTATTTTAGGCCACTACATGGATCAGAAGAGGTTGAAACAAGGTTTATATCGGCACCCTTGGGATGATATTTCCTATGTGTTGCCGGAGCAATATAATTGAATTCATCTTCCATTTAAATTATCCGTCATAAACGCATAATAAATGTTACGATTTCATTTAATGTTTAGATAGTTATAATGGTCACGTTATACGTGTTTTTGCTCATAGTCGGAATACATTCTTTCTTAGAACGAACGTCAGATTTTTTTGATCGGTAATTAAAAGCTGTCGAACGACGTGTTCTAAATGTTCACGTTTTGTCACAGATCGAAGTTGCATTTGAGCAGAATCGTAATTTAAAAGGTTGTGTAGCGATAGCAAAGATAGCAAAATTGATCGGTGTAATTAAAACATTCCATAGCGCATTTTCAGTTCAATTGAATCGAAAAACTGGCCACAAATCGGGAAGATTCTACAATAATCGATTGCCAACGAATCTGCGGTACTAGTGTATCAGGTTTTATAAGTGCAATTTATCGCTGACTAGCGTGACATATGTTCTTTTCCGATTCATGAAAGGATAAATGTAATTTTATTTGCAAATCTTTTTTATTAGACATATGTGTCATGTATTTACATGCGTACATGTATATCGTTATGTATACATACGATACGCACATATTATATATGTGTATACGTTACGTGAAGGATTTTTTGCACAAGGTAGTTTATTATTTACGTTTAAAGTGTGTAGAGATAATAAAACCTGTATATTATTTAATTATTAACATTTAAGATTTTTATTTAATCTCATCGACTCCTTAAAATCTAATATTTTGTTAAGTGTAGATAGAATATAGGAAATAGTTGTCCCATACGAGTATTTTTGCAAATAAAAACTGTAGAATCTTTAAAAAATTAATAGAAATCAAAGAGAAAAGTTTATTTCGTTATATTAAATACATTTCGTAAAAAAGTTCAGATCACATCTTAGTTTCTTTAGCAATAACGAAATAAAAACGACAAGCATGTATCGTGGAGTAATAATAGATTTAATATATTCTCTTACATTGAATACTAACATATTACTTTTACGGTAATAAAATATATTTAAGTATGTGATCATAAAATATCTTCATTTCCTTCATTAATAACATCGTCCGTAAGTATATCAGTACTTTACAATTGGAATTCTACTTTGTTGTGAAACGAATAAGCGTCCATGCGAAAACATATTAATGTATAACAGACCATGGTCATTTAACTTTTCTTAAACTAATTCATCAGTCGTAAAATATTCATATAATGATTGGAATTTAAAATACTCCTTCTCCAGACATTTTAGAAGAATTGATGGGTGCATGTTCGAATAAAACGGTTGCAAAAATCGCAAAAATACTTGTCAACTTAAAATCTAAAAGAAATTCGATAATCATGCTGGATTTACTGAGCGCGATAATCAATTTTGGTAGCGAATTGAGCTAAATGAATTTCATGTATCATTAAGATCACAGACTTTGCCGTTCTTCAGAGAAACTATATCAGTTCTCAATATCACGATACGATCGACATTCAAAGATATTTAGAGTAAATGCGGATTTCATTGACTTGCCGGAACGTCGTCTGCAGCAGTGTTAATAATTCGTTCATGACTGCTCGACGGTGGTATATGACGACCCAATCGATATCTACATTTTCTTACTAATTGAGGAACAATTATATTATTGTAGCACGACATTCCAATGAGTAGTATGGCGAAACCAATAAGCTGTAAAAAGAATAAACAAGAAATCCTTCATAACTTGATTTTGAAAATGAAATTTAATTAAAGATATGGTTTTGAAAACTTTACCTGCAGATAATGAAACGTTTGCCACCCAATCGCTAATGAGAAAAGCCATATAACAATAGTTCTAACGCTATCTAAAATCATTCTTGTGGTAGCACTTAGTTCTTTGGTAACACTGATCCCGGCAAAATTGAAGAAGGCTATACTGAATGATATACCTGTGCAAACACGATATAAAGAAACAAAATTTTCAAAGCTGTTTCAGTGGGAACATTGTAAGCTTTTATTAACTGATATATAGAAAAAAATCTGCGTGCAGGTACTGACCAACGATTGCCATAAGTAAATGGCCACTATTTCCTATTTGAATGAATGCATCTCTTGTAGCTTCCAGGGTTCCTCGAGAATTATCAGCGAATGGCGGTGGTGCGTGTATAAAATTAAGAGGAATCATTATAAGACATATACTCATGAATCCGAAGATACCTATAAAAAGATACATATTTAATCCATAAAAACCTGTATTTTAATTTGCACTGATTGTTCTGTCGTTTTATAACAGATCATTTTGTTTCTTACCTTCCCAGCCAACTGCCTGTAATGCAGGTATATTTTGACCAGTAATATACTTTTCTTCTACCACCATTTGAACTGCAGTTATGACCTATGGTAATAACGAATATTTATTTTGTTTTTAAAATAAACAATATGCGATTAATTAAACGAAAAAATAGAAAAATTATTGAAAATGTAATTATACCTGGGCACATATGATAAGCAGATCTCCAGATAAAATGGAATTTGTGCTAACATCAGCATCTTCCATAGTTATTATATCACTCAGCCCAACAAGAGCTAATCCAATTATAACCATTACAATACCCGTCCATTCTCTACTACCTAGTTTTCTATTCAGGAATCCCATTGAAAGTATAGCTGTGAATATAATAACAGCACCACGTAACATTTGAAAGCTACTAGCATATGTCATGTTCAGGCCAACATACATGATAGAAGTAGCAAATGTATCACATAATGCAGGAATAAATAAAATGAAAGGATTAAATACACGCGAGCCTTTGGTCAAGGGATTACTGTCCACAGAACTATCCTGCAATGAGATCAGCTTTTTGTTAGTCATGTTGAAGAAATTAAGTTTAAGGTTCCAGTATATCTAGCAGATGAAACTTACAGCTCTGCGGTTATAGTAACGGTAAACAATTTTGAATACTACAAAGCACATCATCTCTCCAATAAACATGAAGGAAGACTGTATGAAAGGATGATTAAAGTGTCTAGGCTGGCCATCTTCTCCTGGGACAACTTGTTTATCTGCATACCTAAATGTAAAGAATTGTTTAAACTTACACATGTTTTTCTTTATCTGATTATGAGCTTTCAATTATATTTTGATTAAAGAATTCAGCCACTCACTTGACAGACAATGTATTAAACGATCCAGTAACAACCATAAGAACAGCCAATATGCATTGGTAATGTGTCCATGCCATTTTTGAGTATTTATTATTTCTGAAAGTATAATTTATAAATTAATAAGGGAGAATTGTATTGTTTTATACAACTGAATATATAGTGTACTGTTTAAAATGTTCAAAAAATCTATAATATTGAAGTGACTGTAAGAAATGCTTATTTAGGCAAAATGAAGCAATATAATAGCTTCTTCTCAGATAACAAAAGAATCTTGCTCCTTGTTCTTGGTAATGCTTATTGGATGCTTTGTTAATCTAATCACGGAACGTGCAAATATTCCACATAAATCTTAAAATAAGTCAGACTCACACTTATTATAGCAAATGATTTAATGTAATTATAATATTACAAATTCATTTTGTCACAGTGAAACTACATTAAGAAATACATAACACAATATCCTTATTAATCACAACAAATCAGAATACTCAATGGAATGCAATAAACACAATATAAATTGCATAATCGTTTAGTTATTCCATAATTCAAGATATGTTCAAGAGTAAAGGATAAACTCTTGCTTTTTTTGTACCAAGATAAAATTTGTACATGTCATACAAACAGCAGATAGTTTCACTGTACAGCATAGTTAAGGAACACGATGATAACAATTTCACAAAACAATGTTCCGTTGTAAATATCAGCAAAGCAATTGTAAATACCTCTACACGAAAGTCACAAAAGTATCCTAACAAGGAGTACTATCCTGATTCATGCATTTTGTTTCCGATGTAAAATTATAATGACACAACAATAAATACAACAAAATGGAGACTGTTAAATCACATCAAGTAAAAGTAGCATTGTGTGAATCATGATTAAATACCTTTACTGGTAGAATGTAATTAATGAGACCTATGCAAAATTTTCATAATGCGATAATCACCGAGTCGAAAGCACAAGCTCGCTCATTTATCACAAATAAAGTAACGAATTGGAGTTCATTGCACGAAAATGATAAAACCACGATAAACGTCCTTCTCGCGTGAAAGTATTTGTGTGACTAAAAAGCACCGAAGTAAACGTATCAATTTCAGTATGCATTAGAGGTTCTCAACTTCGTGCGATCGTTAAACACAAGTTCATAAACAGATTAGACAAATATTATCGCACCACCCTTACGTTGTATCTCATTAATTTATATTTCATATTTTTAATATAAAAAAATTATTTATGGGCCATACATTTGTATAAAATTCTCAGCTTATTTCTTTTATCAGAAACGAAGAAACCCTGAACCCTCTATACAGGATTTCAAAAAATTAACCAGCCAAAAACTACATATTCTTCGTGATAAAAGAAATCGAAAGGTCGTCTACCATTTTGCAATTTGAAGACTTTTTTTTTAGATGTAAGCGATTAAAAATTGGGGGCCTGACTTCCGATCGCGGCATTGAAGGCCCAGCTGATTAAGCACTAACACAAAAGAATACGCGTCGCACGCACTTACACTCATTATAGGATCGTCGCTGAACGTTCTGATGTATCACTGCGTGTGTGAGCGCGTGTTTTTTTGTGTGATTGCGCGATGTTCTGTCGCGCTATCAAACCGCTGAGATTTGAAAAGCGCGCGCCGGAAGTCCTAATTTTTAATTGCTTATATCTCGAAAACGAGACTTTAGATTGCAAAATGGTAGAAAACTTTTCGATTCATTTTTTCGTGAGGAACATAAAATTTGCAGCTCTTAAGTTATTTTTGGAACATCCTGTATATGTACAATATGAATCATTTGCATTGTAATTATTATATGCAGAATGTCTGTTAAATTTATACATGTTTTCTATCTAGCCATTATATGTATTAATCATCTTTTTATGGATATGTGCGTGATAACTAGATTACGGATGCTTATATAAATATACATATTCAGAGTTCAATTTTTATGTTAATATAGTCAGTGAAATTCAATTTTGACATAAATATATTTTGTGCTTTGTATGCTTGAAAATGTACTTTCTAGTTCTCTTATGTAATTGAATGTACATATTTCGAAAATATGAACATGTTGAATTGTATAAACATCTGCAGTCTAGTGATAACTATCCGAAACAATAGCGAATTTATGATCAGTAATCGTAAGATTGAAATGCCCGCGAACACCAGTGACGTAGACAGGAGCGTATCTAATGACCGCGAAATGTGGCGACTTCCTGATATCTATTTACATTTTATAATAACCTATGATTGTGGTTACGAAACGTTTATGGGATTAAATTTTCACTTACACATTTTTTTCCTAAGAATCCAGGCCCTTGGAACATGTTAATGTTGGAAATATTGTTTATTATTGTGAGGAATCAGCCTTAAAATTATGTGACACGCAGTAAAATTATCGACGACGTTATTTACGAAAGATATGTAGGTTAGAAAAAAAAATAAGCGGTAGAGGGTATTGTATAATTATTGAAAATCTACGACGCCAACATAATGGCAGCGTTAAAAAACGATGGACGATTATCCGAAGTGTTGGAATTGTTTTTGTTGCCTAATTACAATATAGTGTCAACCACTTATATTGATATTCTGTTAACCCACATTTCTGAAAATATTAAAGAGGGTAAGCAAACCAATCTGATATCTTATAATTTAGACTGATAAAATTGTACAAAAGAATTTATCTATCTCAGTTTCATGATGTTTATTATATCTTTCATTCATGTGCAGTTTAATATACTTTATTGCTGTTAAATGTATGATTCTTAACATGTTTTTTGTGTGTGTTGAACTTTAGGTGATACGAGTGATTACGAACACAATGAACTGTTCCAAAACTGGGTCCTAAGAGCTCTGAATGTTTGGAGTTCTGATTGCAAACCTTCACAGTCTATAAGTGTGTTTACTTTGAAACTTGTGGGAATAATAGCACGAAATGAGTTGCAGTTTCTTCATTGGAAGTGCAAAGACGTATACACTAGACTTTGTCAAATTCTTAAGGTCCATGAAAATGATTTACCAGCATCAATTAAAATGGCTTATACCACAATGTTATCCGACTTGATTAAACATCGAAGTGGTAGACAATGGATTATAGATTCTGGTAAGAAATACAGCTGCAATGTAAGAGAAAGTAATTATATGATTTAAAGACTAATTATATTGATGATAACAAACTTTGCTATGTAGGTGTTTGGAAAGATGTAGTAAATTATGCACACTGGAATCATACAATGTATGTTACACGAGAAAGCCAGAGGTTTGTGTGGTTTCTGTTGTTACACGAACAGCAAAATATAAATTTTTGTAAAGAAGTTATTTCAATGGTTGCTGCACCATTGATAATCAATAACTCTAAATCTTGGATGCACCAAGTACTGGAAGATAGTTATTTAGATCAAAATAAGTTACTATGTACCACATTGGATCTATTAACCAGTATTATTGAAAACACATTGTTCGTCAACCTGGACAATACAATACCTGAATTATGCGAAGAAGTTATTGATCTAGAAAAAAGAGTAAAGGCTCTGTTTGAAGCATGCATCAGTACAAAATTTTTGCAACATGTTCATAAACTATATCTGTTATGTTTGTTTATTCCATTGAGACGTGCTCTTAGATTACCCAAGGAAGTTATTGATGCCGATGTATCATTGAAAGTCTGTAGTGATTTGTGTTATATATCCATGATTCTAATATCAAAAAAATATATAGTGGAGATGGTGAAAATGAATAAGATTATAATGATATGTTGGAAAAAGCTCCAATCATTGCGTAAATGTGTGTTGTCCTATGAACACAAGTTTGAATATCAAGTTATAATTTGTATGGTAAATATTTCTAATTTGTACTTTAAAGGCAACAAATAATCAAACTAACAAATTATTAACATCAGGTACTAACACTATTTTTTATACTGACAGACTATACCATTGTGCGTGTGTATTAAACAAACTTATGTACATCATGACATTTTTGATATGTACATCACTAAAATATTTGATGTGAGTAGCACAGCTATACAAAGATTAGCATACAGTGTGAGAGATACCTTGCAGAAAAATGATTTACCTTTGGAACACTTATGTAAAGAGTGTATTGATATAATTATAGAAATAATAGACATCTTAGACAGAGTAAGTATCATATTCTGCTACTACCAATTAGTTACTGAAGTCAATAACTAATTGTTTTGTGTACATGTGTGTGTAACAGGAAACTGCAGTAATTATATTTCAAACATTATGCCATGTACTCAGAAACTATGCACCAGACACGCATAGTGATAATATGGTTTGTTCAGGAACAAATACCATGGTGACCTCGGAAAATTCAAGAAAACACGCATATAAATCGCTATTGGAAGGGGACCCTATAGTTGAACGTCCTATATTGTTAGCAACTCTTCTAAATGGTTTAGCGATTATAACAGAAAAATTTAAATTAAAATGGCAGGAGTGTGTAGAAACTATATGCCTGTTATCTCTCGCGCAAGAAATCTTAAATCATCCAGGAACATTGCCTATGGTATGCTTGAAATGTACAGTGATTATTGACAGAATTCCTATTCTGTTTGTACCTAATAAAACGTTAATTTTTAGATTTGTGTAAAAGCCTTAAAAGTATGCAAATTAGCGATTCAGAATTTCATGGCGCCTAATTTGGTCTTACTCATTGAAACGGACAGTCAGATGAATGAAATAGGATCAACATTCTTCAAAAGATTACATGATGCTAATTGGGAAGTTAGGGACAGTGTGTTAGAAGTTCTAACCACTATTGCAACACTTGCTGAAGATAGTAAGTATGTTTGCATAAAGGCATTCGCTAGTAACACACAAAGTTTTAACTTGTAACATTTTATAGAGTACCCTGCATTCCAAGAATTCCTATTGGTGAATAAGTTTCTACGGTTAACAGTCGAGATTGTGAAAACAGATAGTGAAAGTTACGTCCGAGCATCTGCTTTGGAGTTTATTTCAACCACTATTCGATTAAATAAATTATGGGACGAGGAATTATCACAGCTTAATTTACCTGTAAGTTTCGCCAAAACAATAGAATAATTAACTGTATCACACAAACAAAAACTGTTGCTGTGTTTCAGGCCGTTGCAATGGATTTACTCGAGCATGAAAGCGAAGCTATAGTCAGGAAGGAGGCTGCGAGTTTAATAAACGAGTTATATGTACACCGCAAATGGCCGTGAGTGAATTATATACCAAAAAAAATATTGACTGTTTTCAGATTATTTATTGCATGATTGAATTTAGGAAAAACGTTATTGACTTAATGTCGCGAGCAATGTCAATGGCTGCTGTGTTCGATCTCCATTGGGAAGTGAAGACAAGCGCACTGCAGTATTGGATGCAGTTCATAAAATCGCATTTATCCGATCAAGGAGTGCTTGACGGTCATTTTCCAAAAGTAACGTTCTCGAAAGAACACAGGAAAATCGTGTTGTTGGATGAAACCGAAATAAAACGCAGGCTAAACAAGGCGTTGGACGAATTGGCGAGGCAGAACTGTTTGGGAGTAAGTTAATTCATACAACGTGCTTCCTAATCATTAAATAATGTTTTGTGATTACGGATTTTAGATTCTTTTAGTTACTTTGCAAGATGACAGTGATTTCGCAGTGTGCAAAGCATCGGCGGCTATAATAAACAAACTGAAGGCGTTTCTTTTGAAGTACAAGCTTAATGAACCTCTGCCAGAGGTGCCACTACCCAAAGACAACGTTACGATAGATGCTTCACATATTAAATACGAATCGCAAATTAGCGTTTCGAATTGCAACTCTGAAGGGGCGTTTAGTAACTCCAGCAATGTGATCGAAGAAATTGTGGATGATAACGATGCTAATTTGCTTGCTTCTATTTATAAAAATTCTATGAAAATGGACGGAGAAGTACAAAAAACAGAGGAAAAAACGTTCCAGTATATTTCTTGCGTGACTAGGCCAGTTTTTCTTCAAACTATCTTCAATTTCGATATCGATGCGTACATAGAGGAAAAGAATCGATGGCTTACCACGTATACTACCAGTTTTGAATCTATAATAGATGATATATTAACAGTGTACAAGAAAGGAGACGTGAACTCAATGGACTGTTATTAAATAAAATGGCGTGCCTCTTACACTGAATGAAAACGGAACTATAGCATCAATTTTTGTACGAACACAGTATGCAGTCATTTCTGCTATTTGTTCTAAGAGTAGCGTACTATTTCAAATATTACATATCGTTTTGATCTGTTATAGGGCGTCGCTATTCTACTTCCATAATTATGGAGACCGTGATTAAAATAAAACGATTATTATTAGAAATATGTTTATTCGATAGAAAAATAAGCAATGCCTTTTTACATAGTTCGTATGTTACAGATAAAATGGACAAAACGAAATAAAATACACTTATACTTATGTATACGATAAAATAAGCAAATATTGCATTACATATGTTTTATATAAAACCTGTTTTGTTTCAAATGTATAGTATTTTCTTAATAAAAAAAAATAAAAACATGTTTTTTTACAATACAATAAAATACTATTAAACTAAAATTGTAACGCAATAAATACAAAAATCTGCAAGTCTTCTTTGTACTTAACTCAGTCTTCACATTGTTTTTATATGACTAAAATATAAAATCTCATTTTCATGTAGATGTTAATGAATTTTTGGTACTATTTTCATGAATCTCTTGCAGAACAGAATTTGTATTTCTTTCATTACAAGACGTTTCCCTTTTATCAGAATTCATAGGTATAACTGAACTCCAAGAAAAACTACCATCGGATGGGTCGTATGTTAAAAACTGTCTATCTGCGTCAATTTCAACCAATGTTAATGTTGCAACACTATTATTCTCAATATTTTCTTCATCTCTTACTTGTACTGTAAAAAAATCTTTATCATTGGTTGTATTAGAAATGGACTTTTCACTGTCGTAAGATGAAGTTATTGCTGTAGAAGGTTGTGGAGGGAAACCAAAAAATCCTGTAGAAGATTGTGGAGGGAAACCATTAAATTCTGTAGAAGGCTGGGGAGGAAAACCATTAAATCCATCCATACTTTCATCTTTAATTTCTGTTATATTTTCCTTTTTAATGTTCTCACTATAGTCTTTTGTTATCGTACAATTCATTGGTGTATCGTTTTTTCTTTTTTTTCCTTTCTGTTTCCTCCTACTTAAGTCACTACAAAAACTGTCAATGATATTAAAAAACTCTTCATCATTTACTTCCATTCTTTTATTCAATTCTTGTTCCCATGCAATGAACTTGCTGCAGTTTATTAAACATTCTGCTTTGTCATGACTAGACCTTTGTAATTCATCATAAAGTATTGTTGAACCGATCCTTTGGTCTTCTTTGCATCTATCATTCTTTTGCTCTCTGGTTTTAATACTGACGTGGTCATATAGGTTTTCATTGTTATTATTGTCACCTAATTTCAAAGATCTTCTTTCCATATGCTTCAAATTATTCAAAGTCTTGAAGCCCTGTAGATTGATAATTGTGCACGATAATTCTTCTAATGTATGCTTCTGGACATGATGAGCATGTAATTCCACAACAGACGAATTCACTTGCTGACAAACAATGCATTGGTACAACGTCATCTCGTTATTCTTCTAAATCTGGAACAACAAAGAACAAATAAAATTATACAATCGCACGCAAAAATGCAAAGTACAAACGAAACTTTAGTGAGAATACGTAATACTTGTAATTAAGATTAATATTATAAATATTTTCCAACGTAACAACGTTAAACAAAAACAACAAAACCATTAACTTACTCTTAAAAGATCGATCTTACTAGGTTATATAAACATCCGAGAAAAGAAATCGCTAAAATTACAAGAAACGGCGACCGATCGTGTATGAACACAGTAATTACGGTACAGCGAGAGTTCAGCGTAAATTGTACAACAACCGGATCAACATTCTATAATTTTAAACAACACGAACAATTACGCGAAAGTAATGCGTGCGCCTCCACGTGAGGATCTCTGTGAGATGCGCAAAGATTACATATACATCAACAATATACGTGTAATAACAATACTATGCGCGGATCATTAGTGGAAAGAAAAATAAATAAATTTTGAATGACATTACTTAAGAACCGTATCAAGTACTAATTCTCTGCCTGTACATTTCGCAGAAAGGAACCTCTGAAACCACTCTTACGGAAAGATATTTTCATTATTCAAAAATCTCAGTGTACACGACTCGACGAATACACCTAAGAATTTCTAAAAAAATGTAAGTACAAGTTCTGAATGTTGTTCGATCGCAAATGTATTACAAACAATTGCATCGGTCGTTATATAAGGTGTATCGTAATTTGTCGAAAGGCTACGGACGATTGCAATGCAACGAACGAAAGTATTACGCGATGCGTTCCGCGCCGGTTTATAAATAAAAAAAAATGCAAAACTCGAATAGCCGTCGATTAAATTTAGATCCGTAAGTGCATCGGAATGGTGGGTGTGGCCGAGACGGATTGCGTGTCACCATTGGTTGACAGTCAAGTGGCGGCCAATCAACGCGAAGGCGTAATGCGCGTGCGCGATCTTTGATTGCTCGCCGCGATTCGGCGCGAGCTTTCAGTCACGCGCCGCGTCTCGCATAGGAAACACGTGGGCTGTCTTTTCCATGGTGATTGTTTCTTTTTCTTCCTGAGCTGAAATTTTCTGGCAAGCGAAACAAAGTGCAATAGGTTCGAACAGTGCATGACACGCTGTGCCGGCGACAATGTCCTTCTATTTCCGCGACAAGCCAAAGTTCGGCGACAGACTGCGCGGTAAATCTGGTGACGAGCTTCTGCAGGAGATCAAACAGCAATTCGATGAAGACAGCAAGTCCTTTTTCGAGCCAAGATCCAGCAGGGATTCATTCGATCGACAATCTTCTTTTTCGAGGGTGAGTTTCTTAATCTTTCACATCGTATCTTTGACATTACTGTAATGTCGGCTGATAAAATGATTTAGAAACCTAGAAGTTATTATTGTTGTGTAGAATTATAAGAGGATCAGAACTGTCAGAGAAGTGTCATCGTTTTCTTTTTCTTGTTTCATTATCCATGTGATTTATGAATGAGAGTAATATGGTGGAATCGAGAGTTTTTTCCGTGGAAGTTTAGACGTTTTGATGTGGAAAGTTCGAAAGTCGAAAACCGATCCTCTCTTAAGTGATATGAATACCGTCGTACTAAAAATTCTTTATTTATAGAGTGGCCCAATTTCTACATCGTTTCACCCGCGTGTATTTAGTTTTCACTGCTTGCCGGTTATTCTTATCGCGATTTCGATATTTTCAGAGGGCAGAACTGAGAAAAAAGTGTAGTGAAAAAATTCTGGGGCGTTAAGTTCTGCAATAAAAAATGCGAACGAATGGTACAAGTTTACTGCTCGTTCGTTATGCCACGCCAAAGAGATACTGTACAGGGTGTCAGGTAAATCGTGGCACAACCGCCAAGGAAACAATTACTCATGACAAACCAACCCGAAAGCATACAGTAAGCTTACACGCTAAGTCGCGTAGCTTCTGAAAAAAATGACTTTGAGCGTGTACAAATATTCGAGCAACAGTTTCCAATCGAAGATACAATTATCATTTTCGAAAATATTGTAGCCTATGAATATTACGAGGTATATTTCAGTGATAGTCGAAGAATGTTTTAAACAGTTGAATTGGTATTACGCAAGACGAGTTTCCTCGACACTTGTTTCAACGATGCGAGAACCCGTCCATTGTACTTAGCTGAATCACCTGTTCGGCGTTGTCAACCAGCCAATTATCATAGTTCATGGGACGATAGTTACAGTCTTCTCTCGAAAACCTTCAAAAGTTTTGAATTATCTTATCATTTTAGCGTTCGATCGTACAATCTAAACGTCGAAATGAGTACAAGAGAGAAAAAAAAGAAGAATGTTAATCTCGACTCACCGTTCTTTGCGTTACCATTGTTCGACATCCACGATGACCTTATCCTGTGTAAACAACTTTTGCTAACGCTCTATTTTGACCATCTTCTGCAACGATAATTGATTTCTTTTGGTTCATTATACGCGACGGTACAACCTCGCCGAGAATTATCGATTATTTTACGGTATAATAAGAAGAAAGTTTGTCAACATTTTTTTATTTATATATAATTGATAGAACCTGTTATTTGTCATTGTAAAAGATAACGAGTTATTATGTGTAAATAGTCATCGATAAATATTACCGTGAGTATGCAAAACTACTTCATGACTCGATTAGATTTTATCATTGCTAATTACGTGTTTCCGGTGATTACTGAAGACGTTCGAATTGCGACTATAAATCTGTCGTTGAACGGTCAGACTATTTCGATCGTTCGAAGAAGCGTGCTCGGCTCCCTTTTGTCCGACAGCTCGTAAAAATTGTCCATTTCCCGAGAAACCGTCGTGCAATCATCGTGATTCCACCCGGAAAAGGGAGGAAGGAAATGATCGAGGGGTCCTGACGAACCTTTCATTCGTTTCATTTCATTTTCAAGCTCTCTAGAACATTTTACCACACCTAGTATCCAAGAAACAGGCAGCGGAAAGGTATATTTATTTACGCGAAAACTCGTTAACCATTTCACTGTACTAAACTTATTACAGTAGCTCGGTACATCTGTACTCAATTTATGTGATAACAAAAATTAAATTCAATCAAACGTACGGTTTCTCGAAGTTCTCGAATAAAATGAAGTATTGTAAAGAAATGTGAAGCGGAGAAAACAGCAAACTTCTGAACACAATTCTATCACTAACGTGGCTCTTAGCACATATGGCACGGCGCATCAAAACCAATATAGTGGATCTTAGCACAGATTACACGACGCGTTTGGACTAACATGGTGGCTTTCAGCACAGATGACATGGAGCATTCAGACCAACATAGTGACCCTTAGCACAGATGGCACGACAGATGCTCGCGCTTTGCGAATAACGCGCAAAATCGTTGAAGCGATCGACTTTCAGACTCGAAGCGACCTGCGGCCCGACTTTCATGGTTCTCCCGAGGCACGTGCTTCACAACTTAAAATACGCGTGCAGACGCACCCGAACCTGCCTTTATGCTTTCTTGGCACGGTTTCTTGTCGGTCGAAAGCACCATTAAAACGTACACTTAAAACGATACTGCCCACGAACCAACGGGAACGCGTTTTCTTCCGAACGACAGACAACGGACGCGAATTCTTCCGATTTCACGACGTTCGACCTCTTCGAGTTTCAAACAGACCGGTAAACTAAAACGACCGGTTGAAATTCAGTGTTTGTATTTTCATCTTTCAAGGATCGTGCCTGACGATGCTCTCCAGCTCTTTAAACTTTGTCTTCGAGGGGGTACCGCGATCATCGAAATATATTTGTTTATTTATTGGGAGCAGAGTCTTTGGTACGAGAGAATAGCAAAAGAAACAAATAACGCCTGTCCAGGACATACACTGAAACAACGATGGTATTGTAAACGTTACAGAAATTAATGATCGATTGAACGTATTCGGGGGAAAATGAGAAACAATTGTACAGCGGGGTTTCCCGGCAGATCAAAATTTGTAATAGTTTACTGGCTTTGAGAGATTCGCACGATCGAGTTGCTCGCAACTTTGATTCTTGGAACCGCTAAGCGGTTATCTAATCCACCGACCGCAAAGTTGCGCGTAAATATTTCTATCAGACTGTCTTTACGCATAATACAATAAATAAACGATGACACGTCGCTAAACAGTGATATAAAGGATAGGCAAAAAATATTTCGCTTGACATTGGAAGAATAATTACATTCGATCTTACTTTGTGAACCTCTCTAAAAAGTCATCGTGGTCGCCGGCGAAATTAACATACGAGCGTATTCAAGAAATCAATTACAATAACAAGACGTGTTGCGTCAAGAATTGCAAAAAGCGGACACAGTCATTCATCTTATCGATGAATAACAGTCAGTCTGAAAAGCGTGCAGCCAAAAGAACATGCTGCAAGCGTTCCCATCCGAAAGTACCACTCGAAACCGAACGTGTCCCTGGAGAGGCGGGTCCGTGGAGGCAGCAAGCTATTAAAACCACCCCAATTGCATTAAATCGACCCTTCGGAAGAGGGTGACGACGTACTTGGTTCACGGGTCGAAATGAGATCAATATGGTAAAGCGTGTGCGACGGGGCTCTTGGCGATGACGATGGTTGGGGGTGGATAGGCACTTGCCGCGAGAAGAGAGAGACCGTTCGTTTGGCTTTTCAGAAGGCAGAACAGACTCCGCAAAGACCCAGAAATAACGCGTTTGTTGCCAAACGCCCGCGGGGAGATGACTTACCACTTATGCTCCCCTCCGGAGAACCCTTCCACTCTGTCTCTCGCGATAAAACGTTTCATTGATCGAGTGATAAGATCGTTTCGGGCTGCGGGTATCGAGGAAAGCCTCTTTACTCACAAAGACGCTTACTGTTCGCGAAGACGCTACGACTCGCGCCCGTTGTAAGTTGTGAAGGGTCAGAACCCTGGAAGTTCGATATTCGTTAACCCTTTCGCCACTGGATTCATCATGGTCCACTGGAATGCCTGTGCTGAATTTATTTCATGCTTCCAAACTGGAATTCTTTTACACAACGTTTATAATTGAGCAAACATAAATTCAGAGTTAACGCAGGGTGTTTGAGTCATTATAGTGGCTCTTAGTACTTTCGACACGGCACGTTCGAGGTAATAAAGTATCTGTTATTACTCTGGTATTTCCAACTGTGCCAAATAAAGAGTTAAATATTAATAAATTTGACACTTGGTAATGTTCGAATTATTTTTTCTTTTTTCAGATTTGCAACATATAAAAATTCTAACAAGCGTGTTATCGGTCAGTCGAAGAATTCCAGCGAGTTTCCTGTCGCGTTCAAATATTTTCTTTCCTTAAGAATCGTAGTATTTACAAGGATTTTTTCAAAGAACGTTATCGAACGTTTCACGCGAGATTTTTAATGAGCCTATGTTCGCAAGATGATTGGGCGAAGACACCGTCTGAGCACGAAAACGCAGGAACGTTCTCGACGACGTCGTCGCGACGCCGAGATCTCTCAAAATAGCCGCCATTGATTCTCTCGCCATTCCAGAGCGAGAACTTCGATCCAGAATAATCCGTCGATTCGACGCGTGACACTTTCCACGCACCCGTTACATTTTCATCTTGAATTCCGACAAACCTCGAATTCATCGCGTAGAATCGAATTGTCTTCGAAATGATGCGTTATCATTCTTTTAGAACTGCGACTACGCTGGTGCTTTCGTTGAGGGGAATCACTATGGTCACCCCTAGCACTCGTGTGCGAAGAGTCACTGAAGTCACCCACACAGAAATAAAATAATTAAATGTGCTTGATGGGTTCTTTTCTTAGAAAACAAGGATATAGTAAAAATTCTTATTTTTAAGTATATCACTCGCGATTGATTAATTAAATACAAAGAAATTTTTAAAATTAAAATGCGCACGTTCGTGCTATTTTTCGGCCACACCGAACAGGCTAGAGAAAGTCGGAGCAGAAGCTCTCGGTGCGTGAAAAAAAAATAATCTTCGTCGTCTAGAATATATCCATACGTCTAGCCCCTGCATCAATATTTACTTTGGAAAGATTACAGTCGGTCACGTCTCGATTTTCCCCCTTTTTTCGCGGTTTCCATAGACTTCACCCTCGGGAGTATCGACTCAGAAAATACCCTCGCGACAGATGCCTGAAGAGTGATGGAGGATGAAAGTGAAGTCGAGAAAATATTTTATAAGCTCTTTCACGAACTCATCATGTGCTTTTCAAGCTTTTCGTTACCCCGACGAATCCATCGCGTATTTATGACCTTGAATGCAATTAAGTGCTTCGAAAAATTCTGCAAAGCATTCTATGCGCCTCTAAATATTTTGATACGATGTAAAGTACTGGAAATTTCGTGACAGTATTAACCCTCCGTAGGCATACTGAATCGTTTATGTCCAAGCCTAATTTTTGTACTGTTCTAGGCTTCCAAGAAATCTGGAAAAATTTTAGGATACTTCACAAAGTCTCTACTAAATTATACAGTCGTTCGTTGCGTCAAGTGTTTAAAACTTTGCTCAATAAAAATTAAAATTCGTGCTGTGAACAACCTAGATTTGCTGCGGAGAGTTAACCCTTTGACTGCGGCACAGTTCCAGTGAAAATCATTCGCTGCGAGCGGAATAATAACAACTTAACAACGACTGATATATTTTATTCATTTCTTTATTATGCTGTGTCTTTTTCTTTATCATTCTCAGTTTTGCTAAATGCTTCGTTTAATAATTCCTAATATTTATTTTTATTCTCTAACGGGACTCTGGATTTTTACATGTTAGTCTCAACTGCTAACCAGTCTTTGAAGGCCATTATAGTGGCCGTTTGCACACAAGAAGTTCAATCACGTTATAATTTTCCTGCGATTACTCCAAAGTCAAGTGAACCGAATCCAGTTATATCTGAACGGTTCATTTCACGAATAGAAACTTCCTCCATCAGGTTTTCCCTGATTAAGGGCCGGAGGGTAATTCTTATATGACTCATGGGGTCATTACGATGCATCGCGCGGAAAGTGACATCTTGAAAGTGCTCTCTTTCTCTCTTACAGGAATTTCATCCCGGACCCTTGATTATCCCTTCCACTTTCCCTGGCAACAGTCATTCATGAAGCAGCATTCCTATCCTCTTTGTGTTCCGTTCCGCGAACCGTCGAAGGGAAAGGGTCGTTCCACAGCTCCGTCTTGGGAATTATAGGGTCCGGTGAATGCATCCGATCGCATACCTATCGTTCTACCTTCGAAATTAACGTTTAATTCGATTTTATTAGACTGGACTGACACGTTAAGGTATTTCATTTGTTTCTATTTTATGGCTGAAGAAATACAGGGTGATAAAAGATAAGGTCTGACGATATAGGGGCTTATAGTACTTACCGAGAGAAGTAAAAAATGTCTGATCGATAAAGCTCCTAAAATTAATTCTTTCGATGTATTATGAACTTTTATGTTTACGAGCGTTCGATATCGTGATTCTATAAAAAATAATAAAAAGAAATAAATAATGTGGTATGTTTATGACAATGAATAGAAACTGCATGTCGTGCAATAGGTGACGATGTATGTTTCATAGATGTGAGTTTTGTTTTGTCGTAAATGAGAAAACTTTTGTATTTTTCATCGGAAGGATTGATTTTAGGACCTATGCTGATTTGACATTGTTTACTCCTCTTGCTGAGTACTATAAGTCCCTAAAGCCTTAGACCCTTCTTTTTATCACCCTGTATACATCAAGAGTGGTTGATGTATTATAGAAAACGATTCACTCTAGGATTAACGCATGTAAATTTCCAAAAAAATTTTGCATGGTGAATATGAATCGACTTGACGCGAGATTGAAAATAATCTGCATACAGTACATGTTGGAAAAAGAAAGAAGTAATTTGGTACGACCGTGTCGCACGGTGTTCATGATAATGGAAGTGGCAGATCGCGGTCATAAACGAACCACAGAACTCGATAATCGCCGAGACTGCTACCACGTATGCATAATGCATGGTGTATTGTATAAAATTCACATAAAATGTTTGGAGACCTCAAAGTTTGAAATGTTCGTCGTTTCAGATGATCTGAATTGCAAGTTCATTTTTCTTTTGAAGAAGCTTCAACATTTTCTGACTTTTTTGGCGGACAACTGATAGAAATTTGTGCATTCATTATCGATCATTGTTGTCCTGGCTTCTCGATCGTTCTCTACTCTTAAGGCGGAGATCCACTATAAGACAGAAATTAAAAATATACATTTATATATTTATATTTAGTTGTTGCTGAGATTTTTGTCAAGAATCTCATGGAATATCTCATCGTGGATCTCCACCTGAAAACATAAATCATCAGTTGTGCCTTATCTCGCTTGTCTTCTCTATCCTTACACGATGTGTGACAACAGTGGTGTAATGTTACTACGATCGAGCAATATTCTTCCGCTGCTTCTAGGAAGCATTTTTGCGGTAAACGAGATCCGATTCTACAGACGGTAAATCACGTGCGAGCGAACGATCTAAAAATGCAATTTTTTAGCACAATATACGCTATAAGTAGAACTATATCTCCACGAGCTAGGATCGCCGTATCATACTGTATAAAGAACTCGATGAATTTTAAAAATCTGGCACAAGAGTATAAACAAATTCGACTCGTCAGGAAACGTGCTCTTCCCTTAAGTAACCCTTTACGCAATCCAGTGAGAACGCGTGAGAGAATGAGCAATTGTGCGGTTGCTATGAATTATCATTCCCCTGAAGACTTTCTATCTCCATATAAGAAATATAAAGAGGTGTGCTCGAACCCCGATATCAGTGGATACCTTGACCTTTTGAGCTTTTAGCAAGAGAAGCTTTTAGCTACTCTTCCACCGCCACTCCTTACTGTATCAATTACAATCGACTCGCAAAAGGGATCGATGATAACCAATATTCTTCAGTGATTGCTACTAAAACAGAATATATTCTTTAGGATCGTGTGAATATTTGTAAAATATTCAGGTTACATTCCATCGATGAAGCGTCGCGAAAATGGGATCTTCTACTTTTACTTTCACTTCTTGATGCACGTGGCGTCTCGCAATCGAAGCATCCACTTCTTCTAGTCTTACAGTCGTTCAGGTGCCTTCGATCACAGTAGTATTACTCAATCATTCGTGAATATTAGCATTAATTGACCCCTCGTCGGTGAAACATATCGAAGTTCACACTAACGACCTTGTCGTTTATTTGCATACATTTTCGACTTCCCGTTACTTGTCAGGACTATTTACTAAATAATTTGGTATTATAAGAATAAGATCTTAGCTAAATGCAAGGTTTACTTGCCAGGAACACGATAGAAATAATGAAAAACCTTAATAACATCAACAGAGATATGGTTTATTACCTTAACATTATCTGGAGTACCCGCCTCCTGTTGTTGAATTGATCAGTTGACTAATTAAAAACTGATTGGCTGATAGGTACTTTAAAAAGTGTGAACAGCCTCCAAGAAAATTAACACGCCGACAGCTGCAGTGGAAAATCCCCCAACTAGTCAGACACGTGAAAATCGCATTTTATTAACATGTATTGTTGAATGTATAAATATTTAAATATTTGATAATTTACTTCTTATTATATACTATCATTGAATCATAAATGTTACCCAAAATTTCACAGAGGAAGTTAGTTATTTAATGAAATTAAAATTGATACGCGGATCACCGGTGACGTATGCAGGATTTATCGAGTTTACAAGTCGCCACAGTAGAAACTGCCATACCCAATCAAGCACATCACAGTATAATATTCGAAACAAAAATCACGAAAAAGAAAAATATTTTATTATACGAACATTCAGTAATTACCTCATGTTATCGTTGCAATATTAATGCTGTTCAATATTTGATAGATCTTACTAATTGTATAACTAAATAAAATTGAATCGCCGGTCACCATTTACCCCCACGGCAGTCAACATGTTAACTGCAATCATTTATTATTCTCATTTCGAATAAAATTTCCCCATGCTACTTTGTTTCACTTTAGCGTGGAAGCAGTTAGGTTCATCCACATTGTGTTTGAAATTCACTCAACATGGAGTTTCCTTTTTCTATATACGTGTATAATGAAACGCACGTGGTCGGGTGCGTGCGAGAATGCATCTGTGT
Source organism: Macropis europaea (assembly GCA_916610135.2). Lineage (NCBI taxonomy): Eukaryota > Metazoa > Arthropoda > Insecta > Hymenoptera > Melittidae > Macropis > Macropis europaea. The sequence goes on from OU744344.1 coordinate 26,874,953, forward strand.
ACGCACCGTTGGAATGCGTGTGCCGGTAAGGGAACCTGTCTACGACAGGCCCAATGACGTCACGAAACCATTTGCTCGACCTCTTCGTGCCTCATGCGCTCCTGACAACGCTATCGATCACCGTAGATCATCGATCGTCATTATCGATGATCCTGCGAGCGATCGAGACGCGTGAACGCGGAATCGAGCGGCGAGATCGCAAGCGACTCTTGACAACGCGCGCATCACCGAAATATATTCGTCGATCGATTAATCGATTCCTTGATAAATCGTTTCATTATTAAACTGTGATATCGTAGATATCAATGATATTCGAGTAATTCAATTGTTTGGTATTTATAGGCATCGATTTTCGCTAATGATTACTTTTATAATGTTTCTTTTATTCATTAAAATATCGAATATAGTAAACGCAGAAACGGATAAGTTTATAGGTTATTTCTTAATAGTGAGTTTCCTTAGATTTGCGTTAGTAATTTAATTTCGGTTGGTACGCAAAATGTTTAGCATAATTTATCATAATAAGAGAATGGCATAAACAGACCAGTTTTGTATTCTCAACTTGCTTGTTGCACCGTTAGATGGCAACACTATTCCTCAATACGATGCAACGGTTTTTCTCCCGGTTTTTTGGCCGCGCATCAGTTTTTAAATTGTCATGCATATTTTTAAAATTGTAACTTCAGTTTAATACCGTACGCCTTTATTGTTTTAATTAGGGACACCGATTCGTAATTTGTAGACGTCACAAGATTTCACCTTGTGACAACACTACTTTCTCCGCATTCTTTTTTGGCAACCTTAATAATCTACCTCTTTCGTTACCTGCTTTAAATTGTATCAAAATTTCTGCTGTATTAGAATGCAAACCTTGATTGTAATTTTTATTAGAAAAATTTTCTCTCTATGTGAAAACATACATATACTTCTACATTCTTGTAGAAGCTTCTTCCACTTAAAAAATACATATATTAATTTCATATACTGTTTATTAAACAATAAATATGTACTATCTGAAACTTTTAAAAAGTCCATCGAAATTGTTTGTAAGTACCCAAGAATAAATTAGAGCAGACATTATGAAGAATATTTAAGATGATTCAAATCTAGCAGTAGAAATGAAAAATCAAAATTTCCCCTATAAAATACGGCCCTGCGAAAAACTAGGGCACCTAACCTCAAAACTCGCTAGGCGCCAATCCTTTCAGTCATTCTGTGTAACGAGCATAAGCGGCAGTTTCACGATTCGTTTCGCAGCGAAGTTGCGCAAGAGGTTCGTTTATTCTCATGATGGAAGAAATTATCTTTTTTTTTTCTGTTATTGCTAACATTATTGCAAGCCGAATCAGTATGGGATTGTAAAATAAACAATCTATTCGCTTATCACTCATCGCTCCATAATTTCGAATCATTAATTGTCGATCGGTGAAACCGAACCGTTGCATGCCTACAAATTACAATACATACAAGCTTTTGAATGTCAATAACTCTGTATTTGTACCACTGCGGTTCGATTCAGAATCGAATCGCAGCGCAAGCTTTAATTAAAATATTCTTTACTCGCGCGATTCGAAGCGTGTAAAATGCAAAACATCTGAAAGGCGGAATTCTGCATAGACGCGTAGAAAACGCAAAGTATCAGAATACATCGCGTTCATTCTCGCGATCACAGACCACCGTGGTGTAATGCTGCACTCGTGACTGGAATTTCATGGAATCCGCAGATGGTAGTTCACTGATACATTACCGATTGATTACATAATCTTGTATCTCACAGGGGACGAAGTGAGTCATCTTTCGAACGAACTGTCGTTTGTGTTCTCGCGTGTTCGTAAACTTACTCGTTCAGTGTGAAACCCGTGTTTCCTGCTTATTGTCGAGTGCCATGCAAATAGTTTGAATCATTAAAAATTCCAATTGACTCGCGATAAAAACTCGTTCTCGAGATATAAAATGATGGAAGCGGTGGATCGGTAAAATAGTAATTCGCCGTTTAAGTGCAAAGGTGTAGCACGTGCTCGATCATCTTTGCTGGGTAAGTGGCGCTGATTGTTGATTGATTTCTTAGGAAATCTATCGTATTTACTTCTGACGATTCAACTCTCGTACAACAGCAATGATAGACTCGAAAAAATTGTCCTCGGCTATTTCAACCGATTACAAATTGCGGTCTATTAGAAATTCATAGAAACACAAATGACGCGTAATTTAATTAACACCTTCGGGACCAAAGGTCGAGAGCATCGGTCCTCAGGGTGTTTTCGTGCGTCTCCTGTGCGTGTTTGTATGCAACAAGTTTTCGAATTACACATTATTCAATTAGTTAAACATTTCACGCGTGTGTCTACGCGTGCATCTTGTTCGAGAGATCCTCAAGCAGCGCGGCACTCTGGACGAGTACCTCGCGCATCATTACCGAACGAAACACCATTATTAATAATTCCAAACGGCCATGAGGATATTCGAAGCGCGAGAACGTTCGTCGAACAGGTTCAAGATTCTTGTGTATCAGAGTGGCGTTAGAAATAACTCTTGCCAGAGGCAGAGAATTCGCTCGAGACGAAAACAAAAAGCAGGTGCGAGTGTTTTTCGCGAATGTCGGCGGGCAGCGTCTCAACAAAGCCTCTCCGCTCGAGTTTTTATCGCGGTCGGTAATTTGGTGTTATTACAGAATTACGCAACATTAATTAGCGCCAATTAAATGGCGAATCGATCGATACGCGGTGAGAAAAATAGTTACGTTCATTATTCTCGACAAATATTGTCATGAAGTTCCATCATAGATAATATAGTATTATAGAGATTTTTAATTTCGTCGTGGTGAATGATTCATTTATTAACCAACGAAACGAAATTATGATAATAGAGTTCACGGAAGTGGAAGTTCACGGAAGAAGTGATCGAAGAGCAATTTAAAATCGTACATTAGATTATGAAACCTTGTTGTTAGTGTAGTTGGCTTGTGCCCAGTGGTCAAGCTAGTGGAGCCTATATTTCAGTAATTACATCTCAATGGCATAATCGAGCGACAGACATCAACAATACTATTTCGTCATTTTCGATTGTGTCCAGCGAGACGGAATTATGATCAGTACAAAGATCCTTTGTTAAATCGATTGTCGATTTACATTAATACGAAAATTTCATATATGTAACTCACGTGGCAAAGCGAAATATTGCTGCGAATGCGAACTTATTGCAGTGGGAGGAGAGTGTGCCAGTGAGTGGTCAGACGTCTTCATAACATGACTAGTTTCTCGATCAGTAATTCATATTACTGAAGTCTGTCGTTATGTCTTGAAAAAGTATTATACCGAGCAAGGTCTCGGCTTATTGCCGTGTCACAGTACGACATCTTGATAGCGTAGTGTACGTTACCTGGCCACACGACCTGTACACACGTGTTTGTGATCCACACAAGCAAATTAGTTTGGATACCGGCCAAAATCTGATCGTGTGACTAATATTCAATGGCGGATCTTCATACTTCGCTGGTAATATGACCGAGAATCGAACGAAAGGCCAAGTTGACAGAAGAGCGGTGAAAGACTTCCTCGAATGCTTCTTCGATTATAAACAGTGATTAAACTAAATACAAAGTAAAGAACTATTAATCATCATAATTTCGTTATAATAAAATTGCTTCCTGTTTGGAAGTATACTGAAAGTTTTTACGTCGTTTGCAGAGGTCGCTGAACATTGAGTGCCCTTCGAATCGAACTTTCGAAAGAATCTATTTTTAGCTCGACCGATTCTAAAAATACAACCCGTTGATACATGGGTTTTGTTAATCGCCTGATTTGTTTCTTATTCGGCACAATGCGTGATCTATATATCTCGTGTTGCAGTACCTTTGAATCAGACACGCTCTATTAATACGCATCGAATGATTCACGGTTATATTAAATGGAGAAAAAAGATAGTATAGACCAGGTTGAGTGTAACGTCCATTCTACGAATGATAACACGATTAGGAATCATATTTAGTCAGCAGTATCTATTTATAGGGTGATTCTAGACGATTATGGGTGACACGGTGAAACCAGGTTGGCCATGTAACTTTTCGGATGGAAATACGAAGGGAATTCGCGTTTACTATAAAAGGATGTAGGTAAACAAGTCCACGGTACAGCCTTGCCTTTCAAGTCGTATACAAAAAGAAAATGGCGAAAAACGGGACAATGGCAGTTGAAATCGACGGAACCAATGAATCACGTTCCAAACGTATTTTAACTCCGTTTGAAATGCCGAGACGAAATATATTTTTAATCTTGAATAATCTAACGTTGATAGCATACATCAGATAGCTATACGATCCTGCTGAAATCAAAACTGAAGCGGACATATTCATGTTTAAAATTCGAAAATGATTTGTCGAAATAGAAGCGATGTTCCTTTCCATTTTTGGCGAGCATGATAATTTCATTCGATTCATTTCGAGAGTCTATTGATGCGAGAAGCAGACAGGATGATAATTCATTCGATCGTTCCGTTCCTTCGAGATGTGCGATTTCTCGAAAGAGTCGTCGAATAGACGCGAAAGTTCTAGCACAGTTTGGCGCGTTCGTTCGGTCGTCTCCGCAACCGTTCGGGCGCGCTCGCGTCGGCAGTCACGTGGCTCCCGATACGTCCCACACGCCAAATATATTTAAGTTGGTCCGCGGCCGCACTGACAGTTTCACTATCGACCTGCTACGAGACGCGTGTGTCTACGCGATACAAAAACGGTTTCTTGAACCTCTTCTCGCGAGTGTGTGAACAGTGGCAAAGAAAGAGTGACACAAGTGCCCAGAACGAAAAGAACTAAACGGAAGAACCGAGAAAAAAAGGCAGGAGAAACATCATCGTCACGCTCTGCACCCGGTAATTTTGAAAGATCCTTAAAAACAGAGAGTGTAACCGTTTTCAATTTTCGTTTCGCCTTTTCGTTAACCGGCACTGTTGTTTAGTGAGCTTCTTTGGCTGATTTCCCGACCAAAGCAACCCTAACCTGCAGACAGAGCTCTTAACGACGCGGAGCACGACCTAACCTCCATAGTGGGAGAGAGAGAGACAAAAAAAATACAGAAAATCTCGAAAAGGACGCACTTAGTCGAAATCAGGCACGGATCATAGGGTCCCGAAAATGGACTCGCCTGTCATCTTGGACAAAGCATCCGAATTCGGAGAACCAATCGATTTGGACCGTCCGTTCCCCGTAAGTGGAGCTAATTTTTTTTTAATTGCCCTGTTCGTTTATTCAGCGTTGCGTAAGACCAGACAAGTCTGCGGAGGTTATTACCGCGATTAAGCGGATCGTTGAACGATCGATTGCCGTTTTAAAATTCACTGGATCATACGCAGTCTGAAGGATGATTTTCATGTGCACGTTATAATCGAATTACAGCGCCTCGACGGCGACGTCGCGCCAGAGCCTGCGATTCGAATCGCCAAGACTTTTCCAGATCGTTCGAAACACTACGCATACCTTCATGATTGTTCTAATTTCTTCAATTTCTCAGAATCTTCCTAAGAATCTGTCTATCTCACCACGATTCTACATATTTCGTTGGTTTCAGTACGTCTCAGGGCGTGTTTCCAGAAAGTAACTGCTGCGAAAGTATTATTCCTGTAACGTGACATAATCGACCGATATAACGAATGCTGATAAAGGCATTCTGGTCTGATAGTTCGTGTACATCTCTGAGGAAATATGATTTTCGTTATTTCGAGACCGACGTTCTTGTTTCGGTGCAGAACGAGCCGACGTCGACCTTCTATCGCGTTCCGCGGAAGTTAGAAATAGAATTCGCCAGCAGCGAATTTGGGATTTTTCGTTGACTCTCTCGATGACTTTCCAAATCTCCAATCTCTTCCACAGTCTTGAGAAAGTATTAAAAAAGAATTCTGAAATAATTTTCTTAATAATGCTAAATTTAAATTTAACTGTAATCAAAATGAATTAGTAATGCGAGGTATTTTTATTTATCTGCGGACAGCAATTATAAGGATTGACGAGAAGCCCAGAAGCCTTGAGATTAATTGATAACAGTAACAAATTTTTCTTGGAACATTTGTATATGTTTTTTTATGTTTTTTTATGTTTCATAAGCACTCACAACATGTTGAGATTGGTAGTTTGTTGTAGCTGCAAAGAATTCCGTTTAACGAGTAATTTTTTTGTAGATTCAGAAGAGAATGTTCGGCACGCTCTCCTCGAAAACGGCTCATTCCTCCAAAACACAAGCCTGTTGACGCTAATAATAAACTAACGGAGACGTTTCTCCTTGGTGTGTAACACTCTCTTTCTCTCTCCGTCTCTCTGTGTCGAGGACGCGGCTCGATACCCTGGACGAGAGGAAGAAAAAAGAAGAGCGAAAAACGTAACATAATCGCGGCCCATTCGCTGACTACACGCTTTATTTCCTCTCTACGTCTGTCGCCGGCTCTCCGCCGTATTAGGCTCGATTCGAGATGCTTACGACCCCAAATGGTCCTTTTTTTGTCATCGGAGCACATTCGTACTGTCGTAACATCCGTTTGCAGAAGTCTGATGCTACCAGTATTGGTCAGTCGTATTTTATGCGAATGCGATTAAGTTTTATTGATTTGGGAATGACTGGATAACACACTGCGTGTTCCAAGTTTGCAATCATGTTACCCTGATTCTCTGTACATAAAAGCGTCCAAAATTGGTTTAAAACGTCTATTTGATTTGTTGTTCTTTTTAATATAGCCATAATAATATGTTCGCTTCTTTGCCGCTTGAAACTTCAGATACATTAAATTTTGTACACCATAGTAGTACTATGGTTACCTATGGAATCAAGCTGTTCGTTGCTTTGTATCATGTTTTGTTCTCCGGGATCAGCTATGCAATGTTTAACCAGCAATGCTTAACTCGTTCAAGTCCTATGAACCACATGTTGGTCTGACTAATTTTCACTCAGCGTTCACAGAAGAAACAAGGAAGTATAAAGCAATAGTAGAACAGTCTACTGTAAAAAAAAATTAACAACATCTGTATACTTCCTTTTTTTTTCAGTTTCATTACCTGTTGAATCGACAGTGAACTTGTTAATTTGTCGCTTAGATTCTGTCTACCTTCAGCATCGTCAAAGTACACAAGATGAATTTGAGGAATGAAGCCTCTTGATGCTAGATCTCCAGAGTTTAACATTATTAATCATATTATCGTACCTCGTTCTCTAGTAGCAATTGCAACAAATTGGAAAAGATTCTCTGTTGATCTACATTTTTTTTTTCGTTTTAATGAATTACATTATCGCAGCAGAATCAGCACGAACCTTTTGTTTCCATAACGAAAGAGTTACAGCCGAGAGATTCTGAAAACAGTGTTTAGACACACGGGAAACGAACGATACTCGAGATTACGCTGTTTATTTTCGCGGAATACGTCACGGTACCGAACTTCGACCGGACCGTATAAGGCAAATTCGACAACCCGAAGACACGTCCGTTGTTGTTCGAAGGAAATTATTTCCTCGATACGGCGGCGCACCTGGGCTCCACGGAGCGATACGATACGCGGTATTTTTGCTCGTGATCTAATCGGCCGATCTTTTAGCGAATATATATATATATATAAAAAAAAGAAAAACCGGTTCCGACGAAACGGCGTGTACTGTTGTTGACGATGACGCTCCCAAGTGACAGATGTCACGTGGGCGTTATCTGCCAATCGGGGACGAAAGAGAAACGGGATTGGAATTCTTCTGTTCAGACGGTAGATGGCTATAGAATTCTCCTTCCATGTAAACAATCTTTCTAACATGCGGTTTTAAATATTTTTCTTTACACTGCTCACAAAACTCGGCAGATATTCAATGAAACTACTAGGTGTCTTGATACATAAAATGTTATCATAGAGATGAGTAGAATTTGATGTAATTTACAGTTACTCAGCAACGTTAACGGAATGTTGATTCGAATGTTGACAAACGTGAGCAGTGGCAACGCGGCGAATTAGAGATGGAAGGAGCCGGCAACGTTGTGCCAAAAATAGGGAAATCTGATTATCAAGCGTAGGTGCATAGTTTCTCCTTTTCAACCTCTTTTTTTTTAACTGATGATCCACGCAACATTGTTTTCAGATTCCCTTGTGATCCATACCCTTGAAAAAATGTCTCCTCACAGTTTGAATAACCACACTCGACCAAACTCATTGTCAGAAGTAGAGCTGAATGGAATTTTTCAACTTCTTCATCCACGTCCAAAAATCTAGAAGGATTCTAAATAATCGCAGAAACATTCCCTGGGCTGAGGCTAACCAGCTCGTTTACGATTCTCATTTTGAAGACAGGCTTCTGTTTGAGTTCTGCGGTGCATTCTACAGGCGTGTAGTCGCGTCACAAAGAAATCAGGAAACGACTGCCGAGTTGAACGTGTGTTGCGAGCCTGATTCAAAAGGCCATGACACAGTTCTCTCGAGGATCGTTTATATCGAGCCGACATTCACCCAGTTCGCTGTCTTATGGTTGACCATAGCCGCTCGAATCTTTTTCCCCGACAATTTCTCTTTCGTCCTTAAGTTCGGGTTTCGTTCTCACACGACATTACCATCCATCAAGACTTGTAGTACGAAAACAACTCGCCACAGTGTAGCGATGTCGTGAAACATTGGGCACGGTGGATGTCGTGCTCGAAAAGAATAATAATTCTGATCGTAGATTTTATCATAGATTTTCGTGCTCGTTTCGCAACAACCGCAAGCATGACGCGGCGCAACTCGTCGTACGATCGATCCCCGGGAAATCGTGTGCAACCGGTGTGATTGGTCGTGTCGCACGCGTTGCCCACGCGTCCTGTCTGTGACGTCACATGTGACAACGAAAGAATGAAATCACGAAAAGTGTACATAAAAGGCAAGGAACGCGAGGAATGTCGCTCGCGGATGAATATTCAACGCTGTTCCTCGAGCCGCCGGTTTCCTGGAACCTGTAACAATTAGCGTGTTTCATAAGCTCGAAATCGGAAGCGTTACGCAAAGAAAATGATCCAGCGAGCTGCCCTCGAAGAATCTGTATCGAACTACAAACCAGTTTCGTTTACATAATTTTTCTCTGCGCTGCTATGCAAACTAAAAGTTTACTCATTCGATGTGGAACCCTGAGAGTCAGTCTGTGATGTTCAGAAATCGTGTGAGAAGATTGACGAATGCTTCATGAAGAAACATAGAAGTTACACGCGTGTCTCAGGTTCTCTTTTTGAATGTGGCTCGCAAAGTGTCTGACGTTCTAATAGCGGTCTCCTTATTTAGCTTCTCTAACGAGTTCGTCGTGGTTCCAGTAGCTGTCAGCCTACTCGTCGTGCAATTCGTTTTTCCCTTCGTTAAGAGGAGACTCAGGAAGGGACAGAAAGAAAGCAACGAGGCGAGAGAGCGCCGAGAAAACGAGTCGCGAACCGGGACGACGAAAAATTGTCCCCGGTGGGCGTCGAGACACCGACGGTAGTCTATAAAAACTTTATCGACGACGACAGTGCAAAATAAAAGGCAGGTAGACGTAACTTTAACAGCCGTGTGTGATTCATAAGGGGACCAAGTGCACCTTTAAAAGGCAGCGAAAGCTTTCCGTGTCCCCAACCAAACGCACGCCTGAAAATCGTCGCTTTCACGTTCATCTTCTCTTACACGATTCTGCATTCGCGTAGTTTGCTCTAGAAACTGTTTCTTGACTCACACATTTCTGTTACAAAAATCTGTAGTGCCTTCAATTGAACTGTGTAGAAGTTATTTAGTTTTTAGACTGTTGAAGACATGAGTATGGTGGTATGGCTCCACTGAAATTAATACTTCTTTGGTACCTTCCATGGCCCAACATCCGAAAGTGTACATAGAAGCAAAAATTGTGTATATGCATTGCTGTAGATAGATAACAATGGATGAATCAGGATTGGAGGTTCAACGTTCCAAGCTGAAGAGTAAACACGGAAGTTTTAGTTTCGAGGGCCAGTAACGAATAATATTGCAACCGATACAATTGTAGTTCATGGTTAAAAGTAGCCGTTCGAAAAGAAGTTTGTCCATGATTTCTGAATGGTCATTACTATTTGCGTTCGAAGCCTCCGACGGTTCGGTTAACCGAATTATTTCACGTGGGTGAGCGGAAGAAACTACACGCGCAAAGATATGTGCACGTACATGTCGTTGGCGCCCCTATATATAGTTTTTTCATGACGTAAAAGCCCCGTAATACACGTCGTCACGAGTCAGACGCCCACGTGAAACACATTGTACTTACCGTGGCGTGAAACGTTAGTACGAATCTGCTGGTTGTATCGATCACTAGCAACGAATCCTTTCTCTTCCATCGATATTAAGGAATATGAACATCCTACCCGCGTCGTGTCCTCGTGTTCGTACAGTTCTCATGCTGGCAAGGTACTATCATGCATGGCTTAATATTAATCATTTTTAGATTTTCGCAATGTCCATAATTAAGCGCCAGAATTGTTTTTAGAACGATGCTGGTGCAATCTCATTTCACGCTTGGTTTCTGTACATCAAATTTTCGAAATTCAGACACCCACCGTAGTATCACTCTCATTCGAAGTTTCCTAACTCGCCGGTTGCGATCGCTTGGATTCGCTTGAAGCTTCCAGAACACTAGATACTGCGGTTAGAACAGGCTTTGGCATTTTGATCATCAAATGTTGTTTATAATGTTCTATTGAGGTCCTAGATGAGGCCTCTAAGTCAGACTAATTTCTTGTTTCATTAGGTTTTTTTAATCAACTGAAAGTTGAACAGTAGTTTTGGTTACATTGGACTGTTTCTCCTTTACAGGGATTTCCATTCGACGACGACGGTTTTGGTCGACGCAGCGACATCCGTGCCCACCTGGACGATCTAGCAGCCAGACACCCAGAATTTGCGGACCACTTGCTGGGACCACCCTGGGGGGATATCCCGTTTCATAGTTCGTTCCGTAACAGGAACCGTGGCTCCGGGAACAGTGGCAATAATTATCAAGGCTATTCAGACGAGGACGCGAGAAGTCAGGCCAGTGGAAGCAGTGCTGCAAGCGGAGCCAGTGCTGTCAGCTCTCACGGAGAGGCTGAAAGTAACCATAACCAGCAAGACAGACGGTACGAGAATCCTGAGCAAACCAGAAGAAGCCAGATCCCTCAGTACGGACTGCGAAATACGGTGGACATAGGCCAACACCATCACAACATGGAGAATCCCGACAAAGGCAACAATCGCGGACAACGTTCGATGTCCGCTCCGCCGGAGAACAGACAAACTTGTAACCTACAACAACCTCAACAGCAGGAACAGACGCCACAGCCTCAGGGACAGAGATACGTTTCTAGGATAGACATAACACCGCAACACAATCAGCCTCAACAGCAACAGAAGCCTCAGCAACAGCCGCCTCAACAGCCTCAGCAGCAGCAACAGCAGAAATCACAACAGGGCAACGTTAGGCACATACCAATTTTCGTAGAGGGTAGAGATGAACCTGTAATGCCTAGAAGCTTCGACGAACCACATATCCGGAGAGAACCCTCTCCAACACAGTTCCAAACACCACCCTACTTCCAGAGACCGTTTGGACAACACTTTGGAGGAAGATCTCATCAGAGGTCCCCACACTTCCAAGACCCGTTTTACCAATCACCCAGCTCGTTTGAGCATCCTTCTCGTCGACAACAGCAGGCCCCAAATTATCAACAACAGCCTAGACAGCAGCAGTACGAACAACCAAAGCAACCACAGAGACAACAGCCACAGCAACAGCATCCTCCACAGCAGCAGCAGCAACAGCAACAACAACAGGAACAGGAACCACCGAGACCTAAACCTGTCGTTCCCAAAGATCCTCTTGAGAGGGTAGCCATGGTTCAGAAAGAGGTCGATTGTCTGGCTGAGCAAGTTAAACAGTATACCGGTAACTCGAGGACAGATAAGGAGTACATCTACCTTGATGAGATGTTGACCAGAGAGCTGATTAAGTTGGATGATATTGAGACAGAAGGAAGGGATAATGTACGACAGGCGCGCAGAAATACGATCAAGAGCATACAGGAAACAATCAGTTTTCTAGAATCGAAAGCACCCCTTCCTTCTCAGCAAACTTCACTAGAGGAGAAAGAAAAGCAGGAGGACCAAGCGTCCAACAAAGAAGAAACTGGACAAACTGAGTCCATGGATGTCGATCAGAAACAAGAGGATCAGTCGCAGTCCAAAGAACCTATTCCCCTGCCTCCTGTACCATCATCTCCAACCAAGCAGTCTGAAGAGGCCTCTACCGAGAAAATGGACGATTCTTCCAAGGATCAGCCGATGAGCCAGCAACAGGAAGCTTCCCAAACATCTGGTGAGCCCATGGACACTGCTTCCTCAGATAAACCAGAAACCACACTCATGGAAATTCAGGAAAACACAGAGAAACAGAAAAATGATGCTGAACAGACGGTGCAGAACGTACCCGAAGAGAAGAAATCAAAAAACGTTCCTGAAGAGAAGAAACCAGAGTCTGTCGCTGAGGAGAAGAAGCCAGAGAATGTGTCTGAAGAAAAGAAACCAGAAAATCCATCAGCAGAGAACGCGTCCGAGGAGAAGCCTGAGAGTGTTTCTGAAGAAACGAAACAGGAAGCAAACGCTTCCAAGGCTGCAGTTGAAAGTCAACCACAGAAGCCTGTGGAGAAGATGGAAGTGGACAACGAGGTGAAACAGTCACCCAAATTGCAGAAGAAGGGAAAGAAGACGAAGAAACAGGCGCCTGTTTCCGATAAGGCGATACCTCTGCCAGCTCCTGAGAGCGCTGAAGCGACGGCGAAGTAAAAACGGGGAAAGAAGACGAAGAGTTAGCGACCTTGCATCGAGATACGCCAGTTTCTTCGCGTATCGCCGGACAGAACCACTCATGGGACGAAGAGAATGTGTCTGGCCTCTGACGAGCGGCTGATACGAGCCGAAGAGGCTTTCTTCTTTTTTTCTTTTTATATCCTTGGTGCCAGACGATGATGAAGCGTCGTGGATCGACGTACCCGCACAATCGTTGCGACGGTTTCTTCTTGTTCTCATTTGTACCTTGTCTGTTTTTACGCCAGCATCAACCAGCTCCTGAAATGGAGCGCTAGCTTAGAGTTTAGGCGATCGAACAACGAAGCTTCTCACGACACACGCTGTTGCATTTGGACGAGGGTTGTTGTCCTCTTCAGGGACGCACGTCGCGATGGAAACGTTCGAATTCTCGCGAGATTGTACCGCTTCCGGTCACTCGAAGTGTATTGGTCTCTTAGAACATAAGAGTGATGTGTTTCTCGTTTTTCTTTTTTTTTCTTTTCTTTTTTTTTTTTAATTAGTAACGTTATTTATGGGATATTCTTTTTCTTCCGCTGTGTCGTATTATTGTTTATAATACCGAACAGGTGGAAGGAAGGGGATCTACTCATTTTAATAAACGAAGAACCGATATTTGGTGTTCCGTGTGGTATTATCGAAACTGACCCAGTCGGTGTTGATAATAGTGAGAACTTGAATGTACGATTAGGGGATTTTTACTAGCCGGTGATGATCGAGAAGGCGTTAGAGCGACGCTTTAGAGTAACGTTTCTTAGTATTACAGCGCACGGCCTGAGCTATAACGATTAAATTAACTTTATTATTATTATATTATTTATAATTTATTGTACGCCCGATGGAGATCGGCATATGATTTAGACGCGAATTCGTGCGCTGATAAGAATGACGATCAGCATCTCTGGTGTCACCGACCGAAAATACACGTGTGTGAGTGTGTGCGTGTACGAACCGTGTACATATTAGGATCGTATGTGTTCGTCTTGTAAAAAAACAATGCATCCTGTTCGCCGTTATCGTGCAATCGATTTATGTCTGTATAACGATATAGCGATTCTTTTGTTTTTCATACTGCTAACGAAGAATCGGGTGCATTGTTTTATGGTTCCTTGTTCAGGGTGATACTCATCATACTTTCGCCTTTTCGTTTTCTCGTTTCTTTACCGTACGATGATGTTGTTCACGTATCACGCGTAGAGATAACGTGCTTTCAGCCAGAAATTTTGTATTTTTTCCGACAAGAGAAAAGCGTGCGCGTGTCGAGGATCGAACGAATGAGATTTAGGCGCGACAGAGAGACAGTGCGACTGATAATGACGGCAAAAGTGAATACCGTTCGGTAGAACGTTGTATAAATACGGCGAGAATGTAACTATTTTATGAACAAACGCATTCAATTGAAAATACAGTCTGGTCTTTGAATCGTAACATTTGGTTCACTGTAATCCTAGTTTGTCAATTGTTCTTCACAAATTGTATCATGTATTTTGTTCATAAACGATGGAGGGAGACGTATATCCAACTGTAATTTTCATGTCAGGATTATCTAAAATATTCGACTGAGTTTGAGTTTTTCTTTAAACGTGTACATGTGAAGCATTTCAGCAATTCTATATTTAATCATGTTTCAGCACAACCTGATTCAGCCGTGCATGGCCACAAGTTGAGCGAATTATTTTGTTGAAAATTCTGCGCGAAAATAACCGACTCTCAAAGTCAAAAAGCGGGTCTGGCGTGCGTCCAGCGTGATAAAGCAAAAGAAAAATGTCACTGCGTAAAAAGCGTTTTATCCTTGGAAAGAGTCGGACTGTAAATCATATTCAAAAATGCTTTTACAATTATAAACGCGTCATGAACTTCAGAAACAACAGACATAGTAAAAGTAGGAATATTTCTTTACATTTCCCTACAAAATACTAAGCAGAAAATCCTTTCGAGTTTAAAAAAAGAACACATTCATTAGAATCGTGATTAATAAGAAAAAAACTACAGAACATGTTTCTCGAAAAATGCAGTTTCTGTAGCCACGATAAATCCGGTACCAACGACCTGCTAACAACAACATCCGCTTCACTGCCAAATTCCTTTGAATTGTTTGTAGCCGTAGCAAAGCTCAGGGTTCTCCTTGAAGCACAATCGACTCTGAACTGTAAAATTCGTTTCGCAATAGAAAATCTCTGCTGAGCATTCTCAAGAAATTAAAAAAGTTTGAGGGATCCTCCTGCACCGGAAGTTGACGAAACGAAGTGAAGTTTTCTTGGAGCAGGAGTAACCGTTCGACTTCTATGAACCGTAGAGGAGAAATACATTATGTAGAAGAATTTTTCCACTCGAATGATAAACACGTGTTCGAAACGATCCTTTGAATTCAGCATGCGTCGTGTATTTGCGTTAATGTGAGTTCCAGCGGTGACTCACGTGGATTTTCAAGTTCGTTGTCTCTTTAAATTGATTTCCGAGACAATTTAGAGGAACGCCGAAACCGTATTAGCATACTTCCTTTCGCCATAAATCACCCCGGCCTCTCCTTGATGATATCACAAGGTCAATTCTTATTAAAGTGAAAATATTGTTACATTGATTTCGAGCTGCAGAGGAAGATAAATGGCGCCGTGTCGGTGATACGAAAAAAGGACAAATGCTTTCTTCGTTAGTAACCGATACGCACGTCGTCGAAAACTTGGCACGGCGGATGCGCTTGCGAGTCGCCTAAAAATAGAAGACCCGCTTAGGCTTTGAGAAAAGGTTTTTGCGTCGCGACGCCGACCATCTCCGGGGAATCCCGATGAAGATGTCAGCAAACGTCTCTACTGACATCTGGAGCAGGTCAACGAGTTCACCGAGGTATTCGAACCATCGGGAACATAACGCTTTCGGGACGGCTATGAAAAATTTAAGCTCGAAAGACGTAGAAAACATTTTAAGAACTTTATCAGCATAATAAATTAACATTTGGTACTTTGGATCGTAATACTTGAACAATTTACACACACGTTTATCTGCAAAATGAGATTTTTTATTTTTATGAATTAGTTTTCATAGTACTGATCACGATGAAGCACCACCAATCGTTAGTACTGAAACTTGATCACAATAGCAAAACATAGAATTTGTTTAATCACGGATTTCCGTATCCTTAGCAAAAGCACGTATATATTAAATAGATCACATTTCATTAATAATATGAAACTATTATTCGTTAAGACAGTAGCGTAAAATAATTTCTACATGTACATGCGATCACAAAATCGACTTAAAACTATACAAGATCAATGCGGTTTTGCATAATTTATTGTTGCATGTACCATAATGCATCTATTCGAACAATGACATTCGTATAAAAGACACGTGGCATTGCTTGTGGATTCTATCAAAATTATGCGGTAAGTGATTCAACAACGAAATTGCACGGTGTGCTGATTTTTGTGAAAGCCGGCTCCCTGAAACTGTCAGCTTGTTACGGGCTCGATTTTATGGCGGGCACTCTTTTGTGCATTCTCATTTCGATGTCGTCGTGGTTGTCCTCGAAGCATATAGGACAATAAAGATCACCGTGACATCCTAGACATCGTTCCAAGTTCTCGCTTTGCTCGCACATCACACAGGTTAGCTTCTCGTCTTCGTCGTCGGTGTGTTTTCCATCCTGTATCCATTGCACAATGATCATCATTTTATAGTCAATGTTTCACTAAAGTGTGTGGTAGAAATTAGTTTTAAATACCTCAACTTCCATTTCTACTAGTTCGTCTACGTCCTCTTCATACTTTTTCTCTAATTCTGCTTCCGCTAACGCTTTCGCGATTAATTTCTTCGTAACATGCGTTTCGTCAGCGTCAATGTCTTCCACTGAATGCGATCTGGAATGCTGAAACAGTAAACGTTTGTTATTAGTATAATGTGATGCAAAATTATGATACTCATTTATGCAGAAAGGAGCACCTTTTCCGGGTATTCACTTACACCTTGCAGAGATCTTAGTCTCGACTGTATTTCGCTGACTGGATCGCTTCCTGAGGACAGTTCTAATTGATCAAGATATTCTTGTATTAAGTCGTCCGTTTTTTGCTGATCTGTTCTGGTATCCACTTCATGTATCTGCAAACATTTACCATCTACATAACGTTTACAAGACAGTCTTCTAACTTTCATCGAACATATGCACACATTTATCTTATGGCTACTAGCATCCGGATCCTCATCCTTTAATAAAGCCAGCCTCCTTTTTATTTCATCTATACTCAGAGCTGTACTTTTGTCTTCCTCTTTCAACTTTTGTAATCTATCGACTATCTCCTGATCCGCTGGTTCCAGACCTTTCTTAAACTTGTCCCAGTGATTTGTATGCTTGTACATAACGATGGGAGGTTTCACTGGATTCTCCAAAGAGTCCAATCTAACAAACAAATGATGCGAGTTATTGTCTGCAAACTGCAGAAAGTCCTTCATTTCACCAATTGAAAGAAATTTTATACTTTTTCGTGATATCCACGGGAGCCATAGGTTCATTATGATTGTCCGACATTATGGTATCACTGTTAGAGTTTGATGGTTTTGATTTGAGAGAATTATGCTTATTGTAACAACGTCCACAGAGTTTTTTCACTCCTCTATCTGCAATATTACATTTATATTTGAGGCACTTACCGCAGTATGAAAAACCGCAGCCTGGACAAGCAACCTAAATGGTATAACAAAACAATAGATGAAAAAGAAGCGTGTTAAAGATTGCAGAGCGATAGAAATGTGAATTACGAGCGTAAAAAAACTGTAAAAACGTTTTTCTTTGACAATAATGCAGTATAATGTGTTCTATGCATCAGGATAATAAAAGATACTTACTTCTTTCGTGAAAAACGAAAATTTTGTTTGACAAATGTTGCACGACATTCTTGATTTCTATTTCTCGAATGCTGTTACTGTGTCGTTACAAAATCGATGCAAAATATTCTAACATAGTGTTCTGCAGAGTATTTGACATATAAACGAGAAAGTTACGAGTAATCGACTATACGAGCGCAGTGGAATGCGGTATACATCTCCACTTTTAGCGTAAATGGTTTATGACTTTTTTTATTCGATATTTCTGTCACATCGCAAAGGAATTTTTTGGACAGTTCGGAGAGGAAGTAATAAAATTTGTCAGTGACATAAAGTGCACTACAGAATATATTTTTTTTTTCTAGAAAAATCTAGTGCTAACTTTTGGAAAAGCAGCACTGTTCCCTTTGCGAGTGGCCGACTTCAGAAGCGGGAAATTTGAAACCGAAAAGAATATGCTGACATCATTGAACTATAAAATACCTGGAATGCGAACACAATACGTAAAACCACAGATGAAGTATAGACACAAACGATGTATAGAATAAAGGAATCGTCTTATTGGACTTCGTGTCACACAATCTGAAATACCGACTTTTCGAAAAACCACAGGTTTTCTTGCGTCTTCTGCGTCTAGGAGTGGTGATTGTGGGAATCAAATACATTCCAACCACCAAAGATGATAACGTCACTAAATTCGTTCTTGGCTCGTAAACAAGGAAAAGGATTTAACCCTATATTATAATAAAATATATTCTAAATACTGAAATACATCTTATTACGTTGGTAACATTAATGAAGGTGAAGAAGTTGGGAAACTCTTTGATATTCAAAGAATCTAATAATTTACCTTTTAAGAATTATTGAATTTGTAATTAGTTAATTTATATTTTTTGTTCCTTTTTCTACCGTATGTACGTATATTGTAACAAAAATTATAACGAAAGAGGTTAAAAGTTAAATACATATGTCATTACTTCTTGAATACATTATTCCAAGCTATAAGAAAGCAATTACTTTAATTTTTAAAGCTCGAATGAAAAAAAGTTTTTGCCGTACGTAAGTCGTGAGTTTGATAAAATTAGGAGAGTGAGAAGGAAGGAAAGCACATGTAAACACGTGAAATACAAAATATATAATTAATGTCTAATTTAAGTACAAAAAGTATATTTATTCTCTTGCAACGCTTGCTATATTTTGGAGGTTTCCCTCGTGAAAAATCCTCTTGCTAAGGAGTTCTGGAATATGCACGTTTGCCACGTGACACCAGGCCTTGCATCTCGTGTATCCCGATTCTCGGCTTTTCTGACACAAACGAGAAACGGCACGAGATCTTTTACGCGAAAATCATTCTGACAGAGACAACAAAGTATGATACTTTGTCGATGGATAGACACTTGTTATTTCATTATGTCTTCGAACAAAATTTGGAATCCTTTAATTCCATTAAGACGGAGATCCATGATAACACAGAAATTTCGCGTCTCGCATGAGACTTTAATGTCATCACACAATTATTTCACAACGTGATTCCACCATAGGACAAATTCTGATGTCGTCTCTCATTAATTTACGTCTTATGTGAAAATTTTGTCCCGCTTAAACAGGTTTGAATTTTTTATTATTTTCACGATACATCCAAATATCTTGTAGTAGTGAATGATTTCTTCTCAAGTTGGTTCTCATTTCGAAAGATTTGTAATTATTTAAGTTTGAGATATGGCATTTAAAAAACAAATCAGACAAACAGTAGCCTGTGCTTACTTAAATTTCTTGTCAAATTCGCAGCTTTTCTATTTAAATCTTCGTACTCACATGTTTGTTTCATGTTTCTAAAAAGGAAATAATATGATTGATATGAAAATTCGTTTAATTTAATTGTTGATTCAAAATGATTTCAAACAAATAATAATAATATATTTCATTTGTATATTTTATAAATAATAGTAGATTCTTGTCTGCCATATGAAAATAATAATAATAATAGCATCTTATATTCGAGTTAATATGGTACTTATAAATAAATTAACAATACACATACATGTATATTAATCCTACTGTAGGCCGGCAAACGCGTCGAAACGGCTTGCGTTGCTCGGTGCATCGTCTTTTGTTTCGTCTCGGCCCACGAGACCGCGAGCGACTCCGGTCGAAACAAAGTGATCGTAGCTCCGAACCAATAGGATTTAATCAGTAGCTCCGAACCAATACGATTTTAGAAAATCGTCGGCCGTGCAGTCAGAAAGCTGTATATAAGCGGCTGACCAACAAAACAGCGAAGAATTGTAAGTGTAGCCTCCGAAGGAACAATTCTCCCTCCTGCTCTCATCATTTCTCCTACAATCAACACGAGATAAATAAATTACGAAACAACAAGAAAACTCACGTGCTATTAATGAGTTGAAAAACGAAGTGGTGGCAGACGTAGGTACTGCGCGTGTACAGCTGAACCCACCAATGCGCGAGGCCGAATTTCCACTCACAAGGGGAACCCGCGGAGTGTTACGCTCGGATTTTGATGAAATTTTGCAGGTAGGTCGGGAACGAACAAATTTTAGACACATATTTTGCCGTAGGTGTAGACACTCAATAGTTTATGAAATATTTAACAATAAATATCGCGTTTTTTAACCCGAAGAATTGAGGATCGGGTCCCGATTTGGTGAAACATCTTTTTTTTCAGTAATTCATTTCTATTATTGTTTTATAATGTTTATACAAGTAATTGCACATAAAAACATAATTATTAAAAATATATAAAAAATGAAATTTCTTAGACTCACAATAAGTTCCATGAATTTAATCACTTCGTCATAGGAGTCAGTGGCGGAGCGAATAGGTGCCTAGTCTCGTAGCGCATACGTTCTTTTTTTCGCGAGTTCAAATCCGCACTAGGCGAATAATTTTTTTTCTTTTTTCATAAAAATTCTAATACGTAATAATAATAATAGTAACTGACACGCAACATATAAAAATATAGAAAAATGGACCTTCAAGAGTCGTCGTTGTAAACTTTACACTCTCGCGGATGGTATTCGTCGTAAAAATATTTTAAACATAATAATCCCATACACCATAAACACTTACTAAAAGCTGGAATACCGCAATCACAACGGTTTCTACAAACATTATTGGGAAACGCAACTTGATTGACATTACAAAATATTTCACAGTCTAAAATTAATTTTGATGCAAACCATGCGTATTTTATCATGTTTTTAAATATAGGTGCAGATCTACTTGTTATTTCTCGATTTTCTGCTATTAAGTAATCCGCGTTCTGTAATCTTGCTATATAAACGGCTACATACATTGTAGCGCTTCTCGTCGCGCAATCGGCAACCGCTGGTTGTCGCCGGCTTATGACGCACCTGTGTCCGTATAAAATGCCTACAAATATTATTTCGTATTAGAATTCTTATGAAAAAAGAAAAAAAATTATTCGCCTAGTGCGGATTTGAACTCGCGACAAAAAGAACGTACGCGCTACGAAACTAGGCACCTACTCGCTCCGCCACTGACTGCTATGACAAAGTGATTAAATTCATGGAACTTACTTTGAGTCTAAGAAATTTAATTTTTTATATATTTTTAATAATTATGTGTTTATGTGCAATTACTTGTATAAACATTATAAAACAATAATAGAAATGAATTACTGAAAAAAAAGATATTTCACCAAATCGGGACCCGATCCTCAATTCTTCGGGTTAAAAAACGCGATATTTATTGTTAAATATTTCATAAACTATTGAGTGTCTACACCTACGGCAAAATATGTGTCTAAAATTTTTTCGTTCCCGACCTACCTGCAAAATTTCATCAAAATCCGAGCGTAACACTCCGCGGGTTCCCCTTGTCATCGTTTACTCCAAGCAAACAACTCTGATTGGATTTCGAGTTTGCGCACTACGCGAAGAACCTCCAAGCTCCCATATAAATACGACACAACGTAATGCCCAAAGTCAATCTTCCGCCGGCTACCTCCTGATCCCGATCCTCTTCTTCCTCCTCTTCCTTCTTCAGATCATCCTGCTTGTACTCCTCCAGTACCTCCTCCACCAATACCTCTTCTCGAACATTATCCTCATCCTTATCCATATACTCCCGATCCCTATCTCCATCCTTACGCATGTCCTCCCGATCCCTATCCTCGTCCTTATCCTTCCAATCATCATCCTTACACTTATCCTCCCAATCCGTCACCATCACGGTCCTCATCCGTACCCTGCAGATCCTGATCGTCATCCTCATACTCCCCTCTCCTTCATCCCAGCAACACTCTCTCGTCGCCATCCACCGACTCGTTAAGTCTCCTCTGCCAGCAGGGACTTCGCGGTCTCTTGGAATCTGTGGTCTCAACGTTCTCTATCGGTTTCTATCACTCATATTTTTGTTCTCATTGGTCTTTATCGTATTGCATCGCTTTATATATGGATCTCTGTCGGTCTCTGCGCTAATATTTCGTTCCCTATAGGTTTCTATCGTTCTCCATCGGTTCCTATCTTTCCTTATCGGTCTCTACTGTTTCTTAACGGTGTCTATAATTTCTTATCAGTGTCCATCGCTCATCTTTCTGACCCCATTGGTCCCTATCGTTCTGCATTGCTTATATTTCGACCACTGTCGGTCTCTATTGCTAATATTTCACTTCTTAATGTTCCCTATCGCTCCCTATCGCACGCTATCGTCCGCTGCCGTTCCCTATCGGTCTCTGCCGATCTCTGTCGCTCATATTTCGCCACCTCTCGATCCCTATCGAGATCCAACGCACATGTTTCGGTATCTATCGTTCCCAAACAGTTTTCATCGCTGAAATTTTTGTTTCTATAGCTAATATTTCGGACTCTATCGTTCTGTACAGTACTCTGTCGATCTGTAGCGGCACGTACGGCACATATTTTGGTCTCTATCGTTCCCAAACAGCTTCTGTCGCACATATTTCGGTCGTAATCGTCCTGTACAGTACTCTGTCGCATATATTTCGGTCTCAATCGTTCTGTACAATACTCTGTCGATCTCTAGCGGCATCTATTGCATATTTATCGGTTTCTATCGTTCTGTACAGTACTCTGTCGATCTCTAGCGGCATATATGGCACATATTTTGATTTCTATCGTTCCGAAACAGTTTTTGTAGCTTAAATTCCGACCTCTCTTCATCCTTATCAATATTATTTTGCCGTTTATCATTCCAGATTGTTCTCTACGGTCTCTATCAACCCATATTGCTCATATTTCGGTCTCTACGCACCTCTATCGATATCCATCGGGATCAGGTACTTCCGAAAATGAATTTTTTCGCCCAGGTACTCCGGAAATTAAAATCAGGTACTTAGGAAAGTGACTTTTTCATCCAGGTACTCCAAAAATTAAAAATCAGGTACTTCCAAAAGTGAGTTTTTCATTCAGGCACTTCGATAATTAAAGATCAGGTACTTCCAAAAGCAACTTTTCGAAGTACCTGATTTTATAATATTTGATTTTTGTGAGTACCTGAATGAAAAAAATCAGTTTTTGTAGTACCTGATTTTAAATTTTTGTTTTTTCGTAGTACCTGAATGAAAAATTTGGCTTTGGAAGTACCTGATTTTACAATATTTCGTTTTGTGGGTACCTGATTTTAAAATATTTCACTTTTCGGAGTACCTGAATGAAAAAAAGTTACTTTTTGAAGTACCTGATTTTTAAAAATATCAAATTTCGGTGTACCTGATTTTTAAATATACCAATTTCGGGAGTACCTGAATGAAAAAAGTCACTTCTGGAAGTACCTGATTTTTAAATGTATGTATTTTCGGAGTACCTGAATGAAAAAAGTCACATTTGGAAGTACCTGATTGTAAAATATATCGATTTTTGGAGTATCTGAATGAAGAAAGTCACTTTTTATAGTTCGTGATCCCGATGGGTGGATAGAGGTCGACAGAGACCGAAATATTGGCAATAAGGAACCATAGAGACCGTTAGAGGACAATATAGACCGATAGAGGCCAAAAAAGTAATGATAATGACTACTAGAGACCGCAGTTTAAGCGATAAAAACTGCTTGCGAATGAAAGAAAGGTAAGTAAGTGTCATAGATACCGCTAGAGGTCGACAGAGTACTGTACAGATAGATAGAGACTCAAATATTAGCGGTAGAAACTGATAAGGGTCGATGTAGACCAAAATATTAACGATACAGACCAATAGAGTTAGAAATATTAGCAATAGAGCCCGAAATATGTGCGCATAGAAACAGTTTGAGAACGATAGACACCGAAATATGTGTGATAGATACCGCTAGAGATCGACAGAGTACTGTACGAAACAATTGAGGCCGAAATATTGACTAGATCAATAAAGAACGATAAATTCCGTTAGCAGAGAGCGATACGGAACGATAGGGTCCGACTGGAAACGATAGAAACCGATAGGGAACGATAGAGAACGATAGCGAACGATAGCGAACGATAGGGAACGATAAGAACCGAAATATTGGCGATAGAGACCGATGGAGATAGAAATATGAGCGATCCAGAACGATAGAGACCAATGGGGATAGAAATGTGGGTGATAGATACCGATACAGAACGGTAAAGGCTAAAATATTAACGATAGAAACCGATTGAGATCGAAATATACGCGATGCAGAACAATAAAAACCCAATGGGGACAGAAATATGAGCGATAGAAACCGATAGAGAACGTTAGAGACCGATAGAGATCGATAAAGATCGAAATCGGATTGTGAGCGACAGAGGGACCTAGAATTCCAAGAGACCGCGGCGCCGCTGCTGACAGAGGAAACAGAAAGTCAATGCTCATTAAAAGCTTAATAGCGCTTCCAGATACAAATCAATGGGCGGCGTGGAGAGAGTGTTGCTGAAATGAGGGAGAGGAGAGTATGGGGATGACGACCAGGATCTAGGCGGTGAGGATAAGCATCGGAAGGATGAGGGTAAGGATGGGGATCGAGAGGATAAGGATAAGGATGGGTATGGGGAGAACGAGGCTAAGGATGGGGATAGGGAAGATTGTGATTGAAATGATGATAAGGACCGGAAGGATCAGGATAAGGATACGGGTCGAGACGTTGAGGGAAAGGATGGGATTAGGGATCAGGAGGATATGGATGACGATAGGGATCGGGAAGATAAGGATGATGGGGTGTGCATCGGGAGAATTAGGAGGATTAGGATCGGAAGGAGGTGCTGGAAGAGGTAGAGGACGATCAGGAGAAGCAGGAAAAGGAAGAGGATCAAGAGGAGGATCAGGATTACAAGGCAGCCGGCGGAAGACTGACTGTGGACGTTGCGTTGTGTCGTATTTATAGGAGAGCTTGGCGGTTCTGTTGCGTAGTAAGAAAACTCGACATCCAATCAGAGTTGTTTTCCTGCAGTAAACGCTGAGTGGAAATTCAGCCTCGCGCATTGGGAGGTTCAGCTGTACACGGAAAATAATACATATCACATTTCTTCTATGTCGTTCTTTTTCAAAGTTTTCAAAGTCATTTCCAGTTTTTTATATATGAACCTATAATTTTTATACGTCCACCTTTTTGATGATATTGAGACGAATTCGACAAGCATCATAAAATATTTTATATTTAAAGAAAATTCAATTCATTTGTTTTAAAATATATGTACATATGTTGTTTACAACGATCTTTTCATATAGAAAATTGTGATTACCAGCAACAAACTTTACCAGAGCAAAATGCTTTCAAGTATATTGCTGAATATTTATTACATAAATGTTTGAAAATCCATTCTTGCCAGATATGCAAAACATTTTCTACAGACAATGAATAGTTAGATGAAAGTAATTTATTTATACATTTTAAAGCATATGGCACATAGTAGAATCTATATGGTGCATTAAGAAATCCCCATGAAAGTTTTTATAATTTCTTGTTTTCCTTAGAAACTGTATTTGTCTCAAATGCGGAATTTCTTTAACCCCATAAGAGTATAGGAAATAATTTATTTGAATTATGTACAAGTTTTTAATCTTGTAAGGTTGATGTAAATACTTCGAAAGCCAATATTAGCAACATGCAGAAAATTTATGACACAAATAGACTTCCAATTATCAGAGGTTTACATGAAATAAGGATATTTTATATTCAGATGATTTAAATGTCCCGCTTGCCTATACAACCAATTTAAAGGGCCGGCAAACATACTAACTTCAAAAGTGCCGCTCGGAGTGTCGCCTCTTGCTGTATCTACTCTTTGCCTCAACGTTATGCGCCGTCTCCATATTCTTGTGTCTATGATCGCCCACTGATGTTCGAATCGCGTCTGGTAGTCTATATTGTTTTGTAATCATTTCTGGTTCATGATAGAAAATAGCTTGGTGAAAATTGGATACGTGGTTGCGAGACGATGGTGGTCGAGGAGAAAATTACCGAGTCACTGAAAGAGAATCAAGTGAATGATGCCGCGACGCCGCAGGAACAGAAGACGTACTCGTTGGAAAGTATCCTTATTCAGGAACCATTGTCGCCCGCGTTGCTCCATTCTGTCATTGCCATATGTCATCGCCTAACCTCTATTTGTCACACTAGACTCGTATAAAACCAACACACGACGCATCGTTCGAAACTACCTGGATAAAACACTCGTTTTTGTAACGACAAATAAATAAACAATTTCAACAATGTTTCTTTCAGTGGCCATGATTAATTTTTTTATTTATGTTTGAGTGAGATAGACTATAATAGCTGTGCAACACATAATATGTACTATGTAAATAATTGTTTTGTACCTTCTTAAGTTGTGTATGTATCTACCAGTTATGTATTCCCTTGACAACTGAATAGTTTTGAAAATAATAAAAGAGGCGCAGCAGCAGCATGGATTAAGGCATGGAGACTATCAGCGCTATCGTGGTTATTGCTCCAGGAGGCTAAGACGCCTTCGAAAGGTGTTGAAGGTGCCTCAAGCAGACAGGCGACACTTCAAGAGAAAAGATATAACTCCTGTCATGGTCACAGATGATAAGTTCCTGCAGGTTCCGTTAATGATGGCCGAACGGGCTTGGAGTTACGCAATGCAGTTACGTCAGGAATCTAATACAGAGCCTAGGAAGAAATTCCATTTGATATCTAGGCTAAGGAAAGCTGCTATGTACTCGCTGCAGTTACAAGATTTAATAGAGGTAACATAACTCCTGTAACTCTAGCTTTTGCATATTCTTAATGAGAATTATCTTTACAGAATGTTAATTGCGATGCAAGAACAAAGTTAGAAGCTCAAGCATATGTGGCTTGGATCCATGGATCCTTGCATTTCGAATTGCAATTATGGAAAAATGCCATGGAGAATCTTAAGAAGGCTCAAGTGGTGTACGGAAAGCTGGCATCTGCACTATCTGAGTCCGAACAAGTGATGTACAATGCACGCGTAGAGGAGCTCGCTCCCAGCCTTAGATATTGTGCCTATAACATTGGAGACACCACTGCCATAGATGACTTAATGCAAATGAGAGGTCAGCTGAGCGGAGAGCTGTTGGTCAGCTTGGACTCATTGATAGCTCAGACTCGCGAGAAGCAGGCGAACACGGAGGAAGTTACCTGGCGTGGGAAATCCTGTGGCGTGGTTCCACCCAGGGCAGCCGGTCTGCTGATCGCCGACTCCAGATTGAATCAAACGTTGGAAAAAGCGGCCACGAACCAGGCGAAAATTGACCTGCTGGAGGCGCACTTGATAGATTGCAAGGACGCGATCTCAGCAGTCAGAGATTTCTTTAAGAACGAGCTGAAGAGCAAAGACAACGACAAGTTGACCCCACCGCAACATTTAATTACCTACTTGCAGTATATCAGACTATCTCGTACCCTGGAAAGAAACCTGATGCTGATCAGAGTAGCCGAAGAATCGGCTAAGGCCAAACCACAGGATATAGTGAGGCTGTATGAAGCAGCTCTGCACAATCTGGTCGAGATCTCGCAGTTGCAGGACGATGAGGACTTCGTGAGAGAGCAGGAGGCCAAAACGAAGAGCTACAGGGCATTCAGGTGTTATTACTTGGCCCAATCTCTGGCGAACCTTCACCGGTGGAGAGAGGCGATGGCCTTGTACCAGAGATCGTCTCAGCACGTAAAGGACGCACTCGAGTACGACAAAGCGCTTCCAGATTCATTGAGAGATGCTCTTCAGAAACTAGAGATCTCCATCGAGGGTGCCAAGTACGCGGCCCATGCGCACAGCGTTCTTGAAAAGGGACAGGAAGAGGAGTCTGGTACCAACAAGTACACGAAGACGAAGAAACCTTTATACGAGCGTTTACACGAGTACAGGGAGGATTCTGCGCTTTTAACGAAACAACCGAACGTCTACAAGTTACCACCATCGATGCAACCAATACCCTGCAAGCCTCTATTCTTCGACTTGGCCTTCAATATGGTCGAGTTCCCTGATCTAAGCGAGAAGCTCGGCGATCAGGCTAAGAAAGGAGGACAGGCTGGTCTTACAGGATTCGTCAAGGGTTTATGGGGCTGGGGAAACAAGTAAATTGGACTACATAATAACTGAAACGCGCAGAACTTTGGATATTATCGCACGTGGTGTGGTGATTATTTTTACGGTATTCTATCAGATCGACCTGGGTCGAGTTTTCACTTATACCAACAGCAATATTGAATAACAAAAATAAAAGGATATTATTAATATATTCTGTTCCGTGTTTTATTGATCTCACTCCCTAAAACTGTCCTTTCAGTCGTAACTTACAGAATGAATGCATTCAGTGTTTGAATTCAAAATACTATTGCACCGCCGAACATAACACTTGTTTACCCCACACCTGCCTCCTGAGAGATGCTGCGAAGGACGGTGTAGCGCTAGCCATCTCGCCTCGCATTATGGACGGAAATATCGTCTTTCATTGCGTTTTTCGAGTGGCAGAAATGGGGTTGACATGTCGTGTGGTCGGCGGTGTACTTGCTTATTTAATTGCACTCAAAAAATTAAATTAGTATATGGTCAAAGTCATTAATGTTTATTATCTCGTAAACTATGATTTTATTTTTATAGTTGGTTGAAATTCATTTTAATTAACTGCCTTGTCATTAAAAGCTTATTTATTACATTCTATTATTTTACTGATTGAATTAAAATTATTTGTATAGCATTCAAGGGCATAAACAAAAATTTTGATAGGTATTTGTGAAATATATGGTTAATTTGAAGTTAATTTGGCGCGCCAAAATATTCAAATTTCGGTCTGGGAAAAATCGATAGATCGAAGGAAACCGCTCGTCAGATTTTGCCTTCACAAGATCAAATCACGAATTCAGTGTACAGCACTGTAAAATCCGACCGGATTGTTTTACGCTAAACATAATTGTTCCGTGAGTATTGCAAATTTATTTTTACGTTACCTTGCACTATTCATCTCACAAGATTATAGTTTAAAATAAAAAGCACTATATTCTCAAACTAACCGTCTAACCTTAATTTTTAAACTACCGTCTCGTATTTTATCATTTTACAGATCGAATTCTTCTATTAAAAGAAACAAAAAACATGTTGGAAACATCGGCAGCCATGGATAATGAATTAAGGGAATTAGCTACAGCTCTGTTTGAAATCAACGCATTGAAATTTGGAGAATTTGTAACCAAAGTTGGTCTGAAAACTCCTGTTTACTTTGATTTGAGAGTCATAGTCGCTCATCCAAAAGTAATGGTGAGTTCACATTAATTATCAATTTTTAAGTGATATTCAGTATATTTGGTATTTACTTTTGCATCTCATATAGGCTCGCTTGGCAAAAGCATTATGGAAATTCTCAGAAGAGAGCTCAGATATTTCACAGATCTGTGGTGTCCCATACACAGCATTGCCGATAGCCACAGTGATCTCTGTGGACTCTGGTATTCCCATGCTGATTAAAAGGAAGGAAGCAAAGGCGTATGGCACTAAGAAAATGATAGAGGGCCAGTTTAAACCCGGAGACCACTGCGTAATTATCGAGGATGTAGTTACGAGTGGTAGCAGTATCCTAGAAACTGTTAACACTTTAAGGAAGGAAGGTTTGAAAGTGACGGAAGCTTTTGTGGTGATTGACAGGAAACAGGGTGGCAAAAAGAATATTGAGAGTCATGGAATCAAAATGAGGAGTTTGTATACGGTCACCCAGCTCCTGGCATATCTTTTGGAAGCTAACAAAATTACACCTAAGATTGTAAAAGAGGTGACTGATTATTTGCTGAAATATCAGGCACCTATCATTACTGTTCAAGGTAAACAATTCATGGATGCAACCGGTAATTTGCATTCAGTGGTACTCAAAGTTGTTATAAGTTTGAATCTTTCTGTTTTAGACACTGCAGAAAAACGATTGAAAACTCCGTTTCATGTGAGGGCGACAAAAACGAAAAACGCGATCGCTGCGAAGCTGTTCAATTTGATGGAAGCGAAGCAATCAACTTTGTGTTTAGCTGCGGACTTGACCAAAGCAGATGCTATATTGGAATTAGCTGAAGCGACTGGACCGCACATTGTGGTGCTGAAGACACACGTAGACATAGTGGAAGATTTTAGCGACGATTTTATAACACGTTTGAGAGAACTAGCTAAGAAGCACGAGTTCCTGTTAATGGAGGACAGGAAGTTCGCTGATATAGGCAACACGGTGTCTTTACAGTATCAGAAAGGAATATACAAAATAGCTGAATGGGCTGATATTGTTACCGTGCATGCGGTAGCCGGTCAGAGTATAGTAGACGGGTTGAAGGACGGTTTGAAAAATATCACCGAACCGCGTGGAATTTTTGTATTATCCGAAATGTCTTCCAAAGGAGCTTTGACGAACGGTGAATACGTGCAGAGCGCAGTATCCATAGCGCAAAGCTTCGATTTGGTAGCTGGCATCGTTTGCCAGTCGAACGTCTTTCCAAATTTAGGATTAGTTCAACTAACTCCTGGTGTAAAGCTGGCAAAAAGTTCTGATAACTTGGGACAACAGTACAACACTCCAGAGTCCGTTGTAAACTCTGGAGCCGATTTAGCTGTAGTTGGCAGAGGTATCACAGAGGCAGAAGACAAATTAGCTGCCGCGTTGGAGTACAAAAAGGAACTTTGGGTGGCTTATGAGAAACGGACAAAGAGTCAATAATTCTTATCACCTTTTTATTAAGTCTATACATACATATAAAAGTAGCAGGAAAAAATATATATATTCTTTTATTCTCAATTATGTGCGCAACAGTTAAAATTTGTAAATAATTAGGTAACAACGAACCCGTGGAGAGACTGTAAATAGGGCGATGCGTAATTTACAAAGACACCTTTCGAATGTATATATACATTATACAACTGATCTATTCACACTTTTGTACAAAAACTTCTCGAAATGTAACAGCGCCAGTGTTCATAAAAAAAAACGTACCACACGCACACTTTTTTTATCATGTAAATGCTACCGTAGAAAAATCGTTGTATCTGTACCGGTACACTGTAATCGTACGGTGTTAAATGCGATTGGATCGACCCTTTGCGAACCTGTGAATATTTTACAGTTCCCTACGTCTAGAAATAGTAGTTTTTTTTAAATTAATTCACAGTATTCGTAGAAATAACAGTAAAAAAAGAAACGTATTGGTTCGCAAAGGGTTAAGGTTTAAGATCACAAGCAAGTATCGTGTTTCCTGGTATTTCTATTCGTGCAGTAGAAGTTTCACTTTTATGCTTCTTTGCTTTTGGTAAGTTCCTCGACTAGCTTTCGAAATACCTGTGCCACTTGGCTGTCCGGCAATGTGACCAGAACACTTTGCCCTGTCTCCGCGAGCTTGCCAACTTGCGGATCTATGGGCACTTTCGCCAAAAACGGTACGTGCACCATCTTCGACAAAGCTATCCCTCCACCGGCAGAAAATATATTTGTACATTCCTGAAATTGTTATTCTTTGTACAAACGGCGCAAGCTTTCTTTCTATCGTTAAATAAAGACTTTACACCAACCGAACAGGAAGGACAGACGAAACCGCTCATGTTTTCGATGATACCGAATATGTGAATCCCGGTTTTTCTGCAAAACGTTACTTCTCGCAAAACATCATCCACTGCAACCGCTTGAGGAGTGGTAACTATGATGGCGCCGTCGCAATTCACGTTCCTGCAGAGTACAATTTTTCAATTAAATACATTAAGCAATACAATTTACTAAATTCCAAATATCAATGTATGATACAATGTTTCTGGTATTTGTTTTCTGTCTTGCATACATGTGGATCATGTGAGCTTATCAATCTCACAACCAATTGCTTATCTTACTAGAATTATACTTCGCTTGAGCATCACATGATTCTTAATCATGGTCACATGTGAACCAAGCACATGATAATATAAACATGTCTGTGCTAATGATCCACATGACAACGTTGCGTCCTTCTCACATGGTCTCACAAACATGTGAATGATAAATGAATATCAAGAGTCCAAGAAATAAACTCCGATTCTACCTCAAATTTTCCATGACAGTGATATGTTCATCTGAGGTTCCTGGTGGAGTATCTATGATCAAGTAATCGACATCCTGCCAAACCACATCTGTCAGAAACTGTTTGATCATGCCAGTTTTCTTTGGCCCTCTCCAGACGATACTGTCATCTTGATTTTTCAGTAAAAACCCTATAGACATGACAGCTAGTTTCTGCTCTTTGTCCGCATAAACCGGAACCCATCTATGATATTCAAACAATGACAAAAAATACAAAATTACAGTCATCGAGTGTGATTACGATTAACATATCTATAACGAGTATTAATTGTGAGCGTTATCAATGGAAATGGAGTAAAAGTATATTTTATCATACAAATGACTTTTATGAAAAAAAATTGTTCTAAGCACCCTTCGGAGGATTGATGAACATCTTTGCCCTCCAAATTCAACAGATGAGGCACGCTGGGTCCGCAGAGGTCGACGTCCAGCAGACCAACCTGGAACACTTTGACGTGTAAGCGACCTAACCTAAATTCGACGTGTTACGGGCGAACTCACTCGAAATCCAGACTCCTTAAGCGCCAACGCCAACTGCGTGCTGATCGTCGATTTCCCGACGCCACCCTTACCCGACAACACTAACAGCACATGCTTGACACCCTCCAACATTACGAAAAAGGAATGTCAGGAGACCACCGGCGATACAACCTCGATGACGGTCTCTCGCGTTCTGACTGCTCCTTGTTTCTATGGCTCGAATGTAAACTCGATTGGTCATTGGCAGTTTTCTTTAAATGTCAGGAAAGTATTGTTACTTAACATTAAATATTTAGTTATGCAGCTGGCAACTTATATAAAGCCTGTGATTGTCACAGTATTTTTTATAATAAAGAATAATTGTTTGTGAAAGGAAAAGGAAATATTATTTTGAATTACAGAAATTGAATTTAGCGCCATTAAGCTGACACCTACAGGCGCGAAACAAAGGATTTAATTTGAATTTATTAAATATAGTCTAAAAATTATTTTGCAATTTCTTTTTAATAGATAATGAACTTGCATCACTGTTGGAGAATAATTTTTTTAAATAATCCAATAGTTGTGTACAGCGTTATTATGTGTATAGTATTTCTCTTCACACGTGGCGATCAATAAATGCATGTATCTATTAGCAACAGTGAGTGAAAATGGTAAACACTGCATTATACGTCGTATTTTTACTTTTTCATATTTTTAAGTTTATAAGTATTTGAAAGATTGTTTTTTTGTTCTATCAGTTGTTTAATAGTCTAATTTGATACTGTATTGACATTTTCAATAATAATTTGTGATAGATACTGTCCAGAGCGAAGCCAGCCTCTTCTGACGGAGTGAGGAAATCTGGATCCGATAAGAAGATTCCTAAGCTAGAGGAATTCTTGGAGAAGCGTGACTACACTGGTGCTCTGACACTTCTAGAGTTCAACAGCAGCTCTGAAAGCAATCTAGACTCTGAATTATGGATGGGTTACTGTGCATTTCACTTAGGAGACTACAAACGGGCAGCTACCATCTATGAGAACTTAAAGAAAAGGGAACAAACACCGGCAGACTTGCCAACAAACTTGGCATGCTGTTACTTTTATCTGGGAATGTACCCTGAATCCCAGAAGATGTTGGAAGATGCTCCAGACAGTAAATTGAAGAACAGACTACTGTTTCACTTAGCTCATAAAATGGGAAATGAATCCAAACTGACGGAATACCATCATATGCTGCAGGATGTCATTGAAGATCAGCTTAGCCTTTCATCCATTCATTATCTCAGAGCTCATTATCAAGAAGCCATTGATGTTTATAAAAAGATCTTATTAGAAAACAGGTGGTTATCTACTTCCATCTTATTTGTTGATTAGTAAGAACTATCACAATTTAATTGAAAGAATTAATTAGGGATTCAGATACTGATGGTTTAATTAGTGTTGATGACAATTTGTCTGATAGAACTTCAGATGTCCACTTGATTAAAGAATTAAAAGAGTCCAGGTATCCTATTCCTCATCCCTACTCCTTCAACTTCCAAATATCAAACAAAAATGTACTTTATATTTCTTTGTAATTTACTTTCTGGCTACATGTTTGCAGAGAGTACTTTGCACTAAATGTGTACGTTGCATTATGTTACTACAAATTGGACTACTATGATGTGGCTCAGGAAGTGCTCCAGGTTTATTTACAAAAGTATCCAGACAGTGCGATTGCCATAAATCTGAAGGCATGTAATCATTTTCGTCTGTACAATGGCAGTGCAGCACAGAACGAAATGAAACAGTTGATAGACAAAATGTCTCACTCGTTCAGCTTCAGTCATGACCTCATACGTCACAATACGGTTGTATGTACCATTAACAAACGTCTGTCATGTAATCCTTATGAATTAAAATGAACGTAATTTGTAGGTATTTAAAGGAGGCGAGGGAGCATTGCAGATTTTGCCTAATTTAGTGGATGTTATTCCAGAGGCCCGACTCAATTTAGTAATTTACTATTTAAAGCAAGACGACGTGAGAGAAGCGTTCGAATTAATCAAAGATCTTGAACCAGCCGTGCCACAGGAGTACATTTTAAAAGGAATAGTTAACGCGGTCATGGGCCAGGAAACTAATTATGTAAGCTATGATTTATTCAACGTGTTAGCAGTTCAACAAGAAGTTAAAAGTCAATCTATTTCCAGCGAGATAACGTAAAAACAGCCCAGCAATACTTTCAACTGGTGGGTTCCTCTGCATCAGAATGCGACACTATACCTGGCAGGCAGTGCATGGCCTCCTGTTTCTTCCTCTATCGCCAATTCGAGGAAGTTCTAGTGTACTTGAACTCGATCAAAACGTACTTCTCCAATGAAGACAACTTTAACTTTAATTATGGCCAAGCGCAAGCTGCAGCAGGCTATTTCAAAGAGGCAGAAGAGGCTTTCCTGACAATACGAAACGAGAAATATAAGAACGATTACACTTACATTAGTCTTCTAGCACATTGCTGTAAGTTTCATACTTTAACACACTTAACAATCAATTGTATACAATGTATTTCCTTTATATTAGACATAATGAACAAGAAGTCTCAGCTGGCTTGGGACTTGTACTTAAAAATGGATACATCGACAGAGTCGTTTAATTTGTTGCAATTAATCGCGAACGACTGTTACAAGGTTGGCGAGTTTTGGTATGCAGCAAAAGCTTTTGATATGCTGGAACGCATGGACCCTAGCCCTGAAAACTGGGAAGGAAAACGAGGCGCATGTTGCGGGACGTTTCAGTACATTGTAGCCGACAGACAACCAAAGTAAATGACTCGTTTGTAACAGAAAACATTTAAACATAGTTGCATGTTTGATTCTAATGTGTTTGATCATTTACAGAGAACTTTTACCAGAAGTTATCCAACTTCTCAAGAACACTTCAAACTCTCAAGTGGAGCAGATCATACGAGTGATGCGCAAATGGGGCAAAGACAACAGAATCAATTGCTGATCATCCAAATCGAACGACTGTGAACAGACTGTTTTTAGTGTATATTCCGCCCACGAGTGCCCTTATTGTACAGTATTCATGCGAGTCGCAACAAAAATGTTTGGAAATGATTTTCTACAGGAAACACAGTAGCGCACGTCGTTGATGATTTAATATAAAATAGATATATTTAAACTGTGATACACTCATTTTATAATAATATAATAATAATGTTAATAATCATCGTAATAGCAATAATAACTAATTTTAACAAACACAATCGGTGAATTGTAAAAACACCATAGTCGATGGCATACACCACATTCGCGTACTTGCACATGTCCGATTCAAAAATTCCACATTCTTCAGAAACGGAACGTACCGTTGAAAAATAGCGCGAGACTCTATCAGCCAGGCGATTTTCCAAAAGAAGTCCCGATGGAATGGCTGCTGAAGGTTCAGCGGAAGAAACGAAGAAGAACACTCAGCTCGAACGCCATAGGCGCCCTGAAGATTGAGCAGACAAGAGAATGTAAGAGAATTCGCAGACTCTTGAAAATATAAATACCTCTACATCGAAATCATTTGAGACTCATGGCGTCAGCCTTCAATGGTCGAGGCTTTCAACCGTGAACTCTGTTTGGCGTCAAAGATATCTCAGTCGAAGCCCATTGATAACAGGACTTTTAAAACTTGAAGACGATTACGTCTGTTGCAACACGTAAGAAGGAAACAGCTGATTGAAAAGCTCGATCACTGATGGCTGAACTGGCCGCGAGAGCCTTGAAGAACTTCAACTTATGTCTTGTCGTTTCGCATAGAAGGCAGTAGAAAAGAATCTTCCCTTTTTTCACGACGTGTCTCTGAGGGTAGAGAAGGAGTGCCTGGTACTGAATGGTCGCTACGCTTTTCAATATAAAAATAGCACCAGAAAAACAGTTTCTTCGGTGTCCTTCGAGGGCACCTTGGATTTCGATTTTCATCATTTCAAATTTTCGTCAGGGCACTCGTTCTCCGGCTCATTTCATACAGACGAAACGCGATTATTATAGTCCACCGGATAAAATAGCTTTACATGTTCACACAGCGATTAATTACGTTTCTGTAGCGTTTGTTCTTTTTTTTCCAAAAGAAAAAACCACGATTTCTCGGTATCCAATGACGCATACATACGATGACGACGATGTTTGTCCGTCGAACGTCGACGTGTTAATGCTAAAAACGTAGCTTATTTTTTTTTTGTTCACTATGCTAAACGTGTAAATATACGTGTAATGATAGAGCGGAAATCGTGTTCTCCTCTTACGAAGAAATTTCTTTCATTCTCATCTTCTCACCGAGCAATCATTCAGAACTACGTCTACCTTTCATGCGATCCTCACTTCCTCCCAATCATTGCTTTTTCTTTTACTTTAAAAGACCCTAATGATTTTGTGCTCCCGCTTTCTCGCGTCTTCTCATACATTACGAGAAAAGTACTCGCTTCCTATTTTTTTTTGCTTTTTTCATTGCTTTTGGCAATCCGCTACGATAGCCGATCGGGGACCGTAGCATTGGGCGGCATAATCTACCGTACAATCGTTAATTTTAAAACTCGAATTCCCCTGAAACGGGTCCTCTACAATAATGCAATACTTTTCCTCGCTTGTTGCAGTACAATAGTTCCTCGTCGAGGTTTCAGGATACGGAGATATGCTTGAAATCCATTGATCAGGATTCCAAATAGCAGAAAGGGCAAAAAGGAGTTAAGTTTCTTCATCAAAATATCGCAGCTTGCAGAACTTCGTTTCTAACTCACGCAAAACATATTGAACGAGTTGAGTTCTTGCCTCGCGTCGAACTACTGTACCCAAACGTACATTGCATTCGCTATTGAAGGTATTCGCATGTCGCGTAGACCAAGTAGAACGTGTACAGCCTCTATGCGACATGCGAATGATCCCCTTGAGCTTAAATTGGTAAATTACATGGTAAAGTTTAATAGTAAGAAAAAACGTCTACTTAAAGAACCATGTACATAGAGTATTTTGTAGCGACGACCTTGCGTGTAAGCTACTCTCCACCGTGTAATTTTTGAAACATCATTGCTCGTCGAGGTGGAGACTAGCTTCAGGGTTCTCTTATGTCTACGAACAGCCAAGCAAGGTCGGGAACGGTGATCCGTGAACTTCGAACCGGCATCGTGTACATTCGAACTCCACGGATCGTCTGAAGAATGTCGTTTGGCATTTAAATATGGCGTTGTTCGGTGCTCGAGATTGTTTAACGACGTTTGTCGAGTCACGTGCTCACTCGAAGAACGTCCACAAATGTTTTATTTTTCTTCCGTTTAACGTTGGGAAACCGGGCGATTAATACAAAGAACACGGTGTTTCAAGCTACTCAACGCGACTCGTTCAAGACGGCAGTGTTGTTTGAAGTGAACAAAACTTCATAAAAACAGACTTAAAACTAACGCACAATCGTTTGGGTCACATGACAAAACACGGAGTTAATCAATGTTAGCCCTCTGCCGTGTGCTTGTCTTCGATTCGGACGTGAACATCGCATAGAAGCAGTAAAAAGCTTTCACGAAGGCGCCACCTTGAGGACTTTTTAGGCTGGACCACGCAAAGGGCTAACATTTCACAAAATGCAACGTTTACGGGTAAACGATTCAACACAGAGACATCGATTCGCTTTCGACTGAATCGCACGAGCTTCCGGAAACGACGGTTCATTGGCGTACGGTCGAATTGTCATCATCGTTCTACTGTGTACTATGTTGTTCCGGCAGGTAGTTCACGGAATGGACAAGTGAAGAAATTCATAAGACACAAGCGACTGAATACAATCCGACCCGGTGAGAAACAGAAGCGGTAGACAACAGTGAGTCAACAGGGGAGGCACGATTAACGAACGTCCGTTAATACTGGTTAATGCAGACGATGATTTCAAACCTGTGCGTTAGGAACTAAACGCCGTTGGGTGACTCGAAAACTCAGGCTTTCTCAGAGAAATTCCCTTAGAAAATAAAAAGAAAAAAAATAATAATATACGTGTTCAGGTTTCGCGTTCTTCAACGTGGAGGGGCGCAGAACCTGAAGACGCGGTGATCATTAAACAGAACGATTAAATGCTGGCTAACGATCAGTCACTGCGAACAGTCCTGGATTGTCCAACGATTAATGTAGCACAAACGATGCGAATCATCGCTTCATTAATACAGTCTGTCTTGGTATTAAAAAAAAATAAGAAGCACGAATGAAAAAATGGTTTCTGCTCGAGAAACAGCACTTGACGCAACGCAAATGATTCGTGGTACGCACACGGTTGTCTAAATAATACTAAACGAAACGAATCGCACACATTGATCACACTACTCGCTCGCTTGCCGAACGATCCATTTTCTTTAAAGCCTACCTCAGTCTGTGTATGAAACTTGTTGGTCTTTAAACTGACTCTCATTCAGTGGTCCGTGGCACGCTCAACAGCGAACGCTCTCATTTAGTTAGACATAGTCTCGTTTGCATCCGGTTTTCTCCTTCTTTTTCAGCGTTCTTTTGTAACTGCGGGTGAGACTGTGGGTAGCCACGCTACTCAGCGCTAGCTTCGTGCATGCCACGGCACTTGTTTCCTAATTTCTGTCCCTGAAAACATTTCAACATAATTAATGTAACGTCGCAATACCTAATAGCACAGTAGATCATTAAAGCTCATTCAATAGAAAGACGCTAGTTTACAAGTTCAGTAGAATGTTGAGTATCTGGAGTAACTTAGAAGACATTTCCTTTCATCGTCACCCTTCTGAGCTACCCTGTCCTTCAAAAAGGACCAGACTTTCTTGCAAACCTACTGGTCAAGCGTGAACGTCACGAAACTCACCCTGGCCCAGGATAGTAGTAAGGAGGAGGTCGTTC
Organism: Macropis europaea; assembly: GCA_916610135.2. NCBI lineage: Eukaryota > Metazoa > Arthropoda > Insecta > Hymenoptera > Melittidae > Macropis > Macropis europaea. The sequence continues at coordinate 26,914,407 of OU744344.1, forward strand.
GTACTCTGTGCTCAGCGGTGGAGGTGCTGCAGCGGCGGGCTGGTACCTAGGAGGACCACCGTTGGGGAAGTCCCAATTTCTGCAACAACACCAATCCGGTTAGCTGATCCGCAAACTGCGACTCCCTGAATACAACTTACTGTTTATCCTTCGTCAGACGTACGAACAAAATAACGTAAGACAAAATTCTCGAACATCGAACGGAAGTGCGTGTCTTTGCCACAGCGTATGCCTTTTAGCGAACGAACGAATGACGAAGCTGCTCAAGCGAAATCAGACTCTGTACCGTGAGCTTCTTGTGAAAATATATATACAAAAAAAAGGAAAAATAAATGGTGACTCTAACACGAATCGGTTTGTACACGACGCAACGCTACATCCCGATCTCTTCGTTCTCGTTCAGACGAACTTGCCTCCCTTTCGCAGAAGCTCTGGCGAAGCTGCTGTCCGCGTCGCGAAATGAAAATCGCACGTAACAGAGAAAACAAAGGAAACAAGGAGAACAGTACGGTGACACATTTGATAACAAATCTGTCTTGCGACTTACGTGCAGAGGCGTATCGAGAGACGCGAGAAGTTGCCCCCCCGCAAGGTTCCCACTCACCTGGAAATAACCGGGAGAAAAAGCGTCACCAACGGGCTTCCATCATATTTGCGAATGGGATCAAGTGTTACAATGAACGGGCCAAACCTCTGAATGCTGTATTCGAACCCTTTACAAGCACTTTGGTAAATAATAGCTTCAGATACAAACTGAGTTGTGATCCTGATGAAATGAATTGCACTTGTTCAGAATACTTTGACTAGTGGTCTTCAGTGGGCCTAAAACTTGAGTGAAGTTTACTTAAATATTTTATAAACACAAGAGTAGCTGCTGTACATTTGTTGTAATGTTCTGGATTGGTGTTGATGTGTTTGCATTATGCGTTCTATAGGGTGTGTCTTAAATGTAATAGAGTTCGAACATCGTTTCTCAGAGGTTTGACGCTTACTAGAGTTTGAATACTTACAAGCGTATGTTGAAACTGTCCAAGTTTCAGCATCGTCTTCGATTTACCAATTACTGTCCGATTCAGTGAAATTTTATAGCAAACTGTTTAATTTGGAGCGGAACTTGATCCCATCCTGGCTTAAGTAAAAAAAAAAAAAAAAAACACAGAAAGAACGTCGCGCTATGAGTGGGAACCCTGCTGGCCGTGAAGGGGGAACAGAAATGAAGAAACAAAACTGGAGGAGATGACACCACCAGTAAAACCTCCAATAACGAATCCAGTAACAAATGAACAGAACGAACAGAATTGCATAACGTGTCACAGAAAGCTGAGATCTGACAGAAGGCTGTCGGTCCGAAAGTGAATGCAAGACTTACTGCGCTTCTACCGATATGCTAAAGACTTTATTGTGAGGTTCTGTTTTGGAGGGGGCGGTAGGGTCGTGGCTTCGCCACGAGGGGTTGGAACTGCAAAATAAACCAGAGGTGAACTAGTGAACCGGAGAAACGAAAGGAAGTTCGTCGATTTTACACCTAGTGAACCCAGAATCGTTCAAAAGTGCGATTGACACCGCGCTGTTGAAACTCGTGTTCGACAGTTCATGAAAATCAATCGACCCTTTGCAATCTACGCTTCGTTAGATCAACAACAGTTCTCTCCGAGGAATGAGACTCGATGATCAAAAGTAAAATGATGATAGAGAAAACCAGCTCTCACAGAGACAGGATAACTACCGTGCTCTCTGTACTCCTTTCTGCAGAACACCTTGATTTGGAATGCCCAAATTGTTGGGTAGCTTCTTAGGTTTTAGCCTGTGTCAGTTAGAATTCACAGCCTAATGTTTTGGTCGAGTTTAGTTCTGGATTAGGCTTTGTGGGCCCAGTTTCCAATTTAAGGTTTATGAATCTTACAGATCAAGTTATTCAAACTTTCATCAAAGGAGTATCTTCTACTTCTGATTATCCTGTCCCTTTAGAGGCCCTCATTTCGTAGATGCTGATCGATCAGTTTGGACACTTACTTAGGTGCCAGATCAGAATATCTGGAGTCATGATGAGACGTGCTCTGATGCGCATCGGACATCCTTTCCCTCTCGTTGTATCCAGGACCATCGTAGCTCTCCACGTACGCCGCAGGATGGTGTCTGCTGTGAGACACGTATTTTTTGTCGTTCACGCTGCAATTAAAAACCAGGGTTCAGTGAGCTTCATCCTGGGCCGTGCGCCACTCGTCATGCGAGTTAGAGAAATCAGTGTACTGTTTGCTAAGCTGTTTTTGCGGGTTAGGTGTTCATTAATGTCCTAAGTAGCTTGATACATGTCAAAGACCAGCCTCCAATACTGTCAACACTGTGTATGTGTGTGAAGAGAGGAAGAAGCTGTTCTTTTCTTCATGTGTCTGTTAGAAGCAGCAGAAAGATTATACTAGAGCGTTAGTACTTTCAGGAATGTCTAACACCTTCTCCATTAATCAGACAATGTTCAACGTAACTTGTGCTTGACTAGCTTTAGCATAGCGTTGATAAGAAGGCGTTAAACTAGATCAAACAGCAAAGAATGAACTGAGGATTATAAAATTTACAGCTAGATAGTTGAAATGATATGGTGGGATTTTTGAAACAAAAATCTTAATCCTTTTACAGATCACTGTGATCTTAAAGACTTTCCAGAGTATTTCTTGACAGAAGTTCTGTTGATCCCACAGTATCACATTTACAGGGTGCTCGTCACGTAGGATGCAGGGTGTCGCATGCAACAAAAGGCGATGATCAACCTATTTATGCGAACTTTTCCGACGTACTAAGTCTTTACAATCGTGAAGTATGTTTGGAACTGGGGTACAGCATGTAATCGGGTCGTGGAACGAATTACGTTGTGTTCACAGCGTTAGGGACGGATGTAATACATGCGACATGAACAACAGTTCAGCATGCTAGCAACTTGGCTTTTGTCGTTGTATACTTACTGAGCAAGGGGTATGTTATCCCTGTCTGCGTACGCGTCATACAAATATTCACTGGAACGGAGCGTGTTAGCGGTTAGATTCCAACAACCATTCCACACATTAGACAGCTACTTTAACTTAATATAAACTACTGCATTGAAAGTGGACTCAACTTTCTGGGCTCTTATTCTGCACCTGAATTTGTAAAAAATCTCTACAGATTCATACTGTCAACCATATCAGACTTACTAAGCAAGATTATAGAATTTAAAGCTTATCAATGAGCGTTCAGTATTGTTTTGGGTGGATTCAATGCTATTGAGTCCAAAGAATTCTGTTCAGACAAGATTATCCCAGAAAGTTGACCTCCCTCCGCGTAGAAGATTAGGCGCCAGACTTTGTACCGTTCTTTCTCGGCACTCTTCCGAATCGATACGACGATTAAAATTAGTGAACAGCACACGGGCACACCGACCAGACGATAAACTGAAAAATATGCCGCGTTTCGACTGACCGCATAAAAAGATAGAGATTGGCGATGCGAGAGACTCGCTAAATAAAACAGGATTACCTCATGCCGGCTAGAAAATGAAAGAATATTACAAAGCGCGAGTAGAGTGCATGCTATGGTACGTATGGAAGCTCGAATTAACTACCAGATCGAGATAGAAGACTCAGACACTTTCTACAGTGAAGGGTGCTCAAAATTTGCTGGCCAGAGATTAGCGGAGACATTAGAGAAGCGATTGTTTCCGAGTGGATGTAATGAGTGATCAGATTGAGTAAATTTCTCTCGAGTTGTCCCGAATTCCCTACACGTTTCTAAACTCTCTTCGACCCGACAACGAATGATCTTGCTGTCATAGCAATAGGAGACATCGATATCTTGGTGATTCGCATGCACCAGATATCTAGGTATATTTTGGAGACATCTAGTAACATCTGGGTTCATCTTTGCGGGTTCAAGTGGCAAAGCAATTCGAGAAACTTACGCCTCGACCAAAGGTCCTGGGTAGGGATCCGACTTCTGATACAGAGCGCTCAGTTTCACGCACAGTACAATGGTTGGGATGAAAAGGATCAAACACCAGCCGACACTCGCCCAGAATCCGTTCTAAGTGGATCAAAGAATACAGTTTCATAATACATCATTAGATAAAACATCTTAATACTCGCTTAGCAACTTACAAATGGATCCAAAATCTTGTTGCACCCTGCGACCAGCGTAGCGTTGTACGCGTTTGAAACGGGAGCGCAACTTCCGACGCTGAAGAGTGCACTGTCGATGACGTGTTGCAAGTAGTCATCGACTTGACGAAGGAAAGCGTTTCCAAACTTCATCGCTAGCTGCAATCAGAGATCGTTGATTAACTTTACTAAGTCGTGGTTAAAGAAATAGATTGTAAGTAACAGAAGTTTACACGTTGAACGTATTCCGGCCCGTCTTTGTTCAGGAATTTCTGCGCTTTCGTTACTTCGTCGACGAGGTCGTGAATAGCCTCCGCCATGGAGCTGTGATTGAACTTTATGTTCTCCTGAAGAGCCAGAGCATGATCTACTAGCTGTTGGCTGCGTACCGTCATCGGTACCACGATTTGTTTGTGATAGTAATCCAAGTGCTCGGCGTCTTGCAGCAGACTCTTGCGGATGTCCTCTTGTCCATCGGGCACCTTCAATGCGACCTGCATCAGTTGTCTCGCCAAATGGGCCAGATTGATGTTTGTGATGTTGTCGGCAAGATTCTCTGCGTACTGGTAGAACTTGATGTCGCTTAGACCGCTCTGTGCAAGGTCGTTCAGCTTTGATTTGGCGCTGTCCGTGAGTATTACCACGCCGGGAGACAGACTGATCTTGTGACACAACCTTTGAATAGTGTTGTTGATATCGTAACGACCAGCGTATTCGTGCAGAGTGCGCACGTCAAACAAATTCTCCAGCTTCAATACGGTGTACAGCGTTTGGTTCAAGTGGCAGTTTCTGTGATCAACGAGAGATAAACGTTGGATGACGAACATAATAGATTCTCAATTGGGGTCCTCTGTTTTGGATGTCTGCTTGTGGTATACTTACGTGACTATGTAGCTCATGTTCACGTCGGCGTTGGGGTTCTGCGGGTAAAGTAGCTTCTTGATCTGAACGATTTCGTCGACCAGCGCGAACATCCTGTTGTCCTTGGGGTTTTTCAGGGGTTCACAAACTGCTCGTTCCACCAGAACACCCGTTACCATGTGAGCCACGGTGATCACCATTAGGACGCTTGTTAGAAGGAAAATAATCCACACAGCCCTACGAGAATCGTGTAAAATGTTTCAGTTGTTTACTAAAATACAACTTATTCATCGAAAACTTACATCATGAGGAATCGTGCACCAGATCCTTTATTGCAACAGTCGTCTCCGTACCCATCGGGACGTTTCCCACAAATACCGCAGAAGAGGCCAAAAGTCAGACACATTAAAACGGTCAACAGGATTCCTGATATACCGAGACCCAAGTAATACCTGCAAACATAAGAAACTCGTTACCAAGAAGAGATATCGATGAGCCAACCTCGTTAGCGTCAAGTCGCTTCAGAAGAAGTATAACTTGAACAGCAAAGTTGAAACTTCTTAGCAGCAATTTAGAAGCATTTTAGGAGTCTCATAAGAAAACTGGGAGCACCTAGATCTGAAGATAGCTTGAAACATACAAAACCCTGAGAGTGGAACTTTTAATATCTCTAGAGCGTCAAAAGCTGGCCAATTAGATTGAACCGTCTGTTAAGATTATATCAAATTACCTGTACGGTGAATACTGATCAATGTGCGTTCTAGCGACATCCAGATGTCGGAAGTAAACCCTGTCTATGTCAACGTTTATCCTGTCGATTAGGGCAGTTATATTGGCAGCCGAACTGGCTACAAAGTCCCGAGTTCTTCTAATACTGGCGCTGACCACAGGAATTGTCTGATTCACCGCGTGTTGAATATCCTTCTGAATCTTCAGGAATGACTCTCTGCCTTGGTTCACTTCAGACACTATGTTGCTCTTCATCAGCATAGTGACGTTGTGCAAAGCCGCAGTCACATTTGGCAACTGAAACAATAACATAAATCAATAGTTGTTCACGGCTACAAGGTCTGGGAGACCTTTTCTATACACGTTTCACGAGTTTTATGATGAGGGTGTGCGTTTTTAAAAATGTGAACAATGTGAGTGCTCCAGGTGTTCAGTGAAAATTCAGTAGGTCTGATTGACAGGTTCCATAAATTTGCTGAGTGATTTGGGCCTTGAAAACGTGTGAATAAAAAGGGTCTATGGGCAGAAACATACAAGGTATTCTCAAAATCTTTGTTCAGACTTTTATCAGAGTAATCTGCTGATCATGCTGACGAAGGAATGTATATGTACAAACGGAAATGATGATGATATCATTAGAATAACCAGCAGATTACTCTGATAAAAGCCTGGACATCGATTTTTGAAATAGCCTGCATGTTTTATTTAGGGGCAGTGAAGTCATACCTTTGGGAAGTATCGGTCCATGTACTGCATGCGTGTAAAGGGTAAAGAAACGAATACATTAGATGAATCGATGATGCGTCGATGATCTGTACATGGGGAAATAAAACGGAATATACCTTGTCGAAGTCAACCTGAACCGACATCTGGCCCACATTGCATTCATTCAGGACCTGTTTGCAATTCTGAGTCTTGCAGTCCTCCAGCGTATGCAAAAGATTGCTCCTGACTCCTCGAACAACTGAAACCATGATGAACACACGATGAAAACATCAACATTATTTTTCTTGATTAAAACACTTATTAACACATTCACGGTACCCTAACTCACATTTGTTTTCCATTTCTTTTATTTCATATTTACATATTTAAATTATTTTATATCTGTACCTTGGTAGAAATAGGGTCAATGTCCAATTTGCAATTTTGTTGAGAAAAGGTGCACACTGACCCTTTTTATTGTAACATACATAACTCATTGGCTTCTTGGGAATGTATCTAATTTTGCTTATAACAGTGGAAGGACAGTGGCCCTTTTTTTTCTATGACAACATTAATGATTTTTATGCGAATGGTGCATGAAACTCAAAATCCAAGGCATAGATACATAATATGTTATTCTAGAATACATAAGTTTGCACATAATGTATGTTTTGAGATGAATGAAGGGACGGTGAATCTAACAGAGAAATCCATGTGGTACCTATGTCCAACTGGCTGGCGTTGGTTCTCAGATCATTCGTGATCGCGTGCATGGTCTTCAGGTCCTCCTTGATATAATCCAAGCCAGCCACTATGTCGCTCAAATTCGTCAAGGATACAGCATGAGAGTACTCAGCCAATTGTTCAGTGACTATCCTACCGCTAGCCTGTAGAATATTATTTAGATTGATCTCCAGCTCATCGAAATTGCCCTTCAGCAGTTTATTGATCTCTTGTTTGGTGGTGCTCAGGTACAGCTTCAAGTCCTTCAGGCTGATCTTCACGTTGTTGGGCAGCTCCTTGGTACCTTCCTGCATGTACTCGTTCGTGACGAACGCGCAGACGACACCAAATCTGCAAATGTTCTAGAAATTAGAATCTGTTCAAACTACAGCTCGTTCAAACATGAAACGATACTTACAGTATGATGGTAGCTACAGCTATCAGCACCATGCTGAGTATAACTTTTCTACAGTTATCATGTTTCTTGTCGAACGGCTGACTCCTGGCGCCGCAGTGACCAGCACACCTGCAGCAACAGAAGAACAAGCCCACGCAAGGCAAAATGGCTGCCAGGAGGATTCCGACGAGGGCTAGCCCACCTAATCCACCGTAATGTGTCACTATGATCTGCCATTTCGATAGATCGTAATCGAACATCAGCACTCCATGCCGAACCGAGAGCATTCCTGTAACGAAAAGATCATTCCAACGTTACGATACGTTAAATAAATGTATACAGGCTGTTCAAAGAAGCTTGTACCAAACATTGGGGTATGTAGTATGCACGGTGCACATAAAATATAATTTTTCTCTGAGACGCCAGGAAGAGTAGACGCAAGGCTGGAAGAGAACAATCGAAAGACCACCTTATTTAAAAAAAAAATAGCTGCCATAGTTCCTGGTATATTATCCTACAACTAGGATCTTGCCACCACGTTTGACCCTGAGGTCACAAATTTAAAATTTTGTATTTTCCAAGGATTATAGAGAGCCTGTAGTGCACAAAAATTCGGAGAAGTCAATTGTCTTCGCTATATGCTTTGTGAGAGATTGGAGAACATCTTTTCCATCTGCGACAGCCGCGATACCAGCTTTTGGGGCGAGAACAAACGGGAGAAAACGAGGACACCGCTGGATGTAGAGCGTAGGTCAAGAGGAAGGGTTGCCAGGTCGAAGGGTGAACGTAACGGGGTCGGAGGAAAATTTATTTGTCAGGTTCGTGTCCTGGGAAAAATGGATCAAACGTCGATGACCGGTCGCGTCGGATTAAGACCCCTGGACCGCTGCATTGATTTTTTGATGCACCGCGTTGCGTTCTTCTTAGAACGCGTGTGCAGTCGCAACCAAACTCGATCCTACGTGATTATCCTTCGTTCTTCTACATTGTTCTATTTTAACTCCGTTTCTTTCTTATGACAATCGTTCGAACGACGAATCAAGGTCGTTGAAGGGTGTTAAAAATTCCAAGGGACGAAGAGAAGAGAATTCGAAGCTAAAATTAAAAATTGCAAAATGTTCATATTCGAGATTTTTAAAGATATATTTACTGTTTATATGATATTTTTACAAATATACGATCTTCGTAAGAATGTAATTGTTGAGGATGGAACACAGATCTAAGCATAAATTTGAATAATTTGCGGACTGAGTAACCAGAAACTGTTATCTAAAACAATGTCTGACTCGTTGATGTTAGAAAAAAATTGTTGAAGGAAATGTATTTGGAGGGTATCCTTATGCGAGTCTTATTTTGGAAGATATCCAAAGAGAAATTAATCCTAACTGCACTGTAAATAATTTATTGTTAGAAAAATTATTATATTTAGAAAACTGTTTACAACTCGAATGATATCAATCTCTCGATCTATATTTATCAAACACTTTTTATTCAGCCTGAACTGACAGTGGATAGAGCAATTTGAAAATCTCCGAAATATGACCCTGCTAATGAATTAAATTTGTTTGTCGCACAAAGCCTTTTAAACTCAACATATTTCCTTCAAAAATATTTTTCTACAATCAACGAGTCCTAACTTATTTTAAATTACAAGTCCCAGTGATTCGCCCCGTACCAGACTGCAGAAGCAGCCTGCATTTAATTCAACCAAATGCGTACGCAGATATGCAGCGTCACGGAATCGAACAAATTCTGTCTGTCGTCGTCGCTTTGAAATTGCCGCAAAAAAAGAATGAAATCGGGCACGTCCATCCAGATTATGGAGATTCACGAAATTGCCGTGAGCCTGCTCGTATGCAAAGGTGGAAATCAAAACGGTGAACTAGTTCGTGCACCGTGCAAACTTTCCGCTGCGAGCTGCACCCGGTGCATCGAGCGTTCCACACGCGAGTCCACGTGCAACGACGGATTTATTGTGCCTTTCCGTACGGGTCCCGGCAAAAGCTTCACGGAGTTCAACGTTCCGGCACCGGTGCATCGAATTCTAACTGTATCTGTCGTTCGAGACGAGTTCCTCGCATTTTGCAATCAGATTGCACTCGCATATGCAGCGACGATCGCCGCGACGCAAATACATCGATCCACGAAATCTATACAATGAATATAGGATGTTAAAAAAGTTGGGGTTAAGCTTCAGGGGTGTGTAGTACACACAGAAGAAGCAAAAAAGTTTGACTGACAAAACATCTTGACTGTGAGCTACTTGGGAACGAGTCGAACGCTACGTGCGGCCGCGCTGCGGTAGTATATAGTGAGCCGCTGCACCAAACGCCGATAGGCGTCGACAGAACACGGTGATCGACTTTATCAAGCACTTATAGGCGTCGATAGTAATTAAAGTCTTAATGAACTTGGCTCCAAGTATCATTAGTTCCAGAGTTAGAGGATGTTATTCTTCAGTTTACTTTTGTATTATTTAATAATTAAGGTTCATTCTTACAGCCATTTCGAAATGGCGGATATGCATTTGATGTACTGTATAGCAAGTGACGATGCTAAACAAGCAGCAAGCCTGTAAATAAGTAGCTTTTCTAAACCGTAGTCACCTTACCAATCAAGTATTCCAACACTATACATCAACGTATTTTATAACTACCATGTCCTTGGAAGCGGTTTCGCCCACGATTTTTTCTGCGTATAGAATTCAAAAAATCTTTAGCAAAAGGCGAAAGATTTTCGCGTTATTTGAAGGGAAGCCAGAGTAATAGAATACGAAATATTGTTTTTTTTTTTCTTCTTATATCCTGTAGCCGGACGAATTCTCTTTCGAGCGAGCGAGCGCCGAGTGTTGCCACCTAGCGGCTGTGCGTGAACTATGCCTCTGTAAACGGTTCGCCAACACGTTGACAAAAATAGTCCTTTGTTTTTTTGTCGATACATTATTTATTTCGCGAGAAAATATAGCCTATGACACACCGGGAAATGTAAAGAAGCTACTGTGAAAATTATATAATAATCAGTTCAGTAGTTTTTGAGACTTTTGCGAACATACGGACAAACTCTGTCTCTTCATTGCAATAGTAAGATGGAAACATCTTGTAATTTCGAAACTAATGATATTCGGGCCCATGTACATTAACGCTTGGACTACTATCCTTCATTAGCTGAAAATGACACCTAAATTTTTGTACAAAATAAATATGACATTAAATTATATGGTTTTGGATCAATAATACTAGACATTTTCATAACTTTTTACTGATTTTATTTGACCTTGTAAGATGTATTTATTCATAGTATACAGGGTTAAATAAATAATAATTGAATCTAAGTGTCACCCATACATGGCAGACCGGTGTTAAGAGTTTTTAGTAAAGTTTGCTCTCAACTTTCTGAGAAATCGTCCGCCGTGTGCTTCGTACCACCGTAGCGGTCACAACGAATTCGGGGATCGAAAAAGCAGCTGAAGCGTTTCGAAATTCGTCGAAAACGAGGTTCTCTGGGCCATGGATCGTCCAATGAACAACGGAGGCCACTGTCAATCAAGTTCTGCGAACCGAGGGACACAGCTAGTTAGCGATAGTTGGCGATAATGGGAAGCAGAAAGCTCGTCGTTAACGCTTTTATACGTGCGTTCGAAACGGGGAGCAGAGAAACTGCTCGTTCTTACGACGATTCCCCATGGAACAGTCAACGACACAACTTTCCATGGAAATACACGATACTGACCTCACGATGCGTGAAAATCCTATTATTTCGAAATCTGACATGGAAGTTCTGTCACCTGAAAGAACATAAATTTTTCTCGATTTTTTTTTAATTTGTCGGAACTGGCTAAAAAATCGTGACGACTATCAAGTGCATTTACAATATAAATTATAAGGTAATTTTTTACATAAACAAATATTTCAGTCAGCTTTTGAAATCGAGAAACTCTTACAAGATGCATTACTTTTATTTTGTAAAAATAATTTTGAAATCTGACAGAAGTTCTGTCATTTAAAAGATCATAAATTCATTTTTTTAGTTTTCGAACCTAGCTAAAAGATGGTGACGTCCAGCCAGTGCATTTGCAATATAAACTACAGCGTAACGTTTCAGTTAATTTTTAAAATGGAGAAACTTTTATAAGATTTCGTCAGGAAGCATACTTTTCGCGAGGAAAAATTACGCTTTCGCGGGTCGTATCGAGGGCGGAGAACGAGATGGAAAGGAAGAAGGAAAACGGTATGAAAGGGGAACGAAGTATTATTGTAAAACCAGTGGAGGCACAAATATCCATTATCTCGGAAGTTATGACGACACTGATGTCGCGAACGAACCCGGTGTGCTCCACATCCAAAATATTTTCTCGATGAAAAATCGTCGGAAATGCACAATCTTTGTGCGGCTCTTTCGTGTATGAAAATAAAAACGAAAATTTACCTCGACAACTAACATAAACATTGCTAATTAAAATTTATTCTAATTCACTCTAAATTTTCGTATTCAAGATAGAAATATAAAATTAGAAAATAAGTCCTGATATCCTCATTACAAAATTCTCTTAACCCTTTGACTGCGAGCTACTTGGAAACGACGTGAACGCTGTGTGCGGCCAAGCTGCAGTAGCACGTAGAGAGCCGTTGTACTGAACGCCCATGGGCGTCGAAAGTACACGGTGTGCGGCCATGTCAAGCGCCTATAGTCGCCGATACCAGTCAAAGGGTTAAAAAATGTATTAATTTACATGCTAATCAGAAATGATTTTTCACTTGTCTCGACTATACAATTCATTCGAGAATCGATAGACTGCATGCGGTTCGATGGACCCCGGAAAAACGCTTAGAAAATGAGTTTTCTCGTATGACCGTGGGTGTCGTTAAAAGGCCACACGACAAGGTATTAGCATAATCGTGCTAGAGGTTAATGACTCAGGGAAATCGATCGAAAGGCTGGCCGACAGTGAGTCTGTTGCAGCGATGCACCGGTGCAACGGGCACTCACCTGACTGTAATGCCCTTCTTTAATTATTCAAAGCGCTTTTTCTGACTCAGGTTCTTTGAACCTCGGTGCTCGCCGTGTTTGACGATTACTGACAACTATCTCGATACTCCTATCGACTAATTGAAAGGCGACTTTATTTATTGCACAGGACCGGCGGTTCTTGACCCTTCGGTTTAAACACTTTTTATTTAGGAAACAAAATCTTGAAGAGACTTGTAATGTAAAATAGAACAATCTTCATAGTTCGAAATAAAATTTAATTAATTAACATCGTAGTATTTATAAATTGATATTTTATAATTTTGCAAATAATACGGGGTTGTTTAACTTGAACTCTGCATTTATAATTAACACTTTGACTGCCACCCCTATTAGCAGAAAAATCATTTTCATATAAAATTAATATAACCAAAATAATACGTTTTTTAAACAATAATATTAGTAAAGTTAATAATTTTTGTATTGGTTCCATTAGACTTGCTTAAACATTACTTAATAGCACACACGATCGAATAAATAATGATTAAATCGAAGTGTCATGTATGGATTACATGGCACTGAAAGTGGTAAGAAAAAAGCATTTAAAAAATGTATTGATACTTGCGACAGTTACAGAAATGTTTTCGCCAGAAAATGTTCAAAGCCGACTACTTTTTTTTAACGTTTCACTGATTTTCACAGCGCGAAAAAATTGTAGTTATTTTTTCGTGACGCAGATCACGCAGTGCGTGATAAATTGTGAAACATTTCGCGCTGCAGTTTTGCGTGCACCTGATTTTGTGCATCACGGTGCAGCGTAACCGTGGCTTTGTAACACGAGAAAACCTCGACCTCCGTGCTCAGCCGATTTCCGGTTTGCAACGATGCAGAAGATGATCGTTTCTTACACAACGCTCCGACGATTTGTTTAACTTAATTACAGAATTCGTTGCGAACGTTCCACCGAAGTTTAGCTGACACTTCAAAAACATTTTCTTCTTGCCACTTTTTCTAGCTACATTTTTCTTTACTCGAATTAATTTTATAATTTTTGGAATTTTCCAATTCTTCTTTTCCCGCTAATGAAATTTAATTATGTTCTTTGTAACTGAATTTTGTAAGCCCTGAACAGAAATTCGAAATTTAAAATAAAATTTGTCAATTTTTTTCGCTGGAACTCCCCTTAAAATTATAAAAAAAAACTATAGACTATAGAAGATGAACAAAATTCAAATATTACCCATTCGAAGAAAATTAAACTCATTTTACTGTTGTAAAATATAATTTTGTTCTGTGAAGAATTACAGATATCTTTTAAATAATAACTAGATATTCTGGCTAACGTTTCTTCTTTTCTCAATGTCACGGAGCTGAACTCGAAGACTCAGCCATGAAGAAAATTAAACGAGAAGCAGGGATCGGAAGTTGTTCGAGGAGTCGATTTAGCGAGAGTCTCGGCAGCGTTACGATCGATAATAGAGGAGCATCGAAAAGTGATAGTAAAGCGGTTTTAAATCGGACTATCGAGTCGCTTTTCACTTTATTATCCGAACACATTCCCATCCCGCGGGAGGCTCGTTCGCCATTATCGTAATGAAGAAATCCATTAGCTTCCTACACGGGTAAATATTGGTATATCGAATATTCTGATTGGATGTCTCAACTTCCTTGCTCGCGGATACGCTTATCGATTAATCATAAGCTTCACGAAATAACTCCCTCGATAAATACGGAAGTTGCTCGAGTTGCACTAAATTATATTAACATAAAGGCAACAAGCTCGTGGAACGATTTTCGAGGCAACGTAAAATTGATAATGTATCCAAAAATTAGAGTCACTGAGATTTGAAATCAGAAATCTGAAAATTAAAATTTAAATTAAGTACAATTAATTCTTGTACAATTAGAAATCTAAACCAAGATTCAATGTAGGCTTGTCGCCTTGGTTTCCTTTTTAAATTAATTCAAACAGTCTAAAACACAATTCGGTACACGTGCACTCACAAAATAATCCGCCTACAGAAAATATTTGAATGTTCATTAAACATTTATAAATGTACCATAATAATTCATTCTTAAACGGTCGACTTTCCGAAAGAGTGCTCAAGAAATTGTTCCAAAAGACACGGAATTTGTAGTCGAAAGGGAAACAGAAACGTAAAATAGACGCAAGGTGGAAGAAACGTAGAATCTCATTGAAAAACGACGCTCCGAGTTCAAAAGAAGGGATTCGCGGGGAGAATTACAGTCTGCTACCCTTTTCCCTTCAGTCCATTTTTTCCCAAGGTCCGCCAGACACACATCTCATTATTTTTTCGAGGACAAAGTGCTTCGCGCTTTTTCTCTCCCCGGTCGGAGAACTCGAAGACACCTACACAACCTCTTCTCCGAGTCTTGCCACGCAGCTTTCACCCCCTCTTGTTCCTCTTCTTCTTCTTCGTCGGCGTTGTCTTACCGCTGTTTGACTTTGTGCAACGAAATAATTAACCGAGGCGGGATGCGCGCGTTAAACGAACGAATTTCGACGAAGCGGGAATTTTTAAGTTGCCCGGAACTCACGGGAAATCGAGTTTCGTGCTTCGAGGGGCACGTGACTTGAAATCGTTCGAGGAAGAATAAAGAGATTGTGGAGAGAATCTTTGTGTCACTGACGCACGTACGAGTGCTGACGCTTCGTTTGGAAATTTGTAGGCAGACTGAAATTGATGGGAAAATTGGTGGGGGTAAAGTAGTTCCTTTCAAGTACGTGAAATACCTGTGATATGTGCAATTTAATGTCCAATTTAAAAAATACTGAATTTAATATTAATATCGGAAGATTAATTATTTTGTTTTTTTTTAAATGTCCTTTTTCGCCACAATTTTTTTTCTAAAATACAGGACACTGTAGAATCGTTATGCATTGAAAAGAATATTCGAGCAAATTCGAGAATTAGATTATTTGATAAAAATAGTATTTAGTATCAACTAATTTAATAATATTAAAATTGGAAGATTAATTATTTTATAGCTCTTTTTGAACGTCAAATTTCATCTCAATTTATTTTTTTGAAATACAGAACACTGTAGAATCTTAAGCATTAACAACCATATTAAAATTGGAGAATTAAGTAATTTTATATAAAATATACAACCAGTATAACAGTTACAATTTTAAATAAATATTAATCAATCTGAAATTTGAAAAGCATTGAATACGATATGAAAATCGATGAATAATTTTTTAAATTTCAACCGAAATATATTTAAATACAAAAACACTGTAAAATCCTGGTATATAAATAGAATTAAGCATCTCGAGCACAGGTTACGTTTCGAACACGAGATTCATCTTTAATTCCTCTAGAGTCTAGACTTTTACTTTTGGTACTGTGAAAGATCGTCTCAATGGAAAGATAGCATCGAGTCGATGGCTAGACGTTGAACGAATTAAAAGAGACCGATTTAATTGGCGCTGAATGAAATCCTGTCGCGATGGAACGAAACCGCTTCGCTCCGACGAATGAGCGACAGGATTTCGAGGTGAGAATAACGTGATACCACCTCGAGGACACTGGTCTGTCCGCGACTTCCGGTTCATTGTCCGAAAAAAGGAAACGTGAGCCTAGAACCTGAAGACATTCTAAATAATCATAGTCTCGTGGCAACCACAACAATGGAATAAAAAGAAAAGGAAACGAACCAGTTCTCACTGTCACGTTTCCATGTATAAAGACTATACAGGGTAGTCCTTTTGTCATGATCACTCTAGAAATCTGTCAAGCAAATATAACAACGGAAAGTGTTAGAATATTTCAGAACGTAAATTGTTTGAATTATTATTCAAATATACTGTAACCAATCACATGACGTGTGAGCTTGAGTAAGATAAAATTGCGTTTCTAGGATGATGATTGTAACCCTTATCCTTTGTGTGAATTTGACACATTTTTCTCACAAAAAATTGTTATTCTGTCATATGCAATCAATTGTCATTTTTTTTTAATATAAAGCATCTATTTTTATGCCTGAATACGCAGAAATTTATTTTCTTTATTTTCAGTAAAAGAATTTGCAATTTAACTAATCAACTTTTCATTATATTGATTTTTTATTATTATGCTAATTTAGTAGGAAAGGACAAATTAAGTTGGAAAAATGAGGAACGAATGAGGGTTAAATGAGTCTAATAAATTCTGTAACATAATTTTATAAACGAAGATATGATATGGATCATCCAAAATTTGATTGATAAAATTTTAAACAGGTCTGTGTAGACTATAGTGTGTTGAGAAGAAAACAAGTCGAGACAAAGGGTCTGGTTTTTTGTTACACGGCCCGGGCAGCGCGACACGTAAAAAAAGGGTGTACTTGTATCATGGAAACCTACAAAGCTCGAAGGGAAGTGCTACAAGTATTGCATAGCGTTCTGAGGCGATAAATCCAGACTTAATCAACCCCTTCAGTATTAAAATTAACTGCAATATTCCTTTTAATGTACCCTTGCAATTAGAACCAATAAAAAACATGATGATAAAATAGTGGTATCTTTTTATTTTGAGACATCCTGTACGTTTATACTAAAACACGAAACAGTAAGGATCACAATATTCTTAAATATAAATAATAAATATTATTGTACATCCCCAGACTTCCACACATGTATCATCAGACATCATGTTCGCTACCACGTGTCACACATGTGTGACAGCGGCGTGACTACCGATTCCTTCAAAATAACCTATTACAGAAACATAAATATCAGATGAGTGTCACATATACATATGTGACATATTACTTAGAATACGCAATTGATTTTCTTAAATCTCAATCTTTTCGAAAACTGTCAAGTAGTCTGTCATGGACTCATTATCACAACTGCAAGTTGAAGAGCTCCTAATTCCTATTTTAAACAAATGAGAAGAATAGCACCCGTGAGATATCGAAGTTAATCTTTTGATTACGGACCACTTGGAAACGAGACGAATGCTGCGTGCGGCTGAGCGACACTAGCACATACTGAACCGTTGCGCTGAACGCCCATAGGCGTCGACAGTGCAAGCTGTGCGACTTTGTCAATCGCTTACAAACACTGACACGAATCAAAGGGTTAAACTACTATAGAGATAGTCAGCCTTAAGTAGAGTGACTATTTGCATTACTAGTGTGTTACTGTTGACACTTGGTGGTTCAAAACCCACCTAAATGACCATAGCAGTCGATGCTAGATCACATAGAGGGAAGAAAATTTTGTCGCGTGTTTTGTGATGCACCGTCCAATGTCCAAGAGACAATGAAACAAAAAGCGTGTGTAGTACATACGCCTAAAATGCGAATAGCTATCGGGAAACAGTTAACGGGGAACGAGGAGCAATATTACGGTACTTAAAGCACGTAACACGGTTAGAAGGTCCAGAGGTTCGCAGCGAGGCTTTCTCCGAGCTAAAACGAGGCAAAATCATTGTACGAGGCCGTTCCAGCTGTGCTGTTGTCCTTCGAACAGGAATATGTACACGCTTGGAAAGTCATTAACGCTTCCCACGCGGTGCTGCTACTTGCACAATGCCCCACGAACGCTTATTGATGAATTCTCAGATATGTTTCACGGGTAGAATATAATGCAAGCACGGACAAGCCAGCGAGACTCGCTGTAATTTCTCTGTGCACGTTAAGAGGACAACTATCAAGTCATTTCATACGTAATACCGTTTTTAAATAGGACTTCATCAAACGTAAGCAAATTAACAACTGCAGTTACTTTTAATTGTCAAGATACTGAATATTAATTTGAGTGACCTCGCCCAACTGCTACAACTGTTCTTTGATTTTCTTTGAAATTCTTCAACGAATTTCTATTGCTGCAAGGCGATTATTTCAGGTTGATTTCAATCAATTAGTATCACTGGAGTTTTTGTCACCTAGAAAGCTGTTGAGCTACCAAAATAGCCATCATGTGATTTTTTCATCAAAAATCCATCTTATTTACACAATTGTTAGCGACAGGATTTTACTATGAAATTCAAATTTTTATCGAACAATTCTAAAAAAAAGTGGATCCATCATTCCATCACACGCACGGACAATTTTTAGGAAACAAAATCGGATGATACATTTATATTTACTTAACATATGTTTTATAAGATAGGGAACGACATTACTATTTATGGAATAACCTCCATCCTGAATCCTGATAGATTCAGGAGGCAGAACACAGTAGAAGTTTGAATGAAGGAACAATTTTTTTTGCCTGAAAAATCATGATAATGTTCAAGCATATAACCTGAAAGTCTGAAGGTGATACATATTTATAAAATTAAATGTGTTATAAGTACTTGAAGGGAGTGCGTTTGAGAGCTTGTGAGTACTGCAATATTGGATATAGTCCCACTGCCTATAATAGAGGTCTTCAAAGAAGGAGACACAGATACAAAGAAGGAGACACAGATACGAAGTTGAATGAATAGATGACTAGGCTAGTGAATAGGTAATAAGCCGCCTTTAGTCGAACATAATTTAAGCCTGAACAAAGTAGCAATGTTTGTTATAGTTTCTTTGTTAGAGATCTTTAAGTAAAAGGGAGATGCGAAGATGGGAGTTATTTACATTAATGAATAAATGAACTTCTGTTGGAATGGATTGTATATCTTAACAAGATAGTAGTTCCTATTATATTCCTTCTATTAAATATCTGTATTAACAGAACCTAGTATTTGTATTTCAATTGATTTGTTACACTGAAATACATACACATTTCTTTCTGGCTCTGATAGTGAATACAAAAACATGACACAGCAGAAATTTCAGTGAAGTGGTGACAAGAGTACAAGATTGTTAGATTTGATTAAAACACGAGTGATCCCACATTAAACAAGCAGATGCATAGTTACAAATTGAGATAGCTCATTTTAAATCATTATTCATGAATGAGTGACTAGCTTCCTTTGAAACAGTCTGTCTGAAATCTTTCTTACAGATAACAATGATATTATTCACCTTTCATATAAAAGTATAGAGATATTAAAGTATAATTAAGTTGTAAAAAGTGAAGTTATTCAAAGAACCCCTCAGAACAGTTCCAAAAGTTATTGGAAGTAGGCACAGCAAACATTCAACAACCCATCTCATTTTATCTAGGTGGAGAGAATTGTACAAGCAAGCACTTTTAAGTGTTCAAACAATTTTGCTCGCATTAAGATTTGATTCTTTTTCAAACCTGACCAACCATTTCAATAGAACAAATAACACGGAAACCTATAAGTGATTTTCACTCAGCAGAATTATACTTGAAATTTCAAGCAAAACATGTCTCTTTTTTTAGATAACTTCCATAACTAAGCTTCTTCAGAACATTATGCATGAATTTTTCTGAGTATCTTTACAAAGTCATCTCTGTATTTCGCAACAGGATATACACAAGGAACAAATTTTTTTATTGTCAATTATAATAATACACATCTTTCTGCACAGTTTTGTAAAATTTTGTTTAACTCTGAACTCTAAAAGTGCAGAAATTTTGATTTAGAAAATTGAATGCCATCATCGAAGTAAGTAATTATCAATGAATTCCTTATCCAAAAGCAGAGTCTTTCTCTCTCACCTTTTTCTTGTTCTTGGAACATATCTTTCAAGTAAATTGCATATTAACAGTGTTACTTAATATTGAACCAATAAGATCAATCAAATTAATAAATGAATTATCGCTGCTTGTCGATAAAATGGCTCTCCTATAAAATCGTATTTTTCATCCACTTTGACCCATTTTCTCAGGATCTAAAAAAGCAAATTTAATGAAATTCTTTCTGGTGAATCCTAAATTGTTACCAAATATACTGAATGAACAAATTCCAAAAAGTAATGCCTACATTTAGAGAAAAAAAAAATTATTCACCATTTTTCGAACAGGCTATTAAGCATAGCGTAACTTTCATTCTAAAAGCTTTATCAAAAAATCGTGTAATCGATTTATTTCGCACTATCAATAGAATACTTAGTAAAAATTCGATTGAAATCGCTTCAGTGGTCTAGAAGAAAATGGGTCATGAAGTTCGACAATTTTCCATATGGATGGAGATTGGTCATGTTCCCGTGAAGTTCATTCAAAAGAAATCCAATCGGAAAAAGTGTCTGGTGTCATTCTCGCCAGAAAACTCCGCTAAGAAATTACGTCATCGGAAACGAGAGCAGCCAGACAGGAGAACAGACCTAAGTGCCTCGGAACAAAACCACCGACGGCGATCAGAAACAAAAATAACGTTATTCTACCGGAAACGCGTAGTTCTCTTGACACGTACGTGAAGCGAACGAACGGGAGAAGAGTCGAACGACCTGGAGCAGACGATGAGATCACCTGCGAAGCCCGGATGAATCAGAATACGTCCGGATGGTGGGGTTCCACGGGATCCTAACGGCACTCTCGAGAAATTAACGACCTCGTGCGCCGCCATGACACGCGTATTAAAAAACCGTAACAGGGACGACGAAATAATAACACGAGGGAAGGGTTGCAGGTCCTCGAGAACTACTGCGAGGGTGAAATCCTCCGACGATCGATTTTTACGCCAGGAACTGCCGTGGTACTCGACGTTATTATTCATTAACGTCCATAAATTGCTGTTGAATCGATTATTCTAGAAGAGAATTGCAGACATGTAGGTGCCTCTTATTTTTACTTTTCAAGATTTTTAGTTTTTTTTTTCATAGATCATTCTGTATGTTTTAAAAAAAATTGAATAGGGTTGGGTGGTGAAAAAGAAAGTATTGTGTATAAAATCGATAGTTATCGTGATATTTGCAATAGAAGACGGATGTCCTGCTCCCTACAATACGATATAATTTTTAAATATTAATTACTAAATAAATTCTACACCACTAAAACTTTTGTTTATTCAATAACAAAAATCGTCAATTTCCCTGCTAAATATAGACACTTCCGATCCTACGATTCCTAGAGTAATCTCAATAATTAAGACTCCAGTTATTTTATCTTTTTTCTCGTTTTAAATTCACCAAAAAACTTCAAAACACTATGCAGTACAAAGTATATAGAAAAATTTTAAAAAATTTTCGGCGCTGAGATGTTTCGCAGTCAAGAGATTAATATTCCAATGCATTCTGAATTGCTGCAAATCACTGTAGAGACACTATAAAAACTAAATATAGAACATTAATTGGATACACAGGGTAGACAATAATGAATACTGTAAAATCAAAAAAACTTTTTTTACTTTGCATATTAAAAAGGCGTAAACAAAATTGTATTAAAATATAAAAAGGATATTACTTTATCGAATTTTCAAAATTATGTGAGTCAATTTATAGTGTTAGGTACTCTTTTGCTCACTCTGTACTATGTTCTGCTCTCGATCAAATTCTCCAGCGACTGAGTATCGAATATTGACAGAATGGTCCTGTGTCAACGACCCGTGAATCGTCGAAAAAATTGCATTTAATCGCGCAACAGGATCCTCAAACATTCGCGTCCTTTCGATTTCAATA
This sequence comes from Macropis europaea, assembly GCA_916610135.2. Taxonomy (NCBI): domain Eukaryota; kingdom Metazoa; phylum Arthropoda; class Insecta; order Hymenoptera; family Melittidae; genus Macropis; species Macropis europaea. The sequence continues at coordinate 26,936,385 of OU744344.1, forward strand.
TTTATGACGTCCCGAGTGGACCTGCATTGTCATGGAAGCGCCGGTGCAACGGCTGCATTCTCTCCGGCACAAAAGGAGCTGTAATGAGAGGGATCAAAGAAGAGAAAGGGAGAAAAAAGCCGTGTGTACACCTGTGTGTATGTGTGCGCTCTCACACATGAAGCGAAAGAGATAGATGAAACGAAGGAGAACGAGAGAAGAAACGTTGCATGTGCATCAGCGATGCACCTGCGACGTTGCAGCTTCGGCTGTCCCAGAAATGCAACTGTCAATGTGCCAGCCATTGTCCCGAGTTTCAGCAAGCTCGAAAGGAGCTTTCATTCGACCCACTGACGAAAAAGAAAGATTTCATGAGAAAATGAAGCTCCCACGCGAGAGATCACCGGACAATGGACGCTGTTAATTGGTTCCGTCTTTCGGCATCGTTTTTCAACGAAGAAAATTCATTCTGCCTCCAATTCGGTCGCCTCCATTGTGCCGTAATGCATCGCTTAACAAGTTAACTGAACTGATTGTGAGTTGTGAGAAATTTCCACTTCTCTGTTCGTCGGAATATTTTTTATAGATATTTTATTATTAAATCAATGTTATGAGTGTTAGCATTATTTGATGGGAAATTTTAAAATTAAAACAGGTTAACAGAACTGAGTTGCGTAAAATTTGGGATCATCTATTCGTCAGAATATTTTTTATCAATATTTTATTAGTAAATCAATTTTTTGATACTACTAGTGTTGTTTGAATCGATTAAAAAATTGACGGGGAAATTGAAATTTCATTTGAATAATAATAGAACGATATTAACAATGGTGATGTTAATATCTGAATTTGATAAACTATTCTCAATGCCATACGGTGCTTCAGTCATCTTTGAACCTAATCGATATCTAGTGAACAGTATTATCTGATAAAAAAGTGTATACAAGAGCTATTAATCCACGTAACTAATTTTATCTCTATTATCACGAATAGTGTCCTAGACTATTATCATTCGTTATGCTTACGTACCAAGTACAGACGAGTCTCTTTTTATGCGGTAGAAACGTTCCACAGAAAAACGTTCCAAAAATCGCATAAGAAAGACTTAACTTACGTTGAAAAATTAGGCATACGTTCTATAATTTCCTAAAACCGCATAAAACCGAAGCAATGAGTTAAAATTAACCTAAATTCACATAAAAAAGTTTTCGTCTACATCAGAATTCGCCTGAATTCTGTGTAGCTTCTCCGGGGCTAAAATACAATTGGAACTTGTCTTGGCGGAAATGGGGAATTACAGAAATATCGAAATATAGAAGGTAGACGGGATCGAGAAGCGGGAAATCGACGAGAGAAATTGTCTCTGTGACGGGGATATAATAGAAAAGACAGAAAAATAATTGCGACAGAGGAGAGGAGCGGTGCACGTGGACAGCATCTGCAGCGGTGCAGTTCCAGACTGCAGCCGTGCAGATAGCGACGATGCATCGAACCGTCGGAGGAAGTTATTTGAAGAAGATAAAGCCGCGCCAAACTTAATCTCTGCGTCAAGAAACCTCCACTGTCGAGGAAAAATTTCCATTATCTCGAATGTGCAGCGAGAAACGCGATAATTTACAGAAAAACAAAAAATGTAAGCATCCTACCGAATGCAAATTTCTGAAAATTTTTTATGGGTGCATTTCGTACAATTTTTCAGAAATTTACTTAATCGTACGTTGACAGTGACGTGGAGAGAAATTTATTTATTATGAGTCAATCGCAGGCTCTGATTGCACAACTGCTGCGATATTTTCACAGATGCATCGATTTAGTTTCAGAACAATTTCTTTGTTCGAAAATATGGATTATTAAAAAAATAAACAGTAAATACGACTGTGTTAGTAATAAGAATAAATGTTGCGTAATATTAGAATAAAAAAGCGGATGCTGAATTGTGAAATGTTTTTTACAAGTTAAAATTTTATAATTGTTCGATAAGAATTAGCAATAATTATAATACAGTATTTTTTCTGTAAACAAAGGGACGAAAGACGTGAGAGAAGAACGAGGGCATCGATCGAAGCGTAAAATCGTCGAATTAAAAAAATATTACACGCGCGACACGTTCCGGCGATTACTATATTTATGTGTTGCGCATCGAAAAAACGGCTAACGTCTCTCCCTTGCCCCTAATTAGTTTAACGACCAATGCCCCAGTGGAAAGTTAATTTCGTGCTGTAATCGTGGCGAGTAACTGCAACGACCGCGGAGTGCATCTCTCGTTGCAGCCAGCCATCATTATATCCGTCTGTTGCGTATGCACTGGAAGCATTCTACGACTAGAAATAATCGTCGACCGGTCACTGCAACATCCCGAAACCAGGTATAATGATTCTGTAATGATTTCAGGATGACAGACTTTATCAGTCACATTCGAAATACTAATTAAATTATCCTCTTGCATTATAAATATGACTTTCATTGAAATATATATTCTTAAAAATTTGGTATTAGAACAGTCTTGATTTTCAGAGGATTATCTAAAGCGAACTGTACATGTTAATAAATATTTTTCGTATATTTTGCCCTTAGAGTAGTTGAATAATAAATAATTTAATAATGAAATTGAGCGTAGATTGCCACTGAAAAAATCGTAGACAAGGGATTCAGAAATTTTTCATGAAAGATCTAAAAATCATCTTATATTTTGCATAAAATTAATATCACTGTGGTGGGATAAAATATCGATACTATTATTTTGTTATTTCTCCTAATATTTACCCCATAATTAGTATTACTTATTAAGTTACGATCTTTAATAATAATAGGTAAAGATCGTAACTTAATAAATAATACTAATTGAATTAAAATTAATAATAATGGGTAATTTTGACGTAGCTATAATCCAGAAAAGTCATTAAATAAATAAATTAAATTCGAATAAAAATCGTAGCATAAAATATTTATAATCATAAGAAAATGATTTTTGACGAAATTACATCAATCTCAAGAATGAACATTGGCATTTTACTAATATTTTAACCATCAAACCAGTCTAAATATCTTAAATATTGATATAGTTTACTTACAATTAGTTTCCCGTACTGCGAACCAAGTTTTTTAAGCCGTCCATTTCGTAATCCTTACAATGAATAATTACTATAGTTTAAATGATGACAATGCACAAAATTCACAATGTCGCAAAATTCGCGTGGTTACGACTAACAGTCATCTTCATTTCTTAACACGCGCATTTATTCCTATAACCTCTTTTCTCTTTTACGCATCCACGCTGGTTTTCGTTTGTCGTCGCATGCTGTTACAAAACAAAAGAAAAAGTCAACGATCACGAAGCTGTCGGTAAAACAGACATCACACGCATTGGATAAGAAAATAACTGAAATACAGTGTTCCACAGTTGGCTGAAAGTTCTCGGAGGAACACTGTACATTACTATATGTTTACAATAAACACAGTATAAATTGTGTATGAATAACTCTGCAAAGTTTCATAAAGATATATTGTACAGTTTCGTCCCAAAAAATTCCCAAAATACTCTCTCAAAACAAGCTGATAGAAGAGGAGACCCTTTAACTTAATACACTGACATAATAACTTCGAAGCTTCCGAAGATCTTCCAGCTTTTAACGTCCCCGTTTACTTAGTCAGTGTATCATAATTTCTTGCGAACTTCCAAACATTTTCGAGGCGGACACCTTTGCCAATAATTTTGAACGCGTCCTATTTTCGTGAAAAGGGTTGAAATACGTTCGTGAAAAATATCGAGGCTGAATCACGTGCGGGTCTTACTATTCATCATTCCGCTGTTCGTGACTCATGCATCGGGAAATGTCGGTCGGTTTAATTGCTGGCCGAGCGTTAATTGAGCCTTCCTGTGGCTTATTCGGGAGTTGGCCCGCGTTCAAGAAAGGGAAAAAGAATATATCGTATCCGAGAGATTCGCGCAGAGACACGAGGTTGACGGACTTTCGGTCATGCGGATTCTAACCTCTTAAACCTTTTCGATCGTTCAACCGTCCCGTCGTTCTCCGATAATACGGGGTGTTTCAGAAGTGGTGGCATTTTAAACGTTTGTGATAACTGCAGTATTCGATCTACACTTGTGAACGTTCGGTACCACATTGTCTGAAGGTTTCTATTTGTATACAGTATGATTGAATAAAAACAGGACATTTTAATACTTCTATTATTATTGGAAATACAGAAAAATGCCTGAGACAAAAGTTGCAGTGTTCGAGAGGCACATACAGGATGACTCACGCAATTGGGTTATAAATTGAGTTTGGTTGGAGATAAAAAAAGTTGCAGAGAAAAAAGTTGATTGGTATAATAATGTCTATTTTTCAAGGAGCTCAGTTTTTGTATAAATGCAATGATGCGCCTAAAAAATGCAAATGCATTGTTTTTTTACATGGAAATGAATATTTCTTTTCATGTGGGTCGCTCTGCCGAACATTCTGTACAAAAAAGTATTAAGGTACAATGTTAAAAAAATTAATATTGCGAGAGATATTTCAAGTTTTGTAATGTAAAATATGAAGAAAAAAAAATTGATTCGTCCATTTTCGGGTGGTAGCACCAGTTCGGACACAGCCTGTCTAAATCTGTCGAGACTTATTGAAGAATTCCCGCCACGTGTAGTTGCAGGTGCAAGGTGCATGCACGCGAGTGCATAAAGCGTGTTCACGCGAATGACATAAATATTTATCACGAGTTGAATTTAATTGCAAAAGACTGATCCGACGCAATGCTCGATACTTTGGACAGTCGACGGAAATACGAACTTCCGTTGATTTTCTTGTCGATTCATAAGACGTGAATCTCTCGGTCACTCTGAAATTTATAGTTCACTTGAACCAAGAGCGTATGAGTGACGCGCGCTCGTTGAACGATTCATCTCGGTTTCTTTCGACACGAATTTTCCATGCGTTGAGGCCAGATGTGGAAAGTGTGAGCAGGAGAATGAAAGTACAGCGAAGTGTGATAAAGTTGATGATCTCTAGGTAATACATTGCTCAAAATAATTGGATGATTGCACAGTTAAATGAGAAATCAGTCTATGAAGTTTTAATTTTAAAAGCTCTATATAGTATACAGTGAAAATGTCGTACTATTGCACGGATAATATTCCTTTCATTTTTTATGCTTGATAGATTGTTCAAAATTGCTCAGAAATCCCCTGATTATTTTGAGCAGTATAGTTTCTGATACGTAAGATTCTCTTATATCTGAGAATTGGAAATTCTTCATCTCTATTATATTAAAAAGCTTGAAATTCTGAGTAGTACAATTTTTCAAAATTATAGTTTTCTTAATCTTGAACTCTATTCCAATCTTTAATCTACAAATACTCCAAATTCGTTAGTTCCCTATATTCCAAATATTTAAATATTTGAGGTCTACAAATTTCAAAATCTCCAGCGTTCAAAACATTTCAAAGTTTTAGACGTACCAAGTTTCTGCATTGTAAGCGTTTCGACTTTTAAAATTTGAAGAAGAAGCTAGGTTATTTGTTCGAAAAGGAAGGTCGTCGTAAGATCTCCATTCGTAATGCATTTCCCTCGCGCTCCACTGCACATTAGACTGCAGTTGCATCGATCGCGTGCTCCCTTGGCGGCAATAGCACGGCTATTGTTTACATTGTTAGATACAATTCCTGGCCACGTCGAGCGAGATTGTCCCTATCGTGGCGTATATGGAGCGTTATCGAGTATCGATAAATCGTGCATCAAATTAACGAGTCCCCGGGTCGATCGGCACGCAGAATTAACTTCGATCTAATTGAAATGAATGAGCGTAGGATGTACCTACTCCGTGATTCTCTTTCTTCTTGTCTTCTAAATTAATCCGGCGATATAATCGACAATTGCACTTTTATTTATACTCTAGACCGATAATTGTACTTGTAAACAACTTTATATCGTACTATGAATTCTATAAAAATTTGTTTCGATTTAATTCTTCCTGTTTTCAAAGCCTCAACTGTTTCGATAATTTCATTTCATCGTACGCTACTGAAAATATTTTAATTTTGAAGACAGACTGAAAAATTTTGACAAACTTATTAATATGCTGCTCAAAACAATTAGAAGGTCAGGATTTTGACTAATTTTGAACTATCTGTGAAACATCAGTAATGAAAGAAATATTTTATTTCTGATACTATAATATTCTTCTTCCATATGTACTGTGCAGTCTTTAGAGCATGTATAACATTTGATACTGTATTAAATAATAAATCACTTAAGCATGTGACTCTCTAATTATTCTGAGCAGTTCAGCACTGTTCATATCATTGATTGATTTACTGAATACATTATATGTGTATGTAAAAGACCAACGAAAAAATTCGTGGGAATTAATGACGCCTATCGACACAGCAGCTCAATTATGAATGTTTTCCACTATAAATAGCTGACATAGTTAGTTAATATTGGACAAGGCCACGCGGTACCCACGGGTGAAAATACTTAATTACAATTAACCCATTTTAGTCGAAACACTTTTCGAGCGGGGGTTCAACATTCATCTTCTATTCATTTTTCAAATTACTAATTTCAACAACGAATTATTGGAAAAATTCAGTAGTTATTATTATTCGTCTGTGGAGGATTTCGGTGGCTGCAAACGAAACTGTTGCATCAACGGATCTTCCGGTATATTTTTCAAAGATTTGTTATTTAAATTTCCGAGCGTTTCGTGTTATTGTTGCAGAAGAGAATGCAGTCCGTCTCAGACGTGTACTTTCAAGTGTCCGCGAATAATTATGTCGCGATGCAACGGCAACGATAACACCGTTTTAACGAGTGCAGGTGCAGTGACCGGGTGAAATGCGTTGCAGTTGGCACGTTGCCCTTGACGAGTGTAACTGCAACTGCGACAGTCAACTCGAGATCGTAATTGCCGTGTCTGTGACAGGTTGATACATTTTCAGAAATCGTTTCCTCGAGTAACTGAACTTCTTCGACATTTCCATCGATCGATAAATCGATAAAAATGTGCAATATTAACGATACAGGAGAAATTGAAAAAATGAAAAAAATAATTCGGAGGCTCGTGCAGTTATCCTAATTGAAATGAAAAGTTACATTTCCCTTCATTTTATGCAATTTCGCAGTTTTATATTGGGTTGGTTAAAAAAATGTTGGATTATTTTATATTTGTTGGAACTGGAAGGAAATTACTTATTATGACTCCTGTCGAGTAATCAGACGCTTAATTCGGCCCAGTATTGTTTACAACTGGGTCAATTAAACGTCCAGAATTGTTTAACCCCTTCACTGCTGAATTTATCATGATCGAGAGGTACGCTTGTGCTGAATTTGTTTCACGTGTCCAACAATAAATAATGTTTGACAGTTTACAATTGTAATGTTAATTTTTCAAGTTCAAACAAGTTTGCCTTATTAAATTAAATTCAAAATCATTTTTCAAATTTTATTGTTTATAATACATAATATTTCCTTGCTGCTTAGTTTTCAAGTGAAACATTAATGGAAGGTGTTTATAGAAAAGTAATGAAATCAAACTAAAATTAAATTCGATGAAACTCTAGATTTATACGTTTTAGTAAAATAAAACAAGCAACAAAAACTTAAAACTTCTTTATAATTAGAACTGTTACTTATGAGATACCCGGGTAAACAAAAATTACCCGAGATCATGTATCTCATGAGACACCCGGGTATGAGACAGTTGAGACTAAATACCTATTACTCCTCGACCGGTTGGGTACACGGATATTCGGTATGTTTTACTCGAGTACTCTATTCATATTACTCGGATGTTTACAATGTAATTTATGTTTTTGCGATAAAACATAATTTATGTCCACTAGAATAGTGGAAAACGCGTGAAAAGGAATATCCTAGACTGGCAAAAGTTGCTAAGACGTATTTACATATGTTTACCTGCGACGTTTGGTAGTTCTGAACGTGTATTTTCCGCAGCTGGAAATATTGTTGTCTGAAAATGTTGATTTATTGGAATTTATGTACAAAAATAAGGATATCTAATTCAAAATAATTAATCGTTCCATTGTTTTATTATTTGACACAAAAATATACATTACCCGAAATATTATACACATCAGGGTAACACAAGTATAGTATTCGGGTGAATCGTACCGCATATTTTTCTGATTGTGAGTACCCGGGTACCCGACGGGTCTGGTGGGACTCGGTTAATTTTCTTTATCTTCAGATAGACCCGCGTATCCGAATAACCAGAGAATCCGGGTAGTCAGTAGTTGCCCTATTTATAATTAATGTGGCTTCTAGAATGGGCTACACGGAACGTCTGAGCTAGTATAGTGGCTATTAGCACTTCAATACTGAAAAGGATCAATAGACTACACATCAAAGTACGTACAATTTTCAGATATCCAAAACTTCGAAATATCTAAAAATCCTACAAATAAAAAAATATTCCTGATGCACCTAATTAGCAAGAAGAAAACACTTCACGTGTTTTTAGACCCAAACAAAATTTCGCGCGAATCAGGAGAAAGCTTGTCCCCGATCGTTGTGCTTTGGAAAAGCTTATCGAAGTCGAGGAAGCTCGTAAATTGCAGCAAAGTCGGCCGAAGTTTTCTCAAAACGGCGAGGACAATGGCGGACACATTTATGGTCCCCCATAGAAGCGGAGGTCCTCCCTATGGTTTTACGACGCGGGACAACCTCGTGCGCGCTGTTTCAGCAAAACTTGATCTCGAATGAGAATCCGGTGCTCCGTCGAAAAAAAGGACTGCAAGTTGCCTTAGAAGAAGCCCGAGAACCGGATTCCCATCGATGCGGACCGTATAAGGCTAACACGCAATTATAATCGAGAGATCGTTGTCTCTACGTTTTCTACTACTCGTTTTGGAGGAGCGGATCGTTCTTGCCGATCGGTCGAGATATCCAGAGCTACCAATTGGTTCAGAGATACGATTCAACGGGTATTTAACACGTTGTTCGATCATCGGACAGATATCTTGCCCCACTGATCGAACAGATCTTGCTTTCTCGATCAATCGATTCCTTCCCTTCTTTTTGCATCTAACCCAGGAGAGACTGGTGTAGTCGCAAGGAAGGTCCATGAACCAGTATAAAAATTCTAGCGAAAAAATGAAACAGATCTCTTGGTTCTACAGTATTAGAAAAGCTTAAGTCTGAAGTCATTCGATTCGAAAACATTTGCTTATGGAAATAGAGGGCGTCAAAGTCTGAAACTTTGATCAGAGATATCTTTAAAATTAATTAATACCTTTTAATGAAATTTTCTCATTTGAAAGTTGACTGTAAATAGAAACATTTTTGTAGGTACCTTTTTTCTCGTGACCTTGAAATTTTGTCTCATATTGGGGATTGAAAATTTAGGTAAATTTGTTCAATTCTAGTAGTGAATATTTCAGATCCCTTTGGCTTTGGAGCTGGGAAATTGTAATTTTTTATTTGTGCGAGATTCTACAATTTTCTATTGCGAACGAAATTGTAAAGAATAAATTAAAGCAACAGTGTTTTGGAAATGCAGAAAATAATAACTTTTATGGTTTTAATTAACCTGTCTAATGAGAGATTTTTCATCCTGAATGTTCCGTATGAATTAAAAGATTCAACCAGACGGAGTAATTTCAATGTGTAACGCAGGGCCCGCTGGCAACTAAATTATACTTAATCGAGCTTTGTAAAATTCAATTTACTGCCGCTGAAATTTGCACAATCGTACCGCGACGCATAAGTTCGTGAAACACGGTTTGGAAAATGGAATTCATAATGTTTCGTTCACTCGGTGATAATAAATTTTTCGACGAATTGTACACAAAATTTTCGTCGCGGAATACAGGATGCTTCAATGTGCATTGTAAATTCATGGATGTCACGGCGAATCAGATCTCTTTATGGCGGCGGCGATTTGATTTGATTTTTCCCGCTCGAGAGCTCTCAAATTGTATTAATATTTTCCAGAAGACTATACACGCCAGAATCGCCTGAGAGGTTGAAATTTAGGAAACTTAAAAATCCTTAGAAACTCTAAACGGTTCAAACTTGAAATCTTCGGGAATTTTAAATGCATCAAAATTAAAAACCTCTGCAGTTTCAAGTATTTTAAAATTGATCGATTTGGTGATTCTCAGAATTTTAAATTAAATTATTTAAAACTTTAGTACGCATTCGTAGCATCTGAAACTTCAAGGGTTTATCAATTCTAAGTATTTCAGAACACAGAGATCTAATAATTCTGAACATTGAAAAATTATACAACTTAAACAGTGAAAGAAAGGAATATTCATTGAGCGCCCTGGGATAAGGTCTGTTCAAACGCAAGACTGAATTGGAATTTTAATACTGTATCCTGAAGGGGACCAACAAATATCACATCTATCCATAGAATTGAAAAAGCTAATATTGTGAGTCAGAATATTTCTTCAGCCAACAAGAAGATGGTGTAGAGTGCGCAAGAGCTGACGACACTTATTTACTGCATTGTTTCGTCGTCCAGAGATGAAGCTTTCGTTGATTCGTATTCACGTCTCGCTTATCCTTGCGAATGCACTTCATCCGCACAATGGCAGGAAATTAATACCCCGTGTGGTAGACGAGGGGCCAACACGATGTCCTCGCACCAAGATAAGCGTAGGAGCTCTTTATTCGAGCAACGAAATTCCAAGGAAGCCTCCATGATAACGATGCAACTTTATACCTAGCCGCCTATCGCTTTTCCCTTGGAATTTTCGTAAATTTCCACAGAGACACGACAAACTTCCTTTGCATCCTTAAGCTCGCTAAACATTAACTAAGCAACAGAAAAGAAACTTCTCTTCCTTCGTGTGTTTAGACTACCGTCTTTGGAGACTGACGTGACTATATTGTGGAATAATTTTTTATAAAAGCTGAATTTAATCTCTGCAGGGATGAATCTGGTATAGCTCGAAGGAATGACGTATTTTTATAATTTATGTACCAGACGAAAAACTGAAAAGAATCCAATGTTTTAATAATTATATGTACAGTGGCGGGAAAGAATTTCCAGGCAGTACATTCTGTAGTTGTATTTTAATAAACAGTAATTAAAACGTATTTTAACCCTTTGACTACGGGCTACTGGGAAACGAAGCAACGGCTGCGTGCGGCTGAGCTGCAGTAGTATGTGGTGACCCACTGCATTGAACGCCGTTGGCCGTCGACAGTATACGGTAAGCGGCTTTGTCAAGCACCTATAGCAGTCACAGGTTTAACCGACATCATATTGGAGAATAAGTTACAAGGAAGAGTAAATTGTAATATATGATCCCCTTTTTTATGTTTATGGATATTAGAAATTCTTTAAATAACAATTATACAGGCGGAGTGTCGCAAACTTTTGCCACTGTGCGATTAGACTGTCTAGGTATTAAAACAGTGGAATGTGGATCATAACTTAAACAATAGAATTCACTGTACTGATAATTAAAGTTTGTCTATATTTTGATGAGTACGTTCCAGCATCCCTGAAGAAACTGACAACTAAAATTTCCTTAATGATTTCCTAAAAATTAAAATTAATTTTACATTAATTAAATTCCTAAAAGTTTCAAAATCCTCTCATAGTGTTCAAAATTTTTTCTGTGTACCTATGCAGCAATCTAAAACATTATCAAAACATCAAACCCTTCAAGCATTAACAGTGAGATACTGAAGCTCCTAAAAAGTACAATTTAAGGTTGTTTCGTAGCCCTCTGGTTTCAGGGGCTAACGATTTCGAGTTAAATAGCGAGGAGAGTGAATTCATCGGTGTGAAAAGTATTTGGAAAAAGCAACGGATCGTTTGAAGGCTGGGGTGCGCTTTAATCTGCGTGGGTGTTTAGTCTCGAGCAGCCAGCTCCCTTAGGTCGTCCTCTTTGCCCTTTCTTTCGCCCGCAAAGCGGAAGTTCTATGGAGCGGAAGCCTCGAGGACGTTCCCTTTTTCAACGGCGGAAAAGCTCTGGATCAGTGCATCGTGCACGAACGTGTGCTCCGTTGAATCGCCGTAGAAAGTTTCGTGTATATTACACCGCGTATGCCCTTTTCGCTTCGTTGTTTCGTTCTGAATTTAATGAAGGAAACGACCCTACGGAAATTTATTCTGTGAACCACTCGAAATTATTTTGAGACTTACATTATTATCGACGATTCTAAAAAATGGAAGACACACAGTGTGAACTGAAATTTGTGATACGTTTCAAACTGTGGAATATTCGTGTGAACTATTTGTTGCGACATTCAACATTTATGAATTTACGGAACGGGTAGTCATGTATCTCACCAAGTATACTTTAATGAAACTCAAATTTCTATTAAAAAAACTGAAGCTGACCAAAATATCTTGAAAACTTCAATTAATACAAGATAATTGAGTACTGCGTTGTATGGTCCTCTTTGAGCTATAGAATATTCCTCTGAACTATATTTTCTTAAATTTATGAAGTCATTGAAGTATACAGGATGATTTATACAAAATATAGTACTCATTAAAACAAACAAAAAGTGTTCAGTTAACACAGATTTACAAATCAATTCTAAATTTCGACAGAAGTAATTGTTTTTGAAAGAATCAATTTTAGTACCTCTGTTGGTCAGGCATTATATTTCTCTTTTTCAAGTACTATATGCCTCTAAATTCTTCAGCATTTTTTATGAATCATCCTATATATTGTATATTTAAATGAAACTCGTCTTCAATTAATTTTTGCATTTTTCGTAAGCGAGAACGAATGCCTCGAATCATTTAATCATGAAAAAAAGAAGTAGTTTTCAATGTCCTCGTGTTTCTTGTTTCATCGGTATCAAAGAAAAAGAAGAATAAAAGGAGAAGTGTCCCTGTGAAAAGCGGGGAGTAGTGGTACGTATCCAAGAATCCAAGGTTCTTCAAACAAACTTGAACCCTGGCTGAAAGAAAAGCTCACGGTTTCACGCTCGTCTCCCTTTTTCTCTATTTGCCGCCCCCTTCTACGTCCGTGCGTGCTGAAATAATCGCCAGAGCCCTTTCAAAACGGAGATATCGTCCTCGAGTCTCTTCCATGTTGAATGAAGGAATAGGAGAGACACGGACAGTCAGAAAGTGCCAGAGAGAGAAAGGGGGAGAGAGAGAGAGAGAGAGAGAGAGAGAGAGAGAGAGAGAGAGAGAGAGAGAGAGAGAGAGAGAGAAAAGGGGAGACAGATAGAGGATACTTCTTTATGGTCGAATCTCTATGGTAATTTAACTGGTACAGTCGTGCTAGAAACCACTCTCAAGACTGTTAACCATGATATATCGATATCTATAGCGCGTTTCGACTGCACCTCAGGGATTGCATGCGTCCTCCATTTTCTACGGTGTTTATAGAAAATTACATTTTTTTTACCAAACTTCTGTTGGTATAATCTCTTGTCCTACAATTATTGGTTTCTTTCCACCATATTTAATTATTTAAAATGAATTTTTTTTTTGCAAATTCCTCTAGACATAGTCTTGTCTTACAACTCTATGTTTCTGCATCATATTTAAAAATTTAAATATAGTAGAATGAGTCTCAAAGAAGCCTCGATACATAGTTTCTGAGAATCGATGTTTGACCGGAACTCATGTTTGCAACATATGGCTCAAAATCAGCGTACATGACTCACCAATGAGGCAAAGTTCTAATGTTTGGGCAGTATGGTGCTTCAGAAATTATTTCACCATGTAATTATTTATAATTCTTCAATCGGAAATTCAATTGTATATTTTCATATCGTTCATACAAAATTTGTATAATTCAGTACTTAAAAATAATTATGAACGTTCACAAGAACGTATATCCAATTTGACCTTGTTTCAAAATGAGCACAGTGCACCTCGATGCAAGCCTAGGGGCATCTTGTTTCATTTTTGCTATATTGCATTCGGTAAGAATATACATTGTGGTGCATGTCAGTCACTTATCGATTAGACTAACTAGCCACTGTCGCTTCAAACACAATATATCACATATCTCTGTCACCTTATGTTTTTATCCAAACAATAAACTAGAAACCTCCTACAATACTACGTAATAGTGTTTAAAATATAAATAAATAATAGAGCAATGAAGACTTGAAAGAAGAATATTTAATGGTGGAATATCAATGTGAGTTGCCATCTGCATCAGACAAGTGAATGACAAAAATAAGGAAATAATAAGTGTGTAAGGAAGATAAGCAGCGAGGCCGATAAGTAGTAAGCGGTCAGGCGAGTAAATGAATAAGTGTCCAAAGAAAAATACAAGACAATAAAGACAATGGTCTTTATTAAAGGAGTCAGTCGGTCCAACTCTCTGTTCCCCCGTCGTGCAGCTGTCGGGTACGGAGACTTACTTTACAACGCTTCTGTGCTACACGCCATTTTAATGAATGTGAGAGAGAATACGTGAGTCAGTCGCCGGTGAAGCACAATGGAAACGATCGCGTGGGTGTGCGTGAAAAAGCCAGGGGAGCAGAAAGTAACGATTCCTGAGTGTACAGTATGTCTGAAAGATTCTAAATTTGCAGGACACCCGATATTTACAGGACTAGCAACAAAAAAAATTGCATTTTTTGTTCTTTGAATGGTGTCATAGCTATTAAACAATAAAATTCTGAAATCTCCAAGAAAAACAATCCATGCACGTACTCATTATATTTATCAATAGTAAATTAAATTCAAAGAAAATTAAACTGCACAAGTGTGACGGTATCCCTGAACAAGTTCTATAGTAAAAATTCATTAAATGCGACTGGAATAAATTAATTAGCCCTTTTCGGTCGAGCTGGACTCGTCAAAATTATAACGATTGCCTGATGTTTATTGCAATTCCATATATGTATGTACTGACGATTATGAAAGCGGTCTAAGTCACATATTTCTTGTTTCGTGATATTTTGACTTCTTCGGTTTTATGTACGACTATTCTGCAAAAATGCTTTCATATTATTGTAACGTAACATCGACGTAACACGAAGTACGTGATAGATTCAAGTCTCTTAGATTTTTTATTTAGACCACTTTCATAATCACCATTTCGTTCACCCTAAAATGTGAAAAAGAAATAGACAGGAACTGCGACTCCGTGATTCGATAAAAAATGATTGAAAAAGTGTCGTCCAGCCTGACGAGGAATCTCACGAGAGAGTAGGTGGACAGATTTTTTGGCGAGTGTCGTTTAATCGACGGTCAAGAGGCACGTTGAACCCCGGATTTCAAGCGGAGATTGCACAGACTGCAGTCGAGTGCAACGAGGGAGAAGTGCATCGCAGCAAACACGTGTGTGTCGCTGGATGAGCCCGCTCGTATGCACCTGCAAGGACACGTGTCGCACACGACTTGGCAACTGTAGAAGACGAGAACCGTCTCTTCCTCGCTTCCACTACAAAATTTCGTCTCCTTCCCTCCCATCCTTGCCTCAATACGAAATTTTCGCTAGCGTCTGGCTAAAAGAAATTTCCCAGTATTTTTATCCCACGCGAACCTCTTCGGTTCGTCGAAACGACGGAAATTTCGGTCGGTGGACCGCTCAGACCGCTTTCGAGTAAATTTGTGAGCAAATGGAATGCAACGAAATAAATTTTCGGTGTAATATGATGGTAAATATATAATCGTGTGTTTTTTGTACAGCTTTACCCTGAGATTTTTATTTTTGAGAATTCTTGAGGAATTATCGTCTGAGTTTGGAGGAGAAATTTTCGTTGTAAATTGTACGGGGTGGACCAAAAGAGATACCTAAGTATATTAAAATCAAGTAATTGCATTTACTTTCACCTGTATGATTACAGTTTAATAATGCAATTAAAAAATGTAACTATTTGTGTTTTGGAGGAATGAACACATTGATGGTCGCTGTCACACATACGTGACTTCATTCATTCGAGTAACACGCATGGAAAATAAATAAATAAACGTACCCATCAGTAATCAAAAATAAATAGCCAAGTACTCATAAAATCACAAATCGTAAAGTAATCGATAGAAAAAGAATAATGTAGGAAGCTGTGTTACTTAACCCATTAACTGCTACAGACTCTCGACAAGCACGCACACCGTGTACTGCCAACGCCCATCGGCGTTCAATATAATTAATCGTTATGTACTACTGAACTCGGCCGTACGCAGAGTTCAGCTCGTTCAAAGTAGCCCGCAGTCAAAGGGTTAACTACAACCTTGCAAAAATTTAACAACGGCGATAAATCTTCCAAAAACATCTACGGTCATCAAAGTGTTAAAAATCTTGCAAAACAATTAATACAAGATTCGAAATAAAATATTATATATACTGTTTATTATTAATTATTAATTTGTTTACCAGCCCCAAGTGTTCCAATTTCTTCTCGGGTTTATATCGTACGTGTTTTCTGGCGAATGAAAATAAATAAAAAAAATATAGACACGCGGTGGATATCGGTGGAACGATCGAAAGTCGATATATCGATGGGGAATTCGACGTGACACCCTATTTCGACGGACCTTTGTAATCGCGACGCATACGCCAAGTGTCACGTTTATTTATTGTTTATTGCACGCACACACGAGTGCACTGGATGCAGCCGGGTGCAGCGATAGGGGTGCACGAAACGAAAATAGAACGGATCGATGGGGTTTTCAGCGTAGTAAAAATGATACGGCGCTGCTGAAAGTTTCGTTAAACCAATTGTCCGATTCTCCATTTTCATTAAAAAAAAAAAAAAAAAAGTTAAAAATAAATCGACGAACACGCGAAACTCGTGTCGATTTATTTTGATTTCAATGAAAATATTCATATACAATTAATTATTGAGGAAATGAATAATTTCCAATATGCGCGATATCATAAATCGTTAATATCTGTTTTATCAATTAAAATGAATAACTATTGCTCTTCTGTTTATATATTTCTATCTCGATTATCTTCTTCCCTGTATTACGTCACGTTGCACATTGTTCTTTATATTTGTTAATAAACATTCGAAGTTACTTCTACAGTTCATGCTTCCACTAGCTTACTACGGTTCGATCTTTACGCGCCTTACATCAACAATAATTTTTACTTATTATCCTTCGTTCAAATAACATAGTTAAACTTTTATTACTGTAATGATAATAATAATAATAATAATAATAATAAAATCTGGAGGTATAAGATTGCAAATTAATTACTCTTACAAATTGAAGCGTCTGGGTGACTAAACAAGTGGCTGATTCTAATAAAAAATACATAGATTCAATTAAAAAAATTCTCGCTTAACACACCGTTCAGAAATAATAATAATAAAATCTGCGGAAACGCTGGTCCGTATGAATTACTTCTTCCCCAAATGAAAGCGTCCCGGTAATTAAATACGTGGCAGATTCAAATTAAGCATCCTTCTATCGCGAGAGCAGTAGGCTCAAATTAAAAATTCCTCTTCCGGTGCAATGTTGGCTTTGATTAATTTTTATTCCGCCACGCGAAAAGTACTCCTCCTGACTCTTATTTAGAAGAATATTAAATCTTATTCCTGAATATATTAACCTGTTACCTGGGTCATTCTTGGTCTACGAGCACCTTTTGTTTGTAAATAAAAGTGAATAAAAATGAGATAAACTTTATCTTGAACGTCGCAGAGACATTTTTGAATGGCATGATAAATCATCTACTTAACAGGTTTAAATATACATTTTTAGACTTCAAACTTTTGATTTCTATAAATTGTGAATTCTTCACGAACATGGATATGTTAAATTGCATCAAGAATTGCAGTCTGTTTATGGCAGAGCAATTTACACAAGACCAGTTAACAGTTTCATTACATTCATTGTAATTTCGTTGAACCTACGTATAAATTCTTCTTTAAAATAAAAAAGAAAATATGAGAAGTACTCGACGAACTCAGCAATCGATATCAAATTTTTCATAGGACTGCTTCTAAGTGACCTAATAGAAATGAAGTCAAATAGTCACAGTCCACTGAGTTTTCAGAGTCAGCAGGCGAATAGAAACAGAGAATATCAAAATGAAAAGAAGGCAGGCAAGCAGAAATTACAGAATACACAGGTTGCACACATAGAACTAAATATTGCAACAGAAAGTGACTCACGAAATTGATCACAAATTTCCATAATTACTTTCCTTTCTTAATTCTGATATAGCTGACTAACTGCAAGTTTTGGAGACTTATTTAAAATATATTTTGTTACAGAGATTGTAACTTTGCTTCAAGATACGATGACTTAAGAAAATGATAAATAAAAGAACGTTGACACTATCTTACACATTTAAATGTATACAGCAGGACCTCGATTAATCGGATCGCGATTATTGCGTCTCTTGTTTACTAACAACGAACTCTTGTGCATACCTTACGATTCTCTTCGGCTCATACCTAACCTAATAGAAAGTTTAGTGATGGTGAAAAGTTGGCGTAAAAGCACTTATAAGTGCAAAATTGAAAAAAAATTTAAGCAAATATATATTTAGTTATGATTATATTATAAACAGAAATATATTTTCTCAGAATAAAGAGCTTATTTTGGTATATAAAATACGTTTTTTAGTTATTTCCGATTTTCCGATTTAAGCCGGTTCATCGAGGTCCTACTGTAGTTATAAATGCAGTGCCAGAAGGCAAGCAATAAATAAATACCACCACAGTCCACGGTGTTTTGAATTAAATCACCTAGAAATACCGAAAGAATTTCTCATTTTTCTAACAAAATATGATCTCTCCACGAACTCCGACACGCAGAAATACATAACCAGAGGTAGAGCCCATTTTTCCAAAGTTTAAACGATAACTCGCTCCGGCCTGGTCGAGTACAGTGAACTTCGCAGTCTGACAATTTAATAGAGCCAGTGGTCCATGGCGGAGGCATCGTTTTCACGGAATTTACGACAACGACGACGATTCCATCGGGCCCGTTCGCGATTTACGACGGCCGGGGCGCGGGGGTTGGAGGGTCAAAGTGCACAGGGTGGAAGGAACTATGGCAAAGTAACGAAGCGAAATCGCGGTGACAAAGGGAGACGTTAATGAGCCAGACGGCGGGTGGAATTGAATTCGATGGCCGTGCAATCGTTCTAAAGAGGAATTCCACGCTGGAATTTCAACAAACGTTCCTCCGTGCTGCGCCGGACACACCGTCTCGAACTCCAATCCACTCCTGTATTATCGAAAACACGCCGCTTCCTGTCCATTGAGTCCAACCGTACTATCTTACTGAACTATCAACGTGTACAGCTTCAAACAAAAAATTAAAATTCGTTGAAATGTACAGGGTGAGCCATTCGTATCTATTTATTGTATACATTCTCAAATTTTGTCAATCTTACTAATCCCTTTACCCAAATTTGGAGATAGAGCAATGGTAGGAACTGGAGGAGACCACTATCTGTATTCATAGTATGTATCAATTATTGTTTTCTTTTTAATGGCAAAAAACGAAAAAACTTTCCCACAAACCCAATAGAATATTCTGTATAATTTTATTCGAGATTTTAGAGCAACAATTTTCAAAATTCGCAGTTAAGGCAGCAGAAATTCTAACTGTTAAACCAACTATCATTCACACGATGTCCATCTAACATAAAATTCTTATTTTTAACCACAATAAAATCTGCAAAATGTTTCCTTCGATTTTAATCAGTTAGCAACGAATCAGTGATTTCACCGTGTAACGATGACGCGGGTTCAATTTTAATTAGACAAAATCGAGTCGTCGTGGAAAAATTCCGTCGTGTTCGCTCCGACGGCCGGGCAATTAGCGAATCCAAGGGAGGCGTTAAAAAGTTTCAGCCGGAATTTCAGTTTCGGTTCACGGAGGCTGCTGGGGATAACGAACGGTTAATTCGGGAGAACGGAGATTGCAGGAAAAAAAGAGGATAATAATAAAAAGAGGTGGGTTTCCGGCCACGCTGCGTCGAAAGGAACTGGCGAATTTTCGCGTTGCGCCACTTCCGGTCGAAGAAACCGCTTATCGGAACGCGTCTCCGCGATCCAAGGCTGTCGAAAATTGCATCGATCCGACGATTTGAGAAATCGACGTTTCAAGGCGAGTCGACCACTTCTCACTCCGACAACCAAATAATCACATGCTAGAATTCATATAATTTCGAAATCTCTAGATATGTGGTAATCGATTACTCAAAAATGTTTTATTATTTCTAACGAATCGCTTGTCATTATCGCTTCACGCGTTAAATTGCACAAACATCTGTACAGCGATGAATTAACAAGTGTTCTCATGTTTGTTCCAAGAAATTTATTGACTGCAAATTTCGACATTGCAATTTGCATCGGTGTTTGCACAGACGGTACAGCTGAGAGGCAATAAAAAATGAAGCGTTTAACAAACGATTTGGGTAATATTGTAGCGATCAACTGAGATTTCTGCCGATGATGCTGATGCCGAGGAATGTAGATAAGATGATTCTTAGAAGCTCGATAATTAACACATTGGCAGCCGTCGACGTAGTTCTACGTCATTTTAAAATCAGTAGCTGGTTACCGCTGACGTAGTTCTACATCATTTTATAGCTGGATACCGCTGGCGTAGTCTAACGTCATTTTATATTTAGAGCGAGTTATGTGCATTTTATTATTTATTTCAGTTTTAAACAACATGTGGTTACAAGCATGATATTATAAAACATTTTTTATTTTCACTCTCATTTTAATGCCAGAACCTTACGGCATTCAGCTGTCAATTTTGGGGAATTGTATGTGATGTCCAGCAAAGACTATCGCGTCAGAACCGCCGGCAGCGAGAGTGTTAATTATGAAAAATAAAATGTAGCTAATTCGTATTGGTTTGGAAGCAGCGATAGTTCGTTCGAGGTTGAACCTTTGACTATGGTTGACCCAGACATAGGACACCACCGGACATAATACAATATAGTAAGCTGATCGTACATATATTATGAAACACAGTTCAGAATTTTTTGGACCATGTAAAAAAAATTAAACCAATCAATAGGAGGAATAATCATTAATATTTAAAATAATCATAGGAGCTGCAAAACATATGACACACTATACTGTCGTGTAGTACCCAAAGGATCAACATTTTCCCACATGGACCCTCATTGTAAATTTCTAATCAATTTCAAAGAAATTTACAACGCCATAGCACATTCTCCTAATTACTACGAAGAGTAGGAATTTACAAAGAAACCAGATTCTGAATATTTCTATCCCTTATTCATTTCTGTTTACACGTTAACTGTTAAGATTCGAACTTCAATTTACATATTTACAACAACAAACAAAATATTTATGTTTTACTAGTCTGAGCATCGTGTGCTAGAAAAAAAGGATCTATGGTTCCATCAGCACCGTTCTGAGAAGCTCCATCCGCTTGAAATTCGATTAGCAAGTTCCCCGATGAAACTATCCTCGTTCTCGGCCTAAAACGCGAGGAATTTCCAATCAGCCTGGTTATCGGAGACAAATTGCCGGCAGCGTGCACGAGACGAGAAACAACGACGAGAGAGAGAGAGAGAGAGAGAGAGAGAGAGAGAGAGAGAGAGAGAGAGAGAGAGAGAGAGAGAGAGAGAGAGAGAGAGAGAGAGAGAGAGAGAGAGCGGAGCAGACGACGTCGACAAAGGAGAAATAATAATGGCGTAATTCGAATGGAGGGAAGATATGCAAGGACGTATCTTCTCCCGTCTCGCTTTCGGAGTCCTGGAGCTTCTGCATCGAGCAGGAAACGTCGTTTCCACGCTATAGAGCTTTTGCACAAACGCGATCGATAAGGAGTATAATGTGTCTAAAAAAAGGTTCGAAATTATGGAGACGTATAACAGTTAAAAAGAGGAATAAAACATGTTTAATGAACATAGGTCCTAAAATTAATTCTGTGAGGGTTATGGTCCTTTGTAGATGCATCAGATTTTGATACAGCCCTTGCGGAGGACGCTCATTGGCGTTCGGTCAACGTGCTTACGAAATCTGCCAATAAGTTTTCCGCATGTGACGGGGTACTTTGGACAAATGAGGAATTTATTCAGTTTGTATTTGTGGACCGTTTTATATTTATAAATAAAGGTTCACGGTAGCTAACAGGACGCTTAGAAAGTAATAAAAAATGTGGTGAAGAATTTTTAATATACTTAATTTCTGTTTTAGAAATTTTTCTAGCCTGTACAGGTATTGCAAAATGAATTTTTCAGTGCAGTTTTAAAATTGTGCAGATTTCTAATGCATACAGATTGAACTTGGTTGATGTAGCTACAGTGAAAAGGGATCGAAGCTTTGCTGAAATTTGTAGGATAAAAATGAACCAGCACGGACCATAAATTGTTAGAGAATCTCTCGCATAAAGATGGATTGATCTGGATGGAACATCCGACACAAAAATGGGTCAAGCTTTCTTTAGAATCCCAATATACAAATGGGTCAACCTGTTGACACTCTTAGCGCGGAAAATGGGTCAAGCGTTCTTGAAATATTACAATTTTTCTGCATAATCGATTTCATGTACACAATATTCTTATTTAGTAACAAATTTGCTGGTACCTTCTGTATATAAAATATCAATTACTGGGTTGAGTCATAAATAACTTCCGATTCGTCTTGTTAAATCTATTAATTAATTTATTAAAAGATAATCTCTTGCTGCTTCCGCAGCATATCTGAGTGCAGGCATGATTACCTTCTAATAAAAGTACAAATTAATAGTCTAGGTGAACCATTTGCTACTATATCAATTCAAAATGTACTCCATTAAACAGTTCTATATATCTATCTGTTGTATCAATATTAATTAGACTTACATTTTCACATTAAAAAATTTAATAGGTCAATTCTAAAAAAATCTGGTCTACTTATCTACTTTACTTAACCCAATCTAGTAAGTCAAAATTTGTATAAAAAACAGTGCCAACAACTTTAATAAACAGAATAAGCACTCAAATAAAAATGGCGGTTCCTAAAGAGGACCCGAATAAAAAAAAAGTGGGAAAAATGCTCAAGAGGATCAACGCGTTGCGAAAAAAAAAACAGAAGAAAAAGAAGATGAAGGGGCAGAGACGCAAGCGACACTTGCTCGCCTCATGAAACAATAACAGCTAATAAGAGGCAATTGTTGATGGCGCGGAAGTAATAGAAGCATCTCGAGGAGTCGAATAAAACTGCTGATCCATCTGTTCGTACCGAAACGATAAAAAAAGGTGCGTCAGCTGCTTACTGAATAATCCGCGCTCTTAGGCGATTCCGTTATCCTCCCAGCTAATCGTCGTCAATAAGAGGGGCAAAAAGAAGTGGAAGACGTGGAATAACCGAGGTTCGTTCGCTAGAAACAACCGTCACGGACTGCCAAGCGGATAATCGACTTCTTTCGATTTCATCCGAAAGCTATTCGAGCTTTCCGCTCGCATAATTTTAACGAATCATCGAGCAAATCACAGTGTTTCCTGTAGCCGAGAAAACGAGGAAAATCAACAATTTCGAACGGATGGTAAAATGTTTAATAAGTGGACATTTATGGTCGAGCGTGGACAATGGAAAGTTCTATTAAATATGAAAATACTATGATACGCTTATATTATACATTCTGCCTAATATTTTACAATCTGAACAAACTATACTCTGGATAAGAAATTGCATGATTAATATACTTCGTGGACTTCAGAGTCTGGACAATCTAATTTCACGTAATCGTCTGTCAATTTTTCTAACTCCAACTAACCCTACGAATTTTTATTTTTATTGAAAAAAGTTTTAAACATTTGACGTAACGAACGATTGTATAATACAGACTTTGATAAGTGTCCCAGAATTGTTACAAATTTTCTGAAAGCCTAGACAAGTAAAAAAATTAGTCTTGGATCTGATCGTCTCAGTTTTCCTACAGAGAGTTAATGATAAAAATAATTATTCTGGAAACTTTAAACAATAAACGAAGTACACTCTGCGCAAAAATTCTAATAATCATACATTTAATTCTTAATATTTTGGAGAATTCTTTAAAAATTTTCTAACGATTTTCTGCGAATTTCTAAAACCTTGATGCACAATTTCCATAAAACGCGTCCGATAATTCAATAGGATTTCATAATCGATTCGGAACGATTGAATTGCACACGTGTGGAACGTTAATCGATAATCGTTCAACCTCGACAAAGAGGATTGAGAGGCTCTGCGGAAAGGGAGCGAATACACAGATCTCATCGACAGCTCTTTTCATTGCCAACACGTTCTTCCGAATCGGAAGAATAGTTGTCGACGGAGGGGAAAAAGTGTAGCAAAACGGCAGACACGGCTATGGTCGTCAGGTCTGTTAGACGATGACAAACGCTCGCTATCAACTTCCTGTTAGAATTGATATAGATGCACAAGAGCCCTGGCTCCTACGTTAACCCGACGAAAGGGTCGTTGATCCGATGATAGTTCAGCAAGTTATCGTTGCTTTTTCATTGACGAAACGCTTTTTGCGTGGGAACCCGTGAAACACAGTTACTGAATCGTGCAGTACCCTGACTTTATTCGTTCATTCACCACTAACCTTCGGTGTATGTAATCGCTATGACAAAGTCACTGAACGGAGATTTATTCTCTTTTCTACTATTCAATTTTTTTTTAAATTCTCTGTGTACCGATTTTTGTAATCGATTTTCGAGTAAATATAGTGACACTCTTATCAGTTATTTTCTGTTATTATTCATACGCCACTTTTCTTCAGTGTAATTATTAGACTACGGATGTTTATGCAATTTAACAGATTTAGATATCTGAGAAACGCACATTTAAAATTGAAAAATAAAAAGTACATTTTTGTACAGTTTTGTCAAAGTTTCGTGTCTGTAACTGTATTATACATCAATTATATGGGACTCTAAACATGTATATTTATACAAACACCTGCAGTTTTCTAATCATGTTTCCTGTTACTTTGTAGGCAACAGTTTTCTGAAACGGGATAATCTTGAGTCACCTATATGAATAATCGGTATTTCCAAAATGCGCAGATCATCATACAATATAGTATTAAATTGAGAAATGTTATTCTACTCTAACGGACAATTATGGTGGAAGTATGTGTTTCAATTTTGAATTTCTGAGAAAAACAGTCAATCGATATTTATAATCCACCGTCAGTTTCTGTGAAAAATAAAATACCGTGTGAAACAAGTTTACAATTTTTTAATCTTTGAATCTAGAAAACAGTGAATGCTACCGTTTCGTATTCGTTTTTACATTCGAAACGAGTGTCTGGCAATTTTACCGAGGCAAAAAGCGTTCGGCTCGAGTAAAACTCAAATGAATAATACAACAAACAATGCGACCGTATGAGGACGAAGCAATTTCACGTATTCGATTTGTAAGACATCGTTTCCCTTTCACTCCCTGGCAAGCTCTAGATTTCCATCTTGGCGGTAAGAGCTTTCAAAACGACCATAAAGATGTCAACGATTACTCGAACGTATGGTTCCGCTTATCGATAACAACGTACCCTAAAATAGGAACAATGGTACCGTTCAATCTCTTACAACAAGAAACTCGTTTAACCTCTGTTTACATCCTAATGATTACTTTGGATGAATAACCTCTTTTCGCATTATCGTATTTCATTGGAATCTTCATTCTTATCCACTCGCTATCAGTGCTATTATTATCCTACACAATGAAAAACATTTCATTCTTTTACAACTGCAAGTCTGCAAAAGAAACATTCGACGATTGCACAGTCGATTTTCACAGAAAAACGAACGCTGTACGCAGCGTTAGAAATATTAAAATAATAAAATTATGAACATATTCTCTGTTGCATTCGATGCAGAAATATTAAATGTTGTGAATTTGCATTACCACGAAGTCGAACGGTGGTGTCCGGTATCTCAGATGCATTCGATACGAAACCATTCGATCGTGTCCTACGCGACCGAACAAATGAGAAAAAACATATACGCCGTGGAAAACATTTTCCCGACACGGCAACCGTGTCATGTTAACACACAGAAGCATAAAGTGCGTCGATAAACCGTGTCCGGGCGGGTTTATCGAGCATGCAGTTTTTTTGACAGCGATCTGTTTACCAACAAGCGGCCGGCCATTTTCGAGCGCGCGTCTCAGGGCGTAACCAAGGGCCAAAACTCGGGCGAACCTACCCTAACCTTGAGCAAAGTCCCTTCGCACGGGTTGAGAAGCGGATTCTCTGTGCACTCACCCTCCGGGTAGGCTTGTTTGCTCTGCACGAAGTCGATGAACGCGTTCGTAACATTGTACAGCTGTCCCATGCCCTTGGGGTTGAACTTCGTGGTGGCGTTGTAGGGCAACCCGGTGGTGTTCACTTTTGTGTAGTTGAGAGCCTGCGAGGCCATGATCCCGTTCAGCTGTCGGTCCAGATCCTCGCTGATCACTCGCATCTGATTCGTAAACGTTTCCTGACCGGCCACACGGCACGCCACGAAAATACAGAGTAGTGTGAGAACATAGAAACCATGATGCACCACGGTAGGAGGCCGAGAAACACGAAAATTAGGAGGAACCATAACGGCGACCTGCGCCCGGGACGCGTCGCTACACACTAAGCCCCTGCGTAGGGAGAGAGGCACGCGGAACCGGACCATCCCCACCACTTCAAGGTTAGGCTGCGCGCGCAGGTTCTGGTCCGATCGTTCCCTTCGTTCGACGACCCCTGCACGCTGTCAGGTTATGCTATGAGCAGTGTTTTCTATCGTATATAATATTGGTTAAACAAATGAATATTTTATATAATCTCGTTCGAAGTAGACTTTACTGTGCTTATGGCAGAATTTATATGATGGATACACTACAAATGTTTATACAAATATTTGTTTATAGACTTCCATATTTCCTAACTTAATGCACTTAAATAAATGAAACTTCAACAAGACTGCATCTGTTCTGCATAATTTTTATTTTGCTAAGTTATTAAATATCCATCATGCACCAATTTCGACATGTTAAATTGGATAAACATCCGCAGTTTAGTAATGTACGTTATGAATTTTCTATAAAAACTGAACTATACTGGAAACTATTTTGCAAATACAATAAACATTTAATGAGAAGATATCACAATAATGTTTCTATAATACAATTGCCACATTCTTCGAATCTTCTTGTGCTAAACAAATTATTATTTATTCAGATACTTAAAAAATTGTGTAGTTAACACGTTGAACGCCGTGGTGGTCACCGGTGACCGACACTTCAAATTTAATTTAATTAAATAATTATTGATTGTGGCAAAATTCTGAGCGAACTTCATACTGACACAATAATGTAGGAACAGAAAAACACGACTGAGTATTCAAATCTATTTTTCTTTACGATTTATATAAGAAATAGTAAATTATATCGTGTCTGGTTAGGTACGGCCGTTTTCACTGTGGCGTTCAACGTGTTAACAATGATATCCTATTTAGAATTAGATTAAAATAAACTTCTCTCTTAAGAACGGAAAACTTTTTGAAGAAAGGAACAAGCATAATTAAAGTAATTGTAATTGTGAATTTGTGCTTGAGGTTACCTTTAGAAACATTATTTACGGATGGCTTAATATTTCAATGGAATTGTGTGTATAGAATATTGTATGCATTTTAGTGTGACATATCGGTAATAAAAATGTTTTTAACTCATTTTATAACGATGCTGACTCTGTGAATATTCCTGATTGGCTCGTTTCGTTCGTTCACTGACTTTTCATTCTGTTTCAGTAGATTTAGATCCTATGAGATATTGTATGGACTTTGATGCTATATTGAACAAATAGAAATGTTTGTAATTTACCTTACACTATTTTGTAATGACAACATGTTGTATAAATTAACGTATTGTGTATCTCGGTTTTAAACCTTCTTTCTTCGATATCCTTATGGCGCCAACTTCACCATGAGAGTATCTGATCCGTACGTTCCGCTCAGTCAACGTCCACCGTTTACGAACGCTATTTCTTCAGACATACAAGTTTATTTACACAAAACAACCATCTTTTAGAATAATATTTATATTATTATTTTTCTGATAGAATAAAAATATTGTACTTTAGAGTCGTGTGACATCCTTCTATACAATTTCACAGATTTGTCTTCGCACAGTTTTATCTGACCTCAAAATGAACAATAAGAAATTATCCCCAGATAGCCCTTGAAGTTCACTACACAAAAATATTTTATAGCATCAAACTTACCTACATATTCTACATCCATCTGTATTAAAAATCTACGATATAACAAATAAAGAAATTAACAAAAATATTTTACACTGTTTTACTTTCCCTGAGCGTTTTCCATTGGTGCTTGAACTTCATGTTCCTATTCCGCTCGTTCCTCTGATTTATTCTTGTGAAGCAATATTTATCAGTCTCCACAAAAATCCTTATAATGTATATTCACAATTGAAAGTGAATAAAAATTGTATTAAAGTCTAAAGATTGTTGTACGATTTACTTTTCTATATTGAAGAACTGGAATGTAGATTAGGATGAGACAGGACATGAGGATCGATTTTCCCGCCTTTGCGCGATTGGTTGAAGCGTGCGGGACCTCGAGAATGGACCAATCGGAGCTCGCCATTTTCCCCGGGAGTTAGAAACGCGTGCCCTTGCTCCTTCGCGCGAAGGATTGCGTTTTTAATTAAACATCACGAGCGCTACGATTGTTCTCGAGGCTTAATTGCAACGGCGAAAGGAGGAGCGAGATGCAGCGGGGAATTAGCGTGAGAATCGTGACGAAAGATGTATCTCTTACGTCATTTAATTGACTCAATGCAACGTTTCACGTGAACTTCGTTTAGACGATTCTCACGTCGACACTTTTCTTTTCTCTTAATTATCGACGATTCTGAATGCAAATTTCGTTAGATTAACAAATACGTATAAATGTCGTTGGATTAATGATAGCGGAATTCAAATGAAAAATGTTGTAACAATTGTAGATGCGTCACCTGAGAATAAAATGATACCATAGTCTTTTCTGAATCCCTTCTTGTTTACTTCTAGCCTGATATTCATTAACGTGACAATTGGACTCTTGATAACTATAGGAATTCTCATGAATAGAGATAATTTTTGTATAAAACATAAAGTAGCTTCTTAGTCATGAGTCACTGATGTATCTGACTTTCTTTTTTAAGTTTGTTTGTTTTCTAAGAATTTATCTTTTATAATAGTTTATCCAGCTTATAGGAAACGGTTATCTGTTATCTATGTAACAGATAAACAGATCGGCCTACTGGAATCTGTTTGATCAATTCCATTTTCTTGTTTTCACATTTACCTCTGCCATTATGTGTCTTGTCACAATCGTCAGAATTCAACAATTTTATCTACTAATCCTTTCAAACCTGATTTTCATCAGATTTCTAGATTACAGTAGAATGATCGATGGCTTCGTTTGAAAGAATTTAGAAAAAGTGTCGTTTCTTCTATTATCCCAACATGGTTCGAGGTCAATGCCGTGTTTATTGGAAAATTTGTATAAAAAAACAGACTCTTGGAAATCAATGCACCTGCAGTCGCTTCTTTTTCGTCGTGTCGCTCCAAACCAACCCGTTCAAGCTTTCACGTGGAGATCCACTTTTAAAGACCAGTTCGATCCGACAGCAAAGAAATAAAAAAAAATGGAGAGATTTCCAGTAAAAAGTAATTCCACGTAATTAAGAGGAAAGTCTCGCGGACTGAAGCTTAATTGCGGAGCAAATAAACAGTTTACGTCGCGAACTTCACTTTTTTCGATAATGAACTTTCTTCAGGAATCATTTACGAATAATTATAATTCAATTTAGCAAATTAAACTCAGCGAATTTAAAATTTCATGTACAAGATAGACTCGTTAAGATATACTACATACTTTCTTTGTAAATTACAAATTTTACCAGTAAGTGTTTTGTGTAAATTTCGGACAATTTTTGTTTGCTTAAAATAAATTATAGAGTTTTTGTTTGCTTCATGAAAATTGGTGAGCACAGAAAATTCAGCGAGGTACTGTAAATCGCTATAGTTTCTCGTCAACGGGTATGGTTGACACATAACAGACCGCAGAAACGGCGAATCCAGGTCACGACATCGAAAACTGCATTTCGATCGGTTGTGCTGCCTCTGTTTTCTGGTGACCCGAAAACCAGATCCCAGCCACCGGTTCAAATGAACCGAAAAACGCGGCCAAAATTGCGAGGAATCTCGCAAACTCATATTCTACACCAGATAGAAAAATTTTAAATATTGAAATGACTGACAGAATTATAACTTAGGAGCACCTTAGTTCATTAATAAATTTTATATCGATATTGTTGCATTTGAATAAGAAAAAATCGATTAGGAGTATCATACACCAATTTAACGAATATTCTGCCATTATTATCCTACAATAATGTATAATTTATTGTACCTAAAAAATAAGGAAGCCACCAAAAGACTTATCAGCATTGAAAATACTAATTCTGACCTTTAACGAATTAACAACAACCTTGACAGTGTATATTTAATTCTCACTACAAATAAACAAAAAGTTATCAACTTCCAGGCTATTACAGCGCCATTAATTCACCATACTCCTACAACCATTCCCAAGTAAAATGTTTCAAAACTTGAGAAATAGCATGCAATATTTGAAAGCATATGATACTTATAAAAACAACTACAAAAATCTTTCTGAACATTTACAAAATTCCATACAAATTCATATGGACAGGAGAAGAATTTTATAAATTCTGAGTAAGGTCCTCTGATGCATTGGTGACCCATAAGGAACGCAGTAAACAATAACAATAAAAAAATAAGAACAACTCTCGGTCATCTTGAATGTGAGAAACTTGAACCGGGCGGTTCAGAAGAATTCTGCAGGGACACGAGAGGCTGTATATCTTCCGGGAGGAATGGCTCGGGGTATTTCGGTGTCCAAAGTTGGAACTTTCGCGAGACTGCAGCTTGGAAAGTTGAATAGCCGTGGAAACATGCTTTGACGTTTCGTCCGGTGGCATGATAAGGACCGAGTTTTCTCAAGGACCGCCGCCATTATGGCGAAACACCGAATGCTCGTCGAGTAATTCAGCGGCTGCTTCTGTTCGCCAACTGCTCTCCTCAGCAACTTCTTTTTCCAAGCGACGAAACTTTCCTGGATGAACACCTTCTCCTACGGAAACAGGCTCTCATCGAATCTCTAGGCGAATCAATGGATTTTCTCGATCTATCATTTACGTTATCATTGCCATTATCGGGGATTTCAATCGCCTGTGATCGTCTACACGGAGTTTACATGAATCAATAATAAGATATTAAAGCGTCGTTAATGACTGACGATGGAAATTTCAGTATCTCCTAATCTGACGACGAGACACTGATAAATTACGATTGACACTTTATCAATCTAATTTTGTAAAACCGTTTCTCTATTTTTTTTATTTGCGTTGAATTAAAGAGGATGAAGGAGAAAATGGCACAGGTACCATTAGGTTTTCTGTTAGATGTCCAGAATTTTTTTAACATAAATTACTGTATGCGCATCCCTTTACTTCAAGATCGTGCTTAGGGGTCATTCACCTATTTTTAATCAAGGATATGTTAATAAAAAAAAATATATTGTTCTATGGAGAGAAAACTATTTGACCTTGTCTGCACTACAACTTGTTAACAATGAATACTATAGAGTCCAATTAAACGAAAATACAGTTCTAATGATCTGTTTTCCTAGTTTCTAGTTTTGTCTTTGTTTATCATTTTATTTTCACAGGATAAAAAAGCGAGTCTCCATTTGTTTACATTGGCTGCACTTCACCCGTCATAGATCACTGAGAACCTAATAGTATCAACTTCAACTATATTTTTCCCAAGGAATGTGAATTAAAGTCTTAGGCTAAGGGTACGGGAAAGAAAGGTGTGATGATAAAGGTGCAATTAAAGTAACAGAGGGCGTAGGAAATGCAGCGACTCGGGGACTGCGCCAGAAAATAGTTCGTGTGCTTCCAGGCATGGTGAGCCGGTTTAAAATTGGCAGAAAACTAGGCTACATACCACCTGACCCTTCGCGTGAACTCTGCCGTTGTGCAACCTCTGTCATTCGCCGAAATGCATCTTCGAATGTCTAAACAATTGCGTCTCGACGTCTTATCTATCTCTACTATCTCACCTTATGAACTATCAACTTCTTTTCCTACGAGACAATAAATACTAACATTACGTAGTTACAAAAGCCTCTATAATGATTCTAAACTTAACAGTTTGTGAATTAACCCTTTCAGCACTATGACCTTGCACATGAGTTTGGAGAAATATTCACTGTGAGCCAAGGTCCTACATGTTTGGGTTAGTTTTCCTCCTTAACATGCACAATTCAATAGAAAAATTGTATGTCAACAGTGATTCTAGTTTGTTTAAAAAATTGTCAAAGGTAGGTAATATTCTGGACTGTCCAGAGAGTTAACAAATTAAGAACATTATCGACTGACATTTTTCAGGTTTAAAAGAATAAAACTTGTCTCATGTGTATTCTGTCTATGAGGTCGTTGACATGTTGCTCAAAGTCTCAGAGCTGAAAGAATTAACTATTCTAACGCTTACGCTTTCTATGATTTGTTAAATGAGTCTTTATGAAACACGATGAATTAGGAGATCGAGAAAACTCGATGTACCGTCGAGGAATCGGGACGAAGGAGTAACATGTTCATTTAATCGGTTTAGGCAATTCCTTGGCACAGGTGGACTCGTCCGATGGGATTTTTGGCACCTCCAACGCCGATGCCAAGCTTGCATCCTCTTGTGGATTCACCCAGTTCGTTCTGGAAATAAAAATAAAAAAATAGATTGTCTTCTTGACAGAAGATTTTATATAATACAGTTTTACTGGTTCAAATTTAATTAAATTAGTCGTGAAATCGACTGGACCGACAAAAGCAGACTTTCATTAAGAAAAAATTTTACAAATGAAAATAAAAAATAGATTGTCTCCTTTTCTTGTCTCAGTCACCATTTTCTTGACAGAGGCCTTTGTGGATGGTCCATTCAATTTCTTGGACTTGCAACCTGATGATTAATCTTCAACATGAACAAAATAAATAAATCCACAACATGATTTCTAAATCCCAGAGAACAACGAAAAATAACAATATTTCCTCATACTATTATCTGCTCCGTTATCAATGAAAAACATTGTAATTTTTAAAAAATAATACAACAATCCTAACAAAAGAATCAATCAATCTTGTATCACTACCCACAGACTTACTTAACAATGATAATTGTATTCTCAACTAGAATTCACGAGCCCAATTTAAATAATACAAAACAGAAATACCTGAAGTACCATTTTAAGATCACGCAAGACTGTAATTAAGCAATAGTGTTCTCCATCTCATTGTCAGCACGTTTACCTTTATCAGATAAAAACAATACAACTGCACTCGACGAATCTCCTATCTATACGAAGCGATTAGCAATAAAAGGAAAATATCGTACGAATTTCAATAAAGATAAGAATCTTATCAGTCTGCTGTGGATGATCATGTGCAACAATTTACGTCTGCATACGTAACTAAAAATACCTGTTCGCGGATGTAACGCTGTCGATTTCTTCCATGGAGTCTGCATTAAGGTCATCGACGTTCACGTCATCGCTATTTAAATCAATCTTCTCTGTACCCATTGTTTGGCTGACATTCACATTACTCTGACTTTCGTTGACCTGAGTCTTCGTTTCAGAATCGCCTGCAACTGCGTCCTTCATCGATCCTCGATCATCCAACGTTTTGTGTCTTTGTTCCACGTTCGCGTATTGCTCCCATTTCGAAGGTAGATCTTCTATCTTATCAGGATATCGATGCAACACGTTTTTCTCGTAATAATACTGCCCTGGCTTGCGGATTATCGGGCTATATTTGTTCGTTTGTGAAACCAGTGGCCTTGGAAGCTCGCTCGTCACTCCACCTTCTATACCATCGAGCTTGTATCCGGACTGTGTCATCGTTTTTGTCGCTTCCGTCGGTGTACCGTGAATCCTCGACGGCTTGGGTTGCGTGACAGCCTGATAAGAGCCGTTTACCTTATCAACCTGATCGCGGAACGGCTTTCCCGACGCCACGTGAGATTGATTGCCCTGTGAATTGAGCCTGTCAACTTTATTTCCATTCTGAACAGGTCTTAAATAGTCTGGAGTCTTTGATTCATCTGGACCAGGTGTCTTGACAGTATACTTAGGTGAACTGTCAGAAATCTTTTGATTGTTTGCATTGATAGAGGGTCTCCCAGTGAATTTGGTCGAATAAGCTTCATTCTGATCATAGTTTGATTGAGTAGGAACTTTTTGATGAGCTAGCCAATCAAGATTAGTCTGAACAGGTCTTTGATACCCTACGCTTTTTAATTCATCGTTTGGACCAGGTGTTACGACGGAATACTTTGGTGAACTATCAGCAGTCCCCTTTTTGTTTTCAATAATGGAAGGCTTGCTAGGATATTGGGTTTGGTAAGCTGAATTATCAAATTCTGGTTTACTGGGCCTTTTCTGATGGGCTGGTATAGTGGACCAGCCATCAGGATCTGCTTGAATTGGTTGTCTACTCGGTTGAACCTGATAAATAGGTCTATTCTCATCAATAGGCCTTGATTTATAAGAAGACACGCTAGACCAAGTGGTATATTCACGATCAGGTGTCTTAATTTCTACGTTGGGTTTACCAGCCGGGCCGTATCTATCATTCTGCGAGTTCCAATGACTCTGTTGATTAATTTGTTGATTGTTAGGTCCGTTTTCGTAGCCCTGCGAGATCCAGTGCTGTGGTTTCTGCCAATTAGCAATCCCATTGTATGCATACTGGTTCCCTGGGGAGTCATAAAGAGGTTTGGATGATAATTGTCCTCCTGACTCGTGCTGAGATGCATGAGCAGACCAAGGACTGGCTATAAGTTGATCCTGAACATACTGTGGCCTGTAATTACCAAGAATCTCGGATTCTTGGTGTGGTCTCTCTGTGATTGGTCTCTGATAGTTGGTGTAGTAAGTGTACAAGGTTGGCCTGGGACTGGTTGCAGCATAACTCTCAAAAACAACATCACTGGTCAAATAATCAGACTGATAACCGTGATGCAGAGGATTTGGATTGCTAGGATCGTTGAAAGCGTACGGAATATAAGGATGATCAACTAAAACAGATCCCAGAGGAGGAAGGGACGTTGGAATCGGTTTTGGTGGTAGTACGAAACTTGGAAAATTAGAGACTGGTGGCACTGTAATCTGTTGAACCGGCCTGTGGACAATAAAATCGGAAGATGGCCTTGTGGACGTTTGATATGAAGGCTCCAATCTAATCTGTGATCCATAAATGGCGTCGCTTACGAAGACAGGCGAATTCACTGCATTGTTCTGCACGACTATGGTGACATTGTCAGGAGGACCAAGTGGTTTCTGCACAACGATCTTGTTTTTCTGAAAGACGTTAGCTTTTGGCGGATTCAGTTTCTGAGTAATACTCTCTATTTTATCTAAAAAACCAGGATTGATTTTAAAGGAACTCTGATCTTCGGTATTAGGTTTAGCAGTGGTTGTCTTGGGCTGACTAGTCTTCTTCTTCAGCTTGTCCAAAAATCTCTCCTTGCTTCTTGACTGTGGCGCCCTCTCTGCCCAGAATTCTAGATCTAATTGTCCGATAGCGGGATGATCGCAAGATAAACGTTCATTTCTTAGACTGTCTGGCATCAGGAACACGAATGGTTGTATGGTCTCGATGTGGTCCACGGTTTTACAGAGTACTTGAGCTAAACTGACGCGTCTAATTTGTTGAAGCTGGCCAGGAGTGAAGCTGTTTTCTCCTCCAGGATTCTCATACCAGAATCTATCACCTTTGCGCAGGCTTCTGAACTGCTGACCTATTATACAAGCAAAGGTTGGGCCCACCAGACCCCCTACTACCGAATTCTCAGCGAGTCCAGCGGAAAACAGGTCAATGTCCTCCACGGAAGAGTAGATTGACCTGAATTTCTGCGCAGTGCTAGGTGTCATTACTCTTTCCAAGTCTTCGAAACTTCTGATAGGTGATAAGCTACAGGGCTCTCGCCATTTTATGTACGGAGGAATACCATGATCTCTGCCTCGCTGAATGTTGAGGGAGGCCAGGTCCATTCCAAAAGGAAAATTGGAAGTTTGGAATAAATGATTGGTTAATTCATCTGTTAAATATTCGTCTCTTCTCTGGGAAGGTTGGTTGATCAGGCCAAGAAGAATACGATCTACTGAGCCTGCCGTTTGTAGGTTTGAAGGGTTGCTGAACTCTTCATGAATGGAGACATCTGTAACAAGATGATTCCAGATAGTTTGAGAAGTTTTTGCTGTAGCAGAGGGTCTGTTAAACTTTTTCTTTGGAGTAGACTTACTATTAAAGAATGGTTGATGTAGGTTGTCGAACCTGACGAAGCTTCTCTGAACCAGAGAATGGCCAAAACGATAGGCTGCAGTAGAGAATTCATTTGCTATGGTTGGATTAACTGTGGGATCATAGCCTTCATAGTAGTCCTTCTTCAGCACCTCCAGATCGAATATTTTTAACACACCTTGACCTGAAGTAATTCCACTTGTCTTTAGTTGTTCTTCATACTTTATAATACAAAATAAGTAGTCACATACCCAGAACAATGGGCAGAAACTCTCTGTAGGTGATGTGTTGGACAACAGCCCCAACGATCCTCCTAGTTTCTTGAAATAATTTTTCATCGCTCCAGTGAGGATTCAGAGCCGCTAACTTCGTGCTTATTCTGTTATGAAGTCTTAGAAATACTACATGAAGAGATGTCAGAGCAGGTTGTTCGCTGAGGCGACCGTCGCCAGCTCTGAAGCAACTGGTCGATAGGGATCCTCGTTTGCAGAGATCGGTATCCTGTCTGGGAAGCAGTGGCCTCTGGGACTGAAGCTTTCCATACTGAAGTAGACCTACAAATTATGTAAAATAATTTCCAATTGCCGACTGTATATTGGGATGCCATTTTCTAGAGCGCTTTCGATAAAGAGACATCTTTACCGTTTCTGAATATTCGTAACGTGTCAGCTTGCAGGGCATTGCTGCTGTAGACCGTAGAACCATCCAGATAGCTAGTCACCTGTGTCAGTTGTTCCCTGGGGCCAAATTCGCAGTTTTCCTTGGGAGCTGAACCACTTCGAAGAAATTCTAAGCACCTCACACCCAGGGGACGGAAGAAACTATCCTGTGGACTGACGGCTATCGGCAGACACTCTGGATGCTGCGAAATGGAGTTTTGATTTTAAGATATCTGTTTTAAAGATGTTGAAGGGGATGAAAAATTTATTCACTGATTTACCATGAATTCTGGTGGCTGGAACCCGGTGCCAAAATTCAAACAACACTGGGGTATCGTGCCATTGAAGCCCCTGCTCTGACCAGTAGCTGTTAAACATGAATTAAATAAGTTTTTGGAAACATCCATCGCCTCTTGGCTTCCTTGATTAAAAGGTATCTTCATTATTTAATGACAGAGAATTTTTTTAAAAAATTTGGCTGCCTCCACTATAGTTTAAAATCTCATTGAAATTTTGATTTACATTTTTGATGCCCTCAAATATTGTTGTAAAGGAAGACAATTAAAAATTAATGTACCCGTTAAATCATGATCAACAAATTGACCCCACTGCATCAGCATGTGAGTAACAGATGCCAGTGGTACGTCTTTGTCTTCATGAAGAGCATTGGTAACTTGTCTTGCACTTGGAAGTGGTCTTCCAGTTCTTGATATCCTGACACTTTGGATTCCATCTTGGTACACTGGTGGCAAAAATCTGGAACAAAGTATTCTGATTACTATATATAAAAATCTACAGTTTTCTACTAGCTTTAAGTAATTACCTTTGCATGGTGGACATGGCTGATCCCCACCAGAGGTGCTGAAGATTATTGCAGCTTCCATCAGAGGTTCTGTACCTCAAGCTGGCAGGTGGACAGTTAGGGATTCCTCTGTTCGGACAGTGACGTTGCAGTGGGTTTCTTAAATTTTTACGAGACTGGGTTAAGTCTTCTGGAGCTTCTGGGAATCTTCAACAAAGAAAAATAAAGAAGTTATAACGAGTCAAAGTCGTTTGTAGAGGCCAGATAAAGTTATTAAACCAAGACAGGCAATTTATTGAAATATCTACTTTTTCCTGAACATCGTTGCACCCTGAAGAACTGCGAATCCGTACTTCGCCAGGGCTCTCGCCTCATCTGTCTGATCGTTGAAGGCTGCCACGTACTTTGCAGGATTGTCCGAGCCGAGATACAGACCTACCATGAAATAATTATACAAATATTAGAAAATTAGAATTTTTAAAAATTCTCAAGTCTTCTAACTATAGAATATTCTAACTTATGTAGCCAGAGTAGACAGTTCAAGGTTCCTCCTATTTCCAAAAGAAATGACCTTGAATGATCTAGCCTTGTTGTTTCTACAATACTATTATTCATGTGTCATTAACAACTGTACAATTAATAAAATAATTAGAACAATAACGCGCACCCATAGAGTACAGCTTGGGTTCCTTAACAAAGTACAGTTCCTTCATAGCCCTCAGACCAAAGTTAGCTGCCTCCAGTAGGTCACCCTCCTCAGGGTCGATCGTCTCCTCTTTTGCTTCAGTTTCATCGGCTTCGATCCCCTCTTTGTCGTCTCGGTTCCCGCCATTACTCTTCGCCGACACCTTTTCGGCTTCTCCATTATTCTCGGGGCCATTTCTCGCGGGATTCTCCGCTGGATTTTTCAGCGGATATTTCTCCTCGTTCGCGGGACGACTGGAATTCCTCGGAGGACCTTGAAGCTTCAAAAATTGATCCTCCGCGTTCCCGGGCGCCGATGTCTCCTCTCGATTCCTATTTTCGCTCGACACTTCGCCGGACTCGTTCTTCCCTCCCCCATCCTGATTTCTCTCCTTCGCTTCCGGTGTCGACGCGTCGGCCGGCTCGAACAATTTCCGCACGTACGCCAAGATCTCAGCGTATCCCGACGGATCTTCCGGTATGAACAGTGTCTCCACGCTCGGATTCTCGGAATTCTCGTCGTTGGCTTTGTTCGATTGCTCGTCAGCCGAAGAATCGATCGTGTTTTGAAAGAACGATGAATTTTTCGGGACCTCGGTGATCGTGGATGGTTTGATGGCCGACTTCGATGACGCGAAGGAGAGAAGGAGGAGCACGATGCTGAAAGTGTTTTAGAGTGTGTTAACTACGAGTTGTGTTGCAATGTTTAAAGAGGAGCCACTATAGTGGCGTATAGTACTCAAATGATAACGTTAGACAAGAAGTTACTATAATGGCATGTAGCAGCCAGATGATAGCGGTATCTGTCAAGAAGCCACTATACCGGCGCGTAGCAGTCACACGATTATTAATTATTATAATATTATTAACATATTCCTATGAGTTCCGCTTTCTTGAATTTTATGTTAGTAGGTAAAAAATGAAGAAAATATATACATGTTTATGTTTAATAATTCAACTTATTCTTCTATGATGTTCAATTATGTGATATAATATTTATAATCATTTTTAATTTTTTTATTATTCACTTAATCATGATTTTTAATTCTTAACCCCTTCGCTGTTACGAGCCACTATACTAATAAGGCTTGTTGGTGAATAACTGTCTGAAACGACAAACCACTATAGTGGTACATTCCTTCCACACCTCCCACTGACAGCCACAAATAAACATGAAGAAAATACAGGGAACAAATAAAAATATTCAAACAATAAAATTAGAACAAAATTTCAAAGCTGATCATTTCGATCTCTAAGAGAATTGATCATTGAAAATTCAACCTACACGCACCAATCAATTTTATCGAATTCATCACTGAAAAACCATTAACAATAATTCTCTTATCTCCGTATAAACTCGTTATCGATACACGATCGACTTCCGAATCGTTTAACATTCATTCAACTTTACTATTGAAACAAAAAATCGATATCAACGTATGAACACAATTTTTATTGTATCTTATCAATTATCAATCGACAATGTCAAACTCTCTAGTGAAGCATTATCAGTGAACTGCGGGTGTTTCTGCGATTTAATATATAGAAACACACGAAAGACGCTCTTTCAATGACGCACGGAAAATAAAAAGCACATTTTTTGAACATTTAAAAGACATAATGCAGTATGGTCAATGTTTCGTTTCTTCAACCCCGTATGGCATACGTGAACTGTTGAAACATAAGTATCCACGTGGGGTGCTCATAAAACCCCGATAAAAAGTAACATTTATTGACTTACAATTAGTATAGATCTGAACAAACATTAACGTTACTCGATAGTAAACAACAAAAAATATTACTAAACCAACAACTTATAAACTAGTCATCGGATAAGTCAACAGAACAAATATTGGCATGAAAAAATATATATTTGCATAAACATCCGCAATCCAGTTATCAGTATCATCCGTTGCCGCATAATGGCAAGTTCACTTCAAGGAACAGAAGATTCTGGCCAGGCAGGACGTCACCGATTTCACGTGTTCCCGACCGTGACATTAACTTTCTCACGGGATGAATTACACAAAGCAATTAGGGGGAGAGAACAAGTGAATGGTCGCCGGTTGCGAACGGTACCGTTTTGTTGCGGCACGTGCGACCGCTGCATTTACATTCCATCGCGTTAGCTGCATTTAATTGCAACGATCGAAACGATACCGCGTGGCCGGGCATCAAGATTTCTCGTCACGCCGCTATCGAATCGGATCATCGATCGACCACGCGTGCCATAGCGATCCGTGCTACGCAAAATACCCCGTTAGCGAATTTTTCTGCTCGATCGGTCGACACGCGCACCGATCCGCGGGCCGGACGAATATTTCGAGATGTATCAGTCGCGCGAATAATCGAACAATGCGGTTCGATCGTTTTTGTTTTTTATGTTTCAAAATGGTCGAATCGATGGAAATTTAGAAGCTTTCGCTATCTTTTTTATTAGACAGTTTAAACAATAAATTAAGTCAGTTGTACGAATTATTTTCTTGTATTTTTCTGGAAAATTTTGATTGTTTGAGAGAATGATTGAAATGAAATATCGATTTTTAATAGTAATGTGACTTTTTCTAATTTCTGCATATTTTGCGCCTTTTCTTTCTTTCTTATACTTATCAGTTTTTTCAAAGCTTCGTGGGTCAAAGTTTCAAGCTTCACGACATTTTGATTAATTTTGTTGATAAGACTTCTGTGAGAGAGGATGGTTTATTCATAAAATAATTTTAATATTATTTTAAATCTGTATAGCGATTGTTTATTCTTTACCAAGTAATTGCAATATCCTTAACTGGAATTTATTTGCAATTGTTTACGAGATCACGTGATATTCAAAAATCAATACAATGATTGAAAGGTTGTTCACACGCGCAAATTGTACGAGTATATGAAAATGGAAAATATTTGTGGCCACGGTTCTCATGGAAACGAAATCGTGAGATCTGTGTCGCAAGAGCGCAGGATTGATGTGAGAATCTCCTGTTAAAAAGAAAATCGCGTTACACCGTTATAGATTCGAATTTAGCCGAGGAAACTAATAATTTAGTAATTATTCTAGAGAACAACGAAACGAAGTTACAAGTAACACGACCAAGTAACACGGATCCTTTATTTGGAACGTCGAGAGATGTAACGGAACCATTGCTCGTGGGATGGTAACACGGAACTGAACAACGAAATTATAGTTCACTTCTGCTTACTGTGTAATGTCCGTTCGTTTCGATAGTAATTAACATAGACCAAGAGATTTATTCATTATTAAGTACAGTGGTGATTAAGTCTAAAATTTAGAAAAATTAATAAGAATTATTCTTTTGTACTCGAGAAAACTCGAGGAGCCGAATTCCACCCCTCAATTTAATCAAATTTGAAGATAATCATTTGTAAAGTTATAATAATTAATAAAAAGACACTATGGTACATGTAATTAGTAATTTATAATCACTACTATTATATAGAGTTTCAGATAAGAAACAATGATTCTAAGCACACTTCTATCAACTATAAAATAGACGTAATGAAGAGACATTTTTCAATTCCTAGTTATCTAAAATTTCAAACGGAATAACCTAACTGAGAATTAATTCAGATTTTTAACAACCCCTGTACTTGAATTTCCCCGAAAAAGACGAGACCATGAAAGAACATGAAGTAAACGCTGAATAAATATCCATAAACCCACAAGGGGTCGCATGCTCACGTGGATGATCCTCTTTCGAACGCAAAGAAAAATTCGAGAAGTCGAATTCCATCCCTAAATGTCTCAATTTATAACTCTAAAGACTTTTAAACAAAAATAATCTGACTTAGAATGACTTCCAATTTTTAATAACCCTCTCAGCTTAAATATCCAAAACAGAACCAACCATAAACAAACATAAAACAAACACCAAAAAAACCCACAAACTCACAAGGTGGTTGGCCCAATTCCACTCCTCAGTATTTCCACTTATAACGCAAAATATTTAAAATCAAATCATAATATAATTTGGAATTAATTCAAATTTTCAACAACCTTCTAGGTATCAAGTTTCCAAAAACAGAACCAACCATAAACAAACATAAAACAAACACCGAATAAAAATCCACAAACTCACAAGGTGATGAGTCGCATGTTTCCGTAAACAATCGTCTCTCGAACGGAAAGAAAAATTCGAGGGGTTGAGTTCCACCCCCGAAAGATCGTAAAAGGGCCCGGCGGCGATGGTCCCTGACGAATGGCGGGCTCCTGGAGGACGGTTCACCAGGTACTAAACCCGACGGAGAATGGTCGACCGGTCTTATTCGAACAAGGATACAGGAACGGGGCTCGATTTTTGCGCTTTTTGCCGTGCTCCTTTTTCTGGCACTTTTTACTGTTACTCGAACTGGCCTGCGGCCTCGCCTCTTTTCGATATTTCGACCACCAAGACGTATCGAACCGCTTTTCTCTCTCTCTCCCACTCCTTCTCTTTCCTTCGCATGATTCAAGAAGAAAGAGACAACCGTGAATTGAAACTGTTTTCGTTCGATTGCCTGGAGGAAATCGTAAACTGGGTTCCTGTTAGAAGGTAACAGGTCGTTCCGAGAGATACTAAGCACGAGGATCGATAGTATGCTAATCGCCGGCTTCAGGACGAGATAGAAGATCGTCGATGGTATTTTATTGATTCTGTGAAACGAGCAGATCTCTCGATCATAGCGATCGAGAATTTCAATCGACCGCCTCTGGGTAGAATAGATCGGATGATCTGATGTGTGACTGAAAATTGATTACTGTGTTTAGAAGTTCACACTTTATGCGCTCCATTCATCATATTATTTTTTCAAATTGAAATTTCTGTGGAATTATGCAGGGTGACGCTTGACTGAGGACTTGTTAATGATAATAATTACTGGAGGTTTTGTTTGATTTTATTTGATACGTTGGCTACTATGCTGTGTAGGCTGAAAACAACACGATTTTATAGTCATGAAGACAGCATGAAGGTAATCTGAAATTATATTCTGTTTAGTTAATAATGTTAGTAATTGTTTACAGTTCTTGCTTGTTCTATTAAATCATTTTAAATACTTTATTATATGTCACCCAGTTGTGGGCGACGTAGCAGTCAAAGTATTAACAGAAGAGTAAATTGGGTAAATTGGTAAATTATTTATTTTATTCCTTTTTTTAAATAACAGATATACTATGAAACTTGACTAAAGATTTTAAAAGTGGATAATCGTTATATAAAAGATAAATTTAAAATTTTTCTTTAATAATATTTAAATAAATTATTATTACAATAGCAATAAATGTTTATTCTAAAATTAATGGACTTTTGTCGAGTGTTATCAGGAAATAGACTGATAAATTTTTGATTGTTTGGATGAACATGATTTAAAAGTTGGACATTAATTTATTGCAGTATGAAATACTACGAAAATTGACTATGATTTTGATAAGTTGATAATTATTATTTAATATTTCATTCGTTGATTATTTATTGTTTAAATAAACACTATATTGTAAATAAAAATACTTGGATAAATTGTGAATGTAATTTTATACCTTGTCAGTGTCTGGCAGCTTTCTCTTGTGCTTGCAAGCTCGCTATCGCTTTTCCAGACCCGTACAGCACTTTCGCTCGTACTTGTACCCTTCTGGTGGTCGTACAGGAACCTCCAGACGCGGTGGTCCCACTTCCGGTCCCTCCACC
Organism: Macropis europaea; assembly: GCA_916610135.2. Lineage (NCBI taxonomy): Eukaryota > Metazoa > Arthropoda > Insecta > Hymenoptera > Melittidae > Macropis > Macropis europaea. The sequence continues at coordinate 26,980,429 of OU744344.1, forward strand.
AGAAGCAGAGCCTAATTGCAGCGTGGTGCCTGCATAATTTGCACCCCTGCAACTCGTGCACCCTTCCGACATTCTCCCCTCTCGGATATCCTTTCGTGTTAAGCGCGAAAGTCTCTCCTGAATGAAAATTGACTTTACAATCGTCGTGCCATTTAGTCAAATGAGCTGTGGAAAACTAAATTTGAACATTTAAAATTTCTACATTGTACAACTTTTTTTTTGGTTCAAATTTTATAATTTTTTCGATATTCTTGTCTGCAGATTTTTCACAGATGCAATTTTACAATTCATGATATTCATTTCATGAATAAATGTCATACATTTCAAATTTCTAGATTTTTTACGATCAAAATTTTACCATTTTGCCTGCTTCAAGTTTTTCAATATTTCATGGTACAGACCTTCCATTTTTTCATGCTCTACATTTTCAAGATTTTCAAAATTCAAATATGTTTTTCTCCACATACTTTGTACATTCTAAATTTTTTCGTCTCCCGAATATTCGAGTTGTTCCAAATGCTCCGAATTCCAAAGTTCCCATTTTTGTAGACTTCTTCCGCGTCCCATTTTCCAAATTCTCAGCACCACAGCATCTGAATTTCGCAATTTCCTAATTTTCTAGCAACTTCGCTTCCCGCATTTTCCATCTCATTAACTGCATTCAGCTTAATACGCAAATTACGGCCATTATTCACCACTCTCTGACGCAACAAGTAATTTCCATATTCCCCAATTAAACCATAAATAGAAGTTCATTAAAATAACTAATTTCGAAGAAGACTTAAACCCTGAAGACCGACTTCTATCAATCAAAAATAATGCATCGATGAAGTTGACGGGTTAGAAGCTAATTACCCTCGAACCGCACGAATTAATCTTATGTAACTTCTTGCAATTATTAATCGACGTTATGCAATATTTCTACAATCGTTTCTCGTGCATCAATTTATCGTAATGCCTCGTTCACACTTGCGAAAATCACATCAGCTATCTAAAATGTTTCACAGTTTTAACAGAAGCAAAATTAATTATCTTCAACTATTCTAGTTTCTTCGACTCTCATCTCTTTTATTTAATCACAAATTTTTATTATCTGTTATTTCGAGTAATCAAAGCAAATTTGAAAAAAGTATTTCGAATAAACAATACTAACAGCTTAAATTTTCACCTAACATTCATAGTTAGAAGGTAAATATTCACTTAAAAATTATATCATATTTTTCATTTGTTCTTTTATAATCATCCGTTAAATAATAAAATTATATTTTTTATCTGACTGCAAATGGCGTTAGTCCGAATTTGGGTTCCTAACATATAAATTGAACGAAAATCGCAGCTACTTGCTAGAAGATTCTTCATCGAACTTCTAAACTTCAGAAATAATAAAAATTCAGGATCGAAAAGTGAAAAGGCGTAGTATTGTTCATTCAATAAAAAAGTTCGAAGCAAAGAAATCAGCTGTGGGGACGAGGCATTATAGCTTAGCCAGCATGGCTGTGACCCGCGCGCCGTTCACCATAAATCCGGGAAAATCTGGGTTAATTATACTAATGGCAGTATAAGGCGAGCTTTCCTACCGGTGACCTTACCGGAAAAAGGCGAGACCGGGTAACTTCCCTGGCACGATCGTTAATGCGAACTTTACAGTGTGAAATAGGAATGATGTCCCTAATGGAACTATATTCTGATCACATTTTTTACTTCCATATGCACAGGATTCTATTCTTTTAATAATTGCATAAAAATATTTGTTTGCACTAAATACTTGGTGTCAATTATATGTTATTTTACAAATGTGTATTTTGTAATTTAAAAACGTCACAATAATGGCCTTAATAGAACCATATTTTCATCAGATTTTTCACTTCCACACGTAGCAGTTTTAAAGCATCAATACAAGTCCTATTATCTGTGTTGTACTCCATTTCACTTTCTCTGTTCATTGTTCAAGCAATAAATTTATATACAGAGATATTCTTCAATTTTCTCAGCCACTGCTTTTCGAGCGAAGCGAGAAAAAAACTGGAACGGGAGAGCGTTGTGCACCGAGGAAATAATATTCTAGGTCTCGCGAGCATTTTTTTTACCTGGAATATGAATCAGAAGAAACGACCAGAGAATTTTAATGCAGAAATAACAGAGTACAGCGTGAATACAAATACTGACGTTATAATAGTAAACAGTGTAGAATTTTTGTTAAAAAAGGACTGAAGATAAAATAAAACATTTAATCATTTAATCATATCAATATTTTCATCTTAATTCTTACAAAAAGTAAATTAAATTTGGCCCCTTTAACAATCAACATGTTAATAGAATTACAATATTATTATTGTACTGTTAAATTTGCAATACTCTTATATACCCAGAACACTATAAGAATACAACAGAAAAAAGAAACAAAAGTGTACCTATAGGTGATCTAATGCAAGATCAACTTCCTCCGGCACCAATCTCCCTCTAAAACTTTGAAGAAGGGGTTAAAGAAGACAGACGCAACGTTATCCAAGAAAAGGACGTGTCATCCTACTCAAACTGTTCCAGGGTTTTACACTGAACCTCTCTGTAGGATGCTCTGTGTTCTACAGTGACTCACTTCTACTTTACTCTAATACTCGATACTGTAACAGAGTTTACAATCGGCGACACGTCCGAGCCGGTTGTGCACGTCGAACAAACTGACGGCCTCGTGGCTCGCCACACCACGTTCCTTGGTCTCTCTTTTCTTCTTCGTTGGGGCCTTGTGCCCCGTCTCCTTCGTCGACGTTGTCCCCCGAACCAACAGAAGGGGGCCACTAAAGGGGACAAGAGAACTGACCCCCCGCTCTTCGATCCTCTGACTCAGGAACCCTGTACAGTCGTCCCTGATAACCGCTACGAATTCTGATAAAGAGATCCTGTCGTTCTCTTGTTGGACCCTTCAGTGGGCCCAGACTCTGATAATCTTCTGATGTAACATCTTTCAAGTTTTGAAATTTTATGTTACTTATAGATGAAGTGCCGCCTAACAAGAAGGGTACGAGTCCATGAAGTCACCAATTTTAACAAATTATTGTATTAAAGTTCTGAGACTCATTGATATAGGAATTTTGGGAAATTACCTCTAATTAAGCAACAATCCTGCGAACCATCAAACTTTTGGGTTACTTTCAGACTGGGTATCTTCCAAACATCCTCCACATTTTCTAACAACATTAACAGATTGCCTTTGCTAGAAACTGTTGAATTTTTGTTAGAAATTAAAGAAAATAAGAAAATGATGTTGCAAGATTTCAAAGTTTGAGGGAAAGCAGCATGGAGGTGACTGTACCGTGATACGGGGACATTGCTGAAGGAGGGAGAGGGCATTGCAAGGGGCCAGAGATCGGTACGCGGACCCAACTGCGAAACCTAACCTTCGATCGGTAAAAATTCGACCGGCGAATGGCCAGACCTTGTGCCCCGCATAATTCTTTCGCAATACCCGTGTACATACACGTGCACGAACGCCTCAAACGTCCGTGTAAAATCGACCCCCCATACCGATCTCATGTGGTCTCCATGGTGCTACAGGATCTCCTTCTTCAGAACTGCATGCAGTACCACTTACAACTATTTAAGCGATTAGAACTACTATGCACTATGTTCATCAGTTTATATTAAGTAGATTCATAATGACTAAGATATACGAAAATAAATATGTGACTTATTTTGCAGGAGGTCCTATGACCTTGAACGACCTAATTTGATTACCTTTACTACGGTAGCAGCAAATGATCTTTTTGTTCATTCTAATCTAACACAAGCATCGTGTCATTTTGGACACTCTACAGAACTTGACCTATGCTACTTCAGAAGAACCACAAGTGTCTCATCTAGACACATCAGAAGTTTTTGCAATACGATACTTAATACAGATAGAATGATTAGCCCTGTTTGCATTGGAGAGGTTGCATTACAGTACGTGGATGGTGTCCTGGTGAGAGAGCCAGACGGTTCGGTTCCCTGTCGATAACTGGAACGACAAAGTCGGGTGAATCGATCTCATTGACACCGGATTTGCCAGGAGCCTCTAGCCTCGTTCTACGAGCTGACCTACTGGTTCGCATTAACGTCGTCTGCAGTACTGTACTCTCTGCGTCGTTTCCATGATCTCTCAGGAATAAGTCTGCCATAAAAATAATGTTTGAATGCTTCTGGCCTATCTTCAAGTTTCCATAGTTTCTTGAGTCTACCTTGATCATTGGATGATAAAAAAACACAGATGGCGTCTGAAGAAGATGGCCACACTTTCAGAGATTGATCTTTCATATGAACATATGTCTGAAGATCCTTTTTGTCTTTGCTATAAATATTTTTGGAATTTTACTGTTTTGTAAGAATGTTTAGACATATTCAAGATTGAAGTTGTGTTAATATGTTCGTTTTGTCAGTAGCAAATAATAATAATACCTTAAAATTGTGATCAGTCAAGTTGACATTATCATGTAGATGTTCCCGTTAAACTATGTAATTAACAAAAATTGTTTATACCTCAGACAAGAAACATTTTCTAACTCATTTTCGTATAGTAGATTAGTCCCTAAAAATTTGGCTATTTGCATTCTCCTGGTAGTCAGAAGATATTCCTGAAGTATAGCCACCTAATTCAGCATCATCCAGTGTTGCAACCAAATATTAAGACATACACTTATATGGTATGGTATGGTTCTCTCCATCAAATTTACAAAATCTCTCTAATTGGCCCAAACAATTTCCAGTTGATTCTCCTGTTTTATAAGAAATGATACTATTTCTCATATTTTGAATTTCATATTCTTTTCAATTTTGAAATTATAAAATGTTCTAAATTGGTACGTCTGCATAGGCCCAAGATTTATTGTAACGTTTTGTGTATATTGAAAGCGGTGACTAGTTCATGCGAACTGAGAGATTTCCAATTTCAGTCCCCTAATTTTCTCTATTTCCTATTGTACCGATTGCATCGAGCGTTGCACGGGCAACCGGTTGCCTCGATCTCGATCCAACGAAGCTCGTTCTATTTTTTTTTCTTCTCTCACAAAAGGAGGGCGAATATCAATCAAATTATTACGGCAATCTGGTTCTCGTGACAGCCTCAGGAGCAGTTCCCAAGCACAATGCGAGCGTGTCGTAATACCTAGTCGATCGTACAAGAAAGACGCGTGAACGCGGATCCCCCAGATGCGTCTGCACAGAGGAGATGCATTTTTGTCGGATGCATTTATGGCCTCGCGAACGTCGTTATTAGCGATCGAGAACCGTTGGGAAACTAGGCTGCTCCGTGCTTCCACTAAACTATTATTATTATTGAAAACGGATCGTTCCCTCGTACCGCGGAATCGTTTTGCCCTCGTTTTTCAGAACCCTGCATTTTTAATAGACCATCGGACATTAATTCAAGCGAACCAGTTCTTTCAGCCTACGGACTTTGTACTCTTTTTCTTTTTAAATAATTTCTTCTTTGTTATTTCAATTTTAAGTCCTGTCAGTTATTAGGTTCACTGGCATCCAAAATGGAAAATAAAAAGTCTCAAATCTTTGGTAATAGAATGAAATTATTTGAATACTTTTTTTAAGAACAATAGAATGCAGAAATGTGGAGCAGCTGTCAGAGGCTCTGAACGTTATCTCGAGGTTCAAGCGACGTGAAGATTATCTAACAGGATGATTACTGGAATTTTCGCGAGGGATCGATGCGATCGAGTGAACGAGAGACCCAGGTGAACCGAGATCCATGGTGTCCCGCTATCAGTATCGTCAGTGGGTCAGTTAACAACGGGGTCAGCCGAGGGCGAATCCGGACTGCGGGTCAACCAATCGCCTGCCTCCTTCTGACAATGACTATTAACTGTATATGCACCCACAAAACCAAATTTACCGGAGTGTACAGTCACGTAACCACGGCTTTGCATCGCCACTGGTGAACTGACTCTGACCAATGTTCCACTGAAACCATCTGGTAAGTGGAATAATATGCAACCATCTAATAATTAGAATTTGTCCAATGTTGCACCACTTATGTTTATCTGGACAATTGATTATGTTGTCAAACTTGGCATGTACAGTCTGACAATAGTAAAAATTTGAAAAATGATATGCAATGTTCTTGTACAAAATTTGGTACCTTGACGACCTTCTAATTCGAGTCCGAAATTTATTTAATTAGAATATAAAATTTCTGTTCTGATGTTATTATACGCGTGTCCTTTTTAATGGAATTTTTTGGGGGTCCTGTTCATCATGAATGACATCTTAGGACAGAAGCAAGTATGACGAAGTTTGATTAGTATAATTGTAAGCGTGATTAGACTGAACTATGAAGGAAAACGCTGTGTGCATACGGTACTGGTCTTCCGGTTCTAGTCGCATAGCGGTTGCGCTTTATCGCAAAGTGATTGTGACTGTGATTAATGATTCGTACGTTAATCTCCTCGCCTTTTGTTCGCCGTGCTTCTATCTCGTAACACGCTCGAGATTAAGTTATACCGTTCTGCACGACTCCGTGAAATTATATTCGTTTAAAAAGTAATTATACACTACTTGCGAAAACGTCCTCAGACTAACAAAATAACTGTGGTCCTTGGTTCACAGAAGCAATAATTCTGAGACTAAGAAACACTACTCTATATTTCTAATTCTTCCTTAAAAAATTGTATACTATGAATATCCAATTCAATATCAAACTCCAGTTTGTGAGAATTATACGTGGAAAATGTAATCTTCTGTTTTCTTATAGTTCTCCAACACTCAAACATTCAATCTTCAATGTTCTCGGTATTTATAGCATCTAAAACAATTAAAATTCTTTACAAAGTAATTATACAGTTAACATTGTGAAAATTGAAAAAATAATGTTCTTTAAAGTTGAATCATTAATATTAGAGAATATTCTGTTCAAAAACGTTCAAGACTTGTTTCCTCTTATCATTTACAATCTTCATGTAGTAAACTTTAACCATGCTTCTATTCTTTCAATCTGCAGAGTTCACATAGCTATAACCATCAAAGAGCTAACAGTAAGTCAGAGCATGGGTGTCGATGATAGGCAAAACGAATGAGAACGTTCATGATCCTTGGATCCACGAGGGTCATCCGTTCACAGAGGGGATGGCCTGACAGTTTTTCATTAGCGGTGGTATCTTCAGGTTGTGAACGAACCGGAAGAGTATAGTGGAGAATTTACGCGAGGTGGGGGATAAATAAGGAGTAGGTGGCTCGACGAGATGAGACGAGAAATAAAAGCCGAAGTGGGTCACCGGGACTCTCGGTCGTCAGGGTCCGGGTTCGTTTCTCCTCTCCTCGAGAATTACTGCTTGCTCTTGCTAATAAAATGAAGCCCGAGAATCCTTGATCCCGGTAAACAAAGTAACTGAATGAAGACCGTGGTCTCACGGAACTACAAGGAAACATAAACTTGAATTAGTCCAATTAGTTTCTCATCGACTTGCTTTTCTACCTCCTTTCTTCACCTCATGACATCATTTCTCAAATAATTTAAAATAGAGGCACAAAGAATATTTATATGTACTCAATTAATTTAGTAGAATTGAGGAAATCGATGTATATGAATGAACAAAATCAGAGGAGCTTCCAAATTAATTTAAAGTTAAGAAGCTGCCTGGTTTGTTCTACGTGCAATACCAGGTTCTCAGTAATTTAAACTGCGGGTAGCTAATTGCAACTTAAACTTTGGATGGAACTACCTTAGTCCTCCTGCGATTGAAAAGAAGAAACCAACTGAAGAGAAGAGCTTCCTAACAGTGTAGGAAAATATCACAAACCTACATTCTCCTACATCGAATGTTTCTCTACAATATTCTCGTCTCTATAATGATTTCTAAGTAACATTATTTACAAACTAAATGTATAATAAATTCTGAAGTACCTAAAACGTTGAAAGAAAAAGGAAGATGACTGAACAGGATATATCCTCAGGTGCTCCAATCAAATACAATATTACACTTTATTTCTTCCTCGGAGAGAAAAATCACGAGCGTGTCAACGTCGCTCCTTTCCTATACAAACATCGATTTTTCTATTGTACACAATTCTGTTTTTTTATTTTCTTCGATGAAAGAAGATTCTATAGAATCCCTTCTTTCTCTCCCTCTCTCGCGATCCTCGTCTACAGCCATCTATAATATGTATAATCGTCGCTTCTTAGGCACAACTATCGTTAAATTATGCTACGAACGAGACCCAGACTCGGCCAAAATAATCGACCTCCGTTTCATCGTTCACTCTCATCTTTATATTTATACATACATATATATTTCACTGAATATGTACAGGTAGTTGTTCTCGTCTTTCTCTCTTCTCGTACTGTTCGCAGAGGAAACGCCGTTTCCTCGTCAAACGCTTAATCGCTAATTGATTATTTTACACTCAACATCGATAAACACTCAGGTAGAGCTAATACATTTTACTAGCGTTTTCTTCCATAGATTTTCCATTCGCCTTCTGTTTTTCATTCTGTCTCGCGAAAGCGCGTGTATATAGAGTAAAAATCTCTTCTCGCTGTCCTCCCTATCTCTCTCCCTCTCTCTCTTTTGTTTTCTCGATAAAAAAATATGCACATCGTATATCTTCGTTTAAACACTTTTTTTGTTGTAGGTGGGCTCCCTCGGTGCACGACACCGCTGTACAATCGTTTATAGTCTTCGAGATCACGAATTCAGTGCACGAAGGACGGATCTTAACATTAACATCGATTAACATTAACAAAAAATTTAGAAGTCTCTAATAATAATACTGCTACCGTGTCTTTATTCTTGCACATGACTGCGTTAATGCTTAAGTCTTAGCTTCGATTCTTCTGTCGAATTCAAGTTCTTCTTTATACATTTTATAGTTCTGAAGCGTTCGCCATTAAACAGGTATTTGTAATCTCGCTGAGTCTCTAATTGTTAATTGTATAAATACTCATGGTCGCTCGAAACACTGTACAGTGGCAACGTGCGCTCAGGGTTTATTTTACACTCCACTCTGCACGGTGTTTATCACCAATGGATTTTATCCAAACCTCTCGAAACGCTCCTAACTAAAAAAGAGACGGAAATCACTTAATTTCTATTCAATAGAATATTAATATACAAAGGCAATATTTTCAATTGGAGAACACGAAAGAGAGCAAACGGTCTCGTAATAAATTATACTATCCTGCGACGAATCGCAGCATCGTCGAAAACAAAGAAAAAAGACCTTAATTAATAATCATAGTAATACTCTGATCTTTGATTCCTATGCAACAGTCTATAAGCCTCTTTCTGGTTCACACTTAGCGTTTCAGCTTGAATCTTACTTGTTTAGCCTAAGGTAAGCACCTCGAGTGATACTCTTTAATATTCAGGACGCTTTTCCATCGTTCTCGATGAAAAATAGGACAGTGGGACTCTCTCGTCGTTGAGTACAATCCGAATAATCCGTTTCGAGGACCTTGTCCCGTTTCTACGCTTTGCGAACTCGTTGGAAATAAACCTTGCGTCTCGCGTACCTCTACAGATCCGAAATATAAATACGAACGTTCGATTACAAATATAAACGATATAAAATACGTGATAATTTGACAAACAAAGAGATGAGATTTTCTTTATAGATCACTAGGACGTATCGGGACAGATGAGATCTGAAGCATTCGCGTAATCGGGTGAAACATTGAGATCGGTACCTAAGGCTTAAGGTACAATACACCTTGAGTATTATTCGTTCGTTTCACAAACCTTAGTCGATCGGCGCATCGATACTCGATTGGAATGTACGGTTCGCCTAAATACAGCCTGAATCTTTATGTGCAATTTATTCGAAGAACCGAAGATTTCTTGTTTATACGTGCCTCAACACGTTCTATGCATCGCTCAGATGTTCTATTACTTCCAGGTGATTTTTAAACTAAAGGAAATGCACTAGAGGAGATAAAACCAAGGAAAGTATGTGATCTATATTGTCAAGAATTTGGCTAGAATCTTGAACATAACGGATCACAGAACGTGTTAAGTCCCCTGAAGTGATCCTTGGTCTCTGTCTGCTAAGTTTGTGCCCTTTCTCCAAGGTTCTATCTAGGTTGAGCCTTTGTCAGTGCTCCTAGGCTTTTATTTGTGAATTTTGTGGTCTGCTTTCAAGGTTCTATCTAGGTTAAGCCGTCTTCAGCGTCTCTAGTCTTCTATTATTCGATTCTCTGATGTCTGTTCAAGGTTCTAAAAAAGGTTACAGTTTCCCCAGTAGGCCTCTGTTTGCTAATTTTGTTATCTGTCCTCAAGAGTCAACCTAGACTGTTTCTCTTCTACCAATGTCTGGCATGAGAATGGCACGTTGATACTATTTATCGTCGCGACAGGGTTCCTCGTCTCATCCATTCAACTGTAAACTCTTATTCGCCTTCTACTTATGCTATAAATACGCGGTGTGTTTGCTGCTGTGTTCCAGAGCAGCCAGAACGTCCTGTTTCTGTCTCACGTATAGCCTCCCCTTCTTCCAGGGGTTCTGAAGTTGCAAGAGTTTGAAATCGTCTCGGAGACAACGCTCCCTGGCGCCGATCACAGCCACCAAGCAAAAGTTAGGCAGCTCGTCGGCCGTGTATATGGGTCCTTCTTGGCCCTTCAGCACCACCGCCATGTTCAACTGCTTCACGACAAGGTTTACAACCTCTCTGGCCGTTGTCCTTGGCGTCACGTGTAATTTCAGGCTGGTTCCAGAGGCCAGGCCCGTCTCGTAGGCCGCGTACACCTGAAAAGACAGTGCGACTCTTCTGTAAATAGGGCACAGAGACACGGCGACACAGAGATCAATTTTCTATCGTGAAATCAACGTTTGCAGTGACATTCAACCGGCAGCGACAACGTTTGCTGTTGAACTCTGGTTGTTATTGACGAGTATAGCAACCAATGCTGTCCACAAGCAAATCTGCATTCTTCAAAACCATTCAACCACCTATGCTGACATTTTGCACGAATTTCCGCTATTGCAGTGGAAGCAGAGTGGGGAAGCTTTAGAGTGGAACAAGATCAGCACCTTTTTGAAGGTGTTTTGCAACCACATAGCGTAAATGGAGTATTGTGAAGCTTCGTAAGCTTCTGAACAACCCGTGGACAGCTTTGGGAGAAGTTACTGACAAGACCTTGAAATTTAAACTGCTTAATGTCCATGCGAGTTAAATTGTGAAACCAATAAAAATATGAAGGTTCTTGCTGATGTTTTCGATAGCAGGAACACTGACCTTGAAGAGGTAAATTTCTTGGCCCTGCAATAGAGCGACAGAAGTAAGAAAACGTGGAAAAGAATCACATTACTTACGAGCTAGCGTTATTCGCAAACGAATGAGAAATGCGCCAACGTTTTTGTGCGATAGCGTCGTGTGCATTCATCGACCACAGACGTCAGTTAATTTGCTAGATGATTCGCAACGATTTCATGCTCCACTAGTTCGGTTAGATGAAACACAAAAAGCGTAATCTGGTTGGAAAGCGTTAAGGAAAGCGCTTAAACTTAGCGGTGTAGCGGGCTTACTCAATATGTCTGCAAACATCGGTCTGCACTAGAAGACCAAGTGAGCTGTTTTTAACTACAATCGGGTTAGACTTGTGTTCCCTACAAGGAAAAATATTATTTAAACTCAATGTGTTGTAGTTGGACTGAATAACAAGCGGTTTTTGCTGTCTGAATTGTAACATTGTGCATTTCCTATGAAAGCTTGCACTAGGTAGAACTATCTCTTTTTTGGTCTAGTCTGAAGCCAGTGAGTTAGGTCAGTCAGTCCCAAATAACAAGTAATGGACCAGTTTCCTCTACAGAATGACTGTATTCCATACAGCAACAGATTACGCTTGGAAATCACTGACTTAACGTTTCACCAGCCTCGTTTCAATGGAAAAATCAATGTTTCCTTTGATGTATAATAACGATGCAACGGAATGCCGTCTCAGAACAACGGAAGACAGTACCTGAAGAATGCCAGGCAAAGGAGCCGGCATCATGGTTGCTTCATCTTTTTCCTCTTCTAATTGGCTCTCCAGTGATCCGGTAGCCATTGCAGCCACGCTGGCGGTAGGTTTAGTGGTCTTGCTTTTCGAGTGCCCTGTTTTTATGCAGACACTCGAATTAGGCGTGGAATATTCATCGCTGCTCAATGAATGCAGACTGTCTGAGTTGGTATTGCTGACGCTCAATAAACTGGTCGTGTTCGTCATGGCCGTGGATACGCTCAATAGCGATCCGCCGTAGATGATAGGCTTAATGCTGAGCAACGGACTGGTACTGGCTGATGCCGAGGTTATGGTGGCTGATCTGTTTCTTGGACTATGCTTATACTTCGTTAGAATGAGAGTGTCTTCAGATTTGGATGGCGGTAACCTGGCGTTCTGTAAAGGCACCAGATGATTGTTGCTGCCGGCGCTGGCCGTGTTGCTGAGATTGCTAGTACTGCTCATTGGGACAGAAGACTTCGGGGGCTCTGAGCCAGTCGATACATTGGATGTATTACTTCCTTTGCGGACGTACTGACCACTAGGCAACTGTTGTTCGCTTTTACTGAATTCTGTGGTGAGAAGATTGGACGAAGAGTTCGTAACGTTGGGTCCTGGCCAACTACCTCGACCTGGACTTGACTTCACGAGCTTTGGATCTCGAGGAGGGAGTTGAAGAAGACTCCTCTTCAAGCTGTTACTGTTGCTGTTGCTCTTGTTTCTGTCTAGACTTAGTAGATGCTTCATGGATATTCCAGCAGTCTGTGACGTACCCTACAATTAGACGTCGATTTCAATGATGTACATTATCAAGTTGATAGCAATGGAGTATGATTTTACTTACGCTTTGTTGAGAAGATCCGCGATCCCTCGCGAAAGTGATCACGTCTATGAGCCACCTAGCTCCCTTCCAGACAGTATTCACTTGAGTCTGAAGATCCTGCAACCTGGCGAGCTTGTCTTTGGCTACGCTCAATTCTAACGAACTAAAAGCTTCTCTGTGGTTGTGCTGAGCTTGCGCAGTGTCCAATTCCAAGATACAACTGAGCCTCGAGTATCTGTTGATTACGTCTTTTTGATAGGTATTCAAATGGACCATCTCGAACACTTGAATAGGCAAACATAGGAGATCTCCTCGTTGAAGGAGGATCTCTCTGGTTCCAGGTACGCAGCATGCTGTCTCAGCTGGAGGTACAGCGATCAGGAAGGACACGTCATGCGTCAGATCGATCACTTCTGCGTCGTAGAGTCGGTGAACAAGGGAATCTTCAGGACTGATCTCCATGTAATTGAATAATCGCCTCGCGGTTGCAGCGACAAGGTCTACGAACAACTTTTGCTGCTCCGTTCCTTGAAGAGATACCAAAAATATACTTTAGAAAACGTCCTAGGGTTTGATGAATGATAATATTTCGATTGCACACGCTTCTACTACCTTGAGATTCATTTGTTACGTTCTCCTTCTCTTCAGAGTCCTTTACAGAAGTGTCTGACGCGTGAATGCGCGTTATCCTCTTCAGGTAATCCCACTCTTCGCTAAAATAAAAAGGATAACTGAAGTCAGAGCAGGTTTTTGGGTGGCACGATCGAATTAGAAGGTGGTCACTTACGCAGATACATGAGGATTGTCGCGTATCTTGCAGTGGGGCAAAACGTTAGGCGATTTTGCGGGCACCACTACCTGGATCAGGTCCACGCTACTCTGCATCTTCAGGTAACCAAGGTACAATCCTTTCGAGAGTTTAATACTGCTCACTTGATGGTAAGTCATTTGTTCTTGTATACTGGCTATTAGGATGTCAGCCACGTTGCTGTCTTCGTGGGTTATTACCTTCTTCGTGACTTTGCTCAGTGGCAACCATCTACTGTTCAGTACTGAGATCAGTTTAGGGGATTTTATATAGTTTACTGTAGAGAAGACTAGGGTGCCTTGAATATCTCTGATAGGTTTATGATACAGCTGTCCAAGGTCCTGTATACATAATGCTGCCTGAAACATTCAACACCATTCAAAAATTACGATCAGCTGCTACTCATTATGTACCCTAAACTTTGTTGAAACGTCTTCCAGGGCGAACAAACCTGCATTTGCGCAGCAGCCTGTAACAGTTTTATCCTGAAGTGATTCGTGGAGCTACTGTGACTCTTTTCCATGTCCTGACGAAGGGTTTTCACGTCGTCCCAGGTGCAGGCTACCTTCATCAGCCAATGGAAATCATTGTAGATACAGCTAGGGTAAGTTTCGTCGACCTCGATTACAGGCAGAAAGTCCTCGTTCGTCACTAGCACTTTGTCCTCGTGGTACAGCAAACAGGCAAGAAACACACCGCGCCTCAGATTCTTCTGGAACTTACTGGTCGCAGTGAACAGCTGCTTTATAGTGGTTTTCTTCTTGTGGTTGCGTCTCTGCACAGCAGGAGTTTCTTGCGTGTACTCTGGTCGTCTGATGTCGGTGAACAACGTGTTCAATTGTTCTAAACGGCCTGCAAACCTTGGCACTCTGCCGTCGATGTCCCTCCAACCTGAGATAATAAACAACTCATGAATCTCTATGTTCAGTCTATGTTCTCTTACATGAGAAATGAATAATAATCGTACTGCTGGGTGTTACGTGAGCAGGCGTCGAGTTCCTGAACCTACTGTAACCTTTCAGATTCCCAGCAGCGGCTCTGAAATGGTACTTCTGTCCCTGGATGAGATCATCGATCCTGCATTCCCTTTGTTTCATATCCAGTACCTCCCTTTCTCCGCAGATTATCGAAAAATCCTCTTTGACGCTCCACTGGACCTTGAACTTAGTACAGATAGGAGAATCATGGGAATCTGGTTCCTGGAACCTGACTGTTACAGAGTTTGTTCCAGTAACGTCGACTGCCACCAGGAACGGCATATCCGGAGGCCCTGCAACATTCATAAAGTTAGAAGAAATCTTACTGATGGATTGTTTTATTGGGCGTATATTAAGATTTAGAGTTTTTTGGAAACTTACTCGCTTGGTCGAATCCAAGGAGCATTTTTCTGAGAGCTCTGGCCCTTCTCTCCCACAAAGCCAGCTGCTTGTCCTCAGCGCTACCACCGCAACCAGTGAGATTGTTGTGCTGAGACGAAAAACTTGCTCTGTGACTGCTTGGTGGCTCTAGAAGAGTGGTACCACCGCTACCGGAAGTGCTACCTCCTAGTTCTTGCACTCTGTGTTCCGCTTCCGACAACAAAGAGGCCAAATGACTGCCCAGGGATTCTGGAGACTTGACTGTAAAACCAAAACAGGCAATTTGGTTAGTACCATTGTTACAAATTCAGATACTAGACCTAACGTTTTCAATTACTTAAACTTAGGTGTCCATGGTGACTCTGTATATTTTTATCTTTTAAAGTAGGCTATAATCATAAATTGTATTTTAGTGATGCTATTTGACCCAATTTAGGATGAGTCGAAGATCCAGATGTTTTTGAAGTGCGTCAATGGAGTTTGTTAAAAGGCAGTTCATTTATTCAGAAGCAAATACGGTTTTTCAGAATGGAAACGTGTAATAGGCTCGATTCCTCAAATCAGCGAGGCTTGTGGCGGAGGAAACAACGCGATGATTCGAGATCTGGGATCGGACACCTAATTGGACCGATTCACTCGTTCCTGATGTTTATGTATGCGAAATCCGTGGTGAATTGCATCCGACGTGCGGTTATATCGCAATCGTTCCGCCACAATTGTGTCCACGACCGATATCGATTTCTACTTTCTCTATCGAGTCACTCAATCTCACTCCAGCGGATTATTTTACAACTCTTGTCGCGGTTACGCCATCGAAATATAAATAACAATTTTTTCACATTTTTGATGCTAGAAAATTTACATGTTCTCTGTGTCAAGGTGTTCCTTTATAATTTGCATTTTTTTTTTAAGCACAACTTTATTTCATAGATTCTCCTGTATTTAAAACTACTAATATTTTCCAACGATTCAGACTGAGTAAATTATTTTTTTTTCACGGAAACTGAAATTTCTTAGATTATTTTAAAACCTTCGAATCAACAGACGATTGAATTTATTTTAATTAAATGTACTTGTCAAGCCTCGGTCATTTCTCAGTGAAAACGGGTTTTAATTGAACGATTAATGAACGTTTTAATTCTCGCGTCGACTAACAGAGAATTTTCAATTTCTATTCGCTGAAACACGCTGCATGCTCGTTTGCGCCGGTTCGGGGAAACAAAGTGATTTTAATTCCGGAGACTTTGATGCCTGCATAAATCACGACGTTAACACGCCGTTACATCGTTAAAATCTCCAGCCAACGATGTTCTGCCATAAAAGGCGGGTCATCGAACACAATTAAAATTACAAACAAGTGTGCCAGTAATTAATGTCTCGTGATGAGTTAACTCATCTGGTCTAATTGCAGGCACATTTTCAAATGACGAATTAATTCGTCTTGTCTAAGCGTAGAAACATTTAAATAGGACGACTTAACTCGTCTTTTCTAATGGTGGAAGCATTTTTAAATGACTAGTTAACTCGTCTCGTCTAATTGTAGAAACATTTTCCAACGACGAATGAACTCGTCTTGTCTAATCGTAGAAATAATTTCAAACGTAGAATTGACTCGTCTTGTATAATCGTAGAAACATTTTGAAACGATGATTTCAGTCGTCTCCTCTATTGGCAGAAACTGTTTCAAACGACGAATTAACTCGTCTTCCCCACTTATCACATTAAATATCTTTCATTTACTCAGAGCAACTCGGACGAAAACAAAAAGTAGTATCGTCACAAACGATTCAGTATACTCTGTAAAAAAAAATGTCAGACGTTTCAATAAAAAATAATTTAAAAAATTCTAATGCAATAATCTTTATACAGTATTGAAACAATTCTAACGTAAGTTTGAAGGGCTACAAAAATTGTTTCTACCAAATTAGATGGATCCAACGTGAAAATAGGATCTCCCAATAATTCTATTCGATGGACGCGTCCATCGACGAGTTCTTTCATCGGAACAAATTTCGTGAGCCGATCAACTGGCTTTGTTTTATTCCACCGAGTTCCCAAACAGACCGTGGAAAGGGTTGAAGGTGAGAAATGAAATTGTAATTGAATTCGTGACTACTTACACTGGTTTCCCTCCTGCGCACCGAACGCGACCAGCATTTTTGCGAGCGGCCTATTGTTGCTGAGCACCGCTACGTCCAGGGGTGACAGGCCGTCGCTGTTCACGCTGAAAAATCCAATAGAAAAGCAACGTTTAGTCGTGGTGAAAGATTAATTGCACGATTTAACAAAAACCAAAAAAAAACTCTCTAGCAACGTTATTCGAAAACCCGTAACTCCACAGTGAACATGGAGTATTCACACGAAATGAATTTCCTAAAACGAACGAATTCCATTTCGCATTGTACCGAAATCGTATAAATTTCTTGTTGGACAAATAACAACGTCCGTGTATTTTGGACAATAAATATTAATGGAGACAATATATATTTTAATTGCAGTTTGATAGTGAGTCTTGCAGATTTTTGTAGACACAATATTTGTGTACCGTGGTAGAGAATGACCCAATGTACAATTTGCAATTATTTGGGGAAAAGGTGCACACATTGGTATCTTTTTATTGGGATCCACATAACACATTGGACCCTTGAGAAAGTATCTTTGCTTGCGATAGTGGGGAGACATTATTTTTGTACCTTGGTAGAAAAATGTTCAAAATCGAATTGCAATTCTTTGTGAAGATGTGCATATTGGTACCTTTTTATTGTGGCATATATAAAACATTGGCCACTTCAGAATGTATCTAACTTTGCTTGTGATAGTGGAATAATGTTGTAAATGTAGTAATTTTTGACACTGACCCTTCTTCTACCGAGGTACAGATTTATTTTAATTGTAGTTTGATGGCGAGCCTTACAGATCTCCTGACGTTTTATTAATAAATTTCTCTAGGATGTAATGATGCTTAAAGACCTCAGGAGTTCGTTGGAATTCTTGGAAAAAATTCAGGGATTAATTAAACAGGGAATTTCAAGGTCTAGCGCATAAGAGAGCTTAAGCAGAGCAATATCTATTTTATAAGAAAGTAACGAGCGACTTCGGCTGCCCGCAAATCTCATCAAACTCCACTGAAGCTTATAAAACGGTCGTTTATTTTCTCTAGGTAGGAAAATCGCTCGGCTCTCATGTTGATTCCATAAAGCCAGCAAATATCGTCGAGGCGATGGGAATTTTTACGAGCATCGGTTGCGTCATTAAGTCACCCCCGCGTGGTCATCGTTTTCTCGTAAAACAGGATCCAGTCGCGAAATTAATGCGCATACGTTCCTGGTCGTCAGGCAAAACGCAGTCGCCGGTAAAGGGAACATGGACACGCTAAATACTTATTTTCCTGGTGTTCCGTTGGCGAGCGTTAATTAGCGTATCAAAGGTAGCCATGGGTGTGATGTCGAATCGATACTGTTCACACAGTACTGCAGAGAAGGTAGTTTATAATTTTTGTTAACAAAAAGAACTTAATTTCAAGAAAATCTGAAATAAGATATTCTACAAACTTAATCGTTAAAAAGGATTTCAAGATGATAGTTAATAATTTTTATTATTAAAATTGTTTGAAAGATGTCCTGCAAGTTCAACTATTGAAAAGGATTCATGAAGACAGTCCAGAATTTGTATTATAAAGAAGAGTCTCAACAAGATCTACTAGAATTTCTAACATTAAAAATGACTTTTAGAAAATAGTCAATAATTTTAATTATTAGAAGGACTACACTTACACTGTCTACAATTTTAATAATTAAAATTAGTATCAGCAAGATGTCTTAGAGAATGAATCAGTAATAAAAAGAGTTGAAGAAGATACACCACAGGTGCAACCATTAACAATAGCTTCAAGAAAGTCTACACTTTTAATAATTAAAGAGAGTTTTAATAATACACCCTACAATTTCACCATTAATCAAGGCCTCAACAAATGTGTCCAAGGAACTAGATGTTCCAGCTCCAAGAATAATAATTATTGTCAAACAATAAAACACAAAATACTTGCTTCAGGGTAGAGCCGGTTCACCAATTAATTAATGCATGGAACGCAGCAGAAGCAGAAGGAAAATTGTGGAGTACACGTTGGAGGCTGGTCGTCAGACGGAAAACAAACGATCTCGCCTATTTCCGTCAGGTAATCGGCATCAATTTCGTTCTTGGACAAACACGCTCTCGCGTGGCGGCCATTGCTGAACAGGGACAAAGAGAGAAGTGGATAAACGGATTACCGTGGCAGCGAATGGACATTGAACGGCGATTACGATGCAACTGTATCGGGTGTAACGCGTGTTAGTCGATTCACCGATTCGATTATATTTCAGGATCGATGCCAGAGTAAAGCGTTTCCGATTGACACCGAAACGAGACCCTGAGGCCTTCGATAGAGAGATGTACCTCGAATCCGAGATCAGAAGTCGATTCATCGACGATAAAACTGGATATTGGCTTCGTCCCTTGACACTGTGAATAGAACTCCTTCTCGACAGATGGACATGAATTCTTTACTTTATGGTATCTTGAGATGAATTGGAAGACAATTGGATTAAGTGTATTAGTTTCAACGGAAGGATATTTTTACTCTTAGCTAACCAGATGTAGAATTTTTTGGTATTATTGTGAGTATTGTGTTCATAAATTTCCTGAAGTGTTTTATATTATCTTGCTTTGTTAGAAGTAAGTTGCTTGTCTGTTAAATCTTCGAATATGTAAGATTATTTCAATTTTTTCAAATAATTACTTTCTCCGCTGTTAACGTTGCCAAGTACGCCGCACATTTCACAGATCCGACGTACCAAAATTGTACTACATAACATTACATCCATCTAAAATAAAATTTTAGCAAAGCGGACTTACGTTACTTTCAAAACAGAGGGCTCACACATATAACGAGTAGACATGAAGAAAAAGGACAAGAGAAGCTTGCAGTGGGTGCGTATTTGAATTTAAAACAAAGCCTGTGATCTAAAACGCGTTCGTTGTCCATCTGGCTTAGGAAATCTAATTATCGTTGGACACTGCTGAGTAACGAGCCTTCTGTCACGGATCGATACGATTACAATATAGAAGCAACCGTGTAACGGTGTCGAAGCATCTACAGAACAGAATGCTTTGTCTCCATACCCTATCGGTGTTAGAGATGAGACTGATACTACATGGATCGATCCTACTCAAAATATTCGATACTCTCGTATTCGATAATTGGTACAGACAAATATCTATCCTACATAACATCGAACAGGTGTCGATTTCATTTGATACAATTCGATAGCAGTTCATTCTTTTCTTCAGACTCTTCACCCTCTGAGTGCTATGGGCGGATATATACGTCCTCCAAATGCCATCAGCATGGACCATGTCCGTATATGTGCGTCTTACAAATTTCTAGGAAAATTCTCTGTCTTCCTCCTAAGTATATTTATGATCCTATAACTCCAATTGCAACTTCCATGACTGTAATTGCTTTTGCTTCTGAATTTCTGCAAACAGTCCAGAACACAATATGGTACTCAGTATGATAACCAGGTTCCATCCAAAGAAATTATTTAGCTTAGAGGGTCCGCACTCAAAGGGTTAGCAGTTGAAGCTGTTGACTGTTTTCTTGAAGATCCATGATATTTGAAACTGGGGCATCTTCATGAAGCTGTGAACCTTGCCAAAGCCGTAAAATCCCTTATAACTTTTGTTAAACATAAAAGTATAAATAATTGTATTGTTTTGCCACATACCAATACATAATTGAAGTAATTAACACGTTCGCTATCACAGTGAAAACAACCGTACCTGATCAGGCACATTATAGAATGTTTTTCTGAATGCACATACTTAAGAATAAAAATACAGAATTAGTTGTGATGGTGAGTGCATGAGAGACTTGAATCATATACACTTTTTAATTGCCCTTTAATCTTACATTTACAAAGAAACTGATTGAGAGGTTGATCGCTATAGGGGCCACACTGTTGACGAATTTAAAATTCTCATTTTTTATTGATAGTAGGATGGTGTTAGACTGCATTGTGCATTTCATCAAACTAGTCAACATAGATGTATAAATCAATGATTTATCGCTGACATGAGAAAGCTAACGCAGACACATAAATCAATGCTATATTCCTGACTCGATACCCTAGTCCTTTGACCAGTATACAACACTATAATGCCAGAAAACGAAGACTGTCCTATCTCTGGAGTTTATCACAAATTTTCTCACTCTTTTGGTTCGTCCTCGAAACTTCCGGAGCGAAACTAAAAAGAAGAAATCCTTCGGTGGACACTGTCGGGCAATTTCTAACGACTTGGCGAACTTTTCGCTGAGGACTCGATTAAGCCAGCAACTCGTACCCCCAAGGAGGCAACATCTGGGTCATAAACACGCGTGTCTACACGTGTGGCCCACGTATTGGTTTTTCGTCGCTTCCATTTAACGCTGGCAAGTCCTTTTTTCGGAAAGCGAATGGTCTCGCTCGAATTTCCCTCGTAAATTTCAACTCGAACCACCCGAGCACCATGGTTTCTCGTTTCTGCGGTACGATATATCCACTCGTTCGAAACGGTGGGTTTGAACGTCCGATTCTTCGTGAAATTCTGTTTGAATGAATCGGCTCTGACGTAAAGAATTTTTTGTTTCCAGAAAATAGAGTTTCCATTTATTTCCATTTTTAATAATTCGCGGGGATAGTCTATACTGATTTGGAAATTATGAATATTAATATTTTGCTCTTGGAGAATTTTTTAATATATTTGACTGGCTATTGCAATACATTTTTATGGTGACTCTCTGAATATTGAAAGTGTTGTTTGTTCTATAAAAATTTATGAATGATTATTATTTAAAATTTATTCTTTTATTTCGTTCATTCAGATTATGTTACTTGATGTTCTCCATTTTATAGTGTATGTACAACTACAATGTAATGGTTTCAATGGAGTGTAAAGGTTTAATCAATTCGCTCTCCAGTGGCTCACATGTGGTTCAAGGTCATTCTGATATAAATCTGATGTGCTGTTTCTCTGTATTTTTTAGTTCTCAGCTCACGTCAATGTCGTTCAATTATCATGCACAGCCACATATAATAATTGTACCGCAAAATTGTATTATGAGTGTATTCATTTTGAGGGAAAAGAGTAAAGTTCGAAGAAAATTTTGTAGATGTTCGAGAAGTACAGAGTTTACAGGTTGATATAAATCAATAAAAATTAAAATATCGATTAAAAATCAGAATCAATGAACAGTCGAAGTGTGACAAGGGTCTTATGCCCTGATTAACGTCGTTAAATTCCACGTTAATTGGCCTGTTTTCTGGGGCAGCCCGGAAAATTAATTAACAGCTGCAATTAACCTACATCACGACCACGTGGAGTGCCACACGGTGCTGGATATTCCTTCGTGTTTCAAATCAGACTGTGACGTCGAGCTATTTCATTCTATCCACTTTTTGTTTATGAAGATTGAACTTTTTGAGCTTATGATCCGGACGAGGTTGTTTTATTAGCACTGAGAAATTCGAATATAATTAAATTTTGTTAAATTTTAAATATTAAAATTTGTAGAAATTTATGTGAACGAGTTTTGAATTCACGTTTAATTGTTTTACGTTCTGCTATTGCGTATGTCATCATTTTCGTATAATAATTTGAAAGTACTAGAAATTCGAGCTCACCTGTTCACGTCCACGTCGGTGGACTCCAAAATTGTCCTGGCTTTGTCCAAGTGTCCATGTTCCACAGCAGCAAACAGAGCTGAAAATAAAACAAGCACTACGTCAAAGATCATGTTACAAACAAGCTCTTGTATATTTCAAATTGTCGATGATATCGTTCAATCAAGAATTAAGAAAAAAACTGGAATATTGCAATCTTATCGACCACAAATATTCTTTTTAAAACAACAGAACAATACTGAAGTAGAGCTAAATGTTTAGTTTTTGAAAAATTACAGTCGTTCCAGAAGCAATTTTCTCAATCGCCTTCCCATGAAAAAGCGGTGAAACTTTTCAGAGCAAGTTCAAGAAAATATGGAGCATGATCGAAGTGTAAACGAAGAGTAACTGAAGTTGAGTTATAAAAAGTAAAGAAACTAAGGAAAAGTAGGATAAATTTGAATTCTAAAAATTAATTTAAAAATGATATCGTTGCGTTTTATGAACAGCTGAGTATAACTGAATGAAATTAGGTGACAAATAAAATAAATATTAAATTAAAAATACCATGCAGGTGTATGTTGAGGGACTGTGCCGATAAGGGATTGATATGCACCGACGAAATATTATTCGGTTGCTGATGTGATTGCTGCTTCTTCTTCCCGAAACCCTCCAGGAACTCCATCCCTTGCAAAGAGTATAATTCTGCATGGAAAATAAACAAAAGAAACTGAATACAGGCGAAACAAAGGAAACGAGGAGTGAGCATCTCGCGTTATATGCGGATAAACAGAGGAACAATGCAGTCAGAAAATGGGAGACAAAGGAATCCTACTATTCCGATCTGATACTTGCTTTAACAATTAATGCACTGTTAACACGTTGGACGCCACAGTGGAAACTGCCATACCTAATCAGACACGCTCTAATCCACTGTTTTAAGTATAAATCGCGAAGGAAGAAAATATTTTATAACCTGAACGTACAGGAGTTACCTTATATTATCGTTATCATAATAATACTGTTCAAAATTGTACATGAATTACTAGTTATTCAATTTAACAAAATTGGAGGCGCCGGTCACCGGTGACCACCACGGCAGTCAACGTGTTAAGTAAATTGTTAATTTGTTACAATACACTTTCATGTGATTTTTCTGTTAAAAAGATATAGAATTTTAAATAATCGTCTGTAACTCTTTTTGGCTAAATATAATTATCAAATTCGAAGAAATAATAAATTTTCTATAGAGGGTGTCCTATAAGTGGTAGTTTAATTGAGAAGGTGATTCTACATAAGAAAATACATCGAAAACGTGGAATAAAATTTTTTAATACGCTGCTCCGATTTAGAGAAAAAATATTTTGAAGATTTACTGATGTGAGTACACGTGATCTTTATTACGCCCATTATCTCATTGTAAAAAATCTCTCTTCTGAATGTTAAAGATACAGAATTATACAAGGTGTTGCTGTTTAAGAAATTTATAAAAAAATCAATTAAAAAATTGTTGGAAATGTCTGTTGTTTTGTTGCACACACAGTTATGCTCTTTGTACAAAATTTCTACAAGACACCCTATATGTCCTATCTACTCTTTAATCAAGAAATCAACGTCATTCGACACTCCCTCCAGAATTTTCCCCAACGAAAGTAAACTCAGATCAACCCATTTTCCCAAAAAAGGTTCTAGCTCGACTAAACGGAAAATCCATGATACTAATTAAAAACTCGATGGCTCGTACTTGATCCGGAAGCGGTCGTAACGAGGAGCCTATCTCGTCCGCAGGACTCTTGGTCCCTCGATTCCTTGATCGACTTTTTCCTTCCAACCGACGCTTTGCCGCGGAAACTTCCGCCGCGAGCGTTCGTCCAGAAGCTCGCGATATTATCCACCGTCCTGATCCTGCAGGACTTTGATGAGCACACGGAAGTCTTCCTAATTTTCTCCGGCGACTTGTGTTCCACGTGGCCGGGATCCGCGTTCAGATCAGATCGAACCTCGTCCTGCAGGACGACGTCGTTCACAGAGAGGCTTCTCGTCTTGGTACCAACCATCGCAGGACGAGAATTCTTTCTATTGCACTCGAATACCTCGTCTTTCTCATCCTGATCACGATCTTCTATTCCATTCATCAAGGACCTCCTCGAATCGACCACCATCGTCAACACAGTATCTTGAGGAAGCTGCAAGGACTCGGGGTCCTTGCGTTCAACATCCTTCTCATCCTGTTCGAAATTCTCCTGCTCGAAGAGGAAGCTGGACATAGAAGAGTCCAAGGAGCTGTCTAAAGAAAAGGTAGGATTCTCGTAGGACATCTGACCCCCAGAAGGTCGAAGATCCTTTTTACAGGACACAGGGCTTTCCTCGTAGCTCCTCCATCGAAATATGTGAGTCACTTTCGGCGACAGAGGGGTCCTCGAGGGTTTGTCCTGGTTCTTGCGACTTCTGCCCATTATCCTATCGGTCAGGCACAATTTGCTCTTCAGATCCTTGCTGATCCCGCGAGACTCCAGCTCGTTCGAGTCCTTGTTAACGAGTTCCACCGATTTGTCGTCGATCCTCGAAGGATTTTCGGCGATCGGGTCGTCCGTGGACCGGACGGGGCTCGAGGACTCGACGATCGACTTGTTTTGGCGGTTTCTGGTCGGTTCGTCCCTCAGGACCACCGTCGGCGATATCTCGAAGCCGGAGTTTATACGGAGATTCGCGTGGTTTCGAAGCTTCGACATCAGCTTCATCGACGCGCGGAAGGATCGGGATTTTTTTAAGGTGGACATTCTGTCGCCCGATGATCGCCGCGAGAGCAATTCCATCCTTGGGCTGGACACCGAGGTTCTGCGAAATTTCATTGGAGAATTCTTTGAGTTTTGCTCACCTTTGCCTATAGTTTTTGATTTTGAATCTGGTGATTCTGTTTTATGCTGAATTCTTTGAAATTTTTGATATGTTACAGGGACTAAAAGTATTTGCGAAATTTTTGTTTCTGCTGATTCTGTTATTTCATTTTTGAATTTTATAGGAATAAACTTTGATCATCAGTTCAATGTTGCTTGTTTTATTATTGGTATCCATTCTGGTTTTCCCATTTTTATTTTGTATTTCAGAATATCTTTTAATTTTATTTATTTTGTTGATGATTCCTCGATGATTCTGTTTCCACATGTTATCTGGATATTTCACACAGGATCTAAAATGTTGATAGAATGTTATATTTAATTCATATAGAATTTATGAAATTCCTTCTTAATTCCTTGAATGATTCCAACAAGGTTATTAATTCTATCAAATTTGTAAAGAATTTTCAAAATTCCGTCTGCAGAATTATCCTTCGATTTTGATTATTCAACTTCTGTGAATATATCCTCAAACAATCAATATAATTTAATCATACTATCTTTGTTGTTTCATCTTCAATTTTTAAATTCTCTTAAAATTTCCACAACATTTAATAAATTACTCTCTTCGGTTTTATACATAGATGTGTAAATATATATATATATATATATATTATTTTGCAACTCTTTGGTTTGAAAAACATCAGTCGTTTATCCTGGGATCCTTCAGGCACTTCTTTGGTTCGATAAAGCTGAAAAACGACAAACGGTTTGACAAACGTCTAATTTAATCACTGACTCTGCGCCAGTTGACAAATCGCGAGCAGTTCTTTCTTCAGGAAAACACGAACTTCTTCGAAATTAAAAAGAAAATTACCAAACAGAATATCCTCAAGTTGTCTGAAATTGTCCTTCACTAGAATAGACCAATGACTATACTCAACTCACTATATAAATTACGGAAAAATACCTAAAAGGTATAAAACACTATAGAGCAGTTACTTTTACAACACTCTTGAAATAACAATAAAAAATTCACATTATAGGAACCACTAGAATAATTTGTCTTTCAGCTCAGAACCACCATAGAATCTCCGAATTCAATAATTCTTCTCCCCTAACGAAACTCCATTTCGAACAGTCAGCCCTCGATTCACTGAACCCCGCAGTAATTCACCATAACAGTTCATCTCTCCTCGAAATTCTTCTTAAAACTTTTGGTCGGTACTTCTTTTTTAAGACACCAAGACTCAAAAACACTCGAAGACTGAACAACGGGTAGAACAAGAGTGATTGGAGTCGAGTTGTGTAGTGATCGCTGGAAACAAAGCCCCTGAATTGATACGTGCTGTTCGAGGGGAGCTGGAAGCCGAGAGAAACGATTTTATTATTTACTTAGGACAGTCGGTCGATTCCGAGTGGCACAATTGCCCATTACGAAGAAGTGGCATGAACGTCGCCTCTTCCTCCTCGAGACTAGCGTGACAATTTGTTAGACCAATCAAATTTATTGCTGGCGTCCGCGTTGGATCCCCAAGATCCAGGTCTTTCATCCGCCAAACTACACAGACACTTCTACTGTGTATATAAATTTATGAAAAGATTCAAAGTATTCTATGGAGATTCATGAACAAATTATGGCTTCTCTATTGAGACTCATGACCAGATCCAAATTCACTTATTGAGATTCAAGGGAAGATTTAGGTGTCTCTATGGAGTTCCAAGCGAATATTTGGGCTACACTATTGAGGTCTACAAAAAGGATTTCAGGGCACATCAAGATCCATGGAAAAATTCCATTTAGTATGGAAATTCAGCGAGAAATTCTTTCTACTGAAGTTCAGAAAATGATCCAAATCTCTGCAGGTCTATTAACAGATCCAAGCCTTTACATCCAGATCAACAAAAAGAGTACAGCCTTTAGATGGTGATCCACAAAATAGTCCAAATCTTATTACATCAAGATCAATGAAAAAAATCCAATGGTTTGTATGGAAGATCGAGGAAAAAAATCAGACCTTTTTATTGAGGTTCAAGAAATGATTCAAGTGTCTGCAGGGAGATCCATTACAAGATCCGAACCTTTACACAGAGATCTCTAAAAAGTTACAAATCTTGAAACATTAAAATCTATGAAGAAATCTACAGTTTCTATTAGATAATCCAGTAAATAAATTTGTTCTATTGAGTTTCAGGAAATGATCCAAGTACATACCTGTGTCTAGGTCCATTAAAAAATCCAAGCTTTCATACGGGATCCACGGAATAGTCTAAGTCTTTATATATTAAGATCTATAAAACGATTCAGAAACCAATTCATGTTTCTCTACCGAGTTTCAGGAAATAGTCGAAGCTTCTCTATTCAGATCCATGAAAAGATCCACAAAGTACATGGGATGTACAGAGACATGTGAAGTGCAAGATAAACCCGAAACTCGATTTGCAGTTGAAAGGAGGTTCGATTTGCGTCTCTCTATCGTACAGTGTAGTCCAACCATTGTTTTCTCGATTTAGGATTCTGCGAGGAGTTTGCACAAACTTTGAGACTCTGTACACGATACTGATCGAGAATTGCACATCAGAAGGTGAATCGTTCCCTCTGACAGAAGCTTCAAATCATTCTCCTTTGGATTCTATCCAATTAACAAGTTCTAACAATCCTACATTTAATACGATCTCGGAGAGTCTGAATTTTCTGTTTATCTTATTAAAGTAATTCGAGAGATTGTTTTCCACGGGTCAGTTATCAATCCATAGATGTTTGGTATAGGCCAACTCCAAATACTCCAAGTATTTTCCGCTGATACGCGAGTTTCAAGAGCATCAGCTCGGAAAGGAGGAGATGCACTGAAGCAACGCGCTCGCAAACTTTAGCAAAACACTCGAGGAACTACGTGGAAGCAGACAATAAGCAGAAGACGGGATAAGATTCATCGGAGAAGATAATAACGACGCAGCGCGATGCTTTCGCAGATCCGAACAAAAATTCTAAAAATCATTCTCCTCTCTCTTTTTCAGAGACACGAAATATCTGAACTACGGTCTTGTGATCTACGCGATATCAAAAAGAAACCATCTTGAATTTCAGTTGCATTAATCCCGTGTACGAACGGCGGTTCGATGAAACGCGCGCGAGGAATTAAAAGAAACGCAATCAGCGCGAGTTGATTCGGGGTAGTAGTAAAAAAAATGTAATAATCGAATGGAGGAGCCTCGTCGGGCGGAACGAGAAAATAAAAACACGGATGGCCAATTAAAATGGTAAATCGAGAAATCGATAGACAGAGGGAGATAATCGCACGAACCGGCGGGAATGAGTGCAAGTCAAACAAGCCGAGAGAAATGGAATTATAATATCAGCAATTTAGGTAACGCAACGTGTGCCGTATGTGGCCGGCAGTATGCTCGCACAGATGGCCGGACTGTAGTTTAACAGAATGAGAATAATCAAGACCACAAATGAGAAAGATATTCTAGAATTTTCTATCAGAGTACCGATTATATATCAAGTGCGCAATTTAATTACATTCAAGTGAGTATTATCAATTTCATGGAACACTGATTTTAACAAAAATTGGTTTGCACGAATATTGTAAAACTTGAAAAGGACTATGTAGCTATACCATTTGTTTTATATCAGTTCTAGTTTTCAGGATTAGAAGTTCACCTTCAGGAAGATATCATTATATAATACAAAGAAAGGCTGTCTTCTATTACAAATATTTCAGTATTTATCTAATTTCTACTTTTGAACATATAATGTTTTCTGAATGTATTCTAAGCGTCCTGAACATAAAATATGGTATGCAGTATGTTAGTAAATATTCCATTCTCAGAGAGTGTGTAGCTCTTTTGTCCTCAAAGGGTTAATAATACAAATAATGCATACGATAGCATCGTTACTGAACAAGGAAAACCTACTTACAGAGAAGAAGAGTCTGACATTTCAGCATCTAGCGTGTTCACAGTCGCTAACAATATTTCTCCATCGTTTTTCCGCGATAGTTGCTTCGGGAGATCGCATCGAGACAATTTCAAATTGCAAATTTTCCGTGCACGAGTTCATACGACGAGTGTGGAACGGGCAAAACGATAGAAATCTTGAAACGGAAACGCGATGCGGGATTCCGATGCATTGGGGAATATTACTTTCCTCCGGGGTCGAAT
The DNA here is from genome assembly GCA_916610135.2 of Macropis europaea. Classification (NCBI taxonomy): domain Eukaryota; kingdom Metazoa; phylum Arthropoda; class Insecta; order Hymenoptera; family Melittidae; genus Macropis; species Macropis europaea. Next base: position 27,010,058 of record OU744344.1, read on the forward strand.
GAAATTAGAACTTTTACTGCTTCCTTGAGCAACGTTTGAAGGAACTTCCACGATCGTTAAGAGAGCGCCAACGAAAGTGGATTACATTAGGGAAAATTGCAAGGCGTTTCTTTCTTCTGGGAGTAGCCGCTGATAGAACGAGCGCAGGTCCTTCGCAGCAAGCGTTTACGCGATCCGATCCTAATCGTTTCTATGCTGGCGGTGTAAATGATCCAGAGGCGATTATCGAACATTCTAGAAAGATACACGTATATACTGATTGAAACAATTAGGGTTTCTGAATGGTTTTGAATAATCTACAACGTATAAAGTATTAAGAAATATTGCACATATCACATTGTGGAGAACATACGTATGAAACTTCATTGATTTTCTTTGAATAGTGAATTTCAATTGTTACTCAGGTATATTGAGCCTGACATATCAAGTCTAGAGTATTAATAGAACTTCATCACAAACGTATACTCTGCAAAGAATTTTTTTTCTATCAAAATTCGAGAATTAGAGTAAGAGACATCTACCTACATGGTGAAGGCTGAACATACATTTGTTCATTTGTCTGCAATAAAAGAAAGGTAATCCTGATGGCGCCTGACATGCCCATGCATACTTTCTAGTATAGTGAATACAATTTACTAGATGATTTGATTGCTTCCTCTGTATCCTAAATAGGGTTTAGCATAAATTACCAATAAAGACTATTAGTAATCAAGTACAATTTACTGGATTAATTTGATTAATTTATCTGTGCTCCAAATGGAGTTCAGTATAAATGATCAATCCTCATTCATAACTAATGTCTAATGGTTCCTGAATTGAAAGTAACATTTTAGAATATTCTTTTTCTAATAACAGTATAGAATTGTTTCTTCAATCCAAGAGTTCACTATTGGCTATTTCTTAAACTACTGAAGATGTCAGACTTTCTATCAAAGTTGTTGTACGTGTTCAATGTAGGAACTTTTCGTTTGTACCAGCTATTGTTGAGCACAGTGTGTACGGTTTTCAATTTGCTAGAATACAGTCGATGCAGCAGCGGGAAAAGAGCCGTCTGAACAAATAGCAATTAAAGCGTTCCTTGCCTTCTGTCAACGGCCGTTATTTAGCCCCTTTTATGACGTTGCCTTCGTTATCTCTTCGATAAACAACAATCTACTTCCTCCGACCAGTTACCGTTCCACGGCATTGTTTAATATACATGGTGTGCCTCGTTTCAATCCACACGGATACTCTAGAAACTATCAATACTATCAGAAAATGTCGTCACAGAAAAATGAAACTCTTTCGAGGAAGACGAAAGATATTTTTATTATATGTAGTTTTTCTACCGGTAAAACTTCTCCGGATATGCCAAGCGTGAATGAATTAAAATGAAACAGCCTGTATGCTTGTTCCGTGAACCATGAACCGTGGAATTAATGAAACGCTGAGAAATATTCCACGGAACGTGCTTCACAGACAAATGGCGAAAAATAGCGAGAAGCAATTTTAAAAAGAATTTATAATTTAATCATCTTGGTAATTGAATGGAATTTTCGGAAACAATGAACCAAGTGAGTGTTCTAAGATTAATTTACAAGAATTATAGTGTCTCAGTTGCTAAAGCTTTCAATATTTCTTTACTAATCCTTCATTTCTCTTTATTGCAGGATGAATATTTGACTTCTTTCATAATTTCTCTTTGACTAACTAATCTTTGTAATTAGATAAATATGTCAAAGGGCCTGCGCAGTTGCTGAAATCTAGGGTAATTAACGATGAGGACGTCTTGCTCCTTACGGAGACGATAACACAACCCTTTGTGTCGTTGTCCTCCTTATCACAGCTCCGTGGGCGATAAACTGCAATCTGCTTCGCTTCCTGTGTGAAACCATGGTTCTTTGACTCTGACTAACGCTTCTTTCCGCTCCTGCAAAATTGTGAGGTCGAGAGCCAAAGCGTCCGGCGGAAGAGTTTAAGCGAAAATGATAAAATTTAACGGTGCTTGATAAGATATTTGAAGGATAAACTTGCTAGAATAAATTAGGAGTATTCCGTTTCAAAATGGAAAATATAATTCAAAGATCTTGGACCCCAGTTGTGATCCACAATTTCTTGAATGAAAATTCCACCAGATAGCATAGACTGACTTGCTCAGCTCCTATGCTAATATATTTATAATTTGCCGTGCAAAGTCAATGCACCAGACGCAACGAGCCTCCACCGCAATCGAGAAAAGAAGAAAGGAAAGTACCGTGGGTGTACCAGGCGTCCTAGAAACGAGGATTACTCTTTTAGGATCGATACACGTGGGATGAATCACCGAGCCGTCAGAGATGAAATATTTCCGTAATTTTTCATCGTATGAGAAAATACCCGAACTGAGGAGAGTGTTTCCCTCGAACTGACAAACAAGGTTAAAACTCATACTTTTTCACGAAATTACAGCGAAGAAACTTTATGGTCCGACAACGTTCGCCGAGTTCAGCTCGACATTAATCAAAATCTTTCCAATTTTCCTGCAACAAATTTAACTGCATTATAGTTTATGGCGCTCGGGGATGCAGTAAAGATAAAATGAAACCGGAACAAAGTGGAAGAAACAAAACAGTACCAGAGGTTCCTGTATATAAGTGATTTCTCCTGCAATTATTCAGGACATTCAGAAACCTGAACTATTAAAATTGGTCTGAAGGAATGAGTTTGAAATTGGCGTCTAAAACAATAAAAACCATTCCTTCACAAATTTACAATATTTTCCACATATCAATAGACCCGAAGTTAATTCAATCCTTTGACTACTACGCTCTACTATAGTGGCTCATCTGTGTTTTGAAGACGCTTTGTATAGCTCTTGCTTATCAGCAGCGTCTACAACTTTTCTCATATGGTCCAAAGAATATTCTGACAATATGGACAAAAGATCCTTTACTATTTTTAATAAACCGCTATATACTAGCTTGGCTAGATCAATGGTAGGCAAAGGAGTTGACGAATCCATCATTTATGGTATCAGAGACGTGTACTAGAACCGGACCGAAATTCCAAGAGAACAGGGACAAGACCATCGACTATCCGTGGGAAAGGCTTCGAAAAAGCATTGCTACTCCGTCGGTGAAAGAAAATGCCTGAAACGGGTGGAGGAAAACGTCCGTGAGGGCCATCTACTTATGGTTATGCAAGTTTCCATGCATGGTGGTTTACCTCGGCAAGGACGCACGTGCGTCCGTTCACTACCGTTCTCGAAATACCATCGAGAGCAAATCGACCGTACCAGAATCTTGATACCGTTCGCTCGTGTTCTCCGAGAACGTGAAAGAACTGCTCCTCTATTGGTAACAAGCGTTTCTGCCATAACGCGTGGTACTCTACTCAACTCTCCGTCTAGCCGAGCCAATTGGTCCCGACCGTTGAAATTGGAATACGTCCAATTGGAATCAGTACTCTTGGTCCCTTTAACTCTAATTGGCGCTCCTATTAGCCGGCAAATACACGTTGTTTTAAACATACACTCTGTAGAAGGCATTTTAGAAGTTTCAGCGGATGCTAGCTGTTTTAATTAAACTGAGTATCGAATTAAGTATTCCTCTGGCTTGTTTACAAATTTTGCTATTGTTGATGCAACCGTACTGATATTCTCTATACGATAATACCGACTGATTATAAGATCACTGCATATTCAAATTGACCTGAAAAAAGTTTCACACTACTTTAATTTTATGGAACTCAGAACATGCTATATATATATATAATTTTAGAATAGTTAGAATTCTGGTAAAAAATAGTACGTAGTTTTTTTTAGAAAAATTGTAGAATAAAATTGATGTTATTAAAGAGATTTAATTGTTCTAATGATAATACTTTTAGTATAATTTTAAGAGTATCTTCATTTGGATGGTTACCAGAAAGGGTTATAGTAATGATACCTAATAGAAGAAATAATGCAATCGATATATCGCTATACGATCGATCGACAGAGTGAAAGAAAACTTTTGCTATAATAACGACGTCATGGCAGAAATGATTGTTCCAACCTGAAAAATTTCATTCGATGTTACCTGTGTTTCGAATATTCCGCGCAACATTTATCGATATATCGATATTGACAACGAAAATTCTTCAGCAACACGAATTGGTTCCTAAATATTTAAGTTCAACTCACTTCTTCAAATATCTTCACGTTAGTAAAATATAATATCGTTATTGATAACTATTTAATCAACAAGTTTAAAAAATGAAGAAAATTCAGCCGATTTCAAGGTCACTTGTTTCTATAAATCCTTACACTTATAACTGTTGATTGTCGAAGCATTTGGACATAAAAATCTTCTTCAATTATTATACACGAATTGTTTCATTGATTTTGCTTCATGTTAACACTAAGTATCACTGCTTCACAAGACAAATCGAATTTAATCGATGCTCGAAACGATCGAAATCTTAAACCACTCTTCTGCTGTTTGTACACAAATATTTTCACTAAATTGACTTCTCTTCATTATTATTAAGTACAACGATCATTACACATTCTGTTCGAATTGTAACAATCGAATCGATCTCGAGATAAATTCTCGAACCAATTTTGCGATTTTGCAAACACTCGTACAAGGCACTCTGTTATGTTAATATTTTCAAACGAACAGGAACCGAGCCATCGTTCGAGATAATCGAACGTCCCTCTCGAAACAGCTCTCGACGTCCCGCAGGAAGGCGGGAATTCGACTGTTTACATGCGCCAACGAAATATCGATTTCTCTCGCTTTACCGACCGAGTGTCCGTAGCGTCCCTCGTACGAAACTTAACCTGTCACCATCAACACGATATCCTTCCGCACGAGCTAACCTAACTTTTCATAAAACGTCCACGAAGTCAAGGTCAACGTGTCTCTCGGATTTCACGTAAACACCGGTGAAAATATCCTGCGGCGTCTCCATGTTTCCGCGGTGGTCGCGTCCGCCTCTTGTGTTTTTCTCTTTTCCGATCGTTCGACTCGATTTGTAGCGATCCGAGTATTCGGACGAGACACGATGTATCTTCACACTGAACAGCAGCGGTTAAGAGAGACGGTGGTACTGGTCTGGTTGGGTTTTTTGACGAATGCTTGGAGAGAAGCACGAGCGATGTGGCATTACTGGTGGGTACACATGAAACGCGAGGCTCGACCGTACGCCAGAACAAACAGCTGCCGTCTACCCCACCACAACGACGCCCCCATCCTTTCTTTTCACCATACCCTTACCCCCACTCCTCCCTCTTTCTAACTTGTGGTTTTTATCAATGAACCTGTGGCCAGATTCCAGGAAATGTTGAATGATTTTTCTTTTTCAAGATTCATTATTGCATGAATGAATATTTAAGGTCGTTTAGAATGTTCAGTGGTTGTTATAGATGTTATCTGAACTCCTGGAAGGTGTTTCAAGTTTTTAGTAATGAAGGTGTGTGGAGATTCTGTGAGATGTTGAAGAATTTGTTATTGATTCAGAGTATATTTAAGGCCATTTAGAATATCCAGCTACTGTTATAAATACTCTTATGTGCATTTATTGAAAATTCTTCCAATTTTTGTGAATGAGCCTGTGGTCACATCCTAGGAAATGTTGAATGATTCTTTTTTTCTTTAGGATTCATTAGTGTATCAGTTTAAGGTTGTTTCAAATGTTCAGTGGTTGTTATAGATGTTATTGTCTCCACTTCTTGAAACTCCCTCAAACTTTTATCAATGAAACTGTGTGCAGATTCTGTGAGAAGTTTAAGAATTGCTTTGTGGAAATATTTTTAATCTATTCATCTCACTGGTTTTGACAGGAAGGGATAGCAATGAATAGTTATTAATATACAATAGAATTAGTATTAATTATGTAGATGATTGTTACTACCCTTAACTCTTCTCTCCCACCCACTCAAACTCTCCTCATCCTTTCATCAATTAAACTGTCTGCATATTCTATGGAAACTTAAATGATTGCTTATGCAGTATTATTTTAGTAATACTTTGAACAGTGTGCATGATTAATTGTAATTTATAATCAGTTATGCAATCATATATATTGTATAGTAAAAAACATACAATACTATTTTGCTTGTAAAGTAACCCAATTATAGCTCCCACACCCCTAATCTTAATTTTATTTTTATTTGCTTAATTAATTCGTGTTTCGAATGAACCATTTATCCACAACAGTTATTTTGATCCATTCTGCAAGTTAATGTTTTAAACAATAAATCCATGAATCTCAGTTTCTACTGAGATGTACGTACTAAAATTAATTTATGTTTATGTGCTCGTGTTTCTACACCTCTGTAGACACCAAAGACAAAGACGTCGTTATTATAACCGTCGTTGAACAAACAGCAACGGGTTAGAGTGATTTTTGCGTGAAAGATCCACAGTCAGAGCTCTGTGACGTTTCTTCCGTCAATATTTGCGCGAAGCTTTCCAAGATTTGTTCAATCATCCGATTGAACATCTGTTCCTAGCATCCGACAGCTCGGTTATCTCCAACATTTTACATGAATAAAACTAATTATGTGTTACACTCACAAATTCTGCTATTTGCGTATCGTTATAATCTCACTGCTTGGAAGGGACCAATTAAATTCTCGTTTACCGACATCAAACACCATCCTCTATCGTCAAACTAACAAATCCGTCTGCGCTCGTAGTAATTCAAATTACTGAACATCCCGTTATGTTTTAATGAAAAATCTTCTCATGATAACTCGACTTTATAGAGCGAAAACACAAATTGATCGTGTAGAGCTCATTTCCGCGTTTATTGTACAACTTCTCCTTATTTTTATTTTAAGACAGAAACAAACAAACCAGGTACACTGAAACAAAACTTACATTAAAAAATAGTAGAGGAGTTGCCAAAATCAGTTAAGATATTTCCTATTACATTGAAAACGGTAACTTGACTCCCCTAACTCAACCTAAAGATGATATTATAACTCTAAACGACCTACAGCATGCGAATGGTCAGACTTTCCCCACCCGGACTCACTGAAGCAAGTCACATGGACAGTCCCCACTTCTGAGACTTGGTTAGTTCAGATTTGTTCACGTGGAGCTAACGAAGTGTAGAAGAAACCTCTATTCTACCTCTTTTTCCATGAGAGAGGAATACTATTGCAGGGGAAACTTAAATTGGCCTTTCAAGGTCAGAATTTCTCCACCTACAGGGATTCAAGCAATTCATAAGGATAATTGTTATTTTTATGTACTACCCAGCTTGTCGATATCCTGTCGAGCGTTACGTCCATTTATTTTGCTATTATTTATCACTAGACGGCGAATGTTTATGCAAACACAAATTTCAAGACTGAAACTTTATTTATTTTAATGTAGTTATCGAAATAAATCTATGATAAAACAATATTTCCCGCTTTAAATGTTACACAATCTATTACTATTATCATTACAAATGAAGAATAAAGTAGCAGTAAAATAAAAATAAAAAACACGAACATACAGGAGTGGAAACTGGGCCTGTAGCTTGCTTCAGCCTACCCGGATGGAGAAATTCTGACCTTGACAGATCACATTATCTGACAATTTCAATCCGGATATCTCCGCCACAGCGAAACACTCTCGCGAGTATAGTTGCGTTTTACAGCGCGTTCTTCACGTTTATTGCCGCTCAGTTTTCATCCTGCCTCTTCAGTTGTTCCTTAGACCCGAGTCAGGGATTCAGGTAAAGTTGCCATGGGGTCCCATGGCGAGATGAGGGTCTGGAAAGCCCTTTCCCGTGATCCTTGCAGTTTACGCGAAGCGTGGGCAGGTAGCCGAGCGCACAAAGACGGCTTTTGAAAGGCACGTTTCCGGCGAACACGTGGCACGACCAGTCACCGGTTCCATGGAGTTTTATGGAAACACATCTCGCATGTTAATTGTTGTCTTTTACGTGCGTGCAGCGAACTCCCGTTTCTCAAGGAAAATGCAAGTGCATCGAGAGGTCGTCGAAAATTGTATCGATTGAAAGAATGTACAGGGTGGTCCGCCAGAAACAGACCACCGGGCGTATTTGTTTTAATGTAGCTGAACAAGTGGAAGTTTTCACAGAATTGTGCTTTATCCTTCAAATGTTTAGAAAGTGGAATTTTTATTTGTTAGTGTTATTTAATGTTTAGCGTGCAGATGCTTGAATATATTGAATTGCATAAACGTCCGCAGTCTGGTTGTTGCATTTAAAAAATATGTATTATTTTCTTTTTAAGTAATTTTGGGGCAGTTGATTTCGGAAGTTTTGAAGAAAATGATCATGAGTGGAGGCACTTGTCCTTAGTTCTCTATGTTTTGTTAATTATGTTAATGTTTTTTTGTTTTCTTATTCTACGAGTATTCTTATTGGATTATTGGATTACTTTGCTTTCGCTTCATCTTCTAAGTTTTATGTTATTGTATAAACTTATTCTGTCTATCATACCTGTAGCACACTTAAAAAATGAAATTATTCTACAATATTTTCACATTACATTCTAATCATTAATTGGTCGCTTGAATAGTTGACGTCTGTTTTATTTAAAAAGTAGATACAGCTGAATGTCCATAAAATTTAACTCAACTTTTACACAGATTAATAATTGTGGAGTTTAAAACTTCCTTGCAATTTTACCTGTATAACAGAAGATGAAATAAATTTTCCCCATTTTACCCTGAATTTTCTTGAGTTGATATGTCTGCGTAACGAACGTTTTCATACACATTAATACTCGACGTGTTTAAAAATTCTTTGCAATTCTACTTGTGTAGCAGAAGACAAAGTACATTTTACATACTTCATCTTCAGTTTTCTGAGCTAATGTGTGGGTTTTCCACGGACAAAAATCAGAGAATAGAAAGCAGTGTAGTATTTAGTCTCGTTACGTGAAACCTTCGCAGGAAAGGCGTCTATTGTTTCATGAGAATTTAATTTCCACTCTTTCGCTTGCACCGTGAACAATGGTTTCGTTCACGTGAAAGAGAATGCATCTCCGTGCTGATTACAAGCGAGAAGGAAACTCCTATTCGCCATTCATTCGATTAAAATCCTTTCTCCCGGTCTCGTAACGTGTGATTCGACGGAAACGGTCGTTGTTCGGTGAAAAATTTATCGAGCCTCTTCGATCTTTCCTGCGCTCGTTAAAAACGAGGCCCTCGATCTTCCGGTTCGAGATTTCCTGCCGAAACTTCATTAGGACGCTCGTTACGGAGCAGAAAGCAAGGTAGAACAGCTATTATCGCAACTTCGTTTCTTCATTATTCAGTTACCGGGGATGAAAAACGTGAAAAGTCCACGACGAAGGAAATGCAACGAGGCTGATTTAAAATTAACCATGCTTCATTCTATCACCGTTAATCCTCGGAATTTTCTAAGAGAAAATTTTCGTTCGAGGCACAGTGAAGAGATACTTCATCAACGATCTTCCAGTGTTTTGAAAAATATTGTAGAACTTATTTCTTGGAAATTTAACTGTGCACTGTGGAAACCTCTCCAGGTTTTAATAATAGTTAGATTACATATCTTTATGCAATTGTACATATCCAAGTTCGTGATAAATGCACATTTTATGGAGTAAATGAAACAAAATTTCACTTTCAAACATTTAAACTGCAAAGTGCAGTTCTGTTATAGTTCCGTTTCGTCAGCTACATTTAAATTAAAAATACTGAAGTCTATAAATGTATATTATCATAAAGATCTGCAGTATAATGATGATTAGCCCTTACTATGTGAACGTATTTTTGGTACCGTAAAGATGCAGAATCATGAAGAGATATAGTGACTCATTTTACTTTCTTTTGTTTCATATATTTTTAAGGCATTGTTATTTGAAGCAAATGCACCATATCTGTAACAAATTATACTTTAAGTGTGCCTCTAAAATTTGTAAATACTCAGTTGCACTAAAATTAAAAAAGAAAAGTAATTATGGAAATATTTGATCTATTTTGTGAGTTACTATATTTCAGAAGATTTTTCTCTCATAAGACAAAAAACTCAGCGGCAACTAAATGTATATGTGTATATGTAAGGTCTCATGAGAGGAAAATCTCGTAAAATATTTCATCGTGGATCTTCACCTTTGAGCCATAACCGTATGTCATTTATGTCCGACGCTATTCTCAATGGGAAAAATTCTTTAAAAAAATCTCAGAAAACTAATGTAGCTTTTTTAAACATTCTAGATAAAGATTATAATAATAAATTTGTAAAATAGTTTGTTTGAATGTATTATTATTGCAAATATGTAAAACTACCTAATCTAACCTTTCAAACTAGCCCGGATAAAATTGACCCACGTTTACGGAGTAAAGTTTAATTTTCGTAAATTAAGAGTGTCAATATTTTCAGAAAAACAATTGTATACAAATTTGCGTTTTTCGACGTTTTTCGTATTTGTCACATGTAGTGTAATGTATGTGTGTTTTAATAAAATTATTTAAAAAAATACTATTGTATCTATCTTTATTTTTTAAGTTGTATCTACTATTTGATTGTAGTATGTTTTGAATACTTTTGTGATCTTTTTTGGATCGTCACACTTATTTAGCATAATATCCGTCAATTTTTCTTTAATTGAATATTGATACGATTGACGGGCAAGTTGAACGGATTAACCGTGTTCGGTTGCGGTCGTTTCCAATTACGCAGATTAATTAAACCGGCCCATTAGTTTACCAAATTGTCGCGAATGGGGGAACGCAGGCAATTGGATTCGTCTATCGCTTCCTGCACGACATTTTGACTCATGCCATACTTTATTCCTTCGTACAAGCTAAATCGAAAACTGCTTTTATCAACCTTCTCTGAACAATAATAACCTTAAAAAAAAAAGAAAAATACACTGAGCAACTCTGGTACAAATATTTGAAACGAGCCACCCTTCTGCGTGCAACATGAATGTTTTTATGTAATTCACATGAATTATGTAGTTCATGCAGTTCACGAAATTCATATAATTTAAGTAATTCGTATAATTAATACAGTTCATTTAATTTATATAATTCATATAAGTCGTATAATTCATATAGTTCATATAATTCGTATATTTCAGATGGGTCACGAAGCTCGTATAATTCCTGTGAGTCACATGACTAATACAAATGAACTTATAAAATCGTTCATATAATTTTAAATATAATTTCAAGATATTCCACAAACTTATTTATAGTGCTTGCAATTTCTTCCTGATACTGACAGGTTTTACCAAAAATATTCACTACTATTAACCCTGATCGATAATGTCATCCACAGCAGGAGTGTCGCTCATGTGTATGTAGGTTATTCTGCAGTGACTATATAATATTAAAGGACGAAGGAAATTGAGAAAAGATAATCAAAAATCTTAGAAGTAAAATCTTGAAGTCCTGTCAACACTCTCTCAAATGTCCATATTTGAAAACATAAATGTCAAAAAAAAATGTCTATGGCATCAATTATCATCTAAACTAATAAATACTAGCTATACAAAGAATCTGTCGTAGTTCGAAACATCTCCAACACTGACAACTCTAATAATTTTTTCAAACATTAGTCACATTTCACTTTTTCTACCCCCATCTGAAGGAAACCACCTTCTTTAGAGACACCCATTACATAAAATTTCGTTTGCATCACTCCGCCGAGGATGAGAATACGTCGAAAGCCTTGGAAGGTCGGAAAATCAGAAAATTTCAAACATTTCCCGATGAAATTTCAAGGATATCGTTGGTCACGCGGAGGGTACGATACAGTGGGACTTTTTGGAATCGAAAAGGCGCGGCTTCCTTTATCAAACGCGACACAGGATGTGCACGCGGGCGAACTTCCAATTTCCTGGCAGCTTCTATTTTCCAGCACCTCCGGGACACGTATTTCCCGAATCGTATGTGCACACCGAGCCGCAGTACCGCGTTCCACTATATTTTCCGAGCTGATACGATTTTAACGTGCGCCACACACGCCTCTGTCTCTCGCTCTAATTGCAAGCTCTGCTGATAATTAGCGAAAGAATCAGAGAATCACGCCCACGTACGCTATATTCCGCTTTGTACTAATTGTTTTGAAGTTTCAAATGTCCTCGTGGAAATTAAATTTGGAAATGCCTCAGCTCAGATGCGTTAATGATTTTTCTGTGAGGGAAATTTTACATGAATGTATTTGGTAAATTGATCTGCAAGGTCAAATTTCAAGAATTAATGAACTAGATTTTTAACATTTTTTAGATCGTATAAAATGGTGTTTAAAATTTTATGTAAATTCTTAAATGGACCTGAAATTAATCGCATGCGTGTTCAATACAATTTAACAAATTATCCAAAAAATGTCTGTTTTTTTATAAATTGGTTGGGTAGTTCATTCTAGGGTAAAATATGCAATAATAAGATGTGTATAATAATCTTTATTATATTGGAAAAAATGAAACAAACTAAGTTCAGAATTCTGTACAAAATATTCGATTACAACGTAACAGTCATGGGCTGAACAGGTAAGGAGGTAAATTGTTAAATAATAAATTTATTGACTAAAATAAAATTCTTCGTGGACCTAATTATTAATAGTTAAGAATTTTTACACTGTTTGTGCTCGATAAAACATGAAATATAGGCATGTTTAATTTCCAGAAAATTCGATTGCCGTTTTTCCAACGGATCAACATCGAAGTCTAATTAAAAGTGGGCTCGAAACGGTGTATTTGAATTACGGTTTTCCAAAGATCAGACTCATTGGAGACGAGATGAATTAAAGCCGAAATAATTCTTACACTTCGGTGTAGAGAGCGAGTTTAATTCAAATTGTCTGGTACCGCGAAGACAACGCATCCGCGCCTCGGCACGTTCAAATGGAATCTAATTACACGAAACGAACGAGTTTCACGGTGGAAATTTTCAGGGTTCACGGAAAATCATTTCGAGAGCAGTATAATAAACTTTCGACGGAAACGTAAACTTTATAGCCGATGGAAAATCAATTCTCGTCTCGAATTTAATCCTGTTCGCTTTAGAGTCACTTAGGACGTGACCGACGATAATTCTGAAACTCGCGAGTCACCTCTGACGTGACACATCATTACAGAAATTTAGGACAAAGATAAAAAAGAAGAGAAGTAGAGATTCGCTTAAAAAAATAAAGTGATGGAATAAAATTAATTAGAAATTAGTATTGATGAAGTTATATGATTCACTTCATATGAACATTAAATGACAAGAACAGAGATTCGTTTAAAGTATAAATTAAGGCAATAAAATTAGTTAGAAATTCTTATAGACGAAATTACGTGATTTCGAACACAATTTAACTCAACCTTGTTATTGCAATATTTACAATTACCAATATTTTTCGCAAACATTGCAAATGCCGTTACTCACAAACAAAACAAACAATTTTGCATTTAACGACCGATAAAATAAGAATAAAATAGACACACTAAATTATGCCTAAATAATAATTAGAAGCTACAAAGAAGTCGATGTAAAAAATAATTCAAGAAAAAATTAATACAAAAATCATTACAAGTGATTAAAATATGTTACACACCCTGTATGATCGATGATTAATTTGCATGGTTTTAATTATGAATATATTCACGAAATAATAAAAGTAATCGGAGACGAAACGATCACTGCCATATTGAAATCGACTCGGTTGATCGGAATAAAGTTTACCCAGAGAATTCGAAATGGACGATATGCAGCAGGAGCTGAAGGGGCGAGGGAGTAGGGAATCGTCGAGGAATTCCGGAAATGGTGGAAAAAGGAGGCCGGGAAAGATGCACCGGGTGGATAATGCATTTTCCGCGGCTTATACCTGCGTCTGCATTATGCAGTTGCATCAACCGGCGCGCGGCGCCCAGATGCATTAATATGTACTTCCACCGTAAAATATAGTCTCTGTGATGGCTTCGTTTGGATTTCGACAAAAACGCAGCAGAATTAACCCTTTGACCTTTGGATCGTGTCTACGGGTACCGTATCGTGGAGAATTTGGAGATTTAAAGGGCCTTTCATTTAAAAGAATTAAGAGTTGCTATATTTGCTTTCTTATATTTTTACGTTCAATCTTTGAGAATGTACCCCTGAAAAGATTTTTAGAAATTCGAAAAATTGGCGTCGCTGTGAGCGTTTAACTCTTTGACTGCGAAAGACTTACATGTACATACGTCCTTCTTATGTGCGAACAGCCACTATAATAGCTTTGAGGATTTATTGTCTGTTCCAAATGATATAGGAAGATGTAAGGCAGTATAATCATGATTAACCCTTACTATGTGAACGTATTTTTGGTACCTTAAAGATGCAGAACCTTGAAGGGATATAGTGACTCACTTTACTTTCTTTTGTTTCATATATTTTTAAAGAATTGTTATTTGAAGCAAAGGCATCATATCTGTAACAAACTATACTTTAACTGTGCCTCTAAAATTTGTAAATACTCAGTTGTACCAAAATTAAAAAAGAAAAGTAATTATGGAAATATTTTATCTACTTTGTGAGTTAGTATATTTCAGAAGATTTTTCTCTCATAAGACAAAAATCTCAGCGGCAACTAAATGTATATATGTATATGTAAAGTCTCATGAGAGGAAAATCTCGTAAAATATTTCATCGTGGATCTTCACCTTTGAGCCATAACCGTATGTCATTTATGTCCGACGCTAGAAGTACCTTCATATGTGCGAACAGCCACTATAATAGCTTTGAGAATTGATTGTCTGTTCCAAATGATATAGGAAATTGTAAGGCTGAGTTAAAACAGAGATATAAATGATAAATGAGTAAATAAGAGGAAAAATTTAAGTATATAAAAGAAAGGGTTAATTCAGTGATGACCACAGGAGCTGCGGCCATTCCCCACTCTAGGTCCATTTCCCTCGTTTCAATTCCCTCCAGCTCCCTCCTTAATACCTCTCGACCCCTCATCGTCAACGATGATATGAGGAAAATGCACGTACAGTAGAGAAAGGCCGCAGCTGTGGTGGCTATCACTGGGTTATTCGAACGAAATCAAAAACTTGATACAAAAAAGAAACTATATTTTGCGGTAGAAAAGATTGTACGTATAGTTTAAAGTACGAGTGATAAACGTTCCAAGTTTCATATCAATAGCTCTGGTGGTTTTCTCGGGAAAAATTCTCAGAAAACTGCTTCAGATATTTCGATACAGATTTTCGACGACTCTAAGCGAATCGGTTCATAAAGAATTGGGACACGTCATGAATAACTTCCAATTTGTCTTCTAAAATTTACTGATGATTTATTAAAGGATTAGTATCGTTGCTACGTCTCAGGGATTTTACCTTCAAATATGAAGCAGAAACCAGTAGCTCCGGTAAACTGTTTCAATTTTTAAACGGAAGGAAATCTCTTACGTGTCTGAAGTTATTCATGTCTAGACTACGGATGTTTATTCAATTTAAAGATCCAAATTGATGAATGTTAGACATTTAATAACCTATACAAATAAAATGACATATTTTAAAGATATCGAGGAGCAAATGCAGTTTTGTTGAAGCTTCATATAAATAACTGTATTGACATAGCAAATATGGAAGTCGAAAAATGTAAATCTGCATAAACATCCGCAGTCTATTTATGACTGAACCGAATACAAAGGTAGGAGCTTCAAGTAGATGTCATTTTTAATACATTATAAACTTTAAACTTTAAACTAAAAGTTACGTTTCTCCGCAAAATAAAATCCGCTGCAATTCCAGTTGCAGCGATACCATTGCAACCAGCGATTTACACGACGCGTACGCGAGTTTAATATCTTTTCCGAACTATGGGATTCAGTTTGCCATGGGACGAAAACTCCTCGAACGAACGACGTCGCTAACTTCGTTTCTGTTTTCATCAGTCTCCAGCGTATCCGTCGACGTGCTGTTTTGCAATGAAAATGCCGGAAAAATGATTTCGTCGTCGACGAGACAGCTCGTTCGCGAAATCGCAGAAACTTTTCCGTTTAAAGAAATTGTCTCGGGATTTAATACCTTCTTGTTCTTCTCTTTTTCTGTTCGCTCTTGTTCGTTACTGAGGTATTACTGGGATTAGGGAGGGTAACGAGGCAAGTTTCTTTCTTAATCGTTACGATTTCTTCAACAATTATCCGCTGGAACGGGAGGGAGACTTTAATTTTCTCTTTAAGAAGATTCGACGAGTTTTCTGGGATTTACGGATTCATTTGTCGTGCACCTTCAGGGATTGCGGTTTTATTGGTGGAGGCGAAACATGTTGGCCACGAGCAGAGAAATTTGTGATGGCTCAGAAATACGGTTGTTGAGATATTTTTGTCAACACTGCGACGGTCGCTAGTGTTTTCAGAATACTAGTACTTTTGGGGAATTTTTGCAAGAGTTTTTAAGTAGCTAAGCATTTAACAGTATTTCCTTTGTATAGAATATTCTACGATTTCCAATTCATTAGTACTTGAAATCTTGGGTTTGATTCATAAATAACTTCCGACATATACAGATTCTTTTCTTTCTAAAAAGTCAAATAATTTATCTGGGCTACTGATTTTTGCTTCATACTTGCAGGTAAGAATTCCTAAAACGTAGACATGCTGCAAAAATAACAATTATTTTCCTTTAATAAATCAATCCACATCAATAAATTTAGATAGACAAATTGGAAGTTATTTATGATTCCACCTAATATTTATTATATTATTCGGAACTCGGAAACAAAGTTAGATAGGACAAACGTTTATATGAACTTTTTTATTACTTATACGTGGTAAATCCATCACTGAAGTTAGGCTGACGTAATGTGATACACCCTGCATACGAACATCAGCTGTCTAGTAATACAATGTACACTGTCATCAGTTCTTTTTTCTTGTCTAATTGACAAAGTATTTTCCCTGAGGTTTATTATTTGTGAGTTATTAATTTGAAATATTGTAATATCCAGGTAAAATTAAGGTGCACGACTTTGAGATGCCTGTCAGGCCACAACTTTCAAAAAAGCATCTGTATAAATCAAAACTTTATTTTTTATTGCGCAAACAGTGTAAACATGTAAGTATTGTAATGACCCAGTTGCAATAAACAATTTATATAAAAAAAGCAATACACATAAACTGGAATTTCGCGTGCATTCGCGCGGAATCGAAACGAACCAGCGCGTTGACGCAAGAGAAATTCGGCGGAGGGTAATTTTCAGGTGTGTATATGATTTGGAACGTGCGCACGTCACAGGTGTAGCGCTCGTCGTGTTCATACGTCGAAACATGTGCATACATACATACATTAGATCGGAGAAAGGGCGTCGGTTCATCTGTCACGGGCAACGTGTATGACGCGACGCGAAATTGCGAAAATAAACGAGCCGCTCTCGCGATACAACCTATTTTAGGATCAGGCTGTCATGCAACTAGATGATCCATCGAATCCAGGATATACCTGCCAACCGGGAAATTATTCTGTCTGTCGATTTTCGCGAGTCCTATGCGAGTCGAACGGACAGTCAACACCCGAACCAATTGATGTGAATTTGAATTTCGAACCCGATCTAATCGGGGCTTAGCAGTCATTAGGTATTGCAGACTTTCGAGATTTTTCGAATGCAGTTTCGACTGAATGTAATTTTTATACTCTGTTTTGGGAATTTATTTCGGAGTTGCGGATATTTTAATTAATACGTCCTTTGTATTATTGATCATTTTGAATATAGAGAATTTTTATATACAGTGACTTGGGAAATTGATTAAATATTTCAATAACTACCTATTTTCCCTGACCCTGACGTGATTGATTTATTAATATTTTTGGAAGCGTATGCGAAATGTAATTCCTTGCAAATATTATAATCTTGCTTTAAATGTTAATACTCTGAAGATATGTTAAGTAAAACAAAATTGAAATAACTTGCTCATTTGATAATTTTCGTGAAATTATTTTAGAATCAAATAATTAAAATAATACATGATATTGTGTTACTGAACTGGTTTTTTCATGTAGTTTAATAATATGAAAAGAAAAATGTATAATGTTATTTAAAAAACACAAGTTGACTTCAGTATCAAAAAAGATACTTCCAAAGGTTTCTTATACCACAATAAATTCTTCATTTTATACCAATGAACTTACGTTTCAAACATTATTTTGTTAAACTATCAGAACCTATCAAAACGTCGTGGTGGTAGCCTTGTTAGGTGTTTCATATACGTTTTTGCAAATCGAAAGCTAGGGAATATTTTAAGAATTCCAAAAAAATTAAGAATTCCGACAAATTCTAAAAGAACTTTTTAAAATGAATTTCCAACTAACTGAATCTTCAATATACTGTCCTAAAATAAACTTTTGAAGATCCATAAATGTTAAATATTCTGCAGGTCCAAATTTAAATTTTTAAATTGAATAAAAATCGTTCTGAACATCGTAAAAAATGTCGCACAACAGTTCGACGTCTGGTAACGATTTTCAAGCGGATATTAGAACGATATACACTCGTCATTAAACGTAGGTGTGTCGACGACATGTGGCCTGGTCGATAAAGCTTCCGCGGCTATTCGTTTCCGCTTTGTCGATTGCAAAATGCATTGTACATCAGCTGGATTTAGAGCATGCTATGCTATGTTTGCAACTGTTACACTTTACTTCCTTCCTACGTGGAATTACACCGTTTCACGTGCTCAGAAACGACCGAAAACTATCGAAATTATGCAGCAGATAAACGTGAACATTCTACTGATTTCCTCTGCTCTATCATAAACGATGAGTAAAATACAGATTAATTTTTAGGTTGTTGGGAGAGTCCACAGAGAAATTTAATGAAAAGTTCCAGGCGAAATTTGTGTATGAGATTTTTATTTGATTAAATAATATACGACCCGCTCATTTTAACCGTTTGTTATCAGTGCTTGACAAAGATGCTCACCACGTTCTGTCGACGCCCACGGGCGTTCAGTGCAATGGCTCACTGTGTACGACTTCAGCTCGGCCGCACGCTGCGTTTGCCTCGGTTCCAAGTAGCCCGCAGTCAAAGGGTTAACGATCTGTTCCCGTTTACTTGGTAATTTCGTGACTTTATTTTTAAAGAAGCTTTCACAATTTTTCCAAATGGCTAATGAACGCCTCTTGATTATTGATTTTTTAAAAAAAATTAGAACATTTAAGTCAACATCTATGAATTTTTTCGAAATGTGTGCTCTAGCATAGTTTGTGAGTAAAAATACAATCCTCTTTCCAATTCAACAATTCTGAACGTTTTTGTTTAATTACCACATTCGATTGATCTAGTTGCAACAGATATTTTTCCGAATCAAGCGTTTAAATTATTCGACAGAAGCTCATAATAAGTTTTTTCAATTCAGTTACAACAAATACAAAGAATAACCCAATAAAAGCACAATTGCTGTATTCTTCTTATAAGACCAAATTTTTAAAAATCTAATAAATATACGTGGAGCACCACTCCTAAATTTTATTTAATTAATCCTGTACCTTGGTAGAAAATTGACCAATGTTACAATTATTGCATTTGAGTTTTATGCACCATTCAGCAAAGTTAGATACATTCGCAAGAGGCCAATGGGTTGTGTGTATTACAATAAAAAAGGCCAATGTGCACCTTTTCCCCAAAAATTGCATATTGAACATTGGTCTTTGTTCTACCCAGTTATAGAATTAATCAAGCAGTATTTACCTTGTTTTGAACCAAGATAAAAAATTCCTCTTCTGTCCAGTGGCTCTTAATTTTTTCTTCACTACAAGCACTGTAATTTTGATATCGTTGAAGAATACTCGTATTATAGACTTCTATTCACTTCTAACAAACGATTAATAGTCTTCAACTTTGAACGCTTCAGCTTCGGTTCGAACGAGCATAATATCGAGTTTTTCACAGAAACGCTGATTATCGATCCAAGATCATCAGTTCCAGGAACGTATCACGGTCACAATGACGCGGCGAGCGTGAATGCATAATCCTGATGCAGTCTTGATTCATTCTTATTATGCAGTTATTATCATGCCATGCTGTACTCGGCACAATCGAGCCTTTCATGGGCGAAATTCTTCGCTGTCTCTGTAATTGAATTCCTTCTCACCTCTGTACATCATCTGCACTTTCTTATCATCCCTCTGTACATTCAATTTTCTTCAGAAATTAAAGGAATAAAAGTTATTTGATGAAATATCAATAGTTGATTATCTTTCGATGCTCAGATATTTTCAATTATTTCAATTAATATTCTTTTATAACTGTACACGGTGGCTCAAATCGAATCTTAATCAATCTGTGTTGGTATAGTGTAGAAATTTAAATATGTATAATACAAAAATTGTTATATGTACATGTGGTCATGAAAATATTTTTAAAAAATTATACCAAAAATATGAGATGTAAATTAAAAATGTACAATATGAGTGCTGGATTGTGTCACTTTTTCAATACTATGTGTATAAATTACATTTGTTTCTGTCGTATCATGTACAAACATTGCGTTATCTTGATGTTCAAATAAATTAAGTTAATTTGTTATTAATTTCTGATGATCAGGTAGTACACCTGTATTTATCCATCACGGAATCACTTAAATTAACAATGAGAATAATTTAATAATATTTATTTAACACGTTGTATGCTACAGTGAAAACTGATGTCTTAGTCAGACATATTATAAGTTGCTATTTGTAATAATAACCATGAACATAATAAGCATTTGACTGCCCTATCTGTGGTCTTATATTATTAGCGGAATATTAATGTTTCACACAATTTTGTATAACTTAAGAATTATTTAATTTATATAAATTTGTCTATAGAGCTATCTTTTGTTATTTCAAATAATTGACGACAATCAGTGTGTGGCTCTGCATCTTAAAATTATTTGAGCCTAGAACACGCTTATTAATTGTGTGGCAGCACCTGGCACTCACTCTGCATAATTTTTCAATTACCACCAATCAAATAAAATTCTATTCTGCCTCCATAGTTCAGTTCATTTATCTCAGCATTAACGTTCACCAAATTATTGACACTCTGGCTGATAACGACGCTTTAACATAACCACGATATTTGTTGAACGAATCAATCATGAATTTCGGCTGGTTTATTAACGAAATAATTGCATACATTCAGGATGTGTCTGGCGGAATTGAATTGCCCGAGGCACGAATGAAAATTCAACAAACTCACTATCGATATTATCACAGAAATTCCATCGAAATCAATCGACCGCGTGAACGATGCATTCCAAATTGGAAATCACTCGAATCACCCAAAATTCCCAATCGATCTTCACTGCTTCTCTTCAAAATGCGTGTATCACTTTTGTCATCGTCCTCCTTGTTTATTTTCCCGCGCGAAAAAAGATACCATGAACGTTACGATTCTCGTCCAATGAAAGTCACCTCGAGTTCCTAAAGTTTTATCACAGCCATCGAGGCGTTTTTCCAGAACTTTTCTTGTCGCCGGGTCGTGTAATTTTTTATCACCCCCTGGTCGTTCGTCGAATCACGCGTTGGATCTGTCATAAGGCCCTCGATGTCTCGAGACGTTCACCGTCGATTCGTCCTTCGAGTTTCAAGTTCAAGGGACACACTTGATTACCGATTGGATCCAGACGATCGAGAGACATCGATCGCGAATGGAGCAACGCGTCAGAGAGGAAAAATGGGTCCTTACGATGAGAGGGAAGGACACCGACTGAAAGGAAGGCTTGCAACAGATGCACACTTACTGTTGGGCATCTGGGCATGACATCGGGGCAGGTGAGTTCGAATTTCGTTGGGCTCAGGGCCGTACGTTGCGTCGAAAACATGGAAAATGGAACCAGCCACGTGATGTTCATTTCTGAAAATTTCTTGTAAATTGAATTTGTTGTGAATATAAATTGAAGAGTGACGGTTGTCGTTTCTAGCATTACTTTGCAATTTTCTAAACACAATTTAGATGGAATATTTGGTTGAAATTTGTTGAATTTTATTTAGTTCAGGATGTAAGAAAAGAAAATTGTTGTAAATATTTTCGTGAACTTATGTAAAGTCTACACCTTCTTTTCTGTCTTTAATGATCATTTGCTATCTTCGAAATATAATTGAGAAATAGGCATATTTTCTGTAATTCCTACGATTTTCAAGATTCCATAATTTTATAAAGTCGTAGACAGTAAGTTTCATTAGCAAAGCTTAATTTTGTAAAAATTAGTTTCTGATTATAAAAATACGTTCTATGGTTTCAGCGTTGTTTAACAAAGGATTCACAGCAATTAGTAAGAATTTGCGTGCTGCCCACATTACAACCCTAACCAAGGTGGATGATCATCGAAGAGCGGATAAAATAGTCGTGGTCTGAAGGCCACCTGCTTTTTTCACTTCCCCGTATATACCCGGTGACCTAAAAGAAGTCTCCAAACATCGAACGAATCGTTTCATTTTTTATAATAGAAGATGCACATGGATCAATTCTCGCAATTCTCTTCTTCTTATACATATAATTTATAAATCTCTTGGACTTTTTGTTATTTTTAAATATATTCATGAAATCTATGTAGCTAGTCTGTACAAGATGATTCATAAAATAAAACAAAGAATTTGAGAGTATGTAGTATGGAATTAAAGAAACAAAAAATCTTCTGTCAACTTTTTCAGTAGGGAAATTTATACGATGACCGTGCCTCACGTGCGGAAGATTATTAAACGCGCTTAATAACTCACTATCTGAACACCTATAGGCGTTATTCGCTCGACTCTGGCAATATACGGAGCACCTTTTATGTCCCCATAACATTTAAGCAGTGAATGTTAGGACTTACGTCCATTACAGATTTTCACTTTTCTTTGCAAGTACTATATACCCCTAAATTCTTCGACCTTTTTTATAAATTACCTTGTACATCTATATAGTTAACGTAAAATCGTGGCGTTCTAGTGTTTAACATTTGAAATAGCAGCCAGTGGACGTGTTATCGTGGTAGTTATCACAGCGTCTGACAATTCTCTGTGAGAGAGAATCGCCGGATGATACTCTGGCTAGAATTTTACGATCGCAATCGTGGCTATATTCTCCTTAGAATGGGCGTAAGGGAATCACGCTGTGCGAGCTGCCTTTACGGCTTCTATTTCTCCTATAAAATTCTTTCCAACAGCGGAACTCTATGGAATAAGACAGTGTCTTTCGTTCTGATACTCGTAACGACGCTTTAAAACGCGATATCACGTGAATCGTATTAGCAGAAACATTAAAAGCCGCTGATGGGACTATTAAAGCCGCGTTTCGATTCATTATATCATACAGCGCATTTTTGATACTTTAATCTTGTTTTTGATAATTTAAACATATCCCGATGAAGTTATAACTAACTATATTTTAATGATGCTGTACATAAGTTCATTAGTTTGTTGCAAATTTTCGAATATGAAGACTCTGAATTCAACCTAATTAACACGGGATAATTCAACAGTTATCTACCTTTGAAAACATCTAATCATTCAATAATTAATAAACACAATGACTGAAATTCACTGTTAGTATTAACAGAAAATACCGCTATGATAGAGGGATTAAAATTGGACTTTTCAAGGTCAATTCTCATTCAGTAAAAATGAAGATCATCCACAAAAAATATTCAGCTCTGAAATGCTGCCCAAAGGTTTCATAATAATTCATTTTACAGAAGGAATATCCTGTGCTTTAATAAAATACGTTTCTCGGAATCAATTGCTGCAGAATTGCTCCACGAAAAGCGAAGATAAATTTGCCTCTTCAGTTACTAAGCTCGAGGTTAACTTCTCTTCATCAACGTTATCTGAAGTACTGCGATTCATGGGATTTGATATATTTACTGTATGCGCCCTGGAAACTGTATTTCATACTGTTTGTGTTCAACATATTTAACTCTTTGATTGCGGGTTACTTGGAAATGAGGCGGACGCTGCGTGCGATCGAGCTCCGGTAGTACGTAATGAACCATTGCATCGAACGCCCATGGGCGTCGACAGTAGACGCCACGCAGCTTTAAGTGCCTATAGTCAGAAGGCTGATAGAACGATATTCTACTCGCTCGTCGTATTTATACAGTTATTATTTATGGATTAGAAGGAGGATCCAATTGCATCGGTTCCCATAATCCTTCAGCTTCCGTTCTGTTCAAATTGTGCATTAAAATGACCCGCACCCGTCTCACCGCTCGTCTGAAACTTTCCGTTACAAGGACACTGTTCACCCTTCTTCCTGTTGCAGACTAGGGAAAAAAAACAGTCCGGAAAAGGGCGGCACCTGTAATACAGGTATCGATACACCGGGTGTCGTAAAAGAACAGAGGAGATGCAGTGAATAAAAAATACATTTATACCCCTGAAAATATTCTACATAGTCATGTTCCACTTTTATGACATTTTTATACTTGTTATGTGCATCTAATGCAGGTCCCAATAGGGTGTTTTGAAAAATGGATGAAATTCATTAAATAAAAAATACATTTATGGAGCATAGAAAAAATATAGAAGCACTCACTAAATAAAAAATGTATTTATATCCCTGAAAATAGCCTATGAAGTCTTGTTCCATTTTTATGGCATTTTTATAGTTGTTATGTGAATGTAATACAGGTTTGAATGTAGAAAGCGCTTTAAAAAATAACTGAGATTGATTAAATAAAAAATACACTTATGAAGCATAGAAAAAAGACAAAATGCACTTACTAAATAAGAAATGTATTTATAATCCTGAAAATACCCCATAAACTCTTATTTAATTTTTATGGAATTATTGAACTAATTACGTGAATGTAACAGGGAACTTTAAGAAATAAAACAAATTGATGAAATAAAAATTGCACTTCTGCAACATCATGTTTCATATTCCTAAGACATTTTCCTCAACTTGTGATACTGGTTATTAAAATAACAGTATATTTTTTTCGACAGTAACGACAACGTTACAATTACTTTACTTTTTACTATTCCCTGCAGATACATCGAAGTAATACCTCCCCAATTTCACGATTTCCCTTTTTAATTAATTATAATTTAAACC
This sequence comes from Macropis europaea, assembly GCA_916610135.2. Taxonomy (NCBI): domain Eukaryota; kingdom Metazoa; phylum Arthropoda; class Insecta; order Hymenoptera; family Melittidae; genus Macropis; species Macropis europaea. The sequence continues at coordinate 27,034,981 of OU744344.1, forward strand.
TCGATTCCACTAACCATTCACATGCAAATCAGCCACATTTTCTTTTTTCTGGGTTGGGCCGCTGAAAGTACATTTCCAAATGGAAATACAAGATCCACAAGAATTATGATACTTTCATGAAAAGAGCTTCGATTCGTTGAATCGATCTAATCATACAAATTAGAGCGATATCGATGGCCGTGGATAGTAATTTCGTTCGCAGAGCGTGCGGCCTTTTTCTAATATTTTTACGGTCTACAATTATCTCTGGAGGATCTTTACGCGTACATGGATCGATGTTTCGTAATCTAGATGATTTCAGAGATTGGAGAAATCGTTTGAAGGACTAAGTAGACCGAAGAAAGTAATTCACTGAACGATTTAATGTGTACTGTAATAGTATGTCGCTACAGAGCGAAAGTCGGTACGATAATTCTCATTAACATTACTTTATAGTTCTATTCACGAGCTCATTGTATTTTAACACGTTCACGTGCATACTATACTAGGTCCAACTATAAATTTTATTCGTTTATGTGTATATACAGCCTCACTATGTATTGCCCTGAATTTTCTATTCCTTCTAGTAATTATAGTACTATTCAATATATAAATTATTGTTCCTACTGTTAGATTAGGTGAATGGTCAGGTCCAGGGTCATCTTAGGATGCAATTCTAAATCACGAAATTTGTATTTGCATCAGAAGACTGTAATAAATATCACGACACGTTTGAAAAAAGTCAAAGTAATCGTGGAATATTATAAAATATAATAAATTATAATTTAACGCGCTTCAATAAAACCTTAGCAAATAGTAAGCTTTTAAGGGCCGAATTTGGATTTAACAATTCTGTCAAAAAATCTCTAATTTTTTTTTATTATTGATTCAGTAACATTTCAATGTGCCCAATTATAAAACATGATTAGTACTATAAAGTCCTAAATTTAAAAAAATCGCTTCTAAGAATTCGAAAATCCCTCCCACAGTTTTTCCATGTTTTCGGAAAATGACACATTACATCAAACTTTAATCTTAATTGGTTAAAATATAGTTGTTACAGTGACTCATCCTGTGTATCAAAGGTTGTTTTACAACCCCACAAAACTGACAAAAAAAAAATAAACTTCAAAAATTTGAGACGCTCGTATAGACACAAAATCGATGATAAAATTACATAGGTAAATACTGCTAGGATATCTCTCCCTGCAGGAAGAACAATGCCGATAAAATTATGCAAAGTACAGGGCGTATCGAACGGAAGGAACGAAATTTCTTCATGTTCTTCCGCAAATTAGGTTTCTCCCCTTGTCAGACAGAAGTACACTCGAGATTAAAGACAACCGATATCGCTGTCGCTTTTCAGTTCGAGATTAAAGGAATATTTTCGCAATTTTCCTTTGCCGCTCCCCGTTCTCTCATTTTTCCCGCGGTTTTTCTTTCCAGGCCACACATGTGTTCTATTAAGTTTCCCTCCGTCACCTTTTCGCCGGTAATTACTTTTAGCGTACTTCCTGTTTTCCGTCGATACGGAAACTTCGTCGTACAATCATCGTTAAGGATAGATGGAGAATTTTCGAAATTCGTTAAGTGAGACAAGTACATCGTCGTACAGAATTCTTCAGGTTCGAGAACGTTCATGAGACTCTATGAATAATGATAAGTTGTTGAACGTGTGAACGCTTTCGTTTCTTCATTGCAGAGTCAAGTGGAAAAATAAGTAGTTGTATTATGTTAGAGAAATGAGAATTTAGTGATTAAATCTCGATTGGAGCCAGGGAAATTTATTGTGGAATTAATGTGGGAGTCTTTAATCGTACATGATTATTGATATATAATTTATTAACTAAATCCAATTTTTTCCATGGAGAAATGTGGATAGAGAATAGAATTTGAACTTTGTTTGAGTGTTTCAGAGTACACTAAAGTCATAACAATTTAGTATACTATACAGAAAAAGTGTCATGACTTTAGTCTACTCTGAAACACTATAAGAAAGTTCAAATTCTATTATGTATACATATTTCTCCATGGAAAAATTGAGTTTATTTAATAAATTATGTATCAGTAATCATCTGTGATTAGAGACTCCCACATCAATTCAGAAATAAATTTCACTGACTCTAATCCAGATTTCATCACTAAGTTTATATTATAAAATTGTAATGAGAATAAAAAGTTATTAAACTGAAATAAATACAAATAAAAATTAAATTTAAGAAATATTATATCTTCTGGATTATATGAAAACTTCACTGATACATTATAGATAATTACAGATCAGATTTTAATTTATAATAATTTCAATTGTTTTTGCAGCATTTTATTGAATTGAAAAAAGGTGAACAATCTTTTAAAAATCGTGAATGCGGAAAAACTGGAACGAAGTTGTTCGTAGATTTTTCTAAGTATATTTCACGCTCGCTTCATTCACCGGAAACGGACATGCGACTCCAAAGACCATAATCTCATTGTCTAAGCGTGTACTATTGCATGTGAGAACGCGTTTTAGTCAGCGAATAACAAGCAGGAAAAAGGATCAGGGTCAGCTCACTAGAAGGAAGCTACAAACCGGACAAACATACTCTAAATACATTGCAAAACTTCCTTCTTCCCTCTGGAGTTTTTTAATAACACAAGAGATATACTTTTTGCGACGATTAACCATTAATTCTGCTCTCTATTTATGAATAAAAAAATTATCAGAAATTAATTTAAAACATTGAAATGGAATTCTTGAGATTTATAAACAATTAATGAGCCACGCCAGAATATTTTAAATTAAAAAATTACGTGATTATAATCAGTACGTATGCTCCAAGATTTTTCTACAATGGACCAATTCGAAATACAAAGAAATTAATTCAAACGAATCAACGAAATTCTCATAGTAAATATACCATCGAAGAATTTACACAGAATCTACAAAATAAAAAAAAGAACATTCAGAACTCGATAAAATTCTCTCATTAAATTCACCCATATAAAACTTCTTCGAGTTAACAGAATATTTAACATCTTGCATTATAATAACGAATCACACTCGTAATGTAAAATATGGTCTATATATATATATATATATATATGTATTATAAACATGAATTTCACTGAAATATGAATTCCCAAAAATGTTGTATTACAGCGCCTTAACTTTTAGAGGATTATCTAAAGCAAATTGTAAATATCCATAATATTATTTACACTTGAATAATACCTAAATTTCAGTGCAAACAGCCAAAAAACAAATTCACAGAAGTCTTCAATTGACTTTACAATTAAACATAACTTTGGCTCACAAGTGAAACACACTAACAATAAGACAACAAACATAGTTTTAAGAAAACGATTATAAAACAAATATAATTTTCAATCGCTGCAAAAATAGTAATTTAATAATTTCAATATTTTTTATTATGTTTCTTATTCTCACAATTTATCCATCATTCAGAGAAGACTATTTCCATTAAGCTGATGTCTTAAACCAAACACTAAAACCTCAAAATGTTGTCTCCGTGTTTTATGAACCTCTCCACTTCACCAAAATTACAAAACAGGAGATTCCTCAAAGAGAACAACAAAAATTTCCAAATAAATGCACCTGTGACGAGGTGCACCGTGAAACGCAGTGAAAAACGTACCCTTCAAACGTCACATCCAGCCGGGAAGCCTCAAGGGGTCGTTTCCACGAGGATCGAAGATAGTCCACCGTGTACACTCGAATTCGACAGAGAAAAAAAATTCGGTAGCCGCGAAAATTCGTCGCTGAAAACTCGAGAACGCGGCGGCTCGTCGTTGCACCAAATGCAGAAACCGGTTTCACTCGGATGCACTCGGATGCAGCAAGGTCCTCCACCTTTCAACGTGTCCCTCGAACCTTTTCTTCCTTCTTTTTCATCGCGTTTCCATCCACCGGACGATCCCGATATCTAGCGACCCCAAAATCTAACAATTTCTTCTTCCACCGCATCCTGACCGCCGTTTGCAACACTTTCGTCTCTTTCGATACTCGTGGAACACTCAACACGCTTGTCTACATGGTGAACACCTCCTCACTGGACCAACTTATGGCAACGGTAGCTTGTCTCGCGTCCTACACGATCGAACTGTCGCAACTGAACTGATATTTTGATGTATGCAATTGGTGCAGTCGATCAGTTAACCCTTTGTTACTGTTCTCTTTGTTTGAGGATGTTGGTGGATCATGAGAAGGTGTTGGAATTGTTTTAGAAGTATGTGATGCGTGGTTTGAATTGGAGATTATGTAAATGATAGTACGTTGTGCAGGTTTTCCTGGGTATTTTTTTATTCAGAACAGAAAGGATTTCAAGGTTGCTTTCAACTCTTGAGTTTGTCCAATGATCTAATTTTCAACGTGGTTTATGTGTGTCAGATTTTAGTGTGGTTAAGTAAATGATGGGTGACCTTGAAAAGACTGCTTTTGCTGTGTGTACTGTAGAAATTGTGTTCCTATTTATACAGACTATATAATTTGATTTATCTGTTGAGACTTAAACTTATAGACTGTTTAAAAACATCAGTGAATTAATGTAAATAATACTGATGATTAATAAACAATTTTATGCATAGGTCTGAATTCCTAAGAGTAACAAAAATTTGTTGAAGTAATAAATTGCTCACAAGAATTTGTAAAAGGTTAATTGTATAGTACAAGTAACATGACAAATTAATGTTAAAAATCAAATTTGTAAAGTTTCAATTTTCATTCCACGTTTACTGGGATTTATCATAGCATTCAACACCTTAATAAAAAATACATTCCAGAACGTGATCCTCTAACTATTCAAAATAACTCTAACTGTTCAAAATAAGTAGAGGAACACACACTGAAACAGTTCATTGGTCCTTAAAGTATTAAATAGTATGAACCTTCTAAACACTGTACAGAGTACACAATGAATAAAAATGTTGTAAAATTAAATATTCAATATTTTATTCATTGCTTATATTTGTCACATCATCAGAAATGATTGAAAATAATGAAACTCTAATTGTTTTGAGCATTATATTTTCTTGCAGCAATAAATACGCTTATTTCTTTATTTTACACCCATATTATTCTATACTCTATTAAACTCTGCTCAACTTCGCTCAAAATTTATCATAAACAACCTAACAAATAGAACAAACACAGCTCTAAACAATCATACCGCAAGAATAGACTAGCGTAAAGTAACAAAGGGTTAACCGATCAAAGTCTCTTCAAGCTCAGTTCTCGCGTGTCCCTTACAGAGACTATCGTAGTTTTCAAAGCGATCGCGTTACCAAAAGGTCGATCGCATTACCAGAAGCTGCTGTTCAACCAAACCCAGAATCCTCACCTTCTTCGTAACCGCTATAGAATTCACCCACACAACCGAAACGATCGTTAGGCTATCATTGGCATCCTCGAAGACTTCAACAGGACCGTGCAACGGAACCGAACAGCGTCCAGACAAATTCGACTTGAACTTCGAACCTGAAGAGACCCAACGTTTGCCTTCTGATCGATCTAATCGCATCAGGTCACTTGCAAAGCACTTAAAAATGAACGAAGAACGTGGTTCAGGTCGTATTGGAAGAGGTTCACGAAGAGGTACGCGGATTTCCGCGGAGGAACGAGCGAGTAGGCGAACGAACGAAAGTATACTGAAAGGTTCTTCAAGACGAGCGAGTCGAGTAGCCAACCGCGTGACCGGACACGAGGACGTAAACAAAGCGTGGAAGATGATTGGACGAGGCCATTCAGGTATGTCAGGTCCCGAAGGTTCGTCTATGTTTATCCTGGTGGATCCAGAACGTTTCCTCTGCGACCTCTAGTCCATTCAAATGTTTTTGCAACCATGTTGAAGGAACTGTCGCCTCCAGTCACGTAGTCACTCCGAATTCTCTGGAGTTGTGAAGGAAAAGAATTTTATGATAGACAAATTAATTATTTGGTATTTATCAATATGGATTTGATGATGGGAAAGTGTTATTTGGTATCGATGAAGATATGAAGCATCAATGTTTAGTAATTTTGTGGAAAAGTTTCAGAACTGATGGAAGAACCTGCTAGGGACACCGGCGGACCCTTTCGACGCCATGGCGCTAATTGGACCTTCAGTACCTGCAGAAGCAGCCCTTGCACCTGAGAATCTTTAGAAAAGACCTGCCTGTACCTCAGGAGCCTTGAATTACTGAGACAATAGCCCTTGTGGAGACTTGAAAATAATTTATGGACTGTTTTAACAGCCTGATGAAGCTTAAATCCTATTTATATATTTTTTCAAAATTGTATACTATTTACTGTATTAGTCAACCAGTGTTAGATGATTTATAAATTGATTATATTACATGGAAGGTTACAGAAAATATGGCAGTTTTTTTGGAGGTATACAACCGTGGAATACCAAGTACATTTGATCAATTTCGTGAGTCATTTTATATCTTTTACTTCCTCTGTCCATGAAAAGTCTTGTGACTCATTCCTTGACCTTGAAAAAATTCCTGTACAATCCAATTAACCAATATTTCAAAACATAATAACAATGACATAGAATTTTATGCAAAAGTAATTTTTATTTGAAAAACACGGACTTATATTTAAAACTCATCCTCACAAGATTAACATTCTACAGTTAAATAGATGCCTAGACCTCTGCAACCTATCATAATAAAAATTATGGTTCATTTAAAAACTCTATCACTCTACTGGGTGGTAGTCAACAAAATCCAACTACAAGAACTTAATATTCTATAATGAATCAAATATTTAGCTTGCACCTAGACTTTTGCAACCTCCTACAATAAAAATCATAAATGATTTGAAAACTATACCACGCAACCGGGAAAACATTCAATTTATGACTGAACGCCGAAGAGGAAGCTATGTATACACAGCATTTATGTACTTTCACCTCATTGTTCACACGCTAGACGTCCAGTCACGTTCGCGAAGAGTATAATAAGAAACACAGACACGATTTCGAGCTAGCAACGCGTTCCATTGTCTCCCACGTGGCGACAGAAAATTTGCGAAACCAGCAACAGGTGAATCAGCACAGTTGGCATGGAGGAGTCAGGTGTTAATCGGTCGCCAGGTAGATGAAATTGCAAATGAACGAAGGTGGAACAGCGTTTGGTGTTTCAAGTGTGATAATAGAGGATGCGAGCACGTGAATGTCACGAAATTCACCAGCGAACCATTATAGTTTGGAACGTTGCTCCCTTCTTGTCGGCAAAGCGGGCCCAACCGGTTTACCTGTCCAGAAGGCTATAGTTAAGGCTAAACGTGCCCTCTCATTGGCTCAGACCGTGTTCCAGCCAGGAGCGTAACTAACGTGGCACCTTATCACAGAAGAATGATATAAAAAAATTAATAATAATGACTGAAGAGACAATTATTGGCAAGAGAAATGAGAGTATGAAGAATAGAACATAAAGAGGGGGAATTACTTGTAAAAACAGAGGACTGTAAATTTAATTTAAGTGATTTTATAAATTTGCAGAAATAGCTCTGTATAAAATTGTTTTCTTTTTTCCTTCCATATTTCAAGGGACTACATTTTTATATCTGAATGAAGCTGTTAAGAGAAGAAAATACTGAAAGCGTAAACTTAGAAACTGTAAAATTGTGCAACAGAGTTAGAAAGCTAGAATAATATTAGAAAAGGAAATATTTGTGCGAGAGATGGGAGGGAAGATTAACATTGCAGAGTGCCGGTTCTATAATCGTGCTCCACTATTATAAAGTGAAAAAGATTCTTTCTCCGAGTCTTCCTGTATTTTCTAAAATATTTGTGCACTCCAGAAACGAGGTTCACGGAGAAAAAGTATTCTGATATCTACAAAAATTCTAACAGAATAATTTTACATGAATTCTTTTTTCTATCTTTTATTCCATCGATTCCATAAAAATCAGACTTCATAAAATTTCGAATTCAATCCTATAAAAATCTAAAAAAAAAAATCTTTCACGATTTGGTAATACGTCTGCACAGGAATTTTTCCCTAAGCATTAAATTTGACAATTTTCCAATTGTTCGAATTTCCTTCCACAGAAGTGCAACCACTAATTCTAATAATTTTAAATTCCTTGAAAATTTTAAATGCCACAAAAATCAATAGTGCACCAGTTTAACCCTTTGTCAGGGGGTGCGTCAAAAGGGCGGCCTTTTTTGTTCGAAAACAGAATTATTCGCTCTAACGTCCCTCGAAAGCGGACCTCGAACGCAAATTGAACTTTCATCTTATTATAATAAATGGATTCACTGGTGCACTCGAAATGATTGACCCGGCCCCCTCTTGTCGAGTATCTCTGTCTCGCGCAATAATGCCGTCGCGTTTCTGCAATTTAACTTCCACGGTCCCATTGCTCGAAAACTTTTCACCGTACGATTGTTCCTGGAGGACTGGGCGGAAAATCAGCTCGTACTCGTCCGACGGTAATCAGCTCGAACTCGCGCGAGTACGCCGCGAAACCGCAAAATTAATAAACGCCCTCGCGCGCCGCCATTAGCTTCCATCGTTAAGGGGACCTTAGTTAACTCACTTTTTGCAACGATTGCCTGTCCGGAATATCTTCTACTTTTTTAATCCGACCTGATTACCATTTTCTTTTATATGTGGACTGCGGATGTTTATGCAATTTAATATACCCAAATATTTAAAATCGGGACAAAATAAAAAGTACATTTTCGAAACATTTGCAGAACAAAATACATTTTTCGTCTCTATAATTGCAATAACATGAAACATGTTGAATTCTAAAAATATATATTTGCATAAACATCTGAAGTCTACATATTATTATACGCTGTTTTCTAAAATTAATTGTCCAGAATCGTTCGACTGAACCAGGTCAGAATTTAAAGAATTCTGAAGTATTGTAGTTAATTAATATTAAGTGTATAATTTTTTTATTGTACTAGGATTGTCTGCACCTTTCTGATGAACATTTGTTTTTTATTATTATCATATGACCACTAATTTTTGCATGAACAGTGTCCGGATAATCCGAGGACCTACTGTAACTATAAATTTGGTTTCTCCAGCATCTGTATGCTGCAAGCATTGCTAAAAGAGCTCACTGAAAGCTCAATTTGGAAAACTTGATCGAGATGCTCGAAGGACGCGGCTGCCATACGGAGCGCAACGTCCGTGCAAGTTGCGAACGCGAAAAGCTTCGGAACTTTCGAGTGATCAGAAACTTAATCGACGTTTGACAGCTTTCGATTGACGTTTCGTGCTTTTCTCGCAACTCCTGGCAAACAGAATTCTCCTCAACGAGCATCGACGTTAATTATAATCGAGCCGAACTGCTGCATCGCGGAAAATCTCCAGTTACCGATCGAGCACGCTAATAGTGCATTCCAATTTGCATTTTATACGAGAACGTTCACTTTAACCAGCTTTACCTTCCGGAAATATGTACAGGTATCAAGGATACATTCAATCATGGTACAAATAAAAAGAGAAAATGTGAAAACGTTTTCTGAGATATGTTGGCAGAGTACGAACGATTATTATTGGAAAAAAAAATTTGTTTAACCCTCTATAACCGAAATTTTGTTGCGTATGACGAAAATGATACATCAGGTAAATGATAAAGTTTCTACCGCGGGATGTGAACATAATAATAAACGACAGACTCCTTGATGGTAATACAGTCGTAGAATATAATTGTACACAGAGATAAAGAATAGAAACAAGATGTAAAAAATAGGGACATATGTTTAGGTATATTACTTACAACTTACGTGGTGTTATAGAGGGTTAATATTGCGCTAAGAAAATTGAAATTTTTCTAAGATTATGAGGTTTTTCGATATGCTAAACTGCTTGTTAGGAGCCTTTACAATAATTCATTTATACAATAAATTCAAAAGGAATATTACAAAATATACTGAAAGTTCTCAGAGAATTTTTTGAGAAATTTTAGAATGCATTCGAACATCAGATTTATTATTTTGGAGTCACGTCTAGCGTGACAATGTTAATTTTTCTAGAACCCTAAATCATCTTTGGTGTGTTAACTGAAATCTGAGTAGTCTCAGAACGTGGTACCGCAAAGAATGAATATTATCTTTAATTCAATATTAATTTGAAGGTTACCTGTTTAGTGTGCTAAATTCTGGTATATATGATTTGTGCAGTGAATTATTGTTAATTCAATCATAGTATTTAAACAGATCTTCCAGAATATCCTCTAGCATTTCTACCATAAGCTCCTGTAAAAAAAAGAGTTCAGAAAAACCACCCCAGAAAATTAATTTTCCACAAAGTGGAAGCTTTGAATATTTTCCAACATAACAGGGCTATCGAATATTTGAATCGATCCAGGGTGGATGTACCTGTATGAAAAATTGTGGATTTGTGTTAAAAAAGAGGAACTCACCTAAAACAGCCCTGTGACCTTTCACCCTTCTGCCGATGTTCGGCGAGACGAGGCTGAGTCTCTCGCTTCTGGAGCCCAGCAAGGGGCTAGGACTCCTCCTAGGAGGTGGCTGATCCACGAAAAGCCCGTAGCTGCTGGCAGCATTCATCGTGTTGCTGCCACTGACAGTTCCAACCCCTCCGGCGATTCCCCATTCCGCCATGCTGTCGATGGAGCTGCTTCTTGGAAGGCAGGAGCTGGTTGTGCTGCAGTCCCGTCTGTCAATCACACAAGTTCTATCAATTTCCATTTTGAGTATTTGAAAATTTGGGAATTTTTACTCCTGCTCGCCTTGAATGATTTTTTTTTTAATTTTGTGCATGATTGGGAAGTTGAGAGGTTTACAGTGATAAGGTGCTTGTTGAAAACTGGGCTTCTGTTGGTCTCAATAGAGTTTTTTTTAATTGTTGTATAATTGGGAAGTGGAGGAATTTGTAGTGACGAAGGTAGTCCTGAACATTTGGAAATCTTAGATTCTGTTCGCTTCAATGGATTTTTTTTATTTTTGGCATAATCGAAGAGCGGAGAAATTTACAGTGACAAAGGTAGTCTTTGAAGATTCGACAATTTTAGCTCCTGTTTGCCTTAATTGAATTTTTCTTAAATCTGAATTTATAGTAATAAAAGTAATTCTTGAAAATTTGGAAATTTTTACTTCTGTTCACCTCAACTTAATTCTCTTTTAATTTTTGTATAATTAGTGAGTCCAGTGAACTACAGTAAGAAAGGTAGCCCTCAAAACTTAAAAAATTTGAAAGTTCCTTCACTTTCTTCACCCCATCCAGTGTCTCATCCAAAAATTTAGTGAGTAAGGATTCTCTAAATTCCTTAAATCACCCAACATCACTTACTTCACATCATTTACTTTAAATTGGTTAGATTACAAATAATCATATTAAACTCAGACCATCCATTTTCAAAACGAATTTCTAGCTATCCTCTGCAACCTGCAACATTACAGAAATATTCATTTCTATGTAAAAATGCATACGACCCTCCCTTGTTACATCTTGAATTTTTAATTAAAAAAATTTAATTTCAAAACGAAGAAAAATATTGTCTCCACATGTATCGCATCTCTAAACTAATCTCATCCTAGCAAGTTAATTAATATTTCCCTCTCCGACAAGAATAAATATTAACACATAGCCTCCAGATATTAATCTCCGATCAATTAATTAACAGCCCTCTTCAAAGCGAAATTATCGACGAAACGAGTCGCCATGATACTCGTTCAGCCGATATATGCGAAATTCACGAACTTTCCTAAGGGTAGTTAATCACCTGCCTGTTCTGACCTTTAACATATCTATTAAGTTCGTATCGGAACATCCTGAACCCATACTCTACAATTTTAATCAAGTTTATTCGATAATACACTGCACCAACAAGATTAACCATCGAATGATTCTCATTCTTTTCCTTCTTTTTTTAATCTGATCTCGACCTTTTCACCCGCTTGAACGATGCACGCATTAAAACTGATAAAATCATCCGTACAATATTATCTCTACCCTCGCAACCCCCTTTCACGAGAACATCCCCTCGTGGTCCTTTCTTCTTTCTTTTTCTACCGCAGATGTTCATCATGGCGATCTGGTGCTTCTTAATCTGCTTTGTTTCTTCTTCTTCTTTAGATTGTATTACTGGTTTTCCATTACTGTTCTTATCGTTTATTCACTTGTCCATTCGAGATCAGGATCGAGTTTAAGGGTGGATTTATGTCGAGGTTTATTATGACGGTTTTATTTGAAACAGAAGGAAGATTGGTTCGAGTTTTGTAACTTTTATGCGAATTGTAACCTCTCGTCTGGTGCACGATTATTTGTTTGAAAAATTTAACAATGAGAAATTTTTCCAAGTATTATACATGTTTCTTAAGACTTTTAATGATGAATTTTCTGAAGATCGTAAGAAATGATTCGTATGTTCAATAAGAATTCATGGTGACCAAACAAAAAATAATGATATTAGAATTTTCATGCTGTATGGGATTTCTAATCTTTCATCCACTGCGTTGTTATTAATTTTTATAAATTCACAATGTAGAGGGCGTTTTAAAATCATAATCATCTCGTACAAATTTTTTCCTAGACTCAATACAAATATTTCTTAACTTCTGCAGAGACAAATTGCCTAGAAATAAAAAGAAAATTAATACAATTTATTCAATATTAATTCGCAGCATTAAATCTCACGTAAGACGAATCATTAAAAAAATTAAAAGCATTTCACATAAATAATATACATGTGTCCATACTGAATTTAAAATAATAATCAACAGTATTAGAATTGAAAAAAGAAGTGAACGTAATACAGGGTGTTCCTAAAGTAACCATCTATTTTGGTGTAATAGGTAAAAATCTAAATAATTGTTACAGTGGCATAATTGTCTGCACATTTCTATACAGTACCAATTTTAGACTGTCATCTAATTTCACTTCACGACTTTTACCCTGCATTACATGAACCTGTTATTGCACATTCATCGTCAATGATATCGTCCTGAAAAGAAAATATAAAATATTAACAAAGAAATATAGGAAACAATTGAAAAATTATATGTGGGTACTGTATAGGAATGTGTATACAATTATGGCAATATAACAATTATTTAGATTCTCTTCCCTATTTCACTAAAATAGATGGTTACTTTCGGGACATCCTGTACATATACATGTGTCTGTGTGCCTGAAGGGGTCAACGTCGAAACACCAGCATCCATATCTTTTATGGAAAAGAAAGGCAGAGTCAGAAAAAGGACGTGAAAGTTCACGAGGTCGTGACGAACGTACAAAGCTACCGAAATTTTTAATATTCCGTTCCAACCTTGGCGACAAATGATTAAAAGGAAGTGGCGGCACAACAGGCGCTAATTAATTCCGATGCAGCGGAAAAAGAGGCCTGGAACAGCCTACGTTTCCAATTTAGCCTGTTTCACGGAGAAAGGATCGTTTTCATGTATGCTGGATCCGTCTTTCAGATTAAGCTCCCCTTTTCTGGCTTCGTTCCGACTTTTCAGCTTGTCAAAGTCACCGGAAGTAACCTTACGCGGCTCCAGGCACTTTGTCCTTTCGTGGCTCTTTTTTTATAACACTTTCCTGCGGATTTTCTGTATTTCTTTTTTGCAAATGAAACCGAGAATTTGTTCTCCGGTCCTTTTGTCGCTTTCACGAATTTTTTTCTGACATTTCTTTTTATTTATTGATTACGTCTGCAATTTAAAATGGAATGTACTTGTTGGAGTCGTTGATTATTAGACTGCGGATGTTTATGCAAACATACGAAGATCAAGTTCGTTTTTCTAAATGGAACTATGTAGTCTTCTTTAGATTATCTGATAGTGCGTTTTTTTTTGGTATACTCGACAAACCGTATCAGTGGATTTTTAAACTTGATTTTCTCGAAAACTAAGCCGCGGATGAAACAATTTCATTCTACATTATTTATTTATTTTTGTATGAAAGATCACCTGCTACCCGTTTCTACAATACTTTCGGCGGTATTCTGTATATTAGCTTTACCTTGATACAGAAAATCTACTAATCTTCTATTATCAACTTCGATATTTTTCTTTGAAAACATTTCTGTGTTTGTATTTGAAAAAATGTTGAATTAGAATTAAGCTACGACCGTACGGCAGTCACTTAATGAAACGTTGTTCGAATAATCAAATTAAATGTCTCTGAATCACCCGGTATTCTCCGTTGGAATCAATTGCGTGGAAAACATGGTACGTACAAGGGTGGAATCAGAGAAAATTGCAAAATCACGAGCCATTATTTCCCCGTTCTTCTTTCGGCCCTCCTTTCTCGCGTCTGTCGCGCGTTCCCTCGCCTCGTGGATCCCTTGCCGAGCTCTGGTCGTAGGTGTAGTCCTCAATTACCAGACGGCTGCGAAATTACGTGACAGCGACTTGGAGATTGCCCTGGTCGGCGTTTTAAATTCGCGAGTTTACTCGATTCTCGTTTTCAACGGTGGAAAAACATCGGCCACACAGTTCCCACGAACCTCGCAATCCGACGTCCTTCTTCTGTAATGAACACGTGAAACGACTCGTTCGTTAGACATTTTTCTGTGGAAAAGCGATGATCTCCTTTTGAAATCTTTATAATCTATATTTTGTACGTTTGTTACGCGAAACAAGTTGTTTCTTGTTGACGTAATAAGGAGTAAATTAGAGATTTTATTGAAATTAAGTTTACTGATTGTTAGATGTAATTTTAGATAGATAAGTCAGATATAACCTATATATCATTGGATGGTGTGGTACAGACTGAAGGTATGAGCACTACTTAACTTTAACCCTTAAGTGAATTATTGGGACCGTAGCGGCCCTGTGCAACTACGAACTAATAATTGTTTAATTTTTACAGAACAGACAAAATAGAAATCAATTTTCCTTACAGCATTAAAAGGATAATAAGATAATAAAGGATTACATAAATCTTCAAATAATTATATCAACACATGTTAAACGATTATTAGTTTGAAGTTGCACAGGGCCGCTACGGCCCCAATAATTCACTTAACGGTTAAACCAACCTAACTCACACAGAACTGTGATTTGACTTCACCTAGTCATCGTTGGATGCTGTGGTACAACCTGGCCCAACCTAACTCGTATACAATTTTATCTTTTTATTTTAGCGTAACATTAATGCGTGGACGCTCAATGGAGGATTAAAAAAAGTGTCCACAGAATTCGAAACGTCAGTTTTTTTAAAGAGGAATTTATGTAGGAGCTTCGTACGATATGTATTTTTAAATGAAATGTCTTTTTGTTTTAAAGTTAATTTTCATATTCTTGGTATTTTATTTTTTCAATAACAAGTACCTAGATGTTTTATATTATTTTACTGTATAAATAGACTAACTTCGAACAGAAAAAATAAACTTTTTAGCACTTACGCTTATGTGGACACAAAATAACCTTCCCTTAAGCTGAGCTTAAACCTTCTGAAACCTTGACTGTCTTAGGGCTAATACAGAATACAGTAGAAATTTAAGATATTGATATTACGGGACCCAGCACAGGCTCTATTAAATATTTTTATATCCAGTATACATTCTCTTGGCCTTATTTTCCAACATCTACCCGATTCGCCCGCGAAGAGAGCTCAAACAGCAAATCTTTGCTTGCGTTGAATTTCTTAATCGCACGATAAACAATATCCCCGCGTCGGTCGTTAAACCGTATCGAATTAATCGATTGTTTGATCTCTGATTGGAATAATATTTGCGGACTGCTCGCAGGATGCGAGAGCTCACGATTGGCACATTTAAAATTCACCTCGCCGTTATCACGCGATGGGGAGGACAACAGTTTCCGCAGTCGCGCCGAACGTTCGATAAACGCGTCTGGAAAGTTTCGCGACACCGTTTCGACTATAAATAATTCCTTTTTTTAACGCCGTCGAAGGAGAAGGATAATTGCTTTCGCTGTTGGCTCGGGGGATAAGGTTTCGGAACTGATGGCCGGAGAAAGGTCAGACGCTGCAGAGGATAACGATAACTGCGATAAAAAACCACCTACTCCCCGCGTAAATTCAACCACATTTTTTCGCTGCACCGTTCTCGATGCTGTCTCGAGATTAACCCACGCGTTTTCTCGAAAATTTCCAGAAAAAGTCACTTCGAAGACTCTTCAAAGTTTTCTCATCTCTTGAGGATATTTATGGTGAACAAAAAATTATGTTTACTTGAATTATTGTTGACAATTATTGTAGCTTCAGTAACACTTTAATGTCTACTGAATATTAAAAAATAGTCCAAAATGTTTCCAATCGAAATAAAATAAGTCATATACACTGCCGCCCATCAGTTATCGGACACTTAGGTACTAATTTCAGCTTTACATTTAAATTGAAACTATTAAATCAAACGATTTACAGTGTACTTACATATATTATTTTCAATATATTTTAAGATTTAAAGATTGTATTCACTGTAAATAATCGTTTGATTTAATAGTTTTACTTTAAATGGAAAGCTTAAATTAGTAAGTGTCCTATGACTTATGGACGGGGGGGTATATAAAATAATCAAAATTTACCTAGAGCTGTATATACTGCTCGAAAGAATTAGACGATCACACACCTCAATGATTGTATTAGAAACAAATTACTTTTGTTTCTTCGTTAATATTTAACACGTTCTCTGCTACAGTGGAAAATTCCGCAACTAGACAGACAAGTGAAAATGCCTATTTATTAATACATGTGGCTGATTGTACAAATATTTAGCTATTTCATATTACACTTTCTAATTCTACTCTCATTTTGACGTGAATGTTACTCAAAATTTCATAAGGATTAGTAGTAACGTGATTAAATTAAAATTAATGTGTGTACCGGAAACGGCACACGTGGCAGGGGACGTGTTAATAAATTGTCTGAAGTTATTAAAAATTTTGAGCCTCTCATCGTTTTCAACAGCGTCGATAGTGAAAAATTCCGCGGAGTAAACAATTTATTTAAACAACAATAACCCTACTGCATTTTGTAGTTATCCTTCGAGTACAGGGCGCGCGAAGAAAAATCGTGGAGGACGGAACGACAGGGCGTAAGTAGTAAAGGATGTTCGTGGTCAGACGCGGGCAAGATGGAGCCGTCAGGATTGGAGAAATACGACGAATCATTCTTCCTTCGCGCTGCTTTATAGTCTGCGTAAAACAGAAAATTTTCTCCCGTAAACCGCGCCGGATATTTCCGGGGACGTTTCATCTCGCGAATCATGAAATAAATAGTACGAAGTGTATTCAAAAAGGAGAAACTTGGGGAGCGATCGTCGCTCGCGACGAAAATAACTCAGCCTTTATCAGAGGAATTTCGAAGCTCGATGTATCGCTGCTCGAACTCGAAATTGCCGCTATCTTTCGAGCGAAGAGAAACGCGTCGATGTCCCGGCGATCGATAGACATTATTTTAAAATCCGTACATCCATCGCCTCGAAACGGGAACAAAGATCTATCGCGTGACAGTCGGGGAGGATGCATTGGCTGCTCTGAATTCTATATACACGGTGTTCACAATTCTTCTTCTACTTTTACGATACATAAGAAATTTTGAATCATAAATCTGTACCTTGGTAGGAAAAGGTCTAGTGCCGAAAATTATTGCATTTGAGTTTTATGCTCCATTCACTTCAAAATAATCATGAACGTTATCACAGAAAAAAGGGCCACAGCCCTTCTACTACTGCTAGCAATGTTACATTATTACAAGATGCATTCTTAAGAAGACAACATGTTTTTTTATTGCAATAAAAAGGGTCAATGTGCACCTTTTGCTAAAAAATTGCAAACTGGATATTGGACCGTTTTTTTCTACCAAGGTACAGAATTATTGTAAACAAGACAGCAAAAATATTTGAAAAGAAATGTATAGAGCTCGTGAGAGATAATGGAATTTTTAAAGTTCATATTTTTATGAATTTCAAAGTCATCGACATGATGTTAACCCTTTGAGCTCTGAAACTCTCGGGAAAAATCGTGCGTCATTTGCTATGTACACAAGTTAACCTCAATATTTCACTGTGACTTACACACTTACCAACTTTATTATTATTATTATTGGATTAACAGCATCGACTTCAATGGTCATTAGCTGAATTTATAAATTAATTACTTTTAATTTTCTGTCTCATTACTACTCAAAATCTGTATTTGTTACTCGATGTTACTCTTCTACAAGTTTTCTTTAACTACAGTTTTTTGTGACTGACTTTATGCTTAAAGTAGAATTTGTTGTGGACATAGTTCCTTTGCTTCGAATAACAATGCTCTGGAAATATATAAAGAAAACATAGTAGAAATAATGTATTCGTGTGATCAATTTCGTGAGACATTCTATAGATTATACAGGGTGATTCTGCTAAGTGTGCCACCTAAATTGCTTGTGAACGGTTTGTTATAGGAAACAGTGTTTCAAACAAGAGTTGTATGGTATCGAAAGGGCTACACGATGTAACAATTACTTTGATGCTATTTCCTTTTTTTAATGAGATATGAAGGTCACCTAGAGTTTTTTTGTTGTAACGGGTAAAATTTGGCCCTGCCATTAGAAAGGGTGTTGAATGCTGAGTAAAAGTTTATGAGCGTGTACGTGTCTAAAAACTAATAATTACTCAAATATTCTTGAGTGAATGATGATAAACTTTCGTAAGTGTAAAATCCGTACAGCTCTTACCACTTAATTCACGTAGCAGTAACTTTGAGCTGAATATCTAACGACTGTCGCAGAAATTAAGATACGCTTCCAATGATACAATGTAAACAATTAGGCAAGGTCAATGTCGTCACTGGTGTTCACGAACGACGGAAAAAAAAATGGTTTACAGAATAATATCTCGGTAACTATTTATTTTTAGACCCATACACCTTAATAGTTTTTTACTCAGAATCCAACACTCTTTCCAACTGCATAGTCAAATTTTACCCATTGCGACGAAAAAACTCAAGGTGACCTTCGTATCTCGGTAAAGAAAACGAAATAGCAACACAATAATTATTGCACCATATAGCCCTTTCGATACCATGCAACTTTTGTTTGGAACATTTTTTCATATAACAAACAGTTCACAAGCAATTTAGCGTGGAATTAACAGCTGTGCTAGGCCACTATGGTGGACCGTAGCACATGATGATCGATTTTTCAGAGCGCACATATGGGTCCATCGTTCCTAAAGGATTAAATGAACGACACATTGATACTGAAGTCTGAACAATAACTTTTTTTTATGAAATATGTGAATGAATAATGTCGTGTTGAAGTCATACTTAAAAAATTTGCATGTATGACGCTGCACAAATTTTTCCATTAATCATTATACACACCCCCTCGAAATCGATTTCTCTTCCAACATTTTCTTTTGTGTCTAAAAAAGAAAATGAAAAGTATGGAGAAACTGCTATTAATTGCGCCATCCTGTATATCTTATGGAACGTCCATAATGAACGTTTCCGGTTCGTTTAAAGTCCTTTCAAGCAGTGCTCGAGTCAATAATAACCGTGCAAGTTCTCGTTCGATTTTTTCCGGGACGATGATTGTTAAGAATAAGTTGGAGGGTGTGACAAATCGTGGACACTGTGTAGATGAAGGCAGGGTTCAACGAGCAGCGTGTACGCGATGCTTTATTCGAGCGGAGCGATTCGTCGGACGTGGAAGTTCAATTTGCAAATGGATGCGACCCGGTTTCAGCGAATTCTAGTCGTGGAACGTTCATAGCCATGGGATATTACCGTTTCGCCGGACCTGAAAATATGGCTGCTCCTATTCACCACGATGTCGCAACTTTGAAGCAGTTTCTGAAATTCCCTCCTCGAACTTCCGCGGGAAATCTGCCGGCCATGATTCGCTGAATAAACTGTAAACGGTCCTCTTCTCTCGAATGGACTTGTGAGGAGTATCGTTGCGACTGTACAGAGTGTCCCTGAACGAATGTAGCGTTTAAACGTCTGTTAAACTCTTTGCCTCTCGTGCGATAAAGATCAGTTTTTACATTCTTATGAGACTCGACGAATGAAAAGCTTCTACCAGCTCATAATACTCTGAAAGTTGAGGGTGCTGAGGTACAATGTTTTAAACAATTGGTATGCGAGTATTTGTCTAATTCCTAGAGTACTGAGTATAGTGTATACACTACCGGCTAAAAGTTTGGAATCACTACGTGAATTAGAAAAAAGAGGACTTTTTTTAAGAAAAAATGAACGTCTATAAAATAAACGCTCTTAAAATAAAAAATATTCTTATTAACAGCTGGTATATTAACGATGGGTTAGTATATAATTTATCAGGACATTCTGTTTTGCCAGAGATCAGCAAGTGATTCCAAACTTTTGACAGAGTATAAGTACTCTGTGTGTATATGTATGTACATACATGTGACGTAGAGTCTTCTATATAGTGTGTATAAATACTCTGTACGTATACATGTACATGTGACGTAGAATCTTCTGTAAAGTGTATATAAATATTTTGTGTATACATGTATCTGTGACGTAGAATCTTCTGTATAGCATGTATAAATTTTCTGTGTACATATACGTGACGTAAAATCTTCTGTGTAGTGTGTATAAATATTCTGTGTATATACGAGGGTGAGTCTATTGAAAGCTTATTACAATTGCAATAAAGTAATTACAATAACATCATTTTTCGAAATAGTTCCCTTGCTTGTCAATGCACTTGGTCCATCTTTGCATAAGCTCCTTTATACCCTCAGAAAAAAGTGTTGTCTGCCACGCATGCACCGCTTCCTTCAGTTCTTGACCCGTAGAAAATCAACGAATATTTCGAATTTCAGTTTCTGTAGGGTTGCAATAGTATGGGAAGTAGTATAACACTCTTCCCAGACTGTGGTGAAACTCTTCGATGGATCACGGCCTCGGATACACCTTCAGACCACAAGAAACGGATAACTGCACGCTGCTCTTCTTTGGTGCAAACGTAAAGCGGAGCGGCCATTGATAAGGTCACGGTAAACAAAATGGAACTTACCTAGCGTGTTCGAACCTGGACAACCGCGATTGGAAGAAAACCACAAATACTGATGCGTGATCACTTGACAGTACAGCCAACACAAACAAAAATACCACGACATTGCGGATAATTATTGACTCACCCTCATATATGTGACGTAGAATATTAAATATAGTGTATAAAAATATTTTACGAGTATAGAGATCACACAGAATACTCTTTATTCCCAGTGCAAACATTGTACGCTACGACAGGATATTGCACAGTATATTGATAGAACAGCATGTTCCATTGTGGAAGGATCTGCTCCTAAGTCGACGGTACGTAGGAAACTTTCCAGCAAAGACTTAATCCACCGTACCATCGACTTCAGTTTTACGAGGGAGCAACAGCTCTAAGCCGTTACGAAACACAAACCTGTAACCAATGAAACTTCAAGGCGGACTTCCAACAAGGTGACACAGTAATTTTTAACGTGGTTGTGGGCTATACAGTAGATGTACACGTATTTTTCTATAATAGGAATGAAAGGCCGATTCCATTGTCTGCTGATTTGCTAGGAAGGTTTTAGGGGAGAGAGAAGATAAGGAGGAAAGAGGTTAACAGAGCATTGCGTACTGGGTCTCCTAGTTGGACTCATCAGTAAGGCTACCCTAGTAAACCCGTGCCTTAGGCTGCTAGTAGCTAGCCAGGCCACAATCTCTGGGCAAGTAGGTGTGTACATTGGTAAGTAACTTGTATCAGTAATTCGTAAGTGGACTAGCCAGGCTAGCTACTTGTAACAGTTACTGGTACAAGTAACTTACAAATGTGAACGCAGCCTTAGACGCAGGATAATTAGAGTAAGCTTGAAGGATGTACATGTAGGAACTGATAGTAAGTCAAGAACTTGTGAGAACATCTTGCGCCGATATCCTTCTGATGGCGAGGGCTGGAAGTACCGCCGCAGTGGCATACCTTTCCCAGGAGAGTCTTCGTGGAATTTCATCGCTGGGGGTGAAGCTAGGCCTCTGGTTCAGGAGCCTGGCTAGTCTGGTCAAAGGTTGAGAACCACCGATGCTGGAGCTGCTCAGTCTGCCGCTTCTGGTCGAGTGCTCCTTCGAGGATTCTCTGGTCGTGGGCCCCGAGTCCGAGACGCGACGTTCTTCGAGAACAGGAAGAAGAAGATTAGATAAGAAACTGTAGGCAGCCATTCAGCGACCTGGCGTTCAGGAAGAGGAGATGGTAGGTGGGTTAAATGGCTGAATGGAGAAGCATAGTGCTCTAACGCAATACAAGCCGAGGTTTTATCATGAGACAATCCCCAGGAGCTGGAGTTATTTTTTGTTTATATTGAATACTTGGCTGTTTTGAATAAGTATTGAATGACGCGTGTGGTGCGTCATCAGCTTCGAATGGGTTGCGCCCAGTCCACACCTACATACTTCTGCCCGCAAACACTGAATCAAATGTATAGAAACTCTTTGCAAACATTCGTTTAAAAACGTTCAAACAAATGCCTCTGTATTTTTTGTTCTCTATTGAGGATAGCAAAAATGGGTTTTTAATACAAACACTAGCAAACAAATAACTGTGGACGTAAAAAAAATTTCTATATACATCTGTTTTACTTTTGTATGCGGGCAAATGTTCGTGAACTATTGTATGCAGGTGTGGACCAGGCTTTAAGCGTGACGCTTGTCTCGCAATTGACTTGTTCTACTCGTTTGGTAGCTTACTGTATGTTTATGAATTCTATATTAAACCTGGTTTACCAGAACTCTGTAAAGTGTATTCAATGTGTAATATTAAAATACTACATTAATTTATAACAGACATAATGCTTTGAATTGTTTTTTAAGAATACCATTCGAGATGCCATGTTACGTTGCATTAATAGTTGACTTATACTACTAGCTCGATACTCTAATTACTACATTATCGAAGCTATGTGAAGTCTCTACAGTTTTAAATTAAAATTGATTTTTAATAATAATGTTCGAGTTACTATAGTATATTTCTACCCTAGCCATTATATTGTTGATTCTATATTAGGCCTGATTTACCAAAGCTAAAAAGGAATCTTTATAAAGTATATTGTATGCCTAGTTTTAAAATTAATTTTAAATTAAAGCTAACTTTTAAGAACAATATTCGAAACATCATACAGTGTATAATAAACAATTGACTCATACCACTAGATTAACAGCATTGCCATTATACTATCAGTTCTATATCACATCAAATTTCCCAAAACTAGACAGAATCTCCCTAGGCACTAGAGAATATCAAACACTAAAATTACATGTAAATTAAGAAAAATCTGAATACCACACAACGTTTCACAGATGATTAACTCATACCACTAATCTAAAACTACATCCATTATACTATCAACTCCATATTAAATCTAATTTTCAAAATTACACAAAAGCTCTCTAACCTCTATTAAATATCAACCACTAAAATAATAAATACATTCAAATTAAAATAATCTAAATCCTACACCATGTTTCACAAATGTCTGACTCGTACTACTAGCCCAACCCTCAACTCCCCATTAAAGTTACCTCAAAAACAAAACCTCCACTCGAATTTACCGTCAACAACTTCATCTCAAATTCACGAATTCCACTCGAATGCTCGCAGCAGATAAATCACTGGGACTCCTGTTTCCTGCTACCACCGATGACCTTTTAACCTTTTCACAGACCTACCGTGTCGCGTCCGAATCCCCAGAAAGAGCGTAATCTCGAGGATCGGGGACGGTGTGAGACCGTTAGTCGATTCGTCGACTCAGAAGGATAAAGGGCCGATATCTTACCTATCGTGTCGTCTGTGAAGGATATCCTCGGTGTGAGTAGCTTCGTGCAATGGGATGCGGTGCTCCCACGTTTCATGGAAGCAGTACTTTCTGCGGGGGTGGGCACGGATAAGCCCGTCGATACCGCTGCAATCATTCGTGTATCATTTTATTTAGCCACAGGAAAAAAAAGAAACATCAGGAACAAAGCAACGATATCGTGGAAAATATTTGTAAACAAAGGCACTCGCTGAATGCTTGATAAAAGAAGAAGGAGGGAGTCTGAAGCTGACGGCAAGAGCTAGATGCGGGAATTTAGAAAGACAGACTAGGTAGAGGGATGAAGAAAAAGCAAGAAGTTGGGATATATGCGGGAGAATAATAGAAAAAGTTCTAAGCAGCAGAAGGAATGTAGAAGAGTGGTTGAAGAAGGTAGACAGGAAAAGAAAAGAACTTATTGTTGGTCAAAAGAGAAAAGACGAAGGGGATGATACTGAGAAGATGATAAGAACATGACTTATAGTTAGATAAGGTGTCCTGTAAACCAAGTCCATTTCACAGTCGATGAAACCGAAATAAATATATAAATAAACAAATAAAAAGTGTATATTTGTAAGAGTAATTACACCAGAAAGTTTTAAAGTGTGGACTCCAAAGAAGTCAGAACGTCGTTATTTTATAGAGTCACCTGTCTTTTAATTAACTACACTTCTACCCATAAATAAACTGTTGATTCCACATTATGTTGTCCTCGAAATTATTCGATTTTTGTCTGAAATGATACATTTTCTCTACACTTTCTCCTTCATTCGATCATTAAAAGATTAATTTTATTCTGATATAGAAAGTCAATAGAAGAACACATTTATTATTTATCCGGTCTGACGACTGAGATTAAATTTACAGTACAACAAATCGTGTCTGAACGAAGAAGTGAAAAAAATAAAATAAAATTGTAAACTCTACAGGGAGAATGTATAATCCAATGACACAGTCGTCGAACGACAAATTGCTTCGAAAATGCGATACATTGCGAATGCAATAAATTCGAAAACGGCGGAAGCAATTAGCTATAAAAGGAATGCGAGAAAATTCCGACCATTTCCCGACAGCTACAATTTCCCGAGTGTAGAAAATCCGAGTGAAGGAGAAACGAATCTCCGTATCAGAGGGTTGAAAAGCGATGGGGTATTATCGTGGAGAATCTTTGGAACTCGAAAGATCAGAAACCATAAATCAAAGGGACACATTTACAAGGAGTAACGAGCCGTTTAATTAGCTTACCATTGTAACGAGCATCGATTTGAGCTTGAAGAATATTTAAACCTGGCGCGACTATGGCTGGAAGAGTCCTGGAGCGTAGAAGGGGAGCAGGACGTCCTCCAGGACCTCGTCCTGATCTTGCCTCCGTCTTGCATTCTGCCGCGGGGATGCTGAAACAAACAAACGAGGTAAAGGTTAGTAAATCAATTATTTCTTAATTTCTAAAATAGATCTCTGAAGTTTAAAAAATGTCGTGATGTGTTTTCCTTGGTTTTACTTGAAATATTTCAATGATGCAAATTAGAAATTCCTAAATTTTCAAGTTCAAGGCGCGCTGAAGATGTCGACGACCCTTGGAGGAAGTAAAGGTCACGCGATCAGGTTTACGGATCCTGTCGTGCCGAAAGTTCATCAGCTTCGAGTACTCTGTCTCCGGAGCAAAGAAAAGACTGCCTTTTACCCTCATCCGATCATTAGGAAAGCAACGAACCGCGAGGATTCAGGACTCTTTGTGCAACGGACTGTCCTTAGGACCTCCGGGTTCTAAGGAAAATCATTCGACAAAGACATCATTCAGGATCTAAAATCGAGTTTCTAATTGCAAATCCTATAGAAAAAAATTAAAACAGGAGATTAAAACAGAAAAATAATAATATGTAGAATATTTAACAGCGGTATCAGAAAGTCCTGAATTAACGTAGGACCCAAAATTAATTTTTTTAAGACAATTACTACCGTGTGTTCTGTAGAATCCTAAGGTATGTGCAGAGAACCCTCATAGGTGTTCACTAAAAGTGCTAATAAATTGGTGCATCGATCTCGATGATACGCACTTTGATACTTCCGCACGGAAGATACGATTCTGAATAAAAATAAAATCTATATTCTGAAAGTTAATTATGATAGCTCCACATCACGTACAGAAATTTCAAGGACTGATTTAGACTTCTTTTTAACACGCTATATAAATGACAAAAAATTCAAGAAATCCAAGAGTTTAAATAAATTTCTGGCTCTTTTCAACACGCTGCCCAAATTACAAAAGATTCAAGAGTTTAAATAAATATGAAAATTTGCAAACACATGGAAGGTCTGTCTATAGAAGTGGTTTCCACTGGAACTTAAGATTGCTTCACCGAAACGTCAATAGGGAAAGTTCAAGAGGAAGCGGAGAAGTGTATTCTTCCCTAGGAAATCCCATGGAACTGGAAACGATGCGAGCGTACGATTTCTCTCGGAAAAGAGGAAACTATCGTTCGGAACTCCGGCTAACTCGTTTTTCTTTCGGCTTTCGCGATACAAACCGACGAAGACAGGTCAGAGGAAAATGTACGACCGTCAAGGGGGTTGTGTTGATCCCCCATAGCTGCTGAAGAATTAAAACTACACCCCCAGTGACGATTATCCGTCTCAGTTTGCAACGCGTCGAGTAAAATATTTACGGAAGCCTTCAGAAGCGAACTATTTCGAATTTCTTCAGCTCAAAGCTCTATCAACTCTACTACCACGTAGTCAAAAAATTGGCAGAACTATGGTGAAAGAACATTAAAAATTCAAATGTCTAAAATTTAAAAATAAATTTACATTTGAATTTAGGGTGATAGTAGAGTTGAGAAAATTTTGAAGCGAAGAAACGATGTAGTTGTCAACCTAATAATTGAAAAGGCACCTACTCGGCTAAGAGCATTTTAAATATTGCACTTCGTATAGTCAAATTTAAGACGCGTATTGCTGACGAAATAAAATTGCACTCGAGAAGAATCGAAAAAAGAAGAATGAACCAATAAACAACGTTATAGTTTCTCGACAGGCTGTTCGACTCCGTGTTATCTTATCGATCTGAACTTCTGCTTCAGCTACACGGAATCGTTTATAGGACAGGAAATTCAGAAGACGGCTCACCCTTCAAACTTCTCGAAAGTGCTCAGGATATCCCAGGATGAATGTTTTTGATTGTTCGGTGAAAAACTTGATCTCCTTTCGTGGCCAGTACATTTTTAGCCCGGGACAAGGTTCACATAGGGACAGAACTTTTCAAACTTTCGGTACTGTGGAAGTCCTCGATTTAACTCGGCCTACCGATTTCTATCGATTTTCACTCGATTTCTTTTCTCGGACTGTGTCAATTTTACAATACGCGGAATATATGTGTATATATTACACGCAAATTTGCATAATACAGAGATCTTATTATCGGTCTGATATTCTACGTAAAATTAGTCAAAATTCACGATGCGCATTTCTTTCAGTCATATCATGTATACATTAAAATTACGTTATCTTAGTGTTAAAATAAATCGAGTTAATTTGTTATTAATTGCAGTTGTTTCGTTAGCCACGGAATCACTTATAGTAACAACTCGAATCATTTTTTCACTTCGAAGCTCACTACAGAGCAGTCTTATGAACGATAGCAGTGGAGTCATATTTTGTTTGAAGATTACATTGTTTATATCAAACGCAGGCATTTTATTGCCGTTGTAATTTTATAGTCAAGTGCATTCCCTTCATCGAAGTTAGCTTACAGACAGCTGCGAACGTATTCGAGCTTTAATTTCTGTGAAAAGTGTGGTTGCAGGTGATCAACTGAACCGTAGAAAACTTTATTGCCGGCAAAACGATCGAATTCCTTCGAATTACAACCGAAGTCTAAAATATGGAAGGGTAAAATATAGAGCACTTCCTTCTGACTGTTTTCCGCGTTGCCACGTGCATCTGACTGCGGTAAATTCTTTCTGGTTTATTGAAATTGTGCACCTGAAGAAATGCTATTAAGAATTTTACGATAAGAAACTTTGTTCGTCTGCACGTCTGTTTGAAGACGAGAAATAGTTATTACTATTGCTCCACCATTGAGACGGGCAGTGGTACCTACTCAGAAGTCTGCATTTTTTGGCTTCCCTGTGGGAGATGCGCAAATTTACAATATACTTGAGAAACGAAGAATTTTTTAGAATGTTAAAAATATTATTTTTTCGGTACATGTTTGTTAGGACTTTTTTCATCCATTTGGCGAGTACTATTTACTTTCAAAGTTCTGGACTCTTTTTTTACCATGCTGTATAGATATCCTGTATACACCCGTTAATTTCAGCCCCCGAAGCATTCAAAAAACAAATTGAAACAATAAACTCGGAAAATGAAAAGGATGGAAGGGTGTGGAAGAGATAGAAAGAGAGAGATGATGCGATATATCGGAGAATTGTATCCAGTTTCGCATTCATTTCGTCGAGCGGTGTTCCGCATCGACGCGTTTCGATTCATCCCTTGTTTTTTCTGCTTCGAATCACGCTCACGTTCGAGAATCGTTCCGACGAGCGAATGCAAAGTGGCATTGTTTCGCAATTAAGAGGATTTCACGTGCACGAAGTAACAGAGGAACAAAGGAACACGGCGTCAAAGACGGAGGCGTCCACCGTCTAATAGCGCCGGGTCCGATATTCCTTTAACGAGCTGCACGACCCCAACCGATGGGCAAAGAGAAAACAGGATGTGCTCCTTTCCATACTGCAGTGTACAACTTGAAAAAAAATTAAAGTAATGTGAGTATTAGAATATAAACTTCATGTTATTAATAATACAGTTACATTTATTGAGCCCTGCGTTCTTACAGGTGGACTAAAATTAAAAATTGATTTTCTTCATAAAACGGTATTGTGACGTTCCTTGCTGTTCCTCTTGCAACTTCAATTTATCTCGTAATTACGTTCATAATTATTTTTTAGTCGTCGTGAACTCGGATCTTTACTCCGGGACAAAGACAAAACCAAATCCATTAGCTGAGGGAAAAATTACTCCAACGTTCCAAGATTACTTTGCTTCTTGCGAGCACCATGCCTATTTCTTCGTCTTTTCACAAGCTTCCTTGAAATTCTATTTTCTTTTTACATTTGTGCTGATTATTTAAAATTAATTTCGAGATTCTAGAATTTTTTTACAGGTTCTTCTCTGTATTTTTGTAAATTATAATGTGGTTTTTGTTAATTTTGTAATTTTTGGGTTTGTCTTACAGTATGTGAAGGTTCTGTGCACAGACCTGTGGAATTTTGAAACTTTAGAATTTTTATCACACTGCATTAAATTGTCTTCCTGTATTTCTGTAAACTTATATGGTTCCTATAAAATCTGGAATTTCGAAAATAATATTTCTGCACTTGTGTTCATGTTTTCTATATTTCTGTTTATATGTTTGAAAAATTATGTGGTTCCAGCAGGCTTTGGAACTTCAAAAATAGTATTCCTCTGTGCATCTTCAAATTTTGTATACTCAAATGCTTAAAAATATACAGTCTTACTACGAAGTGTGTCTTATGAATAAACAAACGTATAAATAATGGTGTAAGCTCTTAATGCGACTTTATTGTCGTACTTTTCTCCGTGGTAAAGCCTTTTTAATCCCGATGCAATTAGTTTAGATCGCGCCTCTCCTAATTACCCCAAAGTAACGAGACTCTATCGCGCCACTAATCAGCGAGAATCTTTCGAAAAAATATTTCTTCGTACCTCCTCATCATGTTCAACGTTTTGGAAGCTCTGACGCGAAAACGAATCGCCCGAGGGATGGTAGAAATTCAAGAAAAGTTTCATTCGGGGAAAATTCAAGAAAATTCTCATTCCCTGAGAAAACCGTCCAGACTCCACTTTATGGTAATAAGTTATTATTGCCAATAACGAAATATTGAACTATTTTTGATTAAGATTTCGCCTACATAAAATGTTGAATATTTTCAATAAAGTTTTGTCTCCATGACGTACGATAATTTAAAACACAAATTCTGTAATAAAATATGTAAATGATTTTATCTGGACACAATTTGTTCATGGAAAATTGAGGAAAAACTCTCGAAGAACAATAAATAATGCAGTGGATTGTGTGGCAGGATGAAAAATGCTTTCGTTGACCAATTAACTCGAGAAAGGTTCTTGAAGCCGTGCGCGGGAAAATTCATAGCTTTTCCTGTTATCTGATGTAATTAACGCGTATTTCATAGTCTAATTGCGCCATTAGTAGTCGTTACTCAAACAACCCACGTGACATTTTAACGAGAAAAGACGACAAACGCTTCTCCGGTTTTTGTAAAATCCCTTCGAGCAGGAGCCCCTCGGTTCCAGATTGAAAATTCAATCTGAGACGAAAACCAATGATCTCGAGTAACACGAGGTCGGTGTTAATCATCGAATGAAATATCACGATCGAGGAATCGTCGTGCGTGTTCGCACGACTCAACTTTAGCGTGCTAATTGCATCAGTCGCGTTAATTCGCGAGTTCTGTTTGCCCAACCGAGTGAACCGAAGTGATTTTGGGAAATTATTCACTGTGAAATCGTTTTCACGCGAATATTACGCGTATCCGATTTCAACAACTGGAGTTTCAACGTGAAATCTAGGTCTACCATTTTTTGTAAATTAGGTCGTCTTTTTTGGGAAGGCTGAAAAGGGCAATTTGTAGAAATTGTATGTTCCAGAATAATACATACTTTTCGCAAGTTTAAATATCCAGGAAAATTGGGGAAAATTTTTAATGAATTTCAGAAATTCAGGGAAATTTCGAAGAGAAAGTTCGATGGGAAATCGCAAAAGAAAATTTGAGGAAAATATTTTGAGGAAAATTGAGACTCTAAGAATAAATTTGTGGACGATACGGGTTCGTGTGAAAAATCTAGCGAAACCTAGAAAATTTGAAAAATTCCGGAAATCAGTCACTGAAATTCAGAAAAATTCCTGACAACCTCAGGGGAATGTTAACCACCTCGAAAAATTTTTGAATAAAGGAGAAAAGTAGAAAGTCTCTGGAAATTTAAATACCAAGCAAAACTTCAAAAAATTAAATCCTTGAGAATTTAAGAACGTTTACTGTTGCCACGAAAATGATTTATCTTAATTATCAATCATTTTAATTGTATTTATTCCACAGAAGAAAATATTCCTTGCTTTAAGCAATATCACAAAGAAATTACTCTCGAAACATATGAATATTTAACTGATCGTTTAACCTATCATATTTATCACTTAAAATTTTAAATATATCATACTTCGTAGCATTATCAATCTTCTATTTGCTCCTCAATTACCCTTTGAAGTCGGCTAAGAGCCACTCGTCTTATCTGTCCGATGCAATATCCATTTCTGCTGGCGGAGAAATTAAAAATGAAATCCCCCGAACGCACGGGAGAGAATATTAAATAAACCGTCGATGGGACGGAATTGCGGAAGGACAGTTCCGGTTCTCTGTTCGCGACAAAGTACACCGCCAATTGAATTCTTTTCCCTGCCGTGGCGAATTCTCCGAGGTACACGAGGAGGACTCCTTTTGCTCGTCAAAGTGCGGCCACGGTGCTCTGAAGTTTCACTTCGTTCGTTACTTCCTCGTTAGGGAGGCTTGATCTAATTCCAGGAATTTCTCGAGTGCGGTCTGCGTCTCTTCCTCTCTCTCTGTCGTTCTCATCCTTTTCATAGTCCGTTGGAAGGTCGTCGGTGTCGAATTAAGAAAAGCTCTGTCTGGAATAAAACGACGCCGCGACGCCGAAAGTGCACGGAACCTCGTTAGACTGCACCGTGCATTCGACGCCTCTTCATTCACGCCTATATACGCGGTGTCCTGTATTATTTCAACACGAGGAGGTGTTTAGAATGATCTCTCGAGAGATTCGTTGTTTGTTTACCGTGAAAGAGATAATAATCACGAGTAACAATTGTAGAGAGATACATTTTTTTGAATGTACAGGGTGGTTTGTAGAGACGGTTGAAAACGTTGTTTTAAATATATTTATGTTAAATAACCATCCTGGTTAAATTATTGTTAGGTTGCGTCATGAACAACTTTGAATTTGTAATAGATGTTTTTTCTTTCAAAAAAAATTAAACGGTTCAGGTGGACTATTAATTTAATGCTGACAAAAGCAACAAAAAATTAATTAATAAATTTAATTAGACTGATCGGAATTTATTTATGACTCAATTCAATGTATTGTTGTGTAATGCTTACGGTATCATATTTTTTAGTAGATTGTTATAATACTGTATTATGCTTGTGTATTGCTTAGCTCTTTATGCAGTATTCACTGAAAAAGTTTGTATACTGCAGAGACATCCAGAGTAGGATGTTCAAGCTTACACGCCCCACTCTTATTATTAAAACGAGCTGAAATTCTCATGTCACTGCAGTACGTCGTTTTCGTCTCTCCCATTTAACTACAATATTCATTTACGCCCTCATTAATTAACAAAGAAAATCATAAAAGATTACGAAAATTGTAAAAAAGACATAAGATTTATAAAAAGTTGTACACAAATGAGGCAATGATCTCGAGTAGTCTAAATAGTATGTAGGTTAGGTTTAGAACTGTAAAAATTGAACAAACTATAAGAATTATAAGTGAGCCCTGGAAATAGGTTAGATATACAGTGATAACAACTGTACAAACTATACCAATTATAATACCGACTACACAGACGAATGAATGATCTCGAGTAGCCTATCTTATGTGTCCCTAAAATAGGTTAGGTTTACAACAGCATACGCTTGCACTGTAACGTATCCAGAAATCGCCTCTGCAATGCAAACGTGACAATATTTTTCCTACACACATAAATGAACCTATCATCGACAGAGTGGGAACTTTTCGAGCACCCTGTACGCAGTGGAGAGACAGAAGAGACGCGAGACGATTGGCTGGCAATGAACCTGACCTCGATGCTACAAGATCAACCGTAGAAAATTCGTTTCCCTCTCACCGGAAGCTTATTGCCTGTATCTCTCTCCTCTTTTCTCGCAATTTGATCGGATTACGAGATGTTCCTGCGAACAACCGCGTTTATGCCCCTTCCGAGCGATTTCACCCGGTGCCCCTCGTGGCGTTCGCTGAATCGCTAATAAAGATGTTCAAGGTCAGCATACATTACGCGTCTCGGCGCCTCCGCCGGCTTTTCAGCGATTTTTCCTCGATTTCCATGCTGCTAATGCTGTGAGTTCATATTACGAGACACTCTGGATATATTTTAATTATCTTCGTCATTTCCTAATGTATCCTCCTGATTTCTCTGAGTTACCAGACTGCATAATTTAGGTAGTAGTTTTCATTTATAATTATAAATCTTCATGAAATAAATATGTATGTAAATTAACTCCTTCCCTTACGATTTTTTTAATAACTATCTGCATTGAAGTTTATTGTTCGAGTGTTGTAAGGTTGGTTTAGATAATCCCGTAAAAGTTAGTGGTGCTGTAATACAGAATTTTGAAGAATGTATATCTGAGGGAAACTGATATTTATAATGTATAGATCATAATCTGCACCACGAGTATGATTCGTTATTATAAGGCAAGAGGTTAATCAAATGGAATAATATAAAATTGATATGAAAATTAAATAATTCTACTAAATTTGATTTTAATGTAGCATTATTGATTGAAAATCCTCTACATATACTGGATGCAGAATTTTTCCCTGTGTGAACCTTTAATAACAGTTTATTCGACCGTCCGATCAAACGTGCTCGCAACGAAAGTTCGTTCGAAAACAGAAGTGGAACGAAAATACACTGCGCCCCGAAATTTGAGCGAATCGTTTCTATTTCGGTCGATTGTCGTCGAAGCGAGCTGGTTTAATAATGTTTGACAGCCGATTACGTTTAATCGAGAATATAATTGAGAAATCGAGCACGACGCCGGCTAAGGTTCTCCTTTATTGTTTGAACTATGCGGGAGGAATCGATCAGACCTCGAGAGAGCCAGAGTCGTTCGATCATCATCGAATTTGGCGGTGCCGAGGAAACTTCGGTCGTTTCATTTCCTTCCTCATTAATGAAAAAATTTGTTTCCGGACGGAAACGTTAGGTCGACCCATGAAAACTCAAGTTTTCCTTCAATTTTCGTTTATTAAAATTTTATGAATTTATTACCACGAAATTGTGATTTTCTAGATTTTTTCTCATCGGAAATATTTATCTTCAAATACCAATCAAAGAAAATTCGAATTTTCCTCCAGCTTCCTTTTATTCAGATTTCATGAATATATTACCATGAAATTGTGATTTTCCATCTTTCTCCTTCCAGCAGAATTTTAAAATTCTTTCTCTAGAATTTCTAATGATTTCTCGAAATCCTCGAAAGCTTGAAATTCATTGACAATTAAAAAATTTCCAATAATGTTCTACAGTTTTCGCGTTAATGACCCTGTTAACAGAATAAAGCTAAACAAATTAAATATCAAGCTTGTTAAAAATTTGAAAATTCTCTGAAACATTCACACGTCTTTAAATCCAGTATTTCACTTTATTCAAAGCTTCAAACTCGTCGACAATTAAAACATTTCGAAGGATATTCTACAATTTCTGCGTTAATGGCCCATTTAAAAGATTAAAGCTAAACAAATGAAATATGCTCGTTAAAAATTTGAAAATTTCTACAAATTCTCTGAAACATTTAGATATCTTTAAGCCCTGTAATTCACTTTATTCAACCCTTCAAACTCGTTAACAAATTAAAAAATTTCCAACAATATTCTATCTTGTGAAGATTTCACATTATTCTTTCACACTTAAATATAAAACTACAGAAACTTCAAAACAGCATTTTCGAAAAATTTGCAAATTTCCAACTTTCTGACGTATCAAATTACCTCTCCATGTAGCGGAAACTTATTCTCGAACAAACGTCAGTGGAAATCGAGTTGCTGCGTGGTTCATGGTGCATCGACGAAAAATATCGGGAAGAAATGAAAATTCCAAGGGAAAGCGTGGAGAACGGTTTGCCGGCGCTTTTATTCTCCTCGACTCTTCAGTGAATGATTTCCTGTGAATTCGCCGGGACTAGACAAACGATTCTGTAGGAAAACGAAGTTGCTCGATCGAACGATGCGTTTCTGGCCGGAAATTTCAGCGGTGGCCGAGGATCCGTCGTGAGATCCAGGGCCACGTACGTTCAACTCGACCCACAAGAGCCCGGAACGTGACGAAACTTCGAAATTCCGCAGAGATTTCGCGGCCTCGAGGGCTGCTTGACATTTCTCTGTGTCAGGGACCGACCACCGCCCCTGCACGTTCGCCAAATTTTAATTTCGATTCGAGTGGTCCGCGTGATTTGCGAGCTGGTCTGTTGCAACGTACTGGCTCTCTCGAGTAACATTTTATTCAGGACGAACTGAATAGTACACCAACGTTTCTCTACTACTACATGAAAGTTTAGATGAATAAGAAATCATTTTAACACTTTTGGCTGCGGGCAGTAGTACTATTTTAGGGATACTAGTGAAAAGGGTATAAACCTAGGTAACCACGTTGTAGTGGATCAAGATTGCGTTAGCTCGGTTAGAACGAACTTGTGTTGAAGTTTATAATAGAATCTTAATCGTTGAAACTGGGTAGTCTGAGTATTATTTTGTGTAAAAGACAGTCCACTGCACTATGGAATGAATAGGTTTCTCCTGCTGCGAAAGTGTTCTCGGGTTGAAATGAGATTTTCGAGAATTTATGAAATATAGCGTATTACTTACAAAATTTGTTTAACCTGGTCATTTCTCGAATAAGAGCGGCACTTGTGCGTACAGTTAGAAAGGAGTTAACTCATTGATGGCCACCGGAGCTGTGGCCTTGCCCCACTTTAGGTCCATTCCCTTCGTTTCAGTTCTCTCCTTGTTTCCCCTCGGTCAGTCGTCGTCACAGATCACAGCCTATATCAAGGGAATGGACCTAAAGTGAGGGAAGGCCGCAGCTCCGGTGGCCATCGCTGAGTTAACTCGTCATGCCCACTTTACAGGTATTTTTAACTGATGAGTAAACTCTTACCCGATTAACGGGTTAAATAAATCCTTGGAATCAACTTTGCAATTTTCTGGAGTCTTGAGTTGTACGAATTTCCACAGCATAAACGCAGTTTTTAAAATGCTATGAGTTCTAAGTCTCGAATAATGCGACGGAAGCAAATTAACCATGTTATTCTTGGGTTAGCCATATTTTCCAATTATTTTGATTAGACGATGCCCCGGCGGATGGTAACATTCATTTCTATTAAAATTAAATTAAATGCGCTGTTTCCTGGCTGCTCCATTCCTCCCGCGAACATGGTACCGTCTCAAGGATTTACGAGGTTGGCTGTAATGGTCAGCAGAAAGTTCAACGCATATGCACACGTGCAACGTACGGTTCATTCTAATTTCAGAGACTTTCTGCTCTTTCGATGAGCTTTCGAGCACGGATTTCCCGTGCTCGAGTGCTGCTAAATTCGTACGTACGATTTATACCGGGAACAATCGGACTTTCTTTGCCAGCGCGAACGAATTCTTCCTCTACTTCACATTTAAAGCACGTCGCCAGTATACAATCCTACAGAGTGATTCATATAAGAGAATTTAGAGACGTATAGTTGCAGAGAGGAATACAAAATGTCAAATCAATGGAGGTCCTACAATTGAACATAAATTTATCATGCTTGAATGAAAGAAATATTGATTTGATAGACAAATTTCAATTGACTGAATAATCAGGAAGCAGAAAACAATAATATACACACATATAGATGCTATATGTTATACTATCTGTATATAGGATATATGGGTATCTTAATTGAATGTCATTGATTGTGAGGCTGACCGAGTCTAGACGGCGAAAAGAATGACTGGTCTTGTACAAACAGCGTGATTGAGAAATATGACGAATTTCGAAAGGCAGAAGTGTGAACGAATGACTTGTAGAAATTAATGCAAGGTATAGGGCGAGAAAGAGCGATTGGAGGTGCAGAAAATATAGTATGATGGTGAATGGAAGGAGAGTAAGTTGGTTACGAGTCAAAGTTCAGAGTTCAGAGTTCACAATCAGAGTAGTTCGAAGTACGGAGTCATAGTAACAGTCGAATACACAGTAATTGATCGTATATTCAGTGTAATCAATGTTATAGTTAAATATACGTATAATCAAAAGTAAATTGTCACAAATCAATCACCTGATGCTCTGTACTCCCGATCAGCTTTTCCCACAACAATACACATCCCACTACTAATGGGTCTGTATCAAATAAATCTTATATATGTACATAATACATACTATATATACACACACTATACTATATACGTTCCTCATAACGATACAAACCGATTTCGTAGGCATCGACCTCTCAGTGAAGGAGATAAAACACGGAGGCATCATGGCGCAGTAGTATAAGCGCACCTATGATCAGCCGGCCCGATCTCAAATAACAGACGGATAGTTCGGTTGTCTTTCACTGCTCGATCAATAATCTTTCCATGCGTATAAATAGCAACTATTGATTATTCAGGTTTGCAGCTGGATCTCTTCTTTCATGCTCTCCTGTCGATATTTCAGCTCGCGAAAATAAGCGATGTCTCCCTAAGCATCATCGCTAATTCAGAAGCCGCTGTTCAATTAACGTAAGTCGTTCGTAACGTCTCTCGTACACACGTGATCCTACAGAATCATACTATTGAAAAAGTAAAACATCGCCTGCTACATAAAAAATTAGTCATTTTCTATGACTGTCCTTTAGTCAGAGTTCTATAAAAACAATAGTTATTTAACCCTGCAAGTGTACCTACCCTAAACGAAGAAGTTAAATTTCTCTCTTCTAAATTCTAATTTCTGGTGTACAAATTGTATTATTTTTTTTAAAGTTATATTTGTATCATATTACATCAATGTATTTTTGTGTCTTAATTATAAAATGTTCATGAAAATTAATGCGAATTTTCGCTGGATACAGCTGTACCCTAAGGTACCTTTCACGTTTGGGAAAGATGAGTAGACCATCCAGGGTTAAATAAGTTATACTTCGCTGATCATCGGGGACTTTAACACCAGTCAATGCGTTAATAATTAATAATACATCCTGTACAGATAGAATGAAGCTAGACACTATATTTTCAGCCATCTACCTTTTATTATAAAGTTGTTTCCCTTTCAATACAAACAGCCTGATATTGCAATTTCCATTAACTTTAACCCAATTCATGCAGAAACACTTGAATCCTATCCAACTCCACATTTGGTCAAACATATTTCGCCATAATCAGTAAGTACTCGTAATAGCCGTTTTCAGCAATTTCACATCGACTTCTACTGAACCGTGTGAAACTTTATTCTCCCTCCGTTTTTTACTGTACAATAAAAATAGTGCAACGAAAGTGTCCTTAGCTTTGTGTTAATTTAATCGTCCCCAGCTGGAAAATTTGTGCAACGAATTACACCGGAAACTGAGACAAACCGGAGTCACGAGACGCGCGGTAGCAAGCCGACTAATTAGCGTGCGCGTTCCACGATAATTAAAACGGTAATTCGACAAAGAACTCGCGTCGTGGTCTCGTTAGAAATGCTTTAAAATTCTCGACGGCCGAATAGTATCGTTCCATTCTCGACGAATCGCTCGAACTTCTGGTAGAATCGATGTTTTCACGAACTGGTTTCGAACTTCGTTCGACGCGTCCTGGAATTTTCAGGCCGAGGAAAATCGTGTTTCGGGATTTTCTCGATCGGCCAGAAGGCACGACGACACAGAAAGAAAATCCATTAGGCAAACAGAAAAGGCTCGAAATCCCTTTTATCCTGGTGAAGCGTGTCAGCGTGTTCGATTCAATCGACCTTTTCCACTTTTCTTCGTTTTTTCCTCTTTCGTCGCGTCCTCGTTAACGATACTGTGTATTTTTTCTGCGGATATGCGCGCCATTTTCCATTTTCCTCCCGAGCTTTTCCTAACGGCGCTAGTTCCTCTTTCGCAGTTATTTATGATCTTTCGTACAAGCCTGTTTCTTTCACTCATCCTCTAACAGCCCTCTCCCTCTTTCAACTTTTTTTATCGATATCCCGGTACAAGGAACATCGACATTTTTTTTAATATTGTAAGTATACCGGGTGGGCCGTCATTTATCAACTGTGGTGTAAAAATAAGTTGGAAGTCTAAAATGTTTAATATTTTTAAAGTGGATGCTTTAAATGACGAGACCAGGCAATGCAGACGTATATATGCGTCTTGCAAGTTTTGTTGGATTTTCTGTCCAATACGTGCGCTTATGCTGCTATAATTTTCACTGTAAATTGGATAAATCGAGGTTCAGACAATGTATATTCATGAGAATATTTTTTATTGATTTTTAAGCACTGAATCAGAGGTTAAGATTCGATAGTATCTGATTTCTTCCGACCCTGCTCCAATATACAGGGTGGGTCACAGTTTGTGAGAAGAACTGAGATGAAGTGATACTTCATGTAGAAATAAACAGATAATGTGAAATAACATATTTTCTGGGAAGCTTTCTTCTTAAGAAATTTAATTTTAAAAATCCAAAGCAAGCCTGTTTGGTCGTCTGATCATTGGTGTATGATTCTACTTGTATTTCATATCTACCACTGTCGACAACGCTGATACATATATATTTGCTTATTGACTATTTAAAATATTCTAGTACCATATATTGATATGCATCTAAATACAAAAATGGAGAAAGTAAATAAATTTTGAACTAAATAATAGAACTAATGTTCAATATGTGTAAACCTTATATCCTGAAATATCGTGCATAGTAAGGGGTGACCCGTACACAAATAAATAAATTAGTTATCCTCAAGACACGTACGATCCACAATTTCCAGTTCAATACGAAGAACAATAAAACAGAGAACACCTTGTTACAAATTTTTCTGTGCTAATTGCAAATTTAATAGCTTCAAGACTACCAGAATAGTATAGGTAATATTATTAGAAACGTCTGCGAGACAGACGTACGATCTCGATAATATTTCCCGCCTATCACGGTTCATTTGTCTGCCATTAAACAGAGGGGATTTACTGTTATCAGGAGGCGAGGAGGATTTTTAATGGAATTCTAGAAGCACAGTGGAATTCTCGTCTTCTTTTTCTATGTGACGGTGAAAATAGATCCGGTTCGTTCGCTTCTGAAAGCCGACCCTGCCGGTCTGTTTGCCTCTTGATTCCCAGTGTCCTTCGAGGATCCTTCGAGGATCCTCGGGGAAACCGCGAAATCGATAACGCGGATTATCCGATAAGGATGTTACATTCGCAGCGCCTGATATTCAACGAACCTATCCGTCGATTACTTCCATTCCACCGACTTTTCTCAAGGAAAAGCTTATTTTTCCGTGCCCCCGATGTTTTTCGTTCGACATCGTCGCGAGCAGATTTCAAAAAGAAAATTTAAGAGCCTAGACGATAACAGGATCATGGTGATCCCATGTGAACACACTCTGTTTATCACTTTATTTTATAAGAACGAGTTACATTCGTGATAAAAATTTTGCTTGATGTAAAGAAGACTTTAAGTAATGGAACGAGGACATCAATGTTGAAAATAACTATAATTTTTAATTTAATCTCGCTTGAAATTGTATTTAAAAATATTTAAAAACATTTCTCAATTACTCATGGGATCACCTAATACTCCATTCAAGTTAAGATGAAACGAATAAAATTGTAACTTTAATGTACACTGCTCAAAGTAATTAGAAGATCATATACTTAAAAATACTTACTATTTATTAAAGTGACAGATACTATGAATGCTTCAAATATTATGTGCAAGAAACATGGAATGACAACAATATAAAATAAGAAAATGTGTCTGTACCTTGGCAGAAAAAAGGCCAATGTAAACAATTATTGCATTTAAGTTTTATGCACCATTCACATAAAGGTAAAACTGACGTTTAGGGGAGGCAGCCCGGATAACCTTGATCTTGACATATGTTATCAAGGTCATCCTCCTAAGTAACTTTCAGAAAGTCTTAGCTGTCGCTCGTTTTTGCAAAATGTAGCAGTTATTTTGTGTATTGAAAGGCATGCGACATGAGAATTGTAATCAGTATTTAAACGATCCAATGGATACATAGAACTCATTATTTCAAAGGAAGCCTCAATGCGTCTTGGTATTTTTGCTAACACGACATCGAAACTATGAAAAATCACGGGACGGGAGTTCCTACCCCTGTACCGCCATCCAAAAAAAAATCCAACCCAACCTAACTCAGTACTGACTTATATTCACGATAGGATAGTTTGATTTATCCCAAGGACAGAGTAGGTTAGGGAGGGGGAGGCTCCGCCCTTCCCCCGCGCCCCTACCTG
Organism: Macropis europaea; assembly: GCA_916610135.2. NCBI lineage: Eukaryota > Metazoa > Arthropoda > Insecta > Hymenoptera > Melittidae > Macropis > Macropis europaea. The sequence goes on from OU744344.1 coordinate 27,075,985, forward strand.
AAATGATCTAGTCTAACCTGACCTAATCTGTCCTTCGGATAAATCAAACTATCCTATCCTGAATTTAATTAAAAAATGAGTTAGGTTGAGTTGAATTTTGTTTTGGATGGGGGTACAGGGTCAGGGGCGGAGCCCGTGTGTCGAAGTTTTGAGCGGGTTTTTCATTCAGTAATGGCCAAGTGTTGGGACATGTATCAACTTTGTTACAAAATGGATCTCTTTTCGTGTTCTATATTTAATAATTAATAACTTTGTAAACAATAACGAGCGACGGCTAAAACTTCTTGAGCGTTACTGAAGAAGGTGTCCTTAATAACATATATCAAGTTCAAAACTGCAAACTGGACGTTGGCTCCTTTTCTACCCAGGTGAAAATATAGGATATATCTTTCATTGCTGGTACCTGACATCTCGTTAAAAAGTACTAAAACGAATGAGTCTCTAAAGGTGCAGATCTACGATGAGGCATTTTACAAGATTGTCCTCTTATGAGACAAAAATCTGAGCAACAACGAAATGTATATCTAAAATCTGATGTGATTTTTGTTTCATGAGACTAAGATCTCATAAAATATCTCATCATGGATCTTTACCTTAATAATTTTGAGCAGTATATTTTAGTAGTCTTTCTGTGAACCCAATCCAGCTTAACCCATCTCTGAATTCTCAAACAGTAGTAACTGCAACGTATTCCAGCAGACATTCTATTCCTCAGTGACACTGAGCCATAAGGAACGCTGCTCAGAATCAAAGGGATTCCTTTGTAAGCGTTTACTTCCGGTTCCCTGGCGAACCACCTCGGAGAACCTCCTGAAGTCTGCGAATGTTCTTAAACGACACTTGTCTGTAAAAGCTTTCTCGCAACCGATAAAAGCCTCGACGAAGGTCTTCGAATAACAAAACGTAAGCGTCCTTTAAAACAAAAAAAAACGATTTCACACAGAAGATACATGAAGGGAGTTTCAGGTTGTTTGTTGGCCGAAAAAGTTTTTTCGAACGTGATTTAGAAGGATTCTGTGGACCAGGCGAGGCAAACAGGAAGTGAAACTGGTGCTAAAGCGAAGGGAACAAACTGCGAAATTCTGCGATCGATGGATCCTTTGTTCGTTTTCGCTTGTCTCGCCCGATACCGCTGCATTTTCAGGTTATGTCACGTTTGCCCGGCGTATTTACGCTCGAGGCTGACCTAACCTAAATTTAGTGGGAATTCACGCAACATATGCGTACAATGTAGTCCACTGACAATGAGAATGTGTGTGAGCAAACTAACTTAATCTGTATGAGAAACACTGACTTTGATTATTCGAGCAATATGTAGCTTTTTCTAATACTTACGAATTTCTAACAGAGTAATTGAGTTAATAATACTAAAGTAACAAATATAATAATTTATAATAATTTTCACCAATTGAACAGTTCCTGAGTATACTGTATATCGTGTGTACGACCAAACTCAAACTTCGGTTTAACTCAGAACGTGTACATAAGTGTCCTAATATGTACTTAATTCAACTCAAAATAGTGTTCATACATTACTACAGTAAATACACAAAATCAGGCCACTGAAGGTTATTTCCTGATGTACAATAAAGCCCCTTATAAATTTAATGTGTGCAAAAAAGGATGTTTAAAGAAAATATAGTTCTTTAGGGTCAAAATTAACAATCGTTTGAAAAGTCAAAAGTCATATTGCAGGTCGACTTTGTGACCTTGAATGGACTATTCCGGTGATCTCTACTGTAACAATAAAAACTCGATACAAACTACAGTCTTTAAATAACAAAAATCGATAAAATTTACAGGTTTTCCAAGAAGTAACTTACGATTTTCCTGTCACGAGTTTATACATGGTGACCGGTTAAGCCGGTGTCACGATTTTTCAAAAAATATTCCCCGTCGCGTGATTTTCCACCCGTTTCATCCTCGACGATAAATTTCCCGCGAACTCTCCGCGCTATTGATCAATCACCCACCGATTTTCCGTAACAATCTCGACAACAATTAGGACACGCTCGTCGAGTGGACACAAAAATCTCGTAAAAAATTCAATTTGCCAAATTTTGACGAAGCGTGAAAACAGGAAAATATTCGTCAAAAAAATTTCTTCTCCAAAACGATCATTAAAACTTTTCGTGTGACACACACAGAAGTTGAAAATGCACGTACACATTTCTACTATGCTAATTCTCCCCTGCATCGAAAACGAAGAGTCAAAATATTAGGTTTCAACAAATTTTGTCATTCTATACGTTTCTGAATTCATGCAGCTTCAGAACCCACGTTCATATGACTGTTATTCGCATGACTATATGCTCTTAAATTGTGTTCACCTATTTCTGAAACGCCCTGTATCTCACACTCACGTGTCGAACTGACAACTGAGCTTGAAGTTTCCATTTTTAAAATAAGTGAAAATTGGAACAATGCTCAGATTCGTGTTTCGGGCTTTTACTGCAATACTGAAATTGTCGAAAAAAACTTCACCCTTGTTCACTTATTTCTAAAACATTCTGTACCTTCATAAAGACACACTCACGTGTCGTACTATGCATGAATTTTCCATTTTTAAAATAAGCGAAGAATAGAACAATGCTCAGAGTCGTGTCTCAAGCTTTCACTGCAATACTGAAATTGTCGAGAAATAGTTCTCGACAGAAAGCCTTGCGGTGGCGTGTTGTTAAATAAAAATGTCGAGGTTCCTCCGCTATCGAGGAACTGAAGAAACGTATTTATCGTCAGCATCCTCCGCAGATAATCGTGAAGAATGTTTCGCGTGGGTTTCCCGATAAAAGCGATTCGGGAAACATCGGCTGGAGGAAACGCGCGAGAGCAGCACCGTTCTCGTAAGCTCGATTCGTTTTTATTAGTGGAAAAAGCTCGTCGACAGCACGTATCCGAGGCTCGCAACGTGACGCGAAACTTTTCAAAAGCAACGACTCCTCTTCCTGCTTCTCCTACTATAGATAGTCTCTTTCGTTTCCTTTCTTCAGACGCTGTGTGATTCCTGCTTCTACCCACTTTATCTTTTTTTATTCCTCTTCAAACTGTACGCAGGTTTTCCTGGCACGATTTTCCACGGTTCTCCCGGCGACGGGCAATTTTCCTGGCTTTATCATTTCTCTTGAAGGATTAGGAAAGTTTGAGACGATTCAACGTTGTTTCCCCGCTGAGCACCCTGCGAGTTTTCGGGTATAAAATTGATGTCAGCGAAAAGAAGTTGTTGGAGAACAGAAAGCACTAACTAGAATTCTAGATTTTTTATTCTTTATTAATATTGTTAATTTTAGTTAGTTAAAAAAAATATTTGTAATGAACACGAAGAAGGGATATAATTAGGAACTTTATTTGTATATGTTCGAAAAATAAATAATTTCAAGACTAACATTTGCTAGAATTTGTTTGTGCAATTCTTGCCCACAGAATACCCATATACACTTGTTGTCAGATCTTTGGAAACACTCTGTACAACCCTTTAATCTGTACAATTCACGAAACATTCATTACGACAGACTACAGAAGAAAATAGAAGTAGAATCCTGCTGTACACGACAGATTCCCTGATATATCTCTCTTACAATTCCACAGAGCTGTTCGATCTCAAAACGACAGAATCCGGAAAAATGGAGTCTGTAACATGGAACTCTATTCTCTGGATTTCACGGTTTGCGACGTTAATATTAAGTTGAGTCATACATACTTGATACTTTTCTACTTAAACAACCGAATGATTCACTTAGACCAGTGGTGGCTACCGGTGCTACAGCCTCCCCCCACTCTAAGTCCATTTCCCTCGTTCCAGTTGCCTACAGTTCGCTCCTCGTTCCCTCTCGGTTAATCATCGTCACAGATCACAGCTTATATGAAGGGAATGCTTCTAGAGTGGGGAAAGGCCGCAGCTCCGGTCGCCATCAGTGACTATTAATTCGCATATCAGAAGGTAATCATCCATGAAGCTCAAATATCTCGCAGAAGTAGGAAAAAATAATTTTTGAACAAATAACCTAACAAATTTAACAAGTCGAATCGGAAGTGATTGATGAGTGAACCCAATAATTCCTGTAAATACAATTACCGTGGAAATACCGCGTCAAATTCGATCAGTGCAGCGATTCGTGGTGAAAATCGCGAACATCCGAAATTATCACCGTACAGCCTGGAGGCGAAATCGCGAGACGATCAACCCGATGCCCTTGATCGAACTTCTTCCGCCCCGGGCGTTTGACGGAGGCACGAAAATCGGCTTCGAGTTAGTTTCATCCACCGACGGATGTCCTTTTCCTCGTTTTTATCATCCAGCCGGAGGCCCGGAGCTTCGTAATTCCAAAATTGCCCGATACAAGCGGAATCATCATCCACCCTCTCGCTAACTTTTCATCCCTTGGATTCTTCGAATCGAAGGATGAGCTAATACCTTCGAAACGATGGAGGAACTCAGGTTGGGCTGGATAAACCCTGAACGTTTTTCTCCGGGGAAGAACTTCCGTGATCTATCGCTCGAGTTCGGAAGAAATTTTCTTTTTTCTTTTCTGAACGATTTTTTCATACTTTTCCGCTCTGTTTCTCTCTGAAGCGTTGTTACGTATTTATTCGAGGACAGGTACTGAGTAAATGCAGAGATACCGATTATATTGAACAGCATTTGCGGTTTAAGTGCATACAACACGGTAACAGTATGAAAAAAAGTATCGAATAAAAGTGAACATGTTTATTTTTAGCAATGAGTATATGTATGTGTATTTTTTATTTCAGACTTGTAGCCAAGAAATTTGGGCTTGGTTTACACTTATCTTATACGTATATACAAAACTTGCATATCCATCCATTTACTTCATTATTTCTTGTTCCCATACTTTATTTTCCCTACTGTTCTACTTATTCTACTATTGCCTACTATCTTACTCCGTATGGGCCTACTGCACTGCCCTCCATTTTCTCTTTTCTTTTCTTTTTTAACTTTCTGAGCCATTCTTCAGTCTTCTCATTCTTTCTCCCATTCACTGCCTCCTGTCCTGGGTCCTAACTCCTCTGTCTAGCAGTGAGTATATAGAAGTTACTAAAAGATTTTAGTAAAAGCATGAAATTAATATAAATCGTTTTAGAATTGCATGTCTCATCAACAAATGATTAATTAATCGAAGTGCATGCAGTCTGATACATTTTTACTTAACTGTTTAATAATTTTGGACATTGACCGTTTCTCTACCAAGGTACAGAAATGTAATTTAATGGAATTAAATTTCAATTTACCGTTTATTCGTTTCGCGTACAGTCGACCAGCGTTTAATTCGCAGAAATATCGCCGGAATTTTCGTCGAAACGGCTGTAAAGCTGAAATAACCTCTAGCTAGCAGGAATTCGCGAATTTTTGACACGTACGAAGCTGAGCCGTCACGGTGCGTCGAATGAAACTGCAGTATCCGTCGTAATTTTGCGATTCCGACTTTTCAATTCCCGTTAGTATTTTACAAAATCCAGGGATCGTCGAAACGGGCGGATTTCTCGATTTTTCGCGAGCGGAATTTATCGCGCTTCTGAACGCAACGGGGAAGACTCGTTCACGTTGTTCTCGCGCTTTTCCGCAAGCGAATTAGATTCGTCGGGACGAAGGAAACACGCAGAGAGGCGAACTCGTCGATACCCAAAGGAATCCCGTAAGACGAACCCTTTCAATTCGACGGGTTACGAGACTGGGATTCATCGGAAACGGCAAAACTGCAAATCAAATTTCGCTTCGCCGTATTCCCCGTTTCCTGTTCTCCGAGGATCCGTCGAATTACACCGAAATTCGCGAAATATTCAGTGAAATAAAATTACAGCAGGACCGTAGAATTTCGAAGAAACAGAGAAACCCTCGATGTTTGTCTTTCTTGTTATTATTATCTTCTTATTGTTGGCTTCTAATTTTTTAAGTTGTATTTTTCTACGTGTAATGTTATTTGTTATCCAGAAGCGTTTATTGTTTATAACTAACAATATATCAGCTATGAAGTGATGTAGTAATTAGTGATTATTACTATTATTTTCGCCGTTTATCATTTTTTTTAAATTTTCTGTGTGTAGTGTCATTGTTTATAGCTACCAATGAATAAAATCGGATAAACTGACCTTGAATATCACAGAGGTATGTTCAAGTGACATACTAAATCGTCTTCTTCGATCCACGCGTTAGGGATTATTAGTATTACATCTTTAGTTATTTTATTTTTTAAATTTTTTGTATGTAATGTTGTCTAGAAGCGCCCACCGTTTATATTTAAAATATTCGTCAACAAATACTCCATGAGTAATTGATACTCATATTGCTTACAGTGACTTATGAAATCGATCACACGAATGCGTTATTTCAACTTTCTACTGTTTCACATATTCTTAAGGCATTGTTACTTGAAGCAAAGGTACTGTATCTGTAAAAAAATTACACTTGAAGTATGCCTCTAAAATTTGTAAACACTCAGGTATGCCAGAATTAAGAAAGAAAAGTAATTATGGAAATATTCTATCAATTTCATTAGTCACTCTAACAAGTAAAAACAGTATCTTTAGTTAATTTTATTGTGAAGTATAGTACCATAACCTGAATTAAATTGTATATGAAAGGGATAATGGGACTAATTCTTAATCCTCGTTGTGCGTGGAAGATAAGTTCTCTGACGTTATGAAAACAAAAGAATCCAGCGGATTCGAGCGTGTGGAACAATTAACACGTTTTCGAGGGCTCGTGCACGGACGGCACCCCTTTTGTTCGAACCCTCGAGCATCTTCGAACCGTCCCTTAATTGATTCTTCGATTCCCGTTCTCGGATTCCGCGGACAAAAGGAGTTTCGCCGACTCGTACGAGCTTTATTACATGCGACGAGTCACGGTGACGAGCTGAGATCTGTACAAAAGCCAAAACTGGGTCACCGGGTTCCATGTACAGGGTGTTTTAGAAATATGGGCGCAAGGAGAACGCGTTCTCCGTCTCTTGACCTACAGACACTTCAGGACGATCTTGAAGACAACTACATATCATTCTTTACCTTCTTTTTGTCATTTGTTCTAGTTTCTGATTGATGTTAACACTTTGACTGCTGACATTATTTTGCAAATGCTAATTATTTTGGAACATGTTTGCCAGAATTCTTGAGAATTATATATTATTGTATTTGTATTTAATATCCTAGAATTTCTACTTTATTACTGCCTGAAACATTTAACACGTTCAATTTCAATTTGATCACACAACTAGCAGCCTTTATGAAATTTTGAGAAACATTCACGTACAAATGATAGTAGAAATATAAAGTGTAATATCAAATTGATAAATATTTGTACAATCAAGCACGTGTATTGATAAATAGCCATTTTCATATGCCTGTCTAGTCACGGAATTTTCTACTGTGGCAAGGAACGTATTTGTATTGTGTATACGTGACAGCGGCCGTCAAAGTGTTAACACGTATAATAAGCGTTGTCACGTGTACGTGACTTTATTCATTCCAATAACACATATGTGAAAAAAATAAATATTTCAACTAATATAATACATATTTCAAATACTAATGAAGTCGAAATTGCAGAATATTCAATATAAAAACAATAATATAAAATGCTTAGTTGCTTAAAAATTCTTGCAACAATGTCAAAAAGTAATTAGAGTTTGCAAAATGTTAGCACCGTAGCGATTGCCCGATGTGAGAAAGGGGCCGAACGTTCGAAAATGAAGCGATTAAACGTGTGAGAGAGATGCGAGCGAAAGTCAAGCCAAAAGAGCGTGAATGGACGTGTGTGTGCACGTATGCATGTGAGACATGCGTCGCGAATCGAGATTCTAGAAGTCTCCCGATTCTTTTCGATTCTTCGTGAATCTTCGCGACGCGTAGAGAAGCGAGTGACGAGCGAAGATCGGAGCGTTTAGATATAAGAGCGAGTGCGCGTGGCCGCGGGAGAGAGTGTGATTTTGATTTCGATGTAGAATACGTGCGTCCATGAGAGTTTAAATAAAAAGCCTTTTCACCGCGATCCTTGTACAATCATTCATCGAACACTCTAACACTAAAAGCACTTTGAATAATACGCATTGATTTTTATCCGATAGTAGTTTGCTGTAATAAAATAATCCAGGTTGAGCAAATTGATTCACGTATCACTTGACAGGTCAATTAACATGACCATTGCTGAACCAGGTCCATCTACCAAACCGATGGACTAAATAAAACATTCCATGTAAAATAGAACTTTTAAAAAATTGTTGACGAGTACGGCAAACACGTCGAGTCGTTAAGAGAATCATTTAACCGTTCGCCTGGTTGGGCACGACGAAACATGTTGGCTGGCGAACATAAGAAGCTTCGAGGAGCGTAATGATGATGTTCACGTAGTATGATAATATACAGGAGCAGCTTCGTGTATTCACGTGACCCAGTCTCTTCTTTAAACGCGAATATCATCGCGATCGATCTTGCTCTACCGAGCCCGAGTATGCTTTATTCATTCCTTTTTTGCCACGCAGAAAAATTCGACAATGAGCTCTAACATCTTTCTCATACTCTATTATCATTATTATCATATTCTTACCCTCTTTATCTCTCAGGCATGGCCTGATAACGCTATAGGAATACACGGAAGAGATGAGAGCCGAATGTAACCCTGCTTTTGGTCTGGATGGAACCGATTGGTCATAAGTTCGCTGTATGTACCTAATTGGAGAAACTTGCGAATTATACGATGTGGGTTTAACCCCAGTGCGATCTTCGGGTCTTTTCTGCCCCAGTACATCTTCATTTATTTAATAAACTTTCGCAATGATGACTTTATGATACATGTAACTGGTTATTTCTAGGTTCCTTGGCCTTCTCCGTATATTATAAAGTTGAAAATACGAGTTCCATACATTCGGGGCATTTTTGACCCAAAGACCTTGAGTGTATGCACTAGGGTTAAGATTACACTAGAACCTCGATTATCAGAACACCGATCATCTGAACAATAGTCAGGCTATTTCAGTTACGAGCTCAAATTTGTATTAGTGACACTGTGTACTTAATTCTGTACTACATATTATGTATTTGAAATTCTAAAAAAAAATATTCAATTTTATGGGAAACATAGTTGCAATGTGACTGAATCTGTTGCTGGTTACAGTTCGGATAATCAAGGTCCTACTGTACTGCTTTTTAAAGAGTGATGTATGTGCATTTGGGCGGTCCTATTATTTGTAAGCAATTGATTACGTGTTTTGCAATTATGCCAGTAATTGATGTAACTACGGAGACTACTGTTACTGTGTTGTTATTAGACTGTGGATGTTTATGCATTTAATATATCGAAACACGTGAAAAATACACATTTAATAACGCAAAGAAAATGAAAAGCATATTTTTTGAACATTTAAAGAACATAATGCAGTTTGGTCAATATTTCGTTCTATTAGCTGCATTAACAGAACAAACACTGCACTCTAAAGGTGTAAATTTCCATAAAGATGCGCAGTGCTAGTTATTATTATTATGTACATTATTAATTGCTCACAATTAATTTGTGATTTATTTTATTCTATTCATTGTACCGTATGTATTTTTCAAAGAACACAAAGACATTGTACAATCGTTGTGAGAATTTGTTCCCATTGTTTACAAAATAAACTGTACGAATTATGCGACCGAGAAATTGTCTTCCAAAGGGACTGTGAATTTCACCGGCGAACAGACATAACTGGCTCCCCCGAGGGAGCAGACGGAACAGTCAGATATATTTATTATGGACGCGAACGAAATAAACAATGTTTGCTTGTCCTTTTCAGCGAGGAAAATTGCAAAAAAAAAACGAAAAGAAATACAATTGCGTTTTTAAAACGAACATACAGTCATGGTATCAATCCATTTTACATAAATGTCGTTCAATTTTAAAATAACAAACTGTTCGATCGATTAACCACTCGGTAATACATTTTTTATAAAACGTAAAATTTATACTTCTCATAAAAAATATATTTGTATAATTTAAAAATGAAAATTAAAATAATGTGTATCGATTACAACAAGGAAAAAAGAACAAAAAGAAATTGGATTATACTGCAGAAGTTTTCAAAGGAGCTTTGCACAGTCAATTATTTAGGGAGCTTACTTTAAGGAGCTTCCTAAACGACTTCCACTTTTCTGAAAATTTATCAAACTTTCCTGATAGCGAGTCCTCGAAAGAATGTGATCCCTAAAACTATCGATAGGACGATTAATCGAAAATATCGACAAAGTGGAACAAACTCGACAGCAAAAGAGTCTCAAAATTTACATTAATCAAAATTAAGTTTTAAATTAGAATATTCTGTTACCGCGGAATCGATTATTGTTGTATTAATCAATTTCAGATATTCCAATGTGTTTGCATAAAATAACAATTTTTCTCGGTAATCTGACAATGCGTGGCGATTGAAATTTCGATCATTATAAATACAGAATGCCGAAGGAAGGCGCGTAGATTATTTCGATACCATTAACGTTTCATCAATGTTTCGTGGGCGGCTCGTTACAAACAAAATCAGACTATTGTTTGATGTAAATAACGCGCATGATGGATTAACGTAAAATTCCATTATCGAACGTTTGAATAATTGCGTGTCCAGTGCACGTGATACTAAAAAATTGTCGATTCAAGAAAGTACAAATTTTAGAACAAAATGATATTTTATGACAGAAATGTCGAGAAACAGACAATTTTTTGAGTAAAACGATGAAGTTATGGCAAGTTCTGGGTGGTCGAACTCCCTCGACTTGAAGTTCAGATTTTTAAGTTCTATATTCTGTAGTAAAAGAAAGTCCAACTTGAATTTTTGGAAGTCTTATAATAAATAATACACTTTCAGAGCAACTTAATAAAATTGAACTACCGACAATTGCAAAAAACATTGACTACTTTATTTCGAATAATTTGAAAAACAGAAGAAAATGTCTACTGCCAACTTTGTATTTTTCTCAATTTTTCAGACTTTTAGAGTTCCGAATTCTGTAGAAAAAGAAACTCCCAAAAGACTCCCCCGACTTGAATTTTTGGAAGTCCCATTTGCTATAGAATTCAGAACTCCAAAAATCTGATATTTAAAATTCTCAAAAATGAAATCTCCGAACAAAAATTAGAAAACCTAAGGTATTTCTTTGCTCCCTCTGAACAAAGACGAAAATTGACATGGGTCATTTTTGTTACGAACCCTTGAATTATCTCGTAATATTCATTAAATTTCGCCTTGAACATTTCGAACAAGGCAACATTATTTTCAGTTACACGTGAAACACGATTGCCACAATTTTCTGATTTCTGTTCAAAGAGAACAGGTTCGTCCAGATTTCCTCAACGAACAAAAAAGGGACCAAGGGATCTCTGACCAAAGAAGCTGGCCTATATTTGGCTCGTTCAGATTTTTAAGGCGATCAGAAGTCGAGAGATCCAGCTTAGAAACCGTTACAAAGCTGATCGAAGATTAGCCCGGCGCTTTTCACCGTTCGAACCATCCAGATTTAATCGTTTGCCAGTGCTAAAACGACAGAAGGGTCCTATTTTTCTTAGTAAGTGTGAAACCTTGAAATAAACTTCTCTTTGAGACAATAAAACGAAATGAAACTCCGCAAAAACAATATTGACATCTTTGTCGGTGTCGCTGAGTTTTATTGGACGAAGTCGATGAAAATGTGAAACAGACTTCAAGGGTAGAAAAGATATTTGAAATATATCAATTGAACGCATCGAACGAGGTTCGAAATTGAATGGTTTATTACTGAAAGGACGTATGTCCATTTTTTAAAACTTGACACCAGGCAATACAAACTTTACCTTATTTTCTTCGAAATAATGTTTATTCGTTTTTTTTCAATCGGAATCGATAGGAGATATCAAAAGACACTTTGGTGTTTTTTTGGGTCCCATAACTCGAAGTTTGAGTTACCTACAACAGTTTGAATGCATAATTTAATTTTCCCCCAAATGTGGACATATGCCCTTTCAATAATAAACGATTTAATTACTAGTGTTTCACCCTGTACGTAGCTACCAAACATTAGAAAGACTGTAATTTATCAAGCCTTACCAGTAAAACGAAAAGAAACAAAAAGTATAATAAAAAAGGAGGTAGACGAGGAACAAAAGAAACGAAACAATACATTCAGTATGACGTCACAGAAGAAATGTAGGAGAACAATGCTCGAAATTTGCTCGTATGATGTGTGGGCGTACATAGTCAGGTTAGGTTATCTGAAAACAAAAAAAACTTTAAATTGAGTCTCTATACTTTACTGTCCCTACGTTGTCTGCCATGCGCTTCAAAATGTTTTTAATTAAGTAATTTAATTTATTGTTTTTGCTATACTCTAAGCAAACTCAACATTGCAACACTAATATAGGTACGTTTGTACAATACTGGCTATTTAAACATTTCTTTCCTTTACGATTTATACATAAAAGAAAAATATATATCATGTCTGACCAGTTATGGCTATTTTCACTGCGGCAACCTACGCGTGAACGCATTATCCTACTTTTTCTGCTTAATACATTTCCTAAACGCACTGGAACGAATTGAATTTTTAAACAAACTTCCTTTCCTCCTTTACGATTCTCATAATCCTCAGACGCTCTGCACATGACGTTACGAACGTTAAATCGCCGTTTCTGAAAGCTCATGCTTCTAGCCGCGTTTTTCTGAACTCGGTGCATGTGAAACTGTCGGATGAGGCCATGAAAATCGGAGGAAAATAAAATCGACCCTAAAAGTGGAACCGAAAGAGCCACGAACCATTCAAAAAGCTGAAAGCCGGTGCTCGATCCTGATAAAGGCGAGATTAATTATGTCATCGCTTTACGACGTGATCACAAAGCCATTTCGTCGACTTTCGCGCCTTTCGTGTTGAAGCTTTATTGGCTAACGGTGGCCTAACTTTGATAAATATTACGCGAAATGTTGTTCGACGTGCATCGTTAATGTTAATTGCCTTTCAAAATATGCGATTCTGAGCACAGGTTCGAGGAACTTCTGCCTGATGCAAACAAAAAGAAGAAGAAACGTTTTTAGTTGCAGCCGACGTCACTCTGCCTCTCACGATACAATTTCCAGCGCTGAAAAGTGTTTTTCTGCTCGAGGAAACTCCTAATGGAACTCTGTATTAACTACCATTTTTTTTTCTTTAATGAGAGTATTCAGTAGAAAAGTAGGAATGTTTCTTTTATACGCGGGTGTTGACTGAAATGTAAATGAATTATGGTAAGTTTTATTAATATGTTGACTGCCGTGGGGCTGACCGGTGACCGCAGTTGAAGTTTTGTTTAATTAAATGACTAGCAATTCTTATGGGATTTTGGACAATTCTGATATTGTAGTAATAATGTAAGATAACGCCTGCATGATTTGATAGTAAATGTTTTTTTCCTTTCCAATTTATATTTAAAACAGGACATTATAGTATGTCTAGTTAGATGTGGCGGTTTCCACTGTGGCATTCAACGTATTAAAGCAGAGCTGACCATCCGGAGCGACGCTTGGCTCCGCCCTATCTCCACTCTGCGTCCATTCCCCTCAGATAATAAGAAAGTAGAGATGTAATCTCTAGATAAAACTCATGTCGTATATAAAGGCAGTTGTACTTGTTACATCACTGTCTCTTGGGAAGCCATACTTACCGACAATCACCAACGTTTTCGATATAATATTCAGACCACAATCTACATTAGGGCAATGTACGCAGAGTGGGGGTAGGCTGCAACCAGGCCTTGCTCCGGATGGTCATCTCTGTGTTAAAGTTCCATACAATGGACCAGTACAAAATTGATCAGGGCATTCGATTTTGGCAGAAATCAGTAAGTGATTCCAAACTTTTGACTGACAGTGTACGTATAAATGATTAAAATATCGACATGCCTCGAAATGAGAAAAAAATACATTTAATTAATATCCTTTTCTTCCAGAGGGAACATGTTGCAGTGTTCGCTTGTTTAGAAAAAAACATATATCGGGTGTATAATATTCCAGCGATCCAAGCATGGCGGACAAAGTATCGGGCATGTCCATTCAACGGGCAGGGAAAATGGAAGTGTCATTTTCAATATTTCCTGGTGTCGTCCGACGTTCTTTAATCTACTCAGAAAGGGAGGCCGTGCATTTAAGGAACTTCAGGATATGACAGCGTGAATCATAATTCTTTCTCTACGTGGAAATTATATGAATGTCCGGCCGTTCTTTTTTGCTCTGCAACCCCCGCGTCACATTATCGGATCAATTTCCCTGCCTAGCGAGTAAGGATCGTATTCGACACCTCCGCTTTCCGTTCGAATAAATTTTCATCCGAGACCTTGTCCAGACGTCATTTACAGTCAGCATGAAATATTGCTAAAATATTTTTACGAGAAAAATGCAGGGTCTATAAACAAATAACCAGGGGCCATTGAAAGCGAGTGCGATGGGGTGAAAAATATTTTGTACGACCTTTAGAATAAATTATCGTTGAAGAATTTCATGTTACAATTTTTCTGTTATTGTGAATATTCTGTATGGCGAATAAAATATTTTACTGGTATATTTGCAATAATTTTGCACATGATAATTTAAAATATCTATGGTACGTTTGTAATACTCACATGTTTTTGTATTGTATGTATTTTATTATACTCAAAAGATATAACCAGTTGATAATCATATTTTTATGGAATTACTTACGAACGTATTATATTATTTACTAGAATTTTTCACTGAAATTCTTACTTCATGTTAAAGATCTCACTAGGGTCTTTTCGTTTCAGTACAGCCTGTACAAGCAAATAATTAATAAATGATACTACAGTAAGTGGATTTCCTAAATTTTGTTTTTGAAAATAAATTAAAAATCATTCAAAATTTGTCGAATATTCTACATAAATTTGAACCGCGTTATTCGATAGGATCAGAGATCAATTATTTTCCAAGAGAAACAAAGGGTTGGCTCGTGTGAACGGGTCTTAAGTGTCAAAGCAAATTAGCCCTCCTCGTTAGAGTGGACGGCTCTTTTTCTCGGCGAAATTCGACCTATCGATAGCAGAGTACAAGGAAGAGGGTCACTTCGCCACGAATATCGGCCGCGATATTTGTTTAACCGGTTTTATGAATATTTTATAACGCCGAGGGTGCAATATCTGCGATGTAAATTCTTTCTGCCGGCGAACTTTCAGCGTTCGTGCGTGAAAATCGTCCGGAGCGCGGATCGATAAACAAATTTCAACGACGCTTCGAGTGATACATCGACATTCGACGAGGCTCAAAGAAATTTCGATAAATTTTCATATTCATGTGTCCCGTTTAAACGAGACCGCAAAGAGAGGGGAAATTACAAAACCGTGAAACATCAAATATCATACATATAATATAAAAATGTCAACATAGAGGAATAAACGATATCAACAACACTCAGAGTATAAAAATATAAAAAACAACGAGCTACCAATCACGCGAAATAACCTAAATTGTTTAAAAATATTTAGATACTTCATTAACACTGATTGCGAGCTACATAGAAACGAAGCGAACGCTGTGTGCGGCGCAGCTGTAGTAGTAGTCAGTGAGCCATTGTACCGAACGCCTATGAGCGTCGCCAGTACACGATAAGTGGTTAAAAAGAAATATACAATGTATAAGTCACCAGTGAATCGACAGAATATTTATACAAATGTCCGTGAACATCACTATTTTTCAATTTTAAAAATAAACAAATTTAAATTTTATTTTGTTGACTTCAAATTGCATAAATATTCGGTATGTCAGTAACAGTGAATAATGCATTGCGAAAAGTTGCTGAAGCGCGGTTTAAAATTCCAAGAGGAATACCGTGGAGCTTTTAAATCATTCGTTGACGGGTATGAGCGTGATTAATAAAAACTGAAGTTTATGAGTCGATTTTATTGGAAAAATTGTAGTCGGTGCCGTGTTTTTGAAGATCGGCGATAAGGGCGATTTATCAGGGGCGTGCGCGTACAGGGCGGACGATAAAATCATTCGATGGAGTAACAGAAGCGGCGAAACAAATGGAAGTTCGTATGCACATTCGGTACCACGCATGGCCATTTTCCTTCCACGCTATTACCCCGCAAAAATTGTGCAATAAAATGTCTCTTATTACGCGTTGCGCATCGTCCAACGAATGTTTTATACGGAAAAAGCATGTATTTTTCCCTGCACGAACGAAAGAACAACCCTTTTCACCGCACCATTTATAATTTCGAGAACTTTTATGAAAGGAAAATTGTGTCGAGCTGAATATTATTTTTGGAGCTTCCTATTTGGATGTTCTTTTCTTTCAATACATGCATTATGTTAAGAGCAGAAATAAATACGGTGAACCATCGGAGTCTGACGATTTTCAAAATTAAATTGACAATATAAGATATAACTGAAATATTTATTTCTTGTTCAGAGAGGCCTTCAAGATGATTATATTACATTTTTCCTTAGTCAGTTTCTTCCGTCACCTTCAGTTTTTTGATAGATGAACTTGTAATTTTTTTACGCCTACCTTTTAGCTGATGTACAGCTAAATTGTAAAAAATTTCAATCCGTCCAGTAAGAACAGAACAGTTTATGGCGGTTACGTTATACGCTTCACCCTGTGCAACAAAAACTAAATATTTCATACAGTTAATCCCCTTTTGGAAATCGTCAGGGTCCCATGGACTACCCTATAGCATTATGAAGTTTCTTATGAAACGGTGTAACCGATCAATTTGTTGTAAAATTATTAGAAACGTGTTATTTAAGTTGAAGCAAATTTTTATCAAAAAGTTTCTAAATTTGATCGAGGTTCTACAATGTCTTGCAAAAATAATTTTATATTGTCAATATGATCTGTGTATTCTTTTATAATAATGTCTGAATGTGAAATGAATTATGAATATGTATTTGTAAAAGAATCGGAGAATTCAAAGGGAGTTGTAAATAAATTATGAAATATGCAGTCTAAGGATGCTTTGTGTTTTCTCATTCTTTCCGTGACGCGTACTCGATTATTTTTCCTTCGAATATTAAATGTGCTCGTTAATTATCCGCCGTCCATTTTCCGGACGAGCGATTATTCAACGTCCGCGTAATAATGCATGCTCCTGCGTGCATTCGAGTAATTAATTTACAAACAAGGAAGCAACGTGGAATTTTAACGTGCATAATATCACGTTAAAATTCTTTATTCCTCGTCAGAATTTATTCACCGGTTTGGTTAACCGTGAAAATGCAGCACGATTCCATTCCACCGCGACACGTGTCCGTACTTTCTTAATTACGGTGCATTCACACCGAAAACTACGTTGATTACGCTGCAATGTTGCATGTAATTCATATCAAGTCAGTCCAAAAGATAGATAGTGCTGTGATTAGGATTATTGTCATTAGTATTTATATGATTGTCATTAAGTGATGGGAATGAAGGAGAAGGATTTGAATGATAAAGTTAATAGTAGTTGTTGTGGGTGATTAGAGGTAGGTGTTTATGGTGCGTATTGTACATGTGATTTGACTTAAGTTGATCTAGATCATTCTGATGGCAGTTAGTCAAATTTAATTTTACCTAATGGAATCTAATCAATCCCAGGCAAACCTGAGATAAATTATCGAAAGAGAACCAACCTAACCACATCTAGTACACCACAATCCAACCTTACTCAATCTAATCCAAACTTGAGCCAACGTAACTCAATTTAAATCAATCACAACCGGTCCAAACGAATCCCAATCCCAACTTAAATCAGTCTAATCCAATGAGACGTAATCTAAAGCAACTCAAAGCAATCAAATCCAGCTCGAACCAATTTGACACAACCTAATGTAATCCAACTCAACCCAACCTACTTTAATCCACCTCAAACCTACCTACACTAGTTTTTTATTTTTGTATTTTGTCCAGTCTCATATCATTACAAAATTTAATTACCTCGTTTGCCTTTAAACACATCTAGGGGTGACAAACTATATCTTCAAACCTAAGTCAACCTAACTCAATGCAACCGTCAGTCTATACATATGTATATTGTGATCCATAGTATAAACGATAATATTTACGAATAATCGTATAATAAAACATTGTTCTCGTTTAAAATTTTCAGTGTATTTCAGTTGCATTTTTAAGTACCGAATATTTATTGGTGTGGCATCACCTTTACTCGGTTAGGTTCGCGTGGCTCGGGGTCGTCGATTTCCGTCGAAAAGACGCATGGAATTTTATGCAATGATTTACGGGCTTCCGCGGCGGGTGAATCGACTATCGAATTTACTATCGCGAACACACATAGTAGCTGCAAGACTGTTTCGTGCCGCAACGAAATGAAAACGCGAGAACACCGGCTGCACGAATTTTTCTCCTGCACCGTGGAAATTAATTTTGCAAGATAAATGAGTTGTCATGCTCTAGAAGTCACGGCCATATTTCATGTAATAACGCCGTGTGTTACACGTTCGGCCTACCTAGTTACATCGTTTTACTAAACTGTGGCTTTATGGTTAACGCTGCTTAAATTTCCATAATACACTAATTTATTAATTATAAATATTGAATTTTAAAATATTTCACCCTGAATTTAAATATAGTTATGGTTAATTCTCGTCAATATCTCAAACATAACTATAATCGACATTTTGTATTGATTTAAAAAAATACTATTGAATTACTATTTCAGAACAATAACTCATACTTTTATTACCGCCATTTGTGAGGCAATATGTATTTCACGTACTCAATAGCTGCAGTACTTTATAAATAATTTATTGATCGAGGTTCCCTTTTCGTACACGTAGTCAAAGTTTCATCTTTAAATAAACCAATTTCCACACGAAACAGGAGAGCCTGTTAGCCGACGTTATATTAATGAGTACTGCTTGCTATAACTGATTCAGCAGAACTACTGTAATTCCCTCTATGCATTCTATCGCATTCCAAACTTCCTTGATCAGGCTTGAACGCACTTAAACATTCAATCGATCTGAAATTAATTTCAAATTAATTTTAGGAAATTACACTTCTTCAAATATTATTTTTAAAAAATGTCCCGAAAATTGCAAACTTTATCGAGAAATACAATTTTGTTTTCCAAGTTCTTGAACACCTTGAGTTCCGCAGTGAAAACTTATACATAATCAAACACATCGTTATCTGCTTTTTTAATAAAGATCTTGAAACAAAAGTTTTCAGCTGCTCAATCATACACGATTAAATTTTAATGCTATTCAACATTTTATAGCAAAATAATTGTCGTGACACCCAAGACAGTCAACACGTTAAATAAACCTCTATCATAATAACTAAAGTTCGGATCTTAATGCAATTTAACAAGTTTGAAAGTGCACGTTTTATTGCAAAAGTATTGACATCTGAAAATGTAGATATTTGCATAAAAATCCGCAGTCTAAAAATAATAATTTAATTTCGAAGGTTGCATACATGTTTCTTTTTCACGAGACGTCTCGCTGAGTAAATTCGACAGTGATTCAACAAATTATCGAAGTTCGATTACATATGACCCGTTCCAGTTAATTATGCGACCGAGAAGTTACCCGAGCGAATTTCCTGCAACTAGCTTCCGGCGTGGAATGCAAATTGACCAACTATTTACCGAAGAAATAAGCAATCACCAGGGTTCTACAAGCTTACATATACTTCTCTCCTAATTCGATTATCCTGATTGTCCACTCGACCCCTTTTCGACGAGCAGCTTTTCACTTTTTACCTCCTTCATCTGCATTTTAGTCGGCGAGCGATAAACGTTCGCCTCTCGATCGAGGTTCTGCGAAAGATTAATCGATTCGATCGGTGGAAAGGCAACGCAATCGAGTTTCGTCGTACTTTCGCTCCGTGTTTTCCCCCGTAATCGAACGATTTCGAGGATCGACGGCGCACAGATGCAATCAGAGACGAACTTCCCGTCGAAAGATTAAAAATACTTTGACGTCGATCGACCGGAAGAGAAATGGTTTTGCCAGGACGGACAGCGTGTCGAAAAATTGAAATTGTCTCGCGTAAACGATTTTCCGCTCGACGAAGAAAGAACACCGGTTCATCGTAATTTCGATGAATATTCATCGTTTCGGCGTGTTCACTTCCCCGGCGGGAATAAATTAGGCCGTCGGGTTGAATTATGTCGCGATGCATAGGGTGCGTTGACGATTAAACAAATAAATTTGATCGGGTTGGCAATTAAATTCGCGACCCCCGAATTTTTAGTACAATTCTTGGAATAATTTTATATTCTATTATTTTATTTTTCATCATAGGTCTGGTCATATTTTGACTCGTTGATAGTTGTCGAGGGATTTTTGCGGCGATGATGTACGAGAGATCGTGAATTTAGTTGCCAACCTAATAGTTGCAGAAGAGAATTTGTACGACGCTGTTGTTGACACGATTTCTAAACTGTACTTTGAATTTTTATTAATAATTTTTCCATTGTTTCCTCTTGTGATTTGAATTTTAATTAGTTAACATGTGTATGAATTCTAAATTCATAAAGCAACCACTTAATCTATATAAAAGTTTGCATGACACTGATGTTACAAGGAGAGAGGAAATTAATAATTAAAAATTAATTTATCTTCTTCGTTGTGAAAGAATATTTTTCCGATGACAAAGAGTTAACAAGGACTGTTAAATTAACCCATTCAGTCTTATAAATTATAAAATTTATACAGTAGTCATGAAAAAAATTAAAACCTGTATTTTGAAATACTAACCCCTCTCCCTACTCCGTGAAATTTTAGGTAACATTGATGACGTATTGACAATATAAAATAAAAAGTAGGTATATCACAAAACAATTAAATATTCATGCACTTACAAAAACATATTTCCACATGTCTGACCAATGGTGGAATTTTCTACTGTGGGTCAGAATGAGTAAATTATTCTAAGTGTTTATTTAATAATAAAATCAATGGAATGTACAATCTACTTCATATGAAATAGAAAACTATAAACATAGTAAAATCTGATTCATTTGTATTGCATAATTAATATCTACAATTTATGATTTTTAATTAAAGATGCTAGGTCGCTTGTAGAACTCTGAGGTTGTCGAATGCATTGCTAACAGCGAGATTTTTGCAATTAAACTAATTAGTAAGTAGCTAAAACACCAAACTACGCAGCGTTTGTGCATTCTATCGAGCATCGACGTAGCTGTCATGACTAATTAAGATAATTAAAACTGGTTTACATGGAACTCCCGTTTCTAAGAAATAACGAATACTGCACTGGTCAAAACAAGTGGAAATTGTTTTTCCAAGGACAAGTTTAAAAATCACACAAACACTTGAATATTAAGTAAAATAATTTTTTCATAAATTTCTATTAAAAAAAAGATCAGCAAATGTGATATGTACAAATATTTATCAAATATTACTCAGTTTAGCGAGGAGTTTTTGAAAATATAAAAATTTACCTCACTTTCCATTTAAAAAATTGAAGTTACTCTCCTTTTCCGACACTCAGAGTGGAACTGGATTTTTTAAAAAAGATCATCTTGATACCATTAATAGGATCATACAAATCGACTTTTGTAGCACATACAGTGAAACACCCTGTATAATACAACATATTCTACTAAATTTCAATCTGCTGCACATTTTTCTATCTTATTTTTCTTGAAAAGAAAGCAGCAATCAAAAAACCTGTATTCCAACCGTTTAACTTATTATGGGTCGTAAAATAAGTAATTATTAATGAATAAAGAATTGTACACCTTGCTTCACATCTTCTAATTCATAGAAATTATTTAAGAGACCTAAAATTTGTTAAATTTCCATTTTTGTCCGGGTAGTCCCTTGAAGGGTGGTTTTCTCCCTAAAAATTGAGTCATCCGGTGAGAATCGAAGGGAATAAATCGAACATCGCGAATGAGATTCTTTAAGCCTAATCATCTTCCACGAGAAAATTATACAGAGAATGATGTTGATGAACGATAGTTGCCTTCGCAAAAAAATCCTTGAGGGTTCTTTTCTTCGCGAATAATACAACGATCAAGATAAAGGAATCTGATTGATGATTTCTAGCTTCTGTCTTGCTCGAGTGAAATTTTTTTTTCGCAACGAAACGATACGTGAACGAATTTATCTTCTGCCCTCCATTTCCAACCCTCCGACTCACCCTTTCTCTTCGACAGATTTTTGTAAAAACACGTGCTGTCTCGAAGTTTATTTTACTTTATTATAGAATTCGAGAAAATTTTGCTTTAACGCCAGCGAGAATTTGTGCTTCTCAAGGAACGTTATCAGTTGGTGAATTAATTAATTTTGGTACAATTGTAATAGTGACTGGAATTCATTTTGGTTGGGTTTGATGTACTTCACAGTCTGCAATTCTGTGAATTTTCGATTTCATTCAGAGCAGTGTTTGTTCAATTTATTCGGTCGATCGCAATTAAATAACCCGTATTGGAGGCGACAAATTCTCTTGTTTCGTTCGTCGACGAATTAGATAATTAATGGAGTTAATGACGACTCGGTCGGCCGTTCTATAATTAGCGCTCGTTTCGCATCGACTGGTAAATAAAACACGGAGTTCGATAAACTCGAATATCAAGTTGATCGTGCAATTTTGTCGCATTTTTTAGTAATAGGTCTGCTGATGATTATTAAATTTAATTTTCTTGTAGACGGTTTGCTATGGATAATTCTTTACATCTTTTTAAAAATAATAAAAACTAATTTGACAATTTTCGAATTATTATACAATTACACGACAGTATTTTTTCGATAAAAATTCGTAAAACTGAAATTTGTCAAATAAACTGCTGGACGTTTATTACTTTATCTTATAGAAAAATAAAAAATTAAACAAAACATCAGAAGAATAGACTGCCATAAAGAAAACTTTATTTGAAATTCTTTTGGCGAGTCACATGTGGTTTCGTCGTTCGAGGTGTTTTTTGGAAATATCGAAAGCTATGTCGAAGTTTCGATAATCGTCCGTCTGTAAAGTTTTCCCGGGGGAAAAAAGGGAGTCCTGGATTAACTAGTTCCTGCGACGAGCTATTGAACTTCTCTTCGTCGGAAAATGAGAGAAAATAAGGACCGACTATAGTCTGCAATTAAAACGCTATAATTTTAATCTGTAAAGAAACATATAAAAGTATGTAAAATATTTCTGTTCCTTAAACAATTTTTCTTTGAGTTTGCCATTTATTAAACAAAGCCATTGGAAATAAAAACATTCTTCTCAACACTATCCAATATTAATACAAAAAAGAGAAGAACGAAGAGCACAGAAAGTAAAGTAACTAGCAAGAAATATCGTCAAGTAAAAAATATTTTAATAAAATTCAGACAGTATCCTAAAAATAATAATTATATATTTGACTACCAAATAAAAAGAAACCCGTATAAACAAGGAAGCCTGATTTTCCTGAAAGAGGAGTCTCATTTCCGGGTGCAAGGACCGAAACGAGTTTTCCGGTGGCCATGGAGAGATATTTTTACGCGTTCTCCAATTTTAGCACTCTCCGATCAAACTCTGCTGTCGACCGTGCAGTTAAAATTAACTAGTTAATGTCGGTGCAATTTCAGTTTCAGTATTTTATTTTATACCGGTGTCCATACATAAACCCAAAAAAAATATGTATTATAAATTTCGATTTTCATCCACAGATACCCATACAATTTTTCATATTTTATGCTTACATGTAACGTGAAATGAAAATTGAATGAAAATTGATTCTACAAGAACAACATTTATCAAAGCTGTTCACAATCATTGCTTTCTTCTGATTATTTTGTTATCCTCAATGTAACATAAAGAAGCTGTTTCCTTATTCGAGACCAGAAAGCCAGTCACTCTACACTAACAAGGGGAACACCAGGGTGTGGAAATCGCTTTTGGAGCGACAGTAGGCATAACTTGTAGTACACATATCCTGCAACAAAACCCTAATGGGTTTCCATAGAATGGGCCTTAGTTTTTGAGATATTTTGGTTCAAAGTTTTTAAAATTTTGGCCTGCCCTGTAGTACGATTATAGACGACCAGTGTTTCAACAGAACGTCATAGGTACAACGGTAGAGTGACTGCCTACTATGCTGGAGGTCCCGGGTTCAATTCCGCATGGGATTACAATTAATTATTTTTCTGTATTTTTTTTTCACTTTAATCAAATATATGCAGTGTAAATCATTTTTATTTAATCTGACTTTAATTTCAAAATCGAAAATGCATCACGAAGCGGTGCCGATTGATGTCGCGGCACTCATTGTCAGGGCTGTGTACTGCGGACACCGTACAATAAAAGAACGATGCCATAGGATTAATGATAGTCATAAATCAACAAATCTTAATTATTATTTGGATTATTTAGAATTTTTTTTGCCGTAACTGTAAAATGAAAAATATTTTTGCCGTAAATGTCCACAAAGTCACTCGAAGCCGCAACAAATAGAACATATGTACGTGTGAAAATATAAAAATGAAAAATGCATTTTCGATCTTGAAAATAATGTAAGATTAAATAAAAATGATTTACGCGGTAAACATTTTATTAAAGTGTGGAAAAAATAGAGAAAAATAAATTGTAACCCCGTGCGGACTTGAACCCGGGACCTCTAGTATAGTAAGCATTCACTCTATCGCTGTACCTACGACGCTCTGTTGAGACACTGGTTATCTATTACCGTACCACTACTGCAGCCCAAAATTTTAAAAATTTTGAACCAAAATATCTCAAAAACGAAGGCCCATTCTACAGAAACCCATTAGGGTTTTGTTGCAGGATATGTGTACTACAAGTTATGCCTACTGTCGCTCCAAAAGCGATTTCCACACCCTGGTGTTCCCCTTGTAAGCTGTCTCCCAGTGGAAAAGACGATGACTCACATATCGAGATGATTCAGTTTGATAACAGTAGGGGAGAAAAAGAATGTTGATATTTTCAAGTATTCCATTATTTGTTGTTTTATATTCACTATAGAATCTTCAGTTTATTGCCATGCTAACCTAATTTTTGAATTGTTTTTCTTCAAAAACAACCTTAATCATTAGGTTCACACATTCATGATTTCATTGGATACACTTCTTCTGCAATATAATTACTTTAGGTGATAAGATGTGATTAAAATTAAAATTAAAACTATTACTATATTATATATTTAAACTAAAGCTATTTGTACAGGATTTGCGCTCGGCGAGTCGCGCGATCCTTTCCACGTCGAGGATGAGAAACCGAATGTATTCTCCCGCGCTCTCAATCGCTTCTCATAGCTTCCCGATTACTTTTTTGGCCTAATCTGCCCGAGTTCCACGTAATCGATTGTGGGCCCACACGCCGAAGATTTCGTCATCCTTTCGGCGCGTGTGACCCACCGGAACTCGTTACAGTTCCCACGTATCGATGTTTATACATCGTGGGTTCGTGCAAAGCCGCTACATGACAAATAATATGATGAATATTTTGTTAACAATCACTGAAATCTATTCAATAAAATTTAAAGATACGGGAGTATTCTTTGCTCTTCTAAAAAAAGACAAAAATTTACACGGTTGGTTTTTGTTACAGACTCTTCAAATTAACCCTTCGACTGCGGGCGACTTGGAAACGAAGCGAACGCTGCGTGCGGCCAAGCTGCAGTAGTACATAAAAGACCATTACATCGAACGCCTACAGGCGTCGACAGTACACAGGGTCTGCGAATTTCTCAAGCACTTATGGCAGTCAAAGTGTTAATTATGCATTATATGGTAGCGTGAAGTATGTCGTAACCCGATACACGAGACTTCTGTTCGTTTTCAGACAGAGAAACGGGTACGCGGATCGTCCGCTGGACAACGCGAGTTTTCTCGACAGTCAGCAGTTTTCATGCACGACTCCGGAAAACCTCCGCATTTTATGCCACCGGATTTCCTTGATCTCCTCGAACCACTCAATTCTTCTGCGCTTCCCTCTTTTTCTTATCTCCGCATCGCCAGAAAACTGCTATGAATATTGATGCGAATTGCAAGAAAAATTCGAGCACTCCCGGAGACTGGAAGAGTTTGGTCGATTTTGTGAAAACTGAGTGTGGTGTTCGTTTTCGATATTTCGTTTGCATAAGTTAGCCATTCGTGCGGATGTAAATAAAGTATTATGTTGGTCCTTCGAGTCGTTTGCTGTTTGAACTAGTCTATTTTCTTAGTCTGTCTTCTCGTGTGCCTCCTATGGGTTTTCACGCAAGAGAACATTTATGAAATGTGCTATGAATATTAATAAAGTGTACATAGAAAAATGGAAATGAAAAGACTTGTAAAAGAACTACAGAGTTGAATTTTTATGAAAGTGGAAGTAAATATATTTTGTGTATAAATATAGTATCTGTATAGAAGCGTCTCCTGTTTTATATTATATTAGTGCCAATACTATATACAATTTAATAATATTTTTATGAATGTTCTAGTGCAGCATGAACCTATCTTAAACCCTGTATAGAGGTAAAAAGGTTAGGTGAAAATATTTTCAATATAATAATCCTTTGACTGCGGGCCACTTGGACACGAGGCGATCGCTGTGTGCGACCGAGTGGCAGTACTATACAGAGAGCCAATACAGTGAACGCCCATGGGCGTCGGCAGTACACGGTGAATGAGTTTCTTAGGCGCCGATCGCATTAAGAGGGTTAACTTTAAACTTAAAAATCAGAAAAATAGAAGTTAATTTTATAAAAAAACGCCGACTGCAATTCTTTCATTATTTATGAATAAATTAATATTTACAAGCTACGATCTTACCAATATTATATTCTTTATTAATATTTACTCTTGTAACGTCTCATTACCAAAATTAAAAATAATCATCAAAAATTAAAAAAATGTAGAACATGATTCTCTGCATAATTACCTCCAAATACTTTTTTAACAATGAAAACCGTCGCACAAACATTGTCTTCCGCTCTAATCGAAAGAATCAAGCTAAACCCAATCCAGGAAACTCATAATCTATTTTCTGCTCAGGAAAGGTCGAAATCGCTTCGACAGCATAATCTGAAGAACAGAAAATCTCAATATCGTTCCAAGGGTTCGCACGAGGCCTCTATCCATCCCTTGGCTACTTATTCTCGACCGTTCCGAATATAATGGCCGCGCAGGAGCACGAAGCTTCATACGAATCGTCAGATTATCGATGTCGCGTGGACCTTGAAGAGATCCTCCTCGATCAAACGTCTTGTCGCCTAACAGCGATAAATAAAAAACAAAAAAAGAACGCCCCCATTCTATTATCCCAACGTAGAATTAAGTCTTTTCTGATCTTTAAACGAGACCCTCGAAAATTCGATACGAACTTTCCTTTTCTCCGTCGATTAAGTTATCTATGCTCCAAGTTTCACACCCCGCGATAACTCACTTAGCAGGCTGGGCGTTTCTTTTGCCACCCGGTAGAAAGCGCTATTTGGGTTAATTAGTAATCGGGGTCGTGACATCGTTTACACCGACGGGGTGGACGTGAAATGGCGTCGCGGACACGCGTGACACGAAATTATGATCATCTTGGAATTATTTTGTTAAATCTGAGAATACCTTTTTTGGTTAGGTCTGTGATAGCCCGTTGTACTTCCACTGTAACATTAATTTAATCTTCTGGATTGATTAGTCTCTTTTTTATTTTTAATATACAGTTGAAGCTGGTGCAATGCAGATGTATTATTATTATTGTCGAAATTACTTTGTTAAATCTATGACTATCTTTTTATTAGATTCAATTAAATTTGTAACAGCATACTGCACCTCGTCTATAATACTAATTTTATCTTTTGCCCTGATCAATCTCTCCTTCTTTTCTTTATAGACGTATCATTATTATTATTTTTTGTCCTAAGGTACAAGATAAAGATGAAATCAAACTGAGGCTGTGCCTGCTCATAATTTTGTTCTTCCTACAAACAACTACCAGAGTTGACTACTAAACCTGAGGTGGTTATATTAAAACAAAATTGACTAAACTTGCTATAAAAAGAAACATATGTTCCTATTTAAAAAATGAAAGGTCACCTTCAAATTTCCTCAGCGTCTCCTCCTAGAGCAATTTCGTTTCACCCGTCTTATGTCCCCCTTGAAACCATGCAACTTACTCTAATCCAGTTTTCTCTACAGATAACAATATTGGCATAAATCAAGATGATAATATCAGGAGAACCGCCCTGTATATATTTTTATTTTTAATAAATAAACATTATCTCGTTCAGAATCGAACTAAATCGAAGTCTGTTTATCACTGAATTTTTAACAAAATTTCTATAACCAGAAATAAGAAGAAAGTGTTCTGAGAAGACACTGCGACGAAACTGAATATGAAAATGATTGAAATTCATCAGACTCGAGCCATCGAGTTTTCTCGACGACTGAGAAACTCTTAAGCTTCCCCTGACGAAATTCGACTGATTCGTTGGTTTCAGATCGTTGATTAGATTCCCGAGTTTAGATTAGCGCGACGTACATACTTTGCGGCGAGAGGAATTTGCATGTTTCACGGGGAAATGCGTGCCGTGCACGTGACATTTCCCGTTCCTTCAATTATCCGACATACTTCGTTATCTAACCAACGAAAGAAATATATATTCGCCCCGGGCTGCGTAACAGCTTCCTCGGTGACGCAAGACGATCAGGAGTCACGTGTAGAAAAACTGTAAAACAGCCAGTAATTGCAATTTACGGAAATTCTTATGAAACAGGTAATAATTACAATATTATCAAGTTCTTTTTATGATACAGAATTTCACATACCTTCTGCGACTTTAAGGAAATTAAATTTAAACGTACAGTCACCTTTGATGTAACAGAGACAATTTTTCTTAACACTGTACAGTCACTTTTGACGAAACGTCACATTTATACTGCAATATTTGTTAATTGCCCTTTTCTTAGTGTCTTCATGAATAATATTAGAATTTTATATAGACAGTATACAGATTGTTGTAACATACATACGAATTATTATTGACTAATCTTTTTATTTTTCTTACTATCTTCATAAACAATGTTAAAGGTTTCCATACAAAGCATACAGATTGAGCAACACAAATAATTATACGTACACACATTTAATTAAAATTGCTAACCACGGAAATATTTCCCACATCCTAAATAAAATTCCCAAAATTCAATATTCTAAATTTCTTTCTCAAGACAAAAATAAACATTTATAAAGACTGTAATTTGCAAAGTTTCCACGGACTTTGAGAACGTTCCTCTTCATTTTTAACGGCCATTATGCAGCTGATAACATAACAGAAACTCTCCGTGTAGAACCAGCATCCCGACAGAATTTTAATTCTCCGAGAAAATTAATTTTAATCCATTGAAACGTGGAAGACTCGTGTCGCGTCTCGTTTTTCTCCCCCGCGCGGGCAAACGAGGTTAATTTATCCTTTCCTCGCGGTTACATCGGCGCTGGATGAAACACGATCGAGCCAGTTTATTTCATTAGAGGGAGAAGAATGGACGTCGAATTACAGGCGCAGAAACGCGAGATGTTTGTTAAGTCTTTACGCGCGGCGTATACAGAACCTCATGAATATTCAGCGCGTTAAGAATTTATTAATAACACGGGCAAATGGAAAATGTCGGCTCGTTTAACCGGCTGCATTGTTTGGAAATATCATAAAAGGAGCACGGCTTCGGGTAATGCTGATTCGAAATTCGAAAGCTCGAAAGTGGATTACTCGAAGTAATCAGCTGACTCTCTATTGTTATTGATAATAAAGAATAATAGTGTACGTTATTGTTAGAAAAATGAGTGTTTGCGTTGTTATACTAAAATGTAATATTAACAGATGATATTAGTTGGTGTAAGATGTGTCTTATAATCAAATGATGATACGAGGCCATTTTTAATTTAAATGAAGAATATTCAGAGATGAGATTAACCCGTAAATAACTCTAAGATACTTCTAGTAATTAAGGTCTGTGTTTTGGACCATCCACGTTACTTTTAACCCTCCGACTGCTATAGACGCTTGACAGTGCCGCTCACCGTGTACGGTCGACGCCCATAGGCGTTCGGTGCAGTGGCCATCTATAGGCTACTGCAACTCGGCCGCACGCAGCGTTTGCCTCGGTACCATGTAGCCCGCAGTCAAAGAGTCAAAAGGGAAACTGCTGCAGCACTAAATTTCTTGCTTGAAGAGAGCAATCACAAGGACAAAATTATAGTTCTATCACACCTTGAATGGACGTTTAATGACACGGTGAACTTGAAATATCGTTGCTGGTTCTTGAAGCATCCCTGAGTAATTGGTGAACTAACTATACGGTATTCAAAACCCACGTCTTTGTATCTACAAACATCTCGAATCGAAGTAGAGCCGATCGATGATCAACACATTATTCTTGGAATAGTTTCGTTCGTTCTACTAAAAATGGCGAACATGGCTCCACGTGTTATGATTCGAGAAAATCGAACTGGTTATGATTTTCGATTGATCGAAATTGATCGGAAGTTTCTTTACTGGCAGACGCCTAAAGGACTATACAACTCGAACTATCATTTTCAAATTAAAATGTCCTCTGTAATTTTTATTTATTTCTGAAGAAATTCTGTTCGAGGGCTCTGAATCATTCGAAGAAATATTGCAATGCTAGAATACATAATTAATAAAAAATTGATAATAAACATCGCAAGTTCTAGAAAAATTATAAATTCTACACTTTGGACTCTCTGTATAATCTGTGTGGACTTAGAAGCCAAAATATAATGTCTGATGTGTAGAAATAAATCTAAGATAATTAACGCGTTGAATAACATACTTGGACACCTTATACATAATACTCTACTTTAATATGTTGACTGCCACACTCTGTAAACTGAAAGCAACACAACTTTCTAGACCTCGATGCTACATGAACATAATCTGAAATTATGCTCCTTTTAATTAATAGTTGTTCTATTAAATCTTCTCAAACATTTTGCTAACGATATTCGCATTCAGATAAATAACACCTGAATTTAAGTGTCATCCATATTTTGGTGACATAGCAGTACACAGCTTGACAAAGCCGCTCACCGCGTACTGTCCACGCCTGTGGACGTTCAACACAACAGCTCTCTATGTACTACTGCAGGTCAGCCGCACGCAGCATCCTCTTCGGTTCCAACCAGACCGCAATTAAAGATTTCAGGGTCTATAAAACTGTAAGACAATTCCTTCACGCGTTCTACAGAAAAAAATTCCCAACAATCACACTCCTAACAACCTCAACCGTAAAAAAAGACACAATCTCACCGCGGGAACTTCGCGAACTTGCATTCCGTCCATTTCTTAAGAAACTTCGTGTCGTTTCATTAGCATTCCACCTCTGAATATTCTTCTTTTCCGTACTTCACGGAACCATCGTTCGACAGGAGAATTATTTATGAGACAATCTCCTTTGTTGGGCCACCGTACGAATGCTCGACTTGCCAAACAGTTTCGAGCTTTAGCGCGTACTCGAAGAAAAGTTCACGGATCGCGATATCGCGAGAAAAATGCAGCGCCGCTTTTCCAGCAAACGAACGCGCTGTTGCGAAAGAAACTTTTGTGGAAAATCTGTCGGCTAGTTAGCCGCAATATCGGGGAAAATCTCGACACCCTTTGTCGAAGAAATTCTGGTCGAAGAAATTCTGGTCGAAGAAATTCTGGTCGAAGAAACAGAAGAAACGTCGAGTTTCTACTCGTTTCGCGTCGCGGACCGGACTTCTGCTTCGTCATGTAAATAAGATGTTGTTCGAGGTGATAATAAATGCGGAACGGGGGTAGTTTCTTATTCTGCTATTGAGAATTCCAACACAGGATTCTTAAGAACAATTCTGAACGGCGGAATTTCACATTTCGTACTCGTCGACCATCTTTGGATACCCGATTGATTTTTATGTTAATTTCTATGATGTTCTGCTAACAATAAGTAAATAACATTACACATTGCTGAAGGTCCTTTGAATAGTGAAAATTAAATTTTATTAAACTTGTCTACCCTGATAATTTTCGAGATGTTCGACAGAAGGGCTTTTTTAAGTCAACTTTGAGAGCTGGTTTCACCCCTTCAACATGGGTGTTTGCTGATAAAAAAAACACAGGAATAATATTTTTTCGTGTTCTGCATCATATCAAAATTACATAAAAATCTGCGTGTGTCAACTCTTGAAGAATGATTGAACAAGTAATACAATTCAGCCGCTCAGAAGCCAAACTAATCAACTGCACTTTTAGTCAATGTCTCAATTTCATTACCCGAGTATGCGAACGTTACTTTTTCTATTTTTCAATTTATGGAGTTGATCAATTTGGCTTCTGAGCGGCTCAGTAACTTCACGAACATTAGTGCAGTTGTAACACATGTGTACCAAGAACCAGAGCACACGATTTAGAGGTTTCGCATCATCTATCACTGTGTATTCAGTGCTTTTTTTCGTATTTTCACGACAAATCGAAAGCGCAGTGTCTGAGGAGCACTCACCTTTTCTCCTTTCGCTGTTGCTTCTTCTTCCTGAAGGCCTTCTTCACCCTCAGGAGCAGAAAAGCGGCGCGATCGATGGTCAGGCCCGGTGAAGCCTTGTCGCCGCTCGACATCCTGCGTCCTAGACCTCCCAACACCTGTGAAACATCAACAAACACTTGTTTTGAAACTGCATTAGTATCAGTTCGCATCTACACAGTCTACACAAACAAACTATAATCGGCATGAACGCTACGCTCTACACGTTGAAACCTGCATCAGAATCGGGTCTTACTCACCAACTATCAATTCCTACATCGACGCAAACTGATACCAACCTATATAAGTACACACACTGCATCCTGCATCATGAAACCTAGGAGTCGATGCATGCATCGCGACATGTCTTACTCTGTGTAGACTGCTTTAAATTACACGATCGATTTTAAAAATTTAAAATCGTCTAAAATTCCCGATCCAGAGTTTATTTTGCCTTCGAGGTTCGCCGTTCGGCTTGTTATCGGTTCCGGTGGCATGCGAATCGCCCGGTAACACGCAATCGCAATCTCTCGCCTTTGTGTAAACGATTCGACGGATTTTTGCATGCCGAAAGCTCGTTTACCACTGCTAATCACCGGCACGCTTAATTCCTCGCTCGTGTCTCGATCAATCGACTGTAAAATATCGCGAGAAATCTTCAGCCGTAAATGGCTGCTTAAAATAAACTCCACCGTTTATACCGAATATTCCCGAGGTCGAGGGGCTGAATTAAAAATGTTCGTTAGAGGCGACGGAACTTCGTTGCATACTGCGGAGTACGAAATACTCATTTCGAGAGGGAAATCATTGCGGTGCTTTAATACTTTGACTGCCATATCACCCATACAGGATGGGCCACGTAAAGCGTGACAATTGAATTTTATCGAAAATATTAGTGATATGAAAAACTGGTGTTAGGAAAAATTGAAGTATTTTAGGGGGCACACTTTTCGGCGTAATTTAATTTTTTGTATGTGAAGATGGTAAGGACATTTCAAGGTCATCTCCTTTTTATTAATGGAGCTGCGAATCAATGGCTATAGTCACAGACGCTGACATCAACCCTCGCAAAAATTTAATGGAACATGAAATTAACAGAAATGGAACGTGCCTTAATTGTAAAAAGTATCGACGGTTGTGTACATGTTAATAAAAAATAAATAAATATTTCTTCTACAGGTTATATTCACTATAGATCGCCTTA
The DNA here is from genome assembly GCA_916610135.2 of Macropis europaea. Taxonomy (NCBI): domain Eukaryota; kingdom Metazoa; phylum Arthropoda; class Insecta; order Hymenoptera; family Melittidae; genus Macropis; species Macropis europaea. The sequence goes on from OU744344.1 coordinate 27,109,612, forward strand.
AAATTGAAAGTTTCAAGCCTGCTATATTTTTTCAGACGAAAGACCGTTTTATTGGTTCTGTTAATTAACGAAGATTTATCGTGTAACGAAATACATTGTCGACGCGTCGACATGAGGATTATCGAAGTCACCGGTCGAAGTAATCTCGTTTCCCGGCTCGGAGCTTGTCGAACATTTTATCAATTAAATCATAATATATACTACAGAAGCCTGAATCATTATTAATATTCAAACTACTGCCAGAATTAATTGAACTCATGTAGTATTCTGTACATAGAATACTATTTTCCACAGACTACAAATAATTTATTATTTCGCCGACTAAACAACAACGATTTATTTCGAACAGAAAGTGGGCGTAATTTTTCAAAGCCCAAGCAAACAATTGTGTAAATAAAAAATATAAAATATTCTCTGGCAAACAATTGTCGAATTCCGCGAGTCTAAAAAATACAAAACATCTGAATAATTCATCGATTTAATTATACCTTGAACAATGAGTATCGAAATTAGTATTTTCTTGGCGGATAAAAGAATAATAGAGAAATTTTCCATGCGTTTTATTAAAACACTGTTTCAAAATGTTATTCCGTCTCAACAATTTGTTTTTCCAGTCGAATCCGTTGAAAGTGTTTCCATTGTCGATGGGTAGCGCTAAAAATGTTGATTTATTATTGAAAGCCTATGATTCATGTCGTCCGACGATGAATAATTCGAGGGAATGGGATCAAGCAAACACGTCCGGGAGACGAGGAGCATTCTTCGATTGTCTCGTCCAAAATTCGCCTAACCCCTTTCGAGGCTCGAATTACTTCCGGTCTCTTGGGGTCGACACAGCTTTTCGCGCGTCGACGCTTCGAAATCGAACGATAATTTGATTGATCAGCGAAATTTTCGGTGATAGAACGTTGAGTACGTCAACGTCGTTTAACTTATCGATTTTTGTTTTTCGTTTTAAATTAATTCATTTGTGATCATTAACAAACGATGTCCGATAGAGTCCCCAAAGTATCTGGTCAGTTACTTTAATTGTAAAATTTCATTTATTTATGAGAATTTATTTTCTATTTAAATTTTAAAAGAAACTATTTTATGATCAGTTTGAAGCACAAATTTTTATTTACAGTGACTCACGAAATTGATTACATGATTATGTTAGCCTAACATTTTTCAATTTAGTACTTTTTTAAGGTAGTGTTATTAGAAGCAAATGTTATTCGAATGCATTTGAAAAATTTGCAGTTGGTTGGTTGCACTAGAATTAAGGAAGAAAAGTAATTATGAAAATATTTGAACAATTTCGTGAGCCACTGCATTTATTTATTGAAAAGTGATTGGACCATATATTTCGCATTTAGAATTTAGAATTTAGAATTAATAAAAAGTTGATTAATAGCTGTACTAAACTGTAAACTATATTTAAATTTTTTTTATATTAATCTAGAAAATATTAAAAAGCAATTGAATATTATTACCAGCCTTATTCTGTAACATACTACAAAAAAATATTTTTAATAATACTATAAAATGAATTAATAAATACCTGCTACGAATGGATTTTAAGTTTCTTTCTGTTTTTCGAACTTGAATTAATTTACACAAAATTAGCTTAATACTCATGGTGACCCTTTTATAACGATGATATTAAGAATACAGTACACTGATAAATAAACACAAATATATAAATGAAAACAACGAACGTATCTGTCTGCATGGCTCATTAAAAACTTCGAATTAGCTCAATCAGCCATTCAATACACCTGCTTCGCCTCCACAATTTTCTAACAATAGCATCAAGTGTTAGCGTCGTATCGATGATAAAGTTGGCGAAGTCGAGACATCAGGAAGAACAACAGGAAATTATTCGTACCTCTGTGCGTGTGTGAGTGGAACGTTATCAAAGCTGAGGAAGATTGATACACGTGTGTTGTGTATCGATTTCGAGAGCTTTCGAGAGACGCTGCCATGACATTCTTTATTAATGCTCCAGCCATTTGTATTGTATTATTCCGCCGAGTTAAAGAAGAACGCACGTAAGTAGCTCAAGGTTCTCTCATAGCAAAGAAATAAACGATCTCGCGTATTCTTGGGACTGGAACTATCGACAACGAAGGATCGAGCTGCAAGAAAATGAACCCGCCGGGTTTTCATGAATAAAAGTTGCCCATTTGGTCCGCTCGCGTGTTGCATAATACGCGTGCCGCCTACGAGATACACGAAAATAGTTATTCTATTCTCAATCGAAGCGAATTAATTTTTTGTCGGGCCGTGTTTACATCGAGCGTACTAATTAACTTCGGCCGTCTTGTTTTCCCGGAAGCTCGTTCATACTTTGCGGAACAGAGTATATGAAAACAGAACAATGCAACATCGATATTCAATCTCATGTGTTTCATAAACATTATTAACAGTTTGTGGTTGAATTTTGTTTGTAAGTTCACCTGGGGATGATTTTTGTGTCTGATCAAGTTGATTTTGTAGAGAGACTGTAATTCTGTTGTTTAGAAAAAGTAATGTAATTTATACATAATTTTAATATGTTGAGAGATAGTGTACGACGAATACCGTACATCACGTGCGGAAGATCGCTAGACGTGTTCAGTAAGTACACTATCTGAACGTCCATGGGCGTTTTCCGAACGGAAGCTGACAGTACATGTATGGCGCCTTTAAGTCTGTGTAACGCTTGAAAGATCAATTGATGAACCTACGTTTATTAGATATTTTTTGTTCCTCTTTGCAAGTACTCTGCGCCACTAAATTGATTATACTTTCCTTAATAGCGAAGAATTTATATTCATGTAATGTAATTTTAACCTCGAATAAATTCCGCCCTGAACAAGTTAACATGTAGGCTGCTATAGCGATCATCAGTGATCGACTTCTCAAATTTAATTTAATTAAATACCCATGAATTCTCGCATAACTGTAAGGGAATTAATATTGTAGCAATAATATAGAAGCACATGTATACGAGTAGATAACAGAACAGCACAGTATAGTATGTTTGACCATGTATGTCTATCTTTACTATTGCATTCCTGCGTGGTAACACATTGTTGATTATTATTATTATTACTGCAGATAATTAAATATTAAAATGCATAGATCTAAATGAACACAATCAGCAATACTATAATAACAATTTACATAATTTTGAGCTCTAATAATTGCATAAGTTGCTGCATGTGCAAACACGAGTATACTCGTTGTAGGTCAACAGTGTGTTAATCTAAATTTTACAGGACTTTATAATAATTAGAGAGGGATTATCACCAGAAATCGAAGACTCGAGTCAGAGAAAGAATCACGTGAAAAAATAATCTGTGGAATCTTTGGAGGCGCCATTTTGAGCGGGTGTCAAGGGTCGAGAAGTTTATGTGGGATTCAGAGCATCTTCCACAGACACAGTGGATTCACGTGGGAGTGAAATGAGCGGGGAAACAGTAAATGTGAGATCTCGATAGCTGGATGGTGTCGTTCGGAGGAATATCCGGGTTCAAATCCCCGAGAACGCTTCCGCGCCCCTTCTTCCCAGATCCTAAAGCAACGCGAGTGATTTCTCACACCCTTCGAACCCCATACACACCATCCCCTAAACGCTGCAATTTCATCTCGAAGCGGAAGGGTAAATGATATTTCTGGCAATATATCCCATGTAATAAAAACGCTGAAAAAATTAAAAAATGTTTTATTAATTTTTACAATATACTTGTATTACTAATTTTCTTTTCTTGCTGATAATACTATATTCTATATTATCACTGTGTGTATTAATTTATCTTCACAATAGTATTTGTATAATAAGCCACTTTTAAGCAGTCAAAAATAAATTAATGTCAACCTACATATAAGTACCAGCTGTTACATAAAATTATAAATTAAAAAAAACTCTCTATAAATGTAGAATATAGAAAAATAACCAGTTCTTTACAAAATAGTCGATTAAATTTCATTTCACAAAGAATTTAACCTAAATACTAGGAGCAATTTTAACTGTTTCTGTGAAAAGTGTTTTTTTTTCCCGCCAAACGCTTGTCCAATAACGTTCGTCGATCACGTATCGATACAAAATAAGCTCGAAGCCTTCAACATCGTTCCGTGTACTGATTGACGTGCCAGTTTCCCTAAAAAATTCGAAAACCTCGTATCACCGATTGAAACAATAAAAAAACAGTCTGAAAGAAATTCGCGCAGATGGTCTCGATTCGAGTTTTCATGAATTACGTATGAAGCGGGTATGAAATATAGATGCCATGAATCGAAGAAGGGAAATCGAGGAGCGCCGTTTCGGCTTGTTCGACTAAATTGGCCGATTTTCCGTGGAACTCTTCGTTTTTCTTGGCGAGTCTCGATCTGTCGACCATCGATCTATCGATTGCACTGAAACAAACGCACCTGCAACGAGGGGAAGAGATTTTTTGATAGATCGCCACGGATTCGTGAAACGAATTTCGTTATCGCTTCATTTAGCTCGAGTTTCCGCTTGATCGCCGCTCGGTTTCACGAATGAAACGCAGAAAACTAAAAATTTCTGTAATCTGGACTCGTTTCGAGGTTCGATGCATCGAATTCACTGTTCTGCAGTTCGTGGCAGCGATTTTTCTGTATGATGTATATATTATAATCAGACTGCGAATTTTTATGCAATTTAACATACTCAATGTACTAATAAATGCATACATAAAAAGTGTATTCTTAAACATTTCAACCTCAAAATGCAGTTTTGCCATAGTTCATCAAATATAAATAAAAATATTGAAATCTGAAAATATATACATGCATAAAAATTCGCAGAGTTCAACATTTGTTGTATTAATGCAGTTATAGAAATGAAACTTTGACAAAACTGTACTTTGCTCTGTGAATATTTAAAAATGTACTTTTCATTTTTTCTCGATTTTAAATGTGCATTTTTCAGATATATGTATGAGTCTGTTAAATTGCATAAACATCCGTAGTCTAATTACGATTTATTATGTCAATTTTATTTTACTTTTTATATTGGAAAAATATAACATACAGCCATACAGCCGTATGCCTGTACCGTAAATTTTCACTAAACGCTGCCGCAGTGAAAGGATTAAATAAATTAAAATTTCAGTCACTCATTAAAGTACAGAGAATATTAATTTTTGAAAAGTTTCTTGCAGTTTCTCAAGTGTCTCTTAACCTCGTTCCTTTCAAGACTTAGGATAAAATAAATGTTTGCTCCGCAGAAGTTGTGAATTAAAAATAATTTTACAAGACATTAAAATTCAAAGATATTCAATTTCGAATAATTCAACTAAATTTTCCCTCGAATTATGAATAAATTACCGTGTAGCCCATCCACGCGCAACCTGATTAAAATATTAACAGTATTTATTAAAATATTAACATTATTTATTAAAACATTAACATTATTTATTAAAATATTAACATTCCTTATTAAAATATTAACATACCGCTTGATTAAATATTAACGAACTCCAACTAAATACCAACGAATTATGCATAAATATTAACGAAAGATCACGCGTAATTGCACTCGGAAATGTTCACAGACACGAGAATCCATGTAAACGGAGCAGGCGGGATCTCTCGATGACAATGTAACGTGCGAAGGAAACTGCTTCGGCTGACAAACAATGGGAAACGAGGTGAAGCTGGAGGAAAATGGAGGTGTCAGACGTTCAAGAGATATCATCGACGCGTGAAACGCAACTAATTCAAAGGCAAAGCGAAGAACCGAACTTTCCGGTCCCGTGGAAAGAAAGAAAATGGCGAAGCTGAGCGCTGCTAATTGACCGACATACAGAAACACGACCGAACGATCGAAACTCTAATGAAACTGCGGTAAATTGCGAGCTAGTTTCTCGAGCAAACGCGAAACTGAAGGAAACAGTTCACGGGAGGCTCTGTGTCCTATTTTTTATCCTGCGCTTTGGACGAACTGATTAACACGCCCCGAATGCCATAGGGAAATAGCCGTACGTGGCCAGACACTACATAATATACCATTTTTAATGTAAATCCTAAAGAAGCAAAATATTCGGGTATTCAGTCGTGTTTTTATGTTCTTACATCAATGCTACAACGTGAACATTGCTCAGGATTGTGTAATAATAAACAGTTATTTAATTAAAGTTACTACCTTTAAAGGTAAATGTCCTGATCCAACCGAACCCTTGGAAGTAGCTGTCCTAGCCGAACCTTACTACTGGAATTAAGTCTCTTAACCTAACGTAACTCTTGAAGGGAGTTATTTCAGCCCAACCTAACCCTTAGAAATAGTCGTTCAAACTTATTCGAATTGTCATAACGTAACCCTAATCTAACTTAATTGAACATAACCGAATCCAACTAGATCATTAAAGAGAATTCTGTGCTCCAATTCCATGTTACGTATAAGTTCAATCGATAAATGTACTAAAACGGCAGCGTAATGAATTGAACTGTACTGAAATTTCCTCTAAATATAAAGGGTGTCCTACATTGCATTCCTGTCGCATGAAACGTCGATGACGAGGATGTCAAAGAGCAGATTTTCTCGACATTAATAATCCTGCGGCTCGCCTCAGGCTAGTCGACTTTATTGCATCTTCAATCGACAAGAGACAATGATTTATGCGACGCAATATTGTGTGCATCGCGTCGCTTAATTTACCCCTTTAAAAGCTATTGTTGAATTACGTTCAGCGAACGCGCCGGTTTATTGTAAAAGCTCATGGTCGTGATATATATTACTCGAACGCTATGCAATTACATCGCATTCCGTCGGCCGTACTTCCAGCCGAACTGCATTTTATCCCGTATAAATTTACTGATGATAGTGATCGAGATCGCATGAACGTCGCTGCACCAAAATGTTTCTAGTTGAAGGACAGAACAATTTGAATTGTTATAATATAAATTTTTCCAAATTGCTTGTGACACATTTTCATGTACAATTGCACGATGTTTCCTACCATGATCAAAACTTGTTATAAAATCCTATCTTCGTTAATAATTTTGCATAAATTTATTTCTGTCAGACTGAATCCTACGTTTGAGAAATTTAAATAAAACTTTTAAGTCTCTAACAAAAATAATATCTTTGCAACAACAATATTTGTGCTTGAAGTTTAGATGGACTGTTCTATTAGATTATTAGAAAAATTTTGTCGGTTTTTGATATTAGAAAAAAAATAATTTGTACATGCTATTAATAATGATAAGCATAGTGATCCCTCCACTTGCTACAATTGCTTAACCTCCAAATTCAGGTAAAAGAGTTAGTAAAAAAACACCAATCCAATATGATCTACGTTGCACAAAATCGTTAAAAGAATAATACTAATTAATTCCACGAACTTTTCTCTGTGAACTACAATTTCCTAAGAAATAGAGTCTTTGCAGAATGAAGAATGCACTTAGATCTTATGCAATTTGTCGTGGCGTAGTTCCAACTTTGACAATCCAAATTTCCAGTTCGAAGAGGCTGTGAATTCGTCGTTCTGTTTCTGAACGAATTCGAGTGAAAGCGTTTATGTTCGCACGAAAACGACGATGAACTTTGACTTCAATCCACGACGATGGTAACAAGAGCATCTTGTGCGACTCTTGAACGCCTTGCTGCATCTGTTTTACCCTGAAGCGACTGCACACGGTAGCTCTAAATCCTCGTACATATTCCGAAATGGCCCCTTTGTCACGATTGCTTCGTGCTTGAAATTTCGTGACAAGAAACGTCTTGGGAAAGTCGGAGCATCCATGCTAAATCCATCGACCACAACTTCGACAAATTATACACTGACATCGAACTACCAACAGCGACCAACAGAAATAATTAGATGATTAAAACACAAGCAGGAGATTGTGTTAATAAAATTGTTCTTACGTTTGTTGAAAGAATATCAAGCTGTTTACTTTAGTTCGTAGCAGACCTAAGAAGCGTATCTTATAAATGAAATTTCATCAGACAAAAATCCTCCATTGTACTCGAATCAGAGGACTTTATCAGGTTGAAAAGACTCGCTTCGCTGGACGACCATGAACTACGGGAGTAAACCAATTTTGAACCATGTTTTGACGTAAAAATTTTGAGGAAATCAGTTCTCTGTTGTTTAAATTTATGAGAGCATCGAGTACCAACGACTAATTACAATTCTACTGAATTAAACTGATCTTTTTAACTATTTCCAATACTTTTGAGATTGTCACTTAGGTCTCAGTTTTAAATATTATTACTAAATTACACATACCAAGGGAAATTAATTTTTCAAAAGTTCCGCAAAAAAAGATTCTCTACACTTAAAAAAGGTATACGTTTTTAATTATTTCTCATATTATTAACATTGTTACTTAGGTTTCGGTTTGTACATATTATTCACATCAAGGTTGATTAGTTTCAACAATTAGGTGCTTGTCTATTTTAACCTGGAGTCTCAAAAAATATTCTCCACTTTAAAAAAAGAAAAGGAAATAAAAAGTCATATCTTTCTCATTACTTCTAATACTTCTAAAATTGCTAATTAGGTTTCAGTTTATATATATACAAAATGGTATCAGTTTTAATAAAAATATATCTTTATATTATTTCTAATAATTTTAGAATTGCCAGTTAGGTTTCAGTTTATAAATATTATTATTAATATATTATATTATTATTATAAATATAATAAATCACACGAACCAAAATCGATTCACCTTGACCACTAATTTACATATTTTAACCTGTTTTCTCGCTAAATATACTCCACGCTCAAAAAAAAAGGACAGATTTTTCAGTTAAGATATTTACCGGCTCATCAGCTACGATTCGCCGCGGGTCGATTCAATTTCTCGCCGGCGTCTTTCGATATTTTCTTCAGGATTTTTCACCAACCGCCGTTAATCCGGTTAACCCGAGCTTGGAAATTAGTTTGCAAGAGCGACGGTGATCGGCGCGATGTAATTGCTGTATTCGCAAACGATCCCCGCGCGGTAGAAAGGATTCCCAAGGAAATCATCGGCCTCGATGCATCCCCTGTTAATTCCCCTCGAAACGCTCGCGATGATAATGACACGCCTTGTATCGTGTAACCGTAATTACGAGAGCATGTATGCTTCATCCAATTTTACATCCTAATGAATCCCGTGCTCCACGCCAGTCATTTATACTCGCTGGCCCGTGCATGCGCTGCGAATTAACCTACTGGCAAAAATGATTGACGAATCGACTGGATCCTGCGTCCGCTTTCACGAATTTTTTTAATAAAATACCGAAAAGTTCATGTTCTTCGAAGAAAACTGTTTGCTTCGAAGTGTCGTCGTTTTATTATTTTTTAATCAAACGAAAAAATTCTATGTCTTAAGGGAGACAACTGAGATTTATTTAATATTCCATTGTTTGAATTTTGTTTCAGAAATCTCGTACACCATCCAGCCGTATACGCCATAGTATACTCTCGACCGCATGTTTGTTTTTAACCCTTTCACTGCGGACCACTTGGAAACGAGGCGAACCTTTCGTGCGGCCGAGCTGTAATAGTACGCACCGAACGCCTATAAGCGTCGGCAGTACACGGTGAGCGGCTGTGCAAGCATTTCTGGGCGTCGATCGCAGCCAAAGGGTTAAAGAAAAATTAAAACAAAAATTGTATATACTATTCATATAGGTCTGTTTTTACTGAAAAATTTTGATTGAAAAATGTGTTTTTCTAACCCCTTTACACCGTTTTCCAAGTAAACTGTATCGATGGCGATTTCGGGTAAGCAGAGAACTAATATTTGACAGAACCGTTCAAATAAAATTTCCTCTGAGTATTGAATTTGTGTTTGCTACCACGCAACTCTTTGAAAGTCTCTCCCTTTCTCCCTCTCTCAATCACTCTATCTCTTTCTCCCTTGGCGAGAGTACCACTCAAAGGAGACTTCTTTTTACGTTCTTATTAATCCAGCGTCTTCAGAGTTAAGCCATGAAACGAGTTTCAACGGTAGTTCCGCTTTTAGCGAGCAACTTTACCTTCTCGCTAATTCGATCAGCTACGAACGAACGCAAATCGCTAGGACACGGAAACCGGAAGAAAAAGCTCCGTGTAAAAACAAATTCTGCACCCGCAGTAACTTAAATAAATTTCAACGTCACGTTCGAAATTCTGTAAAAAATTTTAGATCACTCCTTATGGATAAAATCACAAATTAAAGTATTCGTTGTTCTTGATGAAGGTGAAGATTAAACTATTTCTCTAGAATTTCCACGTTTAAAGTTACTTCTACACTCTGTTTTTTATTATACAGATTTTTAAAGTTTAATTCTATTGAAACTGTGAAATAAAAAATTCTGCTCAAATAAATTCTAAAATCACGTTCAAAATTCTGTAAAAAATTTTAAATCATTCCGTACAACAAAAATTACAAATTAAAATATTAGTTGCCCTCCATACATATCTATTAGATATTCTTATAATTCACAGTGCATAATGCAATATGAAAGTTTCAATTCCCTTAAATCAAGAATGCAAGCTGTTCAGAAAATTACACACTACATTTAACAATTTTCCTTCCAACATCAATGTGTCAGAAGTTATTTCACATGCCTCTTTCCGTTGCCTCATGCTTCATAATATTCATCGTTCCTTCCCTACGATATTAAATATTTTAAAAATCATAGAATTCATCACGCTCAATCGTCACAATAAAAATGCATTATCGAAAAAAATGATCTGATCGAACGGAACGGTTACGAGAACATCCTCGAGTTTACCTCGATCGTGGAATCGATAGTCGGCACACCTATTCCGCGGGTACACAAAAGGAAAGGTCATGGTTTATCTCGGTCATGTTAATTAGCGAATCGAACTTCCACCAGCGATCGTTTCGAGCGATAGTCCCTTTGCAAAACTTTTCACCCGAGCCTGTAACTTTTCGATTCCGTTCGTCACGAGATCTTCGAATAAATCGACGAAAGTTGAACCATTCTCAAAATTGCTTTTTCGTACGAATTTCGAGGAAAGGGATATCTCAAGAGTTCTTGGTTTTTCGATGGAAAACATCTGTGTTCCAATTGAAACTTTCGATGAATCAAATGAAATTTCTTTATTAGGTTCATCAGGAAATTTCGTTGGATTTTTCAATAAAAACTCTGTTATTATTAGGCCTTTGAGGACCTAATGACGCCAAATATACTACATCGTGTGTCGATGTTGTAATAAAACGTTAATTTATAATTATTAACCTTTCGTGGACGAATGTCGGTAAATACGCGAGACCATGCTTCTAACTATAAGTACTGAAAAATATTTTCATTGTTTTTATTATCATTTCATATATTTTACACGCGAACTTGCCGAATTTTATCTTTGCATGTAGAATCACCTTTTGTCCGGTTGTACCACCAGTCCTGGCCCACCCTGTACACTACCGTAAAGAAAGGGAGGGAGTATGGGTGACCAGCCTCGACGAACTTTGCCCGTGATAATCAAATGTATAATTCGTTTGTAGAAAGCATTCAATTTGGAAAATCTCGCGTAAACAGGTTGACTAATTGTCAGTGTAGACGATTTACAAATTTCATTCCATTGCCCTAAATCAGTGATGGCCACAGGTGCTCCGGCCTTCCCCCTCTCTAGGTCCATTCCCCTCGTTTCAGTTCCCTCTAGTTCGCTCCTCGTTCTCATCGGCCAATCGTCGTCCTAGATCACAGCCTACATGAGGGGTATGAATCTAGAATGGGGGAAGGTCGGAGCTCCCGTGCCCATCCCTGACCTAAATCCTTGTAACAAACACTCACACCTTCCTCAGTATTCTATCAATTATCAAACAAATTATCACGTTGAATTCCGCAGTGAAAACAGCCATACATAGTTACGCACACAATAATTTACTGTTTTTAATATAAATCGTAAGGGAAAAAAATATTCGGGTATTCAGTCGCGATATTGTGTTCCAAAATTAATGTTACAATATGAAAATTACTCAGAATTGTGTAATAATAAACAGTTATTTAATTAAATTGAATTCGAAGTGCCGGTCATCGGTGACCCCCGCGACATTCACGTGTTAATTTCCAAAAAATAAAATCACAGCCACCGTTAAAAAAACCCTATCACCCAGTATAATCGAAAAAACAACAGAGCAAAGTGTGGGATGAAAAAAAGTCTGTCAGAGCAGGAGACAAGCGGCTTAAAATTTTCATCGAAACACCCCTCGGTGTTTTTACAGGGTGGCAGGGAGATCCGTGCACTGGATTTGCATTCTCGCGGACGAATACGAGCACGGTCGACTCTGGCAGAAAAATGATGATCTACTTCGAACGAAAATCGCGACCCTATCTCTGAAAGAATGTTTTCGTTAGCCACGAGTTTTCGCAGGATAGCCGAGGATAAAACCACGAAAAACGAAACGCATTTCCCGGCTGGCTTTCCACGCGCATCCGTCGATCGACTGTTTTTGTATTTAATAGTTTATCGCGCGCTCGTACGCCGACAATCCCCGCGATGCTTTACGACGGAAACATTAAACACGACGAGACGATAAAAGACTTGATGCCCAGCTTAATAGATTCCGCAGCGGCGAATAAAAAGGCGCGCGTCACGTTCGAAAGATATGAAACGCGAGACGGACACCGAGTTTGATGAAAACCGGGACCGAACGATTTCTAAAGGAAGGTTCAGAAGAGACTGTGACAGCTTTGATAAGGTATGTTTGTTTGTTATCTGACGGCTGCTCTCGCGTGTGTGCGGTTTCAGTTATTTAACCCTTAGGGTACTGCGGGCGCATTTATCCGCTCAGAATGACACGTTTGCTGTGACCTAATACTGACACACATCGTACGAAAAAAAAGGATTTTGGTTTGACTGAATATTCTATTAGACATTAAATTTGTATATCTTTTTACTTGTTTACGGAATAATAAACTTTTGCAAATGATGAAAATGCGCTGAGGTGCTCCGTACTCTGACAACCCTTGTGAGGGTTGAGGAAGTATTCTCCTTTCTCGGCTTATTTCGAGGGAATACTTTGGAAATTTTTTTAGAAAGGGTAAACGATATATTTTTATCAAACTTTGTAGATTTGTTCATATACATTTATATTACAGTCGTGAATTTTTGTCCGTTGTTATCATGTAAATTATAGTGATTATTCATCGGACGAGGAAAAGTGATTTTTGTGAAAATGGAATCAATCTGAAAAGTGAGTATCGATTTGTTACTAATATTTTGACGTTCACACTACAGTAAATATTGATATTTTTAGTTTTCCATAGTTCAGATGATAGCCCCACTCACACTAATTAAGATTTTTTATTTATAGAATTTTTAATTTCATATGAATTCAGTGGCAATTATCGTTCGAGTCATCCGAGAAGAATATTTTCAACCTGTCTACTTCCCGGCTGAATAATTACTATAGTTTACAAGACAACAATATACAAAAATTCATGAATGTAGTATAAACATATATGAATAAGTCTATAAAGTTTCATAAAGATATCTTGTTTACTTTTTCTCCGAAAAAGTTCCCAAGATATACCCTCAGAGCAGGCTAATTGTAAGAAAGGAGGACAACCTTAATATTACCTAGACTTTTTCTTATTTCCATATTTTTGTGATTTTTATCGTCAGTGGTAGGTATTTTCTTAATTTCATTCTCAAGGATGGTATTCGTTTCTTTATTTGAAGAAAAATCCTCGAAAGTCGGATCCTCGGTGTCGTTACTCACTGAAGTAGCGTATTACGGTAGCCCCTGCGAGATTATTATTATTATTAATATTCATTAGGGCACACAGCATCAAGATACCATATCTGCATTACTTGCATATTGAAATAAAATAAACTAAAAAGAAAACTTGCATGGTACGTAATTCGTTAACGTTTTAACAGCTCACGCGGCGAATAACAGCGTTGTTAAAGGACGCTGAAGAAACATTTAGGTCGTGAGGACTTTTTTTTAAAAGAAAAAGCTCACCGTCTTTCAGGGCAGAAGGTTATTCAAATTATCGAACCACGAGACTGTAAACCCGTGAACGAGTAACTCCCTCACAAAAAACGTTGTACCCGCTGCGGGAACGTGACGATTTCCAAAGAAAACCGTCTCTCTGCGTTTCTGCTTGAATTTTCTTCCATTTCGATGCAGCGAGACGAACTTTCCTTTGCGAAAATTATTCCGAACAAATAAAATGGTGTACAGTCGATTATACCTTTAACTTTGTCTACTGAGTTTCAGAAAGTTTCTGCATAGAATTTGTTTGCGATCAAACCGTATTGTTGTCATTATTAGATATTGAAATATTATCAAACATTGATAATGTGATTGATGAAATTTTTGAATTTATGAAATCTAATGGAATACATAATATTGTCGATGAAATATTTACTTACATATTCAATTTTAACATGCGCGTTTTACCAATTTTAATTTCGTCAAACAACTGATTACTCTAACGAAATTTTAAGTTACATCTATGTTACAATGATAGTACAAAATAAGGAGTACGTTATCAAATAAATAAATATTTATATATTCAACGATACATGTTAATAAAAAGGTAATTTCGTGTGTCTGACTAGTTGCGGGATTTTCCACTGCGATGCTTAACGTGTTAACACATTGAACGCCACAGAGAAAACGTCCATACCTAATCAGACACGATATAATTTATTATTTTTTTATAAATCGCGAAGAAAAAGAAGATTTAAGTACTCAGTCGTGTTCTTCTGTTCCTACATTATTGTTTCAGTACGAAGGTTGCTCAGAATTTTGCGACAATCAATAATTATTTAATTAAATTAAATTTGAGGTGTTGGTCACTGGTGACCGCCACGACGTTCAACGTGTTACATAATTTTTCAATCTTAACACCTTCCATCAACTTCAATTTACATAAATAATTCTATATTTCTTCATAAATCTAAAGTTCTACAAAAATCTGTATGTTGTTAAATGTACTATTGAATGAAGAGAGACATGAGACTGTTAATAATTTATTTATTAGGCTGCTAGAAAAGTTTGTAGCACTGAAACTGGAAAGAGATTATTTATTATCACCTTCCGTCAAGTAATCACACGCTTTATTCGGACAAATATCGTTTACAACTGGTCCAGTTAAATATGTGTTTTTAATTTTTAATTTTACGTTTAAATTCTTCAATAAATGAAGAAACTCCTTGGTGGTGCCATAGTCGTAGAATATAATTGTACAGAGTGATGAATAAACGAAATAAGACCTAAAAGAATTTAGATATATCCAAGTCGCATGACTTCATAGAGAGTTAAATAGTCAGCTGAAGAACTCTGAACGAGATCATTCTAAGATTGAAAAATGTTTCAAGGAGTCCAGAAGTTTTCCTTGAAGTTCTCCCGCTGGACACAGAAAGTACTCGAAGGCTTTTTTCCCGACTTTACCAACGTTTTAATTGGCAGTTCGCGCAGAGAGATCTGTGATCCGGAGGAGCCGGCGAATTCTGGAGAAATTCGGTAAACATTTATCATGGCGACGTTACGTCTGCTTGGTTTCCGAGTCAGGAAGCGAGGATTAAAGCTGAGCGACTGCTGTAAACACGGCTTGATTTACGAGGATCTGCTTGCGAGGATGCTATGGATCTCTCGATCTTGCTCTTCGAACAGCTATTGCACGAGTAAACAATTAAAAGAGACAGGGTTAGATGCTGAATCGTTGAAAGGGTACCGCGACAACTTGAAGAAAAGCTTGACAAAAAATAAGGACGATCTACTTGCCAGGATGCTGTATATCTTAGGCTCTAGAAATAATTAAAACTGATAGGATCGTTGAAACGGTACCATGATACCCTGAAGAAGCAACTTGATGAAAGGTAATGAGGATTTGGTTGGCAGGATGATGTGGATCTTACGCTCTGGTAACAATTAGAAGAGAATCAGCTCAAAAGAATCGTTCAAAAGGTGCCATGCTACCCTGAAGGAGTATATAGAAAAAAAGAGAGACAGGGCTGTCAAAAAGGTAACCCTGAAGAAGTTGTAGACAGAAAAATAACGAGGATGTGTTTACGAAGACGATGTTGATCATTTAAGCTCTTGCAACAGTTACAAGAGACAAAATCAGCTGCTGGATTGTTCAAGCGGTACCATGAAGAATTTGATAGAAAAATAATAAGAATTTGCGTGCCAGGGTGCTGTTGATCTTTTGATGTTACTCTTGGAACAGCCATTTCACGAGTTAACAATTACAAAGACAGATCTAGATACTGAATTGTTAAAAAGGTATCACGTTACCCTGAAGAAGAACTTGGCAAAAAATGAGAAACATTTAGTTGGCAGGATCTTGTGGAACTTACGCATTTGTAACAATTAGAAGAGACAGAATCAGCTGATGAATTAATAAAAAGGTATCACGTTACCCTGAAGAAAACCTTGACATGAAATGAGGAGGGTTTGGTTGGCAGGATGCTGCGGATCTTACGCTCTTGCAATACTTAGGAGAGGTAGAATCGTTGAAAAGGTACAATCTTAACATGAAGAGGATCTTGGCAAAGGATAAGGAGGATTTGCTTGTCAGAATGTTGCGAATTTTACGCTTTCACAGTGACTAGAGGTGACAGAATCGTTAAAAATGTATTACGTTACCCTGAAGAAGAAGAAGAAAAAGTAGACAGAAAAATACCGAGGATCTGCTTCTCAAGAGGACGCTGATATTAAGCTCTTACAACAATTACAAGAAACAGGATAAGCTGCTGAATCGCACAAAAGGTACCAGCTTACCCTGAAGAAGAACTTGACAAAATTTAAAAAGGAGTTGCTTGTCAGAATGCCGTGGGTCTTACGATCTTGCAACAGATAGAATCAACTGCTGAATCGTTGAGATATTACTCTGAAGAACTAGATGGAAAAATAACAAGTAATTACTTGCCAAGGTGCTGTAGATCTTACGCTCTAACAATAATTAGAAGAGACAGGATCGTTAAAAGGCGCCAGGTTACCCAGAAGAGCTTGACAGAAAAATAACGAGGATTTCCTTGCCAAGAAGGTGCGAATCATCCACTCTTGCGACAATTACAAAAGCTTAATCATTCAAAAGGTACCATGTTACTCTGAAGAATAACTCAACAACAAAATAATTTGTCATCAGTTCGGTGTTTTTAAGTTGGAATCTTGTCAAGATCCCACTGTTTGTCTACGTGTCAGATTTTTCTTCTGCTGTTATCGATGAAAGTTTCATAGTTCAGCGGAATACTGTAGATCATAGCAAGCAGAAGCAGAGCCTTCGTATGAAACTTGAGATCCTCGAATTGATCGCGTCTCAGTGCCGGAGACTGTGACGTATCGCGGAAATTACTCTGCACCAATCGTTCTTCCTGCACAGAATCGAATTTTCACGATGATTAATAAGCTGGAATCCAGTTACCGTGAACCAGACGTAAACTTAATTGAATCTAACGAACGATGAATATTAAGTCGAGCTTCTATGAATTCTTCATGTGAAAGAATCACTTCCTAGAACTAAGAATTCTACGTTTCAGCATACGACATAAAACATAATTAAATATCATAAAATATTTTCTACAAATTTGTTTAGCTGTGGCCACAGAGAGTTTAGAAAAGGAGGACTATTCTAATTCAGAGAATATACAAATAGGGGTTATTCCAAAATTTACCCTTTACGATTCGAATAATTTTAGGAGGGAGGATTTGATAGAAGAAATCTTGGATTCAGTAAAACATTAATTTGTTTCAAGCCATAAGTGCTTCACTTAAAAGATATCACGTGATCTGTGGATAATACTACTGTAGATTGCCTACTGTACACCATGTCTTGGACCACAATAAGATCATTATTCTATTTCTTCATGGTGAGGCAGAAAAATGCAAAATACTGTAGTTTGAAACAGATGTAAATTGGTTAGGCAGCATTGAATTGGGTTACGTTATGCTGCCTTGTTTTACGTTGAATTAGATTGTGTTGAGTGCTATTAGAAAGTGTTAGGTACTAGCATTCCATTAGTGTGCATTAGATCGAGCAACATTGAATTAGATTTGCGATGAGTTAAGTTACATTGATATTGGATTGCATCGGATTATATTGAGTTAGATACACTTAGGTTCATGTTGAGTTGACTTGCATTGAGTTAAGTTATATTTGGTTGGATAACCTTGATTTAACTTTACATTGAATTATCTCATGTGGATTCTGGTTGCATCAGGTTATCCCAAATTCCATCAGATCAGCTTGACTTAGGATAGAAAGAGACAGATTGCATTGCCTTGAATTACATTGAGTCAAATCTCACCGGATTGTAAGTTGAACAGAGTTCCATTAACTTACATTGACTTGAGTCACATCAAGTTACACTAAACAGGCTTACATTCCCACTGACTCGACTCACATTAACTCACACTCCACTGAGTCACGTAATATCCAATTACCTTTTCATCAACTTCAGTAACATAAAATCCATCTACATGAGGTTACTCTAAATTCAACCCCACGGCATTTTCCATAACTTAAAAAAAATTCAACACACTTCCACTGTACCAACTAACATTGCCACGGACGAACTTAAACCGTGGAATAACTCAAAGGATCGACTGTTCGCGTGAGAACGAGTTTAATCGGCGGCAAATCATTCAGGGAATTTCACCGTGGCGGTGGAACTCTTGAACAGAGGATTATGTCTGGATTTGGAACCGTCTGGACCGTGAGGAAACTATTCAGGACGAGTTTTGCCGGTAACCATATCGTGCTTCGCTGGGAATTAACGGAATCCTTGCGCGGGGACAGTCGTAGCAGACAGCCGGGCCAACGTACGCTGGGAGCATTCCACGTCGGATGGCGAACACGTCAGCTTATTCCTGAGAAATTTGATCGCCCTGGCCGGAGATCCGTTCGAGAAGGCCGACGTGACCAACATCGAACATGCCCACCGCTCCCAGGAAATGGAGCATACTATGGGAGCACCGGCTTCTCTGCAGGACGGACTCTTCTTTTCAATTGAGTCATCTGAGACCTGGCTGCCATTTTCGCTTTATTTGAGAAAACTTTGAAAGAAAACTTTGCTCGGTTGCTTCAGTAACTGAGAAGCTCCTGTTCAAATACCTATAAATTGATTCTTGAATGATTGTTCATTATCTTCAAGATTTTTATAAAGGTACTGGTCTGTGAGTTTGTTCTGAACTTTCTGAAACATTGTTCTTCTGTGACATTACTAGACTGCGGATGTTTGTGTAAATTGATGAATGATGGACACTTAATAACTTAGCAAAGTAAAATGAACATATTTTTAACATTTCTAGGAGCAAATGCAGCCTGCTTAAGGTTTCGTTTAAAAATATATATTTGTATAAACATCTGCAGTCTAATTCTCTCTGAGATGGAAAAATTGACACGTACAATATTTAGAAAATAATAATTTTCAGATTCAAAGAATAAATTCACTTCCCTTTTCAATTTCTTTTTCGTCCGAAAAGGTTTCAGTTATTTATAATCGCTGATATTTCCAATTGACACTGTGAATAACATCATTACTTATAGTAACATTAAGTATACCTAACAGGGTTCACCAGAAACAGTAACAAATTATGAAAATTGCTAATATTATTGACTGAGAAGGGTATAATTCCACTGATTTTGTCTAAAAATTAAACGTTTCTGATTTTTAGGCAATGTAGCGTCACAGTGAAAGTGTTGAGCATTTTCCAGCTGGCTCCATTGAGAAAAATTTGAATCGAAGCCAGTCGACGAACGAAGCATGCAGCAATTAATTATTAATTGATTCAAGCCACCGTAGCGACGCCATGCGCATGCTTTATCTATAATTCACAGCTGATAATGGAGGCGATATGTCTCAATAAGGCTCGCCAGGTGAATAGCGATCGCGAGAATCGAACGGTCAAACATGATTTCACCCTATTTAGAAATTTACTCTCATTTAAAGGAGGTCGCTAACGCGAAAATTCATCACCGGTGCCCACCGAAACCACATTTTGAAAATTCAAGTCTCTGGGAGGCCACCAGCATTAAATTGAAAATGATAAATTCTTTAAATTTCTATATGAGACTGTTCCTTAACCCTTTGACTGGTATCGGCACTTGTAGGCGCTTGACAAAGCCGACCATCGTGTACTGTTGACACCCATAGGCGTTCGGTACAAGGGCTCGCTGTGTACTACTGCAGCTGGGCCGCACCCAGCGTTCGCCTCGTTTACAAGTAGCCCGCAGTCAAAGGGTAAAATTGTTAAAGTTTCTGTCAACTACCCTCTTTCGAAGTAAAATTTCAAAATTTACTATCCAGAAGCTTTTGCATGCCACTATAACGCAACTTTCATTTCGTTAATTAACATATTAATCATAGCCACATAAATGAACACTATGTTTTTCAGAGACATTTAAACTTAAACACATTTTATTTCACAACTGCAAGTTCGTATAGAATGAACATAACACAACAAGACCACATAATCGTCCTCAACTTTACTAAAAGCTACTGAATGATCTCGCGAAGTTCTGCTCGCCTAATTTCTATCTGGCGCAGCTGAAACATCGTAAATACACATTTCTTTCGTCGAGGCAGATTAGAACAATCACCGGGTTGTTTTACAGGCTGCTGCGAGCACGCAAAATTTCCATTGGAAAGCACACGGACGCGAGTACAGACGAACCAACCAAAAATGTCATTTGCATGGTAACTACACACTTTACAGCACACGATCCTGACACGATGCGGCGAACGATGTAATCAGAAATTATTGCTTGCACGCACGTGTATAGGGCGACCCATTTGAACCCAACCACACGAATATCTTCATCAATTTATATACCAATTAATGATATTAAATGGGAAAGTGAGATCAGTTAAAATAGATATATTCAGTCGTTATTAGAATCTCACGTTAATTCACGTGTATATATAAGAATGTATGAAAGAAGCAGTTGAAACATCTCGTCAACAGTGTGTGTCAGCTGCCAAGCAATCTCCCAGATTTTACTTTTCTCGCGTCACGCTCATCCTTTCCATCCCCTGCTAGAGGAACCATTAACATTCCGCGAATCCAACGTACACTCTGTCTGGCTGGCTGGAGAAACATCGTTTTGACGCAAGAAAAAATGACAATACCGAGATTGAAAGCGGCTGTCCTGTAGTCTGCGCCAAAAATTCCCAAGCGAAAAGAGTGCTTCGTCTAATGACATCGTTTCTCGCGTTTAGCTTCGTTGGAACGCTCAGAATAAATCCTGAGGCCTGTTCCAACATTTGCATAAGCGAAACAGACTGGAGAAACATCGTTTTGATGCAAGAAAAAATTGAAATAGCAAAATTGAAGGTGGTTGTCCGGTTGTCCATGCCTAAAATTCCCAATCGAAAGGACTACTTCCTCTGGTTACTTCGTTTCTCGTTTTTAACTTTGTTTTAACATTCAGAATAAATCCTTAGAATTAATAGAATGTTTGCAAAAGCAAGACTGCCTTGAGAAACATAGTTTTTATGCAAGAGAAAATGCTAATAACAAGATTGATGACGGTTGTCCCGCTGTCTGTGGTAAAAATTCTTGAACGAATAGACTAATTCGTCTACTGACAATTGACCATTTATTAATCATTTATTGACCGTCTACAGCCAAAACCATGTATGTACAGTGGCTCACGAAATTGATCAAACATTTTCCACAATTACTGTTCTTCCTCCACGCAAGTACAACAGACTGCCTAGAACATACAGTGGCGTACTTGAAATGTATCTTATTATAGACATGATAGCCTTGCTGCAATTAACAACACCATGTGAAAGAATTTCGAAATACTGCATTCGATTGATCACTTTCGTAAGTAACTGTATGCTCTATGAACATGCAAAAGCTCATTAGCATCTGAGACGACCACTTCGTTAATTTCCCTCGTGAATTCGTTTCTCGCTTAGGATAGACCCTGAGGCTTCTAAAATTTTGCATAAGTAACTTACAGTAACTTATCAACAAAAGTATGTAACAAAAATAACTTATCTTAGAGTTAGCTGTTCTTATTAAAAAATTCTCTTAACATAAAGGTTTGAACGTCCAGTTTCGAAACTGCTTTTGATTTCAAGATAACAATAAGAACATCCGTCCATCTTCTCATGTTCTTGCAAAAATACTGTTTTTCTTTCGTTGGAAAGTCGTTGGACTTTTCTGGAAAAGAGTGTCGAAAGTGGAGCACGGTAAATTCGGCGAATCCCTTGGCAAACTGGGTTAGTTTAGAGACTCCGCGGCTGCGAATTCGAAAATCACAAGAATAGCGATTCAGAGCGACGCTCTTTGCATGGCAAACAGCGTAACTGATACTATACACACAGGTAATGACACTTTGCATTCCAAACAAACGGACCTGCAATGCATTCGGGGAATTCGTACATAATTTTGCGAGCGAACAGTATGGAAGTTTTCAACGTGATCTACGGTCGCTCCATTTTCGATCAAACTCTATTCACTGGTTCATTTCTGTTCGAGAAGTGGCTGTTTCCTGATGGTCTAACAGTCCAGAAAATAAATATACGCACTTGTACACGGTATCGGTAAACCTTTAGCTATACAGAATTTTTCAGAAATAGCTGGCTAAACAATTGAGAATGTATACACATCTGGTCATCAGTGATCCTCAGGACACTCAACGAATTATTAAATGTCTCCTTTCAAGGATTCCACTCCATACAGAGTCATTCAAAGACAAGAGAAGTACTAATGTTTACAAAAATGAGAAGAAATAAATAACATACTGCTCAAAAAAATTAAAGATCACGCACTTAAATGGCTTACTGATCATTAAGCTATTTAGTGGTGTAAAAGATCCAAATATTGCACACAGCAACATCCAATAAAAATATTATTATCCCCTTGCATTACAATATTATTAATATCCAAATGCGCTACAGTTAACTATTTAAATGTTCAAGTGCTTTAATAAATAAAGAGCATACACCAAAATATACAATTCTCCTTTAATTATTATGTGACAGCCAAAGGATTTCCCTTTACTTTAGTTTTTTAGAAATAGTACAAATCTGCGTCGTGTTTATCTAATACAGAGGTCATAATGTATTATGATGTCATAGAGTGTGACTCGTTGTTATAAATCAGGAGGTTAAATTAGATATAAATTATATTTAATTCATTGCTGATATCTGATTGATTATATAAAATTATTGAAACTTCTGAGCCTCTGATTACCTTTAGCTTCCAACAAATTAGACACCTGGTAATCAGCGATCCTCAAAACCCTCAACGAGTTGACAAATGATTTTTCCAACGTTTCAAGCCTGCCAGCATCATTCAACAGAGCCAGAGTGCTCTGAATGAGACAGAATGCACGTCAACGATTGCTAAGATCAGCGAACTTTCAGTGTCGGCGGTCAAAAAGCGGTGAATGTCAGAGCTGAACGCAAAAACAGAAACCGTCGATGCCAGCGAAACTGCAACAAGGGTTTCGTTCTGGAGAACCAACCGGCACGCCTCTCCCCGGACTTCATCTTTTATTTACGAGGACACGCTTATCTCTTATCAGAGGGAATACACAAAAGGGAGTGGTAAGACATACGGGAGCAGTTTGTTTTTATTGCCGACCAGTTTGGATCGAAACTAACCGGATGCGCCTCCGCGGATTAATACGAAACTTTCGCCTCCCGTGTGTACGCTGCGTCGGCTGTGCACGAATTTGCAAAAGCGTGCGACGTTGTTGAAAAATCGCCGTCAAAAGTTTTCGACGATTGGCGTCACTAGACGGGAAACACTGTCTCTCGTCTAACAACTTAGGAAGCAGGTTTTTTGGTGTTTTGCCTGCATACTGAATTTATGTGTCTATAGCAGTTGTGCAATGTACACTTCCGTTCATAAGTGATAGGACACTTACCAAATTTAAAATAAATCTAAAAAAGATTATGATATTATTAGAGAATTCGAACAGACACTGTTCTATTTCAAAAGAAGTGTATATTCAATACTATATTGCAAATCTCACTATGAAAATCAATTGAAAAATCAAATAATCACACTACTACAGCCTCCTCGCTCGTTCATTACGGTTTTCACCAACTTTGGCATCCTATTTAGAAAGAGTAACTAATTCTTGGAAAAGAAGTATTGTTTATAACTTTGAAAATATTAATTTTTTGACCCATCTCTATTAGGACTTAGCCTCCATGTACTCTATGAGAGGAAACAAGACAAATGTATTATAGAAAGACAGCTCGTTTGAAGCTTTCTTAAAAAGTTATATCAAAAGTACGAAATACAAAGGAAACGGTAAGGATCTTGCAGCTAAAATTAATACTTAAACATTTGAATGGCTGAATCGGAAAATTATGTTGAAATATCGTACCTGCACTAGAGAAATAAAGCGTAATAGAACTGGCTGCAAGAATACTGTTCTTTCTCCCCGAAGATGGTGCATCGTTTCTCGAAATGTTGTAGTTACCGAGGGAAGAGCAAGGGTCGGCCATTAACGTTACTTTACTCGAGAAAAGAATCGATGTCGCGGATATTCCTAGTCTCCTCCGCATCACGCATTTCGTGTGCACCTTAG
Source organism: Macropis europaea (assembly GCA_916610135.2). NCBI lineage: Eukaryota > Metazoa > Arthropoda > Insecta > Hymenoptera > Melittidae > Macropis > Macropis europaea. The sequence goes on from OU744344.1 coordinate 27,134,072, forward strand.
ATTCATAAAACTTTACAGCAGGTCTAAGAATAGGTGAAACGAGTTCGCTGCGGAAAATAAAATCGTTCAAGGTGTTTTTCCGCATCGAAAAACGCGAGCTACAAATTTAAAATATACGCACAAGAAGAACGAAATATAGAAAAAGAAAAACTTTCATGTTCTGGAGATCTTACTGCGTAGAAATTTTCACAAATGTAAAGCTTCATTTTCCAGAAAATTTTTAGAAAAAAGAAGAGATCTGCGTTTCTAAATTTCTCACTTATAGAGATCCTTCAGAGTGGAAATTTAGCAAAAGAAGCTTTTCATATTTGAAAATGTCCATTTTCCAGGGATCCTTTAGAGTACAAATGATCACTAAAAGAAACTTTGAATTTTCAAGATCTTCTTTTTCCAGAGATCTTCCAAAATAGAAATTTTCACAAAGAACACTACCATATTCGAAAATTTCTATTTTTCAGGGATCCTTCAGAGTAGAAATTTTCACTGAAAGAAACTCTAATTTTTCAAGATTACCAATTTCCACAGATCCTTAAGATTATAAATGTTCACAAAGAAGCCTTTAATGTACAAAAATTTTCATATTTCAAGGATCCTTCAGAGTACAAATTATCACTAAAATAAACTGTGATTTTCTACGATTTCCAATTTCCAGAAATCCTTTCGAGTATAAATTTTCACAAAGAAAATTTCCATTTTCCAAAGATCCTCCAGAGTACAAATTTTCCTAAGACCTCTCGTTAACCCTTCAGTTCTTCTTCTCTATTTTTTTTTACTGCCAATGAAAATAATTGAATCCCTTCCCTATTTTCTCTCGCCGATTCACCGTCTGCGTCCGATTTTCCAAAAGAAAATCAGCTTTCCCTGGGCACGTTGCCGAACGAACGCTTAATTTTTTCTCCGACTGTCTTCCTTTGAAGAATTTACGCCAATGAAGAATTTACGCCAATTGGCCGGAAAAATAGAAGAGGAAACATTCGGATAGCGATGCACTACGCCATTAAGCTTCCGGATAATTGAAAGTCACGAGTGAAGTCGGAATGAATCCGTTTGTCTGCGACTTGAGGGATTTTCCGGGAACACGGCACTCCAGGGATGAAAGTGCACGACGTTTAATTTAACGAATACGGTACGGTCTAATAAGCGGATAGAATTTTAAAATAACAATTTAAAGTCTATTTATACTATGCATGGCTCTACTTTAATCTATAGATTGGTAGACGCATTTCAGAAATTAGGTTGAACGGAAAAACGTGATTTGAGGAGATTGAACAGGTTCAAGGGCACTTCTAGATTGATAATATTTCTGTTGGAAAGGCAACGACAGATTTCTATTGTCAGAGACTTATTTGTTAATGAAAAAGATATTGAAGAAGTACGCAATGTGTTTGCAAAATTATTTTCATATAAATTGGCAACAATAATTGTATTTTTTAACAACTTTGGGTGGCTTGAAAAGGTTCAAGGGCGCTTCAAGATTAGTAACATATTTTTTTTAAATAGAATATAGTGCGTTGTAAACTGTGGTAGAAAAAATTAATTCAAATTCTTTATAATATATTCACGAAAACTGTTTGCAATTAAACGACCCTGTGTATTTAATCAATTACTAGCTTGATTAAGAATTAGTCGACTGACGCCTGCAACACTATCAAGCACAAATCTACCTGGTCTCCATAAAATACTATTCACGTCAACGAAATAAATCTCACGAAGCATTCTTCTAAAAAATGTCTAAAAATATTACATAAATAAATATTCATTGTATCTAGTGAACATCTAATCAGATTAAAAGTGAGTCAACTAACACCTGAAACACAATCAAGCACAAATTTCTCTACACAAATCCTCCTGGTCTCCATAAAATGTTTATCGCTTCGACCAAATAAAGCTCGCGGAGCTTTCTTATTGGCCGGCACTTTCTGAGATCGTCACGCCAAAGAAGCTTTACGGCTCGCTCGTGCGCCACTCCAATTAATCGTGAGAGCAAAACCTCTAATCGACCCTATTTTGCATTATTCTTCTCCCCAGTCGCCCTCCGTGCCGCCACCGCCCACCGTTTGTCGCAAAATCGCTGACTCCGGTTTCGAATAAAATTTCCTTCGAGCCTCTAATTTTCAAGCATCTCGACTCGCTGGGTATCGATCGTCCGGACACGAGGAATCGCGAAACCAACGAGATCCGACACGAAGCGAACGGAACGAGGAAATTAAAGCGATTCTAATGAGAACGAGATAATTTTGCGATCGAGACGTCCTATGAGCAATTACAATCAAAAACTCGATAATAAAAATCAAATACAAAATTGCAGAAAATTGCTATGACGCAGCGTCAAACGAGAATTATCTCCGAGAAGAAAAGAAAATTTCGTTCTATTGTTTCATCGGTTTAAATATCGTCTGACAGGGATCTTTATTTGTTGAGGTGGAATCTATTCGATTTTTAAGCAGTTCTTAATTAAGAATTTCCAATTTGATTGATGGAGTATGTAGGTCTGAGGTATTGAATATTTTAAATAGTTTGTATTGGGAGCATTGTCGAAGGTGATTCATGTATGATGAGATGGAAGAAATTAATTTTACACGTTGGGATAGAAATGCGGCTGACCATGGACGATCTATTTTTCCTTAACCTTTGATCTCTTTCTGTATTTCCTATTAAAACATGTTCTGATTAACTGAATCTGTACATTGTGTATTTTGTAAATCTAAATATTCTGTAGATTATGTAATTTGTGAATCTAAAAATTCTGTAAATTGTGTACATCTATAAATAACTATACGAGATCATGAGGAAACAGGAATTCTGATATCACCGCATATTTGACCATACAGGGTCCATTTCTACTGAACCAATGGTCTCTGTTTATAGTTATGGTCACAGTTGTCTATATTAACAATAGCAACAAGAGCATAATAAGAAAATGTTTAAAAAACCGATACTGACAATGAGTCGAGAAGCAGCAATAGTAGGATGTGTCTGACCACGCACGAGCCGTTTCCCCTTATTCAGTGTTCTCCATCTTTGCTTGCAAATCTACAACCGTTGATATTTTCTATATTTCATACAATATAAATCGTGTAGGGAAACAATAAATAAAAGAACTGTGACAGAATTAAGAGAAACTGAATTTAAATTTAGAAAGTAACAATAGATACATATATCTGACCACTGACTGCCCATATCTCCTTGTTTTTAATTCAGTCTTCTATTTTGATATATTTCACAGCAACATTGAACAGTTACACGTTTTACTAAATAAAAATTGTTCAGATTAAAGAGAATTATAAGTAAACTGTGTCAGAATGACCAAAGAATAGATATTAATGCGACAAATAATAACAGAACCTGTGTCTGACCACGCACTGTCCATTTCCCTTTCTTTTTTTTCTTTTCTATAGTTCGCTGTTTCATTGCAACTTCTAATCTTTTCATTTCATCCAGTAAAGGGCATTTGGGATCGACAAGAACTAAAACAGCATTAAGAGAGAACAAACGATTCTAGAAACAAAAATAGAACTACGTGTTCGACTATAGACCACGCTGTTCCCCTTATTTTCGTCCTTGTCTCTATTCCGCTGTGTTTTACCGCAACATCTACTACTTCTTCATTTCATCGAACAAAAGTCGTTCAGTTTAATTATGACTACAATAGACAACTCCTTTCCCTTTAGCTTTTACACTTTTTCTTCACTTTCCTATATTCCTTCCTGCAGCTTTCTATATTTCCCCATTGTATGGATTGAAAATCGCCCAGTTTAAAAATGTGTTCAAAAGCAGACGATTCATTGTTCCTATACTGCGGCTTATTATGCAATTTAACATATGCAAGACGTTTAACAACGTTGAGTGCCAAAGTGAAACAACCATACCTATTCAGACACGATATAATTTACTATTTTTCATATAAATCTTAAACAGAAAAAAGATTTGAGTACTCAATCGTGTTCTTCTATTCCTACAATATTGTTTCAGTATGAAGTTTGCTGAGAATTTTGTAACAATCAATAATTATTTAATTAAATTAGATTTGAGGAGCCCGTCACCGGTGACCATCACGGCATTCAACGTGTTAAACATTTCAACAGCTAAATGCAATTCTGTCATACCTGTATTTCACCAGCTGCCTGGAAATAGGAAATATTGAGGTCTAAAAATATATATTTGTATAAAAATTCGCAATCCAGTTATAACGTATAAAAAATTGAACAGTAATGAACACTCTCTCAAACAATGAACAAAATCAATTTCCCACGAAACGCGGAATTTCAATAAAAATTTTGCTTGGAGGGCCATATCTAATCAAAATTCGGGCAATCCGCATACCTGCACATAAAAATATTCAAAAAACTATTCACACATTACACAGTGACTCACTGTATTGCTCAAATGAATAATACATTTCAAAAATCTTTCATTTAACGCTTTCTCAGAAGATTGTTATCTGTAACAAATAACATTTTAAATACACTCCCACAATGTATACTTAGTCAGTTGCACTAGAATTAAAAAACAAGAATAATTATCAATATTGTGAAAGTCACTGTAAAACATTCTTCTACATTTTCCAATTACACTGCTGTAATTATAAGACCATGTTACTCAAAATATATCATCAGAATTAAAAAACAAAAATAATAATCAATATCGTGAGGGGCACTGTAAAACATTTTTCTAAATTTTCCAATTACCCTGTTATAATTATGAGAACATGTTGCCTGCAACCATGAATGTAAATGAATTACAATAATCTTATGAATGCACGATGAAAGGATGATTCTGATAAGTGTATTTCCCCCGTTATCAACGCGGTGACGTGAAAATCAATTAACCACGCAATTAGGGTAACGCGTGCAGCGTGAGAGCTGGAGTTGTTCGAGCCAGGAATTTCCGAATTCACACAGAGAGAGGACGTGGAATTCCTTGTTTCATGGACGATCATACGTAAAGATAAGAATCCTAGAACGGTTCGAGTTACACGTCATTTCGTACCCATACATCTTGGACGATACCGTTCCCGTTTGTCGCTGATAACGATGATAACAGTCCATATCCCCCTGTGAAACGATGATTACACCAGAGGCGAACATTTCAATGAAACTTGCGATTCTTATCGAAATCTCCTTGAACCATCGACGCTCTGAATTTTTAATCTCTCCTGCCGTGTTTATTTCCATATTATTTTCAACGGACGTTTGCGTCATGGATGGAATGACGGTTTTTGCAATAATTAACGAACGTACACCGCACGGAGGTACAAAAACTTTATTAATTACGACACGCACGTCTGTTTGTTATTCATGTTTGTTAGTTGTTTATCAAGCGATTTCTTTGTTAAAAATTATGCTGGGTTTATGAAAAGTTGCGAACATTCTATCGAGATTCATAAATATACGTCGTTCAGAACTCAGGTTTTATGTTCTTCTTTTTTTCATTTTCAGAGGAAAGACACTTTTTAATTTCATTAAGAAAATTCACTGTTCACTAGTTTTGTGTTAATATATTCACTGTCGGTGAGTCACTGGGTCAGTTTTTACTCAGACACTCGTTGAGTGAATAAATGATAAATGAATATATCGGTGCCTTGGTAGAGAAAGGGCCAATGTCCAAAATTACTGCATTTGAGATTCATGTACCATTCAAATGAAAGTTATGAACGTTATCATAAAACAAGAGGCCACTGCCCTTCCACTGTTACAAGCAAAGTTACATTCTCAAGAGACCAATGTGTTACGTGTGTTACAATAAAAAGGTACTAATGTGTATCTTTTGTCAAAAAAGTGCAGTTCAGACGTTGACCCTCTTTGTGCTAATGTACATATATAAAAACTGTAAAATAAAATAAAGAAGGGCACAGTGAATAAGCTTTGCATAATATTACAATATTATAAAAAAATTGGTGTGTTTTCTAAGATATTTTAGTGCACCCTTTTATTATACAGGGTGTTAAAAAAAGTTGGGGTCAAACTTTAGGGGCATGTAGTACTCATCAAAACAAACAAAAAAGTGTTAATGAACATGGTCCAAATATCCTGATTTTGTAAATAACGTCAACGATGCGAAATATATTATTGTAAAGAAGAATAATTATTACGTTCTGGTGCAATGTTGGGTGTCTAATAAAAGAAACTTGAAATTGAAGATTCTTAGAATGTTTCAAGACAAGAAGATGCTCGTGATAGCCGAAACGAGAACGTCCAATTTCAAGGACTCCATTAGCTCGTATCGAATACGATTCTAAGCGATATCGAGGTCAATAAAATCGTTCTCGCGGATTATCATGGAGGTGCGGCCAGAAAAGTTCAAGTGGCCAGCTTTCTAACCCAACCTCACAGATTTCAAACTTCAGACGCCTGCCTGCCAATATCCAAGTTCAAACAACCACATTTTCACATAGGTCCAGAACTCACCACAATCAATAAAATGTAACAGAAATTCCACTATCTGAACTAATTAGGTAACATGATGTTCACTGAATCAAACGACCACATTTTCACACGACAAATGATGTTTTTTACACAGTAAACTGTTCCTCTCATATGTATGTTTACAAAACCAATTTCCTATACAGACATTTGAATTTTCGTTACTGGCAGATGTCATGCTTTCCTGAGTGAAGGGTTTGAAATTTCTATTTTATTAAATTTGTAATTTAATTTCTGACTTCACATGCATCTGATACTTTGGAGACTAAGTGTTGCATATACTGTTTATTCCTGTTAACTCTGAAACTGTTCAATATATCAATATATTATCCTTATAAGATGTGGAACAAAACAGAGACAATATTATTTTAATGGAGGTTCTCCTGTACTGATACAATTCACAACAAGACCATCTATGTGTGATACAAACACCAATACCATAATTCTACCTAATTTTTCAACCCCAGCTGTTACGTAACCCTTATGTGGGCATCCAACTTCATCTCCTCCCTCTATACTTAAAAGTTGCTTCCGTATTTAAAACTTTGTCAATCGATTTCTTAACAATAAAGATAAATCAGTGTAGGAAGACCCCAAATAATAAGCATCTAAAATGATTTGCCGAGAGTTTAACAGGAACTGCTCAAATTATCAAATGCCCGTGTAAAGGTTAAAAAATTATTTATCCCTCAGAACCATAAAGCCCGGTACCCAAATAGTACACGTCATAACATTTATATCTAACCAAACAAAGGTCACATATGATCCAACGTCTTCGTAAAACCTCTAACGAACCGAAAAATCGTAAACTGGAAACGTCAGAGAAGCAGTCGACCGATCGAAGCGTTCGAAAAGTTCAACCTTTTCGCAAGCGGGGCTAAAAATATCCTGGAGACCCGATTGAAGAGGGAACGAATGAAAAGGACGATCTACGAATTGACGAGATTCGTACAATTATCGCGAACCAGGGGATACGATTGAAAAAAATTGCGGAAACAGGGCAAAGAGGAGCGAGATGAAAGTAGCGTGAGTCAGCGTAAAGCTCCGACGAAACCGATAAGAGGCTTTGTTTAAATGATTCTCTTAGAGTGAGTGCATTAGGCGAATTTCGAGCAAACGGATTTAAAGAGATACCAGTTCAGGAGAGACTGAGGAAGAAAAATGCTACTCGGTTAAATGGTTGACAAAATAATCAGCCTGAGTCATACACAGAGGACAAAATAATCAGCCTGAGTCATACACAGAGTACAAACTGTGCCAGAATAGTCTATAAGTTGAAACAAGCAAGAAATATTGTATAAACGTAGGCGATTTGAAGCTTTGTTAAAAAGTTATAACAAAAATATGAAGTATAAGTTATTACGGTTTCATGTAAGGGTAGATGGATATTATCCACCCAGTTTATTTAGTAAAGCTATGCTGAAACATTGAAATTCTTAAGAATATTTCTTTACACTTCATATTTTTGATATGACACTTTAATAAAGTATTTGCGACTGTAAGTTTACAGAAGGTTTTTATGTTCTGTATAATAGCGGAATTTAGGCATTATTGGCACAGTTTGCCTGGAAATTTTTGAACATCCTGTACAAAAACTAAATTTCAATAACTATCATTTCTCAGAAGCCAAGCTGATCAACTCCCTGAAATAAAACGTAGAAACATGTTTACCACGATTGCAAGAATAAGGATAATAATGAAAAAGTACACCAAACAATGCGTCCAAAGGAGAATGATATAAAAAATGTTGGAAAGGATTACTATTCCGACGAGAAACACATTCATCGAATAACTGAACTGTCTCGGTAATAAAGTAAGAGCATGGGTGGAATAGAAACAAAGAAATAAGAAGATAAAAACGGTAAGGTGGTGGGCTGGAAATCTTGAAAAATGGCGTCCGCTACAGAGATACGAATAGTTACACGGAAAAGCAAAAAGCGTGTACTTTGACAAATCGAGGGACTTAAAAGGAAAAAAAGGGCTGGGAGAGCCCTCAAGGCTTCCTTAGATGATCCTGATTTACTGTACGCAACCACAACAGAGAACTTCCGGTTTCTTGATTTCAATACGATAAGACAAACGAACCAAGAATCAGTGTAACTCATCCATCTACGTAATAGGAAACTAATTAATCGTGGAAGAGGTCCACAGAACACGTAAACACTTGCTCGAACGAGGAGAAGGAATTTGGATGATAGCCGGTTGGCGTCAGGCCATCTTCAGTGGTCCACGATATCAATCACTTTAAATTATAGCACTAAAATGAAAAAGAAAAACCATGAAAACAGAGAATTATTCGATTTCTTCTTACTGGGTATAATTAATTAAGAGAAAACAATGTTTTTACAAGTTGTATCGTAGAAAATTGCAGCATAAAAAGTGATATAGCCCGTTCGTATTAAAAATAAATAAATTTTACCAAATTGACTACCACAGTGAAAACAGACATTCTTAGTCAGATACGACAGAAATTGTCGTTTTTAATATAAATCATACAGAAAAATAATGTTTACGTATTCAATCGTGTATGAATATTGCTAAAATCAATAGTCATTTAACCCACACAGCAGTCAACGTGTTATACGACTTTTGTGCTTTCTTCTCCGACTGGTTTAAGAAGTAATTTGAGCATCAACGGTTGCAAGAACAGTTTACGTTAGCAAAATTGCAGCCAATTAAGCAGTGATAAATCATTTTTAAGGAGAAGTTTTTGCAGTCATCATCGGCCTCCACCCCTTTAATATTGCAGACGCGAAGAGTGAACCGACAAGAAAATCTCTCCGGAAATTCGCGGCTCGATAAAGCGCGAAAGCTTCCGCTGAAGGAACGGAAGACTTTCTCGTCGATGAACATCCGATTGACAGGGATTTATATTTCGAAGGACGATCGAACAGGACGCCTCTAGCAAGGGTAAATATCCGACCGTTCCAAAATAACCGTCTGTGTCGAGAGTCAATAAAAAAAACTCTGGAATACACAATTTCCTCTGATTTCTGATGATCATACTCGATGTTAGGAAACTGCGTGGTGTATGGATCAGGTCAGTCTTCCATCGCACAACATATGTTACTCGTCGAGACGAATCGTTTACCAGTTTCAAACATAGATCTGTTTAATCTGAAACCCGAAACTCATCCGTGAGCCCCTAAATCATCATCCAACCTCTAAACTATCCGACTTCTTCTTATGAAACATACTTCTGCTCCGAATGGATACTAAGATTCACCTAAAATAGGGGACAAGCTTTCAGAAACTATACTGATTGATTCAGGAGAATCCAATACGTATCACCTATGACCTCAAATGAAAAGTCACATCAGATCAACATCCAAAAAAAATATTTTGAACTGTTTCCATTGAGAACAAGTAGTGTAATTAATCCTTCAAATTCTCTGTTTTCAAAATGATGTAGTGGATTGGTATCAAGCTACAGAACAGACCAATAGGAATTACCTATCATCTCAAACAAAAATTCACATCAGATCAACATCCAAAAAGAATGTAACACACAAACTTTTAAACTTTTTCGTCTGAAATTCTTCATTTTCTCTGTTCTCAAGGTGATTCCGATCGGCGGTACGAAGGTACCGAGCTATAGGAGAGACCAGTAGGAATCACTTATGACTTTACACAAAAGTTCACATCAGATCAACAATCAAAAAGAATCTAACACATATACTTTTGAACTTTTTCTTCTGCAATTCTTCAATTTCTCTGTTCTCGAAGTGATTCAATGCGATGATACCAAGGTACCAAGCTGCGAGTTACCTCGCCCTTTCACGGAGACATCCAACCCCTCCCAGAGACTTCGACGACTCGCGCGCGGCGATCTTTGCAAAATGATTAGAAACCAATCCGTACAATTTTCAAATACAAACCATCAGTGTCTTCCTCTTGACAAACTGCAGCAGCTGTTGTGCATCTTCTTCAGTTTCCACTTAGCGTTCGTTCCACGAAGGTCCATGTAACATCGAAGAAGTCACTCGAAAGGAGAACAACGTTGCAATGGAACTCGCGTTGTTTACTGTTGTCCGTTGTTTCTCTCGGTTTTAGATTTGTTTGACTGCGAAGGGCAGGTCGTCGCGTGTCGCGAGTGCGAAGGATCCACGCGTGTACGACGCGCGCGCCGCGACGTTCCGCCACTGACTGTCAGCTGCGTCGCGACGGGACGTCGTCGCCGCGGCCGAACGCTTCCGAGGACGTCCGAGGACGACGGAACGACGCCAGGCGTCTACGACCACCGCGTCAACTCCCGCGCAACCTGCAACACTGTCACAATATTTTGTTTACACGCTCTGTAACCTGATATATAGAAAACTGTGTTTAAAAATAATATTAGGCTGGTGCGTATAGATTGTTTTTCTGAAGTTTGAATTTCGCGAGATGGATTTATGTAGTAAACAATGTTTGACAGTTAATTGTTGTAGAGCATGTTGAAGAGGAAGGAGTTTCTTAGAATACGTGTGCATTAGTTGTCAGGAATACATATAATTGATAATTAAACACTTGGCAGCCATGTCGCTTACATGTGGGTGACACTTAAATTCAGTTGTTATTGATCTGACTACGGATGGTATTATTAAATATATCTCAAAAGGTCTAACAGGACCAATACAGAACTTTAAAGAATTACTAATATCATTGATTAAAAATGACATAATTTGAGATTATTCTCATGTTGTACCAAAGTCTAGAAAGATGTGTAGTTTTCAGTCTATTCCTAATATAGCATTTGGAGAAGGTTTTGTAAATTTAAGAAACGTAAAAAAAATAAAAATAGAGGAAATGCATTTAAAATTAACAGTAAAACAACCTGCATTGAAGAATAAATAGAGACAAATCTTACTGCATTCATTAGAATTGGAATACAAAATTTTGCCACATCGCCTTGTCCCCCGGATTATCACTTTTTCAAATATCTAGACGATTTTTTAAAGAATAAACTGCTTCGAAATGCAGAAGATGTAAAAACTGCATTCGAAGAATTGTTAAGTTCCAGGGCTGTTGATTTTTACAATAACGGAATAACGAAATTAGTTAATCGTTGGGAAAAGTGTAAAGAATCATATGGAAGTAATTTTGATTAAATATATCATATTTTGAAAAACTATATGTCTTTAACGTTCTATTTTAAAAAACATGTCATATGCACCAACCTAATAACATTGATTTTGTGTTCTTGCCGGGTCGTTCCTTCCTTTCTGGTGTGCAACGGCAGTGCATTTCACAGGCATCCCTCAAATAACGGCCACTTGATTCGCACTAAATCGCGAACAGCACTGACCACGATCGCCAACATATGTTGTTTATGAGGCTTCTTTTAGCACACTGACCGATAAGAATTATTAGGTATTTAACGTAATAGAATTTGTGATACCAGCCACTGGTGACCTCACAATGGTCAACGTGTTAACCGAATTTATTTTCCGTTTATTGATGTTTACACCTTGCTGGACTGGGCGTTATCTCGCAAGGCCGGCTGCGAGCTCTGTTTTTATACAATTTTTCAGCGGCACGCAAAATTTCCTAAATTTCTATTGGTTCGGAGCTACCGATGACTTCCTAACTTTCTATTGGTTCGAGGCTACAGAAGATTCTCTAAATTTTTATTGGTTCGGAGCTACTTCATTCATTTTCCATGAGTTTTTGAATTAAAAACAAGACATGATGTAAACATGCCTGCTCTATTGCGTGATATGTTTAGATTTTCTCATAAGGTGGAGATGCACGATGAAATATTTCATGAGATTTTCCTCTCATGAGACTTTACATCCTATGCATACGTATATGTATACGTACATGTATATTTAGTTGTTGCTGAGATTTTTGTCTTATGACACGTAAAATATCTCATCGTGGATCTGCACCTATAGACTCTCAGTTTTTCAAATAAATTGAAAAATATCTGCAAAAATTGACGTGTCCCGATTGTCCATTTCACTTTGGTCATTGTTTAACGTCTTTAAGTCTTTGTAATGTAATCATAATCTATATTGTTCTACTCGGAAGGGCCCATGGAATCATTTCGCGTAAAAACAACTGAATAATTATTAGTGTTGAAGCACAAAAAGCATTGAATTTGAAAATTTGCATTTATCGTTTCTAATTGATTTTTTTTCGAAAACTAAAAATGACGGAACAAACGGGTTGCAGATAAAAAAATTTATAAGAAACTCCTATTGAGTATTACAAATCAAAGTATTAAACAGTGTAATTAGGATCGTTTTTCGAAACACAATCTATTAAAAAATTTATTAGGCTAATCGACAATTTTTTACAATTGTAAATCGTGTTGAATAAGTATTAAAATTAAAAACTTACCGGTTTTTGCTGAATTGAATTGGAGGACGCTGCACAGAGCACAAACACCTTTGACGCCATGTTGGAACGTTTCTAACGGTTATACGAATGAGTATCGATTGTACATCGATCGTTTATCGATAATTTGAAACTGATGAATAATACTATTAACGAAAAGATACATTAAAACATAAATAATATACTACTCACGAGATTTTATAACGATCATCGGTTCAACATCGATATTAAAAACGTAAAGATAGAATTAATATGCGTGTGCAAATAATTATTCAAATTACGTAGACGAGTAAAATATTGCAGAGTACGTAAGAGACTCTAATGCCAACCTAAGGGCACTGGTATCGATTATCGATTATCAACAATTACTTATTATAGTTAAACATTCTGTATCATTAATATTTTATTATTGGAGCAAAGTATTGCAGATTACTCAAGAGACCCTAATGCCAACGTAAGGGCGTTGCTATCGATTACCGATTATCAGCAATTACTAACTTGTCGATGATAGGGTTAATATTTTAAGAATGACTGAAATATTGTAAAACACTTTAGAAAATTATAATCTTGCCTTAGAAACATCGCTGAGGACTACTTATGCAGATATCGTTTATAAATAATTCGCGTCTCTAGAGAATACATATGTATACTGTATAGTATATAATGACGCGCAAAAGTAGAACCACATTAAATACACAAAAATACATAAAATACAACAAATTTGAATTGCCGATTTAATAATACGGCTAACGATCATTAATTAAATATTAAAATGAGAAACTCACCAATAAAGTCGTTGGTACATCGATACGTTCAAACAGGAACAAAAGGATCCAAACAACACAGCACACGCTTCAACGTCATTTTGATAACTCTACCGTCGACTATCAATCGCGATTCGATAATTCAACAATTCAAACTCATCGTTAACATCGTTCATGCATCAGTAATACAAACAGCAACGAATAAAAAAACGTATACACAAGTAATAAATTTGTAACTGTTAACCTAGAAACGCTGCCAATGAATATCGATTACGTACCGATGATTCATTGAATAGTACAATCCTATAAATTAGACTATTATATGAATGATGCAATGAATAAAGCAAGCTATACACATGTAACTATCATCCGAACGTTAACCCAAAAATGTTGCTTATGATCACGATCGACAATATTATCGATCGTACACTTTACCTACAAAGTGTTATATAAAAACTATCATTATTTTAATGCTTCGACAGGGAGTACGTACGAATATTATTCTCATTGGTGTCCAATGCTTTTTCTTTTATACTTCAAGGTCACTTTATCACTGTTTCAAACGGAACATGCCATTTTTCTTTACGCGATCTTCCAAGGGTGTCCAACCTTGGATTAATATCAGAGACGACATCTGGCATCGACACAATATACAGGGTGTTCAGAAACTATTTGTCATAGCTTACAGGATGATCTTGTGCGGCAAGTTAGACGGACATTTGCAAAAACAACCTATCGCGACATTAATTAAGGACCCGAAATTGAAGGTGAACGCTTTTTTAAGTCTATATATTCTAGTTATTAAGAGAATAAAAATTTCTTTTAACCATAAATCGAATTTTTTTACGAAGGTATCTGGCATGAATGGGAAGAAATGGCTGTAAAGTGAACAGATGTTGGACCTTTTTTAAAAGAACGTTAATTGTGCAAAAAAGAAGTATATGTTCAGGGTGGTACAGTAAATTCAAACGAACAAGTAGTATAGGCACAAACCAGATCCAGACCAATCACGGAACACGCGATAACTTAGCACTAGAGTACTGTAAGATTTCGGTTATCCGAACTGTAACTAGCGAAAGGATGAATCGCATTGTAACTATATTTCGCACAAAAATTATAATTGTACACAATTAAGAATACTATCATTAATAAGAATTTTAGCTTGTAACTGACATAGGATGACCTCTGTTCGGATAACCGATGTTCCACTGAATTTATAGTATACTCACTGTTACTACGTATTTTAACTAAGACAATCAATATGCAATTTTGAATGAACTTTTACACAACAACATACACGAACTTTTTATCTTCTTAATAACTAGAATGTGTAGAGTTAAACAAAAATTTCTCCTTCAATTTCGAGGTGTTAATTAATCAATTTTGCTTCAGGTTTTGTTTACAAATATACTTCCAACGCGACGCGGAGAATCGCCTCTCTAACCCATGACAAATAGTCCCTAAACGCCTTGTACCAACGACGGGACAGCTCAATGAATTTTATGAGTCATAAGTTCACGGATTCGGAGGAAGATTCTTGCGATTGCACCAACGTCCGGAGCATCCTGATCGTTGCAAGTGTAGGATATATAACAACATTTCATCAGCTCTGTCTGCGGATAAACGAGTCGCGAATGCTGAAGAATGCAGTTGGCATCGAAATTACATCCCGTTCGGCGAAAACAATACGAACGGAATAAGAACTCTCTGTCCGTGGAGAGCTTTAAATTTCAAGCAGCAAGTGCTTGCGAAATTGCTGCTCCTTCGAATAACAATGCACCCTGCACAATGAGGCTAATTTCGCGTGACCCGCCATCTGTATTTTGTCAACGCTATCGTTTGAATATTCTCCATGTAAATCTACGCGAATTAGCCCTTCATCATAACGCCATGTGACTTGGGAGTTACTTACCTATGTATCTATATTTTTAAGTCTAATTTTGTTCTTAAAAATTGATCAAATTTACATTATATTGTTGCAGAGACATCCAGACTAGGCCATTCAAGATCACTCTTATTATACTATTCATTCTCACCTACCTAAATTGAAAAAAAAGCAATCAGTGTTGGACATCACACTTATGTTAGAGTGACTCAGTAAATGAGTGATCTTGAAGTATCCACTTTCAATGTCTGCGCTACCAACACAGATAAATATCTCTTCTGAGATCAAACGAGTCCACTAAAAAAACTTCAAAGAATTCATGGACGAATTTCTGCACATGTTTGCAAAGCTCTATCAGGCTGGCTCACGAAGAAATGAGGATTTCACGACGGGGAAGACAAATAGAATGATCAGATCTGTTGCTATCATTCAGATACTGTCACGAGTCTCTCGTGCCCGCTAATGAACTTCAGTCGACGATGAATAAGCTGTTTGACGCCGTGGGTCAGGCTCACACTGTAATGGCTTTAATTTAGATAGCGATCAAACAATAGCTCGGACTGGTCATTAGTTACCTCGCAGGGGCGGATTATTCATTGCACCGTGCCTAGCTGTGTAAACGTGCGACCGAGTTGTGTGAAAATTTGAAGAATACCAAGCGATCGACGTTAGCCAGTAGTATAGCAGTATATTAAGTCAGACTACGTCTGGAGAAGTTTAACAGATAATAACATAAGGTGGTCTAGTCTTCTAACAATTAACCTTTTGAATTCGAAGATTTGTACACCTACTGGGTTGTGTCTTAAATAACTTCCGATTTGTCTTCTTAAATTTATTACACTATTTATTCAAGAATAATTGTTGTTGCTTTTGCAGCATGTATAAGGTACAGAGAAGCTACCCTCTAATATGGCGCAACAATTTGTAAGGTGAATAAACTATTTGAATTTTTAAAGAATAAAAAATCTAGTGTATGTTGGAAGTTATTTATGACTCAGCCGAATAATATACAAACCCAGAAACGCCAGTATAACTTCAAAAAGAGGGTATATTTTATTCTAAATGCACTAGTTTCACCAGTGTGTCCGTGGAATCGATGAAACTGAACAGCATTTTTTTAGTGATCTATATAAAATACAAAATTCAACATTAATGTATGTTGCCTCAGAGGCTCCACTCGAGTGCAAAGGGTTAACCCTTTTGGAAGTAGACTGTTTATAGTACATTTTACTCCAACACGTTTCATTAATGAAAGCATTTTTTTTCCCAGAAATATCCTGTGTACCCAAATCTGTACACTCGTCTCATGAATAAATACAATAAAAACATTGAAGAGGCTGCAGAGAAGTATAGTCAATATCAACGATATTACACTAATCGTTAACCGGTAGGATATCATGCAATCGGAGTATTCGCAGGACTCAAAAATGGAACTATGATGGACCCCACGCACGCAGAGATATCCCGTTGAACCGGATCTCCGTATTCATCACCTCGCGTCGATGGGACCTAGAGTTGCGTCAATAGCACTTCGCAGACATCGCGCGGGCATTGTTTAATGTGTTCGCGATCGTAATTAAACGGAGGCGAACGCGTGACAACGCTCAAAGCCTCGGGATCACTGAAAGTTTCAGCGAATTAGAGATTGTATTCTCATGAAATTGTCCGAGCAGTAAGCCGTCCGACTCTGCTACTGCTACTTGTACTATTGTAATATCAGAACAAATATTCGTAGTTTTAAGTTTAATTTTAAGAAGTACACCGTGACCCATTTTAATCTATAAACACGAATATTTCGATAACTACGTTGAACTGAAAAACCTGCTTTTGGAGGGTTAAACGAGACAGAAGTACACACTAGTACCTGCAGGTGAAAATTCACTAATTATACACCTAGCATATTTTTTTCTACAAAATGATAGTGCGTAACGAGGCGAGTTCAAGGCCACATATGTTGCATGATTTTATTGGAAATCGACGAAACGTAAATCAATATTTGTGGGATCGGGATCTCCAGACCCAACATAAGAGAAATCGTGAAAGTAAGGATGTTAGCGGACTGACGGTAGCGTAGTGGGTAAAGTGGCTGGCTACCAACGTAGAGGAACTGGGGGTTCTAGTTCCGGTGCCGCGGTCCCCATTTTTCACGATTTCATATTTAATTTGATGAAGTAACGTAAGCATCTCAAACTGACCGCTGCGACTCCGAGTAGCGACCGTCAAAGATCTAACAATAATGACATGGCTATCACAACAGTAACGAGTGATATCTTACTATTGCGCCAGTATCATTTGTAACAGAAGACAAAATGAGTAATTAATCGTCAACAGAAATTGTTGACCTTTAAAAAAGAGAAAGTGTGTGTGATGAGAGAAAAGCAACGCTAGGACAAGGACTGTTTCTCGACGAACGAATAGTTATGGCGATGAGCGAATGAAACAGTTGACCTTCCTCGAGCTAATTGTCAAGGTGTTTTTAAAGCTGTCTTAAGTTGTGCTGCGGGTCGTTTTAACCCTTTGACTGTTGTCGTTGGCTACAGGCGCACGACAAAATTGCTCACCACGTACTGCCAACGCCCTTGGGCGTTCGGTGCAATGACTCACCGTGTATTGTTAGAGCTCGGCCGCACGCAGTGTTCGCCTCAATCACAAATAACCCGCAGTCAAAGGGTTAAAAGTTGTATATTTAATTGGCAAGCCGTATTAGTTTTTTGTACATTGAATTCTATTCTTCTATGTCATTTTCCTAAATAAATAAATATTATATATTAAACCTACACTAGCAACAGGAAGATACTATCCGTACCAGAGTCGAAGGTTCTTGAAAATTCATGCTGTTCGGGAAGACTGACGCGGTAGAAAATACTCCAGAGACACTGAAAATCTCAAAACGCCAGATAGAATTCAAAACTTCGCATACGTTCCGCGCGTCCGAGTTTCAATGTGGCCTGGACGCGAGACAATGATTGATTTCCACAGAAATATGATTCCCTATCGGATTACGCGTTTCCCTTCCGGTCGTACATTAGCAGATACGATGCTGCTACTGGAAAGAAAGATCCGGCCGTCCATTATCCTGGCACCTTTCCCGAAATTCCTCGAAGGGCGGCGAATCGATCGCCGCGGCGAAGGACGACGTAGAGAACGGGACCGTAGGCACCTGGACATTCGATCAGCCGCATTGCGACAATTTCTTGGACCGTTGAAAAATTGTGTAATCAAAGTATCTTTTGAGACAGGAGACAGGCTGATGATCAACCTGATCTTTTAGCATTAAACCGGTTGACAGCCAAAGTTGTCCATCGGAAGCGACGATAATCCTGATTGAGTTTGAGATTCCAGCACGGGAAGGTATAGTGTTCTTGCTAATGCTGGATCCAGACTGGGCAGAACTGTTCGCGAACAGTTTGTGAACTGCTCGTGAACAGAAACACCATCGTGTTCACACTGGAGCTCGCGAACAGCTCACTAGCAGATCACAAGCAGTTACAGGCTTGTCCGCTCGGTGTTTGCGGGCAGTTTGCTGTTGATCTTGCTAGAGTGCACATTTTTAGATTTTATTACTAGTCGTAGATCGAATACAGACTGAAGCTTGAAAGCGAAGTCATCGTCAAATTCACCAAGAACGTGTTGCAAACGTGTCCAGACACGCATTGAGTTCGCGAACGGACCCTTTCATGTACCGCCACCCGAGCGAACATTGTTCGCAGTTTGCTGGCCAGTTCGCTGCATCCTACTCGCTGTTCACAAAAGTGTCCATACTGCCGGCGAACATAATTTGCGAACTGTTCGCGAGCTGTTCGCGAACAGCAATGTGGACTCGGCATAACGGGAACTGGCTAAATGGGGCTGGTTAACACGAGCCTCGAGCATATTAGAACGATACCGACGGAATAATTATTCCCGACGTCGGTTTAGTACTACAAATGGGCTAATTACGCGACCGTGCTTGGAATCGTCCTGGTTTGAATAACGTCCTCGCATCAGACAAATCCTGGATAAGAGATAAGGTTGACCGGTGGATTTTAAGAGCCAGTTATCAGAGCACAGTCACGGATAAATGGACGAGTAGGAGCGTGAGAGGGTGATTAATTGCGAGAAGATAATGGGTTAATATTATCGTAGAACGTCGATTATCATGTACTTGCACGATCACGGAAAAGTGTGGGTACGAAGATAACTGTTCAAGTTGGTTTAAGTGTTAGTCGTATGTAAATGAAGGAACCAAATATGTGTACGGAGCAATGTTACGAAAACGGGTGGGCCAAATTTTCGAAAATTAAAATAATAATGTAAATTCAACCCCAAATTGTTTCGATGTACTCCAAGACTATTTACATAAATGAAAAAGTCATTTGTGTAAGCCAGATAAGACCACGAAAACCGATAAATCAAATTTCAAAATATCGAATTATCAAAATGTAATTAAAAATTAAAATAGTAATGTAAGTTAATTTCGAAATTGTTTAGATGCACCCGAAGACTATATATGGAAACGAAAAAAACAAATATGTAAACCAGGTAATATCACAAAGACTGATAGATCAAATGTTAATGTATCGAATTAATACAAAATAATTAACATCGAAAAATGATGAACAATTAAAATAAAAATGTAAATTAATTACGAAGTTGTTTGAATATGCCTGAAACCCATGTAATTAAAACAAACAAGTCGAATATATGAACAGGGAAAAGTCATGAAAATCGATAGATCAAATATCAAAATATCGAATTGATGAAAAATAATTAACCTTTTACGTACTGTACGCTACTATAGTGGCTTCCGTCTGTGTCATCTTTTTGGACTGTACGCCATTCTAGTGGCTTGACGCTGACAAGTGAATTGAGACAGACATTGTGAGTCCTCTTTTTGAACGATATGCCACTATAGAGGCTCACTTGTTTTTTTATAGTCATGTACATTACTTATATGCCATAGAAATAATTTAATAATTTTATCGATACAATTTACATTGTTTATTAATTACGATATTTATACGTCGTTTACGCACAGTCCGCGGAGGAGCTCTCCGTACAGGGGTACAGCTCCATGACCAGCCCCCCGGAAGCTAAAACGTTAATTAGATATATCCCGAAAATGTATAAACTTGCTCGAAGATCACGTATTTTAACGAAAAAATCGAATATGTACACCGGATGGAGTGACAAAAACCAATATATTAAGTTGAAAAAAATCAACTTAATTAATAATAAATAATATCAAACTGTTGTGCAACGATAGCGTCAATAATGATTAAACGCGATGAATATTCATTAGAAAAGATTTAAGAGACGATTAAATGCGAAAACGAAATAGGTTAAGCAAAAGCTGTCAAACGATGTTACCTGTATGAACGTGAGACGAGGCGACTGAGCACCCGCGTTGAAGTCAGCGCTTGCGCCAGGCGCGCGCCCCACAGTGCATACGGAACCGTTGGAGCAGAGAGCTTCACAGCATGCTCAACGCACAGCACGAAACACTTTCAAAGACTCACTCGCGCTCTGACCTTCATACTGATAACGCTTTTGACAGCTGGGGGGGGGGGGGGGGGGGCATCGGACTGAATCCGTTTGCCACAGAACAATATTAACAGGTTAGGTCATTATCTAAAATGTCTATATTGGTCCTTTTTAAAAAGTCAACTTTGCAGTCGGTCATTTCCCTTTTGTCGACGCGTAGCAAAGATCTCAAATCTAGCGAGAACTCAATTCCCATATCAGTCAATCTCTTGATCATCTCCCTTGACAAGGAATGGTCAAAAGGGCAGCCAAAGAATATATGTTTCAAATCTCCAGTGATCGCCCCATCACATCTACAGACTGGGGAGTTCATGATCCCGATTTTATACAAATGAGAAGGAAAGCAACCGTAGTTCAATTTTAAACGAGAAATCATGGAAGAGTAATTCCTACTCACAGAGTATTCGCTTATATGTCGGATCCATGTTGGGATTTAAGGATGGAAAAAACAGTACGTATTGTGAGAGTTCCTGACAAAATTCTACCAGGACTTGTTCCCAGACATTCTACATTCATCATTAGCGAGGTTAACCAGATCGTCAAGAGTAACAAAAGGATCAGTGTTAGTTAAGGCGCATGCTTCTTTAGCCGCCATGTCAACTATGGTGTTGCCATGTATACCTGCGTGCCCCTTGCGCCATATCAATCTAACTGCTACATAGTAGGGGCAATTAGAAATGTGGTATCAGGAAACCTATCTGACGCAGAATTTCACCAGCTTCAAGATGGTATACCTCAATCTTCGTAGCTGCAACAGGAACGCCAGAAATTGAGGAAAACTTTGTGGGTACCTTCGTCGACCATGTTTCCAAAATCGACACTTGTCCAAAAAGTTCGTGGCATGTCTCTGGAGTGGGACAGAGACGGGTACCTGGGTACATATCTGACGCGGAATTTCACCAGCTTCAAGATGGTAGACCTAAAATCTTCGTAGCTGCAACAGGAACGCCAGAAATTGAGGAAAACTGAGCGCGACAACTAACCGGGCAGGCTTCGGAATCGCCACTTGTCCAACAACTCTGCTTCTTCTCTCTGGAGTGGACCACGGACGAGTACCAGGGTGCCTACTTGACGCAGAATTTCATGAGCTTTAACAGTCGCACGGCGGTGGTTCTTCAATCTTTACGCGTGTTCTGCCTGTCTCGTAAGCTTTTTATAGAGTCGACGTTGCGTTGAGAGCCCGAATTCGCTATTTATCGTTTCGTCTCACGCACTCGTTGTTTTGGATGTCTCTTTTCGTTGCATAAAAAACGTGTGGGTTTTCAATTTAGCGAAACTCCCGAGCCGCGGGTCGAGTAGGCAAAACTCGGACGAGATCTAGCGGGTTTTCGAAAGTATGAAACACATCGGGATCTTGAAATTATCCGACTGCGTACGAACATATGCAGATCCCGAAATTATTCGACTGCATATGAACGTTTCGGGACCCCAGATCATATCACAGGCGTATCGAGATCCCGAAGTTATCCCACAACGTACGGACGATGAACGTGTATCGGGATCCCGAAAGTGCTTACATATTATTATCAACATACATATGTATACTCCGCATAGAAAAAGCTCAAGACTATTGGACTTCGATCCGAGTCATCTTACGAATATTATAAATAGTCTCAGTTTTGATTCTAAAATGCCCAATTTAGATAAAGATAACAAAGCCCGCAAAAAATTGTCTTGGTATAGCTAATGGCGAAGTTAACTTATCTGTTACAAACTCATATTTCCTAACTTATTGAAGATACAAAAAATGTTTTATATGGAATTTGTATGGTACGAGGGGGCACATCTTTTGGCGAAGACAAATTTTTCTTTACATTATTGTTTTAAGAGATATGAAGGTCAAGTTCGTTTTTTTAATTGGAACTACATATTTTTCTTCAGGTCATTTAATAGTGATTCTCAAGACAAATTCACTGACCCTTAATGTGTGCACCCGATTTTTTCAAAATTTCAAAATTTCAAAAATTGGGTGTGCACCCAAATTTATTGATTTTCAACGGAAGAAATCCGGCCGAAGGGTCAGTGAATTCGTCTTGAGAAGCATTATTAAATGACCTGAAGAAAAATATGTAGTTGCATTTAAAAGAACGAACTCGACCTTCATATCTCTTAAAACAATAATGTAAAAAAACATTTGTCTTCACCAAAAGATGTGCCCCCTCGTACCATGCAAATTCCATATAAAGCATTTTTTGAATCTTCAATAAGTTAGGAAATATTAGCTTGTAACAGATAAGATGGGACACCCTGTATATGTACTCATGAATTAGAAAGAAATAGATATATAAATAAGAAGATACACGAATTATGTTCAGGGTCTACATATGACGTTATGTATATGATGACGTAACGCAGTACACTATAGTCGACACTAACGTATCTATCCTGGAAAATATTCCGTAGGTAATATCAATAAAATATTCCAATCTTGAAACAGTTACATATGTTGTAAAACTCAATAAATAAATAATTATACATTCGGTAGTGTGATTCCAAGTCGCATTCGACAGTAAGTTAATCAATCAGAGTTATTTACATATCCCTTGCTTGCCCGATAAAAAGAATAAGATTCATTGGAATCTCTAATTTCGTTTAAGTTTACACAGCGATAAGTATCTAAAAGACAGATAATTGTTTCAAAATTATATGGTCCACCCTACATGCGGTTCCGAGAAATTCGAAGTCTGGGCGGTTAAACAACCGTAAGAAATATGTGTATGCAAGATATATTTTGACATTGCAGTACTAGATGGAAGCAAGTCAGTAGCATCTTGTTAATTTTCCACGCAGATTGTTCGACTTCGATTCTCTTGCGATACACACGTGTGCTTAAGTAGGTACATTGCGATGCGAACTTTTCGTCCCTTGTATTAAAACTGTCATATGTAATAGAAGGATGAGAATGATGGAATGATAGAAAATAGAATATCGCTCTGCAACCTGATGCATCGGGCTTGCATGCTGTTGTTGAGAATCCATAACACGTGCACCATATCGTGTTTTGAGAAGGCCATGTGGTTCTGTGGTTGGAATGCAACCCTCAGAAAAGATTCTCTTTGACGAAGAGAGTCAACAACTTTTGTTAAAACTCCAAGTGAATAGTGCTACAGAATGTCTAGTAATATAAGAATGGTTAATAATATAAAATTACTTTTATTATTGCGATAAAGAAACGAACGCGTGCTGAAAAAGGCATTCTGTAGCACTATATTTATTTGGAGTTTATGAATATTGTTCATAATATTACATATATTCTCATTAGGATACTTTCTGCATGAGCATTATTATCAATGTGAAAGTCGAAGAAAGGTGAAATTAGAAGTCAGGATTTCAAACGAGTCAATGACTGACAGAACGGCCACGTGCGCAAAACGCTCAATGGCGCTGTGATCCGCGTCACAGAACCTCGAAACATAACAGATGGGAACGCCGTTTTTCGTAGCGTCTCACGGGCGACAAGAGTAGGGTTAACAAGTATTGTCACAGCCGACTCTAGTACTAGCCGTGCTGAAGGCAAAATGGCAACAGGGCGGGAGTCCGGTTTCGATATACCTAACCCAACTACCATAACAATCTCCCACTACCCACCGGCCTTCGGACTCCCGGCTACACAGTCTCCCTCTACCGGCCTTTCGGTTTCCCGCCTATCTTTCAAATGTTTATATTAATATAGTCATGAAATTCTTTAAATGTGAAAAACGGAGCAATATTCCAAGTGATTTATTTATTTATATTAACTCTACAGATTCTTATTTTTGTGTATAGCACATTTATTTAATATAATCTATAGCATTTTTGGACTTTTTGTTTTACATATATTTTTTTTATAAATTTCATATATTCATCAATAATGCCACGGCGTTGCTGTGTTCCCAATTGCAAGGGAAATTATGATAGTATTTTAAAAGATAATAATTACAATTCTATATTTTTATTCCCCAAAAATGTGCAAAATATTAGATTAAAACATATATTTACAAAATCGGCAAGTTCGTTTTCTTTTACTGAAATCAAAAATAAATTTCGAATTTGTGATGATAATAGTAACGATCTTCATGATCTTTCCATTGATGTAACTTGTTTTTTAGGAATCTTCGATTCCGCATATTTGTCCGATTGTGTTGTTGATGATTCCATTAAAATTTACACATCCTGGTATGGGTCCCATTCTGTTGCTAAAAATTAAATTGCAATATATGTCGATTATTAATTGTGGAGGATAAAGGTAAAACTGTAGGCAATATATACTTTGGTCACTTACAAAGACAGGGCCTTTCTGTTCCCACTGAAGAAGTGATAGCCTCATTTATTCATATGTATGCAATAATGGAGGCCATAATAAATGATGGTTATTTGGAATCTCAATTTTTGCAATCTAAAAATCATAAACATATTTTATATAAATTAATATATATTAGTATTCAATCAGATATACATTATTTAGCATTTTCAGATACATGCGTTTGTGGTGAAGCTTATCACAGTATTTTGTTTAAATTATTATCAATTTTTTCAAATATTTTGTTAAACGATTATGTAAAAGCTGTAAATAATAATCAGTTGGAAACGCGTGCAGACATTACTTCTAAAAATCGTAAAATTAAAAACTTTTAATAGGAACTAGATTTTCAATGGTTTTTTTAATTTCACTTTTCTTAAAACATTAATTTGTATATATATATTTAACTTATTCTTTTCAATATGTTTTAATACATTAATAGAGTTTTATTTATTTACTTAGTATGTACTATTTCATAAGAGTTAAGGTTTTACTAGTAGTATGTCAAGAGTATGTTTCGTTATTAATATTATTCAAGATTATTTATTATTATTATTTCAAAATGTAATACTTTATTTCTTTATGAATACAAAAGTTATGTTTTATTTAAAAATATTAATTTTATTTTATAAAGTGGGATATGGCTATTGGCGAACCACCCATTATAATAAAAAAAGGTAACGCGCCATGGTAAATACCCCTAGGGTGGTGAGAAAATTTTCCACGATTATAATACTGTCCTCTAACACGATTTTATAATTAACTGCATAATTGTTCCTTTCAATAACTAATTATGCTAACCTCTTTAGTCTTTTCCATGAGTTCATTTAACCTATTTGGCTTCGTACCAATAATTTTGTCTATTTCAGGTCTCTATTAACTTATACATACCTTTAACAATTTTTAAATCCTTCAATTTGGTTCAAAGATGGTTTGATCTTGTTTCACAATTATATTTTCTTGAAATCTCTGTAAATATTTCAAATATAATGCATCACAACACCAAACTCGTCCGAGAGTGCACAAAATATATACCACATTTTTAAGGATTAGTATACTTCTCTATTACTTCTACTTACTATAATTATGATATTTATATATTACTTATACATAGTTAATAAAAAATACTGTATATTAATATAATTTTATACAACAAAATGACGTTAATTATAATGCTGAGTACAAAACTCTACTATTGAAAATAGGACTCCCGATCCTCACATAAGCGGTGTTGCCACGTTCATCAGCACGGCTAGTACTAGAGTCGGCTGTGGTATTGTGTTCAGCGGTATAGATTCAAGATACTTAAATATCTCGACAGACAATTTCGAGGTACAATTTCAAGTCTTCTCAGAATCAGCAATGATTAGGACTGGGAACATCGTTGGATAAAGATGAGCAAATAGAGGTGTCGCCAGAGGCCGCTGCAGAGGTCATCGGCATCGCTATTCGACTCTTCACTTTCGCGTTCTTGTTCTCTTCTTCATTTTTCTTATCCCGTTGTCGTTGCGTCGCGTTCTTTCATGCGTTCATTGGAATCATTCTTGTTTAGTTAATTTCGTCAACGTGCAGCATCGTGAAGTGTCGTATTGTTAAGTTTCGTGTCCGGTTGCAATCTGCTTGGTTACGGTGGCGTCCCCGGTGCCGCCATCATAGTTTATTTTTCCGGGAGTCAGTCTAACCCAATCTCGATCAGTTGTGAATTGGGAAAGACCTGAAAGTGGAACAGTCGCATTTGTACAAGCTCTATTTTACAATTTGATAGACAGTAAACGTATTACTCTCGTGGTGAAAAGATTTGGTGGTGTGCTGCTGAGACGGACAGTGGAAGTTTCGTCGTTCTAAATGTATGTTTCTTCCTTCAGGAAGTTTAGTACGCTTGTGACAAGTTGCTTGCATTAGAAAAAATGCCAAAAAATCGGTTAGTCACGCGTTCGGTGACTGCGAATCGACCGCCTCACATGACTTTAAATTTGGAGTGTGCGGAAGAACCGCTCAGTGAAGCACAGTTAATGTTACGATTAGAACTAAAGGAAAATTACGACAGAGTGTGTTCTCCTTTCTCTTTTATACAATATTAATTTCAATGTAACTATCGGTTTTACATTCAACTCTTAATCACTTTGCTTCTTCGCATTCCTATAGGTTGCTGCCACTTTGGAAGAATTGGTTAAAGATCATGGAGGTAAACTGGTTTGCCAAGCAGGCAATGTCAACGGTTATCAATACACATTGTAGGTATCATTTTCTACATAGACGTTATCTTTTCGCACGCGCTGCTCTTTTAGCAAACTCAGAGTTTGTATCTTCTCGTATACCAGGCCTCCAAATCCTGCGCAAGCAGTGGTTAAAAGTAATCCTCAAGCCCTCGTGAATGTGGTAAGTGTTTATGCGTGCAAGAAAAAATGACAGTTGTATATGTATTCCAACATTTTCCAAATTTACAGAATCAAAATAAAAGTCAACCCATCAAGCTGAACGTGTTGAACAACACAAATGGAGGGCAGGCTGGTAACATTCAGTTGGTTGTGGACTCACGAATGGGAGTTATTCTGGGATCTGTGGCTCAGCCTCAAGGTAGCATATCTTTTAATGGATTTGATGTTGTATATGCAAGATATTAATGCTTAAAATATCATAAACCATAGGATCCACTATGACCACTGCTGCATCTGGATCAGTATCCACTTCAGCATTGACACCAACATCTATGTCTACCCCCACAGGTTCCACTATATCCACCAACACTCATTCCCAAGCAGAAAACGTACGATCGATAGAACTATTACACCGTTTTATTCGGAACATACTAACAAACTACATTACTTTAATAAGAATGTATTGATTTTTCGTAGTACAAATACACTCGGTCAGGGCGCAGAACGAAGGTTCTCCAAGTGCAGCAACCAGATATAATAGAAGAAGTATGTTATGCATAACTATTCTTCCGCTTACTATTTTCGTTTTCATTCGATTCATCGTCTGATTTTGTTTACGTAGCCTACACTGCTTTCACGTGGGAGACAAAAACTCGGATGTCCAACCCACGTTGTTACCCCAAGTAAGTTGTAAACGATCACCGCATGTACACGTTTCATCAAGTGCAATACACGTATGGAAATTAAATGGCATCTTTTTAGCTACTACCAGTCCTCAAGGCGTAACTAATCTGAGAATAAAAACAGTAAGCAAACAACAGGTTACAGCGGCGGTAACGACAAGCGCAGCTGCTGTGTGTATAGCACCGGGTGTGGCAGCAGGAACGGGTGCGGGAACGGGTACGGGTACGAGTTCAGGTACGGGTTCAGGTACGGGTATCGGTACTACTACGGGTACGGGTACGGCAACGAGATTGTCAGTAACGAAGCCAACCGAACAGACGAGCATCGGTGGAATATCGGTGGGGAGTAAAAATATAGGTTAGAAAAAGATTTGTTGCTGAATAAGACTCATCATGATTGTCATATTGGACGAATAGGATCGTCAGTGTTCGTTCCACTAATCTTTCGTTTTAGGTTTCGATCAAATCGACGAATCAAAGAAGAACCTTCCAGATGGTCGAGAAGTTACTTTTAATAAAATGAACGGTGGTAGGACATTTCCTTCGCTAATCGTAGTGGCTAGACCGAATCTTCGTACCAAAGATATCGCACCACAAATCTCTCAAAAGGAAAGGTCGGAGTTAGGTATTTGTCAATGGATAATATGTAACTATATCGGTTTTCTGTAAACAGTTGGTACATACGTTTGTACTTCTTTTTAGATATCAAAGTGAAAAGCGTACTGATGCTGTCTGCTACAAAATTTGCGGAATGGTTGATACAACAAGGTTTGGTCAAGTCCGAACAATATTGCAGTCAGCATAGTAGCCCCTACCAAAAGAGTAAACTGAAGTTAGGCATGTACAGCGATCAAGGCACGTTTCCATATTCGGGGGGATACGTTTGGATCTCGAGCTGTTGTCCGGATCGGTTCGTTTCCGTCTTTTCCGGTTCGATCTTTCAAGGAGCACCGTACACGCCTACCGTACTTCTAAAGTTAATTTATCACTGGGCATGCCAAACGAACGTCCAGAACGTCATTTCCTGGGTCAAAGTGGCGAACGTGTACGTGAAAAACTTCTATACGCACCTACGTAGCGTTTGTACAGCTGCAATTTGGGACAAATCTCGCAAGATGGGAGGAAAAAATTCGGTTATACAAGTCGGTGTAATCAGTTTAGGTACAACGTCACAGGACGGAAACTTACGACAAGTTAAAGTCGAGGTACTCGGCGTACTAGATTTTTCCACACTCGATTTGAGATTAAGAGCATGCGATCCAGTCCAAGATGGCGATAGGTCGTACAAGCGACGATTTAATAACATATTGCATCCACTCAAAGACTGGGTACACACAGACTCGAAGATTATGACGGATTTTACAGTGGACAAAAGCACACTTGAAGAAATGGGCTTCAGTCATGTTACCCAGTCGGCGTTCTCCGATCAAAATCCTCGAAACTTTATGAGCAATTATCATATCATGGAATATCTGAGAAAAATCGTACCGAGAATGTTTCAAAATACTCTTAGTTTGCTCAGCAGGCAAATGATACAGCAATTTCTGGACGAGTTGGTGTGGAGAGAAATGTATGGTACGACGGCCGCTCGAGCCTTCGACAACATTATTATACATATCGCGGAACAAACGAGGATCGACTCGGCCGAAAATTTGTTGGAACGTTTAACTAAAATAGCCGCGAATCCCTTTCAGAATTGGTCTTATTCGAGCGTAAATCCGCCACCGTTAACACCTCTTATGTCGATAAGCAAAGAAGAGATTCAGTCGGGCTGCGACGTTTTCATTCCAGCCAATACCAGCAATGTAACACAGCACGAGAAGTTGCCCTTTGCTCAAGGAACGAAGCCGGGTCCAAGGAGGGGGCGAAAACGAAATCTTCCAACGACCACGACCAGTCCAGAACCTGAAGCCAAAAGAAGCATGTTCGATTCAAAAGCCACTCGAGAGAAGGAGAAAGAGAAAGAGAAAGAAAATAGAAACGATCAAGTAGAATTACAAGAATTCTACTACGCTACCATGGAAGGCGATAAGAGTCTTCTTGTAAGAGAGCACAAGTGTTCGCTATACTTCAAGTGCTTCCTCTGCACGAGCACGATGCGTTCCA
Organism: Macropis europaea; assembly: GCA_916610135.2. Lineage (NCBI taxonomy): Eukaryota > Metazoa > Arthropoda > Insecta > Hymenoptera > Melittidae > Macropis > Macropis europaea. The sequence continues at coordinate 27,164,430 of OU744344.1, forward strand.
ATACCGACGTGATGGAACATACGGTCGGTCACGTGCCGCCTCAAGTACCCGGACAGTCTGATTCACCAGTATGTCGATATTGTTGTACAGCTTTCTCGTCGCAGCATCAAATGGTTACGCACGTCACCGAAGCACATAGTAATTTTGGCCATTCCGACAGTGACATGGTCGTTTGTGCAATTTGCGAGCAAAAATTCGGAAACAGCGGTCTCCTTATCAATCATTTGTCGTCCATGCACTATCCTTCGGAGATGCCGTATCGATGCGAGAGTTGCGGTTACCGCACTTCCAGTCACAAAGATGCGATCGATCATTTCTACCGCGTTCACGAGAAAGGCGAAGGCTTGCAATGTCCCTACTGTTTGAAAGTAATACAATTCGTAAGCGAAGGTAATCCCAGTGCCAGCAGCGTCCACGCTTTCTTGTTGCACATGCAGAGACACGTAGTCAGAAGGGAACAAGGGCGAGGAAACAAGTGTTCGAAATGTTGTCTCTGGTTTAATCAAAAGAGCTCGTTGAAAATTCATCAGAGGGAGTTGCATGACTGTGTCTCTGGTTCGAAAGTTATTCCGTATTCGACGGGCGGAAATGGAATAATGATTTCGAGGCAGCGACCACAAAGCAGACGATTTGACGTCGACAGCCCTGTTACCGAATTACCCCGCGACGAGAGACTGAAAAAGTGGAATACGGGTCCGATCACGGTTAACGTTCCACTCGACAATTTGTCTTGTCAGGAATGCGAAGAGGACATAGACGAACAAGACCATTATCCGGGTGAACAAAGATGTCAGCAGTGTCGCTACGTAACGTGCTGTTGGCGTGCGTATAAAGAACATCAACAACAAATTCATAACGAACGACCGATGACCAGCCTGGTTGTTCCTTCTCCTCTCATTAACATCCCCTTGGACAAAAGGATGCAGTGTTCATGCGGTTATGCGACTACCGATGGCAATCAACTAGCTACGCATTTGATTAAATGTAAAAAAGTGTCCGCATACCCTGTGGAAGACACAGCACCATCCGGAATGTTGGATAGTTTGGGTCTAGTTCCAAAAAACACTTCAGATGAACTAGACGGTGATGGCAAAAGGACTAATGTACGTTAATACATCCGCAAGCTACTTCCCTTTTTCAATGCTTTCTCAACATCATGATGTATGTCGATCGTCTATCATCAGGATGGTAGTCAGTGATTTGTACAGTTCATTTCCTTAGCCTGGATTGATATTTATAATATAAACGAAAGAGTCATCTTTTTTGTTGTAGTTGTAAAAGCTTGTCAGCCAGGCGACGATTCATCCTTCGATTTGTGTCACCATCAGTGCTCTCGATTAAATATCCACAGGCTGAATTCGATCGAAGCACGATTGCATCGATTGTTGTACGAAAAAGAGTTAGTCAAAACACGATGCACGGCTATACGATTCGTCGTTTATCACTTGCAAATGCTGATACAATGAATGATCGTACGTTTAATGAAATTTGAAACTTCTCAGCAAATTTTCATATCACCGAGTTGTAACTTGACACGAAACAATAAATTGCTACGTTCGAGTAAAATTCGTCTGAATTTGTCAAAAACCCAAGTAATTGTGTTGGAGTAAAATAATTTGTTTTTCTTTTGACGGATGCAGGACCGATACTGATACGATTTAGTTTTTTTTTTAACTTTTATTTAGCAAGTACTTCCTTGTGTACGAATAATAAACGTAGCATACATGTATTTTTATGTGGTCAAGTGTATGAATATATTATGTATAATACTAACTGACAGAATAAAACGCACATATAATTGTCCTTCTGTTGGAGAAATCGAGGCAAATTTTAAACTATCTGCGTTAACACGTATAGTCGGTCACTCTTTACGTAATAACTATATCTCTAATAAGCTATTAACACTTTCTTTTTTTTTGTATTTTAATTTTTTTACGTGATTTTACAATTATTTAATATCGTCTGTTATCGAGTCAACACTAAAGAACGTATTTATTAGCAAAAACTCTACAATGTTAATTGGTCGGGGATTATCAGATGTAATCTTTTTCACTGTCATCATCGTAATCACATTCATCGGCATCGATGTTCCTTACACCTACGTGGGATGACAAACCATTTGTGTAACTGCAACCGCTGTCAAACATCGAAACATGTGTATGAACAAAAGTTGATGATCACGAAAGTACAATTAATCGACAGTTTCTTCCCCTGAAATACTAGCAAGTATAATTTTCAAAGTTGACTCAAGTACAAAATACTTCGTAATACTTGGCATTTCCGTGCCTCTGAGGAAACGTGAATCCGTTAGATCAATATCAATGCCGCAATGTCATTTAATAGGTATCCAGCCATTTGAAAAGGAAATAATCAATTTCTTTATACCGCATGAAAGAAAAAAAAAATGTTTGAAACCCGGGCAACACCACACGCATATGCGCAACGTATATGCGTATACTATACAACCTCCATATCGATATTAAGAAACTTGCAAACGATAAAAAAAAGTACATGATAGTCCAAAGTGAAACCCGGTGATATCCTATCTGCCGCAATTAACATTGAGATTTGTCGGTAATAAATTTTTCATAGAATTTAACGGGTTTGTCGTTTCTTATAATATTACGCGTCGGCACCGTTAAATTCCTTCACGTGGGAAGCTTTGTCAGCAGTTTACATGCTCTTAGGAGAGTTATTAACATTGTACTTAAGAGAATGAATTGATATATCCACCGTAAGTTTGTTATGTACGCATTCTACGTATACCCGCGACTATTCGTTTCTCGATTTTTTTCTTATACTGGTACCATCGTGTCTCTCCGTCTTGCGCATCTTTCATTCGTACTTTTCATATCTATATATCTATATGTATAAATATATAGATATACGCATATATATATATATATATATATATATATATATATATATATATATATATATATATACATATATCTAGTTATTTATGTATATCCATATGTATATAAGTGTATGTATACGCGCATTTCTCTAAAATTTAACGCCAAGTTGTAGGAAAACGTTGCTTCTTCCATGCATGCGCTACTCTATCCTCCCGTTCGAGACCAACAGGTTTTCTTAATCAATGCAGTTCGATTTCGTAAATAATACCAGTCAGAGAATAACAAAAAAAGTAATTGAATCTAACACTTATAACAGAGACTGAAGAAACGAAAAACGTAGAAAAGAAGAGTAACGCTCGAGTAGATTTTTTGTCGGTGATTTACAACAGTTTGTAAGTTCTTCTACTTGTCCTGTCGCTTGTAAAATATACAAGTGTTACCGTTCCTGCAACGTTAAAAAAACAAACGAAAATAAGTGTTTTCTATGACAATTAAAAATATAATGCGTAATTTGGGGAGGGCTTTTGTGGATGAACCGACATCAACTGCTGTGGTGTCAACGGCACACTGAAGTTGTAAAATGATCTCGACCGTGTAAACGTTGACCGTATCCCAACACAGTTCGATTTCGGTGATCGAAGGAGAACCACGCAAGATGCTGTTTGCATGGCGACGCCAATGACAGAGAACTGAATTGTGCGCCAGATTTGCCCGCGAAAAAGAAATAATACCTGCGCGTTAAATTTGAGAGAGAAGCCGGGCTGCTGGTCAATTACTCGATGGCATAGAGCATGTAGAGATTGCCAGCGTCACTGCCCGGTGGTACCAAGGCGTGAGTCGGCGGCAGAACAGTGAAGCCCAAGAACATGAAGGTACGAACCAGCATTGCTAAACCATAACAACAAAGGGTTTTAGAAGAGAAATGTTTTTCGTCGTAATCGTTTTCATTGGTTCCAAAGAACGGTAGACGACAAGTACCTCGGTCCGCCCTGTCCTTACGCAGACAAACGATGATGTTGGTGCATCGTAGCGTTTCTTCGGCATACTCTAGGAGAGAAACGAAGCCTTCTTTCGAACCCTCGGGTAACAAACAGCTTGGCACGCGAATGTAAAGGCAGCGACGCCATACTACCGTTTCCCACTCGACCGATGTACTTTCGGTCAAGTGAAGAGTAAAGGTAAGGCGCAATGATTCGCTATTCCTCACGGCTTTTAACAATTCATCCTCCTGAAAATGTTTGAAATTTTCGTGTATGGTTGGCGGGACGTGGGACAAGATCGGCGTGTACTTACTTGTACAATGTGGGAGCTCACAGAGAGCTGACTCTGCTTGATCCCCACGCCGCGGCTCTCTGTGTTGACTGTTGATACAGACAATGCGGCATGGGGCACATCAGGACCACCACAGAGGCCCCACACCCAGCGTTATACAGTAGTGTTGTTGAAGTCCACACCCTTCCTCCAGGCTCTCGTCCATACACTTGCTAGACATTTCACTGGAATCCAACAAGTTTCGTGTTATTGCCAATCGAGAAGAGCGATTCAAACATGCGAAAGCAAAGCGGCCTATCAACACAGCCATCAAATATGAAAAAAATACTTCTGAGCGATTCGTTTAAAAAAATTGTTTCGAGGAAAATTCGAACTATTTCAACGTCAGCGTTCTTCGTTGTTTGCTCGGTCCGGTTGCGGATGATAGAATACACGCTCGTTGCATTCGAAAATTATCTATTTAATTCGACCTTGTTTGAAACGAGTTTCAGTTATCGTCGTCGCACGCATTAAATGTGTGTATACAATAAAAAGATCACCGCGACAAGAACCGTCTACAAATCTACATCTTATCAGTATTCCCGGTAACGTCTTTGTTTCGACTTGATTGTTATCGCCTCGTAAATTATTCGCGCCTCCGATATCGAAGATACGATTATACTCGTTGGTAGATAAAAAGAAGAGTACATCGCGCGTTCGCGTTCTCTTTTGTCATCGTTCTAACTCAATGAATCACGTGTTGTTTTAATATTCGAGTACAATGAGAATTATGTAAGCAATCTCTCGACGACGTACGTACGGCGTAATTCGTTCATATCCTTCCCGCCGCGTGTACATCTAACTATTCCTCTTCTCGTATTTGAATCGAGTGAGATTTGTCTACGTTCTGATAAACGTTGCGTGCCACAAAGCACAAAGGGAACGAAACACTGATTAAAAATCGTATCGTGCGATGCATTCTTCTTCCCTATACTTTAGCAAGTTTCATCGAAAGGATAGCCGATTGTAAGAATGGCAACGAAATTCGTTCTATACATACACGTATATACGTGTATATGCATATCGGTGTATAGAGGACGAGGATGAACGGGACAACGGAACAGCTGACGCATTAGACGTAACGCTAAATCCGTATTCACGGCGACTTGCCACTGAATGTCACGTCACGTCACGTCACATCACACGATGGTTCTTCGCGATTCACGTGCCCTTCGAACGGAAACAACCGTTCGTACCGAAAATATCAAGAATCCATCGAATTAACGTTATTCTTTTTTACGCTCTGCAAGCTAGCTATCTGCAACACCTACTCCCCTTCTCCCCCATCTCGTACGCCTACACTTTTCTTTGTTCGGTCGATCGGTCTTATCGTTCGAATTTCGAAAAAATTCACTACCTATTGGCCTCGAATATCGGAATTTGAACAATCCTTGAGCATTCCGCAGATGAAAAAGGAACGGTATCGACGTAATCCAATGTACTTTCTGCTTTCCTTGTATTATGAAAGTTGGAAATGCAATCAAACGCGTCGATCGTTGATATGTTACGCGGTGGCCAAATAAATATATTTAGCTATTGAAAGTTGGCGAGAAAACTATTTACCCTGTTAGAGGGATCAGTGTTTCGAAAAAGCCTACGAACATGTATATACCACTTCGCAGGAAATACGTGTTCGGACGAGAACGATAAAGAAAAACACACGCATACCGACAAATAGGTTGCAAGATGGCGGTGACGAACCAAAGGCAAAAATGGCGCAGTAGTCACACAATACTTACCAATTGCTAGATATTAGACTCGGCATAATTATGCCCTTTTTACTACTTTCACAATTACTTAATGGTAGACTGGAGTTAATACTCATACTTCTTCTTTCGTAAAATCTTGACGGCCGTAAATAGACTTTTTCACGATGAATATTCGCTGGAATAGCGATTGTCGGACGATAAGAATTATCGTTGAATCAGAGGTACGCAAGACAACCGTCTTACTTGAGCGAGCGAAACGATACTGAAGCGCTTCTTGTCGACTCGACTCGGCACTACTCGATACGCTTCGATTCGATATATTTAAGTACATTCGATTCGATTCGATTCGATTACATCTCGACTTCACGTATCATAGCTTTATTTGTATTTTACTTGTCTACGGCTCTGCAAATTGATGAATTCGTGTCTTCGTCGAGTTGGTCAGCTGGAGAATGTTTAACAAATATAGATACAACAATTGTGCGGAAAGCGTGATTCCCCTCTCAAACTTGTCAATATTCCAATGCTGTGTTTCGACACTTTTAGTTTACGTCGTAGATAAAGAGTAAATAACGTAGGAACACTTGAACATTAGATGTCAAACAGGATTTTATTTAATTCGTAACACAGTATACAGTTATGGATTGAAATCATGTTGGAAATTTTGTGAGGAATGTGGTAGGAAAAGCAGTACTTTTATTCTAATATCTCATTCCTAACAATGTAAAAACTTGGTTTTCAAGAATCAGCTAGAAAACATGATATAATGTAGGATAATACTGTTTGCGTTCAAACAAGCTCTAAGAAATGCCTATAATCTATAGAAAGTGATGTTCGATGTTTGAGTTTTTAAAATTAAGGCACATCCAATATTTGACACAATTTGTATAGAACATGGATCTGATCAAAAGTTATTACTAACCGAATGTTTAAAGGTCTTGAACAAAGTATAAAAAATCAGCAAATTATCGTAGGAAAGTATAATTTCTCATGTCTTATGGAATACATGTTCAACCGCACATCACTTGGCGAACAAAGTCTTCATAGTTGATATTACCCTGCGAGTCTTCATGGCCAGCCAACAATGTTTCAACTTCTTCATCGCTGAGTTTTTCACCTAACAGAAAATATATTCACTATTATCCATGAAATCAATGGGAACTACCGAGATTATATGACTAAGTTGTATTTTATTAGAGATGCAGTAATTAGTGAGAATAGATTTCAAATTAGATGACATGTTTTAACGCACCTAGTGTCGTTAAGAGGTGTCTTAATTCAGCAGAAGATATAAAGCCATTTCCATCTTTATCAAAGTGACGTAAACCTTCTATGAAATCATCTGCGGTATCGGAAGTACGGGACTTGCTTATGGCTTGGTAAATAGGTAGAAATACTTCAAAGCTGATACGTTCATCCGGTTTGTGTTGATGAGTAAACTTCTTCACATCGGATTCAGTCGGGTTTTGTCCAAGAGCCCGCAATGCATCTCCAATTTGCGCGACATGAATCTTTCCATCTCCACGGCTGTCGAAGAGCTGAAATGCCTCCTGAAATTCTGTGGTGATACAAGACTGTTTTATGAATAGTCTGGTTTTCTATATAAACATGCCTAGGTGAATCAAGGGGTAAAAGACTGCATTTCATTCCAATCAAAGATATGGTATTTATATTTCAGGAAAATCTATTTACCCTCCATCGATGACATCATTCTGTTAGTCAGTTCCTGATAACTACAGCCATACATGATTCACTCGACGCAATTGTACAAATAAATGAGCAAATAATTGGAAACTGTATAACAATACAATATGATCGCTGCTTTTTTACGGGCAGCCGTCAGATAATGGCACAAAGACGGGTTTCACTTTTAATGTTTCGGATGTTTCGGTGAAAGGAATGGATACGTTCGAAAATTCACTTGGCAACGCTGTGTACACGTCGTATCGAAAATGAATGCACTTTGTAATTAGTATGTAGAATTGAAAACGGTTTAAAACGAATAGGAATGTTGTATCGCGATCCGATGCTATCCGCTTTCTGCGTTTCTTCTTTTCTGCTACTATTTCGTTCAAGTACCTAACCATAAAAGGTAATCACCGATACGCGAGTCTGTGACACCAGGGTGGGTCTAATAAGGTAAGGTAGCACGACGATATTCTTGACCTGAATTAAGAATCGAGAAAAAAACTGTCCGCCCCTCTATCATCTCTCGTTTTGCTTAAGATCTCGTTCGCGTTCACTTACCGGCCAGCTGATCTTCCGAGTAAGACGCCTGTAAACAGAACCATCGATTGCCCACTCTATCTTCTCTGCCTTTCTTTCACATACGCAACTTTCATGAAACTAAGTGACGTTCCAGCAAATGAAACATTCGAAGATACATACCATCTTGGTTGCCAACGTGCCACGTACAGAACAGAAACAAGTACGGATTCTTTTATTGTCCACCGTGAACGCGTATGCGCGAACTACTGACAACGAGCGCCTCGATCTCACTACGTTTTCGATTCGATTCGATTCTTACAACAGCGGAAGTGAATCACGCTAACCAAAACTCGTAGGATATGAATTTCCTAATCCTCCGTTGCTGCGTACGTTCACTGCTTCACTACATGAGTACTTTCCAGTACGTTCCCTGGCGATGTCGAATCGCACGAAAAATGATAAAAGAGAAAAGTGGTAAGGTCTCAGGGAATTTGATGAATAATCACTCCAATAAGCGTTTCACGTGTATGCAGGGGGTATCCAGGGGGGGAAACAAACGGTGTCAGAAGACAATTTGACAGAAGGATCGAGTTCAGCAACGAAGAAACATGAAATTGCCAATCCACCGCCATCTATCGGTTCGTTTAATCATGAAACGAGAACCGGAATGCAGTTCCTGTTTTATCATAGGAGTCAACGCACACATACACGTACAACATACACGCGCACGCACGCACACATCAATGAAGAACATTGAAAGTGTTACGATATTTGTTTCGCCGTAGAATTACTGACGTTGTATTCGGAGTTAGATGTACTGCGATTTTTTGGATGCAAAGTAAATAATTTGACACAAGTTCGCAGCAAAATTCTCAGATAGGCTGCGTGCAATACCATGTTTATAGCGGAAAATAAAATCCGTGCGGTTTAAACGGTAGAAAATGTATTGAAGGAGAAGTTGAATCAGATTATATAATAATTTGTAATGTCCGTCACAGTTTTGACATACATGATCTTTGAACACACAATTTTGATGCTTAAACGAATTTCCGGACTATTTTCAAGGAATTCAAACATATTTACAAAGCTAACCATTACTCGCAAACGATCGACACTATCTAACGATTTCGGCGTCGATTATTCTGTATAAACGCTGTACGAAAAACATGTTTGTACTTACATACGTTTCACATCGGTTTTCTTCTAAAATTACGCGTACATGCGAACATGCGCTGTCCCTCCTCCGTGTCTTTTGAAACAACGATACAAGTGCGGGAAATATGAAAACATCGAAAAGTCAAAATGCGGTTATGTACCGCTAGAAGAGAAAACCGTTTAACACACTTTTGTGCTGTATTTTGTGTCGCGCCTATACGCGCTGGGAGGCAAGCGCGTCCTTACGCGTTTAACACCGAGGCCGATTTCCATGCAGAAACGTATAAATCGCATTTCTGAGTACGACGTTTGGCGTAAAAGACCTGTCTTGAAGAGGTTTGTTTGTCATTGGACTAGTATATTTTCCACACAAGAACCACTCGTTTATGGCTGCCCTTTCATATGTAAATCCATCTGTCGTAGTGGAAAAATGTTTGGTTACGATGCGCAATTATGTAGGTATGTACTCGGTTTCATGCAATGAATAATTTGGTGGTTATTATCTATTCTTACCGGAACATTGGACGGGTTCTTTCATTATTTCGTGCGTAATGGGGCATAAATATTCATGCGGTAGTTGAGCATCGTCTATAGGAATTTCTACAGCATTGCTATCTTCGCGTTTCAACCAATACAATTGGGTTTTGAAGGCTTCCGTTATCTGAAAACGGGACCATGCTGTTACGAAAATCGTGAACGTTCATGTTTGACAATAATGACGATCGTTCGACTAGGAACGGTATATTCGTACTTGATCGTCTTCTTCGATTTGCAGTCGTTTCGTTAACTCGTCTTCCGTTGCGGTGAGTAACTGCCGACCCGTTAGCGAAGTTGCATTGGCTTGGCTCGTCAACGTCGACAGTCCGATCTCGTTTAACCATTTCAAGGTATCGTCGGTCCTCCAGTCCGCCACCTTACGAATCGAACATTTCGCTGCTGTCAGCTTCATTCCTTTGCACTTGTTCTTACGCTACTACTTCAACTGCCATACACAGTAACATTCTATAAGTAAAATAATGCTATTGTGCTTTACCTTTTTCCTGTGGTATCTTAAGTTATCGATTAGGATACTTTGCGAAATCAGTTGTTGAGGTATCTTCCAGACCAAGATCGTTTTGTCCAGTGCACCTGCTCGTTCACAACAATTTTCTCGTTAATGAAACGAGAAAACGATCAACGGAATATGTATAGACTACTACACGTACATATACACATGCACTGTATTATTATAATTAACTTATTATTGTTGTTAATGTTTGATTGGAACCTGTAACAAAGAGCGACGTATCTTCGGAGAAAGCGCAAGTGGTCACAAGACTTTCGTGTCGTTCCAGGACGTACAAGCAAGCTCCGGTATACTAGAACAATGACGTAGCTTGTTTCGTGATCCGAAATGCGACAAACGAGAAACGAGGGACGAGATACGTATTCTATGTGTACGTGTGTAAAGTTGCGAGGACTGTGGCGAGACATGGGCCGTTTCGAAAAGAGTAGATCGATATCGTATAGACTTACCACGCTCCATATACGCGCTGTTCTATCGGTTGCCACGCTTCCGAGGATTTCTCCTTGAATCGGAGAGAATCGAACGCAGGTCACGTTGCCACCATGTCCTGCCAACGACTTTTTCTCTTTGAATCCTGTGTCGCATTCACCGCTTCCGGTACTCTCTGTTATCGTGATATCCTTCTCCTTAGAAATCGTGATTTCCCATAACTTGACCAACGAATCGTTTCCGCTGGTCGCCAACAAGTAAGCTTGCCTGTCGTTACTCGGTTGCACCCTCTTATCTTGGAACGAGAACCGACGCAATGTATGTATTTCGAAATTGAACCGTACATTTAAGACGGCAGCGCGTACAATCGTACGTTGTGACACGCGGAACTTGACCATACTTCTTACCGGTGACGTTGAAATTCGAAGTTGGACTAAAGTCGCATCCTTGCACACCCAGATCATGTGCTCCCTCGCAAATCATCAGTGTACCGTGACTGTTATCGTCGCTGATAGTATCGAATAATCTCCAAGTTCCCTCGTTGCAAGCCGTCACCAAATAACGAGAATCATGTGTAAAAGCGATCGCATTCACTGCATCGGCGTGACCTCTGAAAACGCTGTGGTGTCGTTCCACCGTTTAATGAGCTACCCTACTGACCCGCGCGACGAAACGAACAATGAAAGCATTCCTTTTTCTTTCGTTTGTATGCTCACAATCAGTTGGGCGATTGATTTCATTCGTCACTGTTTCGAAACGATTCATTCATTCGAGCGAACACTTGCAACAGACAACAAGACGCATCAACCGTTTGCGATTGTGGTCCGAGTCATACCGTTCTAATCGCGTACCAAGTTTTTTCTCCTTCCCTTTATTTTTCTGCTTGAAAGCTGTGTTATCAGATCCGCGCGCGCTGGAACATATGTATGTTTTCGTACGAGAATTTACAATTAGTATAACTCCGACCAGTAGGTCACCCATGACAATACCGGGCCACGACTGTAAATGCTCAACGTATGATTCACCGTAGACCAATGCGCTCGGTGGAAAAGGAGACAATATGAAAGCAAACAACGTACCAAAGTTCCTCCATATTGTTTACATTCCAGAGCGTTGTTTTTTCATCGTCCCCGGCTGTAGCGATTTTCGTGCCATCCGGTGACCATCGACAGACGCGAATGCCAGATCCTGAGTTGATGAAAGAAGACTTTGCTTGAGATCCATTCTGTGAACAATGTATGAAACGAATGTGACGGCGAGGAAAATAACGCGACGATTCGCATCGTCTGGTGCCCACCCACTTGGCGGGGCCATATACTCGACATACAGATCCAAGTTAGTCCTGAAGCCAATTATACTGACTATTGTAAAAGAATAATTACCGCCTGCCAGACTATCTGCTTCTGGCTCAATTTAAATGCACGTGGTGTGGCGAAATGTATGATATTTTCCAAGCTACATTACCTCGGTGTCCCAAATGACGGCTGTTCCGTCTAGCGAACAGGAAGCAAGCATTCCACCGCAGGGACTAAATTCTACGTAGTTTATGCTGTATTTGTGCCCATCCAGTGGGCTGTAAGGTTTTTCTTGAAATCTGATGGTAACGCCGGAATTCTCTACCTCCTCGGTAGGTAGTTCAATGCCCCAAACGCGCACCGATTTATCCCTAAATAATATCGTAAGCAAAATATGAAATGTAACATGCGCGTGTTCTCGACACGACCTTACCCAACCGAGCACGCGCCAGAATAGAGAATGGTGAATGAAAAATAGAGAATGGATGGAATAGCAGAGAAGGATCTGGGAAGACTAACCCGGATCCGGAAGCAAGCAGGTGATTCCCATAAAAGGCTACGCTATTTACTGCGCCACTATGATCCTCTAGCCTCTGAATCAGTTGTACGTCATTGATCGACGTCTCTGCATTTTTCATTACGTCTTGTTCGTATTTGACTCTCTGCGAAACAATGTTATTCTGGTTGATCGGCCTTATTCGGTAAATAGTTGCTGTGTGGCGATTATTTTTGCCCGGCTTGCTCGACAAGTCGAACCCTACCTGCTCGTCATTGTCCAAGAATAGCGAGGGTACAGAATGTCGTACCAGTTCCGAATCTAGTCGCAAGCTTCCCGTCAGATCCCATACGATCACAGACCTATCGTTCGAACCTGAAACGTGTGCTGAATAGAATGGAAACGCGTACGATAGAAGAGTCAGGGGGGCGTGAGGTGAGAACAGGTGAGGAGTGAATGGAATTAAAACTGAGTATGTGTACCGGTTGCTAACAAGTTTCCGTCCCTGGAGAATGCACAACACGCGACGTATCTTTTGTGTCCTGAGATCACTGCCATCGCCTTGCCCGTACTCTGAAAAACAAGGAAACAAAGGAACAGTGAAATCGTAAGGTATCATCTGGGTGAAGCGGTTACGCATTCTTATGTGCGTTGTCGATTTCGAAGGAACGATGACACACGACATCGACGCGCAGATATAGCAAGCGTGTGCGAGAATGAAAGAGTTCGCGCGTGAGTCATTTGGTGTAGAATGGGAAATCGTTGTGGAATTGTAGGATAGAGAGGGCGGGAAAGTGAGTTCTCGTTTAGAGATCAGCCAATTCGATGGTGGATTATCGTACCGTTTCCCAGATCACCGTTGTCCTGTCGAGGCCGCTACTAGCGATGTACAGTCCGTTCGCGTTGAAGCGAACGCAGGTCAAAGCGCTACTATGCTTCTCCATGATTCTGCAGAGATTTATTTTGGCAGTGAACGGTTGATCTTCGCACTTGGCCTGTAGCACAGTCACCTCCCACAGCTTTACGCAATGATCGTTACCACAAGTAACCAGTTGATATAGTTTCGTGAATGGTTCGTTACCTATGAACGAAGCAACAGTTGTACGTTTTCGCGTATGCATTCTGGTCCGTATCCAGCAATAAACATCGTATTCGTCTAATCGTTGTTCGCGATGCGTCGCGAACGACGCTTCAATAAATATTAAAACACATACGGCAACTTTACGTACTAGTAATCTCTTGAAAAGTCGAGAAATCGCAAGAAACGACGCCTAAATCGTGAGCATCGTCTATCCAGGCAAATGCAGTGACCCCTCGATTACCAGAAACGCACGAGTCAATGATATCGCCAGTGGAGAATAATTTCAAGACGCCGAAAGTGCAAGATGTAATTAACCAGTTGGAATCCGGCGAAAAGCACACGCTCTGTACAGCACTCTCGTGCTTTTGAAAGCATCTGAATACGAACAAAGATACGTGTACATGCCACATGCTTTTCCTACATATCGGGAGACTTGCATATCGTCCTGCGCAGTGTTCATTCGAAGTCGCGGCAACGAAAACACGAAATATGTTATAGTGGACGCGTTAATATTTAGAGAACGTAAGCACATCGTTTAACGCCTATCGATCGCACGTCGGTCAACCGGTTCGTCTACACTACTGATCTTGCCTGATTAAATTGCGTCGAACCAAATCCCAAAGGCAGACTTGTCCGTTGTCTCCGGCAGTTACCAGTAAAGTTGAATCCGGCGAGAATCTACACACTCTCACGGCTTCTCCACCGACTTGCACCATCGTGTGAATTTTCGATCCTGTCTGCAAGGATAATAAGTATGTGTTCGCATTCATTGGTATTGTTATAATGTGCGATAGTCAGAAGGTGCGCCCTATTTTCGATGAACATGATCGATCGACACAACGGACGATCGTCGGCCATGTCGCGATATCGCTAGAAGCGAGGTAACATTTTTTCTCGAAATCGAGCATCAACCTACCCGTAGATTCCAGAGCAAGGTGGTACCGTCTATACTGGCGGAAGCCAGCATGGTCGACTGAGGGCTCACTTTGACCGATGTAACGCCATATTTGTGACCCAACAACGGTGAAAAAAATGCCTCCACATATCCTGTGCTTACCCGCCATTGCCAAACTCTTACGCTTTTATCTCTGTGAATAACCAAGGCAAGCGCGTTTACCGTATTATCACCGACGTTCCGTGATCATGTGATCTACGCATTCTCGTAAATCAACAAGTTCGTTTGTCCTTACCCCGATCCAGTCACCAATATGCAGTCGCCAGCAAAGTCGACGCTCGTTACGTCGCTCCTGTGACTGGTTAATGTTTGCAAAGCTAATATGCCGCCTATCGTGCTGCTCATAATGTTAACTTCGATTCGATTTGCGTATTCGCCGATGAAACAGACTGCGCCACAGCCAGATTGGACCCAATCTGTTTAAGGCAACCAGAAATCTGCAAGAACGGCGTTTCGTCTATATCGAGTACAATATTCACGCTTTGCTCGCTCTTCCTTTCCTTCCTTCTTTTTTCCTGCAATCCATGTAAGTATACAGGGTGCCCCGTAACATGTGGGAATCACTTTAGGGATGGCTTCGGCACATCAAAAGAATAAAAAATGTTGATATAAACATATGTCTTATTTGACTTTGTTTACGATTTATAGCGGGTTTCGTGTCGCAATAATTCTTTCGACAGACGGAGGTAGTTTAACTAAAAAAAAATCCCGTTGGATTATTCCATATGGTCAATACTGGAGGCCAAAGCGTGTGCAAAGCCCTACAAAAGTTTGGAATCGCTGAAGCAACCCTTGTTGGCGGAATGCAACAAAATAACCGTGGAAGAGTTGCGTGCCGTGACCGAAAATGGTGTATCAAAGCCAAAGGAGGTCACTCTAAAAGTATTTGAGTATGCTGTTGCTAAAGGTCCTAGTTATTATTATTAATTGTTAGCTTTTTGATATATTACCATTTTATAAAAATATCGTAAAAAAAGTTTGTCGACATTATTTTTTTCTGTTAGTAATCAAATAACCGAAAATACTGCTATAACTCGAAAACAAAGTCAAATAGGACACATGTTTATATGAACATTTTCCTCGCATCACAGAACACGTGGTGTAAAGAAACGCTGTGATAGAAAATTCTAAACCTTG
Source organism: Macropis europaea (assembly GCA_916610135.2). NCBI lineage: Eukaryota > Metazoa > Arthropoda > Insecta > Hymenoptera > Melittidae > Macropis > Macropis europaea. The sequence continues at coordinate 27,180,130 of OU744344.1, forward strand.
ACATTGAGTAATGCACGCCGCGTGCCTTCGTATCTAAACGTGGCGCTACGGTAGAGGACAGGTGAACGGTGAGTCGTGTTGTCGTTAGAGAGGGGAAAACGTTTCATTCGCTGCAAAAATTCTTAATTGATTCCTTTTCAGAATTTCTACAACCGAACAAACATGATAGCATAACATAATAATGTATTGGTCATTCGACAATTCATAGGAAAGGAAGAAAATTTTTGTTCAGTTCATTCATGGGAATTCGCTAAACACTCATCCACCAAGCGTTTTCGCATAGATCATCTCTTGTTCATGTCTAGCGTATATTTTAAAATAAACGATTCCTTGCATTCGCGAAGAGAAACGATTTAGTTAACTCTTTGAGTCACAGGATTTTAAGACAAAAAAGACTCTAGTTGCACAGACTTCTGGCGTTGTTTTATGGTTTTCCATATTGAATCTAATGGGGAAAGAGTTTTAATTAAATTAAAAAAAAATTATGTCTATATAACTATAACTAATAACTATAACCGCAAATATCTGTGACAAAACGAAATCGCTGGGATATATTGTAAATCAAGGTGGGATGAAAAACATCCCACTGTGTATATTTAAGCACTAAAAAGGCGGGACACTTTTTATCCCATTATGCTCCAAAGAGTTAAAATACTTTACGGTAGAGTTTGGATGTGTGCATCCCCGAGGAAAGAGGAGTATCGGTTCCACACGATAAGCCAATCGTACTCGTACGACTTTTCCACCGAACAATTACTGATTAATATACAGTACGCGTGCTTGTCCGGGCGACTTATTCGCGACTACCTCACAGCTTATCTACGGACACTGCCGTGTCGGTAGACCATCGCGCCTAGCCGTGCTCATCCAGGTCTCTAACAACTTTATTATTCATGTGTAGGCATTCAGAAATATCTCCTGTGAGGTATGTTTTTGTAATTGAACCGACATGAATGTGCTATTTGCCATTAGCCGGGGACCTGCTGTTGTCAACGGGGTCTGACTGTAAGTCACCATTTACCAACAATACACGAAAGCATCCCTTTACATAAAGATACAGCTATTCCATCGCTGTCTACGTCCAATGTAAGTGTATAAGTATATGTTTCAAGTCCGCCGATCGGATTAGATCCGATGTTTTCTGTTTGGTGACGTCACTGACTCTGCGTAGGTATATTATTCGCAAGTAACGATCAGTTTTCGAGGTCACGGTCTCGGCCGTTCGTATTCAAGAGGCTGCTTTTTCATTGTGGACATGTACTGCTTTTACAGCAGAATGAATAAAACGTATACTTGGTTCACACCGAAAAAAAGTCGAATGTGCAAACTTACGTTATGAAAAGGCACGTGCTCGGGTAGGTACTTGTCAGGACAAACTCGATGAGTTATAAGTGGACCGGTAAGATCGAAATGCTTCGCCGTAACGCTATTGCACATTCACCTGTAACAAGATTTTTCTTTCCCTCGACCGAACGTCACATGTCAGTATCCGAAATGATCGAACTTGTCCAATGGAAAACATTTAACAGACAGCCCTCCGTGGGAACTGCTCGACATCGCGAGGCTCGAGCATTGCACGCATGTCCGTTTGCTTGGAAAGATCGATACTACGTAAATAGAATTTTACGCGTGACGGATATATCGCATATCGTCTCTGTTAAATGGATAAAAGTAGTACTTAATTGATAAATAGTCGTATCAATGATTTGACGATGTTTGCTTTTGAATGTCTCCGTAAACGAATAGATTAAGCAATGTCTTAGAAAATACGAATTCAACGCGATATGGATGTGAAAAATGTCCACGGTAAAGTTCCTTGTTCATTTTTACACCATGCCCAGGACATGCACAAACAAAACACGGCTTCACCGCTTTTTGAAGAATTCTCTTGATTTTTAAGAACATTAAGCATCGTACAATGTAGTTTGAACATTTTCATGTATCTCTGTGTTAGAAATTAGTCATGGTGGTCAGGATAAAAATTGCGAAACTTGTTTCATGACGGTTCTGGCGTAAGGGCTGTGCGTTCAAAAACAGTCATCTTACCGAAAGGCACACTCACCTTTTCCACACGGTCACCAGATCCTTTAGGAGGAATGTCCTTGTCCTTGGAAAACTAGTAGTACAATGTTGTATTGTGTCACCACGTCGGCTGTTGTCTTCAAACTGACTCTCTCATGCTTCTTCGAAACAAGCAACCCTATGATACTCGATAGCCCTACATTGGCTGCTTGGACTTCGCAGTCGCTGACTAACGTCTGCTGTCCACCCGTCAAGTGTCCACACTTTTGACATACAGATAGAAAACAGTCCTCAAGCCAGTCATAAATAAGGCTAAGCTGGAATAGCGTTGAGCTATTCGCGTTCGACTTTTCTTAAAAACACACCGCCGCTAACATCTGTAGATATTATAATCATAACGGAATTAATTATAGTAATCAATACGGAACAATGGATACCTGCAACTTCTCAAGCGCGTTACACCTGTAACTGGACGAGGAATTCAAAGTTGAAATAAAGGGCAGGGGGTAGGAGGCAATAATTTTTGTTTTAGAATACATGTATGTACTTATATATGTAGGTATATAGTACATGTATTATGTTGTGTCGTCGCACGCGACGTTCGAATTACCTTTAAGCTCTTATATGTTATGCTCTCTATATCCAGTAGCACAAGTCAAGTAGTATAAGTCCGTAACTTCCGGTCCGCCGTCACATGGCGCCTTCACTCATCGCATGATCAATCTGCATCGAGGATCCCCGTTATATAGGGGGTCTCGGCAACAGTGGTACAACCGGACAGGGGGTGATTCCTCATGGAAAAATAAGTTGAGAGTGCACAATGAAATTTTCGCGTACGAGGCTTCGTTTTCGAGAAAAGCGACTTTGAAAATCTATCCGGTACACGTGTACTAACTGTAGTTTTCGAATTGACGGATCTGTTACTGCTCATGTTTGTAAATACAAACACGAGCAATATCATTATCTGTTACTACTATCATAATTACTGTCATGCTGTTGTATTAGTTTCTCTTATTACGTATTTGGTTTGAATGATTTCATAAATAAGGATAAGACTACGTATTGGTTTTTAAAAATTAATTTTATTACTGTCGAAACTGTTCAAAATTTCGACTATGATACTGCATACACTGTTGTGCTCTTTCAACTAAACTATTATGCATTTTTTTTAGTGTATTATGATTATTTTATTAGTGTATAATGTGTAGTCAACCGTTAGGATAACAGTGTGTGTGTGCGTCGCGTGACAAGGTGCGAAAACAAACGATACAAACCGAATATTGCCGATTCGGGAAAAAGCGGGTGCGTTGGCTTAGCAATTAGGCAGTAGTTAAGAAGCCTGTTATGTAATCGGTCGTGCGAAGACGCCGAAAGTCATTTTGCTTTAGTTCTCTTAGTTCCAGTTCTTTCTTTACGATATTTTATATTACTTCTATTTTCATTTCTATACCTAAATATATATATATGTTATAATTAATTGTGTGCTCGTTAACATACCAATCGGACCATCTTACTAAACCCACCTTACTACAAATGATTAGAGAAACAGATAATTACATTGCTCATGTTTGTAAATACAAACACGAGGAGCAACAGATCCATCAATTCGAAACTTACAGTTAGTACAAGTGTACCGGATAGATTTTTAAATTCGTTTTTCTCGAAAACAAAGCCTGACACGCAAAAATTTCATTTTGCACTTTCGACTTATTTTTCCATGAGGTATTACTCCCTGTCCGGTTGTACCACTGTTGCCGGGACACCCTGTATACGAGTATATGACAAGCGTAAGGCGGCACTCGTTCACGAGTATATACATACATATTATCCAATCGCGCTGACCGGGAAGGTAGTGTACAAGATCGCGATTCGTGTGTATCCACAGTGCCCTAACAGACACGGTCATACATGAGTTACACGTGGATTAGAAGGTTGCAGACACGACAGTTGCTCTGCACTCTAATTGTCGGCCGTGATGTTTACATATTTTTATCGCCGCGTTCTGCAAGCCGGAATGCAAGAGCACTTTCTGACAATGTCGTTGTTCGAATGAGTTCTTCCTCGTTCCCTTCTGATCCCGGCACCGATCGGGCAAAGTAACAGGCGTGCAGGATCGAAGTCGATGTCCTTATTTCCATCTTTGTTGCACGGATTCGCTTCTTCGTCTAAGGCACCTCTTTCCAGATTCTGCGATCCTATTACCACGAACCATCTCTCGCCGGGAATAATCAGACCATAGGTGAATACATAGTGTCCGGGCTAACTGGAAGATGGCGTTGCACCCGCCACGCGCAAAATTCAGCAGAATCGTACTTTCAAGTTATTCAGTTGATATTGATGAGACTTTAATTGTTCCTCAGATCTCAAGCTGTACAGATGTGCAGTAGAAAAAGTGATAGAAATTTATAAAAATTATGTAAATTATAAATAGAATTGTAGTTGAATGAGTGAAAACAGATAATAAAATATTGAATCGAGCAGAAGTAGGTTTTAGTTAATATAAGATAACGGCATCACAAGATCTGCGTTTATTGAGTCAGGCCATGAGATGAACGATGCATGCGTTTTATGTACTGTGGCGAATTCACAATCGACCACCATCCGAAGCTAGGAAGAGAAACAAATTTTTCAAATGTTTTGAGTTTTGTTGATCAATTTGTTACATTCGGATCTGTGATCTCAAGTTGCAACGATCTTTTTGTACATGGAAATGGGTTCATAAAAAAGTATTATCGAGCATGTATAATGATCAAATAGCTAAATAAATCTACTGGATGAATTACTGTGAATTTGTAAAAGCTAGTACATATAATCAGCCATATCGTCCGATTGACCGATTGCTAATTTAAAACGTCGACTGGTCAGAACTACATGATTCAGTTACATGAGTCAGAGTCACATTGTTCTGTGGTCTTAAAACGAATACTTTCATTTCGAAGGAGATCAGGACTTTCATCGAATATTTTTCAATGAGGAATTATTCCTATTGACTGATTGAAAACGGCGATATTAACTTCGGAACTGCTTGAGAAAGATGTTGTGGAGCAAATGGAGTATCGAGATCCACGAGTTCCCCCCACTCTGTCTCCATTCAGCCAACGGGATATAGTCGCGTGGACAGGTTTAATTCCGTCATTTTCCATGGTGAACCAGTCGGCGGCGGGTTTGGCTTAAACTCGCATCGTTCGAGCTGGGGATAGTACAGTTCGGTGGTGAGGTTTCGTGAAGGTAAATGATCGGCCAATGACGCGCGGAGTACTCTGTTGATTGTCGAGGAGACGAAGGGTCACTGGATCGGTGGTACGGATAATAGATTTCGCTGCAGGGTCTCCATTGGTCTTCGTTCGAGCCTACGTAACACCTGTAACAGCAGCGAACAGATAGCGATCGTTACACTATCGGGGAATAAATCGCGTTTACATACGAGTTCACTCGAGTTCCAATCATACCAGGGATAATGATATCCTCTCGAGAACCCGCACCGGTGATTAGGTTCGCAGCAGTAATCCCAGCTAGCGTGTTCGCCGTATTCGGTTTCGCATGACCAAAATCCAGCGATTTCGTTTCTCTGACAAACGGTGCCGTTCTTGCAAGGGTACCCGTTCACCGTGTAACGCCGGAACGTGGAATGTTCTCTGGCTGATCGGTACACGAAACACGAAAGATGAAAAAAGTTCGGTCATTTCTGTTTGACTCGCATTCAGAGCTACTTACGGTAGTATAATGTAAATCCATGGTCGAAAACGGCGGAGTCTGAAGGAGGATGATGATGGGCGTGATTTGGAGGTGGGAGAGGGGGAGGAGCAGGTCGAAGGACAACGTCAGCCGAAGAATCGTGCTCGTAATTCTCAGGTCCGAATTGGCTTCTCGGGCGAGAGGATGGTCCGAAACGCGTTTCGTCGTCGAAAACGTTTTGACCATGGCTCCTAGCCGGATTCCAGCGTGGATAATGGTTTTGGTGATGATCGAGCATCGGGGTTACGGTGTTCGTCGGATCGGATAATCTGCAGTACGGATCAAAGTCGTTCCACGTGTACAGCACATGAGCATCGTCTTGAGTGTAGTCCAGATTCGGCCTTAGGTCTCGTATCGATATATCGCTGAAGAAGCAATTATCCGGCATGGTGTGGGGGATCGGCCTACGATGTGACGGTGAACGTTGGAAAACGAGCGGGATCGAAAGAAAGTAAACGAATAATGAAGAAAAAAGAAAAGGTGCTCACGTGTAAGCAAACGACATGCAAGGTGTCGAGCCAGTTTTCCTCATGGCCGAACACGTTCGCCGACACTCGGATTCCGTAGCGGTTCTCATCGAAGACACTACCGCCTGGGACATCAATTTGCACGGATTCCGATGTTCGGAGTAACAATGATCTTCGGCGAACCGGCTCGAGCTGGATTTCTTGTCGTTCCATGGGGCCGCATCCAGTGTGGGCAACGATAAGGGGTAAGGTTCGCAGCCGAAGGTGAAGCTGCTCCTTTCGTATAGTTCGGCACCATCCATGTCCGGCATGTTAACAGGATTCATTTGCTCGGGAGGCCAATCGGTTAAGAAGCAATTGGCCGACACGTGTCCCTGGTCGTGATAATCCGCCGTATATTTAAAGGCGAGACTTCTGCAAACGAATTCCTGCGACATCGTGCATACGAGCTGACATTCTCCCAAATCGTTAACACACATCGATTTCTTCGTAATCTCCGATGGTATGGTAAATCCGCTTCTGACCCTGGAGAAACATTCCTCCGAAGGATTTCGGTTGGTCGTCGAGTCTTTCGGATAGCAGAAGACAGAATCTTGGATCACGACGTAGGTGTCGTAATCGCGATCCGGCTCGAGGTCCGTGTAAAAGCTTAGCTGCCGGTAGGAAAGATCGCTCAGTAAGCAATTGTCGGTTGGATTTGTGGACAACACGTTGTATCTGCGTGAAACGAAAAGAAACGGGAGAGGGATACAATGCTGCTGGTCCGTTACGAACAACGATTTTCGGTTCGATTCGATTCGATCCGATCATCCTACCTGTAAGCGAAGCTCCCGCAAGGAAAAGTTGTTTCGTCGATGCAGAGATCTTCGCATTGCTTCGAGTCTCGCGCCAAACAACTCTTCCGTATAATGCCTCTGGTTAGCTTGGAACCGACTGCTATTCTAATCGAACATTTGCTGTGTTTCGCGACTGATTGCTCCTCCGCGTAGAAGGTTCGTTTCAAGGCTGGAAGCTCAGTATCACCGTATCCGAATGCGCTGCCATAATTCCACAGTTTTCCATGAAAATGCTGTTTCTCGGTAGAATGCGGAGGGAATAAACTGTGGGACGATTCGCGCGATCGGTTTCCATGCCGAGATTCGGGGAAAATCCAAATTTTTGGGTTCGCGTGGTCTTCGTCGTGATTGATACGAGTGTCGCGAATAGAATTGTCCTCAGCGATGCTGAAGTGACGCGGTGGATTCGACTCTGGAGTCTGCCAGTTGCCGTTAGAGTTCCAGTTCCAGTTCCAGTTCCGACCATTCTGACGGAATACGAAATCTGCGCAAAATAAAGTCTATGTATCCACCCGCTTGTTCGTGCGCGTTGGCTCAGCATACTAAATAACAAACAGTTTTCTTATTTTATTCCGATTCACGTACAGAGTAAAGTTACTCTTATTATTAAGAGGGATTTCTAGTTTAGGACACTGTTTATAAGCGCATGTTTACGATTTTTTGTTTGAGAAAATGGAATAAATATTTTAAAATGTCGTTCTTTGCTTTTCATTATTTAAGGTTCGGGCTTTAATTTATATTTTGTTGATGTAAAAAATATGGAAATTTTTCAAAACAGATGTCGTTGAAGTCGGTTTGAATTGTTCGACAGATCCAAACGGTGTCCGTGCTGCCGGGGGTCCTAGTGGTTTGAATTTAGAAAATTAAACGTTATTTCTATTAACATATTTGTGGCTATAGCCGGAACTAGAATTATTTATTTACCGTTAAAAGAAACGGAATGGGAATGATTTAAACAAGTGTTCAATTTTTACCATGATTTATTAGTTTTCTAGCCTTGAAAAATATAAAAAATTAACCTAGCAACATAATTCTAGTTCCGGCTATAGAGGGATGTCCACTGATTATGCCTGTAAAATTTCAATGAAATCGACCATGTAGTTTTTCTCTAATTACGGACACCAGTTTCGAAAACTGTGTTTTGAGAAAAACGCGGTTTTTCACCGGCTTAGTCCCTTTTTATTGTTGTGCAGTGTTACGCTTGTCCTTGCTGTAACGCCGTTAATACTGAGGATTTTCGCAAAAAAAGTTTGAGAGCATAATGTATGGACAAGGATCAAAAATGGTTAAAAAAAAATCGATTTTTTTCACTGTCCAAATTAGAAACCCCCCTTAGGAGACACCCTGTAATTGAGAACGAAAGAACAACGATACTTACCACGACGATTCTCGTACGGGAATGGTTTATCGGTCCGAAGGTTCGATCCATCGGAAAAGTCCTGAGCAAATTGCCGATCTTCTGACACGAATGATTGACGCAACGGATGTTGACGTTCGCGTTTGGGACCGAATCGTGACCATGCGGCTTGACCGCGTTGCCCGATATCATGATTGTGATCGTGATCGTTATCGTAATCGTGAGCGTAATCGTAACCGTAACCGTAACCGTAACCATACTCGTTACCTTCTGGCCACGGGTTCGTCCAGGCCAGACTGATATCGTCCTGCCACGCGGAGGGAACACAATTTCTATCCCTTTCATAGTAATCGTATTGAGAGTCCGTTAAGAAATCCCTGTCAAGGTTCATGCGAAAGTATGGTGTTGACGTCAATTCACACGTATCCTTTGAACCATCCGTTCCACGCCTTTCAATTACGAACAAGCGATATTAGTACTCGCAGTTGCGTTGCTTGCGCACCTCCAAGTGCGGACGGTATGTGCCGCTGAATTTTCAAACGATCCATTCATCGAATTCTCGTTAAAAGTAGCGCCGACGCAACACGGTCGAACCGTTGACAGCGTCGCACTCGAACAGATTTTCACTGAAATCGAAGCAGTTCCGATCGAGCGTGCTCGAGAGATGCTACGTTTTAACGACAAGTCGAAACAATGTGAATGGAGAGCGTTGTTTCGCGTACCTGTAATTGAAACCTTTACAGGCGAAAGCCTTTTCGTATTCGCACGCCTGGCAACAGTCTCGGACGTTCCTGCAATTCAACATGCGTTCGACCAGCGGGTTCGTCGTTTTCTTGCCAGGTTGTAGCTTTCGATGACAGTTGACGTCTAAACGATATGGAAAAGTCTGATGATACGAATACACTATCAAAATGCATGCAGCATCCTGTACGCGCAATTGCAAAGAATGGAGGCGCACGTGTATATATTTGCTGCAGATCAGATTCGGGGGTCTTGCGTTGGGTACAAGATATTGTCGACGTTCAACTTACACGCATAATCGTTGCCATCGACTTTCTTCGACGTCGTGATAGAACGAAGAAAAATCAGCGAGAGCACGGCAGTCCACAACCAACATCTGGTAAACATTGCTATTGGGACGATTTGTGAATCGGCACGGTCGAATGAAGCGAGACCTCGATTTTCAAGTTACCCGAAATAGCTGAATCGATTGTCTAGACCAGATCGTTCCTTCCACACGCACGCAAACTTATTACCTTTACCAAGCATAATTTTACTCGCGGCTTTACACCGACCGTGCACCGTGATAAATGCATGCACAACTGCGAGGATGTCGTCGCGATCAAAAACTTGTGTGAGTGTGTGTAGAACTGCGAACCGCGCAAATAGTAATGGTGAAAATGCAGTAGCGTGTGCTTTTATAGAAAAGTGAACGTTTCGGCGGAAGTAGGTGGGAGGAACAATTCGCACGTCGGAGGCGGTGTTGGTCGCTGGTGTTTACACATGACGATTTACGATTATCGATTATCGGTCGGTAAAATTTAGACATGTAGAGGTGAGCTTTTGCTCAAAAGTCACCATTTTCGCTTGATCAATGGGTACCTACACAAAGCCGAAAAAATCCGATGCGGCTTTAATGTCATTCCCCTAGCATTTCTTCTCTTTGTCACTCTTCTTCTGCTCATCCTTTCCTTGTGCTGCGTATAACAAATCCTATTATCCTTATTGATTCGTTTCGGTTTTAGAATTCGATGATTCGCATGCTACGCGAAGCCATGTTTATTTCGAAGTCGAACAAGCATCAGCGCGTCGCGTCCTTCGCGAGATTCGCCAGGGACACAGCATGGCAATTATTTCAGCTAGCCCGTTGCTGCGAAGGAAGCGCGCGGCATAGTCGCGTTTCGAATGGATCGATTGCGTGTTCGTAGAGCGGTAATCGATGAGGAGCCGAGCCCAATAAAGCATCATAATAATATCTTTATGGACGTTGACCGAAGCAACCGTGTGCTAGCAACGATACGAAAATCCTTAGGCTCGTGACAACAGGAACCCGCGACTACGTAAACTATAAAGGATTCGAGTGGGACTGACTAGTCGAGTGTTTCCCAACCTTTTTTGGATCATGCCCCACCTCAACGCCTCAAAGATTTTGATGCCCCCCTAGCATAATATTCAACCAAATTCTGAAAAAGTGTAATATAAATAGGTACGCCAAATAAAAAAAAACGCCTGCTAGCATAAAAAACCATAATGATGAAGGTGACGAATGTAACATGATTTTCTAATTGCCCCCAAAATATTCAAAATTGCCCCCCTGTGGGGCGTACGCCCCACGTTGGAAAACACTGGACTAGTCAAAGCAGCGAAGGTTGTGTAATTGAAAGGAAATCCAAAATTAGCGAACGTCGCGCGTGCGTGCGCAAAGTAAGAGGTACAGTTTGTTTCTGTTTAGATGGTTGGGTTGTGAAGTTTCGTTGATCGTTGCAACACCAAAAGGGTGCAGTTTTTCTGTGTGGTGGGGTACAATTATAACGGAGGAACGCGAACTCGGTAAGAAAATGTATGCTTGAGACAAACGATTAATAGATACTTATACGCATGTAACACGGAAGACTTTTTCTATCCGATGCTAGATGTTCGAAGCGTGATGTTTGGCTTTTGGCTACGCTCGAAACTTTATTTATCACCATGTACGATTGGTATTGCTGCGAGAGACATACCTACTTGATTCGTTGGTGAATCGTTTGATCGTGCCCTTTTGATTCGTTTGGCTCGACCGAGTCTGTTCGAAGGATACGAGCAACCTTTGTAGCTGGAGCACTATCACATCTTTTGCGCTCGATTCATTCAAAGAAAATGAAAGAGTAACAGTAGCAGCAGCAGCAGCAGCAGAACGATGAACTGCAGTGGCCGTGGCAATGGGACGTAGTGGAGGTTTGACGAAAAATCGGTGACGAGTAGATTGTGGTTTGAAACGAGGGGCTGCCGATTATACCGATCGGCCGCGTCACGCATTCGATTCGCTCGGTGTGCCGTAATGTATCGCGACGTGCGCATACGAAATAACGTAACTCACCGGAGGCACTGCTCGATACTGCTTTATCGTTTCTATTCGCGAGAACAATTCCTCTACGGTTGTCGTCACCGGAAGGAAAGCGTCCGTCATGATTGATAAACAGATCGTAGATACCAATGGGGAGCCCCCCGGCGTTTGCAGTGTCGTCTCTGTTTCTTGAAATTTCAACAAACACCTCCTTTTACGCGATCGCTTGCTCAACGTTTTTACGATGTAACGCGTAAAGTGCAGCGGAGAAAATGAAGAGGAGCATTGCAAAATTATCACCAAAGAGTGATATTTATCAAAATTATCAACAAGAATCGAACTATTTCTGAAAACATTGGAGGAGAGTTGCGTGACCGACCGTGCGTCCTTGACGTCTGTACTTTACGAGGTTGTTTGCAATGTAGTGCTCGAGAAACGAAAGAGAGAGCATTACCTTGAAGCGGAGAATGTGTCAAGTGGCATCAACGTGGACTGGGATGGTATCGTTGACTTTGGAAAAGGGTTGCCGGTGCTTGGATCGGGTTTGTTCTTGTGTTCTCGACTGTACTTCGTAAAGCCATAAAGACGATCGAAATCGCACCACAGCGAATCCTGTCGCTTCTTCGAGTAGACATCGTAATCGGGATGAGTCTGTAAGGTGTCGAGCATTGGTATTCGCGAACCGATCGCGCAACTACCATTGCCTTTCGGACCAACGCTGCCGAAATCGAATCATCGATGGATCGTTAATGGAAATCTGGCAATTTCTTGGACATTCGCTACATCCATTCCTGTCGGGCAGATGTCAGATTCTTGAGAGGAATTACCCTTACCCGAACGTGAACGCGTTGCAAGCAGTTGCTCGCTTCGAACACTCTTCTTCGCACTCCGCCAAACTGTTAACCTCGACTCGAAAAGCGATCTCCCTGTCGGGTAACTTTGAACCGATAGATATCCTCGTGTAACAATCTGATAGAAAATTGAGCAGGTGAGGCGACGCATTTGCACCATTCCAACAGACAGATGGCTTACGTATTCTAATAGGTATGGAAGGTAATTCTGCAGAGAAAAATACCATTCGCAACGATGGCCAAACGATTATCTATCGTGAGAGACAGCAGTCGCGAACACTGCTGAAGAACGTTGAAGGTATGAAGGAGCAGCGGCAGACACGAACGATAGGCGGGTCGAGGCATCCTGTGACCCAGGTCCAGTGAAATCGATCGAATCAATTTCAGCGATGATTCGGCTGATCCATCCGGTTATTCGACGTATGGTGACGGGTCCACAGGAACGATCGCCGATTCACGATCGTAAAATTCTAATATTATGCTGGATCTTATGAATATGATCTGGCAGGCTGCAACGCGTTCGATCAGCCAGGTTGCTTGCCAGCAAACTCGCTATGAATTGTACGGTGACCTGCGCTTCACTGAGGATACCGAGCAGCCGTGATGCTCTCTTATAGAAAACGCAAAGAGAACTCTCTAAAGCGAGCATTACGTTAGAATCGTTGGTCTGTCGTTGCTTCTCTTTCCGGTGTGGATGTGGTACGTGTACTTACTAGCAGACTACTCTCTGACAATGAAAGTGTACGTACGACCTGTAACGCATTGTGCTGGTGGTCGGCCCTGTAGCGCGTTAGTGTTCGCGAGTAGCGCGTGCCTTTGCCTTTCCTCTCGCACGCATTCTCGAGATCCCGTTTTTTTTTTTCGTGGTAGGTGGTCGTGCACGGTGAGCGTGCTTAATTAACTTACTCGCACAACACAACTTTGCGATGCTTGGAACGGAAAAGCGAATCCAAGCTTTTGCGCAATCCACCAGGCCTGTCTCGCAACGTAGGCGTAACTAGACGCGAATAAATATGTATACATGGGATTGTACGGATTCAAGATGAACCAACGAGTCGACGACCGTCGGCGATTCAAAATCAACGAGAGACGATAAACGATAGACGAAAGGCGATAAAGGATTATGAGGCATAACGCATTTGCAACGCAAAATGCGTCATACCTCGCAAATCTGGGATTTGCCATCGTCTGGTTCGCGGTGACCTCCGGACAGATGCACCGTACCGTGCCGTGCCGTTAGTTTGAACCGTCATAGACTCCACTGGAAAGACGTATCCAAGAAATACTTACGTAACGAAAATGAGACAAGTTAGGCCTTCGCGAGGCCTAGCCCAAAGAGAGAATGACTCATCTCGTGATTATCGTTCCGGAATCGTACTCGAGCTGTACCCACGCAACTCTTTCAAGTATAGATCTCGAAGCAATTTCGTTTTTACGATAATCAGCGATCGAATACTCCTATCACACCCTTTGCTTTCCCTTACACTGTTTCTCATCGATACAGTTACATACATAGACTTGACCCGATCCTCTAAATCTTTATTGCTGAAAAAGGTTGCGGGTATCGGGTAAGAATACTTTTTTCTTACAAAAAGTTTTGCCCTTATGCTCATATATACAACGCGCTAAAGATATTGCGACGACTTTTTTTTATATAACGCGATTCTCGTACAACGCACTGTATAATAAAATGCGGGAATTCCCCGTTTACTTTAGTCGAGCATAGCATAGTTATGACAATAGCCATCCCAAACATGATATTTATATTATTCGTGTTATACGAAGAAAATTCTCGTATAACACGATTTCCTATAACGCGATTTCATACAACGCGTAACGTATTAACCGCATTATATGGGAGTCTATTGTACTCATTCGTCTATACTTCTAACCGAAAAGCACACGAACAGCAACTGTTTTTCACATTTTATTATAAACGTAGGTGAAACGTGTATTAAATACATTAAAACGCGAAATATACGTGCTTAAAGTTAGAAGGATGTTTGTACGTTTGTCGCATACAGATTTCCATGGAAGACACTGATGTCCTTACAAACGGGGTTCTTTCGTTCTGAACGAAAGCGAGAGCGAGACCGAGGCCGAGACGTAGACCGAGAGTGAGAGCGAGAGTAAGAGAATGGGTGCACATTGAATCGGGCGAGCACGGTAAATCAACGCTTACGTAAAAAACGGAGTATACAAGAGAACGAAGGAGAAAAAAGAGAGGAAGGAAAAGATTGAAGAATGACATATCGTGGCGGTGGCTGTAGCGTGTGGAGTATGGCGTGTGGCGGATAATGGGAAAGGGACGGTTAGCAACAGGTGTGCGGTCTCTCGTGTATCCCATGAGCGATACTTAAGCCTTGAGGGCTCTCCTCGAGAGACGGAGTGAGAGAAGGTGTACCATCCGCGGCCCAATCCGAGTTTCCTGATTCGTATATTCGGATCGACGTAGAATCATGTTCAGTGGAAGACAGTCTGAGAAGACCCGTGCCGATAGCCAAGAAAACATTCTCGATCCCCTCGCCCTGTAGCACCGAAGTTTCATGATAACTTGCACCGATTTTCGTTGCATAACCTCTACCTTCCTCGACGTCCACTTGCCGCTCCTTCCTTAGATCCGATTTATTCCCGATCACCACCAAAACCATAGCCTCTTCGATGTTTCTCCGCAGCTCCGTAACCCACCTCTTCATCGCTGAGAACGTGTTGTACTGAGTTAAATCGAACACCAACATAGCAGCGTTAGCGTTTCGATAGTACATCGGTGCCATCGATCTGAATCTTTCTTGCCCCGCTGTGTCCCAGACCTGTGCCCAACAAAACAGCTAAACCTTTCGGCCTGACTTTCACGTCGCCGCACAGCGATCGGAATCATCTCAAAAATCGCTGATCATTTCCGAATTCGTAAATGAAGGTTCGATCCAGGCTCGAACCAATGCTCCCGATCCTCTGTCCGCTATCCTCTATCAGCTCGCGTTCGTATCATTACAACGGATAGTTCTAGAGTTATTTGAAACTTATCATCCGTATGCAATGTTTCGCCTATATTTTCGATCGATATCCTTCAGTTGTCTAACGGTCTTTGTGCGTCTTCCGGTTTCACAGTTTGAATGAAGTGTGAGCCTCGAAATCGGTTAGCGGTCAGAGTAGCTGGACCTTGCCCGATTTACGATTTCGTTACGTTTCTTCCAGCGAGGATATTCCGTTATTCGCGAACTTACGCGTACACGAAATAATCGCTCACGATGCAACCTCGACACACCATGAAACTCGATTCTCGTGTCTTTTCCAGATGTACCGTGACACATATACGCGGCAACATGTGCTATTTTAAATGCTTCCGACTAATAATACGTATGGCACATACACACACATATGCAAGCACTTGTACGTATACATACTACGTTTCGATGCAAGCGAGTTTCATGCATGCGCGTCAGTTCGTCCGAGAGCACGGACAGTTCGAAGGGCCAAGGAAGAAAGCGGAATAAATCTCCTGCTTGTTATATACTTCAATTGATGCATCGTTATACCTGTAGCGTTATTCTTGTACTTTCCACGTTCAATTTGCACGTGAAGAAGGACGCGCCTATCGTAGGATTCGCATGTTCGTTGTTGAACGTTTTTCCGACGTAACGTATGATCATACTCGTTTTTCCAACACCTAGAAAAATGAAGAAAACCTGAAGAGCATCGTGAGCCGAAGAACAGTGTATTTGTTTTTGTTTTGAAATGATAAACGAGCAAAAGCACACTGCTTGCAGGAGAACAGTTCGCTCGTAGCCGATGTACTTGCTTACTTACATTCTTATATATTTGCGTACATGCATAACACAGTTCTACCGATCGAGCCTCTATGCGCAGCTATACCGATGTGTATGCGCGCACACGAACGCGCAGCCCAGCTGCACGAAAACTAACCTAACTTATCTTTGGGAGAAACGGGCGACAATCAACCTGTAAAATGTACGCGATCGCGTTTCAATGTTTCAAAAAAGGAAGAAGTGAATATCATGACAGTTCTGTCAGCAACGGAAAACGGATTTCTAAAATGTGTTCGAACGCAATGATGCATGAGGGAACGAAAGGAGACGAGAATGAGTACTGATAAGGAGGAACGATGGGGCTGGAAAGAATGCGAAAGACAAGACAAGACTGGGAAAGGGACAAATGCAGGAGCAGGAGCGAGAACAGGGTCAGGGAAAGAAGAAAAAGAAAGCTACGAAAAAAATAGTTGCGCCGTTCCGTTCGAATCAAAACTTACCTTGCGAACCTAAAGCTACCACTTTCCCTTCTACCGTTTTCATGTTCCACGTACTAAGGCGCAACGCATAATTGAGCGAACAAGTTTCACCACCGACTCGTTCGCACTTTCGACGAGCATGCAACCGAAAACACGACCTTTTGACGTTTACTACGGACACGAAATCAGGCCTGGCTGTTGTTTGCGTTACTTGGTTGGTAAGTGGTAGAGCGCCGACGGTCCTGGCCGGTTCTAGTGCTCGCGCCGCTCGACAGATGGCGCACCTTTACCGAGGAACACATTTCACCTCTGAAATGGTAAACGATCGACGATCAACGATCAATGGTCAACGATACACATTTTGATTCGTACAGGCGCAATATTTAAATTCTTGACGCATATCGACTACATTTTATTTTCACCAGTTGCTGGTTGCCAATGGATCTTGGCCAAAGCTGATGCGATCGAATCGACGTGTCGTCGATCATTGCCGAGGACGCAAAATGTGGCGCGGCACGATTCGAAGGAATTTTAGAGTAGCGTAACGAAAATTTACGATCGGTTTTCCGTGTCTGTTCGACATAGAAATTCGATTCGATCCGAATTCGATGACCTAGACCAGAGAGAGAATTTGAAAGAGACCGACTGACAGATAAGGCTCAAGACACGGGGAGAGAGAGAGAGTGAGTGACAGAGTGAGGCGCGAGGGCGGGGGTGAGAGAAAAAGGGATGAGAGTCAGAGGGAGAAGGAGAAAGAAAAGGAGAAGGAGAAGGAAACTAGCGAGAAGAGAGAGTGGTCTTTGGATGCTGTATATCCGTTCCTCATCAGTAGGCAACGGCGTGTCGCGATGTTCTGTTCGATCAGTGTGAGCCAGTGAAAAGAGAAAAGACAGAACGGAACGAGAGGTAAATCTAACTGGGTGCTCGATCGTGCTCCGAATCCGAGGATGCGCCGCTACCTTCCGAAACATCCGATTGATAGAAATTGAAGGTTCCGCTGGAATCGGTTGCTTTTCCGGTAGTGTTTTGAAGCGACCGAGCGATCCAGATGATTCACAGGAATTGCCAAGTGGTGATGGGAACCGAAGTGCCTGCACGTGAGAAAGATCGCGCGACGACGCACGTGTGTCAAGATCTACCAATCGTCGCAACCGATAGTTACGAGTCCAGTACTTTTTCTTTCTGATGCGAGACATTTGATTTCGGCGGCTGGTGGTGAAAGCGAGCGGCACCTGTACCGACCGATCGGAGCGTTTCCGTAGGTCCCAGGACTCTGTCACGAATCATCCAACGACGATCGGTCGATCGAGGAAAGTCTAAATAGAAAGAAGGAGAAAATACGGCGGAGGTTGGCTACGAGCAGCGAAGCCGAGCGTTCCAGCGAGTCGATTCGTTAGCGATACAGTCGAGTCGTCATTGTCAAAGTCGAAAGTTGCCGGCTAACTTTCACTAATAACCAAAGGTGTAATGCCAGGGTTCCGCTCGTAGACGGATCGCGCGCTAGGGGGACGAAGGGAACTGGAGACGCGTTACGAAGTAACCTCACTGAGACGGACGATCGAGAGAGAAAGAAAGAGAGAGAAAGAGAGGTCCGTGCTACTTGTCTCGGTAACCTGGTTTCACGACCCACTTTTCTACCGGACCACGCTTCGTGTGAATACCTTCGCTACGCTTGGCGAACTCTTACGGTACCCCGAATCGCTTGGCGAACACCGGCCATCGGCCGAAGCGGCCGAAGCCAGCGGAATTCAGAATAACCAATACCTTTCGTTGCAGGGAATAGCTTTCTTTTGCATCTTTGTTGCTTCTGATTGCGCCCTGCGACGCCGTTATCGCGTCTCAGTGTGCGCTTTCACCCTATTTTTATCACCTACTGCACGATTTACGTGCGTTCGCTCGAAATCTTCTGACAATGTTATCTTTCGATCGTACTCGAAAGGATCGTGGTTGATTACGAACCATCGACGATGTATCGACCGCAGGAGTTTCTTTCACGGTTCTGTTCGCGTAAAATGCCAAAGGTACGCGAATCTCGAGAGCCGGTCGATAAGTATCCTTGATCGAGCGAACCAACAGTTTCCGAACAGCTGAATAAACGGACGAGATCGATCGACTGGACGAACGATCGATCGGACGAAGGAACGAACGAACGGTTTCTTGCGCAAAAACTCTAGTTTGTCGCGCACATTCTACACTTTTGAACGAGCAGGACGACAGCAACGACGTCGACGACCAGTCGAATCATCGTTGCTTGCCGTACATCAGTGACAGAGACAAGAAATGAACTCGTTCGCGCGTTCGCTCTTCAGCCTGCTGCTCATTGGCTCGCATTGCCGTGTCGACGGAAGGAAAAACGATCGTTATTTGGGATATTTCGGTAAGAGTGAGTTGATCGGAAGGAATGCAGAGAAGCATGAATGTAGACATGGCTGCTTTGTTTCCAGATTCCACGGACAAGGAGACGTCGGCGTCGATGGAAAATGCTATCGTTTCGAAAGGGCAGATGAGATTCTTCGATGAACTCGGCCGTAAGTTTCGTTCGATGACGTCGCGCGTCGAGCCCTCGGACAAACTGAAACCGATGTATCTAATAGGTTTATTTAACGTTGCATTCCGGTCTCGGTGCTGGTAAGCGAATATCGTATAAATGTAGAACGGAACGCGCTCGTCCACCGTGCGTTCGCTAGGTCCTTATTCCAGCTTGCTCCATCGTCGACTCAACTCTCAGTTATCCTCTTGCTGTTTGTCTGACCTGTGAATTTTCGCGATCACGCATGTGCCATTCCGATTGCGTTGAATCTGCAGAGGAATGAAAAGGTGCGAAAAGCAAAGTAAAGAGAAGAGAGAATCAGCGAAACAGAAATGGAGACTGAACTGAGGACAAAGAGGAAGAGCGAGGAGGAGGAGGAAAGAAAGCCGAAGAGAGTGAACAAGAGGACAAAGTGGGGTGCGAGTGTAAGGAAAGACGCGGTGTGGCAGCGATGGGAAAGCTAAAGTCGGTGAAAGCCGCGAGCACCTCTTCAGATGCCGATCGAGCCTCGACAGTCGGTGAAATACGTTGGTTCGTGTTAGTCCACGTGGAAGATTATTTCGAGGAGGATCGCGCGACGTTTTCGGGGAACAGCGACGCGCACAGGAGCATGTGATTGAGAGGCGACAGGGCAGGACCGTTTGTTTGTCCGCATCTTTGCTGGTCCTCGGACGAAGCGCGGTCTATCGATCGGGACCGCGTCGAAGAACATAGTGGTCGTCGAACGCACATGTCGAACATTTGGAGCATGTCGAAACGATCGGTCGGGCCAGCCTAAAATGTCCAAAGCACAGCTCGACGGATATTTTCTTTGGATGATCACGGGTCTATGTGCTTTCCAACGATAACGAAAGTATACGTTTCTCGGCTGGGTCGAGAGCTTCGAGCCCGAGCAAGTGTACCGCTTTCGTGCAGGTATGATACGAATTGCGAGCGGTTCATTGATTTGAACCTGGTTCATTCGAATAGATCGAATCCCATAGAGATCGGATCATGTGCGTAATTGCCGTAGCATACGCCCTTCTAATCGTGGCCGCTGATGCACTGAATCACCACGACTACGACACACCGAGATTCGATCGGCTGTTTTCTTCTACTTCGTCAATGTCTTCGGCTCTGTTTTCGGTTTCGCCGTCATTCGGGCCGCCATCATCCGCACCGTCATCCGCGCCAACGTTGCCGTCGTTCCACGCCTGGCTTTCGAACAGACAAAAGTCGTCGGTGAGAGACGAAAAATGGGGGAGGACGCAGCCTGGCGCCATTCGCGTCGGCGAAATCGAACATGAACTTTCGACGAGGCCCGCGCGAACTCGAAGCCGCGGAAACGCGGCTGGGAGAACGATAGCGACTTGGGACACGAAAAAATCGGACAACGGTCGGGAAGGTGGTGACGATGTCGGTAACGGATTTCGTATCGGTTTCGAGGGGAGGACGCAGCTCGCTGCCTCTGCACGAGAAACCGATGCTGACGATTGTTTCGATCCGAAAAGAAAAGACTGTTCGCCGTGGGAGGAAATTCTTGAGGATAATGGAAGCGTGGCCACCCGAAAGGTATTCGATGGAACTAAAAATCAACAGGGAGATTCGTTCGATTCTCATCGGAGGAGAAGCTCGGTGGAAGTTGGAAGGATCAGGGGAAATGTGACAAGTCGAGAACGAGAGACGAACGTAGGACGGCTTGTTGGTAGGGAAGACGACGATGATCACGAGGACGGTAACCGTGATCCGTTTTCGAATGTTCTACGAACGCGAGAAGCGAACGAGCCGAGTCTTCTCGACAGATATTTCAACGACGTCGACGAACAAAGCAACGCTCAGAACTTTCTCGATCGTCTGAGGAAGCAAATAGTTAACGGAGAACTAGGAGAAAAGTTGACGAAGACCGATTTTAGACAAGCGAGAAGGCGAAGACTGACCGGTCAGCAGCAAGGTACCCTCCTTGTCGAGGCCCTCAGGAAGAAACGAAACTTCACCGAAGACCATCGAGGTCATAACAACAACCTTCAGAATAGCATAATGGATATGTTGGGTAGAAGTATGTTTCGTATAATGGAGGTCGAAGCAAAGGAGCTGCGTTATAGCAATTAACGGGCGCGAGGGCGATCCTCGATAAGTCAAAAATGCGAAGCATCTTGAAAATCTATGGACAATGAACGCGGTGGACGAAGCGCGACGATAGTACGGGTTGCTCTGTGCCATTCGTTGGTAATTTCTTGGTAGCGATCGGAGCAGCGCCCGTTCGACTTTCCTGCTCGATCTCGTCGTCATTGTGTGTTGAATTCGCGATTTCACTTATGAAACCATGGTTCGAAACGAAAGCAGCCAAGTATTTATGTCGACAAACAGACCGAAAGAGAGCAACTCGGTGCTGCATAACGACTCGACTCGACACGACACGACACGACACGACACGACACGATACGACAAAATCTAACGGGGCACGACGCGACGCGACGCACACATTTTTCTAAAGCAATTTGATCGCCCTACCGATTACAGCGTTATCGCGTCCAGAGAAACTAGAAACAAGCGTACGCAGCTAAATCGGTGATCATTACATGTTTCAGTGATACCTCAAACGTGCAAGTACAAGGGGACAACGTTCGATTGCGGTCTTAGTATAAGTTGCGTTCTCGGTGGTGGTCGGCCGGTCGATCTTTGCTCCGGAGGAATGATTTGGAGTTGCTGCGTCGATGATGACGACATTCCAGAAAAAGTTCCACGACCGACGGTCGGACTGCTGCAAAACGCCAGTAAGTAGTATTCCTCCCTCATGTTAGTCTCCTATTTCCGCTCGATCGATCTAGATGTCCCGATTCGATTTCCATGGTTTGAAAACGATCGCGCAGGGCGGGGGCGTACAAGATCGCTGGGGTTAAGTTCCCTCCGATATCAGAGAAGAGGTAGGTTTTTAACTGCCTTTGAACGCGAAACCAAGACGGCTCGAATTGAATCGGGCTAATTGCAACGCAATCGCATCGCATTTGTGCATAATATATGCCCATTCACGTATACGTAAACACGTACGAATGTCCGTTCATACACGTGTACGTAGATAATTAGTCGCGTGTTTACTTGCGGACGTATTATCACGGAACGATCGGACATCGTATTTGGTAAGGAGGAATGGGTAAAATGGAAGTTGTTTGAACGTGTAGCGCTTTCGTTAAACTTGGGAAATCAACATCCGTACGTGGACGATGACATTCAAGTGTACGAGAATGTGGCAAGACCGACCAAACCGGCGTACGGTGCCGGTAACGGCGATCAGACCGACCACGACCACGACCACGATCACCACCATCACCACGGGCCGAATTACCAGTTCACGAACAAGCCTTACGACTCCCCATCGCACGCATGGAATTACGATCGGCCCAGTCGTCCTCCGTTTTATCGTCCGATCCAGCACGATTACCACCAGGACGAGCATGAGGCTGTTTATCCGGAAGTGTCTTCCGGAACGCAACCTTCCAACGAGGATCTCTCGAACTTCGTGGATTATTCAAAATATCGTGGTAATCCGCATGAAGTCGCACGCACACACAAATACTCACACACCCACCCACCTACACACGCGCGCGCGTGTGCATCTACGAAGACACCATGCACCAACAAAAGCTAGCCTAGTCCAGTCTCTGTGTTACTTGCTAAACTCTATTGAATGGCCGGACGGGGCTATTTATCGGGGGCACGAGACATGCGTGTGTATCTTCCTGTATACGCACCGCTTGACGCCTCTTCTTTTCTTTCCCGTCACTTTGCACGTTTTTATTCGATGCTACGCTGCCGGCAGGGCAATGGCTGGGGGGAAATGGCAGGTATCTTAAAAAAGTTTGGAGGCAGAAGAACGAGAAGAAGGGAAGAAAAAGATGACAGAGGAGAAGAAGAAGAAGGAAAAGGTGAAAAAGTAGCAGGAAGAGAATGAAGAGGACGCGAAGGAGAAGGAAGGGAAGAAGGTGGTGGATGAGGAGGAGGAGGAGCGTGAGACGAGGTATCGAGAGAATTCAAGGGCAACGAGTGCACCAGTTTGTTCCGCGATAGAAAGATTTCGATCCGATCGAAGAGCTGGCTATTCGATCGGAGTTCCCGGGGGAAGCAAGACTGGTATCGATCGACACGGGTGACGGGGTGACAGGCTTTCATCGCTGAACTCGCGAAGTTGTTTCTGTTTCCCTGCATACGTACGTTCTCTTACCGTCCGTTCATGTTACAGGTTGCGGTGAACTTTACACGAGGAGCAATAGAATCGTGGGCGGTCACAGTTCAAGCTTCGGCAGTCATCCTTGGCAGGTGAGACGGCGGAATTCGCTGAATCCTTTCAGACGAAAGGTCAAGTGGAATCGATACGAATTGGATATTACCGTTTTGTTTCGCGCTCCTTTCTCACGCTACTTTTTTCGTTTCTGCAACGTTCGTCTTGGAGTTTCAGGCAGCCATCATCAAGTCGGGGTTCCTCTCGAAGAAACTGTCGTGCGGCGGGGCTCTGCTGAACAACAGATGGGTAGTTACTGCGGCTCACTGTGTCGCGACGTTAGTAACATTGAATGATGAATGAAATTGAAGAAAGGGGAGGCTGTGGTTTCCTTGCCCTAACGATCATGTTTGTTTCGTTTAGGACACCGAACGGCAACCTGAAAGTACGTCTCGGTGAGTGGGACGTGAGAGACGCGTCCGAACGATTGCTGCACGAAGAATTTAATATCGAGAGAAAGGAGGTATGTGACTGCGTGTAGCGGACTCGCACGGATGCTCGTATCGTTTGAGTTAGAAAGGTAGCTGGTTCCTCCTGAGCCTCGCTCCACTCACGCCGGTTCTCTCGTTCTCTCTTTGAAAATCAACCAGGTTCATCCGCAATATTCGGCGACCGATTTTCGAAACGACGTAGCGTTGGTGAAACTGTCGAGAACAGTGGCGTTCAAGCAGCACATCGTTCCCGTTTGCTTGCCAGCGAAAAACCTGAAAATTTCTGGCCGCACGGCTACGGTTGCTGGCTGGGGCAGAACCAGACACGGACAAACTTCAGCGCCGTCGTTTCTTCAAGAAGTCGACGTCGAAGTATGTGAAAAATACGTCTACTGATTTGTTTGAACGTTTCCATGCGACGCGTTCGTTTCTTATGACGCGCCGCGTAACCTTTTGTCGTATGCGTACGTGTTTCTGACAGGTGATCCCCAACGAAAGATGCCAAAGGTGGTTCAGAGCGGCCGGAAGACGGGAGACCATTCACGATGTATTTTTGTGCGCCGGCTATAAGGAAGGTGGACGAGACTCGTGCCAGGTAGAATGATTTTCGCCTGGCGAACAGGCTATCTCTGATCGAGCTGAAAATCTTTAAATCTAACCCATTCGTTTTGTCGATACAGGGAGACTCCGGCGGGCCGTTGACCATTTCCGTCGAAGGAAGACACGTACTGATCGGCCTCGTATCGTGGGGTATAGGATGCGGTCGCGAACACTTGCCGGGCGTCTACACCAATATTCAGAAGTTCGTGCCTTGGATCGACAAGGTGATGAGTTAGATCGTGATGTCGCATCGACGACGATGGCCCATCGACTATTTATGAACCAACGGAACAGCTCGATGACAACGAAACGGAAAAGTTAGCAAAGCTTCGACCCAGCCGACGTTTCATCGGACCACGTCACCGTGCGTCGTCTACACGCGAGTTTATACCTACTTCCGGCAACTTTACGATTTCCCAATTGCCAACCGCAACGAATAGTCATTGCACGGACAATGATGGTATATCGGCGACAACGACGATGATAATAATTTACCCGACTACTTCCTCGAAACTGCTTCCTATGGAAAGTAAATGAAATAAATAAGGCGAGCAATCCTGAGCGTTAGTTATCGCAGTTTACTACGCACAATCTCTGTGCCCGTATGAAAATTTTAATTTTCTATTTCTCTCCTTCTCTCTTCGAACCAACAAATAAAATGAACGAGAAAAGAGTGCAGATGTTCCGTGAAAGCATGCTTAGGAAAACATCTCGGGTACTTGGATATTTCCCTCCCGCGGATCGCATTTACCTACCTTGACCCAGCTTGAGATTTGCTTCTGTACCTTTGGATATCGGATCATTTTATCCGCTCTTCAATGTTACGTAACACGCGAACGACCGTACAAAGACGATTCGACGCTTTCTAACTGCCTGAAGATCTATATTTAACGATCATCATGCGCGTGATCAAATAACTCGAAGGAACAACTCGAATATCGTGCCTACCATGCTGTACTGTATTCGAGGTACCTACGTTATCGAACAGACCGTATACAGTTATCATCTATCGGTACGTCGTTGGTGCCTGCTTTCATTGAGCCACGACTCATAGATAGGTATTTCCTTGATTTCGAAGAGTGAAACAAAATCAGAACGGAAGATCAAATAAAATGAAGAGAGTGAGAGAAAGAGAGAGAGTGAGAAAAAGGGAGAGAGTGAGAGAAAGAGAGAGAGTGAGAGAAAGAGTGCGATTGAGTGAGCGGTTGGGGGGGGGGGGGGGGGGGGGGGGGGGGGGGGGGTAGAAAATGGCAGAATTTCTCAAGTCAATGCGTATTCAAGAGTATTTAAATGCAAAGTGTAAGATAGGAGAAAAGGAATACATCGATGACAGAAAGAATGTGGTTGTCGCGTCGTGTTCTACATCGAAAATTGTCGAAAAAGAAAATGTGGTGCCCGATCGGAGGACGATTCCGTCGGTACGAAAGGGAACGATAATGACAAATTGCTTTGATGCATGTTCAAACAGCGTAAAGCAGTTTCTTTGGTCAGAGATTCTCGATAAAGACACGAGAGAACAAAGAAAGAAGTAATTCGGTTTCTGACAGACGCATGCAGCTCGGTCGGTGCTAACGGATGAAACGGACGGAATAAGACTGCGTGGATTGTCGGGGGTGGTAATGGCCGGTACACGCCAATAAGACGAGTCGATTGCACCGAAACGTCAGACCGCTGAATCGCGTCACGATCGAGTAATCGAAATGCTGGGTGAACAGCGAGTGGACATCCGTAAAGCGTGCGTGAATGATAGGAACGGTATGGGCCTCGTTGGAGGTGTTGGCAGAGAGGAACTGAGAGCGGAGTGTCGAGGATAAGGGAGAAATAGCGGAGGAGAGAAGGGTGTAGGTGAAATAGAGGCGGAGGGTAAGTTGCTAATTAGAGCCAGATTAAACGCTTGTCTGGGGAACCATTTTCCTTGCCGTTCCTCGCCGTACTCGGAAGAGGATGAGTGCGAAGGGGCAACTGTGCTCCGGAACTGTGGGCGGATAGGTGGAAAAAAGGCAAGTAGGAAAGGGTGGCTAAGGTTGCGACGAAGAGGGGATAACTCGACTCCGGTTGGAGGGAGGACCGGGCTTAATGAAAAGTGTTTGCCCCGTAAAAGTTAAGATTAATTGGCGCTCGGGGGGTGGTTACCGCGGTAATCAGCCAGTGCCAGTGGTTTTCAAACCTACCGTTCTTCCTCGACTCTGTGTCTCTCCATCCCCCCATTTCCCTTCGTTTCTCCTTCTTCTTCCCACTTCCACCCCCACCCACACACACGTATATACACACGCAGATGCACACGCACACGTGCGTATCTCCTGCTCTTGGCCGGTGGAAACTGGAATCACCGTCGGCGATTCGGATCATCGGTATTTCATCGATACTGCGTGTCCGGATCGATTCGCAAAATCCATAAAAATGTTCGAGAGCTGAAGAGGCCGGATGAGGCTGGATTCGTGTTTGCAAAAGGTCGAGGGGATACGTGCATGGAAGCGTTGGATCTTTTGTAGTAGGAGCAACAACGGTTCGCTGATTTCAATATCGGTTGAGCGTTGCTGAAACGAGAGGTTAATTTGGCGACACCTAGTTTCATTAACAACGCCATTAAAAGTAATGGTCGATGAGGGCCGAGCTCGACGGCGCGGCCACACAGGGGCCGGGAGATTCTAATTACGGAATAGGACTCAAGCCGAAGGGCGGAAGAGTCCAAGAGTGAAACCGACGAGGGTAAGACGGAATGGAAGGAAATGCAGCGGCGCGGCAGAGAGGAAGGGGGAAGGAAAGGTTGAGCG
The DNA here is from genome assembly GCA_916610135.2 of Macropis europaea. NCBI lineage: Eukaryota > Metazoa > Arthropoda > Insecta > Hymenoptera > Melittidae > Macropis > Macropis europaea. The sequence goes on from OU744344.1 coordinate 27,207,277, forward strand.
AAGGAAGGAAGGATGAATGAAACGGAATAAAACGGAGCGGCATAGATGTGCACGCGTTGTCTCAAGCAGGCAGGATCGAGTCGGTGAAAATCGGGCATAAATTGTGGTTGACAGTGGGAAATGTCGATCGCGCGATCATTGCATTTAGCGGCTCGATGGAATCGGTTTGGTTCTCCCTCATCGAAACGAATACGGGTACCTACCTGCGACGTTTGTACGCGTTCGTCGAAACTATACGACGGACGCCTCGATCGGATACGGTCGCTCTGAAAAAATTTATGAACGCTCGAATCTCTAGAAGAGACTCCTCGTCGCGAGAGTCGAAGCCGCGTTTGAGTTGAAAAGAGCACGTTCTTACCGACTTGTCCTGTCTTTTTGGTGAATCTGTTAGCGTGTGTATTATATCATCCATATGTCGCTTTATCAAGCGATCACCGGATCTTTCATTTTTTGCGCGTGTTCTAATAATTTCTGCCGCTAATATTAAATCCAGCTCCGACGAAGAGAGAGGCGGAGAGCGAGAGAGTGATACGAGGGGAAGGGGGCATAGATAAAGTACGATCAACGACATTTACATATACACGGGGTTACATATATATGAGTACCAAATCGATATATGACACCAATTAAGATTTATCTACAGGCGGTGATACCTAATCGAATTGCTGATCAAACAATCTTATCCACGAGATAAAAATGGATGAATTAACCATGAAATCATTAATTACTTTCGAGAGAGGATAAGAGAAGACTTTAGACGGTATTTGTCCTAAATTGTTATCGTTGAAAGTGTGAAAGTTGAACGGCTCGCCAATTACAATTATCAACCGTTTAGGTTCAGCCAGCTAGACTTTGCACCTGAGACAACGGCTAATACACGTTTTACGTAAGTACGTAGCAGGAGGGCGAGTAACTACATATATTATTATGGTATATTCTATCGATGCGCATATAATCGTGGAAGCATATCCAGGAGAGGTTTTCGGCGCGTAAAATTTCCAGTGACACAACCGATCGATAGATCGGAAACAATTTCGTTCAGGTTTCGTTGCGAGATCGCCTCATTGTCAGAGAATAAAAGAACAGAGACAGAGAGAAGAGAAGCCTGAGTTATCGTGACGGAGCATAATCACTGGTTGAAAATCTTTTGTGTTTACTCGACTGTTGAAAACATAAGGTGCTACCTGCGTGTATATGACTATGCACATATCTACTGCGTACACATACCGTCGTAGAATCGTTGCATCGAAACGCGCACGTATATTATACGAACGAACGGGCGGACGCATCGCGTACCGCCTGAGCGGCAGGTACACAAGTAAGTAGTAAGTATTTACTTACAAATATCGAATTCGGTATCTTTGATTTTTCCGATAGAATAGCGTACGTAGACGCCGCGCGTGACCGCTGATCGACATGCGTACGCGTACTCGACAGCGTTCGAGCGTCCGGATATATTCGAGCAGCAGTAATTTCTCGATATGTATCGAGGTTGAAACGCCACTGACCATCGACAGCGGTACGTACAGGTGGACACGTATCGCGACACTCGTTTAAATTTTTTCTCCGGCTCTCGTTCCGCGTTGAACGTGCTTCGATCCTTAAGTAAATATCATCTTTTCGACCGTGTTGTTTGGTTAAAAAGCGGTGACCAGCGAACTCGTACCGTTTGCTTTCGACTCGCGCACAGTTTACCGTCGCGCTACATTCGAAGCATTATGCCTGAGAACGCGCAGAGGCTGCGATCGTTATGGGAATCATAACAAGCGAAAAAGGTTCAAGGACCACGGCGATCCATCGTTTCTTCGGAAACGAGCAGGTAATCAGTCATGATTCAATGTACAAGATTAGGTCCGTCGCTCGGGATACGATTCCAACCAAGATTTTATCGATAGAGATCTCGATAAGGCAGGCTAAAGTGTCGTGTTTCGAATTGATTCTAGACATCGGCGGAATAATTGTGGGGAATTCGAGTCGTTTCCAAATACATGTGTAATTTGCTGAATGGAGTTTTCTTTCCAACGCCTACCTTTCTACTGCACGACAACGAAACGAATCTCTCTCTCTCTCTCTCTCTCTCTCTCTCTCTCTCTCTCTCTCTCTCTCTCTCTCTCTCTCTCTCCCGATCCCGATACGAAAGCGTATTTGAGAACAGTCGAAACGTTGGCCGACTAAATAGACGCTCCGAAAAAACGAAGGGAGACTTATTATCAGTAGGATAAGCAAATGCGTGGTAGGACCGACCGATATAAAATATCGTGCACGACAACCGATAACGGACCGATTACTCGAAAACTGGGCGTGATGGCTATTACGCGGCTATTAGCCGCACGATAAAGCGAAAGATATCGGCGACATTTCGTTGGAAAGAAACAGGAACGATCACGGTGGAGACCGAGAACGCGACCAAGACCGAGAAGGAAACCGTGGCTGTGTTATGGTAAAACGATATCAACTTGCGGAATCTGTAAGATGAAGACATTAGAGGAAACCACGACGACCGCGTCTAGGAAGAAAGGTATACCATAGCCGCGATAGGTCGACAGTTGGAAATATTCGAGGCGAATCGTGGGCGTAGCGGTGCGGAAGCAGTCGAAAACAGCGACAACGAACGAATTTGGATATTCTCGTTTCGTCTTGGTCGCGAAACGAAACGAAGCGAAATGGAACGGAGAACGACGCGAGCGGCGAGAGGACGGCATCGGCTGTCCGATGCGAGCAAGTGTATAAGTACACTCCCATCTGTCGTACGCGTTGGGTGAACGTTGGTAAGAACGTTGGCCGCATTTCTTTGGTTTCGTTTTTCTGGAAACGTCACGTGGCGGCAACCGCGTATCCGTTCTCGTTAGTGCACGTTCCCTGCTCATCGTCCGATTGGACGGAAGTCTCGTTCCGAAGGGGTGCGAACCTCTCCGCCTTGCTCGCCGTTCTCTTTCCTCCTCTGCAGTTTCACCGTGTTCCTTTTCACACTGCCATCGCAAACGTCCTCCTCCTTTAACCGAACCGATTATAGCCGTTCCCCTTCCACCCCGTTTCTCTTTCCCCGTTCATGCATACCTGTTCGTGCAGTCTCGCGCGATACCAACGAGGTTACTAACGAGCTCGAGCAGTTTGATCGCGGGTTTGTCGCGTGCAACTGGATCATGCTGGAAATTCGTCGTCGACCGTCTGAACTCGAAGGCTCGTGTCGGTATTTCAGCGGTCGTAGCTGAGGAACGGGCATCAAGTATCGTGGATCGGGAATCGGGATCGGGGATCGGGAATAGGGAATAGGAAGTTGGGAAGCGTGCATGCAGTCGATGGGTTTTGGGGTTAGAGGGAGAGAAAGGGGATGCCGTAGGCGTGGCAGAATCGCGAGGTTCGCCGCGCGATAGGCGTGGCAGACTGGAGTGACCGCGGAAACGCAGCAGCAGAGGGGAGCGGTTCTCCCGTCAGGAACACGCGGTTCCTGGCAACGTCACTTTGCGGCGCGGCGTCGGGATAATCGCTCGTATTGCCGCGAAATCGAAACCGGCGCTCGATCGTTCATCGCTCGCGCGAATCCACCTACCGTCCAACGACCGATCACCGGAATACATTCGTGTCGCGCACGTGCAAGTGTCGCGACTCGTTTCGAGCAGATCCCAAGATCGAAACGGACGCGATCGGATTCGAGTGCGGTAACCGGTTGGAAAGCGATTGTTTGTGAAGGAAAACAGTTATGCCGCGAAGCGCGCGTCGATGATCGATTTCACGCGTTTCGCGTTATCGCGGATCAGATATGCATTACAACGCGCAAATCATCTCGGAGGATTCTTATTTGCGCCACCGGCAACAAGAATACCATCACCATCATCATCATCAGCAGCAGCAGCACCAGCAGCAGCAGCAGCGGCAACGAGACACGAGTCAGCGCATCATTTCGACGGAGGCGATTCGACAAAGGAATAGCGTTCGAGGTCGGAGCTGCTCACCGAGATCGGAAGAAACGGAGTCTGCCGGGGGAGAAGCGAGCATCGAGTCGCCGGACGAGGTACGTTTCGTAGGGAACGAGTCTCCGGTGCAACTGGAAGAGGGATCGCGAATGTCGAGGTATCGCGAGGAGCCGGACGCAAAACGATTATCCTCGAAGCAGCAGCACGACTCGTCGACAGGTTTATTTCGGGACACGGAAAATACAAGTGTAAAGTGTTTCACGGAGGAAATGGTGTCCGCGAGTCACTGCAACAGACGATCGGACGATTCACCCGGCCGAACATCCTCTCCGCAAGGATACGGGATCCACTCGGTGGACAGACGGAACAGTTCCCTTGGCAAAACGTCGTTCTGCATCGACGCGCTCCTTGGCCGAGCGACTGGAAAACAAGGGAGCCTGGATCACGACCAGGAGCAATCGGAACGAAATCAGAGATTTCTGTTTGCCGCGAGAAATCTCGGCGTGGAGGAAAGTTTGAGCTTGGCAAATTCAATGGTGTACGGTCGCGAACACGGTTCGCCGTGTGCTGTCGGAACTGGCGCTGTCACCGGCTCCGGCGAAGCTGGTGCAGGAACGGTTACTCGAACGGAGCAAAGAGCGTCGTCGTTGGGGAACGTTTTGAGTCCGTTCGACAGGCCCGTGCACGAGGATCCGGCCGATTCGCCGAGCTTGGAGCAGCTGGTTCGCGAGGGAAGCGAACGCCGCGACCGATCCGTTCCGGACCGAGACAGCCACTCGGCGACCGGCGTCGTTCGGTTGGATCATCCCGTCCAGCCGAATTCCCTCTCGCTCCAGCGTGGTCGAACATTTTTTGGAGAAGAGAACGCGCGAATCGGCAGCGGTTGCAACGTCGGCGTCGGCATCGGCGTCGGTGTCGGCATTGGCGATTCAGGATTTCGAATGGACCGGTTGGAGAGTACCATCGAGGACGATGCATCCGTCGAGGTCGAGCCGACGAGAACGGGGAGCGCCAGTTCCGGGAGCAACGCCAGTCACAGCCCTGCCTCCAGTCCACCGATCTCTCCGGGATCGGAGGAGCCTACCGGCGCGAACGGTATCGCCGGTAATCCGAATCTGTCGAGCGGCCATTACGGTACCCTGGCCGCTGGCACCGGTGTCACTCGGCAAAACCAAGCTCTTCTTTTGCATCCGAGCGGCCCTCTCATACATCCCGGCGGATTGTATTATCATGCCGCGGGTGGTAGCGCATTTCACTCGATACACAAGGAAGGTCAACCCGTCGGACACGCACAGACTGCCAGCCCGCATCCTCAACAGCACCACATTCATCCGCTTCAGCTCGAGTGGCTGGCCAGGACTGGAATGCTGTACCCCAGATTACCTGCCGATTTGGCCGGTAAGTTGCATCTCACTTTCTAGATTCTTTCATCAAAATAGTCATTGCATCGCGATCCTCGATCCTCCTTCCTCTTTTCCTCTTCTTCGCGATTCCGATTCGATTCGATTCGAACGTCTTTGGTTCGGATCAATCGGTGCGCCATTTCTTCTACCATTCCGCAATGCATCCCGTTCTCCGTTGTCAATCTCGACAGAATTGCAGCGTCGCGTCGATCGCCTCCGTAGCGGCGATAAGAAAGAAGATGCTCTTTCGTTTCAAAACGACAAACCTCCTCCGTCTGCTTCCACTCTCTCACACGGGCTCGCACTCCCACTCACACACCCACTCCCACCCCAACCCTCTGCACTTCCATTACCTCTGTCCCCTCGCCACTTAATTAAGAAAGACCAAGATGATTCGAAAAGCAATCGATCAGACACGATGATCGTCGTATCACCTCGGTTCGATGAGGAGCCTCTGTCAGAGGGACAGCAATGGAAGATGGTTGGGTCTATTCAACGTCGGATTTGTTCCGGATATCAAGTAAAATCACGGCAAATGTGCGTATACGTTCGATAGTTTCGTCGATTGCGAGTTTCCAATCGACTTTGCGACCTCTACAGTTTCTCCTTTTGGAGAATCATGCAAATTGGAATGCAGAACCGAAACGGAGCCGGAAAACTCATACGCATGGACTGGCTTTTTGAATGACGCTTCGCCACCGAGTGTTTTTCACTTTCAAGCAAACAGATAACGATTCGAATCTGGATATACGTAGCTCTCGAGCAGCTATTATCCGAGTGGCTAGCTCGAAGCCGACGCAGCTCGGTGAAATGGATCGACAGATTGCTCGCACGCTGGGTAGATAGCGAGTGTTTACATGCCTAATGTAACGCTTTACCGTGCTATATTGACCGGCTACTCAAGTTTTTAGGTCGGCTGTCAAACGATAACATCGGGGGAGGTTTCGCAGCGTCCCATTCAAATCGAATAGGAATAGAGCGTCGACGGCAGTTTGCCGCGAAATGGAAAAGCCACTGGAAGATCTGCAGACTTCGAATGAGATTGAAACAGCGGAATTGGAAGTGTATGAATTTTGGAAGGTTGGTCGAATAATGTGCGAGTGTTGTGTATGACAGAGAGAATGAGAGAGAGTGAGAGAGGGGGGTAGCGTAAGGGAAGTAGCGAGGAAGAAGCATGCGAGAAAAAGGAAAGAAACGGCAAAGGAAAGATCGAAGGAACCAGTTTGGGCAACACGCAGAGAGGAAACCACGGGGCAAAGGACGAGAGGGTCGGTTAGCACGGTAAATTTCACGCTCGGAAAAAAGAGCGGTGGTCGCGTTGTCCAGCCAATCAGTCGAGAGCTTTTATCGAACAAATTGGTCGGTGAACGTAGCAAGCCGGGTTGCCGAGATGGACCGAATCCGAGTAAAGGGGAACGCGGAGAGCTGGTACGGAGAGAGAGGGTAGGGATGAGAGGTGGTGAGAGGGAGGGTGAGAGGGAGAGTGCGAGTGGCGGTCGGGGGCGGAGTGCGGGGTGCTTTCTGTCAGATGATCCTGATTGGTAGTTGCCGAGCAATCCAACGTCGACGAAAAAGGCGAAAACCCGATAGCGTAAAACGAGCAACGAGTACAAAAAAAGCGGTCTCGTGGAATAAAATAAAACGATTGCATTCAGCCCCACCTGGAGCGGCCGTTATCGCGTCGGCAGGGAACACGGACTCGACTTGTTAAAAAATTGCTGGATGGGAGTATCAACCCGTACGGCCCATCCTCACCCGTTTCACTCATACTCTCTGGCCCTCCCACCCACCCTCCTCCCTCTCGCATGCACGCATGCACACAAACACACACACACACGCGGAGGGCCACCCGAGCCCTCCCTCCCGCCAGCCTCACTCTCTCTGTCTCTCTGACTCGCATCCTCGTACGCTCTGAACGTTATGCAAATAACGATGAGTGCGCGACTCACCGGATCGGCACCGTGAGCCGACAGGGGGGCACGGGGGGTGGCTGCAGGAGATGCGAGCTTTTATTTGTGGAATATTTGTAGCACGTTATGCCCGCGGCAACGTTGCGACAACACCATGTTTCATCTATTTCGAGTCGAGCTTTGCTGTATCGAAATTTAACTAGCACGGCAGCGCGGTCGCGGGTATTTCGCGACCTTGCGTTCTCTCTGCATCCCGAATCCCGATATCTCTGCCTGGTGCACACCGACGATGAAACCTGTTTCTCGTATCCCCGCTCGTCTCCTCGCTCTGTCCACGCGATACCAGTTTGCTTTCGGATTAATCGAAACGTCGGCCTAGACCGAAACGTTGTTTCCATTCTTCCATTTGCCCGACATCGATGGGAATGTGGATCGACGCGAGAGGCTCGACTCGTTCAGCTCGGTTTTCACGATTGAGCTTCGCGCGTATAACCAATTCCGCTTCCGCGCCGTCGAGACTCCGTTTCCCTTTCGTTGCTTTCGTGACGGGACGTTTAACGTCGCTCGCGTGCTCGCGATCGCGAGACTGAACGCGCGGGAAGAACAGTCGCAGAATCCTCCAAAAGATTTCCTACTCCTGGTCTATTCCGATGCTCCTTCGCTTCTTCTCTTTCCTCGGCCGGTTCGCTGGCTGCGGTTCTTTCGATCATCTCGAGACCGTGCATCCTCGCGACCCGCTCGTTCTCGAGTCACAGAGGAGAAACAATGGCGGAAGATGCGGCGAAGAGACGGCAGCAGGAGGTCTGCCAACAAAAGGGGATGATACCCGGGAGATGAAGCACGCGAAGGGTTGGTGGATGATTTAATTAGTTAATTGTGCGTCATTCATCCGTCTATTCATCCCCTTCGCCCTCCTCTCTGGAACGGCATAGCGCCGGTAGCAGAGTTGCCATGGAAACTCCACGAACTTGCAGACCGTTCAACCGGCTAATTTCGCTCGTCTTTGGGACGATCCCAGAACGCAAATCGGTTCGATCTCCTCTGTATCGCTATCGATCGTTCGCGATGGGACATTCTCGTGACGGAAAGACGGTGTGTTGTTTGCAGAGACACGCGGTCGGTTACAAGGCGAATACGATGCGCGCGCGCCCGCTGTTACGAATTCTCTTCTAATCAATGTCGTTTTATCGCCGCTTCGAGGATTTTCTTTGATTTCCCTAGCTGTCAATGAGAGCGTGCCTGCAAACGAACCTGCCGATCGGTAACAGACGCACGCACGCGATGCGGTCGGATCGGGTCGAATCGAATCGAATGGACGCGTACGCAGAGATGTAGATGGATAAATGGAAACGCATTGGAAACGGTTGGAGCAGCGTCGGCGGCGGCGGCGGCGGTGGCGGCGGCGGTCGCATCAGTCTGCCTGTCTATAGGCATATAGGCGGTAATGGTGTATCTGAATTAGCTGGCAGAGCTAGTTTGGCCGGCCGCAAGCAAACAGATCTCGGTTACCCGATGTGTAACGTTCCACGTTCGCCCAAACGCACGATCCTATACGTGTATCCGAATGATTCGGTGTGATCGCTACGCAGTAATGGACGCGCGAACTGTTGTACCCGGTGCTCGTTGCTACACGATGCAACGCTAAGCAAACTACTGTACAGAGCTGGAAAGTTGGCGTGCGGAAGAAATGCGTAAGGAATGCGGGTCTCATTGGTTCAAGCATAAATAGGACCACCTAGTCGAACACAATCATAAAAACAGAGTACACAGATTTTCTTTAGGTATTGGTCGAAACGGTCGTGTCTCCTAATAGGGGTCATGTAGCAGCGCGTTTCAGAAGCATCAAAGGCGGAGCGAGCGGCGTACGCTTCTTACCCCTGCGCCGTCCCGCACGCCAACTTTGCAGCCCCACACGGTACATATTTAGAAAATCGAAGATGTTCGGGTGCAGATGATTGCGCGCGAACGAGAGAAGGAAAAAGAGAAAAGTGCGGCAGTGAGGCGGGCGGGTGTCCCCGATGCGATGGAAAGGGAAGAAACGGAGGAAGTGTGGTCCAGGTAACGGTGGTGGCCAATGGCAAGAGGAAACGGTAACCTTCCGGACGTTTATGGCGTGATTTGTGGTGAGTTCGCGAGGCGAGTTTGGAATTAAATCCAACCATTTCGGGCAGGGAAAATAATCTCTGACGAAAGTTAGCCAACTTTTTCCTGCTCGTTTCCCCCGGTACGTGGTACGCGTTACGAGGTACGAGGTGCGGGGTACGCGGCGAATCCGTAAGCGGCCTGTGGGGGTGCACGGAAAGAGGAGTCGATGACGAAATCCGCGATGCTCTCGGAGGGGGCGGCGGGCTGGTGGCTGTAGACGGCAACCTTCCTTCGCCTCCTCCTACGCGAGGGGTTGAGAATTCGGAGGCGGGTCGTATCGAGGACTCGGGGCTACAGGCGGAGCTTCCGTCGCTCTGTCAGACAAGGAGAGGGAGAAGGATCTCGGCCGCGCACGCCCGCCCGTCCGAACACCCAACCGGACCGAGAACGGAGGACGAGAATCGGAACAAGAATAGGAATATGAGCGAGAATAACTGAACCGCGAAGCCTGTATATAGACAATCGCCGGTGGGAGAGAGAGGGAGAACGAGAACAGATGAAAAGAGGAAGGAATCCGAGCGGAGGAATCCTGAATACGGCGTCTGTGCCATGGAAATCGGGGGGTATTCCGGAAAGCCTCTCACTCTACAGAATCGCATATACATGCGCGTGTACGTCGATTTGAGTCTCTAATTTCCATCTGCAATTCCGCGCCGAGTAATTGTTGTCCATTAGAACGTAACCGCTTCTCGAATTCGATCGCACGTATACGTTCGCGTTGCAAACGAAAAGTCTCTTCGACGACGTCGGTTTACTTTCGACGACCGTTCTGACGTTGAATCAGTCGGATTGCAAAATCCGTTGTCCTTTTTCGCACGAATCCCACCAGATGAAATCACATTCGATTTCGGTAGAAGAGCAGAGAGTATAGAACAAACGATCGATCGCTTCATCGAGAAGACGAACGAGGACCACCGAAAAAGGAGAACACGGACGACAGAGGGTTGGGGGTGAGAGAGAGAGAAGGAGAGTCCGAGGTGGGGGGGGATGAAGGATAGAGAGTCGCGTTAAGCAGAGATAATGGCTGGTGTTTACCGGCACGATGATCAGCATGATTTAAGGGTGACCTGGCGTGAAGCGGCTAATAGGACCCCAAATAAATTAAATTATCATGATAAAAGTGTAGCGGGGTGAGAAGGACGTTAAGGTTAACGGCACCCCACTGCGCTTTACCCCGCATAGAGGAGCACGAAATGGTGATTGTCCACTCGATGGTGCTGTGCCGCCCTTCTTGTTTACCGACATCTGTCATAACTCGCGCACCACTTTGCCTCGCCACCTTCGACGAGCTCCTACGCCCTACGCTTTCGCCGTCTCGGGAATCGTGGTGTCGCTTCTCGATCGCTCGTTTGTTTCGCCGTCCCGTTTCGATCATTCAACCGTACCGTTTCGACACCACCCAGCCGATGTGGCAGTGAAATCGCGCTGGTTCGAGGTCACGGCCAGTAGGATGTTCGGTAAATCGTGCTTCCCTATGAATTCGTCGCGAGCGAGCGATGCGATCGTGCGAGAGATTTGAGGTAATGGCATAGGTGGATCGGTAAATGTTGGGGGGTTCAGCGAGAAAGTGGAGGAAAAGCGATCATTGGAATGGTAATAATTGTCAGGAAGGGATCAGAAGGGGATGGAAATTGGCAGGCGTATCAGGACCATATGTGCGCAGCGGGTGGCAAACCACCCTTTGGAGAGACGATTAATATCTATGTGTAACGCAACGTACGGTAACGAAAGGAACGCGAGTTGCGAACGCGGCCTAGCTGACGCAGGTAGAAGTATGAAAGGACGTTGGGCGACGCGTCGCATCGCGCAGCGTCGCGATCGTTTGATCAAGCGGCTGATTAGCAACGGCATAAGGGTGTCGCAGCCGCGTTCCAGATTAATCCGAGCGTACGCGCGACTAAACACTGCCATGTGTACAAACATTGACAGCCGGTCACGCACTTGCCAACAAAATTGGCGCAGGGGTGCGAGCGTACGAAAAAATATGCTAAGCTGTATCGAAAGGATGTCGTTCGGTGGCTCGGTTCGCTGTTCACCAACTTCTCGAATGCCACGCACCTAGAGACGGCGACACCGCCTCGAAGAAGAGATTGTTTTTAGCTGGATGGCAGAAAAGACGATTTCGAGCGATCGGAGACTGGCGTTGTGGAGACGGTGATCGTCACCGGTTTCCTAAATCGTACGTGACGAACGGCTTCTGAGAGATCGACGAGAAAGTTGTATCAAGCAGCATCTGCGAAAGAGGTTAAACGTCGGCTCGATTTACGCGCGGAGAGTCATAAGGGGAGAGAATAGAATCGGATCCGACCAAGAGTCGTTCATAGGGACTAATCGTTAGGGCGGCTACCCTGCTCTCCCTACCTCCGTTTCCAACCCCAAATCATACCATCGCGACCCATAGGGATTTACACTGGCGATAATTGCATTAGCATTCGATGATTTTTATTGGTTTCCCCGTCCGCGCTAAATATGAGAGGAGACGAGACGAGATGATCTCGAGCGTGCAACGATAACGACTTTGTTGAAACGTTTTGCCTCCGCTCCCCGAGCCTGATCGCGTCACCGTCTAATTGCGTTCTTTCTGTGTTCGAAGGTTGCGCGGCACAGCACGCGCTTCTCGGCAAAACAAGAAGACCAAGAACCGCTTTCACCTCGCAACAGCTGCTCGAATTGGAAAAGCAATTCCGGCAGAATAAGTACCTGAGCAGACCGAAAAGGTTCGAAGTGGCCACCTCGTTGATGCTTACGGAAACGCAGGTAAGAGATGAGTTTCGTTGCTGGTTGTTCGAGCAAGTAGTCCGGCATTATCGCGGAGGGAGAAAAGTTTCAGCCGCGAGGGTGGTGTCGCAGGTCGCGGGTCGCGTGTCGAATGTCGAGGGTCGTGTGTCGCGAAACGATTGAGAGGAATCCGGATCGAGCAGGGAAAAATTGTCTCGAGAGGAATCCGGGAAATAATCCGGGACCCTTCTCTTTCACCGGATCGCGTGCAAACGAGCCCACCTCTCGCGCGCACTTGAACAACTTAAACATAACTTCGAAGCTTACGTGTTCTGACGGATCGCTTGGCAAATAGCGACGAAAGTCTGAATTACGGCAGGCTGAATCCCTGATTTGTTTCGATATTTAACCGATTCCACCTCGGGCTGTACCTTTCGATTGATCGAACCTCGCCTCGCCTCGCCCCGCCCCTCCTCCTCTCGCCTGGCCTCGACTCTCCTCGACTCGCCTCACCACGCTTCGCTTCGCGTCCCATCTTGCAAAGCTTTGTCCGTTGGTCTTTTCATTTTCTGTCTTCGCCCGTAACATCGATCAAGAATAACGGTCGTGCACGCAGCGATGAACCAACCGAACGTATGCGAGTAAGCTGGGCCGCGACGTACCGATCGCTGCTCGACCAACGAGCCAACTTGCTTGCCTTTCGTAGATATACATAAGTTACATACGTTTCGTGTGCTCGGGAAATCCTGATCGAACCACCGGAATAGTAAAGCGCGTGTGTTTTATCGGTTATACGATTGGATATTTTGCTTCGGGATTTCTTTGCGCATCCATTACCGCGAGAAGATGTAGGCGTACCGTGTTCGTTCCCTCGAAGGGTGAAGATGTGTAATAGGGGCGGAAGCGAGGGTGGCGGTTGGTTCGACCGTATGATATGTTGCCCGAGAGAAAGATTTACATCGTTTTCTTACGTGATTGGGGAAGAAGAGCAGCAGCCGAGTCGTCGACGTATTCGTTCGATTTCAAACTTTTCCTCGCTTTATTCTCATCTGATTTTTGTTTCCAGCGGAGGATAGGTATAAGGCTTTTGTTCGCGGAACTGTATATATGTCGTTGACAAAATGAACCGACATGTGGTGGAAACGTTACGTTTGAATGCAGGTGAAAATATGGTTTCAAAATCGACGGATGAAGTGGAAAAGGAGCAAGAAAGCGCAGCAGGAGGCACGGACAAACAGCAAAGTCGAAGATGGCGGAAGCGCGAGGAGTAGCGAAAGGGAGAGCGGAGGCGAGGCAAGTACCAACTCACCGACAAACTCGCAGGAGGAGGGCAAAGGAGCGATACAGGAGAACCAAAGAAGCACGACGGAGCTCCAGGAACCGCTGTATCGGCCTTACGTCGTGTAGAATAGCTGTCCCGCGAAAAATACGCGCAAGGGTGTGCCGAATACGAACCAGCGACGATTACGCGACGTAAATCGTTCTTGGACATATGCGTATACTCGCGTTAAAGGAGGGATCGGGAAGGTGGCGGCGTTGAAGGATGTTCGAGCTTTTGAAAAGAACCCGAGTCCCGTGAATGTACATATTTACTACTTACTTATACACCGGTGTAACGTATAGCGATCAACTTTCGTGTAAATATAGGAAAGAAAACGATACACCGGACGATCATAGGTAACGCGACGACGGAAACGTTCGAGCTCGATCGACTGTGGGACTCGGTGTCGCGGTATAAGCTGCTAATCGCCTAATCCGTTCGCGACCACATCATTCATTCTCTCACACGACAAACATAGAGTAGAAAAGTTGGGCATGCGGCCAGAATGCGCGTAAAAATTGTATAGAAGCGAACGAAACGCGAGAAACGTTTGAACCGCGACAAACGTTCTGTCATCCCGATCGTAATTTTATTTCAACGTTGCTCTAGATCTACATAAATCGAAGACACGCACCTATTTATGATAAACGATGTAACTGTAAATATTACTCGTGTACGTTCTCCGAGATAGAGGCGGACGATGCGAAGAAAAATGTCATATAACGTCGCAACAAGTTCCTAAAATAAATTATGGATATCAGAAAAAATGTTTGACTCTGTTTCCTATTGATCCCTGGAATACTTGTCAGGTCGGTATCGGTAGCAGCGAACGCGCGAAGCGACCTCGTGAAAGGTCGGATCGAAATCGAAATCGAAATCGAAGGAAAGGCGAAAGTCGAGTCGAACGTTCGTATGTCGAGTCTCGCGAAAATCGATCATCGCGTGGATCGGAAAGCTGCAAACGAGGTACGAACGGTATCCGAGGAAGACGCGATCATAAGCCATCCACCGTAAGCGGTTCCAGCGTACGCGACCGAGGCCATCAGTATTTATGATATGCTAATTCCCCGTTACAAATTCCGCGATGTTTCGCGGATGACTGCTTCGACTGGCTGCACCGAGCGAAAGCCACCCGTTTGGAAAACCAGTCGTCGGCGAAGGAACGTAGGGCGGAACGGAAGAAAGGAAACGAAGGGGTGGAAAAATATTGTAGTCGCGGTGCGCTGTGCGCGGTGCGACTCGGTCAGCTCCGCCCGAAAGCTCGAGCGTCCAGCTCTCGAGCGGTTTGCTCAAACTTTAACTTGAACTTCAACTTGAACGCTGCTTGCCTCGAGCCTCGATGGAACCGCGACGGTCGTTGGTCGATTTGCATCGATCGTTCTTTCTCGAAACACCGGAACTTTTCGCTGATTGCCGGTGACTCGAAGAAAGATTGACCGGGTAACGCGTCACGGCACGAGCGTTTGCCATTTGCTCGCCCCTCGCGAAAAGTCGTCCGTCCTTTAGGAAGACTGTGAAGAGGAGGAGCATGGCCGCGTGCCAAAGCGCTCGGCCGCGCTCGGATAAACCGTACCGAGTGCTCGAGCCTTCTGGAATAATTGCACTACGCGAAACAGCCGAGAAAACATGAATAGGTGGAAAGAACAAGAACGTGATTCCTCGAGATTCCTCGAGATGAAAAGATCCGAATTTAACGTCCATCCCCTTCCCCTTTCCTCTCTACTTTTTCGCGTGTAAGGTCTAAGCTAGGCCCAGGGAAAAGTAAGTACGTGCTCTCTCTCTCTTTCTCTCTCGAACGTTGAACGGCTAGTTCCGGTAATTAGAAGCCGAGAGGGAGAGACAGAGAGACTAGCGAATGCGATGCGATGGAACGCAGAGGATGAAAATGTTGAGGTCGGTGGTCGCGCGTGGGCTGTTTCGCGAGAGGGTGGCGCAAGACCGGAGCGTGCAGACGAGCGCAGAGGCGGCCCACTCATGTTTATATGCATTGTATTGCTAAAACCCTTTTAACCGAATTACATTTAGCGATTCTAGTGCCGCTTTCTCGACTCGACTCGACTCCATTCTCCTCTTCTCTCCTTCGCACACAGACTATCACCCTTCGCGCGCGCTTTTCACTCTCGTCGCCAACCTTCGATTCCACCTTCCGTCCTTTTCTTTCTCTCCCCGCGTGCCCGTTACCATCGCGTTGCTCTCTCACTCTCCTCCTTCGCCTCTTCTCTCGCTTTCTCCCTTTCTCTCCCTTTCTCTCCCTTTCTCTCCCTCTCGATCCCTCTGTTTGTCCGTAGTGGTGCGCGTTGCGAGGAGGTGGGGTCGGGAAACCAATGGGGCCGGATTCCGAGACTCGGAACGGCATCCCTGAATTCTTGATTCCCTTGGTAAACAAGTGCTTAGGTGATTCACTGCTTGTTCGCTTCTATCGGCCGTCGTTTGTTTCTAGACGCCATTGCGTTCTACGATTCTACCTCGTTTTCCGGTCTAATGGCTTTCCGAGGCTAACGGAGATAGAGGTTGTTCCCCGAGTTACTTTCACTCCCAATTTTATTTATCTTTTGCCCACTCCCACGCCCACCCTCCCACCGGCTACCCTCTCGAATCTGTATTTCTGGACGCGTGTCACGCACGCATCTCTCGCTGTTAGACGGTTGAACGCGCAAACTGTGTTATCGGGCAAAAAGTACTTAATGTGTAGTCTGTTGGTCGATGTTCGACTCGAATGGTAGCGAGCTAAGCGCGAAGGATATCGCAAACCGCCGCGTCGCATCTCTGTGACGGAACACGCGAGAGAGGAAAACATCGTAGAATAATTGTGGTCGAGTGGATCGCGGAATCAGCGTCCGTAAGTTGGAGGAGCGAGTCGGTTGGTTGGCGCGCGCGGGCATCTCACAGCGGATTCCATCATTAGCGCTAACAAGGTTGGCCCGGGGCTATAAGGGGGACTTCACCCTTCGTCGGGTTAACCTCTAGGTATAGGTACACGTACAGGCGTCTACGTACGTTTGCGATCAACCCGTGCACGAACACCGATACAGCGAGCATGTGCGCGCGTACACACTCGCTGCCTCTGACTCGGCTCCTCCTTGAATCGAGAGGGGATAATAAGATCTACGACAATCAACTCCAAGGACGATGTTGGCTGAGTACCGCGATGCGACCTATCGGACGAGCTTTCAGGCGACGTCCGCCACGTTATGTCCGCATCTCTCTTCTTCCCTCCCCCTCCCGCCCGCGCTCCCGCTCTTACCTACCTACCTAAGAATTTAAGGAGACACGCCACCTTGATAACGCTTAAATTAAGCCGAAATTCAACAAATTTTTTACTCGAAACTAGTTATTAGAATCAATTTATTTTTTGCCGATATGTTATTCAATCATAGGTTAATCTGTTGCCTAAATATTATTAAAAAAAGATAAAGAACATAGCGGCTACAGCCTGACGCATGAAGGTCCACCGCCGGCGTCCGTGTTCATGGGCGGCCAAATTACCCAGATGGGAATGATCGAAAATCAAAAATGAATTATTTTCTTAAAAACAGATATTGTAGCTACAATGTAGCGTAAGGATTTTTGAGAATTCTGGAAATTGTGGAAATGAGCAAGAGTTACATTTTTTTTGCTTTTTGCCTCAAAAATTCAACTTTAAAAATTAGTTACAAACAAATGAATGAAGATATCCAGAAAATCGTACGATACATTCTAGATTATCTCATTAAGAATGTCTATGTCAAATTTCAGGATCATTGGACTATTAGTTTTTGTGGAAATCTGCCGCTCAGTCCAAAAAAAGTTGTTAGGGAAAAACGCGAAAGAAGAAAGAACACGTAATTTTAGTGAAACTTTTGTGGCATACCTTTAATTTGCTATTCCGGCACCATACAATAATCCTTCTCTCGCTAAATTCGTATCTTCGCTCTCTTTTAAGAGTTAAAAATGTCGCACTGTGGCTAATAAAATACAATAAATTTCCAAATAGGTACGCAACCAGCTTAGTACCGCGTATTGCTTGCGCGCTCCAGCTTGACCCGTGTCCGTATACATTGATGTAACTTCGCTCATTTTTGGAATTTCCACATCGCACTTCTCCTAAAATACTCTTAAACCTTAAAACTTTCAAAAAATGTAAAAAAAAATTAATTTTTTGATAGTCACAATGTGGCGTGCCCCCTTAAGTAAGTATCCGTCTAACCGGCGACCCGTCGCCGCAGATCCATCCTCTGCTACTTATACAGTACTTACTTACGTTTGTTTGCACCTTTCTCATAGGTAGATATTTATTCTTTATCGCGTATCACCTCCTTCTTTTACGCGCGGAGATATCTCGAAAGAAGAAAAGCAAGGAGATCGAATGTACGAAAGCAGCGTAGCTTTTGAATTGTTATCCTGCACCGCGCGTGCAAAAGGTGTGAGATGAATCGAGAAACGATAGGTGAGGATTACGATAAAGAGTAGCAAAAGGATGGGGGGGGGGGGGCATAGCAGTGCGGTGAAGAAGTAGAAGAAGAAGGATAAAAGATTCCGATGGAAAAGGCGCAAATTGCAGGGAGGGATAGCACTCTCGAGGGGTGAATTGTGCGCGAGACTCGAGTAGGGATGGGCTGGGAAACTGGAAGGAGGTAACCGCATCGTAATCAACGTAAAATGGCGTCGGAAACAGAGAACGGAGAACGGAAGGACCTGCTGAAGTCGTGCCGCCATTGTTGAAAACCATCACCCTTGCCCTGATCGACGTTCTCGCGTAGCAGCACCTAGCAAGTGATACTTAGGCGTGACACAGGTTTTTCTTAGAACGCCCCCTCGTTACTTCTTTCTAGCTGTCGTGTAAGTACGCGAGAAACTACGCCACCGCCACTGCAACCATTTCCATCGGGAATGCTAGCTTTCCGCCACGATCACCGATCGCTACCGCTCGTACGATGTCCTGCAACCTTGCTTTACTATCATTCGCACTTTTAACTACAGTTTCGATTTCACGAAACGATAAATCAGCGCTTTACAGTTAGAGCTAAATTTGGACTCTAGCCAAGCACGGGCTACCGATCGATCCAATCCTATGGGTCAACGCGTTTACCGATCACTGAAGAAACGCCTGTATCTACGCTCTTCGCTCTACCTACTAGATTGATATCGAGACTGCTTGATATTTCGAACCGCAATTCGATTGCTAATGTTTCCGATACTTCCTTCCGCCATTCATAAGTGCCGAAATAGTAAGCTCTAATTCGATCCCAGTTATACTTGATGCACCCGATAAACTATATTAACTAGTACGTTTGAGTGCATTTGTGCGTGTTCGTATCAATTTCGTTGTGCAAAATCCACTTTCACGCGTGCAGCCCCATTCCTATAAACACTGTCGAATATCTCGGAAACTATAGAAGCCATGACAATTCAATGTTCGGGAGCTTTGTGGCTTGGAGGGGAGATCTTTCTCCAAGCAGAAATTTGTCCCTATGCGATACTTGGGTGTACTTCACCCTCTCCTCCTCTGACAATCTCATTCGAGGTCGAAGAACGGAACGCGAGCACGGCGAACTGATTATGAGTTTTTGCATTGCGAAAAGGAACTAGCGGTCCACTCCACCCTCACTTGAGAGAGTAATTCTACAATGTTGGGACAATCGATCATTCGACTTCTCAGTTTTCCTCGAAGTAAAAAGAACGCCATTGTCTTTTTTTTTTATTAAAACAGAATCTTTGGACCGTGGTTGGTCCATAAGTCAAATAAAGAAGAATTTACAATGTAAAGGTACATAAATAGAGACACAGAGTCAGATTCTGGTGCTATTTTAATGTAGATTGGTCACCGAGTCCGGCATTTGATGTTGTTTGCCTGGAGAAATTCTGTAATGATTTTAACCGTTGTGATATTTGCCCCTCATAAGAAGGGTTCTACATTAACAAAGTTGTAAATGATGGTCTCCATCCTTGTCTAACGAGTGTCCTTGTCATAGTATGGCGCGTTGTGACCAGATTAAGGCAGTCCCATAAAATGTGGTTTAGGTCTTGTTGGGGAAAAAGAACGCCATAGCAGAACCCGCGTGTAATGCCATCGCACAAGGTGTCTCTTAAAAAATGAGTCTGTTATTTTTGCAGATATCAGGGTATTTATAATTCGGACAAAAAGCCAGATTCCAAGTGGCGCCATCTAGCGAAAAGAATCCGATTATTTACAGAAAACTCCGCCAGGGGCGCCCCGAGCGTCACATCGTTGTTCAGTTCCAGATCCTGACAGAAGATGGCGCTGGTGACTTCTAACTGGCGCAATCTGATGATGCATTTATGAACTGAATCACCGACGAGATATATGAGTAGACCAATCACCACAGACGAGATATATGAATAGACCAATCATGCAATGTATTTTTTCGGCCCGAATTCCTGGGGCTCTAGTGCCCCATTACCATTTCCGTGTCACTCGTAACGTTACCAACAGAATGCAGAAACAGATTGTTGCGTTTACTGTGGTAAAAATTATAAATTCCTTGGCAGGTCACGCGAACGACACCACAGACGAGATCACAGACGAGATATATGAGTAGACCAATCACCTTATGGACTTTCGTGGCCCAACGTGACTGCCATACCGACTTAGAAATTCGACACTGATTGTAGCGTCCTCTACTCATCAACAACGGCCACTTGATAAAGTATTTCATAAAGAAGTGTTAGTAAGCCAAGGAGCGCTCATGTGTAAATGCGTGTGGTGTAGAGAGTGGGGACATTTGATAGGCAATTGTCGACTCGATGCAGCGACGATTTCTGTCGCGTGAGTTTTCACGGGTGCTTCATTAGTATGATGTGTGAATATTGAATACAGACGCACACATCTAAAGAAACAGACGAGCGAGCAAACCTGCGGCGACGCCAAACAGGCTCGCGGCGAACAAAAACTGATTATCTATTAAATTGAGTGCAGCCAGAAAGGGTATAACCGGATAAGGGGGTCAAATGTGCCCTTAAACTAAATTTGATTTGCGATGGACCAGTTTACCAAAAGAAACCATTTTACACAAATTTTCAAGCCTCTATCTCGACCGGGAGGTAGTAACAGGGAAAATTCGGAATATCCGGTTTTGCACTATTTTCCCTATTTAGTCGCATGAGAAAATTCTGAAAAAAATGTAGCATATTCTGGATACGGTGGCATATATTAGGGAATTTTTTCCGATTTTTTCGTTGCAGATTCTAGTTGTAAAAAATTAAAAACAGTAAAAAAATGCAAAAAATGCTGATTTCTTATTTAAGTTTCAAAGACAGCACATTTATATTTTTATGGTAAGGGTATCTTATCATAGCTATGACCCTCAAATTTTTTCAGATTTTTCGGTAAGGTGCGCCGTAGTTAAAAAAATTAAAAACTGATTTTTTCCAGGTATTTCGCACGAAAAAGTACCTTTTCGCGAGCCGCGACTGTCAGCTATCACCGAGCGCGGAAATATCCGCGAGCCTACGACTGTCAGCTATCACCGAGCGCGGAATATTCCGCGAGCCTACGTTGCTTTTTTTTTATCAGTTGCAAAATATCCTTCAATTGCGACAGACCACGTTTAACCACTTGTGAGAGCGTTTCGGTTCTTTCAGTTCAATATACATCAGTGTATTCTAAAAAAGTTTTACTTTTTCTGTGAAAATCTTTCAAACTGCCGCTATGAGTAAGTGCTGTCAATCTATATTTAAATTTAAGAATGAAAGTTTGGAAAACAATCTTATTTTATAATATAATCTAAAATTTAGTTGCCCCAATGGATTTTGAGTATCCTGATTCGGATTCAAGTATTGAGGTACGACGTCCTAGAAAACGTTGCCGGAGGATTTCGTCAAGTGATGATAGCGAAAATGAACAGTGCGACAGTTTTATAAATGAAGAGTACGTGTGGAAAGACGAAAATCATACTCCCATTATACATCGTTTTTCAATTGCGGGTGGTGCAACCGTAAATACACGGGGTCTGTCGAGAAGGGAGGTTTTTGAACTATTTTTTAACAATGAATTAATTACAAAAATAATTACGGAAACAAATAAATATGGCGCAAGCCACGCAGAATTTATACCTCTTGAAGAGGGCGAATTAAAAGTATTTATTGCCTTAAATATTTTAATGAGTCTAATTTCCAAGCCCACGATTCAAAGCTATTGGTCGACAGATAAAAGTATAGAAACTCCGTATTTTAAGAATATCATGAGCCATAACCGATTTATTTCTATCTCCAAAAATGTACACTTTTCCAGTACAAATAATCCTAATGACGCACTGACTAAAATTCGAGAAGTTACTGAAATTGTAAAGAAAACTTTCATTCGCATGTATGTCCCAAATAAAAACATTTCCATTGATGAATCACTAATGTCATGTAGAAGTCGTTTACATTATATACAATTTATTCGAACAAAACGTGCGAGATTCGGTGTCAAGTTTTATAAACTCTGTGATTCACAATCGCGATACATACATAATTTCAATATATATACAGGAAAAGATAAGACTGATACAGGATCTGCTGGCAGGAATGTTGTAATCAATTTGTTAAAAGAGAGTCAATTATTGCACAAGGGGTATTGCTTATTCATTGATAACTGGTACAGTTCACCAACATTATACCGAGAATTATATAATATGAAAACAAATGTATGTGGAACAGCGAGAATAAATAGGAAAGGAATACCTCCAGAATTAAAATCACACCTACTACAAAAGGGGGAAGCTGTTATATTTAGTACAAAAGAGATAGCGGCGATAAAGTGGAAGGACAAGAAAGATGTCGTTATGCTAACTACTATGCACGATTTAAATTTTGCTGAAACAGGAAAACGAAACCGATATACTAGAGAAAAGAGTTTAAAACCAACCGCAGTAATAGATTACAATCAATATATGGGTGGAGTTGATGTTGGCGACCAGATGTTAAGCAAATTTCACACTATTCGACGATGTAAAAAAGCCTATAAAAAAATATTTTTTTATTTTATTGACATGATGTTGCTGAACAGTTATGTAATTTTTAAAAATCATAAGAAAGATCGAGCGTTTCATGTGTTTAAACAGTTATTAGCTGAAGAAATTATTGATAAATATTTAACCAACATAAATGTAAATAAGGCATCTGTCAATGATTCCATTACGCGATTTACTGGCAGGCATTTTCCTGTACGGATACCTGGAACTCCAGCAAAGGGAAATAAAACTTCAAAACGATGCGTTGTATGCTTAAGTAAGTCAATTCGAAGGGAGACAGTCTTTAAATGCCATGTTTGTGATAAAGCATTATGTATTGACCACTTTAAAGAATTTCACGAAAATTAATTTATTTAAATGTTCATTTTAACTTAAATAAATTTATTTTATTTATAAAAAAATATTTGTTTTTCCTTTTGTGTAAAAAAATAAAAAATGCAATATTTGCGATATAACACTGTGTATCAATCGTTTAAAAAGTACATTCTTAATAAACTCGATGAATAATTTAGATGCCCGTTACTGCACATACGATCGACCGCGCGTGGTGATACGAGTCAGTCGTCAGTTGCACGTCGCTGATGTTTTGATGCGGAAGCTTAAGTAGAGCGATGATGCAAATGGGTTAAACATTGCTATCTTCAGAAAAACAGTATATAACTTATTGTTAAAGAAATAAAATTAACTCGATCCATTGAAATTGTGCCGCTTACGGTATATTTTAAACTATTTGCTACAGTTTCAAAAGTGTCGTTGGTGCAGCGGCTGTATGTCTGACGGTAGAAATGCGACGAACTTTTTGACACAGGTTCGATTCCCGCCCGGACTTATATCTTTTTAGTACATTAATTATTTTTTTTAATACATTAATTATGTGTTTTGAATTCGTAATTACATAGATGTGTATACATACATACATACAGTCTGAACTTTAACCTTTTTAAAGTTTAGTAGTTACGTCTGACGATGAGATTCAACTATTATGATTTATTTAAGAAAATACAAAAGGTTAAAGTAAAATGAAACGTAAAGTAAAAGTCAATTTAGAAAACCCTGAAAAAGTTAAAATTTAAAAGAAACGCATGTATGTACACATACAGTGGTGGACATAAGTATTGGCACAGTATGCGATTCCGAATACAAACATTTATAACTATTGAAAAAATTGTTTATACCAATTGTGTTTTGTATGGATCTGTATTTAGAATGTCTTACTTGCCTGCATACAAAAACAGAACAAAATTAATAAAGTAGGGAACATACAACTAATAAAAATGCGTTTTACAACCATCTTATACCTGGACAAAAGTATTGGCACATACTTGAAAATCTTTATTCACATATACTATTTTACTAATATACTGTTGTTCACTTGTTGAAACAAGTGAATGATGTCCCGACAGTCAGTTCAGTCATTGTTGTGTCGGTCCAGCAGTTGATTTAGTGAAGAATATTCAGAATAATTTTAAAAATGTCAAGGAAAGGAAAAGAAACTACACCGGATGAAAGAAAAATTATATTGAACTTATATAAACAAGGTAAATCTTATACAGAAATTGGAGCAATAGTACAAAGAAGCCGATTTACAATTCGGAACATTATTAAAAGATTTGCGAACAAATCGAATGCGCATAAGCACTTACGGAGCGGTCGGCCGTGTAAGTTATTGGAAAGGAAGAAAAGAAAAATAGTAAATATAATTAAACAAAATCCATGAACAAATTCTTCAGAGATTGCAGCACTGGTTGCAGAAGATTACAATAAAGAAATTAGCCCAAAAACGGTATGTAGAGTCGTAAAAGATGCTGGGATACTCTGCATGTGTCGCACGAAGAAAACCGTACACAAGCGAAGTTAATAAAAAAAGACGACTAGAGTTTGCGAAAGAATTTTCAAATAAAAATAATGACTTTTGGACCAAGTTTTGTTCTCAGACGAAAGCAAATTCAATATATTTAAGTCGGATGGTCGGATATTGGTATGGAGAAAGCGTAACGCCGAATTGGATTTGAAAAACCTCCAAGCTACAGTTAAGCATGGGGGTGGTGGAGTCTGTATATGGGGGTGCATGTCTTCATCGGGGCTTGGGGAACTAGTGTTCATTAATGAATCAGTAGCTGCAAAAACTTATTTGAATATTTTAAAAGAAAATTTAAAGAAAAGTGCAGAAAAATTAAATTTACCGCCCAACTTTTACTTCCAACAAGATAATGCACCTGCACATACGGCGTATACAGTTCGCCAATGGATTGTGTACAATACAGCACACACGTTAAAAACACTTCCCCAAAGCCCGGATTTAAATCCAATTAAAAATATTTGGTACCAATTGGAGAAAAACATCCGAAAACATCATATTTCGAGTAAATCGGAATTAAAACAAATAATCTTGGAAGAATGCACTAAAATCAGCAATGACTTAACAAAGAAGTTGGTCCAGTCGATGCCAAATAGATTGAAAGAGGTAGTGAAACGGAAAGGACATGCTACGAAATATTAAATTATAATTCAACATAGCGTTATCCCGAATGTGCCAATACTTTTGTCCGTGCACAAGATGGTTGTAAAACACATTTTTATTAGTTATATGTTCCCTATTTTATTAATTTTGTTTTGTTTTTGTATATAGGCAAGTAAGACATTCTAAATAAAGATCCAAACAAAAAACAAATGGTATAAACAATTTTTTCAGTAGTTATACATGTTTGTATATGGAACCGCATACTGTGCTAATACTTATGTCCACCACTGTATATTAGAAGTATAGCCTAGCCCACGCCTACAAACATTTTCCTAGAAATTGGTTACGCTTTTATGATACATACAAACATACAAAAATGTGCAGAGTATGTTAAGTATTCAGAAATGTACGAAATGTAAAAACGAAGAATTTTATAAAAATATGATTTTGCATAAATATCAGCAGTCTAAAACTCTTCATGCGATACAATAGCTTATTTCGCCATCGCACGCATAAAAAAGCACACATATGTATGTATAGATTGTCAGTTATTTCACAGTTTATATTATTTTAAATTGTGTGTCGTTCGTGTGACCTGCCAAGGAATTTATAATTTTTATCACAGTAAACGCAACAATCTGTTTCTGCATTCTGTTGGTAACGTTGTGAGTGACACGGAAATGGTAATGGGGCTCTAGAGCCCCAGGAATTCGGGCCGAAAAAATACATTGCATGATTGGTCTATTCTTATATCTCGTCTGTGATGGCGCTGTGGTCCGGCCACAGAACCTCGTATCATAGATGGAAATGCTGTCTTTCATAGCATTTCTCAGGAGGCAGGAGTGGAGTTGACAAGTACTGTAGTCGGCGGTGTACATACAGATAATTCAAATCGACGTCGTTGACCGATGGATTGAACGGTAGATAGAATTGCTGTGACGTGCTCCGTTTAGTCACAGAGAGGGATTGTTGAGAAAAGGTGACGAGCGAATGTAGGGAACAGAAGGAGCGCTCGAAGCAAAGAAACGGTGACGGTGACCGCGCAAACATCGAAAGGAGAATCGTTATTCTATTGACAGGCATGAACTCTTGTCATTGTTGTTTAACATGAATCAGAAGCATCGAGACGCAATAGATTCGTGTTGCGAGAAACTTGTGCCACAAATCAATATAATCAAGTTATGGCCAAAATTGTTGGAGAACAAAGTATTCAACAGAGACGATGTGAACATTCCGCGTTGGAAGGTAAGAATATTTCCTTTTTAATGATTCGCATCGAATGAACGAACGTTGCTCCTTGTTCTATGTTTTAGAGAAATCTCTCGGACGATGCGACTATACGGGACATATACTTAACCGTAAAAACGCGAGGACCGCTCGCGTTCGATCGCTTTCTCGCAAGCTTAAAGCAAAGCGGCCACGAAAATTTAGCTGACACTCTGGAGGGAAAGAAGGTTGAGTGTTCCAACAATGGAACAAACATCCAGCGAACGAACCATGATCCAGAAGCTGGCGTGCACAATACCAGGACCGAAGAAGCAAACTTTATTGCAGAGATGGAAGGGTAATCTATTTGATATCCCTGCTTTAATTTAACCCATCTTTCCTTGATGTTTTCTTCCTTCAAAAGGACTAGCGATAATTTCTTCTACAAAATGCAACTGGCCGAAGAACCACTAGAAATACAAGTACGAAAGGCTGTAAATTTCTTGGATGGACCTGTATATGAAAATGTTCAAAGGTATCCTATGCGAAGTAATCCTCGTGGCTTGGTTTTAATAATCACAAATATTCATTATAAGTATGGGGACAAAGAGCCCAGAAGTTCTGCAAAACACGATGAGGAAAATCTGAAACAACTCTTTACGCAAATGGGTTTCCAAGTTATTTCCCACGTTGATTTAACGGGACAGGTAAATACTTCAAGATACGCTAACTAGGGCTAGTCTAAATTTTATTCTATTTTTACTATATCTATTTTCCAAGGATTTATTAGAGATGGTCAAAGAATTTTCACAACGTACGGAGTTAAGGAAGGTTGATTCATGCTTTGTTATCATCAGCAGTCATGGCAACATAAATAGCCAATATGAGGTCACAGAAATAGAAGGTGTCGATTGCAATCCTGAGAGTAAAGTACACAATTATAAAAGTGTTCTGTGCGTGGATATTCTAGACTACTTTACCGCAGAAGCTTGCCCGCATCTCGCGGGAAAACCAAAAATTTTTATTTTCCAATTATGTAGGCAAGTACATGAGGATTCGAGATAATTTTTCTGAAAGCAAATTCAGGCGATGTATACACCACAGAGTTTGCAAATTTACATGCATAAAAGTATTTTCTATACCAGAATAGATATATTCGATCTGAGGATGTATTTGAAAGGAGAACTCTCTTTCAGAGGAAAGAAGAAACAGAAATCAGTGAAAGAACCGAGACATACGACGGACACATGTAATTTTCATGCAGCTGATAAAATTCTGAATAATAAGGTAAATGGTAAGGAGACAGTAAGGAATTACGCGGACATGTTTATCGCGCATGCTACTCTTCCGGGTCATGTCGCGTTTCGAGACAGTATAACTGGCAGTTGGTTCATACAAATTCTTTGCGAAGTGTTTATGAACTATGCGTGTAAAACTCATCTTCAGGATTTACTGAACATGGTATGTAAAAATTACTCGAATATATTACTGCTAGTGCATTGATAAGTTTGTTCAAGTATTTGTAATAAGGTAATTCACGTTTTCCAGGTTGACGAGCGATTAAAAATACAGAGAACGACAGAGGAGAAATGTCAAACGTTAATGGTAACATCGATAGGATTCAATAAACATTGTTACCTGAATCCCGGCCTATTTGAAGAAACGTAACGAATGAAGTGATCGGCAATGAGATAGCCTTATTGTTAGAACATTTATCGAACCAATTATTTTTATAATCGTTTATTACGAGTTATCGAAGGAGTCGGATGTACTTGATTCATCATCGGGCGAATTCAGCTTGTCTCATACCTTTTATTATATTTTATAAAAAGTGACCAAGAAATATATAAATTTGTAGGTAATTCGCATAACATCTATTCGCGAGATGTACCCATCCTACGCGTGGAGAAGAGTCGTACGAATTCTGATGATACAATGAATGAATATTAAAATAGTAGAAGCACGTGAAACGATTACGTTGGAAAAAATTAGTAGGAATAGAATGGATTGCGTCAGCAGAAGTGACCAAGGCGAATCAAAATCTTCCTGCATTTGCATTTCATACGGATCACTGAATTGTGTAGTTGCTACATATTTGTACAAACATTTTGGAGAACGATTCAACATGCGTGAACCATATATGTCTTTGAACAGGTTTCATAGATTTATTTTCTTTAAATTCAGGTGTTTCGCGTTCAGTACAGCTGACAAAAATCGAATTTCGTCCTAACGATACGGTTGTGCCAGCTTCCCTACTGGTGTATATTAAACGTTAAGAAAGAAGGCATTTTAAATTAATATGATCTACGAAAACTGCTTTTATGTTCTAACGATCTCTTACAACTGTAAATTACATATTACATGCTTAACTATGTTCTATATTCAATCAGCTGAAAGGATAGATCTTCCGACACTTTCGCAATTGTTAAAACTTGTTATAAATACGCCACATCGTTCAATCGAACAGCTGAATTTACAGAATGAAGAGCAACGGAAATTCTTTCTAGAAAGGAAACTGCGATGGGGATTGGAGAGGAAACAGGGAAACCCTCCTTGAAAGGATCGAATGTTTCGATCGGAGAATTAAAAATAAAGAATTAAACTGCTACGATTCGGGCTCGATTCAACTTTTCTGTTGCGAAAACAATAACTAATTACACTTACTTTCATACAAATGAATAAGTTAAACATAGCAGTCCGACTTATAATTTTACCATTACTTTCTGAAGAATGTAGCATAATTATTTATTTAATTTGTAGCGCCGGTTCGTGTCTCTTCGCGTATCGCTCCAGTAAACGATTGAGAGTCAAGGTAATCAAGCTTTCCATTGAAAGGGTTGAGAAAGAGCTTCTCCGTCGCGCATGTTTTTTTTGTTTTTCTTTTGTTATACTCCTGTACATTATCAGGTGTAGACAGTACGTGTAACACTTAATACAATGATTGCGCGTTGGAAGAGCGTGGCTTTTTGATCTTCTCCAAATTCTTGATAACCAAATCGTGTAAAGAACAATAGCGATTACGAACTTCGCACATCATTAGCCACAAACTTACATACTCTTTCTCATCCAACTCTTGGACCGCTCTTCTATAATCGCTGATATGTGGAAATTTTGCTACCTTACTAACGATCTTTCCTCTGGAGATGAAATACCTGTAGAATTAAAGAATGATGGCCATTGTGTCCTGCTTCGTTAGAAAGTGAATCTTTAGAAAACGTTACTGTACCTCGATATTTGATCGAAAAATGCAGCTGCTTCGCTTTCCACAGACTGTATTTCCGCGAGCGTGTCTTCCTGAATGGATACTCCAAAATTATTTCCATCTTCGATTTTCGGAATTAGAATAGAAACCCACATTTTTAACTGAAAACATTGACAGCATTGATGTTACATGTTAATCGAATGCCTTGAACCATTTTAAATATACCTTGTATCTATAGAATAAGATACATACCAAGTTTGAGTCTTCCAACAGTTGTCTAATATAAGGTTTAACTATGTGTATAAGATCGCACAAAGGCTTGTTACAAGGTACAGGCCCGCTTGGTAACACCATTACTTTGGTTCCGCTAGTTTCATCTACGTTATTGTCTAGTTTTTGCTTCTTTTCCACAGGTCCATCTTCGGAATGATTAAGAATGACAGGGTCTGGAATGGGCACATTTAAATCTTGATGAACGTCCGACAGTTTTCTGTTACAAAATTCTGGGGTCTCCAATAGTTCGTTTAATTTGACAATCTTCTCAGGAAATCCTTTTATTAACAGCTGCTCAGCCTAAACAACATAAACATATGCACAATATATTTTGTAAGAACTAAAATGAAAATGTGTGTCTGAAAGAGATTATGCTTTATTACCTACCTTGGTTTTAAGAGAATCCTTGTATTCCTGAACCTGTAAGATACACTTGAAATGTAAATATATTAAGTGGAACGATCGTTTCCAGTTGAAAATTTCTAGCTGACATGAACTGTTAACATGGAGCATGTATGTTTTGTGCACAAGTATGTAAACAGTTACTCTGAACCTAAGTTATTCCTCATAGAGAAATTCCTGGGATTCCCATCATAATATCGTTTCGAAAGCAATACGAAACAACAGGCTGAAGTGTTTCAAACGAAGAACTATGCTATCGTCACAACAATATTCTACATGTACAGAGCGTGTTTTGCGTAAGCGTTCGAATAAGATCGAACAAACTGATTGGAACAGCAAACGAGTCGGAAAACAGTAGGTAGGTCCTGAAAGATGTTATTATTGATCTAAAGAAGAAGAGAGGCCTTTCGAAGATATTATCCAGAGGAAAGGTGAACGTTATTGCGTTCCGAATGATGCCGGTGGGTGAAACGCAAACGTTAACCTAAACATTTCAACGAGTGATTCGCGAAGTGAACAAGCCGAACCGTTCACCTCGATATTTCTATCAGACACAAGTAGAAGCATCCCAGAAAATATTTTACCTTTTGTGCCGTTGTATCCGCCATGGTACACTCCACTAAAAAAAATAACTTTATAAAATATAACCACACTGTCTCTTTGTTGTAACGTACAACTTGAAACAGGAAGTCGCGTTGCATATTCCTACATACTACGCCATCAAATCAGAATCTGTAACGTTAACGTAGTTACAATAATTTCATTGTAACTTGAATTTTTCATCATTTACCATGATATCCGTGGTTTCTTCAATATCTAGTTTGAAACAGAAACTACGATGTTCACTTTTGAAAATATTTCCTCGCGTGAATTAACAGTGTTAATTGACGCATCGATTTCGCTCCTTTATCTTTTATGTATGGAACCGTGTACGTGAAATAGGAGGGAGGACTCCCCTTTTCAAAACAGAAAAAGATTCTTGCAACCACTGAAATATATTAGAGAAATCGAAGATTAGAATGATGCACATTAAACGAAACGCATTAGAATTACTATCAGCCTCGTGTTATACCTCGGTTCAATAGAACATCATTTGCACGTAAAGATGCTTCTGTTCTTTCAACGAGCGCATTACAATCAGTGGAATAAATGCCACTTTGATTGATTTGCGATAGAATTGCGGAGTATCACGAATAGGAGATGAATAAAGAAAGACGGGAAGAGGACACAAGTTGATCGATTAACGTTAATCGAACCGTTTGCAAAATTGACGGAGATAGTCGTTTAGAGAAGAAAAAAAAATGAAATAAAAAACAGGATTAAACGTTACGATTACTTAGTTTATTTTACATGGCCTCATGTAGGATCAGTAATAAATCAATCTGTTTTACAGCATCATTACACCGCGACCTTGTCATATCAATATATTTTTTCTTGTTTTAAACAAACGGGTACACAGAAAAAGTGGGTGGAAAAGAGACAGAGAGACAAAGAGTAACTTGGTTGTGTATAATTTTTCATGTTTGATGCATGCATGCTGTATGTATGTACTTAGCAGATATAGAAATACGAAACAGACAGAATGAAGGAGGGATATACTTTTGTGGATAAAAAGAAAGAAGTCGGTTTTGGTAGAAGCGGGTCGGTTTGAAATTTGGAAGAAAACGATTTTATCGGAACACATTAGTATTAGAAAACAAAATAGAAATTATGCAAAGTCGGAACGCATTTTCGATAATATAGTGAACATTGAAAAATGAAGTTTAATTTGCTTTCTAACGACACGAAATGACAGTTAATGGTAATAATAATTATAACAAATTTTGCTGGTATAAATATATATTGAATAAGGCTAAGTGAGCTTTTTGGCTTTTTGGTAAAGCGTATCGACGACCTTTCCCATGCTGTGTACCGTATCTAATGCGATTTCGTAAGTCTTATCCCGCGGAGTATCTTCGAAAACGATCAGGACGCCCTCACCCTGATCGAGGACACCTCTAAGTTTTTTGTCCAATATCATTTGCGAGAGCTTTTTTTCCACTTGTGCGAGTGGCAATGATATGCAGGATGCGATATGGCTGACCTGTAATTGGCGAGAAATAATGAAATTGAAGATTATAGTAGAAATTTGATAGTAAGAATGTAAGGTGGACCACTCGATCGTGGTTCATCGTACGCGTACCTGTACTCGGGAATAAGGTTCAACCAAACGACACAGATTTTGCTCGAGCATCGCGTCGTAAAGAGATCCAAGATGAGCGCGCACGATCACGTCGTCTTCCAATTCCTCGCGATACTTTTTAACAGCGATTTGAAAGTCCGCCAGCGAACGTCGATGACTCGCTTCGGCTACTGCTCGCATCGCATCCAGATCCCGTCCGGCATATTTAACTGCTAATTTGCCAGACAAAATGGACTGAACGTCTTCCGGTGTGCGTAACATTATCTTCGACAACAGCATATATTTCAAAGCTGTTAAAGCTTTTGGATTTTCGACGCTGTCATACCTGTGTAAAGAACATTGTATCAATGAAACCATGCGATGGAAAATCCTAACAGTGGCATCCTAGTTGACCAGATAAAAGCTATACCCTTCAAACGCTTCATAGAAATAAGAATACGCCGTTTTAAAGTCACGTTCATCCGCAGCATGTAAAATCCCAGATTGCAAGTCCAAGGCAGCTTGCATCTTAGGTGGACAATAGATCGCATTCGCGGTCGTTCTGGCGCTGGTAAGAGCTGCTCTCGCTTTAGCCAAATTACTCAACGCATGGTATGTTTTGCTCTCCAGCAATTGCACTTCAACTAGCAGTTGTTTGTCATCCAACTTTTTCAGTTCTTTCAGTAAGGCTGACCCCAGTTGCAGCGCTTCACTAAACATTCCGGTATCAAAGTATAATGCTATTAAACGTGCTTCCAATGATTGTCTTAGGAACGTTCTACGTTCTTCCTTGGCCCATTCTATGCATTCTTTGCACAATTGAACCTGTTGAGACAGAAATAATGGATCAGATGAAGGTGTTGAATAAACATTCATCCTAAGAGCTCGTGTTCTTACCTCGATGCCGATACCAGCTTCCAAGTCGAGAAAGAAATCGACTAATGATCGCACAAGCTTGGCGGCTTTGGCTTTGCTGATCAGGCTAAGGAACGGTCTTGTAGCTTTGATCAGTTCAGCCAATTCTTTAGCCTTACCTTCTTTCTTATAGAGTTCACCGAGATGCAATATACCTTGCTCTTTCACCCGAATGTTATCTTCGTCGTCCTCTGTGGTACCGATACTTGGATCGGAGACGATTTCGTTCAGAAGCGAAATACCTTCGCTGCGGTTTGTCATCGAAACTGCTTGTGCTCGTTCGAACAGCATCGCACCGGCCATTTCAACCAATTTCACTGCTTTCAAAGATGACACAAGAAAACTGGGAAACGTATAACCTCTGTTCTTTCTCCCAAAACTCCGAACAAAGACGAGAGTAGACGTCGGTAAACGTGCAACTCTTTTTTCCACGATTTTCAATTACGATTGACAACTAGTATCAAACTTTTGAATCGAAAGTGAAATGTCAAGTACGGCTGTACCGCAACTTCGGAAAGACTTTGCGAAACCTCTTTCTGTTTTGTCACTTCGCGATCCGCTTCTACCTCGAAACCACAAAACTCGTGTCACGCTGCTACGTTGGTCAGTACGCTACTACGTTAATCAGTCGTTGTGCAAATTCTTTCAGATATTCGAAGGGAATGCACCCGTTGCGCGATATCCCATTTCCTGCTCTCGTGAATTTTCAATTGACATTTATTCGTTACGAAACGTTTGCTAAAACTTTTCTATTCCAACCCTCCTGTTTCCCTTCCAGTTTCATGGCGAATAAACGCACAAGAGAGAGAGAGAGAGAGAACGAAGACGCGCGAGAGCGAGATAGGTAGAATGGTCGAAGATTCCGGGAGAGAGAGACAGACAGAGGGAAGTTGTGTGTTGTGAATGGCGTTGCATAGGTTACGTAGGGACGCGACAATAAACAGTACCGGTTCGAGGCTCGTTAAATTTTTTGCAATTTCGTCTTTCGACAAATAACGCGTATATATTTCGAAATTTCAGTTGACCGGTATGCATAATTGGCATTTTAGTCGTGATGGCTGTGAACAAGTTTCTTCCGGAACAATGAATAGTCCGTCGAGATTAGAAACACAAATTTAGTGTTCGAAAATGATTCGCAAAGTTATGTTCGATGCGGGAGATGGGCTGAATCCAATAAATATGAGTAATTCACGAACTATAAACATCTTTGACAAGTCGTACGCAAAAGCAACAAACTACGATCGTAAGTTGGAACTCGCACCGGTACTCTATCACGCGTAGCGAACTTCGTTACCCTTTTCTTTCGAATAAAATGCAATATTTTCCAGGAAATGAAACAAAATCGAACTTACCTTTCCAAATGCTTTTGTACGTTAATCTTTGGCTTTTTCCGGCTTGGCTGTTGATCACTGCTTCAAGCTTAGATGTCAAAGTAAATATTCTAACCTTACCGTTGTCAAACATTTGATCATTCGGGTATAAATAGGAAAACGTTACTGTTCTCGATGCCGATCAATGAGATAATTTTCATTCACCTATTTTACAGTATGGCAGTTTGACAAACGCGTACAAAGCATTAACTCTCACAGTGTTTCTGACACTTTTGGTAACAGAATGTTTGAAACTGTACTTGGGATATCTTGGAAATCTTGCTGGAACGGTAATCTTGCTTTATAAGCGTAGTAATGTTTTAACACTATTCTATGAAAAAGAAATGTTTGCTTCAGATTCCAGAAATGGCTAGTTGTTGGTTGATTTCAGTATTGATACAACTTCCTTTGGAAATTTTTGTCCTATCAGATCATGGGATGTTATTAAGACGTAACGAATTATTCATAGATTCCTTTATGATTTGCCTCCTACTCTTAGAAATCATTACGGGCACGTGTGCCCTTAAGAATTTGGCAAATCGTCGTGCTAAAACATTTTACTTGATGCAACTGTGTCAAGGTAGGTACGATGACGGAATCACATTTGAACATCATTATAGCTGAAATTGTTATAGATGATATTTATTTCTAAATTTTATATACATTACATTAGATCGACTCATGAAATAGCAATACCTAGAGCAGGTACCTGGTGGAGTCTTTTTCTAATAAATGGTACAATCTATTGAATGTACGGTAGTACCTGGTACTCGGGTAATCAATATGTACTATTGTATTTCAAGATTATGAGTTTTATAAAATAGTTGTATCACCGACACGTTTTTCCGTAAACTAGTTAAATATATCTCCATGTCGTTTATAAGATGCTCATTTTTATCGGTCTGTTCGTCAACGAGTACTTGTAAAAGTTGCGAACGTGTAGGAACCATGCGTGAAAGAAGCTGTTGATAAAAATTCAAAGATGAACGCGATGTAGCGCATCGATTTATATTTGATAAATTTCTGTTGTCGCCCGTCAAAATTACGGTAGGAACCATACATTTTTTTCGCGATTCATTTGTACAACGTACTCTTTGTATGTTCGACTAATGGTGCGCTTCTACTTTAACATAATAATAAAATCATTTCGACAAATAAAATAAGGTGTATCATGCATACAACACAAATAGCACATGTTGTTTGCCACCTGCGTGTTCAACAAACACGAACTTACATCAAAAAGTTGTTGCGCCATCCATCCGTGGTATTGTTCCAGAGCTTCTTTATAAGATTTCTTTAAGAACGCTACTAAATCCTCCGTTGGTGTACCTGTCTTACTATCCTCTACGATTTTCTCGAAAAATAATAGTATCATGTGCAGGCCTCTGTAATTAGAATATTCACGGTTTCATTTAATAATATCGTCGATAAGTAAAGAAGCGGTGGCCTCGCATTTGTACGTGTTGTATCGTATCGTATCGTATCGTATCGTATCGTATCGTATCGTATCGTATCGTATCGTATCGTATCGAATCGAATCGATCGGAATCGAAGCGCGTACAATGTGGCATCAGGAGAGAGGAGAAGTGCAGAATTCATTGCGCGTACCTAGTTAACCACATTAAAGCATCCGTAGCGATTAAATTGCTTTCAGTTGCTTTTTCGGTTAGAATCATGTCCTGTAAAGTTGCGTTTCCTTCCCTATCTTTTGCATATCTGGTAGTTAGTTTCTGTAATCAAAGTCGAATGTAAGAAATAAAGATGAACGAAGAGCAAGCAGTTCTTTGATAACTTACATCGATATTGCCCTGAATGTCATATTTAACCGGAGCAAAAACTTTGCCTAGCTTGTCTGAAACGTTGTTTCGCTAATTAGTACTTTCGATATAATTTCTACATTTTTGTAGGTTATGTACGATTAAATTCGAATACGCGTACGTACTCACGATTTGCACAGTGCCACGCGCAGCAGTTAGAAATCTCTCTGTATTGATCTTCTCATTGACGACTTCGGGGAATAGAAGTTTAAGTGAACTTCCAGACACATTTGTGCACGTTTCTTCGCTCGAAGTGGGAGAGAGCATAGTCTTGTGCTGAGAAACGAATGTTGCTTCGATTACAACCAACAAACGATATGTACATATGTACGTAAAAAGTATGTTTGCCTGCGAGTTATTTCAAAACGCGAGCAGAAGTTCTAGGCACGATTTCAGCTAGAGCTTTTCTTTCCCCGTCCGTTTGCAATGTGTCTCGTCGCGAGGATGTAGACGATATCTTCCATCGATACTATTATTTCGAAAAAGTTGATCGCGATACGATATATATGACGTTATCGTACGATATCGATTCGGTGGTCACAAGGTCAATGGCAACAGAATGACATGATAATAGGAATAAACACGAGGTCTTTATACAACATGGTCTATTTGTAGTATTTTCACATATACTTGAAAACGAATGTTGAAAATATCTCAAATATGTAGTAATCTTGGATAATTCCAATTTACGGTTCCTTGTTGAGCAGTAGCACAAGATAAAAGTACGATTTCGCATTTATTGTGATCATCTTGTACTTTCGACTATATTGCACATTATTATCACTGATAAGGCATCCTAGTGATTTCGAATACTTTATACTCACACGATTCCGCGCAAAAGTACCTCGTTTGTTGATTGAACAGATTATCTATAATTCTATGGCTATTATACTGTACATGTATGTATACAGAAGTTGTATAGTTCAATAATTTGATCGGGTTTTTGCAAGTTACTAATAGGATAAACCCGTAGTGCCACAGCATTTGCTTTTCCGCGTTTGTATCTACATTCATACGTTCGGATACGTGCACGCTCGTGCTCGATGGAACTTCAGTCAAGTTTTATCTAGTATCGTATCGAAGAGCTACGATTGGAATGGTAATTCAAACAGATATCACAATCATCGATAAAACATAGGATTCGCGACACTGTATAAAATTGTTGTCTGTTTACTTGCAAGGTTTTTCTCTCCCTTTCAGCCCCCGCCTCCACACATGCACATACGCGCGCGCGCACTCTCTGTCTCTCTGCCTCACATGCGGGCAGGCGCGCGTTCGCTCGCACACACGCGGCCCGTTCACCCTCTTGTCATTTGATTGTCGCAAACGACTCATTTAGGTATGTCGAAAGCTCTGTCGAATAACGAGGTTCGCTTGGATGCATTTCGCGCGTAAGTAACAACGATTGCGACGGGAATGCGCATCGAGCTTCGTGTTTGGCCTGATTTTAGACGGAACCGTTACGAATCGTGCACGTACGATAAGCGAATACATGGCGAAAGGAGGAGAAACGGACGGGTGCGACGGTGGGTATCGATCGGTATGGGCTGACATTGGATGCGCATCCGTTCGATGGCATAGACTGGTGCGAAGGTCGCACGGAACGTGCAACTTTAGAATGCCGTTGGAAGAGGGTATTTGAGTAGATTGCCGATCGAATCTTCGGCGACGAGCGTTAATGCGGTAAGACAGTGAGGCGGAGCCGGTGGTACGAATGCTTCTAGGGGTGGACGAGGGCCTGGAAACTGCCGAGAACCAACTACCATTCCACCCGAGGTCTCTCTCAGCTCTATCACCCGCACTCCGAATCTCGATCTCACGACATTCCTGTAACCAAACGCGTACACCGGTTATTATGTATCCAAGGAAAGGAGAGGAAGAGAAAGAAAAAGCGTAAGGGGTGGTGGTAAGGTAGAATGTGTGTGTGTGTGTGTGTGTGTGTGTGTGTGTGTGTGTGTGTGTGTGTGTGTGTGTGTGTGTGTGTGTGATTGAGAGTTTGCAAAGTTCAAGGACGGTCTGTTTTACCTTTTTCCATCGTACTGGATGTCGTGGAAATGCCGATTGGAATGGTTGTCCGTTTCGGCGTTGAACCATCGGTGATAAGCGAGAAAGGCCGCGCAAGAGGGTGTCCAAAAAGTTCGATCAGTTTGGAAGGTGGAGAGCAAGTGTTGCTGTTCGATCGCGGCGGCGGCGGCGGCGGACCGGAGGAGAGTGTTGGAGAAAGATCGGTTGAGTTCAGGACTGGCGGGCGCGGATAGCCTGCCAAGGAGTCTCGGTGGGCTCTGGGAAGGCGAGGGTCGAGACGTTTCTGAGAGCAGGCGAGCCCTGCGTGGGCTGGCGAGTTGTGGGAACGGTTGTTGGACGGTGACGGTGACGCTGAGCGGTCTGGTGAGCGCGATCATCGTGTGCTGAGGCTCTCTTCTGAAAACGGGATTGCGGTTCGGATCGTCTCCGGTCACCCCGACGAACACCCTATCAACATAGTCGAACCCACGGCCCATTATACCCTCGCGAGTATGACCAAGATCGAACGTGTGTCCGAGTTCGTGGAGCACCGAGCCGAGGGTGGTGGCTAAACAACCACCGTGCGTACCACGGTAGTTGCTGTCATCCATCAGATGTTCGGTGTCGATGAGCGTCGTGTCGAGAAACCTTGGCAGGATTTCAGGCATGCACGTGGGCCACGTGTGTAGGCAAGCCGAGCCGAAAAGCGCGAGCCCTCCGCCCCCGAGGGCGGCGTGACCTTGCGTTCTCGCGAGCGTGTCTTCGTGAGTTCGCGGATTCGGTGCACCTTGATATCTCGTGCAGGAGAGAAACGCGAGGTATTTGCGATCCTTCGAGGCCAAAGGGCCGGTCATCAGTTCTCGTGCGATCAATTCCCAAAGTTCTCGCTGATTCATCGCACGCGCTCGATCCACGTCGAGCGCGCTGTGCATCACCAAGCATTCCGCTCCGTCCAAGTCTCGTTCCAGCTGAAACGTTTTCCTCCCGTAACCCGCTTCCTGAAGCTTTTCAGCGGTGAGGGCTTGTAGAAGTCGGGCACCGAGGCCTATCCTCGTCGCGGCACTCTCCGGCGACCGATTTTCTACCTGTGGCCCCTGAAAATATCCGTCATGTCCAGCACAAATCACATACACCGGTGTTACTCGGAACCTGGTTGTTCTCGGTTCGTGGATCAGAAGCAACCTTTTTCGTTGCCCGGCCGCCTCCAGTTCCAACTTGTTCGGACCCCGCGTTAGTTCCACCACGGCGCGAAACTCACCGGCCACGATCGGCCATTCGGAACTTTGGTTGTTCTGGCTACGCACCCTGACAAACTTGCACCCACTGGGTGCCCGGCCTCGAATCAGAATTAAGCTGTAACAGACGGTCTCACCGTCTACCAGGTTCCAAACCGATATCTCCTCCAAATTTCCATTTCCGCATTCCTTCTTCCCACCTCGTATTCCATCATCTCCGTACTGCCGCTGCTGTTGCTGTTGATGCTGCTCTCGATGGCAATGGTAATGCCGATGTTGTTGCTGCTGCGACTGCTGTTGTTCGCAACGAACGTTTGGTAGATTCGCGTCAGCGAGCACCTGTGAAGAACAACTCTTTACCTATCCTTTCGGCGATTCTTTGAGATTTTTTTTTATTATCGAAGCATCTCGCCGAAGAAGACGACAATGAAAAGTACGACGATCGTGACGAATATCGATTGATTTTCTGCGCGCGTAAACAAACCCGAGTTTCTTACTGTATTTTCTTGCGAAAATGCTGTCGTCTATAGCGAAAAGTTTGTGAAGAAGGCGAGAAAACGGGCGCGCCGTTGCGTCAAGCGATTCCAATAGGTGCTGCGATCTCGTGGTCACTTGGAAAAACTTCGAAACGAGTAGGTTCTTCAAAGTTTCGGTTCGTTCTCGCGTTACGTTTTCCATTCTTCCGGTTACTCGGACGGGTGCGTGTCGTTTGGCGTGAAACCCGCAAATAACGAAAAACTCGACGTATCCGAGCAAATTGCACGACGACCATGAACAGCAAAGGGAAAAGTTATCGAGGTTCGTATGTTCGACCGGAGCGGATTGATTAGAAGTGGAATAGGGGACTGTCGTCGTCGTCGTCGTTATCGTCGAGTAAGGAAGGGACGAGTAAACTTGAAGCAGTTTCGAATCATAGCGAGCACGCGTGAAGACGAGACGATTTCAATTCCCGTTGAATCGAATGGTCAAAGGTGTGTGTGTGTGCGGGCGTGCACGCGCGCGCAAGCGCGTCTTTCTACGCGTACGGGCGACAATGGGGAAATGGTTTTGAATTGCAGTTGTAGACTTACCATTTTTCAAAGATCTCGATGAAACGGTTGACGTGGAAGTCAAGTATAAAAGAAGAAAGGGAAGAGGCGGAGGATGTTGAGAGCGAGAGCCGGGCCGGTTCGGTACATGCGGAGAGAGAGACTGTGGCGCCGAGAGTACGGGAGACGGCGGGTTGCGGTACTACGGCGTCGCTGCAGCGGCGCATGCAGTCGCGCACCCGCACTCGGGCTTATCTTGCTTCTTCCTTTCTCTGCACCCCCTCTCTCGCTCACGCTCTCTCTCTTTCTCTCGCCCTCTCGCCCTTCGAAAATATTTCAGCTCCTCCGTCGCACCCCGATCCCTTGCACAGCTCCCTGTTCCGTACCGATTCCATCCGTCCGCACCCCTTTGAACGACCATGGACTCGAATCATCCCCCTCTGTAGCGCACATTGGAATCGCGCGGCTGCTCTGCCCGACGCAAAGCCGTACACCACGGCATTGCGTGTTACGTGCCAGCGCGCGTACCTTTTCGCGTACGGCCGAATCGACTTGCACTCGCTACACGATCGAACCGTTCTCGCTGTCAA
The DNA here is from genome assembly GCA_916610135.2 of Macropis europaea. Taxonomy (NCBI): domain Eukaryota; kingdom Metazoa; phylum Arthropoda; class Insecta; order Hymenoptera; family Melittidae; genus Macropis; species Macropis europaea. Next base: position 27,248,306 of record OU744344.1, read on the forward strand.
GGTCGTTCGTGCAAAGGGACTTCCCGGTAAGGAAATCGTATCTCGCGTGTAGGTCGCGAATTTATTGCGAACTTACCGGTGGGTAGGTTCGTCATCGAATGGAAAACTGCCGTCGACTGTCTCGTCGACCTACTTTTCCACGAAGGCTACACGAGGAACGATTCGCATTTTTATAAGTTCGTACCGCGATATGACGATTTGCATTTTGCCGCTGACACGCTAGCGTTTCCCGTCGAAGATTCGACTCTGTCGATACTCGGAACTCGGAAGAACATCGGAAAGGGGCAAGCGGCTGCCTAACAGTTGTGCCGATATCGCTTGATCGAAAAAGAATAAGATGGCGAGTTCGCGTCGTTTCCGCATCGAGTTTCCTGTCGGAAACCTACGACGGGTTCTAACCAAAACTTTCGTTTCGTCTACACCTCTGCGCGTTAACCGATTAGAGTCAACGGTGCATCTTGTTGATCGCGAGGCGCGTAGATCGATGAACCGTGTCAAGGCTTCTTCGGTGTTCTCCCAAAGTGCATGCTGCGACTCTGATTTCGCTTTGAGGCAACGAGTGCGAATCTCTGTTGGGGTAACGGCGACGGTAGTTGAAACTTGGAATGGGACGAGGTCGTAAACACAAGGATTCGTAGATGAATCGTACGGCTGAATAGCGTTGAGGATGTCTCGCTTTGGCGGACAATCGGAAGGGGTTGTTAGGCGTGCGCGTGCGTGTCGGCCGACCGGCGAAATGATGCAGCGTGCGTGTTGACGAAACCACGGGCTTCGGAAAGCCTCCAACTGCGAATCCGTATGGAACTCCCACGCAATAAATTTCCAGTTTGATCCATCTCGAAATAGACGTTTCCTCTGGTATATGTATGCAAGTATGTATGACGCTGCCTTTTAACGAGCGATTCGCAGGCTCGCGTTCAATGGCCGCGACGAAACAGCGCTCGGAACGCTAACGATTGCAACGATGTTGCTCGAATGGTTTATGGCAGGTACGAGGCGATCGCTGCATGACCAGCGATGTCGCGCTCTCCCTCCTTTCTCCTTCCTGTGGAGTGTCGGTGGAAAATCAAGACGAGAATCGAGGCGAAACGGCGGCAGCCGAATAAAAAAGGGTCGAGTGGGTGGCTAGGGGGGAGATGAATTTTATGAATGCTGGCTGTTACCGCTGATCGTACGGGAATAGTAGGCCGACGAATGATTCGGAATCGCAGTTTTCTACAAGGAAAGGTGGATAGGGAAATGGACAGTTTGGATGCGCGTGTGTCCGCAGGAAAACGCGTTTCGAGTTTTCAACAGGATGGAGAAATTGGTTTTCCACGGGCGTCCGTCATGGCGAGAGACTGTACTCGATCCGATTTAGGGACGGGAAAGCGGGCATCGAGGCTTCGCGGCGTCGTAGCACCGTACACACAGTCGAACGCAGAGTACACGCGGTAAAATTCGTTGCTGGTGGAGCAAGCGACCGTGAAAGTGCTCCCACGCAAAAGTAGAACGACAGTTTTTCAAAATCGTTGCGACGATTGCGTGCGCCCACAAGCGACCTACATAACGTCCGGTCGTTGCACCGCAGCTCAATTTCCTCGATCGTCTCGGACCTCCGCGCGTTCTCGAACGATCGCGTACACTGCGAGCCAAAGCATAATTCTTCTGTAAGAAAATATTTCGGAGGCTGGATGTTTGTTCGTTATTTGGCTGCAAGAATCTTGATCGATTCGGTCGTTTCTCAGCGATGCACGCGGAACGGAGGGTTTCGCGTGCGTACAAGCACCTAACCCCCCCCCCCCCCCCCCCCCCCCCCCCCCTCCCTCTCTCTCCACCGTACATAGGTATGTATCTTCTAACATCCTGCGATGATAGCGTGCGATCGAAGGTACAGTTTTGTTTGAGCGCATTCGTTTCACGCTCCACTTACGCTGCGGTGCTTTCGTAACACAGAACTCGAAGGGACAGAATACATGGTCGAGCAAGAAGAAGTTGCTTGCGGCATACCAGACAGATGCGACACGGAAGAGTCGGATCGGATCGGATTGCGTTTACGTTTAGGTGGTTTTGCGTGGCCGCGGTACTTACTTGTCCGTTCGCGTGTCGCGCATTAACGTGCCAGCGTGTTCGTCCGTTCGCGTGCCTTTCAACTTACGAACGAACGGAACGAACGTATCAGCAAGAAACGGACGACGTTTCCCGCTGAAAAGTAGGTCGTACCGAAAAGCGATTGTCTTTTTCTTTACAAGTATATACTTGCGAACGGTAGGTATATGCGCGTCTCTCTGCACGTCCTTCCCGATCACGAACGCGGCTTTTCTTTTCTTTCCTTTTCTTCACGCTACTCGTTACGAGTCTTTCTATTCTTCGACCGTTTTCCCGTTTCCTCGCGTACTCCGTACGCCGTGGCGTTTACGTTCGTCTACGGTTCAACCGAGAAAAACGTTTGCTTTTCCTCGGCTCCTTTCCTCTTTCCTTTCCTCTTTCCTTTCTGTCAGACTTTGCACTTTCTGGCCGCTGTTTGATGCTCCGGCGATTTCGATGATGATTTCAAGCGAAATTTCTGGTGAGCGGAGAAGCGGATAGGAAATGGCGGCGGCGGCGGCCGATAAGGCGAAAAGATACGAAAGAAAGCGAGACTATGAAGGTAAGCCGGGAGAACGAACCGCACCGGAGAGAGTAGGCCAATGCCAGTGTCAGCGACACGGCTAGTAAGCGTCTGTCGGCAAACCTGATCGTGAAAACTGAGAAACAAGTTGCACCGATCGCATTTGCCGCTTCGCGATTTCTTTCGGTCGCGTTTCTCGTCGTCTGCTCCGCGACGTGTTTTTCGACGAACCGACCAAACTTTCTGCACCTTCCAAATCGATCGTACTTCGATCGGCAGTTGCCCTTCGCAAACGGATAGGTGCTATGCCGCTACGTATCGGGCGAGGATATTTCGAACGGTGGTGTCGTTTGACGAACCATTCGACTTGTTCTCCGGTCGTCCGGTTCGCCATTGAAATAGCGCTCATCGACGAGAAGGAACGCGATGACACGGCGACGAATTATGTGGATCATTGCCACGCGCGATTCTCATTAAATATGCAACGACGGAATCGCGGGATGACGACGTCCTATTCTCGTTGAATAGCGGATGCTTTTACATCGAATTTCTGCAGCTGGTGCGACGATCGAATGGAAGAGAAGTCGACGAATCGGCCAAGCGGAGAGAATACGTTGTTTTGATTCCGTTTCGGTTCGTTATAACTGTCCGTTGATAAAATTCGGTCGATTCGAGTGAACCGGGACGCGTGGGATCGGATCGATGAGCAGATTTTCGGTCGATTTTCGGAACTCGGACCAGATCACGATACGATCGAATCGAGAAGGGAAATTGTTCCGCTGGTAGGACGGGCGCGAGCGAGCACGCGCGGTTATCAGAGGAAAGAATCGGTGATCGGTAACGAGTAAAAGGAAGAAAATCAGCTGACACGGGAACGTCGTGCGTGGAATCCGAGATTCACGAGTTACGCAGCTTGCGACACGCGAACAAATGGTTTTGAAACGATTCTGCCATTGAATCGCGCGACACGTAGGTGCGATGAAGAAACGCGTTATTCACCAGAGGATTCGAAGCGATCGCGAACAAGTCTTTTTGAGCTCGGGCACGAGCGTAAACTCGAGCAAAAAGTTTATTGAACCCGATGCGATTTGCTGTTGCGTACACGTCCGCGTCCGCTCGCGACTCTGTTTTACTCTCTTTTGATTCGGTGCTTTGCTTCTGGTTGAGAAGCGTATTCTTCTTTTCATCTTTATCCATTGCGACGTTCGCGTTACGCTGTGTACGTTGCCCCAGCAGTTTCGTTCGAGGCGCGTGTATGCTCCGATTGAATATTGCCATATTTCGCGAACCCGCGGACCTCAGCATTTATTTCGAAGGATTCGCGTAAAAGGGCAAATGAAGAGAGAATGAGAGGAAGAGGGAAGGTAGAGGGGAGAAAGAAAGGAGAGGAAGCTGATTGAATAATCGGTAAGGAAATTGCTGCCGCGATGGTGGCTTCAGATTGGCCAATAAACTATTCGGCCAAAAATTTCCAGTCACGTTGTCTCTAAATAGCCTGTGTTTCACTTTCGGCGCCCGAACAGTAAAATTCTTTCGAGTGCTCGAAACGACGGCGACTACGGCGCGTTCGTGTCGTGTCAAGGACAACGCGTCTATCATCGCGTACTTTCCTGAGAGCCGAGAAAATCGCCTCCTCTTCTGGCATATACACGATGCACACAGGTTCCCCGAGAGAACGTTGCAAAGTCTCAGCGGACCTCTTGTCCCTTTCGCCGATCAAATGCACTCTTTTCCCAACGACCGATTGATCCCTGTTATAAATGAATCACGGTCATAGCTCTCGTTGCGATTCAACATGCTATTTTATCGTTATCATGCTAGTGCACGGATGGTTTCCGGAACGCACGCGGACGTGAGATTTCTTACGAGACGAACAGAAAGCGTCGAGATTTTAATTTCATTTAATGACAATTGATAGGGAGTCAGGAAGAATAGGGGGAAGGGAACGAGCAAGACGTATCACGTCCTGGTAGTGATCTTGCGGAATTAGGCCGACAGGGTCTGCCGCGGATGTCCTTGACACGCTGAAAGCGAGACCCAGCCAACGTGTGCTAACTTTAATCTCTTACGCAATCGGTCGTAGGTGTATCATCGCAAACACCAAAACTCGCATATCAGCACCGCCACCGCCACCGGCTAATCGGTACCGATACAGACATCGATGCACCGTGCGTTTGTGTTGCGATTCGTGCGTCGCGGAATCGACGAAAGTGAGATTCATCTTACGAATAAATCGCTGGAGACCTTGAGGTTATACTACGGCAACGATGGCGTAAGAAAAACAGCGACAATCAGTGAAACGATGTGCACCCATGCCACGGATTCGATTTGTTTACGCGGAAAGAGAAGCTGCAGATCTGCTTCTGATATGTCAAAGCCGCCCTTTGCCCCCGCCTTCTAACTACTCCTCTTCCGTTGCGTTTCGTCGCCTTAGTGTTTTCCTCCTTTCTATTAGCTCTCGAACGGGAAAGCTTTCTATAGCGTTACACTAAAGGTATTGCGTTTTGGTAGAGAGGCGCGATCGATACGATGAAACAGCGTGTAGCCTCTAGCCCTATTTTCTCGTTATTTCTTACCGACCGGTGTCTCGAGAAGCTTCGAAATATTAACGAGCAGCATATCTTTGAGCGAAAAGAAAGTCGGGAGCCTGAAAAATATGTGAGGCAGCATTAATTGAGCGTTCTTATCAGCGGCTCCCTAAATTGTTTGTATGTTCGAGGAAGTGAAAAGATTCGAAAATATTGTTAAATGGAATCGAGTCGTTTCTGGTCGATGTATTTTTTTTGGGGGTGTTGGAGTTTCTGGACGAAACGTAACCATATCTGGCTGCGTGCCCGTGTTCCACAGGATACAGATAGGATGCAGACGCGGTCCAGCCGCTCGATACTCTAGGCGCCAGACGCCAGGCGTCTTGACGCCCATATTGCAGGTATTTTCACCATCTCGTTCTTGTTCTCGCTCTCGCTCTCGTTCTCGTTCTCGTTTCTGTATCTTAAAAGGGTTGCGCTTTTCTATTCAACGGATAGACACCGCGAATCGTTGGATTGGTTAAGTTTTTGCCAAACGATTCGACCGCTAGTTGTTCGTTTGATAGCGTTACATCGTGACCGGTCAAGGTTATGCGCTTACATAAAAATGATTTTTGTTATTTTCTTCATATTATGCGCGACGAACGAAAGCGTTACGTCTCCAGGTACAGAGAACATATCGCAATACACTGCGAGAACAGGTTTAACTCGCGTCAAATTCCAAAATAGTTTCTCAGTTCATTACGAATTACGTGCCGTTGAATTCGCCGCGTTAATGACGAAAAAGCCCAGCGGGCGTGAAAGCGAACTCTCTAGATACATAGCACGCGGTTAGATTTTTGGTAGAACGTCGATAGTTGGAGGCAAACGAAAGGGGGCTGACGATGTCGTAGACGCGCAAGAGCGCTCGTGAGCGACATCGAATATCCGTTTCCTTGCTGTTTTTCGGAAATAGGAAACGTAGTTTATCGGGTGGTTGCCTACCTTATCCTACAGTTGTTTCGTTCGAAACAGAAGAATCAAGAGTAGGTTATTGTGAACGAGTCACTCGATTGCGATTCCGCAACTGTTGTCACTAGACAGGCACTTCCTATTCTTTGAATTGATCTCATATCAGATCGGTGATCTGTATCCACCATCATCTGCTGAAGGAAGATCGGACTCGGTTAGAGATTGTGTGCTTGACCAACCACAGTCCCCGGATACTTGTCGTTCGGAAGGTCGGCCTGGCCAATTGATGCAGCCTACATCCGTCGCACCAGTCAACAACATTCACCGATCTCTCCTCGTTTCGTTTAGGTATCCACGCATCCCTGTCACTTCGACCCGCCTTCTTTCGAATTTTCTGACTCGGATTTGAAAGAGTTTCTAGATACAAGAAAAAGTCACGTGCAGTCAGAAAGTTTCCGCAGTCGCGAAGCTACCGTTCGAAAATACGCCCGGGAAAGGGAAAGTGGTTTGTCGAGGTTAACCCGAGATCGAGACCGTCCTCGATCATTTCCACCCTTGTCGTTCATCGACGATCTAACCCAACCATCCTCTCGGAGGATATTTTTGTTGGAACGTTCGATCGATAAAACTTTTGAGCGGCAGGGTAAGTTAGTGGGTACGCGAATTCGTAAGAAAATCGTTGGCTTATCGTGTGCAGACTATTGACCATGTGACCTTGCGAAACAGCATCGAACGTAAAAGAATGTCGGGATGAGTCATACACGCGCGCCACTGTTAATTCGTGATCCTTCGCTTATCGGTTGAAACGCGTGCGTGAGTGCGTGCGTGCGTGCTCGTGTGCGTGCTGCGCGTTTTCTACTTTCAAAGAGGAAAAAACGTTTCGTGTGTCGACTAAACTCGATCTTCTACCGGCGATCTTCAAGGCAGGATTCGTATCTTGCATCTCCGTTTTCGTGAAGGCAGAGCTGCGACAAGATCGCGGACAATCCGCTGCCAACGCGTCCGTCGTGTCCGATGATCGAGATCTAATTAACTCCCGCGAGAAAGCGATCGGAGAGTGAAAGAATCGTAAAGCTCCGGACGAACCGTAGATATATTTTCGAAAAGTTTCAACAGCGCAATCGATTGTTTACTCGTCACGCGAACGCGAACATTTGTCTCCGCTTTCTTCGGGGCGTGCATTCATCGGTATCGGACGAAGAACAATATTTGTCGTGTACCGAGTATCAAAACGACGCGTAAGATCGATTCCAAGGCCACTAAAATGTTTTGATCAGTGATCGTACATGCTGCCGCGGTGTCGGTGCTGCTAAAGATTGCGGCGCTAAGAGAAACATGGTGGAGCCGTGGAAAGAGGCTGGGAAATTTTCAGTACTGAGAGGCTAAGTCAAAGTCGTTGAAGCGCAAGGATTTTCGGGGTCTCGAGTGAGCCGGGCACGGATAATTGTATTTTCGAATACAGCAAGGTTTCCATCGAGGAGGTTGCGGGATAGGGGGCACGATGCAGATTCGCTGCGGAGAGGCAGCGGGACAGTGGTGGTGGTGGTGGTTGTGGTGGGTTTCGGGTGCCGCTCGGTCGGTGGTGTCGAGTCGGAGAACGGTGCTGTAGCCGGTACCGTACTCGCCACCGCAGCTGCCGTCCAGTCCCCAGCGATTCGACATCACCCCTTTCACAGCTAATCAAACATCATCGAATATCGGCTGAGTCGGTGTAGCTGTCGCTACCTCCTTCGCACCTCAACGTTACTCTTCCATACGTACTCCCTAAACCGTTCCTTTTTTGTCCTCGGGTGTCGTCAGGTATCCACTGGAAGAGGACGGACGATCGAAACGGGGTTAGAAGATCATTGGTCGAGCGGTGAACTCTGAACGTTTACGTTTGTCGGCGGAACGCGCGTTTCGTATCGTCTATCGCGGAATAATCGGAATCGAGGCGGAAAGTTTGCGAGCGTGGTCACTCGGTGAGCGAACGATAAACGCGCGAGATCACTGACCCGTTTAATTTTGATCGTCGAAATACTCACCCCGTTCCATTGCTCGGACTTTTCATGAACGGAACAACCGAACTTCGAGAAATCGTTGCGATCTCGTTCAACCGACCTGCATCGACGACCCGCGAATCGCTCGCACCGACCTTTCACGAATTCCAACAAATCTTACGACTGATCGAGTCCCTTTTGCCTTTTCTCCTCAACTCGTCTTCGATTTCTTGACACTCGTCTCAGCCGTCCCATCCGTTCCCTCGTTTAGCTCGGATCGTCCGCTACCTTAGCTCGTATTACGGTCGAAAGTGTGCTCGGTGGCGGGCGTGCGGGCGAACGAACGAAAAGACGATTTCGAGATTCGAGCGTAGCTGGACGAGGCGGTTGGAACCGGCGTTAGCAACGGTAACGAAAGAAAAAGCGACTCGAAGAAACGTTGCGTAAGGGCGACGCGATGAATTTCGAAAGCACGAATAGGAATGCGTGCGCGCGCGCGCACGTGCGTGTGCTTCGGCTCGCGCGGGCACGCTCCTGCGTAAGTGTATGCTCGCAGGATCGTCGATCGTCGCGAAACCGCTCTTACGCGAGATTCGTCGCAAGATTTCGGAAACAACGAGAAGCGAAGCTCGAAGGATCGGTGCTCATGATTCGCGGTCGAATGTTCGAACGCGCACGCCATACTCTCGAAACGAGGTTATAACCAAGGTTACCAAACGGAGACTACCCAAATACCCAGATACATACGATTATGGCGGTCCGCTTCTCTTTATTCGAACATTTTTATTTGACACTGTGTTCAGCGAGCAAGTCCCCGAAACGATCCTCCGCTTCGATCCTCTTGTCCACGAAATACCGCCGATGAACCTCCTACGTTCGTTTTCAGTCGATGAATGCCTGCTCCGGTTTTTCTTTCTAAAAGTTTCGTCGGCGTCGACAGAAACCAATAAACTCGATTTAAATCAGATGACTAGGGATCAGACAGTGACGATTGCCTTCTCGCGGTAATCGTTTTTTGTTTTATGGTTTCTCGAACTTTGATCGCTCTCGTTCGGTACAGATTTTTGCCGCGTACTCGAAAGGTTGATAAATGCGACGATGCGTTTACAGAAATTGTAGGTAGACTCGGGGACACGTCGAACGACTTTGCTTTAACATTTTGTTCCAATCGGCGCGGCGCCTCGACCGTTCATTCGTCGCTGTCGATCGCTGTTTTCCTCGTTGCAAATTAGAAGAAAGAAACTGCTCTATGAGATGTAACTTGTCCCTGATATTATGCGGCGTAAACAAGGAGTTCCCATTCCTTCTTCCATCGAACGCGAGCGCGTTTACGCGCGTAACTGCGTGTGCAAAAAAAAAGGGTAAAAACGTTATCCGCTCACTTTTCTCGACTGTCCATTTTTCGTCCTTCTTTTCTTCTGTTTCCTCCGCGTGCTCGTTTCGTTTCTCCTCCTCTCTCTTTCTGGGATATGCTGAACTTTTCATAAGTTTTCCGACTTAAAGAAGACAACGCGAAGAGGAGAAAGAGTCGGGGAAAGAGGATACGGATAGAGACGGGGTCCGATCCGAGATGGAGATTCGTGGCTGGGGTGACAGCGTTTGTAAGGATAGACCTGGAACTGGGTCTCGAGGCAACGGTGGGAACCGCATCGGGGCGGGAGGGGGCAAGGCTTGAATGTACAGTGAAACGTAGAAGGAAAAGATGAGGGCTATGACCCGTGTTTATACTACGGTTTACACCGAGAGTGACAGTGATTCTATATCTGTCGCTACGATGACGTAATTACGATCGGCCTCTCATGGTCGTCGGACACGATATTTCTCTCGGGCAGAATTCGATTTGTTCGTCGAGTTCCAAAAGCACGAATCTTTGGTGGCGTTGCGAACGAACAAGAATACGAAATAAATATCGTTTTATCGAGATCGTGAATTTCTTTAACGATCCATTAGTTGAAAAGGAATGTTTCCACCGCGAAACACACGCGTGCGGCCGACGAAACGGTCGTGTTAATTTTCAGCTTGCGAATTTCTAGCGATTAAAAAATGAACAGTATGACGGAGGAGCTCGTATTCAGCTGACGAAGAGCGAGGACAGACGACGACGACGACGACGGCGGCGGCGGCGGCGGCGGCAACGCACCGATGGCATCTTTTGGTGCGGGTGTAACCGTCAGTCCAGACATCGTATTTTTTCATTTCCTATTCGCCTCGTATTTCGTTTGCCCGCGTGCTTTTTACCTGCTTCAAAGTTTTCGATGTTTTCACGGACTACCGAAGGCACACGTGCCTCTACCTACCATCACAGGAAACGCATTTCGAACGAATGAAACAGACTTTTCTCTTCGTTCGTTCCCCGCTCCCTTTTCTTCTTTTTCCCTGTTCCATCGTCGCCGCGTTTTCCTCTATTTCGTGCACGCAGGACGAACACCGCGTAATCTTACGCACGGCTGCGTAAGTATTTGATACACTTGCTATACTCTCGGTACAACACCGGTCAACGTCCTTTCGAAGGTTTGGATCATGCGATCCGAAAGGTAAGAGCGAGTGCGCAGTACGTCGCATACCGATCGATCGATGTAAACGACTGGTCACAGGAACGGATCGATGGCGGTGCGAGAGATCGGTTCAATTTGCGTGTGATATTTGTCTGATTTTTTCTCTCTTTTTTTGTGCTTTGTTTCATGGCTGGTGGCGTCGGCGAGACAGAGGAAAGGCAGAGGAGTAGTAGGGGAGCGACGGAGGAACCGAACGGCAAGAAAATAGTCGAAGCTTTATCGAAAAGATGTTTGAGGCGACGAGCGAGATTGCGTCGTGGGTACATATTTGGAATAAAATGCGGCGATCGGGTTCGAGGGTCGTCGTCTTTTTGAATCAGCGACGTGTCGCGAAGCATCGAGAGAGAAACGGGTCGCGACAGCGTTTGATCGTTCGCTCCGTGTCGTCCGCGACCGCCAGTCACGAACAATCTTTTCGCCGGGTCCACGTGCATCGATCGGTTTAATACGTCCCTGAGTCAGAGAACACGAACGTTTCCTCGAGAGATACTAACGAGGTTTCCTGTTTGAGAGGTTCGCGCGTTGATATTTCGATCTCGTTTCGAGCCAATCCCTCCCAATCACCCTACACATTTACAACCGTTCGAAGTGCTCCCGCTCGTGCACCTATCGCGACCTCGCGGTTTCAAGATTTTTCCTCTTACGCGATCAGTCCGTTTCTTTCCTCGTTTTCAAGAATCGGCTCGCATTCCGCCGCTTTGGGTGGATATCGCAGCGATCGCGAGCCGTACGAAAGTCTTCCCGTTCGAACCACACGCGCGAACGAATATCGCGTGTAGGCAAAGTGGATCGAAGGCTGAGCGGCTGCTAGTAAATCGTTGCGATCGGTTGTGGGGCAAGAATCGAGAAATCAAGTTCCGCGGCCGACTTCGGCACGAGTCGAGCCGTTTGTCACTTTTACTGTTGTTGAGGTCAGTCGAGCATTGACCGCTGGTCGAGTTATTCGCGCACGTTTTTACGAGACGAAATACGCGGCGTGGGTGCGGGTGCTTTCTTCCTCGCACACAACCCCCCCGCGCTCGCTTCCCCGTCTCCGTTTGATTCCTTTGTTTACAGCAGGAACGGTAACGTTCCCGAAAATTGGGAAGCGCGAGAGAGGAGCGGCTCGCTGATCAACAAGCATAATTGTAGGACGAACCATCCAGCATGGCGCATACCATCTGAAAATCGTAGCTGCCGCGGCACCGCGGTATCGCGTTTGCGTCGAGGTCAGCCTCCGTCCCGACGGGCGGAAATTTGAATTTTCAGTCGGTCGACTGATTAAACGAATATCGGGCAAAGTCGAAGGAGGGACACGTTGAGCCGTCAGCGATAGCTATAGTCTCTGGAACACAGTTTGTGTGCGGCACTTATGCCACTTTACCGGTCGTTCACCTCGGCGCTCCTTCGAGCTCGGACTTGCGAGGTGTTAGCGTTATTCACCTCGTTCCGCTTTATCGTTATCATTCTAGCCGTCGAGCGAGTTTCGCGATTTCATTGATCCCGTGCGGCGATGTCGTTGCATTGGTTTCGAATGGTTCGCTGGTGCGAATCGGCGCGGCCGGCGGCCCGACGGTATCCAGTGGAAAGAGGATCGATGAATTCCGTTGCATAGGTCGCGTGGCCCGGTGACTCGGTCTCTCGGTCGTTCGTTACGAAACGGACGTCGATGGGAATTTTTGACGAATTTTGCAAGAGCGTCGCTCGGACGTGTCGCAACCGAGCTTCAGCGTGAGCGCGCGCGTGTGCATGGGTCTGTCTGTCTGTCCGTCCGCCCGCGGTTGGGGGGCATTGAAACGCCGCGCGGAGGAACGCTCGTAATGCGGGCGAAAGCGAATCGAAAAATGCGTATTCTCAGCAATTCTTCGAGCTCCCTCGTCCCGCCTGTCTTCCGTTCTGGCATCATTTAAACGAACGATTTACCCAGTGATTTCGCATTCGCATCGCGTTACATAACAGCCGGGGGGGATCTATTACGTTCGAAGGTGGAATCGCTTGGACTGCTGGCTGCTGAAAAGCCGACATCATAGTCCGGGCCAACGCGGCCGAACCGAAGCCCCGTCCTCCGCGGTTCTTCCGCGACGAACCGAAAGGAGCGAAAGAGTCGGGCGGCGAGCGATATCGCGGATCGGGAATCGCGGGTCGCGAGTCGGTGCCCGATCTCGAGGACCGAACGTGACGCGGGATTAGCTGATGCGGAGAGGTGTGTTGAGGAGAGGTGTGGTGGGTGGGGAGGGGGGCCAGAGGAGGGGCGTTGCGTGAAGAGGAGAGGAGAGAAGAGGAATGGAAAGGGAAGGAAGGGGCGATGCTCGATTCGACACGCTAGAACGAGCTTCGAAAATTTCGGCTGCGAAAGAGGTCTCGGGTTATCGACCCGTTGGCAGTGGTCAGTGATGGTAACGGGCGAGCAACCAGTTCATCCGTTCGTCGCATCGTTCGGTCCTTCACCCGGCATTATCCCGAGTGTTACGTACCCGCACGTATCACACGTGCTCGCAATATATCGAGACCGAGCTTCCCTATGCTTGCACCCTGGCCAGCGGGCGCGCGTGCTTCTCTTTGTCCATCGCTCTCGCGACGAACTCGCTTCGTTCGGAGCACGAGTCAGCACCTCTACGGTCTGTACTCCAGCGGTTCGGTTCGAACTTCTTACGAAAGCCGAGAAATAAGGTTAGAAGGAAGTGCAGGAAAGCGGTCGGAGCGTGGGCGCGTTTCGCTGTCGAATTAGTACGTATTTAGTTGGTCGCGCGCGGCGAGAGTCGTGCTGTGTCAGGGCTCGGTTTCTAACGGGTCGAACGAAGCTTCGACAGGGGCACCCGTACAGGATTCGGTAGACAAACCGAACGACGAATAACGGATAGTCAAAAACTGCCTTCTCGGACCAGTCACGGTCCGTTATTAGCCGTTAGAAAGGAAACCCGTTCGAACTTAGAAGGTGTATATCGCGCGTACTTGCGCGTTTACGGATATCAATGAGCTCGCCAAAAATTCTACGATATTTTTCGTCTCTTTCGTTTCGCTCATTTTTTCTCTCTGCCTGCACTTCGATTCTATTCCGATACGAGTCGCCGAGGGGATGCGAGGGACGGCGCGGAAACGCCGTGACTGTTTTTTCTGCATTCTGCCACGTTAATTCGTCTGCCTGCCTGCCTCTCGTTCCTTCCTCCTTGCACCTTCCTTCTTCCTCGAAGAATCGAATTTGTTGGAGTCTATGCTGAGGCGAAATTCTTTCGTTCCGTTGCCTCATGCCTGCAAAGAATCATCTACCCTTTCATCACCGGAGGCATTTCAGAGAACGATTTCGTGTACCAGCGAAAGAGAAGCTTGGATTCGGAAGGTGTACCGATGAAAATCGGTCGGTCGAAGGTTTCGAATCAACCAGCCGGTGGAAGAGTCTCGAGTAACGGAAGAGGTTTTCGCATCGGTCGCGGAAGGTTAGCAGTTTTGTGAATCGAGCCGCGGCCGGGTAAACTCGATCGACTTTGGTTGGATGGGAAGAGAAATCGGGAGCGCGACGAAAGAGGAATCGAATTGGAACGAAGAGGTTCGATTAGAGGAGCGTACGCTCGAGGAAGTATCGGTAGGTAGCGGTTGCGTTGGCGGTCCGTAGGTCCGATGTCCGATGTCCGAGGGGCCGTAGAATTTCGGAGTCGGAAGTGTTTTCGGGAGTCGGACGCATCTGGCAGATAGATGGGCGTGTGTGGTCGCGAGCGAGACGTATGCGGCCGCGACATACGCGTCGTAGGTTCCTCGGAAGCGGTAGGAGGTTGGAATCGCAAGTAGGAGAAGGAGGAGAAGGAGGGAGTGGTAACACCTGGAATGTACGTAAGGTAAACGGCATCCGGGCAATGCCCTCGCATGTAAACAATCAGAAATTGCAGGCTTGATTACGCGAGCGGGTTGTTTCCCGCGTATGCACACACGGTCGAAGAATCGATCACGTTTGCGTGCACGCGTGCTCACCGTCCGTAACAGTTATACCAGCACGCGTGTGCACCGCATACCAGTTTTCCCCTTTGCGTCCGCCTTGTCCTATCCACCAGACACTGCTTAATTCATCGATCTCGCCGATATCTTTTACTCGAAAAATTGAAGCAACCGTTTGGAAACGGAGTCAAAACGATCGGCATCCGTTACTTTCTTCGCCGAAGGAAGAGAACGCGCGAGAGACCACCGATTCTTTCTTTCGACCGGCTACCCGTGCCAGCCGGAAAACGATTCGCCAGAGCTTCGATTCGCGAACCGTGTCGAACAGGTGGTCACATCCCGCGAATGTAAGAGAATCAATGGCGTTCGTAAATGGGAACTCGCGAAATTGATGCGCGCTCGCCCGTATGAAGACGCGCGTCGACGCATTCCGAAGCTTTCGAAGGTCGAACGTTTATCTCGAAGCACGCGTTTCTCGGCTGTGCATCGACGCCGCGACCGAACGCGCGTTTGCTCACGCTCCTTCCTTTCGGGGAAATGCTATCTGTTGCGTCGATTCGTTCGAATCGGTGCCTTTCGTCTCGATTCGCGATTCCGCGTCTTTCGAACGGGTATCGTCCGAGCGATCGCAACGACTACTCGCCCGCCGAATGTTTCGCGTTTGCGGTTCGACCCAAACGGTCGAATCGAATTCTGCTAAGACCGAGCGCGCGAATCGCCGAACGCTCTAATCCAACTACCGTGTAAACTCATTCAAACGAGTTATTCGCTGTCCTAAACCAAGCGGAAACAATGATCGACACCGCTCGAGTTTTCCTGGATTATACATGCATCGATGCGGGAAGGAGCCTCCTTTGTCTTTCGAAACGGCGACAGACCCTTTGAACGGATATTCCTGCGCCGGACTCCTCCCGTACCACTGACGGACGAAGTCGTTCGAATCGCGGTGCGATCCACTCGGCGGAATTTAAACGGTATTCGACGGATTCCTCGCAATTCTGTAATCGTTCCGTAACGCGTCCTTTTATGAGCGAATCAGCGCAGCACCGAAAACGAACATACGAATCACTTTTTACGCAAGCTGTCGCCGGCTTGTTGTGAACCGTGCGCTCGTGCGTGCTTCAGCGTGAACTCGATACGCTGATATCGATCAACGCAAACCGTTTCGCGAGGAAACGCGTCTACGGCAGAAGTTCAGGTTGCTTGGAAACGGGCAACGAGAGTACCAAACTGACGCGGAGGAAAAGAAGCGAGGGAAGGAGAAGTGAAAACGTTGCTCTTTCCGACGAAATCGGAACCTTGAACTTTGCGATGAACGCCGATAAGTTGAGAATTCCGAGAGAGCGAGAGAAATAAGGAGGGAGGAACGCGATGGATCTTGAACCGCGCAAATCTGCAAGAGTTCGGTCGCGATTGGTGGAGTAGTTATCGTTTGGCGGATGCGAGCCGCCGCACGATACGTATCGTTCGGAAACGATGCGTTGTCACCGAGCAGCTCTCGCCGAGCCGCTCGGGGTAACGAAGGATGGATTGGGAGGGCGAAGGGATATTTCTGGTAGCGTCCCTGGTGAAAACCGGACGTGACTACCGAGAGAGAATACGAACTGGGTCGATGACCCAGCCAGCGAGGAAGCGCGACTGTTCGCCGGCGATGAAGACTGGGTCTGGGTCAGCGTGCGCCACCGCCGAGAGATTCCTTCGAACCCGAAACAAGGAATGTTGCGCGTGAAACGTTCGCTCGCTTTATCGTTCGGTGGCACGCGTTCGTCTTGCCGAGTACGATAACGGCGGACAGTATCCTTTGCGAGTCGGGAGTTCACCGACATTTCGCAGCTGCGATTTCCGAGCAGCCAGTGATGCAACCGACATCGTTTTCCCCCGATCAGCCGTGTGGTCGCATCGCGTCGCGGCGCGTCGCGTTGCGCTGCGCTCTCTCGCCGCTGGAATCGCCAAAAATCTTTCTCGACCCGTCACCAATGTACGGCGCACATCGCACGCTGGCTGGCCGGCTTTCCGCGAGAAAAGCCTTGAATCGTAAAGAAAAGAGGCAGGCGAGGAAGCGGAGCGAGGCTGGGCCGGAGTGGAAGCGGATCCTTTGGCGAGCGAAACAGGGGAAAGACGGATCGGTTCGCGGTGGTAAGGATCCCCACTACGGGACGGGGTGACGGGGTTTCGGATCGCTGCAGGGGGCCCGAATCCCCCACCTGCCTCTGGCGAGACAGGAGACACCTCGTGGTCTTGGATCAGCGAGGCCGAGGAACGCCTTCGCGCACCCTCGACTCAACTATCCACCACCCTAAAGGTAAGACCCACGCTTTATCCCCACCGATTTCTGCAGCCCGCTAACCCGCCGCTGCTGAACAGACCGCCGTCTTTCTTTGCTCGTTCGCCGTTCTTCTCTGCTCCTCTTTCTGCCGCTGCTCTGCCCCACCATATGCAGGGACTGCCGGGGGCAATCGGGAGGTATCCGGGGGACCGTTTAGAGTCGCTGGGGGGCCGGTACTCGATGAGTCACTATATAAGACGGGCAAGGACAAGAAGGTGTATGTTAGTATACACTCAATCTTCCCGTGGCTCGCACGATTCACGACGTAGCGAGCGCCGGCAAATTCGGCTGCGGCGGTGACCGACTTTTTTTCTCTCTTTCTTCCTTCCTTTCTTTCTTTCTTCCTTTCATTCTCTTCCTTTTCTTCGCCCCACCCCACCCCTTCCTTCCTCATCTCTTCTCTACTATCTTCTCCTCTCCTCAATTTTCTGCTTCTTTCTTCCCTTCACTTCTTCACCGTACCCCCCCACCCCATTTCTTTTCTTTTCTCTCATTTTTCTCCATCCTCCTTCCAATTATTTGTCCAACGATCCCGCTCAACTATCTGCATAGCCACCGATCGAACCGTTTCGCATCACCCTTTCTCTACCCTGCTTTCCAACTCCTATTCTACAGAACGCGTGCCAGTCTCCGTCAACTTGCCCTTCGTCTCGTGTCCTTCACCGCACTTCTCTGATCTCCCGTCCTTTCAGCACCTTTCCTCCCGAGCATTTTCCGGCCCAATGTTTTTCTTTCCCCGCGTTTCACGCAGATCTTCCTGATCGTTGCACAACCGCCTTCAAGGATTCTTTGTAGAGTCACCCCCACCTGGTCTCCCACCTTCCCCCGCCCCCGACCGAACACGCACACAGACGTGCACCTTCTCACTCTCTATCCTCCCCTCCAGATTATGCCCCACCAATCCAATCGGTTTTGATACTTATACCCGCGAATTTCGGAAGTAGCGTTTCGAGGAGGAAAATCGTGCACGCGTCGAGTCAAATTCCAGTTGCTAGGGAACGACGAACGCTCGTTCGAAGAAGCAAGAGATCGCCGACGCCGACACTGACGTCGAAGCAGAGGCAAAAGCAGAAGTCGAAACAGAAGATAGAAAGATAAAAAGAGACACGGCAAGAGAAAGAGGGGAGACGAGAGAATTGGAGGGCAACGGAAACACAGAAGAAAGAAACATTGGCAAAAGTTGTGCTTGAACAGAATAGAAAAAAAGAAAGTTGTTACAAGAGGGAGAGAGGGGGAGACACACACACACACAGAGAGAAAGAGAGAGAGAGAGAGAGAGAGAGAGAGAGAGAGAGAGAGAGAGAGAGAGAGAGAGAGAGAGAGAGGGAGAGAGGGAGAGGGAGAAAACTGAAGGGAAAGGAAAGCCGTGGAGTAGAAGGATCGCCGGAGTAATAGGGGTGTATCGAGAGGGAAATCTTGCGAGCGGTCCAGGGAAGATCGAAGGAATCTCGTAGGAGCTAGAGAATCGGATCGAAGGAACGGCAGAATGATCGTGGAACACGCGGCACAGTGGGCCTGGCAAGCCATGGGTGGCACGAGAATCGAAGTTCTCTACACGATTCTCGTGTTTCTCGGTGTGTTACTGGTGACAAGGTGTTTGCAGTGGCTGAGGTACGTGCGTTCCCTGCCACCGGGGCCCTGGGGCGTACCCGTGTTCGGTTACTTGCCATTCTTGAAGGGCGATGTTCACCTGCAGTACGGTGAACTCGCAAAAAAGTACGGTCCGATGTTCAGTGCCCGACTAGGAACGCAACTCGTGGTCGTGCTGAGCGATCACCGAACTATTCGCGACACGTTTCGCCGAGAGGAGTTCACTGGCAGACCGCACACCGAGTTCATCAACATCCTCGGTGGATATGGTAAGTGCGTACAGTATGACGCGTGTCACGCTCCCTTGCACGATATCAGCGTTATCGCGACTCCGCCAGACCTCGTATCTTCGTGCTTTCTCGCCATTTCACCTTTTCGCCTTCGCACGCTCGGCCACCACCACTTCATCGATATCGACACTTCCAACCGCCTCAATCTCTCTCTCTCTCTCCTTCGCTGATCTCCCGTTTCCCATTCTTCTCTTCTCATTCCCCTTCACTCATCTTCTCATCTCTTCTCATACCTTAGCTTTTTTTGCTACTTTCTCTTTATCTGCGGTCAGCGCGTTTCGTCGCGTCACACAGATTTATCGATTCCGCGCGTTTCCTATCACGCACTCGACGAGATAGATACGAGACCCGCGTCGACGGTCGTTGATATCGTTACCGCGAACACTCCTGTCCTTCGATATGCACACAGTTGAATCATTTCTTTCTCGTAGGTATTATCAACACCGAGGGTTCTATGTGGAAAGAGCAAAGAAAATTTCTGCACGATAAACTTCGAAGCTTTGGAATGACCTATATGGGTGGCGGAAAGAAAATTATGGAATCGAGAATCATGGTGAGCGCCACGCGTTGATCGATCGATCGTTTCTCGGCTTCACTTTCCTTTTCTTTCCTTCCCTTTCCTCTTCTTCTTCTTCTTCTTCTTCTTCTTCTTCTCCTCTATGCGGTATGCCGTTGCGCACGGGTGACCCGTTGATCGATGACACTGAACGACCAGTCGATCGTTTGTTCGTTTGCAGTGCGAAGTGAAGACGTTCCTGCGAGGGTTGGCGTCGAGAAAGGGCACGCCGACAGACGTGTCAGCCACTCTGGGAATGTCGATCAGCAACGTAATTTGCTCCATCATAATGGGGGTTCGGTTCCAACACGGTGACCGTAGGTTCAAGAGATTCATGGACCTGATCGAGGAAGGCTTCAAACTGTTTGGCAGCATGGTTGCCGTGAACTTTATTCCTGTGATGCGTTACTTGCCTTGCCTGCAAAAGGTTCGGAACAAGATCTCGGAAAATCGTGCCGAGATGGCGGAGTTTTTTCAAGAGGCCGTCGATCAGCATCGATCGACTTACAGCACAGGCACGGTGCGAGATCTCGTGGACGCGTACTTGCTCGAGATCGAGAAGGCGAAGGGAGAAGGTCGGGAGGCGTCCCTCTTCGAAGGAAAAAATCACGGTAAGCTATCGAACAAGCTCCAGAAAACATCGACCGATCGATCGTTTCCTCCGCGATGTTTCTTCCCTCACCATCGCGTCGCGTCGTTTACTCTATTCTATATCGAACGTTTCTGCTTTTCTCGCTCCTGTCAGATCGTCAGATGCAACAGATCCTCGGAGACCTGTTCTCCGCTGGCATGGAAACGGTGAAAACTACGTTGGAGTGGGCGATCATCTTGATGCTGCACCATCCGGAAGCGGCAACCGCGGTGCGGGAAGAGTTGGACCAGGTGGTGGGCAGATCAAGAATGCCCGCGCTCGAGGATCTTCCGTTCCTTCCTATCACCGAGGCGACGATACTCGAAGTTCTCCGCAGGTCGAGCATAGTACCCTTGGGGACCACTCACGCGACGACACGGTAACTATACTCTACTTTTTCCTCGCTGTTTGCCCGAACGCGACTCTCCTTTCTTGCCGCGTCGCTCTCATCGCGACTTCAGTGTTCGCCGTGTCTCGAACTCCTCCGAAATACGACCGATCGGCGGCCGTTGCAGCGACAAAAGTGAAAGCAAAAAATGGCTGACCTCCTGCTCTCACCCTGTTTGCTTTTCGAAGTCATCGTCGAGGTTGCTTACCTGCCGAACGCACTTGGCAACTCGGCGGGAGGGTGAGGAGGAATCGGAGCGCGCGTGCGAGAGAGACAGGCATAGACAGAGGCAGAGAGAGAGAGAGAGAGAGAGAGAGAGAGTGCGCGTACGCGGACAGAGGTGAGAAAATGTGGTGCAGAAGATTAATCGAATTGGAAACCGTCCGGTTGTTTCAGAGATGTGACTTTGCACGGTTACACGATACCGGCTGGATCGCAGGTAGTGCCGTTGCTGCACGCGGTACACATGGATCCGGAACTTTGGGAGAAGCCCGAAGTGTTTCGACCGAGTCGATTTCTCTCGGCCGAAGGTAAAGTCCATAAACCGGAATACTTTATGCCTTTCGGTGCCGGGAGACGTATGTGCCTGGGCGATGTGTTGGCGCGCATGGAATTGTTCCTGTTCTTCAGCTCGTTGATGCACACGTTCGAGGTGAGGTCGCCGGAAGGCGCGTCGTTGCCTAGCTTGCGCGGGAACGCCGGGGTCACCGTCACTCCGGACCCCTTCGACGTTTGTCTCGTGCCGAGAAACATCGAACTCGTCGAACACGCGACCAACGATCACACATCCCCCGGTTTCGTTCTAAGGAATATCGGTAGTCACTGAGCGTTTCCGATATTCTCCACCGCTCCGCAACGATCGATGAAGCAGCACGGTAGTCGTTCCTAACGCGCGGCCAGAACCGACTCTACTCTATTAAACCTCCTCCGATCCTCTCCCATCTTCATGCCCTTTTTCTTCCTATCTTGCTTCCACGCTTCATCCCAATACACGTTACCGCTTCTGCGCACCGTTCGTCCTCAACTCGCAGATCTCACCCGCCGAGAGCTTTCATTTCATTGACTATTTATTCGCATTCAGTCATCCGTCATTAGCCATTCGAAGGTCGGAGAACTTGCGAAAACGACCGTTAGATCGGCTGCGTCCGCTTCCAAGCATTTTGTTTTCGGCTTGGATCCAACGTACGTTCCTTTCGACCGACGAACGCGACGCGAGATTCCTCTCCGAGGGTTCAGATATCGTGATCATCATCATCATCATCACCATCGCCATCTCGACGACGCTGTCTCCGACGTAACGGGGGACGAGA
Organism: Macropis europaea; assembly: GCA_916610135.2. Lineage (NCBI taxonomy): Eukaryota > Metazoa > Arthropoda > Insecta > Hymenoptera > Melittidae > Macropis > Macropis europaea. The sequence continues at coordinate 27,269,906 of OU744344.1, forward strand.
CTTGTAAATAACGGTACCAGCAACAGTAATATTAATTCTAGTGACAATAACGGAAATAATGATAGGAGCGATAAATGATTTACTGCAATGCTGGAAGTAATATCGACGAGAAAGAATGTGTAAAAATTGTGCGGATGAATGTACATAAAAGTAAACGGGAGGGTGAGAATAGAGATAGGAATAGAACTAAGGCCAGGGCTGGGAATATGGATCGGGCTGGGGTTGGGGTTGGGGTTGGGGCTGGGGCTAGGGTAAGGGTTAAGGTTAAGGCTAAGACTAAGGCTAGGTATAAAAATAAGAATACGAATAAGGATAATGATAATGATAAGGATAGGGATTGTGGCGGCGGTCGACGAAAGCGCGAAGCTGCTTTCGTCTGCGAGGTATTTTTTTCTGATTCTCCGAATGTTTCGAAGCGACTGGATATCGATCGTAGGGCCGAGCGTCAAACGAACGCGACTTTTTGACTTAGACAGCGACTTTTGTGAAAGTTGGAACGAGATTCTTGCGACATCGCAACGTCGTTACGTAGCATACAGAATTCAAAAGCGATATCGGACGCGATCCGTTGAGCGCGGGCAAAGATTAAGGCTGTGAATCTCGAATTTAGCACGCAGGATCTTCGAGATCTCTGTGATATCGCGATCGTAAAATCATTTCCAAAGACTTTGCATTGCGTACGTTGAGCGACCGACGAAGCATCGATGCGATCAGACCGCGTTTACGTTTCCTTGCCTTCCTCGTTATTCGTTTGCCCTCCACTCCCCCCGTTTGCTCGCGATCGACTCGACACGCCGCCCGCGTTACATTCTATCGCATTGATGCTTCGCCGGTGTTCGCTGCTATGAAATTTACATGTGACGTGCTCGAATCGCGGAGAACCGCATTGTGTTCACCCGCCGACCACGAATGTAACTGTGTTATTTAATGTTGTTCTTTTTTAACAATTAAATCGCCCTGTTTCTCATTTCGTACGACAGCACGATCAATCGTTGCCCCTTCCTTCTCCACTGCCTCATCCTTCTTCCCACCTCGTCTCAATTTCCTAGAAATCGGCAAACCGTACGGATTTTCCTTCAGCCGTAAGACGGATGGTTGTTTCGGTTACGATCGACTCTGATCAGTCTCCGCCGTTCGATGTCGGTTGTCATGAAAATTACGTAAGTTCGATTCGTGGCTGTCCGTGAGACTGTTTATCGGGAGGCTGTCGAACGAACCCAAGCGCCGGTACCCCTTTACAGGAGATCTCGTCACTTTCGACCAGTTCTTTTCCCGTTTTCACTTCGCCGTTTTACGCGTGGAAAGGGACGTCGGCCGTGTCGAGGACGCGCTGCGACGCGACGGTCGGTTCGGTGAACGACGCGCGTACAGGAAATTCGAAATAAAAGTGGTTTGGCGGGGCAGGAACGGTTCCCAGGCGGTAGTTGACTCGCTAAGAAATGAAAAGTATAAAAAGATATTTATTTGGTCGGGTGAGGCGAGCGGTAAGAGAAGAGGCGGACACGGTCCAGGAGGAGAGTACAAAGCGGTGAAAGCGTAGCGCGCGTCTGTTTCGAGAAGAAGCACGGGAATGGTTTCGAAGATCACCGACGTCGCGGAGCGAACGTCAAACGATGAGGCTTCGGGACCAGCGTGATACCGCATTCGCCTTCGAGGTCGATGATCTCGTCCGACGGCACCGATACAAAGAATGCGCGTAGGATCCTTCCGGCGAAGAGAAACAGTATCATTCTAGCGAGTTCTTCTCCGACGCAGACGCGTTTCCCTAAAACAGAACAGAGGGAGCGGGAGAGAGTCGCGCGGTGCGGTCGTGAAAAGGGAAACAAGAAGAGAACAAGAAGCGCAAGGTATTTACCGCTTTGAAAGGGGATAAACGATTCCGGTTTGAAGAAAGTTCCATCCTCTGTTAAGAATCTGTCAGGCTGGAATTCCAGGGGATCTCGCCAATGAGCGGGGTCGGTGTGAACGGCCCATTGCATCGGCACGACCATGGCGCCTCTCGGCACGTCGTAGTCATCGATTCGCGTGTCCTGAACGATTCGTGGGTGGTTAGAGAGAAAAAGAGGGAGCGGGGGGGAAAGAGAGAGAGAAAGAGAGTGAGAATGCGTGTCCGTATCAAGAACGCATGTCGATGAGTTCAAACTCGTTCTAATATACCTCGGATGTTCCGTGGGGAATGCCGAGCGGTGTAACGCTCCTCGCTCTTTGCACCTCGGCCAAAGCAGCTTCGAGACGAGGCATCCCAATTCTGTCCATCAGGCTTACATCCTCCTTCTGTTGCTGCTGTTGCCGCCGCTCGTTTAACCATCGATCCATTTCCTGCTGGACCTTCTCCTAGACAGACACGGTACGAGTCTCGTTTTCGCATGACTGGGAACACGCGTCTTTACTACCTGGACGTACTATTTACCTGTTCCTCCGGATATGCGGCCATGAATAAAAGAAACCAGCGAAGCGTCGTCAGCGTGGTGTCTGTTCCTGCGCCGAAAAGATCTGCCAGCAAATGGTAAAGCTGCGGTTCCGTAAAATGCCCGACCTCCTCGAGATTCCCGTTGCCCACCCGCTCTTCAAACGCCGCCAAGAAACATTCGATCTTTTTCGCGTGTTCGGACGTTCCCGCGATACCAGCGCGATACTCATCCAGTATATCACGATAGATACGATGCGTCTTTTCCTTTCCATCCAGAATCGACCGTATCGTTTCTCCATATCGTGGAAGGAATCTATCAAGCGCAGAGCATATTTTTATACAAATCTAATCGCGACCGCAATTCGCTGAACCATAAATTGATATCGCGAGGTGACAGGACGTTTTCCATTTGTACGAAACATCGAGTTATGCGTGTGCATAAATGAAACGTTGGAAACGGATAATAACGTAGCACGATGAGGAGGACGGGAATGAGAAGGGTACGGAGAGGAGAGGAGGGAAGAAGGGACGAAGGACGGATATACCTGAGAAAGGGCAAAAAGTTTAGGGGCCCAGCCACGCCTATATGCTTCACTCCTTCTTCTTGCAGATGCCTCAGCCATTTCCAAACTTCCTCGTCCTCTTCGTACGTTTTTCCAAACACGATGCTGTTGATCAGATTGCCCATGCAATGATGAAGCGTGTCCGATGGATCGATCGGTCCAGCCGTCGAACGTTGCTCCAGTTTCTACGACAGTCGGCGGAAAGTCGATTTCATGTTGGTTAGATGCGTGCTACCTGGTATCGAAGTAAGAAAAGTAATCGATGTTCGAGTACCGATACGCATTCGTTCGCAGCGTCGACTATTCTCTTCTCCAGCCCGTCTCTCTTCGGCCCTTCGTGCTTCACCATACCGAAGTTTCTCAAACAGCTGCTAACGAATTTCCTTTGATCTTTCCATCGTTCTCCCTCCGCACAGATCAATCCTACGCAAAGAAGAAGCTTAGAAGAAATCGGGATCAGCGAGGCTAACAGAACGCGGCATCACCATCGTCATCATACCCCCCTCCCCGCGCATTTTCTCTTTCCTTTTGTTTTCTCGAAACATTGATAGCCGTTTTTGTCGCGAGTCATTCGGTCCTTTTACGACACGACGAGACGGGACGGTATTGCACCGGTCGAGGGCGGAGGGAGGAGGGAGCACCGGGTAAAAAATAGCGAGGGAATTACCGTCGGCTCGTAAGTAGGCGCAGCCATTGAACTCGCCGAAGGATAATCCTCGAGTGAATAAACAATAATCTCTTACCGCACCCACTCTCCCTCCTGTGCTTCCATGCTCTCTCGCCGCCTTCCCCACCCCCAACTCCGTCTGCTACTGCCTTTCCCGCCTCCCCGCCCCAACACCCCCCTCTCACTCTTTATCTCTCCTTCCCTCCCCCGCGATACACCGTCTTCCCTTTCTTTCGCTCGATCTCATTCGCGTACTTAGCTTGCTCGTTACGGATCGCCTGCCCACCGTATGCGCGCCACGATAAGCATCATCCACTCTCCTGATCCGTGGGATCACGAGTCGACAATGTCAGGAGGGCGACGATACGAGAGGACGATGAGCTTCGGATTTTCCAGCAAAAAACATAAAGAATGCAAATATGATGTCCGATAGACAGATCGTGTCCGCGTTAGATTCTCGGAACGCGGATCGAATTGCGAACGCGAGAAATCGCGGAGTGAGAACGCGACTTTTTTATCGAGCAGTGGTGTTGCGCAACTAAGCGCATACTCACAGAGCAAAGAGTTAGTTCCAAGGGATGACATCATTCGTACGATAGCAAGTCGTGAAAGGGGGGGGGGGGGGGGCAGGAATGAATTCGCAAACCGCCAGAAATAAACCGAGAAAGTCGCGAGAGGATAGGTAACGCGTTAAGCGGATGGGAAGTTTCAGGGTCGGTCGTTCCTCCGACCGGCAACGTCAGAAGAAACGTACGCTCGATTCTGTACCAAACCCCGACGTACTTACATACGTTTGGTCGAACGTTACGGCCGTACGATCGACAGAACTTTCCGAACATCGGTCGAATCGAGCGATCGCCTTCGAAAGATACGAAACCGGACGGTCGAAATGTTTTGAAATGGGAAAAAACTGCAAGAAAACTCGTCGCGGACGGAATCTCCTCTCCTCCTCGCTCTTTCCATGTCGATCTGTGAGCAGGAAAGGCCGTCGGCGTGTCCTTGCAACGCTAACTGTAATTTCTCGTTGACGCTGCGCAGAGTTGACCACGACGGGGGAAGCTTCCTTCGAGGAGATCGAGTCGATACCGAAAGCGAGAGTCCTCCGTTGCGACGCGAGAGTTTGTCTCACGGACAGCTCATGCCGCTGGTAGAAGCGGGCGAAGGGGACCGACACGGCGGATCATCGGTCGGTGAAATGTTAGCAGGTAGAATAGATTGGCAAAGTAGTCGTTTGCGCGCTGGTTCGTTCATACGACATAGAAGGAAGATGAAACGAAGGAAGGGCGAGGGAGGGGGGTGAAAAACGGAAACGGAGGTTTAGAAGAGGAGGGTGCATGCGTGTGCGAGCGTGCGTGTGTGTCGTGCGGCCGTTCCAGTAGAACGAATAAACGCATGAGCGGACCTTACCGTATCCTTGCATAATTCCGTGAGTGAGATAGAGCGGTGCTCTGGCGGTGAGCGCATCCTTCGAGAAGGCTTCCCTGATCAATCGAGCGTCCGAGAGTAGAACGGTGTAAACGGAACCCATGCGAAATCCGCATATAGGACCGTAAGTCCTGGCTAGTTTGGTCAGAGTTTCGTGCGGTTTCTTCGGGTCGATCCATGGTAGATAGCCTAAGATCGGAAGTTGCCAAGGGCCTGGAGGGAGCCGTCGCGGCTTTCGATTCCTAAGAAAGAGATACGCGGCGAACAGCAGGGACAGGAGCAGCAGCCCGTGTACGAAACACATCGTGAAAGTTGGGAGGCGGGCTGTTTGCTCAAGGTGTCGGCGTATCTTCCGGGACGATATTCCGATGTGTGGTACGCATCCGTTGCACAGCCTGCAAATAAAAACGAATCGTATGGTTGAAAGGGGTCCGTGAGGAAAAGTTTTGAAGGAGGACGATATCGAGGAGACGCCGTGGCGCGCACCTGTTGCCGAACGTTCGCTGCGCCGGCAGGAAATGTGCCGCGACGCGTGCTCAACCACGTGTTTTCTACTAAATTCTCCTCCTCGCTGTTCTAAGGCCGATCCACGTGATTCTCGATGTAGCACGGAGGTAGAGCAGTGTCACGAGGAGAGAGCCGGTCGGCCGTGGGCCGAAGTAGCAGCTCTGACAATCAGAGGCAGGATAGAACGAACGGAGAGAATGAATCGTTTGAAAATTACTAAAGATTATCGCGAACGAGGATAAAAGTGGTCCGGGCGACTGTATGGGTCCGCAAAATCGATCGACGGCGGGTTCGAAAGATCTCGCCGTGATAAGCGACTGTTGAGAACTTACCGAGCACGATCGTACGCGGCTGGTATCCTTGGGAGCAGAACCGAGAGGAACGTGCTCGATCGTAATACGAGGGAACCACCGACTCGATCCAAAATCAGTTTTTGTTGTTCCCTGTTGACCGTAGAACAAGGAGGCGTCGTCCAACTTGGTCGACCGCGACAAAGCGACTGACGATCCGTGACCCTTCAAACGGATCGACCGTTCGTTGTTTCTGTATCGGTGGTTGGATCGCAGGCTGTCCTTCGACGGTTGCAACGGAGAAACGGAAACAGCCTTTTTGACTATCAAATGGGTGATCGCGCGACTGCTTCGAAATCGAAACGCATCAGCGATCGGAAATTTATTCCATGGCCGAGTTATACGCGCGCCTTTTTATTCTCTTCCGAATGTTTCGCTTCGTCTTAAATCTCTCAATGTCGTCATCGATGAGAGGCTGCCTTTGAAAAGGCGGAAACTGCCAGCCGGATCGCGAATACCTCACGAGCATGCTTGTCACCCGCCGAGGAGCTAAATTCAAATTCCCTGCCGTTCCGGCATTCTCACCTTTCTATATGCTTGCGTTTACTTCCGGAAACCTCTTCGGCATTTCACGCCAGAACACGTGTCACCGGAAACTTCGTCTTGGCCGTGATACCCGGGTAAAAACGAACCGGTTACCTGATTCGAGATGCGATCCGAACTACGATATGTTTCAGCTATTTTTTGAACTCATCGACTCGCTTCCTTTTCTGGTTCTTTCTATCGACGAGAAAATGACTGGCGTACGAGAAACGTGACGAGAAGACACTGACAGCTCTAATTTATGCTGTGTTAGACACCGCGCTACCCTCGTCCCCGACGACGCCGTTGTTTCTCCTTTTTACGTAGGATCAGCAGAAATTGCGTAAGCTTCGTGTCGTTTGTCGATCCGACGACGAGCCGATTATCACCTCGCTATCGCAGCACGCTTGCCGTTCGAATTCCCGCAAGGAAGAATCGTTAAAACTTCATGAGTTTCTCTTGTCGAACTTCATCGATGGATAATAATGCATCCGTTGTATCGCTTTCTCTTCTCAAATAAGCCGCGTCGAAGTAAAATAAGAGGAGAAAAGCGAGAGGAAAAGTTGGGAGAGACGAAGAAACAGCGTTGACATCTCGAAAGGAGAATGAATGGAAATCAGGGGTATAGGAGAATCGATGGCAAATTATGGGTGTGTAGGGCTGGGGGCAGAAGGGGAAGGGGAGAGAGAGAGGGAGAGACAATGGAGACGCAGCAAGAGGTAGAAACGTGATCGAGCACGTTGTTGGCGCGGCGAACGATGCGCTATGAATGTTCTGAGGGTAGCACGCAGCTGAAAACGTGACGCGTTCGCGATCTCATCGAATACGAATGAAAACCGTCGAAATGAAAAGCAGGAGCAGGCGACCGATGGAAAGCAGCGTAAAATGCATGCGGTTGCGAAGGAACGAGTCGAAAGCGTAGAAGAGATTCGCGGGTGGGGCGAAGATACGGCCAATAACCTTCGAATCAGTTTTTACTCGGTGTTTTCGATAAAACGGCTGTCTTGATCGATGATCCGACGACGAACGACGCAGCGTGTGCATGATCGGTGAAGCAGTATGCGCATTCGAGTCAGGCTCTCGTTCACCGGCATCGACCGCGCTACCGGTCCCTCGTAACGTGCAACGGCCGACAAAGGTCATTCGGTTCGCGTATCCACTATGGCGACGTCGATGATACGCCTCTCTTACCTCGATAACTTCCACTCAAAGCACTCGATCCTTTTCCAGAGCAAGCGAAAGAAGCAAAAAGCGGAGGAAGGACGGTAGTATGGAAGGAAGGAAGGGACGTAGAGGCAAGAAACGGAGGAAGATGTAAAGAAGAATCCGGAAAGGTGAACGGTATCTCATGATTCTCGACAAATTGTGCTTTCATCTTGAAAACGTACGAATGAAAAGTTCGGCTTCCGAGCGTCCGAGCGCGGAATCGTTCGACTCGACGCAAGCGGATCGCGTCCTCTCCGTACAAGGAATATCGCGTAGATCTAGAAAGGCGGCGATTCGTTAGGCAAGTAACGGGTCGACCGGGTTATTCGGTCGCGATCCGACACTCTGCTCCGTTTCGGCGTGGTTCGAGCGAGTCGACGTTTCCGAAGCATAGGTCCTGTTCATTTCAACGTACCATTCGCGCGAACCTGAATCGCACGAGGCCGATGCACCGACTGATGCCGCGCCGAGGGTACCAACCCCGTTGCAGCTCCATTCTCCTGCAAACAGGCCTGTAGCGGATCTTTCCAAAGGGGCTCCAACTTTCAAAGAAATTTCGTAGAATCGTAACCTGTTCTACCTCTGCCTTTCGATGGCCACGAATTCGATCGATTTCGAACCGCGGTATCGCGAATCCACGAACATTTCGTGAAGCGCGATCACCCGACTTCTATCCCGATCAACGAACCGATGCTGTTCGCGTTCCAGCTAACTCCGTGCCTGAGCGGCTGCGCAACCTCTCGGAGTAATGAAATTATTTTTCAGTCGTCCTAAGGACGACTGCTTCGAGTTCGATGAAACGAATTTTTCTCCAAGGACCGCCGCCGGTTCGCGAACTGCGAGTGCGAGTTGCGAGTCTCAGTGCCATTGCCAGTGGTTCACCGGTGACGGTAGCTTTTTGTCGATCCCCTTTCGAGTATAACGAACTCTGCTCCGTCGACCCTCACGGACAAACGATGCGGTGTCTCTGCTCCTCCGGCCCCCGCTATCGTCATCCTCTTTTCCTTTCTTCTCCTTGCCATATTGCCGTGACGAGTCACACGCACGAATCGGCCGCGTTTTCTTCGAATGCCTGTTGCCCCCCCCCCCCCCCCCCTCCCCCCGCTCTCTTCGCAAGCTTATCCTCCGTTGCGCTTTCCATGCAACAAAATGTACGGACGCGTACATAACGTCGATAACGAATGAATACGGAAGAGGAGGTAGAACTTTTCAAATTGCCGCAAAAACATTTGACACTTTGGTGAAAAAAGGGCAAGGCGCAAAGTGTCCCTGCCCCCTTGGTCCCATCGTTACCCTATGATCACGAGTTCCGTACGCTCTCGAGCACAGGTAGACAGTGGCAACTAAAGGGCAACGATCGACAGGGGCCATTGGCTGGATCCAGTTATCAAGGTTGAGGTCCTTTTCTTCGGTCGCGAGCGATCAACGTTTCTCCTCGAAGAGGATCGACGAACTTTCCAAGATTATCTGTGCGCTCGCGGCCATCCTACTTCGTTGTGTCGTGACCCTCGCTTCGATTACCACTTTTCTTCCTTCTCTTCGCTCGCTTTGCCAAACTACCAGTTGAACACTAGAGTCAAGAGAGAAAGAGAGAAAGCGGAGGAACGCAGACTTATTGAAATAATAGCAAACAACTCATCGGTTGTACCATAAGTCGCGAATGTGTTGCTCAAGTTAAAAAGGCAGAAGCAATAGAGGTGACGAGCAATCGATAAAGGTCGCACAGGAATTCGAGGAGAAACGTGCTCCAGGTGTCACGCCGTTTGCACGATAAGAGACGAAAGATCGCACATCAGTTAGAAGAGTTGGGTAAGTGGTTAGAAAATCGAAATTGTTTGGATTTATCGAGAAGATGAAGAAGAAGAAGAAGAAGAAAAGGAGGCGATCGTGTGTTCATGTGCCGCGTGTATAGTGATGTTCTGCAACGGACCGAGGTTCGATTCTCGATGTCGGTGTAGCTCGATCGTTGGTTGCGTTGCGAGAGCCGCTCACACGAGAATTTGCAGATTCGGTGGTCGAAGCAAAGGTGGTCGAGCGGCCGACGACCGCGACTTTCTCCTCTTATGCTAATTTCGTTAATACGCTATTTTCACGACTCTCGTACTTGCCGGGCATACCACCGTACCGTTCGCTGTCGATGAACGAACAAACAAAATATCCTCTGCAACGATTCAAAGACGGCTCGCGGGGCTACGGACAATATCGCGTGAAACGGTACCGAAGGATTTCCAAAAGTCAAACGAAAGTGAGCAATTTTGAAAATGGAACGCGGACCTTTCAAAGGCTCATAAATGATCTACCGCGATCGCGGGGGAGGGGGAGAGGGCACGAGATATTTCGAAAGCGGCGACGATACGGAATTCGGAGACGTTGCGTAGGTAGGTAGGTAGGTAGGTAGTTAGGTAGGTTGGGTGGGTGGGTGGTTGGGTGTATCGGTGGGTGGTTAGGTAGGTAGGCAGGCAGGCAGGCAGATAGCCCGACCGGTCGACCGACCCTTTCTGACGTCTCAATCGTTCGAAACAACCAACACAACGAAGAACTATGCAAAGGGAAGTCCGCGAACTCGGAGCGTCGAAAGATAGTTGCAAGCTCACGAGCCCTCGGCCGATTCGATCGGACAAATTTTCAAGACTCCTGTACGTCCGATTTCGGGTTTGTCGAGCAGCACAGTCAGGATCGAATGTCGATCGATCGATTTCTCGAAACGACAGGCGGACACGAAGCTTGTAGCGGGTGACACGGGTGGTGACACGGTGCGAGGACAGAGTTCGTTGGCCCGTAAAAGAAGGCGGGTGTGTTGGCCCCGACTGGCGTTTCTGGGTTTACTGCCTCTGTCCGATCGCAAATAACCGCGAGTCTGTATCCTGTAGCCTGTCTGTATCTCTTTGAACGTCACGACAGTAGAAAAGTACGCCGCACGGTCGGTTACTTTACGGAGCACACCTTTCGAATTTTCTCCCCGCAGAAATATCCTTCCACCGATTCAATCGACGCTCTCATCGATTCTCTCCCTCTCTTTCTCTCTCGCGCGCGCTTATTCTTAACCCCCCCCTCCAGCCCATATTTTTCTTCCACTCTTTCTATTTAATTACAGTCGAAACGCTTCGAAAGCGCTTCATCTTATTACCTTTCGATCAAAGTGCCTGCTAACGTTTCAGTCAAATAGCGTTCACTGCGAAACGCGATGTCGTTGCATGCTCCCCCGTTGATTCAGACGCTCTGATGCGCTAAAAGAATTCTTGCGGAATTTCAGATAGGCAGAATGCGAGGTATTTCGGACGGTTCGTGCGGGTCATTTCAGGGGTCGATGTACTCGAAAGTCGAAGCTTTCCCGTCTCATTAGCATGTGTCCTCCACCTGATATTGCGTATCTGCAACTAACTCGTCGCGTCTGTTTCTAACGCAAATTTCCGGTAAGAAAGAGTTGAGTAAACGAATGAAGTAACACGGAGAGAATAGGCGGCTTGGCGAAGTCGCGCGTCGGTGGTAGCGATAGATGCATCGGTATGTACACCGGATGGCGATGCCGAAGAGGCTGAGGACGACACCGGTGCCGGTGCCGGGGCCGCTGTCCGCAACCACGGTAGAATACTTGGTGGGGATGGAGGACACTTTCACTCTCACAGGTGTATGACCGAGTCGAGAGCTCGGAACTGCTCGATGCCTCCCACCCCCGGAGGGGCGGGGGCAGAGAAGGAGAGCGAGTGAGATCGCAATGGACTACGGGGGGAGTGGGTGAGAGAATGTAGGAGAGGAATGGAATAAATAAGGAACCCTTGAATTCGCCGAGATCCCTTTGGCACTCTGAATCCCGTTTTCGATCCCGAAAAGCTTGCCTGACTTCCCGAGTAAAAATATGGAAGAGCTGTGGAAAGGTGTCGGGGACGGAATGGGGTTGTTTAAGAGAAAAGAGAGTAAAAAGGAAAAAGTGTAAAGTGTAAAATGTAAAGGAGAGGGTCGATGAAACTTTGGGAGGGGTGAGGATGCGGAGGCGGAGGTGGTGGTGGTGGAGCAGGAGGAGGAGGACCGTGCGCCAGTGCGGTCCGCTAGATAACGGCCCAGCTGCCACGTGCTTGCACGTCTCGGCCGACCTGCATCACCTTTTCTTTCCACACCGAATTTATTCGTTGTCGCCAAGTTGAACCGAACGACGACGCGACCAAGACCGACTGTGCCCTGACAAAGGGTAACGGAAGAGGATAGAAATAAGAGGCGAACGAGGTGTCCGGGTGTGCGTGGGGGGATAGAGGGATGGAAAGGGAAGGAGAAAGAGGGAAGATGGGTCGAGAGGAGGCTGGCCGCGAGGGTCACTGAACCGCGAAAGAGCATCGTTTTTTGGTCAGTGTACGCGCTACCAAAATACATTCCCGTCGAGACGATGCCGATGCTTCCAGGCGGTCCCAGTGGGTCAGTGGTTCAACGGAGACCAACGATACGAACCTCGAGAGTACGTTTCGGAGAAACAAAAAAGGCCTGTCGAGGTGCAACGACTTTTGTTCGTGTCGTTTCGGTCACGCTGTCGGCACCTCGCACGAATCACCGATCGCTCGTCTCTCGCTTTTCTTTCGCAAAAAAAAACGGACTTTTTTAAGAGTTTGCGGACTCATTGGCCCAGCCGTACCCCGTACAATCGAATTCGCGGTTCACGACCCAGCTGCGTACGTTGAACCGCTCGGTTGAAGTTGTACGACCTGTTTGTCCAATGGACGCGTCATGTGGCTAGAAAAGCGAACGAATTGCAACGCGATCGATTGCCTCTTCGGTGTGTATCGCGAAGAAGGAGAATAAGAAAGAGAAGAAGAAGAAGCAAGAGAATCAGAGTCATTGAGAAAAAAAAGGAAAGCGGGAAAAAGACGCTCAAACGACTCGGTCGTTAAACGTCCTCGTAAAACGTCTACCAACGCCGTAACAAACGTGAAAGAAATCATTCTGCTCGCTTGCGGTTCCAAGAAGTCCGGTTAGGATTTAGGCTACGTGGAGCTCCTACTCGAATCTGGAACAGGCTGGTCATTGACCTTGCCGCCGATACTCTTTCAAAAGATTTTCAGGCATGATTAAGAGCTTGTCAATGATTGTCCCCGTGGCGCGAGTCTGACACGCTCGCTCCGTTCGCCGCGCGCCGCTTCGATTTCGAGAGATCCGAAACAGTTGAAAACGGCTTCGCAGCGACTCGACCGAGCACTTCCTTCGAAACGGAAAAGCCTTTCCACTATTTTCACAGAACGATCGATCCGTTTCGTGGAACGTGGAAGCGGTGGTCGGTGCGACGCGTTCGAGATGTTGCGCGGCTGTAGCGGACGGGCGCGATCCATGCAAAGGGCGAACGTTTCCTACAGAGTTTTCCACTATTCTCGAGAATGGATGGTGACAGCGATCGGAAAGCACTCAACAATGGCTGAAAGAGGATGTAGGAGAGCGGAGGGAAAGGCACGAAACGATTCTCGGATGATACGTCCATGTACTGAATTACACGTCCAACTACCGAATCGCTTTGACCCACATCCGATACGAACGATGATGATCGTCGCCTCGAGCGTCTGGAATCAGTATTCCAACCGTTTGAACGGATATTTTGCTCTTTCCACTGTTTTTTCTTACACTCGCACGCGTCATCGGGTTCCTGCTTTTGCTTGTTTTCTCGTTCGAAAGAAAATTCGTGCTTCTATGTATTCGGTGACTGACGATTTCCATCGTATCGTAGCCGAGTGTCCTGTGTGATAATTCGCATTGTCACGCGGCGGCTATCACGGATGCTAATGACCGGATAAGAAACCGAGTTGGTATTCGGCCGACGACGATCTGAGGAAATTTGCATTGGCGCGGGATACTCGCGGGAAAGTACATACTAAAAAAATAAAATGCAGCGAGGGAAAAGGAAGGAGAGAAAAATTGAAGCACGCGTTGTCGCGTTCCCTGTAGGATACATTCTCAAGAATATCCGCCGGCAATTCGTGAAGCATGTTTTCGCGATCGAACGTACGTTGGAGAATTTTCGGTGAGAAAGTTGCGGAAATGAGATTAAGCGTATCGGTTACGACCAAGTTTTACCAAGCAGCAGTCGATAAGGGAGTACACGATTCACGCTGATCGCGTAGAATAGCGATGATCATAGCTTCGTACATATATAAGGTCGCGGTAAGGTTCGCAAGGGCTATGTACGACGGCGTTCACCGGTAGTCGAGTAACAATGCAGCGCACGAAAAACATAAAGATGCTCGTATCGATATGGGTGACGACATCGGTGATGCTAAGGCTGGGAGTCGATGGAAATTCGGAAAGAATGGATCGCGGTTTCGAAGGAGCGACGGTGGCCGCCGTGCCACCGACTCCCAATTTCCAAGGGACATTCCACGAAACTCACCAACATGAAACCATTGGTAGGAGCAATTACGATCGATCGCGGAAAAGAGAACTGTATGATCGAGGGTGAAGCGCTTGATCTGCCTCTGTTTGTTGTCCTTAGCGAGCCGTATAAGGTCTTGGACGAGAGAGGAGAAGCAAAATGTTTGGGAACTGAGCGGCTTGTATGAAGGAGACATGATGCTCACAATCAGCGGAGAAAAGGAGGCGCTGAAGAACGGTTTGGTGAGCCCAGCATCTCGGTGGCCCGGAGGAATCGTACCTTATCACATACGGCAAGAAGATTTCGGTAAGATGCCCTCTACGATGAAACAGCGAATCTATTTCGAGAAACAATATACAGAATCTATCCTACTGTCCCTGTCTGTCGAGGACGAGGCCATCCCTTTGCACCTCGTCGCGACGTTCGGCCGATTCATTTGTACTCGTCTGTTTCTTCACGATCGCAGATGAAGAAGATATCGAGCTGATCGAAAGCGCCATAAAGGAGTACCACGAGAACACGTGCCTGCGATTCCGGCGTTACGAGAAAACGGACAAAGATTATATCACCATAGAGAGTAAAATGTCAGGATGTTGGTCTCTGGTTGGCCGGCACGACCGCGGACAAGTGGTGAACCTGCAGAATCCAGGATGCGTGCAGCACGGTGTGATCGTGCACGAACTGATGCACGCGTTAGGCTTCTATCATCAACAGAGCGCCGCGGATCGCGACCAATGGGTCACGATCAATTGGAATAACGTAAAACCAGGTAATTATAGAACTGTGCGCGTCTCCCCGGACCGTTCGTCTCCGCTTACACCGTATATACGCTATTCTGCGTGTCGCAGGGAAGGAGCACAACTTCAACAAATACGATAATCGCACTGTTACGGACTACGGAATCGGCTACGACTACGCGAGCGTGATGCACTACAGTTCGCATGCGTTCTCGAGAAACGGAGAACCGACGATTACGCCGAAAGTGAGTAACGTTTGCTCGAATCTGTTCTCTGCTTGATCATCGAGTGGCTAACACGGTTTTTTTTTCTAAAAAATCGTTGCCTCGTTCGTATGCGCAGAAGAAAATGGTGAAACTGGGACAGCGGAAAGGACTGAGCGGCAAGGACATACTAAAATTACAAGCAATGTACAAAGAGGAATGTCGTGGGCGGCAACCGGAAGGAAGCGCGAGCAGCAACTCATCGGACGACGATGACAACGACATATCCATCGATTGGATACTGAATGTGCTCTGAGTCCGATTCAGAGCATCGACGTGACGGCCGGCCTGGCAAGAGAAATAATTCGGGCGACAGTTTGTAATGATAACAAGATATGTAATTGAGCAAAGAAACGGTAGTAATTTCTGCTTATCAGTTTTCGCCACGTGCAGAAGAACGATCAAGGAGTGACTGAAGAAGGCGCGTCAAGTGATAGGGCTTTGCTGGTTGTAGTACATCAATTGCTTTAATTCTTTCACTGCATCTTCGGCGGCCTGAAAACATTCCTCGTACAGACTTCGGTCTCGATTTCTCGACCGTTTCAAACTCTGCGTCCCACTACTTACATGCCTGACGATCGGATCGTCGTCGTTGACGGTTAAGCCTTCTATCAGATTTTTCAGAGATCCGCACCAAACTTGTTGCAACGCTCTGCAGGAGAATCTTGCCAACAGCCTGATCAAGCAGCAGGTTCTCGCTCGGAGCGTTGCTTGCCGATGCATAAGCAGCTTACCGAATTGCTCTATCGGGCCCCCTTTGATGGAACACGCGATTTCATGTTGGTTATTAAAAGGGCCAGAGAGTTGGTTTTGTCGTAGTCTGAGGCAAACGCAACGAGTCTGCCTCAGAATAGTCGACTTACCCGGCAGCGGCGAATGCAAAATCACTTTTTCCACCAGTTGAGCGTTTTCGGGTTGCGAGCGTAACACGTTGCTCAGGATCGCAACGAGATCCGTGACCACGCGCGCCTTCCTTTTCTCCAACGTCAACAATTGCTGTAACAACGTCATTCCGTTCACGATGTACACAGCATCACAGAATTGAGTGAGAAACTGTTGTCGATTGTAGACCAGTCTGCAAAGCACAAGCATCGTGCATTCGAGAGTTTGAAGCTCGTCCGCGGACAGGGTGGAGGCTGACCTGGTGTTTGCAGTTGTCGGTTCGGTTTTCTTGTTCGATTCAGCGTCGAAACGCTCGGACATCAACAGCTTCAGAGCGTACACGAGATTCGGCACCACTCTAACGTCCAAGTATACCTGCTCGATCTTTTCGAGCCGATCTTTTGCCATCGATACGACGAATGGCAAGGACAAGAGGCATGCAACGTACTCGACGACTCGACATCCGGCCGCTGGGTTTCTCAGCGGCGACACGAATACTGACACACAGTTCTGCTGGACCAGCGAGCCGACTTCACCATCCATTATTTCTTCCATGGATCGTTGCAGGAATGCGATCCATTCTTCGTTTTCGATTGGCCTTTCGATGGCTTTTGGATTCCAATCGGGCAATCGACTGCACCGTGCCACGGACTTGCTCACCCCATCGCCCCTCGGAGAACCTTCCTCTTCCCGCCGATCGACGTTCGAACGGTTCCTCTGGCAACGGACCGATACGATTTCTTCCTCTCGCGGACCAACAGGCTGCTGCCCGATACTTGCCGTATCCTTATCCTTTCGTTCATTTGCACGATGACTCGGTGACTCGATGTCCGGCACCGTGTCTCGAAACGTCGTAGCTGTTCGTTCATTCCGTGGAACCGTGGATGCAGCACCGGTGACGTTTGGACAGTCGCTCCGGCACAACGCATGATCCGCAGCGAGCAAATCGCTTCGCAACGAGGCTCTTAAACTCAGATTTCCTAAAAGTACGTCGACGCTGGTGCTCGAGTCCGTTCCGCTGGGTTCGCTGTGTCGCAACGCGTAACAATGGTTTATTCCGTGCTGACAATATGCGTGCGATACCGGATACCGTGGATGCGATGCGCACGTTTTTTTCCTACGTTCCTCCTCGACTTTTCTTTCGTGTTCTTGCAGCCTCTTGATCGCTTTCTCTAAAAATCTGAGTCATTACGAATCCATCATTTAGCGAACGTCAAGTTGTCGAACGAACGTATTCCGTCGAGTAACCTGCGTGCACACACGTCGGTTCTCTTCCGAACGGATATTTATCGATCGAATATACGATACAAAATTCTATATACTTGGACCGGTGGTCGGTAGGTTGTATTGCCAAATTTTGCAGTTGCAGCTGTTTCTCCCTGGCCTGACTCGCGGACAACGGTGTGGTGAATGGCGTGGGGACAGTTCCGCTCACTATAACAATCCTGTTCTTCACAAACGGATGCTCTAAAAGGGCTGGCCAGGTTAACCTTTGCGAAGGATCCTTTTGCAGTAACCCCTGTTGAAACGCACACTTTATAGAGAATCTCACACCTTGTAGCTAAGAATCTATCTAGGTAAGGAAAAGGCTTTACAACCTGCAGGAAGCTCTTGCAATTTTGAGAAATATAGTCGGGCCACTTTATTGCTTCGAACCTTATCAGTCTGACCAAATGTAGAATAGATGTTGTCTGGAAGGGTGGAGAACCAACGACTAGTTCATACACTATGCAACCGAGAGACCTAAGAACAAAACGAAATGGAACTGGTTGTAGTATGGTGTGCACAGCACGACGAGACTCCTTAAAACGTCATATCGTGCGGATCGAACCCACCACAAATCTGCATTGTGATCGTAAGGACGTTCCTCTATCAGTTCCGGAGCCATGTACAAAGGTGTGCCCTTTATAGAAGTCAATACATGCGTTCCCGTACTCATGCTGCGAGCGAATCCAAAGTCGCACAATTTTGCCACCCCATTGCTTTCGAGAAGCACATTTTGTGGTTTTAAATCCCTAGAGGAGAAAGTATCGATTAGTATTGGGTAAAATCGTACGTCGAGACAGAGACGGAGAATGAGAAAATTCTAACCTGTGCAATACCCTATTCGAATGCAAATAATAAAGCGCCGAAACGAGATCGCAGGCTATTACTTGTGCTCTCTGCTCGGACAGCCGACCAGCCTTCCCTAATATTTCGTACAACTCCTTGTCCGCGTACTCGGTCACAACGACTATCTGAAGAAAAGATTCCACTCTTAACCAATGTGAGACGCCGAACTTTCGAACGGTCGAGAATCGAAGATGTTGATACCTCGTTCTCCGTTTCAAAGGAATCGAGCATTTGCACTATGTTTGGATGATGAAGATGACGCTGAATTTCACATTCTTGGCGCAAGCTCTTCAGCTCCTTAGACGATCTACCACGCTGCGTGATCACAGTGTGAAATTCGTCGGTACGGAAGGAAAAAATACGTACGTAAAATAACAGGACCAAGTAAACCAAAGCATCATCATTATTTCCTTCGTTTCTTTACCTTTCGAATCACTTTGAAAGCTACGATTTCACCATCGGATCGTTTCTTTGCTTTGTATACCTGCCCGAAAGATCCTTCGCCTACTTGTCGTAGAACTTCGTACTTTTCCATAGCTTTAGATCAAATACACGCTAAGAAGCAGAAAAACGGCGAGTCATATGAAAAAATTCGAATAAACCGAGGGATTATAAGGATCGTAGATGGATAAATACGTACTTGGATATAGCAAGGCACACTAGTTCCCCCGCACCAACGTGCACACTGCAACTGCATCTATACCGAAGTTTATTATGTATACTGTATATATGTATATACACCACCGAACACGATACTTGTCAATCCCACTCCTGTCTAGCGAGAGACGCTACGAAGGATGTTATTACCATGGATAATGCGAAGCATCGATAAACTACACAATAGACCTATAATCCAATGTATTTTTGTGTCACACGTCCGAAGGGCTCGCGAGCCCTCTTACCATTTTCGTATCACACGCAACGTTACCGATTCAGTCTAAAATAAAATTCCAACGCTACGACTGGTAGGAATTAAAATTAAATATCACGGGGAACATTTAAAATCTAAAACGGCCTCAATATTATGACTAACTTCTAAAAATATGTTACATAATTCCATTTACTAATGCATTTTCGTAAAAAAACAATTTATACTTATTTTCATAAATATTATATACACAAAATTGAAGTCATATTTTTTAAATACATAAACTATTAAAAATTATGTTAATCGTCCAAATATGCTTTCGGATTCTCTTTCTTCCATAAGGTATGGTAAGAATGGATTTTTCAAATCGGTCTTACGAACGTTCAACAACATTTGCTCATATAACTTTAGGCCTTCTTTAGATATACTGCAATATAATATTTCCCCTATTCCTATTCCTCTTCTAAATATGGAAATACAGGTATCACTATTCACATTGTTTCTAAACTTGTTCAGAAGGTACCGACCCTTTATGATAATCTGTTAGACGGCTCTTGAAAGGACACTAGTGTAAAGGATCTCGTGCAGTTTCTCACTTGTGTCAGAGAAGTCGAAAATCGGGATACACGAAATGCAGGGTCGCATGCCACTTGACAGAGACCCTGCCATAAATTAGGAAGGGGCCAAGCGTGTATGTCCCAAGACTCGTTGGCAAGAGAATTTTTCACGAGGAAAAGCCTTCAAAATGTAGCGAGCGTTGCGAGAGAATAAATACCGATTACTTGTATTTAAATTTGGAATGATTACACGGGAATGCCATCGTTTGTAGCGTCTCTAGAGAGACAGGAGTGGGGTTGACAAGTATCGTGTTCGGCGGTATTACATGGATGCGTAGTGTAGAATGAATTATCGAGTCTTGGCGAACATAACCAAAAAGATGAGTTGGAAACATTTAGATTAGTACAAAATACGTTCCCGCATGTAGAATCACGACCAAACCATTGTTTTCTGTCATCGACAGTCAGTTTCCAATGGTTCGGTTAAACGCAATGTTTAAATTTACTTACATCCAGGTTACATAGAGGTGAATATATAAAGCGCGTTGTGGTCGAAAGTATTTATATTAGGGTAACATAGAAAATGTCCACAAAACGATATACAATGGAATATTGTTTGTACAGAAAGTTGTTTAATCATTCTCAAGACATTCTTGTTATTAATTTTTCTCTGTCCCTTCGACGATCGTTGTCGCTGCGTTTCGTATACCTGTTACCGTCGTACGAGCTTCCGCTTTCACTATCTTTTGCGTTGTCTCTCCTACAATCCCTTCGCGATGATCTGTGTTTACCTTTAGTTTCGTAGTCGCGTTCCCTCGAATCAGACCTCCTGCGCCCATGTTTCTGTTTTCTCCAGGACTCGTCGATAGTTCGTGAATATTTTTCTAGTTTGTCTCGAGCCTTGGAGAAAGAAGCGTTCCTTTTCTCAGAACGTTCGAATTTCGAGTCATACCGAGAATCGGAAGTACGGTGACGATCTTGCGAATCTTCACGAAAGACGTTACGATGTTTTGACTGAGATTCATGAAACGGTGACGATACGTCGTTATGACTTTTATATGAATTCCGTATTTCGGCAACTTCCGTAGTTTTTGAACCGTGGCTAGCTGTATTCGTTTCTATCATGTAATCATTGTACATCTCCATTTGTTGATTTATCACCTCTCTAAGTATCTCTGTATGAGATTTTTTGTTCGTGTGGACTCCCTTGTGCTTGGCTCTACGTCTTTTCAAATTACGCTCTTGCACCAGCAATTCCAAAAAAGATAACTGTTTGTCATCCTGGTTTAGACTTTCCCTAAAACAAGGTATACATTGCAAAATTCTGCACGCAAAGCCTTCGTCATATCCTGCATGACTTACAGTTTACGCGTATCCGTAATATCGTGTCCGATGTCTGGTTTCACTGTATGAGAAACAACGTACTCGTGCAAAACTCTTCTTTCATCACGAGTGAAATCTGAGAAGATTCTATCGGATGTTCGTGGAATTAATCGCTCACTCGTACCTATTATCAGTTTTAAGAGTTTTTGCTTTGAAAGAAGTCAAATACTTTAAGAAAGGAATTAAAAGAAATGAATGTAAAGCGGTTGTCATATTATTTAAATGTTCGACAAGAGACATGAAAAAGGATATATGTATAGAGGTTGTGCCAAGTACGAGAATCATAATTGTCTGGAAAAAATTGAGCGTTTTAAAACATGTAACGATACACTAGAAAGTGTTTGTTCGCCGTACTGACCGACATTCATGCTTGGATCCGTTTCTGCCGCTTCTCGCAGAATTTCACTTTGTAAATGGACGTCTGTAATTAAGATAAATCGCTGTAAATTATAAGCGAACGTACAGGATTTCGGTTTCAAATGTTTGTTGATGTTAATACGAACCCAAGTTTAAAGCGGACGGTGAGTCGAAGGACAAGTTTGGTTCGGATAGTGGTACGTCGAGTTCATGGTAACCCTCTTTCTTCCACTGACAACTCTTCAAATGTCGATTCAGGGTTTTCCTGCCAATTCGATGAGAAGAGTCGTATGGACAAATCAGACGGCTGTCATCCTAAATGAGTAAGCAATACGTATAATTTCGTTGGCAGATCGATAAGACTTTGAAGCGCTTACATCATTTTGTATGCTTTCTATCGTCCAAGTCAACGCGGAAACGATGCCTTCGATTTCATCGTTCGCTTTCTTGGTAAAGTTCGTTAAGTTTTGATATTCGACATTGCGTTTATTCCACGTATCGTTTAACATTTCTACGGTCGAGTCGGTCGTATCCTTTACATTTCACCGCGTTCTCGCAGTATATAGTTTGTGCAGTTATTCTTCGAAGCAGGAGTAGCAAACATAACCTTATTTCCAAAGTCAGATCGCAGAGTTATCTGGCGGAATATGTAAGAACATCGACAAACTACAGAATTTGTCGATGGTAATAACAACGGAACGGGAAGTTGCTTTTATCCGCTGTAATTCCTAAAGTCACCGCACAGACGAGATATAAGAATCATCGACAAACTACAGAATAGACCTATCATCCAATGTATTTTTGTGTCACACGGATTTAGGGCTCTAGAGCCACAGACGAGATATATGAATAGACCAATCATGCAATGTATTTTTTCGGCCCGAATTCCTGGGGCACTAGAGCACAGACGAGATATAAGAATACACCAATCATGCAATGTATTTTTTCGGCCCGAATTCCTGGGGCTCTAGAGTCCCATTACCATTTCCGTGTCACTCACAACGTTACCAACAGAATGCAGAAACAGATTGTTGCGTTTACTGTGGTAAAAATTATAAATTCCTTGGCAGGTCACACGAACGACACACACTTTAAAATAATATAACCTGTGAAATCACTGACAATCTATTCATACATATGTGTGCTTTTTTTATGCGTGCGATGGCGAAATAAGCTATTATATCGCATGGAGAGTTTTAGACTGCTGATATTTATGCAAAATCATATTTTTATAAAATTCTTCGGTTTTACATTTCGTACATTTCTGAATACTTAACATACTCTGCACGTTTTTGTATGTTTGTATGTATCATAAATGCGTAACCAATTTCTAGGAAAATGTTTGTAGGCGTGTGCTAGGCTATACTTCTAATATATTTGTACATACTTGCGTTTCTTTTAAATTTTAACCTTTTCAGGGTTTTCCAAATTGACTTTTATTTTACTTTTCATTTTACTTTTACTTTTTATATTTTCTTAAGCAGATCATAATAGTTGAATCTCATAGTCAGACGTAACCACTAAACTTTAAAAAGGTTAAAGTTCGGACTGTATGCATGTATGTATACATACATATCTTTATGTAAATATAATTGCATATGAATACGTATATTTATTTTGATTACATGCACGGTTAAAATTTTTGCATGGGGTTGTGGGATAATTTAAGGATGCTGTTGGGTGTTTGCTCTTTAGTAAACCAATGTTCTTATTTATACAATTAGCTCATGGATTATAACTGTAGAAACATTGAGTGTATTCCGGGATTGTTAAGTCCTTCTTTCATGCCTTCACGTGGCCAATCTTGTTAACATTACCCAATATATGTGCATACTATTTACCACACAGTCAAGAGCGTTGTTAGGGTAGCTGGTGTGTGTCTGACTGTGGAGTCGTTACAAACTTTTTTGACGCAGGTTCGATCCCCGCCCAGACATATTTTTTTTTAATTTTTTATGTTATAAAAAAGGAATGTATTCTCCTAACCGCAATGAAGAGGATATATGACTAGAGAAATGATTCAACGAAGAGTGCTGCAAAATTATTTTTGTAAATATTTTAGTATAAAGTATCCTTAACATATATTTAAAATGTTTTTATATAAATACTATTTTCATTTTATGTAGTTAGAAATGCAAAAAAACATAATTGATGTATTAAAAAAAAATAATTAATGTACTAAAAAGAAATAAGTCCGGGCGGGAATCGAATCTACGTCAAAAAGTTCGTCTCCACTTCCACTGTCGGACACACAACCGCTGCACCAAAGACACTTTTGAAATTGAAGTAAATAGTTAAAAATATACTGCACGCGGCACAGTTTCAATGGATCCAGTCAATTTTATTTCTTTAACAATAAATTATATTCTATTTTCTGAATATAGCAATGTTTAATATTGCATAATATACCCACAGAATAAAGAAAATATAAAAATTCAAAGTAAAAGGTACTTTTTCGTGCGAAATACCTGGAAAAAATCGGTTTTTAAGTTTTTCAGCTACGACGCACCTTACTGAAAAATCTGAAAAAATTTGAGGATAATAGCTATGATAAGATGTCTTTACCATAAAAATATAAATGTGCCGTCTTTGAAATTTCAACAAGAAATCCGCATTATTTGAATTTTTTTAATGTTTTTAATTTTTTACAACTAGAATCTGCAACGAAAAAATCGGAAAAAATTCCCTAATATATGCTACATTTTTTTCAGAATTTTCGCATGCGACTAAATAGGGAAAATAGTGCAAAACCGGATATTCCGAATTTTCCCTGTTACTACCTCCCGGTCGAGATAGAGGTTTGAAAATTTGTGTAAAATGGTTTCTTTTGGTAAACTGGTCCATCGCAAATCAAATTTAGTTTAAGGGCACATTTGATCCCCTTATCCGGTTATACCCTTTCTGGCTGCACTCAATTTAATACATAATCAATTTTTGTCCGCCGCGAGCCTGTGAGGCGTCGCCTCAGGTTTGCTCGCTCGTCTGTTTCTTTAGATGTGTGCGTCTTTATTCAATATTCACACATCCATACTAATGAAGCACCCGAGAAAACTCGCGCGACACAAATCGTCGCTGCATCGAGTTGACAATTGCCTATCAAACGTCCCTACTCTCTGCAGGACACACGCATTTACCCATGAGTGCTGCTTGGCTCTTACTAACGCTTCCTTAATGAATACTTTATCAAGTGGCCGTCGTTGATGAGTAGAGGACGCTAAAATCAGTGTCGAATTTCTAAGTCGGTATGGCAGTCACGTTGGGCCACGAAAATCCATAAGGTGATTGGTCTACTCATATATCTCGTCTGTGCTCTAGTTCCCTCTTACCATTTTCGTGTCACGCCCAACGTTACCGATTCAGTCCAAAATAAGAGTACAACGCTACGACTGGTAGGAATTAAAATGAAATATCACGGGGAACAATAAAATCTAAAACGATCTGAATATTACGACTAACCTCCAAAAATATGTTGCATAATTCCGTTTACTAATACATTTCCGTAGAAAACCAATTTGTACTTATTTCCATAAATATTATATAAACAAAATTGAAGTCCCAATATTTTTTAAAATGTAAACCATTCAAAATTATGTATTAATCGTCGAAATATGCTTTCTGATTTTCATTCTTTCATTACATATGGTAAGGTTGGATTTTTCAAGCCAGTTTTATAAACGTTCTACAATATTTGCTCATAAAATTTTGGGCCTGTTTTCAAATAAACTGCAATATAATATTTCCTCAATTCCTATCTCTCTTCTAAATATGGAAACTCAGGTATCACTATTCACATTTAACAATTAACAATTAAAATGAACGCTTCACATTCTTAAATATGTACATAGTTTATTTTTCAATTTACATGAGAATATTGACATATATTTGGAGACTAGTCATTTTGTGTCCCGTACGAATGGCATTAAAAAAATACATGAATGTTTTTTGTTGACATACGTTGAAAAAATAATTAAAACATAAAAAAGTTAGCTTAAGGAGAAAAACTAATGAAAAAAATTAAACGTTCATCAGAGACTTGACGTCGCTTTAAAAAACACGTAGCTAGAATTTCGTAGTTCAGCGTCGAAGTGCTGCATCAAAACGATTTGCATCTGAAAGGTACGGAGTGTGTAGCGGACAGAACCGGGAGTGGAAATTTTTTTCTTGTTTCGAGAAAAACTTTCCTCTTCCGAAGATTTCAGGCCCAAGCAGCAGAGTCCTTAGACAAAAGGGAAATAACATCTGTGTCGCAGGCCCACAGGGGTCCTGTCCAGTTGCGCTGTCGCGTATATTGGCAAGCACCCTAGGCGACTCTTTGCTCAGAAGCGGTACAGGAGAAAGAGCCTCCCTCCACTCGCCTAACTCTCTCTTGTTCCTTGCCTGCGAAAACAGGAAACGAGAGTGAATTAGGTGAGTGGTGGGAGGCTCCTTCTCCTGTACCGCCCGTGAGGAAAGGGTCGCCTAGGATACTCGCCAGTCCACATAATTTTCGCTTTGCGAGAAAAGGTTTTTCTTTTTAACATTCATATTGGACGAAATATTTTCAATTATTTCCCGTGTTGTTGAAGAAAGAATCCAAAATGGTTTACTTAAGATGAATGTGCTGTACATCGTAAACAAATGGTTTAAACTTTAAAGAGTAGCCCGGCAGGCTGCATAGGCCGCATCCTTACTAAATATCCCCCCTTGCTCTTTCGGAACCGGGCCGAAAAGTTGTGCGGCTGGCGGCGGCGTTTGAGAAACAAGATACATTTACGAAGAGTGAGCCATCCTTTAACGGAAATAAAAAATTGTTCGTTTTGCATTGTAGATTCATGAGAATATTATTAATGGATAGATAAAGTTTCCCGAATTAAAATGAGTCCAAACACGATCTCATTCGGACTATTTGTTATCAGTGACATTCCGACTATCGAATCTTGTCTTATGCACAATTTTAATAAAAAATGAACCGAATGACATCGTGTTTGGACTCATTTGTATTGAAAAAACCTCACCTATTCATTTGTACTATTTTCATCAATGTATTATAAAAAATAGACAAATTTTATATTTCGTTATACGATGACTCATTTGCGTCAACGGAAAAACTGTTTGGCAGCGGCCGACTGAAACCTCGCCGGTGCTTTATCTCTCTCCCTCCCAGAGAGGGATGACAATTTGCTCTAGCACGGTTGGCCGAAAATTCTCGGTCCTGAATGCTCTTTCAGGCAAGCATGGAACTCTCTATTGGTTTTGGAAAATCTGTTGCATAAAAGCGAATTCTGCTTCAGTACAGACATTTGAGCATAGCTCTTACGCGAGCCGAACATGTGAAAATCGGGCGCACGATAAACAAAGTGAGACAAAGTATCACACTTTGTTGTCTCGGTCAGAATGATTTTCGCGTAAAGGATCTTGTGCCGTTTCTCGCTTGTGCCAGAGAAGTCAAGAATTGGGACACACTGGGCTGCAAAGGCCAGAACGTCGCCTGCCACTTGACGGGGACCCTGCCATAAATTAGGAAGGGGCCAAGCGTGTATGTCCCAGATTCCCGTAGCAAGAGGATTTGTCACGAGGAAAAGCCTAAAAAATGTAGCGAGTTTTGCGAGAGAATAAATACCGATTTCTTGTATTTAAATTTGGCGTGAATTGTATGTTTTATGTTTCACGTTCATTTTACACCTGCTTCCATTCCCTCTTTTTTTCAATTGTGCTGTAAAAAGTAAGATAACTGTTTCCTTATATCTAGGAATAATGAAAACAGTGTCATTGGATCTCTATCTTTTTCATTTTACTATTTATGCACTCAATAAGTAGTTATACTGTATGTATCTAACTTCTAACCTCTTCGTTATAATTTATTGTATACTTCGTTATAATGGGTTTGTACACGTGCTTAAGTTAACAGGAGGAAAAAAATATAAATTAACTAATTACAAATTCAATAATTCTTCAAAGGTAAATTATTAGATCGATGAATGTCAAAGAGTTCCCCAACTCCTTCAGCTTCATTAAAGTTACCAACGCAATAAGATGTATTTCAGTATTTAGAATATATTTTATTATAATACAGGGTTAAATCCTTTTCCTTGTTTAGGAGTCGAGTACGAATTTAGTGACGTTACCGTCTTTGGTGGTTGGAATGTATTTGATTCCCAAAATCACCACCCCTAGACGCAGAGGGCGCAAGAAAACCTGTGATTTTTCGAGAAGTCGGTATTTCAGACCATGTGACACGAAGTCCCATAAGATGATAGGTCTATTCTGTAGTTTGTCGATGTAAGAATAGACCAATCACCATCGACAAACTACAGAATAGACCTATCATCATCGATAAACTACAGAATAGACGTATCATTTTATGGGACTTCGTGTCACATGTTCTGAAATACCGACTTCTCGAAAAACTACAGGTTTTCTTGCGCCCTCTGCGTCTAGGAGTGATGATTTTGGGAAACAAATACATTCCAACCACCAAAGACGGTAACGTCACTAAATTCGTACTCGGCTCCTAAACAAAGAAAGGGATTTAAATGGTAATGGGGCTCTAGAGCCCCAGGAATTCGGGCCACAAAAATGCATTGCATGATTGGTCTATTCTTATATCTCGTCTGTGGTGTGACTCAGAAATACATTGGATGAAAGGTCTACTTTATAGTTTGTCGATGCTACAGAGTAGTTCTGTAGTTTGTCGATGATCAAAATAAAAAATATCTACGATTTCTGATTTCAATTCCTACCACTAATAGCGCTATCGTGTAAAGCCAGTCCCAATCGACAAAGTAGGATGTGACACGAAAATGGTAAGAGGGTCCTAGCACTCTAAATCCGTGTGACACACAAAAGCATTGGGTGAAGAGTCTAATTCATACCTCGTTTGTGATCTTTGTTACGAATCCTCGCAGTCGAACGGTCGGTTGAAACGATTGGATCGTTTATACCGTCGAGTAAGACGCATTCGATATAATTGTTTGAGCATAGCGTTCTTCGTTATCGACAGCGTGTACGAGTTACCACAGATGGATAATTCCGATTAGGCTGCGTATAAATTGATGCAAGTTTACATTTCGCATTGACGTCTGTTGCGTGAAAACTTAAATGACGATAAATATAATGTGTCGGTGTCTATCGGCAAGCAATGGAAATTATTATCATAGGGTCTATGAGTGAGTGAGGGCGGAAGAAATAGAATGTGCGACGAACCGTCGCAAGTTCGTGGATGTTCGTAATCTTGTTCGTTTTGAATAGGCTGCGTATCGGAAAGTGTCGTGGACTTTTCCGAGTCGTCTGTATGCTTTGCATGTTGAAACCGAGAAACGGATAAATGGCCGGGGAGCAGTGGAAATGGCCGAGAAAGGGGGAGGGATGGGAGACTGAAACGGTGCTCTCGACTGGCATAACCAGACAAAGAAGCTTGTCAAGGTCGATGATGGACGGCTTCATGAACGACCCTACGGAGCCTCGTACATCACATTTATTACCACCGGCATCCTCATTTTCATATTTCATATTTACATTTCTCGAGCGGCGTAAATCAACGAATTTATGGGTAATTAGACCTTTGTGCGGGGTAGTGCTCGGCCGCGTTGACCGATATCGTGGCGTGAGCCCACGGAATCGAACGACGCGCGATATCCTCGATTCATCTTACGATTCGTACAACGAACGATGGCTTCTCCGTTGTTTCGTACCCGCTCGTATCCTCGCGCCTTGATGTGCATTTAACGAATGCGGTAGACGGGGGGCGGAAGAAGAAATAAGAAGCATCGTTGGTCGTCGGTTGGATAGGCGAGAGCAGGCGAAGTAGCAGAATCCGAAAGAACAGTAGTCGATCGTCGACTTCGCGTGTGCGTGTCCGTTGTCGCTCGTTGCGCTCCTCTCGGATCGTACCAGCTCGCACCGTAAATAGGTCGAGATACACAGTCGATTAGAAAAATCCAAATACATAATGACGTTTCCGCAGTCCTAAGGAGTAGACGTAATGTGCGTATATTTACTTTAGTACCCACCTGTTGCCGTAACCCAGTTTCTTACGTATACCAACCGGAAAGTTTTTCAACTTTCCAAGGATTCCTTAAATTCTCGACCTTTATGGCACGTCGCGGTAGAACGGCCACGAATCGCGTTCACGCGGCACGCGACGACAGTTTTCTTCACACTCTTACGACGAAGGTAGGGTGAAGGTGGGAGCGACCCCTTCGGTGTATCGATCATCCGGACCGATGGACGCGCAGACTAGATTTGTCCGTGATTCATCAAAAGTCGTTCTCCGTGGAGCGCGTTCCGCGGCAGATGTAGATACACACATAATGGCAATGGTGGAGCTGAAACGACCGGTTCACGGCGAACGACACTCTCGCTTCGTATTCCCTTCGAATAGAAACTGTGCTTGCTCCGATCGGACTCTCTCGGCTGTTCTCCCGCATTTGCATACAATCGCTATTGCGTTCGATCTCGCTCGTGTAACGAACATCTTTCAACGAGCTGTGTCTTCCTCTTGCGTTCTTCGTATCGATCAATGCGCATGTTAATTCGCTGTACGTTTAATATTCTGCCGTACGCGTTTTGTGCCGCACTCCCGTGCACGCGTGCGTTTACCTATATACGTCGACGGTTCGAAGGATCGGCCGCGAAACGGTCGGAAAACCTCCGGGCAAAAGAAATGTACGCATACGTGCAACTATTTAGCTGGAGAGATAGACGTCTGAACGAATATACTAGATAGGTACACGTATGGATGGATGGATGGATAGGTGGACGGATAGATGGATGGATAGATAGTGGATAGAAAGAGGAAGAAGGAGAGGCTCGGCGCGACGCGTCATTGCACGTGCACGTGCATTGATACCGATATTTATGCCCGCCAGTTAATCATGTCAAAGTCGTTTGATTTGTCGTTGGCTTTTATGGAGGGGAATTAAAACGTTCATTTCGCCGCAGACACTCGGCAACAGCGTGCTCGTCCTGCTAGTGTTGCTGCGATTGCTCTATGAATTATTTTCTGGACAAGCCTTGCGCGATGCAACGAAAGGGAAGGGAGAGCTTTTTCGGAAATTACGGGATCTCGTTTAGCTGGAAAATTCGTATCCACGATGCGCTCCCTCTGCTTCTCCCTCTCTCACTCTCCCTCCCTCCCTTCCTTTGACACGCCGATCGTCGATGCTCGTTATCCGGGAATTTCAAAGAAACCTTTCTCCGTTATCGAACGTTTGGAATGACGGAGTTTGCACAGTGTCCGTTCGAAAAGTAACCCGTTCTCGGATCGTCTCGAACGTGTTCCGTAGCACCGTTCGTTTAGATTACACGTCGCGCGCTACCTTCCTTCCTCCCCCGAAAACCTATTCGCGAAAGAACCGATAGCTTTGACGAAAGGCTCACGTACGCGCCATATCGGCCCTTCTGATACACGTAAAGCTTTATTCTCCGCTATCCATGGAAACTCGGTTGATTGTATCGCTGGACGATAGCCGTATCTGTCGTTTCGCCATGTTTAAAGCGTATCCGATTCATCCTCGTTTACCACTTGGGATCGTACAGCTGATCCGTCGTACGAGCAAAGCGTTTAAACGTTCCAGTACTTACCATCAATGTTATTGCGAACGGCGAATGCGCCACCGCGATGATCGTTGTTTCACAATTCGATCGTAATTCTCGCAGCCGCTTTTGCAAGAACTTCGAAGGACCGAGTCGAAGGGACGACATCGCTGAGCAAGGAATCGTTGGTAAAAGTTAACGAGACCAAATGAAAAGAGGAAACGTAGGTAAGGCTATTTGGTAAGGGTGAAGCAGTGTGTCTGTCCAGCGAACATTCGAGGAAGAAGATCGACGCGAGAATTCTCTGGACGTGGACAAAGTTAGTAGGTGGGTAGGAAGGATGGTCCCTAGCGAATCGACAGCCGTCCGTCAAGGTGCTTGGTGACACGTGAAGTTGAACGAAGACGGGAAAAAGTCGAACGGTTCGAGTCTTTCTTCCTCTTTCTCTCTCTCTCTCTCTTCCTCTAACCCTCTCTCTCTCCTTCTGCCTCTCAGTCTCTTTTCTCACCCCGAAGATTGGTCAACCGAGGATTCGAGGTAAAGAGAACGAGGGAAGGAGAGCGAGTTAGAGAGAGAGAGAGAGAGAGAGAGAGAGAGAGAGAGAGAGAGAGAAAGAGTGAGAGAGAGGGTGGGGGGGATGGTTAGTGTAGGAGGAGGTGGTGGAAAGGTGGAAAAGGAGGTAGTAGCAGTCGGCATCAGCTAGGTCCGCGCGCTTCTATCACGTTGGGCGAACGGGCGGACAGCTCCGAGGCGATTTGTCTTTCATTTCGGGCTAATTTATTGCGCCCAAGCAGCTCCCTCTTTCCCTCTCTCTCTCTCTCTCTCTCTCTTTCTCTCTCTCTTTCGGTGTCTCACTCCCTCTTTCCCCCCACCCTTCTCTATTCGTCTCTTCGCTCTGTTTCTTACTTCCTTGCGTTCTATCACCTACCCCTCTTGCTTTCTCTCCCTTTCTTTCTCCGTGTCTCCTCTCGTCTTTCTAGCGCTATTCTCGACTCCGCACCATTCAACCACGCCCCACCCAACTAATGTCCCACATAAAACTTGGTATCAGCGATCCTCAAACGGGGATTTACAATCCCTTCAAGCGCCGCTGTCACGATAAATCCTCCAGGGCGACGTCGATATATCTCGCGCGCGAATACTTCTGTCCCTAATGGATACCCCCACGGTACATACAACGAACGTCGAAGCCGAAACCAGTCTAGATCTTTCGAACGTTCGTTCCACTCGATTCGCCCTAGCCCTCCTCTTCCCTTCCCTTACCGTCACTTTCCTTTCTTCCCCTTTGCGTAGCGTTTCTTCGCGTCAGCCCTGCAAACCGCATGGGTTTTTCATCGCGCGATTCGCTCTCGCTATGAATTGCCATTGGACGATTCGGCCAAATTGTCCGTTCCGTTTTGCCTGGGTCCAGGCGTCGAATGGTCGCGCTGCATCGACTTTCTTTTCCAATTATCCGTTTCTCCCCGCAACCTTTTGCTCTCCATGTGGAACGACCGCGACACCGACGTCTCGGAAGAGGAGAAGAAACGGTAGCAAAGATCCGCGTGAAAACGCATTATCCAGGTTATAACGCCATCCTATTAGGGTACTCGTCGCCGACAGTTAATAAGAGTAAAAGCGCGCGCGTTCGTGCAATTAAGAGCAGTAATAAGCGCCTTAAGGCCAATAAGATGTTTCCTAATGGAACCAGCTAACAGCGTTGAGCCAATTATCTCCGCGCGCGTTAAAACGAACGCAAAAGTCCACCGATACGGGAAACCTTGATACCGGTCCGGAATATGTTCACCGGATCGCATCGGATCTTACCGGCGCTCGATAAAAAACCGACCCGCGAACAGGCTACTCATCGTTTCGACTTTCTCCTCCGACCTCTTCTAAACAGATACTCTTTATTTGCTCGCCTACAGATCCTTCAGCCGTCCATACGTTTTTCACTCTGTTCGTAAAAAGTCTACTCTGTGCCGAAGAAAGAGAAAGAAGGGCGGAAGAGCGGAAGGAAGGAAGAAAGGATGTCTGGGTGGCGGACAGTGTTGTCGCGATGAAAAGGGGCGAAAGGTTGGAAGCGGGCGAGCATTCGAACGAGGGTTGGTCCAGACGCTCGAAGCGATTGTTTCAGAATCGACGGAGAATGAGAGAATAATGAATGCGAACAGGGATGGAGAGATGAAGAGGGAGAAAGGGCGCACAAACAGGGAAGAGATGAGCAAAGGGAAGCGAGAAGGAAAAGGGAAAGCCCGGCGGCTTCTCGTCGGAGGCTTTCGTCGTAAGTCCTCGTTATGATTCAACGCGCCTTAAGCCGGTCTTCACGCGCCGCGAGCTCCTCGCGTCCTTTTGCCTCTCTCTCTCTCTCTCTCTCTCTCTCTCTCTCTCTCTCTCTCTTTCTCCCGCACTGCCTTATCTCGCAGCTAATTCTCCCCGCAACTTCCACCTCCTTCGCGCATCCATTTCCGAAGCAACACGCCGAAGGATATCACGCGAAAGTTCGCGTCCGCGGTTCGACGATGCGACTCTTCGAAATTCCATGAGCGATCTCTTCGTCGGACACTGGTTCATCAAGATCGAATCGTACATCGGCGACAGCAGGAAGCTCTCCGATCGATCCCGATGGATCAGCCCGTACCGTTTTCATTTCTGCGTAGCGGTCGCGTTGAACGCAACGATTATTAACTCTGTCGTAATTGCACCTGATCGTGAGCGCGATGCAGCGTGTGAGATAGAATACGGCGATGGTGGCGATGCCGTGTGGGAGGGAGAGAGAAAGTTGCGGCGGGGGTGGAAATCAAAGTGGTTACCGGACGCACGATACACGTGCGTTTTGCAGAGGGATGACAGCGAGCGAGGGAGGGACGAACGGAAGAAGAGAGGATGGATACAGGGGAGAAATTTGGTAGGGGGTGTAAAGCGAAAAACGTATGAACGAACGAAAAGGAAAATGGGGGCGTTCCGGGATGCTTCGGAATCGGCGACGCACAGGTTCCTGGAGCACGCTCGAGCAACGTGTGATCGTCTGCGAAACGGTGGGTGACCGAGGTTCGCGAGTATTCAACGTCCTCGATGACACTCCTGGTCGCAGGTACGATCGCAGTCGTACGCGTACCCACACGGTATGGTTGCAGTCGCGCACGGCGCAGCAAGCTGGACGGCGCGCGGACGGAAGCGAGGGAGAGAGCGAGCCGGCGTTGTTTTACCGTAAGGGGTTAATTGCATTGCCAATAACAGATAATGCAACAATCAATGATTTAAGGGAGGTGGGGCCGGGAACGAGGACGGGTTGTAGGGGGACGAGGCGGGAAAGGGGGTCGGGTGGCGAACCGTGATGCAGGGACGGGGACGCGAACGGGGATGGAGAGCGGTGCGTGGTCGAGAATGGGAATGAGGACGACGATGGGGATGGGAATG
Source organism: Macropis europaea (assembly GCA_916610135.2). Lineage (NCBI taxonomy): Eukaryota > Metazoa > Arthropoda > Insecta > Hymenoptera > Melittidae > Macropis > Macropis europaea. The sequence continues at coordinate 27,303,970 of OU744344.1, forward strand.
GGAATGGGAACGGGAATAGGAATAGGCAGAGATAGAGCAGCGGGAGAGGATAGAAGGAGGAACGGACGGCGACATGGCGAGCGGGGATGGGGCAGTCGGTGAAGAGAAACAAGGTACGGAGAAAGCTCGAGAGGAAAAGGGGTGGACGATTTGTGCGCGGAGGATCGGCGGAGGTATCGCGGCTCTCCCTTCCGATCGGTTGGGTAACCAACGGTCCGGCGTGGCCCATGTACGCTCGACGATGTTCGCATCGCATTTCCCAACCGTTCTTCGATTCGAACGATCCCGCTAGGATGTACCGATCGTATCGACGATCATCGCGGTGCGTCGATCTCTCAACCGTCGCTAAGAGTGATCGAGTCGTAAAACTTTGCACGATTCGCGGGACCATGCAACCGACCCGAAGAAGAGCGGGGCCCGTCAGGAAATTAATACGGGCGAGATTTGTTGTTGTTGCGATGAGGAGCAGGGTAGGTTTCTCGGGATAGAGAGCAACCCCATTGCTCGCTGTAACTGGCGGCGGCGGCTGCGGGAGGTGATGGGTGGCGGTTTGGGGTTGGAGACTGACCGAGGCAGGAGTCGCTGTCAGACATCCATCATCGCGACTAATGGCTCTGCTCGGCTGCCAATAACATCCGGCTGTGCACCTCCGGCCGGAAACCTCCTTACCTGCTCCGCGACGAAATGGCTCCTCTCGAGACCGAAGTTTGTCCGGAATCGCGGGATTCTCGCGTACGCGGATCGTCGTCGGAGGTTCGGACGATCGAGGTGGCACGGAGACGATCGGATCGAGTCGCGTCGAGTTGAGTTGAGTCGGGTCGGGTCGGGTCGGGTCGAATCGGTGGCGAGCGGCCGGCTCGTGGCACGGGGTCCGCGCGCTCTATAACGCCAACGGTCAGATAGTTATTGCTGAGCGATTTGATAGGTGGATAATGACGAGTAATGACACACCGCGGTGGGAATCGAAGCTATATTCCCTCTCCGCGTACACCGTTCCGCTGTTGCTGCTCCTGTTCGAGTTCGACTCGATGCGACCTACCGTTTGCGCTGTTTGTCGCCCGTCCCTCGCACCCCCGCCTCCGCCACCCACCTCCTGCTCCCTGACCCCCTGCTCCCGCACTCGTCTATGCTCCCTTTCACCTTCCCCGCTGCTGACCCCCGTCGCACTATCCTCCTCGCCTCGCACGAGCTTGCGGATACGAGATTGCGTCATGCATATGCAGCTGCATTTGGCATCGGACTATGCCCGTCCAATCACTGCCGTGAAACTTGATTGTCGCCGATTATCCCCCGTCGATCGACCTAATAAAACGCGATCGAATATTTTCCAACGTTACTGCCGCGCGCTCCAGCACACGCCCGCACCCGCGCGCACCCTTTCTCTGTGCGCCGATTCCGAACCATCGCTTCATGGGAACCGATACGCTTCCAGCCGTCCTCGCTGCATCGTACATCCTCCTCCGTCCCCTCTTTTTTCCTCCGCGTTTCAGAATTCGCGAAACAAGGAGATCGGCCGCGATATCGAGCGTCGAGCGGGACCAGCCGGGCGTTCGAGGACGTTCGGTGCGTCCAGCTGAATCAGGCTTCTCCGTCGGCAAACTCGTCCGAGCCCGGAAAACAGTGGGCTGGTTTATTTTATATACGCTGACTCGCCGCCTGCCAAGCACCCACCGACATTTGCATCGTGGAAACGAGCGCTCGGTGAGACGGGTCGTAGCAGGAGCGGCGACGATACGCTGTGATCGATGAACGAACGAACCGATCCAAATCCTGATCGCGAGCGTGACAGGATGCGTAACGCGGAGATACGATATGGGTGTCAGTGTGCGTTCTAGAGAGAGAGAGAGAGAGTGAGAGAGAGAAAGGGAGAGTGTGCGAGCGAGTATGGGAGTTGGGAAAAGGTACGGCAAAGGGGAGAAGCCGTGGAACCGATAGCAAGGGAAGTCCGTGTCTCGGAAGCACGACCCGCCGCGCCTCCTTTCTTCGCGTTTTGACTCAGCAAATTTCAAAGCACGCGATACGGACTCGCTCATTTGCGAGCGGCTAAGGGGTCGGCCGCGAGCACGCAGCGAGCGCGAACGATAGAAGGTGCAACGAAATCCGGTGAGGCGGCGATCTCGCTCGACGATGGCACCGAAGCTCGCCGAGAAGATTCGCCCGTTGTTATCGGTATGCACGAACGGAAGGGTACGATACCTGTTGCACGCGTCGGTGATTCTTTTCGCGGAGGAAGAATTTTTCCTCGAAGATCGCTGAAGATTTTCCGTCGGCCGAAGAATCTATCTTCTTCTCGTCGGAACGATGCGTTCGACCCTCGAGAAACCATGGAAAAGTTCCTTTTCTCGAGTTACGAGGTTCGCGACCGAAAAAAGGAAGACGAGAAGTCTCGGGGAAACGGATGGACGATCGAGTAGGAGAAAATTGTAACGGCCCGTCGGGATGGTCGGCGCGAGGGGTAGCGGTAAGGAAGGCGGCGTGTGACCGGGAGCACGGGTGGCGGGTGCCGTCGAAGCACCGGTTATCTCGGCAATTAATATGATTGAGGGGACATCTCTCACGTCTCCGTAATATCCAGCAATGGCCCAAGTTCTGATTGCTTTTCCCGCTCCACTCGCGCTTCGCGTCGCTATCTCGAATGCTGTAACCCTGGCGCGCTCCTCCTCGCTCCTTCCACGATCTTACGAGTTAGCGAAACGAAGTTCGCTGCTCGATGCGTCGAAGCTACGCTGGCTGCGGGCTTCCTCGGCCTTTTAAGCGCGTCCGGCCGTTTCACCGGCCTTTGCCTTCGCCTTCGCCTTCGCCTTCCCTTACCCAGTGCCCTCGAAGCGATATCGTGAGTTGCTGCTCACGGTCCGCTGGTCGCGATTCGCGAAAAAACCGCGGTGCATCGGGTGTCGTCCGAGTCGAATTCGTGCACAGGTTCGTTGTTTCGTATCGAGATGCGTGGAGAATGAGAAGAGGGTGGAAAGGTAGGGCGGGGTGTTCGTAGGTGGGTGCTCGGCGCGAAAGGGCAAACAGAAGGGGAGGTAAGGACGGCGGTATGTAGGTACAGAGAGAGAAAGAGAGTGAGAAGCGGGAGAGAGCGAGCATCATCACACTGAAAGCGGTACGTGACAAACCGGCACCAGTTCTTATCTGTCGGCCCCGTTTTCCGTTGCCGCGGTGCCACGGATTCTACGGGGTTCTCGTGATAATCCGAACGTTCCGCCCTCGCTCGACGGTCGCTTCTCTTTTCCCTCTCTCGTTTTCGAACGGCAGCCGCCACGGTGGCAGCATCGGGAATAACGCCGGTGCCGGGGAACCCTTTAGACCGAGCCTCCGGCTGCCGTCGCTTTCTCTATACCTTATAACCGGTATGTGACGTTATAATCGCGACCCTGTGCTACCACCCTCTCCTGCTCCTACTCGCTCCACCCTCTGACACCCACTCATTTCTAAACCTCCCTCTTTGTCGCGCTTATCCTCCACGTAATTTTGCATCACCCCTCCCACTCTCTCTTTCGTTCTCCGTTGCTCTGTTTCTCTGTACAGCATGCGCGCTGCAGAGACGGTGAGGAAGAGAGAGAGAGAGGCATGGAACGTGCCTATCTGTACCCTTACCTAGAATATAGCTGCCCTCTTGTGAGGGAATACGCTTCCGTAACCGCGTCTGTATGCAAGCACCGCAGTTTGCGACTACGTCACGACCGCCTCGTAAACTCGCCGGCTCGAAATCAAACGGCTCACCCTTGGAGCATCCTGGCTGTGGTTCCACCGCGGCTTCGCTCACCTACCACCTACATTCTACATCCGCCTCTTCTGCCACTCGATTCCCATTTATCGCCACGCATCATCCATCGTCGCGAGAGGCAACGGTTTCAGATAAGGTTTGCGTACGCGATCGTTCTAAATGTTCGGTCAGGGGGTGGGGCAGAAAAGATCAACATGGCGCGAAGGAATGTCGCGCTTCCGCGATTCCGGGAACACGAGGTTCTCGAGGAGTTCCGGTCGGTCGGCGAGCGGACAGGATTCGCGATCTGGCCGTCGCGTGGCGTTGTTGCGTGCAACCACCTCCTTTCGCCCCGAGCGGGCAGGTGAGATAGCCGGGATGCCGGGACAAAAGGGCCGGAATACGGTACGTCGAAACATAGCTGCTTTTTGAGTACTCCGTTTGTCCGACGACAAACGGAGAACGGTATCGTTGGCTGTCCGCGCGAAACCGAGCTAATATACCCTCTTCTTTCTTTGATTAAGCCGAAGGAAAGGGACGGGGGAGTGAAAGACGAGACGATTCTTTGTACAGCTCCGTCGAACGAACCACCCGCGGTTCGGGTGGTTGAGGGGTTGCGGGGTTGGCAGGGGCTCAGGTTCCTTCCACCGTTTTCTTTCGTGGCTAGGATTGAAGATTTCGCCGCGGGTCTGCAAGAAGGAGACGACGAAGGAAAAGCAGCATACGGCTGTGTGGCCGCGATCCGACGAGTTTCGGCGAGGCTTACCGCTCCTCGGTGCAGGGTTCTCCTTTGGTCGCGCGAATACGCTTCGATCGGAGCAGCGATGGACGAGTGAAATGCTCGCGTGCACCGAAAGCCCCCGAAGCTCGCGCTTGCTCGGGTACGTGCATAGTCGGTCGTACAAAACGATAAATAGCCGCGTCACCGGCGCGCGATACAGAAAAAAGAGAGAGGCAAGTTGGTGTTGGCGAGAGAACGAACACATGTCCGTGTCACCGCCGTCTCTCCTGCCTGGATCCTAGAATTTATGCCGGCCAGTGAATCACGTCAAAATTTGATTTGTCGATGGCTTTTATAGCGGCAAGTTATTGCGCGCGCGTTAGGTACAAATTCGGTACGTTATACGTCGGCGGTGTTTCAAATATTTCCACTTTGTTGGCCGCGTTCGCGTTTTCGAGGAGTCGAAACAGGAATCGCGTTCGCTCGTATTATATTCCTTGTTTTCACGCGACGCGTCTGCGACGCCGCGACGGACGTCGCCGTTCCTCTCGACCGTTCCCTTTCCGTTTCGTCAACGTTCACCGCGCCGCGCCACCCTCCCTTTATCACTCGCCGGTCCGAATCATTCGGTCACGGGATGCGGTTCGAAAACTCCTGCCCGAAAGCGTCCCGTCCGATCGACTTCCGCGAAGAAGCTAATTTTTTATCCGCGAAAGCGCATTTACCTGAAAAGTCCGAACGGATTTTCGAAACGTTGCTACGACTGCAGTCAGGCGGCACCGACGGGAGATACGCATATTTCAAGCGGGCACAACGAATATATCATTCATAATTTGTTCGGAACGGTTGATTTGTAGCCCGCGACGTGTGGCGTCGAGCTGTCCCCTCGTACGCGTACACTCTACCCTCTCCCCCCGCGCGCACCTCTCTCGCTCTGTATTTCTATCCGACCGTTTGCATCTCTCTTTATCTTGTTCGTTTGCACGCGTCCCGACGCATTTCCTCTTTGCCACTCCGCTCATTCTCTTTCTCTCGCATACTTTGAATCACTCCGTTTCGCGCTTTCTCCGTCTCTGACGCTCGCACCGCCGGCAAACTTGCTCTCTCTTTCCCTCTCTCCGACCCTTTGATATATCCGCGTCGAGCCACGTCACGCGGCATTCTATCCCCCGTGAGTGTAGATTGAAATTAATACCCAATAATGCTTGTAAATCATTAGGGAAATGCACGAGCCGTGTTAAAACCGCGCCCGCTCGCGCGTGCCTCCATCCACCGGTAACGGCGGTACTCGTTCCGTGTTTGTTCGCCGCTGCTTTCGCCGATTCAGAGTGAAACGCAGGGAGATGGGATGGGCAGAGAGAGAGAGAGAGAGAGAGAGAGAGAGAGAGAGAGAGAGAGAGAGAGAGAGAGAGTGAGAGCTTTTTCCGGTGGGATCGCAAAGTTTCGCGGATTTAATTCTCGCGGATTCGACGACGATAGGCGCTCGCGATTATCGCGAGTAAGAAGCGAACGATTCGGATTGATCTCGGTGGCGTCTCGAAAAGGACGCGACAACGAGGCCGATGAACGCGAGTTCCCGTGGGGACGATCGTATCGAGGGTGGGTGGCGAGGCACGGGATTCAGGGGGAATTGTAATCCGGTACTTCCTAATGGCAAAGCCGTGGTGCTCGGCTGGTTGCTTAGGCGGTCGACGTTCAGGATCGAGTATATTACACTTGCTAGCGCAGAAGTGATACCGAGCCAATGGGCAAACACAAGTAAATCAAGATTGCCGGTGATTTGTAGCGGTCTGAATGTTTCGGAGAATTTGGGTTCGGAGTTTCGCCCGCTCCGTTCGGTTCGCGGTATCCCAAACGCGCGCAAAAGGGTGAGCGCGAGCCGGCGTCGCGTGATCGTCGACGACAACGACGACGACGGCGACGACGACGAAGACTACGATGCGGGTGTCGATCCGCGCGTCGATCGAATTTCTACGCGAGACGCAACAGCAGCGACGAACCGAAGGACGAGACTCGGTCCGAGCGTATTTCCTTGCGGATCCGAATGCAAAGACTAAAAGTTCGACGAGGAGACGCGCGTAGGTGCAACAGGTGGCCCATAAAGCGTGGACGTCCGTTTATCAAGAACGAACGAGTGCATTCGCATTGACTGATGGATGTTCAGGTTCATCGTAACGGTGACGCGTGGTACGCGACCATGGCTATCGACAAACTTAAATACGAGCGAAGGTTCGCTCGAATTCCTATCGTCGGGGAGTCAGGTTCGCAACGCGCGGCCTTGTACGGGGCGGAGCGAACGTCGCGACGGGTCGATTTTCAGAGAAATCGATCGGATCGAAATAACCGAATCCGTTAAATCAGAGAAACCGTGGGAGAGACACTCGTGGGCCGCTGGGCGTCTCGCCCGCGACGGCGTTTTTTCGAGAGAGAATCGCGTTCGGCAAAGAAATCTCGACGAAGATCGGTCGAGATCGGTGCGGGGGGAGGCGCGAGGTATCGCGGATACCTCAGCAGGGAAAAGTCGTAGCACGCACAGGGAACTGAACTTACGAAAGGTTGGATCTCGGTGAATTTACAGAGAAGGCGGTGGGCCCATCGAGGCTCTGCATCACGGAACCCGCGCTTCGCTTCTCCCCCGGCGATAGTAAAAACTTTTACGCTCCTTATAATTATGGGTAATTCACGGTAATTAACGAGGCTGCTCGGAGTCACGCTGGCAATTTTCTGAGTAATATTTCTGCGACGATAATATCTCGTTTTCCTTAGCCACCGGTTTCTCGGTAAAAGAACCCGCTCCTCTGTCGCACCCCTTCTTCGCCCTCTCGCCACCCTTATCCGTGCCGTGCCGTTCTATCCCATCCCACCCCGTCCCATCCCATCCGATCCGTTAACCCTTCGATCAAACGCGTTTCGCTGCCGCGCTACTCTGCGATTCGACCGTTGAATTTTCAGCCAACCGTCGCGAAACCGTTTCTCCGGTGAACGCTGAAACGTCGAATCAACGAGTCGAACGGTGGCGGACAGGCAGGATCGTCGAAGGAAGACGGCTGCGGTTTCATTGCGTTTTACGAGAAATCCTGGAGAACGGGACCGGCAGATTGCTCGAGATATGCAAAGGAACGTCCCCTTCGTCCCATTCGCGTTTCGAATGGGTGGTACGTATGTGCGTTCGGCAGATTTGTGGTGGATTCCAGCAAACTCTTTGCACGCGCGAACGGCAAGGATCTCCACTTGGAATTTATTTTATCGTTTCTGCTGGAAATGACGTTCCGTAACGAGACATAAATTTGAAAAGCCGCGGTAAACAGAGTCGTATGTAATGCGAGCGTACCGGTTCTTCCGCAGTTACGTCCTGGTCCATTCGAGCTTACAGCCTCGACGACAAGCCGCAACTACGAACGCGCGTACTGTGTGGCCCGTTCGAGCGACCCGCTTTCGATCGGTCCCCCGAAATTAAGCGATTCGAGAAGCCTCGCGCAGAAGAATACGTAATTCCGATGGACCTAACGGGCGATCGATTCGCGTCCAACCAGCCATATAGTTGCTCCGCATCTTTTTTCTGACCATTTCGATCGCGCCTCATCGCCCTTTTTGCTCCAGACTCCCATCGTCGCGTACTAAACGCACGTGCTCAGCTGAATTCACCTCTCGCGGGATTTCCTCTCTCTCTCTCTCTCTCTCTCTCTCTCTCTCTCTCTCTCTCTCTCCTGTCCCCCCATTCTCTTTCCCTCGCTCTCTTCTCGTTTCATCACGCTCGCGTCCGTGTTCATACGTGCGCGAATAAATACAGACACTGATAGGAATAGGAGCGTGAAAACGCACCCAGAGAGTGAGAGAGAAGGAGAGAGAAACAGGAAGAGTGTGTGTGAGAGACAGAAAGAGAGAGAGAGATAGTGAGAGAGACAGGCACGGGGGGTTTGCGTGGAGAGTTTACGTAGGAATGTAGCGGTGGTTGAGTGGAGTGTAGAGAGACGGGGCTGTTGGGGTGGGCTGAGAGGGTAGGGATGCGGGGGTGGCTGCTCGGTATAAGCCAGTGCGCGTCAATAACCGTCCATCAGATGTAATAGCTCCCCGAGACACATCGGTTGCATTTAAATGGCTGCTTAGCCGACTCTGTCTCGACGCCGACGTGGATCTATGGAATTCCATCAAGCTCTACGGGATCCCTTATCGTCCTAACCGGGTCGTCGCGTCTCGGTCCAAGCGTTCCCGGACCGACGTTATTTTCTTTGCGCGTTCCTATGGAGTGCGCTTTCGCGGTTACTTTCTTCCCCCGGGGAGGGGTTCGATCTCCGAATGCTTACCTTTTTTTACGACCACCTCCGCCTTTCCGTAGCATTTCTTTTCGACTATGTTTTCTCCACCGGACACGCTTTCCAAAGCTTTCTCCTCCTCCTCCACCCCTCCCACCGCCGTCTCGGGCCAGGAACGTACCTCACGGACGAACGCGTCCCTCGAGAAACGCGTCCTTTCGGATTCTTCGAACGAGAAGGAGGACGATTAGAAAGAGTCGCGTAGCTGGTTCGATTCGCGGTTCGAACGAACACGGAGCGGAAGCTTGGAAGAGAAAGTCGGGATAACAGGCAGGCAGGCAGACAGGCAGGCAGGGACGCGATAGAAATTCGCTGATTCGAAGGTTTCTTGATTGGCTCCATCCGCGAACCTACGTGCTCGTCACAACAGTTCGCACCGTAGCGGATTTCTGCAGCCTCGCACTTTCTTCGAGCCAGCTTCTCTTCTCCAACACCAAGTCCATCCGAACTTCCGGGCCAGCCTCTTCTCGCGACGCGAGTTCGATTCATTGATTCAGACGAAATCGGCACGCTCGAAAAAGCGTATCATGGTTGCAGGTGATTTCGCCATTCCGAGTTCGCGCTTGTTCTTTGGGAGTTGAGCCGGTCCAGCCGAGACTCACGGATCCCGTTGCTCAGTCCCTCTCCGTCGGCGACTTAATCCCTCGCGGGCGTCGAGGCTGCGGGGGTTAGGCGTGCACGTTTTGCCCGCGGGATTGCTGTAGAGCAGAGGGATGGCGGCGGTGGTGGTGGCGGTAGCGGCGGAGGGAAGGGATGGGAAGGGGTGCGAGAGGGCAGCTACAGGCAAAAGGATCTGCATGGCGGCTCTACCGCGTCGCAAATCACTTAAACTGCGGCTGGTGGAGCTACGCGAGGGCAAGCTCGACTCTCGGAAAGGAGGGGTGGCGGATGGTCGAGGGTGCAGAGGAGGTGTGCGAGGAACAGGGGCAGGAGGTGGAGGGTGATTATAAGACCGCTCGGGGTTGCTGGCTAGCGAGCTAGTACCATCCGTTATGACTATAAATCTAAGATAACAATAACGTCCCCCTCACCTCTGAGCTCCGTTCGCTTCGCCAGCTCCCTCTCTGTCTCTCACTGACTCGCTCTCTCTCTCTCTTTCTCCACCTCGTTCTCTTCTCCCCTGTGTCTCTCGCTTCCATCTACTCTCTTTCTCTCTCTTGCTTCCTCTCCGACTCTCTTACTCTCTATCAGTTCGTTACTCCCTCGTCTCTCCTTCTACGCGTACTTGCGACTCTTCGCTTCTCCGTACGTCCGCTGTAACCGAGAATCGTAACCGTCGCGTCGGTTCTTGGGGAGCATCAACGTACGGCCGCGAGCTGACCCGTTCCACGGCCATTCCACGCACGTGTCCAGGATTCTCCCCGTGTGCGCGTCACCGCGTCGACATTAACGCCTCCGCGTGCAACCGGAGAACGGACTTTCCTGCTTCTCGATTCACGCACGTACGCGTCGCAGTTGCGAGCTGCCGATCCGAATGCAGCGATCGGGATCGGGATCGGATTCGGGTTCAGCCGAATCGAACGAAAATCGTGCGAACGCGAACACGAGCGTGCGTGCGCGCGCGCCTCTTCGTCCGCGTTAAGCTCTTTGGAATTGATGCACACCGCGTGCTCGACCATTTGTGCAGCGCACCTGCGAATTTATCGATATTAGCCGGCCCGGCCGATACAGCTGCCGCTAACCAAATGGAACCGAATCCGGACCATTATTTAGCCGCTCGTTCGGGAAGAAAAGGGAAACGAGCGCGCGGGGTCGAAAGACGATCAAGCCACGCGGTTCGGGTCGCGTCATTTCCCCATTGCTGGCGATAGTAGGCTCGGTCGGATAACCGTTTTGTTTTAACGTTCCTCCCAGGTACGCTTTTAATTGGCCTTAATGCCGTAAACAGCGAGCGCGTTAATGAAAAGTACTTCGACGCTGCATTACTATTCGGTACATTAAGTCGCAAAATGAAATTCACAATCGATGACCGCGCTGGAGCGTCGGCGAAAGAGTAATAATGCATCGCGATAAATATGTATACGAGTTTATCGTAATAATGAGTTCACCGATTCCTGGCGGAGGGCTGGCAGAGGGTGTGCGTACGCTGGGGCTTGCGGGCTGAGGGTGCGGGGTTCTGTGTACAGGGATGAGCAAGGGCAAGGGATGGACAGAGAGACAGAGAGACAGAGAGAGAAGGAGGGAGTGAGAGGGCGTGAGAGAGGTGAAGGGTATGTGGCGACGCGTGTACTAGGGGAGGAAGAAGGATGAAAGCGGAGGTGACGAGGAAAAGGACGCGTATGTGCGTGGAGGAAGGCAGGATTGTGGGTGGTGTGGAAGCGGCAGCGCCGGGGCGGTGGTGGATGCGACAGGAACGGTAGGGGCAGGTAAAGTTGGTTATTTTATTGGAAATTTTGGCGAGTCGCCGCTCGAATTTGTGAATCGCGACTGTTCGATTGCTTTCAAAGGTAAATTAATATCGTGCCATGAACACGTGCCCATCCGATGCACTGATGAGCTTAATGAGAACGGAAGTAAAGAGCCGTGGATAAATGCTACTTTGATCAGCAACTAATTGGACTCCCGGGCAAAACACTAATTGTCGATGAGCCCAAAAGCAAGGGACGAACATAATTCGTCGTATTGACTTTGGTCGAGGCGATATCCGCTAATTTCGAAGGGTGCGCGAATCGCGATCGTCGAGTCGTCGCTTCTTCGCCGAATCTCAGGAGCCTCTCAAAACATTCGCTGTTCGACCGGTATCCAGAGAGTTCGGTGGAAGGGAAACCGTGGACGGGAGAACGATGGGGTCTGGAAACGGCAGACGCTGGTCGCAACGCGTCGGTCCAGCAATAAGGAAAATCGAGGAATGAAGAGCCGTTTGGGTACATCTGCCGCTGTGTCGTCCATCACGCTCGCTCCGAGGCCAGCTAATACAGGTATAATTACTCCTTTCTAAGATTTATTTTAATTAGCCTGTATATCTTGTGCTAACGAGCACCGCTCCGATGTACCATATACCGCTTTGTACTTCCCTGGTTCCGTCGTGCAACGTTTTCAAATGAGAATGCAACCTTTCCGCTCTTTTCCGCGACAGGCCGAGATCGATCGCGCGTCCGATCGTCCGTTCGTACGTTCGCTGCCGCGAAAGGCGATCGATTTACGGAAGGGAAGGAAAAAAGTGAAAGGTACAAGTTGGATGAGTAGGAAGGACGTACGAGGACGAGGGGCTGAGCAGTAGAAGAAGTAGCAGGAGAAGAAGAAGCGGAAGGAGAAGGAGGATGATGAGAGGGCTGGGGAAGGGTGGTGGGTAGTCTGTTCGTTAGGACGGTCGGTCGGTGGCGCGACTCGTTCGCTCCATTAACTCGTTCATAGGCGATCTAACGTCGTGGCGTTGTCTCACACCCCATAAGCCGGCACTAAATCAGCTGTAGCAGCCGCCTTACCGCGTTTCTCCGTGGCGCTTTGCCGTTTGGGTTTCTGGAGGTTGGAAGCGGCAAACCCGAAACTCAAGCGTAACGCGGGAAGGAGGAGGATGGGAGCGGCGATGCCGTTGGAAGATCGCTCGCGAATCCGTAATCGCCGTAAACCCGAGGACTTAGGTCGCGCGGATCCTCTATCGCGCGAGCGCCACCGTCCGCGCTCACAGGTACGTACGCGCATTTGTATATGCATCTGTATGTGTACACAGAAATGCACACGCACACGCGCCCCTTTCCTATCTCGTTCTCTTCTCGGCAATCTGTATTAGTTTCCCCGCGTAACCGAGAGAACGTACGCGAGGGGGGAATCGGTGCTCGCCTCTAGCCTAAATCTATATTTCCACTTCCCATAACCCGTATCTGTTCATCTGCTACCAACGAGCTAACCGGTGGCAGAAGCGTTTCGCGCAACCTTCCCATGCTCCTCCTTCTCCTCTCCCGCTCTCCTCTCCTCGCCACTGCTCTGCTCTGCTCTGATCTGCTCCGCTCTGCACTGTTCTTCTCTTTCACCTATGTACCTTTGCCTCCGTTCCCGGTTTCGTCTCTCCTATCTCGTATCTCGCATCTCGCGTCTTGCTCTCGCTCGACCTCCAACGCTTCGAACTCACCTCTCACCGACGACAAATCCTCGCGCGGTGCTCCTCCGGACCAGCGCAGCGCGACGCCACCAGCACATTTTCCTGAAATACGACGTCCCCGGGAGCATAAACGCCGTTACTATTCCCACAAGTTGTAACTGGTGTTAATTATTGACTTGATACGCGTACATGTGTACGTGTGTCTGCGTACGGCGCAGGGGGAGAAGGGGCGTTCGCCGCGCGCTTCCACGTACACTGGCGAACGCGTCGGTGGAGGCTGGGATACACACGGACGAAGGGGTGGCACGGAGAGCACGGAGAAGGCTATCGAAGATGATTTTGTGCGTGTACAACGAACGATAGAGGGAGATAGTGGGTGGTGTTGGCGGCGTCGAGAAAGGGGTGAGGTTGCAATGTTATTCGCGCCACGGTGCCTGCCGATATCTGATTATCGTCCATCTTTGCTACGATAACGCAAATAATTAAACGTTGCCCTCGTTATTTCGTTGACTGGGATGGGCCGTGAGTCGGGGGGTGGCGGGGCCTCGGGGTTGATTCAGCGAGAGGAGAATGTATCCGGCGACGTCTAGACTTCACGATCGAGCGTGGCGCGATTCTATCGAACGTTATCTCGACGGCGGACGAATCGAAGACGATTACGAACGACACAAAGGGACACGATGTCGAAGCGAAAACGAACGATTCTTGAATGCCACAACCGTGTTCGCTGCGATGCGTGATCAAACGCGTAAATACATTTGACCTTGGAGGGTGCTCGAGGGCCGACCTCGTAGGAGCGAGAGATCCGTCCGTCCGTTCGTCGTTTCGATTTGTTTCCCGAAAGGAAACTTCCAAGCAGACGGACTGTGTATATGGAACAGCCTCGGTTACGCGTTTCGTGCTATCGTACGAAGCATCCGACTAAATTGAAAGTTCCGTCTGAGAGGGAAATACATTTGTAAATGAAACAGTCATGAACGTATGCCCTGGAAGCCCGCGGCTATTCAATCTAACCGGGGTACAAAGCTAATAGAAATTCTACGTCTCTCGCATAAAGGAAACCGTGAAATAAAATCGAATGTGGATCCTCTTGCACGGATTACCAATAAGTTGAACGTCCGATGGCTGGATGTTCACCGAAGACCGTGCCGGCATTCGTGAAATCAACTTTTGATTCTTCTCTTGGAATCGCCGCGCTTCGCCTCGCCTCGCCTCGCCACCGCGTTGCTTTTCACATTCGACATCGCGCGTTGCTTTTAAAATGCAGTCGAAAATAACCAGCGACTGATCGATTTCTGAAAACGAACGGTAGCCGTTCGTGAGGATCTACGAAGCTTCGTGGTCGTTCGAATCGATACACAGCATTTCGGGTTATAGACAGTCGGATGATACGATGCTCAAGGTTCGCCAGAGTTAGTGTAATGATAATAATAAAGTGACGCTCTCATGATAGAATCGCGAGAGTGCTAAAGATAATTCAGCGTTGAAACGTTCACCCGGAGTCGGTTCGGTTCACCAATCCGTGGAGCATTTCGAGAAGGCTCCGAAGGATGGGACGCGAGAGGTAGAGTATCAGGACAAAAGAAGAAGGAGTGAAAGGGTGGAGGAGGAGGAGGTCGGAGTAAACGAAAGACGGTGAGTCTAGGCTCGAGAAATGAGAAACCAGAAGGGAGAAACGAGAAACGAGGAACGAGGGACGTGGTACGAGGGACGGGAGACGGGAGACGAAAAGAGCGAGTAGAGTAACGTTTTCCTGGCCGTGACACTGCCACGACGACGCTCGCTTCCCGACCTTTTTACCCTCGCTGCCGGTGACATATTTCTTGATTTTCAGAACAATGAGGCCATGAAGCAACGAAGGCGTGTAAGAGTGCGTGGCGAGCAAAGTATATTTACCTGATGCGCTCTGAGCAGCGACCGGTGCGGCGAGCAATCGGCTCATTCGGTATGCGTTTCACGTTCGAGAGCTTTTTCAGCCACTCTTTCCTCTCGAGTCGGTTCCGGTCAGGCGAAAACATTCGTAAAAATTCACTAACGTTCTCGGGACAGAGATCTGCATTCCTTCCAGCCGCTGACCGACGATCCGTTCAAAAACGCACACGCCGAAACAGTCTGTGCTCCCTATAGAACGTGAACTTCTGTCCGAGATAGAACGTTCTGTGAGATGCGAAAGAATCGGGCATCGAGGAACCGCATGCAGGTGATCGGTTCGACGCCTTCCGTGTCTCCGCCTTACGACTCGGCGATCGAACGATTTTTCCTTGAACCGAGTTCCTCCGTAATCGCAATTTTCTGCGTTCTTTTGGAAAGGGAGAAAGACGGACGTATATCTCTGGCAGACCGCGAACGATTCCAGCAATAAGAGGCTTCTGTTGGCGAAGGGATGAACTGCCGCGAGATGATTATTTCGAGCCTCAGTGGGATTGAATCCCCGTTGAAGAGTGCTCGACGGTGCGGCGGTCAGACTGGTCTTCGAGAACGAAAGATGAACGGCTCGGCTTCCGATCGCGAGGGGACTTTCCAATACCGTCTGCAAGATCACTTCGCTGCGATCAACAGCCTCTGACGAAATGCCATCGCCACCGCTACCGCCATGGCCACCCTGCCCACCGATCGTTATTTTCAAGTATTTGCTCACGCGATCGTTTTCTTGGTAGCAGCAGATTTTATGTTTCCTTGCGAGGAAAGATCCGTTCGAAACGCGAAGGAAGAACGGTGTGTGGAAAGGGAAAGAAGCCAGCGTTCCGGGCTGCTTAATGGATGAGCTAAAGTGTCGGCATTACGGGGATGTTTAATCGTAATGAGAAATCGTGTTTCCAGTTGGCAGAATGAAGCAGTCTGTAAGATCGAGAGACACGCCGCGATTCTATTTAGCGGTGCGTCGTTTGACGGGGTTTATTGGGGGTGCAACAGGTCGGGTTAGACTGGAGTGTGTTCTCTCACCACCATCATTAGTCAACGTCACCACCCAATTCTCTCTCTCCCTCTCTCCCCGCCTCTCTCTCTCACACACACACACACACACACACACTCCCTTTCCCTCTCTCATCTTTCTCTGGCGCGCGTCTGCCACGTATCTTCTGCGTCCGTCCGTTCGTCCGTCTACCTGACAGGCTGGCTGCCTACCCACCGATCTGCCTACCGCTTCCTGCATTTATTAGCAGCGGAACGCGAAACGTTGGACGGCTCAACGGCTGAGACGCTTGTTTTCGCGCGCGTGCTCCAAGCGCGGAAAGCAGCGCAACGTCCGAGTTACGAAAAAGCCACGGCTGTGCTTCGAAATCGTTTCCGTGATTCGCGAAAGAAATAAGTTGAGCGGAATATCTGGGCTCGTTAAAGCGTACGATGAGGAGCACGGTTAAACACGAATGCCGGTAACAAAACGGAGCCGACGGCCTCTGCTTCGCGTCGGATCGCGTAATCCCTGCAGGATCATCCCATTGTTGCTAGCCCACGTGTGGATAGGAGCTTTGTAGTTTCACGAGCAGAAGCCACGTTGCTGCGCCTTTTCCCTACCTTCTATTTCCTGTTTCTCCGGCTCCAGCAGGGGCGCGTTCTCTCTGTCTCGGTAAGTATAAGCTCTTTCCAACAAATCCACCGGCTCGTTTAGTGCCGCAGCGAGGATTAGCGGGAAAGCCTTCTTCTTGCGTCGCGAAACGCGAAGCTCCTGACCGCGTTTACGATGCGCGATCCACGATCCACGATCCACGCTACGCGATGCTCCTTGTCCTCTGCGCGTTAATGCACGCGTGTGCGGCTGCGGCGATACCTCCGTCTACTTTTGTTCCGAAAACAATGAGAGATCGGTATGCTCGCAGCCAAAGGTGTTTCACGGGCGATCCCTGTCTCCGATTCCGACTCCACGGCTTTGGAAGAGTCAGGGAAGCTCTCAGAAGAGGTCGCGCGAATCCTTACCCAGGAATAATAACGAGGAGGTGTTCGTGGCGGGAGGTAACGTTCGGCAAGTCGAGTGCGCGTAACGCGTTCTCGTTCCGGCCGTGGATTGCGTCAACGGGAAGGTTGAAAGCCGCTGTCAACATCTCTCAGTGGGCAGCGTTGTCTAGCTTGTAAACCTCGTTATCAACCACCGGCCATTAGGGGTCCAAGGCGACAAAATGCCGAGCAAAGTGCCATCTTTCCCAAACAATTACGGTCCAGGCTGTCGAGGGCCACCGTGCACGCGCGAGCGCTCGCACTCGCGCTCGCGCGTACCTTCCTTATCCGCTTGCCCGAATTACCAGCGCGGAGAGATTAACGACTTAAATCGTGCGCGTCAGAGTAGCACGCTTTCTCTCTCTCGAACAGATTAAAACGCGTTTAAAAGAACGCGTCGTTAAAAGCGCGAACGAACCGCATAATCGGGTCATGTTTCCCGTAGCACGGGGACAGGAAGGAAGAAAACGGTTCGCCGAGATGTTGCGCGATCGAGTCTCCATCGATCGCCGTTCGATCGAGGCCGAGCGGTATTTTTTTCCGGGTACGCGGATGCAGCTTTGGAGAGGGAGAACCGTGACGAGCGGACGGTTGTTTCCACATTAAAAAATTGGTAAAGTGGAAGTACAAATCATCGAGCGACTACCGGTTATTCGGAAATGTTGGATCGACCAAAAGAGACGGAGCGGGGGCCGCGGGGCGAGAGGCGAGGTTCGCTGGGTGGGCGGCGTGGGAGCGGAAGGGGGACGGGGTCGGGGTCGGGGGAACAGCATTTGCAGTAACAAAATGCGAAGCGCTGCACGCGTTAATTCCCGTCCATAAAAGCCATCGACAAATCAAACCTTCGACGTGATTCACTGCCGGCATAAATACAACTAGATCAGCGTGTGTACGAGAAACGTGGTATGAGCGATGGGTCGACAGCCGTTTACCCCGCTCTGCCTCTCCTCATCCTTCGTCACCCCTGCCTCTCTTGCTCGTCGCCCCTCTACCCCTGACCACCCTTTTTCTCTCCCCCTCTATCTCCCTCTCTACCTCTTTCTCTGCTGCACTCGCGCCTGCCCTCTTCCTCCCTCGCAACTAGCTGACAAAGCGGCTACGTCCCACTTTCGTAGCCTCGTTACCGCGATTCGACCGACCATTTCGTTCGAGCTTTTCCTTCCCTTTTCTTACATTTCGACTCTCCTCGCATCGTATCGCCGCGGGATGAGTTTCGTCGCGATGCACACGGTTGCCAAAACTTGCATCCGTCAAGGGGCCATACCACACGGACAGCATAGGATCCCGTTCGAATGGACCAAGTCGAGCCGCGGTCCCCATGGACGCGCTCAACAGTTTTTTAGAGGTTCCTCTGCGAGTTGTTGGCAAACGGGGTTCCAGATAGAAGCTGAAACCGCGGGTCCTCGACTGTCGGCCCATAATGGTCCGTGCCGGTTAAATAGAAAATAAAAGAACCGTATCTCGCGAAATCGACGGACAACGATCCATGATGCTGGGTTCATAGGAAAAGAAAGCTTGTTCGCGTTCGACACAGGACTCTCCAAAATCAAAGGGGCTGCGATAACGATGAGCTATCGTCGAAAATCTCGGTTTCGCTGTGAGACAGGGAGGCTCCGACAACGTTGTCGAATAGCTTGGAAAAGTTTGTCGCGACGCGCGAACGCGTAACGACGGCAAGGTGTTGAGAAACGAGACGATGAGGACGATGACGAGTTTACGGAGAGAAGGAAGCGATCGATGTCGCGTCGGTGTCGATCGAACCGTTCTGTCACCCGACGTTCGACACCGGACACCCTGACGCCCCTCGCCGGCTGCCCGCCACTCGCCACTCGCCAGCCACCACCCCCCGGCCACCCCTTGCGAATAGTTCGGAGGTATAATATGCGGCGTTCGCGGTGATTTATAGGCGCGTGATATTTCGATACAATGGCACGAGGTGCCGGAAAAGGTAGGTACGGGTGGGAGGGGGAGCAGGGAGACAGCGCGATAGAGGGCGGAAGGCGGTAGCGGGAACGGGGGGTGGAGGAGATGGAGAAAGAGAAAGGGTGGTTTCGAGCTGAGAAGTTAGCAATGTGTGTCTCGCCCGTGAAACGAATGTCCGCGTTTCTTGCGGCACGGACTCTATCACGAGGCTCCATACACAGCTCGACTGGTTCGGAGTGGCGGGACCGGGGAACGGAGAACGGTGAACGTTGAACGGTGAACGGTGTACGGGGATGAGGCGCTAAAGGGTGAGGGGCGAGCGAAACGGTAAAAGAGGGAGCCTGTTCACTTATCTCACCGCCCGTAAATAATAAAAATATAGACATTACGCGACCATATATCAAGCGAGCGTGTTTGGTTCGCTTTACGTTTAAGATAAATTCAGCCACCGCGACGTCGCCCCCTCGCCGCCTACCTCCGCCCCCGTGCTTGCCCCGAGGAACGAATTAGAAGAGAAAACGAATGGAACCGAACGAACAGCGCCGCTTCCTTTCCACGGACGTACGTGCATTCCTCTTCCGCGTAATCGCGATTTCGCGTTGTTCGGCCCGCCGCCGCCGACGACGATGATGACGAGTCGTACGGCCTCGCGGCAACGGCGAATTCAGGATCGAAGCGGTCAAATGCAAGGGAAAACGGCGAATCGAGGGAGATTGTTTGGAAACGGAATTGGCTTTCGCGCGCGCTCGCGTGCGGAGAGCGTTAAAAGACGAGATCGCCGGGACGTAGGGCGGCGAGGCAAAGGCATCGGCACTCCGCAGCCGCTTTATAAACTATTCCTGTTGTCTCCTTGGGTATTATTCCGGGTGCTGATTTATAGACGCCATTAATTAACGGGTGCGCCTTTATTCGGACGAAAGGGATGGACCTATTGCTCACCGGTTAGACGCCAATTCAGTGCCATTGTTCTTGCGTCGTTTGCACACGTACGCGTACGCATACGGACGCGGTCTCGAGAGCAAAGCGTGCGAATACGACGATAATTTTTCGCCGGTGAAATAAAGTGAGGAAAAGCGCGCGAGGGAACGGCGGCCGAAGAGGGCAAGAGGGCAAGAGGAAGACCGGGGAAGAATAGGGGAAGTCCGAAGTGGGCGGGCTCGCAAACGCCGTGAGAAATATTTTTCCACTCGCGAAACAGCCTCACCTTGTCCCCTTTTATCCTGACCCTCCTCCGCCTGCTCTCGTCGCGAGTCGCCAATTTTTTCCTCTTCTCCAGCCGCTTACGCTTTTCCCTTCGCTCGCCCTTCCCTTCTCCGAGCTTAATGTTCAACGGGTTAAGCCCCCGATCCCGATCGGTTGGCCGAACGTCCTTTCGCGCTAAGGCGCCAAACGGAAATGAAACCGAACGACCCGAAGAATATGCCGAGCAGACGGAAAGGAGAGCCACGGAGAACGGTAATTAGCAAGATGAGGGTGGAAGGACAGAGAGAGAAGGGTGGGGTGGGGGATGGAGGAATACGGTGCGAACCCTTTTCGCGGCAATTAGCACGCGGAAGGGTCGTTTGGTGCCGGTGTCGCGAGGGCGAAACGATCGTTTTATCCGAGGTAATACGATGCTCGGATGTTCGTTGCCGAACATACGTACAGGGGACAGGGTGCGGGCGACGTGCATTCGGAGATCGATTCGGACGGAGAATTTGGAGATCGGTGACGCTCGAAAAGCCACGGTCGCTCCGCCTCGCTGCTCGTCGATCATTTTTCTGTCAACCGGATACGCGGGGCCACGTATCGGACGATATATAATGATAGCTCGCTGAAATTTTCCGCGCATTATTCGAGACGTAACGCGTGCTCGTTGTAGCACGTAATTCGTCCGGATCGGTGGTTGACGGGTGACAGGTCTGACGCGGGCCAGCACGTGACATCTGTCAACTGTGAATGTTTCGAGCGATGACGGGTCGGCGCGGGCGCGCGCTGAACACTGGCTGACGTTGTTATCGAGCCGACGCTGCCGCTCCACCTAATGAGCTTCGACGACGGATCGGCCGCCGCGGATACACCGAAAGAAATACATATTTCGGCCTTCGCGGTGGTCGTTCTCAAAGGTGTAGGATCGAGCGAGTAAGCGATGCGGTGCGGCGTTGAGTCTCGCTGAAGCGTTCACGGGACGATGCAAACGCTTCGCTTTCGAGCGCACCGAGTTGTACAGCGAACGGAGAAAGGGGGAAGGAGAGCTCCGGAGACGAGGAGAGAAGGGTCGGGAAGGGGAAAGAACGAGAGACTCGTTATTTGTCACGGTAAGCGGCCTTTCTCGCAGTATTATTTCCCGCAAAGTGTTATTAACTGCTCTCATATTTCGCCTTTTTCTGCCGGCCGCTTGTTTCTCTTTTTTCCCTTTCGTTCTGTCGCCGCTCCCTTTTTGTTTTTAATCGTTAATAGCGCCCGTTCATTTCGGCGCTTAACCGCGGCTGTCACGCGTAGTCATTTAGCTGAAATATCAGTGGTAGGAACGTTACGTTTTTCCACGAATGCGAAAGCTACGGGACGCGAGCGCGCACTACCGCCCGGTCCGAACGCCGCTCCGGTTGACTCTATTTCCGCTCGCGGGACATTATTCCAGACCGAAGTCTGTACATCGGTTCACGACCACTCTTCTGGCCGATGCTTTGGCAGATTTCTTAAACGCGAACGCGACTGCCCGTTACTCCGAATCGGAAACGCGTTCGGGTCCGTGTCTTTGTGCGAAGGCGTCGCGTAGGAGGGCGCCCTTTTCAAGGATTTGCATGGTCCGAACACGAGGGATAAGAGGGCAGAAAGACGGAAAAAAGAGCGAGGGACGGCGGAGGTTTAGCGCGGTTCAGAGAGGAAAGGGAGAGAGGGAGAGATCGCGAAGGAAGAGAAGCTCGGTAAGCTGATAAAGCGGAAAGAGAGGCGGTTTCTGGCTACGGATAGTCGCAAATCACTTTAACTGCTCGCGGAACAGTTTGGAGCCGCTAATGGCGTCAAGTGTCTCGGATACCGCGGCTTCTGGTTTAGGTCGACGGTCGAGGGCCACCGGGATGCTCCGAAACGGCTCTTTGCGGAATAGCAGTCGCGCCAGAACCCGAACAACCAAAAGAAGGAGAAGAAGAAGAAGAGAGGGACAGTGGAACGATTCGGAGCAGCCCTCGGCGAGAATTTCGAAATCGGGATTCGATAAAGAAGATTATCCGCGAATGCTCTGATCGTGACGGGTAGGCGATTTTCGGCGACATTTGACGTTGTAGGTTCGTTTGTTCGTTCGTTCGTTCGGACCGTAACCAGCGTTCATGGCTGCAAGCATGTGACCGGTGGCAGCCACCCGGGTAGCTGTCCTGACGATATTGCCGGCGCGTAAGCGTTACCGCTCGAGCCACCATTTTCCTCCTCGTTGCCATCCCGATCCTGGCCATCCTTATCGAATCGCCGGCATCGTTGCGAGCTCTTCTCGCTCTGTCTCCGTCCGTTGTCGGAACCGAGGGGGCGAGAAGCCGAGGGGGCCGTAATGAATGTTTGTACACCGGCCATTAGCGCTTCGCTCGGAACACTGCATCCAGCAGGGTCTCGCAAAACCATTCCACGCACATGGGGTCCACCTTCGAGCGGATGTCGCCCGTTTCCTCCGAAAACAAAACGGAAGCTTTGTCCGACGATCAGTAAAATCTTTGCGATCGGCAGACCGACGCGACGACGCGGCAGCTATTCGCAGGGAGTCCGCGACGTTACGATCGACGCTGTTCCCCGATAAGAAGCACGATGCTGCGTTTCGCTCGCGTCGATGCATGCATACACATGTATTCGCACGGTCGAGCAACGTTCGCCTACCCTCCGGGCATTTGCACCGATAAAAAACAAGGACGCATACAAAAATGCTCTCTGACCGGTACGTGCAGGTGTAGGTGAGCAGGGGGTGGCCAACGTAGCGAGCTGAAATCGACATGATCGGTCGGCACAAAATTTATTTATTATTTTTGTCGTGCAATTTTGTATCGTGCCCAACTGCGGTGAAATTAAATTATTATTTTGCCGGTATAAATCATTGGTTCGCTGAGTAGGAGGGGTAAAAGCGAGTGAAGAGCGACGAGGCGAGGGGGAGGGAGCGCGAGAGAGCGAGAGAGAGAGTGAGTGGGAGGGGGTTGGGAGAAAGAGTTGGGGGAGGAGGTGGAGATAGGAGGGAGACGGAGCATCCGTTCGCTTTAAATCCCCGCAAATGAATATTTATATTTTCCATTGAATTACTCTTTCGGGGCGGCATAATACGCGTGAAATTGAAATATATTCGATAAATTATTTTATCGAGTATCGGCACGACTAATCGGTGCTATATTCCAGGGAAAATCCCCGAATCGTTGTCGGAGTAAAATTTTACGACGGCTGGATCGCGTCCGTGACGCGACGGCTGCCCCGGAGACGGTTGCGGAAAGTCTTTCGGTCCGTCGGTCGAATGAGTTTCGTCGCCGTGTTGAAGCACGTTCGGGAACGAAGGAGAAACGACCGCGATTCGGACGAAATAGTCGAATCGCGCTAAACTTTGCTCGATCTACATAATCGCAGCCACGCGGTGGGTTGAATTTGTCAGTGAGAAAAGTTTGTAAAGGATCGCGGGAGCATGCATAAATCGGTTGGACGAGTTTGTTTTTCCGGCGACGCGACGCGACGCGGCGGTTATCGCGACGACGCGTTCGGCCTCGGAACAATCGCAATGCGGCTCGATCGACGTTCGTACGCGCGAGAATGATTGCAGTTCGTAACTCCGTGTAAAAGCCCATTTCGCGATTTCGTAATTCGAAATAATTATTGGTGCGCATTGCGACGGCCATTATCGCGGACAAACAGTTTTATATCGTAAACAGACGCCATTAACAAAGAAGAATTGTTCGGTGGTTTCGATGTGCTCAGCAACAAAAGCACGGTCAGATTACACGTACCACCGATGTAACTGTCGTAATAACGAACTGCGTGGATTAATTTCGCAACAAGCATTGCGGTTCGCAAAATCCACAGTTTAATCTGTAGTCATCGTTACCGTGGCGAGACGATCGCGCGCTGCGATTCGTTCGATCGTCCGCGCGCCTTTTCGCGACGAGTCTCTCGCTCGTAGAGACGGAGAAGAAAGGGTGCCGGCGCGGTCTGACGAGCCGCGAAATAAAGAGAGGATGGAGCGACGGGTGTTTACAATCATGTTTGCTCTCGATCGCGTACGTGAGTGCACACGGGTGATGGAGGGAGGGAGAATCGTGTAAGCGAGGAAGAGAGAAGAAAGGGTGAAGGGGTAGATGGAGAAACGGAAGGAAGGAAGAAAGGAAGCTAGGGAGAGAGAGAGGGCGTGAGGGGGGCGGTGAGGGAGGGCGAGGATGGAGCAGGGTAAGGTGAGTTAAGCGTTTAATAAGCTTAATCACGCGACAGATCTGTGAGATACAACTTGCTTCGCCTCGGTATCTAGCCAGCCGGCAACCCTTCCTGCCGATCCCCCTTCCCACGATGTTTCTCTCCTCTATGCATGCCACCCTCGCCACGGCTCACCTCCTCCCTGCTGTACCATCTGCTGTTACTATTTTACCGGCGGTTCTACGAATGTACGAGTCTCGCCGCCACCCGTTCCGCCGCACCCAGTCCATCCGATACACCCCCGCGCCGTCCCGCACCATCCCTTGCACCTCCAGCCGGTCGGTCCACAGTCCTATTAACGGAAAACTGTTTATTGCCGGCGAATAACGGATCCGGGGGATTACGCGTGGATCGGCACTCTTTATCGCGGCCGACGATCTTTCGGGACGAGGTCGCGCACCGGGCAAACTCGAACCGGGCAAAGACGAGCTCCCAACGAGTTCGCCAGGGTGGCTCGACGGAGGATTTCGTGACGATCGCGGCGGCACTTTTTCTCCTGAGCGCGGCGAACCGCTGTTTCCTTCCGGTGAGTGCGGAATGGAAGGCGGCGATTCGAGGGATCGCGGTCGCAAGCTGATGCCGCGACTCGCGGATTCTGCCGAATAGTTTGGCAACATTGATCATTCGGCGAGAACGATGCCGGTTCCCTTTAACGTCGTTGCGTCGAACAATGAATAGAATCGGCCCGGATTCCGAGCGAAATTGCATCCGAAAGCGACGGAGGTTCTTTGAATGGCCGCGATCGATTCGTCTCGCAAAGTCGAGCCGATAATTCGAAGAACGCCGACAAGAGTAACGAGCGCGCTCGAGTTCCGTTCTTCGTCGAAAGATCGGTACGCGTTGCCGAACAGCAGAACACGGGACGCGAGATCGTTGTTCGTCGACTCGAAAAAAGCGGAGAAGCGGAAAAGCGGAATATCAGAGTGGCCGCGGCCGAACCGAGACGATGACATTAACCCTTTGACTGCTGAAAATTTCGAGAAAAACCGCGCACTGTGTGCTGAAATTTTCCACGGTGGAACACGTTTTAAACGGAATATTTCGTTATTATGATATGGCTAATATCGATTATTCAATTGTTTTAACGCTCCAAAACTGCGAACTATGTAACGAAACATATACATTTCAGTATAAGCTGAGATGATAATTTATCCGAAGACATAGGTTTATAACACACAATGACCGGCTGTGCCTGGACCAGTACCTACAGTGACGCGTGGCGCACGGTGAACGATATTTTAGAACGCATATATGAGTCCATCGCACTCAAAGGGTTAAAGGAAAGCTGGAGGTTTCAAAGGTTTTCCAAAGGCGTTTCGTTTTGCCGGGACGCGCGATTAGCTCGTCAACCGTGAGATAATCAAGGAAGACGGTCCGACGAAAATCCTCCGCTGTCGGTTTCCCCCCGGTCTTGCGCGATCCTCGCCCAGACCTCTTCTAGGGATATGCATATTTAACCGGTTGGCCTTTCTTCCCTTCTCGTCGCCAGCCTGGAGACGTTCTCACGAGTCGATCTTTCGGTCGGCACAGTCTGAACGATCGAATTCGAACAGTCACGCGATGGTCGTAAGCGGACGAAGGGGCCGGAAGCGCGAAGCGAGAGAAGAGTGGGTTCGCGCGAGCGACCTCGAGCTTGACTCGCGACAGCGAGGTGGGTGCAGAGGGGTGAGGGGTGAGGGGTGAGTGGCGAGTGGCGAGAGGCGAGCGGTCGTAGGTGTGCTTGCGCGAGGGTGGTGGCGGGCCGCGCGCATAACGGGCTAGCAGCATTGATACGGCCGGATCACAGCCACCGGACCAATGTATTTTACTGCCCCGAGGCTTAGCGCTATCGAAGCACGCAGTCACCCGCCATCACTCCGTGCACGGGTATGTAGTGACGGTAATAGTCACTATATCATTGGCTCTTGGTAATACCCTGGCTGCTGGCGGTGCTGCTGATGCTTCCCTTCGTCCTCCCCTACCCCCCTTCGATCGGCAGCCTCGTCTCACCCTTCTCCTCCGCTGCCGCGTAATGTTCGAAATGAAAATGAATGTATTTCGGATAGCGATAAATACCGCGGCGATTCGGTTGCGTCGCGCGAGCCCCGTTACCCTTCGCACCGTATCCACCCACCGCCACCCTCGCTTAACTTTACGCAACTCTGCCTCCGGCGAACAGCTGATCGTCTATCCACTGTAACCGCCGCCGCCGCCGCAGAATTTATCGCGCACTGTTGGCTCACCAATTTTCCTCGACCTCTTCTCCTCGGCCGTGGCTGTCGCCTCGTCTTCTCACGGACCGCCTGTGTTCCGCTCGCAAACATTCCCCAGCTAACCGGCGGTGGAGACGCGCGGCGAGCGGCCGAGAGGCTGAGAGAGCGAAGGCAATATGCGGTTCGAAGATATCTACGCGACGTCACTGAATCAGCCGCCGAACGTCCGATGCGGTGCTGCATCAACACTGGTCGATCGCGGTCTTATCCGACGCACCGTTTCCGCCTTCGTTTCCGGCATCTGATCTTCGCCGCGCCGACGATTTCGTACCCGTCTATTTGGTACGCGATTTCATAGAATCGAGCGAACCGACCATCGCCGAAAATTCGAGAGTCTCGCGTTGAAGCGGTCGCGTCGGAGAAAAGAAGTCGAGAGGAGCGGGAAGCAGACCGGGTTAAGGATCCGAACGGGATGGGGAGAAGGAGGGGTGCGAGGTGGTGTATCGATGTCGGTCTCGGTCTCGGTCTCGAGCTCGTCCTCGGACTCGGCTTGGGCCAGGGAGATTGATCCAACGTAGCATTACTTCTGGTTAGCCTCCGAGCGACGCGCTGTTAGTCTTCATTCCTCTCCACCTCTCTCGTAAGCAGCCACGAACCCCGGCTGCTCGCTCGATCGCGTCTAGTTAGAGCCACGCCAGAACCATCGGTCGCCCGCCGCGCTCGTTCCACCGCGATTATTTGTCTTTCCATTTGAAGAGTCCGAAAAGGAAAGTGAGGATCGTGAGCGACGGGTCGGAGGAGAGAATCGGTGGTCGGTGAAGGATCGAAGTGGAGCGAGCACGCGTTCCGGGGACAAGCAGTTTTTCTTGACCGCGTCGGAGAGTGTGCGGGAGCCGAGAGGTGCACGCGTGTCTGGTCTGGGTGTACGGCACGTGAAATCCGATCGTAATTTTAGCTGCACCGCGCCTGCCGTAACCTGCTAATCCATTCATACGCTCTCCGAGTTCTCTCCTCTCTCACTCTCTCTCCCTCTTCTCTCTCTCTCTTTCTCTCTCTCACTCGCCCCCTCTTTCTCTCTTCCTCTTCCATTCACATTCTCATTCTCGCATTCGCTATCCAGCTCTGCCGCCTGTACTCTTTCCCTCGCCATTGGTGCGGCGATGTACACACCAGGTCGGATATATCGGCCGGTATTTCAGCCGCCATGCGGAGGTAATGGATTCAGAAACGCGGCGGACACCGCGCGCCCCGTGTTAATAACAATCCATACTTATTGCCCGCATATTTTACCGATCCCCGCGCCCTGCCGCTTGCTACCGACTATATTACAACATATGGAGAGCATAAACTTTTATGGCTACCCTTCTACCGTCGCCCTTCCTCCTCCTCCTCCAGCTCCTCCTCCACCTACACCTACACCTCCTCCACCTTTCGCGCTACCCATCTAACGACCGACTGCCTGTATCCTGCTACCCCCTTCGCTCGCTATACCTCCCACCCTACACTCGACTGAAACCACCGACACCGGCACCCTCACGCCGCTTTTTCCATTTTCCTTCCTCCGTTCCGTGTCTACTTTCGCTAATTACGACGGGGAGGGGGAGGGGGAGGAACTGAGGGCGGTTAAACGGCCTCCCCGGCGGATCGACGTTCGGACGATCGACGTAACGAGCGAGCGAGTCTTCGGCACGTGTATAAATGGCAATGGGATGGCTGCGTGCTGGACGGATATTCGTCGAAATTACTCCGATACGTCCCTCGGGGCAGAGGCTGTTGCGTAAAAAGTCGCGCGTAAGTTTTCGTTGAAGAGACTGGCGGGTGGCAGAAATCTCGGTGAGACGAGCTCGAAGGGAGACGGAGCGATTCCGGCGAAGAACCATGGCGGAGTAAAACGTTCGAGGAGAATGGATGCGCGTTCCCCGGAAATTTCAATCGCGCGGGGCCGTCCCGTTGACGTCGCCCCCGGCAGCTTTTCGGGGCGCAGAGATGCGCGAGCCCGCGGGGCGGATCAACCCGATCGCAGGCATATTATAATTTATATCCGCGCCTCTGAGCAACGACTATTTGGATGTGAACAATCGGAGCGGCGACAATACGGGACCTTAAATCATAATTTGGTTAATGTGGAATGTAATGTCGATGTTGGCGGAAGCGTCTGCAGAGGTGTGGATAGGGGCGGACAATGAGCGAGCTAGAACGAGAGGACGTTCTATCGTTTGCTCGATTTCAGCCAGCCGACCGGTTGGCTGGCTGGCTCGCTGGCTCGTTCGCGCGCGCGATCACGCACGCCTCTGTACTCTATGCTAGGGATTATAAATCGCCGGCCAATGAGTGGCTTCCATTCGTTATCGTGGTGGTTGGTGCACTGGTTAGGCGATCATCGTTGTTTTATGCCCGAAAGGTCGATGAGAGAAACGGAGCACCGCGCTTGCCGCATTCCCCTCCGGCGTGCGACATCTTTTCAAGACACCGTCAACCCGTTTTGCTCGTTTCGGGTGGCCGCTCGAATGGATCGACCCGATTCGAACACGGCATCGAGTCGATCGAGAGCGTCGCTCGACCGAGAAGTAGCTGCTTCCGGTTGTACGGAGATCGCCGCGACGGACGCGCAGTGGCACAGGTCTGTGCATGGTCAGACCGCGCGAGCGATCTGGCGACGTATCTTCGACGCAAGCATCCTGTACTAAAGCCGCGTCCCCACTGCGTCGGAATTTGCCAATCGGCAAGGCCGCTCGGTGGTGGCAAACAAGTGTAGACGTGTGTGTCGGCTTAGGTCGCATGGCTTGAAAAACCGAACGGCATGCCGATCGATTTACCGACTGATGTCGGTGAATATCAAAAGAAGCCGTGCTGAAACCAGCGGTGGAGATGAGTGTCCGACAACATAGTCAGATTTTAGTTGCCGTTAAACCATCGAATGCTTTTAACGCACGTAACAATGATGGAGAGGGAGTGGACAAATCGGAAAGTTTTAAAGTTGATTGAAATGTACATACTAGGATCGTCCCAACCTATGGGAATGTCAAAATAAAAGTTATAAAGATAGGAATAAGAGGCATGATGGATTAGTGGAACTAACAGTGTAATCGTTTTTTAACTGCTTTCTTTCTGTTTGCAATTGTTACAAGCCGAGTGCTGAGAACGGCTTGCGCAGCCGAGGATTGATTTTTTAATTTAAAATTTGTTAGTTGCGGACGACCCGGTGCTTATTTCATCACCGGTAATCACTAGGAGGTTGGATGGTGTGGACGAACCGATGCTTATTTCATCACCGGGAGCCACATGATAGTTAGTAGTTTGGCCTCGTAACATTTTATATTTTAATTGTAATATATCTCGAGCGGTTGAAGCGTATTACTGTGGGTTAGCCCCGAGTTGGAAATTAGGAGATTGAATTATCTTATAAAATAAAAGTACTCAGTGATACAAAAGATCAAGGTACATGTATTGAAGTTAAAATTGATAACTTTACAATTGTTAAAGGTTTGTGTTTCGCGGTAGCTGAGTACCTACCCTCTCGGTTTTCACGCACTGAGAAATGCGGGGGTCGCGTTCAGAAGGAGTAGAATTTAAAATACTGCCTATCAGGAATCTACGTACTGAATGGTTAAAGCGTTGCTCGAAAAGGAACTGGAACCCGATCTTGCAAATATCTATCTCTAACAAGAACTAGACGTGTACTACGTCTTGTCTAAGCTCTAATTGCGTCCCAGAGCACAAAAACCAACTCCTTTTTATACCCAAAATTTTGCCTGAAAAGTGGTGGGGCTACGCATGACTTTCTCTAGTTTCTATGTAAAAGTCTTGCGGGTTATGTGGCCACGGAAACAATAGCTGCTTCCAGACGTATGCATATCAGAACCCTTTAGGGGAGTCAGAGTAAACTAAGACGGAAGACTCCGTACGTAACACAATTACTATAAATGCGGCTGCAGCAATTATCACCTGATCGTCACCGAAGATTTTGTCATACTGACGAGGTAGATGTTCACTACGGTGCCGATGAAATGGAGTCGTACCATACATATTGGCGAAGTCGATCGGCTAAACTCTTCGGCAGTACCAATCAGTGCCGATTGGTAAATGCCGACGCAGTGGGGACGCGACTTTACATATACCTACTCGTTCCACTCGTTCGCCCGAGAGGAATTGTCCGCAGCTCGATCGTTCCGTTTCGTTCTGTATTTATCCTGGCAGCTGCAAGGGTGGCAAGAAGAAGGTACCGGCGGGGTCCGGTGTCGCGTTCCTCTAGCTGCGGACGTTGTCGTAGCCGTGTACGGGTGCATAGTCCGATAATAATTACAAGTTACGAACTTGCCAGGGTCGGCGTTTCTCCGCGTCGTAGGAGGGTGGGTCGAAGAGGATGACAGAGGGTGCGCGCGAGCGGTGGTTGCGGTTCGGGGAGCGGACGCTCCCTATCGCGTTACCGGGTTGCATTAATCTCCGAGAGCAGCTAGTATCGGCGGACACCGGTCCTTGAGGGGGTTCCTCCTCGTTCGGAAGCGACCGGGACGGTGACCGGAACGCGTCTCGGGGGCCGCAATCGAAACGAACAGCATCGGGGAACTCCTGAAGCAGCTTCGCTCGCGTTTCACGCGCGTCGCTTTCGCACGCGTTTCCATGCACGAACATCATCGAGCGGGCCGCGGCCGCCTCGCTTTGTCGCGCGAGTCACCAGCAGCGAGACGAATGCGGAATCTCGAAGTGGATATTATCGACCGGCGTAATTACGCCCGGGGAACGCGTTATTGTCTGATTGTGAGCGACCGGGTATCGAGGTAATCGAACGTCTCTTCTTCTTCTTCTTGTTCTTCTTCGTCGTCTCCGCTCGATGAAAACAAACGGAAAAATGCAGGTTGGAGGGGTGGAGTGGAATGGAAGTGTACAGATAAATAAGGAAGATTCGGAAAATGGGGGGATTTCGATCGAGGTTCTCGTTCGAGCGGGAGGCTTGGCCATCGGGAAACGTATTAACTCGCAGGCGAATCGGTGTCACTCGAAAGCTCGCTGGTCGGCTGCTCGTACGTGGCTTTGAAACGGTCGAGGGCTGCGCGCATAGAGTTTCATCTTGGGAGATTACGCGAATCATGATCAAAGGGAAACGACGAAGAAACGAAGCTCGCTAACGCACGACGAGCAGGCAGGAGGATGGGGGCGGAGGCGGAGGTGGAAAATAGTGTCGGGGGCGAGGGAACGGGAGCGCGAAGCGAGAGAGGAAAGAAAAGCAAAGGGAACGGGGGGAGGGGGAGGGGAGGGGGAGTGCGGAAGGTAAATGGAAAGGGAGCGAGAAAGGGGGAGGCTCGCGGGATTCTCAGTTGCGGGTACGGTGGCGGCGGCGGTTATTCCGGTTTTTTGATATCGGCCGGTTTTCGCGGTGGTAGCAGAGTATCGAGCTAACAATTAATTATTGGCGGCGCTTCAGAGGGCTGCCGGCAGCCGTAGTTAAACATTACGCGTTCCATATCTTACTGTGCTATCTAATCCCCACGGGGGCTCGAGCGCTACTGCAGTAATCTCGTTTAATTGCCGGCTGTAGACGCGAGAGTCCCGTTCAATTAGTTTTTCAAATAAACATTAGTTTCCTTAACACGCGGCGCCATAACGTGGCGGAGGATGAGGACGAGTACGAGTACGAGGACGAGGACGAGAACGAGGATGAGGAGAGACTAGAAGCAGTCGATAGGGGAAAGAAGATAGGAACGGTCGAATCGACAAAGAGAGGGAGAGTCGTGGTGAGTAGGGTGGGATGGCGGGGTCGGGGGCGGGAGTAGAGGGAGAAAGTCAGCGGCGGAATCGAAGGTGCAGCGAAAGAGGAGGAGGAGAATAGGTGATGCGGTCGGAAGTCAGGTCGGTGTAGGTGTGACGGAGCAGAAGGGTGACGGGCTGGAGGTGGTTGGGTTAGGTAGGGAGGCGGCGGCGGAGGGTGTTGGGTGGCGAGGGGTGGGGGTGGGGATGGGGGTGGTGTCGCGGCCGCGGGGTAAGTAATTAACGACACATTTATACGATATCGGGCACCGGCACGGGCACGGGCGCGGGTGCGCGGCGCGGTACGGTACGGTGGAGCGCGAAACGGTGAAGAGACACGAACGAAAGCGGCGGTGTGGCGCGGTAAGAGACACGCGCGACGGCCAGGGGGCGGGAGGAGGGAGGGGGGCAACCTACGATCTCGTTCCTAGGAAATGCCCCGCTAATGGGAAGCTATGCGTTCGCCGATAGACGAGAAACCCCGACTCGACTCGCGATCGACCCGCGATTCGAATCCCGATACGCGGCGCGATCGCTCGGAAGAACCATTTTTTGCCTGCTTTGACAGCTTCGCGAGACCTTTGCCGTTCTGCTCGCGAGAAAAACAACCGGCTGCTGCGCTTTCCCTTTCTTCTTCTCGGTACATTCGCGAGGCTGTTTCGGCAGGCTGCCGGACAGGGTTAGCCGGCATGGCGGAGGAGAGGAAAGGTGGGAGGGAGGGAGGGAGGTGGAGCAAATCGGTGGAACGGTGGATCGCGACGCGATGCAGAACAGAGAGGGCAAAGGGACTCGATCGCGACTTTCGCGAAACGCGCTCGTTGCTCGGGCGGCTGGTTGCGGTGATGCGGATTATTCACTAATATGATTTACGACGTATTACCCCGACGTGCTAGTGCGCGCGACTCACAATGCGCACATAATGTGAGGCATAATTTATTAATTTTACTAATGGCTCCTGCCCATTATTATTGATTTCGGGCCGCGCCTCGTTCGGACGGCCGCTGATTTATCCCGGTCGTTATCGGCCCCGTGTTAAATCGTCCGCGAACCAGGAGCCGCGAGAATACAATTCGACGCGACTCGTGTACTTTTCCTTTTCCATTGCGCGCTGTTCGACCGACGCGTTCATCGATGCGAGAACGGCTATCGCCGAAATAAACTGGACGCCTGCCCGTTTATTTGCAGCCCCGCGACTCGTTAAAACGCTTCTCCGTCGAAGCACGCGAAGAAGAGGAAGAGGAAGTGAAGGAAGAAGAGGAAGAATAGGAAGAAGAGGAAGAGGAGGAAGAAGAGGAAGAAGAGGAAGAAGAGGAAGAAGATGAAGAGGAAGAAGAGGAAGGTGGAAGGGTGCCGTATACCCCGTCGCGGTCGTTCCATTTCGTTTCGCAGCGTTCGCGGGCCGAAGGAAGAGGCTCTCGGACGAGAGAGCGGCAGAAGCCGCGACGCGCGAGGGAAGCGAAGGTCGGAAGCGCGTCGACGAAGGTCTGTCGACGCCACGTTGTTCGAACGACCGGCTCGACACGATATTAAAACATTAAAGTAACGTATGGCAGCGAGGAGGAAAGGAAGGCTGCGGTCGACGCGTTCCGATCCCTTCCACCGTTGCCGATCGCTGGTTCGAGAAAGTCGCGGGTCGTACGCGGTCCTTGGTCGTATGCATGGACGCGTTCCAGTTTCCGTGTCGCGCCACCCTTTCCGAGGAACGCGAAATGTCATGGAAATCTCGCCGGGAATGAAAGAGAGCCGCGGCGTTTTCGGACCTCGAAAGCTGCCGCCGCGAACGGTCGCGCGGTTCGCGGAGACGGCGCGGCAGATCGCATCGCGCGGATCTCGTTGAAGAGAAACTGTGGGCGGTAAAGGGAAGGAAAGAGAAGCAGCAGGCTGGGACACGGAGGAGACATGGGCTCGATATCCGTGCTCCCTTTTTCTTCGCCCTCCGTCCATGCCGCTCGTCCGTTTTCCGTCCAACGCGCCAATCTCCCTCGTCGAAAACGTTATTGCCTGTTACTCGCCTGCCCCTGTTCCCACCGCAGTAACGGTTTTCTTATTAAAGACGATGCGAGAGAACGAGCGAGAGAACGACAAGGAGCGCACGGTCCGAAAAACTGAGACCCGCGGAAGCTTGCGAATTCACCGAAACCGCATACTCGTGTTTCTAGCCGCGCGCGGATGCGAGTTTGCTTCGGCTGTGCTCGGACTCGCGGGGTTCAGGACCGGCTAACGAGCTATCCGTAGGTAAACGGTAGACGATACAGCGAGTCGCGCGGATCAGATATACGGTAACGAGGGAATTATATTACTCTTAGCCGATGAACCTTTGATGATTCCGTTTGAAGTCGGTTCGGCGAAAGGAGAGGCGAAGGCAAAGGCGGAGGCAGAAGCGGAGGCAGTGGCAGAAGCAGAAGCAGAAGCAGCTGCGTGGTTGGCACGGACCCTGGCGTGGCGCGTTACGAGCTCTGTCACCCTCGAGTTGCCGGGTAGAGAGAAGGGTGAGCTGCTCTCACAGAGAGATTACACGAACCTCTCGAGTACCGGGCTCCCAGCTACGTTAACCGCAAGCTGGACGGCCATTATTAGCAGGAACCTTGTGCGCGCGGATCTCCGGTAAGCCGTACGTCGTTGAATAATTAGAATGCCGCACGACTACCGGTAACCGCCGCCGCCGCCTCCACTGCCTCCGCCGCGCGGCCAAACACGCACGAAACGCGCTACCTCGGCTTGCCTTACCCACGCTTTTCCCTCCGCGCGACACACTCAACTCCTAATTTCAAAGGCCGAACACCGTCGCTGCACGAGACATCGGCTCGCGT
Organism: Macropis europaea; assembly: GCA_916610135.2. NCBI lineage: Eukaryota > Metazoa > Arthropoda > Insecta > Hymenoptera > Melittidae > Macropis > Macropis europaea. The sequence goes on from OU744344.1 coordinate 27,338,761, forward strand.
TACGGGCGGACGCTCTTCCGTGCGCGTCCCGCTGCCTCTCATCCTGACCCGCAAACGAATTTCGTTCCTCGAACATCGAGACATCGCATCGCTCCAAAACTGCCGAACTTGTCAGCCAGAAGGGGCGCGATTCGTTCTCATTGTCCTCCGCTGCTCGTACGCGCTTACACGCCGCGCAGCTTTTCCGTTGTAACGTCGTAGCAAGAGCATCGACGGTCCTTTTGATCCTTTGACGCGCGCACAAAAAAATACGTGCTTCCTTCTGTCGCAGGTTTCTCCCGATGAGCGATTCCTCTGCGGGAAAAAATTCCATTAGTCTGCCAATACCTAACGGGTGAACGGGTGGCGTTTGACGATTAATTATCGCAAAGCGACGCGCGTTTGATGTCGAAGGAAACGTTAGCGGATCCGATTGATCGGTTGATTTAAAGGGACGGTAAGAAGGCGCGGGGATGGGCTGGGGGGTGATCGAGGGAGCCTGCGGGCCCTGTGTTCGAGGGTGAGAGCGCGGATGCAAAGCGGAGAGAGTGGCTCTATTTCGCGGCGTTCTCTCTTCTGTTCCCTTTCGTTCGCCTCGACGGACTCCGACAGCTCTTTCATCTGCGGATGATTACCTGCTGCTCCTCGTCGGTCTAAACAGACCAACCACCTCCCATCCTCCCATCCTCTAACGCCGACCCACCATCCCTCCGCGCCTCCCTTCCTTTCCATTTTCGATTCCGTTTCGGAATTACGGCCGCTCGCTCGAATAGGAAATAATTCACGCTTTCTTACCGCGTCGAAGCAGAAGCAGCGACACGGAATCCGGAAACGCGTTCGATCCAATACGATGGTCCGTGACCGCGGCCCGAAGCGGCGGTCGGAGGAAAAGAAAGACGGAGATGCGACGGCGGTTGTGGCTGAGGGGAGACCTTCCCGCCGACGAGTCGTTCTTAACGTTCGCGTCACGACGTTTCGCGACAGCCAGTCACAATTATGCAGCGGCGGAAATAACGTTTGCTCGGCTGAGTCGCGGGCTCGAATATCGTGGACCTGACACATATCACTTGGTCGCGTGACTTGCCCCGTTCTTGGTTCCGTCGTCTCGCGACGCTGCCTTAAACTCGACGCGAACTTTCCGACGCGGCGCAGCTCAAGCTGCAACGTGTTGCGCGATGCATCGACCCTCCGCCGAATTTCGATCCCGCTTTCGTCGTTCGCGAGAAGAAATCCGTAGCTCGTTCGTTTCGATGCAAGCGAGTAGATACATACTTACGTACGTTCGTCGAAGGCGGAGGCGCTGCCGGATCCTCCGTGCACCGAGCTCCGGGCTGCGAGCCCCGAGCGTCGAGTCCTGGCACTGTTACATAAAAATCGGGAAACCGCTCGCGGCCGGGACAGAGCACAAATCATTGTCTGTCGTCTCGCGAAACGAATGTTGCCGCGACGCTCGCCTCCACCGGGACGTGTGCCGAGCGCACGGAACGAATCTACATCATTCTGTCGGTCCAATGGACCGAAAGATGCTCTCCGCCCCTCGCCGCGCCTCGGTCCCGGTCACTCGGACTCGCGAATCTGGCCGGCCGATCGGTTTCATCGTTCTCCGTCAAACTCGTCCGAGCGGAAGATCGACTCGCGTTCGAAAAACTAGAAATTACGGGGAAATGGCGCGGCGACACGCGAATGGCGGAACGGATTGTCGGATCGGAGGTAAGGGGGCTAGCGAAAGACACTGCATTTGAAATTCCAAAAGTTTTCTGATAACGTTCCGATCCAACGACCCGGTACGTCGAAGGATGCTGCTCTTCTCCGCGTTTCTTCCTCTTCTCCTTCCTTCCGTCTGTTTTCGTTCGCTGACGGTCGAACGAGATCACCGTTCCCCTCGTCGTCCTCCGATCGGCCGGACGAGTCGGCCGAAACGTTTTTCCAACGGAACAGATTCCTCCTATCTTCGCGGCGAACTCTTATCGAGCCGCGTATCATTCACATGTGTCGCGGTCAGAGTCGATGGAACGAGAGACCGAAGAGATACATCGCGAATACCGATTCGCGATTGCGGAGGCGGAACGCGGGGAGCTTAACGAAGCGAGCGCGGGCCGTTTCGATCGAAACGGCTCCGGAGTCCTGCGGGAAGGATCAAGAAGAGGCTCCTGAATCGCCAGTCAGCCACGAGGTAGGAAATCTCGAAGAAAGAGGGGTTCGCGTCGAGGACGGAGGAACCGAAGAAGGACGAGGGAAGCGGATAGCGGAATTTAGTCGCGAAGGTGCAGAAGGAGGAGGTGGCGGAGGCAAAGGAGGAGGAGTAGGAGCGGAGGACGAGAAGACACGAGATTCGGGAATCCTACGGACGACGGAAGTTTCCTTCTCAAATTAACCGGCTCGAGAGACGCTACGTAAACCGAGATTATTATAATCTCTCCGAGGCTCGACTGCGGTAACATTAAACGAAGAGACGTGCCCTTTGTTTCATAGTCTATACGGGATTGCAGATACGTGGGCCTAAAGCGGAGCGAGAAGAGAACTAGTTTTAGAAGGACGTCGAGGGAGGGATAGAAAAGCGCGAGGTTGGCCAGCAGCTTTTCGACGGATTCTCGCGCAACGAGAGGCGAATGCGACTCGAGGCCACGGAGTTTCCGTAACGAGGCAACGGTAAAGAATTTTACGAGACTGTGGAGAGCAAAGTTTGCGGTTTCGAGGGATCGGTCGGAAATTTCGGCTTCGCGTGTGTTGGCTCATTGATGAATTCGGTGGTGCCGGGACGCGTAATAACGGATAATGCAGGTATCATTAGGTGGCGCGATAATAACCATCGGCTATGCAGGTTCAAACTCCAAGAGCAAATTTGCCGAAACGGATTAGCGATCGCGTTGGTTTGAAATCGTATCGCGAAACGGCTTACCGCTGCTCGATTCCGTTCCAACGAATTTCATATCGCCCACGTGAAATCGTACTCTTCGGTTTGCCGCTGGTTATCCACGAGCAGAGACGCGTCGTTTCTGGCTTTACGCGAACGAGCAAAATTCCGCGGCGGTCGGGGAGCGATGGCGGCGGTGGGGGCAGGGGGGCGTTGGAATAGTAACGAAGGCGTCCTCGTCGATCGGATTCAAAGTCGCCGGAAAATTATAAATCGCCGACATCCACTCCACGTTTGTTTCCGTAAAATGCACAGCGGAGCGACCATCTCCGCGCATTCCCCGCCTCGCTTAATCCCGGGGTATTTATTCGCGTAATAATAATAGTAACGCCGTCGGAACATTTTCAAGAATTATTGCTGTTCTTGCCAGCCACGATAAATGAGTCCGGAGGATTAGCTAAACAGTGGCTCAAAAATGTTATTATATAGCGACATGAATATTCATCGGGTCGCGAGTACGCCGAGTCGCTTTTAAAACGGTTCACCTCTGGTTGCTTCTCCTGATGTTCACCGACCGAGCACGGTTCTATTCGACGCGAACTGCGACGTCCGGCTGATACGCGAACAACCCATCCGACGTTACCGCCGAAGCAGATTTTCCGAGGGGTAAATTGTTGGTGGAAATCACGCGAAACGGTTCGTGTAAAACAGCGACGCGATAATTGCCGGAGCGAATTCGGAGACATCGAGAAGAACGGCCAATAAGGAGAAGCACGTAGAAGGCGTGTCCGGCATTCTCAGATCCGTCGCCGCGGATCGATGCCTTACCGCGATCGATTAATCGAGCTTCCAACCAATTCCAAAGAAGTGGCCACGGGAAACGTACGCGTGGTCGCACGAAATGTCGATTGAATTTACACGCATGCGTGCGTGCGTGCAAGCGAGCATTGTCGGAACCGGTGAAATATCGATTAATTAAAAGGTGCACTCGTTAAACGGTATTACACGTGCGATTGATATTTTTACCGAAACGTTCGGTAATCGCGTTAACGCGGTCGCCGAATTTAATTTGCTTTCCGTTCGTTGTACTCATTGCTCGTCACCGTTCAGCCCGCGAATCGATCTGAACCGACGAGCAACGAGTAACGAGTGGCGGCCGGAGTCGCGTCGAAGGTAGGCTAATTAACGGTTGGCCACTGGTTTTGCGCGCGATGCACACCACCGACCGTCCACTCGTGACCGGTCATTCTCCGAGTTTCTTTCTCCTTCGTTTTGTCTCTCCCCCTTTCTATCGCTTTCCTTCGGACCGATCGGTTCCGCGCGAATGCAACGTCGGCGACGCGAATCGCGTCAACAGGTATCGACGAATCGATTTCGCGGAGATCGGAACGAAGACGCGCGGAAGGAACGCCGCGGAGGAGACAGCCGATGGAAAGGATAGACGCGCGAGGCGGAAGCGGCAAAGGAGGTCCAAGCGGTTCGATAACGCGATAAGGCGAGGTTAAACCCGTGTTTGGCGGGCAGGTTATAGGTTAAACGGTGAGCTAGGGGGTGCAACAGGTCGCGTGAACTTGGGTGAATTTTCTGTTCCAGGGCGCGCTGTCTGGCCCTCCTGCATTCCCCTCCCCTTCTCGTTTCCTCTGACCCACCCCTTCCTCTCGACACCCCTCGCCTTCCATTCTCTCGCTTCCACCTTCTCATCCTCTCGTTCTCTCGCTCTCGCTCTCGCTCTCACTCTCGCTCTCGGTGCTATGCCGTCATTAGTCAATGTCGACGCTCCTAGCACGTGGAGTCCCGCAGAATGCACCATCTGCTTGATATCCTCCTGTATTTCCGCTACAAATCCGAGCTACGGATTTCCCGTCGCGAAGTCACCGACAGCGTTCTCTGGTTCGTGCCGATGTTTCGCCTTTCCACTCTACGGAACTTCTTAGCTTTCGATTGTTTGATGACGGATGTTCGATGGGACGTTTCGTTGGCTCCTCGACCGATAAACTGAAACTCGAAGAAGAAGGCAAGAAGTCGGTATACGGGCTTGCCAATGCGGAAAAATTAGGAGGGTCGAAAGGGTTGGCGAACAGCCCTGAAATTTAAGCAGCCCTTGCTCGTTTGCTCGCTCTCTCTCTCTTTCTCTCTCTCGCTCGCTCTCTCGCTCGAAGAACAAAGCTTGATTTATTGTAATGAGTTTGCAGGAGTTAAGAGGTCCTCCGCCTCATCTCCCCGTTCGCCGTTCCCCGGCCGCTCAGCTCGATATTCAGTCTGGTGCGGTTTGATGGGGATCCTCGGATCAACCCCCGTCATAAACCCTTCTTAGCAGCGACCGACACCCTCGTAGCCCCCTCTGAAATATGCATGAACCTTCTGCATACTGATTGCGTTATTTGTATCACCTACGAGAACCGAACATCGCGATCGCGTGTACTTGGCCTCGACAGCGACACTCGCGACGAGTATTTAAGCATCCGCGCGTTTGCCTGGCAATCCTCTACGATTCTAGCCTCGATCGAGCCTCGCGTATCGCCGAAAAAACTGAGAGACGAACGCCGGAGAGCGATATCGCGCGAGTCGTTTCGCCGGCACGTCCGGCCGGAATTCGTTTTCGGGCTGGATTTCCTCCCGAAAACGTTCGATTCATTGAGAACTGACGGGGGAGCCATAATTCCCGTCTCGGTTTGACATTAATGCCTCCCCTACTTCGTGCTCGGCAGATAGGCGAGGGGGTTAAGCTCGCTGCGACATATTTATGGAGAGGACGAGATGTTATCGGGCACGAGAACCCCGGGTTTGTCCGATCGCGCTGCGAAATCCGCCCTTCCTACGATCTACTTCGCAATTATCGGGCACGACGTTAATATTTGACCCAACGCCAACGCCAACGCCAACGCCAACGCCAACGCCAACGCCAACGCCATCGCCATCGCCATCGCCATCCCCATCGCTATCGTCCTGTCTCGAATTTTCGAAGACGCAACTTTGCCTCGATTGCTCTCGCGAGAGCGCCGCGCCATTGCTTTTTAAATGGATTCGTGCAGATACTAATGGACAAAGACCGAACGCAATGACGAACCGAATTGCTGTAAACAGAGTGGACAGAGGAGACGGTATCGACGCGAAACAACGACGGACACGATAGGAACGGTGTCGACGGCGACTACGAGTTACTACGACTACGACGACGGTGGCGGTGGCGACGACGAAGACGATGTCGGGGAATAGCGGGTCGAGGTGCGTGTAAATTAAAGGCGTCATAGATTTTCGCGGTAGCCCGCAGGATCAGGGCCTTAGATTTGCGTCCGGCAGATTACCCCGGGGGTGAAATGGGACAATGGGCGTTAGTCTGGGCCGACGGCGTATAAATAAGGATCCCCAGGAAGCTTGTGGGGGTAAGGGGACAGCAGGCAGAGGAGATCCTCGGTTGGTAGCGACGTGGTAGCCGAGTAGAAAGCCCGGCTAGTGCTGAGACCGGTCGGCCGTCCATCTTGGCCGTCGCCGTGGCGGTCCTTATCTGCACTCACAGCTCCGCTGCTAGACGTCCGGTGATCTAGGGCACTTCTCCTCCCCCTCCCCCCATCTCTCCCTCTTCCTCTTCCTCCACCTCCACCTCCACCTCCACCTCCATCTACCCCTCTGTCTCCCCGTCACAGTCTCCCTTTTCCTCTGTCTCTTCTTACGCTATAGAGCGGAGAGATTACTACTCTGTAGCGCATCTTCGAATTCGCTCGGGTTGCAGCTCTCGTCCCTTTCCAACTCCTTAATTGCACCGAAGGGTAACGTTGCGTCTCGCTGCGTTCTCCGTCGATTTCGAAGGCGGGGTTAAGGTCAGGACTGACAGCGTAACCAACATTTCGTTTAATGCCGTTCATATGGATCAGCGGAGAACGGTAGGAGGGCGCATCTGCATTTCGATTTGCATCGAGCTGGTATTTACGAGGACGAAGGATGCGCCGCGTACACCGGAAATCTCCTCTCTCTCTCTCTCTCTCTCTCTCTCTCTCTCTCTCTCTCTCTCTCTCTCTCTCTCTGTTTCTCTTTCCCCCGACGCTATCTCGCTCTCTCCTTCTCTCTCAACCTTCCTCTCCTTCTCGAAGAAAAGTCGAGAGGGCTTGTTCGTTCGGAACATGGGATGGTTGCGGGTCGAGCTGGTTGAGAACATGAGAGGCGGCGAATTGTTAGCGTTAGCGACGAGCAGCGACGATAGCCCGTGATCGCCCGTATTTTCGCGTGGAAAACTGCCCTTGACCGTTCACCCGCCTGCAATGAACCATCGTCGATCCATTATTCATAGAATGCATGTTGCGAGTACTTTCGCTCGCAGGTTGCTGCCTACGCTCGGTCGGTGCGAGTCTCTCGGTCAGACAGGAACGCGGAAGGAGCAGTGAGGAAGAGAAAGAAATGCGAAAATGCGGAGAATACGGATGACCGATGACTCGATGGAAGGAAGGGCGGAGGAATGGGCGTGAGTGAAAGAGGAAGCCGGAAGGTTTTCGGTCGGACACGGAGGATCGTGGTGAGGGCCGACACGCGTGCGGTTCCTTCGGGGAAGCAACCTGCAACGGAGTCCCGTCGCACGGCCGTCTGTGCATATCGAATGAACGATGCTCTCGAAGATCTCGGTCGGTTCCTCGTGAAATTTTAATCGCGCTGGCACGTACTTATCGCGCGTCCCCGACACGCAGAGATCCCGTCCGTGCATCGTTTGCCTTTCTCCGTGGTTTCTCGCCCGAAAAGGACTCGGCCACTGAATATTGGAACTATCCGCTCGGAATTATGGAACGGAAGGATCGCACATGAACCTTTGAAAATCGAGAGCTGCGCGATTCTGAGGGAATTCAGTCGGTGCTGGAGAAACGTGGGTGGCTGCCTCGAAAACGCGAGAGTCCCTTCGAAAGGATACCTCCAAGTGGTTACCTCTCGAAGAGGCGGATGCGATGGCGAAGAAGGTTGCAAGGAAAGCCGGTGCATCGTTCGGTGGAAGGGCGAAACGGCTTCGCTATATACGGTATCTTCTCGTACGAATACACCAGACAATTGAACTCCTCCCGTTTATTGCTTCTAATTAAACGACCGAGATATTTCTGGTACGTTTCATTAGCGTAGAGTCGAAGCCGAGGCAGAGGCAGAGGCAAAGGCAGGGGCAGGATGGTTAGAGCGATACATTGCCACGCTTTTCTTCCGTCTACGGGCAAGAAAATTTGATATTCGGCTGCTCGCGCCCTCCTACCTCGCCGCGCGTCTCATCTTAGCATCCAGCCACTCGTCTGTTCTCTTTGACACGCGTTTTCATTTTCCTCGAAGCATCGAGACGGACGGCCCCTTGCGAAAAGTCTTGTTACCACGAAATGCCTCGAAGCGAGCAGCGTTCTCGATATTCGGTTGATTTCGAAACGTTCGTCTCGTTTTCGACAAAGCTTGAATCAGCGATGATTGCACATCCCCGTCACGCTGCCCTATGATCTCTGTCCTAACCCCTTCGTGGAAATAGACCAAGTATCGTTTCGGTGCGTGCCTCCAGTGCGGAAGCTGTTCGTCACGGTCCGGATAATTGGTCGAACCGTGATTGCACGCGCGTGATCATCGGTCGGAATAACAATGACGATGAACGCACCCCGCACCTATCCCGTTTGCGTTGCTCGATACTTCGTCTGTTTTTCCTCGCTGGTTATTCGTTGGGTCGGTCGCAGGAAGAGGCTCGAAACGTGAACGGTGAACGGGTATGAGTTTTGATAACGCGTCGCTCGTCCTTGGCCGCAGCGTGAAATCGAGTCGCGATACCGTGGACAGGTATTTCCCATGGATAAGGCTGTAAACTGGTTAGCGATATCTCGGAGAATCTTTGTCGGTGGAAGAGACGGCGTGCGCGGAGCGGTTCGAAACTTTGGAAAAATCAATCCCACCCTCGGTTCGCGTAACGCCGGTGTCAGTGCAATTCATTTGCATGGGAATTGCACTCGGCGGAGACGGCTGCAGCCCGGTATCGATTTTAAGTGGACCGGCTGCTGTCCCGTCAGCCTGCTGTCTCGTCTTCCCTTGGACAGAAGCTACTCGAAGTCGCGCAAGCGCCGCTACGAAAACTTCCCTCGGAGAATCCCCGAAAGCTTGAAACTCCGAAACGAAGGATAGGGATCGGTCGTGGGTTTTTCGTGAAATTCGGTCCTTCGAAAGTTGACTGGTCGTTCAGCGGTCGAGATCGACAGGACGCGTCACGGGATTAGGTGATCGGCACGAAACGACGGGCGAACGAAGGAGTGGAGCCGGCTCGAATTAAGAATCTTGTCTGGCCGGTGTGGCAGCGGGGCGTTTTTCGCGACCGCGTCGCTCGGCCCACACGAAGCAGCAAGAACAGCATTTCGCGTTTCTCCTTTCGCCAGTTAAGAATTGTACGCGAGTTTGAAAATAGCTTCTCGGTGGAAAAGTGCAGGGGTTGGGTTAGGCGTGGGTCGAATATCCCCGGTGGCCAGTACGTAAGGACAATAAGCCAAAAAGTTGGTAAGGCGAGCATGGCGGGAGCCGTTACCCGTTATGAAGCTCAAGGGTGAAGTCAAGATTGTAATTAGCTGGCGCTAAGTTTCGAGGTTTCCCTTGTATTTGCATGCGATCCCGACTTGCGCTCGCCTCGCTTGCTCGCTCGCTCGCTTTTCCCCTCGCGTACGCGTGCCACGCTATTTCGTTTCCACGATACCGGTAGCTTCCACCGCCGCCTCCCTCCCACCAGCCAGATAACGCGTCTCTTCTCTCGAATGCCAGGCACGCGTTTCAAAAATTTCCACGGCGCCACGTTCGTTCCCGAGTGCTCGTTTTCTTCGGTCGAATCGCCGAGTCACCGGGGGATCCGTCGCGAGAACGTTTCCACTCGTTCAGAGAGACGATCGGAAGTCGCGATCGGTCGATCGCGTTAAGGGATGCTGGGGGGGGGGGGGGGGGGGGGGGGGGGGGGGGGGTATGCACAGGGAATATAGGGAACGGAAGCTGCCTCGCCTCGAACGATTGTCGCGAGAAGAGCGCTCGCGCGGGCAAAGGTATGCGCGTGCACGCGACACGATTTCGCACTGGAAAGCAGCTCGGTCGAACCGAACCTCCCCGGAACACGTACGGCAATTACAGCGACCATTCTGGAAAATAGAGGGCTTCTATCCCACGATTGTTATCTACACGTGTTGTTTATCGATTGTTTCGTTGTCTGGAGGGAAGAGGGTCGCGCAGCAAGTTTCGTCGTCGGGGGTGAAAGCACGGCTGCTGGTAATTGCCTACAGACCTAACGTAAACAGCGATACGTTTCGTTTCTGATTTCCAAGAATTACGCCTCGGAAGGACGTAAGCGTACGTAAACGTGTCGCTCGCTCTCGCGATCCGAATGGAATCGGAAAATTCGATATGTCGATGTTCCGGGCGATCGATGAAACGCTGCTCTTCGCTGCTCGATCTCGAGGATGGTTTGTAACTTTTCGGAGATTCTCGAAGAGGATCCTCCTCGTGGCGATCTCGCCGAAGCTCGCGCATCCAATTTTCCTCGCGTGATCTCTGAATGAACGGCAGGAATCGCCCGAGTCCTCCGAGGGGGCAGGAATACCGTAGCATTCCATCCCCGATTCCTCGGAGAAATCTTCGAACCGTTGCATCACCGTATACGCTCGGAACAAATTTGTTTGCCATCGAACCGCGCCACGCTGTACCGTACCGCAGCGGCGTAAAAAATTCCAGAAATACATCGTGTTCTCCGAGGTTCGATGAGCGGTCCGGGGAGAACGCATCCGTCGAGATCAGGGCAGATCTTTCGAAGCTGTGCGAGAATCGCGAAAAGAAGTTCGAAGGTGTGGGGGAGGAGGAGGAGGAGAAAGAGTAGGGCGAAGAGGTCGAGTGCCGGCAATTGGGTGGAAAGATAACGAAAGCGGCGCGCGTTAACGATGAGAAAGGATCGGGCGGCGCGCGAGGATAGGAAAAAGGGCAGAAAAGTGCGGAAGAAAAAGAAGGGTGTGCAGCGGAGAACGGTGGATGATAGGCGAGAACGCGTACGGTGGATGGTAGGCGAACGGAGTACGGTACGCTCCGTTAACGCGCTGCCATTTTCGATAAGAGAGGTTGCAAGGAGGACGCTGATCGCGCGCGACGCGTAGGCAAGCTGCTCGTAAAGTGTTTAGCCGAGGGGAAGGCAGGTGGAGAGGAGGACTCGTCGGAATGGGGTAGATGAGTTAAACTACACGAGCTCTGACGCTAGTAATTGAGTGCCGCTCTGTCTAGTTAGCACCTCGTGCCACCAGCTGACTCCCGTCACTTTATCGACTAAACGACAGCGATGCGTGACAAATCCATCTTGCCTTAACCGCGGCGACGCCTAGACACGCGGTACGTCGATTATCGACGTACCTTCCGCTCGCTTCGCGACTGACGTCGATTACACCGGAGACGGTGACAACAACACGCCGCGTCACACCACGCCAAACCGCGATTCGTATCAACGATAGAGTCCGTTAATTATCCGTCTTACGAATTAGCTGGACGATCGGAACTTGAAAAAAGCGGCCGGAAGAACGGAGGAGAGCGACGGAACGGTGCGCGCTGAGTTTCTTTGTTTCGTGGAGCTGCGTTCGCCCAGCTGCCGGAGAAGTCGTTCTCGCGACAAAGAAGATTTACGTGACGCTTTACCGGGTGGAGATAGCCGGCCGGAGGAATCGTCCGCTCGGTCTTCGCGTCGTACACTTTTTGACTAGCCGCGAGCAGAAATCGGGACGCGGATCCAGACCGAAATCGGTATTTCGCGAGCGAGTTAACGCCGGCGAACAATAAGAAAGAGGATGGCTGCCGAACGAACGGTAATCGGCCGGGATCCGGAGTTTGGCCCTCGAGCGAATAATTAAATTACGCGAGCGAGAGATCTCGCGAAGAAGGAACGGGTATCCGTGCAGGAACAACCGGAGAGGAAGGTGGGCGGCTGGGCGGCTGAGAGGTTGCGAGGGGGTGAGGTGGTGAGGCGGCGAGGGAGGCGACGGGATGGAAGGATAGAAGGAAGCTCAAAGGCGGAAGGGAAGAGAAGGCTCAAAGTTGAAATTTCACGCGCCATTGTTCGATTCCGGCAAAGGAATAGCAGGAGTTAGAAGCATTTAGGGAGCCGGGAAGCGAGCGCAGGGAGGTGAATTACGGTCAAAGATACGCAGAGACGCGGCGAAGGGATGGAAGAACGGTCGAGGGTGAAGGAGGCCAGGGACAAGGTAAGAGGCTGTGCGCCGGTGCTGAGACTTTAATTCCCAGCTACATCGGCCGGCAACGATTCTTCCCCGTAAACGACTTCGATTTCGACTCTGCGTGGCGAAACGAGATTAATCGTCGCTTCTTCCGTTTCGTCTCTCCGACTTTCTACTCGTCCCTTCGCCCTTCTCTCTTTCTCTCGTCCTTCCTTCCAGGCTCCAAGCTTCTCGCGGTCTTTGGTTTCGCGCGCTGAACGCGGGGTTGCTCGCAGACGGACCGAGCGGTAATGAGAAACGCTTACGAAAAAACGGAAGGCAGGGACTGGAAGAACCTAGGCCGGAACCTAGATGTTCTAAATATCGTGTGCGACTTTGACGGAGGAAACGGAGACGCGTCGAGAGAAAGAGGGAGAGAGAATGAGCTCGACCATAGGAAGGAATGGTACGAGGAGGAGGAGGCGGTGGAAGAAGAAAAGGGATGGTGGCTTGGGAGGAGAGGAGGAGCCCGCATTCTCGGAGATTATCGTGCTCGCCATCAGCGTATCACAGCGTCACAGGACAAGATTTATATGTAGAGTTTATTGTCGCTGAGTCCGCCCTACTGCGTTTTATGGATGTTTTTCGAAGGAGCGCTGCCGCCCGCGTGATCTATCGCAGCTCCCTCACCCTTCCGCCTCGCCTCTACTCTTTTCTCTCCTTTTCTCTTCGACCTCCTCTCTCTCTCTTTCTCTCTGACACACACACACACACACACACACACACACACACACACACACACACACACACACACACACTCTCCCTCTGTTCCTCGGTTGCTCCAGTCTCTGTACTTTACTCGGATTCGGCAGACGGGGGTGGCGGACCGAGGGAGTCGGAGGGATTCCTAATGAACGCCACGACGGAGTCTCTTTTCTTCCGTGTATCTCTTTCTCGCTTTTCCGTTCCAATCTTCCTCCTCCCGCTCGTTCCCGTAGCCAACGGCGTGTCGCTCGGTGCACGCATTAACGCGAGATTTATACCACGGACTCCTCTCTCGGACGATATCGCATTTACATTTTTGTCGCATCGGTATAAAGCAGCCACGCAGCCAGCGATCCAGCCCGTTCGAACATCCCCTCGTGCGTCACCGTTTCATCGGGCAACGGTTCTCGCGTCAACGTTTCGTGGCCGCCCCCTGACCCACGGGAGTCTATTTGCCGGAACGGTCGCGGCGAGTTTCGAAGGTGAAAAAGTGGATATGTTGGGGTGCGCGCCCGCTCGCTCACTCGCTCGCTCTCTCCCAATTCCACGCGCATAAACGGGCCAACGATACGCGCTGCCGATCGGGGGAGGCCGACAGAGGGAGAGGGAGAGAGAGAAAGAGCTAGAGCGGGAGAGAGAAACAGAGCGAACGAGGGAGATACATGGCGGCAGTATGTTACACGTGTTACCGGCCGGCACGTACGGGTTACGTCCGGCAGTCAATCGCTCTAATACTCGCACTTGCTGCGTACCGGTGGTTGCGCGCACTGCGGTCCACTAACTCGCGCGCCCTCGTTCTTTCCTCTCTATCGTTGCCCCGTCGCACCTTTCTACCTTTGCCCTCCTCCCATCCCGCTTCGCGCTATACCAGATACCGCGCGTCTCTTCTCCCTTTCATTTTTCTCCATTCACTTCGCTTCGTCGCCTCTTCGCACGCGTTTCAGGACGACCGAGTGGCGGGAACGTAGCGCGACTCGACTCGAGTCGATTCGCCGACAGCCGCGACACGCTCGCTAAGGAGAGCGAGCGGCGCCCTTCGCCGCGGGCTGTTTCCATTGCTCCGGCCCGGCGCGCCTCTCCGCCTTATTATGCGCGTTCAACGAATCTGAGCCGATCGCATCGATAAATTGAGCAAACCGCGGCATTTCTCTCTCGCTCTCAGCGGCCGCCTTTCCGTCCTTATCTCCGCCGACGTTCTCGACGAGCGACCCCGGATCCCCGTTGGTCATGTCCGGTCTCGGAGCCTCTTTACCGAGGCGTACGTCACGCGCGTTCAGGGTGCTCCGCCCTGAGTTATGCTCGACAATTATACCTATCTGCCTGCGTGGTGGGCGTTATTATCATATTGCACCGTGTTACCCGTCGGTTGCGTCTACGAACGCTCGTCGCTGTCTACGGAGCGTCGCGTGAATTCAACTCTGCTCGACGTTGCGGAGCACCGAGGTCGACGTCCTGATCCGCGACACGACGTTCCCGCGGCCCCTTGCCATGACGGTTGACGCGTCGTCCTTCCGACCACCCGAGCAAACTTCTTCGTAGCCAGCGAAAGATCGGGGACTGAAGACGATTCGGTGAGCTGACGACGGCTGGATCTCGTCCGACGATGACGACGACGTTCGAAGGAATCGAAGATGGTATCGCGCGAGTGCGACGCGAAAAGGGGGATCGCGAGAAGAGAATCGTTAACGCATAGATCTGAGAGGATTCCGAAAGAAGGGAGTTGGAAGGCAAAGGGGCGGCTCGCGGATCGATCGGAGCTCGTTCCCCGTCGCCGGCTGACCGGGCCTCGAGCCAAAGCTCGTGCGCTCTGCGGGACGGCTGTGAAAAATCCCTGAATTATGATAATGGCGACGACATAATGCGATCCAATGAGGCAATCAAGGGGTGGCAGTGGCGGTGGTGGTAGCGGCGTGAACGGCAGCGAGCGTCGGTTGACGGTATCGATGGTCGATGTCGATGGTCGATGGTCGATGTCGGTATAGGTGTCGGTGAGGGTGTCGGTGAGGGTGTCGGTGTCGGTGCTGGTGTTGCGGGGTGACGCGAGTTACGCATCCCAGGATCGTATTAGCGTTACTGGCCACCGAGCCGAGCCGAGCCGAACGAGCTCGGCGATCTATGTGTTGGGAACTATACGATGCGCGCACCAGGTATAATTGCCGTTGGTGGGCAGCAGTTGCTCTAGGAGGAGCCGTTTCCATCAATCAGCACCGCTAAACGGTCACGCGCGAATCGTGCCGCTCGATACCGATCGTTCGAACGCGATTCCCCTGCGTTTCCCTTCCTCCCGCCTTTGCCTCCGAAGCGTACGCAAAGAACATACTCTTCCGCGGCGGCGGGATCTCCTTCGAGGGCCGCGAACGGTCGAGGAAACGAAAAGGAGATCGGTGGAAAGTGGGGGCGCGAAATTGGCCGGCTCGTTCCGTTCGAACGGACGTGCGCGTCGGAGATAGGCGCGCGTGTGGATGGGCGCGCGAGCGCATACAGCGCAACACCTACGGTGACGCTCGCTGATGGAACGGGACGCCATGCGGTAGTTATGGGACCACGAGGATGTTAATGACCATAAACAAGCAATCACGGTAATCCGCCATGAGTCACTCGGACTGTCCGGCTGACTACGCTGAGATACGACGTGCCATATGCCCGGGCTGCAGTTGAATATGCACCGCAATCCCGCTCACCCGCTCCCTCGCACCCTCGCTCCCTGTCTCCCGAACCTCCGATGTTCTCGTCAACTAGGCCGACCGCCGACGAAATCGATGCCGCTCCATTGACATCGTCCGCTTCTTCGTGTCGAATCCTAACGAAGATCGCGCCATCGGTATCGTAATTCCTCCGAAAGGGAAATAAGAAGTCGACGAAGCAAGGCTCTTTCCGCGGCTCGACCTTCGATGACCGACGAGACGACGGGGAAGGAGAGAAAAAAAAGAGCACGGCGATACAGACGAAAGAAGAACAGGCTCGATATCAACGTCCTACGGCGAACCTTCCCATCGAGGCTTACGACGATCGTAAATACGTCGACGATACGACCGTCTTTCGTCGAAGATACCGAAAGGATAGGAAAAGGGAGTAGTCTGACGAATACAGAGGCAGAGAGAGGGAGAGAAAGCGAGTGATCGTGGGAGCGAGGCGGGGTGACGATGGGACAAGGGGGAGGGATGCGAGAGGGCGATGGGCAAGAAAGCGAGCATCTAACCGTCCCGAAACATTTTACGGGTATCGATCTCTGACATAAAGCGACTTCCACCGCTACGTGCCGCGTAAAGTACGTATGCATGCACGTATACCGTGTACGCTCGTATTTGGGATGAAGGTACTACATACGTATTGCTTTGCGCGTTACGTATACCAGCGGTTCTAACGCGATGCCTTGGTCGTTTCACGAACCGCCAAAGGACGATACTCGTTAGGTTTTCGCGCATC
This sequence comes from Macropis europaea, assembly GCA_916610135.2. Lineage (NCBI taxonomy): Eukaryota > Metazoa > Arthropoda > Insecta > Hymenoptera > Melittidae > Macropis > Macropis europaea. The sequence goes on from OU744344.1 coordinate 27,354,940, forward strand.
CTCGTCGAGTCGCGGCAGCCGAGCCATTCGTATATCCATCCTCCTGTATCTTTAGCTGTGTTGATTCGACCAACCACCTTTATCTATTACTATGCCCAACTCATCGCCTACAGATGCGTCAACTTGTTTACGCGTAACTTTCAAAGTCAAACTCTGTCTCCAAACGAACGCTACCCTTAATCATCAAGGGCTACGTTCGTCAAGGCTGGTCAACCATACCCTTTCCCTTTCCCTAAAATACGATATATACGTCTAGAAATTAGGGAAGAGAATCAAGACAGTCACATTTTTGTAAGCGTCACGGTCACATTTTTGTAAGCGCCACAGTCAGATTCTTGCAACGTCAAACTCAGATTCTTTTACAACGCTACGTATACTTGAATAAACCTCTTCTTCGATTTAAAAAGTGTTGTACTCGATTCCAAGACACGGGATCCAACGGCTGTGTCGGCTACCGCGTTTCCGCGTCTAACGCCGCACTCTCGCACGCTCCTGATCGAGACGCGTCCCCGCGGCACTCGTCGTTCCTTCTTTCGACTCGGTCGCTCCCCGTGTACTCGAGTCCACGGCGATCGCGCGCTCGAGCGATCGGAGATCGTTTATCGTCGAAGGAACGACAACTGGGTCGAGAAGGATGATCGCGTGAGCGCAGAGGGAAAACGCGATGGAGCGGGCAAGGGAGCGAGCGAGCGAGCAAGCGGGCGAACGGGCGATCCGGCGAGCGAGCTGGGAAGACCGCGAAAAGTTGGCGATGACGGCGGATGTTATTGGCAGCGAGGCCATTCGTCGCGATGATGGATGCTTGACGGGCGCTCGCTCGCCAGGCAGTTATAATAAGTAATGGGCTCACTTCCGCCGCCGTCGCTGCTCGAATGCCTTGCCCGGTTATGCCTCCGATGCCCTGCGAGCGAAACCTTCGTGCCTCAACGTCGTCTCCCTTTCGCTCTCGCTCCGCCGCTCTTTTTCTTCTCCTTCTCTCCGACTCTTATCCGCTCTTTCTCCGTCCTTTTCCGCGAACCCATCTCGCGCGCGCGCTCTCTCTCTCTTTCTCTCTTCCTCTCATCCACCCCCTCGCCGCTGCCCTCGCTCCCTCTCTCTTTCGCCTTTTCATTCCCTGGGGCTGAGTGAGGAGGCCAGGCCACTCGTCTTCCTACTCTTTCCATCCGACCTCCGCCTCCTCCTCCTCCTCCTCCTCCTCGTAATAACTACAAATCTGTCACGCATTAATTCTCCGTCCGGCATAAATTCGAGCACGGTACAAGCGGAGAAGGAAAAAGTTATCGCGGGGGTTGGGACGGGTAACCCGACTCACCCCGTTTCGCCTTCGCCCCCACCCTTCTACTTTCACCCCCGTGCTCCAGCAATTCAACTCGCTACCCTTCCTCCGGAGAAGTTGAAACGGCAAAGAGAGATGGAATAAGGGGGGCGGAGAAAGCAGGTACAAGTATCCAAAAAGGATCGAAAGCTGCATCGATGTAGGTGCGAGCGGCGCGTGACGAGATACGATCAGAAACCAGCTTAGCCGTTGATTCGTCGTTTTTGACGAACGATTTTGGGAGAAAGTGGATCTTCGCATTCTCATTTTCTCTCTAAAAACGAATCCGCCCGAAGCAGCATCGTTCGAAGAAGTTGACGAGATCAACGGGAACGATCCGCCTAATAGACGCGTTACAAATAGCGGTACGGTTGGGTTAAGCTACGAGACCGCCGACATCGGTGAAATGGGAACAGGGGTGAAGGGGAGGAAGGGAGAGAGAGGGAGAAAGAGAGAGAGGGTGTTGGTAAGTAACCAACGCAAAGACGCAGGAGCGAGGAGGAAGGAGAGCGGTACATCAACGACCGTGACAAATAACTCTCCTTCAACGGGGGTCTGCGTCATTTAATTTTCCTTAGCCCCACCGTCGGAATCGATGATCTCCTCTCTCGACTATCTTACCGAAGACGAATGAGATGACTCAGACGGTGTTTCAGCACCTCCGAGGTAGGATGGTGGGCGCGCGGGCCGGATCGACTGGATCGATCAGCCGGATAGCAATTATTCGCGGAAAATTAACCTTCCGCGTTCGACGCGATCCATCGTCGGCGATTAACTCGATAGCGATGGAAGGAATGATCGCAGTTGTTGGAGCAGTGGCGCTGCTTCCAGAATTGCCGGAGCGACGTGGAATCGAGACGAGAGGGAAAAAGTTGTCTCTCTGTCTCGGGAATCGGGGAAAGGAGAGTCTAATTTCGGTGCGGATCTGTTCCTAGGTAGGGCGATCGGCACCGTTCGGACGATTCTCTCGACATTTACAGCCTTCAATTTGCTGTTCGGAGAAGACGACGGCGGCGGCGGCGGCGGCGATGGCGACGGCGGCGGTGGCGGCGGCGGCGGTGGTGGTGGGCGAGCCAGGAATGTTAATTAAAGCCGTTCGCTCCTCGATCTCGCGCTTCGACTAATTAGTCGCGCACAATGCCATCGTGAACGTCGGCAGAAGAGAGGCGTTGTAAGGGAGAAAGAGCGAGAGAGGAGCGAGGGAAGGACAAAGCCGGTCACGGAAAGGCGCGGCAAGTGGCTGGCCGAGGGAGCTAGGGTTAGGGCAGGGTTGCGAGATAGAGCAGGATCGCGATCGCGAGCAAGAGAGGGAGAGCGAGAGCGAGAGAGAAAGAGAGAGAGAGAGACAGAGCTGCTCGTGGCAGCCGGAGATCACTTCACTCGGATGCGATGTCCAGGATCTCCCGTTCAAAGGAGCTCGGCGAACGTCAAACCCGCCCGCTCGCATTCACCGTCCTTCCGTTCCGATCCGTTCCGTCCGCTTCCGTTCAGTTCCGTTCGAAAGAAGAATGCCAATTTGCCGAAAGCCCTCTTCGCGGTGGCGAACGTCGTGCGTCCGAATGGAAATTCTGAAACGACCGGCTGGAATTCCGAAAGAGAGAGAAAGAGAGAGTGAGAGAAGCAGGTTCAGAGAAACGATCAAGAGCGTTTCAGCACCGAACAAATCGGTTTCCGTTCGTTCAGAGGGAATAACCTGACATCGATGCCACGCGCTGCTTCTTTTTCCGAGTGAAAAAAGTGAGGAACGTTCCGCGTGTGCGCGGGGAGGAGACCGCCGGGCGCGGACGACGCGTCCAACTGTGGATTTAAGACGATCGTAACTGGCAACGATTCCCGAAGGACTTTCCCTCGAAATCCGGCTGGGCCGGCGGAAACGGTGCTCGTAGGGAAATTCGTATAGTGGGGCAAGCCGCGGATACGGACCGACCGGGTAATACGGTTAAAGAGGACGGGAAGAAGGAAAGAGGCAGGAGCTTCGTAGCGGGGGACCTCATCTAAAGTTACAAATCGCAATTCTTCCATGGCCATGGTTCCGATTCTGTGAAGTTATGTTATGGCGCAAAGTAAGCGGGATTTATCAAGAAAGTTGGTACAACTTTGCTACGACTATTGATGCAATGAAACGATCGGCTCCGCCTCATTTACCATCCCCGACCCGACCACGCTGCTTTCTCCGTGAATCCACCTCGGATCCTCTTTGGTTTTCGTGAACCCTTTGGCTCGGCCGATGACTATTCCGCGTCCGCGAAACGGCAGCGCGACGTTTGTCTGGGAGGAAGTATCTGGCGTATCTGGTTCGTACGGCAGCGTGTCACCGAGGAGACGAGATAAGGCGTGAGGGAGAAGCAGTGGAAGAAGAAGAAGAGGAGGAAGCGGAAGGCGAGAGAAATCGTAGGTTTATCTGAAAATATTATGATGGTGTCGTCCGTGTTCACGGTGCAAGGTGGCCGCCCGTTTTCATACGTCCCCAGCGTAGCGTAGACTCCCGCGCGCTCGTATAGCCAAAGATATATGAACGGGATTGCAATCATGTCCGTGTTACCCGGGAGTGTCCTGTTGGGATAATATAAATATTGTACGGTCGTCGTCCGTGGCGGAGGTCGAGCCGAGAGGTAGATCGAGAGACGAGCAACAACGTCAAACCGTCGGTGCTGGAAGAAAAGCTAAGAGGGACGGGACAGGAGACAGAGAGAGAGGGAGAGATCGGAGGAGAGAAAGAAATTCACCTGCGAGGTGAGGTTGGTCGCGCGATACTGGCTCCCTCGGAATATTAGCCGATATCCTTGGCTATCGGGGACGGTATTTACGAGGATGGTGTGTTACCGGGGAGAGCTCGTCGGTGGGAAGACGGTCTCTCGTGTTAGCTTCCAGAAGACAGCTGGGACGATCGCGGTCGCGACGAAGAGAGTTGGACTGAAAGGGAGATCGAAAGGAAGGACGACAGAGAGAGAGAGAGAGAGAGCACGAGACTGTCGAGGGATGAGACGGAGGGTGAAGTCAAAGAGACGGAGAAACGAAGGAAAAGTCGAAAAAGGAAGGGTGATGGGAGAAGGAGCGGGGGTGGGTGTGGGAGAAAGAGAGGAAAATAGAGTGGCTGGTATCTGGTATAGATGGTGCGCGCCAGGGAACCGTGCTGGTCAGATAAGATTGCGAAACCAGTGTTCCGGTCCCTGGTGTCCTTTAGCTCCTGGCTTCGGAAGGAAGATAGCGTTGGTCGAGGCCGGAAACGGATTCGGATCCGGAAAACGGAGTTACGTATCGGCGGCGGTCGTTTCTCCTGATTTTTAGTCAACGATCGCGATAGGTTCGTCTCTCAGGTTTCGCCGGCGTGCGTCTGCGAGACGGCGGGCGCTCTGGGTCAAGAAAAATAAAAGAATCGTCGGAGAAAGGGGCAAGAGGCGGCGACGGGTAAGCCAGCTAAGCAAGCTCCGTGATGTACCGGCAGGAAAAACTTTCCTAATACCGTCGCCCGTACGGGATTACGCCGGAGATTGAAACGTATATATGTATTTACGAACGCAACCATGACTCTGGAGAGAGCTCCCTCGAATCCCTTTCCCTTTCCTCCTTTTTTTTCTTCTGCTCGATCCTCTTTTTCCTCGTTGCTTCGCAATGGCGAGTTCGCCTCTTGCGCGCGTTTCGCAACAGCCTCGAACGGCTGGGCCGTCGCGCGAGCGATGCTCTTTACGTCGTGATGATTCTCGAAGAGAATCGGACGCGCTCGTCGGGGTGGTTCGAGGGCGGTTAGGCGCGAGGCCCGCGTGGAATTCGCCGGTGTGGGAAGCGTTTGCGTTTCCGAAAGGGGGTATAGGTGGACGCGACAGTCTGTCGCGACTCGGAGCTTTTCCTCGCCCGAAACCATCCCCCGCGTCGCTTCTGCGGCTCTCCGAGCACCCCTGCCGTTCTCCATCTAGCAGCCCGCCCGCCCAGACCGCGTTACAAGGGGCCAGTATTTATGCACATTGTTGACTGGCACGTGGATTTATGTACGTCCGTTATATTATGCGTCCTGTCGTCCGCCGTGTAACGCCGGTATGCCTGGTACCGTCTCTCGACTCTGCACGCGACACGTATTTCGGTCGAACGTCTCGTGCGAGACCTCGCGAGTTCGGCCACCGGCTTCGTCTTCAAAAATTGCGTACGGCCAGCATCACGTCCAGAATCGAATGCGTCGAAACGAAAAGGGTCGTGTTTGCCGGGGCAGACTGGAACACAGTCCGGTACAAAGGCAACCCCTTGGCCGGCATCTCGAGCCGACGTGACCCCCGGCGGCGCGCTGGCATTGTGTCAGCCATCGCCGCAAACACCGTCTTACCCGACTCGGCACGACTCGACTCGACTCGACTCGACTCGACTCGACTCGACCCGACCCGACTCATTCCACGGAACGGACCAGGTGGACGAGACAGCAAGGAAATCTTCTTGTACGGTTCGTCATACCGCTCGCCAGACTCTGGAAACGCTGGCGCTTCTCCTCTTCGCGTCGTCTACCCCTAGCGGGCAAACCTTCCCAACAACTTTCCTTCCTGCCCGTCTCGCCATTCTCATCACCACCGGCGTGCTTACTATTTGTATTTGTAGCTTCACGCGGAAACTCTCGCTGTTCTCTGTTCTTCGTAAGTTGGAGAATCTGGCTGACCATCGCGCGACTCTTGCTAGGAGGCTAGCCCATAAATCAGGCGCAACGCGTGTTCTCTCGAGTTCGCAGGATAGATAAGTGCGTATCGAACGGTATCTGGTCGAACGATGGCGTTAGGCAATTAGCCTCGCGGGAGTTTGGCGAGCAAGGGCGAAGTCGAACGCGAGGGCGAAGACGGGGGCGAGGGTGAGGGCGGGCGCAGGATGTAGGATGCAGGACGTCGGACGAAGCTGGTTAGAAGTAGTTTGTGGCGACGTCGAAGGAGGAGAAGGAGGTAGAGGATAGTGGGTGTCGGTGTCTGCGGGGAACGCGGTGGCAGCGAGAGAGCGGTGGTGTAGGTGTGACGGTGCTGGTGGCGATGGCGATGGCGATGGCGATGGCAGTATCGGTGGCGGGACGGCGTTACCGTCGGAGGGATTTTAGTGTCTCGGGGAGTAATAACGTCTCGGGGTGTAGATTATACGGTGTCCGGCCAGGAGCGGGCGAGTGCCCAGTTGGGTCCTCCGATGATGCAAGGTCCCCCGGTGCCACCCCCGTCCGGACATATATTAGCATTCTAACCAACCATTATTATATGCCTGGTGAGCCGCGTTGGGCCGAGAGTACCACCAACGCCCATGTTGCGTACTTGGACCAAGTTTACCAACAATTCACCGGGGCTCGCGCTCTATAATGGCCCCACGGCTGCTTAATTTATCGCGGTCGTAATTAATAGCTTTGTAATTTTCATACAGGCGTACACGGGCCGCGTCGCGGAATTTATGGATACGTTTTCGCTCGCGATTATCGATTTCGTGCGGAGCTCGACGATGGTCGGCCCGCGCTGATCCCCGATCCATTCTTCGCGACGCGAAATTTCTACGCGTCCGTCGGCTCCCGAGACGAACGAAACCGCCTGGTTGCGAGCAGAACGAACGGCTTCGGCCGCGTTGGAACGCTCAACTTCCCATACCCCACTTATCTACCCCGTCGACTTCCCCGTCCCCATCGGGCCTGACTCGTCGTCGATCCTCGTCACGCTAAACGTTCGCGCGTCACCATTTTCCACCGCGCGAGCCACGCGGTATCAATTATTAAATATCCCTTTCGTCTTGTAAGTAGTTCCTTCTTTACGGCGCTTAAATATAAAATAAGTAGACGGGTGCAGCGGTAAGGTGCTCGCCACGATACCTGCCTGACTTGTGGCTCCATTAGCGCCCCCGGCCGGTAACGTATAGCATAATAAGAGTTTATGTGTCAGGTTGATGCGCCAGAAGGCTACCGGACGAACTCAGCGCGGCATAGAAACCGTTATATTTTCATTAGACCGGCGAGATCGTAACGAAGGGTGGCTTCGATGAATTCAGAGGAATATTGCTTACCGCCGCGCGAGACGCTCTTACGAGCGCACGCAGTCGGAACGTGTGACGATCCACGAGACTCTGGCTTTTCTCGCTCCCCCCGATATCTGGCACGTCCGACCGTTGTCGGCACACCGTTTTTTAAGCGAGATCGAACGGTTCGTTTCAGAGTTGTCGAGTTGCCGAAGTTTAGAGCGCGCGTGCGGCCGGCTCGTGGTCCAGGAAGGGAGAAGGACAAGCATAACGGTATACTCGTGTGTATACGCAGCAGAGCGAGCGGAGCATTATGCAATCTTGGGGTAAACTTAGCACTTAGAGGGGACGGGGAGTTAATGCAAGGTTGTTGCAGGCAAGGCGGAGGGTGGTGGAAAGACGACGGAAGGACGCGCGGTGCTGTATGGTTCGAAGTCGGGGCAGATGGAGATCGGGGGATGTGGGGTGGAGGTGGCTGGTCGAGGGTTGCGAACGAACACACAGCCCCCGTTCCGCGATTCCCCCCTGCATTTCGGTCCTCGTTCGAGCGGCTTGGCTGCGGAGATACGCGAACGCAGCACGATAGCCCGTTCGCTATAGACACCGCACGGTTGCGGCTGGTTGGCCGTCACCTCTGCGTCGACGTTCCCTTGTCTCTTCGACTGATTCAATTTGCCTGCCGCGTTGCTGTTTAATTACTGGCCGGAGAGTGGACCATGGCCGCGAGTGCTAGCAGGGAACGACGTTCGGAACGAGACGCGCGCGCGGAGTAACGGACGAGGAGGAACCGCGCGAGTGCACCGGATACGGAAGACAGAGAGAGGGAGCGGGAGTGGGAGAGAGCAGGGAAGACGGAGTATTCCATCGGCGCGCAAGGCCGGTGTGTTGGTGACGGTGTTGGCTGCTGCCACTAAGACACTAACGGAATAACGGCGTTCGCTGGTGGAGATTGTTGTTGATGCTAAAGTAACGGGCAGCCCTGAGGGGTCGCCGCAACACACAGGGAGAAAGAGCCAGATACACGACGAGAAAGCTGACCAGCGGGGGATCGAGAAGAGGCTGGGTCAACCCTGCTACGTGTCTTGCAAACCGAACGAGACTGTCCTGCACCCTTCCGCTCTTCTCACTCTTCTCACTCCGCCTGCCTTTCGCTTCCACCACCTCCGTTTCCACTTTGCATTCGTACTCGCATTCGCATTCGCATTCGCATTCGCATCCATGTGCGCCTTCTTCGTGTTCGTCCACCGGACGATGTCCTCCGGCTTTACGCTCGCTTTGGAATACGATTTTACAGATATCGAATAAAGAGGGCTGCTCGTGGATTCCTGTAACCGCCGAGGGTGGTTCGTCGGACGACCGGACCGAAAGCTCGCGTCAAACCGATCAAAGAGACGACGACACGAGGAATCGGTTTTCCATGCGTACCTTCGCGTCGCGAATCACGAATCAGAGTTACATTCACGTGATTTTCCAGTGAAACGTTCTCTCGAGACGTTCCACTGACGGTTTCGGACGAAACGCGCGAACGGGTGATCGAAGCGAACGAGCGTGTTTAGCGAGCGCAGCTGTGAGGCAAACAAAACGGGATTGTTGGGACGAGCGGACGAGTGGCTGGAAGACGTACAGGTTGGGCAAGTGTACAGATGACGGTCAGAGCGACTAGCCTCTCCACCCCCCCTTCCCCTCTGTCCGTCTGTCTGTCTCTTTATCGTTTTCCACCTAGCTCGGTGTAGGAACGCAACGGATCGGTCTCTCGGCGAAGCTGAAGCGTTGTTTGTGGTCGTCGCGTGTTTACCGGAGCAGGAAAAGAGGATTCGTATATACGATCGGCCGTATATCGTGGCCACGTACGCGAGTTTCTGAGGCGGTGCGAGGCGCGCGTGTATCCGCGCCGGTGATGACGATGCCGGCAGCGGTGGTCGCGTTGATGTGTGCAAGGGGGAAACGAGGCTCGGCAATAAACCGTGGCCCGACGAGAAAGCTCACGTGTTCGCGTTTAGCATTTATCGAAACTCCGTGCGCGAGATCGTAACTCGAAAGTGCAGGCCTGGCTGCGTGTCATGCAGATAGGTTTAAAAGGGGAACGTGCCGTATTTACAAATGCGCTTTTCGCTTTCTTCCTCCGTTACCCCTTTCCTCTCGTTCAACGTCTTCGTTGCTCCCGGACGGACGCTCGGCAAGATACGAGAGCACGAGTTCGAGACGGCTTTAGCCAGCGGCTCCTTTTCCGCAGTTGTATCGTTGTCGAGTAAAACTCGTAGCTCGACCCGTTTCCACGGGCTCGCATCGCGAACGAGCATGCAACGTACGCGATGTCGTCCTGCCGATACCGATGAATTTTTGACAAAGCGCTGCCGCACAGGCCCGCGCGCCTTTAGAACTTCTTCGCTCGTTCGTCGAGATACACGGTTTCCCGATGAAGCGGCGATCGAGCCGGACAAAATCGAGGCGTGAGTTCGCGGAAGCGGAAGCGGTCGTGAACGGGGGATCCAGCGAGACGGTCAGGACTCCGGATAGACGGCGATCGCGATCACACGGTGGAAACTTTGAGCGGACGGTTACTCGTCGTCGACGGAAATTCTGGCCGTCGATCGATCGAACACTAGCGCGAGCGTGACCGGGGCCGTTCGCTCCGAAGGGGCGAGCTCGCGGCGCGTGACGCGAGCTTTGCGCGCGGACTCGTCCAACAACAAAAAGGGATCAATCCGTTGGCTAGCTCGAAGGAAACATAAATCTTGGCGGGGCGACAGTTTTGGAGGGTGAACGGCGAACGGGAGCGGCTTCGGTTTGCGAAGCGCCGCTGTGACACAAACAAGATCCACTCGGTGACACCAGGCGGTAAATATACCGCCAGCGGCCAACAGGAAAAACGTATGAAAGAAATCCAACGGGGAAGAAGGAGAGACGGGACGAGTTCCTCCGTCATCGAGAAGCACGACAGACTGGCGTTACAACTTCCTGCCGGTCGATCGATATTCCTTTCGACTTTTCATCCTCGCTCCTTTTCTTCGCTAGTGCCATGGACTTGTTCTAATTCCTCGTTCCACCCGTCGTCGCCAAGACTTTTCTTTGTTTCCTCTTCGTTAAACCGCGGAAGAATCTTGCTCGCACGCGTTTTCTATTCGGATGGTCGAATTCGATGAAAGACCGGACGATCGCTTCGGAAGCTTACGCGCGCTGCTGTGTTTTATCCACGCGCGACACACGGAAGGACACCGCTCACCCTTTCGGCTCCGCCGTTGTCCCTTCGCTCTTATTTCTCGATCTGGATGTCGTTGGTTCGAGAACAAGCAGAGGAACGAGGGCAACGGGAAAGGTTGGAGGATGAGAAGGAGTTGGAAGAAGGGACGGAGGTGGAAGACCGCAAGAACGGTCTCTCGTCTACGTCAGCGCGAGTTCTGGCTGCCTTAATGGAGACACGTTCACGCGAGCTGCCTCTTACGGCGGCAAAGCCGATTTATCTGCGCCCACGATCCCTTCTCCCTTCTCGCCGGTTGCCTCTCGGCCCTCCGCGTTCTTTCTTCGTTCAGCCTCCGCGAGCGCTGCTCGGTCTCGCCTCTGTTCGACCGGCCCTCCCTCCCTCCGACCCGCTTACAAAGAGAATCGTGTCTTACACGGGGATATTTCACTTTCTCGTGTTCTCGCGGGAGACGACTAGAGTCGCGGAGAGGAGACGAATGAAGAGGAGGGTGGCCTGTGCGCGGCGCGAGCAACAGAGGGTTGACGATACAGGAGAACGAACATCGAGCGGACGCGGTTCCGATCGTGCTTTTGAGAATTCCGAGAACGCGTCCGGCATTAATTGTTCACGAGAAATGGAATGAGCGCGAAGCGGATGCTGATTCGGTGGACGCCGCTGGTGGGAGAGGAACGCGAAGCGGGACGAAGATATCGCGCGGATTCTCTCAAAAATGGTCGGGGCTCGTCGAGCGTAAAGAAGGCTTTCGCCTTGAGATAAGACCGTACGGTATATCGGATCGAAATCGAATCGTAGATCACGAGGGATTCTTCGGCTCGGACTCGATCGAGGGTGGACGAGTCTTGCGAACCTTTGGGGCGCGAAGCTGACCCTCCCCTTCTATCCTTCTCTCGTGGATCCCGAGCCGAACCTTGAAACGCAGTGCGAAGAGAAATTGGAAAGAAACGTACGCTGGGTGGAAGGGAGGGTGTAGGGCTTAGGGTGGGCGAGGAGGAGGAAGAAGGAGGGAAAGACGAATGCGGTAAACCGTAGAACCGGAACGGCGGAGTTTGCCCAGGAGGCAATGAAGCACGTCAAGGGGATGATGGACGTCTCCGCATAAACCTGACGAGTGACTCGTGGCGCCTTCAGGAACGACTCTGAGGAGCCCCCTACATCACTTTTATTACGGCCGTCCTCATTTTCATATCTCATAAAACCTCCGGGGCTCGGCTCCGCTCTTCTCTTCTCTTCTCGTCCGCGGACGAGCTTGATATACGTATAATCCACGAGCCGACTCGCGTGGCGAAATTATCAGCCTCCCCTTTCTCCCTCGCTTCCGTTCTCGCTAAAGACGGAACCGAGAGTGCCCACCTCCCCCTTCCCTCCCCGCTACACCTAACCGCTCCGCCGATCGTCGTCCTTTCTCGCTCTCGTCTTCTCGGTTCCGGCTGATGTTCGCCGATCGGAAACGCGTCCGTCTTTTCCGCACTCTTGCTCCCGCGCGGTCCTACGGCGCGGTAACGGGTTTCTCCGAGTGAACGGCAACAGGACCGTCGTGAGTGCCGCCGTACGCTGCCGGCGACAGTGAATGACTGCGCTGCACGTGACACGAGACTGACAGGTTTATGCGAGCGCGCGTGTGGGAACATAAAAGGGAACACGTAGCTAGCTGCATGCCAGCCTGCCCGCCTGCCTGCCTGCCTGCCTGCCTGCCTGCCTGCCTGCCTGCCTGCCTGCTTGCTAGCTTGCTTGCTGCTTGCCCGCCTGCCTCTGATGTACGTCTGTTTGTGTAAGTGACACGAACCGAATGAGTGACGCGTTTCTCCTCTCCCCTGCGTTCCCAATTGTCCTCGTCCTCTCGATTTCGTCCACCTTCGTCGCCAACGAGATACGCTGCACCGCTGTCTCTCACTCTCGTTGGTTGTCCTGGAAAGTGCGTGCGCGGGAGCGCGCGATTCCCTCGTACCAGCAAAACCCATTTTCGTCCTCTCGCCTTGATCCGTCTCGCTGTTCCACCATCGGTGCGTGGCTCTCTCGCCGTCCAACTTTCCGGCAAATTAGGCGCAGCTCTGACCCTGACGTTCGGGAGCGCATCGACTCGCGCGACTCTTCGGACGCGCCGAGAGCCGTCACTCCGGTCTCGTCGCCGTTAAAAGCGAATGGGTCGGGGGGAGGGAGAGGGAAAAAGGGTTGCGCGAGGACGGGGTTTAGTGCTGGGGTGGCGGGGGGAGTGTGTGAGAGGGTGAGGGGAAACTAGATATTTCAGAGGTCTGAAATTTACGCAACAGCAACCAACGCGACCTTTCCTTTGCTTCCATCTAATTCAAAACTATAAATCGAGGGCGTCTGTTGTATGTATGATGGCGGGCTGGCGCGAACCTGCGAGCACGGAGAACGAACGAGCGTCGGAGGGAAAGAGAGGGCGAAGAGAGTCGGGAGAAGATGAAAGAAGAGAGAGAGGGCGAGGAAGAGGAAAGGCGGGGACGGAGGGAGACTGCAGAGCCAGAGTAACGTAACAGATGCTGCACAATAAACACCTCCCGTCACTTTGCTCCATAAATCGCGCGGCGGGCTCCTAGAAGAAACATTCAACCTCCATCCACTCCTCATCCTCTTTTCGAACCCAGCCACCGTACAGACGCTTCCCGTGTTTCGTGCCAACGCGTCGCGGTGGGCTCGTCCGCGCTCCGATCCTTTCCGAGCGAAACCGCTGCTGACGAGCCGATCGAGTCCAGTCTATTTCGGCACGCGTCTCGTTCGTTCGCGGCGGCTGTACCGCCGAGGCCCGTTCGAAAGCGAAACCGCGACGATCGACGACGTCCTCATCGTCCGCGGGTTCTCCAGTGATAACGAACCGCTCCGGTTCGCGGCAACGAAGTCCGTTCGCGGACTCCCGCGGAACGAATCGTCCTTCCGACCGGCAGCGGTCGTCGATTCGTCTACCGCGCGAATATTTCGAGCGGTCGAATCGGAGTCGCGAGGTTAGACGGGGAGGTTGTCGCGAGAGCGACGGGGGGTGGTGTCCGAGAAGTGGAAGGAGGCGGATAGGAGACAGACGTAGGTTAGGGGCAACCGTGGCCGCGCGCGCGGCCGTATTGATCTTATCCCCCGACATGAGAAATGCCCGCCGGTTTAATAAACTCCCGGGACTTATGAAGCACGTCAAGGTGATTCACGGCCGCCTCATTGAGTCGTATTTATACAACCGCGACTGATAGATTTATGGAGGACAGCGCAGCGTGGTCCCTCCTGCCCTCCTCCTCCTACCATCCCGCCCACCCCTCGCCATCGCCATCGCCATCGCCATCGCCATCGCCGTCACCTCCCCTCCGTGTAACCTCTCTGTCCACCGTTCCACCCCCTCCCATCTTCGACTTCCTTCCTCGGTCCTGTCTTTTTCCGCGGCCATCTCGCGCTGCTCTCTCGGTCGCGGCCGCATTCCGATTTTCGCTGACGCGACTCGTCTTCGCGCCGCTCTTCCCCCCTGCGTTTTCTCTTCTTCTGTCGTCGTCGCGCCACGAAACGCGCAACGAACGGGAGGCACGAGGAGGAGGGCTGACGATGACGAGCGGACGGTGAACACGGAGGAAAAGGTGAAGGAATCGCGAGGATAGCGAGAGTGGAAGCGAAAAGCGAGGAGGAGGTGGAGAAGGAGGAGGAGGGTGGGACGGGTGGTCGTTCGACGCGCATGGTGGACCATCCATGGATGTCAGGAGGGGTCCGTGGCGTCACACACGCACCTCACCTTGCCATCGGGCGAGAGCGAGCAGCCTTATAAAGTAGCCGGGCTACGATTTAATCCGAAATTTATTTCCTCCATTAGTAAGAGCTTGTCTCGGGCCCCGGAGCCCGAGTGCGAGAGGCTGACGAGGACGACGCTGCCTTTCCATCTCCCCACCGTCCTTTTCGCTTCTTCTTACCTGTCTCTCCTCTCCTCTCCTCTCCTCTCCTCTCTTCTCTCTTCTCTCTTCTCTCTTCTCTCTTCTCTCCTCTCTCTTCTCTCACGGGTCCATCGGAATGCGCACCGGTGCATCGGAGCATCTTAAGTACACCACTACATTATGACTCCTATATCGCCATCTTTATTATATCCGCGGCACACCGATGTCCGCGGTGCGGTCACGTTTGACGTCGTTTCTTCCTTTTCACCTTCTTTCCTTCTTCTCTCCGTCTCTTCCATCCCCCTTCCCGCTCCACCTCTCGAGTTTCCAGGTTCGCGTCCTCCTCGAGGACCGTCCGTCAGACGGTCGCGATTCGAGGCGCATCGACTCGCGACGGGATCGGTCGGCCGATCGCGCGCTTCGCGAGCCGGGTCGAGAGGACTCGACAGGGCGAGGGGCCCCGATTTCAAAGGGGCAGGGTGGTCTCTCGCTCAGATCCGCGACGGGAAGATACGGGGCCCGCGCGAGATACGCATCGCTCGTCCTTCCCGACAAATTGCCTTCCCCCCTTCCTTCGGGAGATTCGTCGGTTCGGTAGGTGGTTCGGATGCCGCAGTAGGTAGAAAGGTTACGCGCGTTGAGACGCGTCGAAGAGTGGGGGTTGACGTCTCAGTCAGCGAGATAGGAAGCCGGTGCGCGCCCGTAAAATCCCCATCCAACGCGCTTCTCCACGAGGAGCCTTTCGGACCTTTCGTTTTACGGTTACTGCCACCGCTTCATCCCCTGTCGCAGAAACGGCGACTCGACTCGTCATCCCGCGCGCGTTTCCAGCTCGCTCACCTCACTTCTCCACCCTCCTCCAACCCCTCCGCATCTCTTCGACGAGTAGATCGATCCGACCTTCGAACGAGGAGCGGCAAATTATGGGCAACAAGTGGCAGCATTTCGTCGCTTTTTATTTACCAGAAATATCAAAACGACAGAGAAACGACGAAGCGCGTCATGTGTCGCCGGTTTCTCGACGAATGGGTCGCTCAGGAAAAATTGTATGCGGCGGACGCGTTCGTCGACGGCGAGTGTCATTTCGTCTCCGGTGTCAGGCGCAACATCGGTTGCGAAGGACGCTTACGGTTGCTCGCGGAGCCCACAGATGGCGCCGAAGGTCTCGAGCCAACTCGTCGAACGGAATCGAGAGTTCAATTTGAATGCGTTTTTACGAGATAACGACGCGATCGAACATTTTCCAGGAATGTGAACGAACGCCCGATTCAATTCCCATCGACCGGCATTCCTCTCGGCTCGCGTTTCCCGATCGATCGCTTTTTTCCAGGAAACTTTCCAGCGTGTAAACGTGGATGACGGTACGGTGGAACCTAAAATTTCGATCGACGGAAGAGGTCTTCCATCGTCCTCGTCCCGATCGTCGGGGTTGACGAGGAAATTGACGCGAGGTTCGAAGTGACCGGAGCGGGCATGTGCACGGCGCCGTAGCCGTAGCCGTAGCCGTAGCCGTAGCCGTTTCAGTAGCGGGCAGAGAGATCGACTCGAACTCTGGCTCCCGGTTGCGATGCTTATGGTACCCCACGGGCTCTCTCTCTCTGTCTGTCTCCCCTACACGCTTACGAATACGGACTGCGCTGGATCGAGAGCGCACGAACACGCGTACGCGCGATCCATGGCCTCGCGCGGTTACCGCTGCAACCAGGCTACGCACACACAGGGAGCCGCGGCCGTGTGCGCGCGCGATGGTCACTTGCCATAAATCAGATTCCCGTGAGATAGCCGGCTAGCTGCTTCACTCCGTTGAGTTTTATCGGCCGTGCCGGCGCCGCGTGCTAATTAAACTGACGTGAAATAATCGCGGCCGTTTCACGATTGATCGTTGATCGAGCCCGTCCAAGTACCGGCGTACATATTCTTTCCCTCGACCGTCGCACCCCGGTCGCACTCGCGGGACACGAAACATTCGACTGACTTACGGCTGGCAGCCGCGTCTCGAGCCTCCGGTTCCGGTTGCGGTTGCGGTTTACGCGAGCCAGGGAAACCGTGGTCGCAACGGTTTCGCCATTTTCGGCGACACCGTGATGAACGGATAGAAAGAAGGAGCGCGCTCGCACTTGTCCGTCGAAGCGGAAACCAGCGTCCGATGCTGTCGACAGACCGAAGCGATCGCGGGAAGAATCGGTCGCACAGCGAACTTCTTGGCCGATGTCGTTCCTTTTGGCGCGGCGAGCCATGGCCACGGGGGCGCGAACGTTTAGCCGCGACAAACGTGATCGACGAGATGGATGGCGGGGGAGCGTTCGACCCCCACGCTTCGCACCGTTTACACGGTGTTATGATGTGGAAAAACAAGCCAGTCCTCGATCTTGGGTCTTCAATGTATTTCTCACACAATCATTGACAATATGGAGAATATTAAAGTTATACACAAATTATCTAGCTAACACGACGTCCCTCGGCACTTCCGCTGCACGTTGCTTACTGAAATCCGCACTAACTATCGGTCCGCAAGTTCTATACCAAAAAAGCTTCTAGGGTCCTTTCGAGGGTCCTTTTATCTGCGTCCCCTAGTGGTGGGACGCAGTGGTACGCGTTGCGTTGGTTCGTCTCCGGTGACGCGTCCTCGGTGACGTGCTTTAGTGACGCATCTTCGGTGACGCGCTGTAACAAAATTGACTGTTTATCAAATGTGTAATGGAGAAAATATTGGGTGGACTAGACCGGGAATCGAACCCGAGACCTTCCGCTTTCCGGGCGGGTGCTATCCCACTAAGCTATCCAACTCACTACCAATTCAATCTCCCTAAATTCAACACACTAAATGACTGCCGCCTACAGATATAAATATAAGATACTCTGTAACAACGGGGTCGCCTGCAACGTCCGACAGCTGCACACGGAGCAGCGAAACGCGGGCGGAGAAGCTCGAGGCTGCGTGCGAGCATTTCCATTTCAGGATCGAGAAAATCCGAGCAAACACGCAGAATGCTTAGCATTACCATGTGCTTCGATCATCTTTCCCAGTGTTTGCTGTCGGCGCGTGGACTCCGAGCAATGAACCGGTTCCGCGAATCGCGCGCCGAACGAACGCTGATATCGAAGGCGAAACGACACCGAATACCCGCAATCGCGCGATCCGAATATCTCGTACGTGAGACTCGCCAAAGGATCGCGATGGACGACGATTCGATGGTATCTTTGGGCGAGTTCGGTTCGTGAGGCGGGAGGTGTGAGGCGGGGTGGAAGTTTTTCGGACGAGCGACGAAAAGAGAAGGGTCGGATTCGCGTGTTTCGAATCTGTCTTGACAGAAAACGCCGACTAGTTTTTTCCCATCGCGTTGCAAAATAGTTTACGCGCCGGTCGTCCGGCAGAAAGACTAAACAGGTTTTCGAGGACGCCGGTAGCAATAAAGACTAATACCAAAGTGGCGTCTAACTCTGTCGAGATATATCCGAGGCGGACGCGCGTTATCTCGCTCCGATGGGCGAATCTCGTATCTAAACGGCGCGGCGCACAAACATCCCTCGGCTTTAAAATATGAAGTGTCTCCGTGGTCCTTAGCCGGCGATCAAGGACGACCCGCGTCGCGTCTCCTTGCGGTTCATCGTACGGCCCGTGCGACTCTGAAACGGCCGCTTATCGAATTCGCCGCCGCCACATACCTCGGAATTTACGGGAGACGCGGACTCTCGCGCGAGCAACCTATTATCGGGAACGTCGAGTCGCGGACCACAAAGACAACAGGGTAACGTCGCGATCATATTCCGAGCGGCAGCGAGGCGAAGTCGTCGGGCTCTCGAGGCGGTGACAGGGTACCTGGAAAGACCGGACGAAAGGGATGGGAAAGCGAAGGTAGACGCGAACGGGCGGCGCGGTGGTGTGCGAGCGGTGCTGGTCGACGTCGCTCGCGCGAGCCTCGCGTTTGCGACCGTGCGGAAGAGCAAAGGCGAGGAAAGATGCTGCACGGTAATTAATGGCGGTGTGAGTTCGTCACAAATCACGTGGCCCGTCCTATAACTCACCGAGCTGACGCGTATTTAAATAGAGCCCGATAGGACGAGAGAGCCTTCTCGGCGCGACGAGCATGCGCCTCCTCCGTCGCGTCAAAAGCAACATTCGCTTTCCAACTTTTCTTCTTCCCCCGCGGACCATGGAAGACGAAAAATCGTAAGAGATTCGATGAGACACCGGTGTCGATGCGAGAGCGCGACGCGGGTCGGACGAATCGCGTCCGTTCGACAAAAATTTCGAAAGAACCTGTGAGAGGCTGCGAAGGGAGTCGAAGTTGTCGGATTTTTCGGCAATTTCCCGGCTGGAGGAGCCCCGGACGAGGCGAAGGCCTGCTGCGAAATCCGGAGGCACGATCCTGGCGAGCATAGTACGCGACACGATGCGCCAGGCCGTCCTCTCTCATCCTCCGCTATCGAAAAGCTAGTATTTATAGCTCCATTAAGGCCGGGACTAAATCATCGGTGCAGCCACAACTTTGTTGTATCCAGCCCGGCACTGCCCATCCAATACCTTCCCAGCCGCGCGCGGACCTCTTGTCTAATATTTCGTTGCTGCGCCGTGGTCTGCTACACGCGCCTGTATATTTCAACTACCGATATCGAGGTTCGAGGATGAAAATTTTACCGCGCCGCTTACCGGCGAAAGGAGGAACGGCCAAACGGAGAAGCGGAGAAGCGGACAGGAGACAAAAGGGAAACAACGAGTGGGAGAGCGGGAGAGAGGGGGAGCGAGCGAGGGGATGAGAAAAAGGGTAAAAGAAGAGACGGTGCGGGAAGGAAGGCAGGAAAATGCTGTCGTTCGATCGAAACCGGCCCCTCGCTCCTCCGGGACGACCGCTTCGCGTACCACGTTCGGTCCACCTTTGCCATGAGTTTGCATCGGCCCCTCGAAATAGGTAGTCGGAATCTTTTGACGGTACGGCGCATCGTATTCCAGTTTCCGCGAACACGCTGCCTCGACCCGGAAGTCGATGTCGATCCGCGAACGATCGAGAGCACCGGAGTATCGCGACAGTTTCGCGGGCGGGGGGGAATCGCGTCGGCAGATTCCCGGAGACGAATTCGATCGCGTTCGGTAGGTCCGGTTCAGTCCGATCGGATCCGTTGCGATGCGATGCGACGCGATGCGATCCGGTCCGGCCGTGGCAGAGGTAAATCTGTCCCGATGACACGCCGGTGGCGGCAGGATATCGCGGTCCATCGGGTTGTTTAGTACCGCGGAGGGCGTCGAGCGGGGGGGCCCCGTCAACGGCATACATTACGAGCCACATTTACTTGGAGCTACACCGACCAAACTCCTCGACGTATGTATGGGGGGGTTGGTCGGTGTGCGCGTGTACGCACGCTCCGCGCCGAGAGGCGCGTACACGCACACGCGCGCACGCACGAACGCACACGGAGGCAGACGGTATGGAAGTTCTTTTTGGCGACGCGGCAGCCCGGCGATAGGTACAACGCGTCCGGATTCATTAGCTCGAGACCTTATCTCTTGCTCTTCTGTTCGACGAAAGGACGAGAAAACCGCCTTCTCGCCGTCTCCTTTCTTCCGCTGTCGATCGTTGACGAGATCCGGAGATCCCGATCCCGATCCCGATCCCGATCACCGAACGCGCCGCGGCACCGGCAAATCGGCCCTCAACGCCAATGGGATCGAATCGGCTCGCGATCGGGCCATCGGTCGATCCCGGTTACGGTTCGCAGCATCGGTGTATCGTGGATGTCCGGCCGGCCGGCCGACCGACCGAGCGACCGACCGACCGACCGACCGACCGCCCGACCGGTCAGCCGCTATCGAACACCGGCCCTTGTAACATAAAATGCTGATTTTATTTAAACGCCAGCTCCCCTTTCCTCTTCGTTCTCGTCCAGTTTCGTAGCCACCGGTGTATTTATCGCGGGGCATTCCGGCCGGACGTAAGTATGTCGGTCCCTGGTACGCCCGTTAATAATGTCCTTAATCCTCGAGCTCGAGCTCGAGCCCGAGCTCTGCGGCGATCCTCCCACCCTCGTTGAGCTTTTTTGCATATATCGCGGCCAAACGTACACCGAGAACCGACCGAATTCTCGTTTTTCGAGGAGCTTTTTCGACGATACGCCCCGTCTACTTTACGACCGTTTCGATCGCCCTCCCCCGCACACACCCCCCTTTGCCGTCGCCGTCACCCCCGCACCCGCCCCAGCCGTCCCTCGCCCACGAACGATCGCCGCGAGACCAGATTACCATCGACCGTTATGATATAAATACGTTGACGCAGCAACGGGCAAAACATCCGTTCGAATTATCGAGTCCGCGGAAAATAGAAAGGGGGGAAAAAAGAGTGTCGGCGTCGCGATTAAACGGCGGAGGAAGAACGTTCGACGAAAAGGAGAAAAATGGAAGCTGCGCGAGGAGGGGCTACGAATTAATGAAAAGACGGCGCAAAAGGAACCGGACCGTCTAATTAGCGACGCGAGGGTGTGCAGGCTCGTTTGGTTCAAGTAGGAAAGTTGGTCGGGTGTCCGGGGCCGAGGGGGCGGTTGCGTTCGCTTCCCGTTCCGCGGAAACGGTCGGGTAGCGGTAAGAAGGAGGTTGCGGAGAAGAGAATTTCAGGCCACATCGAGACAACCGGGGCTAAACAGCCATCTAAATGCATCCGAGGTGGCGCTCGCTGCCATTACGGCTGATGGACGCTTATTGACGCGCGCCCTGCCAGCAACCGAGCCAGAGCCTGCGGCAAGCCCTCTAGGATCCCTCGATGGAGAGCTCCCTCTCTCTCTCCTTCTCTCTCCCCGTCTGCCAACCATTCCTTCTCCTATCTTGCCTTCGCCGATTCACCTTCTCACCAAACGACTCAGTACATACCCTCTTTTACACCCCTGCCCCGAACACACCCAACCGACCCACGGACAGGAGCACCTTCGTCTCCCGGTGGTAATGCCGTCGCGTCGCTCGCACGGCTTTGCAACGTATCCAGTGTTCGCTTCTGCAACCCCGTCACGAACCAGCTCGACACTGCGACGCGCGCGCGCGAGCGAGCGAGCGCGTATCCTCCTCGGTGCCAGCTCGTCGCGGCCGATCGACTCTCGATCTCCGCTTCCATGGATTTCCGTTCGCTGTTCGTCGAACAACGAAAGCCCCGGAGGGACGGTTCTCCGGAATCCTCCTTTCGCGTTTGCATCGTCGCCACCGGATTATCCTGTTATTTATGCGGTAATAATAACGAGTTACCGTATGCGTGGGATGTGCTTTATGTCTTCGCGAGCCATTAGGGTTAATACAGCGTTGGGGTGTTACCCTGCGTTCTCCTCTCCCTCGGTTTTCCCCGCTTCGTCGACGCGAACGTCAAGGGCAAACGCCGAAACGGTCGCGGTGCGATTAAACTCGATGGATCGGTCGGGCGCGAGCAAAGAAGTGGAAGAAGCGGAACTCGCTGAGTTCGCCGAGTGGAAGATCGGCCCGGTCGGTCATCGGGGAGGACACGGAGGAGCGGCGGCGGCGGCGACGGCGTCGGTTGATTGGCTCGCATCGATCCGCCGTGCTGGGAGCAATAGATCAGTCGAGACGGTGACGCCATGCTGGCCGTGGCTCCCGTCTTTCCTTTCTCTCTGATTCTCTCTCTCTCTTTCTCTTCCGTCTTCATCGGTGTGTCGGTGCACGAACGAGCGCCGCCGATAAGGGAGGACTCGAAGGCGAACTCCGAATCGGAGGGAGGGATCGTGTGAATGCGGAGGGCCGAACGCGTGCTCGAAGCCGAAGAAGCGAGCGGGCGAAAGATGGAAATGGTCGTGGACGAGGAAGGGCGCGTAGCGTGAAAACGTGTCGGGTCGGTGGGGGAGAGAGAATCGGGAAAGAAAGAGTTCGACAAGCAAGATGGCACGGTTGGGCGAGGCGAGGGACCGCAAGAAGTCGCATAGAAAGAATATATCCGAACCCGTGCGTTGGTGTTGCGACACCACGGGAGCGCTAGGGAACAGGATGAAGAAGGCGGGAGTCACAGGGAGAAAACGGTAGGAAAGGAAAAGGAGGGAAAACGGCTGGGGAGGGAAGCTAGGATCGGGCGAGGGGCAAAGAGAGGTGAGGATTCGGTGAGGAGAGGAGAGAGGAGAGGAGAAAAGAGGAGTGGAGCGGAGAGGAGAGGAGAGGAGAGGAGAGGAGATCGGTCGCCGCGTTCGCGGCGCGGTGTTGTTCGATTCGGGCCGCGCGGTTGCGGAGAATACGAACGGCCGAATTATGAAAATGGTCCCGTGTGACGCGGCAACCACCCTCGCCAGAAGAGATAGCTTCCAGCAATAAACATACCGCCCCGTGACTCGCCTTCGATCCCCGGCGACTCGAGTCGCTTCCACCAGACGGGAGCCGCCGGTTTCGCCGATTCCTTCCGATAAACTCTCGAAACTCGCGATTCCTAGTCGTATCTTTGTTCTCGTTCGCATCCGCGCTTCTTGCTCGAGTCATCGCGGAGCTCGTAGCTCGCAGCTCGCAGCTCGGGGGGGGGGGGTCGTCCAGGTGACTGCTCGTCCGGTTTCGCGAAACGTCTAGAAGAAATCGAACGAAAGTCGCGATAATCGTGAAATGCGGCCACGAACGAGGAAGGAACGCACGACCCATTGCCCTAAAAGCCGTTTGCCACGGTGCGGCATTTATCCCGGAATCTGCCTCGTAAATTTCCATCTCGACCTCGGTTCTTGGCGAATCGCCGTCGATGCGCGAGGGTGGTTCGTCGGCGTAGCGCGGCGCGGCGGTCGGTTGACGGACGGTTTTTGAGTCGCGATCCAATTTCAAAAGTCGCCAGGAATCTCGACCGCTGCGTTCCCGCCGATCGTGGAACGGTCGCAACCTTCGCGCGCACCTCTCCCACGGAGCGATACGTTTCGTTGCGAACACGGACGGAAAGTTGCCGGAAGCGAGAACGGATTCGGTCGGATGGCGCTTGAGCGCGACGATCGGTATCGCGCCCTCCCATCGTCGTTGTAAATCTTTTTCAGCTGAGCTTGATGGACAGGCTTCATACGGTAATTGCCAATTTTTTTGCTATTTTTGGAGGGCGAACCGGCTCTGGCCAGTGGTTCAACAGGTGTCGCGGCGGTGGGTCACGGGAAACTTTTATTTGAGCGCGAGAGCGAGGGAACCGGTGAAAGAGAGAGAGAGAGAGAGAGAGAGAGAGAGAGAGAGAGAGAGAGAGAGAGGGAGGGAGTGGGAGAGAGGGGGGGGGGGGGTGAAAGAGGAACTAGAAAGGAGGGTGAGAGAGGGTGTGAGAGGGTGTACGCCGAGTTGAGCGAGCGAACGAGCGAGCGGGAGTCTATTAGTTCAGCCTGGAAAAACGCGACCCCACCGGATCCCTCTCTCTGCGTTGACTCGACCCCGTTGTTTGGTATCGCTGATTTTTTTTCTTTCTTTCCCCTCTTTTTTCCATTGAAACACGTCGACCACCGTAATCGCTCTGTCGAAGCAATCCCTCACTCGGTCCGATCTCACGACAGAAGGTCCGATAATCCTGCGCGTTGTCCGCGCGGACGAGTTTTTCTAACTTTTCCACCGTTCGTACCGTGCACGCGGCCGCTGCGCCGCGCCGCCTCGCCATTAATATTTCCCTTCTTTTATCGAATCTATCCGCGAGTACGCACGATTGATCTTGTTACCGCGAAACGACCGCCTCTCTTTTTTTCGCCTCTCCCTCGTTACCTCTTCATTCGATCGATCGCGATTCTCGAGCGCGATTTCCAACGATTCCGAGAACGATCGCGACAACGTCCGGAACGGCGGGGAGCGTGACCGCCGAACGACTCATTGTCATCGAGAGCATTCGAGATGGACGGTGCACGATCATTCTCGTCGATCGTGTTCCGTTTGTCGTGGCGGCAACGTTTCAACGCTCCTCTTTCCTTTCGCGTCCCTCCTTTCTTTTCGAACCCTCTCGCCCGCCTTTTCTTCTTTCTTGTCTCATCGCATCTCGTCTCATCTCGTCTCGTCTCGTCTCGTCTCGACTCATCTCGTCTCATTTCGTCTCCTCTCTTCCGTCGAAAGACGACGAGTCATTGTGATCGTTGATCGTTGGACAAAGACGATGGAAAGAATCGAGCGCGGCAGATGCGTGGACCGATAAGAAAGCCAGTTCGATGCGCCGGGTGTCCGATGGAAATTGATGCGTTTACTTTTCGAGTGCGATCGCCATCCACGAGTAGCCCGCCGAAGTCGACCGGACGAGGACCAAGAAAAAATGCTCGCGAATCGAAAAGATTTCGCGAAGGAGTAAGATAAAGCTTAAAAAGTAGCGACGAAAGACGCGAGAGGGAGAGGAAGAGAGATTGTAAGGAGAAGGTGGTGGTGCTGGCGGTGGTGGTGTTGTTGGTCACGCACGAGCTCAGAGCGCGCGACGTTCGCGAAGATGACGGGACGTATTCGAGCTCGCATTGTTGCCTCGACTGCGTCCCTCCAGCGATAGCTAGACGGAGATAGCTGGAACATCGCATAATACTTTTGTATAGGCTAGCTAGGGCAATGCGGTCGTAACAGGCCGATGGAAACGAGCCGAGCGGAGATAATAGCAAAGAGATAAGAGCAACGGCTCGTTATATTCGGCGTGGCAGGTATGCGCGACCTCATTGCCATTCTCTCCACTTTTGCCATTGGATGCAGAGGGCTGGCGACCGCGACCGCGACCGCGACCACGACCGCGACCGCGACCGCGTCTTCGTCGCCTCTCGAAAAGTTGTCGGATCAATCGTGGGGAGGGGCGTTTTTCGCTAGCCCGATATCGCGGCGATCTCGTCAGCCTGCTTCGCGCTCGTTTCCTGGCCGCACAAATTATTCGCTCGCCCGTGCAAACCGGTGGTCACGCAAAACTATAACGAGATTTAAAAAATGATTTTGCCGCGCGATACTCGGCCGGCCGGCCTGCTGGTCGGGCGGTCGGTCGACCCGCCGACGCGCAAACATAATATTTACACAAATTACAATACCGCGCTTAAATCCCGTTTAGTCTATCTTTATGCGTCTATGTCGAATCAATATTACGAATACATATTTACGAGCAAATTCACCTCGAAACCACCAATAAGCCGCGGCCTCGTATACATTTCCCAGCGCACTCGTTGCCGGTTGCGTCCGAGGTTTTGATTTTCGTTCCTTGTCCGTTCATTCGTTTTTCCCTTTTTACCGAAAAATCTGTCGATTTACGAGGGACACCGTTTCCATCGCATCGACATTACCGCGCGTATCTGGTTACGCGCTTTCATTCGTTTATTTATCGCACGGAAATTTCGCTGATTAGTATCGTGCGGACTGCACTAATGCGTTGTCTCGTAATTCATCGATTTTAACGGGGCTGACCACGCCGGTCCATTGAATCCGTTCGCCAACCCGCTCGCCCGCCCTCCCGCCCGCTGACATTTACCTATCCTGACGAGTTCGTGAAAAATTATGGATAATCCTGCACCGCTTCCACGAGCCGCCACGCGATCGCATCGACCCTCCGATCGTATCATCCACCCTCTCGCTGTCACCCTTTCATTCGCTGTTCCCATTCCGTTCTCTCTTCCACGCCGCTTTCTTACCGGACCGACCCTGCCGTTTGTGCACGGAATCACCCTTCGACGCGATCCTCTTCGTCACAACTGCGCGCAAAATTTCCCACCGTTGGCTCAGATAAGGCGGCTGGACGGAATTCTCCGGGAATGGAAATGGACAAAGTTTGAACGCGCGCGGATAACCCGACGAAGCTTCGCTCGAGTCGTGGCGTGGCGAGGCGAGGCGAGGCTGGGCCACCCTGTTCTCCTATCCGTTTCATCTTCCGCACGCTCCCCGTAACCTTCTCGTTCTGCTTCTCCCTACCGTGCACTTCCGACCCTCTGCTCGAGTTTGCTCGACACGAATTCTCCGCGCGCGCGACCATTACCCTTTCACCGTTCATCGAGCGGTCACCGTCGAGCCGATCCGCGTCGCGACTTTTCTCCGGCATCCATGCGTTCCGCGCGACGCCTCGCGTCCACGGCCGTGCGCGGATCAGCCTCGAGCAATGGCGGAAAGATCCGAAACGAAATTTCGATTCGGTGGCGCAACAGCGAGAAAATCAACTGTTTCGAGCGACGGCGGTTGGAAGCGCGAGCGGGAAATCTGCAGCTCGGCAGCCGCCGTTGCGTCGAGCCGAGAGATTGGATCCCGGAAATGGGACAAACCTATGGAACTCCGAAGCTCTGACTAAAGCGAATGGAAATACGCGATGCTCGGCCCGATGCTCGTCGTTATCCAACGATGAATCTGCTCTATATTCTCTCTTCCTACCCGCGCGGTCCCTATCTTTCTCCCTTTCTCGCCAGCTCGCTCCCTCGCTCGCTCCGTTCGCCATCGACGGTACGCCCGCTTCTATCTATTCGCGACTATCCAACTTCACCGCCAAAATTATGAGATCGTGCTCGAGGATCCGCCGCCGCGTCCGGAAGGGGCACGAGTCGGAGAAACGCGACGATCGACCCGCATGCTTACCGTTCCACCGTTCGCGCCGAGTCGAGGGACCGGCCTTTCACACCACCGATCGAAATTCGCCGACGAATTTTAGATCGGCGGACGCTGCTAAATAAGTAAACACGATTCCCGCGAGGAGGTGGAAAGTCGGGGGCGGTGGATTTCAGTAGGGTGCGTATCCCCGGCTCACCGATTCTGGAACGCGGCCAACGCGGAAAACGATTCCCAGGGTGACGCGATCGAGGCGAAACGCGAGGCGTTCGCGCATTAACAAGAGTCGAAGTTTGCCGGCGGACCGGCCCGGGATCGCAAAGTCGAAGAAAATTCGAGGGGCCGCAGGTTCCGGTCTCCGGGGGACGGGGAAGATTTCGCGATCGCGAAAGATGCGGATGGTTAGCGCGGCGACGAGGGTGTCGATGGGAGAGAAAGGGAAAGAGAGGGAGAAGGATAGTGGGAGAGTGAAAGGGCGGCAGTTAACGGGGACGCGTTCAACGCAGTTTCGGGCGTTCGAGCGGCAAATCCATCAGGCGGGTGCCTCGGCATCGCATCCCCCACGGGGCGGATAAATACTTATTTAACGCGCTTATGCATGCAGCCGCGGTAGCGATACGACCCGTAAATCTGTCCGAGGAAGCACAATGCTGCTAATTATATACATTCCCGTGACGCGAGAGAGGGAGATTCGGGGAGAGGTCGAAACGGAGAAAGACGGAGAAAGAGAAGGCGACCTCTGGTACCCCAGGAACGGCGAGCCGAAACCCTCAACCCCCTCCCCCCTCCGCCCCTCCACCCCAGCCCGCTCTGCGCCTCTTCCCTGAACCGTGCCGTCGGCTCAAAAGACTCGCAGATTTATTGCCAAAGAGAGGAGGGAAAATGTCGACCTAAGCTCATACGTACAGGCTTGGCAGTTTGTATGCCCGTGCGCGCACTCTCCGTCCGGAGAGGCTACGAATTCGCCGAGGGAGAGAGCGAGAGCGAGAGAGACGGAGTGAGACGCGCGATCTCTGGCGGAAGAAGAGACGGAGAGAGAAACAGTCTGAAGAGCGAGCGTGCGAGGATATCGGAAGGGGTGGCTGGTAGAATGAGCGGTGTCGGAGGGTGAAGATGGCGAGGGGAACGGTTACCAGGGGTGAGGGGTGGCAGGAACCGTCGGTAGAGGAAAGAGAACGAAGCTATAAATTCCATCCCTCCGCGTCTCCGCTCGTCCTGCTATATCGCTGATTTATAAATATGACTGTAGCGAAGTATAATAATACGTACGTATCCACCGAGCCGCGTCGCTGTTCTGTGTCTATCTTCCTCGCCCCTTCATCCTCCCTTTCTCACTCTCTCTCTCCCCCTGTCCCTTTTTCTCTGTCTTCCTCTGTTTTGCCCTACTAGGTATTTCGTCCTCCGTCCTTTCTCTCCTCATCCTCCGCCGATTTTTTCTTATCATCTCGACCGTTCGATCTCGCGTCGTGGCACGGACTTCGCGTGAACTTTGGTGCGGAGCAGCAGGGTGGATGGTAGAATATCGTCTATCGGAAGCGAGCGGGCAACCGATCAACCTGCGCCACGATGCTTCGTCTCGCTTTGCTTCGCTCCGCCTTACCTCGGCGGACCGTTACTCCGTCTTGCTCGGCTGGCTGTGCCGTAATTGAAAATTGATTTACGCGGTCCAAGCTGTCAGTCGGTCGGGTAAAGATGAGCGGAGGAGCCGCTCGCGGGGGTAGCTGGTCTCGCCTGCGATGCTGCTGACTCTGTCGGCGATCGGATGGAAAGAGAACGGGTCTGGGTGAAGGAGAGGAAGAGAGAGAGGGAGCGAGAGCACAGCGGTAAAGGTGGACATAGACGCGGTAGCAGTTTCACGCGGAAGAACGGAGGCGTGTCGGAGGGTTCGGGGAAGGAGAGAAGGAAGAAACGGTGCGGAGAAATACAAAAACCAGACTCGAACGTGGCATCGTCCCCTTACGGTATAACGTCAGTGGCAGAATATAATCAGGATTTGTAGCGAGCCGCGGCTCGGTACGGTGCTGCGGCAGGCTTCAGACAAGGACGAGAACCGTGCGATAGGTTGGAGCGAGGTTCGAAGGGGAGGAAGGAAGAGGCGACTGCGACGACGACGACCACGACGACGACGGCGACGGCGACGGCGACGGCGACGGCGACGGCGATGGCGATGGCGATGGCGATGGCGATGGCGAAGGGAAAGGGAGAGGCGCGGGTGAGACGGTCGGCCGTTATTAAGGCGCGACAAGAACTCCGGCGTGATGAGCGAGCCGCCGTGCCAGAAGATACCGGCAGTGATTTATGCGACAGGGACATCCAGCGCGCACCGACCATCGCCGAACCCCGACATACGCTCCGACTGTATCGTCTTCCAGCCGGCCACCCTCTCGAGACCTTACGCTTCTCTCATCCTCTCCTCTCCGTGTCTCCGGCTTTCGCGCGGAACATCTTTTAATCTCTCGACCGATTCGACCGTCCGTTTTCACCCTCTCGGGGACAACTGCCCCTGTCCCCGAGTCTCTTCTCGTTCCCGCTTCCTTCGTTCTTCCTTCCTTCCTTCCTTCCTTCCTTCCTTCCTTCCTTCCTTCCTTCCTTCCTTCCTTCCTTCCTTCCGTTCTCCCTTCCTGCGCTCTGTCACCTCGCCAACGTTCCGCATACACTCTTCGTCTTTTTCTGCCATACCCTCGCTCTCGGTCCATCTCTCCGCTTTCCCCTCTCACTCTTTCTCTCGTTCTCTGTCTATCTCTTCTGCCTGCCGTCACCAATAAGTCAAAGTTATCCCCGGCAGAGAAAAATGCCAGACGTTTCCCAGAGCAGAGAAAGGCCGGCTTTCTCGGAGTGATTTGTGGCGACCGCTCGCTCAACTCGCCGCGGCAATGAGTCGGTCAGTCGTAAATATCCTGGCAGACCGTTGGACGGTGGATGGCGGACGGCGGACGGATGGACGAACGGCTGGATGGCCGAATGGTCGTGACGCGCGGGAAACTTATCCTCCGGGAGGAGTCGTCCGTGCCAAAATATCGTTTCGAGATTCCCTTCGCTTCCATCCGAGGGGTCCTTCACTCCGAAAACAAAGTTTCTGCGATCGATGCCGAGATCGAGCGCGCGCCAACGTTGCTTTTCCACGGCCGCATCTTTCGCAGCTTCTTTCGAGGCGCTGCTCCACCGAGCACAGCCAAGACGCGTATCCGTATCCGTCTACGTGCCTGGGAATACGGAGCCAGCCCTTAACCTTCCAGACGCACGCTTTGCTCTCTCTGCCGATTTCGCCTCAGTCTTGCGAGCAGAGCTACTCACCGGCGACGAACTTTCGAACGAAAAGGATGCCCGTGACCGGGCGAATCGCCGATCAAATTCACGATCCTCCGGTAACCCACCTACTTCAACGGCGAAGCACGGTTCAGCTCCACCCCCCTTTAAATCACTCATTCTTTAATAATGGACAGATCCCATTATAATACCCGAGATTTATATCCGTGGCCCCCTTTTCTTTTTAGCGATAAATTTCTCCGTCTCTTCTCCTTTTTGCCCGCCGATTAACAAACTGTCGGCCGACGAACGAGTTCCGCGGCAACGACGCGCGCCGAACGTCTCGAAAGTGTACAGACGAACGGAGTTTTGTTGGAGAACCGCACGGTGTCGCGAGAAGAGTCTCGTCAGAGATTCATCGAGGTTTTAAGATCGAAAAAAAAGTTGTCGGGTAGAATATTCGAGGTGAAGCGGCAGCAGTAGCAGCAACTTGGAACGGCGAGGTGCATCGGGGACAAGCCCGGGGGAAGAGAAAGGAGATTTCGTCGAGACGACGACGTGATGCGGCGTATGTGTGCACGATCGAGCCGAACCGGACCTATAAATATCGTCGAAACGCATCAAATAAATCCGAAGCTTCGTCCCATGTTGTTGCGGTGCAAAAAGGGAGCGGGGTGAACGATGGGCCGATGGTCGCAGCAAGGGTGACCCCTATTTATTGCCGAATTAAAGCGCGTCACCATTAATTTGCATAGCACCGGCATGGATCGCAAACGATGGAGGAACGTCAACGCGTGTCTGGAATTTTGGGTGACGCGACGACTCGGAGCATCCAGCGGACGCTTCGCGTATCCGCTCGCGATTATTTCTCGCAGCGCGACGATGTCCGGCCCGCGACTTCGATCGAACTCGCATCGGGATTTGCGAGAGCGTGACTGCTGCGGAGGCAGAAAGAAGAACGGAGGGCTGGGGAGAAAGCGAACGCGGACATGTCGTGCTCGCGAAGAAAGCGCGGAGGGCCGACAGAGATTCGAGGGAGAGGGGTAACGAGCCGGTCGATGCGCGCCATAAATTAGCAATTATTTAATTTTCGTAGGGCTCCGGGTCCTTAGACGGCTCTAAATCAGTCTCCGTTGCAAAAAGCATAGATAACTATGACGCATGGCCCCCGGGAAGAGACAGGGGTGCGCTCACCGGATTGTGGCGGTGGTGAGTTGGTTCGGACGGGCAGAGACGCGGCAGAGGGAATGGGGAGATAGGTAGACAGACACACACACACACAGAGAGAGAGAGAGAGAGAGAGAGAGAGAGAGAGAGAGAGAGAGAGAGAGAGAGAGAGAGAAAGAGAGAGACTGAGTGAGTAGAAGCAGGGAAGGTCGATGCAGAGAAGAAAGGGGGTGCAAAGGATCGAAAGAGAGAAACGGAGGAAAGATCCGGAAGAGCGGAGAAAGGACAGGGACAGAGGAGGGTTCAAGATCGCGAAGAAGAGATGGGAGTCGGTTTCGCGGGCGGTAGAAGGCAAGCGGAATTAGGAGGAAAGGCAACGAGCGTGCTTCTGTTTCTCGCGAGCAGGAGACGCGACGTAGCTGGTTGTCGTTGGTTCGGCTGGTCGGTTGTCCGGATGGCTGGATGGGTGGTTGCACGATAACCGGCGGTGGGTGCCACCCGGTTGCTCTTGCTTCGTCGTTGTGTATGTAAATGTGGACGAGGCAGCGGCTAGGCAGAGGGAGGGGCGGGAGGACAGCGACGGGGGCGGGAGGACAGCGACGGGGACGGGGGTGGGAGCGGGAGAGGGAGTGAGAAACGCAGAGTGGTAGGACGAGGGGGAGGCAGAGGGAAAGCCCGAGCGAGCGAGCACACGGAGCTGGGCACAATGGCAACTAGTTTTAATTACAAAGTAAGGTGAAGCGATCAATCATAATGATGTACGTGAGGCAGGCGCGGCCTCTGGGGTGTCGAGGGTGGGAAGCAGCGTCGAGGAGAAGGACGAGGAAGGGAAACGAAAAGGATGAGAAACGGCGGGGGCCGGGGGGCCGGGGGCTGGAGAGTCGGGGGGTTCGGGGGGCTAGCTGGCGGTGACGCGGCGGGACGAGGGGGCCTTCTCGTACACTTTGCGTATAATTTACTGGCACTGGATATACCTGAAGTTATGCTATACCGAAGCTGCCGTTGCGCCTCTTCGTTTCACCGCTTGTTCTTCTCCCTTCTTCCAACGCGGTTTTCGTCTCTGTCGACCGATAGAGCAAAGGGTTCTTGCGCCTCAACTTCCCTCCGCCCCGTCCCTCTCTCTCCCCATGTTTTTCTCCCTGCTCTTCTTTCTTTCACTCTCCATCCCGTCCATCCCGCTTTCTCCCTTTCTTCCTTTCCATCCGCATTCTCTCGTTCCCCATTTTCTCTCTCGCTCGACTTCCGTCACGCCCTCCCTCGGTCTTTCTCTCGTTCGCTTTCTCCGTCGGATCCTCTCGTTCTTTCGGTCTCCGTTTCTCCCTGTCTATGACTTCGTGCTACGTCTGGCAGACTGGCCGCCATAACTCTCGGTCGCTCCCTCCGAAATATCTGATGCGCCACGCGATATTTACGATCGGCAGTCGCCCGGCGAACCCTGGTGCTGAAAGCCTGACGGCGGTTGTTCTTCTCTTTCCGTTCCGGCGACTCGCGCGCGCGTTTCGCCGCTCGATCGAGTGTTCGCGGCAGCGGCCCTCGACGAGGTCGCGCGATCGCCACCGCGAAACGGCAAATCTCCAGAAGAGATGAGCGAACGGCTGGCGAAAGAAACGGCCGCGGAGAAGGAAGGAAGGATGGAAGGAACGAAGGAAGGCGGGAAGGTAGGGGAAAGTCGGCCGCGGTCTACCGATACGGTA
This sequence comes from Macropis europaea, assembly GCA_916610135.2. Taxonomy (NCBI): domain Eukaryota; kingdom Metazoa; phylum Arthropoda; class Insecta; order Hymenoptera; family Melittidae; genus Macropis; species Macropis europaea. The sequence goes on from OU744344.1 coordinate 27,387,821, forward strand.
CGGTCGCAAATATTGCGAGCGTCGGTATTTTGAGGCAGCGTGACGAGCGGTGATGGGGATCCGCCTCGGTTTCTCCTTGTGTGGCGCGCCGCAAGAACTCTCTGAACGAATACCCATTCCAGCCCACCTCGACCCCCATACCCGCGATTTCACCGCGCGCTGTACACGGACGCTTCGCCGCGACTCCCTCTGCCGATCTTTCTTGCGCTTTTCTCTCCTCTCGGCGACTCTGTATCTTTCTTACCGGCTGCTCGGCAAATCGAGTCGCGCGAACGGTGATGCGTCGCGTGACGAGCCGATGTCCATCGCCGCAGCCACCGGTCTTCGTCGGCACCGGCTCGTGCGTGCGTGTCCGCGTGACTGCTCGTCTGCTCGCCTGCTTGCCTGCCTGCGATTCCAACCGCCTTTCCTCTAGCCGAAACGAACCGCAATTATTTCGCGCGAGCAGTCCGCGAGAGGCCCGAGAAAAGACAGGCGGAGATAGATAGATAGATAGAGAGAGAGAGAGAGGGAGAGAGAGAGAGAGAGAGAGAGAGAAAGAGAGTCTCGGTAGCGTCGCCGAGCATGGAAGCATAATGCGTTACGCGGGCCGAGAGGAGGACGCGCGAACCTTCTAACCCGACCGCTTCTGCCTCTTCCACCGCCTTCAGAATCATTAATGTAAATCACCGCGGTCCGTGGCTAACGATCTCGCGCCGCGAGATTCTCGACCGTTGCACGATCTAACCGGCAACGGCAACGGTAACGACGTTTCGGTGCGTTTTATTATAGAGCCTCGGATAATCTTTGGATCGTAATCGGAACGATAATTAAGCAACAAGGATGCTCGTCCTGTCGCGTCGGACCAAATTACCTCCCGCGATGTTCGTCCTGCCACTCATCCTTCGTTCGCTCCCCTTCTGTTCGTCCGAGGGGAAGTTATCGAAAGGGAATGGATCGTTCCGCGATGTATCGTCTCGGTAAACCGTCTCTCGTTGATCGACCGGGTCGTGTTCGATACGCAACGGACCTTGATCGCGCGCGGCCGTCGAGCCAGCGACCCGTTCGAAGAAGGACGGTGAATGTTGGCGGAAAAGATAATCGGAGTCGGAGGAAAAGAAGACGCGACTCGAGTCGAAGGAAAACGATAGGGTAGCTTCAGTGGCGCGTATTCGTGTCCGGCTGCGACGTTGCTTATCGTACCCGTGAATGCGAATTATTTCGCGCAACTGATTGCTCTCTCGTTAGCAAACTCGCTCGCTCCGCCGACGTGAAAAATGTACAAAACGAAGAAACGATTTTGCAGTACAGATCCGCGACTTATCGACGACGACAACGACGACGGCGACGACCCGGCAACCTTCTTCCCTTCTTCCACGCCTTTCACCGTCCCCCGAGTTCGCGAAGCGATTAATTAAATTCTCGGCTAATCAAATATGTCACTCAGCCGTCCAGTTTTAATTAAAGTTCGGACATTATCTATTTGCTTTATCATCGACGAGTCGACCAAATAGCGTCGACCGGGGCACGAGACGGAACGGAGGTTCGAATTCGCGTGAAACAGCCGGATGATCGACGTCTCGTCGGCCGGCTCTCCTTCGACGGCGGACGTCGTTCGCGGTTCCGCCCGATTTTCTTGCGCACGACGTTGATCGGTTCGCTGATCGGTCCCGAACTCGGTGTTCGAGGATGCGCGATCGTAATTGCAGCGGCCTGATGCATCGAGGGTGGAAGAAGCGCGACGCGTCGCTTCGGCTTTCGTCTTTTTGCCGTTGTCTCGTTCAGACACGGTGACGTCCGTTTGGGGCCGCAGCCGCAGCCGCAGCCGCAGCAGTCGCCGCCGCCGCTGCCGTTCGCTTTGCCGTTTTCGTTGCCGGGGTCGCGCGGCTGCCTTCGTCGGTAAGACGGTTTTACGTCTTATGAGTTCCCAACTGCGGCACCTCTTCTATTCCTCGCAATGATTTCGTCGCAATCACCCTCATCCTCCCGGTGCCAGAACCCTCGAGACGGGGCGGTAATATCGGGGAATGGCGCGACGAAACTACGAGAGGCGGAGGAGCCGACCGACACTTTTGTCAATACACGCTGAACGAAGGAGAAAGACAGCCGGCGAAACGAAACGGTCTCCCTCTCTGTCTCGCTCTTTCTCTCAGCCGGCGTTGCCGCTATAAAGACCACTCGTGTCATTTCGCAATGACGAAACTTTACCCTGAATTCTCTCTTTCTTCTCTCCGTCTCTTTCTCCTCCACCCGACCCCGGATTGCATCACCCCTTTCTTCTCCGCTCTCTCCAGCTACAGCGAGTTTGTTAGTTGGAGCAGCTTCGAACTCTTCGCACTCCTCCCCATCAGCATTCCTCTCTCTTTCACTCTCCTACGGTTCGATCCGTCTTTCCACGTTTCTTTCTTCCGACTTTTCCACGCGATCGTCACCCCTCCTTCTCTCCTCTGCTCCGCTCCGCTCCGGTCACCGCTGCCTCCCCAGCCGTATCGATGGGGAGGGTAACGGTGGCGGCGCAATAACAAAGCTCTCGGCGAACGAGACGAGAAAGGAAGAATACGCGAGAAAACTGGAATCGGGAAAATTCGAGGCGACTCGATTCGACGACGGGAACGATATTGCTTCTCGTCGAACGCCGTCCGTTGTCTCCGGAGACTCGCGAGGAGGAAAAGTTGCCGCCGCGAGGAGCGTTATAAGCCGCTTCGAGAATCCTCCGAAGCGATATCGAAGGATGCAAAGCAAGTTTGGCTGTTCGTAACGGCCGCGGCGTCCGGCCCTCCGGCGCGCGACGTTCCACTCCTCTTTCCGAGAACGCGCGATGACTCGACAAACGAGGATCAGCGTGGCGATGCGCGCGCGCTCGTCGATTGTAATGCACGCAAGATTCGTCGAGTCGCGTACGTGCTTGGACGGTAACGCGGCTCCTCCGCGGACCACCCGTCGAGTCGGCCGGCAGCTACGCGTATCTTTCCCTTCTCCATCCCCGGAAACGACGATGTTCGATCCGCAGCGACATCGGTGGAACTCGCGACGCGTTCCAGATCCGGCTCTATCGGTCGAGAGAGCCTGAAATTCGGGAAGAGCGAGTTCGATGTCGAGACACGAAGGAGCGGTTGCGAGCGGGAGCACGAAGGACGGAGAGCTCGGTAAAGGAACGAGGCGATAAGTCGCGAGACGGGACGCGTTCTGGTCGACGGTGGTAACGGGTCGGGGGCGGGGGCGGAAGACGGAGAGGAGCAAGGTTGTCGGAGGCTCGGACAAAGTTGGAGACGGAGTGTAAACGGAGGGCGATGGAAGGACACGGTTGCATTTGATATGGACCGGAGATAGCTGGTAAGGTACGCCGGCCGCCGCTGTCATGCAGCTACATACCTGGCTGCGAGCGGTCGGTGTATATATGGTTCGGGTGGACATCGGGTTGCTGCTGTTCGGGGCCAGGAACGCGGTGTAGGTGGAAGCGCGCGGGCGCGGGCGCGTAAGCGCGCCGGTTTTACGATTCGACGGTTTCGCGTCGACCGGCAGCGTTCCTCGAAACTCGAGCTCGAGCTGGAGCTCGAGCAAGGTAGCTGGCCGTTCGCGAGCCGCGTCTAATCCTGAGAATCCGACCGCGGGATATTATTTATACGGTCGATGGGAGGGGCGAGGGTGGTCGCCGGTGGTGCACTGCTGCCGACCGAACGAGAGCCTCCGCGCTGCTCCCGGTCACGACTCCCGTATTTGAATACAATGCATTATATTGTCCGCGTCATATCATATATCTCCCTGCTAAATAAACACCGTCTCAATATTTAGGCTTGCGAACCGCCCTGCCGAGAGCTCCCGTACCTACCCAGATACTGCACCTTTACCTCCGACCAACGAGGGTTCAGGGTCGAAGGTAGAGGAGGAAACGAATGGAATCGCGCGTACCGGCTCGAACCTGTTCGGGCTGCGGCAGCCGGTCCCGACATTCGTGAAATCCGGATCGATCGGAACACGGGTGCGGAGGAATCATCGGTGATGGAAAAACGAACCGAAGATATTAGCTTTCGAATTCGTATCGACGCGTGTCGTGCCATCTCGCGGCCATGTTCGCGGTAATCCGATACGTCGAGCCGACGTCAATTGACATTTAACATGCAGCCGTGCACTTGCCGTTATATGGATCTGTTGGCGCAGTGTATCGCCCCGGGTTTATGATCTCATCGGCCGATTGATTTATGTCGGCAATTATAGCGTAGCTAGGAGTGACGCACGGCTCCGTGTCCCGAATGAGTTATGGGTGTTAATCTCGGGAAAACCAATGAAGGGCGGCAACCTCCGGCGCGGTCTCCAACGTCGACGAGCGTCCCTTTCCTTTCCTTTCCTTTCCTTTCCTTTCGTTTCGTTTCGTTTCGTTTCGTTCCCTATCGCGTCGCGTCGTCTGGTCGCGCTTTCCGCTTCCGCCGCGTTCCTCTTCGTTCCTCCGCGTTTGGCCAGATCGACGAAACCCCGAATTGTCAGTCGGCGCACGGACGATCGCGGCATCCTTCTGATCCGCCGACACCCGATCGGTCGAAGCGTCAGGAGGAGGCTTGGACGCTCGCCAAGCCGCCTCAACGATCTTCCAAAATATTAATCACGTTTAACGCAGCCCGAGTCCTTTCCCCTCGAACGAGCGGTCGCGCGACCGACGATACGGATTGCTTCCCGCGAGGAAGCGAACGCGGCCGGTGCCTCCGCCGCGACGGGTAATCGAGTCGACGATGAAGGTTTTGCGCGGTAGAACGTAGTCCTCGGATCACCGTTGGACGAGGAAAATCGCGTGCGCGAGGCTGCTCGAGCCGCCGCGCCGGGCGGCAAGAAAGCAGGACGAATGTAGCCTTGGAAGTTATTACTCTGTCCCGCGTAAAACATAATTAGATGACGCTCGAGCGGAGCGATGCTGCTTCTCCGCCAGCGAACTCGAGCCGTGCTTCTCGAGCGACGCATCTTCGGTCGCGGTGCCTGTTGCCGTTTCCCTCTGATCGCTCGGTCTCAACGAAACCTCGTTCTTTCCGCTGCTCGTTTTATCGATGCGGAAAGTTGCAACGATTTCGAGGCGAACGCGAAGACGGGATGAGTCCGGGGCGGGAATCGGTGGGTGAAGGGGCGAGGATGCCGAGGGAGAGGAGGTCGAGGAGCAGGAGGAGGCGAGAGGGGTATTTACATTGCTAATGTATCGCCGGCCTAACTTCTAATTAAACAAATTCGCACAACTCAGCGCGGCGCGCGCGCTCGCGCGGTTGCCTGGTGGGATTGCTCGGTGGAAAGAAGGCAAGACAGCGAAGGGGGGAAAGAGAGAAGCAACTCGAGCGGTTGTGTTTTGGCGAGGGGAGTCGGTAGCGGGGAAAGCAAGGGGAAACTCTCGGCCAGAGGTGGAGGGGTCGCGCGCTCGTTAGCGCGCTCTTAACGCGACTTACCGCCTGGAGCGCGAGCCCCCAGTCCTCCGATTCATCGAGAAGAACGAATGAATATTTATAAGAAACTGCAAAATACTATTCTAATCTTTTCTCTCTTCTTTCTTCCTCCGTCTCCTTCCTTCTTCGGTTTCGTCGTTTGCACTAAGCCCCACCCCCATTCTACATTCTCCTCTCTCCTTTCTCCTTTCTCCATTCTCTTTACTCTTCCGCTTCACCTTCCGGCTCGCGCGACCTCGTCTTTCGAAGCTCGTCGCGTCGTCGCTCGTCCCGCTCCCGTTCCGCCCTGCCATTATTTCGCGATCTAGACGCTAAAAAGTAAGTACTTACGCGGGACGCGAGCGATCGGTTCGAAGTTTGCGCTTTACGATAGTTCCGAGGAGGTAACGCGTTAAAAACGCGGTCGATGCCTGCGCTTTTGCCCCCGCAGCCGATCGAGAGGCGCGTACGGCGGAAAGTTCGAACGTCGCGCGTCTACAATTAGTCGCCGCGTTCCATGGAAATTAAAATCCGACGAAGAGGAACATCGTCGATACAGCTCTCGCGAGACGTTGATCAGCGGTTCGTCGATGGCGGTCGGTGTTCATTCATGTCAACCGAGTCGTTCCGCGACGATCGAAAGTCGATCACTCCATTACATCCGGATCGTTTCCCGTAATTGATTCGATCGAGCCGGATCGACGTCCATCGTACGCGGATCGATGGAAGCGAACGGCGTACCCGCGCGTTCTTCCCTCCGCGTTCGCGCCGCCTTCCTACAGATTCGAACCAACGATTCTGTGGAAAATATGTGACCGCTCTTCGCCAGGAACACGGAATGTTTTCGAAACCGTTCGACGAGCGTCTCTCGACCGTTTCCTGCGGCTTCGACTATCTGCGGCCACTTCCGGCGCCTTCGTCGTCTCGATTACGGTGCAATAAAACACCGAGCTGACACCTGCGGGCTCTACAGGCACCTCTCTCTTCTCCTCGCGATAACGAAGTCACAAAGCGGGCACTATGCCTGTAGCGAAATAGTCGGTTCGCGAGAATTTGTTCGGGACGCGTGCGAGCGTAAACACGGCGTAGGTGAGAAAGCGAACGGTTTCGCGGCCGCGTTAAAGCGGCGCGTTTCATAGCGAAGGTGGGTAGGTAGGTAGGTAGGTGGGTAGGTAGGTAGGTGCGTGCATGCGTGCTTTACACTCGACTCGACGCGACTCGGCTCGTCCGCGCGCCCTTCACGGCCGTACACACGTGCGTACCTGCAAACCGAGAGACCGAACGAGCGAACGAGCGGCACTTTGTGGGCTCGTAAAACACCGGCAGCCTTGTAAATCTGTGCTCCGGTGTGCCAGCACTGACAGATTTCCGCCCCACCTTTCCTCTTCTTCCCGCTGTCCCACACTCGTCTCGCGCTAGCACTCGCACTCGCACTCGCTCCCACATCTCTATCTCCGCTACCTGCTCCGCTGTATGTAAGTACATACTTACTTACTCGACTATACCGCTGCGCGGTGTTTCGAGCTGCGTCTTCCGCTGAGAAACATTTTTCTCGTGTCCCTTTTCGTCCGTCGATGCCAACAATCATTTCCATTTCTCGAAAACGCGTGTCCCGCGGTATTTCACGCGACATCCGTTGGCGAAAGTTAAAACGAAAGCGAGGTTGGTGCGCCGGCCATTGTCGGAGCAACGTATCCGCAACGACGATTCGAGAGATTCGGTAAATGCCGTGTCGGAATAAGAATTATTCGGTCCTTTCTATCGCGTTGCGAGTCTACGAGTGCAAGATCTGCAACGCTCTCTCGCCGATATCCCGATTGCGAGCGACCAATTCGAGTTATCAATCAGGGAGCGAAGCCAAATTATTTTATTTCGAATCGGAGGAAAACGTTGTTCGCGACAGTTGCAGCGAGTCTGCTCCTCTCCTTCATCATCAGCGGTATCTGTTCGTCCGACGATTCGGTGGGATATCGCGAAATACGCTGATCTGCAATGCAAATGTCCTGCAAGACTTTGCAGTGCACGCAGCGGCGCAGAATTTTTATTGCTCGAACGCGGACTTAAGCCTGTTGTTCACGGTACGCGGGTCTCGTGTAAAGTGAAGAACAAATGTAACGAGGCGGTCGCGTCTTGCTCGGATGGTAGGTTGGCTGATCGGCCGCGTCTTACCCTTCCCCTGCCTTCATCCTCACCCTTACACGTGCGCCGCTTCTTTTCGCGTTGCTTTCCGTTAGTATGCGCGCGCGGCCGTGCGAGCGCGCGACCCTCGTAAAGTAGACGTACAGATCGCGCGTATCTTACGAAAGTAAATTGGAACGAGACGAGCGAGGAACGAGAAGAGCAGGGCCCGAACGGATAGCGGGTGAATCCGCGAGTTAGAAGCGAAAGGAAGCGGAGAAGAAGAGAAGAGAAAAGAAGGAAAGAGCCGAGAAGAGGAGGGAGACGGAAGACGAAGGAAATCGGCGGAAAGAGTCGAGAGGATGAACGAAGAGGCAGCGGTGCAAGGGAATCGCGAGGAGTGTGCGAACACCCACCGGCCTATCCAGCTATCTCTCCCACGCATTCTCGGACTACCGACATCTTCATCATCCACCGGCGGACTCGCGTATCAACGGAATTAAAAATTCTCGCCTACCGAGCCTGCAGCCTCGGTCGCTCGTCTTCCAGCTGGACGCGGCAGAGCTTCCCGGAGTTTTGGACGCGGCGGCTCCCGATCGAAAAGAGGGAAAGAGCACGCGAACTCGAGCGAGTGTTCGTCCTCGAGGCGACCGCACCTCCGGCCGATCGACGAGGCGACCGAGGAAAGAATGAAACGGCGTTTCGCGCGGAAACGGCTGGTCGGTTGGTTATCGGTTGACCGGGGCCGCTACAAATCTCCCGCTATCGGACCATCTCCTCCGGTTTTTGCTGGCTCCTCTAATGCCGTTGCTCTCGTTCTGGAACCAGCCGCCTACGCGAACCCCTCGCACCCAAAGAAAAATCAAACAGCGAGAGAGGAGCAAGATATCGGAAACGGAGGAAAAGGGTGAGGTTCATCAGGGGACTGATCGACGGAGGGCCAGTGATTTCGGTGATCCCTGCATACGATCTGCACTCTCGCGATCGAGCGCGAAAATTCTTCAACTTTGACCTTCGATTGAAGGGCGCCAGCCGGTTTAGGACATTCAAAATAAGGTGATCTTTGGGATTTTTTTTTTCTAAGAAAGTATTAAGAGGTCAGACTAGTGTCAATGTTTGAAAAAATTGAAAATTTTTTTTCCGCTTAAATGATAGTTTGGAGTTTCTAGAATGAAATGCAAAAGGTCCGAAATGTACGCTGACAATAGTTTCAAGATATAGAGCCGAACATGAAATTGTATACCTGCGCACTGTTGCGCGTTCGGAAACCTGAAACGCGTTTTTCTCGAAATCGCATTTTTTAAAAAGTGTGCAAATGGTGTAGAAGATTTCTCGGGTTCTAATAGTCCGATTGCAATAAAATTTTGCAAGCGTATTCGTGATAACATATGTTAGGGGTTGGCCTTCGATTTTTTTTGCTATATCCTTTTTTTATTGCAAGTTATAAACAAATTAGTAAACATTTTTCCGCGAAAATTAGGTACAAAATGTTCTAACGCGTGCTATTTAGTTCATTTTCGATATATTAACAAAAACGAAAGGTCATCACCTAGGGACGACATTATAATTAATAAAAAATCTTGGAATTGTTTTGTTTCAGATACTTCTACACGGCACAATTGTGTACACCGATTAACTACCCGAAAAAAGCTTTTAACTACTTCATAACATACTAAATTAAAGTGGAAAAGCGCAAATCGATTGAATTCTTAGTTTCAACAGAATCTGTGTCCGAAAAATGCCTTTGTTTTTGAACTGTCAAACCAGTCTAACCCCTTAAGCGGATATTTTCGAAACATTCAGGGTATTGTGTTTCATATTCAGGCAATTAAAATTAATTTTTTCGTTATAATATGGTCCGTAGAAATGGATGTAAATACACATGCGTATGTCCTCGCCGCCGGAGATGCAAATTTACGGGAATTCCGGAGGCTCCAATTCTGCCCCAAACCAAAAAACCAAGGATTTTCTTATTCCTCATATAATTACATTGTCGGCGAACCTAAAAAACGAGATAAAAGTACAGAGTTTACAAATTGGTGGGACTTCAAAAGAAAAGTTACGATTTTTACCCAAAATTTTCTTACTATTCATGCAAAAAGAATTCTTTAATTCAATTTTTTTATAAAAGTTTTAGGTTCATCGACGAAAGTTGGTAATTGTTTAGCTGTATACATCGGGACAAGTCAATTAAACTAATAGTTTTCTCCCTATTTTATCCGCACATTTAAAAAAAGTGGTTTTCAGAAAAACGCGTTTCAAGATTTAGATACAAAAAAGTAACAGTTATTGGAAAGTGACAGCACTCTGAGGTTAATCTGCTATTGCGAGCCCATACAGCACACCATCTGCTTCCTCGTTGAACTTATTTTGTTCGATTTGACGAAGTCTGCGAGCTGTTCAGGCCTCCTTGGTACTGCTTAGGCTGCGGCGCTCCTGCCTCATAACGCGCTGGGCGCCGTGGGTTTCCGCAAATAGTTTACACTGATGCCCAATATTGATGACCAGCGACTGCATTATTATCAAAATGGCATAATACCCTTCTTTGAAAACGCCGGTAACAATGAAAGCAGCGATTTCGATCATTTTTATGCCCGAATTCAAATGTTACTGTGCTATGTGCCAGATGATAGAATTAAAGCTTTCATTGCCGTTTTTTCCTTCGAAAGGTCTTCATAAAGATGTATTAAATGTTTTTCGACATCTGGGTGAAGTGGATAGGGACGGACAAAATGTTTCCCTTTACCTGCGTCCTCAGCGACGCGTCATTTGCACCAGCCTTCGGCTGTTTCATGAGCTGTACCTAGATAATTACTTTGAATTTCGGTCTGAAACTTATGGAATATAATTTCTATGTGCACTACTATTGATTAAAGCAGAAAAAAGTCTATTTTTTGAAGTTGGTAAACCGGGTTCCCACCTTAACGGATCACCCGAATGTTGCGTTCGAATAAATCGAACGATCGTCTTTCGTTCACCTGCGCTCGCGACTCGAGATCGAACAAACGGTAAGAAGAGGATTCGCGATGATCGAGCAAAGGTCTTTGTCCGAACATTCGATCGATCGAAATTCAAGAACTCGCTCGGGCCCTGAGACCGAGTTTTAATTCGTATCTTAATTGATATAATTATTAGTGGCAGCAGTGGTAGTAAAAGTGGTGGTAGCAGCAGGGGTAGTGGTAGCTGTAGTATTTTATTCTCTCCGCTCCATAAGATCGCATTCTTTACGACCCATTAGACGAATTCATTACCAGCCCCGGGCAATAGGTAGCCGAGGTCCGTAAGCCCCCGACGACTCTCTCTTTCTTCTTCTCCCTTGCTTCTTTCTCGTTTGGACTCATCCTCCCTGCTTTTCCCCCTCCTTTTCGCTTCGCGTTCCCATCGCCCTGCCTTTTCAACGTCTCGCGAAAACTCGGCTTCGACGAATCCAGATCGTAACGCGTAAATCTCGCCGCGCTTAATCGCTTTCTTACTTACATCGAATGCGTTTATCGCTCTCTCCGGTCGAATCTTCTCCAGTCCGTAGCGACGAGCATTTCGTCACCCTTGGCACAAACGGATCCGATCGCCGTCTGTTCTACGGGGTCGCGCGGAGCGAACGTTTCGGAAAACAAGGGACAAGGTGTAATCGATACACCGCGCTATCGTGGCTTTTGAGACGGCGAACGACCTTCGCCGGTCGAGATCCTATCTCGCGGAAGGTCCTCTCCGACCGATAAGGGTTCGTTCCTGTGTTTCTAGCGCGGTTCTCGGTTTATCTGGTTTATCCACCGGATCTGCCCGCCTTTCGACTATATTGTACGCGTATTATTCTCGTTGTCTCCGATAACGCAGGGTCCGCGTACTCCTTTCGATTTTGCGCCCCCTTGAACAACCCTCTGCCGATTTCGCCGCGACCGAATCGCCTCCGCTGTGCGGACGCTGTCGTCGTGCCGATGGTGTTTGGGAAAGTAAATAAACGCATACAGTTACTTTATAACATATATATTTATTTGAGCTTTAATTGCATTTTAAAATACAACCGAAATAATTAAATAATGACAAATCTGGTAAAATGGTTTCAAGAGTCGCGTATACATGATGCATATCTTTGTGGTTGCGCATTTGTAAGTAGGTAGGTACTTTTCGAGCGTATTTTTCGCACGGTTGGCTATTCCACGTTTCGTGTGTGTCCTCTTGTGTCTGTGTCTCTCTCTTTCTCTTTATGCGTATGTGTGTATATGTGTGGGTGTGTTTCTTTTTTTTTGCGTTTTCGCGAGTGTGTGCACGCCGCGTTTAGTTGTGCGCGTATGCCGTCCTTCGCATCCACGTAGACCTCGTGTCTCGTCTTTCTTCACACTCTCAGCAGTCGTATATAATTACAATAATAATATTAATATTATCGTTATATCGATAAATACTTTTAAAGTCCGCGATGGAAGAATTAGAGTTTACAAGAAATACGTATACAAGTGTGTTCCGCTCCGGATTCGGCCTCCCTCGTCCTCGAACGCGCGCGCGCGCTTACGCTACTCCACGCCCTTCTCGCTCGCTTTCTCATATTTTCTCCATTCTCGCAATTCCTCCAGGAATCTCCGGTACACGCACGCAGGCACACACGCAATCACAAGTCAGACGATTCGGCCCAGTGGCCGCCCGCGTCCTGATCCGTCGCTCCGACGGGATGCGAGTGCAATTCATCGCGCGCGCGCGCGCGCCCCTTCCTTCCTTCACCCAACCTTGTCCAATTTTTTCTCTCGCCATTCTGCCACGCGATCCCAATCATACAACCCCCCCCCCCCCCCTCCTCTTTCTAATATAGAATAATCGTAATTGTAATCAATATACACGGGTATTCGCGATAATTCGAGCGATAATAATGACAGTATTTTACACTTAAAATGTCGCATTGGCTCGCAGGGCGCAATAAATAGTATTTGAAGAAAGAAAATGTACAATGGTCTACTCGTCCGCTACGAGTGAAGGAAAACGATATTGTTGGAGGACGCCGGGTCGGCCACGTGAGCGCGCGCGCGCGCGCACGCGTTTGTCGAGCCTCGCTATTGCACCGTATCGTTGCATCTTTACGCGCGTTTCGCCTCAACGGCGCTCGTTCGCCCGGTACCTTTTCTCGACCCCCCGAACGTTCTCGCCGGTTTCGCAGCAGCAAGTCTATCAACAAAGAGATTCCTATACAGGGGCGGACCCTAACCTAGCCTATGCGCTAATCAACTACGCTCTTACGTTCTAGAGGTATACATGCTGATCTGACCTTACGACAGCTGACAGGGCCAAGCATCTTTTCCTTTCCTCCCTCCAACATATATCCTCCCTCAACCCAACCCCCACCCACCTACCCATCTAACTGTCCGGCTTATTCCCCAAAATCGTCCCTCCGGCGCGTTTCCGTTTTCAGTCTCGTCGGTGCGGTTTCGTTCGTACGCAGCGCCCATCTCGCGCCCGTCGTAAATGTCCTTAAGTATTTATAAAATCACAAAGTTGGCCGCGCGCGCCGAGCCCCTTGACTCAGCAGTGCCGCGAGATATGGTGGCATCACAATTTCATTAACGCACGTTCGATATCCACCGCTTCGTCGGAGAAGCATCGCGCGTCCGTTCGTCCGTCGGGCGAGGTTCTGTCATCCGAGGAGAAGCCTGGCCGCGTGCCGCGTGGATCGCGCGAGCGAACATCGAGAAAGGTCGGGAGGCAAGGGTCGGGGGACGAACGACGGAGAAACTAAAAGGTTGAGCTTGAAGTGACAGAGAAAGAGATGGGGGGCTAGGGGTGAGGGGTGGGGCGGATGTTGCTGGTGGACCCGGCGCGGGGCGGCGGAAGTTCGTCCGGATAACGGAAGGACGCGAACGAAAGGACACGGATGATCGAGGCGGAGGTTCATAGGTCGAAAGGTGTCCAACCGCGTCGCTAGTTACAGTATAGATACACGTATGTACAGGTGGCACCGCTACTTACGGGGCTCGGACTATACGTACTTGCTGGACAGTTGTTTAGCCAGCTCCGTATACTTGAGAAATTTCGAGTGCGGGCTCTCCTCGAGGGGAGAGGCCGCTGACTGAGAAGGACTGCCGTTCGCCTGCGGAATCGGTGGCGACTTGTTGCGCTGGGAAGTCGGCGGGGAGGAAGAACTGTGTCCGGGTTGAGGGCCGGTCTGAGAGACGGCGGCCGCCGCGGCCGCAGCTGCCGCTGCCGCGGCTGCAGCGGCTGCCGCCGATCGACCGATCGTCAACGGATCCGGGATCACGCCGTCCTTGACGAAGTGCATCTTCGAGAGATGATGCCTGTACGCGCCCTTCGAGATGAACGGCGTGTCGCAGAACGCGCACTTCATGATCGAATCGGCGGTGACGACGGCGTCGTTGCATGCCCAGCTGAACGCCAAGATCGCTCCCGGAGTCGTTCCGGAACCCGGGCCCGACGCGGCCCCACCGCTCCCGGTGGCCGCGGCGAGGCCGGACGCGGAGCCGCCGCCGCTGCTTCCGCCTCCGGATCTGGCCGCGCTGCCGCTGGGACCTCGCGTCTCCGTCTTGTCGCAGAGCTTCTGCAGCGCGGCCAGCGGATGGCTGCTGGTCTTGCGGCCCTGCGAGTCGACCCCGCCGCTCCCGACACCGGATCCGCCGCCGCCACCGCCGCCTCCGCCACCGGACAGGCTGTCGAACATCGAGGACAGGGCTCCCAGACTGCTCGATCCTTTCGTGTCGGGGGTCCCGCGCGGCGTCACCGATCGGTCGCTGCTCGTCGGACTGCTCGTGCTGTTTCTGCATGGACTGCGGCCGAGCGGCTCGACCTGACCGCCCGACCTCGGCGTCGGTGGATTCATGCGCGGAGACACCGCATCCCGACCTTCCTCCGATCCTTCGTGCAAGCTGCTTCGACGGTGATTGAACGTCCCTTGATCCTCCTCATCCCTGCAGTCCTCCACGATCTCCTTCTTCACGAACACTTCTCGGCTCGGTTGGCTCTGCGGCTGCGACTGCGACTGCGAGTCCTCTTCGTTCGCGGTGCGTTCATCGGCCTCCTCGTCTCTCGGCTCCTTTTTCACGACCACCGCTGTTCCAGCCGACGGCGCTGCCGCGATCGCGGTCCCTGTCTCTTCGTCACCGGACTCCTCGGTTGCCGGATGATGGCGAGCCGAGGACAAGGTTTGCGGAGCGCTCTGCTTGTCGGGCGTAACGCGGTGGTGATGCGAGTGCGAGACGGAATGTCTGTCCGCGTGACCGACCGAGGACAAGTCTACGCGCCTCTCGGGCGTCATCGCGTCCGTTCTGCCGGCGCTCCCTCGCTCCGACACGGAGCTCGACTCGCTGCCGCTTCGTTCTCTCCTGGCGGCCGCGCTCCCCGTGTAGTGCTGCTGCTGCTGCTGTTGCTGCTGCTGGTAGGAGCGAAGGAGGTTCATGGTTTGCGGATCCACCAGAGGTTTCGTGTAGTCGACGCTCTCATCGATGCCCAGCCGCTTGAGGATGCTGGTGCCCATGGGCGCGCCCGGCTGAGCGTGATGAAGACTGGACGTGCCGTGCCTCCCGCGCGAATCGAAGCTCTTCTCGATCAGCTTCTCGATCGCGTTCAAAACGGAAGGAGAGGAGCTGCCGGTGGTCTCGTTGCCGGCCGAAGGGGTCGGGGTCTCCTTTCCGGGGGTGGTCGCGTCGCTGGCCGACGAGGGGGACCGATGATGCCTCGAGGAAACCGAGGAGCTGTCTTCGTTCACGCTCTTGCGACCGCTCTCGGTCGGTGGCAGCGTCGTCGGCAGGTGGTTCGACATCAACGCGTTCTTCAGAAAGTTTCGTTGGCTCGCGCCCACCGTTCCCGCGCCGATGCACTGCCGGATGTGATCGACGAAGATGGTCGTCTCGATCTTCTCGCCGCACTTCTCGCAAGTTATTCTGCCCGCGTGCTTGCCGAGGCTGTGGCTCAACCCGGTCGCGGCGTCCCCGTTCTTGAACTCGTTCTGCGCCCGCTCCAGTTCCAACAGCTTCCTCACCGGCAGCGACTTCTTGCGTTTCTCCCGCGTCTGCCTGCGCCGTCCGCCGCTCTCGGTAATCGAACGCATGATGTGCTCCTTGTAGTGCGAGTTTTTCACCATGTGATTGCTCAGTTCTTTCAACGAGGTGAACGCTTGGTCGCAGACCTTGCAGGTGAGAACGGCGCTGACGTGGCTGCTGGTCGCTCCGGAACCGGGACCGGTCGCCCCGCCTCCGTGCGGCCCCGATCCTCCGCCGCTGGAAACCGCGGTTCCTCCGGCCCCGCCGGTAACCGCTCCTCCACCGCCGCCACCGCCACCGCCGCCGCTTCCTCCGCTGCCACCGCTGCCTCCCTTGCTCTCGTCCGAACTCTTCCACGAGATGATCTGCTCCTGAGAAATGATGTTGGTGTAATGTTGCGTTTGCTGCATGTGCGAGGTCATCTCGGCGAGGGAGCGAAAGCTTTGTCCGCACCACATGCACTTGAGAATCTGCCTGGTCTGTTCGGCTCCTTTGCCCAGCCACACGTCCTGTCCGCGAACCAACTTTCTCGGCAACGGCATCGTCTCCTTGATCAGCAGATTCAACTCGGATGGACTCTGTTTGCTGCTCGGCGTGGCGGAACCGGCGCCCGTCCCCGCGGGTCCGCCGCTCCCGCTGTTGCCCCCCGACGAAGTGGTCTGCGGCTGATGGGGTTGCTGCGGCGTCGGCATGCTCGGCATGCTGCCGGGCTGAGGATGCAGCGCCGAGGCGGACGGGGGCACGGGCATGTTGACGCCGCAGTGTTTCGCTTCCTTCATGTGCGTGGTCATCGCGGCCAACGTGGGGAAGCTCTGCTTGCACCAGACGCACTTCAGTACGTCCTTGGCCTGATCGGCGCCCTTGTTCAGCCAATGAGATTGCCACGCGCTGTGTCGACTGCCGGAGGTGGCGGAACCGGCAGCGGTTCCGGCCCCGGAGGCGGCAGCGGCGGTGACGGCGGAACCCGTCGATCCACCACCGGAGCTTGTCCTGAACAGATCCTCTCCGCCCAGCTTGCTCAGCTCGCTCATCTTCTCCAACGCCTTGGTCGCCTCGCTCGGCTGATAGGGTTTGTCGAGGGCGGACGGTGGCTTGATCTTGCCGTTCCAGAGCTGATGGTGGTCCACGACGCCGCCGGTGCTTTTCGGCGAGAGTTGCTGCTGACTAGTGGCCGCAGCCGCGACAGCGGCGGCGAAGTAGGGAAAGTGGGACGCGACGACCGGCGACGTCCACGGCGAGACGACCGGCGGCCTGCCGAAACTGGCGGCGGCGGCGGCGGCGGCGTTGACGGCCTGCGCGGCATCCTGGTGAACCGCGTTGGCAGCGGCCGCGGCCGCCGCCGCAGCTGCCGCCGCAGCCGCCGCCGCCGCCGTGGTCGCGGATAGCCTGGACGACTTGCGAGCCGGCGGAGGCGGCGAATCCTCCGGGCCGGGTCGCTTCCGGCTCGGCACCGACAGATCCAACGGTCCGTTGTTCGTTTCCGTCGAGGAGGAGGGCGTCGGGGGCTTGCTCAGGTTCAGGATCTGCTCGTCCTCGTCGTCCTCGGTGGAGGAGGCCTTCCTGGTGCTGAAGTCGAGGACGGCGGGCAACGGCGTGGCCGAGGGCGAGACCTCGCCGACGCTGCTCGGCGAGACCAGCAGGCCGGGCGTCGCGGCCGGCGGAGAACACGAGGAGGACACCAGCGGTGAGACCGAGCCTCGGGAGAGGGGCGAGTGGCCGAGGAGCAGCCTCTGGTGAGTCTGCTGGAGGTAGGCGGCCATCACCGCCGCGGAATGAGGCGGAAGCAAGGGATGACCGCCGAGCTGGAGGGGCACGATACCGGTCGGGCTGACCGGACTCGCGGTGCTCCTCGTCGCGGGCGGCGGAGGACTGGCGGTCGCCGGCCCGGACGACTCCCGAGAATCCCTCGACGGACACCGTGGACTCATCGGCTCTCTGAAAGCATGAAAGAAAAGTGGAAGAGCGTCAAACGCCTGGCGACGAACGCAGATTTTCGCGGGAGTACCGACGATGTGTCCGAGAGGCCGGATAAACGCGGGAGGAGCGGAAAGCCCGCGAAAAATCGATACCTGTCGAGACCCGGTCGACGCGCACTCGATGCGAAAGTTCGGCGAGAGCGAGCGAACGCGCGGTCCCTCGTTCCTGGATGTGGAGATCGGCGAGCCGGCGACCGAGCGACCGAGCGCGGACGCGCATGCGAACGGCCTCGCGCGCGAGCGAGCGTGTCGAATTCGAAACGGATGGATATGGTACGAGGAAGGCGCGTGTGGGAGCGGACGCGCGCCTCGTTGCAGGCTCGTCGACGGCTCGCTCGTAACTGACTGAATGCGTGCCGGTAGATGAAAGGGGAGCAGTGGCACGCATGCAGGGGAAGTTTTCGGGGTTCGGAGGGGCGGGGTGGGGTGAGGCGGGCGGAGGCGCCACCGCCGCATCCCGCCAGCTCCGCTGTCCCCGCGTGGCAACCGGTGATGCGGCAAAGCGGTACCGGAGCGGCGGAGGCGGCGGTGGCAGCGGCGGCGGCGGAGCGGTGTCACCGTCGGCGTTAGTGGGATCGTCGGTGGTGCAGGCCAACGCGTAACACGTGCCTATCTCTATTATAGTTGTATGACGTCGCACGGCAGTCACCGATATCGCTCTGCCATCGGCTTATTTATCCCTTCGTCTCCCTCCTTCATCCTCCCTCTCATTCACTCTCACTCTCCCTCTCACTCGCTTTCTCTCTAGCCCGAATCCATCCTCGTGCACCCCGCACCACCTGCTCGTGCATTCTCTCATTCTCTCTCGCTATCACTCTCTCTATCTCTCTATCCGTCTCCGTCCTTTCCTTTGGCAGGCGATGCACTCGCTCGCTTGCTCGCGCACGCCACGGATCCGTGACGATTCGTTGCGCTCAAACAACGAGAATACCCGTGTGCGTACATACACGAGGGGCGGCCGACGTCGGCGACTTCAAAGCGAACGGCAGCACCGCTCTCGTTGATTTAGGCGGTTTATGACGGAGGCCAGGGTAAAGCACCGGCTAATGAGTTTCAAGCGAACCGTGTTCGTCGAAATTTACGTCCGCGCATTCGACGCTCGCGCGCCTCCCTCCCGAACTCTCCGCGAGCTTCCCCGCGGCGGGCACCGTGATATCTCGCGATACGGTTCGGCCGGTTCCGCCGGCGCGGCGGATCGCGCTCCGAGCTTTACCTGTCCGGCGGTCCCGTGTCCCTCAAGATCGTTGGATTCAGTCTCGCGGATGCGGATGGCGGTGGCGTTGGCGGAGAAGCGTCCTCGTCCTCATCCTCGTCGGTCGCGTCGCCATCCTCTTCCTCTTTGGTCGCAGCCGTGCAACCCCTCTCGCTGGGGCTGATCGGGCCGTCATCCTCCGCGCAATCTCCGCCCTCTTCCCCTTGGAGGTCCGTGCCGGGTCCTGAGCCTTCGACTCCGTCCTCCCCTGCAACGGAAAATCGTACGATCCATTGAGTGGCGCGTTCCAGCGAAACGAACAATGGACGGACGGACGGATGCGAACGGAGGTTGGTAGCAGGCAAGATGCAGCGGTCGGTTGGGGGGAATTCGGATTGGTTGCGGAGTCAAGTATCGAGGAGCGACGCAAAGAGGCTCGGATGCGGAGGACCACAATGCCGTTATCGGTTCATTTATCGGGCGTTTGCGATGCCAGCGACGAGGCAGCCGACGTCGCGGACGGCCCGACGACGACGACGACAACGACGCCTCGAACGAGATCACGCCGGTCCATTGTCGGGCGAGGCACGGTCTTCCGTCCCCGCATCATGCTCTTAATCAAATCGCTGCACTACGTTTCGTTCCGTCGCCGCTTCGAGGCTGGTTTGAGATAACGAATGCGAATCGAACGGGCCACGGTGTTCGTCGCGGCGAAACGGAATGATCCGGCAAAGTTACTTCGGAGGTTTCATCGCGTCGCGGCGGCAGCATCCCTCGCGCGGTGGCTCGCGGAGGACGGGCGGGTTCGGATGCCGGATCTTGGCGATCGGCGAAAGGATCGGGCGCGCCATCTTGTTCCGGAGACGCGTCCGCGTTCGGGACGAGGATGCCGATCTCCGACCGAAGAAAGGGAAGAAAGAGGCGGAAAGGAGGCAACACACCTCCCTTTCGAGAGGGTGGGGACAAGCAGGACTAACAGCACCGTCCTACTTCGCGGACTGGCCAACCGAACGATCGTTTGTTCGCCGATGGACCACGGAAGAGGGAGGGAAAGGAGATCGCGCATCGATCCGCGGAGGCATCGGCAACTAATTACGCAGATTTATGTCCCCATTGTCCATTGTCTCTCTCGCCCTTCGCGACCGTGAACGACTCGAGGGGCCCAGCCGGGAACGGGAGGTGCTCTCGAAGAAAGGAGAACGCGAGCAACGGCCACGAACGGAGACGACCGCGAGGACTACCGCGAAGACGAGCGCGTCGACGACGTGGACGCGGACGCGGACGAGGACGAGGACAACAACGATCCGAGATAAAAGAAAGGTCCCTCGAGAAGGGATAGCAGGGCGGACCACCGGCGGATCCAGCTCCGCCCGCTTCGCGGACATTCTGGCGCTCTCTTTTCCATCTGTTCGCGATTCGCTCGCGAACGCGTCTCCTTGCACCTTCGGCCTTCCCGCTTTCTTCTGGCTCCGGTTTCGTGACGCGGTTTCTCCTTCCGTTCAACGCGGGACGCTCGTACGTTTTCCAACTGTCGCTTCGATCCGCGGCCTTCTCGACCAGACACGGAGCTCTCGCGCGGAGAGCGGCGCGAATAGAATGCAAATGTCCGCGCGAGGTAAGATCGCGCAGCACCATTGGCAGACCGCTAACGAGCGAAGGGGTTGCGCGTAGTCAGCCTCGGCAAAGATACGAGGTGAATAAGGAGCGTGGCGTACCGAGCTTTAAAGCGGCCGAGCCCTGACACCGACGACTCCGAGATGCTACCGCACGATATCCACTCGACCGAACGTCGCGCCTTTACCAACCGCAGGGATATATTAGCAGCTGCCTCTCCTGCTCCTGCTCCTGCATCCTCGGCCTACCTATCTCTACCGAGTTTTCTACGATCACCCTCCCACCCCTTCTTTCTCTCTCTCTCTCTTATTCTATCTATTTCTCTCCCTACCACCCACCGGCGCTGTCGTCAATACACCATCGGTACATGGTGCGCAACAATAATTAGTCTTATCGGGGAACCTCTTCCTGCCGTTACCTTCCCGCCTCGCCGGTTCGACTTTTTGTTTCGCTCTCGATCTCCCTCGAGCATCCAGGTTGCTCCGGGGCGGATGCTCCTCTCGCGCCTCTCCGGAGGTCCGAATACGGACGGACGCGGCAGTCTGCATACGCGTACACGCGTCGATACGAGGCACGGGTCGAGCCGGCCCGACCGGTAGCCGAAGCCAGGCACGATGATCGACGCTTTCTGATTCCCGGTACGCCCGAGACTCGCGAGGTACTCGGATCCAACCCCCGAAACGACACGGCGGTGTCTCGCGAAACAGTTCCCGGCCGGGGCGGCGCGACTCCTGTTTGCCCGCGCGGGAAAAACGATCGTGCCGCAAGTTTGAATACGCTCCTGCTTTGCGGTGGCGTCAATTCCTGTCTCGACTAAATTTATGCGCCACCGGCGTATTAAATCAGTTACCTTTGCCGGTAATTAGACCGGTCGTTAAAGCATCGTGCACCGCGAAAATTTACGACGGAGCGCATAAGCTTAATTGTTTGCAGAGTAAACGAAGATAATGAATTTTTCTTTGCGCGCCCGCTATCTTTCTTTCGATCGTCTGACGTTGATTACCGTTTACCTTGGCCGAGCATTTGGTAAATACGCGCAGCGACTTAAGAGAGAATGCTCCCGCGGAAGGTTCGGGGTGGCTCCCGATGGAAAAGCGTGGTTTCGGCCAGTCGATCGAGCGAGCGCTCTCGAGCAGAGAGTACCTACTGGAAATAAAACGGTGCGGAATAACGAGCTGCGGCGGGAAAGCGGGCAAGGAAGGCGGGAGAGGACGGGCGAAGATGGGATGTGGAAGGAGGGAACAAAAGGAGCAACGGAGGAGGACAAGGCAGGACAGGACAGGACAGGAGAGGAGATGAATTCCTGATGCGAGAACCGTCGGGAGGCTGGCGAGGAGAGTGACAGGAGGCAGACGAAGAGACGAACGGACGGACAGGCAGGCAGGCGGGCGGACGGACGGACGGACGAGCCAGCGAGCGAGTGAGCGAGCAAGCAAGCGAGTGAGCGGACAGAAGGAGACGAAGAGGAAAGGGAGGCTCCGCATTGTGATTCTCTCGCGGTCTGCCAGAGAGTGACTGACGGGTGAATCCATTCTCCTTTCTCCGTCCTTCTTTTCGCCTCTCGCCCGTTCTCCCTCGCCAACCGTAGCTTCCTTCTCGACGAGCAACCGGCTCTCGAAACCACGCTCGACCTCGGACGGCGTGTTCCACGCTCGCACGCGATACTCGCGTTCCGCTGCGAACATGGAGCGTATATACCAGTGCTTGTCCTATCGGGTTCACCCGATTCCGCGCTTTCGAGTTCCACGATCTCTCTCTCACTCTCTCTCCCCCCTTCCGTCTCTCCTTTTTCCTCTCGATCTTCTTCACTCCCGAACTTCCTAATGTATTCGCGATCGGTCCCCCGACGCGGTCGGCGTCGATCCGAATGTTTACGAGTCGCGCGTCCCTCCGTCGCGTTTTTTCTTTTCCGATCGCTTTGTCTCGGCGGTCGGGTGGTCGGAGTCATGAGTCACTTAGCCGTCCGAACGAGAGACGACAGAGCCGAACCGAAGACGAAGCACCGATCTACCGTAGTCAGTCTACCTGACTGATTGACCGATGAGGCGACTGTTATCCTAAGTCAACACTCACTCCATCAGCCTGTCGAATCGCTTCCTCCCATCGCCGCGCCGCGCTGTGCCGCGCCACGCCGCGCGTTCCTTCGCTCGGCGTTCGGCCTACGCGTCACCGTTCCACCCCTGCATAAAAAACACCTCGACCGCTTCTTGGCTTCCGATTGAGACATCCGATCGTGTTCGAACCGCGTTCGGGAAAACGAGAAACAGGGGAATTTGGACGGGGGCTCGAGAAGCAATCGCAGGGAAAAGACGTCGCGGCGTTCCCAAGAACTGTTTCAAGCGAAATCGACGCAAAGCATTCTCTCCTTCAATTTTCGACGGATATTCCAAAGTCGAGGCACTTGGACACGCCTCGTTCAATCTCTCGCGATCGACGAGACTCGGGAAAAGCTCGAATCCACGGGAATCGCCCGATTGCTTTTCTCCGCCAGATTCGCGCTCCCTTTTTCTGTCGCGTGCCCGCGCCTTCCTTTCCTCCTCGCTTCGAAACGCCAACGCCGGCAGATCTCAGATTTCCGGGACTGCTGTTTCAGCTGCGAAATTCTAGTTTCGCTTCGTAACAAAGTCGCGCGGGGCGGCCGTGCGTCGACAGGCTCGAAGGGAAATCCGCGACACCGACCGTCTCGACTACACGCAGCGATCAATTACCGCGACAGAGGCGAACGTATCGGTCGGTCGAACGATTATTTATCCTGCGGTCCGATCACGAAGTCTTTATCGTTGTTACGGTACTTGTTCGGCGAACGGCTCGTCCTCGTTTCGGAGGCGAACGATAACTTCCTTGACGCATCGTCCGAGCTCTCTTTCTCTCACTCCCCCCCCATTCCGGGTCAATGATATTTTCCAAGAGTCCGCGCGTCGACCAACTTCTGGCAACCGTTTGTCCGGACGTTGCCATCGACGAGCGACCGTGTGACCGGTAGCCGCGGAGTAGCTTGCGGCCGCGAGGCGGGAGCGACGAAACGCGTCGAGAGAAAGAAGCGAACGTGGATGATGATCGGCATGGGGGACGCGGAGTGGCGCAGGAGTGGATGATGACGAAGCGACGGACGCGTCGAGGCGACGGTGAGCGATGGAGCGGGGCGAAAACGGAGTGTCGCGAGGAAAGGGTCGGTGGATCGCGCGACGCTCGTTAACGCGGAGATCATCGCGGCCCTCGATGCGGCGAGCGAACTAGCGTTTCACGACGCTACCCGAAATTCTACCAGCGAAACGACTCGTCGTCGGGACTGGCTGGTTGCGAGGGGCAATTGATCGGTTCGCCGGATCGTTTTGAAGAGGATGGTTGTCGTAACGGTACCGGTTCCAGTGGCGAGGTCGTTCTCGAGGAAGCGGTCGAGCAAGTGGACGCGATGTCGCGCGTACTTGACCGAATGGTATTAATGATCAGACGCGCACGGTCGCGCCGTAGGTGATGCAGGTAGGGACGACTGGATGATGGATGATGGGGTGCGCGCGAGCGCGTCTGCTAAGTTCGTCCGTCCGTTCCTTCGTTCGTCCATCCGTCCATCCGATCGCGCAACAGGCGACGGTGATGATCGATGCGCGGCTGCCGGAGCTGCCGCTGCCGGAGCTCCCGCTTAAAAAGCCAAAATCCGCAAACCCGTTTCGTCGCCTCGCCTCGAGTGGGTCGGACGGTTTGGACGGAGGGCACGGACGCGTTTCGATATTCGCGGGGTTCTCGCGTCTGGAACCGAACGCGGGTTCTTCCCGTTGGACCGAAGAGGAGAAAGGACAGGAGGACGCCTTCATCGCGATATCCGTCGTCGCTTTCTGGCATCCTCGTTCGTTCGCCCGTAACCACCGAATCTCCACCGCGCGCTCTCGCCACTTCTCCTCTTTCTTTCGCTCCCCGTCGCGCCGCTTTTCGAAATGTCACTCCCGTTACCGACTGCCGGAGCAGAGGTCGTGACAACAATAATTGTCAGCGATGCAACGTCTCCCGAGGCGGAGAAAAGAAGAGAGTATTAAAAAGTGTCGGAGGGAGTTTGGGGCGGAAAGGATACGCGAGGGAGGCAGAAAGAGGCGAAGAGTCGCGAGCGCGCGAGAAAGAGCGAATGCGAGAGCGGGCTGCTCTATTTATAGAAGCGGCAACAAACACGGAGCAGCTGGTGTCGATCCGTCCGGTTATCGTTTCGTTTACACAGCCTCTCCGCGTGTCCTCGTACCCCTCGCGCGAAGTGGTCGTCACCAGACGCGCTGTCCCTCCCACCGACGCCACCGTTGCCGCTCGCGGATCCTTTCCGCGAGAATTTCCGCTCGCGTTTCGCCGGTACAACGACCCGGTCCGCCGATGCGTCGTGACAGCCGTCAAAAACTAAGGCGGCGCGTGACCGGTCTGTATCTTAATCCCGAAGAAGAGCGGATGCCCCGCGACTGGCCGGTGTTCGCCGCGCGAAGCGCATCCCGAAATAGCTCCTCGCACGAACGAACGAACGAACGCGACCGCCTCACCGATCCGTCCTAATAAATATTGTGTCAACGTAAATAAGTGCGATGCCGCGAGCTACGCGCGTTCGTTCAACGTTCGAGGAAAGACGCCGCCGCTCCGACACCCAACGGGATCCGTCCTCGGAATGACGGGCGGCTGATCTACGGAATGACAGGTGCGCGCCCACCCCTTCCACCCCCTTTTGTTAGACCGTTCAGTCATCGCCCTCCTTCGACGCACCGCTCTCCTTTCGTCGCGTAGAACGGAAGGGGAATTGAAATTTTTTAACCCCTTCGAAGGGTCGCGAGTTTCGGCGGGTTCGAGGATCGGAGTCGAGAAAGGAGCGCGAAAAGTCTGGGAGCGGATTTCCGTCGGAGCGGGAGACGGTCAACGACGCGTTCATCGAGGGTATCGATCGGTCGGCGGTCTGTCAGTCAGTCGTCGAGTCGGTTCGCTTCGGTTCGAGTCTTGGGCACCGAAGGAAAGTCTAGAAACGGTTTGAGTGCAGCGGCGAGGAGGGAGGGGGCCGCCGGTACCGAGGTCGGAGCAGATTTATGCGACACACATGCGGCAAGCCGTATAACTCACTCGCTCGCCCATAATATCTTCCCCCGGCCCCTTCGCCCGTCGCTTCGCCTCGCTTCTTAGCCCCCCAAAGGCATCGAGATGAGAGACAGATACACCGATACCGCCGAACCGAGCCGACGCAACGATATTTATTACGAATTGGTTGGGATTATGTTGTGTCAGTGACTCTCATCGAGTCTGGAACGCGCGAGCGCGCGCGAAAGAGATTTCTCGCGCGGATCCCCGTCCGTTCGACGAGTTCGCGGTTCTCCGGCGAGCGTAGACGATGAAAATTCGAGGCGGCGACGTCGCGTCGGGAAGAACGACGGAGGGTGAAAGGATGAAAAGGCGCGCGAAGCGTGAGGAGAGAACGGAAGGGAGAAGAAAAAGAATGACCGTACACGGGGTTAGAGCTGTGCCCATGGCGAGGCTAGTTAGTTCGGGATCGCAGCACCTTTGTTTGCACGCCCCACCTTCGGCATCGACGCGACAGCACACACGCGGGTTCGTGTACGTGCACGCACACCATCGCCGCGCGGCGGTAGCCGTGGCATTATATCGTGAGCACAGAAGTAATTTATAGTTGCAATAATTTATTGGGTACCATGGGGTTTATACTTGCCTGACGTGTAGCCATCCGTCACCGTCAGTGACGTCACCTCCCTCCACATAATGACTACCTACGCCCCTCCCCCCGCCGACTCCTCTCGTCCGCTCCACTCGTCGTACCCCCTTCCAACCGTGCACCCTTCTGACTAACCAACCCCACTCTTCCTGACCGCTCGGCCGATTTCTACGGCTGCCTTTCCTATTTCGAGTTCGGCAGGAAAATTCGCCGCTTTCCCCGCAAAACCCATGTACCAGCGGCGAAAGAGTAGTCGCGGCGCGAGGATGTAGCGGCGTACGCGTCGGAGTCGTGGTATTGGGAGGGAAGGAGGGGGGTGACTCGGTAGTCACCAGAGGCGCCTCTTGATGGCTGACAGAGACGACGAGTCGGTCCAGAACTAGATATGCTCGTCACGTTTCTAACTCCTCGCCTCCCGCGAGAGCAGCGAGCAAGGAGAAGGAGAAAGAGGAGATGGAAGGTGGTGGAGGTGGCGGTTCGGTCGAGGGGGATGCGCGGAGAGAGGGTGATATCGCGCGGTGTCGGTGCTGTCGGAGGAAGCCGACGTTGCGAGTGGAAATGACGTTGACGGGCGTTTGTCACTGTCCTCGGCAAATAATATCCAACACCGCCCGGTGTATACCCATCCTATTACCTCCACGAAGCTTTCTCGGTGTGCACAGCCGAGCGTGGAAAAGAGGCGAGCGCGCGTGTGCGCGTGTGCACGCGTGTACGCGATCCTCGGCCACTCGGTGTGCGCACCCGTACACGCGTATAATCGTTCGGCCACCTTCTACGAGGGATGCTCTTTCGCTGTACATTTTCCTGTTCAACACACTCCTCTGCCTATGATCTTTTTCTTTCTCTCCGCTCCCCTGCCATCGCCTTCCCCTCTGCAACCGCTGCTCCTTTCTTTCTCTCTCCAGAGGTTTATCCTCGGATGGCGAAGGAGGAAGAAAAAGAACCGCTGGTTATCGGAGGATACCTGGGGCTTCTCGATCGTATTCGCACTCGTGAACGAACCAAGAAAGAACGGAGCAGCAGCGGTGCGGTTCGACTCGTCGATGGTCCGCTAGGAAATGCGTGTTCGAACTTGGATATCGCTCGAACCCTTAAGCCCGTTAACGCGAACGTCGAGCGAACCGGTGATCTCCGTGGCGAGCATCGCGACATTCGTTTTCCATATGTCGGTGCGTAGGGGGGAGGGGTGCGCGCATGATGCACCGTCAACGGTGTGGAACGGACGAACGAGGCCGGCAACCGGTCGAACGTTGACACGATGCGAGAGCAGCCTCTTTCGTTCCGCCGCTGGCTGATGATCGGGGAAAGTTTTTCAAGGCGTCCTCATGGGGGGGGGGGGGTAGCAGCGCGCGAGAAGGAAGGTGGCAGAATCGGGGAGGCCGGCTGGCCAGCCGGGATACAAGGTGGAAAGGGTGGAGGGTCTTGGCGACAGCCGTCAATCGATTGTCAACCGGGTCAGGCGACCGACCTAACCTAAACTCTCCCATCCTCCTCCTTCTCCTTCGCCTCCTACGACTCCTTCTCCTCGTCCTGCTGTTCGCGTACGTGGCCGGTTGAACCGTACTCGAAGCGTCGGCGTCGTCGTCACCGTCGTTTCGACTCGCCGACTTCAGGGACGGATCGCGTATCCTTCGACTCCGCTTTCTCGATATCTCCGAGACGAGCCGAACGAGAGAGGACAACGCCTTGGCAACGCGCGGGATCAACGGGGAGCGGAGGAAGGACGATCGTTGTGAACGATGATCGAACGACGGTCGACGGAGTCCGTTGATCTCGATGATCGACGGGCGGCTTTCGGTTTCCTCTTGAATCGCTCGCCGCGCTCGCAACAAGCTCGGTCGCTCGTTTCCAGGATGCCGAAAATTAGGGTTATTCGTAATTGCGGATGATCGAGCGAAATTTGAGGCTCGAATCAAAGGTGTGTACCCACCCTGTCCCGTGTGTAAGCGGCTCCGCCGAACGACCGGTCCTCCGACGACTCGTTCGGCTTACCGCAATAACCATCTCGCGGCCGGTTCGCGGAATTTCGTCCGAGACTATAAACCGCGGGGGCTGTCATTAAAGGCTAGCCGATCGGCTGCCGGTTTACGGTTTTCTCTCGGCGCAAAGGACGCACACCCCTTCGATGAATCCGTGCGGACTTTCGACCGTCCGTGAACCTATTCGTTTCGATGATCGTTGTCTCGATTCCCTCCTATCGACGCGTACGCTGGATGTCAACCTCGACGCGTCACCGCCTGTGCGAAAGGTCTTTTCGACCGCGGATGTTTACAGATATTCCGAAGCCACCCGCTACGGCTTTACTTGGAAACGCAGGTGCTATAATTCCGCAATGTCCGTCGAGCGAGCTCGATTGTCCATCGGGGGTGGTAGGTGGGTGGGTGGGGAGGAATTCCGCGGGGTAAAGGAGTAGGCAGCCGTCTAGCAGCCGCCTTTGCGGAGACTCCTCTCTCTCTGTCTCTCACTCTCTCCCTGTCTCTCTCCCCTCCGTCGATATCAAGACAGCCGTCCGACAGATCAATGCCGTGAGCGGCGACGACGCCTGGGCGTCCACCGTCGTCTCTTCGGACGGATCCTGCTTGACTGACGCGTCTGAACGATCCTGGAAATCGCGATCGCGCGCGCCGCCGTCGGAATGCAACCGCTGAACGACGTCCGTTTCTTTCGATAAGCGGTGGCGGAATCGGAAAAGGGTGGAGGAGGCTGCGAGCTTCGAGCGAACAAACTGACGGACGGACGAAACCACACCCGTAAGCTTCATTGCATATTCAGCAAGGAAGAACATTGCGGCGGGAGAGTTTTGTCTTGGGAGTGAAGGGCGAAAGGGTGGAAAACCGAGAGAGAGAGAGAGAGAGAGAGAGAGCGAGTGAGAGAGGAGAGCGGAGAGAGGCGGTGGAAGGACGAGTCGGACAAGCAGTCAGTCCGAGTCCTTTCCACGAGAGACTTCCGAATATCGTGCCGAGCGGTTTATTGGTTTTGTCTCCGCTGGATCTCCGAGGTGAATCCTCGGATCTCGCTGGAGAAGGAAGGACGGTAACGGGATGCCGGAGCATCCACGGCTGCTGGCCAGGACGCGATTAAAGGGGGTGACGATCCGTGACGTCGAGTTATTTCGGAGCGGACCAGCCCCTCGCGGTGGAACCAGAGAATTCGCAGTAAACGTATGTACCTCCGACCTCCTTTCTTTGCCAGCACGACCAAGAGAACGAGAAACGCGCATTCCTCGCGTGTCCATTCTGTCGGCGGAGACCCGACTACACCGGACCCCGATGAAACGAACCTCCACCTACCACCTTTCTTTCCCTCTTTCTCCGCTCGTTCCTTCCCCCCCCCCCCCCCCCCCCCCCCCCCCCCAGCCATTCCGTTACCCTTCTAGGTCGCGTTTCCGATCGCAAATATTCATCCGTCGTTTCTTCCGTATCCACCGTTTCCAGAAGAATCGAAACCACCCCCCCTTTCCGGACGTTCGTCTTGCGATCGTCATGCGACCGCAAAGCGACGCGCCACCCGATAACGTCCACTCTTCTCTTTTCCCTTCGGCGAACGGACGATCGTTTCTAGAGTCGATTAAACGATCCATCCCAGAACCCTCGAGATACCACCGACCCGGGGTTCGACTCGATTGTCCGAAGAAAACTGGAACCTTCGACAGAGGACGAACCGAAAGACCGTGGGGTGTGGTACGCGAAAGGCGAACGCGAGCTTGCAGTAACGAAAGAGAGGAAGCTTCGATCCTCTGCCTTCTTCTCTCCTCTGCTCGCTCGCTCGCTCTCTTTCTCTCTATTTCTCTGTCCATTTACCTCGCTCTCTTCTATCGCGTTCCTCTCTCTATCTTGTTTTCCGTAAGAGCGCGCGGGTGCGTGCGAGCGAGCGAGCAAGCAAGCAAGTGTATTCGACGGAACAACAGAGAACAGGAGAGAGAGAAAGAGTGACTGGGTGTATGTGTGTTTGTGTCGGTGAGAGAGAGAGAGAGAGAGAGAGAGAGAGAGAGAGGGAGAGAGAGGGAGAGAAGAAGAGGGTTCTAAAGAGGGTGCGAGGGAGAGGGTAGCTGTTTCATCTGTCACCTGCAGACGCCGCCTTCCTTTCCGTCATCGTCCCTCTCACCCGAGCGGCAGCCACCCCCAACGACCCCCTTTAATAATAACAACAATAGAGCTGGACTAGCGGCGGTCGGTGGCATGTGGACTGGGTGGTAGGCAGGGAGACGGGGGCGGGAGAGGGTGGAGAGGGGAAGGAACGAGCGAGCGCGCGCGGCGTGTGTCGGTGCGGGTCAGAAGACGGCCGTGTCACGTCCGCTTCCAGCCTCGACCCTTCTCCTCGACAGGTCCACCCCGCGCGTCAACTTCACCCAGGGATGTAGTGGACCACCTTGAGTTCAGTTTAGCCAGCGTTCGTACGTTCGATACCGTAGCGCGCGCAACTCCGCGATACTTCCGCGACGCCTTCTCGTTCCTCCGATCGACCAAAGAACCATCGGTTATCGTTTCGATGAGTCCATGCGGACAACGATGTTCTCTAATCGACGGCGACTTGGCTGCGTCTCGTCTCGTCTCGTCTCATCTAGTCTAGTCTCGTCTCGTCTCGTACCGTACCGTCCCGTCCCGTCCCGTCCCATCCCGTCCGGTCAAAGTTATTCGCGAATCGCGCGACGCATTAATTTGGCTAGCTCGGACGCGTCGAACGGTTCGCAAGAAGCTTTGAGAAAGCTGGCGTCGAACGAGAGTCGCATTTGGCGAGGCGTCGAGGACCGATCCGACCCTGACTGGACCTGGCCGCTCCTTCTCTCCTGTCCTCTTCGCTCCTGTTCTCTTCTCTCCTTTTAGCAACGCCCGTCCGTCTCCCGCGACCCTTATTACGCGTCGCGGCTCAACTTCATCAGGGAAATGTCGCGGCGGACTCTCTCGAGCGCGAGCATTAACTTACAAGCACACCGGACTCGGCTCGCATTCGTACACGCCGTGCGGCTATGCTAATGTCCAAAAAGCTCTCGGTGTGCGTAGATGCATCTGCAGTATTTCGCGATAATGGCCCGTGCCCGTGGTGGGGACGAAGCTCGCTCCGCTTCGTGCAACGTAATACACCGCAAAAATATAATACCGGGCCTCCTTTTTTACCTTCCGTCCTCTTTTTTTCTCATCAGTCGGCAACCTCTCGCGCCTCAGTCCCCCAAGCGACGAGAACCGTGCACGCGCACGACCTCCGCCCCTCTACGGATCGAAATGCCGAAAAGTCGAGAACGACGAGGTTCGCGGACGAATTCTCGAAGAACGACAAAACAACGACGGTAGAATGAAACGATGGGGGAGGAACAGAGGACATCCAAACGAGGTGCGGGAAAACCGTGGGGAAGGCGGATGGCGCGGCGGGGCGCAGAAAGGGGGAGAAATTCAGGCAGCAGACAATGAAATAACTCTTTTTCGGTTATACTTTTTGTCGGGAACTCGGTGATTTCGCGCTGATTCGTGACCCACGAGCGCGTCCAGAGCATTAATCGTTCGTAATTTCATTCGATTTAATTACCTGGCCGGCGCGTTCGAATCGAACGAGGCATTAAACCGTCCGAACCGAGTCGAATGTTTGCATTTTAATACGCGCCGCTGATGTTCTCCGTGCGCGTACACTTTCGCGTTGCCTAATGATAGACGCGTAACGAGCGCGACGCTGCATCAATTAACGCCCGATAATTAGCAGTCGGAAAACGCGGTACACTCGGCCGCCATAGCTATTTTTCCGCTGCTGCTCGCGGAAATTCTCCCCTCCTCCTCCTCCTCCTCCTCCTCCTCCACCCACCGGCTCTCTGGCCAAACGTTTTCGAACGCGGCGCTCTCCCGTTTCCCGAACAAGATTTCGACAATTTCGACAAAAACAACGGTACAAAGGCGGTCGGCAGTCGTATCGAAGCAAGACCGAGCTTTCTCGCGCGGCCGTTTTCATCGATCGATAAGCTCGTATAAAAGTAAAGTAATTTAATGAACGAACAGGCGCGTGCGTGTAACAACATACTCTCGCACTGGTTCGCGTTTCGTTCCGCTTCCCCAACCGATTTTATTTTTATACTTTTTTTTCATTCGAAGGGTAATCCAATCGAGAACGATGATTGAATTATTAATTGAATGACGCGCGTGGTCGAGGTCGCACGCGCGTTTTCGCGTACACGGTCTCTCGCGCTGCGATCAGACGATCGCTCGTAGCGAATAATTCGACGACCGGTGGCTTTAATGCGGCTCGAAAAATGCGCTCGGTCAGCCGATCAACCGGCGAATCGAAATTTCGTCGTTTCCGGGCCTTTATGGAGCCGTCGCGACGGGCGCGATTCTTTCCGCTTTTCCCGATGTTTCGAACCGAACGATTCCGAGGTCCACGCGTCGCCTCCGCTTTGTTCCTTCGGCCCGTCACCCTCTCTCGGGTGAAACAAGTCGAAGAAGCAGCGACGACGAAAACGCCGGTTTCGCCGGACCGACGAAGATACCCGAGGAAAGCTTTTTTCGGAGTCGATGATAAAATGAAGGCGTGCGCGTCTCTCGGAGGCGATCAAGGGAGAAAGAATCGAGTCGGCTCGAGTCAAGTCGAGCTCGCGCGCGCGGTGGCGACCGAGAAGGTGCAGCGGCAGGAGAGGAGCTTTGTCTCGATCGTCGACGGCCTTGAATAATCTCGTCCTCGGAAATTTGATCGACACCGGTCAAACGGGTCGACCAGACTTCAAATAATACACAGGTACGCGGTTCTCCGGCTCTCTTTGTGTAACCCTCTCTCTCTCTCGCCCTCTCTGTCTCTCTCACTTTGTCGTTAGCTCATTCTCTGCTCCGGTCCATCGGTGTCCGCGCGGACGCGCGGCTCATCTTCGCGTCCATCCGTCTCTCCTTTCGTGCGTGGATCTGTCGAGAGC
This sequence comes from Macropis europaea, assembly GCA_916610135.2. Taxonomy (NCBI): domain Eukaryota; kingdom Metazoa; phylum Arthropoda; class Insecta; order Hymenoptera; family Melittidae; genus Macropis; species Macropis europaea. Next base: position 27,420,638 of record OU744344.1, read on the forward strand.
AGTGGTCGAGCAGGAGAAAGAAAGAGGTTGGAAGTCGGCGCGGAACGGATCGGCAGTGGCGAGAAGGAAGAGAGGAGGAAGGGAACGGCAGCGAGCTCCTCTCACGGGGAGAGAAGCAGAAGAAGTCCGAAGGCGCACGGCCGGAATAACTCGGAAAGTGTCAGAACGATAATCTGACGGCAGCAACGTGACGGACGGACGGACGGGACGGAACGGCACGGGACGTACCGTCCACTTCGTCGTTCTCTTCCCTCTCCCTCTTCTCCAGTCTTCTAGCCTGTCCATCGAGACCGAGACACGGCCGTTCAGCGCCGATCACCGTTCTCCGTTCTCTGCGATCGATGCAACGCCCGGCCAGCCATCGCAGCAAACTTTCGCATATCAAACATCTCGCGTGCTCGCGCGCGTCTTCGAATTTCGAACCGCGTCGCGCGACAAATAGGACGACCGAAAAATCGAGGCGTCACCGACTCTCGACGACATCGAGCAACGCAACCGGAATGACGATCGGGCGAATACGGCGATCAAGAAAAGATAGGAGCGGAGAAAGTACACGGACGCGTATCTGCAGGCGTCGCGTACGCCGATTACAAAGGGCGCACGATCGATAACGCACTCCTGTAAAACGTACGGTGCGCGACTTAAAAGACCGTTCGTATGTACGTTGATTCATATGCGAGGCTAACGCCGCTCACGGACGCGCCAAATCCAGAACGTTTTCCGTTCGTCTCGTCGACGTTCCAGGCGCGGAGAAGAGAAGAGAGTCACCGCCGCGCCGCGGCGCGTTTTCTGCGAGAAAAAGTCAGAGGAAAGTCGGTGGTGGGGCGCGAGAAATCCGAGAGGGTCCAGCGGTCTCGTTTCCGAATATTAATTCCAGCGGCGTCCCGAGCAATCGTCTGGCCGTGCGGCGAGAGACGAAAGCCAGGTGCATGGAGACGGATCGAGGTCGTCGCGACGAGGATATTAATTGCGATGCGACACGTACGGGAGAGGCGAAAGCGAGGTCTTTTCGATGGCTTCTTCTTATTCGTACCGCGTCGCACCGATTGATTCCGACAAGCATAACCAGACTGTCCCCTGTGACCGAAATAATTGACGTCGATGGATACGCGTCCACGAAAAAGACGTGTCGCGATTTCATCCACGGAGCGGAGAAGACTCTTGAACATTTGGTTGCTTCCTGGTCGGGGAGGAAGAAACGAGAGAAGGAGTGGAAAAGTAAAGGCAAAGGCAGAGGGGAAGGGAAAGGGAAAAGGCGAAAGCATAGGAGGCATCTGGATGCTTTTGCCGCGAAGCTCGAGAAGCCTATTGTGGGTCGGTTTGAATGGCTCACCTGGAATCGCTGTCCGCGATAACATCTAGCGAGATCGCGGGGAATTAAAAATGAGGGAGGCAAGTGCCGCCCGCTGGCAGGTGGTGGAAGCCCGTATTATTCGGCGCGCTCTTATCACCGGTCCCCTCGCATAAATCCTGACGAAAGAACACGCGATTCCGCCGCGGTGTTCAGTCTGAATCGCGATCCACGAATCACGGCCGTCCGTGTTCCTGCGGCGCGTTTCACGAGTCTCCCGGGTCGCGTCGCTGCATCGTCTCGCATCCGTCACTTTCATCCAAAGAACGTCTCGGCTGGTTCCGTTCGATTCGATATGGGTCCGACTCGGTTCGGTTCGGTTCGGTTTGCCCTCGCGAATTCGTCCGCGGCGCGCTCGCCCGCGCTGACTCGGCGAATTGTCGTCGATCAAGAGGCAGACAGATCGGTGGAGCGCCGCCGCACCGCGAGTCGGCTCGCTCGGTCCGCTCCTGCCGCTCCTCCTACGGTCCACGACGAAAATAGACGATACGCGCGCGGTAATAAATATCTCCGTATTATAATTAAGCCGAGTCGGAGAGTGTGGGATACGCGTTGTGTGCGAGAGACACGCGGATGGATGGACGGTCGAATGTACAGCGTGGATGCGCGCGTGAGAGACACGATGACGGAGGGAGGGTGAGAGATAGAGAGAGAGGAGGGGACAGAGAAAGAGAGTGAGTGAGAGAGAGAGAGAGAGAGAGAGAGAGAGAGAGAGAGAGAGAGGGAGAGGGAGCGACGGAAAAGGACCGAGGAGGAAGCAGGAAAGATCAAGCATCACGGAGGCAGAGGAACTCTCTGTCTGTCGCATCGCGATCTTGGGAACGACGGCGCGCTTAGCAACCGTAACTCGTGGTAGTTATCGGTAGTGGACAGTTATATCGACGCGGTTGGTTGGAAGTGTGCTCGGATGGCGTTCCACGAGTACGAGCGAGGAATGAGCGAGGAATGAGCGCGGCCTTGTCAGCCCGTCCGTCCACTGCTCCTTGAGTGGCAGCGATTCATTCCGCTCTCCTTACACTACCGCCCGCCCGCCCTCCACCGTTCCTCCTTCCACCCCCCGGCCGACACCTCGCCGCCTCGCCCATTCGCGCCCCCTCGCTCCTTCCAGCCGACGCAACCGATTCATCGACGACCTGTCTTCTCGTCCTCCGTTGCAATCAAAGCGACCGTATAATCGCGACCCGCCCGTCCCGTCCCATCGTCAAATTTCCGCGAGAAAGGTCTGGTCGCAAGATCAGTTTTCAGTGTGGATGATTCGCCGGCAGGACGAGGTGGAGAACAAGCGAATTCTTGTACCGGAACGTCATAAATCAATGTCGCGCGGTGGCGTATGCAAACGCATCGACTAGAAAATCAGGTTACCGATCGATCGATCTCGATCGCGATAATCGAAGAGATCGTCGCGACAAAGTACAAGGACAGCCAGTTCCTCCAACGTATGGCCTAATTACCCGTAGTCCTCCTCGTCGCTGGAAGCCCGGAAGGACGAAATCAACCGTGGTCGACGATGTCAGCCCCTGCAGCTCCCCGTGCGAGCTAGTGCCTTACCCCGTTTCCGGCTGATTCGGCCAGCAACCGCTCCCGCTTCCGCTCCCTTATCCGTGCTCGCGCCCGCGCCCGCGCCCGCACCCGCACCCGCACTCGCTCCGACTAATATCTCCTTCTTTTGTTGCGTTTCGTTTCGCGACAATTCGCCTGCCTACGCTCGCAACGAATTTCGGGCTGATTATTCGGGGCGGCGGAGTGACGTCGGTCGGCTGGATTAAAATGCTGCTGGTAGGACTCCGCGCGCGGAAATACGAAGGGAAAGTGGAGAAGGTGGGAGGGGGTATGCGCGGAATGTTACCCTCGGGGAGGAAAGACGCGAGTTCCTTCCTTCCTTCCTTCCTTCCGTCCTTCCTTCCTCCTTTCGTCCACCGTAGATCACCGGGTTCGCGTGGAATGGTCGCGATTTCCAGACCACTCGGAATCCCGAGAAAGATAGCTCGAGAAACGTGTACTCCCGCGACCGACCCTCCTGAAAATCAGTTTGGAACGCGGAGAACGATCAGGGAGATTCGTGTTTTTACGATCTAATCGAGCGTGTTACGGAGAATGTGCGGCCGCGTGCTGCGATACCAGCCGACGAACGCTCCCGAGACGGCCGGTGATAATAGTAAAAATTGATGCGTCGCTTTACGGGCAACTATAAACTTGTGACGAGTCGAGAACGGAGGTGAGTGTACCGTCGCCCGGTCGCTTTCGGCAGAGACAGCGGAACAAGAGGAAGGAGCACCGGTGGGTATCGATAAAAAGTCGCGCGCGAACTTTCAGCCTCTCCCTCGTTAACCTCGTTCCCATGCCTATCCACCGGAATACGATCGTTCCGCGTCGCGCACCGCGATGCACGCTCGTCGTCGGAAACTCGAATCCGCACCGATCGACCATCGAACCGCGCTAAAACGAGTAAACGATGTTCGCCGTGCTGCGGTGCATCGTCGTCGCTCGAGATCCACGTTCACCGGCCGTCAGAAAATCGTCGATCGGCGTTGCTCCGCCGCTCAGAGGGAAACGAGCGGGAATCGGTAACCGGTCGGGGACGGAACGCGTGCAATCGTGCGTCGGCGGTGTCGGTTTCGGTATTCGGTGGGCGAAGAGCGAGGGAAGCCGGTGAACGACGAAGAAGGGCCAAGAGTCGGCTGTTAGCGCGTTTTACGGCGGCATTAAGCATCTCTTAAACGACGCGCGCAAAGTGCTCCTTTCCTCCTGTCTTCCACACACACCCCTGCCGTCCCACCGTCTACCTTTTCATCCGTTTCTCGTCCCGTCTTCGTTCGTCCTCGTATTTCGCCGGTGAGTTTCGTAGCAACCGCCGCGCCGTGCCGTTCCGATCCACCTACCGGCATCAGAAACCGGTGTTTCCTCCTCGACGGAATCGTCTTCCGTCGACCAGATGCGTGCCACCGCTCGTCTCGGTTCATCGCCGGTTCGAGCACGTTCGGTTTCTGAAATCGCGCTCGTAAAAGGCGCAGTCGTAAAGGGGAATTTGCGGGCTTGACGGGTTCGCTCGAGGCGGACGGTCGGCGGATGGTCGGCGAATCGAAGGAGATGAAAAGTCGCGCGCGGGAGAGACCGGGGCGAAAGGGCGAAGGGAGACGGGTCGAGGTAGACGACAGGGAGGACAAAGTGGCGAATCGAACGTATCCGCGACGGAGATGAGACGTCGGCCAGCGGGCCGTGTATAGATGTAACGCGCAGGTGGACAGGTGGGTCCGCGTGCAAGAGAACTGGAATGGAAAGAGGAATGAGAGCGGGGGGTGGGGGGATCGGAGAACGCGGAGGGCACATAAGTCCGTCGCTGACATCGCTGCAACCCTCGCGTCGGACTCGAGTATCGACAGATATTTAAATGAATATTCCTCGGCTGTTAGGGATCCGCTCTTTGAAATCAAAGCAGAAGGTACAACGGTTCATTTAGACGTCCGCCGATATCCCACGCTGGCCGGACCGTGGATACAGGATTTCGCGTGTCACGTCATTCGCGGGTTATCATCCGGCCCGCCGCGACTCTCCACGAGAGATCCTATTACAGAGAAAGAAAGGGGGAGAGGGAAAGATAGAAAGAGAGTGAGGGAGGGCGGCATAGCATGTCCCCTCGACAACCCCGTTTGTCCGCGGCACGCACCAAGGAAACTCTTCCGCTTCAACGTCGCGAGCATGCGATCGGTTCGATATCTCTGTCCGTCATTCGTTTCGTTCCAGCTATTCTTCCGACACCGGCCAGCCGCTTCGCCCGAATTCCAGCGCGAACCGGACCGCTCCACGGCGATTCCCATCGTCACGGAGCTGCACGCACGTACGCGAAACGCACTTGTCTCGCTCGCGTCGTCTTCCTACCGTTACCCCACCGTTCGACCTTTGCCACGCTCCTCCGAATCGCTGACTCCTCTTCCCGCCTATTTTCTACGACTGTTCGATGGAAAGAAAAACCAGCTAAAAATGCGAAAATGGAAAACTGGCCAACAACGGACACGCGAAACTGATCGTTTCGGCTATCGAGACAGGGACGTTCGAGGGAACCTCGTTTCGCCAGCACCACGACAGAGTACGTGCATGCAGACGAATGCGTCCGGATCGGCGAACGATGCTCCGAAATGCTGAAGTTGCTGAACGTGACACGTGGATGATATTTCTAAATATTCGGAAGAAAATGAAGAGGGGAGAAAGGGAAACGCGCGAAAAGCACAAGGTGTAAAATAAAATTGCGTGAGTGCGTGCGTGCGTGCGTGTTCGTGCGTACTTGAATGTTTGAGATATTTACCGGTAAGATTATCGCCGCGTTGCTGTGGCCACCGAAAGGAAGGCCTTGGCTGCTGCTTGCTGCGCATGTCTCCCGTCCGGTGCGCGGCGGTTGCGGGCCGCTCGCTTTTCAAACGATCGGAGACCACTACTTACCTGAAACGAGAAAAAATGCAGAATGGTCACAAAAATGTCCTGTTCCGTGGACCGGATAGGGCGAAGAAGGTGGACGGTGAGAGATCGGGGCTCGATCCTCGAGGGAAAACGGAACAAAGATTTCCAGCCCCCCTTTCGAAAGGTTTTTCCGAAGGGTGATGCACCCCCGACCAATTCCCCGACTCCGCTCTTATCCACCCGTGACCAGCCATCCTAACCGGCCGTATATCTTTCCACCGTACGCCCTCGAAAGCGGCCGCCTGCCTTTGTTTCAGATATTTATGAGGCGTTTTAATTCGCGCGCCGCGTCACCCGGCGTCGTCGTCGTCGTCGCCGCCGTTCGTCGGGGCCGCAAAGCGCGCGGACGACGAGGCAGAGCGAGAGGGTGGCCAACCGACCGCCCGTCCGCCCACCGCCGGTTTCGGGATGAGGGAGGAGACATAATAGGCATAAGGGTGGCCCGATAAACCCCGCGCCGTTATTCCCTTTTGCTCCTCTTTCCAGACGCAGCCCATAAGCGCAAACAAACTCTCGCTCGTATATCTCGGCTGAATGGTTTGTACGTCGCGCGCTCTCTATCTTTCTCCATCTCTCTCCCTCTGCTTCTCTCTTGCATCCACGCCGGCCCGCCAACTCTCTCCTTCTCATCTCCCAACCTTACCCGAGTGCAAGGTTTTCACGCTGCCTCGTTTTACGATCCGCGCGCCAAATCGACCACTCCGTAGCCCATATTTCGGCCGAGGGTGACCCGTCGTCTCATTTTCTGTGCGCGCGTGATTCACGAGATCCGTTCGTCGATCTCGTCATCCTCGTGCCGACGGCTTCTCCGCGTCCAACGCTCCGAGCTTTCTCTGAAAACCACTTGGACGTTTTACGTGTCGCACCGGACAGCCAGCCGCGCTCCCGCAACTCGTACCCTCTTCTTTACGCTGCAGCCGAGTTTAACGGTAACAGTACGTCACCCTGTCACTCTATTTCTTCCTTTCTGTCTCTCTCCCTCCCTCCCACCCTTCCTCTCTCTCATGATGCTGTTTCTCTTGCCCCTAAGAGGCTTTTCGGTTTGTACTCGCTCTTTCTCTCTTATTCTTCGTCCCTTTACCTCACTGCCCACCCCCCGTCACTGTCTCACTCCCTCTCTCTCTCTCTCTTCGTCGCACTCTCCTTAACAGCCTTCACTCTCTAAAAGCTTGGGTGTGATCTATGGCGGGACGTTGCGTCACTCGGGGAACAGATGCAGGGCTCGTATATTACTCGACCATATCTAGCAGAGAAACGAGGAGACACACAGACACACAGACACGCGCGCGCGCACGCACACAGAGAGAGAGAGGGGAAGAGAGATAGAGAGAGAGAAAGAAAGTGGGAGCAACGGGGTGCGAAAGGTAACGTAGCCGCGTGGTCGTTCGAACGGCCAGGGGACATGGAGCAAGTGGCTGGACCTTTGCTCGCCTCGTTCCATCGTCGATGGGTCTGTTCGTCGAAGAGATCGCGGGTGGACGAGGGGTGAACGATGGAGGAAGGCGTTGGAAATTCGCTGGACGAAGCGTCGTATTCGACGCGTGGGTCGTAACGAAGCGAGAAACAGAGAATCGTGAGAGACGTCGAAAAGACGTGGAAGCGGTTGCGTTCGTGGAAACGCTAGCCAGCTGTGTACGCGCGAGGAGAGAAAGCTAGGGGAGGGTGCGGCGTGGCGCGGGACGGCGCGGCGCGGCGGGGCGGAGGGGGTCGAAAACGCGCGTCGGCAGGGTAGACACTTGGAGAATCCCATAAATCAGGTCAGGGTTGGCGACGGGGGTGGGTGCGCGCCGGCGGCAGAGAGGTAAGGGGGACGGATACGAGTCGGAGGGAGCCGTTAGGTAAAGGTCGACGCACAACAAACCCACGCCGAGGCCGGGGAACGAGGACGCGCATGCTCGTAAAACGTTTGGCGCCAATTCCGTCCGCGGCGGGATAGATCGAGCCGTTTAAACGTCTAATGGCTGTCAGACCGATTCCGAAGAGGACGGTCTCTCTACGAGCGGGTGGCTCGGTTTCTCCGTGCGAGCCATCGAGAGGCGATTTTTGGAGGATCTTGAAAATCGTCCGCGCGGCCGATTCGTTAGCCGAGCGCGCGGCGACGAATTGGAAAAGCTCGCGGGGATCGATACCGTGTGTGTCGCGGCGGAGGTGATAAAGGTGGATGGGGTCGTCGAGAGGGAGAGACGAGACGGAACGGGACGAGACGGGACGGAAAAAAGAGCGAGAGCGACGTTGAAGAAGCTTCGGAGGGACCCCAGATGGAATCGGTGCAGTTTGGAATATTGGAAAACGTCGGTCCGCGCGAGAAATCGAAGAAGCGAGCGAGGCAAGAGGAGAGGAGTGCCAGCAGGCCACTATTTATGACGCGTACGTGAATTGTTGGAAGAGCGAGGATACGGTGTCTGTGTGTGTGCATGAGTGTGCGCGCGCGCGTGTTCGTGTCACGGCGTTGCCGAAGAAAAAGAAGGATCGGGTTCACCGGCAGGGAAGGTACGGTGCGAGGTGGTATCGTAAAACCTGAGTCGAAAGAACCTACGGTCGATTCACCGGAGCGCCGCCCGGTGGATAGGTAACACGCTCGAGGAAAACTAAGGAACTCGAGAATGCGATGAGCAACGGTCGTTTTTCGAATTTCAACGCGACCGATTCCTTTTGTTTCGCGAGTTTTCTCCGCGTACACAAGATTCGCGTGGTAAATCGACGGCTGGGCGGGGTGAGATCGGCGAAACGATCCACCGAGTGGCCGAGAAAAACCTAAAATCGTACTTCGGAATCGGACCTCGAGAACGTCCCGAGATGTCTCGGAGAGATCAAAGTTCCGCGTGACGGAGAGAGAGCGACGCTTCGATTGATTCATTGGACGCGCGTGCCTGGTTTCAAATCACCAGAATAGAATCCGCTGCCTCGGAATGCCAGGCTCACGGCTAATCCATCGAGCGTCTTTATTGCTCCGCGACATTTATAAAACGCCCGAGAGACGAGGGCTCCCTGCGATCGCGCTCATTCGTCACCGATTATAAATCGTCAAGTCCCCCTTTTTGTCGCTTCTCTTTTTCCATCTTCCTCGCTCCCACCGTTCGCATCCTCCCGTCTTCTTCCCTCGTCGTCGTCGCGGTCGTCGTGGTCGTCGTTCGTCGTTCGCTAACGCTCTCGGTAATTTCTGCTCGTCGTTCGCGAGTTACGACGCTGTCGGTCGCGCTCGGTCGGTGTCGCGACTTCACGAAAATACGCGGACAAGTAAAACGAGCCGGTTCTTCGAAACGGTTGACGCTTCGAACCACGCGCTCCCGCTGCGTCCATTCGCGACGGACGCGGTTTTCGATTCGAAAGAAACGAGAACTCGTATTGGCGAGCGATATCGGATTACGAATCCTCTGGAAGAGGCAGCGAAAGGCGAAACGGTAGAAGGAAAAGGCTTGGATCGATTCGAAAAGCGAGGGAGCAAAAAGCGTTTCAAAGAGCGTAGGTCGAATCGGTAGCGGAGGAGCCGGAACTAACCGTTGAAAATGGATACACCGCTCCCTCCGAGTTCACAGCCACCGACGAAGGTATAGCGAAGATAAGGCGCGCTCGTTGCGTCGAAACGTCCCTGGGCGGCTGTCCTGAAACGTCCCGATGCTTCGACTCCAGCCCCCAGCCCCCAGCCCCCAATCCCTCCTAACGACCACCGGTCTCGTTCTCCGGAGCATTGTCGACTCTGCTGTGTAATATCGCGCCAGCCCTGTCCTGCTCTGCTCTGCTCTGCTCTGCTCTGCTCTGCACTGCTCGCTTCTTCTCTGCCCCGCTGCCGTTACGCCGAGTTTGCTCTCTATACACGAGAACGGAACGCGAAGCAAACGCATTCGCGAAATCCTGCTCCCCCTCCGGCCCCAACCACGCCTCACCCCACCAACTAAAAGAGAAGGTATAGCATTCGCGAAGGCAAGTAGAAACGCCGGTGTAACTCGTGGGTGGAAGCCCGCTTAATACTCGCCTCGATGGCCCGGTGTTTCTGGTAATTGGGAAGTTAAACAGCCCTCCGACATGCACCTCGCTCTCTCCGCTTCTATTCACCCCACCCCTTTGTTCTCAGCGTTTTCTTCCGGCTCGTTCTCTTTCCGCGGAGAACGCGCCGCGCCGATCCAACAGGACTTCGATATCCCTGCTACCGTAATACCACCCCCGACCGGTTCTTGGCGAGGGTTCGAAAGCTTTGATCAAACAGGACGAAAGTTCTCCCTTTCTCTGGAAAGCGAAATTCTAGGTGAAAAGTGGCGAGACGTCGCGGTGGCTAGGAAAGACACTCGGTATTGCGGAAGGGTAATTGACTCCGTGGTGTGCACCCGTCCTACCGCTCGGGGTATCGTTGGACCGGTCATTCGGCTCGGTGGAAGTTTCGCAGGGGGTTGGACCAGCCGAAGAAACGATTCCAGCTGGAAGGAGGAAGCGGAGAAGAAGCGGCGGTCGAGGGAGGAAAGAGAGCACTGCGGTTGGAGAGGAGAGGAGAGGCGCGGAGAGGAGAGGAGAGACGAGGGAGGAGCGGAGAGGAGAGGAGAGGGCAAGGTAAGTAGGTATAAAGGAGCGTGACTGGACGTGAGTTCAATACGCGGCCCTCGAGCACAGCTGTCACTGACATCGCCGCAATTCGAAACTGACCACGACAGCTAACCTCGGTGCCGGCGGACCACAACGGCGGAAACTTATACCAGCCTTCCGATTGATACGTCCCGGCCACTCACCATACGCCGAAGGGGACGGATTGGTCGGCGGATGACAGCCTTCCCGTGCTCAGGACTTCTCTCCTCTATTCTACCTTGCAACGATCCGGTCTCCTTCGCGATTTCTTCGCGAGACGCGAAAAGATCTGGTCGCGAACCACCCTCTGCGAGCGTTCCCAGCGGACAAATGGAAATGGCCACGCGGAAAACGATCAAAGGGAGAAAGAGATAGAGAAAGGAGCCATCCGGAGGTCGTCGGCGGCCTTGGAGAATTGTCGGCTTTTTAATAGATGGACGGCAAATAAGAGGATTCGGAAACGGCGCAGTCATCGTGGGAGCGCGAAGAGGAAAGCTTCGGGGCCGCGGTAGGTAGTCCGTTCTGGATGATTCTTTGGAAGGCGAAAGGTAGCGGGCTAATAAGGAGGAGCAGTGCGATAATAGTGAGCAGGAAAAAACGTTGCTGGAAGGTGAGAGAGAGAGAGAGAGAGAGAGAAAGAGAGAGAGCAGGAAGGAGAAGGAGAGCGGAGGAGCGCGCGAGGGACACACCAAGAAGAAAACGAAGCCTTGGGACGTAGCCGGTCGATCCTTCGTGAGAAGGGCGAAGAGGTGATTGATGGAACGTCAGTCATGCTGCAGCCATCAATCTCCCGTACCTATACCTTTATTATTTATTATCCTTGCCGGTACGGATACTCCGTTTCAGGTACGTTACGTATCTCTCTCTCTCTCTCTCTCTCTCTCTCTCTCTCTCTCTCTCTCTCTCTCTCTCTCTCTCTCTCTCTCTCTCTCTCTCTCTCTCTCTCTCTCTCTCTCTCTCTGTTCCTGCCGTTCTTCAGTCTCTCGCTCGATGCATCGGCAAAAGCGCAAAGGCCTCTGGTGACGAAGCAACGTCCCAGGTAGTCGCCACGCTGCCGCTTTGCACGTTGCCCGTCGCGAAATACTGCACTCCGCAAACTTGAGACATCCTCTGCGACGTTCTCAACGAACCTCCGTTGACGAGCTCTCGCCGACTCGATCTTTGCCTTCCCTTTCGATATCGATTCGATTTCGGATCGACGCCGTTTTTCCCCGCGGCGCAAAAGCTATTTATCACCGCCGGAGCCACACGAGATACGACAAAAGAAGTGGCCGGGCCGTTGGTTAGCGCGCCCTGCCGCCCCCGTTGCTCCTTTGCGAGCACCGACGCCAACAGGATCAGGAACACGAACACGGACGCAAAGGCAAACGCATTCGCGGCCGAACTCTCATCGAAACTCGCTGAGATTCGCCCCTGCTGTGTCACGAAACAAATGCGCGTTCAGCCAATCATCCTGGTGCCGTCCGTAAGGACGGCGATCACGATGACGATCACGATGACGTGGTGGAAGATGACTCTTCGCAGCTGTCAATCCTCGAAAGGCACGGCTCGTCCGGAGGTGGAACGGTTTCGAATCGGTGCCGGATGGCTCTCGCGGTTCGATCGACCGAATCGTTGCCTCTTCCAGCTGGGAAAAACTCGCCGACAAGAACATTCGCTCCCTCCCTCCCTCTCTCTCCCTCTATTCGGTGATCGCGTTTCTGTCGCGATCCCGACTTTTCTGAAAACAAGGGCATTACTCGTCCAATTGCGTCTCCGTTCGACCGATCGATTCCCGTCGAACGTCTTCCCGCAGGAAAAAGAGCAACGACGGCGATCGTTAGAAAAATTGCTTCTCCACGCGGCGGCTGAACCGTAATAAAACCAGCTGTTTGGAGAATCGGTCAGAAGTCCGAGGAAGCGTTGCCTCTTCGAATCGGTTTGCAGAGCGTCGAAGGTGCATCGGAAACGGAGGGGGTAGGTCATTCCCAGGAGATCGGAGTAAAAAGGCGCGCGTTGAAACAGGGATGTGGATTGGGGAGGGCGGCGCGGGAGGGGAAACTCGCAAGCAAGGGGAAGGTGGGCGCATCGAGCAACAGGGGCGGAAAAGTTGACGGCTTAGACGTTTTAAATTTCTCGAGGCATTTGAGAAGACATCGAGCAACTCGATCTCTCGAGCCGGACGTCGGAGATACCTGCACCTGAGCCTCTTACACATTTTTTCCGTCGTTCTTTTTTTTCTTCTTCTTTGTCGACGGCTAAGCAGGTTGCGCGCGGGCGCGCAGCCACGTTGACGAGAAGAAGGGAAGCGGATCCGTCGTCGCAGAATTTCGCGACGTCTCTCAGCCAGCCTCGGACGAGAGCGGTGTTGTACGGTGGAAATGGTAAACAGCCCCGTGTACGAACGAACGTTCGGTGACGATCGCGGGGCGGCCGGTACAGAGGGAAATGAATTTTTCACGAGGTTCGCATGGAAATAAATTGTTTCCCTGGTCGCGCGTCGTTAATCGTTAACGGGACGTAATACGCGAATCGGCTATCGATAATTAACCAGGGAGCGAGCGCGGCAGGTGTGTCTGTGTTACTCATTAATATTTTAATTATTCAAAATCTGCGCGCGGGCGCTCGCGTGCATGGTTAACGATTGCGCACACGCGCGCGCAAACGGATTAGGATTCACATGATTTGAAGCCGGTCAAGACCGGGTTACGGTACAGGAGCGTAAGAACGAACGAATGAACGAGCGAGCGAGCGAGCGAGCGAACGCGTACAGCGGGTATGCGTGTAAGTGGGCGAACGGGCACGGGCCTCTGCTTCATTCATAGTTAAGCGGCGCTGTTTATGAACGGACATACCTATTATGTAATGCATCGTCGGCAACGAGTCTTTTTATATCCGACACACGTGCTCGAAGGCTGGATCGCGCGTCGTCTCCTCGCAAAGCATGCCTGCGGCAAATTCGCGCTCGGGATCGACCGCCGCCGGATACTCGCGGACCGCTGCTTCTCGTGTCCTCCGCACCTTTCGATCTCGCGTTATCATTTCTAATTGTTCCTTTCTCCCTGCTGTTTCAGAAGGAAGAGAAGGATATTCGTCGATCATAATTATCGATAGGCCGTTGATCGATACGCTCGAATTTACCGGGTCCTTGAATCGTTCACGATCGGCGATGCGTGGAAGCGGGTTAATTGGAATGGTACTCGCGCGCGATCGACGCGAATCGATCATACCGATACGACCCGTCTCTCCTGTCCCCCTCTTCCTCTTTCTCCTTTTCTCCGTCTCGTCGATCGATAAAATTCTGACGAACGGCATTTCGTGACGAGGCCGTATGTAAGACCGTCGACGAAATCTCTGGGCGAGGAATTGGGTTACACGGTCGGCGAGTCGATGCCACGGAACCGTAAAGCGATCGTGCCTCCGATCGAGAGCTCGTCGAAAAAATCGTCTGCCCGCCGCGATCGAGCCTGCACCGATCGCTCGCACGAAACGAACCACGGACCCGATGACTTTCGATTTCATAGCAAAAACCGCTCGAAACGCAACCGCAATGACATTATCCGACACTGTTATTATTACTATTATTATTATTATACTGGCGAAACTGGCCGTTCGACTGGTCGCCTATCGATCAATCTTGTCAAAAGCGAATCCCCGGTGTCGATGAACCGGGACCTGAGCACCCGTCCCGCTGGTCAATGATGAATTTTCGCGTTGCACGGGATCGAATCGAAAGGAGCAGGACGGCAGAGAGATCGAGTTCGAGATCGAGAGAGAGAGAGAGAGAGAGGCTGCGAAACGCAGCGACAGACGGTAGTCGCGTCCGCTTTCCTGTGTTCTCGAGGCGTCGCGTCGAGCGCGAGTTGATCGCAACCTGTTTTTCGAAAGGGCAACAGCAGTCGGCGACTCCAGGCAGACGCGGTCGTCGGCGACGAGGAACGGGCGCGCGAAGAAGGATCAGTGTCCTTTGGACGACGATGTTGAATCGTCGTCGTCGTCACCGTCCTCGTCCCCATCCTCGTTTCCTTCCACTTTCTTCCCACGCAACGAAGCGACGTGATTCACCGGTTTACACGCGACTTCGATACCGTTACACGCGTGTGGGCACGCACGCAGATCGGGCTGCGAGCAAATAGGTACAGCGAGCGGGAGCGCACGATACACCGTGCGTTCTCCAAGGCTCCGTCGTTGCGAGATCGTAGCGCGCGCGATCCTCCTCGGAATGCGGTTCGTCGTGTCGAAAGGGGAGCCCGCCGCGCCGTGCCGCGCCGGATGGATGGAGAGAGGAAAGCGAAGCAGCGAGAGGGAAGCAGCGATCTGCGTGCGAGTGGGTGGCACGTATGCACCGCGCTGACGTAACATGCACAATTATTATTCACTGTTATCACCGAGCTCCGTGTTTCACCTATAGCGCGGCCGAGACAGCTACATCCTACCTACCACCGGCTATCCGTGTCTTCCACGGAAAACTCTTTCGATCAGTGAATTCGATGAATTCGCTGTTCTCGTCCTGGCGGAAAGTTTGTTGCTCGCACGCATCGCCGCATGTCCGCCGCGCAAAATCGTTCCTACCGGTCGGATGGTCTGTGAACGCGCTATTATCGTTCCCACCGAGTCCCGTTTCATGCCGGCGATTCGTTATCTTGGCGCAAGTCGATGGACAGGTCGCGCCTCGATCACCGACACCGACGCGACTTGCTTTCCCCGATTCTCCTCGCCGTTCGTTGCACCGGTTTATCGAAAGAGCATTTCATTTCACGATGCGGCGCTGTACGTTCTAGTATTGGACGAGATCGAGAAATGCGTGCGAACGATTCATCGGACGAGAGAGGCGTCTGACACGATGCGGTCGAAGAGCCGGCCAGCCGTCGTTACGGGGACCGTTCATCGACTCGCGGATCACCGCCGTTCGCAATTTCTCGCAAACCAGACACGGCTCGGTCTCGAAACCGCGGAGACGATCGCAACGTTGAGTTGTGGCGAATCGCGGCGAAAAGGATGGGCGAAGATCAAGAATGATTTATGGTGCAGCCAGCGCGGAGACACGCGCTCCTTCCCATCGCGATCCCGTGCCCTCGTACGGCAGACTGCTTCTGTCCTGCAAAATCCGGGGAGCAACGACGCGGGTAATCTACCGGCTGATTCACGGACGAATTTTTTTCCGCGCGGTGCGGAGGCGACAGATAGTTTATCGTCTATCGCGAATGCATAAAGTATGTTGGTCGCGTTTCCTGTTTTCTTCCAGCGCTAACTGCAAGATATTATCTGATCGAGATCTTCTCCCTGCGTACCTCGCGAGATCGATAACCGGGTCGAACAATCGAAGCGCGAGGGATTCCTGGAATTTCGGTGGACGCGGTACCGCGGATCGAACGTTTTCCTTCCGAGCGAAGGATCGACGCTCGGCGTCTCCCGTGAATGGGCCATCGGTTGGGATCGCCACGGTACATAGACGAACCACCGTTCCCGTTCAACGGACGATTTATCAACTCGGTGGTTACAACGGAAACAATACCGGCTGCGCAAACGAGCTGAACCGGCTTTTCGATTATTCGCCGATGCACTGTTTTTCAGTCGACCTATCTTCGCGGTCAAACTCGTTATTGATAATTAAAAATTGTCAAACGCACGTTGGTCGAACGGGGCATCATAGCCGGCGCGGATTCCAGCTCGAGGCAGCCTGAGGGTGATCGCGGCCGAACCAAGGGAAAACCGAGGGGTCGGAGAGAGAGGAAGCACCCAGCTATACATGGTTGCACGATCATTAGCCAGTGTATTATTATTCTCTGGATATTAATTGATTTCGAAAATACAATTTTCTGTGCGACCGATCAAAACCGTGCTCCTCCACCGCCCAACGCCCCACCCGCCCTCTCACTCTCTCTGTTTCACCCCCGTTTGTCCGATACTCGTGGCCGCGATAATGCGAGCGGTTCGGTGCATCCGCGTGATCGACGAGCCTGCAGCGTTTCGTTTTCCCTCTCATCTTCTTCTGACTCGCCGCGCGCGACCAACGAAATTGGACCGCGTCGGATTCGCGGCGAGACGAGGAGGCAAGCGGGTCGAGATGGTGCGAAAGAAAGTCAAAGAAGATCGGACGACGCGCGTCTCTTCGAGCGGCGCGGAGCGTCCGAGGTGTGAGCCGATGCCGGTTTTCGCCCCGCGAGCTCGGCAGCGAAACACAAGCGCCGGACGAGTAGAAGCGGAAGCGAGAAATCGAAAGGTACGCACTGATCGTAATTCGGAGTGCAACGATAACCTTTCGTGGTCGTTCGTCGTGCGGTACGATTGCATACACGCGCAATCGATGCGTGAAAATGGAAATCGAGCGAAATGGATTCGTTGGAACGGAAAAGCGAGCGGGGGAGCGAGAGAGCGAGCGAACGAACGAACGAGGGAGAGGCAGAGAAAGAGGAACGGATAGGCAGATAGATGGACGGAAGTGGAAAGAGGGAGCACGGTGGCAGAGCGAAAAAAGGAAAGAGCGAGCGAACCGCCGCAGGTCGCGGCAAATTAGCGCCATCACGGCTGGCTAATATTTTTTTGTGTTCCCGAAGGGTGACGTTTTTTTGTGCGTTCGTTTCTTGCATGACGTATGTATCACGATATAACCGATAGCACGTTCATCGAGAGGCATGATTTTGATCAAAGAGTTTTTTACCGTGAAATATCGCGAATAAATATAGGAAACGAACGTTTCCCGCGGTGCCGATGCATCGCGGGGCGATGATCGACGATCGACCGCGAGAGCTCGTTACTCGTTAGGGATCGCGAAGTAAAAAGGTGAGAAGGGGCGCGCGACGTTTGCGCGAGTTTACCGGGAACCGTGTTCCCTCTCGTTAACGCTTGTTCCTGAGCAGCGGCGAGTGACACGAGACCGCCAGGTAAGGAGCAGGGGGGGGAGATAGCTGGAAGGTGGTTATCGGAGGAGAGCACACGGTGGCGGTGGCGGCGGCGGCAGTGGCCGCGTTCATTGAAACGTTAGGTACTCGTTCGGAAGCGGCGTCCCTCGACAGTTTACAGCCAACGGCCGCGTTCCTTTACCTCCGTAATAATCTCGTCTTTCCACCCAGGATCCTTCGTACCTTTCGACGGATGGACGTTCGCCGTTTACGAGATCTTTACGATCGGGCGAGATTTAAATGCGCGCGTGAAGCTTTACGCTCGTAGCGCCGCCCCTCCGAGCCACCGTAAACAAACCCTTCCGCCGTCTTCCACCTGAAATCATCGCGGCCCTTCCTTTTTCTCCCAGCTCCCTACTCCCTGCTCCCTGCACCCTGCTCTCTGTTCTGCGGAACGAAAACCGATCGAACAGATGCGAAGGAACGCGCTCTCTCGGCTAATTGATCGTAACTCGCTGCCAATATCTTTTCAAACGACCATGCCTGCTACGATTACAAGGATGCCGCTCGTTTATTTCTCCTTCCGATCGAGAACAAAGTGGACGCAAAAGACACGGATTTGCTTGGCATGGTTTCGAGTGTACTCGTAAGAGAAAATACCGAGAAAAGTACCGGAAAACGGAAAGAGAAAGAGAGAGAAGGGGGGGCGGAGATGGGTGAACAAGAAGAGAGGTGGCTGGAACAGGGTGACAGGGTGAAAGGGAAAACGCGAGACCGAGACGGAGAGATCAAGAGTCTGGGAAGTTGAAAGAGAGCCCCCGAAGGCCCGAATATCGATCTCATACATAATTAAATACCGACCCGGCGGAGCATCACAAAGAGAGCTTACTTCGGCTTTGATCTGCTGACAGACGGGGCCCGTCATCGCAGACTTCAATAGGCGCTACTGAATCGGCCGGGGGTGTGCTATTGACGCGCTCCAGCTCGAGCTCGCGCGCGCGTTCCTCTTCGCGTTCACCTCGGACCCTCTCGCGTGCTCGTTCGTCGCTCCTTTCTACGCGTAGAGCGTAACCGAAACCGCGTTGCGGTTTTTTTTTCACCGCGGTCACTCGACGCGGCGAGGTCTTGGCGGCGGCCGGCTGCCAACGAAACGCGAGTTCTTCGAAGCATCGACGGAATCTGACGCATCGAATCCGAAACGGACAAGAGGCGAGCATTTTCGGAAACTGAAATTTCGGAGCAGCGGGGTACGACGGCAGTCCGTTGGCCAACCGTCGACGATTCGATTAATCACCGCGTCGGTTCGCGACGGATGGCAACGAAACTAGAATCTTGATCTCTTTCGTTCGTTGCGTCGACGAGGCGAGCTCGTAAATCGACGCAATGACGACCGACGAGACGCGTTCCACTTCTCGAGAACGAGCGAGCGAGCGAGCGAACGGTTTGCGACAACAAATTTCTTGGACGTCGTTTTCGAGCGACGAACAGTTCTTATTTTTCGCGGCACGCCGATCGGATCTGGTTCGTCGTGCATTCACGCGTAAAGCGATGTTGAAAATTACAAAGGTCGCCGAGGGACGAAAACACATGGTTTATCGGGCTTTATACGGGATTTTCCGAATGCGGTTACGTCAACCGGCGTCGTGTCAGGCTTGCGTCAAACGTAGACGCGAATCCATAATTGGCGTTCACGAAAAAATGCACAAACCCGTCTGGATAGCAAGGGCAACGACGAATCGATTTAGCAAAAACCAGAATGCTCGATCAAATAAACAATTTTATACCTTTGCCTGTCTCTTGCTCGCCAATTCGAAATGACTCGTCATACGTGTGTCGAAAGCGTCTCACGGTGACAGGACGGATTTAATCGCGTCCAGTGACGTCATTTCTGTCTGGTTTTAAGTCAGTGAATTTAAACTGACCGGATCGATCGGGAATATGTAAATGTGTATTTACGGCCGTTCGATTCTATTTTCATTACGACCGCTTCGACTCTTCCAGTGCTTTCTTTTTCGCTGGATTTTCGCAAAAGGGAGGAACTATCTCGAGCGCGTTTCTCTCTCTCTCTCTCTCTCTCTCTCTCTCTCTCTCTCTCTCTCTCTCTCCGTCTCTAAAAAAAAGTGAAAGAACGCAGACCGATACGATTACCGTCAACGATCGTTTTGCATGGATTCAAGCAGTACGATATACCCCGTGCCTGCGCGAACGATTCGCACGAATCCGGCTAATGAATTTTCTCAAAAAGCTCGACCATATCATCGAGTGTGCGAACGTTTTCTTATCGGCAAGAAACGCGGTCGCGTGGATCGCGGTGCTAAACAATCGCAACGAGTAAAACTATATGCGTGGACAGCTATCTCCGTCGCAAATTATGGTGCGTGCCACGTGGCAGTAAGTTAAGCGTCTCGGCGCACCCGAGATGGTTTTACCGCGTCGAAACTCAGAAAGCAGGCCGTGCGTTCGGCCGGCCGGCCGTCCGACCGGTGACGAACGGAATCTCCTTTTCACGGACTCCGGATCTCCGCGACGCGACGTCGAGACGGACGCACGTTCAACGTCGCAACCTGCACGGACGGTTGGCGCGACGGTTCGACGTATCCGTCATCCGCCGACCTACCGGCGTTTTTCGACTTCAGAGTAAATAGCGAATCTACAAAAAACGAACGGTTGACGTGACGTGTAACGAGCCACGCGCAGGATGAATCGCGAATCACCTGCCGACTGCTGTGCCGCGTATCATCTATCCAGCGGGAGAATGCAAGAGAAGAGCAGAGAAGAGAAGGGAAGGGAAGGGAAGGTGCGTGAATGTGGGGGTCGTGCGTGTATGCGATGGAGCGTGCTGCGCGCTCCTTGCCACCTTCTCGCACGTGTGTGCGACAGAGAGGCGGTGGGAGAGAGCGAAACAGAGGCGGAGGGAGGCAGAACGATGTAAAGGAGCGAAAATATGAAGATGCCGCGTGGACCGAAATAGAAGATTAAAACACTCCGCGATTCGAGCTGCGAATTTCGATCGGCACCGCCGATGAAACCAGTTCGGGAAGATGCGCTTCAGCAGGGATAAACAACCGCTCTCGCTCTACCTGCCGAATACTTTATTTACGCGAGTCACGCTACCGCCAGTCGCGGCCATTAAAATTCCACGAAGCGGACCGGGGTTTGTTTATCGAGATCGCTGGTCCGTTCCCGGAGAAGATCGAAGGACGAGCGAACGCGACGGACACGTACTCGTCCGCGGCGTCCGCGTAGGACGCTGTCAGTGCGCGCAAAGGTACGGCGAGCGTGAAACGGCGAGACGAAGGAGGTGTCGTGTCATCCCGAAAGCGGACTCACCGTGAAGTAGTGGTTCCAGCGCGCAGGAAACGTCAGTCCCGATGAGTCGTCGTCGTCGGTGGTGGCGGCGGTGGTACGTCACGAACGATTATCCTGGTCGCGCGTACGGGAAGAGCAGCGGCGCGACGCTTGGACGACGAGCATCGGGACGCGCGTGTCCTTCGTGATTCCCTCGGCACCATATCACCGCGTCATCCTCACGGATTTCCCACCCACGCAACAGACAAATAAAAAGACGCACCACTCACTGAACCGCTCAGGCCAAAACCGCTCCGGCACTCTTTCGCGCGACACCTACTCTCTTTCTCTCTCTTGCTTTTTCGTTCTCCTCTCGTCCAACTTCGACCGTCACCGACCGCAATTTCGCATCCTCACGGGCCACGGATTTCGCGCGGTCGCAGATTCATCGATACGGAACTTCCGGCTGAACGAGTCACGATTTCGCGGTAACGTGCATATCTCGCCGACGGAACGGAGCGAAAGCGAAGACCCTCCCACGACGACAGCACGTGGCGCACTGACGGCTCCGCGGTCATCTTCCCCACCTCTGCCCCCTCCATCGCCGACAGAGAGCCTTGTCGCTCTCTTCGCCCCGATACCTACCGCGCCAACCCCACTCCTCTCCAACGCCCGCCGCTCCTCTCCGCAACCCCCGGCACCGAAACACTGTTCCCCGCCGATCCTCGGCTCCGCTCCCTCCTCGCGGTGCCGCGCCACTCCTTATCCTGCTCTACCCTTCCGTACCCCTCCGACCAAACCGACTGTCCCACCGACACCCCCGCGCCCCGGGGGCGAGCCCCTCCGCCCGCGGCCCTGACCTATCCCCACGCATCGCCTCGACGTATTTCTCTCCCCACTAGCGCCCCATTCCACCCACGCCCCCATCCCACTCTTCCGAGTTTCGCCAAGAGACTCTTCCTTGGTTTCGCGACTTCTTCTCTGCGTCTCCCTTTTCTTCCTTTCCAGCCACCCCCTTCTCCTCTCTCACTCGCTCGCTCTACCTCTTGCTCTGTTTTTTCGATTCGAACCTCCTCCGTTTTTTTGCATTTTTTTTTCTCCGTCCTGCCATCGGCCTATGCTGTCCTCTTTTTCCAACGCATCGAGCACACCCTGATACACTCATTCTACTCGATCGTTTGACTCGACCCATTCTTTGTTCTTCCACGCGTCCAGCGATCCATCCATCCATCCCTTCGTTGGTCCGTCGATTCGCGAAGGCTGCTTTTGCCCGAGCGTTACGGCGGCCGGCAATTTTCCCGCGGAATCGGCGGTCGCGAAAATCCGAAAATCTCCTTTCCGTGTCTCTCAGTCTCCGTCTCGCACTCTTTCGGCTCGTCCACAAAGATGTTTGTCCATTGAGGAGAAGCACGACTGGCGCTGCAAAAGATCGCCAGGGAGAGGCACGATGCGTTTCGAGGACGAAGAGTGGCTTGGCTATTTGTAGGTGGGAATCTCGAAGGTCGGAAGAGTCGGAGTGACGCGGTCGTGGTCAAAATTACGTAATCCTTCGCGACGATCTCGTTAAAGTTGCTTTCCTTAAGAGCAACATTTATAAACGGTAATACGATTTGCTTAATAGTGATTTATTGCACGCTCACGATACCGTTTGCAGCCGTAAATATTTCGGCGATGACGTTTATTGGTACGGTGTAACGGGAGTCCGCGTGCGTGCGCGCGCGCCCTTTCGTCCCCGAAGATTCGCAGGCCGGAGCGGGACTCTCGATCCGCGCGTGGCGGACGAAATCCGAAGGAGGGTCGCGAGCGGAAATCGCGACACCCCTTTGTCTTCTCTTCTCGCACGGAGAATTACGAGCGATCTCGGGGAATACGGAGCGAGCACCGAATCGGAGACTCGTTCCGCTGGCCCTTGTTAACGCCGGAATGTAAATCAACTGGTAATAGCGTGGCAGCCGGGGATTAAGCGGCGCGCGCGAAGACGAGCCGTGCTTCGCCGGGAAGGCACCGAGAACGCCAGACCGAAGAGGAGACTACGACTACGACGACGACGACGACGGCGGCGGTGATGCCGGTGAAGACGAAGATGAGGGAGATGACGTCGAGGACGACGTTGCCGGCGTTGGAGAGCGCGAGAGGGTGATGGTAGGGTCAGGGGGTGGGAGCCGATGGGTGGGAAAGCACCCTCTCCTAGCGCCCCGAAGCATTAGGAGTTCGGTAATAAATCTCGTTGAAAAAACACACGCGCGCACGTACAGGCACGTAAAGAGGAGCGTGAGCGTGAGCGTGAGCGTGAGCGCGTCTGTGCAAGAGTACACGTATTCTCGAGCACGGTCTCAGACGGTTCCGCTCTCCTCCTCGCGTCTATCTCTCGTTCGGTCCGGACATCTGTGCACTCCGCGTGTACAACGCGAGCGCGAGAAAGAGAAAAGCCGGTAGGTAGAGCGTAAGGAAGGTGTGTGTGTGGGGCGGGGGGGTCATACCCCTCCGAGCTTTAGATCTTTCTCCCGTCGCGCGGAGCACCGTCCGTCCGGCGGCAACGAGGTCGACATGATCTATGCACGCCGAGCAGAGCCGAGTGTCACCGTTTCCTTGATGCATCGGTCCTCACCTGACCCCCCCCACAACTCTTCCCCGCCGCCCCCTCTCGTAATTCCCCACCGCCCCAACCCCTCTTCTTCCTCCCTCCGTCGTCTCTCGCTTACCGCGAGGTCTCGAACTCCTCGCGGAGATCCACGTGCCTGTTCATCGCTCGCGATAATTCGACCTAGCCTGCGCGCCCGGACGAAATCGAAGGCCGATCGCGTTGAAAGATCAGGAAAAGAAGGAAAGGAAGGGGAAGGAAAGGGAAGAAGGTAAGGTAGGAGGTGGAAGAGAGGTCGAGTCGGAGTGGAAGGCCCGGGGTGGCATGGCGCGAATAGTACGACGATGGTTACATTCTACGGATCAGAGAGCTCGATAGCGTGCCGAAGTCGAGGCGAACGGCAATAAATCCATTTTTCGTGAAGGGTCGGTCGAGGGGCGAGAGCGAGCCAGGGTCTGATTAGCAGCCTGACTCGCCGTACAGGATGACAGCCGGTGAGTTATAATATTGCCCATCCATCTATTTATCTACTCCATCGCCTCTCTTCTCCCCAACGTCCTGCTCTCATGCCGTCCCTCCGTTCCCTCGAGCTCCTTTGCCCGTCGACGCGCGCGCGACTCTTTCCTCCGATCACGAAAACGCGTCGAGTCGGCCAACACCGTCCCGTTCTCTCCGTCGCGAATCCTCCGTGAACGAACGCTCTTCATCGATTCGTTCGTAGTCGGATGTCGAAAATGTTTTCCGTTCACTTCCGTTCAACGGAAGGACGGAAGGAAGAAAGAAAGAATTAAGCTCGCGCGATATCGGGTGGAGGGTGACCCCTCGCAAATCTTCCCGCTGAAGGCGACCGGCGGAACACCTCTCTATACATTTTGAACTGGAAAGACGCGGCGTCCCGAACTTTCGACGGGAACCAGTTCATATATCTGAAGTATGGCTGCCATAAATAAGCGACCTGTCCGTTTGCTCTGTTCGCCCAACCTCTTGCAAATCTTTCTTCCCTTCTCTTTCTTGCTGGCTCGTTGCGTCTTTCCCCCTACCTCCCCCTCCCCACCTCTCTCACTCTTCTCTGCTTTCTCTCGCTCTTTCTTCATACCCCCGAATTTCTTGCGATCGTAATATCGAGGTCGTGCGTACCAAGCTAGTCGAAGGAACTACTTCCAGGAGGGAGGGTGAAACGCAAGCGAACCTTTCTCTTTGTCCTCCTTCGCTGATTCTCCTTCTGGACGTCGAACTCTCGCGCGTCACCGAGCGTCGCGTTGCTGCTCGCCACTCGTAAATAAAAAGATAGTAAAACGTCGCATCGAAGAGTTTCGCGCGGGTCGGTGCTCGGACTCGCGTCGCCGCGACGGGAGTTCCTGCTTTCGTCGACAGAGAATGAAAGGTTGCTTTCGATGAATCAACCATGTCGACGGAGCAGTAATCGCGAGAAGCCAGAATGCGATGGAACGAATGGTTTAGAGGAAAAGAAGAAGGGGCTGTGTTCGCGGTGCGCTCGCGTTTCTCCAGCCGGATATCGGGCGAACGAGCGAACGAGACTGCAGAGAGAGAAAGAGAGAGAGAGAGAGAGAGAGAGAGAGAGAGAGAGAGAGAGAGAGAGAGAGAGAGAGAGAGAGAGAGAAAGAGAGAGGGAGAACGGAGCGGGAGTGATTTATGCTAAGTCGGTGATGCTGGTGAAGCAAGGGCCCGTGTGTACGTTCCCGGGCAGCAGCCATCTTGGGGTCCGTTCGTTTCTCCGAGGACTCGGATCGATTGACAGACCCGTGCCCGATCGCCGCTTAACGAACTCTCGTCCTTTCAGCGACGTTTCACCGCTTTCTTCTTACTTTCTTGCCCCCTGTTTCGCGTTGCTTTTTCGATAGAATGTTGCGTCGCGGTCGGCCGCACGGTCGATTCATAAACGATTATCGGCAAAACACCGACGTTGCATCGGCGGGATCGCGTTGAAGCTCCGGGTGGAGAGAGAGAAAAAAAGGGCGAGGTTCATACGAATATAGACGAGAGCGGAGTTTCAACGAACGGCGAATCAAATATAGACGGTGATAGCCAGAACTCGATCCACGAGTCTGTAAGAACTAGAAACCGACTACCGGCTGGAATACGAGTTTAACCGTGACTCGGTTTCCTCGCAGACCTCTGAAAGTCTCGCGTGTCTCCGGTATTCCTGTCGTCTCGTTTAACCGTGAAAACCGCGCCACCGTCCGTTCTGATTTCTATCCGTCAGCGTTGGTCAGATTTACGACGTCGCAGAGGGGCCCCTGCGGCCCTGTCGGTGGGCCCGGGGGTCCTTCGTGCAACAATGAAACCACGCCATTTGTCACAGAGGCGCTTCCTCTGCTTCTAATAAACGTTCGTCCTACCGTCCCGCTATGGTCGTGCTGCAACGTGCAGCACGGATCGACCTTTGCTTTTGCTCCATGGATCGTGATCTCTCGAGCAACTCTCTTTCTTCCCTCTCCCCTTCGCGTCGATCCTACCTCCCGCCTTCCTTTTCACCATGCCTCTTTCTCTTTCTCTTTCTGTTTCTCTTTCTCTCGCCGTCTTCCTCCCGCTTCCGTTCTATCGTCGTTTCTTCTCGCTCGCTTTCATACATCGTAAGACCGTTCGTTCGGTGGTGGTTTGGAAGAGCGGATCGAAAAAGGAAGGAAGAGAAGAAAGAGAAACAGAGGCAAAGAGACAACGAGCACGATGGGATACAACGTGCCCACGTTCATACTTTCACATGCCGGCACAATGCACCGGACCATCGAGAGGAATTGTCATACAAATTGTCGCTTATTCAGCGACGATCCTGAAGCGAGGATGTACGGCCTACGAGCTGGTAGCTCGAAACCGCAGCTTCGAGTCTGCTTCTTAAAGAGAGATAGAGAGAGAAGGAGAGCGAGAGGGAGAGAGAGCCGCGTATCGAGAATACGCGAGCAGCGTCGTTGCGACTGGATAGAAACGGATCAGGGCAGGGCGGAGGAGAGAGGAGTCACCGGGTGCCGCGTTTCGTATCCCTTTCGAAACCGGAGGGGCTGGTTGGTGTCCACGGTATCGGGAGATTCCGCTCTCGATCGCCTCGAGGAGCGGAGAACCGTAAAGAGCGGGACTTTGAATCGCCTCCCACGCTTCGAGCTAGTTCGTACGAATTTAAAGGAGGTTCGGCGGGACTGTTGCATTCGTTGGATAAATCGGCGGTGGCTCAGTTCCGCGAGATCGGGGATAGAACGGACTCGTTGGAAAGTTCGGAGCGACGATGATGCGATCGATAGCAGAAAGAGTTGTGCGCGGCAAAGTGGAGGGTTGCCGGAGCAGGGTCGAGTCCCAATGATTCGGAGAATCAGCGTAACACGCGGTTTCATCGGTGTCGGTGCGGCTCGCGTCGATGCGTCGCCGAATTTGCATGATCGGTATCGCGGGAATGGTTCATCGCGTCCTCGAATAAAATCCAGCAGCTCGTTCCGTGTTTTCATCGTGAGAAGCGCGAGAGACGAGCGGGAGACGAGAGAACGGTAGCTTGCCTACCGTTTCGTAAACGGAGGTCATCCACGGTTC
Organism: Macropis europaea; assembly: GCA_916610135.2. Classification (NCBI taxonomy): domain Eukaryota; kingdom Metazoa; phylum Arthropoda; class Insecta; order Hymenoptera; family Melittidae; genus Macropis; species Macropis europaea. The sequence continues at coordinate 27,447,222 of OU744344.1, forward strand.
CCAGCCTCCGGATTCTTTTTTTCTCCCCAAACGTCACCGGCGATATTTATGGCAAGCCATAGAGCCGAGGGGTTCGACCGCTCCGGGTCTCGCGGTACACGGCGACCAAGGGCCCGGCGTAATTCTGTCAGCGTCACGCTCTCGGGCCGACTCGACCTCGAAAGAGCCTACGAAGAAGGAACACCGACCACGCAGAGGGCCGAAGAAGGAGAAAAAAGAGCCACTGGAACGTTTCCACCGATACATCCCTGCGCCAGGGAACGAGAAGTCACAAGTCCGACTCTCGCTAAGGATCACCGTAGTACCCCGACCCGTCGCGTCGTTGGTCAAGCTTGCGATCCTTGACGATGCGACGCGACGCGTCGAACATCACCCAAAAAATTTGCCCCCGCTCCGACAGCAGCGACGACAGGTGATATGTACACGTTTTTCGATGCTTTTCTAGGTGTCGCGACGGACTGATGTTTTTATCGATTGCCGAGAGAAGAAGGCCGATCTCGAAGAAACTGGTATTCGAGCGATGCGCTGCGTGCTTCGAGGAGGTCCGGAAAGTCGAGAGATTTATCGACCTCCTCTCATAATAGGTACGAAAGCAGAGTTGCGCATCGTGGGTGACTCGACGAAACGGCCGACCGCTGTACGAATACCTTTCTTCGAGGAAATCGATCGGTGTTTCCACGATACGATGTACGCGTTGCGAAACGAACGGAAGAAGAAGAACGTAGGTATTTGCGAAAGCGTCGCGAAATGGGTGAAAGAAAAGGTGAGTAGTTGCCCGTGTTGCTTGCGCGTAGGTGTCGCGCAAGGTGCTCGTGCACGTTTACGGGGCGGTCGTTCCCTCAAGTTCGCTGTGCTTTCGTTGACTCGCAGCCGACACCGACTCCTTTTGCTCCTCGCGGACTTTACGATGCACGCTATTTCTGTCGCCACGCAATAAGTTCCTTCGCTTCGCGGCGAATCGCGTAAAACTTATTGGCGCGTTAAGCATCCGAAAGGGCAATAGCTAGACAATGCGAGGCCGCGCCTTCCGCGGCTCGAGATAAAATCGCGGCGACGCGCTCGTCCCTATCCCGTCGACCGTTTTTCTATCGAATCGATTCGAGAGATCGTCCACGCCTCCGGTTATACGATATTATATAAAGGAAATCATGTGAGATGAAACGCACGGGTGGACGGACGGACGGACAGACGGACGGATGGACGGACGGTTGGAGGTGCGCACGGGCCGATCAGGTTTGAGCAGCTGTCTGCAACCACGTCACTCAAGTTCACTGTGTCGGGTTCGCGGTGGAATGAATGCCTTTCATTATGAGTCTTATCTTCTGTCCGATCTCTCAACCCTTTCTGCCTCCTTCGTGCTGCTCGCCTTTTCTTTCTTTCCTCTCCATCTATTACTTTCTCTCTCTGGTTTTCTCCCTACCTCGCATCCCGCTCATCGCTACCAAGAGAATGCATTCGATCGAGCGGACTCGCGTTCTCGCGGAGGATACGACAAAGCGTCCACGACACCGACACCGACGCCGGCACCGAACCAGAAGAACGGAGAGGGGAAGCATTACCGTCGAGCGGGCCACGACTCCTCGTAAACCTGAGCACCGCGAGATTTATCGTGGATGCGTCCGACGACACTTTTCTCTTTTCCTTCTCGACCGACGCTGAGCGTCGACAGCAATACACCTTGGACTGCAGCGGAAAAACGATCGGAGGGTTTCGCCTCGATCGATCGGACGCGGCATTCGATGCGAAGACGCGAGCCGATCGATAAAGACGAACGAACAAGATGAACAGGTCGAAGCGGGGGCACGGTCGCATTCGTTTCGGATGGCGAAAACGCGTCACGCGATACGCCGCGCCGCGTATCCTTGACTTTGCCTCGCCCGCTTCGTGTTCCTCTCAAAGATCGATTTCTCGAAGACGAACGCATATCGATGCAAGAACGAGAATGAAAAGCCGACCTCAAGAAATTTCGTGCGACCGCTCGATCTCATCGGTGCAGCGAGATCCAGCAGGCGCGTGACCGATGCAACGGAGCCTTCGCGATCATACCGACGAACTATCGGTGTTTCGATGGGAGATCGATGGTTCGTCCAACGAGAGGCTGATTCTAAGCGCGCACGGGTAGGCGTCGGGCGTGTGGACGGAACATCGCGGAGTGGCGGGCCGGCGAAGAAGGTTGACCGTGCACGACGGAGTACGATCGGTCGGGTTGGCGCGTCGCGTTAACAATTTGCATATTAATTTATTCAACCTATCGCATTCGTATGCGTGCAACCGGTGCAACAGCATCCGCATTCTCGCCATCGTTTCCCCTGGCAACGATGTATCGACGGCGGCGGTCAACTCTCTCTCGTCGCTGCGACGACCGGCATCGAGAGAGCGGATCGAGACGGGCAGAGATTTGGCAAGGAAAAGATCGGAGAACCTGTCCCGTGGAGGTGCGTGGCTCGCGTCACGGACACCCGCTATCATCGACGAGCACGAGTTCATCTTCCGGAGACAGCGCGCGAATCTCGCATTCCCCTTTCGAGCGTGTAAACGAGCGCTGCGATAGCTGCGGCGCGGGCGGTGTGCACGCGGTGACAAGCCGGACAGTTTGACACTCGGCTTCCTAGCGATCGGTGCGCGGCCTGTCGGAGAAAAAGGAAGCTCTGAATACGCCGATTCTGTGGGCCGCTTGATCGACGCGTCGTCTCCCTGTCAAGACCGTCTCTTTCTCTCTTTCCATATCCTAGATTTTCTTGTACGAGCCGTGGCTTTGTGTGCCGACCCATTCGAGTTTAACGTTTATTGTTTGCCGCGCGCGCCCGTCTTTGTCCTCCTCGTCATTCACCGCGTACGCCACGACGCGATGCGCCGCGGTACGCGGTGGTTCGCGTTCACACGACTTATTATATCAACGAAATTCAGACCGCGTCGAACGCGTGTCGGAGTCGCTACGGAAACCAGCTGCACGTCCCCGCGAAAAGTTCGCGAAGGAGCCGCGAAATCGCGATCGCTCTCCCGCTCCCGCTCCCGCGGGGGCAGTGGCAATTGGTTTCGTTCTGTTCCCCGCGACTCCGTCGCTTCGAGCAATTGACTTTGATCCGTTCGTGCGCGCGTAACATTGAACGCAATTACGGCCAATTTACGATCCTTCCCGCCCGCCCCCCTCTCGTAGGTGGAACGCGAGGGAGCGCGTTTCATCGATCGAGCGAGCCGGTTCGCGACAGATTTTTCGCGTTCGGCCGATTCGTGGGAGCTGCTCCGTTCGAGATACCTGCTTCAGGGGGATCGGCCGCGACCGATCCGAAAGAGGAGTCCCTGAGAAGCTTCTCGGAAGGTTCTCGGGAGAGGTGCTGCGGGCTTCGAGTCTCTCTCTCGAGGACCGTTTACCTTTTCGTGCTCGCTCACCGTTAAAGCCCGCGAATTCGAGTGGACGCGACTCTCCGTATAATATTACATCCTATTAGGGATGGAATAACTGCCGGATGAAACGCGACAGCGAACGATAAACGATAGGGTCGGATCCTGGCGATGCGTGTTGTCCGATCGTCTGCTCAGCGGTGAAGGGGGAAGGGCCGGGGGTGCGGCGGGAGGAGGTTCGTCGTTGATCCGCGATCACGGGTTCTCGGTGAATCGCGAGGTTTCAGATGGTTTCGGCGTTGGTCGCCGACCAGGCGAAAAGAACATCGCGGAGCGGAGGCGAGAACGCGATAGATACGAAGGTGGCGGTCGTTCCGAGACGTCGGCAGTGGTCGCGGGAGGGGTGGATCGCACCGAAGGAAAATTTCGACTATAAATAGCAGTGTATTCTAAACGAGGTACAGAGAGCGCATTGGATCTAAATTATGAATTTCATCAGCGGCAGTCTGCCGTTTCATTCCGCGTTTTAGCCTTCTCCTCACCCCCTCCGCCGCCCCTCGCCGACGGCGTCTTCTTGCTTTCTCGCTGTCCTCCTCCTCCTCCGTCCCCGCCGCCTCCTCCACCCACCGATCCCTTCGTGTCTCTACTTGGTCCCCCGTTCGCGTTAGCTTTCGCGAGCTTTCTACGGATAGCCGCGTCCCTCGACGCTCACGCCCTCCCCCAACCCCCGTTGTTCCCGGAGCCGCGGCAGATGAAAAGTTCTGGCGAAGACATAAAAATGCGCCGCTGCATTTCCCTTTTAAAATAACGCCCTTTGCTCCTTTTTCACTTTATTATTATCAAGTTGCACCGAGGCTGCACAGTTCGCTCCCCGGCTTCTTTCCCTGCCTGTTCGGCTATAACGCGTTTTCCTCGCGGCTCATCTTCCACGGAACTCTATTCGTAACTCCGCGTTTGGAAAGTTGCCGTTATGAGAACGAACGTCCGGTGTTTATCCAACCAGGATCGCGGTCCGCGCGCTGCCGCTTCGGTATTTCGAAGCGGTCTCGCCGCGCAAACGCCACGGGATTCTCCGGTCGTGTGTCGCGCGCGCGATGCAGCGGCCGACGAGGTGGAAAGGCTTTTCGCTTTTCGCCGGCCGAAAGGAACAAAGGACGAATTCGGTTTGGTCAGCGAGCCGGCGACCTTGAATACCATGACGAGCTCGTGACGCGAGAAAGCGTCCCGGTTCAAAGCAGAAGAGAGGCACCGCGCGCGCGGCTAGCCTATTTATAGGCGGCCTGGCAAAAACACGAACGATGACGGCAGGGCGCGAAGTACCTTCTCTGAACCTCAACGGACCGAGTGACTGGAGGATCGAGCGAACCGAGAGGAAGCGACGGTAGAAAGAGACGGTGGAGAAGGAGGAGGTGGAGGAGAAGGAGGACGAGCGCAGACGGACGAGATCCGTTGGTAGCGCGGAGCAAGATGCAAGAAGCGTGAAGGAAGAAGGAGAGTGGCAGGAGACGAGATCAGACGAGACGCGACGAGTCGTGACCAGATGAGAGGAGAGGAGAGGAGAGGAGAGGAGAGGAGAGGAGAGGAGAGGAAAGGAGAGGAGAGGAGAGGAGAGGAAAGGAGAGGAGAGGAGAGGAGAGGAGAGGAGAGGAGAGGAGAGGAGAGGAGAGGAGAGGAGAGGTGAGGAGAGGTGAGCAGGGAGGGGGAGGGGAGAGGAAAGGAGCGAGATGAGCAGAGGGACGTGAGGAAGACGGGAGTGCGAGGGAGCGAGGCAGCTCGATCGAGAGCAACGCATGCGAAAGGAGGAGAGAGCCGTCGATCAAACGTCGCGAACGTCCGAAGCGTCTGTCTGGAACGAAGACGTCTCCATCAGCCGTCAGATCGAGCCACACGCTTCTCGCTCCCCTCATTTTTATTGCCGCCTCAGGGCCGTACCTACTCTCTCGCTGCCTCGCCGACTTGATAACCGCGAAATAATACGGTTCATCGAAGGCGCGTCGAGTGTCGCCGGTTGCTCGTCCGCGGTCCCCGCGCGGGGAGCGCGCGGTCCAGTTTTTTCCACGGCGGGCGCCGAAGATGGCTCGTTCGGCGAGGAAGCGAAGCGATAAAACGCGGAGATAGGTGGATGACGGGGGAAAGTAAAGGTTCGCGGGTAGTCGCGCGACGTATGATTATCCGTTTCCCCGGGGAGCGGAACGGACGAGAAGGCGGTGGTGCGGAGGTGCTGCTGCTTCCGACGGGGGGTTGGGCAGCAGCAGCGGCAGCATCACGAGGAGGAGGGGGATGTGTAGGATGCAGGGACGGTTATTAGTTGCCACGCCGTTGTCGTTTTATCTTCGTGCCCAATTAGCAAATATCATTCCGTAATGCAACGTGACGGGGCCTCCTCTGAAAAGAGTGCAGCTGCATCGGCATTGAAAAAAGGGTAGAAGAAAACGACGCTCGAGGGCTGCGGGTAGCGAACGGGCGCGCGAGGCGCAGCGGAAGGGGACTAGCGGGGGGTAGCCGGGGAGAAGCGAAGGGCAAAAGAGGAAACGACAAAGATACCGCGTTCGTTCAAGTTTTTTATTGACATTTTAAAAGGTGGCCGAATAATACCAGCCGACATACGTAATAATTATTGCCTTGCTCGCGCTACCGCGATCGGTAATACGCGGAGCGACCGAGCACTCCGCGAGAAAACGGCATCGATCGGCCAGTCGATTCGAGCTGTCCCTCCTGCGACTTTATACGAATGGCCCTCTCGATGGCCGGTGCACTGTAGATTATACGAGTAACGACCGATTAATTACCCACACCGATGCGCCGGAACTTGTCCAAGATTCCGTGGTTACACGAGTCTCTTTCGCCTTCCCACGTGCATTCGTGGTCTCGAGGGCGAACGCGTGCGCGAGCGCGAACGACTCGCGTCACCCGCGAATTAATTTCCCTCTTCTCGGGAACCTTGTCGAATCCCACGCGAGTCCGAACGAATACAAGCTACAAATCGGTCGGTTTCGCTGCCAAAGTCGAAAGCCTTTTCGCCGGGAAACGAGAAAAGGAGGAAAGGAGTGGCGCGAGGAGGAACGGAGAGCCGGGTCGAGATCGAGAACCGCGCGGCCGGATCGGAGATCGATGACGAAGACGCGGAGGCAAGGAAGAGGCGAGGAAGAAACGACTGGCTGGCAGTGCACGGTGGTCAGTCAGGTCGATGTCAGCCCGCTAATTGGCAGCCGTGTCGCGTAGAGGTAGCTCGAAGCCGGTTTCTGTAGCTGGATGCTCGTCGCGTAATTCGTAAGCGGTTCTTGCTCCTTCTTTCCTGGACCTTCTCCTCTCCCTCTCTTTCAGTCCCCCACCCCCTCCGTCTGTGTTTCTCCCTCGACCTCTGTCTTCACCGTTCGTCAATGTTTCTCTTCGGTACCTCGTCTTCTGGCCGCTTCTTTCCATCAAATATCTCGGCGACCTGGTCTCGTTCTACGCCAGTGCGCGCGGCAAAACACCCCCAACCTTCCCGCCACTGCAAACACCTTTCGGTTCAGCTTCCCTTTATGCGTTTACGCGTCGCGCGTGGGCGAGTTAAACGGAATGGACAGCCTGACAGCGAGAGCGTCGAAACGGACGACAAACGGTGAAGGAGAGAAGGAGCGAGAACGGGGGTGCGGGATACACGCGCGAGTTGAAGAGAAAGGTGAGCAGGGGAGGGAATCGTGAAGGGGGAGGAAGAAGGCGGTGAACCGACAGAGCGATGCATCCTCCGTTGCATACCTACGAGCTCGACCACCGTTAGCCCGTGTAGGACATCGGGACACCCTGGGTGGTCCACCCGCGCGTTCATTCTTCGCGTATGTCACGCGTGTGCGCCAAACTTTTCTATTCGTTCGACCTTTCGTTCGATCCACCGTTCCCTAGTTCGGATCCACCGTGTACGAGCATCTTGGCCGTTTTCGCGGTGGAGAGACAGATGGAGAGCGTGGGATAGAGAGAGAGGGTATGTGTGTGAGCGAGAGACCGGTGGTGGCGACGCGAGACGAGATAAAACGGCAGAGCAGCCGGAAGATGCGGGAAATTAAGGCCGGACGCGGGGAACCGTCGCGGAGAGTCCGTGGAATAGGAGAGAGACAGAAGGGAGTGGGGGTACGAGAGAGAGAGAGGAGAGAGAACGGCGGAGTACACTAGAGAGAAGCTGAGAACAGGGGTTGGGGTGGAGGCGGTGGCTGCTATCTGCACCGTGGCTGACACCTGACGGATAGCCTGGCGTCGGCAACGCGGGATATTAATTTGGTAATTTATGAGGCCCGATTAGGCAGCGCTATCTGTCGAGCTAATGCGCGAACCGTTGGCGGGTCATCGCCAAAGGGCCTGTGTTTCGAGCCGCTAGAGGCCCTTCCACCGCAGGGAACTCGACCGACTTTCGCCCCAGCATCCCTTGACTTTGTTCCAGTGACCCCTCTGCGCGCGACCAACGCACGCTTTTCCCGTAGAAACGCGCGTTCTCGCGTTCTTCCCCTCGCGAATTAACCGATCTCATGGGGAGGAAGGGAGCGGGGACGAGAGAGAGAGAGAGAGAGAGAGACAGAGCTTGCTGACGGTTTAGAAGGTATAAAGCGGCTGTAGGTCGCGGTCGAGATCCTGGTGCCGGCGCGAGGGAGGGAGGGCAGCGAGCCGCGTTACTTGTGACGCGTGATAGATGGACGCACAATGGAAGAACACGCGTGCCTGCGTGCACGTTAGCGTGTGGGTATCAACGTAGGTGGATGAGGATGAATGGGTCTCGTCAAACGGAAGGGACCGCCCGCCGTTTCGCACCGTAATGCGCGTCCGCGTAAGAAGCACAGTAGGTCGGCTTATCGATGACCGGACGGCTACTTACCTACGAGAGAACAAGCCACTTACTGGGTTCATTCTCTCGCGAGTTGTTTGTCACTCGACTCTCGCCAGCATCTCGACGTTCAAGGTTACTCCCGGAGAAATTTCATTCTTTCTCGCCGGTGGAACGATCTCCGATACCGATCGGAGGAGAGACCGAGCGAGAGAGACGGAGAGAGGGGGGAGAGGGAGGGAGAAAGAGAGAGGAGGAGAGAGAAGAGGATGGTCGGTAAAGAGCGTCGAAGAGATAGGCGAACGTTAATTACGAAATAACGCGGACGCGTGCCGTAAACTCGACGGGCGGAGCGATTTCCGCGCGACGTACCGGTTTACATTATCGTCGAGAAAACCGACATCCTCCTCCTCTCCTAAGGACTATAGTTATCCTCGACAAATTACGTGCTCGCCGGGACTCTGCGTCGCCCCGTCGTTATCGCGTCATCTTGGCAATTTATCGATAGCCCCGAGCCAATCGAGGGATCAAAGAACGCATGAGACGCGCTCACGCTCAGGCTTGCGTTCGGCACGCCGAGGAAACTCCCGCGAGCGTTTTCCCCGAGACCATGAAATTAGCGTTCGCGCGATAACGTTCGATTCGGCCGGTCCACCCGTTCGGGAAAACAGACAGCGCCGAATCGAACGGGAAAGACAATAATCGGGTGTAAACAAAACGGAAAAAAAGAGAGAGGAAAAAAATACTTTCAGCGGAGTGGTAGCGCGAACAATGGTAGCCACAAATCAACGGGATTATGCCACTATTTCACGCATGGCTATGGCCGGCTCGCATGATAAATCAAGCTGTCGTTGGGCCACAATAAACAATAACATTTGGACGGCCGGCTGGCGGGACGGCTGGTGCGACTCTTCTTCACTTAACTCGGTCATTCGCTCGCTCGAGCGCACGCTCCGATCGCACGTGTTATTTCCTCGGCCTCGAACACACACCGGTTCTCTCGATAATAAATCGCCTTGCGAGGACATCGACGACCGCGTGGGTATCTCGCCGAGGCCTGTCGTTCAAATTCTCTCGTCTTTTTCTTTCTCGCCCGATAACCGCGAACGCGCTCGCGCGCACTATTAAATCTGTTGCGATAAACAGCCACTCCCCCCCCCCCCCCCCCCCCCCCCCCCCGCCGGTTATCGATTGACCGTCAGTGTTCGCGGTAGCGGTCGAAATGCGCTTTCGTCGCGCGGACGAATCGCCGCGGAGGCGGACGGGGACGCGGACCTATTATTTTCCACGAGCTCGTTCGTCCGAGCGTATCGGGCTCGCGAACCGGTCGCGTATGCCGATCGACTTCGCCACCGTACCCCTCTACTAATTATAGCCTCCTATTTATTTTATTTACGCTTACGCGCGCGCGAGCGCTCCGCCGCACTCACGACGCTGTAGCCATAAATCAAAATTCCATTTCAACGTTCTAACGAAGGATCAAATAAAACACTTTAATTGACGTTTTTACGGCGGCCGGCAGCCGAAGTCGAACTGCTGCCTACCCGTTCCACGCCGCTCCACGCCGCCAACCTCCCACTATCCCTCGCCGCGCTCTGCCTTCTTCTCATGTCAGTTTTCTCCTTCTCTATCGAGTGCGCCTCGTGCAAGCCTAGTCCACCAACGAGTACCTACTTGCTTGCTTACTCTGTTCTCTGTTACACGCATATTCGTACCGTCGCGATAGTCCTCATCGTCCGAGACGCGAACCGTTCGAACGATGACCAGGTTGCGAGACAGGAGCCAGCCGAACGACGAGGAGAAGGAGAAAGAAAAGGAAAGAGCACGATGCAGAGAATGAGGGGCGTGTGGAAGAGAGGGAGGAAGGAAAGAAGGGATCGGTGATTATAGCGTCGCGGTTATTGTTAAGGGTGCGTCTAGCCGCGTTACTTCCCGCTCACGGTGATTATCAGTAATTTCACGGTTTTCGGAAGAACCAGCGTAAATATAGAGAATGCCCTGTGGCCACTTTAATATCGCTCCCCGCCGATCAATAATAATAACGGAATACTCGGCTCTTGTCCCGGCCTCGATATACCCGATGTATTATAGTAATTTCGTGCCACGATTTCTGCTCCTTTCCCCTGCGCGCCCTTTGGCCCGCTGCCCGCTTCGAACGCTAGGAAATGTACGCGAAATTTCCGACGGATCGAGAAGTTGCTGTGAAACTTTTCCGTCCGGAGAATCGATTCGCGGTTCCTATTTAATTTTCATAGTTTCGTGCGGTGGACGGTGACTGTCGGAAGACGGCCGGACTCGGACACCGGGCCCCGGCGAGTTTCGCGTCGAAGAAATCGTGAACGACGGAACGAGCTGATCGAACATGATCGCGATCGTCGGCGCCGAAAGGTCGTTTTCGACTACCACCGGACCAAATGAAGCGGACCTCCTCGCTTCGATTTCAAGATAATGATACTTCACCTTCTACCCCCTTAAATATAAATACACCCCCTCGCTGCTTCTCGTTCGTCGGCGTTGCCGATACTCCTTTTTTTCCTCCGCCGCGCCGTACCCTGCGCGATGCTCGATTCTAGTTGTTTTGCGGTTTACGACGGTTCGCGTTACAACTGATTATTAGCCGCCCTTCCTCCTACCTTTCTTTCCCTCTCCCCCATTCCCTCTGCCATCTCTTCCCTCCTTCTCTCTTTCCTTTCTCCGTCCCATCTTTCGCTCCGTCCCTCTTTCTCCATTATTATACGCGGCCATATACGGCCATTATGCCCAGGCCCCGATATACAACACAATCCGCCGTAATGCCGGCCATAAAATTAAATTAGGGTTATAACACGATTTTTCACAAAGGTTCTGTGGGCCGCGCCGAGCGTAGCCGAGCGGAGCCGCGCTCGCGAGCGAGCGCCACCTTTTCAACCGACGTTCTCTTCTTCGACGCCCGCTCATGCTTCTTCGGCAACTACCTGCTTCGATCGAAGGTACGTACCTGCCGATATATCCCGATCGTACGATCGCCTCTTGGATATTCGACGTATTCCGGACGCAGTTGCGAACGTTTCGACACGATGAGCATCGTCGAACCACGTCTTTACCCGAGACCCTTCAACACGGTCATCGTCCGAAAGGAACGTGAATTTCTGACATCTCTTTTTAAGATACACCAACCTCGGCCTCTTCGCCCGATATTCATAATTTCGATGCTAAACCAATTTCGAACCGTTAGCGTTGGTTGAAGCAAACTGATGTCGTCGCAGCGATTCGATCGCCTCGACAGGATTATTTCGAAGCTGCGGCGATCTATTTAAGGTCCCGCATAAAAATTTCCAGACTGTCTGAATGGTTGCAAGAGTTTATCTTCTGTCATGTGCCCGTCATGGATTCATGAGATGCAGCGGTTTTTGATCGCGGGTCAACGATATTAAGGTCAATCGGTAGAAATATCCACAGCGTAGCAAACGATCGGAGAATCGTGGCGAGAAACGAAGCGACGACGTCTGGCACTCGCGAGAAGGGACAGCAGGCAAAAAATAAACGTCTTTCGTCGCGATCGATTATTTAAAGGATATTCGCGTCGAAAGCATGGGGAGTGGTTTTTACGGGTGAGTACCTACTCTCGTTCTCGAGCACGGTGTCTCGGGCTCGGCCTCGGCCTCGGCATTCACCTTGTAACCAGTTAAGGACGATTCGAAGCGAACTAATTAATAACTCGAGCATTGTACGGGAACGATAGAATCGTTTCCAGGAACGTTCGTGTTGTCTACCCTTATGAAGAATTCAACGAAGTTGTGGATAGACGAGCGGCGCTGGAGCCTCTCGGATAGATAGATGGAAAGGGAGAGATAATAGAGCTATGGTGGAAGCGAGAGGGTCAGGGAGAATGGCGCGAGGAAGAGAGAGGAAGAGAGAGTGCGAGAGGGGTGGGAGGAAGTTTCGGGAAGGAGAAGGCCGCGAAGAGAATTCGAGAGGCCACAAATCACAGGGCGGTGGTGTGGGGCGTTGGAAGTAGGGTTCGTCGGAAGGTGGAAGAGGTCGGAGGCAGCGATAACAGGGGGGTGGACGGGCGGGGTGGCGTAACCAGGTTGGGAACGGGGGCGAAGTAAGAGGCGGAGGGAAAAGCGGAAACATAGGAGGAGGATGAGGAGAAGAGGCGGAGGAGTGGCAGGCTGCAGACGCGGGGCGCGACATGCTTTATGACGTCTGTTCATCACATCGCCCCAGTCTCATAAATTAGAAATCACCCCTTAGATAGCTGGCACCCATCTAGGATGGCGTCAGTGCCGTATCGTGGGAGGCAGGGATCGCCGTCCGATGCGCAAGAAGGCGGGGGAATCGGAGAGAGGGGCGGCACGGACGACGGCAATAATTTTCACCGTATGTCACGCGGCTGAAAGAAAAAAAACTGGCCACGGCTCCGGAGGATCGCACGAACGTTCCCGTTGACCCCGCCGGTCTCCTTCGCTTCGGTTTCGTTTCACGCGCATAGAAAGCTCCAGACGCGCGAGCCGAGATCGGACGAGATCCTCAAATCGCTGGAAAATTAGACGCGACTGCGAGCGTCGAAACTTTGCTCGGGCGACGCGATGACAGGAAATCTCGTCGACGAGCTGCGAGTGACGTCCGACGTTGATCATCGGTCGCTTGCTCGCTCGCCCCCTCGTCTTCCCGATAATCGATCACGATTGAATCGATGCGTAACCCGAGCCGATCGTTCGGCCTTCTCCGGGTGCACGCGTTTTCGACGCGTCTGCTCTCGAGATCGCGACGTCGCGAGCTGTCGCTTCGGACGCCAGCCGATTTACCTCTTCTCTTCCCCTTACCCTTACCCTTATCCTTTCAACCCTTTTTCTTCTTTCGTCCACCCCAGAGCGTCGCGTCCGCCTTCTTTCTGGCAAGAAGAACGACAAGTGCGCCGAACTGTCACCGTGCCAAATATCTTCCGCGATTCTCCTTGCCTCGCAACCCCTCCCCTTCCCCTTTCCACCTCTTCATCCTCCTTCTCATATCTCTCTCCCTCTCTCTTTCTTTCTCTCTCTCTCTCTCTCTCTCTCTCTCTCTCTCTCCCCCTCTCTCTCCATCGTACTGCCCGATTCGCCCTCCGTCGGTCGTTCGCTTGTCTCGTCGCCTCGTTCTCACCGGTTGATTGTGAGTCACCGGGATATCAAACTTCCTGGTAACGCGCGGGAACTCGGTAGGTCCGTCGTGTTAAAGGTGACCGATTGATATCGCCTCGTAGGAACCACCGGGCACGCGTGGAGCAGCGCGCGAGAGTTCGCGGTTCGAGATCGCGGACATTCGCCGACGAAACAAATGACGCGAACACGAATATCGCTTCGAGTTCGAGAAGGCAGCGAGAAAACGAATCGGAATCTTTCCGGTGCCGGCGACCAGACGGATTCGTTCTCGAGGAAAGTTTAATTGGTTCTCGAATCCTAACGATTAATTAATCTTCGATTGACTCTCGACTACTAATGATTCATTACGGAGGATCTTCGTCCGCGCGGCAGAGAGCTACTCGATTCGTGAAGGGTGAAAGACGGAGACGGGTAATCGCCGCGACTTCTCATCCTTCCTTTGGACGGGCGCTCGATATCCGAGGCTCGTGCAAATGCAGATGCAAATGCAAACAAAAGTAGAAATGATTTTCCGAAAGATCGTTAGAGAAGCTGCTCGTCGGTCGCGACCGTCGAACGATGTTTCGAAGAAGCGGAAGGAGGTGAGGAAAAGGCCGTGGATCGTAGCTGTCCAGGGTACGCCGCAGACTCACAGTTGACAGGGCGATGGTCCCTCCTGTCGTCATCCTGTCGGTTCGTTCGATGCGGGAGAATACTCGCGAAAAGTGTGGACTCGAGATACGGTGTCGCAAAGGGGTAGGACGCGGTGCGGCAGTGAGAGGTGGTGGAAGAGAGTTGGCATCTGTGGTAGCGGCGAGTAGAGCGGTAGTGGTTGACGAAGAGGACGGTGGCGTTCACCACTACCGAGAACGGAGCGTTTATGTGAACGATACAGAGGGGTGAGGGCGAGTTTCGAGTGCGGATTCGACGGTGAGGCGAGGCTGTCCATCTCGCGGCACGTCGCGGTAGAATGGAGTCGTGGAGTAGGTCGAGGGGTGGGTGGACGGTCGAAGGTGGAGGAGGAGGAGGAGAAGGAGGAGGAGGAGGTGGGGTGGGTGGGTGGGTGTTTGAATGGGGAGGGTGGTAGCTGTCGCTCGCCCGGGCAGCAGACGTCTTCTGACCCGGCCGGTGGCTCAACTCGACTCAACTAGACTCTGCTTGCTGGCAGGAGGCAGCAGCCGGAGAAGGAGCAGAGCGGGGGGTGGGCAAGTGGAAGAGGTGCGGGGGAAAAGGAAGGTTCGTGGAGGAGACGAGAGCAGGAGGGATAGACAGAGGGGGAGAGAGAGAGAGAAAGCGTGGCGTGGGTAGAGGTGATGGCGATGGCGAAGGCGAAGGGGAGGGGTGCGGATGGTAGGTGCATTGCTTTTCACAGGAGAAGGTGGAGGAAGTTGGGGTCGTAAGGGTGGCAAGCGTATCGATCCGGACGGAGCTTGGCTGACGGCTGACGAGGCCGTCACGCGAGACGAGTCGAGTCGAGACGAGACGAGACGAGACGAGACGATACGACCGGACGGACGGAGAAGACCCCACTCTCCGTTCTTCCCTCGTAGCCCGTGGCGGGTCGCGGGTCGTGGCGTCAGGGTGGATGAGCGCTAGTAGACTCGAGGGAGGAAGCTCGCAACGAGAAGGACGGAAAACGGAGGACCGAGAGAAACTCGAGAGATACTGCTTACTTCCCCTTCGGGGCCTTCTCGTTGCGAAACAGTACCTAGATTGTACGTGCACGGCCGAATAGCTTGGCCAGTCTACCGCGATACACCGTACTTCCCTACCTCCTATCGTACTTTTCGCGCGTTGGTGTTCTCGTGTACGTACAGGGAGGCGCGCGCGCGCTCGTGTGCGCGTCCCTTGCTTTACGCGCGCGGCCCGCTCACCCTTCCGACCCGCGGTTATGCACGCCTCTGCGTTTACGAGTTTTGCCTCTCCTCGATCGCTCCTCTCCAACGACCTCTTTCCATTCTCCCGACCTTTTGTCGAAGACGAAGCAAGTTTCCCTCTCGCACCCGGAATATCTCGCTGCTTCCATTTACCATCGCGAGTAAGTACGATTATTTTACCCAGCCTCTGACACGGCATCGTCCCTTCGAACGCAAGGGATGAAAGCAACGTTCCTCGAGGGGATCGTTCGGCAACGGACGAACGTTCGGTCAGCGTGATTCGTCGTTCGCTGCGGAAACGCGAGAATTTCGATCGCGAAGGTCGAACGTGCATCCGTGGAGTTTGCTTCGCGGCAGTCAGCGATGAACAGCGACGTTCCGAGTCCCCAGTTGAATGAGACGCGTAGCCGCGTCGTCTGCCGCCCCACTTCCTTCCGCCGGCCCGTCTTTCTCTCCGCACCCTCCAACGAACCGACGTTCTTCGACCCTTTACCCACTCACCCCGATCTCAGTGACGGCCTCTGCGAGTCTCATTTCGCGCGTCATGACGTCGCGATTTAGTTATCTATTGTCCAGGTGGCCCGCAGGGACGCGCGCAACGGCAAAAAAAGCCACAGAGTGCCTATGCAGACGGACGGAGAGTGAATGAGTCAGGAAAGGAGAGAAAGAGAGACGGAAGAGAGAGAACAGGAAAGAGTGGAAAGGAAACGAAACGCAGTATCGGCGGAGGGTGGTTATGGCGGTGGCGGTTCGCGAGCCGGAGAAGCCGCAAAGCGAACGCGTTGTCGCAAAGGCAAAAGGCTCTCGCGGCGCGCAAAGGCCAAACACCGAAAGTCACTTAAGCGTGCCGGCACGTTCGAGGGCGCGCGGCACCGGTAGTTCGTTCTCGAGTGGCACGCCGTGTCGCCGTTACGAACACACGCCGTCCGTTCCTTCTCCTCGACCGATCAACGCCCAGCCGGAAAGAGAATCGGAAAAGGAATTCGTAAGAACGCTTCCCTCCGATGCTCCATCGACACAACCCTCCGCGAATCTTTCATGCCTTTCTTCTCTTTCTCCCCCCCCCCCCCCCCCCCCACTCACTCACTCACTCACCAACTCCCCCCTCCGTTTCTCTTTCGCAGCAAGAATATAAATCCCCAGAGGCTGTTCGTCGATATTCAAGGATCGCAGTGCTCCGCGCGAAAACTTCTCAGGTGTCTTAGTCACTGTTTCGACCGATTTGTTCTCCGGTAAACTCGAGTTCCCGTATCTCTCTATAAGTGTAGCCGCACGGTACGAATTTATTTGGAAGTATGGACCGGCGATATATATCTCGGTCGACTGTTTGTCAGGCAAACGGCGAGAAGCAACAAATCCCCTGGTAAACATAAAACACAACGGTACTGCATCGAAACGGTACGGATGCGCTTTGATGTGCTGCCACCACCCGCGAGCGTCTCTAGCAGCTCCTTTATGGCAGCCATCGGGCATCTGTCGCACCGGCGTCTTTTTCTCCGGCTAATTTATTAGCGGCGCTCAGAGAATGGCGCGGAGAAAGATCCGGCAGCAGGCAGGCGCTGGTCCGCCGAGCAGCTTCTCGTCTCTCGGTATAAATCGGGAGACGGATCAGTCGGATACAGCGACGCCGGTTTTACGAGCATCGAAAATAGGGTGAGAGAACGCGCGCGCGCGCGCTCGCGCTCGCACACGATCCCGTTCGCGCTCGCATTTAACGCGATGAAAACTCCCGTCGCGTTCAATGATTCATTCCGAATGAGAATATCGACGATGGCTGCGTTGCGCGAAATGAACGCGCTCGAATTCGCGCCGATCCCTCGTTGCGTTGCTCGTTTTCTCGACGCTGCCGCTCGGATTTTTTTGTCTGCGAGTCGACGACGAATCGTTCGACGCGACGACACGAACACCTCTTGTTTTCAGAAGAGGCGCGTCTCTCTTTCGAGCGGAGCTTTCGGAAGGATGGTCTCGAGAACGGTTCGGTCGATCGCAGGTTCGAGGTCGCGTCGAAAAATTGGCAAAGCCCAGCGCGTCCGTCGCACGCGGTCCGGTGACCCGGCTCCGGGCGACGCAATGAAAACTGTAAAATATCTGTTTCTGTTGTATGCGGTCTCGTGGAAGCCGTCATCCGTCATGCTTACCATTTGCATGCGAGTGAATTCAAATGTTATTCGAGAAATATCGTTGCGGTAAAAGATTAAAAAAGGGAAAGATCGTGGGGTTCTCGGGAGAAGTCTCATTTATCTCGAGATATACCGCTTTTGGCATATTTGCTCGTCGATGCGATATCGCGTGTAAATCATGGTCACCGGAAATAATGGAAGCCGATTAGAAAGCTGACTCGATGTGAGCGCGAAACCTCGGCTCCGAATCTTTCACGCATGGATAATTCGTGTTATATGCAAGTGCCTGCGTCGAAAGCGAGCGCACGTTCGTCGACGATCCGTCTTCGTTGGGAATTCGACGAGAAGGTTTGGGGGGAAAATTTGATCCCTCGACGGTTTAACGGCCTTTCAGGAGGACGCAAACCGTCGCCGAGAATTTTCCGTGCTCAGCTGTCGAGCGTATGCGGGTTCCTCCGCTCGGTCGAAAACTTGCGAGCGAAGGTCGCACCGCTTTTTCTACGAGCTCCGAGGATTTATGGCAGCGGGGGAGTGGGAGTGAGAGACTTTTAGACCCAAAAATGCGTCGGCATTGTTTGAGGTGAAAGTTTTGCGCAATGGGCGTTGTTCGCCACAGGTCACCGAAGGTTTTTACTGCGCAGGAGATCCTGCGAGCAGTGAAATTTCTCCTTGCGAGGAGAGCAGGTATCCGGCCAGCGTCCTTTCCACAACGACGCCAATCGTAAGTCGTAAATTTTTTGCGCCGCGTCTCGCAGGTAAACGCATGGGAAATATGCGTTGTCCGTTCAAGGTCTTCCTTTTAAAAAAACAATCGCCACGTTTCGGACAGATACTCGAGTTTGTGCGCTTACGAGTTTCGAAGGCTTCGTCGTGACTCGCGTCGTTCGTGCGTCGTCCCGATTCTCCGCTAGATAGGCACTTACTTACTTACTTATGCGTGTAGGTCGATTCTTCGAACGAACGCCGCTGGATGGATGGTCGGGTCGCGAGGAGAAACCGTGCGCCGCGTCAGACCGTGGAATGTCATCGTTTCGTAGGAGACGGTGACGCGATCGGTTCTACCGAAAAATTTATCGTTTCCTGGACGACGGGGATCCGATCTAAATATAGCCTCGATGCCGGAGAAGTTCGTCATCGAAGAAATGTGGACCGTCCGTCGTCGCGAATCGGTCAT
This sequence comes from Macropis europaea, assembly GCA_916610135.2. Lineage (NCBI taxonomy): Eukaryota > Metazoa > Arthropoda > Insecta > Hymenoptera > Melittidae > Macropis > Macropis europaea. Next base: position 27,465,632 of record OU744344.1, read on the forward strand.
CCTCAGTCGATTATCCCGGCTGTTGTCGAATCTCGCGACGAATCTCGAGGCGTTTCGGAGGAAACCGTATAGCGGAGTAGCGGCTGCCTTTATAATTCCGGACCTCCGAAAATATCTGGTAGCAAAGACGAACGGCGGCCGTTTGGACGCGCGTGCGCCAACTCAAAGTGCTCTTCCTGCTTTATGAATGGAACCGTGTGGATCACGAGTTGCAGAGAAACGCACGGCCGGCTCGACTCGATCGACGCGTCCTCCGATGCCATTCCATCGAGCTTTTATAATTAGCGCTCTGCCATCGACTCTGTGGTCCACGAACGTTCTCTGGATGGCATTCGGAGAACTGTTTTCGCACGCGAGATCGTCGCGAATCGACGCTGTTCGCGGAACGGAACGCAACTCGGCTGTCGAACGGTTGGTCAGTCGGTCGGTCGGACTGAAGGCGAGCGAGATCGAATTACGGACGAGTTTGCTTTTTCGGACATTAAGGCGAGAAGATGCCTCTAAACTGCACCTGTTGCGCCGGCCACGAATTTTCTGATAAATAGCCAGCGCGTTAAACTAACGCGATCTCGAATCACCCATCGTTCGTCGCGTCGAAAGGAACGGACCGGTGCAGCTAGCCGATAAATAATTCCACCCTCTGAGTATCGATTCCTCGAGCATACGAATTTACCGTTTCAACCAATTATGCGCGAACCTAAGAAGTTGAAAGCGAATCTGTTGCGGGTTCGATTACCGGTATTCCTGCGTTTCTATTCGCTCCGAACGGACGAATCACGTCGATATATCATCGAGTATTTTTTTCAGTGGGTCAAGAGCTGGATCTAGCTGCGATCTTTCTTCAATAATATACTGCTAATTAACTTCCTCGGAGCAGCAACAGCCGCCCGATACAGTGGGCTGGACGGACGAGAGATCGATTCGTAGGAATCGGTGTGTCTCACGCTGGTCCTTTCACCGGTACGTCATAAATTAAACGGAGAAATTATCCCGAGCCATGCTGCACGATCGCTACCCAGAGCGTATTTCGTCGTTTCTTAACCTATTCCCGTCTACTTTCGCTGACGGCTTCATCGAACCGCCGCAGTTCCTCTCGAAACTCGTCCGACCGAACAAAAGTTCTGTCGGACGTACAGATGATCGGCAAGGAAACATTTACGGAAGCGAATCGACTGAAAAGCGGCAGGTAATTTCGCGGTGTCGTCGAGGGAAACGCGATCCAAGGGTGAATCGGTTGGGAAGATCCGGCGATTCCGCCACCACGGAAGCGGGCGAAAAACTGTGGCGTTTACGGCGCCGAAACTCCGTAGACTGGCGTGGATTTATGTACGCGGCGGGCATCCGCGCGCGCGCACAACGAGATTTATCGGCGCTTGGCCGAGTTTCGGTAGGGCAAGTTGAGTGAATTGTAAATGTTTCCGGCAGAACTTCACCAAGATGGCGTCCTCCACCAGGGGCGAGTTTGTTTACGCCTCATGGCTCCCCACGTGGGAAAAGCAGCATGGCGCGCATCAACCTTTCAAACGCACGAATCTTCTACCCGTTTCACGATTCTTTCTCGATCTCCAACCTCTGCGGAATCTTCACCATCCTGTTTCCGCTTCCCAACGAATCTCGACGCGTTTCGACATGTCGCGGGCTGGCTCGATTTATCGAAAGAATCGCACAACCTTCCTCAGTCATGCACCGATGCGAAACGAAAAACCGAAAGCAGTCTCTCTCGCGCCGCGTCTCTCTGCGACAGCCTTAAAATCTTAATGATCGATGGAAATCATGATCTTGTCGGACTCGAGGGACGAGACGCGTCGATGTTGTAACTTGAGCAAATGGCATTCTCCGAGTACGTGGAAATTTTCTTGAGACGTTATGGACGTTAGGTTGGATCGAGCAACGCGTAAAGACGTTTAACGTACGCGTCGCGAATAACTCGTACCCATCGAAATAACTCAACCGCGCCATGAAAATAAATAATATTGTCATCGATTACGGAATCGAGGGAAACGAGCGAGCAGAGTCGAACGTACAATTTATTTCTTCATCAACGAACTTTCCCGGACGCGTCAGAAACGCTGTGCAGGTATTATCGGGAGGACGAATATGCGCGTGAAATTCATTGGAATCAGCGGGGAAACGTAAACGTGGGTTGTGCGGGTACAGCAGCGGTACACGTGGTCTCCCGCGCGTTCTGGTAGGCAAAATGACAACGATGAAACGTCGACGACGCATGCCAGCGAGATGTCATCGCCGGATCGTAAACAGTATCCCGGACGCGTCTTCTCGTTTTTTCCCTGAGCTCGCACGACGATACGAGAAGCTGACGACGAGAGCGAGCTCGTTCGAAGGAAACTTTCCGTTCGGCTGGCTAGCTTCGTCGCGCGTTCGTTGCCGTCGATTTCGAGCTAAACTATCGAAAGAAATTACGAATCGACTCACATTTCATGCGTTGCGGAGCGTGCTGTTTCCTTCGGGGCATCTGCGTCCTTCGGGGATGCTCGATTATCTGTGTGGCCTCCAGGTCTTCTCTCCTTGAACGCAACCGATCCGGTCCCAAACATGTGACGGTCGTGTGTATCGAAATCACGCTCGAAGATCCGCCGTAGATCTTCCGCGGGAAACCGTTCGGAGTTTCCCTCGGTTCGCGCACTACAGTCACCCACTTGCCACGTGCCCGGCGAGCACTACCTGATCGTAATTTCGTCGAGTCGGTTCGTCGTCGTCCTCGGTGTTCCAACGATGGGCCTCATCGTTCTGGGTTTCTCTAAATTTCTACCATAGCGCAGGCACTTTGATCGTCGACCAAATCCTGAGAACACTTTTTTACAGGCTATCGTATACGAAGCGAAGAAGCTCGGAATCAAGGTCGGATGGAAGCGCGTATCTCACTGGTCGCACTCGAAAATCCAGCAGGTTCGTCAGCCATGCGTGGCCGATCGTAAACTCACTCGAGACGATCTCGTAATCACCAATATCGCGTATCACTTTCGCATCGGTAGCCGTGGCACCGATAGTCGCAGCAACGTCGTTGCGTGTGCTTCGCCCTGCGTGAAAAAGCGGACGTAACGTGGTGGGTCGTCTCCTCGGAAGCCGCACCTACGGAGGATCCAAGATAAAGGAGGTGAGAAAACGTCGCGAACGGTGGAATTGGCGCGTCGCGTTGCGAGGGAACGGCACCGAAAGGGCAACCGTTCGGTCCGCCGCGCGCGCGTTTTCCACCAGAGCTACGTTTCCTAGGATGTACACTTGCTTCCGACGTCACTCGGACTCGCGGCCACACTTTCCACGCCGCTCCGCGCCGCGTCGCGCGTTCTTCTCCAAGCCACGAGCCAATTCGCCGAAATTTTGAGAAACGGAAGAAACGGGTTGTCGTTGCAAGCCGATCCTCTTATCGAGGACCGAGGATAATCGCGCGATAACTTCTCTTCGGGACGTGTGGCTCGCGACGACGCCTTGCGTCCACTCGAGACGCGCGCACGACACTCCGCCGTACGTACTTACGTTCGTACGTACGAAGCTACCGAAAGCTCGCTCGAGATAGGAGAATGAAAGAGAAACAGAGTATGTGCGTGTGAGTGTGTGAGAGAGCGAGCGAGAGAGGGAGAGCGGGTGTACGTGCGTCTGCACCTGGGAGACCGATTGAACGCGCAACGGTGAAAATGAGAAACAAAGGGAGTACAAAGGAGATCGCAAAAGATAGAGACGGATAGACGGGGGTGAAGAGGAAGAGAGATAAAAGGAAAGAATGCGGGGGTATAGAAAAGAAGCGGAGGTGGAGGAGAAGGTGGAGGTGGAAGCGGTGGCTACCGTCGTTCGTGGATCGCGAAATCGAGCGGGCGGCGGTCCAGCGCTGACTGACTACGGACTGGCGTCGCGGCGGCAGGCCGCGTGGTGGGGGGGCCCAGGAGTAGCAGTCCTCTTTCCCTCTCGGCTCCTCCGCTCGTTCTCACTCTTCTTCCTTCGTATGCTCTCCGCTCTTCTCTTCTCTTCTCTTCTCTGCTCTTTTGCTCTGCTTCTGCTCTGCTCTGCTCTGCTCCAGTCCGCTCCAGTCCGCTCTCGCCCAACTCGCACGCACTCGCGTTTTTCTTTCGTTCTTTCAAGCGTGCGCTCGCGATCGCCGTCGCGCACGCTTTGCGATTACGAATCGTACGGAAGAAACCGTGCGGAGGTTGACAGGAGGAAGGAGCGCAGCGGATAAACGCGAAATCGGAGAACGTTCTCCGGCAGGGTCGGGTTTCTTCGGGCGATAACGGCCGGATAAGGGGGTTGGTAGCGCGGATAGCGGCGGCGCAATGCCAGCCACTCCACGTCGCTCTGAACGTTTCAACGTGATCGCACCGTGGTTCGGGGTACCCTTTCGCTGCTTCGTCCCTCGTTCTCGATCGCACAGCAGCACCGCGACGCTTCCCGTAAAAAGAATGGAGCGCGAAGAACGAGAAAGAAAGGGTCGAGGAAAGTTGGTGGATGGGCCCGAGGGACTGACGTTGCGCTCGCGTGCACAAGAGGTGGTCGAAAAAGGAGGCGGGGCCCCCGTCCACATCGGCCCCGCTGAATCGTCGCGAGAGGGGAGAAGCCGCTCGGTTTGAGCGTCTCTCCTGGACGCCGCGAGAGGCGCTGCTCCGCCGGCCGCCGTCCACCGTTCCACGGCACTACGGCGTCGCGGAGCCACACCTACGAGTTTCTCGAGATTTTCGCCCTTTTGAGACCATCGAACTTCCCGCCAGCCTGGGTGAGTGCACCATTCGCCTTGTCACCCGTCAAAGTAATCGACGTATCGTTGAAAATGCGGACGAGCACGGGAATGTATCGTTGTCGAGCTATTTTAAAAGCTAACCTCAAAATTTTCGCGATCTTTGCCGCTTCTTCGTTGCAATGATTTTCAAAGTCGTTACCATTCCCGGATGAAAAATTCGGAATTCGAAGGTTCGTCCATAGAGTCTGACTTCTGTAATGCTAGACAGATCGAAAGAGACGACGACTCGTCGTTACGATTAACAAGTATATATTCCAGACATTTTTCTCAAAGATTTTAAGCAAATGTCCGGACGTACAGGATTTTCAAAGATCTCGTATCGGTGATCCGAGATAAAAGCGGTCCGGACTTTTCGGCCTTCATGGTTTTTTGCACGTCACGAGCGATAAATCCCACGTCACCGCACTTCGCAAAGAGAACGGAGTCGCGAGCGCGGCAAAATTTCGCGGCGCATTATCGCAAAACTCTCGTCCTTGCTCGCGAAAGGATATCTTTAGCATCCAACTTGTTTTCCCTTCGTAAACACGCAGCGATTTCATAAGATGGAGGGCGCAGGGACGCAGGCATCGATGGGCGAAAGACGAGCGCGACGGGTTCAAGGAATCGAGATTTCTCGAAAATCCGGAGGTCCGTGGAAAGTTTGGTGTTCGTCAAGTAGTTGGGGACGGTGGTAGCTGGCGGCATGGTTATTTACGATAATTCTGTAGGAAGATCGGAAAAGAATCGGAAGCAGGTCGAAGGCTATGAGTCGTTCGGATGTCGTTTTGGCGGGCACCGGTGGCGGCGCTGGCGCGACCGGCCGGGCCGAGGGGAAGAGAGCATCGGCGTACCAACTACCAGGTTGTGCCCGCCTACCAGGCGGAGCCCGCATGATCTATAGCGTCATAGAACACCCCTGGCGTCGTGGTAGGAACTGGATGGCGACGCCCACGGTGTGGAACGTGCGCGCTGCCCCCGCCGCCGCCGCCACCGCCACCACCACCGCCGTCGCCGTCGCCGTCGTCGCCGCCACCGGGATGTTTATGCTTTTGCCGCTGCGTCTCTATCTAGTCACGGTTCTGCCGCTGTGCTGTTCCTCTTCCGCTGCTACCGATGCTATTGCTGCCGCCGCTGCTACCACCATCGCCGCAGCCCTGGCCCTAGTCCTAGCCTTAGCTTCTACCGTAGCCGTAGCCGTAGCCCTAGCTCTAACCCTGGTCTTGCTGGCCCTAACCATTCCACTGGCCTCACCCCCGTAACCGTCCTCCTCGTGTCGTTCGCGTTGGCATCGTGGTCTCCGAGCCTCCTGCCTCATACTTATCCGGCTCCTTCCACCTTGCGTTCATTACCGCTAAACATTCCTGTCAATTAAAACTGCACCGACGCCCGATTTACTGCCAGCTCACCGTTCGTCCTTCGTGAGATCCTCCGCTGCATTTTGCAGATCCGATATTAACCGCTTCGAAGAAACCTCTCTGCCCCACCTCCCTCTCTCGCTCTCTCGGTTCCTCCTTTTTTACATGTTTTATCGATGATGCTCTCCACGAACTCGTGAACCTTGTTCGCCGTTGCTTTCTTATTAAGCATGAGATACGCGCTGGCATGCGTTCGATCTCTGGCTGATCTTCCCGCTCGGCTGCATCTCGATCCGCAGCCAATCGGCTGCCACGTTGCGTCGCGCTGCGTTGCGGTCGCTGCCAAGGTTTTGCGGCAAAACGATATCGAAAGGGACTGTTAATCGATGCAACGCCGAGGGAATACCGTAGAATTTTCAATTTCGTCTCGTGTCGTCGAATCGACGTCGCGCCTCTGTCTCGGTAGAAATTTTCTGAAGACGTTCGCATCGTCGGAGGTGATCGTCACGCTCGAGTTTTATGCGGACGGCGCGGTAGGGATTCGACGGGGCGGCAGTGGAGGCGGTGGTGACTGTCATAAAGAGTATTTTATTTGGACGATTGCTGTGTCGTTTTTGTTGCGGGGTCGCGAAGCGATCGCGTCGTTTGTACGCGCGTCAGGCCAATTCAACGCCGACGACGTTCGCGCGGCTCGACGTTTACGAGACCGTTTATTAGCCGACGTTTCCATCGAAAGCTTTTGCCGCAAACTCGATTCTTTCCTGTTTTCTAGAATCTGCGTTCAAGGAGCGTCGAGCTTGTCGCAGTTTTTCGCCATTTGAAGTTTGCGCTGCCGCGGTGCTCCGGCCCCGCCTAAAAACGACCTCGTCTTCCCGATCGAATGCAAATAAACTCCTGTCGCGTACGCTCGACCGATCGCGGCAAAAAAATGCTCGAATCACCGCGCGTTGCCGCGGGACGTTGACGAACGACGAGATTGATAGCTGAACGCTCGACGGAAAGTCGGCGATACGTATTTGCGTGAATGGGCGTTGAGGACATCGCGTCTACGGAATCGAAAAGCGGCATAGTGCGCGCGCGGTACGCGTCAGTCGCTGTTCTGTCTCTCGGTGACTGCGGGGGTTCCTTTTACGATCGTTCCCGTCGTCGCTGGACGAGACCGGAGGCACTAAACTTGCGAATCTTTCGAAAGACGTCCCGTTATGCAACGACAATGTGGGTCAGTGCACAAGTCCACTGTGTAGGTACGTTTGCTCGTTTTGTACAGTCAGCTCCCCACGGGACCCGAAATAAGTGCACCTCGTAAAATAAAGTACCGCACACCGCTTTTCCCGACCATCCACCGCCGTGCCGCGCCGTACCGCGCCGCGACAGGCCGGTGGCATCGTCGATCTTGTCACGATTCCGCGACGCGACGTCCGAAATCCGCTTACGCGCACACCGAAACACCGATGCGTTTTATGCCTAATTGTGTCGGACTCGCGTGGAGCAACGGACGCGGAAAACTGATGGCGCTCAACGTTCTCTGAGCGCAAGAATGATGAAAATCGACGGGGAATCGCGGTACAACGACGAGACGGAGATCGAAACGCCGCACGAGCGATGAAAGACGAGGAAATCTTTTCTCCAGCCATCGGCGGTGCCGCATCAAACTCCCGAGGCATGCGGCGTATCAAATTTTCTTCTCCCTTTTCCTTCCTCCGGTGCTCCGTTCTCGAAGCACGCGGATCACTGCGAGGCGACGCGGGCATCGTTCGGAGAAAGCCGATGCGTGAAACGCAAACGATTGAAAATAGATCCGCTCTATAAATTTCGGGGAAAAAATCGGGTACACAAGAACGTTACGATTGACGTCCGTTAAATATTTCCCTTTCCACCGAATCGAATCGTATCCGACGCTGTGAATTGTACGCGTACTCTTTCGCCGCAATCTATTTTGTTTTCCCGGTCAAAGAACGCGAGAGCGTTTCTTCGGTCGATCGTTTCACGGCCGCGCTGTCGGGAATGACGTTCAAACTGTTCGATAAGCAGCGACTGAAACGGAGCGAGAAGTTCGACCGTGTGCGAAGCGGTAACCTGCGGCGATTCGACGCGAACGAGCGGCTTCCTTTTTTTCCTTTCGAATGAATTAGTTGGAAGGTCGGGACACGCAACGATCCGTCCTTGGAGTCTCTGGAAACGTTGGTTTCATGCGTTCGTCAACCGACGCGGCGTGAAGAAAGCGAGGAAAGTAAGGAGGAAAGGGAGCGAGAGGAAAAAAGAAAGAAGGAAGGAAGGAAGGAAGGCCTTCTTGTCAATGCGGAACGAGAGCCGTACGAAACCAAGTAACCTTCGTAGCTTCGAAAATAGCTCGGACTCTAAAGCAGGCGGTCGAGCATTAGAATTTGCTACCGGATGAGAAGTCCGCTCGCACCAGACTCTACTTGTTTGAAAATAATATGTTCTGTGTTTGAAGGCGGAGGAATCGCAGACGAACCCCCACGGTCAATCGAATTACGAGCGTATCGTTCGCTCAGGGACCTGTTTTTTTTCATGCCGATCAAAGTTTGCGTTTCGCGATCCTTTCCGATGCATTATTTCGAGCGAACGATACGTCGGTCCGGATCTTCGTGGTACGAAACATCAACGTCCCGCACACGATCGCACTTTAACGTTCTTTCCCCGTAGTGCGCGCATATTTTCGCGCTCGTTGAAAGTTTACGACCTCGATAAACTTGCCGCGTTTCTAACGTAACGAAATATTTCGGCTCGATCCGTGAATCATCGGGGATCCTGCGGGCCCCGAGAATCTTCGACGCGCGTGCGGTTCCTCCCTCTGTCAAAAATCGGGCGAATTCGTTGGTTGCGGCGCGGCGGCGACGCGGAACAACGAATTCTGGCCCCGGCTCGAAGTCGTTCGACGATTTCGCGCGTAAAATCTTTGCGATCGACGCTGAGATCGTCCGTTCGCGAAATAATTTACGTCGAACGCGTTCACACTTTATGCCATGCATTTTCGAAACGACGACTGCGCGTACAGGAATATAAATTTTCCACCGATATATCTTTCATTTTATTAGGCTGTATCGCATGCAACGCATAATCGGGCCGTACGCGTCGGAGTAAATTAGACTCCTCTGCCTGTCGCGTCAACATAGTTTTGCCAGTCAGGAGCGGTTTATCGGTTCGACGTTGAGATTCGGCCGAGGAAGGTCTGAAAATATGTTCTTCGTCGTCGGCTGCTCGCTCGCCACGGTTGAAAGTTGGCGGGAGCGGACGAACGGTGAAGAAAACAGTGTCTCGCTGACGAAACGAAAGGCCGAGCGATCGCATGTGCCGGCATTTTCACGGGACGTTTACAGCGTGCATAAAGCGGGAACGGTCGGAGAACGAGATCGCTTTGAAGGTCCGGAAAGTCGAAGGACAAGAAGGTGGTCGTAACGACGCGATCGTTCGAAGACGAAACATTGAAATTCCGTGAGAATCGAGAGAACGGATAGCCCGCGATGCGGGAAAAAGCATATCAGGGCCACGAAGGCGACGGAGAGCAGGCATCGCGAACTTGACGGATTCGCGACTCGCCGGAAAGACGTTTCGGAGAGGACCGAGCGGCTGCTGGTCAGGCCTTCACCTCTGAATCTCGGAAACGAAATCTCCTTTGTAGTTGGTGGAACAGACGCGCGATTCTTTGGGTGACGGTAGCAGAGCGGGTCATGGGTCGAGGGTTGGCGTCGGTGTGTATAGGAAGGTTGGGGGAGTATTGGTGGCGGTTAGGTGGACGAGGATGGGGTGGTTGTCGACGATAGGGCGAAGAAAGAGGTGGAGGAGCGCAGAGAGAAGCCGAGGTCCGTCGGTATCGATCGGGCGTCTGCGGTAGATTGACACGTGTCATGGCCGCCTCTCGGTGTTCGAGAGAACGGGGTAGCGGGAGAAAGAGGGAAAGGAGAAAGGCAGTCGACGAAGACAGAGAGGAGGGAGGGCGAGCGGGTGAGAGACAGACAGAGAGAAAGAGAGTGAGCGGCCGGTAGGATGAAGAAGAAAGGGAGGATAGAGGAGGAAGGTGGCGAAGCAGTCGAGGGGATAGAAGGTGGAGGGTGGTTGGCGGTTGCGGGGAGGAGGCGAGGGAAAAGGACATTAAGGTGCGTAATAGCCAGCGGGGCGAGCGCGCACCGCCGCGGCATCGATTAGACAGAGGCTCCCTCGTCCCATTGCTACGATGCAGCCCTCCCCTTCTCCGACATACTCACCCTCCGCGCTATATCCACCACCCACAACCCATACTCTCGACCGAGAGGTCCCCACGACCACCCACCTCCACCTACTCCGTCGAACTGGAGAGCCCCCGAGTACGTGCTCTACATACACACTCGTGCGCTTATGTCAGTTCCTGTCCTGCCGCGTTGCCTCTGCTTCTGCCTCTGCTCCGCTCCGCTCTGCTCCGCTCCCGTTGTTACTACTACCGCTTCGTGCCACCGTTGAGAAGGAGAGCGAGAGAGAGAGAGAGTGAGAAGGAGAGGGAGAGGGAGAGGGCAACGGACACGGAACTGTGGGACGAAGAAAGAGGGAAGGAGAAGGAGCAGTAGCGTATACGAAACGAGCGGGACGGATAATAAGAGCGAACGAGAGACGTGGATGTAAAGGGTGAGAAGGGAGGAAGCAGAGGGTACGGCAGAGGGTTGGCGAAGCCACCCAGCTATCCTATGGCACCTACACACGCGCTGCCACGGGGACACCAACGTCTAACGTCGTTATAAACATTAACGGAGCGGCTCAATATTCCCCGGACCTTGCATCCCCTGCGTCTACCTCCGGTCCATCTCCCTTCTGGACCAACTTCCACCTCTTCGCGCTCTACCTATCTCGGACGCTAGCCCATGGCCACCTCGCCTTCCAACGCTTTTCGGACCCTTCGATTCCTGCCGCGCATCTCCGAAACTTTGTCCTGCCACGACATCGCCTCGCTTCCTGTGCCTTCTGCAACATCATTTTTTTTACTCTATGTCCTGCAACCAAAACTGCGGCTACTCTAAAAGCAAACGGGCCGAGAAAATTGCACGTTCTGAGGTTGGTCGATTCGTTGGGATCAACCGTGTTCGATGACCTCGTCTCTCCGCTCCCGGAGAGACGAGAAGCGGGCGAAGAAGTTCCGCGAGAATCGTGACTCGTGGATGCTCACGGCTTTCGATCGACGTCGACTAATTTCTTCTGCTCGCGCTCCGTTTTGTCGCTAGCAATCTGCGACCTCAAGTTGCAAGTATACGAGGCAGCGACGGCTCGGTAGACGCAGGACGCTTGATGGATCGCTCTTTCATGCTTCAGATTTCGATGACTTGTATTTGAAAACCGCGTTCGTTCGGTTTTTCGATGAACGATCGTTGTCGAGAGCGCGGCGCGGCGCGAGGAGGGTAGTCCGTTGGAGGACGCGGGGCGCGCGAGGGTCGGAGCGTTGATCATCGTTAATTGCGGTTGATACGGTGGATAGAGGGGGACGCGAGACCCTCGACCATTCCGATCGGATCAGCGACACCGCGATCGGGTTTGTCGCGGACGAGAACGATTCGCATCCCGTCCCGAGATCGAGGCTCGAGTGCCGGGACGAGCGCGATATAATTATGACGAATCGTGTCGAGGATCATCGAACGTAAGGCGGCTCGCTCGTGTCTCTGTTCTCGAGCATCCGCGGCTTTCGCCGCGCTTTTGCTCCGAACGCGTCGAAAATCCTTGCGATCGCAGAGAAAATCGTTCCGCGGGAGCGTTGAACGCGCCGCGTGTAATTTGGTCTCGCGCGGCATCGGAACAGAGGGAATTCGTCTAGTTCGTGCGTTCAACAAGTATCCGTCCCTCCTCGTTCCTTCAGCGGCTCTCCTTCCCACTGCTAACCGCGGTTAGATCGCGAACCGACCTCGCGTCGCTCAGCCACTTATTATTTTTCCTGTTCGAGAGTCGAGAAAAGAGCAGCCGCGTTTCCTCGAGAGCAGGTGCGCCGCCGTGCTTTTTCTCCGGCGAGATAGGTAATAAGGGATTAGTCATCGGTGATCGTCGATCAACGTTAACGCGGCCATCGGTTAGCTGAAAGTCTCCGCGCGATATGTCACAGTTGGATATTATATTGACGTATCGACGTCTCGATGCTGTCCACGACCGCCAGCCAATTAACGGGCTTTCTTGTTTTTCCGACAAACACTCGTAAATCTCGATGGATCTGTCCACTCGATTTAGCCCTGCTCTCTCGATTTAGCCCTGCTCTCCTCTCTCTCTCTCTTTCTATCTACCTCCCTTCCTCCCTCCAAGGACGTTCGTTCTACCTTTGTCCGCGTTGTACGCGCCTTCTACATGACGATACAATTAATATCGCTGTCCGAACGATTGCCTTCGCTCCGCAAATATTTTATTTAATACGGCCGTCCTAAACTTAATTGGGTTGCGTTTGTGACGGCCGGTTCCTGTTTGTTTCTTTGCCCGTAAATAACACTGATCGCGTGACGCACCGATATCCCATGCTTTCCGTTCGCGAAGGCGTTTCGCGTCCGCGTCCAGACGGAGAAGTCAATGGAAATTTCGGACGACCGGAGATTTTTGCGACTCGATCGCGAACGAAAAGGACGCGGAGCGCCGCGACGAATCCTTCGAGAGTTCGTCAGATAGAAAGATTTTGGTGCGGATTCGAGGGTTTCGTTCTCTCTCTCTGGCTGCAAATGGAATTTCAGTCACGCGAAATGTAAACGATCCGCGTAGATCGGCGCGGGAGCGAAGCGATCGGGTTGCGAGAGCAGCGTGTTTCGAGCCGGATGGAAATCTCATTTGGTAGTTTTCTCCGTTTAATAAGACGAGAGGAAGACGAGAGAGGCGAGACGGGTGTAGGAGACGGAGCCACGAGGTCGCTGCCGGTTCGCAGACTTCGAAAAGGGGAAACGGAAAGGGCGCAACAAGGCAAGGCCGCGGGGGGTGGGGGACGGGGTGCGGTGAGGGTGAGAGCGAGGGCGAGGGCGAGGGTGAGGGTGGTTGGAAGTAAGCGCGAGGCAGGAGGGTGGGTAACGGTGCGGGGTGGGTTGGAGGGCGGCGGAGGGTCGGCCAGGACTGGGAGGCGAAGTGTCGTCGTCCGAATAACGGCCAAGCGGCATCGACCGATCTTCCTACCCCTGGCTCGTACGAAGCGTCAACTTGTTTCCCTTCTGTTCCGCGAATATCGGACCTTCGATTTGCCCGCTGCGGTTCGCTAACGCGACGCGCTGTCCTTACAGCGGGATCCGTGTTTTGCCCTTCGATCGTCCCTTCGATCCGGATTCCGTTCTCTTACCCTTTGCATTCCCGTCCGTCTTACTTCTTTTTTTTAACAATCTTCCTCCGCGAACGCTTCGACTCACCCTCCGCCGCGTCTCAGAGTTTCGCAACCTCGACACCGAGCGCAGCGAAATTTTCGCGCGCGCGCCACCTTTATCTCGATTCGCCGAGGACCGTTGAATGGAAACGAGTGAACGCGTATGCTTTCAGGCTGGGGAATAAGCAGGCTGCATGGAGGGCTACGAGGACGACGATGATACTCATTTCTGCATCAAGTGTCACCTGACGGTGCACGGTCTGGAGAACTACGTTAGACACCGGCAATCCGGATGCCGGCCGCCGGACGAGAAAAACGTGGCCGTTCGGGTGTCACCCACGACCCCGACCACCGTCTCCTATCCCGAGATACTGAACGCGGACGCGTTCTTCAGTTCGTTGGAGTTGCAGAGCAGCTCGAAGTCGAATCCTAGGCGGACGAACGGCCTGCTGGAGGAGAGCAGGAAAGCGAAGAAGGACGACAAGAGGAAACGGAGTCAGAAGACGCAGGTGGACTCCGCGGAGGAGTCCGCGGCGAAGGAGAAGCTTCACAGTATGTTGCCCGGCGTGTCGGAACTGGACGATCCTACGGAGCATCTCTGCATCCCGTCGCTCGTCGGCTTTCCCGAGATCGTCTCCTCGGCGGCCAGCAAGCCTACGGTTACGGCCGGTCGGAGCAAATTGAGCCAATCGATGGCCCATGTTGCGGCGAGCATCGAGAGCGCCGCGTTTCCGGCAAAGCACGAGCCGGAAAACTCTTTGGAGAGTCTGATGACGTCTCACGAGTCGAAACAAACGGACAGAAAAAGACAAGAGGAGTCGCACAGGATCGAGCAAGTCCATCAGACGTGGCTGGAGGACACGATCCTGGCCGAGTTGGTGGGGAACACCGAGAACAAGGACTTGAGCAGGTACGAGTTCGAATATCAGCAGGACGAGGAGTCCGAGGAGGATATATTGGAGGAAGATTTGGGGGATGACGACTCTTATTCCGAGTCGGAGGACGGAGAGGATCGAGAAGGTCCGCCGCGCGGTCACACCGGGGGCAAATGGAAACCCGGATTGGACCATCTTCCTCAAAATATGTCTCAACTGCAGGATGACAACGCGGATCCCGAGGACGAGCACTACGAGCATCCACCGCCTACGTACACCGGCGGAAAGTGGCGGCCCACGGAAAGCTCGCAGGTACGCCTCGCCGCGTCATGCCGCGCCGATTTAAACGAGAATGCAGCGTATCGATCGCGCGTCTTTGCAGAAGATCGAGGAGTACGAGGCTAAGAGCAACATCGGACTGCCGCCGCCGGGACACACGCGAGGGAAATGGGTTCCGGGCTCGCAAACGGATATCGAATCAGGATATTGGTGCAGTCCTTGCGGCAGGAAGCTCGCCTCTCGATTGGTCTACAACCGGCATCTTCTCTCCGATTTGCATGCGAGGAGAAGCATCCGAGAAATCGACGGCGTTCTTCTTTGCCTGCCGCGATCCGCGAGCCACCGCGTTCCGAAAAAGACGTCGCCTCGGTATCAGGTAAGCGCGCCTCGGCGTCTCTCCCTTTCTTCGACGTTTACCTTCCGATCGGGGTCCGAGCGGAGACACACCTGTGTGGCTGCTTACAAGTTTGATCGACAGAGAACGAGGGAAGCTGCGGAGCCGAGGGAGGAGAAAAGAGGTTTACGCAGGAGGGAAAAGGAGATTCTGTGCTGCGAGATGTGCCACGCGAGAGTGAGGCGAACTCAAATGGGCAAGCATTTGCTCTCTCATTATCACTGTCGCGTCGGAGGCGTAAATCCTCGCGGGCCGCGAGCGCGTCGCTTTCTACTGGAAAATATGGGAAATGTGGTTCGGCAGTGCCCCTTTCAGTGTTCCTCCTGTCGCTTTTACTGCAACACGGAGGAAACGTTTCTGCTTCATTGGCGATCCGATCTCCATGCGAAGACTCTCGAGCAGGTATTTTCCCCGGCTTTTACGGTTTGCCGCGATACTTTTCCACGGCTCTGTTCGCAGATCGGTGGCACCTTCAAATGCACTCCCTGCGACTTCTGGTGCGAGGAGAACGAGACGATGGACCGTCACTTGTTGAGCAGCGGACATCGGGACGTCGTTTCGATGATGAACGGCTCCCTGCCGGTGGTGATCGGTCGTCAACGGGCGCTCCCGTGCGGCAGCTGCGATCGTCGCTTCCGATATAATTTGCAGGTCCGGCTGCACGCGAAGGAAACCGGTCACGAGCAGAGTTCGACCGCGACGGACGAGTATCAGCAGCGAATCGCATGCGGCCTGTGTCCTCGAATCGTTCGGTCTTTGGTGGCTCTTCAGCGTCACCGGCTGACTCGTCACGCGGGGAGGAACGACGAGAAGGCCGGGCCGAGCGATACCGTTCCGCCCGGCCCGTATTTCTGCTCGTTTTGCTCGATGAACTTTTCAACGGCGCAGGAGGCCGTGCTGCATCGGAGAACCTCCAGCCACAAGGAAATCGTGAAGGCCCGAAAGAACGGCGATGGCCCGCCGACCGGCACGATTCGGGAGTGTCCCCACTGCGAGGAGAGCCAACCGAATTTGTCCGAGCACAAACAGCATCTTCTTCGAAATCATCCCGAGCTTTGTCACAGGTAAGTAAGATGGAGGAGCGGGAGCGCCTCGATAGAGACGCGGTCGCGGGTAATCCGGATGGTTTTCGCGCAGATGCCCCAAGTGCGGCACACTTTTTGCCCTGTCGCAAGACGTGACGAGGCACACCAGGGAGAATAACTGTCGCGGCGATAACAAATTAAACGCCGCGGAAACGGCAGCCGTCAAAGACGAATGGAAATGCGGCAGCTGTAGTTTCTCAACGGATTCTCAAGCGGAATTCATCTTTCACGAGGCTCTTCACGCGGGGGTCGTTCGGGAGGATAGGGGGCAGGGAGAGGAGGAGGCGGCGGCGGAGCAGGGGAGCTGCGGCAAATCGTTGCCGAAATATCGGTGTCCCGTCTGCAAGAAGCTCTTCAGCAAGGTCTCGTTGCGGAATCACATCAGAAGTCACACCGGAGAACGGCCGTTTCCGTGCTCGAAATGCTTCGCATCGTTCTCCAGGAGATCGGACCTGAACGGCCATCAGAAGGAGTGCTCGGGCTCGAGCTCGACCTCCAGCTCGTCGCTTTGGTCGGACGAATCTGGCCGGAAACGCAGCTTCGTCTGTTCCGAGTGCAACGACGCTTTCTACACGAAGTGAGTATCGTTTCTTGCACGCTTTACGATTTTCTATCGCCGATGTTGCCCACCGGCAGAAGTTCTCTCTCCCTCACGCGGTCTCTGTTTCGAACAAAATTATCGGTCGATCAATAATATTAAACGACCGTTTGAAAACGGCGCGTAAAAGTAATTGCTCGGGCACGTTCTTCGCGCACGAAACCTCTCGCGGATCGTTCGCATGACGCATGGCAAACATTGTACCGTGACAACAATGGGCTCAACATAGAAAACTTGCCGCATTATCCGGCTAACAAAGGGATCGTATTTATCATGGGATTTCCAGTTAGGTACAATTATATCGCATCCATCGCGGAGATCGGACACGTCGAACTCGCCGTGACCGCGTTCCGCTCAAGCCGCGGATCTTTTCGTGCCTGCTCTTCGAACCTTTCACCGGCCGATTCATCTTCGCTTTTATGAGTGCGTTGCATCGGTGCGCGACCGTATCGTAAATATTCCGCGAATCCGGGCCGAAAGTGGGAATCACCGCGCCGAAAGCGGGCTGAATCGAAACGCGCAAGGCGGCCCTCGCCGATGTCCGCGCGTCGTTGTCGGGTGTCGCACGGGCTCGCGACGAGGGGCCCCGGTCTGAGCCGGCTCGTTGCGAGCGGAGGGTGGATAAAAAGTGTGAGACAATAAAAGCCGTCGCGGCGCGGCGTCGCGAGTCGAAACCGCGAAACGGTCGCGCGCTCCTAGTAAAAGCGTCCTCGCTGCGCGACTCTAAAACAAAAGACCGTATCGGCGGCGAGGGGAGCAGAAAGAGAAGCTCGTTCGCGCGAGGGTCCGAGGAAAGCGCAAAGATAGAACGGAAAAGCGGTCGGAGCCGTCCGCGTAGGACGAAACGAGAGGATAAAGGAAGGTGCAACGAGGAAGCAGCCGCGCTCTCCGCCACCGACTCGTATTAACATCTCATAGCGGCCTGTAAACCCACGGGTCATTCCGGTACTTAACGGGTCTGCATTATGGCCCGTGTAAGTATATGTCTTTACGCTTCTCCAACACCGATGCATGCAAATAGAAGCTTGGCCGGCTTCATGTTTCGATACGGTTCTGTGATTGTTAGCGTGGATAATGTTTTCGATGGCTGTAAAGCCGCGATCACCCGATCCCGAGTCACGCGTCGAATGATTTCGGTTAAGCGGGGAAAAATCTCCTGAAGAGGGACGCCGGAGAAGAGCAACGGAAATACGTGCGCGCGTATTCCGTGGCTCTGTCCGACGAGAGCGCGATCGAAGGTACGCGGGTGCCCGCAACCAGGCGCCACGCCACTCCATGCCACGCCACGCCGAGCCAAGCCAAGCGAAGCCAAGCCACGCCACGCCGCGATACGGCACGGCGTCTCTCTCGCGCGTCGACCCAAGCGTCAAACCATTGCCTCGGTGCGGAGCGATCGCTATAAAGCAAGTGTTAACACCGATGCTCGCCCGCTTCTTCCCCTCGATTTCCTCGTCCCTTTTTCGTTCGTTCCCCGCCGCCGACGCCGCTCCCGCTACACCTATTACACCTCCTGCACCAGCGACTGGTCGACCGGTCGGACCGCCGCGCCGCGCCGCACCGCACCGGCGAAACGGTCGGTCAGAAGTCTCGACGTCGCTCCGAAACGACAAGGGTTTCGCTTAATGTCGCGATTCCGACCGTTTCGAGGGATCAGGCTCCGCTATCGTCTTCTGGACCGTCCCTCGCGATCCTCTCCGCGCTCTACGGATAACCTTTCGATACAGAGGAGTTCGCGATATCGCGATATCGCGACACCGTCGTGTCGATCTCGGAATTCGATCGGGGAAGTCGTCGGGAAAATCGCGTCGTAAGCAGCCGGCTCGATTCGCTTCCCTTCTTTGCTCGGAGATTAACCGAGTGGCCTCATTTCCTCGTAAATTTGACTCGGAAAGTTTCTATAAGCGTGTCCACACGATCCCGGTGTAGTTTCCCGTCCGGAGGACTTCGTACCTGGAACTTGGTATCATCTTTCGACCGCAGGCAGTTAAAACTTCCGCCGGCCCGCCTTGATTAGGACTTTCTCCGGGTCCATTTTCGAGGAGAACGAAGAAAGGGAGAGGGAGAGGGAGAGAGAGAGAGAGAGATGCTTGCGCGTCAGTTGTCGAGAATGTCCGGATCCACTCGCGCTCGCAGCGAACCGAGACGGAATCTTCGGAAGCGCTCGACAAAAAATACGACGCGTCGCTGAAAAAAACACTTCGAAGCATCGTGATCGAATATATTCGCGTTGTTGACAAGGGTTCGGTTCGTTCGCTCCGCGGTTCATAGATTCGGCGTTCGTTAACCGGAGATCGGGACGTGTTCCGGTATGTGCAGCGGAGAAAATGGCAAAAGATCGAGCGAAAACGTGACATCGCGGACGCAGGAGATAAAAGAGAGGAAGGAAAGGTAGAAAAATGTGTGTTGGGGGGGGGGGGGGTGTCTCGGGCTCGCCAGAAAGAGGATAGGGAGGAAGGAGAGGAGAGGAGAGAGGTAATTACGAGAAGACGGGCAGCTCCCGCGCATTCGATCGCCTAACCAATTCTGAGAATAAGCGGGCAATTCTCGATGTATGCGCATATTCAAGATAGTATGTTACATACGCGAGCTACTGACCGTACGTTTCGTTCGTTCCACCCCCGGGCCCTTCGTCGCTGGTTCCGCGGCCTCTCCCCGTCCTCGTCCTCGCCTTCGTCCTCATCCTCGTCCTCGGCCTCCTCGATCCTTTCCACCGTTCTACCCTCTCGTTCCTGTCCGACGATGTGTACGCGAGTTCCCCAGAGGTATTTACATATATGGACCGCGGCGTGGCGCGCGCGTATCTTTTATCTTTCGTAGCAGTAATGGCGCGTCCAGCTCCTTCGTCGTATCCGGTCAGGTGAACGCTGCAAAGATAGGCATATACCGGATGAGATCGGCGCAACCTCGTCGCCGCACGGTGACGGGTTGCCGAATCGCGATCCCGATATTCATGGGGACCAAGGGGAAGAAGAACGCGCGTACAGGTGAAATCGCGAGCGAAGTCGATCGAAGGTAGTCGGCGCGAACGATCGGCCGGATAAGCGGCCGTGATGGGAGCGTCCCATGTCGAACGGCGGGTCCATCTTGACCTCCGTGGAAGTTGAACGAACCCGGGTTTACGGATTCGAGATAAGGAGAAGAGCGTGCGAGGCGTCGCGCAATTAATTCGACCGCGAGGCATGTTCGGATTGAAGCGGTACATAAATCTCCGATCATCGTAAATTTCGAGAGGCGAGGACCGTTCGCATCTCGGTCTCGCCGAACCATTGTCTCCGGTCCAATGTGTGCGCGCGCGAGCGCGCGTGTATCGTTTTCTCTCACCTCGGTCGCCGCTGCTAATGAGGCACGGTGTCGTCTTTACGGATCACCCCGTAGGCACCCTTAAACATCCGGCCCGGCCCGCCGACCGTCCGGCCGGCCACGGGGGATTGTCCGGAGCAAAACGGAGCGGGCCGGGAGAAAAGAAAGATTTCTGCATGCCCCCTGAGGAACAATGCGACGACGCTGTTGCACCGCATTCGTCGCATTGAAATGTATTGGTGAGGTGTCTCGAATGCGCGCATTGTGTCGCAAGAACGCGCCTGTGTTCGAACGTATGCACGGGTTTTCTTGGTTCCATGTGGTGGCAATGGTGGTCGGTAGCGATGGTACGCGGTGTGGTATGGTGGCACGCGGTAAGCACGGCCCCGTATGCAGACAGTTTAGCGGTGACCGCCCCGCGAGTCCAGTTGTCGCGTGAAATATTGCGATTCATAAAATAAAACAGGCCTGCGGTCGAGGACGCGTAGATACAGCCTCCGCCGCCGCCGCCGCTCGCTAACCCAGACCTATTCCCCTCCGCCACCGCCCCCGTCCCGGCAACCGCCTCCATCGCGTTCCTATCCCTCTTTTCCGCTCCCTTCGTCCCTGCGCCAGCTCTTTTCGAAAGCACGACTTCCATCCACCACCGACTCCGCTTTTTCTTTTCCGTCCTTTTGCCTGCTCGCTCGCTCGCTCGCTCGCATCCCCGTCCGCCTGCATCTTCTCGATGCTCGCGCTCGAGGTCTCCATATCGCACGCTCGCGCGTCGCCTTTCTTCCGGTCGCCCCGGCTGAAACGTCGCCAAACCGCAAGCATCGGAACGTCGCGAGCTGAAATTTTTCGCTGGTACCTCGCGCATTCCGGAATCCTCTCGCTCTTTCTCTCACTCTGTGTCTCTCGATGGTGGATTCGCGGCGCGTCTCTGCGGTCACCTCGAATACCCCCCGTAAGAGTCGGCGTTAATGCGGTAACGAAGTAGGGTGTGATGGCGAGAGGGTGGTAGGAAGGAGCTCGACTCGGGGACAATGCAAAACGTACGGGCCACTGCTCGACCGAGTGGCGCGTTGTTATATTTAATTAAAATTTTTTGGGCAACATCGAAAAGTGGATGGATAACGAATAGCTGGGTCGAGAGGGGTGGAGGGTGACCGCGTAGAAATTCGGTTGGCGAGGATATCCCCGATAACGAAGAACTCGCGATCTGCCCCTTAACGAATGATCGTCTTCGCTGAACGAGAAGGCAGAAACGTCGACGTACGTTACGGTTAAGACGCTCCTCGGTTCTGGAGATTCCTCCTTTTCCGCCGACGAAATTAGCGGAGGACATGTTTATTGTAAATGAATCCTACTCCGGGAGCGGCTCGTGGAAGACTGCTACATGTTCCAGGGGTGGCGAATCGGAGAGACGAAGACGGAGGCGAAGAGAGAGAGAGAGTGAGAGAAGGACGAGAAGCGGGTAGTTTGGAGGGCGCGCGCGCGCGCGCGCGCTCACTGCCCCGATTTATGCGCCCGTTACCGAGCCCTCTGGCGCAATTAAGCTCGCGTTATAATATTGTTGTTTATTCTGAGCCTCGGCTGCGAAGCGTTAACCACCCCTCCGCTCCCTGCCTCTACTGCCAACAACCAACCCTGCGATCCCCTAATCTCCCTGACGCGGCAGCTACAATCTCTCTCTCACTCTCTCTCTCTCTCTCTCACACATTCTCTTTCTCTCGCTCTCCCTCTCACCGCCGTTTCCACTCCCCCTCCCACTCGTCTCCTCTGGCTTCTCTTTCTCTCATTCTCTCCGCGTTCCTCCGTTTCGCTCCTGCCGACTTACAGCATCAGCGCCAAATGCGGGACTAACAAACCACTCCCCGGAGGTCGACGGAAACGAAATTCCGTTTTGTTTGTCCCTGCAGGGCCGCCTTTGATTGGGATTCGCGCGTTAATTTGAACTTATTTTGACGCGCGGTCACGTACCCGCTAATGAAGCTGGCTTTTTGGGATAGAGCGTCTGACGTTTGATCGTTTGTCCCGATTTGCCTTCCCATTCGCGGCAAATCCAAACGATCGCCTCGGCCGGTCTCTCGACCGGTCCTTGATTTATTTATCGCTCGAAGGGTCGAAACCGGGCTTCGGATCCGGGCTGCCGCTCGATCTTTTGATTTAACGCGACTCCGTTCCATCGATGACGCTCCGCGCCACGGCAAACGCGCATCCTCCACTTGTTTACAGAAATTCTGGAAATCTATTATTAAAACCGCGATTCGTCTTTCGAGCTTTCAACTCGGCCGGGATCGAGCAATTTATACCGTTTAAGCGACACGCGCGTGAATCATTCGTTAAACCGGTTTCTCGAAGCGATCTCCGTAACGTTGACGAAACGAACGCGGACGGAATCCGTTCCGGTCGAAATCGACGGTACCTCGTCGGCAACTGGAAACTACATAGTCGGTGGTCCCGATTACCGGGCGTCCGTCTGTGTACGCGCGAAAGGCCGAGGAGGCTGTTCGCGGAGACTGAATCGGGCGAGGAATTTCGAAGAAAGCGTCCCAGGTGGAAGATCGGCCGTACCGAATTCGATCCATCGGTGCTCGATCTCGAGGAGCTCGGCACGCACGGGGCCCGCTCGGCCATCCTTGCCTCCAGGATACGCGGAGCACGGTCGCGCGCGTACACGCTCCGCCGTGTCGCAGAGGTTACGAAGCTGGAACAAGGAAATTCTCGATGGAATCTAACGAGGGAGAAGGAAGATCTCGATGACTCCGCATCGAATGGATGCTTGGCCATGATCAAGATCGGGTTCCGAGAGAAACGGATAGAGGATAAACGAGCGGACGAGAGTCGAGGAAGGAAAGAGACGAACGCAGGTGCAAGCTGCACCGGTGCGGGACGGACGCGGACGGACGTACGAACGAACGAACGAACGAACGGACGAAGGTGGGATTGAGTTATGACAGCGTTTGCTCCAGGGGGCCGGCTCTGGACCCGACGAAGCGGATATTCTTCTTATTCTTTATTTCTTCGTCTGCGGCCCCGCCGTAGGAACCGTCGGCCATGCATCACCTTCGGTTCACTTTGGTCCAACCTCCTCTTCGGCATCGTTCCACGGCCACACCACCATCACGGCCCATCACGATCCCACCTAACCCATCGTCCGCTGGAAACGTTGATTCCACCCACCGTGGCGCAGCCTTCGAACTCGCCTCCGAGTATTTACCTTTTAACCGTCTTCGAACCGTCCATCCGTCTCGTCTCGAGCACGCCATCGCCTCGAGATCGTGCGAGGATCACGCGAACACCGAGAGAATCGAGAGCGGGTCAAGTCGGACGAGTCCGGGTTGTTCGAGGAAAAGCGGAAAATACGTTGATAGTGGATGGAGAGTGGCGTGTTGTCGGTGGAAGACGCGCTGGATCGGCCGGTGACGGAGTCGAAGAAGCAGCACGGTCGAGTCGCTTGTAAATCATTCGCGGTAATAAAGATCCACTTGTCGTGGCCCGATATTTATGAATCGCCCTCGGTTCTCCGCGCCAGAAGAGAATCGGCTTTAGCTCTCGTGGCTGGTCGGAATGAACGATCGTCCGATTTCGAGATATAATCGAAGAGGTCGTCGCAGGGGTGGAGGGGACTAGGGCGCGGAGGACTCAACGGCAGGGAAGACGTCTAGGCGAGAAAGCCGAAGAGAAGACGAGCAACGAACGGATGAGGAGGAGCGATGAAGCGGAGCGGAGCGGGGTGGGGTGGGCAGGGGAGAGGATGAGCTGGAGGAGAGGCAACAGGAGGAGACGAGGAAGAAGCAGAAGAAGAAGAAGAAGAAGAAGAAGGAGTCCGAGTCGACGTTCGTTGTAGAGGCCGCGCGCAGACCGACAGACCGAGCGAAGGACCGCGAGGCCATAAATACCTCACCGCGTTCAGCCAATTAAAACAAATCATTTTAATGCGCAACCTTTTTAATTAATGCCCGTGCTCGCTCGCTCGCTCGCTCCCATCCGCTTCCCTCCTCTCGGATAGTACACGATCGCTCCGCCATTCCCATCCCGGAACGATCGAGGCTGTATGAACCTGTAGGTACGTCGCTGCATTCTCCGTCCGCGTTTACCTTTGAACGCGTGCACCCCGTTTCCTCCGACACTCTCTGCTCCCTAACCCCTTGGCTCGACGATGCCGCCGACGCCGCGCCGCTCGGATCGCCGGATTACTCGGGTCGATCGAGAGCACCATCCTCATTTTCCTTCCTACCGCGCGTACGTCATCGCGTCGTTGCGTGCCCGATGGACGAGGAACCGCGAAGAAAATGTCGCTCGCAGCCGTTATTGACGAACGCGGCGACGCGGATTAGACTTTTAAATGACCGGGACTCGGCGCGGCACATATTTCACGAGATGACGGTGAACGTCGCGGTAAATCATCCGGAGTGACCGCATCCGCTTGCCCAATCGGCCCGAGCGAGACTCTTCTTAACGGCCTCTTGTCACGCCTGCGACATTCCACCGAAACACACGACGCGCTTCTCTCTCCGTCTCTCTTTCGTCAACGTCGTCGTCGTCGTCGTCGTCGCCGTCGCGAGACGCGCTTTTGTCGGCCACCATATTAATATTGTTCTATCGGCATTCCAATCCCCCGGAATGGCTCGACAACACGAGATTTCTCAATGCTATAATTCACCGGGCTGACGCGTTCCTCCTCATCCGCTCGACGAACCCCGTCCGTCCGATAGATTTTTAGGCAAATTAATTCTTGATTCGTTCGCCCTCGCGTTTCTTCGAATTCTCGAACATCTTTGCTCGACGGTTCGACCGAGTGCAACGTTTTGCGCGTGAGAAACTGAAAGGATATGTGACGCGCGTCGCATTACTTTCCTTTTATCGAGACTCGAATCGACCGGAAAACTCTTTTCGCTGAACAGTCTCGGACCTGATAATTCAGGGCAATTACAAGACTCGCGTTTATCGTGCACGAGCACGAGCACGAGCACGAGCACGGATCACGGTTGCACCGTGCGTCATTGGCATTTATCGAGCAACCGTCCGGCTCGGTTGCCTCTCCAGCCTTTGAATTCCTGATGAATTCGACGCGTTCTCTCCCTCTCTCTCACTCCTCGTGCACGGCGCTCTGAAACGCAACGAGGAAATATTCGGCCACGGTGCATCCGAATAATTCGCACCGCTCTCTGTTCGCTTTTGAACGAGCTGCAGACCCGTCCTGCCCGATCGGTGGACCGATGACGCGATCGCAGCGACCGTTTGGTCTTGGCCTTCCGGCCGGCCTGTATCTCCCTCGGAAAAATTGGCTGGAGATCGAGAGATCGAGCTCGGATGGTCGAGGAGAGCGGAGGGAGCAGGTTGGAGTGCAAGCTGCGCACGGTGACTCGGGTACACGCTCGCAGAGACTACCTGGATGCAGGTGCAAGAGAGGGTACGTCCTAAGCTCGTGCGAGGGCGTGTATATCCTGACATTGTAAAAGTTGCCGTTACACTTGCGTAGCCAATTGGGTAGGCCGAGACTCCCTCTAGGACGGCCCAGATCTCGCGTAGCCTCTTCTGCTCGCGTTCTTCCGCTCTTCTCTCTCTCTCTCTCTCTCTCTCTCTCTCTCTCTCTCTCTCTCTCTCTCTCTCTCTCTCTCTCTCTCCGAATCTGTCTTCTCCGTTTCCCTCTTTCCCTTGCCTTCCGTTCCTTTCCGACCCTTCCTCTTCTTCTCTCCTCGCTCCTTTTCGTTGCCTCGCTCTTGCCTTTCTTCTCGCTCGCTGGTTTTCTCGTTCGTTCGTTCGATCGGTTGGCGGAGTCGGCCGGTATCGTCGAGCTGCCATCTCGAAAAATCCGTGTCCTTCGTCGAGCTACCGCGCGGTAGGTTTCCCGCGAGCCGAGATCTCGAGACAGGGGACCGAGAGATACGTGCGCGAAGATCGTGGCTACCGCGCTCGGAAATTTGCTGCCGATTTCGATAACATCGACGAGCTTTCTCGGAGAGACTCGTGCGCGTCGAACGGTGCCGGCCACTGTTACCGAACCGTTGCGCGCCGGTTCTGCTCCGGCGAACGTTTCGGACGTCCCGCGACCGTCGGCGCACGGTTTCGCAGGTCCCGATGAGAAAGGAGGGAAATCGAAGCGAGAAAATGAGCGCGTCGAAGGGAGGTCTATCGTAACGAGAAGCGACAGCGCGGGGCGGGAAAGGTAGCCGTGGATCGTCGAGTCAGGCGACGACGAACCGGGAGCGAGTTCAGTAACCGTATAGATCGTCACCTCTTGACAGAAACTATTTAAAGTGCAGCTCTTGTGTGCGCTCGCCGGCAGGTTGATATAGGATGCAACAGCTGCGATCGGATCGTACGGCGTGCGAACAGCCGATGGTCACACGCGTACCATGCATTCGTGGGGCCATTGTGCTGTCTTATTACGCGTTGAATTTAACGAAAACGCGCGCCTCTTTCGAGCTGCAAAATCATTATTCCGAACGCGTTGCATCGCGACCGATCCTGCCCGATGGTATTCGAAAAATCGTACGAATCCCGTGAAATATTTTCAGGATATAGGCTGCATGCCTGCTATGTGATCCGGGGCTTTTTTTAGCCGGACAAAGCCTACGATGCTTTCTCGGTCGATCGTAAAGCACGCTAAACCGTTTCGCTTGGTTCGTTTCGTTTCAGGCACGCTCTGCGACAGCACATGTTGCGGCACGCCGGAAAGAAGTACAAGTGCGGACTTCCGGGCTGTCCAACGGTCCTTCGAACAGCCTCCGAATTAAGATCGCACAGAGCCTTGGTTCACGACAGCACGCCGTCTGACCGGCGATACCGCTGCTCCGATTGTTCCTACGCGGGCAAGACAAAAACGCAGCTGCGTAGGTGCGTACGGATTGTCGTCGTCCTCTGAAACCGGGCCAAGGTAAAACGCGTTCGAACCGCGACTCTCCCTGTTCCTCTCCCTCACTCTCTCTCTTTCTCTCTGTCGTGTGTGTCGAGGGCAAATTGGAAAATTCGCGTACCCTTCTCCCCCGCTCCGCCCCGTCCCCTTCTCCCCCGCTCCGCCCCGTCCCCGCCCGCCTACCGATACCATTGACATTAATTTTAATCGAGATTCCCCGCGATCACTCGCGGAGCTCTCTCGCGTTTGTACCTATGTAAGTGCATAGGTACCTCCGTACGACGGATGATCGATGCGTTCGAGGAAACGGAGGAAAATCGATTGCACCGTACTCGACCAGAAGCTGCGTCTTACGGCGGACCGCTTACGAGACCGCTCAAAGAAT
Source organism: Macropis europaea (assembly GCA_916610135.2). Taxonomy (NCBI): domain Eukaryota; kingdom Metazoa; phylum Arthropoda; class Insecta; order Hymenoptera; family Melittidae; genus Macropis; species Macropis europaea. Next base: position 27,492,770 of record OU744344.1, read on the forward strand.
CTCCGCCATTATCGATATCGTTTCTTTCTTTCGCGCTATAAATCGTTGTTCACGTTCAATAGAAAAGTAGTTGCGCGAGTTCGCGTTCACGGCCGGTCGGATACGGAGAACCGCCGATACGCCGATCCGCGGGAAGCCGATGCGATTCTTATCCGCGGATCGATTGATTCTTCTTTGTCGACGGAGACAGAGCAATACCGGAAAATATGCATCGGTCGTTTGTCGCGCTGCACACACCAAAGCGGGATGCTCGATTTAAATTAAGCCTTATTAAGGGCATTGTACCGTGGAACGTCGCTAATAAATTTCAACTCGTTTGATTCGCAGTTTTTCTTTTCTCCTTGTTTTCGTGTTTGTCGTTTTGCGCCGCGAGTACCTACGCCAAAGGGGAGAGAAAGAGCGGGAAAGCTGAAACAAGAGACAACAACGACGGGGGAGGTTGGATGAGAGAGAAAGAGAGAGAGTGAGTAAAGAGGTGGTTGGGGGCAGCGAGAGAGGGATGCACGGAAGAGGAGAGAGAAAGAGGCACGAAAGCGGAAGTTGCGTGCAGCAGCCGGCCAAGTGCGGGCAACCCGTTATGATATCGTCCGCATGGCGATGGTCGCCGCGATATTTCATCGCGAATTGAGTACTTACTACGTGAGTCGAACTCAACGCAGCCACAGAGTGTCACGGTCTCTCTTCCTCTTTCACCTCCGCGTTCTCTCTCTCTCTCTCTCTCTCTCTCTCTCTCTCTCTCTCTCTCTCTCTCTCTCTCTCTCTCTCTCCTTCCTCCCGCCCCCTCGTCCCTCATCCCCATCCCTCCTCGTTCGTGCCGTCTCTCTTTCGTTCTCTTTTTCATCGTACCCCTCCATCGTGTGTCGCCATTCCCCGTTCCCACATCTCTTTCCGTCTCTTTCGGTTTCGCTCTGTGCGGCGGAGTAAATCACGCAGGATTTTAATTAAACGTGTCACGCATTTCGAAGCTGATATACACGTAGCCGTGGCCAATGGCTCCCTCGTAATATCGCGCACGCATATCGCATCGTTCATAATCACCGGCCCCGTTGCGACGATGAACTCTCGCCGCGCCTCCGAAACGCGCCTCGTCTTCTTTCTATCCTCCGACGTGCTTCGCTGCCGGTCCTCTTCTTTTCCTCGCCCTTCCGTCGCCCCTCCGCCCCCTTCCACCGCGAACCACCGTCCCCCCACCGCGCGGCGAATGTTAATTATCGTTGGCCGTTCTCGATTAACTCGAACACGATGATCCGCCGATAAAGCGCAATTTCTTGGTTTCAGGCACCGTGGACGACACGACGATCCCGCGACCCCGATGAAATCGAAGCTGCGCGGCTGTCCTTATTCCGGATGCACTTTTAAAACGAAACTAGCGTCCCATTTGCAGCGGCACGTGCGTTTGCACACTGGAACGAAACCGTACAAGTGCCGGCACTGCGCTTACGCCAGCAACAACTTGGTGAGTTTCGGCTCGAATCACCGGCCGGCGAACTCGTTAGCCTCCCACCGAGAGGGGAAATCGAAAGGACACCGAGAGAATCTGGGTCAGAAATTCCATTTCCGCGGAGCAGAGTTCGAAAGAGATCGTGTCGGAACGGAAGAGATCGGCGGCGGATGGTCGGCCGGCCGTGGACGCGGGGCGCTTCGGTCGACCTGCAGTTCAATTTTTGTCCCCGCGGTGACTCCGTGGCGTAAATTAAGCAAAGTACGCCTTAACGTTTGGACCATGCCGCCGCCTCTGCCGCCACCGAGGCGCGATAAGATAACGAGTTAATTGTGCTCACTGGATGCCCACACACGCACGGCCCAGTCATACCGAGCGGCCGGTATGCTAATGCCCTTTGAAGCTTTAGTTAGGATGCGACTCGCATACGAGGGCTCCGTGTCTCTTTGATAGCGACATAAACTCATTCCAGTGGCTCTCAGCCTGGGATAACTCGAGGCAAGGTAATCTCGTGGCACGGAGAATTGCGAATGTTGCGTCTTGCATCGGTAATGATACAACGGTAGGCACTTCTGAACCGTGTCGAGGCTGCACCCTATCCGAAGCGCGAAAAACCCGGACCCACTGGGATACCTCCTCGGCTCGTTCGTTTTTCGATGCGCGCGAGTAATTGGCCGAGATAACGATTGCGATCGCCCGTACTCGTCGACCGATTCAATTCGTCCGAGACGATGCGAGCGACGTTCGCTCGTAGTTCGACGAAAGGAAAATCGTGGTCCGCGTCCGGATAAGAATCGCTCGGTATCGGGTTCGCCGATAACCGTTTACTCTGCAAGACTTTAATAAGGGAGGAAGGAGGGAGTGCGAGCGGCGTGCGAGCCGATTCAACGGCGAAATTCCCTTCCACGCAGCGAGTGGCTTGCCTTGCGTCAACGAGATTACACGCGCCAGCTTCTTTCCTCCCTTCCTTCCTTCCTCTCACTCTTTCTTCTTTCTTTCTGTCTTACGTTCTCCCTCCATTTCACCCTCTCTTCTTTCCTTCCTTTCTTTCTTTGTTCCTTCAGCCCGCGTATGATTTACCTCGTATGCTTGCACGTTCCTTTCCTCCCTCTCCTCCGCGCCGCCGCGCGGAAGCTCTCTCGTTCGCGTCTCTGCCGTTTGCTCCTTCTCTATCTGGTCTGGAGCAGAGAAAACTTACGCTTCGTTTCGTCGGCTGGTGGTAATTCTCGAAGGCAACGCTAGTTACTTTCGGATCCGCTTCCACGCGTTTCCACGCATCTCTCCTCCTACCTTTCGACCTGCCGACCGCCTCATCCAGCTCCGGCTGCTGCCGCCGCCGCCGCTTTTTATCTGCCCGTTCAATTTTCTTCGAGCCGGAATGCTTCTCCGCCCCGCGTAAAATATTGGCAACCGCGTCTAAATAATAAGGATTGGATCGAATTCCCGCGTAGAGGCCGGCCGATAGACGGGTCGGATGCCAGCGATAAGATCGATTTATTCGTTTCTTCGATCAAAATTGATTCGGAGAGACGCGGTCCGGCCGGTGCTCGGCAACGAGATGGACGTTCACGAGAATTATTCGATATCGAATAAAAGAGTGGAAACGCGCGAGCGCCCATTCGCGATCCCATCGATGCGATCTCGATCTGGGTTAAAGATCCCGGCAGTTTGCGTTTATAATTTTACAGGCCGCTCCGGCAGACCGAGAGAATACCGGACTTATTGGTGCTTTCGATAATTTTCATACGTATATATATTACGAGGATATTTACGTTGAAGTTACGGTACGGTAGCCTACAGGTAAAGAGAAATTAATATGAACCGGCTGGAATCTCGAGAGAAATAAAGGGAAAAGAAGATAAAGCGGTGCGATTTGAAATCCTAGAATGAAGGCTCGTAAAACGGAGTATTCCAGGGCTGTCGTTGTGTACAGGCGTATGTATGTGTAGCAGCGTATATAGGCTGGACGAGTAACAGAAAATTATAAGGAAAGAAATGGGAATCGATTGGATTAATGAAATGTTTATTCGCGATTTGCGTGACGGTGCACACTTTCCGCGCTCGGAGGGTTTCGCGTAAAGGTGGACGACCGCCCATGACGGTGTGAACGGGTCTTTATCCGAGACCGTCACGGAGCACTGCCCGTGGAAAGATTTACTTATGGGAAATTAAATTTGATGTTGCCGTTGCCATCAACGGCTCGTATAAGCCCGCCTGGTAGGAAGATGTTTACGACTACGGCCAGCTACTTAGCCCGAGAGGGTAAAGCGCCTTTAAATGCTCCATGGCATAGCCAATGAACGCGTCCGGTTTGCGGCAGACCGATTCTGGTCGCAGGTATTCACCGACGACCGATACCAGCGAGACTCCGCCGCGCCGTCCCAACAACACTCTTAAACGGCCCGATCGTCCCAACCGCCGCTGCGCATTCACCCAGCCCGACTCTTTGCTTTCCTTTCCGCTGCATCGCTCTCGCGATCAACCTCCTCTCCTTCCCCTACACCCTTTCGTCCTACGCGACACGATTTACGCCCCCACCCAACATACGTCGCATCGCATCGCATCGAATCGCCTTTTCTCGTTCTGTTGCAGGAAAACCTGCGGAAACACGTGCTCTCCACTAATTTGCATCCTGGCAAGACCATCTACGAGTGCGACGTTTGCCAAGGGAAGGAGGAGGAACCGTTCCGGACGAATTTCGCGAAGGAACTTCGGGCACATCTATTGGAGACTCACGGTGACGTTTTCCCGACGTCCGGCCACGCGAACGACTACGTCCTGGGGATTTTCGAGGTTCACCGAGACCAGGTTTTCATCGAGGAGCCGAGTTAACTGAATGGTATTTCGTCTGCCGACTGCCGTACGCAAACTTGCAAGAAGGTTTGCGTTCGAGTTCACGTTCGCTTCGCGTTCAAATCGCCGGCCGGGGGGCTGGACGGACGCGAACGGTTGCTCGCGTCGAATGATCCACGATGCACCGAGCCACGAGGACGCGGCGCACGGATGCGTCGGTTCTGGACGTCGATGGCATCGCCGTTGCCTGCCGTCCTCCGTGGTCGTGCGAACCGGTAGGCCTGTACTCCGCCAGGAAATAGTTAAAGTGATGTACGGTCACGTGGCACGGTATGTACTTTGGACGCGTATACGATCGAATCTTTATGCCCTGTGCACAACGCGACCAGATATTACGAGATTCGCGTTCGACTCGAGTCCACCTGCCACGGCCGTGGCGCTTCCTCCACGCGCCACCGACCGCCAACCGATTTATACACCGTCTCCCATGTATTTAAGGACAGCTCTCTTCTCTACATACACGCGCGTTTACAATTTCTCCCGTGTGTTCGATTTTTCTGCAGCGAAAGCGCATCGACTCCCAAATTCGACGCGTATCCTTGCGAACCGCCGTCGTTGAACGTCGCAAAGAGCCGGGAAATCGGCGAATCGATGAACACGCGCGACGAACAAAAAATTCTTCCTCGTCTTCATCTTCCATCGGGCCGATATTTATCGGTCGGCGCGCGGGGAGAGGGGAAACGAGAAAGTCGGGCGAGCAGGGGAATCGAGAGGAAACGGTCGTTGAAAAATTCATCGTGGCTGAAAGCCAGCGGCGGACCACCTCGTGGATCGTCTTACAAGACGCGTTTCCGTCTTCGAGGGTCCTGATTGTGAGAAATGCATCGTGCTGTCGCGCGAGATAGGTGTCGTAAAGTATGCGGCCCTTGAGTTCTCTCGGGCAAAAAGGACGAGAGGGATGGAGAAGGACGGGGAGGGAGAGAGAGAGAGAGAGAGAGTAAGAGAGACCACGGGCGTCGTGAGCGCGAAGGATAATTTATTGACTAATTAACGAGGATGTCCTTCATTACGGGTCGAGCAGCAGTCGTGGTCGCTTGCTCTCGCTCGGAACCGGCATTATTTGGCGCCCGAATATTTACGACCGCGTCCTCCTTCTTGCCGGGTCCTCCGCCCCGATATACCGATACCGATGCCGATGCCGATGCCGATGCCGAGGCCGATGCCGATGCTGCCCCTGCTTCTGCGTCTGCCTGCTCAGGAAACAATTCGAGGGCGAGAGAGAGAGGGAGAGTCGAAGAGGCAAGAGCGCGCGCGGACCCATAACGACGCGTCCCGATCTTACGGCGATTCGGGGACTTGGAATTTCCTTGGCGAAGGGGACACGTGCACGAAACTCGCGGGCGTTACTCGCGTCGAAGGAAGAAAGAAAGGAGGAAGGAGAGAAAGAATCGCGCTTAAATCTTGCGAAACTCGTGGCCCGCGGCGGCCCCCGGGAACGTCCGCGAGAACACACGGCTGCCTCTCGCGTCCGACCGCGTTTCAACGAATTTCACTGGTCGGTCGAAGGTTTCCGGAGGGGAAAAACGTGGAACGCGAGAAACGATGCCGGAGCAGCGCGTTCGTAAACAAGGGAGTTTAGAGAAAACGACGTAGCGGTAAACGGAAATAGCGGTGCGTGCCGCTGCCCGTTCGGACGTGGTTGTAGCGAGTTTATCACGGGAAACAAGGAAACCGATATGCAGAAAGAAAAAGTAGCACGAAATTAGTGTGAACTGCGAAGTGCTAAGAAGTCGCGACAGGATGGTTAGGTACACCGCTTAATGAAGATATAACGAGGCTGGCGCCCCGTGGGGTTGGCACGACGACGTCGGCACCGAGACGCCCCCCACCTTCTGTCCCCAACGTGTCTTGCTCGTTTCCGCAGCATCCCCTGCGCTCGCAATGAGCCTGCGAGCCTCCGAGCCTCGGGTTACGCCAACGCTCTCGTCCTCTTTACGATCGTAGCTGGCCATCCTGGCTCGCGAAATTCCGCGGACTTTATTCCCCTAATTACACTTGGAAACTTATGTCACCGTCACCACGATTCCCCCTCGCAACGCCGTTCCGCCTGCTCATTTATTTAGACGGTTAATAACGTTCAACGGGTGGCGGCGCGACTTTACGGGAGCGATAATCATCGAATGGTCCGCGTGCTGCTCGCGGTCGGTGATCCTTTTCAAACGGAGGACGATCTTTCGGTCGCGTCTCATCTTATCGAGAAAAAAGAGCACTACAAAATGATGTCGCTGGAGTTGAACGTAGCAGACAGTCTGTCTCGATCGCAGCGAGGTTCATCTTGATGAATCCACGCGACGCTTTGTCGCGTGACGGAGCTTCGAAGCATACGGCGCGGTCGGGATCGGCGTCGCGCTTCGCCTCTTTTCTCGCGGAGACCCCTCGGCCATCGCGATATTCGGTGTCCGAGGGTTCGCGAGAATCGGCGGGATTCTATGAGAAGCGGAGCGAACGGGGTCGAGGCGGACGATACCTATATATTTTCCGTCGGCGCGTCGGACGCGGGCTCGCGTGTCTACACGCGCGAGCTCGATGTCACGTCGCGAGGAGACAGCGGGTGTCGAGCAGTACACGCACGAGCGCCGAAACGCCGTCTTAATTATCGGCCACGATTATTTATGTCGCGTCGAGTCGCGCAGGGCGTCCGTTTGCGGACTCGAAGATCGAACACCGGCACCCACGCCGAACGCCACCCAGCCACGCGATGATCTACTTCGGTTCCGGTTCGCCACCGGGTCCCTTCGCGATTTACGCTCGAATCGATGACGAGCGAGCGCCCCGTTCCTCTCCGTCGTCCAACGTTTTTCTACGATTCCACTGACCCCTTCCCCGATAGCAGATAGAAATTCGCGACGAAGATTCTGGCGAGAAATAGGAGACATGGTGCGTGAAAGGGCCGCGTGGCTCGAGAGAAAGACGCTCCCAAAGACAGAGAAGAGAAGATGGGAGGATGGAGGAGGCGAGTTGCCAGGACTGGAAAAGGGGACCCACGGGGATTGATGGCCACCACCTTTAATGCCGTTTGTATGTAGCGGCGCGCGTAAGCGCCTCGCCTTACAGTAATTAGCTCAACAAACGCGCCACCCTGTCCCATCAATTGCTACCCTACGCTCTTGCCTCTCTCTCTCCCTCCCCCCTCTCTCTCTCGCGTTCTCTTTCGCTCGAACTCCAACTCGAACTCGCTCATACGCACGAAACTTCTGTATCCCTCCTCCTCCCTTCACCCCTCTCACGAACGTCGAGACCGTTCTCTCTGTTGCTCGGTATCGCTCTCGTTTTCGTTCTCTCTTTCTCTCTCGAGCCCCGAGCTCAACACTCTCACGTATCTTGAATTAAACATTCGATGCCTCCTGTCTTGGCGGCGTGCGCGCACCACTTGCGTCGGGAATGCAAATGCAGAAACGTGGCTGATGCGCGTGTGCGTGCTCACACGTACACGCGGGTTACACACGTCCGTGCGGTCAACAGGAGGAAGGCCTGTTATCCTCGAGCGACGAATTAAAGGATACGCCGAAGCTCGATTGAAAAACCACGATGCTCGCGTGCGTGCGCCCGTCCGTCCCTAACCCACCGCGTCTCCGTCCGTGTCCACGTCGAGCTCCCTACTCGTTTCGAAGGCGTCGTCGTCGTCGTCGTCGTCGTCCCTCGGGAATTCGAGGGAAACTTTTGGTCGATGAGGTTCCTGTTGTTATCGAGTGATCGCGAGTAACGAGGCACGGCGGGAGAGTGGATCGATCAAGGATTGGATGGAGGAAGCGGCGATCCGTTCGCAAAGTCGCGCCACCATTTAATGATCGTTCGTCGCGGTGCGCGAGCAATTATCGCATGATGCAGGCAGGCGGAGAGGAGTGCATGCCTGCACGTAGGACCAGCAACGCATCGACGCCACCCCTCGTCCGAGGAGCATATTGCGCGCGGTCTTGATATTTACGATTGAAACAAATCAAACGTTATCAAGCATTCCGGGACGGCGATAAAGAACACAGAGGGGACGCGGAGGCATTTGCCGTTCCCAAGGGAGATGTCATCGGAAAATCTTCCTCCCGGCGTTCCCAGTTAACGCGCCGTCATATTTGCTCTATATCGTATCGATCTAGCGCGTTCTCGCCGATTACATCTTTCACCGTGCTCTGTCGCTCCCGTCGATACTCGCCGGAAGCATTGGCATTCTTTTAAATGAAAAATAAACTGGACGGTTAGTTCGAGTTTGTCCGATACGATTTCTATCGTAAATCTCCGCCTCGTCCCACGGGACGCGTAAGCAGGAAAGATCGGAAATAATCGATAATCGATAGAGGAAGATACGCGGGACGAGTGGTCGCGAGCGAGTCGAGCCGGAGGAATCCCCGAAACGCTAGGCTGCTTTCGGATCCTAATAAATCCATCTTTTTTTAGCCAGAGGCCCCTCCGGCCGATTTCGTGCACCCTCTTCTTCTTCTTCTTCTTCATCTTCATCTTCTTCTTCTCCTTCTCCTTCTTCTTCGTGGCGAAGGAAAGGTACGTGGCGGGCGGGGCGGTAAGGAGCGGGACGGGTAGGGAAGCGAAGGGAAGGAGGAGGCGTTCGGGCCCGTGGTGATTTAAGGGCGTCGCTTTACGTGTATCACACCGCGGTCCGTCCGTTACGAGAGACCACGAAGAAGACGAAGGTTCGGTGTTGTCTCTGGGACGGTTCATTCGTACCCATCCGTGAACGTTCCTGTGTCTTGGTGAAGCAGCGCGAGTCCATAGGTACATTCCGACAGATATAGCCTGACTACACCACAGACCGCTGAAACCCTGGGCCCAAACGATCCAGTTGAGTTGATTTGTGACTACCAGAGAATCGCGGTCGGATGCTTTATGAACCGATCAGCTTGCTTCGAGCGACCACCGTACGGGCCCATAAACGTCACGGGTTTCGAGGGAAGAGACGCGCCAACCGAGCATCCGCTCGCGTACACCTTCGATCCCCCTCTCTCTCCCTCTCTCTCCCTCTCTTTCTCATTTTCGATCGATGTAATCGATCGCGGTGTATATGGAAATCTCGCGGAAGACAAGAAAAGTTATGAGACGCGACACGGACGATCGGATGCGATATAATCGAAAGGTCGTTCGAATCGAATGCGGCGAATAAGTCGAATCGATCTTCGAGTTTGAATCAGGGCCAATTTAGCATGCTGCTTTTGGCAAGTCTTTGCCACCGCAAAGTCGATAATCTTCGCTTGAGACAATTCTACGGTTCCTAGCGGGAGCCCTCCGCGCGACGGTCCTTGTTCGATAATATATGCGCCAAAGATTCAGGAGACGATTTGTAGTGCGATACCAGAAGCCGAAGGGGCTGACTGTTCGAGAGCGGTTAAGTTGGGTTAGTCCAGCTCGTCGTCCTCCTCGCCGTCGCCGCCGCCGTCGTCGTCGTCGTCGTGGTCGTGGTCGTGGTCGTCGGTAGAACGCGGATTTCTACGTAAACTCGCTCGGCAGATACGATCTGCGGGGCCCCGGTGCGTCCGATCCTCGTGAACTTCGATGCTCGACCACTTTACACGTGTGTGACCGTGTGCACGCTGACCTATCGGTTTAGGTCGCACTCGGGACTTTGCACGTTCCTGTTTACCTTGGAACGCGAATCGCCGGCCAACCAGGCCAATGGCTTGCGCGAACATTTCGAAAAGTCGGGCATTGATGCATCGGTGTCCGGTGTTTTTCCCACTGCTCTTGCGTTTCCGTGGCCGAAGAAAATGAGCGTGCGCTCGGTAACGAAGCGGAAGGTGCTTTTCTGGATGAGGAAAATTTTGTTGGGAATCGAGCTGAGAGCGGGGGAGGATTCTGGGGCAACTCGGAAAGAATGGGAGAGCGAGAGCAGCTCGGTGGATGGTACGTCGAATCGAACGGGGAAAGAAAGATAGTGGTGCGAGCACGGGTGTGCGTCGCGGCTCGTGACAGCATGGTCACGATCTGTACGGCCACCGCCCGTTGTCCAGGATCCAGAAGCGAGGAGGTAGTATCTTATTATCCTATCCCGGCGAGCACGGTGACAACCCTTATAAGGGCTGCCCGTGCTTCCTCTCTTGCCCGTACACGCGCGAGTTCGAGCCGACGACAACCGGAGTACTACCAATGGCGTTGCGGTTGCTGCAACGCTGCAAAAAATCCGCTATCCCCATTAACATCGAACGGCCCCCGTTCGTTGCAATGCGAGCCGGTAACGAGCCATTATATACCGTGGACCGCATAAACTTTCGATATGATATCGCTTTACCGGACCGTCCGATTTCCCTGAATTCGACCGAGGATTCGAGGGTCGGAAGGTCGACGTTTTCGACGAACAGCCGCGTCTCGACGATCCTCCTCGAAGCGGCCACGTTCACGCTTCGCTGTAGCTCGCGAAAACCCCCTTCCCTCGTAAATCTTCTCCGACGACTCGCATTTTTTCCACTCGTTTCCTCGAACAAGGCCGATCCGACGCGTTTGCGAGTTTTCGCATAAAAGCCGTTTTCGAACGTCGATTGTTCGTCCGTCTCGGCGGTGACCTTGAACCTGCTGCCGCCGACTCGGGTCGACGTATGTGCGAGCCGGTGTTTCTACTTTCTTGGGTGTTAATCACAGCCAAGGTCACCCGGGCTTCTCTCTCTCGTACAGGTGAAAGAAGCTCCGGAGATCAGAGGGGGCGGGTCGGGCCGGGGGGAGGGGCGGGTTAGAAAGAGAGTGAGAAAGAGGAGACGAGGTGGCGGGAGGGGAGGAGGTGAGGAGGACAGAGGTGGAGGATCGACCGAGAATATACAGCGAGTTCCTCACGGACGCGCTCTTACGACGAACGGCCGATCCGTTACGTCGAACACTCTAAAGACCCACTTTAATCATGATCGCTGGAAAGATCGGCGCGATCGTGATCCATCGATCGCCCGGCTGGGACGTGTTTACGTGCTCGTTGGCGTCGTTACCTTATGCTAATCGATGCCTACACCTGTCGGGCGACGTGCTCCGACGTTTAAACGACTCCCCCGTCTGAATTATTCGCGGCCAAAACTGCCATCGTCGTCTTCCTTTTGCCACTCGGCGCCTTCTTCACCTTCCTCCTCCTCTTCTTTTTCGTCTCTCTCTCTCTCCCTCCCTCCCTTCTCTCTCCCGCCCTTCCTTCTCTCCTCTTCCCACCGGTACAATCGATGTTTCACCGCATAAAATACAATGACGAATCGAATAAAATCCCGAGAAATCTCGTTGGCCGAAAACGAAAGTATCCGGGAATGGAATGTTCTGGTAGTTTGTACGATGAAAGAGGGAGCCGCGACGAGTATCTCGCAGTTATAAATAGCTTATTTGCGATGTCGAGGGAAATTCGAGTCGCGAGTGGCTTCAGGCTGGCTCGGTACCCACTCTCCGGTAAGACAAGATCATCGTCGAGGATAAACGCGGACGCCCTTCGGGGCGAAACTTAAAGTATCGTCGACGTTCCGTAGAACGTTCGGCCGACGGTCTAATTTACGCGAATGGATGCGCCTGTTGTTCGGGGGAGAGGAGCTGCCAGCTTATCGGCTCGTTAGTTTTCGGTAGCCGTGGCGGCATTTAAACGAATCTTGCCGAGGCGGAGGCGAGCGTTCCTGCTGGCCAGGGAGAGAGAGAGAAAGAGAGAGGGAGAGAGATCGAGAAGTTGGAGAGAGGACATCGAGGTGGCCGGTCGCTCGGTAATGATCCTTTCGTGGGTCATCAACGTTACGCCGGTGTAGACATGCATGCACGGAGGCGAGCGGTACGGCGTAGAGGGGTGGCAAGGAAGAGGGATGGAACGGTGGCCGGTGCATTATATGCAGAACAGGGTGCACCATAGTGCGCTCGAGTCGAGTCGCGAGTAGTGCGAAGGGCGAGAAGGGAAAAGCGAAGAAGAAGATGGGGGCCACAGATAGGAGGAGGAGGAGGAGGTGGAGGAGGGAGAAGAGCGAGAGTGGGAAGGGGGCAAACGGTGGGCAAAGACGAAACGATAGAGACAGAGATGAAGATGGAGACGAAGACTGAGGGGAAGAGAAAGAAGGAGAGGTAGCCACTGGGCAGTCTCCTCGCGCGAGGATTTATATCACGGTGCTCCTACTCACACACAGATACACCTGACTTATGCAAAACGAGAACCCCACGTCCCCTTGCACCCAAATAAATGTCACCGAGAAACAAAAACGTTCCTCCTCCTGTCTTTTCTGGCTGCAGGCCCACGAGAGTTCGCGTACCAACGACCACTCGGGTCCCGCCGAGCGCGCACGACCCCTCGTTTCTCCCCGTGCTCTACGCACAGGCCGTTTCTACTCGCACGAAAAAGGGCCAACCATATTTCAGTGACGTCATTGGTACAAAAGCACGCGTGTGGAGGATGCGAGTCGCTGTCCGGGAGGAGCGGTCCAGAACTCGCCGGATTTACTCCCGCGGTGACAAAGCACCTGCTGTCCCTTCCACCACCTCTGCCGTCCTTCCTTTCTTCTTCTTCTTGTTCTTCCTCTGCTTCTTCGACGCGCACTCTCGTCCACCTCCACCTATTCTTCTTCGTATCTCACTCTACCTTCGTTCAACCTCCCTCGCATTCTTCTCGTCCTTTTGCTCGGTCTCGTTCTTCGGAGCCTTCGTCTGGTATCGCGCTGCTTCGATATGGATCCCAGCCTCCATCGCTCGTTGGTTCGCCGGTCCCCCGCGTCAGAATGCTCCGCGGAATCCATTCCGAACGGATGAAAACATGTTGAGGAAGGATGAACAGAGAGAACCGAGGGAGAAGTTTGGAGATCGGTGACGCATGGAGAAGCGTCGCGGATGGAACGTTTCCGCCAGATAGCAAAGTACCTTTGGCGCCATCTTTCCGAAAGCTCGCCAACCGGTGCATCCGTGGCTTACTCGCCTGATGTCCGTCCCTCTTCTACCGTGGGTAACTCCCACGTCAGTTTGCCTTCCGTTGCTCTTATTTTCTGCCGGGTTTACCTGATTCTGACGGGCGATCGAACAGCCACGTAAATATTGAGTATTTCTACGAAACGGCTGCCAAATCCACTCGCATCTTCCCGCTTATCGACAGATTCCGAACACCTTTAGGGGAGCATCTCTCTTCGCGCCGGGAATCGTATAAGGAATGCGATTTTATATTTTAACGCCTTGGAAGAATATATCGCTCGCGTTCGTTCGCGAATGCTTTTTCGATTCCTCGGCTCGACCAGGAGTCGATTTTCAACGACTTCGTCGATTCCGCTGCCGGGGCTGAAGACGCGTTTCTCGTCTCTCGGAAGACCGTATAAATTTACGCGAAGGGTTGTGGGAGCGGGTGATTCGGAGGACTTGCTGGTTCGCGGGGAGCCAGGAAAAAGATGTTGGTGATCGCGCGGATGGCCGGTCGGAGGGACAGAGGGACGGACGGACGGATGGCCGAATGGTTCTAATAGGAAGGACGCGGAGCATCGTGAGGGCTCACGCGGCGTTTGGCCCGAGCCGGTGCATCCTCCGATGAAGATAACGCCAGCCTCCTTTGAATTACGACCCGGACCCGGCAATAATAAATTCCAGCAAACATTCATTTTCGTACACGCAACTTTATGTCGTCCTTAGCCGGACTAAGCGCTCTCCACCGATGTCATTTAGCATCCCGGTGATGGTCCTAATAGCCGGGTCCTCCCGGTTCAATGGACGGTCCTTTGGGCTTTACGGTACACCATCGACCGCCGCGGTCTCGACTCGTCGATGATACTTTGTTTGCTTCTGCGGTCCGGTTGCGCCTTCGGAGCGGTGCCGGGAACACGTTCGCGACACCAGCTGCTGATCACGGAATTCAGCGTTTTGCGAGACGCAATCCGGCCGAATCCCCGAACAGTCGCGCGAGCCCGTCTCTTCCGGTTTCTCGATTTGTTGGGCCGATCCGGAGAACGCGAGATCGAGACGTTCGAACGGTCGAGGTTCGATTTCGAGCGTCAGCATGGTACACGAGTAGGTACCTTTCGTCGTCCCTGCGGAACACGTAACGGGGGTCAGGGGAGTTAGCCGAGGTCACGAAATCCTCGTTCTTTAAGATCGTTATCGAGAGGTCTGCTGGTAGTCGTGCATTCGCGGCAAAAAGCAACAGAGAAATGTTTTCGCACTAATTGGAGAGCAGTTATCGAGCATGCCACAGGATCGTTTCCATGGAATCGTGGATCTAGCAAGAGCGGTTTAGTAGGCTGGATCCATGAAAAGCGCACCGGACGCCTCCCAGATAATGCCGATAAAGGCGAGCACGGGGTTGGCGGAGGAGAAAGCCGGTCCCGATTTTAATTGAGCCCCCGAGAATTAAAAGAGAGATCTCGCGGATGCCGAAGAGAAGAGGAAGAGGAAGAAGAAGAAGAAGAAGAAGGAGGAGGGAGCTGGCGGCGACGAGGAAAGAAGGGAAGAGGAAAGGCGCAATGGATGGAAAGAGATGTAAAGGAAAGGAAAGGAAAGGAAAGGAAAGAAGCGTAGGGCCAGAAAGCGTTGGGAACACCCGTGGTTACGGCCAATCGCCTCCGCGGATGGAGGCCTGGCACGATGGACGAAGCAGAATTATGGGCTCCTCGCACGAGAATCGCGCGGAACAACCGCTCGCGAGACGCTTCAACTTTTGCGCCAGCCCGATTTATGCTCTCCGCCGGATACTTCCGCGAAGATTGATCGATTAATGTCCCTCGGATACCGGTTACCATCTCCTTCGATCGGCCGCTCTGCTCTCCGCTTCGTTACGGTCGACGAAAAGGTGGGTGCGAGCACGAGTTTATTCGGTCGGACGATGCAATGATCGCAGAGAGGAGGAAAGGATAATCGGGGAGACGACACGCGGGAGAATCTATGCGACGCCGAAAATTAAAACGCACTGTCTCGCACGCACGGTTCGCGTTTTAAAGGCGTGTCGCATGGTCGAGAAGAAAATACAAAGTCACCGAGCAAAGCAATAAAAGAGGTCGCGAGCCGGGCAATCCCGTCGAAACAAACGTTTTAATCCAGAAAACACGGGGGAATCTCGAATGGAAGCGGTCTCGCGCGCGCGGGTGCGCGGGCGCGTGAATATCCCGGGGTAGGTGCGCGTGGGTGTTGGCGACGACGTATAATTTAAGGCTGCGAACGCAACGATTCAATTTCACAAGACCACGAAGTACGGCGCGGCGTATAAGCAAAACCAAGGTCCAGCGAGGAGGAAATAATCTCTTGATTTGTGCCGCGAATAAAATCACTCGATTCATTTTCGTCCGTGCTGGCCTTATCTTCGTGCACGCTGGGAAAACGGTCGGAAGTCTGACGTTGCGGCACATTTCGTACTCGCAATATTGTCAAAAATATTCGCATTCGCTTCCCGCCTACGACCGTCTTAAATTCGTATCGGCTTCGCGGTCCGAGACATTAACACGTAAGTATACGCGTACATGCGCCTCGTTTCCCGGAACGGACGGGAGAGCAACGGGGACGTCGGAATGCTTCAGAATTTTTGAATAATCCATTTTTTCTCCTTTCTCACGCATACCACCCCACCGCGTCCCCACGCCACCTCATTCTTCTCCCTCTGTTTTTTCGTTTACCTTTCGCGCGCGGACCGCCTCCGATCATCGCGCCGCATCGTCCGGCCGGTCCGGGGAAATTCGAAAGGGCGTTCTGGAGGAGAGCGTCGCGCGACCCTCCAAAAAAAATGAGTAGTCGCGGCGCGTCTAGGCGAAGATGATGCGGGAGGAACGGCGAACGAAAATAATTCGATTGGCAGCAGATTCGATTTAACGTGAGAACCGGACCAGTTGCGAGCAAGGTGAGGCCGAGGTATCCGGGGCCGAAGGATCATGTCATACATACAGGTACGCGTGTGTGTGTGTGCATACAGAGACGGATACAGGATATAGGTGTATACGTACGTATACACAACGAGGCGCTCCACCTCGTCGGGGCTCATATAATTGCTGGCATCCATAACGCTGATGTATTTATGGCATTAACTCGCCTCTTTCTCGTACGCTGCCGCCCCCGACCCACCCCGCCGTGGCCATGCCCGTACCCGTCATGCAACCACAAGTAGAAATAATTGGTTGAAAACAGCGCGCTCTCAGGCGGCAATATATCCAGCTTACTCCCCGCTGTCGCATCGCTTAGATCACTTCCCCGCCACCAAAACTCGCTGCCTGCCAGCCCGCCTCCTCCTTCGTTCTCCACCTTCTTCGACCGATTCTCTCTTCTTTCCCCGTAGGTACCGAGATTCTTCTTCGACGCCCTCCTTTCCCCCGACCGCGCGCTCGCGCGCGTTTCTTCTTCTTCATCATCATCGTCATCTCTTTCTCCGTTTCTTCTTCCAACTCGTCTCTCCACCTCCTCTTTCTTTCTCTCCACCCCGCTCTCCCCCCGCCCTCCTGTTCTTTGCCCCTGTCCCGCTTCGCCTCACCCCGCTCATTTGAATAGCTCTTATTTATGAAAATTGAATTGAATGCTTCTCATTTATGAAGGTAATTGGTACCTGTCACGAGTCCTGCCGTAGGATATCCTACTTTATACGCGGATAAGCGGCGATAATTATTCTTGCAATTGAATTTATTTCTATAAGTCTCGTTTTCTTTGGGACTCGGTGACCGGCGTTCCCGCGCGCCGATCATTCAACCCCCGTCGCGTGCTGCCAAGGGGGCTGAGGGAGCGCGAACAACGCCGTGCGAGGGGGATGCCTCTTTTTACCGTCCGCTCTCAGCGGCGATTCTGCTTCCGTTTAACACCGACGCGATCCGATCCGTGCGCGGAATCGAGCCGAGGCGAGGAACCGAACGAGAACAACAGAACTAATACTAATCTCGGATAAATTATTGCCGAGTAACCAGTATTTACCGGAATCCGAATAATCAATGGTGCGTAATCAATTTCTGATACTACCCCGATAATTTAGCGTTGTCCCTGCTAAAGTGGGGACAGTGTTTTACCGGCCACGCAAACGTTTCTTACGCGATCGTCTACACAAGAATTGTCCGATTTGTTAGCTCGCTCGCTCGCTCGCTTGCCAGCGGTCTCCCGGTCCCGTGAACGACACCTTCTTCCGCTCTCCGCCGCTCGATTCTTCGTTATCGTTACGAGGCTAATCCGGTTGACCGTTTTGCGAGCGGACGCTCGCGATGACACCGAGGCAAAAACAATCGGAGACAGTTTCTTTGAACGCGAGCCATGCATTCGATCGTATCGCTATTCTCTCCGGGCTCGGTGGTGTCGAGAGGCCGGGAGAACACGGTTAAGGTAAACGCGCGTGAGTTTCCTTATCGACGCGTCGCTATTGCCGTCGTTAGACCGGGGAACTTGTTCTCTCCTCGAACGGTCGAAATCGAAGCCGGTATCGAAAGCTCGGTGGCCGTTCCTCAGCCCTCCGAAAGGACACGGGGTGGCGCGACTGGTCGACGCAGGGGGAGGTGAAAGAAAAAAGAGCGAGGAAAGCGGGAGAGGAACGATCAAAGGAATCCGCGCGGGACGCGTGTACGTCCATAATTTTCATACCGTTGCCATCGACCCTGATTACCGGCAAAGGTCTTCGTGCCTCGTCGACGATGCACCGACGAAAAGAAAGAAATGGCCGAACCGCCGCCGCGCGCCGTGGCCGGCCAATCGCTGTCACGTAACGCGAAAATTATCGTTCCCTGATTGCCGCGTAATGCGTCCCGACGATTTCGCCGACGTCCACCGGTTCGACTTTATCGTCTCGCCTTATTAAACGCGCCCGGTAGCGCGAACACGCACGATTATTCCATCTTCGGCTGTAAAACTACCATCGAGCGTAATCGTTGTCGTCTGAAACACTCCCACTCCCCGTTCTCTTCCTATTTCGACTCGATCCTGCTCACAGTCCGGAAAAATCGTGAATCTCGATGGCTGATGTATGTTTACGAGCGATCGACGCTGGTACGGCTCGCGGTAACGTATTCGCGCACGAAGATCCGCGCTGTATACACCTCTCGCGTCCTCCGATCCTGGACCGATCTCCCTCCGAACGATGGATCCGTGTCAGCTATTCAGAAGTGAAATTAGCCAGCTGGAAGAGCGAGGCGTGGCGAGGCGGCGCGATGCGTTGCGGGGCGAGGAGTCGGTCCCGCAGCATCATAATAACGAAGCGGATAAAAAGAAGAGCCGCGGTCGGCAAGGTTTTGCGAATGTTTTTCGGGCGTTTGTCGGTGGTCCGGTGGAAAGAGAGAGTGAGAGGGAGAGCGACATACAGAGACCGAGAGGGAGAGTTGGGGTGGTGGTGGTGGTGGCGTCAAAGAGAATCGAACGCGAGGAGCGGCGGTCGTGGTGGCGTCATCGGGACTCCTCCGTCATTAAGCACACCGGTCGGCCGGTGTCTAATTAAGCGGGACGTTAAGTGGGGGCGTTCGATAAAGCCAGACCGTCCGATAAATTCGATTCGCCGGACAGCCGGTTAATACCCGGTGTATACGGGGGATACCAGGGGCCAAGATAAACCGCGCGTTTTTCAGGAAGGTCTCGTTTCGCGGAGGATGACGGACCGAGGTAAACGGAGTTGTTGGACGACGGGGACGGGGGAGGGTCGCCCTCTTCTCCTCTCGCCTGGTTCGGCTCGTCTCCCCCGTTGGAGACGTTGGTTCGTATAGGAGAGCGGAGGAGCGGAGATATGCAAACGTCTTGCCGCGAGACGGTTGAACATAACTCAGGCACACGTACGCGAGCGAACCACGCACACACGCTTCTGCCACTGAGGACACTATAAACCTCGATACCGGGCGAATAAAATCCCGGATTTACAGTCCTGATACCGAGCGAGACGGTCCTGTCCTGTCCCGGTGCTGTCCTGTTTGTCGCTGTCGCACGGTGTGGGTTGGCTCATCAGTGATGGCCACGTCCCGCAGTATCTTTTCCCTCGGCATCGAGCAGACCGGCCAATCTCGGACTCGTACGCGCGCGTGCATTCGACTTACGCACACCGACTCGTCGAACCGACGAAGGCGCACGTACGGAAATCGACGTACCTTCCAGCCACCCTCCTCCGATCGTGCTAGTAACCGCTCGCTTGTATTTCGACGCATAGCTCTCCTCTCCTCTCCTCTCCTCTCCTCTTCTCTCCACTCCTCTCCTCTCATCTCATCTCCGCTCCTCTCGTCTCCTTCGTGTGCGTACCTTTCGCGATACTTAGAGAAACCGCTCCCTCTTATCACCCTTCCCGCGCGCTCCAGCAGAACCTTGTTCGATACCATTTGAGGACCTCCAATAACCTATCCGAGCCATTCCGATAGGAGCTGTCAGCCCGCACCCACACGGTGCGAGCGCGAGCGCGCACCGCAGACCGGATAAGCCTGAGCGCAGGTGTGCCGCACAAAATCGTCTGATCGACGTGCCGAGTGCGCTGATCTCGATGACCTTCGCCAGCCTTTCGATTCGCCCCGGATACCATCTCCGCTACCAACCTATTCCTTCTGATCCTGCGCCTTCCACCATCGTTTCTGCCTCTTCGGAGGACAGTGAAAGTTGTTCGCTGACCCGATCTTCCGTCGCGTCGGTCGACGCTAAACTCTTTCGACTTTCCGATGGCATCGACGAACGAATCGCGGGAGTGGGAGAGAATTCGCTTGTCAAGATTTTTCGTGCTGCGAATCGGGTCGCGCAACTTCTCGAGAGGGTGCCGGTCGCCATCGGTCCTGACGCGCAAAGTTACTGTTAGGTGCTCGGACGATTCCTCGGCTGATTTTCGCCGCTCCCCCGATTCGTCCGTATCTTGGGAGTCGCGCGAATCCCTTCCGCTGGTCCGGGTGATGAATCGGGTATCGTTCGTCGTCCACGAGGCTGACTGCGCCCACCTCCCTCGCTCGACATTAGCCACGAGACTACTCCATCAACCGCGCCACAGACCGTACGACCGTGTGTCCGTGAAACTTCTCCGCTGACTCGTTTTCTTCCCCCGGGACGGGAATGGTCATTTCCACATTTTCGCGCCTCCGACTTTCGGCAGAATGGCCGGAACTTCTGCGTGCTTGATCATCGTCGACGTTGCAGCGAACTTTGAAAACACGATGGGCGCGACAACGTCGACGCGAAACGATTTCTCAGGTGCATTGGCTCGCTCGCGTCGCGCCGCGCCGATTCGGTCCGATCGCATCGCTCGAATCGATTCGTCCGGTGTTCGGATGTTCGAGGGAAAGGGAATGGCGATATCCATAGAGTCTTATTATCCCAGGATGGGGCAGTAAATGAGGCACGGCGACTCTTCTCTGTTTCGCTGCGTAAGCACGAAGCATCGCAGAATACTCGGGCATTAGGCGGAGGAGAACCGCGCGCAGATTCTGAGAATGCATATAATTAAGCACGCTGCATCTCCAGAGAATCCTGTGTACGTGCGTGCGTCCAGCTTTGTGTGGTG
This sequence comes from Macropis europaea, assembly GCA_916610135.2. NCBI lineage: Eukaryota > Metazoa > Arthropoda > Insecta > Hymenoptera > Melittidae > Macropis > Macropis europaea. Next base: position 27,513,373 of record OU744344.1, read on the forward strand.
ACTCGTTCGAGAGGCATCGCGCTCGTGTGTGCCTTATATAGATACACATAAATATATATGCCTAGCCATCGTTGGTCCCTCTACCCCCGGCGAACCTCTCAGCCCCTCGCCCCCTCCTCTTCCACCCCTGTGCCCCCCGTGCCCCCGTCTCACAACCCTGCTCTCTTCTTCTCTCTCTCCCCCTTTTCTTGCCCCGGTGATCTATGTATCAGCCTGTGCTCGCCGAACCGGGCAACGCGTGTCCGTCCCCCTCGTGTGCTTACTTTATTATCGGGGCTCAAATGAGAATTTATGCAGACATAAACGCTCGTGTCAGCAGCATGCCGCGTAGGTGGGGAGACACACCGTTGAACAGGCATCTGTCACCCTCTGTGCTCTGCCCGGTCCGCCTTCGAGACGATACCACCGAGGCTTTTTTTGAGAACCACGCGAAATTGAAAGAATCCTCCCGCCGGATGAAACGAACCTCCGCACTCTCTTTTTTGCCCGGACACTGGTTCCCCTGGAATCCCGGATTCTCGATCGATCGCTCGATCGATCGGTCGGTCGAAACCTCGTCGATGAACGATTTTTACGCGACAGGACGAAACGTGCTATCGGCTTAAGGAGGGCAGTATCCTCGACACAGCGAACCGTGGCCCACGCGCGATCCCCCTTTAGGCTCGTAAATAAGTGAAACCTACGAGGATACGTCGTAGTCGACTCTTATGTAAATAAATAAATGTTTCACGAAAAAAAAACGTGTATTCCCTCTCGCGATGAATCATCGTAAAAGTGTCCGCCCGTTCGCTTTATTCCACCGGAGATCTTTCCTGGAACGAACGTAATGATCCCTACGATCAAAACACAATTTACCTCCTTATCCTGTCGGGAGGATTTTAATAAGCGCGTCGCGTCGCGTAGTCGGGAAATACATATTAACGGCTCCGGAGATAGTGCTTTTGCATGGTTGCGCGCCTCGCCTCTGACTCGAAGCTGCAGACGCGTCCAACAAATCCAAAACATACCGAGGAATATTTGTGACGGTAACGACCGAGACTTTAAACTTCATTTTCCGCGGTCATCGATATCGACATCTCGTGCTGGATCGATGTGGAAATCGAAGGCGCCGCAAATCGCTTGTACCGTGTCATCGGCAACGCTCATCAACGCGCTGCAACTCCGAAGAAACGAACAACAACAGCGTCACATTCCCCTTTCAAGATATTTCATATTCATACGTACAGCCGCGAGACAAATATTATCTCGTTGAACGCGAGTACGGTGGGATCCGGAAAAAAAAAGGTGGGTCGATAAATTGAAACGCAGGGACGGGAGTGCGTTCCGTTTATCTTTCAAATTATGCGAAACGTAGTCGTTGCTCGTTATTAATTAAAAGGACGAGCGTAAATTTATTCCGGGGAGGCTTTGCGCCGATATTTCAATATCGGCACGATGATATATTTGAAAGCGTGTTTTCCTTTTTTCCGATTATCCGTTCAATATCAGCGCTGACGTAAAATGTATCATCACCGGACGGAACGGAAGGAACGGCACCGCCATCACGCATCCGAAAATTAATCGGCGTGGGCGCAGCCGATAACGAATGGTGTTCCCGCCAAACGGCCAGTATATTTTACTTTGGACTCCGGTGTCTGTTATTTTGCGCGCATTCTAGCTGTCCGGCAGCACGATTTACTCCCAGACTCGATCAGAAATTCTCGACTACCCTGGATGGACAAATACCCGCGAATCCATTAAAAAATTGCCACGTCCCGGTGAATTGTCTTTTAATTGAAATTGATCTGTGCTGCGACGCGATATTATCCTTCGGTTTTCCTCCGCGAAATATTGAACGTTGTTTCCGCACATGGCATACTTTCTTCCGATGCACCGGCCGATCAAGAACTGCTCCACCGATATCCGGCTGCCTACGCCAATGCGCTCATTCATGTGCATATTTACGAACTCGCATACGCTGCACGCATCGTCTATGAAATACCTACTGTGCGCGTGCCATTACGTGCCGTCTATCCTGCGAATCGACTGTTCATAATTCGTATCCTATTGTCTGATTCATAGCGTAGCTGGCGCGCATGAGCGAAGGCTCGTTGCCAGTTCGTCGTTTCAACTGGCATCGTTAAATAGAGAATTTGAAACGCGCGGGCAGCGTCAATGGCATCGAAAAGCGCGCATCGATCGATGAGAGTAATCGGTGCGACTGCTTGAAAAACCCGTGCGGACAGGTCGTGCGAGTCCGAATTGGTTGAGATCGAGTGTTCATAAGGGGTAAAAAAATCGATAAATAGTCGGCGAGAGTCATCGAGGTAATCGAGGTTGCGTGATGGACAGTGAGCGCACCACTGCGGAGTGAATCGGAGTCGGTGCGGACGACAGGTGGCGTTAGGATCGAAGGTTGCGCGTCGTTTTCCGCCATCTTTAGTTGACGGATCCGTGGCAAGAAAGGCGAAGAGGTCCGTGCGGAGAAGAGAAGAGAAGAGATAGGTGGTTCGCGAGCGTCGGGGGCAAAAGGGAAATTGCTGGATCGAGCGTAAGGTAGTGAGTCATTCGTGTGGTTGTACGAGCTTGATTCACGAAATCGCCTGCGGTCGATCCTCGCGACACGGTAAGCACGGTAGAATCATTCGTCGTCGCCGTTCGCCATTACGTCCAGCGACGGGGGGAAAAATTGTCATTTCCGTGACGGCAGTGTTTACGCTGGGTGTGTCAAAGTGTTCCTTCTCTCTCTCCTTTTTCCATAGTCCCGTCTCTGTTCCACCAGCGAACCGAAGCTCTTCAGCTTTCTCTCTCTCGCCCCTTCTTCCGCTCTCTGCCCGTGGATCCTCGGAAAATGGTGATGCATTGCATTCTCGGAGCCTTTGTTGTGCCGCACGCCCACGCGCGTCCCTCTGCCCTCCGCGTTCCTTCGGAAATCGTTCGCGCCTCGTACGCTGCCCTCTGATTTTCTCTTAGCCGAATCGACGCGTTCTCTGTGCTCTCAGCTCCTTCGGTGTTTCTCCGACAGCTACGCGAACGGAAGAGGTGTGAGAGCACGAAAGATTCCTCTTTCGATCGTGCCCACATTCCGTGCGCTCGCTCGCATCCTCCGTCCATTCTTCGCGAGATCGGTGCACTGACCCTACGCGCGTCTCCTCTCGTCCCGTCTCGTCTCGGCTCGGCTCGGCTCATCTCTGCTGAGCTCAGCTCAGCTCAGCTCAGCACAGCTCAGCGTCTTCCGCTACGAAACACGAAACCAGTCCACTTCGCCGTGTGAGATTCAACGCTTTCTTTTTTTCTTCGCCGCTGTTACGCCACGCCATTGGACGTCTCGTACGATGTTCTTACGTTCGTGTGCACGCGTCGCGCTACGATGACAAGAAACGCGCTCCAAGCGTCAGCTTTTGAACGCACTCTCAATTTTTCTTTGCATGCTCGATCGCTCTGACGCGTCTCTACCGCGTTTCGTTGCTCCTTCAGCGACTCGCGGCACTGTACGGCACAGACGTCACCCAACAGGTATACATTTATACTTTTTCTGTGTCACAGGTTTGGACGGACTCTCCCACAGGAGCCATGAGTTACCAAATGTCCTCGAATCAGTCCAGACCCAGTAAGTATTTGCACTAACAGTAGTAGTAACTGTGTAAAGCGTTTCCCTCTCGTATAACTGTACGCCATTGATCTCTTAGTGTCTCATGGAAATTATCAAGGCCCGGGTGATCTACCCATGGGCTCCGCCAAGGAACAGACATTGATGTGGCAACAAAATTCTTACATGGGGGACTCGGGAATTCATTCTGGCGTCGTCACTCAGGCGCCCTCCTTGTCTGGAAAGGAGGACGATGAGATGGAAGGGGATCAGCTGATGTTCGACTTGGATCAAGGGTTCGCTCAAGGATTTACTCAAGATCAGGTCGATGAAATGAATCAGCAACTCAATCATACCAGATCTCAACGCGTCAGGGCAGCTATGTTTCCAGAAACGTTAGAAGAAGGTATAGAAATACCATCTACTCAGTTTGATCCGGCGCAACCTACCGCCGTGCAAAGATTGGCGGAGCCAAGTCAGATGTTGAAACACGCAGTTGTCAACTTGATAAATTATCAAGATGATGCAGACCTTGCGACTCGTGCAATACCAGAATTAATTAAGTTGTTGAACGACGAGGATCAGGTTGTTGTGTCTCAGGCAGCGATCATGGTTCACCAGTTGTCCAAAAAAGAAGCGTCCCGTCATGCCATCATGAACAGTTCTCAAATGGTAGACGCGTTGGTTCATGCCATTTCACACAGCAACGATCTTGAGTCCACGAAAGCAGCGGTCGGGACTCTACACAATTTGTCTCATCACAAGCAAGGTTTGCTGGCTATTTTCAAGAGCGGCGGTATACCTGCTCTGGTAAAACTGCTGAGCTCCCCCATGGAATCCGTTCTCTTCTATGCCATAACCACTTTGCATAATTTACTGTTGCATCAGGAAGGCTCAAAAATGGCTGTTCGCCTCGCGGGGGGTTTACAAAAGATGGTTGCTCTTCTTCAACGTAACAATGTAAAGTTTTTAGCTATAGTGACGGATTGTCTGCACCTCCTTGCATTCGGCAACCAGGAAAGTAAATTAATTATACTGGCTTCTCAAGGACCAGTAGAGCTCGTACGCATTATGCGTTCGTACGATTACGAGAAGTTATTATGGACAACCTCCAAGGCCTTGAAAGTGTTATCCGTTTGTCCTAGCAATAAGCCGGCGATAGTGGAAGCCGGCGGCATGCAGGCACTCGCAATGCACTTCGGTAATCCGAGTCAGCGACTCGTCCAGAATTGTTTGTGGACGCTGCGAAATTTGTCCGACGCTGGCACCAAAGTCGACGGATTGGAAGGTTTGCTGCAGAGTCTGGTACAAGTTCTCAGTTCCACCGACGTGAACGTCGTCACGTGCGCCGCTGGTATCTTGTCAAATCTCACTTGTAACAATCAACGAAACAAAGTAACGGTGTGCCAAGTGGGAGGTGTGGATGCCCTCGTCCGCACCATCATGGTCGCCGAGAGTCGAGAGGAGATCAGCGAACCCGCTGTTTGCGCGCTTCGTCATTTGACGTCGCGCCACGGAGAGGCAGAAATGGCACAGAACTCTGTCCGCCTAAATTACGGAATTGAGGTCATAGTGAAACTTCTTCATCCATCTTCGCGTTGGCCACTCCTCAAGGCGGTCATTGGATTGATCCGCAACTTGGCACTTTGTCCTGCGAATCACGGCCCGCTTCGCGATAACGGAGCAATTCATCATCTCGTTAGGCATTTGATGCGTGCTTTCCCCGAAACACAGCGGGTAAGAAGCGACCATTTCTTCACCACGTATTGTACTTCTGCCAACGTTCGCCCAAACAAACAAATCATCTTTTTCCTTCTTGAAATAGCAACGATCATCCGTGGCGAGTACCGGAAGCCAGCAAACATCGGGCGCGTATGCGGACGGTGGTGTGCGTATGGAAGAAATCGTAGAGGGCACTGTGGGTGCGCTTCATATTCTCGCGAGAGAATCGCACAATAGGGTCATCATCAGATCACAGAACGTGATTCCGATTTTCGTGCAGGTTCGTAAATCTGGTTGATCCTTCGCTCTTTGGCTCTTACGGATGGACTGTCAAATACATCGATTTCGTGTTCGCAGCTGTTGTTTAACGAGATCGAGAATATTCAACGCGTGGCAGCCGGAGTACTTTGCGAACTTGCCGCCGACAAAGAAGGTGCTGAGATGATTGAACAGGAGGGTGCTACTGCTCCTTTGACGGAGCTGCTTCATTCTAGGAACGAGGGTGTCGCGACTTACGCGGCTGCAGTATTGTTCCGCATGAGCGAGGACAAGCCACACGAATACAAGAAGCGACTCTCCATGGAGTTGACGAACTCTTTGCTCCGCGAGGAGACCCTCTGGAACAACGCTGATTTCGGGATGGCTCCAGATCTACAGGTACTGTGACTCGTTGTATCGATGCATGTGTCGCTTCTGCCGTGGCTAAATTTATTCATTGATCAACACCTTGTAACATCGGCGTACTTTTGTCCTTCTACTCCAGCGGCATTTCCTGCTGCTGTAAGAATCACTATTGTATTCGCACCTTGTTATTAGCTTTCGAATAGATTTTAGGAATCGGTACAGCACGAAAACCTGAGGTAACCTACAGAAGAGTGTTTGGGATTGGTTACATCGTGTTAAGTAAATTAAGCCACGAGAACTTACGTCATAGTTTTTAGTATTCATATCTGACTAGTACCAGGTACTTGTACATGTAATCTTCCCCGCCATGTAAGTTTAGCAATGTATACCTAGATAGTTTGCCCAAGTGAATGTCGATATCCATTATTCCAGTTCGCACAACTTAGGTACGTTCCACGTAAATGCGTTGAAAGAATCGCGAAAGAGAAAGAAATCGGATGAAGCATAGAAATGTGATTTTCGAAGGAGAAGAGAAAGAAAAAGAAGAAGGGGATTTTGAAATCGTACCGATCGATATCATATTAACAACTTTGATGCACATGTTAACGAGTACCGTTCATCTTGACGCTTCAGCTTTGACACCATTCCATATTTCATACACGTTGATAAACCCGAGTCTAACGTAATATGTAGACGCGAAGGGCCGGGTTCGTGCCTAATGGAGCAATGGAACCTGTAATAGGTGTACAGCAATGAGTTTCTTCTGACCCTCAGTTTGCAACGTTACGTTATGCATGAGAATGCGTTTCACCCCCTACAGGCTGTGTAACAAAAATCGCGATCACTTACCAACAACTCGTCTCTCACATACACGTTACATATCGTCACGTCTTTCTATCTCATCGCCTGTAAACTCTAATTTGCTACGCGACTTGTATCGATGATACTACGCGACAAGTATCTCGACGCATACTCTTGCCGGGGTGTTAAAGACACACCTGCAAAGGAAGATACGTTTTGTGTTGATCTGAGCTACCTAATCTTCAGGACATGCTTGGCCCTGATCAAGGCTATGATGGTATGTATGGACAAGGACCCCCTAGCGTACACAGCAGCCACGGAGGTCGAGGGTATCAGCCGCAAGGTAAGTCACGAGCGTTATCATTTCTATCCGATTAATCCGCTTCCGAAACGATCGATACGATTCAGGGAACGTAGATGGATTTACAAAGTTTCTTTGGTGTTCGGTATTAACGGTGTCTTTTCGGGAACATATGTATCTATTGAGAATTTGTTCGAGAAACACGCGTGTTGTTCCTCGTTCGCGCACCGAGAAGAAATTGGTATGGTAACGTCTTTTTCTCTTTTCTACTTCTACTCGGTGAAATGCTCGATACTCGATAACCCCTCTTCTTGTTAATATTATCGATCCGATGAACAGGCAGAGAGCAATGCATTTAATTCTGTGTTATTTTAACAGCAGCTTAACCCACGGACTTATATTAAAATACAGGCTATCAACAGTATCTCGCAGTAACATAGGTGACACTCAGCTCTTACGTACTGTTCTGTGCTTTATTATTAATAACCGCTAACTGTTTCTCTACACGCTTCTTATTCTTTACACACGCTGATCATATCACGATCTCATTGTAACACACGTTTCACTGGTTTCTGTAAATATTACATGTAATGCACGTGCTGTGAATGCTTTTCCTTTCTAAACCGCAACAGATTTGTAGCGTTTTTCTATATCTTATCGTTCACGAATCTTCATGCATGGTGTATCCGTATCTTTATTATCTTTTCTCTAATTGAATGTACTTTATGGTGGAAAGAAGCATTGAAAAGTGTTCGTAAGTAACTAGATAAGGTGTTTTTTCGAGCGTGTGAACAGGACAAATCTCGTCTTTGAATATCGCGAATCTATTCGATCGCAGACCGATACAACTCATATTTTTAGATCCGTCTTTGTTTGTTCTTTTGTGTTTGTTCCTTTCCATTCGTCTCTGGTACAATATGTCTCGCGGTTACTTGTACTTACGTATACGTAGTACATCCTGGTGTCGTCGGATGCTCACCTCTTGCCGGTTCACTTTTAAGAGTTTCATTGTGCTTTTACGTCGTGTCGCTTCAAAGACGTTTTTTTTATCGCAGGCAAGGATTTTCATTTCTGTTTGGTTCGCGAAAAGTAACAGAGAATGGTTTTTCCCACGCGAATACGGTGTTTCGCGAGTACTTTGCATTGAAAACATTCTGGCAGAATCTTTGCAGTGTAGTTATTTCGTGTCGATGAACGTAGCAGCCTGAATCAGGAAGAGACAGTGGGCTGATCGTTAATTTTGTGTAAAACAGGTTATGACCAGATACCAGTAGATTCGATGCAAGGGTTGGAAATAGGTGGAGGGTCGACATATGGCGCGATGGACACTATGGACGTAGCGCACGAGGGTGACCTGAGTTTCGATCATTTAGAAGAGCTTCCTGCACCGCCGCAAGATAATAACCAGGTCGCCGCCTGGTACGACACCGATCTCTGAAACCATGCCAGCACCAAATCTCGTCGGAGAAACGGACTCGTGAGGCTCTTATAAGTAATTTTAATACAGACTAGTAATCGTCGTTTTACTCTCACCCTGTATCGATCGAGATCGAAAGAATTTCAAAACACGTACACACGCGCGTGCGTGCGCACGCAACACACACACACACGTACACACATATACACGAATAGAAGAAGCGTGGAACACGAGAGGTTCCTACGTACATAAATACGACACGGATGATCGCATCCAATACCGAGAAAGCACGTGCAACCAGTACGCAAATACCATATACAGATGCATAAAAACGAAAGAGACAGAGAGGGAGAGAGAGAGAGAGAGACAACTAGAGCGCGGAACAACTAAGTTTGTTTTTACGCGAAAGAGACAGGGTACGAAAACGTGTTACGCGATCACTGCAGCGTCGAAAATAAACTGCATTGATTCCTAGAAATATGAAGTCGGTTATGCTATATACAAATATATATATATATAAAAAAGGGTATATATATATAAATATATATATATATAACTTACCAATGTCGTACCTTAGATATTTGTAATAAAGAAAATATAGACGAACTTTGGGCTGTTATCGTGAACGCGAGGTCATCGTTGCCGGTGGTCGAGAACGAGATACGTTCGTCGAAGACATCGAAACGACAACACCTCGACTTCGCGCTCGATAACCTCCGTGAATTATAAGTAAACGGCATCGATTTTATACCTTCCCTTTTTTTTACGTATCTTCGAAATTGTTAACGCGTCGAGAGAATGATATGCGACGTTTAATATCGTAGCTCTAAGAATCAGGGTGAGAAAATGTTGAACGTGCGAGACAAACAACACGTATTTTAATGTCTGTCAGTATTTTTATTTAATGCGTCGTTCGTACGAACCGTATCGCAAAGCATTTCCGACACAATCGTTACACGAACGTTTAATTTCTGCAACTTCAGGAGCGTTTTCACGCGCGCGCGCGGGCGACCAGTATCGGATTCGTTCTCGCCGATCGACTCGAATCGATTCTCTTTATTTTAGGGACCATTCTCTTTCACGCGTCGAACATCACCGATCGATTCGTTCGCTCGATCACCGAATGGCAGCTGAAGCGGACCGACGAACGACGAACAATCGCATTATACGTATTTTTTGTACGAGTGTTCATTGCATTTCACGACTGTACCCATCCGTACGTCGGTATTCGATACAAATCTCGGAGAGAGATTCCCAATCGACCTCTTTCAGCCGACTGTTGTTTATTTTTTACCGTGTCGCGTGACAGCATAATGCCAAGCAAACTTGACTCGGGCCAAGTGTTGAGGTGTGCGAGATGAAAAAAGCGGGGTCTAAAGAGTGACGTGAACGCAATGAAATGTTCGTTTGTTGAAATCATTTTCTCGGTACACATCGGTGGACCGACGAATGTTATGTTGGGCTTGCTTCCCGCGACGAAGCAGAATTTATTTTTCTGCGCAGCCTGTATTTTTCCACGAGAAACGAATCGAAGATGCGTGGGAACTCGATCTCGGTTACGGGGATTTGTCGCGCAGTTCGATTCTCGGAATTCGCGAAAATCGATCGAGATCGTCTCCTCGTGTAGGTTGGGAGCAAGCGAGCGTCGTTCTCCGCTGCCTGGCGAACAAACGGCACCCTGACATCGGCGGGATTTCGGTTTCGCCGAAAGATTCGATCGAGCATTTCTGCCCTTGAAAACGTGCCCGCGGAAAGACGAAAGTACTCGCGATTTCGATGCGCGTCGACTTACAAAACGCATAGCGTTACGACCGTGAAGGTCGCGGAGGAAACTTTTGTCAGAGTTCTCACGGTCAAACGGATACCGATCGCTTCGATCACACGTACAGACGGACGCGCATCGGCTGTGCATTTTTGCTCGTCGCTCGTCACCGATATTTTGACAAGGTAAAGGGAGCGATCGTTGTCGCGCGTCGACCGGAGAGAAAACGCATTGCCTGACACTGTCGATTGCCTGAGTAATCATTAATATCATAGATCTCCTCCGAAACTCGTGAGTCTGTCGGATTGCAAAGAGCGACGACCTATTTATACCGCTAACCCCGAAACGATAGTATCATTCTCGAGTATCAGTGAATTACAATCACGTATAAATATAAACGAATATCAATGAACTTTCGCATTACGTATTTTACAGGGTAGTTATACTTAATTTTTATGATTATCATTAAACGTAGGTACGCAATCGCGGCGGTACGGTGCATCGTAGTGTGCCCTGTATGCGCCTCCGATCGCTGTCGATGTATTAGACCTAAGAGAGAGACACGTAATTCGTACACACCATGTATATGTATCGTTTAATTGTCCATACGAATAAACTGAACGATTAAGTACTCGAATAGCATCGAACGTTCCATTTTCTCCCGTACTTTCCTTTCGTCGTCTGGGGGAGGGGGGTGTTGTCTGTTCAACCGGCTCGCGATAGTCGGCAGAATAGAAAACGTGCGTACGCGTGGTACGTCGGTTGTCGGGAGTGCGACAGACACGAGGTCAGAACCTTCTTGGGATTCTCGACTCTGGATGTGGAAAATAGCAGGTTCGTAGGAACGCTTCGAGACACCGTATAAGTCTGTTCCAGGCCAATTCGTTCACGCGACCGATCTTACGAGTTTTCTCGCGTCGAATCGTTCTCGATCGAATCTCGGAATACCGTAAACGGTTTAAAAGCATGGATGGGGTAGCTGTTTCGCAGGCTATTCGTCGTACATGGAAACACGCGTTACGGGAACAGCGCGGTGCGCGTCGAGGGAAATTCGATTTTGCCGCGTAAACTGAACCCGGGAAGGAGACGATGAGGGTGGGGGTGATGGCTCAGGGGATTCAGATTTTTCGGTAGGAACGAAATGGAATGGAGAGAAGAGGAAAAAGAGAAGCGGTAATGTGCATGCAAATGCATAGAATTAGCTCGGGCAAAGAAACGGTATAGGATGGGGGGGCGGGGGAGAAGGGCGCCTGTACGTTCACCACCGGGTCATTAATCGACGGTCGTCCGCCGAGCGGCGCACATTCGTGCGTGTACCTCGCTATCCGAAGGTTCGGCTATCGCGCGTTAACGGTTACTTCTTTCTGTGACACGAAGAAAGAGGATCGCCTTGAGAAGCGCTGCCAGAGTGTGAAAGGCCAGCGCAGCGTTGAAACGGGGAAACGCTTCCGGTGCGACGAACAGCTGTCGCCCAGAATACTATTTCGAGTGAAACGAAACGGTGATGTTGCAGAAATCTCAGTGAATATCGCGCGCAGCCTTGACAAATGAAATGCATCTGTGACACTGTGGAAGAACGGACGAGGAAAAGTGGATCGTGCGGTGACAGAAACAGTGGTGGAATCGACGTCTCGACTTTGCGAGGGAATCGAGAGAACGAAAAGCAAAGGTATGTTCGATGATCACGCGACCACCTTCAGCCGGTGTAGGATTTATATTTTGCCCCATTTGCGGATCGACCCATTTCTGCCTGCCTCTCTACATTCTTTGTCGGTCAAACTTTCCGTCTCTCGAAACCTTTTACCGTTCGTTTTGCGCATGCCGCGCATCGCGCGCGCTACAAACCCACTCCGAGCTCGCGTGTCTTTCAAATTCTCTGCGCCGCGCCGCGCCGACTTGATCATCCTCCGTATATACGTACGTAGCACGGTAAACGATCGTCGTTTTCGTAACAGACGCGTACCGACCGCTTGTTCGTAATTGAAATCGACACCGTTCGAACGCGCGGCGTTAACATCGATCCGCAAGCTACCCTTGAAATTCGATGCTCCGCCGCGCCGCTGGAATCGAATAAAAATGTAACGTGTAACATGGAGCTAAAGTTCATTGACGGTCGCTCGTCTCCGAGCCCCAGCAAGGGGCTGGTGGCGTTATCCGACCTCTGGAATCCAGATTTATACCAGTTACCCTTGAAAGTTGTCCAGCAGGAGCGGTTTCGGGGACAGCCGAATTCCTCGAAACAGGTTAACGCTAAAAACACGCTTTATTTTCTGAAGTTTTTTTTATTCCGCTTGAATTCGAACGTGACACGAATTTCTGCTTCGTCTGTTTTGAGTTCGCAATCCCCGAGGCGCTATTTGTGCGGGGCTACCGCAGCTCGCGTGCACACAGCCGAACCGGTAATCGCGAGAAAGTGCACTCGTACCGATTTCGCGTTTCATCTGGCCCGAGATCATGGGAGCAAGGATCGAACGCGAAGCGGTGTTCTCAACGCTTCATCGACTTATCCGGATCACGAAATGCAATTGCTGGAAAGCCAACAGACCTGACTGCGATCACCACGGGGATCGGGCAACGGTTCGATCGTTGTTCGGGACGTGGCTCTTGTTCATTAGCTCGAATTTCAGAATCGCTTTTTTCCTAATCCTTCCTTCGGCCCGGCGTGGATGAGCATGGCCCGGTGAACCGAGACTGTCGCGTCGCGACGCTGAGCGCCGCTTCGTGTCGCGTCGTGCAGAGAACCGGTAATGACGTGAAAGTGCATCCAGGAGCGAGCTGGCGAGCTCTCCGTTCCCCTGCCACTCGAGAACAATCTCTTGCCCCGTAGCAGTCCGCCTCGACTTCGAGTCAGAGAAATTGTTCCTCCGCCATCGAACCGTTTATCTAGCCCGAACGCCGAGCGCCGATCGCCTCGCCCGATTTTCCTCGCCTCCTTTCCTATCCGACTCGAGCGCGAACCTCTCGTTGCAGCTGCCCGCGCTATTCTCCTGCACCTGTCGCTCGCAAGCGATTCCAGCTCCTCGTACGTTTTCGGCTGAACGTCAAGATTCGCGGTTTCGTCTCTTATTCATCCACCGTATTCCTCCTTGCGAAAGGTTGTGCAGGCTCGACCTGGAAGAATAATTCGTGCGCTTCGGAGAAAACACGGTGTAACTTTGTCAGTCGTTTCAAGGAGACGCGAGGAAGCTGTGGCAGTGTCAAGTGCTGCTTTTGAATCAGGTTTCGAGAGATCGCGTTCCTCCGTCTCGCAAACGAGTCTTTGTCTCGTAACAGCGCGGCAGAGAATTTAGCAATAGGAAAATCGTTGATGCGTTGAGAGGACTCGGTGGCGCACGTGCGTCGAACGTAATTCCTGTTCTTGTTTACGCGCAGGTATCCAGTGTCGTGCGGCCGAAGCGGAAGCAACGTCGACGAAGAACTTTTTCGGTCATATCGGGTCCGGTGTACGGAAGAAGCTGGTGGACGGGTAGATTCGGTAGCAGGATGATGGTATTGGTGCGCGTGCACGGGGCAAACGCAGCGGAGGATCATTGATGGAGCAGAAAGAAATCGTCGGACCGGCTCGAAGATGACCGTCGCGATGGAACACAAGCGGAAGAGCTCGTGGGATTCGAAGGTGAGAGAGAGAGGGAGAGAGACGAATGTGGCGCACTTTCCCCCTGGCAGCATGCGCTTTCCTCGTTACGATCTCGCTCGAGTTTCGCGGTTAATTAAGCGGTTGGCCTCGTGTGAAATCACACGTGGAAGAAAACGTAAGATCGAAGAGAAGCGACTGACGGACGTTGACGCGAGCAGCCCATTGTGTCTGCTGAAAGCGTAGCGCAGGAGAGTCGACCGATATTCTCGACCAGGTTTCTCGGAGAGTTCAGCATCGACTCTCGGTTCGAGAGGAGAAGGTTCGACAGTGGAAAGAGGAGATCCGCGAAGAAATCGTTAGGTGACGATGCCGCGTGGGTCGTTTCTGCGGTTGCGTTGCACGCGGTCGTCAGCAAAATGACTTGCGACAAGCCGAACGATCGCTCGTGCAAAACGGCGAATCCCCGTCGACGCGCGAGGATTCTACCCGGAGGACGTGGGTCGAGATGCGTCGTTTCTTCGCAGACGCATCGACCTTGTTCTCCATTGACCCCGAATGGAGCACGACGCCGAATACCTACGCGCTCGGCGAACAACTGGGTTGACTCGAATAACGAACGATACATCGGGATTGGCCTGGGTTGGGCCGCGTCATCCGCTCTCTTCTCGATACCGTTATTTTCCTACTAACGCCCAATCACGCGATTGCCATTCCACTCGAATACGTGATGATCGCATTTATCGCGTGCTTCCCGCCTGATCTACCCGGATTTCGACGTTCATTCACCGTTTCGCTCGGCGCTGCGTTCGGGTTCGATGGATGAGGAGAAGCGAATCTCGTTCCGAAAGGGGAATTCCTCCGACCGACGAAAGAAGATTGCCCTTCGCTGAGAGATAAGCGGCGGACCGATAAGAGACGGCAGCTCCTCAACGAGTACCGTGTTGCGTGCTCGTCCCCGCGCATGCTTCCCTACGCGGACGCGTATCGGCGGCTCAAAGCGAGCAGAACTCGTTCCTAGATTCTCGCTCTTTTGGAAAGGTACTCAAACGTTTGGAGTAACGGTAATAACGGTCAAGAAAGTCACGAGGAACTGGGCGAGCCAATGGAACACGGTAGATTCTTTCGTCGGGTCGTTGACCCCGTTTCTTTCCGCAACAGACGTCCGTCCGACGTTCATCTTTATCCGTGACAACGGACGAACGAAATTCGCGGATCGGAAGCTCGCGATAAAGATTCGACGACGCGCGGATGCACTCGACGCGGATCGATCGATTTTACGGGCCGTTTTCACGATCGAACGACCATCGTTCGAGCGTATTTCAGCGAAATCGGAACGATAGAATCGGCCGACCGTCCGCGTAGCCAAGAACTTTCACGAAAGCACCACCTATGGAAAACACATTTCTAACACGCCGTAACGGTCGATTTTTCTTCATCAGAGAGTCGTTGACCGTGTCCATTAACCGAACCGTTCTCGACCGGCCCGAACGCGCATCTTAATCTTCTCGTCCGATCTTTCGTCGTTTGCTCGCTGACATTGAATTCTACTTTCCAACTCGATGCGTTCCGATACGATCTGATCGCTTTCAGCGCGGAATAATGTCCTATCAGCGAAATCGTCTTGAAATCATTCGTTCCGTTCCGTTCCTTTTCGAGTTTCTCTCGAAGTCGCTTTGTATCCTGTGTCACCGATTTTCATTCTCTGCCCACGGATCGCTCGACGTCTTTCGTCAGAAAGTCGCCGTTCCTTCTGCGAGAAAAGATCGAGCCTCTTGACCTTTTAGCCGCGTTGCTGCATCGCCGAGGAAAGAATCGCTTTTGCCAATCATCCGTTCCCAGATTTTCATTGGGACCGTATAATTTCGTAGCCGCGTATCTCCGGTGATTTATCGCGGACGATTAAAAACGGTACGATCGCATCGCGCAACCTCGGATCATCGGAGGAGCGTTTCCTGCGAAAACTCAAGGCAGAGGGACTATCGTCGAATCAGGTTGGAGGAATGCAAAGGTTTCGTGCTCAAACTTTCATTCGACTTTCGCAATATCCCCGCGCCATTGTTCGCCAAAGACACCCCTCGTGCCTCGATCGCGATCGCTTGCGTAACGCGGCAACAAAATCTCTGTTTGCTTTTAACTTCGATCGGCGAGCCCGATTCCCCGACGAATAGCTGACTCCCGATTTCTCGAGAAACTCGCCAACGGCTGTCGTCATGAAACGAACACGAGTCCGTGCGATCGAATCCGTTCCAGGTTCGCTCGGGCTCGTGCAAAGTCGAGACGAAAATCGAACAACGAGCCGTGCCTGCGACGTCACGGATGCCTGGTGAGATCGTATATCGCTTATTCGTTTAAACGATAACCGAGTAACGGTTGGACGGCTCCAGCCTGGACCGGAGCACGGAAGCGATCGGACGGGAACTTCTGGATAATATCTCATTAAGCTGCTATACAGAGCAGATATCTATCGGTAAACACCTCGCGGCTCCGCGTTGTCGTGCGCGTGACTGCAAACACGAGCATCGCGAATGGAAGCGTGGGACGTCGTCGGGTCTCGTGAGAAAACGAAATCGATCCTCGCGAATTCACTTTTACTCGGCGTTCCGACCTGTGACTTTTAATTCCCTTCGATGCAGCGCCGATAGCGGATTCCGGGGGGGAAGAGCCGACGTGGAACAAAGAGCAAGTTTAATGCGATCGAGGTAGGTTGTCGTCGCTGGAGGGGAAAAAGGGTGAAAAGTTAACGCGTGTTTCCCGCGTTGACGCGCTTCGAAGAACGCGGTGCACGCTCCTTTCCATTCACCGAGCGCGGCTGACTTTTCGATCGGAGTTTGACCGATAGTTTCGGCAACGATTCGAAGAAGAATCACGGGGGATCGTAGGAGGAAAAGAGATACGGAATCCTCGCGGAGAGCGTGTGCTGGGCGTAACATTTGAAGGAGAAGGGCGTAGGCCTCGCGGTCGCGGTGCACTCGCGGGAGACTCGAAGCACGAGGCGCGTCGCCCCGCGTCGGTGTGAGTACACGCGTGCATGTGGATCGGTGGCGAGACGATTACACGGACGCTTGCACGCTCGCGGATGCTCGCGTCACGGAAGATAAGCTGAGTGCACCCGAGGCTGAATGCATCCGATGTAAGTACGCGGATGAACGTGCGCTTGGTATCGTCTTAATCCGAAACAAGTTGGAAAGTTTTGAAAAAGCGCGAACGTAGATCGTCACTGGGTGGTTCTTTGGCTGTGACGCGCTTTGTGCGCTTTATTAAGATTTTTCATGGAATTTTAACCCTTTGACTGCTGTTGCCTCCTGCAAGCGCTTGACGAAGCCATTCACCGCGTACTATCGACGCGCATAGGCGTTAAATAGAATAGCTCATTACGTACTTCTGTGGCTCGACCGCACGCAGCGTTCGCTTCGTCTTCATGTAGTCCGCAGTCAAAGGGTTAATATACGGTTTTTTCTTTGCTCCAAGCAAACTAACAAAGTAGACGCAACGGTATAATTTATTTAACCTCTATTGCATCCGATTTTCTAGCCTTCATCTTACGACGAATTACGCACGCTGTGTGTGGCGTATATACAGGGTGCGGCCGAATAACATGCATAAGCGGACACGAGGTGATTCCTTATGAAAAAATAAGAACAAAATATGGAATAAAATTGTTTCATTTAAGGCTTAGTTTTCGAGAAAATCGAGTTTGAAAATCCGATGCGTACGTATGCTGTTACGGTTAACAAGTTACGATTCGTCGAGCAACGTATAACGCGTATCGTGTTTGTAAACAATGATGTGAGACTTCTTCTGGTATGTTATTTGCTTTAGCAGTTAGTTTTCGTTGATTTATCGCGTTATACGCGTTGTATAATTCACCACCGTGAATCGGTGGACTTAGGTCGGAAAACACAGTGGGTCGCTGTGCGGTGGCTGCTTGCATCGCTCTTAAGAAGCGTTTACCTGAGATTTCTGGACATAGTCGTTGCAATGGTAAAATATACAGGATGAGTTCGGACAGGTGGTACAGCCGGGCAGAAGGTGACTCTACATGTAAAAATAAGTAGAAAAAAGTAGTAACATTTTTTCGTTTGATTAAATCGAGTTTGAAAATTCTATCAAGTACGCGCGCACTTGACTATCTCTTCGGATAATGAGTCCGCTACAAATATTCTCTTTCGCTCACACTTTCATGCTCATTGCCCTCTGTAATGTTTACAAAAAAATGTAAATCCTCCGCAGCTATAAGAAAAAATAATACAAGCTTTCGATCAATTAACACGTCAAAATAATATAACATCGGTCCATGATTCTTTGATTCGAAGACCTAGGGTTTGTATTCGTCAATAGAGACGTCACTTTAAACTGTTCGTTCAATGATATAATGTTAATAATGTTAATAAATGCATTAGCGATACATTGGCATCTCTGATTTATTAGTACACACCTAAGACTGGAGATAGTCAAGTGCACGCGTACTCGATAGAATTTTCAAACTCGACTTTCTCGAAAACGGAGTCTCAAACGAAAAAACGTTATTCCTTTTTTTCTATTTATTTTTACATGTAGAATCACTGCCTGCCCGGTTGTACCACCCGTCCGGCCTCACTCTGTATACGCTTTGAATCATCGTGATATTTGACTGTCCAGAAATCTCAGTTTACAGGACAAAAGAGTAGCGTTTATGCCTCAACATGCGACGTCACGTCCGTGGCGGTGCTCGCGCGCGATTTCGTACTCCCCGCGTCGTGTAGCATATGCTTCGCTTCGAGTTTACTCGAGAACGAGCGGCCGCGTAAAATTGCGCGCGACTCGACCGGACTCGCACACCGATCCCTTACGCAACGCGTTATTTCGACGATTACCTTGCAATTTCGATCGCGAAACATTTACCGCGTAACCGATGCTCGATCCCGATTTGCTTCGTCGCCGATCGATGTGGCTCGCGATCGGGCCGAGGCCCGTTTCATTCCACCTGAAAACTTGCACGTTGCTCTCGATTTTGCATTCCCCTTCGCTCACGATCAACGCAACAAACCGACTCCGCAAAGCACATTTTCGAAGCGGACATCGAGCGAGACGACGTTTGTAATTAGCGAAACGACACGATTGTTTTCAGAGCCGCATCCCCGCGCCGCGCCGGTAATCTTCGTTTCACCCGTGAGGCGGAAGCACGAGGATCGTTGATACCGGTCGTGCCGAGAAATCTCTGTAATGCCTGCTTTTTCGTGCCTGAACGAATCGAATAGCGAAACAGGAGAAACAAAGGATGTTTCTCGAGTCGCGAGAAATCATCGTGTCCACGAATGCCTCCGACGCGTCGCGGCTGGCGATTCTATCGTTCCTTCGTAACGATAAGTTTTCGATGAAATCGATTTTCAGATCTCGGTCAGCACGGTGAGCACCAGAAGATTCAGTCGAGCAGGAACTCCGAGCTCGATTCTCTCGTCGGACAGCGACATTCGATTCACGAGGAAACTCGGCGGACAATATCGTTGCGGATGCTGCGTCTTGGCTGCGTTTCTCTTCTTCCTCCTGTTTTCGGGGGTCTCCATATACCTCGGCTGTAAGTATTACATCGCTCGTGTAGTTCCTCAACCGAACGACACGGTTGATGCGGAGCGCGATCGATGGTCGCGGGTTCGTCGAGCAGAAAAAGATCGCTCGGCCGAGGAATTTTCAGCGCGCGAAACGTTTTCTTCTTGCGCTTTCTCCGCGGCCTTTTGGACCGTGGATCACCGTCAATGAAATAACTGCACGGTTAACCGACGATCGACGGTCTGGCGGGCGTGAAATCACTTGGAAACACACCGATCGTTACGAGGGATGGACGAGTTCACGGTGGCTGAACGACTCGCGAAGCGTACGGGCCGATCGACGGTTTCCTTCGTTCTTTCTACCTCCAAATTCTTTCGGGTTTCTTCGTGAACGCGTGCACTTCACCTTGAGACTGCGTTCGATCGCATGGGAAACGCGTGAGTGAAAAGTGACGCGCATGAAGGGACGGCTTCACTCCGATTCGTGCGCACGAGCTCGTTCTGTTCGAACGTGAACAACGGACGGTACAGGCGCGATGAGAGGACCGACGGTGAGGGGAAGGGGAAGGTTAAGGGTTACCCAACCGATGGACAGATTTTGACAGGTTCGCATAAAACGATGAGAGAGGAATGAAAGCAACGCGAGGAGAGAAGCGCGCCAAAGATAGTCTGATGGTCAGCGACAGACACGCTCGACGGACTGACTCGCGAGGAAAACAGGTCTTCGCGCACGGTCGCGTTCAACGATCCAAAAATTCGATCATCGACGATCCGTGATCTTCTCTGAAAAATTCAACATCCGGTGTTGCGACGCCTTTGTTCTTTCGCGGCCGAGCAGAAACGAAGAAAAAGAAGAACGCTGATGCGGCTGGAGCCCATCGAGGTCTTCCAGCGCGCGAACATAACGGTTCGACCGAGTTAACGCTCGGTCGAAGAAAGCGCGCTCACCTACTCCGATCGGACATTTTATCGCAGACGATTCGGCTGCATCGCGATGATGAAATATGACACGGCGAAGCCTGATCGACGCGAAGAGCCGTGAGTGCCACGATGCTCGTGCGACGAGGAGCAAAGGTCGGAGAAGCTGCAGGATCGGGACGGTCCAGCGAAGCGAGGCCTTGAAAGCAGCAGAGTTAACGGTCTGACCGACTTGTCGAGCCATCGACCCGTCCGAGACACGACCTTAACGGGGGGGATTCATGTCCTTGAATCATTTCGATGCTTCATCGTACTAACCGAATTCTCCTTTCGAAAGTATTCCGCGTGAAACTGTACGCGCGCGTGCTCAGCACCGCTGCGAATCGAACGTATCCCCCTTTTTCTCGCTGCTTCTCATTAAATCCTGTGAGTTGCAAAAGCAACAAGACATTCTGTTGCTCGAAAATGGGTTCCGAGTGAAAACGAACGAGAGGTTTGCGCGTTTCTCGCGCGGTCTGGCAGCAAGCCGCAAACGGTCGCCGCTGGCCGTCCGCAAGAAATCGTATAGCGGATCAAAAAATGGTCTCTGCGGTGTAAAAATGATTGACCAAAGGCACGGTGAAAGGTGAGTGCGGTGCCGGTTCGCCGCGGCTGCTCGAGCGCCCTCGATTTTCGCCGTTTTCGCGTCCGTCTTTGCGTTTGCCGGCTCGTCGAACATCAATCGCGAACGATGACCGTCACTGACGATCGGCTTTGCTTTCTTTTCAGACACGTTCCTGACGTCGGATCCGCCGGGTGATCAGGTGTTCTTGGCGACTTTCAGAGTTACCGAAGGAGACTCGTTCGCTTCGGAACTAGCAGACCCCTCTACCGAAGCGTTTCGAATACGATCCCGAGAGTATCGCGATCGGATCAATCTTATCTTCCGTCGCAGCTGGCTGAGAATCTCTTTCCTCGCCGCGGAGATTTTAGCGCTCGATGGGTAAGTGGTCGGAAAATGAACGAGCACGCGAGACGAATGAATCGCGAAGAAATCTCTCAGCGGGAGATATCGTTGAAAGTTGAGCCATCTCTTCTGAAATTATCCCGTCTCCCGCGAGAGATCCTCTTCGAGTTTCGTGGCTATCCTGAAACGGCTTTCTAGTGATTCCATGACGCGCGTTCTTTTAACCGTGATACGCGATGCGGATGCGGTTGCTCTCGAAAGCTGATTTCGTGCGCTCTGATCGTCCTACGATGAACTGTGCAGGTCCGAGGGTGGAGATTTGGTGGTGCATTTCGACGTTAGATTCGATCCACGGTATCAAACGGTCACCGCTGACGACGTGATCGACATTCTGTCGCGGGAGATCGATCCCCAAACCTCGAAATTCCTGACGAACCTGACGATAGACTCGCAGAGTTTGGAAGTTCAAGAGAGTCTGGAAGCTCTGAACGCCCGGGTCAGTCCGCAGACGACGGTATCGACGCCTCCGCCGACGACCACGGCCCCTCCTCCCAGAAGGTGCAGCACTTTGGATCTGTCCTACTGCAAACATCTTCCCTACAACGTCACGTCTTATCCGAACGTTTTGGGTCATCGTTCGTTGGCCGACGTGGAGGAGGACGTGATCGCTTTCAGGTGCATATATATTTTCCGTGGTTGAAGCGCTACTTTGGGAAACAGCGATTCCCAAGTACTCGATACGATCTTGGTTCGACTTTATTTCAACGACTCCATCCGACAGGGAACTGGTCGACGCGGAATGCTACCGTCTGGCGTACGACTTTGTGTGCCAAGTTTTGCAACCGGCCTGCGTACCGAGTCAACCGGAAGACCTGCTGCAGTTACCGTGCAGAAGCTTCTGCAGAGAATTCTGGAGCGGATGCGGCAGCCGACTTCCGGATCGAATCAAACGGCTGTTGGACTGCTCGAACTTCCCGGAGTACGCGGACCAGGGCGGCTGCAGAGCGAAACCAGGTGAACGAACGAACAACCTTTCGGCCGTCCGTGTCTACGTGGAAACAATGGCCACTGATCTCTGCGATTGTTCTCGTAGGGTGCGTTCTAGCGCTTCAAGCGAGAGCATTGTCACCGAGGATTTGCGACGGCGTGATCGACTGCCCTGACCTTTCGGACGAGAAAAATTGCGCTTATTGTCGCGACGGTTACATGCACTGCGGTGTGGGTAGAGTTTGCATTCCGCGCACGAAAAGATGCGATGGAAAAGCGGACTGCGCCAACGGGAGCGACGAAAAGGATTGCCGTAAGCATATATCTGACTCTCATCGATGTAATTTCGTGCGTATCGTTCGCGATAGTTTGATCGTGTTTGCATCAGTGTCCCTGGCACCGAGCATCCAAGCGATCAAATCCCAACCCACGGACACTCCACACGCCGCAAAATACAACAGCGAAGGCTTCGTGATGTTCAACGAGAAGGGTACCATCGGTAAACTGTGCACGGCGAACCTGAACGCGACCCTGCCAGGAACGGAAATGGAAACCGTTCTTCAGACCGCAGCCAGCTCGTTGTGCAGCTTGCTGACCTATACGTTAGTATACCTACCGTGTTGTACCTTTGCATTTCAGACGCGTGGAAAGTCCCGCATCGAATGTGCGTTTCTTCTTGATCTTTTCTTTCCTAGGGGAGTGAAATCGGTGGACGTGAGAATCGATGACGAAGAAGACGTTCAATACGTGCACATGGAAGATCCATCGGCCACCGAAATCACGTTCGTCAGGGCGCCCTGCCCGAGCAAAGAAGTGATGTACGTCCGGTGCTCTGAACTTGGTACGCGAAACATCGTAAATTTAAACCTTGTAGAATCTCGCACCCGCACGCCTGTCGAACCGATATTTTTGTTTAGAGTGTGGCGTGCAATCTCTGCGCGGAAAGCCTGGCACCAGGGGTTTGAGTAAAATGGCGGAACCAGGCGATTGGCCCTGGCACGTGGCTCTCTTCAAGGAAGAGGTTCACGTGTGCGACGCCACCCTTGTCGCGGAGAACTGGTTGGTTACCACGGCGTCCTGTTTTCAGGGGTTCGTTCTCCATGCTTCGTCTTTCTTTCCAATGAACGCTTCGTCAAGGTACCAACCGTTTTTCTCCGCTAAAATGTGTTTGCAGACAGCCGAAGGCAGAATGGTCCGCGAGAATGGGCACAGTTCGACTTTCGAGCACATCCCCGTGGCAGCAGGAACGCAGAATCGTGGGTATGATCAAGTCGCCGGTAGAAGGAAGCACGACGGTCTTGTTGAAGCTCGATCGACCCGTGACCACGTTCTCGGACTTCGTGAGGCCGGTTTGTTTGCCCTCGAATCTGGATCCTCCCGCGAACGCGACTCACTGCAACACCCTGGGATGGGCCAGAAATCGTAAGTTTCAATCTTCTCCGATCGATCCGACTCTGCGAGTTGGAAGTTGTGCCACAGTCGACGCCGAAGGTCGCGTTATTTATCGTACGAGACGTTGCATAAGGACGTAATTATGCGTGCCGTTTACACGTTACATCGGCCTTAGGGGGATGTTGGTGCGCGCGATGGGTTACACAATCCCTGTGACAACTTTCTCGATCTTGCATCGAAAAGAATATCCTTGCACTCGTTATAAATAGATGCAGTGCTAAATGCGAGGCCCTCAAGGGGAATATGATTCCTCGACGATGCAGATTTTTACAATAGTTATGCAATTGTTGAGATATTTCGTGAGTAACCGGAGTGTGTCTGATGAATGCGTTGCAGCGTGCTTATGTAAGGAACCTGTAGAGCGTTTACGTGAATAGTCGTTAATATTCTTCTTAAGATAATGCATCGAAGTCTGATCGAGGATGCGTTTAACGTTTCTCTCTGATCGAGAAATTCCTTCTGTTCGATCAGGGGATCTGCTGCAGAGGGTGCAACTCAGGCACAGCGCGATGGAAAGATGCGAAAATATCAGTATCGCGTCGGTGAATAGCGTCTGCACGGAACCCGCCTATTCTACCGACGATTGCAACGTAAGTGAACTTTGAACGAAAGGGAGGAGATATTTCATGGTTCCGCGCATATGCTCCTGTTCCGCTCGGAACCAGATGTGCCGTTCTACGTGCTTGCGCATCGCAACGGATTAATCGTTGTTTACTGTTTGCAGGAGGAAGAGGTCGCAGGCAGTCCCATGCTTTGCCTTCGTTCCGATGATCGGAGATGGGCTCTGACGGGTGTGGGTAGTTGGCGAATAGCTTGCTCGAAGGCTGGCGTCGAGAGGCCTCGATTGTACGATAAAATTTCGTCGAACATCGCGTGGATCAAATCCACGATCGAGTGATCGTTTTATACCGCGATATGTCGTTCGACAACTAAACAAATTGACAGCGATTCATAGCGGTCGGCGATCGGTCGGGTTACACCGATTAGGACTGAAATTAAATTTGTGATACGCTCGTCGGAAGTCGGTGTAATGTTGCGGTTTTATTTACTTATTTTTGATTCCACAGTATTTGTTGGCGCGTCTGTATAGTATACATAGGCATTGTAAATTAGCGCGTTCAGCAGAAATTGTTATCTTGACGTGTACGGACCATGATATTTTTATCACGATCCACGCGAATCGGTTGTGAAGTTCTTGTATCCTTAATCGTACATTTTAAGAGAACGTTGTACCGTTGTCGTTGTAGAGCAAGGTATCTCATTAAAGTGTCAAATCTCGAGAAACCTGTCGATTTATTTGCGCGCGTCGACGATCGGCGATCAGTGACGTCGGAAGCGACATGCGAAAGCGGACCGTTCTAATCCATTCCCATGTATCTGCTTCGCGACGACGACAATTTTTCTATTCGACCACGTTCCCATTCGCCGTACATTACATAAGGAGAGTTACTTTACATCAAGTTCAGATCGGACGGGCTACGGTGAACGTGCGGACGTGCAGCGGCGTTCCGCCAACACCTTTGCCACCGTTGCGAAGGAACTTGCGCGCAGAGTCTGGTAGGGATGGTGGGAGGCTTCGAGTAGGGTTAGGTGAAACCGAATAAATGCTCAACGCTTGCGTATCGACTGTTGGTTCAGCGAAATTACTGGGACAACGTGCAACAAGGTGCATACGCGCTGTCCACAGCCTCCTTGATTCCATCGGAAACATGGTAAGAACATTTACTCGTGAACATTCTCAACGTTACGTAACGGTACAATGGCATTCTTTCTCAGAGATTTTCCAAGGGTGTCGCGTTTCATTCGTGCTCGTCACCTCGTAACTCGATACTTTTATCTTCAGCGGAAATATGCCGCGGAATAATATTCCAATAGAATTATAAGACGCGGGTGATCGATCGTGATCGCTGTCAATGGTGAACAGAGTTTGTTCCCTCCCAACGCCCAACTCCCTGAAAACACGATCTCGGATGAACGAATGCTTCGGCCGATACACGGTGTTGTGAAATCGTCCTTGTTGTCAAGGAATCGAAGAAGAATTTGGACCTGTCGGATCTGGCGAAAATCGAGGAAGACTCGGAGCATCCGGTCGAGCTGTTCAAAATTTGGCACGACGAAGCAAGGAGATTCCTTCCGCGAAGCCCGAACGCCTGTTGCTTGGCAACAGTTTCAAAGTCTGTGCCCGATCGATCCACGCTTATCGTACACGCTCCGCAAGATTTTTAACGAGTGAAACGTATTTTCAGAGATTGCAAAGTATCCGCGAGGAACGTGGTGCTTCGAGAATACGATAACGACGGATTCGTGATCGTGACGGATCGCCGCAGCAAAAAGGCCAGCGACATCGTAAGTCCTTCCGAGTAAGAACCGAATTCGATACGAACGTTTGCTTTCGATCGTTTCAGGAGGACGTTCCCCGCGTCGCCATGTGTTATCTCTGGTTTTACGTGGACGAAAAGGAGCAGGAGATCACCAAACAGGTATGCGAGAAGCTGTCGTATCGGTAACTCATTTCTAAGACGTTCGCACTGCAGGTACGGGTGGAAGGGATCATGAAACGTTTGGAGAAAGACGAGTATCGGCACTTGTACGATAGAGAACCGTTGTTCTGTAAAATTCGAGCTCACCTGTGCGATCAAGGAAGCGAGGTGAAGTGGGAGGCCTTGAAAGAACGCCACGACGAGATACTGAATTCAGTTCGTAAGAATGAAAACGATTTACCGATGCCCGATCACTTGTACGTTCGTTTCCCGTTTCAAGGTGAACCGAGAAAACAACGATGAAACGAAGAAAATTTCATAGAAATAACTTTTCAGCGTTGGTTACAAGCTGTTCCCGACGATGATGGAGTTTTATTTCGCGAGGGATCATCTGATAGGCGATCGGTTGCTGTACGAGAAGAACGAGAGCAACGAATCCTGGGAACGTCATAGAATAGCCGCATAATGTACACGCGTGAGCGTTTGTTCGTTGCGCAGGAGAACCGTTTGCCAACGACTTCAGCATATCCTGTATGTCGAGTTTAATATGACAATGCACTATTTTTGTAACCGACTGATGGTGTCCCGTCCTTGTTCCTGTCTGTCCAAAACAACCGAATCTACTCGAGCGATCTGTGTTTTCGGATTCTCGAGCGATGACGCGTTCGATATTTCGAATTCAAACGCAGAGGTACGTCAAAATGGCGCGCATTCGGTCGTAAAGTCCAAGGCGAGCCAATTTGTCGACCGGTATCGAGCACGTGACGTGCGCAGAAGTGTGTACGCATTGGAACGAGACGAGCGGACACCTATCGGCTGGAGCCGCGTTTTCCAACGCTACGCGCAGGCTTGGTGGGCTCGGATGCTGCTCGACGAGCGGTATATATGCGTACCGACAGGTCTGACGGTCAGTGGCCGCGCCGGGTCGAAAGAAGCCGTGTGAACGTAAACCGTCGAAAACATGCACGAGCACGCGTCCTTTCTCCGCTCCGCGAACGATAAGGCCGCCTACCTTTTGCTCGAAGATGGTTCCGTCTTCCCGGGAAGACATTTCGGTGCGGAAAAGCCGGTCGATGGGGAAATAGGTGAGTGTTCGCGAGCACGTGTTCGTCTCGTCTCACGCGCAGCGCAACCGAACGCACGTGCACGGCTCTTCCCATTCACCGCTCTCGATCGTTCTTACAATTTTGCAGCTAATCGACCGACGCTCAACCGTGCTTTGTCGACCACATGCTGCATCCGTCGTGATAACGTCGCGCGCTCGTAGACATGTGCTCTCATGTGTATGTCGAATCGCGGCAACATGTTTCTTCCGCAGACGAGTAATCTGTTAACCGCGTGGCTCGGTTAAACGTCCTTTGCATACGTTTCGAGAAATTTTCTACGGCTTAAAGGCATTGATTTCGAACACCGATTCTCGCTGTTATCTTGCCGGCGATATCGTTGTACGCGTTGAGTGCGTTTTTTAAATCTGCTGTACACCGGTCTTCTGTAGGTCAAGTCTGTTTATCTTCGTTTTAACGCATCAGTCATTTGTATGGAAACAATGATAACACCGGTGTACTGTTTTTATTCGATCATCAACATACGTAACTGTTCTGTTTCTGATTTTGCTGAAACTGTGCTTTATCCGTCTCTATTGCCGCAGGACTAGGAAGATAAGCATGAAAGCGAACGTAAAGCCGATCGAGGTGTTTCGGAAGTTGAAGTTTGCGATAAAACGCGCGCTGTATACGATGCATTTTTTACAGTGTTCCAGACCGGTATGGTGGGTTATCCGGAGTCGCTGACAGATCCTTCCTACCATGCTCAAATTCTAGTGCTCACGTATCCGTTGATTGGAAATTATGGCGTGTTCGATGACGAGGTGGACGAGCACAAGATTCCATAGTAAGACCTGAAAACTTTCGATGGTTGCGCCGCAACTCGATGATTGCGACGATCGGAGAAACGAATCCTTATCTCACACTTCAATCGATCACAGAAATACTTACCGTTACCGTGTAAATCCTGATCGAAGGCTTCTTTCTTGCAGCTGGTCCGAATCTCACCGAATTTGGGCCGCTGGCCTGGTGGTCGGGGAAATTTGCGAAACTCCCAGCCATTGGCGGCAAACGAAAACGCTCTCCGAATGGATGAACGAGCAAAACGTTCCAGGAATATACGAGGTCGATACCAGAGCCTTGACGAAAGTTATTCGCGAGAAGGGTACGATATTGGGTAGAATCGTTTTCGATGCGCCACCCTCGAATCCCCTTGCCGCTCTCGATCCTCCGATAACGGATCCGAACAAGAGGAATCTCGTTGCGGAAGTGGCTCAGGTACGTGGCAAAGAAACTTCTCATGATTCAGACTGGATTCGGATAGTTCGATAGAATGCAAATATTCGTAGCTGTTGATCCGAATTAACATTTATCATTTGTGATGCGCGATCGTCGTTGCTCGATGATACTGACGGCGGATCGTGAAATTTCAGGGCGGGCAGAGAACCTACAACTCCGGCGGTCACCCTCGCATATGCGTGGTCGACTGCGGTCTAAAGTACAATCAATTGAGATGTTTGATCGGTCGGGGTGCCCGCGTGGACGTCGTGCCGTGGAATTACGATCTCAGCGAGGCTCGGTACGACGGTCTGTTCTTGAGCAACGGGCCGGGCGATCCGAGCATGTGCGACACGACCGTGAAAAGCCTCCGCGGCGTTCTGAAGTCGGGCCAGAAGAAACCGATTTTCGGCATATGTCTTGGCCATCAGTTGCTCTCGATCGCCGCCGGTTGCGTTACGTATAAGATGAAGTACGTATGGACTTCTTATTGCTTCGACGAATCGCGCACGCCATTCTCCCCGTGTTTCCGCCGAAAATCTCATTTTCCATTGGTTCCTGCACAGTTATGGAAACCGTGGCCACAATCAACCCGTCACGCACCATGGAACCGGACGCTGTTACATGACTTCGCAGAATCATGGGTTCGCGGTCGACGCTGACCAGTTGCCAGCCGATTGGGAGAGGCTGTTCACAAACACGAACGACAACAGCAACGAGGGTATCGTGCACTCCACCCTTCCATACTTTTCCGTTCAATTTCATCCGGAGCATACCGCCGGTCCCAAGGACCTCGAATGCCTGTTCGACGTGTTTTTGGACGCGGCGAAAGACGCAGCTGCTGAAAAATCAGTAATTCCTATCAATGACAGGCTGAACGAGAAATTGAGTTTCCGCGTTGACGATTCCGGTATCCCTGCGAGACCGAAAAAGGTGTTGATTTTGGGTTCGGGAGGTCTCAGTATCGGCCAGGCGGGGGAATTCGACTATTCCGGATCTCAGGCAATCAAAGCGCTGCGCGAAGAGTGCATACAAACGCTCTTGATCAATCCCAATATCGCCACCGTGCAAACGTCCAAAGGCATGGCCGATAAAGTTTACTTTCTACCCATCATTCCGGAATACGTGGAGCAGGTACGAAGCGACCCGACCGTTCGAGTCTTTCTCAAATGTATATCTGTGACGTGTTTGAATTTTAGGTGATTCGATCGGAACGTCCGGACGGTGTGCTTTTAACGTTCGGCGGACAGACCGCTCTCAACTGCGGCGTCGAGCTCGAGAAAAACGGGGTGTTCGAGAAGTATAACGTGAAGATCCTGGGAACGCCCATTCGGTCGATCATAGAGACCGAGGACAGAAAGATCTTTGCCGAACGGATCGGTGAGATCGATGAGAAAATCGCGCCGAGTGCCGCGGTCTACTCGATCGAAGAGGTGAGAAGTCGTCGCACGATCGACTCTTGGAGTCATTCCATTCACGAATTGTTCGTGTTTAGGCGCTGGACGCAGCCGAAAAGCTCGGCTACCCCGTCATGGCCAGAGCAGCGTTCTCTCTCGGAGGTTTAGGATCAGGCTTTGCGAATTCGAAGGAAGAGTTGATAGTTCTCGCCCAGCAGGCGTTCGCTCACTCGAGCCAGCTGATCATCGACAAATCGCTGAAGGGATGGAAGGAAGTGGAGTACGAGGTCGTGCGGGATGCCTACGATAATTGTATCACCGTCTGCAACATGGAGAACGTCGACCCTCTCGGTATACATACCGGAGAATCGATCGTAGTCGCTCCCAGCCAGACTCTGTCCAACAAGGAGTACAATATGCTCCGAACCACGGCCATCGATGTGATCAAGCACTTCGGTGTCGTGGGAGAATGCAACATCCAGTACGCGTTGAACCCAAACTCCGAGGAATACTACATAATCGAAGTTAACGCAAGGTTGTCTCGAAGTTCGGCCCTGGCGAGCAAAGCGACCGGCTATCCGCTCGCTTACGTGGCTGCCAAACTGGCTCTGGGTATTCGCCTGCCCGATATCCATAATTCCGTCACCGGGAAAACCACCGCGTGCTTCGAGCCCAGTCTCGATTACTGCGTCGTTAAGATACCCAGATGGGATCTAGGCAAATTCCTTCGAGTCAGCACGAAGGTACGCGCCGAATCTCGAACGCGATGACGAACGATCGAAATCGTGCGAAACGTTCAGCTTTTTTTTCCTTTCAGATCGGCAGCTCTATGAAGAGCGTGGGAGAAGTGATGGCGATCGGTCGAAAATTCGAAGAAGCCTTCCAGAAAGCGCTGAGAATGGTCGACGAGAATATCAACGGTTTCGATCCTTACGTAAAAGTTCCGAACGACGAGGAGCTGGAGAAACCAACGGACAAGAGAATGTTTGTTCTCGCGGCTTCCATAAAGGCTGGCTACACGATCGATCGACTGTACGAATTGACGAAGATCGATCGTTGGTTTCTCCACAAGATGAAGAATATCATCGACTACTATCTGGTGCTGGAGAACACCGATCACACAAAATTGTCGCACGAAGTTCTGCTGCGCGCCAAGCAGATTGGATTTTCCGACAAGCAAATCGCCGCTGCGGTGAAGAGCTCGGAATTGGCGGTCAGGATACAGAGACAGGAGAGCAATATACGGCCGATGGTGAAGCAAATAGACACGGTGGCTGCGGAATGGCCAGCCACTACGAATTATCTTTATCTGACGTACAATGGAACCACGCACGATGTAGATTTTCCCGGAGGATACACGATGGTAATCGGTAAGTGAACATTCGTCCGAAAGGTACTCGAAGTCGTTGCAAACTACGCGTTTTCGCAGGGTCCGGTGTGTACCGGATTGGCAGTTCGGTGGAGTTCGACTGGTGTGCCGTGAGTTGTCTGCGAGAGCTACGAAACTTGGGGAGGAAAACGATCATGATAAACTACAATCCAGAAACCGTTAGCACGGACTACGACATGAGCGACCGCCTGTACTTCGAGGAGATATCGTTCGAAGTAGTGATGGATATATACGACCACGAATGTCCGGAAGGTATAATTCTATCGATGGGAGGTCAATTACCTAACAACATCGCGATGGATCTTCACAGACAGCAAGCCAGGATTCTTGGAACGTCACCCGAATCCGTTGACGGAGCTGAGAATCGATTCAAGTTCTCCCGTATGTTGGATGGAATTGGTATTTCACAGCCTAGGTAAGCGAGAATCATCGTAATCCATCGTATAGGAAATTGCACGCGAATCTAACGCAACCCTTTCAAGGTGGAAGGAGCTGACTAACCTAAAGTCTGCCATCGAGTTTTGCGAGGAAGTCGGTTACCCTTGTTTGGTTCGACCTTCATACGTGTTGAGCGGAGCTGCGATGAACGTGGCTCACTCCAACCACGACCTCGAGTCATACTTGAAGAGCGCCAGCGAAGTGAATAAAGAGCATCCGGTGGTTATATCGAAGTTCATTCTTGAGGCAAAGGAAATAGACGTCGATGCGGTCGCCTATGACGGAATCATCCTTTGCATGGCGGTCTCTGAGCACGTGGAGAACGCTGGAGTTCATTCCGGCGACGCTACTCTGGTGACTCCACCGCAAGACATCAACGCAGAAACCCTGGCGAAGATCAAAATAATCTCCAAGGCCATCGCCGCCTCCCTCGGAGTTACGGGGCCGTTCAACATGCAACTGATCGCCAAGGTAATCCACCCACGGAAGGGACATGCAGGAGAATCGCTCATAACGTTTTTTCTGTTCAGGACAACGAGCTGAAAGTTATCGAGTGCAACGTCAGAGTATCGAGGTCTTTCCCATTCGTATCGAAGACCTTGGACCACGATTTCGTAGCCATGGCCACGCGATTGATCGTTGGAGAATCCGTTGATCCCGTGGACGTTCTCGCCGGATGTGGAAAAGTTGGCGTGAAGGTTCCGCAATTTTCCTTCTCTCGCCTTGCCGGTAGGGACACGAAATTATTGCCACTGATATTGACGACTGAGGAAGCACCTCTGGAAGAGGGGGGATATGTTAAAACCAATTTGTTTTTGACGAACAGGTGCCGACGTGATGCTGGGTGTGGAGATGGTGTCGACGGGAGAAGTCGCTTGTTTCGGTGACAATCGATACGAAGCATATTTGAAGGGAATGATGAGCACTGGTTTTCATATACCTCAAAAGGGCATTTTGCTCTCCATTGGCAGTTTCAAGGTAATAAATCCTCATCGTTCGAGCGTAGAAGGATTTCGATGCAGAGATTCGAATGGTATTTTCATTGCAGCATAAAATGGAACTGCTACCGTCAATTCGTAGTCTGCACAAGATGGGATACAAATTGTACGCTAGCATGGGTACCGCGGATTTCTATACCGAGCACGGAGTGGAGGTGAGTAAAAAGGAAACTACGGTTTCTCTTACAAACGTACAATATATATATTTCAGTATTTACACATCGGCTACGATTACCGTGCGACCGTCGATGTTCTTACGATACAATAAATATCATCGTTTGTCAAAGAGAAGTTTCACACGCTTAAATAGTTTTTAGGCTTAGCCGCTCTAGTCCTCGAAACAAAAACACATTCAGTCTTTTTCGAGTATAAATAAAGATTAAATAACAATAAATTATTGGTGAATTCCTACTGCTGGGAATTTATTCACGAATCGTGGACGAGTAAATGATAATCGGATGGATCGATCGTCTCTTAGATCATTGGAGATCGATACAACGTTCATCCAGTGCGAAACGCTGTCAGATGTAAGTGCTTTCGTTGTTTAAAGGGTCGGACGACTCTGAAAGCGAGATGACCTGCTGATATTGGTCCAGCTTGATCCGCGAAATTGGAGCGGCGGTTTCGTCGTTCGTGTTCTCCTGATCCGGTTCGTTGAACCGGACTTCATGAACGATAGCTTTCGTGACAGTCTGCGCGTTTCCGAAGTTCTGGTTCGAATCGCCCGTATTTTGATCGGATTGGTCTCCCTGTGCGCTTGAATTCCCCGACGAAATGGAAACCCGTTCCGCAGGTTCCCGCGCGAATCGATCCTTCAGAGGTGCAACGAATATAGCCGGTTCCGGGTTCCTTTTCGGCGTTTCCGGCGGATCGTCTCGCGTCTTCGAGTTGGTGTTCTTCTTCCTCAGGACTTTGATCTTGTCGCGATAAGCCCTGGCGTCGTCCTTGAATCGCTGATGCTCGAACAGCAGGATTGACAGTCGATCCGCTTGGTCCAGGTAGATGAGTTTCTGCCGATACGCACGGTACTGGTAACAACGTTCGGCTATCTTAATGAAATGCCGGATGAAGAAGTCGAGAAGGGCGCACAACCTTGGGACTTCGAGCTCAGCACTCCGTATCTAAAAAAATATGAAAATTCTTCGTGTTTCTTTGTAATCGCTGACACATATCATAGATAAGATTAGAACAGCGGAACGAGGGATAGATTAATTAAATCGTCTGGTGTTTTAACCATTATCAGACTATTGTGTGATCGAAAAGAATTCATCTTCTCGACCGAGTGAGAACATTTTCCAGTACAGGAAAGAAGCCTCCAACGGGGTAGTTCCACGAAATCTAATTTCCGATGTTCGCGAATCCGCCATCGATTAATCGATAATTAAAAAATAATATCGGTCCTGTCGCGGCGTAAGTCTTACCGAGATTTCAATGATGGAATCCGTGGCCTTCCTGGGATTAATGAACGTTTTATTGGTAACGACTTGGGTAGAATGTTTCTTCGGTTGATTCTTCACGGTGTCCCAAAATCCTGCTCGGATATACCTTTCGTCTTGCGGGACTCGGTGCTCGTTCTTCTGCGGTATCGGCCTCGAGATGTACCGAGCCAAAGCGGGATTCACCAGAGTCAACGTGTCCACAGTCAATATTCTGAGAAGCATCTCGAAGTCCAATTTCGGGAAGAAATTCTCGCTGTGCAGAATGTTTTCCATCGCATGGAAAACGTACATCACCGGGTTTTCGATGATGCGTTTCAGCTGCTTTTGCGTATGCAGAAGATGGTCGCAGGGGACACGCTGGAAAAGATTTCTGTCTCTGACGAAGTAATCCCTGAGCGTCGGTTCGTTCTGACTGATCCCGTGGTACAGGGAGTTCAGCAACGTCAACATACAGTCTCCCATTCTGTTATCGGGCCACTTCAGCGGTCTGTCGTTCTCCTCGATCAGCCAGAACATCTTGTGCCTGATGTGAGCGGTCGTTAGACCGAACATGGTATCGAACACGGGTCTCATGAAGGTCTTGTGAAGCATCAGGCTGATCAGATACACCTGCACCTGGGCCTGGGTCATGCAGGTTTCGAGGTATCGTTCTGCTGTCGGAAAAGTTAGCTGCCATTCGAGATCTTGAATGAGATTGCTGCTTCCTCTTCTGGGCACAAAACCCTCCGGCACCACATAGCATCCAAAATCCTTGATCTTTTCGATGTCGTTGTAATCGGGCCATGTGCTTCGAGGCCTGTCGAGCCACTCTTGAGCGCAGATCGGCCATTGCAGCCAAATGGCAGGCATGATTTCGTACTGCTCCACTCGACTGACCTTCAACGTGTTGGACATCATCACTTTGTCGCAGTAGAGAACGCATCCCTCGCGCCTGGCTTCCTCCACCGATTCTCGATCGAAGCCGAAGCTATCTGCCAATCGATACGCGAAAACGTTCATGAAGTGCCTCATGAACTCGGTGCTGCTGATGTAAAGCAGGTCGTAATTGTGTCGTCTCAGAGCCAGCTTGATCCTGCGCTGCTTGCTGTTCATCAGCGGCTTCCTTTCTTCCTTGGGATCGTAGATTTTCCCCTCCGCGGTGTAGGTGACCCTTTTGAACGAACGACTCGGAAGTTCCGCGCTTATTATGCAATCTTCGTCGATCTCTTCGTCGTTCGAGCTTTGCGCGAGTGTCGAGTTTTGGCTGGGATTGCAACTGCTGTCGCTGTCGATCGCGTAGTTGCCTGACCGATAGCCGGAACTCGCGCTGCTCGCTCGACTCTGACTCGAAGATCCCAGCAGTTTCGTTCGAAACACCTGCTTCTCCGACCGTTTCTCCCCTCTGGCCAGCTCCCCCTTCGACCAGGTCCTTTTGCTTCGATGACTGCGCTCCTCGGCCGAGGAACCGTTCTCGTAGTCGCTCACGGCTTTCGCGATTCGGCCGGAACGAGTCATCGCTCCCGGATTCTTCGGCGAACCCGCCTCCTTCTGGTCGTGCAGGTTCGGCAGGGATCTCGTGTGAGATCCGTTCTTCGAGCCGCTCATCAGCCCTCTCTGTTTCCCTCTTCTGCCGAGCAGTATGTTGGACCGAGGTTTCGGCCCGTACACGCTCTCACCGTCATCGCTGAACAGTTCGTCGTCGTCCTCGGCTATCGACGACAGATCTGCTTCCTCCGCCCCTATCGTGTCTCTCAGCCGGCTTCCAAACTCTTCGAGAAGCTGCAGCTGAACGTATCCTGCGCATTCGGCAATCAAAGAAAAGCAAATGAGACGACCGTGTCGTTGAAAGGTCTGTGAAGAGTCGATTCGTTGGGAGAGCGGTTCGTTATCGACACGCGCCTCGTCTCTTACCTTGATGTTCCGTGGGTCTCAACAGTATATTGTACATGACGGAGTCGTTGACGCTGCTGTAGTGGGATGAATAATTTTCTTCCGTGATATCGATGTTGTCGTGCACCGTGTAAATGCGGACAGGTTGAAGCGGTTCGATGGTCGGCCGAAAGGTCTGCCTGGTCGAAGAGAAGCCAACATTTCGGGCGATTTGTTCCTGGAGAACATCCGGAAGGAGAACATGCTTTTGCGGTGGTAAACGTTCGTTCAACTTAGCTTCGCGCGACGATACCAACGTTTCCTTCACGTGCTCGATTTCCCTGGAAAATAGCCGACACAATGTCTTATCATCGATCATAATTATTGGATCGTTGCTTCGATTGAAACGGTGTCAGATGATAGTGAGTTTCCTAAACTCGCAGAGCCAGATCTAAGCTCGGATTAGATTACAACGACTCGAATCGATCGCGATCCAATTGTCCAAAGAATTACGTATTCGTTTCCAATATAAAGTAAGTGCACGCGCGCGCGAATATCTCTC
Organism: Macropis europaea; assembly: GCA_916610135.2. Lineage (NCBI taxonomy): Eukaryota > Metazoa > Arthropoda > Insecta > Hymenoptera > Melittidae > Macropis > Macropis europaea. The sequence goes on from OU744344.1 coordinate 27,549,846, forward strand.
TATCGAATTTAGAAATCGAAAAAGTGTCTTACTCTTCGTAATTCCTGAAGAACTGGACGCACATCATCAGATTGTTTAGCACGAAGCTTTCGGGGTCCCTTTGAATCGCTCTTCTCAGCAGCATCAGTTCTATGTCTTCGTATTCCTCCCCTTGGCCGGTCGAAGCGTCGTTCCCAACGGCCTGACCGTTTCGTCCATTCTTCCCATACATTTTCCCCCGCGACCTTCCGTTTTTGGTCCTCGATTCCCAGTTTCCCATTTCGTGCTCCCGTTTTCGCAGCACACGGTCACACAGAGATTTGTCCGGAGACTGTTCACACGACGATGAGATATCTGATTCGGAGAATTAACGAAAGGAAAACACGTAATTGGTTGATCCTGACGGCCGGAAAGAATCAACGTTCGCGAACATGACGCGTGTAAGTACGAAACGACACGTACACGAGGCTCATCGAGTGAGACAGTGATCCAATCAAGTGGGACCGCTGCCGATAAATACCTAGCTATCTCGTTATCGAGCTATGAGCCTGAATGCTTTTAATCGGTGCTTCACTATCGGTTATCGAACAGGAGACTTGGCCACCAATAACTTTTTCCTACTCTACCGCTATCACTGCCACCGTGATATAATTCGGTACCGTTTTCGAGGCTTCGATGAATCGAGGGCCCTGTAAACGCTGCTCCGAATATCGAATCTTTGAAACGAGCCGAGACACGCGATATGTACTCTCTCGAAAATGACGAAAAAATTTCATCGAGATAACAGTTGTTTTCAGCAAAAAAAAAACTGATTGATGCGCGAAAGCTTTCTCATGCCCGTGCGTCGTGCCTCATGTTTCGTTCTCTCGTTGATGTCATAGGTAAGAATACTAGAGAAAAATGACCGATCCTTATCTAATCTTGCGGCCAAACAATGCCGACATAGGACGAATCGTGCGTGCGATGCGAAATCAATGCCAATGATCGATTCACTTTAATGAGCATCGTGAACGTTTTATACGTACGATACGGATGGAAAATATTTTGCCGGCGTCGGAACGCGTGAATTCTTGACATTATCTTGATTATTGACTTTCCTAACTTACGTTAGGAATTTAGTAAAAACTTCGTTTGTAGATCCGTATCGATATTGATACGTTTTATATTTTGTAGTCGGATACGTTGCCAGGGTCGATAAGTAATCCTAAAAAAGATAGCGGGCCAAACTACAGCTTTTCGGATACGAAAATCAGACTAACATGCAGCTGTAACGAAGGGATCCTCGATGTAGGAATGTTTTGACATGCAGGTGGAACCGGCGCAATGGACGTTCGAGAACATCAGCGTGAACGAGGATTCGAGCCCGAGCGATCTACGTCATTTGGCCGACTTCCTTTCGAAGAAACAGTTCGATCTCGTCATTAATTTGCCGATGAGAAACGGCGGAGCTCGCCGCGTTTCCAATTTCATGACCCACGGATACCGGACCAGAAGGCTGGCTGTCGATTACTCCGTTCCTTTGATCACGGACGTGAAATGCGCCAAACTGCTCGTCGAAGTGAGTACGACGACGACGACGACCCGGTCGAACGTTATGATTACAGGTGTTGAATCGGGCAGAAGTAGCGCGAAAGAGTGTTGTTTTAGCCCGTGTCACGCTTCCGATTCTGCTGATTGAAAGGCGACGTGATTGTTGCGCAGGCGATGAGAATGGTTGGCGGACGTGCACCTCGCATGAAAACACATACGGACTGCGCGTCATCGCGAACGATGATCAAGCTGCCCGGCCTCATCGACGTTCACGTGCACGCGCGCGACCCTGGCGCGGTTTACAAGGAGGATTTCGCATCCTGCACCGCCGCCGCGCTCGCGGGAGGTGTCACCATGATCTTCGCTATGCCGAACACCACACCGGCTGTCGTCGACCACCAATCCTTCGCCTTGGCCAAGGAAGTAAGGACTCGGTGCCACGCGTACCTGTCGTGAAATACCCAAAACATCGTGTCACGCTCGCAACGCTGACTCCTTTCTCTCATGTTTCAGCGCGCCCAGTCGTGCGCCAGGTGCGATTACGCGATTTTCGTGGGCGCCTCTTCGGAGAATTACAATGTGACGCCAGAGTTGGCTCCGTTGGCGGCCGGCCTGAAGATGTACTTGAACGAGACATTTACCACCCTTCGTCTCACCGATCTCACCGACTGGATCAAGGTACGTGTTCGACCTTCCAACGAACAAAACAACCGCTATCCGTGTTGCCCGTCGAATAATCCCGCGGCCGTGTAAAAATCTCGACTCCGATAAGGCTGCAATTTCCCGAACGCGACACGCTTTTACGCGGCGAATAATATGATCCGGTAAATCGTTCGGCACCATGCGTTAAGGGAACTCGGCAGTCAGGTTTGGTCAAAATGTAACTTTTTTGAGAATTAATTACAAGTAAATGAATTCATATTGTGATTAGTACTTTTAGGTAATGTTTACTAATACTATAAACTGTAAAAAAATATTTTTTTTGAATAACATATACTTATATATGACGGTTTTACAGTCAACTGATTTATAGGCGCTTTTTCTGGAGTCGTTGCGGTTTTGCAGTGATCCTGGCCATAAAGAATTGAATTATGAAATATCCTGAAAAATTGGGCACTCTATAGGCCCCTAATCTGCACTGAACCTATTTAAATCGAAAAAAAAATCAAAATTGTAAATATGACGGCAGTAAAGTTAAAGAAACGCGGTTTTTCATTAAAACAGAAGCTATTTTATATTTTTTTTTGACAAAACAGGAGTTTTTGCAGACTTATGCATAGGTTCAGGCCTTAATTAAACATGTTTCACATTTTCTCAATTTTTTTCAAGTCGATTTGAACCTCTGTTTTTTCGCAATCACTGCAAAACAAAGAGAATGTATGATTTCGAGAAAAACACGTTTAAAGTTTTGGAAGACCATGACTACTACGTACCTCGCGATCGAACTTTTCGACTGTCAAATCCATAATTTTGCGAATTTTAACATGATTCAAAAGGCATTTTACTCGGGAAGTATAGTACTTTCGAAAAATACAATAAAAAATAATGCATTTTTTTACTGCCTAGTCCCCTTAAGTCGCTCAAATTTTCCAGCACTTTCAAAGTTGGCCAAAGAAGTATCCTCTGTGTGTGCACGCCGAAGGACAAACCACCGCCGCGATCCTTCTCTTAGCTGGCCTGCACAACCGACCCATCCACGTGTGCCATGTCGCCCGGAAGGAGGAGATACAGATCATCCGCGCTGCGAAAGAAAAGGTACGCCTCTCGAGTCTCGAAGAAAATCTTTCCTCCGTCATGTGGATCCACCTGCACGCATACCACATATTTTTCTTCAGGGCTTGGCCGTCACCTGTGAAGTCTGTCCTCATCATTTGTTCCTCTGCGAGGAGGATCTCGAGCGCATAGGCCACGGCCGCGGACAGGTGAGACCAATTTTGGGGACCAAGGAGGATCAGCAGGCGCTCTGGGAGAATTTAGACGTCATCGACTGCTTTGCCACAGATCACGGTAAATCCCTGCTCCATAAATCTTGTCAACGTCGCGCGATTGTTCAAACGGTTAATCAGCCTTTCGGCGTTCAAGCACCGCACACGGTCCAAGAGAAATCCAGTGAAAAGCCACCACCGGGATTCCCTGGCCTCGAAACCATGCTGCCGCTTTTACTGACCGCCGTTCACGAGGGAAAAATGACGATCGAGGTATTTACGATCGCTTTCTAATTGAGAATCGTCGGCTTTCGATCGTGCGCTCCGGCGAGAAACCGCCAACGATATACGAACTCTGCCGAGATACGGATCAACTTCTTTTCGATGGGTATGTCGTCATCGCTAGATAATATGTACATTCAGATAGGAACAGGAGTATCGTCGATACAGTACCGATGACGTTCACGATGAAACTCAGAAAAAATGCGTTGAAATATCAAGTAGAGTTATCGTTGTCTCGCCTGCGCGCATGTTTTCTGTGATATTCTATGCGATCGCGGAACGCTCTACTCGAATGCGTTGCGTTGCAGGACGTAGTGGACAAACTGTATAAAAATCCGAAGAAGATTTTCAACATTCCGGACCAACCGAACACATACATCGAGGTCGACCTCGACGACGAGTGGATCATACCAGAGGCCATGCCATTCAGCAAATCGAAGTGGACTCCATTCGCCGGAATGAAGGTCCGCGGATCGGTTCACAGGGTAGTTCTCAGAGGAGAAGTCGCTTACGTGGAAGGTCAGGTACTGGTAAATCCTGGTTTCGGTCAGGATATCAGAGAAGTTCAAGCGAAAATGAAACACCAGATCGTTATGAACATCGATGTCAGCGGCAGTCGACCAAACTCTGCTTTGGATGGTCTTCTGTCGCCGAACTACGAAAAGTACAACTATTCGGAAAGGATGGACATGTCGGAGGAAGAACAGGGCGGTATGAAAGCTGGTTGTTTGTTGCTCGGAACGTTTCTCGCTACGGACGTTTCTAGCGAATGTTTTCCTTTGGTTTTCAGAACCGTACGCGCACCTGTTGCAGCCGACATCGCATAAATCGAACGTCCACTTTGCCGTGGACGTGGACAGTCGCGAGCACACGAAGCTTTTTGGTCAGCGCACCATTTCGCCTCTTCCCATCAGCGGTGCGATGAAATACAAGAGTGACAGCAATCCTAATCTCTTGACCCCTGTTCCCTCGGTTCACACCAGCAGCAACTTGGTCGGACACAACGTTCTCTCCGTCGACATTTTCAACAAGGAGCTGCTGAAGGATATCTTTCACCTGGCGGAGATCCTTCGCAGCGCCATCAGAAAGGAACGCCCTTTGGATCACATTTTGCGAGTAAGAAACCCTTTTCATTCTGGCTCTCGTCGAGCTCGAATCTCTCGTTCACGCTCGGTTTTCTCGTTCCCGAACAGGGAAAGATGATGGCATCGATCTTCTACGAAGTCAGCACGAGAACTTCCTGCAGCTTCGCCGCCGCCATGGAGCGTCTCGGTGGTCGAGTGATACACATGGACGGCTCAACGTCGTCGGTGAAAAAGGGGGAAACTCTGGAAGGTTTGGATGATTTTGCGCTTTTCTTGTAGCATTAGGAACGAAGGTAGGGGTTTTCAACATGTTTATATTGCAGATTCGGTCGCAGTAATGGCTGGCTACGCCGATGTGCTTGTCCTCAGGCATCCTGAACCTGGCGCGGTATCGGTCAGTACATGTACATTTTCTTTTTATTCTCTTACGAAATGCTGAGGACGTATTAGAGCGATGCGCGTGTGTTCAGAGAGCCGCCCAGCACTGTAGGAAGCCTATGTTGAACGCTGGCGATGGCGTCGGTGAGCATCCGACGCAAGCGTTGCTCGACATCTTCACGATACGAGACGAGATCGGCACGGTGAACGGTATGACGATCACCATGGTGGGAGACTTGAAGCACGGAAGGACGGTCCACTCCCTGGCAAGGTCGGTTCGAGTATAAATTCTGACAACCGATAACCTTGTCCCGAATACTTGATTCGACCGAATTTTCGCCTAGGTTGCTGACTCTGTACAACGTGGAGCTTCGTTACGTGTGCCCGCCCGGCCTCGGCATGCCTGATCACGTGGTGAAATACGTGTCCGAGCGGGGAATCCCGCAGGAAAAATTCTCCACGCTCGAGGACGCTCTTCCAGACACGGACGTTCTTTACATGACGCGCATTCAAAAGGAACGCTTCGCCACTCAGGAGGAATATCGTCAGGTATGATCGCGAAAAAGCATCGAAGCTGGTTGTTCGTTTGTCATTGGATCTGAAAGTGGAAGGCCGAACGCGGCTCATTGACATGCGCGGCACGAATTCGTTGCAAAAGGTCCATCCAGGACGACACCTCGACCGAGGCCGTCGCAGCTGAATAAAGTCGGTTCGCAGAAACAGACGTAGATAGCGGAGAATCGTCGTGCGATCGATCTGCTTCGTTATTCACACAGATAACTACATTTTCCGCAGCGTCAACGTGAGTCATCTTAATCTTGCAATTAAATCATCACAAATGTTTTTATTTTATTAGGTGTGCGGCCATTTCGTGATAACACCGCAGTTGATGTCCCGCGCGAAGAGGAAGATGGTCGTTATGCATCCACTGCCCCGAGTTTTCGAGATCAGTCCGGAATTCGACACGGATCCGCGTGCAGCTTACTTCCGTCAAGCCGAAAACGGCGTCTACGTTCGAATGGCTCTTTTGGCGATGGTCCTTGGACGCGCGTGATTCGGTCAAGGTCGGCCGGCGTCCTTGGCTCAAAACGCAGGACGCTCGATCATGTTTCCAGATAGACTGATTCGCATAGAATGTTTTGTCGACGACGAAGGGGATCGCTGAACGATACAAGATCGTCCAAAGACAAGGACGGCCCTTCGCAGCTTTCTCATTCGCCGAATCCTGTCTCTGAAAAACGTTTCCACAAAACATTCCACGCGCACGAAATTCTATACAAATATATTTTTGATGGACTTTTATGCCACGCATGTTACATGTATTCCCACTGCAGATTCCCCCTGTCCCCTTGCTTGCGAATGGAAGAAAGGGGTCACGTGCAAGGTAATAAAATCTTTTACTTTTAGACAATAATACTTATCTACAGTGTTTCTTAACATACGTATGTACACTCGATATAAATAGACGCATCGTTCGATAATTACATGCAGCTATCGCATAGGAATGTTCGATACGCCCTATCGGTTGCGTGATTACGTTGACGTGTCAGCATTCTTCCGAACTTTGGAATCGGTGGTGGCCGACTCGCGCGAATCATCAATGTTCAATAGACCGCTGGAGAAAGATTCGCGATAAAATCTGAGCTCTAGTGGAACGGTACTTGAACGTTCGCTAATCGTTACAAGGCCGTGAGTATGACTAGACATCGAAATGCCGTCACGAGAGCTGCTCATTTTCTTTCTCTCGAACGCGCGGACCGGTTGCACGAGCAACGAAATTTCTTCTGCTCGATTAGAAACGCACCCGTTTCACTGCCGTGCGCGGGGCGTCTCGTTTCGATTCGCCGTATACTTTTTGATACACCGATCGATACAGCTTTTTCTTTTCTGCAAGAACTCACTATGACATTTTTACCGGTGTACCAACAGTTTACAAAATATTTCGGTTTTTTTTTTAATTGAAATACTGCTTCGAAAAGTTACAATTGAAATACCTGTTAAACGGACAATACCCCGACAAATATGCCACAACACTTTCTTGCGGAGAACAGCTGCACCGATCGGTTTATTAACACGCTTAACGTCACAGCGAAAACGGCCATACCTAATCAGACACGATATAATTTAGTATTTCTTATATAAATCGTAAAGAAAGAAATTATTTGGGTACTCAATCGTGTTCTTCTGTTCCTATATTACTGTTTCAGTGTGAAGTTTGCTCAGAATTTTGCGACTGTCAGTAATTATTTAATTAAATCAAGTTTGCGGTGTCGGTCACCGGTGACCGCCACGGGGTTCAACGCGTTAAAAATAACATGGTGTCCCAAAGAAGAACGATGTTTGAAACCTTGAAATTTTCGAGACGCCCGAATCGATACGGAATGCGCGCATGCCGTACGCCATGGGGCCCTCTTTGATATCGTTAGACTTTTGTAAGAGATACATACATTTTGCGATATGTATGGTCGTTTCGAAGGTACTCGCGTGGATGGATCCGAATGCAACACCCTGTATGTACGCGTACGCGCTCATTCACAATTCGTGTCGCTGTACGATCAAGCGAAAGATGAAAGATACTCGCTGGTTTCAGCAAACATTTGCAAATGTTCGAAGTGCGATCGATGCGATCGGGAGATTCTCATAACGCTTAGTGTTAGATAAATAGGGACGCGTAAATCACAGTTATAACAGTAGCCGTTGATCGGTGGTAGTACAAACGTCGAGAAACTCGTTCGTGATTCATGGGGCGTCCTATAAATTAATAGTTGAGCCGCGCGTCGTTGGAATCCATCGGTGTTTCTTCATGTAAACTTTCCCCGAAAAGCTAAATCCATTGATTTTCCAAAAAACAACCTTTCGAGATAATCGGGTCGAACTCGTTTTACATTTCTGCGGGTGTGGGGATTTCTCCCCAGGAACAGCAGATTCTGTTGAAGGAAAAACTGTGAAAAGGAGGATAGAAAGTGTCGTTGAAGCGATGATCGCGGCGTTAACGCGAGCGAACCGTATCCGCGTGAGTTCGGTTTTTCACGAGTTTCTCAGCGTTATCGGAGAGCCGCTTCCCTTCGGCTCGTCGAAACAGGTCGATGTCGATGGAAAGTGGGGCAGGGAGGAACGCGGTCGTGTCGCTCGAGATTGTCAAACTATGACGTCCCGAGTTCGAAAGCCAGCGTCGCTCGCACCGGTCGGGCACATATCGGACGCTAAACATTTCGCGTCCTCCCTCTGACTTCTCTTTGCGCGTGACAGTGGCGGCATTTTCAGTTTCAGCTTCTTCTTCTTCAGAGCGTCCTTCTTTCTGAAATGTCACGAAACGATCGATTAGCTTGCACCGTCTGACTCGGCGACGGGAACGAGCACGTACTGGTGTTTGCAATCGATGAAAATTCCCATGGAAAACAGTATCGCTATAGCCGCGATGATACCGATCACGACCACCACCAGCGTCACTATCGCATCCTCTTCTTCGGGAGTTAAAGGCGCTTCCGTCGTTGACCACGACACTTCCCCTGAAACACGCCGGGAGCAACGTTACGTGTGAGAACGTTTGAAATTCCTCCGATGTGCAAGCGTGTAAAGAAATCGCTGGACGGGAGCGTAGCGCGTCTGTACACAGGGTGGATCTAGTAACTGGGCCGGAATATAACTCTTTGTTGCAGATAGAAAACAAAAATGCAATTGCACTTGTTTTTTAAATGGAACTTTACAATTTTTTTTGCATAAATTGATTCCTCGGGTCATTCTGCGTATATAAAAGTATAATGAAAGGTCATTGAAAACACAATACTTTACGAGATATTCGGAACGTAAACTGTATCTAAGAACACGAGAATTATGATAAACTGTGCGTGTGTAAGTACGATCTTAGTAAATACAATAGTGGCGTGACGGTTCAACGCTAACATTGTAATTGTGTAAAAAGTGAAATATCTCATAAAGTATTGTGTCTTGAATGACTTTCCCTTATATCTTTCATACGCAGAATAATACGAGGCATCAATTCATGCAAAAAAAACCGTAGGGATCCATTTAAAAAATAAGCGCCATTTTGCAACTGCACCGATGCACTTCTGAAAAAAAATTGTACTACACGGTGATAGAGCTTGTTAAAGAATGCAAACTGTTCCTCTACAATTTTTTTCTATCTTCAGTAGGAACAAAGTTATAGTCCGGCCCAGTTACTAGATCCACCCTATATAGGATGGGAAAAGGATCGCGGGCGCGCGAGCGTCTCGGTGCTTACGTCGTAATAATTGTTCGACTTACGCAAATGCACGGTCAACGACCGACCGGCATCGCCGGCCGGTGCGTCCAGAGTTTTGCACCGCCTGCATTCGAAAAAGCAACGCGTGCGCGTTTCATCCGATCGCGATAGGGACCACCGGATAAGCAGTTTCGAGCAGGGAGAATTTGGTCGGCCGATTGACGTCATCGTGCGTCTTCCGTCCTACGAGAGGACTCTGGTTGACGTTATTCGACGCACGTGCGCCACCCCGACACGCATTCCACGGACAGGAAGCGACAAGAACCGAGATACGTGTATTTACGAGCACACGATCCCGGAGACGGCACGGTGTGCACCGCGGTGCAAAGAAAACTGAGGCAGGGACGCGTTCGAGGCGGCTTCTGAAAATCTTCAAGGTTTCGCGGTGGTTCACGGTCGATCAACGACAGCTCCGTGATCAACGTACCGCCCGTCTCCTGTCGATGACTCGTCCCAGCGAGTGCCGTTGCAGCCGCGTGAAAGTTGTACGCACGGGTAAACGTCGGCCTGCATTTTTCGAATTGCTCATCAACGATATAACCGTGGCGTGTCCGAAAGTCGAACGCGCGAAATCATAGGAAAGGAAAGGAAGGAAGAAACGCGCGCGGCTGACGTAACATCGCGAATCATTGCAGGCGCGCAATTCCCAACGAATTCGTTCGAGTCGAGCAGCAACCTGTTACCACCCCGCAAATACCTTCCGATCGCGATTTCGTGTCGTTGCGAAAGGAAACGCGCGCTCTCGAGGACGTTGCAGCTCGCTGATACTGCCGCCGCAAAAATCGCGCATTCGTTTCGCGCGGCGTTCAACGGTCTGGAAAGCAAAAAGGCGCGGACCGGCTAGCGATACGGCCGCTTTAGGATTTCTAGCCGAGCGCGTTTTTTATTCCGCGATCGCGCGCATTCCCTAGCGAGAGAGGTTCCTCCTGCGATCAACGCCCCACAGAATCGACCGCGCGTATCAACGCGCGGAAGATATCTCTCGCTGTGCTTATAACGCGAGCATTTCAATAAATACGATTCGCTGAGAAGCGGTGAGTCTCCTTTCCAAAGCGTTTCTCATTTATCAACGTATCGGAGAACTTCGAATGAATGAACAAATGGTGATCGGACGGCAGACAGGGTGTCAACGGGAGGCGTGTTCGCCAGATAGGTATTTTGATATCGGTTGCAGCGTTCAGCCTGAACGATCGCGTAACTCGCGAAACTTTTCAGAGGAATTCGTTCGCTATTTCCGCGTTGCATTCGATGACGGCGTACCCGCCTTATCGGAGAACGCGCGTCAAACATTTATCGGCAGTCGTGTGTTCTTTTCCACGGTTCGCGTGTCGGAACGAGTCGACGAGGAGCAGCCAGACGATGCTGGTTCGGACGTCGCGACGGAGCGCGATCGATGCGACCGTGATCGCTGCATACCGCTCGATCCAACGATTTTATCGGCAGCTGCTTGTAACAGCTTCTCGTCCTTCGGTCGGCACGACGACGTTCACCGTTCGCGGAATATCCTCTTGTGTGTCTCGAGCAAATATTTGTCCACGCAGCGCCGAGAACCTAATTATATATACACATACATCCTTGTCCCGCTACGCGCAAAACAGATGACACGCTTCGTCGTTTCGAAGAGTCGATCGGTCATTTATAGAAAACGCGGTTTGTCTCGAATTCCCGTCAAAAGTGAAATCGAACGACTAGGCTTGTTCCGCCAGCGAGAGAAAGTACCGATACACTTGAATTTGTCCACGATTGCTTTTTCTCTTGTGGTTTCGCGACGTCCAGCGACGTAGCCCGCGATACTCCACAGGTAGAAAAAAGCGAGAGAACCGTCGCGTCGATCGTTGTCGGTTCGATTCGATCGGACGTCGGCTGGTTTCGATCGGTTCATCCGAACAATACGCATCGTGGATCGACGCGCGTACGAGCGACAGGGATCGCACCTGTTGAGTTTGCCACCGTCCGCGACGCCGCGCCGCGAGATGTTCCGAGAGGTTGCTCCGAAATACTCTCGGGGCGAAATCTGTTGCGAGCACGAGCGAGTAATCCTCGTCAACGAACCCCCGACGTTTCTCAGTACAATGATAACGCATGGAACGGAATGTTGTTGTGGAAAAGGATTACCTTTGGTCGCGTGCGCGAGGCTGTCGTTGACGCTTCTGACACGTAGCCGCATGTTCGAGCTGGTTGTCGCGATTCAGTCTGATCGGCCGGTTCGTGTCGCGATGGGCGATCGATCGAGGTAGTCTGCGAATCGACCGGTTCGGTTCGAGATCCCGAAGCAAACTGTCGGACGCATGCCTCGCCTCGAGTCATGCGATATGCTCGGTGAGGCCTCTGCGAGAGCAACGGAAGCCAACGCGCGTCGAACGGAGACGGAGGCCGAAGGAGAAAGAGATGGAAGAGGACGGGAGGCTGGGAGGGAGTAGGTACGACGCTTGAAGGATCGGTTGAAGAGGAAGGCGGGTAAAGGGGAAAGAGAAACCTCGATCGGAAAGCCCGTGAAGAGCGACGTATAACTTCCATTCACTGTCCGGGATCCACGTATACCCTGGTACGCATTGAAACGGCCCTGCACGCCTTTTTCTACAGTCTCCTCCAAAACCGCTCGCCACTTTTCTCCCCGATCGACGATCCTGCAGGCCTATCCAGGGAGAGCATCCCACCTTCGCCGTTCCAATCGGCTTATTTCTCTGTCTCTTCCGCGCTACACCCTGACATCGTTTCGATTCATCCTCAAACAAATTGTACACGACAAGAACAACTACGATCAAACCAAAACGGAACGTTCTAGCTTATCTTCGATGCCACATGCATACGCACGAAGAACCGCATACGCGTATCCTGCATGACGTTCCAGGAACATAGACGTTGGTCGGTTTATTCTTTTTGTTACAGGACCCACAGCGTCCAAACTCATTCAACGACGTGATACTATGTCCATCACAGTCTTTCTGTCGACACAAAATAATTGCATGTTAAAAAGTATACTGGTTCGTGAGTTATTTCCCTTATTATGTTTCCTTACTACATACAGTGTTTCGATTCTGACCGAAACCTACATGATATTCCGAAAAATAGAATTCGCGAAATTTCCTGTAAAATGAAGTCGAATCCCAGGAATCCGCGAAATTTGTGCCACCTCCTTCGTCATCATGCCCTCCCGATACAAACTTTCGATTTCGCTGCGAAAATGGAAATTCTAATTCGCGGAAATTCCTGGAATTTTGGACGTCATTTTCAAGGATCTGCACTTTTCGTGCCATCTGCGTCGTCGTAGTGTTGTCCTGATGCAGCGTTTCGGTTTCGCCAAACTTTTGCTATTACGGCCCGAAAACTCGAATTCGCGAAATATTCTGGCAAACGATGTCAAATTCGAGGCGCCCGCGACTCGTGCCTCCTGCTACGTTGTCGTGTTCTCCTGATACCGAATTCCCGATTTCACCGAAACTTCACCTCGAAAACCATGAAATTCGAACCTGGGAAATTTACACCGCATCCTTTACCGAGTCTTCCTGATATAAAATTTAATTTTTAAACATTTCTCGGTCATAGTTTAAAATTTTGTATTAGGAATATATGACCGGAAGCAGGTGGCATAAATTCGAAGTTCGTCTGTCGTTTTCTTTAGGATTCTGGAAGGGTTGTTAAAGGTTGCAAGTAACGAGACGATGAATATTCGTTTCAACTTCATATTTAAATAAATATAGTGTATCATGCATACATGTTACAGTACAAAAATCGTGAAAATTCTGATATGAAAATAATATAACAATTGTAACAGTTTCCAAGTTTTCCCGTTGCATTTCGTAGAAAGATGATGGAAGATGTGTGTTGACTTGTATCTGATCAACCTGTGAGCAGAAATGAAATGGCATTACTATACAGGGTGTTAAAAAAAGAAGGGGTCCGATAGTTAAAGGGCTTATAGTACTCACCGAGAGGACTACAAAATGTTTAATCAACGTAGATCCTAAAAGCAATCTTTTCGGTGAAAAATCAAATTTTATTATTTATTAGCGTTCGATATCATGAGTGAGTCTCTTCGCAAAACATATACACACTTCATAGACGCAATTGTAGTACAAATCTTCATAATTGTAGATGTTCGATACGTCTCCCTTCCATTGCTACACAAACCTCACATTTGCGGATCATAGATCGACGTATGTACATTTTCAAATATCCCTTCCGTGCCACGTTATGTACGACACGCATTTTGTATTCGTTGTCGTAAGTCCAGCACATTATTTATCGGCGATGAGTAGACCAAAGTCTTCAAGTGTCCCCATTATAAAAACCAGAGGATTCAAGTATGGTGATCGAGGAGACCATTCTACATTCATTGTGTTGCGAAGAGACTCACTTATGACATCGAACGCTAATAAATAATAAAAGTTGATTTTACACGGAAAGGATTGCTTTTAGGATCTATACTGATTACACATTTTTTACTCCTCTCGGTGAGTACTATAAACCCATTATGTATCGGACCCTTTTCTTTAACACCCTGTATACAGTAGAAATTGTTGGATAAATACAGCGCCCGACCACCGGATCGGTTGATGCAAGGAGGCAGTTATATAATTTATTTCAGTTTCAATGGTAATAATTGTGAAAGAAACTATTCGCAACGGTTCACGCCTGGTTACCGAAGCTAAAATTTTGCGGTCCGCAGTTCACTTTGAGCTGCACTACTCCGTAGTGCCAGTAGATCTCGACACATATAAATGCTGATATAAAAACTGTTGTTAAAATTAAAGCACTTGTATCTTTTATAGAAAAATTCGTGTCCCTCTTGTTTAACACGCTATTATAATATTCAATGCAATAGAATATGTCAAGACGTCGACGTGACGATGACGCGAGCGCGACGTTGACACGTGCGTGGCGACAGCGTCAGAGTGCATAACACGATATATGTATGAGGGATATTTTCAAAGTTCTGGAAATTGTGCTCTAAATTCTTTATTTTACTTATTTTCGTCTACGTGACGTTGTAGTTTTTCAATATAACTCCCATGTAATTGTATACACTTATCCTAGCGCGAAATTAAATTTTTTAGGCCTCCTTCGAAGAATTTTTGGGGAGTCTCTTTTATCCACTGTTTTGCAGCAGTGTTTGGTCGTTAAATCGAACAACCCAACAATAAACAGGTACTTTTAGATTCCGCAGGGTTGTCAAATGCTCCGTGTAATCGTTAAGCGACTTCAGATGTTTTTATGTCCCCTCTCCGTAGAAAGAAAATGATGGCTCTTTGAGAATTCAAAGCGTCTTCCATATTCGCAGGGTTAATCCCTCAGAAACACATCTGTACTCGCCTAGTGGTCGAACAATACTGACCGGCATCGACTGTTGTCGTTAGGAAAATATGTCAGTACTTGCCTGTGCATAATAGCATCAGTCATTAGGCCTGCATTCCTGCGCTGGTTCTGAATTCCCAGAACTTTGAAAACATCCCTCATAATATAATATTGACAAAGGAAATAAAGGACGGCTTTAAGCAATGCCAGACAAAAGCACCATCGCATACCGGACAAACAGTTTGTAGAGATAGGCAGAAAATGATCCAGACGCTGCGGCGCCGTGAGAGGCTCAATACGATTCGGAGCAACGTAAGGCAAGTAACTCATGCACCAACCATTTATGTCCCTTCAACGGTTGCAACAGGCTTCTGGACGCCGCTCAAGTTTTCGTACATCGGGTGTCCCGTTCGATTTATCTTCCGGTCTTGTAATGCGTGTACGAGAAGTATGCATCCGCCCCGTGTATGATTCCAACGAAACCGCTCATGAACTGCAAACACAATCGCGATATGTACATGGAAAGCTATGTACGTAACGCGTATAACGTTGATCGCGATGGACGCGTGTGCTTACGTAGGCAGCCGTCATCGCAGGATAGACATCGAATCCTGGTTTTATGTAATATTCCGGTAAAAGGAATAGTTTCGTGGAGAATGCGAGGTACCCGGCTGAACTCAAGTACAAGAAAGAAGCCAACGCGTTGAACATCATTTCCTGAAACGACCGCGAAAGAAGATCGATGTAGGTATGCAGAAATGTGAACGTGCATAAATATGATAATATTTATGGGTTTAGGGGGATAGGAATCGTCTGTACGTACGAAAAGGGACGATCTGATGAGTCTGTACGATTTTTCGGACACGACGTAGCAAGCGAGCAATACCGTTGACGTTAAGAAGCAAGCGGAAGAGGTGGTCAGGGACCCTTCGAAAGCCGAGCCGATCGTTGTGCTATATTTCAGACCGTAATTGATCAGCAGGCTCTGTATCAAACCACTGATTATCTGAAAGAATACGCGTACAGTCGATCATCGTCGTCGATCAAGGTCCATCTGGAATACTTTCGGTGGAGGAGCCGTATATACCGCTTCGCACAGCTTCAGAATTCCTGGCAAGGACTTGAGGAATTCCACGTGTATGCACGTGCAACATCTGCAGAAGCAACATCCGACACCTCCGGCGGAATGAGTGCCGCCGGACGACATCCTGATCACAGGACCCGTCCCGTTTCTCCCCATCGTGCGTTCCTCGAACGATCCACTGATCTCGATGCTCCGCAGGCCACGCTGATTCTTCCCCTATCGAGTTTCGCGAGTGCTGAGCGATCGCGTTGCCAGCTGGCAGATCGAGCGCTCTCGCCGCCTCGTAATTGATAAGTTCGTTAAACCGTCTCGTCCACCCACCGACCCTCGACTCGATCCGGCCTGATCGGTTAAACGACGATTCATTCGCGTGGTTACCGTGGAGACGCGATGGATCGCGCGCGCACCGGATTCAAATCACCCACGAGACACGGATTCTCGTTCGTTCGTTCGATCGACCGATGATCCCGAGGAGGGCTCCGAAACAAATGCACCCACGTTCCTCAACAGCTTCCGACGAACTGAGGGTGCGTTCCCAGTGAATCCAGAACGTTCGAATGTCGCTTCACCCCCCGCGTCGCGCGTTTCATGCAACCGATATACAGATGCCCGTGTCTATTTCTGGCACGTGCCCCGACCATGGTCGGCCGCAGACACAGGAAACCAAAAAAAAAAAACACTCGAAACGGTGTTCATCTTCTCTCGAAGAGAGAAGAACGAGGGACGCAACGCGCAGATCTCAAATTTTCATCCCGCGTTGTATCGAACCCTAGATATAAGTTTTCTATGATGAATACGAAAGAGCTGAGAGCCAAGCACCGGGTTGACGTGGATAGCAGAAAAGAACTTTCAAAGTGTTCCGCAAATTGTTCGATGGATGATGCGCGTATGGAATCGCTGCCGTTGCGCGGCGGTATCCTGTCCTCTGTCTTCGTGGGCCATTATCGGAACTCTTCTCGCATACTACTACTTCTGCTACTGTACGTGCAGCTCCGTATCCTGCCAATGGCCGTGCGAAAGTTTCATTTTCGTCTGCGTCGAGCTCGACATTTTCTGACTCACAATTACGTCAATTACGCGGCGTTCCGCATAAAAAGAAGCGCGCCGGCTTTCTCTTGTAAATGGGCAACCGTTCGGATTACGTTTCGCCGAACGTAACCTCTCGTTCGAACAATGATGCTTCGGACACGTTCTTATTGATAATATCATTTACTTATAAAATATACATATATTAAGGGTAAGTGTAGGGGAGACGCGCGTACGCTTTGTAGAAATACGATTCGAACATGAGTCGTACAGGCCAAAGAGTAGATACAATAAAAGGTGACACTGTGACGATGAAACCACTTTCAGCGAGAGACTTACAAACGATACAACCAATGTAAATGTCCATTCGGTAATGATCGTTGTACACTCAATCAGAATTAGTTAGAACACTTTTCCGGTAGTATCAGACAACAAAGTAGAAACTCCTGTAAATCCAACAGCAATCGAGTTTGCAAGGGCATTTAAGGAATTATTCTTAACCTACTATTTCCATTCAAAATTTATGAATTTTATGGATGATTTTGATAGTATATTAACAAATTCAGCCAGATTATCAGAACATGCAGTCTCCTTATTAATTGTTCCAACCGCTCGTGAATCTTTTCACGTGGAAAATTGTGATTACCAGCAACAAACTTGACCAGAGCAAAATGCTTTCAAGTATATTGCTCGATATTTATTACATAAATTTTTGAAATTCCCTTTTTGCCAGATATGCAAAACATTTTCTACAGACAATGAATAGTTAAATGAAAGTAATTTATTTATACATTTTAAAGCATATGGCACAGTAGAATCTATATGGTGCATTAAGAAATCCCCATGAAAGTTTTTATAATTTTTTATTTTCCTTAGGAATTATATTTTTCTCAAATGCGGAATTTCTTTATCCCCATAAGAGTATAGGAAATAATTTATTTGAATTAAGTACAAATATTGTAGGTTTTACTTATCCATGTGAGTATTTTCTTATAGAATATTTATTAAAATCTTTTATTCGTTTAAGGATTTATTGCGTCCTCAAGTACAGTAATACAAATTTTAAAAATTATACAAAAAAGATAGGAAACTGTATAACTATGAATTTGTAAATATTTTGTAACATATGTTGTAATATATTTATATTTATAAATATAAATATGTATTCAATATATATTATGGTAATTCACTTGTTACATATTTGTTTATAATTTATTTGTAATAAATATGTTTGTCATTTATACGTAATTATATTCATATAATATATTTTTTATAGTTATCATTCAATTATATTTCTTCTTTTTAAACTTTTTAATCTTGCAAGGTTGATGTAAATACTCCAAAAGTCAATATTAGCAATATGCAGAAAATTTATGACACAAATAGATTTCCAATTATCAGAGGTTGACGTGAAATAAAGATATTAAATTCGGTTGATTTAAATTTCCCGCTTGTCTGTACAACCAATTTAAAGGGCACGTAAACCGGTCGACTTCAAAGGTGCCGCTCGGAGTATCGCCTCGTATTATTATGGAAGATCCGCGTCGAGCGTCAAATTCGACGCGAACGCAACGCGTTCAAGTTGTAAGTTTTCCTCGCGATACAAAGCACATGTAAAATGTAAAAAAGTAGAACGGATGTTCTTCGTCGAATACAATTTCAGTGCGCAAAGTCGTGATTTCGACTAGACTCGTAAAAAATGTAGGCGAATGTACAAAGTTGTTGGTAAAAGGCGTGTGACGATGGATCTTTATTTGTACAAGCGTCTAGCCATGATCGTGCTGAGAAGATACAGCGCCGAGTTCACCAGACCGATGATCTAAAAAAAGAATAGTTTACTCGGAACCGAAAGAAAGAAAATCGCGAACGGTCAAGGGGGGTGGTTGAGCCTGTGTCGACTTACCGCGGCCGCCATTAGGTGTGAGTAGTTACCACGATGGTTCCGATGTACCTCCAAGACGGGAATGAAGTACGTTATCGACGCAGTGATGTAAAGACCAAACGCGATAGAATGGTAGATAATTTCCTGCGAAAAAAGCACACGGTTCAAAGAATTCACCTATCACAGCGATGTCTCCTCCTTCGAGAACACGGAGAACTTACATAGACCGTTTTCGCGATGCCGGTGGATGTGTAGAAAGAAACCAGACAACTCAGCAGAAGAATAAAGGTGCCGATCATGAACGTAACGGTTATCAGGAGGAAAAATATATGCGCCTTGTACAACGTAAAAATGTTGTCGTTAGACGTAGATAGATACTGTAAACCTGGTGTGTTGTCGAGCGCAGAAGCGGCGATCGACACGCAAACGATTCCCAGTGCCTAAAATACAAAACCATTGTGATCGAACTATCGATCTGGGTACAAAGAAACGATGCTTCGTGAGATTTGTTCGTGAGACTGATCTTGAATGTACAGGGTGTCCGCGGTAAGTGTGGACAGTCCATTGTTTCCTAACGTGTTGGAGATACAAAAAATTGTTTACATGTATTATGCACACATAAAGGACCTTGAAAACTACGCCAAATACGCGGTCACAGGTGGGAAAAGTCCCGCTAGCCCGCACATCTGCGTTGCACGCACAGCCGAAGATCTGACAATGAGCTGCTCCCGACGACGAAAGGGCAAGTAGGCAGGAAACAATAACCAGGCCGAAGTACAGCCCCTCCCTGGCCATTGAATTAGAACCACTCATAATTTTCAACATTTCTTCTGTCTTTAGTCAAATTCAAAGGCCTGATCGAACTTTAATAACAAAGTTTATTAACTATTAAGGTGTTACACACATACATGTTAATATTTTGTGTTACCCCCTCTTGTCTTAATTACAGCTCGTATTCTTTGTGACATGCTTCCAAGACACTGACTTATCATATCCTTTATGTCTTCTCATTATTTTGCCAAATATCTACAATTTTTGTTTTCAAATCCTATAATGTGGTGACCGGTGATGAGTAGACGACTGATTTGAGTAGGCTCCAGACATTTTCGATGGCATTCTAGTCGGGTGCACTGCCTGGCCATGGGAGCACGGGTATGTTTTTCGGTAAAGGAACTGTGTGACGGATTTGGCTCTGTGACAGTAGTAATAAATCAGTTGCAACATATACATTGGTCATCTCCGTATTTACTTATAATTTAGGCAGCCAAAAACAATCTCCCATTGATGACACAGCGTTATAGTTGGAAAAGTGAAATTTTGGCATGTGGACCTAATTCGATGGACAGGGGCTTTTCCTCCAGAGTCGGGAGTGCGAACCTGGTGACTTCTTGAAAGTTAAGCAAGTGGTCACAGGTCTGCGTGCCTCCACGAGCAATGTAGATACGTATATACTTTTCCGCGGTCGGGAAAAGCCCACCGTGCACAGGGCTGTACATATTTCCAGTCAGGGTCGCCCCGAACCATCGGGTGTATAACTCTGAATGATTGTGCAGTTCTCCCGCTACACTACACGTTCACACATACAGTTTTCTTTAAACTATCACAAACATTATATCTTTAGTCTTATTCGACATTTCAAACATTCCAGTCTTGCACAACATTTATTCCAAACGGTCTTCGACACAGTTTCATATTTAAACACATCATTCGTTAAGACTTCGGAGCACACGTCTTACGAGCTCCGCGAACTATAGATTTCGTCCGGTGCTTCGTCAACACACATTCATATATCAAACACTCGCAGTCTGCTGTTATTTATTGTTAAAATACATACCGCAGTTACTGTTATCCTTTACATTGTTTACAATATTATTATCCCTATCATGGTGATACGTTTTAGGAAACTCACGTGAATCGTGGTGTCGATATTAAACGAGACAGAGATTTACGACCTTCGTTGACTCGGTGTACACACCGTAGCCCAGTCTCCCCGCGATCGCGTGAAACAGGTATGTCGTTTCTGCCGTAAACCCTTCGTATCTGTTTCAAGAAGCAATGTCTAACACGTCGCACTTCAGGCGCAAACAAAACCACCAATGGTATTTCCTATTCGCCCAGAGTTTTTCCGTTGAAAATCAGTAAATTTGTAAGCGCGATACCTTGAAAATCAGTTAAATCGAATGTATACATTAAGAATTCGTGAATTCGTCTTGAGAAGCATTATTAAATGACCTGAAAGAAAATACATATGTAGTTGCATTTAAAAAAACGAACTTGACCTTCATATCTCGGAAAATAATAATGTAAAATAAAGTTTGTCTTCGTTAAAACGTGTGTCCCCTTGTACCACGCAATTTTCATATAAACAATTTTTTGTATTTCAAGCACGCTAGGAAATAATGTATGATTACGACTGCATTTGGTCGTAGCTTTGGAAGCGGATGCGGAACTTTTCAGCGATAAGGGAATTTTATCGCTATTACGGAGTTTCGAAATCCGGATATCCTTTGTCAAAAGCTGCGCGGTTCTGTTTGAAATGGACGAACGGCGATCGGATGTACTTACTAACTCCAACGCCTTTAAAATACCGCTCCACGTTTTCAGGTAGCCCAGGTTGATGACAAGCACACTAGAGGTAGACCTCACCGTATGCGTCCTGACGGTTATCGACTGCGACATTGTCATTTTCTTCTTAGCCGACTCTGAAACGTGTTCGGGCGGTGAATGCGATTCCAACCGGAACGACGAGCTTCCTCGAGAAACGATGTTGCGGCCGCACAAGAGGGCCAAGGCCAAAATTTCGAGGAGCGGCCTACATTTCGCTACCGACATTTTTCTCTTTTTCTCGGCGATACCAAGAATAACACCGGCTCTCTCTCTTTTCGTGACTCAATTTCGCGCGAGCGCGCGTTTCCTTTATTCCAGGGAAACATGATCGCATGCTTCCCTGATCCCAATATATCTATTACAGGCATCATCCGACAACAATAAACCAATTGACAAGGAGAACACTCGAAGCGGTCGTATCAGATTTTAATGAGCTTTCGCATGCTGATACGTCATGTTATTTTGAATCTCCTTATATGTAGCGATGGGCGTAGAACGTCGGTAGTGTTAACGCGCATCTTCGCAGAATACATGGTACGCACCTGGCCAGGTTTTTACTATCATATAATTTTAAAGAAGGGACCTTGCTGGCACCGAGCCTTCGAGCTCCAAAAAGCCTAATCGGCAGAGCGTATCATAAAACTCAAAAACTGCAAAGGGTGGACGCGGTCACCCCCTTGCAGCAGTCTCCCACCGCAACAGCTGCTTTCAAGCGGAAGAGCAAGAAAAAGGTGAAGAACTGCAAGGGTAGCTTGTACAACGCACGTAAGCCAAATTGATATAAGTTTACCTTTTGTTTCTTCAAAGTTTCTTTTATAAAATGTTATGTTAAAAAGTGCATTTAAACCGGCGCGAGAAACGAAACTCTCCGTAGCAATCCAGCGTCCGGCCAACCGCGCGAATTGCAAAAATGTGTCACTTTATAAAATAAACTTTGAGCAAACAAAAAATAAACTTATCTTATGTTATAACAATTTGATTCGTACGATGAAGGAAGCATCTTTACAATCTTCACCTTTTCCACGCTCTTCTGCTTTAAAGCAGCTATTACGGTAGAGCAGATAAACTTTATATTACTGTATAAGGAGATTCGCAATAACACGATCCATGAATGTGCGAGAGCACGTTATTAAAATCTGAGACGAACGATACGGTAGCTCTCCTTGCAAATTAGGAGGTATCGTGTTTTCCTTTCGCTTTCGTTATTCGCCCTGCCACACCCCAAACTCTGTCGCCGATCGATAACACTTTCCGAGTGCACAGTTTTGTTCTTTTCGCCGCGTGTCATAGAACCGAAGATAAAGTTTCAAAGTTCAGTCGCTCGTTGAACTCTCTGCGACAAGGGAGAACGAGTAAAGACGAAATTTGCAAACGTGCCGCGAAACGCCGCGCCGTCATCGGTTATTTTTAAACAGAAGAATATCTGGCAAAACAATCGTCGACAAGAATACCAGGATACGAGCGATCGAGTCTCATAACGTTCTCATCTCTTGATCGCGCTTGATACCGATTCAAGAAATTCGCGACGCAAAATACGATCTGTATACATTTGGTTCGATGGCTGAGCGTCTTCTCTTTCTTCAAACGTGGTTAGAATTTGACGGGCGGCAACTGCGCGACAATTTTCTAGAAATCGTCCAGTGAAAACGCGTTGTATCGGTGCTACGAGCAGATCGTAGCGACGGAGCATAGACCGCAAGCGTAGGCGCCGTGTAAACAAGACTGAAACTGACCTGAATGAAGTAGGTGGTGGTAGCGCGACGAGCGTCTGAGATTGACTGAAGTGCACGCTTGCGTTTCCACCGCGGTACCGGCGATGACGTCATTGGTGATATCATACGTAATCGCGCTTCCGATATTCCGAGATCGTATAGTACGAACGCACACCTCTTATCTTTATAATAATGTAAAAGAAAGTTCGTCTTCGTTGAAAAATGTGCCCCCTTGTACCATGCAATTTTCATACAAAGAATTTTGTTGTATCTTCAATACGTTTGAAAATAATGGACTGCCCATACTTACGGCGGACACCATCTGTACAGTCTCTTCCGTAATACGTAGGAATCACTTTAACCCTTTCACTGCGGCAGCGTCCGGCCAGAAACCGACAACACGGTGGGGTCGTGCGAGCCACATTTTTCTAGTACAAAGAAGAAAGCGAAATTTATGTGCAAAATTTTATTTAAAAAGGCGACTAAAGATATATCAGGTGATCATGATTTTGATTGAAATTCTCTTTCTTTGAGCGATTGTAGCATCTACAGGTCATTTCGCGGATAGTGACTATATTCGCTCTTAGTATCCAGGGATCGTCTCGCGGCGGGTGACTATAGTCGCCCGTACTAGTGAAAGGGTTAAGGATGGCCTCAGCACATCAAGAGAATAAAAAGAGTTCATATAAACATATATCCTATTTGACTTTGTTTTCGAGTTATTGCGGGGTTTGTGTTGCAATAATGCTCTCAACAAACGTAGGTAGTTTTACTAAGAAAAAAAATTCCCATGGATTACTCCACATGGTCAATATTGCAGACCAGAGCGTATACTAAGCTGCACGAAAGATTGGAATCGCCGACGCGATCCTTGTTGGCGGAATGGAATAAAATAACCGAGGAAGAGTTGCGTGCCGCGACCGAAAATTTCGTGAAGCGTTTGCGCCTCTGTATCAGAGCCAAACGAGGCCACTTCGAAAATCTTATCGAGTATGTTGTTGCTAAAGGTCCTAGTTATTGTTATTAATTGTTAGTTTTTTTATGTATTAGATTTTTATAAAAATATTTTAAACGAATTTTGTCAACGCTTTTTTTTCGTAAAAATCAAATAACCGAAAATACCGCTGTAACTCGAAAATAAAGGCAAATAGGAAATATGTTTATTGTGAACTTTTCTTATTCTTTTGATGTGCTGAAGCCATCCCTAAAGCGATTCTCACATGTTACGGGACTTCCTGTACAAAACAAATCGCCGAAACATACAAAATAGAGCTGTTGATTTATGAGAGACTCGGTTACCTGAGTACCCGTGCGATACCCGGGTAGACGAAAATTACCTGTCTACCCGGTTATCCATAAGATAACCGAATAGATGAGATAGTCGAGAATCACGATATGGAAGCCGATCTTCTTTCGTACCATATTGAATTGTTTACAGGTTTCATACCGATGTTAGTCGAAAATGACCGAAAGACGATCGGCCTCCAAATCGAGATTCTCGACTATCTCATCGATTCGGGTATCTTATGGGTAGCCGGGTAATTTTTGTCTACTCGGGTATCTAACGGGTAACCGAGTACCCGGGTATCCCAGATACCCGGTTAAACTCAATAGCCCTAATACGAAACCGGAGAAGTTGATAAAATATCCGTATCTCTGTCTTTTACGACTAAGTTACCAGCATCTCGTCCGCCTCTACGGAAAAGCATTATCTATTCAGAACGATAGGTGTAACGTGAACTCGCTTTATTCATCATTCACAGCTTAATAATAAATAAACTTTGCAAATAGAAAACAGATTCGGAACGCACGCGTGTATACTCTCGAGCGCGATCGTCGATTCTCTTCGAGGATGGCATCAAAGGCGACAATTTCATTCTTTTTTTTTCGATCGCCTCTAAGTCCGAAAAACGGACGATATTTTATCGCGGTAAAAATTCTGATAGCTCTCCTCGTCGCTCGCGTGCATACACCGTCACGCGATCGTCCAAGTAATTCGAATCGATCGCACGAGTTCCGAAGACAACATCGAAAACTAGCATACATATATATTTAAATGGTAATGCGTACAGAAGATACAATGTATTTGTAAACATTCGTTCGCGCGTCGACGATGAATACGATTTACATAAGTGTACTTTATCTATGAGTGAAAGAGAATAAAAAGGCGAACAGAAAAACAATGCACTGCATCCGTTTCGCGCAAATATATTACCTATACAAAATAGATATGTATATATGTATGTATAATGTAATGTGTGTGCATACACACACGTGTATAAATAAAAAGTAGTCGCGGTAGTGTGAATAAAGGTACGGTTAGAAAAGTGAAGCGGACGGGAAAGCGTCGCACAAGGTACACGTACGATATTAACGGCACAAGAAACTCGAAAAAGCTGTTCGCGTTCGAGAAGCAGCCGGGAGGATCGACGCGTCCGATATGGATTTGATCGACCGTCGACCGTTCTCGTTGAGAATGAAATCGTGCCGGTCGTACCGTGAATGAAAGTAATCGCCCGCGAAAAGGAATCCGCGAATCCCGGGACGGAAAAGTTGCACGAGAGTCGTGGCGGTGTCTCTTCGACGTGGCTTCACCTCCGCGTCCTGTCCCGAACTTTCTTTGTTTCTTCGTGTTACTCGTTCGACGATGCTTGCGCGCTCTCGAGGTCGTTTCGAGATCAACCCGAATTCTGCGGCGGCCGAATTCGAATCGAATCGAATCGAACGGAGGTAACGCGATTCGAAACGGCGACGAGGGCGCTCCGAGCGAGCGAACAAGCGGTCTTAAGGCACATAGATTGAATAGAGTCTGTGGTTAAGCTACGACACAGGATCGAAAGGAAGGCGTCTCGTTGGAGCAGATTCGATCCGTCCACGTTGTCCGGTTGTGACCGATCGATCATCGATCGACGGATCGCGAGAACCCATGTGCGGTAGCGTTGCCGTTGGTGCTCTTCAGGTACCTGGCGTCTCTTCGAGTACCTCCGGTTTTCTTCACTGTGGACTGCTGCTCTTCCACTCGATATACAGGAAGTACGATCCGGCTGCGTACGCGAGCGTGTTCAAGATCCCGAATACCTGCGCAATTCGTAAAAGAATTTTATCGATCAGAACTGACGCTGATGTTTATCAGGACTCGATACGCGCTCGCTGAGAGACGCGAAACGTCGAGTTCATTCGATCGGCCGAAATCGTTCATCGACTCGAAATCTTACCCCGGCAGCGATATTCGCCGCAGTGTGCGGACCGGTGAACGCGCTCCAAACGGACAGCTGAGAGATGAAGGCGATCATGTAGAGTACCGCAAACGCCGTCGTGTTCAGAAGTTCCTGCAAAAGAATACGAACTTCGTGAGTATCGCAATTCTCGCACCAAACGGTCACTCTTCGGGCACCGATTGTTTGCTCACCGTTAAGATCCAGTTAATGGGTATCTTGAGCGCTTCCCGAATCGATAGCAAATAAATGAAACACCATAACAAGGTTGCGATGAAAGCTGTTACGGCGACGAAGAGGAACCAGTGTGTTGCGCCCACATAGGCCGGGGATGCGCACGCCATGCAAATTATGCCAAGACCCTGAAACAGTCAACGTACACGTGTCCTTGATCAATTTCATTCCAAAGCATCGATCGAGTTTTCATTCACGCGATACCTTGCTTCGTTCGATCGCAAACGGAACGATTATATGAATATTCTGCAACTTTTCGTACGGACTACGAGTCGCGCGAACTCATTGTCAGCATCTTTCGAGCTCTATCGCGAATTTCAATAAATTTCTGAACGTAACGATCTATGGATCCGTCGAGCTTGATCGGTCCTACGGTACCGGAAGATCGGGTCGATCGCTCGAGCTCAGGAAATTCTACGGACAACGCCTGCAGATAAGACGTTTCTTGATTCTGAATATTGTTCCGAACTTTATTTAATTTCGCGCCCCTCTCCTCTCTCAAAACAACCAGCGGGAGTCTCTTTTTCTCCAACTCAGAGGGAACTAGGTTCTTCTTGTCCAGCAGAACGCCCTTCATCCTTTCGAATTCCTTCGATTTCCACTGTCGATCCTTTGGTTCCGGACCAGTCCGCGCCGCTGTCTCAGCTTTCGGTCGCAAACGTTGTTGTTGCTGTTGCTGCTGCTGCTGCTGCTCTCTCCGAAGCCTTTCCCTGGCCTCTTCCGCTTCTCTTCTACGTTCCTCGTCACGCCTAGCTGATCTTTTCGCTATCGCGGCTGGATCGCTCGCGAGAAAATCGTTCTGCCAACCGTTGAAAACATTTTTCCTCCGAACTTCTCGCCACACGTACTCTTCGAACCAGTCCATTCTCTGCATCGTCGTCTCATTCTCGCGACAAACCCTCGGCTGCTCGAGCACGCGAAAGAATCCGCCGCGATCCCCGACAAGGATCGTCTTCGAATCCCCGGGACCGTCCCGCGGAAGCAAGACGGTGATCGATTTCGAGGAGACGACCCGCGATACGGCCGGGCCGTTCGATCGGTTCGAAATGTCCCACATCTCGAGTCCGCCATCCGCGCAGCCGAGGACAAAAACACCGGGTTCGCTGGCCCAGCAACAGGTCGAGTACTCGCGACGAGTTCTCCTCCAGAATAAAGGAGACTCCAGCAGCTGGTCCTTCCAAATCGCGAACACCCGACCACCGACGCTCAGGAGAACGTCGCGAAGATGAGGGGACCTCGTAATTTCCGTAACGGGACCGTCGTGCACGCACGAACGCATCGAGATTTCGCACTCGACATCCTCTGATGTTCGTTCGTCGGACAGCTGCTCTTCCCACGTGCACTTTATCAGTCCATCCGTGCAACCTATCCACAGGCTCTTCGTACAGTCCGTCTCGTTGGAGTTGAGCTTATTCGCCTCTCGCCCGGTCTCGTCCCGCTCTTCGAGAACGCTGACGGACGGCAGACAGAGGGTCAGAAGAGCGAAATCGGCCGGCCGTTCGCTTCGACCTCGAATTCTCAGGCGACAGACCGGCCGGAACGCGTCGTCCGCATCGGTATCGAAAAGATTCCAAACTGTCACCGCGGCATCCTCGGATGCGGTCAGAAACTGCGCGCCCGTGCATCCAGACGTTTTCGTCAACTTTCCGTTCGGCTGTACGCGATGGTCGGCGGGCATCCATCGAATTCTTCGAACGGGTCGACGGTGAGAACATCGTTTATCCGAGACGGCGGTCGCGCGAATCGCTGCCACCTCTTCTTCTCCGTTCCTTTTCCCATCGCTCAGCCGATCCTCGACGTTCCAGACGGCCACCTGTCCGGTGGAACAGCCTCCGATCACCAGGTTACCGTCGGTCGGGCAAAAGGACACGGAATGAATCTCTCTGTGATCCTCGAGTCGGAGAAGAGGACGAAGCGGCTCGTCCAGCTTCCAAACGAGGACTCTGGCTTGAAACGCGCGTTCGTCCACGGGTTCGTTTCCCGAGAAACGAACGTATGAAATCGCCGCGTAGTCGACCGACTTCGGATGCAAGGAAACGTCGGAAACGAATTTCTTCGAGGCGAGGTCTGAATCGACGAACGACGATCGTTCACGAAAATCAGCCGCCGCGACGATCGCCGCCGCCCCGTTTTCGCGTTCTCGTCCGGACAAACATTGGACATCGTCCGCGTGCAGGTTTACAGCTGCGTTGTATCCGACAACGTCGATCATTTCTCGCGAGCGAGCTTCCAGAAATAGGTCCAGAGGAGTTCTCTCTTTCGCTTCCTCGCCGTCTTCTTTGTCTCGAACGTCCGGCGCGTCCGTCTCTTCTTTCGATCGTTCGCTTCTCTCGTCGTTTCGTTCCGATTCTTCGTCATCGGCCTCCTCTTCCGCGGCCGCCTCGTCCTCCGACTCTTCGTTCATCCTGTCTTCCTGCGCGTACTGCGTCCAAGCGTTTTTGGGATAGCCTGGGTACGTTTGGACGAACGTTCGTCCGAGTTGCTCGTGAGTCTGAGCGGTTCTGCAAATGCATTTTCTCTCGATGTTCTCGAATTCCTCGCCCGCGTTCACCAGCTCCACGCAGCTGTCTCTGGAACCGTTCGAGTCTCTGTCGCGCAATCTTCGAGTCGAGCCCAGCAGTCTTCCGGGTAGGACGATCTCTGTTTCGAGAAATCCCCGACCGACCTTCACGAACGTTTCATCCACTTCTGTCTCACTGCCCAAACATTTCCAGGGTTTCGCATCTTTCCTCACCATCCCCAGAACTCTGTTCGAGACAGCTCTCGCGATGCTCTTGTTTCGCTGTACAACGAACCGCTTCGCCCGTTCCGCGAGACAAATGACGAAATCGTCGGAAGCCAATCGGCTGGAGGAATAGCCGAGGAGGAACAAGTCGTCCTCGTAGGCTTCGATCTTCTCTTTGAACGCCGCCAGCGGGGATTCGAGCGAGTTTGCGAGCCTCGCGACGACGTCCCGGCGAACGAACGCCCACGGGTATTCCAGGAACACGTGCTCGCCGACCAAACAACCTAGTTCTCGTTGCGTCTCGCGGTCGAGCTTCACGCGCTCCACATTCTCGATATTTTCGGCGACCAACGTCCACCGGAGCGGCGGACACTCAACCCCTTTTCTCGACATCTTCTTTTTCTTCCTCGTTTCTCGTTTCTCGTTACGCGTGCCGTCCTATCTCCGACCATCTCGAGCATCGATCAAACTTTCCTCCGTATCCTAGAAACCGATTCGCTCGCTTCGACCGCGCGAAAATTCATTCGAGTTTCCTTGCCATTGGCCGGCTGTCCGGAAACAGACATTTCGTTGAACAATATTCTATCGAGAGAAAATGCAAACGCATACGAGATGGAGGAGGAAGAGTGAGTGAGAGAGAGAGAGAGAGAGAGAGAGAGAGAGAGAGAGAGAGAGAGAGAGAGAGAGAAAGAGAGAGGAATGCATAGAAGGGTGAACGGGCGCGAAAGTGCGAAGGATTGGAACGCTGGAAGTGTGCACCGAAGGAAGAATTTCACTTTCACCGTTTGAAAACGTCGTCGACCGCGATAAACGCTCGACCAAGAATTCCTAGCGCTAATAGCTCGTACGACATATCGTTAAGAGTTGCATGAATATTCGAATCGAGCAGCCTGCCCGTTTCGCGAAGAATAACCGAATCGCGGACATGTTTCGCGTTCGTCGGATCAACAGGTATCTCCCTATTGCACGTCGTACCTCGAAATATAATGCAGTTTTTACCGTTGTTTTTGTAGCGTAGAAATACTTCTCGATCCATTGACCTTTCAACAGTGGCACGCCTAACGGAGTGTCGCGTCGCTAAATATACTCGAGCAACGAGCAGAAAGGCGAATTGAAAGGAAATGAGATGGATTCGGCAGGTACGAGGAAACTTTCCGCGTCGTGCGGCCGCGTTTCCGTCGAGCAAAATTGTTAAGAAAATTCGTTGGCCGTTCGGTGTATACGCGTAAAGAGAAACGGCGCCTCCTGAAATAACATTATGAAAGATAAATAGAGAATATAGGTCGTGATTCTGTACTCTGCGTTATTCATGGGGGAACGGTGCGCGT
The DNA here is from genome assembly GCA_916610135.2 of Macropis europaea. NCBI lineage: Eukaryota > Metazoa > Arthropoda > Insecta > Hymenoptera > Melittidae > Macropis > Macropis europaea. The sequence goes on from OU744344.1 coordinate 27,580,397, forward strand.
GTCGCGCCACTGCCAATACGCGTTCATACGAGCAGTAGCATTAACAACGGTGATAATGACGGCGATCGAGCGCATCCTGATCCCATTCGGCCGAGCTCGCAGATGCGGAACCGATGAGCGGCCGAGCAAAACGCACCGGGTCGCGCCGGGGCGCATCGAAATCTTGCGCGTGCGCCCGTTTCCGCGGGAAACGTATCGATAAGAATGTCGAGCGTTGGCGAATCATTGAACACGGCCGAGGAGCTGGGAGCACGCGATGACACGCGGCCGACTGAATTTTCGACGGATCGGAATATCGCTTCTAAAATTAACCGGAGGCATCCGAAGTGCGCGGTTTCATCGTGTCGGTTCCATGGTGTTCGATGAACGGGAGAAGGAGGTCGCGTCGCGCTGAACGATTCCCGGATAATGTCCGCGGCAAGGGTCGAACGAGTTTATCGGAGGGCGACATGAACGAGATGACCCATATGTCACGTGTGTCGGGGATCGGTGGTACGGATGGTCGTGCTTTCGCGATTCGAGCGTCATCGGAACACGATACTCGAAATGTAAAACGGAGGAACGGGAGGTCCGTTGGCGCTCGCAGCAGAAACAGAGGCTTCTCTGTGCGCGTTCGTAACGCGATCGTTTACACGAGAAAACCGCTTGGTTGCTTCGAGTCGAGAGAATCGGTCGAATACGCGAACCGAATACCGAGCACAGATAAGACACGAGTCGAGGGGAAACCATGCGACCCACATGCGCTATTCGTACACGGTTACCGAGTGGCTGCCGGTTACAACCTACACCGATAACTCGTATCCGTACAGCGACGCCATACGATCGATCCGCTCGAATCGACGAAGAATTTCATCGAACGATCGTACTTTGGACATTCGTCTCCGTCGATACCGAAAATTGAGCGACAAAATTCCGTGAGGTTGCGCCGAGACGGTGACGCGAGTATACGCTTAAAGCAACGATGACTCCTCGTCTAATCTGACCTTTCCGAAAATAATACTTTTATGATCGACTATCGTCGCGAGGCCGACTCTCGTATTATCTGCGGGCCCGGACGGAGGGGCCATTCGGTTGCGAAGGAACCGCGAATTCCAAGAATCAAGAACTTTGCTTTTCGCTCGAGGCAGATAGCAACGTCACCGGAAAAGAGGGATCGTAAAGTGCGGTAACGCGGAGATGGGATCCATCCCGTGTCGCTTGTTCGAATCGGCGATCTATCAGGATTTACGCTGAGTCGGGACGTGTTGCAATCTTTTTCTTTTTCTGTTTTTTGTATAAAGGCTACCGTTCGAAGAAGGCCCGCGTATCTCCGAATCGATCGATGCAATTTCGCGATTTGCCGAAACGATTACGGCTCGAGCCCGCCGCCGCGCGCGCTATCGTGCTCGTGCGATCGCGACGGAACGCGCGGCGGTTATAGAAATAGCTGGTAATTAGCAATGTAAATCGCGGTAAATAAGCCTGCTGATTTTGCGTGGAAAAGCTCCTGTCTGTGTGCGTCGAAGGCGGAGCGCGCGCGAAACGCGTGAGAAAGCATGGCGTTACAGCGCGCCGCTTTCACGCTCGTCGTATCCTTTCGACCGCGCTGCGCGAGTATCGACACGCTCGTTCTTTTACTATTATACGATGACGAGCTACGCCGTACGGAAGCTTCCCGCGCCGTTCCGAATCGAGGCTCTTGGTCGTTCGAATTTCTTCGGTGTGCGTAACATCGCCGCTCATCGGGCGCGGACGGATTTTGTTTGCCGACGTAATTCGCTCGTCCTCGCGTTGCGTCACTCCGCGAAGACGAGACAAAAGTCGGAGATGACTAACGACTCCGGCCGCTCGCCGGTCTTCGGAAGGCTATCGTTTTCACAACGATCCACCTACGGTGCAAGAGGCTGGGTCGTCCTACGTAAATGCAGACGCACGCGTATCGATCGCTCCGAAACGACCGCAAAAAATGTCGGAGGTTCGAGCAATACGAAGACGTAGGAAGTTTCACGAATTTCAAGATACTCTATCTAATCTCTTATCTGTACTCTCGTGAATAAATATAATCTTTTTGTTTGGCTGTTCGCATCGAGTAGAATAGTCCGAGGCGCGGCCCGTCCTTGCGTATATAAGGTGGTTGCGTGCAATTACCGTGGTGCATGAGTTGTTGCACCAGCCGCTATGCTTCGTGCACAGCCTACACACCATAAGAACGCGACGCGGGAACCCTCGTGATAATTGACATTGCGCAACTCTTCGCGTTCCTCCCATCGTCCGGCTGATTCGAATTCGCGTTCCTTGACCGGCTGACCTCTCTGCGAGAACTTCTTTTTTATTCATATTTTTTTTCTGCTATCGAGTCGGCGGCACGGAGAAGGAAGATCGTTCGATAAACGTATCGAGAAATGCTTATCTTCGAGAAGCTCAGGCGTCGCGATCGACGCTCGTAGAAAACCTTAACAGCGACGGTTTTTCACACGTCCTCTTCTCACGGTGACCGGAGAAAGATCGAACGCGTTACCCTGACCGAAACGAATCCTTCGATCGAGAATGCGCGCGCCCGCGAACGTTGAACAGCTTTCAAAAGGCAGGCTCTTCCTGTCGAAGCAGGAAAAAGGGTGCGACCGCGACTTCGTTCAGCTATCGTTAGCCGCTCGTTCGCGCAAAGGAAATGGAAATGCTGAGACGCGAAGTCGACGAACGCTTCGCGTTATCGTCGTCGACGGGAGACGTTTGACCATCGCCGGTATCGTGAGAAAAGGTGAACCAGCGGAAACGATAAGACCGCGTGCTCGACGCACACGGGTGGCGTGTATTTTTGTAGGCAACCGTTTCTTCGATTCGCCTCCTCGGACAGGTACGTATATATATATTTATGTATGTATGTGTATAGATGTGTGTATGTTGCAACTCGCGGGAGGATCGATTCGGCGACGCCGGCCCATTTATCGACGTTCAACGCGACGAAACGACCATGGATTTGCATTCGCATCGCGTCGAACGGACGGAAATAGTTTCTGAATAGCTGGAAAGTTGGTGCGAGCCGTATGCCATCGGCGACCCTGAAAAACGCTGGATTCATTCCGCTCGTACGTAACGCTGCCAACGTAAGATCAAACCTATATGCGGTGCACACGTTTGTACACGAGAATAAATATGACGCATGTGAGTGACACGACGATACATAGCATTTGTATTATGCTGGCTGGATTATTATGGCATTTCTTGTTCGTCACGCACGCGACGCCGCACCGCGCCACCGGTGCAGCCTGGTTTCAGCGATTAGCGGGCAGAAGCCAAGGAGGCTCGGACGGTCCAATTTGCATAGCGAACGCGACGATGCAAACTGATTCCAGCAACGAGATAACGTCGCGATAAGAATGTGCCGACGAATCGCGCGATACGCGGTGCTCTTCGAGAAAACAGTTTTCTTGTCTCCGGTGCCGATCGAAACGGTCGGTTTCGAGGAGACGATGAAATTCGCAAGCGCGTGCGCGCGCGCGCGGGCGCTCTGTAGCGGGCGCTCTGTAGCGGTCGTGAAAGAACGAAAATCGTCGAGGGGAAGTGTCAAGGACACGTTGAATTCTTAATGAATCGTTTCGATACCGTTGGTGCGGCCTCGTCGCATGGCAGTAGGATGGAACTCCGACTATGTGGGACGCCACGTATGGTCTCCCGGTCATCGAGATGAACATGTATGGTCATCGTACGCGTGTCTAGTTCGTAGGGACGTGTTCGAGAGCGTATCGAAACTATGCCACCGGCCGGCCGGACGAGAGAATCGATTCGAGTTTTTGGTCGATCGTCCTTTAGCGAAAACCGGTTCCCTCCTCTTTTCGGTATTCTTGAAATGTCCTCGATAGCGAACATAAATCATGGGCTTAGGCTGACAAGAACGACGAATACGGTGTCTCGACCAATAACTTATCCTCGCCGACTCGAACCTCTTCGCCACGAAATAATGATCGCGACGCGTTAATTATTGAGAATCCGCGGACCGCTTGAGGGAGCGCGCGAACACGGAATCGATAGTACCGCCCCCCGCAACGCGTTTCGAGGACAGGACGAGACAACACGAGACGAGACGAGAAGTTTTAGCGAAACGGCGGCGTGCGGTTTGTATTTGATTTCTATCCGTTGCTGGCAACTCGACCCGGTTGTCGCAGAGTCGCGGCACGGGGATCGGTCGCGCATGCATTTTCCTACTTTTGCACGGCAGGCGACCGGTGCTCGAAGGTCAGCTCGTTCTACGCGCGTCCTCTCTCTTCCGAATCGTACGGCTTTATTGAGCTTACGTGTGCGAGTTATCTACGAATTATCGCGAACGTGATAACAAACGGACCGACAGTTCGAAATCGGTCACGCCATTGGAAATCGATCATTCGCTCGAAACGGAGAATTCCGTAATCTGGACGCTTTTGATCGATTCTCGATTTCTCGAAAATAGAATTGCGAAAACAAACGTTCCACCGCGTGCTCGATTCTTCGTCGAATCTGCTCGTGGCAGTGCGCATCGATCGAGATAGGCAGTGTATTCGTACGGGGCATCTTGTACGACGGGCGTGTCTCCGGCACTGCACGTGCGTGAACCAAAGAGAAACGATGGGTACCGATGGTGATCGGCTAACGGTATCACCGATTTCGACCTGCAGCCACACGCCGCGCGCAGGTGAAAAAGGGAAACCTGGAACCTCCTTAACGCTGACGCGGTACCGTGAGCTTTCGTGAAGAAGAGAAAAGGGTACGTTCGGTTCCCTCGGGATAACTTTGTTAACCGTTCCGTTAAGCGGATTACCGTTACGCGGTTATGCCGTTGCAGGTTCAACGTCACGGTCCACACCATGCGATCGCAGCTGCGCTCCGTTCTTGCTTTCTCAAAGGCATCAAACTCGCGTGACAAACGAGCAAGCTAAAAATCAAGCCTCTCGTCAGAAGACGTCTCGCGTCCCGCGAAGTCGTCCGCCGCTCCGAAAATAAATAACAATGCCGCATAAAAGATACAAGGCTAGCAGCGCCAAGAACGATGACGAATGTCTGCCAAAATTCGCCTCACTGAACGACGCTGCGACGTCCCAGAGAATAAAAGTTCTCATATCGATTTCCGAGTATGAAACTGCTTGTTTCGATACCTTGCGAGGATAACAGGGGCGTGTAACCTTGCGGTACACGAAATACGCGCCTATGAAAAGGTGTCCAAGTAATAAAAAGTCGGACACGCTCAACGGAACGCTTCTGCGCCGAAAATTGTAGACATGTATCTTGCAAACGAGTCATTCGGTGAATGGTGATCGTTCGTTGAATCGCGGGCAATCACTGCTAATGCGCAAAATTTCATCCGAACGGAAATATAGCGCATATGGGAATTACGTAATATCATTTGGTATGTTAATTCCTTTGAAAGATACGCTCGGCCGAGACGTATCCAGTTAAAACAATTCTTCGAGTTATTCTCGATCCAAGGGAATTAAGCTGCTTTCCAATAACAGGTTTGCCTCGCACTTGTTTTGCGCATTATTTTCGGAGGTTCCGACAAACATTAGCTTCGACCAAAAGAGAAGCGAGGCGAATCTTGTTGCTTCCCATCACGCAGAAACGAAAGGGTTCGATCTACAAAAGCAATGTGACATCGTTCGCACGACAAATTCCCGTAAAGACAATCAATTTCCTTGACGATCGATTCACGTCGACGTTTCGATCACCTTGTATGTACGATACTGAGATACCGCACGGCTGCCGCTCTTGATCGCGATCGGATTAACGAAAGGAGACTGGCTCGAACGATGACGTTCGATTCAAGGTACTCACCACCTGTACGAGCTTGATCATGCCAGGTATGGTCCTAAAATAGGGTACGTTCAACCTAATGCCCGCCAAAGGATTCGGCTGACCCGGTTCCGTCTTCACTGTGGGCACCTGGCGAGGATTGTTGCTGGCGTTGTTGCTGGAACCGTCCATCGTGACAACGGTCTCCGACATCATGTTACGTTTTACTTCGCGGCGAGTTGAGCACGAAGAAGTTTCAGAAGTATGTACGTTCGTGAGTGAAAGGCGCCGGTGTAAACAGCACTGGAGTACCGAAGGGAACCGGTACCGCGAAACACCTGTAGATTCGTTCACCAAACGGCCCGCACGGACCCTCACCACTGAGTACTACCTACGTATGTATTAACTCACGATCCGCTAGATCTCCCCCACCTAGATCTACGTTCCCCACCCTGGCTAGCCATTCCTTCCTTAACTCGTCAACCAAGTCCAAGCGCAAGACGCCGATCGTCACGTTGTGTCCGTTCTTCCGCTTCCTCTTCGGACACTGCAATGCACGACCGCAAATTCTACGTTAGGAATTCTTTCCACAGTCTGCCCCTCCGAATGGAGGGCTCTCACCTTTTCTATGCGTACGCTCAAACGATAACTCGTCGAAACGAAATAATGATTCTTAATTCTTTGGGCACGCCCGAAGAGTCTCACAAGTTGTCAGCTGCGTAAAAATACGATATTTTTATAAGCGAGTGAGCGTTTCGCTCGGTAAAGACAATGATCGTGTCTTTGCGCGTTACTTGTGCACGGTGGGTACCTTCAGACTGCAAAAGGTTAACAAGCTTTATGTTCATTCATACGTGTACCGATGATACATGAATTTCAGACAGCGAAGTTTCGAAATGAATTCGCTTCGCGCGGTTTCAAAGGAACGAATGACGCGATTGGTGCATCGTAAGTCGAGTGACGCATAACGCCATGAGAACGATGCGTCGACCCAATCATCTGTTTGCTGTGACGTTCATACGCTGCACCTTAGACCAATGAATGAACTGTTCCAACGGATTTGACGTTAATGTTGTCCACTTCCAAGATAGCGGTGACCATCGTTCGTAGCTTATCAATGGTACTTGAACATCCTCGTCAACCGTCCAAAGTATTGTGACTCGTTTCTGCGCGTACAAAGTTGTGCAAGTTTCACCTACGGAGTTACGCGCTGCAGAAGCCGGTGCTTTGCGTTTTAGTGGTCATCTTTAAAAGGTATTGTAACAGAACTTATTTTCAGGCATAAACATTCGTACAAAGATTCTTGTTAAACATCCACATAGTACACTCATCGCATTGGTATGCGGACATTTAACATTCTTTTTATACTTTTATATTACGCACGTGTCTGTGTTTTGATTGCAATGTGTGCCTTACATTTCTCACTAAAATATCGAATACCTCTGTTTGTAACGATCTTTTTTCACGAAACAATTTGTACGATCGCCAACAACATGTTACATGAGTACAATGTTTGATTCCAGAATAATCTATACAAAATGTCTCTGTATCCTACTCTCGAAGATATGAAAGTGGATCATATGATGAAGGTAGGCCGTCAAGAGTTGGCATTACAAATAATTAATATATTTTTGTTAAGACAATGTTGGCTTTTTTCTTGAGATAGAATTATGTCGGTTATAGGCTCAACTGCAAGCTGAGACCATGTACAATGTTCCACCCATATTGCAGCATCAGGCTATTCCATCTGCACCAGTCTATGATTCATCTTCCGCCATGCTGTATCCCTCATTAGGAGATTATATGGGTTTGGAACTTACGGAAGAAGTGATAGCACAAAATATGCCGGAGTACTCGATTGTGAATCGTACGACTGTAAGTAATGCTGTCCAATTCCCAAAACCACAAACATAATCCAGGCTTGATCTTATATTTTAGATGGCGATTAGCGTGCCTGCTACGTTAGGGCCCTTAGCAGGTATGGTTGCACCGTTGTCTGGTCAATCTTTAGGATTGCAAAGAGCACAAGTCACAAATGGCATTAGAGAAGTAAATAGTCTTATATATTTACATATATCATAAAAAAATGAATGACTCTTAGTATCTCACTATTATTGCTTATGATTATAGTTAATACTGTGCAAAGATAGGGATGGTAAAATCGGCCTGAGAGTACATGCTGTAAACAATGGTATTTTTGTATGCCTTGTAAGCCAAAATTCTCCAGCAGCACTCGCCGGACTAAGATTTGGTGATCAAATTCTCAGTATCAATGATGTTTCTGTTGCTGGATACACGATGGAACAAGTCCATAAGATGTTACGAAATGCTGATGTCAATGGCATTAGAGTAGTAATTCGTGATAGGTAAATTGATCGATGTACTTTAGATTGCGATTTCATTCTCAATGCAAATATAGTATTGTAAAAGCTCATTCATTTTAGACCATTTGAGCGCACGATAACCATGCACAAAGATAGCACAGGGTACATAGGATTTCAGTTTAAGAATGGAAAAATTATTGCCTTGGTGAAAGATTCGTCAGCCGCTCGAAATGGACTTCTAACCGATCATCAAATATTAGAAGTTAATGGAAAGGTACGTTAGGAATTTCTAGATCAACGAATTCGGTAAAATCGTTCTATTTGATAAAATGATGTTTGTACGTATAACGTTCCAGAACGTCATCGGATTGAAAGACAAAGAAATCACGACCGAAATCGAAAACGGCGGAAATATTATTACGGTAACGGTTATTCCATCGTATATTTACGACCACATGGTTAAAAAGTACGTTTACACTGAGATGCACTATTAACTTGAATCGTGTGGTATCTCAAATATTAATTCGAGATCATTTGTTTCAGAATGAGTACCAGTTTATTGAAAACATTTATGGATCATTCTGTACCGGATGTTTAAGGCAATGTAAGTTCGGAATATCATTCAGCAATTGCCAACTTTACTACGTACTCTATCATTCTGAAGGCGTACACAGAATACCTTACGTTTTGTTATGAATAGAACAAGTATTATACAGAAGCCACAAGGAACAAGTATGGTATAGTGCTTGTTTGCACAATACTACTACAGTATTTAATAGACGTCGACGTCATAATCGTAGACTATTGTTTTAACTGAAAACTTACTGAAAATAGTTGCACAGTTTTTGAAAGTTTCCCATACGTTTATGCAACTGAATGATTTTAAAATTTGCACATATATCAATGTCCAATCAATCTTTAATATTTGTTAATTCGATTAATTGCAGTATAACTATTATTTATTTTACACCATTAGATGTAAGGTATTTCTGTTAATTGACTAAATATACTATTAGACTGTTATTATTTTACAAAATAAGTTCAATTCACGAATTGATTATTTGTCAAGCCTTCTATTAGTAATTGTATGAAGTGGAATCAAAATTCTTAGCTAGTGTTTATTCTTATACTATTCGTCATCATGTGCAAGCATTACACATAGTTATACATTTTAAAAGTCTCTATAATGTTAACAACCTTCTATATACTTTTATCTTATTTGCTTGTCAATATCAGTACAATTTTGACATTATTATACCGACTTTCACGTGTAGTCAATATGTTTTATACTCTTCTTGTTTATCAATGTGCCAATTTTATGAAGTGTAAGTTATATAGCCAGTTAAGTTAACGATGAAATATTGTATACATGTTTAAATTTAAAATAAATATAAAAAAACCGAAACGTGTCCTATTTATAGTACATATTTAGTTGTACACCGACGAACGCAATATTTGTAAACCCTACTGCCTCCCGAGAGACGCTGTGGAGAGGCATTGACAAACTACAGAAGTAAGTATATATTTTTATTATTTTCTGTAGTTTGTCGATGGCAGGAGCGAGGTTGATCAGTATTGTGTTTGGTGGTGTACATTTTCTGAAGCAGTTATTCTTAGTTAATGGTCACTAACAGCTGATAAGTTCCGGCCACGCACGCGCATGTCGTCTGTTTGAAACATGGCAGAGTTTTTGTTTTACTTGTCGTTTCCACTGCTTTTACAGTAAAATAATTGTCAGAGTGAGGTGTAATGTTGAGTAACAATACGATGCACACGGAATCAAACAATCGTATTCAAAGTTTGTATTGCACAGTAGTAAGAGGGGCTACCATTTATGCGAGCCTGGGTACCTTGAAGTACCATTAGGTAGTGAGTGACATAAATGCGCTCGGCTATTAGCGTTATTTTGTCGAGTCCGGTACCCGACAACAAGATGTCTCATCCTGATTATGAGCAGACTGCTCACGATCACGCGGCCCTGCTTCTGCTTTTGAGGCCCATCGGTACGCAGATCAAACCAAAGACTGTGACCAGGTTATGTGAACGAATAACGAAGGCAGGCAGTAGATTCACTGTGGCAGATTCTACCGGTGGCACACGTGAGATCCTTGCTAGGTTTGTAAGAGAGCATCCTGTCGAGAACAACGATTGGGGAGATTTTCAAACACACAGAAAATTATTGGGGTTGATCACTTTTGGTAAATACGACAATCAAGCGGAACTGAATGAACTCTGCAGAGTACACGAAACCTTGAAGGTGAAATACAGTGCAACACTATACGATTCAAGGGCCATACTTTTTGGTCCTGCAGAATCGAACAATCTTCATGAGCCACCGGCATCGTTTAGTACACCTTCAAACTTTAAAACCAGAGCTGTATTTTATAGCGAAGAGACATGCCCAGATCTTGAGAGCCACGTTATGGAGTGCCTCAATTCTCTATTTTGGATTTTGGAATCCAAAAGATTAGAAAGGTCAAGGGAAAAGATAGACAGGGTTTCTCTCTTATTAGCACCCTTTGAAAAGAAGGATTTTATAGGGCTGGACCTTGAATCTAGGAACAATAGAAAAAGGTGTGTGGGACGTATGACCAAGCATTTAGGTGATCTCTGTCTTCAAGCTGGACTTCCAGCAGATGCTTTAAGCAACTATAATTCTGCAGCTAGTGTACTACAGGCTGTGAATGATTGGCTTTGGCTAGGAGCAGCGTTTGAAGGCTTATGTGCTGCATCTGCTCTAGTATTATATCCAAATATGTGTAGAAGTCTTCCGTTGCAAAGAAACTCTTCCCTTCAAGAAGGAAGTCCAGGTAAGCAGAGGTATGTATAAATACAGTTACACTCCTTCTTTACATGCACAACATCAGAAAAATATTTGAAGTATCAAAATGTGGTGAATCTGCTAGGAAACTACAATCTTTCATTATTTATAGACGGGGTTCCCAAGCTGTTGCTGTTTTACCATCACCACCAGCTATAGAAATGGTGAAAAATAATATGCCACATATTTTGCTGCCTGAAGAAATATCTAAGAAATACCGTGAGGCAATAGTTCATTACAGCAAGTATCAGTATGCTGGGATCATTGAAACAGAAGCTAGTTTTAAGGCTACAAGAATTTCAATAGAGCAAAACTGTACTCTGCAGGCAGCTTCATATTTAAATAATGTTGTATTTATAAATTTGCCAATGAGTGAACAAGAAAAAGTATGTGTTTAGCTTGCAAAATTGTTATCTTGTTAAGTGCAATGTAACTAAGTATGTGCAATATTTTAGATTGATCGATTTACTACACTCTCAGATTTGTATACAAGCTTCGGTTTTATAAGGAAAGCATCTTTCTGCTTGAGACTAGCTGCATCAAGACATGTCTCTCAAAATAATCCCAATCCAGACTGGCAACAGTGTTACAATTTGATGCTACAAGCTACTTCTGGGTTCAAATTGTCTTTAGACCCTGTTGACATGTCTCCTGGTAATCTTGTTACAACTCTGTTTTGTTCCTCCATATAATAATGCAATAAGTGCATATTTAATCAGTTTCTTTCCACAGATGGTCACAGGGGTTGGCCAGTTATTCAAATACAAATGATAAATGATCTTGTTGCTGCTGCAAATCGCATGGGCAATCCAGCATTAGCAACAAGACATATGACATTCTTACTTCAAACAATGTACAACCATTTAACACCCAACGAGCGCAAAGAAACTGCTCTACAGCTTCAGAATGTATCCCAGCAGTGTGAAGGCGCTCCTGTGCCTCTTGTAAGTTTCATAAAAATATTTCAAAATATTGTTGCTGTATAACTAACATTTATTTGGTAGGTTTTAGATTCTGGAACAGTTATACCGCCTGCTAATTTAACGAATATTCCAAAAACCAAATCGTTCGTTTTAAAGAACATGCAACCACATCTTCAACCTCAAAAAATTGAGAGAGCTAAAGAAGATCATGGTCCCTTTTTATTCACGCCAATTAATTTCGGTTCTTTAGAAAGGAAAAATATATCTAAGAGTAAAGTTGGTGAGTTCTCATAATAATCGCTACATTTGATTACAGAGTATAGATGTGCGTGTGTCATGTGCTAATAAAAAATACGTAAATACTTGTAGATTACTTATGGGTGGAAGGAGACATTTGTGAGGTATCAATGCAGCTTATTAACCCTTTACCATTCGAACTGCATGTCTCCAACATGAGACTTCTTACGAACGGAGTAGTGTTTGAATCAATTCCAGAAAGTATTTCGCTTCCTGCTGAATCAGGACCAATTGCAGTAACACTAGCTGGCAGACCCAAGGAGGTTGGAGATTTAGAAATACTTGGATTCAGTACTCACACATTAGGAGTTAAATCAAACTGCAGATTGAGGTACATGGAAGGAATGGCTCATCCTCAATATACTGTCGAAGTAGTTCCAGCTTTGCCGAGAATAGATGTGGCTACAAGCTTACCTCAAACTGCAAGCTTCAGTTCTGGGGACAATATAGTAACTAGTGCAAGTATATCACTTTATGGTGGTGAAAGGTATATTTATCATATGAAGCACTTCTTATACTGTTTCTTAATTCTTCATAAAGCATAATACCCACTTTTTCGTTACAGTGCCGAGTGTACCGTAACTATTACAAATAGTGGACAAGTTCCTATTGAAACAATTGAATTATCCGTACAATCTACGCTAGATACAATAACTGAAAACAAAATCTTCAAATGGAGTGATGAAAATTTGATGACTCAACTACCTTTACAGCCTGGTTCGAACGCAAGTCTAACTTTATATTTGTATGCAGCTACAGAGTTTATAGCGCCAACGTCTCGGAATGGTACCATATTTATTATTAATTCGAATGTTTGTTAAATAGTGCTTTATTTAATTTGTACATACACTTTTCTTTTAGATATTACTAGCAGTACATATCTTAGTCAACCAAGCAGTTTAATGTCTCACTCTGGACACAGTTCGTTGCCATCTAGATTAAGTTCTCCATCACATACGAAAAGACAATCCGAGTTAACTTCTTCATTCAGATCTGGCTTAAGTTCGCATTCCGGTCATTCTTCCTTGGCAAGTTCGCGATTATCGAAACTCGCTGCTCCTTTACACTCTTCGAACGTTATCGAGGGTCAATTAAAAATAAAATACTCAGGTGGTGCTGGTCTAGCAGCAGGTTATTGTCGTACTTCATCGGTTTTTATAACTATCGAGATGTTACCTAGCGTACAAATTACAAACTGGGATGTGCTTCCCGCAGAAACGTGAGTGCAACCAAAAGAATCACATCTGACAGTGTTTCTTTGAATCATCATGATACATCTTTTTCAGACCTTCACAATTTTACCTCGTGCTAGATTTAACGAACATGACGAATCATGAAATGGAATTGCATTATACGCAAACTAAGTGTATATATATGGAGGGTAAAGAATCGTGTAGAATTCCCGTGCCGGTCGACCGGTGCCCACTCAATAAACTGTCGATGGTAATATAGAACTTTCTTCATTTACTAGTACGAGCATGTAAACATTTTTCTCCGTATTTTATTGGTAGTTAAACGGGGCTGGTGATGTCGGAGAACTTCAAAAAGTTTGTTCTGAACACATCGCCTCGTTAGTTGATTTGCGTTGGCAATTGTTAGGCACGGAATCAATAGGAAAAGCCACCCTCTCTGGTATCACTCTTACTCAAGACATGCTTGATCTTGTTAGAATGAGTCCTTTGCAATGGGGTATGTGGTTCATGAATATCTTCTTTCATGGTAAACTATTAAATAAGATTTATGATGTACATGTGTATTTCTTTTGCAGAAATAAAAATAAATGACGCGATTGTAAAGGCACAAGATGAACTCACTTGCAGTTTAGGTGAATGCGTCAGTGTTGGAATAGGAATTTGCAACGCGTTGGAACATCCATTGAGTGACCTAATGTTGTCTATAAATTTTTATCAAGATCATCATAATGGTGTAAATAATTATCAACTGGAAACGCGGCTGTCCATTGCTGGTGCAAATAAAGTTATGCTTCCAGCAGTAAGTTGCCTTCATGATGGAAACATTGAAGAATATTTTATTTTGTTACAATATTTGTTTCTGTTTCAGTTGCAGGAATACGGAAGAGTTTATCACGAGTGTCGCGTAGTGTTTTTCACAGCCGGACAGTACAAAATAGATATTCAGTGTAGTAGTAAAGATTCGGCTGCTAACACACCAGTAATTTGTTCAGAGTTAATTAATGCCGGACATACATGGCGCTATATACCGCCGATAGAAATAACTGTTGACGACTATTAACGTACTCAGAATGATTGAATATACGGTATTTGTAACATTTGTAAAAAGGAAAAAATAAAAACATCTATGCCTTGTTATGATAATTGAATCCGTCGAAATTTAACAATTAAAAACTTCTACTTTCTTTAATAAATTGCTGAAAAAAATCATTGTCTTCATCTTGAGCCTCTACATTATGCCTTTTTTAAAATACTGGATTTGAGATATTTAATACTTTTAGAAAAATATCTTTTAACTGCATTTACAATACTGTAATTGTGGTTAGCAGTGATAATACAAAATACTTCTTACGTCATGGACTTGGAATACTTTCTCTAATTAAAATTTGTATCTATAATATATATAAAATTATCTGATATATATTTAAAGACTACTATCTTACATAATTATTTAATTCTCACAATTGACAAGGAGGATGTTTGTAATTGCAATTTACTTTTAATATATAAGACTAATGTTATATCTTCTGTTTTTTCCCTAGGGGTATAAACTCCATTTCTTGCAAATTTCTCCTAAATTTCTTATAGAACATAAGTACATCCGTATGTGCCCATACCTGTTGATTGTTAAAATCTAGGACCCTTAAAGATTGCAAACTTTGGGCTCTAGAAAGAGCGACATACGACTGGCCGGCATCAAAGACTCTGGCAAGACACATTTCTACACAGTCTAAAGTTAAACCTTGACTTTTATGAATGGAAAAAGCCCATGCTAATTTCAAAGGGACTTGTTTTCTATGAACAATGCTGCCCAGGTTTGATTTGACACTCCACTTTTCTAGTTTTGCAGTATACTGAAACCCGGACTTAAATTGGACTACAGGTACATTCTCTACAAACTTGATAACTACACCCCTTGCCCCATTTACTAAACCGTTTGAGACATTAATATTTTTCAACAGCATCACCTGAGCACCGACTTTCAATATTATCTTTTCGGGAACAGTTAACTGTTGATTTAATGTGGAGGTCATTGACTGATCAGAATCCTGAGCTACATAAGTTTTCGTTTCTCCTTTTAGTTCGTTCAATTGAAACTGATTAATCTCCTCAGCCTCATTCACATGAGAGCACAACCTAGTAGCTAAAATTCCATCGTTCTCTATTTTTTGTTTGGCAGTCGATTTTAAAGTTTCAGCGATGGCGTCTGTCACCCTACCTATCCTAATATTATTTAAAATTTTAATAAACTCAGGGTCCTTTTGCCTGTGAACAGTTTGCAGTTCAAAATTAAAATGTACACACTTTTCCCAAGTGGTACTCTGAAAGCAGAATTTAGCCTTCTTGTCTCTGCCAGAGACAGGAGGCAACTGGAAAAAGTCTCCGCACAGAATCAGTTGCATGCCGCCGAATGGCCTTTCGTTTCTCCGAATATGCCTGGCGACGGCTTCCAGTTTATCGAAGTAGTCTCCGTCAACCATGGAGATCTCGTCGATGATCAGGTGTTTCGTTCTCCTCCAAAGGCTGGCGGAGGAATTTCGAGAAGCCATCTGAAAGCACCTGTCTAAATTCGCAGTTCCTAATCCGATCCCTGCAAACTGATGCAGTGTAATTCCGCCTATGTGACACGCCGCCACGCCTGTGCTCGCCGTAGCCATTGTAACGTCCGGTGGTAAAGCAGCTATGATTCTTCGCAGCAAATAGGATTTACCGGTACCCGCACTGCCAGTAAAAAATACATTTTTACCGTGGAGCACCGCGTCCAGGATTCGGCTCTGTTCCTCGGTGATTTGTCCGGTGGTCGGGTTTTCGTAAAGTTTCTTCACGGTTGAAAGCTTCAAACCATTTTCGTCTATACGTTTCCTCTTCTTGACAGTGCTAGGGGATGGCGTTGTGATCGTAGCACGTGACACAGCGATGGCTTTTTCCTTCGCTTTATTTATTTCCGTGCTGGTCGCCGGACTGATCTCCTGATGACCTCCTAGGGACTTGTTCGATAACAGTTTCTCCCGCAACGGGTTCTTTATCCCTTGATCCGACACACTGGCGATCTTCACATATATCGTCTTCAAGAAACTGATCAACTGAGCCGTTGGAGCGTTCGACAGAAACAACGTACACTTTTCTTCTTTGAACTTGATGGAAGCTTTACCCTCGGTCATGAACTTGTTAAAAACGGATATCGATTTCATCGAAAGCTTCGCCGTTAAATTTGCCTTTTCCGCGCGAACCTCGATGAACATCTCTCGAAAATTGTTTCGTATGAGGCGTAAAGTCGCTGATCGATGGTTTGCTTTCTTCAGGATCGAACCTTGCACGTTGGTCCACTCCAATGTTACCGAACATGTCACTGAACAACTGTCTTGATCCATGTTTGCAGGCAAAAATATCGCATGCGGTTGATTCAGTATAATAACTACGCTGTTCTTAAAAACTTTCTCATAACGGGTGAAGAACGTGGAAGATATTTGAAGAAGCACGACGCAATGACCCGCCACCCATCAAACGGCATGCGCAACTGAAGAGGACGCGGGAAATATACGCGCCAAACATGCTAGGGAATTTTTTGCCTGCCGAGAAAAGGGTTTCGCGGACGATGATTGGCTGGCGCTCACCACTGCTGGTCTCCCCTAGATTCGTAAACAAGGAACCAGGTGAAGAAGGTTTGGCCCACCTTACCGTCAACCGAGATTCTTTGCTAATGCAAAAGGATGACACATGGTATCATCGAACCGTATATTCATTGTGATTTCTATCTGCGATCAATTAACAATCAATTACATTTATCCTGATACAAATAAATGTAACTCGTCATCGATTCCCGATGAAGCAGAAGCAAAGCATAAAAATTGATCGATTCGAATCGTCGTCGTCGTCGATTTCTCACTGATTTCTCTTATCAAAAAGAACGAGTGAACACAGTTTTATAATGTCGAATAGGTTTTTTTGCGAGTGACACAAACATCTGTATCGCCGGCGCGTTTACAAATTTCTGTTAATATCGTAGCTAATTGCTTATATGTATACGTAGATATACATGTACATACAATATACGTATATTGTCTGACATTTAAACATAGAAAAATTAGAACGTGGGTCGTCTGTCCGAAGGCTTTGCTCGTTGAAAAAATACTCCGTTCTGTGATATGAAACTCCATTGGAACAAGACGCGATTTATTTCTCTTTTATCGACAATATTATATTAGTATTATAATACCGCCTTTCAATCTTCGGATGGCGGTCCACCGCGTGAACAACGTGAGCGGCGGCGTCCGGGTCATTTTTTACTTGAACTGCATTCTCTTTTGAACGCGCTGCGACGTAAACTGTATTTATTACATATTAATATTTTCGATATCATGACGTGTCGTGATATAATATTGGAATAGAGTAATAAGAGAGATCGAATGATGATTACATCATTATCACTTTTGTTAAGCGGAGATTTTTTCTTTTAAGGAGTTACCAAGTTCGAGTAAATTTTCGGGAAGGTGAAAAACAATAAACTCTAATTAAGTGAAAGAAATATCCCTATTTTTATGCAAAAATATCTTATAGAAATGTTGACGAAGGTGGATACGTCTCTTTCTAGGAGCGACCAAAAATAACGGTGGCATATGCGTTATTTTAGACGCGATCATCGACTGACTCATCGTTCCGATCAAAACAATCGGTGGCTCGAAAGATTGTGAGTTCGCAACAGTCGACACACCGTTGTATAGCGGGTAAACAGTTTCCAGGGGTTTAGATATGATCCGGGCGCCTCCGTGTGGGGGTTTAAAGTTGACGTTTCCACTCGTATCGCTCACACGGCAACCGTACAGCCATCGATAACGCGGAAGAGAAGCATAAGCTAGAAGATAACACGGCGAAATATTAGTTTCGAAAAATTGGTTCGTAACCAGAAAAATATGAAATTGCATATATTTGCACGAAGTACAGGCACTCAAATCAGCTACATTGTTCTTTTCCTTTCTTCTTTTTTTCTTTTATTTCGGAGGGGAATTGACCCACGTCTTCGAGCTTATACTCTGAATCTCGTTCACGAGGCATAATACCTGTAAGGAGACGCATTTGGCAACGGACACGTTCAATGACAGCGATAATTGACTATCGATTCGCGTTACACATATCTACGACAATGAAAATAATTGGGACCGGGGTATGTCGAATATTTCGAATGCGCGTCGTTTCCGAGTCATTTCGAGTCGCAACATTTATCTGCCCGCTTAAATCCACTCGGTACATACAATTGGTGAATCCTTTCTAAGCAATGCTTCAGCGATTCAAACAATTAGTGTACCGAAACATACGGGAACCGAAAATAGTTCTGGCTACGGCTCGCAAATACATCAGACGAACGAAACTGAATTCGTAGGCGGCACGTACGTGTCGTAGTACGTGGCGTATATGTAGTTCGTACGACTAGCTAGCTATAATCGCTATTTACGCGAAAATGGTCAAGATTGTGGGAGCGGTTATACGAATACAACGTAAAACAGGAGAGTACTGTACATGTTGATACATCTGAAACTGAACGGATACTATTTAGGCTACTGAATCCTAGGGGAGGAAGGATGTCACGAAACATTTATCTTAACCTTTGTACACTGAGATGTTAAATCGACTAGCGCTACGAATGGAAAACATTGATTTTTCGGGTGCTGACGGTCTCTGGCTGAATATTAGGAAATCTTTCTACCTAGGAAAATAGTCGAAGCAACGGAGGACACCTATACATTTAAAAATATTGCACGACCCCTTTGACCAACAACTTGTAAGCGCACCGCCGCGTCGTCGTAATCTTACGATATTCTACAAACGAAATGACATACTGCTCAAAGAAATATTTCTGTCGATGGAATGCGGTTTACAAAGCATTCCTTAATATTCAGCCGACGAGGTACCGCGTTGACCTTTGCTACTTATGGATGGATTACATGTATTGGGCCTTTGTGGGCATAAAAATTCTACACGAACAAGAGATCTCCCATCGTACTTTACCATTTCTTCAACTTACGATACACCTATCGGAACTAATACGCTATGCTTGTAATACAGCCACGGCGGAGACTTTCGACTTCATCGATTTGCGATTCTGCGGCATATTACGTAAAAATTCCCTACGGTATTTTGGAACACGATCTGCGGAATTCTTTTTGCTTCTCTTTTTGATACAATTGTACGCTTCGCGCGTTAAAAATGTCCTGCTTCGCGATGGAAAGTAAAACGAAAATCGCCGCGGTCTCCGTTCGTTATTTCTCTTGGGGTTCTACGCTAGACACACGGTTCGCGATTACCGACGAGTTTCCGTTAATAGTTCCTTTCGATCTTATAAAAATCTAATTTCCGCGAAATAATTCGATCTTATGTTAAATTATTCACATTGGACACAGTCACACACCGATCTTCATTAATATTCAAAATTTGTTTAAACGTTACCTCAAGTTTACGGACAGTTACTTGTATTTTACGTACTACTCGTAGAGTAAGTTCACAGTCAATGGCAGTTAAGCGCAGATCAGGCGAGTCCCTTCGACGCTGGTGTTTCGATTTCAAAGTCGAAAAATTCGAGTGGCCTGGTGCTTTGCTCAAGGTTTCGTTTCGCTAGAGTACGAAAAATCTGATCGCGTGTCGATGAACCTAGAGTACAATGCGACGATCTCGATCGTAATTCTCCGATTATTTATCTAAGGTACCTCTTAAAACTGATAGGACGCGTTTACAGACAGAGAACTATTCACATCGCTCGCTTGACTTGCGCTTTCGTATAAATATTCGCTATATCGTTTCTTATTTTTAAGTTAACGCGCAGAACGATCCTCTTAAACTGATCTCGGTTCAATATGAACTCTCGTACTCGTTAGTATTCACTTAACAGCCTACTCTATGATAAAAGTATGAACGTTTCATGTTCGATTACACTCACTAAACGTTATGTAGCAAAGTATACGATAGAGCAGGGGAAACGAATCAACCTCGAATTACAAACTTGACGATTACTCGATATATAGATCGACATGCATTCGGTATACTTTATCTCGGAGATAATAATAAATGTATTCGTTTGTTTGCTCAAGGATATGCTATCAAGTTGTGGTCGGACGAAAGAAGGAAACTGAATCTTTACTTTTGGAATCGCATTGAATGCTACGCTGTTTCTGTGTCAGATACGAAACAAACTCGAATTCGAGATCGATGGTTCAATATGATTTCAAAGCAATATTTTAAAAGAGACGTCGACGCGGTAGCGATGTCTGTGAGACAAACCTAACTCGTTTGGCGTTTCGGTGTCCCTTTCGAGTCTATTCAGCAGACTAGATCCCAATCCTTTAAGCTCAAGTACTTTTTTTACGCTGCGCTAATCACAGCAGTTGATATTGCACTATAAAGTGTACTGACTGTACATTTGCGGACGCAAACACTTATTTTACCGACGAAAACCACTAAAAACAACGAGAAACTCGTTAAGAAAGAACAAGGAAAGTTCTGTACGAGTTAAACGATGGAACACTTGGCACTAGACAAAATGAGACCCCTCGGCTGTCGATCAATTTCGAAACGAACTGAGGAAGAAGAAAGAGGAACGTGTAACGAGCTATTCGAATGAAAGTAAACCAGATCGATTGACATACTTATCGTCCTTAAAATATGTGTGGCGCTAACTGCAATTTCCATAAAGACACGGGTCTAGCGAACACCGTAACCTGTCCCTTCTCCTTTCCTCCAACGAGAAAAACATATAGCGGTGCTGGTCCATAGGATGGAGTCTCCGACTCGTGCATATCGGCTGCAGCGACCTTTGCCCTTTGCCTTTCTGCCCTGGACGCGCTAACCGCCCTTCTAGAAGGAGAACCTAACGGCAAGCTTTTCGGCGGAGCCCTTGGCACTCTTTTAATTTCTTGCAGCTCCAGCAGTTCAGCGAACGTCTGCGACGCGGACCTTCCTGGTTCGTCCTCCAGAACGCTGTCGGGTGGACTGTTCAACAGCCTCGCATACTTTCCGTCTTGAGGTTGTTGCTGTTGATGATGGCTCTTTGCTTCGTCCAGTCCGAGGTAGTTGGGATTGCAAAATCCGAATTGCCCCTCGCGTATTGTCGACGGAGTGACCATTGGACGATACTGCTTGCTTTTCCGTCCTGATGGCCAATCGTCGTCTGCGAGAGGATCGCCGGGACTTCTCGCCTCTATGCTCGCGTAGTCCGACGTCGACTCTTCGCCTTCCTCCAAGTCGGCAAACCTGACCGAAGCGGACGTGGGAATCTTCGTGGTAGTGGGTGTTTTGGGGGTTTGGAGGGCGGCTTCGTACAGATGAGAACTATAACTCTCGCCGCGTGTAGGCTGACAGGCTTGGTGCACCGCTGCGAAATCTCTGCAAGCGTACGAACGTCTATGTACATGGATTCCACGTGTTTGACGCTATCGTTAGAAATTGCGGACGATGATTGCGCTCACCGTCGTTCCTCTTGAACTTCTATCAGTCTGGAGGTAGGAGGTTCCTTGCGTTCTTCGTTGTCGCTGTTTTCGTCGGGATCGACGAAAACCAGCCTGGCTGCCTCCACAGGTGTCAGAACGGGGGTGTGCAAGGTAAGAGCACGAAAATTCGGCACCGATATAGGATCCCTGGTCATCCCAGAGCCGGCAGCGTTGCCGCTGATGTTGCTGTCCATGTTTTTCGCACACGTTTCCAATGGCTTTTGTCTTCGACGCGCCAGGGTGTTCGCGCTCCGAGATTTCACCATCCCCGTGGACGGCTCTACCACCTCCGAGTCCACTTGCTGAAACGGATAATACGAGTTCGCCTGCGGGCAGGCTCAATTGTCAAATACGTTTCTTTGCAAACGTGAAGCTTGTTACGTGTGCAGTTTTTCAGAAATAAAAAATACATACATGTGAAACGACTCCGCTATCGCTATCGGTACAAAGGACAAGGAGCATGGACACCTACCTCCTGAGGACTCTCTTCGTTATCGTCTTGCCCACTCAAAACGGAGTAACTGCATTTCGTCGGATGGCTCAAACGCGACAAATTGATCTGAGACAGTTTTGAAATTTCTTTGAGAAAACTTGGTCTGGCCGGCGCTTCGTTCGGCGATATCCTACTGTTGTAAAGTCTCGTCCTTTGGTTCCTTGGTTTCGGTTTGGGGATGTCGATGTTGGTCCCTCGAATCAACAGTTCAGAAACCGCTAGAGCAACGCTTTCCGCTCTTGGTTGAGGTTTGGGACCCGGCACCGACAGTTTCTCCCACGTTTCCGTGCCTGCACAGAGATTCACAATCGTACCGCACACTCCTCAGCGGAGATTTTCATCGATTCCCGCAAGTATTACCGAAATGAAACCTCCAGAGTTCATTCGTAGCCAGACCACCGCTTTCCCCGCCGAAAATCAACATGCAGCTCGGAAGCCTGCAGGCCGCGTGACCGTGAAGAGGTCCTGGACCTGGTTTGTTCTTCAACAGACACCAAGAAGCGGTGTTGACGTCCCATCGCCAGCAATCGCTTCTCTCTTGGAGATCCGTCATACCCCCGTAAATGTACATGGCGTCGCCGTGTAGGACGGCGGAGTGTTTGTGCCTCGCCGCTGGTCCGCTTTCACTGGACGAAAGCAGGTGCCAAGATTCTGTTTCTAAACAATAAGTATTCCGATGTGTTTCCCCAATTCGGCGAATCCTTGATCGCAAGCAGAATCATTGTTTCATCGTTTTACCAAAGTGAAACGCCCACAATTCCGGAGAGCTGCCACGCAAATCTTGGTAACCGCCATAAATGAGCATCTGTCCACGGTGAACAAGAGCGGTGTGTCCTCTTCGCCCTCTAGGAACTGCACAACCCCGCTGTGCTCTCACCTTCCTCCACATACTGGTCTGGAAGCAAAAGAACCGTCAGTGCTGGAAAAATCTATGTCGAAGGCTTCAAACAGCCACGAAGAAGTCCGAGAAACAACTGTGGCGGTCTTTTTAATTTTCAATTTTTCCGGTTCGACGACAATAGACTCGGAAATTCTCTAATTCCGAGTAGGCCGGAGGTTTCTGAATGCCGAATACGACTGGGGTTGGCCATAACAAAAGCCACAGGAGAGCTCCAATTTGTCACTCCCTTATGTTGCCCTTTGAATAGGCTCGACTGTAATAATCGTCGTCGCGGTAATTGTTCCAAAGACGGTTTCTTCACCGATGAATCACTGTTTTCCAAACTAAAGAGCTGCACGATCGTTACGCATAAAAAAGAAGGTAATTAAAACACCGCAGACTTATTTTATGCATCGATCCATCGTTAGCTGTTTACCTTGAAAAAGTGCTCGTGAAAAATCTGGGACATACGTAACGCACGATTTCTCGCTAAAGGGCAGAAGCGTTCTCGTACGTGTTCTATATTTAGTTTTATTAATAGAGCCGGTATCTCTATGCAGCTCGATCTATCGAATTTGATAAAAAATGTCTGCCTGTTTGCCAATAACTTCAAGGATTCCTTTGTTCAAGGTCCCGTCCACGACGGAAATATTCAAAGATTCCTATTTGAAGTCTCCGTCGCGTCGTGTCGATGGGTCGGTGAGTTACGGGTGCCTGAACAGGTTCGGACGTTGCATCAGAGAAAGAGAGATGGTAACCGAAAGTGGAACGGATGTCGATGGTTGTTTCGATGTGTAGCGGCAACGATGGGCATTTCGGTCGAGTCGGTGAACGCGTCGCAGCGAGCAGAAAAGGGAGGTCCGCGCGATCGTAAGTATGTGCGCGCAGAGGAGAGAAGATGGAAGGAAGGTGGCCTGTACACAGTCTGCAGAGCAAGGGGTGCTGAAAGTAATTACGTAACTCGAAGTACGTGCCTAAAGTTGATAGGTCTGTACAGCCACTTGGGTCTACCCCCGCGTTACGACACGAGGGGGTTCCGAAACGCTGGAGCAGCGGCTAAATTCGCCATCGACGTTAAAACGCTGTAAAATTAGCGAGAAAAGAGTTATCGTGGAGGATACGGCCGCTTATGAAACTTCAAAGTGCCGCGGCGGCCAGAATGCGCGGCTGATCTTTCCTCCGTCGGAGGATCCGCGTAAAACGGGAAACACTCGCGTCGCGACGGCTGAAACCTTGCGCTCATTTCACCCGCGATTCCCTGTAAACCGTACAGAGAATTTTAACGAAGCACAGAGGGAAAACGAAAGAGAACGCGAGCGACAACCCCTCCGGCTTAACCAATCGGGTTTTGCCTGGCGCATTCGTAACGCGGATTTCAATAATACACGGCGAACAGCCAAGCAACGGGGAATATCCCTGGCCTCCGACATGCTCCAACGAATAAAAACAAATGGACCAAAGGTAGCCATGGCAACGAAACCAAGGAAAAAGTTTCGACCCCATGAAAAAGCCGAGAAGGGTACGAATCGATCACGCCTCACGCTTTCGAACTGTTTCGTATCTGATCGGCGAATCTGGTCGATCCACGGGATTTACGACGCGAATCGAAAGCGATCGAGCCACCGGTCGTTCTTTGGCGTGCTCTTTTGTCTCTCGATTTGATACAAAATCGATCGTCAACGAAGGCGGCGATC
The DNA here is from genome assembly GCA_916610135.2 of Macropis europaea. NCBI lineage: Eukaryota > Metazoa > Arthropoda > Insecta > Hymenoptera > Melittidae > Macropis > Macropis europaea. The sequence goes on from OU744344.1 coordinate 27,605,235, forward strand.
GTTGTACTTGATCACTGGAATCGTCGACCGTGTTTGCACAGACCTTTTAAAAAATGTACGAACTCTGCATCGTGTAAATGTCAGAGCCACCCTTATCATTGTTCATAGAGAGTGCTGCTACATCGTGGAATCGTTGACGTGAAATTGATATCACGTTTCGTGCTTATTCCGGGTTTATCAATTTTTAATGGGGCGCGAGTTTAGGGCAGGAGCTCTCGGGGGGATAAGCGCCATTCAGCTTGGAGGGTACGATACGGAAGAAAGGGCTGTTGACACCAGCTGTTGCCAAAAATTACTCGAGGCAGATCGCTTCTGAAGGATCAGCGAGTTTGCCGGTGAATATCGAATGCGATTGCATCGACCTCTCACGAACCGATACCCTTCCGCTGTTCGAATTCTCTTTTCTTATCCTGCGGAGAATGCGATGATTGAAACGGGTACCGTTTCGCAGTCGCACGATACGCTCCTTTTTACTTTGCTCCTTCCATTTTCGTCTGCGTTTCGTAGCTGATCCACATAAATCTCAAACCAACAGTTACAGAGCCAATATCGCGAAAAGAACACAGAAGACACCGCTGCTGTAACCGTGCTTTCGATCAGGATGAAGAGCAAACGGTCTGTGCGAATCATCGACCGTCGCAGGCTCGTCGAAGCGTCGCGCATTCAACGGCAGCTGTATATCTTCGAAAGCTGATAGCAGTGCATCGTTCCTGACAGTGACAAATGAAGTCTCCCGCAGACAGTCACTGCTTCCGGTTGCAGAGATGCGAACGGACCGGCGCGACGCGGCGCATCGCGGGGGGAAACCGCGAATCAACGCGCTCACCATTTTTTCATTCAGGGAGAATGTAGAGGGAGAAGGGTGAAGGCGAGTAGTTCTGGTCGAGTTTCATCATTTACGAGACAATGCATTTTCGGTAAGTGTTCCGGTCTGCTTTGCGTCGCCCCTCGTGTTCCTTGATAACGATCTGCTAGCCGGGTGTCGCATCTTGCAAAGGAAACTCTTAATGATCTTACTCGTCCTGCTGGGGAGAAGCACACGCGTGCAGGGGTCGCCGACGGTGAAGACAGCGAGAGAGACGAAAGAATCGCACCCTCGGGAAACCGCTAAATCAATAGGAACGTCATCGGGTACAAGCAGTTTTACACGAGAGCTTTCGCTCCCTCTATTTCTCGGATAGAAGAGAGGGCTGGCTCCGGCAACCGGTGACACGCTACGAGGGACAACTATGAGACGACCGCATCCAGCAATTGCGTTCTACCGTTGTTCTCTCTGAAGTGGCTACCACTCCTTGGGGAAGATAATAAGCGCGCGACGTCAAACGGCCAACCGAAAGACCGTTTCTCCGTTCTATCCCTTCGCGTGCACTGCGTTCTCCCGTGAAATCCATCTGTAGTTTTCAGCGAATTTCGGTAACCAGTTTAAAGGAAAAGCATCGAAGCGAGATATCGCTGATCGAGAGTGACACGGCCCTTCGTTTCGTTCGGTGGTCCGAGGGTGCGGAATCCCTCGTCGGGTGCGAGAGCCTTCGGGCTACCGTAGCTTCTCCAAACCGAATCATGTAAATTTCAGTGAATGATGCGAAATCTTGCTAACGACTTTATATCAGGCGCGTTGGACCACCTTCGAAGAATCATTTGACGTGGTTCGTTCAACTTTTTCGCGGACGTTCGTACAACGAAAGAGAAACTCCTGGATGCGTGCGGCCTTCCTCCAAACAGGCAATCCGATTTGATGAAGGGTGGGATACGTTACCTTGACATTGTAAACCCACAGGGGCGTTTCCGTGCCCGCGGAAAAGCCTAGCTCTCCTCCGAAAACGTAAAGGCAATCCTTGTGAGCTACCGCGCTGTGTTCCTGAAGTGCTGGCGGCCTTTCTCCCCCAGGATGCAATTCCTCCCATTTGCTCTCCGCTGCAAAAGAAAATAAAGAAAAGGGGTAACGCGCGTCGGCTCGTTATTCCGAACGTTTTCATACACAACGTTCATTCTCTCTCTCTTTCTGTCTCTCCTCTCTGCTCGCGGCGCTACACGCGGGCCTGGATAAACAAGATTTATGCAGCCTCGCTTTTGTGCGTTTACGCAGAGGGGAAGATGAGAGGGACATCGTGGTTTCAGAAAAATGCGGTAACAGTAAAAAACAAAGAGGCTCGTCTTATCGGGTGTCGCGTGTACGCCTAATTTACGCGTGGCAGTAGCTCCTTTCAATTGCCTGCCTCCGACGCAATCTGCAAATACATATTTAAACGGCCCAGTTTTCGCGCAAACAAACAATGCCGCGTCACGTAACGGCGTAAGCGACGCACGCAGAAAAAAGAAATAGGGTAAAACGTTCTGTAAAATTACAAGCAGGTGCGTACACGCTACGGTGGTGTATAGTCTCGAGGGTATCGAAAAATCTTTTTCAACTCGGTAAATCTCGCTTTCGTCCGCCCCGGCAATCTGGAACTGCGGAATAAATCCTCCGAGTGGTCGGGGCTTCTCAGAAGCGGAGAAAAAGACGGGGGAGAGAAAAGGGTGAGTTCGCAGGCTTAAATCTAAGCAGTGCCAAGGACGTACGGGTAAACGAAGCGTTGATGGAAGAAGTTCGAGAGACGAGAGCGTCGTGCCTATGCGGCAAGCCAAGAGCACGCCTGGCATCGGACGCCTTTTAATCGAAAATCATATCGTAATTCGCATTTTAAGCGGATCGAATGAATTCGGTCTTCTTTGAACGTTGAGTCAGCGGCTCTAAGGGAACGTTAAAGCTGTTCCCTTTACCGCGTGAGCTTAACAAGACGAGCTACTTCACCCTTCGGAAGTTTTACGAAAAGAGAAAAAGGGAGGCTCCCCTGATCTGGCCGGAAAACTAGAGGCAGAGGAGATCAGCGAGGCATGAAGTTACATTATGCCCTATGAATGACGGAAGGACGAGGTTCGCCCAATCGATACCAAATAAAAGGTTTCTCGTCCCACCTTCGAGTCCTACGCTTCCAGGTATTATTAAACGACAAAAGAAGAACGTTTTGCAACGCGATTTCGTAAGATCCTGGCGACTCTCTGTCGGCGTTTTACAACTTAAGGATGGAAGTCACAGGCCTCCACCGGAACGTGCCCGAGAACAAAGCCTACGAAATTTACGTAAGAGCCATAACGTGCTGGCTGAAGCGGTTGAAGCTCTCGTGGACCGCGGCTGGAGATGCCCGACATTGATTAGCCACACGTGTCGTATCTGGTCGGCTACGAAGCATTGCACCCTTTTGTCTAAAAGTGCTGTTCACAGAGCGAAACTGCGACGCCTTTGACGAATAAAAGAGATCGCCTCGATGCAGGAACAAACGTGACTCGGCCACGATTGATCCACTTGAAATTCCTATCGCCGCGGCGTTAATCGAACCGCGGCGTCGCTCGAACGAAAAAACGAGAATAAAAATATTGTTTTCGTTCGAACGGAGCAATTGGTTTTGTTAAACCGTATAGGTGATCGAACCCTTCTAATGCCGCGATGGAGATCCGTTTAATGAATAGCCTCTAAGCACCGAGAACCCCTCGAAATCCCCACTGTTCGAAAACGAGGGTGAAACAAAAACGTTCAAAGATGGAGCACTCTCGTGGTTCTCCGAGTTATCACAATATTTTTGCAGGATCGAGCATCGACGATGCTACGCTTTTGAAATACGCCACCGCCCTGCTCGGTTGCCGTTTGCCCCAGGGAGACGAGCCTGCACACGGTCCAACCCTTCCGATACTGCTTTAATATTCACCCGAACTCGCTGTCGAACAATCCCCTCTGATTAATAGGGACTCGGGAGGACGCGCGCGCTCGCGTCGCCCGCCGCGAGTTCTGCAATATTTTCCGCGGGATATCGTCGAAAACGGTATCCGCGCTGCTGTCCAGCACAATTGCGGTTAATGGGAATTTCTGAGGACTCGAAATTCAGCGTGCAAATCCTCTCGCGCGAACTCATTGGCCGATTCCAATATCGGCTGACCTGACCGGCTCCGCAGGGAATGCGTTCGGAGCGCAGGCAGTCGGATGATCGAAAGTTGGCTGGGATCGAAGCGGTCGACCGTTTCGATCAAATAATCGCCGGCAAATGCTCTTTCAAACGGAGATATTCTTTTTGCGAAACTCTCGCGAAATACATATTAGGAAATCCTACGCGTTCGCATCCGATGAGGAAACGGAATCGATAGAATGGCTGCCACCGGACGAGACGGGCCGCTGATTCTACTGAGAGGCTGCAATTAATTTGCGCGCGCGTCTGATCTCCGTGGAAACAGGCGTAATTGTGGAGTATCGTCGGCGGATTTAGTTGATACACGCGGGCTTTAATAATGGCGTATTATCGATCAGACTGAACCCCGTTTAAATTCCGTCGCGCACCCTCGTTCGAGAGACGATGGGGTGCGTTGGTCAGAGATGTTGTTCGTGTACCGTGCTCGTGGGGTACTCAGACATCCCGTGTTAATACCATTTCTAATTACAAGGATTTTCCCTATCCACGAATTTCACTTTCCCTGATCCAGCCGTGCCAACTGTCTGACGCGACGCGACGATTCGAATACTCTGCGCTCGCGCACGGACTATTAAAAGCGGCTGTAATTATCACTTACCGAGGCTGTATCGCCAGAGATCCTTGAGGGGAAGATTGCCGTTTCGTCCTCCGAGGAGATACACGTGGCCAGCGAGCAAAGTGGCGCTGTGCTTGCTCCTGGAAGGTGGTGCGGGCCCATTTTCAGTGCCAGCCGCGGTAACCGAGCTCCACATTTTCTCCCTGCAACCGCCACGGATTCCAAATTACTTCCAGACGACGATGAAACCGTCTGCGATTCGATACGCTTCGCTCGAGATAATTGGTCGCCGAAGATTCGATTTGATCAGCGATTCCGCTATCCGGGAACCTTGAAAATGAAAGGGCGATCTCATAAATGCGGAACGTGAACGGAAATCTTTGAAACTTTTTAGCTGGTCACGAACGCGCCGCGGTGATTCCTTCCAGCGAAAGTAATGCGGCTTTGCTTAAACGCGTTCGATCGATCGGAAAGTGGTGGGTAAATAAACGTCGGCTATTTTGTGCTACCCACTACTATGGGACGGGGTTTCCCGGTTTGCAGACGAACCTCCGACCAACGCGAAAGATCCCCGCCGTTTTTCGTCATGGGGTGCATAATGCGAAACTAAATATTTGCTGACTCGTCGCTGATAATTGATCGACGTTCTCGTCCGCTTTCCAGATAAACATCCCACGAAACTTTTTCCCTGCAAATGGAAACGTTCGATCGTATGGTCCCCCGTTTAAAGAACGGCACAGCGCGCATCCGATGATTAAATCGACGCTCCCTCGTGTCTGAAGCAGAAGGAAAAATGGTTTTGCAGGAGGCAGGGTGGCGGTGGTGGCTCGATGGTTGACACGAACACGATAAAAACGAAACGCGGTAGTGAACGATATCGTTGCGTAATCGGGTTTTCTCTTGTCTTGCCCTGTATGGGGAACGGGAGGCGCGGAGGCAGAATCGAAAGCAATACCCTTAAATGGCTGCTGCATTGCCTTTAAACTTATCAACGGCCGGCCACGACGGTGTACTTCAAATTCAATCACCGAAGCTCCGAAATCGAATTTCGGGTAAACGAATGCACCCTCGCGCAGCCCAAACACGCGTACGCAAATACGGCTGAGGCGAGGCGAGGCGAGGCGGGGCGGGGCGGGGCGAGGCAATACGCTCGTTCGCCGACTCTACAAATGGGATTCACCGTGCTATTCGTTTTGCATGGTGGCGGCGAAGAAACGCGCCTGCAAGGGAAATCGGTGAACGAACGGGGGAAAATAATGAATGCGCGTATCGCGGCCGCACCCCTCGACCCGAGACTCGAAATCACGCGAAAAATTCGTGACTCGTGACGGGCATTCCGTCGCGAAGCTGTACGATTCGAAGGCTCCTATGTCGCTAACAAGTCCGATGGGTGAATAAACGCGCAACGTTAGACCGCAACATAATTTTCGCAGCGTGCCGAGATCTGTAGAAATTCCGAAGGAGAAACGCGACGAGAAGAGGTACAAATTACATTCTGGTGTATATCCAGGGAGCATTTTACAGAAAACAAACGAGGCTGTTTCTAAAGACTCGATTCATGCCAGTCATTGAGCGTACCGATGCCACAGTCATTCATTTACCTCATTCGGTGAACGAATGACAAATTCTGACGCGCGTCTGTTCCTTATCGCGGCTCTTATAACGATCTGCGCTGGACCGTTTGGCTTTATTGTTCAAAGGCGGATATGGTCGGTCGAAATTAATCAACAGGAAAATCAACGATGACAGGAAATCGAGTGATTCAACATCTCCATCTCGGTGAATGAGTTAGGGACGGAGATGTGACCCTCGTGGTGGGCGGACTAATTCAAATGTATGGAAATGAGATGAGTCCCCCATGAAACCGCATGTGGCACGGGGTCTGATTAAAACACGCGGCCGAAAAGTTTGGTCAAAAGCCGGCTCCTGTCAGTGACTCCATATCCCGCCCTCGACTCAGAACTTTTTCCATCAAAGAATAATGGAATATGGAGTGGGAAGTAGCGGTAACAAATTGTATATGGATACAATGGCTGACAATATTGGTAGACGACACTACCGAGGTGGCCTATGTTGGCTGTAATGCATGGAAATCTCATCAATCCTCCGCACGCGTTCTGAAGAAGACGAAGGCGATGCAGGCGTGATGGAATCGGTAAGTAGATTCTTCGGTTCGAAGCAGACGAAATATCGGCTCAACCTAAACGCATCGTACATTATGGATCCTACGAGACGTTCTTTCGTCCTCGAAATGGTACTCCTGCCGGTGACGCGAACGCGATAACGCGTTTTATGCCTTTGACGCGCGTAGATTTTGCCTGGAAGATCCGTCGATTCGAGAACGAGACAATTGACGACGACGCGAGGTGAATGGAGGCTCGCGTTGAACTACTCCTTTCTGTATTCGTCGGTCTTTCGTGAGTCGCACGTTCAAGCTTTTTAGGAGCGACTACACTGTGAACCGTGAACGGTGGAACGCGCGAAAAGAACGCAGTCAATGCTCCGTTCCGGAAGCGCTCGAAGCAGAGATTTTTTAATCTCTTACGCGGCCTACGTCCAAAGGAAGCGACAACAATCTGAATAGTTTTCGTGCCAGGTGCGAAGCAGTTCCCTGCGAATCCATTGACGAGTTTCCTTTTCACCGGGGCTCGCCGATGTGTCTTTCCGTTTCTTTTGTCTATACGCAGTTCCGCGTTCCGATCTTGCTTTCGGATACAGCGCGAACTTCCGGAAAGGGAGAAGAAACCAAATAGTTTCTCGTTGATGGGACTGAAAATTGTTGGTCATCGATAAAAAGCGCACGACGTGCGCCACTCGACGAGCCGGAGAGACGTTCAAAGAATGGGCGAGCTCGCTGAGTTTCGCCCGCGCATGTTTTCCAAACCACTCTTTCTTCTTTCCTCGAGTATTGTTTTACCGAAGCAATATCGCTTCGCTCACCGACTCTTGAGTACTCTGCGGGGAGGCGTTTTCTTCTTTCAACCCCCGACGGAAACCAGTACCTTATCGACCGACGCCGGCAATTTCATTTTTTCCAGGTTCGATACGGGAGCGCAAAGATTCGACTAGATTTTCATCTTCCCACTCCGTTGCAGAGGGGAGAGCTACTGCGGGAGGGTGAGAGACTCTCCCTATCTCTCTCTCTCTCTCCTGTTTTGCTTAACTCGAGGGGATGCGTTGGCTGCCGAAAACGGAGGGGTAGTCAGACAATTTCCTCTATCGCGTCGACACTCGCACTTCTCTTGATTTCTCGGTGTTGCACGGCTCGCTGTTCCTTTCGCTGTTTGCCCAAGAATCACCCTTCGGTATGCACTTGCTCCCTGTGTTTCCGCTACGCTGACTCGATGACTTAGAATTTTCCCCGACTGCGCAACGAGCTCGTAAACGATATCAACGGGAGTAGAAAATTCTCGGCGATGATTTGCAGGGGCAAGAATGATCTCTCGGATACCCTCGTCGCAGGCATTTTCTGCGTGATCTCTGAAATGGACGAGATGCACAGGGGAGAATCGAGCGTAAACATTTTATGGAAGGTACACGGGAGTCTGGGCTGCGTCAACGGCTCCCGTGGACCGAGAGAGCTGAAAAAATACGTCGGCCGATATAATATTCCGCGCACGGATTTCAAAAAGTCCTCCCCTCGTTCGAACGTCCGTGGAAAAGCCAGGTTTAAAGTGCGCGACGCACAATATTTTCCTGCGAGTTCGTTGCGTTGATTCCTTTGTTTCGCAACGTGCTTCGGCGTTACGTAAATTTTACGCCTTCGTGTCCAACGTCGCGTCGGCGTCGGTTCGCTCGAGATCTTTTGTTTCCGTTCCTCGGACTTAATTAAGGAGAGTCTCGAGGATCATGGTTTGCCCCGTAAACTGTACAGGATACAGGAACCGGTCGGGGCTAGTGACTTTTGGTAGCTTTTTCACCAACTTCCGTGTAGAGATCATTAACGCATTCTCACGTCCGAGGATCGAGGCCGGCTCTCACCGCAGCAGCGGATCAACACGTCAAGAACCACTTTTCGCCATGCATCTCGTCCGTGTAATCTTTTTCCTTGCTTCCGCGTTTTTCTTGCGACGTCGCCTGAAAGTCATCCACCGTATGAGACGCGCGACGCGCGACGTACATGCACCCCGGTGAAAAGGAAAACCGCACCAGCCGATTTTCAAGCCCCAGTCGATTACCTGGTGGCGTACGAAAACACTGGCAGTTCGAGCGGTGCTCGAGGGACGATTCGGAAACCGTGTCAACCGTTTTCGAACTGTACTCTATCGGGAGCTTGTGTAAATATCGATTCCATCGGAAGATTTCGACGTGCTCCACGAGGCTTCCGGTACGATGAAGAACGTCGTTCGCGCGAACGATCCCCGTCCGCGTTTTGAATGACATCCACTGGAAATCCTCCACCGTGACACCGGTGTCGCTTGCGGTGAAATGTCTGTAACCGCGCTACACCCCTTTACACCTACGTAAATCGCATAAACGAGACCCATCGAGCGTTATCGAAATCACGGCTGATGAACCGAACAGAATTCTTCCGGGACGCTGGCTTTCTTCCCTGACCCGACCGTTGGTACGTTAATTTCTGGTCACAGCAGCTGGGGCATCGTTTGCGACGTTTCCTCGGATTCAGCATAAATTACATAGGTGTGCGTGTCGAAAGACAGGCAACGCGCTCCGAATGAAGCCTTAAAAAGAATCGTGGATACGATAGGATGCGATGCGGAACGATAATCCTTGTTTCTGAACATTCGCGGTATCGATGCCTCTGAGTAGGGTATTAGGCCAAGTCAGGTTTCTATAAATGAAATTATTGCAACAGCGACAAAAATCATGCAACTGTGCCGCCACGATCGGTAACGTTTCGCGCGTTCATTCGAGTAGAACGGAAAGTATGTGCTTTGAAAGAGCGTACGTGCACCTAGGTAAAGTACAGGTAAACACACAGGTGAACGACCCCTCCCGCAGAGAATCCGACAGAGGCTATACATGTGCGTGGAGAACCTAATTCTCGATTTCTTTGCACCGCGAGAAACGAAATGACGATAAGATATATTTCAGTTAAGAGGTACCGAGCATAAATACTATCGTTTCTCGTTGTATCGCGCGGAAGGACAGCCATTAATTTCTTCCCACCCGACAGACTTTTAATAATTTCACCTCGTTCTCGCGGCCGTTTATGCGGTACGGCTTCACGGACGACAAAGAACACAGAATATGGCATCTGGTCGTCTTTAGACGGAAAACATTGATTTTCCGGTAGGTTAAGGACACCGTAAACTGCAACCACCACGTGACTTTAACCTAGCCGACCCGACAATTTATAAATATCTGCAGTTTCTCCAGTCGTTGTCCATTGAGGTTGAACGTTCGAACGTTCGAACGCTCTTCTTATTAGCGCGACGATGCCGTTTAGAACTACGATCCAGCGACATACTTACATGGATACGATTGCGACAGCATGCGTTCTATCGTGAATAAATGTCGCGATAAACCGAGATCAAGTTTTCGGCTGCTTCGACCCACGGTCAATCTCGAAGAACCGAGCCGAGAAACATTGAGGGATGCGAGCGAACGAACGAACGAACGAACGAACGAACCAATAACAGGGGTGGCAAGATGCCCGAGGGTAACGCGATTTAACAGGCTTACCTCTCTACTCGGTAAACCTTCTATCCCGTTAGCTCTGTCGAATGCAACTTGTGACCCACATGCAAGCGACGATCAAATGCGACTAAGCTCGCCTCTACGCCGCTAAGAACGTCCCACGATGCTCCTCGACGATTAACCTTTCGTACGCCGGAAACGCATCCCTCGATTGGGATCCGGAGAGGATGACGCAGCTTCGACGGTCAGGATACAGCTACGAAACGCGCAGTCCGCTCGGAATCCGATCTCTCTCGTTACCACGCAATTCCACTTTCTACCTGTTGTTCACGCCGGGGATGTAACGTGCGATCGCTTGCTGCGTTCGAGTTCGCACAGGATGCACCGAGGGAGAAACGGAGGAGGTTCATCCCTGAACCAACTTCACCGCAACACGTTGACCTGTGTGTATCGCGCGCGCGGTATCTCCCGAAGCACGTCGCGACAAGCTGATAAGAACTTTTCACCCGGTCCATTCAAAGTTCACCCTGAACATCCAAGGTCTTTCAGTGCACGCTTTTCATCCCGTCGCGCCGCCGTCGCCGCGCCGTGTCCGGTCACTGGTAACGTTCGTCTTCTTCTTCGCTTCGATACACCTCTTCCGAATTCACGAGCACTTCGACGACGGGTGGATCGGGGTGACGCGCGACGAATCCTCCAACGGATCGGCTCATCGGTCTGCGTTTCAACGGCTGCTTCACCGAACAGCGTTGCCCACGTTTTTCTGTTGCCACGAATTGTCAAGAGAGACAGGGGAACGCGCGATGTCACGAGGACGCACTCTGCGTGCTCGACGTTTCTTCTGTACTGCGTCCGGGTCGAGCACCTACCTAGTCGAGTCGTCATCGAGGACTCGACGCAGGCGCCCGAACAAGAATCACCCCCTGTTACCCGCAAACTCCAACGCCTCCATCCCCTCTGACTCGGCCAGGGGGTGAACATCCGACAGGCGAACGCTGCGATACACCGACGGACATGGAGAACGAACTGACCGTCGCGTCGCGTCGCCGAGGAAACGATCGGCCGCGATTCGGTATTCCGAAAAACCTGTTGTTTATTCCCCGTCAAAAACTCATAAGCGTGGATACGGAGGCGTGCGGTGGCGAGACTTTTCGCAAAGATTGTACAACGTCGTGGCAAGGGTTAACCGGCTGGCTTGATAAGCTTGCATTCGATGCGAGAGGACAGCGTGGCTGCACAAATGTTTGCGAGACTCGCATGCGGGGGAGTGAGGCTCGAGTGTCGAATCGGTTGGCGGTACGAGACACGGGACATGGAATGATCCGCACCGGTCTGGTACGGAACCGTGTCTGACAAGTAAATTTCTGTGACAGAATCGCATCGGTCAGGTTGCACATGCGCCGGCGTCGGTCCCCATGGAAACGGGATGCGAGCCACCGCGTGTGAATGCGTATTGATTACTCCACTCTTGCTCCATTCCGCGATCTCTTGGTCCTCGTCGTATCTTCTCCTATCGCCCCTCCGCGACCCTGCTCGCTGCTCCGCTCTCTTTTTTTTCTCCCGTTCTATCTCCGTTTCTTCTCCTCTTTATTCGTGCATCGAATCTGCCCGCACCACCAAAGACCTTCCCCCTTTTTTTCTTCAAATTAGCCCCGTAATGTCCCTGCGCGCTCTTCAATCCCGTTCCACGGAGCAGAGATCTCTTTCGCTGGGATTTCCCGGTTCCAGCTGGATCATGATAATTTTATGTCTTCCGCTTGAAACGCGCGGTTCGCACGATTTTCCAGAGAAACAGGGGACTACTTTCGTCGAGGTTACGCGCCACCAAAGGCCTTTACGCTTCGACGCGATCACTCTAACCCTTCTTCTCGTAAAATGTTCCACAATCCTTGAATCGCGCGCGTTTACGTTTGTTCTTCAACCTTGCGGACGCACAATAGCCAGAAGAATTTCGTGGCATGATGTAACCGCGACATGGGACCTGATACACGATCAGCAATTTCGGTTGTCGGCCGCATCATAAATGTCCAGGCGGAACAAATTGTTCTGCTGTGCTTTGTAACGTCGCCGTACGTTGGACGGACGAAATCTTGGCTCGCTGACATCGTTCGACCAACGTATGCGAGAACGATTCTACGCCAGCTATCTGAGCGGAGCTAGCTAAAAGATCCTTCTAACGAGAGAACGAAAACTTTCAAAGTAAAAATAAAGTTTGGACGAACTCTGTCCTCCTGCAATAGAAATAAACTGACACGACGTGAGCTAGTTTTGTCACACGTGCAGTGTGAAAGTAGAGAAAATGAAGAAAAAAGTTTCGTGCGATACGCTCGTTGAACTTCCGGGAAAAATGTGACACTGACTAAACATTAATTAAAAGGTGCATCGGCAGGAACGTAGGAACAACATGATCGTCGTTTAAATATTCAGGGAGACGATATGAGTTTACTTCCGATATTCCGTCTACCGCTTTGTCGGATCACGTCGCGAAAAACCATTTTACAAGATCTCTTCCTTCGCGAGATCCCCCCTAATTGGGGGACGGTTTTTGAAAAAATGCGATACTTTACAGGTAACTGTGACAACGGCAAGACATTAATTAAACTACTGGCGTGACTGTAAGAATGCTGTTGGCTCACCCGCGACACTTTTATTTTCACCGGTACACTTTTGCACATCATTTTGTCACAGTTTGTGATTTACAGGGACGCAACCAACCAGTTAGACATTTCGCTCGCTCGCGACGCTTTTTTCCGCTGCAATCTCGACGCGTTTGCACAAAAAGCATAGAGAAATTGTGCGTCAGATTTCCATCGAAATAGACAAAATCGTGAAACGAGAGTAAGATCTTCGGAAAGGTAATTTGGCAGATTGCGGTGTCGCGAAGAGAAACATGGTGGCAGTCCTGAAGGGCGACAACGCGACAACGGTCCATGCGTGACCAGTATATAAAAAGGTGAAACTCCGCGAAAGAAGGAGCCAGATCCGTGTCGTCCTCTAGCCAAAACGTGTCTAAAAATTTCCTCCAGCTTATCGCGATGTCTTGTCGATTTATTTGTGTTTTTTTAGCGACTAGCGCTATTTGTTACGCGCTTACGGAGAAAGATGAATACACGGCGGATTCCGAGCTCAATAAGAAGCAGTCTACCGAAGACAAATTGCTGGCTACAATAGTGCGCGCTAGAAATTCCTCGAAAGTGTCTCATCTAAAAAGCGACGAAATCGAAGCGTACGACAAAAGTCTGGATAAAAAACCGAGAACGGCTCCTCACCGGTCGGAATCCGAATTCAGAGATAAGTCGAATATTTGACATCATTTGTGCGTTTCTAGAGAAGTATGTTAACAAGCAATCGCAATGTGCAAGTTCTAGTTGCTGTGGGTTCAGGTACGGCTCAGGTGCGTCGGGAAGACCCGATCCCTATTATAACAGAATCCCCGTGGACAGTAGTCGATACCCATCTCAATATGGTGAACGTTTACCCGTCGATAGGTAATATTTCTTCGCGACTATAGTCAGAGGATAGAAAATTGCACGATTTACATTGAGAGGATGATCCACAGGTATGGGTGGCAAACTCAAGGACAGCCGCCTGGTTCGAGCGGAAGCGGAGGAAGACCCGGAGGCGGAAACCACGTTGGAACAGCGCTTCACGAGGGAAGTCAAGCAGGAGATAGGTAACCAATTACCCTCCCACACTGCTGTACCACTAGCCCTTTTCAATTTCGACGCCACGCAGCGACCGTCTAATGGTATTTCGTATAAACGTCAGATTTGGTTCCCGTCCGAGTTACGGAGGTGAAAGTTCACGTAGACCCGGCGGCTACGAGTCCGGACCTTCTGGAGGATATAGTTACGGTAGCGGTGGTTACGGAGGCTATGGTTCCGGACGACCAACCGGCTATGGGGGGTCAAGTACGAGCGGTGCTTTTGGAATTTCAGGAACCCTCGCTAATGGCGATGAGTTTGGACCTATGGAGCCAAATTACCCGGATGGAAACGCTCCCTCGCATCCGAATATTCAAGCACAAAAGGTGAATGATTGACTCCTTGGCATAACATTAGGTCTATTTGCTGATTATTTAATGCATCGTGAATAGACTCTCATGGAATTGTGTTTATTAGGCCGTGGCGTTGAAAGCTTTAGCTGGTGTGGCTCTGATCGGTGCGGCCGCTGCTCTGGCCACCAATCCCGTTCTTTTACCCATTGGCATAGTGTCAGGAAGAAGAAAACGATCGAACCCATCAGTCAACGATGAAGATGCTCGTGTGGAGTACGTTTTAAGAGTTCTAAAGAATAATTTCACCAAGGTAAGTTCATCGTATTTCACAGATATTCTCGGTAGAGCTGTGAAAGTGAGTACATTGACGTACGTTGCGAAATAGGTCTACAATAATGGAGGTGGAACCAGAATTACACTTTCTCCTACATGCGTTGCTAGATTCGCATGCGAAATTCAAAGGAACTATATGTCAGCTCCGAGGGGTGACGTCGATTTTTTAAAGGAGATAAAAGAGTTGGATCATCGACCTCCTGACACGTATGTGTCCTTTTCGCTATTAGATGATTTCCAGCAAATACGTAAAGTATACGAATTACGATTTTATTTCAGGATTTCGAACAATATATTGAACGTAGAAGCTGTGAATACGCGTGTTAGGAAACTGATAAAGGCTGCCACTGCCGTTGCTTCGAAAAGAGGAAACTGCAACGTATTTACATGCACGTTTGTGAAAACTGCACGAATCAAAAAGTGGTCTATCCTTAAGCTCTGAATTTAATTAAAATCATTCTACATACCTGATGTGACCAATGTGGATATCTGTACTGAAATTAATTTCGAAATAAAATTATGAGAAAGTAAATGTGTGTAGCTCAATCCTTGGTACGTACGTAACAAGTTTTCGCACATACAAGTTTCTATCGTCTATATCACATTCGCGTAACACGCGTACGGGAATTAAAGGAATTCGAAAATTCAATGAAGAATTATTGATCAAAACATCGACAAACTACAGAATAGACCTATCATCCAATGTATTTTTGTGTCACACGGATTTAGGGCTCTAGAGCCCTCTTACCGTTTTCGTGTCACACCCAACGTTACCGATTCAGTCTAAAATAACATTACAACACTACGACTGGTAGGAATTAAAATTAAATATCTCAGGAAACATTTAAAATCTAACGCGATCTCAATATTACGACTAACCTCCAAAAATATGTTGCATAATTCCGTTTATTAATACATTTTCATAGAAAAACAATTTGTACTTATTTCCATAAATATTATATAAATAAAATTGAGGTACCCATATTTTTTAAAATGTAAACTATTAAAAATTATGTATTAATCGTCCAAATATGCTTTCTGATTTTCATTCTTTCATAAAATATGGTAAGATCGGATTTTTCAAGACAGTCTTATAAACGTTCTACAATATGTTGGATACCGATCTAAGCTAGGACATATTTTCATATTTATCATTTAGTTTAAGATAAGTCACCCCAGAATTTCCTTCTATCTTCTGTACACAATTACTCATCAACTCCGAATCATACGCTTGAACCTCTTACTCATCAACCCCGAGTCATTCGCTTAAACATCTTACTCGTCAACTCCTAGTTATATCCAAGAATGCCTATTGGACCTTTTCCTTCTCCCACTACCTCCTAAATCAAATCTCCGAACCTTCGTTAAGGATACGCTAACATTAATATTCACTTACGTCTAAGATCCTCAGACAGACACACAGAAGAATTGCTACATCCAAATAGTTTCCAGATAGTCTAAGTGCTTTTACAAACTTGTAAGATTTCGTGTACAAAAGTTTAGTAGAATAAAATTGTTTTTTTTATTTAAAATACTAAACATCAGAATCTAACAAATATTTGCTCATAAAACTTTGGGCCTGTTTTTAAATAAACTGCAATATAATATTTCCTCGATTCCTATCTCTCTTCTAAATATGGAAACTCAGGTATCACTATTCACATTTAACAATTAACAATTAAAATGAACGCTCAACATTCTTAAATAAGTACATAATTCATTTTTCAATTTATATGAGAATATTGAGGTATATTTAGAGACTAGTCATTTTGTGTCAATGGCATTAAAAAATACATGAATGGTTTTTGTTGACATACGTTGAAAAAATAATTAAAACATAAAAAAAATTAGCTTAAGGAGAAAAACTAACGAAAAAAATTAAACGTTCATCAAAGACTTGATGTCGCCCTAAAAAACAAGTAGCTAGAATTTCGCAGATCAGCGCTGAAGTGCTGTATCAAAACGATTTGCATCTGAAAGGTACGGAGTGTGTAGCGGACAGAACCGGGAGTAGAAATTTTTTTCTTCTTTCGAGGAAAACTTTCCTCTTCCGAAGATTTCAGGCCCGAGCAGTAGAGTCCTTAGACAAAAGGAATGTAACATCTGCATCGCAAGCCCTCGGGGGTCCTATCCAGTTGCGCTGTTGCGTACATTGGCGAGCACCCTAGGCGTCCCTCTGCTCAGAAGCGGTACAGGAGAAAGAGCCTCCC
This sequence comes from Macropis europaea, assembly GCA_916610135.2. Classification (NCBI taxonomy): domain Eukaryota; kingdom Metazoa; phylum Arthropoda; class Insecta; order Hymenoptera; family Melittidae; genus Macropis; species Macropis europaea. The sequence goes on from OU744344.1 coordinate 27,621,930, forward strand.
ACCACTCGCTTAACTCGTTCTTGTTCCTTGCGTGCGAAAACAGGAAACGAGAGTGAATTAAGTGAGTGGTAGGAGGCTCCTTCTCCTGTACCGCCCGTGAGCAAAGGGTCGCCAAGGATACTTGCCAGTCCGCATAATTTTCGCTTTTTGAGAAAAGGTTTTTCCTTTTAACATTCATATTGGACGAAGTATTTTCGATTATTTCCCGTGTTGTTGAGAAAAAAATCCAAAATGGTTTACTCAAGATGAATGTGCTGTACATCGTAAACAAATGGTTTAAACTTTAAGGAGTAGCCCAGCAGGCTGCTAAGCTTTTCTGCACAGTAGACTGCTAGGCGGCATCCCTACCAGATATCCCCCCTTGCTCCTCCGGAGTCGGGCCGAAAAGTCGTGCGGCTGGCGGCGATGTTTGAGAAACATGATACATTTTTCGAAGAGTAAACCATTCTTTAACGGAAATAAAAATTTGTTTATTTTTCATTGTACAGTCGTGACAATATTATTAATAGATAGATGAAGTTTTCCCAATTAAAATGAGTCCAAACACGATCTCATTCAGACTATTTGTTATCAGAGACATTCCGACTATCGAATCTTGTCTTATGCAAAAGTTTAATAACAAAGGAACCGAACGACATCGTGTTTGGACTCATTTTCATTGAAAAAACCTCACCTATTCATTTGTACTCTTTTCATCAATGTATTATAAAAAATAGAAAAATTTTATTTTTCGTTGTACGATGACTCATTTGCGTCGACGAAAAAACTGTTTGGCGGTGGTCGACTGAAACCTCGCCGGTGCTTTATCCCTCTCCCTCCCAGAGAGGGATGACAACCTGCCCTAGCACGGTTGGCCGAAAATTCTCAGTCCTGAATGCTCTTTCAGGCAAGCATGGAATTCTCTATTGGTTTTGGAAAATCTATTGCATAAAAGCGAATTCTGCTTCAATACAGACATTTGAGCATAGCTCTTACGCGAGCCGAACATGTGAAAATCGGGCGCACGATAAACAAAGTGAGACAAAGTATCAAACTTTGTTGTCTCTGTCAGAATGATTTTCGCGTAAAGAATCTCGTGCCTTTTCTCGTTTGTATCTGAAAAGTCGAGAATCAGGATACACGAGATGCAGGGCCTGGTGTCGCGTGCCACTTGATGTGACCCTGCCATAAATTAGGAAGGGGCCAAGCGTGCATGTTCCAGAACTCCTTAGCAAGAGGATTTTTCACGAGGAAAAGCCTCCAAAATGTAACGAGCGTTGCAAGAGAATAAATATACTTTTTGTATTTAAATTTGGCATTAATTATATATTTTGTATTTCACATTTATCTTACATGTGCTTTCCTTCCTTCTCACTCCCCTAATTTTATCAAACTCACGACTTACGTACGGCAAAAAGTTCTTTTCAACCATGCTTTAAAAATTAAAGTAATTGCTTTCTTATATCTTGGAATAATGAAAACAGTGCTATCAGGTCTATCGTTTTGATCTTACTATTTATATATTCAAGAAGTAATCACATATGTATTTAACTTTTAACCTCTTTCGTTATAATTTTTGTTACACTATACGTGCATAAGGTAGAAAAAGGAAAAAAACATAAACTAACTCATTACAAGTTCAATAAATCTTAAAAGAAAAATTATTAGATCGATGAATGTCAAAGAGTTCCCAAAATCCTTCATCTTCATTAAAGTTACCAACGTAATAAGACGTATTTCAGTATTTAGAATATATTTTATTATAATGTAGGGTTAAATCCTTTTCTTTGGTTAGGATCCGAGTACGAATTTAGCGACGTTACCGTCTTTGGTAGTTGGATTGTATTTGATTCGCAAAATCACCACACCTGGACGCAGAGGGCGTAAGAAAACCTGTGATTTTTCGAGAAGTCGGTATTTCAGACCATGTGACACGAAGTCCCATAATATGATAGGTCTATTTTGTAGTTTGTCAATGTCCCTACTATGTCGAGACATGACCGTACAGACCGGGTTCAAATCCTTTTAAACTGTTTCTAAGACGTTGTAGGTGCCGAAAATTTTGTTGACGACAGCTGAGGGTGTCTAGATCTGTTTTCATTCTTTTCCTTCGAAATTACTGAGCCGCGTAGTATGTACTTGCAATTTGATTTATTGATCTATTTGCAGCGTAATTTTGTAGGTACGATGTCTAGAGGAAAATGCGCGTTTCTAAGATACCTAACGCATTGCCGATTCACCCATGAAAACGGTGCTCGTCAGGGGTGCACTAATTTTACGTTTCTATCTTATCACTAGTTTTAGTAGCGGACGACGCACACGTGACTGAGAAGTCTAAAAAAGACGAAGCATAACTGACGTGTCCTTAATGCGAAACAACGTGGCAATTCGCGTTAGTCGCGAGTGTATCCATATTATACGTTTCTGGATCAAGCAAGTTAAAACAGTTAGGAAAGCTTCCTCATGAACGCCTTTCTGAACTTGCATACGAACAGTATATATAGCTATTGTTCTGATCTTTCGTGACGATCTTTCTCCTTGATTGAAAGTCTTTTTAATGCCGAAACTGAGGTTATGTTGATCGCGTCAGTGGCTGATGCGTCTGTCATAACATAAATAATTCATTTTGTCGTCGAGTAAGCAGTTTCTTGACGTGGAGATGTGTCGACCGTCCAGAGAATTCGAATTGATGTCATATCAATAATCACGGTACGATCCACGAAATGCACGACGCTGTCGTTGGAAGTAAGCTTGACAAATTTCGAGGTTCCCGTGCATCACAGTGTTTAACGTTGAACGCGTAACGTTGACGTTAAACGAACGCGAGGCATTCGTTCTGTGAGAAGTTGTATATGAAATTGTTGCTGATCATTTTCCTGATTCTTCATGGGTTCGAGAAGGAAAATGGACAAAGATGACAAAGTGGAGGATGGAGTCCACGAGTCAAATCACGTGCACGAGCATTCCGATTTACGAGGCGACGAGAAAAATATAGCTATTCTTTTGTTTCTGTACCTGCTGCAAGGGATACCACTGGGCTTATGTGGCTCCATTCCTATGCTGCTACAGAATAGGAATGTCTCCTATCGTCAACAGGTAACGCGCAAGACTGGCCTCCATTCTTAAAACTTTTTGACATCGCATAAATATTGCATAAACATGTTGATTACAGGCCGAATTCAGTTTCGTATATTGGCCCTTCTCTTTGAAACTCTTTTGGGCACCCATAGTGGATTCTATGTTCTCCAAAAAATTTGGCAGAAGGAAAACATGGTTGATTCCTACACAATACTTGATGGGCTTGTTTATGTTACTTCTATCCAGCCACATAAACAAATGGCTAGGGGATGAGACCAAGAAGCCCAATATAGAAATGTTAACTGTATTATTCTTTGGTCTGAATGTTCTTGCCGCTACTCAAGATATTGTAGTGGATGGATGGGGCCTTACGATGTTAAAAAGGTAGTTTGTGATTTCAGATCAAGTCTGAATGAGTCGGAGTTAATTTACTACAGTCGTGTGTTTCTCTGTTTTATAAAGATGCAACGTGGGTTATGCATCGACTTGCAACAGTGTGGGACAAACTGCCGGTTATTTTATCGGCTATGTGCTGTTCATGGCTTTAGAGTCTGCCGAATTTTGTAACAGTTATTTAAGATCCACTCCCTCTAGTGATAGCATATTGACCCTACCAGGTAAGCATTCACATATTTTTATTTAGAATTAGCATTCATGGCTTGTTCCTTGTTCCTGTAGGATTTCTTTACTTTTGGGGCTGGACTTTTATAATCACAACCACCTTGCTTGCATTGTTTAAACACGAGGATTCAGAAAAAATGCACAAGGATGGAGAATTGAATACAGATGTTAAACATGCCTACAGATTGCTTTGGAATATTGTAAAGCTACCATCTATAAAGACCATTATGTTATTCCTGTTAACTGCTAAGGTTGGGAGACAACTACTATTATCGTAGTTGTACTTATATGATTGGTAATAATATTGTATTGCTTGGCTGCAGATAGGGTTTTCTGCTGCCGATGCTGTAACAGGTTTAAAGCTAGTAGAAGCTGGTATACCAAAAGAAAAGTTCGCTCTTATGGCTGTGCCTATGATCCCCTTACAAATACTGTTGCCACTAGCTATTTCAAAGTATACAGTTGGTCCAAGACCTATGGATGTGTATACAATGGCCATGCCTTATAGGTAATTAATATAAATACGATAAACTATTGCACTCTTCAGGAAACATTTATTCAACATTTGCAATTTATCATATAGATTAGCTTTTGGATTAGTAGCAGCATTTTTGGTATGGGTGACACCATATGTAATAAGCGGTGGCCAAGTTCCAGCCTACTATTTCGTAGTATTGGTAGCGTTGTATTTGATACATCAGGTAAAGTAGCTAGAAGAGACGATAATTCGGCAGCAAATGATGTTGAGCGGATGGAAATTCATTTTCGTTACTTTTATCTGCATCAGATTTTCACGAGTTGCATGTTCGTCGCGTCTATGGCGTTTTTCGCGAAGATTAGTGATCCGGCAGTGGGTGGTACTTACATGACGCTGCTGAACACGTTGTGTAACCTTGGGGGAAACTGGCCAGCAACGGCGGCTCTTTGGTTCGTCGATCCGTTAACGTTTCGACAATGCAGCACCGATCCTTCGAACGATTGTAGTACAGTTTCAAAAAGAGAGGTACGTGCAAACTGCATTTCAAAGAAAAATGTAAGCGAACGCTTTTCGTCGAGTTAACATTTTCCATTTTCAGCTGTGCACCAACACGCACAACGGCATCTGTAATATGCAGCTCGATGGCTATTACATAGAGAGCATATTGTGCTTGGTCATAGGATTTGCCTGGTTGAGGTGGGGTCGACGAAAAATCGACGTTTTGCAAGCCAGGCCGATGTCTACTTGGAAAGTTATGCTTTCGAAGCATGCCAGATAACAGTATTGAATGGATTCACGATTCGTTGACACGGTACCTGTAATTATTAGGAAATTGTACAAAATGTGTATGACGTGTACTGATTGCGTGCCTGGGTACATTCCCGCACATATACCAAGTGTTCCAGTTTTCTTAACAAGAATCAAATTTTTCCGCTTTTACATTCGACGTTCTTGTTTCCTTTTTTATTTAAACGTGTAATTTTCCGACGAGTACACGGTGAACCGTAATTACGGGCAGCAATCGTTTGCAGAATATTCGATGCTTAATTTGTTAAGACATGTTTGTATGATATTCTTTCACATTTAGCACAATACTGCGTTTAAACAAGTGTTGCGTGTGTAATAAAATTATTTAAATTGCATATTGAATACGTCTCAAGTTCGGCTATGACTGGTCATTTGCAACTACAATATGCATTCCACTGTTGGAACAGACTGTATCGCCGTATCTCGAGCATATCAAAGCAAGCACGGCTCTTTTTATGCGACTCTCATCCTTATCCTTCCATGAAGGTTAGCAACTTTAGTTACGATGTAATATATGTAATATATTGCACTGGTTTATGAGATAGCGGTACTTACCATTGGTTTTAAAGATAACAGTTACGCGTGTTCGCAGTGCTTATAAGTCGATCTGTACAAGGATATGATGTTAATAAAAGTTTTCCATACAAACGACACTTCTTTGTGTTTCCCCAAATCTTATATATTTGCGTTTGAATCCACGCGATAACAGAAAGAAATGCTGTTCGATTACCTTTGTACAGCTGGAGGACCGATACTTTATTCTGTTTACCATCTCATCGTGAAAGAACCAAGGAGGAAAAGATGAAACGAGATCTACCGTATGCACTTAAGTACTATCTACCGGTTGCACTTAAATATTTCCCGAAGGTAAGAATTTACGAGGCAGGATTCATCGTCGAGTAAGTCGTTCGGTAGGTTCGGTCAGTACAAATTATCCGCAAATCAGCCTGATCATCTTCCTTGTAATTCGTTGCTCTTTTCTTGGGATGCGTCATTCCCGGATGCGTTGATTCGTGATTCCCAGCTGGTACATTTTCGGATGATTTTTTAGCATCGTTGTTCATGCTTTTAGGTGACGTAGCCACGTGAAACGAGCGTCGTTCTTCCTGTGAGTCGTATGCATTAATCTTCGAATGATATTCCGTTATTCTTATGTTAGATACGAATCTTCCTTCGCGAAAAAATGAGACAGAAGTAAGAATAGAGTATTTACGGTTTTGATGGACTCCGTAACCGTGTCAGTTTCGGGACGTGGTTCACTGAGTAACGACAAGAATTGGACTCGACGAGTCTCGATACTTCGTACGAAAACGAAGCAGAAAACCGTCCAGATAACGATTAGCCTCACGAGCATGTTACCCATCGAGTTCTTGCTCTCGTTTCAGAGATCCTTCTAAAGTTCTTCGTTGCAGAGCCTAGCTTTTTATCTCGATCAACATTTTAGTATTTACCCGTAAATCTCTGTCATTTTTCATTGTTAATGGCTCTTACGTCAAGGCTTGTTTAACGTTTGATATGTCGAACCCAAAGTACTTTGCATTTCTACGCGATATTATTAAAACATGTCGCTCGAACGAAATCATTTCCTGATTGTAGAACGTATGGTATTGGGACCGACAATCGTGGATTACTTTTAGTCAGCAGAGAAATATGACACGGTTCAATTATAAGTATTTTATATTATAAGTTATACAGTACACTGAAAGTAATTTTGGTACCACTTTTATACACGGCTACATGCACTCGATAATCCTTACAGTGCATCGCTGCAGCTAGTCGTATTTTACTCGCACGCGTGCATTCGCATCCCATTTACGACACTTGACTTCATACGAATTTATGCGACTATTGTAAAGTATGTTTACTGTACATAAAGCTTTAAGAACTGCGTCTACCAGTAAATCTCGAGTACATAAATTTTCTACGGCTCGTGCGCTTGGAAAAACGTCAACGTAATCCCGGAGAAGGGATTTACGTTGCTTTGAGCGCCGCGTGTCGTTCTGTACAGTATTTGCATCGTGATGTAGAGTGGATCGCCTACGAGAAATTATGTGAAAAACTTCTATCCTTTTTAGAGATAGAACTCGATACCAGCCAATTATTACTTGAGATATTTCACCAATTCGACCGAAGCGACTCACTCTCCATGACATTATAGTTCGAATACACAACCGTTGCCTTGAAACATTTGTACGATAAGTTTTACGGTTTCGCTACGATGTTTTTCATCTAACAAAGTAACATCTACGGCGCTTTGACGGTAGTAATCTTCAAGATCAATATATACTTTCTTACATGTATAACACCAATTATATTCGCTATTTACGGTAACTGATCCTTGCTGGATCTGCTGAGCGGAGGACTGCGAAAATGCTGTATACACGTACATCACACAGAATGGTAAAGCGACGTGACGCATATTTTCCTTTTCGTGAAAAGTATTCGTCAAATGTTTAGGTAAATGAAGTGGTGGATTAGGAACGGTCTGGTCAATCCCAGAGGCGTTTCAAATTGTGGTAAAGTTGGTTCATTTGTATTTAGGACTCTGTGCTCGAGCAAGGGTTCAATTATAAATACAAGAAAATTTTGTTGATCTTACAAAAGGCTCGCACAAAAGAAAATGCTGTCAGAGTCCGTACGATGATACGCCACTGGGCAATCCGCGTGCTTAGCAAATCCGTGTATAATCAATCTTAAAGTTAATGCTCGCCGTGTAATCGGCGAATCTATTGTCATGTTTTTAGATTCGTATATCTTACTGTATAATTAGTCTATCCGTTCCCAAGGCACCATGTTTCGATCCTTGCAGCAGAACGTTCAAATTTATTAAAAAAGACAATCGTTCTGCCTGCCTTTGAAAAATCTGGCCTTTGACAAGACGCTATTCCTCTCTGTTCCTTCGTCTTTTGATTTTATCGTCGACTCTGTTGAATTCACGGTAACGTTCGCAGACCAGACGATCGCATCTAAGGACCGAATCATCGATATTGTAATACTTTCCCGTAGTCGGCAAAATTCTGCTATTGTACTATATCAAAATATGAACGTTGCGTCTTGTTCACCTATGAAAATACGTAACCGAACGCTCAAATTTACAATCAGGATACGTACGCCGAGAGCCGGTGTGCGTCTGTAAAACACAGAGAACTGACATACAATTGATAATGCGTTTACTTGTGCGCAATAAAATATAAAAGAGACTGAGTTCTCTCCGATCAACTTGCTGCAAATACAATCCGGAGAACGAAATAGCGTCTATTGAAAAGAAGAGAACCGGAACACAGTCTTGTCTATCCCGGAATCTCTGTAATGATTCAATCACTTAATTTTTAAGTGCAAGCTGTCTTACAGGAGAATTAGCTCGATTTTATATAACATCGGTATGTACAATGATCCCCCGACACTTTGATCTTCGATTCGAATCAGCGTGCAAAAGGTTCGACAAAGGAAACGATGACATAGTCTGTCCACTCTTCCATCTCTCTACGCTACACAGTTTACTTACATCCGGTGTCGATCGGCATATCTTCACACACTTGGCTACGCGTCTAATGAACGTAATCTTGCTCGTTTAAAATCGGTACCTTATCGGGCTTCTGATTGACTCGTAACGTGGCACCCCATTTAGCACCTCTTCCGGCCTCCGAAGTCGCCATTAGAATCGAGTACGAATTCGGACTGGCTGATTCTTTGCTATAGTGAATCCCGTACAAAAAGTATATCAGCATTCCTGTAACAAATAAACGACAAACTGTTGCATATGTTCTTCATCCACGAATTACGATGACCGAACGGTGGATGTTTCGACGTACCTACGATCATCCAAACGAGGAATCGCAACCAAGTTAGAAGGGACAAATGAAACATGAGACCAACGTTAAAGAGGATGCTCAAGGCAGGTACAATAGGTACCATGGGTACTCGAAATTTCCCACTGGGTTGATTTTGTTGGTGCGCCGCGATGATCAGCAAACCTGAGATCATTCGGGATTGATTTGAATGCGTATAAATCGTTACGAACATGGAGAGGAGAATGAAACTCACTTCCGATCAACAGGAGGACAGCATTCACCACGGCAAAGTAGTTCCACCACGTTGGAGCAACGTACGTTTGGGAAATCAGTATAAGCAGTGGACACAGGGATACGCATCCAGCTATGTAAATCATAACGAAACCGGTCACTGCATTCCCAGCCTTGCAATTGCCCAAAAAGTTTGCTAGCCAGGCGTATCGTGGTTTTAGTCTGCCGGTACCATCGCTTAGGTCTAGAAGCTGTACGAAATCTTTAATCGTATGGCGATAACGTTTCCACTTGTTTTTCTTCTTACGTAACCTTGCTGATAGTGAGTTACCTCGGATTTCGCCGATGTAACGCTACGGCAATCGCTGTTGGAATCGGCACCCTCCGTGGAAAGCGATGCCAGACTGCTCGGAGTACTGACATGCGACGGCGGAGGTGTACTTTTTTCAGGGCGATACCTCAACACGATCACGCTGGCCGAAACGATCGTGTAAGCCAGGAAAGTGCCGATCGACATAAACTCGACTAAATGTTGCAGATCGAACATCAACGCGATCAAGGCACTGAGGGAACCGCTGATAGCCAAATTGAGCACCGGAACTTGCGTGCGTTCGCTCACGTGACCGAGGAAACCAAAGAGGAGACCGTCGTTCGCCATGGCGTACATTGTTCGAGGTAGAGAAAACAGGGACCCAAAGAGTGTTGTTGTCATTCCGCACAAAGCCCCAACGCTAGCCAGAAACATCATTCTCATGAATAATGAAAATTCTTGATCGCGCTGCCATGCAAAATTATTTGGTGATTTTGCTGACCTTATCGCGTATTTGGCCCATGGTATTCCTCTCGATGAAAAAGCTTCAGGAAGAGCTGCCGTGGGATTGATGTTCCAGTATGGCACGACCAACGTCAAAGCGCCTCCAACCATAACGTAGCCTATGGTCACTATCGCCATCGATAACAGCGTTGCTCGAGGTATGCTGTAGCCAGGATCGCGTGCTTCTTCGCCGGAAGTGGCTATGGAGTCGAAGCCCACGAACGCGTAGAAACACGTTGCAGCTCCTGTTTAAAGGAAATCGAATCACTGTACTGGCAGAGGACGATATACGAGTAAACGTTCACAGAAGGAAGTACATACCAGCCAATACTCCGCCAAAACCATATGGCAGGAAGCCTCCGTTCTGGCTGCTCCAATTGGAGACTTCCGCGTAAGTGATCCCCAAACCGATCACCAGACACATCACCGCTAAATTGACGATAGTCAACAGAGAGTTAACCGTTGCTGAACACTTCACGCCTAGTGCTAGCAGCATTGCATATGCTAGACACAGCCCTCCCGCTAGGAAGTCCGGAACATGTCCGAACGGTTCTCCCATGGTGTAGCCGTGCATTATGTGACGAGTATAATTGCTGATCGATCCCCCTACCAAGGAATCGACGTAGCCGCTCCAGGCTCTAGCCACGGACGCAGCTCCTGTTTGCCAGCCCAACGATTAGATCAATTTTTCGAAATGACGCGAATCCGTTACCAAAAAGGAAATCCCTCTACCTATCATATGCTCTAATATGATGTTCCAACCGATCACGAAAGCCCAGAATTCACCGACCGAAATGTAGGTGTAAACGTAAGCGCTGCCAGCTTTTGGAACTCGCGCCCCGAATTCCGCGTAACATAGCGCCGCCAGCAAGGAAGCTATACCGGCGAGCAGGAAGCTCAAGATTACACCTGGACCAGCCGTGTCATGGGCTACGGCTCCTGTTAAAACGTAGATTCCAGCGCCGACCATATGGCCCACACCTGAAAGAGAAGCGCGCGCGTTAGCGAGACCGCAAGAAGGGAAGTTTCTTTTTTATATTCTTCTGACGAGAAATTTGCAAATTATATTCGTCATGCTTTTCCTCAGCTAACATTAAGTAGAACCGGAACGCTGCTTCGCGTGTACGCAATTAACATTTTCCCGGATGGAAAACTTCTTTATCGCGCGGTATCGCGGGAGCTAGTTACGCACACGTCCTTACAACTGAAATAGCTCGAAAAGAAGTATGCTTACCGAGTAATGTGATATCGAATGTGGAAAGGCATCTCTTCATCGGTGTTTCGAGCAGATCACCTTGAAGCTTTTTCGTTCGATTCATTTTGGTACACAGGCCGGACATGACGTGTCCAAGGATCATCCGGCGAACGGATGGCATTTTCACTTCTACAAAATACTTGTATCAGATTCTTTGCGAACCAATCAACTGTTGCTGCTACACGAAATCCTACACGTTTTATTAGCGGAGCTATCGTCACTGTTGCTGCTCGTCGAACGAAAGGTCGAAAAGCTGCGACAGCACTGATAAAGGACACTCGAGACCGTATGTTCGAACAACTCACGCGTCTCGATTTTATTGATCGCAGCATTCAGACGGAATTTTCGTCACGATACTTACACAGGGGTGTTCGGATTTCAATTCACGGACAGTTCGACGGTTGACTCTTTCCGAAGGAAACGTGAACTGTGACGAACGAGATCACGGCGGACGCTGAAATCTACGGAGAAGTCGCATGGCGCCTCCGCTGACACGCAGGCTCGGATATTCGATCGATTCAGCTCTGATAAAACTATTTATGTCGCTTAACCACCAGACTATGAATGAAAAAGCTTCTCTTAATCGACATAGCCACGATATCCGACTCGATTCAATAAACCTACCTTATCGTTCTCCGATCTTTCGATTTTACGCATGCATCTATAACTTTCTCTATTTTCAAAGCTTAGCTCTTCTCTGTTCTGCGGTCTATCGATATTCATCCAAGAAGTTACGCTGCAGAATGTTCAAATAATTATTTCCAAAAAAATGTTACAACTTTCATCGATTCAATGTTGTGTAACATTGCATAAGCGAAAGGGTGGAACGAAAATCGATTTAAAAACCACCGATGGATATTCTTCATTCCGCATAGCAAATAATATAGTTCGCATGGACTTTTGCAACGAGATAACGTCGATGACATTTTTTCGGGAATTTCGAAGCGAATGAATTGGTCAGATGTCATTCAGGATGACTGATGATTCCGCTCGGTGGCAGCACCGTCTAAGTTGTTGCAGAATGTGCTTTACCGTTCGATATCCAAGTTTTTGGAGTCGCATTTTGCTGGATGCGAAACAAGTTTTTGAACGATATTGTTGTGTAAGGTACATTCGTTTCACGTAATCGCCTTGAAATATCTGGCAGAAAGTGAAACAGTGTTCATGTGCGAAAATCGCGTAATACAACATTGTAGATCGAGGCAGTGTATAGCAGAGTGGTTATAACCTCTTTCTTTGCCTCCGGATGAAAACAATAAATATTTATCACTGAAAATTATTCTTTAATGCGGCTAGGTCGACATCGCGTAGAGATCGATTGAAACGCTCTCATATTTCTTATGCTATGTGTATTGTTCGTACGGACGATACATATATACACAGTTTAATACCAGTTGGTTTTCTGACTTATGCTATTTGCATTCAGAATTAACGCTTTAATCGTAATGTGTTTCCTTGATATTTGAATCTGTGTCAAAAAATAAATGATATTTTGACTTGTTTCAAGAGAAATGCATGAGAACTATAGTTGGGCTGAAAACAATGCAATACGAGGCAACTTGGAGATAAAGGATTTGCTTGTGAATGTAACTTTTCTTTTACCAGAGACCAGACTCAGGGCACATGGGTGGCTGTTAATGTAACCACGTTTTAGCTGATATTAGAAAAAAATATGAGTTACCATCGTGGGGGAGGTAACAAGCCCAAGGGCTTCGGATTTGCTGGTTTCCAAATGACCAGAACTAAAAGAAGCGGCTCCAGTATACCGCCACCTCCACCAAATTCCACATTAAGCAAACAGGGATATCACACTATGAACTCGATCACAGAGAATGCCTTATCCGCTTGTTGGGGTATGCCGAAGAAACGTAGCAAAACGGAGGAGGAGTAAGTATTTGAAGAATAAGTGGCAGATCCGGTTCAACTATAACATTCAAATATGATATCAGATACTTTGAGGATGACGATGATGCTCCTACATCTTCCTTGGAGTATATCCCAGCACCCGGATCGCCCACCTACGACCTGATGAAAAAGTCAGCTCCGAAAGAAGACAGTGACAGTGAAGAGGATCCACTGGATGCGTTTATGGCTGGAATAGACGCGGAAGTAAAGAGGAATACTTACGAATCTCAGCTTGCCGAGGACGAACGCAAAGAAGACAAACCGAAGGGATTTAGAGCGGATATTGACGGAGAAGACGACGAGGAGAGTTACTACAGGTAAGATTATGGTTCGCAACCGTGCTGTAATTCGAGAAGAGCCGATGAAGAACCACGAAGTTGTTTCTCTAACAAGGTACATGGAGGAAAACCCGACCGCGGGTTTGCAGCAAGAAGAGTCTGACCAAGAAATCGAATACGACGAAGACGGAAATCCTATCGCGCCACCAAAGAAGAAAGAGATCGATCCTTTGCCCCCCATGGATCACAGCGAAATACAGTATGAACCGTTCGAAAAGAACTTTTACAATGTTCACGAAGAAATCGCTAGCTTAAGTAAGCAACAGGTCGATGACTTGAGGAAAACTTTGGGTATAAAGGTATCGGGTCCTTCGCCTCCGAACCCGGTCACCAGTTTCGGTCACTTTGGTTTCGACGATGCGCTGATCAAATCGATTAGAAAGAACGAGTACACTCAACCCACTCCTATCCAAGCTCAAGCTGTTCCTGCTGCATTGAGTGGCAGGGACATTATAGGCATAGCGAAAACGGGTAGCGGTAAAACAGCGGCCTTCATTTGGCCCATGTTGGTACACATTATGGACCAGCGCGAGCTGAAAGCTGGCGATGGTCCGATCGGCCTGATTCTTGCCCCTACAAGAGAGTTGTCTCAACAGGTATGTATTTCCCGAGAGTTTCATTTTCCGCCAAGATGCATTATAAATTTTTCAAGTCCACAAGATTCTTATGGGGTTCGTTATGTCGATAGATCTACCAAGAAGCAAAGAAATTTGGCAAGGTTTACAATATTCAAGTTTGTTGCTGCTACGGAGGTGGCAGCAAATGGGAACAGAGCAAAGCATTGGAAGGTGGTGCTGAAATAGTCGTTGCGACCCCGGGTAGAATAATAGACTTGGTTAAAATGAAGGCAACGAACCTGTCTAGAGTGACGTTCCTCGTATTGGACGAAGCGGATAGAATGTTCGATATGGGTTTCGGTAAGAGAATATATATGTATTTCTCTCAAATGTGGCGATAACTTACTTTATTGATTATATGCGTTAGTTCCTATTAATAAAGATTTTATTTTGCTTGTTACCGCTCTGCTTGGTTCCAGAACCACAAGTGCGTTCTATATGTAATCACGTAAGGCCTGACAGGCAAACGTTGTTGTTCAGCGCAACTTTTAAAAAGAGGGTGGAAAAGCTCGCGAGAGATGTTCTCACGGATCCCGTCAGGATAGTCCAAGGGGACGTCGGTGAAGCGAACGCTGACGTCACTCAGCATGCAATTATGTTCAATAATAACCCCACCGGCAAGTGGACTTGGTTGTTGCAAAATTTGGTTGAGTTTTTAAGCGCCGGTAGTCTGTTAATTTTCGTAACCAAAAAGGTTAGAAGTCTTGTTCGAGCGTCTCTGATGTGCCATACGCAAACGTATGCTTTAAATTCTTCCTTTTGCGTTACAGCTCAACGCGGAGGAGCTCGCGAATAATCTCAAATTGAAAGAATTTGACGTTTTGCTATTGCACGGCGATATGGATCAAATCGAGAGGAACAAAGTTATTACAGCTTTCAAGAAAAAGGATGTCAGTACTTTGGTTGCTACTGACGTTGCCGGTGAGTCTATTCTTTCCCTCCACTTTCTTAGCATACGTTGTTTGACGAGGCAATAAAATGTTTCACGCGCTCGTAGCTCGAGGTTTGGACATTCCACATATCAAAACTGTCGTGAATTACGATGTCGCGCGAGATATCGATACGCACACGCACAGGATAGGTAGAACGGGTCGAGCCGGAGAAAAGGGTACGGCGTATACCCTTGTAACGGAGAAGGACAAAGAATTCGCAGGACACTTGGTCCGAAACTTGGAAGGAGCGAATCAGGATGTACCAAAGAGTTTGATGGACTTGGCGATGCAGAGCGCTTGGTTCCGGAAGTCGAGGTTCAAAGGCGGCAAAGGAAAGAGTATGAATGTTGGAGGAGCTGGACTTGGTTTCAGGGGAAGGCCAGATGCTTCTTCTACTTCGGTATTTACGCGATAGAGTTTTCTTGAACGCTTTTCCAAATCGCTACAGGATGAACTAATGCAGCGTGTATGCAATTTAGAGCGGCTCTTCGTCGCAAGGATCGAAGGACATAAGTGAGGTGGTGAAAAAGTTGGAGAGACACGGTCCTGGAAGCGACCGACTGTCTGCGATGAAAGCTGCATTCCGCAGTCAATATAATACTCAGGTAAGCCGCTTTCTATAAGACGCGGATGATATGCGTCGTGATAAAGCGAATGATGCTCGAGTATCTTGTTTCAGTTCCGAGCATCGTCGGATCACACGTGGGAAAAAACTATAACGCCTCCTTCCGTGATAATGCCACCACCTCCCCCTGTAGCACCGAAGCCAAATACGGAGCAACCACGGAATCAGGATCACCAAGGTTCGAACATCGCAGGAGAGAGGAAGAGAGTGAGAAAGAGTCGATGGGAATAATCGAGTGACTGTGGAAGCGCGATTATTTTGTGTATACTACTATACAGCGATAATATTCGAAGGACGACGACACCGCATTGTTTTATATTATAATAAAATTTAATTTTACCAACCCTTCTGCGACCTTGGATTTTTTCCGCTACATTTTCAAGAAAGCGCATTGAACTTCGTTCAACGAGAAAGAGTCTTTATTGAGATATCTCCGATACAAAATTGAGAATAATCTAAACGAGGTACAAGGCTTTAATAAAATACTAAATACTACGGAATAATTGAATGATGTACTTCCGACGCACCAATCGAATCGCGATCGCTAGCAATTAAATGAGCTTCGATAGACAGAGTGCAATTAGTACAGGCAAAGTTGTATCGTAGAAAGATAATCTCGTGAGTGAGCAATTCCCTTCAACGCAAGCCTAACGCGTCTTTATTTCGTCGATTGCAATTAATATTTCGATAAATGTGGTACTATGCTGATAGTGCCATATATTTTTCATGATTTTTCAACGAAGTCTGGGATAGCTGCGTGATGTATGCGCTCGCGTTTGCGCACGCGTTCGTTTAACTCGTAATTTGCGTAGAGTGAATCACGTTGCAATTATCCTCGTAAAGGAATCGCGGCCGTGATCGTATCCTCGCTACCTCGATGATTCTCGTAACTCTATCAAGTGTATTCGTTTCCGCGACCATTTCTCGCGCGAAGAAGAGCTGTCTTATCTTTTTCCAGGTTCTTTCTTGGTTTAAAACCGATATCGAGAGGTCTTCGTCGCCAATGGATGTTTAACAGCAGACTGTTCACGCATGCATCAGATACTGCGCGCTTCGATAGAAAAAAATGGTTGTCGAAGTTCTCTCGATATGGAGATTAAGTCAAGGATAAGGCTGCGACGATCAATCACGTTATTTAACAACGCGATGCTCGGGTAGGACGTTAATGATGGGTTTGTCGCGAACGATTTGATGACACACGCTCGCGGATCAGCCATCTGTCAGCTCGGTCCAGTTAAACGCTATCGCTATACAATCCTCACGTTGTTTGCCCGTGAACGTTTTCCAAGGACGAGGTCGCGAGTAGATTATCTCGTCTGTCGAGGTATTCGCGAAATGAAAGATTTAGCCGCTCGACTTCCGGCCTGGATCAGTGCAATCAGGAAAAGCCGAGCTCTAGATTCTTCAGTCTTCGTGGAGCAGAAATCTATTTTTACGGGTTGATATATTGCGACATGGCGGGGCTGCTTTTCCTCCTAGTTTTTTCATTTTCTTGCAATCCGTTCAATTGACCGATGGATTTCTTCTGAACGTCGCTGTTCTTGTTAAACTTTTCCATAGCCCTGCTGTAGGAACCCGTGCAAACTCTACCCCACAGCCTTCGGTCCTCGGAACACTGTTTGCTTCTCCCCTCGCTCGAAGTTCTCTGAATGTCATTTCTTCTTCGGACCCTGGTAGGATCTTCCTTTTCCAAGGAGGTGCTCGATCCTGCCGTGCCCTGAACGTCCTCCCAGGAGACATTCACGTCCGATTGCACGCTGGAAGGCGTTGGACAACTGCTGTCGCTGGACAGAGAGGAGGATCTCACGAAAGAGGGAGGAACAACCAGCTTCATTTTGTTCTCTTCCTCTTTTGGACAGAAACTCGATGGTGGTTCGCTTCGAGCTCGATGAGTCGGCCGACCGCTTCCGTCGTTCGCATCCTGGTTCTCATAAGGCAAATTATCGTTTAGAATTATTTTGGCGATCGACGTCCTCTTCCTCAAATTCTCCAAGTTCTCTTTCGGTGTACTTTGGAAGCTGTCCACCCGCTGTAAAATGTCTTTTAAATTCACGTTCACGCATTCGGCGCTGTACGTCGGTTTCGATCGATCCGGCTTCTGTACCTTTGAGTTGCTTCTTCCATTCGTGATCACCGAAGACGTCTTCTTAATCGTGTCCTGAGAATCCTCTCTCCTGTGACAGGTTATTTCGGGGTATATGTAGTTGGGCAGTCTTTCTTTCTGGCGAATGGAGGTTGCAGGAAACGAGATTTCCCGAGCAGCCACCAGTTTTTGAGGTTTTTCGATCGCTGCCTCCATTGCGTTCAACTTCGCTCCCTTCACGCATCGTTTATACTTTTCGTCGATCGTCGTATCAACGTTACTACGAACATCTGTGTTTTCCGCGAAGATAGAATCTCCGTTCAATCCTATGGTCGACCATCTTTCCAAAGGTTCAACTGCTTGTTTGTCGTTCATCTCTTTCGTATTTTCGACATCGATCTCCTTGTTGTCGTTCGTGGAATCGGAAGTCGTCGTATCGGTTTCGTTCTTCTTCTCTCGATCGTCGATGTCCTCGTCGTCGTCGTCGTCCTCGTTGCCAGAGTCACGGTCAAAACTCTTTAGGATTCCCTCGTTTTTCTCATTCCTTTTCCGCAGCTCTTCCCAATTCTTCCGAGGCTTGTAGCTGGTTTTTCGTCTAACGATAGTGCTTTCGGTGATGTCGATGTCGGGGATGAAAAGCCTGAGAGCTTTCGTTCCGGTTGGAAAATTGACCTCGTTGATCCTCTTCTCGGTCATGATCGCCTCCAAGCTGGTCCTGGAAGCTACCTCCTGATGCATGTTGAACGCTGAAACGAGCTGCGCCACGGTGTACTTTGGCTCGTCGGTCTCAGATTCCGTCGAGCGATCCTCTTTGTCATCGGATGTCCCGGAATTGTTCGAATGGCTAGACGCGTCAGAGTGTTGCCTCTGACATGGGCGCTTACCAGCGACGAGATTCGAATCGGTCTCTCGAGTGATAGGCGTTTCGTCCGAATCTTCCGTCAACGTGTCCGATTCTATCGACTTCAACGAGTCCAAATTCTCCTCTGATCCTGAAACCGGTTCCCTCGAGGTTTCTAGGCTGTTTGCGGTTTTCACCTCGACCCTCGGCTGAGACGGTTCAGCGGTAAAATTCTCTCTGTCGACGGTGTCGCGGAGATCCTTTACAATGTTGTGCTCGGGTAATTTTAATTCCGAAACGGCTCTATTTTCGCTTTCGATAGCCTGCCTCTGTTTCGTGGAACTCGCGTCGCTGACACTCGTCTTCGAGATATCGTTGCAAGACACGCGATCGTCGACGTTACAAGAGGTCTGAATGGACGCGTTCGACGCATCGATTTCAGCGTCCAGTTGCCTAAAGATCGGCAACATATCCTCGGTCTTGGCTCGTTGGTAGCTCTTCCTTCTTCGCCTGAGACACTCGAGGCTTCTGTATATGTCCAGGACCCCTTGGGACTTGGACAACGATCTCAAACCGTACAGCTTCTCGCGCGACTTGCTGATCACGGGGTTTATTATCATTCGCGTTTGCAGAGAGCTCGAGGTCGCGGACGAGTTCCCGTTCAGCAAACACGCCTGGGATTGGATTCGGTTTAGGCTTCGTATTCTGGACAAAAGTCCTCGACTCGGTCCGTGATTCAGATTGGCCTGCGAACGGCTCTGTGCGCGGCTCAGCAAGCCTTGCGTTTGCTCTTTGTTCAGCAGGCAGCTCTGACTCGCGCAGCTCAAATTGGTTCTGGATGAATTCAAACTCGTTCGAGAGTCCGCTGGACTTGGAAAGCCTTCGCTACCCTCGAGACTGGATCGGCTTCCGGTGAGTCGGTGACTCAGGCACATCTCGCTTTGACTCAGCAAACAATCTTGCAAGCTTTGATCGGCATGACACGAGTCTTGGGGGTCGCTCGATAGATTCGCTTGGCTGCTCGCCTGGCTCAAAAGGGCCGCTCTTCGTAAGTTCTCCCGACTAACCACTCGTTCCAGCAACACTTCCCTCGATTTCGACAGGTATCGTCTGAGATGAGGCGATGCCTGTGTAGGCGCGCCGCGCAGCCAGTCGTGACGCAGACATTGTTTCGCGGTCATCCGTGCACTAAAACGAACCCGAGTACAACGCTGAACATTCATCTTCGATCGAAGATACGCTCTGACAAGGAGCAAGACTATGGTTTACCTTGGGTTTAGCACCAGAAGCTTCGCAACGAAATCTTTAGCCTGCGCGGAAATGTCACCGAAAAGCTCCTCGGGGAAATCGACTTCACCCAAAGATATGTTTTGGAAGGTTTCTTGATCAGTCTCGCCACCGAAAGGTGAGAATCCCGTCAGCAGAACGTACGTCGTCACACCCAGGGACCTGAAACAATCGTACCGTTTTCGAACCCTCTCGGCGCGGCATACAGCTTTATTCGTACAACGTTCGTTAAATACCTACCACATGTCGGCGGCCAACGTGATCGGTTCGTAATGCAGGATTTCGGGCGCTGAAATTAGAAAACATTACGCGGATGTTGGTCGGTTGAACGGCCTCATTCGAATCCGTGATATCATCCGGCGACGTTATTTTTATACACATAGACTCGAAAATTGGCTGCACCGTGGGCGTCGATGATCGAACGAAAAAGATCTAAGCGGTGAACGACAGCGGATTTATCGCGCAAGCCATCGCCTTCCCCCGGATTCAATGATACGGCATCGTGAAACGCTGTATCGCACTTGTTATAGTTGCTTTTTAATGAATCGTTAGAATCGTTGGATCTATAAAATTTCTGGTGAATACCGCGCCTGACGGACGGTTCAGGTGGACAAGCCGAAAAGATACTATCGCGGCACGGTCGTTCTCGTTTATTTCGAGAAACGTCAAACTCGATTAACATGATTCAACGATACGATCTCGCCCGGTCGGTCCTATTATTCAACGAATCGATACGATCAACGGGAATAATGACGCGCATCAATTATATCGTTAACCAGCCGGCCCACGATCGACCGTTTCTCGTCAGAAACGATCGAACAGACTTTCTACGCGATCGGGGCGAGGTGAGACGCGCGATTATGACACCAGCGAAACCATTAAACGGAAGAAAAATTCGTTGGACCGCGTAACACCGTCCAGATCGTGATCGCGACAAAGCTCGATTCAAATGCGGCCAACTGTTAATTGCATGAGCAATTCAGATTTGTGATGATAATCTGTTGCATCCAGTCATCCGCGAGAGTTTCTATAAAAGCTCACGATGATCTCTCTGTGACGCGGATGATCGAGCAGAACTCCGGTAACTGTTCTTTCTCGATCTCGCGTAGAAACGTTATTGCCGATCACCTTGGCTGAAACGAGCAGAGACAAAAGCACCGAGAGCAATTATACGTCGCGCTTCCGCGCTCGTCCCGGGTTCGTCGAAGGCAGCTTCGATCGGTAACGCGATGAGGCTAACGTGTCAATTAATATCGATTATATTCGCGGTCTGGTTCCCTCGGAGATCGTCAATTAGCGCGGCAAGATTGCGATCGACGGCAATTAAGCGGCGATCGAAGAGCAAAGTGCCGACACACCTGTTTACCTGTCCGGTTGCGGCGAATTCAAAGTAACGCAACCGATACATCATCACGATCGCGGCCCGATGTACCTTATCTCGGCCTGCCGAAAATTCGTTTCGTCTCGGAGATGGAGGCGTTTTGATCGGTCCGCTGTTATTGCGCGCGATAAAGTCGCCGAATGAAGTCGTCAAGTCGAATCGACCGCTTACCCACGTAATCCGGTGTCCCAAGGATTTCTCGAACCTCCGTCCCCTCTAAGATCACTCTCGAGATCTCGAAATCGCAAAGCTTCACATCGCATTCGGGAAAGCTGCCCATCATCACCAAATTCTGCGGCTGAAACAGAGATAGCGGCGGATCAGTGGTCGGCGATCAGTCGACCAGTTAATGCTCGCCTTCCTGTATCGATCGGCAGCCGTTAATTGAATCGTTAATTCAGCCCGGCGCGCGCTCCTTCCTTTTCCCTTTAATTGAATTTCGATCGTAAATAAGACAGAAACGGTGCGAACTCGACGCGATGCGACGCTACGCGACCGACCGCCCGACCGATCGACGAGAGCACTTTAGCTCCGCCAATGAACGAAAAGTGGGCTCGTTAATGTTTCTTTATGTTCCTGTTTATCGCAGCCCGGTACGCGGTTATAAACAAGCTCGCGCATTGTTCGAGCCGACCGGCTTTCATCGAGCATCGCTCTCCGTGATTAAGATACTTCGCGTCGTTTCGATCGCAAAATTTGCATGCGTCCCGAGCGGAAGCTCCCTGGCCTCGCAACACCTGTTAATCGTCCATCGGTTGCGAATTTACGATGCCCCCGATCGTCGCTATCGAGCTGCGACTTTCAGCTAGAAAAGAAACGCGAAGACTGGGAAAAATGGCGAGCAACAGCGAACACCGCGAATCGCGCGCTCTTCGTCGCGTCGAGGAGCAGGTACATCGCGACCATTTACATAAACACGGCTGATGCTGTTACGATAAATTCGAGCGCGCACGAGGAATAGAATGGAATATTAAGTTTCCCGGTGAACGCATGCGATCACGGCTGCGATCTTTCCGATTTTTTTTCCAGCGGGAGGACGTTTTATTCGCGCGACGAGATCCGCATGAGAATGCAACCTGTATTCGATCTCGCGCGTTACCCAACGGCCGGTTCGCCGCGTTTCCTTATACACCGTCGCGATTTCCCGACTCGACGACTACTCGCACCACTCGGTCAGACCCACGCCTCGATCCTCCGTCCGCGATCCTCGATCCTCGAATTTGCGCTCGACGAAAATACGAAATACGCGTTACGTAAGTACCGAGAGATCGGTCCGGTAGAATCTTCCTGGCTCGAACGTTCGAGGTCCTTGGAGACGCACGCGTGGGCGAATCTGAATATTCAAAGTTTTTTCTCTCGCCACGCGGCTAACAAATAATGACAAAAGACGTAAAAATAATTCTCGAGCCGCGCGGACTCGTCGAGATTCAAGTGGAATCGGGGGCGATGGATTGGACAGACGCTAAGAGGTTCTTCGCGCATCTATTCGGATGCTCGAGAGGGTCCCAACGTCCGCGTTAATTGACCCTTTTCTTGTTTCGGGCGTCATCGAGAGTCCCACGCGAACGAATCTTCCACGATGAACTCGCTACCAAACGATGGCGTGGGTAGAAACATCTCGTAGTACCCTCCGGAAACCTGTGTCCTCTCTCTCTCTGCCTTTCGAGCGTACTCCTCGATAAAAGAACTGCGTACGTCGATCGACGGATCTCACGAAACAGTTGGTTTCTTTGCGGCTCCATTCACCTAAATTCGAGGGGAAAATTGAGCGAAAAGCGAGAAAAGTGATATTTGCCGAGGATCGGCCTTTCGAGCGTACTCGAATTAAGTCGAGGCGTTCGATTCAATTTCCTCTCCTCCTTAGTTCCAGCAAATGTCGCGAGTGCTCCAGTTACGGTGAACAGGTTAGCCACTCGTATCCACGAACCGAGTTAGTGATTCATCGAGCTCGCGTTAACCAGAACGCGATCGCTTCTTAGCGCGAGAGACGTGGGAGCAGCTCGCGTTTTCCTTCTTTTTCCAACGGTCTCGAAATCGATTTTCTTGGGCCGCAGAACGGCCGCAGGAGAGGACGTTCCCGGGTCGGAGGAATCCAGGAAACCGACTCGTCTCGTCCCGTCCCTCCTTTCTCTTTCACGGGAATTTCGCGAGTTATCAGCGAGCGGCTGCTCCAGTTATGGCGGTCAGACGTAGGTACCGAGCGAGATAGGAACCAGGTGTGATTCACCGATGGAGTCAGGGCGTGGTCGTTTCAGCGTGGGGTCTTATTGCGTTCTGTTTTTCCTCCACCCCGGATCATCGTTCCACACCGACCAACAACAACATACTTGCTCGTGCGCTCGCTTTCGTTTTCGTTTTCGTCCGAAAGCAACGAGATTTCCGACGATTCGATCGATCGATTTCGATCGACCCATGCGGCTGGCCAAACCGGGAAAGTTTGGTCCGCGTTTCCCCGGCTCTGTCGAGAGAGCGCCGATCGAGGGGTTTGCAATCGAGGGGCGGAGAGAATCGAGACACGGCGAGACGGCGTATCGCCTACGGTGCAGTCTGCACCGAAAGATACAATGTAATTGCATCGATTCGGCGGCGGTGCAGCTGGGACGCACACAGTCCCTCTCTCTTTCAAACGCGCCCCGCTATATCCAAATACGGTGGTCCAGTGTTTATGGAGCGCGGGAATAATACAAGCATCGCGAGCCCCGCATGCAGTGATTCCCGCTGTTGCGCGAGTAGATCAACAAAAATAGACTGAACTTGCTCGTTTTGCATGTTCGCGCATCTTGTTTCGAAACGCGCAATTCCGATTCTCCTCGAGCGCATAATTATCCTACGCTGGCAAGGTGGACAAATTTTCACGGCACAAAGCCGTAAATTGACGCGGCAAGGAGGATCCGACGCGAGGATCGATTTACGATCAAGGAATTTAGCGTTCAAGTCGATTCTCGATCAGCGAGCCGGCGTCTTTCTCTTTTTACGGCTCGTAAGTTCCATCGAAGGCGACGGTCGTACATGCCCGCGCGATTCGTGCGCCGGCATACAGGGTGTTTCGAAGCGCAAAGAAGCGGAACGCGTCCGACAAATTTCGCGGTACGATTCACGTGAAACGCGATGGATAAAAGTTGGCACGCGCTTTGGTCGCGACGCCTTGGCCGAGGATGTTGGTCCGCGGCAAAGGCTCGACGACCTTTCGCCGATTCCTCGCGAGGATAACGAGGAGGAATCGTTTCATCCATGCCGGACGACCCCGTCGGATCAAACCGTATTTTACGACGTCGTCAGATTTCCTTCCCTCTCTTTGCGGTTGTACGATCGATACGCGAATTGAAACGCGAGTCGACTCGTCTGGTCTGTACCCACGCGATCCTTGTTCGCTTTGTCCGAAAATAACGAGTTTCCCGATGCCTGAAGTTCGCTGCAGCCGCCAAAAATGCCCGGCTGCATCGCAAAGTAACTGCTTTCGAGGAAAATCAACCCTAGCGGATCCTGTATGGAACTCTTAATTACGTCAAGGTGATTGCTTTACGGTGGATGTAGTTGAGCGTAAAAATCATTGAAACGAAGATCACGAGACATCGAGGGACCGGTCGTTAAAGCCCGTTAAGAAAGACGAATGGTTCGGTGAGGGGAGCGACAAGCTGAAAATACACGACGCACGGACTTTATGGAGACGACCAGCGCGCGAGCGACTCGACGCGTACGAAAGCGTGTTTTTTCCCTTTCGTTCGGCAAACTCGCCTCACCTCGCCTCGCTAAGAGGCGTTTACGTTTCCGCGATTGCTGGAATAAAAGGCGTGCAGGCGCGTGTATCGAGAGGATACAATAAATTCGTTTGAACGGAGGTGGAACGGACGCGCTTCGGAGTTCCGTTTCCAGACGAGTCCGAGTTCCAGCGACTTTTTTCGTCGCGTCTCTCGCCGCTAGCGAGGAGGTTCTCGATCGAACCAGTACCACTGGCTATATCTCCCCTTTGTCCGGCTTCGACGTAAAAGGCAATTCCAATTTGTTTGCCGACCGTTTATCGCGGAATCGCCTTGCTCGACTCGTAACGCGAACGATCGCAATTAATGCTTCCTCCGCTTGTTCTCCGCCGTAGACGTATTCGCCGTTTTGGCGCAGCTAACCGAACGAAACCGCTCGGAACCTCGCCATGAGGCAAGGGCGTACCGTTTTCGATTCGCCGGGTGGTTCGGTGGACGGAATCTCGCTAACAACCGGAGGATCGAGCCCGTCGATCGCACTTTGGACGGAATTCTTTCGCGATGCTTCACGTTCTCGCGTGGAAGTCGAGGCGCGAAACGCTTTTGGCTTTCGCGAGAAGGAAATCGTCGGAACTATCCGCTGACGCGCGACGTCGCGTCGGGCGAAGTCGGTTCCGGGATCCGGATACGCGAGAAGCGTGACAAGTTCGCTTCGACCTTTTATGGGTCGAACTTACCTTGATGTCCAAATGGGCGATATTTCTCTCGTGGAGGTAGGCGAGTCCTTCTACTAGCTGCCTCACAAAGTGCACCACGTCACCTTCGAGGGGCACCAAATCGCCGTCGATGAGCGTCTGCAAATCGCCTCCGGGGGCGCTGCAAAATATCGAACACCGATCATCCTCTGCGCGGTTCCTACGACTTTTCGATGACACACGATGTACTCACAATTCCATCACGAGAATGATTTCCTTGGGCGTCTCGTAGACGTCGTGCAGTCGGACTACTCGCGGCGATTGCGAACACAGAGACAGCAGAGCGATTTCGTGTCTGAGCTCGGCGCTGCAATCCGCATTGAATCGGCTTCTCGACGAGTATTTGGCCGCATAAACGATACCCGTCGATCGGGACCTGCAGCGATACACTTTCGCCCACTGTCCGCTGTCGAAAAATTTCAGACTCGTTAGACCAATAAAGTCTGACAGCAAGAGATTCGTCCATTAAGAATTTTAAAAAGGAACGTCGAGTGGCGAGAGGGGGCGAGGAGGGAGAGGGTGCAGAGGGATCGGCGAAAGTTAGTCGGTTGGTCGGTCGGCGAATGGCGAAAGAAATCGTAAAGTTCAACGAATGCATAAAGACGAGAGCGAGCGGGAAATTTGGTTGGCCGTCGGCGGTGCGATTTTTACGACGCCGATGGAGGATTCCGAGCGTCTCCTCTGCAAGGTCGACGCCGCGGCGCCTCGCAAGGCTGCGCTTGCGATCGATTTTACGCGCCTCGAGTACAGCTCTCTCGCTGAGAGTGCACACGCTGGACTTTATTACGCAAACGTCCCACGCGAGAGCGTTTCAAGCTTCTTCGCCGTCGAGCTGCCAGCTCTCGCGGTGACCGCATTCTCGAAGCATCCGCGGCACGCGATCCGAATCGACCGTGCCCTTTGATTTTCCGAGTCAAGGGTCCGGTGGTCCTCGGGCTACAACACCGGACGACTTCGCCACTTACGAAGAAAATTGAATTTCCTCTGACTAGCCCGGAAGCGCGAAAGACTCCGAACTATTGCTCGAGCTGAAAAGTAAACGCCCTTGCGTGCAAATCGCCGAATCCTCGTCGACCGTGCGCGATTGCACCGACTGGTCCTTTAATCGGACCAGATAAGCGGCACGGTCCTAACGAGCATCTGATAGCGGCTATAATTAACTTTAATCGTTTCCAATTTGAAGATTGCTTTCTCCTCCTTCTCCTCCTCCGCCTCGCCCTGCATGAAGGGACCAATTTTTGCCCGCTCAAGGCCACAAGTTTCTAAAAGTAATTACAACCGCGATACCGAATCGCAATCAAGCTCACTGAATCACCGGGATCCAGGTAGATCAAGCTATATACGGCAGAAGGCGTGCGTTATTCCGACAATCGGGACACGATTAAAGTGCTCGCGATTATTAAAGATCGAAATTGGATTCTACCGATGGAGATGGGTCGTGGCGCTTCGACGGCGAAGTCGGCAAAGTTGCACCGTATCGCTGAAACCTCGACGCATCGAGCTGTCCCCGGATAATTTATGAAAATTTATTTCCGCTGCTGCAGGTCGTTTTTAATACCCCCTTTCGTCCCGCGACAACGAGCAATTAAGCATCCTCGCGCGGAATTCTCGTTCATCGAGACAGAGCCGGTGTTGCTCGTTTTGTGCGAAACGTTTCGAATTCGAGGCGAAACGCAACAAGAGATCCGAGGGTAATTGCGTTCTCGAGAACGGGCCCGGTCGTATCGCGAACGGCTTTGTATCGGGCGTCGGGAGAGTAAATCCGCTTCATTAAGGATGCAAAGGCACGAGTAGCTGTTGCTAAGTTGATATCGAACGACCAACGGATTATCAATGCGCGTTGACAGTGGGTTCCGCCGCCCATTAAAATAAGCGGCATCAACATATCCAATAAATATGAAACGAGCTAAAGTTCAGCGGCAATCTGCCGATCGCTCGACTTCCCGCAGGCCTTCCGTCTTTCCGATCGAATCTAATAACACGATTTTGCGATGGAAAAACACGAGCACCGCGTCCGTGGTCGATGCAACGCAAATTCGTTTTTACAGCGGCACCGCCGCGCCGCGCGCCGGTGCATCTGGAGCGAGTCGCGATCCATTAACATATTACATATGTACGATATCCCGTTCGACTCTTGTCAGCCGTGTTCCGTCTCGATTTCAACCTAGCTGCGACGCAATGCACCTACGAAGCCGTTTGATGGAACGTCGAACGGGTTCTCCGTATCGTGTGATTTCAAATTAAATTATTATTGCAAAATTGCACGTTCGCAAGCGCCGGACCATCGCGAATCGCGACATTTACTCCGCTTCCGATCGTTACCAAGGTAATTCGCGCGACGATCAGCCGGTGCTGTGCGTGATACATCGATCGGAGTTCGATGCATGGACCAGCGACGCTTAACGCAATTCGAGCACATTAAATATACCGCGTAGAATAGAAATTAAATATCGCGGCCAGAGTCGATTTGTCATCGTCGAACGGAGATGTGTGGGAATCGCGATGCGATATAAATCGATCTGTTTGTGAGAGTTGAGTTTTAACGTTATTGCAATCTTACTTTGCGAACGGCTTCGGGTCGATCTCATAGTGCTCCGTGATGGGCCCCGTTTTGACCACCCTGGCCAGCTGAGCCTCTTGGACCAGAACCAATCCCTCTTTCACGTGCTTCTCGCTCCACTGCACTCTGCATCTTCCTCTGCACCTCTCCTCGTTCCCGGTTCTATCGTTCGCGCGCTTCGCCTTTGCGTTCGCGCACTTTCCCGAGGACGCTTGCAAATTGCGACGCTGAGGGCGAGGGGAGGTCTTCCTTGTGGACGACATGGTCGGTGACTGATGACGGTGCGTCTGGTAGATCATATTATCGAAACGCTTGTCCGGCGATCTTCAGCTCCGCGCGAGTCGATCCCGTGTTCACCGAGGCACAATCGCATTCGCGATCAACTCCGAGGGCATCGAGCACTGGAAGAAACGACCAACCGTTAGAGACCGACGGATCCTACCGCCGATGTTTTCGTTGGTACCTGCGCGCTCGATTTCCCGAGGACCACGCGCGATCGACGCGCTCTCGAAAACGAAAACTCGCGAGAGGTCAGGAAGTTATGGAGCAAAGCGGAGGAGCATCGATCGTCGCGCCGAGAGAGTCGAGTTCGATATCGTTGGTTCGACGGAGAGAATCGGCGATGTTCGCATGTCGATGAATGCGACAGCGATCGCCGAGAGGTTGACGGTCGGGCGCCGCGGCTGAAACTGGCCACGAGCTGCCGACCACCACGAGGTTCGACTTCGTTGCAGCTCGCTTCTTTCTTCTCGCTGGACCATACGACCTACCTCTCTTCTCCTCCTCTCTCTATTCCGTCCTCCTTGCACTTCTCTCTCCTCTCCTCTCCTCGCCAGTCCTGTTCTCTCCTCTCTTCACCTCACCTCTGCTCAACGTTCCGCTCCTCTCCGCTCCGTTCTGCTCCTCCGGTTCCACTCCACTTCTTCCTCAAGTGGACACGAGCGCGACGTTGTCGTTGCTGCTGCTTTTAGTGGTGTTTACGCCGCTGCTGGTGCTAGTGCACACACGCTCTCTGACGTAGGTGGTATCCAGCCGCACGATCGCAACGTAGATGTCCGGGCAGCGCATTATGCATGTACATAAGTTGCGATTTCAGGGAGGGAGAAAAAACTATGCTCGGCGGAGCTGCTTCCTTCCTAGGTCCTGCTGTCCTGCGTCGCTACAGGCCGCCTAACCGAACGCGAACCACACCGTGCGTCCTTTCGGTACTCGATCAAACGGATGCCGTGTGCTTGTAAATGTAGGAAAACTATAAAAAGAATGTGTTCGCTAAATAGAGTACCGAGTTACTTCCGTACGATTCACACCTCGTGTTTGTTTGTTTTCAGTTTGACCAGCTCTCAAAGAACGCTCCTTCGGACGCAGGCAACCGCGCGTCCAGGTACCGTTGATGTTGTGACCGATCAGAAAAGAATATGCACGGAGCCAATAAATTTACATATGTTGAAGAGCAGAAAGCGCGTGTCGTTTATGAGTAATATCATCGATTATTTATCGATACAACGTGGACATTGTTGATAATATATTTTACGTAAATTAGTTCATAACAAACTTAATACCGTTCAGAATTATTCGAATGATTACACTTCCTATCAAAGTATACTTATTACATGAATCTACTTTTTGTGAAACGGAGTAATGGGAGTTTCGTTGCTCGTTAACTGCGTGGCTCAATCATTTCATTCGACTGTGCAGTTACAAATTGGAAACCGTTAAACAAATTTCGATATCGATTCGATTGATTACAAAAGATACAGTATATTACAGAACACGATCTCGTACGGATAGATAAATGAAAAAGTGCATAGGAAATGTTCAACGCAACTTATAAACGAAAATTGATCAGAAAAATATCTGTTTAATTCAGCCATTGACCGTTAACCGGCTACTCGATATCGTTCGAATGATTGTGAACAGTCTGTATAGGTTATAGAATACGATCGCGGTCAAGCGATTGAAAGAAGTAAATAGGACCTGCTAATGGCCTTGCGAACATTAAGAGTGACCTACGAATGAAAACTGTTGGGAAAAGTGATTCGATATGGAATGTGTTCGAATGTGTCACACGTGGCTCTGCACTCTGCACCTCCCACTCAGGGGCGCAGCAATTTTGGCGCGCTGGCGTGCTGGGTCGGGGGGCGCGAGGCGAGTCATTTGTCCTGAGGCATTTGTATCGATCGGACGTATTGACAGCTCGCTCCCATAAACAACTTCGCGTTCACATCTGATCACTCTCCAATCGACTTTTAATCAATATCCATCACCGTTACATTTTACTATTGCTTCGTTTAACATCATTTCACTGGTATTTATTATTAATTATCATTTATTGATGATTCTTTAACTCGACATCTTGTAACTTGGTATCTACAACGGTTTTCGCGCTTCAACCTGGTACTCTTATTAATTTGATTCCTTCAATTATATTCAGTTTTTTTCGATTACATTAAAAATATTTTTTGATTTAGTTTAATTAATTATGTTTAATTTTAATGATATTTCGATAGGTACTTATTTTTATTACTTCGATAATTCGTGACGTCGTCCAATAGTTTTCGCGCCCTTTCCGGGACATTTGTCAATTCGATATCTCGAAGCGTCCTCCAACGGTTTTCGCATACAACAATTACATTCGGCATTTTTTAACACATTTCAACATTTTATCATTTATTTTAATGAATTATATATAATTTTAATTTTTTTTTTTAGTTAGATATTACTATTTAAGAATTAATTGACTATCGCTGATACTGTTTAAATCGACTTTTCCGATACCAATACAATTTTGATTTTTCTCTGGTTCCGTTTTAAAATATGATATTTTCTAATGTATTCTAAATACACGATTACGCACAGTCGTTTAGTATTAATTAAATATTTGTAACGTATCGGAAGAAAGGCTAAGAGTTTTCTCGTAAACTGTTTTCATTATTTCGGTAGCGTTTGCGTATGCATTTGTAAACGGTAATTCCGTCGTTACTTAATAATAATATTAATTTATTTATTACATTATTTACTCTATCACTGTTGTTCTTTTGGTATATTAATTTAAAATTTTGATTGTTATTCCGTTTAGATTCTCATCGTAGAGTAGAAAGAGTGGTGGGACGTTGCCGTCGTTGCTACAGTACAGGGGTGTTCCAAAGCAAATTTCACGGCGAATTGGTAACGGTTTATTTTTCAAAACCAACAAGAGGTTGTATATGTGTATATGTATATTTTCAATTTCTTTCCGTCAAATCTCCATTACGTGCAAGTATGATGTATGTATTCTCATATTTATTCATTTGGTATTAATGTAAGATCAACCCAGGAACGATACATTCGTGGTATTATCGAATGGTTTTTAAACTATTCACATGGAATGAGACTAAGTTGAAACATCATGAAGTAGTTTCGAGTAGTTTGTCGATGAAAAACTAGAATAATGCATTTGGTTGCATCTTGGTCACAACTGAATATGTACTTTTAATAGTGTTTCAGTTGTCATTGAATAATTTGTATGTCTTTACCGTTTTCATGAAACATCGAAATTACATTTATAGTCATTTTCCTGTTTAAGTATGTTTCAATATTTTCAAACATTAGAATTAGTTTGGTTGCTGCAAAATAGATTTGAACATTTATGAATCAGGTTATAGTTCGAATATCGATACAAGAATTATGATCACGCCTCCAACTCTGATAACGAAATTCTTCGCTATGATACTTCGTAATGTATATTGATGTACTCGATTTTTACGAAACTCGATGAAAATAATTTGGTATTCCATATATCAGTTAATTAATGCATTTCTATGTGTTAAAATAGACAATATTTTAATAATCGAATAGAAAGCAGTATATCTTTAGGAAATTCTCGATGACGTAGGAGAAAAAAAGACAGAATGAGCGCGTCCTTGTTCTCCGTACCCCCTCCCCGTTTTTCTTTCCAGGAAATTTTGTGACCACGCGCAATGCGGTTGTAGAGTCAGTGTTTGTTATCGTTCTTGTTTTTCGGAGCGAACTAGGTCCAAATAATTTCACAATTATATTAGAATCAGGCGAAAGTAGAGTCAGTGCTGCTTCGCATTAATAATTTTTATATAACCTCCACCTTTCTGAGTTCATTTTTTTTAATACTTAAAAAGTATTAAGTATTATCGCGTCGTTCGCGAAATTAGAGTCAGTGCAACACCAAAGGGAAATACTGGGTGTTCATTCTCATTTGATTGATGTAAGTATAAAAATTGTTGAAATTTAAAAGAAAAGATAAATTCTAATATTTTCTGCTCAACTACAAATTCTTGCGTTCCTTTTCTGTTCAGCGATGCTCCAACGACCACCCTGCTGACTGAGAGGATGACGGGCATCGGATATTCTTCAATATAGGAGGATGTAAGTATCAACAAATTTATATACACTTGCCTATTAAAATCACTGAAATTTTAATTAAACAAATTATAAGATTTTCTGCTCAACTATAAATTCTTTACTATTTTTCTGTTCAGGACTAGCATCCGGTCAGCTTGGTGATTTCAGCAGCAAGGTAGTCATATCTTCTACGCAGTGAGTCAGACAAATCATTTTTTTATTCCTCCGATACCATCATGTCGTAGGACGAAAGGTCCGAAACGGCACGGAGGCTGGTTGTATAGTGATATTTTGGCGAGCATAGTGACCTCGGGTATGATGATATATCATCCTCGTGGTAGTAATCCAACGTCTGCGTTTTATTTATTAGTGTAGGATAGGCTCTTCTTGTACGTTGCGCTTCCAATTTAAATTTATTCCACGAGAAAAAGATGAAATGAATATCTATCAAATAAT
Organism: Macropis europaea; assembly: GCA_916610135.2. Classification (NCBI taxonomy): domain Eukaryota; kingdom Metazoa; phylum Arthropoda; class Insecta; order Hymenoptera; family Melittidae; genus Macropis; species Macropis europaea. Next base: position 27,654,815 of record OU744344.1, read on the forward strand.
TTGACATCAGAGTATTTATAGCACACATTAATTGTCCAAAAGTATTTATTCTGTTCAGTTAAAAATAATATTTAATAGCGAAGTCAAGCACCTCTGATTTCATCATTGTGATATTTGCAATTTCATACTTTGAAATGATTATAAAATTGATTTGAAATGAACGCAGTATCCACGATGATAATGACGAGAGAATATTAATTGTCGAGTTTTCTGCACTCTCTGAAACAGTAGTTTATTTATTTGCCTCTTCAATATTTGAAGTACAAGAAGGACGCCCCGCGACGGGTAGATTTCGAAATCAATGTAACAAGTTTAAATAATATTTTTGTATTTTCGACAATTTACTTTGAGATCGGAACTGCTCGAGGGTCACAGAGTTAATTTTGCATTCATATTTTTGTGTTTATTTCACAGAGTCTTCTAATTTTTATTATAAATTTTTTCAACGACAATTTGTTTTACTTGAAATAATGAAATGAACAAATATTAGCTCGTTTAGATATACTAGTGACTAACCTCCTTCATTAGCTCAGGATTTTCAGGAACATTACTCCGTATCCATTGCTTGATCTCACTCAGGTGCCTAGGTGCTACTTGGATGTGTGAACGCAATGGGCATGATGACTTAGTCTGTAAGAATTAATCCAGATTTTTAAGCGGCTGGTAATGCGTTAGCGTTTCGATGCATGACGCAAGTCTCACATGTGTGTATTGTGTGCTTAGGCTGTGGGATTTGCGTCCTTTAAAAATGTATATTCCAACATACAAATGTTTCATCTGTCAATGGTCGCAAGTACCAATGCATCTTTCATTTGACGCGACGCGAAAAAATGATCAGAAATCATAATGCATTAGAGACAGCATTCGTGTGTCATTCTTCACGATGTAGTACCCTCATCGATTTTCAAAAATGTATAGTCAAAACTGTTTTTCGCCATCTCAACAAAGAGTCTTTAAGAATATTTTAATGTCAATAGAAGACAATTTTAGAGAAGTATCAGACGATTCTATAGTGAATTGTAACGGTCGCTACGCTTACCAGTCGATTTCAGGAAAATGGTACGTACTTTTTAGAGTGTGAATGTTGTTGAAGCTTGGGTGTCGGAGTCGTCCCGCGTGACGTGCTTCCTAGGTTAGGCTGACAGCCCCCTGGTTTATGCGTGAGAACCGTGGAGCGATGTGTGTCGGTGTGATTGAGTTTTGCTATTTTTTAGATATAGGGTTAGGTAAGTAGGTCATTTGCTTCTGGTATGTGTGCTTGCAATTAGATATAAGCAGGAAGGGCCAGGGCAGGTTTTGTTACTTTCTCTGTTTCGGATAGGCTCGATTAGGGGCTTGATAAACCTGCACCTGTCAGGGACTCGAGGGGTTCACGATGAATCTGACGCGAGTTGAACGTGCTCTGGCACCTTGAGGTTACTCCGATTTAAGTGGGAACCCTTCGAAGACAGGTTCGTCGAAACGCTCGTTCTTTGCACGAGATGCTATTGCACGTGTGACGATCTGCTGCAGAGAAGAGTCGTAGGTCGTCCATATGGCATCTCTAGTCCCGCGATTCATGCTTTCGAATAGATTTCAGATAGCTGGAGCCCGAAGAAAGAAGAGGCTAAAGAGCCGAAGAGGCCCGGCAAATTGCCACGAAGAGGGCAGCAACGAATGTTTGTATGTCCTTGACTGCATCCAATGTACTCAACGATGCACACTCATTCTGGTTACCACTTTGTCACTATGCTTGCCTGTAGTTGTAGTAGTAGCAGTAGTAGTAGTTTGTTCTGGCCATTGCACTATTCACAGGCCCATCGCCCAGTATTTTGGGCAAATCATGCTTTGAATTAGCGTTGCGATAAAATACAGAACGCGTTTGCTTTCAAATATTTCATAATGGTTTCCAACTAGATCTTTCATCTTTTTTCCAATTTGATTTATTGCAAATTTGAGTTTTCACATTTTATAACTTTGCGATACTGATAACACGCGACTTTTTCTATTACCTCTTTAATACGAATAAGATAGAATTTGTTGGCTTCCACTTGCGACAATGATGGATCGCGTTTTCTTTTTTCATTTATTCTTCATAGATTGACGATTACTTCTCAAAACAGTGTTGCGATATTAAATGATCGGTTTTGAATTAGAGTTGCGTTCAATGAAAGCCCAAATGCATCACTAGAACGTGCTGGACTACGCAGAAAGGATGCTGCGTTTTTATGGTCCCGCGCAGCCAAAGTAGCTGTTCTTTTCGCCGTCTGGTAGAACTGCGAAGTTTTCCTTCGAGGTAGTGTTGCATGTCATGAAACATATGAGTGCACACGTTTGTTTTCTTTAAATTAATGTTACATTTGATAGGGTGCCATTTCAGGGCTGCTCTCGGGAGTTTTCAGTTATTTATTTAATAAATTAGTGTTGCGTTTGATAAGGAGCACTTTACACAGCTGTTCACGGGAGATAAACTAGCGTTGCGAAAGAATAAGTGTTCCACTCATGGTTTTCTTTTACTTGGAGTTTCAGTGAGTCGACTATGCGTTTGCAAATCCGTCGACAATTGAACATTTTGCAAATGCGTACCGAGAGGGTTGTATATGTTTAGAAAAGAGAAATCAATTTTGCACTAAAGGAGAGAGAATGAAACGCGGCTAGGGTGGGTCTCCGTTCGCAGCAACCTCTTCGTGGTGAGACCCGAGTAATCGTTATTACTCACGGTATAAGTTAATGTCTTCGTTCCCTTAACAATTTCTATTGTTTACGGTAGAATATGCTCGCCGTTTATACCATAAATAATATCGAGCAAAAGACTACGCGTTCAATAAATTCTTTTCTCTGAAAGTTAATTTTGTCTGTCTACGCGTGCAGAGAACCGTATCATGAGAGGCGCGTGATACCTTGTCTATATTACCACTACACTAAATTTCTTTATCGACGGTACATTCACTGGACCCTTTCCACTGAACATTATATAATATGTTCTGTTTACACTGTGAGCAGAAGTTGTTTGGTTCCGAGGGGCCCTGTACAGTGAAATTGTAGGAAGATCAATTGATCTCGCGGGCGACCTTTTACCAAGTATTTGTAGACGGCGAACTCTGAAACAGAGAGGTCGTTGAATTGTTGGTGAACTAGAAAGATTCGGTTGTTTGTTGAAGCCGCGGCAGTAAAACGAGGAATAAGCGCGCATGGCTGTAAAGCGTTAATATGTTAATGAGCGCGTGGGGGTCTTACCTTCGAGATTTCCATGTTCGATCGTATCGCTTCTTGGAAACGAGTCGAGGTGTCGATCTCGATTCAAACGGAGTACGGAGCTACGCGTGCTCCATCATATTTCCTAGAGCGTGCAACGCATTGTCCCCGTCGTGATTAACGCGAAAAGTTTCCACGGAGTCTCGAACCAGCGAACATTGCATGCTACCGACGCTTCGCGTCGCGTTGAACAGACGTTTCGAGATTTGTCTCCGTGTGCACAGCAAATAGAGATACCGCGTTTACTTGTCACCGCTATTATGGATCGACCGCAAAAAAAAGACAAGGATGTTCGATCCTACACCGAAAGGATACTCAAAGGTCTTTCCTGGTCTTCTCTAAGGAGAAATCGATTAACGAGCCGCTCGAAACGGTCCAAGGAATCGATACTCATTCGATGTTTCTTGAGAGAGAAGCGGTCTCTGGACGAAACATCCGGCAATTCTGCTAATATTCTTTTTACGAATTCGTAAACCACCCTCCGCCGGTCGTCGGATTGCGTTCTCTGTACAGAGAACGCGAGCGACGGAAGGTTCACCGAGTGGAGGAGGTTTGCTCTCGGTCGATCGATCATGCAGCGTAATAGTACACGCGCGAACCACGAATACCTGGAACTTGGTATTCGTTGTCGCGAGGAAAATGTACGTGCGAGTATCCACGAGAACGGTGACAAGCAATTAGCAGCGACAATTAGCAGAGACGTGTTCGGTCTCGACCGCGGCAAGGATAATTGCGCGCTCATTCGCCGCTCGTCTACTTTCAATGACGAATTCGCAAACACTTTTTTGCGGCTCCCCCGTGACGTTCACCTTCGACGCGAGAAAGAAAATGTTGGTTCGCGCGGCTACTCGCTGCGAGACATCCATTAGAAATCCATTAGGACGAACGAAACGCGGAGAAATTGCAGCCGTCACTCATTCCCCGGAGGAACAAAATTCCGCCGCGTTTCCCTCCGCAACTCGACGGAGCGCAATTTCCGATTTTTCCCCGGGTCGTGACGCGGCCGCGTCGATACCTAATGAACGGATCGTAATGAAACGTGCGCCAGATTATCCTGCGTAACGAACGATCGATGATCGTAGAACGCGAACGACAGCAACGACTCCGGAATACTATTACGCGGCTCGTAATATTATGCATGAAGCTTTCGTGGCTGCCGGCAGCTATCTAATCGCTACAGAGATTTCAGTGAAGGCGAATTCTGTGATACGAGTATTTCGTGGTGTCGAGAAGCGGCGCTCGTCACTCTCACCTGTCTCTCTGACAGACAAAACCGTCTCGTGTCGCGTCGAGTCGGTACGATTCAGGTATACTTACTACGTACTTACTTGCTGTTCAGTTTGTCCAGTATTCTTGCTATGTGTACTTTTGTGATCTCCTTGCTTGTTATTCATCTTGATCAGTACTTTACATGTTTATTTTTATTGATTTATAACAGAATAGTGATCTGTCACGCCTTTTACCTCTGTTTGATCATTCGCATCGTCTCTTTTTTTCTTCCGTCTTTCATCTTCTCTTTTACCCTACTTTATATATGTGTATACATATGTTAGCACAGTGAAGATGGGTTATTATTATTATGACTACTTATATTTGTCGAAGAAGATCTGTACCCTCATACGTATTATTGCCCTTTCGATGGAATCTCTGTACTCGATAACGATCCACGGAAAAGCCACCATCTAGGGAATACGGCGGCGACCGCGCGAGGTCGTCTCTCTTCTCTCTTCTCTCGAAATCAATTATACGCGCGGCAATTGAACGCTCCCGTCGCTGGACCGCTTAATGATTTCTGTTTATAGGTCTACCGGCAGGTGCAATAAATTCAAGTCGCGCGTCATCGTTGACTTTGACGGCTCGTTATTTGCGGCCGCGTCCTCGACTCGATGCCAATAAAATCGGAACGTCTCACTTTCCTCACAGAAAAATGAAAAGTTGCCGCGCGATCACCGAGCGTTCGCGGAAAAGTTCGAAGTCGATTCCCCCGTGACCAGTACCGGGAAAAATCGCGATTAATCTCACGATCACGTTTTCATAGCGATGTGAAAAAATGTCGTTCGTTGTGAAACAATTTTGTTGATTTCCGCGGGAAGCGCGACGTTTCAAAGAGCAATAGGGGAGACCGGGGTTAGTTGACTACTTTTTAACATGTCTAATTTTTATAAATAAACCATTGGTATTTTGTTAACTTCTCGCATACCAACAGTTTGCACATTTACTTAGGTATACAGGCTTAATTTTGAAAATCGCTATAATTGAGCCTATGTTGTAGTTTTTATCATATTTATATTAGTAAGGGCAACAAGTCAACAAACCCTGGCTGTGGGTTTGGTTGACACATATGATGCGGTTAGTTGACTTGAAATTTACTTTTAAGTGTTTAAGAAAAAGTAACGGTATTAATAAAAATTAAACATTTATTTGCTCATACATATTTATTGCAATGAATCAGATGACGATTTGTAAGCGAAATTAGGCCAAATTAGGCCGACGAATCATCATCCAAGTCACACATAATGCACACATAAAACACTATATTAGAGCTGATGCAGTATTCGTGAGTCCATCTGCTGCAACTTGAGCACTGCATCCACTTTTCACCACGAACGCTATTACTATAAGGTTCATTACATACCGAGCATTCTGTAATATTTTCCGACTCTGAGGACAAAGAATCTTTCTTGAATGACGTGATCTTTCTTGATCCCGCCTATTAGTCAAGTAACCCCATCCGGCATTTTTAACATACATATTAAGGGCCGCGAATACAAAACCTCCACGCACCGGATAAAATAAAATACCGTAAATTATAGTTAATGTATCATATTTCCACAAAATATTCATGAAAAAATATTGAACAGTACTTTTACAGCCGATGTTTTTAGATTTTTTATTCTCACTGATATAACACGCGAGTTTCTGTCACAGCGGCACATTAAATGGCGAGCTAGTCATTCATATGTTCCAATATCGCGAAAAGAAGCACCATCAAATCTATAATACAGCAGTTAGAGGGAATTAGTCAACTAGCCCCGGTCTCCCCTACCGTTCCAGTAATGAGTAATCCGAGTTTCGAGACGATCGCAAACGCACGATGCATCGAGCCTCAAACCGTTTGAGGATTCCGATTGCTCGCTCTTGCTGGCATTGACGCGTTCTCCATTTATTTTCCGCTCGCGTTAAGACGATAACTTGCAGCCTGCGATTTCACGCGGTCCGGTCGTTGCGAAGCTTATTATCCGACTTTGTTTACCCCGATAAACTTGCATGTATTCTCGACCAAACGTGATGCTGCAAATTTATCGAGTACAAAATGTGAATTTGAACCCGAATGGGCGGGTTCGAACCGAGAAACGTGCAGAAGTAAGCCGATTGTGAGTTCCGTTCACAGGTGATTTGAATGCCGCGCCGCGCCGCATGGGAAGGAAAACTCGCGCGAAAAGTGCCGGCCGTCTCTTATCAACTGGCAAACTTTCGTTTCCGATCGACGCAAACGAACAAGAACTCGGTGCAGTGCATCTGGTCGAACTCGTTAGATCGGCGAACGTTAAAAGCAACGAGGCATTATTTCGAGAACGAAGGAGACATAGGCCGGTATCCGCGGAGAATGCAAATTACCGACTACCATAAAGGATTGTATGATGTGTGCACCGGTTGCTCGTAATGCACGACGTGCAGCGCATGCACGTGCAACCGCTCTACGATTTACGATCCAAGAATTAGACACAATAGGAACGACCGGCTCGCGTCTAATAACCGAGTTACGGCCATACTTGGCGACCGATTAATGTCCACTGCCACGGTACATTGCCAGAATTTGCAAGTTTTCCGTTCAAAAGGTTTTGCGACATTTATCTCGGCTAGCATCGTTTTTCTCCCCGAAAGCCTCGACAGCTCCTCGTTAGACCTTATTGCATCGAGCATCGACCTCGAGGTATCCTCGTAAAAACTCTTCTTCGTGTTCGCGTCCTAGGCGATCCTCTATCAGGAAATCGCGTTTAGCGGCCGTCTCTTCTCTCGAGACCGGACCGATTTCGAGCAATTCGCGAGGATATGAAGCATGCGACGGGAGTTTATTTCTCTTTTGGCTCGCATCGAGATCCGCCTGACCTTCCCGCCGGATTTCATCGGCAGTTCGCTGCGTTTCCGCTAATGGAAAGAGCGCCCTGGGGCACGGAGCGATTACTCGGCAATTCGTGGCGCCTAGAAATTGCTAAATCAACGCTCGAGAAACGTACGACCTGGCCAAATAAAGCCGTGCATTCTCGCTTTCCGATGATAATTCGTTAATTAGCGTGTAGGTCAGGGCGCGTAGGGTAAAAAAGCCGACAAAAGCGGCGCGCTTTACCTCTAATTACAGGCCTCTGCGATTCCATCCTCGACCGCGCTACTTTCGCGAATTTATACGCACCGATTCTCGCTTCGTTTACCCTTGACCGACCAAAAATCGCGACTCGGAGACGGGAAACACGGGCGCTCGCGCGCCCGACAAAAAGTGGCTCGAATGTGGACACAGTTTTGGCGCAACCGAATCCCCCAGCTTGTTTGCACAAGACGAACTTTCGAAAAAAAACAGTCGACCCGCGAACCCGGATACGTCTCGATCGAAGTTGACGCAGCGATGTTCTTTTTCGAGATTCGTGAATATGCATGGCGCAAGCGTGGGCGACGCGGCGATCGAAAGCGGATTTATTCGGTAGCTCTGAGAGCAGCCGGCTGGACGCTCGTTAATGAAGCGACCATCACGGTTTCTTGCATGTATCGATCGCGTAAGTCGGATCCACTTCCTCGTGGCCGATCTACGCACGGGGTGCGCGCGTTGCGTCGTTCCGCTTCGGACGTTGCAGGATCGCATCGCGATCGGAGTTACGCAACGATCTCCGAGCTAAGCTCCCTCGATTGTATTTTGCTCCAAAGAATTACAGGATCAGGTATCGAGTAGATTATTTGAAACAACCCACCGAGTATCAGAAATATCAGAATATTTTCACTGATCAGCTGCATGTCATTTGACCGCGCGATGCTGTAATCGCGTTGAGCAGAGCGTATCTTTCATTAGTCGATATAACGATGCTCTCCGAGCATTAGTTTCCCGTAGGTCGGATTAGCAGCGGCTTTTGTCCTGGCAGGAAATCTTGCCAGTGAATCATCGCGTCACCTGGCCGCTATTAATGCCCGTCTATTTATAGCATTGAAAGAAAACCGACTAGTTCTTGGAAAACTAACGTTCCCCGTATGGAAAAAGTAGGATTTCTGGAGTGCGAACACGCTTCTGCACGGTATAGGGTGAAGCAAATAACAACAACGATATCTCAAATGATTTGCGGCATTTATTTCGCAAGTTATTAAAATTAATACAATGACAGAAGTATTTACAGAAGGACTTGGCGGCTACATGCGCGTTTCTTTTTCGTAATTAACCTCTCGATATTAATAACGTTACAGCGATAACGTGATAGTAATAGTAATAATTGATAATTGAATAAGTCGGAGAGCAGGCCGCGTCCGAGCGCGAGACGAAGGAGAGAGAAGAAGAAGAGAAGGATGCAGGGTGGGAGAGTGAGAGAAAGAAAGGGCAGCTTGTTCGACGAGGCCCGTGATGAGACGAGACGAAACGAGACGAAACGAAACGGCACGCGATAGAAAATAAAAGGCGAACGCAAATAATTAAATACGGTCTAACGGAAAGAAAGACAGAGGGAAATAAATACGAACGAATTGGCCTCGGAGAACGGGCCGGCCTAGACTCGGACGCACGGCCTTCTCTGCCCTAGTAGCAAAACTATATTTTACAGGTCTCTATGATTTTCTTTGATTCTCAGAGGCATCCTCGCACTCGGCAACACACTCGCACTCTCTCGTTCACTCGTTGTGCAGAATAGGATACTCTTCGTTCTGAAAGTAAGTCAGAGTTTCGCGTTGGTACGATCGTGCGTGTAAGTACGCGCGTACGCGTGTCTCCGTGTGCGTCTGAGAAATTCGACGGACGAACGCCCCCGATAATAATAAATTCGTGGGGTCAATTGCGATAGCGGCCCCTCGATCTACGAGGTGAAGCTCTACGAAACGACGACGCGAAGATACTCGGTCGATCGCGGCTGCTTTCAACAAATAAATAATTTTTCTTTTTTATTGTCTTATATATTTTGCTCCCTAGCAGATAGAAAGAAGACGTTTGACATCGAATGATTTTTCGGGCGTCGATGCGCGATTCGTCGTTTCGAACGCGCGCTCGTCTCCCTTCTTCGAATCTTCTCGACGCGACAGCGGATTCGAAGGGACTCGAAGAGGAGGACGAGCGCCATTTATGACTAGCATTCACGGAACGGTCCCTTCGGCCACGGAAGTTCGCGCTCCACAAGATTTCCGAGCGTTCGCCCTTCGCTTTCCATGTACCTACGTATATACATGTTCATATATTTGATTCTCGTGGCTGCACGGAGTCGATGAGATCGCGACTTTGAACGAGCAGCTCAGGGTCGTTCCATTCTCGCAAACAATACTCGTCCCCTGGATGTGCAATCGGATGGCTAAAGGATCGGGGGCTGGGTGTACGGCAGTTTCTTCCGGGATGTCTCGTTCGATCGAGAGAGGCAGTATTTCGAAGGTGTCGGGGGAGATAAGAAAGATAAAGTGTCATCGGTGGTGCAACGTGGTATCGAAGGTCGCGTCGAGGGGGGATTCGTACCGTCCAATCGATCTCCCGTGAGAGATGCTATCGAACCAACGAGAAGAATTGGAGACGCCTAAAGCCAGAGTTTAGGCTCTCAATTTCGATCGATCGACGCCGCGATCTGCACGATCTTCCGTAGGAGTAAGGCACTGCGCGCGAACCGGAGAGACTTCTCAGGTTGTTGATGGTTGTTGGCGCGAAGAAGGGAACGCGTCGCTCGCGCCGCGATCCTTCCTCGTGCACGCGATCATTTTTCCCGCGAGCTAACGACGCGTATTTCCGCTGCGAACGGGACAAATAAAAGTATAGAGCGTAGGCACTGCGAGTGCGCGTTCGCGTACGCTTCGCGAATACCCGTACACGCATAAATATTAATACTTACCGCGCTCCTCCGCGATATCGTACGTATTTATGCGAATGCGTGCGCGAATAGACGCAAAACGACCGAAGCGACCGCGCACGATTCTCTTAAGACTTATGGTAAAGGCACCGAACTTTGCGAATTTCGATTCCCGCTCTCGCGAGATCGGACCAGCCTACGGCCAGTTTGCTTTATCGCTGTCGCGCGACGATCGCGTCCTGATCGATTGTTATCTTTATTATTATTATTGTATTATTATTATTATAATTATTATTATTATGGCTACTCGGACGAGCGCACCGGCACGGCGAGTCCCTCGCTCGCGAAGTTATTCATTTTCCAGACCCGAGGATCCCTCGAGACCGTCGCCAGTCTGGAATTTCGACCGGAGTCTGACATATGCCTGACATTTACTACTTACGTAATAATCGTTTCGCGAGCGAGACTCGATGCACCGCGCGTGCAGCTCGGAATTTTTTCGTGTTCAGCTCGAAAGGACGGCCGGTCAGTCTATCGGTAACGGCAGACAACGACGAGCTGCCAGACAACGCGCGTCTCGCATTCTAACGCTCATTCGAACCCCTGCCACCTCCACGCATCCAATCTCTCCTCTATTTACAATCTAACGAGTCTCCTCGTAAAATCTTTTCTTCGCTCTCGTTGAATCTCGGTCGTCCGATTATTTACAACGGGCGTCGCGAAACATCGACGCTGGACCATCTCCCACCGACTCTACCTATTTACATCTTCTCGATTTCATGCTCAATATTCCCTTATCCCCTCGATTTCTCTGGTCTATCGAGCATCGATCCCTCGCGACGCGTCTATACTGTACACCGTAACGCAGTATGTACAAAGGGTCTCGCGACTTTTCGAGATGTCGCGCACCCGGGATTTCGAAGCTGCTCGAGGAAGCTGACGGATCAACGTCCGCCGTCTACGAGGCTCCGTGAACTTGGAACCGTCGAATCCGTGCCTGCACCGACTCGCACTGCACCTCGCTGTACCTGGTGTACCTGCCGGCCCTGACGGGCTCGCGGATCACCACCAGGTTTCCGCCCCTTTCCCGAAGAGCCTCCAGACCCGTCTTTCCCTGAATCGTCGGAGGATTAGACATCTTGACAACTTTCGCGTTGGACGTTTCGGACGTGAAACGGCTGAGAGCCTTGCTTACGACTCCGTTGCATTCCCTCGGCCATATCCTCGTGTGATGCTGATGCCTGTGCTCCCATCTGTCCGACGAGGAGTCGGTCGCTGCGAACGGGAAACTGGCTCTGCCTTGACTCTTTCCGTACAAGATGAAGTCCAGCGAGTCGTCCGAATAGATGCTGCTTCTGTCGCTGGAGCTGTCCGTCGAGATCTCGGAGACCGTGTCGCTCCCGCTGTCGCTGCACTGCTGCTCCTCCCCAAGAATGAACACCGGAGTGCATTTGAATACCTCTCCGGCTGGCATGGTGTGCGTCGCAGTCGCTCTCCTCTGCGTGGACTGACTGCTCCCTGTAACCGATGCGCCTGTCGCCGTACTCGACTCGATTATCACGATCTCCGTGCCAGAAAATTTCTGCGCCAGGGAATCCATGTTCCTCTTGAACGTGTCCCTGCGATCGGGACTCAGGCCGAATCTGATTGGCTTTGGAGATAGCTTGGACTTGGAGTAGATGTTCTCCGTGTGCGAGGACACCGCTCGAGGGGCGGCGGTCTTCGCCTCGATCGACTTTGCCTGGGAAACGTTCTTCTCCGACTCTTTGGGAGTCGACGACACCGTTGTTGCTTGTTCGGAGGGCGAGGAAGATTTTGATGGCGATTTGGTTTCCTGTGCGGACATCGCCATTGACGTCGCCGTTGACGTCACCGTCGTCGTCGTCGTCGTCGCTGTCTCGATGGAAGATTCATCCAACGCTGGAGTCGAGAGGAGTGGTCGAGGGTCGTCGAACATGCTGAACCACGAGTGCTGAAAGCACTCTGTGACCGTCAGGCGCTCACTGAAACAAGAAGACAGGACTGGTCAGCGTTCCCGTTCAAACGGATATTGAAAAGTTGGAAGCACGACGGACGTTCAGCAGTCTGTGATCTTCCGTAGTCTGATACGCTCGATCGATATCCACGGAGAAGTCTGGTTTCCGGAAAGCTGTGCATTCACGCGATTTCACTGTCAGTCAATGTCTATCTGGCCGTTCTGCGCGGCGTTTAGAATACGCGCGCGCGCGCAAGGACTCGTGACAAGTTTCGGTCCACAAAGTCCGGAGCTATCTTGTCTGTACGCGAGCGCTAGCGCGACGAACGTGTCCGGTCGTATTTTGCGATCCGTCGACGACTTCCGGCATCCGCCGCAGGATGTCTTGTCGTCGGTAACGGGCTGGTTGCGTAACGTTGCAGAAAAGAGGAAACAGAGTGAAAGAGGAAAGAGCGGAGCGAAGAGAAGGCAAATGCAGACGAGGAGGTGGAGGAGGATGGAGAGGTATAAGGAACGCATTCGCAGCGATAGAGCTCGTTGTCAGGGAGATAAGCGATGGGAGGGCGAGGATATTCCGGATGAGGACTTCCTCCCAGCTGTCGGACTGGTCGACGATAAGGAAATCTACGAGTTTTTCAGCGGAACTCGCTCGATGTGCCGACGCGTGCCTCTTCCCGTTTCGAAGAAAGTCGCTGGAATGTCGATCGTTTTGCTTCCACGTACGCGAGTTGGATGCAGGAAGCCGGAGGATCGGGTTTCGGTAATGGACGGAAGGGAATCGGTATCTGGCGGCGGGTTTTCGAGGACGCGGCGTTTATCTGCAACGAAATTACGGCGGCTGATACGGGAGAGACCAACGCGAACCGCGGATAAGTATTATCGGAGAGCGCGAGCGTGTTACCGAGAATTCCGGCACTGGTGAAAATAATGCCTTCGAAGAAGCGTCCCGCGAGCGTGCGCGCGCGTTCGACCTACCAGGAACGTTTACTGCTCGCAGCTTACCTCGAAGCGAAAGAAGATAGGCGGACGAACAGCAGGCGCGTGGATCTCGAGAACATTGTTAGGAGGTTCGCGTTATTTACCTTCTAGGAACGAAAGCAATCGCGTTCCAGGATGGGAACTGTGATCGCGTCGCGCCCGCTGTTCGTTCGTCCATCGTCCGAATACCGGTGACGATTACTCACTTTGGATCCTTGACCATCAACTTGCGCATGAGATCGCGCGCCTCCTCGGACACATCCTCGAACAGATCGTCGGGAAAGTCCAGCCTGCATCGGCTGATGTTGCAGAAAGTTTCCTGTTTCGTGTCGCCTCCGAACGGAGAGCATCCCGTTAACAGCACGTACAACAGCACACCGACCGACCACATGTCGGTCGCCAAGCTGATGGGTTCGTAGTTTAACACCTCCGGGGCTGAAGCGGTAAAAAAATATTGCTTTGGTCACGCATCATCGTTGGACTATCTTAAAAATGCGTCGGATGATTCAGCGGTGCGTGGGAACCTGGAAACTTTCGGTTGACCGTGTCGGCGTCTCGAGACACCGTTAGACAGGAGTGAAAAGCGATCGCGAGAGTAATCGCGTGATTCGTGAAAGGACGTTGCTCGGCGCGCTAAGCGTAGCCACGTGCGCGCTTGAAAAGTGGCTTGCTTTGTTCAATTATGCAACGGCCCTGTATCTCTAATGGAATTACGCGGTACGAAACGAACCCGATATGCTGTGCGAATTCCAGGCGATTTCGTGAGTTGACGAGGAACCGAAGGTACTCGGCCGGGTCGAGCACCGCGAACGATTCGCATGTTCGGAACCGAAGGTGTCTCATCCGTCTTCACCCTCCTCTGCCTTTCTGCCTAATGAATCGGATAAGAGGGTCGACCGTACTCACCTACGTAATCGGGCGTGCCCAAAATCTCTCGTATGTCCGCGCCGTGGCTGATGTACCGTGAGATACCAAAGTCGCAGAGTTTCACGTCGCAGTCAGGAAACTCTCCGGTCAGGACCAGATTCTGAGGCTGCGAACAAAAATGCTTATGGGTTACGACACTGCAGCGCAACTGTACAGGAGTCGGGGACAATAATAATTTCCAGTTTTCTTTGGCACTGACGGAAAAATCGACGGAGTTCTTTCAGCGAGACGATCGCACCGGAGGATCGTTCGGCAAAGGAGACAAAAGGGCTCGTTATCTCGTTTCGCCGTTGTCGGAAAGGAAGACGGAACGATGTTGTTTTCGCGTGGAAGAAGCGACCGATCCGCTGGAGCAGCCTAGCTGCCTGCCCGAGGCCGCTGAGCGTTCTTTCATATTTTATCCGAGACGTTTACAGCGAGAATAAATTATTTCGGGCGATCTTGTCGTAGCAATTATCAGGTGGGTTCGATAGGAGAAACGTGTTCCCAGGAATAGCGAGCACGGTGGCAACGGTTGGGTGTAACACGCATCGACGCTGTTTTTCCCTGGCTTGTACACCGGCGGTTTTCAGCGATCATTACATGCCCCGTGCCTACGCCACGCCACTTAATTAAACGTATTTAATAAAGGACGATTCAGCGGTGCGTTCGTCACGTAATCGAGGCAATTAATCGTGCCCCGAGCCCGTGTACTCGCCATTTTTCCCCCCTTTTTTAGATCTCGGCTACTCGGGACGAGCCGCGGACGTCGGGCCGAAGAAAAAGGAACGTTTGTTTGCAATAATACGAAAGCGCATCGAAAACGTAGGAGAACGAACCGATTACGCGATAATTAGCGAGAAGACCACGCGCGAACGTCGTACCGGTTATGGCGAAAAACTTACGCCATTATCCCTCCACTCGTATTAGGATAATTATCCGTTCATGGCGCACGCAAAGGGAACAGATTGAAAACATCTGTCGGTGAGTTGGAAGCAATGGGTTTGCAAGGTGCGCATTTTCTCGAAGGGTCGCGTTACGAGAGCTCGGTGAACGATCGTTAAGCGTCCCGGTGCCACTTCATTAAAGGTATCGAATAAACGGCAATTCCTTCGTCCAGTACGCTAGGTAATCGATGCAATTAATCGCGACACTCGTGCACGCGTTTAATAAACTCGGTTCGATAATGATGCCCTTTCGGAGAGCTCAGCGTGGCTTCTGAAAACATGATCGTTCCTCCACCTAGGAGGTCGAAAAACCAGTCGTGAAAATAGTCCGTCAACGAACTTTCGTCTCTTCGTTCCCTTCTCCTTACCTGCGCCGCTCTTCTCTCTCTCTCTCTCACTCTCTCTTTTCATCTCTACCGAGCATCATCGTTCGATCGTTTCACGGGAACGGAGAAAAACAGCGAAACGCGAATTGACCTTTCTTATCTCCTGATCCACTGCATATTCGTATTGGTATCGATGCTTTCGGCAAACGCCCGCCCACGCGTTCCCTTGCTACACTCGCGATTTCAGCGCCCACGTTTTCCATCCGCGGAGAAAACTGCGCTCGAGAGATTCGTTCGCCAATTTGCGATCGTTCGCGGGCTTCTCGACCATTTGCATTTAAAATTTCGATCAAGAGGAACGCTGGGTCGTTGAAAAGCCGGCGAGGGGAACGAACGGTCGCGACGGACGAGAACGAGGAGGAGAGGAGGGAGGAGGAATCGTGCACGCTCGACCCGGTCGAGGATTCAGCTTGTGCATTACGTTTCGTTATAGCGAGTTACGAGTGGAACGTGACCGGACTGCGTGGTAAGGCGCTCGACGAATAAACGCGATTCAAAGGTGGTTCTGTAACGCGGAGGTCGAGGGACACGTTTTCTTCCGCTTTCAAAAGTTGCGCGCGCGTCGCGACGATTCAGCGTCGTCCAAACGAAACCCTCCGTCACGCCACGCCATACCGCCCGTGTTTACGGTACACCCTTCTATGTTTCGCCCCGTTTCCTTTCAATTTTTTACGCGTCCGCCAGCGCCTCGTCGGAGATCGTAGCTGGTCGGGCAACGGTTTCAAGTCCCGGAAGTCGTTCAATAAGGAACAAAGACATTTCCATAATTATCCATTAGGAAGTTGCTGCGTCACAGCGACACGTTTCGCGAACGTTCCTCTTCGTGGGCGTCGCGCGATCGATTACGGCGAAAATTATTCTGATGCGCGCGATTCCCTTAGCAAATGAGATAATGGGGCTCGCTCGGTACGTTTCCTAGCGGGATACGTAAATATCCGTGGGCAGATATAATCGGCCGGACTCGAGCAGGAATCTCTGAACGTCGGACGACGGACGACGGACGACGGACGACGGTCGATCGACGCTCTCGTGCATCGCGTATGGATCCGATCGATCGTGTCTAGGAAAGTGTAACAGGTGAGCCAGTTCCCGGAGCATGGCTTGTCGGATGTCGTCGTTTAGCGTAGCGTAGAGCGATTGCAAAAACCGCAGGAAGGACGCAGACCATTAAATCAGGGTTAGCCGTCGTTCGTCTTCTCCGAATAAAAACGCCGCTCCGGACGATTCTCACGGTATCGAGCGTCCGACGGCTCTCCCGTTACCCTTTGCCTATGATAAATTCGGTTGGCTGGTAAAAAATGATTTGATTTGAAGAAGAAACGGGCGACGGGCCGACCAACGCAACGTTTCGCAACCATGTACATACGGCTACATGCGACGATGTCGTTGTTTATACTCGCGTGCGTAGTAGTGTACACGTGCCGACGAATCTCCTTGAGAATGGAGGGAACAGCGCTTTTATTTGCGCACTCGTTCTCCCGAGAACAACACGATTACGAATTTCGATCGATCTCCGGCCGTATCGCTGAAGGAATCTCGTCGATAGGCGGTTCAAGACGATATGTGAAAACAAGCCACGTGAAAAATGTGTGCGCGCGGTCGAATGGCAGCAGGCTTTTTAACTGAGCGACAACGAATTTATGAGGATCCGTCTCTCGCGTTCATTGAAACTTCCGGCGGTCGAGAAAAGGGGGAAGCGTGCGTGCTGTATGCGTGTGCGTGCGTTTCTACGCTGCACGAAGTCAATGGAGCTCGTAAGGGAAGGAGCGAGAAAGCGCGGTGGCCAGAGGCCGATTCACACGATACGAAGAATCGAATCGTCTGCAACGATCGGCCAGTGACTCCCCGCAATCAAATGATTTCCGCGTAACCGTAATCGCAGCGAATTCGAGCTACGGAACGAATCTTATCGGCACTCCGTTAAGCTGGAACGCGGCGCGACGATGAATTCGAGGTAGAAAGAGAGATCCGTTGCTGCTTTTCCCTCGAGTCGCGTATAAATTATCGATTCCGTTTTTCTATGGGCGGTGCGGTGTTCGGCTATCCGACTAATCCTTCAACAATAGAAGATATTTCAGGCTCGGTCGATACACTGATTTTCTTGTTTTGATTCTTGTTTTTGTTTATGTCGGTGATGCAACTTGTCGTGGGAATGTTGAAAATATTTTGGCACGTAAACGCAATACCATCGCTCAGCGTTTCATCGATAAATTGGCTAGAGAGCAAGCACGGCGTACGGTGTGTGCGTCGGCCGTGGTTGAAGGGTTAAGAGGCCGATGAATCGAACGCGGCCTGCCGCCCAACGAACGAAACGCTCGACCACGGTAGAAATGGAATTCTCGGTACGAGCCCGACTGCCAAGGCTGCCCGAGAGTTCATTGATGAATCTCTCCCTTTCTCCCGGGAGGTCGATCGCCTCTCTTCACGAGAAAATCCGCGGAAAAAACGTGCATCGAGAAAGCGAAGCGGAACGGGCGTGATGGCTCGCTGGCGCGCGCGCTCGCGATCGATGGTTCGTTCGAAGCGTATTAGGCGATCTGATGATGGTCGTCGTGCACGAATCTCGAGTAACGCGAACCGGTGATTATCGACGTCGGAGAGCAAACGGACGCGGTGTGTGCGGCGCAGCGCCAGTTTAGATATCTCGTTATTATTGCATGCGACCGTTGCACGTTTCCTTAACAACCGACGACTGCATTCCGCGAGTAGAAACGTGCCCGATCGACCGATAGAATTGTCGCGGCTAGAAACTCGAAGAGAGCCGGACGTTTCATGCTGAACGATCTGAAATTACTCGGTTGTCCTTATCTTGCTCGGCTCGTTTATCGAATCGAATCGCCTCGTCGGACGGATGAATTATTAGGATTATCAATTAAGGGGGATCGGTGGAGGCGAGTGGAATTTTCTGTCGGTGTGAAAGGTGGTGGAACGTGTTGGCGCGAACGAGCGAACGAGCGAGCGAACCGGCGCCGAAAACCTCGTGGACGCTGGCCAACGAGGCCTCTTGGATCACGGCCAAGGAATTCGCTTGCATTTTTCCATTCATAACCGCGAGAGCTATATTTAGCTCAGGCATATCGCGTGAATTCGTGGCACGACGGTATTTTAAGACGAACCGAACACGAGTGCACCGTCCGAAGACGCGTCGTTGCGATCGGTCGAGGAGCGCGAGAGCGATGCCACCGCTCGTCATCGAGTCTGAAAGCTGAAAAATCGAGCGTCGCTTTTCCTTTCGAAACGATCGCTTCTACGCTTCCACGCTCTCGCGATCTCAAACCGCGGGTGAACGATTCAAAAACGACTCGCCGGAGAAAACATTTCGATGGTCGGTCGAAATGGAGGGAAAGCGATTTCTGCAACCGCTTTGTTGTTCGACCGACGCGACGCGTAAATCTGCATTGCAGAAAGCGGCGCAAATAAACCGAGAACGCGAACTTGCTCGTTCTCGGGTGATCGAGACGGTACGGAGTCGCGTACCGAGAACGAGCACGAATTATCTTATCGGTTGGAAAACATCGCGATAATAGCGTCGGATGCGTAATCGCGGTCGGTATCGGTGGAGGAGAGCCCGTGATAAGACTTTGTAAAGGACGTACCGAGCTGAGCCTTATCGTGTCGAGTGCCATAGTAAAAACCGCCATATCTTGTACGGCATGCTACAATTTGCCTTTCTCTAATAGAAATTACAAAACCCTTTCGGCTCCGAGCGTTCCGCGTTCTTGTCTAGACGTCGTAGAATACAGGAAAAAATATTGTTCGGATAAGTACACGAGTGAAAATTTGATTTGGGAAGAGCGATTGAATTTATCGCGATACACGCAAGGCAAATTTAATAACGCTCCTTCACAGAATGGCTTGTTTGCAATTTAGTCGCCTACCCGGTAACCTGCATCCATTCGCAAATTGATAGCAATTTGCGAAAGCCGGGTAATTGGGTTGCATAACCGCGATCATAATCCGAGCCGTGGAAAAAAGAGAAAAATAGAGGAGGAAGGCTGAAATGCGCGAGCTGGCGCGTGTGTCGCCGAGGGAATATTATTAATACGACTCGCTCGCCTTGGCTCACCCATATCGATCACGCCGATAATCGATAAACACGCACGACGTATACCTACGCCCTGCGTCGATCCCGTGTCGCGGTCTGCACGTCGCAAATTGCAAATCCTCGTCACCGCCAAATAAGACAAACCTCCTCCGGTCTGGCGTGGAAGCTGGCGATCGCGCGCGTGTGCATCGCGCTTCGTGACGCGCATACGTATAAAGCGTAAACCGCGGCTATCTATCGGCTGGAAGATGCATCGTCGACCCGCGACACGCTTAGCGTAATTTCCAACGATTTATTGGCAAAATCGGAAGATTTATTGGCGTCGCAGACGGGGGGTAATTATGCAAATTCGCTGGTTAATTTTCATCGGTGTTGCAAAATCGTGACTCCGTTCCGCCGTCGCGTCGCGTCACGCGATCGATGCGATTCTCAAGGAATCGATCACGGGACCGGACCCGCGTCGTCTCCGCTAATTAAAAGCGCATTCGCCTTTCGGTCGGTACGTCCTCGCGATTGGAAGAAAGTTTCGACGCCGCGTATTATTCTCGAGGTAAAAAGCCGAGAAGAAACGCATCGAGCTATTTTCGCGGCGAGACGAGACTCCCTCGAGGCCGGTACAAAAATAATTTCGTAGACAGAAACACCCCATTGGCGCCGATTTCGTCGGGATTCCACCGCGATGACTCGTTTTCGCTCTGCACGTGCCACCGACGCGTCGATCCTATTATTTTCTTCTCCGTTTCTATCCGTGCAAGCGAACGACGCGACGCTTTGTTATGGTAACGACAAGCGCTACGGTTCGCGGAAAAACGCGTCCTCTTTCCGCCGCTGCCACTTTCTAGCAAATATTTGAATTCGCGAGAAAGTTACTTTCAGACGCGGTCGCGTCACCGGAGAACGCCGAACGAATTAATGCGTCTCCCGCTGCTCCGGTTCGTTGTCGACGGACGCGATCGTTTGAGCGATTCTCGCGGCTCGTCGAGGTGTTTGGGAATGACCGCGGCTGAATCGAATTTTGGCAAAGACCACCGGGTGTTACACGAATACTTTTACATAACAATTTGGGTCGTTCGCACCGACCGCGACGCGAAACACGCTCCCTGAGATACTGCCAGCTCGTTCGCTTGAAATGTCGTCGTCGTCGTCGTCGTTGCCAACCCGATTCTTTCACTCTTCGAACGATCCGAGAAGAAGATCAGGCGAGACCGACCGCGCGCGATCGTTCACGTTCTATATTTTTCCCCTCGCGTCTCAACCCCGGCCGCGTGCCAATTCCTCCTGCAGCTTTTTCAACCCGACGAGAAAAATCTAGATAAGAATTATTTGCAGAAACGACAATCCTCCGGCTGTTATCGGCTTCTCCGTTTCTTTTTAACTGGCAACAGATAAGGGCCTCGGGACTTTACCGCAACTCCGCGCTCCGCCGTCGCAGAAAATCTTTGCTCGCGATATGTTGGACGGTTCATGAGACTCACCTTGATGTCCAGATGAGCCACGTTCAAGGAATGCAGGAAGGCAATTCCGTCCAGAATCTGTTTCAGCAATCTGGCGACTTGTCGCTCTTCCGGAACTTCGTCTCTGTCCAGAATCATCTGAAGCTCGCCTCCGGGGGCCCTAGACGCGCAGAAACATACCGATGATAACCCTCGAGCTCCCAAAGAGATCCGAAGTTTATCGAACGACCGAATAGACTTACAGTTCCAGGACCAAGACCATCTCCGTGGTGGTTTCAAAGACCTGATGGAGGGACACCAGGCGAGAACAATGGGCCGCAGCATCCAGCACCGCGACCTCGTGCAGCGCTTCCGCTCGAAGTTCTTGAGCTCGTCGCCGCTTCCTCAGGAACTTGGCAGCCCACTGTCTTCCGCTCGCTCTCTCCCGACATCTTCTCACCGTCGCGTATTTCCCTCTGAAAGCAGAAAGAAAACGGGACGTTGTATTTCTCCGTGAGATTACGCAACGAGGAATTACGAATTAGCAGAGATCCAGATTCGTATCGGCGCGCGGCGGCGCATCTTTCTCCGGGGAGCGTGACGAGCGAAGACGTCACGAGTGAAGTAACGCCGCGCGAGGAAGTTGTACGCGTAAACGCTTCACTTTCGCTCTCCCATTAGCGCAGGACCTGATCCTTGTACTTTTCTAATTACTACGCTCGGAGCATGGAAGTGCACAGCGTATGCTTGCGCCTCAATTTTCCACCTGGTAAATAACAAATGATCTACGTTGCGTGTACGTTCGTTCGTTCGTTCGTACGTTCGTGGCCGAAGAATGAACGGTTTTGCTCGTAACCCGATGATCTAAACGCAGCGTCTAGAAAGCGAAGTCGCGAGTGCCCGCGCGGACAATGCTCCTGCCAGCGAGCGGTATCCTCCGGCTTGAGTCCTAGGAACAACGGTGAAAGCGCGCTATCGATTCCACGAGACTCCTTTTTCTCCGTCGATGCAAACAAACAGCTCGATTCGTTGCCGTCGAGTCGTTTCGAATCGTCGCGGGTCCCGGCCCGGCCCCCTGAAATATGCAAGTTTGAAGCGACAAAGGCTGAAAAGGCGTCGGTGTAAGGATCGTTAGGGGGGGTATTGTTCGGTGGAGGGAACCCCACGGAGAGACCGGATCGAAGGGAAGGACGTCGAGGCGGTCGCGAGCGGATACTTCCGAGCGGAGAGCACGCTGCGCGTCGCTTTAATTATCCTCGTGCATAAACGACCGCTAACGACCGCGCTGATTCTGTAGTCTAGAAAGTTTACGGTCCGGAGCAGCGTGAGATCATCGATGCAATTATCGGTGGCATTAGCCTGGGTCTATCGGGACAAAAACTCGCGATAGCTCGGTCGATGAAGTTCGCGAAGCTCGCGTGCGCTCCGATCGAAGATTTTTATGGTTCGATCGGGTTATCTTTCCACCCCTCTGGCTATCGACGCGGAAGCTTTCCGCGCCGAGGAAACTGGTTGAGAGATCAACGTGTCGCGGAATGGCTCGCTGTCGAGCGTCCGGGCGAGTGAGAACCACGGCTCTTCTAGGTATGTAGGTTGGCAAACGCCGATACGTGGGCAGACTCTATCGAACCGACTCGTTATCTACGTTCTAATTACAGGCTGTTACGGTGCCAGACCTATCTGACGTTCCTTCGCGTACTACGAAGAGAGGGGCGCGCGAGCTGGCTGTCTTCGACCCTCGACGCGGAGGGTTCTCCGCCGGTGATTTAACGATCGATCCTCTGCCCAAAGGGGAAACCGACATTCTCGTGCCCTTTTCTCGTGACGAGCTTAATAAACCTTCATCGACGACACAGACGGGAGCACGTGGACTCTGCGGAAGAGAGACCGGTCCGCTTGTTCGTCGACGACTATGCGGACGATCGCTTTGACGAAAGGGTAAAGGAGCCAGAGGGAGAGAGAGAGGGGGGCGGAGGACAATCGTTTTCACAGAAGGCACGGAAGATCGCGATAATTGGAGGTTATTCGGACTTTCATTTAGCCGAGGGCTCTAATTTTCCAGCGAGACGCGGCAGCAGCGTCGAGGATAATAATAACGTCCCAGACGTTGTCGCCGTAATATCGGATTTACAGTTGCGCCATTAGGCGAGAGATTGCGAACGCTCGAAACGTTTCTAATCCCCCGATCGGCCACGGAGATTTTCTGCTCGCGATAATTCCAGCGACCACGCGATTCCTCCTACGTTTTTCGACCCGTTCCACCTCGAAATCCGTCCAACCTTTCTGCGACGCACAAACAAAAAAGTTAATGCGCGTTTACGTAATCCACGCAAACCGAGTCTAGGAAACAAGTTCAGCGGTGGAGGAAGTGAAGGCAGGCCGCGTCGTGGCTGTGCATTGCTATGCACGTGATCTCGATTTCCCTGGTCGAGCCCAGGTCGAACTCCCACGCTCCGTTGTTACCGCGCGTATGCACGATTCTCCTAAAGATCGAGTCTGCTCGCTCGCTCGCTCGCCTTCACCAACCAAATAGCATCCACCTAATTTGTCTTGGAAACGCGATGCAGCCGAGACGCGCGTTGGGCAACCATGCCGTAATATTACGTTCGGTTCGCGGTTCTTGCTCGCCGATCTTCCACGAAACGAGCCCCTCGTTTCGCCGGCAATTTCGCCTAGCCGAAACTCTGGGCAATTTCAAAGATTTCGAGCGAGCAAGATTTCTCTGTCGGTTCGGATCAAAGCTCGTGCCGCGATGACGAGTTTCCCTCGCGGCTTCAAGCAGAGCGCAGGAAATCGAAATGGTGTTTTTCGTGGCCGCGAGACAGCACCTGCAGGTCGCGCGCGCGCGATCGTTACACCGAACAAATTCCCTCTAATAATGCGAACGCAGCTGCGCGCCAACCAACAGGTGATGCGTTCTATCGCCGCACGCCCGAACTTATGTGCGACCGTTGACGCTCGAAAACATCTCCCCTTTGGTTAACGTTTTATCGTCGAGCGTTCCACGAGTTAACCTCCAATTGCTCGTGGCCAATTTTTTCTACCTATCCTGAAAAACTTAGACGCTCTCTGCGATTACGATGTCCACAATTTGTATAATCGTTTTTGAACGCTTTGTTTATTTTACGCTGGCGCGGTGAAAGAAAAAAAAGATGAGACTCGTTGAGCCGGAGAATCGGGGAAGCTAGGACCAGCGGAGAAGAGAGTTTCGCGCGGTCGTTGGCTGGATCGGCGTGTGACGTTAATAGGGTCAGCGCGTGAATCGCTGGAGCGAGATTAATGTCCGACTTCGGTGCGTCGATAAGGCCTCGAGACGCGGTGAATTTTAAGCAGGCTCATCAAGTACGAGCGCGCGTCGCCAAGTAAACGAGGCTTCTAACGAGAAGTCAGGTGTTGTAGCCGTCCCGATACTCGGATTTCTCTGCCGACTGCCGAGCGCCGACTCGTTCCAGGTTAATTACGTGGGCGCGTTAAGTCCTGACCTTGAAAGGAACCGCGACAGAAACCCGACTTTCGCGCGAACGAGAGAGACTCTCGTGATCGAAGGTGACAGGCTCGACGGATGACGCGCTTCTCGTTTCTCGTTTCTCGTTGGCTCGACTCGAATTCGCCGATGGGCCAGGCCAGAGGCTTCGGAAAGGAAACGGCAAATCGATTTCTGTCCTGGATGAACGAACGGCCGGATTCTCGTATGGCGGCGAAACGAGCCTGATGTACGATTTCTGACGAGAAATCACGGGATCTGGACGGTGGTTCGGATTTCTCCACGGAAATGCAAAGTAGCTGGCTCGACGCGAGTTCCTTGATTCTACCAACGAGCTCCGCGCGTTTTGATCCCTCCATAAACTAGGAATCAAGGAAAATCAATTCCACGTTCCGTTCACCGAAAGCGATCATCTCCTTTTCTCGCCTCGTCTCCTCTCCTCTCCTCCGGTTCGACCGGTCCGAATGGTCACTCGAAGAATTACCGACTGACTTTTCGCGAACGACGGACCTCGAGACCGAGATTTGCCTCTGCTTCTTTCCTCGATCTGTCGATCGACAGGAAATTCAACATGATATTTATTTTAAGTATCGATCGATATCAAAGATCGAACAATTTCGTCCTCGTGTCACGCGGTTCTCATAATTTCCTTCTACCTTGCCTCATCTTTGGTTTCACGGATGATCCAGTTACTAAGGATCGAATCCCGGCTACTTTTTCGCTGGAATAAGGTTCTAACCGAGACTGAACGCGGTAGTGCTGCGAACTCCATAGAAAGTATACACTTTCACCGTGGTGTCTCTCTCGCGCGATTCTCGAGCGACGACGAGCCCGAAGACGTCGAGCGGTGTGCGACGAGGTTCTTTCCGCGACGTTCGCTCGAACGTTTCGGCGGTTCTACCGAAGTCGTCCGTCGCCTGTTCCCACGAGCAGGGATCACCCGCGAACCTCGGAATGGCGTGTTACTTAAAACTACCGAGCGTAGAGACCCATTAAAACTGTATACGTAGCCTGGCGTAAGATCAACGACCCAGGGTCAAGAGGAGAGGTAGGGGAGCGTTAAGTGCTCGTTGCCCTCTGCGGTGTAGCGTGGCGGAGCAGGAAATCGGTGCTAACACCGGGATCAGAGTCTGCGTCGTGCAACACAACCTTGTGTATCCATCGTCCTTTAAGGCATCCATTAGCTTCCTAACTACTAAACACCGTCCGACGACCCCGCTGCTTCCACCTCCAACCTCGCCTTTTTATTTTCCTTGTTCTTCCGTCTTCTTCGTCCTCTTCCACCTCGTTTCTCCTGCCTCCTCCTGCGCCCGCTCCTCGTTCCGATACCGACGTTCGAGGGTCATCGACATCCTCGCCCGGAGACACCGTCCGCGACGCTGTTACTCGGTTATCGCGGTCATGAGCTTGGCCACGCACCTTGCGCACGATAATGTCCGACATTGTTCGTACCCCCTTCGCGTTTTCGATTTTTTTCTTCTTTTTTCGAGAAATCGCCTTGCCATTTTTCAGTGCCGACGATCGTCCGGCCTACTGCGCGTCGATGAAAGCATATGAAATTCAACTACTCCGTGCATGAGTATCACGCGCATCCCGGTCTCTGCCGGTAGTTCGAAGGTTCGGGGCGTGAAAAATTTGGGGTTGGTCGGGGAAGACGTCGGGGTGGCCCTGATAGAGGTTGGTTACACAACGTTGCGCAATCGGCTAACGAGCAGCGATCGCAACTGGAACGAATTTCACCGCGTCGGTAGGCCGGCCCGTTGCAGCAGTTGCACAATGGATTTGCATTCGAGAGAGCACCGATGTAGCCGGTCGCTGGACGACTCTAGCTATCCGCTAATTTCTTTAATTACCGACCGAGACCGGCATAATTAATGAGGGCCCGGGACACCCGGTTTCCGTGTTACGGGCCGCGACGGTGGATAAACTCAGCGGTGGTCGCGTGGCATCGAGAAACGGAAGACTATGCGATTCGCACGGAATTTTTTCAGCGTCCAGAGGGAAAATCATCGGTAAACGCGACGTTGACGAGAAGGCTCGCGTGTTCGGTGCGCGTCGCGTAATTATCTCGAGCGGGCAAATCATCCGCACCTTTCAAAAGGTGAAATTTCGCGTGAGAATGTTTTCGTATCTGTTTTCTAGACTCGGTGCGAGCACGTTCGTTAACGAAAGATCGATGTTTCGCAGAACTCTGTTCTTCCGTTCGTACGCGCATCATGGCCAATTATTGTTTATCGGTCGGTTGTTGCGCGCGAGGATTACGGCTAATCGTTCGCTAAACGACGCCAATTAAAGTAATGTCGGTTATGCGGGCTTCTAGGTACGCGTCGGATAACGAGTCTTCTTCAGAGCTGGCGCAAACTATCTATCGCATCGCTTCCTCAATCCCTTCTCTTCTTCTATTTTCTACAAAGTCCTACCCGACGAGCAACAATGCCCGGGACCTATCGTAAACGTCAGCTCTGCGGACAAGCTGAAGAGGCAAGATTGCGTTCCTAATCGAATATCCGCGAGATGACTCGCTGAATTTACGAGCGTCGCTAGGCTTCGAGACACGTTCTCCGGGGGGAGGATCGACGAGGTTAAAGTTCCCGGGTGTTGCCCAGCCGCGCGACGTTCGGTTCGTTTCCGCTCGGCGCGGCGCGATCGAAAATTCCGCGCAACGGAAAGGCGTTGACGCGAATCAAGCGAACGCGTTCGCAGCCTCTCCGTCGATTGCTGCTCGTTAACGCCATTGTGCGGAACCGTTACGCAATACGCGCACTTGATACGGCTTGCGGCTGTCCAGGATGAACCGAGAAAAATACGCTGAATATCGTG
The DNA here is from genome assembly GCA_916610135.2 of Macropis europaea. Lineage (NCBI taxonomy): Eukaryota > Metazoa > Arthropoda > Insecta > Hymenoptera > Melittidae > Macropis > Macropis europaea. The sequence continues at coordinate 27,682,036 of OU744344.1, forward strand.
TCGCGCTGCCATTTCGAGAGATCGGAGGAGGAGAAAGAGAAGGAGATGAAACGAAATCCTCGACGGCGAGCGCATCGCGATAAAAAGTGATTTCTCTCGAAGCTCGCAAAAATTTGCATGAAAAAGAAGACTGGCGGGAGAATAGCAGCGGCGCAGCGGTGGCAGCGACAGCGAAGAAGGAATGGTAATTTCCTCGGTGGAGCGTGTTTTCCGCGCGTCTGACCCTTGGCCTCGCAGCTTCCGATTCTTCACGGATGTCACGGGAGAACAAAGGGGCAGCGAGCGAGCTCTTAAGCAGTCATTTGGATTCCACGCTTCGCTCAGGGTCGTACGAAGAGGAATTCAGCTAGGGTAATGCTTGCCGCGCGGCACGAAAAACCGACGAATCGCAATCCAACGTGAGCGAGTGTACGCGCGCATCGCAATTTCGCTGGTAAAAATGTATTTCGCCGCGAGCTTGTCCTACGACACTTTTATCATTTTTGCCGGATCGACTGCATTCCCGCAGACCGCTTCGAATCGTTTCATTCGAAACCTCCTGCGGTCGACAGCCGCAGAAACTTTTATCCTTCCGCAGAAACGCGGAGGATGATCGTTATTGCGACATCGGACACGAGATCGTTCCACCGCGAGCTCCCCATTTTCCTCCGTCGACGTTTCATTAATTTCGATGCACCTTCGATCGCGTCTCTCGTGGCGAAAATCTACTCGAGGCGCAAGGATAAGCCAACGCGTCTCGTTCAATTAATTACGTAAACGCGCGCGGTAGAAGCTGTTTACCGAGTCGCATTATCTCGCCGATCGACGTTACCTCCGGACCGTTGAACGATCATGCATCGGGAATTTCATCGTTTCCCTGGCACGAGCGGAGGATCGTCGAAAGGTCAGCCAGGTTCTCGGCATCGCGTGGTCGACGGTCAGAAGGCTGACCGAATATACCGCTACCGTGTGCATTGGGTGTGCGTTCCCCTCGGAACCAACGGTGGTCTCTCTTCCGAGGATTTTTCTCGAACGAGCAAAACTTTCACGCGAATCATGCCGCGAGTGGCCTTTATATCGTAGCTCGCCGAGTGCGCGCGCGCCACGATATTTAACCTCCTCCGAGAACGGTTACAAAACGAGCCGTTCTCGTTTCCTTCGGCTTCGTTCGTTTTCCTCCTTTTCTCGGCTCGTTACTCTGCAGGGTGAACGACACGCTCGCGATCGAATCAATGGGACAGCGGTTACTTTCGCGCGAAACGTTCTCGCAACGGAGCACAGTCGGCCGACTGCCTCGAAGCAGCTTCCTCCTTTTGCTTTTTGTCTTTTCCTCCTTGCGCTCCGTCCCGATAGATAGACGTCCGTCCGTCCGTCTTCTTGGCCGGGACCACGCTTATGGAAACGCGAACGACGACGTTCCTCGAGTGGTTGCCGTGATTTGCAAGGCAAATCAGAGCGGTACCGAGGTCAAGGAGCGAACGTTCGTTTCTCGGACGAAAAGAGGATGCTCGTCGCGTAGCGAACCGGCAGGAATCCGACGTGGAGCACGTTTCACGGATTTCGGAGAATCGAACACCCTCGAAAGTTACCCGGCCTTGGATCTTTCCTCGAATTCGAACGAGGGATAAAAGTCGCGACGGACAGAGAAACTATGCGCGGCATCGGCGAGCGGAAATCGCGTCGCGTCGAGGCAAACTGGACGGTCAACGGAGAAACGTCGGTCGGGTGAATCGCGACTAGGAAGACGCGCACCGTGAAAGGGAACGAACCGAGGAGAAGAGGTGGACCGGTCGGGAACGTTCATCTTGACCGCTGCGCCGACTTCCTCCTGTCGATCGTTGAAATATGGCCGACGCGGACCAACCAGTTCGAATCGATCGCTGCGAATAAGCCGTGGGGATTCTTCTCTTTGATGTCCGGCGAAAATAAAATTGACGGTTCTTCCGGAATAAAATTTTCATGCAAGCACGTTTCTATCTCCGGCGCCCACGGCGCGGAATCGAAGTTGCAGCAGCAGCAGCCGCGCGGCAGAAACCGCAAATTCGTTGCGAAACAGAGGGAAAAAAAGCGATCGCGAGACCTCGATGCGATTTTAACGACCGCCGTCGCCGTTGGATGCAGAAAAAACACAGAGAAGGAAATCAATGTAGCATCGCGGCGCGTACGAAGAAATTACGAAAGAAAGGTGATCGAGAAATCGATCCTCGATTCAATACCGTTTCGAATTCGCCGGTCGTTTCTTCGTGGTTCCCGATTTAGCCACGGAACGACGCGATACGCCAATAAGAGGATACTTTCGGCGTAGCCGGGATTAATGCTCGTCACGGACGAACGAAGGGACGGCCGTCGACTTCCAAATTGCGTCTCCAAGAAAAAAACCGGCCGAGAGAGTGACACAGAGAAAGAGAGGGAGAGCGAGAGATGGTGAGAGAGAGAGAGAGAGAGAGAGAGAGAGAGAGAGAGAGAGAGAGAGAGAGAGAGAAAGAGTGAGATAGCGAGGGGCGGGGAGAACGAGGAAGCCTCGGGCAAACAGGAGACAGAGAACACCCTTGGCGTCCTTCGTCGGTCGCCACAGTTTGCTGACCCCCTTCGAAAAGAGCAAAAATCGATGACGCCGATCCCAGAAGGACGGGAACGACCGCTCGATCGAATCGACGCGTCCCCCTCTCGCGTGTATCTTCAGCCAAATTTCTTTCGGTACTCATTTACTCGTGGATTCTCGTAGGTATTGTCCGACCGCTTGATCTTGAGAATCGAAGTCAAGACTATTTGCATGGTAAGAAATCTTGATCATTCGTGATGCATCACTCCGATGATTTGAGTGTAACAATATGTCTGCGTCGCGTCTTCGGGTCCGAAGACTGAGTCGCCGAACGGTACATTTCTTGGTGTCGAACGATTTCATTTTCCGTGGGTCGCGGGTGGAAGAGCAGAGTTTCCTCGGCGATCGTTGTCCACTGAGACGGTGGAACAAGCGTCCATGAAAAGTTTATGATCGCGATAGTTGCGGGAAGAATTTCCATAAACGTCGTAGGCATCGATAGCCACCGTCGATGAATCATAATTAGCCGAGGAAGATGTTGCGTTGAGAGAAGGTGCGCCTTGTCCCTCCCGCACGAGAAGCGCGAATCGACTCGCGTGAGTCAGGCGAGGCGCGCAACTCCGCCGACCCGTCCGTGAGCTGTTGAGAAATGGAACCGTGTCCTCCCGAAAGGGCGTCGTCGTCCACCGGATAGCGTAAACGGTGGCGCGTTCGTTCACGAGACAACACGCGTATGCAAGCAAGCAAGCACATACGAGCATGTAGTTAGTTGCGAGGAAGCGCGGTTCGGTTGGTTTCCGCGAGCAGGCGGCGTCGCATTCCGCGCGGAACTCGCTCGCGATCGCGCCTCTCGACACCGAATCGGAGCCGGTTTTCGGTTGCGCAAACGCGCGCGGAGAGATTCGAAAAGAGCCTCGGGTTGTTTTCGTCAGGAAGAGAGAAACGGAGCGTGGATCGAACGGCCTTGCGAGATACCGTTGCCAGAAATCGGTGACTAATAATATAAATTAACACCCACCGGAATTGCGTCAGAACGAAGAAAAACACGGGGGAGCGAAGGAGAGAAAACTCGTTTGTAACCTTTCACTGGCCGCCACGTACGGAGATAATCGTGAGGCAATCTCCCGACGCCTTCCGCGCAACGATAACGAATTATCAGCCTCGGCTAATCGTAGCCACTTTCTCACAATGGGAAACCCTGTTCCGCGGTATCTCTGGCAAATAAGTCCGTCCCCCCGCCCGCCTGCCCACCCGTTACGTACCTGCAACAAACAAGAAATCGTTCTCGTCGGTTTACCCGCGCAAACATCCCTGTCGACTGTAGGATCGTCGGTGAAACGCGCGAGTCACCGCGAGTTCCTCTTTCCAGGGCGAACGTCGTATCGGAAGGGTTAACGTCTGGTGCATCGAACTCGTTCGCATGCGTCAAATGCAAATCGGCAGAAGGGAGCGGGGAGGAGGACGGAGCAAAAGGTTTCAAAGGCGAAACGAGAAAAAGGGGGGATGCGTTCACGCGAGAAGAGAACGCGCGCGCCGGTTATCCTCAGCACGTTACGGCCGACCGTGTATACGTGTAGGAAGGAGCTATCGAAAATCTCAAATCCCACTAACCTCGTTGGCGAGCTACCAAGCAGCCGATGGTGCACGCCTTCGCTACGGATTTCTTTACGGGCCGCTGGGAATTTATTTCTTCTTTACGTGCGACGGATATATATTCGCGATAGCGGCCGCCACAGGTAGCGAGAGAAACGGCTGCGGAGCCGAGCTCCAGGTGTCTCTCCTTTCCTTCCTCCGATCGTCCGCCTTTTTCAACCGCGCAGGTCCGTTTCTATCGCAACATTTTACGCGGCGCGGCGACTCGAATCGGCTTCAGCGTCGAAGATGGTCGCAGGAAGGCGCGAACGATGCGTATCCGGCGAGATGCATCGCCGCGACTCTTTAATCACGATGCCGTGACTAATAAAGTGCGCGTCGGTTCCTTTACGCGCGGAAGAAAAACGAAAGTGTGCTAATGGCGCAACCGAGCTCGTGCACACGATGCGGTGCGGTCGAACCGCGCCTCGAAACACGGACGAGGTAAACCCTCTTTGCAAAAGATGCGTCTCTTTCTTCGGCGCGGGCGACCATGGCTCGTTCCAGCTTGTATTTTTAGATGATCCGCGAAACTGTGTGAATGTCCGGCTTTCGTGAGAACGTCCGCAATGGAGATCGCCGGGACGCGTCGCGTCGGTTCTCGGAAACGGAGGAGAAGAATCAAACTGAGCAGGCTGGGGAATATTTCGAAACAAGCGGTCCAATTGTAAACTCAGCGTGATCAGGGGGGTCCAAAATTGCCACCGAAGAACGACCGCTGTGACCAATTATTCGTGGTTCGGACGAAATTAAGTCGATTCCGTCCGCACGAGGGGGGTGTGCGAAGGGGCACGAGCAACAGTTCTCTAGTCAGACGGTCGCGACCGTTTCGGCTAGAAACTCGGCCGCGTGACGTAACGCGTCGCTCTGCTCTCGAGACCAACGATTATTACCACCTTCCCCCTAGTTGCGTTCGTGGTTGCCAGCGAAAGCAGCCGAGCACGTGAAATTGTGACAAGCGCTAAAGCGTATCGCAATTGCTTGGACGACACTCGGGAGCGCGGATCCGCTAGTGCGCGCTTTACGATTTTCTTGATTGTTCTAAACACGAGTGCGGCCGTATTCGAGGCACGTACCCGCCGGACCGGAGTTCGCCAGCTACGTAACACGTTTCTTCGTTCTTCCTCCGATGTGCCCGTGTGCCGCTTTTACGTTCAACCTGCACACCACCGAATATTCTCCCGCCTTTCTATGAATTCTCACCGAGCAGAAAAACTCGTTGTCCGAGATCAATTTGCATACGAATCGAAAACTATCGGGGGTATCGAGATTACCCGGCCGCTGATCGATTGGGGAAGGTTTCATACGAATGACCGGCGTCGAGAATCGATCACGGACGCCGGGGAAACGGTGCAGCGATGAAACGAACATGCACACCTCGGTGGTGGCGTACTCGCGAATTCGTTCAAGATCTAGGTTAACGCGGATTGATCAATCGCGCTGACGGTGTTATCCGGGTAATAATTTGTTTACGGGGAGCGTGCAATTTTTCCGCTTTCGATTCGAACCTCGCGATGCGATAATTTATCGAAACAGGCGCTCGGAGCGTGTTTACCGCGAAATAAAATGAACCGCAACTCAACAGAACGCAACGCAGCGCGATCCCAGAAAAATGTAGTTAGGCGATAACGGCGCTGGCCGTTAGAGCCAGTCGATTTGTTTTTCGAACGCGACGTGAGAAGCGGCTTTTTCACACGTCCTCGTTGGCCGGCGCTGCACACGGCCGCGTCGATGGGAAACCAGGATGGATGAAAAGCGGAGGATGGCATTCCAGCTGGGGTTTGCCTCCATAAGGACGCTCTATTCTTGGAAGCTCGACCCATCCTCCGTTACTCGCGATACCTTCTTTCCCGATGAATCCGCGATATATCCTCCCTCCGCCGCCGCCCCCACCGCCACCACCTTCTCCTCTCGCATCGCCGTTCGAATTTATTGCTCGAACTCGACTTTAATTGCCTTCCTCGTACTTTCATCGCGAGCCGCTCGTTAATAATACAATTCGCAATCTTTGCGCCCGATGCTTCCTCCTCGCGATTGAGCGCGCGTCGAAGAAAAAACAGGTTGTGGTCGGGGATCGCGATGAAACTCCGGGGGAACGCACATCGAAACCGTAGAATCGAGCGTTTCGAGGAACGGGAGTTGGCAATCCTAACGGAAGATCAGGAAAAAGGCTGAAACCGGTCTAACGATCGACGCTTCTGCTCGCTAACGCTTTCGATCGATTCCACCGAGCAAACGGCGGAACGGTTCCAAGATCGACCAGCTTTATTCCTCTCGGTCGAGGAGCGGCACCGGTACCCGGTTATTCCTACGCTCTCGGGTCGTCGAATCGCGCATTCGTTCGGAAGGTACAACGCATTATCAATCAAGCAACGCCGCTTCCTCGTTCCGCGTAACGTCTCCATCGTGATGGCTGACTCCGAGTTCTTTCGTAACCACCCTCGAAACGACAACGTTCGACGTACGAGCGTGTCGACCCCGTACACCAAAACGTACAGTGTACCTTTAACACGTTGAACGCTGCGTCGGTCATAAGGTGACCGACACCTTTCATTTAATTTAATTAAATAATTATTGATTGTCGTAAAATTCTGAGCAAATTTCATACTGAAGTAATAATGTAGGAACAAAAGAAAACGATTGAGTACTCAAATCTCTCTTTTCTTTACGATTTAGATGTAAAATAGTAAATTATATCGTGTCTGATTAGGTATGGCTGTATTCACTGTGGCGCTTAACGTGTTAACTATTCTTTGATGGACAAAAAAGGTTCCTTTACTTTTTGGAAATTAATATTTGCGCCTGCGACTAGTTTCTCCAACACGCGCAGTATAATCCACGTCACGACCGTGACACGTTGTTTCGAGCGAAGGGGTTGACTTTCTTCGTCCTTCGTTCGGCTAGATCGAGGCATCCGGTCAGATGCGTGCATGCGCTGAATTCTTCGTGGAAGCAACGCGAATTCGGTCGAGCAACCGGCCTTGACTCGGCTCGGCTAAGCATGACTTTGTTACTTATGTCGAGCTACGCTCCCTTCGGTTCGTTCCCCGGCACCAGTCGGCTCCCTTTGCTCGATTCCGCTGCACTCGACGCTCTTCTCTCACAATTTTCTTACTCTGCGAGGAGTCACCCGAGTATGTACAGAATGACTCGATCGACGACTTGTGCGAATCGAGAACTTGACGAAACACGAACCGAAGTATCGTACGAAACGAGAAATTGTTGAGGACGCGGACGATAAAGGAGGAGCGTTATTAACTCGAACGCAGGGGAGTCTTAATGAGTTTTCCTTACGGACGGCCATGATTTATAGCCGCTATTAAAAAAATTGAGAAAGACGTATCGTCGGCCGGTAAGACGCGTGGGCGTGTCGGTTACGAGGAAGCACGGCGAACGGCCATGGAAAAAACAAAACCGAGCGAAAGCTTGATCGCGTTTCTCGTTTTGAATTTTTGGTGTTCGGTTTAACTGCACGAAGCAGAAATTGGTGGCGTTGTCAGGGAAAAAAGTAGCTAGGGCCCCATAGAACAGGACAGTCTGGTGCAGAGAGAAAAAGAGAGGGAGAGTGCAAGAAAGCAAGAGAGAGAGAGAGAGAGAGAGAAAGACGGTTGCGTCGATGCAGCAAAGGGAGCGTATCCGGCGCAAGGCGGGACCTGCATCCGGCCTGAAAACGGATGAGACCCGGCATTCAAGTGCAAATCGTTTCGCGGCATTGTGCTCGAGACCTCGAGGCCGCGGCAATGGCGAAGTCGTTGTTAACTACCACCCGGCTCGCAAAGGATGAGGCGGAACGACACGCTGTCCTCGGAAGCGACTCGACATGCTTTTCAAAGCTGCTTCTCTCACCGAAAACAATTGCATCCCTAGCCATCCTCATTCCGCTGCCTAGCATTTAAGCCCGTGGTCGGTGAAATAATTGACGTTCGCACAATGAACTCACAAGCAACACAAGTTTTCTTGAAAATGAGCGTAACGCAAGACTTGCAGCATGCGTTGCGAACTTGACCTTCTTTCGCAGAGCGGGATCGCGTGTTCCGCGACGGTATGAAGGAGCATCCTGAGGAGCGATGATCGAGCATTTTGGTGATGCGTGCGAATAGTTGAACAACAGCGAAGCAACAACGACAATCAATTTTCGCTAGGAATAACTGCTGAGAAGCTGTATCGCGAAGAGCAGCGTTTCATCGAGCGGCGCTATCCGAAAGCTTGCTCCGTTTTACCCCTGACAAGACAGACTCTGTCTATTACGGGTTTAAGCGTAATGGCGGATGATGTATATACTAGTGGTCTACCATCGAAATAGTAAGGAAAAGAGAGCGAGCGCGAGCACGTTCCTCTTACGAGATACTTATACGATACTTAATTGGAATACTCTTATTACATTATTGCGGCGAGATCCGGCCCCGCTTAATCTTGCCATCTTCCTAGCAAAATATTTACATAATGCCGGCAATTGACCGTAAGATCGAGAGGCAGCTTATAATTATACTCTGCTGCACCGCGCGCCGAGAAATCGCTCGAAGCGGCTCGTATATGCCTGGACAAACGAAGGCGCGCCGCTACCTAACGATTGTTTACACTGGCCCTACAAAGTCTTCGGACCGAGCGTTCGATACTCTCGAGGTCGTTCCTCCGACGGAATCGTTGGAACGACTCCCCCGGTTTCGATGTTGCGAGCAGCCGAATCGACGACGAAGTCACCTTCAAGAAAAACATCAGCATTCTCGATTTGCATGCCATCCAGGTAGATATACCGTATGCTCGAGCGTTCGCGTCTACCACGCCAGAATCTCGATGCTACCGCTTGGAATTCCCAGGTCGATCTCGTTCCGATGTTTGAGCGCGCATCGAGCTTTGCCTTAGCGGAAGCGTTCTCCATTCTCGAGAACCGATCCAATTCTTTCTCGCGGCTGACTGATAAGCAGCGAGCATTTCGCGGTAAACGCTGACCAGAGATAAGGATGGAATTTCATGCAACCTCCGCGAGACGAGACCGAGAAGCTGCTAATGAACAGCTCGACCGCTAGGATCGATCAACGTCCATCGTTTCCAGGGCGGATCGCGCGCATGATCGATACATCCGAATCAATTTGCAGCAATTCGATTGATGCTGGGCCGGCCGGGGCTGGGGCAGAGGCAGATGCAGCGGCGGCGGCCGGGCTGGTTCGCTCGCTCGCTTGGGAACAGCAGGAGGAAACAAAGAAAAAATGAGGGAGGAAGAAGATGGGGCAAAGGAATAGCTTCACGCATGCTTCCCACGTGACTCAGCCGCTCGAGCGTAGATACGCATCGCGAGTGCAACCAGCACGCACAATGCGTGCCAACCGCGTCCACCCAACCTTCCCTAGCCCTTTTCCCTTTCCCTTGACCTTCTAAATTGCCAGCAAGCAATCGAGAATCCGACGAAGGAGAAATACGAACGGATCGGAACGGCACGAAATTGGTGACTCTTCCAGGAAGTCGTTCGACGAACGAGAGGTCCAGTGACGCAACGGGTTGGGTTAGGTGTTCGTCCCGCGTTTCGAGTTTACGAAACAAAACTCGCGCGCGTTCCTTTCTCTCGGTTTCGAGGATGGAATGGGGGTGAGTCACCTCGCGCGATTCGTACCTCGAAGAGCGTCAACGTCCGCGTGATTCAGCGGGCCGAAATTCCTACTGGTCGCAGTCGACCGTTGGCTCGTGCATACAAACAGGGCCTGGGCGTGAGAACCGAGCGATCCTCGACCGCCGAGATTCGCCGAGGAAACTCTTGATCCCGGAGGCAATTTGTCGCTGGCATCGCTGTTCATCGCAGCGGTACCGGCCGCAGCGACGGCTTCTTCATCGAGGAAAACGATACCCGAGAGACGGCCGAATCGGTTTGAGGTAAACCGTAGGGTCGGTGCAGTCCCGTGCAAGCTACGGAGACGGAGCGTGATTTACGATCGACGGGGCGCTTCGTCGAGACGAAGAGTGTCGCAATTTTTGTGAGGAAATAAGGTCGACCGTGCTGAAACTCCTAGCGGAAAGGTTATTATTTCCTTGTCCGATCGCTGATCGCGTTTCGAAGGAAACCGAGGCTATAGATCAAGCTGCTTTCAGAACTGGTTACACGACGCGGACATGCTCTCATTAATAGTGCAGTTCGGTCACGGTAATTGGACAGTCGATATCGGTATGATCGACAGCTTTCGGTCTGGAACCCACGCACGAATCCTGAATCGTGACACGAGGTCGGGGCTCGTGCGAGCGGCGCAGGCGCTCCGTCACCTTCTCCAGGGAACGACCGCGGTTCCGTAATGGGCAGGAAAGGCGCGATCGTCTCGTTCGAGAAGGACTGCTCGCGAGACATCGAAGTCGACCGATTTACCGGCCCGTCTGGCGATGCAACCGGTGGCACTCTGCTACGTTCTCCCGGAAACGTTCAAAGAACGCCGCTAAGATTTATCGGTCGGTGGCAGAGGAGAGTCTCACGGTCGAGTAAATGACTCGAGGGAGGTGTACACGCCTGCTGAACTTTGCCCCTTGATCCCATTAGCGATGAGAGTCGGTTCGCCAGGTATTCCGGGTTTGAAAGGAGCGTCGTGGAAGAGAAGCGAAGCGAAAAGAAGAGAAGAGGAGAGGAGAAGGCGGGCGGCCGCCAGGTTTTTCGAGAGGCAGCACACGGGCGCGGGAGCGGGAGCGGGAACGGGTGCGGAGGATGGATTCTCGCGTCTTCGTGAGGAGGCCTACTTTGCACGCGTCCTACTTGCGGAAGAGCGACGGTCACGCGAGAAGGAAGGCATTCAGCCGACACGCGTCTCTCGCGCGAGCGTTCGACGCGAGGCTTTGACCTCGAAGCAAACGCGACGTTCGATTTTTCTGCTTATCGCGCGATTCCTCCGGCTGAGTATCCAGGAATCGGCGCCCTTTGCTTTCCGAATGAATGGCTCGCGAAAAAGAAGGAAAAATACGAGACGAGCTGGGACGAGGCGAGTAGGATCCCGGAGTGGAGCGCGTAAAGAGTAAAAGAGGGCGGAGAAGGAGGCTGACGCGTCTCACGCGAGACGTCGTGTCCTCGGCTCGGTGTCGCGACGATCGGGGACCCAGAGACCTGAATAGCCGTAGCCGGCAGGCCAGAGTAACGGTCCACGGATGAAGGTTACTCGCATTATCCGGTGTTCCTTTGGTCAAGTAAACGCGATATGGGAGCACCCGTTTCGGACCAGATTCGTCCGACCACCGCGCTGATCCGTCCCGGGACACCGACGGAAAAATCGACAGTCGCTTGCTTGCGCGCGCGCGCATCCACCCTTTAATCTTCTAATCAGCAGCCAGCGAATGCACGTCGGAGCGCTTCCAAAAAGTTTTCGCGTATCGTAAAGTCCGCTCGGACGGATATTACGAGTCTTTGAAAGCGGATAAAAGGGAGGCTTTTCTTTTCTGGCGGCGTTCCAGTAGACGGCACTCGGCAGTTTGCGCGCGGCGGGTTTCATGGAAGAAAGAAAACAGAGAGGCTTTGCCGAGCGAGAAGAGAGAAGAGCGGAGCGGGGACAGGATGCTGGTTTCACGGGAAAGGCAGTTTTCAAGCGAAATTCCGGAGGGATTACTCAGCGAGACGACAAGCGAGTAAAAGGGCCAGGCTGCGGTTCGTTCAGGTAGAGAGCGTCGAAAACGACGTTCCATCGACGAGCATCTCTCACCGACAAAAGGTGAAACCCTCGACGCTGGAGGGATTTGCCCGATGGAATGCGTTCCTCGAAGGGAAGCGCTTTTACTGCGCCCGTTAAAAACTCCTTCCCTTTCGTTTTGCCCGAGCTGGCCGGCCAGCAGCTCTAGCCGCGAGAAAACTCGTTTCGCGCTAGCTGACACGCGAAACCGAGAAAACTGCGATCCTTGAGCGCTCCGCGAGCCCTGCTCCGCTGACTGGTCCTCCGCCGAAGGCAAAATTTACTGTGCCGTCCGATGGCCAGAGGTCACAAAACGAGTTTCGTTTTATTATGCCGCTCGTCGACCGCCCCGCATCGATCGCCTACTTCCTGCGCCGTCCTTTCCCCTAACGCCTTCCATATCCTCTTTCGACTCGCCTCCAGCTATTCGCGAGGAACGCACGAATCTCGCTGGTCGTCGATCGATTTTCTACCTAGATACGCCCGCGACATACTTCTCTCGAGCCCTTTACCGTACACTCGACGAACGCGTTTGTATTAGCTAACGGTCTTCGTCGCCGTGACGGGCGAACACAGCGTCGTCGTCGCTCAGCCTGAGGAACCACGAAGGAATTTTTCGTGGATCGTCTTGGCGAACCGGCGCCTTATCGGCTGCTAAGTGGCCGAAAGCTGTTATCGGTTCGTCGCTGACTCGATAAGCTCGCCGAGCGTGGTTCAAGGTCCTCCGTAGAAATTACTAGGTTCGACAGCCGTTGAATGATAAGATGACGATATCCGCCGGCGACCCAATTCCTCTGGACGCGATCATGAGTTCCAGCCGACCGGACCGCCGTTGCTCGTCCTTCGTGATTCCGGACGAGCGAGACGAAACGGAAGTGCGGCGTTCTCGCGTCAGCGGAACACGTGCAAGGCGTGCAGATAAAACCGCAAAAACTCTTTTTCCCTCTACGGTCCCTCTGAGAGCTGAGAGAGCGCTGGCGCCAGGGCCGATGCGCTGCTGCTCACTGCTCACTGCTCAGGAATGCGCTGTGTCGCAGCGCCGAGGGAATGCACGCACGCGGTCGCGCGATATATTTATATTAGCGTGCATTCGCCTAACCTCGCCTGCCCAGCGACCGACGAATCTGGAAGCGAGCCGAGCGCGAGCCACCATCCTTCAAACCTTTCGATCTGTAATTTTAGCTACGACCACCTTTTCACGCCTCTCCCGCGCACGACATCACCCGATTCGATATTGTCTGCTATCTCTTGCAACGCAATTCTTTATAATCCTCTTATAAGGCGCTGCCTCTCGAACCCGTCCATTCGCATTTCCAGAGAAGCATGATCCACCGAACCGTCTGAATTTCCGGTGAATCCAAGCGCCAGCCTTCCAAGAAGACGGCCGGACAAAGAGAACGGTCGAGCAGTGTCCACGAGGCGATGTTTGCTCATCAAACAGGATATCCGATTAAAATGCCTGAGACGAGAATAAGCAAACTGCTCCGAAAATAACCCGTTTCCGCCAGCTATTAACCCCAGGACCTCTCCCTCCCTCCCTCCAGCTCTCCCTCTCTCTCGCAGCTCTCGACCAACCCTACGCCTATCTAAATTACTCTTTACTTGTTTTTTCTTCTTCGGTTACAAATCATAAGTCGCTCTTACTTCGGATAACGCATTGTCTAATTGATTTGATGGGCTTTGAAGAGCGAGTTATTTTTACAGAAGTGGTCGTAAGGTCGCTGTTCTCGAATTCATCCGAACGATGGTTCGCGTCGACCATGCGCGCTCGAGACGATGGTTGCGTCTCCGGTGCAGTTTTTGCGACGGTGACGTTCGAACGCGTGCCAGCTACGTCTCGAGAAGCCAAAAGCTCGGGCAAAAATTCAGCATGCGCGCGGAACCCTTTTTCACGCTTCGACGTTCGGGAACCGGGAAAGAAATTTCCTCGCTGTCATCGAGGAGGCGCGTTGCGATCGCGGGACGGGAAAGATGCGGAGACGGCGGTGGCAGGTTCCATCGAAAAGGCATGCAAACGGTGAAAGGCGGTAAAATTTCACTCCTCGATTCGTTTGAGAATTCCCTCCGCCTCTCGCTGAACGGAGGCGTTTATATGCCGATTTCGCGCGGTTCAGACCGAACCGAGAAAAGTTTCACGTCAACAACGGGGACTGGTTTGGCTTCGCTTTTTAATCCACTCGATCTTCTCTGACCGACCACCGTGCACGGAATCTAGGTTTCTAGAGCTGAGACGAACACGGCCGCGACAGGGTTGACGGAACAAACAGCCCTATCCGCTTTCGTTCCTAATCGATCCAACTCGATGCACGAGAAAAGTGCTCTCGACCGGGTTTCATAGAAAATACTGACGTTAAATAAAAAGCGAAACAACCAGACGCTTATCTCTTCGTGGTTCTGGGGTAAGTGCTTGGCTGCGCTCAATAATCCTCTTATCAAAAGGCATCGTCACCTTCTCTCCTTCGTGGCCAGATTCTTTCAGAACGGTGCTCCTGTAGTTCGAGGGCTGTAGAACGTTCGGTTGCTGTCAACCACGAGCTACAAACTCTCACACGCTTTCGAACGATCGCTTCTATGACACCGGATAGCTACCGTAGGGTGTAAGAGATACAGTGGAGCTTTGGGAGCACCCCCGACCGTATTGTCTGCTGCTACCCTTGTGGGAAAACTTTGCTCCAATTCACTTTCTGGGGTGCGCTAAACGGTGTCCCACTTTTATCAGCGTTTCGTTTAATATTTCTGAATATACAATCGATATACATATCGCAGGAGCGCCGACATCGTTTCCACGCAGAAAGCGGCGTTCGGTCGTCGAAGCATAGCTGCGTGGAGACGGGCAGCGCTGACAATCACACGACTGACCATTTTTCAGAATTTCCGTGCGCCGCATGCAAGATGCGACGCGTGCATCGATATTCGAGGGTGTTGTCCAAAACATTCGCTGTCTCTCTTCCATCAAGTATAAGCGTGACTCCGAGTTATCAGCAGCCGTGAATGATTCCTCAAACATCCGTCTCGTGTTTAAATCTTGGCTACAAATCCTTCGACGGCGGAACAGCTCAGCGCTATCTGGCCCGTGCGTTGTATACGTAAAAAATGATAATGTTTAGCGAGATAAAAAGCGATAGGCGTCGCGACAGCCACGCGATGCCAATGGTTCGCGCACCGAATTGTCTGAAGCGAGCAAAGCGTGCGATCGAAGGTGATCGCGCCCACGTGGCGCTTTCGAGGCTGCCTTTTAACGGCATTTCCTCTGAAACGACCGCTCTCTCGTCGGCCCGTACCCATTATTTGCGATGACACAATAACAACAACAACGACGACGACAAAGGCCGACGCTTACGCAAGGCCGCGTGGAAGGTAAGAGGCGAGGCGAGTCGATCGAGGGAATATCAGCGATTCGTTGGCGCGACTCTATCATTCGAAATTGCCGGGCTGCTCTCTCCCACCGCCATCGCCGCAACCACCACCACCGGCACGAGCTCGAGCCTTTAAAGAGAACACGGCCGCTCGAAACGAAAGGGGAACCGATCGCGAAGAAACTTGGAAGTTGCGCGATATTTCTTTTGCAATGGAAATAGAGTCGAGGCGGAGCGGAGCGGAACGGTCGAATCGGCGCCACGTCTGCGACGTTCACCGAGAGAAAACCGAACGTGATCGAGCTGCAGAGACTGCGCTCTCGCCTCCCGAGCGATTTCCGCGTCCACGTTCATCGGCCGACTCCGATATGCGTTCAAACGGTCGCGATCCTACTCTTTTTGCTGCTCGAATCCTGACGTACGGAAACACGGAAGAATCGGCCGTTATTTCGCTCGACCGAGCGTTAAACGGTCATTAAGGGATAGCGGGGCTAGTTCGCGCCCGGGAGAACGTCGTTAACACGATACGCGCAAATGTGTAGCATTAAGCAGCGGCCAGCTAGTTATTATCGAGACAGAAACTCGCGAGCTACAGGCTCGCGATAGTTGCATCAGAGACAAGTTAAACGACGTTCCTTCTCATTGAGCACGATCGCGGCCGGGCGTTGGATCAAGAGTCGCGGGAACGGCGAAGGGATCCGGGATGGAAGAAGGAGCGGCGTCGAAGGTCGACCCTTCGTGGGCGAAACTTCGAAGCGTTTAAGTTGCTCGTTTCACGCGTGATTATTATTCTTTTCGGAGACTCACCGAGAAGGAAGCAGCAGCAAATATCGAAACAGCGCGTGTCCACGCGTCTTACCTGAGACAAAAGAAAAGCGTATCTTCGGCAGGAGATATCCGTGCGCGGCCACCGAGGAAAAAGTGAAAACCGCGGGACAGGTGCGTACGAGGTGAAAAGATCGCGAGACTCGGGTGATGGAAAACGTTTGGTCGATTCGCGGTACCGACGACGCGTCGAATAATTACACGGAATCGTAATTATCGGAGTGCGTGGAATCGGAGGAAAAGACCGTGCAGCCCACGCGATTGTTTCACGGCATTCAGGTCATCGCAACCGGCCATCCCACGTGAAAATAATCCGTGGACGCGTGGAAGTTCGACGGCATCGCCTACGGATCGACGAACGTCCGAAAAAACGATCGCCGGTCGAGAGAAGGCGAGAATTTCCACGTGGCTAGAACAGTTTCACGCGAAAACGAGGTTGCGCGTTAATGTATGCAAAAGCATCGGTCGAGCTATCGGAAGAGGAAACGGGAAGATCGTTCGATTTCGAGGAAGGAGTCGTGTCGAGGCGAGAAACGAGGACACGTCCCAGGCTCGTGAACGAGAACGCCGAAGCGTGCGGCTTACGAACGAGGAAGCGACAGTTAGGCGGTCGGTGTCATCGTCTTCGAAGACCTCTCGCGTTAACGGGTCGAATGCTCGCTTCCGATCTACTTTCGTCAATCGACTGGCCTAGCTCCACCGCGCGTCGAGTTCCCTCTCCTTTTGTCCAGCAATTTCGCGGTGCCCGTCCGTTCGCGACGAGGCTGAAGCGAATCGATGCGAGAACGAGGCACATGTTTCAGCGAAATCATTTTTGCGAAACAGCGCCGAGTCTGACGATCCGCCGACCGAAGCTACAGCAGGAAATCGTTTTGGCGTCAAGATTGCAAAGAGGACCACGAAAATTAGCGATCGCAAGCGGAGATATCGGACCGAGCCTTCCGAGCGGCGTGCTGCGCCACGCCGCGCCGGTCAGCGTGATTTCCTGAGGGAAAAAAATTGGTGGACGTGGGTCGAAAAGCTACCGTTACGGCCCTGCCAATATCTCTCGCTATGCAGCAATAAACGAAGAGGGCGATAAATCGAGCGGAATAACCGGCCACACCTGTGCACGCTATAGACGCTAGGTGGGCACGTAAAAGCGTCTCGAGCGCGATACCCGCGTTCGGACGATTTACTTCTGCAAAACTGTATTTTACGTGCAGACGACACGCGGACACCCCCTCGATCACAATTCCGGCAACCTCCCGTGGCTATAGTTTCAGAAACGGTTTCAGGGAAATACAAATAAAATCCGCCACCCTCTGACAGCCGCGACGCGGCCCACTCGTCCGGGATCGAGCATTCATTTCCTTGGAGTTTGACACGTCCTTTCTCTTGGAATGCGGTGTACTTACGACGGAATGTCATATACCGTGTCACGGTAGCAGGCAGCGCAGGTGTGACTGTAATTTTTACGTTTCACCTTACATTCTTCCCGAGAAAAGAACACCGGCGTTCGTGTCGCGTCGACATTTTTCTGCCGGTCCGTGAGCACGCTTCTACATTCTATGGAGCAGATTTTTCCCGTTCGGGTCGCGTGCAGCTTTTCGAAGGGAAGGGAAGCGAAGCGGCCTTTGGGATTAGATAGCGGAGTCGAGGAAATGATGCGTGCGTGCGTGCGAAAGAACAGAAGAACGTTGCGTGCGAGAAACGCGCGCCCGGTTCGTCAGCTGTCAGTCCTCGCAGCGAAGAATGTGCGTGTCGAGGGGAACGAATTCTCGAGTTTCAGCTGACGAGGACTGTTCCTGTTGCCAAGCTGCAACCTCGTGCAAACTTTTCACGCCGTACCCCTTTCCGGTCGATATTGCGAAAATCACTGCAACCGATTCCAAATATAGAATTCGTCGGCGGCTGCTTTGTACGGCGCGGCACTCCGCTTCGAATCATGAAATCGTGGAAACTTTTCGATCGCCTCTCGGTTCGTGAATATTTCCTGCTCTTCCGCCTTTCCTCACCGGAAGCTTTGATTTTTTCGTGACTCAACCTTGCCGGATTTTCGATAGCGAGATTTAATCGGGCCGCGTGAGTTACGCGCTCACGCGCGCGACTTTCACACGGCTGACGTCATAGGCGTAACGCGTCCAACGAAGCATCGTCGAACGCGCTCCGGCGCGGCGCTTCGTTATCGTTCGCAAGGTGCGTACGTCATCGGTCTAGTCATAGGCTTCCACGAATTCATCCGCCCTACATACTTGCATCGTTACGAGTTTCTCGGCCAACTCGGGTAATCCCGTAGGACAATTCGGTGGGCTCTGAAGAAGCGACGGGCCATTTAGACCGCATACCGGTCTCGAACGATGCAGCAGACCAAATTGTCGGGAGGATCGAATCGTTCCCGATCGATTGACCCGCATCGCGTTACGAGCAAGGGCCTGCAGCTGGCCCTGCTGTTTACAGGCGCGTACCTACCTTGCATCGTATACCATCGAATCTGGGACAGAGAGACAGGGACAGAGGGAGAGAGAGAGAGAGAGAGAGAGAGAGAGAGAGAGAGAGAGAGAGAGCGAGAGGGGGGGACATACCGCCGGTAAAGCGATATCGATCGCGGTAAGTGGCTCGAGGGGCACCGAGTCGCCCTTGGGATTCCTGCGAGCGTGGGTGATCGCCTTTTTTCTTGCAACGATCGCGATATTCTAGTTCGAACGGTGGCGGATACGAGCTGTTTCATTCCTATGGCTAGTCAGCGTCTTCCTCGCGAGGGCTCGGCATCTCGAGGCGAGCGACGCGGCGTTCTTGGAATCGACGTATCGCCTTGAAAACGAGCGAATAGTAGGTTGCGGAGACGAGTCTATCGGCTGGTAATAAACGTTTTTGCGCGATAGTCACACGTTTCTCTGATATCTCAGTTGTTGTTGGTTGGTCGAGCGACGAAGATGCTCGGCCAATCTGGAAAATTGATTCCAGTGACCGACCGCTCGGAGGGGACCGATTTCGCTGAATCCGGCGATAATCCATGATTGCGGAGGAGGTGTCTGGTTGTCGCTGGTCAAGGATAAATCACCGGCGCACCGCCGTGCCCTCGGCTTCGCACCCTCTTTATCGCGGGGGTAGGTGCATCGAATGGGAGTCGGAGAATCGATTAGAAAGCTTGAAATTGCCAGTGACTCATCGCGAGCAGCTGGTTATCCTGGCATGCATCGCGCGGCCACGTACTCCGCGCGACCAGACGCAACGAGAGACGTCTGGATACGATTAATCGGTTTACTCCGGAAAATCAGATATCTGCTTACTTAGGCGCTTAAGAATAATGGGCCTTTCGTGTACGCGATACGAGAAGCGAATCGAGACAGGGGTGGATATCCACGTACCTTGCGACACGATAGAAAATGCGGGCAAGGTTATTCCCTTTCCAATGCACGCCACAATGGACACGCGGAACCGCAAGCAGCAACACCGTCGTCGACCACACATACGCATCGTCCGCTCTCGAAGTAGGACGCGCGATCGAGCGGGATACCTAGACACCGACTCGCTTTCGAACGATTTCTGGACGAGGCGCTTTGCAAAACGTGTTCGCGTACGTTTCTACCGGCTCGACGCGATGGCTCGCATCGACGGAGAGAGCAACGAGCACCTCGCCGAACAATAGAAAGCGAAATCGAGAAAGAAACGCGTATCGAGGATGGTCGAATCCGCGCGCGTATCGTTCCCCTCGATCACAGTTTCATCTTTAGACGCCGCAGCGCGCGCAAGGACAAGGTTCCCTATCTGTTCGATCGCTGCCTCGATACAAGAACGCCTCTCGATCGATTTTTCGATTCGAAGACGAGTTCTTCGAATGCTTTTTCTGCGTGGAAAGAAACGAAACGAAACGGCGCAGCACGGCGGTCGAATGGTATCGTCGTTCTCGTCGCTCGCTCGCTCGACTTGCCCGACCTTCACCCGGCTACCGTCGCCATTATGCTCGTTACACACCGGTCGCGGTTGTAATTTACGGTTAACCGAACGGAAACCGAAGGGGAGCGACCGCGTTGTTGTAACGAGGTCGTCGCGTATAGGGTCTTAACGAACGAACCACGATTCTCTTTCTCTTTCTCTTTATCCATCTCCTTTTTTTCTTTGCTTGCACCGATATCGTTCGCGCAAATTCGTTGCGTCCTCTTCGGAGAACTTAGCAACGCGTCATCGTCGAAAAATCGGGGTTTTGCTCGATCGTATCGTTTACGATGTCTCGCTGCGAGACACGCGTTGAAAACGAAAGGAAAACCGCCAGGAACGAGCGAATCGTCGCATCGGAGAAAAAGACGACGAAAACGAAGGGGACCCGAGTATCGTCCAGCGTAATAGGCATGAATGGAACTGCTGGCAAAAGTACACTTTATCCTCGGCTAAAAGAGCTCGCAGAGGAACAAAGAAAGGGCGCGCGTGGGCGTTGAACGGAGCACGGAAGAGCTGGTAATCTGATTTCCGAGGATACGACTCGTTTCATGAAACCGAGAGCCGATCCACGTTATCGCAACGAGAAAAATGGCGCGGAGACCCGGTCGAACTCGCCCATCCCGAATCAGACAAACATTCGAAAATGCTTCGCCCACGCGATCGAACTCTCGACATTTTCCTCCTTCGCGGCGGCAACGATAAAATCGGGTCTGAAACGCGTTCCCAGGGGACGACGATCGAACGAGAAGCCACGAAAAGCGTTGAGATCGTGACGGGCCAAAAGTGTTCTGGCTGCGGGAGAAGATCGTGACCCATAGATCATCGCAATCGCGAACGATCCGTTTGCCCCCCGAGTCTGTGTCGTAATATCTCGACGACTGTACCTCCGCCTCCGGTACCGGTTCCCCGCTCGTGATCGATCTCGATCCATAGATCATTCCACCGCGACGTTTCTCGCTCGACTCCGATTCCCTGATTTTCCCCGCTGGCCGCCAGCAGATATTCCCGCGATTTTGATCGATAACGTCCTCCCGCGATCTCGATCTAGAAATCGAACGACATCTTTCCAGAGTAGGTACGTGTGCTCTCTCGGGCCCGTTCGCGATCGAACAGCCGGCCGAAAGAAAATGATCGCGACAGCTGCGCTTGCGGCCCGTTCTTTTGTAAGGAGCACGCAGCCTGTCTAAATACGGCCCCGGCCGGTGCGCAACGATCGCTGGAAATTCAAGTTATTTCTCAAGAGTCAACGCGAGTCCGGGTGGCTTCCCGAGACTCGTGCAACACCGTCGAAAGGGAGGGAACACGGAGTTATCGATCGGATGAGCGAACGGGCCGGTGAACGAGCAACGATCACGGCGACCTTGAGAAGAAGGGAACGTTTGTTCGACGATGCAGCATACCATCGTATTTTCTCACCCGTGAAGATCGAGCCACCGCGCATTTTTTTCTCGCTGCGAGAGAGACAGAGTTCTCGACGATGCAGAGGAGATGGTCGTGGCGACCGTTCCGATCGACCGACCCGATAAATATAATTAAGGCGACGGGAAGCTGAAGAGCCCTCGACACGGAACGCCACGGCCGCTTTATCGTCCGCTGTATCTGTATCGGCGATAATCGGCGTCATCGCGCGGATACGATGTTAATAAGATGAACCTCGAGCAGTCACGACGACCGCCTCTCGCATACCCCGAGACCAAATTGCCAACCTCTTGCCACCGTTTCCGTGAAAACAGGAAATTCCTCTTCTGTCGAGGACACGGAGCGTTACCATTCGAGCTCAGGCCCGCGCGTCCTTCCCGTTCAAAGAGCAGCATTGTTATGTTAAGCGAAAGACGCGGCACGGAGGCATGGGAGCATCCTGGAATGCAAGGGACAGAGCAATGGAAGCAAGGGGGGAACAGCTGTTGCTCGCCTGGATGCAGCTGCGCGACGAAACCTTGTCTCGGGGGTTACTCGAAGAAAATTCTTCAAAATTCGAGGCTGAAGCGAACGGAAATCTGTCGGATGGATCGGAGGAGGACGGGATGGGTTCGGGTCGAAATCCAATGGATGGAAAAAATCTTTTACGAGCCTCGACAAGAGATCCGTCTGCTCGTAATCTCGTCTTCTGTAATCGATATTATCTCGGAGAGTGGATATCCTATTTTCGAGATTTCTATGCGGCGTAAAAAGTGAAACGCACCGAGAGTGGCGCGTGTCGAGAACACGGCGTCCTTAACCGCCGCGAACAAAGGCCACGGAATACGATAAACCGGATACGCGTGATCTTTTTGCGGGCAGACGCGGCGATGCACCCTGAGATATCTCGTTTTCCCCCCTCGGCGGCGGAAGGTCATCGACGACCGGATCGCGATGCAACAAGTAGGCTGTCGCACTAATTGCAGGTGCCGTTACCGTTACTTTCCAGCTGGCATGCCCGTTTCTGTCTCCGACCGGACCGTTCTCCTCCATCAACCCAACCGGACCATCGAGTTTTCCTTCGCGATTCCACCGCTGCGTCCTTCGCTCGACAGATTTACGAAATTGCCACCGTGCGCGCTCCAATTCCTCTGCGGCAAACACCTGACTGCAGCGAACGCGCCCGGCTCATGGCGTACCGATCCAATCCGATCGAACAGCAACGACGATTCCGTTTCCAGGCAAATCGCGCGCGACCCTCTCGGTTGGCAAACACGTTGCAGCCTAGCCGCCTGTTATAAGGGTATAAATATCGAGTGGCAAGTGCATAGCGAACGGTCTCTGCATACTCTGTCCGGCCACGAGCTATTTTCAACCCACGCTAAACTCTCTCTCGCTCTCCGCTGCTTTGCTCGTCCCCCACTTGTCTCCTCCGTGTATTCTAAGACGCGACCCGATACCATAAAAAGCACCTGCCCGTTCCCTCCACCGCCGAATATCCGTCACCGCGGGCGAATTTCTTTGAATTTCAAACGACCGCTCATCGCACCGCGATCCGGGATAAGTTGCGCGGCGCATTTGCATAGCGCGACATACGTTGCCACCTGACGATTCAATGACACCGGGGAAATCCGTTACACCTGCCCACAGACTTGGTCGTCAGCCTCGCACACCGTGTCGTTTCGCACGGAAATTCGTTCACCGGGCGAACGTTGTTCAAAGATGAACACGCGCGGCGTGCCGTCGCGGCTCGCGGGATTCCAGCGTGCGCGAGAATTCCGTTCGCTTTCCGTGAGTCACGTTCTTGGAATGAATTTGTCCGAAAGCACGACACGTAGCGGCACTTCTCTCGCGAGCATGTTCCTCCGACCGACGAAACGGTGTTTGCACGAGAAAATACCGTAGACGTGATTCACGAAAACCGTGTTTGCACATTCTGGGACGAAGCGCGGAAATGCCGGAGAGCACGTTCAGGACGAGCGGAGCATCGTCGTAGAGTGTCGGGACCGACGACTCCTTGATAACCATGGCCTGACTCATCTCGAGAGTTCGGAGAAGAAAAAAGGAGGCGAAAACCGACGATACGGGCTCGCCGGGACCTTGGCGATGACCTACGTCAAACCGAAGAGATCGCGTTATCGGTCCGAACAACGGAGTTTCGTCTCTCTTCGTTTCGAAACGTAATTGTTGGTCAAAGGTACGAGGAGCTCCGAAGCAAAAGTAAATCGACGGTAAATGCCAAGACCGTGACGAATCGAAACAACATCGGAGCGAGCGGCGACGGCGAATGTTGCAGGCGATAAAGCGGCTCGCAGACGCCGAGAGTCGAGAGTCGAGACCAAGTATCGATTACGAACGCAGAATCTCTTAATTGGTAGGAACGGAATGGAGCGCGCGCGTTTGCTCGAGTTTATTTACATTCGCGAATAACGCCCCGTGCGCCGATACAGCCATAATATTTATACCGAGTCCCCTTTCTTACGGACGTTTATGGCGTCGCTCTGACGATTCCTGGGGCTCGATCCTCGAACCACGCTCGAACGCGCCGATTCTGGTCGCCGATCGAACGGAGGAAAGGTCGATGGAAATCGCGCCAGTGGAAAAAGACTCTGTCTGCCCGCGATGCCCCTTTGCATAGAATTCCCTGGAAAGCGTTACGCAACCGCGACTTTTTCAACGAATATCGCGCGACGGTTGTTTGCATTCCTCGGCTTAATAACACGTCCGAGGTTGCGAATGCGACGCAGTTGCTCAAACAATCTGAAACGTCGTTTCCTCGAACCGCACGTACACGCAATTAATATCAATTTGTTCGCCCTTGGCCAGGATAGCCGTGAGATCGATATCGACCACGGTCACGAACAGAATTCCCTATCTACGCGCGTAACGATTCGCCAGGCCTTTTCGATCATCCGACTCGTTTCAACGAAACGTGATTTTCGGCGCACGCTGCCTTCTTCCCCTGTGGATCGCGAGGCTTCGCATTTGCACGTCGAAACGATATGCTGGGCGGCGGGCATGCTTCTTCCACCGAAACTCGTATAAACCTCGAGCGAGGCAGGTGTGTTTAGCGAGCAGCTGTCTCGCGGACGCTGCTGACGCCAAGCCCAACGACATACCGATCGACGGCTGCATAAATCTCGTTGCAACAGTTAACGCCTCGGAGAAATATCTCGATCGTATACGGAAATCCTAATGGCGTATCTTTGCGAAAGAAATACGGTTAACGCTCCACTCGATGATAAATATTAATGCGGCGACGGCGGCGGATCAGCGGCTTACGGCGATAGCCTCTTGTCGGTCGAAAATCGTGCGAATTAAGTACGTTCTGCCGCAATGTCTGCAATCGATATCGAATCCAGCGGCTGGCTTACGTGCAAGCAACGCGAACGTTCGCCGTATCGTGCAATGGCAACAAACACGCTGCTCTCTGGCCTACATTATAGCAAAGAGAATATCGTCCGCGAGCCTCGCTGCCTACTTTCAGCGATCGCCGAACAACAGAGCAGGAAAAGGGTTGGCGATACACTCGGAATGGTCCTGATCAAGATCTTGCGCTCAATGTTCCGATACACAGTTTATAGTTTATTGAATAGCGGGGACAATGCGACAGCAGGGGCGCAGTAGGAACGATGGACGGTAACGATAGTGGCTCGCGTAAGCGGCAGACGATCATATTCTCTCCACCTGCCCAAATGCAACCCAATCACGCTACGAGTTTTCTCAGGTTACGCTCGATCACGCCCGCGTACACAGCGCCCGCAAAACTCGCTGCCACAAAAGGAGCGTGAATGGAAATGGCGTTGGAACGAGTCGGGGATGAATGCGCGATTCTACGTGACCCTAATGCGATCTCGACGATTTTTGACTACACCTACCGCCGCTCCAAACAACCGCGCGAAAGGAGAACGAGGGGAACTAGAAAAAGCGTATCGTAAAAAACTGTTAGGAGAACACAATAATGCTGGTTGCGCGCGCGTCCTTGCGCGAAACGCGCGTTCCAAATAAAACTTTTACTTTCGCAATGGAATTCGATCGAGCCCGCGTCCTTCGTGGCTAGTTGAGTTGCTCCGAAAGAAATTCTGTAAACAACCACTACGCGCGGACTGCACACGCGCCAGGTTGTTGCGCGATTTCGCTGAATCTTACCGCGAGTTCGAACGATTTTTCTTCCGTGAATCGTGATTGCTCTTTCGAGCGGCGGTCGGTTCGGTCGAGAGGCATGCATCGATCCGAGGCGAGAGATTATTAATATTAGAAGCGAAGGAACTGTGCCGCGCGGTGGTCGAGCGACCCGATTCGAGGATTTCTCCTCGGCGGTTTCTTACGATCGACGAGTCATTCAGGACAGAAGCGTGTTCACAGATGGTCCTCGACCTTGCACAGTTTCGGAGGAACGTTTCCAGTCGTGTTCACGATCTTCTCGCTTCCTCCCTTCCACCTCCCGACGCTGAGAACCAACGGACTTCTCGAGAAGAGAAAGAGCGAGCCAGAGAGAAAGAGAGAGGTGAAGAGACGCCGCCAGTAGACCGAGGTCGTAAAAGAGTATCGGCGCGCAAAGTTTCGACCTCGATCTCGCGGTAGGGGCACTTTCTTTCTCCGGAAGGGTCCAGCTAAGGGTGCCCCAAGCCCTAACCGAATGGACCCTTTTTTTTCCTCCCTCGAACTCTATTTCCAATGTTTTTACGCATCATCTGCGAACACGCCGAGTCGCGAGTATGTAGCTCGATGGCACCGAAGCCAGAGACCTGGCTGCAGCGCGAATCAAAACGAAGAAGGTAGAGACAAGGATCGAAGAGCGGAGTTAATGATAGACGAAGTTTATTAGAGTAAATAAAGAACGGCGAATCGGTGTGGATCGGCGACCTCACGAGGTCGCGGTGTCCCGTGTCGGAAGCGGTAACCTCGTTACACAAAGAGAGCGAGAGATAGGATGTCGGGTAGGCTAGGCGAGGCGAGGTGAGGCGATGCGATGCGGTGCGATGCGATACGAGGCGAAGCGGAGAGAACAGAATATGGAAGAGTATAGAGCAGAGCGGAGCGGAGAAGAAAAGAGAAAAGAGACGAGAGAAGAGAGAAGAAGTCGATGCAAGTTACCGTGCGAAAGGTTGTTCCTCGACCTCGTACAGCTCCTCGAGGGTCTGTTTGGAGAGTAGCCTCTCGAGTCTCTGGGGCGTGGGAGCGAGATGCCCTGGGATGCTGGTAGTCTCGAACAGGCTGTCCGCCGTCATGGCCGCTGCCGGGTCGACGGTGCGTCAACAACTGGACGAAGAAGAAACGTGCAGGATAATCCAAGGGTTAGGGTTTCCTTCGGGCCGTACGTGAAGATGCGCGACGACCGCGAGTAGACGGTCGCCTACGAGTCACACAAGCAGACTACGATTTTCACTCAATAGCGATATACGATATCACAGCCAACGGTAGATTCTAGTCGCGTACAAACAGTATCCGTGTGTTTGTGTGTATGCACCGAACGAAAAGAAAAAAGCGAAGGTGTTTTCCGGTTCGGTCACTGCGCTCGCACGAGCTGTTCGCTTCGTTTACTCGTTTCGACGACGCGACGGCGAACGAATCACCGCGTCACTGCCGCGGTTCCCCGCACGCATCTCCGAATTCGCAAAAAATCCTGCCGTGCGCTCGGTGTCGAAGCCACGAGGAGTTCCCTGGTGCACGCACCGTTCGCGATACGAGGCACGCGCTCCTATCGTGCGAGCCTTATCACGCGCCAACGTTCCTCGCGACGGTTCACCAACAATTGAACCTTCCGCCGCGCCGACCCGCGATCCCCACTCTTTCTCTCTCTCCATTCTCCAGCTATCTTCGACCTAGAAGGGGAAACGACTCCCCTCTCGTGCCTCGGTGACAGTACCGAACCGACACGAACCGCTCCGAAGCTTCACGAGCCGAACCACGCGAACGCAAAAGAGATGCAAGTGCATCGTTCCTCCGGCCCTCTCTCTTTCTCCACCCTGCACCGTA
Organism: Macropis europaea; assembly: GCA_916610135.2. NCBI lineage: Eukaryota > Metazoa > Arthropoda > Insecta > Hymenoptera > Melittidae > Macropis > Macropis europaea. Next base: position 27,709,296 of record OU744344.1, read on the forward strand.
CGCCTCTTTTTCCACCGCGAGCTGCTCTCTCGCCTTCTCGTCCACCGATTGTCGAAGCTGTTATTATCAGTAAATAATAACCGGCGACGCGTTTCGGTAACGAGAGCTCGGAATGCCGAGCTGTTCCAATTTTGCGGGCCGCCGCTGCCTGGAGATTTCAATGCCGCGCTTTTCGGACAGAACGCGCGCGGAGCTCGATTTTTCTCTGCTGACCGTTCTATCCGCCTTCTATCCGACGAGACGTCCTTTTGCAACGATTCGAACTTCGCCACCGAAAAACGCTGTCGAAGACGGGGCCTCTCCGTTTTACGAACGGATCACGGTCGCTGGAGTAAACGGAACTTACCTTGGATCATCGAGAGAACGCGGAGAGGCAGGAGGCTTGTAAAGCGTGCCAGGATCTTGTCAACCAGCGTGCATGATTATGGCGACCGAGCATGAATAATTGAATGCATAATTCATCGATTTTGCGGCGAAAGAGCGGCGGCAGCGTTACCAGCGAACCGAACAGAGAGAGATTGAGAGAGGAGTGGGGTCGCGATCGCAGCTACGCGAGCCTCTGCATTACAGATCTCCTAATAAGTCTGTGCAGCTTCCAATGCCAAGATAAATCAGCTGATCTCGATAAGGATAACCGTTGTCTCGACGCTGCAACTGTGACGCGAATATCCCCGTTTCGAGTCCACGCAATAGTTTTCGGCCGAATCGATGAATGAACGAACGACGCTCGTTAGCGTCGCCGGAGTGGACGATCCACCCGCAAACCGAAAAACAGAATCGACGATCGGTAGAATAGGTTCCATGGAGAAAACACGTAACATCCTATTGGGAAATTTGACGGGTCGACGAAGAATTTCTCAGACGCGTTTCTTAATAGGTTCTTGCGAAACTACCGGACGAGTTTCGTAATCGAATTATCTTGCGCTTCCGACCGGCGTGGCCGTCGCAATTAATGCACGCCGTCCAGATAATATTTCCGTTCGAGTGAAATTGATTCGTAAAATACAAGCCCCGAGATGCGTCGGGAATACCTGCTGATACCAGAACCAAGTAGGTTACAGATAGCGGAGAAGCGAGTTTGCGCCGGTTAATAGACTTTCGGTGGCAGGAGCTGGTTTCCCGAGACTTATCTAAATCCCTCGGCAGCTTGACCACCCATTCCGAACCAGATCTCGCGGCCTTTTTCCACGAAGTCACGGCGATCGAACAGGGGCAACCGTATTCGGCGATAGAGCTCCGATAATGCGTTCTACGATACGCAGAGGCGTGCGCGTGTCGAGATAACTATGCTCCTCTCCCTGCTTCGTCGAGGATATTTGCAAATTGGTTTGTTTCGACCGGGCCGTTTTGATTTTGGAAAGGCGTTGCACGAAGGTGGACACGCGCGCAAACGATTTCGACGTGGCAACGTTCGCTGACAATGAGGAAACAACGAGGATACGCGCCGCGGCGTACAGCTGGCCGATGATGCGCGGCTGATTCATCGACCGACCGAGGAATCTACGTATACAACCAGTTTTCTAGGATAGCGGTCGTAATCGATGGTCCTGTAGGTCGTATCGTCCAACTTTTCCTCCTCGTCGCTGATTTCACGGACACTCGCGAGTCCATTGATACAGCCGGCGACGTTCTGTCCGGAGGATGATCAGCTTCGAGCAGAAATTGGCGCGACGAACGTGGAAAGGAGACAACGATTGCGTGTGTCGCTGATCCATCGTGATCCCCGCGTTTCGTTAACGATCTTGGAACGAAACGCGTTCCTAGATGAAAGCGCGATCGGCGGAGCCCGATCTATTGTATCCCCTAATTCATCGCGCCGTTTTCTCAGGGGATAATTATTTGACTCGCGATCTCACGGGAAAGGACAACGAACCCGCTCGTCGTGCGTTTCCTGTCGCTCGACGGATTCTCGGTGACGTGACGGGCGTCGAGTGCTCGAAGAGGGTCCATTTTCACCGGCTCAGGTCCGTTTTCGTGAACAGATGTCGATCGTCCGAGGACGCAGCTTCCTTCGAGATGGATGGAACGACGAGGAGAGGAGAGGCGAGCGGGGGCTCCCGGTAACTTTCCCTCCTACGCATCGGAGAGGAAAGGAGAGAAGGGAGAAGAAGGCAGTGGCATGCGAGAGAGCCTTTCTAATCCGTCGAACGAGTCGATGTTTTCGTGGCAGCTAGTAGATGGTAACGGAGTGCTGCCTACCAGAAGGGGCAAGGACGGCCGAGGCCGCCAACATGGCAGGAAGTCGAGCCGAAGGAAGAAAGAAAGAATGCAAGAAAGAAAGAAAGAGAGAAAGACAGAGAGGAAACCGATCGACGAACCAACGCCGACGACCGGTCGTTCGATCATCCTTCTGCGTGCGCTGCGCAACCCTGCGTTCGCGCGGAACTAACCAAACAAACCAGAAACACGTGGAAAAAGTTTCTCGGAGATAGTCGCTCGAACGTTTGCCTCGAACAAAAGAAATCTGGGGGCAAGGTAGATAATTTTTATCGGTGGAAGCAGTAGTCCGGAAAACGGAAGCCCTTTTCGAGGGACTCGATCTCCCTCGCGTGACTGAAATCTTCATGAAACGGACGATCGTTGCGGGTGGAAGATTTAAAGCTACGCGACGCGAAGGAGGGGTCCGCCGTCCTTTCCCACGTGCCTGTTTCTTTCGAAAGAGTTCAAGAGCATGCTGAGACATTGTAGGCAAACAAGGATATTATAATTTGGAGCAAAGGATAGATACGTTCCTCGGCACCCGTTACCGAACGGCCCAGATTCCTGGCACACATTATTATCGCTTATCACGAAGATTGGCTGCGGATGCAGGCCATGCGTTCCTTCCGATCTGCCATTCGTTCGACGCGTTTTTCGCGGGGATCAGATAGTCGGTGCAGCCAGTTTCTCCGACGCTCGACAGAGTGAATTCGTTCTTGCGATAATCCGGTCGACTAATTCGCCTCGATGCACGCCGCAAGAATCGGCTATTAATGCGCGGGAAACCAAAGATGACGGGAGCTTTCACGGTCGTTTGAAAAGAGCTGGCTTCTCTTCGCCGGACGATCACGGGATCTTTGTTCCATCCTGTGTTCGACGTTCCCCGCGTGCAGCTTCCTTTTCGGATTTGCACGGCCCGATAAGAATCCAGATGCCAGAACATTGTTCGCCGACCAGTCCTTTTAAAAGCCCGTGTTTGTCGAGCCAACGATCTTCCGTGATCTCCGGCGTAGATCGGAACGCCGCGTTTCCGAGGAAAGTAGACAGCAATTTGTCCTTGTCCGCGTAGATAAGGGGAGGATGACGCTCGTCGAGAACCTCTGCACGCTCGGGAGTCGAGGGAGACCCCTTCACAAAAAAGGAACGAAAGATGGAAAACGCGTGATCGGCCCGTGTATTTTCGACAGCCTCGTCATCGCGGCCCATCGCCTCAAGGACGAACTTGTAATTTTCTTTTAAACGTTGGAACAGATAAACGGAGCATCGAATGGACGCGCGGCTTTCGTGCTTCCCCGAAGAATGACGAATCGCAAACACGCATCCCCGATCCTGCTTTCGGCGACTCTGCAAAAGGACCGATGCGCCGCGACGCTCTCCAGCTCTTTCCTGAATTTCTCGGCGGATAGTCTGCCGTTCGATTCCGACGGAGGTAAATCGCGCGTACATCTTGCCGAGCTGCAAACGCAGCCGGGATCGATGCGTGTCCGCGTTGCATTTGCGAGCCAGGGGCACGGGCTACCTCCCCACCTTCACGCGACCAGATTTATGCTGCCATTCGTGGCAAAAGTTATTGTTCCCATGGGGCTTTGTGCGTACCCCACGTGTTCGTAAACACTTGAGAAACTCCTGTATATACACGGAACGCGCGCCGTCGACCCGCCGTCGAACAACGATGGCGAAATCTTTTTTCATTTTCTCCATCGCCAACGATCCTCCGACATTTTCGCGCTGCTACTTTTTTCCTCCCGCTGCGCGCAGTCGCCATGCGAGACGGAATTAGTTTTTCCCCTGCAAGGCGCGTCGTCGAAGGTTATCCGTATTCGAGACGTCGTTTGGTCGAAGATGAGATCCGACAGGAAGTTCGTGATTAAAATCTACTTCCGAAGGGAATAAAACTCCTGTGGGAATGTTCGGTTCGATGGGTGTTGCTGGATAAATCGTTCTGGCCGTGCCAGCCTGGCTTAGACTGGATTGAAAGTGTATTGCGTGCAAAGGCTTTCAGGACTCGGACCCTCGCGAGGCGTGGCGAGGCGAGGCGAGGGTGCGACAAGGGAGCAGCGGAGCGATGGAAGTGAACTCGTGCTCGTGCAACCGGATCACAGATGCCTGTTACTCCGATAGCCCTATATTTGTAAATACACGCGCGTGCACGCGTGCCAGAATCCAGGATGAGGGTGACAGTGCGACGACACAAAGGACTCGATCGTATTGTCCGATGACTCGGATGGATTGCACGACCGTTGGTCTGGAAATGGTTGTTCGTACAGCGCAGTGCACGTACGCGCGGAAACATTGAGTGGCCCCCGGGGAATCCGTATCGAAATCATTCGTTCTCATCGACGACAGCCGCTCGGCCGAACTTGCGGTCCGGAAACCTGGGGGAGTCGCGTTAGTTGCGAGCTCGTCTCCGCTGCAGACGCATTCGCCCGAGTTCATTCCAATTACCGCAAATGGACAAAGTTTTCAGCGTCGAGCGTTGCTCGTCCCATCGGAAAATGCGCGGCGTGAGGCGCTTTGTCCGTTTAGTTTCGCTAGAGATCGCGCGACAGACGGAAAGGCAACGCGAGCCGTCATTGAAAAAATGTCTGCCGCGGATGCTCTCGTCTCCTTTGTCGCGCGACACGGCGCATCGTATCTCCTGTCAAAGTCAGGGAAATACGTTTATGCCGATACCTTTGTATCAAAGGCCACCCACCCCGCTTTCGCGACTCTCGCTGGCATACGCGTGCACGTTTGGTCGATACAGGGCGCAGAGGTTATCAAACCGCCTCGAAAGATGCTGAAACGTTCATCGAGATAGAGGACCCTTTGCATCGTGCCATCGGAAATTCGAGAAACTCGAAAATGTGCGGGCGGGCTGAGAGCGACTTCTCCCATCGAACGCAATCTTTTTCTGAGGCGAGTTTGATATCCGCTGAAAATTTCAAAGGATGCTCGAAGCTATTGCGAAATCGCCGTTTATCATTCTTATTCGAACGAAACGACGGACGGTCCCGATGCAACGACAACGTGATTTATTGTTTCGACGAGGAGGAGACGCGTCGTTTCTCCAACGTGCGTCGCAGTTATAGAGTGATGCAACGAAAGAAATCGGTTGAACAATACGCGCGCGTGCGTGCGTAACTCGGGTACGAGTCGCGATTGGATTTAGCGGAAGTGAAACCGTCAACGAAAGATTTATGCCGCGTCGAAGGTCGTAATTGCCATAGCCGGTGGTCGCACGCGTGGGACGAAGCGAATCTTTTTAAAGTTTTCACGTGCGACGAAAGTATTTTTGAGACGGGTTTACCCTTAAAATAGCCGGTGGAAGTAGCGCGTGGAGATATCAGAGAAGGCGGCAGATGTTGTCCGTGCGAATGCACGGACGGTTCGAGGTCGACTGTGTTGGCCGGACAATAAGAGGAGAGCCGTCTGGCGCGGAGTAATCCGTCCCACGTGTCCGTAAGAGGATCCCTCCGCTACCATAATCGCCGGTGTAGTTCAACTCGAGATTACACGAGGCGACACGTTTTCCACTTAACTGTACCGTGTCGCGACTACCGAACATCCAACGTCACGGGACATCCGCGGAACAACGCGAACCTCGAACGAACGAACTCGAGATTCGGTGCTCTCGAATTCACCGCAATGTCCGTACGATCGAAGAGAGTCGAACCTCGACCCACCGGCGCGGCGTTTCGAAGAAGAAGAATTGCCAAACTCGGTGACATCGAGGGCTAATAGCTGTTTGACCGCAGGCCGCCAGAAATTCATCGGCAACCGATTCGTCATCGAGCGTATTCCGAGTAGAGGAACGTCATCGCTTTCGTCGCGCAGGCATCGGTATCCGTTGAGCGAGTCGCTTCTCGGTATACGCGCAGCGAGTTATTATACAGGCCCAATCGATGCAATAGGTTTGTTGCTCGAACACGCGCATGCAAATGTAGCGAACGAGTAGGTTGCGACTCGCGCGTTGTTCGGCTCGATCGACCGTTCGAGCCAATTTCTTGTTTCCCAAGAGACGGGCGAACGCGCAACGCGTGTGGCCTGAAACAAACTGATATTTGCAACGTGATTCGGTGAAAGTCCAATACGCTGTTGCACGTTTCCCGCTGAATCCGACCGACAGAAATACATCGGCGGAATCTGTCGGGTCGTTGAAACGGATCGCAGCGAATTTAGATTTCCTCGGGTGATTTTCTGATCCCGCGTGGAGCTGCGCAGCGGGATCGCGGAGCTGGCCGGGTGGGCTCGGCACTTCCACGCCTGGAGATGCTCGAATGAAACGAGTCATCGGGACAGCTATTCGTAATTTTCTTCGGCGCGATCGACGATCGTTGGAGCTCGTTTCGTGAATCACATGGACTATCTCGAATCGGTGTTCCGAAGCGGAGCGCCGGGATCTCGAAGAGGGTGTCTGCAACGTGTTCTCGATAAGCGGCGCAATCTATTTCCGGCCGCACGAGCCACAGGCGCCAGACATTAGGCATTCCGCGTTTGTCTACGGCTGGTAGCGATCGGTTAGCGGTTAGCGACTCGGTGCAGCTCGCACCGTCGCCCGGCTCGTTTTCCTATTAATTCCGCGCGGCTCGCAAAGGAAGTCGGATATATGGCGCCATGCATCGTCGCGTATATCTCGCGTCTGAATCACCCGCTTTGAGGACGTCGCTTTCTTCGATCCTTGCTTATCCTACGTCTGTTCGCGCGATCGATTCCGTTTGTTGCTGCTTGGCAGAAGCGTTTAGCGCACACGCAAACGGGTTCGATGTTTCCCACGATGGAACGCGGACACTTCCGATAGCGAGACTTCAAAGAGGGAGATTATCCTCGGAATCGACGGCCGTACGATTTAGACGGCCGCGGGTTTCCCTAGCTACCGGTTTCGAACGCATCGTATCGGGAACAGAGAGCGAAAGGGAGAGGGAGAGGGTGAGCGGAGCGGAGCGGAGGAAATTGGAGGCGCAACCTAAATAGGAAGTGCGTCGGGACGCGGCGAACGAGGATCGTGTCATCGAATCGGTGGTCGCGCGTCCACGGCCGCGGTCGCGACGATTTCAGCGGCGGGCAGAATTTGAGCGGACATACTCATCGTCCCACCTAAAATTACGCAAGCGTATTTAGCGAGGTGATTCAACGTAAGGGCCAGAGCCAAAGGAGAGCGAGCTGCCTACTTCTCCAGCTGCCTACCTATACGTGGGCCGAGCGTTGTGCGGGATGCACCGCGACGCGTTGCGACGCGATGCGATGGAAGCCTCGAGAAGACGCGCGCGCGGTGATTCATTCCGTGGACACGCACTCGAGAAACACGACCTAACCGGCGCTCTTCGTCGCCTCTCTCCGCTCTACCCCGCTCCGCGCTGCTGTCCGTTACAGAACCGTTCTATTTCTATTTCGGGCGAACCGCGATGTCCATTCGGTCTGTTTGTCACCGTTAATAGCGAGAGACTCACAATCAGGTCCATGCTCATCCGCCAAACTCCTCACCCTCTCTCCTACAATTTTTTACCCCGACCCATACGCTCGTCGCAACACTCGCCGGTCGACGCATCGACCGTTGATCGAGGACGTCGGGGCAGCGCGACATCGAATCAGAGATTTCCGGGCCGCCATCCTCGACGCGTATCTTATTTCCACCGATGCTTTCGCTCGATGAAAATAGAAAATCGTGGGTTTGGAAACCGCGAATGCAGATGCCAAAGTTATTGGTCAGCGAGAGCCAACGACTGGAGGGAATGCTCGGTCGCTTGATAATCGAGAGTATTTTTAAGCCGTTTCGAAACCGACGACGACCGCTTTCCTCGCAGCGCGGCTTCTCGAACGGTATCGGCGCCGCGTATCGCGTGCTGGCGAACGGAAAAGCGCAGTAAAAACACGGTCGCGGCCGATCATTAAATCGTAACTAAGGGAATGCGCGGAAGCTCGTAGGTTTCGTAAGGAAGTCTCGAACAGGAACGAGGAAACAAGAATTCTATTTAGTGTACCGCGTACCGTTACGATAACCCCTCGCTCGGTGCGACACCAGCTCAGACGCGAGGAACTCCGGTTCTGGAAGCTACCGCGTGCGGTACCGATCGCTGCGATTATTATTGATCGTGACGAAACGCGCGATCGCCTTTCAAAGCGAGGCGGTCACCGTACGTCCTAGACTCTAGCAGTTATTTTCGCCGACTATTTGGCAGGCTGCGTGCTCGCCGAATATTTTCCAAGATCTATTAACCTCGAGCTCAGCACCGAACATCTCCGTTACATAAATACCGATAACTTTCCTAGGACGAATCGGGTAGCATCGGTGGACGCCGGACGGTTTTTCCGGGTGGCAACAGGGAGAATCGATCGAACGAATTCATTCATCGAACGGACGGCGTTTCATGAATGGCGATAGAAGAAAATTCTTGGAAGTTGAAACACCGAAACATCGTACAACGCGTAAACTTCCGGTTTCCTGGGTGGTTTCTCTACGCCATATTCATAACACCGATCACGCGCCGCGACGCGTCGGGCCGGATCGAGCTTCCGGCGATAGGTAACCGCTTCAAAGCCCACGCAGCTTTTTTAGGAGGGCGAAAGGACGTATGAATCACGTACGAAATCTCGGTCGAGTCCCACGGGTTGTCGCGGGAGACGGTGACGATATTTCTGAATAGCGGGAGAACGCTGTGCGCATTTCGATCGGTCAGCAGCGATGGGAAAATGGCCGTCGACGGGCGAACGGGCGCGAAGTGCACTCGCCCGCGCGCCGTTCACATTTTTCTCGATAAAGGGACGACACATTTGCATGCTCGGCGCATGATTCACGGCCTGATCAATATTTATTTTATGCGAATCGCTGAACCGTGCTGATTCAACGGAGCCGAGCCCACCGCGTGTTTCCACGCGCTCCTGCAATTACAAAGATCTGTCACGGATAAACGGCCATGACGAATCCGTTAGAGTTTTCACACGCGAAACGCGATTGACCCTCGTCCGTCCCTCATTTTCCCAAACTAATTTGCCCCTTCGTGTCAAATTGACACAGTAGTCAAAAATTAATATAATGGGAAGATAAATAATCGTAATATCATTGAAAATAAAAGAAACGAAATTTCTGTGCATTCAATACATTCAGGCATAAAATTGTTTGCATCGTTCACAAATAATAAAGCGATGTGCGAGACGTTCTGCTTTTTCACGTTTATCGTATTTTTTGGAGAAAACTGTGTCAAATTGACACGAGGGACGGATCAGGGTTAAACGCGGCGAACTATGCTCCGGCGAGTTTTCGGCGTCGAGGAAAAAGTCTGTGGCGCGTGAGCTTCCGTCGTGTCCATTCCGGTCCGGAGGAGGACGCGCGATCTCGCGGTGCAGATATTTGCGTCTGCGACAATTGCTCGGCCCGGCAATGTTCCTCGGCAGAGCGGCCGGGTGGAATTTCCACGTGACTCGAGGCGAAACGAACTCGCTCGCGCGTCCTTCGAGCAATCCTTCGGCGCAGCCGGTGCAGGTGGCTGTAACCCTCATCGTCTGCAGCAGCCATGCACCCGCGATCCTGATTGGCTTCCTTGAAATTCGAACGAAAATTGCACGAGGCACCCATCTGCCCGAACGAGAGACGTCCTCGAGCGCAGCTGCTCCTTTACGCGCGTGTCTTCTCCTCGGTATTCCTTAAAACACGATACCCCTCCGTATTAGATTTCTCCGCGCTCGTATGGAAGCGAGCGAGCAACGAGATTCCTCCGCAGATTCGAGTGAAAACGATCCGAGCTAAGAATGCAGGCGGCGCGGCTCGACACGGCTCGGCTCGGCGCAGCGCGGCGGAGCGAATTAATTGAAAAATCGAGGACGAGAGTCTCGGCTGTCCTCGATGCGTCCTCGGCTCGTTGAGCATCGATGCTTGCGCTCGTGAGCGCGGTAGTTGCCCGAGGAGGATTTGTTCGCAGGGACTCATTGCTCGCGAGTCCTTTGATCGAGGCGAGAGGGGAACGGATCGCGTCCACAGGGACAGAACTTATGCAACGAATGCAGCCAATTACGCAGCGCGCGGCTTCCTTTTGCCTTTCTGTCGTTTAGAAACCCCCGTCTCCACCGAACACCGATCACCGTCCCCCGACACCATACGGTTTATCAAAGCGACAAAGCGACGAACGGGGGATACTTTTTACGTTACCGTTCGCACGAGCGTTACGCTCGACCATTGCCACCCACCGGATACCCGCCCGTTATTTTCCAACGCAAGGCCGATTCGTTTTCGAGGTGCACGCAGCCTACGCTTCGAGTTGCCTCCTTTATTGTTCGCAAGCTTCTACGTTCATATAATTACTCGGCCTAACGATAACGCGGGCGCGCGCGCGAGCCTTTGATTACGCGTCCACCGACAAATTTAATTCGACCGAGAGCAGGATCGTTTTTTCCGCCACCGATTAAACGGCGATATAAGCAGACTGGTACGATGATTCCCGGGAGAGGAAATCTCTTCCGTCCCTTTCTCAGAGCGCGGACAAATTGCGCGCGGCCTTTCGTGCCGCTTACCCTCCTATAATACCGTCGCTCCGTATTTTCCAACCGATTACCCGGATAATTACAGAGCGCCTCCGCGAGTTTTTCAGCGGCTCGCGAGCCGCTGAATACTCCGCCGTCGTTGTCGCGATTTTATTATCGGCAACTATTAGAAAGAACTTCCGACAGCGGTCGCCAGGAATTATAGTCATTCGAAAGTTAAAAGACACCGCGCCATTAGGTCGCCGGAACGGAAACATTTTTCCGTGACTCGAAGAGCGACCGTGCTCGAGGAGACGTTGGCAGGAATGCGATTGGCGCGTCGACGCGCAACCGAGAGAGACGAGGATGGAGAAGAAGGAGAGGGTGAAGAGGAAGAAGAGGAAGAAGAAGAAGGAGAGAGGAAAGAAGTAGCAGAAGGGTGAAGAGGAGAGGAGTGTAGGGGAGAGGTCCACCGAAAACGCAAAATCCGTTGCTTCCGGTAATTATTTGTCGGTCACGCTTCCCGGGCGGTCTAACGCGAAGCTCTGCTCAGGAATGGAAAGCGGCGGTCGACAACCGACGAGGACGTTCCCTGCTTCGGTCCAACCGTTAATAAGAGAGGTCGTTCAATTGGGATTTAACGGCCGAAGCAATTTTGTACGATCTAATAGAGGATCGTTAAAGGTCCGCGTAGACACCTACTTAACCGGCCGTTTACCGAAGCCGCTGCACGCGAAGGAATTTATTGTCCCGCTCGCGATACTGTGTTACCGTACAGCGGTCCAATTTGCGATAAAATATTTACCGTGCCGGTTGATAAATGCCGGCATCCGCGGTAATGTAAGCGATGCGATAATGATATTACAAGCATGGATGGTAAGCCCGCGATCACGAGCCCGCGTGCCCGCTCTCTCCTCTATTTCATCCGATCGCGCTTAAATAAACAATTTTTTCGCGGTTCGCGCGAGCCAGGTCTCCCCTCGCGCTAGACGAGTCGAAAGGGACGGAATCGTTGGAGAGGAATCGGTGGCGCGTCGATAACGGTTACGCAACAGTTACGAGGCGTATATTTTCGCGATGGCTCGGGGTCGAGGTCAAGGCGCCTCGGGAGCTTGCAGCTCGATCTCGAGGGAGGTTGATGCGTCTGCCCCGCTGGGATAATTAATACAAGCCTCTTCCTCCCCGAGCTATCCCTTATTTATCGCGAGGTTTCGAGCCAGCGCCGCCGTGTAATACCAGGCAGTGAAATATAGTCGCCATAATCTCGAGTATTTTATACTCGCGACCGAGTCCGGCGAACGGTGTAACCTTTGAACGCGCAGCGAGGCGATTCCTCGCGATCGTGCTTATTGAATCGAGTAACCACGACCCTCCCGAACGTTCACCGTTTATCTCGGTCGAACGAAACATTCTGTATTGCGTTCCGCCGCCGCCGCCGTCGTCGTCGTCGTCGTCGTCGTCGTCTCCCGGGTGTCGTCGGGATTCGACGAGCAAGGCCAAAGACACGACAAGACGCACGGTGTCATCGGACTTTCCTTGGAGCGTGACGCGACGTCGCGTTCGCCGCCGAGCGAACGAACCGCGTTCGAATCCAATTCGTTCGTCGAAGGAACCGCACCGATCCCCGCCTCTATCCGAGTTCGATCGCACCACAGTTCCGTCCTGGAAACGGCGCGCAACTTTTCCAACCGTTTAGGTTGCGAGGGAAACGCTGAAGGGAGAAGCGCGAGCCGTCGATGCGATCCTCCCTCGGCGAAGGTCACCGCGGTCCGATCGGATCGCGCGAAATGCAGCCGCTATCTACGGAATTCAAAGGATTTGCTCAGCGTTCCTTCAAGGATCTCATTGTACGGAATATTTGAAAGATTTGCCAGTCATCGATGGTAATATCGTGCTGGAAGCGGATGATAAATCGCAGCGAAGAGGCGCGGGCATGCGATGCCTGCTTCGCCAGTTTGCACATTGCCCGATCAATGCTAACCCTTGAACGACGCAAACCCGGCCCCTACCACCCTTTTTTCACCCGAACTGTGCGCTGTCTTTCGAACGCGCTGATTTACGGATTACTATCATCGAATATTCATTTGAAAATCGTTCTTAAGATGTAACGGCGCGACACTCCTCGGGAGATGTATTCGGAAGAGGAGGCAAATTGGGGAGAAGAGAGAGGGGCATAAAAGCACGTCCGGGTCCGGAGCTGGGTCCGGGAGCTGGCCCGGGAAAACGAGCGGCGGTCGTTCGTTCGGCTCGATGGAAGCCTGACGGAAATTTCACCAGCGAGGCCGATCGCAGACACTCGATATCGTCGTGTCAAAGCGATCCTTCCGGACTACCGAGGAGCTCGCGGAAGAAATTCAGTGCCCATGACCGTTTCTCCTCGGGCCGTCGCGCGAGATCGAAGAAACATCCAGGAGCAAGAAGAAGGAGAAGAGTTAGCCGTGACAGAAGGTCCTTGGACGGTCGAGGAGATCGTCACCCTCGCCGGTTATCGTTTTCAACGTCACGGCTGTTTCACTGGACTCGTTTGCAACCGATGAGCGCGCTACCACGAGGCCTTCCTCCGATCCGTCATTGCTTACAGCGGTGACGGACGCGTCCGCGACGAGCACCCGATTTCCACCCGTTATCTTTCGAACTCGTTCATCGGTCAAGGAAGGAAACCTCGATTTTCACGACCGGACGCTCAGACGCGTTCGCGCAACAACGGATTCGAGCGATATTTCAGCGCGGGCCGTTCGCCACGGGTAACCGTTCGGTTCGGTCGATTCTCTTCCGGTTCGAACGGGAAAGAGACGCGGAGAACGTGCAAAGACCGACCCACGCGCGCTCTTTCGTTCTCGGAAGAGAGCATCTCTTTCGGCTCGTAAAAGTCGAGATAGGGCTACGTAACGGCGGCGATAACCAGATAAGAGTACGTGGACGTTGGCCCCAATAACGGTACGGATTTCCCACACGATTCTGGCATTCCTGCGGTCGTTTCCTGCTTCGCGGCAGAACTGCATATGGAAATCGATGAGAATCGTCGGCGCATCGGGCTCGTCCGTGAAGGACGGGCGGTTCGCTCTCGACGAGGAAGAAGAGGAGGTTGGAACTCCCGCGTTGAAATCCTCTGGATCCCACGGTTCGCGATCGGCCGAAAGATACGTTCAGGGGCGTTATCCTGCCTCGAATTAGGCTCCTGCCGGTCAAGGCTGTAACGGGAGAATCGAACGTTGCTCTTCCTCCCTGCAACCGTGTCTCATACGATATCGAACTTATCGAGCGAAATGATCGAGAGGCCAATGACACGGGCTTCGCAGCACCGCGGCGTGGCGCACTGTAAACACACGCGCGAACACATTCTTCGCCGATGTTCGAAATGGTTTCGCTCCGCGTACGCAGTCACATACGTGATCCTGCACGCAGATCAGCCATGCTCGATCGATTCCGCGAGAACTCCGTTAGCGCCGTGAACAACCGTAAGCGTGCTTCTCCGTTTTTTAACGGTAGCTGCGCGCGCGCGAGAAAACTTTTCCCTCGTTCGCTTTTCCTGCCGCGATCCGAGAAATTCCAGCGCAACTCTGATCGCACAGGCATCCGGCCACGGGAAGGCGTGATAGGTGAGTTTCGAGAGGCGTCTGAACGACACGACGAGACGCGACGCACGATTCGATCGTTTTTTTTCTAGCGCGACGATGCGTTCTGTTTCGGAGTATCGTTCGCACGCATCCAAGGAAATGGAGCCATGATTGAACGTGACGGATCGATCAGTGGATTTTTCTTCGGGACATCGCGTCGACGCAAATAGCGTATCGCGCAATTAGGCCGATGAAGTCGCGAGTAAATTTGCAACGACAATCGGAGGAGATGAATTTCGAAATAGATTGTTCGACGCGACATCCGTCGTCGAGTCATGCGAGGGGGTCCGTTTGTCGGTCGGTCGATTATCTTGCCCCGACGCGCATTTCGAATAAATGTCGGCTTCGATGCGCTTCTTTCGTTGACCGACCGACCGACCGTCTCTTCTGGAGGATCCAATTTAGAATGCAAAGCTGCTTCGTTAGAGCGGTGAACGTTTAAATACCACGCGTTATTGCGCTATAATGCAAAGGAGCCCCGCTACTTACTTCGGGGTAATGGCAATTTCATCCTCGTTTGCGTAGCTCGGGACGCGTCGTTCCTTCTGACTGACACCTAATCGCGACCAAAACTCCATTACCATATTCATAGACTCTCATTACCATTCGCGCGCCTGCTTCTCCTCCGCTTTGCATTCTTTATTTACCTTCTCGGCGATTCGTTGACGCGAATGATCATATTAGGTATACCCCGGGTCGCCTCTCTAGATTCGTTCGCGTCGACTTGCTCGAAATTGCTCGCGCGCTCCAGAATCGTCGTCGATCGCGAGGTTATGGATGCGTCTCCTCGGCGTCCGGTTGCGAACGAAAGTGAAAATAAATTGGTCGGTCGGTCAGACGGTCGGTTCGAGCGGAAAGCGCAATTTGGGTGCCAGTCCTCGGGGCGCGGGCCGCGTCCGGACGCCTAAATTCTATTTTGCAGCCGAATCCTTTTCTTCCCCTCTCTCCTCGCGCCGCGTGCGTCGCGTTTCAAGGGAATCCCGGAGCAACTCAGCCGATCGAAATCGCGCGAGCAACGTATCATCTCGAAGCAGAGGTCCGCCGGGAGGTACGACGCGACGCGGCGGCCCGTCCAGCGTTTAACTTTTTAGTCGATGCTCGCTCGAATCGCGAATAAATTAGTCGGATGGCATCCATGGTATTATTATGTTATTACCGTTCGACTTGGTCCGGCGCGGCGGTTGCCGCAGCACGGCACAGCGCAACGCACCGTGCGACTGGTTTTCTTCTCTATTAATTTATCGCTGATTCTTTTACGACGTGCAACACCCGAGGGTCCGCCCGCGGCCTCTATAAACGGATGCTTAATAGCCTCGGTACCTGGCGGATAACGATTACCGGTCAAACTTCCCTGCGACCGCTCCGCGGACCCCGACATTATCGCGCTGAATATTGCTCTTCATAAAGTTGGGTGTCACGCGCGTGAACCGTATTTACGATCCGCGCCTTGCGAGTACACGCTCGAAAGATAATATCCAGTCATCGCGCTCGCTTATTAAGTCCTCCGCGATATCTGCGCCCGTTCGTTAACCGACCCGTTAAAAGTGAAAATTATTCGAGAGGGAGAGAGGGAGGGAGGAAAGGAGACAGACAGATAGAGAGCGAGAGAGCGAGAGAAAGAGAGAGAATCTCGAGCGTCCTCGTTCGTGTTCGCGCGTCGGGCGTCGCGCGAGAGTGGCACGTGTATCGCGTGGGAGACACACGTGGTACGAAAAGTCCAGCCGGAGGAGTTGAAACCGCATTCCAGGTGACGTCTGGCGCCAAAAGCGGTTCCCAACCATCGCGCGCGTCGCCTCGAAACCCCGTCCGATACCGCCAGCCTGAACGACTCGGACGAGAACCTTCGTCGAGCAAGATGGATGGAGCATATATCAATTAGTCGTACCAGCTTTCCGCCGATGCGAAAGGCGAAGCTTCCGAGGATAGCTCGTCGGACGAGTTCAACCGTCGTTCGAACCATCGACCGCGAGTAGTCGAGCAACTAAAAATTCATCGTTCGTTCGTTCGATCGTGCAAGATGAAACCGCAAAATCCGCCTAGTCTTCGGTGGAAGCGTCCTCGGCCCCGAGCGAGCCGCGCAGGTGGTCCTCGCGGACGGACGACGCGGACCATCGAACACGCTTTTAATCGGGGAACGCGATTCTGTGACGATGGGAGCTTGCGCGAGGATAAAAGGTAGCGTGCAATAAATAACGTGACAAGCACTCGGCGCGGCGTGCCATTGTAATCGTTGCGAGCGGGGCGCGGTGCACGGTGTGCGTGGACGCGAACGAGTCTGGGTCCAGTTTATGATAATGCAAATGCGCAGCCCGGACGAGACACCGGCCACGATGAAATGGACTGCGCTTGAAATAGAGATTGATGAGACCGCCTTTTTCCTGCCTGCACGCCTTTGTTTAATCATCCGCTTATCATTTATCATTCGTTTAGTGGCACGACTAGGTGCGTCCGGCTCGGTGATCAAGCGTATTGTCCTCCGGAAAGAGATCTTGTCGACGCGACGCAGCTCGACGTTCGGATACCGATGTTTTGCGTCTTGTGCTTTTGATCGAACCACCTTCTCCTCCTGTTCCTCGTGCACTCCTCCTCCTTGCCGAGCCGCACGAAACGCTGATCGGCGATGCGATCGCGGAGAAGTTACGCGCGCTTCTAAGCGCCTTTCACGAGAATACGGAGCTCGTTCATCATTCGGGAATCAAAATTTTTTACGATCGAATCGCGTTCAATGCCGCGAACAAGCGAAACATCGTTTCCGCGGGCTAGAAAACGAGAGCGAGTAGGTTCGCGCGGAGGTCGTCGAGTCGGCATCGGCGATACGCAGCCCTTCGTCCGAAGGTATCCGAGATACCGATCCGGTTTATGAGCATCGGACAGAATCCGAGGGCTGTCAGGCTGGGAATAAAAACAGAAATGCCTCTCCCACGGCGGGATTGAGCCGTCAGGCGGCTGCCCCTTGAACCGCAACGAGACCGGACAAAGGGAAGGAAAAAGAAGGATAGGGAAAAGTGACGGAAGGGAGACGGAACGGCGAGAATTATGACAAGAGGCGAATGATGAATCGCGCGGTGAGCTCACGATAGCGTTCCAGCCGGTTCGAGAACTCGTTATCGTGATTGGCACACGAAAAACTGCCGTCTTAAAAACGAACGCGTTTTTGCTGGGTCCACACTGGACAGAAGTGTTCGCGAACAGAAGCAGCATCGTGTCCACACCGGAGCGGGCGAACAGCTCGCTAGCAGATCACAAGCAGTTACAGGCTTGTTCGCTCGGTGTTTGCGGGCAATTCGCTGTTGATCTTGCTCCTATACACATCTTTAGATTTGATTTTGTAACGTTCCTTTTTCGCATCGCACAGGCATGGATAAAGTCGATATAATTCGATTAGCATCGCAATTTTCGAATCGTTCCACTCCATATCGGTGCTCAATAGTCGTAGATCGAATACAGACTGAAGCGTGAAAGCGAAGTCATCGTCAAATTCACCAAGAACGTGTTACAAACGCGTCCAGACACGCTTTGAGTTCGCGAACAGACCCTTTCATGTACCGCCTCCCGAGCGAACACTGTTCGCGGTTTGATGACCAGTTCGCTGCACCCTGCTCGCTGTTCGCAAAAGTGTCCATACTGCTGGCGAACATAGTTTGTGAATTGTTCGCGAGCTGCTCGCGAAGAGCAGTGTGGACCCGTCAAGGGTCCGGACGATTCCGAAAACTGTTGGCTCACTCGATGTCGCTCTCTGGAAATGATCGCAGTCCCTGAAAAACGTTGCTCGCGCGTGCGTTACGCGCGTTTTATCGCGTGACTCGCGCTTCAGGTTTTTCGGGCAGTCGCAAACGCGGCCTCGAACAACTCTTTGGTTATCGCATTGTCCGGTGTCAGAGGCCCGTTAGAAACCGTGGCCGAAACCACGAGGTAACGGAGAACGTTGCCTCGCGGAACGGGGCGGTGCGACACCGAGGCCGAACCGAGTCAGACCTTTTCGTCGACCGTCTCCAAACTCGTTTTCGTCGAAGAACTCGTGGGGAATGATTCTCGACGCGAGCCGTCCCCATAAATAAAACATGTCCGCGATGGAGCTGATATCGACGCTGAATCCTGTTTCGTCGACCGGAAGCATCGAGAGAAGCGGGAGAAGGTTCTTTCTGGCGAACGCCGCGCCGGTTTGGAAGAGGACCGAAACGAACGAGACACCACCACCACCGGCACCGGCACCGGCACCGGCACCGTCTCCGCGAGCGATCGCGCCGGGTAAACACGACAGCCGTTGCTTCTTCGAGGTTGCTCAATTTCTAATGCTATCCTTCGCTCGGTAACGCGTTTACTTTCGATAGCTCCGATGTCGCATCGTTTGTCAGAGAACACAGCAGGGCCAATGTTTTCAATCTTTGTCCGAGATACTTTCTTTGCTACTGCTCGTATTATCTGTTTGTATAAATGTACTGCGACAATTCGTTACCCATTATGGGAGTTGCAAAACAACTTCAAACAAAATGTCTGCCATTTCCACTCTAATTTTCTAACGTCAGATATAGTTTAGGCTGACGTTAACAAAATCCACGTATATTTCAAGCGGTACACTTGAGGCTAAAAACGGTGCTGACGCGGTACAGTGGATCACGATGTCAGATCCATAATTCGCGTTTCGGAGATCGCGGATCCCATCGTCATGGGAATCGCTGGAAGCTCATATCCTTCGGTTCGATGGAGATCCATCGGTACAGCGGGATCGCGAATAAATTTTCCATCGACTTTGCTCCTTCGAAATGTCAGCGATATTTGATCCGAGACCGTGTCTGCGGAACGCGGCTGAGGGGGACCTTCCGACGCCCCCGCGACTAATGTTTTTCTCCGGAACAAGAGGGGCCCAGGTGAATGCCGGGCGGATGTACGAAGCCGCTCTCTGGATAGCGACGATGTTTCAGGCCGAATGCCAAAGAATGCCTGTTAGACGGAAGGTCATTGGCCGTACGACATTCGTTCGTAATCGTTATGCGCGAGACATCGGTAGCAAGCTGAGACGCGGTTCCCAGAAAATCCATTACGTGGAAGGGAAAGACACGTTGGCCCCGCGGGTCCCTCGTGCACGACCCAACGTGTCAAGGATTTTTGAGAGGGAGCCGTGTTCCCTACCGATGGATAATCACAGAGAATAAATTCTTGTAATTGCGCATAGAAAATGTCGAACAAGTTTCCCGGTGTCGGAATTACAACGCGAGAGCCGGCTAACGCGGTAATTTGACATAAACGGCATGTGCACCGTATATCTCTGAATATCTGCCAGACGTATTTCAGCATAATTAAACCGCTCGAGTTGATCACGATTGATTTACAACGGCTGCGATGCTTTTGAATGAAAGGGCCGTGTCACGCAACGACTTCGATACGATTACGCTCGCCGGCGAGGAATTTTCTTTGCATTATGCAACCACGCGAAACGTCGGACGGTCGAAACGTTTCAAGTGAATCGCA
Organism: Macropis europaea; assembly: GCA_916610135.2. Classification (NCBI taxonomy): domain Eukaryota; kingdom Metazoa; phylum Arthropoda; class Insecta; order Hymenoptera; family Melittidae; genus Macropis; species Macropis europaea. The sequence continues at coordinate 27,729,014 of OU744344.1, forward strand.
GGAACATCGCGAAGGAGAAAAATCTGCAGGCTCGTCTCGAATTCGAAGTTGAACCGAGCAGCGAGGAAGCCCGTGTCCGTGGTTCGCGATTTCGATTTAATCGCCGCGCCGCGCCGCGACGAGCTGCGCCGGCGTGGCTAACACTTCCTGCCGTGTTTCGAATAAAATATAGAATTACGAGGATATGTAACTTTCGCTGGCGGATATATGGGAGCTTCGCGGAGCGAAGCCGGATCGCGTAAGAGTATCCGCGGAAAGTGGCCTGCCTGCCCGCGTATGCATGGCTCGACCGAGCAAACGTCCGTCGTTTGCCCGCCCCTGCTCGATACAACGTCGATTTTCCGGCTGCAACATACAGGGTGTTCCGGATCTCAACCGACAAACTCTGCCAACATGATTGGGAAGTCATTTTGAGCAAAAAATGTTATATACTACATGGGCCGATTCGTCTTCGTTTTCAAGAAATGAAAGGAGAAAGTAGTATAAACCACAAGTAATCAGTTGCATACAGGCTACTTAACTTTTAATGATAATCATTTATTTGAAACTATTTTTTACACTGATTTATACTGGTTTAGACTGATTTACACAAATTGTTTAAAATGATCACTTCTTGTCGCGTGCTTCCATGTACCGCATCCACTGAATATTAGCAAGATCATTATTGACGGTAAAAGCAGTCTCTCTGATTTTTGCTATCAGTTCATCACGTGTATCAGGTTTTCCATCTAAATACACCCTCGATTTTATGCAATCCCATACAAAAAAATCTAGCTGGTTTCAATGAGTATGGGAATAATGTCCTAACTCGACAACTATCGGTATTTCTGTCTATATCTCGAAAACGAAGACGAATCGACTCATGGCGTACATAACATTTTTTGCTCAAAAAGACCTCCCAAACATGTTGGCAAAGTTTGTCGGTTGAGATCTGGAACATCCTGTATATACATTTTCTCCAACCGTAATGCGTTGCTTTCATCGGTTGCGGCTCGACGCGGAGACACGCTCCTGAATGGCGATATCCGTTTGTTTCTGCCTGCTTCGTCACGTCGACCGCGACCAAACATCGCGTCGCGCCGATGTAGCCAGAGAAACGACGCGAACGAGATCCTGCCGCCGCGCAGATTTCTCACACGAGCGTCGAAAAAATCGAGGAGCTCGCGATCCTGTTCGCGATAAGTCGAAAAAATCGAGGAGCTCGCGATCCTGTTCGCGATAAGTCGAAAGATGTACGTTCGCGAACACAGCCGCGCATCGAGAACGGTCCCCAGCGAACGCTTTGCCAATACGGCCAATTTATAGCAACGGGGAGGAATATCGGTAAGAAACGGGCGTGTTGGCTGCAATTTCCATCGGTCGTTCTCGGGAGAGCGAGTCACGACGAGCGAGAGGTTGGAGCACGAAGCCGAAAAGTCGAATGGCGGGATGACGTTTTGCGACGAGTTCGCGTTCGCCTCGCACGATGATTCATCGAACCTCCGAAACAACTGTCGCGCGTTACATCTGTCGATTTTTCCAGCCGGTGTCGATGGAAACGACGGCTATCCGCGCGAGAGCCGACGACGAGCGTCCGGAAGCCGCCGAAAGTCCGTTCGATCGTTTCATCGTCCAGCAAATGCATCGGCGGACCAGGAAAAATCGCGCGGACACCTATCGTCGCGCGAAAACAAAGCGCGAGCGGTGTCTCTTTGTGCTCGTGTCCGCTGCGTGAAAGGACCGTTTGCACGGGCAGCATTGTCACGACCTAATAGGAAAACACGCGGAACAGGTCGCATTCTTTGCCATCCAGCTAGGCGGTGAGAGGAAAAGAGAGAGGAAGGTTCGTAGTCGAACGTTGCACCCGATGCTCGCACGTTACAAATCGTGCTCCGCGGCAAATCGAGAGGAGTCTCGATCGATCGATCGATCGCCGATCGCTTTGAACGAAAAGATGAACGCGACGACACGCGTGATCGGACTTTTCACGCAAACGACAATCGCTGGCCCGATAGCGGCCATGCTTCTTGGAGATGAAGTTGAATCGTCGCTGTTTGACGCGCCTCGACGTATGCGGGTCGTTCGAATGCGCGTGTTTCCAAACGGTTCCGCAAACAACACCGTCAACGGTACGCGTTAAACGTTGCTCTTTCCCAATTGACACCCACTGCCCCCCCGTTCCGCATCAATGAACCGCCGCAAAGAATCAGCGTTTCCGCGTATTGATCTCCCCGTTCGACGGCCACGTTCTTTCGGCGAGCATATTTACGTAAGAACGCTGTTGCGGAGACTTAACCTCGTTCGTCGCGGATGAACCGCGTTACGACATCTGCTTCGCGTTTCACGATTAAACCGAGTCTGTGCCGCGCGCGACCATATGCTCGCGTATCGCGACTCGGTATCGGGCAATTAATTCGCATGAATTCAAGCACAGATAACAGACATTGATCGTCCTCGATCGAAGTCCCGCAGTCTCGCCCGTTGATTGCTCTGTAAACAGCGAGCTGCGCCGCGACGCCGCGCGACCGTCCATCCATCTTATCCGATTTTTACAAGCAATTTTTACAATGCTTTCAAAGTATTCGAAAATATATTCGATCGTATGCCATATCACTGCGCGATCCCTCGGTCGTTTAGAACGCTTCACGTGGTTGCAGCCACGCGTAATTACAGGGTTAGCGCAAAGATAGCTGACGCTTGACAAACTGCTCGCTCCGCTAGGACTCCTTCTCTGGGTATCTCGCTCTCTTATTTTTTTTCTGTGCAGACGAAGATGACACGTTCTAGCTAAATAACTTTGTGAGCTTCAGCCGCAGCAGTGACGGAAACCACCGAAAGTGCAGCTTCTGGAAATTGGATGCACCGTTGTGTCGGCACCCATGACGCACTAACAAAAAATTTAGTCGCGGGAATTCTTAGAAATAACATCACAATTCCAAGGACTCTCGAAAACTGTGCCACCTCCTACGATAGCGTGCTCTCCTGATAGAAAGTTTCTATTTTCAACCGAAAACATAGCCAATATCGCGGAAAATCTGTTTTGCAAAATTCTTAGACTTGTGACGTCATTCCTAAGAAACCGCAAAATTGTGCCACCTTCTTCGGTGTCATGATCTCCTAAAACAACGTTCGATTTTGAGTAAATTTCACTTCGAATCCCCAAAAAATCTAATTCGCAAAAATTCCTGAAATTGTGAAGTCATTCCCAAGAAGTCGGGAAATTTTGTGTCAAAATGTCTCTTCAGTTCCATGATATTTTCAAGCAAAAACCCCGGCAATGAAAGCCTTGCGAAATGCCACCCCTTTTTACGTACCACACTTCCCTAACGAAACTTTAATATATTTACGGCCTGGCCTCTACATTTACTAAGGTTCTCATGGATACTTTTTGCAGTTTATTCTTATTATTTAAGTGCAGAAAATGATAGAGAACAGGAGGAGGATATTTTGTGGTTGTAATAAAAAATATCACAAGCATTCTCTTAATGCATAACTTTATTTAATAAAAATGTGTACATTGTATAATAAACGTTACTGTACAATACTTTTCTATATTGTGGGATTCAAAAATTGACTTACACAGTGAGACGTGAGTTGATAAATAAAACTATTGATATATATTAAAATAATAAAAGACAGCACAATACATAACTCCTCACAAACAAACTCCACGCAACTCTCCACGCAACGCTCTCCACTCAACTCCTCAATCGGCTCTCCACTGCTCTCTGACCCGGAGGTCCCAAAAATCTACACAAACGCATACACACATATTCCACACGCATTTCCACACCAGATTCATACAGAGGAGCTGCATTCCCAGAAAGTCACACGATCCGTTCGACACTTGACTTCTGAGAACGCACGCACCTCTCACACCGCACATCCCATCAATCCTTCCACACTTTTCATTCATACGTCTAAACAGTTCGCGTATCTAGACTGTCCTCGAGACTAAACGACAAACATACAAAAATATTCACCAACTCCACGATCTATGTCATATGACGGAATTGCAGATCGAATGAATGTCCGCCTCCTGGGAATAAAAGAAACAGCGTAATCCGCCACAGAAAGAAAAGAATTCCTGATATCTCTATCGTTGACGCAGGTGTAGGTTTTTGCAGGCCTGAAAGAATTATAGGGGAGGATGATGACGTACAATAACCGGATAAAAAGGAACAAGCTTACGTCGGATGACTGGGAGCGTTGACACGACGCTCTATGGGCCAAACGTCACGAAACGGAGTGGTCGTGTGAAAAAAACTGCCACAATTCGATGAAACGAGAATAGAATCGATAGGGAATCGGGAACTCGATCGAAATAGTAATCCTGGGTGCAGAAGTCTGGCGGAAGCGAAGCGGCGAGACACACGACCATGCGTGAGTCAGCGTGTCCAGCGATTCCCGCAGAAAATCCGCGTTGGGCCAGCGCGGAGAAAACCGCCGAGAGAGGAAATTGTTCGTCGTTTCCACGAACCCGTCCATCTCGATCCGCGGATCGATTCGTTCCCCGAGGATTCGCCGTTATTTCCTTCGGCGCCGCTGATTGCCCTCTGCGGCGAATCGTCCTCCGTTCGGCTGAGCTTAGCTCGGCTCAGGTATTCCTGGAAACGGACGTTCGGTCTCCTTCGACTCGGTGCAAACAGCACCAGCATGCTGGCGAGAAGTCACAGTACTTTTTGCCCGTGACCCGATGCGACGCGGTACGCAGATTTGCCTGCGCTCAATCTCGCCATTAGCCCTGGCAAATATTTGTCCTCTCGAACTGGTGTCCAGCCTGTGCCATCGATCGGCCGAAAGATCTCCGAGTTTGCCCAACCGATCGACGAACCCGAGGCCTCTTGAGCCGGTCGCGATCGATCCTCCGCCCTTTCCCGTCTTCCTTCGACAGAGACGCCGCGCTTCGTCTTCTCGAGCCTCGGCCTTTCCGCTTCCCAGCCACCGTCTCCTCGTCCAGACACAATGGATTACCTAACGCCTCTCTAAAGAACGTATTTTGCGAGTTCTCTGCCCTCTCTTTCTCTTTCTCTCTCGCGCGCGCTATTCAGCCCGCGCGAACGACGCGCCACCACCAGACGAGAATCGGTTCCCAACGATAACGGACGTTTCTGCGACGTTCTCTCTTTTCTTTCCCTGGCTAACCCGCTCGCTAATGATCCATTCCCGACCAGCCTACGTGTTACGTAAACGGCGAATAAGCGGTTTTTCATCGGCTGCTCGAATAGCTCGAACTCGAAGATGACCGAGCGAAAGCTGAAACGGGACCGTTTGCTCGTTCTCGCGGTAAACGGGATCGAGTATCCCGGGGAACGGTGGCTGCGCGCGTATCGGTGGCTGCTTCCGAATTTTTTTAAAGAAGTCTCGCAGGAACGAGGAAGGAGGAGGTTGAAGAGGACTCGCATGCACGGGTGACGCGACACGGGTTCGGTGAAAGCGGAGGCGCTTATAATCGCGTTGCAATCGCGCAGGGGCAAAAGCGTCGCGTCTTCGTCACGGTTCACGAGCGACGAGAAAAAAGCGATTCCGGTCCCGGTACGTTCCGCGGATACATCACGTTCCGTCGTGCCAGCTTCTTGGCCGCGCGATCCGATGGCTTCGCTGGAACGACATTTGTCAGAAACGGTTCGCGTTCGCGCAACGAGAGACCCCGTTTCAACCTCCGTTCCCGTTCGCACCGTTGGCTTAGGTTCACAATTCATTTCAGGACCTCGGTCCTCGTTCTCTTCCTCTTCCTGACTCGGGTCTTTGTTTTACGAGCATCTCCCCGCGATCTGCCCTCCCTCTCGGTTTGTTCCGCGAGAGCAAAACTTTCCTATTTTCGTTGGTCCCGCGTTGAAATACGTACGGCCTCTCTCCGTTGGCGCGCTCGCGGAGCAGAGACGACGGTAGAAACGATCCTGAGCAAGAGAGGCATCGCTTTGTGCGATTCGTAGCATTCTTTTGGCACGACTGTGACGAATGAGCCGGTCCGGGGATCTCCGTCGAACCACGTCCGCGTTGTCCCCATGCCAAGGACATCGCGCGCCGTTTCGGTTCGAGTATTACACGGTCGCGCGTGTCGCTTCCTGGATCTGAATCGCTGCGAATAATTTACGCGTTGCCTCTGAACCGGTGCCGTGCACGAATCCGCTGATCGTTCAACCGCGGAGAGACGAAGCGACTTCTCGAAAAATAACGAGTCACCCCGGCGAACCTCGAGCCGGCCGAGCGAACTTCCGTTTCATCGCGCATCTTTCGAACGTTGCTCTCCTTTCGCCTGCCGTCCATCGACATCGGTCCATCGAAATTTTGAATGTAAGAAAAGACGACGTTCAGGTTATCTGGAAAACGTCGCCTGTCATCGCCATCGGGGGTGCCGCTCGTGGGCCCTCAACGGATGCGTCGCAGGTCAAGGATTTTGGCCAGCGACGCGGCATTTTTGTAACGGACCTCGTGTGCGATGCACGCATTCCAGGACGGGCATTATCGAAATATATATACTTAGTATTATTTAGTAGCTACTGTGTGTTCTTGAGTCGCCCACACCTCGGTTTATCTTACATAAACGTCGACGGTTGATGGGAAACTCGAGGTGACTCGCGGTGAGTCGCCCGTGCTCGTATTTTCGAGCGCTAACACTAGTGGGAGTCCATCGTCGAGCCAACGCGGAAAAAGAAACGGACGCGTTCGGACGATCTCTCGGATCGTCGATCGTTTTCTTCGGGCGAACACGATCGTGGACGACGCGGCGACGGAGACGGCGGCGGAGAGGAAGAACCGGAAAGTCGACGATGGTCACGAATTCGAGCGCGGCGCGGATTCGCGGCGCGGTTAAAGGTGACGCGATCCGCAACCTTTGCGGGCCAACCGCTCTCGCGATATCACTTTCGCTGGCAGATTCCGTATCGTTGACCCGTGACCCGCCTTTCCCCTGCGCCACGATGCGACAACACCGTGACGATAAATATTCAATCGGCGTCGTGACGAGAGCGGCTTTTGTTTCGCACAGAGTGGCGAATGGAGTCGAGTCGAGTCGAGTCGAATCGAGGCGAGGCGAGGCTAGGCGGGCACAGTCGACTCTCCTAATTAATTAATTGTTCCGCTGGTGCACGGGGCCACACGGTTTCTCGAGCCTTCCTGCACTCTATATTCGACTTCCTATTTTGACCTGGAATTTCCCACGCAAGACTTTTTCTCTCGGAGCCGGCGAGCTGCAACGATTTACTTTTTGTGGCCGTTCACCCGACTCGACTCGACTCCGCTGCCTTTGAAACGTGGCATCGGCTCATGCGCAAATACAAGGAACGCGCGAAAAGAAAGATACGCTGCTCGAGCGCAACCGCGGAGAACGTTCTGATGCTTCTCGGAAACATTCTTTTTATCGAAAGCCGTTTACTTCGCACCTACTTTTATGGAACGCCCCGCGCACCGTTCGCCCTTGCGCATCGAACGCTTCCAGACCGCTCGGCTTCCACCGCCGCCGACCGCGACGATGCCGCGAGTGGAAGTCGAGCGGACCTCCGACCTCCCGCGGATTCGATCGATTCGTATTTACGTGTGATTTCTGTCGGACGCGAAAGATCGCTAGAAATAAACGTCAATGGGTCGATATCGAAAGCGAAGCTCGTTTACCGCGACCAAAGTCCGTGTTGACGATCGCGAAGATGCTTTACGCTGCTAGACTGTCATGAAAAATTCCGATATCGCCCGGGAATAAAGTATCGCGATATCTCGTGCGCGAAGCCCGAGCGATCGCTGTCGTGGCTGGATCATCGGAAGGATTCATCGGGCGAAAAAAAAACGCGACCGCGATACGCGGTTTCAAAGTACAAGCACATGAGGCAACGCGACGGTGCAAACAGCGATAGATAAGAGGTTGGTAAACATCGAATCTTTACCGCGATCGATGAAAAATGGAAAATATATCGCAGGTGATGCGCGCGCGCGCGCACGCGAGATAACAGGGACTCTGTTGCTACGCGGAGAAAATCTTTTCGGCCGCGCGAATCTCGTAGCGCGCGCGCATTTAGATCGAAATGTACCGCGGCGCGTGCGATCGAACAATTTTTCTCGAGTTCGGCAACGAGTTAGCACCTGATAACCGATTGTTCGGGCGCAGGTGCGTGCATAGAATAGAATGTAACCAGAATAGATTTACACGTGAACCGATTTCACACATGTCGGGGCACGTGCAGCCGCGTACACAGCGTATGCATGTCTCTGACTCTCTCTCTCTCTCTCCCTCTCTCTCTTATTCTCTCTGTCCCCGGCATAACTCTCGATCGCGTGGGCAATGCCTTATAGGTATTGTGATCGTCGATTGCAAAAGATCGGCGACCTCTTTTCGAACCAACAGCCTCTACATTCTGGATCCTGTTCGACGCTAACGATTTGCGAGCACCGATAAAGATCTATCGCGTTCGCGTTGACTTCGATGCGTTTTCCTCGGTCCATTTTTCCGATTTCCACCCTTTCCAAAAATCGCCGTTTTCGCACCGATCTCCTCGGTGCCGAGATACATTTGGATTTCTCGTGATTTGCCTGGCCTCTCGAGCGATGGCGCGAGTCCGCGCACCACGGAGGATGCATACTTTCTCGTGGCAACAGGAAGAAAAGGGTTAATGAAACCCAAAGGCAGTCTGAAAGGGAGAAAGGAATGGCGAGAGAGAGAGAGGAAGGGGGTGAGGGAGACGGAGAGGGAGATGGAGATGGAATGATGAGGGTGCGGGAGAGGGAAGGCGGTAGAGCGCGGAGAAAGAAAGAACGGGGAGACGAGGTTCGGAGAGGGTCGACGGACGAGGGCCGAACGAGAACTGAAAAAGAAAGAGCCGGCGAGGGTAACGAGGGGCGAGAGGGGAGGGCATTAGAGTCGACCTTGAGAAGAACCTTGCAAGGCCGTCACGCTTACCTCCGGACCGTCTCGAGCCGCCGCCGTTGCTTCTCCGGACCGGATCTCGCCGCTGAGACGCGATACAGAGAAAGCCTGTGAGTCCGTCTCTTCCGGTCGGCTCGTCTTACCCGTTCGAAATCGATCTTGAATCAGCGCCGCGCGTCCGAAAAAGAAATGCGTTTCGATCGCTTCGCTTCGCGTTCGAAGAAAATTACAGCGGCGCGGCGTGGCAAGGCGACGTTGGATCGTACATACTTTCTCGACAAATCCGTACAAAGTTATCAGGGTGTCGCGATGAGTCGCGGTTCTGTTTTTGTTGATCGAATGACAAAGCGCCTCGGTATGCGACAACGACAACGCCTTCGTTGAAAATATCGCACGGAACCGACGGCCGCTTCTGCTCGAGCGAGCCGACAAGCCACCGCGTCGCACGTGAAAAAATTACGCGTCTCGACCGGAAGCATCTGGGGCAACGAGCCGCGTCGCTCGCTCGACGTGCGCAACGCATACGATGAGACGGCTTATCGGGGTTTCCTTATCGGTTGGTGACGTCCGGAAGGTCGAGCGACGTCCTCCAGCTATGTTTTCGCACGATCGGGCGTCCGGAACGGTTCGCTGATGCGCTCGCGCGCACAGCACCGATCTGCGTCATCCGCGCAGGGGAACCGACCGCGTTCGCCAACGGAGGTGGATGCGCCGAATTCGGTAGCGGCGAAACGTTCGCGGCGCCGTCCAGGTTCGTCGAATTTCACCGTGAACGACTCGTTCGATCGTTTTTTTTGTTGGGGATCGTTCGGGTTCGTGAATCGGGAATTTCGAGTTCATTTCGGGCGAACATCGGACGAACGCGGGCCGCACCACGGATATTCGTTAATTTCTACTAAGCGTTCGTTTTAATTGCAGCGTAACCACGGGACGTAGAAACGCGGCCGGATGATAGGCCGTGCCTGTAATTACGCGGCGGATGAGGCTGGTCGGAAGCGATCTCGGGGTTAACGATCAAACTAACCCCGGAATAGCATGGATAGCGCACCGAGGCGACTCCGTGCTTCGCCGATCTCGGATCGAACCTTCCACCGACGTTCCCGTGCGAAACTTCTCCCTCTATCTCTATCACTTTTTCTGCCTTTCTCCTCCTCGCTACCCCGACCGCACGCAATGCGCGACGTTCGCCAAAACCGTTGCGCCCTGGAAACTTTTCCTCGAGCCGCGCTCGTTCGTCGTTGCTCAATGCGTTACACAATTGCTCGTGCAACAAGGTCAGCCGGAGAGAAGGAACGCGCAGCCGCGACCGCTTTTTGTCCGAGACTCTTCCGAGTCGGCGAGATGAATTTCGACGGTGTCTCCGGGCCGCGAGGAACGACGAGAACCGGCGCTCCCAAAACATTTCCAAATCCATCGCTGAACGAATGGCTGTCCGATTCGAATTGCTGGAAGAGGGGTCGAAGAAGCGGCGGGCGGAGGACTCTCGGTGGAGCCGCGATCGAGCGTTACGCAAGATTCGGTCGGAGTTGTCGGACGGGACGGTTGGTTTATTTGCTGGGCCGGTCCGGTGGGTTGGCAACACGGCGACTGCGAAGACGGTCGACCAGGCAGGCAGGCAGGCAGGCATGAGCAAGAAGTAAAGGAGAACGTCCTTGCAAGGCCGGCCGCCGACGCCCGAGCCTCTCTCTTTCGCCTCTCCTTCCTCCTTCCTCCTTCCTCGTTCCTCCTTCGATTCTCCTTCCCTCTCTCGATCACCATCCTATCCGTCCGCTCTCCGCGCGATCCTTCGACCGCGCCTTCCCGCGGCTCCGTAACATCCATTCCGCCATCCTGTTTGCTCATATAGAAAAGTGTCGTCTCAGCTAGCCAGCCGGCTGTGCTCGAGCGCGGACACGCATCCTGCATTCCGATGCGCCGGGGCCGGGATAACAGTCGCGGGAGCGCGGCGAGATCGCGTGAGAAAACCGGGGGATCGAGTCGATTCCTCCGACAATGACCGGGTACCGAGTTCGAGGAAGCCGAGCGTTTCCTGCTCGCTCCACCGCGAGGACGAACCCGACGGCGAATCGCGAACACGTTTTCGATCGGCGACAACCGCCTTTGCGCATCTGTCTTTTTCGCGCGCGAGTCGTTTCTTCCGTTCGATGAACCGGTGGCCCGCGATAACGCGCCTCCAAGACGAACGAGAACGCTCCGGTGTATCCGTGTTCCCTGTCGCCGTGGCGGTTAAAAAGTTGCCCGTGGGCGCCCGACCTCGGCTTCGCTCGGAGAGACAGCTTCACCGACCGTGCCGTTCCTATAAATACGCGGCGAGGGTTGAACGAGACGTTCTCGGGCACGGACACCGGTACACTCTCGGCGAATGGCCCGCCTCGGAATCGAGGAACACACGATTCGAAGAAACGACGCGCTCTCGCGATCGAACCGTGCGCGGAATTTCGTTCGAACGGTCGCCTCTCGAACGTCCCGTGCTCGTTAGCGTTTCCAGCCGATAAAGCTCGTCCTCGTCCATTCTCAGGCTCCGTTAAAGAGATCTTCCAGGAACGACGATACCGTCCAATTTACAGGCAGGAGAAAACCGTTTGCTCGGTCGTTTAGCGGGAATGGTTCGCGAGGAGGCGTTAAACGGAAGCCACCCGAAGGGGCACCGACCGGACACGGTGTCGCGCGCACGAAAAAACGCGTGGATGCGCACCGACATCGGCGTCGAGCGTTTTCGAGGAACGCCTCCGAGTAACCAACGTTACTTTTCAGCGATCGCGCGGGCTTTTGGGAAAACGTGGATCGATCGACTCCCGAGAACGGCAAGATTGTTCGTGGGTGTGTGAGAGACGAAGCTTAATGGGTTTGCACGCGGTTAATAAGTAGGCGCGCGAACGTATAAATGCAAACGCCGCGCAACGGACTCGTTCGCGCGGCCCACTTCGTGCTTCCTCGCCGCGACAGAAACGCGCGTATGCACTTGCGGCCGGTTGCGCAGTGGCTGCCATTCTCGAAAGCGTGGGCGTCGATCCTGATCGATCGATCGCCCGTGCCGTTGTCGTTCGCATGAATCGTGCTTTTATAAATAGGCGAACCGCTCTCCCCCTCTCTCACTCTCTCTCTCTCTCTCTCTCTCTCTCTCTCTCGTACCTGCCCGATCGATATTTCATGTGCCGGCGCGGCGTACGACCGTTCCAGCGGAAACTCTTGCACCTATTCGCCTCTCATCGATGGATCGTTTATCGCGTTGAGTTATGTCGCACGTTCGTTTGCGCATTCTCGCGTCGGAGACGCTGGCGGCCGCGGAACATCGCGCGTTGACGCGAGTTTTGCGGTCGGCGATGCATAAAATAGGAACGGCCGACTGCGTCGGACTTTTGATACTTTCGAATTTTATTCGAGGCTCCCTCGAATTTCTCCCTTCGAGCGGCAGAACTCCCGCGGATGTTTCTCACTGGCGCGCGGCGCGGCGCAGCGTACGCGAGACCGCTTCAACGGATATGGCGGAACGGTGTCGATGCGAGACGCGTTGCAAAAAAGAGAAGCGCGATGTTCGCAAGGGTTCCGCGGGCAGAATGCGAATCGACTTTTTCGAATCGATAATGAACGCATTGGAGATGATGCACGATTGCGCTTATTAATAACATCGTCCGGCGTAGAAAGGTTCGGTTTATCTTGGAATCGCGTCCGCGACCGCGCCCGCGCGCGAATGGCTGGAGCTGGCGTGGAATCGGCTGGACGAGGGTCGATATTAATGCGCGCCAGAATTTTCCGGATAGGCATCTTCGCGACCTGATAAATCTTCGAGCAGCTCGAGCAGTTCGATACGGTCTGTAATTACGGCGCGCAACGAAAGTGTTACGTGTAGGTGCTCCGAGAGCCTTGGGGCTGAGCGTCGAGTATCCGAAGGCGTGCCGGACCGAGAGACAACTTTTATTCTCCCCGATATCGTCCACCGTATCTGCAAGCGTTTTTTCACCGGCAAACGAATGATCGTACGATCGTACCCTTATTCATTTCGCGTTCAGCCAGAACGTACTGTGGTGTTAGTGGATATTTTTATATTGTATACATTAGCGGTTAGGCGACGAGAAGTTCGACGCCTAGTAGTTTATGGCATCGTCTCGAGGACCGTCGAGACAGTCGAACTACATATTTAGAAGTACAGATGAAAGGTGTGAAACGACTGCTGGGGTGCATGGCGTGAGAGGTAGTGTGCGTTCTCAGAGGTTCTGTGGAACGGATCGTGTGACTTTCTGGGAATGCATCTCCTCTGTACGAATTTGGTATGGAAATGCGTGAGGAATGTGTAGGTGTGTTGTGTGTGGATTTTTGGGACCTCCGGGTCAGGATGCGAGGAGATTATTGTGGAATATTGCGTGGAGCTTGTGTGCAAGGAGTTATTTTGTTGTTCTTGTTGTCTCTTTTCATTATTTTAATACAAATATTTTAGTTTATAAACCCACGTCACACATTTGATTTATTATGTTGAACTCCCACAATTGGGGGCTCGTTCGGGATTGTGATTAAATCCCACATTACGCGCGTTCGAACGAACGCCGCGACGCGCTGCGCCGTCCGACTGACGGAATCGGTTTTATCGGATTTCGCATGGAATCGAGAGCGACGTAGAAACGGAAAGTCAGGGCCGGACGAATTTTCGCGAGGAACAGGACGCATCGAGATTTGCTCGTACGGCGTTTCTCGTTACGAGACTCTCTCTGGTGGAATTTTAGCTCGTAAAGCCAGCCGGTACGACTGCCATTAATGTTTTGCTCGTGCACTTGACATTGATAGCTTTCTTGCTTGTTATTCAACGCGTGAACTTCGAGTCGAAATTGCTGAGAGGAACGGTTATTGCCTATACTTTTCAGGTTGTTACCGATGCAACTCGTCGCTCCTGCAATCGGTTCTTGCGCGGAAAATCGTTAAGTCGAACTTACCCGGCGCGGATATCGAATCGCCGCAACGCTCGAGCTTCGATGATCGCCTCACGCAACATCTGCGACGGTTTATCGAGTTGCGTAAAGGTCGTCCCGATAGCGGTTCACGTTTCGATAGCTGATAGGACTGAAAGCGAAAAATTCAAGGTTCCGGAAAGCTTTTCCACTCTTCTGGAGCGGGCGTATCTGGCGGTGTACGTGCGCGAATAATCTCACTCGACATCCCCGAGGAGCGCGCGATAAGATAGCGGATTCGATGAAAGCAGCGTTTCCTCGTTCCTGCTCGCAGCCCTTTGCTGACTCATTCGATAAGAACGATTCGAGAAGGAGCACGTGTGCGGTGCATACGTGCTTCGAGACGAGTATGTACGCTACCGGGTTCCATCGAATCGTTCGCAACCATGGAACGAAGATGGTGCGCGTTCGAGAAGCGCGCGCGAACGAGTTCTGGCCTGATTCTTGACCGCGCTTTAAACGATTCGATCGAGTCGTCGCGCACGCTCGGTGCCATTCGCATAAACTCGAATCAACGGAGGAGGCTATCTGTCACGGCTCGGTGGACGGGATGGGACGGGGTCGAAAGCGATCGGAGCGTCTTCGCGACGCACACCGTCCAGACGAAATTGATTTATGCCCGGCGACTTTAATGCGTTGCGATCGGCCGTCGATCGGTCCGCAAACGTCCCCGACCACCTCTCCGCTTAAAATTGAAAGTCGAGATTCAAGGGGCACCTCGCATCGCATCGAATCGACGCGAGACGGTTTCAGCGATCGAGTTCGAAGCAGATCGGCCAACGATTCGCAGCTGAACGGAATGTGGCGATGATCGATCCATGGTTAAGATAGCTCAACGATCTGTGGCTTGGCAGAGAAGACGGGGCAGGATCGACGACCACTGGATCTCGAGACGATGCACGCGTGTGGTCTGTTTAACAGGAGAGCCGCGTATCGCGTTACGTAGCCTTCCAGCGACGTGTCCTGGATACAGCCGATCGCTCTTTTCCTTTCGAATCGGGTTCGCGCAAACTTTAGCGCGATTGACGAAGGAACAAGAAAAGTGGAAAGGAAAAATATTCGATAGCCGAAGCGAGCGGTCGGATCGAGAGGGGAGCGCAAGAGATCGAAACGAAACGAAATGAATCGAATCGAATCGATGCACGACTCTCTCACGTATCTGCTGGTCTATTAGGTTTTGCGCAACCCACGTCTCCTGGTATTTATCGAGGTTGAGCGGAGCGGTGCTCGAAGCGTGGGTCTTAACCTGTCACAATTCGATCGTAATTTTGCGATAAAGCGGCCGGCCACTCTGGAATCCAACGAAACGACAGTCCTCGAGAGGAATCGATTTTTCGCTACCCCACCGCGTCGCGCGTTCGCTCGCTCGCTCGCTCGAAGTGAATTTAGTAAAAGGAACCTTTTGCTCCAGCTTCTTATCCAGTTGCTTCATCGTGACGCAACGATCTCTTTCCGTCGAGACTAATTTATTTTCGTGTTTTCTCGATACGCGATATTTGCTGTTCAACTCCACGAGCATGCTTATCACGCGATGCCAATTTATGCTGCTTTCCCATGCTTCTTGAGAGAGGAAGCCTATTGCGCGGAGCGGTCGTGATACCAATTGCGCTTTATTGCTCCCGACTCTTTAAGATATTAAAGGCTCATTATCTTTCCAGGTTTGAACCGAGGTAGCGGGCCAGCGTGGCACTAATTTATAGACGGCAGACATCATTTTCATTTCTCATTAGTCCTATGTACTTTCTCGCGTGAGTTCTAGAAACATCGTATCCGTAATAAATTCCTCTTATCGTTGATTTCTCTTGTGCAAGTTACACGGCTTGAACTTTGATTCGATTCGGTCGGGAAGGTTTCATGCACCGAACGTTCGCGTTCGCGTTACCCCGACGATCCAATGAAAAATTATGTACTACGAGCTCGAGACGTTGAGCGTATATTTACCCATTAAGCAAAATCGCGTGTCCACGGACCAAACACATCGTACGGCTGTTGATCACCGGTGATTTCAGCGATCGCATGAAACGCCCGGATAAATTTTATTGGGCGTCGTGCATGATCGAACGAAATTTATGCCCGCGCGCCGCGCCGTCGAACGGTCGGAGAAGCTCGACGCTCGCGAGGATTATGAAGCACCGATTACCTCGCAGTCCTGTTTTGCGATCGCGCGATCGAGCGATCGAGCGATCGAGCGATTGAGCGCCTCCCCCTTTCCCGCTGGCTCGGCCTTGCGCCGATCGAGTTCAAACCGACCACCATAAAAACCATTCGATGAGAGACTTTGGGTCTGCCATAAACGATTCGTAATATCCAGTTATTCGCTGAACGCTTCACAATTAATGGCTATCGCGTGAAATTGGCCGGCGATTCCACGTGGGGGAGCATCATGCAACGGTTTGCCTTCGAACGTGAGGATATCGCGCGTTTCGTGAGGCCGGCGCGGCGAGCCGACCACGAAAGCTCCGTTCAAAGCTCGTTCCGCCGTGCCGGCTTTCGCGGCGTTACGATCTTTTGGATCGAGTATCGCGCATCGAAGAGAGTACACCCGCTATCCGTGTAACGAGCGAGAACGAAAGACGAGCCTCGACGGAGAAAAACCGGCATTCCGCGACTGCGCCGAGACTTTAATCCAGTGTGTTCCGAGGCTCGAATAGAGCGACATTCCTTTCCGATCGGGCGTCCTTTTGCATCCGATCAAACGTAAAATGTACGTTCAATGATGATCGTAAAATTCCGAACGATCCCGGTAGGCTGCCAGACGCGCGCTGAAAGCGAGAAGGAAAAGAAGCGTGCGCGCGGTAATTCCCCGTACGAGATTTATTCTCGTAGCTGGAAGAAAATCGTGATTCGCCCTTGGAGGCTGAAGAGCTGCAGAGGAGCTGCTTGGGTTGTGTTGCGTTGCGTTGCCTTGCGCCGCGGTCAAATTAGTCGTGCCGTCATAAACAAAGATTTTTCTGCAGGATGATGACTTAAGGGCGTCCAAAGGACGCAGCGCGAGAGTGATATATGCGTATCGGACGTGGTAGCGTGCCGGTGGAAGATCGAAAGAAAAGAACTCGGCAGACTGTTGCTGCGAGGGCTCTCGAAACCTCCCCTTTAGAAGCTGCGGGACGTGGAACGAACGTGGATTGCAAATTACCGCGATAGCTCCAGCTGCCACGACGATTCCTGCCTGCCTGCCTGCCTGCCTGACTGCCTGCCTGCCTGCCTACCTACCTACCTACCTACCTACCTACCTACCTTCCTACCTTCCTACCTACCTACCTACCTACCTACCGACCGACCTACAGCTACGATAACTCTTCGCGTGTGACTGCGTTCCGCCTTCGGCAACCTCGAGAAGAATTTCACGAAACTTTCCGAGACGCGCGCGCGCGCTCGCCTCAACGCGAAAAGGAAGCTTCGCACCTGCACGGCCGACGCTTTTCAAATATTCTACCACCCGGAAGAAGGTGAAACGACGCGGTGGTTCCGGTACAATCATCGTTTTTCCCAAAACCCGTTGACCAGCCGTCCGTTCGGGCGATGTTCGCGGAAGCGCAAACACGAAGGCGCCCGATCCGCGGGAACGCGCCCGCGACGAAGGGAAGCGGAATAAGAGTAAGAGTAATGTTTATGATAAACTGCAAGGGGGAGCGAGAGGAGGAGAAGAAGCAGAAGCACAGTTACTCGGACAAAGGCTGCCCACGTTTACGGTCAGCATGCTATAAAAGCGCTAGCCTCGCGCGCACACCCAGTTCTTCCTGCAGTTTATTGCTATTGGAAACGGTTCAGGAAATCTTGTTCCTGCGTAATGCATTTACGGAATGACGATTCATTTTTCCTTATCTCCCTGTGGCCGGATGATGCGACATTTCTTGCGAAACCGTTATTCTTCTTCGACGTGCACGCACGCGCGTGCCTGCGCTCAATTACGAGGCGCTTCTTCGGTCGTCTTTTAACGATTTTCGTCGTTAACCGGCCTCGATGGCGCTACGGGGGAGAACGGTCGTGAGATCCAGGTTGGTCGTGGTTCAGGGAATTCTAGCGGAACTCGCGATAGGTTAACACGCCACCGCAGCAGCAGCCTGCGCGCGATCGTTGCCATCCGATCGCGTGAAATCACGGTAGAAGCCAGCGGGCGAATCGGTAATTTATGAACTTACCGGTGGCTCCGGGCTCGATCGGAACTCGTTGCTCTTCCCTCGGCGTCAAAGCGATCTCGCGGCTACTGCCGTGATCCGCGGCGTGCCACGCTGACGATCGAAACTTTTCTCATCGCCTTTCGAAAGAGCCGTTTCGGCGAGACAGGAGACGCTCGAGAACTCTGTCGCTGTTTTTTCGAAAGTTCACGTCCCCGCGCGTTCACCGGACACGGATGAACCCGAAACGTTTTTCAGGGGCCATCCCCGTACACGGATAGCTGTTGCTCCTCCGACTCGTTCGTCCGCACCGTCTCGTCGAGGTACACGGCGGCTGGGGAACAAAGAGAATCTGAAAAGGAGAATCTCGTGTTCGAGGAGGAGGAAGGGACGACGTTTTCAACGTCGGACTCGGTTACACGCGCGCAAAACATGCTCGATAATTAAGCAAACAATATAAGTTGTGTATCTATCGGAAGGGAAAGAAAGCTGAAAAATGTCCGATATCCTGCGGACTCGGGATTACATCGAGGCGATCTCCGGAGACCTTGGGGAACGCACCCACGCAACACGAGCACGATCCTCCGATGCGCAAGGTCTCACGAGAGGCTGTCGCGCTTCTTCTTATTGGCTCGAGTCGAAATTCTACCGAACCCGTACACGTTCGCGCGCGCCACATACACGTGCGACGAGATGCACAGAGAATTCCGTAACCTTCTTTGTTTCTTTAGCGCGCGGCCTCGCGAGGTCTCGCAACCCTCCTTGTTCGCATTATGCTATCGAACGCGCGATCGCGACGAAAATATATCACCTCGGGCAAAATGGAGAATCGCGGCGACAAATAGCTCGATATGCTGCGAGAAACGCAGAGGGCCGCGCTTTCTTCTCTTCTCCGGTCTATTGACGCAACGAGTCGGACGCGTCGATCCGGATTTTCTGCGGCGCGGCCGCCAGGATTTCAGGGGTTGATCGGTTTCCGACCGACTCGGCTCGGCTCAGTACAGTAAAAGTTGGATAACTGCCCGCATCGATCTACGGCATAAGTGTCCGCTAGTCATCCCCACCACGGGGGAGGGGTTCCCCTTGACGGACAAGTAGTGTAATCTGATCCTAACTGGAATGTCGGTGAGACAACACGAATTCAAGGATGTAACTTTTTTAATTTTTATGTTTTTTTTAAATTAAACTTTTACTAACGTATTTGTGAGGTTTTTCTGGTTAAAATAAGACCAGACACGGTATAATTTGAATAATATTTACTTACTGATATTGATTAAGTATGCCACGTTGTAGGTTTAAATTATAAGCCAAATATGCTTCAAATTATATCGTGTTTGGTCTTATTTTAATTAGAAAAACCTTACAATTACATTGGTAAAAGTTTCATTCAACAAAAATAAAAAATAAAATAGTTTTATGTTTGCATTAGTATTGTCCCACCGATACGTATTTTTCGCATTCTTTTGCGCTCGGACCTCTTTCTCTTGCACTCGGTGTCCTTCTCTGTTTGTCAACAAAACGAACCTCGGCTCGAGCCGTGTCTATAATTAGAATCGATTCTCGTACTGCATAACTGCCCGCCTTGGGCCCCCATTTGCAGGCAGTTATCCGACTTCTACTGTACATTCATTTTCTACTGCGAACGACCGATGAGAAAGTCCGCGCCCGCGTTCGTCAGCTTCGAAAACAATTCGAACGTTCCGTCGCGAGGATGCAGCTGCGCACAATACGGTTTCGCCGATATCGAATTTCTCGGCGGAGCTGTTCGATGCCAGGGATCTCTTCTTCTGCGAACGCTGGCCTCGCTCTCGGTCTGAAATACAACGGGCTCGTTCCTGACTCACGCGGTCCGGGTAATCCTCGTAAGTTCGACCGTTCGAGGAGTTAAATCACGGTAATCCTCGGGCGTGATCTCCGCAAGCGCTGACTCGAGCAGAGATATTTTCGTTCGACGGCTGCCCGTCCCGGTTGGCTTCGTTGCGATTGCAAACTTCTTCGATCGACTCGAGCGAGGGTTCTTCCGGATGGGCGATCGACGATCCACGCGGTGTTCGAAACGGCGAAATTGCTGAAACGCGAAACTTTAGCGCGGCGATTCGAGTGAGTCCGGTATTCGATGCGCGGACGAACGGTGTCGAGGGGAAGGCTGTCAACGAGGTGTTCGGTGCACGATGCGCGCGGCTGTCCTTTTCTATGCATGCCGTGTCAAGTGAAATATGTTACACCCGCATATGGGACACGAGTCTCGCGTTACGCGTCGGCCTCACCGCAAGGTCGCCGATAGATAGGATCGAACGCAGAATCGTGGCCAACGACGAGGCCGTTCGACCGCCTCGAAGTCCTCTTCCGATAGTTGCGCCCGAGAAAACGACCGAAAGGACGATTCGTAGACGTACCGTTGCGTCGTTTACGCGAAGAGTTCACTGAGCGCGAACAAGTTCCAGGGGACGACAAATTTGTTCGGAAGATCGGAGGCGCGGGTAGAAGATGGAATCGCGCGTCGTTAGGAGCGTCTCGGGCCGATCGATTTCTCGATCGAAGGGGAGAGATGGAAAATAGAAGAAAGCCGGTGGACGGTGCACTGGTGAACGGTGGATGTTGGACGGTGAACGGTGGACGTTGGACGGTGAACGGGCTGACGCGGAGGCGCGAAACGAATGATTTAATGACGGTGGCTGGATATATCGCGTCGAGTCGGCGCCATTGATCTGCCATTCAGGATGCGAGCAGCTAACTGGCATCGATCGGAAATCTGTTAGCGGGGAATGACGGTCGCGTGGTTATATCAGGGGGCTGGCTATGATGGTCAGGGAAAGGGCAGTAAATTACAGGACGGATCGAACGGTGGCATGTGGCAGAGACGCATCGCCTCGGCTCGGCTCGGCTCCGATCTCGTCCTTGCAAAGAACGCGCGCGAGCGAACGAGCGCGAGCGTTCTTCGAGTCGCGCGAAATTCCAGCCTCACGCGGAAAAATCTCGACGATTCGAGTGGAAGTTGTAGGGGGAGAAGGTTGCCGCGGGACTCGGTTGATTACTTTCCGAGACCCCGGTATGCAAAGCCGGTGCTTGGAAAACAAGAACCGTCACGCCACTCTCGTACTCTCTCTTTCTCTCACGCACATCCTCCTTCATTATCATTGTCCCGTGGGTTTTCGTCGAGAAGGATTTCAATCGGACTGTTCACGCTCACCGGGCAACGTATCCGATTATTCTGGCGAACGAAACGCCATTAACTTTTCTCCGTGCACGTCGGTATTCAAGACGGATATCTGGAATTCCTGCCGGTTTATCCGGCGAATCTCGTTCCGGAGATAGACCGGTAAAGGGATGAAACCGCGAGGGGAGGCGAAGGTAGGCGAGGGTAGGCGACGCAACAGGCTGGCCAATAAGTAACGACGGAGTCGGCTGGACGGTGGCGTTGCAGCATAATCGCGTCGGGTGTATAGAACGCTCGGGCAACACCTACAAATAGAAGTCGTAGAACAAGCCCGGACCCTGTTGCCGGCTACTTTATGACTACCAGGACCCGGAGTTCGCGGCGTGGCATTACTTCCGAACCATTAGCTTGTGCACACCACCGAGCACTCCTCTCTATGCTCGATGTATAACGTTACCGTGCGCTTTGCAAATAAATTGGTTTCTCGCTGAAAAAGACGCTCGTGCTGCGTCTGATGCGCTTGATCGTGAATTGTTTAAACGAAACGGGTTTCCCTCCTCCCTCCCCCCACCCGCCGCGGAACAAAACGCTAGCGGGAAGTTTGTTCGCAATTACGGCAAATTGTATGCTCATCGACTATCCGCCGCTAATTATATCGTTATAACGAGCGAACGTATTTCATTCGGAGGCCTTACGCTCGAAATTCCTCTGCGCACTGACGCATAACGCGCTCGCGCGCGCACGCTCGCGCCGATTTGCATATTTGAAAGTGAACGAGTGACTTTGCCCGAAGGGAACGCGTAAACAAAGCCACGGTGGAGCTTGTCAGCTGGCTTTGAAGTCGCGTTACGTCAACTTCTCTTCTGGCCTATCGAAGAGTTTTCAAAAACCGACGCAAACCGCTGATTCTGAGAATCGAGCCCGAGACAAAGGCTGCGCGTTATCACCGATCTGCGTCAATCCGAGTCTATTCAGAGCGGAAAAGTCGGTCACCTGAGCCGAAAAGGTCGAACGAATACCTCGCGAGAGCGACCGTGTTCGAAGGAGCAACGTCGCCCAGTTCTTGCGCAGGATCAATCGGAAATCTTGTGTCGAGATTTTAAAATCCTTTTTAAATCCTGACACGTTGCATCGCGTACGGTATTAGCCGGCCGGTGGTCTTTGCAGATTTTCTCTAGACGTTGCGTCGCGTCGCGTCTCACGGTTGCATGACGCAACGATCCAACGAGCGGCGCAACCGGAACTTGGCCTGTATGCGGTTGTGCGTGATCGAGCACGTATCTCATTAAATCCTGCAAATATGCTTCCTATTAAACGTTATCAGCAATTGGTTTCCAGCTCGAGTCGAGAACGAATAGAACGAAGAACCGATCAAGGATCGATCAGCGGAGGAACACGATCCACGGCGAGGAAGCCCGTGCGCGAGCGTATCGTCGATTTTCAATTTCGCCAGAGGGCAGAGACTCGAGATACCACCGAATAAACCAGTCAACGTCTCGACAGCAGCGTAACAGCGCATACCACCGCGCAGCGAGGACCTAACGAGCACGAGTCTTCGAGGCAAGGTAACACGAGAGGGCCACCAGCGTCGCCGGAGTCTCCGGTTTCGAATTTGTCTAAAGTAATTAAAAGCCTGCACGAGGCTTTGCCGCACGTCGCGCCTGCGAATCGACGTTCCTCACGAGGGTGTTGCTTGTTCCTCTCGCGAACACCACCCTGCCGTCTCAAAAACGTCCGTGAACGCCGCGCCGCGCACCACCTCTGACTTATGCCTCGAACATCGTTGCACGCGTATCCTCGCAACGTAACGTTAGAACCTGCAACAAGGAGAATCGCGCGATTTATCCCCATCCTCCCTTCTCCGATCGAAATTCGATTTGGACGATCTTAAACGGTTTTCGCGTCGCCCATAAAACAAAGAATCCGACTCGAAGTGAGACATTAGGGGTGCGATAAGCGAAATGAGAATGAACTTCTCGTTCGTATACTGTCGAGGATAAACCGGTACGATATAAATTCGAAGACGGTGATACGAGGTATCGCGGCGATTTCATGCGTGTTGCGCACGAGCGATTCCGCGACCTAGTACAAATATTAGCATATCTTCTCACAATAAAGTTAATGGTCTCGACCAGTCGGGTGAATCGCGTTCCACGAGAAAGGAAGGTATGCACTTTTGATAGCTGAACAGCATCGTTGAATATCCGTTAACTCGACGGTATTCCGGCTTGGGAAAATCTTGCATTTTCTTCTCATTTCCTTGTTCGAGAGACCGTGGCACTGCAAACTCCCGCGACGGTTCTGGCTTCTGGCCAATCTTCGATGACCGTCTCCCGAAGTTGATCGAACGTCCGTCGCGTTTCCTACGGTTTCTCGGCTAATAGAATTTTGTGGGAGAAGGGAAAGGTGCAGCGAACCTCGTCAACGACGACAGAAGAAATGAATTTTGATGGGATCTTTGCGGAGAAGTCTTTCTTTCTTAATGTTCACGACACGAAGAGGAGACAATGGACGGCAAAACGAAGAAACGGAGGAGGAAAATAAACGGCCACCTGTTTAGCAAGCTGCCTCGGTCACCCAGGTGGGATACGTGATGTCACGCGTTGAATCTCACCGTTACGCCGAGAATCGTATGCAGAGGAGGAATTCGATTGTCTCCAAATTGAGGAGCACTTATCTCGGCACGTGACTCCGTACCGGCCAAGCGCAAACGTTTCGTTCCTTTGGGTATTGTCCCTTTCACGACGCCCGAACGATCGTGGTCACGATAGAACGTTTTTGGGGTTATCGACGATGCCACCGAGAACAGAGACGTTTCGAACGATGCCGAAGTCCCTGGGACCCGTGCCACGAAAACGATAGCATCTCGAACGGTTTCGACTCAATTTCGAGCAGCGTGGCCGGGTCGAGCGAATCGTTTCGGTACTTTCATCCGGATGTATCGAGCAACGGGAACCAGCGATCGGATATCCTTTGTATAAAGAGGGGCCAGAAGTCGCGTTCGAGACGTCCTCGTGGCGATCGGCACGCCCTGAACCACGTCCGGCACAACACGAACCGACGCGATGCGACGCAACGTTCTCGGAAAGCGAGGCGAGTTCATGCGAGTCGGGACAAAAGCTCGCCGCGGAACGATTTGCCTTTTCGATCACGTACGGGTTTAATTGAATTTAGGAACGCCGGTCGAGGGAACATATCGGGGAATTTAACGGTTATCGTGGCACAAATAATCCCAGGGACGCGTCGACGCCCGGATGCTCGAAACGTCGACGCATCACGCACCGTTGTACGAACGATACGATTATGACGCACGGTCGAGGAATAATGGACGCGGAGCAGATTGAATTTTCCAGGTTCACGATACGCGTCCGAGACTCGGTGAGAGACGACGACGCATAATGTTTCGGCGGACGCAATCTCGTGCGTGTGGGCCGTAGAAAAATCTGAAGGGCGCGCTCGGCCGAGCGGCGAGCGTCGAGCGCCGAGCGCGCCGGACCCTCTCCCGTAATGATGACAAATGACTGTGTAAATCAGTGCCGTCCACAAGCGGGGCCCCTCGCGCACTTTGTCTCGCGCGATGCCCCGTTACCGAACCACACCGACGAGACTAAATTTCCGCGGGCGCGATCGTATTGGCTGCGCGTTTCCCGCAACCGACCCCGCACCCAGCGGAGCTTCTACGCCATCGTGGCAAACTCTGAAGGAAACGGTGGAACGAAATCGTCGGTAGAACGCGGGAGACGCGAGGCTTGCAAACTCGTTAGCGCGCGCAGGTACGCGTCCGTGCTCGAAAACGTAAAAAGCTGTGGGGGACATCTTCTCGTGGGCGTGCGCGGCGCGATCGTCGAAGGTAACCCTCGCGCGAATGAAGACGTCAGGATTTGACGGGCTCACAATGGAGTATAAATTACCGAAGGTTGCGAAGGATGGATGGTCGGAGCGCACGGGCGTGCGCTCGGATGCGCGGACGTCGACGTCGAGCGACGTCGCGGCTCGCGCGCGGACTTTTCGTTCTCCGGCACGGGCGCGAGAGGAGACGAACGCTCGGTCGGACCGTCAAACCAGAAGCACACATTGCCTTTGCCTCAAGTTCAAAGTACTGGGGGGGGGGGGGGGGGGGGGGGGGACTAAAATCTGCAATTCTCATTCTCAGAATTACGAAAATCCGCCGTTGACTTACCTTTAATATATGAAGATGACTTGAACCCTGTTGAAATTTTCGAAGAAATGGCGAGTTTCAAGATGCCTGCCATGTCAGTAATGCCAAATGATACTACAGCTTCTAGTGAGGTTCTTTTGAAAATACTTTATGAACATGAATTAGTAGAGTCCCATTCAAATTTGGAGCTGTCATTAAGATTGTTTCTGACAATTCCTGTCTCTGTTGCATCTGTAGAGAGGAGTTTCAATAAACTTAAGAGCATAAAAAATTATTTGCGTTCAACATTGGGACAAGAAAACTTAACAAATATGGCAATAATATCAATTGAACAAGCTTTGTCTAAAACTATTAATTACGAATTTGCTTCAGTTAAAGCAAGAAAAGTGCAGTTTTAAATATTGAACCTATTAGAACTCAAAATTAGGAAATCAATGTTATTTTTTTAAGTTTACTAAATGTAATATTATCCTTTTTATATTGTTTTACTTGCTTAGATTAAAAAAAATCATTTACAAAATGGGGGCGCAAATTTGTGCTATTGCCCCAGGTGTTCATGGTCCTAGATCTGGCTCTGCGTCAAAGGAACGTATCCGAGGATCGTGGCGAATTCCTGGAACGCCCACGAACCGTTCGACCTCCGAAGAGGACCGACCGCGATCGAGGGGGTCATCGCGGTACCGAGGCTCGACCTTTGTGCCCGACCTTTCGATCCTCCGAGGACAATGATTCCGTGCTTTAGCCGCGGATCCTTGTCGGATGCTGCTGCGAGAACTTTCAACATTATCGTGCTCGCGGACAGGAGGGGACAAGTCGGGAAGCGTTTTTTTGATAAGCTCGCCCGTGTCCGAACCGTGCGATCTCGCGTGTGGTTTTGCAATAAATCGTAAACGACCGAGCGTTTCACACGACATCGCCGTCGGCGTGGGCAGGTCCGGTGTGGCGATATGGCGCCGTGCCCGGCCGTCCTTCCGTCCCACCTGGTTATAGAAAACGGGCATTGCGGTTAATTAACGAGCATTACGTTAGGTGGCAATCTGCATGATCAGCGGCCCGCGCGCGACCGCCGCGCCACGCCATGCCGCGCCGCGCCGCATTCGTCGTTTATCGCGACGCTCCGCTCCGCTCGCGCACGTCCGGAGGGAATGCTCAGCCTCGAAACGTTATCCTTCGTTGATCGCGTACGCTCCGCGAGCGGAAAGAAGCGCATCGGTGCGATCGTCGTGGAAAGTGAATCGCAGGAATCACGAGGATTCCCGGCTGAGGGAGGAGCGGGGGAAGAAGACCCCCTTGAGCGAGATTCCTACCGGTTACCGTCTTACGTCTACCTGTTATTGCAGCTACGGGGCTGCATTCCGGCTGAATCTAAATGCCTCTGTCACGGCCCGCAATAACCCTAATGGCAGGAACACGATGTTCCTGCTTCTGGGTGAGCATTTTCTGCGAACGCATCGCTTTCGACGCAAATGCATACCTCCTCTCCCATGAAACTGCGAACACCGAACGCGGAGGGCAGGATCCGCGATCGCTGAATCTTCCTCTCGTCTTCGAGTTACGGGTAGAAGAAACGCGCCGCACCGCTCGTGCTTTACGCGTTAGATACTCTCATCCGACCATTAACTGCTTCTACGATAACACCGTTCCCGAGCGTCCCTGAATTATCCGCGCGAAAGAAACGGCTTCCTGGCGTTGCGCCGGACCGTGTCTTCGATATCGGGAGGATCGTAATGATAAATCCAGCCCCGACGGTTCCGAGATATCGATGATAAAAGGGTGGTCGGAGCGAGGCACGAGGCACGAGGCACGATCGCGCTTCGACGCGGAGCCATAACGCGGGTTCGTTCGCTGATAGCGAGAAGGTTCGTCGAGTCGATCAGGCTGGCGCAAGGGGTTCGGGTTATCCCGGCGCACGATGTACGATGCACCGAACGAATCGAGTCGGCGCATCCGTCGTAAGCGGATCCACCCGATGGTTCTTGCGTGACGACGGCATTTAGATGGTTGCCGCGCGATAGGACGGAGAAAACTGGAGCTTCGACTATAAGAGAGGCGGCTCGGGGCCGTCGCGAGACAAAGCTCGCGAGCAAACAACCACCGGGTCCATAAACGGTGACTAACGCCCGAGCAAACCGGCCGACGAGCCAACGAGAAAACCGAGGAAGCGTGCGCGTGCACCGTGCGCGATCTTATTGCGATCTCGAAGAGCCGCCGTGGAACGACAACTTGGATAACGATTATTACAACTTCTAGCGCGGCAGAATTTGCTCGATTCGACTGTCAGATATAAAAACAGCCGTCGCGGTAAAAGTGCAGCGCGGCGCGCGGTACCGTTTAGCGGCGTCCGCGAGTCGATCGCGATGAAGGTGGACTCGCGATCAAACAGAAATGCCGATCGAGTCGAAGGGAAGAATCTGGCGTTGCGCCATGCGAAAATTAGAAAGGCATTCGCGGTGGCAATCTCGATCGCGCCTCCGTTCTCGCGAGCGAGAAAACTTTGCGGATCCGTTTCGTACGCGTCGCATCTCGTCTCGTCTCGTCTCGTCTCGTCTCATCCGTCTTGAGTAACACGCTTCTCCGCATCCTATGATCCCTTAATTACGGCGCCGTATCGAATCGAATCGAACGGCGAACGTGGAACGATCGCGCGAGCGCGAAAGACGGAGCTCAAAGAGATCGCGTTTTCGTTGCACAAACGAAAATCCGTTGATCGATGACAACCGGCGGGATCTTTCGAAAGATCGTGTCCTCGCGTTTCGTCGACTCTTCGGTAGCTGATCTCGCGAATAATTCCGACTCGCTATCGCGCGACACTATCTCCTCCTCCTCCTCTTCCTCCTCCTCCTCCTCGTATTCTGCGGACGGACGAAGCGCAGGCTGATTTGCTCGCTCATACACTTTCTTCGGCCTCGATCCCCTTGCGGGAACCGCGCTCGCGTATCGCTTTCGCAATCGTTATTAGACGGCGTTGCGCAAGCGAGAGCGGTCTGTCCTATATGAAATATCGGCCGCGTTCGATCTTGGGCCGCGCGGATACGTTGTAATTAGCGTGCACAAGACACTGCATGGAAGCACGGCCTCTCTAACGTAGCGTGAATACGCGCGATATCGCGGCTGGCAGGACACGGGTGTCTGGAAAAATCCAGATGCCATTTCAGATAGGTGCCAGCGGATTCGCCACGGCGAGACCGCTGCAACTTTACGGCAACCTCACCGTGGACCGATCATCGTCTCGCCTCCTCTCGCTCTCGTCGCTCCTCTGCCTCCGCTCATTCATTCGTGCCTGCCTTTTACATCCTATTAACGATCCTCCTACAATAAGTCATGCGCGGCTGCTTATCGGTCTCGCGATACAAACGAAAACACCCTTACTATTTGAAGATGCACGATATATTCGACTCGGGCCGCCTCGATAAATCTATCGCCTCGGCTAATCCGCGATAACGCAGCGAAATGGTAATTGCATGATGCGAAGGTATCGAGAAATCATCCGATCGTTCGCCGAGAGCGAATCAACTGACAGATGGTCGGCAAAGACGACGCGCTGCCATTTGCCTCGGGTCGGTATAATCAACGAACCATAAACCGACTCTCTTAAACCCTTCCATTTTTTTTGGCGTTATTGTAAACCCGTTGCTCTACAAAGATATCTCGCGCGACCCGTTCACCACCCTGCGCCCTCCCAAGTTCGTGGGTCATTTTCTATCGTAGAGCGTCAACGCGATCGCGACCGCGATAAATCGTTTTACCTCTTACGCGCTTCAGCTCTTCCCTTTCCGCTTCTTCGTACAAGCGGTTCGAACCAGAGAGCACGCGATGCAGGCCGTGAATCGCGAACGAGCGAGCTCTAACATAGTCTTCCTTTTCCTAGTCCCCTGTTTCAACGACAACGAACTCGACTTCGAACTCAAACTCGAACTGGGTAGCCAAAGTCCGTCCGAAAGTCCAAAGAAGCGGCGCGCGAGGAATTCCTTGGCTCGTGAAATCCATTTCGCGTTCGTCCAACAACTTGCACGGTGCCATAGCGTTTAGAGGAATTTGATCGAGCGAGGGCGACGATCGTCCGAACAAAGAGGCGCGAGTTTAAATATAGACGGCAGCCGGGCTAAGTTTATCTTTATTGAGGTTTATGCAGGCCCGCGTCGACCTCGTTGCTTTACGAACTGCCGTTCTTGCGCTCGTCGCATTTGCATACTGTTCGGCCCGCTTTTTATTACCGGCGATTATCTCGACTTCGCGAAGCGTGAGAAGGTCATTGGCCCGCAGGAAAAAAGATCGTCGAGCCTTTCCTTGATCCTGTTTCGTGGCGGGATGAAAGGGTTCAGCGGAATCGTAAGATTCGCGAACAACGCGCGCGCGTTGTTAATCTGCATGGCGAAAAAGGGACGGCTCGGTTTCTCGCACGCGTATGCAAATGCGGGTAAGTTGAATCGGCGATTATGCGAAATAAAGAGTATGAACGTTGGCGGTGGTGGTTCGCGGGAGATAAAGCGGAATCGCGTGGTCCGGCGAGCATGGCGGTTTGCGTCGAAAAGAAACAGCTGTCCGGCGAGCATGGCGGTTTGCGTCAAAAAGAAACAGCTGTCCGTCGAGGACGCGCCAAGGGATTTGCGCGAATATCGTGCCTGCGATTTATTTAACGAGCGGCGAGGGGCGACGCGTAAACAAGCGTTAAACGCGTAGGCAGATTAGCCGCGTTAGAAAAGGCAACGTCTTTCCAAGAACTTAATTCCGATCGCGAGGGCAGCGGAGGCTCGCGTGAACGCGCCAATTGCTTCGTAACTCGCAGTTCCATGGAAGAGTTGAGCCACCGATAGCGCGAAACGCTTCTTGATAGCCGACACGAATGGCGAACAGCGTTGCTTTCCGGTGAGTGTGAATCAGGGGGAAAGTTTAATCCCTGAACCGTTGCCGGTATTAATGAGAAGATCAAAGGGGGCGATAGAGAAGGCCGAGCGAGCCGGAGAGGGTTTCGCTTTTCCAGCGTCTCGGACCGTGAAATATCGCGTGCGAGTCGAACGGAGACGGTTATGATCAGCTCGCGGTGTCGTGACGAGGTTCTCTAAAAACGAGGTGGCGAGCGGCGCGGCGCATTGCGTCGCGTCGGGGGAAGGTTCGTTAACGCTCGCCGTGAAAACCACTGGACTGCCCCGCCGCTTCTTTCCGACTCGTTCTTCTTTTTAAAAGAGCGCCGGGCGAGCCGATGACCGGAAGAAGAAACGCGCGTTCCCGCTGAATGTTTTCGACCGCCAGGATAGGAGCCAACGAACCTATCCTGCGATCTCATTATCGGCCGCTGCGCCGCTTCGAACGAAACGACGTCGAGCGCTCTCTCGCCCGTACCGAAAGCTTCTCCGTCAGCAGGACGAAACTGATTCGTCCCGTCGCGTCGCGTCGGGCAAACAAACAGTTGCTCCGATGACCGACCAGCAGCCGCGCTCTTCTCGTCGCTCGAACCTGCTCGATATCGTGTGCCACGGAATAAGAGCATCGTAAAGCTGAAACGCTCGAAAATAATCGCGAACCTCTCCCGTTCGAGCTCGTTCGAAACCATAAAACAAAGTCAATTTACGACGACTCGCAGAGTCCGCTTGGGCGAGCTATTCGTTCCTTATCAATCGATTTTCAGCGTTCCGAAGGAGGTTCGAAATCGTCCTGGCGTTGACAGGACTCGTCCATCGGTAAATCATTGCCGCTGCTCGGTTGGCCACGAGCGGTGACATGTTCCGTAGCCCCCTATCAGGACGAGTCTATTAAATCTGCAACAGGACGGAATGTCTGCCACGGCCATTACCATTCCGCCGAGTCGTAAGTTATCTTCGCTGACAGTGGGCGCGCATAGAAATGTCTTCGACCGTGATACCTCCTGACTTCTCCTTCTTCTTCTTCTTCTCCTTCTTCTTCTTCTTCTTTTTCTTCTTCTTTTTCTTCTTCTTCTTCTTCTTCTTCTGCTTCTTCTTCTTCTTCTTCTTCTTCTTCTACCTCTGCCTCGTCTCCTTGTTTTTATTTTACTCTGCTCCTCATTCTCCTCCTCCTCCTCCGTCTTCTTCTCATTCTCTTCGAGGTCGTCTTTGGTCGAACCGTCAACCGCCGGCACCCCCATCGTTCCTCAGAATCGTCGCGATCCAACCTTTTCGGCGACCTCGTGCCATATCTTATTTCGAAACCCGTCGAACCTGCTGATAAAGTCCAGTTTTTCCAGTAGGATGCCAATGAAAATACCTGTTACCGCGATGGCTGGAGTACGATTCCGGTATATTGTCTCGTTTCCGAAGCAGACACGAACCATCCTGGAAACGGTGTCCGTAAATCCGTCGTGCCGCTTCTCGAAGCGAACGCGCTCCCGATGCGGCCGTATTTCATGCTCGATTCGATAACGTTTGAGGAGCGCATAAAGGGACTGAACGCGTGTTAGTTTTGCAGCGAAGGTCGCCACTTGGCATTCAACGATCTCGCCGAGCCTATCAAAGGTTCGGTTTCGAGGAGGCGCTGGACGGGTCGTGGTGTAACCGATTCGTATAAAATTTGCATCGCATTCCAGCCAGCCAGCCCTTGCCGGTGCCGGTAATAGTGGTCGTGCATCGTAGCCAGATCTTTCAGAAGATCTCACCTCGGCACCTCCGCGAAACTCGCGGACACGAACGTAAAGAAGGGAACGGAGGAGCCGAAGGAGAATCATGGAAGAAGACGACAACGAGCCGACCGAGAAGAGGATGAGGAGGAGAAAGAAGACCGGCAGCCCTTCGTTCTGTCTCTCTTTTCGAGTCCTTCCAATTCTCTCGTGGCCATAAAGGTTTTGTTGCAGCCGGATCGCCGACGAGTCGAACGGTAAATCAAGATGGTTGCTTTACGTAATGGAGTTGCACCGGCCACATCTTAATTAGGAAAAATCTGGGAGCACATCCGTTTCCAGCTCGGCGATCCTAGGTGGAGTTAAGGCGCCCATCGCATTCTCATTAACCGTCTGCTTTTGAATGCAGCCTGTACACCACACGGTGAATCGCTCGTTACACTATTTATCTTGAGCCTCTGTTTCGCAGAAAACGCGCCTGTGCTTGCTATAATACGACCGCACGCGTACCATCGATCAGCCGCCATTTCAATATGCTCGTTTATAAGCAACCAATTAAACGCTGTTCGTCCGGCCGACCTGCCTTATCCCGCCAGCGAAACGCGGAGAGGACGCGCGTTTTATCAATCGTTAAAAGACTTTTCTCTTCTGTGACTCGTGCTGATCGTACGAGCGAGACGTCCGGAATCCATCGATAATCGGATACCTCCAGACGTCGACCTCGCACGAAGATCCTTCCCCTTTCATCTCGAGCGAGTTAATCGTCCATAATTAATGGAGACGACAGGTACGAGAACTCTGAATGCTCTCGATCCACGCGCTCCGACCGGATGACGAGATTTCATCGACGCGAGCCAGAGAACGCGTGTCTGAGCAAACACTGAATTCGAGCAAAACCGAAGCTGGACCGGTGCTGACCTTGCGATCGGGATCGATCGATCGCGTCTCGTGCTCGTAACTACCGCCCTTTCCTTTTCTCTGCGAAATGGCGGCGAACACTTTTGCGCGGTGCAACTTCGCGCATATCGAGAGAATGCGAGGAAAATCGATAAATTCCTGTGGTCGATTCGGTCGTTTTCAACGTTCAGGCTTGCGACGACGAGAGCGATCGTTCGTTGTCGAAATTTCAGAGAGTTCCGTGGGCGTTATTCGAGAATCGTTGTCTCTGGTTTTTACCCCGCGGGGACACCAAGATGAACGTTCGTCCAAATTTACGTGAGACATCCGATTACGCTTCCTAGTCCAACCGCCGCCGGAGAACCATCGCGATGACTTCAGGGACGAGCGGCGAGGCTCCGTGCCTCGAGCGTCTTCGTCGAGAAGTACGAAGCATAATTCCGCTGTTGTGTTTAACCTTCTTTATGCTGCCCGTGGTATTTTCGCGCAGGCCATCGGTTGTTTAGAAACGTTCCCGAACAAAATCGTCGAGCTGAACAATTTCATCAACGAGTACATGCCGGATTCCGTGAAACACAGCAAGTACAACGACGCCGCCGTTCCGCGAAAAGCGAAATGTCAGTCGACGCTCTCCACCGCGAACAACTGCGACCTGACCAGTCTCTCGGACTTTGGCGGTAATTAACGAGGAAAAGCAGGATCGCGTAAACGAGCACGATGCACGGATTGTCCCCTTTTGCTTCGATTCCCCCAGTTTCCAGCTACTACTCCCTGTCGATGTGCGATCGCGGTCGATCGCGACACGGGATTTGCAAGAGGAGATACTATCGATCTCGAGGCATAACCGGATGCAACGCGCGTCGGAGACCCGGTCCTCTCGCGCAGTTGTTGACGTTTCTGGTCGGCAGCTTGGCGACGTGCACCAAGAAGATCGTCGTCGCTCCGTCCCGATACATCATCGACAACGTAATCTCCACGTTCCTGCAACGGTGAGTTCGAACGCTTTCTCCGCGAAATAAAAACGTTATAACGAGCATTATTCGACGGTGAAGTCGCGAGCTGAAAAACGCACAATGCGGTCCTTCAACGAATTGGAACAGCTCTCTCTCGACTTACGTGACCACGCTGAAAAAAGACACCTCGATCATTGGAAATCTCATCGATATCATGAGACCCGCCGCGGTCAAACTCATCACCGACACCACGACCGTGAGTTGCTCGCTGCCCCAGCTAACGGTACAAAGAATATTTGTTCTGGTTCTTGTTGTTTTTTTTTTGTTCGTACAGCTGAAACGCTGGCTGCAAGCTGCCGCTCTGGCCATCGAGTCGCCTTCGATCGAACTGGCGAACGCGACTCGCAGCACCGAGACCATCGACTGTTGGGCTTACGAGCTGTTCTTTCATCTCAAGTATCTTCAAGTGAATCGCGCACGACGGACCACCGACAAAGTAATCCTCAACGCTAATTGCGGCTGTTCCGTGTATCGTGGCCGGTGAACGCGCAGCAATTTCCCTTTCGAGTCGATGCAACCGTAGCAACGATGTTCGCTCGCTCCGGCTCACTCAACCTTGTTAACGAAACGCTCGGTTCTGCCAGATGATCGCCGAGGCGGAGTCCAAGCCCAGCGACGTGATCCACGCGAACCTGTGGCATCGATTGGTTCAGCTTCGCGACAACTACATCATTCTCTACGAGACGCTGCAGAGCTACGACAAACTTCGAGACGTCGAATCGGAGAAGCGGCAAGACCGATCGATGGATGTCCGTAACGAGGCGAGAGCTGAGAAATACGTTTCACCGGACGCGTCCGTTCATTGAGATCGAGCGGTCCGTGCGGTTTTTCCGAAGAACGCGTTATCGCGAGCCGTGCACCAGCGGGTTCGAGTCGAGTCGAGTCGAGTGGAAGGTCCGACGGAGAACCTCTCGCCCGTTCGTTTCGACACGATTCAGCTGACATGCCACGCTATTGTGGCTAACATTTAAACTTCGTGCCGAGGAAGGGAACGCGGACAGGCTACGGGATTTTTACGCGGCCGAGATTGCACCACCCGACCCGCAGTCACCGCACGCTCCATCGGCTTTTTTCCTCCGCGTAATAGCCTAACCTACTTCGCCGGATAAAACGTCAAACCCTTTTTACTCCGAAGCGATCCTATCGGGCAACGATATCTACGATCGCCCAATACCCGGTCCGATATCCTTCGATTTCAGACGCTTGAATTTCGATCTCACCGTCGTTCCACCGCAAACCCTGTTTCCGTCGTTCAACGAAAATAAAGATCGTTCGTGAGACGAATGAAAATTTCAAAAACCACCGCGTTAGACCGAATTCCATGCGCCGATGACCGTTGATCCCTGCGCGGTGGGAACTTGTTAACGCGTTTTACCGTTCCTCGAGATCGTCTGTGTTTCATCGAACGCGAGCGGCGTTCGTCGTACGCGGCCCGGGTCGCGCTACCCCATTAAGATTTAATCCTCCGTTCGGACAGCGTCGTAAATCGAGGAGGTTGTCGCCAACGATATCGATGCCCGCGCGAAAATGAAATAGAGCAGCTGGTCCCGAACGGCGTTGATTCATCGAACGGTTCCCGTGGGAGCGTCGCGGCAAGGAGCGGACCGTAACAGCGCGAGCAGAGCATCGGTTTGCAGCACACTTTTCCAACAGATTCCGTTGACAGCGGTCGGACCGTTAGCTAATATATTTCGAGAGCGGCCGTAACGAGAGTCTCGAGCGTTTTCCACGCGATTCCCACAATAAATGCAGCGGCGGATCTTTCTGTAGCTCGGGGGAGTGCCGGCAAGCATCGCGGCGATTGCTATGATCGTACGGTTATGGAACAATGGCCGACGTTGCCTCGGGAGTTCGCCGGACGAGCCTGTACGTCCGACAGGCACCAGGATCGCGTTTTCGCACGACTGTGCCGGCGATGGGTCGAAACGGTTTTATCGCGCATCGAATCGGCACGTTTTTGACATGTCCTAGGTCAGGGGTGTATCCTAGAGATATCGATCGCGTCGAGGCACGGTCGTGTTAGAGGATTGAGACGAGAAGGAACGAGGAATGCAACCGTCGGATCGATACGCGCGTAAAACGATTCCGTGGCGGTGACAAATACGGCTGTCCGCCGGAAGCCGTGCGGACAAAGGAACCAGGCGACGCGTCATCCGCATCGTCGTTCCTCGATTCTGCTATCCGGCGAGGAGTCGATACGGACGATGTCGTGCCCCGTCGTTCGCCCTGACGTTATTACGCTATCGATATTGAAATACTGCCAGCCCTCGCTCCGACAACTCCTCCGAGTTGTACAGCTGGGAATCGACAGCCCGAGCCGGGCTTCTGTGTCGTTCGATCGATATTGGAAGCGCGATGTTTTTGTTTGATTTCCGTGCCGAGCCGAGTCGCGATGGAAGCGGAAGGGGAACTACGGTGGAAAGTCAGCGAACGGTCACGAGATAGAAACGGTTTTCCCTGTGGCCGATGGGCTAGGTATCCGCTGACGCATCTAGCCAAAGGTAAACGCGTTAAACGAGTACCGACCCCAACTAACCTATGATCTTGGTTGATAGTTGATCGCGAGTTAAACCCCGCTCCATCCATAACAGCCTCGGACGAAAAGGCTCGTGTGGCTCCATCCGTGCGAACGAACGGTAGTCACGACTCTGATACGGGCCATGTAAAACACCGGAGAACCGTGCGATGGGAAAAATAGCCGCAGAGGAGAGAACGAGAAAACTCGATGCGAGATAAGTCTAAAGCGAACCGCTCCGAGATAATGTACATAATTGGATCCATCTCGGTTCCACCGCGCTACGCCCATTGAATCTGCCTCGTCGACGCCTCTTCCACCGACGCGATGCGGCGCTTTGATTTTTCCGGAACGCTCCTCGTTATCCCTCTGACGAACGAGACGATACCAAACGAAACGAAACGGGTGGCGGACGGGTTTTGAAAGAAATCGATCGATAGGTTCGGCGATTCGAGGAGGAGATGGAAGCGGCGCGGCGAGGGTAGTCGTGGTCGTAAGATCACAGACGAGGCTACCAAGATCCGCGGGAACCGTTAGAGTTAACGATGGGTTCGCTTCCCCAGCTGTTCGCGATCTTTACGCCCGGCAATTCCGCGCGCGGATGTATTCGCGATAGGACGGTAGCGCGTGGAGGCGGTTAACGAGATGAACGATCCGTACGAAAGACAACGACAAAGGAGCATGATCGTATAATTTGCTCCGGATTTCGCAGGCCTCGAACCGGCTTCCTCTGGTCCGGCAAAAACTCCCCCGAGTTCTGAAACCGTTGTAAGCTCTTATCGGCCGTAGAAGATCTCCGAGCAAAAAAAGATCCGGCGATCGTTCGGCTCGTTGCAACGAGAGCTTCGAAGACCGATGTACAATTCCTTTTTCAGATTTACGAGGCGAGGTGAAAACGAGTACACGATAAAACAGCTAAAAAACCGTGGTTCGTGATGCGGTTGGTCGGCCTCGGAAGGAGCAAATTGTAGAACCGACGATAAATCTCGGCTGGATTTCACACCCTCCGGCACGCCCAAACGATGAAACCCTCCTCCCTTTCTTGTCCGTCGTGCCCGGAAAACGTTCGCCGGTGCGCGCTGGATAACTCTCGATCGAGAATTCTCGCGATTCGAGCTGATCGGAACCTGTCCCGGACCATAGTCGAGGACGAACGATCGAAGCTTCTTCCGATCATCGGATCGTACGAAAATGAAGCTGACCTCGTTTACGTTTTGCAATCGGCGGGTGCGCGCACATACGATTACGCGCACAGAACGGTATCGTATCGCGAATGGCAGCGTAACCAGAGGCCGGCAATGCTCCTTTGGATCGGATCGGATCGGATCGGTCGGTTCGTGCAACGGCACGGTAGAAAGGAAAATGATTTTATAATAATCATCAAGGCCTGCACGTTGTATCCGTCTTCTAGCATACGGCAAAACAGAGTCGTGGGTGTGTTCCACGAGCATGCTGCCCGGGAACAATGTGACATTATGGTAAATGACTGAGACCATTGTCGTCAAGAAACGCTCGCCGTGTACTGTTACGTTTCACCCAACGTGACCCGTTCAAACCTTTCCAGCCGGTCGAGGCTTTTGCGCTGCAGCCGAGGCGGCCGAACGAATCGCGCCGGTCCCGCTTTTTTACGAATTGTCCCGACGGACAGGGAAGAGGGAGAATTCTGACTCGTTAAAACGGAATTCTTCTATTCGATGTACTTTCTAGGAGGCGGTGCAAAATTACAGAAACCCCGCTTCTTTTCCGGAATAATTTATAATCCAGGAAAACACGCGTCGATCTCAAGTTTCAGTAGGCCGTCTAACCGCACTCGCGTGTCTTCATCCGCGGCTTTGGACGCGAGATCGTGCGTTCAGACTGCTCCGAACCGATCCGCGAAAATTTTAATCGACGATCGATCGCAGAACCAACGCGACTCTCGGCTCTTGCGTAACCTCCGCTTATCCCACGATCAATTTCCCCGTCGCGTGTAAACATTACCGCCAGCGCCCGAAAAGCTCCTGGCTACTTTGCATCCTCGTACCTCGAGCGCTTTCGACCTCTGTCTCGGCGACGAAAATCAACAACGCAACGAGATCATCGATTCGGATCTCGTAATTTTTTCGCCGGTATTCGCGCGTGAATGAATATCGCAGTTGTGAAGTCAACGACCGTTTAAGAGGTGTGGTAAAAATCACGTGTAAATCGCAGCATCGAGGCACCGTGCTTAGTAACAAACGAGCAGAAAGTTTATTACCCGCGAACGTTGTTTCTATTATGATTAGAAATTATGATTATCATTATTATTATCGTCGTTATTATAGCGGGCCTCAGAAGCTATCAAAAGTTGATGAAGGTAGCCGTGCGGTAAGCCGCAGAGTACCGTGCACACCGACTCATTGACAACCTGTATCGGTAGTCGTAACGCGACGTGATGCAACCTGAACTTATCGAAGCGACGTGTCGTAATTCTCGTCTCGCGCTGTTCTTTTCAAACTCAGAGTGAGTTCCCTTTTTCCTGGGAAAATCGCCGCCGCGCCGGTGGAAATTCGTTTCCTCGAGCGTCGGATATCTGCATGAGACAATCCGATCGGTATCGCAGCGAATATTGTAACAGCGTGGTCATTGCATCGCGATAACCGCGGGCAGGTGCTTTGTGCGCCAACTCGTCCAACAAATCGCTCGATCGACGATAATCGTTGTCCTCGACGATGCAACGGAGCAGCTTCGGCGAGATGAATGCGTAGCGTTCACGGAGGCCTCGTTAGCGTGCTCGATCCACAGCCGCGCGGAAGGATAACGGTGGAAAAGTCGTGGACTCGGTGGAGTCGTGAAACGCAACACTTTCCACGTTGCCGGGGAACGAATTGCGCAACCGCAGGTGTATATTTCGCTAAATGTTCGTAGGAAACCGAGTATATAGCCGGTGGTCACGCGATGACTTTTATTCGTCGGCAAAATCTGCTTCCTGATACGGGGGGCTTCCACTGACCCAGAATCGGGTAAGGGGCAATTTGTGACTCGGGAAAATTGCCGATACACCTATGTCTCTTGCCGTGTTGCGCAACGAAAGGAAAGTTCGCGGTTTCGTACAGTTTTGACGAAAGCGAAGCACCTACTGCCTAACAGCGATCGCCTTCATCGATCACGGTGAAACGCAACGGCGGACAGCAATCATCCTGATCTTTAAACTGTCTAACCGCGCCGCGACCGTTTAGAAAACTCGGAAAACCGTAGCCGGAGTTCCGTTGCGCAATGGAAGCCGGCCGCGGACGAACTGTTCTTCGTCATCGAGGAACTCCCACACTCCCGACCAGCTATCCTTGCAGTATTGTTCGTGTTTACATCTAAACTCTTACAATTACGGTTGTTCGTGCATCCAACATATTACACAGAGATATTGCCCGGTCGTTCCGAGATAAGCACGCGCGAATCCCTGCCGCGATATTGCGAACGGTCCACTGGAATATGCGATTATGCAAAATTGGTATTCGCAGTAGGGTTCCACGTGTTGATCTTAAATTACGATAGTCCTTGACGGAGGGGCACCGGTGACTATCCGATCTTATAATTGTTCTTGGAAATTTTTATCGCGATGGAACCGGAGGCCGACACTGGGAAACGCAGAAAAACGTTTCATCTTTTATGCAACAAATCTCTGGTATCACGATACGTCTGTTATTCCATTTTTACCGTCTAGCTCGTTTACGATATTAGCATTACAAATGGACACGCACATTCTGCAGCGAGTATTTTAAGCTCACGCCGCGCCGCGGCGTTTCGCGAACGCTGTCGGTCACGAAACGTTTGATCGCACGCCGTTCGACTTTCTCGGTTCGCGACCGATGGATCGAAAACGATAACGAGGTCGGAGATTCGTGGAAGCGCGGATTAACGCGAAACCGATGCGCGTTTCCGTCGATGGACCGTATTAGCTTGACCGGAGATCCATCATCCTTTCCGATGGGTGATTTAATTAATGTTTATTCGTTTTTCGCCGCGATAAACGTTGTCCACTTGGACGCGGTGCGAAAATTACGGACGATAATTCATACGGTAGGTACGTCCGCGGTGTTTGTATAAATTTCTTGAAAATAAAGATTGCCTGGAACATAATATCGAGGATCGTGCGTGTCTCAATCGTTCGGCCGCTGAACGTCTAATAGAGTTATATGTATGGTGGAACAACCGGTCTTGAGCGGCGTAATAGAATATCGAAAGTCGAAGATGAAACAGAAGACTCCTATGCATACAAATCATTTATTAGAGTGGAGCGTAATCGGTGTTGCGACTGGTCTCTTGACACCCCGCGATGTTAATACTTCCGGGCCGCGGAGTATAAAATGGAAGATACGAGGGAATCGAACAATTGTCTCCGAAGCTATCCGTTCGTGTATCGGTATTTCGGGATGATGAACACCGCGAGGCAAAGCCAGGACAGAAATGCGTGGAACTGGATACGACTAGCTCATGGCTGTCCTACGGTACAACGAAGCGTTCGGCAGGGGCCGGGTTCAGAAGGGACAGCGACTCCGGTGTTTCTTGTGCATCGGAGGATTCGAGCGGCGATGCCTCGATCAGATAGGTACATACATTGTTTGAAATGTGCGTGGTACATCCGAGCAGTACATCGGGTGGCTGCGGACGTGGTATACGATGAGACGCGTTTCAACGAAGACGAGGAGAGAAGCCCGTGGCAGATATCCTCTCTCGGCTCGATGTTCCTCGACTTTTCTACGATCGAGCATCATATCGTCGGGGCGAGCTGGTCCTCTCACCCTTCGCGGTCGTCACGTTCAAGGATGTCCCGAAGCGCGTACCATCGCCGCGGCTTTATACCGGATACTCGGAGATGAAAGATGACTCGTCCAGTCGCTTTGTTCGCTTTTCGTTACCGATCATGCGTAAAATTCAGGCCGCTCTGGTCCCAGCGAGAGATAATTATATCGTATTGGGCTATCAGAATTGGAATTATACAAAAGAAAATAGTCGCGAACGGTAGTGTTCATGGACGTTTCGCATAATTTTCCCACTCGTATCCCGAATCGGCGACACGCGGTCGACTTAGAATGTCTCGATGATGATGTTTATCGCGTCACTTTTCAACGAGCTGCTCTATCGTTCACTTACCATTACCGGAGTATTACCGTCCGCGAACGGAATGCAAATTTATGGTAGCATCGACGCGCCGCGCCGGGACGCGTACACGTGCAATTACGCGTACAGGTGAGCGGGGCTCGAGCAGATAGAACGAAATACTTTAGGAAAAATAACAACTCGAACATTCCTTGACGCGAAACGGCTGTAAATTCTTCGAGGAAACGAGACTCGAAAGCGCTCGCCGATCCATCGAGGTTGAGAAACGGCCAAACACCTGCCGCAGATCGCTCGTGGAAGATTGCTTTCGAGATTACTTTTGTCTCGAATTAAGGCCGAAGTATGCCACTGCAGAGACCGCCGGAATTAAGTAATAAACGAATCGATGCAAATAATTCCAACGTGATCGTGA
Source organism: Macropis europaea (assembly GCA_916610135.2). NCBI lineage: Eukaryota > Metazoa > Arthropoda > Insecta > Hymenoptera > Melittidae > Macropis > Macropis europaea. The sequence continues at coordinate 27,770,705 of OU744344.1, forward strand.
CGGTGAGAGGAGAGAGGGCACAAACGGGTGGAAAAATTGGGGTTTCCCGCAGCATGATGCGCGTTTAACGATGGCCGGTCTTGTCACCGTCCGTACACGCCGCCGTCTTAACACACTTTGCGATAACGCTCCGATTATTCCCCTCTTCGCTCCCATCCGCGATTCGGATGAAAAATTTGACGGATCACAGCGATTACGAGAATACGCTCGATCATTCTGACATTCGTGAATGCTATCGAGCAGCGATAATCTTGTGTATCGGTTTACAAAAGGCGTGGTTGTCTCGCAACCACGGGTGCGCGATATCGATGGCCAACCATTTCTGTCTATTATGCATGTAATTACGATTGCCGAGATTATAACGCGGCCCGAATCGTCCGATATTCAATTTCATTGGCGAAAATGCACTGGCTGCCATCAAGGGAGAAAGAGAGAGAGAGTTAGAGAGAGGGGAATGAGGAGTGTGTAGAGAGGGGAGAGGAGAAGGAGGAAGGGTGTAACCGTATAAGCGAGCAAACATCGCGTTGGCAGTGCACCAAGGAACGCGTGACTTCGAATTTAGATACATTCCGCGTTATTATTAGAGACGCGGTAAGACCGGAATAATCCGCGGGTATCGCAGAATCCTATTAAGCGTCCGAATGATTACCGGCAGGAAATTGTCCGAGATGGAGTGACCGGCGATCGGCGCGGATGCCGTCGAATCGCATGTCGAGAGTTCGTTGCACCTGGTGTCACAGCTGACAACGTGAATCCTTGGTGCGAGAGATTACCTTTCCGAGCCGCGAATCCGCAGCGCACACTCGAGAGGAATAACGAAACCGCACGCGGTTACCGCCACGCGACACTGCGATTTTTACCGAGACAATGACTATTTATTCGCACGAGTTAGCCGGGTACGGTTACGCGAATCACGCGGGGACCGACGACGGTGCTCGATGAAACGGCGAGCTCGCGACTCCGTCGGAACGAATCCGGATGATCGATGATAACGATCGACGTTAATGGAGTGCGGCGATGACGCGTCCGTTCGACGCATCGAAAGATAATCGACGCGAGTCGGCTGGCGAGAAAAGGCGATTTCCTCGAGGATGGAAACGCGTCGGTCGCGCGGATATTAATCTCGGGGGAAAGATATCTCGTTACCGCGGTACCATAAACAAGTCGACCTCGTTGCAATGCCGACGCATGAACTACGCCTTTGCCCTTAAGGGCTGCTGGCAACAATGCTTCGACCGAACAGGATCTCCGCGGAGGATCGCATGCACAGGCGCCAATGGCGATGATGTAGGTGGATCTGAATGCGGGATAGGAAGGCGCGCGCGCGCGCGAGAGAGAGAGAGCGACAGCAAGAGAGAGGGGAGGGAGGGAGGGAGGTAAATAGCGAAAGGAGAAAAGAGAGAAAACTAGCGGAGGATCTGCGCGCACCGCGGTGCAAAGTCACTGCACTCGTGTGCCCCGTTCTCTGGCGGAGAGAGAGAGCCCTTGCGCAGCCGGTTTGCAGGCTCCAGGTATTTTTCATTGACAATGAGAGAAAATAGGATACACCCCGTCCGCTAATACCGGCGAGGGGAAAAAACTTCGCTCCAACTATTATTAGAACCGTACTTAAATACGATTATGTGGATTGTAGAGACAGGTATGCGCGCTGACGGCGCACTATCTTCTACCTATGCAACTGCACGCCAGATAACTCTCCGAGTAACGCCATAACGAATCGAGTTAATAGCCCCTCGAACCACGCCGATAATCGCCCGGCGATCTATCGATCTCCTCTCATTCCCCGCCGCATCGACTCACCCTTCGATGATCCGAGGGTGAAACGGACCAGCGAATTTCACGAAACAACGGATTCGACCGTGCAAGGGGCACCTACCTCCGCAACGAGACTTCGAGGAACGCTGCTCCATCGCCTATCCTCCTCATCGAAACACCGTAAGCCGTAACCACTCGACGATATTCCCGTGCATCTAGCCTCGAGTGCTTCTTCGAACGCGGAAGCTCGTTGCGGGGGAGTGCAGATGCAGGCAGGATCGCGCCGTACGACCGGTCGGCCTCCTCGGAAGGTCGTGCCATTCAGCGGCCGTTCACCCGTCATCCCTTTCTTTTTATGCTCTTCCCCTGTCGTCTTTTTCCTACCTATCGCACCGATGTAGTCGTTGTTCCGGACCTCCGTCCCCTGGAAAAGCGACTTCGCGTGGGAACCGTTGACCTTACCCTCGCCTCAAGCAAATATACCGAAAACACGCACACGCGTACAGCGGAAGGACGACGACGAGGGCCGGCGCAAAGAGACGCCTCGCGATACGAAATCGCGGCAAAGACGATCGAAGCGACAGGAATACGTGGGGGTCAGAATGGGTGCATTTACAATAGCTGTCAGCCGATACGATTAGCGATCGCTTCCGACGCTTTCGTACACGGTATATCAGCGAATGGTCTCTGCTCGGACGTTCACCTCTCGTCCATTTGTCCTGCTGCATCCCCTTATCTCCCTAACGCATCCTCATAACCGGTCCTCGGAGCTTAGAGCGCGTTGATCATCCGAGAGAACGCCTAGGGTGACGAAATCGCGCAGCCGAAGAATTATCGCCGCGCGCTGAGAAATTCGTCTGGACGACGTTGAAACGAGAACGCCGCATCCCGGTCGCGATCTAAGGACGAGCAAAGCCGAGCGCTCGAGCTCTGCCTGCATGCGTACGCTTGCAGGAATTCGATTGGCGGATTTTCTCACGCGGCACGGTAGCAAGACGGGTTCTTCCTCGAGCTTCCAGCACGACTCGGGGCGATTTCTCTTCTTAATCTCGCGACATGCGTATGTCCTCCGGTGTGGTTCGTCCTTGGCTCGAAGAACGCGCGCACGCACGATCGATACTGCGCAATCCTCGATAACCTCTTTGATTAGAAGAATTCAACAAGAAAGAGCCAGACGGCGCCAGCCGTTGCTAGGAAAAAGCGGTCGTGTGAGGCGTTCTAATGCTCGAACACCGAAGCGCCCGTGTATTTCCAGATGAGCATAACCGTTCGTTCCAGCGACGTTGACAGTTATACGATCCGCGAGAATGGTTCGAGTCGATTGAAAAAATATTACCATCGCTGGCTGCATCGTGAAGATACCCGACGACCGACGACCGATGATCGACGCCCGAAGAAACGCGTCGAAACTGCGCGAGGCGGAAACGCGTGAGCGGGATTCATAAACGGAAAGGCAGCGAACGATTCGACTGGTCCGGGTTGAAACGGTTCCGATGAAAGTGACGCTTGTTAAGCCTGGTGCCATTTAGCGTCGCTTTTCTGTCATTACGCGACCGGCCGATCACATTTTTCGCGTTTCAACAGCCGTTAACGTTCGCGCAATTAAAGCAATTATCGGTAGACGCTTGCGTTTCCGATCCACGCGTTTCTCGGATGGACGAAGATCGCGGAGGCATGAGGCGGCGGACAGGTGGGTATCGCAGGTATTATGTCGTGAGAAACTATGCGATTAATTTCCTGCTCCGCGAGTTACCGGCGCTACCGACGCGTACAAGTTGCAGCAGCAAGAACCGCGTGGATGCGTCCAGTCAGCCTTTGGACGATGCTCTGACAGAAGAGCATCCGGTTTCCGTCAAAAGCGATCCCTTCACGCCGGTTTTACACTCTTTCGACGGACTTTTGTCCGCGCAAATTATCGGGAACACGAAACGCAGGAGAATCACGAGGCACCGACGCGCGTCTTCCCTCGTTTTTCCTCTATTCAATAATTCCGCTGCTTCGTCGCGCAGGGTAGTTTACGGCTTTCCACTCGCGTCGATAGCGCGTTGAAATTCATCGTTCCCGCCGCGAGGCGATCCTCGTCGTTTATATTACCAAGGCCGACCGGTGCGTTCACGGCAAAAAGATGGATCGCTGCTCGAAACTATTTAAGTCGTGCATTAGTCACGATCGATGTCTCATTAAAAGCTCGGAGTTATGCTTCGAAAGGACGCGCAAACGCGACGACATCGGTGGGAGCCGGGACAGCCGGGCGAAAAACCTTCGAGAAAACGATCATCCGGCTCCGGCGTGGATCGGTGAACGAGATCGATCGATCGATCGTTGCGAAAGTGCGATTTCTCGTGAAGGAGATCGGTGCGGAGGGGGCGCGATACAGCTGGACGAATCGGTGTGCAAGCGCGATCGCACGAGCGAGCAAGTTCCAGGACAAGAGGATTACATCAGCGAAACACGGCGCTTCGTACGATATTATTATACCGGTCGCCGTGCCGTCCAGCCCGTTGAATCGCGTTGGTATGTGGAGAGTTTAAGGCTCGCTTAGAGAGGATTTGCGATAGGCAACACCCGCGCCCCTTCTCCCTTCACCCTCCTCCATCCACCATCCCCCATCCTCCCTCCCTCCTCCCTCCTCGCAATAATCCTTTCTGCCAAAGAGTTGCCAGCTGCAGTGGTCCGTGGCTTGTCTGCAGTCGCCGTGCACACTCGGGAACACCATGGCGTGTCGGGAATGCGGAAAGGACGAGTTTCTTCTACTTTTGTTGCACGTATCTACCTGGTAACCCGAGACGCGGTGATGCGGTGGCTCTTCGAAAACCGCGTCCGCTTCTGCAATCTTTTAGACCAGATTGTATTTGTTCTTATCAGATCGAAGGACTTCCTTGGTCAGGCGACTCTAGTTAACTCGGCCGTTGCTATACGTATAATAAACGAGCAAACTCGCGCTCTCCTCTGCGCCGAGAAACCGGTGGGTTTCTTATAATTAGACCATCACCGTTAGAACAGACGAAGAATTTCGATATAATATGCACTTCAGCGGCAGACTCGAGGGGAAGTTTTTCCACTCGCCAAATGGTCTCGTCGAAACTCGAAACCTCTTCGCTCGACGAGTATCTTTTTATACGCATGATCCTCGACGGTCCAGCCGCCGATGCGTCTTTATCGGTTTGTTTTCGAAAAGTCGGCCAAAAATAAATGCATCCGTCCGACTCGCTCGTACGGAGATGCTCTATAGAACGGATCGCTGCCGCTATTATGGTCGCCATTAACTATTTTACAGGTTTATCGTGGCTCGATCGCGAGTGCCGCGTTTCGCATCGACACGATGCTTCACGGTCCCCCGTGTTTTACGAGCCATTGTTTTGAGTTTTTCGCGCGCACCGGCCACGAGCGGCAACAGGATTTTCGGCATTCGCCGGGACGTCGATTTCGCGAATAATCTCCCACTCGTTCGATCGAATCTCGCACCGGCTGCTCCCTCGGCGTCGGCCTCGCGTTCCTCTTCTCCGTCGTCCACGAGAATCGGGCCACTTAACTCTCGCTGAATATCGAATCGATAAATAAAGCGGTTGGACGTCAATGAGATGCTCGTCAGCCTTTCAGCCATAATGAAATGAGGTTAATTCCGATAGGTGGTACACGACGGGCCAGCATCGTAAATCACTCGAAGGCTACCTCCCGCGTGTCTCACAATAACTATCGTCAATAATGATCAGCATGAATGAAAGCACGGCCGAAGGAAAAAGGAAGCCGAAGATGGAAGCCGAAGATCAACAAACCGCGTTTGAGACTGTTCTCAAGTCGGAGCACGGTCATTAGAGGAAACGCGGGCGCGTTGCAATCGTAAATCACGGGCAAGCATAAAATGCTCTCGTGGAAAAAGTCATTTACTGCGTCCGCGATGTGTGCGAACAATAAAGGTTGCAGAGCAACGCGAGACTCACGGAGAAAGACAATAACGCACCGGTGCGCCTCGAGCGATCGTAAACGCGGAGCGGAGGGCCGGCCGAGCGTACATACAAACGTTTTGAATCTTCCGTTCACGTTTCACGAGATTACGATGGAGACGAAGTCGCTTGAGATTCGCTACGTTGTAAACAGACCTCCGAAGAAATATCGTCGTGGCCAAGGGCGAGAGCCTGCGAACCGATTAAACGTCTACGATAAGCATCGTCCGCTTCTGAAAAATTCTGCAGGATCGTAAACCCAGTTACCTCTCCCATTGCGATGGCTCTTTTCAGTACGGGTACGGCTGCTCCGAGGAGTTTGCATTCGTAAGCGTTCAACGGTGGAATACCCAAATACTTTTGAATTCCATCCGGACCCAGCTCCAAAGGAGCAGCGAAATACGTGAGCTCCGGTATCACGCAGGATCGAACATAAGCGCACTCCACCACTCCGCTCTGGTGTCGCAAAGCTAAACGATCAACCGCGAATCTTATTCTATCGTTGAAGCAATGACGCATCGAGACGATACCTTTGCAGAGAGACACGCAAAATCTGGCTGCCGCGAAGGACATTGCGAACCAAGCTGCTTCTTTGTCTTTCGTCATCTTCGACACCGCTTCGTCGCACGATCTCACCGACTGCGTCAATCTGTAGGCTTCTTGCTGATCATTCGATCGATCGATTAACCCAGCCGTTTCGAGCAACAGAATTGCATCGTGAATAGTGTATACGTTGTACTTTACCGAAGACATTTGATTGCAGGGTTTCGCTCGAGAGAAAACTGGAACACAGGTCTCGGGAGAATTTCCGCCGATCACGGGCACGATCGTGCATTCTGGCTCGATGCCAAACGCTTCCGCGGCCAGAGTATTCGCTCTGACACAGTCGAGGCTGATTACACCGAACAGCCGATTGTACTCGTAAACTCCCGCTTTCTTGTACATCTCCGTTGCCAGCGGTATCAAGCTGTTTATCGGGCTCATCGCTACCGCGACCATGGCCTGTCGAGAAAAGGATAAAAAGTGCGACACAGAAGTATTGTACGGTATATCGGTGATACACCGGTATTTTGCAAGATGTACGCGGTAAAGCGCGAAACCAGCGGAACACAAAAAGAAACGCGTCATCGCTATAAAGGAAATGGAAGACGATCAACGGCAAACATCCTTGTCCTTGTCGAGATTGTCACGAAGAATGTCGAAAACAGCCTGCTGGTGTAATTAATGAATCTGCGAGGGCGTTAAAAGCCGAGGCCAACCGCTATACATAAGAAACGATCTTCGACCGTGCAAGTATCGGGCACCGCGTTCCACGGTATTATTCGATCCCATAACACGGTTTCGCTGTTGTCTCTGCGCGCTCCTCGTGGCCGTGTTCGCGAGCGCAAATATGCCCTGAAAAATATCGCAAATATCGTACGTAACAGGAACTTGAAAGCGGTCGAAGAACAGACAGCTGCCGGTGTCTTCAGCAAAAAAATTCAAGGGAACGGTAAACCAGCGGATAAAGAAGAAGTTCGATCGCTGATTCGACGACAGAAAAGCATCGATGAGTCGTTCTAGGAAGTTTCAGATTGAAGCGAATGGCTTAATTAATACTGATTAGAGTAACGGTAGTCACGATTAACCGAAGACATCGATATCGATGATTCCTTCTTTTGGAACGAATACAAGGAAACGGCGATTTTATATTTTGCCGGATTCTACTAATTGCAAAGTTTAAGGGTATATCTAATGGGATAACTGGTATCATGTTTAATACATTTCGTACGGTATCATGAAGAAGACACATTAGAAGAAACCTACACGTATAACTCATCATTTGCATAATAATTTCGCTGACGTAGCATAATCATCAACATTCTTGCTTACCCTGGGGCAAAATTTAATGACATACGGTAGCAAGTCTGATAACGTATCGGCGTTGCGCTTCAATATCTCATCCGGGTTCGATTTTTTCTTGATATCTCTATCGGCCACTATCACCACTATCTTCGCCGCTTCGAGGGTTTGTCTCAAACATTCCTCGGAGGAGTCGCACGTGCTAACCTTGCACCTTGTGTCGATATAATTTAAGTCCACGGCTACCCCGTAAGTGCATTTGGTATCGTAGATCGCCAATTCATCGATCAAAGGTGACTGTTTTAGAAATAACGAAAGGCAATTTCCTACGACGCAGAAACATTGTGAGCAGAAGACGGGACGATTAATTGTATGTAACCTAAATTATTACAAATTATTACCCGTTTTACTGGCAGCGCCTAGAACAGCCACTTTCATGGACTTGGAAGAGAAAGAATTATATTGCGTAACGAAGCATACGCGTATATTTGAGCTGTTCTGCTTCGTTCTGGCAAACGGAAAAACATTTTGTCTGGTAGCAGAATGAGACAACCTTCTGTGGGGAATATGCGATGCGAAATTTTTAGACGTACGAAATACACGTGGGAACATGTTGTCGCATTTCCCTTTTACGGCTATCACAAACAATTTTTAAACACACTGAACATTTTTACGGATAAGTTTTTACCGGTTTTAACGGTGTTGTGCTTGACACTTGGAACAAATGAATAACTGATCGCCAATGAATGTCGCGTAAAATCGGACGGAATTTTGCATGGCAATGAAAAGTACGCTTTTACGCTATACGATTCTCTGTTCCGCCGTTGAATTTTAGAGACGACGCAAAATATGAAACAAAGTTAAATAACTGGACGACATTCCAGGAACGAGTATCAAGCACAAGATAAAAAGCGAATTTATGTCCTGGTAACAAGGTGTGTCCATACAAGGTAATAAACCGCTTGAACGTGTTCAAAATAAGGAATCATTTAGGCTAATGAATGAAACGGCAGTGACATTTTCAGTTGGCGATAAGGCAACATTGTGATGATAAAACGAAACAGGTTGTAATTCGGCGTAAATCCTAAGCGAAAGAGATACCTAACGAAGTGAAATAACAATGCAACAAACAATTATAGGTGTAAGGAAGGTAGTACAGGCTGCACTTGACCGTAATCTAACATTTTGCAAATAAACTTCGTTTCATAAAGCAAAACTACGCTTTGTGTTTTCGTTCGTTTGATCGAGAATCTGTTGAGTGTCGCGCCGTAGAGCCGTGGTGCCATCTTTTGTACTCGATCGAAATCCTGCATGATGATAGCGTAGGAAACTTTTCTTACAACGGTTCAACCTTCATTAAATATTTATTCATTCTACCTGATCTTCGTTATTCGTCAACACAATTTTCGTTCAACACAATTTACGTTATAGTAACACATCAGACAAGGAATGTAATAATTCTCAGGAAGTCCACAAGCGACGAAGCGATCTCGTTCGTCCGGAATTCCATTTTCCGTCAGCGTTAAATCGAGATTTAAGTCCTTCCCTTCGAATTTCCACGTGTAGTACATTCCGTTTGCGTTATAAATAAGAGCGCGTTCTTGAATTCGTCCGATGCTGTCTTCCTCGCACACCTTTATCAAATTGTTTCATAAGCGTATCAACCTTAGAGCCTTTCATTTTGTTAAAGCCAAGACCTGTAAGACTTTTTTACCATCATAACAACTTGCGATCCTGTGAGCAGGTTCAATATTCTACACGGCCGTGGGTTTTTCGTTAAGCATCCTTTCTTATACTTTTCGTCGAGCCACCAAGGACATTTGTCGAGTGGCCGCCATGCAGCCGAAGGTACCGCGTAAGGAATTACATCCGGTATCGGCCCGTGAGGACAGTAAGGTACCAGGACTCCGGTAACAGGATGCACGTGGTACTTGATATCATTTTTCCCGTGATCGAACCAGTGACTTATGTCCTTACCAGCGTTAGCCAATATCGGTTTGATTTCTCTTTTTTCGGCCCAAATTTTACAGAGATCAGTCAAATCGTACACACCGCCGTTAAACGAGACCCAACAATCGACCTCCGTGTTATGTACCGCAATCTCCGTTGGTAAAAAATACTTATCTTTCTTAAGAATATTGTTTACGACGTTTTTTGGAATTTCGTAACAGTGTCTGTCTTCGAACCGAGAACGTTGAGTCGCGCACGACATCTTATGAAACATAAGATATTTATCTTCTGATATTTATGAATGAGGTTCACGCGTACTCATTACTACGCGTAGTGCTATTATTGAGCATTGCACTAATTTGCGTCCACCGTTACTTGTTCCTTTTGCAGTGAACTATTGCAATCCGATTGGTCTTCCTTAATTCGACTCAACGTTAATAAATGACTCCTTTGATCGTGAACTCTTACTTTGACCTATTTATTATCGTTGTTACATACTCGTGTAACCTGAAATATTGATTCCTGTTTCATTAAATATCGAAAGCATGATGTGCTGTAACGTTGATACACCTGTGTGTATCTATGCCATATAAATACATAAGAAACAATAAACGTAATCCTCAAACATGCCCAAAAAGTGCTGCTCAATAAATGCCACATTCTGCTAGCTTCACGTTGTTCTCATCTCAGAAAAACCCTAGACAAGTTGCAGGACATTCTAGTTACCGACCGTAGAATCTCCAGAGACTCGATTTTAAATCGCGAAATATGAAATACACGCAATGGAATTGAATAAAATCAACGGGGATAACCAAGTCCCCGCAAGAATGATAGCATTAACAGAAGAAACGCCAAGATCGTTTAGGGACTTTCGAGTCATGATGTTGGAGTTTCGTGTTACTTTGAAGCTGAAGATAGCCGCTGCATTGTGGCTATTGCAGGCGATTGAATGGCTGCCTCGTCCAGAGAGTGCACATTCTGTTTTGCTGTAATTAATTTTACTTTACTCGGTGATTTACACGTGAAATATCCTCTGCCTCGCATAATTTGGTAAGTCTTTCAATACGTTCTCGTCACCTCTGGAAACGCGATTCGTACATTGGCCGCATTATTGTAATGCTTTCGTTTCGGGGAAACGTGCTCGTAAATTTTACGGCCGGTTATTTATTTTTTGCTGAACATCATTTTCGCCAGACTTTTTCTTGGACGACGATCGAATTGCTCCCGAAACATTTCGGAACTCACGCGTACATCCTTTCGATGGGATTCCAAAAGTAGACCCGATATCCAGTAGCGTACAGTAGTTGTCAGAACTCGCAGTTGGGTTGTGACATACTATAATAGCATCTTATATTTACACGCAGCGATATCTTTAGTTATTGTTCAAGATGTGCAAGTTCATCTGCCTTCTTCACTTGTCCAGCAAATAAATGTGTGATACGTTTTTACTTAATGTTGAAGAATATTACCAGATATAGTATATAGTCTAGTTTTCCTGATATGTTTCCAATGAGATTCATGTAACATAAAAGATCAGACTATTAACATGAAATATGATCAAACTGATTGTCTACCATTTATTTAAAATATATTTTAATAACATTTTAATTTAATTTTTAATTATGATATATATATTTTGTTTATGAATTGAAAGTAGTCATTAGAAGATATATATATATATATTCATAAAGCCTTGTATTTGCAATCGAATGTGTATATATATAATATTTTTTTACTTATTTGTCCATTATATAAGATTTAACATAATCAAACATATGTAAAAAAGATAATTAGTGGAGGTTATACTTTCATATCGCTTGTTTTTATTTTAAATCCAGTGTTGGAGCATTTGATGTTTATTTGTAGCAGTATTTCTGTCACCTTGTAATCTTGTATTTAAAACAGACCTCTAATGTTCTATGTCTTAAATTTTCTTATGTAAGCGCATTAATACCTGTAATCCTGACATTTTTTCTTTTATGTCCCATTATAATGATCAAATTCTTATAGGGTTATTCAAATCACAGCAATATCAATAGCAATACAACAGATTCTGAAATGGAAAAGAGCGCGGACGGATTATTGTTTCGCGCAGAGAGAAATAATGGGGCAGACGAAGGAGCAATGGGCATGGCATGCGTGGATGAGAGAGTGGCCATTTTGGATGCTGGTGCCCAATATGGTAAAGTGATAGATCGAAAGGTCCGTGAACTGAATGTTAACAGTGAAATTTTGCCTCTTGACACACCCGCATTTACTCTCCAAGAGAAGGGCTATAAGTATGAATTCTAGAATGTTGCTCTTTGCAGACAAAGTTATGTACATAATAACTGGTATTTTGTCTTTGCTAATTATAGAGCTATTATAATTTCTGGAGGGCCAAGTTCAGTGTATGCAATAGATGCACCGAGATACGACGCAGATATCTTCAGAATAGGAATTCCAGTACTAGGCATTTGTTACGGAATGCAAATGATGAACAAAGAATTCGGTGGTACGGTGATGAGGAAGGAAGGTCGGGAAGATGGTCAGTTTCCAATTGAAATAGATTCCAAGTGCCTTTTATTTAAGTAAGTGAGTTCTAAACATCCGTGTCGCTCATCATTGATTCTATTGTTAATCCTGATGTAAAATGGGAACATTGTTTGTTAGGGGCTTGGAGAAAGAACAAATGGTACTGTTGACACATGGAGACAGCATAGATAGGGTGGCTGATGGTTTTCGTACTACTGCCAGATCATCAAACTTTATAGTAGGCATAGCAAGCGACAAAATGAATTTGTATGGTGTACAATTTCATCCAGAGGTAGATCTAACTCCTAATGGGAAAACAATGTTGCACAATTTTTTGTTTGGTATTGCTGGACTTACGGATAATTTTACGCTCCACAATCGGGAGGCACAGTGTATTCAGTACATCCGAGATACCGTTGGCAACAAGAAAGTTTTGGTAAGAGACATGCGTTTGTATCTGTTACAGTTTAGCATGAATTTGCATGCGTAAATCTATTAATTTCGAAATTCAAAACGTTCATAGAACTGTTGTGCTACGTAATATTTAATCACATAAAATAGACATAAACTATTCGGGAAGGTAATTAAGAGAGCTTAACAGCATAGTATAAGATACGGCGAAATGTGATTGTCAAATAAAATAGAAAAAACAATCATAGTTGTTAGTGAGCGGCGGTGTGGATTCCACGGTATGCGCTGCATTGTTACATAAAGCTTTGAGCAAGGAGCAAGTGGTAGCTCTGCATATCAATAATGGCTTTATGCGGAAAGGAGAGACGCAATTCGTGGAACAAAGTTTGGCACAGTTGGGAATTCGATTAAGAGTAGTCAATGCTGGACATTGCTTCATGCAAGGAACTACATCTGTCCCGTTGGATAACATCCCCCCGGTAGCCAACGCAAACGCAATAAACAACAAAGGAGTATGTGGAACAGGAACTAGCCCAAGAACTAGATTAACTAAAATTTTATGTGCCACAATCAATCCAGAAGAGAAACGGAAAATCATAGGAGATGTCTTTGTGAGAGTAGCAAATGAAGCAATGGCAGAGATGGGGTTAAAGCCAGAGGAAGTGTTTCTTGGACAGGGCACTCTCAGGCCTGATCTCATAGAAAGCGCAAGTGCATTAGCTAGTGGTAAATTCCTGTTTATAAACCCGTTACTCGCACCTTAATTCATTCGCTAACTACTTTTCTGTTTCTGTGAGAGACAGCCAAGTAGATTTACGTAAGATACAAACATTTTCACTAGGTAAAGCAGACGCAATAAAAACACATCACAATGATAGTGAACTTGTGAGAGCATTAAGAGCACAAGGTCACGTAGTCGAACCATTAAAGGATTTTCATAAAGACGAAGTAAGACAATTAGGATGTGACCTTGGACTACCAGCACCGCTGGTTGCTCGTCATCCTTTCCCTGGACCCGGACTCGCCGTACGCATACTTTGCGCGGATGAACCTTACATGGACAAGGATTTCTCGGAAACGCAGGTATCCTCCCTCGCCATAGCGGTGAAGATACGACAATCCTATTTCTTTCAAACAAATATCTAATTGTCTGTCGTTCTGTTCAAGGTGATAGTTAAAATAATGGCAGAGTACGAGCAAATGCTTCAAAAGAAACACGGATTACTGAATCGCGTAGAAGGTGCAACCAGTGAGTCCGAACGGCAGCAACTGCGGCGAGTTTCGAGTCATCGCCATATCGCTGCAACCCTCTTGCCCATACGCAGTGTAGGAGTACAGGTAGAGTGTTTATTATTTCCCAGAAAATGTCTACGCTGCGACATAATATATCTAAAGCAAATTCTGTCGAATGTTATTCTCAGGGAGATCGGAGGAGTTACAGCTACGTTGTAGGTTTATCTAGCGAAGAGAACATGTCCGAAGGAGCAGAATGGGAAGATCTGTTGTTCCTTGCTAAACTAATTCCACGCGTATGTCACAACGTGAATCGTGTGTGTTACATATTTGGTCCCCAATTACATTATCCAGTGACGGATATCACACCGACTCGTCTTACGTCAAACGTGATAGCCACGCTCCGACAAGCGGATCACGTAGCGAATCAAGTGTTAGCTGCTAATGGCTGTATGGGAGCGATCAGTCAAATGCCAGTAGTTTTAATTCCCATACATTTTGATCGTGATGCTGCTTCACGGATACCTTCATGCCAACGTTCAGTCGTTCTAAGGCCGTTCTGTACCAACGATTTCATGACCGGAACTCCAGCTATTCCAGGCAAGGAGTTGTCGTTGCATGTAAGTATCAAAAGTTCCCAATGAGACTGTGAATCAACGTTCGACGTCAACTATTTTATAAAAATCAATGCCGTTTTTTTTCACAGGTGGTGAAGAAAATGGTGATCGAAATATCTATGATACCCGGTATCTCGCGTGTTTTGTACGACTTAACATCTAAGCCGCCGGGAACTACCGAATGGGAGTAGTAAACGCTCATCCCTAACTCACCCCTTTCTATTTTTTCACCATCCCTGCGCGTAACGACTACAAAGTAAAAAATATATTTAAAAATATATATATATTACAAAAATACGTACGAATTCGAGGTTTATGACTTCTTACCGATTTATATGAAACCTTTGAGCAGAATTCATTCAAAAGCATACATGTTCTCGATTGTAAATTAATATGTTATCGAAAAAGAGAGAATGAAAAAAAAATTACTGATACTGTGTTCAATGAAATGGAAGGTAAGTATCACGTTTGCTTGTAAATAGGTTTCTTATTAACCTCATTGTAAAGAAATATTAATTTATTAAATTCCGAGAAATTTACATTACATCATTGTTACATTGAAAAAGATTGCATTTGATTGGTGGTACCATTAGATTGCTGTCGTATTCAATCTGCATATAATGTTGAACGTATTTTACTGTTTTCCTGTATGTCTTATGCCAAATGCAATTTCCAGTTTTTGTCATACATCTAAAAATATGAACATAAATAAGTTAATGTATGATGTCTTTAATATCATTTTTTATTTATTAATCGTATTCGAGTAAAACGATATCTAACCCCCCAACCCTCTGTGTTATATATCATTATTCGATATATCCACCTGCTATAAGGGTGTGTACATGAAACTTGCATATAATATAGATATGCATATTACCTATGCATGGTTTTCAACAACACGTGTAAATCTTCGATGCGTTTCTTCTCCGGAAGCATGCTAAGAAATGTTGCAAGTGACAAGAAATCTACTTCGTTCACGATCTTAGAATTAGTAATCCATATTTGTATTTGCATCTTCACCTGCAATCGTGTATTTTATATTTGTATCGATCCCGCAGAATGTACATGTAAAGGATAATACGATTTTCTTTCCGAAACGTTCTCGAGCATGCATTCCTCCGCCCCCCGCAAAGAATAATCGAAATTAAATAACGTGCTGTTGCTAAAAACATTGTTTCTATTTTGATACCGAAAGCTCACGAAGCAAAACTCTGATAATCCGTAGCGATAAATAATGATGATAATGATGATGATCGTAGGCGTTACCTGTTCCAGGGGTAGATTAAGCAAGCGATTTACAAGGTTGATCAACATGTCCTGATGTTGACAAACATTTTCATTATCCTCCGAGATAGTTCGATTATGCGAAAGAATAACCTCGGCTTCATCCGTGGTAATTCGATTATTCGCAAATTCGATTCCTTCCGCGGGTATCACGGATTTTGAAATAACATTACTGTCTCTTTTCGTCGACAAATTTTCTGATGCATTTTTATTTTCGCAACTTTTAAACGCAGATTGTTTACCCCTCTTCCTGATGGCCTTGGAGGTTGTCGCCTTAATGTTCTTACTATTATTTTTTGTTTTCGTGTTATTTTCAGTCTTTTTGCTTGGTTTCGCGACATTTTCGACCTTTGTAGATCCACCGTTTTGAGCTGCTTCATCCTTTTTCGATTTCGAAGAATTTTCGGCTTTTTTAGCGGTACAATACAATTGAACGTCGCGTCTCAAATCATCCGACAGAGCAGCTAAAAATTCTGGGTCTACTTGCGAGAAAGATATATTGTCTTCGCCATGGTTAACATTCGTCGCTACTGCTGTGCTTCTTGAGGATACAACAGCACCAGTCTCGTTTGGGTTAATATTAGACTTGTCCTGATCTTTTTTAGTACTGTATTCATGTAGTATTTCGTTTCGTATATCTTCGGGAAGCTCTATCAGGACGGACATATCGATTTCTTTCAGTGGCGGCATTTCCACCTTTGTTGATCTTGAAACGCCAGCTTTAGTTTCTTTAAAAAAGTTATCTTGATACGTCTGTACATTTTTTTCTGTTTTTTTCTCGATGGCCTTTGGCACGCGGGTACTGACATGCTCTCCACTATTCCCTGCGACAACCGAAATCCCGTTTTCTCTAACGTCTAAGATTTCGTTTCGTATATCTTCCGGAAGTTCGCAAAGAATCGATTCATTGATATTAGGTGGAATCTGCAGCTCTTGTTTGCTTTCAACAACGATGGTTTCCCGACTGGGTGCAACGGAGTTCGAACTCGTTAAGGATCGATTATCATTCCACTGATTTGATTCAATAGACTTGTGGGACGTATGACTTTGCATCTTTTTATTAACGAAACTTGTCAAGCTTACGTCGCGTGATTTATGTTTCAGTATTTCTAATCTGGTCACTTGAATACCAATACCCCTTGCATCTTCTGGCACTCTTTGCATTTGATTCCAAAGTGTAATTACTTCCCTAAAGAGCACACGCATAAATTTTTTTTACCTAGATACCTGACGCGAAAGAATCGTTAAAAGAAGGGTACAACTTACTTTGCTATGATATCGACGTCATTAATAGGAGAGATAAGATTTTTTGATTTGGTCATGTAATCGCATAACCCGTGACCCATAAATTTTGCAGTCTCTTGTGGTGCTTCTTTAGCCCTAAACAGCAGCTTTAGCGTAATGCATCTACCCTTCGCGTTAGCTTTCTTCAATCTGTTGCTCACTTCACCGGATAATTTCTTTAAGAAGTCTATAGCATCCTCGTTACTTTCGAACCTTATTCCATAATTGACCTCGGCAGAGACCGATTTTCTAATGTGTTCTAAATTCAGTTTTGAATAATCTATACCACGGCACATATTATGCAGTATTTCTCCCATTTTTTTACCGAAATCTTTTTGCAACGTCGACAATGAAACAGCTCGTAGTTCCTCACATGTACGAACATTCATGCAATTTAATTTATACGTGGTGGTCCCACCAACTCCTAATTTGAAAATTAAATAAATTATTAGTGAGCTATTTATCCAATTTACTTCCTCAAGCTAATCATCTCTACTGTCCTACCTGGCAAATCTTGCACATTGAACATGTTAATACATGCCTGAACTTCATCCTGTTTTACATAAAATTGTCCATCTGGTTTAGCTTTTCTGGTAGCTAGCCTTGCTAAAAGTTTATTGCTCCCAAATCCTGTTGATACAGGACAACCTGTCTTCTCCCTTATCTCCTGTCTGATTATAGTTGCAAACTCCATTGGTGTCAGGCAAGATTCCTCCAATACTTTTGTGCAATCTGCATACATTTCATCGCAACTAACTGCCTCAATGTCTAATGTGTATGATGCTACGGTATCGTATAAAGTGTAGGAAACTTCCGTGTAGCCTTCAAAATCATATGGTATTGTTTTTAAATTGGGACATATCTTTAGAGCTTCACCTAAGAACATGCCATTTTTTACCCCAGCTTTTCTTGCCTCGTAAGAACAGGATGCTACTTCCGATAAAGAACCCATTTCTTCAGTCATATTTACACTGCCACCCAAAACATCTTTGCTACTACTTGCAGGCTGCTTATTACCCTTTGCATGAGTTACAGCCACAGGTACACCTCTTAATTCTGGCTTGTTCCTAAGACCCACTGACACAAAAAAACAATCCATATCTATGTGCATTATAACAGGCCCTTGATTAACCTCTATTTTATTATCTTCTTGTAAATCAAGTACTTCGTTACTAAAGCTTGATTGAGAACCTGATAAAGATTTGCTTAATTTCATATCTCTTAATTCTTTTAATCTGGCAAGACCAGAAAATTTTCCATTCGTTTTATCTCTTAATTCGTTGACATAATCTTTAAAAGTTGCCCCCATAGTGGAGATATGATGTAATCGAGAGTGACTATAAAATTCTGATATAAAGTCTGAATTTTTTGTTGACCGGGCGTCTCTTGTACTGAGAGGTACTACAAGATTTGAGGTATCTTGACTTGTAATGGTTGTTTTGTATACTTCTGCTTTGTTAACATCATGATTTGTTAAAATATTTCCTTCTTTATCCTTTTCTATCTTACTATAAACATCAGCACTTGTATTAGTCTCTTTATTTTTTATTTTGTATTTCAACTGGGGTTGTACATCTGTACAACTTGAATAAAGTAAATAGTTTTGAAAATTTAGAATCCTACCAGCATTTATGCTATCCACAATCCATTGGGGTTTGCATATAGGGATCGGATTTTGACTTTTTCTATATAACATTATTTTAGAATATGGCAAATTAGATGCAATGATGTGAGTTGTAACTCGTGGCCTCATATAATGATGGTATACACCACCATGGGCCATCATCAAACGACGAAGTTCATCTGCATTTGGATCTGTGTAACCATTTACAAAAATTGCAATCCCTTCAAATAAATTTGATGCATCTTTAAATTCTTTATTTGCCTCATGTCGAAATTGTTCTTCCAATTTTGCCTGCTTGGCAGCCATATACCCACCCTAAAAGCATTATAGTACTTAAATCTACTTATATACACTAGCTCCCTGAAAATTTATTAGCTACCCTTTACATACCCAATCTTCAAATCCATTTTCTCCCCAAGCTTCGCTTTTTTTCTTTTTCGACATTATAAAGAAGTTAAAAACAAAATAAAAGTACCATGCAGATGTTAAAATTAGAATTTATGTTTCCATTTGACAAACATTATGAATGAAATAAAATACGTCAGCGCGACAATTATTAATAGGAAACTCAAATTGATATAACCTTGCTGTAACAAAATACTTCACAAACATTTTCACCCGATTTCAAACAAATCTTATATGCACAAATAAAACGTTTAAAAAAGTTTAAGTTTATTTCCAATTCGATAAACAGAGTTAATCGTGTTAATCGATTCTCAATGGCATGCGTTAAGTATCGCGGTCGATGTGTGTGTCACAAAAGGTCATCACACTATAGCCTTATTGGTCGCTGTACTGAATATTTAGTTTCCTGTCAAATGATATTTAAATGTCCGCCCCACTTACGCGAATACATTATATGCTAGCAAGAAAACACAGTGCGTACAAAAATAACTTTGTTCATTTATTCAACAGTTGTTTATACAATTTCGGTAATATTTGTATGTATGTACATGAAGTTGACTACACCGTTACTAGTCTATACACATTCCACTGCCATTTTCGTTAATACAAATTCTATAAAACAACATTTGCCACAAATAGTTCAACCATGTTACATTTTTATAACAAACCTTGTACATACAAATATTATAAAACAAGAAAATATACTGTTTATACAATAATATAACAAGTAGAAAATAAAAATCGTATCAAACGATTATTTATCTCAGAAGAATGTTTGTAGAATGTATCGTTTTAGCAAACTAACAAAAGACGAATGTATATAGATTGATCAGAGTGAAAGTATGTATACTATATATGATAGGTCATCGGTTACGCCAGTAAACTTCACTGTAACCTAGCTTGTAAAAAAGTCTGTGCCACAAATTGCATGAAATTCCAAAATATCCAAACATTTCGAATGCAAAGTAACAGAACACTTATAAACATTGGTAAAGGCATATTTTTAGCTTTATAAAGACTGTGCGTTTGAGTATATATGAAGCATGTACTGACTATCAAACAATACTATTAAAACTATACCAGAAGTTCGAATATCATTCTATCAGTATATATTTTGAAAGAATTTAAACAACACAGATAATAAATAATGTTTGGAATATTTCTGAAAATGCTAATTCATTGCATACGTGCAAACGTAGGTCAAATGTTATTCGTGGTTATGCGACGTATGCTTTGTACATCGCGTTCATTTGTTCTAAGAAATTGAACGTCAAAACAGTATGTGGACCTAAGCGAGCGAAATAAGGAAAGAAGCCTTTCCACAATGAAAACAGACCCTCGTTTTTACAAACCCGAATTATGACATGTATTGCACCTTTAAATTCAGGTTTACCGTCCACGACTTTCATGTTTTGTATCCTGCAAGAAATGAATAATGCAAAAATATGATACCATTATTTACAGCTGTGTTGCTACTTCCCTCTTGTTGCATAACAGTTACCTTGTTTTGGCAATATCAACTGGCAAAGAAGCAGCAGTTGTTACTAAACCAGAAATCATGGAACTTACAAAATGTAATTTAACATTTTCTTGAAAGTAGCCTAACCAAACAGAGAAGGAAAAACAGTGTAGCAATTGAATTGCCGATTATTTGATATTGTATGCACTAATATGTACAAACCGGTATTGAGTAAAGTCTCTTTGGCTTGAGAGTATGATGCCAACTGAGCTGCATTTACTACCATGGCTCTTCCCATTGTTGGTATTGCACCTCTCCATAATGCTAAGACCCCTTCCTCTTTCATTATACGACTCAGTGCATTAAATACATGCTTATAATTGCGTCTCTCGGCTAAAAGTATAACATTTTTCAGAACAATAAAATCTCTATCGAATATGCAACTTATTGCTGACATACCAGGAGGTAATCTACCATCAGCAGTCATCCTAATTAAAGCAACTTCAGCAGGAGTACCTACAAATGCTGCGATACAACCAGCACTAGCACCTATCAATGCTTTTACAATAAAGGTTGGTTGACTGTCCTTTCTGAATACAGTGAATACCAAGGAATAACAAATGATATGTTTTAGTAATTGTTCACACAATTAAGTATACTCACGTGGCAAGATCAAATAGCCACTGGTAAACACCAAGTCTTGTAGTTGTATATGTACTTTGTCGTAATAAACCAGCAGATAAACCTGAATATAAAGCTAAGATCCCTTCATTTTTTAATATAGAGGATATTATACGTACTGTTGATGTTTTTGTACCACTTAATTGCATTCTATTCTTTATCAAATCTAATGGTTGTACAAAACATGTTGCAGCCATTCTAAAATAACATAATTCACACAGTACATCTATTCAATTATTTATTCAAATTTGGATTCAAGGGGAAACTATATATGATAAAAAGGAATCTATTAAAAGATGGAGCCACGAATAAAGTTCAAGTTACAAGAAGTTATTTTTATCTTCAAAAATATGATCGTGATACACATTTTATGTAACTTTGAAATAATTCAAAATGAATTTAGCATGCTGTGTAAATTTTACAAATTCTATACATATAATGAGGTTGTAATTTTCAAGTAATTATAGCTAACAATTACATTCAAACAAGATAAACAAAAAACTTAGTAGAATTTTTTTATTATTCACTTTTATTTCCATACTGGTATGTAATTTATTGCAAAATAATTGTAAGAACAATAGTAAAAACAAACCCTGCTGTTCCTCCAATGAGGAAACTAACTCCTTTTGGCACCGTCTTTTGATTGCTCATTTTGACAATGTTGTTTGACACTTCAGTTGTCATTCAAATACTTAAAATTACTTCTGTCTTACAATCGGCTTAAAGTGATTTAGAAACGAATACTGTTGTAACAAACGCGACGTCTACAAAACATTAAAACAAGTAAGGCAACCTCCAGTTCGGTGCGGACTGGTCACGAGCACTAAAATAATCTAAATGAAAGATTATCAGGATCGTGTTAAATTTTATCCTGCTTCTACCGATACAAAATTGCAAAAATTCGTACATTTAGCGACATCTCACAGCATACAGCTGCCAACTATACCGCGGCTGATAAAGGCAAGCATCGACGATAACATCGACAAACTACAGAATAGACCTATCATCTTATGGGACTTCGTGTCACATGTTCTGAAATACCGACTTCTCGAGAAACCACAGGTTTTCTTGCGCCCTCTGCGTCTAGGGGTGGTGATTTTGGGAATCAAATACATTCCAACCACCAAAGACGGTAACGTCACTAAATTCGTAGTCGGTCCCTGAATAAGAAAGAGGATTTAACCGTACATTATAATAAAATATATTCTAAATACTGGAATACTTTAATGAAGATGAAGGAGTTGGAGAACTCTTTGACATTCATTGATCCAATAATTTTTCTTTTAAGAATTATTGAACTTGTAATGAGTTAGTTTACATTGTTTTTCCTTTTTCTACCTTATGCACGTATAGTGTAAGAAAAGTTATAACGAAAGATGTTAAAAGTCAGATACATATGTAATTATTTCTTGAATGCATAATGTTAGGGTTTGGTCGAGCCCTGTTTATTGCACTGCGTGCCGTCTAATTTCTGCGATGAAGGACCACCCAAGTTGAACGGCTTGGGACCGTATATTGAAGTGACACGTTTGCGTTTGAATCTGTTTAATCTATTTTTTGTGTGAGTGTGTGACATGAGTTGTTGGTGGAATAATGTGTGGATGGCGATATATATATATAGTTTAAATCAAATTATCAAAGAATAGTGCACATAACAAAACAACACGGAATGGCTTTGAGTCAACCTCTCAAGATCCTTGCTCGAGCTCGACTGCCGCCAAAGCTGTTCCTCGAGCCCTGCGACGGTTTTTCGATGAACGCGTGATGTCAGAAACAAAAGACTCGCAGGGGATCGAGAGTCGTCGACCTCTTCGACGAACAGCTTCAACGGCTACATACATTGTTGTCTCTCGTCGCGCAATCGGCAACCGTTGGCTGTTGCCGGCCTACGACACACCTGCGTCCGTACAAATGCCTACAAATGATTGACTCTCTAACACATAAATAGTAAGGTCAAAGCGATAGAGACACGATGGTACTGTTTTCATTATTCCAAGATATAAGAAATCAATTACTTTAACTTTTAAAGCACGAGTGAAAAAATGTTTTTGCCATACGTATGTCGTGAGTTTGATCAAATTAGGGAAGTGAGAAGGAAGGAGAGCATATGTAAGATAAACGTGAAATACAAAATTTATATTCACGCCAAATTTAAATACGAGAAATCGGTATTTATTCTCTCGCAACGTTGGCTACATTTCGGAGGCTTTTCCTCGTGAAAAATTCTCTTGCTGAGGAGTCCTGGGACATGCACGCTTGGCCCCTTCCTAATTTATGGCAGGGTCTCCGTTAAGTGGCACGCGACACCAGGCAGGCCCTGCATCTCGTGCATCCCGATTCTCGACTTTTCTGACACAGCGAGAAACGGCACGAGATCCTTCACGCGAAAATCATTCTGACAGAGACAAGAAAGTATGATACTTTGTCTGACTTTGTTCTTCGTGCGCCCGACTTTCACATGTTTGGCCCGCGTACGAGCTATGCTCAAATGTCTGCATTGTAGCCAAATTCGCTTCTTTGCTACAGATTTTCCAAAACCAGTGCAGAGTTCCATACTTGTATGAAAGAGCATTCAGGACCGAAAATTTTTTGTCAACCGTGCTAGAGCAAGTTGTCATCCCTCTCTGCGAGGGAGAAAGATGGAGCACCGACGAGGTTTCAATCGGCCGTCGCCAAACGGCTTTTCGTTGACGCAAATGAGTCATCGTATAACGAAAAATAAAGTTTTTTATTTTTTATAATACATTGATGAAAATAATACCAATGAATAGGTGAGGTTTTTTCAATGAAAATGAGTCCAAACACAATGCCGTTCGGTTCATTTGTTATTATAATTTTGCATAAGACAAGATTCGATAGTCGGGAATGTCTCTGATAACAAACAGTCCGAGTGATATCGTGTTTGGACTCATTTTAATTCGGGAAACTTCATCTATCTATCAATAATATTCTCACGATTGTACAATGAAAAACAAACAAATTTTTATTTCCGTTAAAGAATGGCTCACTCTTCCAAAAATGTATCATGTTTCTCAAACACCGCCGCCAGTCGCACGACTTTTCGGTCCGACTCCAGAGGAGCAAGGGGGGATATCTGGTAGGGATGCGGCCTAGCAGTCTACTGTGCAGAAAAGCTTTGCAGCCTGCTGGGCTACACTTTAAAGTTTAAGCCATTTGTTTACGATGTACAGCACATTCATCTTGAGTAGACCATTTTGGATTTTGTCCTCAACAACACGGGAAATAATCGAAAATACTTCGTCCAATATGAATGTTAAAAGGAAAAACCTTTTCCCGAAAAGCGAAAATTATGCAGACTAGCAAGTATCCTAGGCGACCCTTTGCTCACGGGCGGTACAGGAGAAGGAGCCTCCCACCACTCACCTAATTCACTCTCGTTTCCTGTTTTCGCACGCAAGGAACAAGAGCGAGTTAAGCGAGTGGTGGGAGGCTCTTTCTCCTGTACCGCTTCTGAGCAGAGGGACGCCAAGGGTGCTCGCCAATGTACGCAACAGCGCAACTGGACAGGACCCTCGTGGGCCTGCGATGCAGATGTTGCATTCCTTTTGTCTAAGGACTCTGCTGTTCGGGCCTGAAATCTTCGGAAGAGGAAAGTTTTTATCGAAACAAGATAAAAATTTCTACTCCCGGTTCTGTCCGCTACACACTCCTTACCTTTCAGATGCAAATCGTTTTGATGCAGCACTTCAGCGCTGAACTGCGAAATTCTAGCTACGCGTTTTTTAGGGCGACATCAAGTCTCTGATGAATGTTTAATTTTTTTCATTGGTTTTTCTCCTTAAGCTAACTTTATTATGTTTTAATTATTTTTTCAACGTATGTCAACAAAAAACATTCATATATTTTTTAATGCCATTCGTACGGGACACAAAATGACTAGTGTCCAAATATACGTCAATATTCTCATATAAATTCAAAAATAAATTATGTACGTATTTAAGAATGTTAAGCGTTCATTTTAATTGTTAATTGTTAAATGTGAATAGTGATACCCGAGTTTCCATATTTAGAAAAGAGATAGGAATCGAGGAAATACTATATTGCAGTTTATTTAAAAACAGGCCCAAAGTTTTATGAGCAAATATTGTAGAACGTTTATAAGACTGTCTTGAGAAATCCGATCTTACCATATTTTATGAAAGAATGAAAATCAGAAAGCATATTTTGACGATTAATACATAATTTTTAATAGTTAACGTTTTAAAAAATATGGGTACTTCAATTTTGTTTATATAATATTTATGGAAATAAGTACAAATTGTTTTTCTACGGAAATGTATTAGTAAACGGAATTATGCAACATATTTTTGGAGGTTAGTCGTAATATTCAAATCGTTTCAGATTTTAAATGTTCCCCGTGATATTTAATTTTAATTCCTACCAGTCGTAGCGTTGTAATCTTATTTTGGACTGAATCGGTAACGTTGGGTGTGACACGAAAATGGTAAGAGGGCTCTAGAGCCCTAAATCCGTGTGACACAAAAATACATTGGATGATAGGTCTATTCTGTAGTTTGTCGATGGTCGTAATATTCAGATCGTTTTAGCACCGACGAGATATATGAATAGACCCATCGACAAACTACAGAATAGACCTATCATCGACAAACTAAAGAATAGACCTATCATCCAATGTATTTTTGTGTCACACGGATTTAGGGCTCCCACCACTCGCCTAACTCTCTCTTGTTCCTTGCGTGCGAAAACAGGAAACGAGAGTGAATTAGGTGAGTGGTGGGAGGCTCCTTCTCCTGTATCGCCCGTGAGGAAGGGTCGCCTAAGATATTCGCCAGTCCACATAATTTTCGTTTTTCGAGAAAAGGTTTTCCTTTTTAACATTCATATTGGACGAAGTATGTATTTTCAATTATTTCTCGTGTTGTTGAGAAAATATATCGAAAATGGTTTACTCAAGATGAATGTGCTGTACATCGTAAGCGAATGGTATGCAGAGTAGCCTGGTAGACTGGTACGCTTATTTGCACGACAGGCTGCATAGGTCGCATCCCTACTAGATATCCGCTCTTGCTCCTTTTGGGAGCCGGGCTGAAAAGTTGTGCGGCTGGCGGCGGCGTTTGAGAAACACGATACATTTCTCGAAGAGTGAGCCATCCTTTAACGGAAATAAAAAATTGTTTGTTTTGCATTGTACATTCATGAGAATGTTATTAATAGATAGATGAAGTTTTCCCCATTAAAATGAGTCCAAACACGATCACAGTCGGACTATTTGTTATCAGAGACATTCCGACTATCGAATCTTGTCTTATGCAAAATTTTAATAAAAAATGAACCGAATGAAATCGTGTTCGGATTCATTTTTATTGAAAAAACCTCACCTACTCATGTGTACTATTTTCATCAATGTATTATAAAAAATAGAAAAATTTTATTTTTCGTTATACGATGACTCATTTGCGTCAACGGAAAAACTGTTTGGCAGCAGCCGACTGAAACGTCGCCGGTGGTCTATCTCTCTCCCTCCCAGAGAGGGATGACAACTTGCTCTAGCACGGTTGACCGAAAATTCTCGGTCCTGAATGCTCTTTCAGGCAAGCATGGATCTCTCTATTGATTTTGGAAAATCTGTGGCATAAAAGCGAATTCATCTTCAATACAGGCATTTGAGCATAGCTCTTACGCGAGCCGAACATGTGAAAATCGGGCGCACGATAAACAAAGTGAGACAAAGTATCAAACTTTGTTGTCTCTGTCAGAATGATTTTCGCGTAAAGGATCTTGTGCCGTTTTTCGCTTGTGCCAGAGAAATCAAGAATTGGGACACACGAGCTGCAAGGGCCAGAACGTCGCGTGCCACTTGACGGGGACCCTGCCATAAATTAGGAAGGGGCCAAGCGTGTATGTCCCAGATTCCCTTAGCAAGAGGATTTTTCACGAAGAAAAGCCTCAAAAATGTAGCGAGTGTTGCGAGAGAATAAATACCGATTTCTTGTATTTAAATTTGGCGTGAATTGTATGTTTTATGTTTCACGTTCATTTTACATCTGCTTCCATTCCCTCTTTTTTTCAATTGTGCTGTAAAAAGTAAGATAACTGTTTCCTTATATCTAGGAATAATGAAAACAGTGCCATTGGATCTCTATCTTTTTCATTTTACTATTTATGCACTCAAGAAGTAGTTACACTATATGTATCTAACTTCTAACCTCTTCGTTATAATTTCTTGTATACTTCGTTATAATGTGTTTGTACACGTGCTTAAGTTAACAGGAGGAAAAAAATATAAATTAACTAATTACAAATTCAATAATTCTTCAAAGGTAAATTATTAGATCGATGAATGTCAAAGACTTCCCCAACTCCTTCAGCTTCATTAAAGTTACCAACGCAATAAGATGTATTTCAGTATTTAGAATATATTTTATTATAATACAGGGTTAAATCCTTTTCCTTGTTTAGGAGTCAAGTACGAATTTAGTGACGTTACCGTCTTTGGTGGTCGGAATGTATTTGATTCCCAAAATCACCACCCCTAGACGCAGAGGCCGCAAGAAAACCTGTGGTTTTTCGAGAAGTCGGTATTTCAGAACATGTGACACGAAGTCCCATAAGATGATAGGTCTATTCTGTAGTTTGTCGATGATAAGACGATTGGTCAATTCCAGCGGTTCTTAACCCTTTGATTACAAAAGGCGTATATATACGCCCTCTAACTTTTTCTTACTATAACACATTTACTGTTTTACTAAACTGAACTAACATAGAATTTATCGTTTCATGTAACATAGCAACTGCAAGTAGCTGAATAGCGGCAACTGTTTCAATGTTCGCATATTTTCATTAATACTTGTTACGCCTCGTGTTGTTCCCGGACTTGGGTACATGCCACGAATGCGCTCACACGCAGAATTAACTGGGTGTGAGAATGTTTAAATAATGAGTCTGTTGAGGGTTGTCGTACGTTGTGTTATTTATTGTTATGGATGAGACTGCTTGATGTGGTGTACAAATTTGAGCAGCGTGGCGATCTGCCTCGGTGTGTTTCCTTGAACTATTTTTGTTTGATTGTGTCAAATGGCGAAAATGATCGGCTTTTATACGTTTTCCGGCTGCTTATTCCGACCAATCAGGACGCAGTGCATTGCCGAACGCCTAGGTCGCACTCGCGTACCTGAGGTGGTGGAAGCCGGACGCAAAAACCCAAAGGGTCTTGCCGTGGTGACCGCTCGCATCGTTCTTGAGGCGCGCTTCCCTGAGATTTCTGGACACAGTGCTTTGATGACTAAAAATTACATGTATCAAATTATCATGATATTTGACTATCCAGAAATCTCAGTTTACAGGTTGAAAGTAGCATTCGCGCCTCAACAATACTGTTGTTCAGTCATTTACGATGTGCGACAGCCAGTCGCAGCGACTGACCTGTGAATATCGCGCCGTTTATATTAGAGTTCCCCGTTTCACGTATATCTAAATACACGCGTACACGTGTAATTAATATATCCGTGTTTCAGTCCGTGTAGTATTTAATACACGGGTACCCGAGAACACGGGCATTGAAATACACCGGTACACGTGTATCAAAATATACGGGTACACGTATATTGACGTATTCATATTTTATTTCGTGTAATTATTAGTGTATAACAAAAAACCCGAATATTGAAGTACATTTACGCGTCATTTTCGAATCAAATATATGATTAAACTTTGTTAACCGAGATTATGTTGTTTTTTGTTACCTGCAACCTAGAAAATACTTCAATATTCGGGTATTTTGTTATACACTTATAATAACACGAAATAAAATATGAATACGTCAAGACACGCGTACCCATATATTTTGATACACGTGTATCTTTAATACACGTCCAAAACCATGGCCTCTAGTATATATTGATGGTTCCATGCGAGAGTGCGCCGCAGTCAAAGGGTTAACCTGTGGTCCGCCGACCCCCGGGGGATCGCGAAGTCCTTGCACACTCAAGTGAATGACTGATTGTGAGAGAAAGCACGTGATATGTATTTGTTGCTATGGATACGCGTTCAACGCTGCGCATGGGCGCAACGTTAAATGCACACATCGGCAGAACAAAGAAAAAACAAACACCAGTAGATCACATGCATATTTAATAGGAGTATGTGTATTTATTTAATTATAATAAATCTCTTCTCTCCAAATTTGAGGGTTGTTGATGAGCAGTTGATGCGTATTTTAAATATACATATTTGAGGCGCAGCGCGGATTTAAATCTTGAGTTAAGTCTTGGGGGTCCGCTACAACAAAAAATGATTTAAAGGGGTCTATGGTAAACAAAAGGTTAAGAACCGCTGGTCTATTTTATACCTCGTCTGTGTCTATTCTGTAGTTTGTCGATGTCCAGAAATTAAATAAAAAATCTGTATCGCATGGAGAATAATAGAATTTTGTATTTTGATAATATGTGTTCGCATATATCCTGGGCATAAATGAATTAAATCCTCGTTCTATTTAAGACGTGCTTTAAAATGTAGCTGATACTTTTTCGCGCCAACTCACGCGCGCAACGGTTAACACTGTTAGTTGATCCAAAGGACGCGCTGGTGATAATAATACAAAAAAGTCGTGACATTTCTCTATATCGCATAAGTATTACAATGTCTTTAATTAAGCTATATAGCCGGTGTCCAAAAAAGAATTGCTTTTTAAGGAAACGGCGGAATAAAATGCTCGAAAAGCTAAGAGAAACAATTTTTTGGCACACAGAGGGCATTTGATGCTCCTCATGAAAACGGTCGCACCACAAGCGATTCTATTTTGTCTAATATTAAAGTTAGTATTATAATGACCTTACCACTTGCGTTTGCTTCGTACCTGTTATACGTTTTCTTGGCATCTTATTGTTAGACTGACGGAGAACACTGATATATCAAATTTGTGAAATAACACTTGAAAGTAAACGAGAGAGACCTGCACGGTATAAAAGCACTTGGATGACCATTGAATCTATAGATCTCATGATCATACGTAATCACTACTTGAACAAAATAGTTCAATTATGAAAAAATGAAAGTAGAAAAAATGTTTTAATCGGAATAAAATATGAGAAAAGATTACAAACTTCGAGTGTATGTGTTCTAATAATTCATAGAAATTCAAAGTACTATGTTCCAACTTTGTATCAATTACGCATCGAAGTGTCGAGAGATCGCGAATGTTTTCGGATGTAAACGACGCGCAACACATGTAAACCAAATTACGTTAAAAGATAAAAGGTGGAGGAATTGGTAGAGAAAACCAAGTTAAACGTAACTTTTTCTACTTCTTGCAGCCGATAAAGGGATTGAAGCGTGTTTTATGCAGTTTACGAAGTTTTTCACGGGTGGTAGTTAGTTGCTGCTAACTAACATAGTTTCCTACCGACGCGTTCTCTTCGTTAGTCGTGATCAGTGAGGGCTGCCGAATGTACCTGTAGAGCGCTAGAGGTAGATCGACATCAATTATTAGAAAAAGAGTTTGTTTCACCAACAGGTGAGTTAAATACGATTTTCTGACATTGCCCTTGCACGTAACAAGCAGTTTCGGAACGAAAACTTGGACATACCGATCGAAAGAGTGCACTACTTTTTTTCAGTTCAACGGTTTTGATGTTCAAATCCACACTACATTACATAGATATATTCGTACAGTGTACCACAGATTCAGCGAGAACAGAGAAAAGTATTTTTAGCATGTAACATGCTAACGCTTCATTATACTATATTTCAAAGTTTCAAAGAAAAGTATACATAGGTATCAGAGATCCGTTTGTTCGCGCAATTTGCTTTCCATATCTCATCGGAAGTTTTCTTTAAACTGCGTTTGTTGTCGTCTCTACATGTTTATGAGGTTTTTAACTGAATTTGCCGATCAATTATTCCATATAACATGGAGATGTGCGAAAGGCGCTTTCTGATTGAACACATAAAACGTCAAGATTCGTTAACCGTCACGTTGCATTA
Source organism: Macropis europaea (assembly GCA_916610135.2). Taxonomy (NCBI): domain Eukaryota; kingdom Metazoa; phylum Arthropoda; class Insecta; order Hymenoptera; family Melittidae; genus Macropis; species Macropis europaea. The sequence continues at coordinate 27,801,671 of OU744344.1, forward strand.
GCGAACAAACTGGGGGACTTGCCGTGACGCTCGCCGTTCTAAAAGCGAACAGGAAAGATGAAACGCCATTTGCAGAACGTTTGAAGACAGCTTGGTGTAGAAGAAGTATGGATAGAGCGTGTTCGTTTAATAGAACATCAATTTACTTCCGAACGATTCCCAATCCGTCTTTGCTTGTTCTCCGTTCGACTGCATTTGAAAGAATGCCCCTTCGGACGTGCGTGACCGCGTGCGTTCAGGTATGGACGCCCCATTTGTTTATAAAGGCAACCCCCCTATAACACGGCATTCCCACAACACGGTTTCGTTCTAACACGATTCAAGAATTGGGAAAATTCCCGTACGGTATGTCATGTGCTGCAAGCACCATCATTGGATACATTGATATGTTTCATTCGACCAAGCGCGTGTGTTGTGTCAGAACTGTCTACGGAATTTTAGAATATTAGAATTTTAAATTCGTTTTGTTTGTGAACTATTAAATACATATTTTAAAATTTTGCACAGTTTTTTTCTTTTTACCATGTACATACATAGATTAAAAATTTTTAGGTATGTATTATTGAACCTTTTTTAAAGGAATATTAATTATTTCTGTTTTGTGAATTAATTGTAAGTTGTAGCCCTGAACTATGTCGGATGGAAGTAAAAAAGTACTTCTTAAAAGACATTTCGCCTCGCTAGAATTGAAAATAAAGATTTTGGATCGTCTTAAAAAGGGGGAGAACGTATTATATGTTGCAAACATCTTAGATTTAAATGAAACAGCAATCCGGACCATACAGAAAAATGAGCAGAAAATTGGAGCTTTTGTGGCTTCAGGATGTTCTATTTCTGCAAATATGACAGCACGTTCCAGAGTACCAATAATTGAGAAGATGGAAAAACCACTCAAGATGTTGCAGAAAAAAGTTCAGAAAATGAGGATGTTTTGCCAGAAAGTAAGCGCCCTCGTTTAATGGTGTTTAATTTTTTGAACCTAACCCTGTTCTTTGTACTAGTTACTTGTTTCATATAACACGAATTCAAATAACACGGTACTTTTTAGGAACCTAACGACAGTGTTATACGGGAGTTACCTGTACTCGTCTATCGATGCCTCTGCTTTGTCGCATATCTAGCGAGGATCCTTGACTTCGACCTCTCGAATTCTCGAAACTGCTCAACCTAACGTTTAGAGTTTTTCCGTAGCTAACAGTCATTTTCGTGTCCTGCGTTTAAGAAAAGGAAAATCGGCAGTTGTGGAAAAGTTGCCACACGGCTATGCAGGAGCTTCCAAGTTTGCTTCCCGGTCCAATCCATCCGACTTTTCTGTACCTTACGCTTACGTCACATAGCATCGCTACCGGTATGTTTAGAAAGTATTTAGAAGTTCCGTAAGGTGACATGACTCAGGAGTCTCAGTTTTCCCAGTGAATATTTTTATTTGTTAGTTTTCATGAGACGAATGAACAAAGGATGCCAATTATACGATGCACATTGTACAATAAGCATTTAAGGGTATTTACAAACGTCTGAAAGATTTCAGAAGAGTAGATCGGCGGTATTTCTTATCGATTGCGTTCGCTACTTGTTTTTCTGTGTCGCTAAAAAGTATAATGCAACGGTGTCCTATCGAAATGAACGGTAAGAAGTTCGTACGATAGGCGATAAGTTGATCAACGGAAATCGTCTGGCGTGACAGCATCGTTCGAAAGAGTTTCGTGAAACTTTAACCTATGTGATCGTTAACGTTGGTACTTTCAAGATCTCGTTACCCTCAGACAACACTGTAATTACAAATATATTCTGTCGCTTTAGAATTATACGTTTCTCTCTTCGCGCGTTTGTACAATGTCGATATACATACTCTGAACCGACACAAAACAACTCGATGCTTGACGCCCCTGGAAAAATCCATAGTTCGGTATGAAATCGATTCGATCGAATAGACGAGAGTCTTTACGAGTATCGCGATCGGCCGTTCAGGTTGATTCGATCGATCGGTTCTCACATTCGGTTAACGTGCTTTTTCGCTGAGCTTGGCTGGAAACGTTTCGCTTTTTAAACGTTTTGTAACCCGATGGCTGAACTGAATCGGAAACCCTTGGACGTCGCTCGCATAGAAATCACTCTTTTAGATCGTTAACACACTCGACATTTAAGAGCAGTGAAAAAAATAAATCTTTATCTTAAGGCCGTTGATTGAAAGTTTTCTAACTAGATTGGTTAAAAAATTTACGATAAAAAATGTAATTGAGTTCAGCTAATTTCTTCTCCTTCTTCTTCTTCTTTTTTTGTCGATAAATTTAATATCCCTCCGTCTCGATAAACTTATTAACTAATTTCGTACAGGGGAAAGGTAGATTACATAAGTACATATATATGTATATGTATATACATACATCGATGATTTACACTTTATCATACTCAACATAAATAACGATATCTTTGTTTTCTCGTTTAAATTCTAAGTTCGAGTCGAATTGGTATACCGAACGATAATTGTACATCTATGAACGTTACGTTAAAATTCGTCGACATCGGCGGCAGCCCCGTGCCGCTCGAGAAATAATCGTACTTTGTGCTTACTGACATCCTCGTACACATTAAAACGATGAACGTCTCCTTTTCATAGTCGTTCGAAGAGTGTAAAAAGTAGTAGAATACGTGAAATAGGTTAGATAACATTACGATACGTTTAGCTTGAATTATAAGGTGAGGAGCATAGAAACAGTATAACAAAATATATGAAATATTTATAAAACAGCTGCTTTCGTTGACATTTGTGAAACTCCGGGACGCTGCAATGACTAGAAACGTTTCATCCGTCGTTATACGAGATGGTTACGACGAGAGATCGCGCGTGTTCCGATAGCGCTGGTCTCCGAATGATCATGATGAGAATAAACGGATCGCGAGGGTGACCATCCGTGTTCATGTGAGGAGATTTCAATTTCGTGTTTCGTGTTCGTCGAGGTGGTGGGTTATGTTGCAGCGGGTAGCAAGCGTCACGATTGCACGAGCAACGTTGCTTCTCGTGTGAGTTTCACAAATGACGACGAAAGGTGAACGAATACAATTGTCGTGCATGGCCAAAGCCGTGCCTTATCACATATTTTCGATAGCGATACACTATTTACACCGAATCCGTTCAAGAAGTACTTACAATTGGATTATACGCTCGCGCGATACAGTTTCGTATGATACATTAACTTCGAATCGATCGGTTGCTCTCTATTTATCGTGTATCGTGTCACCTATCGTGAAATCAACATTTCTTCCCTGTTCTCTTTTTTCATTCTGAATGCGATAGTAGATGCTCGAATTACGGCTACTATACAGTAACTACTGTCTATTTAGTTTGGACGTCGGTGGATACATCGAAGTTTTATTTCTTGTGCATATTATTGCTACGCTAAAGTTTCAAGTTCTACTTCCTCCCTTCCCACGCTTGTTTTTTCCTTTTTAAAGTCTTCCCGCATCGAGGAAGACTCCGTGATATTAAACGTTGCACGTTTTTCGAAATTGATACGATCGTTCTCGATCTGAACAGCAAAATTACGGCAGAAGAACCGGTATACGAAGATCGTTCTTTCATTTAACTAGATGTAACGAATCACAGCGACATGTAGTACGTACGCGTATGGAATGATACAAGCAAACATTCTTTCGCGAAGAAACACGGCTCTCTGGTACGTACTTATACATTTACGATCGACGCTTGTATTTGGAATATTCGTCTCGGAAGAGTCGGTTAAAAAGTATGTTTCCGATAATAGCGTTTGTCGATTGGTTCGTCCAAAGGAAGTTATCTTTCAGCGGTTTGCGTGTTTCGGTTTCTCAGGTCGATTCAATTTCAAATAGTTTCGACCGCCGAAGCGCGATCGAAAAGTGTGGAGCGGAGAATACGGTTGGTCGGAGGTACGGGGTGTCTAAATTTCACGCGTGTAAAAAATGCATGAACCTTGAGAGTTCACGGTATTAGAATGCGGTTGATGAAAATCGAATGAATCCGAACATTTAAAAAACACGTGGAACAGCTTGCTGGTCGCTCCGCGTTAGCTGCCGTTGCGTTCGCGTTACGCTCCCGTCTCGGTCTCTGTTCCGCTTGCCGGGTCGTGCTCCACGACTCGTAACCCTGATATGTTTCTGGAAATGTTCAGCTGTCGAAGGGATCGAATTTCAGCGAGCGCGATTCCGGAAGTCGACGGAGATTACCGAACGGTTGATAGGTGGACGGGTTGTCCGCGTCTCCGGCGCTGAATCGGTGAGACAGTTTGTTCTCGGGATCCCCCGTAGGATTGGTCGCTTTGTACAAACGAGGAATGTGTCGATCTCCGTGGTTATTGCCGAAAACGAAGCTACCGCTTCCTGGAAACGAGAACTCGCGAACGTTAACCGTACCGTCGCGATTTTTCGATGGAAACAGCTGCACTCCACGAGCTCACAGCCCCATCGCTGTCACTCGATCAATCCGATATGAATTTGTTGAACAGGATGCAGCGAGGGACGTTCGCTCGTGGAGAAGAACGGGCCAAACGATTACCTTGCGTCGGAGACGGTGATCTTTGCGGTGTACCCACGAAAGGCGACAGAGGCTCGTACGGTGGCGGAGGAGGAGAAGACGGAGACGGCGTCGGAGACGATGGATGTGGCCTCAAAAGAGTATCCGGATCGAGTTCGAGAATCCTCAGAACTCTGTAAGGATTCAGCCTGACCCAGGATTCGAACATGTCCACCGGCCAATCGGTCTGCGTGGATGCCTCGCACACTCTTGGCGGCGGGTCCCAACACAAAGCATCCGGTGGGTGGGACGAACTCCTTTCTAAAACTCCGCTTCCACGGCTTACGGGCATGGGCAAGTTTGGATTACTTTGTGGAGAACATCCCCAGGTCTGTAGAACTTGAATGGCGTTTCTGACCTGTTTTTATCGAACACGCAATGTATCCAGGTGTTGGCATTTCTAACGGAATATATGAATATACTTTGTTAAGAGATGCGTGTACCTCGTAACTGAGCGTCGCGACGTCTTGGTGCAAAGTAGAAACTTGTGTATCGAGTCTCTCGACCGACCCTCGAATATGTTCCTCCATTGATTCCGAGGCAATTACTTGAGCCGCCCTTCCTCTAACCAGAACCCCTCTACCGGCTTTCCTTCCCTCTCGAAATTCTTCCCTGTCGCATGATATAAGGTACAATTAGAGGCACTAAGAGAAGCAAGGGCTGAGACGAGGCTGGCGTGCCTACCTCAACTTTGCGTGTCTTGGACTCGAGGACGCATGCAGGGACGACTTGTTCGGCGGCGATAAAGGCGAAGTTTCCCCCTCGTCGGGAAGGTTTTCATCGTCTTCGCTGATCGACGGCAGCGTTAATGATGGACCGTTTATATCCGACTCTTGCTGAAGGTTTAGCAACGGAAAGCTTAATTGTATTTCTTCTTATAAATTGAATGAAGCTAGCGATAGAAAGCGCACGAAGTTACCTCAGCCTCGTATCCCTCTCGCAGGTTGTAAGTGAGATCGTGCTGTATGTCGTGAGCGAATTGGTGTTGATATTCGGGGTACAATCGAAGCACATCGACCAGACCCTGCATGTTTATACATTTCAGGTCGCAGTACGTCAACGCTTTCACGTCGCAACTCGATTTCACTATAACATCCGTGGCCCCCGATCCACCTGTTCCACCCCCGTTGCTGCCGTGTTGCAGGTGAACGTTTATATCGCAGCCCACCAGATCGCCCTTCCCTTCAAACCCGATCGAACACGACGTTCATGAGTTGAATTTTCGCGTTAAAGATTCATCAGAGTTAATTGGCCGGTGAGACGCGGTCAGGCCGGGCTCCCTTCTCCTTACCTAAGATCGCGACGACCATATCATTTTGCACCACCTCCATGGAACCGTTGCACAGGTAATAGATGTAGGACAGCGCATCTCCTTTGTGAATGAGAAATTCGCCGGGAGCGCAGAAATTATTTCTAATGCGCAGGGAGAGCAGTTTTAGGCAACCCTGAGAAGCAGCTTCGAATATCGGCAAATTTAGGATCTCACGGTGCAAGTGCATCGAAACGTCTCCCCTGAGTTCCTCGGGAAATTGTTTCAGAGTCTGAAACGATCAATCGACTGCAAGATCGAACCGGACGGCGCGGCGTAACGATGATCAACGTGTCACGATTATCCGCGATTTATCGTCTACTTTACCTCGTGTATATCGATACCGTGATTTAAGGACCATATGGTCTGAAAGTAATCTTGCATTCGCTGCTTCAGTTCTTCGGGGATCTGATGCAGCACGAAGAAATCCTTGAGGTCCCGTAATTTCGTTTGGTACAGCGATCTTCTCGAGTAAATTCTCTGAATAATCGCCGTCACGTTACCGAACACCACGGCATGCATCAGAGCTGCGACATACACACGACATGAACGGTATGTATACGTGTCCTACCGTAAATTTACGTCAAATTTATTCCGTATTAATTAACAACGTTCGCTTCTAATACGCGTGCATGCAAATTCCGGACGAACAAACGAGCGTTCAGCGACCGTTAGTTGATTACCGAATAAACAATTGATAATCCTCGTGGAATAATTTGCTCGCGGTGTATCGATCGATGATGATTACTAACCACCGATCAGCATCGTGCAGATCGAGAAGAATTTTTCGGAGAACGTGTTGGCCGAAACGTTTCCGAAACCCACGGACGTTAAGCTGCTGCATGTGAAGTACAGCGCCGTGATGTAACTTTCCGCGTGCGTCACGTTTTGCACGGAAATCTTTAATCTATCCGCCAACGTGTGAATCCAACCTGAAAGAATCGATTCGATTACGAACGGATGCTTCGAATCCTTAGCCGTGAATATTTTTTGTTCGTCGATGTGTCGGACTGTGAAACGTTCGAAGGTATGTACAGCGTGTGTCGTCGCGACCGGGAATCTCGGTCACAAGCCTCCCAAAGTCGATAAAATCCTTCACAGATATGAATCTATTCAATCGGATCGAAGCAGGATGCACGAACGTGCATTCTTAAGGCGGATAACAGACGGAATCCCTGTAGAGGTTGCGGAGAGAGATCTGCGAAGTTATCGACGTGTACGTGCCTATCTACGATTCGTCACGCCTTCCTTCTCCGAGCTTTTCAATGACATTTAAGAAGTGTTATTAATTCGCGCGAGCGGATCGAACGGGAACCGTTATCACGACGCACGCGTACATACGCTCGTCTAAATTACGCGACGCGATTTCCCCGAAGTGTACGGGGAAACACGAATCCACTCGGAATATGCCCGGAGCAGCGGTTTTCGCGTAAAATCCAAAGCCCTCCGAAGACAAGTTCTTTGCAACGAGACGCGAGAGAGCAATCCTAGCGCGGAAGCATGTACACATATACACACACGGGACAAACAAGTACACGCGCGACACATCCCTCAACAGCGAGGGGTTCCTCGCTTCGGGCGGACGTTTACATTTAAAAGGCGGAGCGGCAAAAAGGAAAAGGTCTGATGAAAAATGTACGCGTCGGATGGAGAACTTACCGAGGTCCCAATCATTGTCGTTTCTCAGCCGTTCTTTCTCTGCGATAACGAACCAAATGCAGGCCAACCAATGTGCCACCAGGATAAAAAAGAGCATTAACATCGTCAAAATCACCGCGCTATATTGCGAATATCTATCCATCTTTTGAAGTAATCGCGCGAGCCTTAGCAATCTTGTTAATTTTACTAAATGAATGTTACCGTGTCCCGACTCCTATGGCAAAAATATAGCATTAGTAGCATTTCGAGCAGGCTGAACGGAGTTCGTTCAACTATTTTTCACGTTCGTGCTTTAAACTTCCGGTCTGACAACGATCAATGTAATTGCGGATTCTCGCAAACATGCGACGGTCGCGTGGATGATTGAACCATTCATCGTCGAGATATGTTGTTCGACGAACGTTGAAACGTACCAGTGTTCCGGAGAAAACGCGACGAGACGCGACGCGAGGTATTGGCATGTCGTTCAACGTAATCATATACCGACCTTTGGTAAACGAACTCTATTCACTGCTCGTTTCTTGATATCGTATAGAAGGGGGTATCTTGAACGAGTATCTTTCATACGTTTCTCGACGTTGTCGAGTTTTCCTCGACTCACAAAAGAAACTGTTCGCAACGAAGACATCGATCGGATCAAGCGATCGCAGGGTGCTCGAAGACTCGCGGGACGAGAACCGATTCGGGCTGACGCGGCGCGGCGTGCAGCAGGTGGATTCGAAATGGAAAGCTGGCGTAAATCTTACGGTCGCCACCGAGTTTCGTATTTTGCGGTAATCAATGAAGTACTCACCTCGCCGCTATAAACGTCGGAGGCATAAAGAAAGTCAAACGGCAAAGCCGCGACTAAATCAACGACAAACCAACCCTTCACATAGTTGACGGCGATGCTTTTGCTATTGCTGACGACTTCACCCTTTCTGCTTACGTACGTCGTTCTGAAGTTCAGAACGATATCTGTGGAAATGTGAAAAAGATAAGTTGGCAGAGATAACGCGCGGTGGTTGACGTCGTCTGTGTGCCGGTTGACGGCGCTAATTCGACATATACAGGGATTTGCAAATGCAGGCAAATAGAATCGTCGGAGTCGAAAGCTGGCAGGGACGGACCGTGGACACGGTCAAAGAGGCAAACTGCTCTTCCAGTTGCCACCGGGTTACCCCTTTCGAGTTTCGTAACAGGCGGATGCGCGTCGCGTCGAGGAACTTCATCTTCGCGCGACGAACAGCTTTAATCCCGTTTGCAGACCCCGCTTTCGTCTCTAAATTCGCTCGTGACGCCCACTTACGCACTGGACAGCCCGACCAGCTTCCGACAAAGTTACGTACGCGGACCTCTGGTTTCCGAGTCGAAACGAATTTAACCAGCGGGATTCAAAGCGAAAGCCGAGCGTCGCATCGCCGCGCGATGCTTTTATCGCGACGGCCGCGGATAAAGCGGCGGCACGAGCTTTCAATCTGAAAGGGCGGCAGCCTCGTCGTCGAACACCCGTCGAGGGTCCTTCCTCGAAAGATCGTTACTCGATATTCCGCGAGACGAGTCAATCGTGGCTGTTTCGAGAGCGAATCTCTGGCTCGCGGCGACCGATTCGAGGAGTTTCGTTTGCCGAGGCAGAAATCGTTTCGTTCTGCATGTATGCGCGCGTGTATGTATGCAGAGAGGTTCCGTGGCATCGATTCCGCGTTAAGGAACGTATAAACAAATGTACGCCGGCTAAAGTCAATTTCGTTGTGCTCGCGTCTGGGAAAAAACTGCTTTGAGTGGCAGAAGCTTGAAAGTCGAGGGCCGGGGAAGAGGGGAGAATCGCTGCTTTTGGACTTAACGAGCTCCTCGAATCAGCAATGGGATAAAAAGAGCACCCTTCTCGGCTGAATTATTTTAAAAGCCCGCCAATCGATATACCGAGAATTTTCGATTTCATTGTTTTTCAGCTCGCCTCGGTGAATATCCTTACGGTCACTCGCTCGTCGGGATTGAAAAAGGAACAGCGAAGACGGAGATACGATACTCACCGGTTATAAAGAGCGCCTCGACGACAACGTCGCTGACCATTGTAGGCCTGTCGATGTTGATGAAGCTCGCGTTGAATGGAACCACGATCGCCACGTAGAATGTTGCGAGCAGTATCACCCAGTCCCAGCACGATTTGAAGCCGCCGTAGTGACTCAAGACGAATTGGGACTTTTTGATTCCTGTGGTTTTATACTCTGGCAAGGGCGCTGCGGTGGAATGCAGTAAATTCTAGAACAATAAGCAGACGCCGGTCTTCGAAAGTTAGAGCGTTGCAAGAAAGGGTACGGTTTGTCAAGGGCGGTGCATGAAATGAGGACGAATCGCTTACATTGTTCAACTTGATTTTGTGCTTATTGTCCTGTTTGTAATGACCCGATAGTTGGTAGAGAACGGCGCGACTTCTTCTCCTCCCGTAATTAGCTGGCGGTGCCTCCGGATCGAGACCACCGTTTGCGTCTGAAATGCAATGGTACCCCTGTCACGTGCAATTCCGTTCCTCCGGACGCTCAAAGAATCGTTTCGCGTGCAGTGGAGAAAACGAAGGCCGATATAACTTATAATCGAACGCAAGCATCAATGATTTATCCGAGACTCTGCCGCGGTCTCGATTTTTCTGCCGTTTCCATGTTCGGCGCGTACAGCAATTTGCCGAACAAATAGCTGACACTGTACAAATTCCTTCCGATTCGAGTGAAATATGCGCGAAGCTTTTTCTAGGTCAATTTTGTAAGAGAGCAATAACGCGTGCAACAGCGTGACGTATCGATTCTATGCACATGGCGGGTGGCAAACTATTCGATGTATGCTAACTCGATCGGGGTGCTGTTTGGTGTTGTTGCGTTGAAAAAGAACGGTGTTGCATTGCGTTTACGTGCAGCGTGTTGCGTGATCGCGGTGTAGGAAGCACGAAACGTTGGATGTAACGTCCGAGAAGGTATGTACGCTTGGAAACGTTTAATCCATACCCGATGTACGGTCCGTGCTCGGATACTTTGGAATGCAATTGATCAGTGATGTCGATCGAAATGCATTCCAGAGAAAATCGTTTCGTCGGACGCGGGACGAAGGCAGCGAAGCTTGGCTAGAACTCACCACTATCGTGCAACTCACACTGCTGAAGATTCTTCGTTTGGGTGATGTCCTTGTGCGAAGCCAGAAACAGAACGACGTCGCCCTTTTCGTTTTTGATCGGAACGATATCGAGCAGGCAGTGGAATGGACTTCCTGCGGATTAAAGTCAGACACTGAATCCGATCGAATGAGGCGGTGGAAAATGATCGAACGACGGTCGATTCGAGTACACGCGATCGCGAGACGTTTCGAAAGCTCGGCCCGACAAACACTCTCGAAGAGCCGCGAAAGAAATCGGAAAAGTTTCAGAAATCAAAAAAGGCAAATACGGGCAGCCGGCGTTGTATAGATATGAGAGAGTTCGATCGAATCGATCACCTTGATTAAACGTACTTCGCTGCATCTGTGCCGTTCGGTCGGGCAACGCGTTTACATCGAATCACTCCAATTGATGATATTAAATCATACATTCCAGCGTTACCATGTTATAAATCATGAAATACATTTTCAGGAGAAAACGAATATTAAATTCACGGAGAATCATCTTCCCAGAGCGGTGTGCTCCGTTTTTTTCTTCCAACGTCTTAACGAGTGTACAGGCTACCGGAATTACAGACATTTCCAGGGAAATTCTTAGAACCGATTTCACAAAAGAAAATCAGGTCGAACTAATAAGGGAAGATACGGTCGCGAAGCAGCCGAACTTCTAGTTGCTGCAAGAAAGCGAATTAAAGAGTGATGTGTTCCGCAGATCGTAATTGCCTCGTTTCTAACTTGCAAACTTCAACCGAAGACACGAACGCGAACACGAACGCGAACGCGAACGCGAACGTGAACACGAACGATCCGGCGGTTTTTAAGCGGCCGAGCTTGCGAAAAGGAGGACTCGTCGAAATTCGTCAGGATTTCTGTTGACCAATCTCCCTTACCGTTCTTCTTGTAAAACACCACCTCCATCTTCAGTTCCGTCTTGCTCTCGAGGCTCTTGTCGATCATCGCTCTTTCCTCCTCTTTCGTTTCCGGGCCGTAAAGGAATTTGCAAGCGCAACCTTTCTGCATGATTTGCGCTCGCGCGAATCCTGTCAGCTCGCAGAAACCGTCCGAGCAGTAAACGATCGGGTAGAGCGCCGGAACCTGCGCATTTCCCAGCACAAAGTTGCTGTCTGTCAACAGAACGAGTTTTCGATTAAACACCATTCAAAGATACTACTCGCGAAATATGCGCGCGATTTCCCTCTCCCGGGTGCATCGCGTTCTTTCTCGATTATTGTTCGGTGCAGCGATTTCGACGCAGCGGTCGAATCGCGGCGCAACGGCATCGCGGAAAAGAAAGAGTAATAGCTGGAACCATGCAGGGAGCTCCAACTCAACTTTCACCCCCGCAATATTCCAGCCAATTTGGCTTCGTGCGTTACAAACAGCCCTGTTGCACTGGTCGACGCGCGGGTCTGCAACGTTTCGAGTTTCAATCGGCGGAACGGCCGATCAAGAAGTTGCGCCGCTGCCAATTCTCGTCCTCGTTAAATCTTGCTTTCAAAATAAAGTCGTAGCCTCCGCGAGAGAGTTTACTGAACATCGTTCTGTTGCGAGTTCGCAACAGACCGAGTCAAAATCGAGGCGATAAACAAGATTTCGTCGATTACGTGTGTAAAACTTATGATGCAAGAGGCTGATGCATGACTGCATCATTCGCCACAGTTCATTGGTTGACAGCTTTGTCAACGCGTCTGACGTCACGCGTAATCTCTCTCAGGGTGACGGCGGTACTATTTTTAATTTACGGTCACCCCTGAAACACTTCCATCGCGTCTCAGCCTTGCGCAATTCCGTCTCTCAGCGTTTCCTGCTTCTCAAGGAGCTTCCATTTTTTAACGAACATCACTTTTCTTGGTTCGTGGCGATATCGAGACCGCGCCTGTTAACGCGGAGCGGTTCCCTGGAAGCTGGCGACCGCTGAAAGTTGTGCTTTCGGTGGATGAGCGCGTCCAAACTCTGTCGTGTAACTTTTTTTTTTGCAGTTAGTAGATTATGTCACCCTTCGAGCTACATGGAAAACAGGGATTAACGCGTGTCCGATGGGAAGATGGGCCACGAAGGGTTGCCAGATAAAAATATAATTTCACGGCGTAGTTTCAACATTGTATGACATGTTTCGTGTCATCGAGTAATTAATTTAATTCTATAATTAAATGTACGCTGCATCGATTGTCGTTCCGGGGATGAGTATGCTGAGCCACTGTCTATCTCTGAGGAGACTTTAATGAGGCATCTATTATCGAAATTCGGTCGTGAAACGATAAAAGATTAACTTGAGCGATGGACAAAGCGCTGTCAGTGCCGTGCATAATTGAGTTCGATTCGAATGGCCGATACGCAGAAATGCTGAGCAATTAGAACGCTCGAACGAGTGTAGACTTCCATGATTTCAAATAAAGCACGACGAGGGCGGGAGTTGTAACAAATTGGCATTTCCTCTTTAATTAAAAAGTACTGGATCGTCGCCCGCAAACGGCTGCTACCTCCTCGACCGTGCACACATATACCTATGTACATCTGCTGGTTCCCGATAAGTACGTGAAATCATCGCTCGAATCCGTGTAATCCGGTTGCGTTGTGTGCACCTAGCATGTATAAACTCGTGGTCGCAACAACGACAGCGTTTACGATCATCGTATCAGCCGCTAAAAGCGGTGTAAACGCCACAGTTTCACTCGACTCTGGACAAAGACTAATCGAGGCGATTGTGTCGTGTGTATCACACGCGCTCGCGTACGCATATGCGTTTAACTTAACCCCGCAACCGGAAAATTGACTCAGAGATTGATTGGGAGCAATAATCCTGCGTCTCTTAAGAGGGTGTTCTCCTCCCTTCTCGTCACGTTTCGAAGTCGTATGCTTTGGGAATTCTTTTTGAACAAACTAAACAGCATGCCTTTATGAAACTTTACAGATTTACTCGCATACATTTAGACCGCATTCAGGAATTTTTGTACGCCGCTATCTTCTACACCTAATCTTGTAAGCGGTCGGACGGTTGACAAATAATTGAACAGGTTGATGAAGATCGAGTATGTGGTTCGTGAAAAGCGCATCTTAAACAAATATGGATTTTATGATGAGTGCTATGCATAGGAGAATGCTCGCGCGGGAGAAAACAAACAGCGAAGGAGGCTTTGCTTGTTCTTGCTCGACGATGTCGTCTCTTCTCTTGGCATTCCTAGACGCTCGAGTACTTCGTTAAGCGTTCATTTTCCGCGAACTCTTCCGCGACGCGACTGTAGTTTAGTGGAAATTTCAATTTGCCCGTAAGCTTGGAAATTGTAATTAACTGTGACCGACCGCTTTCAAGCATTGGACGATTCTGAAATAACACGCAACGGCATTGCTCTGGGGAATATCAGTGATACCGTTTGCCGGAATTAATATCGTTCACGGCAAAAAGAATAATTTATTACGCTTGGTTATGCCCGTTCTCCGATTTTCCGGAAATCGTTGGGGTGGACGAGGAGCGCGACGGTTCAAAATAATTCGATAAAATTGAAGAGTCGCACGGTCGCCGGGCAATCAACGAATATTTTCGAAAGTGTGAGGGGCGTCTCGACGTACCAACGCGAGTACATACGTTCTCGGGCTGTTAATCGAAAAGCGATAACTGCATCACAAGTTGTCAACCATATTTCCCGGTAACCTCAAAATAATTAAGTGGATAGAACGGTGCGTTGGGGCAGCTATTGTGGTCGATGCGGCTGAATTGATGTCCCACTGGATGCATCGGCTAGTTACATTTGCGTGACGATTTCCCCGCCTTACGTTCGTACGCGAACGCCTGTACACTGCCGCTCAAAAGTATGTGGACGCTTTCTTAACTATAATAACTACCTGAAAGAAGTTATGAAATCGTTAATCACTAAATTTTGAAATTCCCACTTTTCTTGCAATTTCCCTAACGAAATATCCTTCTTTTGATAGCATTAGTATTTGAAAACACACTTGAATACTTAACTCTGTTCTTCTTGCACCCATCATGTTCTCGCAAGTGTTCGTAGAAAAATGATTTCGATACAACGACAGAACAGTCTTATGCTCTTACCTGAAGTTCTCTCGCATTGAATCATCATTCTAAATGTTTATATTAGTCTAAAGACAGAGAATCACACTAAAGCAATTCAGTCATCGTGAAATGAAAGAAGAAATCCTTAGAAACCATCTGCACGCAACAGAATATAATGCAGCGTAGACACCGCATAAACATTTGAAGGATTTAAATAATTAAATTATTCAGTATAATAATACCAGAGTAATAAACATCGTTTAACAATAATAATTTATATCGGATAACATTGGTTCATTAAAAATGACAAGTGTCCACATACTTTTGAGCGGCAGTGTACGTACACAGTGGTGTGTATACTGGTCGCGACTCCGTATATTTTCCTTTGTTGTTCGGACTACATTCAAAACGGATAAATTCAATTTTATCGCGACGTTGAAGCGCCATTTCTGTGAATTAATAAAAATAGATTTAGCGAGCCCCGGGGAAACGAATGCGGATTTGCTTCTCGTCGCTGCAACGACGCACAGAGGGATTAAGAAAACGTGATAGTTGCTGGAAAATTGACGAGCGTGCGGAAAATCGTGTGTTCGCGTGGTAATGAAAACCAGCCGTTTTAATGTTTAACGGTGACGATGCGTCGTGGTCATTATGGATTAAAAGTTGGTATTAACCCGTGCGCGTCGACCTTGCGCTTTTCATCACGTATCCTGGACTTCGATAAAGCCCTTGCAAATAAAGGGACGCGCTTTATTTATACTTTTTTCCGCATCTCGTTCTGGATCTTTCGTCCATGCGGATTCGAACTTGATGTACGTGTAAATTTCCGCGCAAAGCCGACCGCTCCGACATCGATGATAATCAGCCATCGGATGGTTTCACCCTTAACGAGCAGATCCGATACGATTCCGATCGGTCGTTAATCGCAGAGAACACCGGAACATGGCTCAATGAAAGTTGAAATTGCCATACCAATCGGCGAGAAGCGGAGAAAATCTGGAAGCCAATCGCGTCAACCGTCTTTGATTCGCCACGAATTTGTCCGTGCAAACTACACGACTTCGGAACTTCTCTCGTATCGAACAGTCTGTTGGGAGAATTTTGCTCTTCCCGGAGCAGTGCAAGGAGTTCCGTTTAGAAAGTCTTACCGGTTGGTCGAAGGAGACTTTCTCGTACGATTAATTAAAATTTTAAAAGCGTCATTTCTTTGTCCCGCACACGCCGTCCTGGATGTAATATTCCTGAAAGGACCGCGAGCACTCGTAAAGGTTGACCTCCATTGCACAGAGGGTCGCTGTTTCTTTTAACATTCCGCGACCGAAAATATTCTCGTTCCGGGAAGAAACTTTTATTCCGGTCGAGCACTCGACGAAAATCTAAGCGATACGCTTTTCTTTCCGTTCCTGCGGACTGAGTTTCTGTTCTACTCTGTGGAACTTTGCTTTTTCTAGCGCTTCCTCTATCGATGCTGAGGCAGAGGGAGAGGGTGAGGAAGAAGGGGAGCGAAAGGCAATCGAACATTTTCAGAGGAAATTCAAAGTTGTAGGTGGAGTAGGAAGGACACTTTGTATTTATAATCTTGGTCCTTCGACGCAATTTAAAGAGGAAGGCCGAGAGACTCATTACCAGCGGAACTTTATCACCCATGATTGCGGTCGGTGACGATGATAACTTAGCAATTTCCACCGGAGGTCGTAGTGTACCGTCACTCCTAATCAGATTTCTACAAAATTTCGAGTACGTAGAACGGCGAAGCAAATGGAACGGTCGACTTCTCGTTCCGTGCTTTAAATTGCTTCATTTCACAAAGGTTGGCGGAGGGTACGAGACGCCTGTTCGCGCTACGAAACACAGAGAAGCTCGATGTATTCCGCAAACCGATTGTCGGCGGGACGGTCGAAAGAACGAGGCCACTTACCGAACCCATATTTTTCCAATAGCTGTTTCATGCATCTGTCTCGAGAATAGCGATTCAATGGGAACGGAAAACGCGTTTACCGAAATCCATATTTGCTAAACTACCTTTGTCTCGCTTTGCACTCCTTTTGTTCCAGCATTTTATTTTTCGTTGGCTCGCAAACCAGAGAGCGCAACGAAACGGGAGAAGTTGCGATTTTCTTTGGAAAGGAAGAAAGGTCGAGAAGGGGTCCGTCCGAGTCCGATGTCTCTTCTCTTTTACTCCACGAGTTGGCTCTCCCTTTGCTTCAGAATGCCTTCCTTACAGCGGAACATGAAGAGATTAAGCCGGGGTTGGTACATATCTCGAGCCTGCTGCCTCAGGGAACCCGTACCACCGACTTTTCTCCTCGCTCCGTCGGCTGACTCGCGAGTCAGTCTTTCCCTTCACGAAAAATTCGTACGGCGTGCTTTGTTCGAGCGTCGCGTCCGCAATGGATTTTCATTGGCCGAACGCACGGCAACCACGTTTCACCGGAGGAAATTGAACGATTATTGCCTGTTCAGTATTTCTTCGTTCTCCGTAAAATGTTGCGCGCATTTCCACGAACGATATCTTGTAATTGGCTTTTAGCGGTGTCATTTCCCATGGGTTATCATGCTATCACGGTAAACCGTAAACCATTTATTCCCGTTGAAAACAGCTCCCGGTAAAATATATTTTCGTTATGCACGAACGATCCGGGGAATAGAGTTTACGACTTTAATCGATAAACGTGCATACGAGTCTTCCTCGGGAGGAAGCGGACCGCGTCATTACCTTTCGTCACGATGGTCATTGTCACGATAAGATAAGTGTAATCGATATCCAACAATCACGATGTCGCCGATCAATACTCGAATTCGCGACAGCCGTCGATGCATTGTCTTTTTTTTTTTGATACGGCACCGCGGTGGATATTTCTGAAGCTCTCTCAGCCGTTCGAATCGCGCTTCGAATTCGGACGTGATATTTGGAAGGTGATGCGAGGCGGCGCGATGGCGCGGCGGAGTTTCAAAGGAGTTGGTAAGTGAATGAAAATTCGCCACGAGTCGCGCAACTTCCAGGGAGAGAACACGTTAACGAACACAGCGTTGAAATTCAACGTTGCACGTAATTGGTACGGTCGGGGTGTGTTCTCACCGTCAAAGTTCCGCTACTTTTCACCGCCCTCGGATCCCTCGAACGGTATAGCCGGTCAAAAGCGATTTTTCAGAGAGGCGCCCGTGCACCGTTGCACCGTGCAATCGATGGAATGCAATTTTCAGCGTAGACACGGAGCGGCGGCGGCGGGCGGGCGTCGCGATTAGCGTAACCTGGTAAATTAAAGAAGCGGTACAATGTTTTCTCACGTGTCGCTTGCGAACTCGACGAGGATAAATTCCGTCTCGACGTACCGTGTACTTGCGCGAGAATCTAGGTCGTTTCGCTCCCTGAGATTGATTCGCGTTTGAACCGGTGCGTCCGTACACAAATTTATTTTTCCTTGATGTCGCGTATCAATCGGAACTTTGAATGCGATTCGTCGACGAGCCGTTCGCGTCTATTCATATCCGCAGCTTATGAAACTTAGCGTCGCGCAACGTTGCGACGTAATTAATTCCCGGCTAGCGGTGGAATTACGCTGACGCTCGCGCGCTCGCGGGATTCAACCTGCGATTTTCCCTCGGCCGGAAACGCGTATTTTCCGCATTAAAGGCGAGACTTCGGCGCGTTGTCCATACCCCGTTGCCACGAACGTGCACGGGATAACACAGTGCAGAGCGGATTCGAGTTTCATCTCGTTAACGGCATTTATTCGTGGCGGAACGTTAGCGTTGGTGGAAGTTTTGAGGTCGCGCAGCGATAGATGGTTCTGAATTCGCGGCGAGTGCATCGGGCTTGTATCGCTGTTAAATATACGTGGGAACCTCGTGACAGCTATAGCGATTCGGTGTATACGAACGGAGAACTGGAGTTCAACTGGAACTTTGAAACTGTCAGAGATATCGAGTTCTGTATGCCTTCTAATTTCCTCCTATTTTAGTTCATGTTTTCTGGCACGCTGGCCGCGACCGCGGCTGGTCCGTTCTATCGAAAATTTGTCATTTCCCCTCTGTGCACGCGTTGCAGCCGTTGCCGCCTCTTCATCGGTCAAGTTCAAGAGGTCGTTGGCAGGTATGCATACGCGCGAGTCGTCGTGGCTCTCCGAGCCATCTCTTGTCCGACGTTTGCTCGATCGTTACTACTTAAGGGAAACAGAGTCCGCCGGAGGAGGCGTCTCGGATCCGACGGAAACACGCCGCCCTGCGGAGAATTCGTGAAAAGCTTTTCAGGAAAGGCCTAGTTTTTTACTTTCTTTTCCCGGGTAGACAGCTCGCTCCCCGGGAGCAGTGACGGATAAATCAGATGTTCCTTGACAGTAACTTTTTTTTCTTCGCAATCTCTAGACTTCCCAGGTGAAATTGCTCGAGCCAGCCGGGTTCGCGTGCCGCGATAATTACCGATTTCTTGCAGCAAGATGAAACGAAATAAACGGCGGAAGATAATCGCAGAGAGTAAATAGGTCATTCGTCGCGTGCAAAGAGATTTCTTGACCTCTCTTGCGCTCTTTTCGCTCGCCACTCGACGCCCGCTCTTGCTTAGCCGCTCTATTTCGTAAAACAAAGTACCCTTTTTTATGCTGGAACTTCCAACAAATTAGGGTACTGCTCGCGTTCACCACGGGAGCACGTTGGAGCTCGTTTCGCTGGATTTTTCGAAGGATCAAGGAGCGTAGCTTCCAGCGTAATTACGGTTACAGCATCGATACTCCAAAAACGATCGATCTCGCGTCGCGTTTCCGGGAACCGGTGAACATCGTAAACCTCGGATTACCGAGCTCAGTGGATACGCGAACGGAAAATTAACGAAGCATCATGATTCGGTCTGTTACCTCGTTTAACTAAACTCTTCGTAAAATGGACAAATATATGCGAACTCGAATCGTGGAGTTCCCTTTGTCATTCCAGATAATATTCACCGAATGATATCCACCTACCCTTTACCATTTGCCACAGTCACACACGATCCCCGATCATAATTTCAAAGGGGAGACCGGTACGAACGCACGTACACGCGATGACGAAGGACGTGTAATGGAGGGCGTCTCGCTCGTTCATTAAGAAGAAATTAATGACGGTGAATTAAGGGCACGAAACAACAGAGGTTTCTCCGCGTTTTGCGTTTGATATCGCTTAATGAATGAGACTCGTCGAAACGTCGACGGTATCGAAGAGCAATCGATGAACTTGCACATTTTAATCGGGTGCCGAATTAAGTGTACGAGGATAGACAACACGTAACACGGTATTAATATTCCAGAATCTTTCCGTATTTTGTGTCGATGTACAGAATTACTTACAATTGCACCGATGTAAAAGTAACATTGGAATAGTCGGTGTCCAACAGCATTCGATCCTGCCACTCGACACTCCGACCCGCTCGCGCGGGACACCCTGTATATCGGGCCTCTAAATGAATATCCGTATCGAAGGTAGCAGGATCGGGTCGCGAATATATATGCAGTTAAAGTCGATTTTCTCGGCGCCGATGTTAGATTAATATTCCATGGTTCGTCTGGGGTCAACGGACCCGCTGATAAAACTGGAGGGCATATTACTGGGAATTCATACGGCACGTGCAAGGGGTTCGTTCGTGCATCCCTCCGTCTTGCCTATTGAAACACGACGTTGCAACCCAAGTTCGCGTTATTCGAACTTGCGTTGAACTTCTGCGTGCGCCCTCGGACATGTTTTTGCTCGACACGGAGCCTCCCTCTGATATCCATAAGTAATCATAGCTTTTTGCCACGGCAAGGTAGATGGTGCGTACGCGACCTCTTCGAAATATGTTCTCGGGGTCTCCGCGTACAAGTTTCTTCGTGTCGATAAAACAATTTCATCCGTACCGCAAGCTCCGTATAATAATTTGCTAAATCTTTGAGGATCGTTTCGGCCGCTTGGGTCGCAACGGCACGATCCAGCGAGTCCTCTTGGTCCGGAGATTTCGAGATTTTCCACGGAGAATATACCGTGCGGTACGGTACCGAAGAAATCAAGCGTGAAAAATGCGAGTCAGATTTTCGATCGAAAAGCAAAGGCTTTTGTACGCATCGTTAAGTTCGAACGACGTCGTAAAGTCTCGAGGGAATTAAGAGGCGGCGGAAACTTGAAATTCAAGCCGAAATATCGAAATCCTGTCGACTGTGGTTCGCGCTCAGCGTACAAATTGAATTTTGCCATTGGCTCGCGTAACGCGACCGTGCCTGAGTATGTACGTACGTTCGAACCGACCAGATTTGTTATTCCCGGGTAAATAGAAAATATTTGCGATTCTCCCATAAGGCCAGGAAAACCTATTGGACGAACGATGGCTCACCGCGACATTTATATCTGGATATTTTCCCTCCGAATTGCACCTCGGAATCGATAAAAAAAAACTCAGGTGGACGCGCGATGCTTCGCTGAAGCGAATATTCCGATTGGTCCTCCATGAGTCTTGGTCAGCAAAGACAAACGAGTGTTTGAACAGTCGTCAACCATCCTTTAGCCCAGTTGGCGGCGTGCCAAACACGCTTGGAAAAAGAAAGAGAGTGCCAAAAATATCCACGGATAAGTACTTCGGGCGTCGTTAACGAGCAATTATTTCCCTTTTCTCCCGCCAAAATCAGAGTTCACAATAGAAAGGTCACGAACTTCCATGCTCACTGCTTTTTGTCTTTTTCACGGATTCCCGGATCTCGTCGAAACGAGCAAATCGATGCAGCGCGTAAAAGATTCAGAGGCGCGTAAAACTTAATTACTCGTTCGCGCGGTCTCAAAATCCCCTAATTATCATGATTATCATCGTGCATTCGCGGCAGCGCGTTCGTGGCGGTTCTTTCGCTCGTATTCCATTGTTTCGTGCTGGAGGCAGCGAAGGATGCTTGTACTTTCCGGAGAGCAACGGGGTTTGTGGAGAAACCGGAGTATTTGACGGAACACCAAGATCGAGCGTAACAGCATAATTCTAGGGTCGTCGCATCCTCTTGGAAGCGGCGAGACATCTTACTGTAACGACGCGATCGCTTCGCAAGTGTGGCAAACAAGCAAGTACCGGTGCCAGGTACTCCAACTTACTCGACTAATGCAAACACGGTTTTGCATGCGATCAAGCGGATCGAGTTTGCAAGACGTCCGTTAGCGCTAACGCTAAATCGTAGAATATATCCCGGAACTCGGTGGAAATTGAAATATCCGACGGAAAATAACCCGCGGCTGCGAAAGAGAAAAAGAAATTAAATTTTCCATCAGGACCTGTGTATGAAAGTTGAGCCGTTTTAATCGCCTTAACACCGTGGACCAGGTGTTCGTACATAATTAATTCTTATGCGGATGATAATACGCTGTTACGCAACGGTTGGGAAGCATTAAAGAAGCACGTTCTTTTTACAGCTGGATACGTATCAGAATGGTGTGGAAGGGGGAACGTGTCCAAAGGTATGAAATAAACGGACCGGTTGAATGCAAATATCCGGGATTTAAATTTTGCGATCAAATCGAAATGTACGGTCGGGGATCAGTTAGGTTGACGCGAATGCAATTTCGTCAGCATCTCGAACGAGGGGAAAAAATGCGATTCCATTACGTTCCAAGGGCGTAACCTTCCTGTAATTCTCTTACGACAACGACGACGACGATCCTCAGCCTCTTGCTCGTAATTTGATTTTTCTTGGGTCGCAGGACCGAAGTTTGCGTCGGTATCGGTATCGGTGCTCGGCCGTGGAACTCTGTATTCATCGCCTAAAACGTAGCCTCGAGCAGATTCGAACGGATAAGCGTAAATGTAAAGGCGGGCCGAAAGGATCCTACACACAGTGTCGTTGGTGAAATAGCTGGACGCGCGGTGAATTCAATATCCCCGGGTAATCTCGGTTCGTTAAACGCGCGCGTTTTCCAACAATGGAAACGTTCGTATGCAGCTTCCGTGGCGCTTGCCGTTCTCCATTTTTCGTCGAGAGTCAGCGGATAGCGATCGCGTTAAAGCATCAACGACTGTTTCGCGTCGAATTACTTTTTTTTCTTCCGCTGGGCTGGAAACTGCGTGTCCATCACGAAGGGAAAGGTTTCTGGTGACCGACTCGGCGCCCCGAGGGAAGCTGCCGGGACGGATGTTAGGGATGATGATCTCGTTTCATCGTTCCTTCCCCCCGTTTCGTGGAACACCGTGTACCGAGGAGTGCGTAGCAAAAGCGGGTGTAATTATTTCGACGTTAATTCACCGGGACCTGCGTCAGTCCTCAGACAATTCGGTTTCGCGCGTTGTTAGCGTTTCCAGCCATAATATCGGTATACGAATTAGCGAGGGAACATGAACGGGCGCGGTGAGTATCGAGAGACGCTTCGGTATTAATTTGCAGGTTGATCGAGCGATTGGTAAATAGCGGCACGCGCGCCACGCACTCAATTATATTAGATATCGCGTCGCGGAAGCGACAAGGCGAAGGCAAAACCAATGTTAATTATAGGAAATTCCACGTAACGCTCCCCTTCTTAATTGCTCCATTACTCGAAGGGAGAAGTTAGCCTGCAAAAGTGGAGGGCCTCGGAGCCAAGATATACAAACGATCGATCACGAATCGTGTTTTTCATCGTAAACGGCAGGATTTGTTCAAGACTTCTTCTATTGACAAATCGTCTCGTTCCAGCGACGTCGCGCAAACGAGGGTCGCCGTCGTTGTCGTCGTCCTCATCGTCCTCGTCGTCCTACTCGTCCTCCTCGTCGTCCTACTCGTCCTCCTACTCCTCGTCGTCGGCGTCGTCGTCGTCGTCGTCGTCGATCGTTGGGATTGGGGCTAATCGAACGATGCGATGCCACCATTCCTACTTTCTTTGCTTCTTTCTTTCTTTCTTTCCTCCACACCCCTAGAAACTTTACGGGAATAGCTTCGTCGATTCTGCAGCGTGATCGGAATTTCATTGCTTATACTTTGTGTTATTTATGCCCGACACGATTCGACGAAGTAGAAAAGTTTATCCCCGATTAGCGAACCTTTGAATCGTTGATCTGAAAATCAACCGTTCGCGTTCTAACACGGACAGGCGGATCAACGGTTAAACGGACGCCTGACGGTTTTTAGAATGTGAAGAAAGGAATGATCGAGGCGAGTTTCGTGGATATACTTACGGGTTCCATCGAAACGAGTGGCGATAGTGTCTAGGAAAGTATTTTGTGGGGCGAGGAGGCCCTTCCTGACCGGCATTAGGGCCGCCCCGCCGCGCTGTCAGGCGGTCGAATCTGAAAAACCAAAGAAAACGTCGCTTAATTTCTTCCAACACTATCCGGACCAATGCACGTCTTCGATTCGAGTGTAACGTGTAAATTGTCCGTTATAAAATGCAAGATCGTTCCTTATTCCGCACAGCTTGCGCATAAAGCGCGCGTTAGGCTTGGAAATATGTATATGCAAGAGGAAAAAAAAGTCCGAGTGTTCGATAGGTAGGTCAGTGGTCCAATAAAAATAAAGGATTGCGTGCAGTACAGCGGTCGCGGTGATAGATGATTGCGGACTAAGCGCGGGTCGAATGGAACTATTCTTAGACCGGAGTTTTAATTCAACGTGCTCCTAAAACGGCTCCGGTTTTACAATAAAATCTGCGCTATTTTCGTTTTCGCGTTTCTATGCCGCGTTTCTCGGTGTAGTTTGCAACAAATTTCTTGAATGCTTCTTCCGTGGAACCTCATGAGTAGGCACGGAAACGCATTTACCGAAACAGAGGTCTCGTTCAGAAGGCTGCAAGTCGGCGATATTCATAGCTTTTCATTACTGGACAGTTCTATTGTTACTCGCGTTGTTCAATAGCATTCGGGATTTCTGGAGTTAATCCAACCGAAGTTGTACTTTTCTTTCGTGTCCGGTACACCCGGATGTGCGTTACTGTTCCCCGCTGTAATTCCATCTACCCGGGGAATATAATTGCAAATCGAATCGCTTATTTATATTAACGCGGATCAAATACCCGTTCGTATTGGAACACGTTCAACGAGAATTTCTCATTCCCGATGCAACGGTTCGACTATTTTCGGAAACGAAAAACAAAATCCATCAACATCGATCGAAAGAAAACGTTGCCGATAAATCGTCGATTCGCAGATAGTAAATATCGTGATTTATACGTGGAAAATGCCGCGGACCGAAACAAAAAGTTAATCTTGCGCGTGTGCAGCATGAAAAAAAAAGCTTAAGCGCATCGCATCCATGCAGGAGCAATTAGAAATTCATTTTCGTTCTTGCGCTTTCCACCATTATTCGGTTTTGAAACGTTCGCTTCGCGTCTCGAACCGGTAAACGCAATTAACTCGCGGCTTTCTCTGGAAAACTCGTTGAAAGATTAGCTGTGAATTTTATTTAATTGCCGCGCTCTTTTCTGCTCGGACGTTCGAAAGGCATATAATAAATTATCGTGCATCCGTGTAGATCCTGCGAATGAATTTCCGTGTGTTATCTTCCGTGTCCGTTGGACGAATCTGTATGAAACCGTGTAGCGATGGTAGCAATGTAACAGGTGCGATGAGGATACAGGACGCATTCATTGTGTGTCTGTTCTCGGCAAAACCGCGACTGCTGGACGACACTTTGCTCGTTTAATACCGGGAAATGAGCAACACTGTTTTAAATAAGTCGATTACGTCGCGTTCAAAGCTTTCGCTTCCGACGGTTTTGCTCGTTTCCTCGTTTATTCGATGACACCGGCCGTTTGTCAGGAATACGTTCGGGGCAACGTTGAAAATGGGAAAACGACGCGACGTGCGGTTTTTGGAGGACGCAGACCTGTTGGGAGCTGTCGGAGAGGATCGAGCGTTTGAGCCGAGATAAGGAACGCGTTACGGGTCACACGTTCTACGGAATTGCGTGGATAAGGCAACGTTTTCGCTCATACTTTGACCGTTTCACGTGGAAGCTGCGAGTGGCTGAAGCGAGATCGGCAAAGCGAGCGGAGCATCGATACAGACCTTATCGAGAAAAAAGTGGCAGCTCACTGGCAGGGGGGCATGTTAGACATTCTCGGGGGCACTGCACGTATTTTCGTATCCCGTTGGTCGGATGCGTTCTGACACAATAAGGCACTGAACACGTTCGAAGGGGATCCCGTGGTCGTCCCGTTTTCGATGATGTTCCGTGGATTTATCGGGACATACCGCGATGAAACGAGAGACACGCGGAGCGGCCGCTGGTACTCGCGTAACTGACCGAGCCGAGGGGAGAGATATTCTCTGTATCCTGATGGCCCGGGCTCCTGGCTGACTTGCGCTCCGCGCACCAAGGCGCAACATGTGGTAAACCGTTGAAGGTATACACGCACACGCCTACAACCCGATACCCTGCACGTGCAAATACATACAAGCTGATAACTACACCGACGCGATACCGTGTAACCTCCACACGCACGCGCGCTGATCGTTCCCGAACGCGTGTCTACCGCCAGCCGTGAAACAGGGTCAAGACTCCGATCCAACATGTTGGTGCACCCTCCGAGAGAATTATTTCAACCGGTACTATCGCTGCCACCGCTTCTCTTCTGCCCGCCACCAAATCATGCACCCTTTCCGCCGGAACCTGGCCCGCCATCCAGTCTTTCACCTTCCACTCACCAGTGAGAAGTTGCTATGAGAAATAACAGAAGTTAAAAACACAGTTTTTTAGCATTCATATTTCATATTCATGCAAACTAAAATGAAGCGATTTGCTCCGCCGGTGGGGTAAAGCTTGACACGAGGACGAACGTGGGTCGTTTCTTTATCTTCATGCTCGACATCCTCTACATTCGCTCGGCTGCGATGTTCTGCGTATCGCCACACAGGGATAGGGGTGTAAAAATTATTTCCACCGCAGCCATTGTTTCTTTAGGGACGCTTTCGAAACATCAACCCTTTGTGACACAACGTTTCTCGCCTTTAAAATCAGTCGACCCTCTGTGCACTGGATAGACCGGATCATCTGCATTCGAAAGAACAGAATTCGTAAGCGTCGAGCTCGAAACGATTTGAATGTTTTTACTGGAGAGAGGATCAGCGGGCGCCGGTGTCAGGAAATAATTCATCGTTGCTTTACTTTGTGGCGAAGAGAAAAAGTACGATGTAACATTATTACGTAATGCGGGCTTTCCGAGTGAGAGGAAGCTTCTATAGAAGATTATTGCAGACGTTAACTCTGTGCCGCTTTACGGACGAGACGAAATCCTCGACGAACCGCTTAACAGACACTCGAACGATCCATAACGCTTTCAAAAAGGTTTCGTTCATCTCCATGAAATTTCTTTGTTAACCAGAGACTACTCGCGTGGTTTCGTTGGCATTAGAGTTCGCGTTGAACGAAATCAAATGCAGCACGTCGCCGTGCGCGTAATATTCTGAGCTTTATGCGAGCGGTGCTGTTCGAGGATATTTCATATCCACGTTTGCCGAGCAGATACGCAAAGATATACACTGTCGCATATTGCTTGTATAAAGGAACTCATTGTTCCTTTGGAGCCGGCTGGAGCGCGAGTCGAGTGCACGCGAATTTTCTCATAGTCCCAAAAGAACTTTACGGACGACTTTTCGCTGCTCGACGCTTCGTTTCCCTAAACGGAATCGACGGAGATTTCGTTGACGGGAAATAGAAAATTGCAGCTCGAAACATATTTCTCTGAATATCGCGCGTTCTGTTTGTATTCATAAAATAGAGGAGCAGTCGGAGCGGTTTGATTTTTGTTCCGGATGGTGAAGCGATTCGATTCGAAGAGAATATAACAGGCCCGGGTAGTTGAAGTATCGTAATAAGTGGAATGGGACCGTATGTGGTAAGCCTACGAAATTACCATCCCGGATATTTCGTGCGCCGCTTCATCGACTTTTTCGTGCTTGGGTATATTCGTGGCCGCGGATCTAAATATATACATGTACCTTTGCTATATGTATACGTACGTATCTATGTGCATGTACACATGTATATATTGAATGAAACGTTAACTCAGGTCAGTTTCGTAGTATTGTATAATGTGGCCGCACCAAAGGGGGTCGATGACTGTATTCGCGTGTTAGTCCCTCGTGAACAGGGCATGCAATCTGTAGGCGTTCCCGATATAGATCGTCGTAGAAAAATCTCGGTGAGCCGACGCTCGCTTCTAAGATTGTATATTTAACGATAGCATGTGAACGGTGAAACCGGCATGCGACATCGCGCTGCCCGCTACTCGGAACTCGCAACTCGCAATCCGTAGCTCGAATCGAGGGATTCGGGTTAACGAAGAACGATGGTGTCTCCGTACCCTCGAAATGGATGTTTACTGTTCAAGGCTATCCTTGGGATGCGTATTGCGTCGACGTGTCTCGTCCTCGGCTAAAACTTTCCTCGAGGTTCGGTCCATTACGACCGGGATACGCTGTTGTTTTTCGTCGCCTTGAACAAAATCAGTTCACATCGCCGGTGAGGGCGAACTCGTAGAATTTAACACCCCGTAGCAAATGTTTAGCAAATTTATGAAATATCCCGGTTAACGAGCTACGGGCTCAACATTGTTTCACGCTGTTCTCGGGCGAAAAAGCGAGCCCCCTTACACGTGACGTATGTAAAAGGCAAATCCGACACGCCGCGGCCTATTTTTCAAGCACGAATCAAGCGGTAGCTCGACCGGATCGCGCTTGCACGTAATATCGGGAGCTTTTGTTGCCGGACTCCCATTTTCCAGAAAAGATTCGAACGTATCGATCGTCCGTTCCGAACGTTCCCTCGATCGGAGTCCGTTTCGACTTCTCCGCTTTTCCTCGCCTTCTTCTCGCCCGAAACCCATTTTTTCGAACGAGCTCGCTGACCGTGCTCGGGCGCAATTTCGTTCGGCTCGATCGCGTTCACAGGAATACGATCGGATTTGCCAGCTCGGAGGGTTCTGCGAGTCGAGGGAGATCAACACCTTCACCTTCTTCGAACCGCAAAGCGTATTTATTTATCGATGTTACGATGCGGTCTGTGCGAACGCGAAATCCACGTGCATGGCGGTGCAGAGGAGTGTAGGATGAAAGCGGGCTTCTATTTTCGGTGTAACGAAAAATGGGAAAGCTGCGTCGAGACGCACCGGGCCAGCGGCAGCACGATATCGACGAGCTATAAAGAGGAAATAATCGATAAAAAAATGTCTGTGTTGCACGAAAATTGTCAGTGTCAGTGGGTTATCCGGGCAGCACGGCGTAGAGACGGCGCGTGGTCACGAAGCAGGGTCCATATAATCGATACTCCACTACTTCGAGTACCTGACTCCATTGGGAGGGATGGAGAAAAGGAGACGGATCGAGATAAAAAAAGAGGCAGGAAGATTCGAAGGGTATCTACCCATACCGCTCTCTTCCCTCCCGTTTCGGCCGAATCTCCTCTTTTCTTCCTCCCCAAGGAATGTCGGAATAATAAAAAGTCGTTCGCACGGACCACGGCTAAATTAACGAGTTCGTTTCTCCGTACCTTCCCCCGCCTCTCTCTTCCTCGAGTCCCTTCTCTCTGCTCGTCAAAGAAACTTTGTCCTAACAGATTTCTCATTTTTTTTCCGACACGTACATTTCGACTTTATAGATCGATAAACGGTGTTTCGAACGCGACCTTTGCGACGTTTCGTCGAGTTTCATTCGATCGGTGCGGTACGGCACGGCACGGCGGGGCGAGTTGCATCTGGTTCAATTAAAGTCTCGAAGCGTCGCTTTTAAACGGTGTGACTGTACGTCGCGCATTGCCCGAGACACTTTATTTGCCTCGAGTAACGTAATAACGGAAGGAAATTTTTCCAACGAGCCGTTCGCAGACAGCTCCCAGCCGTGTTTCGTTCGTTCGCTCCGAGACACCCGTTTCCGGGTTTCGTCCTGGCGCATGATGAATCAACCGGTATTGCTCACGGATTTCTCCACATCTTATGCATTATTCAGGCGAACGTAAAGCGCGTCGATCGAGATGCGGGGGCGAAAAGGTTTAACGGACCACGGAGGGCAAGGAGCGCGCAAATAAAAGTTTGCCCGTGCATTTAAACTTCCGCGAACGAGATCACTCTTGAAACGATTATACAGGTGTATTTTACTTCGGTACGGAAGCTTCTCGGTCTCGCGTAATACGACATTTCGAAACGTATTAACTGCAACGCCGAATGCACCGCGTCAGCCTTTCGGATGCACTTCTGGGTCGCGGAGAAATTGCTTCGAGTCTGAAGCTCTCCTCTTCGCCGACTCTGGAACTTATTACATCTTTGGGCAAACAGTATGATCTTTCTAGACAAGAATTTCCTATTACAGAGGTAACTGCGACATTAAAGATTTCTAATAATTCCACGGAAGCGGTGGATCTCGTGACGGTGATGGGAGGCGATATCGTCTGGATCCGATGCATCGAACGAGGTTCATCGACGAGGAGACCGCGTGTGTCGAAGAACGACCTCGTAAATATCTATTAGGAAGTCGGTCGGAGATCGAGTTGGCCTCGGTATCCGGTGTCGGTGAATGAGCCGATGATGTGGCAAATGGCTTGGTGACGTGTAACGTTTGTAATTCCGGATGAGATAGCGTCGTGCGAGGGCAGGTGCCAGGTGCGACGGTATAACGGGAACGGGTGCCGCATTGCCGATGTCGGCACGTGGGGTACATGTACCCTCGTCGACCTCTGACTCTCTCTCTTTGAACGGGTGGACGACTTATCGACCTGGTGCAGGCCTACCACCTTTTTCTCATCGGTACTCGAGTCGCGAAATCTGCTGCTCGATCGCGTCGCGCCGTTTCCTCTCTCCATCTTTGCATACCGATTCGCAATCAAGCAACCCGCTCGAGGAATCTCGAACGTCACCAAATGAATCTCGACGACAACACACCGCTCTCCTCGAACATTCAAATTCATCTTCTGCGCTTCTCTCTCGAATGAATCAACGACCTCCCCCTCCGTTTCAGCACGACGAAATCAATCGACGGAAGAAACGGCAGGGTTCTGGAGGTAAAGAGTCGCGGAGTATCGAGAGATTCGCGGCGTGTACTCTGGTCTTTAGTTCGTGGTATCGAGAAAGAGGGAGAGAGGGGGGAGGTAGACAGAGAAAAAAGATAGAGGGAGGAGAAGGTGGTTCGCAGTCTTCGACGAGAGGCCCTTGTCCTTCTAGGTCGCCTTTTAGAGTGTTTGCGAATCAGGCCGCGACCCCGTCGTCGTCGTCGACATGAACCATGAGCGTGTAGTGGTGGTGGCGGTTGCAGGGGGCTGCGCGGCGAAATTAGAACATTGCATTCGTGAGGGTCGTCGCTGTCTCGCTCCTGCGGCGGGGCATCAATAGGAATAATACGAGGAACTATGCGATGCAGCGAGTACATAGGTAGACGCGCGAGTGTAACGACCTTACACCCCCGCAGGTAGCGGGATCGATGGGCTCCAACCTCTCATCCACGCCGGCCGACTGCTTCCACCGAGCTCGCTTGTCCCACTTTTCTACCACCTTTTACTCCTACGCCACGCCGCGCGCGCTTTGCTTCCCGCCTTTAAGCTTCTTTCAGACCAAAAGCTTTGCAAACACGCCTACCGAATTATCCCCGACTTCCTGACACGCGTGTCTCGCACCCGCCACCTCCGTGTGCTACGACTTTTCATTCCGTCGATCGTCACGTTTCAAAATCTAACGTCGTCGAGCCAAGTCCAAGATGTCCCCTGCGACGCTTTCCGAGGCAAACACAACGCGTAGAACCAACAGCTGATGAAGCTTTCGCTCTGAAACCACCTTTACGCACCGCTCACCGTCGACCGGGCAACTCGCGATGCATTCTTCGATACAATGCCCTGATTCGGAACCTTTCCAGATGAAGCATATTATGAGCAGCTGCGAATCCGACAAGATAACTTCGGATCCTCCAACTGCTCCCAAGCAATATCAAAACCTGACCCCACTTTCAAACTTTTTACGTCACTCCCTGATTGTCTTAAGGCTTCGCCTTTTATTACTGCTGGGGGATTTCAGTGACATCGAGTAGGGTCTTTCCGACTCTCGGAGTTGGAATTCTACTTACAAAAGTTTGCCTTTAAAATTAAAGTATCTTTATTTTCAAAGGTACTCATACTTATGAAGTACAGCGAGTGAAGAGCGATATGAGGGAGTATTACTCCATTTCTGTGTAGAGTCGCAATTGATTTGAACCGAGAAAAGTGAATAAATGTTGCTGTTATCAAAGTAGAAGCACGTTCTGATCATAGGGTGAGGACTTGACGGTGACGAATGATTGTAAATCGAGGTCACATTGACTTTTACGTTTTATTTTGCCTCCACTTTTCATGAAATACGCTAGTGTGCACATTGATATGGCAAACACTTCGCTAAGAAAGCAAGTGCGTGATTTTACTAAACAACGAGGACGTGAAGTTTTCTAATCGCGCGAGACTTCCGCCTGATACGGTCGAGATGATTGTAAACTCGTGTGCATTAAATGCATTCTATATAAATAATCGCACGACGACCTATAAAAAGTTCGTAAAAATTCGCTGTTAAGAATTTCATTCTATAAAATAGAGCGCGTGCTTTTTTACATTTGTTTATTCTGTCGTGACACACCGTTGAAAATTTTGCACAGAACGGTTACGGTAAAATCGATCTCCCCGGTTCCTATAAGAAATACGTAAAATTCAAAATAGATCTTGAGAGATTTCAGAGATTCTCGGCAGTGCAGCAACGCGCTACGAATGCATTCCGTGTATAAATATACAAGATAAAACTGTAGTGGAATAAAACCGGCATCCTTTACTTATAGAATTAAAAACGTTACTATACGTTCCCTAAAGTAACACTTGAACTGTTGTACAATTTCATTGATTCACTATAATTTTTGTGACTGTAAATTTTATCGTGCAGCCACTTCTCTCTCCAGCTATCGCACTGGTTAATCGCTAAAAAATTATCACATAATCCTAAGTAAATCCTACGAACTCCTTTCTCCTTAGTAGTCCTACGCTATCTTTACGGGGCAGCTTAACGATAACGATTCGCCTAAAAGTTATTCGCTCGGTTTAGGAAACGATTACCAACGGTTACGACGTCTTGTCGAATGGGTGGAATCATCTATATGTCGAGGTCGAATATCAAATCGTTCTTAAATTCTGCCTTAACCGCATCCTTAGCAGCTTCGACCGAACCATCTCGGTTAACTTCACTAGAGATTTCTTCCTCGACACTCGATTTTCGTTTAGACGAGGGACGCGTGCCGTTCCCTACCGTCTCGATTTCGATATTGGCAGTTTTCTGTTTCTCTCGGTTGAGTATAGGTTTCACGATCTCGCAGACTTCCGGATTCTTTTGAGTCATCGTTTTATATTTTTCCCGTTCTTCCGTTTCAGAATTTTCGCTTTCGCTCATCCTGCGTTCGTGGGCGCGCTTTTTATTCCGCATCTTGCGTTGATTCTTTTTACGCTGACCGAGAATGCTGGAATTGGATCTGAAAAATGATGAGAGCTAAATGAGTGCGAGCTGTTGTCGGTAAATCGTTTTTGTGCGAACGAAACGGTACCTGAATAACTGTCGCGACACTACGTCGTTGAATCGTACGGTCTTTTTTAAACTGGAGCAATCCGATTCGGAATTGATGTCTTGCACCGAATCGTAATGGTAGTCTGCGGAGGATACGGGCAGTCCGTTTTCGTCCGCGCTCGATTCGGATACTGAACGCGAAAAATCATGATTGCGCCGCGACTTCAATATACCTTTCGAAAATGTACCTGCTACACCGGTACTATTACTCGTTAACTCGTCTCCGCTGCTCTCTGAAACCGATCTAGCTTTCATCATGGTGTGTCGCCGACTTTGTCGCCGTTGCGTTGACCTTTTGCTCTGTTGTCCCGAATCTTGAACTTCGTCGTCGGTGTCTAACTGAGTCGAACTGATGCTTATGACAACGCCGTCGTCCTCTGTCTGTACATCAATCGTTCGATCCGTTTCCGACACATTCGTTTGGTCTTCCGTTGCCTGCAGAAATCACGATTAAACATAACGGAATTATTAAACATCGTATCCAGATTCGAAAGACTTACCGTTAATTCTTTCAGTAAGTTCTTCAGAGAAGCGGCAGTGGGAAAGTCTTTCTCTTCCACCCATTCGTCGGTCAGTCCCACGTAGTATCGCGCTAAATTTTTAGTACTTTTTAACGTGACAGAAAATACAACGTTATTGTCCCACGGCTCGACCGCGAGAGAATCAGGATCCACGGAGTCTTCGTGTATCTTTAAACACAACGAGTAGTGCTGTGGAAAAAATCCTGCACCTACAGACGTTAACAACACATGTATTCCTAAATTATTCTGCAGAATTCTGTGGCGAATAGAGTTTGGATCTGCATTCTTTACATTTAGAGTAATGGCTAATTGCTTATCGTATATGTTACAAGTAAATGCTGGCAGTGTGTACTTAATACTAGGATCTAAAAATGTATCTGGATTTTCTAGGCTACTAGTCCGTAGGGCCGTATCACTACGATCTTCTAGACTTTCACTTTCATTTTCTATTGTTGGGGGAGCAAGCACTGTTTTGTACTCTTCAACTAATTCTGATGAAGAGCCATTGGAGTGGTTTTTGCTGAGAAAATCTTCCATGGAATCGTCCGACAGCCGTGGTATAGGACTGCCGTGATCACTGTCCACTCCGCTGTCCTCTCTGGTGTCGGATACTGGCACAGCCGGTCGAACAACCGGCAGGGTTACCACCAACTTTTTGTATTTAGAATCAAACTTGGCATTGCCATTGTCTGCGTCCACGCAGTAAGGCAGAGGAAGTTCCAATAAATACTTTGCAGGCTTCTCGCTCTTTATGTTGAGAAAACGTTCCTGTACATCCAAGGAAGCATCGCTGGCAGTTTTTAGCAGAGGAAGATCTATGGTAATGATTAACCTCTTAGGCACTGTAGCATTCATCTTTGCATTTCTGCTGATGCCAAAATCCTCTAGCTCCATGTCGGACTGGTGCTTTATACAAAACTTAGGTTCGACGTATTTGCTGTCCGCGTTCGCATCTTTGACCTCCTGCTCCTTATAATATGTGGTCGGTGGGGAAGAACGCGTAGGCTTCTTCTCAACGCGTGTCATCCGTTGCTCCCTGCTCTCGTCGTAGCTGGACATCAATTTCTGATAGATCTCTGGTTCTATGTCCAATCTCTCCTTTGGTGGTTCCTGCGAAGGCTTTCTGATCACAGTAGGATGACATACCCCCTTGTAGTTCATCTTTGGGAACTTGAGATTCTGCCGATCCAGTTTCACCTAGTGAATTAAAATAAAAACGTCGATAAACGAAAACGTCATGTGGTACCAAAAAACATAAATAAACTTCTAGACGCTCACCTTGAAGTTACTTTCGACACCATCCATGGCCGTGTTGTTGACGATATCACGGAAACGCGCGTTTTTCGAGGACAGATAAATAGTGTCGGGATGGAATACCACGTCGAAGACCATGCAGCGCACATTTTTCTTGTCAAGGTCATCGCGAGGGGGTACGAGAGTGTACGGAATGGACCATTGCAGACCTCGATGACCTTGTTCGAAAGAAGGCTGACAGCTCGGTCGTGCGACGATATCGCTTTTGCTGATGTTCAGGAAACACTTCCTGTCTCCGTTGACGCTTGTTTTTATGACGTAACCGGGCTCGGGGTTTACGAAGGCAACGTCAACGCCCCGTTCCTTCTCCAATTGCGTGATCTCTTTCTCGTAAATCTTCCTGTTCTCCGGGTTAGTCACCTCTTCCGCGTATTCGATCAACAATTTCCGGAACTCTCCCTTCTTGAGGCACTCGGTCAAGTTCTGCAGTTCTTCCTTGGTTACCTCCAAATCCTCCCAATATTTTGTATGCGTTTCGTACGCGTCCATCTTACGAAATGATGCCGCGTGTTTACAAATAAACTCGTAGGTAGAAGGATCGCGAAGCTACCGTACCACGTGGACGGTTGCGCCACTACGCCGGCCGGTCGTTTAGCGGTCGAGCAGCGAACTTCAAACCGTCTAATGGCGTGCGCGCCACTTTTCTTCAAACCAATTTTATCATTCTCCCTTTTCGTTCCAAAATCATCGAACCGTTCGAAGCAGAGCACACTCTCGTGAACTCGAACACTATTTGCCTCACTTTTACCAGAGTAAGGTGCTTCAGTCACGAACGACCCTGCAAAATGAAACATCTCCACGCATTTCTAACGTTGTATGATCGATCGCACTCATTTCGTGGGAACGAATGCATTCGTATCAAACCAACATCATCGCGGTTACGAAGGTCAATAGAAATGTCGCTGTGCAGCGCAGAATGACCGCCTTCGATGAAGCATCCTTTCACCGTTTTGCTTTTGCAAAGCCAAAGGATTCGCGAGGAAAGTTAGAGACGGTTGTAGCTCGCCGCTCCTTCACGCCGCGTTGCGATGAAGTTCTTCGGTCGATTAACTCGAAAGCACTTCTCATTCATGATTCATAAATGCACACGGAAAAGTTGAATTTCCCTTTTCGCGAGATCTGCTCTTGGTGGGAGTTGAGGTGAAGATGTGGGGATCAAGCGGTACCGAGTCTCTGACCCACTGACATTCTCCTCAGTTACTTGCCAGACACAAACGCCGATAATCTCCCGTGACTCCGTTGTTTCGATGTTGTCAGTCAGGATTACACTGATCAAACACACTGTACTTTTCGACGGAAGAAGGTAGCTACCGGCTGTCGAGAGCGATAGGAGACGATCGAATCCGGCGTTGAGATGCGACGGAGCCGTGGCTTGCTGACCAGCTTCGCCGTTTGCTCGACGATCCTCTTCGCCCTGTTCAATTCGAAATCCACGGTGGAATTTGCAAATGGTCCGGAAGCCGATGCGGAAAAACGTTACCCCGTGGAACGAGAAGTCAATAATGGCCAGGTGAATCGTACCCAATAAATTTCCATCGCGTGTAACGATGCATTAAGCTTAACGCGCGCGCTTCGCTCGAAATCTATCTACATACACGGTTAGCCGAACAAAATGTTCATTTCCGATGCAGTCGAACTTGTTTTTTTTTTGGTAGGCCATCGTTCGAGTTCAAAACTCACTGTCAGCCCGGCTGCAGTGAAAGTGCTCCGGCGTACGATGTAATAGTTGGAAAGCGATCTTTCCTTTTGCACTTTAGAAACGAGTTCACCGGAAGTCGCGCACGATCCAGCCAGGTTTCCAGTAATATTATTAACGACGCTTCCGCGCCATTTGGTGCACGGCGCCGTGCTTGACGCGTTCAATCATATTAATCGATTGCAGCCACGATAACACCTAATGATTATGGTTAATGTGATTTACCATGCAGACCTATCGATTCGTTACGCCTTCCCTTGCGGAATTGCCTGCACGTGGGAGTTTGCCCAAAACGAACGAGCACATCTTGATGTTGACTCGCGTTCCCGAGGCTGGGGCTGAACTGTTGGTCTTGATCTTGCAGCGTTCGCAGGGTTACAATGCCTTCAAGCACATACGCTTGCCACCCGGCGATCATGGGCCGCTATCGACGTTGCAAGAGGTAAATCCATGACGCTCCTGTCTGTGGAACGGCTAGATTGCGTCAAATTTCTTTCCCATGTGGCAAATGACCATCTCGGTGCAGAAAGTATTTAGGTCGTGACAGGTGGTTTGTTGCACCGCGGCCACGCGATTCGATGCGCGGAATTCTTGGAATCGTTGACTTCGAAGGCAATGGTACCCGAGCGGCACGAGATCCTTGCGGTATCACCGTATCGTATCGATCGATCGTCGAACGTTGACGTGCGAGAAACGTGAATCAGCACCTGACTCATTCATCGCATAAATTCGTCGATAATTTCATCGCACGGTGGTCGTTGCACTTTGCGTTCGTGTCAGACTCGGTTTTTGATGTTGCAATCGAAGTTGTGCCACTTTCGTCCTTCCAATTAAACCTACCGACAGACGAGAATTTCTATTTAGAGCACGTCTAGATAACGCGAAGTTAGACAGGAAAGTCAATAAATATTAAACGATTCAATATGTTTGGAGCAGGGTGATCGATCATCCTGACGTATTAGACACTCGGTGTATAGGTATATTCTCGTCCGTTTCGTTGGCTCGCAGTTTCCTCGCGGTGCAGGAAGCAAAAAATGTTCGACGTATCCGCGTCATCGATCAAATTAAACCGAAATCCGTCTATATATTTGGAATATCGCGCTGTCGGAATTTTGTAGAAAGTCCGTTCGAACTGGTGTGGGATAAACGAGTGTGCGTGTTGTTTTTCAGGAACTGCTGGTGGAAGAAATCACCAATATCATAAGACAGGAGGCGATACCTTTGAGCTTCGACGGAGACGTGAGATTTTTAAATTTTTCGAAATTCGGCCGACAGGCTCCGTCGTTCGTTTCTCTGGTGAGAAATCCTGTGGACGCTCAAACTTTGCAGAGGTAACGGTTGACACGCTTTCTTACAGGATCTTCGAGACAGAAACGATTATACGGATAAACGTAACAGAGCAAACTGTGCGCTCTCTCTCTCTCTCTCTCTCTCTCTCTCTCTCTCTCTCTCTCTCTCTCTCTCTCTCTCTCTCTCTCTCGTGTGAATCGCGTTCGATCGTGTGCCCTTTCTTTTTCAGATATCGCGAAAGAAGGAAATCGTTGCTGGAGGGTAGAGCGATACCCACGTTCTGTGGACAGGATCCACGATGCACGTGAGTATTCGAACAAATGATATTTTTTTTTGGCACTGCTCTTGTCTCCATCATAGGACCTATAATTTATAGAGAGTTAAATAATAAATGGGCGTTGCAACGGGCCAAAGCAAATATTATCGAGTGGTATCCCGTTGTCGGTGTGTTGGATTGCATGGAGCAATCGATACACGTGCTGGAACATAAATTTCCATATTTCTTCCGGGGTGCTAGACAAGTTTATAGAAAGATTCGTAAGTAAATAGGATATATGTGTGCCTGGGCGTGTCCGCATAAATGCTTCTAAGGTTTCAGTAGAAGTTACTCTAACAACTTTCGTTTAGGATCCGGAAAGAAATATTCTTCCGATGCATCGTCGACGCTGAGGCCACGAGAAAGGGATTTTCTGTTCAAATTGCTCGCGGACGAGATAGAATTTTATCGGTGGCTGAAATTTCGCCTCTTCAACGAAACGTTGAACAACGTCGAAGCGGGCTGACGATCGAACGAAATAGGAGTTCGCCATACCCTCGAAATCTAGTTTCAAATTGCGCCAAAGATAATTAGATTAAACGAGTTGAAGTATTTTTTGTAATGACGAGTGAGTGAGTGATTTATACTGATTACATTGAATCGAATTCGATTAAATATTTTCCAAGGAGGATACCTAAATAGATATTCCGTTCATCCTTCTTTGACTGGAGCTTTTGAATCGCAGCTCGCATGCAAATCATGCACGTGCCGCCATCTTTAGAGAGTTTGCGTCGTTTCGCCTGGTCGATACACCCGGTAAAGCTGCGCGAATTTTCAAAGTGTTCGGGATGTGTATGACAGAGTGCGCGTTTGTGGAATTATTTTTCAGGAATAAATGCCCATAACAGCACCCGGTGACTGGGTAAGACGTCGGATTTGCTCGTAGCACGAGACAATCGAGGCAAACGTTCATTTTTTTTACGCAAATGTATTTATGAAATAAATATGGAAACGTACAAAGAAACGCCGGAGAATAGAAATTACTTTCCCTTGGTTCACATTCCCCTGTTTTCGCCGGTTGCCCGGAGTAACGGAGGCAGGATATTGTCTGAAGCCATTATTATTTATTTACATTCAGCAACTTTCAAGCGTAAGTTCTCCGCATTGGGATCATCGTGTAGCATAGGAAAATATGGTACTGACAGCTCAAAAAGTGATTATCAACATCGATACGATAGTAGACCGGCATAAATAGTAAACGAAGACTTCTTTACTTTTATTGATCGATAAAGCACGCAAAAACGTGCGCTCGAGTATCGAGTGTAGCTATAAAAATGTCGCTATCGTGATCAACGACGGTCGCGTATATCGTTCAAAGGCAACGTAAAAAAAAAAGTCAAGGGGTATCGGTAAGCGATTTCGATCGTTTCACGCGTATGTCACGCGTGCAACAGAACATGAGGATCATGTTGATGTACAGATAGACGAGCAACAACATGAGCAACGCGTGCCATCACTTTTTCTTCGCATCCTTTAATCCCGCGCCAGCGTTGAACTTGAAGAAAATGATGTCTCCATCCTCGACCACATAATTGCGTCCTTGCTGCCTGTATTTTCCAGCAGCCTGGAAAACAAAGAACGCGTGAGTAAAGCACTCGCATAAGAGAAATTACTGTACACACTGTCTCCGAGATCATTACCTTGACCGCTGCTTCCGATCCTTCGTTTTTAAAGTCGTCGAACTTCATTACCTCGGCCATGATGAACCCTTTCTCGAAGTCCGTATGAATCTTTCCAGCAGCCTGAGGCGCCTTCGTACCTTTCTGAAATCAATGATACAGGATGAATGAAAGCGTACCGCTGGAGAGAACGCTTAGGTGTATTTACCTGTATCGTCCACGCCTTCACTTCGTCGTGTCCCGCTGTGAAGAAGTATTGGAGCTGCAGCGCTTTGTATCCTTGAACGATGATCTTGTCCAGAGCACTGCAAGTCATTCATGACGCAAGACGGGGGAAAGGAACAAATTTCTTTGATACACGCTGGACACGATCACGATGACGATCCACGGATCGGGAATTCTTAGGCTCGGTGTATCAGAAAAAGAAAAATGGATGGCCGGTCGAAAGAAGGGGTGGTCGAAAATAGGACTGTGGAATATGATTGTCTCGAACCGAATATCGTCTAATGACAGGGTAGAGGCAGGGAAGCCATCGTGGTCCGTGGGCACCGACGGACTTCGAGACTTCAGAGAATACACATAAAAAGCTGAACGACTTAATACCGCAATTTTATCACTCGAGACCTACTTCGGCGCCTCAGTTATCTGTGGTCTCGAAATAAAATCGCGGTATCTAGAAATCTTCCGTTTGTCCCCTGTGATTACCGAATGAGCCAATCTCGTACGATCGTTTCGAGGGATCGAACGATAGAATCTGCCGAAGAATTTCGATTTCTAACCACCGACGACGCTGGACCGCGGTGCGGTGATCGTTGCCCGGCCACGATTTAATATCCTTCGCGTTAGCTGCAATTAAATGCTATTCCCCGATGACTCCTTCGACTTTCAGCAACCGTTTCCTGACAACGTCGATCGAGCTCGCTGTACGATACCGAAACACGAATCGTTTTGTTCGCGAATGACCTACTAGCCAACTGAACCGGTTGATCCTCATTCCACCCGTTATGTGAACGTGCCCGGGAGGGCAGGAGGGGTTTTCATGCAATTTTACAAGAATTTGAATAGCCGTTCGTAAAAATATAATGCACCAGGGCAAAGATGCCGCAGTTTTTATTAGTCGCCCTGCATGAGAGTGGGCCGAGTCTAGACGCTGAGAGCCCTCCGTTATTATTACCGTTAGTAGATAACTCGGTGCATAGGTAAATGTGGGAACCAAGCTTTTCGACGCTTGCCTCCTCGAATTTTACGAACTATCCTCCCTTTTCTTTTTCTGCCAGACTTTTTTGCGGTTAGCATCTCCGTAATTGCCCCGGGACGAGATTCGAGCTATGCTATTTTCAAGTAGAACATATCGGTGACCCTCTCATTTGCATATTTAAGCGCGATCGCGTGTCAATTTCGAGGGTGTAAACCTCAAAGTTTGGGAACGGCGTTGTTAGGCCCGAAAAGATCGTTGATAATTACAGGCGACTCTACGCACCTAGTAACTTTGTTTTCCTCTAAATACTTGCTTCGCTCTGCCTCGTCCATGTCGAGCATCTTGTTCTCGAAGGCCCCGCTGAAGGGGATCAAAATCGCACCGGGATCATTCTTGTCGACCCACTCCTTTATTTTGATTAACCTGCAAACAGAGAACGAATGATTCGAGTGGCAGAGAAGATGATATCGCACGTCATCGTCGATCGCGTTTCAGAACGATGACATAAAACGAACGGGGGTGGAATGATCATTGAGCCGATAAAACATTTCTGAATAATATAAATGATAATTCGATGCGACTCGCGGCCGAATCCCGATAATAAATTAGAAATAAAGCTGTCATACGCAACGAATCGCAACGCACGCACCATTTGTTCTTCTTACGTATGTAGTCCTTTTCGGAGAGATTTACTAAATAAATAACTGGCTTCGACGTAAGGAACAAATATTTGTTGAGCACTTCGATCTGGAACAAACGTACGATGAGCTATCGAGTCGATTCGAAAAGTTGGATTAACGCAAGCTACTTACGTCGGTAGCACTCCAATCGGCAAACCTGATATGCCTTTTCTCATCGACCATCACGCCTTTTACTTTCAGCAGCGTATCCTACGCAGAAAGACGTTCCACGGATTTATTAAGAAACTTGGGAGCGTGCTCCGCTGCAACAGCCGGTGCGGGCATTCGAAACTTTTCGTTCCCGAACTTTTCTGACATGCAAATTTCTTTCACAGGCGAACGGAATATTTGCCGCGCGAGCGCGGGGCCGCGCGATCGAGCGGAATAATTCCGTGATCGAAGCGTGATTAGAGGAGCTTCGACTCGCGAAACGTCGCTCCATTAGCTCGGTCGAGAGGATCGAAGGAAGAGAGAGGAGGTGGCTTCGAACTCTCAAAGAGTTTTAGCAAATTGCAAAGTCTGGAACGAGGGAGAGATCGGAAATTGGCGTGGGCCAATCCACGGAAAGAGGGTAATTCGATCGATTCGTTCTAGGAAGTAGCGCACCGACCGCGCTCTCTTAATTTCCTCGGTAATTTCGTTCAGGCTTCGCAATATGCTTGCACTTACATCACTTTCCTCCGCGCGTTTCGACACGAACGCCAGCAGAAAACGAGCCACTTACAATTAGTTAGATTCGGCGATCGTCGATCAAGAGTCGTTTTTACTGATTTTCTCTCGAACTATACCTCGTGAATTATTCTGATCGACGGAGTACGCCGAGTCCATGGACGTCGTGTTTGTCGAGCGATCGTTCAAACGGTCCGACGTACGAGTAGTTTTTGCAATCGTTGATAACACCGATGCTCCGCGCTCGATAACCGAGCCGCAACAACAGCAGTTGTAGCGCGAACAATAACAGAGGGTAGATTGAAAGATCGCGCAAACACCGGATCACGATCGCATTATGAGGCTATTATGTTGTTCGCGTGTGCAGCGCGCAAGTTGTACTCCAGCTGATCGTAAATCGACACGAGAGATTCAACCGGTACGGTACTCACGTATTCGGGCTTCAGCTTCTTATCGTTTCCGCGGACGACGAGTTTTTCTAACTTGTCGAGGTGAACGTTCAGGAACTCGATGTCCTTCAGCCGCAGTTCCTCGCTGATGATCTCGAGATCCCTCACGGGATTCACGTCTCCCTCAACGTGGGTAACGTCGTCGTCTTCGAACGCTCCTGCATCGACACGGTTCAAAACAGACGATTAACTCGCGTCAGAGATTCGTTCCGATGGCAATCGTTCGCGGTTCTAGGAAAACGGTTGGCGAAAGTTCTAACGCGCGCCAACGGTGCTCGTAAACGACGCGTGCGTGTCCCCGGATAACTTTGCATCCGCGATTGCATGCGCGGAACATGTAAACACACCGAACAAACTGATCTCGCGATCTCATCGAACGACATTACCGTCCCCTTAATACAATTGATTCTATCGGTGCTCGTTCGTCCAGTGATTTGCGCGAACGATAAACCGCCCGAGTGGTTATTCGTGAGCAACTTACGACAAAGATGAAAAATGCCATCGCAGGCGTTGATGTGCGAGAGGAAACTGTTTCCCAGACCCTGTCCCTCGGCGGCGCCCTTCACCAGCCCGGCGATGTCGACCACGTTCAAGAAAGCGGGAACTTTGCTGAAAGAGCGCAGAGACAAATATTCCTTGTTAGAACGGCTCTCCGGCTGCGAGTTAGATACGTGTATAGGGATTAGGGTTGATAGCGCGCGATGCACGCGCCTGGAATCGAAAGGAGGGCGTCGCGACGCAGTGACAACGAGCGGTATTTAAATGCTAATGCGAGTGGCCTCATTAAACAATTAGCCTTTGAAGGGAGGCGTTGATAAAATGAACAAGAAGGGAGACGACGGATGGACGGACGGACGGATGGCGTGTTAGGTGGCTTTCATTAGGGGATCGTCGAATGATCTGGGACACGTGGCAGCGTTCGTGGGAGGCGAGCATCCAGAGATGCTCTTTGATCTGCACACCGTGTTCGCATTTTAATCTCACCGAATTAGCAAAATTGTGAACGAGCACGTGTCGCAAGGCAAACTCGAATCCTATTGGCCTTCCGCCGGATGATCGTTCGTTCCTGTTTCGCGCTCTACAGCCTATCGATCTCGATGATTTTCTTCCATCATCGTCCACGCGATCGTTCGCTCGCACCGACAACGTTAAAGAGCATTTTTCCGACGAGCGAGCGCGTTCTTTGCTTCCCAGCCTTTCTGTCGCCCCGCCGCTCTGTACATTCAATCTCATCGTGTCAACGAGCCAGCCCGATGACGCGCGTCATTGTAAACACGGCTTTCATCGACGGCTCGCCACGCTGATCTATACCGCAGCACGTATAGCTGTTTCCGCGTGTTACAGTGAAACTGCCATTGTCGCGCCTGATCAGCCTCGAATACGCGCGCACAGGATTTACCGCGTCCGCTTCCCCGTTGATATCCCAGCGCGAGCTTGCGATCCACTTGGAAACGCATCGAAGAAAGAAAGTACGAGATACCGGTTTAAACGACTCCACGTTTCGAACGCAGCGAGCGCATAGAGGTGGAAGCAGAGTCGTCGGCCGACGCTCAACATGGATTTTGTGTCGCGCAGACGAATTTAGTCGAATCTGCATTGCAGATCACGTACCGTTTTCTCTCGTCCCTGTCCCCAGCACGCGAAAATAAAAGCGAAGAAGCATGAAAATGCCGATGGTTATTCCGACTCGTTTACCATCGCGAGGGTGCATCTCTGGATGGACTCTCGTCGCTGTCTCTCGATAACACGGTTACGCATACCAGATATTTCTTCTTACGATCGAATCGTATTTCACCTAGCTACTCACCTAGCTGGCTTGAAATAGTCGCACAAGTAGTCGAACCTCGTATCGGGCACAGGAACTCGACGTGCTGGAAAATAGTCGACGGTTAGACGCGGTGTAAAGAAAATACGATGACACGAATCGTCTCGAGTCTGTTGTAAGTGGGAGGCAAT
Organism: Macropis europaea; assembly: GCA_916610135.2. Taxonomy (NCBI): domain Eukaryota; kingdom Metazoa; phylum Arthropoda; class Insecta; order Hymenoptera; family Melittidae; genus Macropis; species Macropis europaea. The sequence continues at coordinate 27,846,520 of OU744344.1, forward strand.
GGGCGGACAAAGCTGTATTATCTATTTATCGAGCGTTTATTTCACTGCTTGCGAGATACACAAGACTTCACAAGTATTCGTGATAAGTTTTACCAGGGCGCACGGTTAACGGTTCAGTCGGTCGAGTTTTCACCAGGGTCAAACAAAGTTTGCGTGGGTGACGTCCGGCGGAAAGTTATCAGATTTGAGGTACGTAGAAATATACGCGACAAGTCGGACGTTCGTCCGCTAGATCTCCTTCGTTGATCGTCTTCATCCTTATAGACGGGCACGTTCACGAAAGGGTTCAGCTTCTTCTTCATCGTGCAAGTTGCTGCTCCGATGATCCTGTCGCGGCTGTGAATTCTTTTGCCGACCGTCTCGTAGATCTTCGTTTCTTTCAAGGCGCACGACGCGTTATGAGTTTTTAAGTACACTCCGATGTAAATCGCAGCGGTGATCGAAGGAGAGAGTCCTGGTATTTTCGGTCGAATCGCACCGACCCGATTCACAGCTCGAACTATCAATTTGGCGACAGTCTGTTCCAAGAACCCGAGATCCGGTAAAGTTTTCATATCAATGGGTGGCAGAGTCCCCAAAAATTTCACGTCTACGCGCGCATACTTGTCGAATTCGCTCATGAATTTGTCGCGACATTCTCGTCTGCAGAACAGATACACCTTATCCTTGTATAGAGCGCCTATGGTCGGCTTCCCGGGAATGAGCTTTCGATCGGGTAAATCGTCAACGTATGTAACCAAACAGAAGCCTTCGATTTGCAAGCGTTTGGCCCAACAGGAGTGCTCCTTGTCGACCGTTTCGGTTAAAATACGTGGACGCTCTTCCGGTGGGAAAGCTGTGTTTACCGGTGGAAGATATTTCTTTGGATTTTCCACGAACTCGTTTATGTGTCCCGAACAAATCCAATAGAAATGATCCCTAAATTGCACCATTCCTCGATGATCCGGGGGTGGTCCAGCAGTTTTCGTGCGATTCTCGTAAAACAAACAGAGAGGGCAATACGATTCGAATCGGCTCTGCCGCCTCTTGAACTCGTACGGCGAGACGCTCATAAATTTCAAGCTGTGGACCTTGTCATAATCGCTTTCGCGAAAATACTTTTTGATGTTGATGTATCTCGAGCACACCTCTGCATCGGCACGAGTCCACACGTACCACACACTTTTAGTCCCATCCATCTCGATCACATTTTGGGTGAAGTTTCTCAACCAGCTTCGAAAATCGTCTCGATCGATTTCCCAGCTCGCGTACCGATGAGCCAAGAATCTTTTCGAAAAGCTTGGTGGCTTTTTTGGTTTGTCCGCTTCCCGCGACAGGCACTCCGAGCAAAATGCCAGATTCGCCTTCAGGTCCAGGATGAGCATGGGTTGGAGACCCAGGAACGTCAGTTGCTCGTACTCTTGGCGATTCGATGGGAAGCCGTCCAGCAAGAAACCCTGAGAACTCGAAGCAGGATCGATGGAATACATTTCGACGGCCCTGGACAGGCATTCTTCCTGAACTGTGTGGCCTTCTCGAAGGCGAGATTCCGTGAGCCGCGCAAATTCACTCCAGGAGAAGTATCTCAACGCGTGACGCAGAGCTGCACCTCGCGTGACAATCTTGACACCATATTTGTTCGCGAATCGGCGAGCCAACGTCGTTTTTCCGCATTTCGGCGGGCCGATTATGGAAAGTCGAAATGGAACGACCGGTGCGCAAGAATCTTGCTCGAGGTATTTGAACGGATTCCTTAGAAACATCGAACGGGCCTCTTTGCCGGCGAGAAAGTAAACGTACTGTCTGTGTATCACAGGATAAATCTCCTGCTCAGCCTCCAACGGTAGGAACAGTTGCAGAGGAATTTTATTCTCGTACAGTTGCACGGGACACGATCGACCGAAGGAACTCTGAAAATAGTATCCGCACTCGAGAAGCGTTTCGGCTGTTTCAACGTCCACCGTGTACATTCTTTCCAGTACGGAAGCGTCCCTGGTGACATAGGGGCTGAGGATTCTCCTGAGTTCTGAGAGAACCTCTTGGAAACTGCTTTCTGCGTTCACCGTTATATAAGCTATCGATTCGTTTTCCAGAGAGCTTCGCGTAACATCCAGCTTTCGAGAGTCGTCCTCATACGCTTCTTCGAAATCCTGCACGATCCTTTTCCTTGCTATCTCGAAATCTTCCCAATCGGTGAACAGCACAGGCTCCGGGTGTTCTTGTACCCAAGATTCTTCGAGTTCGAATCTCCTGAGTGCGCCCTCCTCGGAATTAATATAATCATCGAACAAATATTCTGACGTGAATTCGGTCTCGTATTCCACCATTTCGTGCCACGATGATTCTTCAGAAATATTTCCCGCGACTTCTTCATCGTGTTCCGCGTTTCGCTCCTTGAACAACGCTCTCAACATTCTCTGAATCCAAATTTCTTGATCTGTTTCGTATCGCTTCAGCTCATCCGCGTACCGTGCCTCCTCGATGCGTTTTTTCTCTTCCTGTTTGTTCTGCCAGGACTCGAGCAATTCGGGCACCGTCCTCTCGAACGCCTCGTCCTTGCCGCATCGAAGTTCGATCACCACCTCGGATGTCGCATACTTTTTTAATGCAACTTCCACGTCCTCGGAACAACTGGGAAATTGATCGAAGACTATGCCGTGACAGCTATAAAGTCCTTCGAAAAACGACAATAAACATTCCTGGAGCATCATCCGAGGAAGAACGCCTCCGGTTTTCCAGTAACGTCGGATAAAGGTTTGCACTGTCGTTGCGTGGCTGTTGTATTTTTCATCGTCCGTGTCTTCGGGTAAATCTATGTCCTCCAAGAGATCCTCCGGTGATGTGAGAATATCCCTGCGAGAAACTGGTGGCATTCCTCGATTCTTCATGTACTCGGTGAAGCAGGCGAAGTAATCGATGTGCGCCAGACCGTACTCTCGAGACACAGCATCAGCCAACGCGCTTTTCCCACTTCCCAGTGGACCAATGATACTCATTCGAAGCGGTGGAATCGTAGACAAAGGTTTCCGCAAAGGGAGAAATGATTTCTGTGCGCTGAGTAGGAATTCCTCTAGAGCTGCAGCGCTGGACAGAAGATAAACTTTGTCCATGAAAACTGTGCTGAATTCTTCTTTGCCTTTCCAGAGGACGTTGTACTTCAACAGCGCAACTGGACAGTAACGATCGGTATCTCCAAGGCGACGAGTATCCTCTTTAACGTCCGTTTCCAGAGTCCGTTCTTCGTCTTCCTCCTCTTCCTCTTCTTCAATGTTTTCCGTGTCGTCGGTCATAGCGATGTACTCCGCAAGATCTCTTCCTCTTTCCTTCTCCTCATCGGTCATGATCCTCGCTTTGTCCGCGTAACGATCCTTGATGCGTTCAATGACGTATTTCGACACATCGTCGATTTTGCTGATGTTACAAGCAATCAGATTTTTGCATGAATCGGCTACCATTTCTCTGATCGATTCCCAATCGAGCTCAAATTGCTGGATATGCCTGAGATACTCCAGCAATTCTGATGATTCTCCTTCTTCGTCTTCTCTACCTGTTTCACTCATCCGCTCCGTATATTCTCCTTGGAGCTCCTCGCGCGATACATTTCCGACTGCATGAATTTTATGCCATTTGGACAACAAATATTCGTATGGCGCTTCGTCGAATAAAAATACGGCATCTTCGAAAACGATTTCAGCGTCTTCAACCACGGTCTTCCAACTTTCGACATCGGGATACATGCCGTCCACGATGTAACCGCCGTCTCTCCACACTTCTACGTCTATTTCCTCTTTCGGTATGTTTTTGATTTTCCTCGCAACGACGCCAGCTTTTTCCTTCGAAGTCCAGCGAATCAGTGACTCGTACGAAACGTCCCAATCGATGTCTGCACCAGATTTCTCAACCTCCATCACGTTTATTATCATGCCTTTGAACGTCTGCGCCAACGTCTTGCATAAATCAGATTTCCCAGAATAGTCGGGTCCGAACACAACGATCTTGCACGTTGGTCTTGGGGAAAACGGAAAGAGAAAAGTTCTCGGGTTCTCGGCGAACGAATCAGCTGCTTCGGACGAGGAGAGGAAGAATATTTTGTTCATGAATCTGACGGCATGCCTGGCTGCTCCTTCCACGGTTCTTCCTTTGGCCAGTTCCACGGGGCAAAGGAAGTTCCAGGACGACAGGCTCCAAGGATACAACGGTGAAACGGTTTCTCGGTGCAGCAGCTCTTGGAACGCTTCCTCGTTCGATTTACCCTCGAATTCGTCGATCGATGCGAGCGAAGCTGCCGATTCTCCCGCGAATGTCACACCAGCCTGAGCCGAGAATCTTTTTGCAAGGATTACTCTTGGTACTGGCAGCGCGCGCAAACGTGCAGCAACGATTTGAAACATTCGTGAAACGGGAGTACGGCCATCCACTCGAATCACATTCTGAGGATTGTGCAACAAAATCCATTTCTCTATAGCAGGCACGGCCAAGTTTTTGTACAATTTGCACTGCGTTTCGACGTTCCATTTGTTGTCAGAGGGTCGCTTCAGCAAGTACTTCCTTTGATTTTCGTCGAAAATACGTTCCTCGTTCATGAGCTCTCGATACAGCTCGAAAGAGATGTTCATGTCGTTCTCGGCTCTGTGCTGAGAGAATAGCATTTCGATGTTTCTGCTCACGCCTGCGAGAGTCGTGTCTACCGTACGACCTGTCAGGGGATCTATGCGAAAATGTTCTCGCTTTCCCACGACATCAGCATCCGGGCACACCGCGTAAATAATTATCGAAGGCTTTATGGGCCATGCCGTGAAGATATCTTCGACCTGACTGGAGATAAAACGCTCGTGAGCAGGTTTCACCGTGCACATTCTATTCCTGAATTTTTGCTCCGAAGAAACTGAAACTTCTCGAGTGTTGCTTGAAAGCTCATCGGGGTTATCCTGGAGCTCATCCGTTGCGCTGCATATTCTGTGAAACGACGAGTCGAAAAATTTCCGAAATTTTTCAGTGAGACTTTCAAAACGTAGCTGATCGTCCGAATAATTCGGATAAGCGGAATAATCTAAAGTCTCGTTTGGAATTAGGGGTAAACCTTCCAATACGTAACCTCTGTGCAGCACATCTCTTTCATTAATCCTATTTTCTATTAAACTCATGATAATCCCAGGGCCTAGGCATTCGCCCATCTTTAAAATATCCGCGATGATTCTACCTTTTTCCGTCCCTCGTTCGATTTCCTGTTTGATGAGCGATTCAGGGGAAACGAGAATGCAGTTCCAAGAGTCTGCGATCACGGTTGCGAGTTTCGCGGTATTCAGATCAGGCTTTCCGAGAATAACGAAGCACGTTGGCTCAGTTTCGAAGTATTTTCTTCTGGCCCCGATTTCGCAGTAAGGATCGCGAACTCTGTACGGGTCTCGAGGGGATTCGAAGTGTGGCTGAACGTTTCCATACTTTCTCGATTCGCACTTTGAGGCGAATCTGGTAAATGGATTGGTGTCTTCGTGAAAGGCATAGTAACTGTTAGGTTTTGGATACACGCACCGATGTGGTTCGGGCCACGAGGGAACGTAATCCTCGCGAGGTTCTCCTTTAATGAAACGAAAGAAGCTTTTCTTTACGATGAACGACGCGTCCGCGTAAAACTCGGCGCTCTCGCGTGTTCGTTCGTCACGACTTTCGCCACGCGAAATTCCGTCGCACATACCCGAGAACGTTCTTGCGTTTAAGGAAACGTTTTCTCGAAAGATTCATTTTCGAGGTTCGCTGTACGCGACACGGTGCACAGGCAAAAACAAGCGGCACGCGGGTTAATGGCGTGTTTCCAAATGAAAACGAAGGGGCGTTCAGCACGATCAATCGTTAAGCGTTGCGTAATGAATTTAGATACTTATTTTCATTTGGATCGATGGTGCAGAAGGGGAAATTTTCAGCGGCCGCCTGGCTTTTGGTGAGAACATTGAAGAAAGTCGATTTCCCTACGTTCGGTATGCCTACTATACCAACTTTTAAATTGGTACCCACACGGCCGATGAGTGGTTTCCGTTCGGGCTCCTCGATCTTTTTCGGCGCCATTCTACGAAAGAACACAGATCCATTATTATCGCATTTACTCCGATCTCCTCGCGTCCGGTCGCGGTGAAAGAGACACGGCCGAATTCGTACGGCTGCGATTTGGAAGAATATCGAGAACGGACTAGGAGCAGGTTCTAGGGTAACCAGTTGATAGCCGTCGATAACTATCGGACTCGTTGTCACGGCATCACCGGTCCACGATGCCCAGAGGTGCAGGCTTAACGCGCAGCATGCAAAAATGATCGCACGCACGCACACACGCAGGATATCAGTTTGCATGGATAGAAATGAAAATGATCCAACGTGGATCAGCCACGCCCTTGTTCTCCAACCCCCGACGTTGGACGGTCGAGCATGGTTCGTGTAATGCCGCCGGCCTCGTGAACGTTTCGAGTCAAGTCGAGTCGAGTCGAGTCGAGTCGAGTCGAGGCGAGTCGAGAGTCGGCTTCTCGAGCAGATCGGGTCGCTTTCGAGCGCTCGGGGTGACTAATTATATTAATGCGGACGGCACATCAAGCGATTGCTGTATTTACCGCGAGATTGCCCCCCTTTTGCCTCCCTGCGCGATGTGCAACGGGCCGCGCGCCATATCAAAGGACGAAACAGGTACGACGAGACGCCTACGGGGGGTGAGGCGAAGGCGAAGACGAAGGTGAAGGGGGCACAGAGGAAAGCGAATTGGAGAGAGAGAAGAAGGGACGACGAGGTGGATTCATCGAGGAAAGATGCGAGGGAGGAGGAATAGCGCGGGCAAGGGAACCGACGCGATTACTGGGCACCAAAGCCGCGAATCACCGGCATCACGCCGAGAATCTGCAACCGCGCCTCAGGCCGCCAATCCGCCACCGACTTCGCGGTTCTTCTTCCTCTCTTTCTCTCTCGCCCCTACCTTCTCTCCTCCTCCTACCTTCCTTTTTCTTCTCTCAACCACCCAACCGACCTTCCTCGTTCTCCAGCTCCCAAAACACCCAAGTTTCAACGCAAAACCGCGTCACCCCACCGCCCTCTTCGTCCTCGTCTCCAGAAAATTTGCAAATTACGATAATGCGAGGGGCCGCGATGCTACTCGACCGTCCTGCCGTCTTGGCGCCCCTATGACTACGAGAGTCTGCATCCCATGATTCTTCAAGTGCCTTTTGTACAGGTTATCCGAATCTTGACACGCGATAGCAATTTAACAGTAATTCTATCAGCGGCGTTACCAAGAGGAGAACTCCGTTTCTCGCTCGATCTTGCCCGATCGAAGCGGTCGACGTTAATTGAATTCGAATGAAACGGTCGTGTTTCAATTTCAAACGAACCGCGCAGTTGTAGTATCGATTCCTGCTTATTGGGGGAGCTGCAGGCTGCAGCAGCATTGCACGGTGCTGCCTCGCAGCACACGGTGCCTGAACCACGCGCAAGATGCACACTGAAACTTAACCTCACTTTGCGAGAAAGTAGAGCAGCGTTCGAACAGATAACTATAACGATTTGATATTCTGCACTATTCGATATCCTCGTAACGGATGCAGTCTGTCTGATGCGTTCGAAGCTTGACGCGTGTCTTTCTGTTAGCGGAACCGACGTTGCATCATTTTTGCATGCGTGTACGTTACCTGCCGTCTGGGAAATTTATGGAAACGCGTTCGAGGTTGGCACGTTTCTCTCTCATCGTATCGACGTAGAAAAGACCGAATACGTGTTAAATACCTTGTGTTATCCCGTTATTTGATCCAAGTAAATATCACTGCACAGCGCGTGGCACGGAAAAGAACACAGCACCACACTGACGTCACGAGTTCGACCGGCCTCAAACATGGAAGCAGGCAACTGCATTATCGACCGAGAGCCGCCTTTACGACGCGTTATGTTCGATATGAAAAGACTGCAAAAGGAATCGGATTGCTGCGTTCGACGTAACCCGAATTACGTGGAATTACAGACCACGAAGTCTTTCGAAACTAGCAGCGAGGACTTTAAATTGCACTTCCTCTGTTATCGCCGGAAGTTCGCAAAGATCCGATAACACGGTCAATGCAAAATAATGAAAAGTTTCTTTTACTGATTGCACCATCTCAGACTTTCCAAGTTCGGTTTGTAAGGTGACAAGAGTTTATGAAATGTCGATCTCACGACACGCCTACAGCTTGTGCTCCGGTTTTACGATCGCTCGGTGCACTTTGTTGCCCTAAAAATCTTGATACCCCAGCGAGTGCGCGACGAGATCCAGCTAGGAATAGGGCCATGGACCCGTAGTTTGCAGCCGATTCTCATTTTAATTTTTGCCACTGGCATTTCGGTACTGGACGGTCTGTAATCTGTGCAAAATGGTCCCCTGGTTGATTCCGATGATTGTATCTTCTCGAAGCGACTATTCGCAGGCGAGTTCATGGAGATTCTAGGAATAGCTTTACAAAATGAAACACTGCCTTTAATCTGTCGTAGAAAAAGGGGCCATCAAAGAGGGCTGATTGCAATGCTTTCGTGGAAACCATAAACACGCACGTTGCTCCCAAACAAATTTGAAACCCTTTCGAAATTACGAAGGCGCTGCTGATGGAGACGGCGGATTAAACTCGTGTCGCGACAAAAACCGTCGCCCTTGTTCAGACGGGACAGCGGCGAGTTTTTACCGGGGCGGCAGTATTATCGTGAAAAATTCGAAAAATTCTCGAATCGGTTAGGCAGACGCGATTCATTGTACAACTTATGGTTGGTGCGGAGGATGCGCGCGGACGCGGTGAAAAGCTTTTCGCTCAAAAATCTGCGCGCGATTATTCGAGTCTAATTTGATGGTGTGCGCATGTGAGGGGAACGCGCGTCCTGGATCACCCGAGGGCCGTAATTCGAAGGATAATATTAAGATTGCCGCAGAATGGTTGAAAAAAAGGAATGGTTGTGCGTGCGAGCGTCTGTGTGCGTGAGTGCCCCGATGTCTGCCCCGGTGGCGCCGTGAGATCAGAACAGGAAAGGGCGCGGCGATCGTTGACGGCGATTTTGCATCTAAACGAGAGATTTATCTTATTCTTTCGTCAAGAAATTTCTTGATGACAGACGGGGCGTCTCTGTACTCTTCTCGGAAGCGCACATTTCCAAAACCACCGTCGGCTACCTCGAAGCGATCGAAGGAAAACTTGGAAGCTGGAAACGTTCCCGAAGACTGGTTAGATTTTCGGAGGCTCGTCGCAACCGCAGTTCCGTGTAGCGAACGGATCTCTAACGCGAAGTCGTCCTTGTGGCGTGTGATTATTTCAATTATTTTATTACGAACCGTATCAATCTCGGCCCATATAATGCATATAATCAGGAGGCTATTATTCGAGGAGCGCAGGGACGGAGGGTATAGGGGAGGAAGAGGGAGGAGAGAACCGACGGAAAGGGCCTTTCCTCTGGCTCCCTTCGGTCCATAGTCTATACTGGACCGGCTCGTTTTCGTGATATTGTAATTTGGAGACCGCAAACTCGTTGACGTCACTGGTGCACCGGGGAGCAGAGAGCATCTTGCTAGCGCGCGCTCCGTCCCATCGCTTCTCTCTTATTGCCCGACAATTTCGATCAAAAGCGCATTAACGGGCCACGAATTATAGGAATTTCGCTAGATTAGATATGCGCCGAATTGAAGGATTGCGTTACTAATTCCGACGAAACGCCGACGCGGCGATCGTTACCCAAGGATTTATTCGTCGATCCCCATCGAACAGCCTCATTCATTACGTTCGTATTGATTTCGTAATTGTGACATAATGGATTTATATGTGAATCCGGAGCGCGTGCGCGCGAGGGAGTGCGCTCCGAGGAAGGTTAAACGCGCGGTGAAAATTATTAGCCGGCCCGCGCATTTCTTACCGAAGAAAAAGCCCTTCATTCGTCGTAACGACCTCGAGGGGAGCACCAGGGGCCTAACAAAGAAAACGCATCGAGTCTTTGTTCAAATATCGCACACCTCCCAGGGCCCTCCGGTTTGCTCAGCGGCGACTCCGCGCCGGAACGTATCGTCGGTCGTTCTCGACCACTGCGTTTTCGGACTCGCGATTTTATCGTTAGAAAAAATAGACAGATGGATCGTAAATGTTGCGGCGAATAACAGGGTACGGGAAATAAGACCGGAGTTTGCATTGGAGGATAATAAATGTAGAAACGATTATTTAATGAGAAACGTACGGGACTCACGTTTACGAGGGAATAACATTCGAAAGTATCGAGAAAGGGCCAATTAGACGGAGCATAAAATTTTTATTCGCATGTTGCCGCGATACGCGCACTGCAATCACCGTTAAAGATGACTTAATCGATGCCGGGTCTAATTGATATCCCTGCTCGCGTCTCGTTTCCAGTTAGAAAAGTATCCCGAGCACCCGGCAATTAAATCAATCCGAAGACCGTGGACGCGCGCGATTCCTCGTATCGATGGATTCAATAACTTGATATCGGGATTTCGATGGCTACTTTGCCGACTGGCGGAACGAGCTAACGGTCGAATCGCACAAGGAACAGAAAGAATCACTGGAAGTTAACGATGTTGTAATAACTTCCCAACAAGTCGGATACATGCTAGAGACGGTCCATCGGTTGCATTACGCGGTCATAAAAGCGCACCGATGCTGCCCCGACTGTGCATCCGCTCTTTCGTGTTTTTACGAGGCAAATGAACGATCACCGGTCCCGCTTTTCTCAGCCGTTGCTGCATCCTTTAGGATCGTTACAACTCGCCACTTCCTTTCTTCCTTTGCATATCCATATTCGGGACAGAGCCGAGGATAATTACGTGGGAAGATCTTTCCGGCGAGTCGGCCGAGTACGCGACGACAGCTGCGAGATATCGTCCAAAGGAACGATGCTGCACTTTTTTCCATTAGGTGAAACGCCTTGTTGTTCGACCCGTTCGGGGACTGAGAGGGAAGAACGAAGTCGTTGTCGTCGTCGTCGTTTGCTTGACCGCGAAAAGACGAAGCAAATCGCGATGGCAACGCGTCGAGATAGACCGTAGCTGGATCTCTAATAACCGATCGCGCAGGGACGTAAAGAAGCCTTGATAATTCGTCGAGCATGCAGTCAGGCAATTAAGGTGTAACGTTTCGAAGTTCTGGTCGTAAACAACGCGGGCAAAGCAGCGGAACCTCCGAGCCCCGGTTCCGCCCGTCAATTGTTACCAATTGTTGCCAATCAGAGTAATACGTGTCATTATGGCGAGAAGGTTAGCAGCAATGCGCACCGTTCCGCAGTATACCGACCCGATTATACCGCGTACAATATTAATTTGCCGATAATTGGCTGGTATCCGTTCGACGCGTGCATCACGACGAATCAATATATTTTACAATTTCGTTGGCCGCTTCGCTTCGGACAGTCCACCCCCTGTTTTGAATAGCAAACAATCGGACGACGCCCCGATCGTTTTCTTTCGAATTCAATTCGCTGAGATCATCTGCGATCGATCAACGCAACCTGAAAGCGGTCCAACGTGGTTGCACGTTGTACACGTAATCCGTGCATCAGTCATATTTAATTATTAGGGTAGAGAATCCTTGTGGTTAAGGCGCTCTTAACTGTCGCCGTTAAACAGACAATTTGATTAGCATTAATTAGCGCAGCGAGTACAACGGCGCGATACGGTGTACTTTACAATCCAGAAATCCGGTGTTTCAGCCCGAGGACGCATTCGTCGTAGCCGAGAGTCGGCGAGCGGCTCGTTTATGCGCCATTCGATGCTCTTTTACGAGCGTGGGTGGAGATTTACTGCGAGTGAACGCAAGCAGCGAAAGATTCTCGCGGGATAATCGCTAATTGCCGCTTTGCGCGTTTAGATCGACTCTACCCGCGATACCTATCTGAAACTTCTTGTCTTACGTTCGAGCTCGGACGTCTTTGTTCGGAGCACGCTCGTTCGTTGACGTCGACGGGCACCGTGCATGTTTATAATCGCGGTTCATGCAACGAACCGTGCTTCTCGCGGCGAACGAAGATTAAGCGCTTAGCGATCTTTGATTTCGCGTGGCTTCGACGGCCGATCGTGATTGGAGCGCATGTTCCATAGGCTGATCAAAAAAGACTCGAATGTATCGTGCATCTCGTGGAGTCGTAAGAAGGGAGAAAACGAAGAAAAAGTAACGGTGCAAGAAGAAAAAGAGGAAGCAGAAGAAGAAGAAGACGAAGAAGAAAAGCAATGCGTTCGTGCATCGCGTGGCAGAAACTGAACCAACCAGTGGCCACGCCTCCTTAGACAGCCGCCAGCCAACAATTAAGATTTGATCGGCAAAAATGGTTGAGGCAAAATGGCGCTGGCCACTGAATACGTAATGCCCATGGACGAGAGACCGGCCGACCTGCTGGCGGAACCAGCGGAACACGTGCTTCCTTCCATCCGGACTGCACCGAGCCTCGCGGTTATGATCAGGGGGTAACCGTGCAACTCGCATCGATTCTCGTGTCCCGATGCAACCATCTCCGAGCCGAAGACATTCTTGCAAAAGTTGCACCGCTTATTATCGTTATGGTCGAGATTGATCCATCGAGGTCGGCCGACAACGCGCTGGAGCTCCCTGAACCTTCCGGACGCCGTTGATCTTTCTTCGTTCCCTAGCTGAGCTGATCGAAGTCGTCGGAGTATTCGAAGCGGTCGAGCCCGAAGTTCGTCGGGACTGCGAGCGCCTAAACCCAGGCAACCGATAGGGCGGCCATGCGGGAAGGCGGCCGAAGGCTCGGCGGAGCCGTGCATCGAAGGTGGATCGTTCAGGGGTAGAAATTGTCGATATCGTGGAATATTCAGGAGGAAGCAAACTCGGGAAAGACGCAATGAGAGACAAACTGCGATTTGCTCGTTGATGCGACACGCGGGCAACGAGAGGCGCATAGAAACGGCCAGCCACAAATCATATGGATAGCGAGCCAGCCGCACCGTTTTCATCGTTCGTGCACGCACGTTGTATCATACGAACGTAGTGCAGATCAATGTATTTTGGAAGAGTATGTCGAGGGTTACATGGCCGTCGATCGGTGAAACGCTTACGTTCTGTCCGACTTTCTCCTTGTTTCTCGGCGAGCCACAGGAGTCGATCGTTCCTTCGACATTCCTCTTTCCCTCCGAAGGAAGAGTCTCGAGACCGGATTAAAATTGCAGGAGCGATTTCGCGAACTCACGATATCGGCGAAAATACAGCCGAGGCTCTAATCATGGCGGATACACGCCGCGGTAGCCGCTACCACGTTTTACCCCTTAACTCAAGACTCTCATTACACTAATGTCCCGCCAATCACGGGCCCTCCGCCGTCCGTACCCCCTCCGAACCCTACACTTTTTTCTCGATCACTCGAGTCGGACTCATGCAAACCGATGCGAAAGTCGAGTAGCGTCGGTTTCGCGACACGCAGCCGGCATCCGCGTGCACGCGGTCGGCAGCTCTTCGAAGCGTCGGGACGAGCCTCGTCGTATTCGCTCGCGATTATTTTCCGCGCACTTTCCGTCATCCTCCGCCTCCGGAGAAGTAGAAGGGAACGGGTGGGCCGCTCCGCTAATGAGCCGGTTACGTATCGATTTAGCGATTTTACGATTGCGGATGGCCGAAATGAACGGGCGTTCCGGCTAGAACGCGGTGTTTTGCGGCGTTGAAACGTTGCAACGGCCCATCGGAGTGTTTAACAGGGTACTTGGCGAAATAGCCGAAGAAACGCTCTTTAGCATACCGGCTGGGCCAACCGTTAAGGCGGTCGTTAACTTTATGGGGGAGCGCGAGATGCGAGAGGTTGGCAATTAGATGCCTTCTATGAACACTGTGATCTTCGCCACGCGAAAGAAAACGACCGCGTGCAAAAGCTGCCGAGTCTCTTCGAAAGATGCACCGTCCCGCGAGGAAATTGAAATACGAAGGGATCCGGTGCGCACTGCGTTTCGTAAACACCGTGCTCGCATCGCTTCGCCTCGCCTCGCCTCCGCTTCTTTCGATCGAAACGCTCGATCCTCCAAGGATTCACGCGAATTTTTTCCGGGATGAGCGCGAACCCTCGAGGTCGACGCGATTGCGGATACGCTCGTTTAGAAGTTGCTCGCGCTTCGAGGATCGCTGTCCATCTCGAACGTGGACATGAATTTTTCATGGGACCGCTCCCTGCACAGCCTCCACGTACTCACGTGTCACCGATTTCTGTAATCTCGAAAATGATCGAAATCGAACCGTTGATCGTTGGGTGCAAAACGGATAAGCAGCTTTCAAGGAGATCGTCGGAGTAGGTAATTGGTTGCGTAGTGTCAGCGATTTCGCGCAACGATTGCTACAGCCGGAAAAAGAAACAGAAAGAAGAAGGAAGAAAGAATGAGAGATAGAAAGAAAGGAAGGCGGTTTGTTGTATTCGCGCGCGGGGAAAATGGCGCTGTGCGAGGCGAGGGAAGGCAACGCGCGCGGCGACTATGGAAGGCCCCAGAGAGCAGCCAACCACTTATCATCAGCCGCATCTTCTACCGAGCAGTCGGGGTAATTGTTTCCTCCGGTTTATAGTTTTATTCCGACTCACCGACGCGATGATATCTCTCCTCGTTTTATATTCCTCCAGGCTGTATCGAAGCATCATGGCCGTCTACTTTTCTGCCTCCCTTTCTTTCTCTCGATCCCGCTCTTCCTCCTGTTTCCCTGCAAACGGACGCGCTCCGCATCTTTCTTTCCCCGCTCCGTTCCGATCTATTCCTTTCGCATCCCTTCGTTGATCGACGAACAAAATAGTTCCCCAAACGATCGGTGTATTCGCGAGTTTTCGAGGATTCGTCGAGAGGCGTTCGTGGCTCGGCGAACACGGTCCTAGGAAACAGGAGCAAGAGGTGGAGGAGGAGGAGGAGGAGGAGGTGGTGGTGGAGGAGGAGGGAAGAAGAAAGAAGAAAGAAAAGGGGAATCTCTTTAATAGCGCGCCATCTTCGAGAAAGGGGTTGGCTCGGTTCCGATGGTAGCATTAACCTCGCCTAGTCGCGCGATATGGAAATATCCGAGCCGCGTGTAATAACATGGCATCGGGCGGTTCTTTTGGTAAACTGCGACGAAGAACTGGACGCGCAAAGTATTTTCGTGGAAACCGGGCGGGCGACCGGGTGGTGGCTGCGGCGTGCTCGTTTTGCTTGGAAATTAAGAGTCTCGCGTACGAGGGCGGGCGGCGCTGGAAACAGGGCCTATCGTTTAAGCCGGATCTCCATGCGAGATTGCTGCCCCCGGGGGTGGCACCGGTGGAGGTGGTAGCCGATATATATTGGTAGTTGTAGCAGTTTACTCGAAAGGCGGACCCTTGGGCTTCCCCACCCATTCATAATCCACCACGCTGCTAGATACTGGCGTCATCGCCTAGAACACCCTTGATTTCACGATGACAATAGAATTGCGGTTTTGCTGCAACGAACGATCGCTCGCGTGCTTCCAACGCGATCGGCAAATTCATTTCCTATAAAATCGTTCGCAACACCCTGACGCCCACAACAAAATCCATGCGGCCGCGTAAACACGACCCTCGCGGCCGCTCGTACGCCAAAACGCGCGGGTCAACGAGGAAGTGCTTCGAGTTTACGTGCAGAATCGTTCTGGACATCGAGATCATTGCCGGAGCACGACCTTTCCTCGAAATTTCCATATAGTTTGCGTTTGGATTTCGAAAGCGACTCGTCGCGTACGAATCTTTTGCGGACGATCGTTGCGAGGAAAGAATGAACGCGTTGTCGTGAATGCACCGTTACACGAAAACGCGTGCTACCCCCTGCATCTTTGGGGGTGTGTCAGGGGCGTGTGAGTTGCAGCTGCACCGGCTTGCACGCGTGTTGGTGCGTGCGACAATGGCACGAACCTATAAATATCTAATAATTTGTCCCAGTGAATCGAACTTTGCGTAAATACACGATGCAGCGACAGATTGCTGGAAAATGAATTTTTTTCGATGGTAACGCGTCGGAGGAAGACCGTTCCGATTTTATCGAGCGCGTTCGCGCCGAGATCGTCGATCGTCTGGCGGTGACACGCGCGCGCGTGATTGTCAACGATGACGCTGTTACGATCGCACGTGGACCGGGACGGAGTTGGAAGGCGCAGCCACCCCAAAAAATATCGAGGCTCGTGCGTGCGATGGGCATGGCCGTCGACACCCACCGGAGCCCATGGTTCTGTTGCCAAATAATAAGAGCTTCCAGGCAACAACGAGCTTCTAAAGAAGAATAACGAATGCCCAACAGCCACCCCATTAGGTAAAGAATCACCTATTAGCGTGCCGCGGAGGGAGGAGCGGGTTTTTAGGGTGCTGGCAAAAGGGTCTCGAGTGACAGGAAGGACCGAGCGAGAAAGCTCGTGCTCCGTTTTCAGCGGACTTCCGGCTTCTTCCAGGCCGCCTTCTCGTCTTTGAACTTTGCGCCCTTTCCGTCGAATGCTTTCTTTCTCCCGAAGAAATCGTAGTTTCCAGAAAACTCTCGACAGGGGCAAAATTTTATTTATTCACCGCTTCTGTTTCGCGTGTCGCGACGGCCCGAACCCGCTTGGAAATGTGCGTGGAACCTTCCTAGCTTTCTGAATCGTAATGCACGGTATCGAGACCTAATGACTGCAATCATCGGGGACGATACAACGGTATCCGATCGAATCGTGAAATAGGCACGTTGTTCTCGAAACGATCGCGGCGCACCCCGACAGATGTCCGCTCCAGAGAACCACGTGTAACGTCGATGATCGTGAAAAGAGATCCGTGGCGTAGGCTGGTGGATTTCGAAGAAGCGGCTGGGCGTTCTGGGCGCGAGCTACTGCCAGGGAAGCGGTTAAAAATCGCCGTGAAATCTGTTCGATCGAAGAGAATTTCGGCTGGGTCGTAAGGTGATATATACTTCCCGCGGGATACAAATTTTACCCGCCCACGAGCACCGCTTTTCCAACGCGTCCTTACAATTTCATTATGTCCGTTGGTCCAGGTACGCGAACCGGTAGCAACGACGGAACCTTGCGTTACGAGGCTGTTACGACTCTTTTGAGAAAGGAGGAAACCGAGGAAATCCGTCACAATGACCGAGAGGCCGTTCGCTCGTCACGGAAACGTAGCATCACAATGGGGGCCTGTAAGTACGCCACGATTCAATGCTACTGTTACCGTTGCTGCCTTCAATGGCGATCTCCGAGACAGCGATTTCAAAGCTTTGAAATCCACCGCGGTATTCTAGAGAGCGACTCGTTCTTTTCCCCCGCGCAAAACTGCCAGAACATTGAGGCCTGATTCAAATCGTTATTTTGAACGTAATTCGTGCAACGAAATTATAAGTAACGATATTACATCCGTAGAAGGCTGAGCCATGCATCGCTATAGCTTCCGGGTCGCTGAATGCGGAAAAAGATGGCAGAAAGAAAAGTTGTATGGTATAAAAATATCTATATTTCTATTAGGGCTGTTAATTTGAACTGGGTATTTGAGATGCCGAGGTACTCGGGTTCCCGTGAGATAACCGGGTAGATAAAAATTACCCGACTACCCAGAGTCGATCGACTTTCGGTCATTTTCGACTAACATCAGTATGAACGGAATAACCTGCAAACAATTCAATATGGTACAAAAGACGATCAGCTTCCATATCGAGATTCTCGACTATCTCGTCTATTCGGATATCTTATGGATACCCTTGGTAGCCGGGTGTCTCATAAATCAATCGCTTTAATTTCTATACGAAGGCTGGTAGCACCAATGAACGTTGACACTTGTATACGCAGAATAATCTGGAGAATCGAAAATGAGGTCACTGAAAGACAGATACATATTTTATACCACTCAACTTTTCCCGTTGCTATCTTTTTTGTCTCCAACGAAACGGAAGCTACGGGCCGTGGCAATCGCGCGACTCATCCTGCGCATGAAGTTAAAGCGCGAGAAACGATCGAATACGAAATGCGGATTTTTGGAATCGTTGCTCGATGTCGTTGAGACTCGAATCTCCGCCCAGATGATACGGTGGCGGTCGAACGTCGCGCGTCGTTGAAGGGTGAAGAGTATTTTCCGGAAGAGCGCATCGTGGCTCCGTTGATGTGCGTGGCTCGCGATCGTGCCTGCCAGCAAACACACGTAAACGAGCATCCTTTCTGAATAATAAAACCGTCATTTCGTGGCAATCATTGTTTCGCTGCGGCGGGCGACGCAATCGTATAATTAACCGTGCAGGAAGGATGTACAGTGCGCGAATAGATCTCTGTCGCTCATTTGCCGGAACATGGTCTATCATAGTCTTATTATGTAGAGGCCCGCCCACGATCACGGACATTCGTGTATTCGTGTACACTCGGCTGATATCTGGCCGCCGCGTTGCGTCCACGAAGCGGCATTGAACCGCGATTTCGCGGTGCGTGCAAATTCCCATAAAATCGTGGGTATCCTCTGTACACGCGTGCAACCACCGCATTAATGTCCGACTCGTTAGGTTTCTTGCGAGGTGGCAATTATTGCGCGTACGACGCACGGTCGTTCGCCATCGTCGGCGAAGGTTTTTCCGCGGCCGCGATTTTGCCGGCTGGGCGAAACTCCTTTTGCCAGCGGTTC
Source organism: Macropis europaea (assembly GCA_916610135.2). Classification (NCBI taxonomy): domain Eukaryota; kingdom Metazoa; phylum Arthropoda; class Insecta; order Hymenoptera; family Melittidae; genus Macropis; species Macropis europaea. The sequence continues at coordinate 27,865,066 of OU744344.1, forward strand.
GTTCGCGCGTATCCTGCTTCATTTCCCCGTTGATCGTTCGCGACCGGGCTAATCACCGTTATTTGTCAAGGAAAAATAGGCTCGCGCGAGCTCTAATGAGGATTTTGTATCCAGGTTACCGTGCTTCTTATCGCCCTCCGCGGATCCATGAAAAGAACTCGATCGTGCCGCATTTTCTTGCAGTATCACCCTCTAGATAGAATGCGTTTAAATCGCCCCGCGGAAGGCCTATCGGGAGCCATCATTAAAATCAGTGTCGTCTTCCCCCGTTCCCTCGGATAATTGCACGCACCGTCCATTTGCCGAATGCCAAACAACCGCGTCGCTGTAAATTTTCGTTGCGCCGCCGCGCCGGAGAAACGGGCCGCGCTTCGATCGAGAAAACTTCTCGAATAAAAACGTCGGATGATCCTCGTCGTCAACGTCTCCGCTTTTTACCCGCGTCGTCTTTATCAGCGGCCGTTGTACTGACTCGTTCCACAACTCCATCGGGTAAGTACCTTGGGCAAGAGCCGCACACGCATTCGACGGATTACTTTCATCGACAGCTTCTCCTTTGACGCGGACGCTAGCGCGTCATCGGATAACGAGGCACGCGTCCCGCCGCTCGACTCGAATCGTTTGCGAACATCGAGACCTCTTCCGAGAAAGTCTCATTGTCAGCAGTTAGAAAGCGAGCATAGGAATCAGGGCTAACGATCTCTCTCGGTGTTCTATGCGAGAGCAACGGACGATCGTCGAGGCGACCGGGGAAAGGGGTATTTACCCTTGATTTTCTGGCTGGCGGAGGGGAGGGTGGAGGGTAACGAAGGTCGAGGCATTCGGGTCGTAATGACGAAGCGAAGATCGTAAATTACGAGGAGAAAGAGAGCGAGAGCGAGCTCGGAGTGTCGATGAAAGGGAAGTCGGATGGACGCGTTGCTGGCAGCAACGATCGCGCGCGGCTAGGTATTATAGGCTGGAAACGCAGTTTGTCTTATCGTCCGTCATCCGGCAATGGCGAGAGGAGCATTGCTTTACGACTAATGGAGTTGCACCGGTAAATCACCGAGCACAATACGCGGCAGCCTGCGCACGATTTACGAGGGTCCAGCAGCGGCATCGATTCTCCCGACCTATGAAAGATCCGGGGGCCGAAGTTAAAAGTATGTACGAGCGCAGACGGAGAAACGGAAACTCTCGAAGATGTTCCGGAGTTCCGTCGAGGCGATCGCTTAGCACGTACGGCGTGGCGTGCGAATGCAGCGTCGTAAATCAAGGCAAACGTAAATAGCTGAGACTCGCGGTGGCGGTTTCTCAACACCTCGACGATGAGGACCGATAGTCCGAGACGGGGATTACGACGGCGCTGACTTTACGATCCCGGTTTCATAGAATATACGACTCCGTTGGAGCGGCGCGTTGCGGGGGAAAGGCAAATAAAACGTGGAACGGCTCGCACACGCGTGCGATCGCGCTGAATTTTCCGTATAAAGTCTGCGCGCGGCAGACTTGCAATCTCGCGATAACGTTTCGCTCGGAATAATAATACCAATCACCGGCCCCGAGATTTCATTTGCTAAGTTCGAGAGTTTCAATTACTGTACGGTGAACGTCCATCAATTTACGGTTGCAGCATTACCGCTCCGACGATCCCGGATGCAACGGGAGATGCTTCTCGATCCGGGCGCGATCTCATCTTAAAAAGCACTTTCGATGCTTGAGAGCGAAAAGCGGTTAGGGAACGCCTCGGGTCCGGTGTAATGGTAATAATAACGTTATCGAGCTTTTGTTCGAGGAGACGATAAATGTTTAGCGACGGACGGTTACGAGCACGTAAACAAGGATCCGGGGGCGTGAGTAAATCTATAAAGGATTTCACCCGCGCCATCGATCGCGCGGACAGCCTGCCCTTCGTTTCCTTCTCCCTCGTCCGCGCGAAAATCCGACGTTCCTGAGGTGGCGTTTCACAGCTCGAAACGGGTGCAAGGAGATCCTCCGTCAAGGGCCTGCAGCGTCGAGTGGAAAGCGCTTTTCCTTCGAGCGGTCAGCGATCCTTTATGCTCGACGAGGAGAAGGTATCGCGGTTCGGACAACGAAGCAGCTAATTTCATTATTCCCTGCATCGTTGAAACATCCATCGACGAACCTTTCGACCAGTCACCGCCGCGCCAAGCCGATCGTTCGACCGGCCATTGTATTCGCTTCTCGCCGCTTCTATTTCTCTGTACGAATTAACGAGGGTTTAAAAAGGTCGAAGGAAACGACCTGCGGGAGATTAACTCTTCGTTCCCTTCTATCGGCCGTTCACACGTTTCATTCCACCTTCTCCCGTAGCCCGTTTCTGATTTTTACCTTTCGTAATCATTCTCGCGGCAACGAGGGAAAGTGGACGATTGAAAAAAATTCCGAAAGCCTCGCGAGCGGATGCTGAAATAAGTGACTCTTGATTTTGCCCGCAGTGGCTTCTGTCCATTAGACGGATAAGATCTCTCTTACCGGTCGATCGGATCTTTACTCTCTCGACCCCAATTTGTATCTTTCCTCCATCATCGTACCTTTGCCCGAGCCGGCTTTGTCGGAATGCGAAAAGCGATGCTTAACTCCGCGATAACATCGCGAAAATGTCGCACCTCTCTGATCGCGGGGCGAGAACGTCGAGTGGACGAAGGTCGGCTTTTCGGATGAGCGGAGGTGATTTGCGAATCATCGGTGGCCGCTCGAGCAGGATTCGGGGGGGGTCGAAGGCTACGAATTCGGTCGGTCGAACCTTCGCTGACCCGTGGCCGTCGGGATTCGTTCCCGCCATTAACGTGATCGATGAACTATCCTGTTTGTTTATCCTTCTTTTCGTTCCCTTTTCCACGGTTCAATCAAGGAGCATCCCCCGGCCACGGACGACGCTCTCCTTCATTTATCTGCAGCGCGTTAGCAACGCAGCGAGCGCCGGTCTTTTGACCGTTCGAAATCGGTTCTCTCTGTTTGCGCTGCTCGTCGGTCAGAGAGTCCCTGCGGAACGTACGCGTATCTTTCTTCGCGTCATTAAGAGGTCCTCGGACGTTGCAGCGAGAAAATTTTGAAACTCGGTCCCGAAGGCTGTGAGAAGCGAGGTTCAGCGAGGAGAATCGGGTGATGAGTTGAGGAGCCCTGGCGCCACCACCGGCTTCTTCACAGCCTTATTTCGTTAAGGCCGCTTTTTGTCGCCGTCTCTTCGGGAACTTGATTGTCGGATTTTTGTAATTACGTCCGCGCGCCTCCACAAAAACCTCTATTCGTATCAAAGTCTCCTGACCGGTTTCTCCTCTCGCCGGGAAAAACGTTTCGATGCATTAATCAAAATACAGAAGAAATGTCTCCCCCTTGCCGGACGACGCCGTGTCGTCGATTGACCACGCTCTAGCAGATTCGATTAAAATGCGCGACAATTCCATTGGAAGCTCATCGTAGGACGGATATTGAGGGGCCCGAGGGGTCCTCGCGGACTCTCGTATCGAGATACGATATTTCTATCGGATTATGCAGGCAAAATCGAGATTTTCGATTCGGGCTGTGCGCGGGCGCGGACGCACGGAGAAGACGAGGGTCTGACTGCCGCCTCATTGTGTCGGCTCCTGCCCTTTGCTTCTCCCGATAAAAAGGATAGCATTAGTAATGGCTTTTAATTACTTTATAATGAGGCCATGATTTGGCTCTCCGGCTGGCGCCGAGATTCGACGCACAGAAAAACAGAGATTGGCTCGGCTCGCGGTTTACTGGCAGCTTGATGGCTTTATACTTGATTTCATGAAGAACAAAGACCCGGCTGAACCGCTTTTTCAGCCAAAAATAAAGCAACCCTTCCGGTTGCTCCCCTTCTACGAAATCTCACGAACGCTCGTGGGACCAACGAGTTACTTTGGCTTTCGTTTAATCGGATGAGATCGTGGCGGTGGAGGTGGAGGTGCAGGGTGACGGTGTCGGAGCAGCAAAGAACGTCCGAGACACGCGTTGTTCGCGGCTGTAGCGCCTATTAACGATTCTGAGCAGCTCATTTAGATACCTGGTGCCCTCAGCATCCTCCTGGCCCTCCGTTGAAAAGGGACAAGCGAAGAGAACGAGAAGAGTGACTAATGCGTCTGTGGCTACCTGAAAAAGCGACCATGCGGCGGAGCATCAAAGGATTCGCTGGCGCCGCCTGTGTCCACCGAACGATCTTTTGCGCCACCGCTCACACCGCACGCTTTACACGTTATTGTTCCTTTGTTTTACGCTGAACATTCTCACTCCCGCGCAGATAAGAAGCAGCAAGGTAAAAGCTGTGAAACGGTTGTCCACGGGATGGTATCGGCGCAACGATCTCCTCGTCACAACAAATTGGACGATCGGATAGGATTCTCCTGGCGGTCGCGCGAGTATCTCGCTGCATTTCCTGAACGAACGAGCCTCTCACACAGCCCGCTTATCCGAGATCTCGGTTAATCGTTTTCTCTCAGACCGCTGCCGTTCGAGAACAATGAACGATCATTAAATCGTTAGTCCGATTCAGTTCCTCGAGGAATTCTCGGAACGATGAATAACATGCAAGACCGTTTGAGCGGCGTCTGTTTAATTCGATTAATTTATATCGCATAGAGCGAGCGCGAGCGCGCGGTCTGAATCCGCGATAAATTTCGCAGGTAAATCGGATGCAAATTACAAACAAATTACACCTGTACGCATCGTTTGACCGACGTGCAACTTCTGTGAAACGATTTCCCCCTGGCTTCGCATCGTTCTGCTTCTCTCTTCCTCCGCCTCCGCCTCCTCGTTTCCTACCTTCTCCCGCCTCTGTTCCCTCATTCGCCGGGGTCTCGTGTATCAATCAACTAATTGCTCTATGAGCCAATTATATCGTTATTTAATTAATTACAAACGCGCAATCGCCGCTGCGCCACCGCCGACGCCAACTCGATCCTGCTCACCCTCCGCTCTATACCACCGACTAATTACACCCGTTTCTAAATTCCCGTTACCGAGTTGCCTCGCTCGCTGTCTTTCCACCCGGTTATCCTGTTCGCTCGTCGTTCCCAACTGCCCTAGAAAATTGCCCGCGCGTCCTACCACCCGGCAACAACGCGTTTCGAAAATTCCACTCAAACGCATCACGACTCTCCCATTCCGAGAATTATCGGGGCCTCCTTCCTATTCGTTCCCGATCTTCTTCGCGCGCGAGCTCCGTGCCGTTATCAAACGGAATCGTCGAATTCGAGGCAACATGACGCATCGTCGGATCGTGCGAACGAGATCGCGTCCATTTCTTTTCCCCGATGCATTCGCGTTCCACTTCCCTGGAATCTTATGAAAAGTTCTCGCGCGAACGATGTCTGGCTGGCGGGCGATCCTCTCGCTGGAACTGGGCATCAGTGACCGAGACGAAGTCGAAACACGGCATCCCTTGGAAACCTACGGCTGTGCGTCTTAAGAGGTCTCCTTAATGTGACGGTTTCAAAAAATCGAATTTTTTGTTTGGGACTTTCTTATAGTTTCACATCTTAAAAACATACTCCTAAAGTATTATAGACGTATTACGAAAATTGAGAATACTACAGGCTTTGAAACGGAGCCTTTCATATAATTTCAAAGGGTACGTGAAACTTTGAACGCGTTTGTCTGATAATGATATTTTTTCAAATGGCTGCCACGATATCTCAAAATCCAATCATCCGATTTACGTGAAACTTGGCAGACATCTTCGGTAGATGTCTTATTATCGTCGGTACTAGAACTAAGTCAATATTTGCAAAATTGAAATTTTGCGACTTAAGAAACTAGCATTTGTTGTGTAAAAATCGAAACCTTTCCTTTCAGACGTTGCCATTTTTTAATTTTTTGTTATTTTTCATTTATTCTAGTACCGGCTATAGCCACACTCATACAGATTAAGAATCCTTTCCTTTTCTTTCATTCTGATAAATCTGAGGGCAGATTTTATGGCAGCCATGAAGACAAATTTTTTTTAGGTGCAGTGGCAGAATCCCTGTAGCTTTGGACAGAATCATTATTTCTGCACTAAATAATTATTACGTATTCTTCAAACATTGCCTGATAAAGCAGCGAACTATTACATTCTTACGTTTATTACTTTTCTTCAAAAAAAATTCCCAAAGATCGCATCGTTTTTCGACCATCACACTAGGAAAACCCCTCAAACGCATCTGCCCGAGAGACTCGTAGGAACAGGAAAAAGGAAAGAATTAAGAGCGCGCGTTGCAGCGTTCGTTACGGGTTCTTGAACGTAACGCGTGCTGTATAAAAAATGATCTCTCTTTCGTGTCGATAATCGTCGTATCGATACCCGGTTGAACCTCATCCAGGGGACGATACGCGGTTGGGTCTGTCATTACTCAAGGGCGAGGGTTTACGAATCGCACGGACAAGGAAGCGAGCGGTAGCATCCCTCCACGAGGAGTTGTAAAGGCAAGCGTATGATTATCGCCGCGAAGGTATATACGCCCAGGCCACATCGGTTTTCTCATCGATCGGACCTTCCGAATCGTAGACCGTAGAGCGCGCGGAGATGTCGTCGGCGAGCAGTTGCAACCTCGTCCGTAACGAAAACTGAAATTACCCCGGCGTCATTATTCACCGTCGCGTCGGTCGGAGGGTTGGAAGTGCATAGTCCGCGATCAACCTCGTTAGCATCGATGCAACGTCCCGACGCCGACCGTTTTGCGCATTATTTCCTTTTTTCCGCGAACGAGATGCGCCACCACACCCTTTCGTGATTTTTCGGGAAATTTTGCCTGTCGGGAGACGATGACCGGCCGGTGGAAATCGTGGTCGGGTTGAAAAAAGGGATGCAAAGAACAAGGGACCGCGGAGACGGTATTCGTTGGCAATATCTATAGACTTTACGCCCTGTCGTAAACCGGCGTTCCTACGGCGCGGAGGGCGGTGGCTCCTGCCACCTTCGACCATAAAAGGCGACCGATCCTGCCCCTCCGTCGCTAATGAGCCGCGTCTGTTTATGCGATTTGCGATTCGACTACCGGATCCTGGTGGTCCCGGTTCCATCGTTAATTGGAATTTATTAAAAAGCCACTTGATTCAAGCGCATTCGAAGAAACGCCGCTCGAAACAAGCGCGCGGTTCGTTTCCCGGGCCGGCCGCATAACGAATTACGATTAATATCGTCGGTCAATTACCGAGCCGTTCCGTTCCGTTCCTCTCGATCGAAACGACGTTTACGAGAGGCACGGAAGGAGAAAGCATCGGCGGATTCGAGGAGAAACGGATTCGGAGATGAAGGACCATGGGAGCCAGCGGTCTGGAATTAAAGCGTACCACCCAGTGACGCCCTGGACCACCTAGGGGTCGACAGGGGCGTTCGTTCGAGGCGTCCTTGATACGCCCCTGCGCGTGCTGTAAGAACTTCCCCGGTAGCTCCGCACACGTTATTCACTCGTGGATAAAGATTGCACCGTGGAGGGCACATGTACCAGCCAGATTCGGAATTATGCTCGCAAAGGCGAGGGCGTGCCCTTGGACAGCCCCCGAAATTCAACGCACCGCGATCCCGCGGAGAATCAACGTTTCTCTCTTTTTCTCTCTCGCTCTCGCTGTCCCTCGTGCTCTCCTTCTGCCTCTCCGAATCGTTTGCTCCGAAAACTAAGTTGCCACCTCGTTCCGCTTTTCACCCTTTCCTTCCGCTCGTTGCGAAGCGATCCGATCGCGTGAGCTCGGAGATGTACGCGACCCGCGAGCGGTTGGCTTTCGGTTCGCTTTGACGAGCAACTGGCGCGTAGCAGCGGCCCAGATGACGACGCGCGTCTTTCTTCGCCGATGCAACGAGTTGAACGCGTCTCCGACATATGGAGGAGCGATCGTTCTTTGCGGTCTGTCGTCGTGACACGGGAAACCGAGACACCATGTGGTCGGAGCATTCGTTAACCCGGAACGCACCTTTCGATGGCCGCGCCGGTCCTCGGGTTTCCACGACGCGAGCACACGAGCCGAAACGTTCGAGATCGATGCATCTCCCCGGATGCGCAAACATTTGCGTCCGTAACGAAGATCGCTGACTCGGATCGTTTCTGGAAACGGTGCTGGCTCCTCGAGGAATTTTCCTTCGCCGACAAAAGCGGCGGAAAAGCGGCCGTAATAAGGGTAGAGTGGGCGGAGTTTCATCCAGCGTGGAAACCCGTGTGGAACTCGAAGGATTTCCCTTTGTTCCACCGACGTCGTTCGGCCAGAATGTGCTCGAGAAGAGGAACGAACGGCGCAATATTTCTTCGATTCGTTAGCCGGGGACTCGCTTGATCGAGAATAAATCACGGTCGGGTGGTCGAGACGCAGAAGGCAAATATACGGAGAGAAAGAATGACTTCCGGATAGGTGTGCGAGAGCGCGGATGCAGTCGATCGGCCATCGTGATGCGATTAATAAAGGAGCGGAGCCGAAAAAGGATTTGTCGCGTTCAATGAGAAACGGTCACCCAACGTACCGCGTGTCCTCGTAATCGGATCCCCGCGCCGCTGTATCTTGTATCGACGGACCATTCAGGCGCCGGTTCAGCTGCTTCCGGTGGGCGTTCACGTGAAAACGGGTTCGCGATTCTTTCAGCGAAACGCCGAACGGCCGGGCAACCCTCCGCTGCGGACGTCCTGCGCGGTCGGTACATGGCTGGATCGAAAAAAGAAGAAAGAAAAAAACAAGTAAAGAAGAGGTACAGAGAAAAAGGGAGAAGACGAGAAGCGGATTTTCGGCGCGGAAAGGGTGCCTCGCGCGAGCATATCTCATGGGCGTGCGACCTCCCGCCAATGGGGCACGCCGGGTGCTTCAGGGTGCCCCTGCGTCGAATTATCGTCCCAGGAGGTAGCCTTCCCTCTTCTCGTGGACGCCGCGATGATTGCTGGTGTCTCGAGTTTCCTCTCAGCACGTGCGACCGCCTGCCAACGTCCTGCCGTCGCATTCGCCGACTTATTGTCTCGGTTGTTTGCTCGGTTTACCGGGGACCCCGTTGCCACCTCGTACGCGCAATCCGGTGCTCCATCCTACACGATTTTTCTGGAAGTCGAGGAACGTTCGCCGACGAATCGCGAACAGCGGCCCTTCCGTTTCAACCGCGTCAATGGCAGCGTCGGAAACAATTTCACGGCCGCGATGAGTATCCACGCGCCGAAACTGCAATTGGCCGCAGTTTGAGGGCCGCGATTAATCTCGAGATTAAAGCGAGAAAGTTTGATGGGTGTAATTGATGCGGAGAGAGAAAGAAAAAGAAAGAGAGAGGCGGCGGAGGCCACGCGGAGAAGGCAAATAAGAATGGTAATTATTGTAATCTCGGCGCAGTGGGAGGACAGCTGGGAGGTCCTGCCGCTCTTCTCGCTTCACCCGTATCTAATATCGGACGCTACCGCGGAATTATCTTCTCAGGAGGTCCATTACTCTGATTTGCGTTGTTATTAAGTCGTCTATAATTGAGATTACGTCGTGAGCGCGAAAGGGTCGCCGTTGTCACGCCTCGCATCTGTTAAACGGACGTCCGGAAACTCTGTTTGCCCCGATCGAGACCGTTCACCGTGGAAACTTCTCGTTACGCAGCCAACGAGTCACGCGAGAAATCTATTTTATGACAGTTTGTTTATGCGGCGATCTCTTAGGCTGCAATTCCGCGCATTTGCCGGGCGATTGTGTATTTTCCAAGATATCGTCAAAACAGTTACACCCCGGCTATACCTTTCCTACCTTGTTATTTTCCTATTACGCGCACTTACATCGGGACGATATACACCGCGCTATCGTGAAAACGATGCGTCGGACGTAATCTTTATCGAACCATACCGAATCCCTGCAGCGTTGTTCGCGCATCGCCCATCTCGCTAGAAAATCACCCACCTCCTCGCAAGAATTTTGAAATGTTCGCCGGGCTGTTGCGTGCACAGTGGCGAATTTGAATTGATTTTGGCGAGGGCGACAAATGGATGGAGAAAACGCGCGGTTCGCGACTTATCGCGAACGAGTTTCGATACGTGCAAGAGGTGCGCGCGTCTCAGGTGAGCTGTCAGGTTGTTCAGGTATCGTCCTGCCCCGTGAACACCATTGGTCGAGAAAAGACCACGCCTGCTCACCTGCAACTAACGCATTTCATGGTGGGGGCAAGACTAACCTGACGCTGACGTCACCGAAGTCACGCTACCGCTGGCCCAGGTAAACGCTGCTCGGGGTCCGTGCCTCGTCCTGTGACACTTTTCTCTCATGCATCGATAAAGCGCGTGCACCGTTTCGACGTATCGAGACCGTGGCTGCGTTCGATTTCTCACGAGGGACGAGCAGAACGAAGGAGCAGTTTCTGTGCGTTTGCCGTGGAGGAAAATAACACGGCGGGGGGGTGGAGAGTGAGTCGGAATTAAAAGCAATGGCTGTTGATTCAGCGGAGGTTTCGTGGCGCGGAGGAGCGCGTGGAACCCTTAACGCGTATGAAAATTCATGAGCGCCCGAAGTCAAAGGCGGTTGATATCCATATTCAGAAAATGGCGTCGTTAACATTAAATGGGCACCATTATGCGCGGCTACCAACACACGGTCGGATCGCGAGTCGCGTGCATGTGCAATAAGCGTGCGAGCGAGCGAGTGAGCCGGTTACGAGTCCCAGGGGTGGTGGTGCACGGTGCACGGTGCACGGTGCTGGGTGCACGGTGCACGGAGCACGGCGTCTCCGAGGCGCACACCTCTCCACGACATTGCGGCTTGGCATGCGACGATAGAAGTCGCTCGGCCGCGCTATCATTTCGAGCCGTTCCATTCGAAAAGGGTGTGACTCGGCCTGTAATTTCAAAAAGGAAAACGAGAACCGATTACTTTGAGATTACCGCACAATACGACGCCATTAGCTCGCTTATCCTTTCACGGTGCGTGTGCCAGACCGCGTACGGTAATTATTTGCCATCGCCGCTGTCGTTTAGCCTAAATATCGAGCGCGGAGGCGATCTAGCCGTGCGTTGCTCGGCGATCGTTTGCTCAACAACCGCCCACAGCCGCCGTCTCGATCGCGCTGTTCGATTCCAATGTTGCGGTATTTTCGACGTTGATTGCGCTTTCCGGCGATTACGGCCGCCTTTGCCGCCGCGCCGCGCCGTTTTACCGCAGCTTCTGATCGACCAACGCCGACTTCGCGCTTTTAAAATCTCTCGGTCGAAAGTGTTTCAGCGGCGCGGAACTCGTTCGAGTCAATATTGACGCGGACGGAATCGAGATATTGGATGTTTCTGGCGGATTCGTGGAACGGGACCCAGTCCCTTTGCCCCTGGCGCAAAGTCGCTCTTTTACCCCCCTTCAATAGATTTGCCTTTACAGTCGGAGCCCCATTGTGGCATGTTCGATGGAGCAAATGCACATCGGCTGCTCTTCGACGGGGCCGCCGCACCGCGTCCATACGTAAGCTTCGCTGCTTCCTCGCACGTACGTGCACGCATCCGCGAATTTCTCTGTCTGCTACACGCGTCCGCTCTGCCACGCACCCCACGGGGTGCGCCTGTCTATTTACATATCAAAGTGACGCTCTCTCACACCCCATACCGATTCCGCGCGCCGAATCGCTACACCGGCTTCTGCACAAAATCCTTTCGGTCCCGACCATCGTCGTACCTCCGCAAACTATTCCGTGGTCCTTCGCGTTTTCACCGTACGACTCTCAAATCGTTTGTTTCCTCTTTCGAAAAGGGCTCGTGACTTTTCAGCGCGTTGATCGAAGAAGGGCAAATCAAGTGGCGATCGGATCGATGCGCAACGACGATATCCGGAGTCTGAACAGGGCAGGGATCGTATCGAAACCGTTCAATGGACGGTTATCGACGGAGGATCGAGCCAGTGACGGGTATGGGACGCTCAGCAGTCAATAACATCCATCATGGTCGTCACGAATTTGTCAACGGAGAGAGGCGAGAGGCGAGAGGCGATCGAGCGATTAGCTCGGGGGTGCCGGATTCATGGGTCCCCCTGCTTTTCCCACGTCGGAAGGGCGCACCGTCACAATAAACACCCCGTCTCCTTTGATTCACGGGCGGATCCGCTGGCAAAACTGATGTCGGCCTTCGCGCGTGCAACTTCGTCGACCCAAGCAGAGAGAGAGAGAGAGAGCGAGAGACGTTGAGCCATAGAAACTCGTTTAATTCGTTCGATCGCGAAAAACTATAGACTTCTCCGTGGAAGTTCGAACAGCAGAGACGTCGCTTCGACATCGAGGTTACGCGTGTCTCCGATTACAGCTTATTAGACGAGCTTTTCCGGCGTGGGGTTTTCCATTCCACGTTTTCTATAGAGCGGAAGAAAGAACGGTGTAGAATTGCATCGGGCTAATCCGACGAGCCGGCGCGCAGCGTTCGATTTCGGAGCAAAAAATCAGCCGCTCTGAAATTAGCTCGATCGAAACGAAACGCAGCACCTGTGCGGAGGACGAGGTCGTATCGAACGAAGGTCGCGCGATAGGCGAGGATCGCGTTAACGCAATTAACATCGCGTCGTTGGCGTCGAGTTCGGCAGATCGGCGATTAGATTTGGTCGCGTGGAAATCGGTCGCGCCGCGGCGGTGGCGGTGCGCGTGATCAGGGTTAATTAACGTTTTACGATGGCAGAGAAAAAGGAGCAGGGCGTAGTCTCGAGACAGCCTATGAGCCGAGTTTTTTCCGAATCGTAAACAGCAGTTTGCGGAAGCAGGTGTGCAGCCGTAACGCGGACGCGAATCGTGCAGGCCGTTCTATCGCGGGAAACGGCGCATCGTATCGCGTCGCGTCGCCGAGGCCGTTCGAAAGGAACGAGGTGGAAATCGCTGTTTTACGATCCCGCGAACGCGTTAAGCGCGATCGATAGAGCGATAAGCCCGTTATCGGATAAAACGCGAAGCGCACGGCATTGATTTATCGTATCGCCGAGACTCGCGGACCGGGCCGGGCGGCGCGTTAAAAGCGGCGCCACGGCGTGCAAGAAATCGGCGGAAGGGTTGTCCTTTCGCAACGATACGCAGCGCTCGCTGTACGAAACCAGTTTAACGGAGAATTCGACGGACTCCGGTGGAAGAAACGATACGCGTTTCGCTGTGAAATTTTTACGCGCGCCCTCGATCGCGGCGGATGATCTCGACGACCTGCCGCTTCGGGGTCAAGGTAGGCCTTCGCCAATAGGTTCCCGTCGATCGAACAGAGAAAATCAGCGGAACGACTTAATAAGGCACGATTGCGGGACGATTGCTTCACCCCGCCGCTGTGTGACGATTTGCATACACGATTATAGACCGCGGAAGGCTGCACGGAGCGGAGGAAAAAAAGGTTGAATTCCTTGGGAGAGGCAAGCCGAGGCGAAATGCCAAAAATGTAGCTATATCCGCCTGCATAGGCACCGGCGATTCTAGCTCCGTGCCATTACGCTCCTCGCTCTCTTCTCTGCCTTCCCTACCGTCCGCTTTCTCATCGCGAATTACGCCCGTTACGCATCGTTACGATTCACCGTCGGCGTTTACGTGGATCGGCGATCGGACGGATGGCGAGCGGCAAATTGATTCGCGATCGACCGAATGGTTCGCGTTGCGATTCCTCGCGAGCAAATGGACGCGTCGTGACCGCTCGCGCTACGGTTTTTCGGCGCCGATGCGCGAGCAGCGGCGAGCAGCGCCGAAGTAGAAGTAGAAGTAGAAGAGGAAGAAGCAGAAGATGAAGAAGAAAACGACGAACGTTCCCGTCGTTCCAGCGGATACGCGCATCACATGAATTAGAGTCGGTGGATGGGCTTTTATTAGATTCGCCAGTGGAGTAATAACGACTCGATAATTTGGTTGCGAGAGGGCATAATAACGACGACGCGGATGAGCGAGAAGGGAATCAGCGTGCGCGGAAAACAACCGACGAACCGCACAGTTCGCTGCGCTTCTGCGACAACGCGCGCGGCCGACTTTCCGCGCGGATCTCCGGCTGCGACGTTCGAACGTTTCGTCGAGACGCGTCTTCGGCCGGTGGTTGTTGATCGGGGCCCGGCCAAGGCGGCGTTCCTTGATGGCGAAATAATTGCGAAGCCTGAGTCAAGGGAGACCGCGAAATCGTGTGCGAGCGACCTCGATGAAATTTGCGTAAAAGCCAGAAGGAAGAGGGAATTTATCCGCGTTGGAGACCATCGGTCCGAGGAAGGCTGAACAGGGAGCACTAGTAACGAGCGAATCGCTTCTCAAATTCCTCGTGGCGGAGGGCGAAGCGAAGCAGAGGTCGATGATCAATTACGATCGAGAAACGTATACGGCGATTACCGTGTGCATCGCTCTCGGCAAATTTCAATTACCGTCCGCGGTTCTTTCGCTCCCGGACGAATTATCCGCTCGAGTCTCGACCATTTTCTGCGAGCCTCGATTCCTCGATATCTTCGTGATAAGCCGGAACTCTTCTCCCCTATCAAGAAAACATAGAAAAAGTCACCGATTAATACGACGGCGCGGTGGAAAAGGGACGCTCCGTTCGTTGGATGCCCGGTCGCTCGCCTATTTTATGCCCGGAGACCGGTTGCGTGATGGAAAATGATTACTCATAGTTGTGCAACGAGCGGCTAATCTATGCAAAACAGGAAAACGCAGGAACGATCGAGGCGAGATTCTCGGTTGGGGTATCGAAACGCGTATCCGCTCGGTCGGTAGAAGGTACGACGATCGCGGAGCCGAGCGGAGCGGCGGATGATCGTCGGGGCGCGTTGGCGTGGGTGGAAAGATCGGATTCTGTCACCCGAGAGGTGGCTCACGACGAGGCGGTCGGCAACATCAAAGACCGCGGGAACGATTCGTGCGGGTCCATCATAAGCTTTCGTGAGGCCTCGGATCGAGACGTGACGCGAGCGAAGCGATTTATTTGCCATCGCCGCTCCTCATTTCGCGCGACGTGCCCGACCGATTCCTCCTCGTCGTTCGTCCGCCTCTATCCTCTGACAACCGGCAACATTTTTTCACCCTCGATCGGCCGATTTCCTTCTACGTCCTCTCGCGCGCGACACCCGACCCCTGGAATCGATTCGTCGGAGGACACCGGTGGCACGTTTCGAGAACCTCCGGACAGGATTCGTTTATCGTGTCGCGTAATTGAAACGCGAAGGAGGACGTCGGCGTTTCTCCGGGAGGCCGGAGGTTGCCAGCCGATTCATCCGAACCGGCACGGTACTGTTCCAGCGTTCTCCGCCTATCCACGCGACTCTCCGAGGCACCCACGAGCACGAGCGAAGCCTGTAATTCGCCTGATGAGGCCGCTCGATCGCGACACTCGACGACAAAAATGTCTGCGCGAATCAAGGATGAAGGCTTGGCGAACGACCGCGACCAGAGAACAGCGTTGATAGACTTTCTTTCCGTTCACCTCCGCTGTAATTTCGCCCCCTTTCTCGTTGCAATTCGCTTCGATCGAAAAGCACGTTTTTCTTCACAAATTTCTTGGCCCGGTTTGCCACAAAATCAAGAGGTCTTGCTCTGCAGTATCTTCGGGGATGATTCGGCGAGCAGGTGCGGCTTTCGAGCGGTGCTGCCATCTCGCTGGTCCGAGTTCGAAGCGTGGCCACGGGATTCGGCTCGGCCAGCCGGAGAAAAGAAATTGGCTGCGCCGCCGCGCCGCGCCGCACCGTGGGTGCAATTGCTTTGGGAATGTTAATCGTCGGGAGGACCTGCCAGCCGGTGGTCCGAAAGCGTAATTTTCGTCCCGAGGATCCAACGCGCATTAAGGTCATCCGATTTTTGCGTGCCCCTCGATCGCTTCTTCCGCTCCTCGAACCGTCTTCTTCGTCTCGATCTCGTTACCTCACTTTTTACGATTCCTCTTGCGTCAGAGAACTCTTGCAGCACGCATGTTCGGACTGTCCGTGCAATGACGATCGTACAATACAAACTTTTTGAAAACGAATATAAAATTCTGAATATCGGTCCCTTGTCTCGAAACGACGAGCCACGCTCGTCACACGAAATATGAACCAATCGTTGCAAACGCGAGTTCCTTTCGTGTATCGATCGTTTAAACCCGCTGCTGCATCTTTGGTTTACTCGAGAACTTCGATAGTAAACCATATCACACGAAATAGTTCGAAAACACGCGACTCAAAGAGTCGAGGCAGTGGGTTAAACCGATTTTTTAGATCGAATCGCAAAGACGGTAGCGCGATTACGATCGGGAATACAGGCAGAGCAATGGCCACTTTTTCACAGGCTCGTTGCGTATCGTTCGGGCGCGTTAACGAGGATCGTTTTATCGACGATTAACCCTCAGCCCGACTGACCCCTGGGCCAGTGTTTGCGGCCCTCTTTCGGAAATTGGTTCGTCGTTCTTGCCAATTTCCGCAGATTGCTGTTCGCCACTCTCCTCCCTTCTTTCGATCTTTACCTCGGCCGCGCGCTTTTTTCTTCCTCGGCGATCTCTCAGCGTCGGCCTCTGCGTCGTTCGCTACAAATTGTGTAAATTTGCCGGCTAACTATTTATCTTTATGACTTGCCGAACGACGGGCCCGACGTTCATCCGGACCTCGGTCGAAACGCGCCGAAAATTTCCGCGGATCGCAGGATCTCGAACTCGTTCGAAACCATCCTCGTCGACTTTTCTTCTGGTCGAACGGTGAAACGTCGCTTCCGACAGACGTTTCGGGGCTGTTTCGGTGAAATTTTCGTCGAAACACGCGCGTGCGATCGCCGGGTCGATTCATTTCGAAGCTACTTATCTGCTCTCGGTTACAGCTTCCTTCCGTTTTCACTATCATTCACAAGCAGAGAGCGTGCGTCTTCGACACGTGACCGATTTGTCAGAAAGTTTGAACGATATCCGTGCGGCTCGACAATGGAGGAAGGGCGCGGCGAGTCGGGGAAAGATCCGGGGGGAGAGAGAGAGAGAGAGAGAGAGAGAGAGAGAGAGAGAGAGAGAGAGAGAGAGAGAGAGAATCGCGACACCCTAATCGCGATCCCTGCGGATGTATTAGCTTTACGGTCGCAGAAGGTACGGCGCGGTTGGGCCCGGAGCAAACAGGAAATAGCTCCCCGAGATCGGGGTTGGTTCCGAATGTCCAGTTTATCGCCGGCCATTTTCACGAGCGTCCACCTCGAGTGGCAGGCCTTGGGCAGTAGCGGCCACTTAGCCGCTCCCTAACGATGGAAACGAGTTCCCGAGGGTCCAACGAGCACCGGGGATTCGACCCTTCGACTTTGCCAATCGTTGCGTTTATTCCGACCGAGGAACACCATCTAGCCGGGGGAAAGGGGTGAGCTTCGAGGTCGTTCAACGGGAAGATTTTTGTGAAAAAATGCGATGGAAATTGAAACGATCGCGGTTGTACGGCGATCTACATTTTTCCATCGCTTCGTCTTCCGCTCGTTTCTCTCGCGATTCGCCTGCGACGCCTTTGGCGATCGCACCGGAGAAGCTCCAACGGGTCCATATTGGAACGAGAGGAACACATGGTGGCAAACAGCCCTTCTGTTTAGTTACACGCAGAACTCGGGCGAACGACGCGGCGGAGGGGTCCTCGAGTATCGGAACGAATGATATTTATCGACCGGGCAAATCCGAAGTCTACTCGAATCCCAAGGGTGGTCCTCGCGCGTCCGTGCCCCTCGATAAATAACACCCATCGAGTGGTCATAAAGTGAAAATAGCGCGGACGTTTATCCGGGAAGAAAACCGCGGGGAAAAATGTAAACGCATCGAGATCGCCTATGATTTTTTTACGACCGTGGAAAGACTTTCCCCGATCTCTCCGCCGATTCTCTCCGCTTCGAGAGGAGGCTGTTCGATTTTTATTTACGAGCAGCGCGGAGAGCTGGTTGCGGGAAGGAGGATGATCCTGAAAAGGCGCAACGCGACGAGAACGCGGCTCGATCCCTTTGCTTTCCCATGAATCGGATCCCCGACGGTTCTTTCTGAATGGACCGAAGGCGAGCCATCGGTGTCCTGGACGGCCGGATGAATGAACGGTCGCCCTTTTTCGATCCTTACGAGTCGCACAGGTTGCGCCCCGCCGAGAAACCCGCGTTCCTGCAGGTTGCTATATACAGTCTACACCTATCGACATTCGATACTAATTGCCCTTCTCCGCCCTTTATCCCACGAATCCCTTAAACTCGCGTCGCTTCTCCAGTGGAATGGGAACTCGAATCGATCCAGTCTTCGTTCCTCTTCCCTCGCCTCGAACTTTCAAAGCATCTCGCGACATTAATTGCCGGGATCGTGACTAGCGTATGAAAGGACCGTGATACGCACCTATGAGGCCTGCTTGAATGAACGTTGTTCGGTGCAGAGCAAGAAACGCGGTTACACGAAGGGGCTGAACCAAAGAGCTCTGTTAAACTCTCGGTAATGAATGCGACGCATTGGGAGTCCCTGCTGCGCGCGTAACTGCCCGGCGATCGTTGCTCATGCATAATCAGCTATTTTGCACACCTGAACGGCTCCTCCTTTTCTCAAAAAGAAAAGATCGACGTCTCCTCCGTCTTTGCGAGATTCATGAACGCGGTCGTTGCGAAGCATCGATCAAAGAACCGGGTTGTTCTAGTCCCGCGGGGCAATTATCGTCGCCGGTCCGTCATTAATGACGCAGGAACGGTACCGGATGCAACGGTACCTCCACGACCCGGTAAAAACTCGGACGCATCCGGGCTCGTGCTTCTCTCGCACCGTTTCCCGACCGCTTCGCCGCCGCGACGCTACAAAATTCGCTGGTTTTTGCGAGTTTCGAGCGACTCGACGATCGTTTGGGAGATGAGGCGACCGATAAAGCGCGCCGGTGGCCGCATCGAAATCGCGTTTCGGGGGATGCATGCTCCGACGTTGTTTGTTACGAGCGGGGTCGCGTGCAAAGAAGCATGCATTCGCCGATGATTTATCGTTCGTCGGATGAAGAAGTCGAGTGACAAGGCTCGAGGGCAAAGAAGGTGCGGGGAAAAGCTTGCGAGCCGCTCGTGGAAAGGTTGTACCGCGAGTCGCTCAAAGAAATCACGGCACGCGTTCATCTCCGCTCCGCTTCCGCCGTTAATTGCGTTCTGTACCCCAGCGCGACGGACAGATCCGGATCCGGTCGTCGAAGAGCGGAGGAAAGAATCGGTGGACGAGGGAAAGCGCGGTATCGCGATTCCTCTCCGTCGCGTCGAGGGCCAGCGAGAGTCGATCTCGTCGAGGACGGAAAAAAACGGACGAGGCGTTGATAAGCCCGCCATTTGCACTTCCAGAAACAATTATTCGGGATGGCTGTTCGCGCATTCCTCGGTGGCCCTGATGTATATATATCGGACGAAGCGCGGATATGCCATAAATACTCGGGCGAAGCAGTATATCTCTTTCGCGTTGGTCCACGCCCCGAGCACATGCTGTCGGAGACACCTCTTCTTCTGCAGCCGTCTTCTTCTTCTTGGGCCTCGACGAGGCCGTAAACCCCGTTCTCGGATCGCCAGAAATCCATCGGCTCGAACGGTTGTCCAACGAATTCTCCACGCCGTCGAGTCGTTTGACACCTGACCTCGACGCCGCGTCGCGCCGCGCCATGCCAAGCGTTTGTCTCCGCGTTACGCCCATCCCCATCCCCGTCCCCGGCGCCCGGAACGATCCTCGAACCCATCAACCTCGACCTCGATCGAACTCGAGAAAATCAACCGGCAAACTTTGAACGCGAACGCGCCGGGTTTAGGAAGGAAGCATGGTCGGTCGGTCGATCGGTTAATAAGGATGACGGGGGGCGCGCGTCGGTGGAATTCTTCGGAGGATCGTAAAGCACAGATGGAGCAGAAAGAAGGATCTCGCGACGGGCTCATAAAACACGCGAACCGTCGAGGGAAGTTCGTCGGTTGGGTGTGCGCGAGGCGTTACGCGGGTCCGACTTTATCGCCCGGTGAACTCGTAACTCTTCGCTCGCGGTTCTCCGCTCGCGTCGCGTCGCCTCGCGTCGCACCGCGCCGTCCTACCCCGTTTCCACGCATTTTTACGTGATTTCGGAGACGCCCGATCGGTTATTTTCGGAACCGACCGACCCGAAACTCCGTTACGTTGAACGCGCGATCGTATGGAGACCGTGGCCACCGGTTGCGAGTCGACGGACGATCCCGATGAAACGGCAATAAAACGCACAAACGGAGGGTCGGCAACGGAGCATCTCGCGCGGGATACGGTTTAGCAGCGTGAAAAGAGGCCGGCATTGTTCGACTACTCGAACGATTTCTCGTCTCGTGAATGGACCACGAAGCGGCTCTCCGTGGCTCGTTCGCAGCGAGGAATCAAAGAGACACGCAGGTTTTCCAGCTCGGTGTGAACGATCGGTCGTTCGGCCTGCCATTTGTCATCGTGCCGCATTATGGTGTCGCGCCTCGAAAATACCGCGGCCAAGAACGTCCTCTTCGAAGGGTGGAACGATCCGCGTCGAACATTGTTGCTCGGTTTCGCAGACCGATCCGGCTTGATTTATGCATTCGGTGTGGAACAGGGAGCGGTCGACAATGCGGCCGAAAAAGAAACCACGGAAATGTCATCGTCTATTTTGGGGTAAGCAGTTACCGGCCCCGAGGCCCCGAACATAAAGGCCGAGGTCGGAGCGTTCCGGGCCATCCGCGCCTCTCCGTTCGAGCATCTGCCAATATTTGTCATCCATTATCGTGTTGCCTTGTAAACAGCGCTTTATGATCCGCTTGTTAAACGTCGAGCAGCACGTGCAACCTACCGACACCGACGTTCGTCCTAGGATCTCTAACGTGGTTCGCTTCGTGCAACGGTGCGTCAACAAGACGATTCGCGCGTTACGTATCGCGAGCGCATCGTCCGCTCGTTGACGCCGATATCGAGGTTTTTGCGATCCCTTCGATATCGGCGAGCGGGATCGGCCGAGCGTCTCCCAAGGTGCTCTCGCGACGGATGCACGCGATATCGGTTAACGGAAGGAGAAGAGTGTCCGTGGAAGTATCTGCGGTTGCACGCGCTCGTGTGTTCTCGCTGCGTCGACCGGTCGCGCTATTATTCCTTCAGGCATATGTGGGACAGGCGTTCAAAGGAAACGCTTCCGAGGACATTGACGGGCCGACGAGAGCGCGTTTCTCCATCTGTTGCCATCGCTCCGGTCGCGTTGCCCTCCAGGAACTACAGTTACCTTATTGTCGGTCGTCGAACAAAAACCCTCTCGCAAGATGCCCGAGCAAAGGGAGAGGCACGGAGGCCGACCGTACGCGTATCGAAAACGTCGGCACGCGATATCGAAAGCGTATTGTCGACGCGAAATTACTCGCGGCTCTTGCTCCCGTCATCTGCAACCGATCGTCCCTCGACTTTTCTGCCTTTCACGAAACCTCGCTTCTTTGTTCCCTGCCCGGCTCTCGGAATCGTCCGCATTCGGATGTTCGCGTGGGATTCCCGAAGTCCGCGGAACTTTTGCAGAACGATCGAAGCTGCTTCCGCGACTTTCGATGTATCTTTTCCGGGTCGTTATTTATACGCGCGCGGAATGAGATATGCCGGGAACCACCCTGACCCACCTGGGGGCGGAATCGCCTCCGCCCCGGCCGCCCCCGGGCGTATTCGGGTCGCGCGTTGCACCGACTCGCATCATGCTTTGATGAGCTCGCGCCTGGTCGCGACGATACACGGTGTTCCCGGTTACGAGCACGCGGCCTGTCCATCGAGTAAAATATGAACCGGCCACAGCCGCGCACGAGGTCGCGGTCCTGCCGTCCCGACGCCCGGAGCTACGCATTTCCAATCCCTTGCATCAGGGTCGCGACCGCAGAGGAAAACGGACTGGGACGCGATAAACATAAAACATCGCGACCGGTTCGAGGCGCCGCTCTTCTCTTTGTCATCCTTTCCACGTCCTATTACTTGATCTATTTCTCTTCATTCGCTTCTCTGGATCTGCTTTTTTATTCCTTCCTTTCAATACTTTTGCTAATATACATTTAGTATATCTGTACATATAGGAATATAAAATCGCAGTCCAGGTAACATTGCGTCGCGCCGCACAGTGGTCCGGATCGAAGAATTCAGTGACATTTTATCAAAAAAGCAACTTTCACATATCGATATTTTCGGAATGTATACTACTTCCTAAATGTCCATCAGTCTCAAAAATGAAAATATTAATAGCGTTTAATAAAAGTTTTAAAGGAATCGACCACTTAAAGTCGGACGTTTTAAGAATGGTGTTTTTCGTCCGATAAAACTGCTTTCTTTCTTCTAGATGTCCTGATGCTCTTGTTTACTATTTTCATTCCGTTTTTTTCTTAAATAAAGATCATTCTTTCGTGATAAGAAATCATACCTTACATTAATAATTACAGTACAGAATATATTAAAAAAATAATGCTCAGAGTAATATAGAAAATTCTTAAAATTCTTTACAATTGACAAGGGATATCTTTTAAGGCTCAGAGAGTCCCGCATTTTAACAAATTGAAATATTTTCGGCACATCTTCCTCTACATAATCATACAGGAATCGTTTCCCCCCTTGTCCCACTGTTCAAATTATTACTGTTTAAAGCCATCAACGTTATAACGTTATACTTTCGGCTCAAATCGGTGGAACCGATGTAAAATTAATTAAAACGTTCCATATTATATTACAGGTAATTTCCTTTCCAATAATCTTGCAAATTTTTAATAGTATACGCAGAGCACTCCAAAATATTTTACAATTTATTACGGCTGGTGTTATATGACATCTTCTACGAGTATTTGCTCTCTGAATTAAATAGATTTTAAAAAGCAGGATTTCATGTAATATTAATTTAAAAAATCCATATCTTATTACAGGTTATTTCGTCCCCAAAATAGGCGTTGGAAAATTTCGGTAATATACACAGGACACGGCAAAATATTACGTAGAAAATTATGAATGGTACTATATGCCATCTTCCGTACACAAACTATTAATGCATGGAGCAGAAATAATACAACATGCATTGCTGCCAATAGGACAACTTTCTGAGGGGTCTCAGGCAACGCGTCATAAAGATTTTAAACGAATTAGAAGTAGAAATACGCGAAAATGTTCCAGAATAGCAACAAATGAAGACATATTATATCGACTTCTTTTAACATCAGATCCATATGTACTCAATATAAGAATAAAATCATGTACCAAAGAAATTAAGATATTAGATCCAGAAGCTCCAGAATTAATAATTAAATAATATGAAACAGAGCCGGATGAAAGGCGAAGCGAACGTGGCCTTTGCTTCAAGTTCAAAGTACGCGGTTAACTTAGCTTTAAAATATGCAGATGACTTAAACTCTGTTGAAATTTCGGAAGAAACAGGAAGTTTCAAGATGCAAACTATGTCAATAGTGCCAAAAGATACTACAGCTTCTAAGGAGGTTCTTTTAAAAATACTTTATGAATATGGATTAGTAGATTCCTATCAAAATTTGGAAGTGACATTGAGATTGTTGTATCAATTCTATTGCATCTAGAGAACGGAGTTTCAGCAAACTTAAGATCATCAAAAATTATTTACGTTCAATATTGGGACAGGGTAATGTAACAAATGTGGCAATAGTATCAATTGAACAAGCTTTGTCTAAAACTATCAATTACGACACAGTAATTGATGAATTTGCTTCACTTAAAGCAAGAAAAGTGCAATTTTAAATATTGGACCTATTAGAATTTAAAATTAGGAAATCAATGTTGTTTTTTTTAAGTTTAATAAATGTAATATTATCCTTTTTATATTGTTTTATTTGCTTAGTTATAAGAAAAACATTTACCAAATGGGGGCGGAAATTTGGGCTATTGCCTCAGGTGTTCAAAGCTCTAGAACCGGCTCTGATATGAACTATAAAATAATAATAATAACAACGTTAACAATTATAATACTAACGTAATTTTTTTTTTAACCTATCTGCATAACCTGACATTGCTACATTATCCAATCCAAATTTCATACCAATACATATCTCTTACGGTTTAACAGTTATATAAAAATACACTGAATTCTTGAATCCGGACCACTGTGCGCCGTTGCTTCGGCCGGGTCTTCTCGCATCCGGCGTACGCGTCTCGAACAATGAGCATAGGCGCGTAATGACCGGCCCCGTATTGTGTCTCCTCTCGCACGATCCCGTATGTCATACGCGCCTCGTCAGATGCGTGACCGCGCTCTCCTCGCCGAAACCGCCCTGCTCTCCCCTCTCCCTGCCTCTCACTCTTTCTCTCTATACGGCGTCCACAGAACCGTCGAATCGACTCGCTGAATGCACCTAGCTCGCACGTACATGAGCGCGTACGAATGCACGCGTGTGCAGCTTTATGGATACGAAACCTCTTACATGCCCACGGTTCAGAGGCGTGGTAGGTTCACTCCCAGGTGCGTCTCGTCCTGGGACATACAATGCCACGTAGGAAACGACACCATCGGACACGCCCCGATCTGCGTGCCCTGATATTCGCTCGTGTCGCGACCCGTCCCGAGCACCCCCTTTCCTCCGCCAGATGCTCCGATACCCCCGCTTCTGCTCGCATTCGCGCTCTCGCTAAAAAAACCGGCGAACGAACGTTTCTGCGATCCAGGGAGCGCGCAACGTCTTCGGAGCATGGCGTCCGAACGTTCGATGTCCGAAATCGAAAACGGTGGATTTCCAGGTGACCCAGTTTCCGAGCGTTTCCGTCCTCGGAGGGGTAAGGCGCGCGAGGTATATACGCGCGCGACGTCGTTGCTCCGGGACGGCTGGTTTCGCGTCGACGGCGGATGGGTTGCGGACGGTTTGTAGGAGCGGCCGAACGGGAAACAGATGCGTGGACAGTTGCGGTTTCACGCGGACGAATCCGCATATGCACGCGTATCGCGCGACCATTGAAGCTCGACCGCGGTCGATGAGAGAATTTCGGTAGAAAGGGCCGAGGAATAAAGGAAGCGAGAAAACGTGGCCCGGCCGATTGATACGCGTGTGCGACCGCAGACCGCTCGAGAATCAGACGGCATCCTCTGTTCAGCCGCGTCTGACCCAGTTCCATCGAGCCTCGGAATACCAAAAACGCGTACGCGCGCCGCTCTCGTTTCGCGACATCTTGGCACCGGTTTTATCGCGGAACGTGACGCGCCACCTCGCGAACGACCGCATCCACGGAATAAAAGAATTCTCTCGATTCGCGTATTGTTCGGGATTCGAACTCGAGCGTCGCGTGAAATGGAAAATAGGAGCCCCGGACAATAGCGTTATAATTGCGCGGTTCTTTGTCGCGCAAGCAGCGCGGATTTCTTCGTGCCCGCCTCTCTTCTGTTCCCGGCTCCAACAACTTTGCGGAATCGCGAAACTTTTTGACCTCGTTCGCCATCGATGGAAAGTTTGGCAGCCATTGTCGTCGAGCCAAGGCGACTTTTCCGCCGTGGAATCGCGAACGATTTTTCCTGGGAACTCGAGTCGGCCCGGACCTTCCTCGGGCGAACTTCCCTCGACTCCGCGTCTCCGGAGGCTCGATAAATTTCGCTGAAATACGAGCGCTCGGAGCGCTCCGAGTCGAGAGGAAAGTTCGGCGAGAAGAAGGAGGTCGCGAGAGCCGGCGCGCAGGGCACGACGCCGGGGAACGGACGACGCGTTTCGGCCAGGAAAAAGGAAAAAGGTTCGTATTTTCCCGCGGTGGGTTCCGGCGGGGGTATCCGTTGTCGGGAGCGCGGAATGAACGCGTGGAAGCGGGCGAGCGAATCGTTCACGACATCCGAAGCATTGTAGCGCAACGTGTCATTCCGGTAATGCGGCGCAAGGTACGAGCGTAACAATGCCGCGCATATAGACGTTTAATTATCATAGAGTAATGCGTCTAATGACATACATTAGTCCGCGAGTCGCCATATGGGGACCCTTTTGTTCGCCACTATATACGGTATATAATAATAGTCGCTCACGGAAAGAGTTGTGCACGCGCATGCGTGGCGAGGAGACCAGCCTCCTCTTCCCTTCGCGGTTCTTTCCTTCCTCCCTTTCCCACCTTTTCCTCCCTCCCTTTCTTCTCTCTCTCTCACACACACACTCTTTCCGACCCTCCCCCTCTCTCTCTCCCTCTGTCTCAGATCGCGTCCTTATGCTACCGTGAATCATTCCGCGTGCGACTGCGTGCTACTGATTACCGTAATCAGTCCGTTCCTGTTCCGGTATATCGGCCGCTAATTATAATCATCGATTCGTCCGACGTCACTTCCTCGTTTTCGAGCTGACCGCTCGCGGAACTACGGCCAAACGGACCGAACGGAAAGGCTGTCATTCGTGCGGTAGCCTGCTCGCACGCAAAACCGAGTTTCCACCGTCCGTTGACCGTCCGCTGCGTCGCCCCCGATCCATCCTCGCACGCGAAACCATCCCTCCCGAGGACGCTTTCGAGGGATCTCGAGCTTCGCGCCACCGACAAAGCGTTCCGCGTCCTCTTCGGCTGTGACACGACCAGAAGCGACCACTAGTCCGACCGCACGAGCGCACTCCTCCGGTGCTCTCGAAAAGTCGAGCCAGTAAGTCTGAACCGAACGAAAGGATCCGACGGAAAAACTCAAAGGAATGCGCTGCGTGAATTCATCGAGACGTCGAGTGGCCGGCGATAATTCTCCCGTCCGTTACGAGCAATCTTTTCTCGCGTTCCTTCGAGTCGCCCTCGCTGCACGGCAAACGTTTTCGCACGGATCCCTTTGTTGGCCTTCCAGCCGTGCTTTCACGACACCGCGGATCACCGGTGGATCCGTGAACCACGAATAAATCTCGAGGGATCGCGGAAACGGTCCCGGAACGACATGGGACGGGAGCTGCGACGAATCGAAAGCGAACACGTACACGCCCGGATTCCCGCCCCTGGCTCATCCGACGATCGTACGAAAATCATTGCGATTTATCTCTATCCCGGGACTCTGCGAAAATGATCACTCTCGGGGAACTGTTTTGAGCCAACCGACCGGATTCGGGTGGATTTTTTAGGACTCCAACATGCGTTCCTTCGATCGGTGGTATCCCATTTAACGTCGAACATCAGAGGTCGGTTCAAGTTTGGATCGCGCGAAGCGGTGTTCATCGTTCCGACGCGCTCGGTGTTTCGTCTCCAGCATGAGATCAGGGAGAAGAATAATAAGCGGAATGTGGGTGCCGCCTCCGAAACAAAAGACAATCGAAAAAGATTCGATGCGGTTGCAGGCTGTAGACGGCCGAGTCGTGTGTCTCCGTTGCGAAACGCTAGGGTAGCGTTCTCGCGAATGATTACGTGGGATAAAGGCAAAGGCGGATATCGTGCAACGAGGGACGCAAAAGTTGACGGCGAGAACGGCCTGTCCCCCCGCCTCTGCAAATAAACCGGCAATTTTTTCGTGCTGAAATTGCGTAGGGAAAATCGAAGCGCATTTTCCACGAAGCGGGAAAGCACGTTGGAAATTACTGTGATTACGCGGCTGCAACTGCTCGACGTTCAATTTGCCGATTCGTTTTGGCAACAGCCTCGAGCGGATAATCGGACCTTCGTCGCGCGTACACTGTAACTGCCCGTGCATAACCCCGTGCCCTCGCTAAACGCACCGACTCGTAAGCCGCTCGTTTCCTCCTCGATGCTGAAACAAAGAAATATCGACGTTTCCTTTCGGGTGGTGCCGTCCCCCGGCCTCCTTGCGTTTATGCTATCGCGCTGCCTGCAATTGCGCCGGACTGCGCCAGCCTCGAATCCCTGACCGAGAGTTTAACGAGCGATCGATCCGCGAATGATAGACTTTTTAACCGGGCATCGGTCCGATTACCGGCAGCTGAAATTATCGCTCATCATCGAGGGTCTGGGCTGAGCACGAAACGAGGGCTTCCGCTCGAGCTCGAGCCGATCGGAGCTTGCTCGATTCGGGATACGCGGATCGGTCAAAGAAACTCCATCTCGTCTCGTCGGTGTCAGCGTCGATCTGCGGGCGATTCGATCGGTGACGGACACGGCGAGACCGTTTGCGTCGGCAGGCAGGCTCGTCTGTCGCATCGAGTTCGCCGGGGATCGCGAAAATGTTTTCTGACGTGATCACCGGGTCGCGAAATGCGCGGTGACGCGCGTTGATCGGCACGAAAATAAAAACAAAAGCGGCAGGTGGCGAAGCACAAAGGGGGGAACTGCTTTTAATTGCTGAACAATGAGTCCGCTGCGCGCCACACCTTCGCGCATTGTCTCGCGCTTTAGCAGATTACTTACGGCCGGTGATCGGAGTGAATGTCGGTGCCGACCAATGGAACCGCTCCGCGATCACCGGCCCGTGCGCTACCGGCAAATTATTCTTACCGAGAAAGCCTCTGCTCGGAACACCGCGCCGCCCGGACGGCCGGCCCTTCCACGAGATCCTTCCACGAGCCTCATTATCTTTCCGGAGGAATTTCAGTTCCAATTTCGAACGGGCGCGTTCGAAAAATGTTCCAAGGAATCCCCGCGAGATGCGTGTATCGCGAACGAGCGAACGCCTTGGCACAATCGGGCTCAACCGGCGGTAAAACACTCGACACGCATCGGTGAGCTCATTGATTTCTAATTAACGGTCGGACGGAAGAACAATCGCGATATAATTTCTCGTGTCCGGTAGAATAAAGCGGCGCGCGACAATACAAATTCCCCGTGGTCTCCCCGGAGAAGCGTGACAGGGGGGCGTACACCGTTTCAGAAATTCGTCTTTGGGCCTCCGCTCTTTCTCTTTCACGCGAAAATGCCAGATGTTTCGCATGTGGTCGGCGCAACGTGCAATGCCGTTGTTCCGCCTCTGTCACGCCGCGGCGCTCTGCCTTGTTCATACCAGCCCGCGAATTCGCTCCTTCGGACCGCGGCACGGTCGCCTAATCTTTTCTTTCTTTCTTCCTTCCTTCACGGGCCGAAGCGAGCACGACGGCGGCGAGGGTTTCGGAGTACGGGCGGTCGATCCAGGAAGCTCGGAATGAGCGGGAACGTTGCGCGTCTGGGCGAAATCGAGACGTCCGCGGACCTCTCGATTCGTTCCTCCGTAATTGTCGAATAACTGTGAAAACCGCGATCGAATGGTCTTCCGGTAAATGTCTTAGACGATCCTCGTAGCGGAGTCGGTGGTTTCCATGCAATTTTCCACGCGAGACTCCATCGGCTGTTTATCCGAGGCATCTTCGCGCTGCGTTGCGTGGCGCAACGGCGATGCCTCATTATACGGGACCGTTGTATCGGAATCGATCAGTCTTCTGGTGGGCGTACGCTCGACGAAGGAGGTCCTCGAGGTTGACGCGCTCGTCGACCCGGCAACGCGCAACGCCTCGGATTTATTCAATAACGACGATCGTTAAGGTCTGGGAGGGCCGTTCCGATGTTCTACGAAC
Source organism: Macropis europaea (assembly GCA_916610135.2). Taxonomy (NCBI): domain Eukaryota; kingdom Metazoa; phylum Arthropoda; class Insecta; order Hymenoptera; family Melittidae; genus Macropis; species Macropis europaea. The sequence continues at coordinate 27,894,290 of OU744344.1, forward strand.
GACACGCGCTCTTCTGCCTCTCTCCTGCCTTTCGACACCAACTACGCCCTGATTAACCATCGAACCTCTTTCGATATCCTTTCGAACCGTCGTAGCTCCTCTTTTCTTCGTTCATTAAGCCGTCGTTGAATCCCTGCGGCGGATTTAATTGGGAACTTTTCGTCGCTTTGAAACGACGAGGGTGGCTCGAAGGGTGGCGTGGGCGTCGGGCGGACAAATTGGTGGCCCGAGTTTCTTCCTCGGCTTTTCTAGCGGAGGGCCGCGCGAAATCGGAGCGACGGTTGCTCGCGTCCATTTGCCGCATCCGTTCGTCAGCCGGTGTTCGTTTTTTTTATCCGGTGCGGTGCCGTAACACGAGGAACAGCCACTCGCTCGTGGCGGGATAAAAATACGGGCCGAAGGGGTATTAGTCATGTCGGTGGGCCGTGGGGTAGCTCGAGCCTCGAGCTGTCTCTTTTTCGCGTACGCGTGTTAACTAGATCGCCAGGAAGCGAAGCCGCTAAATCACGCGGGATGCGAACAAACCCAGAACCGGGAGCGCGCACCGATTCTCGCACACCCTCCCAAACCCCTCTTCCTCTCCCGCTTCGTTTCTCGTTCTCTCCGAGCGTGCATGCGCATGTATGTGTGTGCGCGCGCGCGCGCGTGTGTTTCAGCTCGCGTGTGTCGCGTATATTGGAGCGCCGCCGCAGACGTATCAATTAACTCCGGAACTCGACGGCCATCTCGACTAATTTCCATCCATTCTCGACATACCTACTCGATGTGCCATGAAATTATCGAATGGCCGATAGCTGTGGCCCGCTACCGTACCCGACTGCCTGCCATTCTTTCCTGCCCATCCGCCACGCTCGGGAACGTCTGATTTTTGGAGCAGGAGTACCTTTTACGAGCCTCTCCCGTGATCGATACTCCACCGACTCGATTTTTTCCAGCTTCGCCTTCGAAACGGCACGCACCGCTCTCCTCCCGGCTGTGTTATTAACATTCAAAAGCGGCGCAGACATCCGTGTTCCATAAATACCTCGTACAGGTCTGTCATTACCCTTTACGTTTCCTGATTACCCTCCTCGCCGATACACTGTCACTGTCGGTCAAGTCGCGCGATCGCGTCCCTCTGCTCCGCTCGCGAAATTCGGCCGCCGGGAGTTCGAGCATCTCTCGAAACGCGTCGACAACGAGGCGTTGATCGACTTTCCGCGAAACGATCGTTCGACGGTCAAACCGGTCGCCTTCGTTCAGCGGAACAATTTACGAGCGTCCGTGCGAGTCGACCGGAAGTCGCGCGGTGCCCTTTGTTCGTCCGCTCCTTTTCTCGACCTCGGCTCCTCTCTCTCCTGCGTTCCAGGCCCGTTTATCGCATTTACATTCTCCGATCCTCGCCCACTCGTCGCCTTCAGATTATTGAATTAGATATACGCCGGAATTGAATTGATTTCTGACAGTCATCCCACGAGCCCGACTCGCTCGCTCACCACCGCCACCTCCAGACCTTTGGATCTCCATCCAGTCGTTCGTTCATACGTTGAATCTCTCTTCCGCGTTCACTCGATTCGGCAAAAATCGTTCGGTCGATTCGTCCGCGCAAAAGAGGATGTACCGGTTTCAACGGCGGGGACCGGCAAAAAACGTGTACCGTTGCCGGGACGAGTTTGACGTTAAATTTCCGGAGTTGACAGGCGACGATAAAACGATGTCGGTCGAGCGGCAGCTACAGAAATATGATGTAGCGATTTGAACGCGCCGCGAGACACCGAACCGGCTGCCTCTTCGGCCCGTTCTAAACATAGTCTTTTCGGAACACGCTTTTCCTCTTCCAATCTGTTTCTCCGTGCCGCTCGATTTCGGGACAGACAGCGCGATTCGATGGCGCGCGGCTGGCCGCTTCGAAACCGCACCGCACTGTACCGCACCGCGACGGTCGACGTCCGTTCCGAGATATCGATTTTTCATCGGGAGGTCGCGTATTCGATGCGAGATCGTGATTCGAGTTAACGAGGCTCCGCTGAAAACTCGATCGATCGAAGATGACTGGAGCGTGGCGCAAACAGGCTCGAACAATCGACCGTGAATCGGCAGCGGCGGGTAATTAGTTTCGGCGAGCCGTTTCAATCTGGCTAAACTGCCGTAACGAAGTTATTGTCGGACGATGTTGATTCACCGGCTTGGGTGGAGGAATATTGCGGCGTCACCGGCTCCCTTCGCGAGTGTCGTATGAACCAACCAGATACTTTAATGACCCTTAACGACGAGCAATTAGCTCGAATCGGACCGGGTTACGCTATCGGTCTTGCGTTACACCCGCGACCAACGTGCCCGCTGAACATCGTTACCGCGAAACACAAAAGATCGGGGTTGTTTGACCATTAAAATCTTTCTCGCCATCATCGATCGCCTCTCGCGTTCTTTGCTTCCACCGAACACCGGCCGCGTTTGCCCTCGGTCGATGCATCCATCCTGATCCCATCCTAAAGAACGTTGCGCACAGTTATCGCCATCATTTGTCGTTAAATTTTCGACGCGATCGTTTGGCAAAATACCCTTACCTTTCCTTCCTCGGGTCATCGCTCACGAGGTTAATCCTTTGGCTACTGACTGACAAAGCAATGGACAAATTCTGGATATTTTTACGAGGAATGGTTTATTACTTTTACGATGAAAACTGCTATTGTACATCTAATTCTGCGACAGAGCTCTGCGTAGACAGGTATAGTTCTGCGTCTGGGCGAGCCGTAGCCAAAGGGGTAATCGGATAGTTGGATGGGAGAGACTTCCTGGGACAGTTCCACTTTGCTATCAAGCCCCTTTCTAGTTGGTCGTAGGTACTTGTTTGCAACCGTGTCTAACTCTAACGGAAATAAAGCTGAAACTGCGCAAAAGCTAGCAACTTTTCGATAAACCAGGCCTCTCGACGCACGCTCCATCGGGACCTCTTAGCCGCCTCTGATTTGCCGATGATTTACGCGAGATCCGGCTGACTTTTCGAGGGTGACCCGGTGGAGAGGTTGTGGCTGGTCCTCGTTCGTCGAGGAAGGGAAGTTTAAAAGACACCGAAGTTCTTGTCTCGGTCGCGGCGCACTTTGGTAACAAGACTCGCGTGGCTTTTGGGCGAGCAGCGCGTGTTCGTGTTCGTGCCCGTGTCCGTGTAGTCGGTGTGCGAGCTCCATTCGAGAACGGAGGGAAGCGGTTCACGCATGTGTCTCTCGTAGCCTGGATAGATTGTGTCGTTAACCACATGCCCTGGTCTCGTTAGCCTCCTTTATTAGGTACCTCGTTCCGAGATCCCTAGACCAGCCTAATCTGTTCGCTCGTTACATGTCACCCGAGATTACCGGTCAGGATTTCCTGTTCGCAGGTACCGGTGCGTTCGCTCGACGTATCATGCAGCATTCTCGATTCATCGTTCCCAACTTCTCAATTCAATTTCGACGGGATTCATTTTCTTTTCTCGACCCGTCATCGTCCACCTTCCGTGAAGTCGACGCGGACGCGAAATAGAAATAGGTTTGATCGCGTTTATGAGTGTTTGACGCGACGAAGGACACGCAGCTTCCTCTTCCAGCTCAGCGGTGGGTAAAACGGCGGAGGCGGCGGCCGAGCTTTTGTTAACACGAAACCGTGCTGCTCTCGAAAAAAGGTCGAGTCGTTAGTTTCATGAGGTTTGTTAACAGACCTCGAAGGGTCTCGGAGATACTTATTGCCAGTCTTTCGTTCGCGTTCTCTTTCTAGCAGTCGCCGACGTCGGGTCCGGTGTGGAATTTCAAAGTACCACCCGTGTTCCATTCAAAGCTGCTGCTTCGTCGTACTCGCTCCCCTGCACGCGTTTCCTTTGTTTCAATCGCGCGTTTTCATTGTTTTTTATGCTCCGACTCTTTCAACGGGATATTTCACTCATTTGCATTTTTCTCTGCACAGATGCAGCAGACACCCGTGGCATACATCTTCGGAAACATCGGATACAGACGCGTCCACTTCCATTCGAGCCACCGACAGTGCCACCTTGTCGATATCATTTGCACCGGACCCTGACGGCTGTGCCCACAGCTTTGTCATCGTAACAGCTTCGAGGAGGCGAAGGCAGGACGAATTTTATCACCCTCTGCTTCGAGCGATCATCCACCCTGCATTAAAGGGTTAAGTTACGCGTTACCATTACTTTGTATCGTGTAGTCACTTCGTAATTATAAAGTATCGTTTATTGTGTAATGTTAGACGCACTCATCTTATGTATTAGAATTATTAATAATAAATAAAGCAGCATATTTCAGTGAAAAAACGTGTTCTTTATTTCAACAAATCCAGATCTCAACCGTAACTCCTACTCCTAATATCTCCTTTCTTAGCAATTAAACAAATATACCACAGCCTTACGACAATTCACAGAAACTTTAAAAAGTCTAAGAGTCTTGATCTTGGTGTGATTTCGCTTCGAAAATCCGAGAAAATTGAGTGGTGAAATTCCTGAAAATTACGTCACAAATCTAAACATTTGCGAAAATCGTGCCGCCTCCTCTGATATCATGTTTTCCTGATATAAAGTTTCGATTTTTGGCCAAAAATATGGACAAAATCCCGAAAAATCGAACTCGCGGACATTCCTGGAATCGTGACGTCATTTCTAGGATTCCGTGAATTTTGTGCCACCGACTTCGGTGTCGTGTTCTTCTGATACAAAGTTTCGATTCGACGAAATTTCACTTCGAAACTCCGAAAAGTCTGATTCTCAAAAATTCTTGATAGCATGACAACATTTCCAAGAATTCGCGAAATTTGTGCCACCTCCTTCGCTGTTACGTTCTGCTGATACCATCTTTCACTTTTGTGCCATTCTGTAATTCTTTTTCAATTCTATGATTCCGACGATGCTTGCCTTTACGATTTTTTGAACTTCAAATACACGAATTCTTTCTGCAGTTTATTTTTACCACCAATTTGTGCAAAGTGACAGGAATAAGGAGGAGCGGATCTTGTGGTCGTAATAGAAAGGAATACAGTTATTTGTTTAATGCTTAACTTTATTTAATAAAATGTACATTGTAAAATAATAGTAACTGTACAACACTGTCTTTACATCTTATGCATCAGAATTACGGTGCGGACGAATGTTTGCCTCCTGGCAGTGACGGGTTCGACGTATTCTGCGACAGAAATAACAAAATTATTGATATCTAAATTGTTTAATGTGAGACCTGGGTGCTTAAACGATTCAAGGGGGAGTCGATATAACACGAAAGAAAAGAAAATAATGTGAATAAAGGGAAATAAGCGGGAGACTTACCGTTGAAGCAGTGTTCCAAGGTACGCGATGCGTCCCTCCGGAGACAAATGATCGGACCGTCAAAATCTGCTTCCACTCGACGATGAAGCATGAAAAGCATCGTAACCGCGTTGTCTGAGAGTGGAAAGGGGGATGATCGGAAGCGTGCGTGTGCAGAAGGATGAAGCTAAACGACGATCGTGTGCGAGCGGAGGAGAAAATAGCGGTCTGGTCGGGTGACGGTCGTAAAGACGCGATGATCCGTGGGCAGAGAGGGTGGAGGAATGGTGGCTGGTACCGAGGGGGTCGCAAATTGAATAACAAACGTGCACCCTCGTTGGTTAAATCACCGAAAAACCCATCCTTGCGTCGCCAGACATTAACCGCACCCCCGCGAATCGCGAGGCTGCTTTGCATAACGATCTTATTCCGTAATCTCTGCCATATTGATCCGATTTACAGCGGGGACCGTTTATGGCTTCCGTTACGGCCTGTCGTCGTCAGACCGCTCAATTTTCCGCGCGCGCGGCTCACTTTTTCGAAGCGCCTCCATTTCGCGTTTTTACGGAACGATTACTCGCGGAGAGAGTTCGATTTAGCGCGTGTCCTCGGCTAATGGGTTGAGATCAAAAGCGAATTGCGCGGACGGTAGGGGTAATTAAATTGATCGAAGCCGGTGAAGCCGCGTGTCGCGTCCGTACGTCATTATTTAGGCATTAGCGGAGGAAGGCCGAGCCGAGCAGGGCCGGGCCGGGCCACGAAGAAGCGGTCGAGTCATCCTCGGTAATAACGTCGAGTGCTCGCCAGAAATAGGCCAACAGGAGTACGTCGAGCGGAGCAGATAAAAACCCCTTTCGGGTTAATCAAGGTAAGCAGATCGCCGGAAAAAAGAGAAGCTCGCGGAACCTTCGTTCCGTTCGCGGACCGACAAAGGCAGAAATCGCTGGCTAACGATTTTAATGCAAATCGGCCCGCGCGACCCCGAAGAAATTAGCCTCGACGATCCGTCCGAGCGATATCGAAGCTTCTCCGAGAAACGGAGGAGACAGGGGCCGTTATCCTCGCGGAAGATCGCGATCCGTCGTACGAGAGGTGGAGGATCCTATTTCGGAAAAGGGGTGAACACGACTTACTTTCGATCGCGGTCGGTCGGAGGTTTTCGCGGCGCGTTCTGGGACGGGAAAAAGCGACGCCGAACGTTGGTGGAACGTCTTTCAGATTGAATTTCCAAGGAGAGCGGCAGTTGTGGGAGCAGGGGGCCGAGCTAGGGGGCGATAGACTAGTTCGGTGGAGAACACGATCACGAACAGAATCATCCAGGCAAATGGTTACTCACAAAAGCATCGTTTATTTTTCTCTTTATCTCTTTTAAAATGAATTTATAATCTTTATAATAATACATCAATAATAATTATCAATAATTAATAATAATAATAATTAATAATTAATTAATAATTAATTCATTCGTAATAATAATTAATCGATAATATCGTGATATCTGAGGATCGATTCGCGGGATCAGGTCCGAACACCAAGTTCCAAACGCGATCGCATACGGCGGGGGAGACGATCGAAATCGATTCGGGGTGTCGCGCGCACGACCGACAACGCCGTTTGGAACCTGCTCGGAGAGAAATCTCGATCCTGTATCTCGAACCGGCGCGAGCGTCGTCGCGTTTGTTCGACCGTTCTTCCGATTGAACGATGCGATCGCACGCGCTCCCGCTCGCGCGCGCGCGCGTCTCCTTTCTACACGTGTATTTGTTGCGTGGGTGTCTCTACGTGTCATCTTAGTGTATGGTACAGCGCGACAGTGCGTCTATATAGAATTCTTTACAACATTACACCGCTCAATTAATATATAATATCTTTCTCACGCGCTATGTATAGTATTTACAAGTAACAAGGTCGGAGGCCGCGGAGAGACTCGAACCGCCGACGGGGGCCGAGAGGAAAGGGGATCGACGCCTCGAACGTCGCTGCTCCTCACCGAGATCGCGCGTCTCCGAAAGGGGTATACTCGGTGGAATGGATACAGCGAGACGGCAAACGGAGATTCCGTTTTCATTTGTCGGCTCATTCAGCAGGACGCCACGCTCGTTCCAGCGAGTATACGCGAAGCGAATCGATGTCGAAAGGAAGGTGCCGCGATCGCAAAGGGTTCCGGGGGACGTTCGAGGCTCCCGGAGCAGGAAGAATAGGGTCGACCTAGAGACTATGTACAGGCGCGGGGGACGAGGGTGAGGGAGTCTGCGCGGTCCCCGGCGTGCCAGGATTCTGTTGCACGGAATAGGAGTTGGCGTGACGCGAGTGCTGCTGATGGTGATGATGTTGATGATGATGGGGGCCGGGTTGGAGCGGGTGATGCTGTATGGACTGGGACTGGTGGTGGTTTTGGACGAGGTTCAGGTTGAGGGGGTAGGATAGGGGGGAGCCCAGGGCCGCTGGAGCGGCGGCTCCGGGCCCCACCGGGCTCAGTGCATGGTCATCGGCGCGTGCGGGTGCGCTGCCGCCACGGAGGTTGCGTGATGATGAGGATGGTGCATTAGAGGCGGGAGATGCGGGTGGTGGGGATGGTGTGGGGTCAGAGGCGGCGGGGTCATCTGCATTGGGGTCATGGGTGTTGTCGGCTGATGGCCTAGACTGGAGGTGGTGGTGGTCTGGGACGCGGTGTTGTTGGTGTCCTGGCCCGCCGCCACCGCCGCCGCCGCTGCCGCCGCCGCCGCCAGCTGAGGTTGGGCCTGCTGCTGCGTTTGCTGCTGCGGCTGCGGCTGCGGCGGCGGCGGCGGCGGCACCGAGCTGGAAGTGGGACTCTGCTGACTCCCGTTGTCCTCGCTGTCGGAGCAGGACTCGGCCGACGAGCTCCCCGCTCCCCCCTTGGCCTTGCTGCCGCTGCTGCTGGTGCTGCTGTGGGTCTTGACGTGCTTCGCGAGATGGTCGCTGCGCATGAACCGCTTGTTGCAGACCGGGCAGGCGAATCTCTTTTCGCCGGTGTGGGTTCGAAGGTGCCGCTGCAACTCATCCGAACGTGTGAACCGCTTGCCACAGAAAAGCCAGTTGCAAACAAACGGTCGCTCACCAGTGTGCCACCGTAAGTGGGCCTTCAGATGTGAGGTTTTCCCGTAGACCTTACCGCAGCCGGGTATGTGACAGCTGTGGATGTTCTTCTTCCTGAGGTGTACTCCGGCCGGGCCGAGTCTCTCGGCCTCTTGACAGTTCGGACAATCGCAGGTGGCGCGTCCGGTGTATCGTCTCTGGGAGCGGGGCGAGGGGGCTTGGCTGACGGGGCCGCCGACGGAGACGCCAACGCCAACGCCGACGCCGACGCCGACACCGCCGGCGGAGCCCTGAGGGCTGCCCGCCCCGGCAGCACTCGCGGTCGCGGCCGCGTGATGGTGCAGCCCGAAGCCGGGTGGCCCTCCGGGCAGCATCGATTTGTACGTGTCTTGGAGGAGATTGTGACCGGCGGTGGTCGCGGTGGTCAACAGATGATTGCCAGCGAGGGCGAGGCTGGTCGAGTAGTCGGCGGAGTAGTTGGCCATTTGTGCGGCGTGGACGCCGACGCCGACGGTGCTGCTCACGTCCAGCCAGCCGCCGGCGGTTGCGGCCCCGTGCACGTCCCACCAGCCGTCGCTCGCTTTGATTCCGCCGTGCGTTGCGCCGGGCATAGCGTTGAACGGCCACGACTCGTACGGGTGTCGCCCGTACACCGAGCCCAGCGTCGCTCCCTCGACCTTGCCGAGCAGGCTGCTCTGATGATGGTGCGGATCGCCGGCCGGCTGCGCGCTCGCCGTCCCCGGGAAGTACAGGTCGCCGCCATACTGCGGAGCCGTCGACGCGCAAGAAGTCACCGGCGCCCTAGCGTACCCTCCGCCTGTGCTCCCGGCGCTGCTCGTCGCCGTTGGCCTTTGACTCACGCCCGTCGTCGTGCATCCCCCGCCCCCACCACCTCCTCCGCCACCACCGCCGCTTCCGGTCGAGTGCTGCGGCGAACTTCCGCTGCTTTGCGGGCTCTTCTTCCACGGATGGAAACCCTTGCCGACCGCCGCGTCCGCCAGCGGCGGAGGACTCTTGTTGCTCAGCTTGTTGCACTGAGCCGCGAGCATTGCCAGCGGCGTTCCCCGTAAACCCGGATGGTCCTGAAACAAGAAAAACGAACAGAGAGATTACGAGTCTGTCGGGCGGTCGGTCGGTCGGTCGACCGGTCGGCCGACCGTTCGGTCGATCGGGCGCCTAGCCACGATTTTATTACCGGCGAAACGCGTTCTCGGAGCAGGTGTTACCTCGGAATTGCCGGCCCACCCCTCTTCCGATACGATTACGCAAGCCGATAATAACGAGTCTCGGCGGGCTTCGCGAATTAGGCGGCCGGCGCGTATATCGATCCGATGAAATCGCCTGGCCGATTGAGACGCTTTCTCAAGGTAACGCAGCTCGTAATATCGAAATCCGCCGCGCAGCGCCGCACCGGTGCGCCCATAATCGCGGCTAAATCGACCCAAAAAGAAACCCTACCCTCGGGCTCTATAATGACACTAAATTGCTGCTTCTATCCTAGAGCGGATCTCCGCGATCGCTTCGACGGAAGGAGATCGGGACAGCTTCGCGGAAACCGTTCACGGAGGGATCCTGCTGCGACCATGGTCATCCGGGAGAGGCTGGAAATACTATATCCGAGCAGTCGCCCCCCTTCGCGGAGGACGCTGCGACGAATCTTCGAGGCAACACGGTGAGCCGCTCCCGAACCGTGACAAGTTTTTCCAACGAGCCGTGAACGCGGTCCCGCTATGCAAATGCTCGTGTCTCGGGGCGAAAGGCGAGGAGGTCGGTGGCTACCGAAAGGCCGGAGGCTGGGTAGGGTCCGGAGCGGATTCGGACGCAGAAAGGTAAAGGCAAAGGGTCCGCGGAAGCGGCAGGAAATTAAAGTCTGGCGGGCCGCGCAGCCATTAGCAGCCGGCGCCATCGAGGCGACACGCCCCCACGCGGTTCAACCTTGCACCGACACCGACCAAAGACAACGCACCCTTCGACGACGACGACGACAGAGACGGAGAAACGGAGACGAGGAGAACCCTACCGGGGATCCCTGGTCACCCCGTCCTGCGACTCCGGGCAAGGTTGCCAGGGTAATAACCACGCTCGCGGTCGTCGACGACGAATCTCGGGTCGTCCGAAACGCTTCCTGCGTTCGTTGGAATTTTCCTGCCAGCGATACCACACCGGGTGTACGATGCTTTCGTTTCTCAACACCGAAAATCTCCTGACCGATTCGAGCGGCGTATAAATTTCCCGGCCCCTGTCTCCTCGATGGTGTCGAGAGAGTTTCGATGAAAAAGGAAGGGTGCGTAAAAAGTTCCGGAAAGAGGGTGTTGGACACGATGGCCCTGGTTCCGAGTGGACGAATGGGAACGGGAAGGTGGCGGCGGTCGGTCGCCGCGGAAGGGGTGGAAGACAAAATCGTCCTTGGTGGGCAGGGTGAGAGCAAGGGGAGAGCAAGAGAGAGAGAGAGGGAGCGGGTGAGAGAGGGCGAAAACGGCAGAGGGAAAGAGGAGAGTATCTCTCTCGAGCGGTGTACGAGCCACGCCCTCTTCGAGCTTCGTGAGTGCAGGTTGTAGGCAGGCTACGTATTGATCCGGCGGAACGATATGACAGTGGCCCGCCGGAGACAACCGCGTCTCTCTCAATTAGCCTCCTCAGGCTTTGTTTCGAAGTTCAGGAGCGTGCACCGCTTCAGCCCTCTGCGCCCTGCGCTCTCCGAGAGAGGCGACGAGGCGGGCGATCGACCTCGAGCGGATCGTCCTGTCTCGCAGGACAGTCTCCGAGAAATAGGTTGAAGATGGTCGGGCATCCGGGCGGACGCCGCGGTTCCGGTAATCGGTCAACGAGAACGCGTTGATACGGTTATCGATCGGAGCGATATCGGACGGTGTGTAATTACAGACGCGGCGCGGAACGAAAAAGAGCTGCTATTGCGGCGGAGGCACGAGCTAGGCGCCTTCCAGTCGCCGATATACTCGACTCGCTTCTATATGTATACCTGTCCTCCCTCAATTACCGCGATTCTTTGCCAAGCAATCCATGTTTTATGTACGCCAGGCACGCATATAGCCGAGTTTCCCTAGCGTTGGCCGCGTTTAACGTAGAAATAGATCGAGGAAAGAGCGAACGAGCTGTCGCGAATGAGTCGTGTGGAATACGTATCGAGGTTCGAAAGCTCGACGAGCGTGAAAGAAAGGTTCGAAGCTTCGCGCCCTCTCCTGTCGGCACGGTTGAAAGAGACTCGTCGTGGGTTGGGCCCAGCTAGAATCCTTTGTTTTAACCGCGTGACGTCACGCCCATCCTAGCCAGCTACGACTAATAACGCCTCGGGCTGCGCCGCGCATAAATTAAAACCGGGGAGCATCGTTGTCCCGTTTCTTCTTCGACTCTCGACCAGCCACCTTCCGAGAACCTCCCGACCGAACGGATGCAGCTCGTAAAGAGCTCCAAAAACTCCTTAGTTTTTTACCACGGCAGAACAAACACTCGAGCGGCCGGACGAGAGTCGAAAGCGTGAAGCACGGCTAGAGAGGCCCGGAGCGCGTCCGGAGGTCTCGCGAATCTCTCGCTCGAGCTGACCGAGGATGCGCGTCGAAGCGGCCCGACGGCGCGTCGAATGAGATTCATCCGGGTCGATCCATCGATGCTCCCAACGAGACGAGACCGCTCGTGAGAACCGGACACCGTGAAAGCCGTGTCGCGACGCGTGAAAACGGACGCGAAACGAGCGAACGACCTCTTCGTTCGGCGCATGGGGCGGCGAAGAGCGTCGAGGACCGTTCGACGTTACCAGAAGGAGGGTAAAATCGAGCGAGGGTGGACGAACGAAAGCAAAGGGCACGGGTGTCGAAGCGAGCGGTAGGGCACGGCGCGGTCGGAGCACGCGACGCGATGCGATGCGATGCGAGGCGACAGCTGGACGCACGGAGGGTGCGAACCCGATAAACCGGAGGGTGTCGGTCTCTGCGGCGAACCGCATCCGACGTCTACACGTCGAGCTTCTCTGCCGGTGCACGCACGGAACGCGCCGCAAATAGAGTCCTCAGCGGCGGCGTGGCGCGAGTGGAAAGCTAGAGTTCCGGCTCGCGAGAGGATCCCGAAAAGGCGATTAAAGCGAGTATCGGTGCAAAAAGCGGAGGGCAGGTCGGGTCTCCTCTTTGTCCGGTAATAGAGCTCGAGGACGAAATTAGTCGGCGGTATTTTCTGGTTTCCGTGTAAAAAGCGAGGACGGTCGTTCCCGGGAGGCATTGACCGCCGCCGCCACCTGCCTCGAGCCGCTTCTGAACGGATCCACCTGCGTTCGCGACGAAGACCGCAGAAACCTTCCTTCCGACGTTTTTCCAAATCGCGCGAGATTTCGAGAGCGGCCGCGATTTTCGAGTTATCTCGTACCGGCCGCCGCGCGATATCCTCCTGCCCCGACGAACTCGTAAACCGTGCAATAAAGGCTTTTCGTTTCCCGGCTGCGTCGTATCCTCGCGCATAATTCCCTCCCAGCGAAAGGGCCACGCTTAATCTTAATATCGATCTGGTTCCTATAACCGGCGCCGGTTGTAAAAATAAGCTCTTCCGTAACAACTCGCCGCGCCAATAAAAACCGCCGCGAGAGATTAAATTAAGGTAGAACGTTAGCGCGCGCTAGCGAGCGCACGGATGCATACGCTCGCAAGATTTTCATATTTTCTGCTAATTGCTTTCCCCCCCCGCCGGGGGCCACCCTGGAAAAATGGCGGCCATCCAGCAGCACGAATGCGAGCTTCTCGTCGCGATACCGCCTCGCTTCTAATGCTAATTATTTGTTTATCGGCCTCCGCATGCAACCAGCCCGACACGCACCGGTTTCAAACGCCCTACCACCCGCTCGTTCGTTGTTTCTCCGGCCGTTTCTGCCTTTCCGATAGCGCGGCTGTATTATCGCGAGAATAAGGTGCTACCGAGATGATCGTTTCGCTTTCGATGGCATCCTCGAGGTCCAAGGCTCCGCCGTCAGCAGTTTCATAACGCTGTCCGTCTCTCTGCGCGTAAGTTTGCTCGCGCAAGGTGTTCGTGCGCCTGAACAATGGGCGTGGATATCAAAGTAAAAGAAGAAAAGCAGTCGGCTCCGTTAGAGCGAGCAACGGTTCTTCGGCTTCGAAAACGGAACGCGTTGCGACTTTTTAGTAACCGTGACCAAACGATCGGGCAGGGAGGAGCCGGAGACCGGTCGATGGAATCGTCCGAAACGAGTCGAACAGGAGAACGGTCGGACATTTGTCGGGAGAAAGATAGCGGTTTGGTGGCCGAGACGAAATGAATTTGTAAACTAGCACGCAACCGGCAGCGTGACAAGGGAGAAGGACCTTCTCCATCGGCCTCTCCGCGGTCGGACAAGATGGCGCGACTTTTCTTGCCGGTCGGTGTTCTCTTTTAATCTCGAGGCCGTCGGTGTTCAGACAAATGGATTTTTAAGTCGGTGGCGTGGCGGTGGCGACGGAATTTCGCGGTGCCGTGCCGGACGTTCCGCGACGAACGAAATTCCCATGATCGCGTCGAGTCTGGTTCGGCAAATTCGAATCAGAGACGGCGCCATCGTAGACGCAACGGCGGCGTTTCGCGGCTATTGGGAAACGCGAGACGGAGAGGAGACGGTGGGACACGAATAGAGGAGCTTTCGCTGGAACACGGGATTAATAATTTTATTCATGAGTAACCGAGGCTGCACCGCGACGGAGCCTCCGTTAGTTCCCACCAAACGGCAGCTACCTGTTATCCTCCCTTCTAAATTATGTTTTTTAATTAAATCCATCGTGAGAGAGCGACTCGCCTATCTCTTTTTCGCCCTTCGTCCGGTCCATCTATCCTCTCCTCTCCTCTCCACCGGACTCTGACCGCCGCGTTGCGAAAGGTCCGATCGTATATCCGAAAAAGTCTACCTCGTGGCCCGGGGCCAAAACAGGGAGCTGGCCAAATTTATTCGGCTATCGAGGCACCGGAGGGAACGGAACGGACGCTGCCGCTTCTTCTTCTCCTTCTTCTGCGTCCTCATCTTTTTGCTCTTCCGCTCCGCCACCGCTCCGGCACTGAGTTTTTTGGCCCCGATAGACCCTCGACAAATTTCAAATTGCCCTTGGACCTAATGATTTCCGGGTATAGGATAGGGCGACCGCGCGATGCTTCGAGCCGCGACAACGCCTATGGACCGACCGCGCTACCAATTCATTAGCACTCGTAAATCTGTCGCGGGCGACAGCCTCGAATATTAACAGGGCATTATCGGTTGGTTCTAACTCGTGGCCAGTTAGCGCGATTTGCCCTCTGGCCCAACGAACCGACGCGCGTTACTTACGACCCGAAGCTCGGCTACTCGGTCAGCCGAAGGAGTTCGAGAGAAGCCGAGAGTCGAGGCTCTCGCGCTGACAGCGACCGGTCGCTTCGGCCGAACGAATCGGCGCCGGCGTTCCTTGCCGAGGGGAAACGAAAACGATCGCACTAAACGTCATCCAAAGTGCGAGAAGGACCGACGCCCCGTCGTTCCTGGACGCCGGCTGCCTTTGCAACCGGGATCCGGTTCGAAACGTGTCGCTGAGGACAACTTCTGCGAGTATTATGCGTGTCAACTATTTTCAGGCTACCAGGGGAGGCGTCGCACGATTCGGATAATCAGCCTCGGATCTCGTTGGACGAGTTCATCGGGAAACGTGCTCGGAAGTTCGTTACGATTGGACCTCCAACAGGCAATTTGGAGAAGTTTCACGGCAAAAATGGGATCCCGTTTTTCAGAGGCCGCGTCTTCATTAGGATAATCAAGCCGGCGTAAATCTTAGGAGAGCGCGTGCTTCTGGAATATCTCGGGACGGAAGCGGCTGCATTTGCATCGAGAAATTTACAGGTTCATAAAATCCTGCAGCCAATTAGCCGCCGAGCGTCCGATCTATCGGCCGGCTAGTTTCTTCGCTCCCTTCGTGAACGCACTGATTTAGAAAAGTTGAGCTCCCTTCACTGCTTTTAAACCGCTTCGCAGCACCGACGACTCCGTCATTCCGCGACGGTGTCCCGCCCTTTCCTCGAAATACCGGAGAATTCGAATTTCTCACGATTTCGTCTCCGCCGTGAAAACCGTTTCACGAAGACTAACGGAAACGTTTGGACCGACGAGAGCTCTTAAAATTTTCGCACTCGGCTAACTTTCGCAGCATTTAACGGCTGTCGCCGTGCACTCGGAGCGTCTCGAACGAGCGTTGCGTAAGCGGCGGTCGTCCCGAAGGACGGTCGCGGACATAAAATTGCACATTTGCAGAAAAGGCAACCGGCTCCCGTATTCAATTAAACGAATGTTACGAGGGTAGTAAAAGTCGGGTCCGCTGAGTTTTTTCTTCGATGCCGAGCCGACTCGTTTTCCAACGAGACCGAAGATACTCTCGGACCAACGGCCGACCGCGCCGGGACTTCTTAAGCCTCCGCTCGAAGGAATCGACGAGAGAATCAGCTATTCGCGTGGCGATCAGGGGAGTGATTTGTGCCCCTTGAGTCCATAACGCTCCGAACGGAGAAAAGAAGAAGAAGAGGAGGAGGGTGGAGGGTCGGTGTTAATGTTCGTCGAAGCCTAGGATCGAGTTTAATCGTCGCGGAGAGGACATCTCGTGGAAGCCGACCGGCCATATTTCAAACGGGATCCTCTCGAACGACAATATTTTCCGCGCCATTTGTCGGTGGATGTTTCGCGGCCGCGTCAGGGGCGGGACTCGAGCGTGTCTTTATTGTTCAGCCAGGTAGATCGTTCGATATATTATTCGCCTCCTAGATCAGCCTGCCGAAAGCGTCCCAGTAAATTCGACGTTTTATTGGCTGCGCTGCCACGGTGGTCCCGGTCGGCGGCTTTCTTTCAATTACGAAACTTTAAGTAAATAGCGTTGCCGCGGACCCGGAATCGTAAGGCGATAAATTAACCGAGTATTAGCATTTAAACGATCCACCGGTTCACCCTGAAGCTCGATCGTCCGCGCGGGAGCTTTACCGATCGAACGTCCTGCGAGAGATCGGGAACGATGGGTGTCGACGGAGCGACGCGACATCTGCTCCCGATCGCCCGCTGATGGATGAACCTTTTCAGCGACGAGTCGTCGAAAAGAGCGTAGCTTTTTGACGCCTGTCGCCTCCTCGACGACGTCCGGGCCTTCGAGCTTCGAAATCGATCGCCTCGGCGCTCCGGTGACTCGGTTCATGAAAATTTGACGCGAGCGATCGAGACGCGGTGGATTCGGCTTGGCCAACCATCTACGCAATGTTCGTAGACGATCGCGGAGAAGAAACTTCCGCGGCTGGCGATTCGTTCCGGATTTCGACTTACGGCCGGCCGATCAAACCCGAGATCGCGGCGTTTTCCTGCCGGAGACCGACCACACACGCCAGCCAGTCTCACCTGCGCGATCGATGTTATTTATTCGTGAAACAACCGGTGATACGGGCGGAAGGCCGCTAGAGGCGGACGTAATTTAGCGGCGGCAGCATTTTACGAGACGCAAACGGGGCTGCGAAGGGAACGGTACCTCGCGAAATTCGCAAACGAGCGAGCTGATAAATTTACACCGAGCGGCATACTTCTAACGACCGAAGTGCTCCTTTTACGAGGGAGGCTTACATTGAGACCAAGATACCGTCCGATACGCGGCAGTTCGTCGCTCGTAATTACGCCGGGAATCGTCGGCGGAGAGGCCGCTGCACCTGCGAATGTTTACGTTCAATTAAACGCTCGTAAACACCTAACACACCGGCGAAATCTAAATGGAGGCAGCGCGGTTAACGGGGCGATACGCTGCTCGCTCGTTTATTTGGAAGTCAGGGACGCGGTGTTCTCGAGCCGAGAACACCTTCGTCGAAAGAAACTCGCGACCCAGATACCGGTGAAACCAGCCGATTTCTTTGCAATTCTCTGAGAAATAGACACAATGTTGCGTCGCGTGTCGACCACGAGCCTCGACATGCCCGAGCACCTGCCTCCTCGATCGCACGGCTAATCTTCTTCTATCTCGTCGCCGAAATCTTCCACTTTTGCTCGCGATTTAACGAGACGTCTCTGCCGAGATGCTTCGATCCGGCGTAAATTGCTTGTATTAAGGTAATAGCATTCTTTGACCGATTTCCTCGAATCGTTTACCGCCGTGCTCGTCGAAACCGCCGAGGGTTCGTTTCACGACGACAACCGTTGTCAACGGCGTCGAGGTGCTCCCGTTGCAACAAAATGGGCCCCTTCGTTATGAATAAATAAAGAACGAAAGACTTGCAAAGCGTATTGTCCGTGGCTCGCTCTCGTTTCCCCTTTATCCGCAACGAAGCCGGCGGCCGAGGTAATTTAGAAACCTCTGGCGTCCGCGTAATAGGCGCACCGAGTGTTGGCTGCGTCGACGAACTGCCACCGAATCACCTTTGGCAGACGGGTGGTGGCGATGAGAGCATCGAATCTGGTCCACGTGTTGCCATACCCCCATGCGAGAAGCGAAACGGTCCTGAGATCGCCCTTGCGAACGATTCGTCGAGCTGAATGATCCGGTCGCCACGTTAGACCGAGGGTGAAAAACGTCGGGTGGACCAGAACCGGAGTGCTTTTCCACCGAGCTGTTCAAAGGCCTGCGAGTTTTCCTCTTTCGAAACGCAGGACACCGAATGACTGCCGCCTATGGAGCCGTGCTCGATCGAACGCGTAAACGGAAAAAATCTTGTCCGCGTAAGAGAGCGTACGTCAGCTTTCTCCGGCTATGAATTACACGCGCGGCCAGCGATTACAGGTATTACGTGCATGTAGCGAGCGCAAACGAGCGTGGCCGGTTAGAAACCGCTAAAGAGGACCATGGAGACCGTTTAATTTCGCTCCCTCGCCACCAACGCGCGTGTTTCGAACTCGCCGCCTCAATTTTCGTACCGTTCGTGCGGAATTTTTCTACTCTGCCCGCTCCTCGAAACCGGTATCCTCGTCGGTCGAGATAATTTTCAGTCAAGACAGCCACGCTTTTCACGAATGATCCCGCTAACTCTCGCGGGACGAACGTTGTTCCGGCAGCGATGATTGACGGACGGCTCGAGCTGGAAGAACGTCAACGTCGATCAAACCCGCGGAGGAAACGGCGTCCTGCCGCTGATTGGGAAAGATTGCGAGATCGGTGAAAAGCGATAGGTCTGTTCTAAGTATCGTTCGAAAGGATGATCGCGGGTAAGGTGATGAGCACCAACCGGATCCCAGGCAAATTGGTTCGCGTGCGAGAGCTCGCGCGATTTATAGCTTCATCGTGCTTTCGTATCGTCGGTACGATCCGTGATATACGCAGGCGCGTGCATCCGCCATACCACGGCAAGCTTTTCCTCGCTGCACGTACCGAGATTATGCAAATCGCCACTGTTAACCCGAACCAAAGATTATAATAATTTTTCAGCTGTCATGTTTCGTTTGTAATGATCACGATTTCCCGGCCGATAGCGGGACTACGTGCCGCACGAACCTAGATGCTTTCCAGCTAAAACCCTCGACCGTTTCCACGGAACCGTGCACCCGTCTCTCCTTCGCGACCCGTCCGCTTATTAAAAAGAAGTTTCGCAGGATGAAAAGGCATGAAGGCGCGACAAAACTCCCGGGGACACGTGATCGATCCACGATCAAGATTTCCTTTCGTTTGCCGCCCGCGTGTCGCGTTTGTCTACCGTTTTCCATTTTCCGAATGTCCCTGAATTCTGAACGATTCTGCTATGTCGACGCCAGGCAGGAAGTTGAAAGTTGTTCTCGAGACGACCGATCGATGATTGATGTATTCGGTCGGGTGAAGTTGTTGAGTCGCATAATTTTAAATTAATACCAGAAGCGGCTACTGTTCCCAAAGTTCGAGTCAAAAGCGTATGTAGGTGCTCCTGAGTGCTCTTAATATCGCCTAGCATGTAATACCGCCTACCCGTAATATTTTGAAAAAAAGAAAGCGTTGACAGAAATCCGCAACTGACTGAAGTTGTAGGCAAACATGTATAAAGAAACATATTTTATTGACAACGTTACAAATAATGTCTTTTTTGTTTGAGACTAATTTGACATAAAAATGTCACCCATTACTTGTAAACGATTTGAAATTTAGTAGGCGATATTAGGTGCACTTACCCTATGTTTACGCGCTTGTTGTAACATCAACGTTACTTCGTACGATCGAATCGCTTGCAAAGTTTTCACGTAGATTCTAGCACTGCCTTTTGAGACAAACAACCGGTCGATTAAAGTATGTAAATTGTCCGCAACCTGTGTCTGCTGGAATAGTTAAAATTATTCCCCTCCGTTGCTGACACTGTGTATTCGAACAATCAACGTTATATGTGCTATAATCCCGCGATTAATTTGTATTTTCACGGAGCATCGTCCCCCGAGGATGAGCTCGGAGGAACGGTGAATTGAAAAACGAGGATCCGCTTGATTCGATCGACGAGGACGATGGGATCGGTTCATCGGATAGTCCGAATCCATTGAATCAGTCCATTAGAAGCGTATCTAACCCCTGGTGAAGGTAACCCTTAGAAACGGTTCTGTAGCGCGGATCCACCCTCGTTCACGAGGACACGAGAGATCGCTGCAACAGACTGTGACATATTAGGCTACCCCCCGAGGACATCATCCCCGTATAAGAGGCCCATAAAGAGGGTGACTCCGCTCTCGGATTTATTGTTTCGCGATTTAGTGGCGAAACGAGCCGTGGGAGCAACCGCGGTCACCCCATGCACCCTGTTCACCCCCGAGACGCTCGTAAATAAATTATCGTCCAGACGAAAACAAACCGCAGGGCCGAGACGCGTTCGAGTCGTGCAACGATCGTTAAAATCGAACGAACATGATCAGCGAACGAGGTGATCGTTCGCGCGCGCGGGACAGAGATAGAGAGAGAAAGAAAGAGAGATTGAGAGAGGGACGAGAGGCATCAAAGATCCAGTTTCTTAAAGAGAAAGGCGTTGCTTTTCGCCGGGATTTATGGTCATCTTTATTCCCATGAAACTTGGAAACCGTTTCCCCTCCATAAAAATTCATGGTCGTCGTAACAGCCTCTTCTCGAGCGAAGCGTGCTCGAGGAATTAGATTTTTCAAAGGCTTCGCGTTCGTCTCGTTCAGCCGGGCGCTGAGAAACGTGAATCACAAGCTGCTTGCTCGGTAGAAAATTTTCGACCAGCGGATCCGGTGTCGCGAAACTGTTGCTTCCTGGACGCCGTCTAACGACGCGTCCAATTTGTAAAACTAACGGCACAAACGCACGGGGGTCGTTGCGCAATATGCCGAGAGGATAATTCGTCCCCGTAGGGAAGGAACGCGACAGCGATACGAACGTAGCCACCGAAATGCAAATTATCCGCCCGCAAGGACGCGGGGAGAGTGAAACGCAGAAAATTGAGGCGATCTTGTTCGCCGTTCCGGTTTCACTTCGAACCAGATCGTTCGACCACCGCATTTCCTTCTTGCGCAAACCCGATCCCGGGTACACCCCTCGCGAAACTCTGCGTCGCGTATCGATTCTTCGGGGTTCGAGCGAATCGATCGACGAGATAATTCCTTGTTTATGACACTTCGCCGGCACATCTGAACGCGTGTCACGAAACACGTGATTCGAGTGAAAAAAATATTTTCATTCCGTTCGATATATGGGCCACGATGATCGGAAACAACGAACTTCGATCGATCGATGCGTGTTGATCGGACACAGGAACGTTTGCTCCATTCAGTGTTTATTCGAGAAGAAAAAAGTTTTGAATTGCAGTACA
Source organism: Macropis europaea (assembly GCA_916610135.2). Lineage (NCBI taxonomy): Eukaryota > Metazoa > Arthropoda > Insecta > Hymenoptera > Melittidae > Macropis > Macropis europaea. Next base: position 27,915,336 of record OU744344.1, read on the forward strand.
CGAATAAGTCAAATAAAAGTTTGATAAACAGTTCCAGGCGGAGTGTCAACGGCACGAACGCTGACCGTTCGAAGAATGTCGAGAGTATGAATGCCGGTCGATTCAATATCGATTCCGTGGCATTCCCGTGTAAACGTCCCTCGCAATTATCCCAAGCATCGCTCGAAACTCGTCGGTTCCTCTTCGGCTCGCGAGGCACACGCAACGCGATCCTTTGGAGCAACGTGGCAACCATATGCATCTGCCAAAGGGAAAATCTTCTCGTGCAGAGTATACCGGAAGTTTTTACGGGTCTTGGAAAGGGTCGTTGCTCCGTACTCGTCGTGAGAGGATACTTCGAGAAACGACTCCGTCTCGAACCCCGAACGGCTCTCGATTCGCTCGCTCACTAAAATATTTTATCAAATCTGCTTGTAACTAGCGGTTGTTGCGATCAATCTCGTAGCGGTAGACCCGCATCGTGTCTAATCGCTCTGTTTCATGTTTTATCGGCTTCCAGTGTCGAGTAATACGTAACAGGACACTTTCTTGACGCCTTCGAAACAGGTTGCAGCTTGGTCGAACGATAATCGAAGCGTAGAAAATTGTTTCCACGGCGATAGAGCGAGCCGGAGTGGCTGACAACGAGCGACTGTTGCGCTCGACGCAGAAAAAAAATCGCGTTTGATGGGACGTATAATGTGCAGTCGATAAATCATCGCGCTCGGGAAGCCAGCGTTTGGTATTTTGGTACCGACACCGTGGGGGGTTGGCACCCCTGCGGAGGATCCCCGCTGTTGCCACGCTTCTTTCTCTGCTGGCGGATCGCGAGATCGACGGGGTTCGATCGAGGTGTTTGCCGCGCGAAACAGAAGGACTCTTATTCTCGACGGTCCTCCGGTAATGGATGACGCTCGAGAATCGATGGAAAAAAAGTCTGACGAAAAAAAAAACAGCATAAAGAAAAAAGATATTCGTAGGAACCCGAGCATGCGTAAAAAGATCGTAATGACGGTAAGCGATCGGATCGAGTAATTTCGCGGCTGGAAAAGAACGTTGGATTATATTTAGCGGAGGAAAGTAGTCGGGTTAATAGAATCGAGTGGTTAATAATCGTCTTCCACTTTGCTCGAGTGGCGCGCGCGTTAAGGCCTCGAGGTGTTGACCAGATCGAGTATTGTTCATGTTTCCCATGATGGTCCGGTGAATGACGCTGGCCGCGATGATACGTCACGATAATGGCCGGTAATTCGACGTAGCATCTCTCGGGGCTCGTGCGCGCTCTACGAGGAATATTGTTTGCAACGACGGTGTGCTGCAGCACGGAGAGAGAAGTCTTGCCTTTTCAATTATCGGACCTTCCAGCGATAGGATGATGGTCGATGTACCGCGTACACGTATTCACGAGGACGCTAAACCCACACGCACCGATGTATCTCGCGAAATTGCAGCCTCTATCGCACGACATCGCTCGTACCTCCGTCGTCCCTCGCCTCTCGGATCTCACGGCGATACCCTGCCGGTTGTTCGATTCCTCGATTCTGCCGGGCTCGCGTTATTTCGAATATCTACGACACGGAATTCTGGCATTGCCGGGTACTGAATAATTCAGTCTAGACGAGACCAGGCTGAAATAACTACGGATGTAGTTATTTGAAATAATGCGATGCGCCGCGTGCAATACGAACACCGTGTACACAAGCTTTTCAATTATCGAACCTTCCACGATAACGACGACGACCGAGGATCTCGTACAAGCCGTACTCCCCAGCCGATACCATGAAATTGCATCTTCGACCGTTTAATGGAAACTGAGCGCGTAATGAGCATCCTGCGCCGAGTTCCTTCGGGAACTCGCTCATCGTTGCTGATCTTTCCCGTGGAAAACGTATCCAACCGAGTCTGCTGCGTCCAGGATTCGCTCTCCGACGTGAGAAGCACGACGGATTGTTCGATAGAAAAAAAAATGGTTGGTCGACGACAAAGGTTAGGCCAGCATCCAGGCGCTAGGAAACTGATCGATCATACGCGAAAACGGTTTTTCAAGACGCGAACATAGAGCGGCCATGTTGTCACCCCGAACATCTGCCGCTTTCGGACCCCGAATTGTCCCAACGAGTTTTCGAAAGGGTGTTTACATGTCGGGAGTTGCTCGACAAAAATAATTCATTAAGCCCCTGCGCCGAGTGCGGTGGGCGTGACAGCGATCGTAAGGGATTTTGTCATCGAGCGATACGCGACCAGCTCCCAGAACTGTCTGGTTAACTCGACGAAACTTTTTCGAACGAGGGGCGGAGACCTGTCGAACGCGCCCTTGATTTCTCTCCGGCTCGCCGGTGCGCGATGCGATGTTCGAGCGAAGAAAAACGTCCTGATGCAACGACGAGCGTTGCGGTCGCTCGAGAAAACGCGCTCGATCTTCCGGAAACTTCTTCTCAGAGGGGACAAATTAGGATGACATCCTCGCTGCATCCGGTGCTCCAGGTAAATCCTCTTAGGTCACATAAAAAGGCCCTGGCGAGCTTTTATCCCCCCTCGGCGTGACGAAGGACGTATCTTTGCGACAAACGCCCGTTCGCAGTCTATTGTTGTCCTTGAAAATGTCAACGGGGCGTCGCTTAAAAGGACACTTTTACCCTACGAATCGGATTATCGGATTACCAGCGTGGAAGTGAAGTGGAGCGAGATTTCGAGAATCCTCGAACGGTGAAGACCAAAATTTCTGACCACCAAATTTTAAAAGAGGATCGCCGATCGGCGCCGTTTCCTTCCATTGCGTAACATCTTCGCGAGACGTCGAAGCTGCACGGAAACACGGTAGCCTAGTTGGATCGTGGAAGGGTTATAAGCACCCGGAAAAACGAGTCCGGAGAATCGTTTCACCGGCGGGGGAAGCGACGGGCCGCGGAAAATTTCGTCTATGAATTAGTGACGAGAATTCAGACAACATTCCGTGCGCGTACGATCAATGTAGTGGGTATCGAAGTACCTAACGTCGATCGATCGTCGACGCGACACAGACGACGTAGTCGTCGCTCAGAATCGCTTATAGCTTGACGTATTTGCTGGCAGAAAGTTCTTCGGTTGTCTGATTAATTGATCAGCGGAATATGGAGCGTTACAGATGCCAACGGAGTCGGACGAGCGAGCGGAAACTCGGTGAAGTTTTCTTTCAAGAGTCTAAGGGTATGTTTATGTTGGAGCTGCGATATAAGCTGCTAAAAAACATCTTTCTTTGGTGTGTTTATAGTGGGGCTGTGATAATAGTACAGTTTCAGTAGTTTAAGGTTTCGCAAAGATGAACCATTTAAACATGAGTGATTCCGAAGAAGAATTATTATTATCTTCAAGTTCCGCAAAATAGTACATCGGAAAAAGTCTACGCAGTAAACGTAAATACTGTGTGCATTCTGTTAATGCTAAAATATATGAATTTGGAGAGTTTCATCATTTATATAATGACCTAAGGGAATATCCTCAAAAATTTAACAAATCTGTTATGGTGATTTGTATCTTTCTAATCCCATAAAGGAGATCGTCAATAAGGTTACGTATCAACGATGAGAACGGCGATAATAGCGAAGAAAAAGTATATAATATTTGGTTCTCGATGCTTGTATCGTCGGTCGTCTAGTAAGCGTAGGTCTGCTCGCTGCTTCAATGTAAACACTTCCATTGTAAAACAATAGAATGTATTTCTATGCTTCGCTCTCATCGCCGCTCTGATCGTTTATCGCAGCTGCAACATAAACGTACCCTAACACGACGAGATCGAACGAGGGCGCGGAAACGGGAATGACGGATGAGAACATCGAAGATGACAAAAGTATGAAAAAGAAAATTCTTGCGAAGCTCGTCCGTCCCCGTGATGAGGCTCGAGTGACGAGAGGAAGTAGGTATCGCGTTACCATCCCACGCATCCTGTCAAGTGGATCCTCCCGGTGTACAAAGAGGAGCAGACAAATAATTGGCTCCTTGGGTGCACAGGTAGGTGCAGAGGCCAGTCCCTTTGATCCCCGAGAACCTCGCGCAAGGACTATTATGCGAAGGATACTCGATACATCGGGTCGGGTGCTCGAGCCGGAGAAAAGGGAGCAACGGGAATAAATCGTTGGCAAGAGTGTCGAGATGGATGCGCGACGGCTCGAACGACACGCGGGGATCGCAGCCATGGACCGTCGAGAAAGTTTCGTTCGAAAAGCGTTCGGGTAGCGGCAAAAAGAGCAAGGTCGCGACAGGAAGAAGCCTTTAGGGTCGAGACTTTCCAGCGAGATTAATTTTCGGCACGACACACACGGGCAGGAAACTTTCCTGCTGACTTAATTAATACTCGTACGCGTCTCTTTTTCGACGCCACGGATTTAATTACTTTTTTACCGAGACTCGTAAATCATCTCGGCGAGGCCACGGCGTCCTTCTTGCCGAGTCATAAAATAAAAAGTTGAACACGTGTTGTGCCGGGGCACAAAAGCTGCCCGCGGACGTTCGTTTCGCCGCTCGAGAAACGCTTCGTCGAAGAGGTCCGAAGCGACGACCGCCGCTTCTGTCAAAACAGAACAGATCATCCGGGATGATCTGCCGGATTACAGGGCTGACGATGGTCAGGTAGTCTCGAGGATCCTTGCGCCGGGACAATATCAACCTGGGACTCGAAATGACAATGCGGACACGGAAGTGGACAGCATCTGCGCAACCACGCGCTGCTCTCTTCCGTGTTCGCTCGTCTTTGCTTATCGAAACGCGCGAAATCGAGTCGCGCGATCCATCAGCCGAGTGACTGGTAGATATTATTTTTGGAATGAAAAAGTATGAGATTATCGGACCGATCGCATCGGAGGCCAATGAACGAATAGTCAAAGTCACTCCGTCCCGACGGCTCTTTCTGGAACGTTGTTAATTTACTCTCCAGACAAGATCTTTGATTTTATCTTTCGGTCTGTGGAAGGTAAAGGTGACAAGAGGAACAGTAGCACCTGATCATCGAGATCGACCGTTCGTGCTCTACCTGGCCGGATTAAGATCCCTATCTGAAAGGAGGCTGAGCGATTGACCTTGCCTCGAGGAGATCAGAGGTTGACAGCTACCCCTGCCCCTGCAGTCAGGTCCGGATTTTAAAGGCCACGATCGCGGAACAAATCCGGCCATCGGCTCGCTCTCGACTTCTGCCTTCCCTCCCACCCCTGGAGGAAGACCTCGCCCGACGTTCTTCCTCGAAAGTTTCGCGCTCGAAAGTCGATGATAGATGATCGAGTCGACTCACCACATGTCCGTGAACCGGCGACTTGGCGATAGACTGTAGCTGCGGGTAAAGCTGACCAGCCGCGGCCGGTGTCATATCGGTCAACATCTCGTTGACTGTTCAGCGAACGGTCTCCGTTGGTCGTGGAATCCTGGTGGCTTTCGGGTCTGGTCCCGCGAATGGTATCCCTCGATGCGATGACAGTCGTCTGACAGAGTCTTTGACGGATGTGTACACTTCACTTGCGATCACAGGGTGAATCGCGAACGTGACCGATTCGAGTCGAGTCGAGTCGAGTCGAGGGTGGCCGTGGTTCAGAGAAATCGAATCGAGTCGACGGCCGCTGCCGTCGGCAGCGTGTAAAAAAGCGAGTAGCTCGTGGAAACCGGTTAACGTGGTTCCCGTTCTTCGCCCCGTGACAGACTGCCGGCAATCCGCTCGGCTTCGCCCCGACCAGACAGGGAATGGTAGTAGGGAATCGAGCAGGACTTTGGTCCCCGGGCAAAAAAGGGGCAGTGCCTCTTGGGCGGAACCAGGGGAGAACCAGTTCCGCCCCTGACCGCCTCCTCGCCTCTTCACTTTATTTATCCCCTCCGATTTCACTCCCACTCCACTCTCTTTCCTTTCCACCCCGACTCCTCTCCTCACCGTTCGCTCTTTTCTCTTCGTCCTTCCTTCGAGCACTGCTCCCCTCTCGGTCCTTCCCTCACGCTAATTTAACCGTGAAATGCGCGCGCAACCCTGAAGAGGAGGCACGCGTATCAAAGCGACTTTGGTGGTGCCCTCTCGACTCTCCTCCGCGTTTGTCCTTCCTCTTCCTTCCACCCTTTCTCGACTTTTGCCTCTTCCAGGCCCAGGCTTACGTGACCCCGAGTTGTCGTATTAGCTGCTTTCACGTAACGGTATGCCGCTATTTAAATATCGACAAGCCGATATCTGATACGGGAGAGTTCGTCGACCGACAGTGATTCATGTACGGACACAACCTCGAACCCTTCGAACTTTCATGGAAAATCATTTCGCTCTCGGGGTTATCTGCACGCTGATCGGTCTAAAAAACGTGCTCGGGCGTATCTTCTAGTTACAAGCATCTGCGAAAGGGTTTTCGAGGATGGTTCAGTGGCGTGCTGCGACCGGCGGCCGCCCGCTGCTGTCTGTCCACGCACATACTTCATTCCACTTGCACGGATTGCGCGCGTGCTCTACCGTCCTCTTCGACGAATCTGCTTCTTTCTGCACCGACTTTGTTAGCATAACACTAACCATCTATTCTACAGTGTTTATGTGTTGCTGATCGGTGATACGGGACCTACCTCTGGTTGCATGTAGGTTCCTTGACTAAATGATCATAGCAGTCGATGCTGGGTCACTTACAAAGAAGAAAAAGAACTTATACCGAGCCTGCACGAGTGGGGCATAAAAGATAACTTCCGAGAAGCAGCTGTCGAAAGGATCTCGGATGCTGAGCGATCGCGAGAGCTCGGATGTCGGTGGTCGCGTTGATGGCCAGCGACATTTGCTCGTCCTTGGATGCGGAGCATTATAACGCGGCTCGGGAGATTCATGCAAAGGGAGCACGCAAGAAGATCACCGACTCACGAGGGTCTAATGCGATTTTAATCGAGGAGTTTGAATTTCAAATGGAATCGAGAAAACGGACGGTCCATGGAACTCGAGCGTACGGGCAAGAGAGGTCGATCACGACCGCTATCCCCACTGGCGTGCTCGTTCGATATTTCCGACGACGAGACGCGCTCGATCTTGCGAAGCTTCTCGAAGCGCAGACGCTACGCCAGTGGCTGCGGACGGACGCGTCGGGTCGCATTAGGTCCTAATTTTCCATAATGGAAGAAGGCCGAGGCGCCACTGTGGCGAGGCGACCGTCTAATCGCGGTCCATTCATAACCGCTGTTCCTCCTCGTTCATCCTCCGAGTCGTTCGAGTCGAGTCGTGTCCGAGATTTCCGCGGCCAATTTACGCGTAATAACTCGCGACCGCATCAATTTGTTAATGCTCCACGACTTTCGTCCCGCGAACAGCGGCGTAGCATACCGTGCAACATCGAACCTTATCGTTTCTCGTCGAATGTTGGCTTTTTTCTTTTTGCAGGAACGAGGCTCGTTACTCGCACTGGCGATCGATGAAAGAGGCGAAAGGGAGCCATTATCGGTGATCCCCGCGCGACTCGACTGGACGATGATGCGTAGATCGCGTGCGATCTGGCCACAAAGGTGCGAACCAGGTGAGGGCCTGGTTCGCGTTATGGGAAGCGAGAAGAGGGATGTTTTACAATGAACCGGAGCAGAGTCGGGCGTGAACGTCCTTTGAAAGAGCAAACGGCATTGGATCGTGCAAATGAGGGTGCAGGAGGGTATCTTCTAGGGGTGGTTTTTGTATCTCTGATCGATGTTCCCTTCCCTCGCTGGCGTTTTAGATTTTTGGATAAAAAACGAGGCTGGTTATTTACGAGCGCGGTGCGTGCGTCGGTCACGCAGGGGCGACCGTTGAAAATGGAAACAGAAAAGAACGCCGCGTCGAAGAAAATTTGATGGAGAAGAGTCGATCGATTTCCTCGATAAGGATCGAGGTACGATATCGAGGCTACGAAATGACGGATCGATGATTGGCAGAGACGGGTAGGTAACGGGGTTGAAAGGGAAATGGGGCCCACGGGCCTGACGGGGGCGGATAATGACAGGGCGGCCTCGCGATGCTAAGATGGTCCGCACAGCTCGGCTTTTGCCTCTTATGCGGCCATGTGGCCATCGGGAGATGTTGATGGACTAATAATTACCAAGGAACCAGCTTCGCATATAGCGGCTGGGACCGTCGAAAATGAAGATTCACCGGGCCAGACTGGAACCAGAGGCCGAGCTCACCGGTAAGGTGCCTCGCTTCCACTTTAATAACCTCTGCGCGACCACTATCTGCTCGGTCTATCGAACTATCGAGCTCGATGAGACGGAACGGCCATTATGTTAATGCCTGGACGATTTCAAATTTTCGCGCGGCTACTCCCCCACCCTTTATTGCCTTTCTCGTTGCGTCCCTAAAAATATTGTTCTCGCTGCAACGACAACGAGGTGGACAACTTAAACAGCGGTATTTCAACGACGAAGCCGCACGCGTCGACCGTGGTTCCAATGGTCGTTTCATAAATCAAACACTCGCGTGAAGTATGTAATGGAAGAGCGCTGATAACGTGCAAACATTCTTTCAACGATATATGTGTACGGTGGTTCACTCGGTGCACGCGATTGTTAGCTCTCCGCTGGCGGACATTTTCGCGATCCTGCCTCGTTGGAAAAACGTTTCATTCGTTCTGACGCGTGCTTGCAGCTCCCATACGCAACGCACACCCGCTGAAATATATTGCGAAAATCATTCCAGGAGAAAGGGCGAACGATGATTCCACCGGAATTCGTCGTTCCAGTTATTTTCGGTGCGGAAGACGGGTCAGATCGCGGTGTTTCGATCGTCGAAAAGAATCACTGCCATACACCGGCCACGGTCGAACGAGTACGTTCGTGGCTGGTTGGAACTGTTGTAGCGGCGATTCGTCTGTCGGCTGATCACGAGAGGAGAGACGCGTGGAAGCGTTTCTCTGAGGGTTTTAAGGTCGGACAGCGCATTTCGCGGCGAAACAAGGCGAAGAGAAACTGGTCTAGGACTGATTTACGGACTCGTTGGCCCGGCGCGCAACTCGCGGCCCCGTCTACAGCGTGGTCCGGAATAGAGAGACGCTCCCGGCCAAATTTATGGGGTGTTCTCCGCGGGGAGGAGGGAGGAGAGGTCGATCCTCCGTAATTCACGCGAAGCTCGCTCTTCTGTCGGCGAGTAATCCGCAAACGAGGAACTTCCACGGGAACCGGGGGAACATCGACTCCGTTGCGCAACCGCACACGCGAATAATCGTAACGAAAGGGTCGCGGGGGTAAAACGTCCGTGCCGGAAGCGACGCCTCAAACTCGTCTTGTAAAACAAACAGACCGTTTAATGGCGCATCGCTCCGGACAGATATCGCGATAGGGAATCGGTATAATTGCTGAATAATGCTTATAATTGCGGAAGGATGGCGGAAAAAAGCGTCGCGAGGATAATGAACGGAGACACGCATCGCGGCGGAGAGCGTAACACGTGAGATGATTTTCTTCTCGAATCGGGAGAAGATGAACATTACGCATCGGGCGTTATGTTATTCAGGGGTGTTTACGATGCGAGGTGTGATCGCGTCGACGGTGGCTCTCTCTTCCGGGACACGAGCAAAAGGAACGAGAGGAGCGTGAAGAATTAGCGCAAAAAGGGGGAAACAATTAGCCGGGCGGAGGACCGCGCCGACAAATTCGCGCGCATGTTCGCTGGAAGTTGAGATTGTAAAATGACGTGCAAACTGAGGGACGCCCTCGTCCGCCCCCTGGCAATACGGTAATCACTATAATTACGTATCGAGCCCTTATATTAATATCCCCCAGCTACGTCTCTCTCTTTCTCTCGTTCGTTCCCTCTCTCTTCTCCGTCGACTCTTCGTTCGTTCGTTCGCCTCGTGAAAGTCAACTTTTTTCCGCAACCTTTCACGCGAGCCGATCGACTCCGATTTATCGTTGCCGTGAAACGTCATTTTGTTCGTTAACGAGCGCTTTGGTGGCACCGCGCGCGTTTTCCGTCCTCCCCCGCGACGAGGGATCGACGCGGCACGCAGCCCGTCCGTTTCCCGTCGCCTTCCGCGGCCTCGTCTCGTCCCGAGAGGATCGGAGTCTCGACAAATCGAATTGAGAGATCCGATTGGCAATCGTGCAAATCGAATTGTCACCGAGTCGAGGAAAATCGGTGCTGCGCCATTGGCCTCTTTCGCTGCCGGGAGATGAACAATTAAACGGAGGGTGTTCCCGAACCGCCCAGGATGTCGTCGAGGAAGGGTCCTGCCGGCGGACTCCGTCAAATATCGACGACGCCTGGATGGAACAAAGGCTGCACCGCGTCCGACGCGAGCGCGGCGAAACGGTCGAACGATCGTAATTACTGAGAAATTTACCTCCAAGTATTCGGGCTCCGTGGAATGATGAGGCTGCTGGGCGGTGTTCGGTGGCATGCTCATGACATTCTGCGGATGAGCCGGGTGCGAGTACTGATACGCGCAATTCATATCGAACACCTTCAGTCTGAACTCCGGCACGGACGATCGCACAGAACTTCTGTCCCTGAAACCCTCGACGGAGCAGCGAAATCCACGGAGAAACGACCGAGCGTCACGGGGTAAAGGATCGCAGGTCAGCCGGAGGATCGTCGACGGGAAACGGATGTCGAAGAAGGACGTCGGTCACGGAGATGAATGGACATGTTTCCGCGGTTCACAATCCACCGCTGAGAGGAGAAGAAATCGCAGCTCCCGTTATAGATCCTTGAAGCATCGAGAGAATCCGGTGGGTCGACGGCGCGCTCCTCGGTATCGGTAGTCGGTTCCCCTCGTATATCCTGGTAATCACAGTAATTTCTGTGGTTGTTGGCGGAGGTCAGTCGACAAGGAGGTCGGTCGAGGACGCGGACGTTCCGCCGGACGACGCGGAAGGAGATTACAATTAAACGGAGGGACTGGAGAGCTGCAGCTCGCGGCGTGCAACAATTATAACTGAGCTTTTTCGTAGCCGAGGAGCGCCTCCACGGAGGCGGATCCTCCGTCTCTCTCTCATTCTCTCCTTCTCTCTTTCTCTCCTTCTCCCTTCTCTACTACCGCGTCTGCTGTTTTAGCATAGGTGTCCGGGTGGATACGCGAGTGCGTGTAGCAAGCGCGCGCGCGTGTGTGTGCATGCGTGGCAGTGGCCAAGCACGTCCCGCAGGAACTCCACAAGTGTGTAACCATCCTGAAAGGTGTTGCTGGTGGGGCAGAAGCAGCGACCGCCCTCGCAACGGTCCTCCTCGTGCAACCTCGCGATCCTCTAATCCTCCTGGCAACCCTAACGAACCCTCTCCCTTTACCGCTTTTTCGCTCCCTCCATCGCGCCGCGGACCGACCAATTAAAACGCGCTGCGATCACGTGGTTCTCCGCCGCGACCGCCGTTTTATCTTCTGCTTCTTCTTCTTCTTCTTCTTCGTCATCGTCTTCTTCTGCTTCTGCTTCAACCCGATCCTCCTCCTTGCCTTTTTCTCCGTTCGTTGTTTTTACTCTTCACCCCCGCCGCCTTCGTCGCCGCCGCCCCGTCCTGCCAGCTCCACCTCTTCACGGTGCTTCTTTGTTTTCTCGATGCTTGTTCGGGGTCACGCGTGGGAGGCGAATGGGCAGATAACGACGACCAGCTACGAGATATTAGTATATCGTTACGGGCGGGAACAGGTTTCTCGATTTTACGGAGTCAATGGTAATGTCGGGTACGCGCGGCCGCTCGTCCGCGCAAACATTTTTCACGGGCAGCGAGAGCTAATGGAATTCCCCGAATAAGTCGGTGGATAGCGATCGCAGGAATCTCGTTGATGAGCTATACTCTCCGTTTGAGGGTAGCATCCTGTTCGTGGCGTGCGGTCGTTCGCTCGCGGAGGTCGCCAATTAAAATTCAATTATCGAGTCGGAGAGGGCGCGGGCGCGTCTGTCGCGCGGCGGTTAATTCAATTTGGCGCGCGTTTAGAAAATAGCCGGTTATCGGGTGTACAAGTCAAACAGAGCGCAGCCCGATATATCTTTCACCGGTCCTCGTCGCTGAGTTATGGCTTCGATTAAAAAGCAGGTGAGAAAGTTACGGAAAAACCGCGGGGCCACGTACGCGAGATTAATGCGATAAAGTAACTCGTAGCGTAACGTAATAGCAGGATAGCCTGCTCTATCCCTCCCTCTCTCCGTCTATCCTGGTAACGCTCATGAGTTACGATGCCCGCGACTTTTTAGCGTTCGATCCCCAACAGCGTGGCGGTGTAATGATCGTAGCCTGGGGATTATGGCCATTATCCTGCACGCTAATGATATTGCGTACTCGCCAAGAATTTATCGTGCTACGAACGAACGCGCCACCAGTTCCAACTCCGGATCGATTCTCCTTATCTTTACGCAACGTCCAGGCCTTCTTTCTTGCATCGATCGCCGGTCGACCGGCCGGTCGATCGATCCTCCCACCGGTCTCGATCGCGGGTGCGTTCCACGGTTCTCCTTAATAGGGTCTATCGATAAGAGACTGCTCGAAAAAGCGGAGCACCGTTAACCCGCTCGAGAACGGCATGACGTCGCGCATTGTAATGCGACATTTAACGGGCCGCGGTCTCGACTTTCTACTCGCAGCCATGCCTCGAGATCGGTCGACGATTCTCGCGAAAGGCGGACTTTTTCCTCCTACGATTCCCCCGGCGAGTCTCCCCCCGAGAATCGCTTCGACTAGTTCAGCAACGGGCGGGAGAGGAATGAATGAACGAACGAACGAGACGGCGAGCAAGAACGCTTGGGTGAACGGATGATTGCCGGTGAATGGATTCGTATTCTCCCTCAGACGCATAATGCCAAAGTGCTTGTTGCTCTTTCTTCTTCTTAAGCGTCTCCCTTCGCCTGTAACTCGATACAGTGGGAACCGCGTGTGATCTCCATTCACCGGCAAGTAAGAATGTTGAGGAAGGACCCAAAGGATTGCTCTCGCTGACACCGAGGCAGCCGTGCCGACAAAGTCTTCCGTCTCCCCGAGCGGATACTTCAAGGGATTCGACGCTCTTCAAACCTAGCCCGAGCTCGATTGTCCGAGCCCTTGTTTTTCGCCTTCCACGTCCACGATGCCCCGCGCCACCCTTCGGCTTTGAACGTTGAACGCGTCACAGGATTCCGACGCACCCTCGCCCCGCGGAGTAATTTTATATTTCCGCGCCGCGTCGTTCACCGAGAGGAGAATGGACCGCTCGGTGCCACGACGTTTCCAAATACCCACCCGATACACGCTTCAGACTTTTTTAAAGCGGAATTCGTTCGCTCCGTTTTCGGATCCAGGGCCCTGCTTATCCGTCGCGCGATCCCGTTCGCTGCTTATGCGGTGAATTATGTTTCGGATAATTAGGGGCAGGATCGATCTCGAAGGGCAGCGAAACCGTCCGTTCCGGGCAGGTCGCTCTCGATATCCGGCGATGCGTCGGGAACGAGGTTTTCCAAAGCGAAGTAAACGGTGATCGCGTTAAGGGATGATGAATGACGGGCAGGGGAGGGCAGGAAAGAGGCGTACATCGGCGTGCATCCCTGTGCACGATGAAAAATTGTGGCCGTGCGGAGACTCGTGCGTTCTCTCGGATATGAAACTGCCAGACGGATGGACGAAACGAACGGTCGGTCGTTGTTTTCGAACCGCGAGCGCTCTGTTATTATATCTCCCTCTCACTCTCTCTTTTTCCTTCTCTTTCCACCCCTCCCTCGGTTTCTCTCTTCTCTTTTCTTCGAGTCTTAGAGAAGCGGATCGACCGCGCGTTACCGACGAGAGAAAGAATAATAGCCTCCCCCTTCGGTGGCCTACAATTAAAACTCTCACCCGCGCGCGAGCGCGAGCGGGCGCGTTCTCAAGAACGAAGAAGAGGGTTCTCCTCGCTAATCGACTGTCCAGCTCTCTCCGCTCCATCGGGTTTTCTCTCCACCGATTTCTCTCCGGAGAATCCGTTTGCATCGACGAAACTGTCGGCGGACGGGAAATTTACGCGTCAGCGCGGTTCCGGAACGCGCCGAGCCCCCTTTTCGCCATCCGGAAAGGGAAACATTCGTTTTGCCGAGAACCAGGAGAAAAAACGAGGGGCGCCGTGAATCGTCATCGAACGTAAAACGCGACGGAAGCACGGTGTCGTCCCTTCCGCGTTCCCTCGGCGCTGCGATACGGCGATTGATTGGCATTCACGGCGACACCTTCTTATCGACGCGTGTAAGTACGTGATGCAAAAATCTGGTCGGAGATTGATCGACCGGGAATGGAAAAGGATTGGAAACGGAACGAGGATGGTGAAAAATGAGCGCGATCGGTTGCCGTCGGGTTAATAATATGAATCAGCGAGCGCATCGGAAACGGCTCTCGTCCTCCGACGAATGGCAAGGGACGGAGAAAAGGAAAGAAAAATATAGGAGCGGATGGCAGCGAGGCAGCAACGGTGGCAGTTGCTGCGGTGGTTTCGTTCGCATTACGGGTTACGCGGGCGGGGTAATCACGATGATTCGACTTCGAGGTCGGTCATCATCTCGTCACCGCGTCACCCGCGGCCAAAAAACCGTACCACGCACACGTCCTTAACCCTGCGCTCGCATCAACAGCTCCGCCACCATCGACAACACCGGGACCAACGCAGAAACGCTTTATGGACTTATCAATCATTTGGTAGCCCGCGCAGGAGGAGAGAGAGAGAGAGATAGATAGATAGAGAGAGAGAGAGAGAGAGAGAGAGAGAGAGAGAGAGAGAAAAAGAAAGAGAAAGAGAGAGAAATGGCCCGAGTTTCTTACCCATTCGTGGTCTGTTATTAGCGAGGATTGAAAGATTCCGGGGTCAGACGGAATCGGCCTCCATTCGCATGAATTTACGCCGCTCGTTTCTCGCGTGGGACGTATCACCGAGTCTTCTTCTCTCAGCCGGTCGCGGTGCATCTCGAGTCGCTTCGTCGCGTCCGTCCGAAAGGGTCGGCCGATGGACGGGTCGAGGTTGGTCCGGAGCCCGAGGACGGGTACCAAAATGGCGTTGGGCCTCGGCGTCGGCGAAGGTGGGCCAAGGTGCGAGGAAAAGGTGATGCATGCGGCCCGTGGTAGGAGGTTGCTGGCGAGTGGGGCACGTAAAACGATACGTGGGTGTAAAGTAAAATGGTGGCCAGTGGGCATGCAGCGCGTAGCCGTTGGAAAGCGACGTGCGTCGATAAATCTTGCATGGCGACATCGTTAGGAAGGAAAAAGCGGGGAGAGGCGCCGTTCGGAGAGGTGAACGGTCGCGGAAAGAATTCCGCGACGTCGCGAATTCCGCTCAGAGCGAGAAGGAGAGAGAGAAAGAGAGAGTGTGTGTGATGAATCTCGGTCTGTCTTTGTGGGTGGACCTGGAGATGGTCGTACGTGTGCTCGCGTATGAACGTACTCGCATTTTGAGCGGGCGTGTAGGGGGCCAGAGACGGCCGCGGCGGGGCCCCGAACCCGGTAATTAAATAGCTGAACCCTGCAATTAGGGCCACTAAATCGTGGCGGAGGAGCCTGGACCTGGCCAGCGAAAGGCCCGCCAGACACAAAAAACAACGTTGAAACGTTGCTTGAGCCAGCGCGAGCGAACCTCCGATGTACCGGCCGAAAAGCGGACGTCGCGGGGGTGGCTTCGTAATATGTGGGAACCTGATCGAGAAAAAAATGCCCTTCCGCCTAGACGCGCTCTACGAGCTTCCACCCTTTGAGGCCCCGACTCGTTCGCCCGCCCCTTTCTGCGTTTAATTCGCCAAACGCAATGGCTAGATGCACGCGAGAAATTCACGGAAACGACGATACATTTTCTTGCATCTTAATGCGTTCAGACTATTCCCTGAATCATACATGGTCCGCGATAATGTTGCAATAAAGTCATGAGCGATTGTTTTTCCTATATTTTACCTTCTAACGCTCGCGAACGTGTTAAACATCGCCTCCCGTAGATCGCTTTTCCGTTCATTCGCGATAACAAGAATCGTTAACCCCTCGACGCGGAAGGTTAAGAGGCTTCTACGGTCGATGGTGGAAGGTACTCGAGAGTCTCTCGCTCCCTGCGAGCGGCGCTGTTACGTACAGAATCGAGAACGAAGATAATGGTAACAAACCGTCTTCCTTCCTGTTACAGAACCAGAGCGCCGGTTCCCCCCAACCTTCCTCCGCATGGTTAACGCCGGAATGCATCGTGATTTCCGTGTATGCAAAATCGAGCGTGCACACGCACCGAGAGCAGCGTTAGATGGATGACCGAGCATCACGCTCTCCGTCGTATTAAAATATCAGAGAGTCACCCCCGCCCCTCCTGGCCCGGCACGGCCCGGCCCGGCCAGGCCCGGCTCACCCCACGGCTCCGCGTCGCCATTAAATCAACCACCCACCAGCCCTCGGGTTATCTTCCAAGCCTATCTGTGGACCGGCTGAGATATCGCCGACTATCCCCGCCACTCTTTGCATTCGTAGTAAATCTCCGTCCGCTTGCACGAGAACCTCGAGAAAAAAGCCAGAGGCCGGCAAGAAATCCGATCCACCGACTTTCCGTCTCTCCGCGTGTGCGTCCGTGACCCGAGGTCGATCTCGAAGACGCGCGGGCTGCCGTTGACAGTCACGGAGCGAACGGTCTCGAGGAGGCGAACGAATCTCCGTCAAGGATTTCGCGATGAAACATCGATTGGCAGGTGCAACGATCCCTTTTCGAGGGACTGCCGGCGCGCAGACAATTTAATTTTCTAATTATCGTGACGCTCGGCAAGGCACGGCATCGTTATCTCGTTGCAGCATCTACGTACGCACCCCGGACCCTCTGCGCGTATAAAAGCTAATGGATCGGTCCAGACTCGATCTCGACCAATATCCGATCTACAGGGATTCTCCCTCGCAAAGTGAACGCGCACGGACGCGGTTGAGGCGAAGGATGCCTGCGCGGCGGTAAATTAATTAATTGCTCCGCGTATCCAACGAAGGGTGGAAAACGAAGACGCAGAGAAACCTTGAAGAATTCTCGTATCGTTCGTAACACCGACCGATTGTTTCGAGATAATTCCGTTACAGGTGCATTAGAATAATAGATTGACGAGCGTCGCGAGGACGATCGAATTGTTAGGCAATCAAATTGAACGTTTGTTCGAACGAAGAGCGACGGCGTGAAGTTACAAGGACGAAGATCTTTTCGAAGCGGAAGATGGCACGTCGTGTCGAAGGGCGACCGAGACGAAAGGAACGAGCGGTCGCCCGCTGGGAGAGCGCATGCTGCGAAAGATCGCCTCCCGGCCGAACACACCTTCGCGGCATTGTTGGACCACGGGTGGCTTCGATCTTTACAAATAGGCTGCTAATGCAACAGGATGTGCGGTCATGTAGGCGCTAAGTGGAAAGCGAGAAGTAAACTCGACTGTCGATCGTCGATAGGGTGTTCCAGCGCGATCGATCCGGCTCGATTCACACCCCCCGGGACGAAATCTCGATAATATCTGGATTACATTAGCGCGGACGATGCTTCGAGTTGAGCGCCTCCGACGTGATATCGAGCTCCTTCGGGCTCGAGCGATGGCAGCCTAAACTGTAACCCGTTGTCTACGTGCGGATCGCTTGGTTTCGCGAACACGATAAGCTACACGTCATGCTTCGAGCCGCGCGTCCGGTGTACCCAGTTGGAATCGGTCCAGGTGTGAATTGCCGCGTTTAAGACACCGAAACCCCGTATGTCTGACACAGCGATCGATGGTAGGTTAATGGGCGAAAAATTTGAAGAGCGTGGATCGTACGCAGGTGGGGGTTTAAGTGATATCTCGTGGCGCGGCTCGAAGCTGGTGATTACGAAGGAATATGCAGCCGTTTAAAGTGGCGCGGCGACCGCAATCACCGGTTCTAAGTAGCGAAGGGAAAAGACGACGAAGCTTACGGAGAGGGCTGTTACGGTAGTTGGTGGTACGTGTTGGCTCGCGTTGGACTCGCGTCCGCTTCCCAGCGGTTAGGCCGCGGTTACCGCGTGGTTATCAAGTTAACCTTTTACCTCGAAGCTCGATGAGGTTTGCGGCCGGCCGGGAGTAGAAGGGACCACGAAGGTGTGAAACCGCTCGAAAGCAAAGAGGCAAGAAATTGCGCGCGCGCGATTATCCTCTGGCAAACGTGGTCGGTCCGCGATCGGTCTTCGCTCCTCGCTCATTGCTGTAGACCTTCGATAACACGATTCGACCAAACTCTCCTCTTTCTTTATTTTCCTTTCTTCCTCTCTCCTGCTCGTCCCGCCGTCTCCGTTTCTTCCATTTTTCGCGGCCGTCCGTTTGCTGCAACCACGTGCACCCGATGCAAGCCAATAACGGGCAACAGGTCCCGGGCGAAAAAAAAAAGGAAGGAGGAGGAGGAGCAGGAGAAAAAAGCGCAAACGCGTATATATACTTTATTCATTATCCGGTTTGTAATTCATAACGCGCCATTAGTCATATTATTATAGTATTTACTCGCGAGCCAATAGCGGGTGTCCCGGGCATAACTCGTTATTACACCGTAGCGCGCGCGCGGGCGCGGTAATTACCTACCCAGTTCCATGTGGAGAGGGAAACTTCGAACTGTGTAGGTGCATGTGCCCGCCACGGAATACACGGGCGCCTATTAACATCATTGCTCGTGCCAACAACGAACAATTATCCAGGCCGATCCGGCTTCTCGACTTCGCGACCCTTAACTTTCGACCGACGCACGATTTCCCGTATCGTTGACCGTTTCATTTTCTCGCGAGCACCTCATCGCCGTGAAAACGATCGCAAGCGGGGCAGAGCGGAGCGAAGCGGCGGGGAAAGGTTGTAAAAAAGGGAACGAGGGGAAAATGACGACGCGATCGTCGAGCTTATTAAGCTCGAGCCCGACGAACGGTACCGAGAGCGGAATGGCGGTTTCGCTGCACGCGTTGCACGGAGACGAGGAGTTATGGCCGCATTCGTCTCCATTATCCGGTGAATCATTGAGGGAACGACCTAACCTCCGCGTTCGAGCTTTAACAGCGCCGATTCTTGTACGTCGATATCCTTTGGCGTAGCTCTCCGTCCGGGCCGGCTCTACGGGCCGGCCGCATTATTGTTTGCATAAACGCGATCCGTAAATCTCTGCTCGTTCGCCGATTTACAATTCCCTCCTCGCATGCCCGACGCTTACGTAAATGCGCGTACGACACACGCGCCGCTCTCATATTTTACACGCCGACCGATTTCTAGGAAACCGCCCTGCATTATCCCACCACGCACCTCGATCATTCTTTTTTTCTACCTATTTCTCACTCCGCTTCGCGATACCATATCTGCTGCTACAACATTAGCTGCGCCTTGGAATGTAGGTTCATTGTAATTGTAGGCGACAGCCGCTTAGTGTGTTGAATTTAGGGAGCGTGAATTGGTAATGGGTTGGATAGCTTAGTGGGATAGCACCCGCCCGGAAAGCGGAAGGTCCTGGGTTCGATTCCCGGTGTCTAGTCCACCCAATTTTTTCCCCTTTACATAATAAAATCGAGAATACATTTCGAAAAGTACCTACGCGTACGCAACAACTGTTGACGCATCGATCACGATTTCCTCGAAGGAGCATAAAGAGGCACGACATGGCACGATCTCTGAGCTGACTGGGACGAGTAAGATCGTTCGACGAACTCCGTAATAACTCTCATAATTCTTTGCCCGTACTCTCTCCCTATCTTTCTCCGTTCGCTCGTTCGCTGGCTCGTTCTTTCGCCTCGCCGCGAAACGCTTTATCGATTTAGCATCTCTCTACATTCCACGAGCGTGGCCGCGATGAATTATCGGCCGCGTATAAAATGCTTTATTTGTCATCCCGATAATAACCGGGGGGCTGGCTGTAACGTGATCCAAGATCGTGCTACATAGCTCGCCGCGGCCGATGAATAGGCGAAAATAAGCGCAACCACCCCGAGTCCGCGGACCATTTAACAATGCGCATTGGAATATGCGGGATTTAAATTCGTTTGCAAGCCAGCAAGCGATTTGTCCTCGTCGCGAGAGGAGTTCGCGGTTCTTTTCAAATCTGCCTTCCGCCTAGAATTTACAATACCCGCTATCAGACTATAAATAAAAAAATATAGGGTTCCACTTAAAAAAAATTAACTTGACCTTGAAATCTCCTCCACTACTCCATCCACACAAAAATTATTTGCACCATATAATGTCCCTCTTTATGTCATACAACTTTTGTACGCACATTTTTTTGATAGATTCAATCCCTCGCGAGTTTTCCACCGTTCTCGTTTAAATGTAACACCCTGTATATCCATAACCTGATACGTGTTCGATGCGTTGTACGCGTGTGATTCCTTTTTTTTTTAGAGTTTCGACTTGCCAATTAGCGACTGATTGGAAGGACGCACCGATGTTCGGTGTGAAAATTCTATTTTTCTCGTAGGAGGGGTTGCTGGACGGCGCTTGACCGTGGAAATTTCGAAACTCTGAATTCTCGACCTCGATCGCAACCAGTTCATCCGTTACTCGGTTACGATAAGCGAATGATGGTAATCCGCTAACGAATGACCAGGTCAAAGTGTGCTGATCATTGCGATCCGTTTTAACTCGATTACGCATCTTCAGACTATAACGATATGCACGTATAATTTCGTTTGAAACACGAGAGTTTAGACCGGTAGAACGTCGGAGAACTATCTTCAACTCGTGAGAAATACCGATAATCTATAATCTTAGCGAATGTCTATACCGGCTATCGTTGCCGTTGATAACCGAGCACCGGTTCATTCGCCGCTGTCATTTGATCCTAAATCCCGACATCGATCAGCGGTGACTTGTGACGGGTGTATGCGACGCACGTCGATGGTCGATGGAAAAAAAGAATGGAGAGGAGGAGGACCGATCGGTCGCGTCATTTTGTATCATTTTCCCGCCACACGCGGTTCGCTGATAAATCATCCACTTCGGTGGCCAGGTTGGCGCATGTATTGTCCGCGGGCGCAAAGCCCTGAGCTGCTCGATCGCGGTTCGAGAGCCGTCAATAGATTCGCGGCTGGTAATTCGAGGATAAATTTCCATGGTTGTAGCCGTGCCGCGTTATTATTTCGCGCCGTGAATTTCAACGAACACGCGCGTGCGTGCGATTCTATCGGGTGATCATTAACCTCCGCGGCATCTGCTCTAACAGGCGAATTCCGTTCACCCGGGATCAGCCGACCGATTCTCTCTCGTGCGACGCTCGACGGATCATTCGATTTCGATTTTAATTTCGAAGGAAACGCGCCAGGAAACCGTACAAGCATCGGTGTTGGTCACTGACCGATCATCCGCGCGGCGCGAGCGGTTTGTGACAAACTCGCCGAGCCACCCGGGTGCTTGTTAGCATGTCGTGCCGCGTTAACGCGCAATTAATTTAATAATTCTTCATTTACTTTAATGTATTGTAATTTATTTGGGTCCGTTTAATGTACTCTAGTCGCAAGCTGGGTGGTCTCGATAAGCGATCTGATGAGTTCAGAAAACTTTGCAACACCGGGTATACGGTTTCTCGCGCATTTTTCCTCGGATCAAGGCGAACGATTTCGAGGCGAACGGACGCCTGTTAATCTCAATAATGCCCG
The DNA here is from genome assembly GCA_916610135.2 of Macropis europaea. Classification (NCBI taxonomy): domain Eukaryota; kingdom Metazoa; phylum Arthropoda; class Insecta; order Hymenoptera; family Melittidae; genus Macropis; species Macropis europaea. The sequence continues at coordinate 27,936,776 of OU744344.1, forward strand.
CACCGAGCGGATGCTCGAGCTCGTAAATCGGTACCCCCGGCGCACACAACATCCCCTTTCTTCCACGGTATTCGTTCCCCCTTGCTTTCGAACGTCTGCCACGAGACGAGGATATCCTGGAAAAGCAACGGGAACACCAGCCGCGCCGTGTCTTCTCGACGCGAGCCGCTAAAACTCCGAGATGCCGCATACATAATTTATACAATTAGTCGAGGTGTCCGCCGACTCGCTGGAACACGAAACTCGTACCGGCCGTCAGGGGGATCGCGTCGTCGGAAGAGCTGGACGAATGTCAACGTCGCTCCAGCGGGAACCGAGGAGACGTTCGTCTCGAACATCGAGGAACAAGGTTCACCGATTTTCATTGTTCTCTTAATTGGTCGAAAGGCGACGTTTCGTCCCGTTGAGACCGGGGAACGTCGACGTCGAGCGTAGCTAGAAAATAGGATTTCGCGGCGGAGAGGATAGGAATATCGCGATCGGTTTGCAACGAGGCGCGGTGCAAAAATCGAATGTATGGTGTCGGGGTTAAAGATCCGGGCGAAGACAATGGAGAAAGGTGCGAGAGATCGGTGATCTCTCGTAACACCTTGCGCGTACACGCTTCGTCTTCCTGGTACGAAACGAGACGTTGCAACCTGGCCAACATCATCTATCCGCCCGGCCCCGTCGAAGGAAGAGAGGCCGAAAGATCGGGAGAAAGAGAGGAAATATTCACAGGATGTCCGCAGCGGGATCACGTGATCGAGATTTTATGGTCGGTGAGTAACAGCGTAATTATGTACAATGGAATAAAGTGGAGAAGAGCCGGTTATCGACGTATCTTGATCGTGTTCGTTCTAACATTGTGGGAAATTGAGGGCCGGGCCCGTCGGCCGGCACGTAATAAATATTGATGTTTACTCTCATTACAGAATTTATTTCTGTATGCCTTGTTGATTATTCTGTCGATCGCGGTAACGCGCGCGATAATTATCGTGTTAGATTCCGCGTTACCGCGTGTTCAGATGCCGGGCTGCTCTCGAGATTTCAAGCAAATCGCACGATCCTTATCGTTCCCTGGAAAAAAGAAACGAGGTCGAGACTCGCGATACGTGAATCCTGTCGATTCGTAGAGTTACTCTATTTTCTGCACCTAGACAATTTGCAGGAACGGGTGATGGAAAAAACGCGCAAAGGACGGAGAACGATTCATTCGGGTTAAAATTTTCTTAGCCTTCTCGGCCGTGTCCGCGGGTCAGCGTTGGCCCGCTCCGTCGAACTCGGGCCAAGACGCATCGATACGTAAACATCGATATCGACGCGCAAATGACGGTATACGTGGGTGCATTCGCGCAGTTTCGTGCACGTAGGTGGATTCTATGCAGCATCGATGAATTCTCTGTGTCGAGTCCGAGCAACCGGCTGCCCTGTAATCGGGATTCGCGCACTTCTATAATTATTGCCCTCGGCCTGTCATCAGCGGCGACATCTCTGTACACAGCGGCGCAGCATCGGCGGTGGTCGCAAGGAAAAGGGGACCAACGGAAATAACTCTGGCGGCATAGGTGAATGGGAAGGGTGTCGGCGAGGGTGGAAGCGAGACTTCATCAGGGTTGCATTGTGCGATGGTTTTATAATCAGCGCGGTCTCGTTACCGGCTCGTTTCGAGGCGAACGAGCTCCTCTTTCCACTCGAGAACGCTCGCGTCGAGGGAACGCGAGGCTGAAAAATCCTCGGATCGCGGCAATTAAGACCGAGAAGGTGTTACGTTTCTGGAACGAATCGCTTAGCCGCTTACAAAGTTGCTTAGACGTGCAGATCTGACAGGAAATCTGCGGTGTAAAACGAACTGTGTGAGAAGCTTGAAATAAAATTACATTGAATCATCCGATCCCACACTTTTAGCTACTATAGTGGAGCCGAGTAAGGTTGGTGGTTCAAGGCCATTTAAAAGTTGCCTATGTCGTTCGTTCACATAAATTTAGCTGCACCATCATTTCTTCGACCGCTCTCACGTCACCCTCGACACGACCGAAAGGCTTGAAGCTTGTACGAAAATCTATCCTGAAATCGCGATCCACCTTGTGTTTCGATTGTTTTCCTGACGTCCATGGAACACGACGGATTTTCCTGAAAAGGTGCGCAGGCCCCGGAGACTATCGTAGGAATTAATAGAGGCGGAGCGAAGCGAGTGTCTGGCGCGTCGAAAGTGGCAAACTCGACGGAGTATCGTATGATGGTGGGTGATTTGGTCGACGCGTTAGCAGCTGGTAATATCTCGGCGACGGGACTCGCGCGTATCTCAGCGTCATCTTTACATCTCGCGTATTTCCATACAAGAGTGGCGGCATTTGAATATCCCCTTCTCGCTCGAAACCAGACGGGCCTGCACGGCCGAGCGAATTACATAGCCGACATCATGCGTGGCGATCTGATATCTCCTCGACCCGAACTCTCGTAACGCTTGGCCCCGATGACTGGCGAAAATAGAACAATTTTGACAGCGTGTCTAATTAACCGGCCGTCGGACGGATCTCCCGCTCGCGACCATCTCTCCATTGTTTTCCCGATCGATTCGTTTACAAATATTTTCAACCACCCACTCGATTCGATCGTCGAACCGTACGGTTTCGAGCTGTTCGATTTTTAATCGGGGACCAGTGGATCGTTAGGATGCCAGGCTGGCGACAAAAGGAAACGTTTCCAACCGAACGATCGCTTTTCCATGGGTGCGACGATCGCGTTGCCGGATTATGGATGACCACGGTGGTCGTGGGTAAAGCCCTCGAGCTATCGTACACGAATTCAATCGCGTTATTTCCAGCACGACCGATTCGAAATGCAAGGCCAATCGGTCGTCGAGGAAATCGGTTCGTTGGAAGGCAATTCTCGGCGCGTTTCGCTCGAAATTTCGCACCCACTCGATTCGCAGGAAGAATGATGTATCGTGAGCTGATTCACTCTGCCGTCGCTCTGTTCGATCAACTGCGGAGGCTGGCTTGTCGGGGCAATCTATCACTCGCGGACGTCGCGGATGATCTCTCAAGGAGCGCGAAAAGGTCGAGAAAAACGTGAATCTCGTCGGTTCCTGTCGCGTTACAGACTCATTTCTCGAGAGACAATGGTTTCCTTTCGGACTTTAACCAATTACCGGCGCCGGTAATGAGAAACGCTGGAATCTTTTGTTTTCCGTCGCCTTTTTCACTCCCTGTCCGAGGGCGATTCGACGAGAGTCATTTATCCAACAGGAATTTAATCGCGAACGAAGGAAATTCGTACAGTTCCCTGCATAAAATGTAAAGAAAATTCCCGTGAATATTGAACCCTGAATAAAGTAGCGTCATCCTTCCAGGCATATTCTAGCACGTAACAACGTCAATTTTTTAGATTTTCCAGAAAGGCTGAAACGTGGAAATCGCGCGGACGAAAGACAAACGATTCCAGCGATCGATCCGTGGTAATAGTTATTAATATCCAGCGATCGTCGTGAATAATAGATGTACTTTTCGAGCAGTCGGTTTGCTCTACGATCGATCCAAGCGAATGGTTCTGTTCGTTTTTCTTGGTTCTCTGGTTTCTCTCGTTCGGAGCGACCGGAGATGGACCGGTCGAGATAACGCCGCGAGGCCGGTAACTGCGGTAATTGTCGGTGATTAGAGGAGTCATAATTACCGGTCCACGTATAACGTTACCGAGTCCATTCATTCTCCACATTCTCTGTCTGCCTATCTCTGTCTCTCTTTCGCGTTGCTCAGTTGCCGGTCGAACCCCCGTAGCCGCGGACGTTTGCCGATTTTTCGCCAGATACAACGCGTTCGCGATGCATCCGTGAAGTTGTACGGTCGCGCGAATCGCCGGCGCGAAAGTCGACCGAATGGAAGGCGAACGATTCATCCGAGCGTTTCGGAGGAGTTCGTTGCAGGATGCATCGGGACGAAACGTTGCAGGCCGGTTTTCGCGTTCCCACGTGCAGAACGGGGGAACAATTAAAAGATACTTTAATAACACCTCGTCGAAGTTGCCTATTATGGTGCACGCGAGACGATCGGTCCGGCCCGGAGGGTCGAAAACTCTTTCTCCGGAGATTCGTTCGGTGACGAGGGTGCTCGCAGTCGTATATCTCCCCGGTGGCTCTAACGGAGTTTCGACGTTTGAACGGCCCACGAAATTATAGTTCGTACCAGCTTCGACCCGGATCACGCGGAGTCGACGAGGCTCGCGCCGAACGCGAAAACCGACTTCGTGGGCCGATCAAAAAAGCTGCGAGAGGGTTGATGCGGGTGGAGAACGGAAATCGTATGTGGGTCGCGACGGACGGGGGTTCGAGGTTGGCGTGTATTGAAGCGCGTGTCGAGCGGAAGATACGCGTTCAAGATAGCTCGCGTACGGTGATGTCCCGCTGGTAATTAGCCCGGGAACAAGTTGCTTTCCTTTGGACGCGAGCGAGCCGAAGATGGGCTCAACACCTACCGTGGAAAACCGCAATTACCGTCATAACCGTCGGAACATCGGAGCCGTGGTATCGTACGTGTCAATGATATCGCTCAATTTCCACGATAATTAGAACCGATACGCGAAAGTACACGCCGGTTGCATCCCCGCGAGTCTCGACCTAATTAGGTATCGATCTTCTCAATAGATATGCCTGGCCATTAGCTCCTCCGGAGCTTCTAGAAGCGTACAAGATGCGGCTTGGATAAACTGGTCGGCTCGAGCGCTTTGGCGTCTCAATTATCCTGCTCACGAACGTCGTTATCAATCATTCCACGTCATTGTGTGGAAACGTTTCTATCGCGAACTTCGGCTCTCGATCGCGTCTTGAAGAGAAATTAACGGAGCGACGAAAAAACAACGGGCACGAATCGTGCGGACGGAGACGCGATCAAGGATCGAGGAAAAAATGTCACGAGCAATTACAACCGTGCGGACGTGTCTGCGTGAGTGTCGGTGATATCGAGTAATTTCCACGATAATTAGATGGAGTGGAGGCGCGAGGAGAACGTGCCGATGCGAGGAGTACGGGGCCAAGAAGATATAATATCGTAGCAGGAGCAACAAGGAGTTGGCAAGTGGTCTAGCCGGCGAATTACACGAGCCACGGAGCCGTTGGCGTCTGCCGGATGATGGGCCGGCTCGTTATCGCCGATGGTCAACCGATAAGGACTCTGTATAATCCCGTTCCGGTGGGAGGCAGCTGCTCGGACCGTTCACAGTTCGTTCTCGTTCTTTTCAGCTGTCTTTGCACTCGCGAGGAGACATCGAAACGATATCGTACGAAAGAGAAACAGGGAAAGAAAGGTCGCGGGGTATAGGTAAGTAGATGCGAGATCGGCCGGTTTACCGGACGGAGGGAGAGATGGCACGGAAGACGAGGAAGAAGAGGAAGAGGAAGAGCGAAAAAAAAGTATGAAAAAGAAAGGAGAAAGGAGGAGGTAAAAAGCGAGAGAGGCGCGAGAAGGGGAAACATTATCCTCCCACGCAGCTTGGGACGGACCTCGAAATTCCGCAGATAAAATCGCCGGTTCTCTCCGACCGGTCAATATATTCATAATGGCCGCCCTCTCGGCTCTATTTCGAGTTCGATCTAAGCTCGTCCGGCTCGACGATCGGGACGCTCGGCGATTGGAAATCGAGGAAAGGTGAAAATCGATCGACTCCGCTCGCGTCGAAAGAACGCGAGGGGGCGGAAGTCGGAGGAGGCGATCAGAGATTCGCACGGTGCGTTTCCGCGTCGCGGAGACCTTTCGCAGCCGAAAGGAAAATAGGATCAGATAGCGGGGGCCGTTTAGTATGCAGCGATGCATTCATATCAATCGAGGCATGCATATGCAACAGGCCGGCCACGCTTTGCTTCGACTGGCGCGGACTTGACGCGCGTGTGCCAGGAGGATAGGGAGAAAAATATCGACGCATACGTTTTCAGCGCGTGGGCACGCGTGACCGTGCCTCTCTCGATTTTTGCGAAATCGGGGTGGCGAAAAGCTCTGAACCCTGCCCGCGGGAGCCAAAGGGTTCGACGAAAAGCCTAAGAAGCGACTCGACACGCGAGCGCAAACGACGACATCCTGCGCCGCCCGCGGCCGAGCATTTATTCCTAAGTATTTCTGTGAAATGTTGCGTGCGGGACAATTTTCCAACGCATTCTTCTATACCGTTCCTCGGCCGAGGAGGCTGCGTAAAACGAGCCGTTGAATATTTTACGCGGTCGAATCGGCCGACGGAAAGTCTGGAACCCGTTCACCCGCGTTCGCGGAAACCCTCCTCGCCGCGTAAAAAGCTTGCTCGCCGCGCTCGAAACGACTTTCCTCGCTTCTTTCGCCCCGACCTTCGTGAATTCCTCGCTCCCCTTTTTCTCCAGACGAACCGAACGGTGTTCCGAGGAACGCGTCGATCTCCGCGATAACGAAAAATCTCGATGGAACGGCTCGCTGTGGCGGTTGCTCGACGAACCGTGCTATATCATTCGCACGGGCATGAATATTCACCGGCTGCCACGTACGTATGTATAAATACGTGGCGGCGCGGCGTTCTGCATAGTTGAATGCCGAATGGACTACCCGAATTTGATTAACCTCCGATCAATCGACTAATTGGCTATAAGGACGCGATGAAAAAAATGCTCACGAACGATCTTAATTGGCAAATGAATCGACCGTATCGTGCTCGACGCTGCACTTAATTAATTTTGATTCGACTCGATACCGTCCCACCCCTGAATATCGATAGCCGTATAATTCACTCTTACATCGGATAGCTGGCACAGTGGTTGACGACTCCGATTGAAAAGATCGTCGCACTTACCGGCTGAAACAGAAAGAGAAAGAAGAAGCATCAGTATCTGCTCGAACTATAGATACTTTAAACAAAGGCAGGCTGCGACTTATTCAAGTGATATGAAAAATTAATATTATTTGCTGGACGCGGGAATCTCGAGGTGTGTTTACATTTTGAAATATTTCGTTAAAGCCTATCGATCCGTTACAATGCGTCTGACCAAGCAAGACCGTTTCCACTGCGATAGCCAACGCGCTAGAACGCCCTGATAAACGAACAGCGTATACAAACGCGCACGATTCGCTTTCAAAACCCCTATGATAGTCAAATGTGTCGTAGTGTAAAGCTAGTAAAAATTGTCACACAAGTAAGACTCGTGTTCATAACGTAGAGTAAGTGCCCCTAATATCGCCTAGCACGTAATATCGCCCACCCGGAATATTTTGGAAAAAGCAGCGTTGACAGAAATGGGCAACGGACTGAAGTTGTAGTCAAACATGTATAAAGAGACATATTTTATTGACAGCGTTACAAATAATATCTCTTTTGCGTGAGACTAATTTGATATAAAAATGTCTCTTACCCATTACCTGAGAACGATTTGAAATTTGGTAGGCGATATTAGGTGCACTTACCTTATCGATCGTGATAGGTGTCATAAGTGTGACTCGTTATCGTATCGCAAGGGGTTAAATTCCTTGTAATCGAGGGACTGAAGAGGCGAAAAAAAAAAGGAGCAGGGTGAAAAGAATTCCGAAGTGCAGCAGAAGAACCGTAATTCGTTCGTCGGTCGATTTTACTCCGGTATCTCATTGTCTGTGGGTTTTCGCGAGAACCGTTTCGTCGACAAATCAAGCCCGCCGCGACGGTAGTTCAAGCAAGATCGTCCGACGATATTTTTCGGTGGAAAGTGTAGCGAAAGCTGCACGGTTCCTCGGTGGTCGAGGATGGAAGAGCGCGCGGGCTCTCGGCTGGGAATGTAGGAGGGCGACGAGGCTCGAGGGGTTGGAAACGGCGCGTGTACGCGTACGCGTACGTACACGTACACGCGGGAGGGTAGGTGCTCGTAAAGCGTACACAGGCGCGGTACGGTAAGAGGAAGACGTGATCGATGCCCGTGGGATGCGAGGGCGTTCCTGGTGCGGGAGGCGCACGAGACAAATGGACGTCGCGCGTCTCCCGACCACGCCTTCCCGCAACAGAAGAAACTCCGTTGCGTGTACCCTTGCCTTTGCCTCTTGCTCTGCCTTCGCCGTCGTCTCGATTCATCGTGCCCTTCTTTTCGAGGGTGCTTCCACCCTAACCTGTGCCGTTCTTCGCGCGCAGATTTTTCGCCCTCCGATGCCTCTCCGGGGATAAATTTCGCTGAAAATTTCCGTGGTCCGCGCGATTCTCGACTCCGCTCTTCCCGAGACGAGTCCTACGGCCTGAGAATGTCGTGAACAAGAGAGAAGCGGGGAAATTTGCGTTTTAAAGAGCACCCCGTTCGGTCGAAAGCTCTCGAGACGAGGGGTCGTTGAAGGGCTTTCGAGGTAAATGATTTTCGCTAGGCACCTCGAGACGGGAGGCAATCGAGGTTCGCCCTCGTTCGTCGATGGCGAAGAAAGCGACGACGGAAGGTGGTATACCCGTCGCGATGAAAAATGCATGTCCCACACGGTGACGCGACGACGACGACGACGACGACGACGACGACGACGACGACGACGACGACGACTTCGATCCCGATGACAATCGCAGCAGCCGGCAAATAGGTATAAACGCGTCGCGCGGCTGTGTCGCGTGCACGGCGACGCGTTGCTTTCCGCGGGGCCGACTTCTAAACATAGACGAACGCGGCTCGTTGCTCCATGTTTTCGCGATTTCCCCTTCACCGCGGACCGCCTATAAATAATACCAGCGGAGAGAGGAAAAATGGTGGCGGAGGAGGCACGCGCGACGATGCGAAAGCCACGATATTTAAATTGAACCGAGCCGCGACGAGCTACAAACGAGACGAACGCCGATAAATATTCAACGAGAGCCTCGGAAGTGAAGTCCGATCGTCCCTGTCCCTGGGGCTATGCGAATCCATCCGATGCACCTGCGACCATAGCACGCGTCCATCCTCCGAAACCTACGCCGGTCGGTGTTCCAACTCGATCTCCGCACCGATCCGAAGACGAGAAATCGCGCCGGAGTTCGATCCGATTTTTCAGTGGCATCCCGCCGATGTATGTATTTTTTACGCACGATTTGAAAGTATAATGCGATTGGTCGAAAAAATGGTTCCTAGAGCAACGATATCGGCCGGGCGATAACGCGCGGCATAATTAACACGGACGTGGATGTCAGATCAATAAGGAAAAGGTGTGCGTGCCGGGGGACGACGAGGGAGGAGGCGGACTGGAATTCAGAATCATCGGCGATATCGATCGTCAATCCCGAGACAGGGGACGCTTCGACGTCGGAGGAACAGCGAATTAATTACTTCCGTCCTCGCGAAAACGTGTCGGTATTAAAGCGGAGCGGCGGGCTCTCTCTCTCTCTCGAGGTTCTCCAAAGTTTTGGCAGGGTGCCTTCGACGCGAAAGGACCTCGAGAGAGTCCCCTCCTCTCCATCGCAGTCGATGCGACGTGGAATCGTTCGGATCGGTTTTCCTCGGGTGAATCTCGAGAACGAGCGAACACGAGGATGTCAAAAAACGAGACATCGAATTTCGACGCGGCATGAGTCGCAGATCGGTCGACAACGGATCCTCGATGTGCACGACGGCGAGGTGGACGCGCGAGACGCGTCAAAATTGCGTCCCGGTGGACCACCCAAAGAGTCGGTGTCCCGGGAGTACCCTCGAGAACGGCTAACGATAGCGAAAACCTGTCCTAACAGCGGGATCCGCGAGATAAGGTGGTGAATGCAGGTGTTTAGCGGACCGCCAGTCATCGCATTGTCATTACTTACACGACTGACACCGAGCCCAGGGAGTGGTAAGTCACTGGACTCCGCGGGGGTCGAACACCCTTTTAAACATCGAGATCCTGCGCGAGAACAAAAGCCGTGTTCGCGATCCTCTTCCCCGTGGAGCGTCGATGCGCTTTTTCCAGCGAAACCGATAGAAAAGAACGCGCTCGGAGAATCGACCGTTCAAGATTCACCGGGTGCGCGATCCAACGACCGAGACGCTTGATCGATAACGATCTCGATCCTCCAGCGGGTCTCCGCGTGGGTTTCTGCTCTTTCTCGACGCTTCGGACGGACCAGATATGGCCTGCGGTGCCCACAGTTCCGAATGAGACGCTCTCGGTGTCGAAGCGTGGGTGTGCTATGCCAGGAACCGGATATATCGGAGTCTCTGCTTTTTCGAGGGCCTTTTTCGAAATGAAATTGAACGTCTCGAATCGGAGACGACACGAAATCACCAGCGAGTTCCGTGAGGTGAATCGTCGGAACGGATTTAAATTCCCTGGATGCTGAAAATCAAAGAGCACCGGGAACATCGATTCGATGAGAGGCTCGTGGTATTCCTTTGATGCGGCGGTTTATGTGATTTACGATAGCCGGCGCTTTTTTTCATGGCCCACGAGCATCTCCGGTCCAGCGTGGGACGATAATTTTCCATAATTATTCTGCCACCAGCGGCCCGTGCACGTTAGGGACTCGCTAACGAGCTTACGTCACGGAACGAGCCAACGAATCGACGCTGTGCCTCTATACCGTTAGCACACAAATTGCTTTTCGTGTCAGTGGGACGATCGCATCGAAATGCGATCGCTGTGGCGATACGCGAGCACCCCGATCGCGAAACGCGCTCGTCGCAAACAAGACTCTGCTGGGAGAATTTTTCAGGATCCGGTGAATCCGTTGCGTCGGTTTCGCCTTTGAGACGGGCGACGGGATTTACGAGCGATCGGTAATGACGCTTTTTGCATCTGCAACGACTGAATTTATTAACTTCGTCACGCGTCATCAGCTCTCCGGCGATTTTCAAGCAAAAGTCGTCGAGCCTCGGTGCAAATCACCGGCCATCGTCGCGAATACCTCTCGCGTACGCGTGCTGCAGCTCCTACACCATCGACCCTACAATCGACCTCTAATCGTCCGTGTCAAACTTTACGAGTACGCGTCAAGGGCTCCTTCGACCCTTCTCCCTTTTTATGCACCGCTGTTTATGCAAATCGACCGCAATTCTTGGAAAAATTTTCACCTTCCGAGGGGTGGACGCGGCGCCTGGAAAAACGACGGAGGGTCGAACGACGTGGAGAAGCTCGGTGTCAACGACACTGATAGAACCTCGATAGCAAAATTACAGCAAACAGCAAAATCGTAGAGAAACCCGAATATCGATGCACTCTGTATCAATGGGACAGTTTCTGAAACACAAAGGTGTCGCTGCCCTGGGTTCGAGGCGTTCGCTGGACCGGATTCGCAGTCTTATATGCGAGCACTGCTGCACTTCATTCGCTGAATCGCAGCGGAGAGGTATGTTTTTGAGGAACACCGTGCACGAAACATGTCCCGTGTCAGGCTCGTGCCTGTGGTGGTGCATACGCGCGCGTGTGCGCTCGATGCGTCACGGTTCTCTGACTGCGGGCCACCACGCCCATCGCGACCGCACTCGCTCGTCCGTGACGCGGACCAAAGACGCCGTCGTCTCGCAAACACGACCAAAACTGGATGCGCCCCGACGCCGAAAATACGCGGCGAGAAAAGTTGCACAGTCGCTGGGAAACATTCGCGGAACGTCGCGAGTCTCTTCGCACCGAGCGACGCGACGTCGATCCGACGATCGCGTCTCGTTCATTGTGTTTTCGGCTCGAGACGCCTCGACGAAACGACTCGATTCTGCGGTTTTCCACTCGTTCAGTATCCCGAGAACGCGTGAACTCCATTCCGTAACGATTACAGGCATCAGACCGTGACGATCGAGAGCTGCAGCCATCGGCCAACACGCACGCTAGACCGCAAACGTCCGTCTTAGAAAAGAATCTTCATCCACCAGGGATCCTTCGTGATCGTTTGACGAGTACTTCGGATGCGGAACGAAAGGATCGATGACAAAGTAGGAGGATACGAAGGAGCGTTTGAGGTTTCACTCGCTGTGGTACGAATATAGCTTTGCACTGTGATGTTGAAGTTAAAAATTGTTTTCGATAGAAACATAATTTTCGTAGGGTCCTCATATTACTGTACGATTTCGCCTAAACTGAACAATGAAACGAAGACCGAATGTACTGCAGAAAAGTGAAACCGGCCGACCCAGACCGACAATAAGGCTTATGGAGTAAAAAGGGCTGTGGAGGTTTCTTCGATGCACTGCAGGGTAAAGCGCGGTATCTGGAACGGTATCGTGGCTTGTCATCGGTTGATCGAGCGGGTGTTCGCGCGAGTCGAGGCGGAAAACGCAAGATCAAATACCGGGAGCTGCTTATCCGTGAGCGCGTGCAGGTTAGATCGGAGCAGGAAACTCTGGAATCAGAGATCCCGTCGGATGGCGATGGGGAATAATTGCGCGTTTGCGCTCGTTGCGGGAGGAGGATTCCATGGCCGCCTCCACGACTCCCGGTAGTAATTATCGAATCCCTCCCTCTCCTCCTCCTCCACCTTCTTCACCCTCCTCCTCTCTTTTGCCCTGCCCGCTCGTTCGACCCTTATTTCTCTTCGGCTCGTGTATTATTATTCGGTGTGTGCACCTACTGGCTAGCTAAGCATCCAGCATCGGTACTCTTCGGCCATCGGCCCGGATCAGAAGCCAGCCTGACATGAAGATTACTAGAATTAAGCCTTTGGATCGGAGGTAACGCGACTCGGTCTAAGAACGGATTCTCCGCGATTCTTTCCCCCCGACTAGAAACATTTAAACGAGAATTCGTTCGATGGTTCGTGCGACCGCGAAACAGACACAGAATCGGGAGGCTTCGGCTCGCAACCGTCGCGTCGTTTTTCACTCGCGATTCCCCGGAACGCAGGCCGGCTCGATATACAACGACTTAATTGCTTAATTGGCGAGCTCCCGGCAAGGCGGAGCTGCGACTTCTCGATCTATCGATTCCGCTGCCTCGACGAGAAATGAAATTGTCCCGCCGTGAACAGATAGGAATCATTGACAACGACTCAATTCAGACGGAAGATGATATCGACTTTCCAGTGAGCGAGCTCTATTAAAATTTCTCTCAAAGGCGACAGGTAACATTTTCGCGTCGCCCCTGTACATTTCTCCGGATTAAAATGCAAATTGCCGCCTTCAAAAATGCTCGAACATCGCGATGCATCGATACGGAGGATCTTTACATGCCGATTATCCGCTGCGAAGGTAATCTTTGTCCACGGTAAACGCTCCCTCCCTCACGGTTCGTTTTGTTATTTCCTGTATCCACGTACTTCTCGGTTCTGTAATGGCAGTACTGTGCGTCATGGAACAGCGATCGAGCTCCTGTAGCCCGGAGGTTGACCAGGAGCTTTGGTTCGACTCGAAGAAACGATCGCAGGTGCACCGGGTCGGTGCCTTTTTATCTTTCCTCAACCACGTCCGCACGCAATTCCGGGTCTAGAAACCTGGCCAGAGCGGTCCACGCGCCAAAACTTTTGTCTTTGCCCGGGTGCCTTGTCCCGCCACCGCAAGCTCTCGTAATTACTTCGACGGAGATAGCGATCTGCCGCTCCGGAAAACCTAGAAAAATTTCTGGTGGGAAAGCTTCTGGGGCCACCGAGGTCGTTTCAGAATTCAAGGTGGAATTTTAGAACCGACATACCCTGGTTTCTCGATCTTGTCACGCGCGTTTCGGAGCTATTCTTTAGGAACACGCGCGATAAATAAACGAATCGTTTTTACGATGACAACGAGGCTATTGCAGCCGGGCATCTTTTACTGCGAGTAAACGCACGTTGCAAAATGTGTCGAGCGTCGAGGAAAGGTTGCAACGTGTCATCAGCGATGTGCGAATTTCCGAACTTCGACGGAGATCGAGCGTTCGTCGCCTGACCAAAGTCGTAGCAGCGACCGCGGACATCCTCGAAACGGCAACGGCCTGGTCGGTATTTCCGTAGAACGGGCCGAAGTTGAACGTCTGTAATTTCGCGAATATAAAAGTGAAGTCTCTGTCCCGGGGCGTGCAATATTCATATACTTTTCACCACTTTTCGCAATTTGCAAGAATCGTACCACGCAGGGATAGCTATTTTTCCTCGAGGACAGAGTCTCGGAACGTATCATCCGCAAGAACGAAATTGGCAGGAAGTCACACGAGACGTGTGCATTTTATTTCCTTGCAAAAGTTGTTCAGCTGGGTATTACATGGGCGTGTAGAACAGTGGACAAGTGGAGCGCGAAACTTTTGTGGGTGAACTTTGCTCTCACCGATAATTTTCCTCCATCCCAGATATCGGTCGCTTGCAACTTTTTCCTGCTTCGTTCGACCGTTTATTTCCTTCGCGCCGGTTCAGCCACGGTTCGAATCGTCAGCTCTGTCCGGTGCTCTAGAACGCAGCAATCCGATTCGAGACGGATCAATTAACTCGTGGTTTCCCCGATCGCTAAAGGACCGATCTACGAACCGTGATGTCGTTCGGGAAATGCGACGTTCAGGCTCCCCCGGGGGCACATTAGGGTGGCACGGGTGCTTACCAGTCGTCCCTTAATCGTGGCTGGAGTCAATATCGTCGACGAAGTCGAGCTCCATCGGCGCAAATAGAGTGCCTATAAATAACGAGGCCACCCCGAGTGTGTTGTGATTGCATTACCTACGCCAGGGAATCAAACGCACGAAAAGAGAAAGCTCCTCTGCGAAGCGACAGGGTGCGGGAAGGGAGAACCCGGGGGAGTCTGCGGCAGATTAAATCTCCGCTGGTTAGCGTTTGATTAAACTTGGGAGTGAGAGCAATGTTAATGCTCGGACCGGGCTCGATTGCTCGCCGACGAAATTGACAGCGAGGCGACGACACGCGTCGTAAAAGCCGCCGCGCCTCCCGTTTCTCTGAAATTCTTGTTTTCATCCCGAGTCACCTCCGTGCCTCACCCTCGGAAATTTGTCCGCGAAGACGCGTCGCAACGGTTTGACGGCTCGAAAGTCCGCGATAGCATCGCGATCGTATGGCAGCTGCGATCGGACGGTGACGTTCGTCGGCTAATGATCGTGTACAGAGACGTAACTCGCCGAGCGGAAAGGTCGTGCGTCTTCTTGCACGACGTTTCTACCTTTTCGCTGGACGGCGACGCGTACAGCCGCGGGTCCGCTCATTCATAACGCCTTCGACAGATTTGTTTAATTACTTAATTGGCCGCTCCGGGCTGGCCGATGCGTTGTACGCGCGCTGCCAGATGTCAGAAACCCTCCGGGGGCCGAACGAACAACCCGTCTTATCCAACGTCCGCTCCGAAATAAGTTTACGCAACGAGCGTTCGCCTCGACGGAAACGTTGTCTGGGTGCGCGTACGTGTGCCGTTCGGTTTGCTTTTCGCTGCTTAATTTCATTTCATTTTACTAACGTTACAGTAATCACGCGTAAACTTACCTCGCGCTATCTGCTTGACACCAGTTTGTCGCTAAGCACGTTCGAAACTTGAAGCGTTATCGTTAAACGCTGTTCGAATGATGAATCGCTGACTGACTGCTCGCATTCGGTCGGTACTTATTATCACTCGCGCTTCCAGACGTTGCTATTCGCGATGTTTCGCTGTCAGTCAACGTCGACCAGTGTCTATAAACGTGCAAATATCTACGGAAAGTCGTAACCCGTTATTAGATCGCGGAAAGAATTTTCAAGAGTATTCTTGCCACTACGAACACCGAGCAAGCTCTCCCTGCTTTGTGTACAGGGGGGATAAATGCTTAATATTTGAAACAAATAAATAAATTAATTGAAACACATAAAGTAAGGGTAGCGCGGAGCAAAAGCGGACGCAGTAAAAATCCCTGCCGTTAGCTCGTTCGGTAGATCCCTTCGCGTGTATAGAGGCAACGATCGAGAGTGGATCGTTCGCCCTTTCCCGCTCTTAAATTGAATCGAAGTCGATATTAACCTCCTTGAGGAATCGCGCAGCGCCCGATAAAGGCAAGAGAAGAGTAGAAGAAGAAGAAGAAGAAGAAGAAGAAGAAGAAGAAGAAGAAGAGAATAAGGGGGAGGAGGAGGAGAAGAAGGTAGAAGAGTCGGAGTCGGAGCGAAGGGCCTCACAATTAGCGCATACATCACTGGCGCAGAGGGGCGGAGGGGCCAGGAGAGGGCCCGTACTGGCAACCTGTTATTATATACGCGGTCCGAAATACGCATGTATCACTCACGCACACGTGTACAGGCCGGCGAACACGTCGGTGGATTAATTCGCACGCGGGCCGATCGCGAACGACGATGGGAGTTATACGACGAAACTCGATTTACGATCCTCCTCTCGTCTCTCTTATCCGCATTTCTTATCGTCGTTGAACCGCGAATCCCCGTCGGTGGTGTCAATCCGTGCACGTTTTCGAAAACATTCGATTTTTCCCCCGCGCGGGACGCGGGACGGCGTGCGTTTAATTAATATTTGATGAATGTCCGGGGGATCGTCGACGCTCGTAACGCGAGCGGATCGAAGCGCGCGTAAATCATGCGACAGAGAAAAATTCGATCGCGTAGGTTGTGCAGAAATCGCGAGAAAGAGATATCGCGGGGAAGTATATCGAGTTACCTAACGCTGCGGACCGGGGAAAGATCGTGGGATGACTAACGGGCCGAATCGTTGCTCGATTAATGGCAACATTTTTTAAGGATCCGCGTAATTGATAGCTTCGAATAATAAACGCGCGTGTGTGCGATAAGCCCGAGAGATACAGCCTGGAATTATTAATGCGTCCCTCGCGACATCAATAATCGATGATGCAATTCGAATCCGCGTTCCGGCCGGCCGATTATACACTTTATCTGTGCTTCGTGAAAATGATAGAATAGTCAAAGAAAAAAAAATTATATAAAAGCTCTGCCCCTCCTGGTACTTGAAACGTTAATGAATTTAGGCGATCGAGGCGGAAGGGAGATGAGAGGTTTCGCCCAGTCACGGTAAGACGTAATTCGATGACAACGAGAATCGTATCGTAAATAATTGATCGGCGGTTCCCGTATTAATAACAGCTACAGCATCCAGGATCGTGTCAAGGACCACCCGCGGCGAGTTGGCCCGACAATGCCGGGGACAGACGACACGACACAATCAGGGACTCCCTGTTCCGCTGGCAGGCTTGCTAATAAATTATTAAAGGGACACCCTCTGGAAGTGACGGCGGAATATTGCGTCGAGAATGACTGTCCCGGTTCCAGGGTACCCGTGTATCGTCTATCTTGGCGAAAAAAAGCCAGCTCGTCTCGAGGTTCTTTTCTTGTTGCGGGCGCGGAAAAATGTAGCAGCTCCGACGTTAGGGCCGCTCGTCGTCAGCCGGACACGCAGCTACATAAAGCGATCATAATTTTCGCGTCTGACACGGCCAAGATTAATTGCCGTATTAATTTTACTCCTGTGTATTTTTCATCCCGGCTGTGCGGCAGTGACAGGTAATTAAACAGCATTTAAACCCGACCGCGCGAAAGTGAAAATCGTCGAATCTCGTTCAGCTAGCGTCCGTTTTGTGGACAGTGAAAAATTTGCTCCGATAACGGGCCGGAGGGAACCCTCTCGAACGAGAGACCGTCAACGAGACGGCGCCTCGTTTCTTCCCTTTGTCCCACCGACGCCAGATTTTCCCTGCCCTCGGGTTTCACCTCGCAAACGATTTCCAGCCTTTCGAAATCCGAGCTGTGCTCTGAGAAGCGTGAACGAACGGTAATGGGATCGCAGAACGCGCAAAGACAATGAACCACCGTCACGGCCGCTAATGGCGGTCGAACTTCTGCAAATTCTTCCCAGACCGAGCCGGGGATAGGGAAAAGGGTGATTCGTGATCCGCTGGGAGGATGTCGAATGCTTCTTTGTCTTCGCCCCGACGCGACGGCGGATCGTTGCGTGACGGATCGCTGATTCGGTCGGAGAAACCATTTTTCTTCTGCGGGCATGGAAACAAATCCGCTTAACCGGAAACGTTGCGATTTCGAGGCAGCGGCGAACTCGAAGCGACTCGACGACTCGTGGAAGGTCAAAATTCAGGGTCGTCACCGCGAGTTACCTAACCAACCGTCGTTAATTACCGTGGCTTCACCGTGCGGCTAATTTCGTGATAGCGGCACGTGTCGTTATCTGAGCCCTGTCGAAAGTGCGCGCAATTTACGCGACGCTAATTCGGCAAAGCTTCATTAGGCCGACCTCCAGGCCCGTACTTAGACGACGCGGGGGGTATAATCATAGTTTAAATTCGGCTCCCATCCATTGAAAATCAGTGGCTCTGACCCGCTTCGCAATCAGGATACCGGTTAGGGGGTTACAGAGAGTAGGTGGGGGCTATCATGGGGCATTTGATCCGCGGCGGGTCATCAATATTGCATGAGGGGACCACGAACGCGCGTACGATCATGCCAAATGCTGGGAATCAAAATAGTGACGGAGTTTATAGTTCGAGAGAGGGAACCGCTTCCCCGTCCCATCCCCTCGTTAGCTCTCGAGCACGAGTCACGTTGCATCCGATCGCGTGTGCAAGATGCACCTTGCACCGACGAACCGTCCCGTCGGCCTGCAAAAAATTCAACGACAGCCCTGGTTTCGCGTTCGCGAAGGCACAGGTAGCGACGCGAGTCGGAAGAAAAATCCTGAAATCGCGATGCGAGCGCAGCCCTTTGACGCGTTCTTCGCATGCGCGAGACGATCCTCGAAGGTACAAGATTTCACGAAAAGAAAATCAAAGGCAAAAAGAAGGGACGGACGAGGCCATGGAACACGTTCGACTCGTACTTCGTATTATGGTAGGGTGCGTCTGTGTGCGCACCGGGTCGGCCACCAAGGTGGAAGGCTTGCAAAACGGACGCGGACGAGAGAGGCCGACGAGAAGAAGAAGAAGAGGGAGAAGAGGACGAGACGTCGTCGGAGGAAGAAAAAGCACGGAGAGTCCAGGAAGAGAAGGGGACGAAGGAAAAAAAGCGGAGTCTACCGCGGAGGAAGAGTTGCATGAAAAATGTGAGCACGGAAGAAAATGAAACGTCAAAGCCGCTGCGAGGATGGAATGAAATTTTGTGCGGGACGGAGGAGAGCGTGCGTGGACGTTGCGAACGCCCATGGCGAGTCGGTCAGATCGAGAATCGACCTGCTTACCCTCCATCTTCTTTATCGCTCTTCCCTTCCCCCTTCACCGAGTTCGATGCAATGGCGCGTCCCTCCTTAATAGCAAATAAAGCAGGTGGAATGGAGCGGCTCTCCGTTCGTGATCGTCGGATTAATTGGCTGCACCGGAGGATGCACGGATTATTATCCGTCCGTTCGACCGACAGTTATCCTAAACGTTTCTTCCGTGTCTCTGGCCGATCGATCCGGGTGAACGACGACGATGGAAAGTCGTGGGCCAACCGGCGAGGATGGAATGCGTGCGCGAGCTCGTGATCAGATTCTTTTTAACGACGCGTCGGATTACCCTTTTATCGCAATAACCGAACGGAACTCGAGCATTTTCTGGGCAAATTATGGGAAGAACGAGCTGCTCACGGAGGAACGCGTAATTAAAGGCCATAACCGCGAGCAAAGGTGCGAATTGAAACTCTGTTGCGTGAAACGCGAGCGTACGCGTTAGCACGGGGTAAACGTGTTTCCTCGCCTCTTCGTGCTTCTCCCTTTTTGCATGATTCCTGTTAATTCTACCCTTCGGCCAGAGGACGACTGTTCCGCTTCGATACAGTCCGTGACTTCTTTTTAAAGAAATTGAAAAATAACCGTGGACGATAACCGGCGATTACACGCATCTGCGGCAACAGAAAAAAAATAATTCCCGTGAAACCGGTGAATACCGCGAGCGAGGTTAGGGCGCATGTTCGAACCGGTACGGTCGAAGAGGAGTTAGAAGGAGGAACGAGGGTTCAAACGACGTGGAAGTGCTGACGCGGTAACCATCTTGGTTTCCCTGAGTGGCACTGCCGGTAAATGCCGCGGGATTCGAGGGTGAACGCGGTAGAAAGAGAAAGAGAAAGACA
This sequence comes from Macropis europaea, assembly GCA_916610135.2. NCBI lineage: Eukaryota > Metazoa > Arthropoda > Insecta > Hymenoptera > Melittidae > Macropis > Macropis europaea. Next base: position 27,956,582 of record OU744344.1, read on the forward strand.
CAAGGTGGTGGTTGGTGGTGGTGGCGGTGGCGGAGGAGGACTCGATTCGGAGGGGTGGAGGGTTGAAAGCGGAATGGCAGAGAGAAGTCTGAGCGACGTGACCGCAGGAATCGATGCGGACGTTCCGGAAAATCGTGCAGCAGCCTGCTGACGCAGTGTTTTCGTAATTCTCCGGTTTTCTCGCGCGACGCCGGATAACCGTTTTATATTATCCTCTCTTCGCCATTTCGCTTTCCGATCGCGGGATTCGCTCGAGATACGAGCCGGAGGACCGACCTCTTTCCGGTGCAGCTTATTTCGGGAATGCCGAATGCGAGAGGAGGAAAAGAAACGGGAAAATAGTGGGTCATAGGGGCAGATACGTCTTAACCATTCGGGAGAAAGGGGGTAGCAAACGGTACAATGAATGTCTTTTTTCCCTGTGGCGAGCGAACAGATTCATTCCGAAGGGGAGCACGCGACCGAACAGAAAAAAAATGAAAACGCACTCGAATCCTCGAGTGATATATACGGTAACACCCGCTTCCGCGCACACGTCCATTTCAGCCTCATGAATTTCATTAACTGAACGTTTATCGATCCCGTATTTTATCCGACCGCGAGAGACTCGAGAAAACCGGAATTTTATGTAACTTTTTGGAAACGTGGGACGATACAAACCCGTTTACAGAATTTCTCGCGCGCGAACGAGCGGTTGGGTGATCGTACGGGTAAACGCGAACTTTGATCGGTCGATTTATCATTGCAAATTAGAACCGCCACGTCGATTCCAGCAGCAGCAGCAGCAACAGCAGCAACAGCAGCAGTAGCGCCAGCGATAGCTCTCGCCGTTTTTCTTGGGATAAACGCAACGAGTTTAACGACGTTATCTCGGCTCGTTAACAAGTAATTGTACTGCGAATCGGAAGAACACAGCGTGGTAAACCTTTAATGGTGTACAAATGCGCAGAAATAATTATTCGCTAACATACCGCGACTGTGATCGAGACCGGTCTTGTCAAACTAATAACAAGGTTCACTGCAATTACCGCCTAGAGATACTCGTTAAACATTAGCCTATATACATACGGAATAGAAACGCACTATCATCCATTCGCGCGTGATTAACTCGTATACCTTTCGGTACCAGTTTTTATTCATCGTAAGAGACAGTTTTTGACTCACAAGCCACCGTGTCGTTTTGATAATTTTGAAATTTACGAGTCGGCGTTATGGAACCGTATCTTAGCGTATGAAGTTCCAAGCTATGATGGCGCTGAGCGTAACGCTCGACTGTCAGTTACTTCGTATCTTCATGCTCCCCGATGGATCGAATAGTCAACCCATAATCCTTCAACTTCTATTCTTAACGATTTATCTTGATTATTGCGAACAGATAGTAAATTGTCCGGAAAATTAAATTACGAGTCGCAAAAAGACGTAACGGTACTAATGACTCAGGAGCAAATGTCGACGGTCGGCAATTACGAGCACCGACACTCGATAGTTTCTCGTTTTCTGCTGATCCGCGAGAAGTTTCTCTAGGAACGGAACGAGAGCGAGGGGGGCTAAACGACTGGAGTTTTATTCAGGAATTTCCTTGCAACATCCGGTCGCGTACCCGTCCTTCTTTCATCTTTTTGCGCGACGATCTTTTGCGTAATCCATCGGCAAAAAGGAGGCTAACGAGCGGTAATCTTCTTTCTAGGGAACGGTGGGTGCGCAGAGGTGGAACAAGAGACCAGAATAGGGAAAAAAACACGAAGGACCGATACGTTTCCGACGCTCAGAGGCCGCGAGGAACGTTGCCGGTCTCGTCAGCATCGCAGGCCATCGCTCAAGGACGAAGTCCCGTGGATCGCGTGCTCGACGGAAGTTTTCGCTGGTCGTCATGTACGTGAGTCCTTAAGACACATAATCACGACGTTCTCGGTCGGTTTCTCGCAAAAACGGCCCCGAGTTTCAACGTCGATCCGCAAGTTGTATTACGCGAAAACCTGCCAGCTACAAAAATTCCCCTCAACGTTGGTATAACGCAGAGCTTAAAAGGGAGGATGTCAGGACCAAGGTGGTCCAGATGCAAAGAGAGTCAGAAATTAATACAGCACGGATACGATGCATTCTGCGATGATTACTAAAACAGCGACCAGGCTCGAGCTGACGGAATTTTCCGCAGATCGATTGTGCGTATCTCCATTGAAAAATGGGTAGGTACACGTACACAGCCTCTTCAAAGAAAATGTGGAACGCTTCGACGGCTATTGTTGAACCTCCAGCTGTTAAAACATCTTACATACTGGGAGTAACAGGAATAAAATTCATAGAATCGAAAAGAATAGACAATCCTCTTTGAGTCTGTGGCGTTAGCTCTGGCGTTCGACGCGCGCTTTCTTCCGAAGCATTAATCAAGAACAAGGCGATCTGGTGCATTTCATTGCGATCGTTCGTTCTAGCATTCCCGTTTCCACGAGACTCGTGCTGCACGACAAAAATGCGAGCGTAAACCAGTTTCGTGCTGCGATTAAGCCACGACACGCTTCGCAGATCGACAATTAACGTTCATACGCGGCTTATCGACAGCCTCTCGGGACGATCGTTCTGAATCGAGTCTTCGGTCAGAGATCTCGAGCGAACTTACTTACGGGACTTCCTAATTCTCGCCGTTCTCTGCACGAGCTGCTGTTCCCTCGATCAGGCTGCTACTTTCGCGATCGCCTCGCGACACGTCGGACCACCGACCGGATGATCTCTCGATCGCTTTTCCACCCGCGCTGCTACCAAACCGAGATTCGTCACACTCGATACTTCGGTGAGAAAATCGCGTCACGTTTCCGCGGATCATTCTTTGCAGTGACCATTTATGCCAGTCGACCAACCATCGATGCAGCAAATTGTAGCTTTATGTTGCAAATAGTGCAGAAACGTAACCGAAGTTGTTAAGCGTTGCACGTTTTCACTGCTTTTCTTATCACGGTTGTTTCCGCTTATCGCGCCGAACCGTTTATACCTGGCCGTGTAATTAACCGACATTGTTGCAACGACTCGTTAATAACCTCGGAAGACTCGGTGTCAGGTCGACGTTGAGTCACGTTTTCGACACATAAACCGATCATAACCTGTAATCGTGCTAGTCCAGTCGCGCGAGAGCCCGTAACTCGATCATCTCCCAGCAGATTTTTTACTCCCTGAACCCTCTGGTAAACCAGTTTTCACGGAGAAACAAGACCACGTTACTCTTAATTACGCGTACAGTTAATGTCTCGTATAGTTAGCCTCGATTAAATCCGATGGTCTCGTACGACGTCTTCGATGAAATACACGCGCTCGTAAATTTTTTAGAACGATCATTCGGGAACCCCCGGAGAATGATCGCCGTCCGAGGTCTCGAACGATTTCGATTTCCAGGATGGACGGCACGAAGCGGGTGCAGCCAGCATCGCGATCGATCCGCCGTATGATTCTAACGATCGGTCTGTTGGTGTTTCGCGAAGGGGGCTTCGAGTGGATACGCGACCGATCGATCTTAGAAACGTGCGGAGCATCAAAGAGATAGATTCGACCGTGAGTTATGAGCTCGATTTGCGTAATGACTGGAATCAGGAGCGGTTTTTTGCACTGCGCGCCGTGCCGCTACAATTGACCCGCGGTTACTGATTGACACTTCACGTGTCTTTGTGAGATCATAAATAAAAAGAATGTCGAGCAACCGCGGACGCTCGACATATCGCATTGCTGTGGGTGCAGCTGCTGGCGTTACACAACACGTACGCATACGCTACACGTATTTAACCCCTTGCCACACCAATTACTTTAATGGCGTGTGCCAAAGTTTAGTGTTTAAACGCTCGATTGCAAATTACAGCAGTACCTGGCGATACACGGCGCGTACAACTATGATATAGAGTTTTTTAAAAGCAAATCTACATGGGATACGCGTTGGTAACGCATGATTCATAATTGGTATCTCTAGTGGCACCCGTTGTTGCGAGACAAGGGTTTAAATGCTGTCGATACAGTGACGCGGCAAGAGATATTTTCGAATCCTACGTTGCGAGCTCTCACCCCTGTCCGAAGGTATCGTTACGCTAGGAATATCCGTAGAAGTGTGGCAAACGTGTTCCATTCTCTCATAACGTGTAATTCGTCAAACCACGTAAACACATCGTACCGGATTAATCGAGCAGAGCATCGTTCCGTTTCCATTCCCTTGCTCCCTGACAAACCGACGAGCAAGGGGGGAAAAGTATAGCCTGTTCGAGGCTGGCGAGAAGGAAGGCAGGCAGGCACAGGCCGAGCGAGCGGATCGGGAATCGAGGATGAAAATTTAGGAAGGAAATCGGTGGCCGCGATGCCGTGAAATTACAGCGGGGCCGATCCGCGGCGGAAGCGCATATCTCGGAACATATGCAACCGGCGTGGCGCGTACAATTACCTCGTTTTGTACGCGTTGCGCGAACCTTTTCCAAGCGGATTGACGCTGCCACGAACCAGCGAAGGAGCTAATACGTGCAACTACCTCAGATCTATGGTACGCGTGTACGAGCTGCACGCTGGGTATTAAGTAGCGGTATTTACGAAGCCACAATTATCCCCGTTTTCATCCCGACGATCTCTCTCGCTCTCTCTCTCTCTCTTTCTTTCACTCTCGAACGGCGAACGTTCGGAATACGTGGGAACTTCTCTTCTAAACCTGCCAACCAGCCAACGGTCGCCTCTCCTGAACGCCTCGGACCGACCATCTTTCGATTCTTCGCCGCCTCGCTCGAAACTTCGTCGACGATAAAGACATTTCGTTCGGGTTTACCGAATCACGAACTCGGCCAGCCTGCTTTCGATAAATTCAGCCATCGTGCATCTCGGTTTCAAGCCCGAACGCGTCGAAATTTCTCCGACGATATTTCTTCGAGCTGTTACGAACGCAGATGAGAAATTACGACTGAGGATGACTTTTCTGGGAAGTATTTCGTCACCGATGAATCGGTTCGGCGGGACGGTTTAAGTGGTCCGTGATAGGTCGCCGTGAACGTGGGATAATTTTGAACTACGCCGAGTTTCGTGGAAGAAACGAGCGGACGGATTGAAAAAGTCACACGAAAGGATTTAGACCTCTTCATCGGCTTAATCTGAATCGCTTCAAGGTCGCGGCGATAGATGAACACGCGATCAGGCAGAGTTTCAGGTAGAGCGACGAATCTCGTGCTGGAGAGCATTAAAACGAGGCGCACGCTTGCTGGATTATCGTTAGGGAGTCGAGTCTAACCGTAGAAAAAACAAAGTTCCTCCTAGCAAAAAGGGAAAAAGCGGCAGCGGGCACGAATGATCTCGTTCGTCTACTGGTGAGGCAGATTCTTACGCAAATAACGCAACCGGGACACTTGTTGCCACTCGGCAAAGTTTCACGAAACACGCCAGAAACTTCCTTCCTGCTCTCGGATCGAATAAGTTCGGCACAGCTGAGATGAGATGGAACAGGCCCGAGCCTGACGTGCGCAAGAGTCTTCCTCGACACCTCGTGCATGCAACGCGGTGGAAGAGGATTGTCATGCGTTCATTATAATCCGTAATGAGAGGGTTGCCGCCCGAGCAAACGATTACAAGGGAGAACAAAACACTCGAAGGGGGGATAAAAATCAATCGATGTTAATAAAATTCGAAGGGACGAGTGAGCGATCATCGGATTATCGCGTCTGTTATCGACGCCGCGAGCTGGTATTTGCATCGGATTGCGGTGATTAAGAGGGGGCGGGGGCAACTGGAAAACTGGCGAAGCTCTTTTTACGAACGGTCAACGATCCCTCCGCGCATCCTCCCTTTCTCCGGGTCTTCTCGTCACCCCGGGCATCTTGATGTCATTCCGCGGTCTCCGCGACGCGCGTCGGCTAATTAAAATGTAGTCAGCGCTGTTCGAGATCCCTGGACGGTGATTAAAGTCTCCTAAGCGCGTACACGGCGCGCTACGCCCCCCTCGCGATTACGCTGTCGAGCCGATGAGAGGACCGAGTTCGATCGCGAAAAGAGTGCAGGAATTCTCGATCGAGCCGCGAGATAATGAGAGATGAGAGACGCGAGACGATCACCGACCAACGCAGCGGACGGATCATCTCCGAGCAGCTCGAAACTTGTTCACCCTGCCACGCGCGTTCCTCACCGATTCGACCTCTTTTCTTCGTTTCGTTTCGTTTCGTTTCGTTTCCCGCGTTTCCATCCACGCTCTCGGTCGCAATCGTTAACGGCCCTCAGAGGGTCAAAGGGTCGTCGTTTCGCGTTCGTAACCGCCGACGCGATTACGCGGAAGACGTTCTCGGAGAGACGCGACCGCTGCTGTCCAGCAACGACATCCCCCGCCCGGTTCAAGCCACCGCGCCACTTTGTTCAATAAATTCATTGCGTTAACCAATTAGCTCGGAGCGACAACCTCTGGATTCCAGAAATTCAAAGGGCCAACCACGGCGTCCCGTGTCTTCCCGGAACGCGTCCTCTCCTAACAAGACATCAAGCTAATAATAAACGACTGTTTGGCTCCGGCGAAAATAAACCAGCTGACAGCGAGTGTCCGATGGTCTGCTCGGGGGGCGGATCCTCGACGCTTTGTCGCGATTTCACCTGGCTTTTCCCCTTTCGTTCCGTCTCTGTCCACCTTCGAAAACCGACCAAACCCGAGGGAGGTCCTCCCGGACACCCTGCGCCACGGCTGCTCGTTGCCGCACCGGACGGAATATTCGCAAGAAAGCAAGGGGACGAGGTCGAAGAAGAAGGCGCGCATTTCGCTGGAGACGCGAGGTTTCGAGGGGCCCGTGCACACTCGATATTCGGCCAGCGTATTTAGAAAATGGCGGATAGCGTGCCTTGGGCCTGACGATTACTCAGGAATGAAGGGATACCGGTATCGCCGCGCCAGAAACACGATCCAGCTGTGGCGAGAGCTGCTGGCGCCTTCCACACCCACGTTTTACGTGTGCCCTGTTCACCGAACGATTACGGAAGTCGTATCACTGCCATTTGTACCGACAAATTGGATCGAATAGAAAGCGGCAAATTGCCTTTAACACCCGCCACTCGCCCGCCCTGCAATTTCGGATTTTAGTCGTTGCTCCGCGGTGCACGAACGACTCGTGTCTCCTCTTCCGTAAGTTAAAAACTATGTACGTTCAAGCCGTAAATGTTCAATAAATTTTTCTACGCCAAAAGCAACTTTGTCATATTATTCTGTCCCCTTGCGCCTTGCCCCCCTACCCCGCGTCCTCGAGGAACAGACTCGGCCGTTCCGTTCCGCATTTCGCATAAGCCGCACACGCGAGTACGAAGCATATGCAGGTAATGCGAATTTTATTGCGGCTGCGCGGCCGCTTTTCTTACGGTGCTCGAGGCGCACCGTTGAGCCGAATACGAAACGATGCCTGCGATATATTGTGCCTAACCGTATTAAAAACCGACGGATGTTGATGTCCTGCGCGAAACTGACCGGCTGTCGCGAAAATCAACTGAGACCGGATGAAAAATGCGTGATCGATCGAATGAGACGCAGATTCGATTGCTTCGATCGGAGTCCTTTCGTTCGATAAATGGAAAATCGAGGTAAACGTCGAGGGGAGAAGAAGTCGCAAAGCGGAGTACAGAGAAGAGAGAAGCGAAGGAGGACGAAGGAAGGTCGAGGCAAAGAAGAAGCTCGTGTACTCGGAGCTTACGTGCCGCTTCCGAGATTTCCAAGAAACCAGCCGGAAATGACAATAAAAATAATCACTTCAACAAACTGAATCCAGAGTCCCTCTCGGCGGGCCGTTACCGGGATGCGCTAATGACGCCTAATTACTTTCCACCGCTCTGCACAGAAACGCCGCTCGATTTCGAATAGCGCCCCGCCGCTAATTTGCACGTGGCGTTGCGTTAATTAATTCGAGCAGACGTCTGCGATTGTCGCGCGCGTTCCGCACGAACGCCACCGATTCGCTCCGACGAGGAACCGTCGCGTTGTCGATTTTCGTGACACGATTCGCGGTGGAAAAACAAAAGGGAAGAGCCGGACGATCGATCGGCATTCTGGTCCGCATAGCTCAGCCGCTTCTTGCTCGATTTGACCGATTCCATCGCGTCGGATCGAACGCGAAACCGCATTAACGACGGGAAGAAGATAATCTTTCCCCGTTCGAACACACTGGCTGGAAAACCATCGACGCGCTTTCCAGCAACTCGTTGCCTCTTCGCGAAGGAAGCTCGATCGATTATTCGAGGAACATTGCTGACCGATGACACGGATTGATACCGGTCGATTCGCAATACGTTCTCCGAGGTCGATGATCGTGTCTCCTTCGTTACGAGGGAAAACCGAAATTGGCCGAGGCCGGGTGCACGCGAATCTGCTCGCTGCTCGATAAAAACGATTCGAAATGGTTGCATTGTTTATTCGGCACAGGGCGGCAATTTAAAGTTGCGAACGAGCCACGATGCACTCCGCGTGTATGTAGGCAGGCATCTACATGCATCTACACTGCCGCTCAAAAGTATGTGGCCACTTGCCATTTTTAATGAACCAATGTTACTTGATATAGATTATTATTGTTAAACGATGTTTATTGCGAAATTCTATTACGAATATGTAATGTACTCTAGTATTATTATATTGAATAATTTAATTACTTAAATCCTTTAAATCCTTGAAATAATTAAATGTTTGTGCGGCGTTTACACTGCATTATATTCTGTTGCGTGCGGATGGTTTCTAAGGATTTCTTCTTTCATTTCGTGGTGACTGAATTGCTTTAGTGTGATCCTCTGTCGTCATTAGACTAATATATACATTTAGAAACATGATTCAGTGTGAGGGAACTTCAGGTAAGAGCATAAGACTGTTCTGTCGTTCTGTCGAAATCATTTTTCCGAGAACACTTGCGAGAGCACGATGGGTACAAGAAGAACAGAGCTAAGTATTCAAATGTGTTTTCAAATAGTTATGCTGTCAAACGAAGGATATTCTGTAAGAGAAATTGTAGGAAAACTGGAAATATCAAAATTTGCTGAAGATTACCGATTTCACAACTTCTTCCAGGTAGTTGTTACAATTAAGAAAGTGTCCACATACTTTTGAGCGGCAGTGTACGCGTTCTCGTTGGAGCAAAGCGACTTTGCCACTGCGGGCCTGCTATCTGCAAAATTGCCTTTTGTCGTGGCCCGTTCTGTTCGTTAAGGTCGTGCTCTCACGAGATGCGGTTAACGCTTTTCCACGAACCGCGCGACTACTCCGTCTTCCTGCTCGTGCACTTTTCGAGCTGACGCGCGCGCTCGCGAACGCACGCGTCCGTCGAAACTATTGAATGCGTCGACAGCTCATCCGCCCGACATTTTTCGCCTTCTCATTTCCATCGATACCACTGCCCGATAACGCCTCCCCGTGCCCAGCTCCGGGGATTTGAAACTCGTTAAGTCCTTTTAAAACTTTATCCCTGAAATCGTATAATAGCCCCTCGTTTCGCCGTCCAGAGTAGTATCGAGTCCAACGTGTCTCGATCGTGATAACGTGTAATTGTTATCAGGGAGCCGTGGCTCTTGGGGAGCGTAGGTAATCAGATATCGTGTTCCTCGACTGTTTGCACCGTCCCGGTTTTCCTGTCCCCTTCGCCGCTGCAATTCCACGATGCATCTGTCCTTGTAATTATCCTGCTGTTTCGCCGAACGACTTCTTTCCACTGCTCCTTTCGAACGCGAACATCTTGCATATCGAAATCCTTCCTCGTGCGGATTCAATTTTCATGAAATTCCAGACGCGTTGCATCGGATTCGAACTTGCCCCGCGACCGGGAAACAAGAAGACCGAGACAAAAAGTTGTTTCCAGTCATCTTTCAGTACCGGAAAGTACCGCAAGAGGAGTCGAGAAAAAAGGAAATTAGCAAATAGACGAAGTATCCGTGCGAGCACGATGAATTTACAAAATTAGGTCTTCCCGCAATTATCGTGTTCGTCGGTGCTGGTTTCCGATAGGTCTACCGGGTTCGCGCTACTCCGTACAGCTGAACTAGTTGAACGCAACACAACCGATAGCAATAATAACGCGAAGCGGTCGTTCCGGCCACGATAGCTACCCGGTTGCATAATATATTCAACATGGTTCGAACTCATTATATCGAACGAAAAACGCGCGAAACGTACAATGCAGAAGGTAAACCGTCGATCGGGTAAAAAGGAAAATTCTCTCCTCGTCGGATAGTTTCTCGCAACTGGTGCAAACTCGGGGAGTCCGACAATTATCGCATAGTTCTGGCACGTCCAGCAATTACCATCGTTCATTCGCATGTTCGTAGAGATTAAGGGGAGGTAAGAGGGCGAATGAGCAAGCGAGCGAGCGAGCGAGCAACGTCGGAGCAAACCGGCGTATTCTCCGCTCGTACTCGCTTTCCTTTCTCTGTTCTGGCGGGCGGAGGATCCTCGAAGGATCTCGGAAGGCCTCGTGGAGAGTCGGAAAGTGTGCTCTGGCTGGCACACACGAAGTCGAAAGAGGCTTCGCAGGTAATTGCTAGGCCGACGGGTCGATAATGAGCCCTGGCTTCGGGGAACCGATTACACCCGGCCCAAGCCAAAAGCAAAGCCGAGAGAAGAAGAAGAGGTGGAGGACGAGGACGAGGACGATCCGACCGAGGGAGAAAGTTCGGAACGAGAGAGAGAGGGAGAGAGAGAGACAGAGCGGGCCCAGTTCCTACGCCGCGCGCAGGTTTTTTGAATCTTCTATAGGGCAGTACGGTCACGGATGATCCTCGAGAATTCTTGTAATCCGCCGATACCGATCGAATGCGAACGCATTCGCGCAATTCGAAATCGACGGGAGAACGGATGGATAGTTTCAGATATTGCAGTTTGCGCATCAAATATTCACACGCGCTGTTGAGCGCATTCCAGTTAGGTGACTCTACCCGAGAAAAAGATCGTCAGAAAAAGTTGGACTCGATTTGAAATGAACTTTAATATTTATAATATGTTTAGAGAAAACCTGAGAAGGAGCGATAACGGAACGAGCAAGTACATGTAACGGTGCAGAAACGTGCGTGGAGAATAAAGGAACTGTTGGAGAACGATCGCGAGACAGGGTTATCTATTCGAGCAGAGGAGAGTAAAAAGACCTGATTAATTGCTAAATTATCAGCGACAAGCTGTCGATGAGAGGCGAACGAGGTGAAAGAGATAGTGGAGGGGAGGAGGAGGAGAAGGAGGAGGAGGAGGCGCGCGAAAGAGGAAGGTTGAGGAGCAAAGAAGACGAAGAAGACTCTTCCTGTATCGTGCGATGAAACCTGCCTAGATCTCTCGCTACCGGGATGAGAGGTAGGTGATCTAATTTCCCGCGCAGTCGTGCAGAAAATGATCCAGGCCGCGATTACGAAACGGCTTCCAGTGTTCGCCGGGGGCAACGAAGGCGCCGTTTTTACCGTTCTCTTTTCGTTTCCATGAGCCGTGTGTAATGATCGCGCGCCACCGCCGCTAAACCGCCTATCCGCTTCCCGTTCCAGCTACGCGGAAAATTATTATACCGGCCAGCCGAACCTACCGTTGCTCGCGTCCGCGCGAACCAGACGTACCATACGTATCGTCGATCGAGAATCGAGACCCTCGCGAGGATCCGGACCGGCATTAACCGTAATCCATCGAACGTCGATGCGTTTAATGTTGATTACACTCCGGACGAACTGTTCTCCGTGAGGAGAGGCCGGAGCGGACTCCGCTCCTTAAAACGCTCCCCGGCCAATTACCCTTCGTGCATCGACGCGATGCATCGAGTTTGAACATACTCCTCGTAAATAAATTTATCGACGACTCTGTATCGAATTCGGGGAGAGAACAGCGACAGGGTAATCGATCCGGGATCGGGTTAATCGAATCGCCTCGCCTCGCCTCAATCGACGCGATAAACGGAAAACACCTGCGAGATTGCTTTCGATTCGTGTTTTTTACTCCCGTCACGGTGTCGATTATTCTTACACTTATTATGTCGTGCATCGGGGCTCGATCCATGCTGTTTGATTCGTTGCAACGAGTCCTCGCGATCGCGCACCCGACACCCAGCGCGAACGCGCTCCGCGATCGACAGAGCTGGAGTTCGAATGAAAATCCGTTTCGGTGTCGTTGCGTATGCGGCGAGAAGGAACGGGTTTGCCGGAGAACAGAGGCACTGCACGGCGGTGCCCTTTTGTGGCCGGCAGGGCCCCTGGTCCCACAATTAACATAATGAGGCAGAAAACGCAGATATTAGCGCGAGGTTAGTTAATAGTGCACTTATCCGGAGAACGTAAATAGTTCGTGGTCGGTATATACCGCGAGGAGGAAATTTCACCGCTCGCGGTCACTATCTCTCTTCCCTCCGTCTCGTACCGCGTCCTCAAAGGACCGACCGTAAATCAAAAGTGACAGAATCGGACTCTCATCTGCATAATCCGCTTATTTTATTCGGCGCACGCGCTCGCGCCGAGCCGTAAACGTTCCGGGGCTCGTTTGCTCCATACAAATTATTAATCGTGTACACAAGGCTAGGAGAGAGGAAGGGTTCGACCCGATGCCGACGTTTCCTTCGATTCGTTTTCTAATTAAGAATAATAGCTCAATAACGTCGGAGGTGGACCGACCGGTCGCCTCTGTCACCGCATACGCGTACCAAGCAAAAACGAACGTCTCGATTTTCGATGAAGCGCGTTGAATATGCAACGACTCGCCGGCCGCGGATCTCGACTTCGCGTTAAACCCACTAACCTGTGTTTTTCAATGACGCGTCACGAAACCACCCTGGTGTTCCGCCAGTCGAACTCTCGACGTCTTTATCCCGATCGTAGTAGCGCGACCCGCGACAGCTGCCGGCACGAGATCGATCGCATCTGGTCCGATTTCTTGGCCGATGGGGGACAAAGGGGTGTCCCGAATCGGCGAGCGTGGCGGTTCGCAGGTGGAAAGTTCACGGGGTAAACCGCTAATGAGGGTTCGAGGTTGGATGGGTGTGAGCGCGTGTGGATTTTCTGGGGGACAGGTTAATTATCCGCTGGCCGCCGCTGCAGCGTGCTTTTTCTTGTCCGTTCCATTCTGTAATTCCCGTCAGAGCTCGACAATGTAGCCGACAGTTATTCAGTCGACGGCGATGCGCACGCTGTGTCGAACCGTTTCAAAGTCGCGCGTCCGCTCCCTCAATTAACGATACCGCATTACGCGTACGCGATGTAAACGGTTAATTATGCGGCAACTTCCTTTCTTATCCTTCGTTCCTTTCAGCGACTCGGAGAGCTACTCGCTTATTTACGGTTCGCGTAATTTTCGACGCGACTTTACGAGCAACGATAAGCAATAAAAAAAAAGGAAAATAGGTACTTTGCAGCATAACGCTGTTATTTACAGCACGGTTGATCGTACCCGCGTAGCGTGGAATAAATCAACCTCGTCTACGCGAAGTCAACGCGCAAACCAATAAAACGAGAGGGAAGCGGAGCCAGAGAAAAAGAAATTGAAACGCTCCGTGAAGAGAAGGGCTCTAAAATCCCTGCGCGGTAAGAAACAGAAAGAGGGAGAGTTAGGATCTTTGATTCCCGCGACTCGAAACAGCCGATATACCCTTTCCCTTACTCGTTTCTTTTTCCTGTCCGACTCGGGCAACCCTAGTGGCGCCTCTCTCAGGATATAAATTAATTAGATTTGTGTGGAGGTGTGTCAGCCAAGTGCCGGCATCGTGTGTTTCTTGCCCTTCGACCGTCTGCTCCGCCGCGTTTCGACTCGACCGAATGCTCTACTCTCCCACACCTACAGATCCTTTCAAAGTCCATGAAACGCGGTTGTCTCTCCGTGGAAAAATGCTTCGAAATAATTGCCGACTCCCTGCACGAGTTCGTCAACGACCAAAGTTAATTTCTGCAAAGCGAAATCGATATACTTCTCGGGCTGTCCGTGACTCGCGAGAGCATACTGGAAGCAGGAGCGCGCGAGCTTTGAAAGGACGCGTATACGTGTCGGCAGGTAGGTCCGCGCATAACGCATGATGTATAGTGGGCGTGAAACGGGCGTAACAACATAGTAACGTTCGTTGTATCTGGCAGAAGCGAGCGTAGCTGGTTCTCGTGCGACCGGACCACGGTTGTAGGATCAGCTTCGACGATCTCGTCTCGATGTCGATATCGATCTCGGCTGCGACGAGAGAATTCGCGACTCGGGGCGAAAAGAAGACGAACGAGATCGAGGGGAAACGTATGTAAAAGTGTATCGGTAGTCGACTGACACTGTCTCAGGTTTCCCTCCCGATAATTACCTATCATCAAGCACGAAAATGACCCTTTATCGCGGTGAACTATTAAGAAGGTGGGAACGTTAACTCGTCACGACGTCTCGTATACTTTTCGCTGACCGTGTAAGGAACGGCAATTACGCTTGCGCTTGTCACAGGGCGCAGATTGACACGGCACATCTGTTCAAGGGGTGCCCGGAACGAATCGCAATTGAACGACCGGCCCCAGAAGTTCCGTTTATTATGCATAATTTCAGGTAACGAGCGTGATTACAGTAAAAGCAGGGAAAACGTATGAGCGTTGCCGATAAACGGAAGATCGATGCGCCCTGCCTCAAACAGGTTGCTCATTTCGTGAAACATCCTTCGAAATTGCCAGACGCTTTTCAACGGTTGCATATTTAAAATATCGGGAAATAACGTCGACTTAAAAGGTCTAGTTAACGGGTAGAGGGTATACTTTGCGACATGCCGTGAGAAATAAATCTCCTACAATTTGTGGCGAGAACGAGTATCGCAGCTATACCTAGGTCAGCGTGCAACCCTCCTGAATATTATTATCTTATTCTTGTCACTCTAACGTGGCGAGAGCTACTAAAGACAGTGTCAACGCCGTGGATTCAATTTACTTATCCAAGGAGTGTATTCAAACGTGATTCAGTGTAACCTATAGTTCATTTATCTCGTACTTTAAGAAGTGATCTCAAACGAATAAAAGTAAACAAGACAGGATAATGTAAGGAATGAAAATGTTCGGCGAGCAGCTCCGAGAATTCGGAAGGCCGGGTTCAATGGCCCCCTTGAGATACAGGAAAAAGCAGAGACACCGTCATATAAACAAAAGGATCCCCGATACTGGACGCGCAAAGAATACACAAGGACCAGTCGTGAATCATTCGGAAATAAATTGATATTCCGTTTAGCGAACATATTCTTTCTATAGTTTTCTTACGACAAAGATAGTCTCAATGGAGCAGGGTTAAACGCTATCAAGATACCATGCAAGTGAATTGTAATGGTGGTCCAGACCCACCCAAGACTGCAGGTCTCCCGGTAAAAGAACCATGACAGTCGATTCTGAGTTATATGTATACAAAGAAGAAGTAGAATAAGAGGAAGCAGATTGCAGTATAGATCAAAGGACAGGTCAGAGACTCACGTTTATGTTGCCCAGGTGCGTCGGAGGGCTGACACCCCTGCGGCCTCCGCCGCCCCCGACTTCTGCCTCCAGGTTGCCGGCTCGTTGGCTCCGGTGAATCTCGAAGATATCGATGCTCGGAGACGGGTGGAGGGTCCTCGAACAGGCCTCGATCCTTAGAAGGGTCTGTCCGTGAGCGACGACTCGATAGGGTCAGCGAGGAGCACTGGGTCACAATTTTCTATCACTGTCCGATCGAAGAAGACGTTCAGAAACATTCTCCCCGCGGTTGGCGAGCGTGCAGTCGCGCGGTTCGGGTCCAACTAAAGGATCTTCCGATGGGAACGTCCTTCGCAGGCGGTACCGGGGGGGATCGATATCGATATCGGAGCAAGAAAAACAAACAGAGGCGCGCGCGAGTCTGTTGATAAGATTCTGGCGGTCGAGCGCGGTCACCACGGATAAGGCACCGAAATATTCGGCGGAACGCACGCGGCTACGTACACACGACGTGGTCGGCACTGGCGCGAGTCACCGGATTCCTGGAAAATCGAAGAGACCGCGTTCGAGCAGGTTGCAAGCACTCGCCCGTCGATTCCGCACTGCTCGTCGCTATATTTCGCGCGAGCGGCGAATCCTCGCGCGTCTTCGCGACTCCGTAGGCCGGGCGGAGGGGTGAGCGGCACGCGGGGTGGGTGAAGCTTATCGCGATTCGCCACACTACGAACGCGGAAAGGCGCGAAAATCGAGCTCGAATCGGCCACCGGTCGGTGCACCGGTCCCTGTTGACATGCGCGCGACTACGAACCTGTTCGACGATTATTTCAAGCGATCAGTGGCGACGGGGAGAATCGAACGTTCACAGGTGTGGACGACGACAACGATGACGACGACGATGACGACGACGGCGACAACGACGACAAGGAGTCGGCGTGCTGCGTGTCCGCCTTAAGGGCCGTCCGTCGCAGACGCATGCTCGCGGCGCGTCGCAGACTCTCGCACTGACCGCGCGTAACACGTAACGCGTACTTGTCTCTCTCTCTCCCTTTCCCCCTCGCGTTCTCTCTTGCTCTTTCACGCGGTCCCTGTCCTGCGTCCCGCGGTCGCACGGTTTACGCGGTGCAGTTTCTGCTGAAACGCCGGACACCACCGAGTCTCTCTCTCTCCGGACTCTCTTTGAATCTCTTGCGCACTAACTTCGCGGCTATCCGCGGTACTCCACGGGGAACGTTGAACGCGAGCCTGGAATTGCCGTGGCGCCACCCCTCCTACCCTTCCACCTGATCCTCTCGGTGCCACACCACGTCCCTCCCTATTTTTCCCTATAATTTGCTGCCTCTCTTTTTGTTTTATTCCGCTCTCTCGTACCCCACCCCTCCGTCGCTCTCCTTTCGCCACCGTCTCGCTTCCTACCCCGTCCTGGTCCCTTCCTCCCTCTCCCTTTCTCCGTCGGCATCTAGCTCTCCTTCTCTCTCTCTCTCTCTCTCTCTCCCTCTCTCTCGCCGCTTCCTCTGCCTCTATCTTCGCGTCTGCCTCTACCTCTGCATGCCAGCCATGAATCCTTGCCGGCGCGCCGCCCCCTTAATGGGCCTTCGCGGCCTTTTTCCATTCACCGTGCAGCCATCTCTTGGCGGGAACACGAACGAAACGAACCGTTCCAGTGCCGTACGCGTCCCTTACGAATTTCCCCTCGAAAATTTACCTCTCGTCCACCGAGATCACCTCGAGAACCATGCCGCTGAGGAGGGAAATAGGTCGGGAGTCTTTCGAAAACGAGTTGTACCTCTCGAAGGATGTATCGATAATGGCTCGTGAGCACGCCGATCGTTATCGGCGCATCCTCACACCCTGACGAAACTACCCCCCCGAGATGAAACCATCAAAACGAATACCGTTTATTTTATTTACCGGGTAACAAAGGCTTCGTTGCGTGGATCTGAATGGTTCAGGGTGCAGTCCGTGGAATGATATTCTTTCTTGATCGGAATGGAAACACCTGCCAGGTAGGAAATCATCGGGGATAGCGGAGGGCTGGTTTCTGGAGTACCCGGCTCGCATTGTGCCGCCTGGGCGGGACTCACGATGTATCGTATGACAGGAAGACGTCAGGGAGGAACCTGATATACGACAGGGGGATGATTCGTTATTATGTGAATTTTCACGGTAAATCTACGAGCTGTGACCCATAGAAAATTCATGTTCGTTTTGATCACACCCATCGCCTGACCACCGTTTTACGGGAAGATTAAAGAGCACTTAATTCCTCGGGGTTTGATCCATCAACGCCGACGTATCATAAAAATTCTTTCTTTAATTAGGATTATATAATTTAATTACATGTACATACATGAGTATCTGGCTTACGCATAATTTACAAAAATATACATTTCTCTGTGTCTATGTACAATAATTACAAGAGAGTACAGGAACTTTCATCTTGACCCGAACTATTTACAGGGACGGACGTACCGCGATCATCGGTCGCGTCGATTCCACGCCATTTTTTACACTCCAACTAAACGTGACGCGATCGTTTCGAAACGTTCTGCAGCATTCCGCACGCGGACGAGCTTAAATCATGGTGTACTGTCCGCCGATCGGGGGATAGGAATTTTGCGGAGGAACCGCGGGCACAGAGTTCTCCTTGTTGGACTCCTTTTTGCTCGTCGAGTTCTTCCTTTTCTGGTTCTCGTGCGTTTTCACGTGTTTGGTCAGATGATCGCTCCTCATGAACCTCTTGCCGCACGTGGGGCACGCGAACCTCTTCTCGCCCGTGTGCGTTCGGAGGTGACGCTGAAGCTCGTCGCTCCTGGTGAACCTTTTCCCGCAGAACAACCAATTGCAAACGAAAGGTCGTTCTCCGGTATGCCATCTGAGATGAGCCTTCAGGTGAGAGGTCTTGCCGTACACTTTGCCGCATCCGGGCACGTGGCACACGTGTTGTCTCTTCCCGTCGACGCCCAACTGCGCTCCACCGTCCGTCTGGCAGTTGGGACACCGACATCTCGTGCACTTTCTGCCCGATTTCCCGGCTTCTTCGGCGGCGAGGAGATGGTGCTCCGCGGGAGGGGTCAGGGGCCACTGATAAGGAGAGGAATGATCCTGAGGACTCGGTGGAAGCTCCGGCGGACTCGGTGGCAGCGAGTAATGCTGAAGAGGTGGGATCGCCGTGAGCTGAGGTTGAGCCAAGTGTGTCTGAGCGGTCCAGGAGGTCGTGCTGGTCGGTACTGCCGGCATGGTGTACGCTGGAGGCGTCAGAGGCTCGGTGATTTGACTGTGACTCGTGGATCCGGGATACCAGTAGCTCGATTGACCGGTTTGAAGATGATGACCGCTTATCGCTGGATTGTAGGGCTGATAGTGGATGCCCGGTCCGCCGTAATCCATCGCGGTCGGCTGATGCATCGTCATGGGGAGGCCGGACATCGGAGTCATGCCCGGCATGGGCGACATCGTCGGCATGCACATCTGTAACACGAATAAAATTTCATTTAGCATGACGAGTCTATCGGAAACACTAGTACCGCACGTTCTATCTCTCAAACCGTACTCCGTCGATCCTCGAAACTCCTACAATTTCTCACGAAGAAATTGGAAGCTCCGAGGATCGCTGTCGTTTAAGCGTTCGACACTGAAGATTGCACGGAAATGAAATTCGTCTCGACGTTCGACACTATGATTTCACAGCCGCGATACGGTGCATTTGCACGGTGGCGTTATTACGGACCTGTTGATACTGCATCACTTGTGCCATCACTTCACTCGCTGTCTCTCTCCACGATCTCCTCGGAAAATTACTCCTTCGTATGGATTCTTCGCCGCGTCACGGAACGGGGGACAAAGTAATCCTGTAATCTTGACGGACACTGGCGGAGTGTTGCGAGAACGGACGAGAACGAAAACGACAACAACAACGAAAACGAAAACGAAAACGAAAACGAAAACTGACTCGAGAACGCAAAGGAACTGTCGGAGAAGCTGAAGCTGTGCTCGGATCGGAGCGTGCGCGGCTCCGAGCGTTCGCCAGATAATTGCTGGTTGCCGACCGTGTCGCCTCGGTTTTAATAACCGAGTGGACAAGGAACCGAAGAAGAAGGGAGGAGGCTGAATGCTCTGGCTGCTTCCTCTATCGAGGTGGGGATAGACCCCAGTGAATCCTGTGCCCTGGTGCGCATGCGCCCTCCCCTCCATCGGCTCATAAATCAACCCTGCGTTCCGAGGATCGAGGCTACGCACCTTTTGTGGTCGTCCCTGGGGGCTGCCTCATGCCACCGAGAAAAGCCTTCGTGAATCCTACGGTACTCTCGGGACAGCATCCACAGTTTCTACAAATCGACGACTGCTGCACCAGCCCCGCACGATTGTTTATCTTTAATAGCCGTGCGCTTCGAAACGTACGAACCCTTTCCAGCCAAACTTTCTCGAGAAAATGTTTCTTGGGAAACGTTGCGTTTGTCCTCACGCAATGGACGATGCATCTGTTTAGACACAGGGACAACCAACAACCTCGTTAAAACACAGTCCTCCAGTTCCTTTTTGCGGCAAGCCGTTCAAAGATCGATCGACCCGGCGAAATCATTGCTCGGCCGCCCAAGATTCGAGACGGTAGGCAATAATTATCGGTAGAGACGTCGTAACGGGAGCAGAAATAAGCGTTAATCGTTCGGGTTTAATTAGTGGATAAGGCATTTGGGTTTAATTATCGTGCCGATGTCGGTCCGCCTCGATACGTTCCTACGCACGCGGTCGTAATTGCACGCCGGCGGATTCTCGTGTGCGACAGTTGCATTTTACTTAACAGCGAACAATTACCCTCGAAAAAAAGTTGTCCAACCTTTTTGATTTCACGGTCGACGTGCTCGATGACCGTCCACCCGTCCGCCCGCCCGCCCGTCGTTTCGACGCTGAAGATTCAAATGTACGACTGCGACGAGACTCGCGCGAACCAGGGGAGAAAAAATTTCGGTGAATTCTGAAACGGTCCGGGAACGAACGCAGCTCCGAGGCGAGTGAAAGGAGTCGAAGTAGAATTTTTACGGTATTTAGTGAACCTTTGACGAACGGCATCGGAGGCGGACCAAATTTGCAAAGACGCGTCAAAGCGTGGAGAGGCCCGCGACGGATTGTCCGGTGCACGGAAGCACGGTGATAACGAGCGTCAGTTTCCCAAGGTTCTCGGTCCGCTTTGTAGCGTGCTTCGCACCATAAATCCATAAAAGATCCTGGTCCATGGCGGCAGAGCGCATTCACAATGCGCCGTACCGTCGACCCGGTCCAAGCCCGGACAAAGTCTCAGTTTATGGTGGCTGTAAAGCGATCATCGGCAGGACGAGGTGACGACACTTTCGCGCTACCGATCTGTGCCAGATAGCCGGCATAATTGTGCCCTGCCAAACGCACAATGCACCGACAGAAGTCCGCTGCAGGTACGCTGGCTAAAGTACCAACAACGGAACGGGGACAAATTGTTGCACTTGCCGCTTGGAAGATAACTTTTCCAGATGATGTTGCTTTCTGGCCTCTGGGGCATCGTCCACGAGCCACTATCGAACGATCTCGAGGAATCTTGTTTATTCAGCCTCGAAGGAACTCCACTCGATACGAAGGACGTCGTTATCTACCGGACTATCCTGTTTTCGAATCGGCCGCAAAAATAGCTTTATCGCGAGTGCGCAGTTCCTTCGTTCTTTTCGTCCAGCAATTATTCATTTTCGATAGGACGACGCGGCAGCGATATTAAACGTTTCGTGAGTCGCGCATACCGGAAATAAGATAATCAATTTCCGGCGTGCAGGAGAAATATCATCGGGCGTCACGTGCGCGCCGAGAGCCGAGAGCCGGAGCATCATCGATCTTCCGGAATATTTGCCGGTCCACCACGAGCGAACTCTCTCAGGGGGCTTGTCGTTGTTTGTCGAGAGTTCATCGAAGGCAGAAGTACGAAAAGCATGGAAATCGTGCGGTGCTGGGTGACACATGTCCGAGAGGGTGGCCGGTAGCCCGGTCGCAACTGCAGCATCGTCGGTCGTCGTAAATCTTGCGAAGATGTCGCGGCGGAGGAGAGTGAAAGGTGGATGTGCACGCCCAGAGCAACCCTTTGCTTCCCTCTGCTCAAGCTCCGGCCATTGTCCCCTAATAAGCCGCTTAACGTCTCGGCCAGGGGTAAATTGCTCCACCGGTAAACACTACTCCCACGCGGACGATCGATTCCCTCTGGGATGGGAATTTCTCCCGAAATTTTTCCTTCCATCGCCTCAGTTGTTCCTTATTGCTACAAAATGCACGGCCCCACCCCCCGAACCTTCGTACCCCGACATATTTTCAAACTCGTGATTACCGAACAATCGAAACATCTGTTTTCCGATTCACTTTGCCGAACACAGTTTCGAACCACGTTCATTGCGCATCTTTTTACACAGGCTGCGGAACACCGTGTGCTTTCTACAGGCAGAACACTCTGTATTTGGCTCTTTCGGACGGACAAAGCCGGCTGGAAAAGTCAGAGATCGGTCAGATCTTTTTGAAGAATCGATCGTTCGGCCGGTCATCGAGGCAGCCAGAAAGAAACGATGACCGGGACCGCATTTTCGTGCGGTGTGTGTCCAATCGGTAAACGGAGGGACCCGCGAGGGTGTAAAGTGCGCTTTGTGCGTTCGATGTTGCTGCGAAAGACGCGCGTTTTCAGGAGACATTCAGGGGCGGTGGACCGATGCAAATCGGAAGGACGCAGGTCAACTTTCGGCTATCCGCAATAAGAAATCGACGGGCCCCGATTTCTCGTATTTTTCCCGGATTTATGCGCGAGCGCGGACGACACCGGCGAATTCGAATCTCGAACCCGAGATTTTCTATTTTTCGGGCTGTAGATCGCGCCATGGATCGAAGCCGTTCGTGCGGGCGAGTTAAGAGAATGGCCAGCGGCGTTATTTCATAGAAAGAGGACACGGGAAGTCTCGTAACATATTTCTTTCGGGCTATAACAGTCTTTCGGCGCTCTTTTGTGGAGGACCGTGGGTCCGTGCGCGCATAAACATGAGCTATCGCCTACGAGACCCAATATTCTCGAAAACAGAACGCTTTCGGTGGAGTTTATCGTAACTCAGGAACTTTTATAGTTTGCTGGAAATCGCTGCTCCTTTCGAAATCGTGACGAATGTAATATTCTTCCTTTCTTTCCTATTTTTTCGAAATGTAATGGCACAAAAAAACGTTTCGATTCGTACGATCACGGTCGCCCTCTTCCAGGAATCTTCTCGTTTCGACAAACTTCGAATGGCATCCTCACGCTGGATGATGACTCGGAGGCATTTTCCTGATGACGGTCCAGACGTCATTAAGGGTCGAACCTTTTCTTCCCCGCTACGGGTCAATTTTATATGCGATTTACCTGGTCGAGGGAAGCATCATCGGGATCAGCAGGTCACTAGTCCTGACGGGTTTCTAACTTATGCTCGAATCTTGAAGAAAACGTAACAGGGAGAGACAGAGGGGGAGAGAGAGAGAGACAGAGTGAGCGAGAGAAAGAGAGACGATGAGGAGGGAGGAGGGAAGAAAAAAACGAGGCTGACCAGGGAACGAAAGAGAGGCTGAGAGGGAGAGAGGGCCACGATCCTCGACAATGGACCCGACAATGGGACCAGTCTTCGGAGCTAATGGAGCGAGACTTTGCAGTTTTCACACGATGATCGGCGTAACGTGGTCGCTCACGATTCTTCTGTAAGGGAAGAAAGGCCATTTCAGGTCCGATAGGATCGCGTACCTTGCACGGAACAAGATTAGTCGGATCTCTCTTGCCAACTCGTACGCTGCTAATCGGGTTAGGATTACGAGGGTGTAAACAAGAGATTACACCCGCTACTAGACATCCGCTTGCTTATCTTGTACGTAAACAGACCAGTTGCAAGTAGTCCACGGTATACCTGACTGGTTAAATATTTAGAAAAGATCCACCCTTAATGAGCTTTATTTGCACACCGCTGTTGCGACCTACCTGTCGACCTTAATTTTAATTATCTGACTGAGCGGCCCGTTCTAGGAAGGTTAATAGCGGAATTGCCTCTACCGTTGCTTCTATCGAGTTGATTTTAATAAGGTTCTACCGAACGTCCGATTAGCGAGAAGGTACGTTGTTCCGGCCTGTTCGGGTTTAAACAAATGGACGGCGGACCTTGCTTCGTCATTAATCACTCGAGTCGAAAAGAAAACCGTGTGCTCAAGGGTCTCTTTCTCTCTCCCTCGTGGTCGCGTTCGATATTCATTTATTACACATCGTTTACGGACAAAGCCCGGTGCATAGGTGGCGTTGAGAATCGATAACGCAGGGTTATCAGAGCATTGTTGGTTTAACGTTATTATGTTCGACATATTTTTTTTCTTTTTTTTTTGAGGAGCTCTTCGACGTCCCTTGGCCATCGAACGCAATGATGGTACGTTTTGTGGTGAACGAATTAACGATCTGTAAGGTGCGAGAACAAGGGAAAAGCATGTACCTGCTCGAGAACGTCGGTCCCAAGTCCATAAATTTGTGCTTGGACGCAAGAATCGAGCCGAAGGGGTCCTACCGCCAATTCCAGTCCAAGGGAATGACACCCTCGTCACAATACGACCTGTTGCGTTCGAAACGAAGAAAGAAGAAGATGAAAAAAAGAAGCAACGGCAGATAAAGAGGCGAGGATCAGGGGTAACCTCCGGGGTACCATGGAAGCCGTGAGAATATCCAGCGTTCAAAGGGAGCCGTCACATTGTACGCGGATTCATTACGCAACCTGACGTCTGTGATCGCGCCGAATTAAACGCTCGCAAGTCAGCGTCGCCGAGTTTTCAAGGAATTTCCCCGGCTCGAATCATAAAAATATCGGTCGAAAGGGACGCGCGAGGGTGTCCGAGCGGAGGAGAGGGCAATCAAAATAGGGAGTTTATGGCCAACGAAGAACACCGGAATATCGTATTATCCTGAATTGACGGTGGGTTGTAGCAAATATTATGACGTTATAGATTCCGAAGCCGCAGGACACTTTCCACGGAAGGGACAATGAACCAGTTATGTTTGACACTGAAGAACAATTAGAGACTAATCCAGCCGAGCAATTGACTTAGGAATAATCGCGGCCGACCCCCACGGTGGCCGGCGTAAACTTCTCTCAAAAGAACACCACCCCGAACAGGGAAACGAGACGCTCGAAAGAAAAAACGGGTGGACGTCGGGGCCCTTCTTCGGCTCATCTTTCACCGATAGATTTTAATTAGCAGGGTCGCGGTGGCTTCTCTATTGTCTCAATCGGTGCCGGCTGACCGCTTTTGTTGCGAGGGTGCGGACTCGCACCGGGCCAGCATCTCGAAAACTTGAAAAAAAAGGCAGAACAAGAATTCCCGGCCGGCTGAATATGATTTGTGTGGCAACCTCCGAGAACGAATCACGAGCGGACTGATCAAACAGTCCTGCACATCCGTGTGTACCCCATGTCAAGTCAACGAGGAATTAAAATGGATAATTGCTTCCTTCCAGGACCCACGTTGTTCCAGGTAGGCTCGTAAAAGGGCTTTGATATAAAATTAACGACTTCGCGGATATCTCCTCGCCCCGCTAGACAATTTTTTCCGTCGACTTTATAAACGACGTACGGAAAAAAGTTCCTCCCCGATGTTCCTGTCGTTTTCTTTTTCACTATCTCGTAACGTTCGGAGGGAAGGGCGAAATGAAACGAAAAAACCTGTCGCGATTTTATTGGGAACGGCACGAATAAAATTTGTATTAAGAGTCTCGGAGACGAGTATCGATGCCACGTCCGCCGACAGCCTGTGGCCTGAATATTCTTCTTTTCCTTTTTTTAGGGGAAAAGTCGGCACGTTTTGTCGCAGCAAAAGTCAATGCCGCCCACGAGGTCGTGTCAGAGGTTTTCTCGGAAGGGAAATATTGTCGGATGCAGAGTCCCGTGGTGCATTGTGCGGTTTTATCTTTCAACAGACTCGTTTGTTCAACCAGTATCCAGCGGTGCACCCGATCCAGTGTCAAAGAATGCCGATGCTCCGCCGAACAAGTGTCACCGTTAACCTTCATCATGATCCATATTGTTTCAATTTGCACGAGTACACATCCTATGAATCCTGCGTCCACATTCCGCTTCTGCCTTTACACCCGAAACGTACCAGAACTCTTTTCTTATCAAAGTTGTGAGATTCACGAGCGAAACGAGTGAACTTTTAACCGGTCATTCCAGACGACCGGTCCATTCGGATGCGAGATTGACATCGGCACATTGGAAGTTCACCCCCTGCAGGGAGGACTGAAGACGTCGGCGACGAGAGGTATAAAGGTCCCGACGAACTCAAAGTCATTCCGACCGGCATTCTATCCGAGCTATTTGGCGGAAACTTATGTCAAGCTAGCGCGTTCAACTCCTCGGTGTCGACAGGTTGAGGATCGAAAATGCGTCCGTTTGGCATTCACAGAAACTTCGATCGAATTGGTCGAGCAGGGGCTCGATTAACCAGAAGGTCGAGGAAAGGAGCGGAAGGTAGATTCGAGAGGGTCTCGATCGATTGAAAGGGTTCGGAGGTTTCGTAGCTTGTTGAAGGAAGAGCAACAATCGAGGAGAAGCGCCGAATGAACACAGAATCGGGAAAATTGGATTTCGTTGTAAATTACGGTTAAGCCGCGGCTTACACGACAGTGTAGCCCGTTCGGGCCGCCTCGTGCAGTCATAAATTATTGTTGGAGTTGGTGCCTGGAGAGGCCTCGCACTCGTTGAATGGGGATTATGTGGAGAAGGACTCGTCCAGGTGTACCTGAACATTCAAATATTCTCGTCGGCAAGTAGGAGGATTCAAGAAGTCATGGTCGCGTAGCGTGGCAAGATACCGTCATTGTTGCCTTTTCTGCCGCAAATAATTCGCTTTTACACGGAGATTACCGACGCATGATTGTTTTATTGCTCTCTCCGCGTCCACCAGGTAACTTCGCATCTTCCGTCGGAGTCAATGTTCCCCAATTGTCTGGAAAAAAGGATAAGTTCGGATGTTAAACGTGTTGCGGTTGCGAATAGAAAGATCCTAGCGGTGTTTCGTGAAAGTCTTTTTCAAGATTTTCAACAACGGAACCTCCCTCTTGTTCGTGATACAAACCGGCGACGATCGTAAATCAGTTCGCAGTTACCAACGCTCTCCGTGGACATTCCCTCGAATTTGCACGGAGATTAGAGGGTGTAATTGTTTTATGGAACTCAGCGCGGTACGCGCTTTAGGAGAATTCGTTCTGCGGTCAGACGTCTATCCCGTGCTTTCGGAAAGTACGTTCAATATTGTTTTTGTATCGCGAAAGAATGGCGAACGGTTCACGCTCGACCGTTGTGAACCTGTGGAGGAATCGCGTGTTTCCAAAAACATTTTCCTCGAACTACTTTTAACGGGAGGTCGAAAGTCCCGCTGCGAATTCGAACGAGCTAGAGACTATCGATCGTCACATGGCTCTACGTGAGAGACGTCCATTGGCTGGCTGCTTGGGAATCGTGACGGACCGCTTAAAAAGTTACCTAGGAAACTGGACACCGGCTGGGGAAAAATGGGGCAGCCATCGAGAAAAACGAAACGAGGGAAACTTTCGGTAGAACTAGGACAAACGACACAGGTACAACGCCATTACAATACTTGTCAACCCCACTCCTGCCGCCCGAGGACGCTATAAAGGACGGCATTCCTATCAATGATGCGAGATTCTGTGGCGTGGACCATGTCGTAAGTGGCGCCATCTTTGACAGAAGCCCGGAACTAAATAGTGATATTCCAAGTAGCGCCATCTAGCGAGAAGGACCGGATAATTTACGAATAAATCCGCCAGAGGCGCTCCAACGTCACCTCGTTGTTTACTTCCTCACGTTGACACAAGGTGGTGCTGGTAACTGCTTATTGGTCAATATGGCGGTTAACAAAGTGCTATCAGCGCCGTCTCCTGGCATGCCGTGGAACTATACAACGACGTGCGCCTGGAGCGCCCCTGGCGGATTTTTCTGCAAATAATCCGGTCCTTTTTGCTAGATGGCGCCACTTGTAATATCGCCATAGTGTTCCGGACTTTTGACACAGATGGCGTCAGCTGTAATGCCGCTAGATAGTTCCGGACTTCTGTCAGAGACGGCGCCACTTGTGCCGGTCCGTGCCACAGAAACTCGCATCATAGATGGGAATGCTGCTTTTCATAACGTCTTTCGGCAGCAAGAGTGGGGTTTGACGACAGGTATTGTGTACAGTGGCGCACATAGTGAATTTACATGTTACCTGTGTCGTCCCTGCTGTATCGATGCCTCGAGAATATTTCCCTAGGCATCGATGTGCCGCAAATTCGTGGCACTTGACGCAGAGGCAGCAGCTTACTGATGGTTACTCAGAAAATTATTGCCTGATCAAATTTGTACTCCAAGATCACAAGATGTTGGTTTTCTGTAATATTTTCGACTTCAAAGTACTTATATTTGCCTGTTTATTGGTGAGTAACATTCGAGGCAGTCCGCCGTGCTCTTTTCTCATAAATGTGACACAAACTTTTCAAAACCGCCAGCATTACGTACGGTGACACATATTTCGGAGTCGCCGAATTTCCGAAACCGCGTTTCCCGTTATCAGGACCCACTTGACACGGGCCCATTCTCATAACAGCAGACGTTATTTTTACCGCACAAACAGCGGCATAACCTATATATATATATATATATATATATATATATATATATACACGTAAAATAACCTCAAACGATTGTTAAACAAACCTTTCGGAATTATTTTGAATTTTCGTGGCCGTTCGCTGGGAAAGATTCTACGGAATAAATTTTGTTTGTGGCGTTGCAAAAAATAACAAACTTCTGAAGACAGTAGACCAGAATATATAAATACATTGTTTTTGGTGGTATTTTTGGCTAAATTTACTTTTCGTAAACTAACTCGTTCTACGCATATGTCATTTGTCAAATTAGTCGAAGGCGTACACGTGTCCCTGTTCCGTAAATTCGTTACATAAAACGGCGATAAGCGAAGCTAAAAAATGTGTTATTTTTCAGGCGATTTTGCCGAGCAGTTTAGCAAACGATGCAAACGAAGGCGCGGTACCGCTCACGCAGCAAAATATCGATATGACGCTTGGTAAGTGATAAGAGAACAGTGAAGAAATGAAACATTAAACTTTTGTGACCTTTTAATGCTATTGAAGAGCTGCATCTTTTAACCTGTGCATTTTGTTGCAGCATCAAACGAATTAGTATTTATAAATTTTTATGCACAGTGGTGCCGCTTCAGTAATATATTAGCTCCAATTTTCGATGAAGCTGCAAATAAGATAAGGAGCGCGTTCCCTATGCCAGGGAGAGTGGTCATGGCAAAAGTGGATTGTGAAGTAGAATGTAAGTGAAATGGTAACCTCTTTGTCAAAATAATATCCGATTTAGTAGTAGGAGTATCAACTAGGCTATTGAAATTGCTAAATGAAAACATATCTTTTAGCTGCCATTGCTTCAAGGTTTCACATCACTAAATATCCAACACTTAAGATGATTAGGAATGGACAACCTACCAAGAGAGAATACAGAGGTCAGCGGTCCGTGGAAGCTTTCGAGGAATTTATCAAAAAACAACTGGAAGATCCGATCAAGGAATTTTTTGACTTGAAGGACTTGAGCAATCTAGATGATAAGAAGCGAATGATCATAGGGTACTTCGATAGGAAGGATGTCCCTGAGTATGAAATGTTCAGGAGGGTTGCCACCAACCTAAAGGACGATTGCCAATTTCATGTTGGTTTTGGGTAAGCAATATTTATTTTATACACTCTTTTGAGAACTGTTGCTATTATCTAACGAGTCTCAGTTTCTCACTTTACAAACTGTGTATAATTGTTATGTTATTTCCTCTAACAAGCACTTGCTCAGCTCAAAACTGTGAAATTGGAGAACATTTTCACTTGCTGTAAGTAAGATATCGCGCATGGTACAAGTGGTATTTGCATTTTGCACTTTTTCTTTCAAATTTGCAACTTATATACCCATTTCAACCTCCCCTTAAACACTATCTTTTGCAACTTTATTCGATGTACATCCATACGTGAAAAAAAAAAACGACTAACTAACCGCTTCCTACTGAAATTAGGAATGCAAGCATGGCTATGCATCCTCCAGGAGAACCCATCATCGTCTTCCGATCGGATAAAGCTCTTTCGAACGACGAAGATGAAACATACCATGGTAGCTTACACAATTTCGATGAACTAAACATTTGGGCACAAGAAAAATGTGTTCCCCTTGTCAGGGAAATCACATTCGAAAATGCAGAGGAATTAACGGAGGAAGGATTACCTTTTCTCATACTGTTTCATGCTCCGGACGATGTTGAGAGCGTGAAAATGTACAAAGATGTAATCACAGGGACGTTAATAGATGAAAAACGTAAGTGAAGTGCTACTAAAGTCAGCCGATCGTGTGTTTCAGCGTACAAAATGTATTAAAAAATATAATAATTTTTTTTTTCAGAAAATGTAAATTTCTTGACTGCTGATGGCTTGAAATTTGCTCATCCTCTGCATCATTTAGGGAAAACCCCATCAGATTTGCCCCTGATCGCGATAGATAGCTTTAGACACATGTACCTGTTTCCAAACTTCCATGATATTCATATAGAAGGGAAACTAAAGAATTTCCTGAAGGATTTGTATTCGGGAAAGCTGCATCGGGAGTTTCATTATTGGCCAGATCCCAACAGTAACGACGTACAGCAAAACGTGGGAGAAATTAAGGTGCCCACTACCCCACCGGAATCCACATTCAAAAAACTGGCACCCAGCAAAAACAGGTATACGTTACTTAGGGACGAACTATAATGATACATACGCGTAGTTAAGATACGTCAAGAATTTCCATCATGTTGGTTATGCAATTTGTTAGTTATTTACAGTGATGAAATCCGAAACCGTTGTATTATTCAAATGAATTATTCTAATCAACGTTATACATATACACACGCGTTTAGCATTCTTTTTTAATCGTTTCTACAGTATTCTTGTAAAATGAAATGTTCGTTTGTCGTATTCGAAACGAAAAGTGAATTTTGTACGGTCAATTTCATACGAATAAT
This sequence comes from Macropis europaea, assembly GCA_916610135.2. Taxonomy (NCBI): domain Eukaryota; kingdom Metazoa; phylum Arthropoda; class Insecta; order Hymenoptera; family Melittidae; genus Macropis; species Macropis europaea. The sequence goes on from OU744344.1 coordinate 27,987,041, forward strand.
TTAAGGGAAAGTATAGAATTCCAAGCGTAAAGTCTTATACCTCTACCAAATGTTAAATATATGTATACATATATGTATATCTAATCTGTAAAAAATTGATTATCCACAACACGTACGATCGAAACCTTCGTAGACGGGTTTCGCGGACAGATGATAGTAGATTTTATTCTATTTTTACATAACGCGTGCTTTTTATATAATCTTTCCTTTCTCACCGAGCCGTAACGGGGAGACGGTAAATAATTTTTAAACGGAATTACGCAAAAGGAAGTAAGAACGCCAGAGATCTTAATATCTCCCAGTGTCAATATTCGTGTAATGAATAGTACGTTATAATCACAACTCGTAAACACGATTTATAGACTATTCCTAAGAAAACGGGAAGAAAAAAAAATAGGAAAAAAGGACAAAGAATCACGCTCCATAGGTGAAACACATTGTAACATGTATATATGTACGGTTTCGCGTAACGAAACTTTTAAGTTTTGCGATATTTACACTGAAAAACGTACTGCTGAGACAAACGATGGCTGCGATAATTACGGCCTTTGTCCCGCGCCGCTCCATGCTTCTCGATTTCTAAACGAGATCACAGTGATCGCAACTGAAGCGGTTCAGAAGGCGATCACCATTTTGTACCTTTGCGATTGCTTGGTCTCGGGGAATATGTTTCAGCACAATGGTCGCGGGGTACGTTCGGCAGGAGAACACGTAAACGTCGACTGAGCGTGAAAAGCGCAGAAATCGCGTTCGATATATTCGATAATCTTTTCTGATGCGCGTGAATGAGTGCGGAATTGAAGGTCGGTTGTTTTGTTTCGAGGTATACCGCTTCTTGGGCAAAGTATTTTAGCATCTAATACTTCAGTACTTGTATGAGAATAGATACCACGATATTCACGATATTTCGTACGGTCATAGCACTAAGATACTCCTAAGAAGCTACTTTGTATGGATGATGGTATTAATTTTTCTGTTAATAAAGAATTTCTAAGTCAAACGTGTCATCCATTCGAATCGTTCGATGCGCGGAAGTACGACTCTTTCAACCGAGATGTGCAAACCCGAACGACGACCGTTTGAAAAAGTCTCCGCTTTCGAACCTTCCCCGAACTTCGCAAACTGAGAATGATTTAGTCCGAAGCGTGAACGGAAAGAAGAGGAGAACCGACTACGGACGAGCGCCCATTATAAAATGGCTGTATTTAGGGATAACTTGATACATGTATTACATTCCAGCAGTACACGCCATCACCATTTTATGTTGTATTCTAATCTTACAGTACATAACATTACACGTAACATCTTTTCATACAGCTAACACCATACATACTGCACTCTCGCCACAGTTTCCAGCACTTCCGCTTTGTTTTTGGTTTTCCACCGTACGACGAAACGTGAATGGAGCAAATCTGAGTAAGAACCTTCGATCGCAGGTACCGCAGTGTTGAAAACATAATCGTCTCGAAGGTACAGAGAAGAACGTATCGAGAAATGATCGTAAAACAGATTGAAGAACGTGTAACAATGTTAACGATGTTTCTCGTTTCTCGTCTTTCCTGTCCCAATCGCTTTCACGCGAACGTAAGAAAGTAGCAAGCGAAAGGAAAGGACGTTCTCATGAAAGTCTTTGCTGTAACATTCTGAAACGCATCGTCAAACAATAATTTATATACAGCAGGAAAAGTTTTAATAAACACCGCGAGAGAGCACTCGCGACAACGTTTCAAAAATCTTCGTAATCGCTATGATACATCCAACTATACGCTAATCACAGAGAAATCGTAAAGGCGACGAAGCAATCGAAGCGAACGCAATGCTCGTAAAGAGTAAAGTTACACGTACAGCATCTAAAAATGGATCCCCGCCTGCTTGTCGTTTGAGAGCACGTTTCGTCATAACACAATGATAATTGTTTCGATATATACTCTAGAAAAATAACGTTATAAACATTCTTTACCGGATGGGAATTAGACGTTACAAACGTTATCATAATTTTTTTTTCTCAAGTAAAAATATAAATATTCTCATTCACAGTGCGATATCTCTGGTGTAACCTCGCTTCACTTAGTGTTTACGCTATATTGTTTCACTTTTAATACTCCTCGCAGATAATTTTCATCCTTTATTACATGGTAACCCGCTTATCCTTGTCTTATCCACGCCGTTATCCGTTAGAATTATTTAGTTTGCACCCCACGAAAAACCAAACGCCTATCGAACGGGTCTCTCCCTTCTACATTTCCTATATATCTTCATATCCGCACGTATATTTCTTCTTTAACTAACACGAACGACTTGTACTCGCGATCGTTTAATAAAGTAATGAAAGACGTTTTCTTATTACAATTATAATTATTCTTGACCATCGTTCTGTTTATCGGTCGCAGTTGTAACGATATATGTATTGTATTGCCTACTTGCAATGCTACTACGTTAGACCGCTTCACGTTTAGGCGAACCGAGAGAAATTTGTGACAGCGATAGCGAGTGTACGAGGGAAGAAGCAGTCAACGGGATACAATAAGTGAAATCTGCTCGCGACTCAACTTTCGGACATCCGAAGTGAATCTTTCAAAATTTCATCATGGCTGACAGGACCCTCGAAGAACAAGGGTCCTCGCTAGTGACGTTAATTACATAAGTATAAACGCGTTTTCAATATTAAACAACGGTGTATAAAAGCTGCTTAACGGGAGCAACAAAAATTGTCTTCTATATTTAGGCAGGTGAATCCACGGCAGCTCGAGGTGCACCGAAAAAGCAAGATGGCGGCCCCTTATTTGTAGGAGAACTGCCTCTGCCCCTGGAATCGGTGTGGGGAGTTCACTTGCCCGTATAAGCGTTAGGCGAATTAAAAAACGGTTCTGCCAGTCGAGCCTTCGAAGGATATACCTTTCTTACGATTAAATTGCAAGTATAACGATTTCTTTGGTTAAGGGAACATCCTAAGAATCAGCGCGAGGAGATATTTCAAGTATTGCATCCGTCTTGAATGCGAGAAGTATATTCGAAAATAGTCTCGGCAAATCAAAGAATGCGATGATCGAGTATCATTCGGAAGTCTCTCACACCGTTCCCGCCGATTCGATAAATGTTGATCGCTCTTCGCTTCGGGCGATTTTATAGGCCGTCCAAATTACACGTGACGCACACCGAACCTAGGAGAATCGCAACGTGACGATGCGACTGCACTCTCTGGTCAACGAATCATCATTCCTTTTCTCTGTTGAATCGCCTATCCATGCATCCAGAGATCGACGAATGCAGAAACGTAGATACATGCGATTATACTAAGAAACAACCGAACCGAGGAGCGGTCTCGTTCAATCGACACAGGAAGTCCTCCGAGTCGGAGGACATCCCGTTGCTCGAGACCTCCTCCTGATCAGTACAACGTAGTTACACTTATTTAACGATTACAATTATTATACATCTAAGTTAATCAGGTTCTCTTCCGTATCTAGCAACGTACATATAATTATTTGATTTCCTTTGCATCATTCAACTCGTTTGATATCAACTACATAGTTTTCGTTTCCCCTGTTCTTTGACGCGGTCCTTGATCATCCTTCGTCTGACTTCGATCGAGATCGTTTTTTCTTTTCAAGAGGTCGCGTCGGACTTTGGGTCGGCGCGAGCCATTCGAAGCGGAAATCTCTCTCAAACTGCTCGACAGGTGACATTCGATCAGGCCTCACTAGAAAGGAACGGAAAAAATCGTGCGCATCTTCTTGATGGAAGTCAGCTTCGGATGGATCGCGAGCGTATCGAACGGCTCTGAGAATCACACGGTTATCGGTTCGCACGCAGCCTGAACTTCCGACGTATGTAAGCGAAACTAGCTATCTGAAACATGGAAACAAGCTCGCACGACACGAGTCGTAGAGTACAAGCGTATATATCTGCCTCGAACATCTCACGTTCAAGCGTCACTCCGAAGCTCTGTCAGTACCGGACGATCGATACGAATGAAACAAACGAAGACGACCCTTCGCGATTGTCCACGGGAAATTGTAAGCTACGAAATTTTGATTGTAAGTCACGAAGGTAATTGTTGTCCGCTCGATCGTATGTTCTTCGATGGTTTACCGAGGTGTCCGACCTCTCGACGGACCGGGTTTCAGGAGATTTGAAGAAGTTAGTCTTCGAGCGTTTCTGTCGGGCGCCGCGATTCCGATCCACGGATTCACGCGACGATTCGAGTGTCAAAGAACTCACCGGATATCGTGTTGAGCAAATCTATCCGGAAACAACGATAGAACAAGCGATACAGATGATCTGAGGACAGAATTCTATCGCAGCAGGTACTTGCGTCGTTCAAACTAAATCCTACGGTCGTCCTCGAACCTCGAACAGCGCTGATCGAAAAGGAAGACTTGCGTAAGTACTCCCCCTAAGAACGTCTATGTAATCAATTGAACGCGTTAACGGCCGTCTCGCGACGAATACAAACATTATTTCTTTCGTATATATACGTACGATTAATTGCACAATGAAATATCTGCCAGCAGAGTAGAACGATACGATACGATACGATACGATACGATACGATACGATACGATACCATACGATACGATATAGAATTTGTACACGCGCGTACAGGATCACGTAAATAGAATAGAATCGAATGCTGAAATGTTTCATAGGATCTGGCTCGAAGAGTATTCTATAAAAATAACTTTCGCTGGGATTGATCAACGATAAGTCCGTCAAGACAGAGCTGTCCCTCGTTTCTTTCGCGTCCCTCCTGACAGCTGAATCGTTTTCCCCGTTCTCCGAACGAGCTCGAGGACAGCTCTGTGCTCGGCGATTCGATAGAAAAGGGACTTGCCTCGTCGGGAATCCGCGGAACTGATGCATCCTCTGGGAGGGAAAATCTGCTGATCAAAACGATCGGGGGATCTGATTTCTGAATGATTTCGATCGATCCACCGTGTGTCAGAAATCACCGAAAATAGTGTTACAATATTTTCACCGAATATCTGTTATATAGTGCGGTGCATTCTCCAGTATTTGATACTTCGTTGAGCCGTTTACCCTGATTATTCTAAGCGGAGCGTTCTGATCGGCAGGGGGGCAAATATACCGATGCATCGATCGATCGAGGAGAGCGTGCACGGGATCGGAGACCTCGTCGAGCCGCCTGATCTATTCTAATTATGAAATAGGTACCTATTACAAGCGCGCGTGACGAGTGTGCGTTTAATTGTCGCGTTGCGAGCCGAAGATGCGTCCCATTGGAGAATCGCGAGATCGCGATTTTGCGATTTTTGCGTGTCCAGCTAGCTTTGATGAAGCGGCGGCGATCGCCGAGGCCTCCGAATCGCGTGCGTCACTTTCTCCCGAAGATATTATATACAGGTATTGACGATATCTTGTACTTGTGTTCGAACGTTCGTCGATCACTCGAACCGACAACGTTCTCGTCCACGGACGAATCAAAGACTCATGGGGTGCAGTTTCGTGCGTGTCATAAATCCAAATGAACCGGCGTCTTTGTCGCAATCTTCCAACAAAGGTCTGGCGTGCCGTGCGAACGAACCAGGCAGAAGTAACCGAGAGGAAGGGTAACGAAAGGTGCGTGTTAATCTGGTGTGGCTAAAGCAGACGAACCGATCGGAAAGAAAGTTCACAGTGAGGCGTCTCAACCCTTTCACTGCGGTACGCTTCCACTGGACTCGAGATAATATCTGAAGAACAACGGTTCATTTCTTGTATTCCTTTAATCCATTACGTTTCTTTCTCTCGCCGTCACGGACGTTTCATTCGTTATTAATCGTTACCCTCCCGTTTATTCATTTATTACTTTCCTACATGTTCGAACTCAGCAAGGCCATTACGGTGGTCGGCCACGCACGAGAAGCTACCTTTCGCAGTCAAAGGGTTAAGTTAAACAGCACCTTTCTCCCGATCCCTGCATCAGAAAACTCCTCGTTCCTCGCGTTCTTTCCGTTCAACGATCTCTGAGAATCTTCCTACGAGCTACCTTTCGTCGGACGCTCGCGGCAAAACGCAGCCCTCCTCTTGAGGCGAGTCTCGATTTAGCTTCCATTAATAAAATCGTTAAAGATATTGTCTTCGGGACGTTTACATTACTATTTTGCGTCGACTTGACGAGCTCATTGTTTTATGTTTTCATTTGACCATCGAAGCGTGTCGCCCGTGTATCCTTTTCGTGGTCGCACAGCCCGCGGCTCTCTTCGAGTTACCTTAAGCACGGCGTCGCGTCGCGTCGCCCCGATGACACGTGAGCATTTTTAATCATTTCCTATCGACGACGAAAGAAGAATGCCCGTAGTATGAAGTAAAATCTCCTGGAACCTGCGAAACGATTCCAGCTTCTTTGGAAACGATGCACCGGGTCCAGGTTGGATGCGAACAAGTTCTTCAGGATGGTATAACGATTTTCAGAGTGTGTCATGGGTGCGAGGCGGCCGAAAAGGACGTTCGCCGTGTTGGGTGAGTGCGTGGGCCTCTCCGAGTTATATACGCGAGTCCCAAATATTTCAATCTACAGGGTGGACCACGAAGCCTGATGAGCTTACATTATTCTGCTGTTAGAGGTTCGATCGGAAGTTTTTTTAGCTAAAATAACATGGTTCAAGGAGAGCTTTAAGACGATTGTGCCAAATTTTTTGTTAACCCTTTTTTCCCCAGAGTTGTCAAGGTCACCTTCAGTTTTTTATAGGTAAACCTACAATTTTTTTACACCCATCTTTTAGGAGATACTGAGACGAATTCGGCAAGCACCATAAAAAGCATATCTTCTTCATCTAAACCAAAGAAACGTTAAAAAAATATCATTTACCTTAATTGAATCGATGCTCAAAATGGTGTCCACTAGCAGCAATGCACTCGCGTAAACGGTTAAGAAATGACTGCTTAGTTCTTTCTATGACGTCTGCATTGATGGTTATGCATGCATCTACAATTGAAATGTGTTCCAAGGTGCGGAACGAAATGTTTACAAAAAGTACGCGAGAGATCAAGTCAATAATGACTAATACTAATCTATCAACAGCTCTGGGAAGTGTACAACAGTGTGACTTGCAAAATGCTTCCAACTAGTATCTCCTAAAAGATGGGTGTAAAAAAATTGTAGGTTTACCTATAAAAAACTGAAGGTAACGTTGATAACTCTGGAAAAAAGGGTTGACAAAAAATTTGGTACAATCATCTTAAAGCTCTCCTTGAACCATGCTATGTTAGCTAAAAAAACTTCCGATCGAACCGCTAACAGCAGAATAATCTAAGCTGATCACGCTTCGTGGTCCACCCTGTATATCAATATTCAATTTCGACGGACGCACGCGTCACGACCTCATGGCTCACCCAACACGATGCAACTGTTATGCGTGTCGCCTGGCTAAAGAACAGAATTATTGTCTATCTCTCTATGTGTGTATATGTGTATGCGCGCGCGCGCGCGCGCGTGTGTGTGTGTGTGCTGCTCGGTGAAATCACCGCTTCGTGTGACCAACCTTACCAACGACAACGATATTATGCGCGTGCCATCCATCGACGCTCCGTAAAGGACGAATCGTGTCTCCGCGAAACACGCTTTTCTAACAGCTCCTCTTCTCTTTTTTTACTCTCTTTTATTTTATTTGATTGATCGTTCAGCTTCCACCTGCTCTGGCCTGAATATTTTCTCTATTTACACGCGTCTCTCTTCCGCCAATTTCTCTGTCTCTCTCTCGCTCTCGCTTTCTCTCTCACTCTTTCACTCCTCTTTCTCTCACACTCACTCTCACATTTTCGCTCTTTCGTTCTCTCTTTCTCTCTCTCTCTCTCTCTCTCTCTCTCTCTCTCTCTCTCTCTTTCTCTCTGACACTAATGCTTGTTCTTGTTGTATTTTTTCTTTTTTTAAAACCATAAAAATATCAATGCCAGTAGTATACCACCGACGTACGTTGCTAACGTGTATATGTATATAATAATATATATATATATATGTATGTACGCACGTACGTATGTATAAGTATATACTAAATATATGTATATATGAATATCCATAGTAACGTTACTTGAATTATCTTCAGGAGTAACACCATGGAATATGCATGTATGTGTATATATAGTAGGTATGTGTATAATGCATCATTTTATTAGGTGTACGTATTTCCGCTACGCGTTAATCAGCTACCGTTCTATGGCGCGACCTACGATTGTGACTCTTGTCATCTTAAGGACCTAAAAGGGTGCACGACGACAGGAGAGGTGGGTGGGAACGGATGTCGGGTGGACGGTGTTCGGTTCGGAGGGGACAGAGAGACGGGTGAGAATCTAAGCTCGCGTGTCGGGAGCAACGAGAACGGTCACGAGATTCCGTCAGCGCTGAGAACCATCGGATAGAAAACGGATCGACGAGCAACGAAGGGAAAGGAAACGGACCATCCTACTTGGTTGCTGCTCCGACGCACGTTCAAGGAACAGATCGCTACCGTCGCTGCATCGATTCTCGCATTCCCAGCGGCTGCGCGACGCGGGTCTAAAAATTCTGCCACAGGTATATTCATCGTTAAGACTAGTCTACTTGCCAACGACATTCATCTAAATTTGAAGACAGATCGTTCTAGAGTTATCCCGCGCCGAGTCCCGCGGCCAGAGTCCGTGTAATGCGAATGTCTGCGAGATTCGTCTCGTTTGCAAAGCGAAACCTACGAAACTGGAGGAACAATACCGATCGATCTGGAGTGAAAGGGACGACGAGTGTCTCGCTCGTTTCGACGCGGAAAAACGCAGCTTCCTCGTTCGACTGCACCGACATCGACGCTTCTCCGAAATCTCGACCAACGTTATGCATATCGTTGCGACGTCGCCGCACGACTTCCGCCTACCCATTCGCTTGAACTTTCGTCGACGTCGATGCACGACTGCGGGCCATCGAACGCGATCCGCATCTCTGAACGATCGGCGAGACAGTCGTGGCAAAATAGTGTCGCGCAAATGAGACCGGTGATCGATGGGGCAGAGTATCGATTCCTAACGATATCAATAACGACGTTGTATAGCATTAATAGAGAGTATAGGTAGGTAGGTAAACGCTAAACAAAGCTCAGTTGATTGTTTCGGGAGCGAGCACCTCACTCGTTTTCACGTACAATGTCGTTTCCCTAGCTTATGCTTGTAAAATTAATTCGAAGGAGCGAGGTGTGTATATGCGTGTATGCGTGTGCAACTGCGGAAGTCACTTTCCTCTTTTCCCCCGATGTTCGACCTCCTGGCCAAGTCGACCGTCGCCCCACTATTCGAGGCACCGTTTCTTTCCACTTCCGGTACCACTTACCCTCCACCGAGGAGCGAGCTGCGCGCTCGCCGAAACCGATCACGCGATCGGTGGAACCGAATTTTCCTGCGGTCCTCTTCGGGATCCTCGAAAATCTTCAATCATGCTCGCGCACTTCCTCGCGCGTCCTCGGCTCCCCACGATTTCCCCGGAGTGCCTTCGATAGCGAGGGACGACCGTTCTCCTTCCTTTTCAGGGAGGAACTTCGTGCACTCCGCGTCTACTCCTTGACGAAGACTTCCGGCAGCTGGGTAGCTTCGCGTCCGATCCACGGCCACGGAACTAATTCTTCGACGTCAGAATTGTCACGAACTCTGCGGCAAAAAATCGTGTCCCGGTTACGTTAGTGAAATTTCCGAAATTATTGATCCTACGAGAGCGCGGTATGCTCGACCGCGATTTTAAGCGAGTCAATCCCATTTTCCATTCGCGATATCGTATTTTAAATCGAGTACGTGCTCGTTCAGCCTCCACCGCCCGGAATTCCATCCGGGATCGTAATTAGTTTCATCGGGAATCTTTATAACCTCGCCCACGATGGCGAACTTTTTAAGTCTCCGAAATTGGGCTACCGCGTATCGGTCACAGATATGCCGAAACGGCGAGAAACGAATTACCTTCGTAGTTCACCATCCCGTCGCCATCCAGATCCGCTTCCTTGATCATGTCGTCGACTTCTTCCTCGGACAGCTTCTCGCCCAGGTTTGTCATCACGTGCCGTAATTCTTTCGACGAGATCAGGCCGTCGTTGTTTTTGTCGAATACCCTGATAAATTTTCTTCCTTAATTCCCCTGACTCTGACGCTCGCGAGAATATACAGTGTGTCCGCGCTAAAGTGATACAGGCCCGTAATTTCTTTAGTATTGAAGATACAAAAAAATTGTTTGTACGAAGGTTGTATGGTTCGAGCGGACCAATGTTCTGGCGAAGACAAATTTTTTTTATGTTATTATTTTCAGAGATATGAAGGTCAAGTTCGTTTTTTTAAATGGAACTATGTACTTTTGTTCAGATCACTCGATAGTGTTTCTCAAGACAAATTCACTGACCTTCAATGTATACACACGATGTTTAGTGGTTTTCGAGATATTGCACTTAAAAGTTTACTGATTTTCAACAACTGTTTTCCGCCACAGACGTAGCATTTGCAATGTCAAGAAAGGTATCGTTGATACTTTGCAATTGAAAACTATTGTCCAGAGTTTGGGTCTGTCGTTCATGGTGCAGACCCTTCGTATCTGTTTCAAGAGGCAATGTTTAACACGTGGAACTTAACCGTTTGAGTCCCAGGGGGTATTGACAAAACACTGTCGAAGAATCCCAAACAGCGCAACCGCGCTTTGTCTAAATGAGTACGAAAAGACCCAAGTAGCGTGATAGCGCTTGTTTTATTTTATGTCGAGAAATACTAAGCGGCGCGATAGCGCTTTGTTTATTAATATCGATGAATCCCAATCGGAGGAATAGCGCTTCTTGTATGTGTTACGTAACGTGATTCTCGTCTTTTCCTCATCGTTCCGTCACATTTATTGCAGTTTGCAAAGTGATCGGACGTATATACGCACCGTCAGTTGTCCACAATGCTCGGAATGTGCTGGGTTTTCTCGACATAAAATCTCAACAGCGCGATCGCGCTGCTTGGGACTCAAACGGTTAAGGCGCGAACAAGACAACTACTGGTATTTCCTATTCGACCGAATTTCTTCCGTTGAAAGTCAGTAAATTTGTAACCGCACTATCTCGAAAACCGCTCGAAATCGGGTGTATACATTATGGGTCAGTAAAATTCGTCTTGAGAAGCACTATCAAATGACCTGAAGAACAATATGTAGTTCCATTTAACAAAACGAACTTGACCTTCATATCTCTTAAAATAATAATGTTTAAAAAATATTGTCTTCGCCAAAAGATGTGCCCCCTCGTACTATGCAAATTCCATATAAAACATTGTTTGTGTCGTTAATAAGTTAGGAAATTCGAGCTTGTAACAGATAAGCTGGGACCCCCTGTATGAAAGCCGAGAGGAAAATTGTCGGAAAATACCTGAACGCCTCGCGCAATTCGTGCTGTCCGTCGGCGCCTTTCATCTTCTTCGACATCATTTGCAGGAACTCGTTGAACTCGATGGTGCCGTTGCCATCCTGATCCACTTCGTTGACCATGTCCTGCAGTTCCGCCTCTGAAATGGAAAATCGGAAATCGGAAATCGGACACCCCCGTTGTTCATCGAAGAAACTTCTTGAGATCGACGAAGAAAACAAAGAATCGGCTCGTCCGCGTCGGCCGACCCGCAGCAATTTCCGTGCTCGACGCACGCACGATCATCGTCGTTTCACGGAAGACATTTCATTTCCCTTCACATCCCTCGAAGCGTGGACAGAAGAGCTCGACGTGCAGTTAATTAGCAAGGTTTGCACGTGCGCGCGACCGGAGGCCCGCCCTCCCGGCCGTCACACAGCTTCCACCTTAGGATCGCTGGAAAGTTCATGTTCCCTGAGCTCTCGTCGCAGCCTAGTTTTCGCCGATTCCACCGTTTAATCCGCGCCCGTCTCAGAAAACCTTCGAACTGCCGCCTGGGATATTAATTTACCGAGCGCCGTTTCCGCGAACTTCCCGTTCCGCTTGAAACTTTCGACGCGCGTTGTGTAAGAACCCCACACTGTCGTTTGTTCCGTCGAAACTTTGATGAATCGTCCCCCCGACGCGGCAGCGAGTCGCACGACGAAACGAAAAATCATCTCCTGCTCGCAGGCGGTGGACAATAGGAGAATCGAGCCGCGGGTTTAGGTTACCGTGATGCTTTTTGGCCGCACGTAGGCAGCTTTCGTCAGCCCGTGGCTTCCGGCCAGCTCGTGTCCACGCCGCTACACGCGGACAACGCTATCTCGCTTCTCCGATCGTTTCTCGTTTTCCACTTACCCGACGGCCTCTGTCCCAAAGATCGCATGACCACACCGAGCTCCGCCATCGTGATGGTGCCGTCTTCGTCCTTGTCGAACAGCATGAACGCCTCCTTGAACTCTGAAACGATAAATCGTCCGCTTATCAACGCGTCGAGGTCCCGACGTTCTCCCCTCGCGGCTGAACTTGCTCGTATGATGCGAAAACGCTAGCCCGGTCCTCCGTGTCGGTCATCGACCGAATAAATCCCGATTCATCGAAATCGGATGAAACCGAGACGATCCGAGCAAACGCGGTTGAAGTGGATCCGATGTTTCACCGGGAATTCCGAGGATCGCCGTAAACAAGCATGAGAAAAAAGCTTGTTGGGATGGCACGCAACGAACGTTTCAGCTCTCAGCGTCGGATCGTTGTGAATTCGCGAATTTGCGACCTTACGTGTCAATTGATCACAAGCCGCTAGGTGTTTGCGCGCGTGTGTGGGTTAGGTGACGCGTTGCGAGTCGTGCAGAAGCGGGCGAGATCGCGCGCGAGCGTCGGGCAGGCGGCCAGGAAACGCATCGTTATAAATTTCCCGACCGTCACCGGGTGAAAAGCGTCGCGCGCGAATCTTGAAACATGCTCGCGGGATCGTTGAAAAAAGGGAACCCTTTCTGAACGGGATTCAGAGCTATCGATAGCGCGCGCGCGAGATGCAAATGAAGCGTGACCCGGCGGAAAAAGCAACGTGCTTTCATTGTTGCGCGTCGAGCTTTCATTCGGCTCCGTTTCGCCTCTATTTGCTGTCGCTCGGTCCCGTTCGTTCATTCGTCAAAAAAATATTGGAACATTTGCATAGATGTATCGCATTTTCAGATCGGAGGACGAACGAACGATCGGTCGGCCGATGCGTGTGGAAACGAAAGCGGACGGGGAAATCGCAGAGGCGAGCTTTGGCTTTTCAAGCACGAAACTTGTAAATCTGGAATCGCGGTGTGATCGCAGGGAAAGCGATCGAGCAATGAATCGAGCGAAACCAGAAATCTGACCATTCATAAGGACGAAGCCGTACGAGTTTCCAGAAGCCGCGGTCGATCTTATCGCCCGAGCTGCATTCACCTTGCGCTTATCAGCGCGTAAGCGGCCGACCGAAGGCCAACGCGGACAAACGAACGGGCAATTTCTCTGGCGGTGGTTTTGATGGCGGAATCGGCGGTCTCTGGTCGCGTGCCATCGGCAAAAAGTTGCCGCGGGACGTTTTAAAAGGTCCGCCGCGCGTCGAGCAACCGAGTGCAAGGCCAATGCTCGCGGTCACGTGAGTCCGAAACAATCATTTATGCAACACGTTCCAGCGAAACCTCCTTACGTAAAGCTACTTTCGCAAATTGCTCGACCTTTCGCTGCCTCCACGCGGATGTTTCGACATAAGCGGTTCGTCTTTTTGCTCGATGAAAGAAATCGTGGGACGATCAACCGGATCACTGTCCCCTGATCCACGTGTACCTCGGAACCACCTACTCTACAGTGCGTTCTCAGGGAAGAGGCCCCTAAGAATATGGGGGAGAGTCGCCTAAATGTTTCCTTAACACTTAAATGGATTATTGGGGCCGTAGCGGCTCTGTGCAAGTTCAAACTAATAATTGTATTTTTACCGAATAGATAAGTAGAAATCAATTTTCCTTGCAGCATTAGAAGTATAATGAGATAATAGAGGATTGCATAAATCTTCAAATAATTATATAAACACATGTTAAACAAGTATTAGTTTGAAGTTGCACAGGGCTGCTACGGCTCCAATAATCAACTTAAGGGTTAAATCGCACTGTTCATTGTATGTTATAAAAGGGCTTGACATGACTTCACTTATTCTCAACAAAAAGCCAAGCATGTAACAGGAAGTGTCTGACACATTAAGCCTTAGCCCTTTGAACTCCTAATTTTTCTTTAATTTTCTTTTCAATAACTTCCTATTATCTTAAGTGTTTTATTTGAAATGTACTTCAAAAGACAGTTGGTTGATAGGAACCAATTAGGTACAAACAATCGTGTACCTGAATGTTCCTAGGACTTTTTTTTGTTACAGAAAAGGGTCATACACATGTAATATTGCTTATCTAGGTAAAAAAAATATTGCGAAATTAAAACTAGCAATTTATAAATGTTGAGTGTGACTCGGCATAGGAGTACCTGTGAATAAAATCGACGTCGAGTCACACTCGACGAAGGAGTTGAAAGAGTTAATTTCGAATGTTCACTTGCATACAAATTGGTTGACAAATAGGAAATGTAAGTGAAAATATCCGAGGTGGTACGATTCAGGAGACTGTCCCCCAGCCGTATCAGCGTAAAAATTGTCCTAAATCGTATGTGGGTCGGCGAACGTTTTAATCAAAGTATGCAAGCAGGAGAATTGAGCGAATGCGAAGCGAGGTGGGCGTGTGCGTGTTCCTTTTCAAATGAAAAGGAGTGGCTTTAACGCGGCGGTGAATGCAATTAGAAAAGTTGTCGAGGACGCGGTGTTGCGGCGAAAACGGTGAACAAGTTTTCCGGCTTTAATTCGTGGAACGACGCGACGGACCGCGCGGCTAGACGAAGCCTCGTGTCGCACGATCGTTCAGCCGCGAAAAACCCTGTTCGACGTGTACTCGTTAGCGCGCCCGATGGACACTTGAATTTTCGCTGAAAAGTTCCATCGTCGCGGAAGCGTGACGTTCTCCGAGGGAAACAAGTTTCGTTCCGTTTTTCTCGCCACCGTTCGGTGCCGATAAACGCGCGAAACGAAAAGCAAACGAAGTCCGCGAAAAAACCTGAATAATCGCTACGCTCGCGTTACGCGAGATATTACCGCGAACGTGACTCTTCGCGCGAGATCTTCGCTGAATACGACCGTATCTGGTGAACGTATAATTAACGTGCAACTTACCGGCCACTTGATCCTCCGTGAGCCCATATTCCGACTGAAAAAGAAGAGGAAGCTCGGGTTAGTGAAATTAGGAGAACGCTCGCTACGTAATTTAATTAAATCGTTACCGCACTTCAAACGTCCCGCTAACATTTCATCAAAATTGGATGCATGTACCGGCCGGCGCCGCGCACCGCGGCCTATTTGCAGAATGCTGCCAATTCCGCCCGAAATCTCATTAATTTCATCAAATTAACGCCGGATAATTTTCCCTCCCCGATAATCACCGTTTTCCGATTCGTTTTTTCACGGCGGACAACGGTCAGCGGTTGTCAAATAATCGACGCGACGCGTAACGGAGTTTCACCGTGCGATCGAAGAAAAGCGAACCACGTCGGTGGTAGGTAAGTCGATCGACACGATTTCTCGGTGTTTTTCGTCGAGCGTACGATCGACCCGCCCGCGCGCAAATATGTAGAATCGATCTAACTCGCGAATTGTTCTATCCGGCATATTAGCACACCGGCTTATTCGATGCCTACACGCGGCTGTGCTCAACACTGTTAAATCAGCATCAATAGACAGAGGATTAAGGAACATGTGCCGTTAACGCGATTACAGGAACATTGACTTATCGGCGATTCCGCGAGCCGCAATCGACGTGCACCGGTGCGTCGATAGTTTCGCCGATGCTAGAACCGATGCAGGGTAGGCGAAACGGATGATACTCGCGGAACCGAATAAAATTAAAATCTGTCGTATCAAGAGATTCTATGCACGCGTCTGGCGGCTTCGATCATTTCTTGGGTCGATAACCTATCGTTCTAAATGGCTTTGCGGAAAAAGGAACGGAGGGACGACATGTTTTCTCGGCCGAGAGTATTCTTGAAATCGGCGCGATGCAGCTGTCGATGCTCGAGGGCAAATCCCTGGACGAAATGGGAAAGGAGTGGAGCGGAATCCACGCTGAAAGCGGAAGTTGAAGGGTTTCTGATCCGACGGTCCGTACGTATTCGTTAGGTAGCGGCTCTCGCCATTCACTCAGGCTTTGGCCAATTGCCTGTTAAGCCTGGCTCGTCTATAGGAACAGGGAGAATAGGTCGAACCGCGATTATTAATAATAAGATGTTGCAATCGGTGGGTTAGTTGCAATCGCGAACGTCGCCCGATGAAAATTTGACGCGCGATCGCCGCGTGCCGGTTCGAAAGTGTAAACTAGAGACCACAGTTTTGAACGTGTATTAAAGATACACGTGTGCACGTGTAATTAATATATCCGTGTTTCAGTTCGTGTAGTTTTTAATACACGGGTACACGTGTATTTAGATACACGTGAAATAGGGAACTCTAGTGTAAACGTATCCGACGTGCTCCGAGTGGCGCGGAGTGTCGTCAACGGGGACGTCGTAGAAATAGTTTCCTAGAAGCGCGCGCTAATGAAGCTCACCATAAGCCAACCGGATCGGTTAAGTTTGGTCGTGACTCAAGTATTGAGTGATCTATGGCTACGGCTGTAATCTGCACCGAAATACACGAATGCTTCGGAAATACGCTGCTCGATAGAGTCAGAGGACCGTGCGGTCCAACGACACGCGGCTCTGTGCAGCATCAAACGCTGTGACGGGTTCCATGCGGACAGACGTTCGGTAAAAGTATCGTAGGAAATAGAAAAAATCAGACCGGAGGATCGGGAATCGGAACAGGGACTTCTCCGCTTGCAAGCATGCGATCTACCACTGACCCGCCGGTCAATTGCCGATTCCAGCCGATTTTTCCGCTCTTAACGCGCGACACCCAAAGTCGCTTCTCTTGCCGATCCTACAGTATCGCGGCATCGCGCGTGCGACATTTCTGTCATTTCCGGTCGCCCGGTCATTTTATCTCTTTTTCGCCCGATCGCGAGCCTCGTCGATCTCGAAAGGACCGGCCAAGCTGTTCGGCATTTCAGAGCCGTTCAGAGGCATAACTTTGGAACTGCTTCCACGGATTACGCGTATGAATATCCCCCCGTGTAATCGTAAGCACTGTGGGAAACGGACACGAGTCCGTCTCGGCCGTAAGCTCTCGCTTCGATGCTTCGAAGCTCCTAGACACGGTCCCGTTCAACTGGGTCACGTCCTTTTCCAGTGCTTCTCGGGCCAGCTCGCGTAAACTCGCGAAAAGTCAGTCGGAGGCTTTACGAGCGAACGTGTCTGTATTCATATATATGCATATATACATATATATTTACTCGATCCCTTTGAATCCGCGTTGCGAACTCAAACAGGCGGCCGCGGAGCGTTCGTCGAAAGCGAATTAATATTGACGAAAGCGAACCGCGTCGGTCGATATGGTCTCGATGCGCGAATTAACGCTGGACCGAAAAAAAACTGCAGGCCGCGGTACTTACGCTTATTTGTCGAATCTGACCGTCTATGGTGCTCGTCAGCCTTCGAAGCTTTCCATACGCGGTCGTGTACTTCTTCTCCGTGTCCGTCATGTCGTCGCACGCACTCTCGATCGATCACCGTGCGGGAGTGTTTTCGATTTGTTGAATTTGCAGTCGAGCTAGATTTTTCTCGCGGCTCGGGATCTCGCGCGTACCAGCCGCCACGCGTCAGTGGTGGCAGCGCGACAACAGAACGGAACACAAATAATATTTATGGACTAGCGAGCGGCAACGTCACCGGCGGTCTGCGTCTCGAGTTCATACCGATTCTCCCCTCTCGCTCGCGCGGATTCTCCGCGTCGACCACGTTTCAGGATGCACCCGCGACGAGTCATCTTCCGCGCGCGGTAAATCAGGCCGCGGACGCAAATCGAGTCGCCTCTCCGACGAACGAGGAAACAGCCGCTCGCGCGTTATTCGCATTACGACCGAAGCGAGCGCGACGCATCGGACAACCTTCGGCCGTTTTTAACCTGTCACCGTTCGCCGCCGATTGGCTGGCGATCTCCGCTCGCTCGTTCCGCTTCTTCAACGGCGAGCGGTCGCCTCTGCCAAACTTTGCAGCCGAAAACGCGAGGGGCCGAGAGGGCGCTCTCTGAGGTGACGAGTGTCACCTTGGAACAGACGCCCGGAATGCGACGCGCCAACGCATCGCCGACCGCCCACGTCCCGAATCAACCGTGTCGCGCGTGATTTAGTCGGACATCGACTGCGATCGTGAAATCCGACGCGGGTACTTTGTAGTCAGCCTGGCTGGCTTTCGGCGATCTCGTCGGCGCGTGCGTTCCGCTTCGGGACGCGTTTCGAGCGCCAGCAACCGAGTTTCTTGAACCGCGCGACTCCCGACGCGCGTACACCCTTCGATGGCGAGTTCGAATCGTCTCCGGTCGGGTCAAGGGAGTGCTCGAATCGATGGATGATCAAAGAGCAGCGTTTATTTTCCTTGGAGAGAGCTTCGATCGGCCCCGAAGCGGGCGGAATCGTCTGAAACTATTCCTGGAGCGTCGCGACGAAAAATCACGGTCACGCTGACCCGCTTCCATCGAACGCGTGTGAATGCCTTAAAACACCGTCAACCAGCTTCGTCCGTCTATATTTACGGTCCCTTCGTACAGAGACAAACATTGGCGATGCACGCTCGAAAACAACGATACACCGAGGCAATTTAGATAATGGAAAACTCGTTTCGCGTCCTATTGGATCGTACCCCTTTGTGTCACCGAACGAACGTTAGCTCGCGAAGTCCGCGAAGGTGAAGCATTTTTCCAATTCAACTCGTTTAGAAGAAACGCCGGTGTTCCTTTACGAAATGCCATAGCGCGACGATAAAGCGTAGCGAAGGAGTTCTCGATTTCAGACCCGTGCTACCATCTGATGGAGAAGGACGGTCTGGCTCGGACGCGGCCGGCCTCCACCGTCCTTTTCCACTGCGCTTGGTCTGGTCGGTATCAGGGCAAATCGCACCGATATCTGCGAGTTCTGGCCCAGAGATTTGGAAGATTCGTACGTTACTATGCCGCTGTATAGGTTAAATGCGACAAGAGCGGCGACAACTCACTAAGTTCCACTGATTCCATCATCTACGAGAAAAACTACTTTACCAGTATCCGGTAGGTGTAAAGGGAGTCAAAATAATTTCAGTCGCGTCTGACCACGGGCGTCTGTTTCTCCTGCAGATACGAGTAGATCTACGCGCGCTCGTTTACAGATAGAACGAATCTCACTCACCAAGTTGATGGTGACGATAAGGTCATACTGCTGCCTCTGTCCCTTCTTCTTGTTCTTGCCAGTCTTGACGGAAGCTGCCTTGGGGGTAACCTTAACCTGTCCCTTCTGAGCAGTGGGTTTCTGAGCAGGTTTCGCGGCTACCTTGGCTCCGGGCGCGACCTTCTGCCCTGCTGCCAGCGGTGCCTTCTGACCCGTCGAGCCCTTCTGGTTCACGTGGCCGACTCCGTCCGCTGATTTGTTGCGAGCCTATCGTCGGAAATAAAAGGCGATGGTTAGATTCTCCGTCGATCGATAGCGGCACCGACACGCATCCACATATCGACGCTTTGCTTTCCGCGTTCACGCGGGATCAATGAAGTTTCGAGGATGATCGAAACTCGTCGATGATCGAACGGTCTTTCCGATCGATCGAGCGGCACGAGAAACCGCAGGATATCCCAGAAATTCTTCCTCCATCTTTCTCTCTCTGTCGTTCTCGCCAGCAGCCTAGCACCGCGGTTTGACAAAGTTTTATCGCGCGATCGACTAATTTCTTCTCCGTGCCCGGCTTTGATCGCTGGAAACGTCATTTCATCGAGTCGAAGCCGGACTGCGACGAGCGTGCAGCGCGACAGCGAGTCGCGGGACGGAACGATTAAAATTAATGGGCCAACCGACGGAAATGGCGTGCCGCTAAAGGATCGGAATTCAAGGGAAACCGACTCGAGGGACGTTCACGGCGGAGGCGATCGTTAGCAGCTGCCTTCGCTCTGGGGAAAAGTTTCAATGGATTTACGAGCGCGAACGGAATCTCGACGAAGCGAGCATCGGGAATCGCAAAGATAAGGTTATTTACCGACAAAACTAGGCCATCGCCGATCGCGAAACTCCTTTTCTCTCCCGCGAACTCGTCGCCGGTATCCTTCGCCTATCTACAGTCAGTCCAGTAAGTATTCGTACCCTCACTGTCTATAAAAGAAATTTGTTCAAACTAACTGATGCGTCGGAGGTTTTCCAATAAATCTTTTACTTGTAAGGGAGAAAAAATTGGGTGGACTAGACGGGGAATCGAAGCCGGGACCTTCCGCTTTCCGGGCGGGTGTTATCCCACTAAGCTATCCAACCCACTACCAATTCAATCTCCCTCAATTCGACACACTCAGCGCGGCTGCCGCCTACATACTATAAATTTACACAAGTATAAAGTTTATTCAGTCCAAATTTTGACAAAATTTAGCAATTAATAACGAAAATGTTTCGTTTGTAGAATTATAAATTTCTTTTATAAACAGGAAGGGTACGAATACTTATGAGACTGACTGTATCTCTTCGATTTTCGTCACCGAACCTTTCGATCGTCCGAATCTCGCGAACCGGCTGCTCATAAATCTTGTTTCTCGACCGAATTCCTCTCGAGATGCACTCGATGGACCTTGAATATTCATTCCGTTGCTCGATCGGTCGTCTCGTCGAGCGGCCACGTTTCTGCGTCGCGGAAAGTTTTAATCGAAGAAAGGTTTTCCGATATTTTTCGCTGGAAGCGGTCGGGACGCTCGGTAACGAGAAACGGCCCGTGGAAAAAAGCGGAGCGAGGACAGCGGGTGAAATTCTCGTCGGTCGGGAAATTCGTTTTTCCTGACGGGATAGAAAGGTGAGGTCGCAGGACGAACAATACTCATAATTACGGGCGAAGTCGAGTCAACATTTCGAGGTCGGCGTGTCCCATTGTTCGCGACTCCCTGCTAATGAGACGCTGTAGAACGATGCGCGGTAATTCCCGAGGTTTCCGTTATCGCTATTCTTTCATCTCCCTGTCGGCCGTTCCGCAGAAACGACGAATTGGCCGACCCGACGCCGACATCGTCGTCGGGCGCCTCTCCGATCGGCCGCGAGCTTTTCGATACTCCTCGTTCCCCGTGGAACGGAACGCGGCTGAAATGGATCGATGCAGGTCGAATCTGTAAATCGAATATCATCGTTATCGCTGAACAAACGGACGGTGGAAGTGCTCGCGACACACAATCGTGCAGATTCGAATCTCTGGAAGCGAGCAGTCGGATTCCGATGCCCATCGAGCGGGAATAAATCGAGTTAGTTGATAGAGGCCGGCTGGAATCCGCCATCGAGGCCAAGAGGAAGAACCTTGACAGGGACGAACAAAAACTGGGCCATCCCGCTCAACGATTTTCCCGATCGCCGCGCCGTTTAAAAGTGAACGGTGAAACCGCCGCGGCCCCCTATCAGCGGCCGTCGTTAAAAATGCACCAGCAGAGATAAGATTTCGCGGACGATCTCCCGAATGATCGATCAGGGGTTTCGAGGGGTTCGTCGACCGTTCGGCCAATTACACGACGAGGTAGACACGATCCGGATTAAATATAGAATGACTGACGAGGAGGTACACAATCGGTATTGGACGTTCTAAAAATACCGGGAGTTTATTCAAATAATAATTTAGCGAAGAAGCGGCGTGCCTCGCGTGGGCGTAGCCGACGAGATAATTATAGCGCTTGCCGTCTACCGGGTTCTTACGAAAAGCACTGTATCAGCGAGCGCACGCGGCCGGAAAAAACGCGGCAAGAGCTGTACTTTGCTCTCGTTTAGCAGCGACAACAAAGTTTTCCGTTACGCCACGATGCGTCGCGTTGCACCGTTAGGCGACAAAACCCTCGAGATCCTGCGCCGGGGCGAAAATTCCGGACGCTGGGGCTGCCGTGCCGCTCAGCAAATCGGCCGATCCGTGCGACGTTTTAATTATAGTGTTCCTGATTCATCGCGACCAGGATCTCACGGTTGCATCCTCCGAAGCGTGCAAGCCCGCACCGTCCGGAGCCGAGCGAGAGGCTGCTGCGGAAGTCTGACGAATTCCGTTCGAAAGAGATTCGGCGCTTCGAACGGATAATTCATGGGCGAGGCGAGTTCGGGAGAATTCGAGGATATTAAATTTCTCGGCGAGCAATATAAAGAAACGGCGATATACATATATCGTGGGCAGAGCGATGTGGTGGTTGAATGGAAAGCAGTAGTATCATAGTCTGGAATGTTTTGAAATAGCAGCGCACCCCCACTTCTTTCCGCTCGCGTTCCCGCCTCCCACGGCCGCATCGTGGTCTACGAAAATTTTATTGCTTTTTCCTGAAACTTTTTGGCAACCTCCGCCGGCCCACCTACGAAACGGCCGCATAAAGACGAATTGAGGCGATATTCCTCGCGTTAGCCATTTTCTGACTGGACCGCGTTCCGCGTTTCTCCCGACGGCAGCGAAGACGCTTTTGGACGATTTATCGGTTGCTCGGCGATGACTCAGACGCCCTGACCGTCGCACGGTCTGCGAGAAAACAACTCCAGGAAACGATGGAGGAACGGAGCTGCGAAGACGATCTTTCCGAGCAGTCTCGGGGAGCGAAAGAAGCGGAAGATCGCGCAGGGTTGACGGGCGGACGGGCGGCAACGCGGCCTTGAGTCGGCCGCCGCTTTTGGACGACTCGGTTAACCGTTTACACGGTGAACCGTAGCATTATAGCAGCGAGATCTGGCGCGGGAACCAGCGAATTTCGACAGGCCGCAGGAAGGGATGAGAGGAGTCTCGACTCTCCGCTCCTCTCCTTCCGTGCGTTCTGCCGGTGCTTATAAAAGATATCCAGAGCGGATAAGCGATTAGTCTCCGGTACAGCGAAGGGACAGAGAGACGAGTTTATCGTGAACGAAAGCGGAAGATATGGTCAGTTCCCCGATGATCGAGCGAGGCGGCCGTGCGACGCGGTTGCACGAAAACGCATTGATCGAAGGATGCTTCTCATCGAAACGACGCGATGGAGAGGAGCTCTGGCTCGACGCCAGCGATTCATCGATCGATTTTTTCCTACCGGAAATCACTCCGATCGGCGTGCGGAGAATTAAATCGTGTTATCCCCCATCGAGATCGGCGTCGCGTCGACCGGCCGAACTCCGTCGTTTCCAAAGTGAATTCGCGTGGCTGATCGGCGTTGAAGCTGTCGACGGTGCATTGACGGTCGGTTTCTCTGTTTCAGGATGACGATCATGTGAAAAGTAAGTGGAGCCTGGAGCAGCCGTGACTGGTGCAAATGAAGCGAATCGTTCGCGTGGAAATAGATTTCGGTGCGACAGGCGGTACTCGTATGTCATCGGACCGCGGTGGCGTCAACGAGGACGGCCGATGGTCGTTGCGGCTGTTTGACATTTCAGTCGCGCGGATGTTTCGCATAACCGGCGACTTCAAAGACCGGTGACTCGTCGGAGAATTTCGTCGTCGAATCGCGAACTTTCGCTGATGCGGCACACCTTCTTGGGCTGCCCACGCGTTTCTGCCGTTACGCAATCGGACTTCCTATCGCGAAGTAAACCGTCGATCGAGCGGACCGCGTTATTTTCACGCGGCGCGTTGGCACGGTGTGTAAATAAATAGCTGCCAACGAGTCCGCGCGTTCCGTTGCGCTGCGTTTCGTTTCGAGCTAGCCTCGCCCTAGAATCTTCGCGGGAACGCGTAATTATTTTCATCGTCGCGGCAGCCGGCGCGAAAGAGAGATTCGCCGTGCGGCGGGGATTCGCTCATTTTCCTCTGATTCTGTTTTCCAGTGCTCAGGAGAGCTTTCTCCATGTTCGACTCGGCCAAGTCGGGTCGTATCGAGAAAGAAAAAGTGCGAACGATACTGAACACCCTGGGGCACACTTTCGACGACCACGATCTCGAGGTTCTGCTGAAACAAGAGGACGACGAAGGTATCGTATTTTTCGCTGGATGCGAGCCGGAGAGAATCGCGAGAACGAAACGGCGCGACGCGTTATAGGGATTTTTGGAGCGGCGCTGGAGCTCGACCGATCGATGTCTCCGTTCGAGCGAACGGGGCCAAATAATTCATGATATAATGGCTGAGACGCGGGAAGCAGCGTGTATAGAAGCAACGAAAGCTAAGCGACGCGGACGCGAGAACTTCCTCAAACTTTTCCACCCGGGAGCCCCGTGCACCCAGCGCTCGAGCTTTTCTGATCAATTTTAATGCTTCGGGCTCGGCCGTATCGGTTGCGGAAGCGATCGAAATCTACAGATTTTCCCATAAAACTCTCTCTTTGAGACCATAGATAACACAGTCTCCCGATGAGCTTCGACCTGTCCTGAGCCAAAAAGAATTCAAATTCGGATCCGAAAGCCGAGTTGTCGGGCGATTCGCGACCGCCGTGTATCAGCTGATCAGGCCGATATCCGCCCGGGACGTTTCCTTTGACGATCCAGGGAAAAGGAAAAACTGAGTCGCTGTCGCGATTTCCACAAAGATATCTTTCATCGCGGGCTCCTTTTAATCGTAAAAAAGAATTGGGTCGGGCCGGAGCGCCGCGTCGTTCCTCCCGCCTTCTCGCATTCCCCGGTCCGCGTGCATCGACGGCGAGCTGCCGTTGGAACGAGTCACTGGTTCAAAGGGCTCTCGTGCATATCGCGCGAGGAGATTCAAAGGGCTCGCTCGTTAGTCTGAAAGCATCAATTACTCAGCGAGCGTTCGCGCCGCGTCCGCTTATTAAACCGCGGCGAGCGTTAAACCGGCTAACTTTCCTCGGTTTACAACGCGACCTCGAAACGAGCCAGAACGAATGGAAACACCCTGCGTCGATCACGCGATCGCTGCGCGCGTAAAAAGGTGAACGTTCACTTCCGACAGCTGCTTTGTCGCGTTCCTTGTGGCCGAAAATTACGCCGTTGCAGAAACGTAGTCGATCGTTCGAACCGGCTACCGTTCGCCACTCGACGACGATCATTTAACCGTGACGTCGATGGAATTACCGTAAGCCCGTGGAATCGCCCTAAAATCGAGACAATACCGACGCCTGTCTCTCCCTGCTGCTTTATCGGCACGCATTATTATGCAGATATCGGCCTGGATGTCGAGCGCATAACGCCTCCCTCGATTCGAATCGAATCGAATTCGCCGTCGAGTCAGCTCAGTCCACCGTCGTCCACGGACGTTATATTTCGAGCTCGTATAAATTTCAAATTTATTCCCGTGCACGGAATCGGTTGGAAGACTCCCAAGCGTTCTCGCGGATATCCTTCCATCGATAAAAACGGCGAGGAGCTTGTTTACACGGCGGAAAAGCGTCTGGACGCGGTTTTTAATGGCGGCTGGCCGGGCTTTCAGGCAGCGGTAAATTAGATTTCGACTCGTTCTGCCGGGTGGCGACTCACTTCCAAGAGGAGGACGACGAGGCGCTGCAGAAGGAGCTGAAGGAGGCGTTCAGGCTGTACGACAAGGAAGGGAACGGCTATATTCCAACCAGCTCCCTCAGAGAGATCCTCGCGGCTCTGGACGATCAGATAACGCCCGATCAAATGGATGGCATGATCGCCGAAATCGATACCGACGGCTCCGGCACCGTCGACTTTGACGGTGAGCGTTCTCATTTTTTTAATGGATCGCCCATCGAGTTTCCGTTCGCGCGGACTTCGCCTCTCGAACGCTTTCATTTGCCGATAGTCTCGAGCAGCAATTACCGCGGATCCGTTTCTCGAATGGCAGAGAGGCTCCTTTCGAGCGGATAAAAAGTTATGATATCGGGTACGCCAACATTTTTGTCAGCCTCTATGGAGCTCGTTAGGGGTGGCTCGTACGAGGGCTTGATTAAACCTCGAACGTCTTAATACCGGTCTTTCAAAGCCCCTTTCAAAAAAAGCTCTCGGCGGAGGGGCGCACAAAGGGGCAAGGATACGACCCAGTTGCCTTCCCGGAGAAACATCCGTCGCGTACGAAATGAAAGCGGCCTATTTCGCGATAATCCGCAGGATCACGTCTTCCGCTTCGATCGCGGGACCGTCGAACGGAATGAATTCGCGGAAAAGACGTTCGGCTGAATGCGAGTCGTCCCATTCATCCGACTCGAAACGAACGTCTCATTAACTTTGTCGATTTTTCTTCCGCAGAGTTCATGGAGATGATGACCGGCGATTAAACCCCGTCGCGACGAGCGGAGGGACGCTTGCATTTTCCTCGCTGGATCCCGAGATCGATCGTCCAGGAATTCCGTGGCTCTCGAGGGATTATCGAGAGGAGGCTGCGCTTCGAGGAGGATCGAAACCCGCTTCGACGCATCGAGACTTCGTTTCGCCCGTACATTTGCTCGCGTGTAAACCAAGATCATCGATTAAAAGCAACCTCTGACGATTGTACTCCGATGCTTTTCATTCCGAGTCCGTCAGAGATTAACGACGCGTCGTCGATCGACTCGCCCGCCACGACATGATCGACGTGAGTTATGGACCGGTGTTCGAATCACCGGCCAACCATTATTCTCGCGCTCATGCGATGAATCGACGACCGTTGCCGAATCGGACGCTGTCTTATACCTGCGGGAAGCCGAGCGGCTCCTTCGACCCTCCCACGGACTCCGATATCGCAAACGCGACGTTGAAAGACGCGGTCTCGACGCTTCGACTATAGTTTTCGAAGAAAGAACGAGAATAGAAATTTTCCTGGTCGCTCCGTCGCGTCGGAGCACGTCCAATAATTTGCTGTCTCCTGTAAAGCGGGAAAGTTCTATGGGATATTAATCAAGGATCTCTGGCGAGGAAATCGCTGAGCGTGCAGCAGGCTCGTGTTCGAATTCCGTGAAGGCCACTTATTCGATCAACTCGGGCATCGACTCGCGGCAACGTTCGAGGCTAGTTTCATGCTTTATAGCTTCGCGACGCGCATACATCGGGCAGGTTATCGGGCTTATAGACAGCGAGAACGCTCAGCCTGCCGGCTCGATGGCATGGAAAAGTCGCGAGGGCGTCCATTCAATGTCCGTTTTCGAAACGCCCGGAAGAAGTTCGACCGAATCTTAAAGCCTGGTAGACGTTACGGAGAACTCGGGTATTCGAAAGCTCGCTAAGACCGGGAGTATACGCGGAGCATCAAAAGACTGACCCACACCCCGTTCTCGCAGCTCGGAAATTCACGAGCATCGTAAATCGACCTTTGCGCCTTGCTTAAAGGGGTGAAATAGGGCAACTCGCGCCATTAATATTTCCAAAGGATCGCATGCATGTACAACGAGAAGGATTATCGTACTGCCTAACGAGTTTCCCTTAAGAGCACGGTATTACGAACGCTGAGACGGAGAGACGATAGCGGGGGAGCTGGTCTCGAGTTTCTGTTGCCGAAACATCGGCATCCGGGAACGTCCAGAAACACCCTTTCGATTTTCATCCCTCGTCGTCTCCTTCCTTTCTTCCCTTTTGCTCGATTCTCCTTGTCTCCGGCCGGGACCACGGTCTCACCCGCTTCACTTTTGTCCGAGTGTTTGCTAGCGAGACCCGGAAGCCGCTTCCGAAGGATCAATAATTGGGGCCGACTGCAGCCGCCCTTGAAAAGCTATACCCTGTAGGTGAATCGGTGCACCGTAAAAGTGCATCGAGATCTCAAAGGACGATGCGAACGCGGTGGACACGGGACTCCGATTTCTCGGGATCCGAGGGAAAAAACTCGACCTCTGGACACTCTTCTCCCGCTTTCCTCGAGGTCAGAAGCGGAGCTCGAGGAAAAGGTCGAGAAAAGATCTTTCGTAGAGAACAAAACGAATTCGCGACGGAGGTTTAGAGAAAAATGATTGAAAGCGGCGAGCCGGCTTTGCAAGTGGCAGCGAGACTTGTTACGCGGAGAAACAAAAGGGAAGGTATAGGCCTGAAGAGCAATTACAATAATTGCGACCTGGATCGTTCGTCTTTATACCCGGTGACGTCGTCGCGCTACGCTTTCCACGTTCGCCGGCGAGCTCGTGAAAAGCCTGCGAGACCTTTTATACCTCGAAAGTCGATACGTCGGAATAAAACGCAGCCCGAGGAAAACGATGCACGCGTGCGAGTCATACCGTGCGATTAAACGGTACGTGGAAATTGATGCGTTTCGATTCGACCGATAGATATTCGATATGTTCATCGAGAGGCAGGACGCGTGCTCGCAGGCGAGAATTCTGCAAAATCTAACGAAGTACCGTGTGTCCGTTCTAAAACGAATTGATCAGCAGAAGAGGGTTCGCGGTGGAAACAGAAACAGGCCGAACGGGAAGATTCTGCTCGGTGGCCTTGGAACGTGTCACTGCACTTCCGATAGAGGATCCAGAACCAGCTGGATACGATTAATAATGAAAGCAAAGGCCACGATAACACCGTCGAGGAAGGTGCAGCCAAGCTATCGATCGTTCTCAACCCGAACCATCCTCAACCAGAATCTACCGCCTTCTCCACTACATTCAAAGGCTCTCGCCGGCTCTCTTATCGCTTTTATATCCGACGACTACTACTCAAGTCAGAAGGGTGCTCCGAACGAGGGCCTAAGATGCCGTTCACCCTGTCTTTCTTCTCTTAATCTACGGCCTTTTTCCTACCCGTTTGTCTCCGAAACAGCCTATCCCGAAAATGGAGCCCCTTTCGGCCGGCACGTCGGATTTCCTCCGACGAAAAGAAATTCTTCGCTTCGTCGTCGTCCCGGAAACGGTAGCAGCCAATAGAACCGATGCCTTTGAACGAAACCTTCCCTTTACTTACTTATTTAAATGGAATCGAGCTTCGATGGGATATTGACTGTAGAATTTTCATTGATAAAGTCTGCATCATTGCTATATTGATCCCTGCGCTAAATTTCATAGTGGCCCAGTAAGAAATTTGTTTACTGAGAATTTTGTATTTTCCGCTTGCACGGCCACGTCCCGAGCACGAATGGCGAACGCCAGCGAAGATCTCCGAGCAACGCGGTGTAGTTCCATCGCATTTAAAAGACCCGTCGATATCGTGCGAATGAAGCGAATCTTTTCGATAGGTGCATTCGATTTACGTCGAAAAGCGCAGCCGTAGCACCACGCCCCGTCGCAATCCAGCAGTTTCCAGATAAAACGAATCCGTCTCGTCTAAACAGCTTCGGACGCGGCTCGCGATTAATATGCAAGAGCCGAACGAACGCCCGAAAATCGAGACGAGAATAAATTACGAGGAGAGGACGGCGTCGAGCGAAAAGGAACGGACTTTTCTGTGGCGCGTAATCGCGTCGAAGCAATTAGGCGAGTCACGGTATCGGCCGCCTTATCGAGACGAGCTCGCCGGATCCGAGAGAAAGTTCGGAGCGAGTTTCCGGGATTATTTATCGCTGCGACGCGTAAATAACGACGGGACGCCGGTTCGGTTCGTTCGTATCGAACGCGGCGACGCCAGGTCTGCGAAGTTGTTGCGCGTCTTTGAAGCGTTCCTTGTTTTCCCGTTGATCGCGGACGCTCGAACCGTTTCTGTGCCACCGACGGAAAATCGGTATCACGACGAACGGTTTTCTCTCATTGTCACCGTCCGTGCGCCGCGGCCGTCGCGATACCCATTTCTCTTCCTCTTCCGTGCAGGTACTTACTTTGCTCCTCGCGTGCGCGTCGAGAGGAAGCAGGCGAGCCAGAGAGAAAAATTAACGAAATGGACGCACGAACAGAGACTCCTAAGCTAAGGTGAAAGACATGCAAGGTTGACAGAGGGTGTGCATGCCCCATTCAGCATTCCTGCGTTTCTGTGAGCGAGAACAGGGATAACTGTGAGCATGCATGTTGTACGCGCCATGACCATGTGCTACCGTGTTAGGACATGTTTGGAAAAGAACGACGATCTAAACCGTCGCAGCCGAGCCTAAGAATTTCCTATCGCGTCAAAGCGTTCGATTATGATGGTCTTGGACAGGGATCGATGGGATTCATTGTTTGCTAATGGTGTGGCGATCTTGATCGTAACCGCGAGAGAGGAGCCGATCGGTCGATCGTGTCCCCGGAAACGTGACGACGGGAACACATCGCACGTGCTCTACGCGTCTACGTACGAGCATGTTCAATGTCTATACTCTAAGTGTCTATCTATGTCCAGCTAAAATAGCTAGTATCGCTAATCTCTCAGCTATATGTGGATTATGTCATTTTGGTATGTACCTGGCTCAGGCTTCTAAAGCTACTTGTACTGGCGCTGCGGGCCTGTAAACACAAGTACAGTACAGGTCACCAATCACCACAACACTGCAGTTGGAAAAGTACAAATAGAGATATGGTACATAGAAATATAGATACACAGAGTAGTAGTAGATGGGTTAGAAATAACATGGCCGCGCGGTGGTATCGTGTGAGGAAAGGGATGGAGCCCGTTTTTGCTAATCCGTTGGATACAGACGGTACGCGCACGAGTATGTACACAGTTCGTTCTAAGTGGGTGGACGACACAGCTAAACAGGGGACAGAGAACGTTGCTGTTAATGTAAATTGCTGGTCCGGCAGGGAGAGCCTTTCGCTTGCCCGGAACACGGGAATTCCTGAACGGTTCCCGTTACGCCATGGGACGATCGAACGAAACGCAAGATTCTGCGGAGAAAGGCTTTCCGTGCTGGCTACGAGGACAGCGCGTGAACCGAGCTCGTGGAGTTCGTTACATCCGTGAAAGTACGGTATCATGGAGGTAACAGCGTATCAACAGCAGTGCACACCGAACACAGACGACAGCATAGCGTGAGTACTCAGTGTTGGACGGTTACGAGGGCAGCTTTCGTGTGTCACTCGCAGTTGTATGCAGCTCGTTTTTCTGTACAATCAAAGCGTACACAGGTGAAGCGAAGAGACGGTATCGCGTGGTACAGATCAAGTCGGTAGAAAGGAGGGTTGGGGTTCGATTTTTTTCCGCGTAACTTTCGTGTTTTCTCCTGAACTTCGTCCGCATGAATCTCAAACTCGTCGAAATGTCTCGTCCTCGACGATCAAAGTTCGTACGGTCTCGTGCGACCAACCCCTGCTGCCAGGGGCAATTATACTCGTCCAGTACCCTCCGCCTTCTCGACCCGTAATCGTCAGTTGCTCCGCACTTGCTTCGCGTCGCGACGATGTAAATCTGCTCGAGCATTAATATGGGTCACAGAGACTCCATGCACGCACTTCCAGCGAGTTACCTTGAAGAGCAGTTGAGAAAGAAAGGCAACGTTCCAAGGACTCGAGTTGTCGCTTTAATTGGGCCGCGAGTTCGTTCGTGCAGATCCGCGGAACTCTCTAATCGGCTCCGCTGGCCCCACGTCGCAGCTTTCCGAAAACTGATCGGATCGTCGAAATCGAATCGAACGACGCGGCGAAAGAGAATTTGAGGTTTCGTGGAACGCGGCTCTTTTCGACGCTTATT
Source organism: Macropis europaea (assembly GCA_916610135.2). Taxonomy (NCBI): domain Eukaryota; kingdom Metazoa; phylum Arthropoda; class Insecta; order Hymenoptera; family Melittidae; genus Macropis; species Macropis europaea. The sequence goes on from OU744344.1 coordinate 28,018,417, forward strand.
AATTTCCTCGGTACGCGATCGACCGATGGATTTGAATAGCACGGAATCAGGGTCGTCTTTCGTGCGAAGCCCGCCGAGTCCCGTAGCGACGAGCATCGCCGATCAAAGAGCAATTACCGGGATCTCTTTGCGAGTTGCTCGATCGAAAGTCTGAATGGAACAGGGCGCAGGTGCTCGCCGCTTCCGCCGTAAAGAGGAACGATTGAAAGGGGACGCTTTAAAATCGATCCGGCCCGCATTCCGCGATTGATGTTCGCGTAATTTCGAAAGAGAAGTCGAAGGGGAACGTACGCGCCGCTGATTACCGGCGTGGCGCATCGAACGCGCAGCGGGCTCGAGCGTTTCGACGAACGAAAATGTTTCGGGACCGCGATGGATTCGAGAAATTAATTCTTCAAAGCACCGATTACCCTACCGTCTCTCAGCTTCCGAGAGCGCTCGAGCAACTGTCACGTGAATTATACGAAACAAGGTACCTGGAAATGTTCGTCTCGACGCCTAAATCATTCACGACATCCCCCGAGGTGTTTCGAAGTCCCAGCACGTTTCGATACGAAGACCATTTACCGTACACCATCGTCCACGTCGAATTTATTTTACAAAGCACGCTGGAATATTCTTTCACGGGGGAACGAGAGCTTCCGTGCTCGTTGCCTGTTAACGAGCCGCTCGAAATTTATACGCGATCGAACCCTTTCAATTTTCATTTCAGTTCCGGTTCAGCGTTTTATTATAATCGTGCGAGAAACTGCTCGTCGATCGTGACGATCGTTTTAAAGAGTGGCGCTCTGCCGCCGAACGTATTTTCACGGTACATTATTCGCTCGTTAAGCCGTGTAAACGCAGCGCGTTCGACGTTCCATACGTTTTTGCCTGCATTGAAGGTGGTAGGTGCGATTAATTCGATCGTGATGGCGTGTCGAATGAAACGTTCGGGATTAATTTAACGCGCGGCGATCGAACTCGAAACGGTTGTCATGTTTTCGAACTCGATCCTCGATGGTCGTTGAAATCGGAACGTTCTTTTGAAAATTACGCGGCCGAATCGTACTTCGATCCGGAACGACTGATACCCGCACACCGGAAAGCGTGCCGCCATTCCCTGGAGAAAAACCGGTCGTTGAGAAAATCCGGTGGACGCCCGCGAGTGCATCGAGCGTTTTTCGACATGTAAAACGTTCCGACGGGGAAATCGGCTGCACCATCGCCGCTATCGATTTCCGATGGAACTCGTTCGTCTCGACGGAAAACCCGTCGGATAATTCTGCAGGGCGAGCTTTGCAGCTCCGGAATCGGCGGAGATTTCTTCGAACGACTTGCACACGACTTACCGAGCGCTATAGCGCGTTCCACCGAAATCGTTCGTGCGATTTTTCACGAATTTTCACCGTTTCTGAGTGCTCGAAGAATAGTTTACCCGAAGCAGAGGCGCGGTTGAACTTTGGTCAGCCTTTTTGGAAACCGAAGCGTCGAAAGAAAAGCGTGAAGAACGGCGAAACGAAGTGGCCGGCCTAACTGGCCGGATCATTAAAATTCCAGTCAGTCGTAAACGGTGGCTGATTGAATGTTCGCCGTGGGAGCGAGGCTGAACATTTCCGCGCGTAGTCGAGTGAAAATTTGCAAAACAATTACGCAGCTGGGGAGCAATTTGCCATCGGTGTTACGTCCGACGCGAATAAATGCATTATCGGCAACACGACTAAACAGATCGAATCTTTAACGGTTTTATGCTCGTGCGGGAATGGAATTTCGGCGGGCCGATAAACGCGGGAGGGAGGCTCTCTCTGTCTCTCTGTTTCGCCGGTGAGCTTGACACGAGTATTTTCCAGGAAAAGTACGTGTAACGCGCCGGTGCTCGATAAGAGGAACGACAGTAACTTACGCGAAGCGAAACGGCCTGGTTAACGTAAACGAGACGCGATAAAACGTCGAGACGCGCGGCATCGAGATACGGCAGGCTGGTTTACACGTTGTTCGAGCTTTCAGGCTTACCGTTTTCAAGGGGTTCCCGGCATAATCCGAAGGAGATCGTACCGCGGAATTGTGACAGGCTATATTCTCGCGGAAGGTTCGAGCGCACTGCATCGGCCGGGAGAAAATTCTCGATTTTTCCCAAAGATAAGGGACGCGCTGTTATCGTTCGAGCGGAGGCGGAGGCGTTAAACGTTACAGCATCGTTTCAACTCGGTCGCGATAATCCGGGAAGTTGTTTCCGCTTCCCGTCGCGGGAATTCGACTTTCACCGGCGAGTCGATAATTGCTTGGCAGGACGCGGCCGGTCATTGGATGGCCTCTTAATTGGCTGCGGGAACGGGGGGTGAAAAAAGACAATCGAACCACCGGATCGGGAAAGTTCGTCGTCCGGTAAAGGCGGATTTAATTTCCGGTCCACGGTACCGCGCAGCCCGGTAACGAACTTTCTTATCGTTCCGCTGACTGGCTTTAGCCCTTGCCATTGGCCAGAACATTCGGATGATTAGCTGGAAAACGCGTTTCGGTCTCGCCCGTCTGCCGCACCAACATTTTTCGTTGCTCTTTCAGCCCTGGAACGTCACCCGAACGACATCGTGTCTCTCGTTGTCAGTGAAAACTCCGGTACCTGGTCAGCCGCGTCACCCTATCCACCAGAGCCGGAAAGTGCGAGAAGGCGCAAAAATCTCAAATTCTCATTTTAAGAATTACAAAAATCCGCGGTTGACTTAGCTCTCAAATATGACGATGTCTCAAACCCTGTTGAAACTTCAGAAGAAATGGCAAGTTTCAAGATGCATGCTATGTCAATATTGCCAAATGATACTACAGCTTCTAGTGAGGTTCTTCTGAAAATTCTTTATGAATATGGATTAGTAGAGTCATATCCAAGTTTGGAAGTGACATTAAGATTGTTTCTAACAAGTCCTGTCTCTGTTATATCTGGAGAAAGGAATTTCAGCAAACTTAAGATCATGAAAAATTATTCGCGTTCAACACTTGGACAAGAAAACCTAACAAATACGGCAATAATATCAGTTGAACATGTTTTGTCTAGAACTATCAATTACGATACAGTAATTTGTGAATTTGCTTCACTTGAAGCAAGAAAAGTGCAATGTTAAATATTGGACCTGATATAATTTAAAGTTAGGAAATCAATGTTGTTTTTTTTAAGTTTAATAAATGTAATATTATCCTTTTTATATCGTTTTATTTGCTTAGTTATAAGAGAAACATTTACCAAATAGGGTCGCAAATTTGAGCTATTGCCTCAGGTGTTCAAGGCCCTAGATCCGACTCTGCTATTCACCCTTATAATATTTTAAGTACCGTTAACGGTTGTTACCGGATGTTCTTATCGCAATATTGACGGCGCCAAAAAATTTACAAGAGTCAGTGTACTTGTTCACATAAATTTGACGCTCTGCGAAGTATAAGAGATCGGGCAGAAGGAAGGTCGGTGTGCAGTTTCTGGGCTGAAATCTATCAGGATCTTTCGCGGAATCGAGGATCACGGGGTAGGAGATTCAGCCTCCGATTTCGTTTCATCAAGGGAAGAAACGTTGCGGCTTCATCGCGTTAAACGCTGCGCGTTTAGCGCGCGGTCGCCTTCATTAGTATGCACCCTGCGTCTCTAACCCTCTTCCCCCTTTCGCAGCCCTCTTCCAGGTGTCTGCTCCGCCACCTCGTACGTCGTGAATCGTATTTACGTAATCCGTTTCCCAGGGCACGAGATTCATGCGGACGGTTAGCGGTTTAAGTATTTGCTGTACGCGAACCGAGGCTCTTCTTCGGTCACTGGTTCTCAAAACGCGAAATTACGCCACGATTCGTCGGCACGGAAGTTGAGTGGAATCGTGCTTTCGAGAATTCCGCGTGTCTGGTTGCGCAGTGACCCGAACGGAACATCTGTGGATATTGCAAGAATTTTTGATGCTTCGCAGCGTGTCGCGCGAACGAACTCGTGTCTCGATAACGTCGTTGGTGGAAATTATGCGAGATACGGTCAAAGAGATGCAAGGGTACCGTAATATACAGAATGTGTCGTACGTTATTGTGGTACGCTCGAAACAGGGATACAGGGAAAGGGAGTGTCTCGAAAAAACTCTTCACTTTCGCCTCACGAGTCTGTCGGTCGGTGAAGATATTTCGCGAAGCACCCTGTGTCTGATAATAAGTGATACTCGAGTGATTTGATGATGTTCTCGTGGACGTTACCTTGCTCCTATTTCGCGGTGCGAAGTCCTCTTTGCTGGCCTTCCGTCGCTTATCCTTAAGGATCATTCTCGCGGCGGCGAACGCCATTTTGCCCGCGCACTTTCTTCGTCCTCTGGTTGGTCTCGATCACGAGAAAAGAACCGAGGGTTAGATCGGCTGAACGCGGGCCCGCACACACAAAGAGTAAACCACAGGCGATCGCTCACACGGTACTTGCACGACGAAAACGAAACAGAAATGTAGATTCTTATTGCTTCTCTATCACACGGATTATCGATCGTGGTTTGAAACACGCGACTATTTCTTTGTACTACGCGGCGATAATCTTCCCTCTGTTTTTCCTCAACGTATCACTTGACTAAAACTAATGTCGACGTCGTCTCCTTCGGTCGTCGCCGTTTACGTTGACTCGTTCTCCTTCGCGCCTTCCCACGGACCGGAATCGAAGAGACGAGATCGTTGAACACTATCGATTACGATATTCAGGATAAACACAGCCAGGAGTTACCAGGGTTGGATCGAGCAGAGATCCCGCTTGCTCGTTTCACGATGAAATTGACAGCGGGTACGAGCGACGAGCGGCATCGCTGTTTCTACGTGTTCGTCTCGCGAGCTGTTCGACGTCGGGCTCTCACGGAAGCTCAACCTGGACATTTGCTTGCCCCGACGTCACCTTTCCTTCCGATATGGATTCTTCGTCCGTCGATTATCGAAAGCGCGCGTTTCGTTTTTCCGTTCGTGTGCTTCTTCGTTCGCCCCTTCGAGCGACTACATTCCACGCGACACGGGCCGCAGCTGATGCGTCCTCATGGCTCGATCGATCGCTCGTTAGTCGCTGCAATTGTGGCCATGGATCTAGAAAGAAACAGCGACTCGATCGATCCCCCGTCGGGCAACAATGTTTCTGAACGAAGAAACCAGCCTCTGAATGATTAAACACAGCCTGCCCGCCCGTTCTCGTAATTTACCGATGATATTCCAGCGCGATCGGCCGTCCAAAATTAGCCCAACGCGTTTCTAAAAACGATCAACTTTCACCGACGATTTGTTGCCAGTAAGGACGTTCACGCGTTCCGCAAACGACTCTCCATCATCGAAAGAACATCGGTGCGTGTAAACCGCAGCACCGCGAGTCTCAACGAATCGATTCGCTCGCAAATCAATTGGCTGTTCAACGACACGATGCATTATCAATCAACCGAGCGAGCTGCTCTTTTTTTAATTAAATATCGATTCCACGGGAGTACCGTGACGCAGGCGGTGGTTCGACCACTGAGGTTTCGGAGCTTGCGATGCAGGGAAACAGCAAAACGTTTTCAGAGATGAGAAAAAAAGATTGCTACGAGCGTCGAAAAGGGCAAAGACTTTCGCACTCGCGGTCTACTTTGTTTGTCCGTTATTGCTCGTTTTCGTTTCGCCAACCCCCGAGCCTCATCAGAGGCGAGAGGAAAACGCGGAAAACTCTCTGGAGAGTCCTGAAGAGAAGCCGACGAGCCCTATCGAGCACCGCGAGAACGAAAGTAGAATAGCCGCGTTCGTGTCAGACATCGAACTTTCCCAAATTAAATCCGCTCGCCCGATACCTCGATAAATATCCTTTCGAAGAATTCGAGCTTCCGCTTTAGCTCTCTCCATCACTCATATCCGATGAAAAGGTAACGTCCCTTGGAAAAATCGTGACAGGATCGAAATAATTCGCTGCTTAAATTGCTCCGCAGTTTAGCTCTGTTAACAAGAAAACTTGGCGGCACGGGCCGCGATGGCTCTCCCTACAAGTTATAAAATAATTTCATTTGCACGTTAATAGCGCGCTGCATTTAATTTACGACCGCTCGAGTTCGTCGTCGACCAAATCCGCCCGGAAAAATTGCTCTCGTCCTTCCACTTCCGGCCCCTTCCGGACGGACGACGAAGAAATATTCGCCGTCGAGCTTCTACCAGCTACGAACGAGATTACAAAGATTTCGAGAATGTGGTATTACATGGCCTCGACTGATGCCTTGAAGAGTCCCTTAAGGAATTCTTGTATCAATTAATTGTTGGCCGTGTCTAAGACGACAGCGTAATACGTTCGAATTCTAAACATACGAACAGTTCGAATCGCGCGGAAATCAACACCGATGTGGCATTCAGGCATCCACTTGGCTCTTGCAATATTAAGTCATCGTAAAAGCAGCGGGCACGTCGCGGAGAAGATAGTTTTAATATCGATTCCCGGTCTGCGCCTTGACACCCGCGAGAATATCGAGTGACGCGTCTTTACCTGCTACACGGACTGTATGAAACAGCTCGTGCGAAACTCGACGGGATTGCGATATACAGTAGAATCTCGATTATCTGAACACTGTTCATCCCAGAATTGGTCATCCTGTATCACTTACAAGCTGAAATTCCCATTAATGGAACTCTGTTCTGAATCCTGTACCACTATACAGAACGTTCGACCAACTTTGTCCACCTGGAATTCATCGTTATTTCAAATAATAGATGAAAATGTTACTTATAAAAGTTGTAGGATACGAAGAAATACATAATATCTGAGTATAAAAGTACTAAAGTACATTTATCCTAAAACTTCCCATTCCTGGGATATTTGCTTTTGTTCATCCTGTTACTCTCATTATGAAGCTATGAACATTACAAAATATTGTGCATCGAGATGCACCAACAAATTCGCAAGATATGATGCGACGGATTACTTCAGCATGTACTGCAATAGATTCTGGCACGATAAGAGATGTAAAAGATGCAACGATTCAAAGATTACAACGTTGTATTGATGCAAATGGCCAACATTTCGAACATGAGTCATAATGAGAGCAACAGGATGAACAAAGCCAAATATCTCACGAATGGTAAGTTTTAGGATAAATGTACCTTAGTACTTGTATACTTAGAATTCACTGCTCTATCGAAATCCAGCGTAAGAAATTGGATACTCCATTTAGAAAAACAAAATTGACCTCTAGGTCACTACGCCTCCACCATCATAAAGAAACTATTGATACTATATTACGTATTTCTTCATATCCTACAACTTTTAAAAGTACAGTAAATTCCCGTATAACGCGAGTTCCTACAACGCGCTAAAGATATTGCGACGACTTTTTTCATATAACGCGATTCTCGTACAACGCGCTACAAAGTAAAATGCGGGAATTCCCCGTTTACTTTAGTCGAGCATAGCATAGCTTGTTATCTCCATGGTTCCAAGGCGATTTCATACAACGCGTAACGTATTAACCGCGTTATACGGGACTCTACTGTAATGCTTTCATCTATTATTTGAAATAATGATGATATTCCAGGTGGAGAAAGTTGGTGGGACACCCTGTACACTTTACACTTCAAAATCAAATTATTATTTGCGTGCGAAACATACTTACAATGCGATTCATTGTGTTACTAACTACAATTCAGATAATCGAGGTCCTACTGTATATGAAACAAAAGAAGCAAGATTCAATGAACGTGTGTCCGAAGAACATTCATTTTCAAATTATTTTAGCATCCTCCGGAGCGTCTTTCGCGTTTTGTGTCGGCTGGACGGATAAAATAGTGGAAAAAACTCGGCGCGCGATGACACGTTGGGTAACGGCGTGACAGGTTCGAATGGCGCTCAGATAACAAACCGGGTATCACGAGACAGTGTTTTACATCTCTAAGGCCTGGTTTACATTGGAAGAGTAAAGGGGATGGTATATCAGTACCAGTAAGTCGCATACATACTCCGTTATTCCATTTTTGACAGTTTACACGCCAATTGCAAGTAAAATAATACAGAACTGAAGACGATATAATGTACACCGATCGGTGTTCTGATCACACGTAATCTTTTGCTCGAGAATTATACTATGCTTGAGCTCGTAACAAAGCAAAAAATGCAGTGGTGGAAGAAGGCGAGTGCTAGAGTTACCATGTTTCAGTATCATCCTACAATACGGTACATACTTCTAGTTTCAGGACTCTGCCTACCAGGGCTGCGGATTCGGCAGTCAAAATTCCCAACTCTGACTCCCCTTCTTTTTGACCACCGACTCCGACTCCGACCCCGACTCCTGCATTTATAATAAATTACCATAATAAGTATATGTATGTTTATAACTAAATTACTAATATGTACTATACGATTTGATACAAATGTAGTATTTTTAGTATTTATTTAGTTTTATTACAACTTTCAATTATTTTGAGCATATTTTTGATTTTTATAAAATTTACTAACATGGAGTCGGAGTCGGCATATTTTTTTCCGACTCCATCTCCGACTCCATCTCCGACTTCAGTAGTCAGAAATTCTTCCTAAACTGTGACTCCACGACTCCGACTCCCACTCCACAGCCCTGCTGCCAACCACTCGTCCAATCGTTTGCATGAGTGCAGCAAACGGATTCGGCTAGCAGCCTTCCTTGCTCTCCCATTTACTCTAACAATGTAAACCGGACCCAACGACTGGCTCCGGCTCGCCAGAGAAGCGAGAAAGCCCCGTTAAAAATGCTATCTCGCGGCGTGTTGTTACAGGTTGAGCTTTCGAGGCGTGGCCGCGCACCTACATCCGGATCTACTTAATCGATTCCGCATACGGAAGCAGCAGCCGCTGGCCCCTCCGAATTTCCCCGGCTCGAATTCAAGCGACTCGACGGTTCTCAAAACGCCGCGGACGGAAACGCGTGCGAAAAGCGCTCGTTTGATTCGCAGTCACGCGGTCTCTCGGTTCGCGTAACGGTTAAATAAATTATGTCCCTCATCGATCGGGCCATTGTAATCTAAAATCGGACGCGAGCGAAACGTGTTTCCGCGAAAGCTATCTGATCCGATTTTTATCGCGGATGACACACCTCTATCGTGCGTGCAATTTTTTTTTTTCACAGATGAAACGGACATTTCGTTTCCGTTCCACCGTGATGCTCGGTTATCGTTTGCTGAATTTTACGAATTTCCATGCCACGCGATCGCCTCGTCAAACCGTGAACGGTTGTCAGTTTTTCTGCAGCCGGATGGGAGAATGGAAGAAAAGATTCGAGGGCTGGAGATGGTAATGATAGTTCGAACGACGGAGTAATAACGTCGATAAGAGCGGCCCATTGAAACTCCAATGAGATCCCTCGAGAGGAGGAGGAGCGAAAGAAGCAGTTTCATTGAAAACTTGCAATTTCAGACCTGTCCAGCATGAAGAGTCAAACGATTTCATCGGAGCCCCGTGTATCGACCGGTCGGCGATCATTTTCTCCAAATTAAAATATTGGATTTCGTTCTCCCGCGCGTTCCGTCCGCGGCATGGAAACGGATCGTATCGCGGCAATATTTCCTTCCGCTCTATTGCCGATCTTAAATCGTGTTTCGAGGCCTCCGCGATCACGTTTTCCGGTGAAAATCCTGTGATCGATCTACGGGATCGGCCAGCCGCGAAATCGGATCGTCGATAACGAACTCCGCGTAGGGGAGGGGGGAAGTTCGGAGATTAGACGAGTCTCGAGAGACTCCATTTTCGTGCTCGAAAAGTTTCTCGTTCGAAAGGAACGAAAGAACGAACGAATGACGTGTCCAAAATGGAGAGGATTCGACGAAACTTTGGCCTACTTTGCGGCGGATGAAGCAACCGGCCGGCCCCGCGCGCGAATTTTCGGACGTTTTTCCAGCGAGCTCGCGCGATTTCGCTGCGGAAGTTTCTCGAGGGCGCGCGGTGGAATCGCGTGGGACGACTGGAGCTGGGAAAACGGTGTCTCAACGCGATTTTGTAATGAGGACGTGTTCGCGCGTTATCTCGTCCCGGCTAGACAGGCTGAATTTACAATCGCTCGCCAGTCCCGTCACGATCCCGTCGTCGTTTCGGAACGGTCGCCTCCGCCGGAACCTCGAAACTTGATTAAAACGGCCAGCGATGAAACGTCGCCGGATCGAACGGGAAGCCACAGAAACTGGATTAACGTCCTTTCATGGAGTTCCGGAGCGTGTCAGCGTTGACGCATCGTCGACGTTAACCGAGTCGAGCTGGAGAGAAGGCCGCTGTTTCGTGACCGCCATTTCCTCCATACCTCTCGCGATCGTTCACGAAAATACAAATATCCGAATCAGACAGGGACAGCTTTTGCCAGGCAGGCTGATTCGAGGTCTGATCGAGATTTCGACACCGAGGAAAAGCTACGAAAGAACCGAAGAGAAAGGCGAACGGTGTCAAAGATGGGAAGGGTGTGGCGTCGGACGAACGATGCGTTTGCAGAGGAGATTGTCGCGTCCATTAGCCAGCAAACGATGAATGCATCGGCGTAAAAAGAGAATCGAGAGGCCAGGGTGTGTGCATCGGGGTGGTAGGAGTGTATAGAGCCGGTCGAAGATCGGAAGGTGGAACGACGAGAGGACGCGTGTATGCAGGCTGCTGGTATGCAGAGAATCGGAGTCACTGGGCTATCGATGGCGTGGCTCGTTGTTTAGGTTAACAGCCGCCAGTCACGCACCAACGAACGGGACAGGCTATATCGTTCTGGATACACGTCCACTCTGTCCTTCCTTTTAGCTCGCTTTATCATTCGCTTTCTGCGTGCTCGCTTCGATCCGCCTGCCTTTCTCTCCATCTCACTCGCTCTCTCTTTGAACGTTTCGCGAACTTCCCTCGTCAGCATGCTCTTTCGCCATGTATTTGCTCTTTGGAAAGCAGTTGCAACGGATTTCGGGATTATTCCATTCGACTGCCTCTCGTTAATGAACCGCTGCACGAATAATCTTAGCGAGCGACCACCCGCTCTCCGATCTGTTTACTGTTAGTTTATAATACACCGGCTCTCCCGCTTCAGGGATACTCGACAACATTCGATGCCCTCAGATTTATCGCGCGAGCTTCAAATTAAGTCCCAGCTTCCACGCGAACCGTGTAACGATGCCAGAGAAAGGGATCGCCGGTATATCAAGACGAATTTCTGCTCGTTCGCAGAGAAAATTCCAATTTCCAGGGAAATCGTGTCCCGTCTCTTCCATCCGACCGTACCGAGAATCTCGTTATCAATAATGAGCGAAACATCGAAGGTCCGTTCGTCGAAACGATACGTTACGATCGAACTGCCCCCATCCGAAAGTATTCTGGTTAAATGTTTCATTGAATCCAGCTACCCGCTTCCTGGAACCGAGATGCACTCCGAGTTCCCGGGACCGTATCCGCAGCCACTTTTCTATCAGGTAGAGAGTTCGAAGAATTTTTGCAACATGAGACTGGGCTTCACTGCGCTTCCCTTTTCGCGAGCAGACTCTGTACTCTCAGGTGGAATTTTTTTTAGTTCCGTGGATACTATCTCCTCGAGAATGTGCTCTATTATGTGACCCGATAGTCAGCAAGGTGAGTCTTCGCGGAGGCTCTTTCGAAAACTGCAGAGGACGGACCAGCATCGAAATAGCGTTCACCGGAAGCTCGCATACCCATTCTCTGGCTGGTGTTAGCAAAAATTGCTGTCACTCCGTGAGTCGAGGTCTAACAGAACATTAGTCACGACGAAAACCGAGTGACAAACACAGTCAGAAACTCTGGAATGAAAATTCGATCAATGTCGAGCCCCGACAACTTTGCAGGACAATCTCGAAACCGTATGCCTCTCCGAACACGAGCAAACTCAGCACCGGCCAACGCGAGACGCGAGACGACGCGTTCCCGGTCAACCGTGCGTCGAGTTTATCTCCGACCTGGGCGAGAGTCAGAACCATGACGAATCTCCAGAGTGTCCATCGACTCGCGAGGTTGCTGGCTGGGAGAATGGGAAAGGGGTCGGCGGTTGTAGAGGAATCTTTCGGAAAATCGTATCTTCCGCGCGTCCTGGTCCATCTTTGTTACTCCCGCGGGAACTTGGTGTGGAGGTAGTATTGATCACTCCCATGCTGCGCCCACCTCCACCCTCCACGTCCTCCGACCTCTGTTTTCCATCCTGCATCCTCCGTCCTTTATCCTCGTCGACCCGACTCTCGTCCTTCGTTTCGCAGCGAAGTTCCCGCGAGCGTGTCGCGAAGCAACGTCTTACGAAATTACCGGATGCACAGGGGTGTGTCTGTTCGCTAGGGGCGGAGGTGACCGTTTTCTCGCTAAATCGACGTTTCATATGGGCGACGTTAAACGTCCGATCGGCCTCGACAAAAACCGTACCGCGAGGAGGAATTAACGCGGGACGGATTTTCATCGTTGCACCGTGTCCCTCGCGCTGGAAAAGGGGTAGCATTGAATGGCCAGCGGCAAAGGGAGGTTCCCCCTGATGAAAAAATCTGCTAATCCCGGTCTGAATAGCGGCGGCGGCGGCGGCGGTAGAAATGCTCAGCGTCTGAGCATTTTTTGCGAGCCGCCCCCGCCCGCCGGCGTTTCGCAGCTAAATCCCCTTTTCCAGCGGGAACTTTTCATCGGCGGACTTTACCGGCACCGCGGGACCAGCAATCGTTTCGAATGGCCGCGAACGCCAGACCGTGGATCGAGGATTAACGGCACCGAAACGACGAAGACCGCGCGCGCGCGCGCGCGATCGATACGCCCGGACAATATCGTTTCGTAGCCCTATCGCGAGATTTACGGGCCAGATACGAAGGTCGTTCGTTTCGTCGACCGAGAGAAATATTCGCGCGGCTTCCCTCGTAAACGCTTGTTATCGTGGCACCCGAACACGCGTCGAACTTTATCTCGTACCGAAGAGTACGGTGGTGACGGGGATGGTCGATGCAGTCCCGTGCCGAGAGAAAATATTCGTGACGCGGTTGCCGGGGGATGATTTACGGGAACCGCGGAGGAAGAAGGGTTTCGTCGCTGACGACACTGGAGCATCGCCAATTCTGGAACGCAAAACCCTCGTTACGTATTAACGTACGATGTAAATGAATCTCGCGTCCATCTTGGACGAGATTCGGGAGTTTGTTGCGCGTGTCATCGAAAAAGGAACACGAGAAATCTGGACGTCGCGTCGAGCCGTGGAAGCTTCCGGGGGTGGCAACGGGAACAAGGAAAAACCGATTTGTCTGAGAGGTACGGATACCACGCGGAGGTAACTTCGCCGAAGACAGTCTACACCTGTTGCCGTTGACAATAAACTTTCTACCACGAAATTTCTCATAGTCCCCCGCCCCCCATGCTCCGTTTTTTATAGCGGAGGAGAATACGGCGTCTCGCGATCCGGTCAAGATCCTTGTTAACAAAGCTAACTGGCGCGCCATCAAAACTACGTTTAACAACCCTTTGAACGATCCACTCCTGCCGTTTCTCGGCACGCAATTGCACCGGGTGAACCGCGAACAGCCTCGTGCTGGGCTGAACGTTGAATGATCGCAAGGCCCGCTGACACAACTCTGGAATCTGTTTCATCCATGCAAAGATATTCCCATGAAGAACGGGTGACGAGCGAATAAAGCGGACCGTAAAGATCGCGGATATTTTACGACAAAATTTATTGGGTTAAACGGAGGGGGGGATAAATTTGCTAGCGTTTCGCGAGCCAACAAGATATCCCCCGGACCCCGAGATCAGGATACGCAGGAAGTTTTCAATTTTCATCGAAGCATCGCCAAGAGGAAAGCATCGCTGCTCGTTATCGCGGGTTGCCGTATCCAGGCCAGAAGAGTACCGGCGTGAATTTAGGGCAACGTCTTCGACGTGTCACGGGGTTGTCGAGCCGGAGGAATCTCGCGAACGATTACACGCTTCAAACGATTTACCAAACGCCGCGAAATCACCGGCCTGCACGCGTGTGAGTGCGTGCGTACGCGTGCGCGCGCTATCATCCAGGTTCACGTCCTACTTACGATATCGAACTGCACGTACGACCCGTCGCCAAACGGCTCTGTCATTCATCGTTTATCCGCTTTTTCGTTCTCCCTTCGTCCTCGAACGGCTGGAAAAACTTCCGAGAGGCTTTCGAGACTTCTAGTACCCGGCGAGCAACAGATTACACCGCGGACAGGTGTTCGAGATTAATTACGATAATGAGGGAACCTGATTCGCTCGAGGCCTCTGGAGAAACTAACTGGAATAGTTCGAAAAGCAATTTTATGAAGAGAAAGAACGATCCGCGAGTGCTTCAATATTAATTAGACTTTCCGTAGATTTTTCAGCCCTGAAGTTCGAACGAATGGGCTGAATCCGAGTGTCCTGAATGAAGGGAACGATAATTTCTAATTGGCTGTTACGTGCCGAGTGCGACGATCCTCCATTTTTCCTCGCGAACAGAAGCATGGAATATTCGTATCACAGCTGGGCAATCTTCTGATCCGCCGAAATTCGTAGACCAGAATTCTCGATCTATTTGGGGAGGCGACGCCTCGCAGCCGACTCGAGTCGGGTTCTCGAGTCTGCAATATGTGGAGTGCATTTTCATGTATCTTGCTTCGAGATCTAGGATCCACTGTCTCCAGAAATTCAAGGTGACTCGAGACTGCATAGCCTCCGCACGGGCTAAGGACGTACGTAAACAAACTCGCATTCATCGACCATCTTCCCTATCCGTGAAATGCAAATCACCGGTCCCGAGGCGGAGTTCTCTCCGGGAGACACTTGTAGCTAAAAAAATTGCCTGCATTACGGCAGCTTCGAGCGGCGAAAATTCAGGGAACGGTTCAGGAACCGAACCCTGGAGGATGGGCGCAGCCGGGGAAGCAATCGGAATAATTGCGGCAATTAACGATAGGAGGCAGCGTAATGCTTCAACCCCGAAGGCATTCCTTATCGAAGGAGAGGCAGTTGAACGACGGCCAAGTGGAACTGTATGGTCATCCTTGTTACGGGGAGAGAGCCTGTAATCGAGTGGAACACAGTGGAAAGGGTCGCGACACGGAAACCGTAACTCCCGAAAAAGTTGATCGCTCGAAAGACCGTGCTGATCCACCCGACTTCGGCTTTCGTTTTCTGTCGCATTTTCAACTGCCGGCAGGTTCTTCAAAATCGAAGGCTCCTAACGCGAAAATTCTTACATATGAAAATTTTCGTTCCTATTTCTCGTGTTTCTCCATCCGCGCCAGCTTTTAACCTTGACAAGGGGATGGAAGTCGGCCGATTTCGATCGGCAGCAGCGGTCGGTCGGATGATCGTGAGCCTTGGTTCGCGTGACGAGGCCAGACGCGGAAAACGGAAGCGGAAGAAACACGGGAGAGACGGCGAAGACAACGAACGGAAAGGCAGGCAGGAAACGGAGGGAAAAGCGACAGGGAGATACATCGCGGAGAGGCACGATTGTCATGGTTATCTGTCGAATAAATCGAGCCTATTTAAAGCAGGCTTGGCTCTTCAGGCGAGTGCAATCGAAATTGCCTGGAACGTCCCTCCTCGTCGTTGTCGGCCACGGGATACGGGACAAAAATTCTGTCGAATCACGTCGCTCGAATCATTTCCGCCCTTCTCGATCCTCGATTCAGACCGTTTCAACGGTACTCGACCGGATCTTCGTAATTTGAGGAAAGATACCATTTTCCTAATTTATGTCGCGGAATCTCGAGACGTAAATTCATATCAGTCCAGCTTAGCAGGCAAGAAGTTTCCCAAGTTCCGGGGGGCCGTGTCGCACGAGTCGGAAGCGTTTTCGAGAGAATTCCGCGAAATATCATCGTCCGTTTGTCAATTCGAGGAACGTCGACGTAAGAGCCTTATCCGGACGTCGTTCGTAAGAATTTTTGTCTCGCGACTCCTATAAATTCTGGCTGGGAAGGAACGTAAACCGTTTAAGGGCACTTAAAACCCGGTGGTTGGCTTCCCTGCGACGAGAATACGGGAGCAGGGGAAGATTTCAATCTGAGAACGTTCTCTTCACGGTCGACTTCGTGAATAATTCCCTTCGCGAGGATCATCGCTGGAAATAGAATCGAGTTGACGAGGGTGCAACGACATCGAAGCTTCGGCACGAAGCAGAAGTCGCGCGTGCGATATCGAAACGTCGGCGAGAGATAATGACAAGGTAGCCGGAGCTTCTAAAAATACGTTATCGGGAGACGAGTGGGCGACCAGACTTTTGTAAATGGACGAGCTGGTAAAAAATTAATTCCCCCGATCACGCGACTGTCATCTCGCATGTTTTGTATTAAGGTCGAGCACCTTGAACCGCGAGCAACGGCCCTCGCGTATTTTTCGTGTGGTCATGATTTTTAAACACGCGTCTACCCTTCGAATCGTGACCGCGGACGATCATAACTCTTCGCTTCCGAACCGAAAGCTGATCCTGAAATTCCAACGGTGCGAGTCATTCGGATGAAGGCTGATTTCCACGAAGCCGTCGGCCGAGTAACGAGCTTAATCGGCAAATGAAGGAAAATTGTTTCCACCGCGCGTGCCTTAACCACCCTCGACACGCAATACCGATATTAATTGCTATAATTTGACGAATGGGCAACAGGTCCGATCAGCGACCGACTGATTTCCCTGGAAACTCCTACGACACCGCGAAGACGGAGGGGGGAGGTTTCATGAAGACGACAAAGGTTGCTCGATGCGATAAGATAAGCTAATACTCCAAGCCATTTTTATAACTTTACCGGCTTCCCTAATCTGGTTATCGATTCGAGATACGAAACGACAGAGAACGTATTTCGTGGGGCGCTCGTGACGCCGTTACGTGTGCAGTCGATTCGGATGACAGCTGTTTTTATGAACGGCGGCCTTGGGAATTCACTGAATCCGAAAGCTTCAACGCTGCACGTGGAATTTTCTATACGTCTTCCCTGTTTTTGGCAAAAATAGATGACGACGTGCATCTACATGTTTGTGCCCTTCCTTACACGTAACGGCATATTATTTCTGTTAGAAATTAGTTACCGCTTCTTGACGGTTCTGGGCTGTGTGTCATGCTATTCCTCGAAGTCTTCTTACCAGAAGATCCTTCAGGAACGATATCCCTTTTCTCCAAAAATCAGCCGGACGACGTCACGTCGACTGCCATCCCGAAATCCTCTCTCATGCCACGTTCAAACAATCAATCCCATGACACCCGACATCCACAGGATCTGGAGCAGCTGACATCGGCCAGTCTCCACCTAACAAGCCAAACACTCGATTTACGGACTCGAATCGGTCCTCGGACCAGTCCTAAATGGGACTAACGTGAAACGGCGATCTTTCGTTGAGTCCTCCCAAAAACGCAACATCGCCGTGCAACAAAGTTGTTAACGCAATACTAATGTATTCGGTATCGTGGAAAGAGAGATTATTAAGTCAGCAGCGCAGCGAGCGTGGTCGTAAATCGGTGGTCGTGGTCGGCGAATCCCAGACCGCGAGTTCTACCGAAAACGCGAACATTAGCGGGCGAAAAAGCGAGGTAAAAATTAAACGGCGTCGAAATGAAATTTGCGTAATCCCAGGCTGAAAAGCTAACGCGTCTCTGCGGTGAACGGCACAGCCGTGAGCCAGAAGGTGGATCGAGATACAGAGTATCAATCTCGTCCAGTCGCGGTTTATCGTGTCCGTGCAGTGACGTCTGTATTCCCTTGATTACGTTGGCCCCGTTGTATCGCGCTAAATGGACCTCGGTCTCTTTCGAGGGGTCGATCGTCGAACGTACTGGCAACAAATCAGCATTAACAAAGAAACATTCGGTGAAAACGGAGCCGGACGATTGAATTCGTCCGCGAGTCAATTGGCCGGCTGGCTCCACCGTAAAACGTTCAATACCCCGATGGAATGTTCAAGCGTGTCTCGATTAAACGGTCGACCATTATTCCAGGAATCGAGACAGCGAAGAATTCGACTTCTCGCGTCTTTTGGAAACTTCGAAATAATCTCGCGGTGGCTGTTGTTCATTTCAATGATCGATCGTATCGGTTTAATTAAACCCTCCGGTCGAGTGAAATACGCCGTTCAAACGACCGGTGTTCGTTCATCCCGATTTATTCCTTTTCCCCGATTGGCCGAGGGAAGATCTTGTGGATGTTTTTTCCGTTACAAACTTGTGCAATGCAGAGACATTATTGTGACGGAGCAGAGTATTCCCTTGGCCATACAGGCGTGGGTGGGTGTACGTTCACCGGCGAACCTTAAGAAACGGACCGACGTTGCAGAAGTCAGTGAATATTCGCATTTGCAGTGTTTATAATTCAGATGACGATTAAGAAACTGTACACCGCTGTTACGGATAATTGCACGACGTAAAGAAGCAGCAATTTAATATTCGGGTAAAGTATTGATAACGTTAATTCGATTCAATACGATTAGTTGCGAGCGATGAAAAGATTGATAACCAAGTACAGTAGAGCCTCCCGTATCCGAATCCTCATTATCCGAATATCCTAATATCCGAATGTTTTGTTATCTAAACAGCTGTTTCGTGAAAATTTATATGATTTAGCAGCCAAAAAAGTATGGGAACCTTAAATATTGAAACAAACTGTCAATTCTGTTGATTTCTATTTGAATAAATGAAGTTTAATATAAAAAAGGTGATTGTGTTATTATCCTAAAATTCTGTTATCCGGTCACAATTGTCTCCCTATTAATTCGGATACGGGAGGCTCTACCGTGGTCCGTTTCTGAAGTTTTGTACGGTAAACGTACTTATCAGCGATTGCAGCTCACGTGGTCATTTTCGACCTTGCGTAAGGCGCCACGCGTACGTGAGATATGAATATTTGATTGGCCGACGTACATCGTGCTGACGAAACAAGGGAACGGTCGGCGTTAGCCTCGAAGCACGAGGTTTTCGCCACGTTCGATGCTGAAAAATTCATCGGAGGCATGCGGAACAAGCGAGAATCCGCGAGGTGACAAATTCACGGTCCCTCGCGAGAGAGGTTCTGTCATTGCGACAGCTGATTAATGGCCCTGTAATTGAGGGTCAATCGTTCGCGAGACCGTGCCGCTTTCCGCCAATTTTTTTATCAACGCGACACGCGTACGTCACGTGTTACGTTCTCGCCATGGAAGTCGGAGGAACCGTGAAGCTTCTGAGCTTTACGAAGGGCTCGCGCGAATCACCTAGAGACTGCATATTCAGAGGTCGAATCTCGCGCGATGGTCGGAAGAGACTGTTAAGTAGATTTCAGGCTCGCGAGTGGATGTTCGGAGAAGAGCGAAGGAAACTGGGCGACGAGGGAGCGGAAACACGGGTTGTGTGGTCCGAGCGAACGGTGCAACGGGACACCGAGAGAACGAAGGGGTTCGAGGGAAAGTTTTCTCGACGTCCGATAGGCGCAGTCTATTCATCGAGGGTCTCAGTCAAGAGAAAGACGTTCGACGGAGGAAATCCGTTTCCCATCGAGGGAGAAGCGGGAGGGCACGAAAACGGTCTCACTCACACGGCGAATCGTCGATTCGTTCGAGCGAAAGCGGCGAAACGGCACGGAAGAACCGCAAACACTTGCTCCAGAAGCTCTGAACGCGGTTCGCTCGCGATTCGTACCGCCATGTTCCGGGTAATCACTGTAACCGCCGGCGGGCAGGATCCTCCTTCTCACGCACCTCCAAAATTCCGTTCTCGCCTCTCGATGTACGTCGGCCATGTCGAGGAAAAACTAACTGACAGAGGTCGAGATCGAGGCGGAGGAAGGTGTGACAGGGATCGAGACGAGCCGGAGAAGGTCCTCGAGGGAAGAAATTGGTTCGACGAAGGGAAAAAGGGGACGAGAGGAAGAGGGTTTGGAGGAAGCGGTCGGTCAGGGTGAAAAAAGCAACCGTTTGCGGACTTACGTGTTCGATGGTGGGCAGATGGGCCGTGACTGACACCCCCGGTGCCGCCACGCGCCCCCCGCGCACCCCATCCACGCCACATTGCGCAGACTCGCACACGACCCCCACGATCTCGGACCTTCTCCGGAGCTTGTCCCGACCGACCCCCGAGAGAGAGCATCATCCCTGTCGCCCGACCCAACCAACGACCAACGTGCATCTTCTGCATTTACCTATGCCATCCTCAGGGTGAACGTCTTTCCTCCAGCTTCCCGCGAACCCAACTGCCCGCATGCCGAACGTCGTTCCACCTATCCATGGCTCGTCCCATTCTTTCGAGGTGTGCACGAACATCGAGCATGGTTAACACAATTACATCTGGTTGCTGCCTCCTTTCAAATTTTTCACAGTCCGTATTCGCTGGTCCTCACCGTCTATTGCTAGCCGTTCCAAAGAGAGATTCTACCAGCAGAAGTCAGACGTTGAGCGCTCAAGGGCTCCATTTCGCAACCCGCTATATCGAATTAAAACAGAGCATCGGTCGAAATACTCTTGAAGAACTTCCCCAATCCGAAATCGATTAATGTAGGAGTTACAGAAACATCTGCGTTCGTTGCTCGTCAGTCTCGATGTTGCAGATGGTATTCGAGGCAGAGTCGTTCCGACGTTTTTCACCGAACACCGGCGTTCGAATAAAGACGCGTTCCGAAGCGAATTAACGGTGGCGGATCGAATGGAGGGCAACGTTGAAAAACAGCGAGCGAGGTAATGGAATGTTTGGAAATCCGATGAGATTCGATTAAATCCCGATGCGAGCGACACGAAATTTCTTACGAGCTCCAGCCAAGTACCTCTTCCATACATCGGCTCGCAGAAACGCACAGTGCCGTCTCTGTTTCGCGTCGGCTGGATCGATCGGTCGAAACCGCCAACCGGAGTCGCCGTTTTGCCCGACGATCGTGCTCTCGAGAGATCGAGTCGGTGCGGTTGATCGTGCTCTCGTTTCCCCGTTGGTTACCTCGAATTCCTAATTTCCTGGGAACATGGCGTTGACAGCGGCGCGCTAAACAGTTGCGTGCCACCGACAGAGCCCAATGTGTCTCAAGCATCCAGATATCGATCGACGCCTCGCGAAATTCCGACTAATTAAATAACAGAAAGTCGAAGACGCTGTGAAACCGACGACACCGGGAGCCAGTCCTGCGAAACACGCTGGCTCGTGATATTCGCAGCTTCATAATTTCTGCCGGGTAACTTTAATTACTGTTAGCAGCGAACAAGGAGGCTGAAGTCTCCGCGGAAGCTTAGGATCGCGGACAACTAAGAATTACGGCGTCTTAAAGTTCGGGGTGCCGGCTTTGTGGAAGCCGTGTGTGGATGTTCAACATCGTTTTCTCAGGACAGAAAGCTCCTATCGGAACGCAGCGTTTCCCTGCCTCGTTTCTGACAATGTTATTCGGCGTCGATTCGCTGAATGTCCAGCCACAAAGCATCCAGAGACGTTGCTTTGTTGGAAGTTGAAACGAGTTCCCGTTAAGCAGTTACTCCGCGGTGATTGCGAGGCTCGTTTACAAAGGGCGTCGTTTTGAAGGAGAAAAAATTGTATAGAAAACCTGTGTATCGACTGTCGCGGAGTCCGGCGGACGCGTACACTGTCTTCCGAGCTGTTGAAGCTTTTGTGAAACTTCCTCTCGAAAGTATTGACAGCTGCCAACGGCGCGTTTGCCTGACACACATTGCACAAACGGCTACGAACAGCCGCGTGCATCTCCGTCGCTATTATTTCAACGCGTACGATAAAACGTCTCTCGATTTCCTTCGCCTGAATACCCGAAAAGAACAACGGGGATCCGCAACGACCGAACGTCGGTCGAGTTCACGAAATTTCCCAGCCGTTCGAAAATGCTCGTGGAAATTCTGATCGCCTCGAGCGTCGCCGAACATTCAGGTGCTACGCTCCGTGCAATTTTCTTCGAGCGAGGAAAAATTCGCGTACCCTCCTCGACGAATCTTTTCTCGAGGTGGAAAGTGGCAAACACCATTGACCCACTCCGCTTCGACGAAACTCGTCGTTTCCAGACCGAAGACAAAACCGAGCTGCTGCAAAACTTTCGTCGCCTTTCAATTAGTCGACAACTAAATGCTACCCGACGCCGCCGAACTCGTCGTCTTCGCGGAGCTTCCAGTTCGCCCGCGATATCGCGTCCACCGAAAGTCGACGGGGATTATTTGATTCTCTCGACGAAAAACGAGCAAGAAATTCCTCTGTCGTACGAACACAAGGTTCCTCGCGCCGTTCTCGATCATACAAAACAACTCGGTTGAAAGAGTTTGCAACGAGTCGGAGAGAAAAAGGACACGCGGAATTTTTTGTACACATGTTTGGAACATTGCATGGATGGCGAGAGGAGGAAGGGCACAGGATGTTTCATCTTCTCCGGTGCTATGTCTCTTGACCTTGATTAAAGAAAAGTAAAGCAGATAGCTCCGAGAGCTTCGCGCTCGGAGATAATCTGTCTGGAGTGCTTGCTTCTTGCTTTCGAACCGCTTTCTCGAGCAATTTGCATACGCCTGTCATCCGTTCCGCGGAAAATATCGGGGAAATGGCCTGATCGGCTTTCTCCGTTCATAATTCGTGGAAGGACTTCAAATTGGAAATCCTCTGAGAAACGTGCGCTCGGAAGAATGATCGCAACACCGTCGGCGTTTTCGAAGAAGACACGGAGCTGTTCGATAACCGCTAATCGAGCCATGCTATTTATGCGAATCGGGAGATGGTAATTAAAGTTTCAGTGGACGTTTACGAACGATCCGTCGAGGAAGCGCTCATTACATTTTCATAACACGTGGGCGAATCTCCGGCAGGACAACTTTCGACGACTTCTCGCATAAATTGGCCGAGGAATGCCATTAAAATTTCACCGTGTGCAAATAGAAACGCGTGGATGGCGTCTGCGCGATGCGATCGTCGAGCTTTTTAATTCTCTCGCGTTGTAAACTCGAGGATAACCGCGATCGGGGATACTTTTACGATGTCTCGAACGATTACCGTGATTCACGGCAGATATTAAGATTCGGTATCGCGAGGGATGTTCGCGGACTGCTTCGAACGACTGAAAAATTGGTTGGACGAATGACCTCGTTATCCGGGCAAATAAAATTCTGTACGGCACACGGGATAAAGACAATTTCACCTCAATGGTTTCGAATAAAAAGCACGCTGGCGCCACGTACTCCCGAGAAACTTTCGGTTGTTTGTCCCTGTGTCGAGGTCTCGAAAAAAAACTAAATCGTGACAAATGTTTCTTTAATTTTCGAGCCAGCCTTCTTGCTTGTAATCGATGCATTAATATTCACCATGGAGCAGCTGCGCGCAAGGTGGGATGAAAAATGGCCCGTGTCCCCGTTTTCGCCAAGGGTAATCGGTCTCTCAATCACCCGATGTCAGAACCACTAGGAACTCGCTCGGTACCGGATCGCTGGTAGGTAACGTCCTTTATAAAAGCATCTATGCATGGAACGTAATCAACCCACCCGCTTCTGGATTCAGCTTCGAAAAATTCCGCGAGCTTCAGAATATGTTTGCTCGGGTATCGTCGCGCAGGAACTATGTACTTAGAAACGATTCGATGCAGGGGATGCGATTTGTACGTGCAGCGAACGTTGGAGATTCCTCGGGAATTCTAATTGGCTGTTCGAACGACACCCTTTGGAAATGCTGTGCATGTCGAACGGCCAGCTTTCCAATAATCCCCAGCTGCGAGGGAACGGCTCGATTTCCTTCCAGGAATGTTCTTTCGCGGGCGAGCTCCTCGCCGAATGTGTGCCGATAAGAAAAGCATGAGAAGGATCGCACAGTCCGTTGATTTATGCTCCGTGACTTTATCTAACGAGGCACGCGAGTCCGCGACGTTTATCAAAAATTTTTTAACGCCGACCCGGCGCGAGCGCCGCTCGCCTTTTTTCCTCCAAGCCGCTCGATCATGCGAATCGTAACGATCGCCAGCGTATATCTGTTGAATCGCTCGGCATCGGTGAATTGCTGGCCACCGGCGTCCTTGGCACGGAAACGCCGTTTTTTCCCCGTACGCAGAAGTGAATATTTGATGTGTCGACACGAGGCAGTAGCGCTGGCCTGTCGTCGTCAGACAACGCACCGCGGACACCTTCGCTTTACCCTACGCGTGCACTTACTTTCCTCGATATTCAACGCGTTCCTCGTCCTCTAACCCACATGCGAATCAGGACAATTCGAATATAGAACCCTGAGCGATTCAACGTATGCGATTGCTGTATGCAAACCTACATGTAACCGTGTAACTGTAGGTAACAATAAATTCGTTACAATTCGTTTCTCTTGTTGTTGGTTATTGTTTTTCGGCGCTTTTCTTTCTTTTCCCGTGCATGGAACGCGTTAAAGTTTGAATTATACCCTGGAAACATTCGGATCGCGTAAAGTATACGAAAATATAGATCGTGGGAAAGAAAATGATTCCACGTAGACACGTAGCGGAGTAAGTGTCGCGAAACACGACACTCTTTCAGTAACCCGGCAAAACTGCTAGGCCATGACATAGATTTCCGAACAAAAACTGATCATGTAAAGCTGTCGCGTTCACTGGAACGTTCTGAGTATTGATTTTTAAAGTTTATCGAGTTTTAGGTATAGGGGAATTATTTGTGAAAGGAGCCACGGCATCGTTTTGCATCCTGCGCTAAAAAGAAACAGTTTGTTTGAAGGCGCCATAGATTGTGCAGGATTCTAGCCACCTTGAGAGTTATTAGACAGAACGCGATAACGACGAATGTTCCTTCTACGGAATAAATATCGAAAGTTGTTCCAACAAAGGACCACGAGTCTGCAGGTGTATCGACTTTTCCGCGTCCGTTTCAATACTTCAGCGACTCGATACGATACGTCTGATTCGCGTCGACAGCCCGAGCAGTTATTTGTATAACGTGCCTGTCGATAGCCACGTCCGTTCGAGTCACTAAATTATCCATAGTGCATTTCAGGGAAAGAAATGAATCGCGAGTAGTCGGATGCGAAGCAAGTACGGAAAATCGTGACGATCTCTGCAATAAATAAGATATCCAATCTCCTATTCATTTGTCTTTAAAAACCCTATGAATACCTAAATTCCAACTCATCCGGTCTGTCTCACCGGTTCCTAAATTTTAAATCCAACCTAAGATTTACTTTCACTTCTCTCACCAATTTCAAGTCGAAAGTTCGATCAAGACAGACGGTTCGGTTAGCCGAAATTAGTGTAAATGCCGATGTATGGTACTGGACAGCAAATTCGCACGGTTACCAAACGAACCATCGACGAACCCGCCGGAGAAAGTAGTATAGATTTGTTTCGTGCGATACAGGCCACGCAAGTGGTATAGGTCGAGCAGCGTACCGACGGTGGTGGCGCACGATCAGACAGAGCTTTCCCGTTCTGTCGTACCGACCACGGAGGTGCATCGAGCTTCCGCGTGAAATCACGAAGCTTTCAAGATGAGAAAAGCTGACTTACCGACCGGACAACAGGTGCGTCGAGTGAGTGACTCACTTACCTACAAAAGAGAAAGATACACATTAGAATATCAGGCAGAGGGTTCGTTTCGCGGCTGCTGCATCGCACTAAAAGGGCTGTCGGTGGAACTAAAAGGTGAAACTTTCAAGTGAAACACAAAGGACGCATGCTGGTCGAAGTCTTTCATGCATTTACGGATTGTTCATGCTGCACCCGCGTCGCGAAACAAACGTAATCGAATTCCGAGTGGAACAGAAGGCACATTGGCGAGTTGGTTCGTCGATACCGGAGTATCGATTCGTATTCGCTACCCGCGTTTCTTCGTCGATCTCTAAAGACCATCGAACTCGATGATTTTTTCGAGAATATGGTATCTATGGACGCGTGGTCGAAAAATATTACAATAAAAACTGACGCAACGCAACGCAACGCAAACGGTTCTACGCATTCAGTGTTCTAGGCTCTAATACGCTAGGTGTCGAGTCAACAAAGCGATCTATCGCGAAACTCGATGATCCAGCGTCGAAGGAGTCGCTAAAACGCTAAGAAGCTTCGTTTCGCTCTACTAATAGCGAAACAGAACGTCCTGCGGCACCTACGGTGACTAAGTGCTACTGATCCTGGCCGGGATCGCATTCTAGCTGAAAACAATGTCTAAACTAGAGACGCCTAAGGTGTCTTTGTGCAGAGAACCTGGAATTTTGCGTGAAAGTTTTGTACCTGCACGACTGCCGGCCCGCGATGCGCCTGTGCAATAGAAAACACAAGAAAGAATGTTATACAGACAGGTAGAGATAGAAGTCGTAAGAGAGAACGGTATGGATGAATGCACGTGATAGAAAGAGGGAAAGGTCATGTGAGAGGGAGTGAAGACAGGTGGTACAGTGATGCTGATTGATCGCGGGTCGCATGCAGTACGATCAAATGAAACAACCGACTTTTACGGCGGATACTGTTCGAGATTTCAGACTCAGTATTTCCTTCACGCGTCGACTGCCATGACTATTGAGTAGAATGAATACGTAACAATATTCCCTTCGAGATTTCTATTTAACACGGTGACTGACACCTCAAATTTAATTTAATTAAATAATTATTGATTGTCGCAAAATTTTGAACAAGCTTCACACTGAAACAATAATGTAGGAATAGAAGAACACGATCAAGTACTCAAATCTTTTTGTTCTTTATGATTTATATAAAATATAGTAAATTATATCGTGTCTGGCCAGGTATGGCTGTTTTCACTGTCGCAGTCAACGTGTCAGAGATTACATCACTGTGGCAGTCAGTGTGTCAGAGATTGTATCGCTTCAAGAACTTAACAGACTCTGGTAACAAGCTGCAATTTCTTTCTGCTTCGGAGTGAAGCAGGTGAATCTAATCGCGCTGTTAAATCCAGAAGGAACACGTACGTTAACACAACAGGTATAATGTTTCGATATCTGATGAAAGTCTGGAACCGTAGCCACCGCAAGAACTCGAGCCTCGAGAACCTTATTAAATAAGCTCGCCTGTAACGAGGTCATTCTCATTTCCGACGATAAATTATGCTCAAAGTGGTTCGATCGTCGCGTTGAATAAAAATTTTATTCTACGATCATGGCACAGGGAACACGCCCTTCGGTCGGTTTTCCGTTCACCTCGCTGGCAAAGCGCACAAACGAATGGAAAAGAGACAGTGAATCGGTGTATTTCCGTTGCACATTTCCACCGCATTCCTTGTAATTGGGTGAATCGCGAACCTTGGCCCCTGTTCTAGGTGTTGGTGCGTCGAGGATTTCTCACGCGCGTGTTTTCTAGATTTTCTCGAACACAGCATTGTCTCTCGGTTCGAATCGAATCCACGTACGAGGACAAAACACAGAAAATTCGTGAGCACCTCTCAGTGTCGCTTGTCTCCAAATCATGCAGGAGCATTTATCCCTGATACTAATACTGTGAAACAGGAATATTGTTGACAAAGTTTCGGTATAAGTTGCAGAGAACTCAGAAGCAGCTGGTTGCGGCTTTGAAAGTGGAAGCATGCGAGATTATCCTTACAGAGGTATCAGGTGAGACACTGCTTCAGGGTACTCACGAAAGGTTTACTATATCTCTTCCGGACGGTATACGAGTGCGACCAACTAGCCACTTCGCCCAGATTGCCATAAATTTCAGGGAAAATACAAGGTGCTTGGAAAATCGTGGTTCTCGCCGTACCAGATACGGGATTTTCCACGATTTTTCATGAAATAAGGAACAGAATTAATACTGTGAGAATAATATAAGATTGCAAGCTTCCGATCAGATAATTCAATACTTTTTTCCTTACGAGCTTCTATTTAAAATGGAATACTATGGGTCTGATCGGGTACGGCAGTTTCTATTGGATCTCGGTACCTTCAACGCTTGCCATTATTCAGTAAATTGACAATTTACCGTACTGTACCGTTTCAGAAAACGGAGTAGGCATTGATGGATGTTTTGTGCGCGAGGCGTTCAATCACGGACTCGCCTAATTCGTTTTACCCGCGTGTCGTTCAAGATCTGTTCATTCGGCTGAATGCGAAGGATCATCGAGACCGATCGAAGCAGAAGGGTTGTTCCGATAAAAATCCTCTTATTACTGGCTATTGAGAGGTGGATCCGGTGGTCTCGATTAACCCGGACGATCTGAGTACGCCCGTCGGCGCATCATTATTCAGGTTCGTGCGCGATTCCCAATGAACGTAGCGATCAACAGGGAAGCCAATTTACTTTCAAAGCTTTCGCATTTCCAACTCCCCTCGACCGCCTCGCTTCATCTAGATTAAAATGCAAAATCCAGCCTTCATCTGTCCGGGAGACTGTAAACGAAGTGACTGGTTGATGTACACACACAGAGAGAGGACAGAAAAAAACTGATGAACGAAAACAAAAAAAAAATACAACAAAGAGAAGTTCGTTCAAAACACGACTTTGTTTCTCCGGTGACGAGGGCGCTTTAAAATTCGTCGGAGGAACAGGCTGGATGAACGACGACCGGCTAGCACGACGTCACGAACGACGATCGAGGTGAACCTGCGAGAGATTGATCGAAGGGATCCGGTTGTTCCTGATACTGTAATCACTTCTGGACGACAACCAGTGGCTTGACTTCGTTCCATTGATTTTACGAGGCGCTTCATATCCGGGAATCACCATGGAAACCGGGGATGCCGCTTCGACGGAAAACCGAGGCAAGATACACGGAAACTCGTGCGATCGTCAAATTCCGTGTCGGATCTCGAAATCCCGGTCAATACGGTGCTCGGGAACTCGAGAGAAGAAGAGGTTTCCTTCCTTCTTCAACGAATCGTCGTCGGTCGGGTTTATGGCGTACCTGCTCCACTAGCACGGGAAAACGAATTTTCCTTTTCGACGCATGCGCGCGAAGAAGGAGTGAATCGAGGGTTGCCGAAGGAAATACGAGACCATTGAAATAAATTTCATTAGGACTTCTTTAAAGACGTTCACTGAAATAGAAATTTCACAGCGAAGAAAATATTTCCAGTCCCTCGACTCCAAACGTACGTACTGTGCGTTGCTGGAAAGATGGCAAGCGGAAGGAATACGGGTCTGATTGGTTGAAACATAATAGACCCACCTAGTCGAACAAAATCATAAAAACAGAGCACTCGCATTTTCTTTATTGGCCGAAACGGCCACATCTACTAATCGGCTCATATAGCACCGCGAGACAAAGACAGCGAACAAACACACCGAGACCGAGTGGGACAGAGCGATCCGATGAACTTTAAAGCAACAGCGTAGGCAACTCAGAATGTTAAATTAGGCTTTGAAACGTATGCCTCGCAGACATGGGAATTCTACTACTATGTCAACGTGTACCGTCAAGAACCCAAATGTTGGGGTTTCAGAAGCTTCAAAGGCGGAGCGAGAGTGGTACCCCTCTTGCCCCTGTACCGTCCCGCTAGACATCTTTCTAGCAACAGCACAGTACGTACGCAGAGTTATCGGGGGTCGCTTGTATGCGGAGCTGTCGATTCAAGAGAAAAGAAGTTGACGGGGGTTGGGAAACAAGGAAATCGCGTATTTTTCATTCTCGTTCGCAGGCGACACGTAATCAGACGTTCGGAATCGACGTCGAATTTATCACGAATCTCGTTCCACGTTATTATGTCCCCACGCGGTTCCCGAGGGCTGCGACACTCGAGGGAGATGAAGAGATTGGCGATACGAGACGCGATCGAGGGAAAATGAAAATGAACTCGCGCGCGAGCTTGTTTTTGTTTACCCAGTTCCCTGCGCTTCTTCCTGATAAACCGCTCGCTGTGGCAGCGGTAAAGCGGACCGCACGATTCCGTGTATCGGGCTTGTATCTGCCTTTTACGAGCCACGTAAACCGTTTTACGGCTGGAAGCCGCCATGTTGCTTCAACAGACGGACATTCGTCTCGGTTTAAACCGCGAAGGCTCTTCATTTATTAATGATAACGTACGAGCCGGAAATGAGATCAACGAGCCCTCAGGCTAAAGCAAGACGTATTGGGTAATCGAGACCGACAACTGGCCTTCCCTCCTCTTCAACCCAAATATTTTTCAAATTACCAGTTGCAACTTCTAAATAATTCAAGAATTCTCAAACGCACTCTGTCTGAATTAAAGGAATTTTCAAACGGCAGCCAGATTTGTGGGACGAATATGGAATTATTTGTCGCGAACGTGAAGAGCTGCTGTTGGAGGTTCCAACGCATCTGGAAAGCTTCACGGTAACGTGAGGTGTTAGGATACTCTAGACCGTACCGTACAACATCTTCAAGGGCCTTACCCCTCATAGACTATTGCCAGGACCTTACTCTGCACCGCAAAGCTTGTAAACGTATATTTCCACTTTCTAAAAATGGGACCTCCTCCACCTTCGAACGGACCAATAGAAACCTTTTCAAAAGACAACGAGAAAAGTGCTTTCCTTCGCCGAAATCAGAATTAGTCCAGACCTCCTAGCGTAGACTTCCGTTTGTATCCGTTAGCTTTGCAAGAAGTCCAGAATAAGAATAAAGAATAAAGTTTCTACGAAAACCAAGTTTGATCCCAAATCTAGACTCCAACACTGTTCTCAAATTTTCTGCCGATGCAGCCAGAGCGAAAGCTTCCGCGAGAGAAAATCTGGAGAGGTTCGGTGTGTAGAAGGTAATTGAAACGCGGAACTCTGAAGCGATCGAGAGGGTGACCGATCAGCGTCGAAGTGCGATAATGGTCGCCGCGAATTCGACGCATCCCATTGTGCATGGCGTTGCTCGGTCGTTATCGGAACGCGGTATTATCCGGTGGAAATTGCAAGAACGGAGCCATGGGGATGAATCTGGGTCATTTATGTAGGACAGGTAATGTCAGGGGTCACGTGGAAGTTCCAGTTCTCGTTCCAGGCTTTCCATGCTCTCGCGTTCGCGCTTTCCCGCTCAAGAATCTCCACGGTATTTTGACGGTTCACGGCTCCGCGAGTCCGCGCAAACAACTCCGGAGATCTATTTACCATGGAAAAACACCTTCCCGTGACCGAAGGAAATTCTTCCGTGAGAAAAAGGAACGAATCGTATTTATCGAGAAAATTGTGTTCCAAGGCGCGCGAGTCTTTTCACGCAATAACGCTGAATTATTGGTCGCAGAATTGAATGGACGTCGCTCGAACAATCGAAACGCAATTTCAGATAATCGACGGCCGAGGAGAAAGCGCGGTTCGAGAGTCGAAGGCGAACCA
Organism: Macropis europaea; assembly: GCA_916610135.2. Lineage (NCBI taxonomy): Eukaryota > Metazoa > Arthropoda > Insecta > Hymenoptera > Melittidae > Macropis > Macropis europaea. Next base: position 28,049,446 of record OU744344.1, read on the forward strand.
GAAGCTCGAACAAACCGGAATTCTGGAATCGTTGAGCGAAGCCGATTCTATGGCAGAGCGCAAACGACCAGCTTCATTATCAATTACCCATGAAACGCGATACGATCGACCATAAACCCGTCGACACTGAGTTATACAGTTTCCATTTCCTGGACGTGACAGAAGCTTAACAGGGGCGGGAAAGGTTTCGATTTCCCTCCGGGGATCGACACAATTGCAGCGACGTCGCTCGCTGAACGGACACAAAGGAAGCCGATACTTTTACCGCCGCTTAATTGCCATTGTGTCGCGGACGCATCGTTCCATTTCTCAACGAATACGCAGACATAATGGTTGTTCGTCTCTTCCACCGCGAGAATCGTTTCAGCCTGAACACGGTGTTGCACAGCCCTTCAGAAAATTCCAATGGGGATAGAAATTTTTTTCGAATCGAAAGCTCGGAAGAATCGAGGAGGCTCCAGCGTCACGAACAGAGAGCTTTCTTCTGGAAAACCCTTCACCGACCGTGCAAACTGTCGCTTCAAGAGTATCCGTGTAACGGTTGAAAAGCCTCTCTCGTTTCACCGGGCGATTGATATATCCTCGAGCGGTCCGTTTAGTTTCAACAGCAGCGAGGGAGAGGTTATTCCAGATAGATTGCTTTTCGTGACCAGTTCGCGTAAGGTCGTGCATGAAAATCCCGGCGACTTTCATCGGGGCACGTGACCGCAATTATTTACACGCCTTCGTACGCGGACACTCGACACCGTCGTTCTGGAAACACGTTCATGGTCTCGCGCGCGAATTTTCCCAGCCACCGGCATCAATTTGTTCCTCGTCCCTCGATCTGTGTCGTCCCCTCTCAGAGACCTTCGACTCTCTGGCCGCGAGTAACGCGACTCGTCTCACCGTGCAAGGCCTTGCTTCGCTGAAAAGTGGAACAGCCACTTTGTCAGTGTCAGCCGGTGCACATAACTTCGCGGCTAGATATTATCTAGCTCTCACTCGATAAACGGCCTGAGAAGTCCGGCCGTCGTTAATATCGCTTGTCCTTCCACTCTTTCTCGCCTTGCACCGTCCCGCATAACACCCACCGTGCCATGTTCCCTCCGACAACTTTCAGAAGTTCGTTCCTGCCTCGTTTCGACTCATGAAACACGCTTTAACATACACCAGAACGTGTGGTCTGGCGTGCGGCTTCCCGCGGATGGTCGTAGTTTCACTGTGAACCATATGTTCCATTCTCGTTGGGAAAGTTTTATCGTTTGCCCGCGTGTGTCGCAGGGACAGAGCTTCTTGTATTTAACTTCTGACACGACACCGCATGAGAAGTTTATATCTCCAAGAATTTTTAAAAAAAAGGTACCGTGGAATCGTGAACGTCTTAAGCGATCCCGTACGATGGAAAGAGTGCTTCGAGTCGACGGTGCGTGTTGTTTACGTTCCACATAAAATTCCATCACCATCACGAAACAAATTTGCCCCATTTTCGCATTACAGAGCTTTCCGTGTCCCTCGGAAAACTTCGTGATGCGTTACGACGTAATTCCGAAGGTAAGTCGCTCTCGCTGAAGAACTAAGTACTTTGATTCCTCTTACGTAACACACCGAAGACAACACGAGGAACCCGTTGCGTTCGTCGCAGCCGGCTCTATGCTCTTTAAGCCCCGGATTAATGCTCGCGGAAGGTCGCAGACGCTACGAAACACTCCGTATCTGAGAGGCGTTGTGCAGGATGTCGAGAGGAAGTTCCCTGAGTCCGGTGGGAATGGCGCCGAAGACAGAAGCCACGAATTTCTCGGCAAACGAAGCTCGGTGGCGCGTGCAGCGTGCATCTCATTACACGATTCGGGATTTCGAGGATGCTCGCGAAGCCCTCGCCACTTCCGCGTTATTAACGCGCAACATACCGCTGATGTGCGCGGCGAGCAAGCTGTTCCAGACGGAAATTTCGAAGAACATTATTGTATCGGGTTATCCCGTGAGCAACGTCATTTTTCAATGTAAATTCAAACGTAAATAATTCAACGACTGCACTCATTCTTATTAACGTTCAACTCGATTTTCACCAAAGGGTATAGCCGAGTAAGGAGGTCAAATGTGCCCTTAGATCAAATTTGACTTGTGATGGGCCATTCGATAGCTTACCAAAAGGAAACATTTTACACAAATTTTCAACTCTCTATCTCGACCGCGGGAGTAGTAACAGGGAAAATTCGGATTATCCGGTTTTTACACTATTTTCCCTATTTAATAGCATGCGAAAATTCTGAAAAAAATTTAGCATATTCTGGATACGGTGGCATATATTAGGGAATTCTTTCAGATTTTTTCGTTGCAGATTCTAGTTGTAAGAAATTAAAAATATTCAGAAAATGCAAAAATGCTGATTTCTTATTGAAGTTTTGAAGACACCACATTTATATTTTTATGGTAAGGACATCTTATCATAACTATTATCCTCAAACGTTTTTCAGATTTTTCTTGTAAGGTGCGCCATAGTTAAATAATTGAAAATCGATTTTTTCCAGGTATTTTGCATGAAAAAGTACCTTTTACTTTGAATTTTTATATTTTCTTTATTCAGTGGGTATATTAAGCGATATTAAACATATGGTATATCGCAAACTAAATTTGGTCTAAGGGCACATTTCACCCCCTTATCCAGCTATACCCTTTCTATAGATCCCAAACGATTCATTTTAGGTCTATTCCAACCGATTGGTATCATTGACTTGTTTGTCAACTAAAAAATTGTCGAACTACCTGTATACGTAGCAGCTGATACGTGCAACAAGTTTTCAGTTACTCAAACGCCATCATGATATTTTTCCTTCCTATATTTTATAATTCATTTGTTGAACTTCAGTGCTCCTGTGCATCATTTTAGACATGCCCAACTATTTCGTTCACTCATCTACACCTCCAGATTTGGGCATTCAGATCCACTGCATAGAATTTGTAATGTAGCCGATAGTTTCAGCGTTAAATTGGACTTTTTTTCAGGCTCTCCTGATAGTTTCCACAACAGGGTTTATAGATCGCTAGGTCAGTTTATGAACACTCAAACTGCGTTAATTTAGCGATTCACTATTACTCTAGTATGTTTAAAATATAGTTGTTAGTCTATACTGCAGCTGTCTTTTTCATGTACTATGTATACTACCTGTCTCAACACTTTTCAATCATTGTAAAAAAAGGGATTTTCCCGTATGCTGTAATAGATTAAATTAAATTAAAAGATAGAGCGCGACATCACTCACGGGATGACCCGACGTTTCAGAGAGCGTAACCATGGCAAGATAAAGTCGGTATAAAAGTTTCGAGGTTCCACGAGAACCCGAACGAAATTCGTGGATAATCTCTTTGATGATCCCCCGGATGAAAGTTCTGGATGGAGTGGAGAGAAGTGGGCTGTATGCGTGACTAGGAGAAATTTTATATAATCGAACGTGATCACGTCGTCGACACGTGCGACCGGTTCCCTTAGCAACCAACACCATCCGAGGTTTCTCGCTACGGATGCTCGATAACTCGGTGAAACTTCATTACGAATACACGTCAAATGAGATTTCGCCATAGCCCCGAAGTTACCTTCAAGTCCCCATGGCTCGTTTCGAGACTTTATCTCGCCCCTGTCGGAGGGGACGATCGAAAAGTTGGACGGTCGACAAGGGAAAGTACATTTCGCGTTCGAAGGAACGCGAAGGCCCATTAGAAAATCCCCGTTGGAAAATTACCGGAGGCTGAAAATGCTTCGAGCCACTCGTTTTCGGTAAGTGGGTTGGGTTGGGTTCTGCCGTTCGAAGTCGACTCTGAAGCACCAGGAACGAAGTCATTCGGCTAACGACAGCGCAATTAGCGCTCCTAATGATCCATCCCGACTCTTATCCTCCTTTTTCACTTTTTTTTCCAACGAACGAACTTTCCAGAGAGGTTCGTCGAATCTTCCAGCGACATCCATCGACGCTGCGCGCCGAACTTCCGTCAGAAACGAGACGACTACGACTTACGCGGAAGGAGCTTATGACTTCGTTATCGCGAAGTTAAGTTTCAATTTCTCGAAGAATTTCGATGCTGCTTCGAGAGGATTTCGTACCCAGGAAACCGTTATTTTCTTTCGCGAGAAGCTTCAGGTCCGCGCGGAACGGGCAGCCCCGGAGCGGAGAGCAAATATTACGTCTGACTTTACTGAAGGGGTTCGTATATATTTAAACAGGCCGGACATTCCTGAGCCCGTCAATTTACAACCACTTGAACGGCAAAACTGGCACGAGCACCGGGAACGTAAATGTTTGTACTCCGCTTTGTTGCTTGTACGCCGAAGACAGGGGGCGATATCGTTTCTCCACGGAAGCGGAAATTCGGCAACGGAAAGCGCACGGTGACATCAGAATATCGGAACAATCGAAAATGTGGAATTCCTGCGTGCAGTCGGAGATATTCTGCACATATTATACGTAAATTTCGAAGAGACAAATACGATCACTCGCGTCTATGCAGCCCCCGGCTAAAAAATTAGAGCCTCTCACAATTTTCAACACCGTTCGTGTTTTAAGTAAAATTTAAAGGCCTGAACGAAATTTAATTAAAAATTTTATGTTTCTATTTCATAATTCTGCCTTATTACTTATCTGTGTGTGGGGAGATCCCAGTACACATATATGCAGGATGGGGCACCGTGTCACAGAGCCAAATCCGTCAGAGAAATACTCTCATTACAGAAAATCCCCGTACTCTCATGGCCTGGCAAATCTCCCGATATGAATCCAATTCAGAATGTCTAGAGTTTACTTAAAACACTTGTATATACATCACCAGTCACCACATTAGCTGATTTAAAGAAAAAAATCCCGGATGTTTGGTAAAATCATCCAAAAATAAAGGACATGATAAAATAATGCATACGGAGTATGCCGGAAAGGATACATGCTGTAATCAACGCAAAGGGGGGAAACATAAATCATTAATATGTACATATGTATGTAATATGTATGTGTGTAATTTAATAGTTAATAAAAATTATTATTAAATTACGTATTACGTATTAAGTAACAGGCCTTTAAGTTTTACTAAAAACACGAATGATGTTCAAAGTTGTGAGGGCTCTAATTTTTTGGCCAGGAGCTGCAGAACGTGGAATGTGCTCGTCGCGCTTGAAGCGAGATCGAAACGGAAACCGGGCGATCGTTCGGTGGAATAATTCGATCGTTGGAATCCGGAAATAAAGCACGGCGGGGTTGGCCGCAAAGGATTCGAGCAGGACGGTGAAAATGCAAGAGATCCCGCGATATAGGCCTCGCAACAGGTGGGCTGCACTTTAGGTCGCATACACAAGCAACGCGCAGTCACACCAACTTCTCTGCCGCTGGATTCTTACGGCTGGCCTGGCAGTTCGCTCGTTCGCTTTAATTTTTACACCGACGCACACACACACACACCCGCGAACACGCTAATGTTCCCCTCGTGTCTGCCCCCGCGGCTGCAATATCAATGAAGCTTAATTACCGGATTAATCAGGAGATTGTCTTTTTCACCTTGTCGACGACCACTGGGAATCGTCGCGCACCTCATTATCGGGAATCGCGGTGAACTTCTAGTTAATTCCCTGACGAACCGCCACGTTTACGTTTCACTCTTTTTCCTCTTCTTTTTCGGTTCGTTCGCGATCGGACTTTGAATTTCAAATGATCTGATTCGACAGCTCATCTTTTGATCGAACGTCAACACGATAGAGAAAATTGCGAGCACCATTGTTTTATCAGATAACTGAATATTAAATTGTGGGTGACACTTGTGTTACAATGATAATATGAAATAAGAAGTATATTATCAAATAGGCAAATATTTACATACTCAACGACACACGCAAATAAGAAGCGGTTTTCACGCGTCTGACTAGTTACTGGCTTTTCCACTGCGGCTCTCACCGTATTAAATGGTATGCCGCATGATTTTCAGTACACATCCGGTGCAAGGACGGATTCTTAAGAATTCAGGGTAATGTAGGGCAAATTCTAACGCAGCACCTGGATACTTGCACCTTTCAACGGCCGCAGAAAACGGGGGAAAAGTGTAACGGGCGATAACAGAAGAAGAGACTAGGAAATGGCAAGAGAGGAAAACACGGAAGGCAACCTTGACACCCTGCCAGAGGCAAACAGCGGCTTGCCACGCGCAAAGTTAACGAGCGTAATTGCTGTTCGTACCTGTAGCTTTGAAACGTTCAGCAGGCCGGTATGCTCAAACAATCCGTCGCTCCGGACGGATGAAAAGCATAACGAGTGTCGCATGAATAATTCGCGAATTCGCGTGCGCTCGTGCAGGGAGGTAATTTCTTTCTTAACGAACGTCCTCTATGAATATTAATCGTAAACCCTTTTTTTTCCGCGGAAAAGCCGGCCGTCCCGCGATAACACCGCGACTTTAATTACGCAGCAGTTGCATGCAAATTCGCCTCGAAACGCGTGTGCAACGATCCTGCCGCTGCGCGCTGCAACTCCCGGAGGGCAGCTAGCTTCCGGTTTCTCGGACCGCGTAGATCCGATTAAATCACCGGCGCTCCGGGGAATCTGGAGAACGGAAATTGGACTCTGCATGCTCGGCAAAAATTCATATCCGGCTAGACGGTAGAGGATGCCGAAGAGAATCGAGAGCTGACACCGAGCAGGTCGGACATCATGAATACCCGTTCGAATTAAGTTGTGAGGTGTGGAGTTTGAGGAAGGCTGTTTCGTGTAGGTGGCATTTCACGTAATTTATGCCGGGAGAAGTTCAAACGGCGATGGCAGCACATTATTAAACGCGCCATTCTACACCGTCTGAACACATTATTCTCATATGTCTACACCTGAACTTATTTATTACATTTGTGTGGAGAATGAAATAACAGGTACGGCCCTGTCTTAGGGTTGCCAACTTTTTTCAGGAAAATATAGTACCATACGGCCAAATGTGATAAAAAGTATAGTACATCGTGAAAAAATATAGTACTTTTCAGAAGAAAGTGGTATAAAATAGCAATCTTTCTCTCACTCTCACTTTCATTACGCTACGCTTCTCTGGCGCGACACACATCTGCGGAGGGCCTAACCTCTCCTTACAAAGTAAGGAAGTTCTGACGTTGACGCTTGATGTCAATCAAACAGACAGATCATAGACAACACTTTTTCAAAGGTTGAAAGTTTAAATTCGCAAATTAAAGTTTTGATGTTGCCATAGAATAAAAAAATTAATAAAAATTGTAGAATTTTATCGATGTATCGGAAATATAGTATTTTTGCATACTATATATTTTTCTAGCAGTATATAGTATACTAGACAAAAATATAGTACAATACTATATATTATAGTACGGTTGGCAACCCTACCCTGCCTAAAAGAAATGAATGCGTGTGTGACAAATGCAAGCGAAAAGAACGCGGCGGGGGGTCGATTAGCGTCCAGCGTTTTGTAAAATCGATTTATTGTATTTTCAATTATTATACGTTATTGTTAGATTTGTAAGCTCACTTTTATTATCACCCGATCATCATCATTCCTACATTTGTGATCCCGCTATGCATCTCGAAGAATATGTCGACTTGTTGCTAGCCTTATTTATGACTCGGAGTCGTATGTGCGTCGAGTGTCATAGAATTGAATATCTGAAATCCGAGACAAGGTTCAAGGGTGACAGACGATACGAGATCGTCCTGCGAGATTTTAAAGAAAAGGGACGACCCTTCCTGATGGATCTGGCCATGGAGCGGGGAAGTCAAGGATACCTTCCGGTAAGAGGACTGTGAGCGAGGTGAAACGAGTTTCGTAATTTTTACCCTATGAATAGTTAACACTAGAATGCTCTGCTGTAGTCCAGAAAAGACTATAATTTGTCAGATGTTAATTAGTCACTGACCGTAGGCTAATTAAACGATCGCTGGACGCAACGGGAGGATACGACGGCATTAAAATACGCAGACAGTTGGTCGGTGATGAAACAATTGGGTTAAAAGCTATAGCCGCGGAGGGGCCAAGACGTTCTGGGAGTTGCGACTGGTTGCCGTGTGTCACCGACGACGGAATGACTCCGCGGAATTATGCCGCAATTCCGCTGGCCGTTAGCGGCCACTTTAATTAAGGTGATGGAAATGCAAGGACTTCGTGCGCGACAGGATAGTTTGCATGTTGCCCGGAACCAAACGATATAACGCGGGCCATTTAAATTTCCACGCCTATTCACTGCCAGTTCGCGCCCCCGATCGAACGAAAAATACGACCGATCTGTTTTCCGCCCCGGAATTGATGGCACGCCGCTTCATCGTCCGCGCGACCATCTTTCACCGATTCGAAGGCTTCTACAAAACGATCCCGCCTGACAAGTTTATTTTTCACCAATCGTTGAGATGCCAAGAGTCTCGATTCGTTTTGTCGCAAAAAATTTTAACACGTTGAGCGCCACAGCGAAAACAGCCATACCTAATCAGACACGATACAATTTCCTATTTTTTATATAAATCATAAAGAAAAAAAATATTTGAGTACTGAATTGTGTTCTTCTGTTCCTGCATTATTGTTTTGGTATGAAGTTTGTTCAAAATTTGGCGACAATCAATAATTATTAAATTAAATTAAATTTGAGGTGTCGGTCCCCGGTGACGCGACGTTCAACGTGTTAACACGTTCCCTGCCATAGTAGAAAATTCCGTAAATAGGCAGACACGCGAAAATGGCTATTTATTAATACAAATTGATGCGGGTACCGAAAGCGGTACACGTGGCAGGGACATGTTAAAGACCCGAACGGATAAAAAATCTTCTTCCGTGATCATTCTAAAAACGTCAACTCCAGTCGGAAAATTCATCACTGTCATCGAGGCCCTTTGTTCGCATTGTTTCATCCGTTCGTCCGGAATTTCCGGCTGCTTTACGTCGCGTGGACGTGCATCGTGGACTGTCTAGGTGGCCATTTGGCGTAAATCAGTCGCGCGGAAAATGGAGATAGAAAGTGTCGGTGGTTTACGTCGAAGCAAATCCAGCAAGGAGGACGACAAAACAGGCGGTGTCAAAATATCGGTACTCGTAGCATGCCGTCCCAAATCGATTCCATGAAATCTACATTTCTGTGCCGTTGGATCCCAGGACTCACGATGTACACGCTAAACTCGTCGAGTCGATGTATCGTTTACAACCCATACGGATGCACAGCCTTTTTTACTGACCCATTAGCAAATGAACCACTTATTCATGTCAACATGACGAGCAAGCCGGTCGATGCTGCGATCAGGATACAGCAATTATTTTCCATCAATAATTCGATCTCGAAGTCTACAGCAATTACGCGTGCATCGAAGAATGGGTACGCGAAGGAATGCTCTCGGCTTTCTTTCATCAGCGGGACGATTACTTTCCGTCGGTACGAGTTCTCCCAGCTGTACGATAATTCTTATTATTCGATCAGGATCGATCACGGGCAATGGAAGAAGAAGCAGGAGAGAGGAGGCAGCATTTCCAGCCGGTTGCGAGGGTAAAGGAAAAATTCTGATTGGGTCTGCGAGGAACGAGTCACCCACGCTGCATTATAAGGGATTGGATTTCGGTCCCAGGAGCAACCGACGCGTCTTACCAACGAGAAAGGATTCCCCGTCGGCTTTTAAAGGTACACGCGACGTCGGTATTGTCGGGAGATTTACGGGCTGACGGCCTGGTAATCCTTGAGCCGCGAAAATAAAGCTACGATTTATCGGTCTATGTGGAGACCGTGCTAGCTACCGAACCGTACACGGAAAATCGTTCAACGGTTGAAAAGCAGACGGCATTCTCAGCTGGTGGAAGGCCGCGTTTATTGCTTCGATCGCGGCCTCTACGTCGCCGATTTATTATGCGGTTTTTATGCGTTCGCCGCGATATGAAAACAGCATTTGGAACCGCGAACGCGTTCGATGGCGGCTGAAACGTCCGTCGGTGGTCCTAATATTCATGATGTTCTCGGTGAACGGAGAATTAAACCGTCTGGGTCATGTCTGTCCCCCGGAAAAAACGATCGTTTCGACGGGTGTTTCGGGTATTTATTTTAACCAACACGTCACATGAACCGTGAAACCGCTTTATCTCAAGCATACGGGCAGACGAATATACTTGGCTATCCGCAATATCGAGTTCACACTCGCGATAACAACGATATTATTCGTTCTTCGTGGAGTGAGAAATCTGGTCCGAACAATTCACCAAGAACAATCGATCACGTCCGTTTTCATTAACTGGTTCTCCAGTCCGGGTGGGATTGCCAGTACGAGTCGCAGATCCGACTCGGTTGAATAACAAGTTTGAAAATGCCGATAGAAAATTCCATTTGACTCTCGATCCATCAGAGCCAGTCTATTCAGACGCAAACGGAATCCCTTCAGGATTCGATATTTCCGGGCCGTGGAGATTTTTCGAGTGACTTTCCACGAGCGAACGTGCGTGACGTGTGTTTGCCGATCGCACGAGTTTCCAAAGGGATCAATTGTCGCCTAAACTCCACCCTGTGACCTTATTCTCCTCCGGAATCAGCGTCGTGACGCTGCAACGGCGCCGTCGTAAAGCAACGATGCACCGAATGCAACACGATATTTCTTAATGTCGCTGTTTCCGGGTTTAATGCTAAACGACGCGCATCCGATTCCTTTTTTCCGGTGATTGTTCAACGATTTACTACTCCAATGAATGTCCAACGAAATCGCTCGCAAATATGCTCTGGAGTACGATTTTCCTCCAGGGTGTCTATTCTCGGGGAGGAAGATATTCTTTTCTTCGACGTACTTCGGTATGCGGAAACGAAGGTTACCGATGCCAAGAATAGAAACTCGTCGATCAAATCGAAGCTTTCTCGAGAGCTCCTTCGCAAACATTAGAAACTCTTTCCCGTGCTCGATCTCTCGTCTCGATCCAACTTTATGAAAGTCTTTGCTCGATATTTCTCCTGAGCTTCCTTTTCGAGATGGATCGCGGCTTTCATGGCCCCCGCGAGTCGAAGAACATGTAGAGAATGCCGCTGAAAGGGAGATCGAACGATCTCCGGAGGAACTTCGCGTACGAGTGAAACGCTTCGGCCAGAAGTTCAAAGAAAAAACGTTGCTATCCGAGAAAAACGACTGCAAGAGCGAAAGAAACACCCGGATTCCTCCGTTTCGACCCCTGGACGCCACGCTCGCATTCGGCATCGCGCAATTTCACGAAGTCGAGACGCCCGGAGCTTTGCAGAGAGGACACGTGGCGAATAGAACGTGCTACCATTCTCTCGATACGTGTGTCGCATGATTTCGAGGTGAATCTCGCAGCAAGGACGACTTCAAAGCTCTAAAGCTTCCCAGAGAATTCTCTCGGCTACGAGGTTCGCAAAGAGACAGAAGAGCCAAAAGAGGATACAAGGACGAACGCCATCGGAGTGGCGAACGAAAATTGCGTAAAACTTTGGCTGTTGGCGGGAATGCACCGGATTTCTCGCAGCTCGCAAATGGAACCATCCGGACGACCGTAGTATAATCCAGAACGAAGGCCGATAATCCGATTACTCGCGATGTGCGTGATGGTACATGCATCGAGAATTCATAGCCCAGAGTATCTACGATACTAACAGAAACTTTGAAATCGCTACGATTGGAAATCTCCACCCGACTGTTTCTGCAAAAATGGCGACGGCATACAGACTGCCACCGCGTTATAGAAACAATTCGTTCGGTCTAATTGAATTCATGAAAAGAAGCAAAAGAGTCTTGAATAACCCTTAACTACTATAGAACGTCCGCGAGACCACTCCAAATTTTGATTCATCCCTATTTCCCTATCTGCATGACTAATCATCTTCTCACGCCACGTACCTTTCAATTAGAGTCTAATGTTCAATCAGGTTTGGGTCTCTTTATTATTAATGTACAAAGCAAAAAATATTGGATTTGATCTTTATTCGGCACTTGTATGTATACTGCCGCTTAAAAACATGTGGACACTTGCCATTTTTAATGAACCAATGTTGTACGATATAAATTATTATTGTTAAACGATGTATATTGTGAAATTTTATTACGAATATTTAATGTACTCTAGTATTATTATATTGAATAATTTAATTACTTAAATCCTTTAAATCTTTTAAATAATTAAACGATTATGCGGTGTGTCTACGCTGCATTATATTCTGATGCGTGCGGACGGTTTCTAAGGATTCCTTCTTTCATTTCACAATCACGGAATTGCTTTAATGCGATCCTTTGTTTTCATTAGACTAATATAAACATTTAGAATCATGATTCAATGTGGGGGAACTTTAGGTAAGAGCATAGGACTGTCGTGTTGTTCTATCGAAATCATTTTTGTTTGAACACATGCGAGAGTACCATGGGTACAAGAAGAACAGAATTAAGTATTCAAATGTGTTCTCAAATAGCTATGCTGTCAAGAGATCGATATTCTGTAAAGGAAATTGCAAAAAATTGGGAGTTTCTTAATTTAGTGTTTATTAACGATTTCATAACTTTTTTCAGGTAGTTACTAAAACCAAGAAAGTGTCCACATACTTTTGAGCGGCAGTGTACGCAATAACACAATAAACATTAGCGGTCTGTGCGACCTCCTATAGTAGTAGCGTGAGTTTCAACGTCTATAGTAGTTAAGGGTTAACAACGATAGAAAATTTACGAAAACAGAACTGTAGTTAGCAAACAAACTGTGATTCGATAGAGGATTAACGGATGTCTCGATATCGGTAGAACTTTATAAATGATACGACACTTTCGACCAGAACGGTGCGTGGCAGCGTATTCTCGTGCGCGTTTCATCGAAACGTTCGAATCGAATGCCGATCACGTTCGTCCGTGGAAGCTTTTTTGCGTTTCATCCGCGAAGGAAGGACGCTCGAACGGTCCTCGATGGGTTTTTTTTATTACTTTTACGCTCGTGGAAGCGACAACGTTCGGCGACGCGCTCTCGAACAGCTCGTACGAGCGAATTCGGTGGCACGGTCAATTAACTTCCGGCTTAATTGCTTCGTGTTGCGCCTTAGACGGTCAATGTTATCCGTGTGCGCTGGCTGAGCGGTTGACGGAACAGGCAAACGCGTTCCTGACGAGCCATCGAGCCGCACAGGAAAATCACATGACTCCACTCGTTTAAAAACTTCTCGTTCCGACACGCGCTGCTCTCTGCTACTGAAATTGCTTCCACTTTTCCACTCTGTGCGCAATCAAAAACGCGATTTTTTCGAGCCCGCTCTCACCACTCTTCTACCTCTCTTTCGACAGAAAGTTTGTAACAAGTTCTTTCCGTTCCCATGGGAGTCGAGGCACATTCTTTTGCTGGAACGAAATAAACGGTTTTTTGGTTCGAAGGGTTAACGCGGAGAGAACGGGGTCGAACGCGGTGTTCCCTGATCGGAATAACGACAGCGAAGTCGGTGATCCGATGTATCGACGTCGCGAAAATCGCATTAGAGGCGCGGTCGGAGCGTGGAGAGGCCGACGTAATCCTGAAAAAGAATGCCTTTCGCCAAGGGCGAAGATCCTGTTTTCCCGGGCAAACGAGAAAACTTCCAGCCTTCGCCGTCCCGCGAGAAGACTCCGGGACAAGCTATAAAGAATTTTCAAGACGTCTATCCTTTTATCGACTCGTCTCCGGTACGCGTTCCCCCTGAAAATCCTACATTTCACATGCGAAACGGGAAAACGTCTTAGGAAGCCTGAGAAGATCGAAATATTTCACGATTCTCCGTTCAAACTTTAACGAACGCGAGCGACGGAGCTCACACGATCCACGGAGGGGAGAATTTCTTTCACGCGATTTCTTTTCAATTCTCGCGAGCGACAACGCATTTCCAACGGTACTGGAAGCTGGCTGGTACATATACATATTAAATATTCGCGCGAAAAGCGGTCAGGGAAAAGGCTTTCCTTTGAATTTTGGATTGTTTGCAACGCGGCTCGAAACGATCTCTTTGTGCTCCGATTCAAAGAGGCTGAGACGAGAGGCAGTTTTACGAGCGTTCGCCGGGCGAACCCTCTTTGTATTTTGCATGCGTCAGGTGGAGGTAAAGCTATCTCCGAGGCGAAGTATCCGGATAATGGTGAAAGGCGAGGTCAAACGCAGGGGAGACGAATTCGCACGAATCCTCCGAGAAGAAAGGGGATTAAATCGCAATCTCTCGGTAACCGGCACGGCGCGGCATTTCGTTTGCCCAAGAAATTGCGCGATCCCGGAATTATTAATTAAGAGGCGTTGCGAGAGAGGGAAATGAGTGTTTCAATCAAAGCCTCGACTTTCCTCGACGAATTTCGAGGACGAAGTTATTGCGAGTCGAATTCCAGGCCGCGGAGAGTTTACGCGTTCTCCAATTTAATTGTCTATCGCGGGGACGAAGTTTTCCCCGGAGACGATCTAAATCCAGGGAAATGAAAGCCGGGATAGGATTACGTTGCACGCGATTCGCTCGAGGAATCTCCTCCCTCGAGGACGTTCCTCGCTTTGTTCCTCAAGTTTCGCAAGAAATAATTTAAAAGCGAATTCCCCCGAGGTCTCGTGCGCTTTCTTTTCCGCCGCAATAGGAACGCGATGGAATGAAATGCAAGCGGGGCCGGAAGCCATTTACCCAGCGAATGCAATTTCGTGGTCCCCGCGTTGCATCAATTAACGCCTCGAACGTCGCATGCTCCCGTTTCGAAATAATATTCCGACCGATATCAGCCGGCTCGAGGATAATTGATTACCGGCTAGCATTGCGTAACCCTCGCACAACCGACCGCTGCAAGTAATTTTCCGCCTAAGAATTCCCCGTTACCGGAAACTTCCGCCCGTGCAACTGCGCCCGCGTGCAATATGCATTCCAATGGAACATCTAATGGAATATAAATCACGTAACGCGGGAAACAGATTCACGCTGTGCCACGAAATTTTGTCAAACAAATTATTTACGGTCCCGCGCGGGAAACTGCGATCGTATTTCACCGATAACGATAGCTACTTCATTTTCGCGAACAAATGAAACAAAACGTTTTTGACGACCCGTGTTCCTTCCAAATTTTCAGCGAATATTCAACCGGACCAACTAGAAACTAAGAATGCGTGCCAAGTCGTGGTGGTGTGTTGGGTAAAAACAAAATTTCCTTTCCATCTCTAAAACTCGTGCTTCCTGTGATGTAGAAAAGGCTAGTTGACTAAAAATGAAGGGACGCCCCTGAGACGCCCTTAGATTTTATGAACTACGAAGGACTGGGTGGCTCGAAACGGAAAGACGCTTCTCGAAGGTCCTTCGCGAATTTTCCAGAAGGTAGCTCGAGCGGAAGATCATGATCGTCCCCGTTCGAAGGGGCCACCGCGTAAACGAAATGTACTAAAATCGTCGACTTACCCGTCGCATGACGCGCAGAGAGAACGATGACGTCTTCATTTTGGTGGTAATCCTGGGAGGGTTGAACGGTGTGCGTCCGGATGTCGCCCTTGGCCTTCGCGGTGCTGGTGGTCGGTTTCCTCGACGCGGCGACGTCCAGCTATGCGTCCGGTTCCGGAGTGACGAGGAACGGCAGTCAGCAGGTGAGGAGTGGGAGGCTCGTCAAGGGTGGCTCGAGGCCACAACTACAGGTGGTTGTGCTGGAGCTTCCCGCCGAGAACTCTCTTCGTGTTCCGCTACGCACGCTCGTGCACGCACGGACACGCGCGGGACCACCGATCTATCTGAACGACTGGTCGACCACGAACAAGCTGGTCTAGAGAACGGATGAAAGGATCCTCCTCTGGTGTCAGCGTTCACCGAAAAGGGTGGACGGATCTCGAGCGTTTTGGAAGATCGTCCAAGTGGACGATTTTGGAGAGACGATAGCAGAGGTAGAGGTGCGTCAGCGCGACGATGAAAGGACGTCGAAGGATGTGCACGGAAGGACGTTGACGCGGCTGTGGCCTGAGTAGCGTCTGACCGGCTGTCCTGTCGAGCTGCTCTCCGAGGTGGAGCATCAAACCACCCCGGTGCTTTCTCGCGCACGCTCGTCGCGACGCCATAGCACCAGGGCCGCGCCTACTTTACGGACGCCTAGATCAGAGGTGCCAAGGTCGACGCACCAAGGCCATACGCCGGAACCTCTGGACGCTTTCGGCTCTTCGTCGCTCCTTTTCGTGGTGTTCGTTCGCCACGTAATCCCAAACACATAGTATTTCAAGGCCGCACCTACTTTACGGATACCTCATTCGGATGTACCAAGGTCATCGGGCCAGAGCTTCACAATCAGAGCTTCTTCCAGGTGGTACAGTCGGTGGAGAGTCAAAACGTAAGTTTCACGGAGAGTCAGACGGACGAGTGTTTTAAGCGTTGGAGCCGTTCGACATAGGGCACCTCAATAGATTAAAACCGAAACCTTACTCAGGCTCGCATGAAGCGTCTCCCAAATTTTGTTCCCATTGATTCCACTGCTAGCCATAATTACACAGACGTTTACATGTAATATTTCGAAAAAAGATTTTATAGCTTACTAACTGCGTGTGCCCGGCGTTGCTCGGGCTTTTGAGGGGGTGGGCTTTAGATGAATGAATAAAATTTTGAGGACTGTTCAAATCCTCACTTGTTCAAATTTTACTTTACGCATTCACTTCCCGTTTTTTCAACTAATACTTCCACAATAAATTTTAAAACCATCCAGACATTTTTTATTTCTTTAAAAGGTCATACTTATTTATTTTTTATTTTATTTTTAAGGGGGAATATGTGAAAAATCAATTTTTTTCACATGTTCTCCCTTAAAATTATTGAGCTGCTACACAAAAAATTACTCGGGCTTAAAGGGGGGAGGGGGGTTTTAGAGATGGTTGGGGGGTGGGGACCCCCACAGTATTTTTCTAGAGTGTCGAAGAATATTCATGCCACATTTGGTGCGAATACGTTGAATGGTATAGAACCCTTTACCTAACATACATGCATATTTTGACTTTTATATATGTAGAGATTACTTTTAAACTTTTTACTGTATCTCTTCCACCGACTGTACTTGTCACAACGCCGTAGCAACATACACGAGGGTGGCGCCTAGACCAGAGTTGCCAAGATTGAACCATCAAGGTCGCCGTTCTTCTTCCACTGAATACTGTTGAATGTTCCGAACGCGTCCTCTCAATGCAACAGACGCACAAGGTTTCACGTACCTTGAGATTTCATTTGCTTCGAGGTTGTTTCTGCGGTACGATCACCGAGAAAATCCTGTCCACGTTGATATACCGGCCATGAAATTATTCCGCCGTTTCAATCGCGCGAAAACCATGATGGTTAAGACCGTGAGTCTTTCGCCCTTTTAAATATTTATCGGACGCTTCTAATATCCTGGAAAGTTTCTGATGATATCATCTAGGCGATGGTGCAGAGCTTACTTAATAGGCAGAGCTCAGTAGGTGATAATCTTTGGCAACGTCGTGAAGAATATGAGCATTGAGTCATTCAGAGTTCTTTAATGTCTGAAAAACGAAGGGAGTCTGCAATTTGTTGTGAAACGTGTTTCCCTAATTAAAGTAAATAAAGACCGATGGAACATGGACGGAAGCGAAGAAGCGTGAACACGTAACGAACAAACGGACCACTTGAAAGCGCATTAAGGCGGCTAATTAACACGCCGCACTTGACTGGCGCGTTCGTATTCGCGAGCGTAAGGTGAAAATTATGGAGATGGTTCGAGGTCGAGACGAATACGCTGCGATTCACCGTGTGTTTGCATGAAATATTCATTTGCCCTGTGTATCGAGCCACCCACGCGAAAGGGACTCCTTTCTGCATATTTTACCGGCTCGTATGGAATCCGCCATCGTTGGGGAATCGATTTCACGTTGCGGCGAATTTCCTTATTTTCCATCGGTTTCCTGTGGCGCCACGCACTTCCCTTTAAGCTGCTTTCAACCTGTATGCAAGCTACTTACCTGTACCGTTCGCCCCAAAGACGTACCAACAATAGCTGTTCCATCAGTTTTACGATCGTCGGTTCGATAATTATCTCTTTCGACGCATCTAAACGCGCCTCCGTGTATCTAAAGAGATTTAGCTGGCGTTTGTAGCATGATAAGCGCAGCTTTCGGTTTGAAAGCACCTTTAAAGAGACCGCTTTGCTATTATGAAACCACCCTCGCGCCTTCGCCTCCATTCTCAACACATTTTCAACGGATACGAAAGATGAATTGCTTCGTTCACCTGCTGCTCCTTTCCTTGACGTCATAGCTTCCACACTGCACCGTTCCCGATCCCATCGATCGTGATTTATCGCCGAGGCGTGCAAGTATGCAGTGCGATCGAAATTAAGAGTGTTGCAATTACAACCTCATAACTTAAAAAAGAGCTCATAAAAAAAAATCTATTAGAAAAGAGTTCAATATCATTTGAACGGTCGTAGACGGCACAGTACACTAAAAATGAATAAAAAACCAGATGGTGGTATGAGTATTAAATGCAAACTATAAATGAAAATTTATCGGAAATGTAAATATTTGATGCGACAACTAGTGGTTGAAAAGAAGCTCGATATTGATCGAATAAATATGGACGTTTAGTATACAATACAGGATGACACCCCGTAGAAGTAAACGTATATAAATAAATAAGGATAACTCTGATTGGTCATGCGATTGTTAAACATAAACTACGAATGATAATTGATCGGGATAGTAAATATTTGACTCGACAGTTAATAGTTAACACTTTGTCCGCCATGTTACCCGTGTATGGATAACACTTAAATTCAGTTATTATTTATTTCATCATTTCCAGTACTCATAAATTTATTTACTAATGTTTAATAGTACCAATTAAAAATATTATGAATATTCCTAATATTCTTGATTAAAAAGATTTTAACTTGAAATTATATTTTCTTTGTATAGGAATTTAGAAAGATGTCCATTTTCAACCAATACAGTGTGGCGGTCAACGTGTTAAAAAGAAGCTTGATCTCGGTTAATAATTGAAGAGTACTTGTATAAAACACTGTAAGTGCTAAAAATCAAATTTTTCAGGAGAAAGAAAAAACTTACCTGTCTTTAAATTATTTACGAAATTTGATTTGTTGTTGTTGCTAAATGTTACTAAGAATATAATAACTCAAATGCACCACAATTTTTTTGCATGAATGTAGTCCAAATTCATGAAAAAGGAACTCGTATTTGTAGAAAACCCTGTACGTGTCACCTCTTACTTGTAGAGAAAACTCAATGTGCCATTCATTTAAATTTGCAAGCACTGTAAGTGCCAATCCTGTTTGTTCTTAGATAACTTGCATACATAGAAAACCCACAATATATTTTATATTTCTTTTTTTTAGTAAACGACAAATGGCATGAACAAAAGTCAAGAAACAATTAGCTATCGCTTAATTGGCACTTACATTGTTTTCTACAGGGGTGACGTTGGACATGCCGCTGGTACCATATTTTAGCACTACTGGTAACTATTTACAAAAGGAAATTGCACTTATAATTCTACACTAGAGTATTCCCATTGGCATGTACAACATTTTTCGATAGGAAAACAAAATTTTTCAATTTTGGCACATACAGTGTTTTCTACAAACACACTTCAATTACGGACGGTCAGTATACGAAGCAGGACGAGGTCCGGTACAAACAAATATAAACAGTAAATAAGGAGACTTACAAATGGTCCAGCCAGGGTCAAACGTGAACAACTACTGAAAACCATTGAGAAAAGTAATTAACCTTGTCGAACGTGTTGTTCGTGAAGCGTGACAATGCCTGTTGGCGTCAGTCGCGCGCATTCACCGTGTGCGCGCTGAAGCGACGCGCTGTGCGCCACGCGTCATTTACCTCGCGACCTAACCGCAGATTAAATGCACTGACAGCTCCTAAGCATAACCAAAGCACGCGTTCATATCTGATCGTTCTCTAATCAATTTTAATCATTATCCTTCGCGACTACACTCTACTATCGTCTCGTTTATCATTATATAACCAATACAATTTATTAATTATTAATTAATTTGACATCTTGAAATATGATGTAACGGAGCTCGGTCGTTAACCCTATACATTTATTAACTCGACTTCTTTAATTATATTCAGTATATATATATTTAGATTTAAAAATTTTATCATCTGTTTTAATTAATCAACTGTAATTTTAATTACGTTCCGGTTGGATTTATTTTCTTTAATTCGATATCTGGACATGTCCTCTAACGGTTTTCGCACCATAACCCTGTACACCATTAATTCGATTTCTTTCGTTCATTTCGGTATTTTCGTTCACATTTAAACATTTTATCTTATTTTGATTAACACGTTCCATGCCACAGTGAAAAATTCCATAACTAGTCAGACGCGTGAAAATAAGTTTCTATAAATACATAACGTTAAGAACACAAACATTGAATTGTCTTATGATATACCATTCATTTGGAACTATTACTGTGGCGTTCGTTTTAATTGGAATATAA
This sequence comes from Macropis europaea, assembly GCA_916610135.2. Lineage (NCBI taxonomy): Eukaryota > Metazoa > Arthropoda > Insecta > Hymenoptera > Melittidae > Macropis > Macropis europaea. The sequence continues at coordinate 28,069,845 of OU744344.1, forward strand.
AAAATATTACCATTTACTTAAAATAATCGAATTTGGTGCGTGGGGCGCATACGACCCACGCGGCACGGAACGTGTTAAATATCGCGCTACTTTCATCTATTACTAATGTGGGATTTATAAAATGTATGACTAAGTTTTTAAAATAAAACATATATGTATTAGAATAATAAAAACACAAACGTACAACACAAGGCAACAAAATAACTCCTTGCACACAAACTCCACAAATGTTTATCAATACTCTCTCCGCAACGATGTTCTCCACGCAAGCTTCTAAAACGAGATCTGCTCTCGTACCCTGACCCAGAGGTCCCAAAACCTTGACACAAACGCGTATATACACGTTCCCCGCGCATTTACACACCAGATTCGTACAGAGGAGATGCATTCACAGAAAGTCACACGAAACGTTCGTTCGATACTTGACTTTTGAGACCGCGCCCACCTCTCACGCCACGCATCCCATCAGTCCTTTCACATTTTTCATTTATACGTTTAAATATAGCAGTGGTATGTAGCAGTGATGCTGCGAACGGAATTTCGAAAAGAAAGGAAAGAGGAAAGAGCATAGAGCGTTTCGTACGGGGCAGCCTGCTAGTGGACTCGTCAGTAAGGCGACCTAGCAGGTCCGTGCCTTAGACGCGGGATACTGAGGGTCAGGTCGTAGGTGTATACAGGGTGTCCCACCTTATCTGTTACAAGCTCATATTTCGTAACTTATTGAAGATACAAAAAATGTTTTATATGCAATTTGCATGGTACGAGGGGGCACATCTTTTGACGGACAGATTTTTTTTAACATTATTATTGTAAGAGATATGAAGGTCAAGTTCGTTTTTTTAAATGGAACTACATATTTTTCTTCAGGTCACTTAATAGTGCTTCTCAAGACGAATTTACTGATCCTTAATGTATACACCCGATTTTTAGTGGTTTTCGAGATATTGCACTTAGAAATTTACTGATTTTCAACGGAAGAAGTTCGGCCGAATAGGAAATACCAGTAGTGGTTTTGTTCGCGCCTTAAGTTCCACGTGTTAGACACTGCCTCTTAAAAGAGATACGCAGAGTCTGCACCAGAAACGGCAGACCCAAACTCTGGACAATAGTCTTCCATTGTAAAGTATCAACGATACCTTTCTCGACACTGCAAATGCTACATCTGTGGCAGAAAACTATTGTCCAAATTTGGGCCTGCCGTTCCTGGTGCAGACCCTTCGTATCAGTTTCAAGAGGCAACGTCTAACACGTTGCACTTCAGGCACGAACAAAACTACCACCAGTATTTCCTGTTCGGCTGAATTTCTTCCGTTGAAAATCAGTAAATTTCTAAGCGCAGTATCTGGAAAACCACTAAAAATCGGGTGTATACATTAAGAGTCAGTGAATTCGTCTTGAGAAGCACTATTAAATGACCTAAAAAAAAATATGTGGTTCCATTTAAAAACACGAACTTGACCTTCATATCTTTTACAATAATAATGTTAAAAAAATTCGTCTTCGCCGAAAGATGTGCCCCCTCGTACCATGCAAATTCCATATAAAACATTTTTTGTATCTTCAATAAGATATAAAATATGAGCTTGTGACAGATAAGGTGGGACACCCTGTATATACAGAGCGCAGGACGGTCGTGGACTTGCGGGAAAGTCAGTGCGCCGCTGATCCCTCTGCTGGCGAAGTCGGGAAGTGCCGCTACATACACATACGGAAATGTCCACCAAGACCACGTTAATTGCAATAAATTCATTGATTTGGGACACAATTGATCGATATTCTTGGTATTAATATATCTTAAATATTTCTGTTATTCAATGATGTTTCCTAATCAGTTGTACACAAACATTATTACACTTTTAGTCGTTATAAATTAAAAATTCTTAACATACATGAATAAATACGATATCGTTTCAATACATCACATGATACATGTTGCATACTGTGCTTCTTTTATTATGTTCACTCTAAAGTTGAATATTTCTGTTCGGGATTTTAAATCAAAGTTTGGACGAGGGTGGCGCTACCCACGCCATGACATCATGACGCCGTAGTTCATGATACGTTGGTCAAACTGGGTTCGAGTTTCAAACTGACTTTCAAATTGTATAAGTATACTTTCACTTTATTTTTCTCAAATCGTTAGTAGCTGCAATCATGATATCGTTTTATATGCATAGTACTAAGATCAAACAGGAAAAGTTGAATTCGGGTTTTATATTCGACGTGTGCAATTATTCAAAATAGAATTTAAAATATTATCATGCTTGCAACTCTAATAAGGAAACTGTACACTATGGTAGTTTTACATATTCTTTATTCACAATTTATTCTTTCCAATTATTTACAGTCTTATTTACATCTATTACAGTCATTGAAACTGTAGAAAACATATTGCAATGTTTTCTGCTCCTCTTCTGTTCAGAACTACCATCCAGCCAGCCTGATGACTTCAGCAGCAAGGTTGCCAAGGTTTTTGATTTCCTCTGGTCCTCAGCATTTCTTTTTTGACAAGCATAGTGACCACGGGTATGATCATAGATCACCATCCAAATGGGTTGATAAACAAAGATTTTGCAAAAGTATATCGAGGGAATGTTTAAAGCGCTACGATCAAAAAATTTAAATTTCATATCAAAGCAGGGTGGTAAGGCCGAGTTTGGGGCGGGTCTCCGATCGTAGCTACCTCCTCGTGGTGAGACCCGGGTAATCGTTATTATTCATGGTATAAATTAATCTTATTATTCCGTAAACAATCTTAACTATTTCTGGTATAATATACCCCATATTTATACCATAAATAATATCGAGCAAAAGGCTACGCGTTAACTAAATTCATTTCTTAAAAGGCACAGAGTTAATGTAATAAATTGAAAGAGTAAACCATGATTTATCTTTTACTATCGTTAAAGATTTATTTCATATTATTACACCAACAACTATTATCGAATTTTTGTATAATAATAATAATTAATAATAATAATAATCAATAATAATAAAGACAATAATAATTCATTTGTTTTACTGCCTGAAAAATACGAATGAACGCTTACTTCGTGATATTCAATGATACATACACGAATTAATTGCAATGTCTTACAATTAATGCAATAATAGCCTAAAGACGCGACGCGCGTTAGAAAATATGCCGACATTATCCGCCATATGTATATATATATTTTTTTGTATGCATATTGAACTATACATATATCATTTCTTTCACACATACATACATACACTCTTTCATTCTCTCACTTTCGCTCTCCTTCTGTTCGTCGTTCACCATTTTTTCGATTTGAGTCGCGATCGATAGCAGCGTGGGTTCGCCACATTCCCACAATCGATAATACGCATTCCCCCCCATTTTACTATAATCTACATACGGTTTCCGTTGTCACGCGGAATTCTCCATCGCGGCAAGATTCGTTGACCGATTCTCGCGTCCGATTGTTCTCGAAAATATTCCACGTATACTATGCTACGTACGTTTAAATACACATCATCAACCTCCGATCGATCGATATCGGTTCCTCTTCTTCTTTTTATTCCATTTCCGTTCCGCTGTTCGTTCTCCTCTTTCATCTCCCTTTCATCCTTTTTTTTTATCTCCTACGCAAGAAAGACAAGAGGTACGTTTTTGTGTTATACAATGATAATCAGGAAACGAAGGTTTCCCGGGGTTTGCATCCACAGACGGCGAAACAACCGGGCGGAGATTTCAATCGAATACGTGCATATATATATATATATTTGTATTTATATTTATATTTATAATATATATATATATATATATATATATATATATATATTTGTATTTATATAATATTCATGTGTTTACGCGATGTATATCGTGTAATTAATATGCGAAAAAGAAGCTCGTTAATCGTTTTCACGGAGCACACTGAAGAATATTCTCGTCGGTGAATAAACTGGAAATTTATTCGCAATGTTATATGTTACACGGATGGTATAACGGCGATAACGGAACAATATATCTATATATATATTTATATTTATAATTCATTCGTTTATTTCATTTATTTAATATATCTATACTTTGCATTCTGTAAAATATAATAATACGGCGACTGTTGCGCGATCGTGGTACACGCGCGACGTTCCCAAAAAGAAATTAGACGCTATTTTCATTCGTTTGACGTTGCGTCGAAGGGGAGAGATCGTTTTGCGTCGACCCTTTAGCGACGATTTCGGTTCCAGAAAACCGGAAATTGCAGGGTCGATCAGGGGAGCGACGCGCGTCAACCAGCTCGCAATTAATACCCAGACAATGTAGTGACAAAATAGAAGACAAGTAAGTACAACAACTATTGTAGCTTAGATGAGAATTTGTTATTGTCGGGCCTCAGACGCGGAACCATTATTTCTCTCGGCTCTCTGTTTCTCGTGTATGCTGTCGCTCGATTGCCCTAAGGGCTGTTTCCACGGAAATTTTAGTGTTTGGCAGTGACGTGTTGCTTTGGACCGACGATCCTTCACGATCGTTATGCGCGCCCCGATCCCTGTCTCCTAAGAAAATCGATCGATCACGTTCGCGTGCGCGCATCCTCGATTCCTCGATCCTCCCGGCCGATGCCCTTTCATCCTGGTTCGCCGAACCGTGGACGAAAGGACTTCTCGCGGCACGAAGTATCCTTGAATCGGGAGATCCGCGTACACGAAAGCGGAGACACACCCTAGTTACGGAAACATCCCAACAATTTGTTGTTCTTCTTACTAGATAGCAGAATTCTCGTATATCCGTGGCTCGGAAAGTACACGAGATTGTTGTTTCACTTAAAAACGAAGATATGTACAGGAGAAAGAGCATGGGAAAGAATTGGACCAGGGCGCATGACGTTCGATGGAGTGCCTCCGCAGAGATGATCGGAACGAGACAAGACGCGTGTCAGATTGATCGTTAGCATGATTGAATGTCTGAGGCCACGGCAACTGAGGTATTTGTGAACGAACGCACGCCGTGTCGCGTTTTTCTTTCTTGCTACAAACACGCTCGACGAACGTTGCTTTATTATTTTTCTTTTTTTTTGCTTTACAACGGAGGCTCGTTTTCTCTCTTCCATTCCCTACGATTAAACGCTTTGTTCTTCTTTAATACGCATTAATTTTTTCCATCGTTTGTTCTCACGTACTTTTGATATCTTAACTACCGGAATCATTTCCATCCTTTTTTTTTTCATTTAAATCGAAGACGTTTTTTTTTCATTTATGTATTTGTATTTCGTTTTGTACTTGTACTGTTCAGCAAGGCAGCGTGTTGCACTTTGTTTACAATTACAATTATAGTCGGGCCGTGATTGTCCACGAAAGATTCCACAACGTCGCGAAATGCTTCTCTCTTTTTCTATTAATTTCTTTTTTTCTGTTATAGTTTTTCGCATGAGTAAGATTTCTCTCGAATACGCGTCTTTCCTCTCTGTGTTTCTGGTGTTTTACATCTCGACGATACTATTCACGGGGAACGTAAAGGGTCGTTGTTGATCGTGCAACCAAGTGCGAATACGATCGGAAGCTGGGAGAAAATGATCGAATGGCAGGAGACGAAGGGTACGCAGAGTTTTCATCGACCGCCAGCTTCGTCCCCGAGAAATAATTCGCGAAAAGAAAGTGTCGTGGAATGGCGGACTGTACGTTCAACGAAGTACGTTGGTATGCGTGACGCTTGCAACACGTGGATCCTTTTGCGCTCGACGACCCGGTCTATCTCTTAATAAATTTGTGCTTCGTATCGTAATCGTTAATTTACGGGACTAAAATTAATCTTACAGAAACGTGGATGGAAAGCGTGTTCGACGCTTCGCGAAAAATCGTGACAAGGAAGAAGCGAACCGAAGTCGAGAACGAACGAAACGACGACGATCTCGCGATGCGTGTACGGTGTTCGCAACAGTTCTGCTTTTTTTCTTTTCTTTTCTTTTTCGAAATTCTCCCATCGTTTCGTTTCGTTTCGGTCGTTCGGAATCGCGCGAATCACGCGCGCACGCATCGCGATCGATCTACACGGAAGATCGAAGCCAAACGAAAGAACAAACGAACGACCATCGATCGTGACAGAAACGAAAATAAAAATAATAATGATAATTCTAGTACTAATAATTATTATTACAATAATTATAAGAGTAATAATAATAGCAATAATAATGATTATAATAATAATAATAGCAATAATTGTGATAATGACAATAATAATAATAATAATAATAAGTATCCAGTAAGTTCTCCTTAACGCGTTTAAACAATCACTCTCGTAAATCGCAGTAACAAATCGAAGAGACAAAGAAAAGATTAACATAAACATAAAACCAAGGAGAAACCTTACAAAATAGGCCTATATATATATATAATATTTTATACGTGTTATATGTATGTATACGTACATATCTGTATATATATATTTATGTACATAAAAAGTTAACATAACGTGCCATCGACTCCTCGTCAATATAATAATATTATATATCGTACATCGTTCTCCTTCTCTCTCTTTCTTCGAGCTAACTAATGGATCGAACTATCCCTGTGCTTAATGAATAATTAGCAGAGGTCATACCGATAATGAAACAATTACTGATAAACGTTGAACATGCGGAAAGACTCTCGACAGATAGATAGACAGAAATTCGTGTAATCATAATCGTAATCATAATAGTAATAGTAGTAGTAATAATAATAATAATAATAGCAATAATAGCAGTAGAATGGAGCAGAAAACGTAAGTGAAGCGGTTTCGCGATGATAAATCGAAGTTTACACGAGGATCTGCATCTATACGGGGTACAACACTCACAGACGATATGTAGAATCAAAAATGAAACGATGATATTCGATATACGGTTTCGCGTGTCGCGTGGTACAGAGAGACGCGCACGCCACTGGAAAACGAAGGATCAACGTTCGATGCAACGTCTTCTCGCGATTTGCATCCTCGGCGATTCGCGAAAAAGATCTTCGTTTTCACTTTGTTATATTCCTCAGCGAACCACGTTGCATTCGTACTCTTCTCGCATACGCGTCGCCCTTCTTCGCCTATTCGCGATCGGCTCCATCGAACATCGTCGACTCGTTTCCCCGTGTTCTTTTGATCCAGGACGGCTGATTCTTTCACGCTCGCCGACAAACAAATAAATAAGAGGCTGAAAAATATCTCGTAAAAAAAACGAGTCAACGATCTTCCGGCCGGGCCGTTCGCTGAGCGCGCGTCGAAGGTGCGACGTTTCGCAAAAATTTGGCAAGAACGAAGTTTCATGGGATACTTCGTACGCGGAAGAACGGCGATTTGTTGTTACAAATTGTCTTCCGTTTGTTACGACTGTTTGTACAGAGATGGCAAACGGACGCAGGATACGCGAGTTGCTGCTTTTCTGTTCAGTGTTACGCAATGAGATGATGAGCGGTTCTGATATCGGACCGTTGTTGTTTACTTTAATCCTAGCTTCTCTTGTAAATGCGATGTTTCCACTTTAAAAAATGACGACATGATTTGCATTCCTTACGAACTATCGTACAAGTTATAACTTATCGATAGACAGTAGTGATATCTTTTACTTGCTCGTTATCGTTTTTCCTCCCGTTTTCGTCTTTTTTTTGTATGTTTTTGCAATTTTCCCCCTTCATCCGATAAATTTAAAAACTTTCGTAACAATTAATTTATACTTAAGGTCTTGTTAATATTAATTATGGCACAATATAAATATTATATTTAAAGTCTTTTTGAAGACATAATAAAAATAAATCTAAGTAGTCTTTCTCCTATGCTCGACGTTATTATTAATTATTTTTTTTTCGTTCATTTCGTACTCCTTTCTTTATTTTCTATCAATTTCTCGTAATGATACAACCCTAAGCATTTCATCCATTTTGTTTGCCTGTCGGTTTGTTTTCGATTCGAAGATGCGTTTCTGTCTTCTTTTATCTCTATTCTTTTTTGCCCTTCGTGGTTCCACTCGGCCTTTTGATCCCCCATATTTTTTTTTCTTTTTTTTGGAAACTACAAAATTTCGCTTGAACCGAAACCGAAGAGTGTTCGTACCGAGAATAATATTTATCCGCGATGTGTTCTCGGACTTTCGTGATCTTCCTAGCCTCGGAATCGGTGCGTCGATATCGTTCGGTCGAGCAAACATGAGATCAGTTGAGGTAAATGCATAGTGGAACGGCATTGTTTCTGAACAAACGGAAAACGATCGAACAAAATAGGATGAATTAACGTTGTTAAGTAGATTTTTCCATTCTGTACGCTAGAATCACTTTCCAGGGCGGAAACCGAACGAAAGTCCGAGAAAGTCTTCACAATTTCCCGATGCTCTTTGGTAAGACAATATCACATGATCAAGAAATAGAACGTTTAAACCAATCGAAAAAAAAGGACAGTCTAATCAGTCGATTCTCCCTAAAAGTAGGAATTAAAAAAAAACAAGTCTGGAAACTACAAGTTACAAAATAAATTTGAGTCCTTAATTAAAAAAAAAACGCAAACGTTCGACGTTTAAAAATTATAAAAATCAGCCTTCTCGAAAGTAAATTCGCGTATCGAAGTATTTCGTCACAGCGCCAGGAAATTCGCTTGAGCTCGTCTCTCAAACGCTCAAGGGTAGTCGTTTCGATCGAACTAACGAGAAAATAAAAAAACTGCTCGACTAACACGTAACGCGGCAAAGGAAACCTTCAGCGATCGTTCACGTTTAAAAGTCGAACAGCTCTAAAACCAAAAAAAAACGGAAGCTAGAATCTACGCAGATGCATGGCGGTTCGCGATAAATCCGTCGAAGGTGAATCGCCGTTCTTAAGCATTCATCCCCGGCGTTTCCCGTTCGACGAATTTTCCTTTACAATCGTTCTGTTTAATCGGTAGTCAAGGTTTACGGTATAAAATGTCGGCTAACCTGCATTCGTCGTTGCGATCGACAAGAAAAAAGGAAGTACGTGGTACAAATTGCGTTATTCTTCGTGTTCGTTTCTTCAACGATAACCACATATCGTCCACACAGAGACGCAGAGTCTTTTCATAGTTCACACGATCGCATTCCATTGCCAATACGGTATTCGTAATGCCTGTGCCAGTACCATTTTCTTTTTCTCTTTCTTTTTCACACGACATCGCGTTTTCTCCTCTGTTTCATTCACGGCAGAGGTACACACGTTCACTTATATCGAATATTTCATATATACACGCACGTGATATTAGAATGAAAATAAAAATAGATAGTTTAAAATATTTTGCTTCTTCTTTCGCTCTTGCTCTCATTCTCGCTCTCTTTCTTTCCCCTCGGCCCCCCGCCCATATTTAGAGCTTCCCACGTTCGTCTCTTCTTCTTCATTTTTTTTTTCATTGAATAGCATACGAGACGAAAATCCATGCATTAAAGTTCGAAAAAGTTTCTCGATAATATTTTGTATAATATTCGCTTTAAATCCTAAAACGATTAATAGCAATAGTAATAATTGTTGGAAATATTCGTTTCTCGATAGAAGATGCGACGATAACTACGTTTTTCTTCCTGTTTCACGTGTAAATAGTAAAAGACCTAAGGTTCATTGTTTTCTCAATTTCTTTAGTTCAAAGACGTTGGCACATTGGAATAGATTCTGTGTGTGTATACGTGTGTGTTTTGACATATTTTTTTGTTTTTTTACGTGTTTTTTTTCGATTCAACACCGTGTCAGCGTACAGTGGGTCGAGTACCCTGAAGAGATATGTGTTTATAATTAATTATTTATAGATCGATACGCCGCGCTCGAGTATTTGGGATCGCGGCGACAGCTGATCGGCGAAAAACGATGCATCATCATCCCGTCAGGAAAACTGATTTTTCGTTCACTTTCACATACGATCTCGCGTACACTTTGGTCTCGCTTAAAACAACGAAAAAAAGAAAACAACGCAAAGAAGAAACAATTAAAATAACAGTCAAATCCACTTTGGTATCGTACCGATTACTCAACGCTCGACGCATTTCTTTTTTTTTTCCCCGAGAAATTTCCCGTGATGCATGATTCACGTTTTTTTTCCTGGATTTTTCGCATGCGGATCAGCGGTCGCCCGACTGACACGACTCGAGAGCTCGAACAGTTATCCGATTCAATCTTCTCGACTTCGTTTTTTTTTTTTGTTGTATCTTCTCTACAATTAACTTACACAACACCGAACATCGACCTAATTCCGTATACTTTTTGTTTCTTCATCAATATACCTCTAATATTTTTTCGTTCTAGTATACCCAACTGAAGGACATCACAGAATTTCCCGATATCGATTAACCAATTAATTTCTTTTCGCTATAATATGCAATTTACGCACACGCCGGCAATCATAATGTGGAACGTTCGTCAGGCTTATCTTCTTCATCCCCTAAAACCCACCCCCGTTCCTCGTTCCCCGATTTTTCCCTCGTTTTGCAACGCCGAATATACATATATATTAAAATCTTGATACTTGGATCGCGTTCGACAATATCACAGAATCACAAAATGTTTCCAAAATGACTAGGATAATTTTCACTAACGAATCGTCGTCGAGTTTGTCCCGAGTCGAAAAGAAATTTTAGCAAAGCAAAACAACGCGCGTGAACCCACCTTCTTTTCGCGGAAGGAACGTCTCGTCAGGTTTCTTTAGTTCCTTTCGTTTTCTCCACATTATGCTTTAGCCGGCCGCGAAAAACGTTTTCTTTTTCCATTAATTCTACGAAATGTATACGCAATATGTTAAAAACTCCCGCCATCGGAAGACACCTAAATCTAAAAAATCGTATAATTTGTTTTTTTTTCTTCATTCACGGTACACTTCTCGTTTACGTTTCGAAGATATGTCTCTGGAAAACTTGTTCTCTCGTCCTCTGTATCCGCGTTTCCCCTTTCGTCTAGCTACCCTCCTAACTCCGCCGCTAAAACCCGAGAAGACGCACGCATTTTACCCTAATCTCTCTTTAAGTCCCACAACCCCCCTCTACTACACGGAACCTAAGAATTAGACGTAGATTTCTTTTATCATTTTTCTCCCTCAATAATTTGTACTTGCTCGTTAGTGAATAATGGCATTTCCTCTTCCTCATTTTGTGTTTTGTAATAAACCCCTTACGATAAAGCATCAACTCTGTTCTCCTCTTTTCGTTTTTTTTTACACTGAGTTTCTAAACCTGAATACGTTGCGCGACGAACAACTTCGTTTTAGGGTTTCTTTCTCGCTTGTACGTTCGTTAAAAGCATGGATCTGTCGAAGATTTGAAAGAACAGGGCAGTGTTCGACGGTCTCGCGCAGGATCGTTTCCGGTACGCCGCGTTTTTTTACCCCGTCCCTACTGAAACGAAAAAAAAGATGGACACGAACCCAGTTTTTTCTTTGGCCTGATCGAATCCCCCTGTCTCTGTCCCCGCGCTCGACCGAGGAGAACGCGAAAAAAATACAGATTGAGACGGAAAGAAATATTTCATAGACGAACTCGAGTCCTAATTTACCCCTTATTCGTAATATTGCACATTCGCCAATGATACAGTCGAATAATCGGGCGAAACGGAAGTGGAGGACGCGAGATGCCCAACTGCCCTGCCCGCCGTGGTCTATCTACGTCGAACTATACTTCGTTTCATTTTTTTCTTACCCCCAACCCTCCCTCCCCCCCTCCCTCCCACTCTCTTTCATCTCTCCCGTCTTATAAAACCTGAACAAGAGAATATCATCGTTATCAATATCGTACGAATATAATATTTATACGTATATATATATATATATATGTATGTATATATATATGTACAGCTCAAAATATTACTTTTAAAGAGTTAAAAATATAGTCTGTAATTTGCGCGCACGACGGACCTGTACACGTGTAAGAGCCCATATATAACATCTACTTGCACTTTTCAAAGCCTCTCCTCCCCTTTGTATCTACATCGTCTTTTCCCATAATTTTTCTCTACACGATCACCCTCGACGCTATCTCAAATCGATACACCCGCAACCCCCTTCACCTTCTTTCTATCGTTTCTCCCTTCATCCCCATCGTTACACTCGGCTGCCTTTCCGTTTCCCGAAATTTGAGCACATGGTTCGTAATTGAATTTCATTTAGGCCTATAATCCCCTAAAGATTTCCGCATGAGCACGCGCGCGCGCGCGCGCAGATATAAAACTCCAGCGACAAAGAGACGTACGCGTACACGTAGCCACAAGCATCGGTATCTGTGCCACGGATACCGATCACACGTAACATGTATATGTACAACACGATGTATCTCGATTTACACGTTCCCTCCGGATTATCTCGGTCATCTGAATCCTCGTTCGTCGTCCACGCGCCCTACAAAACCCTCGAACGATCGATCGACCATCACGAATTGACATGAAACCGGGGATCGTCCGGGACGCGTCGACGTTCACGCGACAAGGAAAACCAGCCTCGCAGCGAAGAGAAACGCTTCGCGGAACTACACTCGAACAATCTATTGCTCGTGACTACTGTTCTCGAAATGCAAGCTCGTTCGCCGTGAAGTCGTCGCGATTCCCGTCGATCGATCCATCCGTGCACAGCGTCTGAAAGCGATCCAGGATCGCGATCAAGAGCTCGAATCCGCTCGAGCGTCCCGCCTCGACGCAATGGAATGTATCATGAGTTTACGCGCGCGCGGGCACACGCGCGCCACTACCCCGCACCCGGTCGAAATTTTCACATGGTATCGCGTATGTCTCAGTCGATTTCTCTTGTTTCTTCTTTGGATTGATCGCAGTCTTTGCTCGACAACCGGACAGAGCTACTAAAAAACGAGTGTACGAGGGAAAAGGGGATCGTCGAACGGATGAGCCGATATCGAAAGCGATCGCGGCGCTGCTTTCGTGAATCTCGCCGTCCCGCGGATCGAACGAGACGCGAGTTCTTTCGTTGCTTCCAATTTGTTTGGTCGTCGACGACGAAACGGATGCAGTCGAGGACGACGAGGATAACGATGACGGTAACGGTGACGATGACGATGATTCTGATGATGATGCTGCTGCTGGCGACGACGACGATGCAGAGTCGGGGACGGGGAGATTGCAAGACGGTTCTGACATTTTCATTGCGGCTGCTGTTGCATCTGGGCCTGGTGCATGCTGCCTAGAACGTTCTTGATCTCCGTGGTCTTGAGCTGCCTTTTCAACATACCGCTCAAGCCACGATGCTGCAGGCTCTTGTGCGTCGTGAGCGAGTTCTTGGTGCGGTACCTGCGGTTGCAGAACTCGCACAAGTGGAGGGTGTTCGATCGCTCGTGCTTATCCTGGAAATGACGCTTCAGGGAGTAGTAGCATGAGAAGTTGCGACGGCAGTACGGGCATTCCTGAGGCTCGTTTATGCCACCCGCCGTTGGCGGTGGTATCCGGTACATGGCAGAGGGAGGCGTCGACGGTGCTGGATGCATCCCGTTGCCCGTACCTGAAAACCGTCCGAGTTTCGTCAAATATTCCATTCAGAACCCTTCCTTCCGCGAGAACAACCTCATCGAACGCTGAATCAATCGGTTTCTACGAATTTGGAAAATCTTATGCTCAACATTGAAACGCCGAAACCCATGCTTTTCTCTGTTTCTTAAACCCTTGCCTTACGATTTTTCCAACGATTTCGTACGGTGAAGTCTACTATTCAAGACTGTCTATCAACACGTATGATTCGCTTTTAACGATCCTTTGAAAGCAAGACGCGCTGTGATGCAACGCTTTAAAGAATCGGTACACGATTGTAAGGCAAACGGTTAATTATAATATACAGGGTGTTCCAAGTTTTTTCTCTCCGTGTCAATATGTTTTGTAAGTGGAAACAAGACGATGGAACACGCTGTATGATTGTAATGTTACACCCGGGTTTGCGTATAGCAATAATAAGGAGTTATATGAAGTTGTTCTCGCGAAACAGTGTGAAACAAGAATATTTCCCTTAGGTCTTAAGTTCCTCGAACGTCCGAGGGGAAGTGACAGAGGATTCTCGCGATCAGGGAAGGAATGTCGGCGTTGGAACATCCGGTGTGTGGAACCTCGAACGTTCGATGCAGTCGTCGATCGAGGTTTCTCGTCCCATTCTCGAGACGACCTCGACTCGTTTTTAATTGAACTCTAGAGATTGCCTCGGGATCGATGAAGGATCAGCACGGGTTAAACTCTGTTCTCCGGTCGAGGTGGTTCGGATCTCGTCGATCGATGTCGAATCGTATCGTGAGCGATCCATGCGAACGGAGGTATCGTTAATTGACCGAGTTGCGATTAGTCGAGACGAAGAGGACCAAAAACCACCATGCCAGGCGCGTTGTCCGAACGTTTGCGAAACATTCTGTCCCCGGACGCGAGCGAATAGAGAAAGAAAGACGTTAACGAACGCTTCGGAGATAATCGTGCAGCGAAATTTCGTTTCGGCGTGCAAGGAGGTGCGTTCATGCTATTACGGTTAGTCCGAGCGGTACGCGACAGAGTCCGATGAACATCACCGCGCGACGCGTCGACAGTGAAATAAACAGGAAAATTCACCAGGATTAACGGTGATCATGCAGCGATGTAAACCGACAACTCTAAATCCGATCTCGTTCGATCCTTGAAAGATTTATCCACGATCGTTCCGTCGCTTCGAAAGCCGGCATTCCGTGTTAGACAGCGAGTGTCGAAGCCGCAAGACGAACACGAACGGTACAACATCAGCATGCACACAACATCGAACATTGAGAAGCCACGGACAGAAACAATCGAAAGAAAAAAAAATGTAACAAAAATGAACAGATAAAAATAAAAGGGAAGAACGGAAGGAGAACGGCGAAAAGATAAAAAAAAGAACAAGGCACGTACACGCAAGAACGGGGTGACTGCCACAAAATAAAGGCTGGCAGAGTCGAGGGGGTGTTAGTGGGGAGAACCTGAAGCGTAATTATACCCTGTTCGACGAGACCCATAAACTCGGCCTATCCGGTGATCAACAGTAACCCCGTAAGTCGATCGGTCAATTGAACGATCTGTTTGATCGTTGGTTGCAGCATCCGTGCAAGGACGCATCGATCCCGAGTCACCGACACACAGGGGGGTTGGGTTCGTAACGGAGCTGCGAATACCGGAAGAATGCGACTCGAACAGGAGAACGAAGGACGACCAGAGGAAAGGAGAGGACAGGAGTGGAGGGAAGAGGAAAAGAAAAGCGGTTCTGCGGGAAAAGGACGGAGGCGAAACGAAAGCTCGAACCGCAACACGACGACCGAGCGCTGAAAGAGGAGAAGAACAAGGGTCGAGGTCCACGTGGGAGTTGGGACCGGTTTCTCTGGCATGCACTTTCTGCGAAGGAACGGTGACGGGGTACCGGAAGAGGGAGCAAAGTGTACGCGGAGCCGAGGTCGACGATCATGTGACCCACGCGGACGTTCTAGCAGGTTCGCTATCCTAGGGACATTTAGAAAACACTCGCTGTAGGACTCTTCCTCAAGATGAGATGTAATACGGCCTGACGATTTAACACGTTGTCTGCCACGAGGGTAACCGATCCATCAAATTCAATTCAACCGCATAACTACTGAATCTTAGTGATTCTGAAATTTATACAATGTTTCTGCTTTTCTCACTTCACTCTAAAATGATATTCAGTTGCAGGTTTATTAAACTTATCTAGTGTATAGGGAATGAGGTAGACACTGTATGTGTCGCTGCGGCAGTCAACCTGTCGAATCTTGAAATCGGAAGACTCGTTGGTTTTCGAAGTTTTCTAAATGTCCCGGCGATAGGGTGAGGATACAACAACAGAGGAACCGGTAAAGAGGACCGCGAGAGATCGAGAAAGTCTGAAAAGTGTGGTGTGCGTGTCCCTACCTTATCTAAACCTTCAAAAGAACTTAATGTCAATGTCGCCGGGTCTGCTCTTATGATAGGTATATATATGGGTCATCAGGGAGTTACGCGAGCAGTATACCCGCTCGCAGATGATGCATCTGTACTCCTCCTGTCGCTCGGCGTGCTTGTCGGCAACGTGGCGTTTCAGGGATGCTTTGCTGCATAGCACCTTGCCGCACAGCTGGCAGGTGAACAACTTCTTCGCTGACTGGGTGTTCAGAGAGTTCAAGGTCAGCCCCGTCATAGAGGTGAGCACTGAAACACAACAATGCACCTCATGCAGCTGCAACCCCCACACTTAATCCCGCTATCAAAGGGTGACGCAAGCGATAAACTCTTTCTCTCTGTTTCACGATTCTCTTGCTTTCGTCATGAACTTTTTCTTTTTGTTGTTGTCGTTGTTGTCGCTGTTGGTTTCGTGTTGGTTGTTTCCTAGCGTGTTCTTGGTACACTCGAACGTTCAAGCTCTCCTCTCGCACTCTCTCTCTCTCTATCTCTCTCTCTCACTCGCTCGTGCTCGTATTCTCTTAAAGAATGCGACCAGTCCGATAAGCACGGGTATCTATGAAGGAGGGTGGTGTATGTTCGAGGAGGAATCGTGGATGGCCGCGTTGGTGTTCCCTATCGACGAGGGATTCAAGGGGGTGAATTCTATCGTTACACTGAAAGCACGATAAAGCCCGGGAACGTTTCGCGAATCGTTTTTCTCGTTCGCGACTCTTTTCGCTGGTTTGTCTCTCCTTGCTGCTCCGTCATTGTCGCTCGCCCATTCAAATTATTCACGGAGTCGCGAGTCTTTCTTCGAGTTACGCGTGAAAGATCGAGGATGACATCGACGCGTCTGGTCGCGATCGCGATGCAATTCGCGCGTCCCGCCCTCAGCCACCCCCTGTCGTTCGTTCGTTCGTTCTTTCAGACGTCGCAGCTAAGATTCAGACGAGAGAGAGAGAGAGAAAAAAAAACGGAACGAAACTCACGGGCGAGGATAAGAGAAAATAGAGAGACGAACCAGCGGGCCGCGTTCGATAGTCTCGGCGAGAAGAGAATGGGGACGGGGTGTGGAAACTCTTCCGACGACGTTTCAAAAACGCCTGGCTCGCCTTTCGGATGGGGAGCGAAGTAAGAACTTTCAATGGCAGTTTTTTCTTGACGAGCCCAACGCGGAACCAAAGGGCTGGAGGGTTAAGATGTAGACTCGCGACCGCGTGCACACACACACACAATCACACATACATACATACGAATACAGAGACACGCAAGGAAACAAAACCGAATCGCTCCGTGTGTCCAGGGCACATGTATATATGTATGTATGCGCGACTCTGTGCATTTACCGCGTATGCAATTCAGATAAAGAGATAGAGAACGAGCGAGCCAACGAACCGGCGAAAAGAAAGGGAGAAGAAGATGGAAATGGAACTAAAGGGGGTACGGTTAAAGAACGAAACGAAGCATGGACACGGGAACGAATTAAGCGTCAATAAGGAGGCGCGCGGTTCATTTGTAATGGCCGCGTGTGCTCGTTAATTAAAAAAGAGATCCGGTCAGACTTTTGCTGAATCCTCGCGCGAGATGCTACCCTATAGAGGTCCATGAGTATGTGCATATGTGTGTTTGAGAGAGAGAGAGCGTGCGTGCGCGCGTGTGTGTGTGTGTGTACGTGCGTGTGTCAGTATAATACGGTATCTGGCCTTTTTCTTTCCGCCCTTCAGCCATCGAACGCGGAACGACGCGAGGCCAACCCCTTCGTTCAATGCCTTTCGGGAGAAAAAGCTTTTTATCCAATTTCTCGGGCTGCGTCTCGTTAAACTTTCGGCCTAAAGAAATTCTACGACGGTGGATTTTGTTGGAGGATACACGTACACGGTTGCGCAGGCACACGTATGGACTTACGTACGTGGGCGTGCGGCCGCGCGCGTCGCCTTCGTCAGAGCGAACAGAGGACCGCAGGGATAATACGGGAAAGTTGAATCGGATTGTAATTGTAGAGAAAACCGCGTGTTCGTTCGTTGAAAGGACGCAAGCGGGCGAATGCTTTCCAGCGATTCTGGGGACACGCGTGTGTGTGACGCACGCATCGTTACGCGTCGCGGTGAAGCGCGAGGCCGAACAGAACGCAAGGAATTTAAACAAAAATTATATGTACATATACAAATATGTATATATGTGAATAAAATAAAAAAAAAACACGAGAAGAGAAATAAAGGAAACGACGAGAAGGAAACACTGAACATTCTGGGTGACACTTAAAGCATGCAATTCGAAGTAAACGTAATAATATGCGTGAGCCTGGCGAGCGGCGTGGCGGCTTAATCGTTCTCTTTTTCTTTGCATACAGTGCAAATGGCCCTCGTTTCTCGAACGTGTATCGAGTTCCTCGCGTCCTTTGGCTCCAACCACAACGGCGGCGGCGACGACGACGACACTTGTCGAGATTCTCGAATCTACTTTCGACAACGCAGCGAAGAAAAAACACGGCCATGCTCGCCGTGTTCCGAACCGAGAACCGATCATTCGGGTCCAAATTCTGCTGCTGAATCGTTCTTACTTCGGTCTCCGACCATACACCGACGTCTTCTATCGTTTGGTCGTCGACGAACGTCGCGACGCGCGCGACAAGGCCCCGGTTTTACCCACACGTTCGTTCCGACGAGAAACGAACTCGATATCGTGATCGCGGTCGAAAAGTTTCGCGTGTAACTTACCTTCCAGCTGAAAGAAAGAAGCGTGACACAACAATAATCACGAAATACCATTTCGAGGATTCGGTTAAAAAACCGTGCACCTAAAAAAAAAAAGCTGTGAAACGCTGTTTACCGTTTTCGTTTCGTTTCGCTTTTTTCTTTTTTTCTTTCTGTTCGAGGATGTGATAGATGACTAAAAACAAAGAAGAATAAAAAGAATACAAAGCGAGTTATTAAACCAAATAGTACATTTCATATTATATATATAATATATATAAAAAATGGTGAAAATATATTAAGATGCATTTGACATTGCTTAAAAATAAAAAATATTCATAATAATAATAACTATAATTATAATAATAATAATAATAATAATAATAGTCGTCAATAAATATATATTATAACCAGAACACCTTGGCAGATAACAAATAATAAGTAAGCACGGTAACGCTCGGCATTCGCTTAAGAAGAACACGATTTGTACCCGAAAAACGGAGTCGTTACCGGAAATAAGAATTCAGACTTTTCTATTTTCCCCCGTGTTTCCCGGATAGCTTGGAGATGCTTCGAGCCGATGACACCGGTTCTTTTTTTATTTTTCCATACAATGTTTTGTTTTTACATATCCGACGAATTTCGAATAAGCTCGTTTTATTTCTGATGTTGTCAGTGCTACGCTGTTTTATTTTCTGTTACTCTCTTCCTCGTTCTCACTTCTCTCTATCCCTATCTCTCCCTCTCCCTCTCACTCCCTCTCTCACCCTCTCTTTAACTCGGGATTACCAAATAATTCTATCGTGTTACTTTATATTTTTTGTTCGCACAGGTAATCATGAATATTATCGACGGTATGTCTGCTCAGTGTGAACGCTAAGATTTAACGCTATCGTAGGATGATTAAAAAACGGAATTACGGCTTACGTTATTATTTATTGAAGAAGCTGTCGTACGAAACTGCTGCTTGCTCTCCCGTGTTACTGTACTGTCAGAGTATAGCTGCCCGTTTGAACGAGCAGTAAACAAAACAGAAAAATGTTAGAGGGAAACAAAGAACAGTGTCGAAAAGAAGATCCTACATCGTTCCTATTGCGTAAGTCTACGGATTAATAATTACGAGAAACAAATTAAAAAAAGATGGGAATATAGATGTGTGTGTGTGCGCGCGCGCGCGCGTATGTAAATCTATATGTCTACGGTTGTGTGCCTCTTACCCTCGACCATAATTAAACAGTAATAGTTGTGTGTGTGTTTCTATCTATGTGTGTCTGTGCTAAAAGCCTATATCGTGTACACAAAACAAGAAACTACAAGAAAAAGAAACAAAAACCAAAAGCGAACGTAGGAAACGTGGATATGTCAGATAGTATGAAAATAATAATAAACGTGTACGTGTGGTGTGTTTGTGCTGTACCAACGAATTGGTATGTTAATTCTATTTTCTCAGCGGATTCGAACTCCTGCGGTGCCCTGCCAATCTGATTGCGTTCATGCTTTCCTCTAAAACGTGTTAACTTAGAAATTAGGTACTTTTAATTAAAAAACACATCGTTTGGTAACATCAGTCAAGAAACGTTAAAGATCAGTCCAATGTAAAGTCGACTAATTAAAAACGATTAAAAAAAACAAATCAGTCCAATTCAGTCTGACCCCAAATCGTGTCGCGGATGGCCAAAACTATGCGATTGCAATCAGGTACGCGCGTCTTCTCATCAAAGGTGTTACTCTTCATTTTTTTTAAAATTCTTAAAGGAACGTTTTCCGTCACTTTTTTTATGGTTTCGTGTACGAAACACCATAGCGTTCATTCGCCCCGTGGGGGTGAACGAGCAGCCACCCGCGACACGCTTTCAATTCGACGCATATCAGTCTTTCGAATGAAGTTCGAAAACGGCTTCGAACGATTTAATTTGCACTGGCCAATCGTAAATCGTAAGGAAGCACCTATTTCGCTCCTATTATTAATTAATATTTCGTTCACTATGCGCGCGTTTTCGCAAGGCCAACTACGGAGCGCGAATTCCGAGAAGCTCGTGTTTTCTATAATTACAAAATTATATCTAAACACCGCGGATCTCTCGCAATCTTCTTTCTGTCCGCGTGACGCATCGACGTAGAGCGAGATTTACTTTAAAAAAATAAACATGAATGTTAAACAAAAAAAACGAATAAAATTACTAATAAAAGAAGAGAAGATACTCAAATAAAATCTCTATTAATAATAATAATTTGCAGTTAAATATTCATTCAATTTATATTAATTTCATTAATAATTTATTATTCTCATAATATAGCGCCGACCGCCGACCGGACGGCGTATATGTATATTCCGCAATTATATTTGGCCATTTTGTATTTTTTTTATCTTTACAGTAGTCACAAATCAATTTTCTTTGAATAAATCTACTAGTTTAAATATTATCAATATCAGTTCTTTCTCCAGTCCCGACTACTATAAAATTGTGTTCGTTACTCTCGTTATTTAAAGCTTCGTTCTTCTTCATTTCCTCCATCTCAACCGAACAAAGAAACACCACACTCTCTTTACCCGACGATCGTTCCTCTCTTTTCCTCTCCCCCACTCATTTATTTGCATAAGAATAATGCTCGGCGTCGGGCGTACTTTCGAACGCTAAATAAAAAATCTCTTAAACGATTCCACTCTCTCGCTCTTTTTCCCTTGCATCCGAATTCCCGAGATTTTCAGAAAGAAGATAGAACGAGAGAAACGATACGTATATTTCTGTTACGACGGACACGAAAGCGTCGAAAATACGCGCGACGCGGAGCATTCAACGGAATATAACCTAATTTAAATTATCATAGCCTATCTAACGATGTACAAGTGTGTCTTCGTGTTTATCGAGCTGTCCGTGTGTGTACGAGTGCGTGTGCGTGTGTCGTGTCTGGCTGACTGACTGACATGAGTCCGCCGTTTGTACAATGATGCACAGTGATATCGGTACGCTGTAAAATATATTCGTATGCGTCTATGTGTGCTCTGCGAATTATTCTGCGATCAATCTTCTACGAATGTCGACGCACGACGGGACCTAGTCTGTCTATATGTTTATCGTTCGGGGACCTTCGAGGCCTTCCTGACTCGCGATCGATCGTATTTCTTGTCTTTCGTCATATGTATGTACTTCAACAAAATTCCTGCCTATTCTCTGATACTTTCTGCCGTCTGCACCGTGTGTCACATAGCGATGTACGAAGGAAAAAAAACGATGGAGAGTCGAAAAGATTCGGACGATCTCTCGTGATCGTCAGGAAGTCGCGAGGTTGCTTATCAAAGTTCTACTAAAATATAGGTATATGCTATGTAGTCGGTTAATATGTATATATGGCTATTATCGTTTAGTATATAAGTAACCTGTCTGTGTCAGTGGACCGTGTTTCCTTTTTTCCTCCATCTTTTCCCCGCTCGCGCCCCCGCGCTCCCCCTAGAAACTCGCTGAAAAACCGAGGTGGTGTTTAAATTCGCGACGCGGTTTCGCCGCCGTCACTTCAAAAGGTTTCCCGTGAAAACGATGTCGTCATCGCGTCACCCGCCCGCTTCACATCCGTCGATCCGTCTCTGTCTCTCGGCCACGATAACCGGGAAAAAAAGAAAATTCGAAAGCGCAAGTAGAAAAGTGGACGACGCGGAGAGGTGGCAAAGAATGAAGTATGCAAATGAACGTGCCAAGGCCGCGAGGGTAACACGCGTCTTCCTCTTCTGTTTTCCTCGCTCTTCCCTCCTTCTCCTCTCTCTCTCTCTCCCTTTCTCGTTCTCTCTTTCTCGAGTATGTTCCACGAGACAGAGTGTCGAGAAGCACGAGAAATTCCATGCGATCGGTGTTACGCGAACGAGATGAAGCGCGCGCGCCGGCGCCCGTTAGTCAAAACGAAAAAGGAAACGGAAATAAACGTTCGATCCTAACGACAAGGACGATGATCGCGACTGAACCGCCCGAGACGCTCGGAGGATCACATCCGCGGGAAAGTGTTAATTACGAACAATGTAGGGGGTGTCTGTGAAGAAAGTTGTCATCTTAAATGAGACGATACAGAATGTAAAATGCAGTAAAGAATCAGACGCTAAGTTGATCAGAGATTTTTTACTCCACCGTACCTCCCCTGTACTGGAAACTGAGGAAGTTGTATAATATTTTTGCGTCAAGTAGATAACTCGAATATCATAAACATCATGCATCGGGGAAAAATATTGCAGAATTTTGAATTTCGCATTGAACAACGGGACTGCCGAAATAGGTGATCCTCCGATTTTTCAGAGCAACGATACTATAATCGTAGAAATAAAAAATAATATGAATAAGGTAAGGTACTGTATGTAAAGCCCGGTGTATACCATTTGAAATGAATATGTGTCTGTGTGCAAGGTACCCCGCTAAAGCATTTAATATGGAATGAATATATTAAGATAAAATATATGTATATATATTATATTATATTATACTATATCAATGTATCTCCTTATCTGGCGATCCGTCGCGGAACGAGAACGAACATCGAGGAACGATCGCGTTCCCATCGCCACGGCTACCCTGACACTGTGTACATTTTCCTAACTCTTTTTTATTTTATTTAACTTTTTACAACCGCGTTACCGTGCGATCGTTATCGATCCGCGACGAAGACTAAGACCCCCCCCCCCCCCCTGTCGCGATAAACGCGCGTTTTACACCCCCTGTCCCTGTATCATCCATCCCCCTCGGCTGCCCCCTCAACTTCGAAACAATTAAAAACTCTCGAGTCTTCTGGTTAATCAATATTCGTTTACAGTCTTGTTGAAACGTTACGGACGTTTCCGCCTAAGGTTCTATAGTTGGACGATGGTGTCTCCGACACCTGGAAGTATTATTCTTCTCTCCCTTTGTCTCCACGTTAATCTAACTACTGTATAGCCTGCGATTAAGCCGTGTATCGATACGAACGCTCGTCTCGAATGCGAGTCATACGAATTCGACGTTCACCGTCAACGTACAACCATTTTTCATTTCTTTTGTCTTTTTCATTTCCTCTCGGACTCGTCTCGTCCGTAAGTGTCGTAGAAAGAATTACGGTATAAAAGTAGACGAAAATAACTATGCAACCTACGCTAATGGCCGCCCTACTGCGCGTCGGAGCGCGATTTCCCAATTCCTTTCCCGTTAAAATAGACGCTGTGAATACAAAGACCGCCAAGGAGCGACGAGATCATGGTGTCACGTCAGTTTGGAATACGTTGATGGTGAGTCGAATCGACGTTGAAACGACGAGCAGGCCTCGTCTGCGGACGGGACGATCCGGAAGATCGTCTCTTCCGCGACTATCAATGAAAAAAAACTTTGAAACCATTTGATTTCGAGAGGAATCGTCGCTCTTTCTCTCTCTCTCCACGACCTTCGTGATAATCTCATACTTCGTGTCGCTTAACCCTAACGATCGATAACATTAGCCCGGCTGAAAACCGAGGCCAAATTCGCGAGGCCTTGCGGGCGGTTTCCCAGTGCGAAGTCTCTTCCTGTTAGTACAAGATTCGCGCAATGGCTGAACATCGGAACTCGGTGATAATATACAGGGCGTCTTACTTATCTCGAGTATCTCAGATATCTCAGATCGGTGGATAAAATCGAAATATTTGGGCCGTTCGAGCTAAGCGGAACAGCCTGTATATAGGGACGCCATGTTTCGAGAGGTTCGCAGGAGCCTCCGATGGCGCGCGTTAAGTTAAAATCGCCGGGTCCGTTGCGCTCTCGTCTGGAAGCACTGATTTTCTTTCCCCTTTCGATTCTCCAGGATGCTCGACGTGTCCTCGCTCGCTCCATCGACGGAATGATCCTCGTGTCGCGAACAGCATGCACGCGCGAGGATAACGCTTTGAAACGCGACGACGGGGCTTCCTCGGCTCGACGGATTCGCTCGGTCGACCGTCGACGCGGCGAGATATCTCGTTACTGCAACTGGTCCCAAATGTATCGCGATAAAAAACGTTAACAGAGTGATCGCCGAACCAACGAAAGCGCGACACGCGACTAATAATATAACTAACAATTAACAACAATTCCATGGTCACGCGCCTCGACGAGTACGGAAAAGGGACGATAACAAAGAGCAACGGTGTCGCGTTCACACGCCGAACCAGACGGCGGAAAACGAAAGAAAATTAGAAGAATCTCCTCGAGCGGCCATGCTGTCGACAAGTTGGTCGTTCTCGTCCCTTGGAGCCCCGTGTCAGTCTGTGCGCGCGCGTCTTTGTCGTCCATTGGCACCGTTTCTCTCGCTCTCTATCTAATTTTCTCCCTTCTGTCTCTGTGACACTTTTCTTTCTAAGTAGTAAGCTCGTTTCACAGTGTTCCACGGCACGGTGCGCGAGCGAAACACGACGATAACCGGCTCTATTTCTGCCTACGGTGGTAGATGCTCTTGTGATTGTTCAGACTGTTGAGCGTCCTGAACACCTTGTGGCAGAGTGCGCAGACCGCGCTGTTCAGGGGCTGATAGTGCTGCTGCTCTTTGTGTCGTTTCAGGGTGAGCTTCGTGGAGAGGGTTTTACCGCAAACGTCGCAGGTATAGCAAACACCCGGGGGCAGAAGGCTGCCGTGCAACGGATGCGACAATCTCATCGCGAGAATCGCCGACGGTGGACCACCTGCTGAATCGATCGCAATTCCAGCCGATTTGCGAACGCAGGAATCGGAATGAAACGCGCGACAGAGATCGGTGACGCGCGGTCAACGGATAGTCGGTTCAAGATACAGATGGAAACCGAAGAAACAGACAGAAAAAGCAGAGCGTGAAACGGAAACAAGAATCGGACGAAAGAATAATTTGAAGCGGAGAGAGAGAGAAAGAGAGAAAGTCAAAGAGTAACAGTGAATTAAAAAATATAATGAACAGTGAAGGAGATTAAGTGAAAGAATAGAGAGAAAGAGAGAGAGAGAGAGAGAGAGAGACCAAGCACCAATATCCGTTATAATATATCGACACCCAATTAAAAAGAAAAGATATTTTCCGTTACGAACCAATATTTGTGGCGTAGGAGGAGGCGCACACGGAGAGCCACGTGTGTGGATGGACCCCCAGCGCAAATCCGTGTTCGTGAAGGTAGCGGGTAGGTACACACAGAACAATGACGAACCAGAGCCGAACGTATAGCCGAGCGAGCGGGACCGGGAACAAACAAGAACAAAGATACGACTGCCATTAATATCACTGGACAAGATTAGTGTACGCTGATGGTGTTGTTCGATGCTCAGGGCCAGGGTTTTGATGGGGGTTGGTATGATCTGTGGGTGGCTAAACATGGAAATCGATTTTCACGGAGGAACATGAATGGAGAAAGGAGGCGGCCGATGTTGGAAAGGGTTCGGAAGGAGTAAAGGGTGCATCGAGAGGCCGCTGTGAGATCGTTCTCTGGGGTGGTTCAACCCCCGGCCACGTGAACGCGTGTGTGTTGTGCGGCCGCTCGAAAATCTCTTCTCTTCTTTCTGTTTGATCGTTCAGATCGATCGCAGAGAGAAAGGTGGCTCGGGGCTCTGGTTTGTCATTGACCATAGGTAATGCAACGATCACCGATCGTCGCCACCGGAAGTCGGGATTCTCAGCGAATCTCGAGGCACGGTTATCGATGCGCGTGCACGTTCCTGCGCGGCCCTGAGCCGTGATTCACTACTCGAGCTCTCCGCTGCATTCTTCCTAACATTCCTCTACCAATAAACGCGTATTAACCCTTTCGCCACTGACGCTGAATACGGCCCATAGTCGCGAACTGCTCTCTGCATGCAAACGATACGGTTACCCATTGAAAATCATCGAATCTTTTTTTTCTTTCGAATCGATCGGATGACCGTCTGCAGCAGATATGGCGAAAGGGTCAACACCGCGAGAAACGTTATCCAAGTGTATCGAACTCGAATCTGAACTTGTTCTCCCTGAAATGATTTACCAAATATAAAGTTTAAGGGGTTGAACGCCCCCAAAGTGTCGAGGACTGCATGAAATTTCAATGGCTAACACTGAGGCGTTGACTGAGGTGTTCAGTGACTATCATAAAGACAAAACATAATGAATAACTCTTGTATGGTATTATAATGTTTCCGAAGAAAGTAAGTCGTTTATTGTGGAATGCTCGTGTACAACGGTTGGCAGTGAACATGTTAATGGTACAGGATGATTGATAAATGCACGGCGATACTTCGGACGGCGAATCTACACACTGAAACAAGTAAATGGTTAATTTCCTACAATTAAAAAATCAAGATGCGTCTCATACGATAGACGGTTCCAGTGCGTAGATTCGTCCCTTCAAACATCCTCGTGATTCTCTGAATCCTGTACACGTTTCGAGGAGAAAAAGATTGGTTCCTTCGGCAACACCTAAAGAGACCAATACCATAGCATTCGATTCCTTTTCGATCGATCGATCGATCGGTTATCATAATAATATTCCGAGACACTTGGATAGCGCTGCTCGCATGCAGGGACGAGATGAGACGAAAGGAGGACCGTTCGCGTTCGGTGGTTCCCGTGGACGCGGACGGTTCGCGGGCGAAAGAAAGAAAGCTCCCGGCGGAGGAGCTTCCGTTTCCAGGGTCGGGAGAAAGAGAAGCGGTGTTTCGGTGTCCTCGACGGGTGTAACGGCTTATTCTCTCTCTCGACGAGCTCACCCTCGGTGCTGCGAAGCGTGAACGCGTACCCATTGACTCGGCTACGGACACGAATACCGCGCGCCACGCCACGAATACGGGCGAATACACCTCTCCGCGTGCCGGGGCGAATATACGTGTCACGGGGTCTGGGGCTCGTGTTCCTACACGGACGACGGCGGGGTTTTCTGCGTGTATGTGGGTCGGCCGGAAGCGCACGCAGGGCAACGAGGTGTAACGCGGCCGCAGAGAAAAAGAAAATGCAAAACCTCTGGTTGCATAATAGCTGCGAAGGTTAACGAGCCACCGCGTTACCGCGCGTGCACCTTTCTCCCGGCACGTGAAAAACAAACAGAAGGGGCCGCTCTCTCTCAGCGTACAAAAAGAAAACATTTTATTTATAAATAATCATGATAATGATAATATAATAAGAATAATAATAATTAATCAATTAATAATATTAATTAATAATAATGATAATAATAACCATATACGTAGCATCGTAATCGTAAAAGATAATCGATCATCGATCGATTGAACTCACTTGATAATAACCGATTAATAATAGTAATGAAACGTGTGAAAACAAGGATACGATAAGCGTATACGTGCGTGAGTACTATTGGACATGCGCTATTCCCCCGAAAGCCCGATAACAAAATTAAAGAAAAAATGCGTAACGACGATAATTAGAGATAAAGAGGAAGAATTATATTTATGTGCGCGTGGCCGGTACGTAGTGATGCTCGGTATCGATGGATTCGGATATAAAAGACTTTTCTTTATTTACATGAGTACGTACGCACGCACGCGCGCTTCATGCCGTCTATAGTTTCGGTCGAATCTCATTTTATTTACAATTGTATTTTCGCGCGTATTGGCGACGCTCCGTGTCGTCGTTAACGATATTGTACGCTCGGAGTCGATGCGTTTCACGCGAGAGCACCGATGCATCCGCGTTATCGCAATTTTCCTCTCGAAACGTTCGAACCCGACTGAGGTAACCATAGGTGAAGAAGCTCGACGACGCTGATGGTCGTCGAGAAGGTACGAATCCACCGTTCGGCAGATGTTTTCGCGAGGGTGAACGAAATGCAATAGAAAAGACAGAATATTTTCTCGATGATCTTTAAAAGAAAAAAAAAAGAAAAGAATAACGTATATCTAGGAGAAATCAACGATGAAACGCGCCTCGAACGTGAAATAAAATAGAATGACCGACGGCGATCGACTCGATAAACGTCGATTACCGTTGCGACGAAATTGTTGCACGAGCCGATAGTGCGAGCCGATAGGAAAAGAAAACAAAATTTTGTACGATTGCACCGTTTCCCGCGAACTGTATCGAGCAGCTTCGTTTAACTGCACCCGAGGATTGCGACTCTGTAGATTTCTCTCAGCTCGCGATTCTCGAGATCGTTTTCGTTCGCTTCGGTCGAGAGCGTGGACAGGACATGAGGAAGAGAAAGATGGGAACAGGATGAGAGACGTGCGACCACGCGTCCACTACCTAAAACTTGTACACGAAGAGCAAATCTTTAACTTAGGTACTCGAACTTAGATTTTATTATTCACGTTTGTACTGCGACTTTCCTCGTAACGCTGTGCAAGGCGGTAAGCTCACTCCTGATCACCACCTTTCGTAAACTAAGTAATACAAAAATAATAGGGAACAACTTTCTCCGTTCGTCTTCCGTTTCGTTAAATAAAAAAACCTCATCCAAGCGAGAGTCGATTCGCGACCGGAATTCCTAAAGCTTCGAATCCATTGCTCGACGAACTAACTATTTACACTCAACGTAACGCGTACAGGGTGTATGTAAAGGGACGTCACGAAATTCACAGGTCTATTCAATATTTCAAAACTAAGAAAAAAAGTCTCAATAACATTGGTTTCGCATATATTATAATATCATAGGTGAAGCATTCATTTTATTGTTCGAGAATGCAGGAACTTTTTTTATTAGTTTCCAGATATAGAACGCGTGTAAGTTTTGTGACACCCCTTTGGATGCACGCACCCTGTACAATATACATATATATATATATATATAATATATCTCTCTCTGTTTTGTAATAATCTTAGTAGAAAAATTCAACTTTCGGCGCGGCTGGAGCGCCTCGAGCTCTAGCCTATCCTCTTGCTCCTTCGAAAACTATAATAACGGTATCGTCTACTATCACATAGCCTTTCCCGCGATTCGACTTCGCAGCGGAGGGATTTGAACCGCGGTTCCGCTAGAGAACGCGTGCGAAAAACCGATAGCCGCCTATACGTATCGCGCGTAAAGTGTCTCAAACGACAGAAACGGGACGTCTAGATGGATAAACCCAAACGACACTGTCGTGAAACCGATCAGTGTTTAAAAAGGAGATTCTTCAACTGTTTTACGATTAAAAGATGTTAGACGCAACTCTGGTTCTAACTGTGCTTTCTCAACTGCCACTCTTTCTCTCTCTTTCTTTCTCTCTCTCTCTCTGTTTCTCGATCCGGCATCGTTCTCGATCCCTATGCTATTTCGAGATGCATCCAGAGATACGCGTGACATTTTTACAGCCTCTCGGATCACGGTTGACCCCGTGTGCGATCCCATGGAAATCCACCGAGACGATTTCACGAAGGATCCTTGGCCGGGGTAAGAGTTTATCCTAATCGCGATTGTTGCTGCTGCTGGAGATCCTGATGCTGGTGCTGCTGTTGTTGTTGCTGCTGTTGCGGCTGCTGCTGTTGAGAGTTTACTCTGTCCGAGTGTTCTCTCTGCTCTCTCTCCCGTTCGCGCATCTGTTCCATCTCCTTGCGTTGCTGCTCGTTCTTGCTGTGTTGCCGGTGATAGATGCTCTTGTGGTTCCGCAGGCTGTTCAGGCTCGAGTAAACCCGCTTGCAGATGTTACAGATCGGTTCCTTGCTGGGCCTGGTGTGCACGTTCTGTATGTGCCGCCTCAACCGCGTTAGGGAGGTCAGGATTTTGTTGCAAGGCTCGCATCGAAACTCTTTGGACGCGTCGCTGCCGGCCAACTGACCTGGCGGCAGAACCAGACACAGGGGTTACTTTTTGTTCATAGTTTGCTGCTCGAACGGTATCGTCAGGTCGGACGTGTTACGTAGCTTTCGGACACGTTACACGCGGAACGAGGAACACCGTGTTATCGTTTCGCTCCTCGCCGCTCTAGCTCTAGCTCTAGCTCTAGCTCTAGCTCTAGCTCTAGCTCTAGAGTCCTCTTTCTCTAGTCTCGACACGTATCGCGTGTCCCGCGATACATCGTTCGTTCTAGTTTTCTGTTCTCTCGCTTTTTATTACACCACCATCTACCACCATTTATTTTTTTGCTTTATGCTTTACTCGTTTAATCCGAGAGAATTCCGTGCGCCCTTCTCGATTAGTCGCGCACGCTGCCACCGTCACCCGACCAAGCCGTGCTCAAACCGTCTTTGTTTGATTTTATTTTGTGTTACTTTGGAACCACGTAATTATGCTTGCAGGTGCTACCACAGCATCTTCATCGTATGCCCATTCTATGTCTCGTCATTATTTTTTTTTTATTTATACATGTACGACGTCCGTGCCTTTCGACGAAAGCGCCTTCTGCGAACGTATCGTCTCACCATTGTCCTCGAAGCCGGGCATCTTCCTATCTAAAAATCTACTGCGACTAGAATGAAGCGATAGTGTATAAAGATCGTGACGACAATGGCGACGATGAAGACTGTTCGCAGAAGGCTCTCCCGCGGTACGAAAGGCAGCGCGCCGTACCCTTCTTTCACGATTCATCGTTCTGCTCTCTTTTACACGTTCGTTTGATTACTTTGTTTTTTTTACATATATATTTTTTTTAGAGCATTACGATAGTAGAGTGCAAGCAATTCCAAGATTCCAGTGAACGATCGTGAGCGATGACGTTAGTGTTTTCAGAGCACCAGAGATGTATCCATGTCGATGCGTATTATTTACAGCAAGACAGAGCAGAGTAGATCTTGTAGGTAATACGTGTGTGGATATATATATACAAGAGTGTGATAATTGGTCTAACGTAATGATGCGATGAAGCGAACGGTCGATCGTCGTATATACTTCGACCATGAGGTACAATGATATTTGCCTATCGTTCGTACGTGCGCGGGTTATGGTAGTATATCAGTGAAACAACACTTTCCTTCCTTCGAATCGTCTTTTATTTTCTCATTCATCTCTAACGACATTCACGCTACTCTATTTTAAACAGTTTTACGTATCGCGTTCGCATTGGTAACCAGTGACTACAGTCTTTTTTCGTGGAATCGCGGGTGCGGCGCGACGGATGAGAATTTCAATGTCGAGGGAGAAGCGTAGAAAACCGAGAGATCGAGATGTCGAACGTTTTGCACGAAGAAGGCGAAGAGACGCGAGGAGGACGGAACGATATGCGAGGAACGATACGAAGAAACGAGGAGCCTTGGCCCGTATCGGAATCGACAAATTATTTTTAAAGGTCCCCAGATAGAGGGGTTACGGTCCCATCTCGACCGACCGAAATCGTTCTCGGTGATCTCGCGCGGTGTCTCCTCGCGTTTCATCGAAACTCTGTCGGCAAAAATTCCGATTGATCTTGAAGCGGATCGCGTGTAACGGTACGCGAGCCATCGATGGGTAACGGGGCCGGTAATCGACGGGAATCAGCTAGAAAATCGACTTTATCGTCGGCCACGAGGGATGAACTACCCCCTGGTACGGAGTGGATGAGGAAGAGCACGGTCGTACCGAACGAGAGGGGTGTATCGATTTTCTGAAAAGACGGTCGGTCGAACCGTGAACTTGGCACGGGACTAGTCCAGATGGCGGAACCTATTTTCGAAGCTCCATCGAACGCGTGAAACTTAAGCTAGCGCGTGTGTTTACAAACTAAAGCTCTCTTTGGCATCGTGATAACTCGTTTTACGATCGAACGACTAGCTCTCGGTAACCTTACTCGTAAAAAAAAAAAGAAACACTCGGGAAAGTATCTATACACAGACAGCTGGAACATTGGGTCTACTTAACACGATATATTTACAAAAGCACCTAAACGAGCGCGCGTCTCTTTGCCTTCTCGCGCTTGCGCTCGCTCTCGCGCGCGCGCGTGCGCGCGGTGTCCCGAGATCGTAAACGTAATCGAGATTGGCATTCCCCTCGTGCAAGACCGGAACCTCGACGCAGCACAATTCGGTCACTAAACCGTGCTGCTCGGTCAATACGTGACCTCGCAGTGCTCCTCGTGTTCCTTGCGCTCTTTCCTAGCGTGGTACTGGCTCTTGTGGCTGACCAGGCTGTTCCTGGACTTATAGCTTCTGC
Organism: Macropis europaea; assembly: GCA_916610135.2. Lineage (NCBI taxonomy): Eukaryota > Metazoa > Arthropoda > Insecta > Hymenoptera > Melittidae > Macropis > Macropis europaea. Next base: position 28,102,299 of record OU744344.1, read on the forward strand.
CGCACTGGTCGCAGGACAACGATTGCGGAACGTAAAAGTGCGTGTCCGCCAGGTGCCTCTGAAGGGACCAGGCGCGGGAGAAGGTCTTCTGGCAGAAGCTACAGTAAGTGCCGCTGATCGAGCGGTTAGAGTGCTTGAGCTCTTGGTCCGACTGCGCGCGATGCTTGGACGTGGTTTGCAAGCCGTTCTGCGTCAGCCATCGTAGATCAGCGAACGAATTGTTGGTCTCGCTCGTGGTCGCGGTCCGTGCCGGCTGCCTGTTCGCTTGACGACTCGATTGCTGTTGTTGGCTCGAGCCCCGATCCGTTTGCAGATCGATCTGCTCGGTGAGCAGACAGGACTCGAGCTCGTCTATCTTCGGCGACAGAGGTTCCGATTTCAGCACGATCTGCATCTGATCGTTAATGTCGTCTAAGAGATCGATAATGGGCAGCTCGTGGTGGTGGTGGCCCTGCACCGTCTCGCACTGACTAGTCGCTGTGCTTTGGCTCGATTGGCCGGTTTGCCGTTGACCGTCTCCGTTGATAGCGGACTGCCAACCCCCGTCCTCCTCGGCGACCTCCCGGTCTGCAACCAAAGAGGAGGGGGCTGAGTCCAACCGAGTTTTCACGCCGGATTAATTTACACGTCTGTCCTGAATATATCGTTGCGTGACGTCGTCGTCGCGCGAGGACGCGCGGGATGGTGGTCCGAGAACAACGGAAAAAGGACGACTTTCCAGTCGAAATTAAGAGAGAAACGAGCGCTAAACGGATACGGATGTTGTCGATCGTTCGCGACGTTAAAGGAAACGGACGGAGAGGCGGGAGGGTGAGAAAGAGAGAGGGAGAAAGAGAGGGTGAGACAGACAGCAAAGGACGGGAGAGGTATATCGGGTGGTGAAGAAGGAGGGTTGAAAGGTGGGCTAGGGGAAACGAAGGTAGGGCGAGTGGTACATTCATCGTCTCATAAAAGCCAGTATAACGTCCGCGAGGATGAGATGTCGATACAAAAGCGGAGAGAGCGGCATTCGTAACAGGAGCAAGAGCAAGAGCAAGAGCAGCAACATAACGGCTTCTGCTTCTTCTTTGCGGGATTTTACCCAGCCGGTTACCCTAGCAACGGAACCCCCCACGACCGACGCCGCTCCTTCCTCCGTTTTTCCGTGGGTGCCGTCGAGAGTAGGGGATATATACCTAGGATGCGTATTATTCTTAATAACCCCCGTATGCCGTTGCGCTGTATTATGACTGATGTTGACTCTAAGCGCGGAGAGCCACGGCGATCGATAGCCCGCGACTACGAAACCGGGCTGAGAGAGAGACAGACAGAGAGAACGGGAGAAGAGAGAGAGCGAGAGAGACGGCAGGGCCAACGAAGGGGGCTGCGAACCGGGAGAGGATAGGGCCGACGGGGGAGAGAGAGAAAAATCTAAGTAGCTTCCGGATTGGTTACGCCAGTCTTACGAACTTTTCAAAGAGTTACGTGGACACTGGTGGTGGGGACCGGCGAAGGGGATTGAGAAACGAGGAAGACGGCCCTCCTCCCTTCGACCCAGGCCCTCTTTCCGACCATGCGGTTGCGCGTTTCTTCAAATCACTGCGATCAAACGATATGACTCTCCTCCACCGAATCATCCGATCGCACACCAGTCGCTCGTTCATTGCGAAAGATTCGTCCCCGCTGTTCCGTGCGTACGGAAACTACGCGACCGACTCATTTGTTGCGAGTCGATGCGCGGGGATTTCTCGCAACAAGCGACTCGCCAACCGCGGCCGTTCGTTTTATCAAACGAAAAGATGGATGCACGGAACAATCTTATCTTAGCTGCAATATGGCCCTGTAGATTCGCTCGTAATCTAACTTGAACTAATTCTAACGAGATTTAGAACCGGGGCTAACTTTCAACTGGCTCTAACTTGGATTTTGACTTAACGAGAATTTGAACTCCAACCGACGCAGACTGGAATTAGAACCGAGTAACATCGAAGGAGATGAGGAGCACCCGGCGAAAGATCAGTCCCTGTTCAAAATATACTGTTTCAACCAGACGAAGTTATACAGGGTTGAAACCGTCCTACCACCTAGTCTTGAGAATAGAGAAGTCTTGTTGCGGTTGCAATGCATCGGTGAAAAATTCATCAACAGAATGTATTACGCACGGTGATTATTTATCACCGTTTAAAGAGCAGTGCTTTGTGACCTCAAGACCAACTTGGTCGCACGATACGAAAGGCATGGGGACAGAAACGGATGACTCTCGTTTTCTCGTCAAATTTCGTTGCGGTGGCCTCTTCGGCTCGTCAGATTCGGTGTACGGCGTCGATCGAAAGCGATATCGATAAGAGTCGAGAGAGGAGAGAAAGAGAGGCGAATTTGTTGGGTCGCGCGCTGCTGGAGACCAGCGGCGTGCCTCGAAACTAAAGTGGCTCAATGAATTAAGCACCGAGTAGACCTTCACCTTGTCTCTTCGGTGTACGCCTCGATCGACGATTCGTCCGATACGTAAACAGGCTTTATCGATTTCCGATTGTCGAGCGAAAAATCGCAGATAAACGTCGTCCGGCCGCGAATAGTCGAGAAAGATAGTTGGTCGCGATAAACGGTCGATCGCGCATCGTTTTCACGGCTCTTACGTAATATCGAATTCGCAAAAGAGCGGCTCGAATCGATTCTAGGAATCGACTATGAGCCTCTGAAACCATATTCTCGATCCTCGCGGATCGAGGATCAGCTCCCCAGTATGGAAGATTCATAGGAAGGATCGTGTCATCGGTTTTGGAAAGCGTTGCAAAAAAAGAGAAAAAGGAAAAGAAAAAAGATCGAAACATGACAGCAATTGATATAGAGCGAAAGTGTAAACGCCCCTCTTTCTCTCTCTGTCTCTCTTTTATACCCCTCCATCGCTCTTTGCTGTTTCTCTCGCTCGCGCGCTCGCTCTCTCCGTCACACCCGCGCTCGCTGTTGCGCAGTTTTCGAAGTCACCTCAAGTTCATCATCGATAATAGCACAAGGCGAAAACAAGCAGCTAGACCTGGGCGTCCCCGATAAGTACATACTACAGATAAAAAATTCCATCGTCGGATTTGCCTCAGAAAGCGAACTTTCGTTTGGCCTTGGCAGGCGCCGAAAGTAAATTGCCAACGCGGATCGTTGGCTACCGAAATGAACGACAAGGAGAGAGTGAGAGAAAGAGAGTGGAGAGAGAAAGACCCGGAGGGAGGGGGTCGGTCGGAGAAAGGGGAAGGAGAGAGACACGACGTCAAAGAGAGCGAGGGGGAAAGAGAGAGAGAGAAAGAGAGAGAGATGAGTAAGTATCGAGCAAATAGACGCGTATGCAAGAAGGAGGACGTCACGTAAGCAAGAGACTTTTGCACACCATCATTGGAATCGCGAACGTCGACAGATGGCAGCATGAATTCCGCGATTCGCAAACAGCACATTGGCAAACGTTACGTAACCCGAAATTTTTTCCTCGATAGAAAAAAGAATGTTGCTCGTTTCCAAGGCGCTCGAAACAGGTTTATGGACTCGTTCTGTTCGTCCGGTCGCAAGGAAATTGACATTCACGGACGCGCAATAGGGTAGAAACTCGGTAGGGTGTCCCGCGAGTCGGGAAAGTGGATGGAGCTGGTCGCGCGAGGAATTCGCGGGTCGTTAAAAAGCCAGAGAAAAGTGAAATGAGGAAAAAAAACGGAGAAAGAACGGGCGGAGAAGAGGAACGCCGCTGGCTGGTTGGTTGGTCCGGCAACGGGAACGTCCCGTGAAATAAATATTTGCTCGATGCGCTGCAACGCGCCCTCTGATACAAAGAGACATAGGAGAAAGAGGATAAAGTGCTCGACGACGACTCCAGAGCCCGCTATTTTTACGCGGCCGGGTTTTACAACAGGTTACCGCGGATGCAGGCGTTCGCGGAAAAGAGCAGAAAACGAGAGGAAATGAAGGAAGAAAAAAAAAGAAGCACGAGGTCGAGGAAGAGAGGGTGGGAGGTAGGAAGGGATGGAAATGAGAGGAAAGGGAATGGAGAGGATCGTCGAGGCGAGGGACCCGCCGCTGCTCTAGCGGCTGTATCGGCTTTTTAAACAATTTTAGTTGGCGAGCGGGGAACGGGCTAAGAATATCTAGGCCCGGGGAAAGAATTTCTCCTCTCTTTTGCGATAATGACATCGAAACCGACGAGAAACGCGGGCATAGACGCGCGCGGAGCGAAAGGAGCAGAATGAATAGATTTAAAATTAGACCGCGATAAACGCATCTTTCTGCCGAGAGTTGTCCCGACTCTATGCGAAACTTCTCTACGGTACACATGCGCTCGTACGCGCGAACACACGCTCGATAAACTGGAAAGAATATACGCGGCGAGAAACGAACGGAGAACGCGGTCGAAGATCGTCGGGAAGCTCGCGTTGCCCTCGAACCGAAGAGAAAACGCCACGAAACGGAATTATTTTAATTTCAAATGTTGTGCGCGAAATTGACCGGTTTGGCGGGGAAAAGCAGCTCGGGTGCGAAAGGTTAACCTTAATCAATCGTATAATTTCCATTGTTTCGCGCGATCTAATAAAATTCCGCTCGCAGGGGGAGCGAAGAAGCGATCGGAACTTTCGAATCGACCTATCGAGCTTGCGACCGCGTTTCGATCGTTCGAGCGGGCGAACGTGGGCCAAAGGAAAATCGCAGGCTCGAAATTCGTCGATGAATTCGGCTAGAAACACGGCTAACGCCGCCGTATGCTCGCAGCTGCTGGACGAAATAAAAAGACCTACTCCCGGTGAAGAGAGTAGAAACGGAGAACGAACAAAGAAGCTCGCGCGTTTAAACGGTCGACAAGTGGTCGTACGTTGTACTTTCTATCTGTGACGATTGTTTTTTACGTAACACGCCGTTACGAATTGAAGACGATTAAGGAGAGCGCAGCGGGCGTGCGCGCGCGCGCGAGGGAGAGGGAGAGAGAGAGGGAGATAGAAGACCCAAGCTTCGACGCGATTCACCGCTATGCGAATAATAAAATTTCACTTTATCAGCCGCTCCACAGCGATAACGCGCCACATTCTACGCTGATCTACGAAATTTCTAGACCTTGCTCCTCTCTCTACCGATAGGCCGACGATAAGATCGACCACTACTGCTACACAACTATAGTTATCATGTTCGCGATATTCGGTCCAGAAACGCGACCGAATATCTCTTCGAATACATTCAATTAATCCCCCACATACGAATTGAAATTACGAATGCTGATAGACTCCGGGAGGAAATTATTTTTGCGAACGAGAGGGCAACTATCGAAACTGGAGTTTGACGTTCGAGACGTTGCCAAAAACGAATGATTGGCTGTGATTGCGATTAAAAAAAGAATGTCCGCCGCGATAGAGAAGCCAGGCGAGCAGCCAGGCCTTAGCGAGATAAAAGTGCGAAAAACAAACGCGAGCGAGAGCAAATGACCGATTAGAGAGGTGTGACCGGTAGAGAAAATTTTGCAGAAAATTTCGCAAACGATTCGCGCCACGATGCTTTTTAACAAACCGTCCACACAACAGTCTATTTTTGCGTCGAACGCGTCCTCTGCACGTTCGCTCCGTTTTGTTGTCTCGCAAACAAAGACAGAGAAACGGAGCGAGGCGAGAGAAAGAGAGACAAACATACTAACGGACGAACGGACAGACAGACAGACATACAGAGGGGGCGTTTAGGGGAGTAGATTTTTTTTTCCGAAAAGAGCAAAGTCGCGAAGAGAAAATACACGACGGGTTATGGCGCGGGTCGAACCAGTCGCGTATAATTTAATGTATCTAATGATTCGCAGTACGCCGCAGGAACGTGAGTGGCGTACCAAGGTCGTCGTATTTTTAGTTTGGCCAATGTTTAGTTGGCCACGTTCGTCGGAGATAGAGGGACCTTGAATTTCGCGGATAACATCTGCGGCCTTATCGGCGGCCCCTGATAACTTTTTCAGTACTAACCTAGTATAAGCCAGACGTTCAAATATTAATCGAGAAGACGCTGAGGCCGCACCTGAATTTACTTAACGACGATGTCAGGAGGCATTTATTAAAAACCCCTCGTCGTTCACCAGAAAACAAATGTTCGTACCGAATTTTCGCCTCGAACTTGGTCACGATTCCTCCCGAACTTTACGCCCGTTGTCGAACATCTGAAAACGACGTTCACTCGTTCTTCTACCCGATGAAAGAAAATATCATGAGCTCCACCTGCCTAGCTTACCGATTCTATCTGAAACGTTGTGAACCGTGTTCAGCCATTCCTACCACACGAACGAAACGGAAAGAACGGACCGTTCGCTGAAGCGAGCGAAAAAATTGGCAATAAGTCGTGGCGATACGGAGAAATAACGCGTTACCATATGGTACCCGCGTCAGGGTCAAATGTCGCTCGAAAAGAAAAGTGACGAGTGACTAAACTTGCTCGACCTATCACATCCTCTTTCGTAATTGGGAACGCGAGTGTAAGCTGCAAAAGTGTCTCGTTACGAGTCGCACGATTACTTCATTTATGCAATCTATGGTGTAAACTGTAAGCTTTCAGATTAATTAGACACTTTGGTAATATTGTTGTCTGTAAAATATACATACAATAAAAATAAAGAAACGTGCGTATATACACCGCTGGCGTGTATACGTGCGCAGAGAGATATCTTTGTAGAGATGTATATTCGTAAATATAAAAAGTATAAGCAATGTCATAATGCTGTCGTATCGGCGATATCACGGCGTGTATTCCGTTACCAAACGTTAATGGGGACGACAACACTGATACAAAACTTAACGATCAATTGGACAATACGAGCACGGCACGTATATATGTACATACATATCTGTACGTGTATATATACATATATATGTACGTATGTATAAAATAACGTCAACGGTGATCGTCGATAAACGACGCTTCACGCGACTCACGAAACTCAAAGCGTTGATAATCGTGAATTATTTCGGTAAACATTACCGAAGAATGTCAAGGTGTACACAAAGAGAACAGTCTGTCGCTGCATCGTTACTTTTTCAACTTCTTCTTAGAAATTTTTACAATTTTCCCATTCGGTTGGTTTCTTTTTTTCTTGTTTCTTTTTGAATTTAGAATATCGCGGTTTCGAGATCATCGCGGATTTAGGCGAGCATTTTGTACAGCGATGCCAAATTGGTGATACTTTTTCGACGTTTCGAGCCAATTGGAATGATCGACCGCGAATTCAACGGCTCGGGCGAATGCATCTGCTGGTTCAATCAACGACTCGATGACGAATCAGGTGTATGTAGGTTTCGATTCGAAAAGAGATTTAGAAAGAAGGATAGGCTATTCAGCAGATGAATTCGTTCTAAGGTCGTGAATTCGCTGAAATTCGCGGTTATGACATCGATGAGATGCGAATGCGGGCGAATCGTAAATGGTATACCATATAAAGGAATGATGATATCGATGATTTTGTACGGCATGCCAATTAGAAGAAGTTTTAATCGTCCAAGCAGACAGTAGTGCTCTTTCACCGCAACCAAATAAGAAAAAATAAAGGAATTTTCATTCTTGTAGTTCGTGATTTGGTTAGTTCGATATAACTGCACAAAGTCTTTAGTTACTTTTTATTAGAGCGAACCGCAGACAATTGCGGCCACGATGTATCGACTGTCGGTGGAAAATAAATGGAACCAGCGTAAAAGTGCCATTGGAAAAATCAAAAGAACGCAAAGGACCGTGCGACGTCTCCCGTACGAAGAACAATTCATTTTTGCACGACGATCGATCTGTCGCGATAGAAACGGAGGTGTAGGGGAGTCAGTGCAACGATCGAGCATCGTTCCAATGATTTTACCAGGCAGAAAGAGCTAATGGAAAATATTCTTACCTTGCGAAGTTCCTGCCAAGTCCGGTGGTTGCAACCCGTGGCCCAATCCTGGAAATTTCACTATCGTCACACGTAGCAACGAACGTTCTACCATTGCAGAGATGGGAACAATGGCCTGTACGCAACATCGCAATTACGAGAGAATCTTCTACAATCATCTATATCCTACCTCCCTATAAATTCTAACCCCTGAGAGAAATCACAAATGATAAACTAGCACTTACAAGCTAACCTGATTGCCTCTAAAAGAAAAACCGAATGGAACTGAAAGAGGAAGCTGTGGTAGGTGTGGAAAGAAAGCTTCATACTATTACTTTTTTCTGCGGCATATGTACAAGATGTATCTAAAGCAGTGTCCAAAAATTTACAAATATATTCCACATTTGAAAGCTAAGAAAATATCCTAAAGTATCCTAAAATATCCACGCATGGGTCCACGATCAGCCTTTAAATGGATGTACTTTTGATACTGCACATACACAAATTGCATGACACTTCTTTAGATACGTTCTATGATCTCTTCATAGGTCATCGCGGCGCTCGGATCGTAAAGTGTCTTTCGAGCATCAGTGCAAAGGAGAAACCGGAAACGATCAAAATTGGTCAATGCGTACAGGCCCATAGGCGATCGGATCGCCGCGCACGTACCTGGCAGCGGTGTGTGCTCGGTGGCGAGTGCCGCCATACTGAAGTTAAAGCTTCCAGGCGTGGGCGGGAAGATTTTCGTGTCGGACAAAAAATTCGGGGTGGACGTGTGCTCTGATTCTGCTTCGTGCTCGTTGCTGCTCGCGGAGGCCGGAGGTCGATCGGAGGCCGCTGCCCCGGAATCCGAGGAGTCCTCGTTGTTGCCGCCGTTACCGCTGTTACCACCTGTCAGTTCGAGCGGCTCGCACTTGATGTTGTCTTCCAGGGGGCTGTTCTCCTCATGTACACCGTTACCCTCGACCTTGCTCGACAGATGGTTGTTTTTCACCATGGAGAAGTCGGTGGGCGTCGCGTCGTTGTTGTTCAACGGCGGCGACTGCCCCCTCGGCTTCTTCCCCGACTCCTCGTAAGGATCCGGCGTTCTTCTTTCGTTCCTGCGTATCTGTGCTCTGCGTAGCAATTGCTGCACGGTGGTCGGGGTCGGGGTCACTGGCGTCGGCGGGGAACCACCCCTTGGAAAACTCTCGTCCGATTTCTCGTGGAAAGGAAGATGATTGCCACCCGTTGCCAACGCGCGCACATGGGACAGCTGCAACCCATTCGAACAGATCCTCGGTGAACGATATCGGGAACAGGGATAAATCGAGGCGGTGTCGATCGGGGCGATGCTGTGCATGAACCAAGCTTTTCTTTCAGGATTTCAAGGTGGCTCTTTGCGATAGAACGTTCTTCCCGCGGATCGCTTTTGCCATGACGGCGTGACAAACAATTTGGGGAAACGTATCACGCACGGTAAAGAGAAGAAGAAGAAGAAGAAGGGATTTTTCGCATCCTAACGCGTCTTCAGGATTCGAGATCCAGGAGGCTGGGTACGTTCGACCGACAGTAACATTTCAAAGGATTACGACTGCTCGACTTCTGGCTGTAACATGGCCGGTTATCTTTGTTTGCTTGACCTATGACAATTATGGATTGGAATCAAGATGGATACACATTGTGCAGCGAGATAAGACGCTCTTTAGTTAAAAGTCACGTCTCTATCAGAGATAACATGCAAAGCATAATCAATTTCCCTGGCACGATATTACATATGGCCGATCGGTCGTATATTCGGGGAACACGATGTGGAGGAAACGCGATTACACGAGTAACGAATGGGTGAAGAGAGAGAAGGAGACAGAGAAAAAGAGGGAGCTTACCTCGTCCCTGTCTGTTTGATCTGCCTGTTGCGTAAGCCCCGATACCCTGAGGACTTCGGCAGTCTTCAAAAAACTGCTAAGGGAACGTTGATGCACGTTCACTTCCCCGTGATAGATGAACTCCACCAGAGCGTGCAAGTCGCTGAACGCTACGTCCTGAAGTACTATCACCGGGTGTTTACACGGTGTGCTCTGCAAAAGGGGAGGCAGGGAAGAAAAGAAGAGACATTTTCTCGCATTAGTTAAACATTGACGTTCCACTCGATGATATCGTTGAGATAAGAGGCGGGGGTGAGGCGGACCGAGAAGGGGAGCTCGAGAGAAAAAAAAATAGAGAAAGAGAGAAAAAGAGCGAAGGGTGAAAACGGAGCGCGTCGTATCTTACCTTGAGCAATTCTCTAAAGTAGGGACTGCAAGCTGAGAGTACGACGCGGTGAGCTTTGAGGCTTTTGCCATCGCAGGCCAGTGTGACGTCGACAAAGTCTTCATCGTCCCTCAAGTTCTCAAACGCCGACGTTATACTGCTTTGGTAATTGTTCCATCGCAGACAAAAGTGTTGCGTATCTACCATCGTTATATCTATTCACCTATAATCAGAAATAATGTGTGCTATTTAAACCGGCGGAAACACCAGACACATGCACTCGTACGTACACGCACGCACACGCACGCACGCACACGCACGCACGCACACACACTTATCTTATCGCCTAATAAAATATGTTTAGCCTCGAGTGAATCAAGAAACGGTTTTAATAGAGAGAGTCGGCGAAACGAGAAGAATCGGTTCGATTCGCTGGCACGAGCGAGCACCGGGCGACCACCGACATCGGAAAGCCGAAAATTTCGTCTAGTTGCACGATAAATCCTCGATAAGCCCGCGAAACCGATAATATTTCGATAACCGTTGTTTCGACACGAAAAAAATACACTGTTGCAACACGACGTGCAGCGACTATTTTTGCGACAGCGCCCCAAAATATATTACATACATGCGAGAGAAACGATACGCGACGTGCCCGACGAGCGCCGAAGCAAGGATTATATAATGCACGGAATGATATTTAACCAGCGTGTTTACCATAGGTGTGGCATTAGAACAGATGTTAATTACCTTACACTCTCGGAGCCACGAAAACTTATATAACTCGCGAATCGAATACGCAGATTTGGCTAATGGGGACAAAGTGGACCGAGGATGTACGCGCGGCGGGCACGCGTTTCCATTAATTCCGTTGGAACAACGAAAATCCGGGGGCCTGGACGGTAGTCCTTTCCTCGCGAAACGACACTCTCGTATTTCGACGCGTCATGTCATCGGGAAAAAACACTGGGCCGCGGGAGAACGTCGGAGCGGATCTCTCTCGCGCACAGAACTCGCGAAACCGATGATGGGGTTGCACTGGAGAACCGTACGAATTAAAATCGGCCGGATGACGTCGCGACCAACAACGAACGAGCAGAAATAATGAAGAGAGAGTGCATGGCGTAAAAATAGAAGCCAAGGATTACACTACTTTTCTGTTTCTTTCGTTTCTTTTTTATTTGCACCATACGAGAAAATTAGGTCGGCAGGCTGGAGCGAAGCCAGAACACACGATTAAATAATTCTCTCCGCCACTTATAAAAGCGCAAGCATTAAATGTATGCTGATAGTGTTATCTTAGCAAAATGATAAAAAAAAAGATCTTAAAACAAATTTACAGTGCTCGTCAGTGGCGTCGAATGTGGTGGTGTGCCATGACAAAAGCGTCGATATAGAACGGAATTAATGATCGTCGATTGTTGCTCTTTTCTCTTTGCCTCTTTTTTCTTCTACTACACACGTACGTGCGAACCAAGTAACGCGTTACTGTGAGAGATAAGGAGGAAGAGCCACGGATACCGCATACTATTTTATAACGTTTCCGTTGATAATCGTATCGCTGATTCGTAAGGTATTTTTACGCTGGTCTGGCCCTCTCGAAGAAAATGACGATCGGAGGTTCGCGGAGCTGGAGATGATGAGACGACGCCAAATTCGCCGGTGTAACGTATTTTGAATATGATCCACGATTATCGTGGTACGGCAAGAGAGAGGCGAGGCGAATATTTTTTCGATACTCGTTTATCGCGCGCGCGGGACGCGCCACGATTCGGAAACTGTTTTCAGACTTTTTTAAGTTCGCTATCGCGGCACTGGCTAAATTTATGTGTGACGAATTCGCGATAAGTTTCGCAGTCTCGTGAAAATCCTCGGCAACCGGGCGGGGACTGTAGAATATTCGTCGAAGCTCGTCCTCGGAGCGTGACAGGAGGACCGCAACAGTGTGGCACGACTGACGTTCGTCTTTTGTCCATCCGGCAGAAAACGACGCTAAATATACTTGTCCATTTCACTGATATGACGCGAGACTCGAAAAAACATGTGCAACGCGAAGAATTTTTCTCGCGTCAGAAACGTGCACGCTTTTCGAAATGAGAGACAGCCGGATAGAAAAGGAGAAAGAGAGTGAGAGAGATCGGTGATCGGTATACGATACCTTTTTCCCTGCGATCGCGGCTAAAACGGCTGTTATGTGTTCGTTCGTTCGTTCGTATGTTTGTTTGTTTGTTAATTCTCTAAGGCACATTCACCACCACACACTGTACGGAGAGGAGGGATCACAGTTCGAAAAATGCGGCTGCGTTATCGCGAAAGCACACCTATCACTCGTCATGCCGCGTACGCTAATGACCGTAACAATGAACCGAATTGTAACTGGTCTGCGTTTTATCTCCACAACGCCACCTCGCAAAAAAGTGCGCACTTCACAAAAAGTCGCCTACACTCGGCCAGTAGTTGTGCTGCTGCTTCGTGCCGGAAACTCATTCTCGAGTCGGTCGATTACGGTTCGATCCTCTGCTGCACGGAGAATCTGCGTGCGGGATTGACCACGATATATCGATCGATATCGAGACGAGAGGGAGGGTTCGGGTGACGAAACGCGGTCACGTTGACGGGACGGACAGTCACGAATGATCCAGGAACGCGATCTGCCCGCGAAAGGAAGATCGTACAGGAAGGAAGAAAGGAAACGCGAGAAGTGTCGACGCGGGGTTGGAAAAAACGTCGAGATAACGAGAGCGCGTCGTATCTTCGGGATTCGTTGACGCTGATCGGGAAGGATCACATGTCAACGAGGCGCCACGAGAGCGACGAACGACGAAGACAGGAAAACGGTGGAACACGAGTCGCGAAGGACGAGGATCACGATGACGATCACGATGACGATCACGATGACGATGACGATGACGAAGACGATGGCGGTGAAGATGACGGTGACGGTGACGATGACGATGACGACGAGGAGTAGTAAGAGGAAGAGGTGGAAACGCAAGGATCGTCTCGGAAGAAGCACGTTGCAGCACCAGACGACCGGTGGCCTCTTTCTCCGTCACATACCGTGCGAACTAACCCCCGAAACGTCACGTCACGACTGTGCAGCTGTGTGCCGGCGTCGCCGTCGACGCGGGCGTACGACGAGGCCGCACGAAAACGTACGAAAAGCCGGCGATCGCCGGTAGCGACGAACGAGAACGACCGACAGGAGCGAGAAAGAGGTATCGGAGAAAGACACTGCGAGTGAGAGAAAGAGAGTGAGAGATATATATATATATATATATATAGACACGTACACGACACTTACACGAACGAACGAGCGGACGGTGCCGAGAGGGAGGAAGAGGCGGGAGAGAAAAAAGAAGGAGAGCAGGACGGAGAAAGAGCAGAGAATCGAGAGGGAAGGGAGGAGGGATTTTTGTTCTGAGATTCGAAAGGGTTGAACGTTTCGATCAAAAGGGTGGTAACGACGTTTACCTTTGCGACACCTGTCAGACGCGTCGCTCGCTCGCTCGCACGTGCGTTCCGTAGCTCGTGTCAGTCTCCTCTCACAATCAGAAGCGCATCGTTTCGAAGCGCAGGCTTTTTCACGTGCTCTCCTCCCTCGCAGACAAAAATCGGGAAGTACGGTGGAAACGCGAACCGTCGAGCGAAGGCCCGTTGTTATCGCGATGAAACGGATATTCGCACGGTGACGACGGCGACACTGGTGCGTAGCTTGCCTAAAAAGCGGCCCGGTCTCTTTTTTGCCGTGCGCGCTAGACACACATACACATACACACACACATGCACACACGCGCGCGCGCACACACAGTTGGGCGCGCGTTCGATCCGCGCGAGGAGAGAAGAGGGTTGCCGCGCGCGCGGCGTGGCGCGGAGCAACGCGCGAGCGGATAGGCCCCGAGACACGAGGGGTCGCCGATACAACGCCCAACCCACCGCAGATCAGAGAAACAAACGAAAGAAAGAAGGAAGGAAGACAGCTTTCTAATCCGTCATCCGTTTCGTTGGTGGATGGTTCGGTTTCGCGGGAAATACGAAATCGAGACGCGATGTCCAGCGCGGGAGTTTGGAAGCGGCTGTGTGTCACGCACACGTCCCACCTACCCACGTGTTTCTCCGCGAGCAGCCACCGTGACGCAAATCGCCGCGCGCTCCACTCCGGAATGCGAATGTTCTCTTTCTCTCCCTGTCTCTCCCTCTCCCTCTTTCTCTCTGCTCCACTCGCCGGACACAACCACCGCACAACTGCCGATCGGCTGGCTTACACACTGTTGGAGAAAACAAAGTCACTGTCACGGCGGCGCAACACGTTCTCCCGGTGGCTTCACCGAGTACACGGAACGGCCTCTGGCCAAGGGTGGACACAGAGAGACGAGGAAAGAAAGAAAAGAAAAAAAGAGAAGACAGGTGCGTGAACGGCGGTAACGTGTACCGTGTCGTGTCACGTCACGGCGAGACCAAGAAACGGCGAGAATACGCGGCGGGCTGCAGCTCCCGAGCCTGGTTAGGACTAGCACGCGGGGGGGAACGGCGCCCGCCGGCCGCCGCCGTTATTCTTTATCGGAGCATGAGACATCTGTCGTAATAAGTGCGGACTAAAAAATAGTGCGTACGCAGAGAGAGAGAGAGACCGACGCAGAAGGCAAGCGGAGAGAGCAACGGAGAAAAGAGTGAGCCGGATGGTGGGGAGCTTTATGCCTGTGGCCGCATCGGCCGTTCCACCCCTTTCACCCCGCTCTCACCCTGCCAAGCCCATCTCTTTTCTCCTCTCCTCTCTCTTCACTCTTTTCTCTTCTCTCTCTCTCTCTCTCTCTTTCTTTCTTTCTCTCGCCTCAGCAACCCTCCCGCTCGCGCTCGCGTACGGGCCCACCCCACTTCGCCGGTTAGCCCGCGAGACGAAAATGCGCAAAGCTAACGACTTCCAATTAAAAGTGCTGGAGCCGGAATTTTAAAGACGCCAGCGGTCGGACTATCGCGGATAGACTCGGTATCCGGTTCGCACTCGCTGCGATTACACGCAATTTCGGCAACCGAGAGACTCAGATAACGTATCCTTTCCTCGAAGATTCTTTGCTTCCTCCGCTTTCTTTGCTCGATTCTTTTCTGTTTCAACTAGGCTCGATCTCCGCGAATCTCGTTCGATTCCCACGACCGTTCTGCTTAATTTTAACCAGCCACCTCAACGTCTCCCTTTCTCACCCTCTCTCTTTTTATCCTTCGGTCGTCTAGCCATCCATCTATTCGGCCTGTCTCGCGATCCCTTCTGCCATCCTGCTCCTGCTAAGCTCGCGCCCGCAGCTACTACCCCCTCCGTCGGCGACCCCACTCGATTCGCCCCTCAAAAAATCATTACGCCCTTCCGCGGGCTGCGCATGAACGCGGTTTTAATTCGCTACTAGAAAAGTAAAATGTAAACGCCGCTGGATGAGGGGAGGACGGGAGGGCGCGGAGGGTCGAAACGGGAGAGTCGGTGCGGGCTTAGGAAGGGCGGAAAGGGCGGAAAGGGAGGAGGGGCAGAGAAACAGGGACAGAGAGAAAAAGGAGGAGAGCAGGAGAGAAAGAGAAAGAGAAACAGAAAGAGAGAGGACGCGAGGGAAAAAGCAAGCTAGACAGTGGCGTGTCTCTCCGAGAGAGAGAAAGAGAGAGAGAAACGAAGTTTCGCGGACGTAGTCGAGGATGAGACGAACGAGGACGAGGAACGCGACGACTGCGAGAGCGCGACGTAGGACAGATCCTTTTTCCACCGACGCGACAGGAAGAGGAGGACCAGGAGGTGAGAGGAAGAGAAAGGGAGAAAGAGAGAGAGAGAGAGTGAGTCGGAGGTGTAGCCGGGAGAGAGGAGGATACGCTCCCCTACTTCTCTAGGGGTTCCATTGTAATATTTATTGATTGGATTCCTAGGAGCCAAAGCTCTGAGGGCTGTGGCACCTATGCTTCAACTAGATCGCCTAGAAATGTTTCGGGCCCGTTTTCAGCTATCCCTCGCCGATGCTGCGTTTTCTTCGTCGAAGCGTGCCGCGACGCGGAGAGAGAAAGAGAAAGAGAGCGAGTGCAGCGTTCCATTGACCTTGGTCGAATAATTTACGGTAAATAGCCGTGAGAGCGAGATGCGGGGTGCGAAATAAATTCCACGTGGAAATACCTGTGATCGTTGCTTCCTCGGAAATGAAAAACAGAAAAAAAACATCGAAAGCGCATCGACGGTAATCCTTTTAGCGGGGAATTAATTCGTCGGTGAAATATTTTTAACCAAAACGTTTATCGCGACGAACGGAACAGCGGTTGAAAAAAAAAATCGACCGTTTCGATGAATCACGACCTCGCAGTCTATTTTCCCTACCGTTCGAGCAGCTTCGCTGCGCAAAACCGTAATTGCCAGCCATTTTCTCTCTCTCTCTCCTTCTCTTTTTTTTTTAAAGACCAATTGAACGAAGCCGACCGGCGATCAAACGATCTAGAAAGAGATCCCTTAACTGCGTCGTCGCTATTCTCATTCAACGGTGCGCCATTGAGACCGAAACGGTGCGACGCCTTGTTCGCATCCCCACCTCGTCTATCTATCGGTGGACGATACATTCAACGAACGATATTTCCTATGGAATACGCCACCGGGCGTCTATGAGTCAGTTGCCCTTGAACGTTGCATATTCAGGATGCCGCGCGTCGCTTCTCCTACACCTCCGCGTTTGCTGAATCGAGGCTACGACTGAAAAATTAATCGACAGCCTGCGGATGCGAACCGCCCGAACGACGCGTCGCCGCAACGATTGCGAATCGTCGACACACGCTCAGCGGTTCACGCTGATCTCGCGACACACAGAATATTCAATCTTCCGAAAAGTATGTCTTTTTGTTCGGCGAACGTGAGGATAATTCGCGCGACGAGGCTTGAAAACACATGCAGGAAAAATACAGATGTTTCGAGCCGGCCAGGGTTTCGCGGCTACACCTGCGTCAGATTCGATCGCGCGATACCCCTGGATCCGCAGGTGTGTCGCAATTTCGCAGCGGTTTCTAAGACGAGAAAATTTTCCCCGGGGGCGATCGATGAAATCGCGGCATTATTCATGCCGGCCCCTTTCTCCTTTTCCGTCGGTCTAGAAATACGGGAGGACAATATTTTCGATAATTGGGTCGAAAGCGGAGCGCACAACCCGACGCGATCGAACCGCTACGTTCGACTTTTGATTGGTTTTTCCCGATTCGAGAACCGGTATACGCATCACCTGGTCGATGTGTACCGCTGTTCCGGAGTTCAAGGCTACCTATCGCGGAACACTGGACCAAGAAATTCCTACCCCGTAACCGCCCCTACCTTCCCACCTTTTCTTCCCTGCTCGCACGCATTACCGACTCTCCCCACCAACCTACGTCATACGTTTACTCCACCATCGACCATCCCTCTCTCTCTCTTTCTTTCCCTCGCCCCGCACCCTTGGCGATTAAGTAACGAGCTCTACGAAATCATCATGAGGCCGTCTACGAGCCGCCGACAGAATATTCCTGAACAAAGAGAAAATGATCGGGGCGACCTTCGGGAATCGAACGTTTCAATCCGTATCACGTGCTTCGAGGAGGCTTCCAAAGAATCTGGTCTTTTGTTCTTTCACGGTGGAAGAAAGCAGAGAAGCTCGAGCCGCTTGGTTTCGCCTTTTAAACGAACCTCTTTGACCATGAGGACTGCTAGACGGTTGATCGACGCGGTCGGTGATCGGACATCGATGCAAGAAAAATCGTCCGCCGGTGCTCGCGGTGCCAGGTACAGATGCGAAGGCGGAGAGGGTAAAGGGTGAAAAGCAAGCGTTTTCGGCAGTTTTGAGCCCCGGCGTGTTCATTAACGAGCGCGCACCTGCCAGTTAACGGCCCGCCGTATGAATTCGTCCCAATAGACGGAGGAACTGCAGCGATAAAGAATATCATCCTCTTTAGACACGACCGTACACGCGTCCTAAATGCATTCTACACACGCGACCCGACTTTCGTGTGTGGGGGGGTATGCGGGGTCTGCATCGTATACGTGCCCCCCCCCCCCCCCCCCCCCGTTCCCCCCTCCTCCCTCATCCCTCGACAACGCGCGTTTCGTTCGAACCGGTACCCTTTCCCTCCCTCCCGGCTGCATTCGCAAACATTTGGTGGCCGTTGACCTCGAACGGACTAATCCGCCGACAGCCAAACAAGCAATTATTTCTTTTCATCGGTTCGCAGCAGCGGCCACCGATACACCGTGAAACGTGGGAATGCGTTGGGTTCGGAACTACCGTCTCACTCGCGTCAGGTGAGAATCTCTGGCTTGATTTCCTGCGACCCGACGAATCTCAAGACTGGAACACGTCCTGGATTCGGTCGACGGAATCGAATGGGGCCTGCTCTCGTGAAATCGACTCGAACGAGCCGCCCGTATCGTTGACGGATCGAGGGCGTTGATCGAGACGTTGCCGTTCGGCAACGCACGGGTGCTGCTTCGAATCGATTAATTAGCTTTTGATTTTCACCAAAACAAATCGCTGTGTACGATCGATTCCTAATTGGCGACGAAAAGTTGCAGATAGATTTGCGGAGGAGGACGCAGAGTCGCGGGAGTTCCAGAGCGACGTTCTGGTCTGCCTAGTAATAGGCGCGCGCTACTTGCACCGCGGCCTAGTCGCGTCTATTCCGATACGGTCCTCTTCCACTGCAACTACGGTTAACTAGCGCTGCACTTGCACTACTGCAGAGCCGGTGCACGACGACACGTTTCTACTGCGTGTCCGACCACATAGAAAACTGCCGCGTATCTACTTGCTTGTTAGCTGCGCGACGATTCGCTTCGGAATTTATTTTCAATGCACGCTCGCGTCCGTAAAGTTTAAAAAGATCCCGTACAAACGGCCATTGGGAAACAGGTTTCTGATGGACGAACTGGCCCGATTCCCGTGACCTTTCCGTACGGAGGGATAGACGGTTAATCGGGAAAAATTGGTGCTGGAACCGTGTTACTTTTACCGAGAGCGACGACCCAGTTTTCCCCAACGGTGGCGATTAATCGAGACACGACGAATATTCTTGTCGCCGCTTTAAAAATACTGAAAATGGGTCAGCGACTGTATTTTTAATTGTGCCGCGGCAGACGGCCGCGCAGACGAGATGCATCCGTGCGAAGTCGAATCGGTTCTCTGCGGGGAAAAAAAACACTGGATCGGTTGCAACGGAATCCCGGAAGCGTCCGGAGAGGGTCGAACGGTCGCGTGGTTCTTGCACCTTCCACGGGCACCGTTATTCTTCGAGGCGTCGCCCATTGAAACGAGGCGACGGTTTTTCTGCGGCCGATCTCTAAATGGCCGCCCGGCGAAACGCAGACGGACATTCATTTTTTTCATCATGTCGCGCTCGTGGGTGCACGCATGTGCACACATGTGCGCGTACGACACACGACGAAACAAAGAGGCAACGACAGAACCGCTCGCATAAATACCCGAGACGACCGGCCTATACCCTCGTCGGTGTAACTTCGACCGATTTCTTTTCGAAATCGTAGCGAGTTTCTTAATACATAGAAAATACCGTTTTTACAGAATCGGTGGGCGACGCATCGAATGTAATTTTAAGTGCGCGTTCGAACTATTCTGCATTTGGCAGTTTCCATTGCAGCGACGAACGCGTTAAATATATTTATGACAGGAAATTCGAGATACATATATCGCGTAAAAGAAACTTTCCTCTACATCGCGCGACAAAGAATAGCATTTGACCTTCTTAGGAAAACGGCGTTTCTGAAAACGAATGCTCCGTTACTTTATTCATACGGTGGTAAAACGAGAATGGCATCGACAATCTAAATATATATTTGCAATCACCCGACGCCGTTTCCATTAAAAATATTTCGGCAAATACAAAAGGACGCATCTCTGAGGAAAGACTGCAAGCAGTGACAAACAATTCATGCGAAATATTCAAATATCTACAGATTCTCCTGTGTCAGATTGTATACGATGATACTGATTATTGCAACTAATTATCCTGTAAACCGAAATAAATGAAGTTCGCGTGGACGATGCGCAGCGGTCAGCTGTGTGCGTCGCAGCTGCGAAATTATAAGGAATGCGATCCGCTCGTCCATTGTTTCCCTCTAATTCGGCGGTGGGTTACGATACGCGCGATGGATACTGTTAGCTTAACGATATGCGCTAATTAATCGGGATTCCATGCGACATCCGGCCGCCTTTACGCGGAAAGAATTTCGACTTGACCGGCCGATGATTCGCGTCAGCCTTGGTTTTTGCCAAACTTTTCCGTGACGTTTGCATTCTCTCTGTTTCTCCTTCCTTCTTTTTTTCTTTTTTTAACGCGATTCGAGACATCTATTTAATCGCCGAGAGGACTAGAGTCCAGGCATTAACATTTCGGCGATTTGAAATTCAAGTTTTCATCGTCCTTGGACGGGCCAGCGTCTGATCGTGAAAGCTCGAATGCGGCTTCGTCGTTCGACGATCGGCGTCGCTCTTTTCTTCCCTGATCGTTCGTTTCGACGGTGTTAAAGTTCGTTCACGGTGTGCCGGATCAACGCGTACATACATTTAAATGCATGTATATTCGCCAGCGTCTCGCCAGTGCTTCTCATAATGGCCAGTGTTTCTCTGTAATGCACGCGCTACGAGACCGGACGGAGACCCGTGATGAATTTCAATGAGCCGCCACGCGAAATGCATATTTGCCTAGCGGCCGAACGCGACCGCGACAACCGACACGATCGATTTCGAGATCGATCGAAGACGAATTTGGCGATTTTATTTATCATCAAGCAGCTGAAACCGTTTCATAACTTAAGTACGATGCTAAGTGCAATTTAATTAGATGCAAGGTGTTGAAGAAATGCGCAGTGCCCAGGGTACATGGTTTTCTGTATTTTCTGAACAATTCTTTCAACGCATAAACGTGTCTCGAGTGTTTTTGAAAGGAATTCGGTACGTTGTATTCGTACGATGAAGCGTCCAAAGTGTCAGGGCTTCGGGTCTCGAGACAAAGTTGTCGAACAATAGTGTTAATTGTTGCGCTCGCTCGTTGTGCAAGTCAAGGTTGCGCGCATGAATTGCGAATAATTCGCGAAACGAATTCGATCGAGTCTCGGCGACGATCGTAAATCGCGTGGCAAAGGCCGGCGTTAAATCTTCGTGGAGGTTACTCTAGCATCCGGTTCGCCTAAATAACGCATTCAAGCCGGGGTCTAATTTCAGAGATAACGCGAGCGTCGCGTAATCTAGTTACTAGGCGTCTAATCTAATCGGTCGATTCGGATTATGCGCATGCACATACCTGCGCGCGGACGTTGGTGTGCGTGCGGCCACTATCGAATCGACAAAAAGAACAAAAAATTTCGAGCAACGCGACAGCATGACTGGACGAACGCACGCCGCCGCCCCGTCGCTCATTAAATTTAATTAGATCCCTCTTTTTATTTTTACAAACGATTCCGAAGTGGGTCGATCTCGTGAACGCGCCCGCCTCGCCTCGCTGCGCCGCTGCGAATTCCTTGCGCGACTAATTACAAAATTTCTTTTTCGACACCGCGAAAGTATTTCCTTATCACGGCGACGATTGTTTCGCGGCGGCTTATCGGAGAGTGAAAATCGTGCTTCGATACGATCGGAGTCGCTATCTGAGCGTTCGCGATTCGTTCGATGGCGTCGCGAAACGCGACGTCACACGCGACCGCTTTTTCTTCGGCTTCCTGCATCGTAACATCGACCGTGTAACTGTTCGATTATCTGCTATTTCGGAGACGGAGATCGACTCGATCTTCGACGAAGTCCATCCTATTTCGTAAACCTTACAGCACGCTGGCGAGTATCTTATCCGTTAGACAAAGTCTTGGCTGATCTATCAGCCAGGCAGATCTTTCGAAGGCTACTCGGTTAAGGGTGTAAATAGCGGGGGAGACCGAGTTGTTACGGCGACGAGAAAACGCGGAAGACCCTGTCGAGGCACGGGAAGCGGTGGCGGAGACGGAGAAGAGAAAGGGAGAAATAACGGGTGCGAGAAGCGGTGCCCTCCATCGGTTGGTTCAAGGAGAGCTAACCGTTATCGAGGATATACCCTTTCCAGGTGCAGGTGCAACGGATCGACTGGAAATTCAACGATCTTCCGAACATTCGATCGTCTGTTTCAGCGAAAACTGCACAGAATCGTCGGACGCTCGAAGAAAGAAGAAAGTATTTTTGGGTAGAGCGACCGATATCGCGAACGGCTTCGATCGGCCGGGAGGATTTGGGTCCCGGTGCTAAATGCTATCCTGACGTAAAGCGAAAACGAGGCCAATTGCAAATTACCGGGGCAAGTAGAAAATATCAGGCGACAGATATTTTGCAACGGCGGGTTACTTTCTCGATGTGTTATTGTTTTACGAATGCACAGCTATGCGAGAATGGGACGGTGGTGGTGGATCGACGAATCGAATCGACACCAAAAGTGTGTCGTTAGATCGGCAAAAATAAACTGTTGGAAGAAGCGGGAAACGACGTTTCGAAACGGCACTAGAGTCGGTTCACGGTGACCGAACGGTTTCGCCGATTCATCGAACAAGATTGCGTCAAATATCGCATCGCCATTGTTCCGCGTTGCGGTGATTCGTGCAAAACGTCGATGCTCGCTCAAAAAGCGGCACGCTCCCGAGCAAATCGGCGAGCAGAAAAGAGAAAAGCAATGCGCGATCCTTCGATGGTGTTTTGCGACTCGTCGTCGCACGAGTTTGCACGCATACAACAAACCCGAAAAAGCGCTCGCGCGCGAGAGCGCACGTACGCAAAGCAGGAGCACCTGGGCACCTATGCGTCATTGTGGACGATAAAAAAAGCCGTAAGGCTGGCATAACGCAAGGAGAACGTCGACAAAACAGCGGCTCGACTAGTAAAGCTGGTTCCGAGTCTTTTCCCTCTTTTCTACGGCGCGGCCGCCGCGCCACGCCGCGCGCCGCCTCTTGTAAGTGCGCCTCAATAGCGCGATCATCGACGCGTTCGGACGCGCATCGACGATCTTTCCTCCAGATGAAAACATTCGAAAGTATTTCAGGGCCCTCCTCTAACACGTAAACAGAACGATACTCTCTCTCTTTGCCCGGTACCTGGTGTCTGGCTCGACAAATATTTTGAAACGCGGCGCAGCGCGGCGAACGCGAGCAGGAGGCGCGAGCGAGCTGTCGTCGACGAATCACGAAGAAGAAGAGAGAAGAGATCGAGAGACCGAGAAAGAGAAAGGAAGAGAGACGGAGAGAGAAGAAAAAAAAACGAACGAGTATATCCTTCTAGCGAGGACAGAATCGACGAGCTCGTAGGCGAGCGTCGAAGCCTTCAAGGCTCCTGGATCTCGCTTCCAAACTCACGTTCAAGGATCGGCTTTGTACAGAGGAATTTTTATTGCGTTGAGAGAGCTCGAACGCGCATAATGTACGCGTGCAAGTGGCTCCGCTGAATTTTTTTTCAGACCGACGACAACGTGTGACGCCCGTCGTTTTTCTTGTTTTTTTTTCTTCCTTATTTTTTAACGCGACCCTCCCCCTGCTGCACCGCCGCCCTTCGTCCTTCCGTCTCCCTCTATCTCAAGCGGTTCACCCCCTCTCGTCACCCCCGCTTTTCCTTCTTCTTTCGCCGAGCGAGCGTTCGCGAGATCTATTTATACCTAGTCGCTCTCGGTGTTTTCAACTTGCAGCGGCATCGTGTAACAAACGCGCGTCGCTCGTAAAAATAGGGGATCTGCACGATACGTTGCACGTCCCGGAGAGTATGAGCGGCATGGAGAGGAGAGAGGGGCGGGAAGAGAGAGACGGACGGACGGTCGGGGTGAGAGAGAGAGAGAGCGAGAGAGAGAAAGAGTGAGAGAGCGGGAAAGAGCGAGAGAATTCGTGAAGCGTCCGGAGAGGTCCGTGCGTAGGGTCGAAACGAAACGACATCGTGAGACCGCACCTCGTTGTAGGTTCCACCCGGGGACCAGACGAGAAATCGTGCACAAGAGTTAGGGGAATAGATGGAAAAGACGGGATCGAGAGATCGTCGCGTAGATCCTCGTCTCGCGGCGCAGCAAG
Organism: Macropis europaea; assembly: GCA_916610135.2. Classification (NCBI taxonomy): domain Eukaryota; kingdom Metazoa; phylum Arthropoda; class Insecta; order Hymenoptera; family Melittidae; genus Macropis; species Macropis europaea. The sequence continues at coordinate 28,126,403 of OU744344.1, forward strand.
GTCTCGCGAATCGCTAGATCGAGCCGGCGACCTTGGGGAGGATCGACAAATTTGTTTCCTGGTACGGCTATTTTCGTCCGTTTTTCCTAATTCATCGGTGCAAAAACAAGCGGGTTCCTCTGTTGGCGCGCAAATAAAAACGAATGGTCACCGAAGCTGGTTTAATTGAATCTCGCCGGCGGGCGGACGAGCGGACGGGCCGCGTCCACGCCGAGAGCGGTTCGTCGTTTCACCCAGAGACGCGGAATTTTTCGTGAATGGAACGAAGGAGAGAAAAAAGAGAGAAAGTGAACGACGGCGGGGAGGCGGGGGAGGCACGGGGGCAGAGAGCGAGAGAGAGATAGGGAGCGGGAGGCGCGCAGGAGCGAGCGTGTAGGAAAACCGGGCAAAAAACACGGAGAAAACGAGAGTGAACGAGGAGAGAGAAAGAGAGAGGAGAGCAGGGTCGAGCTTAACGTACGTACACACGCCGCTCGTAACACGCTGCTGGAGCGACAAAAGGATCGCAGACGGATTACGTCATTTCCCAGCCGGTCTCTAACGTCTGGCATTGCGTAGCTGGTTCGTCTAGCGGTCGTCTAGCCACTCTAGACCCGCTTCTACCTTTCACGGCCAAGCCTCTTTCATCATCGGCTGCTCTCTAACGCGACGCGTTAACTAGATGCACGTACATGCGGATACGTGTCCGTGAACCAAGCCAAACGGTTTCCACGTGTGCGTGCCGCGGCGTACACCGCGCCGCAAGTGCACACGTACTGCAGAGCCACGCACCGAACCAATACGCGCATACACGCGTACGCGACACACTCCTCCATACCGGGTGTCCGTGTCGTTAACACCCGCCGACGTTTTTTCTTTCGCAGAAGATAACGTTTCACTGTTTCCTTAAGCAATAAGAGACCGCTTTTTTCCATTATTTACGGTACGAAATGTACGATGGTATCGTTCAAGGTTGTACTACGCGAACTTCCAATAGCTATGGTTTACAGTATGTACGGAGCAGAGCCCCATTGCTGAATTCCGTTTCCTTCTGATCAACATACATACCGCAATAGAAATCTTCCGTAGAAGGAAACTTCGATTTTCTACGGAAATCAGATAAGACTCTTGTAATGTGACTCAAAGGTATCGTGTACTACGGCAACTTCAGACTATTCGAATAAAATTATTGTCATCCTCATATAGGAAATTCGAGTGCAACGGAACATCGTCCCCCTCTGTTTCTTTCAAAAATAGCGCGGACACCCTGTAGGGGGTTTCTCTTTCTGTCGTGGACGCGCGATCTGTCGTTTCCTCTCTGACACACATACACTCCCTCCCTCTCTCTCGATCTCATTCTCTCTGGATCATTCGCGATCTTTCTCTCGTTCTCGCGTACTCTCTATCGGATGTCTCTCGCTTTGGAAACCGACAGGCGGCCGAAGGCCAGCGCTCTCAGCTGTGTGGACGTACCTTGATCGTCGAGCGCGAAGTAAAGTGTGGGCCTCGTTTGCCCGGTGTCCTTGTCGTCGATGCTAAACCCACCGTTTGACCGTCGTGACGCGACGATCAGCCGTCTGCTTCTTTTCCGTGGATGCGCGGACCTCTGTTCACGGTGTCCTCCAGGAAGCGTCTGGATCCCCGAAGAGTCACCCTAAGCGAGGGAATGATCGTTGCTCGCGGTCGCGTGCGTTCCGGAGGATCCCGGGGACACTCGTAGGTCCATCCTCGTGAAAAAACACGACGCGCGGTCGACGTACGAGAAAACGCAACCCTTTCGATCACCACGGCACCTGATATATCTCACCGTGTCGATCGTCCACGCGACGATCTCCCGCGGAAGAACGGTTCGAAACTTCTCTTCTCCTCTTCCCGGAGACGCCGCACGCTCCTCGAACGGCGGACGAAAAAAATCACTGTTTGCCCGTTTCCTCGATCACTATCCGTCTCGTTCTCACGATCGATCTCGTCGCAGGACGTTCCGCAGGATGATCCAGCCGGCTGTCACTCGCGCTCCTCGAAGGACGAAGAGGACGCTGAAGGGTACGCGTCGTCGAAGGCGCGGAGTCGCAACACCGCGTGCACGGAGAAGGATGATGACTCCCTGCTGCCGCCCTCTCTGCGTTCAAACGTTGCTAAACGTGCAACCGGATCACCGTGGTTTACGGTAGCCGAGGAATCCTATGGCTCTCTTTGCGCGTATCACTTGGCTTCTCCTTGGTTTCCGTGTTGTCGCGAACGGAGTACGTGGCGGGAATAAAAGAATGAAAAAAAAAAAGAAATGGGAAAAACAAACGTGCAATTCGGTTACGCGGCACTCCCGCGGACTGGACGAGAACGCGAACGTGGACGTGGACGTGGGCGAAATGAAATCGTAGGTGCGTGTGCGAACGATCGCGATCTACGATCGAGGTTGTTAAACGATGCAGGACGTATTCGCGTAGACGTATTATCGTAGGAAGGATGATCCCGCGTGAAAGTATCCGGTATTATCTTGCGGGACGACACCATCGAGCGAAGGACCAGCTCCCTGCCGCTTCTTTGGGACACACCGGGGGACTACCTAGTCGTAGAGTGATTGGGAACGCGACTGGCCAAAGCACTTGATTCGCGCGCGGTTCGGTTTGCCCGTTGCTGCGCCTCTCCCGTGCAGTTTTTTCGGCGGTCTCGTGGTATGCGTGCATGCGCGTGCATGTATGCGTGCGCTCCTCTCTCTGTGTCCTGTTCTCGCTCTCTCTCTCCTTCCACGTCGTTCTTCCTGTCTCTCTCTCGCTTTTACGCACGACCGTGGCTCGCCTCGGCGTTCCCCGTGCCCGTGTTCGTGTCCGTGTACGTTTCGGCTGAATTTCCGCGCTTGTATGCGTCTCCTCTACGCCCGTACGTGTGCTCCTTTACGCGTCCTCCTCCTCCTCCTGCTCCTCCACCTCCTCTTCCTCTGTTACTTCTTCTCCTGCTTCGTCTTCTTCGCTCCGTTCGTCCGCGTGTACACGCCGAACAGAGATCTCGTAGCGTGCTTTTGCTTGCGTCGCGTTGCCGTCGCCGCCGTCGTCGTCGTGGTGCTCGTCCTCCACCTCGTAGTCGTAGTCGTAGCGCTCTGTAACGCGTCCGTCCCGATCTGTGCGTGCGCGCCCTGGGTAGGCGAGGGTATAGTTACCGAAATGTTAACCTCGTGGAACCACTTTTTATTGAGTGTCGCAAAATTCATAGGAACCTCGCGGAACGAGGAGAGGGGCAGAGCGGCCCCCGCTCCCTCTCTCTCTCTCGCTCCTTCTCACCACGCTGGCGGGGTTAACGCGCGAGAGGGGCGGAAACCCCCACCCTAGGACCGAGCGTACCCCTCCGACTACCCTCCTCCTCCATCGCCACCTCCTCCAGCCTGGTCCTCGCCAATTCTTTGGCCCCACCACTTCCTCGCCAGTGCTCCCCCAACCCTCGCTTTTTCTCCCCACCCCCTCCGTACCTCCTCGCCTCCTCAACGTGCAACTCTTCGTTCGCCTTCCCCTCTCGCGCCGCGTTTCGTCTCGAGTCTTGCCTTCCCTCCCGCTCTCTCTCTCTTTTTTCTCTCTCTTCTCTTCTCTTCTCTCCTCTCCTTTCTTTCTCGCTCTCCCGCCTCGTCACTCCACACCCCGAGCCTCGACCCCTGGCCCACGCGTCTCTCTTCTATCCGTGCCCACTTCTCCGTCTCCTTTTCTCCTACGCGTTTCGTTTCGCGCTCTGCCTGCACCCTTCCTAACCCTCTCTCTGTTTCTCTCGCTTCCTCAACATCCCTTCTCCCTACTCTTCGCTGAAAACCCTTCCCTCCTCATTTCCGTCTCTCTCTTCTGCCCTTCTCCTCTCCTTCTCTCCTGCTTGCACGCGCGATTCTTCTCTTTCTCTCCCTCTCTGTACGCCTCTCTCTTCCTCTCTCACTCCCTCCCGCCCCCGCTGCTCCACCTCAGACCCTACAGCGGCATTTAGCCGTGCATAGCCGAACTTATGTACAGTTAGCTGCGCATCAAATAGTCGGGCCGATTTTTCTGACGGACCACCGATGTCTCTTTCAACATCGATTTCCCGTTGTATCCCCGCTAATTTTCCAACAAATGGAAAGCCCGAGGAATCTGACCGTCTTGGGATTGTTCGGTTCGAACCGGGTTCGTTCCGGACCGACGCTCTGTGACATAACGCCTCGCGCGAAACGATAGTGCGTGCGTCAGGAAGGGAACGAGATAGCGGGGAGACGCGAGGCCCGTCGATCGTTCTTGATAAAAATACTGTTGACTTCCCTGTGCGACGAAGAACCGACGTTCTCCGTTCAGGACATCAGGACGAAATCGAGCCGACAAACAACCGATCGTTTTCACAGATGCGTCGTTTTTTTTCTTGGTCGCACAGTTCCGTTTCTCGCAGCGGCCATCGCGATCAATCCTCAGGCGTGTGTTTGTAACACCGATGCATCTGTGTCAATAAGCTGCAAGGTGTTTGCCTTTCGCCGGAGCACACCTCCCGATTAGACCGATAACACTCGAATGCAGATTCGCGTCCTTCGATCGACTTTCGCGATCTAATTGCGATACGGCGCGCAGGGGAATTTCGATGGGCCGCGAGGGAAGAAGATAACGCGCGGGCCTCGAAATTAGGCGAGTCGCGATTATCTGCGAGTAGGCACGATCTCCGCCGGTTCCCAGAAACGCTGCCACCGAGAGACGAGCAACGTCGACCTCGATTGCCGGCTCGTTCGAAGATACAGCGGGGTCAACCAAGATAGCTGCTTCTAAAATATTGATGCAACGATCGGAGCCGGGCTCGATCGGCGAATATTCAATTTGCATCGAAGCGTGTCAGGTGGACATTTTCTTCTCGTTACGGCGCGAGAACGAAACGGATGCTCCTGTGATTCGGTCGGAATGTATTTCTTGCTGTAAATTAACCCTTTGCGGTCTCAATTATTTTCGGCTTCTTCTTGGTTTCTTCGTTGGCTCGAGGAAACCTCAGCTGCGTGGAAACTTTCATTCGTTCGTAAGACAGTAATTGTTTCACCCAGAAAGCCAGTGTTCCCTGTAGATAATGTTAATTTAAAATTCTGTGGGCCTGGGTGGGGCACGCGGACCATACGCGGCCAATTTCTGTGCATCGCTCGAGCCTGGGAGATACGTTTGGCCCGCAAAAGGTTAATACCCGAAGAGAGTTTCCAGATCTGCAGGATCCGTAAAATATAAAATACACTGACAAATTATTTATCTTATTAAGTCTGTCACGTCTGGAATTCTTCTCTTTGCTGCATGTTCATCAGCTGTTCGCGCATATCCAGTGAATATTCAAGATCAATTTTCTCGAGGACGAAGACTCGTATGAAGAAATTTCATTGCACATTTTCAATTATATTTTCTACGAGGAATCATCCTTTCTCAGGCAGTACCACAATTTCGCAGGATTTAGCAGCGAGTGTGAACGATGACGTTGGGGTTCACGCGGCACGATTTCGATGGTGGTTTCGCAAATTCGAATGAAGACGTTCCCTAATGCCGTGGTCTCTTTGTCCCCTCGAGCGTGGACAGGAGATCGCCAGCAGGTGTTCCACGCGAGACCACGACTATCTCGAATTTCGTTTATGGGTCGATCCGCCTTCGAAGCCTCGACTCTCAGGGCCCAATTAATATCTTGCGGGTCATTAGCGAACTCCCGTTCGTTCGCCCTTAATTGACCATCTTCTTCGATCCTTCGTGCGATCTCTCGAGTACGTACTCGTTGCGAACGCGTACACGCCCGTCCGATCGGCGCGGCGGGTGAGACGCGAGCGAACCTTCGCTGGCGCACATAGCTATTCGCAAAAGTCGTTCCTCCTTTTGTTTTCGTTCGCGTCGTCGGCGGTGCTCGTTAATAAAAAATAGGGACGCGCGTTGCGACACCTCACGGACGTCGAACAGAAAACAAAATTGCTGGAATGCGGGGCGACGTTCCCGCGACCTGGAAAACATACGGCTCGTCGTCGATAAAAAGTTACCTCTGCATCGGCCAGATACGTATGCCGTTTCTAAAAATACCATTTCTGAAATAGCGTTTTCGCGCGCGTGCACGTACACGCGCGTGCATCGTGTCGCGGAGCGATCCGCGTGCCTCGCGAATTTATCGCGAAAACCGCGTAATCCATACGGATTGAATTGACAGCGGCAGAGGGACAGAGATGTCGCCAAGAATACTTGCGGAGTATTTTTATAAAACGCTTCATAACCGCGGCCGTTGATAGCCGTCGAACGACCAGTGTCGTAGGCGGTGCATCGAAAGGATTTTCGTCGCGTTCCGTCCAGAAAAATCGTGACACCGTTGCCCGCGTGGAAGAGAATGGGCGAGGATCAAGGATCAAACGGACCGAATCTCGCGTACGGTGACTCCTAATCCGCGACTCGGTTCCACGTTCCGGATTACCGATTCTCGAGAGCCACGAATCTTCGCAGTCGTCGACTTTCTTGCGGTCTCGAAAGGTAAATCGAGCCGGATCGACGAGTCTCCGAGCGCCTGCTGCCGAGTTTCGAATTACCTGTGACCGAAATTCACCGGCTAAAAAAGAATCGCAACGTGCAGAACGAGAATTCGATTTGTACGATTTCCATGACGTCGAGGAACGATCTCCACGGAGTCTCGTGCTCCGTTTTCACCGGGAGTCGTCTTTCTCTAGAAGTCGCCTATTATCGCGACGATGCAGAATTCTACCTATCGCTTTCCTCTGGACAAACATATTTATAGTGTGACTAACGCGGCTGCGAGATAAGATTATTATTTCGCGCTCGACAAGATCTCGCTTGCCTAACGCCTCCCACGTAGCTGCTAGAGCAAAATGTATTTATTACTTCGGAGGTCCTTGGCCGGTCGTCGTTGCATGTTGGAAATTAGGAAAGCAATCGATATATTTTGGAGATCGTAAAGCTCCGTATATTTTCATATCGAATATCGCAATGTTAGAACGTGTGACGAGTGAGAGGGACGGTTCCAGGAACGTCGGATTTTCGCGGGAACGATCTCCGCAGGGATCCTTGACCTGACTCACCCGATCAGCCAAAGTGAAACGAACTCGAGCGTTTTGCGTAGAAGCTACCGTTGTCCCGACGTGAATGAATTATAAATCATAAACGCGGCTGCTCCGGTATCGCGCCAGGTCCTCCGGCAAATAAATCTGTCCGTAGAAGAAGAAGAAGAAGGAGAAGAGGAGGAGAAGAAACGTAATAGGATGTGCATACATATGCGTATCGGCGAGTGCAACGGGACGAGCGAGAATTCGGAACCGAGGCGTCGCTGTAGCCTGAAAACTGGTTCCTCTTAGACTCGTCCCGATCCTCCTTACTTTCTCGTCTTTTCGCTTTTCTCCTCGTCGATGATTCTCACCGCGTCTCCTTAAAACAGGAACAACGAAAAAGCGAGAGAGAAAAGAACGAAAGAACGAACGAACGGCCGGCCGGGTCCCACGTAGGAACGAGTTAATCGAGGCGAAACGACCACGAAACGGAGACAATTCGGCCGGTTTCACCGGGAATAGGACGAGAGAATCTGTCGGCGGTTCCTAGATGAGCAGCCCGCGCTGTTCTTGGACCATCTAGTTTCACGAGATTCGCGAAGGATCGTACAGGTAAGAGAAGCCGCCGCGGTCCTTTTGCACGGGCCTCGCTAGCAGATTGGGCAGGATGGCTTCCTGCGAGTTTGCTAGTCGACAGAGGGCCATGAACCCCGAACAGGTTGCCCCCCTTGGACGTTCACCTCTCGACACCCGTCCCCCCTGGGCCCTTGTTCTTCCTCTATCTCGCTCCGAAGGGTCCGTTCGCCTCTCGCCCTCCCCCTTTCTCTTCTCTCCTCGCTTCTCTTCGCTCCTCTCCTTTCCACTCCTCTACTCTCCTCTCCTCTCCGCTCTTCTACCACCATTTTTCTGGCCAGCTTCAAAAGCTAGCCACCCTGGCCCCGGGATCTGTGCCGCCCCTCTCCTCCCGTTTCTTCGCCCTCCAAAACCCTCTCCTCTCCTCTACTCTCCTCTGCACTCCTCATCGCGCGTTCTCGCTTCGCCTCTTACCCGTGGATCTACGCTGTTAGATAATCTCCCGTGTTAAAAATCTCACCGGGCCCCGGGGCCCTCTGCAACAATTCCTCTCGCTCCGATACACAGGCTCCCCTTATGAATATAGTACACCGCGATACCATTTCGATTCTAGTTGCGCCCCTTTCCTGCGTTCGACAGATTTCTTTCTGGACATTCTGACTGCATGTACTCGTCCTTGTGCGACCGTAGTTTCTGCTTTAACATATCCTGTATAGCGTACATCGGGGGTAGCGTGGAAATTGATGGCTGTGCGTTCTCATTCGACCCCGTTCGCCGCGTTTGCTAATTTCTTTTTCTTAAAATCGGTCCAGAGGAGAGGCAGTCTGCTCCGTTCGTGCTCGACTTCGTGCGACCGTAGTTTTCAGCTGCGGTACACCCCACGGAATGTAGTTTACGGGAAATTGGGAAACGCGCGTCCCCGAGGTCGACCGACCGTTCGACAGCAATGGTGTCAGGGAAAAAAATAGCGTTTTTCGCGCGACGCTCGTCAATCGTCGCGTCGACAAACGATCGCGATAGAATATTTTAAAAATTCCTCGATCCTGCCGCCGCTTGCCGTCCAAATGGTTTGCGCAATGACTCGATGGCGACACCTTGCACCCGATGCGCACGAAAATCGCCAACGATTCGCGGTATGCGTTCGCCGAGCAAACGCGAATAGGACGACGGTTCGTTGCAAATAATTCCCGACGGTGAACGTCATTGAAACGGTTTTGTTTCGTACCACGAGCCACCAGCTATCGCATGACTCCTCGTTTGCTTTTAGTCAGCTTATTCCTAACGATACTATCCAGATAAAATGTCCGTCTAAGTGAAATTCCGTGGAGAGTTACTCATCGGGGTATTAAACGCCATTCGTTCGGTTCGTCGCGCCGTCTGAAGCGTATTAGCTTTATCAGTTGCTCCATTAGTCAGCGTCCGAGTTCATTAGTTCCTCGGTTCATGGATTTATCAGTCTGTTGGTTAGCGAAACAGAAGACAGGATCGCCGTGAAATAGCAGCCGAAACGTTTTGATCCGTCCACGCTGTTTAGTCTACTTCTATTCCCCGTGCAGGGTGATTCATATGTTTTGTAACGCGGTATACGATATTTTATTCGAGCAACCGTGGCTGAATTCACTGAAAAATATATTCTCGGCCAGGAACATCGTCCACGCTCGTAGACTCCGCCGAAATTGGACGACGAAACGTGGTCGAAACGCTTGAAGATTCGGTAACAGCCTCGAAGCTGTTAAGAATCGATGACTCCGATCGAAGGTGAGACGCGTTAAAAGCGAACAAGCATGGTCTACGGAGGCGAGCACTGTTACGGGCGATTTGTGGAGTCGAATGAACGCTCGTGTTTCTCGTCGATGTATCTCGAGTTTAACGTTACCACGATCGATCGCACGCGACCGTCGTTCACCCGTGAACCGACACGCTTGATCTACGACACGACCGTGCTGTTTTTCGATCGATTTGATCGGAAAGCTCCTCCGCAATGAGATTGGGAACCGCTGCATGATGCGACAACGCGTCGACCAACAACTGTCGCGGGGACCAACTTGTACGTTCAAGGCCGTATCCCCATCTCCGAAACGACTTTCCACTTTTATCGCGGTCGTTAATTTTTCTCATATTCACGCTGCATCCGTCTTTCTCTTTTACTCGTACGCATTCAGGCCCTCGATGGAAAAGGGGAGTCGCACAGTGGATGTTGGAGCGACCCCGTAGATGGTAAAAATCGAATCTGTACCGGTTATCCCAGATGCGGTGTTCTACTGCTCCCCATAGAGGATCCTTCGAGCTCCGTTTGTCCTTGAGCCGGCTAGGTTCGAGTCCACCTTACGCGGGTGGGATTTTTTAAAGGAGTTCGAGCGGAAGGGCGTTGCGCAAGGCGATTGGGAACCGCTGCGTTAGAATGCGGCGAGTCGTCTAAATGTGCACATAGAGAAGCGTTAGGCAATCGCGCGACCGGCTTTCCTAGAGCTTCAATTACGCTGACCATTCGTTGGTCGGCCGGCTCGCTCGGCTAGGACGTTACAAAGGAATATCACGGCCGAGCGATATGAATTATTTTTATATGCGATCGCTCGGGAGACCGGTGTCGAGAGAATGGACGAGAACCGTTCAATGAAGAAAATAGGCTGTTCGGGGAACTGGAACTGGACCTCTTGTCGCCGTTTTAAAAGGTTTATTACCAGCTCATCGGATTTGGCAATCGTGTTCCGGCGAACGATGCATCACTGTCACTGTCACTGTCACTTCGACTCAATCCGGCTGTTTCCTTGCTCGCTCGTTACCGTCCCTCGAGTTCTCGCTCGTTTCATCCAGCAACTTCTTGCTTCCTGACCCTTGGCCATTCAGCGAAATCGCCGGTCACTGAACCTCTGTTACGTATTTGGGACGAACCCTTTTCTCGACCAACCTTTCGACTATCGAGATCACCGCTCCGAAGACGGCCGGCAAATATTTTGCGAAACTAGTTACCGTTGCCTATTTTCGCCTCGTTTTTCTCAGGCAACAAAACAGTCTATGCAGTTTCCTTTGCATGGATTATTTTACGATTTAGGTGCATACCTATTATTTTATTATAACTTAAAATTTCTTAAATTATTTAAAGTTTGCTGGAAAGTCGGTGGACGGTTATAAAGTATGAAAAGGTGGGATCTCGTGACCGGTACGCAATGTGTTAAGTTAAGAATAAATCCTTGTCCACCTCGAAAGAACCGGCTAACTCTTCTCCTGTCGCCGCGTGCATTCACTTTCTCGCTTGTTTTCCGCTGCTTTTCGAAACGGATTTATTTCAACTATCGAGCAGCCACACAGCTGTTTCTTACGCGATTCTAGCTTCGCTTGCAGCTTTCGTAAACGCTTCATTGACAAATATATGTTCGGAGGACCGATAGGAATTTTGCGTTGCTTGTACGCACTGCAATACCGCCCAATGAAATACAGCGGAAGTCATTCTAGAAGTACCGAGTAAATTACATTTAGCTTGGCTTCGAATTTTACAATAGGGAGTGGTCGGAGAACTTCATCCATAGAATAACGGTTCCTTCTGTGCAACCCAGCATCGACTGGCTCGGAAATTCTTAGGTGCCTTCCTAATCATCGAACAGCAACGCGGAGGCACTGAAAACGTGGCAAGGGAATAACAGTTAGGAGGAGATCGAAACCAGCGAGCGACGATTAAGAGGAGGTTCGCGATTCAGGATGTCCTCGAAATTTCGAGTCTGCGTTGTCTTTCGATCGTCCATACGGGGATTGCGGTATCGGCCGAAAAAGCGCAGGAACGCGGTAAAAAGGACGTATCAAAGGGGCAGACTCTTGACGCGAGAAAGCAGGAAGCGCTTCTGGCGTTCGTGCAATTTTGTCGGGCAACCAAAAAAAACACACACACGCACGCACGCAGAAGCAAGAAGGAAAGAAAGGGGCCCCCTAATTCACGATGCGGCCCCCAATTATATGCGTGTGCATTCTAACGCATAATGAAGAACCGGAAGCGCCTTCCCCCTCACTTCGTGATTCGAGCGAATTTTTGTGCGCGCCCGTCGCATAACCGCACACGTTGCTGCTGATAAATGAAATTTTACGGGCGTAACGAGCGCCGGATGTCCGATCAGAGTAATAACAACAATAATTGCTACGACATAGAACGCATTCAGCTAGAACGCTTGCACTTTGCACCGACGGGATTCCTTGCAAAAGTCGTTGTCGAAGGTTCCGGGAGGAAAGGCCGCTTTACTCGCTGTAAAATTGTATCTAATTCACAAAACTGTAGGCTACACTGTTTTTATTATATCACGACTTTCATCGAAAAATTCAAAACGAAGTATACACACGGTCCATGTAAAATCTTTATGAAATCGGATCGAATAATATATTTCTACTGATTGAACGTATGTTCTACAGGGTGGACGACCTGCCGCAGACTCAATTGCGAACTCAAAATTAAAGATAAAAAATCCAGTTAACTCCACCTGACTTATAAAATCATCCGCATTTGTTCATGAAAATGACTTTTTGTACGGACAAGACACGTTGCAAACAGCCTGATCGGAAAAACCTGGGCAGCTTGTAGAATTAGGATGTAGCGTGGCGTCCGTGGCTGGCAGGTTGGGCCGGATTTCGGCTGGTTCTCGGCCAGGTGGCGGTCATTATTCGGCAACGTGTAAAAAGTCGATCCCGCGTGCACCCTGACGAAAGGCAACGATCGAGTCCGAGTTTCTCTATAAAGTTGCGCATGTATCGTGCGTGTCGCGTGTGATTGGTCGAATGCACCGGCATTAAGCACGACCTTATGCACTACAAAGCGGGTAGTGGAGCAACACAATCAGGCAAACATTCATCGGATAAGCATGAACGTTCTGCTCGAAGCTGGTGACGCAAGACTGGTTATGAAATCGCTGAAACGAGGCCCATAGAGGTGTTTGCGCCCGCGCGAGCGCGAGCTCCTGCGATTTTTAGACTTGTTTGCAGATTTCGCGACACCGTTGCATAAATTACATACATAACCTACCGCTGATCGCCGCAAATTCGCCGAGGACGCCTAACGCTCTCCCGTTTTCACGGGGACGACGGGCCCTCGCGTAACGCCGATCGGCCGAATCGAGCAGGTTCGTGAATTTATCCGCAGATTCATTGATATCCCGACTTTCACCGATGAAAAGGCGTCGCGCATCTCCTCTGCTGCTTTTCTTCGACGAACAATTTACCGACCATCCCGCGAAACGACACCGGTTCCTCGTAAATAAACCTGGGCACAATGTTGCAACGGTCCTCGTGAAAGGAAACTCGCGAGCACCGCTGCTCTATCGAGTGCTCCTCTTCTTCGCGCAACCGTTCCTCTTCATGGAGAACAGAATTCCTTCCGTTCATTTTTATCGACGAGATTCAACGAAGAGCAAGCCTTCGAGCATTCGTAGCATTCAGATGAGTATTCTCTGCGCTAAGAAACGTTGAAAATTGAACGCAAGCGAAATTCACTTGCGATACTGTATGCTGTACGAGTTTCAGTCAGTTCTTTCGAAAAAAATCTTTCCCTTTATTCCCCGTGCAAATAATGACAGTTGAGTTTGTTATCGAAACATGCCCCACAAAGAGATTTATTAGCTGTTTGATACAAAGTTGGCGGAGAAACAAAAGAGAGTTCAGTTCGACAGGAAAGTGTAAAACACAGATATTATTTCTTCCGTAGCCCGGGGACGTAAAAGGATCGCTGACTTGGAGGGATTCCAAGATGCGGTGGGGATTAATCCTTCTCGATAACAAGAACCAACTCGTCCCTACCGTATCTGTTCTAATTTCCCCTCCACTCTACCGAATAATAATTGGAATCAACGGTGTTCCGTGCATAAACGTCTCCGTGAAAACGTCGCGAAAGCTGGACCACACAAGAGCAAACGCGCGGCCATCGAATCTAAATAATCCTGACGCGTAGCAGAAAATCGCAGAAGCGCGTCGGCCGTGTACGGAGGAGGATGGAGGCGCGAATGGAAAAAGTTTGCAGCTGCGAAATAGTTGCGGAGTCCCGACAGCGGCTTCAGGATTCGAGCCCGGCCGAAAACAGCGAAAAGGAAGTTCACATGGGTAAGCTGCTCGCAGCTAGACCGAGTACACACCTAATTATAACTATCTTACATCTACCGCTTGGTATTATTAAGCCGAAATGTGTCCGTCAGTTTGTTCGCGGCAGAAGCGTTTCTGTCGAAATTTGCAAGGATGCGCATAATAATCGTCCATTATGCAGTCGCTTACGTCCGGGAAGAGGGGTTCCCACGCGTTGTCCGATCACATAATCATGGTCAGTCGGTTCGATCGATCGGAATCGACTTCTGGAACACGGAGTCACCCTGCGGAAAACTGTTTCCACCGATCGTACGCGGGCACGAGAGAGCGACGGCAGCGAAAGAGAGAGGGTGAGAGAGAGAGAGTGGCAGAATACAAAAAAAAAAGAACGAGCAGAGGGTAATCCTCTGCGGCGTGAAAATAAAAACATCGAGGACGGATTAAAAGCGTCGGGCGTGAAACAAATTTCAAACGTTTAACCGTGAACAGCGATTTTTATACGCGATACACGCTCGGCAGATTTCCATCGGTAGCGAATTTAACAAGCTGCCCGCGCGCGATTTGTTCGGCTAACTTATGCCGTAACACGATGCTCGTTTTCGACCGCCAAAAATCGACAGTCGATTGCCTCGTGAATAGTTTGGTCGAGCAGTCAGATTTTAATAAAACTCCCTCTGAACCGGGAGCGCGAACGAGACCGGTCACATTTTTTGCGGCCACGCGTTCCCGTTGCTCCGCCACGGGGCTTGTAAAAAAAACGCCACTCGATCCCGCGGCGAGAAAAGCGCAAGGGCGAGTCGCCGCGCGGGAAATCCGGACGACCCGTGTCTAAGTCACGGATGCATGGAATTTTTCAATGGACGCGAAGGGAACTCCTATGCATCCTGGAGCAACCGCGCGTCCGGAATTTCCCATGTGTGGCGCGTTTCCTGGCTCGCGTCGTCGTCGAGAGACACCGACCTTTTCGCCACCATGCGAATTAATTACCCGTGGCCAACGCGGCCGGCTCGTCTTCGAGTTCGACCGCGGCCGAACGGGGGTCGATAGGCAGGGAATTTCGAAGGGAACACGATTTCGTGCGGACTACGATGGCATTTTAGGCGAACCGGTATTGCAATTAAATTCTCAGCGCGATACACGCCGTTGGGAAACGCATCGGTCAAGGTAAACAGGGGCGTTTTATTATTTGCGCGGCTACTTTGTTTGCGAAAATTACGTATTCGCGCGACGATCATTGTGCCTCGGTTACGTGGTACCCAGGGATGGGAGGTGGATGCAGCCTAGAGAGAGAGAGGGTGAGGGAGAGGGGGTGACCGGGTGTAGGGTGGAGTTGACGAGACGAGAGAGACAGAAAGAGAGAGAGGGTTGTTCCATGCGAGATCTCTGTTATTTTAACGTTTTTGCGCGATCGAATGGACAGGTAGCGTGCTAACCGATTCGTTTGCTGGCAACGTTATAGTTTTGTTCGAGTGGGGTGGGCGGCGGGGGGTGGGCGGCGGATCGAAGTGTTATTAATGCTGGTACGCGCGGCGGGAGGCAAACAAAAATAATTAATATTTATCATTCACGATTTCCGCGTGCACGTCCAATCGGAACGCAATATTCCCTGGAGCGGACGCGCTAATGCAAACGCGCCGCGCGGTACCTACCATCGAAAATTTCGTTCTGTAGAACCGTCCCGCGCTAATTCGATAATGCTGATCACGCTCGACGGCGGATGGCTCGCACATTTATTTCGAGGCTCGCGCCCCCTTTTTTGATAAAATTGCAAAAATATAATGCGCCCGGACCGTCGATAACGCGACCGCCCGCCCTCCCGCTCAACCCCCGAATCGAGATACAGATCCCACCCCCAGCCCCCACTCGATACACGCTCCGCTGATCCTATAATCACCTGCCGGTTTAAGCGATTGGCTTTTCGAAAAATTAAAAAAATATCTCTCGCCCCGAAAGCTTTTTCGAGCAACGCCCGGCCACACTGCATTTACCAGTCGCCTCTCCAAAGTACCGCGTCATCATACGAGAGCAGGATTTTATAGAAGCGTTAGACTTTGTTACAACGAATAAAAGGGACATATGTAAGATTGTGTTACAAGGTATGACGTTATTTCTAAATTGCATGCAAGTTTGAAGGAAAAACGAATATCGAAATACGCGGAAGTTTGGTAATTTCATCTCTCGATTCATCGTGTTCGAAATGACTCGTTCGTCTCTTCGAAGACGAGCTTCCAACCTCTTTTCGCGAGCGATCGACATCTTCAGGTTCCCCTGTATTCTCCTTCACCCTCGAAGACGTTCGCGAACGTGTTCGAGCGCGTAGATACCGATCGACGAAGCGACCGTTTCATTCCCAAAGCTTGTGGGAGACGGTGAGCAGGCAGGATGCAACGAAACAATCGTCCGCAGGAAGAATGGAAAAAATGTTTAGCGAGCTCACGGTGCCGTGACCGGGCCCCTGCCAAAATTCACGGGCCGAGAGAGTCGATTCTCGTGCCTCTTCCGCCGGTTCCTCGACTTTCCGATCTACCAGGAATCGGCTCGTTACGCGAACGGGAGGAGGCGGAGGATGTCCGTGACATCGAGGATTCTTCCGCGAATCTTGTCCGCCGACACGATGATCCGCGTTTTTCTCGTAGCATGCGAGTGGCCTATTTTTACCAGCGAGTAAACTTCGAATCGGGACGCGGGACGAAGTTTTTCCGCTGCAACGGCCCCCGTCTATCTATTAATACGCTAGCGGTGCAAGTGAGCGGCGGTCGCTACTATTTTTTTCGAGGATCAAGAACCCGTTAAACTCGGCGCAGTTTACAGGACAGCCTTTTCCAGCACGCACGCCCGCTCGCCCGCCCGCTTCGAATCACCGCTATTTCTTTCTCAAATCAAACATTCTGGAAATAAAGTTTCTGCTGGTTCGACCGGATCGTGTGCCATACGAATTCTGCACGCCCACACATACACACACGCACACACGCGCGCGCGCTCGCGAACGCGGGCGCGTGCACGCAGTGTGGTAGTCACGCACGTTGCATCGAGTTCGGCCCTAGAGAGACATTAAGGCCGTTGCACCGGAACCCTCGAAACACTCGACTTGCACGACTGCGCTACCTACTGGCTACTGCTTACCCTTCGCGACCGTTCCGCTGCGTTTTCAATGCTATTCGCCTTTCTTCTCCGGCTATGACTTTGGAACTATCGATGCAACGTCGAAGAGCTGCGAGATAGACTCAAGCGTTCTCGTTTTCGAAACGAATACATGCACAGCGTGTCGCACGGTCTCCGTTCGCAAAGGTGGAATCAAAGTTTCATCGAAGACCCATCGTTGGTTCAGAGTTCGTAGAGTCGGTTAAAATTTGATCGTGTATGCAGGAAGAGAGTTTGTTCGGTTATAAAACATTCAAGGCGAGCGGGCTTCCGAACTTCAAAGTCTCCGATTTCTAAGCAGGGTGTAGTAGGTCAGAAACGAAAATCCGATCGCTTCTAGTCGGTATCCTAACCGCGATCTGAGTGGTTTGAGTTCGCAAGAACACTCTGGACTGTACGTCCAGAAACCCGGCAGCCGTTATAGTCCTGAAGCAATTAAGGGTTAAGCAGAAAAAGTGGAGAAACAGATTTGTAGTCGAAGGGTCTCGAAGGGATCAGCCCTGTTTCGGTGGGAAACGGTGGAATCGAGGTGCATCGAGGTAGCCGAAGGAGACGAAGGAGAAGAGAGTTTAGATCGCGCGGACGGTCGAGGCGAGCGTCGTTTCTAAGTGGCTAACTCAAGTGAAGTGAAGCGGGCAGCGAAGGACGAGGGCAATGCACCAGAGTCGATGCACGCGGGGCGGGTCTCTCGCGGGCAGGTGGTCCTCGGCTCAAAGAACTTTTGTCGGGGCGTTGATCTTGCCGGGCACGGCCTAAGAACGTAGTCTCCGCCGGTAAACACACATTCTACGCGAGGACAGTTTGTACTTCTTTTCCTTTTAATTATTAAACATCCCCCGCGTTGGATCGGTAGAACGAGTCGTCCGCTTTCGAAGGTTCCTGCACAAGAGGCCCTGCCAGGATCGACCGATTTTCACGTGAAATTCGAAAGCGTGCAGGCCCCGGAAGCCGTTCGCCGTTCCCCGAGGGGGCGTTTTATCGAACGAAAGTTGCGGCGACGTCTTCTCCGTGTAACGACCTTCTTCTTTCGCGACTCCGTGGACTCGGAAGCGAGGCGATCGGAGGCTGGCAGAGAGCGACCGGACGGTCCACGAAGGTGCATCCAGCGTCCCGGTCGATTCGCGTGTCTTTGAGGATTCGACGGGAGTATATAGTACTCGCAGGGCGATTTAAATTCTTGCCAACGGCGGATCAGGCCGTAAGAATGCGAAGTCGGTTGAAAAGCTGTGGGCTGGTTCTCAGGAGGAATCGGTGGAAGAGGACGAGGCAAAAGGGCTTCGTGCTAGCCGTAGTACAGGAGGGCATCGTATTGCATGCACGACTCGCGCTGCTATGTAGTAAGCCGAGACGATTGCACGGAAGGGAAGAAAAAGAAGTGGACTTGGAGCGGATGGAAGCGGAACGGGGGTCAGGCGGGCGGGGAGGAGGAGGTTAGGTAGGCTGCCGAAAACCGACTAGCGATTGCATTAAATAGAAGAAGCGCGATGATCCTCCGGCGGCTGCTCGTGGAACGTCTGAACTGCAAAGTGGACGAGCCGAGAGTGAGAGAGAGTGAGAGATGGAGAGAGCGAGAGAGGATAAGAAAGATAGAAAGAGGTTTGCGAGGGGGCCGGAGGGTGACGAAGAAGCATGGCCGAAAAGAGAGGCGCGCGGGGCACACAGCATCGAGAGGATGAAAACGGAGGCGGAGGAGGAGGAGGAGGCGAAGCAAAACGGAGGTCCGAGGGGAGAGAGGAGCCTCTAGAAATTAGGTTGTTGCACCGGGGCGACGGGTGGGAGAAGCCCAAGGCCCTTGTTACCTTCCCCTACGTGAATTTAGGCCGTTGCACTTTTCGGCCCCGTATGGTGGGGGGCCCAAATAGGAGGAATGCGTTTGGTGGGGCACCACGGAGGGATAGCGCATTTAGGTGCAGCCTCGAATCGGAGAGGGGACTCTAGCAAAGAGACAGGGCCGCATCTGGCTTGCAATTTTTTCTTGCGCCGATTTCTTGCACGCCCGAGACGACCTCTCCTCTCTTACCAACGCGCCCGTTTTCCAACGAAATTCTCTCCGCTCGCACGAGCTTTCGAGAACCGTTCGCTTCTTCTCCCTGTTCCACTTTTTTTTCAAAATACCGTGATCTAGATCCGTCGATTGAGCCGTCGACGATAGGTTCGGCTGCACGTTCGGCTCTTTGGTAATCGTAAATCCGTCTGAACGCGACGGAGAAGCTCCATGTTTAAGTTTTAGATTTCTTCATCTGATTTATCTTTCTTTACCTTGACTCTATCCCTTTTTGTCTTATTATTTTAAGTTCTATGCTTAAGTGTCGAGAACCTCGACATTTTACCATTTTCATTGGAGAGCAACCACCGTCGCACACGTTTCACTGGCCCAGTGTTTGCAAAATCAAAATGATAAAATATTCTGCACAAAAAATGGCCGATGGTAACTAGTCTTCTCAAAATATTTGCGGCCATCGAGGCGTTAATTGCCAAGCGCTGCCTCCAAGCTTGGCGAAGAATTCACATTTGCATCGACTGCAAAAGGGTTTCGCGATACACGAGGTTTGCGAATGGATTTTCGACACGAAAGAATCGATGGAAGTCGTCCGTATTTTTAACTTTCTAACATATCGATGAGAGAACCTACACGGTAAGAGGAGATGGACGTGAAACGAAACGTTTAAACAAATCCGAGTCTAAACAACTCTGTCTGTCGCCGCGATAAAATAATCAGCGAAACGTTTCTAAGCATTTGGTTCGAATGGCTCTCGTGACGGGGCGTCTGGAAATTTTCACGCAATAAGTGGCCTCGGCATGGCGTCACGTCGGTTTCTTACGCGTTGAGAGGCAGTCGCGTTTAATTGCGGAGAAATCTCGAACGTAGATCGAGCAGATCCTCGAAGAGAAGAATCTCATGCAGACCGTGGAACGCTACGAGAGTCGCGTGGAACGCTTCTAAAAAATCCGATTGCGTTATCGTCGAAACCTCAGACCGACCAAAGTGCCAAGATATTTCTGCACTGACGTGCCGAACCGTGTGTTATCTGTCGCGTGATGCCCGATGTCAGTCCAAACAGATAGGACGCCGCTTCTCCTCCCAGACGCTGCGAAACATGGATATCTTGCGCTGTGAAATAGTCGAATTTTTCTTTATTCGCTCCGATTTATTTCTGGGATCATTTCATGTTCCCTCCGTATATTTTTCACTCCAATTTCGGAAACAGCTGGAACCTTGTCAGTGCCTGAATACGTTCTAATATTTGCCGATCGAATTACAAGTGTTCATCTGGTCAAGTATTCGCGTAGCTAAGTAGACTGGCTAAGGATGCAACAGCTTCGTAGACAGAAGAGCTTGAATCTCGTGCAAACGCACTTTTAAAGAAATAACTATGCCTCCGGTGCATCACGATTTTCCCAAATCTCTCTCAGAACATTCAATAACATCGGGCTAGAAGATGACTACTGTCGGTGAAAAAACTGGCGACGAGTCGGGATGAATCTAAGGCGGTGGAAAAGAGGAAGCCTGCAAGAGCAGAAGCAGAAGCGGCGGTGGCGGCGGCAGGAGCAGCAAACGGCAAACGGGGCCCGGGCCAGAGAAACGTAGCCCGGGGAACAACTTGCATTTAGGCCGTTGCACCTAAGGTGGGGTTTGCCCACGCCGGTCCTCCGATACCAGCGATCGTGTGCAAGTGGGTATAAGTTATATACCTACATGCCTATTCGCGAAGAAAGCAGGCAACTGGACCTAGCAACTAGAGGGGTGGGCACGGTGAAGGCTCGGGGGGGAACTGCATTACCGAAAGGGAAGAGTGGGGTGGCTGGGAGGGCGAGAGGGACAGAGGGGGGGAGAGGGGCCAAGCTGCAGCCACGCAAAAGTTAAAGCGGTAGAGAAGCTGATCACGGTGGTATAGCGAGGATGGTGGTAGTGGTTTTGGCTACGAACAGCCGTAGCGGTGTAGAAGTTCGAAGCCGTTGCACTTGGGCCCCTCCGTCTCGGTCGCGCGGGCGGTTAGAGGGACGAGGAAAGGGGCACCGATGCATTTTGGGACTATTTCGCAGCGGGGACGGTGCACCGGGGGGAAAAGGGGATGCTGGGTGGGTAGGGGTAGCGATGGCCGTTCGATCTCTTGCAAGTTTCCAAGCAACTTTGTCGTGCAAACGTTTCTCAGCCTTTGCTATAGTCCTTGCACAGAGTGTCGACCATGTAAATGGGATATGTTCAGTCTTTCTTCCACTCCATTCCCTCGTGAGGTACACGGATACTCGATGTATTGTTTGTGACATGTTCTTTCGTCTATAGAAATGAGATACTCCTAGGGAGCAAGTACATGGGCAGAGTATGTAGGTTCCTAAGGGTCTACGAGCTTGATGTTGCGATCCGTAGGTATTGGATAGGATGGACAGCACGTACGAACGTCTTCTTTAAAAGCTAATGGACTTCCATCGTTTTGAAATTTCTAAGATCTTGAATCATTGTATATTTCTAAGCATCCCAGGTGTTTTGCACCGAGTAAGCGCATTCCGTTACAGCGGTAGCTAAGAAACTCGAAAAATCGAAGAGCACAGTGTGAAGTCTGTTGGAAGGAAGAGAAATCCTCAGGCGTAACTGAGCCATTGAAATAATTAAATTCGCATTCCTCCGAGCTTCCGCGAGGAAGGGTCTTCTCCGTCGACCGTTCGGCCCGATCGAAGCTACTTCCATACCTGGCTGAAGAGTGTTTGACGTTTTCGAGGGCCTGGAGGTGCATCGAGATAATTGAGGCTTTCGAGATTTGGGCAATTAGAAGGAAGTCAGCATGGAGTTTCGAGCTGAAGAAAATATTCGAAAGCCGATGGCTGGGAGCGATTGGAAGCGTGTTGAGCCCATCGCTAGGTAGGGGACCGATCGTTCGAGGGAAAGGAGGTTCGAGTGCACGGGAACCAGAAGAAGATGCCTAGCAACGCTAGCTGGTGGGGGTAGAGATTTTCGGTGGGCGGGGGCGCGAGCCCGGGGGGAAAGCCTAGCATGCATTTTAGGTGCACACGCTCGGCCGGGGCCCGAGGAGTGGGCCCAACGAAACGAAAGAAAGGAGCCTGAGCCGGTGGTGGGGGGTACGTAGGGTTCACGGGAGGTTTTCGACTTCTTTGGCCGCAAGAACGCCAACTAGTTTCCTCAGTGGTTCGCAAATTTTCGTCTTGAGCCTCGACACCCTGCATCCTCCTCGCCTTGTCCACGTTGCACCGGATCTAGCTCTCGTTCATGTGTATGCTTCACGATGTTTGTCCCGTCGTTCGATGCTCGACGCTGTCCCTTTAAAGATTTTCGGTCGGTCGCGCGACAGAGATCGAAGAGAAAGCGGACGTTTTGCGGATTCTATGCAAAAGCGATTTCTCCTTCGCGATGAAACACGATCATTCTTTCGGAGGAGGCGAGCAGATCGAAGGTGCCGTTGGACAAGGTGTTCCAATGTTCCTGACACTCGATATCCACAATCCCTGGGTGCATGATAAACCGGCGACGGTTACGCGATTTTCGTGAGGCTGTCAGCGCAGCTGTCGCGTCACGCTTCGAGAACGTGTCGCGAAGACGATGACGAAGGGGAAGAAGAAGAAGAAGAAGAAGAAAAGGAACGTCGCAGAAGGGGAAAGATACGTCATAGGCGTACGAATTCGAATTCGAACGTGGCGCATAAAATTCGCGAACAACGTCGTTCCGTTCGATCTCACGACGTGCAACGAGATCTCGATCTCGATCTCGAGCTCCTTATCTCGCGACCCCGTGCACGACTCGAAAAACCCAAATGGCCGCCATGTTGTCACGCGAAAAAATGGCGAATTTCGATCGTTCGCGGTCGCATCTGCATAAAATATGTAACTATTCGCGATTCGAGCGAACGATTCGACGTGAATTTAAAATAGGGGCGTACCGGTGAATATCAAGCAAAATCCTAAAGCGTCGCGTCACGGTGTTGTTGAAAATCATGCGCATCGAATATTTCCGTTTCCGACAAAGGATTTATTGCCTCGCGCCGTGGACGAACAGACCCGATAAAACGACGCTCGCAACGTGGACCACGGTTGCTCGCCTAATTGCCGCACATACACACGTACACACGCGCACACACAGAAGTGCATACACTCGCAAGCCGCTGAGTCGCTCTTACCAGCTTGAAACCCAGCCATAACACGCGAGCCACGCGTTACTCGCAAATATAATTTTCGATAAGCTGTTCGCGTGCCCTTATAAAAATCAGTTCGAAAGAATCAATCATACTTTTGCACGATTATACGGTAACTGATAAATTTGTCTGGCTGTTAAAATCTCGATATTTACAGCGTCGTCGAGACAATCGTTTCTTTCACGTTGCAAAAGAGGACGCGTTCGAATGCCTTGGATCATCAAAGGAAGCGTCCGACGGTTAAGTAACGTTTTCCTATTTAATCGGAATGTAAGCTAACATTGTTTCGCGATAGACAACGGTCTGGCTGGTTATTGTACCGATGGCAAGCAACAAGGTGTACCACTTGTGGCTCGAGCGGCAAACGAAACACCTACGTCAGTATCGGTTGAAAGGGGTGGAACTGGGGCTGGGGGTAGGTTGCTCGACGATACAAACAGCTCGAGTGGCGACGTACAATCGAACGAGTCGGTCGATGAACGAGAGAAGAGAGAGGAGAGAGAAGAGAGGAGAGGCGAGAGCAGTGCAGATGCCGCACAGAGGAAATGAGAAAGCTGGCCTTTCGGGGGCGGCGATCGGAGAAAAGGAAAAAGCAGGGGGGAAGGGGAGCATTTGACCGTCGCGGATGTTTATCGAACAACTCGATTCCTTGCTGGGATCGATCCTTCGGCGCTGTCGTCCAAAGGATTTTGCAAAGTTAAGGGCGTGCTTTATCCACCCCTCGGAAAGAGCACTTTTCCCACACTCAGCCCGCTGCCGAGTGGCGAGCGTAATTGCACCAACGTATCGTTCGAGGCTCTCGTTGAAAACGCGCCTCAAAGTCGAGCTCGATTTTCTCGCTACGAATACCCCTCGTTCCCCATCTCTTTTTTTTTTTAGAAAACTCGAATACGTCCAAAACACGCTGCAGAAGTTAGCGTGATCGGAGAGGCTTGGTCTCGGTACCTCTGCAGCGATGCAAGGAGCGGAGACGCAGGGTCTTAAGCAAGGTGTACGCAATCTAATTCGGTATGTTCAAAGTCTGTAAGTTTGTCTTGGAGTTATGGAACAATGTTCGCCCGGATAATACCAAGATGGCAGCGTTATTTAACGACGTTTCCTGAACTAATCTGGGTGATAGGGAGCAAGGTTGGATCCAGACGCGTTAGCCAGGATATCGTTGAAATAGCAGAGCGATTCTCAACGAGGTGGCACGTCCGTTCGCGACTAATCCAAGGGATAGGGATAAGATTGGATCGAAAGACTTTCTGGACAAGCGCAGGCAGCATCTAGGTACGGTCGGTGGGTCGGTCTAAGAGCTAGTCTAGTCAAGGCAGCGGCGCAGAGTTGCTTCCCTTTATTCGTCGTCTCTACCGTGGCATTCATCTTCTTCTCTCACCGTGAAGTCTGTACGCAGCCGCTCCCTTGCCCAGGAACGCGAGTACAGACTCCTCGGTAAGGAGGCCATATTTCATAAGACTCGCTGCTTTCCTTTCCTCCACCTCCTCCTCCTCCTCCTTCTTCTTCGCCTCCTCCAGCTCCTCTTGCTCCTACTACCGCTGCTGTTCCAGCTCCTCCGGTTCTTCTTTCCCTTTCCCTTTTCCTCTTCCGATGGTCGAACGGTCGGTCGCTGGAGCCCCGTGCCGCTGTCAGAGTTTCTAGCAACGCTTGCGCGACCCATTCCCATCTCGTTTTCCCCATCCAATCCCATGGCCCCTGCCAAGCTCAGTACTGCCAGCCGCCGATGTAATGTTTCTTTTATTGATTTTGCGGCGACCCGCGGAAATTATACGGCCCATGGATGTATGCACGCCCTGGCTCGTTCGTTCGCTCGCTCGCTCGTCTCCTCTCGTCTCCGCTCGACACCGCCTCGCGTCCGTCAACCGCGGCGTCTCATCCCCCGCGACGATAACGACAACGCGAACTCTTCTTCTGATACGCCCCATCCGGTTTCACCAGCCCCTGGGCCATTCGCGATCTTCGGGTTCAGACGTCAGGGAAATTACAAGCTTTCTCCTCGTTCCTCCGTGTTCGCGCGTTCGACTTTTTCCTCCTTCGATCCTCTCCGCTTCTTCGATTATCTTCGAACGAACAGTCTCTGTTCAGACGGACAAATTGGTCCTAGCAGAGCCAGTAATTCGTACGCTGAGCATATTTATAATTATATAATTCGTATGAGTGTATGCATGGATGTGAGTTAAAATGTGGGAAAAAGGAAAATTCAGAGTGAGTCTGGTAGAAAGTAAATGAAATTTTGTATCGTTTTGTGAGTTCCGTCCTCGTAAATTGGTAAGAGCGGCAGAAATAGCGATCGATTTCATTGAAGGGGTCGCTTTCTCTTGCACGGATCGTTTCCCCGATCGAAAGGACACTTCGACGAGCGTGCTTCCGGTCGCGCGTCGAGCGTCGATAGGTCAAGGACACGGTGACGGTTTTCGAGGTCAGGTCGACAAATCACCGTTTCCCGGGCGAACGTTGGTAAAAAAAGGACGGAGAAGAGCGAGAGAACCCGACACCCTTCGGGTCTATCCCCTTTGACCCTAAAAAAAAAAAAGAAATACAAATGGCGGGAGCAATCCCTGCCACCCTCGGTCGTTCGGCTGATCGGCCACGAAATTACGTGACTCGCCTTCAACGCTCGGTTAAACCAGCGAGAACGTATGGTGGAAACTCCACGGTCTCGTCACGAGAGGAAACGCGAATCGATTTAACCCTCTCGCGTCGCCACCGAAAAAGTTCGATGGACCAAACTTGATTTCGCTTTAATTAATTGCCACGTGTTCAGTGAACCAATCGCTCACGCGAATTGGTTGCAACGCGGGCTCGCGATGATTTTCGTTACCCTCCGCACAGCCACCTACCCCATTCTCCTATAAATTCATATTTTCGACTATGGAACGTATTGGTCCTCCTCTACGAGAAATTCGTCTGCTCCTAAAACACGGCTACAACCCGAATCGACGAATCGGTTGGATCGAGTGGCAGCTGGACCGCTGATCGCCCGATAACGACGCGCACGCCCTGAGATCATCGTTAAACCCGATCGATCATTCTCCGTGTTCACCCAGCGTTTCTCTGTTCCGTCCTTCCGACGACCACGTGAATCTTCGTGTTTGAAATCGAGCGCGTTTCTCTTTCGACTCCTTCCGCTTTCACCGGTCGCCTGTGAGTTTATTGACCGATTTTCAACGTCCTCGATCTTTCCGCCGACGACTCGCGCGGAGAGGCGCCATCGACGAGGCGGAAAATCAAAGACAGAAAACCGATTTGGATGTGAACCGTTGACAGAACATTTCGCTGAATCTGTTAGCTTAGACGAAATAGAGATTCCATCGTGATCCACGGTGCGCGATTTGATCTCAGCATTCGGTTCTAATCAAAATTCATTTCCTCAGACACCTTCATTATGTAAAAAGAGGGTTTGCTATTTTTACCAAGGAGTCGACACCGTCTGTGTACGCGGGAGAAAGGAATCCCACGCGTATCTCAAATTCGTCGGAAGAAATCGAATCGCTGCGGGCATAGATCGCGCGACGACGGCGGCGGCGGATTTGATAGAGAAGCGGCTAGATAAACGCGAGTGCACGAGGGGGTGTAAAGGTGAGTTTGTGGGAGCACGTGTGTCGGTGCGTGATGGTAGCGTGGAGTCGGTACTCCGGGGCGTACGTGACTCTCGTTTTCGCCGGGTGCCGTATAGAAAGCGAAAACGGGCTTCTACCTACATTTCGCCCATTCACGCAGAGAGGCCGAGAACGAGGGTGCTGGCGGCGGGGGTGGCTGGCAGGCAGCGGACGTCGGAAAAAAAGGAGGAAAGGAAAAAATAAACCGGAGACGGAGGAAGGAAAAAGCGTGGAAAAAGCAGGACGCTGCTGGTGGCACTATCGTGGTGAGAAAAAGGGTGTTTCGACAGGAGAGAAGGAGAGAGAGAAAGAGAGAGGCATCACGATGCACGCTAATAGGTACGTGTAGAGGATACGCTGGTGCGTAGGCCACGTTTGCAAACGGATACGAAAGCGTACGGTCGAGGCTGGGAATCGCGAAAAAGGGTGTAGGTTCGTCGCGGATGGGTTGTTGGGCAAGAGACGCAGGGGGTAGCGAGGAAGGAAAAAGAGGGAGGACAGAGTTGAACGAAGCGAGTAGCGAAGGGTAAGCGGAGAGCGGAGAGCGGAGAGCGCTGGAAAGAGGAAGAGGAAGAGCGCGAGAGAAAGGGAGACGGTGAGCCGCAGTGAAAGAGGGTTGAAAAGAGAGAAAGAGAGAAGTTGAACGCGGGGTAAAAAGGGTGGCTAGGGGGCTGGAACGAGCGGCAGCGGGATGGGTTCGTTGCCAGGGATGAAGTACGTAGGTATTGATCTATTTAAAGCCTAGAGTTCCAAACGAGGTCCTTATTAAAAAGCGGAATGAAACAAGGGGCGCTTCGTCGTCCCCCGCTGTCTCCGCGACCCTCGCTCCTTCCTTCTTCCTCTCGCTGTCCGCCGGCTCTGCCTTTCTTCCTCCGACTTTCTTCTCGCGCGTTCTCCTCGTTCTTTGGGGTCGCGTCGGTTCGCCAGCGAGGGAGAAAAAGTTGCGTACCGGCAGCCAGACATTCAGCAGGCCTTTGGTCCTCTCTCGAGTGTGCCGACCCACCCACCCCGCCCGAGCCCTGGACTCTCGTCCTTACAAAATATCCCTCCCTTTCTCCGATAACGAAAAAAGATAGATCAACCCCCGCCGGCGACTCGTCTATTCGCCCCTAAACCGGAGCAGCCAGACTTCCCTCGATCTACCCTTCTGGAGCTTACAACGAACACTGGAATCACGGTTTCATTTTTTCAAGGGCTCCAGCCTACAAAATTCTCTTAAACGGTAAAGTTTCGATCTCTTCGTTGCTCTGGATTTTTCGAGATTCATCTACCTACATACCCTTCCGAGGTACGTTCGCGCGAAGGGCCCCACCCGTCGACGAGATCACCGTGATCGAAAAAGTCGCGTTACGATCGATCGAACGTCCGGTTCGCGGTCTCGACAGCGGTGGATCGCCGACGGGAGGTTCTCGAAAGCGAGTTTTCCCGGAGAAAAGAAAAAAGGCATTCGCTGGGGTCACGGCGATGCATGGAAGATCGTGGATCAAGGTAGCGCTCTGAATCACGGCGGCGCGTGTTTCGGGTGTCCTTGAACCGGACGAAGAGATCGGAGCGGAGCAGCGCGTTAGGGCCGGCGAACTCTCGGTCGGATATAAAATTCAGCACTTTAAAGCATTTTAGTATCGATCCCGGTTTTTAGTACTAGACGCGAAACTCCCTCATCGACGGCGGTTCTGGTGGGGATGTACCTGGACCGCTATGGTGGGAGATTCAACATCCCTCTGGCAGCCAGCCCCTGTCGCGGGTTGGCTTGCCAGAGAGCGATGCGTAGTTACACTGGCTGTAGAAGTGTGTAAATGCATAATAAAACTCGCGCGCTGAGCATCAGAGGGACGTAATTCCTGCACCCCTGATTTTACTAAAGCGGCAAAAAACATGCATTTCCATTTGACGCGTTTCACCCCGGCCGCCTATCGCGCGCGCTCTATACCACCCCCTCTTCGCCCTCCACCACCCATTTCGCCGACCACCCCCTCGCGAACGGTCCACGTCCAGCCTCCGGCGTCCGCGTAATTCGATGAATTTCGTTTATAAATTAACATGACCATTTATAATAATTAGCCGCATTACCGTAGAAAGTATATACCTATCGTTATTTCCCGTAGCAACGAATGCATTTCATAATTATCTCGACAGTTAAACAAACACGGAAGAGAGGTCTTTCTGTCTCTATGATAATTGCATCCCACCCCCTGGCCCCTCCGCACCGACCTGCTCGTCGTAAATATCCGATGAATAAATGAAACGAAGGAAGACGACTATGAATTTCGGTGAACGTCGTCCCGACTGCAGCGAACATCTCGTTTATCGCGGGTCGGTGCGTGTTCGTCGAAGGGATCGTCGGATTTACGGTCACAGAAGGATCTCTGCCCGAAGGAGAATCCTCGATGGGCACAGGGGACATGGCGGAAAACTACTGGCATTCACGGGAAAGTGCATCCTGCGATTATCGATAATCCGTGAACGGTTTCGAGGAAAACTCGCGGTACGTTGGTTCAGCGGAAGTTCACGGGGTCGGGTTCGATCGAGGTCGGGTCGGATCGAGCTCGGAGAAGACTGGCTCGGAGGAGGTGTCGATGACACGGGAGGACAAGATTTTTGCCCGTTTCTTCACACAACGGCTACGCAACCCTTGCCGATATCGTGCTCAGCCTTTCCACCCTTCTTGCACGCACTGTTGACCGTCGAGCGTTGCGTTTCTCCCCTGGCCTGGTTTTTTCTATTAATAGCGGAACCTCGGGTTTTCCTTTCCTCCGCGTACCAAGGAAACAGTCGCGTAGAAAAAATCTCGCGAGACCGAGCGGCTTTCAGGAAGAAAAATATTGTCCCTCGTTGCTCTTTTCTCGTGTACGTAGCTCGCCGTTGCCGAAGAGTCGCCGCTTCGATGGCCGTCAGCCACCGGAGCTTGCTGAAAATTGCAAATTTTTAGCCTACGGGACGTTTAGCGGGGCGCATTGAAGACCGAAAAATGGAACATGGTTGCTGGCAATATGCAACCTGCTTGATAGAATGTAGGATCGTCGATGAACAAGTAGAATTTCAAAGTCCACGAAATATTGAACCAAAAACGGGTGGGCAGGTGCACGTCACTCTCTCTTAGGTAACAATTGCTTGGTACCGAGGCAAAACCTATACAGAGAGAGAGCACGATAACGTTATAGTCGCGGTGAATGGCGCGAAACTCCGCTTTCTGAAATAGCAACAATCCGGAGACGAATTTCGCCGTTGCTAGTCATCTCCTGCGTCAAACTATTTCGTTTGTTATGCCAGAGTTATGGTAAAATTACACTCGCGACAGGAATTTGCGATACTTCGTTGACTGGAATAATTACAGCGTACAATTCTAGGTTTAAGTATGTTTAATCAATTTCTTATAAATCTACAAATGGTACCAGTTGTGAGTCCTGAGCTCGTTCGCACCTCCTTTTCCTAATCATTCGCCACCGTTTCTCAACCCACTCTCGGTTCTGTACAACCCGAACACAAAATGCATTACTTCAGCGACTTCTTTGAACAATGTGATTATAAAAATATCATCCTTGGTTTGGATGAAACATGAAAAGCCGCGGAATTCGCGGACGCCGGTGCAAAGGAGCATGAAAAGGGATGCAAGGGATGTCGACGAAGCTGCCAGGGGTAGCTAAGAGGGCTGAACTCTTTTTTAGACTATACGCGTGCATTCGTTGCTCATACACCGGCGGTGTTTTTCCCTGTGGCATTTTGAAAGGCAGGAGGCAGCTGTCGGGGTGGCCACGAGAGCGTCTCGTCCTCGTCGCGCCGTCGATCTTACCGCGATTTCGATTCGGAAACGTTCCTCGTAAATCAAAGGCCAGGACCTTTTACGAATCACCATAATTCACCTAGCTCCGGATAGGAGGGAAAAAATTGCTAGGACGGATAGCGCGATTTCGATGGTTCCGCGATAACGGACGGATAACGGGGGTGGCGGTCGTTGATAACGAATGTCGTGCGGGGCGTATTGTTGCGCGCGCGTGTACGATGATTGCCAATCTGTGCCTCTATGAATTGCACACCGCGAAATTATACGTGACAAAAAACCGTGTCGCACACTTTTATTTTCGTCCATCGGTGTCCACGCAGGTTCTGGATGCGTTCCTCGCGGGATAAGCGGTATCGCGTTCGCGTTACTTTTCGTATTTTATTGCCAAACGATCGTGGTCCGAGTTCGTACGACGATACGCTGACAAGCCAGCGTGGTTTTCTGTTTCAGATTGGCTGCGATCGGCTTCCAGCGGTTGTTGGACGTTCACCGTACCGGCCTTCCGGTTCAACGATCACCGGCTACCTTTATGATGGATCAGCTGACCAACCCCGAAACGTACAGTTCCGAATGGTTGCAGCTTCTACCGTGAAGTCCGAGAAGCACGGAGGAGAAAGAGCGGGTTTCCCGATGTTTTCGTGGAATCGACCGCGAGTATCGTTTTTCGCGACTATTCCAAGCTTGCCTTTTTTTAGACGAGCGATGGACGCGCATTATATTTCCCTACGCAGGGAGGAAATTACTCGCGCAAGCAAGCAAGCAAGCAAGGGACGGAAAGAGAAGGGCAGCTCTCGGCATCTCCGGTGTGCTCATGCATAATTCAATCAGAGTTAGACTAGAAACGTCAATACAGCTCGCAGATTATTTCTTTTCCCGGGCTGCTGCGCTCTCCCGCCTAGTCTTGTTCTTTCTCTTTCTCTCCGCCGCGAGCCACCCTCTCCGGACCAGAAGAGGAGCACCGCGGAGGGCGGAAGGGAGACGGAGAAGGAGAGAAAGAGAGAGGGTAAAAGAGATTTCTCCTTCTGGCGCCTATCCGCCATCCCCTGTCCTCCTCGCTCCACACTCCTCTCTCGTCTCCTCTCCTCTCCGGTTCGCTTCGTTTCGCGTCGTGCCACCTCGCTCCTGCCCCTCCTCCATCCCCACCGCTCTTCTTTTATATTTTAATCAACTAATTCTGCGCAATGCGTACATTTATTGCGCCCTTTCGGTCGGCGGTATCCGCCTACCCCTTCCCGCTTAACGGCCCCTCCACCCTCCGCCCTCCGGCCGCGGTATACCATCCCGCGTTTTAATTGCAAATCTCACCTCGTCCGCTGATTCGATGGGATTTTTTCGCTGCCGTCCAATGAGAACGATCACGACCGATGCCGGCTTTTGGCAAAGTCAATTTTTTGCCGCTCTTCTTTCCCTCTCCTCTCCTCTCGCTCTCTCTCTCGACACGCCGCTTATACAGCCACCCCCGCGACCGAACCGGTCGCCCGCACCAACCCCCTCGATCATACCTGGCTCGCCTATCGCCAGGAAAAACACACCGTTGTTTCTCTTTATATATCCCACCCCCTCGGCCCCGCGGCGCGGCCCACCCTCCAGCACCCGGCCCCCGCGTGCCCCCCGCGCCTCGCCCCTCGCATTCGTAATATTGTTAATTAAATGTCGTAACTCCGCTCTTTGTGTTTCGCAGGGCATAATGATATTAATTATCCGCCGCGACTCGTTCGTTCGTTCGTTCGAACGAGTTCCGATGCGTAACGCCGTTATTAATCGGATATTAATAAATAGTCGGCGGGGATATAGTCGCGGGGAAAAAAGTGTCTGGAAAACGTTGGCGAGAGATTCTCCGGCGAATACGCGCGTACGCGTACCTCACGCAACGCGGCCGCGTCGAGAGAAAGAGAGTGAGAGTAAGAGAGCTCTCGGAGAAATCCAGCCTGCGGGGAGGGAAAAAATATTGCATTACCTTCTACGCTAATAGTTTCCTTTGACGGCCCATCAGCGTCTGCCTTTAATCTAGGCGGCCACAAAGGAACTCATCCTTCACCCTCTCGCTCGAATCTTCCCTGTCTCTTCTCCGCCACCTCTCTCGCGTGCGCTCTCCGTCTCTGGCGCGGGACGTGCGCGGGCGCGTTCTCGCTCCTCCACGTGGAAGCACGTACGCGTGTGCACCCGTAAAGCACGCATTTGTCCGTGGCACGCCGCACGCGGGGCGAAAATAGAGAGAAAAAAAAAGAAGGAGCAGGAAAGGAAAGTCGCGCGAGGGCCGGCGAGAATTATCGCTGAGGTCGTCCTCGCCCGTCGACGAATCGCGTGTTCGTCGAAAGGGGTAAGGAGATTCGACGATAGGGGGGTGGAGATCGAGGGACAGGGAGAAAAAAGACAGTGAAAGGGGGAAGCCGTTTTTTAAACGCGAACTCGCTACGGCACCGCGAACCTCTGTGTTTTACACAGTCGAGGGTATGTTCTCCTCTTTTTCGCGAGCCCCACCCTCTCATTCAATAGCACCACCCTCCTTTTAGCCTCGAACTCTCTTTTTCTAACCGACTCCCACCGCGTTTTTCCTCTATCTCGTATCTCCGATTCTCTCTGTCTCTCTGTTCCTCCGCATAGCTCTCTAACCCTCTCATCCTACCGTGATACGATTTCACCCTCTTGCCTTGCTTTGCCTTGCCTTGCCTTGCCTTGCCTTGCCTTCCCTCGGGCACCACCCACCCTTGCAGCACACCACCGACTACCTTTGCCTTCGGCTAAAGAGGGAAATGAAAGCGAAACTGTTCAGCGGTGCTCTCACCCGACTTCGTGTCTCTCTCCTCCTGCTCTTTCCGTCTCTCACACGGGCCACCGTGTCTCTTCTCCTAGCCCTCTCTTTCTCTCTTCCACGTTCATCCGCCCTTTCCCTTCCGACCGCGTGTGTCAGCCCTCCTCGTGCCACCCTTCTAATTTTTCCACCTCTTTCACTAAAATTAAAATCAATAGTAGCACCACGTGCCCGGGGACCCTACCAGGAACACCGCCACCCTCATCAGCAGCCACGTCCCTCGAACCCTGAAAAGTCCTATGAAATAGTACCGCTCCTATCGATACGTTTTCTCGCGAAATTTCTCCGCTTCGGATCGATTTCACCCGCGTTCCCTTTTTCTTTTCTTCGCCGGCCTGCCGTGTGCATATCGTGAGAGTTTCCCTTTTCGAGGTTCGTTGGAATTCATGGGGAATTAATCCTCCCGCCACGACGCGAATATTATCGCGTGCTCGGCGATCGAAGCGCGAACGAGCCGCCTCGATATTCCGGAGCCGCGAAACGCAGCCAGAATCACGGAAGGATAATCGGTGTACCTGTTGTTCCCACGTAACGCCGAGCATTCGTTAAATCGAAGCGTTTTCCGCGGCCACGCCGCTGATCCGATTTGTTAGTCAAATTATTCCTCTCGGTCTGTTCGAAACTGTCTTATTCTCCTTCGACGCCGTTCGTCACGCACCCCAAAATTGTACTGCTCCCTGGCTCTTTCCTGGAACGCTCGAATCTCTGCGGAATCGACAGAATTTTAACCATACGATAAAATCTCCATGTCTCGCATGCGATTCGGAACTATTTTGGCAATCATTCTATATGATTGTTTTCATAATTTTCAACGTGCATTATTGTTTCGAAATTGTTATATACAATAGCGATTGGGGAGGTTGTCAAAATTATTCAGAACTGCTTGTGAATGACGGGACAATGAACGTATCAGTGCTATAGTTTAAACACGTTAATAGTTAAATACGTTTTCGTTCGTGATTTACGTTTAAAACAGTGCATTATAACTCGTCCGACCAGGTACATCCGTGTATACCGTGCCATTCGATGCGTCAAAGAAACAATGAAATTCCGCGAAAACGGTCGAATTCTGGCACAAAGAGGACATAAGTTAATTAACGTTAGAATTCGGAACCGCGGCGGCAGGATGCTGAGAGAGAACCTCTTCCTGGACCAATGGAATCCCTAATCCGTTCGAAGTCAAGAGAATTCCGTGTGATCGTTGGGAAAATTCGAATTTGGTCGCGACGGTGTCAGGGTTTCCCGTTGCGGGAAAAGCGGATCCGCGTCAGAGAGAATAATCGGGGTAAGTGGTGTCTTTAACCGGAAACGGAAATCCCCGGTCGAGGGCCTCGGGCCGACTACCTCGGCGTGGCGGACGAGTAACAGGTAAGGTTCGATCCACGGTTAAAGCATACAGGTGGCCGAGCACGCTTTCATCATCCTTTCCACGTGTGTGCGAGCGTGTGCAGTTGTCCGCGTTCACTATACGCGTGTGTGTGCGTGCTCGTGTGTCACGGCCATATGTTTACGGAGACGAAGGCGAGCAAAGGTTAGAGCTATCGGGTAAGAAGACGCGCAAGAAGACGTCGTCGAAACGATGGGGTTGCGTATCGGAAAACCCACCCCCTTCTGACACATCCGGCTCTGCACCCTTCCATCCGCAAGCCGACGAAGGAATTTGGCCGAGGGGTGGAGAGGACAGTCATTCCCTCAAGATCACCGACCTTGTGTGTCCTGTTTGTAAACAAGGGGATCCGCCACGAGGGGGTGGCTGGCTGGCTACCCTTTTGCACGATTTCGATCAGGTGTTCTTCGAATGTCAGTCACGCCGGATGGATATTATTTTTAACTTTACCCGCTGTAACCTATTCGTTTCGATGAAACGCGTGAAAGAGTTTTCGAACCTTCGGGCGCAGTTCTGTTTTTTATTTCCTTACCGCGCGCTCGATGGATCTTTTTCAGATTTAAAACGTTGGTTGAGATTCGAAGGTGATTCCGTACGTGTGTGATAAAAGCGTCACGCGAGCGAGCGGGTGCTCGTTGAGCGAGGGAATCTCGAGTCGATCGTGCGTAGGTAACGGGAAGCGGATGCGGAGCAGGAGAGATCTGTATCTTGATGAAAGTCGAGCGACCCTAATCATCGTAATTAAGCGACGATGAGAACGGTTCGATCCGTTTGACCGAACTCGTCACGCGGCGTGCCAATCGTCGACGATAATGTGTTTAGCAAATAATATGTCCGTTTTGCGACCATTGTCCGGTTCTACGTAATGGTCGCGCTTAATTAGCAAAACCAATTAAAATAATTAACGTAAACTCTAATTTCGTGGCGCGTATAAATTGGCCGATCGGTGATGCATCGAAACGATCGTGAAAACGGTACGTCGGGAGTCGCGGCATCGAAAATAAATATTCCTCTTCGCGAGTTCGTCCATCCGGGGTCGTTCATCGAACGGGAAACAACCCCCGCTCTGCTTTTTTTTCATATTTTTTTTCCTCTATTTTTTTTTTTTCAATAATCCCACGATACTTTCTCCGTCGCGTATCGACCGAAATTCAGCTGACCGGATTAATCGATTCGTTCCAATTACTCCGTTTTCTGCTGGCGATCGCCGGAAACCCTGTATTCCCGATAGATCTGTAAAGCGTCATGGGGATCCGATCGTCCTATTAAAAAGCATGCTGAACGTTTAAACAACGGGACGGGGTTGCATAAAAAAGAAACAGCAACCGATAAACTCTGAAAGAGTTTTAATTTGAATGAATACGATTGTACATGCGAAGGAAAAGCTGCGCGTAATTGATTCAGATCGAACCCTAACCCGGATCCAACCGAGCAACATCGTAACTCGAAGCACCCTGACGACCGACCCCTCATCATCCGGTGGTCGTCGATACACGAGGTCGAGGATCGACGGCGATCTCGAAAGCATCGACGAGGAACGATCACGGTATGAAAAGGCATTCTTCCGGGTTGTTCTCGGGAGCAGGTTGAGCAACGTCGAGTAACCGGTGTTCATACTTTTCACCCCGGTGAATCGTTCCACCCTCGCGGCCATCTCCTGCCCATCCTCTTATCACGCCCTCGCCGATTCCCGCGGCAGCGCCACCGACCTCCATCTTTCTTCTTCTCTTGCTCTTGCTCTTTCTCTCCTCTCCTCTCCTCTCTCCTCTCCTGTATTCCGGGATGCGAGCGTGCCGCCCCCACCAGCGCTCTCCCCACAATGCGATGGTGGTATTGATTTAAAAGTACATTCGTGTTTTCATAATGCCGTATCTGTACCGACGCTCGAGCGCACCCTTCTCCTCCCTGCCACACACCCCTCTGCCCTCTTCACCGCTCGCTCTCGCTCTCTCTCTTTCTCTCCTTCGTTCTCCGCCTCGTACTCCCCACGGATCTCCGTCTGTCGTTCGCTGACGATTTCTCTCCTGCTCTCACCCTTAACCTCCTCTTTAGCCTCGCTCTCTTGTCACCCACGCGTAGATATGACGCTACCGCCCTTCGTGTCACCTCCCTCCTCGCCCCCTGTTTTCCATCGATGCGCTTCTTTCCGTCTCTTTTCCGCCCGCGGCCGCTCGCTCTCGCTCTCCTCTCCTCTCCTTCGAGGAGGACGCGATTATATCCGCGTTAATCGACGCGCCCGATAATTCGATTCCACGGGTAAAAATAATTGGCCAAGAGCGCGGTGGGCAGTACCGTTTCGTTCCATTCGCCAGCGAGGAGGGACGGACGTCCGCCAGCGCGGAACTTCCGCCGCGAGTTCGACGGCCCAAAGGACACCTCTGGACCGATTTTTCCCTCCGTCACTCCATTGCTCGATTCATCGAACCTCGAAACGCCGTGTCACCTCTGGTACGACCACCTACAACCTACAACCTACAGCCACCGTGCATAGAGCATTTTCTCTGCTCGCGTGCCTGCGCCTCGGTTTTCGGAGACTTCGGAATTGATGGGATGTAGAATTTTTAAATGCACAAAAGATAGTTTGACCTCTCAAGGAAAGTATGAAACGGATGACTGATCACTGGATTGTGGATTTTTATGTAATTATACGTTTCTGAGCACCATTGTGGACGTTTTCTGTCTTTTTGCAGTGGTCGCAGTATAGAATTCCCATACAGTATATTCAGAACCGTACGTCACAGGTTCAACAGCTGTTTTGATTCTAATTAGTCTAGAAATTGTTTTGATTAAATCCCGACGTATTGTCGGATAGGATTGGTAAACAGTTTTTTATTCAATATAAATCTCACAATAAAACTCATAAAACTAAAACGCATAATACTCTCGCAATAGTCGCTCTACAAAATTCTCTCAGGAACTGATCCTTCGCATCCCAAAAACACTCGTAACCTCTCGCATACCTTCACTCTGTCTCCTCCTCTCTCTCTCTCTCTTCTTCTTCCGAAGAAACACATGCATTTCTAGAGACACACTCGCAACCATTCTATGCGATTAGACAGTGTCACCCGATCCCTAACGCTCTGTCCCAAACACTCGTCTCTCGCGTCTACACTTTTCAAACTTATAAACATTCACTAGCCATACTTTAACAGTCATCACCCACTCGTACTCGTAACCCAAACATGTACACTCACAAGAGTCTTCTAAAATAATCCCACACTAATTAGGGAAAAGCTCCTTCAACCTTTGACATTAATTTGCCGCCTACAACGCTATGCTTTAGCCTCTCTTTGCACACGATAGAAGTAACTTTCATAGCTGATTTCTAGCTGAAAGTTATTATAATTGACTATCATACCCGCAGCCACGTAGAAACTCTGAACGCAAGTAACTTCACCTGTTAACAAATCATTAAATAATGTAAAAAGAGTCGCGGACTGCACTCGTGGAATAAGTTCAGAGTTTCAAGAGGGAACTGTTGCTTGGAACACCTGCCCGGTTTTTGCAATCGCCTTTAATAAACAGCAATTATGGTCGCGCACAGGTACACATGTCGAGTGACGTGCCTCTGCCTACGAGCCTTATGCGATGTGTAATTGGAAAAATTGTCGGCCAAACTTCACGTCCGTTGAAATTTCGAGCCCCAGAGCTAACTCAGAATTTTTAGACCTTCTCGTTCACCTTTGTTTCGTCATTCCTTCTCTGGCCTTGGTATAATTTCACGCCGAGAGAAGCCAACCCGTTCCCAGAGTGTGCATGCTTCACGAGCACGATAAA
Source organism: Macropis europaea (assembly GCA_916610135.2). NCBI lineage: Eukaryota > Metazoa > Arthropoda > Insecta > Hymenoptera > Melittidae > Macropis > Macropis europaea. The sequence continues at coordinate 28,164,634 of OU744344.1, forward strand.
TATGGAATTCGGCCTTATTCTCTGTGAGTATCTCCAAGCGGCTAAATTGTTATAGGAAATCTCGATTCGTGGAAAACCTTCCGCGATCGATCTTTTAGGATTCGTGTGAAACAAACTTAACCTTCTCGGGATAGGATAAGGGGAGAAGTACCTATTTTGCGACGTGTCTTTTCTAAATTTACTGTTTTACTGCGTACCACCGGGACGGTAGAGATTTTAAGCCCAGAAAAGCATACTGTCATCGCTCATTTGATAATTCAATCATTCTTGACTATTCAAAGTCGTCGTAATCAACGTTAAAGAGTTGAATCTCAGTAGCAGATTAAACAAATTTTCGCGGCAAATCCACGGTCGCGAATTCAATTTTTCTTTCTTCCCCGAAAGTTCGCGTTTCGCGTCGATATTCATCAGATTTTTCCAGTGAATTATCGCGTGAAAGGAAAAAAATCCGCCGTTCAAAATCGTCCGGTCGATCGCGAAAATACAGAGTCGTTATTCGACGGCTCCTCCCACGCATGATCGCTGAGGGTCGCGCATTGGCGAATCCGGAATAGCGGAAAAATGGTGGGGATATATTAGCGGTTTTTACTATTGATTACCGAATTAAAAACGCGCATGTATAATTCCGTGATATTTTGCGTTTCTATGCATTCGCCGTTGGCGCCACCAGTCTCGCGGTTTCACCCCTTCTCCATCCACCCCCCGGGGATAGCATTTTACCCGAAGAGCAGCTTCACCGTGATTTCAACCCTCCAGTCTGCTTTCTAGATGGCGCGATTCGTCAAGGACATCGGTAGAGAGACGTTTCACCCCCCGGTTGGTCCGTGGGGGTGCGCACCCCCTGCGATCGTATCAACGTGCTTTACTGATCGAGCTCGGTTACCGACGCGACCTTATCCTCCGTCGTTAACACGTTGAACGCCGCTTCAGTCACCTCAAATTGAATTTAATTAAATAATTATTGATTGTCGCAAAATTTTGAGCAAGCTTCATACTGAAACAATAATGTAGAAATAGAAGAACAGGCTCAAGTATTCAAATGTTTTTTTTTCTTTATGATTTATATAAAATATAGTAAATTATATCGTGTCTGACTAGGTGTAGCCGCTTTCACTGTGACGTGTAACGTGTTATCAACGTTCAAATCGATTCGCCGTAGTGATACAGGGGCGAGGAATTACACAGAGGCTCGTTGTTCGTGTCCAATGGTTTATTTTGCAAAATAAATTGACATATACAACGTGGTACCTTAGCGATTATTAGCGAAAATGAATGTCCACGCGTCCCTTCTACAAAAGACTTGGGTGCACGCGCGCGTGTCAACGTTACTTTCGGACTTTGACTCGTTTCGATCCCGCCCCTGGAACGGGGTGAAAGGGCAAACGACAGGCAAGTGAGGGTGGTTGGTGCGTGAACTTAGCCGAACGAGTGGAGAACGTAATCAAAAGCTGAAATATCGTCATCCAACTGACTAATTTCTCTCTCATTCTCTCTGCCTTTCTCTCTCACGCGCTCTCTCTTTCCCTCTCTCTCTTTCTCTCGGTCTCTCTCTCTCTCTCTCTCTCTCTCTCTCTCTCTCGCTCTCGCTCTCTCTCTCTCTCTCTCTCTCTCTCTGTCAGCATTCGCTTAATTGCTACGATTCGAGTTAATTGATCATATGGAACGGTTGTGTGTCGAGAAGCGGCCGAAAGGGGTCCGCGTCTCGCTTGATCGTTAATTAAGTCTTACTTCGACGAGTCTCTACGAGTAAATTACCTCTAAAGTGTCCTTACCAGCTCGCGATGCGATAGAATAATCAGAGCGTTACGTCAAAGAATAGAGCGAATGCATTCGTCTCAGAAAGTGTGACTCACTCTCGCGTCGATCCGGGGGATCGATCAGCCTCCGCGCGATCTCATCGATCGCCGTGAATGTTCCGAAGGAACTCTATCCTCCGGGACCGACGCCAGACCGACCTAAGTCGGTCGATCAACCGACCAGCTACTTCGGTGAGAATATTTCTAGAAATACGCGGAGACATTCAGCTGTTATAGAAAATTTATACTTGTCCACAGTTAGACCTCTAGTATCAGCTAGTAACAGCCACACGAGACGCGCTAAACCTGAAAAAACTAGACTTACTGGATAGCGGTGTAAGAGTGGGAGAGACTCGGACCTGGTGCGAGAACGCTCGGCGAATGTCTGGGTGAGTGTGAAAATGAATCGATTCTGTGTACGGAGATCGAGAGTACGGCTATTCCTTACGTGCTATCAAGGTGCGCTTAATACCTAGATGCTCTATAATCTAGTATATCTTGCGTCAAGGATTCGCCCATGCCAGCGGGTGAGTATAGTCGGTGAAACGGATACAGTACGATCTGAGAACAGACAAGATGTCTGACTCGTGCTTTCGGAGTTAAAACGAGACGCGAAAAAAGAGAATGAATCGAATGTAAGGACTTTCGCCTAGATCCACGCACGCACGCTTATGCACAATATAAAAATGCACACATACTCAATAGACAGTCTGCGAACGTATTGTAATATTACATATGCAATGATGTTTGGTAGATTCTTCAAGAGTCTCCAGAAATCTGATCCTCTTATTCTTGTGAGCAGTACATTTGTGATGTACAGTAGAGCCTCCCGTATCCGAACCCCATTATCCGAATATCCTAATATCCGAACATTTTATTATCCGTCTGTTCTATTATTTAAACAGTCGTTTCGTGAAAACTTATGTGATTTAGCAGCCAAAAAAATATAGGATCCTTGAGTATTGAAACAAACAATTTTGTTGATTTCTATTTGAATAAATGAAGTTTGATATAAAAAAATGTGACTGTTCTATTATCCAAAAATTCTGTTACCCGGCCACATTTGTCTCCCTTTTAATTCGGATGCGGGAGGCTCTACTGTATTTTATTACATGATCTTTCAAATGAGACAGACAAACAACGTATAGATGTTAATGTGAAATTGTTTTATCGACTGAAAACGGCCACCCATTTCAGCACCGACCGTGGTCAGCTTAGCTTTACTTCCGTTGCCTCTAGGTGTTCTCTTTTAAACGCAAAGGACATAATCTCAACGCTTCGTCGAATTTACGATCTTACCTATATTCCTTGCACCGACTATACTTTTCGATGAGCGGGTCACGGTGATCTCTTTCGTCGGCTCGGTATCGATAGTGGTCTCGCGCGAGACTCGAAATCGCGTCTTCGAAGTGAAATCCTGTCGATTTCCGACAGTGTCTGTTCCAGTTTTGTCTCGATACGCTTAGATTCAGGATTTCGAAATTTCATTGCCAAAAATCGATGAGCACGGGATCGATTCTCGCGCGACGTTTTGGCGGGAGGCGGCCAATGACGAGCGAGGAACGAGGACGCCGAGGGAAAAATGAAAATTTTCCTTGGGAATCACGTCCTCGTCCCGTGGATTCATACGCAGTAGCACCATATCAACAACAACGTTCGCACTAATTAACGGAAGCGTATAAAATCTGAAATATTGGTAACGCAGCATTTGCTTGAAAACGTACGAGTAATATGATCATATCGAGTATAGTCGTTCGACATTGCAGTTACGTTCGACGAGTCGCCCGAAGAAACCTTAAGGAACTATTTTGGCACTAGAATCCACGTAGCGTTACTCTTAAGCCTCTGTTCGACCTCTCGAATCGAGGATCTCCTGCTTAACTTATGCGTTACGGATACAGTGTACCTAGGATCGCGATCATCTCCGAGTAAAATCTTAAGATCGAGCGTACGCGATCCGCTAGAAGGACCGTGAACATCGAAAATCGATCGATCGAACGCGCGTCCGGCGAAAATTCGAAGAATCTCCGGAACCGGCGCCGCGCGTTCGACCGAACGTCGAGCTCCAGGATGGATAACTTACGTTCTAATTTTCTGGACACTTAATAACGTTCCATAATACGATGCTTAAATTACTCTCTAGTTCGTACCTATGAGTTCTAACGATAGAAAATCCTTAATAAACCTGGTTCGTTTGTGAAACTGCGTTTAGTCGAGCGGAGGTTGCCGCTGCGATCCCTAGAACCTTAGAAAATTCGTCGCACGCGGTACATGTGCGTACGGGCCGCGAGGATCTCGAACCCGCTCGAGAACTCTCGACCGACCGTCCAAGGTCCTCGACGAGGAGAAACACGGTCGCGCGAACAATCTCGCGACAAATATTTTCCAGTCAAAAAGTCCGGTGTCTGTTCGGTGAAAAACGGAGAAGGAAGCGGCGCGCATTTGCATTCGTCTGTTTCGCGAGTGTTTTCTGATGCAAATCGCTGCTGCTTGCTGGCGATCAGGACGGCTTTGTTTTCGACCATTGCCCCGTTCCGAAGTCGAATTCTCCTCCGCGTATCGTTTCCTCGTTGCAGGTGGTTTCATCCATCCATCCAGCCACCGTGAATTTTCCCTCATCCCCGTTCCCGGGCCTTTTTCTCGCACCCCCTGGCAAACAATCGAGCCCTGTGCATCGCGTTTCGAGCGCAGCTTGCGGTCGCTTTGCACACACCGAGTAGAATTCGCGTCGAGTTCGTTAGCGCACGATTGTTCTCCGCGGTTTGTGTTATCCTCGCTTCGGCAAATTCAGCCTCTCGAAGGGTGAGAGGTTTCAGAGGAGGCGTGTTAAGGGCTGAAACTGCGGAGAGTCATTAGAATATATTGTCGATTCCACCGTGAAACGTTGTCCTCTCTAGATACGACCAATTAACCCTGGTCAGTGCTATCGATTCACCGCGGTTCTCTCTCTCTGAATCAATTCTCTCCGAAGAACGTCCCGTTTCTCTCATCTCCTCTCCTCTCCTCTCCTCTATTCTCCTGTTCGCGGAGTTGTTCGAGCGAGACACCCGATATCGTTTCCCTGGAGCAGCTGAAAAGCTTCAGGGAAAACGGGATTCCCGTGGACGTTGACGCTGATGAGATATCTACAATGAATGCTTCTTCACCGTCGCTTCAAAGAAAAATCGCCATCGATGGAAACTGCGGACTCCCGCTTCGGCTGGTCCGTGCGTTTTGATTTCGCTCCGTATGAATATTCAAGAGGGCGGACTCACCCCTGACTCTCCGTGTGCGATTCGAAAAAACAGAATCCTCGAACGGGAGTCTGGTCGCGGACAGTACGTTTCCATTAACTCTCCTTCTCCTCGATGGGACTCACTTCGTTCTGAAGCAGCTCGAACTTCGGGCTCAGGCCCGGGAGTATACTCTTGGTGCTGGTCTTGATCTGATTGTAGATGTCCAGAGACTTTTTCCTGTCGAGCTCCAGGGTCTCCTCGATCAGTCGAGGAGGGATGCTTCCGCTTCGCTTGTGACTCGGCACGAAGGTGCTACCTTCCGGCTTCTGATCCTTCGGCCTTTCCTCCTTGTGTTCGGGCGTCAGTGTCCCGTTGCCCAGCTTCCTCTGCTGCTCCTGGAATGTGTCCTCTTGAACGTCGTCCTTCAGCAGCGCTCCCGTTATCACCGGCTTGCTCTCCGATTTCCCGAAATCGTTGTTCAATGCCTTCTGTTCCATGATCTCCAGCTTGTTGGGGGTCGCACCGTTCACCTGGAGGTTGGGGTTCGAGCGCACGGTGTCCGTGGAGATGCTGGCATCCGTTGAATCCGGTTGATCCATCGAACCTCCGGATCCTTGAGAAGCGTCCAGGTTGTTCTGTTTCGCCAGCATTGAAGGCTGAAAATAGTAAGCGGTTGTTATAGGTCAAAGAAAAAATGCGTTCGATGGAACGGTCGAGGTTAGATTTACTTACGCTCTCCTCGGAGTCCTTCTCGATGCTCGACGTTTTCGACACATTCAGCAGCGTCTTCTCTATGTCCGGCGACTTATCGAATTCCACCCACTTGGAACCACCCTCCAGTTTCCGGGACAGAGTATCGGACTCGTAACTACCGCCGTACATTGGGTAGCCCAGGTGGCCGGCATCGTATTCCACTTGATTTCCATAACGATAGCTCGGATTAACCGAGCCCTGGCTGGAGATCGAGAGGTCCGATTGCGATAGCCCTGTGTTCGTGCTACCGAACAGCCTTGTCTTCTCGAAACCTGTACCAGAAATTATTCGTTTTAATTCCTCGAGCCAATATTTTTTAATTACAATATACGACACGACGATATCCTCTCAATATTTGTTTGAAATTTTGTGCGTGAACCAGAGACGAAACGCGCAATCAAAATATATGTGTACCCGGTGATCGATCCTCAGGAATTTCTTCTCTGTGCACCAGAGCCTGTTGATCGGTGACTCCGCCGGTCATATCGTCGGAGGATCCTTTATTGGCCTCGGTTTCTTCGTCTTGATAGCTGGGCTGTACCTCCACGACGAACGAGCACCCGTTATCTTGGTACCTATGATCTTTATTATCCTCCATCGTCACCTGAAACACGGAGCAACCGGGCTTCATCAGCTTCTTCTCGCGGTTTTCTCATCGCGTACATTTTTACGCCAGCAGAAAAAAGAAACTTTATTACGGGAGTCGTAAAAAATTCATACGAGACATTAATCAACGCCCGGAGGTCGAATCGACCAGGAACTGGAAGAGGGTGAAAAAGGAGAGCTCGAAGAATGATCGCCCGACGAACGATCGTGTCGCGTCGTGGTTCGTTTTCCCTTCGACCCCTTTTCTGCAAGGGAGCGATGGCGCAACGCGATCAGGCTGCATCCCGCAATTACGAGCTCGATGCGTCTTCTTCGCTTCGGTTGTCCACTCGAGACGACGCCGAGCATGAAAGATCGGAAAAAGAAGATGCCTCTCCAAGGCGGTTGTCCTGTTTTACGTTGCCCTCTTTACGATCGATCGATCGATTCGCCGAACCGTTTTCGATTTTATGAGGCGGTCGATGGCCAAATATTGACGACGGTAGCGCCTGGAAGTGTACGGGACCTTTTTTATTGAGACATTTTCTGGTAGACGGCAGAAAGATGTCGAGAACTCGATATCGTTCGAATCAGAAACGATTTTCTGTACACTTTCATCGATATAAAATTATTTAGACCTCGGACGATGTTCATTTTTCCGTCCGCGTTTATCAGACACTTTCCACTCAGTTTAACGAGGAGTGTCAACCTCGTAAGACCCGGGTTAATTAAAGTTAAACAACGTTGCTCGTGCACGAACTCTGGAAAAGTGTAAACGCTGCAGCGAAAGAATTTCAATGGGACGAAAGGGCTTGGCGTAGAAGAGAAAGGGTGCAGCGAATCGAAACTAGGAAATTAATTTCCACTATATGGATTTCCTGGCCGATGTTTCGAGTTTACTGCCGCCCGGGGGTGGGTCTGTATAAATTCGGTGGAAGTTAGCCGACTCGACGGACCGCAGAATTAGTTCTCGCCATTGTTTCTATTCCGCGGCGTTTCTCCGGCGGAAAACGCGTTTTCCCTCCGGGGTCCGCGTCGCGTTCTGAATTATCGAGGACGTCGGACGAGTGTTGACGCACCCCCGAAACACCATCGCCTGGAAGTCTTTGTTTTTTTAGGGAAAGCCGGGACCTTTTCCAGCCGACACCGTAAAGAATGCTCGCTGACAGAAGCGCCGTCGTCAGCTTTTGCCGTTCGTAAATCGTTCTCGAACGAATCACGCCGCCCCCGCGGGTTATTCCTGGTAACTGCGTTATTTCTATTTGCGATACACCCATCGACAATGGACTCCGATCGATAACGCTCTCCGCGTAGGCGTGTGTCGTGTCTGGAAGATATTGCTCCGACGCACCTTTTCCAACGGCGACACCCTTGTTCGCGTGTTTTCCGATTCCACGAACCAGGGAAATTCCTCGACTAGTTCGTATTCGCGAAGGTCGTCGATGCGCATTGAATTTCATTTGACAGGATCTTCTCCTTTCTGGACCCGTTTTGAAGGTATACTTTGGAGATTCTTTTTGAAGAAACTCAACAACATACCTCGGAAGGAGAACACTCCCTTAACTCCTTTTCCTGTTATTATATGTGAAATGTGTGTGTGTTTATTCTATTGACACCGTTCAGGTACATTTAACCAGTCAACTGGGTCATTCTTTGTCTAGGAGCACCTGTTGTTTGTAATTATAAATGATCACGAACGAGGTATTTATCATCTTGGAAAACGATCAAAAGAGTATGTCATAAATTAGAAAATAAGCGCAAAGACATGTTGCTTTTATGGTTCTTTGTTTTACGTCATAAATACAAACGAGCAGACAAAGGATTAGGGAATAAATTTATGATCGTTCGTTCAATTCAGAAGAATCTAAACTGGCAGATAATAAACGGCAGGACACGATATTTTTTAGATCGCAACTTTTTGATTCGCGAAAGTTCGAGACGCAGGTCCAGCGGTCTTCGATCAGAGAGCCATCGAATCCATGGGGGCTGTGTTCTTTTGCTGGTCGAATCAGAGGAAAGAAGGCGGCGACGACAAAAGGAAAAGCAAAGTGGCTTCTATTTCTCGATTCCTCGCGGAAACTGTGACTCCCCGAGGCGTCGTATAAACGCGCCGCGCGAGTCTCGCAGTTTTTCCAGAGAAGTCGCAAACTGCCGACTCGGTTCGGAAATTGCAGCCTTCCAGTCGATCTTTCTATAGATCCAGCCAACGAATTGGCCCCGTAGGAGATGGTTCGCGTAGATCCCCCTATGACGCGTTATAGAAAGCCGTGTAAAAGTCTCCCGGGAGAGTACAGTAAATCGGGGTGAACGTTGAAGATGGTGAAGAAGAAGAAGAAAGAGAAAAGGGTTGTGCGTCGGGTGAAAAGGAAAATGGTACGACGTCGTTCGTTCCACTTTCGGAGTCTGGCTGGAAATCTCAGGTGGCAAGGCAGAGGGTCTGAGCGTTTTCGAAATGCCGGCCGAGCTTTCAGGGCCATAATTCAGTGACTTCCGCTTCCGAGTGGCTCACGGACGCTTTGAATCCGAGAGCAAGTCGCTGCTCCCGGAGTTCCTGACCTCGTAGAACCCTGACCTCCCGTTGAGCCCACGATTATTAACAATTACCCCAGCTACAGTCAACCATTTTCTCTCCGCGCGGCGTACAATTCGCTCGGAAGCCTGCTGCACACCAAGAAATTGCAACGCGACTTCCACTCGAAGCGAAACGATGTTATCCACGCTGGGACGGTTGACCTCGAATCGCGGACGGTGCTCCGTGGCGGGCGAATTGAAATGCAAATGGCCGGCTGGAAATTTGGCGAAGAAACAAACGATACGCGTACACACAGTGAAAGAGAGAGGGAGAGAGAGAAAGAGATGATTAAAAGCAAATACAGCAGCGCGGACGATGTTCTATCGTTACACGTATAAATATGTTTGCTCGACGAGATCGCACACAGAGGGGGGAACGCTTCGTCGAGGATTTAATCTTCCGCGTTAATAAATTAATCGATGCATAATAGGGCGCGAGAACACGCGTTACCGATCCCGGCTGCTCCATTAACCGGATCACACGTAGTTCATGCCCTCCTCCCTCGCCCACCGGCTATTTATACCGCTAGTTATTAACCTTTTGTAACCCAAATTCTTTGCAACTTCTGCGCGAGACGGGACGATCGCGTTGGAAACTGTAACGAAAATGCAACGGTGACTGCAAACTTCGCAAATTGAATTCAATTGAGAACCTTGCAGGAAGAGAGCTGCAGCTCCAATTTTTACAGGTTCTTAGTTATGACGTGAAATACACGTAAAAAAAATTCTACATCGTTTGGTGCTCGTTTGATGTAAATCCGATAACAAATGGTCGAATTATTGCAAATTTTGGACCTGAACCCATTACTGTTTTGTGCAATACGAAAAAAAACGAACATTTTTATATGTTTGGTCAACATATTTCTTACATTATTGATTAATAAAGCAACAATAAATGAATAAATTGTGTTATTTATTGTGCATAATTAACAAAAAACAGGTGCTTTTGGTACACTTTGGTGCAAGTCAGGGACAGCTCCAGATTTGAAAAATTCGCCAAAAATAGAAATGAAAACTTACCAACTCAATAATTACTACTTATTGTGTGAAAATATATATTTTTCAATTAGTGTTCTCTTTTTAATATTAAGTCCAACCAATAATTTGATAAACATTTTTTTCTAATTTACTCGAAGTTGGTAAAAACGGAGCTGCATCCCTTTAGCTGCAAGGTCCTCAATTAGCTCGATGACATTTTGGGTGGAAACGGTACACGAACTCTAGAAACGCACCGAATAACATCAGAGGTCCTGAATGCAGTTTCAGGTGGAACTACATTCACGTAGAAACTGTAAGAATGATTTTCATAACGTATCGCTGATAATTTCTGGATTATCTTGACTATTTTGACTACCATCGTAAATGTTTCGCACGGAGTCAACGTTTATCAGTTTAAAAGAATTCTGAGGGCGTCGAGGGGTTGATTTCCCCGTTTTTGTTCGTGTTCACGGTGAAACAACCGCGATAGAAGGTAGCTGCGGGTTGGATGGGCTTCGACAAGGCGCACTTCATTCGAAAGAAGACCACTCGTGGCCTCGATAGTGTGAGTGAGTGTTTCTCGAATTCTGAGGGTATTCCACGCGACCGAGGGTGAACACCGGGGCTTGGCGTCGCGCCAGGTATTACGTCCAAGCATCCGGAGCATCCACCCCCTTCCCCCTTTTGCTCTTCCGTCTCTTCGGCAACCGTATCGTCGCCACGGTTTTTGCATTCCTTCGGAAGGGAAACGCGCGCGAGGACGCTTGTCGTCGCTGACGCGATTACGTGTACGCGACCGCCTGTTTACCCCTATGAAAATAACTGATTTCCTGCCGAATTCCCGAGATCTAGGGAAGACACCTTTTTTGTTATTGCGCGTGGTGTCAAGGATGTGTTTTAGATACGATTTGAAGGTGAATAGCCCAACGTAGTTTCGCCTTGCTTTAACTGGTGACAGACCCGAGGGATTTATTTGCCACGCCTATAGTCCCACCGGTCTGACCTCGCGGCATCCGTTTCTACTGCGAGCAGCCCATTCCGTTTGTTCGAAGCTCTCGGGACGGTAACAGGACGTTCCTTCGGTGAAAATGAAAGGAAACCCAGCAGCTTACTGCCGACAATTTCCCAACAAGCTTCTCTATCGAAAACCGTTTCTTTCACGGCCGATGCTGACCATACGATTTTATCAAACGGAAGCACGAGTCTTCGGCAACCGTGTACGATCCTCGAGGTCCGGCACGTTAGTTTCTTCGGTTTATCTGTCGATTAACGGACTCGCTGCTCGTGCCCGAACCGCAGGAAGGTTTACCTTGGATTTAGGGATCCACGCCCTTTCAGTGTTCGATCGCGTGGGGTGGACCCTTCGGGTCGCCATGCTCCCATCAACCCGGAAAAAGGGCAAAGAAACAGGGAAGAAAGTGGTTCAGAGACAAGGGTGGAGCGAACAGGATCCGAGCGGTTTGTTAAATGCATGACGAAATGCGAGGTAGCTTTTTTGCAATGCAAAACCCACCCCTGGCGAGTGAAGCGTCGGACTCACGGCCGATGTTTTCAAAATGCAACCGTGCTCGCTCTTTTCATGTTTATTTCATACACGCGTTCTCTGCCGGGCTCCGCGAAAGCGTTAAGACTCTATTACGATTCCAAAGCATTTTCGCGATGGTCCGTTCAAGGTGTACGTTCGAATCACTGAACGTAAATTCCGCACGATGTCAATTCTATTGGCAAAGCACCGAAAGAAACAGAGTGAAATCGAAATGCATTATTCAGCTGGTAATCGGGACACTCGCAACATTTATTTCCGGGGTATTATTTTAATGAAATTTCGCGGAGATCCGGAGGAACAGGACGCGCGGGAGAAGGGGGGCGGGAACCCGGCGGATTTCGAGAATCCCCGACAAGATGAGTTTCCACGGATAAGCTCGTAAGTAGGACGATAGGAGGAGGCGAAATTGCCTGGTAACCTTCGACCTTACAGGGCCGTACGAGTCCCGATAATTGCGAACCTGTTATCCCTGTCAAAGAGGAGCCACCGGCTGACCCAGCTGGCCGAATCCTCGGCTCGTGGATCGATTTCACGATGCCCTTGTCGACTCGAACAAAGGGAGATATTAATCCGACCCGGTGTTCGTCCGACTCCCACTTCCCACGCCTCTCCCGCTTTTCCACCGGGAGAAAAGGGTGTGTCGCGTGGAAAAGTGCTTCTGTGTCGGCCGTAACGATAACTCGAAGATCGGAAGGATACCGGAGCGAGGGTGGTAAGAAAAACCTCGACGGGGAGAAATAAATTCGACGCGTGTAGCAATTGGGTTAATTAGTCGCGGGTAATTCGATTTCTCCAAAGGATTCGTTGATTCGTGGGCCTTTCCGCACCTGTTGCGCCCTTATTGTGCCTTGCCTATCGATTCTGACCTTCCATTGTTCGAAGGATCGTTAGAAAAGCTTTGCAGCTCCGAAAGAACAGAGTCGAATGTTTGCATTGCTGCACACGTCTTGTTTCTCGAGAACAAGCAGCTTTTCTATGTAGTTTATCGTAAACCTCTGGTCAACGCTGTCGACTGGTTTTTCGTCAGCTCGACGAAGCTAATTAACGGGCCTTTCTGCCCTGGCTGGACCCACCTCCATCTTTCAATCCGATTAACCGACATTTCAGTTATCACGCGGTTCACGAAATGACCCCATCCCCTCATCCCTCCGCTTTCTATCGCGGGATCACTAATTAACCGGCCTTCCAATTATCGACGAATTCCATTTAATTGGATCCGCGAAAGAAGTCCTTTGTCCGTCAACAAAATCGAGCCCCAACCCCTGCAACCCCTTCGTGCTCTGGTCGCGAAATAGTTCTCGCCCCGATGATGCTCGATGGATCGTATTCTCCTTTCCCTGACACACCCCTGTCAATAAAATCCCACCGTGGAATACTTTAAAATATTTGATTTATTTACAGCCATGAATATCCTTTGAACACGAAAGACTAAGCGTAGGGTAGGGAAAAGCAAGCAACTGGAACATTTATTAATCGTCGGAGGTATGCATGTCGAGTATAATTCATACTGAGTTTTTCAAAGAAATATTAAAGGGGTTGGCTCGGGTCCACATGAGCTATGAGCAAGAACACACCCATAGCGAACCTCATCCATTGACCTATCGATTTCCTCTAAAATACATCTTCGAAAATTCTGCTGAACACTTTGGGATGGTTTGAAACGATTTTTATACAAATTCCAACACACCAGAATCATCGCGCGTTTTCTTCAGCAGGCAAATATCTACGTAAAAGCCGAAAATTGGATAGCATAAACGCTACGTAACGGAGCGAGCTTTCCGGTCAACGATCCACGCGAATTTCTTCGCAGTTCGTTCGGCGAGCACTAATACACTCACCGCCCGTTCCTCCGTTTCCACGATAAGATGGTTGTTCTTCAGGGTGAGGGTGATGATGTTCCCATTGGAGTTTTTACTCGTATGATTCCCCGGGGGAGTGTACTCGACCGGAGCCGAGCTGGCTGCGTTCACTTCATCCATGACCTCTCCGTCGCAAATGTACCTGGGTCTGTCGAGGGCGTTCACCAGCTGAAAGCACACGGAAAAAGGAATTGAGCGTCTTGCTGACTAGGACGATTAAGGGTAACGAACAAGTTGCTTCCTCCGGGGCCATTCGTTTGCCGGGTTTGTCCCAGACTCGAGACAATTAGGCGAACTCGGAGCAATTTCATCCACGGCACGAAGATTCGTCCGCTGGAAAGGATTTTAACGGAGAGACGCTCCGCGTCGGTTCACGTCGAATGGAATCGCGCGTGCGATGGAACCTACTGGCCGAAATTCCCTTTACCAACCACAGGATGATCTCGTGGGCAATGAGCAACAAAGTTACAGCGGCCGGGAGCTGACTTTTCCTCCGAGCAGCGTCCGTCGAGATTAAAACTTTTAATCGGAGAATTTACAGCGACGCGAGTTCGGCGTTCCGATGCCGGAGCCAACTAATTCGCCGGAGATTCAACGAATTTGCGGCAGATTTACAAGCTCGGTCACGCGGTAACCGTCCACCGTGCTGTTCCCCGGTAACCCCAAAATCACCCGGTCCTCCTTCGGACTCGATCGTCCGACGCTGTTATCGGTTACCGCGTTTTCCATCGCCTGCTATCCGAGCTGTTTCGTTGGAATTAACGCTTACGATCGATACAGGAACCAACACGGAGGCGAAAGGTTTCAGACAATCAGTTATTTATTTATATAGCAACGACATGTCGTGCAGCAATTGTGTACACTTGCTAGTAAAAGATTGCTGCTGTCAATGTTTCCTTCCTTCGATCGCATTCGAGTTAAAAATATTGAGCTCCAAAGATTGTTATTTGCATAAACATCAGCAATTTAGTTATAAGTGTGGAGTTGGTAGATGCTTTTGTGTGTATTTGTGCTAGCGTTTAGGCGAGGAGAAATTCGGCGCTTGCTAGTTTCTTGTTTAGTCTCGAGGACAGTTTAGATAGGCGAACTGTTTAGGCGCATGAATGAAAAGTGTGGAAGGATTGATGGGATGCGTGGTGTGAGAGGTGCGTGCGTTCTCAGAAGTCAAGTATCGAACGGATCGTGTGACTTTCTCGGAATGCATCGCCTCTGTATGAATCTGGTGTGGAAATGCGTGTGTGTGTGTGTGTGTGTGTGTGTGTGTGTGTGTGTGTGTGTGTGTGTGTGTGTGTGTGTGTGTGTGTGTGTGGATTTTTGGGACCTCTGGGTCAGAGTGCAGAGGAGAACCGTTTGAGTTGTTGCGTGGAGAGTATTGCGTGGAGAGTTTTGCGTGGAGTCTGTTTGTGAGGAGATATATATTGTGCTGTTTTTTATTATTTTAATATATATATATATATTAGTTTTATTATTTCAACCACGACTCACAGTTTGTGTCATATTTTTGAATCCCACATAAGCTTAACCCTTTGAACTCCTAATTTTTGTTTAATTTTCTTTTCAATATCTCCCTATTATTTTAAGTGTTTTATTTGAAATGTGATTCAAAAGACACTTGGTTGATAGGAACTAATTAGGTACAAACAATCATGTACCTGAACACTTCAAGGACTTTTTTTGTTACAAAAAAGGATTATATACATGTAACATTGTTCATCTAGGTAAAAATAGATATTGCGAAATATAATACATATTTAAACTGGCAATATAAAAATGTCGAGTGAGACTCGACATAGGAGTACCTGTGAATAAAATTCACACAGGGTTTCAAAGGGTTAAAGGAGGGAGATTATTATTGTCACACGCTTTCGGTTCACTCTCACGTATGTATAATGAATTACATTGTTTCTTGATACGCCTCATGGTACCGTGAACGTGTTCATTAAACACAGAAGATTCGAGATTCTCCAAAATTCGGCATCAAGGAGCGAGCGAAGGAGAAAAACTTGTACTCCCCGATGGGTTCTTCTCGCGCGAACTTTTCTCCCCGTGGCGAAAGTGGGTCAACGTTTATGGGAACGTGTCCGTGGGTTGGAAGATACGTTTGTAACCCTTGTTGATCGATGCACGCGAGCTGGCTGCGATATCACAATTCCCAGGGGAGATGCTGAATAACGGAAGACGAGTTATCTGTCAAGGAAATTGACAGGGAAACGGAACACGCCTCGGCCAACTTCGTTTCCCCTCCGAGCAGAAATTCGTCGTTCCCTTATTCTCGCGATGGTCCCGGGCAAATCAACCGGAAAACCCGCGTCCCGTTCCCATGATCCATCGTTTCCTCCGCGATCTTTCAGCTCGTTTTTTCATTATATTTGCGTTGCTCGCGGTTCGATGATGGGTGACGAGTGACGCGGCAGGTACGTCGCCCGATAAGAACAGATAAGGGCAGAATGAAATATCAGAAGACGCGCGAAACGGTCGACTCGTCTTATCGATCCATCGAGAATAATAAGGAGTGCTTGTCTAGACCAATCTTTTCGCGAAGGGACCAGCTAGGTTCCAAGTTAAAAACGCGAGCAAATTCGCAGTGCAGGGAATAGGAGTTTCTATGGAGTCGGTGGAATTGTTGGAGGTTCGAAACGATGTCTAGGGGAGGGAGATCTAAAGCAGTGCAATGCAATCATTTATATTCCCTTTACTTTACGAACGTCTCACGGAGTAGCCTCCATTTTCCTCTAGCTTTTCACCTGACGCTTCATCTCGTTTCGTGCTACCGTTTCATCTTTTCGTATTCCCGTGCGAGATAACGGAGACGCCGGGCAAGATGCGGTTGTGGGTGTGCTCCAATATACTAGGATAAATTTGCTATAAATTCAGCTTTCTAAATATTAGCTGGTTAGCCAGAAAATCTATGTATCTTCGACCAATGATTTTCGTCCTACCAGTTCGTAACTTTATCAAATTATGTAGAATAACGAGACGTCGCTTTTCAAATTGCAATGTTAGTAACATCGACTGACTCTGCGCTACATTCTATGTAGCATTTTCAAATTATTTTTGCACGCGGAACCGCCCTTCTGCCGGCTGTGACACGATTTCAACCCCTGTAAACCCGCCCTAGAAAGAAACATCCAATTTTCCGCGTTAATTCGGCGCGTGACGTGCGTGCGCGAGATCAGCCACGCAATGGCAAGAGGCAGGGTGCTTTCGTCCGTAGGTCGTCGTCGAGGGTGCTCGTCTCGAGCTAACCGGATCGAAGAAGGTCCGATCGATTCATTCGCTCCCGGAACGATCGTCGCCGATTCAGAAGGGACGAGCTCGCGTTCGTTAAAGAGGTCGACGTCGAGAGGATAATTTCCTGCCTCTCTCAACGACTCCTTTATTCCGATTACGAAAACCGTCGACGGAATTACAGCGAGTTTCCGGCGAAACAGAAATATCCCCGGTCGTTAGCAGGTGAACGGTAGGAATTTTCAATTTCTAGGACAGACCGGAGCTCCGAGGAGCTGCAGTTCGGAAACGAACGAATCGGCAATTTCACCGGGACGTCTGTAACTAACGTCCTCGTGTTCGTGTACAGGGATATACGTTTCCTCGTTCCTGGGAATTCTTATCGTCCCCCTTTATCGTTCTTTGCTCGAGTTTCCTCGAGCGCACGCCAACACGCTTCACGGAATGCGGAACGTTTCCCAGCTATCGACGCGACCGGTCGATCGAGAGCACCGAATTCCAAACGACACTGCGGTTCACGGCATCCGCTTCGCGTTATTTTCCGAAGGATGTTACATTTTAACGATCCTCCTGATCCGGCGACCCTGTCGACTTTCATATCTTTCCGGGCGCACCTACGCTTCTTCATCGGAATCGTGATAGAAGTACAGGAGGAGAGGAACCAGCCCCGTGCCTGAGAATTGTGATGGTGGCGTGAGTATGAGAAGACGATCGCAACATCGAGAATCGAGGCGTTGGCCAGATGCAAGGACACGGGTACTTTAATTGTCAGTTACAGATTCGAATTGGAATAGACTCAGATTGTTGCGTGGCCAGGCGGTTGTTAGATTTCGATGGCCAGCCTCCGTTTAGGTATCGATGGAAGAGCATGGAGAAGCATGATGCAGGAGATCGATTACGATCTGGTCGGGACAGCGATTTCGCGAAGATCGAAAGGCCGTGAGGGGATCCCTCATTACAAGTAATCCCTACCTCCCTAATTACCCGGTCGGAAAGGG
Organism: Macropis europaea; assembly: GCA_916610135.2. NCBI lineage: Eukaryota > Metazoa > Arthropoda > Insecta > Hymenoptera > Melittidae > Macropis > Macropis europaea. The sequence continues at coordinate 28,182,163 of OU744344.1, forward strand.
GCCATCTGTCGGACATCGTGTACGTAGTTAGCGTAAGAAAGTTAGCGCCTATGAGCCGGATACTCGCTCGGCTGCGATTACCGAGCGACTCCTCCTGAAAGAAAGTAGCCGGTAACCGGCAATTTGCCGGAGATTTTCGCTACAATTTTATGGACACGCGTATCGATTTTTGACCATTAGCTCGCGGCTTGATTCCGCAGGATCCGCGAGGAACTCCGTTCGGGGAACTCGAACCGGGAGGATCTTCGTGCCCGAGCCCACGTACCGTCTTAATTGCTCCCCTGCACACGATCCAGAATTAACGCAATTAAAGCAGATTATACGTTTCATTTTGCTGACTCGACGATATCCTTCGTCCTCCGTTTTAATTGCCCTCGAATACTCGTCGATTCGAGGAGCCTCGAGGATGCAACTCTCGTTAGGAGGGTCATCTTTATCACGCTCGCTGTCTCCTGAAACGCGTTTCGCAATCATTCTTCTCGGAACCCGAAACGGTACAATATACTCAAACACAATATGCAAATGTATATGTAATCGTGTGAATGCCTACAATATTTTTTTCAAAATCGATTACACGTGATTAGATTTCTATACATATTACGTTTCTGCATTTTTCATCTGTGCGTGAGCAAAGATCTATCCGTCTATTCACTGGCAACGTACGAGGCACGTGATCGGAGTAAAAGTTGTTCCGAATCTGTGTGCTCCGTACACAGAATACAATTCAACGTAACCATTGGCCTTACTATATTATATTAGCGTATTACGTTAATGCGTTCCTACGATCACACGAAGCAGCGCCGCGCAAAAGCAAAGATCTATCAGTCTACTCGCTAGCAACGTATCGCGCACTCGATTGATTGGATCAGCTTGTGCAAAGGCAGATTTATACGTACAAGCTTCAACGAAGTTTCGAGCTTCCAGCTCGGAGTTCCTCCGATTTACTCGCCGGCAAACACGGCTATCGATCCGTGGAGCAAGAGGTACAGCAACGATACAGGGGTTTATTCAACGATACCGGGATTAGATTTAAATCGCAATTATGTAATGGGTGTGAAGCAGTATTGAATTGCAGGCAGCGCGAAGCTGTAATTGTCGCCCTGATAATAATTAATTGGGAGCACAAACGCGTCGAACGCGCTACGATAAACACCCGCTCGATATCATTTTGCATGCTTCATCGATAGGACAAGGATGGTCCTTGTTATCTCGTGCACTCGGGCAGATTTATGGTGACTAAACAGTTGCCTGTTCCTTTGAGGACTATTCGCCCCGGCCGTCGATTATTGCAATAAAATTTAGAGAAGATATCATCTCCGATATCATCTTCGACGACCAGATTTTTCGGGCTTCGTTCGGTCCATCTCCTTGAACGTTTCAATGATAGGGTAAGAATGACCCTAATTCGTGGAGCGGTGCTAACGGGACATTTGCCCGGTTCTGTGAGAACTGTTTTACTCTTCAAACGCTATAATAAAGATTGGCATGAACGTAACGTCGATCTCCAGCAACTAAATTACTCGGTCTTTGTTCATTCCGCGTCCTTGAGAACCCGTGGAAGTCCCGTCTCCTATTTGCAAAAAATAGACGATGATTCGGCTAGTCAACCAACCGGCCAGGGCTGTCTTCTGGGCGGGAACGAGAAGCCGAAGAGGAAGAGGGACAGCGAGTCGTGGGAAACACTTTCACAGTCATAGAGACGACCTCGAGAAGAACGATAGAAAGAGCGATAGTCCTTAGTCACGCTCGGCTCGGCTAGACATAGACTAGACATAGATTCCTAGACCGGTCGGCCAAGGTTGTCCTAGTCCATTCAAATGAGCGTGTACCTGCCTCGTCTAGCCCCTGAATCGCGATAGACCCGGTCAAAGGAACCGAAAGGCGAGCGACGTCCCTGGAAAACGGTATAATAGCATCAGCTTACGATTTCAATTTCAGATCGCGTCGCGGTTACAGCTGGCCGAAAGAGAAACGAAACCTAGCCGTACTTTGCATAACAAGATCGCTCGATACCGCTCGACCGTCTAACAAGAAGTGGAACGATCCCTGTCGAGTTCGAGAAAAATCTATTCCCAGCGAAATTGGTTGAAATTCGCCCGATCTGGTACGTGGTTGCGATAAACGAATTCTGATACTCCGCTGATGAGTCACCGGGTCAAGTATGCTGGTTGTTGCGACCTGCTTGACCCGAGCAGGAGCCTCGAAGCCGCAACGCGAAGCGTCTATGAAACCTAGGATAGAAGGAAGCGTCGAGGCGGCAGGAAAAACGCGGCTCGGGAAGTTTTCGGTTATCGGCGCCGAAAGTTTTTCGGCACGCAGGTGTGCGTTCGTGCGGTCTCCCGCGCGTGTGCGCGCGCGTATACGTGCGTGTGGTTCGAGTGGCTTGTGCCAAAGGGTACTGACCCTGACCCAAGGGGCATTGCTCCTGCGGTGCGTTTCTCCGTTCCTTTTCTGTTAGATCGCTGACACCGGCGTGGCGACGGCTTAGTAACGATGTTCGACCATCATCGGCAAACTTTTTTGCATGGATGCTAAACGGTTCGCGTACGAAACTAGTCGTTGGTCCCGCGCGAAACCGCTCCACCCGACCGGCTTCGAGGAGGAAGCGATCCACCGGTTCATGGATCACGATCCATAGCTGCTCGATCCTCCGGTATGGCTGATCGATGCTCCCTCTGCTCTCCGATCGATCTCCGGAGATGCTTGAATAATTCTGCGGAGGATGCCGAGGAATATACACCGTCGACTGTACTTTCTTGTACTGGTTCTTTATTTCTTTTAGATTTATTTTTTGATTCGCTACGGTCTTTGGCAACGTTCCGATCGACTCAGTGGAAATGAAATATAATGTTTCTACCGTCTATTATTTAACACGGTAGTTGGAAATAATTTACGTTTTTAGCAATTTGTTTTATGCATGTATCTTTTGATCAGGGAGTAACTGGTGAAAAGTTTGAGTTGTAATTAATTTTCTAAATCGATTGGCCTGGGAACGAAGCATTCCGAAGAAAAATGTTCATTCGGAAAATAATATTCAAACATAGAAGAGCGCGGTAGAGAATGTTCAAATCTAACTGCAAATTCATGCAGAATTAATCGGCTGCAGGGCCTTAGGAAAATTCGAAGCCAGCAAGCGTTGATTTGGAGCGAGGAGTAAACGTTGATCGACGATGCCCGAAGAAACAGCAGGCCCGGAAACGCGGTGAAACGATCTTCGAAGCGGATCGAGGACACGAGAATCGAGCGTGCAGGATGATCGGGCTCATCCCATCTGTGTTAGAGTACTCGAACGAGCGAGTGGAAAAAAGAGCATAGTCCAGCGATTCGCGTTCCGATTTCTCGGTGGTCGTTCGCCTTCCCCATAAAAGGTTCGGCTAAAATCTCTCCCCGGCCCCCTCGTCGCGAAACTCTCCCCCCTACCGGCACAACGTGCTGGCAGACGTACCGTCAAGAGAAGGATACCACGTAGACGAGTTTTGGCCAGTCGGTGTCCCATATACCGGGCCTTTCACCTTTGCCGCGATTCGCGCCAACCAGAAACCACGATCTCCCAAACGTTCCTCACTCATTTATGTATCTCTATGAAATTCATTGCGCCAGAAATCATAGACAGAGATCACCGAAACGCTCGGATTTGCTGCTGAAGGCTGCTACCACATCTGCGATATTAATCTGAATTTTTCATTTCATTCGGTCGTCGGGACGATTGGCTGCTCTCTTAATTAAATGATGGCATTTTTTAGTAGACAATCTTTGTATCTATGATTAAGCATTTATAAAAGGAAAATTAACACCGGTCCTATCGTACGACAAGATTTCTCTACCGCTTCACGAATATAGTATCTTTCTTATCTTTATCTCTATAAACATTCCTTACGATTTTCATGTAATACGAAAGCAAGATTTACTCGCAAAGCAACAAAGTATTTCATTGTATAATACATCGATTTTAGCCGAACGTTCGTTCTTTGTAACCAGGCAAAGACCGCCGAAATCTAGCTTGCGCTCAGCGCGCTGAAGATTGAACGGGTAAATACGAGTGGGGCGTACCGTGAACGGTTCGGTCGAAAAACCGAAGTTTGTGGTAAGAATAAAGACCGTGGCGTAGGCCAATGACCTTGAGAATCGTAGGCTAGGAGTGTACGGAACGACAGGAAGATGGTTGGCGAAAAAATCGTGAAACGCGAAGAGGGGGGAGGAGGAGGAGAAGGAGTAGGTTCTTGTTAGAGGAACGGAAACGCCTGGAGCATGATTCCAGGATTCGATTCGATTCCCCTGCGCCGACGGGCTCGATTCCATGGAATCGAATCGTTTGAAAGGTTGCACATCGACTGTTCGCGATTTCTTTCAATGCCCCCCTCTAGCACACCGACCACCCAGGGATTATTTCGTGTTTCCATGCGTGTTGCGCGCGCGACGTTCAACAGAGCTCCGCTTCGAAGAATGAAAATAGTCGAACGACGCATGCATTCGATGGGTGAATGAAGTCACGCGATAAACACGATAGCGTAGGCTGTAAACAGCGTGCCTTCGAGTACATATTCAGAAATCCTGCGGTTTCTCGTTACGCAACGCCACGATCGATCTATCGATCGGCCGTGCGAATCCCCTCGACAATCGTCTCCTCGAAATTCAACGCGAGAATTACAAGAGTTGTTCAATTATTTTCGAGGAATTTGTTTCCTCGGCTCACACATCGTTCGGAACGGTTTTTACGTGGAATCGTAAATCGTTCGTGTCGTTTTATTATTTTACAGGCTGTCACAGAGATAAACGATCAAACTCCTCCAACGTGTTCTGTATGTAGAAATACTTTGTTAATTCCAGAGAATAATTTTAAGAAAATACCCAATCGTCCTAAACCACATGGCGGCGCTGAAGACAGCGAAAGCGTTGATCCGTTGCACAGATTCATTTGGGAACCTTCTCCGCGCTGCTTCGATTCTCAGTAATTATCTCGCGAGTTGCAGTAACTGCGAAAACTGTTTAGTCGGAGATCGTTCGGACAGCGTTCGAAATATTGTTTCAACGGTGTCTTTCGTCTGAAAGACGTCACAGACGGAATAAGCGTTCGCTCTAATTCGACCTTGAGTCTAATCCTCGCCGTTGACCGCTGGTCACAGACCCCGGCCGTTGCAAATGATTCTCGTTCGCCTCGGCTAAAAAACTCGAACCAACCGCGGTTCCGCTAATTTCTTCAGCCGTTTAACGCGGTTGCACGTAACTCGATTTGTTTTTGAAAAAAATCCTCCGGAATCTCGACCGCTAAACTTTTCTGCCTCGACGAGCATTGGCAATTTTTTGCAAGAGGTGACGCTATTTGCTTTCGATGAATACTCGGCGCGCGGTACGTATCGACTCTCGTTCGATTCGGAGCAGAGAAATTCCTCTTCAATATTTTCGGTTCGCGTTCCGGAGACTGCGGAGCGTGGATCTATTCATAGGACAAGTCGTTCTCGCGAACGCAGCCACCTCTCAAGGTTGTTGATGCTAGTTCAAGGCTGACGGATATCAAGCGGAAGTCTGGCTTTGCTGTTTGGAATACATTACGAATTAACGTGGCCCAGGAGTTCTTACAGTGGACGAGAACGTATTAGATCCGTCTGCTTTGGACGTGGTAACATAGGTTAGTGACACTGCGAAGGTCGTGGTTAGCATAGCCAGACAAAGTCGCGAGAGTCCGGAGGAATTGAGTCATAGATCGTGACGCGCTCTAATGGCGTTTTACGCTGCGACTTTCAAAATACAAGTCGGATGAAGACCGCGCGTGCAGTTTCGGATGCATTCGCGCGGTTTACGATAGAATTCGTCCGATCGACCGAAACGGAGAACTTTTCGCAGACATGGCGGAACAATGAAATTTCCGGTGGACGTCTGGCTCGAAGTTTAGTTTCGGCCACTTTCACGCTACGAAAGTTTCGCTTGTTTTCGCGAAACTGGACTACACGGAATTTTCCAACGGGCGATCGTGCGAATTTAGGCACGCTCACGCGAGGTCGATCATTTAGGGATTTCCTCGTTTTGCGGCATACTGCGTCGCAACGAGATTTCAAGCTCCGCGCTCGCGATTGCACGGCTCGCAACGTGCTGCGTGCTTGAGCACCGATTTGTTCTATACCGGGCGGGCCGGTTGTCGCGGCACATGACCGAAAGAGTTCGATTCGAAATTGTAGAATCATGTTTTTGTATGTCAATTCCACAGATCCAACCAAATTCCTGCTAAACCAATTTATTCTGCACCATCGATTCGATTTCCCCGAGGGAATCGCTGGTAGATTCGTTATTCATATTCATTGTTCTACGCTGCATTTCTAATTTAAATATCAATACCGCAGCATATTGCTCGAAACGAAACCGTGTTAAATAGTCATTTAATAAAACTGTAGTCGACCGGCGCGGAACGCGTTGAATATACGACGGCGCGAAAAAGTCTGCGAAATTTTCTCGGAAATCAGCGAGTCGCTTAAGTGGCTTAATTTCAGCCGTGTTCAAGGCAGCCCGTCTCTGCAACACAGTGAGTCAATTGGAGGCCGGGAAAAATAGATTGACTCACACGTTCGAGTCGTGAGTCACGAATTTGTCCGCTAAAGTTAGCCGGTAACTTCGCATTGTGCGAACGATCGGAAACGGTGACGTTCGTCGTTCATTTCGGCCGTGTCTTTCTCTCCTTTTTTTCCATCTCCCTCTCTCTCTCTCTGTCTCGCGTTATCGGGACTAGAAACGCGTTTCCTGGAAAACCGGAAGTCGGGCACGCGATAAACCGAGACGAGCGCGTGCAGACGAGCATACCCGCGAGTGCAGGCGATATTAGACGGTCGATTGCTTAGTCTGGCGACGAGTGTTTACGTTACGCCCACGAGAAGACTCGTCACGGCTTATGGCCGCGTGACCATGATCGTCCACCTCCCCGTCTATCAAGCTACTTTCGAATTTCTCCTCTCCTAACGCCTCGACTCGCGCCGCGACCTGTTCTCTCGGAATCTTAGCAAATATTTTGCCTCGAACGGCCTCTAAAAATATTGTAACGTAGAAAACACGTACGATCCGAGCTAGAAATAAAAATGTAGACTGCGTAGAATCTTGGTGAATCAGCTTCCTCTTAGGTATCGTCGCGGAATGCGTCACGATCTCTATAAGGAAAATATTTTTTCCGGAGAGCACTATGCTTCTCGGAACTCGAGGAGACCGCGTTTCGACGGCTACGACTTTCTGGAAGCGAATATTTTTTTTGCAAAAGCTCCGTTAGTTAGAAGATTGCGAAATCGCGGTGGGTGCAAATTCCTGACGTCATTTCTCCCTTCCAACGACCATGTGCTAGACGCTCAAGGATAAGGACCTTTGTTTGACGAATAGTTTTTTCAACCACGCCGTTAGAGGTTGCAGACGGTCAAGCGGCTTCGAAGGACGCTTACAATTAGACGGAAGCGTTCTATGCGTCAAGGTCCCTCCGCGGACGTCGCGTCGCGTCGCGTCGTCTCGAGCTCGGGCGACAACAGTTTCCCATTGCGACCATGAACGATCATTTGCAGCATACCTCGAGGACGCGATCCCGCGCAAACCGATTACAACGACGAGTATCGTTGTTTGGCCGTTGAACGTTCTACCGGATGGCACGGTTATTATCGCGGATAAATTGCAGGCCTAGAGTCGTCTGTTTTTGTTAGTAGGCGGATAGAGATTAGTTTCTATTCAGGCTCATTTTTTCAGTGATACCGTTAGAGGTTCCAGACACGATCGAAATCTGGCCTTGTGGATGCGGAGAGACCTTGATCGCGTAACCAGCGAATGACATAGAATCCGGAGAGCGATTTGAAATCTCGGGCGTGTCGATCGAATGATCGTTGGCTCGATCGATGATCGTTCGAAGGGCACGACTGTTCGCGAACGCGCGACGGTGCATCCGGGCGAAGCGACGCGAAATTCGGGAATCTTTCGAGTTGTCGGCGGAGGAGTTGCGTCGCGCCGTCAGCCGTGACGGGAGATTCGCTAGCACAGCGGCAATAGTCGGTGAAAAAGAGAATCAAGGCCGTCTCGGGAGGAAGTAATCTTGATTGACTAGAATGAGCCGGCAACGTGAACTTTTGCTTTCTAATGGCAGGGTCGCAGACGGTCGTCTCGAGCTAGGCTCGTTAGAACGATCAAGGCCCCTTATTATTCCGGCTTAGTTGCGCAACATCATCGTAAGGTACACCGGTTCTCCGACAGGTTACGCAACCGTCTAAGTGAGCCTAAACGCCTGCAAATACTGGCGAATTTTCAATGCCAACCGGATTCTACCAGGCCCGCGGAAATATCGAACGAGACGGCGGACCTTTATTTCACGACTCTTCTGCCTCCTTTTGGATCGACGATTTCTCGGGTTGCCATCGAGGAGACGCAGTTTGCAGGAACTTCGGTTTAATATTCAGCTGTCCTTCCTCCGGAGGCAATATCGAAAATATTTTCCACTTTAGAAATCCGTGTCCATTCTGTCGGCAGACCTTTCATTTTTCTCACCCTCGCTATCGACTCCCAGTCACGTTCCTTCTGTCCCGGCGACGCATGAAATATGGACGACCCATTCTGCTCGTCTTCGCAAACGTTCCACTATTTCTTTAGAACGCGAGAAAACGGACCCGTCGACGAGCAGCCGAAATCCATGCAACGGTACGCCCGATCGTAAACTTGGATCAATTAATTAATTCTGCGTTCTCTCGGTGTAACATTAACATACGACTCCGTAAATTTCAGCCGGCTCCGAGGAGAATTTGAGGAAGAGACACGCGGTCGAGTATTTCGATCTCCGATTAAGCATAAATGAGGAACTTGGGTCAGGGGAACGGAGGAAGTCGTGTTGGAGCCAGTAAAATCGTGGCTCGACACACTTTCAGTAGGCAAGGTCGGGACCATTGCTCGACCATTTCCGGTGGGGATTCGAATATTAATACTTCGAGCGCTGCATATGTTTCGTTGGAGAATTTCAAGGATCAAAATCTCTTGGAACTCAAATAAGCATCGAACTTCTTGGGGACTGTTTAATTCCTCGTTGGTGGAAATAGACAAATGCAGTTATACTTTGCTGGTTTACTAAAACAAGTATTCTAACATAAAATTATCTGTGATTGGAATCTAAGCCAAATTGGGCGTGTGTTTTTGTACACTTATTTTATTATATTATGATATACAGTAGTTTATAACAAACTTAATGATATTCAATTTTTCCTCGAGTAGGACCTGCTGTCTTTAGGGAAGTGTCCCCTCGCCTGCAGGATCGCGAGAACAAGTTTAGGATGAATGACTCGAAGGGCAAGATTCTTACAAGAAAGAAATCATTTTAGTCTTCTGAGGAAATTGTCAAAAAACCCCGATAGCGGAGTCATGCCGGATGGTAGCCATGAAAAATATATCTTTGCAGACTTCCTCTGTTTTTCTCGAGTTACCGACACTGTCTCCGTGGAAATTGGCGACTGCGGTCCGCGGCAGGGTGTCCGTTTGAACAGACAAAGTAACTAGATAACGCGGGGAGAACAAAAGAGCGCGGCCCGGGCCTGGCTTTGAATTTTAAAACGCGGAGAAACGTGCGACCGACCGACCGACCGACCGGTTTGCAGTCAGAAATAAAGAGGTAAACAAACGGACGGAAATAGCGGGCCAGGTTGTTCCCATTACCATTATTGTGAGAGCGAGTAATTATTCATCTGGACGTTACAAAGGCGGACTTATCGTCGCGCGAGAAATAACATCGCCGCGGCGATTCAAATGAAATTTACAGGACACGCGGGCCTCTTTTTCGCGCTAATTGCTTTGGTCACGGAGTCGAATCCGCACGCTTCAACGGGCCCCGAAGAACTTTGCCATGGACCCCTTTTCAGAATCTCAGAATCCACGGTAGGTTTCTCTTTTTCCTCGTACTCCGCCGTATCCCCGGATCTTTTAGCGAACACATTGTTTTCGTGTGTGAGACACGGTAGCACGATGATTCAACGAAGAAGTTTAATGCGTTGACAGTCCTGAGGACATGAGTGACACCTTCGGTTTCATTTCACGAGGTGACTACTGATTTCAGAAAATTCTCCGAGACGTCAACGTCACGAAGAGAATAAAAAAATGGCAGCTGCACTAATAGATGCGGTGGATACATGTGTATAGATCAGGGTAGATTTATAACAGCGTCTTGATGTAGCCGACTTTACACTATCATAGTTTTAGTAATTTCTTCAATTCTATTTACTTAGTTACGTAAACTATGTACTATCTGTACCCCACAAAGACGTATTATCATTACTACTATAGAAGCAGGTATATAGACTTCTACCGATGTAACTATTTAACTATTCAGGCATAAGCGTGGACCGTCCAATATACTATAACGTGCCGTACCAAAAATGGCACTTTCCACTGCGGCGTTCAGCTCGTTAACCCTGGCATGAGCAACTTTGCCAATATTTTGATTACGAATTCTAGTTGACAACTGGTTCCTGCGCGGGCCAACCATAAGCCCGAGGTATATTCGGGCAGAAAAGATCGATGTTGCCGCTCCGGTGGTCCCAAACACGCACCGTGTCCTAAACATTTCGATCCCGCTTAGCAGATCGAGAGTTCGTTCACCCGTGCAGCAGCAGCACAGGTGAACGAACTTTTGAAACACATCCACTCTGTGTGTCATCGAGCGCCGCTTCAAATTCTGCCAGCTAGCTGTAATTTTGCAAACTTTCTGGCGAATTTCTTTCTTTTTTTTTTCTCCACGAATGGCCACGATCCTAACCCGGAAGCCTCGAATGCTAATCGCGAGAACGCTGTTCGAGAAATCTGATTCGCGTTTCTTTTTTTTTTTATCCTTTCGGCAACCTCTGATGCGAGCATCTTTCCGAGAAACACAGGAGGAGAAGGGTTTTATTAGGGGATCATGCCGACGCCCGGAGCAAGTCAGGGGTGAGTTCGACGCCGGATAAGCTCCGCGAAGGGAATTGTCAAGTTCTTTGCGGTTTTTTCCCTGCAAGTGTTTCCCTTGCGATGTAATATCGTGGAAGGACGACCGGGGAATATATGTATAGCTCGTGATCATGAGTACGCTGATGCCACGGCCCACGACGTCCCAACTTCCCGTGGAATTTAGGTTAGGCGATAATGGCGGAGTGGGCGCGAGAAAAGCATTCGCATCCCAGCTATGCCGGCAAGAAACTTGAAACATTCTGAAGACGCGGTTTAAATATTTCCAAATGCCCTGCTACCGAGTCTTTGCGACCGCGTAGCACGCTGAAATACCCTTGTTAGCCTAATTCTCTTCTCTCCTACACAAACAATGCATTATTAGTATTATCCATACTGCACTTACGTATTTGTCAAGCGGGTTTCGTATTAAAATATTCCTGCTATTCACAGCGATGGATATGAATTTTTAGACCGTGGCATATTGATTTTAATTCCATCACGGACCGACTTATTACGTGTACTATTCACGGTTGATCGTCACTTTTAGCGGCCCGAATTTTTTCTCCGGCGAATTATTAATGACTCTAGAAATAGCTGGTGTATCTTGGGATTAACAGGTTTCGACGCTGGTCCAGGATTATTACATAACGCTTTAGCTCTTCCGATCTCGATCACATGGAGCTGACGTGATCGGTAATGATGCGTTCATGCAAGTTCTGTCCTTTAACGTTTTACATGGAACAAAAGAACAAGATCGAATACCAAAAAAAAATGAAATTTTAATTGACCATTCCTTGGTTCATCGATATTCCCATGAGAACTCATAGGAAGTAAAAATACAACTTGTTCGAATGAACATAAACTAAAATCTAATTGCTCCATGTTGCTATACGCGTTTCTCTTGACCTAGGCATTCGACAGACGGTGGAACAGACTGGAACAATGACAACGCGATTAGAAATCGACCTCGAGGAGGCACGGTGGTCGACGGTGAAAACATTAGACGGCCTTCGGCTTCGGTGAAGGAGGGGCTGTAAATTTGGTCAAGTTCGCCGTACGACCTCGATCGACGCGTTTCTAACTCCGGCACGCGTTAGAACCGGAATAGAACGGGCCGGCCGGCTGGCGAAGCGTACTTGGAAAAGTCGGCCAAGATCAACGAAAGGACGAGTGTTCGCGATTCGCTAACCACGGACCGATCGTTTCCCGTTTTCCTTCACGACGAGAAATGCAGTTCTTCGCTCGGGAATTCTCATCGGCTCACCTCTCGTCGTTCAGACTAAATCCGTCCGCGTCTATCCGCGAGAAATATCGCAAGGTCCGACGCGTTTCTGCGCACTTTTCGCGGTAAAAATATAATTGTTTTCAACGAGTTGAGAAATATTCCGAAACCGGTTGTCGACGCAACGAACAGGACCAGCTCCTTAGGAAATCTTCCGAAATTCCACGAGGACGAGGATAATCGAGTCTGTCCAAGAATCGATGGAGCACGGCGGCGCGGAGTGTTGATCAAAGGCCCTTAACGACTCGCCCTCATAGTTCCCGCGTTAATGTTTCAGGAAGCTCGAGTGGCAAAGGACGGTAAGACGACGCTCCGCGGAAGTTCGCGGAAGTTTACGAGAAGCATGATCGTCCTTCTTGTCCAGCCATGTATTATTCCTGGGAAACTCGCGAGCCAGCGAAGCTGGAAGGAAGGCAAACGCCTGAGGAGAGTTGGTCGATAAAATACGGCGAGGCGAACGGTGAATAATTAAGACGTGACCTCATGCCAGAATTGTCGAGTTGGGATCGAGCCTGTCTTTTTTTAGCGATGTATCAAATCGCAGTATCTGCCGGTTTCTCGCGGTAGCCTCGTTAGTAGAACCGGCTAGAGGGACTTAGTTCTCTCTTAGCGGCCTGCCATAAACCAGTCCCCCGTTATGCGAGCACATGTATACCGTTAGTGCAGGAATAGTGGTAGCACGGGCAACGGCCAGATACCCGCGAGTATTATACCCACGTCTCTCGTATAATACCCAAAAGCAATCTGCGTCGGAGAGGTCACCGAGACAAAGACCAAAGATGGCCCGTTGTGATACTCGAGCGCCGGCTTTGCATCCTCCGCGTCCATTCTCCGCATCTGCCGAATCTCCGATTTCTCCCTAGAAACGCCGTTGTTAACTCTTTCGCTATCGTCCGTTTCATTCTTGTTTTCTTCTACTCTTCGCACGGCAACGTTACGAAAATTCTTCCGCGTTAAATTTAGTCCTGGAATTCCTTGCTGGAGCAGGTAGTTACTTCAAGCACGATGGAAGGAGCTTTGAGATTTTTATGGCTGATAATAGTTCGTGGGTTGGGATGCATACATTTCATATTGAATTTTATGTTCTGTATGTTGGAATCGGTTGAAGCCACATAAAGGTTATGGGTTTATTAAAAATTCAGCGTTTGCATAAACACTCGTTGAACGACCTGAACGGCTGCGGTGGCAGATCTAAAGTCGAATTCTGTATTTTAGATACATGCGATACGATTTCTATAAAACACAAGTATACTACGTACAAGTTGATGATCAATACGCTGGAGCTTGTTGGAATTACGTATCTCCATTGGCTTCGTAGAAAATTCCGTTTTAGTACGCGTGTTCGATACATCGACCAATGCAGTTGTTCGGAAAGATGAAATTTAAAATTCTGTATTTTCGTTTCAGACGATTCGATTTTAATAATAATCACGTGCCTTATATAGAATTTTCTGCTTTACACGCTGGAATTTGTTACAATTCCGTATCTGCTTCGGTTTCGGTAAAAATTCAACTTTTGCGGAGATAAACGCAGAATCGTCGGGAAAACTCTCTGAGATATAACCATCGTTATTAAACCTCTCTGTCTTCCGTACTATTAAACCCGATTTGCATTCGATTCAGAGTGTCTAGACGGTATTTTGCGCGTCGACGTTCAGCATGAATGAAAGGAGCTCCAGTACGATTGCCTTTCTTCGAGTTTACCGTTCCACTTAGCGATTAACGCGACGCGGTACGGAGAGGTTTTTCCGGCTAATTCGCGAGATAACAGCGGCAGGTGAGGCCCGCGGAGGTGGCGGAGGCGGAAGGAAATTGCAGCCGGAAGCGGGACGACGGCCCGAAGGAATTTATGCGGGAACTAATGAAAAATAGAGGAGCGTCCGGCCGGAGAAGCAGAAACAGAAGCGTTAATCTGAGGATCGTGGCGTAGGAGACGGTGCTCGTTGCCGCATCGAAATGAGTTTTTAAATTAAATTTTCAAACATCGCTCGGGCGCGCGGGCGCGACCAGCGTTCGCCTCCTCCGTCGTTTTAATTAAACGATCTCTCGGTCGGGAACGGTAGTTTTCGAATTTTTATTTTGTTCTCCGCGTTCCTCCTGAGCAACACCACGTCGTCGGCGAACAGTAGCTCCTCTGAGTGACGAGAATGCGTTCGTGTAATAATTCTAATTAACGAAACTAACGCCCGGGGCATGGTTTGCTCGCGCAGCTCGATCGATAACGCGTGAATGGCGCGACTGTGCAGAAACGAATCGAAGCGGACGGCGATCGAGAAAAATCGTCGCGAGGCCATCGGCTCGAAAAATAATATTATATTTTTTTATATGACAAAAGCGCGTGGGGCGCGCGTCCATGTCCACGGAAAAATTGCGTGGAAAGTGTTTTCGGACAAAGAGATCCGTGGATGGTCCCGCGTGCATCCGACAGAACGAACTCGCGCGGCTGGTCGATTCGTTCGAAAGATTTTGCACTCCGCTCGTTCGAGCATAATTCGGCAAAATATCTGTTGGAGGACACACTCGTCGCTTCCCACGCGTCGTTCGACGAGTGCCGCTCGTTCAACGGAGATTGATATTCATCGAGAGCTCTCGAAAACGTATAAGCTGGTCCCGCGCTGATTCGCGGGTGTAACGGGCGCCGCGGCTCGCATTCGCTCTGAAGAAAATTGAAAAGTGCAGAAACAAATGAGGCGCCAGCGTTCCATCCACATATCCCGACCGACTGGAATCGACCACTCGATCCTGCAGCTCCGTCGAACCTGTCGCGACCCTCTGCCGTCACACCGAATCATATTTTAGGGAGCTCTGGAATTTCACGTAGAATTTCGCGATGGCACGCTGATGTAGGTTGAAACAGCGTGGGGGTAATAGTTGCTTCGGTACCTTCATTTTTGAAACAAGAGCTTCAATTTGGACATGAACTCGACTTTTGTGAAAGATACCAGTAAACCGGTCAGACCAGTTGGTCGGAGAGAGCTTTTCGAAAATTTCTGTTTTAATTTCATAAAACTCAATTTTAATGGTGTCTTGTGTAGAATTCATGATCTATACTCTAGACTTTGCTAAAACGGAGTAGCAGTTGTGGATTCTCCAAAAGGACAACTTTTGTAGAGGCTCTCGATGGATTGACCCGTCGAACGCGGTGGATCCAGAAATCGGATCAGATATATTTTCTTCTCGTTCTCAGCTGAATCCTTCGATATACCCTCAATCGTTTCCGGTCCTCGTCGTACGAGCTGGAGCGGAGTTCGCGACGGAAAAACCGTCGGGCAAAGAAACAGATACGAAAAGTAGGACGCTTTGAAAGTCCCATCGGTGGAAACACCGTCGGTCGTCCGTCGTTGGACATCGATATCGAGGTTCACGGAAAGCGACGAAGAAGGAGAAGAATCGTATGGTCGGCGTGTAATGAGCGGCGCTCACTGAATCCGCTACTAGATTTATTTCGAGCCCGCTTTTATTATAAAGGTCAAGCGAATTCGCTCACGGCGAATCGTCGAATCTCTCGGCCGTGTTTTCTCAAGCCACCGCCTCCCATAAATGTTGCATGAGCGCCCAAAGCAACTCGCATTAATAATTGAAGTCCGACGAGGAAAGGAACGCGGACACGGTCGTTTGAAGCAGCGTGAATGAAGCCGCCGCGCGATCTCTCGTTGGACCATCGTCCACGGGACACGCGATTTTCCCTCGTCTCGCAATTTCGCCCGCTACAAATTATTTCATCCCCCTCCCCGCCGCCCCCTCCGTCCTCCGCTGGCTAGCAACGAACGCCACGCGAAATAAATTTCAACGACCCTTCGCGTCACGGCTCCGTTTCGCCGTTCGAACGGTCGCGCATGCAAATGGACCCGATTCGTTTCCGCTAATCCGCGCTGCTCCGATCCATCGAATCAAATTCGTTTCGAACTCGATTCCGCGTGACCGTTACGCGCGATTAGATAACGATACACGCATGAACGCTCGCGACGAAGCAGTTTTTTTGCTATTCTAAATTCTCTTCCATTCATTGGTAGTCAACGTCTGTTGTTCACCGTGTTAATGATTCTTCCACTGTTATTAAATCCCACACGATCATTGAAATTTTCGTTTGAGGCTTTTTCGTGAGCTGTTGGCAATCTCCTCGCGCACACGTCGACTCGACCGTGTGTGCGTTGGTCCTTGACAAAGCACAGATTCGCGGGGGTTGGTTGAGTTGGAATCGAGAATATCCGAGACGTCTCGGCTCGACTTAGATTTCGAAGCTCGTCGACGCTGTTTGCAGTCGACCGGTCATTGGAACAATATTGACATAGTACCGGCGCAACGGACAGAGACTTCCTTGTGGCTCGTAGTCGCGATAAGCTAATCTCTATCATAGTCTGGTACGCCTCGCGAGCATACGGCAAACAAGCAGAGCTTATCGCCGCTGCGTACGTCACCCGATAACCAGACCGCGCCATTTCGTGCCAAAAACCTGAATCCGCGAACGGATAGTTCGCGAACACCCCGGCGTCCACGTCGACCGATAACTGCCTTTCCCATTTTTCAACGGACACTTATCGCGATATCGTACGTTGATCGCTTCAATCGCGAAACTGTCCAGAAACGTCGGATCGATTTAACGAACTGGACGTTCCGCAAGATGGCCCTGATTAGAAGTCTGTAAAAATAGGTTGAAGAGGTCCAGGCGTACAGGGACATTTATAGAAACTCTGCCAATGATGGTCAATCTATGATGCAATTGATCTATGCGGGGTATTGATGCATACGTGTACGGTTAGTTCGTTTTTTAAATTGAAATGATGTTGACAGACATATGACGAGGAATATGACGAATAAATATCTAGCACGAAATTGCTCTACTGGGCAACAGAAGTCTCGTTATATGACTGACAGCTGTCATACATGAATAAATATAACTAAAACGAAATGAAATCGGCTGGCGCAAAGTGAGGAGAACGTGGAGGGTGCGACAATAATTCCTAAGTGTAACTGTTAATTTTGTATAGTGTTGTTGCAGTAAAAGAGAATTCTCTTACGATTTCAACACGTTCTTTAACGCAGGGGATACAGATCTCAGTGCTTCGAATATTCGGTTTAGACTACAGAAAGGCTCTTTCAAAGATGTATTGCGAAGTTTGTACGCGTTTATCGCATAAACAAGATATCCACATTTATTCGACGAAGTAGACGAGGCGACGTTGCTCATGGGATCATCCGATACCACGGAATCGAGCAAAATAGCCGGTTCCTTTGGAGATCTGCGCTCTACGCGAGCGCTGCTTGGTCAGACGGTTCCGTGTTCCGTGTGTGTCGGAGTTTCGTGCGTGCCGTTTCTCCGGGAGCGCGTGAAATGGGAATCGAGTCGGAGGAAGTTTGCACGGTGCAATAAAATACGAAAGGGCTATAATCAGGATCGCACGAAGATACCTAGCCGGTCGCCGCGATTCGTCCGCCGTGCCGTGCAGAAGTTTTTCTCCTCTCCGCCCGGCCCGCCGCCGCCGCCGCCACCGCCGCCGCTGCCTCCATGGAACCGCCGCTGCTGGCCCTTCCGAACTCCGAAGGGGCCGAAGCAGATTTCTTCCCTCTCTCGTTTTCATTCTATGCGCTTCTTCCTCCTTTCTCTTCCTCCCCTGCGGAGTCAGGACTTTTTGTCCCGGCGGGTTTCGTGCCACCGCTGCACGACCGAGCCGCTGCTGCATTTCCGTCATGCACGCTTCGTGAATCCCGTCGAAACAGCGTGATTTCCTTGGCCCTCCTCTTCTGCCCCCTAAACCAGAAGCCATTGACTCCTCGCCGCGCCGACTATCACGAAAACCGAACGAACGCCGGAGTCGGACGATCTGGAAGCGGCTGCATCTGCCCTCTAGTTTCTTTTATTTCGATTCGTTCCTCTCGCGATCGGAGGAACCGTTCACGCGATTTTTCATCCTCGGTTCGCACGGCAAGCTCGATCTCGCGATCGGGCCGGCACGGCGTAACTCTTGAGCCGGCATCGGCAGGAACGCTCGATGGATGCAAGGAATTCCGAACGGAGGATCATAATTTCCAAGCGCGAGGAGATCAATGAACGATACCTATCGCGAACGCGCTGTCAAAGGAAAAGGCCGGTGAGTAGGAGAAGTCGTTGGGAAGCGGCAGCAGCAACCTCATCCTCCTTCGACTCGCTCCTTCTCCAGCCGATCGCTGCCTCGTCTATCCCTCTCTCCTCTCCTCTCCGCTCCTCTCCATTCGCCGATTCTATCGTGATCCAGCGAAGAAGTTGTCTCCCGCTTCCCAACTCGAGTCCATGGCTGCGAGAGAGGGAACAACTACCGCGAAATAACCGACTATCCGAAAGGGCCGACGGTAAATAACTATAATTTCTTTTGGAGCCGGCGCAGGGGGTTGAGTGGGTTGTTGGCCAACGCACGTACGATGGAAGGACGCTGGCGAGGAAGAAGAAGAGAAAGAAGAAGGGAAGGAAGAACCGGCGAAAGAAGACGGAGACCGGTGAAAAAGTCAAGGAGGTGCAGAAGAAACGTGTCGGAGGGAAGGAGTAGGAAGAGAGGAAAGGAGAAGAGGAGAGGTTAGGTCCGCGAGGCTGACCAGAAGAAGCCGGGAGGAGTGGAGGGGATGAAAGCGGGCCCAGGAGAGTGCAACGACCCCTTCTGTTAGGTCAGCTACCCCACGAACGAAGCGGACCGGACGGGTGGTCGGCCGGACATACGGATGGACAGATGTACGGACGAATGGACAGTCGGATGGACGAACTCGGAGAATCGTGTAATCGCGAGGAGAGAGGAGCCGAGAGAGACTCGTTCTCCGGCGGTACAGCTATTCCGATGCCTCCTTCGTCATCTTCAGGTGCGAATTAGCTAACGCCGTCCCCACACAACGCTCCTCGCTCTTTTATCGCCTGCACCGTCGTAAACTGAGATTCTTCGACGCACGAATCGCGAGGCTGGAAATTCTAGAGACCCAAAGAATTTTGAACGGCTTGCCTCGTCTGACCATCGATATTGAACCGGCCACGATCATGAGATCGTTTTTGCAATATTCATTAGTCTTAGAATGTAGTAAGAAATTAGTCAATGCGTCGGAGGTAAGAACGTGAAGGAAGAAGCAACGACGCAAGGGAAAACGGATTGACTATTGTCAGACAAGTCTGCTTCAACTTCTGCCCAGAACACGTACGCGACGAGAAGCCTAAACGAAACCGCTATTAACGCAACGCAAAACTCATTCTCTATTCTAATTCCGCATATAAACATATTGCCACTGCCTGAAATTTCATTGAAAAAGAATTCGCTGGAAAGTGCAGAGCACGCCGCCGCGGAGAGCGAACGAAACGGGGCGCCACGGAGTTTTCTCGCCGTCGACGGTTAACCGCCCGGTGAAAAACCGCGACAGGGGAAAATTCTTCGCGTGATTCCGTGAAATTGTTTCAATGTTTTTCACGCTCTCGGTCGGGAGAGTCAGCGGACGAGGGTAAGGGTAGACGAAACTCCGTAGGAGTCCGGGTATTGAGTTACAGGTTCTGGCGAATGCATGTTCCGGGGGATCGAAATAGAATTTCGGCGTGCATGGAGCAGAACAAAGAGCGAGAGGAGAGTCGGTGCACTTATTGGTTCCCACTCGACAGAAGTCGGAGGCACAAAGCTCTGCTATGATATTGGAAACGAAGGAGAAACCTACCGAGAATTGGAAACACAATACACAGTGGCGTATCGGAGAAATGCGGACGGCCGCAACACGATCTGTAAGATCGATCAATCAATCGACCTTCGCGAGCGTTTGCCTACGAGGTTCGCCGGCGAAATGAATTCGAGGCGTGGTCTGAGTCAACGCATCGACCGCGGCCAAGCGATTTCGTTCGACCTGGTCAGGCTGCGTCGAAAAAGCCTAACGCAAGCCATAGTATTCCGATTGCGGTCAGGGAACAATGGAGGAACCGTATAGAATTTTTCACTCGCCTCTTATGGCATTCCTCGTGAATCACGGCTCGCCTTCGGACGCACGAGGCCGATCTTTAGCAACTCGAGAATTTTTTAACGCTTCGAGCACGGGGACGCGAATACATGTCCCTGTGTCACAGACGCTCGCGAACTCGGGACAGAAACTTGTGTTTTGGGAGGACGTCGTAGTCTCTGGTCTATCGTATCTTTGGTTCTTATATTCGAAGTGTTCCTGTGGGAGTAAATTTATTTCTCATTTGTTTTGCAATGACGCAGCAGAATATATGTTTAGTATACATATACTCGCTACAGTATACGGTAGCGAGGGGATTAAGAATGTTTGGAGATTTTGGGAAATCTTTGCCTTCCGGTTCGTGTACGGTAAAAAGGATGCATCTGAAGGGGAGTGGAACGTTTCGTCGGCGGAATGGCTGACTTTTTGACGTAACTTTGGACGCACGATGCACGCCACGTTAAATCCTTTTAATATCAGGTCGGTCGCGCGCCGCGCCCATGTAAACAGGTGTACGGAACGGCGGCAGCTCGAACGAGCTGCATCCTTCCGAAAGAGAGCAGTGCAACGTGCACGGCAATTTGCACGCTGCTACCTTATATACCTGGTGCTTCGTCGTTTCGGACGTCTTCGAAAGTGATTCGTTAGGATCGCTGCAATTGTGGGTGTCTGTACAGCCAAATTAACAATGTACAAAGCACAAAAAGCAATTCTTTGCAAAATTTGAAACAAATTGATACATGAGAAAATTGAATTACTCCTGTTTCTGATGATGGTGAGTAATCTTGAATATTAAAGCATGTCGACCATCTGAGGAAACATAATTATAGGTACTCGAAACAACAAGTATAAAATAAATTTCTCCAGAGAAAGCTTTGATACTTTTATGAACATTAAAGTGCAAAACCTGAAACATCTCAAAACAGCAACAGAGTCGCTTGTGCCACACTGAAAATAAAGGGCTCAATAATCGCAACTTGGAAGCAGCTGCGATTGAAAAGCAGGATGCAACAATCGATTGGCGATCTCCTACGAATAACGAAACACCCTGTGTATGATTTTAGCTTGCAGAGAGTGCATGGCCCGAGAACGTGCGTCGACCCTCGTCGCAACTCCCTCGGCCTCTTCGCTCTCCGAAAGCTCAGCCGTCCCTTTATCGTTATCTGGCACGATAGTCTTTGTTGCAGCCGGTAATTAATTCGCTGGTAATTATCGGGGCAAACTGTTCGGAAAGGAAAGAAACGCGATTGGTTACGTAACGAGTCCCCTCACGATAATTACGTGGACCAGGCAGCGTTTCGTATGCGGGCCCTCGAGTCTTCCGACACGGTTCGTCGAGTTTATCGAGCACCACCTCGGTATCGATCGGCTCGTTACACCGAGAAAATCGATTAGCCACGATCGGCACGCTTTTTCGTCTCGCATCGTCGCCCTTTTCCTCCTTGCTCTTGCGATCCACCTCTCAAGAAACTTTTATTGACCGAAAGGATCGCCGAGACGCTTTCGCGAAAATCGTCCCGACGATTTCGGCTTAACCCATTGACCATGATGGACGAGTTGTCTCGACCTGTGAAAACCGCAACGCTCTAAGCAACACAGCTTTCAATTACTCCCACAGTGTTTGATGATGAATATTTGAAGCTGTCGATCGAAGATGATTTACCATGCCGTTTGAAAATGCCTGTGCGGTGGGTAAGACGAATTGTCGTTTTCATATTAACAGGATAATGGAACTTCTGATGATTTATATGAATTAATTACCGTAGCAGAGGGAATTATGTTGGCCGTTCAAGGCGACTGGACGATGGAAAATTGAAGGAGCGCCCTTGAACGGCCAATACTTTGTGCCTTTGGTTCAGCACGGGATTCGTATGCTCCTAGTCACTATAGTAGAAGCAGAGAAATTAGGAAAATCAATTTTTGAAGCAGATCTATAAACTTGAACGACCTAATCTGGACGTCCGCAGCAGGGATACTGCAACAACCCTCAAAATCTCGTGTGAAAACCTCCCGAACTTCCTCGATCGGTCCAGGACAAGCGTTGTCTGGCTGGTGACAGCTTTGACATTCTTTCTAGAAACGTTTCAGCTGGCGTGCGGTTGCGTTCAGCAAAGTTGGCAGCACGTCGCCGGCGATCAACGTGCTGTGCAGTTGCAACGAGGAGAAGCAACGGGATAGAGAGGGTGAGGAGGGGCGGGGCGGGGGTCGATGGCAAGGCGCCAGATAAGAGAACTCGCCGGATGAAAAAGTTATAAATAAGCGTTGCGTTCGACGACGTGTTCGTTACTAATGTAAATACATAGTCGCGGTTCTACCGACACCGATCGTGGCCCAATTAACGCTCCGCGGGTGCCTTCTGTCCTCCGGGATCTCGAAATCCCGTGCGCTGTTTGCCGATCGGATCCGTCGAGATCCAGAGATCGATCCGTTCCGCTCGAATTCGAGTTCTGGTCACCGTCGAGAATTTACAAACTCCGAAGGTGTTGCTCCGGTATTATCGCGTGGCTTATTGGGTGTTTACCAATTAACTCCTTCATGTGCGATTGAATCATTTAGTGGACTAGTAAATAATTGCTGACACACAGAATCACCTCCATCTCGGTAGCACCACCAGTTACACCCTATATAATTCGTGCATTTCAGACCAGACGATACATTTCTAGGCGAAGGAACAGACCAGAAATATAAAATAAAATCGATTTACCCGAGAGTTTGTTTTTTAGAAAACGCAGTTTGAAAATATTTGATCCCTTGTCCAGTTGTACCGGGCTGTGCAGAAATAGTCTGCGCGGCGGAGACGAGATTCGAGGGCAAGGGGTTAAGTACGCGCAAAGAAATAATAAAGTACGTTTGCATTTGACGTAGATCATGGTGAGTGGGAGCGTTTCCAGATGGGATCGGTCGAGTCGCAGAAAGAGTCGCTGGTGTTCGAATAGCTGCAGTTTTATTTCGGGCGAGTTTACACGGTGGATTTTAACGGCGCGGCGCGGGCACGGGCGCGGCCGAGCAAGATAGTGCAGCGAATATGCGCGTTTTTCCACGAAATAGTAGACAGACGCAGTCGACGACGTTATCAGCGATCAAACACACGCCCGCGATCCTCCGCGCACTGATAATGCGAACCGTAGCAACGCGGCATGGAAAGTTTCCGCTCGGCTAGAGACACCGATTAGCGTAGATTCGTTTCGATTCGCGAGAAAATTCGCCGGCCATCAAACATTCGGAAGCAACCTTCGTTGTTCTTCGGCTAAAAGCTGCTCTCCACCCTTTGCACCCGTTGGCTGTTGGGGGGCAATTTGGAAAAACCAACGAAACAATAATAAGACCGGCCAGCCACGGAGATTCGCAAACGGAAATAGCTTTCCCGTATTCGATCCGAAAACAGTTCCTCCGAATTCTATTTCCGTCCACCGGAGGAACGTTTGCCTATCAATCGCGACCCCGATCCCTTCCTCTCGTACTTCGTCTCATAGCCAAATATTTCTCGACGCGTTTCCAAACAAGGAATCATCGTTGCGCTGCTTCGATTTCGACGCTGCTTGACAGCTCTTTCGGAGAAATCGATCAGATTGCTTCTGCAGAAACGGACCGTTGCCAGTTTCTATGTGACCGAGACTGCATGGGAATTGAGTCCTGTTGTTTGTAAATCGGCCTTCGGATCTGCACAGTGGCGTATTTCTGGTTCAATCGCTAACTAGCTATCGTGATAGCATTTACGGTTATCCAATGTTCTCTTCGATTCGTAAATACTTATAAAATTATCGTAGAACACTTGAACCGAGGATCAGACGAACTGTAGTTGCTTTTCTTATTTGTTGCATCCGATTCGTACAGTTGAAGCGGAAATGTAAGTAGCTTGTGTAAAATCCGCTTAGCCATTAAATATAGAACTTCGCTGCGCAGAAAACTTTTGCTTAAGGGCTCGAACTTGTTTCCAAGACGTCTTAAATTCAACAAAGAGAATGATAAGAAAATCACGAGACTCTTCTAAGTTCTTAGAAGACGCGTATTGACTCGAGAGCACGACGATACAATCTTCTTCTGTATTTCAAAAGATCGCCCGTTGCATTATACTTCACTGGAAGCTTCTGCTATCTGGATAACATAACAACCGCGCAGAATTATTCAGAATTTTCTGAAACCGCGATAGACGATCATAAATCCTGGAAACGAGGTTCAACGAGTCTGACCGAGTACATCGATTTCCACTACCTCGTTCACCCAGCTTACACTCAATAGACCCCCATACTGAAAAATTCCAATGGCAGCTTACAAAGCTGGCTCTGCACCTAACCCACAGCAGGAAAGATACAAAAACATTTCCCAGCATAACTATACAATCGTTTCAAAGCTAATGTAACTGACAATTTACAAAACTAGGAGCAACTCCACGCGGTCCTCGGGCTATTAGTCCCTAAAACTCTCGAGAGAAGAAAAGAAAGTCAAAAGGAGAATCACGAGACGATTGTTAGGCGGATCGTTGGGACGGTGTAAAGGGGGACGAAGAGAAATTGGGACACTTAGGCGGAGTAAGCAGGCGATTAAGGTCTAAGGCAATTGCATCGGTGCATCGGACGCGGGCAGCCGAAGCCGAAGCCGAAGCCGAGGCCGAAGCCGAAACCGAAGCCGGTGTCGGTGGCGAAGACGGTGTCGGCTAGCGGGTCGTAGGAGAGGGGTCGAGGTGGGTCGAGGGGGGGCAAGAAACCGTCGGTGGGCGGCGTTGGGACCGGCAGGGTTTCAGAGGGGCAAAGGGAGGCGAATGACGGCAGTATAGGGGCAATGGAGGGCAACGCACCCAGTCAGCCTTGGCATGAATTGAGTCTAGCAATGCGAAAGTAAGGTTAGCAGGCGCATTAGCGCCGCGTCCAGCTAGTCCTCCCCGCTTGCACCCGAGTGCATCTCCGAAGCCAGCCCGAAGAATTTCGATGCTGCGCAAAAATACCGCCGCCAGCCGATAACACCCTGGACTGGTGGCTTCGCTGCTTTAAAAGTCCCTTCGGATGGAACTTCGAGCAAGCTGGAGCAATGGCAGGAACGCTGCGATGGACAGGCTCCGATGATAGCGATGGGTTGAAGAATAGGGCAGGGCTATCACTTTGTACCGTTGCAACATCAGACCTTAGCCAGAAATAAAACTCACTGGTACCAGGAATTCGCATGCGAGCTTCCCACGCCGGTCAAATATTTGCAGACTTATCTAAGTCGATTCTACGGAATGTTCAGACAGCTCCCGGGATACCAATTTATCGCGAGGAACGACAGAGTCGTTCGAGGTCCGTGTTGTTGGAGAAGCTAAACAAAAAGCAGCTGAAAATTTGAATGGACGTCCAATTTCGAAAATTGGATAGCTCATCTCGTGTCTGATGTTTCTCGGGGAACATTGAGACGTTCTGAAGCTGGCACGCAACGCCGGACGCTCGTAAATGGCGGCTTGGCAAGTGTTTTTCCAAGGAGTTTATTGATCCGATAGGATACGTCGTGTTTGTACGGACTGAGAGACGATTTTGGCCGGATGAAACGTTACAGAACGATATAATAGAGAGATTTTCGTAGAATCGCACGGGGAATCGTCGGCTGACGGACAGACGGTCCCGTTTTCGTAAGAATCTCTCGTGCCGCCACGGAAATGCGTCCGTTGGCGGAAATAATTGCCTCTGTTTACCTTACAGTTACTCGGGTGCAGCCTGCCGAAACTGCATTCGACGAGTTTCGTCGAAATTTCCTCGCGGTGTTCCTTTCGCGAACTTCGGAGGGAAAAGCAAAACACGCGAGCGATACATCGACGAGGGAATCGGAGAACTTGGTCTGTTACGAAAGTTAGACCGGTTCGCGGGATGGATGGCGATATAAATTATCGTGTTCGAGCCCATATGGAAACCTTTAGAAGTTTCAAGAGATAAAGTTTCACGCTCATGCAGATTTCCCGTTATAGTGAATCTTGCCTGATTATTAGCGATCGCTGACTCTCGCGACACGGCACCACGCGTATCACTGCCGCTCGGAAACCGTGTGCTCTCGAGATCCATTTTGAGATTTCTGCGGTTTTAATTATCTGGTTTTATAATTCATCGGGATAGCAAGAGTCATCGATAACCCTAGATATTGTAGAATATTCGCTAAGCATCGATCAACCTCGTAAGATGCTTTATTTAAGAATCCCAAGCAGGTCAGCAAAGCGCGCTGAAACCAGCTCATACTCGCTTGCTATTGCATCATCGTTGAAATACACGGTCCATTAAAGTCAAGGCATCTATAAAAGCGTATCCAGAATTCCTTATGCAGTTCAAATTAATTTGACACACAGTGAATGAGTTGAAGAATCCCGTTTATCGATAAACAACCGGACCACCGCTTTCCACCTTTCTCGAAAAATAAAAAGGGGTGGCAAAGAGCGTGGCAGGAATGCAGGTGACGGAAATTCGATCGGATCGGAGCAGATTGAATCTGGTGCGGAGCAGAGGTCGAGATTCGTGCGGAGCTGCATAGGCTGGTGCATTCGATGCAGGCGATCGGTGTGGAAAAAGAGGCATGCTAGAGGCGCGTTCAGCCAGGGAGGGGAGGGTTGGGCCGAAGGGGGAGGTAGAACGTCAGCAGGAGGAGGAGGAGGAGGTGGTGGAACGGAGAAAGAGGAAGCTGAAGAGAGATAAGAGAGACGAAACGAAGACGAGAGAGCCGCGACGCGAACGAGCGCGGACGAAGAGAGAGCGAGCGGGCTGCGGAACGCACCGAAGGAAGAACGGAGGAGAGTATAGAGTGGTGGGGGTAGCCGGTGGCAGGTGGTGGGGGCGACGCGGCGCTTTTGAAAAAACCGCAAAGCTTTAAGAAGGCATGCTGCACCCCCCACCCTCGAGTACTACGCGAGCAACTAGCGGCAGACATAGACAAGCCTCGCGCTTACTATTACTGGAAAATAGTTGGACGAGGGCCGCGGCGGAAAATCGTCGGGAAAGCCGAACGGTGAAAGTGCTCCGAGATCTTCGAGGTCGGCCGGTTTCGAGCGATCGACGAGACGCGGAGGATTTTTCGAGCTGAAAATCGTTCCGTCGAGGATGATATCTCCGAGAACGGTTCGATTCCATCGCCGTCGGGAAAACGGAGAGTCGAAAGGGGATCGGTGGATCGGGAAAATTCGGGCGAAAATCCATCGCCGAATTGCAATCGCATCGTTCCACCCACGTTTCGTCGATCAAATTTCGAATATCCAGGGTTCATGATCGGCCGGGAAATTCCTTCGGGAGATTATTTGAAATAGATCGGCATCCACGAACATCGACACGATTTTCAAGAACTACCCCCTCCGGACGGATACGAGATCGACTCTCTGGAAAGGATTTTTCTGGGAAAAGCCGGATCTCCGTTATGTCGAATCGAAAGTGTTTCTCTCGATCGACGGAATGCACTCGCGTCGACCGATCGAGCGTCGTGGAAATTCAATTACCACTCGGAAAATCAGGCACGCGGCATCGGAAACGACGAGGAAGTCTGTTGGTGTCCAGTGACCGGAAGAAAATAGTGTTCGTCGGGACTCTGTCGAGCCTATCGGCCCGGAAAAACGACGAGGAAGTGTTTTTCGGCGATGAAGTGCGCGTCGGTGGTCGTGCGACGTCCAGATAATTTCGGTTGCCGATCGAAACGCGAAAGTATCGATCGGTTCGAATATTTTTTCGGGGGTGCAATTTATCGAGGAGAATTTTCGCGTATCGAACCGAGCGAGAAGATTTACGGCTTCGTTATGCACGAGCGGCGACCGTTTAACATCGCGGCATGATTTATCGCGAAAGCTTCGCTGCCGTATTATAATTTTAGGGGTTGAACACGGTATTCGATCGACGGCTAATTTGTTACATGCACCAGCACCCAATAAACGCCTCGAACAAAGTGTCCAACAGACGGGTCTCTGACGTTTCGTCTATACCAGCAGCTTGGTCGACTTTCTTCCGTTTCGCAGCCGGGAGACCCGCATATCTCGGTCATTTCCCTTCAGGACTTTTTAAAAGTCGTTCTCGTTATCGTTCGATCGCTATCGTCGCGGTCGATGGTCTCTGCCGCGTCTAAATCGATCGAGATACCTCGGGCAGGCTTCTCTCGACGATTCTACGCTTCGGGTTTCAGGAATTGTTAGCACGCTTCCCGCGATTCTTCGTTCGTGAAGCGATGCTGAGTTGATGCTTCGAATATTGCGAATCGATGTGTATTTCACACGACTTTATTTGATACCCGTTTTTCCCATGGTGTTTTCTCGAGTATGTGAGTGTTGTCTCTGATTGCCTCTTCCTCGAGCCTTCGTAAGTGCAAACTCTTGAAAGGCGAAGGCTTCTTATTTTACAATTCACACCCTGAAATATAACCTGGACCTCGATCAAGATGGTTTCCAGAACTCTGAACTTAAGGGAGGTTGTCCCATTAGAGTGGCCAATCACAACCGCTGGATCGAGGGTCATTGATGCACCAGTCACTATGCATTCTGAGACACTAAAATCGCATGTGGTCTACATAAATAGTCCAACTATTCTAGGATCTCCTAGGGCCTTCATTACATATTTCTCTAAATTAAGCAAACTAGCCTTGCGTTTCCGGCTCGCAGATGTTCCTGGAAAGTACCGTCATACCGGTGGTCCTATAATGAATCCATGATTGCAGAGATTCTAACAGGAATCACGGGGTCGTCGCGGAATTATTCAACTGCAACTGCAGTCAGGCGGATGGTCAGGCTGCGCCACGGTGAGATCGTAAACCGCTCAAGCTGGTGACGATCCGCTCGTGGGGCACGTGGAAAATTGGATCGCGAGCGTATGCGAGCGTTGTTAACATAACTCGCACGTGTGTCACGCGCCTCGCGTATGTCGCGCACGTAGCTGGCACGTACGCTCCTTCAAACGTATATCACGCCGTCGGAGTCTCGATCGGATCGTCCTGAACACGCGCATTATCGTTCTCCGATCGAACCTCGAAGGTATCGGACTGGTAGCTTCGTCATCGATACCTAACTCCTGATGATCTGGGATCTCATCACCAAGAGTGTAGATCATGCGATTCGAGTATTTGAGTACAGCGTTTAACTAGCGATTAGATAAATTTGTTAAGAATCACGAAGATCTCCATGTGGTTCTTCAGCACGGTCCGACTCTGAAATGGCAAACAGTCAGGCAGAAATGACCAGAGTTCAAGACGGCTTCGAGCTTGTAGATCACGAATTTTCTTGTTTTCTCGAGATTTCAGTTTCCCTCCGCGTGCGTGGAATCCTTTCGTCGCGATAAACGAGTCAAAAGATTCCGAGCTGCTCGTCGGCGTTCTTTATTCGGGATCCTCCGGCTCGAGGGCCGTGTCCTCGCATCATTTGCGAGATTAAAGTGCAGTCTGGAACACCTAGCGGGGCCGAGCCGGATCTCTTCGGCTCCGGGCACGTCCGAGAGATCTAATCTTTTATCGTGGCACGTCCCGAAATCTCGGTAATCTCCCTGGCACCCCACCGCGCCGCGCTGCGCTTGGAAAACACCGAAAACCAGTCCTGTCCCTCGCGATTTCGCTGTTCTCGCGTAAACCTTCAAAAAAAAGGTGTCTATGCGAGAATCGGAGACCGTCAGAACATCCTCGAGAATCGACCCGTCCATTCGGAGTCGCTTGAAACGCGGAGCGCGATCGAACGCCGTGATCGTCGGACGATAAATCCTGCGAATTTCTCGACGATATCCGGTGGAAAATGTATGATGAAATATCGCTACTATTTAATAACGATCTGCTGGTAGCGAGTGCAAAGTGAAATGCAATTTAATATAACCTGATAACGATAAAGTGACGAGGGGGTGTACGCGGCGGGGCTGAGAGCAACGAGATTGGGCTGGGCACACGGTCGAGGGACACAGTGTGCGCATATAGGACTGTATTATCCTTTATCGGCTGAAATATGGACAGAGGTAAGGTAGCGTCGGAAAATAGAGAGTTTAGACGGAGAGATAGGGAGCTTCCGAAACTGTACCATCCATTCGAGGACTACGGTCGACCGTGGGGTGGTGTGGTTCCAACGTCCAGGTTTCCGCTGAGAGACGCTCGCGAGTTTGAAATTGCGGATTAGCGTTTTAAAGGTCGAACTGGGTCGAACGGAGGGAAGAACGACACGTTGGACCGTGATTAAACTATCAGACGGAAACTTAACGGCCTCCATGCATCAGCTGGGCTCTGTCCTGCGACGTGCTCATGTACACAGGGTGAGTCTGAAATAGAAAGTCAAATAACAGATTTGAAAAAGACTTGATAACTCAAAATGGGAGCGATTTTCATCCTTACATTGTCTAGAACACGCTCCTAAAATTTCTTCTCCCATTTCATGCTCATCCTCCGACATGACAGAACTCGAATCTCCCCGATCAGAACTTTCTACGTTATTTTCGGTCAGCAGCATCTCTCGCAGATGTCTGTCGACTTTAAAAATGACTGTGAACAACCGCGAGGCGTGACAGGGACCCGAGGGGACACGAGTATCGCGTAATCGATCCTTCCCGGTACGATTCTTGAATGTCCAGCATGCAAATCGAAGCGAACCCGGGTCGTGCGTGCCAGACGATGAGATGCACCGTGCATCCCAGGCCGGTCGACGCATCGTGGAAATCAGTGCACTGTAGACAGTAAATCCGGCATCTATTCGGCGTGCATGCAGTTGCATCGATAACTATTCATAGTCCCGAGCTTCTCCCGGTGATCGCGATTATTACGCAATCAACGGACTCGAACGACCGCGTGTTTCCAATTACTCCTGCCCCGGCATCAATCGAGGCCGGTTCATGGGATAATTAACCCTTTGCCTTACGATTTTTCTAACTGTTCACTTGACCCAACAGCCGAAGAACGTCTGCCAACGCGTACAATTTGCTTCTGAGAGTCCTCTGATCGTCGGAGGAGGTGCGATACAAAATTCTTGAAAAATCATATCCGGCTGGGACTCGAGAACCAAAGACTTTCTATCTGTCGTTTTGGTCCAAAAACCGCTCGAACTACTTGTGACCTCCTGCACCAAGTTCTGAAGATATTTCTGTGCGAAATAGACGCCGGAAACAAAGCTTATAGGGCCCCAACGGCAAAAGTGGACCGCAGAACGCTAGGGTGGAACGGAATCCGCGTTTAATGAGCGTTTACCGGCATTAAAACGGGTAGAGGGATTAGCAGGCTGTAGAGTTCACGGACAATTATGCGCAGCGCCGCGACGAATGCAATCCGAGGACAAAGAACGGACGAGTTAACGCGGTCAACGTCGTTGTCACGTACAAAACGCCAGCTCCTGTCCGATCGGTGAAGTTAAGCCACTCTGGTAGTTTCAGTATTACTGCGGTGGTTCAGAATTCACCTAGAACTGTAGGTCTCCCGGCCAAAATGACCACAGCGGTCGATGCTGAGTCACACAGAAGGAAGAATACGAGTCGGCGCGACCAATTTGCGACGAGCATCGATCCCGCTAAAGTCGATTGCCTCCGAGCACAGGCCCCGCATAGAATTACCAAAAACTCCGACTAGATAACGAGCCT
The DNA here is from genome assembly GCA_916610135.2 of Macropis europaea. Taxonomy (NCBI): domain Eukaryota; kingdom Metazoa; phylum Arthropoda; class Insecta; order Hymenoptera; family Melittidae; genus Macropis; species Macropis europaea. Next base: position 28,213,801 of record OU744344.1, read on the forward strand.
GCAAGCTGTCTTGGCTGCTTAGTAACCCGAGAGTGAACACAGAGGGTGCAGCACGTCATCTGGCGTGCATTGTCGCCTCGTCATGCAACTAGAGCAAAGCTGCTCGTCGTTTCTCGGTCGTTCAATGGGCCTCGTTACGAACTTGCGGTCGCGACCGCCCATTTTCTCCGAGTCAGACGTTTCTCTCGATCCATCGGGAGGATGTTTCTAAACACACTGCGGTCTGCTGTTGTTTACTATCCCCGCGACTTTCAAAGGAACGAGTTACGATCGTTTTGAGGAACAGATAGGGACGACAAAGAGACACGAAGTTAGAAAAATAAAGGGGAAGTGCGATGGAGATGCAGCGGGCGCCCTTGCGCCCTCGGGCCTTCTGCTGGGCGGGCGAACGGTGGCAAAAGGGGCGGACAAAGTGCCGGTGAACTTTCGACAGCCCTCCTTTGCCGCGTACCTATCGAGAACGCTGTCTTTTCGCCTTTTAACGGGGCTATTCGGAATTCCGGTGTACCGGATGGACAGGAATTCCTACTACAGCTGGAAGTCGTGGCAGACCAAACTGTAGAAAAGTCTAGAAATTTTTGTCATTCAAGATTTCGAAGCTTCGCAAGAATTTCGTGAGTTCTTTCGTTTCTTGATGGGACCGGTGCAGACTTAGATCGTTTTCTAAAATTCACGATGGCCTTCTGGAGCTGTGAAAGAGCGTGGAAAGTTCGTCGATCCGTAAAGTGCATTAATGACAGCGAACGGCAATGAAGACGTTCACGATCCGGTTCGTTAATTATCGAGTGCCCGATCGATGGTCGCGCGACCGGTTTCCAAATACGTCAGAAATACGAAATGCAGATTGCGTGTCGGAAGTTATCGCGGACGAAGCTTGCGGAATATTCGCGACGTTTGCCGGTGTCGCGGTCGGTTATCGCGGTTGATCGCGTCCCGACGAATCGGAACGTAAACGTCAAAGCGTGAAACATCAAGGAAACAAAGAGAATTAAAAAGTACAGCACGACCGGTCGATGGCGTCGCACCTTTTCGTGGTGCAACGCTCCGGTCGAAGTAATTTTATTTCCCCCGGAAACCCTCCCTCGTGTCATTTAAACGAGACACCTCGGCGGAGGGCTCTCTTTGTTTCTTTTTCGTAGCTCGCGGCCACATTCCCGTTGTTCGACCAGGTGCGCCCGTGAGGCAACGGAAACTGCGAACTATGCGAAAAACCTGCGTCCACCAGGTAATTCTCTTTTCACTGCGAAATTCGCCTAACCTCCCGTGACCCGGTCCCGTGAAAAACCAAGAGTCCGGAGGGCTCGTTCGTTGCATCTCTCGTTCCCGAAATTTGCATACGCTCTTCGAATTTGCGCGCCTCATTTCGCTTTGACCGTGAGCATCCGTTCTTTAGTGAAATTATTTTACAAGAAATTTGATGGAGGTGTGGTAGTGTTTCAGAAAATGAATCCACACATTGAAGTAGGTAGAAAATGTTATATGGACAGTGGTCACACAGGTTATAGTTTCTGAATTGTAGGAGAAATTAAAGGAAAGGCTAAGGGTACATCCACCGCATGGTTGACTCGATTCTTTTCGTATAAGACTTTTGCATTTTTATTTCGGGGGAATTGAAGTGCTGTGTGCGTGTTGCGTGACTTAGTGGCGTGTTCAAGCTTCCAGAGAAAATAGAAAATGTGTTTTGATCTATTTAACTGCCTGGTATTTTCGAGTGAGTGCAGAAATTAGGTTAAGCGCTCAGAGGACGCTGTAAACGCTCCTTTTAATATTTTGTATGACACAGAAACTGCAGTATGTGCGGCCTACGTTCATATAACATATTGCATGTGTTTTAATGCATATATTTAGCCTCTGAAATATGCACGCGCGTTCGGGAAACATCCTGTACCTTTCACGGAGTCCACTCGCGCGAATATCAGTCGGTCGTGCCACGAAGTTTCTGCAAATTCGAGGGGGTACAAGTGGCTGGGCTGGATCGATGATCGTTAGAGGGGCCGGCGTGGATTCGCGTAGCGAGGCGATTAACCGACGCGACGAGAAGAGGAGTGAGCAAAGCGGAGTGGAGCGGAGCAGAGCGGAACGGCTCGGGAAAGGTGAACTCATCTAAGCTCGGCGACTGCTATCGAGCACGCGTGAAATTAAAATCAGGTCACTGCCGCTGCACCACCGTCGAGAACGACCGCTCTCGGTATTTTCAGCTCGGCTGAAAACGTCCCCGCTTCGCGTGTGCTCGCTCGCACAAGTCCAAGCCGGTGCACCGTGTCACCGAATGGTCGATCGTGTTGATCGACCCATCGCGAGTCTCTCATCCTAGCGAATTTTTGAATTCTTGAACCCCTTGCCTATATGCGATAAATATGAGTTTCACTGAAATGTGGATTCTTAAAAATTTTATGTCAGAGCACCTTGGACATTCAGAGAATTATCTGAAGCAAATTGTAAATTTTGATACGTATTCTTCATGTATTTCGACCTCAGAGCATTTTAATAATGTTCTGTGCGGAAGGCTGTTGAAAAAATCGTAAGACAAGGTTATATATCTTTGTCTTCCGGCGAGAAATCATTTACGGGCTGCTTGATCTCAAATCTGAGCACGCTCGGTTTCCAATGAATCGTTTCTTTTTCACTTTTTTTTTCCACCGTGTCCTTTTAAGATGACATCAATGTTCCCGCACGAATAAAAAATCCCTTCACCGTTTCAATTTAGCGGAGAGTTCATTTAACACGGAAGTGCGAATGAATTCTAAAGTATCATTCGCTGGCTGCGTTTCCGGCTCGGGGATTATGCACCAGTGCTCTAATTAGCTATCATGATTCATGGCTGTCGTGAATGGCGTTCGCGAAAATTAATGGTGAAACTTTTGTTCCAGCTACTACACTGTCATCGCGCTTTCACCTTCGTACTTCTATCCCGTGTCACGTTTTGCGACAGTTGCCCTTTTGACTTTTTCTATCCAGTGGGGTCTGGTTAACCCGATTCTTTTAATCCGTTTCGAAACGCTTAATACTTGACTATTGGTGCGTTACAAAAATCCTTAAGCCACGAAACATTTTACACATCCTTTACACCGAACATTGTACAATTTCTACTTTAGCAGTACAGTAGAGCCTCCCGTATCCGAACCCCCATTATCCGAATATCCTAATATCTGAACGTTCTATTATCCGAATGTTCTGTTATACAAACAGCCGTTTCGTGAAAACTTATGTGATTTAGCAGCCAAAAAAATATGGGATCCTTAAACGTTTAAACAAACTGTAAATTTTGTTGATTTCTATTTTAATATATGAAGTTTTAATATAAAAAAAAAGTGTTTGGTTTATTATCCGAAAATTCTGTTATCCGGCCACATTTGTCTCCCTATTAGTTCGGATACGGGAGGCTCTACTGTATCTGAATATTTATTCGTTATCGGTGACAGTTACGCTCGTTTACTCCGCTATCAGTGTTAACAAAGTTGCCGGACAGCCGGCTGACAATCTCTGCGAGAAACCTCGGAAATTTTCATCGTGAATCTTCGGTCGGGTGTTTCAGGAGCCGCGAGTAACCTCGATTCAGAGGTGCTGTCGGTTGGAATCGTGTCAGAGGGGGGAAAAAAAGACGAGGGGGCAGAAAGTGTGCGCGGGCGTGAATATTTGAAAGGTGGTAGGAAGGCGTAAGGTGCGCGGGGAGAACGAAAAGTTGTCGTAAAGGGCGGAACGCGGTCGTAAAGTTGAACCGTGGCCGGGTGTTCAGCCATTTGACCTACATTGTACGACTTGAAGTCGACGCCGCGCCGCGACGGGGACGTTTCGCGGTGGACCGGTTGCAAACGTGTTCGTTACAAAGCGACCGTATCGTAGCCGTAGATTTCGGCTCCGATCGCGCGCGCGGCCTGCCTCGCTTTTGCATATTCGATCGATGCCCGATAACCATCTCGCGTATCGAAACGAACGTCAGCTGCAGTCGATACAACCTCCTCTGTTCTCCTGCTGCACACGCTCATCATCGTCGATGCTCTGTTGAAGGTGTTCCTCGGATTTCCATCGAATCCGACTCGTATCACTTTAACGGGAACCGATCGCAATCGCAGACCTTTCTGTTGTTCGAGGCTTATGGAAACCCGAGTGATCGACCATCTCGGATGGTTTCAACAGGAATCGATTAGGATTACAGATTTGTATTATTGGTGGTTTATGAATGTTCGATCTACGTTGCAATGGAAGCCCTCGGATGATTCTAACAGCAATCGATTACGATCTCAGATTACATTTCTGTATTATTCGACGTTCATGGAAACTCGATCTTCGTCTATTCGATCGTCGGAAATTGAACATCTCGAACGATTCTAACAGGAATAGATTGCTATCACGGACTGGATTTTTGTGCCGTAAGAAGTTTATGAAAGCTCGATCTTCATGGTAATCGTTGGACGAGAGGTGGAAGGAATCGACGCGTCAGGCGCCTGAAAGATGAAAACCGGGCGAACCGAACCGTAGGAACGAACGGCTGAAGTTGGGCGCGAACTTTGTACTGAACTTGAAACCGGTAGAATTTCGAGCTTCCTGACAGCTTTCCCGTCGTTCTGGGATTTACGTGGACTGGTATTTTCGAGACTACACCGTATTTAGGTTGCTGGAATACTGGAGAAAATGATGAGCTATAGAAGTTACGAAAACTCTCGTGCGAGTTGAGAAACATATGGACTGCACGATAGTATCTTTATAGTACCTTAAACTATTTGATTTGATTGCTAGGATTTTTCCAAAATCCTTATGATTTTCTTGAAAGGTAATGAACAATGCTTTGTGTCATGAGAAACGTTTGGAAACAACTACAGAGACACGCTTCAGTACCACAGTGTCTTCGAACCTCTAAAGAAACTGCAATGCGTACAAAACATCCAGACATATACATCTTATGAATATATATTCATCATATGCATATTCATCCTGCCATTCATGGCCTATATGTTCTGAATGCATGATTTCCCTGTGCTTTTTTGTGCACCGTTACGACAATCCGATAATTAATAACTTTTTCATAAGGCATTCAATTTCTATGGTTACGTTATCACTCGAAAACTATAAATTGCCCAATTAGTATCATTTTTTTCATTATCTTTTATTCTCCTATAATATATTATTTGATAGGCCCTAACCCGATGCAACAGAGACGCGTAATCGATACAGTATCATTCAAAAGAAGTATCTGACTCGTACGAGGGGTGTTGGTCGAGCAGCGGCGGAGTTAATCCGGCGTTGCGTTGAAGCGGAAAATTTAAACGGGCATCGGGAGGGCCGAGCGGATTTATCGGCGCTCGTTTAAAATACACGGCTTACGTAACAGCGACGAATGCGGTCCTCGAAGGGTTGAGATTCCGTCTGGAAGAAGGATTTTCCTGGCGGACGACCAATGCTTTCTCCTCTCGATGCGAGTGTTTTCTTAAAGATACCCGACCACGGGCTAAACCGGGGATAATTGCGTTGTCGCGGAAACTTCTGACATAATCGCAGCCACTTGCACGGCGCACGTTTACCCCGAATAATAGGGACAAACCGGAAGGGATTTGCCGTGGTAACCGCGCGAAACGATCCTCAAACCTCCCGTTCTCTCTCCTCTCTGCACTCTCTCTCATTGTCTCTCTGGCCCGGGCGATTAACCAGAGAGAGTCGAAACGATCTCACGTCGGCAAAAATTCGCCCGAGGCGAATAGAAAATCCCCTGTTGATGCCTCATAATGGAAAAACAGTGTAACAGGGTGCATCGTGTCGCTCATCGGACCGACCATTCGTCCATTATCTTTTTTGTCTGTCGCCCCCCGCGTCCGCTGCCCCTTCCGTTCACCCCCTAGCACGTGGTTATATTCATTCGAGGTGGCGGGATCTCGCCGCTTTTGCGACGTCTCGCGTGAAAATAATTCCATGCACAGACACGGGCGGCGGGAAGGATTTCGAGTCGCCAGGACGGTGGAGGATTAAGGACGACGCTGCGGAGATTCCACGGAGTAAGAGGATTTTCGGTCCTTTCGCTCTTCCGTCTCTCTTCGCCGGGAGACCCGGCCGTTGAACGATTTAACGCTGTGTTTTTCGCGATTCAGAGACGGCGCTCGGATTCTTCCGAACGAGACTGAAACGCTCACCGAGGGAAAACGCGAGATTTCGGGAACAATGGGTTTAATCTGTCTGGGAGAAAAAACATCGAGTGGACTGGTCTGGGAATCGAACCCCGGGATCTTCAGATTTTCCTCTTTCTAAACGCAGGCCTACCACCGCGATACCTGATCAATCACACCAAAATTTCTTCCATTAAAGACAAAGACGACTCAAGTACTACATTAGTATTGGAAGATTGATATTTTACAGAGTTTCAGGATTCCGGTATGTTCACCTACGGGTAGATACATACACTCCCGTCCATAAGTCATGGGACACTTACTAATTTCAGCTTTACGTTTAAATTAAAATTATTAAACACCCACTATATTGAAGCAAACTATTATTTATAGATTATTTACACTGAATACAATTTCTAAATGTTAAAATATATTGAAAATTATGTATATCAAAATTAGAATTTGCTCACTAATGTATGCTCCCTGTTTCGAGATGATAACCCGAAATAGCCTTGGTAGTCTTGCGGTCATTTTTTTTTGTTGGTGTTTGTTCTTAGATTTCTGTCCAGAATTGCTGCAAATGTGTCTACAGATCACAAAATCGAAACAAATGTCGCTCAAATTTAACACATTCAAAAACTGGTCTTGAACCGTACTATAATTATTTCAGGTTTTTTTTATGTTAATTATAACAGAATACTAACCATTTCAATACAAATATGTTGTGTAAACATAAATGTTCTTAAAAGAACCGTTCATGTCGGAATAGGTAACCAATTCTACTATATCGTAATCCAGGTTTATTAAAAAATGGCAAGGTGTCCCATGACTTATGGACGGGGAATATACGTCCAATCTAAGCGATATATCTTGAAGAATATTTTGAATATCCACACGGGACCTCGTGCACATTAATTTTAACGCTTCAAGCTGTCTTTTTAAGACAGTAAAGAAGTTTTCGATTTTGCCGAAATTTCACAGTAGGATAACCCATTAATTGGCCAAAGTTTTTCGCTTCGCATCCGGTACCGGTCGATCGGCCGACAGCTTCTAAATCGGTCACGTTGGTTTCACGGTAAAAAGGCGGTCGAAGGAAAATGAGCCCAAAGTCACGAAGTCCGCGGCAACTGGGGCGTGAAAATTCCGTTTTCCACGCTCGAGCACGCCTCTGCCGTTTTATTCATTCACGATGCCCGTCGAAATTAGCATCTCGCGCCACCGAACTATCGACGGAGAAATCGATTTCCGAACTAGCCAGGGACTCGCCTCGGCCGCAAGCTGTTCGCTGACCTAAACCCTGACTCGATCGCCGGTCGTCGGACGAGGTTTCCCTCCTCGAGTTCGGTCGTTTCATGGAAAAGTATACTCACGTCTTGAGCCGAGAGGATCCTCGTGGCGGCCTGAATGGTCGTGCTTCCCGAATGAGGCCGATGATGCAAGGATTCGGAGGTATTGTCTCGAGAGCAGACGCTCCTGTACCAGGGCAATCCACTCGAGCTGTCTCGTCTGTTCCGATATTTCCTCCACACGTGCCTGTGAAGCAGAATGAAACGTACGCTTCATGAACATGCCTCTAAACGATCGCACAATCGTCACACAGAGCTGTGCCTCGCAAAGCTACGCTAATTACGCTTTGTACCTTCGATGGCACTTTTGTAAACGAGTGAAAGCCCGTCGGTATAGTATACAACTCAAAATTCGCGATTCGTACGTTAACAAATATTTTATATTGAAACAATGCGTGTAAATATCTTTGAATGTCAATGATATAGAAAGTTCAAAAGTATTTGTGATACCATCAATTTTCTTGAAAGAAGGTCTTTACGCGTCTCCAACTCTTTGCCATTGCAATTTAAATAATTCAATTAAATTCAAATCTGTCTTAACTAGCTCATAATCGTGATCGACGTCATAAGGTCGCCTCTGACACTTTACAGGTCGCTGAAAGAAATTGTACACGTGTTTGCATATGGTTCTCGGTGTGAATTAATCCAAGTATATGTCGTAGCTAGCACGGTTCTTTGGACCTAAAGCGATCTTTAAGAAGAAAAGCACGTTGATTCAAAGCCTCTTTGCGGAAGCTGGAAAAACTGCGGGTACTTTCGACGGAACATTTCCGTTTACAAACATTTCCAGCAGCTATAACGAGTTTGATCCTCGAGATCGTTGAAAAAAAACGAGACGAAAACTTTTACAGCCACAAAGTCAATTCTTCGCGGTTTGGAAAATGGAAGCGAGTTAAAAAGAGGGGCTTTGTAGCCGCGGCGGTCTTTCGGCCAAGCGACGACGTGTGGATGTTTTAATTAATCACCATTTCTTTGACTGAGTACACGGCGATACATCGTTGCTGATTGTGTCCACGGGAAATCAGCCGCCTACGACGTAGCCTGCAAAATGCCAGGCCGGTTCAACAACCATCGAATAAATCGTTCCGTTCTCCTGAATGAACCGACGTAATCCTCTTCCCGGCGCCGCAATTTCAGCAATAGCGCCGGATTACTCGGTTCCCCTTGGTTACAGCGAAAATTTGCGAGTTCCTCACGGCGAACGGAACACCGCTATCGGTTTTCATTGTACCCACCGCCGGAACGGGTTAACAATTTACGCGAGGGTTAATTTTTGGGGATCAGGGGATCCCGCGAACACTCGAAGTTTATGTTCTTTCCTTCTGCCGGGATTTTCGAGGTCAGGAGTTCACGACGGCGCCCAGAAACCAGAAATATCGTCTCGTTTCAATCTTCTTTTAACCATCGCTTCTTGAGCATTTCAAATTACACACTCTGCATCAGTAAAACACCGTCTACTGTAAAAACACCATATAGACAGCGGACGACGAAATTTCAAAAGACACTTGTCGCACAACATTCTGCAGCGAAAAATCGATGTTCCGTATAGTCGGATCGACTTAACATTGCGAGCAGCACGCAAATCCGTGACGTTGGATCGTGTTAGGATAGCGGAGACGTCCGTTTGTCGGGTTGGTCCTTGGGCACGACGATCGGTCGACAAGAATCTCGCGGGATTAGGTGTCGATACGTTGCAAGGGATTAGAGATCGGGCAGTCGAGGCGACGATCGATCACGCAACGTATTTCCTGGCCGCGAAGGCGATCGTTATCGTCGCCGGTTCGACAGTGATCGAGTCGCGTGCCCTTCGAGCGGGGCGTAAGTTACCCCTTAATTGCTCCATTAATCAACGTCGCGAGCTTTCGCTTTCGCGAACGCGTCGCAGTCATAACGCGACCGTCGCTGTACCGTTAACTTCTTTGCCGAGTTAACGGTCTTCCGAGCTGCTCCTACTGCGGTTAGATGCGAATCTCCCGTCTCCTCCTGGACGCGACCTCTCCGACTCCTGCACGCGATGCTACGACCACGGAAATCCCATGGTCCAGCGGGCACCCGCGGTGACAGGCCCGTGGACAATTGACACGATCGGAACATCGAACGATTCGATGAACCCTTATTATTGTTAACCTGCACTAACCTCTGTATACAAGGTGTTTCGTTTATCTTAACTACCTTAATATTTCAGTTCTTTTCGCTGATACAAAAAGTGTACCAGGACAATGCCTTGAAGCAAATGGAAATCATTCCAGACATTTCTTATAGAATAAATATTTTGCATAGAAATAAAAAAACTGTTCAACTTCCCAGTTTCCGTCAAACTATCGTGACTTTTCCATTTTCGGTTAGTTGATGGTCAACGTATCATAAATGTCTGAAATTTATTCTTTGTCAGCTGAAATAATACGATAGTAAAAATATGTCACTTTCATTGAAAAACCATCGATGTCCTTGAAAATTCGCGAAGAAGATGACTTTGAGGGACAAAATCATGAATCACAAGGTTCGTGGTTCTGAACCAAACAACTTTACCTTGGAACATTTCTTTGCATCGGCAAAAGTAATGAAGACGTTAAGGTGTTCAAGATAAAGGAAACACCCTGTGTAGACAGGGTGTTAAAGAAAAGGGGTCAGGACTTTAAGGGCTGGTAGTGCTAGCGAAATGGAGGAAAAAACGCGCAGAGAAACTTTGAGTTTGACCTGTGTTTGAGCTCACCAAAGTGTACAATAATTTTGTTCGATATACCTAAAGCGTTTAAAATTTGTTTCAGGATTCTTCCACAGATGTACGAAGAAAGAATGAATAAAAGAAATACACATACAAGATATAGTTAAGCCTGTCTGACCCAATTTTTGTTCCCCGGTATCCTTCGCAATAGTCTGATCACATCTACTGAAAGTACAGTAGCCACGTTTTAAAATAAGTGTAAAATCTTAAGGCGATCTTTCATCGGAATAGCTGGCCAGGTGTGGCTAATATTCCACGGTTTATTTATACTCATCAAGCCGCGCAATTTGCACCCGGTGCGGCACAAAAGCCGCTCGTTCGGCTCGCCTAGTTACGTATTCAAATCGAGATAAAGCGAAATTAGTCGATTTAGCTTCCAAGATGAGCACAAAAGGGAACTCCGACGAGATTCCGGTTCTCTGCAAAAGTGCCCAGAAATTATTGTTTTCGCTTTGTCTCGCGTTACGGACGATTCCTGCAAAGACCTAGGCTGCTTCGAGCAGTACGAAATTGCCGACGATAACGCAGAAGCGTATTGTTGAAGGTGGAGGAACGAGGGAAAACTTTGAGACAGTTTTCAAGGCATAGGTTGTAAGGTAAGTGTAATATATTCGTCTTACCTGACGCCGAAGGCTATTCCCAGCGCGACGATCAGCGGCAGGAGCGTCGAGATACACGCTAGAAAAACTGTCTGTATATCTGAGAATCCGGCGAGTATACCTGCAAAACGTTAGATTGTTAGTTTAACAGAGATCAACGTCATTGAATCAATTATTCGTGCAAGCAAATTCTCTATATACTTATTCAATATTGGAGTCAAGAACTCCCGAAGGTGCAGCTGTCATAATTATATAATGGGGTATTCAAATCAGGGCCATCACAGTCACCCTTTAAATAGCATTCTTTCTAAGGACCTGTTAAATAAATTCATTGGCAACAAGGAGCTTTTCGACTGCTAAGTAGAGTTTCTTAAAAAAGCAAGCATATGTACTGAGATGATCGTATGGCTAAGTTGTGATCATTTCTGTAGCAGTAGATAAAAATTCTAAAACACTGAAATCTCAATCGGACCGCTTGTCAAAGCCACTTCAACGACGCCAATTGAAATATATGAACGATGCACATGAACATAGTGTCACGTGTATTTCTTGGCAGTGCGCCCCGCGCATTCCGGCAGAGTATACCTCGAGAAAATCCATAAAATGAGTGTTCAGAAGTACTTAAGACTCTGACTCGAATTTCTCACTTCTCCATGAAAATCAAATTGAAAAAATCGATGCAAAATTGGAAGTTAGAACCCTGCTTCACCCCCATTCCACGATGCGTCCGGAGGAACCTAACCCATCAAGGATATCAACCCAGAGAAGCATGTTGAGCGAGCAATCTGGAGGTTCGCGCATAAAATGAGCAAATGCTTCATAGAAAGACCATCCTGGAGCGTCGAGGAGGAACAATGGAGGAACTGCCACTTCCGGAAGCTGGTGTCCCTTTACAGGGGCTCTCCCTGTCTGTGGAAGAAGGACACCAGGCATTATTTGGACATCGAACGCAGGCACAAGGCTTACGGTCGTATTCATCGGGCTATGAATTTGCCAGGGGTGACTCTCGTGGAAATCGTGCTAAAAATTCGTCGGATGAGGCGCATGTACGTGCACGAACTGAAAAAGTTATTAGATGCTGATGCTGCCGACCATTGCCGTGAAACCACGGTCCCATGGTTCTACGATTTGCATCGATTCCTCTATCCGTATCTGGACTACGACGAGACAGTCGAATTGCACGTTCGTAGCATAACCTAAACTTAGCAGGTTCAATATCCTAAAACTCGCGCACGAGTGGTTCAGGGCAATCTCATGTTCGTGTCTTGAAATTATAATACAGAGTGACCCGTTTAATTCGACGATGTTGAATATCTCCGTTATTTCTTGTATCTTCAAAGACAGCAGAGATATTCAAGATGGTCAAGTGAAAAGGAGCACCCTGTATACAGTTCTATTGTTAGACAGTTTGGATTGCCTGTCGCCCTAATCAAAATCGTTCTGGACCATGTTGTGGCCAAGGGACAGTCAACGTTTTAACCCAGACGTGACCCAATTCCATACACCCTCATCGTATACGCTATGACAACGATTGAGACGTTTGTTTAATCTATCCCGCGTTATTTGTTCTTGTCTCGTAAAACTTGTCTAAGAGGTTCAAGAGAATTTTCGAGGGTAATACACGAGACAGGAAAATGGCGATGTACGAGCCCTCTTGGCCCGGAGCCCCGTGTATAACCTCGCCGCGGCATAAAACGCCAGCCATAAATGCATAAAAATAGTTTTCCCATTCCGTACAATTTCCACGCTATTATCCTGTATCGCGAAATTTACGATTCCTCGGTAAATCCGATTCCCTGTGATCCGCAGAGCGAGCGGGCTATCGCCGAGCCGACAGAAACGGATGATCCTCGAAGAAATCCTTCGGATTGCTGTTGCTGCTTCGATCGTGCAACGACCAGCGAGGCCAGTCGACGAGAAGGTTCTTTGATTCGCAGCAGAGCTCTCTGCACCTTAAACTCGATCAGCTCCCCTGTCGTTTCGTTGCCCGAGGTCAGGACCCGTCCTCGAACTTGTCCACGATCCTGCAGCAGGATTACCTGTACCGAGAAACAGACGAACAGATTTCCTTCCAGCGTGCGGGCGACCATAAGTGGCTCCAGTTCGTCCTACCAACGCGGTGGGATCGATCATGAATTAACGGGAACGCGACAGGTTCGTTAATGCAGATTGATAAGGCTAATTAACCTCTCCTGTCGTGGTTCATTAGGAAAGAGTCGATTTTCATGATTCTTCGAGATCCATTGCATATTTGGAATAGAAGATACGGCATTTAAAAAGAACGCGACCCAGAATATTCATCCAAACAAATTTTTGCACAGATCAATGTTTCTAAAGTTATCGAAGTAACTCTGCGTTCTCTATCGGACCAAAATGATTCAAAATCCTGATTCCCCAGGGGAAGTACCACGAATTCAAGATTCGAGGCTTGCGTAGGACATCAAGCGACGATACTTATGGAACCGATTCGAATCGATTCGAAGCGTTTTCGATGGTGGTCGCGAGATACCTGAGGAAATTGGACAAACGTTCCGCGCTGAAAGCTCAGACGGACATTCAGAAGATCCTAGCGAATCTCGTGATTAAATCGAACGTAATTATCATCGATCGTTAAGCCCGCTTTTGGCGGCGTTAATGCCGTTCCGTTTTGCAGAGCAAGAAGAGAGGAATCATGCGATAACGATGAAATACACGGGGTCGTGGTTCACGGAAATGGCAGGCTACTCCGGAGCCTCGTAACGAGGGCATGTTGAAAAAAGCTTGGACCGATGGCGAATACCATTTTCACCTTCCCCTCGTTCATACACGACGGGAAGCTCTCATAAATATTGCAAAAAACCGGGCGGAGTGAGTAGCTCGGAGGAGCATGAATATCTAACGACAAAAAGCTTCAATCGGAGACTGAATTTCGTCGTACATCACGGTTGTAGCGCGCGGATGGTATCGATCCGACTTTGGTAGACCGCACCGTTGCGATTAGTATTCAGCCGGTGTCGCAGTCGACCGGTTGAACAAGGATGAGGATAGAGCGATTTTTGCCATGGCGAAACGAACGATGCTAGCCGCGAAACCTCCTGCTCCTGATAACGCGTTACCCTTCCATCGAGCCCCTCGTCCCGATTCTTATCGATCAAATCACGTTAATCCGCGATCGAATCTCCTGAATCAATTTCCCAGACTCCCTTCGATTCGATCCAAACGCTCATGAATCGTTCACCAGAAACGCGGAGTAACGTTCGGCGATGTTTTTTCGTAGTTCAAAGCAAAGTTCGAGGATACGACGCTTCGGAGAAGGCGATAGACTTTGAACGGTACGATCGTTCAATTTTCTGCGAGTCCCTCGGAGCACTTGTCGACGAGGAGGATATTTTTCCAATCAGAAAACAGGTCTCGAAACGATGCAGTAATAAATTCGAAGGGGATGGGATTAAGCGTCGACGAAGACAGTTTTGCGAGGGGAAAATCTAGAAATCCAGCCATCGAGGAAACGGGGGATGAATCTGCCGCGTTTAGACTGATTCCTAAAATCCCCTTGATGCTCGACGAAACGGGATTCGAGTGGTTCGTCGAGAGTGGTTCGACCTTTGACCTCGCGGCGGTGCAGAGACGGAAGCTGGGGATGGCACAAAGTTAAAAGTGAACTCTCCGACGAACATTCACCTACTTTTTACATTGAACGAAAAATGTATACACATTGAGAGGTAAAAGATACGTCAAAAAGTATAATTCGTGCTGGTTCAGTAGAATATACCCTGCGATGTGTCAGACGATCGACGAAAGTTTAACACAAAGACACCTGTGTTCCTGTGTAAAATAGTCCGTATTTTATATTACTATGCAACATTAACGCGTCCGCTGTAAGGACAATTTTGATATTCAACATCCTATGATATTTTTCCTTCTTCTTTCATTTTCCATCTATTTTCATCTTACATGTACCATATTGAGGTATCCGGTAAAAACTTACTGTGATCGAGTTCATCGTGCTCCGCGAGGTAGCCGGTCGCGTTGTAGACGTGATGGTCGGGTTTAGCGGTGCTGGTGACCGCAGCTCCAGCAGTAACTGTCGTGGACGGATTAGTCGGGATCGCGGTGCCGGCGTTGATCGCGGCCGCAACCGGCGACGAGGACATCGTCGACGCGAGGTTCGACGAGTTTTCGACCTTCGTCGCGTTCATCTCGCTCTGCATCTTCTCACTCTGTCATTCGATGGTCCGCGAACGCAAGTTCCTTAACAGAGCCCGTTGGTTCCGGCTGATCGATCGATCCGCGCCGACTGGCAATTACCATTCAATTTGGACGTTGGCTGAGCAGATTGGGTCGGTTCGCCACGCGACAACGAGGACTCGAACGATCTCGTACCGGACGTGGAATCGAGCTGCCCGCGATCCGATCGCTTGGCATCTCTCGACGCGATCGACTCGGCCGGAAGACAACGGCAATTTCCTAAATCAAGCCGGACCCCTCGGAGAGGAGGTTGAACCGACTCATCGGATGTCTCCGCGTGAATGGGAGTCTCTGTCAGACGCGTGCTTTGAACACGATTTAATAAACTGCAACGCCTATGAATCCCTGTGACTGAGATTTTTCAGCGAGAGTCACGGTTACGGGAAACAAGAAATCCTAGCAGAGGTTCAGAATCCTGTCCCTCCCTCTGCACCGGACGAGCTTCAATTTCAGCGTAGAAGAGGATCCTGCTTGTTTTCGCTAGCGTCGCTCATTCTCGCCGCTTTCCTCCCAGGAGAACCGCATCTGCAACAGAAAAAAGGAACACCGTATTCTGAATTGTCCGTGTAATTTCATTTCCAGACTGACGAGTCGTCGTTGGTCGCTGTAGGATTACTCCCGTCGCGGTTGGGAGGGCGTTTAGGGGCAGATTCGTAGGAATCGCGCGATTTCCAGCATCTCTGCTTGCGGTTTATGGTACCTGCCCCTCCGTCCCGGCGCTTGCTCGGTCATTAAACGCTCCGAGCTTCGGAGAAATCTTTTTCAAGATCGTTTAACACCGCGGTTCATCATCCGATTCCCCACCTACGAGGCGTCGTTTCGCCTAGCTTCTACGACGCCGCTAGCATCTTTTCTTACAATTTCTTGCCTTTGCTGGTTGTTTCGAACGCCTTGAAACGTTAGCCTCGGAAACACCGTCTGGCCGTCGACCCGGCACCCTTACTTTTCTGAAACTTCTAGAGTATATTGGTCTTTCTCCCGGGCTCTGAGAAGAATCTTAAACAGAGAACGCAAGCTTGCCGAAGTTTAACAAATTTGCTTTCAAATTACTGTGGGATTCGCGAAGGGGAGAGTAACGAGCGTTCGGCCTAGAATAAGGGACGTTCGACGGCCGGACCAGCAGGGCTTTCTTTCCGAAGGATCTTCAGCGTGAGAATCTTCCTCGGGGAGGTCGTATCGCCGAAAACGTATCCCGGGTAAATGATATCGAATAAATTTCCCGAACGACTTCCGCGATTTCCTACAACAGGAAGCACGTACGCGCGATCCAAGCATCTTTTATTCACGTTCAAAGACCGTCCGTAAATTCTACGGATCCCTGGCCGTTTCATCTCTGCCCGGTTCCACGCTCCCTAAATTTGTCTTTGTCTCCCTACGCGTAGTCTCGTTTCTTTTTCCCGACCGGCCGTACTTTCTCCGACCCTTTCAACCCTTCGTCCTGAACACGCTCTACACATCCACCCACGCGGAGGCGTGACAAGGGCGTGCAAAGGGTCGAAGCTATCAGGAGTCGAGTCGGTAACTGGTCTCGGGATGGAAGTGATCGGTAACGCGTTTAATTCGAATTCGAAACAATCGCCGCCAGGCAACTTCGGTATCGTTCGACTGGATACAGCGAACGTGCTCGATAATTAAACTTGATAGTTAGCAGGGGTATTGTTCCGCTAACAGTTGTCGAGCCACCGAAGTAATTATTCATAAGCTCAGGTTCCTAATGAACGTGCGCGCCTGCTGTTGGACAGCCTCGAAAATCTGTAAATGTATTCCCGAAACCATACACGGTAAGATCGCAATAACATGTTCCTGCAACATGCAATAGCTCATCCAACCCACTGTCAATTTTCTCTCCCTAAACGCAGGAGACTGAACAATGTCCATCAGTACACTAAATACCCTATGAAGAATCTTTCGAATGTTAAAGGCGCTGTAGTGCAAAGGCTTAAAGAATCGGTTCTCGTGTTTCTAACGTATGGATCATATTCTGTGTGACGAGTGCGGCTCGTCGTTGCAACGCAACCGGTTAACAGACAATTTTGAATGTTCTCGAAGCTCCTCCGTTGACCCGGACGAACGTCAACGCGTCTGCCGCGTTGACTCGGCGGTGCGTGACTCGACCGGAAGTTAATATCGATAATTGGCACTCGGCGGGCACGTCGTTAACACGGGACATCGGTAGTTCGAACACGACTTCGCATTAATTGGAACGGCGCATTGAAATTGCAACTGCAGTGCGGTTGCCTGGAGGAGGCTTGCACGTCGTCGCAGGGCGCAGCATCGCCCCCGAAGGAGCAGGTCGGTCCCGAACGGAAGCGATTAATCGCATTAAAAAGCGATCGATGGAAGGAAGAAGCTTTTGTGAACGGTCTCCGGTTCATTTATCAGTCCTCCGACACACGGAGGTTCGACGATTCGAGGAAGCGTCGCGCGCCACCCTAGGCCTTTGCGACCTCTTTCCTCCTCATCCACCCACCGTTCACTCGAACGCGCGGAAACTCCCGACGATGTCCAACGAGCGTGACATCTCCCAGCTGAAGTTAATCCGGGCGAAGTCTGCTCCCATAAAGCGCAGTCGGATCGCTTATGCAACTCGAACGCGAATACCAGCTAACTGGGGCGCTGCTTCGGATCTCAACGTGATAGCCTACGATCTATTATCATCGTGATCGCAAAGGTTGGATCCCTTTTGGGTTCTGCTATTCGATGATTCGAGCTTGAGACCTGGACGCTCAGCAAAGGCAAATTGATGTGTTTGTGGAGATGGGGGAAGACTTTATTATATGTATCAACGGGTTACTATAAGACCTTACTGATCCTGTCAATAGTCAAGGCTAGGTTTGTTAACTGTTGACCTAGCATTAAGTCTGTTCATAATTCCAACGAGCTGATGGTGTAAAACGTAATTTTATCTGTTTGGTCCAAGGTACACAATGTCTGTTTTCATTAATTTTTGCTAGCTGTAATCAAAATAGAACGAACTGTCTCGTTACAATTACTTACAGTTGCGCTTTTAAGTTATATAGATCGGGTATAACCTGATTTGCGATGACTTCGAGCGCAAACGGTTGATATAAACAGTAACGAAGGCTCAACAAAGAGAACGGTACGGCTAGGAGGAGGATGGAAACGGAGAATTTAAGCTTTATAGATTAACGGAGGAGTGTAGCAGCCGCAATCAGCGGCGAAATCACGGAACCGCCGGAACGCGGGAGTTCTCGAGCCGAGATTTTAATGAAAATTTACATTCTCGACGCCGTCGGTGCTTCTGCTGGGATATCACACACACTGGAGACTACGTTGCTCATGCATCTAAGCCACAACGTCGCGTCCGTGTACGAACAAGCCAATACTCGCCACGTATACGCAGCCAGATAGAACTTTCGAACCGCTCATAATCGGCCACATTTCGATCGACTCAACGGAAGCGAACGAGTTACGCGATTCATCCCGTATATCGTAACAATTCCTGCAGAAACAGTCGTCGAACGGAGGTTCAAAAGGGATTGGAAGTCACTGGCAGCGCACGTACAGGGCTATGAAAAGTCGAGGAACGGAAGTTTTTTTAGAGCGACCGTTTTTTAAGTCTTCGTGGCTCCGTCCGAGGCAAGCTCGCGATGGAGCTTCCGTTATGATTTCAGTAATTCTTACGTAACGCGATTCCTTGAACATCGCGGCGGCGATTTGCATAATCGAAGCTCGCCCGTTCGAAACGCTGAGTGCTGCGCCAGCTAAACGCAATTGCGGCATCTGCAGCGTTAATAAGAAACTTTCCTGACATTAATTCCCGTTAGGTTCGCTAAAACGACGTCCCCGCCGCGCCGTTCCCCGTTTTAATGCGGTCACGGCAAAACCGTGTCGTCGTGGAGGGAGTTAGGCGAATTTTCGAAGGGGCGTTGCCCCGATGACTGGCGCTATTAGTTAATTAACCGGCTAATTAAATCGCCCGACGAGCCTATCGGAACGAATTTCGCGAGTTCACCGACCGGAAAGATCGCGAACATTTTCGGCTTTGATCCTCGATACAGAAAGCTGACGGAGGCGGACTTTATAATTAACTTTTGCCGACGAGTCTCTCGAGTCTCTCGACGTTCGACGATACCAACCTCCATTATCTATTTCCTCGTCGATACCGATCGACCGATCGCTCGCTTCTCGGGATCGTGCAGCTGTTTGAAAAATGAAAAGATCTCGTACGTGTGTCGAGGCAGAACGGATTCTTCGACGGAGAACGTTGAACAACGATGAATGTTCAATTTATTTCGACAATCTATCGAACGTCGAGCGCGATTAATTAATCGACCGATTTTTCGGGGATCGCTCGAGGGCGAGCCACGCGGGAAATAATGAATGACCAATTCAATTACACAACCTTCGCCGCTTTAATAGCGCTAATTACGAACTTAACGGACTCATTGTGTTCGCCTTGTATAACCAGAATTATACCCGCGCGGTCCGGATAAAAGCTGCCCGTGCCCGTAAATTTCGAGGAGAATTCATTATTTAATTGCATCCATTTGTAGTAAAGAGCTTCCATTCTGCACATAATACATCAATTTCGACCGATTTTCCTATTCCACGCGCGTACACCTTGTTCTCCCGTTTTTGACCTACGCTCTTTTTAGGTGAAGGGTCTACTGGACGTTTTCTGGATTTCTGTGCTCGTGACACGTTCACTTCCACCGGGGACGATGTAATAAATTTAATATAAACCTTTTTAGCGTGCAGGGTGACTCCAAAGTACTGTCAGAAAATTTAAAGTTTATCTCCCTTTGCGTGCAGTCGGAAGTTCATGAGGATAGAGCAAGCTGAACGTATTTCACAGGACGATCTTGCGTAGGTCGGTTTCAAAGGGTTGACTTTCTCAGAATTGTAGAGGAATTAACATTGACTCGGGGCAGGTGCGACGATGGGAGCAAATTCAAGCAATACCCAGAATCTTATTCAAATCGCGTACACGGTTAAATAAGGAATACGACTATCATGAAAGTAGAAATTATCGTTAAATAGAGAATACGACGATCATGAAAGTAGGAATTATAGTGCTCTGTGGCGAAAGAGGAATTTACTTTCATGCGAATGATGTAGCGAGCGACAGTTCGATTTTCTCTCAGTCCAGTCGATAAATCGGCAGGGTATGCGGCTCCTTCACGGGTGCACGGCCACTGCACTTTATCCGTAACATGTAAATCTGAAAAGGCGATGCTCCGAGCGTGTCTACCGGGCTGAATGGCCCCCGTCGAGCAGGGTATTAGCCGAAAAGAATGTCGACGACCGAGAGGAATCCGGATCCAGAGGCGGATCGAGAAAGTCATCGGTGAACAAAGGGCTCGTCATCTAGCCGAGGGTATTACCTTTTGCTCCGAGCAACCCCCGGGTTCGGCTAAATGACGCGGAAACCTTGAAAGGGCGGCGTCCTCCTCGAAAAACGCGCACCGAAGAGATGAAGGCAATTTGCGAGCAAACCAATTTTGCCGGCTCTCGTGGACACGGGGCCTCATTTGCGTAACGATTCGTGTGCACGGTCTGGTCGCGAGTAAATTTCGATCTCGATGCGACCGCTGTTCTCTCTAATTCTGATCGTAATTCCCGGCGTTATCGCGTGCGCCGTCTTGCGACGATTCGCTTTTGCAAACACCGCTCACAACGCTTTGTGTTGGATCGAACGCGACAGGGAGCGACGCGGTGCACCATTTCGCCTCTGCGTGTTGGTTTCATGGAAATTTCGGACCAGAGATGGGTAAAGATAAAAGAAATAAAAGCACACTTGAATACGTGAGAACAACGGCGTTGAGCTACTCTGGACACTGTCAACGCTGGTATGGGTGACCGTCATCGGCGAGTCTGTGTTGCTGGTGACACATGGTGGCTTGGAAAACACCTATAACTGTAGGTCTCCCAGCTAGATAACAACAGCAGTCGATGCTGGGATACAACTAAGAAAAGAAGAAGAAGCTGGTAATGTGAGACTTAAATCTTACTCTCTGAAGTCACATCCATCTTAAATTCATTAGTCTATCTCGAAAACAAGGTTTCGGATTGCAAAACGATGTGAGGGACCTTTCAATCCGTTTTGTCACGCGGCATATGCAGTTCCTAGTTTCTCCGTTATTTTCGGGACACTATTTGAAAATATAAAACTTGTTGCCTCGGTAGAATTCTCGTCCAACGGCTGCGCCGGGCTCGACACGAATTTTCTCTGTTCCTCGAGCAAAGTTCCATCGGATCGGGCTAAAGGGGCACGAAAATTCGCATTCCGCCGGAACCGGCTTAGATCGCTATCGAATTCCATGTCAGCAGCGCAACAATGCCGTAATGTCTGCCCATACACCGACGATAAACGTTTTATGGGGAAGCAGGAGTGGAAAACGAAACGGGGAGGGTGGTATCGGATAGCGTTTTTCGCCGGAGAATGAGATTCCAAGGCTTTTCCAGGGCCGTGCTAACGCACCGTTTCTATTTCCCAGGACGCCTCGGTGTTTTTCCAGCCAGAGGGAAACACTGTGCACGGGAGAGACGCAGGAACACGCGAACGCGACTGGGAAGTTTCGAATGGTGAATCGAAATGCGACGATTCCACGGAATATCGATCAGGGGATGCAGCGACAAGATTACAATGGACTTCCATTCGAACGGCTTCCGAAACTTCGGGACCCATAAATCCCAGAAAAATACATTTCTGGCGACGTGGTTCATCATCGAGTCTCCGTGTTCTATCGCGCCTCTAATAGACACATTTGGTTTGAATATGCTCCAAAATGAGCGGAGTAAGATGGAGCCAATAACTTGAATCTATTTTGTATTAAAAAATTGTATTTTTAACCCTTGGACTGAGGCACATTTTCAATGAGAATCGTTCGCCGTGTATCAGTCATGTGATTCATAATTTTCATTAATTAAGGAAACTGTAGAAACTGTCTTTTAGGAGCTTCTCTTCCAGCACGTGTATAGCGATAATAATTAATATTTCTCATAGCAACGGCAATAAACAAAGGATTATTTTCTAACCACTGTTTTACTCTTGCTAAATCCTCAAGGAACTCGGGGACATTTCCAGTTGGTACGCCGCACGAAAGCTGAACTCGTTCTTTAACCCCTTCATAAATCTATCGAGAGCTCTCCTCGGGGCTCGAGAGCACGCGAGTAACACGTTCGAAATTAATCGAATTAAGGTGCGTGTCGTGTTCGCGATTAAATATGGTCTGTCGAGCAGGGTGCGGAAAAGGGATGCGAGGGCGTCCCTTTCACGAATCGAGGACCGATTCGAGTTTCCGCTCGACGGAGCCACCCTGTTCCATCACTCGTTCGAGCCTGAAGGGCTTGACCCGAAGCTGCGAACGTGTCGAGCTTTGCAAACGCTCCGTTCGACGGATTGGACGACGCGGCGCGGCGCCTCGGCGTGTTTGTCGCGTACCAGAAAAATCTGAGAGAAAATATTGCGTATCGTGGGGTGAGTTCGTGAAACACCCCCGAGGAATCGCGATACACCTTATACCGCCTCCGTTTGATCTTCCTCTCGAGGTTTTTTCAAGCAATTCGCCGGAGAGAGCTTTGACGCCGCTCTCGCGTCGCAGGCTCTCGATAATTCCGTTGACGGAAACGGTGTCGAGAGGTGGTCCGTCGCGATTGATCCGCGATGGAGCGTCTCGAGCAATCAGGCCACCGAGGCTAAACAAATTTCGCCGCGAGTTAAGACCAATTAAGCGGATCTAATGAGATCGAACGGTGCATCGAATTATGGTTATCAGGAGGGAACCGAGCCTAATTGCCTGGATTCGATGTAGCGGAAGTCGCACGGCTGACTACTGTTCGGTCAGAAATTAGTTTCGATTAATTTCCAGCCGCGTATCGCTGGAGCATAGCTGCGCCGATCATAATCGCGGCGGATTCATCGCGACGAGGAAATTGAAACACGAAAGCTCCCGCTGCTTTCCTTGATTAGAACCGGTCTATTTAGGATTAGTTTCGATTCATTTGTCTTGTCGATCGAAAGGAATTTACCGATGGTATTCTGGAAATTTCGCGGGGTATGCCCGCGAGAGGATTCTCGGGGTTCGTACGCCGGTTTAAGGATGCTGGGGCGCGTAATGAAACGAAAGACTGCTCGCTTTGTGCTGGCCGGACGTTTCCGATTCGATTGGGCCAACCGAAATGGAGTTTCCGCTTCCGATTCTGAAAATGACGCGTTGCCTCGTGAAACTTCTCTATCTGTCTTTCTCCTTCTCTCTGTGTGCGTTGGGAGATTCGCCAAGGTTCGTTAGCTCGCTCGATTTCGACGAAGGCCTTTCGAAGCTCGTTACAATAGCCTCGTTCGATATCCCTTCGTCTTCGGCTCTTTGTTCGAAAATCGAAGCGTGGGCGGCGCCACGAAATTTAACCGAGAACCTGCAAGCCGCGTGCATCACGGTAATCTGATTTTCTCCGTTTTCCACGCTGGCAAAGCGGAAAAAAAAGAATAAAAAAACGAAGAATCACGAGGAGAGGGAACCCGACAGCGGGATAAGCGAGACGCGCCGCGCCGGTTCGCGAAACTGTTTCACCGCTATCTCGCAGTCGGCAAGGCTAATAGAATTCTAAAAGCTGTTAGAGCCCCATTCACCGGCCTGATGGACTCCCATTGAAGCGTAACTTCTTTAAAAACCTGCAACACGCAGCTCTTCCGCCACGGTTAAGTACGCTTCGCCGAAAAAACGCGAACAGCTGATCTGTTGTCACTGCGAACGGCGCAGCAGCTTAGGATCGACCTTTCCGCTGCAAAGGCTCATCCAAATATCTAAGGCGAAGTGTATTAGCCTACGGCTGCTGCGACATTCGCAGATTTCAATCTATTCATCGAAAACACCGTGTTTAACCGCAGGCGAGGGAGCAGAGAAGAAACGGCAATACAGTTTTAATACGGTTCCGCGAGAAGAGCGCGATAAACCGTGAAAATTTACGGACGAGGCTGATTTATTTGGACGGTGTTTAAATGGTGTCAGGCAGGCGAGAAAAATGTAGTCCAGGAAAATCTCGGCTGAGACTCGGGGACGGCGCGCCGGAGATGCTCGGTTCCCGATGTACACCGGAAAGGAATTCCGACATTAACCGGCTCGAGTAATTAATGAAAACTTCCACCGTGTCTCAGACAGGGAACGTCTTAAACTTCCCGGGGGTATTCAGGAAAATAGTACTGAATTAAATACGGAGCAGAACGGTGGGTTATGCTGTTCGCTTTCCTTTCAGTTTTCGCGTCATTAATTTATTTGATACGTTTCATCCGCTTCTGCGCTCCGCGTATCTATTATTTACATCAGAGGATAACGTTTCGATCCGACGTTCATCGGTTATCGGGTCGTTTGCACGCGGTTTTGAAAAAGGGAAGAGCCTGCAGGACCGTTTCGGCGACGTCTCGCATGAGAGAAAACGCTATGGACATTTCGGATGATCCAATACGTTTGCTCGTGATACGGATCGTTCGAGATGTCTCTCGCCTCTCCAGGCACTCGACACTTTTAACACTCGGTTAAACACCATCTCGAAATCTCACGTTCTCTTTACGATCGAGACCTCGCCGAAACGCGGCAACCCGCTGCACCGAATGCACTTTGCGACCTGCGCTCACGTCCGACAAACTGCTCTGCCCTGTTTGACAGACCGTACACGCGTTACACCCTCCCCAGAACTCTGTGGTTCATGGTGTTTGACTCGAAACCCGATCCCGTGGACGTCACGCGATTATTCCCGATAACGGCTGTCTGATTGGAACTATTCATGTTGAAACGTATAAAAATGACTGTCGTTTTGACGTGGCTAGGGATCTGCAGGCCGCAACGGCCACCTATTCCTGCAACATCCTCTATATACCTTTAAATGAATTTCCTGAGTTCTTCTTCAGTTCTACAGCAGAACAGAGAATTTCACGATTCGACGAGATGTTTCGACACCCTGGAATCCTCCCCGTGATCCGTGCGCGCGGATGAGAGGCGAAGGTGTCTCAGGTCCCCCTGGATGATCCTCGTTTTAACGTAGCGCGAATCGTTCCCGGATGAGGAGGAAAAGAAACGGACGAGAGAACGTTAAACACGCGACGACCACTCCGGAATGATCGTGCAGCGAGAAAGTGGTTAGAAGGGGTCAAGGGGTGCTCTGCAACGCTTGTTCCAGTTAAGTCAAACTGCTGACTGTACCGACGGAAGCTCCCGCACGGTGGAAAGCTCTCTCTCTCCCTCTGTCCCCCGTTTTTCCGTGAATGTTCGCGGATTCGTCGCTCGGAAGAATCCATCTTCGGGGACCCTCGATCGAACGAGAAGCTGGAGAACCGTAAACGTTCGGCTGCTCCTTGGCCCGGCGAGTGATAATGGAGAGGAAGTGCGGGTCAAGGAGTACTCGTCTGAAGAGGCACAACTCGCCTTACCGAAACCGCCCCTCTGATCTTGTTTCCTCGACCAACCACCGACTCCAACTTCCACCCCGATAATTCCTTGACCACCGCGTGTTTGCACCACGCCTTGCTCCGAATTACTCGAACAATCTCCACCCGATTGCTGAATCCTCCTCCTCCGATAGTCTTCGCCTGGAATTTGCGACCTCCCAAGAAATTTGCTTCAAACTTGCTATGTCGCTGGTCCCTTCTTCGAGGCTATCCACGCGAAGTGAATTTTTGACACCCCGACAGAATGTTGGATAATGCCCCGTTCTCCAAAGCTGCTCAGTCATTTCTCCAACAAACGAATTCATTTCCTGGCTGTTGTTGCAGAAGGAGGAAACGATGATTCGTTTAAATAGTTTATGAAAAGCGTCGGGGGGTACAGAGAAAAGCCGCAGAGGGAAGAAGAATAAGAGGAGGAAGACGAGGCTCGTTATTCTTGTCCGGAGACAGACAGCATAATTCCTGCGGAACAGTTTCGCGCATTGAGTGAGGCGTCATCGCGTTGAGCCGTCATTGTTATTATTATTATTATTATTATTATTATTATTATTATTGGCGTTGTTGTCGCTCCATTTTGATCCGTTGTGCCGACCGTGTTCGAAGGAGCGTAAAACGATGGACTCGCGGTCGGTCAACGAATAAATCCGCGAGCATGGCTCGTTTTGAAAGCTCGCTGGATCATTCACTCGGTTCGAGCGTGTCCGAGAAATCGTCCGACGCCATTTCGATTCCATTCGATTTAGAGCGAACCCGGGCGAATCCGATTCGGGTTGCACGGCCCGCGAAATGAATGGCTGAAATATTCAAAGGTAATCGGCAGCCTCGCGTCGACTGGGCTCTTCATTAACATTCGAGTATTTATCGCGACGCCGCAGCGGCGAATCGACGTCCAGGAAATCGTCCCGGGTTCCGTCGTTACCCGAACGAACATGCTAAGACGAAGATAAATGCTCGTTTACGCACTGTATCGAATTTCATCTCCAAGAGTCATTAGTCCAGGGGATATTGGCACGAGCTGCTGCGACTAGTTCCCAACTTTCCACCGCGTCGAGTTATAAATAAAGAGGACGCGGACACCGATCAATCAACGCGACTGTTTACCGATATTACGCGAAACCCCGTTTCTATAAAAATTATACGAAGCCAGGCAGCTATTCAGGGTGCGTTGGAGATCGTACGATGGCACCAGAGAGCTTCGAACGTTGATACTCGCATTTTCTTTGTTAGTAAAACACGGCGCAGTCTTGTACCACTTTACAAAAACTAAGATAAAGGAAGCTCTTTCGGTTGTCAAAGGATAGTTAAAGGCAAATCGCACGTTTTGCTGTATGTTCTTTATTTAAATAGTCAATCGTAGAACACGGGGCGATTGATGAAATCGTAAGTCAAGGAAGTGATGCTGGAAAGGAGGCGGCGCGGCGTTGCGCTGACTCAACGTTTCGAATTCAAGGCAGCGCGGAGAAATTTTTCGCTTATCAAGTTGTTCGCCTTTGATCGCCCGTTCCACTTTCGATGCAAAACGCCGCGTCCAATTCGCGTGCTCGGCCAGGTAAATTCGATTGTCTGTCTGTCTCTGTGCCGGGCGAATACGCGAGCGCGTAAATCGAACGCTCGAAAATCAGTCGATTATGTGAAACGCGCACCGGAGACGGACTCGGTCCGTAGAACGATATCGATGCGCCGTTTAATGGAATCACCGTGGCCCTTTGGTCCGGTTAAATTCGATGGAAAATACCCTGGACTCGACATTAATCGCGACCACGATACCTCGTTAACCTTTGTACCGGCTCTCCGCTTTCCCGCAACCTTCCTAACCATCCCCCGCCGGACAGAAAAATATTAGGACAAGCTGGACCAGTGTGTGTGAGCCGAAAAACGGTCGACAGAATTCTCTGTGTGACGCGAGAGAATTTTTTTCAGAAGGGCAACGTTAACACAAACCGGTCCTCCATCGTCAGATTATACAGATTTCGTGAGGATTACGTTCTCCGGTGTGTCTCTGGCGACGGGTTTTCCGGGCGAAACCCGTAAACGTGCGAAATCCCGAAGGCCGTACCTCGTACATCGCGAAACTGCAGCACAGAGCAGAAATATAAAGGTCCGCGGAAGGTTAGCCATAAATCAAACGCATCGATATTGGCGCCCGTTTAATAAATGACCCTAGAGGGAGGAAAAACGGGAACACAGTTCATTCGTTCGCGTTTCCGGCGTGTTGGAGCAGCGCAATAAACGATCGCCGTGAAAAATCGCTCGGATCGTTTTTTGGCCAAAGGGTTCGACGGTGGGACTGCGGGGTAAAGGAAAGGACCGCCGCGAACGAGATTTTACTGGCCAGAAATTCGTTGATCGTCGTTTGCAACGCGCCGCAGTTTGGCTTAAGTTCGGCGAAGGAGAAGAAATGGTGAACATCAAAGTATTCGGGGGGAGAAAACTCGTTGGAATCTCGTAAAATCAGTCCCCCGCCTTTGGGGGCGTTCTAAAAATCCTCCTGTTCCGAACTATCGCTTCCGTTTTGAAATACGAACGTTTCGACAATTCGTCCAACCGATTTTCCCCGGCGATGAAGTACATTAGGACGGGACAAGGGCGCAAAGGGTGCTTCAGCGACCCAACCACTGGCTAGGAGTCGAGAATGCGGTGCTCTCACAAACGCGACCGACAAAGCGATTCTCACGGAATTTCCTGCTCCGTCTGACGGAACCGCGAACAATTAACTGCGCGGCTGTTTCATTGAAAAATCAATGCCGGATCTCGAGCGGACAGTCCACGGTGAAATTGCATGGGATCAATGAAGGACTGATCGTTTCCTTACCAAGTGACACGCGTCGGGACCTCCGCATCGCGCACCATTGTCCTTCATCCAGAGGTTGCTGGATCACCTATGCCACAACATCCCCCAAAACGACCGAAGTACGCGGAAGTTCGACGATTTCCACTGCCCTCCCGATGATTACAAATTTTTCGACTCCGCCACGAGCAGGCCCCCGAACGCGAAAGAAGCTCGAACCGCGAGAAAGCTCTGCGAAAGCTGTCGCCGTGGGTGAGAAACGCGGATAAAACGACACACCTCTGTGCCAGCGACGACGGAGCTGATGCGGACCGCGGAAGGGAGGCTGCGAAACTGAGATGAAACCACGGCGCAACCCCTGTGCGCGCGCGCACCAAAACCACCCCCGGAACACACGGAAGCAGCCCGGCCAACCGACACACTACCCCTCGTCCCTCTCTACTTACTTCTCTCCAGGACGACGACGATGCTCCCGCTTCCATTTTTCCTCCCGTCCTGGCTCCTTTGTCCTTGTTGCGTCGCAACAACGGACCGCCTGGCCCTCGTCTCTCGCGTACCACTGCTGGGCCTCATAGTCGGGTTCGCGGACCGTTGGCATGGGAAACTTGGTGCGATCGCCTGACTGTACCATAGTTTGTTCTTGATACTGGGATTTACACTAAGTAATTTTAAGGAAAATTTCCAGCAGTTATCTGTGAACCGTTCGAGCCTTTTACGTGAGCTACAGCGTTCACATAGATTCTTCGTACAGGAAGATCAACCTGTTACAAGTATTTTTTAAAGCATGATACGGTCCATTTTCGATAGTCACGATGTTAATACGTACTCGCTCGAACAATGTGTATGCGTACGATGTATAAATACGTTTCAGGAGGAAATAATTAGTACAACAGCATGTTTCGACAGCGAAGTGCTCGGATAATAGAATAATCGAATTGCAAAAGTTCTGTTGTATAAAGAATAGCTTTTTTCACGCAGTAAAAGGTTAAACCGAGCGAATGTATAAAAAAAGGAAAGTGATGGAAGGGGTTGGAGGTTTTTCGAGGAATTCACGCAAGCGGTGCGCGCGCGAGCTGAATGGCTCGTCGATGGGACCGGAACAATGTTGCTCATTCCGGCCACTTTAATTGGCAATTACGAGGCCGTTGGCAAACTCGTGCTTTTTTAAATTCGGTTAATCGAATCGTTGGAGTGCCTACTTCCAATTACGTGTCCCGAAATTCGCGTTCGATCCGAAACTGTCTCCTCCCCGTGTCGTGGATCACCGTGATTTTATGGCGCGCAGAATTTTGCAACCGCGGCTCCGGCAAACTGTAGAAATTTATCGACTGCACCGAGGTTGGGAGGGAGTGGGGGTGACTTGATATAAAACGGCCCTCCGCGCGGATTTCCTTGAAGCCTGTTCGCTGAACTTGACCCACTGGATCTCCTGCAAAAGGAACTTTGGAATATCGTTATCATCTCCGGTTGCATACGTTCTTCTAGCCCTCTCGCACGCTGCGTCGCGAATGCAACAACTCCGCAAATATTGACATGGACGAAAATTTGATCGAAACGTTCCCGGGACGCCGGGACGCCGGGCAACGCCATAGTCGAGGTTCCAGCAATTTCCCTGAAACATGCATTCTTTTAATCCTCTCGTAAGTTCCGACACAAATATGATCTCTGTGCAAATATTGACTTTAACGAAAGTTTCGATTGAAATCGCCGTGATTTCCATAACACTGTGCAACGAAATATTCAAATTTCCTGGTCATCCATCGATGCTCCATCGACGGAATTGACCAAGTTTCCCTTGTATAGGTTTCAGAAGGAATTGAACCGGTTAAACGCGCGATACACGTTTCACTATACAAAGATTTCAAGAAACATCCCTCTGTTCGATATAATGAATTTTGAAACGCAATTATCTTCACCGACATATTTACCGTTGTTCTCTTTCATTCGATAATTTACGATGGACTCGATCGCGAGACAATCGAGAAAAGGTTCGAGGGAAAGTTTCTCATCGAAGTATTCTATCGGGGAGGGAAAGGGATGAGGTTAATGGCCAGCAAATTACGAGGAATTTATCTTGCTATTCTCTTTGATACCGTTCGGTCGCGCAAGCTTCGACGTTTCAATGATTTTTCTCGTTACCGTTGGAAAGTTTCGATCGGCCCGGGACGTTATTCTCCATCCCTCCGTGTCCCATAGAGAGAGCGATGGGGGGGGGGGGGGGGGGGGGTGCAACCAACACGCAATCTTCTCCCCGATAGAGTAATGTTACATCTTTTCGCAATTTAAGGAGCTCGGAACTTTCAGCGTTACGTAGAAACCGAAGGAGGAGAGGCGTCGGTTACACAGGAAGGCTTCTCCGAGTGGAAACCTTGTAAGGCGGCCGGGTAGTCCTTAATAAAAATGTACGGTCACGAAGTAGCCAACCGTGGGTGGTGGAGATTGATGAGAACAAGAATCGATCGTGCTCCGCGCTTACATACACCGAAATGTTTCTTTCGTCGAATTCGCTGAAATCAGTCGACCGCCCTCTCCGCGCCGTGGAATTCCCTGGGAATTCCGGAGAGACTCTCCGGTAGTTCCGTCCCATTAATTAACGAGAGGATAGAGCGGAAGTCGGAGCTCGCTAAACGAACGTAATCGTTGCTTCCGGGGTGGGATTAAAATTTAAGGCGTCCCGCCTGTGACTTTCCGTCCGCTTCTGCGTAACCGTTCCACGCTCGCGTATATACGCGGACGAGCCAGAACTCCAACCGTTAGAAATAACTTGCCGTCGACTTTCACGGGAAGCTGGGAGAAATTTGAAAATTACCGTGTCGCGCGGAGATGGCCGAAGTCGATCTCCCCCGAGAGAAAATGACACTTTGGGATCCCTGGATGACGTACGGGAGCTTCGTAGGAAATGTCGGGCTCATCCCCGCGGAGAAAATCGGGAAGAGCGATGTTTTGTCCGTGCACGACTCGATTGTTGTTCTGGCTTTGATTTTGTTTGCACGCCGAGCGCCGACTGCCGCTCATAGGACCACCCCGTGTTCACAGGGGACTAAAACTCGGGTATATGTTGTATCGCTGTTTATTTAAGTCTAATTTACGGCGCGTCTGTTTGCTGTCGAAAATATAGACAACATTTCTAAAGAAAGCGAAAGCTAAAGTACCAGCTCGCTGCTGAACCGAAGATTTCCTCGAAAACAGCGAGCCATGTGCGCACCGTGGGTCCAGGCAGCGGCGGTTCCGACGACGATGTCTCAGAGTCGAAAGATTCCGTGCATCCCTGACACGGAACGAGAGCGAGGCGGATTCCCGGCGACGACCTTGTCTTCGGATAAAAAATTCATTTCCGCAGAGGCAGCCACTGTTCCGGCCGGCGAATCATTCCCGAGGCGTTTCAACACACTTTCTTCCAATAATCTCGTCCATCTCGGAGGATTCTGGCAGGGCGTTGCCGTAATTACAGAGCCTTCTGTTCAGAGTCGCCTCGAGCATATCCCAAGACGGCAATTCGTCTCCATTCTTCGGTGACTCGACCTCGTTCCGTCCTCGTCTAGCCTCCGCGGTGCTCCAGGTAGGCGATTCCTCCCGGCTGATCATCTCCTCCGATTTATTTCCCGCGGTATTGCCGTCCGAGTGGAGGCTGGCCCGCGCCGGCGAGCTTCCTGAAATCGTGGAAATCGATCGCCGTGTTGTTTGCGTGCGTTAACGGCGCCTGCTCGAGACAACAAAAAATCAAGCGGAAAGCTCCTCGCGTCGAGCCACCCGCGAATCGAGAGGAATGCAAACAGAGGAGACGCGGAACGGAATGGAATGAGTCGCTTCGAGGAATGATCGAGACTCGATGCGTCTGTCGAGGTGGTTTCAACGGGAGCATGAAGAGCTGAATTTTAGGCGATGATAGAGCTCGTTCAAAGAATATAAGATAATTTTGTTAAAGACGATTGATGGACAAATTAACAGCCCGGCTTCATCGGACCTCATTGATCGATGCATTCTATAGATCAGAAACGGTTCGTTTTCGGATTCATATTTATTCTGATTCCCCCAGCTCGTAACATCCGTACCTATAATTCAGCAACATTCTGTATGATCAATACTAAATTAATTCACGATTAAAATCAACGAACCTTTCACCGTGTCCCAAAGCGTGGCGCGTCGCTTCCTGAGCGTTATCGTCCCTGCGAAGGAATCAATCGACGAGCTCCAGGATGACAGGGAGTTCGTATCCCAAACAGAAGGACGTTGTCTGGTCAGCATGTTGCGTCTCAATGTGTCGTGCATCTCTTGCATCTCCCTTTCGAGCTGCATCTGATGCTCAGCGATGATTCGTCGCTCACGAAATCCTGGTGATAATCTCGGGGACGATTCCAGGAGATCCGAGTCCGGTCTGCGGCGAACAAACACGGCTCCGTTACGCATCCGGACCAAGGGAACTGTTAAAGATGATCTTCTTGCAAGCATACCTCGGTCTGTAGATTTCTCTTGGTGAATTCGACTCATCGAAGCTGCTGATCCTCTTCGAACGACGAGACGATTCTCTGGCGACCCGTTGCACGGTGTCCAACATCGCCAGCCTCTCCTCCCTCGGCAAAACTGCCGCCACTTCCTGCAAGATCTGCAGACAGACAGTCTCTTCACTCGCGAATTTAGATTTGCCGCTGTACACGGCGTTTCCAGCAAGAGAAGCTCAAAAGAATTCACTATTTCGTAGCCATAGGTTTGCTTAAAGAGCTTGCAGACTCAGTAACATACCCTTCATTACTGTCATTTAGGCACTGAGATATATCAGTTTTATATCCAGCACTTACGATCGAATTAAGTACTCTAAACAGACGTGGATTCGAAAAATTATAGTCTAAGCGGTTAATTGGATCGGTCGAGAGAGCTGAATACGGAGGGATCGTGCATGGAATCGTGTAGAACGTTATGTAACGTTTCTGGAAGAATGAAAGAACGTCTGTCCTTAAATTTTCGATTACCCCGTCCCCGGGGGTGCTCCTTTATTCGAGGCTCGGCCGAGAGAGAAGAGAATTTCTTACGGTATGGGACGCGTTCGACGGGGGTTGGATTAAACTTAGTTTGGAAGCGCAAAACGCATTTTCCATAAGCATAAGGGGGCCCCGAGAATCGGGCTGTCGCTCTTTAAGTAGAAAGTTAGTTGGCACACGGAGACGAGGAGGAGCAGCAGCAGCGGCGGCAGCAGCAGCAGCCAAGAGCTCCTCGCTTCGGCAAAGTAAATACGTGTCCACTTTTTCCGTTTTTATTCGCCTTCAGTGGCTCTGGAAATACATACATCTCGAGTGCCGGGAACACGACCGAGTCACCTTTTTATTCCACGACGATTCCAAGCGAAATCGTTCGAACACACCTACACGAATCGTTAGCGCTCGTGAACCTTCGAACAGCGTTTGCAACGTTGTGCAGTTACACCCCAAAATTACGTCAAATATTTTCACAGGATTGATTTATAATATATACATGTACGAAAATATACTCTGCGGCGAAAGTATAAGACACTTGCAATATTCGCGAAAATTCTTCTTATATTTTCATTATAACAAATTTAAATCTCGAGTGCCTGAAATATGACTGTGCCACCCGATCATTCTGCGACGATCTCACGTGGATCGCTACAAATGCTTCAAATCAGCGGGTATTATTTTTGCGCAGCAACGGCTGATTGATGGGCTAGACAATCAGAAGGAAAATTCGCCAGGAAGGGAACCGTTGTTTCAGTGCAAAATAAGAAAACGAAGCGAAACGAACGAAGTGTTGGTCCGAGATCGAGTTCGACTCTACTCGAAAAGCTCCCAGAAGGTTTGACGCGGTGGCGGAAGCTCGCGCGACCGGAAATTAGCCGAAATGGAAGCGAGAGAGCCCCGAGGTGCTCTCCCCGCGAATAAACAAAGCGTGAAGTACCGTAACGGCCTTTCATCCCCCACAACAGTTCGATCATCTCTTCGAGATGACGAGATAGCTCGCCAACTTCCCAGGACGTTTAATTTCCACCCTGCAATTAAAAAAAGAGAACGTCACGAGTTCGCGCGTGGTGGAAAATTTCTTCTGAAGAACATAAAATGCAGGAGGGGTCGGTGTCGTTATCGACTGCTCGATATCGTTGTTTTTTGGCTACTTCTCCGATCCTGTCAGCCGGTGGTGAAAGGTTGCTTCGTGAAGTTTCAAACGCCTGAAGGACATTAGGTTCCACCGTCTCGCGGGAGATTCGAACCGAGAAAGAATCGAACGCCATTTATTTGGTTCGAGGGAATGTATCGATCGATGGAAACGTTGATCGGATACTTACGGCACGGACATCGGAGATAGCCACTTCAAGAATGCTTCAGACAGGCACATTAAAACAGGATGCACCCAACGTTCTGTTCTATCAATCAATTTGAAACTTAGTTTAAGCCGAGCGACTTACAATGGTGTCACGATTTAAGAGAGAAGAAATCGGAAGGAATCGGCAGTTTTGCTGGAAAAATCCTATCCTCCTAATCGAAAAGTCATCGGACAACATGATCCCTGCAGCAGAAATCGTCTTGAAACGTTCAGAAGAGAATTCCATCCTAACTGCCCCGGCATGAACAACTTTTCATAAAAGCGTACCGTGGACTTCCGAAGGTACCCACGAGATCGTTGGAATGTTTTATCGTCGAGACGTCGCTCGAATCTTCGGCCGGAAGACTTTCTTAGGAACGTCGGATTCTCCGGTTAAAAGGAGACTTTAAAGGCTGGAATCCCGTGAAAAAGAATCATTTTTGTTCGGAATATTTCCTCGAAGATGTACGAGTTGCCCGGCGTTCGTTCAACGAGAGGAAGGAGAACCGAAGAGTTTCGTTGGTGAAAGGCGTCGGTAGACGAAAACTAGAATTCCTGGAAATCCTGCGAGGAATTTCGTCGACGTTGCCTCGAGATATCGATTCCGGGGACTGTCCGAGGTGCCGCGACAACACCCTGACACCTATTAGGTCCTCTGACTCGACCGGCCAAATGCTGATACGTTCTGGCTCCTCCGGGGACCATCCGACCTCAGCGAAGACTCTTTGATCCTCGGTGGGATCTCGCGGAAGAAGCCCACTGGAACGGTCGAGCTTCTAGCTGATGAAACTGTACTCGTAACGGGCCGTAAAAAAGTTTCGGTCCACGTAAGTGCAAGATCGTGTCCTATCGTTTGCATGACTTTCGTTCGTTTCTCACGAGGACCAGACTCCGTTCTAATTATCCCTCGGGTTAATCGACCGCTACCGAAAGTCCTCGCGGGATCCTGAAGAAAATTGGTCTGTCGAAGGTTTATTAAAGCTGCCAGCTTGATGGATTGATACATTACAAAGAAAGTTCGGCTCGAACTTCCCTGCGAGCGAGCGAAACTTTCAGATCGAAACCTACGGCCCTTTTTTTAATTTCCTCCTAGCTTTCGGTTTTATCGACAGCAAAAACGCTGCATTCTTCGCCGGATGTTTTTTATTACGACTTTCCTGTTTTCGCCAACGAAGAAACAACCTTGCGCACGGCGATGGAACCGATCCGATCGTCCTTGGGTCTGATGTACGTCAGCCAGTGAAATCTTATTATTTTCAGCGAGATAAACCCTATAACTTTGTATGTGCGGCACACGTCCAGGAGACGCAATATCGTACAAATCATTTTTCGAACGCCGGGATAACCCTCAGCTGCTCACGCAAGGTTAATTCGACGTGTAAGGCACATGCAGAAACTTCGATAATTGATTTCGAAGAGTACGTGAACGCAAAGCAGCCTGTTGCTGCACCTCGCCTTTGCACCGCTGATCATTTTGTTTGACTGATTGTCTGCGGTGTAGGTAGTTATACGTATAACACGAATGAAAGTTCTCGAGAGGTCTGAAACGACACCAGAAGCTTCCGCAAGTTCCACGGAATTGGACGAGTTCCAGGAAGCGTAGAGTAATTTTAATTGTCTGGCACGTATCGTCCTGTGCCACTCAGGGGTGAAACTCGTTCGAGTTTTCGACAGATTGAACGGACGGTGGCGGAAGTTGAGCAGTTTCCGCGAGATGCTCGATAACGCTCGCGAGAGTATCGTTCCCATCGCTGCGTGTAGGAGCTTCGTTGCGGCAACAGCCTTCTTGTCGTTATTACAGCAACACGATCCTTTGAAGTAACATCGCTGCCCGATTTTATGATCTCTCCGCGAGCAGAGGTTTCACTTCGCCGCCGGCTTTCCCGAACCATTAAACCGGATCTCAATCTCCCGAGTATGCAAGAAAAGCGGAAGTCCCCGCTGCAAAGGGAACCCTTTCTGGAAAACTTTCAGCCTCTTCTCTCCTCCACGCTTCCTTCGAATTCCATCCGCCTCCGAAAAAATTCAATCGAGACGCTACTTTTCTTTCGAATTTACAAATTACTCCCGCTGACAATAAGCCGGCGTCTAATTTGCGTTCGAAACGTTCGAGCTGACGCTTCAGGACCACGAAAACTTCTGCTTTATCTCGTCCTCGAATTTTCTGCTCCTTACATTAGCATATTTCTTCATTACTTACATTAGTTCGAGAAGAAAGAACGTGCAGGTAACTGCGAAAGTTGCTGCGGCAGGAGTATCGCGAACGTTTAACGACAGAGTTAATAGAAACGAAGATTCAATGCACTCGAGACGTTGGCGCTCACTTACGGCTCGATTAAAAGTCAATTTATATTCGTCGGGGATTTATGCGAAGGGAAATAACAACGATACAGAGGCGGAGCCGGTTTCCTCGCAGCGACGTGTGAGCGACGTTTAATTCACGTTGTCGAGGAAGAAATCTCCTGGAGGGAGATAAACGTTTCCCCGCGGCTGCACGCGCGTACACGAGCCGTTTCGCGTCAAGTCGTGCAGGATTTCACGCCACGGCCACGGATTTTTTCAAAACCGCCTCACTTTCCGAGACACAGACCCGCGTGAAGCTTTCAAGACACGAAGCATTGGGAAATATCGTGGAAACTCGATGGAACAAGAAAAGCGATTATTCGTTAGGTATCGACTCTCCGACCGCCGGAAGATTGATCTATCAGGAGTTGCTAATTGCGATGGATAGGGAGGTTCGAATTTCCGGAGCAATTATCGAACTCGTAGGGTGGAAGAAACCTATGAAGATTCATTTTCTCGTAGCGCGTCTCGTTGAACGAGTTGGCTGGCACAGTGAAAACAGCCATACCTCGTCAGACGCGCCGCAGTACATATCATGTTCACCGCCACAGTGAAAATTTCCATATCTGGTCAGACACGTTATAATACGTCTTTCCATACACAGGGTGTTTCATAAATGCATGTCCCTACTTCAGGGGGTGAATCTACATACTAAAATAAGTAAAAAACATCTGATGAGCATATGTCCTACATACCTCAGTTTTCGAGTTACGGATGATTAACACGTTGACTACCACACGGTATTGGTTGAAAATGGCTATGTTTCTAAATTTCTGTACGAAGACAATATAATCTCAAGTTAAAATTTTTTTAATCAAGAATATTAGGAACATTCATAATTTCTTTATTGGTACTATTAAACATTAGTAAATAAATTTATGAATACTAGAAATGATGAAATAAATAATAGCTGAATTTAAGTGTCACCCATATATAGGTGACATGGCGGTCAAAGTGTTAAAGAAAATTGTCAAAGTGTCCGCCTTGTGCCTCAACACACGCTACTCCACGCCGTAACATTTTAACTCAAATCCATTTTGTATCCTTTCTCGCAGATCGTGTACTGTGTAGAGCTGGAAAGTTGGCGCGTGGCAGGAATGCGAATGGAATGCGGGTCTGATTGGTTAAAGCAAAAATAAGCCCACCTAGTCGAACACAATCATAAAAACAGAGCACACGGATTTTTTTTATTGGCCGAAACAGTCACATCTATTAATAAGGATCATATAGCACCGCGGCTCGGAAGCATCAAAGGCGGAGTGAACACTGTACCCTTCTTACCCCTGTGCCGTCCCGCACCCCAACTTTCCAGCTCTACACAGTACATTATTCACTTGCATTGAATACCCAAAAAACTTTAAATGGCTCCAAAAGTAAAAATCTAATGGATTAATATCAGGAGATCGCGGTGGCCATGCAGTGGATCCACCTCGCCCTATTCATCGGTTTGCGAAGGTGTTGTTTAGGAATGTTCTCACTGTACGAAGGTAATGAAGCGGAGCACCATCGTGTATGAACCACAAGTTTTGCCTGACATTCAGGGACACATCATGCAGTAGTTCCTGAAGGTCGTTTCATAAAAAATCAAGATAACAAGTCCCATTTAGTCGAGCTGGTAAATCATCCATAACTCGAAAACTAAGGTATGTAGGATATATGTCCATAAGACGTTTTTTACTTCTTTTAGTGGGTAGATTCACCCTCTGAAGTATGGACATGCATTTTTTAATCATCCTGTAGACTTTTAAGATTAAATTTATTAAATTACACGATCGTATAATGATTATTATTAACATTGTGAGCACTGCTCTCAAATCATTAGGTTTCATCAAGCGTTTCTCTTCTAATTTTAAAAACATTTACACCATTAAGCTACTGTATATTCAATTAGCCAGACCTGAATTAGAGTATGCTTCAATCATTTGGTCTTCACAATTCTCAGAATATAACCTAATGTTAGACAGAGTACAGCATAAATTTATCAGGCATATTGCTTTTAAATTAAACAGACCCATGTTGCGTCATGTTCGTGATTGTGAACCATTACTGAATACACTTAATATGACTTCTTTATTATCGCAGAATTGTCAACAATCTATCTTTTTTATTCAAACCTATAAATGGTCAAATCTCCTGTCCTCAATTACTACAATTCATTCACACTTATACTGCCTCAAGGAATTTTAGAAGAAGGCATATATTTCATTATGCTACCGTAAAAACTAAATATGGTTCTAGTGATTCAATTAATTGAATATTAAAATCAGCCAATACAGTTACGGATAAGGTTGATTTTTTTAGTGGCTCTATTCATAGTTTAAAGTCTTTACACAGGGCATTGCGCACTGTTTAGATAATGTTTAATTATAAATACTTTATACTTGCATTTTTGTTTAATATTATATTGTTGCGACTGTTTTTATTTATGCTATTTTGTTTTAATTCTTACTTATGTATACACATTTGTTTTATACCCGTACAATTTACAAATAAATAAGTTATTACCTTTTGTGTATTATTTTAACATTGACATCAGTTAGAACTTTATGGAAATTCAAGAATCGGTACGTATGAAACTCTGTGCGACGAATGTGGCCCCTCATTGCAAGACAGTGAGTTAAGAAAACCGGTAAAACGTTTCGTCCATCGTTGCTTTCAGAGACAAGCATCGATCTCGCGGCTTTTTGCTAATCCTAGAGAGAAAGCCCGGTAATGGTCAGTCGGATGGGGTTTTCCGGGAAGTTTTCCGGTCGAGGAGGCCGGTGGTCGTAGCAGGGTTATCAGCGTCGCTATTAAATCGACTGCGAGTCGATTGTATAAGCGGAGGATAAATGGAGGAGAAGCGTCAGGGAAGAAGGAACGGATCGTCCGAAAAGGCGGAACTCGAGCGGTCGAAGTCTGCAGTTCCTCCGCGTCGATATTATTGTCGTAGAATCTGGCGTCGGTTTGACGTCGTCCCGATGACTCTCAGCTCCCCAGCCGGCAAAAGACGGCCCTGCGAAATTACTGTCCTCGAATTGCCTCTCCTCCGCGCGCCGGCAATCCGTGCTCGTCTAATCTAATGGAACTGCGCGAACTGTGTGTAATTAAGCCGCCTCTCGGAATGAAAGCCGAGCCCAAAATCCGGGACACGGGAACGACCGGGAACGCGACAGTTTCACCGCGGAAATTACTCCGACAAATAATCGGCCATCGAACCTGGACCGCATCGCCGGCTATGATATACAGGCCAGAACGGCCGAAATTGCACCGTATGCCCGACTCACGCTCGCCTTACCGCTTTGCCTCGATCAGACGTTCGTACAAACATGCTGCAACGGCTGCAGACTCTCGTACTCTGTTTTTGGAAGGGTGAACAAAATCGGGTGGACCGGACCCTGGGACCTTCTCGTCTGAGGATAGTTCTCCACCAACTGGATCTAACCCTCTACCGGTTTCCTTTGCCTAAACGCAAGACGTTCTCGATAGCCAGTACGGTTGGTGCAGTAGTTGCAAGTGGATATTTCGAGGAGCAAATACCGGAATATACATATTTATACGTATATTCCTGACTCGGTATCTTATTCCCTTGGCCGGTGTGTAATTGCTGTTCCCTGAATGACGCCTGCGAGTCTCGTGACCAAATCGTACCACTCTGTTTGAACGTTAAACAAAACTCACCCTGAACTTGCCAACGGATAGGATGGCCGAGATCAAATCGCCGGGTCCCCGATGACGAATCCGCGATCTGCTGATCGACGCGACATACGTCAAAGGGCTGACGTCCCTCAGCTCCGTGTGTCCTGCAATACCTAACGAAAATATTGATTTTGCGCCACGTCCTGCGTGCACGTGACTTACCTAAACGTTTCCGCGAGCATCGGGACACGAAGCCGAAATTTGCCTACGTCATCCAGCCAGGACGTTGATTTAAAACCCGCTGCTCGAACTCCTCTTTTCGAGCAGTTTCCACGGTTGATCTATCGCGCTCGGTTTCCAGCTCGAATTTCGCGTGCCCGACGCGTATGATATCCCCGTCGCGATGTCAACGTAAATCTTTGTCCTTCGTCCCTTTAATTTTTAATGCCCGCCGTCTGCCGGGTAGGGTCATTGTCAAGGAAGAATTTTATTTGGACCAGAGACGTTCAGAGAGGTCGTGCGCGAGACAAACTCGAGCAGAAGGTAATATTCTCGTGATAACACACCGTAAATCTTGATCGAGTCGCTCGAAGGTACCCAGAGGATCAAACGGAGGCGTCCAGCCTCCGTGGATTGATCTCTTTAGCGATTTTACGAGCACCCCATTACGTGCGTTCCGCGAACGGCAATTAACCTTTTTCACGCGGGCAACGCGAGTTCGGCGGACGGCACATCGCAAAAAGCTCACAAGTATTTTCTTGTTCGCGACGCGTTTTGTTGCACGTAGGAAAACTCTGCCAAGTATTCGCCGTACGCGGCACAGAAATAATTAATTTTAACCCGCACTGCCGCCAGAGAGAATTTTCATCCGGCAATAGAGAAAAGTAGGGTGCTGCAACTGCGGTCGTACCTTTTCTCCATCGAACTTCAACAGAAAATGGAAGCGCTCGAAATCGGTCTGGGAGTTTCTTTGATCCCGCGTCGACGTCGATCAAAACGTTATTATCAACCACGAGGAAACGAACCGCTCTCGAGGCTCATCATACCACTTAACGCGAACCTTTCGTTTCTTTTGCTCACCTTTGTTTGCAGTTGGGGTTTCGTACAAGTCGGACAGGATATCGAGCGTCTCGACGACCGACGAATTCGTCCTCCTCTTTCTCGCGATCGTGCCGACGCTCCTAGCCTTGCTCCAGCTCGAG
This sequence comes from Macropis europaea, assembly GCA_916610135.2. Lineage (NCBI taxonomy): Eukaryota > Metazoa > Arthropoda > Insecta > Hymenoptera > Melittidae > Macropis > Macropis europaea. The sequence continues at coordinate 28,255,455 of OU744344.1, forward strand.
AACGCGCTCAGCCCTTTGTCCTCTGTGAACGTCAAGTTGTAGCTGATCACTTTGTCGCGGCCGTGGAGGAAAAGCACTCTCAAAGAATTCCCGGAACGTTCGATCGTCTTTATCATACTTTCTGCCCAGCGCCAGCCCATCGATAGAAAGTTCACGATCCCGTTAGCGGGCGATACCGTCTCGGCTATCACAGCTTCACAGAACGTCGACAACGATCGCATCTCGGACAAGTACGTCTCCTGCCTTCTCTTCCAGGATGCAGCGTACCAACCGTTCTCATGAAGACTGTTGAATAAGTTGTTCATGTAGGGATGGAGAATCGGCTCCAGGATTTTTCGATCGTAATCCATGGCTGAAATATAACGAGTCATCAACCAAAAGAACTTTCAATGTTACTCATACCGATACCATTTTGACCTGAATCGATCATACGACGTGTATTTCAGTTCGACTGATTGTGAGTAACCGAGAAGTATCTTCAAAGTGTCCATACAACATCCGTGCAGACTATCTAATAAAAACGTTAACAATATACATTTTCCTACCGAAGTAGAGCCATCGCAAGAGCACTTTCGCCATTATGAGAGAAGCTTCCAGGTCTGTGTTAGCAGTTTCTCTGTCTCTCCTGACGATGTCGATCAGCAGGCCAACTGAATACTCGAAGTGGCTGGTCGTGTTGCTTCGTTTTCCCTTTTTCGAGGGTCCCCGTCGATCGTGCGTTCGCATCCTGCGATCTGTCATCGCGTGGATCTGTTCCCTGGCCTGAGTGATTACCAGTTTCAACAGAAACACCAGGTTCTCCAGCTGTTCGGTGGTGCAGTAAGGCAGTTCCGGGAAATTTAGGTAAGAACAGTTGTCCGAGCGGTCCTGCGGCGCAGAAAAAACGAAGATTCTCGTTGGTTTTAACGAGCTCCGTCGAACACCACGCGATCTCTTATGACAATTCTACCTGCAACGAAGCGTTCTTCGCTCTCACCGCCTGCTCCGCGATCAGACTAAAATACTCCAGCTGTCTCTGGCTGTACCCGTAATCCGTGCTCGCAGTTCCTCTGGGCAACGAGGCCACGATGTCTCTCCATCTGACAATCAGCTCGCTCTCCATAACGTCTAGAGGTCTGGCCACCCCCCGTGTCATGGAAAATGAACGATAATGGAGCGTTTCCAGGTAAGACTGCAGCAGTCTCGCGTCGGAGACGTAAGAATCCTCGTGATGCACCGTCCCACCTTGCAAACGCGACAGCACACTGTTTGAATCTAATCCGAAGATTTCTTAACCCCTTGCCTCAGGTAACAACGAGTCACGCTCGAGCAAAGATTATACTATGCATGTGGAAAAAAACGGGAAGCATTGTACTGATTTAAAATATTTAAGGGGTTGATAATTTTGTTCAGGCTGAATATTATCCTGGACCCATCGAACCGGTTAAAGCCGTCCAGAATTAATTTGCCCGATCTAACGAGCAACGCGGCGAAGATCAGCCGAGGACAGTCTTACGTTCATGTGAAATCGAATGAAAAAGGGGATGGAGGCTTCAGAAACAAGGAACAGTTTCGAATTTGTGCCGCTGAGCGGAAGCGATTCGAGATGTACCCGCCGCTAATTTCTCTGGCTCCTTAATTGAATCGCGGCGCGATTAAATTGCGAACACTGTTGATCACGAGGGGGGCGTGTCGCGAATCGATGGTTGGTCGACGAGCGGTCCGAGATTCTCTGAAAAACATCGATACGATCGAGCAGTATCGTTCGTGCGAAGGATGCACAGAAAATTGCCGATACGTTCAGCGGCCGCGATAATGGTACGCGTCGTTATCGTGACCAATTAAGGATTACCATGGCAACGAGACGCGGTATTGATTGTTGTATGAAAAATAATGCGAGAAAAAGGATCCGCCGAAAAGACAAACAAGCGCAACACATTTCTTGCGTGGAGCAAATTACCTCTGGCGGAATGCAGCATCGCGTTACAGCGAGGATAAAAGTAACACCTCAGGTTCTGACATCTCAGCGCTGTGATCAGCTCGTCCAACGCCGACAGCACGTGACGAGATAGGCTGTCCGGTGCCCAGCTCGTCAAAGGATCCGGGCCCGATCTCTCCAGGGACCATCTGTGCACTGTCCTCAGGATGTACCTCGATACCACTCGCAGACGATCTTGGGCGTGTGCACCACCTTTTCTTGCTGCCTGAGCGCGTTACATCAATTAATGTGTTTGTATCCTTGAAATCGTCTAAATTAATATAGACACGGTAAACAAAATTACTAAATTTTAACAGTGCATGAAGCAAGGAAGAACAAATCTGGTGGACCAGAACCCCGGAATCGAACTCTGGATCTTCAGCTTGCAGGGTGGTTTCCACTAACTCAACTTAACCCACTACTGATTTTCTTCCTAATTTTAGGACGTATGTTAATTGGGTAATTTTTCTGTTTCTTTGTAAGAACTATGTGCTCCCAAAATCTTGAACCCATTTTTAACATATTGTACACTGTTCAAAATAATTACAGCCTCAGAATTTTCACTTACCTTGGACTATATTGGCGTATTTAATGTTTGACACATTAAAGGACAATGAACCATTTCGAACTGTAATCCTATAATTATTTCGAATAAAGTATTTTGAAGCAAATGCACTTGTTATTGCTAATAAATAACCCTCTCTTCGACGGTTAATTTGACAGGGTACTTCTCCGCTAGTGAATAGAAAATCACGGCTTATTTAGAATCGATGGGGTAGAACGCGACGGGGAAATCGGAAGCGGACGAACCCTGGGGCGGGATTGAAATTTAAAAAAATCGATTCAACTTTTCTCATTACGTATTCGCGGCCGCCGCGTGTTCCGTTACCACGACGATGAATTATTGCCGAGTCGCATCCAGCCACGTTTTTATTAAATAGCGGCGTCGGGGAGAATGGGTTTTTTCAGAAGGCCGGCGTCGAAGACGGAAGCGGAGAGGATAAGGAAAGAAGAGGTCGATGTTTTAGAAACGGGAGCAAAGAATCATGGACCGCGTGAATGCACCGACTGGATGCGTTGTTCTCCGTGTGACGTGGAGACCTACGAAAGGCCTCAAAGGGATGCAGACCTCCAAGGGTTGCTTCAATCAAATAAAATCTCTCGGGAGATACTGGTACAGTGAAAACTGTCATCCCTGGCCAGACACGATATAAATTGCTATTTTTAATATAGGTCATAATTTATTAAATTATAAATTATTGAATTAATTAATTAGCCAGTCACACAGAGTTCATAAAGGGCTGTCTCTGTTACAGTCTCACTTTGTACTAGTACATTTCAGTCATAAGTGAACAAATTGATTTTACTCGAGAGTCTTCGCTTCAAGTATACAGAGTGTCTCGGAAATAAGTGGCGGTCCAGCGAAGGATGAACATACTTGAATATTCGAGTGTCGCGAAATGATTAAAATGTCGGTAGGCGTCACCTTCGGTTTCGCTGGCAGGTTGAGGAAGTAGCCGTCTCGCAGCTGGTACAAAATTTCTATGAGCACGGTCTCCGTGAGGGCTGGCGCGCTGTCGGCGGCATAGTGTTGGCTCATAATTTTCTCAGCTGCCGGAACACGTACTCTCCAGAGAGTTGCACGGTTCTCGCAACGTGCACCAGGATACGGTCCAACGGCCACGGCATACATGCCCTGGAACCGCCGCGGCAAAAGGAACAGGTGAAACAAACGCGTCAGTTCATTTGAGAGGAAAAAAATGTTCTGCCCGAAATCCTCCGAACGCGCTCCGCTCCGTCAGAAATTCCGTCCTTAGGAAAATCGGTTGACTGTGCGCTCCACCAGCCGCGTGCGTGCGTATCAATCGCAGTAAAATGGAAACCATGAACGAATTAATTCGTTTGAAATGACGGTGACTGTATGGCGGCCGCGGAATGAACGCGGAAGCAAGCAAAGAGAAGCGACACACCGGTCGCGGGTTCATTAATTTCATTTACAAACGGCTCGGTCGAATCGCTGATAACTACGACCGACGGAGGATTTACTTTGCGGAGCTAGTGCAAATCGACGGGCCAAACAATTCGCGTTTGCGTGAAAACGAGCCTGCACGCGGTCCCACGCATTCCGCTCGAGCGTACGAACGCAGAGGTCCCTAAATATTCAGTTGACGCTAAAGTTCGTTCCGTTTTTTAAACAAAATTTACGATCGTATCTGACTTCTCTTGTATTTTGGAAGATTCTTCAGGGATCGTTCCTTATCGCCGTAAGCTGATTGGTTAACTTTTAATGTCGACGTTGGTCGATCAGCTAATTAGTAGGACCGCGACCTCCATTGAGCCCGTCTCTAGGAGAGAGGACGTGTTTCGGCTGACCGACGCATTGGTAACAAGTCAAATTTGCAATACAACACCGCCACGTGACAAAGACGGGATAAACTTTCGCATTCACCCAGCATTTGAATGCTCCAGAACTAAACTGTGCTAATTTTCTGAAAGCCGCGGTTATGCATATTCGGGAGAAGCGTACGGGTTAACACTCCTTCAGGAGTATTTCGATGATCACCCGCAGGCAACCTGCACAAACGATGAGACAGGAATAATCAATGCTCTAATTGCATGACGCATGCGTAAGACGCGAGTCAATAAACTTCACTTTTCGATACTTTTGTTCCCGCGAATTAGAGCGGAACGCAAACACCGGCCACCCGATAACGAGCCCGAAGGTCGGCGAAGAAATCGCGATCGATGCAGGTGCCGTGAAAAGCGCATCGGATTGCACCGCCTCGACATCGCAGCTTGCGTTTTTTCCCCATGCTTGCGGCAGCTGGCTTTACCGTTACACCCTCCGTGCGATTGAGTACGCGATTTTCAGTAAATAATGGCAGGAAACACGCGGCGTGACTCACGCTCTGCGCCGCGGTATAGTGAAGAAGCGCGTCGCAGTGATACAGTGGAATTCTGCGGGGATAGTCGGCCAAGTTTGGCCAAGACGACACACCGATTCCGATCAACAGCCTCACTTCCGCTTCTCTGCCTTTGCAACCGTCCAATCCGATCCTCAGCAGTATTCCTCCGGCGTCTTCTATCAGAGCCACTCGGTGGTTCCTCGGTTCGGGCAGCGGTCCATCCGAATCCGCTGCAAGAAAATGTCTGATGCTAAAAATATGAATTATTAACGTTGGTCCTTTTATGGTAGCATTGCCCTGTTCTCGAGGAGAACGCAACAACGTCGACATAACAGTCCGTTGCACCCTTCATCTTTGTCAACATACATTCCTATAAACTCACTGTTAGACAAATATAATAAAATTGTCAGTTGATTCAGTTATATGCCCTCCACTCTCAAACCTTGAGTGCTTTATGCAGAGGCACATTTAATCTAAACATGGTCAGTCTGATTCAAGTATCAGGGTCCGTGATAACAGTTTCAACGCTCTACTTGCTATATTATTTTCTATATTTTGCTACGTTATTCAGATTTAGCACCAAATCCCCATCTATGGACCCAGCACAAATTCTTCTGTGGAATAAAACATTGTAAATCGCGTCGTTAGATAGGGTTGTACGGCGAGACGAGCTTGCGGTTGATTTACAAGGTGTTCCTTAACGCTGTTGCAGGGAAAGCGAGCATATTCCGCTCGGCTCGTTATTCTAAATCCCCCGCAGTCGTTGTTAAGCAAGTTCGCCGTGGCGCGACGCGTTCTGATTTATAGAACACCGGGTATATCGAATTACGGAGTTGCCCGGTGCATCGGTTATTTAATACGGCGACGGGGGATGAAGGAAGGATGGCGGGAGGGAGGGAGAGAGAGAGAAAGAGACGGAGGAAAGAAAGTTCGTGGGACAGGCGCGAAACAACGGAGGATAACGTGACGTTGATAAGGCGTAGCCGTGCCGTACGAAATGAGGAATTGGGCCGGATGAAACGACCGGGCGGCGAACGTTTCATACTTGTTTACGATTCAGCAGCTTTTGTTAGCCGCGCAGATAAACGCGGCGATATTTCAAGATGAAACGCGCGCGCGAACGCTCGAACGTTATCCACCGCGGAAATTTATCGCGAGACTTTATCGTTCTTAATTAACGGCGGCGTTTAAGTTTCCTCGATAATTCAGGAAGGCTACCTGCTCCGTAAAATATCCTGCAGCGTTCCGGTTGCTTCAGGATTCTATCCAGAACGTCGGCGTCGACCACCTGGCCGGGAGACACGCTGATCTGCTCGCTGACGGAGCTCGAAGCGTCTGGACCAAAAAAATTATTCCAGCCACAACATTCTTGCTACAGAAACGTCTTTCCAAGGAGAAATCCGTGCAACCAGAGACTGAGTACCTCGTTTAATGGCGGTGGCCAACAAATTTGCTAATTTGGCTTTCACGAGATCCCTCCTCAATCTACCTGCAGCATCCACGTATTCTTGCCAGGGCTCCGCTCCAGACCCGAGGATCTTTAACCGAATAAACCCCGGCAGAGCAACGTCCTCCTCGACGCTCACCCTCGAGATTTCCAGGTCGCAACTTGCGACGGGGTTCGACAACGCGTCTATTCGCAGCAGGTACTCGAACCTGAGTCTCTGAAAAGAGCAGGCAGGTGTAAATATTTCTGCAGCTTCGTTGAACGATACCGAACGGTGTCCGTTAGTTGTCGCGGAATCGTACCTTCATCCGTCGAGGCTCGTTCATGGAGACAAGGAACATCGATGAAAATCTACGATCGAGATTGCAGACGCCCAGCATCAAACGTTGCACCAATCTTTCCACGGTAGCTTCGATCACGGTGGAGCTCGAGGGATCTGCGAAAAAGCGATTCATTGAACCTTCGAGTGTAAATGCGATCGAGCAGCTTCACGTTGTTCCGCCAGCGCCGGAGCAATCTTTCCGCTCCAAGATTCATGAAGAAGCTCGTTAAACATTCACCGTTCCGAGGCTCGTCGACCAGCTCGCGGAAATATGCGTTCAGGTTGTTCAGCTGACCCCTGGTGAAAGCCAGCTTCGTGGCCATTAATCGAATGCCGCCCTTCTTGCACGAGGGCCCGCTCGGTGCGCAGCCCATTCTCGTCTGAGAAAAACAGAAACATAAACTGGTTAATTGAATCCTGAACACGCGTGAAACGTTTCTCCGCGAGCCTTCCTCTGAATAAACAAATTTAATTAACCGGCTCCGTTGACTCTGCATCTTTCAGGCGTTGTCAAAGTGCCGTATCTGATCGGACATATTTCGACGCTGGCCAGATTGAATAAAATATTATACTGTCAAATATACGCCCTCGATTTCTTATACTTGACGGATAGGATTAATAGTTCTTTAGTTGTATAAAATTGCGTGGGTGACCGGTGACCTCCGCAGCGGTCGACGCGTTATGAAGTCTCGGTTGGATATTTTTTAAATGAACTAACAGTTTCTGGATTTCCAGTGTCTCCATCCTCAACGGAGTCCTGTAAAGAAATGGAAAAGCGCAGAACGGTTAGTTCGAGCGGAAATGCATCGAAGCGATCCGTTTCCGGAATCCGTCAGACTCGTGACAGGAAACGGAGGGCTAAACAAGAAACGGCGCAGTGCGATAAATCACGAGGAAGGATCGATCTTCCGGGGCTTAATATGAAGCGTCGTTAAATCACGTCACCGCTTTTGTTGCATGCGAGTCGCCGTTGGACGACCTGGAACTGTTTCGAAACGCTTTCAGGAATTTCTCGGGAATGCGCATTCCGCTTTCGCGACGGATTCCGTGCATGCGTCTCCGTCAGCTTTCTGCACGGCTTCGCGTTCATTCATTCTGACTCCACCCTGTTTTTCCGATCTGTCAGGTTCAACGTGAACCAGAACCCTTTGACGCAAACGTCCGTTTCGTAGGATCGTGAAGTACTGCACCAAGCGTTCCGAAGTTACTCAATATTCTTGTACGTAACCCCGCATCGACTGTTATGGTCGCTTGATCAGGGAAGCTACGGTTTTAGGTGTCCTTCGACCCACCGAACGACAACACGGAAGCACTGAAAACGGTTACCCGTCTGAACGCTGACCTTCTCAGAATTTTATAAGAATCAGCAGTGACCTATCCAGGGCAGCCGTGGCGGAGGGACTTTCCGCAAATTGGAGCAACATTCGAAATTTTATTAAAATCGCGTATAAGGTTAAACGGAGAACATGACGATCATGAAAGAGATAATGCCGTTGACTGAACCATGCCTGATGATCCTTCAGTGTCCCATCCAAAAGATGTCACACATCTCCATACAAAAATCGATTTGAAATCCTTGATATTCACAGCGTGATAAAAGGCGAGCTTAAAAGAGAACGTGGAGCTGGATTAACGATCGATTTGCGCGTGTAACGAAGAAGGAAGGGCTTTGAAAAGTTGAAAGCGCACCTGTTAGCCGGGAGTTTCACAGATCAGAGAGCGAGCGCGTCGATGGTCGGTCCGTGAGGAAAGACAAAAGGATTCGATTTGTACTTTTAGTAGCGAGCGACGAAGTCACGGGTGTAGATCCACGGCAAATACTGAACGAACGCTATATCACGGAGCAAAGCCACTGGGTGACGTTTCCATTCCATCCGGAAAGATATTGACACACCGCCGCCCCTGCCACGTAGATGCATCGAACGCCAATTATTATTCAGCGGATCGGCTAACAATGCCATCACGGTGTTCGACCACCGGAATTACTTCCGATCCTGATCGTGTGTGCTCGACTTCCGTTCCTACGGTCGCTTATTCACCGCCACGTACGCGTTCTGCTACTATTACGATCAACGTGCTCCTGCCTAAAAAGTAATTCAATATTTCTACAGGAGAAACGTCGAGCGTGCCGTTGTTTGATGGCACTGCAATTCTGTAAACTAAATTGTTTCCCTGGAAAAAAGGCAGATCCTTGTGCTGAAAAATGTGGAGCAGAATTAATCAGGACCGTTTGGATTTTCAGTAAAGAAACTTTAGATTTCGTGAAAACCTCCACCACCTAATCGTGATGAATTTTCTCCGTTGCCAGTTGGCCGGCTTCGTGAAACTAAATATTGTAAAATTATATCTTTACCCGATGACAATATTTCTTGTTTCTTTTTAATGAAATTCTTTTTTTAAATTGAATTTCTACCTATTTTATCAGTGGCCGTTCAGTGATCCGCGGCGAACGTCTATGAGTCTGTTTTACCGATAGTCGGTAATGCACTTCTCAGAGACAGAAATCTGCAATACGGAAACAATGCATTGGCGACATCTTTTAATTAGAAGAAAAAGGAAAATGCATTATTAATTTAGTGTATTTGGTGCACTCACGAAAAGTTGAGGTCCCCACGATCGCAAAATGGCACGCGGATAGTAAGAATTATCAAGAAATAAAATAGAAAATATTCACGGCGAGCAATCGTATCGAATAACGATGGCGTCGGCTTACATTAAAGATGAGCAAGGTAATAACCCTTTCCGCTCCATACAATCGTTTCAGTTACTTCAGTGAATCGACTACTTATAACCTGTAAGATGTAAACAACCTATACTGCTCAAAATGTAAGCCGTGCTCATATTTATTCTTTCCTAGGTTTTAATTAAGTATCAAAGACACTTTCAATGCCAAATAAATGACTAACCAAATGCTGTACAATCATTTTGATGCAGCATCATTGCTCAATGTATCCAACTTGATTCATGAAATTCTTTTTTTCTTCCTATCATTTTCATAGGTGGAACGTTCATCCCTGCCAGTCAGCGTCCAGATGGTACATGGCGTAAACCACGCAGAGTCAAAGATGGTTACATACCACAAGAAGAAGTTCCATTGTATGTGAGGAACCTAAAAAACTATTGTGCAGACGCTGTTTCTGAAACTATGTTTCTCGTGTATTGTTTTTAGATACGAGAGTAAGGGAAAACAAATAAAAAATAAACCTCTGTATCCGATCGGTGCAAGTCCAGAATTCATAGCAGAGCACAAAGCTAAACAAGAAGCCCTGTTGGCAACAAAAGCTAAAACTGTTCCAGGAGCACCGGTCAAAACAGAAGTCAAAAAGAAGAAGAAAAAGAATAAAAGCAAGGCTACTGAGCACATAACAGAAGATTTGGCTAAGACAAGTATCTCAGAACCGGAACAAAAGAAGGAACCATCTTCACAGAATAATAAATCTCAGTCCAATGCAAAGCCAGTGTTAAACAGTCAAACTCCAACAGCAAAACAGAATGCTACAAACCAGTCTGACACTTCTGTCTCAGATCCTCAAAAAAGATTAAAAAATCTAAAGAAAAAGATCAGGGAGATTGAGACTTTAGAGGAAAAAATAAAGACTGGATTGCTGAAAAATCCAGAAAAAGAGATACTGGACAAGCTGTCCAGAAAAGCTGAGATTTCGAAAGAGATTAAACGATTAGAGGCAAGTCAATAGAAAACAAAGGGATTAAAGAGAAGAAAAGTATATATTTACACACCCTCATCACTCATAACTTTGTAGTTGTACCTAAATGAATTGTGTTTTTCTCCAGTTTTAAAGCAATTTTAATACCGTTTTATGTAATGTCATACTCTCATCCTCTTTATACACAATGTTAATACGAAAAACTGTACATTCATGTGTGGGCGACGAAAAAATTTAATACTATTGAACTTAGTACACTATAATGTCACTGTGTGAATGACCAATCAATCAGATTTTAATAAAAATAAATTGTTTCTGCATACTATACGTTATTATTTATGACGACGTTAATAAATATCATCTGAATCGAAAAAAAACTTACAGTCCACCCATTCTACATTCCTAAAAATCTTTTGTACCGCGTTTGAATTCTAGGGACTTTACCAGGTGGATGCACTGACTGGCTTCGCTCGCTCGAATTCAGAAATTACTACACGTGTCGCGATTGCATGTACACCGCCGAAAACAATACAGTAAAATCCGGTTAATGTTCGTACGCTTCGGACCTCATCGCGACTATTATCCAGGCATGTAGATGTTCCGGGAATTGCCTCTCACTCGACTGTGAGTGCGGCGGAGACGAGAGCGAGTGAGATAGAATGAAATGCTATTTTTAAATAGCCCGAAAGAAATGCTCTGGTGGAGATAAGGCTGCAAACAATAACCGGGCAAAATTTACGAACATTAACTGGGCATTATTGTACTTGTCAGCCCCACTCCTGACTCCCGAGAAACGCTACGAGACAACATTCCCATCAATACTGCGAGGTTCTGTGGCACGGACCTGTGGGTGTATTTAATTTCCGGAGTAATTGAATCGTAAAAAGAAACACGTCTGGTTTGTAGAAAGGCAGAATGTAATCTGAATAAAAGAATATACAATCATATAACCGTAGCAACAAATCAATATTTACAATAAAAGAACATTCGTTCATAACAACATAAATAGACCAAATTCATACATTCCATAAATTCAATCCACGCGCGCAAAACAATTCTCATGCCACACATGCATGCATGAAACCCTACATGGTTAAATGCTATCAGCGCCATCTTCCGGCATGTCTTGGAAGCATACAATGAGATGACGCTCGGAGCGGCCCTGGTGGTTTCTTCTGTAAATAATCCGGCCCTTTTCGCTAGATGGCGCCACTTGACAGGTCGCTACACACTTCCGGGCTTTCCTCAGAGATGGCGCCACTCGTAAATTGGGTAGTTAATTCCGAGGTCGTATCAGAGATGGTGTTATTTGCGCTGTAGTCCGCGCCACAAAACCTCGCATCATAGATGGGGATGCCGCTTTCTACAGCGTCTCTCCACAGGAAAGAGTAGGGTTGACAAGTATTGTGTTCAGCGATGTACACGATCGTGTTAATGCATACCGTGTAATAAACACAAAGAATGTAGTCGTTTCGACAGTTTTCCTCTCAATCGAACCGATGTATGCGAGGAACCAGAACTCGCGCTCCGTGTTGCATTGTTTACAATGAAAATGGTATTCGGTGGAGTCCAATCGACGAAACGATCGCGGTGCAGATTGAAGGAAACGTTTGTCGGTTGACCGTCGGCGAATGAAACATTAATGAGCTCGAATTAATTGGATTTCGATGCCACTCGGCAGCAAGCCCGAATGTGTCAAGTGTGGGACTCGAGAGACCCCACTTTGGCACTCGACCGAAGCCGGTAACCTTTGCAACGCTTGCCTCGAAGAGGAGAGAAATTCCGAGGTGAGTTCGAACACGAGAAACGAGGACGAGGATAAAGGAGGATTGTTGAAACCCACAAGAAGAAGCACGAGGATCACCAGATACTGTAACTCGAAGTCCGCTGCTCCGCACAAGATTGTACCTAAAGGAAAAGGACGAAGAAATTTATTCAAAAAAACTGTATGTTCGTCCGTTTCGCAATTACTTAAGTAAAATACCATGTTCTACATTGTTTTCTATTATTTTTAGCCGGTCAAAGCGCCGACGGCTACAGCAACACCAGTCACCAGTAACTTTGTGTTCTATAAGGGCACTTATTTTCAAGTGGGTGATATAGTTTCCATGCAGGACATCGACGGAGGAATTTACTATGCTCAAATCCGTGGCTTGCTCACAGATCAGTATTGTGAAAAGAGTGCTGCTGTAACTTGGCTTCTACCTACTACGGCAAGGTAATGTGTTTAAGCATATATTGTTCGATTTATTCTTATTACAGTAACAGGAATAATGAGATTGTTTGTGTTGTGTTTAGTCCACCTCCTGATGAAGGATTTAGCCCTGAAACATACATTATAGGTCCAGAAGAAGACCTGCCACGTAAATTAGAATGTATGGAATTTGTGATGCATGCTCCATCAGATTATTATAAGCTAAAAAATACACCATATCCACCACCACTTACAGAACAGGGCACTGGATATATATGGACTACGCTTAGAAATGAAATTACTACTTCTAAAAAATAACTGTTTTTATTTTGTAACTGGTATTTTAAAGTTATTTTAGAGACAGTTTTGTTCAACTTCTTATAGATACAGATAATAAAGAATGTTGTTTAAAATGAAACAAAGTAACCATGATGTAGAATTGTTTGTTAACTTTTTAAAAAGATGAACTGACATGCAGTATAGGAATATTTATTAAATACTTTTTTCATACAATGTAACATCAATATCTAATATTCTTTGATGATAACTGGATGGAAATGTTCACAAATCGGATAGCATAAAATATACTGCTTTGGATAGAGTAAAGGAAATGCAACTTCATGGATTACACTACAATGGATATATTCTTTTCTTAGTATCATGAAGAAGTGTTGATGAAATCTTTGTAAAATAGAGTACCTTTAGATTTATACACTTTTACCTTTCTCTATATAATGCAAATTGTATTTTAGTTATTCCAAATCCTTGTTTCTAAAGTCTGATATAATGAGTCGTTTTAATGTCACAGTAAATATCCTTTGTCTTCTGATCAGAAGTGAGTTCTAAGGTCCTCAAGGACAAACAGAATCTTCGCTTCTTTAGTTCTGGTATCGTTGGGTTGTGATATACGAAGAATTCGCAGGCAGTATTGGTGCATTTTCATTCGCTTGAAGGGAAGGGAAAAATACCCTTGTTGCGGTATCGCTTGCACTTGGAATTGTAGAGGAAACCAGTCAGCTCGGGGCCAACGAAGTAACGGCTGGTCAGAATTTGAGATCTTTTATAGCCTGTGGCAAGTCAGGCAACTTCATATCCTTTATCTGTTGCGGTATGTTCATATTCTTGACAGCAGAAACAGCACGCGCCGGCGCTGCTGTGATTCCTGCCTGCACACACCATATGGATGGAAAAAATGGAAAACGGAAAAAATTTAAAGGATTTCTGAACTTAAATTAATTAGTTGAAGTAAAGACGAATGAGTAGCTACGCAATACATAGTTTATTCTTAGAGCATAGCGACGTATACATTTGCATTAAGGCACTGTTACCGAGCAGACATGTACAAACGATAGCACCATCATGCGTGTTATGAGTATTTATTCTTGTAAAGCTACGAAAGATTTATGTTTTAAAATTCTTGGTGAATTGAAAAAGAAAAAAGATCACAGACAAATCATATAGAGGAATGAGAGTGTACAAAATGGTCTGATTTTTTTTACTGCCGATTTACTTAGGGAGGGGGCCCCAGAAGGACAATCGGACGAGGTGAGCAAGATCGTCCTGATTTGTAAGTTCCCTAAAATTCATGTTAGGTCAATCAGTCCTACCACCATATGAAACTGCTCTACGAAACATTCCAATGCATGCACAGCTAACGAATAAACAGCTATATAGGCTGTTAACTTCTTCAAGCCCACATGACTATTTTTTCAACAACTTTCAATCTCATTTTACATATGATTCTGCTATACCAACGTACTTTTACTACACCATAATTTTAGACAGCTACAATCGAATTGGGCCCAAAAAGTTAAAGGATGTTTGCGCAAATTAGTCATCACAATTATGACTTATTTAGTTAAACTTTATCTCAGTGCACTGCTATTTTACATGTAAAAATCTGTTATCATCTATACTCACAAATAATACAACTAAAGCTTAGACATACAATAGAAGTATACATCTCTTAAATATTGGATAGAGAAAACTACTTACCTCCTGTTTTTCCAATTTGTTCTGATCTTCAATCCTTGTTAATATTTCAGTCATATTAGTTTCTAAGACCATTCCACCCATCACCAGCTCATTGAGTATATAATGAACCTTATCTACATGAAAGATCAGATCAAGTTCACAGACATTCTCAAAGCATTTGTCCAAAGTTTCAACAAAGACTTGTATCAAGTCTAAGATTCCCAATTCAGACTCTGAACTATCAACGCAGAATACAAAATATAATGTGGCATAATGCCGATAAATTAATTTATAATCAGATCCACCTATTAAACTTCCACCCTCCAGAAAGTTACAAACGTTATCATCTCTCTTAGACACTAGTTGAAACGTTTCTTTTATTATCTGTTGTTGCATGTCCTCGTTCTGCAATTGAAGAAAAACAAAACGTTTGAATCCAACGATCAGCTGATAAAAAGAAATCGTGAGCCACTGGATCGTACTTACAAAATATTGATAAAATTTCGAAAGTCGAGGCTTTCCATGATTATTGAACACTAAAATCGCCTTGATCATGACTAATGATCAATTGACAATATGTACTCTATTTTCTCTATCGTACCAAGAATATATGTTCATTTGTACGCAAGAAAATATGCCTTTAAAACGGCAAAAAAATACCTAATTTCCACTTTGCATCGCGGAATAGATTAAAAAAATAAATGGTTCATTTTACAGCTGTCAACGTGCTTAACCCTCTTCTTAACTTCGTGTGTCTTGTTATCTTCTCCGTCGGTAATTGCAGATACCGTCATGAGATGATTAATTGAACAAGGTAAAAAGAAAATAATAATGTAACAGTTCCACGTGTGCGCGTTACAGCGATTGAGAACAATGAACGGAGATAAGACTCGGATTCCTTTTGATAACTGTTTCTTGCTTCGTGCGAACACTGCAGTATTAACATTCAATAAATAACGTGATTTTCGAGCGTCGAACGCTAGGTGGTTCTGTGCTGCCGCGGTTACAGTGTTCTGACAAACTGTTTTCGATGTAATCTGTGTGTACGGAGGAGCCGAGAAGGCCGGAACGAAGTTTCCTTCTGTCCGCTCCGTGAAACGTATTGCCATAATCGCGCGTGGCATGTCTCGGCGAATCATAAAATCCGTCTTGCGACGCGAGTAAATGGAGTGCTGGCAAATGCAGCGCGACGCGATCACCGGAGCTCGAAGGTAAGATTGTTTACAACGGAGTGACGAGATCGTATTATGACTTTTCTGTCGAATCTGATTGCATTATACATTGTCATTTGAAAAAAGAAGAAAAAAAAGACAAAAGAGGAAGTTCTGTAAGTGCGAACAATGCGGTCTCATCGCGCCGACTCTTTCCATAAAGGTCAAATTTATTTGTGACGGATTGAATACATCTGTAATTGAGTTACACTGCAAACGTCATTTCTCAGATGATTTGCTTTAAATGAATAAATGTAATTGTTTAAAAACTAGGAGAAGGATTATGAAGGGATTAGCCCCTTTGTATTGCAACAGATGTTAACCTTATTACTGTTCATAATTCATAATGATTTGATTTATTACTTTATTTGACTGTAGACTGGAACATGTGTTTGATGTGATAGAAACATGGCACTTGCTGTTTGTTGATTGTTAAGGCAATTGTGGTCGACATAAGGAAATGTTTGTTACATGTGCTTAGATGGACAGATTACGACTATTGCCATTGGAATTGCCATCAGCCACCAATATAAATAACAATGGAACAGTCAAAGGAAAGATATCATTTGTCAGAAGATTAGCAGTAGGATTTGTTATTCTGGCTACACTAGGTTTATTATATGTACCGGCATATCATTCTGCCCAAGGGCCATTTTTAGGCTTAGGTGAGACTCCGTCCTCAGCAGAGCCTGTTGGTAATACGCACTTGGTAGCCTCCGTAGGTATGCATTCACTAACATTGCTAAATACTTTATCTGTGGGTATTTCATACCCATTACCAATTGATGAACAGAGACAGGCTCTACATTCTTCCAGCAAAAATGATATCTTTAGCAAACTTAACAACATTTCTTAATGTTAGACTCATATTTCATATGTTTCCAAAGAACACATAAAATATGAAATATTCTGTAACCCACAGATAAAGTGTTCAGATCCTGTTGCATTATCAACTAACCAGTTCTGTTATATCAATCTGCTTTCACTGTTCTTTTTTATAAATATCAGTTGGTTTTAAACTTGATTCTATGAGTGTAAACTTGAAATACTTGATAAAAATTATACTAAAAGTAGAAAATTGAAAGAAAAAAAAAGACATTTTGGGTATAGCAAGGAACATAGATAATTTCACTCTAAAATTTATACACATTTAGCAAAAGAAGTGAACCATTTTAAATGGTAGACAAATTATTAGCATAAGATATATAATATTTCTCCTATCTATTTCTTGTAGAATGCTTAAGTAATGCTAAAATGAAATGATTTTTCTATTAGCATGCACAGAGTCATAGCTTAAGGGGAAGAATTTTATGAATTCAGTATTCTTTTCTGGAAGCAATAAAACAAAATTTCTATGTAATTTGGTTACAGCACAGTTACAAGGATGGACATACAATACTTCCAGAGATCTTTGTGTATATATTCACCCAGAAAATAGTACATCAGTTTTAAGCCCTACTGGCATTTGCATTCCACCACCATATCTCCTTATAGTTATTTGTTCAGCTGTCGCAAATATCAAAGCCAGATCAGCTATAAGAAATACTTGGGCTAACAAGAATAATTTAGATAGCATATATAATTCAACTGTAAAGATAGTATTTCTTTTGGGTCAAAGTGATAATGATACACTCAACGTATGTACCTTCACCAGATAAAAATTCTCATTAAAGATGACAGTAATAGACTTAAAAAGAATTTATATTACAGGCTGCAATAGCAGAAGAAAATCAACAATACAATGATATTATTCAAGAAAAATTTTATGATACATATAACAACTTAACATTAAAGTCTGTCATGATATTGAAGTGGGTAACTTCAAATTGTGGTCAAGCTAAGTATCTCATGAAAACAGATGATGATATGTTTGTAAATATTCCCATTTTAATTCGAACATTGCAATCAAGATCACAAACTAGTGATACATTATTAGGTTCTCTTATCTGCAATGCCAAACCTATTTTAGACCCACATAACAAATGGTAAGTAATAATTGTATCATAGAGGAAATATATAAGGTCACTAAATATAGTCCGTATGAATATGTTTGATCAGGTACACACCAAAATATATGTATTCAGAAAAAATGTATCCTAATTATTTATCCGGTACCGGGTATGTGATGAGCCTGGATGTGGCATTGAAGTTATATCATGCAGCATTAACTACTCCGCTTCTGCATTTGGAAGATGTTTATATTACTGGTCTTTGTGCAAAGCATGCAAAAGTACGTCCTGTTAATCATCCTGGTTTCAGTTATGTACCACGTAAATTGGATCCTTGTACATTAAAGAATGCTATCACAGCACACAAAGTCAATGCATCTAATATGTATGTAATATGGAACAAGCTGAATGACACAAATTTGTCTTGCAACAGTCATTCCCGTAGAGACAAAAAGTCTGTTTCCTTAAACAGGAGTAGTAGAAATATTGGATATTATATTGTGAAGAGAAGAAACATGAATAAGTGTGTTTAAATCACTTAGATCTGTTATTTATTGTTAATTTAAATGTTTCTTAATAATTGACGAATTAGTGAATACTTAAAACAGGGCCAAAATAAGCCAATGAAAATTCTTTTAAAAGAATTGTAAAGCAGATCTGTTTGCTGATATTTAAATTTTAAGTTATAATTGATTTTTAACTGGATCTGTAATTGATATTTGAATGAAGATTTTATACACTATTTTTCCAGTTGAACAGTAGTAATCTTAATGAAACATTGTCAATTAGATTTTTTGAATGAATAGTAAATTTGTTTTGCTATTGGTATCAGATATTTGTTTGATTTTTGTTCAAAGAAATTAGCAACTAGACTATAAAACATTTACTTTGAATGCCAAATATTTCAAATTACTCTAGCTGTATCCTCTCAATTTTGCGATACAGTTTAGTTCATTTGCAATATCTTTATTCTTCAAATACAGTCACGTCTGTTATAAATGGTTATAATTTACACAGCTTGTAATAACAGAACCGACTGTACGAAGTTTCTAGGAAAAAAGAGATCAAACATTAGTACTAGATACCGAAGATAATTTAACATATCGGAACTCGTACGATAGATTAATCAAGCGTTTTCCTCGACATTATCATGCTTCCTCTAGAATCTTATTAACGTACATTAATAAACGTAGCTTAAGTACTGATAAGTTTCCGATCCTAATTAAGAAGACTTGAATATTATATTTTACGTTGCAACTATGTACACATCGCGATCGTTGCATTATTATATTTTGTTTCCAATTGTTCTTATAATCTTAAATGTATAATCTTACACTTATTGCCTAAATAGAAAGAATCTCTCTTCGAAACGAATATTTGACTTTTACACATTTTAGAAGAATTGTTATACATATTATAAAAAAAAATATATATATATACATATATTTTTCGCTATTTATATTTATCATAAATGGCTTTTGCAAGTTGATTCTGTTAAACAGAAAGTTTATTTTGTTTAAAATGTGTACATTTGTGATGCTATTTATAAAGAATATATTCATATTTTTTACACGTTCGGACATTGTAATTGTTTCGTAAGCTAAATTGCAAAGTTCGAAATTCAATGCGTGTTCTTGCATGTAATCGGTGTAAATTATTCGTGTCCGATATCGTCCAAGAATATGCAAAATACTTTCATTGCAAAACATTAAAAATTCATCCATCCAAGTTCTTTAATGAATGTATCTCGTGTAAAGTATCATTGTTAAAGCCATACCACGGTATTCGTGTTAAGTATCAACGACATGCGTTTAGCGATTAAGAATTCAATGTAGCCTAATCTATGCTATGATGATACAATATGAAATTTTGTAAGAGTTCGTATCCATTAAGACTAGTAACGAAAACAATGGCATTTCTGATATTCCGATTAATGGTATTGACTATCATTTTGTACAATATTTTAACGATCATGAGTGTAGGGGAAAAAAAAGAAAAGAAGGAAGACTAAATTTCTTGATGATCCTACTAAAAGGCACATTACCTAGCGCGTCAATGTTTACATCAATTATTAGCTCAATTAAGTAATACGAATTCAAATTGTAATATTCATTAAGCTTGTCGAGTGAAATTCGTTCACTATTGGTAAACGAGACTAAGATTACTGATTACTCTGCGGAGTATCCTAGTGGCCTTAGAAAATTTCTTTTATTTTGTATAAAATACATTGCTCGAAATATCGAACTTAGTAATCTAGCACGTTACGAAATTTGGTGCTACGTAGCAATTAATTGATTACACGTTCGCCGTATGTACTGCTGCACCGGTCGTCGTTCGATCATCAAACGAATCTCATATTTGCCGTGTCTGAAAGAGTACAGATATTTTTTAACATAAAACTAAACATTTGTAACGACAAACTTTTTTTTATCGGATACATGATCGAGTTTACTTCTCCGGTAGACGAACTGTACAGAAGTATATACGGTATTAGTAATTACGGAAATTGAAAAAATACATTACCTTTATAAATTCGTATACATGTACAACCAGTTTGTTACGTGCGTCTATCTAATCGTCAAAAGTATATATGTTCAATGATAAATTGTATAATAAAAGAAATCATGTTAAAAACGAAAATAGAAACATTTAACTTCTTTGCGCGATCAACGTTCAACTACAGCTTTTATCCTGTTCATTGTATTCAATATCTGTACATAAAAACACAAGTACATGTAAAAAAAATTAATTATATTTGAAGAACTACAGGAAGGATACTTGATATGTGCAACAAAATCATCACATGTATAAATATTTATATACATTTATTACAAAGTTCATTAAACATTATTTTCTAACACTCTTTGTTTATTTTATTATTCTTCTTTTTATTTTTTGCTTTCTTCAAATGTTTACTTTTATTGACTACAATGTCATCTATCACCATTGCATCTACTATTGCTGCAAGCTTCTTTTTGGAATTCCTTTTACCAGTATATTCTTCTCTATCAAAAAGTGCAACCCCTAAACTTTCTGTTGTATTTGTCAATTTAATTTTTCCTTTCCTGTTACGTTTTGATTTCTTCTTCTTCGCTATTCTAGCATTTAAATAATCTGCCTCGTGTTTGTAATATTTATTTGAAGGCTCTGAGATACTCTCTTTTGGAGATTCCTTAAAACCAAAGTGTACAGCTCCTAAACTGTCTGTATTTGTAACTAATTCTTTTTCTTTTTCACGAAGCTTTGCCTTTTTAAGTTTTGATGCCTTCAATTTTTTGTCTAAAATCTCTGAGTTACATTCCCTTAGATCTACAAATGAATCCCTAACTTCACCAGATTTTACAGATACATCACTACAAGATAATTCTGTTTGAAATTTGTGTTCTAGAATATTAATTTCTGGATCATTTGCAAAGAACTCAGAATTTACATTACTATTATGTGATATTTTCAATTTCTTTGCCTGAGACGCACCTACTCCTTCACTTTCTAAAATGTCAGTAATACTGCCATCTTGGTACTTTTCCTTCCTTTTCTTTTTGGCTTTCTTCTTTTTCTTTTGAGTAAGGTCATTCTCATTTTCCTCACTTAACTTTTGAGTTACAGAAAATACTGTATCATTGACTTCTGTATCTTTCTTTTCCTTTTGTCCTTTCCTTTTATGTTTTAATTTTTCTTTGGGCAGCAACTCATTAGAGGTATGGTTACTTTCCTTATCATTTTCATTTACATTGCATAGAATATTTAACTGATGGGATAAATTATTGATACGTTGCTTGCTCTTTTTTCTGCAATTTTTAGATACTTTTCTATCTTCTTTGCGATAAAGAGGCAATGTTGTGTCTTCATCATTATCTGTGCCATATTCATCTCTTTGGAAATTATTTTGTTTTTTTAATGTATCTAACACATCTACAAAGGTGCTCATACCTAATAAGTCTTTTTCTTGTTGTGCAATTCTCTTCAATTTACCACTTAATGTTAACCCATGCCTAGCTCCTTTATGAGCAGTTCTACCACCACACACTTTAAATAATTCCTCATCGGTTAAAGGGGTGAACAAAACACCCTTTTCATCTACCTCTGCTTCTAGTGTATTGGAATTACTTTCAGTAATCAAGTTGCCATTTAGAAGAGTAGAAGTTTTAAGAAAACTTCCATAGCTTAAAGCACGGTTAGATTTCTTTTCTGACCAGTGTGTCTGAAGAAGCTCATTGCTTGAAGTTTCTTTTGAAACAGATATCGCAACACCATGATTTTGGGATTCAACTACAATGTTGTTTGCAGCTTTATTAAATGCAGTTTCCCACCATTCATTGTAGTGTTTGTCTTTGTGTCCTACACCAGTCGTATTAAATTTTAATTTTGGTTTCAATGCTTTCGTGATACCATTTTCATTTTTACCCAGACCTTTACCTGTTTCAATGGAATGTAAAAAACTTTTAAAAACTATTGACATCAGCTTACTCTTAAGTTAATCTACAACACGCTACATTGTACTGCAGTAACACACTAGAAGATCGCTTCAAGAATGTTTCAAAATTATACCTTCTGTCCAACCATACTTCAGAAGTTGAGCTTTCGCAAAATCAGTCATGTTCACATTATTGTTGTTGCGACTAAATGTATACTAACAAAACAGTTCACCAGAGTACATTCCTTTCGGCACTGGACTTATACAGGTTAGTAACTGAAACTCGTACTACATTTTGGAGGTTATACCAGTGTGTAAATCCCTGCAATAATCGGAAGGTGGCGTTGCTGTAGGATTGCTCATTGCTGCTGTCCGACAACTTAGTCTAGAGACTGAAACATGTCATGAACAAACGAATTCCATGATATTAATTACTTAAAATGAATTTGAAATGAATTTTACGATTCATAATAGTAGGAACATGTTGCAAGAAAAATCAACGAACTGTGTAAATGGTGGATCAAGGTCGTTAAAAGTAATGCTCAAGATCTCGTTAATCAAAGGAATTTTAATTGTTTATTTATGCTTGCTTACCTTAAAAAAACGATATTATTTATGAGATGACCTAATAATATTCTTTTATTTCATGCTAGTCAAACATTTATCAGAGGAATGTAAAAAATTTTCACCGTTTGAGTCCCGCCTTCGAGCGTCAAGACTAAGTTGTCGGACAGTACACACGGTATAGACGTTTTGTCCAATTTTGCAACCAAGATATTTCCTCGAATACACATTCAACACGCTCAATATTAATTAGACGTACTCGCTGATGTTTTAATTAAGAAAAATATCCTTTCTACTGTGATTAATAGGAAAACATTCTTGCATCTGTCACTGTAAACATATGTTTCTCCGTCACACACTTCCCTACGAAATGTATGGAATTTAAAAATGATCTATGCTCATCGAGTGCACGGTGCGACATAAAATGCAGATATCGCATTGAGAGCAAGTTTATTTAATTATATAACTATCAGAGCGGACAGAGAGCTTCTGTGTAGCAACAGAAGAATGTCTGAGGCTCTTATCGCCGTGAAATATGCACTATTAATATGTATAATACATTGGTGATTGCAAAAGAGGCGTTCAAAGGTTTGCATCGTTTTCGAGTTTTTGTCGATGACTTGACGTTTGTGTGGCAAGCACAGTTTCTGTTTAAACGATACGCATCTCCTTCTAACATCTAACGTTAACTTGTAGATTTGCTATGATAATTCGGCCCGCCCCACCAGTGTACGGCGAAATTTATTCGGTGCATGTTATCGATACTGTTCGACGACAGAGAAATGTACAATCTTGAACGTTTCGTTGGAAAACACGTTTTAGTGTAACGTTGACGCACCGACGGAAAGAAAAAGTTACCCTAATAACGAGAACAGGTTCGTACAGTTGATTCCTCTTTTATGAACATGCAAAAGTCACGATCATTTTTTCGTTATCTGCCAGGGACATTGATATCACTGAATTTCAACGTTGTGTAAGCGAATTTTATGCGACGAACATCTCGCTTTATGTTTCTCATTGGATGTTTAACATTTATTAAGATAAATGTAATTTCTAGTATTCTGTTTCAGATAATATTGCGCATGTTTTCATCCGAAAAAATGTTCCCAATTATGAATTTCATTGTCCCTTATCAGATATGATAATTAGACGTTTCAAAGTATAAAGGTTCATGAACAGTTTTTACAAACTGTTTCTAATTATAGTTTTTTAAACTGATACATATAACTAATTGGATCTGATTTAGGTGAATATCGATAATAAAAGAAAATGGCATTTCGTGAGTTAGTTGAGGGTGATTGTGGAGGTCCCAGTTCTTTGATCCGCCTCACATCACACTTTGTGCGTGATCATGGTTTTAAAGAAGAAGGGATACATCGCCCTTTTGGGCCTGTGGAGCCCTTTGAAGCTTCAGATTCAAATGAGTTAGTTAAACAATTTTTAGAAGAGAATCCTTCATGCCCTCAAACATTTAGAATGGATAATTTATTACAAGAAATGCGTGACATTGATCAAAACATTCATCCACCTATAGCAGCACCAGGAGTAGCTCAAGAATTGACTGGTTTAGATACAGCTTGGGCAAATCAGTATGTGCAATCTGGATGTCACTTCAATGTAATTTTTATAATTTTACTATTAGGGTGTGTAATATTAACCCGGTCATAGCCGTAAGACATAAATGCTAATTATTTTCTTTATTAATGCAGGAACACCATGCCGATGATATTTGGGGCCCCAAGATAGAACAAAATTCAAACGTTTTGATTCAACCAACACACGAATTAGGATTAGGACCAAAGTGGGCGGAGGATTACATAGAACACAGTATAGATGCCATACAGAATGATATTAACAAGGAAAATACAACAGACACAATAGACAATAATGATAATCCTATCTTTGCATATTCAAAATTGATGAAATTTATGAAACAGGAGGGAGATGTTCCGATAGACACCAGTCAAGAAACGCTACCAGATTTTCATAGCACGAGCGAGGAGTGGACAGAACAATTTGAGGGTACGAACGAAAAGGCTGAAAACAAAATTGTAGGTAATAACAATCAAGGAGATGAGGTTTTGAACAAGGTGGAGGAAGAATTAGCTGCCGCTGGTAATTGGATAGATGAATTTCACAAAGAAAGTACTTCTTCAGGTCAGTGTTCAGAGTATTAATTTGACTTTTTTTTTGTATCATTTTCTGAATATGTTTTTGGCTAATAATTATCATTTCAGAGGCTGACAATTATGAATCTGCATTTCTAAAGCTTCAAAGTGAATGGAACAAGATATCATCCTCGGAAACATTAAATAGCAAGCATCCATGGCTTTCAGAATATGATACATTCTATGATCCATTTAAAGATTATGAATTTCATGAGGAAAATCCTATGAAAAACTCACCTAATGCTTTTGAAGAGGGGAAAAAACGGTTAGAAGCTGGAGATTTACCAAGTGCTATACTTTGTTTTGAGGCAGCAGTGCAACAAGATGAAAACAATGTAGAAGCTTGGTTATTACTTGGTAAAACTCAAGCTGAAAATGAACAAGATCCATTAGCTATTTCTGCTTTAAAACGGTGTCTGAATCTTGACCCTACGAACGGTACTGCTCTAATGGCTCTTGCGGTTTCATACACAAATGAATCTTATCAAAATCAAGCTTGTTTAACTCTAAAAGAATGGCTATTAAAAAATGAAAAATACAAGCACCTTCCAGTAAAACCGACTAATATCGAACAGCTGCCGAAGTCCAGTGTATCCTCTATTCTGTTTGAGTAAGTGATCATTAAGATTAGTAATATTCGTAATGAATCATGTTTAATATGTTCCATATACTTTGTACTTTTAGTGATGTACACGAAGAAGTAAAAAATCTTTACATTGAAGCTGCGCGAATGAACCCGCGGGACGAAATAGACGCCGACGTGCAATGTGGATTAGGAGTCCTTTTTAATTTGTCCAACGAATATGACAAAGCTTGTGATTGTTTCCAAGCAGCGGTACAAGTACGCCCTAATGTATGTAACAAAGAAGATTCTTCAGATATATTTAACAAATTATTATTACATTGTTAAAAACATAATACTTTGGAAAGGATTCCAGATTGTGGAACAGATTAGGAGCAACTTTGGCTAACGGTCAGAAGTCGGAAGAAGCTATAAATGCGTACCATCGTGCCTTAAAGTTATCACCTGGATTTATTAGAGCACGTTATAACCTTGGAATTTCTTGCATCAATCTCGGTGCATACAAGTAAGTATATTCGTTTTCCTTTAATGTAACAAACTGTTCTTTGTGCTATGAAATCATTTACTTTCTTCCAGGGAAGCAGGTGAGCATCTTTTAACGGCTTTGAATCAACAAGCTGCTGGACGCGGAGCGCAAGGCGAAAACTTTTCTCCAAAAGCAATGTCGAACACTGTTTGGTCAACGTTAAGACTCGTTGTTTCGTTGATGCATAAGTACCACTTAAACGAAGCTATAGAAAACAGGTACGATTTATGAAATGTTTCTGGTGAAAACTGTAACGAAACTCGTTACACGAATGTTATTTATTGCAATTTCAGAGATCTAGCGAGATTGAACAAGGAATTTGAGATTGTTTGAAGACGTACAAACCTGTTGATTGTTGAGCAAATTATTAACCATTTTTAGTTGTTAAGAAATCATAACATTAAAATGGTTAAAAAGATATTTTTTAACAGGTGAACTATGTATATACAAACTAAAGCCGGAACCATGTTTTCACATACAAATATGGTTTCATTGCATACAACAGGGGGCAATTTAAAAATATTTAATATCTGATTGAGATATTTTATATTTTTAGAAGTTACTTTGATTTGATATTTTTTAACAGATATACAGCTCCGTATTATTTCACTTTACATAAATCGAAAAATGGGTTATAAATTATATGTACATAAAAATTGTTATAGAGTCAATAAAATGAAGTAAAACAGTTGAATCCCTGAGTGAAACAATTAATTTTAGAATCTTAAGAGAAAGTCGGTAATTCATATTATATTGCATAAAATGGAGCAGAGAGTGCAAACAATCTGAACCGTCGAGTACTTTGCGCTAAAATAAATTAGTAACATTATAAACGTATAATTCGACAATAAAGAAGCGTTGTGATATGAGTTACAGGTATATTATATCTATCATAATTTATAAATATCGTAGATCACTTCTAACATAATTATATTACATTTGTAACAAAGAGAAATTAGTCCTAAAGGCACATTAAAGTTACATATTTTGTAACATTCAGAAAGTGATGAAAATACTACATCATAGGATCAACGAATGCAATAGAAAGTAACTATCTTAGCAGTACGTGTTTTCCTAAACAGATGCCATCCCGCCCTTAGCGGTTAAAATATAAACAATTTTCAACGGATCTTTAGAAACATTCAAACAGCAGTCAAAAATACACGATCACCGCTACAGAATTGTTTTTTTAGTTCAATGTATAAAGCAATCTATTACGTTAAACTTTATATATAACACTGTAAAATTTTACTTTCTATATACTTGGTTCTGTATAAACTTTTATTAAATACGATTTAACTATTCCATCGGCTAAGGGAAAGATAACATACGTCTAGACATAATACAATAAATCTATATAGAACGTTTCAACAATCGATTATAGAGGAATCAATTTTATCTATAGTATTTCTTTTCGATTTTTGACAATTTGTTTGTAAAACTTTGTCCATAAAAATTTTGTGTGTCACTACAATTCTCATAACGGAAATTTGGAACGCCTCGATCGGTCGAACTAAAGACACGTGCGCTTTTCAAAGTGTATAAATGACTAGATATTGACGATAGCTTACAAATTGTGCATTTAAGAATAATTAGAAAGGATACCTGTAAAAGCGAAAATGATAGTCGAAAAGTTTTGGCAATGTAAATATGTCGTTTAAAAAGAGATCAACCATTAATTACAAAAAGAGATTGAACATCAGCCGTATTAAATATTGAGTAACCTTCGTTAAACAATAAACTGCGATAAATAGGATTTCGCAAAAGTCGTATCACATTAGGAATGAATTATTGTTCTTAACAAACTCGACTAGGTATACTTTGCTCCGAATCTATCTTCTTTATAGAATTTTCATGTAACACAACGTATCGTTGCATTCAAGACATACAGGTTTCTTTTTGTAAGTAAGACGAATTGGACCTATGCTATCGCCGAACGGCGATATGATTGATTAATCGAAAGTGTTGCTCATAATTTTAGCGTCGACAACAGTTGTTGCCCAGTTTCCATGATTAAAGACTTAACATGTTCCGCGTGCATAATCTGATTGCACATTTCACTGCATTTTTGGAATGCTATGACGTCGTCTTTCGGAACAACACGATGGAGACTTTTTAAGGATAACGTGTGCGGCAGGTAACTTAGAATTTCTGAAAATTTAGAATTCGATGCAGTTAATAACATAACGCAACGCGAATTTATATCTGAATGCAAGTATGTACAAATATTTACCTTTCATAATTTGCGTGTACAAACAGTGCAACTCCTGTCGAGTGATCGTCGTAGAAATTTTATTCTGTGTCAGTTCAATCAGATATTTCCACTCGGAATCATTAGTATAAATATCCTAAAATTACAAAATTATATCGTCAGACTAGTATGCACAGAGAATAATTCAGCAATGTGCATGATTTGTACCTTTCCGTACTGAACGACCGCCTGAGGGCAGTTCTCCATCAAGATAGCTGTAACTTCTTCCGTCTCTTGAACGCACAGCGTCTTCAAAGATAAGCTGCCGTCGATTTCTTGAGATTCGAGGAACTGCTTCACCTCGTGCAAACATTCGGTTGGCACGAAATCGCATGACAATACCGATTGCAACTTGAACAATTCCGCGGGTATAGTCTTCTCGGCATCAGTCTTATCGATGTTCGCTAGATCCTTGATATTAGTTGTGTTTAACATCTTTTGATAATCCTTTGCATAGGGGGGCATTCTATTCAGATAATGAGGTCTATACTTTGAGAACATGAAGTTATCGTAACTCTCCTCCGCGTTCTCCCTATTCTCTATTTTGTACACTTTCGTTTGAGTCAGTTTGCCCAGATACGAGCGCACTAATAGCTTAAACGCCTCGACTAACGCGAAATCCGCGCGTATTTGATTTTTGTTCATTACAGACGAGTCTGTGATCGACTTTGTACTGAAGTAGTTGTGGAGATACTTTTCTAGGAAAACTTGCAGAGTCATCGCCGCGTTGTGCCCGTCCCTGCCGACCCTAGAAGGCAAGTACTCCAAGAAAACCTGTATAATCTGATGAAGAGACAGCATTCCATCGTCTTCTATTATTTGAATCAAAATCTCAGCGAAGGTCGAGTTCTTCTGACGCATCAAAGTGCCAGCGAAGTCTGAGAACGTTGGTATCATCGGACTTCTTTTCCTCATCGCCGTCATGTCGAACAGCAAGTCCCAATGTTCTACAACTACTTTCTTGATGGTCTGCGCTGAAACTGGCTCGAGTATCTTCTCTGCCTGTTCTTGCTTCTCCGCCTGAATGTACAAAATTGTCAAAGCTAGCTTCACTAATTCATCCGTTTCGTGCAACAGCAATAGATGTATCAGTTTTTCGGTAGTGTACTCTCGTAACACGGGGCTACCGAAGATTAGCTTCAGTAAGTCCGCTTTCTTCAGCTTGCAGATGATCTCCACGATGTTAAATCCCTGGAACAACGCGTCCGCTTCAGAGCCGCTCTTCATCGTCAGAAGTATGTCTGTTAGGAACGTGACGACACCTGGCGCGTCCTGACTCGATTTTCTAGACAGCACTTCCGAAGCCTTTAGACCGGACATCTTGTAATAAGGAATACAGAGATCCCAGTCTGCTTCGTATTCTGAACGAATGTAATAATCTCCAAGTAGCGCGCAAGATTGATTGTACAAGTTCTTCAACTTCAGGCGGTTCTTGTTTGCCGTGTCCTCGGCTTCTTCAATCTCTAAACAATTGCACGCGGTGTCCTTTGCTAAGCGTATCAAAGCGTGAGCCTCTCCTAATAAATGTCTATAGGTGCTAGGACTGGAGGATTTGTGACTTCTTGCTGCGTTTAGAATGTCGTAATACAAATTCTCCAGTTTGGGCAAAATCAACGAGTACAAGGTCCAAGAGTTCTCGGCTTTGGCTAAAAGGATCAAATAACTTTTACTGTGTAGCAAATGCTGTATACCGAGGAAAGGTCTTAGCCCGATTAGACATACAGGTTCGGAGACGTTGGGACACGTGACTTTGTAACTGTCTATTTCGTTGGATGTTCTCGCGACGTGATGCGATAAACGGAGTGTATAGGATTCGAGGCCAGCTTCTGTCAATGCATGGAGAACAGTGTGTTCCAGGGCTACGTGGTTAACGGGTGCTGTGAATGGATAGGTAGTCAAACAGGTTGCGTCCGAGGGATTCGAGCTGGTTGCCGAAAAATGATAAAGATACCCTTCCTGCAGAGTGCACAGGAAACAACTCACACCCTGCAAGTACCTGTACTTGTCTGATCTAAGAATTGACTTCTTCAAGCAAGAACTGTTGCACTCCTTTTTCATGTATAATGGCTGTAGTAGTAAGCAACTAAATGTCTCTGTACTTCCATCCATCTTAGCATTATTACTAGCTGCCATGATTTTAAGAGACAATAATGTTTTTATTATGTAATTCTCTGACCAGCCCAAGTCAGGAGAGTTTGTTTTAATTATGATTCTTATGTCTGGTGGGTTTAGGATGAATGGACTCAAGGTATGCCCAGGTCCTGCTCTCTCTAAGCTTATTGATGGAAAATGAACTGTTAATGGTTGTGAATTCCCATCAATCACTTCTTCAGCAATTAATCTTTGCAGCTCATCTCTCTCATTATATGTTAACTGGTCCAAATCTATGAATGCTTTGTTATTGTTGGACTTTAATTTATTGAAATCCCCTGTTTCTAATTTACACCATATACTCGTTTTGGAGTTTTTACGCTTCTTACTCCTGGATTTGGAGTTTACTCCAAGGGATTCATTGTTTTCTGATGTAATAAAATGAAGATCCTGAACAGAATTTTTAGGTTTTGAGTTTGGTGTTTGGAGTACAGTGCTGTCCTCTTGATTTGGTATGTTATTGCTATTTTCCACAAGAGAAGAATCAGTGGATATTGATGTCTTATCGATAGATGAAGAATTTGTGGAAGCCAGAGAGCTGAGCTGATCAATATCTTCATACATTGAATTGGTCAGTCTAAATACACATAAATTTGTCTTATCCATGACAGATATAAAGTCTTCAACAATTTCCATGCGTGTGGGAGAAAATGAGAATCCCAGGGACCATGGTCTTGCCTCAAAGTCTATGAATTTCATCTTTGAAACTTGCTGTGTTTCAACTTTGAATTCGTGAAGAATCGCGCTATTCCCTGAAGCTACTAAAAGGTTACCAGTACTTTGGCAGCAAGCAATTAGAGTAGGCTGTACGCTTAATGGCAGCTCTATCATCTCTAAGCTGTTCAGTGGTCGATTTAAGCTTGGAGTAACACGTCCTGCTATTCTAGCACGCATAGGTTGACTTTGATCTTTCACTATTGCCCAATTAACATAGATTCTAACAAAATTATTGGTTGTTTTTCCAACATGATTATTAACGCTTATATCTCTAGCATATTTTGATTCCAGTGTCACAACATAATCTCCTTTGGTGCAGTGCACCATTTGATTTATCATATCGACCGTTGGAAACACAGTATGCAATTTAATGTCAGACAACATCAATTCCCATACTTCAACACAATGTGTTGATAATGCCAAGAGGAGCATCTCACGGCCAACTGCATTTGCTATGCAGCTCGCAGTGGGTTCCTCGATTTGAGTGATATTTTGTCCCAAGAAATTATGCACTGTGATTACGCGAACCATATTTATTTCTATGCTAAATAAACCTTTGAAACATACCTATGTTGTGTTTAGAAGAAAATCATTGTATCTGCAATGAAAAGCATATTAATTACTTATATAACAAAACTGAAGAATCATCTTAAAAATTATTCTACTAAAATTGTTTTAGGAATGCTGTACCTTTTTATGAATAATGCACGCAAATCATTCTGAGAAGTATACGTCGTTGCAATTCGTTGAAGGTTACCTTATATTCTGTTATACATAGTGAACAGTATGAGTCATTTATTTATGTAAAAGTATTAAAAAAACGATGAATTCGTTGTCTTCGGAACGTTCTAATCTCAGCGAGGTATATGTTCAAGCATTAAGAGCGAATCAAGCGTGACTTGTTCGAGTCAACACGAATTTACATTTGACCGCCTAAATATCCGTGTTAACGAACTCAACGACGCGTACTTTGACTTTCTTGACACTTTCCGTGTATTCCATAGCGGTTACACAACGAGAAATATCGAAAATAATTAATTACGGCAAACCACAAGAACGGCGTTCCAGCCAACACTCGTCGCAAAACGCTGCTACGGTGCTTCGAACATTATTTTATGCGATCTAAAAACACTATTAATATCACAGAGTGCAAGTACACTTGGCCAGTTTGACAGATCTGTTTCGCGCATGTGCAGTCGCAGTACAGACGCGCGATCTATGCGATTTCAAAGCTTACTACTTTGAAAATTGGAGTAATAGATTCTTTCTTAAAAAGTAAGAAACTGTGCTTTTGTCATGTTTAATAATAGAGTACAGATAATACAAAACGCGTGAGTTAGGTCAGTATAAACTGAATATTGAAGTAAAAAAAAAAACAATTACTTAAGCTGCCGCTATAATATATTAAATATATTATTATTCTACTAAGGATGTGATTCAATTCTCAGGTCTTACGAATTTTTATTATGTACAATTATGTAAAAAATCGTACATGCACTGTTTTTATATTAATCTTACTTAAGATATTGTACAAAAATTTTACTTAGAAACTTCTATCTCTAAAAACATGTTCACCACACACACTTCTTATTCCTTAGCTGTATATTACCTTAATATGATACACATTGGTTATTGTCATAAGATATAATAAATAGCAGCAGATGCTGCCTGAATATCAAACAAACGTACAGTTCCATTTATCTTAATAATGTTATTTGCTACAAAATTGTAATAAATTGTCCAGAGATATATTTCGATCTTAGATCGATCATTCCATTGGCACGCAGAACAGTCAAACATAAAGTATACCCTAAAAGATTCTATTTGATCAACATTATTATACCTACTTAGATGCAATAACTTTCTCAATATGATTTTTTAGAGTCTCTAATTGCCTCATAGTCTCAGGATCTAATGCTGGAATGTTTGACATACGAAGTCCATCATTAGGTAGCAAGGATATAACGTTTCCATTGCGTAAGGGTACATTAATATTGGCAGTGTCTTCTTGAATGACCGCAGAAACCAATAGGGGACTACCTTGCATACTGAGAACCATCTCTCCTTGTCTTGGACGTCTCAATACATTCAGCGGAGTATTGGGTTTGATTTTTGGAGTGACCAATCCAAACTCACTGTTGGGCGGCTTGACTAGCGCAGGGGTTTTAAATTTATCAGTTTTCATGGACGCCTTACCCCGTTCTTTTCTGGCTGTTTTCTTCACAGTTTCAAAATTCATTTGGCTAAGCTTTAGTCTGCTGTTGTTGGAGCTGTTCCTCGTTCTTCTACCATTGGTTGGTTCTGTGATCTTTGGAGCTCTGGAGGCACGCACGGTGGCACTCTCTGTCACGTATCCATCGTCGGACGCCGTGGTGATCCTCTTCACGGTTTTCTTCCCTTTGACCGTCGCGGGGATCGACGGTAACGAGGAATCATCGACAGACGACGAGTCTTCGTAGCAATTCTCTTTCTGATCGTCATCCTCGTAACTGAGTATTTCGCCGAGGGTCCTTTGCCGTATCTCCGTAGGGAGCCGTGACATAGTAACGTCGATGAAAGTCTCGAGGCCCTTTATTGCCATTTTAGCCTCCCCTTCCATCTTCGAAATTCGCAATTGAGCCTGCCGCTCGAAATCCCTTACCAACAAATCACTCTCCTCTATAAGCTGTTGTTCCTGTTTCGGTCTCCGTGCATGTTTCGTTCGCGGCATTTCTCGTACGATGTGAAACAAAGAGTCTGATAGTCCAACGATCGACGCGTTAGTCGATTTTCGATTTTCAATACTGTAGGCTTTTTCTTCACGGTGTCCGGAAGAACTTCGCAGCCTCGAACGTTTTAATTCTCGTTTGGTTCGATCGCATCAAAGCAACGTTTTCGATTTCTTTTACCGCCGTTAAAAGTTTGCAGTTGACTCAGGGATCACGCAAACGATAGAGCGGACAATTGTTCAAACGATCCCTCTAGTGACGTTACTTGGAATTAGCTTCCCGGTGTTCGAAAACGCACCACTAATCGATCTATAAAGTTCAATTTGAATCGACGGGGAAGTATTCGCGGTAAATTCATCCAAGTATATTTTTCTGTGTATTATTCGACTCATAATGATATTTGTAACAGTGGCAGACTTTTTTCAGGTAAAATGCTAAAATCGTTAAATCCCGTTACAAGTTGCTTTTGTAGCAAACTATGTATATAGAACAACTGTGGGATAAGTGACTGTCTATATAGTTCCGAAAAAGTAATGGTGATGGCAATTCCAGACAGAAACCGAAAAATTTCAATAATAACATTGTGAATCGTGGAATAATTTCGAATGTAGTTGCAATATTAGCGAAGAATTTAAAATTTTCTTGTCAGCGTCATAAAAACTGAAATGGATACGGTCCCTTACGAGGATACATTTTCTGATTATAGACGAACCGAACGACAGGAGATGTTGATAGCTGCTCCATTAGACTTATCGTATAAGAAAGCAACCAGTATGAATGGTATGTTCTGCTGTTATAATCATTCGTATCGTTTTAATGGCGTATATCATAATTTTTTTGTGAATACAAAAACGTTAATAAAGATCTTTCTTCTATTACAAGAGAATTGGCAGATAAACGTCCGCAATCAGCGAGGACGGGAAAAATTCCGTTGCGAACGCCTACAGATCGTTTCGTGACATGCTCGTTATGGCTAAGCAATAATTTTTTGGCTTCAATGGACGGATTTGAGACTCTTGCGTCTAAACTTCTCGATGACCCCGCGTATCTTAGTTGGCTCGATTTATCCTTCAACAAGATACAGAGAATAGGCGACGACATCACTAAATTTCCAAACTTAAAAATCTTCTACTTACACGGAAACAATATATCAAATATCAACGACGTCGTCAAACTGAAAAGATTACAGAATCTTAAATCCTTGACGTTGCATGGAAATCCAATTGAAAATCTCCCGTATTACAGGGGATACATCGTTCACATTCTACCGCAATTATCGTCGTTGGATTTTTCCGCAGTGCTATCGGTTGAAAAGAGGAAAGCCGCACCTGCTGGGTTTTATAAAATGGTACAAGGCAATACATGAATATAAAACTTTATTCTCAAGTTGCATCTGTATTAAATACACGCCCTTTTTAAGTATTATTACTTGTAACATTTCTCTGAGAATGTACCGTTTCTTTTTTCTTTCTTTTCTGAGGTACTTCGACTTAACGCGTTTTAAAATGATTCCTTGTTAAACCTATAGTTATCTTTAAATTAACTCAAGATATGTACCGTACAGTAAAAATTAATTGTCCTATTTAAGTTGTGTATTAATCAACAGAGGTAAAAAAGGCCCCATATATTATATTACAAAATCGGATACAACCGCTGACCCCGATTGCAGTGTCTCTCTTGTAATACGAAGTAATCCTTTATACACTGAACGGATCAATGTCGTCTGTGTTTACTGCGGTGTTTGCTCGACTTTTCTACGTCTCTATCCCGAGATCGACTGTGCGATCTGTATCGACTACGCGACGATTTATGGCTTCCGGATCGTCTTCGTTGTGCTTTTTTTGGTTTTCGCGATCGGCCGTGACTGTGACTACGGGATCTGCTTCTACTGTGTTTCTTTCTCTTGGAATGCTTTGTTCCTTCACCCCTGGACGGTGAAGTACTTGGAGATTTCGAACGCCTGAAAGTAAAACGTACAACGTCGTGAAAGATTTATCTAGCTGCCTGTAAGATTTAACATTTCTTTATGATCTACCTAGGAGACTTCGTTCTTTCGGGTGCCGCGTGTGTACCGCTACGACTGATAAACCCGCCCCAAGCATTATGATGTTTAGGCAATGGCGGACTCGGTGTGTGACTGTCCACATCTCCTCCTCTCGCTTTCGTTCTTGCTTCCTCGTATTGACGACGAAGTTCCTCCACGCGTTTCTCCAATTGTTCTGGCTTAACGCGCGGTCGAAAATACAATCGTAATATACGACGACAAACGTCCCTAATCGCGGATTCATTTACTTTAAAAAGAGAAAACCAGGCGGGCGTTGAAGGTAGCGGAAGTTGAAGTTGCCTAGCTCCCAAATAGACGCACGCACATGCGACCGTTTCCGGTTGATGCCTTAAAAATACATCAGACCTCAAGGAATCGTTCATATAATTCCAGCACTGCTGCATCAGAGCTCTGTTCTTTTCATAGCCCAGAACTTGCAAATACATAACAATGATTTTGTGAGGATGCTTCACATGGACACAGAAGCCTAGTTCTTTCAGGACTCTTCTCTCAGACTTGATTACTTGATTCTTTAAAGCTACATAATTTTGATCAAGTATTACCGGTTGGATGGGCCTGAAACAAATAATTTCTTCAAGAAGAACAATTACTTAAAGTAGATGCAAGAAACAATAAAGTTTACCTACTTTTGACTGGAGACTTGTTTTATGTGATTGAAAACATTGATAACATCCCTGATGCGTCTAGGTGCCTCTTCGATTTTACTAGCTAAACAAACACAACCCATTGCAGTGGTTTCCATATTATGTCTAACTAACGATTTACTATAATAAAATCGTTGAAATATTACTTGTCCTGTGGCCATCGCGACCTGTCCAAAAAGAAATCAACCAAGCGAAAGAATTATACGTTTGGAGGTTATAGAGGTTAAAAGATTCATGATCATTTTGCTTCATCATTTTGAGAAGGAAAATTACGTACCTGAGGCAACTTCAATAAAATACCAGCTGTCTGTATTAATTCGCATCCTAATATTCGTAGGTCGGTTTCGGTTTCAGCGTCCAATCCATCTAAATGCGACGGCGTCGAATTCAGCTTCTCGTCAGGCAACAAACAATTTTGCAACGTTAACACGATCTTGCCGTACGGTTTCAGGTTTCCCGTGGTCGCGTTTTTCGCCGGGGCCGTAGAATTCTCCTTTACGTTGCTCATCTTTGCACGAACAAAGATGCAACTCGCATTCGTTCGAACCCTTCTCGCGCTACAGGTTAACCTTTCATTTTCTCGGACACCGTATTCCGCACACGGCACCATAAACTTACATGTTTACTCGAGGGAGTATAGTTCGCAAGCAATTTGGTAGTTTCGTTTGGCGCTAGTATCTTTTTCTGGGGCAGGTTATTCGTCAATGTATTAATCGAAGTAGATGCCGTAACTTCATGAAGGACATATTTAAGAAGTTAATGTTTTTAATAAAGAAGTGTATATGAAAGAATTGGTTGATGAGCTTGAGCAATGGCGATTGATAGATTATGTTAGCAGACCTTACTGGATGGTTTGCGGAACAGTTTAGCGCGCCAATAACGGTCCTCTCGAGAAAGTTTGAATGTTGAAAGGAGGGTAACGCTTATTCAGTTTTTACCAGAAAAAATAGTGCAAAATACTGAAAGTGTCCGAAATGGGAGAATATTGAAGTAAAACTGAAGGTAATTTATTACTGTACAATAATCCACAAAAACAGAGTTACTTTGCGTAATCAGTTTAGTAGACCGTCACGACGTTCGCGAACCTCGAATGCTGAAAAGTCATTATTATCTTTTATATTCTGTTTCAGAGTCATCAAGCTGTGATCATGTTCGTGGAAATGCAAGATCATATTGCATCGCAACGTTGTAAGGTACCTTTTCTTTTCTTCGTTATTTTGACGTTTGTATGAAAGACATAAAAATTTATATTGAAACTTCATCGTTCGCTCGCGCCATGCAAGATGGCGGATGGCACTTCGAACGATCTTGGCGCGTAAAATTTCTCGATCTGTATTTGTGGGTCGAGAAAAGCAAAGAAAGTGGTATGATTTCATGTTTAAGTATATAATAATATATTCCTTCGTCATTACATGCCAGTTCTCCATTATGTAAACTAAATATCGAGATGGATTGTTTCGATGGGATTCCGAAAACTTGGCGGCGTTGGACGAGTTCACGATCGATTTGAACCGAACGTTTCTCCTTTCTCTCGTAAGAACTTACAAATTAATAGGATTTTGCGCGCGTCACGCGCAAACGACGCAACGATTCGGCGTTAATCATAAATATATACAGATCCAGAAATAATACATATAATATAATACAGTCGCATAACGTAACAATTATCATACAACGTATACATAGTAGTAACTCATAGGGAAACGTAACGCAAAAGTAAAGAAAGGACTAACAATAGCATAGATATCATCCTACACGTTCTAGAAATAATTGCGTTCTAGCTTCTTAAGATTCATTCTCCTTCGATTTCGGTCCCTGTGTTCCTTATTATGTACGCGTAAGATTCATAAGTATATAGGACGAGTCACTGTAACTTGGTTCGTTCGTGTAACTTTTTCAGTTTTGACGTTATGGAAAAATGTCCCAAGTTTAAGATTTCTAGGTGACAACAAAAAATCAAGGTAACCTAGAAATCTTAAAAAATGTGTATGAATTAATACAATCTATTCCATTGAATATAACATATGTCACAGACTCATGTCCAATCCTATTACTAGGATTTCATGTTCTGCGAACAATTTAGTTGTAACAGTGGACTTTCTCTCCTCGTCTGTCTCTTCTTTCAAGCATTCGACTCTTGCGGCTCTGTCCCGAATAACTGACCTGTTTATCGATTTATTCCGTGCATTGTCTGACCCTTGTACTCCTCTGTAAATTTTCTTTACTGCTAAAGGGCTTACCTCGTTTACCAAATAAAACAAAATATTTGTCTGTTATCCAAGTTACAGCGACTCAATCTGTATAACTCTAGAGAAAGCAGATCTTTTTATTAACTTATGAATTTTCGTTGTGTTGGCTCGATTCTGTGTTTCTCGGTACTTCTACCGACAGATCGAAAGGAGATCAAATAAATCGTGGTAACAGGTCCTAATACGATGCGAGGTAATTCGATGAAACAATCGTTCATCATTCTGCTTTCGCACGGTTACAGCGGACCGAGGTAGGAACAAGTTTCGTCTTGCAACCAAAAGAATCGTACGAACCGATCGTTTTCGTAGAATCCTTTCGCCTATCGAATCTTCTAAAACTGTGCCAACGCATACTGGCTGAGTCATCTAACGTTAGAACCTGAAGTATTCTTCATTGCTACCGATATGACAGTAAGAGTGAGCTGTTTCATTTCGAAAATTTTGAAATATTGGGCACTAAGACTAATTGTAAATATAAATATTTCCTTTCTCAAACCTTCACTTCCTTCAACAGAAAATAGTTTAGGTTCCAGAGTTACGTGACTCATCCTGTACGCATACAGAACGTCCTACTTAACACGCTCAACCAAAACATCTCCGTTGTCATTGTCAGTACGAAAGGACATTTCAAGAAGAAGTTGTATCATAAATATCTAGTTTGTGTCGCGTTCAAAAGGTCCTACTTCTTCTTAAGGCTTTCCTTCGTGTTATCGAACGCAACAGAAACATATTGGGATAGCTGGCACACCGAGGAAAATCGTTCTGGAGTCTCATGAAATTGCTCTGCCGACTATCGGAGCAGCTACATGCGTGGGTCGACCTCCTCGGCGGATGCGTGTCGGTTAAAAAATTTGAAAAAATAAAATCTCCAGCGTCGGTGCTATGTTCTTCCCTGTATCGTACGGCGCGTACGCGTCGTGTCTAGTCGTAAGATTTTTTCAGCATCCTACATAGAAATCGGTGCACATCCACGCTAAAATTCATTCGACAACATCGGTATGTGGCAGTGATGTAGCTTCTTCGTTCGAGAACGAAGACATTCGTCCGATTAGGACGATTCGGCAACGTCCGTCCGTGATTTCGACGATGCCTCGTTGCTGACTCGCGTGGCATCGTTGCACGGAACCTGATTCTCGATTTTATCGATACCCTCGAGTTTCGACTCGGACTTCATCGTAGCGTTCAAGCTTTTTAAGAAGTTCCCGAGGTGTTCAGCGGCTATGGGGTTGTTTGCCCACTCGTTCGAGGGGAATGCCGCTAGCAGCCTCTTCTGAAACATTTCAGAGGTCAACTGCTTCGCGTCAGACTGCTTGAAAGGCGTTTTCTTCTCTCCATCGTTCGTCGAGTCTTCGCTGACAGCGTTATCGGCCTTCGTCGAAGACTTTGTTCCGTCTGTCGTTTGGGACGGTGAAGGGAAACCTTGCTCCACCGTGGAACAGCTTTTCCCAGAAGGACTCTCTATGGTAACCGAGCTGGAATCCGGACTAGCTGGTGATTTGCTGCTGGACACTTCTGGCGCGATGCTTTTCGCGCTAGGTGCAGGCATCTCATTATCTATTCCGTTCGAAGCGGTGTTCGAGCTGTTTCCACGGCTAGCAGGTCTCTCGTTATTCGTATTCGCGTTGGTATCTCCCGGAGGTGGAGATGGCGAGGCTGTGGAGGATACTCTAGGGCTGGCTGCTTCTCTATGAGGCGTCTGACGAGAGTTTTCCGCCTCCTTCCTCGAGTCGTTACTCGTTTCCGAGTTAGACTCTCTGGCTACCTCCGTGGAAGATTTGTCCTCGCTGGTAACACTGCTTCGCGGTGAAAATCGATTGCTAGCTTCCGTTGTTGGCGTATATTTACCTTGGACGGATGGTTGTTGACCCGGTTCGGTAGAATCCAGAACCTCGTTCCCCTTGAACGCCGGAATCTTGCTTGGTTCGTTCAGCAGAGGTCTGTTCAGACAGACAGTCGATCTGTCGGTCGATTGCGGTTTAGCAATAGGAACAGCTAGAGGAGCAACCGATGATCTGGCTGGCTTCACTGGCGCACACTGTGCGGATAGATGAGTCTTTCCAGGCATAGAGTTTGTGGTTCTGTTATCAGACGTGTGAATAGTGGATGAGCTCGATTCAGTTGGTCGCGGTAATCTTAGTCTAGCGTCCATCTGAAACTGCTGAAGATTTGGCGCTTGGCTGAGGGCGTACAGACTCTGTAAGCTGGGAAAAACTGAGGATAGGTTCGTGTTGGATCGATTGGTGTTCAAGGGGCTGGAAAGTCCAGGCGCGTAGACTGGAGCTCTCGATGGAGTGGGAAGCGGACAATCGTTCACACGATGTGCCGCTGGAGTCAGAGAACCAGGAGGAGCTCTGTAGTATCTATGTCCACCCATCAACGTCACAACTTGTCCCTGGTCCGAAATGTTTCGAATATTATCCCTGACTGCAGGCTTTGATTTCAGTTTCGTCACGGGCTGCGGTATTCTGAGTGGATGTATGTCCACTTTCTTTCCTCCGCTGAGATCCAAGATTTCTCTTGATTCCTGATCCCTCTTCCGTTTGCCAACGATCGTTTGTCGAGGCTGACTTATCTCACGTTGTTCAGGTGGTTTCATTTGTCTAGGCTTGGGTGGTGCAGGCATTCTTATTTGCCCAGCCTTCAGCGCTTTCAACACTCTTGGATCGACGGATCTATCGTTCAGAGTGATGCTAGGATTCACTTTACCCAGAGCGTTTTTCCTATTATCTTTCGTATCGATGGATTCCGGGAACGCTCCGCTGCTTCCAGGAGATTTAGGTGCTGTTAGAGTTATGCTAAGACTCGCAGGGATATTCAAACCACAGCCATCCAGAATATTTCTGGTATCGTTCGACAGCACGGGACTTGAGGATGGTTTAGAGGTTTGCGTGGGTGTACGACTGGGTCCAGCTTCTCCAATCATGTTTGCTGGTCTCTTCGGCGGAATAACGTGTTCTGTGGCAGATTTTCGAGGTGATTTCACAGTGTTCTGTACGGTAGAAGGTGATTGAGGAGGAGGAGGAGTTGGAGAAGGCGCTGGAGTCTGTTTCTTCACGGTTGGAGGTTGAACCTGTTGCTGTCTCTTCCGCTTGATTTCGAAAATTGGTAGCCCAGGCGGGCATTTTCTTTTCACTGCTCCAGCTGGAACCACTGGAGGATCGTTGGAAAACGTGTACACGTCCACCTTCGCGGGGTTGCTGTTCGAGTTGACATTCACAGTCGCGTTAGAGCTCGTCGTGAAACTATACCCTCGCGTATCGACATCACTGCACTGTTTATTCGCATTCACTCGCATGGTATTCGCGATTCCGCTGATTCCTGTCACCCGTTTGTGACCCGTGATCGGAGAAGCAGCTGTTGCAGCGACTTCAACGTTGTTTTTCTTCTTAATCTCCTCCGGATTGCTCGCAGGGTCTGCGACGACGTTGTCCTGCTCCTTTTTGGACAAAACGTTGCATTTACTATTTTGTGCCTCGTTCGATTCGCTGCTAACGCTCGTCTCTTTGGCCTTGGACCCAATATCTGACGTTTTGTCTGGACCAGACTCTCTAGCAGTCAACTGGAAGCCTTGAAGAAATTGTTTTTTCTCCTGCTGTTCTAGAGGCTTCTTCAAAGTGGTCTTTAAAACATTGTTCGACGTTTTCTCTGGGGTAGGGCGTTCCACGAAAGTAACTCTGCGCCTTTGCTTCTCGTGTTTATCCGCCTGTTGTTTATCTCTGTCTCTTGCAATTTGTTGAATTACCAGGCTTCCAGAGGAGTCTTTCTCCGCCGGATTACAATGAAGAAGAACGTTGCTTATAATTTTAGGCTTATTTGGACTGGAACTCTTCGCAGGTGTACACTGTTTTAACGTGATTTTCACCCCGTTCGAATTCTGACCGCTGCCTATGCTAACAACGCTAAACTCAGGGTTGGATGGTTTCGTTTCGGAGCTCGTTACGCTCTGTTCTTTCATGTTCCAGCTTATGGATGGACTTCTCAGGACTTCGTACCTTCCATCCGAGTTCTTCATTATTTTGATAGGTGTTTTGATTAGCTTGGTCTCGGTACTCGACGTGGTCGTACTGGCTGACGTTGTTGTTGTCGCCGTCATGTTCGTCGATGTGACGGAAATCATCGTACTGGAGGTCGTCGACGTGACGGAAACCGCTGTGGCGGAGATCGTCGACGTGACTGAAATCGTCGTGTTGGTGGTCGTCGACGTAGCTACGGTGCTCGAAGGCTGGTCTACCTTCGAACTGACCTCCTTGTTCTCGACCACGGGCTGCTCAGACAGCGGTCGCGATTTTTCATTCGA
Source organism: Macropis europaea (assembly GCA_916610135.2). Taxonomy (NCBI): domain Eukaryota; kingdom Metazoa; phylum Arthropoda; class Insecta; order Hymenoptera; family Melittidae; genus Macropis; species Macropis europaea. The sequence continues at coordinate 28,298,417 of OU744344.1, forward strand.
AATTTCGCTCGGTTTCTCCAACGTGGCCTTTTCGTCCGGATTGCTAGGACGTTGAGCCTCCGTTCCGGTTTCCGCGTCGTTCTCAGGATTCTCAGTGTTGGTATCGTTTCGCGGCGCGTCGCCGTCCTCCACAGGAGGCAGACTGGCGCCTAAACCAGGTGTAGAAGGCCTGTCGTGAGGCGGAGCCTCCAATCTTTGCTCCTCCAAGGCTACTCGGTAAAAAAACCTCATTGGTGCGTTCTGAAAACACAATTTTCAACATTACACCCTCGTCCAGAGGCAACGCACGGGCTGCCAAAAAATTTGCAGACCGAGGCGTGTCAAGTTCAGGAACGCGCCTAGTAGCTTACGAATTTTTTAACACGCCGTAAAAGTGAGTTTATTTTAATCAGAGATTAGAATGTAAACTGGCATACCCTTTTCCACGCGTAAATATACGCGACGTCCATGAGGGTCCAGTGTTCAGGGAGAGGAGCACGCCTGTGGCAAATTTCGATTGTGTACCTCGTCATGTCCACGCTGTACTTCAGAGCTAAAAATTTCTTCAGATGCGCTATAGTGACCAGCGCAGGACATTGAAGGTACCGCCTATTGCTCGTTATATTCACGCTGTGGTTATTGTTGTTGTTGTTATTGTTGCTACTGTGGTTGTTGGATGCACTCGAGTTACTCGTCTCGTCGTTTGTGCTGAGTAAAATAGTCAGGGGGTCTGCTCCGGGTGGTAGGTACTCTAAACTCAAGCTGACAGCATCTTCTGGGGCAAAGATCAATCTGCCGCTCACGTCTTCTCCGCGTTGCTCCGGGGTCGCCAAGTCCGCTGAAAATCAAATTTCATACGTTCTGAATCACAAAAAATCTTGCACATACATCAGATCGACTTAGAACGATTTCAATTTCTGTAGAAGAATATTTCGATCGGCAAACGTCGGTGTTACCGTGTTCTGGATGCTTCTTGTAAAACTCCCTTCTCTTGCGCATCTCTTTGTGATACAATCCGGGGACCAGCTTGTAGACGATATCCTGCAACGCCTTGTCGGCTCTGAAAAGAAGAAAATCGTTCGTGAAGATCTCGTTCGGTCGCGGGAGCTCGAGAAGCTCGATGAATTTAATTAAAGACGGTCGAACTTACTTGATGTTCGGCTTCGCTTTGTTCAGAACATGGTTGCAGGAGGGACAATAGGCTTCGGTGTTGAGGTGCTTCAAAATACAGCTCCTGCAAACTGGACGTCGAAAAAGCAACGTATCATTATCCGTTTCGGAGAACATGAACCCGGGCTCGATTCAATTCACTTACACGAATGCAAACACTCGACGACGGTGGTCGCGTCTATAAGATAGCCTCTGCACAGCGGACAAATGAGATAGGGATTTACCTCGCGGAGGTAAGTCCTCTTACCCACGCCCGACATTTTTCTTATTCTGCGACCCAACTGTCCGCGATGCTGCCTGTAATGAGAAACACGGTACGGTGTAATCCGATGGAAAACCGCACTTTCAAAACACCCTAACCATCCACGCCATTTTCTGAATGAGACGATAGATTTCATGCGAGGGAACGTCACTCGAATCTTGAAATTTTTGGAGAATATGAGGTTTCAGATAAACGTTAAAGGATGGACAGAAACTTTTGTTTTACGGCAGGGCTGGTTTATCGAAATTGTGTTTGCGATCAACCCTTCAATGATGACTATAATTACTTTGTAGAGAATCTTAAACAATGGCATTTTAAGTAATTGATATTTATATATTAAATTGCAGTATGCGAACCAAAAAGGGGGGGCCAGAGTATACTGATCGATGCAAAATATTCCTGTCCCATTTCTTCTATATATCTTTGCTTAGAACAGAGCTATAGTCTGACCCAGTTATTGACTCAGCTAGGGTAGTATTATAGTACGTTATCATACGTTTCAAAATGTAACGAATCAATATTCTTCTGAACTTACGATGCCGTGCTAGGGTTGTAGCACCGTCAGTCATTCGAGGGTTAACAAAGAAAGTTCCGTGCAATTTCTGCAGGGGAAAACTAACAAGGTCCATACTGTTTCCTTAACTTTGACAATTATTCGAGAATGGACGGAGTGGTGGCGGGGGTAGAGGGGCGAATGCAATTCGCGAGTTTCGCAGATAGATCGCTCGGCAGAGGAAACGGTTATGCCGTGTGACGTTGTTTAGCCCACTTTCCCGAAGGTTTCTCAGGTAGCTAGAATATCCCGTTGCCTCGCGCTGTGCCCCCTCCCCATCGGGTTCGAACCACCCGGTAGGTATACGGGTGCGTTTTATCCTCGTTCTCTCCCCGCTCGGAATTGTCCTTTCCGTTTTTCCAGTCGCCTGACTGGCGGTCAAACCGCCCAACAGCAGCAGCCCTCGAACGAAACGAACGCGTGTGCACGTACCCGCCGCGTGTCGAATACCTGCTGGTATTGATCGAATATCGCGGTATTTCGCAGACGAGCGATAAGTCGATGGAACGTGCCGCGTTATCGTTGCCAAGAAATGATCTGCAGCGGTTCCGTAGATCGTTCGTTCGACGAATTCTGAGCATCGGCCTGACCACGGTCCGCTAAACCGCGCGGAGGAGCGGCTGTGAAATTACTCTCCATTCCTAAGGTGGCTCGTCATTGCCCGACCGCACGAGGAATCCGCGCGAGTTAACGTCGTCTCACGGTCGAACATGAGCATTCTCGGTCGAAAGGAATCGCGAACGCTCGTTTCCTCTTCTCTGACTCCGATCCTTGCTGAAATCGACACGGAGATCTCTCTCGTTGACTCGCTCGTGAGTTCGTTCGAACGGACAGTTTTGTGCGAGTGCAGCACGTGTCGCGAACGCGGGGACGCGGCGGAACGAAGGCCGGTTCGCAACGATCGGCCAGCGTCTTTCGTCCCTGGAATCGGGAAACGTGAATTTTTCTCGGAGGCCGTGCGATCGAGGGCAACGACGATCCCGCGACGCATTAACTCCAATTGCTCCGTTAGAAATTAGCCGGATTACACGAGTCGACGCGACTTAGGTACTACACGCCGTTCCGCGATCTCTAGTACACTTCGTCTATTTATATCGGGCCGCTCCGTAAGAAGCGAAATTCTCGAGTGCCGGAGGGCCGATTCGAATCGCTCTGGATCAACGACCAAACTTCCATGACCGTTCTAACTTTTCAATGGAGCAACCCCAAACGATTTTCAACCTTCAAGCTGGCTGTAACGTGTCTGCGAGTGCTCGGAACATTTATTTGTTCATTCACCGAATAGTCGAATGAAGATTATTCTTAGAATGATTTGTACGATCACATGAGTAATTATTTAATTGAGGATACTATGGGGAACTCTATTTTACCACTATGCTCAGGGATTTAACACTTTCTATAAAAATAGCCGGCATTCGTCAATTTTTAATAGTCAATAGTTATGACAGTCGATTCGCATGGGCGCAGTACTTTTTTCGTAGAGCAATATGAATCTTATGATTTGAAGATCGCAATATTTCGGAACGCGCAGATGCCAGGATTTGAATGCATCTAAAAAATCTGCCACAGAGAAATTACTGAAATTGAACTTTCGTATCGATCCGTGTCTCGAAAAAGAATCAATTCAGTCGTATTCGCCACAATTTCCAATCGAAGAACTGGCCCCGAACGGCCGATACTTCGAGCCTTCGCTACAGTACTGTTTTCTAGGTTGTCAGCAGAGTAAACTCACAACGAAATTAGAGGATTGTTCTTTCAGCGGAACATGCACGAACGTGTTGTCTCATTTTCTTCGGCGAAACTTTAGCCGCCTTATCGCGCGTTATGCGAGTTACAGATTAGACCCCCAGCTGTTCTGTGATCCCTCTGCCGCTGCCTGTACACGCTCGTACCCCAAGAAAAGGGAGTAGGGAGACGACGACCCTACCGGGCGGAAGACCGTGATTCGAAGTAACCTAGCGACCGTGTACAGAGATCGCAAAAGAAAGCGGTTCGATCCGGCCTTGCACGCTCCTCCAGCCACGGAAAAAAAGTCCTTTCGAGCAGGATGAAATGCAGGATTCCCCTAGGAACGTTCTACCCCAACGTCTCTTCGATCGAAAACGAGATCGGTCAACCGCATTCCTGCCGATTTTTTCGCGTTCCTCAGTGACGTGCCCCGAATCAGCGAATGGAAGAAAAAAATAGTTACGGTCTGAGGTCTTCGAACTTGGTTCGGCCGGTCGCGAGGAATTTCCCGCCTATTGTTTCGTGGGTATCGCGTTCGGTCTCGGTTTCAGGGCGATCCAGCTGATTAATCGCCGGAGACACGTTCTTTGGTTCGTCGTTAGCGCGAACAAAAGCGGAGCGACGAGTTTTTCAGCGGAAACCGTTCGATCCCGTACCGACACGTTGCTCCGATTTCCTAGCGACACTCGCGAATTCGCTGGGTCCGTTCGGAGTTCGCTGTTGATTTCCCGCTCGTTTGTTTATCCCGTTGTCCGAGTTGCCAACGCGTACCGAGAGCGATTCCGTCGAGGACGAGCCAGCGCGAATATGAGAAAACACATGAATACACGAGAGCGAGGCACGAGCTGAGGGGGAAGGGAGGAAGAGAGAGGGAGAGAGAACGTGCGCGAGAGGATAGAGAACGAGGAGAGGGGAAGAAGAGTAATAACGAGAAGGAGAGAAAGAGAGTGAGACAGAGAGAGGGGGAGAGAAAAGATGGAGGAAACCGCCCTCTCCGTCTCTCTCCGACCGACGTGCATCTCTCTCTTTCTTTCGCCGTGTTGTTTCTCAGCATTCAACCGGCGAGTAGGTCCCCGTACGCGCACACAAGCGTACATGCTGGAAAGCGGTATACTATATCGTGATGGTGCGTGTGTGTGTACTTACGTGCGAGCATGCGAGCTATACACACGCGAGGATGATCGGAGCGAGCAATGCTATTCTCTATGGTGGTGTAGCATGCTGGTCCCGTGGACGAGGCCGTTTGTTGGTTCTCGATCGAGAACCGCGGAGAAGACGCGAGGTCGTTGGAGTGTTCAGGCTCCGAGCAGACAGGGATCTTCTCCGTGTTAGGATAGCGAGGTGGTGCGGGGTGTCCAGGCGACGACGTATCGCCCGATCCGTACGCAATCTCGCACCCGACACGCCAGTTTCCCTGGCATTCGAGCCGCCACCGAATTCACTTTCACCGTTGACGGTTCGGGTTCGTGGAAAAAACGAAACGAGTCTCGAAGCACACGACGATGCCAGGAGCACTACGACGAGCCGTACGAAGGCGCCGCGGAACACGTCGCGGCGTTCTTTCGAACTAAACCGCGGAAATGAACTGCATCGAACGAAGACAGCGACACACAGACAACGGCCGAACGGCACGGCGTCTCACGCCAAACTAAACCGAAACCCCGACTGGGATATGCCCTTTCCCCTCCCGCCGCCCCTCCCCCCTCTCTGCCCTTTCCCGCGCACCCCTTTCATCTCATCCCCTCCACCGTCTTTCTCTACAGCCTCTACACGCTACGCCTGCCGTCCTTTCGTTTCACCACTCTCTCTCGCTCTCTTTCCTTCCTCTCCACCCCTTGAGTCCCGTACGATCCCTCCCTTTGTCTCTCTCCCTCGTTCCTGCTCCATCCTGCCCCCTCGAGCATCGTACCTACCGCTCTGTGCTCGCCTGCCTAGCCTGCCTCGCTTGCCTGCCTGCCTGGCCTGCCTGGCCTGCTCGACTCGCCTGTGCCAGTCGTTTTTTTCTCCACTCCTCTAAACGCGACACCCCTCTTCTCTCTCTCTCTCTCTCTCTCTTTCTCTTCCTCTACATCGTGTACCACATACACAAACACACTATCACCCGAGCCACACACAACTACTCCCCCTTCACCCCATCGACGATCAGCCGCGTTACCAGCCGGGTTTAGAGCTCCCCTCTATACGCGCGCCGATACCTCACCCTTCCTGGCTCACCCCTCTTTCTTCCTCTCGTTTCTCCGTTCGTGCCTCCTATTCCCTTTCGTTTCGTTCGTGGATGCAGAAACGACCCCCTGGCTCGATCCTTCGCCTCCTTCTCCTTTGATCATTCGCCTCTCTCACACTCCGATTCCCTCTCGCTCTCTCTCTCTCTCTTTCTCTCCCTGTGCATCGTAACCTCCAATTACAGCTCGTCGTGAACGGAAATCGCCACTCGAGGACGCGGCTAGATGGATTTCCGCGTGTGTTCGAACCACGCCGCCTGATAAACCCGTTTGCGATGGAAAACCTGTGTCCCTCTGTGCTCGAGTCGACGCATGGACGGAGGATAAAACCAGCTGGATTACGAGGAAGCCAAGGAAGACTTTTATTGCGGATGCTAATATCACGTGCGATACGAGTCACGATGCTGCGGTTTTTCGTGTTGAATTATCCTGCTTCTAGTCCTTTCAGCCTGTACCCCTGGATTTTACGTTGAGACGCTATTCTGGGTATAATGCGTACCATAGTTTGACTTTTTAAGCGAGTTCTCAGAAAACTGGGACAGAATGGATGAAATCTTCATTATTCTCGTCGAATGGAATCTATAGGATCGCAAATATAAGCCGAAGAAATTTGTCAGACACATCTACGCTTTCCCAGTCCATGCCGATGACTTTCACATCTTTTCCTCCTATGCGATAGGATTTCATTGCGAGACGTCCTTTTACGATTCGGCCACAGGTCTTTTAACGTCCCTTTGGAAAGATCTTCCGTAGCTGTACCCGTATTCACGTCGTTAATGGAAAAACAAACCAAAAAAGCCCTAAAAGCCCGTGTTTACAAGCTCGGGGATACAGTGTATGCGCATTTAATGGGCGTGGCGATCGTGTGGAAATTTTTCCTGCACCCTGATACCTGCCTTTGTCCCGGAAGCCCCCCGGCCCCCGATGCACTAATTGATACCGACACCCAGGCTTCGGCCCGAGTTAGTCATCGACTGACTGCGAATGCCATTCGATTTCGTGACAAAGATCCGGAAGAGGTAATTAAGTAGACCCGCATTCAGCCCTCGATACTTGCAGGCTAAGGACAACGGGTCTGAAAAACAATGGCTGTAGAAATTGCTCCAACTAGACGGTACTGGAAAAATCGTTTTACGATTCAGCTGCATGCATAGTAATCTGCAGGCTAATAACATTCATTGTGTCGATTTACTCTGAATAGGCGTTTGAAAAACAGGTACATGAAATCGAGATACAATTTTGTTTTCTATGTTGTTCACGATGGTAATCTGGATCGTTGTGAAACGCGATGGGGTTTGTGCTTTGCGCCTCCGCCATTTTGGTTCCTACCGAAAAACAGCGCACGTATGTCGGCCCTCCGAAGCCTGACGATGTTACGCAACGCGTCATTGTAAGTCTCTCATACCCGAGGCTACTTACAATTCCAAAATTCCTTCAAACGAGAGGTCTCTATGCATTCATGTCTCGTATCTTCCGACTTTAGTACTCGAAAGAATTCTCCTGTCGTTGCATCGCGTGGTTTTCAACAGTCGTGGTACCAATACGTTCAATTCATCGGAGAACGGACATGAAATTTCACTCTTAGAAGACTACGATCAAAAGATTGGGACTCGACATCGGTCGAGGAATCTGTCGCTAGTTTCTTTGATACAGCGATTTTCGTCGAGGGATCGCGTTTTTTGCACCGAATGACGCAGTATATGTTGATGCAAGACACGCGTGAATGCTGAAAACACGAATCGTCGTGGATCGGATGGAAATGCATCGATGGGCGAATTGCATTCGCGTTTGCGTACCTAAGTGTCCGAATGCGAGGCTTCGTGTGCAAGTACAGCGTACAGATCTCCGTGACGTGCACCCGCTCGCTATTTGCGCGTACGGCGCGCTTGCGCTGTTGAATAATCTTTCAATCCAGCGACGCTTTCGTCTCGCCAGGGACACGTAATCTCGACAATCTTGAAGGTTATTATTAGAAATCTGGCGAGATTGGTGCTGGTCGTGCGTGAAACGACGCTCAAAAACCGCGCGAACTCGTTGAACAAAAAGCGTGTAAGAGTCACCTGGTACAAGGTAAAAGCGTTGTCCGGGAGAATTGCTGGCGACAATTGAGGATAAAGTTGATCGACGAGAGATCGGAAAGCCCGATGAAAGATGCGTCTTGAGGGTTGGTTCGAGGCCGAAGGTTCCATCGGGGAATTTGGGAGAATAAGACGCTGAGGACCAAAATGGCGGTGCCTTACAGCAGTATGATATTCGATGAAACAGAAACCAGTCGATTTCTACGAAAGAATCCGCTAGGAAACACGATCGCTCGGTACGCCACGACGAATCGTCTTTGTTTCGCTTTGAATGCGACTCGACAATATGCATAATTAATTTGTACCGTGCGGCATAATGCGTTGGCATTCATGCGTGCTCGATCACGTGGCACGATACGATACCACCGTATACAGATCTGAAAAATCTGAGCAAACGGTGCTTTCGTGGCGTCGAATCAGCCACGGGTTTGTGCGTAGCGAATTTCGGGCAACATGACGGCGAAAACGCGGCCGATCATGAGGACGCATTAATTACGGGCGTTTTTAATTACACCAGTCAGCTATGAGCCGACTAACAGTGTACTCCCACCACACCGATCGACCTTCCAATCCTGACACTCCCTGGGTGTACTTTAAGAACTGCTCCCCCTTCTACCTCTCCCTAAACACTTGGTGGACGCCGACAAAAATATTCGCATGGTGCGTTTCCTTCCCCTCCGACCCTGCGATCTCCCTCCTGGCATGCACGGTTAGGGTACACCGAGATATCCCGAGGCTTTCTCTGGAAGGATCCCTTGGAGGGCTATCCCCACCAGGAGGGATCGGACGGATGGTCGTTTGGGTCGTGGAACGCGGCTCGAATCACGAGCGAATGAGACGCCGCTAGATGGGATCCTCCGCTCTATCTCTACCCTTGCTCCTTTCTCTCTGGCCTTCTCGTTCTTTGTTCACCGTTCTGCGAATCCTTCCCTCTTCTTCTTCGTCGTCCGCAGAACCTGTAGGTGATACGTGGGCGGCCCGATCGGAGCCTTCGCTCCTCGGATGTATACATTGCTGTTCGTGCAGGATCTCCAGTGAGCCTGCGCCGCGTTATCGGTCGATAGACGCTTTTGGGAAACCTTCCACGTGTTTCGTGGAGCCGCGTAAGGCCTTCCGAAGCTTCTGCACCTATTTGCGTGCGTCCATCGAACGCCAGGCCGGTCGAATCCGCCTGCTGCTTCTCCTCGTACGAAACATCGACCCGACCACCCTGGGCCAATTTTTCCTTTCGAATCGGTTCGGCATCTCGAATGCAGGTGTTCGAGATGCTACAGGTATCGCAACGATCGATCAGAATCAAAAACGCTCCATACGCTTGGACAGGGGTCGGGACGCTTCATCGATCGCGGTGAATATTAATGTTCGATCGTTTCCATGCTGGATCCGCGATCGCGGCGGCCTCATCAGCGACATCCTACGATCGCCTACGTGCAATCCTGCCGCAGACGTTTCGATAAACGGCCTACAAAGCCGTCGGAGGGGACGGGCCGATGCTTACATTCCCTGGAGCCCCTCCTGACATCGCCTGTACGTGGGTACATTATTCATTCTCTACTACATTCGGCAGCAGGAGGGTGCGGACGAGTGTGTGCGTATCCCTCGTCGTCGATCACGCGACATGCACTTGCGTCCCCCCTCCTTCTCACTCTCTCACCGCGTGTCTGTGTGCATGTGTTCGTTCGCATCTCTTCTCTCTTTTTCGATGCGTCTCTCCTTCTCTGTCCCCCTCCCTGTCTCTGTCCTCGTCTACCCTTCCAACCCTGCGTCCGTCCTTCTCCCACTCCGTTCATTCACCACTCCACGTCCCCGTTTCCTTTTACTCCCTTTTTCTCTGCTTATCTATCTTCCCCTTCGGCTCTACCCCCACCGCTGTCGCAACTAATTTCCGAATAAACGTGAAATTTAGAAAATGCTCCGAATTGCTAAGTCGTTAGACAAAACGTAATGGAAAGATAGATTTGTCTTTGGTTTGACAAAGTACATAGTACGATCGTGAAATATGAGAGTTCTTTAATTAACCCATACCATTTCGACGACCAATAAGCTTCGATATTTTTTTATATTTCCAAGTCGTCAAACAAGATCCCACGGATAACGATCCAACATGTTTCCACGAGTGCCGCGTTCTTTGTGTCCCGCCTTAGCCCACAAAGACTATTCGGAGCATTCGGAGCATCGACGAAATTTTCATACCGGCTCACCGTCAGATGTTCATAATTCTCTCATCATCCTAACGTCCATATAAGAAATTACGCTCGTGTACGTGTCGGCTCTGTGTTCGGTACAATTATTAAAGTGGTGGCGGGGGTATAACGTAAAAGATCCTCCCCTTATTTTTTCTCTGTCGCTCCTGGCATTCCTCGCGCCTTTCCATCTTCATCCCTTTCCTTTCTCTCTCTCTCTCTCACACGCACACGCTCTGTACCCTGTACATCGGAGCCTGTGTGCGTGTGGCGTAAACAGTGGCCGGTGAAAGGATCGGTTGGATGGAGGGCGACAAGGGCAGGCCGTGATGGGACGGGAGGTTGTGGAGGGATCGAAGGGGTGGCGGCATTAGTGCGTACCAACGGGGCGCGAGAAGAAAAGAGGGAGACCGAAATTGGAAGAGAAGCAAAAGAGAAAGAAAGACGGAGCGTAATCGTTAGAGTGAGAGAGTGAGAGAGATAGGGGAACCCTCGACGAGGCAGACGTTTACACACGATGCGTTGGTTTGAAGAGATGATCATGGTTGCTGAACGAGGCTCGAACCTTCTTCGAAACGAACCTTTCGCATCGTGTGCAAACGGCTCGCTCTAGGCCAGCTCACCCCTCTTCACTTCCGACGATCTCCACGCACTTCCCTGGGGGAGGTTGTAGCCAATCAGCGGGCGAGTTTCCGTGGCCCACGGCCGCAGGCTGACTCCCGTACCTAATGTAGGTTGTCGAAGGTAGGCATCCTCCGTACCCTCCTCGCCTTTTCACCTTCGTACCCTGCCTCCTACTACCCGTTGCGAAGGTAACGAAGGTCATCCGCGGGGCCCACCGCTCGATTCCTCTTCGTGAATCGAGCTGGGAGATAAATCGACTCTGGCTCCAGGGAGTCATCGTACCCGGGGTCGTCGGAACCCTTTCTGAATTTCACTTCCGCCATCATGCGGTCACTGCAGCCGCGGATTTCGATGAATCGCTGTCGATTTTGCGTTCGTTTCGTTTTAGCCATTATCAACGTTCGATCTGCTCTGTACGATTGTCTTCCGATCGGTACGTATCGTAATTTCATACGTTACATTGCATGAAACGCTGAGGCTCTTGGCGGTCAACGTGGATCACTGAATGCAACAGCGAAAATGAAAAGATATTCTTGCATAGCAAGATTCGTTTTTTCCGAAATGCTATGTTATCTACTCATTTGCAGAGCAGGATTACGGGCGAAGCGAACGTGGCCTTTGCCTCAAGTTCAAAGTACGAGGGGGCGCGAAAATCTCAAATTCTCATTCTCGAATTACAAAAATCCGCGATTGACTTAGCTTTAAAATATGAAGATGACTTAAACCCTGTTGAAATTTTGGAAGAAATAGCGAGTCTCAAGATGCATACTATGTCAATATTGCCAAATGATACTACAGCTTCTAGTGAGGTTCTTTTGAAAATACTTTATGAATATGGTTTAGTAGAGTCCTATCGAAATTTGGAGGTGACATTAAGATTGTTTCTAACAATTCCTGTCTCTGTTGCATCTGGAGAAAGGAGTTTCAGCAAACTTAAGATCATCAAAAATTATTTACGTTCAACATTGGGACAAGAAAACCTAACAAATATGTCAATAATATCAAATGCACAAGCTTCGTCTAAAACTATCAATTACAATACAGTAATTGATGAATTTGCTTCACTTAAAGCAAGAAAAGTGCAATTTTAAATATTGGACATATTAGAATTTAAAATTAGGATATCAATGTTGTTTTTTTAAGTTTAATAAATGTAATATTATCCTTTTTATATTGTTTTATTTGCTTAGTTATAAGAAAATCATTTACCAAATGGGGGTGCAAATTTGGGCTATTGCCTCAGGTGTTCAAGGTCCTAGATCCGACTCTGCCCATTCATCATTTTCTTTCGCATTCGTGGACTGACTTTGGGCTGTGGAAGCTTTTATATCGATTCTCTGGTCTTCTTTGCACGTTAGATCGCGGGATTCGAGAACTGCACGGTCTCACCGAGTCGGATCGTAAAAATGGCGTGCAAACGGTGCAGTGATTGAATTAACGCGTACGCGTCCTGAAGAATTCAATGGTTCGATGCTAAGCATTTTCACGATTTTTAAATAACACGAATGAACATACCAGTCGAACAAGCTCATTCAAACTTCCTTCGGTCTTAATGAACGAATTACGTGGATGATAACGAGGTGCAGACAAGGGTGAGCGGATGTACGTAATGAAATACACAGTTGTTTATGGTTATACATATTACGATTTATTGATGATCATACATTGGATGCAACACGAGTTTCCAAAACAATTTTAACAAAATACTGGAGCGAACGCGCTGACTAATTAGCGATAACAAACATTGTCGATTACCAATCCGCCGACAAGACGCAGCAGGATGATTTTCGAACGGGGAGAGGTTTGTGCTCCGGATAATTGGATACTTGAACGATCAATGATACCAGGAGTACAGTGATATAATGCGCGTTTGCAGACCGAACCATCTCTCGTGGCTCGGTCTGCGATAATCTTTGATTCCCCTTTCCGTGGATTTTTATTTGAAAGGCGAATCGGCAATTTTAGGACCGTTCGGCCAACCAAAAGTTGAGAACGAAGAACAGAAACGGAGAGGGTTGGAACACTTAAATAACTGTATTCTTAGTGATTATTGACGTTCTTATTTCGATTATAATTCACAGCTTGTTTATCGTGGAAATACTGTATTCCGTTACATACGCAGTAATCATGGCGACAATAATAATATCGATAGTAACTGTAATAATTAGTTCGCGTTTCACGGCGAAACGGTTCGATCGCGTCGACGCTCTCGAAGTATAATCGATCACTCTTATCTAAATACGTTCCTAAACTTTTCAAAAACAAAAAAGAACGAACCAACCGCTTACGTTGGCAGATCGATCGAAAGCAACAGGCTTTTTCTGTCTCTTTGTATAATTTCAATAACTTTTTAAAAGCTAGAACAATCGCGTACATCTCGAATCGGTCGAGCACGCGACACCAACGATCGCTATCGATCCATCGTTTTTTGGCATGCTGCGGGTTCACGATACGTCGGCTTCTCGGGCACGATGGTCTGAAGAAGTGTCAGCGAGATATCGAAAATCGGGCGCGTAATTTCGAGATGAACGATTTTCCTTCGTGCTTCGTGTTCGAAGGAAATGTTACGACGTTAGCAATCACGACACAACGTACGAAACAACATGAAGATTCAAAGAATTCTTGTTCCCTTGATCGTGACACGGGTACTCCGTGTACCTGCGCGTTCAAGTCTTTTCGAATCGCAGCTCTGGAAGCGATTTGCGAGAACGTTCGTTCACGAACGAACGTGATACATCGTCGATGCGTTGATAAAAAAGTGCCAGAACGTTGCTCGAAACAACGAAACGCTCTTTCGAATGGAACTTACGTGGAATCACGTGGCAGCTGCCTGTTCATGGGCAAAAATCCGATATCAAAGGGTCGAGTGACCGTCGCGCAGTCTTCGTCGCTGCGTTTATCGTCTCGCAGAACCACCAGCTCGAACGAACGTCGTCTCGCTAATTTGTTCGCTACGTGAGTTTTCAATAACCGGCGCGGCGGATCAATGGATAAACTGTGATCGATCGTGACGATGGAACGCGACGCGTTGTCCTCGTGCCGCGGTTCCGTTTAAAAAAGGTCGTAGAAAAATAACATATGAAAATCTGGGTCCCTTTTGTTTAATTAACCTTGAATTGCAACGAGCAGTGGCCCCGTGCAGCACTCGTTCTCGTAAACTGGCAGTTCTTTTGATTTGTTCGGTTCATCGAAATCACGTGGTTTCCCCGCTTCAGCTTCTCGTCGACGTCGGGCAACCACGGAAGCTAATTGACGCAAATTTTTGTTTTGTCGCGAGTTACCGAGACGTTTCTCGCGGTTCCTTCCGCAAACGTAATTGGACACGATAATCGCGCAAACTGTCAGATCTTCCCGTAAGCAATGTCGTTGACAAACAAGTAAATGATATAATACTAATCGATTGCAATGGACTTAGAATGAATTGTTTCAGAGCGATAGAAATTTAATGTTCAACGTATCGATGATGAAACATGAGCGTAACAGCTGAATTATTTACCTGAAGTCACATTTGCAAACGACGTTACTCGTGGGATGACCCGATACATGCAATTATTAATTGATGCGCTGCGTTCCTGCCTCGATATCATTACATAATGCATGAACATTTTGCGAAGTTCTCATCCGTTCTCTTTCGTCGTTGACACGTTCGTGACGTAACATTCGTTCAGTTCGAAGTGTACTTTCGATCGATCGAATCGATCAGTCCGTGGCGTACGTCTGAAACTATATTTTTGCATACCCACCTTGATTATCATATTCCCCCGTTCGCCCGATGGACGCGTGCATCGTTCACATCAATTATTCTGATCGCTCGAGTAGGAATCTGGTGAACGTCTTTGGGTTTCCTTTGAATCGACTTCATCTTTATTGCTGTCGTTGCATGAACGGGAGCAATTCGGCGACCGTACAAATTCCGTTACATCACTGAAAATCGTCGAGTATCACGCATAACGAGCTACCAACGCACTCCGATTGACTCTCTTACTCCAATTGTTCCCGACGCGCTTGATCGTATCGATTTCAGACGATAACATATTATTCGCGAATCAATAACAGCGATACAGGCTTACACATTTTTTTAGAAAATAAAAATTTCTTGCTCTGCTCTGCAGACATCCGAATCAATGATTTATGAGCTACAAAAGATGATTTTTGCTTCACACTCTACCGACGTCATCTACAATTCCTCACACCGGGCTGTCTGCAAACGCATTCATCCAATTTCGCATACTTTTTCGCAGTCACGACTAGCATCTAAACCTTTACCACGAACCGGCGTTACACCGCGATAAATCGGCTATAATATACATATATATATATATATATATATATATATATATATATATATTATATTGTAATAGACGATAATAAAATTGCACTAATACATTGCACACGTTCTCCGACGTTCTTTGGCATCTCTATGAAGTACATATTCCTCTAAGTTTCTAAGGATAGACAACACGTGGGGACGAGAATGATTATCCTTCATCCAGCCACCGTTATTCCTAACCATTCGCCCGCTACCCTCTCTACAAAACCCTAACCGTACGTTATACGATTCTAATTCGTCTCTGTCAGGCTGTATTGCCAATGGAACTGTATTTCCGGCTGTTCCTTGAAAATTCGTCAGTTCGAGACCTGAGTACGATCTGCGTTTAATAGTTTAATCATGGACACACATACATGCATTACAAACATACTTGGTACATCTAGGTAACAACGGATTGGATCATCGATCGTACGGCGAAGACACGCGACAACCCGAAACTATCGTGCGGACATTCAAACATGGCCGTTCAAGATCGTATCTCCTTTTCTCTATTAACACATTTTTCAATTTTCATTCCAACAATAAATCTCGTTCGCTCGAAGCGTGAGAAGAGGAGAAGTTTCAGCGCAGTCGCGGAGGTGATCTTGGGCGGTCTAGTTTAAGTGCCTTGAAGACAACCGAGCAATGTTCGCGTAAACGATAAATTCATTCGAACGATCGGAAAGAATTATTTTCGAAATGATACAGGCCGGGTTTCTGTACTTTTCTATGTAGGTTCGTTTCATTTACTCTTACCGTATTAAATGTCGCAATCTTTCTTTCACTTTCACTCGGCAAGTCGGCGTTCTAGTTCGGACTACCGGGTGTACCGTGTATCTTCATACCTACGCGAAACCCGTCACGGAACGTTTCTAGGAAGCGGGAGGAGGATATATGGTAACGTACAGCCTTTGGGTTGGTCACATAGGAATCTCGTTTCCGTAGGAGCATTCTTAAATGTAGTAGCAGTAGCAGGAAGTAATATATGAAAGAAAGAGGAAAACAGGGCGTCCGTTTTGGTCGAAGGAAGCCGCTTACGGTGGCTGCTGCGAGACGGAGCTGAAGTAACTGGCTCTCTGATTCCTGTACTGAGAGGCGACGACCGCCTGAGGATTGGGTATGTGCCTGATGCCCAAGTTCGGTTTTATCTTCATCCCGAAACCGGATATTCTCTGATGAGGCTGCGGTATCCGAAGAGCCACTTTGCTGGCGATGTTGGTTGAACCGAGCATCAGAGGATCGACGGAGTTCTTGTCACCGATGCATCCGCTCAACAAGGACACAGCCGCGTCGGACAGTGTGACCAAATTCGATTCCTGACCTCGCTGTTGATCCGAGTCCTTCGTTTTCCCTCGTAGCAGACCCGACGCAATCCCTGTACGCGGTGATCTCGAGTTTAACAAGGTCGTGGAACACGATGAGGAAGAGGACGACGAGGATGACGAGGGGGGTGAAGAAGACGAGGACGAAGAGGACGATGAAAAATTGCTGGTCGACAAATTGGCTGACAGATCTAGGGCGTTGTTGTGCACGGTTCCACCGCTGCTGAGGTCCAACGGGGTCTCGTATTTGGAGTTGTTCGGTTCCAAAATGGCGCTTGACGCGGCGAAGCCCGAAGGCTTGGCCACTCTCAGAGGCGCCAACGGTGGCGGACCTTTCTTTTTTGGAACGGTGTTGACTGTGTTCACGGGCAGAGGATTGTCCTCCTTCGTCTTCGACATTATGCTCTTCAACGCGTCGCGCATCTGTTTCTCGGCTAACAAGCTCCTCACTCGATTCGCCTTGCTCTCTCGAAGCTGTTTCTCGAGTTTCTCACGATCCAGGTTGTCGATCTTCTCGCCGTTGGTTTGAACCCGTGGCTTCGTCTTCTCGCTGGCTTCGTTCACTGCGACCAGGCCCAATCTTCGAAGGATCTCTTCATCCTTCTTTGGACGTTCCGCTTTCGCTGGATCGATCGTCTCGACAATCTGCGGCTCAGCTTCTTCCTTCGGCTTGATCGAAGGTCTGCAATTCGAAGGCCCGCTTCTCTGATCCACCCTGTCTGCTGCCGCGGAAGCATCTTCAGCGGGAGTGCTTATGTTTTGTGCGATTCTTACCACCTCGTCGGGTATACTGTCTATGATTTCTTCTATGGTCTCCTCGGTTTCTCCGATGTTCTCCTTGGTACCATTGTCCTCTCGAACCAGAGAGCTCGTCGATCGCTGACCAATAGCCGTGGCTTTGATTTTCTCTCTTCTGACAGCCCTCATCTGCAGCAATTTCTCTTTAGCCTGGCCGCTTCCGGTGCTCGACGTGATCCTAGGCGGGCAGGGAGTCAGTCGAACCTTCAGCTTCAGCAAGTCCTCCCGCGGTGTGGTCGTGATCTCGGCGATCACTCGCTTGTTCCGTCGTTTCCTTCGCTTCCGGTGCTCCAGTCTGGTCAACTCTTTGGTCTTCGAGCTCTCCGAGGGCGCGTGGGTGGTTTGCAGCGGTACCAGATCGGGCGTTCTCATGACGGGCGTCACCTCGCATCGGGGTTTCTTCGTCTTCGGCTCCTTGTCGCGTTCCAGACTCATCTCCAGAGATCGCGGCGGCTCGACGGTACTTTCTAAAATCCTACGAGCCTCGACTTCGCATTCTTGGGCGGGCTTGGGGCTCGGCGGCGGCGTCGGCGGCCTTTGAATATTTTCCATGGTCCCGGGATCCTTCGTCGTCTCGTCGTTGTACGGACTCACTTTCGATACGGACTCCGCGTCCTCCTTCCGTACCACGCGATAAAACAGCTTCATCGGTGTCTCCTGCAACGGGAAAATTACCGCTTCCCCTATTGAATCTGCTAGGCCTTTCGGGTATTCCCCGTTCGCTACAAAGCGCTTGCTTTCTTAAGAAATTGCCCTCCGGTTTGTGCCCTTAACGCGTTCACTGCCCTAAGGGTGACTAGCGTTCCACATTATAGTTAATCAAATGACTATCAATTTTTATAAAATTCAGAGATATACTGAAATTCCAAGGATAACGTGAGATAAGGTCTGTACGATGGAATAATTAAATATTTCGGCTCATAGTGTTCTATATTATAGGAACGAGGCCAAATATGGAATAGGACACCTAATATGGAACAGTGCCATTTTTAAACATCTGACAAATGAATATCTGTCAAACGGCTATAGGTTCTCATTCACTCACTTTGGCACCGCAGACTTTGTGATTCGTCAGTGGAGCGAACGTTAGTGACGTGCAGGATCATTTTGTTTTGCTACTGTTCGAAAACTTTTGACGATGCGTAAATTTGATGTGTTTTTCGTATTTGTTATTATTTTACCATGCTTATTGTTTTTTTTGTTGTTGACATACCTGCCTGTGATATGCATAAGTATTTGTGAGCTATTAAAGATAAAACTATTTTTTGTTTGTTTTCCATGAAAGTATTATACCTAATGTCAGTTTTCCATATTTCGATACCTATTCCACATTAGGTACAATTTATGTTTTTTTAATGTTAGTTCAATATTGAAAATTGTTCATAACGTTAGAAATATAAGACTGCTCTTAAATTGAGCGTAAATATATGAATAAAACATTTTTAATTTGTTACGATTGATTTTGCAAGAATGACATTCGAAAAACAAAATGGTATTCCATGTTTGGTTACTTTCCTATAACAATAGCGAATTTTTGTGTAGCATGCCACGTACGATATTTTCTGCTACGGCAGTCAACGCGTTAACATTTTGCACTGGCTCGAATGAAGCTACCATTTTAACGGAGGCAATCATACGAAAACTCTAAATTCCAAAGTCACATTATTAGTCAGCAAGTACTGAAGCAGTGAAGGGAGGACCAACACAAAAGACCCGCCCAATTTGTTTTATTTCGTGTACGACTACGAAGAGGTCTCCGAATTCAAAACAAGACCCAATGACAAAAACTGTCGATGCAAACGAAACAGAGACAAGTTACAAGCTAAAAAGGGCGAAGAAACTCACTCTCTTCCAGCCGAATATGCAGGCCAAATCCAGCAGAGTCCACGATTGGTCCAGGATGGTCAGTTCTGCGGTGCCTCGTCGCTGTTCGTTGGTCTTCTCGCACAGCATCTCTATTGTGTTCAAGGTCTTCTGAAAATTCGCTTCCTCCCAGCCCCTCTTCAGCATCAACAGTCGCACGAGGTGTCGAACCGTCACCCCTGCCGGACATTTCAAATATCGCGTGCTTCTGACTTGTATCGTGTCCTCCTGTTTGGTTTGCTCTGGGTTCGCTCGATGTCGTGATCCAGCACGGTTCTCCGGTCGGTCATGCGTCTCTTCTTCCGGTTCGTAGAGTTCGCACAGGCTTAGACTAACGAAGTCGTCCAAGGTCAAGTCCAGACCACCCAAGGGTGGCGCCACAGGCGGACACTGTGGATTAACCAGACGGAAGTGACGCCTTCGCTCGAGCTCCGACCGGAAGAGACCCGGCACCAACAGGTACACCAATCTTTGCAACGTTACATCCGGCAGAAGAGGCGGAGACGTTGCCACATTGCACACAGGACATGCTCGAGCTCCACTGCTCAGCCTTCTCACTATGCAACCTCTGCAAACTGAGGGTCATCAACCTGTATTTTACTCTTGTCCTACAGTTTTCTATCAGAATAATTAATCGAGAATTCATGATGGAAGTACGGTCTACTGAGCAAGAACGTCACAAACGAATTCGTACGGTAAGCATAAAAACTTGACACGATTCTAATTGCAAGTGTTTTCGAGTTTTGATGTAAACGCGATCCTGCTCGGTGGACTGTACCCGGAGTTTTTCGAAATTTCGATCGGGAGGAATGAAGCACGGAGAGCGAAGCGGTTAGTCACCCTCTTCGAATTCAGCCACCCCCTAACAGGGGTGGATAAACGTATGGAGCGCCACACGCACGCGAAGTAGATACGGTCGTTTGAAGCACGGCATAGCGCGCGTTGTTTCGCATTGCCAGCGACCGATACCGTGCAACTTTTTCGGTTCGCATATTTTTCCATCGCGAATGAAAGTTAACGAATTGACGACACGCGTGACTGAAAGTGATTTCAGAGCTGTAGCACGTGTTATTCTCAAGGCTTTCAGAAACCGATACATCAGAATGATACATGTCAGAGGTTCGAAAGAGAGTTGTGTTCATTAAATGATTCTTTGATCGGTTGATTGAATTTTGAATTTTAAAATTCTACGTAAATTTCTATATTACAGAAAGTTTGTGAAACGACAATTGTATTTTTTAATACGAAAAATATGTACTGTATTGAACATTAAATCCTTGGCAATCACCGGATTCGAACTCGTTATCAGACCTTGGATCCTGATGAGGCTAACAGCACCGCTGACTAATGAACACGGCTTACAGCTAGAGTCCTCCGACAGGAACGACTCCATGCTGCGTATACTCTGCTGATAACTTTTGGTTCGACGAAAGCTAATCCAAGCCACGTGTTGAGAAATCACCGGTTCGTCGATTCTAAACCACGTCGGACGATGACACGTGGTCTTTCAATTATACTGCATAGCACACGCGATACAACTACTGCAGCTCCTGCTTCGAAAGAATTTTTACATACGCGAACATTCCTTCCGATCGTACACGAAGAAAAGTTTCGATTGTTGGAAGGTATACTAACAAGAATGCAGGCATTCCACGAGGGTCGTGGCGTCTACGAGGTATCCTCTGCACAGAGGACAGACGATATGTTCGTTCAAGTTATTAACCATCGGTTTCTCCCTCTCCTGAGCCTCCATGTCGCGTAAACAGCGGTGTTTACTTCTGAAACAGCTGTGCCATCCGATTGTTAATCCTCGACGCCAGACACCAGGGGCTGGCGATTAAGATGCAATTTAATTACTGCACAACACAATCGCGCGATTGAAAGTCGCCTCCACCATTTTCAACAATTTCTACCGAATTAATATGCGTGCAATAGCGATTCGATTCATCCGACAACGGAGCTCTCGGCGACCTCTGCTTCTTATCTAAAATTAAATCGCGTAACGCGTTAACTCTTTCGCTCGCAGAGGGGTACATAAAAGCTGCCGCTGTTCTGGGTGACCGGTCGACAGTTTTCCAAGCAGAGAAAGGCGAGCGCGTGGCTCGAGAAAGAGTTAACGATATCCTCGGTGACGAGAGAACGTCGAAGGGCAGGTAGCCGGGACATCGGCTGGGGGCCAGCCAGATGTGTGTAATATGTTTGGGGCGGCGATGTCCATTTACGCGACTATCGTGCATGCCACCGATATATTTAGAATAATGAAATATCTCGTGAAATTCACGGGGGAGCGAGTTACTCGTCGGGAGTTTAAGGTCTGTCTCTTAAAGGGGATGCTTTCTCATGTTCTCGCCCCCGCTGAACATCGACACGATATTCTCGAGCGGACGAACGCGTTGTCTGCTGAGGATAGTTCGACACGAGTCGCGACCAGGTTCGTCGCGCGCATGATCGCCGATCGTGTTATCGCGAGCAGGGGATTAAGGAAAATTTCCCGGCGGCCCGATCGGGGACATGTTTATCGAGGTCCTCGCGTGAAAGGCACTTGACAGTGAAACCGGCCAGCCGGTCACGCGACCGAGTCAACTCGGAAAAACTAGGTTTTTAGAGCTCGCGCGAGATCTCCCGCGCGATAATAAACGCGAGCAATACGGGGCCAAGCGTGATATTGCGCATTGCTAACGAACTCGAGAGTACGGAAGGAACGCGACCACCTGCGACACACAGTGGTCGCGCTCAGGCGATTTCGGTTCGTGAATGATTCGCCAAGGCCGGGAATACGACAGAGGGGCGAGGTGGGGTACGCACCGGGAACGGCAGGAGCGATGAAGAGACGAAGAGAGGAAGAGAGAGAGGGGGGAGAGAGGGAGAAGGGGGGAGAGAGAAAGAGACAGCGAGGACGAGTAGAAGGGCCTCTAGACTCGAACTTGAGAAAGGTCTGGCGCCAAGACCGGAGAGAGCGAATTGGTTCGCGGTGTTGGTCGCGTTCACCGTGAGACCATTTCGTCGACAGACCGAACCGACGCTCGTCTCGATATTCCGGTCACGTTTGCCGCTGCTGGAGGATCCCGAGGTCGCGGCACGAACGACGAAGAAATAAATTCGACCGCAACGCAATAGAACGCGGTCGGTGCGAGCAGCGAGACTGCAAAAATCGAACGACAGAGGAAAACGGTTGATTTCGAGCCGAATAGCCGAAGGTGGTCGATACGGAGAGCGTTGCGACGGGAGGAACAGTGGTTCGAGCGTTTTTGCCAGGAGACGCACCGGTGCGTCCGAGAGGGACAGAGAGCGAGAGAGAGACAGAGAGAGAGAGAGAGAGAGGGAGAGGGAGAAGGAGAGAGAGGACGGTAGGAAGGTATTCGAGGATGTCGCGGTCCGTAGGATGCTGAGGAGAGAGCACGACGGCGTTTCGGGGCGGATAGAAGAGGCTTGAAGTCGTGGTGCTTACCAGCGCAGCGAGAGAGATGGTCGTGGTGGGCAGCGAGCCGCTGGCAGCGGAACGGAGCAGCGGACGTGGCAACGACGGTGTTCTCGGTTGCCGTATCGCTGCTGGTCGCGGTGCAGCGGCCGCGGAGAGGTGGCAACACCGCTCCGTCCGTCGGCGCCTCGAGGCTCTCTCTCGCGATAGCGCGCTTCTCGTTGTCGTCGTCGTCGTCGCCGCCGCCGCCGCTCGCGCCGTCGCACTCCTCGTCACGAGCCCATGACCGCCAGCAATCCTGATAACTCGCACCGACCTACCTACCATCACGTACCCGCTACCACGGACCGCATGTCCCGCGATTTAGACCCCGTTTCTCTCTTCTCCCCCCACCACTACCCTTCGCTTCGTTTCTTTCACTCTGTTTACCTTTTCCCTCTTCCTCCACCGCACTGAGACGTTCTTCCTGCTTCCGTGCGAGACGGAACAAGCTGTGTCACTCGACCGCCACGTTCTTGTCCTCGTCGCCGTCGTCGACGACGTGTTTTCGATCGACCAGCGCCGCACGCGCGCGCGCGCGCTCGCTCGCTCGCTTGCTCGCTCTCCTTCCTTCTTTCTCTCGCTCTCTGTCTCCCCTCCGCGACGGTCTCTCTCTCTCGCGCTCCCCGTCCGTCCCCCCGCCGTTCCTCCCTCCCGCGGGGTCGTTACTCACGAGGACTCACGGGGTCTCGTCTCTCGACGTAACGCAGCAACCGCTCTCTCGACCACGACTCGATTCGATGCACGGTCGAGCGAGCCTGTGGAACGATACACACGATGATATCGCGCCACACCGCGGCACGCCGCGTCGGACAGAGAGAGAGCAAGTGTGCGCAACGGTGGCGCCGAACTGCGGCGCTAGCCGTCGCCAGTTTTCGATACGCCGCGATTAGAACGACGCTGCACGGAAACGACGGGAAGACGCGGCGTATCGACCCCGCCTAAACCCCGCCTCGCTCGCACGGAGCCGCACGAGCGACGCCGAGCGTCGCCGACCCACCGGCCCGTTTCCTCATCCTTTTTCGCGATCCCGACCTTTCCTCTTCTTCCGCGACCCTCCACCCCCGCAATCCTGGACCCCTCGTATCCTGTGAATTCCCTCGTTCCGTCCACCGATCCGCTCGATGATTCAGCGAAAACGCAACGATCTTCCGCGATGTCTGAATCGATCGAGCGATCTGTTGCGAAATTCCTCGCAGGAGGAAGTCGGAATACATAGTCGTTTTGAAAGCGGACGTCAAAGCACGGCCGGCTAATCAGCGCGAGGAACTCGTTGGACCGATGCTCGGTCATCTGACCGTGCAGTCCCTTTCCACGTCGCTCTGATTATCAGATGCACGAGGCGAGAACCGTCGCGGTGTATCGTGTATAAAAAAATCGCTTTCAACGGTGCCTCGTTGCGAAGGTGACTGCAATAAAAGTATATCGACGAGCGCGCCCGATAAACGTGTGCACGGTCGTAACGGTTGCAAGCGCGCGACGCGGACCGACTTCTTTCTTCGAATCCGTGCTTCCTCCTCACCGCAATGGAATGGTTCGTGTAACCTAATTCTCGTCCGCCACGCGTTTTTTCACGATGCCGCTTCCTCGGCTCCGGTTTCGTAACTCGTGCACGAGGGAAACGCCGCGCCGCGCCGCTCGAAGTTCCGTTTTCTGGCTGGACGCGCCAGCGTACGCCTGACTCCGGTTGCCTGACGACAGACGCACGCACACGGAGGCGCACGGGGCCCGATAACGCGCCACGAAACTAGCCGAACAGTATCCGAGAAATATCCCGCGCGCGCGGAAGATCGTCGCGCGTCGGTAGATCACGCGCCATTGTAAATTTAAATTGTCGCGCTATTTATAGAACCGGCAACCGGTTGGTCCTGATTGGCCGCGCCGCCCGCTTATCGCTCGAGCTTTTCTTTCGCCGACTCGCCGCGATTATCTTCGCGCTTTTCGCTGCCGTTCTCTCTCGCTGAACGCGACCGGCGTTCCTTCACTTACGAACCATTAGGTCCGTTCAACCGACGATTTCCGTCTAGGAGTTATGTTTTCAAAGGATTATTCATCGTATTCATCTTCTATTCAGACGTCTAAATTCGCGCTGAGTTTTACTTATTCTCTACTTATGGTAAATCGACTTTATCCGTGTCTTGTTGGGATTCCTAGCGATCTCCGATACTTCTTTCGATACGAAACTGCCGACTGTTTTAGCGAGGGATGATGTATCGTTGAATGCGCAAAGATGAGTGGTATTTACCGAGATATTGGCTAAATGTATAACAAAATCTGTGGCTCGTATTCACGGTAACTTTAAATTAGTATGTTTCACTGTTCCACGAGGAGTCAAATGGACTTCAGGAAAGTCCTATATATTTTCCAGCAAATGAATTTTCTTATGATAAAAGCACACAGCACATTTTCTGAAACTAAAATATAATTGATTCTTTGTATTGTTATGGTTGTGTCTGACGTGCAATTTATTCCTAGACAAACCTTCAGATTGCCCACCATTCGCTACTCTAAATTATAGCCCATGTTTCATCATTTTAATACACGCTCAATCTCACGATATGATATCCGTATATTATGCCCATTTTCTTGAACAAATGCCTTTGTAAGTAACTGCAAGAAATACGTACTACAATTGAAATTGTCAGACACATCATTTATAAAGAAATATTCAATAAATTATTCATGAGCCTATCAAAACAAGACAACATACTTCTGTTGCAAGCCTTTCGTATTACGAACGCTTCTATTCCATACAAACAAACTGATCCCAACTACAATCATTGAAACTCATCCGCTCAATCTCTCAAACCAAAATCGCGATTACAATCTCGCATTGCAAGGAAACTCGCAACCATACCGCATCTGGATGGACTTTCAAAGCATAAAATCACCCCAACTTCGGTGTTCATCGAATCTCTTCGCTGTGTCAATTAATCATTAAACACGTTTCGATGGACAACATTCATTGCTCGATGACCAACGCTGAAATCGAGCCACGAAGAGCCGCGATTATTCGTGTACGCTACCGTAGAGCCATAGAAAGAGAAAGGAATAGGGGGGCTAGGAAAGAGCGAAAGAGAAGAAACGGGTCGAGCGATCGATCGACGGCAACGCGGTCGTCGCTTGGTTCGCCTTGAAAAGAGACAGTCGGTCGAACGAACCCGGTTTTGCGTTCATAGGTTCTCCGGTCGATCGGTGCCGATGGGCGGGCCCATGGGTGCGTCCTCGCCGGTTAAAATGGCGTCAGGCCCCGACCACTGCGGCCGCCCATTCGACTGTGCGCAACTGCGGCTCCGCCTTCAAGCTGCGCGCGCTGCCCGTCTCCGGCGATTATATTTCTTCCCGTCCCGAATCTCCGACCTCGGCTACGCAGTTTGCTTTTCCATTCATTTTTTCCTTTTCTTTCGCTTCTGCCATGAATGACTTCTTTTGCTACGACGAATTTTCAATCGCGTGTCGAGGATGGATGGAATCGCTTAACAGGCGTTCAGGAATTCGTTATAATGTTTTAAGCAGATGAGAACGCTGGAGCAGTGAAAGCTTTCGTTTCATGGACGAAGCATACCGCTAACCAGTTTCCTATCGGAGCTTTGATCAGGCTGTTTTTTGTCTGATTACGTAGATACATTGGTTGATGCATCGATAGCGGAATTGTGGTGTTGATCCAGAAAACTTTGTTCTGTAGTAGAAAATGGACGTGCATAGCGCAGAATAGAAAAACTTCGAATGGAGGTGTTTAGTACTGATTCTTCATGTCGAAGAGTACGAGTCCGTCCATGTCGTGAAAGTATTTGCATTGAAATAATAGAACAATTTGAAATTCATGTATGAACCGCGTTTCTAGGTTCTCGTTCAGAAAATGGCGTTCTAGAGGAATTCTCGACCATATGGCGCGTGCGACTTTGCTGTTTCGTAATGCTTTTCAGTGGAATATTTCGCGTCACGCTGCTTGGGCTTCGAGTCGGAGCGACTGCCAGCTTGGGCGCCGTCCATTTTACTTCGAGATTACGTTCGATAAGAGAATCGTGCTAATTTCTTCTTGTTCAATATCTGTCTCGTTGATATCGCCGCGGAAATCCCGTAGTGGATTCGTAAGGATTAATCTATCGTCGAACCTTGGAATTGTAATAATAATAACGTCGAACCTCTGATTCTTATGCATAACAGTTGGAAACTGGGATGGTAAAATGTATTAGGATGAACACAAAAAGACTTTCGTACAAAATTATTTTTTTTAATAATACGTCTTTACACTAAAATTATAAAGAAAATTATTACATTTATAGCGGATAATTCAGTAGCACGTCTTGTCTCGCCAGCTCGAGCAACATAGGATCGTCGAAGAATTTATTAATAGACACGTCTTCCGACAATCCCTTGCGTCTTCGGGTTTTAAGCATGAACTCTCTGGCTAAATGCGTGGCTGGCTGTGGCTCCAGAGGTCTGATCGTGATGCTCTTGTCCAAGGGATCACCAGGTACGATTTGCCAATGGTGAAACACGGACAAGCAGAATGCTTGACCCTGCGTGTGCGTACGCAAGTCCGTCTCGAACCCGAAACTATCGATTGCTGGAATAAAAGCCTTGATGGTGTACAGTGGACTTCCGGGAACGGGGGCGTCTTGGGTCACGTGTCCTCTCCTTTTCGCTAAAACTGTGTAAACGGCAGACACGCAATCTGCTGGGGCCTGGACTTCGACGAACAGATAGGGTTCCATTAACCTTGGTGTCGCCATGAGGAAAGCGGAATAGGCTACCCTTCTGGCCGTGGGAATGATTTGACCACCTGTAAGAAGTATTATTGATTCGATCGTTTTATCACGTCGAGTCATCTTCATTTTAGGATTAATATTCGTACCTCCTCTATGCAGAGGCTCCTGAGCAATCACAGCGTCCAGGATCTTGAATTTCACGTTTCGAATCGGTTCCTCACAAAGAGGGCCTTCTCGAGTACCCCACTGAAAGCCTTGAATAATGGCGTCCCTCGCGCTGTTCAATAGGGTTTTGTCTACTTCTGATGGTAGAGTATCATCGACCAGAATATTGGGTCCTGTGGCGTCTGGACCGAACGCCCATATACTCCTCGCAGCCAACAAGTCCCAGTCGTACTTCGTTTGGAAGAACTCTCCCAGCCGTTTCCTGCAAAGCTCGAGGCATCGTTCAGTCGCTGTTAACAAGCCGCATGGCTATTATACTTACTTATTCCACGTGATTCGAACATGCTCCGCCTCTATGTCCTCCGCCAAACCTCTCTCCAAGGGCTCAGCGATCATGGTTAGTTTGTTGCGTTTGTTTGGCGTTTCAGCAAAACATTTCAGGGAACTTGTTTCCACTACTGTTTCTGCAAACGCAACCACAGGGTCTGCGACTTTAATATCGATCTCAGAGTACATGCGACGCAGGTCGTGCATCGCGCAGTCCAGATACAGTTCACCCGTCCCTAGGACCACGTGCTCGCCGCTCTCCTCGACCCTCGTGCCCAGAAGAGGGTAGCTCTTGTTCACCTTTCTCAGTCCGTCCAACATCTTTGGCAATTCCGATGGATTGACAGGCTCCACCGCAATTTTGATCACGCTCTGTGTGTTGAACTTCAACGGTCTGAAGATATGTAGATCATCGGAATTGTTCAGATCGGTGATCGTGCTGGTCTTAACGATAGGCCTGTCTATGCCCTCTATGAGCACCCAGTTCCCAGCTGGAACTCTGTTCAACTCGATAGAATAGCGTGCCTCGCTGATCCATAGTCTCCCGACAGTCAACACTCGGGAATCTTCTTCGTCCGTTCGCGAATACGCTTCACCTAACACGCGAACTCGTTGTCCTGCCTCCAGTGTACCCGACATCACTCTTCCTAACACTACGAACAGGGTACAGTCCTCGGTGGGGTACATTTTTGTACTGTGGATCATCAATCTTCCCTGAAAATATTGTTTACCGATTTAATATTAAATAGAATGGTACCACAGTAGCTCAGATGTAAATCGCTGTAAGGACTCACGTCAGGATCACAGTTAGTCATATCCTGCGCGAGGGGCGAATCCATTGGCCCTGTGTAAACGTGTTGAACCTTAACTGGTGCGTGGGATTGAGGACTAGGAACATGAGCAACGCACATGTCGACTAATCCGCACATATCTCCCAGAAAACGCGTGCAAACGAGTCTCAACAGGGGTCTGATGTTCATCTTCATTTCCTCGGACGTTAATCTAATGCCTAATTCATCCAAGACTGCAAAACGAAATTACAATAAACATACCTGTACATAGCAAACAGTCGTAACAAACTTCTAATTAACTGACCATCAGGCAAAGTGGTGTCAACATCCCCTACAACTTGCGCAAAGATTTTATACAAGGGTTCAAGAATGAATTCAATAAAGCTGCGTTGCGCAGTATTATGTGGAGGTTTTTTAGTGAACTTCCGCGTTTTCGAATTAAAATATATGTCTCCCCATAATCGTTTGGCGAATTCATTCGCATTGAGAGACGGATGAGTCTTCGCATACAGTGCTGCGAATGATTTCAGTGTGAAACAAACGTTGTACTCTGAACTGGCGAAGCAAACGTTTCCAATTGCAGGTGACACGAATGACGGATTTTCATTATCAGAGTACAGTGCTATCAGCCCGTTGATCTCTTCGATAATGTGTCTTAATTTGTAGTACGCGTCCAGGGGTGGTAGTTTAAGCTCCAGAATAAGTCGGTCTATCTTGTTTATGCAGACTGTTAGCGCCAGTTTTTCCTGGAGCGCATGTTTCAGCAAACGCTCCGTGTTTAACATGACGCCCTCGGCGGCATCGACGATCAGTATCGCCCCGTCAGATAAACGTATCGCCGCAGTCGCCTCGTCAGAAAAGTTCACGTGACCCGGGGTGTCGAATACGTTTAGCAAATAAGATTTCGATTTGACATCTTGCAGCAGCAACGTCACCGGCGTCGCCTTTGTTGACACGCCCCGCTGTTGTTCCGTGAATAGCGTGTCTGTGTACCTACCAGTATAAATACATTTTTATTTATCAATGATGCAAGACATTCAGAACGTTTCAGAGCTGTTATTTATACCTCAATGGCTTTTCATCTGTTACACTGTGCAGATAAGGATGAGTCTGTCTTATTAAACAATCTACTAGAGTGGTTTTGCCATGGTGCAAGTGACCAAGCAAAACGACATTTCTAATCAGATGTGGTGCATCCATCATGTCTGCTAAAAATTCTATGCTGTATGTTGTTTCTGGAAGTTGTTGCTGCTTTATTTGAAACTTTGGTCTCCTCGTTGGTGCTATCAATGGCTTGTCCAATGGCTGAGCATCTTCCTCTTGTACCAGTGTCTCAACCTGTAATTTATTTCAATTATAAAGGTAATCATTGTTACAATAACACTGAAGTATGTTTATAGTTGGTGTTTACCTCTGGACCATATACTTCTAAAGCACTAGGATAATATCTTTTATCTTCGTGCAATACAACTGCCATTGCATTGCCTTGCTCCGATTGCTCTCTGGATTCATCTTTATCTTCTTCCATCTCCTCATCAGACCGTTCTCTGTCTTCTTCATCCCCAGCATTTCCATATTCATTTTCTTCTTCGCTGTCAGAGGCCAAATCTGGGCCAATATAGTTTCCAAATTCATCATAAAGATCTGCATCCATGGTGAGTCTTACTCCAATTTAAATAATAACTGCAAGTATAGGAATTATGCTATTACTATTCCATTAGTTATGTTTACTGTGCATACAAATTATTCTCTATTTTATTTCTTTTTCTTTAAATAGCTTTAATTACGATTGTTTACAACAACTTAGGCACGGGGACGTAACCTCAAAACAGGCAAACAACCGGCAAGCATAAAGTTATGTATAGAAAAGTCCACCAGCTGTTCATCAGCTTTATTAAAAATGATATTCACGATTAATAATTCCTACTGGTGCATACTTACCACAATAAATTGTATTCTATTTACAATCCACAAATACTGGACCGACGTTGTATTTACAATTGTTTACGATTGTGTAACGTTCATTATGTGAGACAAGGTGATCGAACAAAATATAGTGCGTTTTGTTTACAAATTTTTAATGATCACATTAGGAGTACATATACGAAATTTCACAAATCTCTTCTAAACAATTTAGAATAACAACACGTGTGTTGTTGCCTCTCTCCATATATATACAAACTCATGTTAACTTGTAAAGAGTGAAGTGAGACGAGAAGAAGCATGTCGTGCCAATATAACAAATTTATTCTAATCGTGTGTTTGCAGTTTGCAACAGCGTAATGATCAATTATTATAGATTATGTTTCATATATTCGAGGCGTTTACACGCACATAAGTAGAAACGGTCTCTAGTTTAGAGTTATTTGTTTGGCAACAGATTTGCAGGAGTTGGGGACAATTGGTGACACTGCAAGAAGATAGTTGAGAGACGCGCCGCTAGGTCGGCGATGTGTACCGCGCATGGTTGCAAGGTATAGAAGAGGAAGTGTATACGATACTAACGTTGAAAGTTAACACAAACATACATTCTACATAGATACGAATGTTGCGCACGGTAGCCCAGACTGACAGCTGGAAGAACGCGAAGCAGGAGTGGCAGATCATGTAAGGTGAGCATCCTTTCATTTATCTTCAACGAGAACAATTTTCTGATGAAGTATCGTTGTTGCACGATCTATCAGATCGTGGTTGAACATCCACGGTCTCCCTTCTATCTCTGCCCTATTAAGTGCAATTGACATACTCGCTACATCACGACAATGTGTGTCAGTTTGCGGTTTTTGGGCTCACGTAAACAAATTCGCTGTACGCGACAATGCAGAAACGATCACAGTCAGCGTGTTGTTTGTTTAGTCGATCTGATGCAGGTAACCGTTTCAGGACACCTTGGCTAAACAGTGAGAGTTGACAAGCGACGAGCAGACGCGCTGCTTAGAATATATTAGAAGAGTTAACAGAATAGGCAGACGAAGGCAGAACAGCGGGGGAGGGGGTGGGAGAACAAGAGGCGGTATGACACGACCTCCCAATAATGATAACCTTATGACCTTCAAGCTGGTTGTGGTCGGAGATGGAGGTGTTGGAAAGAGCGCTCTCACCATACAGTTCTTCCAGAAGCTATTTGTCACTGATTATGATCCCACCATCGAGGACAGTTACATTCAACATACAGAGGTAGACAAGCAATGGTGCATCCTAGATGGTAAGTAAAAACACAGTAAAAACATTTGTTTTGCTTCATTGAATTTTATGTGTCCTCCATTGCGTTCAATTGTGCTGTCTGCTATTTTGGATTATGCTTGGCGCATTGCATTAGACTTGCAACTCATACTTATGTGTACAAAGTTTTATTTGTACCTGACAGTGCTAGATACAGCCGGGCAAGAAGAATTCAGTGCCATGCGTGAACAGTACATGCGCAAGGGTGATGGGTTTCTGTTAGTGTATTCTGTGACTGACAAACAGTCCTATGAGAATATCATGAATTTTTATACCCAGATACTTAGGGTAAAGGACAGAGACGTATATCCCATGCTTCTGGTAGCCAATAAGGTTGATTTGGTACATTTGAGAAAGGTTACAGAGGAACAGGGAAGGGACCTGGCTCATCGTTTGGGTATACCTTACATTGAAACTTCAGCCAAAGATCCGCCGTTGAACGTAGATGCAGCATTCCATGAGGTATGTGTTACAGAATAGAAACTATTGCATGTAGATCAGGATAGAGTTAAGAGATTCGAACATTTCTTTTCGCAGGTCGTTCGTATTATCCGAAATCAACCTCCGGCCGAATTGGAAAAGAATCGGAGGAAACGTAGACGTTCAGGGAAATGTATTCTGTTGTAAATGTGGAGCAAGTATTTTGATAAGGGTTGCGCTACGATCACGCAGCACCTTCTTAAGGGGTCACTTCTCCCGGAAAAGTGAGACGCACCTGCCAAACGAACAGTGGATCTTCTGTCCTCCATCGTACATAGGTACCTCCACCTCGTAAATGTTTCCTTTTCGTTCTCCGTTCACCTATGATTTCATAGTAATAACGAGCAATTGGTATCCAACTCCCGGTATAACGACAAGCGTACAAAATAGTTACGGTAAGAGACGCATTGAACCGATGCTATCGGTCTCCGAAATGCGATCATAGATTTTTTAAATGAAATTGATCAACAACATCACGCGGAAGACTTGAAATGCGAAAAGATTCGTCGGAGATCCAACGACTGTTCATTTTCTCGATAATACGAGACTATGTCTCCGTACACGCGTACACATCAATTTTCTACCAACGACAAAACACTATGGAATTGAGCGTTTTTTATTGCACAATGCATAAAAATTCGATAGAGATCTTTTTACTTCTTCGCGTAAGATCTTGTCATGAAATGACTATAATGGTTTCGTACGGTGACTCAGCAGATTTTTTAAACAGCTGTTCAAAAGTTATAGTCTTAAGCGTATTTATTTCTGTTCGATTACATTAGATGTACCCTTTTTATCGTTTCTTCTATCGTAATAGATTTGTCGTCTTTTTTTTTAAATAATCACGACTACGGTCTATTCGAACTACGTTTTTAATCGAATTTTTTTATAGTTTATCGTATGATCATCGTCTGCGCGCAGCGATGTAAAGAAACGTTAAAAATTATATCGTTTACATTAACAAACGAGCCTTAGATTCGTCGGCAATTGTGCATTAGGCGATCGATGCCTAATGAGTAATTAATATTCTGAATCAAGAATAAAGTATTTAACGTAAGGCAGTATTGCCTTTGCTATTAGATTATTGGCTTTCGTATAGACAGAGGTCTGATGTAAAACATCCGTCACGTTTGAATCTCCGTGGAGACGTATTGATTTTAGATAGCGAAAGCCGCGAGATCAGTGCATTATTAGTTAACGCTGTTTCGTTTAAACATTGTGCAATGTGCAAAAATACTGTTGCGTTCGCGATACATAAAAAATTTCATTGATACAACGCGTGTCTTGTTTACTTTTTTTTTTCGTAGACTGTCGCGTGTTTGTATCTCATCGAGTACAACGCGTAAGCCTCGAGTATGTCAGACCTTTTTATATATATTAAGGTGAATAACGCCATGGCCTACATTAGTATTTAAACGTAAACAAGGAGGATACGTAAATTTAAGAGTCGTTATGACGCGAGAGCGTGCAAACGGAATTAAATGTTACATGTGAACGCGAGCAACAAGCGATGAATTATTTTTTCTGCTTGAACGGGAAAAACGAAAAAAAAAAGAAAAAAAAATGGGTCGAACGTTTCACGATCCGTCGCGCATGATATTTGTCTTAGCAACCTCTGAGTACTCCGTACGCACGATGTACGAGAGATAATTCTCGAGGAGGAGATCAGAGAGCGGGCGACAAGAATATTCTCGTTTAATCGTTAGCTAACTGTCGATGTATGAGCGCACTAAGTGTTCTTTTCTGTCTTTCCTTTTACACGAGACAGACGTTCCATTCCCCCGACACGAGTGAAAAGTATTTGCGAAACAGCACGAGGAACGTTTCACTCGTCCCTATGCGTTATTAACGATAAGAGTATGATAATGTAACGCGAGACGGGAGGCAGCAGTTTGCAAATCGCCCCGATCAGCCATTCACAGAACTTCGAAGTAGCATCTTGTTCATTTTCTCACGACCGTAGGATTTTTCAGCAGGGATACACAGAGAAGTTCGTACGGGAAACCGAAGCATCGATCACGGTATCGCGTTTTACCGCACAAAGTGCTTTTCGCAGCGCCCGGTAGGGACGATCAGAAAGCGAATAGTCATATTTACGGCACGCGCGTGCAACGGTGCACAAACACGTTATGGGCGCAACCGATGAATTCTAACAGTGAAACATATTTGCCTTGAGATTTAACTTAATCTGTATTAGGAACGGTATAACAGGCGAACGAAGGGAATCCGTGTAATTTTTGCTGCAACCTTTTTTCCCCCGATAGCGAAAGGATATGTCCCGCACCCAAACATCTTTCTCCAGACGCAACGAATCGTTCAAACGGTCAAGAACGATCGCGTTGGGTACTTTTATTTTAGCTAACGCGCATACTCTCAGCCACGTAGAGAGCTCAAAAGCGTGTACTTTCAAATTGCACCGCACGAGAGGTTAACGAGTAACGATTGTACAAATTTTACCGAAACGTTTATACAATGCGATACCACGAAATCGTCACGAGGCGCTCGCGAATCGTTCCATATAAAGCGTAAACACGTCCACGAAATCCATCGAACGCGTTGTTGGCTAATCGATTCGATTTCTACGCCCTGTAGACACGCGTCGTGTTCAAAACGGATCGCTGCTTGCGTGCATGTAAATGGTAAGAGCTCCCGTGCGAATTCGGTGATCAGCCGTTGCGAATCGTAAACAACACGGACCATCCGTTCGACAATTTCTACGTAACGATGACAAAAGCGTCGTTGAAGATTAAAAAATGATCGATCGTCGAAGGAAACGGCGTTGTTCGGTTGCGAATGCGATCGCAAAGCTATTGTTTGGTTGAACGGTGATTCTTTTCGTAAAACGGATCGCATCAGAAGGTGCAGGTATTTCCGTAGTCGAGTCACGGTCCGGTATAGAGCGGATAAAGGGCAGCGATTATCGCGGAAACGAGAAGAAAGGATTCGGTGTACATGTTACGCGAACTTTTAGACACTCAGGATTTAGCGTTTCTCGCATGTCGTAATAATCACTGACAAAAGCGCTACGTTTTTTATCGCCGTCCATATGTGAGAGTGGGAGAGAAAAAGGATTCTGAAGGGACAAAAGGAAACCGGAACTCAACCGTGGTTACATACGAGAATTAGAAACGGCCACGACACCGCATGTTAACTCCTTTCCTTACGATAACGAGTCACACTCGTGACACAGAATATTATTGATACGTTATAAATACGAGTTCCACTCGCCTACCAATTCTTTCGAATTTTGCACCACAGCACCTTGGACTTTCACAGGAACGTTAAAAACGAATTGTGTAGGCTGACGGACGATCTTCATTCATCAGGGTACTCGAGAGTTTGGATAGTAAATTTTATCGTACGAAATTGTTCGAAAAATCGTAAGGCAAGAGGTTAAAACCGAACGTACAACGTCGGAGCGACGTTGAACGGGAGATCGGTAACCGCGAAACTCGTAACGTTAGCGTGCACGCTTTTAGCAAATTAAACAGGAGACAAACGAACGGTTATTATCTCTGTATAAAATAGTCAATACGTTGAATCATTGTGATACTGCGAGCACGAGAGTATAACGACATAGTGGAATGCTGTGGTGGCGAGAGCCGTCGATGTCAACCGCGACGCTTCTCTCTCCATCGATGCTCGGAGAGAATTATTTTTTTTTCCATTGGAGGGGGTTGAAATTTCGGGAGGACGAACAATCGATTCTCAGCTCCCGATCGATCTGTGTCGCGAAACAGATGCAAACATATAAACGACCAACGTTCCCCGACACGTTATCGTTGTCGACGTCCATCGAAACCGAGCGAAATCGACAATTCCACGCTTTCCGATGTCACCCTCGATTTTTCACTCGACACCGTGCTCGAACGCCGCACGTCAGTACACCGCATATAGCTGTTGACCGTAAATTCTTTGCGAAAGGATCCGAACAAAAAAGGAAATCAGACATGTTGACGCACCGGAAAGAATGAAGTACGCATAATAAGGGTGTAATAAGATTTAAGACGGAGTACGATCGTTGCCACCGTTCTTGTCCTATAGATAACTACGAAGAAGTTATATATTTTGAAGATGAGAAAGAGACAAAAAAAAAACGAAAATTCCTCCCCGATGATAGTTATATACTTATATTATATACGAGAGATACCGACGTAAATATATTGTATGTGCGTCGAGATAAATACGTGTGTATGTTACATACGCGTGCACGTGCTACACGGGCTGTGTGTATGTATATTTTTTTCGTTGGACGTATGTGTGCGTGCATGAGTGAATGCGACGCGAATGTGTCGCTAATTGTGCAGGTCACTGTATGGAGTACACAACAATTGATAATAAATTATAAACACGTGTTTACAAAAAAAAAAAAAGGAAGAAGACTACCCGACCCATCCTGTGTCCTCATTCAACGAAGACGGGTCGTCGATACAGAAGAATTTTAATTGCAATTAACGCATTGCATGTTAAAGCGAAAACTGCCGTATCCGGTCGGACGTAGAATATTCTGTTCTGTCGTATTACTGTCACAGTGAAAATGGCCATTCCTGGCCAAACACACTATAAAATGCTTTTTTGAATACAGATACTTGGATGCTTATTGTTAGATAAGAATTGTACGAGCGTATACTTATCATTTATTAATAATATTTTAACATTAATATCAATAACAATTTTACAAGATCAATAATTATTTACTCGGCAATATTTGATGCACCGACTCGTATAGCCTTGCATTACAGTCAACAAGTTTCATACAGATATGTTTAGTTTTTTCACAATTAATGTCCAAAATATACCTTCAAAGCAAGGCGAGAAAGTAGAACACTTCCCCCTAATGACTCGAATTGTCGTCACCTTCGTGCACGGGGCTTTGGTCGGATTTTGCTGTTGAAACGACGTCGTCTTCCGGCATTAACCGTTCTGAAAAACACTTCGCGGTAGCCGGATCGCTTTAATTATCGCTGATTACGCCGTTCCAATCCGTACACCCAGGCCCAGCGTCGTTAACTTTTACGTTTAGACGATAATACGCTGCGCGTACGTAGGTACGCTCGCAGGCTCTCACATTTCAGCGTAACGCGGACATATTACGGAACAGCAATCGCGAACATCCATTTACCATCCAGCCTCTCTCCTTTGACATCGCGAACAACCGTAATTGGCGTCGCGTTAGTTTCCGGTCGCACGAATCTCGCGTTTATTAGCGTTCCCGGCGAATCGTAAAGGCAATCGATCCGCTCCAGCCATCTCGTGAAACGAATCGACCTATTGACACGATGCACCCGTTAATGCAAATCGTGCCATTATACAACTGAAAAGCGGCCGAATCGTTTGCAGTTACATT
Organism: Macropis europaea; assembly: GCA_916610135.2. Taxonomy (NCBI): domain Eukaryota; kingdom Metazoa; phylum Arthropoda; class Insecta; order Hymenoptera; family Melittidae; genus Macropis; species Macropis europaea. The sequence goes on from OU744344.1 coordinate 28,336,009, forward strand.
CAACGTCCGCGCATCGATTCTACGAAACCATCGTCATTCTCTCCGCCGGATGGTTTTGAAAGTGTCAAGGCGATTTCCCGGCCAAACGTTTCGCGTCCCTTCAAAAGCCTTTTGCTTTCGTTAGACAGTCGTTTGCGATGATCTGAGATACAGAGAAATGCCTTGAGACGCATAATATAAACTAGAAACAAGCGTATTAATAAGAAATCAGAAGCCATATCCATAGAGGTGGTAAGTAATGGGAAGACAAAGCTCATGCATGCTAAAGAAACGATGACGAAATGGCGGGGAAGAAGAGAATCATCCCATGCAGAGAAAGAAGTAAATTTTTGAATCGGACGAGATCCGATCAGAGATACAAATACACAAAATTCATATCTCTTCACCATCCATACATCAACGGGCGTTTAATATTTCATATAAAGAGATTTCGACCGAGCAATTGAAACGGAATTAAACCGCGCGTACGCACGGAGCGTTCACGGTAAAGAGAGTGGTTTGTTTGTTATTATTTATTATACGGTGCCTGGTCGAACACCGAGGCAGCTCGTGTGAAACATCGTTTCGGAGTAATGAATCTTTGAGAGGGTATAATTCTTTCTAACTCATCCGCTGACAGGGGTCCAAAGATTTCCTTGGAGAAATTTGCTCGATTCGTCAGGTACGTGCCTGGAGCAATAACGTCAGCCGTGTCGTAATTGGGAGCACGAGACTGTCTCATTGGCCGTGTACGGTAAATTACATTGCTCTAGGATGCAACGTCCGCTCGAATCCGCCGGTAACAAGACGTTCCGACAGATCAAAGGATGCGTACGGCGGGGTGCCCTCCATTTGCCGGGCAGAAAAAAGGCGTTTCACCGTCAAATGCGCAACGCTCCCAACCGGCCCGCCGAGCGATTGATTAATAAACGGCTCGGTTAAACAAAAGCACCCCGCTGTGCGGCCGTACGGTCGTCATTAGGTGGGTCGCGTGCGTACTAACTACGAATGCACGCCATTGTCGCGGCCCTACAAAGCTCACGGCTCGCTGCATTTGCCAAGAAACGGTCGCCTGTCTCTCCTTTTGTTCGCTGTACTGCTGTCCGATACGCTCTCTTGTTAATTTTCTATCGATTCTGATAAGTCTTCGGAAGATCCTGGAAGTTTTATTCTTGCGGCAATATTTAAAATACCGTTCTTTATAGTGCCGCGTGTTACTTCAAAGTAGAGCTGTTACTTATGAGATACCCGGCTAAACAAAAATTACCCGGGTATATGAGACAGTTGAAACTAAATACCTATTACTCGTCGACCGGTTGGGCACCCGGATATTCGGTAAGTTTTACCCGAGTACTCTACTCATATTACTCGGATGTCTACAATGCAATTTATGTTTTGCGACAAATAATAAAACACTGAAGTAATTAATTATTAATTACTAATAAATATTAATTATTATAAATTGTTTCATTGTTTTATTATTTGGCACAAGAATATATATTGCTCGAAACATTATAAACATCCGGGTAACACAAGTAGAGTATTCGGGTGAATCATACCGGATATTTTTCTGATTGTGAGTACTCGACGGGTCGGGTAGGACTCGGGTAATTTCCTTTATCTTGAGGTAGACCCGGGTACCCGGAGTACCCGAGTAATCAGTAGTTGCCCTACTTCAAAGCATTTTCTCGTGTATAAAATGCTTCATGCATGCGCTTTTGTTTGAAAAGGCGAGTCGAAGAATTCGCGAGAATTTCTTAACGTAGGTATATACAGGTTGTTGCTTACACCCCCGTTATATGAATCGTTTCTCCCTTTCATATATTTCATTGCAATTCATCTATACGATTGTTACGTACACTGCCACTGAAAGTATGTGGACATTTTCTTAACTGTAATAACTAAGTTATGGAATCGTTAATCACTAAATTTTACAATTCCCACTTTTCTTGCGATTTCTCTTGTAAAATATTCGTCGTTTGATAGCATAAGTATTTGAAAACACATTTGAATACTTGACTCTGTTCTTCTTGTACCAGTCGTGCTCTCGCAAGTGTTCAAATAAAAATAATTTCTATAGAACGACAGAACAGTCTTATGCTCTTACCTGAAGTTCTCCCGCATTGGATCATGATTCTAAATGTTTATATTAGTCTAAAGAAGACAGAGAATCACACTAAAACAATTCAGTCATTGTGAAATGAAAGAAGAAATCCTTAGAAACTGTCTGCACGCAACAGAATATAATGCAGCGTAGACACCGCATGAACATCGAATTATTTAAAACGATTTAAAGGATTTAAATCAGGCATTGGAATTAACTGCTCACGACGGCCGATTTTCGGAAGCAATGCCCACTTTTTCTCGCCGCGCGTCTTGGCCCCCGCGACGGCCATAGTGCTCGACACGTCTCAGGCCCGTACCATATGAACCGCACGTGGCGCATTAGGGCGAACTCGTATCCTATCGTGTAAATAGGTTTCCACATCACCCATGGGGTATAATGCTTCTGGTACGCGCCTGAAGCGTGTCGAGCACTAAGGCCGTCGCGGGGGCCAAGACGCGCGGCGGGAAAAAGTGGGCGTTGCTTCCGAAAATCGGCCGTCGTGAGCAGTTAATTCCAATGCCTGATTTAAATAATTAAATTATTCAATATAATAATACTAGAGTACATTAAATATTCGTAATAGAATTCACCAATAAACATCGTTTAACAATAATAATTTATATCGGATAACATGGGTTCATTCAAAATTAGAGGTGTTGATTTAACAGTAAATGTTACCGAATGAATAAGAAAAAAATAACTCGCGTCACCTGTACAAGCGCGTTTCTGCGAGCCTGTACAAGAGTTTCCAAGGTTTTCGGAACTCATCAGCATTGAAAACATATTCGAAATGATTGGAATTTTTCTCGAAGCTCCTCGCTGGATCGTAGCAGCTCTCGAAGAAAGTTCACAGAGGGTTGCACCCGCCACCGACGAGCTTTCCACGCGGAGAACAACCTGCTGGATCCGTTATCCGACCCATAGATCTCTCGAGACAAGTCTGGAAGGCGTCGAGCCACCCTCGAGCGATCGAATCTCTCGAACGGTAGAGACGGTATCGAGTATCGATCGTCGAATAAAACTACCGGCGGCAGACGTTTATGGTGTGTATCGTTGAATTTCCCTATGTCAACCGTTCGACGAGCATCCGGCAAAGCTCTCTCGCGTTCGTTCGCGGAAACGAGCATGCTCGCGCAAACCTAAACCGCGGCAGCTTCCCGAAGATCGTACCGTAAAGTATACGCTCGAAGACTACCGAAAGACGGGAAATGCTTCCTGATTCCGCGCCAGCAATTTCGCTTACTTATCCTTTACTTAAATACGGTCTGTCGTGGAGGAGCGTGACCGGCATATCCCGAGGATTATTTGTCGGAAAAATAGAGAAAGAAAGAACCACCGCATAATCCAGGGATGAAGATGGGTCGAATACTCGGGATCAATGGTTTAACACGCTCTCCACCTACGGTTTTCAATATAAACCGTTAACACGTTGACTACCATAGTGGAAACTTCCACACCTGGTCAGACACACTATAATATCTCAATAAAATGTCAAAACTCTTATTAATACGTTCGCTACCATGGTCGATTCGGGAAAAGCGTCCACCACAGACCACGCTTTATTTTTATCAATTATCTCTGTCAGACATGTGTGACGTCGAGCGCTCAAAACAGAATCATCGTGTCATGAATATGTGACGCTGGTAGCGAACGTGTTAAGGAATATAGTTTTGAATTGCTGCGGAGAAGTTGCTTGGAATTTTGTGGGGATTGGTACCGGATACCGGTGAACATATTTGATAAAGTACTTTGCCGTGAAACGCTTGACATCCGACAACCTGTGTCATACACGCGACTCACTCGGAATTTCCTATTATGAGGTGAAATTTTGACGGTCACGCAGTTGCACAAGAGATGCGTTGTACTGGGACCTTTGGATCGATTCGTTCGATAAGCGAGGGTGTCCTCGTGGTTGCAGACGGAAAGAATGTCACGGAAGCGTCTAATCGCGCGATATCGTTGCGTCATCGTTGGCTGAGCTTTCTGTTTCACAGGGAAGCGCTTCTTCCAGAGATAGCGGGTTATCGTGGTATCGCTGGATCTCTGGTGGTCGGTAAACAGGTTCCGCGGAACGTTTGCTTTGCCTTTGTTTATACAATCATCCATCATGCCGCGAGTTTATTACGCACCCACTCCTCCTCCCCCCTTGTTCGTGTGCGAGTCTTTGCGATAAAGTTTATCGAACGAAAAGAAAACGGTCTTTTCCGGAACAACAAGTCTACGATTCGCGAATCGTTCGCAAGGGAATCTCGCGATCCCAAAGTTACTTACTTTTATGAAACTTTATTTGAGCATCGAGTAACGGCATATTTGAGTCGCGCACCATCGATCTCAATAAATTTTTACCGAGAATGTTCTATCAATCTGTCTTAAACACCTGAGTGGGCCATGTTATGGAAAACTGTGCACAGTGTGCTACGGGCCACCATGCTGGTCCAAACGCAGACGCGTTTGAACGAATCGTTACATCAGAGTGTTTGATTAAAATCTGCATGTTTTATTAAGTCTCATAAATTCTTCTCTGTCACTTACAGTTATGCGAACAACCAGAGATTCGCCTTTCACACAGTGGGGTTTGATTTCACCCTTTTCAGGGTCGATCGGTAACAAAGAAAATACACCGTTACTCATGCGTCAGAGCTACCACCCTCTCCATCCCCATAAACTTTCATCGAAATGATTTCGGGGGTCCCTGGTCGGTATCTCGCGGCGCCCCGTCTCCGGCAAGGAAATTCCCTGCGTTGAATCTCGGGGTGGAGGGATGTCTGGTCCGTGTGCGGACGCACGCGACGTCGAAAGAAAAGGGAAGAACGGGTTGGAGAAAAAGTTGGCTGGGTGGAAAGAAGTCGAACGCGGAGAGCAAACGGGTCGTTTGTTTACCGGAGAAACGCGCGCGGGTCGCCGAAGAAATACGACAGGTCTCGGGACGTAGGGTAAGAAAAAAAAATAAAGGAGGAAGGAAAGAAAGAAAGAAAGAAAACGTCCAAGGCCCCATCGAATTGGCAGCAGGGAGCGTAGGTATACGGAGAGAGATGTTGCGCGCGCAGCGAGAGGGCAGCCTCCCCCTCCCCTCGCCGCCGCGGTCGGCTGGGCGAGCGGTGTGTCGAGCCGAGCCGAGCCGAGCCGAGTCGGTCAATACTCCGGCCGACGCGGCGCTGAGAGCACGCTTCTGCTCGCCGTACTCGTGCACGCCGTCCGTCGCCTGTACGCGTACGCGGCGACCGCACATTCATTCCGTGTCTCACGCGCGTTTTCTTTCGATATATCTGTTCTCTCGCGCGAGTGGACGCACGCGCGGATGCACACCGAGAACCCACCGTACATACGCACACCGTGAACCACCGACGGCGGCGGCGACGACGACGACGACGGACGAGAGAGGAGGACACGCGTGTGCGAGTCGCAGCTCGCCTCACCCCTCTCCTCTGCTCTCCTCTCGTCACCCGGCCTGCTCGCTCTTACGATACGCGCAAGTGACCGTATCGCGGTTGCGGCAGCGTTCTCGCGAGGCGCCGTGTGCCTCGAACGATGCGAGCCTGCTCCGTGGCAGACCCGTGAGCCCACCGAAGGACAGTGTCAGGACACGTTTCGCGGTGCTGAGACCGCGAACTTTCCCGTAGTCTGTAGTGGTGTACGCGTATCTACGAATCCGTGGTGGCTGTCAGGGGATTCCAGTTCCAGAAGCTGCGTACCTGAGACCAACCCGACGTGCAACGATGCATCCCGTAGCGTGATGGACAAGCTCGCCCTCGCAGCCAGCAGCTTCCAGCTACGCCTAGCCGGCATACTCATGGATACGTGGATATTCTTCCTGTTCGTCGCCATTGCCGGTGAGTCGATTTCTCTTGAATTCGCGCGCCGCGCCGATCATCGCCGCCCGAGATCGCACGCTGTTTTTCTCAGCGCGTATCGATTCGACGAGGCGGCGTGACTTAACCCGCCCGCGTGCTGTCACTCGACGTGTCAATACGCATTACGTATGCACGACAGGCACGTGCGGTACGCCGGTTAAATGCGTCGTATCCGTGGTGCGGTCGAGACTCGATTCATTCAAGAGATCCGCGGCAAGAGGGGGAGAATCGATGCCACTTTCCTTCTTAACTCGTCGATTCCGCTTTTGGAGCGTTTCAAGGCTCCGCAAGCAACGCGGCGAGAACGTATCCGCTCGGTAAAACCGGTCGGTTTCGATCGAATCGAATGCGATTCCACGATCGAGTCTCATCTTCGCCTCGATCAGATTCAAACGACGTTGTTGGCTTTTACTTCTATCGGGGACCTCGTGGGGTTGGCGCCAGCTCGGACAGCGGAGAGCATCGAAGGGAAGCACGGTGTATAATGCCAGATGGCTGACATTCCCGGTGACGAGCTGGGGGATCAGGGAAGTCCTCTTTGTCCCTTTCTTCCTTATTCCCTTCTAGGCTTCTCTATCTCTATCTCTGTCTTCCACTCGAATTCTCGATCCATCAGTCTCTGGCCGCGTTACAAGTTTCTATTTCAACGCATCCACTCGAATTCTCTCTCTCCGTTCCTCTCTCCTTTCTCCTCTCGCGCCTCCTTCCGCTCTTTCTTTCCTTCTGCAGCCGGTTTTACTCGTAATCTACCAGCAGCAGCGCGTCCCTGTCCATCCTTTCCCGTCGTGTCTGTTGGGTTCGCGCACCAGTCACCCCGTACGTAGCCTCTTCAGCTTGCTCGGCAGGGTCCGTCGGTGCACTCGTGCGTAAGGATCTACGGAAACGGGGTAACTATCGTTCCGTCCTGCTCTCTTCCCCGTGAATCTCATTTAGCGGAAGAGAGGCGGTCGGATGGCCGGCTCTCAAGTACACCGTTTCGACTTCGAGCGGCACGCTTCGTAATTGCCTGCCGTCGATTGATCGGAATTCCCCCGCGAGTTGCTCGATTTCGCAAAACGATCTCCTCGCACACGGTCCCGACGTTCACGGCTTTCTCCGACGCCAATACCGACACCGTGTGTCCGTAAATGGAAGGGAGATGCGCTTCGTATTCCGCGTTCGTTGAAACGCGACGCTCGAAAACCTCGCGAAAAGCTCTTTTCACGCGTCGATTTTCGAGGATGTCGCGGCGGAAAAAAAGCTCGACGGAGGCTGGCTGCCGGAGAGAAAGTCGCGCGAAATTCAGCGAAAGCGGGAAAAAACAGCGTGTCTGGCGAGAGAGGGACTCTTTGAATGGGTGCAAATGAGAAATATTCCGGTCGTTTCGCGGTTTATTTGGTCGGATGGAAATCAAGCTTCCGCGATTCGTTTCGCGCTTCCAACCTTCTTTTTCTGTTTTTTTTTGCTACATTGAACGGCGACAGGGCGACCCTTTCAGTAATCAGGTCGATTGATGTTTCGCATAAACGCGTCGAGTGGATCTCGAATACGCGTTTTCACCCCGACGTACCGCGTACATACGTCTGTGTACCGGGGACCACGCTCGTCCGAGTTCCGCTTGAACGTTAGAGTGCCGTTCAAGTTCATTCCCGACACTCGAAAACGAGCGAACCGGATAAACAGCTCGTTGATTTCTCTCGCGCCGACAACGATACCGGGTCAGCAAATATCTCCACGTTCTTTTCCGACGGCTTCTTCCCGTGCCGATGATCAATCGTCTCCGTCCCTCTTCCCTCAAAGATAAGCTTCCGTTTCGCCTTGTTTCGCAGATATTAGTTTTCATTCATCGAACGTTTACGGACTCGTAACGAGTCAATTACCGTTGCACCGACTTCTCTTTCTCTTTGCCTCTCTCTTTCTCTCTGTCTCTCCTATGCCTCTGTGTGTCGTAGCCGAGTTTCACCGTCTCAAGATTCTATCATGCATTATTCATCGTTCAACGGAACTAGTATTCGATGCATTTTATTCACGTTTATTCACGTTACCACTGCCTTTGTACCTTTGTTACGATCGTTCCGCGTATCTGTCATCCTCATCGTGTTCGTTTCACCGGTCCAGAAAGGTCCCGTTTCCCAATACAAATTATCTGACTTTGTGCCTGGAAACACGATACAACGGTATCCGTCTCGAATCTACCTCGATCCAGTCAACGTTTTTCCTTCGATTTTCCGGTAGGTATATCATCGTACGCGTGTCGCTGGAGAACGCCGGTTTCGAAATTCTGTCCGAACGATTTCGGATTGTTCAAAAATGGCTTCATCGTTGAATGGAGTCTTTGCTGTGCCGTTTAAAGATTTTTTAATTTACATATGAATCATCTATTTCTTCATACACGTGCCAACGAGAAACGACGCTCTTTACTATCTTTATATAATCATACCCGAAGAAAAATCATCTTTGGAATATTAACAAATCAACAAATACAGTGTGTTGGAAAAACAGTATTCAGGACTTATAGCGTAGGAGTTATAAACAATTTTTTAGCACAAAACTGTTTTCAGCTCGGATAATATTCATTTCCCGACTCACGTATATTGGATATTTTTATTTTGTCTTTTAAACACTCTTAAACACTTTTAAGACTTGTTTTTCTGTTTCGTGAGTAGATAAAAAAATTACTATCATCCAATCTAAACGAATCTGTACTGAAAAAAATATTCAGGAAATTGTTCATAACTTGTACGATGTTAATTCCTGAACCTATGTTCAGTAAACATTTTTTATTCGGTTCGTTGAGTGCTATCTACACTGTAATCTACACCGAAGAAACATTCATTATGCAGCAGCCTGTCCGTTCACCGTATTTTAATGCGATCGAACACGTTCGGTACAAGTGTCAAACACTCTGACGCATACAAACACGCGGAAACTGCAGTATCTCGTGTAACAGAAGAAATTTACAAGGTGTACGTAGACTTTTATGAGCGATCGCGGTTGCGTTCCCTCTTTCTCTTTCATTATCCGTACAAGCAATACTTCATACTCGAGCGGGCGCACGATCTAGGAATTCTCATTACCTTTTCGTGGCACGAGCACATTCATCAGGTGTCAAATAAAATTCGCAGGAGTCTTCTCCGGCTGAAAGTTTAACAAAGATCCAGCCAGTGCGAGCTCGCGATGCTGTTACCCGGCTATCTGGCCCGTTCGGATGAATTAAGAAAAAATCCTCGGCTGCTTAGAGCATCACCTTGTAATCCGTTATCTTTCTTGCCCGCTCGAACCAGTCCACCTTCCCTGCATCGTCCGCCCCGTCGACTTTCACTTCCAAACTGAAGTTCACGCTGGAGTCCCTCTATTGTTCCGCGGAACGTCGCCGCCTCGTAACAGCCGCGTGAAACTTTAAAGTGGCCGAAATAATTAGAAGCCTCTCTATCCACCGTGCTCAGACCGAGCAGAATAATCTTCTTGCCCTTCTCACGCCATCTTAGAACTAATTCTGCGTCTTCGGGTTCGAAATCGCCGTAGCTGGGCCGCGACGATTCCTCGTGCGAAAGCGAATGAACGCTTTGACTGCAGCGTCGATCTTATTGAAGTGACACGTAGGTTCAGTCGTTCTTTGTTTAATCATGAATAATGTTTGGATGTATCTGTAACGACTAAAGACTGAAAATTAGTGGTATTGTTGATTAAAAGTGGGTCAGCATGAAGTTACATTCATTTTATAATTAACCACATACCATTATTCGAAATACCGTGAGTTCTCAAACCTTTTAGCAGCTGACGAACTTCTATAAACGCATATCATATGCATCTGAGGATTTTATGAATGTCAAATGAGCTACGATATAAAATTATGTGAAACTGATATCAGGATGAGATTCGTGTTTGTAAGATATGGACTATAATATGCGTCATTAGTGAGACTTTAAAAAGCGTATCATCTTCAAAAATAATTAAGGGATCCTCTGAAGCTCCATTTTCTCGAAAATGAAGCATCTGCATCAAACAGTCTATGGACCCTTATTTTTGCACAAGAAATCCTCCCTATACCGGATGTACGGCGATGTTTCGCCCCCACCCTATATACGTCCCCAAATTTTTCACGATCGTACGAATAAGTAATTCGGACAGCGTTGTTATCGAGCCAGAGAAAAAACAGCCGAAATTACCCCATGAATGGGTAGCGTACATAAAAAAGACAGGAGGGAAGCTCGATCGACCGTCGGTGGTCAGGGTCGTTCCTCTGAAGATTTCGCGATAGATGGTGGGTCGTCTTGGCAACGAAGTCGAATGATTTCACGGGGTCTCTGGTGCCAGCTACATCGACCGTTGTAACGAACTCGAGCAGAGGCAAAGGGAGGAGGACGATGGTTGGTAGGTAGGTAGGTAGGTGAGGCAAGGTGAGCCGAGGGTTCTGACAGGCTACGTGGAAACCCTGTTGAGAGACAGGCATACCTCTCATCCAGGACGAGCGTATCCCCTGGAACGCGAACAGGAGCAGGTGTTCCACGCGATACGCGCTTTGTCCTGCTTCTTTTTATCCCTACCTGCGTCCATCCGTACGCGAAATCCACCCGCTACGATCATATGGACAGCTGCCATCCTCTGCACCGTCCGACAAAAATTTTCCTCTCCTTTTTCTCTCGTGCAGCATGCTTCAATGTTCTCCGCCAGACCCATTAGTTCCTGCCTACACAAAGAACATGTACTTGGAGCCAATTGAATCGCTTCTACGGTAGACGTTGTCTTTGGAACATCCTCGATCTCCCCGTAAATCCTGCACATTGTCGGTGGCGGAGGTACCAGACTCTTCAGACACGCCCGACAGGCTGTAAAAAAGAGGATTCAGACGTACAGATCGTGGAGGCTGATTAACCGGATCCATCCATTTGTCACGGGAAGTGTTGTTCCAGCGTTGCCTAATAGCACCAGAAAATGCAGTGTAGCAACAGAAACAACGCGGGTCATCGTTAATTAAAATACACTTTCAGAACTGGCAGTAGGTCGTTAACCAGTCACGATGACAAGTTAACGTATGGGATCTTCGCTGGTCATGGTTTCATCGTTGTTTCTGTCGGAGCGTATGCAAGTCTTTTTCGTGTGTCGTCAAAGCTTGTGATCCTCGTTCGAAAACATCCCGCATTGTCGGGATATGTGGCGAACTCGATGTACCATAAGGTGCACGGTTTTTCTACAAGAGTTTCGAGGAAAACATGGTCTTTTTTCTGCGTCGTTTGGCCGTGCTGGGAAATCGCGGAAGAATCGAGGCGGGCTTTGCCCCGGCAAACCCTTTGAATCGTCGGACACGACGAGGCTCGGTGAAATCGAGGATACCTGGTGAACGTGGGAGGAAAGCCGAAAGTCAAATATAATAGCAACTTCCTCTCTCTCTCTCTCCTCATCTCTCTCTCTCTCTCTCTCTCTCTCTCTCTCTCTCTCTCTCTCTCTCTCTCTCTCTCTTTCTCTCTTTTTCGCGCACACGCTCACTGCCTTTTCCGCTTTATTTGAAATCGATCTCCGTTCTCTGGCCACGAGATACCCATATCCGATTCGACGAACGCGAGGCCGCGTATCGAATGGCCGAACGGTTTTTCCGTGCTTGTCGTATAAACGCTCACTCGGTGCCCGTGTCGAGGATTTCGCTCGCTGATCGCGAACAAAGCCGCCGTTTTCGCATGCATTCCCTGAGCCTGTTATCTACCATCTAAAACACGTTTGATCTCCTATCCGCTCCTCGCCTAATCGAATTAACTTCTGTACCGCCGCGGTCGCGTGTTCGCCTGTCGATCCCTCTTTTCCGTTATCGAGGATTTCAGTCTACCCGGCTCTTCCGCTGGAACAGGATCCGATTCAGCCATTTGCAAAGGACGATGGAATCCAACGCCGTGCACACGGTGTCAAGAAAATATAAGATTTGCTTTCGAGGATAATTCTGTTCTCCGTGACCCTCGACTTCCGATGAACCCGACGGCCAAGCAGAGTCGAACCTTCGCGAGTTTGGAGGAAAGTCGAGGAGGAGGAATGGAAACGTCGCGAGGTTCCACGCGAAAGAATGCATTTCCTCGTGCCTCCGATGCGACGGCTGTGAAATTGCAGCGGCGCTACTTTTGTCCGCGCACAAGAGCACGTACATACTTCCTGCTCGCGAAATTCTCGCGCGGAGGAACGGCGCAGTTTGGCTCGCCACCCTCTCGAGCACCCACCGGGAAACCTCTAAGCCCCGCAACCCACTTGCAACTCCACACCCTTATACCCCCCCCCCCCCCCCCTCTTGCTCCATGCACAGGTATAGAGTCGAATGGGGTAGTTCGCACGGTAATACAACAAACCGCTCCATTGCCCGCTGCAACGGAATCAGTTTAATTTCACCCGATGCTGAGCTGACTCCAGGCGAGGAGCCTGCCGCGATATCTTTTATACGATGTCTGTTTTGTGTAATATGCCGGCCGAAAAGTTTCGTCTCCGAGTTTCTCATCGTTTACAGCATTTTATTAATTCCTTTTTTGCATGCCGGTGGAGTCTTCGAGGTGCTGTAATAGTTACGTTTTAAATTTTCTATTTTGCACAAATGGCTAAAAATAACGTTCAGTTTCATAAATTCTGCTATGATCATGATTTTGTATGCATTCGACTGTTGAAACAAGTGCATTCGGAGTAATATAAATTCTCTTTTTGAAATCAGTCACATTTGCGTTTCTAGATTAGGTGTATCAGGTGTAAAAGACGTCGAGTGCAAAGAGTTATTATTGTTTCATAAGAAATAAGATGATGACATGTATTCGATGGATAGAGCCTCGATTATCAGATCCCTGACTATACAAATGTTAGATCATCCTATAATAAACTTTTACTTTATTTTTACTTTATCTCCCGGATGATTGTCTGCTCTTATCTATTGCTTAGCACCTATAATTAGAGTCTACGTTGTTCTCGAGCCGTTCAGACGAAGAACCTCCTCGGTAGCTTCATTCGGTAGTCAATATTAAAGAAACCAGAGAGTGCAGTTTCTCAACTTTGTTCAAGCGAAATACTTACAACGTCGTCGTATTTCTTGCGAATAATATCCTAATTGCGAAACCAGACGGTGAGACTTTGTTCCGCTTCAATTTCACGGTTGATGTTCCATTTCAACCGTTTGCTATCCAGGAATATCGAGAAGCCGAATTTAAAGTAGCTAAATGGGTTCCAGAATGAAACGTTCACCAAAGAAAAGCAATCTTCGTTATCGAATGGCGAATCCATTGAACTTATTGGGTCAGGCTATACGTAAATGCAGGCCGAAAGTTCTGAATCATTTCGTGATCGACGTCTCGATGCCGTTTGAAGAATACATTAACAGATTCGGTACTTAATTGAATTGCTAAATTTGATTACATGGATCAGAGCACTACAAAAACCTATGGTTCTGCACTGGAAGCCACGAGTACCACTTTGCAGCACAGCATATCACAAGTGGTATTTTACGACATTCAAATTGGAATTTCTTTTACACTAACAGCTTTCCGGCAGATATCCCTAATATCTTTTTAGTAAAAAGCATATATATAAAAAAAGTATCGACATCATATTACGACCACCTTGACATCGTTCGATTTTTCTCTGAAACAATTTTCAGTATCACTAACAGTTTCGAAGATATTCGCACGCATCGATTTGAACACGACACTCTGTATCCATAAATTTAAATCCATTTTGTGTAACAATGGCCGAGGGATAAAGGCTGATATCCCAGACCATATTTACACTCATCCGTACAAACATTCTGAGCTAGGTTGCATCCAGAAAACGCTCATCCTGATCGCTATCTCCCGTTACCAGTAGTTCAGGTACACCGGTCGGAATATTCGTAGCAAATGGTGAGCGTTCTTTGGTGGCTGGCGTATAAAGCTCATCGAAATTAAGGGGGAGCCGCGTTGGAATAGAGTTGTTATCGTCGAGGGGGAGGTTTCCTCGCGTGCTTTACCAAGGAATCGTTGAAAAGACACTGAACTCTGTATAGGTTCTCCGGCGGCGTTGGTCTCGACGTTGCGCTTCTTGGCTCACAAAGAATCGCTGGAAGAATATAGGTCGAGCGCCGGGGGCGTCTTAGGCGCACGACGACGCTCTGTTCTATTGAAATGCATACACTGTGTGCACCGCGACTTAGGTTAAAACGTCTTATGCGCCGGAATCGATCGTACTTGACTCCGTGGCTGGCTGGCTGGCGTGCTGGCTGGCTGGCTGGCTGGCGTGCTGGCTGGCTGGCTGGCTGGCTGGTGTACGCATCACCCGACTGCATAGAGCGGTTGTTCGAAATGAATCTGGGTCGCCGGGGACAACGATCGATCGCGCTCGGTTATTATCGAGAAACGGACGGTCGAACCGCAGAAATTTCTCTCGAACTTACCGGTCGAGAGCCCTCCGAATTCGCTGGCTTCGATTCGTTGCCGCGTCGACTCAGGGTGAAACTTGTATCGCGGTCGCAGCCACGATCGGCTTAGCCTATGGATTCACGAAATTGTAATCAGCTTCCAATGAGGATCGCGCGCCGGCTCTTGTCGGATCAGCTGGCCACCTTAAATCCGATGCAATGAGATGCAGTTACCTGTGCAGCTTAGCCAGACCAGCAGTCCCAACGTTCCGGAATAAGTTCGACGCTTCACGGGCTGCTTCCTGTGACGAACCGTAGTTTCCAGAGCGAGTCGAGATTTTCCCCAGGAAATTTCGACCCACCGATCGTTCGTGCGGCGGTGATTTCAACGCATTGACGATACGTACGTATGGCCAGCTCAGCGACGCGTGTCCACGGAAATCTGATTTGTCCTGCCGATATTTTCTCTTGCGGCCGCTAATAGGACACCTACCGCTCAGTGCGTTTCACCGAATCCTGCCGTTCGTGTTTTCACTGCATCAATCTGCGTCTCCGAAATCGAAATTTTTCGGCGATTCACTCGTTGTATAATTTTGCTGCCGTGAAACGTGTCTGCTGGTCTCGTGTAGCGCGATTGATCGCATGTATCAGGTGCGAGTGAATCAGCCGCAAACCTCTCAGTTTCGAGTACTTTTCGAACAATCGCAACACACGGATGAATGATTTACCGCTCTGTAGTTCTTTCGTGTCTGTCATGCGGTAGATCATTCAAAATTGTTCAGAAAACGGTCACTTGCCTCAGCACTGACCGTGTCCAAAGTAGCTTGAATTCGCCAATCGGAGTGTAGCTGGTTCTTCTTACGTGGAAACGCTGTGGACTGGAGGGAATCGAATTAGCGGAGCGAGCTCGAATCGCGAATTCGCACGGCTGGCTTAAAATTCCAATTGGCGCCCTTTGCTCGCGTTTCACAGGCGCCGGTGTCAACGACACGGATCGCAGTTTCGGCTGTTGCCGCACACCCGCTAACCGAGTTACTCGCTGCTGGTACGAATTACACCCCTGCAGCTCCATAGACGTGCACCGCGTGTATATTACCTCGTTACCCTGGCCCACCAACTTCGAACTTCGCTCACGCTGCGAGACAACAGCTCCTACCTCATCCCACTGCCTATCGGAATTAACCTTAGGCCACCCCGTACGGCGTTCACGAGATGTTAAGTTCTTTGCGCGTCAAATCACCCCGATCCAGCAGATACAGGAAATTCGTCGGAACTGGAGGACGTCGAAGCAAAGGATCGATGTGTCTGTAGAATTTGCTCACCTATTTCTAAAACACTCTCGTGCAACGCCGTCTCACGTTTTGAACACGTTCGGTTCAGTGACTCGTTTATTGCGAGTCGATGGACCGGATTTTTCGCAATGCATGAGTCATTGCTGTAATTGCAGGCGCTGCTTTCGGTGCAGCAGCCACCGTTGCAGTCGAAATCGTTATCTATCTGCGGTAGGTTCTCTCTGATGCTCATCGATATTCGTTATAGGCTGTCGATATCGGTGACAGATTATCGCAAGCCATTTTCAAATGCCGTGTACTCCGATTTGAGCGCGGCCGAACTGATACTCCATTCATAAGCTTGATGTTCGCTGCATGTATCCGCTATTCCCGCCGGGATGTTTAATTTCTAGCTCTAAATGCTCCAGAAGCTTCAGATACTTTCTCGTCTGCATCGAGCGTGCGTCAGCAGTCAGGAATCCGTGCTCCGAAACGCATACAGCCGCTATTAGACATTTTTACGGTACCTATCCTTTCACGGATAGCTTATGCTTTCCGCATACCGCCGGTGCGATGCACTCCTGTCCCCGGCGATCCTTCAGAATACCCGATATCAGAATCCTGAATATCAATTGGCTGGTCTAGAGCCAACTAAACAATCTCCGGTGCACGAGGGTAGATTGAAAGCCGTATCTCTAAAATTGGGACCGCGTTGCAACTCTGCTGGCCGACGAAAAAATCGATCCGGTATAATATTCGCTTCTCCACAGTCAGCTCACGGACCGTTTCACCGATTCCCAACGGCGACAGTCAAAATTCCAACGAAAATAACCCACGAGAGTTTGTCTATCGACCGCTGTCCGCCCTCAGCCAATTAATGGGTTTATTAATCGATAAGAAGAACGAGCGCGGGCTCGTAACTCAATTAGCGTGATCGCAGTGATACGGACCAGCTGGCTGACTCTCGAAACATTGTGCACGTTACAACGTCCCCGAAGTTGCTCGCGCGAAGTAACTTTCTGCTTGTATTTCTTGCTCCGCGACTACTAACTCGCCCGTTAAACAATAACGCGATGAATTACCGGCGTGATTATTGCGTTCTGACGATAACCCAGCCCGCCCCTCGTTGTCCGGAACCCGAGGTAATTTCAATTGCGAAAGTTGACTCGCCGGAGAATTCGCTCGTGCATCTTCCGCACCCGGAACTTCGTGCCGGAACTTTCCACGGCGATTCGAAGTCGTCGTCGTTGTCGTAGCGTTGCCGTCACGAGAAAAGTAGTCTTCCTTCGATCGAACGCACGCATGGCAAGTGCTCGAAACACGTAGTACAAATAGAAAATTCCCAACTCGATTTTGTCACTGCATAGACAAGTTTGAGCAGACCCAGACACCGCCTTATAAACGATTCAAATGCACAGCTGAAAATATTTAGACTCGACGACGTTGCCACGTACGAAACACTGGCACTCGTCCAATCATAGAAGTTAAGCTGCAGTGGCCACGGTCAGCGCTAAGGGTGGGTGATCGTTTCTTCTTCTTTGTATATAGGCCTACATTGATTGCTATGGTCATTTGATACGGCTCAACGGTCAAAATAATATAGATGCCCCAATTATAGTCATCGCGTTGGGTAATATTAAACATGCAAACTTGCTAAAAAATAAAAATTGCCGCTCGACGGAAATCCCTCGGTGGCGAACGATACGGAAATAATTCAGGTGACCAAGTGTTAGGTGCCCGTGCGTCCACAGTGAATAAGTTAGAGGAAATACGAGTGTTTCTGAAGCAAGACATTAGTCAGGCGAACACGTAGCCTGTTGGTGGATATTGTAGAAGCGCTGTAGAACATCGATCGTGGCCTGTAAGAACGGAGGACGGTCTATTTAGTATACAACGCTATTTACATATTATACGTGACGTAAAGCAGCGCGAGACAAGCTGCAGGTTTCATTCTTCTGGCTGGTTTACGCCGCATCCTTGGCTTCTCCAGCGTTTCACGTCTCCAGCTACCGACGAAATGTACGATTGTCTCAGCCCGTCGGACGCCATGAAAATATTACGATAACGTGCTCTGAAATATTCTCGATTCTCGTTTCGCGTGGTAACAGGGCGCGAAAGTCGAAAACTCTGAACACCATCGGCGTTGATGCCCCCGCAGTTCAACAGCGAAGCTTCTAGAATCATAAAAGTCATCCAGTCATTTTTGACACTAGTTATATTATATACAATTTAGTTTTCGAGCGTCTTACTGCATATGTGATGGGCATGCCACCAATATTCGAGAATATTAGTTTTGACCATAGCTTGGACAGACCTATCCCCTCCATTGTTATAAGAGTTAAATAAAACCAATATATTACAATTCGAGTGATATCTTTGCCTACGTAACTCACAATTTCAACGTCGGATGCATTAATTTGTGATAAATATAGTACAATCGTTCGATGACACTGGTATCTTTCAATATCGGCCCTTCACCCATCGGTTCTCTTTCGACTTTCATCTTTTTCGAGTCATTCAGTCGTTCAAGCTTCTTCACGCTCTCCTCTGGCAGATGTAACGAGACTTTTTTCGTGGTTGGGACAGTTTTTTCATGACAACGAGCGCGGAATTGTTCATTCGTCGCGAAGTTTTATTAGCGATCCCGTCAAAGGAAGTTCCGGAGGGTGGTGTGGCGGGTGTCTGAAAGTAACGGAGAGGCCAGCGGTGATAAGAGAGCACGAGGGTGAGCCAGGAACAGCTAGGACGTTCTTTCTGTCAGAGTTCCGCGGGACACTCGAGACGAGGAGCGAGTGCCACTATAGCCGAGCGAGTGCCGACGCCAGTCCACTCAGACTTCCTCTTCTCGTTTTTCACCTGCTTTCCGCTCTTTTCTCTCTCTTCACGGAGCTTTCTCGCGAGAGCGCCTCTCCACGATCACACGATTATATTGTAAAAGGTCCGCGACATCGTTTTACCAGCCCCCGCGAAACCTCCGCCTTATCTCGTCCAACAATTCCATTTTTCACAGTTTTTCTTTGCCCTCTTCGAAAATGCTTGCGTCTTTTGAATAAGACTGCACAGCTGGTTGCCAGGCTTTTGAGGCTGACTGAACGTCAGTTTCCGGGATTAGGCCGGTAATCGAGCTGCGGGGAAATTAAACGCATTTCTAGATTAGTCATTCGTTCTAGAATTCCTGTATACTTTTGTGTGAGACCTATCCACCACCTGTCTCACCCTGTATATCAGAGCAAGGTGGTTGTTCAGTGTCCTGCGATTATGGAAAGGGAATCGGGAGTGACTTTGGACAGGTTATTAGAAAAGCACCTACCGTGCAAGCTGATCCTAAAATTGATTCTTGGTCCAGTGTATTCGATCTTTTTCTCTCTTGCAGTTCAGAAGTGAGATTCTTCTCGTGCTATTAAATTTAGTCTTTGCGCATCCGATTTTTTTCTCCCTTACATTGAATACAAAATTCTACTTCCACGGAGAGAATCGCCTCTTCCAAACCGAGCAACTTCGCCGAGGAAACTTTTCGCCGTCTCGTATCGTTCGCAGGTATTCAAGATGAAAATAGTTACTCGAACGATCGGTACGTCGAGGTCGATCCTATCGCTGGATAGAAGGTAGCCGCGGGAGCTCGGTGGTTGACGATCAGAAAGTTCAATATTCCGTGGAATTTTTTAATTAGCGGATACATCGAATCGGAAGGGCGGCCGATTGAAAATGCCTCCCGTCGAATACCGAGGGAGAAACTTTTTTAATATGTTCGGAGGGTCCATAGGAGAGCGTATTCGACGGAATTCTAGTTGGAGAAGTACTTAGGTTAAACTCGATGTATGATAAAACGTTCGCCGACGGCTGCTCGTTACCGTAGTTCCGTTAGCTTAGAAAACTCCCGAGCTTTGTAAGCTTTAACGCGCGCGCACACGGGTGGGATGGGCCCGCGTATTAAATTTTCATACCTATCGCGGGACGGGCTCGCCAGAAATGCAACCCGCGGTATTATTTGTTAAAGCGTGCGTAAAGCCGCATCGTTGCACGTTGAACCGCTTCAAACTTGCCGAATGCATTATGTATTTTCACACTGGAAACTGGAGACGCGCTGAAAACTGCTATCTCGCGAACGATTCGCGTTTTCCGTCGGTCTAAAAGGGAAGGACGATCGTTGGAGGGTGTCCGGCATTGAACAGTGGCTCGAAAATTCGATCGATGGCGCGAGCATTTCACAGCCCCGTGCACGGTGGTGCATCCGGCGAACGGCGAGCAAACCCTCGCGCTAGGGAATCCCTAGGCGAATTTCGGACCGACGATTTATAGACGAAGTCGAAAAGTCCCCTATAGCCTCGGGATACTCCGTGTCGCGCAACTTCGTAGCCGCGTTAATGACTTCGGTTGGAGTTGCGTTTTTGGAAACAAGCTTGTCCGTTGCTCGACGTTCCGACGAAAGTTTCGTTGGAAAAGTCGGCTGGCCCATTAATTTCGTGCTGGAATCGCGGTGGGACATAGGTTGAATCACGAGTTACCAGACCACATCTCTGTAACCAGAAAAATATCGCGAAAATGTTTGATCGTTAACGCTTCGACTGCCGCACCGTGTTAGCTGAAATCGACAGACTTTCTAATTTTTACAGTAAATTAATAGAATCTGATATCTTGGTTATATGTAATTTGAAACAATTATGCTGGACTTTTAAATTTTAGGGTATCTTTAATTTCTTTTTACGATGCTGCAACTGTTTCTTTTTTGAGTAATTGACCTCGGCATCCAATTCCCTCGTTATTCAGATACTTGTAACGCGTGACTCATGATTACACAGCAAACGCTTCGTTGAATGATCGACATCGGTATCTAAATCCCCGGTCACTCGGATATTCGATTTATTCATTTATTCAGGTTCTTGTAACGGGTGATTCACCCTGTACAACGAACGCTGCGTTCGTTGCCTTTTAACAGGCCATCGCTCTTTCAATTATGCGCAAGAAAATCATGGCAAAGTTACTGGGGCGGCGCATACTGATCGATACTTCATACCCCATCGAACAGAAGAATTTATTAATTGGTAGCATTCTTTGAAACGGACGCGAACAAAAGGGACGCTATTCCGGTGCCGTTCTCGTTCGTTCGACCATTTTTTCGCTCGCCTCCCTTTCGTTTGTTTCGTTTCGCGTTTCCACGAACGTTTCGATCATTTCGCCGTGTAAACGCCGGCGAAATCTTGGAAACACGGAAGCCGCGAATCCGGTCACGACTGTGTACACGTGCACGGACGTACAGGATGTCTCAAAGTAAGAT